>OX422207.1:479578705-484811205 GCA_949130495.1 Sambucus nigra
AAAAAAATAGTTTTTCGAGAAATATAAACACTTCAGTGCAGAAAAAAACAGTTTTTAGAAATATTGTGTTTTACATGTATCGTTATTGTAATTAATATTATTATTTGGATTTTTTGATTTTAGACTTTACTACAAATTAGTTAGTTTGTTAAATTTGAAAATTTCTCCATGGAAAGTTTTTAGGATTTGTATTGTTTCTTATTTTATTAAAAAATATTTTTGAAAAACTTTTTTATTCTTTTAAAACTATTTTTTTGCACTAAACTGCTTTTATGTTTCTTACAACTATTTTTGTAAATATTTTGATTTTTTTAAAACTGATTTGAAAATGTTTTTATTTTTTTAAAAAAGCAGTTTTATTTTGTTTGAAGTTTTTTAAGCTATTTTTGTTATAAACAGTTTTTATTTTCTTAAAAAAAAGTTTTTGCGTTAAAACTATTTTTATTTTGTTAAAATTTGTTTTTTTAGGCTTGATATTTTTATTGTTTTTAATAATTTTTTAATTACTCCACTTTTATATATATATAACTGTTAAGACGAGCGTTTTTTTTAATTAAACAGCTTTTACACAAAATAGTTTTATTATTAATTTACACGACAGTTTTTTTGAATTTTATAAAAAAAATTCCATATTTTATAAAATAGTTTTTCAAATAAAATAATAAAAATATTTTCGAGATACATACAAGATTTAATATTATCCTACCTCATTTGGGGATGATTTGGTACATCTTTTGCGACTCATATCATTATTCAAAACTAATTCGAGTAGTGACGCACTAGTGAACAAAATCGGCAATACCCGGGGACTTAACAAATGTTCAAATGGACTCAAAAATAGGAAATCTTAAAATATTTAGATATGTAAATATTTGTGTTATCATTTGAATCATGTTTTAAGTATTTTTTCAATTATAACAGTCGTTATTATGATTTTGAATCAAATGTTTATTTCCTTTTTGTAAGTAGTTGGTTTAACAAGTTGCACATGGTGGCGCTGCTGAGGCATTCTCCTTGGGAGTTTGGAATGATTTACGAGTGTTGTTATAAGATATTTAATTTAATATTTTAGTACACCAAGAATGTAGTGGCAATTTCAAACATAACGCTGCGCTAGCAATGTTTAATTCCAGGTGCTTGATCAAAAGTCGTGTTTTTGAATCACTATTTAGGCGGGGTTCTTTGAACTTGCACAATATTTTTTATGTTTGAAGTGTAAACCCCCAAAATTTGTGTTCCAACTGTAAAATAATAGTTTTAATTTGTATAAAACCAGTAATTGGTATCTTATTATTATATACTTGGAAATATAAATCATTAAGTGTTCACAAATTTACTTATAATTTTGTCTCTGTTCGTATAATGTTACCGTGCGTGTCTTATTTTATTGGAACAAATCATTATTACAAAATATCCAGAACATTTTTTAAACCGTGTCATCGGCACGGGTACACCCTAGTATATATATATATATATATATATATATATATATATATATATAGAGAGAGAGAGAGAGAGAGAGAGAGAGAGCAAAACTCCTATACATCATGCTTACTACATCACACCTAGTTCCAGCCCTAAAAATTATTTTATTTTATTTTATTTTTTATTTTATCCATAGAGTTAACCTTCCAACCAACATATTTTCAAAAAATCAGGTCAAACTACGATTTCTAGCTATGCTTCAAAAATTCAATAAAAAACTATTGAAGATACCCTATTTATATTTTGTGAATTTTTTAAAAATAGCTAGAAAATGTATTTTGACTTAATTTATTGAGCACATATTGATTGAAAGATCAATTTCAATAAAACATCAAAATTTTGGAAAAAATGTTATTTAGGGCCTAGAATTAGGTGTGATGTAGCAGAATCTCCCCTCTCTCTCTCTCTCTCTCTCTCTCTATCTATCTATCTATATATATATATATATATATATATATATATATATATATATATATATATATATATATATATATAACACTCACAAGGATTACAATTGCAACTACAAGTCTTTTGACTCGAAATGAAAACTTTTGTATTGTGTAAGAGAGAGCGCCCCTAAAATAATATTAAGCATAATTTGACTTTCATACATTACTGATTAGCGAATTTAGACTTAAATACATTTTTTTTGAAAATTAGACTTTGATACAAAAAGTTAAAATATCTGTTAAGTTTAATCGAAAAATGTCATTTTCAAATAAAATGATTTAAAAACCCAAAAAACTCTTAAAATTTAAAAAGAAAACTTAAAAGACAAAAACTAAAAAACATTTAAAAAAATTAAAAACCTTAAAGAATATTTAAACCTTAATTCAAAAAATACATCTCTCTTCCCCCAACCATGCAAACCACCCCAACCCCAACCCCAACCCCTGCCACTCACGACAGCTTCTTCTCTCTCCACCCACCGCTATTTTCGGTCACTTCCTTCCGCCTCACCCCAACACCCACTCTCGGTAGCAACATTGAATCTCAAAACAGAAAATCGAATCTTAAAACAAAGTTGGAAATAAATCTCAAAATTCCAAATCGAAATAGAAAACTCAAAAACAAGATCTCAAAATCAGAACTCAAAACACATGTCGAGTTTTGCAATTCATATGTCGGGTTTTATGATTCATTGTCTCAATTTAGTTGTTTGGTTGTTTATGCTGGTGATGGTGTGTGCAAGGTGGAGAGAGAGAGAAAGGGGGGGGGGGGGGGGGGAGGAGTCTTCCAGTGGTGGGTGGATTGAAAGGGGGGTCCTGTAGGGAAGGGGGGTCTGGTATGTGTATGGTTGGGGGTTGTGCGGTGGTAGTGGTGGATGGCCAGGAAGAAGGGGGGGGGGGGGGGGGGGGTATGTGAGATGATTTTATTTATTTATTATTTTATGTGTTTTTATTTTTCATAAACATTGGTTTTTAGTTTTTGTGTTTTAAATTTTAAGAATTTTTTTAATTTTTTAAATCATTCTAATTGAAAATGAAACTTAACAATTTTTTTGACGTTATGTATTGAAGTCTAATTTTCAAATAAATTTATATTAAGTCTAAATTTGTCAAATAGTAATATATTAAAATCAAATTCACCCATAAAATTAACCTTTCATTGTTAAAACTATTTTTTCCTAAATAAATAATTACATAAAAATAACCAAAGACCCTTTTTGTCACATGTAGGAACATTATAATTTTATGAATAACCACTAATCATTTTCGACAGAGACAAAGTTGAATACTAGCCCACACACGAGAGGGTTATAGACACCATTATAGTTTGAAATGGTATGATGAGTGTATATTACTTTCCGCAAACATGGGTAGTGCGAGAAGGCCATCGAGTTGCAATTGAATACTCTCAGGTTATGATAGAATTTATCCTACAACGAGGGTAATGTGCCTTACTCTAGCGCAAATACTAAATATGCAGATACCATGAGTTATAATTGGATACTCACGCTCGATAGGAGGCACAACAAAGATTGTACGTGGTTTCGGCCCACTGAGTCTCCAACAAAGGCCATCGACTTCCCTCTCATTAACTCCAAAAACTGAACCGCGTCAAATAGAGGCAGTTCACACTGATCTGGTTTCCATCTCCACTTCAAAAACTTAGTGTCAACTCTACCAAATTTCATGCAGTTCTGCTGGTCAAAGATCAAACCACAGGTTGCGTTAGTATAGTAAGGCTCCCTAGAGTGTGGGACCCACTTTCCGCGATATATGTCACATTCCTTTCCTGAGTTGATGCTCTTGACATGGTCGCTAAGTCTAAGGTACAGCCATGGCGAGTTTGAAATGTTTAAATGGAAAAGAGGAACAGTGGTGAGGAGAACCAGGGTTATGATCAGTAGGGCAACTTTTCTTGAGGTGGTGTGGTTTATGATATTGCTTTCACCCATGTGAGATGGAATTATTAAGGAGTGTAGCTGAAGAAACTTAATGCCTGCATATATATATATATACACACTATACCCAACCCAACATCAGTAATTAAGAATATTTAGTACAATAATGTAAAATTAAAAACGTAGTCAAATAAAAAATGGTTTAGTTTCAATGGCTTTGTAAATTTATGACAGATTATAATATGTATTTTGAAAATAAAATAACAAATATTTTATTTTTATTTTTAGTCCCTATTTTTTTAATAAAGTCACTGACGTGGACCCATATCCATAAAACGTCAACCAATTATAGGATGTCAAGTTAACTGATAATTTAAAAATAAGAATTAAAAATAGAAACAAAATATTTATTGTTCTATATTCAAGACCAATATTATTTTAAGTTCTAAAATTACATTGCACGACAACATTATGTATCAAGTCATCCGAAGTATATTGTTTGAGTCAATGTATCAAGTCATCCGAAGTATATTGCACGACAACATTATGACTTGCAAAATTGGGTGGGATGGGCACAAAGGCAATGAGTCATCACTGAACTAATCAATGTTCTATTTATAATTCTGTCTTGTCCTCGTCAACGTTATATATTTGTGGTGCAAAAGTGTCCACTTCGGTGTTGTGAAAGTAATAGAGAAAGCCATGGTACATACAAATTAAATTCTTTCATAATCAAGGGGGAGGAATAGATGTGTGATAACAACATCATCATATGGTCAAATTTGGATGGCAGCTTTTATAAATTTTTTAACTTCTTCCTCAACTACTTTTGAGCCTCAGGTTGGGTACCTAGGAGACGAAGAGAGAAAAAGAAAAAAGGAGCAAAAAGTACTTCTATTTGAAATTATCAAAAGGAAATAGAGTGCGAGTGCGATTGAGTAGTGCTATACTCCCCCAAATTTCTATCCCCATTCCAAACCAAAAGCCGCATCCAGCTGCCACCTCATTTGTTTAATTAATTATGTTTTTTTTTTTAAAAAAAACTGTATTTTTATATAAAAAAAAAGTTGTGCCTTTATAAAAAAAAAATTGTGTTTTTATAAATAAAAAAAAAAGAACACGAACATGACTAAAAACTGTATTTTAAAAATTGTGGTTTTAAAATATGACAAAAAACGATTTTTTTTTACCAAATACGAACATAACCTAATTAAAACACGACAAGCCGCAACATAAATTATTTCGGTAGTAATTTTTTTAGGTAATATTTTATTTTTTTAAAAACAGTTTTAACACATTTTTTGGATGTCTTTTTTTGTTGATAAAATAAGTTTTATGTTCTATCTAATGCCAATTAAATTATATTCGCAAAGGCACGATACGAGTTTTTTTTTTTTTTGATAAAATCAGTTTTAATAAAAAAAAATTACCCTGCTAATTTTATGTTTTAGATTCGCGATTGATTAGTGCAGCTGGCGCGGACCCACATTTAATAAACGATGTTGGTCCGGGAATGTAGGTTCGCGCGAGCGGCACTAATGAGTCATGAATCTAAAATATTAAATTAAACAGTTTTTTACTTATTAAAATTAAAGTACATATTTTCTTAAAAAAAAAACTATGTTTACTATTAAAAAGTTCCTCGCGACAAAAATAAAAAAAACTATGTTCCAAAAAGTCGCTTACCACATAAAAACACTCAATGTGTGGCGCTGGCGCGGACCTTTAAAAATAAGAGAATATTAGTTAAATTAGTGGTTGAGTATTTTTTGGAACAAAATAAAAACACTCAATGTGTGCCGCTGGTGCAGACCTTTAAAAATAAGATAATATTAGTAAAATTAGTGTTTGAGTACTTTTGGGAACAAAATAAAAACACCCAATGTGTGCCGCTGACGCGAACCTTTAAAAAAAAGATAATATTGGTTAAATTAGTGTTTGAGGACTTTTTGAAACAAAATAAAAACACTCAAAGTGTGCCGCTGGCGCGAACCTTTAAAAATAAGATAATATTGATTAAACTAGTGTTTGAGGTCTTTTTGAAACAAAATAAAAATGATTAGACTAAATGTGTATTAAAAAATATTTGAGGAACTTTTTAACAATTAATTATTAAATTTTAGTTTAATGTAAAATTAATTTATCTTTAAAATAAATCACATTTATTAATTTAAAAAAATAAGAGAGTATCTTTTAATTTTTATTTTAAATAAATAACAAGTGTAAGTATATAATGTATTTTTTATAAATAATAAATCAAAGGCTAGGATTATTTTGGTTGAAATCAATGGGAGAGATGAAATGGGGGATGAATTCGGTAGACTCCCTTTCGGGGAGTCTATCATTATTCAGTGAGATTACATTTAGTAAATAAGTTTTCATTTTTAAATGATAATAAAAGCACACAAATTCATACCAAGTACTATATATTATTTTTGAAAAATCCTATATATATATATATATATATAGACACACACACACACAAAATAGCTCAGGATTCCAATGGTCCAACTATTTAAACGGACCGGAGATGATAATTGTGGGTACATGGATTTGGAATAATGGGCTGGACGAGTAGCCTAGTTAAAATAGCCCAAAGTCAAAACCCTTCGGACCCTAACGTTAATTCAGTTACGACTTAGTCTTCTCCCATGTCTTCAAATAGGGGTGTTCCAGGAGAAGATGGTAAGCGTGGGGGAGTCCAACACCCCCACTCCTTGAAGACATACATGTATATAATAAACCCTAAGCCTGGGGCATAAAACACGCACTTTATTCTTTAAAAACACTCCCCGGAGTATATAGAAATAATACTGACTGCACCACCGTGGACGAATGCATTCTTGCTGAACCACGTACATCTCCTGTTGTGTGATTGACATTTTATGTTTCTTATTGTGCTTGGTGATTGCGCTTCTCTTATCTATTTGTGTTGAATAATAATTATCACATTGTCACCACAATTAGCGCCGTCTATGGGAACGTTTAATAAAGTTAATGGCGTAGACCTATATCTATAAAACGTCAATCAATTATAGCATGTCAAGTTAGCTGATAATTTAAAAATAAGAACTAAAAATAGAAACAAAATGTTTGTTGTTCTATATTCAAGATCAATATTATTTTAAGTTCTAAAAGTACATAATTTATAGTTCTAAAAGGTAAATATTACACTTCATGGTGAAAAGGTAAATATTACATTCTTAATTCACTATTTGTGCATTTCAAGTTTCTGATATATATATAATTGTCCCAGGGGATCTCTAAGGGTGGGGGCCCAAAATGGGTGGTTTTTAAAAATGTATTATTTTTAAGCGGAAGTGTAAGCAATATTTTAATAATCAAATCTAATATCATATGACTCTAATGTGCAAAAATGATATTGGGACTGGATTTTTGACCCAAAGTGGAATTACCGAATGAGGTGGAGGGTTTCAATTGGTTCTTTTGTGGGGTCCACGCCAATGGAACCAAAAAACGGACGAATAACACGCTGCCACATGTAATTTTAATAAGAAATTATGTCAAAAATTATGTTACAGTAGAAGTACTCCTCTAATGTGAGACCTATATTTTATGCTTTTGTGCGGGTACATCATATATGTAAAAAATTTGTACACGACTACTCATCCTAAAAAATATTCAGCCGCCATTCTTTTTATACTATAAACTTATTTTTAATTTTTATTCATTATATTTATTTTTCCATAAAACGAAAAAATCATTTCTGAATTTTCATGATTTATGGGGCATATTTGGCAATGAAGAAGTATTAGCGATGCGTCCAAACAAAAATAAAAAAGAAATCGTATTTATATTATATGTATGTAAACAAAAAGTGATTTTTTTAAAATTTTCATGAAATATCGGGTCTGACATGTAAACATGTCGGTGCTTCTTAGTATTCTTTACGTAAACATTGTGTTGCCTTTCTTTCTTTTCCCCCCTTTCTTTTTCTGAATTTGTGAAGTTATTAGTAGGCCACATTTGAGTTTTTGGTTTCATGAGTAGGTCTACTAAGGTGTCTCAGGAATGATAATGGGGTGTGGGTGGGGTGAGGGGGTAAGAAGGATATTCTTGCAGTTGCTTCAGATTTTTTTTTTTTTTTGTAATTCTTCTTTAGATCAAATTCTTTCTCTTTAGGTGCTTGGAATTTCGTGTCTCTTTCCCTCACTAGAGATATCAATACTGGACGCCCGAGCCGCTCCCGTAATTTTTTCGTCAAAGTATTCTAGATGATCCTTGATTCACTCATCAAATAAATTGAATAGGAAAATATAATTTACGGAGATAATTATTTTAAACCGAATATCATTGCAGTTTAAATGTGATAAATAATGATAATTATAGTTTTTTGACATAAATAATATGACAAGATAATTAATTTATTATGCTTAGTTTGTATTTTTTTTTAATTAATGTTTTTTTGGAGATTGATCTCAATTGTTTTGTCTCATTCCATTTCAAGACCATAATTTTTAACTCGTGAGCTTTGACATTAAAGAAATTAATGTTTTTTTGGACATTGATCCCAATTATTGTCACATTCCGTTTGAAGTCGATAAATTTTAAGTCGTGAGCTTTGACATTAAAGAAACATCATAGCCACAAAGTTCTATGATAGTTTTGTGAAATATTTATGTGCCGATTCATGACTATTTGTAATATTTTTTGGAGTTTAAAATTATAGAAGTGAAAATAGTGCGAATGAATCTCAATTAATTAAAATGAATGGCCTAAAATAAACTCTTGTTCCTGAATATTTAGCTTCAATTATAATTAAATTGAAATTTGCGTACCGGCTAGTGCACGTCTTGACTGAGTAGATATTGTTTGAGTCAATGTATCAAGTCATCCGAAGTATATTGCACGACAACATTATGACTTGCAAAATTGGGTGGGATGGGCACAAAGGCAATGAGTCATCACTGAACTAATCAATGTTCTATTTATATTTCTGTCTTGTCCTCGTCAACGTTATATATTTGTGGTGCAAAAGTGTCCACTTCGGTGTTATGAAAGTAATAGAGAAAGCCATGATACATACAAATTAAATTCTTTCATAATCAAGGGGGAGGAATAGATGTGTGATAACAACATCATCATATGGTCAAATTTGGATGGTAGCTTTTATAAAATTTTTAACTTCTTCCTCAACTACTTTTGAGCCTCAGGTTGGGTACCTAGGAGACGAAGAGAGAAAAAGAAAAAAGGAGCAAAAAGTACCTCTATTTGAAATTATCAAAAGGAAATAGAGTGCGAGTGAGATCACATTCAGTAAATAAGTTTTCATTTTTAAATGATATTAAAAGCACACAAATTCATACCAAGTACTATATATTATTTTTGAAAAATCCTATATATATATATATATATATATATATATATATATATATATATAGACACACACACACACACACACACACACAAAAAAAAAAAAATAGCACAGGATTCCAATGGTCCAACTATTTAAACGGACCAGAGATGATAACTGTAGGTACATGGATTTGGAATAATGGGCTGGACGAGTAGCCTAGTTAAAATGGCCCAAAGTCAAAACCCTTCGGACCCTAACGTTAATTCAGTTACGACTTAGTCTTCTCCCATGTCCTCAAATAGGGGTGTTCCAGGAGAAGATGGTAAACGTAGGGGAGTCCAACACCCCCACTCCTTGAAGACATACATGTATATAATAAACCCTAGGTCTGGGGCATAAAACACACACTTTATTCTCTAAAAACACTCCCCGGAGTATATAGAAATAATACTGACTGCACCACCGTGGACGAATGCATTCTTACTGAACCACGTACATCTCCTGTTGTGTGATTGACATTTTATGTTTCTTATTGTGCTTGGTGATTGCGCTTCTCTTATCTATTTGTGTTGAATAATAATTGTCACATTGTCACCACAATTAGCGCCGTCTATGGGAACGTTTATCTTCCCTGAGAAAGCCCACACCAACAAAGAAGTCTGAAATGTCTGGTCACAGTAGTAATGCTCCTCAGGCAGGAGATATCCAAGAACAACCTGCTCCTTGCAAGATCAGATCTGAAGTTCGGCATTCAGATCAGAGGGCTCGCCTAGAGAGGCCAGCCTCAAAAGAAAGCCAAAGACTAGCGAGGTCCACACAAATATCTAGGTTGATTGATGCCTATGAGGCGAGGCTCCAAGAGCAGAGGGAATCTTCTCGCAGGCACGAAGTTGAGAATGCTCGCCTCAAAATAAGGTTAGAAAGAATGGAGATAGAGCTCCATCATGGCACCAGGAGACGCCCGTACCGCACTCCTAGCCCTCAGGCGAGCAAGTATCACAGCCGAGGAAGGAGCCCTATACGCGAGTCCCAAAAAGTTAAGGGAAACAAGTCAGAGGACGACCTGCTCGAGCAACTCCAACTAGCTCGCAGCAACGAGAACATACGAAGTCTGGTCCAAAGGGAGATGGACCAATACCCTGTGCATCGCGGTACCAGATCGACCTAAGAACTCGCTAGGTGAGCTCTCAAAACTCAGATGAAATCACCTTTCTCAAGGGAAATAGAAGAGGAGGAAGCCCCCAAGAAATTTGCTATTCCGAGGTTCAAAATTTATGATGGTAAAACTGATCCCATTGATCACGTCACGCAGTACAGGCAAGCCATGACCCTCTGGAACCATCGAGACGCACTGATGTGCCAAATTTTCCCCTTGAGCCTCCATGACGTGGTGTAGAAATGGTTCGAAAGGCTCCCCCACAGGTCCATCAGAAGCTTCAAGTCCCTGGCCAAGCTCTTTACGACCCGCTTCATTACTATCTCCCATCCTAAAAGGATGGATGCTTTGCTAATAATGAAAAAGACGCCTCAAGAGACCCTCCGAGACTATGCGAAGAGGTACTGGGAGTTATACAATGAGGTCGAGGACTGCTCGGCGCAAGTGGCAGTGGCCTCTTTCAAAATTGGGCTACCCAGCTCTTCCCTTCTGTACCAGTCCCTGATAAAGAAAGAGGTCATGACCATCGACAATCGGATGGCTCGCATCGAGAAATATGCCAAGGTGGACCCGCCACAACACAGGGGAAAACGGTCGAACTAAGCTCGCTGCCAAAGGCAGTGACAAAACTGAGAACCAAAAGAAAGGAGGAAAGAATGGGGGCAAGAATGGATCCAAGAACGGAGGCAACAACGATGTGGCAAAAGCATTTCAGGCGGTTAACACCGTCTTCAGAGAACCAATTTATAAAATTCTCGCAAAAATCAAAGATGAGACATTTATTAAATGGCCCAGGAAGATGGGAGGAGATCCCTCAAAGAGAGACAACGCGCTGAGATGCACTTTTTACAAAGAAGGAGGACATAAGACTGAGCATTGCAAAGCTCTTAAGTCCCACCTCGAAGAGCTGGCCCAGTCCGGGCATCTGAACGAATTCGTGGAGAAAAAGGCAGAGAAAGTTGGTGCCTATAGAGAAGCAAGACTTGACAACGTACTCGAAGACGACGCCGACCATGAATTCACAGTAATTCATAGGGCATCTGACGCAAAAAAGATTCAAGGAAATTCATCTCGATTGGAGGTAAAAAAGCTTACAGCGGTGATGCAAGCTTTTCAGATCGATCCAGCAAAGACGCAATCGGGAAAGCGTTGGCGAGCAGATGACGTTGAGTATAGTAAGCATATCGTATTCACAGATGAAGATCTGGTGGGAGTGAGAACCCCACATCATGATGCTTTGATCATTACTCTCAGGATAGCTAAATATGACGTCGACAAGTTGCTCGTCGACCAAGGAAGCTCGTCCGAGGTAATGTATCTCGACCTATTCAGAAAATTGAAGTTAAGCAACGCCGAACTAAAGGAAGCTACTGTCCCTTTAGTTGGCTTCGCTGGAAAAGTGACTATGCCCTTGGGAAAGATCGTGCTGCCAGTAAGGGCAGGAAATATCTCTAAAATGATTGAGTTTCTGGTAGTCGACATTGACTTGCCATACCAGGCTATCCTCGGCAGAGGATGGCTGCACGCAATGAAGGCAGTCTCCTCGACCTACCACCAGAAGCTCAAATATGTGACCGAGCGAGGAGTAATGGAGATCCATGGCGATCAAGCGATGGCAAGAAGGTGCTTCATAGCGGCCATCCGCCTAAGACCGGAGAGGAAGGTCGATAAGCCCAGTGAGAAAGTTAAGGAACAAGAAGGTCTAACACCTTCGAAATAGAAGTTAAAGTACGAAAGACCCAGAGTAGAGGAGACCAGGCTCCCCCCCTCTGAACGGGTCGTCGAGAACCTGGAAGAAGTAACAGCTAGAGGTAGCGACGATGACAGGGTTTTCTTGATTGGAGCTTCTCTCACAGATCAGGAACAAAAGGAGTTGACGATTATGCTGAGAAGCAATGTAGACATTTTTGCATGGGAACCATATGAGCTGCCTGTGATTAACCCTAGTGTGGTTTATCATCAGCTACATGTCGACCCCACCTTCAAACCAATCACGCAGAAAGCATGGCGAACTACGCCCGAGAAGGCAAAAGCCATGGATAAAAAAGTTGAAAAACTGCTGGATGCAGGATCCATTCGGGAAGTCCAATTCCCTAAATGGTTGTCTAACCCAGTAGTAGTCCCAAAGAATAACGAAAAATGGAGAGTCTTCATCGACTTCACCGAGCTTAACAGGGCATGCCCTAAAGACAGTTTCCCTCTCCCAAAAATCGATAAGTTAGTGGACGCCACAACAGCCCACGAAAGGATGAGTTTTTTGGATGCATACTCGGGGTATCATCAGATTCCTCTATATGCTCCAGACCAGGACAAGACAACATTCATCACCACCATTGGATTATACTGTTACAAGGTCATGCCCTTCGAGATAAAAAATGCAAGGGCAACCTACCAGTGGTTGGTCACCAAGATATTCAAAGATCAAATGGGAGACACCATGAAAGTTTACATCGACGATATGCTCGTCAAAAGTAGGAGGAAAGAAGGCCACCTCTCAGACCTATCAAGAACCTTCGAAATCCTCAGGAAGTACCAAATGAAACTTAACGCGAGCAAGTGTTCTTTCGGTGTCTAGTCAGGAAAATTTCTTGGGTACTTGGTCAGTAAGAGAGGTATCGAGGCTAACCCAGACCAGATCGATGAAGTAAACAGGCTACAACCTCCTCTCACCATCCGTGACGTACAGAAGCTCACCGGCATGCTCGCTGCCTTGAACCATTTTATCTCCAAGTCCTCCGAGAAGTGCAAACCGTTCTTCCATCTCCTAAGGGAAAACAAAACGGTAGAATGGAATCAAGATTGTTCGCGGGCATTGGACGAGCTCAAGGCTTACCTTAGCTCCCCACCACTGTTCGTCATACCACAAGAAATAGATTCCTTGTACTTATACCTCGTCGTTTTCAACCACATTGTCAGTTCTGCATTGATGTGCGAAAAAGCAGGAATCCAGTACCCCATTTACTACGCGAGCAAGACCTTATTAGAGGCCGAGCAACGGTACCTACCAATAGAGAATCTCGCCTTTACACTTATAGTTGCCTCGAGGAAGTTAAAGAACTACTTTGAAGCTCACACTATCATCGTCCTTACATCGCACCCCTTAAAGCAATCCTGAGGAAAGCGGATTTGTTAGGCAGACTATCTAAATGGTCAGTCGAGCTCAGGAGATTTGACATCCAATTTCAACTAAGGAACGCAATCAAATGGCAAGTCCTTGCTGATTTCATAGACGAATTCACAGGCGAGCAGCCCCTCGACCAACTTCAACCCGTGAAGCAAAGGTAGAATCACACGACAGAGGAAATCTAGAAATTATATGTTGATGGAGCCTCCAATTCAAAGGGGGCAGGAGTAGGCATCGTGCTTATCACTACGGAAAATGAAATTCTCGAGCAAGGAATTAGGCTTGGATTTAAAGCCTCCAACAATGAAGAAGAATATGAGGCCCTGATAGCCGGCCTCGAAAAGGCACACACTTTGGGGGCAAAGCAGTTGCAGGTGTTCGGCGACTCATAATTAGTCTCCAATAAGATAAGTGGAGACTACAATGCAAAAGATGAAAGGATGGCAGCCTATCTCGCCTTGGCAAAAAGGCTATTGGCTAACTTTGAGGAAGTCAATGTCCAGCAGTTTCCCAGAGGACAGAACAGCCATGCTGACGCCCTAGTAGCCCTGAGTTCAAAAATCGATTCTGACTTAAAAAGAACAATTCCCATCGATTTTCTCGCTCATCCGAGCATTAACTGTAACAACGAGATACCAAGCGTGGAGCAGGTGCTCCAAATTGAGTCAGCACCCAGTCGGATGGACCCTCTAAGGGACTATTTGAAGGATGGCGCACTTCCAGATGACAAGAAGACCGCTCACTAGATAAGAGTCAAAGCTGCTCGCTTTCACTTATCTCCTGAGGGCAAGTTATATAAGAGATCATTTTCCGGTCCCTACCTTCAATGTGTTCACCCGAGGGATGTCGAACAAATCCTGCATGAACTCTACGAGGGAATCTGTGGAGGCCATATTAGTGGACGATCATTCGCTTTTCGAGCAATGAAGGAAGGCTATTGGTGGCCATATATGCAAAGAGACTCTGCAGTGTATGTTCGCAAATGCGAAAATGCCAACTTCATGCTCCCATGGTCCATCAACCCGCCAGCGATCTAAAATCACTTTCCAGCCCATGGCCATTCGCCCAATGGGGAATGGACATCGTAGGACCTCTTGCCACCGCTGTCGACAATCACAAGTATCTATTAGTCGCAACTGACTACTTCACCAAATGGATAGAGGCAGAGCCACTGGCGAAAATCCGAGACGCGGATATGATAAGATTCATATGGAAAAATATAATCACCCATTTTGGTATCCCTAGGACCATCATCACTGATAATGGAACGCAGTTCGAGAGCGGTTCCTTTCAGAATTTCTATAATGACCACGAAATCAGACACCATTTCAGCTCGGTGGCCTATCCTCAAAGTAATGGCCAAGTCGAGGCTTCCAACAAAATGATGATCGATGGGCTAAAAAAATAATTAGAACGATCGAAAGGCGCATGGGCGAATGAACTACCGCATATTCTGTGGGCCTACCATACCACCCCACGTCGAGCAACGGGAGAAATCCCATTATCACTGACGTATGGAATGGAAGCAGTCATCCCATTGGAAGAAGGCTTACCCACTATGAGGTCCACCCTTATCGACCAAGGCCAGAATGATGCAGCATTGCTCGCTGAGCTTGACCTAGCTGACGAACGCCGAGAGCTTGCCTTGGTAAAACTAGCTAGCTATCAGCAACAACTCGCAAAACATTACAACAAGAAGTTCAATCCAAAGGCATTCCAAGTTGGGGATTACATCCTAAGGAAAGTCCTGGGCACCACAGTAAAACCATCAGATGGCAAGTTAGGGCCAAACTGGGAAGGACCATTCAATATAACAAGAGATGATTTGCGAGGAGCCTATCACTTAGAAATGCCAGAGGGTAGAGAGATACCTCGAGCATGGAATGCAGCCAATCTTAAGAAATTCTATTTCTAGATTCTTCTTTTGCAATTTACTTATGAGAATGGAAGCTCATTTCCTTATCATTAATTAAAGTTGTTTAGCATTTGCATTCTACGAAGTGTCAGTTAACTAGTATATGAACTTTATAACTCACACACCTTTCCAAGTGACAGACACATTAATCATTACGCTATAGCAGGGAAATCACCCTCCTCGGGTTTTCATTATGAAACACGAAAAACTTCTTAATATTGCCCCTGGCAATATATGAAGCCCTACAGGAGATCCTTAGGCAATATGGCCAGTTCAAAATTGTCTGCCAAATAATGTTTGGTTAATAAAATCCTGATCGGATGAAGCATCCAACATCAGGTGTGTCCTCGCCAATTTCCACACTTAGGCCTAAGAAAGTGTGACGACATGATCTAAAAGCTAAAGTGGGGGAAAATGGTATCTTATAAGCATACTGGAGTGGAGGGACACTTACTCGACAATACAAACTTACAAATCTAGTCGGCCAAGAGAGGCCCAAGGTTATTAAGCAAAATCTAAGAAATGTGGAAAATATAAAACACTTGTTGAGTCGGCAAATTCGCCTAAAACATAAACTTTATATTACTTCATCACATTTACAACAAATACAACCCATGTTTAGTCGGCGAGCTCGCCCAAAACTTCAATATCACATTACTTCATTATAAAATATACAGAGTTACTACTGGCAAAATCTTAATGAGGGTGAGGCCTCTGAGCAAGATAATCAGCCACTTGGGCTCTTCGACCATCGTCGAGATGGGGAACTAGCTCCTCCTCGACTTCATTCGCATCCGACTCCAATAGCTGCCGAGGGATGGCATCAATAGGGATCCACTGATCATCTCTCCGGAAGGGATTAGGTAGTAGAGTAGAAGGAGAGATCTCATGACGGTACCAGAGCATCGAGTTCCTTAGGACTTGCATCTCCTTCAGGGCACTCAACCATCCCCTGATAAAGGTGAGCTCTTTAAACTCTGTTAGCCTCGTCGGAGCATCTATCCAACCTTGGTCATAACCGTCGGCCCATACTTACCGAGGACCTCTCATAAACAAATGCCTCTGTCGAGTGACGTCCTTTTGTAGCCCAACAACAATCACATACGCTCGTAAGACATCACCTCGAAGCTCTTCCATTTCCCTAGATGAACTTCTTGCTTTTATACCAGCTTGCGGAACAGTCAGCGGGGTAGAGCCTCGTAGCACCGGAGGAACATCGCTTGTACCAGTTCCAGCTCGCGACGAGGAGGAACCTCATAATACTGCAGGAGCGATGCTCGGCGCATGCTCCCTAAGTCGCGAGACCTATCTCCTCAAAACCTCATTCTCTTGCTCAAGAATTTCCCCAACCTGGTTGATCTTAGAAGCATCTAAAAGCTTTGCTCTCAGTGTATTCACCTCTTTTTGCACTGAGACACCAACTTCCTCCATCTCTTGGATCCTATCTTTCAGTTTAACGACAAGCTCAGTCTGCTCTATGAAACGCTTGTTCCTCAATCGCAGTGATTTTCAAATCCTCACAAAGGTATGATGAACCTCAGAGCTTACATCAGGACCAAGCATTCTTCCCAATTGAGAAGTGGCTGGTATATAATCATCAACATCAATTAACTACAAGAAATAAAAGATAGAATTATTCAGTACACTAAAGGAAAAAGTCTTCTCATTTCATTTATACAAAAAAGATCAGAATACATTGAAGAAGAAGAAAGGGAAATTACAAACAAAAATACAAGTGTAACCCTAAGGGTAAATTAGCTAGCAACCTCAAGCTGCCCAGAAGAAGCTGGCTGTTTCCCCTTGTCAGCAGAAGTAGAAGAACCTCCCTTAGCAGGGATAACCTCTATCGCCTGAGCAGGGGGCAGCAGCAGGAATTATATGGGAGGCAGGGTCAATACCTTCGATGGCTGGGGAAAAGGGCTTCATCCATAATTAGCTTCGGGCCTGGGTCGTGCTCGTCGAACAAAGGAGAAGCAATATCCACACCAGCAGCTAAAAGGGCCTTGTTCCAGCCCTTTTTAAAGTTCAGACGGCTGATGTAGCCTATCTAAACCTCAGCGTCTTCATACGCAGCAGCCCACCCAGAGTTGTATGAGTCCTCCTTAATGGTGGTTGCCTGGGACTCTTTCTCCTTCAGCTGCTCAGTCAGCGCCTTGTTCTCCTCCACAACAGCCAGCTTGCTCGAGCAGACCAGGTCATAGGCTTATCGTAGTTCATTCAGTTCTTTAACTACTGCTTCCCTCTCTCGATTGGCATTAGCAAGAGTCAGGTCAGATGAGGTCTGAGCAGCATCAGCGGCCTTCAGACTAGCCTCCAGCTCTCTACCCCTCACTTTTAAGGAAACATTCTACTGCTCCAACTCGCCGTTCTTGTTCACCAGCTCATCGCGAGAATGATAGAGCACGGCAAAGTCAGTCAGAAACTGTAAATAAAATAAGATATTAGAAGAAAGAAACAACCAGAACTTGTCAAACATTAGACAAGAGAAATGGTCTTACCAAGGCTAGCCTCTGACTAGCTTGCAAGGACAACTGATTGGACCCCGTCGCCCTTTGGCGATCTACAGGAAGGACTTCCCTCTCGAGCAGTGCAGGGGCTAGTTGAGGGGAAATGGCAATTGAGGCCCCCTCCGGCAACGCGGACACAGGCACTAAAGCCTGCCCAACCTTTGTCCTAGCCTCCATCTTTCTCCTCTCCTCTTCCTTTTCTTTCTCTTTCTCTATCCTCCTCCTTTCCTCTCCTCTCCTCTCCTCTCCTCGACCTTCTTCTCCTCTTTAACCTTCTTCTTCTCTTCTTCCCTCTTCCTCTCTCTCTCTTTCACCTACTCTTCTTCCTTTCTCTTCTTCTCCTGCTCCTGAGCAGAAGACCGGGAACCAGTAGCAATCGCCCAGTGCTGGATTTTTCTTCTTCGTCCTCTGAGCGAGAAGCACATGATCATCATCATCATCATCACCATCTCGGATCAAATTTTTCCTTGGAGGAACTATTTCCTCTCTAGAGCTGCTGGACATGCTCAAAGGTTCTTGGGCTTCAGAAACCTCTTCTGAATCAGAAGAACTGTCACCACTGGAGCTCCCCTTGTCAAAATTTCCTTCAGCACCGCCTATGATATCACTCTCAGAACTGCTCTCCTCCTCGTCTAACTGAATGGATCGACAACAGTCTCTTCAGAGGTATCAAATTCAGGAATACTACCCACATGCCTCGCTATAAAGATAGACCCAATGTTCTTGTACTCGAGCAAGAAATTAACAGACTGGGAATGTTCACCGTCAGCTAAGGATTCCCTGATATTTTAAGCCTTGACTAACTCTGAAAGCCGAACCTCGCTAAGAGCAGGCTCCAAGTTCTTCGACCTCACTAAAAAAACAGGAAAGTATTAGAGAAATCACACATTAACAAAGAAATCAGAAGGGCAGAGCAAAGACTACCTATGTACTCCTCCCCATAAAAGGGGAAAGAGAATCTATCAGGCCTCGACCCCTCAGTATGGGGGGAGAACTGCCAATTTCTAGAAAGAAAGCCATCTTGCCAGTAATCCTTATGGGAATCAGTTAGGTTTACTACCAATACCCTGTCAGGACTCCTGTCTTTAAGATAAAGAACACCAGAGCTAGTTCGAGAAAAGGAATAGCAAAAGAAGACTTTGGCGAGCCCTAGTTTTGTGCCATAAAGTTGATTTATTCTACGGACGTCGTTGATTATCTTCCATACATTGGGCGAACACTATGCAGGGACAATATTGAAATAACCAAAGAAGTGCAAGAATAAATCGTTTGGAGGAAAAGTAAGCCCCCCTTGAGAAAGTAACAAAACATGAATCCAATGAGCACCCTCTATCTCTCTAACATGCCTAGGTAGATAGGCGCACTCAATCTCCACCCACTCTGGGATATTATAAAATTTCCTAAACTCAGACACTAATCTATTACCTATCTTTACCATTTGTAAACCCTAAACTACAAATTCAAAGAAAACACAGAGAGAAAGCAAAGGAGACTTACGAGATGAGAGTTTGACTTGGACAAGGCAAATATCACAAGCTCAAACAACGAGAGAGATCGAAAGCAAGAAAAATGAAGACCTAGAGAGGAGGGCACAAATCACTGAAACTCGCAGAAGATTCACAGAAGATAGAAGAACACTAAGAAGCTTGAAATGACAACTACGAAACGTTGCCCAAAGTGACTTTTAAATGTTGCTAATCATCGCGCACAAGACACAAAGCAACTGCAGCCTAATTCAGTCCTCAAACTTTGGGAAGAGTTACAAAAAATCCATTATGACAAATCATTTAAATTTATTGAGCCCAAAATTATGGCCCAAAAAATTTAGGGGCAATTGTGGGTACATGAATTTGGAATAATGGGCCTGGACGAGTAGCCTAGTTAAAAAGGCCCAGAGTCCAAACCCTTTGGACCCTAACGTTAATTCAGTTATGACTTAGTCTTCTTCCATTTCCTCAAATAGTGGTGTTCCAAGAGAAGATGGTAAATGTGGGGGAGTCCAACACCCCCACTCCTTGAAGACAGACATGTATATAATAAACTCTAGGTCTGGGGCATAAGACACGCACTGTATTCTCTAAAAACACTCCCCGGAGTATATTGAAATAATACTGACTGCACCACCATGGACGTAGGCATTCTTGCTGAACCACATACATCTCCTGTTGTGTGATTGACATTTTATGTTTCTTATTGTGCTTGGTGATTGCGCTTCTCTTATCTATTTGTGTAGAATAATAATTGTCACCACAATAACTATTACTTTTTTTTCTTCAGGTTACTTTGTGTTATGTTTCTTTCTCTTTCTTATTTTCCTTTTCTCGTATATTTTTCCTGATCTTTTCTCAAATCACATATTTCTCTAATGATCATATTACTCATGAAATATAAAGAGTCGATGAAAAATCAAAGTTATATTACACCAAAACACTGATTTTGTGACTCCCTTCTTATAATGCTCACGGGGGTGACAATTTTATGACAATCGGGAGTGATAACAAAATTATTTGTAACTATAATTAGGAGTGATAACATCTTTGGGTAATGAAAAATTTGAGTGAATTGATTTGTCACTCCTAATGGCAGTCACAAATCTTATCATATGATTAATCTGTGGCGGCCATAAAGAGTCACAAATTTGTAACTGCCACATGCAGTAAAAAAATTATCACTATGCTTAAATTATGACTGCTATGAGCCGTCACAAATTTATAACTATTATAAATAGTTATAAAAGTTGACATGAGGTTTAATTTGTGACTGCTATTAGCGATCACAAACTTGTAACTACTAGTAGCAGTCACAACCTTTAGCATTAGGCATAATTTCTAACTGCTATGAGGGGTCACAAATTTATAACTATAATTTCATTTTTCCAACTATTCTCTCCTCTCTCTCTTCGTGTTCTCATTTTACATCATTTTCAGACATCTCCAAGCTCGTGGTCTCTCAAACATTTTCACCGCCTCCATTTTTCTTCAATAAGACCTATTCATTAATAATGCTTAGTGATATGGTTTAGCATTTGATATTCTTTCCAAAGGTTTTGCTTCATCGATTATGCTTGTGATCTCTTCAGTTGATGTTCTAAAGGTTTTGCTTTATTGATTTTTACTCTTTTTGCATATCTGTATGTGATCGTGATGATTTTTTGTGCAATATCTTATACTTTGTGGAATAAAATCTGGGAAGGCCTTAGAGATCAAATAAAGGATATAAGTTGTAATATTATTTTATTTATTTTTATGAACGTTGGTTAAAACATGCCTGGTTTTGGTTTTGATTCTCCAACTATACTTGCTTGGTGTGGCTTATCCATGCCTTGTGATGGAAATTTTTGTTTCACCAATGACTCTTATTTGGTTCTGTGGCAAGAGAGATAAAAGAATAGGCATTTTTAGCATCCGATTGCAGATAATATAATGGATTTTTTATACATTGTGTGATACGGGCAATTTTCAAAGCTGACTAAATTGACATGTTTAATGATATTATTAAAAAGATATATGACTTTCCAAACATATTATAATTAATGGTCTTTTACTTTTTAGTTTTGTTTTGATTAACTTGTTACATATAATATTTATATATATATTATTATGTCTGTTTAACTTCTCAACTATAACATGTCAATAATTTTTTTAGAGTCTTCATATCTCTTCAACTTTTCAACATAATATTGGTGATGATGGTGGTGATATATATATCCAATTCGTATTTTATATGTGTTTCAGGATGGTGGTGATTTTTATTCTTGGTTCATTTAATGATATATGTACGTTTTGTTCTAAATGTAGATTACTCTTTTAGGTGTTTCAGTTTTGGATCACGCAACCTTCTAGGGATTTTATCATTTTAATGTTAGAATTGGTATAATGTAAAATAAATCATTTTAGAACTGTCCCTATAATATGTGTGTAAGATAAATTATTTACGTGCAATAATTTTTTTTGAAAACTGAATATTTTATTATCTTTGTTATATGATTGCAATTATTTTCTTGCTAGAAGTTCTAACATTTTTTCCCCGAAGATCTAATTTTGTTGTTAATTGCCAACATTTCCCTATTTAATTTACTCGCTTTCATGAAAAATTATTAGTTTGTGGTTTGATCGCATTATTATTAATCAGTTATCTTAAATCGTTTCCTAATGGGTATATCAGTGGCACATTCAGGAATATATGTTAAAGGGGGGGCCAAGATAATTTTTCTTCGATTATTTAGGTTAAAAAATAGTGAACTCGGGCTAAAGAGTAATTAACTCAATAGATAAATGTGTTATTATGAAAGTTTAGAATACAATACAAAATACATTATAAATATTGTTGTGATTTTATTATTTATTAGGAGCTATATTGTATACTAAATTATGTTTCTAAAAGATAAACTTTATTGGTAAAACTTATCAAAAAAAGACTCAATCGTAGACTCAAATTGAAGTTTTAGGTTTGTGTTTGGTTCCAAGTCAACCAGTGTACCATTTTATAATTAGTTAAGTTTTTGTGATGTTGTTTGTTTCACATTTGCTTACTTTATGACTTGACATGATATTGAGATTCTTAAAGTTTATACCAACTGTTATTATATAGTACTATTATCAACTGTTTTGTGGTGATACTTCAAAAACGTCTATAAACGTCTATAAATAATTTTTAATTATAAGAATTATTTCATTTTAAGGGACATACTCAATTAGTTTTTGTGATGTTGTTTGTTTCACATTTTCTTACTTTATGACTTGACATGATATTGAGATTCTTAAAGTTTATATCAACTTTTATTATGTAGTACTATTATCAACTGTTTTGTGGCGATGTGTATACACACACACACACACACACACAGATAATACTAGATATATCACTACTCAAACATATGGAAAAATATGTAATAACTAAAATAATTATGCTACACATATATGTATGTATGCCATATTTCATTTTAAGGGACATACTCAATTAGTTTTTGTGATGTTGTTTGTTTCACATTTTCTTACTTTATGACTTGACATGATATTGAGATTCTTAAAGTTTATATCAACTTTTATTATGTAGTACTATTATCAACTGTTTTGTGGCGATACTTCAAAAACTTCTATAAACGTCTATAAATAATTTTTAATTATAAGAATAATTGTGTATACACACACACACACACACACACACACACACACACAGAGAGAGAGATAATACTAGATATATCACTACTCAAACATATGGCAAAATATGTAATAACTAAAATATTTATGCTACACACATATGTATGTATGCCATATTTCATTTTAAGGGACATACTCATTTAGTTTTTATGATGTTGTTTGTTTCACATTTGCTTACTTTATGACTTGACATGATATTGAGATTCTTAAAGTTTATATCAACTGTTATTATGTAGTACTATTATCAACTATTTTGTGGTGATACTTCAAAAACGTCTGTAAACATCTATAAATAATTTTTAATTATAAAAATAATTGTGTATATATACACACACACACACACACACATACATACACACGCACACATAAGTACACACACACACACACACACACACACACACACACACACACACACACACACACACACACACATATACACACACACACACACACACACACACACACATATAATACTAGATATATCACTACTCAAACAAATGGCAAAAAATATAATAACTAAAATACTTATGCTACACATATATGTATGTATGCCATATTTCATTTTAAGGGACATACTCATTTAGTTTTGTAATTTAGTGAGTTTGTATTTGTTTGTATTTCAAATTTAATGGAGTTTTCATAATATAAAGAGTGGATGGGTGAAAGTTCTAGAGTGGGGCAAGTATACGTTAATGGGGTTAAAGACTTTGTGAATTATACTATGAAGAATCTTAAAAATGAAATTATCATGTGTCCATACGTTCGTTGTATAAATGGTAAACATCTGAAATGGATAGATGTAAAATTGCATTTGATTCAATGGGGGTATGCAAGTTGACTACACGTTTTGAAAATTCTACAGGGAGAGGAATTTTATGTATAGTCCTGAAGAAATACTTGTCAATGAAACGATTCACATAGATGGTGATCTGTTAACACATTCTAGTTTAAATGATCTCATAAATGACACCTACAAAGTGCACGTAACTTAAGAAGATCTAGAGAGTAGAGGGAATAGTTTAGGTTGTGAGGATCATGCTGACGATAATATTGACCAAGGTAGGGATTACATACGGTTAAAAGAAGTAACCGCAACACCATTATACCATAACTCCAACCCCAACCACACAATATTATATGTTATGGTTGGGTTTCACAACTTAAAGAGACAATTTAGCTTGCCACGGAAAAGTGTGACAACAATCCTCCTTTGAGCAAAAGATTTGCTCCTGAAAGGACATTCACTACCAGTAAATTATCCAATTATAAAGCGTAATTTGAAAGGTTTGGGTATGAAATACAAATATATTTAGTATTTCAAGTACGGATTCATTTTATGCTATAAAGAGCACAAGGACAAACATGCTTGCTCTATATGTAAGGAACCTAGATATGAACAAAAGATGATAATATATAATAAACGTTTGTTGAAAGTAGATACAAAAATGCCTGAGAAGGTGTTAAAGTAATTACCTCTAAGTGATTGAAGAGGATTTACACTATACCTTGGATAGTAGAGGCAAGGACTTGGCATGGTCGAGCGGAATTGGGTGGGAATCTCATGCGACATCTGATTAATTCATCCATGTGGAAATATGCAAATCATCGATAACCGTACTTTGCTAAATTAATACGCAATGTTCGATATCAACTAATGGGTTTAACTCGTTTGGAAATCAGATACAAGAGTATATGGTGCCTTTAAACTTCCCCCTTCGTTGTGCATGAGATATGAATTCTCAATTTGTTGTTGTTGATACCAGGTACAAAGGCAATGGGTAGTGACATTGATGTTTTTTTAGTGCCATTGATTAATGAATTAAACGAATTATGAATTGAAGGTGCGAGAGAGTTCGCCTTATACAAACTAGAGGAATTCACTTTGAGAGCTATGTTGATATAGGAATTCCATGATTTTCTTGCTTATGGGACATTATTTGGGTGCAATGTGAATGGTTACTGGGGTTGTTCTATTTGCAGAGAGGATACTGAAGCCAACTGGCTTAAGAGAAGAGATAAACTTTTTTATTTTTATTATCGTGGTCACTGGAGATTTCTACCACAGAGTCACAAATTCAGGTCAATACAAAGAAATTTTCTCTCAGAATGCACCGAGACTAGGCAACCTGCACCAAGACTTTTTGATTTGGAAATTGAAGAAAGATAAAAAAAGGCTGATGAAAAGTTGAGGCGGGAACACCCCACAAATTTTGGCCCATAAGCGTAAAAGAAAGGATGTTGATGTGAAGACGACGTGGTAGAGGAAATCAATATTCTTTGATTTTCCATACTGGAAGGACTATCGTATGTGGCACGTGATAGACATTATGAACGCTAAGAAGAAGAATATCGAGCATCTTATAGGCACATGCATTGGTGGTTCTCATTCCAAGGATGGAGACAAAATCCGTGAAGATCTTCGTGATTTGAGGATAAAAAGATCATTATGGTTGAAAGAAGGTCCAAGCACTTGAAAAAAACATATGCCTATTGCATCTTATACTAAAAGCATTGAAAAAAGAAATATGTTATTACAAAGATTATAGGGGGTGATGGTCCATTTTAATTTCGTGTCCAATTAACGCAAGACTGTCTGCGATACAATAAAAGATTTGAAAAAGTACAAGTCTCAATACTGGCATGTGATTATTCAACTTATACCTTTATTATTTAGACACTCTTTTTCAAATTAAAAAGATCTCCCTAGTTCCATTCTACAGATTAACTTCTATTTCTCCCGATTGTGTGAGAATGTTGCTAAAAGGAAGAACATAATTGTGGTGAAAAAAACTTTCGCTGAGGCTACATGGGTTTTGGATAAGTAATTCGTATCCTCATTCTTTAACTTACGCATACAACTTTTATTGAATTTATGCGATGAAGAGATTTTATGTGGACATGTAAGGTACCGATGGATGTATCATTTTGAATGAATAAATATAACATTCCAAGATTCAGTTAAGAGTAAACGATACGTTGAGGGGTCCATCTTGAGGAATACATTATGGAAGAGTCTTCCTTGTATGCAAAGGAATATATTCCCAACCTAAACATTACAAGGCGTGAACACTTTGTTGATGAATTTGAAGAGTTTTCAGATGAGGAGGCTCTGGGGAAGGATAAGGTAGTGAAGCTAGCAAGAAAAAAATATAACCAGGTGGGTCGATATGTATTCGAGACGCATGACGAAGTAGATAAATGAAAAATGTTAGTTTATTATAACTGTTTTGTTAAATAATGTAATATGTTCGATGTTATATTCATAAGGGGTTAATATTAATGATTTTAACTTAGGCAATATAATGACTGCGAGTGCAGACAGTGACTTTAGGCACCGGGTAACTTCCGAGGTGACTACAATAATACCTCAATCTTATTTATAATCAATGCAAATACTTTCCTAATTTCAGTTATCTAAAGCTGGTGAAGTATCGACTAGGCTTGTACTGCTAATAAATGGGCTTAGTTTTAAATCCAAGGAGTTTATATAATATCGTGTCAATGGTTTTGTGTTTTTTTCGAGCATAAACGAGCTAAAACTCATTGGAAAACAAAAAATGACATTTCACACAAAGCATTAACTCATTTTAGGGAAAGAAAAAATGATAAAAACTTGATAGAAGATAAGATGACATATTATGGGATCATAAAACAAATTGTGATACTAAATTATATATCTTTCAGCGTACTTGTATTCTATTGTGATTGGGTGAGAGTGGAGGACAAGAATGCCTGTATAGTTGACCCTGATACCCACATGGTGAAGAATGATTTGGGCTAGTTGAAGAGTAAAGATAGTGTGAATGGCGAGCTATTCATTTGTGCATTTCAAAATTTGAATCAAGTCTTTTATGAAAAGTTCCCTAATAGTGATCCGTGGACTATTGTTTTACTTTCCCCTAACTCTTATATATATCGGTAGACGACATAGAGGAACATATCGAGATTCAGTCTGTTCTGGATGACTAGCCAAAATTAAATAAATTATTAGACACATTAAAGGAATATATGTTTAATTGTATTATGGTCTATTGTTTTAAATGTTTACTTCAAAGTTATGTGAAACAACGTGTTTTAGTTATTTCGTTGGATGTAATCGTAGTGCCTTTTGTTTACAAGTTTATTATTATTTTTCAGGATGTCAAATATTGTATATACACACAATGACTTTCAAAATAGGTCTTTTATAGAGAACTCATCAATTTGTATTCACGACTCTCAAAAAATTAAATAATTCAATTACTTAAGAGATCACGGTTGGAATATACCCGAACCATATTTATTTCAATCAATACTATGCACATTACCTCAAAGTTGGGGCGAAGCATTTAAAATGGTTTTCATAAAACACAATCCAAGTAATGCTATGCAGTTAGTAGAGTTTTTATAACTTAAAGAAAGAAAAATCCATCATTTGTGGATAGAACTGAAGAGGATAACTATGCATTCAGGCTCTATTGTGAGAAAACATATGCATAAAAAAAATCAACCAATATTATCAACTTAGGAGAGAAGGTATACGTCCTAACATGTTTAATGTTCGAAATGAAATTGTCAACACACTTTCACATACATGGCCAATAAAAACTTTGCATGAAATGATGAAGTATGAAAATTATGACATGGTCTAATTATCAAAACTTTTTGAATATGTTGTAAAATGTATAACTTATATAATATTTTAATATTATTTCCTTACTCTTGTATTAACACCTAGACTAGTGCATATATATTTATATATATATAAATGAAGAAAATGATAAGTAAGAGTGAAAGTCCATCGTCCATGCCAGACAATTCAAGTTATGATGAACCTTCAGCCCCTGATTCCACTACACCAAAACTGCCAACTTGTCACGGCCCAAAACTTTGACAAGTCAAACTTCTCGTGACAAGTTTGGGGTGACAAATGAATTTATCACGGACTTGTCACGATCAAATATCATGACAAGTTTGTTAGAGTTATCACGGACTTGTCACGGTCTTTGACCTTGACAAATTTATCACGATCAAAGACCGTGATAAGCCTGTGACAAAAGCTTAAACTTGTCACGATCAAAAATCCTGATAAGTCCATGAAAAATAAAAAATGTCATGAACTTTGTCCGTGACAAGTTTCTTTGTCACAGACGTTGACCGTGACAAGTTTCTTTGTCACGAACGTTGACCGTTACAAGTCTGTGACAAGTTTATTTATCAGGGACTTGTCATAGTCAACGTTTGTGACAATTCCGATTAGATTTTGAAAGAAAATTATTGGGTAGTGTGTCTACTGCCACTGCCCAACAGTATATTTGTACCTGTTATAGCAAAATTGTACATGTCCAAAAACATATATATAGAGAGTAATCAAACCAAAATACAAATATCCATAACCAACGTGTAAATATCAATAACCAAATACAAATATCCATATCCAAACCAACATGTACATAATAAAAAAAATACAAATATAATCTAATATCCAAATAAAAAAATAGAAATAATGTCATGCCATAGGGTCTTAAACAGGTCGGAGGAGGAAGGAAGGCCACACAACATATGCATTGACACACCCATCAATTCGCTGAACGCCACATCGTTCGTGCAACCATAAAGGTGAGTTCTCATTTGCGGCCAAAACATGCTCGACGAGCACCTTTGTCTCAATGGCTTACAGGGGACGTCCATGAACCACCATACCTGGGTGGGTGCCTGGATACCTTAACCCCCTCGCTATCGGATTCCCACCAAATATATCGATTAAAAATACACTCGTCCAACTGATTGTTGACATAGGCCGTTCAACGGGGGTCAAGATGGGAAATTGATCTAAGTGTGACGAGACTGTGCGTATTGGCGATGAAGCAGTGACGTCCTTGTCTACCTCCTTCTCTATCCCCTTGCCCTTGCCCTTGCCCTCATCGGACGTGGATCTCCACTGACACTTCATGAAAGCATACATATCTAGTACCATCGCCTCTAACCCTGATATATTATCGTCATGCATGTCCACCTTATGAGACAACCCGGTATTTCTCGTCTCCATTACGATGATCCTTGACTTCTCCACCTGCAAGATCACCCCCTAGTCTTCCCCTTGCGATCCGGTCGAGCACTTGGATGAGTGCGTCCGTAGCTAAAGATGCTTTGTAGGCATCAGATTGTGACTCATACACTTCCTTAAGCTTTGTCTGAAACGACAAAAAGCACACGATTAGTTAATTAAGTAAATACAAAAAGTATAACATAATTAAAAAAATTAAACATTTATAACTTACAATCGTGGCTGTGACACTCGGGGACACCTCCTTGTCCTTGCCCTTCTTCGTCTGAATTGCCACATAGGCATCGAGCCTATGTGTCCTACCCCTAGGCCACTCCCTATCTCCTAAAACAAAATAATGCAGAATTAGTACGTAACATAAAGTAATGCAAAATTAGAATAACATAAAACTAAAGTTAAAGAAAAATAAAAACTTACCATCCTGCGTTCCACCTCGATGTAAGACGTCCGCCTTGAGTAGTGAACGTCCACCTTTTTTTCTTAATTTTCCTTTCTGGATTGACGATATGCCAATTGTTGCTCATCGATCTCATTGTCGACAAACTGCTGCCATTGTGCCAATGAGATCGGCTCCTTCGAGGGGAAAGTGTCACACACTCTCAGAATGGACTCTTGGGTATTTGCAAAGTACCTAGCCCGCATGTTTTTCTTCCACGTCTTATATTGATCCCTCAACTGTTCCAACGTTGAGTTGTGAACATGTGGGGGCAGGCTGAATTGATCCTGTCAAACAAATACAAACCAAAAAGAAAGTAAGTGTTAGCTGCTTATAAGTAAAAATATAAATATAAATACAAATACACTACTTGTATTGCCCCCCAGATGCCCATCTTGAGCTCATTAGGCACGTCCCTCCAATCAGTGTACACCGCACCGACAATCGCTTTGAGTAACTCCAGAGATCTAGCCAATAATGTTGTCTTATTCCCGACGACAGATCCCAATTTGTCCTATTTTGGGGGCCAAGTGATCTAGGAGCCCTCGCCGCCTCCGCTACCGCACTGGGATGAGGACATTTTCTACAAAAATTGTTATTATTAGTACAAAGATGTATATGTGTGACACCCCGCCCAATTAAATATCGGGTGATCAGTCCTTTATATAATTTAAAACAGAATGTTTGGTTGGTTCATTCTTAGCATCACTGTCGAAATCATAATAACTTATTTAATCACCTAATATAATTAAGCTAAGTGTCAAAACATTTTTCTTATTTATTTAAAACCATTGTTGATTACCAAACCAAGTAATTTAATATAAAACATCTACGCACAATTAATTAATACAAATACTAAATCAGAATTGCAAGCTGAAATAAATAAGACTAGATAAAACATCCCAGTTCAAAACACTAAACCAAAACAATAGTACCCATCAATCCAAATGAAAGTAAACGAGAAATAGAGTAAACATAGTCTCTGAAACTGTCTAAGGAAGGGGAGACACATGCCCTAAAGAAAAGTCATAATGAATAGGAATGAAATAGTCGAAGCGTCTAAACAAAGTCCTGTAGCTCCCACATCAGCTACAGCATACCACGCAATCCGAAACTCTAAGCCCGATGTCCCTGCGGCTGAGCACCTGATATAATACATATATATAGCAAGAGAGAGAGAATATGCAAGAAACGGGTCAAAGCCCGATGTGTAAAATATTTGTGTAAGAAAGTATTTAAAATTTGCAGTAAAGCAAGTATTAAGTACATGTTAGTTCGAACTCTCTCTTGAGATTCTCACCCCTCTTCTAATGTGCACGCCTAACGCGCATCTAAATTTTATCCTTAGCTATATCTCCCAATATAACTAGTCTGAATCCATCCTAATAGTATTTACCCTTACTATGAGTACGCCCGTATCGCCCATACAATACGTTAACCAATTAGCCTATATCGAAAAGCTAATTAATTCATTTTCCGTTTCCATAATAAGTCAAATATTCGATTAGAATTTTCTTAACAAATTTCCATGCCCACATTCATTAACATTCTCACTAGATTAATTTACCATTCTCATACATATATACATATATTCACTTCTTCCCCATATATATATATATATATATATATATATATATATATATATATATATATATAACATGATACAGCACCCCCCGGCTATATCCCATTAGTGCACCTAGTCAACATATTGTACCCCCGGGTTATCACCCTTTAGTACACTTATTTAGATAATCATGTACCCCCGAGTTATCACCCATTAGTACACTTACAATATGCTTTTGTACCCCCGGGTTATCACCCATTAGTACACTTATAATAATAATATTTTCACACCCCCGGGTTATCACCCATTAATGTCTTTAATAATAACAATACATAATAGGTATACACACATCCTATTATAATATATAGGTATTTCCCCTCACCTACGTATGCTTCTCTTACGCATTTTTATTCCAACATTTCATAATATTTATTGGGTTATTCTCCCTCTCGAAAATTCTACGGTACATTCGCTTCATACAAAATTCATTAAAGTATTTAGCTTCTCATACTTCTTCCGAAATTCTGCCTTACTTAAGTTTATTATTAGACAATATATTTCTCATTTCTGAACTAATAAACTCAAGACTGGCTTTAAAAGAAATTATCAAAACTTCACTCTGTCGCTCGAATGAGGTGGCAAGTCGTTTGAACTACTGCCACATGTCGCTCGAACGACTTCGCGCGAGATAGCAATCTCGCTCGAACGACTTCGAGCGACTTCGCGCGAGAATTCGTTGTTCGTCCCCTACCTTGGGTTTTCTACGTTTTCCACCATTTTTAACTTCAAACCTTCCCAATCAACACCCCAAACTCCAAACAAATAGTTTTACATTGAACCCCATCAATAACACATGATTTCTAACATCCTAGGATCATCAATTTATTACGAATCGTTCATAAAATGTGAAATCCCCAATTTAATTTTATCAAAACCCTAGTTCTTCCAATACATGTTCAAGAAGCTATTATTTCCAGATTTTTTCTACAAATCAATTCCTTAAAATGTGATTTCCAGTCTTCATACATTAAGGATTTCAATCTAATATATCACAGAACTTATTTCTACATTCAAGTTCATCAATTTCACCATTTTGATAACCTATAACATAATCCTAACAACCCTACACTAACATGAATCAAATTAATACCGAAATACAGCAAGTTATAAACACTTTCCTTGAGTGAGTAGTCTAATTTTCTGTAATACCCCATACTTTTATGGATATTTATTTATGGGATTAATTAAATTAAATGGGATACCCCGTACTTTTATGGATATTTATTTATGGGATTAATTAAATTAAATGGGAATTAATTGAGAATTAATCCGGATAAAATACTAACGAGATGTGAGTTGGTATTTGATTATAATGTGTATACATATGATGTGATATGAATATTGAAAATATTGAAATTGTCGCGAGATAGAAATACGGCAATTTGGAAATTTTGTCGGGACGCGTATGACAGTCGCGTCAGGAATGTAATTATTATTTTTTTTAAAAAGTGAAATTTATTTTTATCAATCGAATGGTCATTTTGAGTGCGCCAATGCGTCCGGAAGGGTCGAAATAGTCAGAAAACACTAGCCGAGGGTTTAGTTTGGGTCCTGGGGCATTTTTAGGCCATACCGGCAACTTAAAAGGGTAGTTTGGTAATTTTGAAATTGTGGGATTTATGACCAACGAATTTTGGGAGTTTAAAATAGGAAATTTAATGACCCACTAACCCGTTACCAACACTTAAGTGATTAGAGGGCTACGGGAGTTTCATGAGAAGTTAGGAGAGATTCCCAAAAGAGAAAACCTTAACCTCCATCTTCAACCTTCAAGCTTGGGAGAAAAAGGAGAGAGAAACCTTCATCAATCCAACACCAAATTCAGAGAATAATCCGAGGCAAGTGGTTTAATTACATTAATTTCAAGCGAATGCTTCTTCCATGCTTAGAAATTTATATAATTACATTGTTTTGGGAGAATTATAAAAACCCATGGAATTGGAATTAGAAATTCATGTTTTAATAAAGAGATTGCATGTAGAATTGTGTTTGGGCGATTATAGTGATAGAAGTACATCTTTTATGTTACAAAAATGGATTTAATTATGGATATTGATGACTTGAAATTTCTAGGGTTCATACTCATAAGATTTTGGGGGGAAATTGGGAGATTTGATAATTGGGTGTTGTTTAGGGAGATTTGACTCCACAAAAATGTTAAGTTATGACCCACGAATGTTTAGTGATGATTAGAAACCTTAAAAATACTGTTGGGACGATTTTTAGATGAGATTAGAGGTGAATAAAATTGAGAAAAATGAGATAGGAAATTCTGGGCTCGAAACTGGCATCTCGTTAGAAGACCTGCCCAGGTCGTTCGAACGAGCTCGTTCGAACGAGCTTCTAACGAGGTGACAGTTTGCCTTCTAACGAGTTGGATGTTCGTTCGATTCCTTTCGTTCGAACGAGATCTCGTTAGATGCCCACTTCGTTCGAACGAACTCTCGTTCGAACGACCTCGTTCGAACGAGACTTCTAACGAGTTGACAGATTGGCCTTTTTGGCCTGATTTGATTTCTATTGTCCAGTAACCTTGTTTATTTGTAGAGATAACATTCCCTTGATGACTAATTGATATAGTTGGGATATTTGGGATATATTGAGGAGTAAAACATAGAAGTGTGATTTGAATCAAATGATAATTGTGGATTAGGACGTGAGTGACTAAATACAATGTGAGAATAATTGACGACTTAAATATTTGTATTAACCGGGGATATATGAATTGAGTAATATTATAAGTTGGTATGAGAATGATAAGTATACCACTAATAAATTATGGTAATTACTAAGATGTGTGCATGGTTAGTATATATGATTTTATGTGTATGACATACCTACCATACTTGCTATCACGGGAGGTTTGCGTTCGCTTAGTGACATCTAATCTTTGTGTGCCTACGGGGGGATTTAGATTGGTACCTCGAGGACATAGGTCAGAGAAGGACTTATTGGGAAGATAATAAGCCTGCTGATCGTGGGAGCGTAGGTATGTGCGTGACCCATGTGATGTGACTGTGTTCGCCTCCATTGTTTGTGATTTGCTATTACCTGAGAACGATTCCTGAGAGATTCGGAATGCGTGATCCTTATGTACGTGATGTACCGGGATGGATAGCAGAGTATGTGTGCACCGCAGCTTAGTCTCGGGGTGCTAGTATTGTATATTTATGACGTGAATAATATACGGTTAAATGATGAGAACTTTCATGTTTATATTGTGTAGTGTAATTTATTGTAATAATCGCTGAAGATAAAAAGGGATAACCTGTAGTGAATTGTATTGCTAATAATTGAGAATTCGAGAATTAAAGTAAAGCTCTCTATTTAAGTGATAACGTTGGGAATTTATATTGTGAATCGAGTAGAAAGGTTAGAACTTATGTCGGTTTAGTTAGGTATGAATATCACTTGGATGGGTACGGTACGTTAGGAGTGCACAATTAGTCGAGAGCTGAGTATTTCATGTGAGTGCACGTCCTAACATATATTTTGCATTCATTGTTTTAATGTTATTAAAGCACTTGCTATTTTTAAAATACTCTCCACTTTCGGGCTCTGACCCGTTTGCTTTCAAATCTATTTTTGTAAAAACCTTTTAGGTGCCCAGCCACAAGGACACCATGCATAGTATTTCCATTCAGGTGACGAGCTGTAGCTGTTTGTGGAAGTTACAGGGCCTTGCTAGTAGACGCTTCTTTTGTCTTGACTCTATTCAGTTTTCATCATTTGTAGGGCATGTCGCCCATTTCTATTAGAGACATTTCATATTTCAGTTATTCAGATTGTTGGCATGTAATTAATTCAGGATATACTGTTTTATCTATTTCAGTGGTGGGATTGTTGTGAGGAGTTTTCCTCCGGACTTATTATTATTTGTTGGTTACTTTATTGAGACTTTATGGTGTATGGTTATGATATTCTTTCATAATTCTTTTATTGTATGTTAATCAGACTTAATTTTAAAATTTGACATCTTACTTTTTAAATATTAGGTGGTTAGTAATGATTAAAATGTTTTCGACAGTGATGCCGTTAACTGGACCAACTTGACATTTTGTATTAATTTAATAAAGTAGTAGCTACCTGGTATTTAATTAGTCGGGGTGTCACATTTTCTGGATGTTGTTGGTATAGGTGTGTTCCCTTCGTCCCGATCTACACGGTGGTGGTGGTGGTGGTTGTGCACGGTGATGTCGATTTAGCCCTCTTCTCTTGGCAAAGGTTTTCCCTCACACTTTCTATGGCCGTTCTTGCTTTCTCCAGCTTTCTAACCCTAATGAAAATGTTTTGGCTGATAAATTAAGTCTTAATTTTCGTCCATTAATTAGGCCTAAAAATCCAATTTACCATAATGCCCTTTTGGGGTGCCGGTTAGGTCTAAAATTGCCCCGGGACCCAAACTAAACACCCGAGTATACTATTTTCACTATCTCGACCCTTCCGGACTCAACGGTAAACTCAAAATCATCATACGAGTTACTAAAAATAATTGATATATTTATTCCACCAATTTAGTCCCGACACGACTCACACGCGCATCTGACTTAATTAACTAAACTGTCGTATTATTATCTCTCGACAATTTATCAAAGTGTATAGTTCCATATTACATATCGCATAGTAATATTAAACTAATAAGTATTAACCCTTAGCACGCTAGTTAATATTTATTTTTATTGGATCCGGATTAATTAACAATTTAATTCTTCCCATTTAAATTTAATTAATCCCGTTGTAATAAAAATCCCTTAATTATTTAAATTATAAAAAATGTGGGGTATTACATACTTCCCCCCTAATAAAGGAATTTCGTCCCGAAATTCGAATAAATAAGGCATACCTGGTATGAATAAATCTGGATATTTCTCACGCATATCCGCCTCACGCTCCCAAGTAGACTCTTCCACATTGTGATACCGCCACTGCACCCGAACAAGTGGAACTACCTTTGACCTTTGCCTCCTCTCACTGTAATCTAGAATAGCTACCGGTCTCTCCTCATATGAACTATCTAGCTTTAGTTTGATCTCCTCAATCGTAATGTGAGTGTGTGCCGACTCATCTCGAAGGTATCGCCTCAGTGACGAAATGTGGAACACATCATGGATACGATGCAAGTGATTCGGTAACACCAATTTGTATGCCACTGGTCCGACCCTTTCTACAACAGGAAATGGTCCCACATATCTCGGGGACAACTTCCCTTTCTTCCCAAATCTCATTACTCCCCTCATCAGAGATACTCTCAACAAAACCTGGTCCCCCACTGCGAACTCTCAGAAGAACCTTTTTGCATCAGCATAGCTTTTTTGCTTATCCTGGGTTACTCGTATGCGATTTCGAATCATTTCGATCTTGCTCGACGTATCCTGAATTACTTCTGGCCCGAGTAGCTTGTTGTCTCCTAACTCTAGCCAACAAACTGGGAAACGACAAGGTCTACCATATAATGCTTCGAACGGGGCCATGCCAATCGTAAATTGATAGGAGTTGTTATAAGCAAACTCTTCCAGTGGAAGATACTGCTCCCAACCTCCCCCTAAATCAAGGATACACATGCGCAACATGTCCTCGAGCATCTGATTAGTGCCTTCAGTCTTCCCATTGGTCTGCGGGTGATACGCTACACTCAACCGCAACTCGGTACCCATAGCTTCTTGGAAGCTTTCCCAAAAACGAGATACAAATGTCTTGTCTCTATCTGACACGATGTTAAGAGGTACACCATGCAGTCTCACTATCTCTGCAATAAATAACTGAGCATACTGTCCCGCTGTGTAGTCTGTCCTAATGGGCAAGAAGTGGGCTACCTTCGTCAACCAATCTACAATAACCCATATAGAATCATGCCCCCTCTGCGAAGTGGGCAACCCGATGATAAAATCCATAGAAATGCCCTCCCATTTCCAGGTAGGAATCTCTAATGGTTGGAGTAAACCTGGTGGTCTCTGATGGTCCACTTTCACTATCTGACAAGTGGTACACTTGGATACGAACTCCGTGATATCCTTTTTCATCCCACTCCACCAATACGGCCGCCTCATATCTTGGTACATTTTGTCGCCACCGGGATGTACCACAAATCGGGACCCATGCGACTCCGTCATTACTGCATATCGAAGGTCCTCCCCCTCTGGAACAACGAGCCTCCCATTGAAGCGTAAACCACCCTCAGAACTTACTGAATAAGACTCGGCTCCCCCGGCCAGAAGTTGCCTAACCCAATCTTGACAAAACGAATCCACTGCTTGTGCCTGTACTATTTGCGTAATGATCTGAGGTGTAACTGTCATCACCGACATGAATGACCGGGCCACAGCATCCTGATGTCTCAATTCCTTCCATTTAGCTTTCCACACCTCGGCCGTCTCATCGACCGGCCTGCGGCTCAATGCATCAGCTACCACATTAGCCTTTCTAGGGTGATAGTGTATTTCGAACTGGTAATCCTTTACAAACTCAAGCCACCGATGTTGACGCATATTCAAATCCTTCTACGTGAACAAGTACTGTAGTGACTTGTGGTTTGTAAATAAGCGAAACTGTTCCCCCCAATAAGTAATGCCTCCAAATTCGAAGCGCAAACACAACTGCTGCCAGCTCTAAGTCGTGGGTGAGGTAATTCTTTCCACGAGGATTAAGCTTTCGAGAAGCAAAAGCTATGGATTTCTCCTCTTGCTGGAGTACTCCCCCAAGCCCCTGTAATGATGCGTCGGTATAAACCAGGTATTCCACTCCCGCTCTGGGAAGTGCTAGAACGGGTGTTGAAGTTAACTTGTCCTTCAGCTCATCAAATGCCAACTGGCATGCATCGTCCCAAACAAACGGTATGCCCTTTTGAGTCAAATTTGTCATCGAACCCACAATCTTTGAGAATCCCCGAATAAACCGTTTATAGTATCTAGCCAATCCTAGAAAACTCCGCACCTCTGTCGGTGTCGTGGGCTGTCCCCACTCCCTCATCGCTGACACCTTACTAGGGTCTACAGATACCCCTTTTTCTGATATAATGTGTCCCAGAAACAGTACCTCCCGCTGCCAAAACTCGCACTTCTCATATTTGGCATACAACTCATGCTCTCGTAGGGTCTGTAAAACCATACGTAAATGCTCGACATGTTCTTCTTCAGTGTGGGAATAAATTAGGATGTCATCTGTGAAGACGATGACGAACTGATCTAGGAACTCTCTGAATACTCTATTCATTAAGTCCATAATTACTGCTGGGGCATTGGTCAGCCCAAATGGCATAACCCTGAATTCGTACGATCCATACCTCGTCAGAAAGGCAGTCTTGGCCACGTCCTGCTCCCTGATGCGTAGCTGATGGTACCCGAATCTCAAATCTATCTTCAAGAAGTGGGCCGCTCCTCTCAGCTGATCAAACAAGTCATCGATCCGAGGCAACGGATACATATTCAGTATCGTGACTTTGTTAAGCTCCCGATAATCAATACAAAGCCGTAGGGACCCATCCCTTTTCTTTACAAACAAAACTGGGGCACCCCAAGGTGAGGTAATCCTACGGATGAAGCCCTGTCCCAATAACTGTTCTATCTGATCTCGTAACTCCCTCATCTCTACCGGAGCCATACGGAAAGGTGCACGTGCTATCAAACGAGTGCCTGGTGCTAAGTCTATCACAAATTCGATCTCCCTACTTGGAGGTAACCCTGGTGTATCCTGAAATAAATCAGTAAACTAGCAGATGATCGAAATCGAATCGAGTGGAACTACGACTGTAGAGGTCTCATCCTCTATATAAAATAAGTGAGTGGATGACCCTCCCTCCTAGAGAGGCATCTCCACTAAGAACATCTCCTGACCCGGAATGGCGAACACTATACTCCTACTGAAGCAATCAATCATAGCCCTATACTCGACTAACCAATCCATACCAATAATGGCGTCGTACTCGAACATATCTAATACTAGCATATCATCCGGTAAGATTAAACTGCCAATTTCTATGCCTACTCCCCGGCATATAAAGAAAATCAATGACCCATTACCAAGTGGTGAGTCTACACAAGTCACTGTACTCTCTGCCGTGCTTAACAACCATACGGACTTTGCAAAGCTAGTGGCTATAAAAGAGTGTGATGCCCTCGTGTCTAATAAGATGCGACCCAAAGTGCCATGGATAGAAAACTTACCCTCCACTGTGGGCGGTGCCTGCGGAACTGCGGTCTGGTGGACGTTATAAACACGTCCATACTACAACTGTCCCTGCTACATCGAAACTGCCGGTAAACCTGGAACTGGAGCCGACGCTGGTAAGGCGGCGGGAAAAATGGGTCTCTGGGGCTCCTGGTGAGCACCCTGCTGTCGAGGAACTCTATCCCTATCCGAGCACTCTTGTTTCTTATGGCCAGTCTTGCCACAAGTATAACATTTTCTAATGAAGTTTCCTCCTCTCTGTCCCTATTATCCTCGACCTGGTTGGCCGTTACCACCTCTACCTTAGCCCTGCTGGCCCTATTGTCCTCCCTGCTGTTGACCCTGCTGCTGATTTTGTGGCTGGCCCTGGTGGCCCTGTCTCCAACCCCCATGACCATGCCTGAACCCTCAAGAACGGAACCTCTTAGCAGACTCCCCCTGCTGGGAACCCTGCCTCTGACTCTGCTCAACTGGTACTCCACTGGCATTACCTCCCCCTGTCTTTCCCAACTGATTGGGATCTCCCCCTCGCTTGCTTCCCTTAGCATGGAAGCGATTGTCCTGACAATGCAATAATGATGCATTCAGAACGTCGGTATATGAGTGTAGAGAGAGGCTACCCAATAAATGCTGTCGTATCTTCCAAGTCAAGCCATCCATGAACATCTGAATGCGCTTATCCTCAGTAGACACCTCCTCCGGTACCATGTTTGTCAAGTATGTAAACTCTTCCTTGTATTCCGCAACGGTCTTCCCTTCCCGGGTGAGGTCTAAAACTCTCCGTCTCATCTTAGTCTTGACAGCGGAAGGAAAATACTTGCGGTCAAACCTCACCCATAAATCGTTGATAGTCATCACATCTCGCTCCTCGGTAGTAGTAGTGGATTCCCACCACTGTAAGGCTTCCCCTCTCAGCTTGAAGGTAGCCAAAACCTGCCTTTGAACCTCTGTGCACTCATACATGCGAAGATTCCGCTGTATGTCCTTCGTCCATTGACTCGCGATAACCACATCTGAACTGCCCAAGAACTCTGGGGGACAAGCCCTCTGAAAGGACTCTCTAACTCTTTCCCATGCAGTGGGAAATGAATGCACTGGAACTGGAGCCACTGCCTGAACCTGGGGTGAGGCCTGCTGCACCACTGCTAAGGCTGCATTTACCGCTTGTGCAATTATCGCGGCAACTTCTGTTGCATTCATTGTCCCCTGAACCTGTATGGTCGGCTGTTCTTGCTGGGCCTGTCGGTCTCTTGGTGCACGTCGAGGAGGCATCTGAGACGTGAAAGAATATTATTAGTCCATAGTTATTTCAAAATCTCAAATAGCTAAAGATGTAACTGCAAAATATAAGATCACAACAGTCCTAAAAATAGGGCTCTATGGCAAAGGATGCAAAGATGAAAACATAGTAAGCCGTACAGATCCTAATGGAAACTAGAACCTGATGCTCTGATACCACCTGTGACACCCCGCTCAATTAAAAATCGGGTGCTCAATCCTTTATAAAATTTAAAACAGAATGTTCGGTTGGTTCATTCTTAGCATCACTGTCGAAATCATAATAACTTATTTAATCACCTAATATAATTAAGCTAAGTGTCAAAACATTTTTCTTATTTATTTAAAACCATTGTTGATTACCAAACCAAGTAATTTAATATAAAACATCCACGCACAATTAATTAGTACAAATACTAAATCAGAATTGCATGCTGAAATAAATAAGACTGGATAAAACATCCCAGTTCAAAACACTAAACTAAAACAATAGTACCCATCAATCCAAATGAAAGTAAATAAGAAATAGAGTAAACATAGTCTCCGAAACTGTCTAAGGAAGGGGCGACACATGCCCTAAACAAAAGTCATAATGAATAGGAATGAAATAGTCGAAGCGTCTAAACAAAGTCCTGTAGCTCCCACATCAGCTACAACATACCATGCAATTCGAAACTCTAAGCCTGATGTCCCTACGGCTGAGCACCTAATATAATACATATATATAGCAAGAGAGAGAGAAGATGCAAGAAACGGGTCAGAGCCCGATGTGTAAAAATATTTGTTTAAGAAAGTATTTAAAATTTGCAGTAAAGCAAGTATTAAGTACATGTTAGTTCGAACTCTCTCTTGATATTATCACCCCTCTTCTAATATGCACGCCTAACACGCATCTAAATTTTCTCCTTAGATATATCTCCCAATATAACTAGTCTGAATCCATCATAATAGTATTTATCCTTACTATGAGTACGCCCGTATCGCCCATACAATACGTTAACCAATTAGCCTATATCGAAAAGCTAATTAATTCATTTTCCGTTTCCATAATAAGTCAAATATTCGATTAGAATTTTCTTAACAAATTTCCATGCCCACATTCATTAACATTCTCACTAGATTAATTTACCATTCTCATACATATATACATATAGTCACTTCTTCCCCACACACACATATATATATATATATATATATATATATATATAACATGATACAGCACCCCCGGGCTATATCCCATTAGTGCACCTAGTCAACATACTGTACCCCCGGGTTATCACCCTTTAGTACACTTATTTAGATAATCATGTACCCCCGGGTTATCACCCATTAGTACACTTACAATATGCTTTTGTACCCCCGGGTTATCACCCATTAGTACACTTATAATAATAAGATTTTCACACCCCCGGGTTATCACCCATTAGTGTCTTTAATAATAACAATACATAATAGGTATACACACATCCTATTATAATAGATAGGTATTTCCCCTCACCTACGTATGCTTCTCTTACGCATTTTTATTCCAACATTACATAATAGTTATTGGGTTATTCTCCCTCTCGAAATTTCTACTGTACATTAACTTCATACCAAATTCATTAAAGTATTTAGCTTCTCATACTTCTTCCGAAATTATGCCTTATTTAAGTTTATTATTAGACAATATATTTCTCATTTCTGAACTAATAAACTCAAGACTGGCCTTAAAAGAAATTATCAAAACTTCACTCTGTCGCTCGAATGAGGTGGCAAGTTGTTTGAACGACTGCCACATGTCGCTCGAACGACTTCGCGCGAGATAGTCATCTCGCTTGAACGACTTCGAGCGACTTCGCGCGAGAATTCGCTGTTCGTCCCCTACCTTGGTTTTTTCAACGTTTTCCACCATTTTTAACTTCAAACCTTCCCAATCAACACCCCAAACTCCAAACAAATAGTTCTACATTGAACCCCATTAATAACACATGATTTCTAACATCCTAGGATCATCAATTTATTACGAATCGTTCATAAAATGTGAAATCCCCAATTTAATTTTATCAAAACCCTAGTTCTTCCAATACATGTTCAAGAAGCCATTATTTCCAGACTTGTTCTACATATCAATTCCTTAAAACGTGATTTCCAGTCTTCATACATTAAGGGTTTCAATCTAATATATCACATAACTTATTTCTACATTCAAGTTCATCAATTTCACCATTTTGATAACCTATAACATAATCCTAACAACCCTACACTAACATGAATCAAATTAATACCGAAATACAGTAAGTTATAAACACTTTCCATGGGTGAGTAGTCTGATTTTCTGGATGTTGTTGGTATAGGTGTGTTCCCCTCATCCCGATCTACACGGTAGTGGTGGTGGTTGTGCACGGTGATGTTGATTTAGCCCTCTTCTCTTGGCAAAGGTTTTCCCTCACACTTCCTATGGCCGTTCTTGCTTTCTCCAGCTTTCTAACCCTAATGCAAATGTTTTGGCTGATAAATTAAGTCTTAATTTTCGTCCATTAATTAGGCCTAAAAATCCAATTTACCATAATGCCCTTTTGGGGTGCCGGTTAGGTCTAAAATTGCCCCGGGACACAAACTAAACACCCGAGTATACTATTTTCACTACTTCGGCCCTTTCGGACTCAACGATACTCTCAAAATCATCATACGAGTTACTAAAAATAAATGAGATATTTATTCCACCAATTTAGTCCCGACACGACTCACACGTGCGTCTGACTTAATTAACTAAACTGTCGTATTATTATCTCTCGACAATTTATCAAAGTGTATAGTTCCATATTACATATCGCACAGTAATATTAAATTAATAAGTATTAACCCTTATCACGCTAGTTAATATTTATTTTTATTGGATCCGGATTAATTAACAATTTAATTCTTCACATTTAAATTTAATTAATCACGTTGTAATAAAAATCCCTTAATTATTTAAATCATAAAAAATATGGGGTATTACAATATGGACTTTGAATTAATGCTCAAATCTGATAATAACATAGTATTTGAAGATTACAAGTTAACGACATTATCAAACTAAATATTGTTTCACTATCAGGTCATGCCATGGACTTTGAAATAATGCTTGAATTAATTAAATTCCTAATTAACATATTCACTATCCATAAAATCAATTTTGATTCAAATTCGAAATTAACAAAGCACTAGAAGAGTACAAGTTAATAACATTATAAATCTAAATATTGTTTCAATATCAGGTCATGTCATGGACTTTGAATTAATGCTTAAATTGATTAAAATCCTAACTAACATATTCAATAACCATAAAACCAATTTGGATTCAAATTCGATAATATCAAAGCACTACAAGAATACAAGTTAATGACATTATAAATCAAAATATTATTTCAATATCGGGTCATGTCATGGACTTTGAATTAATGTTTAAATTGATTAAAAACCAAATTTACATATTCGCTAACCATAAAATCAATTTTGATTCAAATCCGATAATAACAAAGCACTAGAAGAATACACCCACTGATTATTACAAGCATTAAACTGATCAAGTACAAATGAATAAAAAGCATTAATTTATCATCCGATAATAATAAAGCACTAGAATAATACAACAACACAACATTACAAATAATTGGAATACTTATTACAAATCTAAAAATTGTTTCAAATTTGGGTTATCATAAAAATCGATTGATATTCGGTAGGAGCAACCAAGTCATTCACACTACTGCTTAGATGCTATGGCACATGTAGGACGATTGACCATGGCTTTTTGTTGATATAATCCGAGTAAAACACTTACTTGACCTTTTGAAAGTACAAACAAACGGCTGATCACTCACGTGTTCGTAGCTCTTCAACTTGGACAAGTCTACCATGATTAAGTTGGTGTCAGGATGAATTTTACAAGCATTTTTATCCTCAAATCTTACCCAATCATAATAAAAACAACCTCTTTGAATCTTATATAGTCCAATTCAAATATATTTCGAATTACACCATAGTACGTCATTTTATCTTTAATGAGGTTTCTATCTTTCGCGCTCGCTCGAAAATAAGTAAGAGCCTTGTATGTAATGCTCGAGTTCTGTACATTTATATTTTCCTCGTACACTTTTCACTGAATACGTAACCATTCAATTGATACTTTTTGTGCTCTTGTGCCATGAACAAGGATCTATTGGCTAGACGAGCAAACTTTGATATCGCATCACCCGTCTTTAAGAGCTGAGAATATAGATAAATTAATTAGGTTAGATGTAAAGATTTCTTGTAATGTGACATTTAATTACAGACATTTTCATTATAATTACATCGTATGACAACCACAACCTAAATTTGCTGTCTGATTGTGCCATCGTTTTTCGTCTTTTATTGTTCTCACATGCATCATTTTTTCTACATAGATCGTGACGAACATATTACAAAATTAATCATGTATAAAAATTAAAATAATGTCAAGTATAAAATAATTTAAACTTATTTTTCCATTCTTCAACATCTTCATGTGTGTCAAATAGATAACGAGGTACTTGTTCATGTTACAAATTCATTAATTTCACTCGTTTTCCCATCACATGACCACCCTTATCAACGAAATCATCACTGTCATCCATGCTGGTCGGGTCAGGCATATATTCCCGAGTGTATATTGATGCTTCCATGATGATGTATTCCTTTGCAATTGATCCTTCAATGTATCGTGTATTCTTGATGTAATCTTTAAAAACTTTCATCAATCTTTCAAACGAATACATCCACCAATATCTATTTGGGGCTCAAAGAAGTGCCTCATTGCATAGGTGTACCAATAAGTGAATACTTATGTCAAATAATGATTGGGGAAAGTAGTTCTCCAACACATAAATCACTTCGGTAATCGCCAATTTTGCACCCACTATGTGATCTAGATTGACTACCTTCTCACATAAAAGTGAGAAGAAGATACTAATTTGCATAATAGCCCTCAGTAAATCCCTTCACTTGGAGAAACAATATTTAAACAATAGAGGAGCCAATTCCATGATCACATGTCAATCGTGGGACATACAGTTATATAAATCATGGGTAGCATAATTCACAATCCTTTGAAAGTTGGACGAAAAACTAGATGGAACCTTTAAATTATATATTGTGTCTAAAAGCACCTTTTTACCTTACTCGTCAAAGTAAACACACCAGGGGAAATTATTGTCCTTCCCCTACTATCTTCTTTCAACCATAGTTGTGGCTTAAGTTTCAACGATTTAAGGTATTTTCTTGCATTTTCTCCATCATGCGAATGACTCCTCCCAATTCATCTGCCCATAATTTATTCAGTGATGTTCTTCTCTCTGTGCACCACATCCAATGCATGGCACACTAGGTTATTCTTCCAATAAGGCAAGTCAAATAAAATTAACCTCCTAGACCATGCCTTTCTTGTCTCAGTTTCATTCACAGTTGGTGTATTTTTATGCTTGACATTCCTAAATTTAGGATTCTCACCTGACATATTAGGGCCACTATCAGAAGATTTACTTTCAATTTCTCAACCTGAAAGTTTTCTTGTAGGTAGCCTACGTTCAACCCCACCCGGTTAAAAAATGGAACCTTTGTCAAATCTAAAACTATGAGTGGGGGAGAAAAACCTCCTATGGAAATGGTATACATTTTTTGAGGTACCGAGGTGATAAAGAGATATAGGCTCCTCTCTATAAATAGGACACCCCAAATAACTCTATACTACACAACTGGATAATATCCCATAAGCTAGAAAATCATGAATTGCCCACATCAACATATCTTTCATCACGAAATCTTCTTTTTTAAAAGATTCAAATGCGTGCACACCCTCTTCCCACAACTCATTTAATTCTTCTACCAAAGGATCCAGGTAGACATCGATGTCCTCACTTGGTGCCTTTGGCCCAGGTATCAACAAAGACAACATCAAAAATTCAGGTCTCATACACTGTGAATGATGGAGGTTGAGTGGGGCTAGGATCACTGGCCATACACTTTGATTGGCGCTTAGATTTCCAAATGGATTAAAACCATCTGTTGATATTGCCAAATGAATGTTACGCTTTTCTTGAGTAAAATCGAGATACTCATAACTCATCCTCTTACAAGTTGTAGAATCACTAGGATGACGTATGATATTATCCCCTATTTATTCTCTAGCATGCCAAGTCATTGCCTCCACTATCCATGGGGCTATGAAAAACCTCTTTAATCTAGGCCCAACGGGAAAATATTTCAATACTTTTTGAGGCACTTTTGAGATGGTGCCTTCCTTGTCAGTAGATTATACATATCTAGGTTCATCGCATACTGGACATCGATCGAGATTTTCACAATCCTGTCGGTATATTATGAAGTCATACACACAATCATGAATTGATTTATACTTCATTCCCAAACCTATCAAACTGTTCTTTATAATAGGATAACTATTTGGAAGCGTATTATGTGTGGGTAGCAAGGCCTTCACCCAATTCAAAATTCCTGTCATGCTTTTGTCAGATAAACCATATTGGGTCTTCAAACTATGCAAAAGAACCATGGCATGTAAGTTGTTTGATCTTTCTCATAGTCAGAGTACAACGGCTAGGATGCCTTCAATTTTAAACTTTGGTAGTCATTGCCAAGGTTTATCCCGATATTTTCATGAGCCCATGAACCTTGTACATCGTCCATGACCTCATTTTCTTCCACTTCATGAACTCCATATGCGTTATCAACTAAATCTTCTAACATACTATGATCTACATTTTCCTCCCCTCGTACATCTATCCTACTTGTTAAAGGTTATTGTGAAGATTGCTCGGGGACAAAAGGAACTTTTAATTCCCCGTGAAAATTCCAAAATCGATAACAATATTTCATACCCCATCTTAACAAATGTAGTTCAACTGTTTTCCACTCAAACACCTTACCATTCTTACACTTAGAACACAGACACGGGAACTCTTCATCATTACGACAACTCTTTGCGTATTTCATAAATTCATGAGGACCTCTACAAAACACATCCCCTAATCTATTTGTATCACCCATCCACTCTTTGTATTTAGGATATCTCATCACAACTACTATAAATAATCACCTATTATGGGTAAGAAGCGTATATTTGTGGATTAGTATAAACAAAAGTGTGAACAATTAGTTCCCATTAAATAATTTACTATAAGATTGACATCTCATCTTTCGATGTTATATTATAAAAATAATATAATTCATATTTCCTCTATCTCCTCTAAAGGGTGAGTGGTCATATTCTATTCAACACCTCATATTTATGTAATATACTTAACAACTCATGCACATTGTTCCAATTTGAAGAAAATTTGACAGCATGTCCCCATATTTCTCCAAGTATAGGACATCGATTCGCAAGTTTAAGTGTTATTTCAATTTATCAATTGAAATAACACTTAACATAGCTTCATCTAGTATGTACCCAAAGAACATTAAGATACGACAGCAGAACTTTCCCCATAAGTAACAAGTTTAAGCCACTAAGAATATTATTATACAGAAACTATGAAGTCCTAAACTATCCAAACGAGACAACTCAAGAGGTCTCATTACAGGGGTAATAACTCTCGAATGGGTCTAGGAGCTATTGAATGCGTACGCATAAGAACTAGAAGGCCAGTATCTATACACACTATATGTAATTTAAATTAGTTATAAATCTTACAAAACCATTATGTCATGCATTCAAATGAGAATACATGCAGGCATGCACCCCCTGAAGCAAGTGTTATATAAGAAGTTGACTTAATGTAAATTTACACATGGGTTATCTATTGTGGTTCCTGTTATTACCTTTTACCCTCGTTACTTGTTATATAACACTTTCTTTGCGGGCTACATGCATGCTTGTATTCTCATATGAATGTATTATTACCTATTACTTGTTGTATAAAATTTATAGCATGTATCATGTAATTATGTATTATTTATACTCAATTTTTACATAGTTATCTTTAATTTCGCATCATAACCCTAAATGTTAGAGAATGCATAGGGCCAACCAACTCAATGGACATCTAAGTGTTCAAATCCACCAGTCAACAACAATTCAAGAATTCAAACTAACAATGCAAATAATAATGTATTTTATTAGAAATTCCTAGGGCCAACCAACTCAATGGTCATCTAGATGTTCAAATCCACCAATCAACAACAATTCCAGAATTCCAAAAAATTTAACAATCTCTATGTGTATATATATTTATACGTGCAACATTATACCCAATTACACAACATTATAATAATTTCAGATTTACACAACACTATACCCAATTTTTGTTTGATACCCATTTTTTTTCACATTTACGTAATAATATGTCAATTTCAGATTTATACCCAATTTCAATTTTATCTTTACATAACAAAGGGGCTCTAATTTCAGATTTATGCCCAATTTTTATAAACACCAAATTAATCACACACACACACACACACACACACACATATATATATATATATATATATATATAAATATATATATATATATATACATACACACACACACACGCACACATATACAAACACACACACACACACACAAACACAAAGGAAATAGAGAGAGAGAAAACAAAGGACCTGAGATGCTGAGAGAGGGAGAGAGAAGATGCCGAGAGAGGAAGAAAAATAGAGGGAAATTAAACGGTGGGGAAAAAAGAGCGCCTAGGATTTTTAGTTAAAAGACTTATCACGGACATGTCACATTCTTTGACCATGACAACTTAATAAAGTTTCCACGGTAACTGACCGTGACAAACCCTTATCACGGTCGTTGTCACGATCAATGATCGTGACAAAAAATGAGTATTTTTTTGTCACGGTCAAAGACCGTGACAAGAGTGGACGATTGAAGGGTGGTATTCTAGGCTTTTTGGTGTACTGTTCTCATGTTAAGGTTTCTTTTAACCTAAGTGGTTTTCATGTAGGTGGAAAGAATCCTTATAAATCTTGAGACTTGTCTTTGTTAAAATCATGTATCGAATTAAGTATATGAGTTGGGATAAGTTTGAACAAGTTAAAAAAGATGACTTGTGGGACATGTTCACAAAAGAGTCCACTCTTTCGGACAATTGGAAGGAGTAGTACATGAAAGTAACCTGTGCATGACTTATTTTAAAGGATGGAGAGTGATGGGATAAAGGCCCTGAAGGATCGAGTATCAAAAAAATACCTTATCCCCCTCCATGAGTGGAATGAATTCATCTTGCATGAAGCATCTCAGGTGAAATTGAAAAAAAAGACAACATGGTCAGGTGAATAGGGATAAAAAGGCTGACGTCCATTGTCTTGATCAGATGTCATATGTTGAGAAAATTGGGAAGATGGTACCTACACTTTCTTATTTTAACTTGTGTATGTATAATATGTCTTGCTCAAATAGTTAATGCAAAATTAATTTGTAGGTGCTTAAAAAATGACTTATTGATCGTTCGAAATGTATATTGAAAGTCGTAAGATGAAAACTGGGGAGTTTGACTCTAAGGTAGCTGATGATATCGTGAGTTTTCATAACCTTAGTTGTTATACTTAAATTCATTCAAGTTTAGTCGTTAAATCATTTTAAACGATTCATCAATAATTTTGCAAAAACAATTGAGTGAGCTGAGAAGTAGACAAGTTTTTTCAAGCCAAACCACTAGGGATACTAATACATTGGCCTCCTTAAAAGGTAAAAACACTGGGGGTGACTCGTGGTTTTGGCCCCATGTCCAAAAGTAACTTAATGCCATTGATCCTATAGTATCACATTTGAATAGAGGAAAGACACTAGAAGAAAAACATGATGAGGATATGGATTTTCTCAAATTGTCCATTATCATTCTTTTAAGTTCCTTTGAATTAAATGGACTCAAACTACCAAATCCAACCAACTGATTTTCAACACATTAATTTGAACCTAGTTTAAATGATACACCTGTCCAACATCCAAGTCCTCATGATTACACTCATCTTTCACATCCAAGTCCTCACGATTACACTCTTGTCCCACATCCAAGTTCTCATGATTATATGCTTATCCCCCCATCAACTAAGGCAAATTTTGGAAATTCAACGGAGTCAAACTTTCAAAATTCAATTGATCATCCACATGATTCGTACACCAATTTAGTAGATTTTTGAAGTTAAAGGAAGATTGTAGATGAACAAGTTCTTGATTCAGAAATTACTAGAACTGTTGTTCATGGGAATCAACTTTGCCATTTGAACGTAAGGTTTACATTAGTAGTCTAGATATAGAAAAAGATAATCATTCGTTGTATCGACAAAGTCACGGGGCAGGCACAATTAAGGAAGTCGATAAATCTTTGGTGGTTTGGACCTTGTTGTTTCTTTGCCTTAAGTGATTTGGATTCCTTTATTTTGCACAATTTGAACAATTTGTCAAAGTGAACAATTAATATTATTTTGAATTATTTTAGTCTTTTGTACTCTGATGTTGCTTTCGTGCGCTTTTGTTATTATGCACTCATGTTGGTTTTACATATAATTTGGAATTATATGTTCTTTATTATAGTTAATTAATATTTTGTTTATTCAATGTTTATTTGTAATATTTATAGTGTCTATATGGTGAAAAGAGATGATGGATATTTGGTATTTTGTTAACAAAGTAATTGTTTATTTGTAATACCGATTTCCTCGAGAATACCAATTGGCACTATCCTAGAGATTTTGGTAAGTTCGCTGAGATTTTGTGCCTTTGATGAAATTCTTCTTAGTCAATTTTTATAGATTAAACCCATAATTGCTCCGTCGAAGACACTTTTAAGACTCGGAGATGTCTATTTTTCGCTTTGTTCATTACAATACCTACCATAGGATTTAATATGATGACTGTATTTAACTTTTTTACTTTGGCAATTATACTTTTTTATAGTACCTCTTTCAAAATATGTCAAAAGCAAAGGAAAATTCTTGAGGATTGATTAACTTATTTTTACTCAAGGTATTAAACAATAATCTCCTGTCATTTCTATTCAATTTACATTTTCTTGGTTAGTCATGCTTACGTAAATGCTGATATGAACATACTACTATTTTGAATGTATGCTGCTATGAAGAGATTTTATGTTTAATGTGGGATAACGGGGTTTTCCCAATATTATAGTACGGAAGAACTTGTACTATTCTCCCAGACCTTGTATTGTTTTATTATCATACTAGTTGAAAACCCACATGATGCGCGGGCTATACGAAAAAGGCGAACTTAAACCCGAGGAAATGTGAAACATTTAAAACATGCGACATCAGTATATAAATTTGATAAACAAAACTTTAGATGATTTGTGATCTGAAACATATAAAACAAATAAATCTATATATTTGATATGTCCTCACCTTAAATTATGTTGGGTATAAAAACCATAAAATGAACCAATTAAAAATCTGAGTGTTGTTTCCTTTAAATGTCATTTCCTCAAATAATTGATATGCCACCATCTGTGATAACCTCACTCGACACTGTAGCAAAAACCCATTAAACCGCATGGGCGATTCACTTCCTTTTGATTCCCAACTGATAATACCCTCTTGAATGATTCATAAACCGAAACATAGATGACATGGGAAAATGAGACACCCAGACCCAGCACGACTATGAATTTGTACGAAAATTGGTCTATAAAAAGACGAACTTTTCAAAAATATTTCACTTTATCCAAAATGGAGAGATTCTTGGGTAATGTCGTGGAGATTTATGATACGTTTATATCTAAAAACACGAAAACTAACCGATAAGACTGTCAATCCAACCGTTTAAAATACAGATTTTCACCTATAAAACTAAAGGTTGCTATTAGTGATATATAGATTGGACACGAAGAGGCAAAACATCAATGTAGTGAGTAGTATAATTGAAAATTATTTGGATAAACCTAAATGGAATGGAGTCTGAAAATTCTTTTATTTTTATCATAATAAATATTCCCAAATGCATTCATTCAAAACATAATTGCTATTACCTCACAGTATATAATACAATAACAGCAGTTGGTGAATATGGTAAAAGTAACATTCAAGATAAGTAAATAAGGTAAAAAATCACCCACTAAATTATCTCAGTTAGATTCATCATTCTGTTCATCCTCTCCTTTCCTTGATTCTGTACATTTGAGGTGTGTCAGTGCTAATTGAGAATCTATTTTAGAATAATCATGTGTTTGTGCATTGAAATAGTAGCATGGCATTACTCAACTCACCGCGGGTTGGTGTTAGCAATATGAACATGTAAAAAAAACTGAAATAACTTGTATCCTATTCTTTAAGGGGAAGTTGGTGGATAATCCCATTTGTCTTGTATGAAATCAAGAGTAGGATTCCTTAATCCATTTTGTGGGAAAATGCATACCCTCTTTTGTTGTATGGTACATTTCCAACTTCCAATTAGATAGCCTCATATTTCTAGCAGCATCTTTCAGCAATTTTTGGATGCAAACGTGTCAAAAGTTAAGTCCTTAAGGGGATTCACTCAATGGAATGTATAGAAATACATGAATGAGGTGGTGTTTAATAGCGATGATAATTGAGAGAGTCCAAAAGCAACAAAATTTCTAAGCACAACCGACGTCTTTGAATGTTAAAATCCCTTTATGATGAAGAACTAAAAATGATTACTACTGTTGTTTCAGTTTTTCACAAAAAAAGTTTGAAACGAAATAAAAATAGAAAACAAAACGACATAAGCTCAAATCAAAATAAAGAATTAAAGAGGGATAAAACATGAAGATGCACAAGGATCAAAATTCCCTATTCTCTCAACATCCAGTCCGACAATTTTGAAAAATGAGTATAAAATCGAATGCCCACCCTCACAATTCTACGTCCTAAGTCCTCCCTCTGTCCCTCTAGATTCATCCATCCACCGCCCACCGCTCACGTCCCACCCTCCCTGCATCATCAACGAAGCACTACTGGATAGCCTCCGCCTCTGGAATAGTGCCATCGCTCATGGCCCACCTTTTGTGCATCATCGAGGGGTTCCACGAAACTCTTGCGGGTGTCTTCTCCACGAAATCTTAAGAAGACGTTATATGTCCACCGAGGAGGGATAAAAGGGTAAGTGTTGAGGTCTCGTGGAAGCCATCGGACAAAAAGGTATGGTGGTATAGCTATTGCTATTGCTATTGCTGTTGAAGACATAAATAGTGAGAGGGGAGGGGAAAGGGTATGAAATAAAGAAGGATAGGGAAGGTCAAAACCCAAAGAGACAGATTATGTATATTTATTGAGACTGTTGCGTTTAGAATGTGGGATCCTTTTCCCATCTAATATTTTAGCTCAAATTATTTTATGCCATTTGAAAAACTTGAGTGTTTAGTAGAACTAAAGGCTTGTAAAGCATTTTATAGTAGTATAGAGATTTCAACCATATTGTGTTTTAGTTCTTTAAAATTTTTCGTTTCTAGTTGTTTGCATCGTATACGATACATATGTATATTGGTATTTATTCTTCCTAGGCACAAACAATACTAAGCTCTTGAAAATTATAGTCCCACACAGTACAATTATTCACTAACACAGGCAACAAACTATTCATTCAGTATACAAAACATAAATCACTAGCAAAATATCCCTTACTTATTAGACATTCTAATATCAGTTCATGATAGTGCTGTTGGAAATTAATATTAAGTGTCAAAATTAATTATTTAATTTCAATTATATTAAATTCCGAATTTATGAATTTTCCATTAATGTGGTCTTGATAAATGTCACATAATTAATTAGGAATGTGATAAATGAAGATATTAAAAGATTGGGTGAATCTTATCCGTTAGTCATATAATGGTTAATGGCATTCGTGGGAGACTTGAAAAGAGTCCCACCTTAACTAGGATTTCGTCCCTCTTCCCCTTATAAATAGAGAACTCTACACCATCTAGAGTCATCTCATAACACACTGTTTCTAAGGAGGGAGAGAAAATTTGAAATTTCCTTCATTCGTATTTTCTCTTGAAAATTCTGGGCACATAACAAAGAAATTCTTGGTTGTTCAAGAAGAGATTCAGAGGAAGCTTTAATAGGAGCATTTAAGTCACCTTATTCCAGTTAATTGCAATGTACAAAGGTTAGTCTTGATCATAGTTATAAAGAACTTATGCTTTTGTGATTGTATGAAGATTAAACATCCTAGATTCATGACAAAACTGTTTTAAACACGATGTAACATTATGGTTTATATCCGGTTTCATGATTAACAAAACGGTCTTTATTAACATGTGGTATCAGAGTTTTCGATTTATAATCTCATGCTTTCCTTTAATGAAAATTTCCTTATAACAGTTGTGATCTTTGATCTTTTGCATCTGAAATTCTGGATTTTTTTTCCTGATAAATCTGGAAATCTGGAATTTTTTTTTGGATGAATCTGGAAATCTAGATTTTTTTTTTGAAAAATCTAGAAATCTGAAATTTTAAGCAATCTGGTAATCATACACTAAATTGGAGTTAGTAATTCGAATTTATGTTATGTATGATATTAAGAACGAAATTTCTTATACAGTCCTTAATCTTATGATAATTGTCCCATTATTGTTCAACTCCCTTTTTTGTATTAATAGAACCCTAATATGCCGTTAGCATGATTTTTATTATTTCAAGTTTGTGTAAGCGTTCTAAAAAGCACTTTCAATAATCATGATAAGAAAACAAATCTATTTTTAAGATTAATTAAGTGAAAACTGTGATTTGACGCCGAACAAATTTTTGGGAGATTTTTTTGGCGCAGTGAATAGTGTTTTTCAAAATTTTTGGTGTCCGATTGACTTGAAACTTGGTGGGTTGACTGGAAATGGGTCAACGATCGAATTTCACCGCCTTTGGCCGTGATGTAAGGTGTTTTTCGGTAATTCGAGTCCGTTAAGGCCCTAAAACCCGGTTTTTATCGTTTTCAGAAATTATCTCGGGGCTTATAACTCTTAACAGAAAAATGATATTAACGTTCAGCAAAAAGTTTTGATTTTTTGGCATGTTTTACTTTGATTCTATGGTGAAAACTCATTTTTTCCATTTTTGGAAAAATTCATGTATTATGTGTTTTTACTATACATGAGCAATTCTATTTTTGAGACATTTAAGCTGCTTTTGGTATTTTGGTAATTACTTGTAGATTACGTATTATAGTTAATATTTAATGTATGATTAACTATATTTAAGTTGGAACATGTAACCATTTAATCATTTGAGTTAAGTCAAAGGCCAAACACAGACTAAGACTTTATGTACGAATAATATACTTACATTCATTAAAGGATTATTCTAATGTTGATGTAAAATTGGATTGAGGCACAACACATGCTAATATCTGAATTAACCAACATTAGAACTGGTTTTATGAAAACAGAATAGTTGACATTAAGTCCATTAATCATGGTATTAAATATTTAGGCAACAAACACAGATGAAAAAATTATGGGAACATGATAAATGAATTATAGGGTAGTATATCTTTACAATTTGAACATTATGTGATAATTAGCATAGGTTCCCTGATATTCAGATTGTAAATGAAATTAATAAAAAAAATTAGTCAACAATTCAATATTCGACCCTTGCAATTTTTGTTGTGTGTAAAAATTTAATTTGTGAACATTGTTATTAATTGCAGTTCCCTTTAACCTGTATTCGTAAGCTCAGTCCTATTCCAAATTTGATGGAACTAATTTTTCCGAATGGAATGAGCAAATTGAGTTCAGCCTAGGAGTTCTTGACCTGGACATGGCAATTATGTGTGATGAACCCATTGCTATTACTAATGCCAACAACGAGGACGAAATTGCTGTCCATGAAGCATGGTCTCGATCCAACAGGCTAGCTATTATGTTTATGCGAATGTGCATTGCTACTAACATTAAGATCTCCCTACCTGAAACTACGAAAGCGAAAGTGTATTTGAACAACATTAAGGAATGCTTTCGCACTGCTAATAAATCCCTTGCTGGGAAACTGATGGATGACCTGACCACTATGAGGTTCGATGGTACTCGAATTATGAATGAGTACATTATAGAGATGACCAATCTGGATGCCAGACTTAGAGTTTTAGGCATGACAGTGGATGAGTCTTTTCTCGTCCAATTCGTCCTAAACTCCCTACCTCCTGATTATGGGCCTTTACAAATCAATTACAAAACTATAAAAGATAAGTGGGATGTAAATGATTTGCAAAGCATGTTGGTATATGAGGAAGGAAGACTTAAGAAATAGAATGGACATGTGACTAAGGGACAGGTGGAAAATCTTAGAGTTAAAGAAGATGGTTTTAAGAAGAAGTTCGGCTAGGGCATTAAGAAAGATCCTGTGCTGTTTCATTAAGCTGAACCATCAACTGCTGCTGAGAAGAAGGAAAAGAATGACAAGTGTCACTTCTCTAAAAAAAAGGGCCATTTCCAGAAGGATTGTCATCAACGAAAGGCCTGGTTCGAGAAAAATGGTAGGCCTTCATCTATGTTTGTTTCGAATCAAACCTTATTAATGCTCCTTACAATACTTGGTGGATTTATTATGGTTCTATGTGTCATGTTTCTAATTCGGTGTAGGGCTTCATTTCGATCTGCAAAACAAATTCAAATGAACATTTTCTCTACATGGGCAATAAAGCAAAGGCAAAAATAGAAGCTATTGGATTCTTTCGCCTGATTTTAAGCACTGTATTTATTTTAAATTTACAAGAAACTTTTATGTTCCCACAATTTTTAGGAATTTAATTTCTGTTTTCAAACTTGCTTTAGACGATTTTGCGATTGAATTTAAGTACAATGGTTTTTGTTTCATTAAAAATTCTAATAATGTTGGTTATGGATTTTTATTAGATTATTTATATCAATTGAATCTTGAAAATAATTTTTCTAAAACCTTTGTGACCCTGCATCCTAATGTTGGTACGAAACGTACACTTAATGATGAAAAATCTGCTTACTTAGGGCATAAAAGATTAGGGCATATATTCAGGCCGAGAATTCAAAGGCTCATTAAAGATGGAATACTCTATAACCTGGATTGGGCCAATTATGATGTATGTGTGGACTGTATTAAAGGAAAACAGACCAGACATATAAAGAAATGAGCCTCAAGAAGCACCCGGCTACTTGAAATAATACATACAGACATATGTGGACCTTTTGATATTACATCCATTGGTGGAGAGAAATACTTCATCACCTTTATAGAAGATTTTTCACGTTATTGCACTTTGTACAAGTTGAATGATAAATCTCTGTCAATGAACGTCGTTGAAATATACATGAATGAGGTTGAGAGGCAACTTAGCAAAAGGTGAAAATTATTAGTTCTGATAGAGGTGGTGAATATTATGGCAGATATAATGACTCAGGGCAATGCCCTGGCCCATTTACTAAACTCCTTGAAAAGTTAGGTACTTGCGCCTAATACACAATATCAGGATCACCTTGGCAGAATGGTGTAGCTGAAAGGCATAATCGTACCCTTATAGAAATGGTTAGAAGTATGATAAGTAGGACCCAATTTCCTACATTTTTGTGGACACGTGCATTAGCAACCGTTGTACATATCTTAAATAAGGTTCCAAGTAAGTCAGTTTCAAAAACCCCATTTGAACTTTGGAAAGGATGGAAATCCGATTTAAGGTATTTACGTGTGTGGGGAAGCCCAATAGAAGCTAGAATCTATAACCCTCATGAAAAGAAATTGAATCCTAGGACATTATCATGTCATTTTATCAGGTATCCAGAAAATTCAAAGGGATATAGATTCTACTGTCCTAATCATACAACTAGAATCATAGAAACTGGAAATGCTAAATTCATTGAAGAAGGTGAGGTAAGTGGAAGTATGAAAGAAAGGGAGGTAATCATTCGAGAAGTCAGGGTATAAATTCCTATACCCAGAGTTCATAACGTACCTGTTGTTCCTAATATAGTTGTTGAACCGGTCATTGACCCATAAATAACAATGAACAACAAATGAATGATCAACCAACTAAACAACCACATAATGAGACTATAACCAATTAAACTTTTGAAGCACCACAGGTAGTACCATTAAGAAGATCTCAAAGAGAAAGGAGATCAGCAATTCCGGATGATTATGTGGTATACCTTCAAGAGACCGAATTTAACATAGGGAATACTACTGATCCAGTTTCTTATGAAAAAGTTATAATTAGGGATGATTTCGATAAATGGATTAATGCCATGAATGAAAAAATAAAATCTATGAATGACAATAAAGTCTAGGAGTTGGTTTAATTTTCAGAAGGAAAAAAAACGATTTGGGTGCACGTGGATTTTTAAGACCAAATTGACTCAAAAGTCAATATAGAACAACATAAAGCTAGACTTGTTGCCAAAGGTTTTAATCAACGAGAAGACATTGATTATAATGATACCTTCTCTCCAGTTTCAAAGAAGGACTCATTAATAATCATATTAGCATTGGTTGCTCATTATGATTTGGAGTTGCACCAAATGGACGTAAAATTAACTTTTCTAAATGGGAGTTTCGAAGAAGAAGTATATAGGGCACAACCATAAGGCTTTATAAAGGAAGGAAAGAAAAATATGGTCTGTATGTTAAAGATGTAAATATATGGTCTAAAGCAAGCTTATTGTCAATGGTACATTAAGTTCCACGATACCATTACATCCTTTGGGTTTAAGGAAAACATTGTTGATCAGTGTATATACCTGAAGATTAGTGGGAGTAAGTTTGTATTTTTAGTACTATATGTTGATGACTTACTTATCACCAATAGTGATCTTGGTTTATTAAGTGAAACTAAAAAGTGCCTTTCTAAAAACTTTGAAATGAAAGATTTAGGTGAGGCATCCTTTGTGATCGGGATAGAAATATCTCGAGATATATCACGAGGAACGTTGAGATTGTCTCATAAAGCTTACATTAACAAAGTTTTAGAAAGATTTAGCATGCAAAGTTGTAATCCCATTAATGTTCCACTTTAGGAAGGGGATAGGTTCAGCATAAGTCAATGCCCTAGAAGTGATTTGGAAAGGGAGAACATGAAAGGCATGCCATATGATTCGTTCGTAGGGAGCTCATTGTATGCACAAGTCTGGAGTAGTCTGGGCATCAGCTTTGCCGTTAGGATGCTAGGCAGATATCAAAGAAATTCGAGGATTTACCATTGGAAAGTTATAAAGAAAGTGCTGAGGTAACTGCAAGGGACCAAGGATTACATGCTCATTGTTGATGTAAAAAATTAGATCGCTCTAATTATTCAATCACAGATAAATAAAATGAGACAAAGATTTTTAAAGTGGTTCAGCCTTATATGAATGGCCTACGTCCACTGTTATGTTATTGCTGAGTGTTTGGGAATTCTCGATTACAAGTTCTATCAAGAAATTCCGGTCCCTTTGAATGAGGGTGATACAAGGTATTTATAGCCCTTAGGCTGTATATGAAAGGGTGTTACATTAAATGATACACATATGAAAGGGTAATTCATTTAATGCTCTTCAAACGTGTGCGTCAAGATGATAAACATTCAATGAATAGTTGAATTGTTGATTATCTGGCAATTAATGCTGTGGTCGAGATGCAGCTCAAACCGCCTTAGTTGCTCATCGTCCAAGAGTTCCTCGGAGCGCTGGAGTTCCTCGGAGTTCTAGAGTTCCTCGGTGTATCCTTGTTGCTCGGAGGGAACATGAGTTGGTCGGGGAAATTAACTTCCTCGTTGCTATTGTGCCATGTAGATTGACACGTGTCTTCGTATTATTCGTCCATATCAGCATATTAATTTTGGTATCAACAGAAGCCCCCAATGTTTCATATTTCGAACTTTGAGGAGTATGGAACATTCTTTCTCGGTATATGGCGATATTAAATGACTTTCCTGGGTTTTAGGAGCCTTTTCTTCATATTTGAATTTCCTTCCAAATTCGCAGAATCCGCCTTTTTGCTTTTTTATAGGCGCTTCGATCTTTGTGCCCTTTTTGTCCTTTTAGCCGCCGGTAGCGTAATAGTTTCCTTTTTGTAATCATTTCTTTCGCCGTTTCCCAAGGCAAAGTATTTAAGCTTCAGAGGCAATCCCATCGTCTTCTACCTTTTCAATTTCTGCTTTCGAGTTTTCTATAGCTTTTTCTCTCTCCTGTGCGTCCATCCCTTTCTTCGTTTGTTTGTCAACAGATCTCCTTTTTCCTATAAGATTTTCTTTCTTCTTCTTCATTTCTTTTTATTCACCATGGTTTATATTATCGAATCTCTTGAGAAGTTCCGTTCTGACTTCTCTATTCCTTCTTGGGTAACTTTGGAGAGTCTTTCTGAGCCTTCAAGTTATTTTGATTTGGGTGAGGGACACTGGTTCCCTAGCTTATTTATTGCTGAATGTGGATTTTTTTTTCCACCAAATCCGTTGTGTTTAGAATTCTGTCAGTATTTCGATATTGTCCCTGTAAAAATAGCCCCCAACACATGGAGAATAGTTAATGGGGTGTATAGGTTAAATCAAACTCATGGAACTCGTATAGGAATTCCTGAGATTATGTACTGTTATAGATGGGCTATTTTAGACAATGTTTTTTATTTAAAAACTAGGTTTTTAAATAGGGCCTTAGTAGTCAACCTCCGTGATGCAAACAGGGATTATTTTGATCATGGGGTAGTTATAAAAAATTGGCAACATGCTCCTTTGATTGGAGATGCAGTATATGAGGGTCCCAGATGCCCCCCATATGGCAATGGGATAGGTTGTTTTCATTTTATTCCATTTCTGAAATTATGATTTCATTGTGTTTGACAAAATGTATGACTGATATTTCACTATGTATTTGTTTGCAGTTGACAGTAAGAGAAAAACTCCAAAAGAAACAGAAGTAAATATCAAGCATTTAAAACATATCTGGAGTTTGCATCGAAGAGTTGCAGACGAGCACATCAGGTCTGCGTCATATTTGCTGCAGTACATGAGCTACACATCATCCTTTACTGCTCGTCCTGTGGTCAGCATTAGTGACCCATTGCCAGCTTCCGAGGAATCTTCACCAGAATCTCACATTCCTCTAAGTCAGAAGATGGGCAAGAGAAGAGTTCCTGCTATCTTCGAGGAGACTTCCTCTGCCGGGGATGGAAAGAGGAACAAGGCTAAAGTCCCAAAGGGGACCAAGAAAATGGATGCTGTTCCTTCTGTTGCTGTTCAGAAGGCTGCCGAGAAGCCCCCAGTGGCTCCGAGCAAGAAAAATGCACCTGTGGAAGTAGTCCCTACCAAAAGTTCTTTGGTTGAAATTGCTGAAGTGCCTCTGAGGAGATTGAAGAAATCCTCCTCGGTCACTCTGACTGAAACCATTCCCCAGCTACCAGCTAGTGGAGATGGTGTTGCAAAGTCCTTGACCATTCCCGAGGTGCAAGGTAACGAAGACAACCTTACTCGGGATATGGTTACTTCTCTGGCTGCTCGTCATCTTGCTTCAGTAAGTATCTCTACTCTAAACTTTTCATATTTTCCTTTATTATTTCCCATATTTGTTTCTGATGTCGTTTCCTTTCTCTGATTACAGTTGACGAGCTGTTTCAATATAATCCTTAAAAAGGATGAAGCGATCAAAGCTTCTTGCTCCTCGTCCACTGTGGAGGGAGCGCTGGAAGAGGCTACCAAATCTCTAAGGGATTCTCGTCAGAAGTATGATGAGGATAAGGTTGAATGGGAGAAGAAGTTGACTGCGTTTGAGGCAGAAAAAGTGCAATTGGGAAATAAAGTGAAGGACTTGGAGAGGGAGAATAAGAAATACTCCGAGAAGCTCACTACCTTCGGGGAGCTTGAAAATAAGCTGAAATCAACTGAGGAAGAGCTGACCCTTCTGCGCGAAGCAAATTGTCAGAAGGAGGAGTTGGAGGCCAAGCTGAAAGCCTCCGAGGACCTTCTATCCTAGAAGCTCTCCTCGGAGAAGATGAAGAGAAAAACAGCTGTGAAAAAATCCTTTCGAACTGGTTGGGATAAAGGATGGGATAGGCGGTAGCAGCAATGATGACCCAGGTGAAGTATGGAAGTTTGAAATACTTCCATGATGGTTGGGTTGCTGCCTTGCAGGAATTGAAGGTGAGCGAGGACTCCGAGCTATTTCAACAACATCTCCCTGGTCCTCCTCTAGTTATTGAAGACGAAGATGAAGACGAAGCTGCATCTGAAGAATCTTCAATGATAGTGGGTGATCAAATCCTTGCTCCTCAACCCACCCAGACATCTGCTGAGGATATTTCTTCTTTGCCAGCTCCTCTTGAACAAATCCCAACTCCAACCGATCAAATCAGTGTTCCTACCGAGCAACCAAGCTCCTCGTCCCAGCCTCCCGATAAAGTCCTGGGGGACAAGGAAAAGGTGTGAAGTTGTTCGGTATTCTCCTTCTATTTTTTCTTTTTACTTGTACTTTGTACCCCAAATCTTTGTAACTTTACCTTATGATCTAATAAAACTTGAGTACTTCTCTTCCATATTATTGTCTCTTCTCTATCTGCACTTTGTTTTAATCTTCTTTTTCTTTCTCTGTTAGTTTCTGGCCAGGATGGATCTTTTGTCTGCTAATGACACAAAATTGATGCAACAATGCCATGAATATTATAAAGCTGGTCATACAGACCTAAATGCATCCGAAATTGCCGATATACTTGGCCATGGTATTTTAGAGCAAGCAATCGAAGCTTATCGGTACCTAAAGGACTTACTTGATAGAGCAGTGGACAATAATGTGGCTTATTATGACATAATCGAGGAGCTTCATTGTACCCTAGAAGATCTTCAGAATCAGCACAATGAATCAACTTCCCTGTTGCATGAGGGGCATGAGAATAGGTATCAACAGCTTTCCTCCGAGACAGGCTACAAAAAGATCCTTGCTGGGTACGATGTTAGGGAGAGAACCCTGAAGGGTGAACTTGAAGCGTGTAGACAGATTGCTGAGCTGCTGGAACAAGAAAACAACAATTTGCCGAAGGAGCTAGCACAGTATAAGTCTGCAGCCTCCTCTTCAACAGCTGTGATCCTAGTGACTGATGAGGAATTTTCCTTCCTGGAGGTTGAAAATGCCAAATTAAGGCAAGAGTTGGACACCTTGAAAAGGTCTGGTACCTCTACTACTACTCGAGGGAGAGGAAGAGGTTCTCGTGGGCAAGGAAGAGCTGTTCAAAATGTTGTCGAGGAGCAAAGTTCTCCACCTGCTCGGAGTCAATCAAGAGTTCTCAGCCGTAATATTGAAGAAGCTCGTACTCAGTCAACTTTGGAAACTCAAGCGTTCCAATTGAATGCAAAAGATCGTGCTTTGTCTGAAATGTCCAAGAAAATTCTATCTTTGGAGGATCAACTTACTTCGACAAAGTCTGCTCTGAATAGTAAGGATGTTTTTGCCAGAAACCTTCATGAGCAATTAGATAGACTAACTTTCCAATTTCATAAACAACCTCGTGAGTTCTGGATGGCAGGCTACAATGAGGCCCTTTGTCATTTGGATGCTCGTATTGAACACGCCAATAATGAAGGTTATAAGCAGGGATGGTTGAACGCCCTGGATGTATTAAAATTGGAGCAAGGGCATTATTTATGGGATTATCATGCTCCTGGGTTACTAGACTTGCCAGTGCCACCTTATAAATTGGACATGGAATGGATCCCAGCTCATTCCATTCCTCGGAGCTTAATTTCAAAATACCTCGGTGACTACAATCTTCATTCACAAATCGAAGTATCTCGTCCCGAGCATCTACTGGACAAACCTTCTGTGACGAACGTCAGAATGCTCAGAGATATTAACTTCATTAATTCTCCTCTTTTCCTAGAAGATCCTCCTGCTGGCGAGGAGCCTGTTTCAAAAGCTAAGGGAAGGAAACCAATAGAGTAGGGATCTCAATGTAATAGTTAGTACACATGTAATTTGTAATTCATTTTGACTTTAATGAAAGAATTTCATTTTTGTTTGCAAATTTGTATTGCTATTGTCTTGTGCTTGTCAAACACTGCGTATGTATCTGTTAAAAAGATAACAATTTTGTGCTATTCATCAACCAACTTAGTAATAAACAGTTACAAGTATAAAAAATGTTGCCCGGTCACTTAATAATAAAGTAATGAGTATAAAAATGTTTAAAATTTTTCCAACCAACCAAGGTTGTTAAATTGTGCTCGTCGACCAATTATAATTAGTGAGAGTTTTTATCCCCGACTAACCATACATGGTAATTTTTTTTCATAAAATGTGTCCGACCAACCAAGGTCGCTAATCTTATCCTCGTCGACCAACTACAGTTAGTGGATTTTTATCTCCGACCAACCATACTTGGTTCAGTTTGGAATATTTTGTATTTTCTGGACTAGTTTTACCTTCTGACCAACATAGTTGTCATATTTTGTTTCTTAACCAGCCGAAATTGGCATTTTTAAGAATGTTGTTCTTGCCCTTTTACCAACCGGAGTTGGTCATGGGTTTGAACTATCATGTCCACTAACTCTTTTACCAACCGAAGTTGATCACATTAGTGTATGCCTCCTAACCAAAGGAGTATACTTTGTTCTTGCTATTTTACCAACCGAAGTTGGTCACGCTCGAACTATCAGTGTCCACTAGTTATTTTACCAACCGGAGTTGGTCACGCTAGTGTACGCCTCATAACCAAAGGAGTGTAGTTTGTTCTCGCTATTTTACCAACCGAAGTTGATCACGCTCGAACTATCAGTGTCCACTAGTTATTTTACCAACCGGAGTTGGTCACGCTAGTGTACGCCTCCTAACCAAAGGAGTATACTTTGTTCTCGCTATTTTACCAACCGAAGTTGATCACGCTCGAACTATCAGTGTCCACTAGTTATTTTACCAACCGGAGTTGGTCACGCTAGTGTACGCCTCCTAACCAAAGGAGTATAGTTTATTCTCGCTATTTTACCAACCGAAGTTGATCACGCTCGAACTATCAGTGTCCACTAGTTATTTTACCAACCGGAGTTGGTCACGCTAGTGTACGCCTCCTAACCAAAGGAGTATAGTTTGTTCTCGCCCTTTTACCAACCGGAGTTGGTCGTGGGTTTGAACTATCATCTTCTTTTTGCTGTCGAGCAGCGTAGTGTACAACACTAGTATTCCCCGAAAAACTTTCAATAAAAGGAAATAAGATGGTGAAACATCATCGTTTTATTCATATTGATAGAACTGCTTTACATTTTACATTACTGATAATACTTGCGTAGGTGTTCAGCATTCCATGCATTCTTGAATTCCTCTCCTTCTAGAGTTGCTATTCGGTAAGTTCCTGGTCGAATAACTTCTGTAACTCGATAAGGTCCATGCCAATTTGCTTCCAATTTATTGTGCTTCTGAATGACCTTCTTTAGCACGTAATCTCCTTCTTTTAAATCGCATTTCTTCACTCTCTTGTTGTAGAACAAAGCTGTTCGTTGTTGATATGCAGCATTCCTAATGGCTGCTTCTTCTCTAACCTCCTCGAGCATGTCCAAATCTAATCTTCTCATCAAGTCACTGACTGGAGAATTGAAATTCAGCACTTTGTGTGTTGGAAGACCCAACTCGGCAGGTATTACAGCCTCACTTCCAAATGCCAACATATATGGTGACTCTCCAGTTGCTGCTCGGGGAGTTGTTCGATAAGCCCACAATACTGACTGTAGCTCATTAATCCAATTAGCTTTAGCCTCACTTAGCCTTTTCTTCAAACCATTTAGTAATGTTCTGTTTGTTACTTCAGTTTTCCCATTGCTTTGAGGATGGCCTGGTGCTGAATGAGTCTTCAAAATGTTTGACTGATGACAATAGGCGACAAACTCCTCATTATCAAATTGTGTTCCATGGTCTGTAATGAAGGCATGAGGGAGACCATATCGGCAGATGATATTCTTCCAAACAAACTGGTACACCTTCTCGTATGTCATATCAATAAGTGGCTCAGCTTCTACCCACTTAGTAAAATAATCCACTGCAACGACGAGGTACTTGAATCTTCCTCGGGTCATTGGCAGTGGTCCAACCAAATCAATTCCCCACATGGCAAATGGCCAAGGAGAAGTTATGGGTGTTAACAATGCTTGTGGAGTTCGTTAGATGGAGGAAAAACGTTGACACTTATCACATTTCTTGGCGTAGGCTATACAATCAGCCCTCATCGTTGGCCAGTAATATCCTTGCGTCATCACCCTTTGCAAAAGTGTCCGACCTGCTACATGGGCTCCACATGACCCTTCATGGATCGCTTCAATCAATTTTTTCACCTCGGAAGGATGTACACATCTCTGCAAACCTACCATAATTTCTCGTCTATACAAAACACCATTAGTTAGTACATACCGAGCAACTTTAAACTTCAATTTCTTTGCAGCGAGTTTATCCTCCGGCAATTCTCCCTCTTTAATATATACCCTGATGGGATCCATCCAAGATGGTCCTAAATCAAGGGTAATAACATTCATCGTCAGGTCTTCATCTATGCTCTGACTTTCCAGTACTTCTATTGGTATTGTTCTTCGTAGCTCGGTACGAGTAGCTGATGCTAATCGGGCCAGTGCGTCTGCTTGTGCATTTTCTATTCTGGGTATTCTGATCAACTGAATGGCATCAAATTCTGCCAATAATTCCATCACCTTTGCATGATACTTGACCATTAATTATCCTTTAACTGCATATGTTCCCATCATCCGATTCACAATTAATTGAGAATCACTGAATACGACCACTTGCCGTGCTTCCATAACCTTTGTTAAATTGAGACCTACTATCATGGCCTCATACTCAGCCTCATTATTGGAAGCTTTGAATTGGAATCGCAAGGCATATTCCATATCAATCTTGTCTGGGGTGTTCAAAACAATCCCTGCTCCACAACCTGTTGTACAAGATGACCCATCTACATACAATCTCCGCGTAGGTAACTCGTCTTCAAAATTCTTATCTGACAGCGTTCCTCGGTGAAATATTTTCTGTTTTGTTTCATCCTCCCCTGGTATTTTTCACTCCTCGTCGACCATCTCTTCTCGCCCTTTTACCAACCGGAGTTGGTCTGGGTTTGAATTTGATGATCTTTCTACACCCACAAGCCCTTTTACCAACCAGAGTTGGTCTGGACTTATGTCTGTTGATCCTATAACATCCACAGGTTGGTCAGCGAGCAACTTTTCTTCCTCGGGGGTATCAGGATATGTAAATTCTGCTATAAAATCTGCTACAGCCTGCCCTTTCAATGATGACCTGGGCTCATACACAATATCATATTCACCGAGCTCTATTACCCAGTACATCAGTCTCCCTGATTTTTCTGGCTTATGAAGGGCTTGTCTAAATGGCATATCGGTATATACGACGATGGTATGGGCCTGGAAATATGGCCTCATTCTTCTACTTGCTTCAATTAATGCCAATGCAAATTTTTCCAACTTTGGGTACCTGATCTCTGCACCTCGGAAAGCCTTACTTGTGTAATAAATTGGCTTCTGAACTCCATTTTCCAATCTGATCAGTGCCGAGCTGACTCCATTCTCTGATACTGCCAGGTATAAGTACAACTTTTCTCCCATTACCGGCCTGGACAATAGTGGAGGTGTTCCCAAATATTTTTTTAAGTCTTGAAAGGCTTTCTCACATTCATCATTCCACTCAAAAGTTTTTCGAAGTGTTTTGAAGAATGGGAGGCACCTATCAGTTGCTCGAGATACAAATCTGTCGAGCGCTGTAACTCGTCCTGTAAGACTCTGCACTTCTTTCTTCGTTGTTGGAGATCGTAACCCTAAAAGAGCTTTGATCTTTTCTAGATTCGCCTTAATGCCTCGCTGGTTGACAATGTACCCGAGGAACATTCCTTCTCATACTCCAAATGTGCACTTCGTCGGGTTGAGCTTCATTTGGTATTTATCCAGTTGATCAAAAGTATGACTCAAATCAACTAGATGATCAGCAGCTTTCTTGCTTTTTGTCAGCATATCATCGACATAGACTTCCATATTGCAACTGATTTGTTCGGAAAAAACCTTGTTCATCAGTCGCTGGTATGTCGCTCCTGCATTTTTCAAACCAAAATGCATAACATTATAACAATAAGTACCCCTAGGGGTAATAAAAGAAGTACTTTCCCTGTCTTCAGGTTTCATCTTGATCTGGTTGTAGCCAGAGCAAGCGTCCATGAAGCTGAGCAGCTCGTGTCCTGAGGTAGCATCTACTAGTTGGTCAATTCTGGGAAATGGGAAATGATCCTTTGGGCAGGCCTTGTTGAGATCAGTGAAATCAACACACATTCTCCATTTATTGTTTTTCTTCTTTACCATAACCACATTTGCCAACCAGTCCGTATACTTCACATCTTCAATGAATTGAGCTTTCTGGAGCTTGTCGACCTCCTCTTGAATAGCTTGATTCTTCTCGGGGCTAAATAACCTTCTTCTCTGCTTTACAGGCCTGATCTCCTTATTCACATTGAGCTCGTGACATAAGAAGTTTGGATCTATTCCTGGCATGTCCTCATGACTCCATGCAAAAGTTTTCTTCCTGTTTCTCAAGAAAGTTATCAACTCCTGTTTTATTGAAGCATCCAACGTTGAACCTATATGGGTTACTCGTCGTCTAGAATAACATTTTCTGTAGATTCCACCACTTGTCCTTTTACAAGCTGGGATTCATCTCTGGGATCGAGAGTTTCAATCTCTGTATCTTCTTCCACCTGGTAGGTAGTAGTCTTTTTCCTTGATTCTTCAAGCTCCTCTTATTCGGCAGATGAATAATAGCATTCCCGTGCTACTTTTTGATCACCTTTCACAACTCCTACTCCAAAGTTTGTTGGGAATTTTAAGCACTGATGTACTGTAGTTGGAACTGCCTCTAACTTCTTCAAACCAACTCTTCCCATGATGATGTTGTAAGATGACTGTACATTTTTATCCATCACAAAGAAGCGTATTCTTTCTGTTCGACAAGAAGGCCAAGTTCCAATGAATATATCCAACTTGATCGTCCCAAGTGGAAAAACTTTCTCGCCAGCAAAACCCAGGAGGGGTCTGTGATAAGGTTCCAATTGAGATAATTTCAAATTCAAGCTGTCAAAGCATAAATAGTACATGATGTCTGCCGAACTTCCATTGTCTACCAACACCCTTGAAATCACTACTTCCTTCATCCTCATTTTGATCACCAGAGGATCGTCGTGAGGATAAAGAACACCTGCTAGGTCATTTTTTGAAAAGCCAATGACTAGCTTCTCTTTGTTTACCTTCCTCGGACAATCGTCCTCGGCCAGATTTATTCGCTGAATATATGAACAAGCTTGAGCCTCTCCAAGGTAAGCCTTTCTTTCTGCAGTAAGGTCTCCTCCTCCTGCATCTCCTCCTGTAATAACATTACAATCAAACGATCCAAAACGTATGGAAAATACCTCTCGTTCTGGCTGCCTTGGCTTCTTGGGAAGATCGGGGTCTTCATCTGGATTATCTTCATGGTCCCTCTTCTTTTTCTCCTCTGCTCGGCGAGGAGATCTAGACCTTTCTCTAGTTCGATCATTATTTCTTCTTTCACCTCCCTGATCAACATACTTTGCTAGCTTTCCTCTTCGGATGAGTGTTTCAATCTCGTTCTGAAGAGCTATGCAATTTTTAGTCATATGGCCATGATCTTTGTGGAACTCACAATATTTATCCCTGTTCCTCGCATCAGGATCTGACCTCAGTTTCTTCGACCACTTTACCTCCTCGCTATTCTTGATTTCTTCCAAGACATGATTAATACCCATTTTCAAGGGAGTATAATTATCGAATTTTTTCAGGACTTCCCATGATGACTAATTATTTCTGGAACGCTTGTCACCGCCATTGCCCTTATGCTCTTTATTTTTAGAATTGTCGACGTCCACCTTGGTGTCTTTATCCATATTCTTCTTTGCAGCCATAGCTTCCTCGGCATTCATGATTTTGGTCGCTTTTGCCATCAACTCTGACATAGTTTTAGGTGGATCTTTCGCCAAGGTGTAATACAATTTATTAGGCATTAACCCACTCATCAAGGCGGTGATTGCTGTCTTCTCTTCAAAATCTATGACTTTCAGCTTCTCGTTATTGAAACGAGTTATGTTATCTCTAGTACTCTCACCAGATTTTTGTCTAACACTTAACAAGTGGGCTACTCATTTTACTGGCTTTGCTCCAAAATAGAAATTTCCAATAAACAACTCGACCAACTGAAAGAAAGTTGAAATCTTACCCCGAGGAAGATTGTTGTACCATATCTGGGCGGCTCCAGTAAGAGTTCCTGAGAATGCTCTGCATCTCATCTCGTCGGGGACGACATAGATATCGGCAGCAGCTTGATATTGCTCTATGTGAAGAACAGGATCTGTCTTTCCATCATATTTGGGGGTCACTACTGGTGCTTTAAACTTTGACGGTGTAGGAAAATTCACAATGGCCTGGACAAAAGGTGTCCCTTGAACAAAAGTTCGTTGTGAGGGATTCTTCGCCTTAGCCATTTCTCCCAATCTATCCTCTAATCGCTGAAGGGATCCTTTCCACGCTTCATTTCCTTCCTCAGGCCTATTGGTTCGAGCAATAGATCGTTCTGAAGTAGCCTCCTGAGATTTATCTTGACGAGCAACTGGTTGTGATTGTGCCGATCCTTCTTTTAGATCTGATGGTTTTCAAAAACTCCTCGACATGGTCTTAGGTGGACTCCTATTCCTCCTAGGGCCTAATCGTCTGAAAGGAGACACCCTACTCAGTCTTTCTAAGGCACTGGGTCTTTCTGGAGAGAGGGTGATACGTTGATCAGTATCTGTAGCCCTTATTGACGAAGTTCGTCCAGGTTGATAAGAGAAATCATCAGACTCCTCATTACGATATGACTCAGTACGCCTGGATCGTGAAGAAAGTAAATAAGTTTGCCTCTGACCACTTTGCTGTCCTAAACGTGCAGGTGCACCGCCATGAAGGGTTTGTATGAGTTGCCTCATTGTTTCTTTCATGGCCGTTTGTCCTTGAGCCAGATTCGTCATAATGCCAGCCAGATCTTGAGGTGCAGAGGGATTTGGAGGATTTCCAGTATTTTTGGCATTTCGATTGTTAGATTCTGGATTATCCGCCATTGATGATGAATGATTTTTGGTGAAAAACGATAATAACAGTCGTTCCCACAGACGGCGCCAATCTGTTGATGTAAAAAATTAGATCGCTTTAATTATTCAATCACAGATGAATAAAATGAGACAAAGATTTTTAAAGTGGTTCAGCCTTATATGAATGGCCTACGTCCACTGTTATGTTATTGCTGAGTGTTTGGGAATTCTCGATTACAAGTTCTATTAAGAGATTCCGGTCCCTTTGAATGAGGGTGATACAAGGTATTTATAGCCCTTAGGCTGTATATGAAAGGGTGTTACATTAAATGATACACATATGAAAGGGTAATTCATTTAATGATCTTCAAACGTGTGCGTCAAGATAATAAACATTCAATGAATAGTTGAACTGTTGATTATCTAGCAATTAATGCTGTGGTCGAGATGCAGCTCAAACCGCCTTAGTTGCTCGTCGTCCGATAGTTCCTCGGGGCGCTGGAGTTCCTCGGAGTGCTAGAGTTCCTCGGTGTATCCTTGTTGCTCGGAGGGAACATGAGTTGGTCGGGGAAATGAACTTCCTCGTTGCTATTGTGCTATGTAGATTGACACGTGTCTTCGTATTATTCGTCCATATCAGCATATTAATTTTGGTATCAACACTCATATATCGAAAGACTGATCACCTTGAAGATCACTTCGGGTTATGTCTTCATGGATTATGGCTGTGAAAATTTATTTCAGGACTTAGAATTATGGAATCAATATTTAAGCCGCTGAAGATTTATTATGATAATTTTGCAACAGTCTTCTTCTCGAAAAACGATAGGTATACTAAGGTAGCTAAACATCTTGAGATGAAATACCTATTAGTGAAAGAAGAAGTTAAGAAACAAAGAGTGTCAATTGATCACATTAGTACGTGTGATAGCGTAGTAGATCCTCTTACGAAAGTACTATCTCCAGAGACTTTTATAGAACATGTCAAAGAGATGGGTCTCGATTAGTCAGAGTATGATTGCTATTTTGGCTTAGTTGTTTAACATTATTACTTGAATTCAATCAAAGTGTTTCTCATTTCAATTATTTCTGTCCTTTGTGAATGCATGCATATGACTACGAATTATTGTTGACAGAATTAGACCTTATTCAAAAGGACATTATGAGGCTATTATGATACCCAATATTAAAGGCTTAGTTGAATGAAACATTGGTGTTGTGGTACATGGAAGAAACCCTGCTCTTGAATAGCATGGAACCGCCATGACTCACTTCCGTGAATCATTTGATTTAGCAAACTATATTCATCAATGATTGTGTACCTTATGATACCTAATCTAATTATAAGAATTATTAAGATCAAGCGGGAGACTGTTGAAAATTAATATTAAGTGTCGAAAATAATTATTTAATTTCAATTATATTCAATTCTGAATTTATGAATTTCCCATTAATGTGGTCTTGACAAATGTCATGTAATTAATTAGTAATGTGATAAATAAAGATATTAAAATATTGGGTGAATCTTATCCGTTAGTCACATGATAGTTAGTGGTATTAGTGGGAGACTTGAAAAGAGTCCCACCTTGACTAGGATTTTGGCCCTCTTCCCCTTATAAATAGAGACATCTACACCATCTAGAGTCATCTCATAACACACTGTTTCTAAGGAGGGAGAGAAAATCCAAAATTTCCTTTATTCATATTTTCTCACAAAAATTCTGGGCACAAATAAAGCAATTCTGGGTTGTTCAAGAAAAGATTCAGAGAAAGATTTAATAAGAGCATTCAAGTCACCTTATGCCAGTTAATTGCAATGGATAAGGGTTAGTTTTGATGATAGTTATAAAGAACTTATGATTTTATGATTGTATGAAGATTAAACATCCTGGATTCATGACAAAACTGTTTTAAACACGATGTGATATTATGGTTTATATCCGGTTTTATGATTAACAAAACAGTCTTGGTTAACAAGTGCCGATAATACTTGATGACGTTTCCAAAATACCATTTGCCTACTAACGAGACTAGTATACTTATAAGGTCATTTTGATTAAAATCAGTTTAGTTTTATTAAAAAAGAAGTTACGTGCACACAAGGAGTCCAACTTCAAAATCCATTTTAGTTTAGATCTTTAATAAATGAACTAGTTATCTTGTTGTATCTCCTAATGTTACTCTTTTCACCCATTCGGACACATGACAATTAATGTGTATTCTACAAGCCAACAAACTCATCAATTTAGATGATTACATGAATTGCATATAATAGGTTCTCTACAAATTAGCAAGCTTATTTATTCAAATTATTTTACAAATACATAGATGAAAAGCTAATAATTATTGAGCATTAAATGACGCTCCTAACTCTACTTCGAGAAGAAGTTCTTGATGGTGCTGCATAATCAATATCTATATCAAGACGTCTCAGAGAAATGGATTCATCAAGTATGGAGTTTTTCACTTTGATCCTCAATGCAATAAATGCAAGAATTTATTTATTCAGCAATATTGCTTCCTTCATCAGTTCCTCCACCTTCTCCTTATAACAGGTATTGACCTTGTTGAGCTCAGCATCAAGTTTCTTGAAGAACATAATCTAATTCTCTTTTCCTCCTTGGGGTGACATGAGGAGATCAGTGTTGTACAGCTTTCTAAAACCATGTGGTTGCACCGCGTCGATAGTTATCACTTGGTCCTCAATATTCACTATACTTTGAGCATCACCTGCTTATAGGTTTTAACCACTGACGACCCTCTAGAATGTTGGTCTATGTTGTGAATCTCTCAATATCCACTATTTTTTTAGCATCACCTGCTTATGGGTTTTAACCACTAACAGTCTTGGTCTATGTTGTGAATCTCTCAATGGTACTGAAGGTTGCTTACTCTATTTGAGCCGGAAGATCGCTTGTAATATTTTTTTAGTAGAAATGTAATGACATACCAAAGAAGGTCAAAACCCAAAATAAACAACCTAAGGGAAGCCCAAAGGCCCCCAACCCACTACCAAAACAAACCGAAAAAAATAGCAAAAGAAAAAGAAACCCAAATCAGCCCACAACCATAAATAAAGACAACACATCCAATAGAAAACAACAAAGAGCAGATGTCTTCAAACAAAGCCAACAAAGCCACAAAATAACACGTGCCCAGCTCTGCAACAACCACACCATGCAAACCCAACAGCTAAACCACTAAATCACTCAAACCAGCCGAAAAATAACCCAGAAGGCATCTCCAACCACAACTCTTAACACCACTAACAATTAGACAAAGAACCACAAGCAGAGAATATTCAGGTGCAAATCATGATAAAGAACCACCAGCACCCAAAAAACTACCCAGGAGAATTAACAAGAGAACAAAAGAACAAAACAACAATAACAACTACAACTAAGCCTCAACTGTCAACAAGGATTACATGCAAGGACTAATCAAGAAATTACCAACCTAACAACAACTCCAGAACACTGAAATCTCCAGACAAGGTCAACGACCCATAGATACAAGATAAGTCAGTCTTCAATAATAGACTCTCTCAACCCCAAGATCATAACAATTTCCCAATTATCTTGGGTTCTCTTAATTTTTCCCCATTTGTATGTAGCATCATATATCATTTTGGTAATGTTTTCAATTATCTTTGTTTTGTCTTCAAACTTGCTTTTAAAAATTCAGAAATTCCTTTCTTTCCATATAAAGTAGACTGTAACTGAAATACCCAACTTCATAATATTCGATTTCAAATTATCTCCCTTGTTGCACAAATGATGGATTTCCTCTTTTAAATTTTCCCCCTTCTTCTTATGCTTGTAATATTCTTTTGAGCCCATTATAGTTCACATATGCTTTAGTCCACTCGGGAACTTTTTATTTTTAAACTCTTTTCCAAACTTCATCTTTACATTAATATCCACATGATTTCTCCATAAAAAGGTTCTCCTTAGGTATAGCTTTGTAAATATCTATCGTAAGTAACCCGAAGAAGCATAAGCTAGTTGGCGTCCTATTTCACTTGCACATTTTATAACACTGCTTCAACTATTACTCAAAATTCTACATTGTACTTTCAAAGGAAAAACTTAATTGTGGTTATTTGTAAGAAACTGTGACAAAACATGAAGAACATTAAAAGAAATAGTGATCTAAACGTGGCTATGTATTTTCTGATTTTTTCAAATATGATAGGTAGGGATGGAGCAAGTAATTCAAGACTTTGAACCCTTTATTTTAGAAATTTAATTTTTTTAACATGTATTGAACTTCGCTAACCTAGAAACAACCCAGGTGATGGATGACTATATATAGCACAACCAAACATGTTAGTTTTACATTATACAAACAAGACTATATGTTCCAACTACTGCATCCATAATTAGTGATTCACTTCTTATCTTCATAAAACAGTCTACTGACGTAAACATGCTAAATATTGATAAGATTATTACAAAAAAAAGAACGTGCAAGTGAGAAGGTATGAAAGTGATTCATGTCACTGACTCCCTGTTGCTAGCTTGATACACATTGTTGGACCCACTGCCTAGATTACCTGGATGCAATTTTGGCTATTTTTGAATTTGAGAGAATGTTTTAGTTTACTTAGATTTCCTTTCTCTAATAGTTTTTTTTTGAATTATTGTCAAGAGTCCTCTACAAATTTAAGCCTTCCAATTCAATTTCTATTAATTAACTCAGATTTCTAGGGAGAATTTTAGCATCATGGCAGCCATGTAACATTGTTAGTTATTGCATATCGAGTAATTAAGTTAGATTTACATCAGAAAGTATAGTTCAACATTTTTCAAATCCTATGATTTTATTCTAGAATTGAAATATTTTCCGTGTGCGCGTTTATATAACTATATGTCTTTGTTACAGATTGATTTTAACTTTAATTTTATCTTGCTATGATAATAATTACATTTTACTATTTTCATGTATACACATGGGACACCCGACATACTTACTATTCAAAGGTCTAAATCCAATTGTTTACACTTCGTGGAGAGTAACATAAGAAAAAATCAATGGATGTCGAGGCGCTTCATATAAATTTATTAAGTCCATTCAACTTTCTCAGCAGGCGTACTCCGAGTATACGAGGGAGGTTGTTAGCTCATCAATACCCCCTGGTTCATATACCTAGACTTCATGAAGCGTATCCACCGCTTGGTGAGCCCTGGTCTAGGTTTAGGATGATTTGTTACATGTTCATGACATTTTCGGTCATTGAAGTATTGTGTTGTTATTTTTTTAGGTTATTTTTTATTCCATGTTCATTTTATATTTGTCACCTCAGATGGGTTTATGTAATACCCCACCCTAATGCCTCATTTAATTTTTCCGCATAAGTTGAAATGGAGTGAGAATCTTGGGACTTGGACAATTATGAGTGGGATTGTATTCTGATTTATCTATTTGGAGGCTTGATGATAATTATTAAAAGTTGTGGGTTAAAATTGAAAGAAATAAAGAAAATGAAAAAGGGTTCATTCGAACGAGATGGAGGTCGTTCGAGCAAAAGACAGGGTCCTTCGAAGCAGGGGGTCAAATGAGGATCTAACGAGATCCCACTGTCTAACTTTATGGGTCATTCCAAGTTCGTTAAAAGCGAGATTTCTAACGAGATGAGTTTCTCATTCAAACGAATTTCAACTTGTTCAAATGACGTGTTTCGAAAATATTTGATCTGACTATCCTTTTGCGTTGTAACATTCTGAACCCATGGATTGATGATCTATCGAACTCTGGTGAACCCAGATTGAGAAAAATAGAATTTTGGTGTTTAAGCGATTATAAGGGTTTGTTTGGGTTTAATTGGGTCATTTTGAATATGGAAGAGGGAGAGAGAGAGGGTGGAGTAGACTTCAACCATTCTTCGCTTCTCTCCACCATTTTACTACCATTTCACCCCCACAAACCACAACATTTTTAGTGTATTCCACCATATTAAGGCCTACAACATCCATTTCTACCATTGTTGTACTGGAGCTACGAATTTTGGAGTAAGGTTGGTGAATTTTAGAGTATGGTGAAGATGGATGCTTTCATGGAGTTTGAAGAGAGTTTTAAGGGGGGTTTTTGCTGGGAAGCTTAAATGGAGAACATATATATGGAGCACAAATGGAGGATGCATTTGGTAACCCCTTGAGGCCACCTTTGAAGGTGGGGGTTGTTCCTCCTACACGAACTTTCTACCACCATTTAGAGGCTTTAGAGGTGGAAAATATATCTTCAGAGGAGGGAAAGATATCTTTAGTATGTAAGAAGAATGCACATGAATAAATGATGGTTTCAAGTAGACTAATATTAAACATTTTTACGGAATAAAAATATTGGTAAAATGTTATTTTGTTAGAAATAAGGATGAATACATATTTTAAAGTTTTGAATTATTAAAATTGGTATTTTATGGAAAATGATGTTAATTTTGCTAAATGTTTGTGCAACAAAGTTTCTTTCAAAAGTGGAGATTTGAGGAAAAATGGACATTTGCTAAGTTTAAAGAAATTAAAAATTTCTTTTTATCTTGAAAAGCATGATTTTATAAGTATTCTGAATTTCTAGAATGAAATGTATGTTTAACCCATTTAATAGGATTTTAGGATTTAAAATTCACCTTCTCATGCATATAAAATTGTAATATTTTGAAAATAAATATGTGAACATGTTTGAAGGAGGTTTCATTGGGTTTGAACAAGAAATAAGAAAAGTAGAAATATTAATCTTCAAAGTGTGTGAAAACGGGGTTAAAGGTGTGGTGAATATAAGGTTGTAAGACTATGTGTACTAATAAAATGTAAATGATATTTTCTTATAAAAATTGTCTTTAAGTGTAATTGGATTTATTGAATAAAGAAAGTAAAAAAATATCTAATTTGAAAATATGGTTAGCAAATGTGCTGAATAAGTGTTAATGGTTAAATATTGGAAAGTTAGTGTGTGTAACTTAATAATGTTTTGAAATATTAACACTTATGAATCTGGATAGGAAATAATGGAATAAAGAGGTGTTCAACTTGAGAAGAATGATAATCCAAATGTTAAAAAGGTGTTAAAGTTTTGGAAGAACTTAAGAAGTTAGTGTGAGTAACTTAAAGGTGTTTTGGGAAAACAACACTCATAAAATGGAGGAAAGTGAGAAGTTTGAAAATAAATGGGTAAAATGGTAATTTTACATAAAGTGGAATATTTTTATGAAATAAAAATATTGGAAAAGGTTTTACACATATTGCTCCTAAATTAATATAATTTTTGGAATAAAATCAAAGTTAAAGTGTAAAGAATATCAAATGATAACTTCAAAGTATAATGCAAATTGGGGTAAAATCCCAGATTTGGCTTCGACTGGGTAAAAAGAAAAGGAAAGAATAATGTGGACATTTGTAAAATGTTAAAATACTTTAAAAGGAACTTGGATGACATTGGGATAATTAAAGAGGCCCTGGAGCCCTGGGGAGAAAGACCTAAAACTACTGGCCAGAGCATATAGCGGCATTGTCGACGGTGTGGAGCCTGTTAAAGTATGTAGTTTATTAGAAGATTCTGAGAAAAAGATAAAGGAATATGGGATATGTCAAGAAACGGTTTGTTTGTTAAAATATGTCAAGAGAACCTAACTTGAATGAATTAATGAATATTTCGATAAAGGGTAAAGTGGACAAGAAATGTGTAAATTGATTAATGTCCATGAAATAAAGGAAAGGAAACATGTAGGGGTAAATGGGTAAGTTAAGCAACCTAAGAAGGTGTAACCCAAAATTAACACAAGGATGTGTTGCGAAAGGTTTTCAAGGGTTAAAGAAGTATTTTCTAAAACAGTGTTTGTGTGTGTTGAAAGAGGTTATTTTTAATGGAAATACCGATATGCATCGCTTTAAATAGAAAAGTGTAATTTCGATAAAGAAATGGTTTCGATTAAACGAAGTGTAGTGGTTTCAAGTATTTAACCTTATTTGTTAAATATAAGGATATATGTCAAGTTAAGAAAGAAGAATTCTATTATGAGATTAAGGTAAATTAATCAGAATAAATAAAGTTCCGAAAGTAAAGAGGTTTGTGCATTAAGTAAATATATATATAAGGTAGTTGCATGTGCACGTAGGTATAACGTGTAGAGTCTTCTTTCTATCGTTCACTTATACACTGCATTGTATATTCCCACCGGGCATGGGCTCGCACCCTCATCCTTGTTATGCCAGGTTGACCGCGGGTTCGTATTTTGAGTGCGTTATACATGTAAATATTCTATTTAATTTTACGTTAGTAGCTCTGTATGATTAGACTTTTGGGATGATTTTCATGTGTCCCTCACATAGTTTGAACTTAAAATTAAAACATTATGGTAAACAAGTGAAACATTAATTATATTAAAAGTGGAGTAGACAAATTATATAGGTTGTTTCATTGCACTTCAAACCTAGTACTCGGGTCGGATAGGGTTGACTATGGGTTACCGATAAATTCAGGCAAGGGCTTTTCAATTTATTTGATATTAAATTAAGTTTAATCAAGTTTTATGTGCATAAGAGATTTGAAATGTCCGAAATATTAATGAAGTTTGGTCGCATTTTTTTACACTTGTATAATGCATGCATCAATTTTTTTAGTTTATTATATGTTCATGGCATTTCATTTACTTCTCTATTTTTGTTTATGTTTTTTATTCTCGTGTTAGCATTTCATTATTTTTTTTAAATCTAAAGATATTTCTAACTGATCTTACCAGTGTCACATTTACCAAACTCAAGATTTATAACTATTACACTTGGTTAGCACTTATCTAGGAAGAATTAAAAAGAGGATTCTTTTTTTCGTACTGGATAAAAATATCAATTCAACCTACAACATGATTCTCAACGGAGTTGGGATGAAGCAGTTAGAAGAAGTATCGTCTATAGTACGTCAGTGTATAAAGTTTCCTACTTATTATGGAGTCAGCTTAGGGAATGACAACCAAATAGAAGCTATAGAGTGCTATTACACTTCTGTCGACCAACAGGAAATCCAAAAGAGCACTACCACCTATCATATTGACACTTTCTATCCCCGGGAGGAAGAAGGTCCGATCAAAGGATAGATTATGGAGGTAATAGAAACCATTGTGCTTGATTACAAGAAGTCGGAAAGAACAACTCAAATTGTCTCGAACTTAACACCTTCCCTTAAATAAGAATTGATGGCATACCTTAAAGAGCGAAAGAACTTGTTTGCTTCGAGCAATGAGGATATACCTGGAATTGACCCTAATTTCATCTTCCATAAGCTCAATATTTATAAAGATGCTAAGCCGATCAAGAAAAATGTAGAGTGTTCAGTCTCGAGAAGAACATGGCCATCCAAGAGGAAGTAGAGAAATTATAGAGAGCTTAATTTATAGAAGATGGTAAGTATCCAAATTGGTTGGATAATTTAGTGGGGGTAAAAAAGAAGAACGACAGATGGTGTATGTTCATAGACTTTAATGACCTTAACAAATCATGCCTAAAGGATCATTTTCCTTTACCAAGGATTGATAAGTTGGTAGATGCAACTGTAGGCCATGAGTTACTCAGCTTTTGGATGCCTATTCTGGTTATAACCAGATTTTAATAAATCCAGAAGATATAGAGGGCATGTCTTGCATCACTAGCCTAGGTACATATTACTTTAATGTTATGCCCTTTGGGCAAAAAAATGTTGTAGCAACATACAAGAGGCTGATGAACAAAGTGTTTAAAGAATATATTGGCAAGAACATGGAGGTATATGTGGACGAAATGCTCACCAAGAGAATGGAGGCTGCCTACCACATTAAAGACTTGGCTCAGATGTTTGACTAGTTGGATAAGTACCAGATGAAACTCAATCGGACCAAATGCATATTCGGAGTACAAGAAAGAATGTTCTTGGGTCACATTGTGAGCCATAAGGGAATCGAAGCCAATCCTGACAAGACAAAGGCTTTGGTTGAGATGTAATCTCCCACATACAAAAAGATGTGCAGAAACTAACTGGCAGAGAGGTAGCCCTTAAATGTTTTTGTGTCACGAACAACAAAGAAGTGTCGTCTATTTTTTAAGGTTCTCCAAAAGAACTTTAAGTGGAACAATGAATTTGAGAAAGTTTTTCTAGAGTTGAAGAAATATCTGGGTTCTCCACTACAACTCTCCCAACCAGTTTTGGGAGAAAGGTTGTATTTGTACTTGGATGTTTTAGAGTCAACTATTAGTTCTGCCTTGATCCGATTAGAGGGTGGAGTTCAGAAGCCTGTTTACTATGCTAGCAAAGCTTTCAGAGGAACATAAATCAGGTTTCCATGTGTGGAAAAGCTACCATTTTCACTTGCTGAAGCTTCAAGGCGGATGGGACCATATTTCCATACCCACATTATTGTGGTGTATACTGATTTTTCGCTACAACAAGCTTTGGACAAACCAAAAAGGTTAGGAAGGTTGATGTCCTGGGTAGTTGAACTAGGGGAATATGAAATTTCCTATGAGCCAAAGACTGTGATGAAAGGGAAAATAGTAGAAAATTTCATTAGAGAATTCACATACCTAGAGGTAACTAATAATTTGAGTTTGCTTGCTAAGCATACTTCTTTAGAAGAGAGCTTAGCTAAAAAGAAAACTAAGATTATCGCCGACCAACCGGAAATATAAGATGCCTAGGAAAAAGCTCAATGATTAGCTGAACAAAGTAAGAAGATAGTCAAACAAAGATTACTATCAAAGGAAGACTTTAACAAAAACATTCCAATTTGGAAATTATTTGTGGATGGATCTTCATGCATCACTGGCAGTGAATCATGAGTTATCATCAACACTTTTAATGACCTAGATGTGGAATACACTTTATAATTTTAGTTCCAAGATTCCAATAACGAGGTCGAGTACGAAGCGTTAATTACGGTAGCACTAAGTGCCAGGAAAGTGATACCAAACTGTGATTCTCAAATCATTATCAATCAAATGCTTTAGTTATATGGTGCCGAAGGAGAACTTATGGTAAAGTATTTAGATAAAGACATGGAATTTATCTCTCGATTGTCTGGAGTTAAGATGGTTTGGATTTTAAGAGTGGAAAACGCTCGAGAAGATTCACTTGATCGAATGACGTCAACAACTAAGATAGAACTCAAACGAACCATTCCAGTAGAGACCCAAACATATAGAAGCATCGATATAGAAGCTTGTAACATTATCTCCATGGAATTAGGACCTTTTTGGATGGACTCAATCAAAAACTACATCGACAAAAGATTCCTTCTATCCGACTAGATGTTAGCCGGGAAGTTGAGATATAAAGAAGCAAATTATGTTTTGGAGAAAGGCATTTTGTATAGAAAATGATACACTATCCCCTTACTTTGTTGTGTTCATCCCGTCAAAGTACATGACTTGATCACGAAAGTACATGAAGGCTCATATTGACCTCATTCATCCGAACACTCATTGGTACAAAGAATAGCTATGCGAGGCTATTATTGGCTGATGATGAAGGAAGACTATATTTCTTTTACCGAGAAGTTTGATAAATTCCAGAAGTTCGCTACTATTCAGAGAAGACCCGGGGATGACATAACTCCCATCACTTCTCCTTGGCCGTTTGCTATTTAGGGTATTGACTTGCTTGGTCGTCCCATTGTCGACCACTATAAGAAGGTTCAAGTACTTGGTTGTAGTAGTGATTTACTTCACCAAATGGGTGGAGGCTGAGTCCTTGGTTGATATGACATATCAGAGAGTTTTTCAGTTTATATGGAAGAATATCATATATCGCTATGAGATACCTTATGCCTTCATCACCGATCATGGTACTCAGTTCAATAATTAGGAGTTTGAGGAATATTACATATGATCAATGATTCAAAAACTTCATTCAGCACTTGAACATCCACAATACAATGGTAAGACTAAGGTCACTAATAAGACTTTGCTTTGCGGGTTAAAGAAAAGGTTGGATAATGCAAAAAGAAAACTCGATCAATGAGTTGCACATTGTCCTTTGGGCTTACAGGGCTACGCCGAGAATGGAAACAGGAAAAACTCTGTGCGTCCTCTCTTTTGGCACTGAGGCAGTGGTACCATATGAAATAGATTTTTCGACTCACATGATATTGAATTTTGTCTCCCCTGCGAGTGATCTCATGAGGAGAGTGGATCTAGACATAATTGAAAATTTTAGAGAGGATGTTGCAATTCGAATGGCTACTTATCAACAAAGGACTGCTAGATTCTACAAACGGAGGGTCATGTTGACCAATTTAAAAGAGGGGGATTATGTTCTCAAGAAAGTAATTCAAAAGGGGAACGAGTTGGAGGCAATTTGGCATGGTCCATATCGCATCTCGACATTCATCCAACCAGGCACCTATCACCTAGAAACACTTTGATGAGTGCATTATTTTGTATATTTTATACCCAAATTTATACTTTGTTAGTTCCATTTTAGTGTATTTAATAAGTTCTTGGGACTATTTTATTAAAAAGAGGGGGAAATGCGAAAATGATTGAATTCATATTGAAAATGGCAATTTTAAGTCAAAAATGGGCACTTCGATAATTTTATAATATTCTTGTGCTAATTTTTGAAAAAAGTTGCCAAGTGAAATTTTTGCAGATAATGATGGAATTTGGTGCAAATTGATGATCAATTCAAAAAAGGAGCGAAAAAGCTGATTTTTACGGTCGTTCGAAAAAAGTTGTTTTTTACGTGTTTCATCGAAATCGGAGAACAAAAATTTTCGACTTTTTTACGATTTGAGTTTTCGAGTGGGGGGAAATTTTGTCCCTTATCACGATCCAAATATTAAATAGGTGGAGAGATAGCTACCAACATCATTCGGACAATCAAAAAGAGTCCCACCACAACTCAAATAACTCACCACTTGTACTATAAAAAGAACCCTTGGGCTCATAATTTCGTAGATAATTAGAGAGAAATTTCGTGGAGGATTTCGGGGAGAAACTTTCAGTGATTGTAATCAATTTGAGGGCCAAGTTTTCATCAATTTTTTTAGAGGATTGAAGATTGTTGTGAGATAACTATTTGTAAGTTTGGTTTATTAATGAAGATCTCTACTCATTCTTGCAATTTCTCTTTCATTATGGTATCTTGATTCTTATATTATGAGTAGGGTGAAGTTTATCATAGTTAGCTAATATTATCACGTTAATTTTATCGTTGTCTATTCCCTATTTGTTTTTATTCTTATTAAAGATTCGATATTCATTTTAAAGAAACACGAGAGTGTGTTTTAGAACCTTCAAGATTGTTTTGTCAAATCAAGTTTTGAGATTTAAAAATAGTAATTTTTGATGGATTATGCTTGCACTTTGATTGTTTTGATAGTCCATGCTTAAATATATTTGCGAATTTTAAAACCTGTATTTTTTAAGGGAATAGGTATTTTAGCCGTCTATTAGAGATGCTAAAAATATTATGATCATAACCGTCATATTTTCCGAATTAAACACGGCAAGAGTCGGTTTAATTCGAGTTATAAAAAGGTAATGACAACATTAAATTAGTGTGCAATATTAGTTACGTGATAAATAGACCCCGAATCCTAATTATTTCCTAATTACTTACAAATATCTTGTGTTACTCTCATTTGTCGTAGTTGCTTTTATTTAGTGTAGTTCATAATGATTATCTATCACATTTAGTCTAGTTGGATAGTCACAATTAATTTGAATAAAAAATTGACAAATCTCTGTGGGTTCGACCCATACTTACACTCGCTATTTGTCTCGCCCCGACTTCATTTTGTTAAACTCATACTTTTAATTAGAGATAAATTGGCTTAAACAATGCTTTAATTTAAAACTCTAAGGAAAATAGCATAAGATTATTTTTTTCTGAAGGTATGTGTAGATGAAAACATAACTACCTTTACTTATAACTAATAAGTACTACATAACTTTACATAACCAAGATCCTTAGTTTAATAATTACATAAAAGAAATCATGATATTCAAACCATACTAAATATCCGTCACTCCCCCGTTTTAAGGTCCAAACTTGGCAGTGAACTCCAAACGGTAGGCATACCTGAAACATAACATTATAGGAGTGTAAGCAATATAAGCTTAGTGAATGACCATATAACACCTCTGTAACCAAATTGAATAACCATTTTTATTTTGTTTTAATGCTATAACCCAACAGGAATTGTGAAACTCTCGCAAGCCTGGACCCGCCACAGTCTAATTAATCCACCACAGTTATCGGGGACCACCACATCCCTTTATTAGGCCCGAGTACACAAACCTTTAAGTTGGATTAACATGACCGACACATCCTGTAGGACCCTCCACAATCCTTAACATTAAATAACATCACTTAACATTTCAATCATATGCATATGTTTCCTAGATACAACATCACTCCCATAAGCATTTTAACACATGTATTCAACTACACATTTCCATATGAATATATGATCATGTATATTTCATAGGACAGGTCACTCACCTTGTATTTGGTGCTAAGATTAATACCAAACTACTTCCTTGGTATGGTGGTATTAGTTGCTTCCCCACCTAACAAGTCAACGTCATTAGTATCTGAATACACCAATTAACATTAAACCTAGTAATACATCACATCATTTGGTCAATCAGAAATAACTAAGGAGGAAATAAATATGATACTTCATATTTATATAAAACCCAAGTAATTAGGGTTCTAACACAATTGTCATAATTAAAATTACGAATTTGCTAGACAAAGTTATGCCCATTTCATTACAGCCTTTTCCAAATCGGTTCTCAAGAAAAACAACAACACAACTTCAACTTCCTAGAATTCTCATAATTTTTGTACAATATAACTTTCTATGATATTCCACCCAATATCAGTAAACACATTGAATAATACAAATTTAATGTTTCATAATTTTTAGGGCTCATTTTCTATGTCGAGCAAAACGTCAAACACCTGGTATGCATTCTTGCTCCTTTAGGGAAGATTTTAAACCAAGACTTCAAACTATCACCAAGGGTTCATTCCTTGGTAGTTTTACACAATTTTCGGATATGTTATACATGTATGAGTTTATTTTACTCTCCAACTTGAATCACTCAATTCCAATAAGTATTCCATGATTTATGCCATTTTTAGTATAACTAGGTCAAAATACAACATTAAGACATAACTTAACATTTTTAAGCATACATAACCTTGACCTTGAGTATAATTCATGGAAACATATAATAAACATGTTTTAGCAGAAATATACATCATAATCACGAATTTTCTAAATCAAATTTCTTTACAAAAAGATGATGTAAATTTAGGACTTTAAAGTATGCATTTACAATCCTAGCTCTGGTTCTAACATATGTTCTTAACCCATCCTTGTTCCAACACAATTCAGCAATATGGGTATCATTAAAATATATATCCAAATCAGGAATAAAAACATGCCAAGTATAGAACTCATCCATGTGACAAACTTTAATAAAGATATAATTACCTTACGAGAATTCCTCGATTTATGGTGAATTTTCAAAGAAATTCTTCCTTAACTTTGTTTTTCTCTCTCCATAAGCATATTTTTTCTCAAGCTTGTAATAGGAAATGAAAAAGATTATAAGTTCTGCCTTATGAGCTAAAAAAAGGTGGCTATGGGACCACTTTAAGGTGGTATTATGCGATTCGTTGGGGAAGGGGTCCAATAGGACAATTCCGTTAATGACAGATTTGTCCAGCCTCGTAAAATCACCATAACTCACTATTTCGGGCCCCGATTTACTCTCACTTTGTGTCTATGAGTATATAACTTAAACATCTACAACTTTTATGTTTTTGTGTTTTCCCAAATCATAAAACTAGTACACCTAATTTGGGCTCGAACAGAAGAGTAATTATTTACTCAAAATTTCATAACTTTCACATTTGGCGACCAAACATCGCCACTTTCGCACCAACACTCTAGCTTACTTTTTATAAACATAATGATGCAGTTAGAAACATATTTTCATGATGCATTTAACCACATAACCAATTTATAACTTATAACTCATAACTTATACTTAATCGTATAATTAACCTTACTAATCGTGTTTTAGGGCCTTACAATTCTACCCCTCTTATAAAAATTTCATCCTCGAAATTTAACGCATAAGAAACTTACCAAACAAATGAGGATATTACTTCTTCATGTTATCCTCCCCTTCCCAGGTGGCATACTCCACATTATGACTTCTCCACATCACCTTAACTAGTGAAATGGTTTTACTATGTAGCACTTGCTCCTTTCGATCTACAATAGCAATTGGTTCCTCCATGTAGGTTAAATCATCTTGAAGCTCTATCGATTGTGAAATAAACACATGTGAAGGATAAGGCACATACTTACGTAACATGGATATATGAAAAACATCGTGTATCCGAGACAATTCTGGTGGTAATGCCAACTTATAATCTACAGATCCAACCCGTTTCACTATCTCATAAGGGCCAATATACCTGGGACTTAACTTTCCTTTCTTCCCAAATCTCATAACCCCTCTCCAAGGAGAAACACGTAGGAATACTCGATCACCTTCCTCAAATTTCAATTCTTTCCTTCTGTTGTCTGCATAACTTTTCTGTCTACTTTGCGCCACCTTTAAGTGATTATGGATGAGATTGATCTTTTCAGTAGTCTGCTGTACAATTTCTGGCCCAAGAAATTTTCGTTCTCCTAGTTTAGTCCAACACACTGGAGTTCTGCATTTTCTCCCATACAAAGCTTCTTATGGAGCCATCTCAATACTCGAATGATAGCTATTATTATAAGCAAAATCTATTAGTGGCAAGTGTTCATCCCAACTTCCCTTGAACTCCAATACAGAAATTCGTAACATATCTTCGAGTGTCTGGATTGTTCTTTCTGACTGCCCATCAGTCTGAGGATGAAAAGCTGTACTAAATTTCAATTTAGTCCCCAAAGCTTCTTGTAAACTAGGCCAAAAGTGAGAAGTAAACTTAGGATCTCGATAAGAAATAATAGAAATAGGTGCACCGTGCAATCTAATAATCTCATCCACATATAATTTGGCATATCTATCCATGGAGTAAGTAGTTTTAACAGGAAGAAAATGTGCAGACTTAGTCAACCTATCAACGACAACCCAAATAGAATCAAACCCTCGTGATGATTTTGGTAAACCTACAACAAAATCTGTAGTAACATGCTCCCATTTCCACTCAGGGATAGGTAAGGGTTGTAGTAAACCACTTGTCTTCTGATGCTCCACCTTCACCTGTTGGCAAACTAGACATCTAGCAGCAAAATCTACAATGTCGTGTTTCATTCCCGACCACCAATAACATTGTTTCAAATCTCTATACAGTTTCGTGCTCCCTGGATGCATAGCATATAAAGAGCAGTGGGATTCCTCTAAAATCGTTCTTCTCAAATCAAGCACATTAGGTACACACAAACGGTTCCCATACATAACAATGTCATCATCCCGAATAGAAAATTCATTTGCTTTACCCTTTTTGATATTATCTCTAACTTTCTCCAATTCTGTATCTCCTCCTTGTGCTTGTTTTATCCAGTCTATCAATATGGGTCTAACATTTAAATGTGCTACTATTCCGTAAGACTCATTCAAAGTTAATTTCACCCCCATTAAAGCTAACTCTCTCAGCAGATCAACTCGAATACAATAAATACAAGATACTATGCCTAGAGATTTTCTACTCAAAGCATCAGCAACAACATTAGCTTTACCTGGATGGTGATGTATCGTACAATCATAATCTTTTATAAGTTCCATCCACCTTCTTTGCCTCAAGTTCAAGTCCTTTTGAGTAAACAAGTATTTTAAGCTTTGATGGTCAGTAAAAATTTCACAACTATCACCATATAAGTAATGTCTCCAGATCTTTAATGCAAAAACTACTGCAGCTAACTCAAGATCATGAGTAGGGTAGTTGCGCTCATGTATCTTTAACTGTCGAGAAGAAAAAGCAATTACCTTTCCATGCTGCATTAATACACATCCAAGTCCTTGATACGAAGCATCACTATAAATAACTAGACCTTATGTACCTGTTGGGATAGTCAATACTGGAGCTGATGTCAACTTACCCTTTAAATTTTCATAGCTTTTATCACAATCACCACTCCACACAAACTTGTTCTCCTTTCTGGTAAGCTTAGTCAATGGCAATGCAATAGAAGAAAACCCCGGTATAAACCTCCTGTAATAGCCCGCCAATCCCAAAAAGCTACGTACCTCTGTCACACTAGTTGGTCTTTCCCAATTCATTACTGCTTCTACCTTCTTGGGATCTACACATATACCATCAACAGAAATAACATGCCCCAAAAATACTACCCTGTCTAGCCAAAATTCACATTTAGAAAATTTAGCATACAACTGCTTCTCTCGCAAGGTCTGTAAAATAATATGCAGGTGGCATTCATGCTCATCCCTACTACGAGAATATATCAAAATATCATCAATGAAGACAATAACAAAAGAATCCACGTATGGGTGAAATATACGGTTCATCAAATCCATGAATACGGCCGGTGCATTTGTTAACCCAAATGGCATGACAAGAAATTCATAATGTCCATACCTGGAACGAAAAGCAGTTTTAGAAATGTCACAATCTCTTACTTTCAATTGATGATATCCAGATCTGAGATCGATCTTGGAAAACACTTTGGCTCCTTGCAACTGATCGAACAAGTCATCAATGCGGGGTAGTGGGTATTTATTACGGATAGTCACCTTATTCAATTGACGATAATCGATGCACAGCCTCATGGTTCCATCTTTCTTCTTCACAAACAATACTGGGGCTCCCCACGGTGATACACTAGGCCTTATAAAACCACGGTCTAACAAATCTTGCAACTGTATTTTTAGCTCCTTTAATTCTGGAGGTGCCATGCGATATGGTGCAATTGATATCGGTGCGGTGCCTGGTACCAACTCAATCGCAAATTCTACCTCACGGTCTGGTGCTAACCCTGGGAGTTCTTCCGGGAAGACATCTGCAAACTCATTAACTACTGGTATATCTGATAATTTTCTAGCCTCTTGTCGTATGTCCACCACATGGGCAAGATAACCCTCACATCCTTTCCTTAGCAATTCATAACATTTTGTAGCAAAAATCAAACAAGTTGGAGTGACATTTCGTTCCCCAATAAATTTAAATTCAGGTTCACCCGGTAACTGAAACACTACCTCCTTTTTAAAGCAATCCAAACATACATGATATGAAGCTAACCAATCCATACCCAGTATTACATCAAAGTCGCGCATATCGAGAGGTAATAAGTCAACTAGTAACTCTTTTTCACCCACTCGCACCACACACTCCCTATATACCCTCTCAATGAAAACCAACCCCCCTACTGGAGTAACAATAGCTAAACCAGAATCTAATGATAATAATGGTTTATTAAGATGCAACAGATAAAGCAAAGAGACAAAAGAATGTGTAGAACCAGGATCTATCAACACATAAGCATCTTTATCACCAATAGGAAGTGTACCTGTCACTAGATTAGGCATAGCTTGTGCATCTTGTTGCGTCAGTGCAAACACTCTGCCTTGGCCTTGGCTTTGAGATATACCTCCTCTACCTCCCCTGGGTACATTCTGTGTAGAACTCCTACCTCCTACTGCCACACTCCCAACCGATGTTGTAGCTCCCATCGCTAGACAATTCTTTCGTAAGTATCCCGGTTGATGACAATGGAAACACAAAGGTGTCATCTCAGCTATTGTTCAGTCTCGAGACATGTGCCCTTGACCACCACATCTATAACAAAATATAGCCCTCGGCACCAACATAGATGCATTTTCGGACCGATTCATCCCAGTCCTTCCACCTAGAGCCCGAAATCTTCCACGTGCACTTCTATTATTTTTAAATTCTTGGCCCTTAGGTACTCCTCGTGCTACACTCTGAGTTGAGGTTCCGACCTCCCATCCATATGACCTTATGCCATCATGTCTAGCTTTCTTCGAGTGTTCAACTTGCATTTCTTTTATTGACTTTTCTGACACCATGGCCCTATCCACCAAGTCCACATAATCCGTTATCTTCATATTAGCAACCATGCTTTTTATATCTACACTCAGCCCGATTTGAAACCGATCACATTTACTTTCTTCCGTCCTCACCAAGTCAGGTGCAAATCTAGATAAGGATATAAATAAAGCTTCATACTCTGCCACTATTCGATTCCCCTATTTCAAAGTGATAAATTCTTCCTCCTTCTCCTTCCTATAAATCCTTGGGAAATATTTTTCAAAGAACACCTTCACAAACCTCTCCCATGTAATTTGTGGAGGATTTATTGGAACCACTCCCCCCATTGTAGTAAGTAACCTTTCTGTTGCATCCCACCATAACTTTGCATCATCCTCTAACCTAAAGGTTGCTAACAAAACCTTTTGTTCATCTCGCACTTCCATCACCTTAAATATTGTTTCCATCTTTCTAACCCACCCCTCTGCCACTAACGGATCCGTAGTCCCTGTAAATACTGACGGATTTAACTTCATGAACCTCTCATGTAATTTGTCCCTATCCCCACCATGTTCTCCACCTCTTGCTTGTTCCATAAGTTGTGCCACATCACGTAATATTCTTCCCACATCATCAATAGGTTGTTGTTGCACCTCACGTTCCTCCACTTGAATATGTCTATGTCCTTGCTGACTATTAGGAACATAAGATGCCTCACCCTCCGCTCCATCATGTGGCTCATGTGGATCCATCATTCACTGCAATATAATTCACTTAAACAAAATATAATAGCAGCAATTTAATATCAACGTTGTTAGTCAAAATCTAGGTACATAACAAACTCACTTTCAGGTGTCCGCTGCCAATCTAGACCCTCACACCCTATCCAGAACCTAATAACCACGCTTTGATACCAAGTTGTCGCGCCCTGACTTAATTTTGTTAAACTCATACTTTTAATTAGAGATAAATTGGCTTAAACAATGCTTTAATTTAAATCTCTAAGGAAAATAGCATAAGATTATTTTTTTCCGAAGGTATGTGTAGATGAAAACATAACTACCTTTACTTATAACTAATAAGTACTACATAACTTTACATAACCAAGATCCTTAGTTTAATAATTACATAAAAGAAATCATGATATTCAAACCATACTAAATATCCGTCACTCCCCCGTTTTAAGGTCCTAACTTGGCAGTGAACTCCAAACGGTAGGCATACCTGAAACATAACATTACAAGAGTGTAAGCAATATAAGCTTAGTGAATGACCATATACCACCTCTGTAACCAAATTGAATAACCATTTTTATTTTGTTTTGATTCTATAACCCAACAGGAATTGTGAAACTCTCGCAAGCGTGGACCCGCCACAGTCCAATTAATCCACCACAGTTATCGGGGACCACCCCATCCCTTTATTAGGCCCGAGTACACAAACCTTTAAGTTGGATTAACATGACCGACACATCCTGTAGGACCCACCACAGTCCTTAACATTAAATAACATCACTTAACATTTCAATCATATGCATATGTTTCCTAGATACAACATCACTCCCATAAGCATTTTAACACATGTATTCAACTACACATTTCCATATGAACATATGATCATGTATATTTCATAGGACAGGTCACTCACCTTGTATTTGGTTCTAAGATTAATACCAAACTACTTCCTTGGTATGGTGGTATTAGTTGCTTCCCCACCTAACAAGTCAACGTCATTAGTATCTGAATACACCAATTAACATTAAACCTAGTAATACATTACATCATTTGGTCAATCATAAATAACTAAGGAGGAAATAAATATGATACTTCATATTTATATAAAACCCAAGTAATTAGGGTTCTAACACAATTGTCATAATTAAAATTACGAATTTGCTAGACAAAGTTATGCCCATTTCATTACAGCCTTTTCCAAATCGGTTCTCAAGAAAAACAACAACACAACTTCAACTTCCTAGAATTCTCATAATTTTTGTACAATATAACTTTCTATGATATTCCACCCAATATCATTAAACACATTGAATAATACAAATTTAATGTTTCATAATTTTTAGGGCTCATTTTCTATGTCGAGCAAAACGTCAAACACCTGGTATGCATTCTGGCTCCTTTAGGGAAGATTTTAAACCAAGACTTCAAACTATCACCAAGGGTTCATTCCTGGGTATTTTTACACAATTTTCGGATATGTTATACATGTATGAGTTTATTTTACTCTCCAACTTGAATCACTCAATTCCAATAAGTATTCCATGATTTATGCCATTTTTAGTATAACTAGGTCAAAATACAACATTAAGACATAACTTAACATTTTTAAGCATACATAACCTTGACCTTGAGTATAATTCATGGAAACATATAATAAACATGTTTTAGCAGAAATATACATCATAATCACGAATTTTCTAAATCAAAATTCTTTACAAAAAGATGATGTAAATTTAGGACTTTAAAGTATGCATTTACAATCCTAGCTCTGGTTCTAACATATGTTCTTAACCCATCCTTGTTCCAACACAATTCAGCAATATGGGTATCATTAAAATATATATCCAAATCAGGAATAAAAACATGCCAAGTATAGAACTCATCCATGTGACAAACTTTAATAAAGATATAATTACCTTACGAGAATTCCTCGATTTATGGTGAATTTTCAAAGAAATTCTTCCTTAACTTTGTTTTTCTCTCTCCATAAGCATATTTTTTCTCAAGCTTGTAATAGGAAATGAAAAAGATTATAAGTTCTGCCTTATGAGCTAAAAAACGTGGCTATGGGACCACTTTAAGGTGGTATTATGCGATTCGTTGGGGAAGGGGTCCAATAGGACAATTCCGTTAATGACAGATTTGTCCAGCCTCGTAAAATCACCATAACTCACTATTTCGGGCCCCGATTTACTCTAACTTTGTGTCTATGAGTATATAACTTAAACATATACAAATTTTATGTTTTTGTGTTTTCCCAAATCATAAAACTAGTACACCTAATTTGGGCTCGAACAGAAGAGTAATTATTTATTCAAAATTTCATAACTTTCACATTTGGCGACCAAACATCGCCACTTTCGCACCAACACTCTAGCTTACTTTTTATAAACATAATGATGCATTTAGAAACATATTTTCATGATGCATTTAACCACATAACCAATTTATAACTTATAACTCATAACTTATACTTAATCGTATAATTAACCTTACTAATCGTGTTTTAGGGCCTTACAATTCTACCCCTCTTATAAAAATTTCGTCCTCGAAATTTAACGCATAAGAAACTTACCAAACAAATGAGGATATTGCTTCTTCATGTTATCCTCCCCTTCCTAGGTGGCATACTCCACATTATGACTTCTCCACATCACCTTAACTAGTGAAATGGTTTTACTACGTAACACTTGCTCCTTTCGATCTACAATAGCAATTGGTTCCTCCATGTAGGTTAAGTCATCTTGAAGCTCTATCGGTTGTGAAATAAACACATGTGAAGGATCGGGCACATACTTACGTAACATGGATATATGAAAAACATCGTGTATCCGAGACAATTCTGGTGGTAATGCAAACTTATAATCTACAGATCCAACCCGTTTCACTATCTCATAAGGGCCAATGTACCTGGGACTTAACTTTCCCTTCTTCCCAAATCTCATAACCCCTCTCCAAGGAGAAACACGTAGGAATACTCGATCACCTTCCTCAAATTTCAATTCTTTCCTTCGGTTGTATGCATAACTTTTCTGTCTACTTTGCGCCACCTTTAAGTGATTATGGATGAGATTGATCTTTTCAGTAGTCTGCTGTACAATTTCGGGCCCAAGAAGTTTTCGTTCTCCTACTTTAGTCCAACACACTGGAGTTCTGCATTTTCTCCCATACAAAGCTTCATAAGGAGCCATCTCAATACTCGAATGATAGCTATTATTATAAGCAAAATCTCTTAGTGGCAAGTGTTCATCCCAACTTCCCTTGAACTCCAATACACAAATTTGTAACATATCTTCGACTGTCTTGATCGTTCTTTCTGACTTCCCATCAGTCTGAGGATGAAAAGTTGTACTAAATTTCAATTTAGTCCCCAAAGCTTCTTGTAAACTAGGCCAAAAGTGAGAAGTAAACTTAGGATCTCGATCAGAAATAATAGAAACAGGTGCACCGTGAAATCTAATAATCTCATCCACATATAATTTGGCATATCTATCCATGGAGTAAGTAGTTTTAACAGGAAGAAAATGTGCAGATGATCGAGCGGAAAAAGTATGCGCGTGTAAAGTGCACAATCTTCGTGTGTTTCGCCGCCGCGATACAAAAGATACTAATATACTACTACACTTGCGAGGCAAGCACAGCGGTAAGTCGGGTATCGAAAATCCACAGGGAGTGATTGAATTTTAGACTTTAATTGTTTTAGTTACTTCAGGAATAAAAGGGTGTAAAATAAATAAACGAAAAGGTGAAAGGGTGGTTATCGTGAATAAAGAAAATAATAAGTTAACGCTAAATAAAGTAAAGCGAGGATCAGGATCGCATCCAACCAAACGGATCGAAACAACTACTAATTAGAATTGAGGCTCGAAAGCAATTTAATCGAGCATTTACAATTAAGCATAAACATCACGCAAGAAGGAATTTAACCCAAAGTTGCGAGATAAAACATTTAACTAAAAATGGTCACACGCGGATTAAATTCGGATAGTCGCTATAAACACTAACGTTGCATGACAAAGAAAGTTAAACGCATAATAATCCGACTTTAATACGCGCGGTTTCAATTAAATGCGATTTTACACGGAACCCTAAATTTCGAGGTCCGAACCCGAAAATGGCGGAAACGCAATCCCGACCCTATTTATCTAGGGACGCATAATGAATTGACTAAATTAAACTAATTAAACTAGAAAAGCAATAAATAAACACAATAAACCTAACTAGAAAGCATGTAAATCTATCTAGAAAGCAAGGAAAGAATGGAAAACAACTAGATTAATGGAGAGGGAAGATGAATAGTTAATCTTACAACCAATTAGTGTGTCAATCCAAGAGAGGAAGAAGAAGAACCAAGCAAAAACCCTCCAAACCCAAACTAAACTAACCTAAAAACGTTCTACCCACTTAATACAATGTTTCCCCTTATATACCCAACCAAAAACCAACTTAAAAATACAGATTTTCGGACTTTTCCTGTGGCCGAATCGATTCGGAAATGGTCCGAATCGATTCGGAAACAGGGGAAGTTCATTTCTGCATTTCTGCAGCATTCCGAATCGATTCGGTTTTGGGCCGAATCGATTCGCAAGCTACAGGTCTGAATTCTGCAGCTTTGTCCTGTTTTACGGAAAATGCCGCCATTTCTTCGTTATAGCTCGGAATGAGGCACGGTCGGAGGCTACGCGAAGATAACTCAAAGGACTACAACATCCAAGAAGACATTAGGCTAAAAAACCAAAATATGAAATGACTAAAATGCCCTTGAATGTGACATTGAGTGTGAATTTGAAGTAAAAACCATCCTAAAAATGCCATAACTCCATCGATACAACTCGGAATCATGCACCGTCGGCGGCCACGCGAAGAGAAATCAAAGGGCTTCAACTTCCGTGAAGAGGTCGGGATTCAAACCCGAATGCTGAAATTACTAAAATGCCCCCGAAGCTGCAAAAGTCGACGAAACATTTTCGGAAAGCGTCCGAACTTCATACTAAGCATCCAAATACCTACAAAAGCTCAATTAACCCCTGCAAAACATGTTAACATAGAAATTCGAGGTTGTCTAGTTAACGAGCATAAGTATAGGGATTAAGATACCCAAGGGGGCTAATAAGGCGTAGGTTAACGGGTGAAATACGCAATATTTGCGTCGTATCACACCCCCTAACTTACACATTGCTAGTCCCTAGCAATGAAATAAGAAACTACAAGAACTACAAGCAGACCAAAAGTTGGAGAAGTACAAAAGTATGGTATAAAAGAAAAAGGCCACTTTCGCGGGCGATTCGATTGCATTTAGCGTATGCAATAAGCCGTTAAACCCCTAGGTTACCCTAGTGGACGAGTGTCGTCTCGTGAGGGTTTTCAGGGATGAAACCCACAAACATCATAAAGTTTCCTCAAAATATGCCCAATCAAACATGCGAAAAGCCCAATAATGGCGAAAAGGATTTCATACGCATTATTAACAAAGTGAATGAATTCACACAAAAGTCCAAATCATTAACATTATAGAATGCACCTCAATGAATTGAAACCTTAAAATGTGGGAGGGGAGTGAGCACATGCAAAGTGTGATTTGGCGAAAAACTTATATAAACCGGATACTAATAAAAGCAAGCATATATTCAATCCTCACGGGCATTACGCTCAACAAATGAATTCACTATGAAAAGGGAGGTAATACACGGGACATGCGGGCATAAAGAGTAAATGTAAATGGAAACTAGGCCGCGCACATGTCACAAATGAGGAACGCTATATAGGAAATGAAAAACTATAATCTCAATGAAAGGATACCGCACACTAAAAGAGGCGAAATGCATTTTCACAGATTATCAAAACTATTTAAACTTTTGAATTACATCAACCTAAGATCACATAGGACTTGTAATAGGGTTGTAATGTAGGATAGGCTAGGGTAAGAAATGAAGGAATGTATGTACGGATTCAAAGTGTTCGGGATGAAAACTCGGGATAATGGGAGAATGCGTGCAATAACAAAATTGGAAAAACAAGTTCCAAAACGGCATTAGATATATCATCGGGGAGAGTAATCAAAGCTTATTGAACTATACACAACATATACAACTTTCTCTTTCTTTTCTTTTCTTCTTTTTCTCATTTTTCTCTTTTGTTTTCTATTTCTTTTTGCTTTCTCTTTTTCATCACTTTTTCACTACTTCTTTTCTTTACTTATCAAACTCTCATATGCTTAAATTGCAACCGACATCATAACAACAACATTCAATCCCAAGTAACATTCCAAACAAAGGTATGGAAAGTGTATGTATGGGCTAAAACTCCAATTTAGAGTTGGTTATGGAAATTTGGGTTATGAAAAGAAAGGTTGTATTTAGGCTCAAATGGGTTAACGAGGGTAAGCATATAAGGGTGAGGTCAAGGCTAATATGGGTGATATAACAAAGATGGACTATGATCATTTCACAAAGTTTACGCAATTCTCGAGTCAAAACAATATATGAAAATCATGCTCAAGTAACACATTTCAAGTATGAACTCAATTAATGAACGGTCAAATGAAAGAATAGTGAGATTACCAACGAATTCAACGTTTTCAATGAGAAAAGAATAGTGTATAACACTCACAAACGACGAAAGGTACAAAGCTTACTCGGTGTAAGTATATACAATGCAACAAAAGATTACCGAGTTATAAAAATCTTAAACCAAATCAATATAACAAGGAAAGTGAATATGCTCATGGGATAAAGTTTAATTCATGAAGTTATTCACAATATCAATGATTTAAGGACTAAAGTCTAATAATTTCTAAAATCGAGAACATGCATCATTGAGTTGTCTATTGGATCGGGCAATTATTAAAATTTATCACTGGAAACAAGGCAAAATGCCCAACAAAGGAGAAAAAAGAAAGAAAATATTTTTGAAAATTTTCAAATTTTTCACAAAAAGGCATACTTAGTAACTAAATGTGAGCAAATCCATGGACTACACATGAAATGGATAGAATATCCTACACCCCCTAACTTAAATGTTGCATTGTCCTCAATGCGCATTAAGAACACAACACAAAGAGAGGAAAAGAACGATATTACCCAAAATTGGAGCGATCTCCATAAGCACGAGTCCAATGAAATCTACAAAACAAGTTAGTACCGAGCATAGCAAAAACAAATAACAAAGAGTTAACTAATTACACTAGACTAAATTAAAAAGAAAGAAAAATAGGAAAGAAAGAAAATTAAAAAGCTAATTATTCACAACCTACTATTTAGACTTCACACTAACTATACACTAGAAGTCTAAATAGTTGAGGGTCCACCCAAAAAGGGATTTGACTTTGAAAGATCAACGGTGGACCCTCCAAAGTGAACATGCCTCCCGAAAGATATGAATTCCGTTTGAACAACGGAAGGCATGTGGGTGGTGAAAAAAATGAACCATCGCCAATTTGAAATTTTGGGCGGACGATGGGGGATTTGGATAACAAGGGGGATAAGAACACTAGAGGACCAAGAAAAATCGATTCATCTCCCAAAGGTTTTTCAAATGGAATGGGAGATGGTGCACACATGAGGATAACATCCATCGAAAACAAGTCCGGTAAAGAGTCCTCATCGACAAAAAGTGTAGAAGTTTTAAAAATTTCTACCGACTCATAGGAATCAACCGGTAATTCTAATGGTTCGATGACGGAAAACGAATATGGTGATGAAACAAATTCAATCTCAATCGACTCATCGTTGGAAGGAGATTGAATTTCGGGGGAGAAAGATTCACATTCGATGAGAAATTCTCTGTAAAATCGAGGTGAAACACAAGTTTCCACCTCCTCGTTGTTTTGTGCATAAGAATTCATCTCATCGCAAAGTGAACCAAATCTCATTCCAGCATCATCTAAGCTTTCCAAACCTTGGGAGTAAAGAAGAAAAGTCTCTTCCAAAGTAGGCTTCCTCGGCTCAAGAGCCTCGGACTCCTCATTTGGTTGAAACTCGTCTTCGAAAGTAATGAAATGAGAATCGTCATTGGATTCGAATAATGAATCCAACTCAAGCTCCCAATAACGATTTTCATTCCGATAAATGTTTTCAAGTCTTTCATTTTCAAGAAAATCTTGAAAATGGAAAACTTGAAAACTATCCCCAAAGTATGAATCATTAGAATAACCGTAATAACTATAATAGTAGGACATGATTACCTTGTTGTTGAAAGATGGAGAATCCAAGAAATAAAGTGAGCAACCGCGAATCAAAGTTTCTTAGGGCTCAAGTATGCAAATCCTGCAAAAAAGGTTAAAAGAAAGAATACAAATAGGAAAGGAAAAATACTACGAAATAATAAAACAATTACAATCTAAAACACACTCCCCGGCAACGGCGCCATTTTGATCGAGCGGAAAAAGTATGCGCGTGTAAAGTGCACAATCGTCGTGTGTTTCGCCGCCGCGATACAAAAGATACTAATATACTACTACACTTGCGAGGCAAGCACAGCGGTAAGTCGGGTATCGAAAATCCACAGGGAGTGATTGAATTTTAGACTTTAATTGTTTTAGTTACTTCAGGAATAAAAGGGTGTAAAATAAATAAACGAAAAGGTGAAAGGGTGGTTATCGTGAATAAAGAAAATAATAAGTTAACGCTAAATAAAGTAAAGCGAGGATCAGGATCGCATCCAACCAAACGGATCGAAACAACTACTAATTAGAATTGAGGCTCGAAAGCAATTTAATCGAGCATTTACAATTAAGCATAAACATCACGCAAGAAGGAATTTAACCCAAAGTTGCGAGATAAAACATTTAACTAAAAATGGTCACACGCGGATTAAATTCGGATAGTCGCTATAAACACTAACGTTGCATGACAAAGAAAGTTAAACGCATAATAATCCGACTTTAATACGCGCGGTTTCAATTAAATGCGATTTTACACGGAACCCTAAATTTCGAGGTCCGAACCCGAAAATGGCGGAAACTCAATCCCGACCCTATTTATCTAGGGACGCATAATGAATTGACTAAATTAAACTAATTAAACTAGAAAAGCAATAAATAAACACAATAAACCTAACTAGAAAGCATGTAAATCTATCTAGAAAGCAAGGAAAGAATGGAAAACAACTAGATTAATGGAGAGGGAAGATGAATAGTTAATCTTACAACCAATTAGTGTGTCAATCCAAGAGAGGAAGAAGAAGAACCAAGCAAAAACCCTCCAAACCCTAACTAAACTAACCTAAAAACGTTCTACCCACTTAATACAATGTTTCCCCTTATATACCCAACCAAAAACCAACTTAAAAATACAGATTTTCGGACTTTTCCTGTGGCCGAATCGATTCGGAAATGGTCCGAATCGATTCGGAAACAGGGGAAGTTCATTTCTGCATTTCTGCAGCATTCCGAATCGATTCGGTTTTGGGCCGAATCGATTCGCAAGCTACAGGTCTGAATTCTGCAGCTTTGTCCTGTTTTACGGAAAATGCCGCCATTTCTTCGTTATAGCTCGGAATGAGGCACGGTCGGAGGCTACGCGAAGATAACTCAAAGGACTAGAACATCCAAGAAGACATTAGGCTAAAAAACCAAAATATGAAATGACTAAAATGCCCTTGAATGTGACATTGAGTGTGAATTTGAAGTAAAAACCATCCTAAAAATGCCATAACTCCATCGATACAACTCGGAATCATGCACCGTCGGCGGCCACGCGAAGAGAAATCAAAGGGCTTCAACTTCCGTGAAGAGGTCGGGATTCAAACCCGAATGCTGAAATTACTAAAATGCCCCCGAAGCTGTAAAAGTCGACGAAACATTTTCGGAAAGCGTCCGAACTTCATACTAAGCATCCAAATACCTACAAAAGCTCAATTAACCCCTGCAAAACATGTTAACATAGAAATTCGAGGTTGTCTAGTTAACGAGCATAAGTATAGGGATTAAGATACCCAAGGGGGCTAATAAGGCGTAGGTTAACGGGTGAAATACGCAATATTTGCGTCGTATCACACCCCCTAACTTACACATTGCTAGTCCCTAGCAATGAAATAAGAAACTACAAGAACTACAAGCAGACCAAAAGTTGGAGAAGTACAAAAGTATGGTATAAAAGAAAAAGGCCACTTTCGCGGGCGATTCGATTGCATTTAGCGTATGCAATAAGCCGTTAAACCCCTAGGTTACCCTAGTGGACGAGTGTCGTCTCGTGAGGGTTTTCAGGGATGAAACCCACAAACATCATAAAGTTTCCTCAAAATATGCCCAATCAAACATGCGACAAGCCCAATAATGGCGAAAAGGATTTCATACGCATTATTAACAAAGTGAATGAATTCACACAAAAGTCCAAATCATTAACATTATAGAATGCACCTCAATGAATTGAAACCTTAAAATGTGGGAGGGGAGTGAGCACATGCAAAGTGTGATTTGGCGAAAAACTTATATAAACCGGATACTAATAAAAGCAAGCATATATTCAATCCTCATGGGCATTACGCTCAACAAATGAATTCACTATGAAAAGGGAGGTAATACACGGGACATGCGGGCATAAAGAGTAAATGTAAATGGAAACTAGGCCGCGCACATGTCACAAATGAGGAACGCTATATAGGAAATGAAAAACTATAATCTCAATGAAAGGATACCGCACACTAAAAGAGGCGAAATGCATTTTCACAGATTATCAAAACTATTTAAACTTTTGAATTACATCAACCTAAGATCACATAGGACTTGTAATAGGGTTGTAATGTAGGATAGGCTAGGGTAAGAAATGAAGGAATGTATGTACGGATTCAAAGTGTTCGGGATGAAAACTCGGGATAATGGGAGAATGCGTGCAATAACAAAATTGGAAAAACAAGTTCCAAAACGGCATTAGATATATCATCGGGGAGAGTAATCAAAGCTTATTGAACTATACACAACATATACAAATTTCTCTTTCTTTTCTTTTCTTCTTTTTCTCATTTTTCTCTTTTGTTTTCTATTTCTTTTTGCTTTCTCTTTTTCATCACTTTTTCACTACTTCTTTTCTTTACTTATCAAACTCTCATATGCTTAAATTGCAACCGACATCATAACAACAACATTCAATCCCAAGTAACATTCCAAACAAAGGTATGGAAAGTGTATGTATGGGCTAAAACTCCAATTTAGAGTTGGTTATGGAAATTTGGGTTATGAAAAGAAAGGTTGTATTTAGGCTCAAATGGGTTAACGAGGGTAAGCATATAAGGGTGAGGTCAAGGCTAATATGGGTGATATAACAAAGATGGACTATGATCATTTCACAAAGTTTACGCAATTCTCGAGTCAAAACAATATATGAAAATCATGCTCAAGTAACACATTTCAAGTATGAACTCAATTAATGAACGGTCAAATGAAAGAATAGTGAGATTACCAACGAATTCAACGTTTTCAATGAGAAAAGAATAGTGTATAACACTCACAAACGACGAAAGGTACAAAGCTTACTCGGTGTAAGTATATACAATGCAACAAAAGATTACCGAGTTATAAAAATCTTAAACCAAATCAATATAACAAGGAAAGTGAATATGCTCATGGGATAAAGTTTAATTCATGAAGTTATTCACAATATCAATGATTTAAGGACTAAAGTCTAATAATTTCTAAAATCGAGAACATGCATCATTGAGTTGTCTATTGGATCGGGCAATTATTAAAATTTATCACTGGAAACAAGGCAAAATGCCCAACAAAGGAGAAAAAAGAAAGAAAATATTTTTGAAAATTTTCAAATTTTTCACAAAAAGGCATACTTAGTAACTAAATGTGAGCAAATCCATGGACTACACATGAAATGGATAGAATATCCTACACATTTTGATCGAGCGGAAAAAGTATGCGCGTGTAAAGTGCACAATCGTCGTGTGTTTCGCCGCCGCGATACAAAAGATACTAATATACTACTACACTTGCGAGGCAAGCACAGCGGTAAGTCGGGTATCGAAAATCCACAGGGAGTGATTGAATTTTAGACTTTAATTGTTTTAGTTACTTCAGGAATAAAAGGGTGTAAAATAAATAAACGAAAAGGTGAAAGGGTGGTTATCGTGAATAAAGAAAATAATAAGTTAACGCTAAATAAAGTAAAGCGAGGATCAGGATCGCATCCAACCAAACGGATCGAAACAACTACTAATTAGAATTGAGGCTCGAAAGCAATTTAATCGAGCATTTACAATTAAGCATAAACATCACGCAAGAAGGAATTTAACCCAAAGTTGCGAGATAAAACATTTAACTAAAAATGGTCACACGCGGATTAAATTCGGATAGTCGCTATAAACACTAACGTTGCATGACAAAGAAAGTTAAACGCATAATAATCCGACTTTAATACGCGCGGTTTCAATTAAATGCGATTTTACACGGAACCCTAAATTTCGAGGTCCGAACCCGAAAATGGCGGAAACGCAATCCCGACCCTATTTATCTAGGGACGCATAATGAATTGACTAAATTAAACTAATTAAACTAGAAAAGCAATAAATAAACACAATAAACCTAACTAGAAAGCATGTAAATCTATCTAGAAAGCAAGGAAAGAATGGAAAACAACTAGATTAATGGAGAGGGAAGATGAATAGTTAATCTTACAACCAATTAGTGTGTCAATCCAAGAGAGGAAGAAGAAGAACCAAGCAAAAACCCTCCAAACCCAAACTAAACTAACCTAAAAACGTTCTACCCACTTAATACAATGTTTCCCCTTATATACCCAACCAAAAACCAACTTAAAAATACAGATTTTCGGACTTTTCCTGTGGCCGAATCGATTCGGAAATGGTCCGAATCGATTCGGAAACAGGGGAAGTTCATTTCTGCATTTCTGCAGCATTCCGAATCGATTCGGTTTTGGGCCGAATCGATTCGCAAGCTACAGGTCTGAATTCTGCAGCTTTGTCCTGTTTTACGGAAAATGCCGCCATTTCTTCGTTATAGCTCGGAATGAGGCACGGTCGGAGGCTACGCGAAGATAACTCAAAGGACTACAACATCCAAGAAGACATTAGGCTAAAAAACCAAAATATGAAATGACTAAAATGCCCTTGAATGTGACATTGAGTGTGAATTTGAAGTAAAAACCATCCTAAAAATGCCATAACTCCATCGATACAACTCGGAATCATGCACCGTCGGCGGCCACGCGAAGAGAAATCAAAGGGCTTCAACTTCCGTGAAGAGGTCGGGATTCAAACCCGAATGCTGAAATTACTAAAATGCCCCCGAAGCTGCAAAAGTCGACGAAACATTTTCGGAAAGCGTCCGAACTTCATACTAAGCATCCAAATACCTACAAAAGCTCAATTAACCCCTGCAAAACATGTTAACATAGAAATTCGAGGTTGTCTAGTTAACGAGCATAAGTATAGGGATTAAGATACCCAAGGGGGCTAATAAGGCGTAGGTTAACGGGTGAAATACGCAATATTTGCGTCGTATCACACCCCCTAACTTACACATTGCTAGTCCCTAGCAATGAAATAAGAAACTACAAGAACTACAAGCAGACCAAAAGTTGGAGAAGTACAAAAGTATGGTATAAAAGAAAAAGGCCACTTTCGCGGGCGATTCGATTGCATTTAGCGTATGCAATAAGCCGTTAAACCCCTAGGTTACCCTAGTGGACGAGTGTCGTCTCGTGAGGGTTTTCAGGGATGAAACCCACAAACATCATAAAGTTTCCTCAAAATATGCCCAATCAAACATGCGAAAAGCCCAATAATGGCGAAAAGGATTTCATACGCATTATTAACAAAGTGAATGAATTCACACAAAAGTCCAAATCATTAACATTATAGAATGCACCTCAATGAATTGAAACCTTAAAATGTGGGAGGGGAGTGAGCACATGCAAAGTGTGATTTGGCGAAAAACTTATATAAACCGGATACTAATAAAAGCAAGCATATATTCAATCCTCACGGGCATTACGCTCAACAAATGAATTCACTATGAAAAGGGAGGTAATACACGGGACATGCGGGCATAAAGAGTAAATGTAAATGGAAACTAGGCCGCGCACATGTCACAAATGAGGAACGCTATATAGGAAATGAAAAACTATAATCTCAATGAAAGGATACCGCACACTAAAAGAGGCGAAATGCATTTTCACAGATTATCAAAACTATTTAAACTTTTGAATTACATCAACCTAAGATCACATAGGACTTGTAATAGGGTTGTAATGTAGGATAGGCTAGGGTAAGAAATGAAGGAATGTATGTACGGATTCAAAGTGTTCGGGATGAAAACTCGGGATAATGGGAGAATGCGTGCAATAACAAAATTGGAAAAACAAGTTCCAAAACGGCATTAGATATATCATCGGGGAGAGTAATCAAAGCTTATTGAACTATACACAACATATACAACTTTCTCTTTCTTTTCTTTTCTTCTTTTTCTCATTTTTCTCTTTTGTTTTCTATTTCTTTTTGCTTTCTCTTTTTCATCACTTTTTCACTACTTCTTTTCTTTACTTATCAAACTCTCATATGCTTAAATTGCAACCGACATCATAACAACAACATTCAATCCCAAGTAACATTCCAAACAAAGGTATGGAAAGTGTATGTATGGGCTAAAACTCCAATTTAGAGTTGGTTATGGAAATTTGGGTTATGAAAAGAAAGGTTGTATTTAGGCTCAAATGGGTTAACGAGGGTAAGCATATAAGGGTGAGGTCAAGGCTAATATGGGTGATATAACAAAGATGGACTATGATCATTTCACAAAGTTTACGCAATTCTCGAGTCAAAACAATATATGAAAATCATGCTCAAGTAACACATTTCAAGTATGAACTCAATTAATGAACGGTCAAATGAAAGAATAGTGAGATTACCAACGAATTCAACGTTTTCAATGAGAAAAGAATAGTGTATAACACTCACAAACGACGAAAGGTACAAAGCTTACTCGGTGTAAGTATATACAATGCAACAAAAGATTACCGAGTTATAAAAATCTTAAACCAAATCAATATAACAAGGAAAGTGAATATGCTCATGGGATAAAGTTTAATTCATGAAGTTATTCACAATATCAATGATTTAAGGACTAAAGTCTAATAATTTCTAAAATCGAGAACATGCATCATTGAGTTGTCTATTGGATCGGGCAATTATTAAAATTTATCACTGGAAACAAGGCAAAATGCCCAACAAAGGAGAAAAAAGAAAGAAAATATTTTTGAAAATTTTCAAATTTTTCACAAAAAGGCATACTTAGTAACTAAATGTGAGCAAATCCATGGACTACACATGAAATGGATAGAATATCCTACACCCCCTAACTTAAATGTTGCATTGTCCTCAATGCGCATTAAGAACACAACACAAAGAGAGGAAAAGAACGATATTACCCAAAATTGGAGCGATCTCCATAAGCACGAGTCCAATGAAATCTACAAAACAAGTTAGTACCGAGCATAGCAAAAACAAATAACAAAGAGTTAACTAATTACACTAGACTAAATTAAAAAGAAAGAAAAATAGGAAAGAAAGAAAATTAAAAAGCTAATTATTCACAACCTACTATTTAGACTTCACACTAACTATACACTAGAAGTCTAAATAGTTGAGGGTCCACCCAAAAAGGGATTTGACTTTGAAAGATCAACGGTGGACCCTCCAAAGTGAACATGCCTCCCGAAAGATATGAATTTCGTTTGAACAACGGAAGGCATGTGGGTGGTGAAAAAAATGAACCATCGCCAATTTGAAATTTTGGGCGGACGATGGGGGATTTGGATAACAAGGGGGATAAGAACACTAGAGGACCAAGAAAAATCGATTCATCTCCCAAAGGTTTTTCAAATGGAATGGGAGATGGTGCACACATGAGGATAACATCCATCGAAAACAAGTCCGGTAAAGAGTCCTCATCGACAAAAAGTGTAGAAGTTTTAAAAATTTCTACCGACTCATAGGAATCAACCGGTAATTCTAATGGTTCGATGACGGAAAACGAATATGGTGATGAAACAAATTCAATCTCAATCGACTCATCGTTGGAAGGAGATTGAATTTCGGGGGAGAAAGATTCACATTCGATGAGAAATTCTCTGTAAAATCGAGGTGAAACACAAGTTTCCACCTCCTCGTTGTTTTGTGCATAAGAATTCATCTCATCGCAAAGTGAACCAAATCTCATTCCAGCATCATCTAAGCTTTCCAAACCTTGGGAGTAAAGAAGAAAAGTCTCTTCCAAAGTAGGCTTCCTCGGCTCAAGAGCCTCGGACTCCTCATTTGGTTGAAACTCGTCTTCGAAAGTAATGAAATGAGAATCGTCATTGGATTCGAATAATGAATCCAACTCAAGCTCCCAATAACGATTTTCATTCCGATAAATGTTTTCAAGTCTTTCATTTTCAAGAAAATCTTGAAAATGGAAAACTTGAAAACTATCCCCAAAGTATGAATCATTAGAATAACCGTAATAACTATAATAGTAGGACATGATTACCTTGTTGTTGAAAGATGGAGAATCCAAGAAATAAAGTGAGCAACCGCGAATCAAAGTTTCTTAGGGCTCAAGTATGCAAATCCTGCAAAAAAGGTTAAAAGAAAGAATACAAATAGGAAAGGAAAAATACTACGAAATAATAAAACAATTACAATCTAAAACACACTCCCCGGCAACGGCGACATTTTGATCGAGCGGAAAAAGTATGCGCGTGTAAAGTGCACAATCGTCGTGTGTTTCGCCGCCGCGATACAAAAGATACTAATATACTACTACACTTGCGAGGCAAGCACAGCGGTAAGTCGGGTATCGAAAATCCACAGGGAGTGATTGAATTTTAGACTTTAATTGTTTTAGTTACTTCAGGAATAAAAGGGTGTAAAATAAATAAACGAAAAGGTGAAAGGGTGGTTATCGTGAATAAAGAAAATAATAAGTTAACGCTAAATAAAGTAAAGCGAGGATCAGGATCGCATCCAACCAAACGGATCGAAACAACTACTAATTAGAATTGAGGCTCGAAAGCAATTTAATCGAGCATTTACAATTAAGCATAAACATCACGCAAGAAGGAATTTAACCCAAAGTTGCGAGATAAAACATTTAACTAAAAATGGTCACACGCGGATTAAATTCGGATAGTCGCTATAAACACTAACGTTGCATGACAAAGAAAGTTAAACGCATAATAATCCGACTTTAATACGCGCGGTTTCAATTAAATGCGATTTTACACGGAACCCTAAATTTCGAGGTCCGAACCCGAAAATGGCGGAAACGCAATCCCGACCCTATTTATCTAGGGACGCATAATGAATTGACTAAATTAAACTAATTAAATTAGAAAAGCAATAAATAAACACAATAAACCTAACTAGAAAGCATGTAAATCTATCTAGAAAGCAAGGAAAGAATGGAAAACAACTAGATTAATGGAGAGGGAAGATGAATAGTTAATCTTACAACCAATTAGTGTGTCAATCCAAGAGAGGAAGAAGAAGAACCAAGCAAAAACCCTCCAAACCCTAACTAAACTAACCTAAAAACGTTCTACCCACTTAATACAATGTTTCCCCTTATATACCCAACCAAAAACCAACTTAAAAATACAGATTTTCGGACTTTTCCTGTGGCCGAATCGATTCGGAAATGGTCCGAATCGATTCGGAAACAGGGGAAGTTCATTTCTGCATTTCTGCAGCATTCCGAATCGATTCGGTTTTGGGCCGAATCGATTCGCAAGCTACAGGTCTGAATTCTGCAGCTTTGTCCTGTTTTACGGAAAATGCCGCCATTTCTTCGTTATAGCTCGGAATGAGGCACGGTCGGAGGCTACGCGAAGATAACTCAAAGGACTACAACATCCAAGAAGACATTAGGATAAAAAACCAAAATATGAAATGACTAAAATGCCCTTGAATGTGACATTGAGTGTGAATTTGAAGTAAAAACCATCCTAAAAATGCCATAACTCCATCGATACAACTCGGAATCATGCACCGTCGGCGGCCACGCGAAGAGAAATCAAAGGGCTTCAACTTCCGTGAAGAGGTCGGGATTCAAACCCGAATGCTGAAATTACTAAAATGCCCCCGAAGCTGCAAAAGTCGACGAAACATTTTCGGAAAGCGTCCGAACTTCATACTAAGCATCCAAATACCTACAAAAGCTCAATTAACCCCTGCAAAACATGTTAACATAGAAATTCGAGGTTGTCTAGTTAACGAGCATAAGTATAGGGATTAAGATACCCAAGGGGGCTAATAAGGCGTAGGTTAACGGGTGAAATACGCAATATTTGCGTCGTATCAGCAGACTTAGTCAACCTATCAACGACAACCCAAATAGAATCAAACCCTCGTGATGATTTTGGTAAACCTACAACAAAATCTGTAGTAACATGCTCCCATTTCCACTCAGGGATAGGTAAGGGTTGTAGTAAACCACTTGGCTTCTGATGCTCCACCTTCACCTGTTGGCAAACTAGACATCTAGCTGCAAAATCTGCAATGTCGTGTTTCATTCCCGACCACCAATAACATTGTTTCAAATCTCTATACAGTTTCGTGCTCCCTGGATGCATAGCATATAAAGAGCAGTGGGATTCCTCTAAAATCGTTCTTCTCAAATCAGGCACATTAGGTACACACAAACGGTTCCCATACATAACAATGTCATCATCCCGAATAGAAAATTCATTTGCTTTACCCTTTTTGATATTATCTCTAACTTTCTCCAATTCTGTATCTCCTCCTTGTGCTTGTTTTATCCAGTCTATCAATGTGGGTCTAACATTTAAATGTGCTACTATTCCGTAAGACTCATTCAAAGTTAATTCCACCCCCATTAAAGCTAACTCTCTCAGCAGATCAACTCGAATACAATAAATACAAGATACTATGCCTAGAGATTTTCTACTCAAAGCATCAGCAACAACATTAGCTTTACCTGGATGGTGATGTATCGTACAATCATAATCTTTTATAAGTTCCATCCACCTTCTTTGCCTCAAGTTCAAGTCCTTTTGAGTAAACAAGTATTTTAAGCTTTGATGGTCAGTAAAAATTTCACAACTAACACCATATAAGTAATGTCTCCAGATCTTTAATGCAAAAACTACTGCAGCTAACTCAAGATCATGAGTAGGGTAGTTGCGCTCATGTATCTTTAACTGTCGAGAAGCAAAAGCAATTACCTTTCCATGCTGCATTAATACACATCCAATTTTCTTGACATGTTCCACTTTTCATTAACTTTTTCTCAGAATCTTTCAATATCATCATACTTAACCAGGCTCCACACTGCCGGTTATTCCACCATCTGCTCTTGCCAGTGATTTTAAGTCTGCCACCCTAGGTCTCGGGGCCTCCTTAAATTATTTTCGGTGTCATCCGAGTCCATATTAGTGTGTTTAAACATTTTTCAAATGTCCACATTATCACACTTTCCTTTACATGTCGAAGCGGGTTTCACCCTAACTTGTGTTACACTTTAAAATCATCATTTCTTGTCCTTTAAACAATTGCATTGATTTTATCCCAAACTTGTCCTTTCCTCCATTTCACAAGTTTTGTTTCCCCAAAACATTATGAAGTTACACCCACTAACTTCTTATGATTTTAACTCATTAACACTTATTTAACACTTTGGAGTAGCATAATTTTCAAGTTCAAAATCTGTTTGTTTCATTACTTTCTCTACTAAGAAAAATTGTTTGGCCTTTCTGAGACCAATTTACAAGAAAATGCAATTTTTTATTTATTCACATGTAGTTTTAAAATATCCATTTATTACATTTTCCACACCTTTTAACACACTTTAAGAGATGAAATTTCTATTTTCTTAATTTCATGTTCAGACCCAATAATGGTTTTATTAAAACTATTCATATAATCATCATCACAATACTATAAGTTTATGTACATGTGAAGATGGATTTTAAGTCCAAAAATCCTATTAAATAGGTCTAACATGAGGTTCATTCCAGAAATTTCACACCGTTGGCATAAACATGCTTTTCAAGCTGAAAATATTTTTATTTCTTCAAAACTTGAGTAAGTGTCTATTTGTATAAAAACCCCAATTTTCACAAGAGAACTTTGGGACATTTGTTCATAAAATATTTTCAACAAGAGAAATATCATTTGAAACATTTTATTCCATAAAATGTTTAGATTTCTAGATTTCTTAAAAAATATTATTTTTCTCAAAACCCTTGGTATGTTTCATAAATCATCTTTTTCTTTGTTAAAAACATAAGAAAATGCCTTATTAAATCATATATTTATTCTACTATAACAAGCTCTAAATACAAGACTAATAATATGCAAAATAGAGTTCTTAAGATATGAGTAGAGTTTCCCACCTCAAAGGAAGCTTCGTAAGGACATTTTTGTCCATTATCAATTTGTATGTCGTACGCCGTTACACCATTGAAGAAATTCAAGATCGCATCTACATCAACGGATCCAAATATCAAAGCGTCTTCAACATTATAACCTCTGCGAGAATGAACTTGGTAAAGTTTTGTTTTTAAGTCCCTTTAAGTTCATACTTAGTATTGGGAATTTTTTATAAAATGTTTTTTATAAAAATAAGAAGTTCAAGCAAAATGAGGCATTAAAAGAATTTTAATTTTTCTGGATAACCGGACCGGTCTGCCCATATTTTAAACGAATCGATCCGCCTTCGGACCGGTCCGCCTACCTACCCGACCGATCCGCTTTTCTCCAGTATACCACGGACCGATTGCGAGCCGAAGAAGCCTATTTTAAAAAAGAACCGATCTGAGGTCGGACCGATCCGCCTCCTAGCCGGACTGATCCGCCTCGTAGCCGGACCGGTCCGCCTGGGATAAATTCGAACAGTTCCGTGTAATGTTTTTCCACCGACTCTTATTCTCTATATATATTCCTACTTCGTTGGTGTATTTTCCAAGTCTTTGAGAAAACATTTCTAAGAGTTCAAACACAAGAAGCCTTCATTTTTTGATGTGCCAAACATCTTTTTCATTCACACACAAAAATCCCAATTACTTTTGTGAATATTTTGGAACCCTAGAGCACAAAATTTTCTATTGTTCAACCTTTGTGGGGAGATCTTTGCAACCGAGGGCTGCGTGTCATTGCTGAGGGAGTCTCTACAAAGTGTTATGGTTGCGTGTCATTGAGGAGAGTTACGGTTCTTCCTTTGTTGTTTGGGCTGCGAGTCCTTGGAGGGTGCTGCGTGTATTCTCTTACTGAGTTCAAGACTACGTGTCTTTGTGGGTTGGCTGCGCGCTGATCCATTGAAGATTTCTCTATGTAATTGTAAGTTGCGATTTATATATTCATAGTGAAATAAAGGTTTTACCTGAAAGGGGTTTTTTCCTAAAATCTGTGTCTCAGCATATTTACTGTGTCGCATGCTTTATATTTGATGGGTTGATTTATATGCATGTTTAAGAGCTTTATTTGTTTGATTTAAAAGTAGACTCTAATTAAATAAGGGTTCTTCGAAACTTGCAAATTTAATTCAATCAATTATCACACAGTCGCACTCTTTAAGCTTCAATAAGGGTGGATGAAGTGTAGAATAAGATGGCAACCTCCCACTCCCTAAAGTATCCTTACAGATGTTTCTTAGATCCACTAATCTTGTCTCCATGAATTCTCCAAGGAAACCCCTTCAAACTCCATACTTTCGTCTTCTTCAAAATTCCCAATAGCATTTCCATAAAAACCCATCTTACTTGGACGTGTGGTGTTTTTTCTTTTTAAACTTAAATATGGTGGAATATAATATAAACATGGTGGTTAAAGGTGGAGGGGTGGTGGTGCTAGGGTAGTGGAGGGGTGGTTGAAGATGGGGAAGCTCTTAAGGCTAGGGGGAGAAATCGAATTGAAAATTCCCTAGAATAGGATAACTTACACTTAATTATCAACAAAAACCTAAGGGTAAAATTTAACAAATTCCCCTACTCTTAACCCTATAACCCAAGGATAATTAAGTCCTTTGTCCCATATTTGAGCAAAGATACTGAGACCTCAACACATCATCCAATTCGACACTCCACATCATGATAGCACATTAAAAATGACAAAACTTTCAAATTCAACTCTGATTATCTGAATGACCTTTGCCCTCGTTCGCTCATTCGAACGAGACTTCTAATGAGGTAAAAATTTAAGGTTTAATGGGACATGAGAAGCATCTCGTTTGAATGATAAAGCCCCCCTCGTTCGAATAATGATGGACTTCATTCGAACATTAGCTTCTAGCAAATTCTAGAGAGCGAGGGAAATAGACCCTTTACGAGGCCATTCGAAGTACATTCGATAGTCATTCAAAAGTCTCGTTTGAATGACATAGTTACTTAATTCAAACATCTTCAATTTTTCCCTATATGAACTTTAGGTTAGAGAATCTCTAATTTGACAAACACGAAAGCCAGGAGGTTACCCAAATCTGGTTTTAAATCCATCTTACTAGGTCTAAAGTTGTAACTCCCTGACCCGAATTAATGGGTTACCCGTGAGTCAACCCGGTCCAACCCGAGTGTTAGGTGTGAAGTACAATGAAACAACCTAAATAATACTGCTAGTCCAGTTTTATTTTAATTAACATTTCACTTGTTAGCATGCGATTTAAAATTTCCAGATGAACTACGTAAGTGTTCTATGGGGAGCACCCCGGGGTCCAAGTAAACAGAGCTGCTAACATAAAACATAAATAAAATATAAATACCTATATAGCTCTCTCAAAATAGGACACCTCTCCTAACCTACCATAACAAAGTGGTGATGTGAGCCTATGCTAAGTGGGATTTATACAAGCAGTATAGAAACGAACGACATGAAAGAGTATCCACATGCTACAATCACATGCATGCGAAAATATGTATATATCTACATATGGATACCTTTGAAAAATACACATTCAAATGCATTAATCAATTAATTTCGGAAAACCTTACTTTACTTAAGGTTTCCTTTAATCATATTTAGCATTCTCACTTTGTTTAACGCACCCAGTTCAACACTTGAAACCTTTCCACTTAATTTATTAAAACCACTCCTTTATCGGAATTTACCCTTTTATTCATTAAAATATCCTTTAGTATTTTCATTGAAAATCGTCATTTCAACACAAACGATTCTCGAGTTAAAAAATACTCATTTAACCATTTAACTTGTTTAACCACCCATTTATTCAATCCCTTTAAGACTTTTCATTTATTTATCGTTACTAATAGATTTACCCATTTACTTGTCCATTTCATCTTTACTGAAACATTTATTACATTCCACTGCACCAAAACTGCCGGATTGTTATGGTCATTGCTCGTGACAAGTCCAACTTGTCAAGGTCAATGACCGTGAAATTTCTGGGGGTGACAACGTTTGTTGTCACGGACTTATCACCGTCATTGATCGTGATAGTTTTTAATAGTTTTCCACTAGTTTGTCACGGTCTTTAACTGTGGCAAACCTTGTCAACGTCAAAGACCGTGACAAGCCTAAGAAACTTGTCACGGTCATTGGTCGTGACAAGTCCTTGACAAGTTTCTTTGTTACGGACTTGTCACAGTCAATGAGCATGATAAATCTAGGTAGAATTTAAACAAAATCTACTGGGCAGTTTGTCCACTGCCACTGCCCATCAATATATTTGTACCTGTTTAAACAACGTATATCCAAATCAAATGAAAAGAATGCGCCAATTTATTGCATATATAGTTCCATATGCAAATGGTCAAATACAAACAATTCAAACATAATCCAAGTGTCCAAATAAAAATGGATACAAATAATGTCACGACATAGTGTGTGGGACAGGTTCGAGGTGGAAGGAAGGCCACACAATATACACATTGAAACACCCTTCAATACGCATCACGCCGCATTGTTCACGCAACTATAATGCAAAGTTCTCCTTTTTGGGTATCACATGCGTTATGAGCACCTTGGCCTTGATTCTTTGAAGGTTATGTCCATGAACCGGCATACCCTTGACGGTATTAGGGTCCCTCAACCCCCTCGCTATCCACTGGCGATCACATATGTCGCGTAAAAACACACTCGGCCAACCGATTGTTGACATAGTCCGTTAGACAGGAGCCAAGTAGGGGACTTGATCATCAAGCAACGAGTCTACGCGTATCAGCGATGAAGAAGCAAGTCCACATCATCGTCCTCCTCCACCTCCCCCTCCACCACCTTATTCTTCCCTTTGCCCTTTCCCTTTTTGCCCAACTAACGCTTCATGAATGAGTACATATCTAGGACCGCCGCCTTTAAACTTGATAGCTTCGTATCATGCGTGTCCACCTGACGAGTCGACCCGATGTTGCTAGTCTCTATTCTTATGATCCTAGATTTTCCCACCCGCGAGCTCACTCCCCAAGTCCTCCCCTTGCGACCAGCGCCAAGCACTTAGCTGAGTGCGTCCGTTGACAAAGATGCATTATTGGCATTAGACTATGACTCATGCACGTCTTTAAGATTTTCATGAAACGATAAAAAGCACACGATTAGTTAAATAAGTAAATGAAAAAATTATAACGTAATTCAAAAAAATTAAACTGTTAGATTACTTACAATCGTGGCCACGATGCTCGGGGACACCTCCTTATCCTTGCCCTTATTCGTCCGAATTACCACATAGGCATCGAGACTATGTGGCCTACCCCCAGGGACACTACCCGTCCCTTGAGATAAAATAATGCAAAATTAGTAAGTAACGCAAAGTAAAATAATGCAGAATAACATATTTCTATAATTATAGAAAAATAAAAACTTACCATCCCATGCTCCACCTCGGCGTAAGATGTTCGTCCGGAGTAGTGCATGTCCGTCTTTTTTGCCCGATTTTCCCTCCCAAATTGGTGAGATGCCAATTGTTGCTCCTCGATCTCATTGTCAATTAACTTTTACCAATGTGCCAATGCGGTCATCTCCTTCAGCGGGACGGACTCACGCATTCTGATAATGGAGTCCCGGGTCTTTCCAAAGTACTGGGCTCGCAAATTCTTCTTCCATGTCTTGTGTTGCTCCCTCAACTGCTCCAACACATAATCGCAGAGTTCTGGGGGCAGGCTGGGTTGTTCCTATAAAAAAATATATAAAAAAAACAATATAAGTGTTAGTAACGAATAAATATAAATATAAATAAATATTGAAATTGACATATTAATACATTACTTGTAGTGCCGCCCAAATAACTAACTTTAACTCATTTGGCACCTCCCTCCAACTGGTGTACCCCGAGCCGATAATTTTCTTCACCAGCTCGAGGGATCTAGTCAATAAGCCCATCTTGTTATCAACGGCCAGTCCCAATTTTCCCATTTGGGGAGCCTAGGGGCCGAGGAGCCCTTGTCGCCTCCGCTACTGTCGAGCCCGAAAGAAGTCATCATCATTATGATAATCATCATCTTTGCCTTAATCCCTGAAGGAGACATTTTCTGTAAAAATTGTTGTTGTTAGTACAAATCCAAATTAATTAGAAGAAAACATATGAATTAAAAGACATACAAACACTTTATGCGGTCGTGACACTCTCGAATGGGTTGTGACATGAAGTAATTTTAGAAAATAGTTGAAAATCCCCCCCCCCCTCCCATACACACCTGTACACACACACACACACACACATACACACACACATATATACAAAGGAAAGAGAGAAAGAGAGAAAATGATCAACTGCAAATGAATTAAAAGCAGTAAATTGATGTCCGATAAAAGCATTAAACTATTGTTCGATAATTGGAATATGTATTACAAATCTATAAATTGTTACAAATTCGGGTTATCATAAAAAATGGATTGATATTCGGTAGGAGCAGCCAAGTCACCCGCACTACTGTTTAGATGCTTTGGGGCATGTAGGATGATTGACCATGGCTTGTTGTTGATATACTCTGAGTAAAACACTCGCTTGACCTTTTGAAATACACAAACAAACGTCTCATCGCTCACGTGTTCGTTGCTCTTCAACTTGGACAAGTCAATCATAATCAAATTGGTGCCATGATTAACTTTACAAGCATTTTTATCCTCAAATCTGACCCAATCACAGTAAAATATAACCTCTTTGAAGCTTACATAGTCCAATTCAAATGTATTTCGAATTAAACCAAATTAAGTTATTTCAGCTTCAACGAGGTTTTTATCTTTTGCGCTCGCTCGAAAGAAAGTAAGATCCTTGTATGAAATTCTCGAGTTCTGTATATTTGTACTTTCCTCGTACACCCTTGCCCTGAATACATAACTATTGAATCGATACTTTTTGTACTCTTGTGCCATGAACAAGGGTCCAGTGGCTAGACGAGAAAGCTTTGATGTCGCATCACCCATATTTAAGAGTTGAGAATATAGATAAATTAATTAAGTTAGTTGTAAAGTTCTATTGTAATGTAACGTTATATAACAACCATTTCATTGTAATTACCTCGTGTGACAACCACAACCTAAATTCGCTATCTGATTGTGCCATTGCTTTGTCGTCTTTTATTTTTCTCACAGGCTTCATATTTTCTTCATAAATTTAATATGACGAACGTATTACACAATTAATCATGTATAAAATATTCTAAAATAATGTAAAACTTAAAATAATTTAAACTTACTTTTTGTTACATGGTTATTTGGGGTGCCCTGTATGTGGATCCTGTGAAGCACATCTCCCATTCTATTTGTCTCACCCATCCACTCTTTGTATTTTTGATATCCCATCACAGCTACGGCAAACAATCACCAATTAAAGGTAGGAAGCGTATATTCTTAGATTAGTATAAAAAAACTTAGATTTATAGTATGTTTTATTTAATTATGTCTTATTTATATTTGATTTTTAAATTTCAAATTCAAATTCAAATTCAATTTATAATATTAATTCCTATTTCCTCCATCTCCTATAAAGGGTGAGTGGTCCTATCTCATTCAAGACCGCATATTTCTGTAATATACTTAACAACTCATTCACATTGTTACGATTTGAGAAAAATTCGGCAGCATATCCCCATAGTTCTCCAAGTACACTACGTAGATTCGCAAGTGTGAGTGTTATTTCAATTTATCAATTAAAATAACACTCACACTTGCCAATCTAGTATATACCGAGAGAACATTAGGAGACGACTACGGAACTTCCTCCAAAAGAAACAAGTTTTAGTCACTAAGAATATTATTATACAGAAATTATGCAGTCCCAAACTGTCACAACGGGACAATTCGAGAGATCTCATTATATGGGTAATGACTCTCGAACGGGTCTATGGACTATTGAATGCGTACACATAAGAACTATAAGGCTAGTATCTATGCGCACTATATGTAATATCAAGTATGTTTCATTTAATTATCGTAAATGAAACATACTATATATATATACATATATGAATTAATAATATATTGTTCGTGACACAAATTAATTTTAGAAAAAACTTGAAAACTCCCCCCCCCCCCCATTTGGACAATAATCCAATGGATATTCCACTTCCAAAATTAACCAACCCAACATCGGTCAACTATAATCCAATAGCAACAGCAACAACAACAACAAATCAACAAGTGTGTATCCCGTACTCATTCTAATTCATCTACTCAATTAATTCATTTCATTACGTCTTATAAATATATCATCATTAAAGATATACAATTAAAGCTATACAATTAAAATTATAATTAAAGCTATATTTTTTTAATCAATTTGTCCGTTTCAGCTGTCACGGTGTAATATTAATGTTTAACAACTTAATTCTGAATTCTAAAACAACAACATCTAATATGTACAATTACTAAAAATCCTAAACATCAATTCAATCTAACTACTTACTAATTCAAAACAAACAATTAATAAAGGCTCCTAACTCATTTATATCCAATTTAAGTCATAATTAAATGAACGATAATAATTACAAGTCCCAATTCCATTTCCTATTATGACTATTTCGTGAGAAAAATATCAACATATATTTGGGTATTTATACTTAAGGGTATAACATATATTTGGGTATTTACACATTAATCAACACACACACATGCACCTCTCCCCCACCACACCCCCCATCCCTACCCAACAACTCCCCCCTTCCCCCCCACCACACACACATGAACACACATAAACCTGCAAATACACACCCACACACCCACACCCACACCCACATGAACACACATAAACCTGCAAATACACACCCACACACCCACACCCACACCCACACAGACTCACCCACCTACACAAACACAAACACACACACACAACCACCATACCCCCTCCCCCCTCCCCCCACCACACACACATGCACACACGCACACACGCATACACCTGTACACGCAAACACACACACACACACACATACATATACACACACATACATACACACACACACACAGACACATACAACACATATATACAATGGAAAGAGAGAGAGAAGAAACAACCTAAAAATTGCTTAGAGAGAGACAGAGAGCAGTCGCTTAGACAGAGAAAGAGGGAGGAAAACCAAAACGGTGGGAAAAAAAAGGAGGGTGAGGGTTTTTTTACTGACTAAATTATCACGGACCTGTCACGATCATTGATCACGATAACTTTATAAGATGTTCATGGTCAATGAGTGTGACAAGACTTTGTCATGGACTTATCACGGTCACTGACAGTGACAAAAAACACTTATTTGTTTGTCACGGTCATTGAACGTGACAAGGGTGGTCGGCTGAAGGGTGTCAATTTGACCATTTTGGTGTAGTGTTCATTCAAGTTAGATTGTATTAACACATTTTTACCACACAACCCATTTCTTGATATGTTCCATATTTTCTTTATCTTTTCTTGGAATCTTCCAATACCGCATACTTACACGGTCTCCACACCGTCGGCTATGCATACCATATGCTCTGGCTAGTGATTTAGGGATTTTCACCCAAGGGCTCCGAGCCCTTCTTGATTTATCCCAGTATCATCCGAGTTCCTTTTATATATTTTAACATTTAACAAATTTCCCTATTGATCGACTTCTTTTCTTTTACACGACTGAAGCGAAAACCTGGACTTAATCGTCCGTTTTTCTATTAACACTTGAAAAATCATTTTTTCTTCTTCTTTAAGTCCCTTATGCACACACACATGATCTATACTAAAGTCATTCACACTTTAGGACTTAATTCATTTTAACACACATTAGTGTAAAGACATTCTTTAACATTTTTATTCCATAAAAAATGTTCCACTTTAAGTAAGTTACCAATTTACCCTTTGTTAGCAAAACTTGGAATTTAGTCCTTTTTAACTGTTATTTCTTTTTCAAAATGATTATTAAGTTTTCACTTAACAATTTAAACACCCTTTAACCATTTTAACACTTGTTCAATATCACAACTAACCCTACTCTCTAACTTACTACTTTAACATTTTCACCCTTTACTTCTATTATTCACTTTTATACCACACTTTTTGAAAAAACCATATCTTTCATAAATTTCAAGCAAATAAGACGTTTTATCAATTTCATTAAACTTGACAAATGTCCTTTTTTCATAAAGTCTCCATTTTGCAGGAAACTTAAAAATAATTATTTCAAAAATATTTCAACAAGTTTACATTATTTAATACAAATATCCATTCTTTCCTCTTTACCAGAAATACGTAAAAATACCATTTCCTCACATTTGTATTCCACAAAAAATTTCATTATTTCCTTTTACTAGGAATACACGCAAATACTATTTTCTTAAATTTTTATTCCATAAAATGTCCATTATTTTTTTACTAGAAATACACCAAATGACACTTTCTTGCATTTTTATTCCATAAAAATATTTATTATTTCTTTTCACTAGGAATACACAAAAATGAGATTTTCTTACATTTTTATTCCACAAAAAGACCATTATTTCTTTTTACTAGAAATATACCAAAATAATATTTTCTTACATTTTTATTCCATAAAAATGTCCATTATTTCTTTTCACTAGAAATACACGGAAATGATATTTTCTTACATTTTTATTTCATAAAAATGTCCATGAATGGTATTATGAATTTTATAATACTTTTAAAACTCATTTAAACCTTCTTTAAATGACCATTTTTATTTAAAACATCTATGGTGTATTTAATAAACTCATAAATACATTATAGATATTTTCCTACACACTCTAACACTTAAATGGAGGAAATTAGTAATCTGAATTTTTGTCTAATTTAAAACCCACTTTAAAACCTTTATTTAAAACCCATTTGTTCATGAAATCATAGAAATCAGCCAATAAACTCCATAGAGGCAAACTATCACAAATCCTACATATAGTAAGCCTAATATATGCAAATAATAAGTTCAAATTGTACTCCTCAATAAACCTAAACCAAGGTTACTAAATCCCACCTTAAATGAGCTCTAAAAATGGTAGAGTTGGTGAAAAAGATGGAGGCCAACCACCTCCAAAGGTGGCCTCAAGAGGGTCTCTAAAATACGTCAAAATCTACCTCCAAGTATGCGCCACTAATCTTATTCTTCCTCCTCAAGAAGACCCCTCTTCAAATACCCATCAAAACATCTCACAAACATCACCGTCTTCCTTTAACAAGTTGTCCAAAGGTTTATTAAAGGGTTTGGTATCTTTTTGTGGTCTCTAGTGGTGGTGAATGGTCTTGTGTGTGGTAGGAATGGGTGAGAATAATCTGAGGCACAGGGTCTCCTGCCATAGGAGCACCAAACTTAAGAGAGAAGAAGCTAGAAATATGGTGAGTTTTATGTTCTTCCAACTCACACGATTTTCTCTTATAACCCAAACAAATGGGTTGTTACAAAATAAAGACATATTCTAACCTAAAAGACTTCCCATATCAGGCATAAGGTTACCACAATTGACAACTCAAGATATCGAAGGGTTAGGATCAAGACAACACAAAAAAAGTCAAATTGTCAGTGATCTGGCACACGTGGTAGACCGCCATCATAGGGACGGTCGACCTATCCCAGTATGAAAAATCTCCCTTTTTCTAATATGACCCATTAACATTAATATATATATTTTTACTGTCGCAAATAAGTGGTCAAATTAATTTTATCGCCAATATAGAAGCCTATAAAAATCCAGCAAAGGTCTACTTTACTATGTCGCGTACCAACACTATTATCATATAATATTAACCATGTCTGGGTCACATCCTTTCCTCAACTAATTTGCGTAAAACTTTACCAATGTATTTGTACCAACTAATTTAACACGGGTATTCATCCATGAGTACCATGCAACGTAAAGTCTCTTTTTTAATCCCTACATTCGGCATGTCACTTTTTGTACAATTTGGCCTACTTCCTTGTGCATTTGTTTCTCCAATAATTTTCTCAGAATAAAATACTCAAATTATAATTATAATATTTATTTCTAGGGAGGGGTATTACAAAAGTCTAATTGGGTCCTACCAAGTTACCAAATCTCATGGATATGGTCAAAATCCCGCGTCGAGTGATACATTTTTCCTCCTTAGGGAATTTCTTCCTCAAAATATTAATCCATGAATCCCACAAATTCATGGGATTATCAATCCTTACTCTAAGTCATAGGAATCTTTTAAAGAAAACCTCATTCATCAAAAGTCATTATATTCCCTTTCAGCAGGGGCAATGACCAAAGAACTTGACATATAACATGTTATAATGCTCATCATCGGGTTAGCCCATCTAAATTACATAACAGTCGTTGAGTATCCCCTTACTCAATGATCACACACAATCAAGTCTTAAGACTTCTTTGCTAACAACCTAGTATACCGGTGCCTCTACCAAGCACCCTTTTGGGGTTGATACTCACCTAAGAGCAACCAAAACGCAACTAGTCATCTAATTCATCATCGTAATTTGTTTCAATCTTAGGATTATATATCATGTTCCCTAGAATTATCGGGTCTTCCTTACCATGGAAATTCACTTAAACTTGATTCTAACCTCGCATAGATAGTCTCTCACCTTAAGGTGTAATAAGCCAACTAAGACCCAATCATGCGTCCGACTGACACCTTCGATAAGATCTTTCTATGAACCTTATGATCATTCTAGGCATTTAACTATAGAACACTCACTCGAGTATCATACTAATCCACTATCTCTGAAAAAATAACATTGTAAGCTATGTTTCCTTGAACTTTAATGCTACCCTATGTCCTCAAATCATCACCTTTCTCTTTACAACCAGAGCTTCTAATTATCATGCCTACTGATCCATAAGGTTGTTAGTTTTAAGGAAAAGGGTACTACGAGTAAACTTTGCGGTAGAACGCGTAACCACATGTACACAAAAATTGTGGAAACAAAGGGAGATTTCAAATAAGAGCACGCCTAGTTGACGAGCTACAATGACCATACTAGGTCCATCAACACTCTTACCGAGTCAGGCTGAGCTATGGAAAAATGTCAACATGGAATAATACGATATCACCAAAATTAAAAGGACACCATCCTTAAACATAAAAATTGAAAGAATACAGTCCTTTACTATGGGACTTGAAAGAACACGACGAATTAAAATGAACAAACAATCGTTTCGACGAAATCTAATCCGCATGCAATAACTAAGATCTACTGTAGTCAAGCCTACCCCATATGCTTTAAGTTTACAATTCTTTCCAGGCATTGTCACCTGATCCTAGTATGACCATACCCTGGTTGGAGATGCGAACCATGATCAATCGGTTCACAAACTTATCGTCTCCTCGGAGAACATACAAACCTATTATCCTATGGGAAGTAAAATGGTGAACTTCCCTCATTAAAAACAAGACTGTCTTCTTTTATTTTTTATGAATGTGAGCCATTCCGATCGACGAACACCAACGACTTTATCAATGCTGACTTTTCCCATTTCTCTAGTTAGTGTGATGTCGTGACCAACCTAACATATCTAGGTTACTATTTAATTTATCATGCAATGGTCATACCCTAAACGTCTCCTTAGGTAGTGCGTATCTAATCAAATCATTCACCTTATTACAAGGTCATCACTGTGCCCATCTTCATATTCTACCCAATCAAAAATTACGTGAGGGCCACACTAGTTTCCATTTACACTATAAGGATAACAATTACTACATAGGTTTATGCTTTCTAATCCGCACGAATCTGGAAAGGCATGCCAAGAACTAATCCTTGACCTTCTAAGTCTATTATAAATTACAGTATCGACATATGTCAATATCCTAATCATGCTTTGATATTCCTTTTGGGGTGATATTTTTGAGTCTCTAACATGACATCATCAATCTAAGTTCCAATTACATTTCCTACTACCGCTTAAAATTAAGTACCACATTTCCCACACTAGTCATCCTATGATAACCGAACATCATGCCAAATTATGACAAAATCTTCCAATTTCCCTTAGGAGGTTACCTCACCCATATGTGCCAATTTGAACGAAAGTACTAAGGACATACAATAATCGACCCTTTAAAAATTGACTAATAACTTGATATCATCATGTGACCCTCAATACGATCATAATTAGAACACTAACACTTCCACGCTACTAAATCTAACTAGTTCCTTAAGGACAATAAGAATCCATCAATGTAATTATCGTTGAAGACCTAACGAGATCTCATCACCTATGATCCTCTCATAGTAGGTACGCCCTACTAATTTACCAATAGTCGTCTCTAATGACTATTAGATACTCACCCAAATACTAGCTTATAAGTCTCCACACAAGGATAACTACAATCATCGAACACCTCAACCCGTCACAACAAATCGACTCCCATTCCTAAGGATACCATGTGCAATAAGTCCCAAGGACACTCCAAGGACTTCTTTGAAGCATATCCACACTAAAATTGCCTTGCATTCTATCATCACTTAGGCCAAAAGGATGGACACGACACTTAGATAAGAATATTATTTCCCTTTTGACTAAAACTCAGACATAGGGTTAACATATGACTCTCTTATAGATACCCAATAAAAGGTTTGAAAACCTTCTTACAAATGGATGATTCTCGGAACTACGTATCAAACCACTCACTGACACAAATAAGTATTTTGGCAAGATATAGGATGTCACGTACAACCTATAAGCCTCTAGATCCTAACTGTCGATGCCACTAGGGATCCTATACCTCAATGTTGCATCACACTCTCTAAAACCACATTATGGAAGTCTATCTAGGATTTACCCCTATGCCACTTTAATTCATGATTGTTACACATGTAACACACTTACCACCAATGGCCCATAACTCTCATCATAGCTTTGAGATATAACTTTTAATCGATAATTACCGATGCACTTACTTACAGTGATAGTATCCTATTGACTCAGGTAGAGCACACAACCTAAAGTGATAACCAACACGGGTCTACGTGCCTACCAAATGTCAAATGCTTATGATATGACACTACCCAAGGATCAACTTCGCCTAATCATATCATTAGCATTAGCTAGCCGTGAGTATTATATCAGGAACTTAATGCATTCTTATCGCAATCAACATGGTTTAAGCATGACACTCTAGTAACCTAATCTCCATAGTTGACTTCACACAATTCATGTCCCTAACTCAATGGACATAATTTAGCTTTATTAATATCTAACAGACCTCTCACATCATCAAGGGTTCATGAACAAGCACCTCACTCTAAAAATTATGGTGTCACAACTAACGGCTCAAAGAGACACTCGCAAATCACTAATGCATTTAAATCAGAAGTGCGAAAGCAATTAATTACACCTAACATTGTCGCATGCCACTTTGCAATTAACTATTCACCGTTCTAATCTCCTTTACTCCACCGTCGAGAAAACGAACTGAAATCATCACCAATCTAGGGTGACTAGTCCAAAACCACTACCAATGTGAAAACTCAACTACCAACCTCACAACATCACTCTCAAAAGGAACCTTGAGCCTAGATCTCTAGTACATTTGTAATGTCTGACGCGAATTTATGGGTTACCCCTTATCAACCCGGTCTGATCCAAGCGTTAGGTGTGAAGTGCAATGAAACAACCTACATAATGTTTCTAGTCCAGTTTTATTTAATTAAAATTTCACTTGCTTAGCATGAGATTTCCATTTAAATCAAACTACACGGGGAACCTGTGGAAAGAGTCCTCGAAATCCAAGCATACAAAAGCTACTATCATAAAATAAAAAAAGATACTTACCAATACAACGCTCTCAAAATACGAAATCGCACCCAATCTATAGTAACAAATATGAGGGAATCAGCCAAATGTCAAAAGCGAAAAATAGAACAACACACTATTGAATCGAACGACAAAAAATAGACTCTAACTTGTTATATCTACATGGACATGAAACTACCTTATATATATATATACACACACACACACATACATATATACTTTAATGCATGAAACTGTTTTTATTTAAAAAACATTACTCAGTTTGATTAATTTGCCCTAATCTATTTAGAAACTCCCTCTTACTTGAAGTGACATTTATTTCTTTATTTAACATATCGGGTTAAATACTTTAAGAAAATACCCTTCGTTTAAGGAAAAGCATCCCGTCCCCGAAATTACCCCTTTGCTCATAGAAAACATTACCTTTGTATTTTCATTGAAAATCACCTTTCAACACACATAAGTACCATTTTAGAAAATACTTATTTTTCTTTTAAAGCCTTTCATAAACACACTCTGGTGTTAATTATGGATTATATCTTTTTAGATTGTTGCTTAATTACACATTTAGTCACTTCACTTTACAATTCCTTTTACTTCATGAAAATTAATACATTTATTTGCATTACTTATCCAGATTATTCTTTGCCTGGACATTTATTAATTTTATTCAATTTAGGTTTTCTTTTCTTGTATTCTTCGCACATCCTATTTCTTGAGATGTTCCACTTTTCATTATATTTTTATTGGAATATTTTAATTTTCGCATACTTTAACATGCTCCGCACTGTCGACTATGCTACCATATGCTCGGGCCAGTGTTTTGGATCTTTCACACAATGGATCTGGGCCCTCCCTAATTATTTTCGATGTCATCTGTGTCCTATTGATGTGTTTTAACATTTTTCAAATATCCACATTATCACACTTTCCTTTACTAACCGAAGCCAAAACTCGGAGTTTCACCCTAACTTGTGTTACACTTTAAAATCATCATTTCTTGTGCTTTAAACATTTGTATTAATTTTACCCATTAGTTCCCAAACTTTTCCTTTCCTCCACTTTATAAGTGTTATTTCCTAGAAACATTACTATGTTATACCCACTAAATTTTTAAATATTTTCAACCCATTAATGCTTATTTAACACTTTGGAGTAACATACCTTTCAAGTTTGAAATATTTTTGTTTCATTACTTTCTTTACTAAGAAAAACCTTTTGGCCTTTCGGAGTCTACTTTATGAGGAATATATTATTTTCCCTTTGTTTCCACATGTAGTCTTAAAATATATATTTTCACATGTTCACACCTTTTTCAACATACTTTAAGGGATGAAATTTCTATTTTCTTCACTTCGTGTTTAAACCCAATAAAATCTCTATTAAACTTTTTTATATTCTCATCATAAAAAATATTACAAGTTTATGTACACAAAATGATGAATTGTAAGTCCAAAAATCTTATTAAACGGGTCTAACATACGGTTCATTCAAGAAAAATCACCGTGCTAGCATAAACATGCTTATCAAGTTAAAAGACATTTTTATTTCTTCAAAACTAAAGTAAATGTCTATTTGTATAAAAATTCCAATTTTCACAAAATAACCTCGAGACATTTGTTCATAAAATATTTTCAACGAGAGAAATATCATTTCAAACATTTTATTCCATAAATGTTTAGATATCAAGATTTCTTAAAAAATATCATTTTTCTCAAAAATCTTGGGATCTTTCATAAATCGTCCTTTTCTTTTACAAAACCATCAGAAATTTCATTCTTAAATTATATATGCATTCTATTCCAACACAGTCTAGCTACAATAATAATAATATAAAAAATAGAGTTCTTAAGCTAAGAGTAGAGTTTTCCACCTGAAAGGAAGGTTCAAAAGTAGTGGATGGAGTGTAGAAACAGATGGAAACCTCCCACCTCCTAAGGTGGACTTAAAGAGGTTGCCTAGCTTCACTAAGATTTTCTCCTTAAATGCTTCAAGAAAACCCCCTTCAAACTCAATATTTCTTCTTCTTCTTCTTCCTCTTCTTCTTCTTCTTCTTCTTCTTCTTCTTCTTCTTCTTCTTCTTCTTCTTCTTCTTCTTCTTCTTCTTCTTCTTCTTCTTCTTCTTCTTCTTCTTCTTCTTCTTCTTCTTCTTCTTCTTCTTCTTCTTCTTCTTCTCCTTCTTCTTCCTCAAACCCCACCAACAACATCTCCATAAAAATCTAATTAACATGAATGTGTTGTGCATTTGGGTTTTATGAGCTTAAGGATGGTGGAATATGAGGTAAACACGGCGGTTAAAGGTGGAGTGGTAATGGTTCTAGGGTGGTGCATGGTTATTGAAGGAGGGGAAGCTGAAGCTCTCAAGGCTAGAGGGAAAGGGGAGAAATATAATTGAAAATTCCCTACAATGGGCTAACTTACACTAAAAATAACCCCCAAACCCTAAGGGTAAAATTGTCCAAATGACCCCATACTTAGCCCTTTAACCGAAGTTTAATTAAATATTTTGTCCCACATTTTGTCTGAGCTGTCGAGAAATCGACACATTATCCAATTTGACACTTCACATCGTGATAACACATTAAAAAAGACAAAACTTTCAAGATTAGTTTCGATCTTTCGAATGAGCTTCACTCTCGTTCAAACGAGATCCTATATCTTGTTCTAATGAGACTTTTAACAAGGAACTAATGACGCCAAAATCGAGGGTTAAATGTTACATGAGAAACACCTTTCTCGAATAAGAAGTCCCCCTCATTTGAATGATGCGGGTGTTTGTTCTAACACCAACTTCTAACGAGATTCCAAAGAGTGAGGTAAATCATCTCTTTACCAAGTTGTTCGAAGAAAGTTCGATAGTCGTTCACATTTGTAATTCGAATGACAGGGTCACTTCATTCGAACGACTTATGTTTTCTCGATATAAACTTTAGGTCGTAAAATCTTCGATTTGACAAGCACGAAAGCCATGAGGTCACCCAAATATGATTCTATGTCCATCTTACTTGGTCTAAAGTCCAACTGGATCCTAAAAAGTTGTTATATCTCATGGGTATGGTCAAAATTGAGGGCTGAGTGTTATAACAAGTAACCACTTTAGTGTTGTGAAATTAATAAAGAATGCCATGCTTCATATAAATTAAATTCTTCCATGATTAATGAGAGGAATTCATTTAGGATATTAACATCATCCAAGGGTCAAATTTGGATGGTAGCCTTTATAAATAATTTTACTTTTTCCTCAATTACTTTTATGGCTCAAGTTGGGGTACCGAACAAGAGAAGAGAAACAAAGAAAAAGAAACAAAAATTACTTTTATTTAAAATTATCACAATAATGATTTAGGCATCATCAGCAAAATAGAGTGCGAGTGAGATCACATACAATAAAATAGTTTTCTTTTTAAAATTATATTTGTTGATGCAAAAAACTGGACCGAATCCCGTTTTTATGATCACAGATAAATAGATAAAAACAATCCAATCAAGCACATGAGAGACAAAGATTTTTAAAGTGGTTCGGCTATGAATAAAGCCCACGTCCACTGTTATTTTATTCCCAAGGGTTTACAATAGCACCATAAGGTGTAGAGAGAGAAATGATGTGTATCTTGTGTATGGTGTTTCTTGGTTTCTTTCGGATCTCCATCGGATCTTCCCCCGATCTCCTCTCTTTTGGCTAAGGGGATACATGTATTTATAGTGATGGGAGATAAAGAGATTCATTGTATGTAGACATTTATGTCTACATTCAACGAATCTAATTGTTGAATTGCTTGGTATGCTATGTGTTGTCATCTATTAATACAATATAAATGTACATTAAGGCTCATTAAATGCGCTGTCATCTTCATTAATGCACATTAAATGCATAGTTATCCTTTGATCTTCCTAGTTAGTATGCTGACCAACTCTCATCGGGTGCCGACTAACTCTCCTCGGGTGCCGACCAACTCTCCTTGGGTGCCGACTAATTCTCCTTGGGTACTGACCAACTCTCCTCGGGTGCCGACTAACACTCCTCGGGTGCTGACCAACTCTCCTCGGATGCCGACCAACTCTCCTCGGGTGTCGAATATTGCCACGTAGGATGACATGTGTCCTTTTTTTATTGGTCCTCGTAGATGGAGAATTTTTGCGTTAACAGAAGACCCCAATGATCCATGCTTGATGGTTTACTTGAAAGGATGGAGTATTTATTCTGCACTGTTGCTCGGTGCTCGTGAAATTATTGATCTACCTTCTTGATCTGTTCAACATAAAGTGCATTATCTCCTGGACGACATATGATGCAGGCTGATCGATGGTTGTTAATCTTTCTTTTGAGGAACTCCGTGTGCTATGTATCACCCCTGGGAATTTGGATGCAGCCATGCCATAGTATGTAGCTTGTAGCTTGTCATAATCTTGAAGTATGTTGATTGGTTTGCTAACCGACCAACTGCCTCCTGTGCCGAGCAACTGAGTGCTAACTTCACGTGCTTCATTCTTATGATTTATGATCCTCTGAATACTTTGTCGAGTAACATACTATCTTTTGAACCCAACTCTTCAATCTGATTAGTACCAAGCTAATGGTGGACTTCGAAACATTTTCATACCACTTCTTCTTCAATGTTGGTCGGGATAGTAGTAGTAAAGATCTCAGTACTGTAGATGCTGAATTGGACTTCTGAACTTCAATAGTATGTGCATAATAACTCCTGAATATGCTTCCTGAACTTCTGAATGCGCCTCCTGAACTTCTGAATACACCTCCTGAACTTCAATATACCTCCTGAACTTCAATATTCCTCCTGAATTTCAATATACCTCCTGAATTTCAATAGCCTCATGAACTTCAATATACCTCCTAAACTTCAATATCAAGAATAATTCATGAGCAAGAAAAACACCTTGTGAATGATAATTAGTCGGGGCTCCGATCGTGTGAGTTTGTGGAGTTGAATTTGATGCTCGACTGCATGATGTTATAACAATGTGCCACCAAATGAACAAATATATCTGTAATAGAAGCCCCCAAGTGTGGAATGTGAACTTTGAATGCTTTTTGCTTGATCGCTTTCACATACTCATAAAATGTTTCCGACCAACTGTAGTTGACAGCTTCTTATTTCCTAACCAACCTAAGTTGGCATTTTTAGGAATACATAGTTTTACTTCCCGTAGGAATACATTTACTTCCTAACCAACATAAGTTGGCATTTTCAGGAATACATAGTTTTACTTCCCGTAGGAATTCATTTACTTCCTAACCAACATAAGTTGGCATTTTTAGGAATACATAGTTTTACTTCCTGTAGGAATATATTTACTTCCTAACCAACATAAGTTGGCATTTTTAGGAAGAGTTTTTTGATAATAAATGATAGAGACTTCCTCGGAGCTGACCAACAGATTGTTGGGAATAAGATATAATAAATGTTGGAGACATCCTCGGAGCTGACCAACAGATTGTTGGGAATATGATATAATAAATGCGGGAGACCTCCTCGAAGCTGACCAACAGATTGTTGGGAATAAGATAATATAAATATGCATAGACATAAAGAATGATTTAGAATAATAATAAACTGTCTTGCTGATCTGTCGAGGCAACATTGCATAATGCCGAATAAGAATGATATTTTCCAGAATATAAGAAAATGGCCGAGTACTTTGCCGGGCCTGAATATAGATAAGAATTACCCCGACCAACCATCTATTGGGGGGTGAAATATAATAAATGTTATAGTTCTTCCTCAGAGCTGAATATGATATAATAAATGCTCGAGACTTCCTAAAAAGATTATTGGGAATAAGATAATATAAATGCTGGAGACATCCTTGGAGCTGACCAACAGATTGTTGGGAATAAGATAATATATGCTGGAGACCTCCTCGGTGCTGACCAACTGATTGTTGGGAATAAAGTATAATAAATGCTGGAGACTTCCTCGGAGCTGACCAACAGATTGTTGGGAATAAGATAATATATGCTGGAGACATCCTTGGAGCTGACCAACAGATTGTTGGGAATAAGATAATATAAATATTGAAGACCTCCTTGGAGCTGAATATATGATTATAAATATTTGTCGAGCTCCATGCTGAAAGAAGAATAAAATATGCATCCAAATAGATATAAAGAATAATTAAAAATAATAAAGTGCCTCGTTGATCTGTCGAGGTAGAATTATATAATGCCGAACAAGAATAAGATCTTCCTGAACATAATAATATGGCCGAGAACGTTGTCAGGCCTGAATATAAATAAGAATTACCCCGACCAACTATCCGTTGGGGGTGACATATAATAAATGTTATAGTTCTCCTCGGAGCTGAATATGATAATAAGTATCTCGCCGAGTTCCATGTTGAGATGAATATAGAATATGAATCCCAAGGGATATATAGAATAATTTGTGCTTGAGCCGATATCTGGGCCTGAATATAAATAAGAATTGTCCCGACCAACTATCCGTTGGGGGTGAAATATAATAACTGTTGTAGCTTTTCCTCGGAGCTGAATATATATAGAGAGAAGAAATTTTTCGAGCTCCATGCTGAGATAAATATAAAATTTGAATCCGAACGGATATAGAATAATTTATGCTTGAGCCGATATCTCTGAGTGAAATGATAATAGTTTCCAGATTGTTTCCGAGCATTTGTCGGCGTTGAGTCTTGTACCTGTAAAAATTAATATCTTGCTCTACCATTTGTGTAGGTTGAATTGATTAGTCGTGAGAATAATTTAATCATTCAATAAATATATGAAAAAAAATATTAATTTCAAAAAATGAAATAATATATGTTGGCTGATATGTCGAGGCAAAATTGCCTGATGTCGAGCAATACTACTTTCTAGAGGTTTACGAGAGCTTTCATCGGGATTGAATTTCGTCCCTACGAAATTTTAATAAGCTTCCCGAGCACCTGTCGAGACTACAGAAAATAATTATTATCATGACAATAATTATTCAGCCAAAACAATATGTGATGTGTATCAACATAAGGCAATAAAAATTTCAAAATATGAAATAATATGTTTTGTGCCAAATGTGTGTGAGATGGAGAAATTTTTATTAGATATGTGGCATAAATAAGACATAAAGTTTTTTGTAAATTTATTTAATCTCCAACAACTAATCAGGTATAAGTTGTTGTTTGAAAATTATTTATCACTTGGTTTTAAAAATATTTTTGGGGTGATCACAAGTTAAAAAAGACGTAAGCCCCCTGTTTGTCCCCGAGCTGAACTCGTGTTTAATGAAATATCTGGGGTGCTTCACATTTTTTTAGTACCCCAAGATTCTAATGCTGTCGACAAACGACATGGATGTTACCGACCAACATTTAAGGATATCTCAAGTTATAGAATATATGGTGCCGACCAAGAAGCAAATGGTCCCCGACCAGCTGAGCAATTTCGCCGATCAACAAAACTGGTGCATTGACAGCACCGAACAACATTAGATGTCACCGAACAAAAAGTGGATGGTTGGATAGTTGCCGACCAGTAAATTGAACCCTCCGAACAAGACTGAGATGTCGTCGATCAATAAGTAGATGATCGTCGACCTGCAATTGGTTCCATCGAGCTACAATATGAGTCTCCGAACAACCATAAGATACCTCGTAGTTGGATAAAATTATTTCAACGTTGCTGATGGATCTTCACATCTTTTCTTCGACAAACAAAAATAGTCTGTTTAAGCTTCCCTTTAATAAAAGATGGCCCGAGATGATGCCGACCAATAATATGTATGGCTGACCAGAGATAGGGGTTGTAAGTGGATGATTCCGAACATCCATATGAGTCGCGGTAATGAATTTTTCATGAGATTGCTATGTCCCAAAATATCTCGAACCAATAGATCCGAAAAATAACATTCGATGTAAAATACAAGCATTAAGATTGCTAATTAAATGATCCATTCTGTAATCCACTAGATCATGTGATTTCGACAAAGAAACCCTGTGATATGATGAACGAGGGGCCAACATATCAAATTTGTGCCCAGAGTCTTGATATGGTCATGATTTGTTTTATTGATCCTCTTCTACAAAAGGTGGGTAATGATTTTTCAGGTGAGAGAAGATTATTTTTTATATTGATCCCTTCCTATTCCCTATTTGGAGAGATAAAAATATGGTGAATGATCGAAGTTATTACCAAATTTATATAAAAAATCAATCAATTTGACTTTATTGACATAGATTGAAGATGAACCAAATTACGTATATAGTTCATAAAAATGAATGCAAAGAGACTCAAACTTGAAAAGAGAGAAAATAGATTTGGGTCATGATTTCCATGAGAAAACTTTTTATTGTCTTTAACCTTTTCCCATTCTTTGATTAAAAATATGATGGGAATTTGAATAGTCATCAAAGATGTTTCAAAAATTATTTCAAAATCATCAATAAAAATTATCAAATCTTATCATCGTCGTATATATTGGTATATGTAATCATTTAAAATATTCATTCCATGATATAAAATTGAAACTTGAGAATCAAGCAAAAAGTTGTGATTTATGAAATCCATTATTTTTCAGATTTCTAAATAAGAATTAATCTAACAGTTGTGATTTTAAAATCATGATATGCAATATTTTGCAGATAAAAATTGGACAATTAATTTATGTATATAAACATAAAAATCATGATTGAATCAAAAGATGTATGTATGATTGATTATACGTAGAGAAAATAAAAACTTAGCTTTTAATGGAGAACAATGCTTGTAACACGTTTCCACAGACGGCGTCAATCTGTTGATGCAAAAAACTGGATCGAATCCCATTTTTATGATCACAGATAAATAGATGAAAGCAATCCAATCAAGCACATAAGAGACAAAGATTTTTAAAGTGGTTCGGTTATGAATAAAGCCTACGTCCACTGTTATTTTATTCACAGGGGTTTACAATAGCACCATAAAGTGTAGAGAGAGAAATGATGTGTATCTTGTGTATGGTATTTCTAGGTTCTCCCGGATCTCCCTCGGATCTTCCCCCGTTCTCCTCTCTTTTGGCTAAGGGGATACATGTATTTATAGTGATGGGAGATAAAGAGATTCATTGTATGTAGACATTTATGTCTACATTCAACGAATCTAATTATTGAATTTCTTGGTATGCTATGTGTTGTCATCTATTAATATAGTATAAATGTACATTAAGGCTCATTAAATCCGCTGTCATCTTCATTAATGCACATTAAATTCATAGTTATCCTTTGATCTTCCTGGTTGGTATGCCGACTAACTCTCCTCGGGTGCCGAATAACTCTCCTCGGGTGCCGACCAACTCTCCTCGGGGGCCGACCAACTCTCCTCGGGTGTCGACTAACACTCCTCGGGTGCCGACCAACTCTCCTCGGATGCCGACCAACTCTCCTCGGGTGTCGAATATTGCCATGTAGGATGACATGTGTCCTTTTTTGATTGGTCCTCGTAGATGGATAATTTTTGCGTTAACAATATTAAAAGGACAAAAATTCATACCAAGTAGTACTAAGTTTAAAAAAGCAGACACACACACATGCAACAGTGTTCCCTTGCAGAATTTTTGCATAAGATTCTTATGGTCCAAGTATTCAAACCGACTGGAGATGATAATTATTCATTTTCATGGGGTTATTTGTGTTATGTTTCTTTCCCTTTGTTACTTTATTTTTCTCATATTTTTTTCTTGATCCTTTATCAAATCACATATTTATCCAGTGACAATATTACTTATGCAATAAATAGAGTCAATGGAAAAACCAAAGTTATTTTCCTATGATGCATTAGTTAAACATTAATGACTTGAAAACTATTTATCATCATAGTTTAATTAAATCTCCTATTCTCGTATTAAATTTGAGATTTTATTTTTGTGTGTTACTAAGAGAGTCTTAGGAGATAGAATTGTTATTATGACTAATTAGGAAATAAGACGAGAGGGGAGAGAATGAGAAAGAAAGATAGATAGAGATGAAGATAAAATTAAATGAGAGAGAGAGTCAGTGGGTTACCTTTAGTATGAGGAATTTACTGGATGACAATAGAGATGCATATAAAGATTGTGGGAAGTCCTTACTCGATCACCTTTGAACACACACACACACACACACACACACACGTATATATATATATTTATATATATATTTAACTACTATGTGATACTAGTTAAAAATTATGAGTTCTCTTGTACAATTTAATATTGTCACCAAATCACTTTTAGGTAAACTTTGATTTATAATTTATATGGGATCCACACCTAAAATACGATTTTCAAAACGTGGGTGCTATTCTCTTTATGAGATAGGTAACGTAGTGAAGGGGATGTGACCAAACTAGTACCATGTGGCTAACATGTGGCTCCCAGAGACTAGTTTTTATAGTTGGTCGAATAGTTTAGGAAATATAAGTAAGAATCTAGGAATATCAGTTAGGTGAAGCAAACGACTTGTGCTCATAAGACTCTAGAACTTGTAATTAGTATTAATATGAAGAGACCTAGAAAGATGGGATTCTTATACTTATAAATAAGGGCGACCTCACTTAGTTTTGGAGTATTAACTGTAGACTTCATATGATGAATTCGACTCTTATCTAGGAGCCCTCGCAATCCAATCACCATTGATTTTTATAAGAAATTAAAATGTCTCCCTCCCTTACCAGTGAACATAGGCAGGATTATTTGCTAAACCACGTACATCATGTATCCCTTACTTTTATGCACTCATAATTTTTTGGGGCTAAACTCTAAATACTATTCAAATTCTCACCGTTGTCATAAATATTTATCCAAATAAAGAATATGAGGGTAAACCAGTCTCACCACACAAACACAAGGAGTCACTTTCAACTTGAAATATGGGTCATTGGGATAGTCCAAACTCCTAACAAACTCTCTTCGCTACCTATGGGATTTAGGTTTAGTGGAATTTGCCCAAAAGTTTAGGTCATAATAACCACTGTTATACACCATAATCAGAACGAATAGAGGGAAGATCATCATTTCATCTCGCCAGTATTTATGAAAAAGGATTAGACCATAGTTATTAGGAGATCTCTCATCTTAGGAAGTAATTGACTCAGAATTCAGAGGATCGTCGTTCTGGTTCCCGAACTTTAGAACGATAAAGGAGGAGAACTATTTCTCCCCATAAAAACATGTTTCACCATATTAGGAGGAAATCAACATCAAAAAATCCTGAACGGTGCACTCTAACCCACGACATGTCCACTGCTCTGCAGAGAACTTCAAGTTTACATAACCGAATCACCAAAGAGCAGTAAGTTCGCTTGATAAATGATACACCAAACAGACTCAAGAGTGGCGAACTAAGAAGTCTCATCAATAAATAATTGGAAGGAAAGATAAATCCAAATCTGACACGAACTCCCAAAGACCTGCCTAAGAAAACATTGGGGAATCGATTTTCTTCATCATTTATTTTGGAGATAAAGACCTTGAGCAACCAAAGAAGCTCTTAATTCCATAAATAATAATCAAGATAGGATGGAAAATCCCGCTGATCACATCAGGCTTTATCGATAGACGATGTACCTCTGAAGCCATCATGATACCCTTATATGCTGAGTTTTTATACCCACCCTGGGGGAGATTGGACTAAAGTTGTTTGAGAAATTATCCCCCAAATCAATATCTTCATTCAGAGAGTTAGTTGAATAGTTCGTGATCCGCTTTATAATCACCAGTAGAGCGATCAAGGAAATGGATTCATTGATCTCCCTCAAGAAGAAGAATAGGCAATATCTTAAAGAGTCCACATAATGGTATTTGAAACTGTGTAAAAAATTGATGATTGTAACGAGAAAAAACCTATATCGTCCTTCAATTTCGGTCTTGAATGATCAAATGACCTTTACCTATCTTTGATAAAAAAATTTAATCAACACTGGATGACCTTAGATATATGCCAAAGTGGAGGACGAGATTATCAATGCAAAGTTTCCAACCGATTAAGGTCCTAAGGAATCAAAGAATAATGACGCAATGAAACTCTCCAAGGGAGGAAATCAATTTGCTCCAACAAAAGGAGGCTCACAATGTGAAGTTAATAAAGGGCGATTCAATTAGCATATTTACAGAAATAGATTCCAGGCAGAAAATACTTTTCTCAAACAACCTATCTACATGCTGATTTCACAGATTAAGGGCAAGCCTTACTCTAGACTCCGACCAAGATACATGGATTCCAACTTTAAAGGCATATATCACCAAGATCATGGGAAACTTAAAGAGAACTATAAAATGTTCAAGAAACAAATAAAACAAGAACGTTCCGATTGGGTACCTCAAGGAGTATATTGACATTACACAAATATTTTAGGAACATCCATCGCCAAAATCACTAAATAGGCAAGTCACCAATCCCTAAAATTGACTATGTAATATACTTTATCTGTTGGGTTATGGGTGGGAATTTTACAAGAGGCTTATAATCTACCATTATGTGATTATTGTTGGAATTTTGTTTAGATGTAAGATAGTTATCTAGAATTTTTTAAAACTCAATCATAGATGATGGAATCATCAAATATTTGACCTTTTCAAAAATTTTCTATAACTTAGTAGAGGCCCATAAGTCTATAGTCACAATAAACTTAGTTTAGAATGACGGACACAATCTCCCATATGAAGGTCTAATCAATACCATTCATGGATATGTATGTCCTTTATTGTGTACTAACAAGAACCTCGGGGAGAGAATCAAGATTGTCGACAACATACATAAATCTTTCCAGGTGGAAGTGACCAAGTACGTCTTCATTAAGAGAGAGAAAAAGGATATTGACATTGATCGGGGTATTACGTTCACCGAAAATGATATGGTCAAAGTATACCAACATACAAAGAAGCTCTAATCCTTCTCCGTGGATTGCAAATCTTGATGTGAAGAGTATTTATCAGATAAAGGAAGTTCATCGGAGATCATGTATTTAACCTTGACGTACAAGATTGGCTTCAGCATGAAAGACCTGGACACTAAAGTAGGGTCACTGATAGGCTTTAATAGAGATTTAAAATCCCTTCTTGGAAAAATCAAGTTACCAGTTAGGGTCGGCCTAGTAGAGAAGGAGATAGAATTTCATGTTATCCAATCAGAGTTCCCTCATAACTCCATCATAGGTAGAGGTTGTATTCACGATATGAGGGTTATTCCCTCTACCCTTTACTAGAAGGTCAAGCTCCTGAGAAACCCAAGAGTAATAAAATTCAGGGAAGATAGGCACTAATTATTAGTTTCTTTATAGTTTCTATCAAAGAAAAAATAGTGTAAGAGGAGTCAGAATAATGATGATTTAAAGGATGATCAACTAAAGTAGTAACCAAAGGGTGTTCGACCACCAGTCGAAGATAACATATTGGATCCGGCTAAAGTAGTAATGGAAGAACTCATCATCGTTCCTCAAGATCATCTCAATCGTAAAACACTTTCTTGATTGCTTCGGAGTTATAAAAAGAAGTTGAGCAACTCGTCTACTTCCTCAAATTTGTACCGTCCTCGCCAACGTTATATATTTGTGGTGAATAAGTGACCACTTTAGTGTTATGCAAGTAATAAAGAATACCATAATGCATATAAATTAAACTTTTCCATGATAAAGGGGGGGAATTGATTTATGATACTAACAACATCCTATGATAAAATTTGGATGGTAGCCTTTCTAAATACTTTTACTTTTTCCTCAATTATTTTTATGGCTCAGGTTGGGGTAACTAGTAAGAGAAGATAAATAAAGAATAAGAAGAAAAAATTACTTTTATTTAAAATTATCATTGTTGATACTAAATTTAGTCTGCTGACGTGGACCAATTATGTGAAGACACGTGTCAATCTACATGGCACCCGCGAACATTTTGACCACACCTTGACTCCGAGGAACTCAACCTCCCCGACCAACTCAGGCGCTCCGAGCAGCTTGAGTTATCCGAGGAACTTTATTGTACCGAGCTACTTAGACAGTCTGAGCAGCTTAGGCGGTCCGAGCTGCACCTCGTACAGAGCATTTATAACCGAATAATTAAGAGGATTGAATGCGCATTAAATGTTGATTATTATCATACAGATGTACACGCCTATTGGACAGCTATGTAATATTCTCTTGCTTGTACAGCCTCAAGGCTATAAATACAGTGTAACCTCCTCATTAGCAGGGGACTCGGAATTTCTTGGTAAACTCATTATCAAGAATTCTGTAAACAGTCAGCAATAACACAAACAGTGAACGTAGGCCATTCTTTCAAGGCTGAACCACTTTAAAAATATCTTGTCTTATTTATTTTTTATCTGTGATTAAATAATTGGAGATAATCTAATTTTTTACATCAACAGATTGACGTCGTCTGTGGGAAACGACTGAAACTATCATTTTTCACCAAAACAATTCATCCCCAATGGCTGATAATCCTGAATCTAGTAATCGAAACGCTGGAAATCCCGCAAATCCATCCACTCCTCCAAGTGTCCAAGATCTGGCTGGAATAATGGCTAATTTAGCTCAAGGCCAGACTACCATGCAAGAAACCATGCGACAACTCATGCAAACTATCCAAAGTGGAGCACCTGCCTAGTTAGGACAACGAAGCATTCAGAGAAATACCCAATTGCCTTCCTCACGAACTAGACGAACATAACTCCCAGAGGAATCTCGATCTATACCTGTTGATTCATATCGCACTAATAGATCTAATGATTTTCCTTATCAACCTGGTTGAACTTCATCAGTACGAGCTACAGATACTGAACAAAATGTCATTTTATCCCCAGAAAGGACCAGTGCTCTAGAAAGATTGAGTAGAGTCTCTCCCTTTGATCGCTTAGGTCCTAGGAGGAATAAAAGTCTCCCTAGGATTGTGTCAAGGAACTCTCAACGATTCTATGATTTAAAGGAAGGTTCTGCCCAATCCTGACCAGCTACTCATCGTGAAAGATCCCAAGTGGCAAATTCAACACGATCAGTTGCTCGGACTAACAAGCCCGAGGAAGAAAATGACGCATGGAAAGGCTCTATTCAGAGGTTGGAGGATAGACTAGGGGAAATGGCTAAGGCCAAAAACCCTCTACAAAGAACTTTTGTCCAAGGGACACCTTTTATCCAAGCAATTATAGATTTTCCCACACCATCAAAGTTCAAAGCCCCAGTGGTAACACCAAAATATGATATAAAAATTGATCACGTTCTACATATAGAACAATATCAGGCAGCTACTGATATCTATGTTGTTCCAGACGAGATGCGATGTAGGGCGTTTTCAGGAACTCTCACTGGATCTGCTCAAATATGGTACAATAATCTTCCTCGGAGGAAGATTGCAACTTTCTTTCAACGGCCGAGATCTTTATTGGAAACTTCTATTTTGGAGCAAAACCAGTTAAGTGAGTAGCACACTTGCTAAGCGTTAGACAAAAAGCAGGTGAGAGCACCAGGGATTATATTACTCGTTTCAATAACGAGAAGCTCGAAGTTATTGACTACGAGGAAAAGACAGCAATCGCTGCTCTGATGAGTGGATTGTTGCAAAATAAATTGTACTATACTTTAGCCAAAGATCCACCTAGGACCATGTCAAAATTAATGGCAAAAACAGCCAAAATCATGAATGCTGAGGAAGCTATGGCTGCAAAGAAGAGCATGGATACTAAGGAAACCAAAGTTGAGGCCGAGAAGATTGAGAAGAAGGATCAGAAGAATAATGGTGGTAACAATCAGTCAAAAGCAAAGCAAGCGTTAGAACAGTTGGAGAAATTTGGAAACTATACTCCTTTGAAGGTAGATATAAACCATGTGCTGGAAGAGATCAAGAACAAAGAGGAGTTAAACTGGCGTGAAAAAATGAAGTCAAATCATGATAAAAGGGATAAATCCAAATATTGCGAGTTCCATAAGGATCATGGTCATATGACCAAAAACTGTATAACTCTCCAAAATGAAATTGAAGAGCTCATCAGGCGAGGAAAATTAAATAAGTATGTGGATCGCCGAAATGGTGGAAAAAGCAACGATCAAGCAAGGCAGAGGTCTAGATCTCCTCGACGAACAAAAGAAGATAAGAAGAGAAATCATGAAGAAGACCTGGATGAAGATCAAGATGACCTCGATTTCCCTAAAAGACCAAAACAGCCAGAACGTGAGGTATTTTCTATCTTCTTTGGATCATTTGATTGCAATGTTATTACTGGTGGAGATGCAGGAGGTGGAGACCTTACTGCAAAAAGGAAAGCTTACCTCAATGAGGCTCAAGCTTGTTCGTATATTCAACGGATAAATCTAGCTGAAGAAGATCGCTTGAGGAAGGTTAACAAAGATAAACTAGTCATAGGTTTCTCTAAGAATGACCTCGCAGGTGTGCTATATCCTCATGATGACCCATTGGTGATCAAAATGAGGATGAAGGAAGTGGTGACTTCACGAGTCTTGGTGGATAATGGTAGCTCGACAGATATTATGTTCTACCCATGTTTTGATAGTTTGAACCTAAATCTATCCCAATTGGAGCCATATCATCGACCCCTCCTCGGTTTTACTGGAGAGAAAGTTTATCCACTTAGGACGATCAAGTTGGATATGTTCATCGGTACATGGCCTGCTTGTCGAACAGAAAGAGTGCGCTTTTTTGTGATGGATAAGAATATTCAATCAGCTTACAATATCATCATGGGAAGGGTAGGATTGAAGAAGTTCAAAGCAGTACCATCTACTGTACATCAATGCCTAAAATTTCCAACCAACTTTGGAGTCGGAATTGTGAAGGGTGACCAAAAAGTAGCTCAGGAATGCTACTATTCATCGGCCGAGCAAGAAGAACTGGAAGAATCTAGGAAAAAGACTACCACCTATCAAGTGGATGAAGGTACAGAAATTGAAACGTTGGATCCTAGAGACGAGTCGCAGCTCGTAAAAGGTCAAGTGGTAGAAGCTACTGAAAATGTCATTCTGGATGACGAACACCCAGAACGAACAACTCAAATCGGTTCATCGTTGGACACTCCATTAAAATAGGAATTGATAGCCTTCCTAAAAAGCAGAAAACAAACTTTCGCATGGAGTCGCGAAGATATGCCAGGAATAGACCCAAATTTCTTGTGTCACAAACATAATGTGAACAGGGAAATCAAACCTGTGAAGCAGCGAAGAAGAGTGTTCAGCCCCGAGAAAAACTAAGCTATACAAGAGGAGGTAGATAAGCTCCAAAAATCTTGTTTTATTGAAGATATCAAATATCCATATTGGTTAGCTAATGTGGTGATGGTGAAGAAGAAGAAAAACAAGTGGAGGATGTGTGTAGACTTCACTGACCTTAACAAGGCATGCCCAAAGAATCATTTTCCTTTACCCCGAATTGATCAATTAGTGGACGCTACCTCGAGACACGAGCTGTTAAGCTTCATGGATGATTATTCTGGTGATAACCAGATTAAAATGAAACCTGAAGACAGGGAGAGTACCTCTTTTATTACCCCTAGGGGAACTTACTGTTATAATGTTATGCCTTTTGGTTTGAAAAATGCAGGTACAACATATCAGCGGCTGATGAACAAGGTGTTTGCAGAGAAAATCAGTCATAATATGGAGGTTTATGTTGATGATATGCTGACAAAGAGCAAGAAAGCTGCTGACCATCTAATTGATCTAGGTCAAAACTTTGATCAATTAGATAAATATCAAATGAAGTTGAACCCTACTAAGTGCATATTCGGAGTACGAGAAGGCATGTTCCTCGGGTATATTGTCAACCAACGAGGTATTGAAGAAAACTTAGAAAAGATCAAGGCTCTATTGGGGCTACGATATCCAATGACGAAGAAGGAAGTGCAAAGTCTCACAGGGCAAGTTGCAGCACTTAATAGATTCGTATCACGAGCAACTGATAGATGCCTCCCATTCTTCAAAACACTCCGAAAAACGCTTGAATGGAATGATGAATGCGAGAAAGAATTTCAAGAGTTAAAGAAATACTTAGGAGCATCCCCACTATTGTCCAGGCCAGTGATGGGAGAAAGATTATACTTGTATCTGGTAGTTTTAAAAAATGCAGTTAGCTCGGCATTGATAAGAATGGAGGATGGAGTGCAAAAACCAATTTATTACACTAACAAGGCCTTCCGAGGAGCAGAGATCAGATATCCAAGACTATAAAAGTTGGCATTGGTGTTGATCAAAGCAAGTAGAAGAATGATGCCGTATTTCCAAGCTCATACCATAGTAGTGTATACCGATATGCCACTGAGGCAAGATCTTCATAAACCAGAAAAATCAGGGAGATTGATGTACTGGGCAGTAGAACTTGGTGAATATGATATAATTTATGAGTCTAGGTCGTCGCTTAAAGGGCAAGCAGTAGCAGATTTTATAGCAGAGTTAACCTACCCTAATACCCCCGAGGAGCAAAAGCTGAATACCGACCAACCTGTGGATATTACAGGATCATCAGATTTCAACATCGACCAACTTAAGTCGGTTGACAATCAAGAGGAGATGGTTGACGAGCAACCGGAGGTTCTAGGGGAGGACATAAAGAAGCAACAAATATTCCACCGAGGAACTCTATCCGATAAAAAATTTGAGGAAGAGGTACCTATATGGAATCTGTATGTGGATGGCTCATCTTGCAGTACAGGCTGTAGAGCAGAGATTGTTTTATGCAGTCCAGATGAAATCGATGTGGAGTATTCTTTGCGCTTTCAATTCAAAGCCTCTAATAATGAGGCTAAATATGAAGCTATGATTGCAGGTCTTAGTTTAGCAAAAACCATGGGGGCAGAGCAGGTCATCGTATTCAGTGACTCACAGTTAATCGTAAATCAAATGCTGGGAGTATATGCAACAAAAGGAGAATTGATGATCAAATATCACATAAAAGCGATGGGAATTGTAGCAAGCTTTAACGCTATGAAATTAATTAGAACACCAAGATTGGAGAATGTAAGAGCATATACTTTTAGCTCGGTTAGCCTCAGCCACACGCACCGAGCTACGAAGAACAATTCCAATAGAGATTTTGACTAGCAGGAGCATCGATGAAGATCTGATGATGAACTTTATTACCCTTGATTTAGGACCATCTTGGATGGATCCCATCAGGGAATATATTGAGGAAGGGAAATTACCAACCGACAAACTTGCGGCCAAGAAACTAAAGTTTAAAGCTGCTCGGTATGTATTGACTAATGGTATTCTATATAGACGAGGAATTATAGCAGGTGTGCAAAGATGTGTGCAACCTTTCGAGGAGAAAGATTTGGTTGAAGAGATCCATGAAGGGTCCTGTGGAGATCATATAGCAGGTCGGACGCTTTTGCAAAGAATAATGACGCATGGATATTACTGGCCGACGATGAGGGCTGATTATATAGCGTATGCTAAGAAATGTGACAAATGTCAGCGATTCTCGTCCCTTCGAAGAACTCCTCAGGCATTACTAACACCCATAACATGCCCTAGGCCATTTGCCATGTGGGGAATGGACTTGGTCGAGCCACTCCTGACGACAAGAGGAAGGTTCAAATACCTCTTCGTCGCTGTGGATTATTTTACTAAATGGGTGGAAGCTGAACCTCTTACTGATATGACTTATGAGAAGGTGTATCAATTTATATGGAAAAGCATCATTTGTAGATATGGTCTTCCTCATGCATTCATTACAGACTATCGAACTCAATTTGATAACGAGGAGTTCGCTGCCTATTGTCATCAGTCAAATATATTGAAAATCCACTCAACACCAGGCCATCCCTAGAGCAATGGACAGACTGAGGTGACGAATAGAACATTACTGAATGGTTTGAAGAAAAGACTGGATGATGTGAAGGAAAATTGGATCAAAGAGCTACATTCTGTACTGTGGGCTTATCGTACTACACCACGAGCAGCAACAGGAGAATCTCCATACATGCTGGCATTTAGAAGTGAAGCTGTTATACCTGTCGAGATGGGCCTCCCCACACACAGAGTGCTGAATTTCAATTCTCCTATCAGTAACTTGATGAGAATATTAGACTTGGATATGCTCGTGGAAGTTAGAGAAGAAGCAGCAATCAGGAATGCTGCATACTAACAACGAATAGCTCTGTTCTACAACAAGAGAGTAAAGAAACGGGACTTGAAATAAGGAGACTACGTGCTAAAGAAAGTAATTCAAAAGCACAATAAATTGGAAGCTAACTGGCATGGACCTTACAGAGTAACATAAGTTGTTCGACCGGGGACATATAGGATTGAAACCTTAAAAGCAAAGGAGTTTAAGAATGCATGGAACGCAGAGCATCTGCGCAAATATTATCAGTAGTTCAATCCTTATGTAATGCAGTTTCCCTCGATATGAATAAAGCTTTGGATATTTTACCCAATTTTCTCCTTTTGTTGAAATTTTTTCGGAGTATTAGTGCTACACACTATGCATCAAGTTAAATATAAAACCCTACCAATTACGGTTGGTCGGTCTACCAACTACGGTTGGTTGATAAATAAAACCCTACCAACTACGGTTGGTCGGTCTACCAACTACGATTGGTCGATAAGTATAAAACCCTACCAACTACGGTTGGTCGGTCTACCAACTACGGTTGGTCGATAAATAAAAATCCCACCAACTACGGTTGGTCGATAAATAAAACCCTACCAACTATGGTTGGTCGATCTACTAACTACGGTTGGTCAATAAATATAAAACCCTACCAACTACGGTTGGTCGGTCTACCAACTACGGTTGGTCGGTCTACCAACTACGGTTGGTCGATAAATAAAAATCCCACCAACTACGGTTAGTCGGTCTACCAACTACGGTTGGTCGATAAATAAAACCCTACCAACCACGGTTGGTCGGTCTACTAACTACGGTTGGTCGATAAATAAAACCCCACCAACTACGGTTGGTCGGTCTACCAACTACGGTTGGTCGATAAATAAAATCCCACCAACTACGGTTGGTCGGTAAATAAAACCCTAACAACTACGGTTGGTCGGTCTACCAACTACGGTTGGTCGATAAATAAAAAACCCCACCAACTACGGTTGGTCGGTCTACCAACTACGGTTGGTCGATAAATAAAAATCCCACCAACTACGGTTGGTCGGTCTACCAACTACGGTTGGTCGATAAATAAAATCCTACCAACTATGATTGGTCGGTCTACTAACTACGATTGGTTGATAAATATAAAACCTACCAACTACGGTTGGTCGATAAATAAAAATCCCACCAACTACGGTTGGTCGGTCTACCAACTATGGTTGGTCGATAAATAAAACCCTACCAACTACGGTTGGTCGGTCTACTAACTACAGTTGGTCGATAAATAAAACCCTACCAACTACGGTTGGTAGGTCTACCAACTACGGTTGGTCGATAAATAAAATCCACCAACTATGGTTGGTCGGTTGGTCGATAAATAAAACACTACCAACTACGGTTGGTCGGTCTACCAACTACGGTTGGTCGAAAAATAAAATCCCCTAACTACGGTTGGTCAGGGAATAAAAGTTCACCAACACCGGTTAGTCGAAAACAAATATCTTAATAAACTCTAGTTGGTCGGTAAGCCAATTACAATCATCTCCAGTTGTTTAAATTAAACATGATCATGAGATAAAGGATATTTTATCACATAAAGATCAAAGATTGATAAATCACTGCAATGAAATAAACAACCAGCAAGCAAAAACATTCTACAAATTATTTAGAAGAAAAATGAAGTGACAATTTTTCATTCAAATTAAATAGAGTTACTTAAGTGGTGAAAAGTACAAGTCATTACATAAAATCCTATTCTATGGGTTTCTTTCCCTCTGCCTTTGAAGAAGGTTCCACTCCGATAGGAGGATCATCTAAGGCATAGGGGGAGTATATGAAGTTTATGTCTCGAAGCATCCTGACATTCATTACCGAGGGTCGATCAAGTAAGTGCTCCGGGCGAGATATCTCAAAATTAGAGTGAAGACTGTTGTCACCGAGATACTTTGAAATCAGGAATTGAGGAATGGCCCGAGCATAAATCCAGCTCATATCAAGTTTCAAAGGTGGCACTGGCAACTCGAGCAACCCAGGGTCATAGTAATCCCATAAATAGTGACCCTGTTCCAACTGCAGCACACCTACGGCATTCAGCCATCCTTGCTTGTACCCCTCGTTGTTCGACTACTGGATCCGGTCATCAAGGTGATAGAGGGCTTCATTATAACCATCCATCCAGAATTCTATGGGTTGCTTGTGGAATTGGTAGGTCAACCTATCTAACTGCTAGTGAAGATTCTTCACCAAATTTATTTTGTTTTCCAAGGCAGAATTTTGGGCAGTAAGTTGCTCGTCAAAGGTCTGAATCTTCTTAGACATCTCAGCTAATGCTTGATTCTTCGCCATCAACTAGAAGGCCTGATTCTCCAAAGCTGATTGAGTTCTTTGTTCCTCAATTGCAATATGAGCAGCCCTTGCTCGTCCCCGAGAAGCTCTTGCTTGCCCACGAGCAGAGGTAGAAGGTCCAATCCTTTTTAAGGTTTCCAGTTCATCTCTCAAGTTGGCATTTTTTACCTCCAAGAAAGAGAAACCCTCGTCGTTGACAGGGACCAAAGCGCTCGATGTAGATGCTGTAGATTTCAGCTGAGATATCTCTCCTCGCAGGTTATCGTTTTCCTGTTCCAACAAATTCGCGATCTGTCTATGCGCTTCGACCTCGGTCTTTAAGGTCCTCTCCTTAAAATCATAAGCAACGACTAACTTATCATATCCTTTGTCAGCATTTAGTTGTTGATGCTTTTTATCATACCCCTGATGCAAAAGGGCAGAAGATTCCTTGTATTGTTGTTGAAGTTCCTCGATAATACCCTGGAGATCTTCAATCATCTCGTAATAAGCCACGTTATTGGCAACATATCGGTCGAGTAAGCATTTCAGATATTGGTAAGCTTCCACTACTCGCTCAGAGGCATCTGAACCCTGGATATCAAAGATTTGTGATTCATCCAAATCTTTATGGCCAGCTTTGAAATATTCATTACATTTTTTTCATCAGCTCAGTATCGTGAGCTAACAAGAGTTCCATCCTGGCCATAAACTAGCAAAGAAAAGCCATAAATAGGATTAATAAATAATAAAGACAGAGCAAGACAAAGAAAGTCAATATGAACAACAAAAACTTGAATTTTTATTCATCAAAAGATAAGTACAAGGTTCAGGGTTACATTCAAAAGAAATAATAAAATTAAAGCCCGAGCAACTTTACACCTTCTCCTTGTGTTTTGCGACTTCCTCGGAAGGCTGATATGAGGAGGCCGATTTCTCGGAGGATATTGGTAGTTGCTCGACAAAGGTACTGGTAGATTGAAGCTGCTCGGTAGGAGTAATAGTTGGTTGGGGCTGCTCGTAGCGAAGTTCAACTGTAGGGACCTGATCCCCAACCATCATTGAAGACTCTTAAGAGGTAGCTTCGTCCTGTTCTTCTTCGCCAGGGGAAGGAGGAGGACCATGAACATGACGTTGAAACATCTCAGAATTCTCAGAGACCTTTAACTCCTGCATAGCAGCAATCCATTCATCCCTAAAGAATTTGAGGCTAGAAAAATCCAACTGAGAGGACATGGCAGCTAGGCCTTTGTTCCAACCTTTGTCCCAGCCAGCACCAGTTTCCTCTTCACCTTCTCTGAGGAAAGCTTCTCCCATAGCAGTTCCTTGGCAACTTTCAATTTCCTTTCTGCTTCTTCCTTCTGATGATCAGCTTCACGGAGTTTGCCCAGTTCCTCTTCAACAGTTTTAAGCTTGGTCTCAAGATCTCCAGCATTTTTGAGCTTTTCCTCAAGCTCAGTATTCTTCTTCTCACATTCTCATTTTCCTCTCCAACTCCTGAGAGGCCTCCACAGCTTTCTCTTTCTCTTGCTCAATGGCGTTTAATTTATTTTCCCAAGCAGTTTTATCTTCGTCATACTTCTAACGAGAATACTTTAATGAGTGTGTCAGACCTACAAGAGCTTCCTCCACACCTGACAAGGAGCTCGAAGCTTTAATAGTTTCATCCTTTTTCAAAATGGTGTTGAAACAAGTTACCAACTGGAAAAAGAAAACAATTGTAAGTTAGTGCAAGTACATAATATTGAAAAGTGAAAGTTGAGATTAGTAATACTTACTGAGGCAATATGTTGAGATGCCAAGGTGGTAACCCTATCCCGAGAAAGAGTGTCTTCAAGTCCTTGGATTTCAGGGATAATGCAAGACTTCATAGAGCCCATGGAAGATCTCGGAGCAACAAAAGTGGGAACACCACTTCCAGTAGTTAGAGGCTGAGAGATGGATTCAGCCAATTTATCCGAGGAGCTTTTCTTCAATTTCCTCATGGGAGCAGGAACATTCTCGACCAAGGATGTTGTCTTGGTCGGTGAAATGACTATAACCTCTCTTGGAGGAGAAAAAACCACAATCTTGCTCGGAGCCACAGGGGGCTTCTCGGCAACCTTTTTAGCAGTAGTAGGTAGGGGTGCATCAACTTTTCTTGTCCCTTCCTCTGGGACATCCTGCTTATTTCTCTTTGCCTCTACATTGGCAGAGTCTGATTTGCCAAAGTATGAGGGAGCTCTTCTTCTCTTCATTCTGTCACTGAGAGGATTATTTGATTCAGGAGAGGAACCTTCAGAAACTGGTGTTGGTTCTATGTCACTTATTATTGGACGAGCAGTAAAAGATGAAGTGTAACTCTTATACTGCAACAAGTACGAGGCTGATCTGATATGTTCGTTAGCAACAGTTTGATGCAAACTCCAGATAAGTTTCAAAAGCCTCAAATTGACATAAGTTTCTTTAGGGGATTTATTTTTTCTATCAACTGCAAATAAACAAAATTAAAATGTCAATGATGCATTTTATCAAACACAAAGAAAAAATAATTTCAAATAAAATAAAATAAAAACAACCTATCCCATTGCCATAGGGAGGGAATCTAGGACCCTGATACACATCATCTCCATTTAATGGAGCATGTTGCCAATTTTTCATAACAACCCCATGCTCCAAGTAATCCCTGTTAGCATCGGGGAGATTGACAACTAAAGCCCTATTTAAAAACCTGGTTTTTAAATAAAAAGTGATATCACTAACAACCCATCTATAACAAAACATAATTTCTGGAATTCCTAAACGGGTTCCATGAATCTGATTTAACCTATGGACTCCATTAACTATTCTCCAGGTATTGGGAGCTATTTTTGCAGGTACCACGTCAAAATATTGACAAAATTCCAAACACAAGGGGTTTGGAGGAAAAGAAAATCCACATTCAGCTACAAAGAGACTGGGGAGCCAATGTCCCTCAGCCAAACGAAAATAGTCAGAAGGTTCAGCAAGTTCTTCCAATATGACCTAAGAAGGAATAGAGAAATCAGAACGAAATTTGTCAACCTACTCAACAAGATAAACCATGATGAATAGAGGAAATAAAAGAGAAGGAAGAATATCTTACAGGAAAAAGATGAATCAGGTGACAACGAACAATGGAAGAAACAAATGCACAAGCCAGAGAAGAAGTGAAGAAATTTTAAGATGTAGATTTGAAAAAGTAAAAGACAATCGAATTTTCTGAAGTGTTTAAATACTTTACCTCGAGAATGGAGAAAAGAAATGATTACCAAGATGGACGATTGCGTATTCGGCGAATAAAAAGAAGAAAAAGGCACGAAACACGAAGCGGTTATTGAAATTCGAAACACTTTAAAAAGCCTGATACTATGTACTCCGAAAAGGAGTTATGTACAACGAACGTTTGTCTAAAATTCATAAAGTTTAGGCAACATAAATGTTCCATATTTTTCTTTAACATCAAACCATGAAACATTGGGGGCTTCTGTTGATACTAAATTTAGTCTGCTGACGTGGACCAATGATGTGAAGACACGTGTTAATATACATGGAACCTGCGAATATTTTGACAACACCTTGACTCCGAGGAACTCAACCTCCCCGACCAACTCAGGCGCTCCGAACAGCTTGAGTTATCCGAGGAACTTTATTGTTCCGAGCTACTTAGACGGTCCGAGCAGCTTAGGCAGTCCGATCTGCACCTCCTACAGAGCATTTATAACCGAATAATTAAGAGGATTGAATGCGCATTAAATGATGATTATTATCATACAGATGTACCCGCCTATTGGACAGCTGTGTAATATTCTCTTGCATGTATAGCCTCAAGTCTATAAATACAGTGTAACCTCCTCATTAGCAGGGGACTCAGAATTTCTTGGTAAACTCATTATCAAGAATTCTGCAAACAGTCAGCAATAACACAAACAGTGGACGTAGGCCATTCTTTCAAGGCTGAACCACTTTAAAAATCTCTTGTCTTATTTATTTTTTATCTGTGATTATATAATTAGAGATAATCTAATTTTTTACATTAACAATCATTGTAATGATTTTGGCATCATCAAGGAAATAGAGTGTGAGTGAGATCAGATTCAATAAAACAATTTTATTTTTTTAAATGATATTAAAAGAACCTAAATTCATACCAAGTACTACTAATTTTTAATAATTAAATATATATGTACACATACAATAATTCTCCCATGCGGTATTTATACATAAGATTTCTATGGTCCAAGTATTTAAACTGGTTGGAGATGATAACTATTCCTTTTTTTCTTCGCGTTACCCATGTTATGTTTCTTTCCCATTCTTATTTTCATCTTCCTGCATTTTTTCCTGATCATTTATTAAATCACACATTTATCCAATTGTTGTATTACTCATGAAATAAACAGAGTCAATGGAAAACCAAAGTTATTTAACTAAGATGCATTAGATAGACATTAATTACTTGAAATTTTAATTATCATCATAGTTTAATTAAATCTTCTCTTCTCTTACTAACTTTGAAATTTTATTTTCATGTATTATTCTGAGAGGGTCTTGAAAGATAGAATTGGTACTAGGACCAAATAGGAAATAATACAAGGTAGATATAGAGAAAAATGTGAATAAATTAAGTGAGAGAGAGTTAGTGCGTTATTTTTAATATGAGGAGTTTACTGAATTACAATAGAGGTACGCATAAAACTTGTGCTGGAAAGCCTCACTCGACCACCTTTATGTGCGTGTGTGGGTGTCTATATATGCATACATACATACAATTATTTATAAGTATTATGTGATGTTAGCGAAAAATTGGGATTTCTCTTATACATTTTATTGTTCTCACTAAATCACTTGTAAAAAAACTTTCAACTATAATTAATATGGAAGCCACACCTTAAATATAGTGGGCCAAAGAACATGCATATTATATCTACAAGATGGGTAACATGGTTAAGGGAATATTATTAAATTAATGGCATGCGACTGACTTGTCGCACCCAGAGACTAGAGATCGTAGTCGGTCGAACAGTTAGAGGAGATAAGTAAGAATCTAGGAAGATCAATTAGGCAAAGAAGATGACCGGTATTGATTGGACTCTTGAACTTGTAATTAGTATTATTATGGAGAGGCCTCAAAAGATAAAATCTTATAATTATAAACAAGGCCGACCTTACCCAATTTTAGGGTATTGATTTTAACCTGCATATTGTGACTTGAACTCTCAGCTAGGAACCCTAATACTCTAATCACCATTGATTCTTCCAAGAAATAAACTGATCTCAATTCGTCCAAGAAATAAACTAATCTCCTTCCCTAACCCCTAGGACATAGGCATGAAAATCTTTCGAACTACATACATCTTGCATCTTTTAATTATTTTCATTTATATTTTTCTGTGGATAAATTCTAAATAGTGTTTTTATTTTGGAAGAAAATCCCTGACAATTTGGGACTGTCTGAGGAAAACTTCAAATTCTCAACATAGATTTAATTATTTATACGAATAAAGAATATAAGTGCAAACCACTATCACCACATGTGCACTAGAAATAGCTTTCAGTCTAAAATAGGGGTTGTCATGAGAGACGATACTCCCTATCAAACTCGCTTCACTACGTCTTAGATATAGGTCTAGGTTATTTTCCCAGAAGATTAGGCCTGCTAGTTAACATCATACCCCATTAGCAAAATGACTATAGTGAAAACCAACCTCCCCTCTCAATAGTGTTTATGAGGAGATATTAGACCACCATGATTAGGAGATTGCTCATCTTAGGAGGCAACTGACTCAACAGTAAGAGGATCTTTGTTCTATTTCCCTGATTCTATAATATTATAGGAGGAAAACTCATTAACCACACAATAACAATGCTTACCATATTAGGAGGGCCACAAGATCAAGAATACCCCATACAGTTCACCCAAACCTACAGCATGTCCACCATTTTCTAGTGGGAATTCTATCTCCTTGTTCATTGATTCGACCTTAAGTGGTAACTTTATTTTACTAAGCGCAGTTTCTATATCTCTGTTGAATCCTATCAGCGGCCTCACTTTAGTGTTTAGATATTTGATGCTAAAATAGATCTCTTAATGCAACGCTAAAAACATGATTTCCTGTGAACTTCCTTAATCGATTAATATCCTCTTCATTTCAAAATTTGCAATATGTAGAGTAAGTACTAGAGCATCCATATATGGTAGGTTTACACCGACCAGTGGTTTTCGGTGAACAAAATAGTCGGATCAACGTTGATAAACTTCCTCTCTCTCTTAGTGAGGATGGTCTTAGACACCTCCACCTGAAAAGATCTATGTATGCTGATAGAATTATTGAATTTTTCCCTACGATTCTTAGTAGTGGACCATAAAGGACTGATATGGCCATGAATGGCGTTGATCAGATCTTCAGGTGGGAGATCGTAGCCCTCCTTTTGAAATAATTTTATAGTGAATATATACTTCATTTTAATAGTTTCAATATACTCTTTGAGGTGACCGACCTGGATGATATCCTTTAGATGTTTCTTAAATATTTTACAGTTCTCTATAAGGATCCTATGACCCTAGTGATAGGTGCATTTTAAGTTGGCCTCTCTATCACCCAGGTTCCTTTCCATCTTGGTCCGCCTCTTGAAGTAAGGCTTGTCCTTAATCTATGGAATCATCTTATAGATAGACTCTTTGAAGAAAGCCTTTTCTGCCTGAAATCTATTTGATTAATCTATAAAATAGATTACCCTTTGTTAACTTCACTTTGTGAGACTTTTTTTATCCAGAGCAAATTAATTTCCTCCCTTAAAGAGATTTTTTCGTATGATTGTTCTTCAATTACTTAGGAACTTAATTGGCTCGAACCACTGCACTGATAATCCCATCCTCCACTTTGCCATATTTCTCAATGCGAGATATAATAACGTCCATTATAAATATTGACTTATTTGTCAAAGACTGGTAAAGGTAATCTAATCGATCAATACCAAATTTCAAGATTAGATGGATAATTGCTCATTGCAATCATCAACTTTTTGTACAGTTCCTAATATAATTGTGTGTACTTCCTATTAGATTTACTTTTCTTCTTCTTGAGGGAAATCAGTGAATCACCCTTCTGCTGGTGATGAAGCGGGGGTGATAATTTCTCAAATCACTTTAGACCGATCTTCCCAAGAGTAGTTGAAAAAACTCTACACATGAGGGAATCGTGTTGTCTTTAGAGGAACATTGTCTGTCCATAATGCCTAATATGATAAGTGAGATCTTCCTTCTAGTCATAATCCATGATTTGTGGAGTCAATAAATTATCTTGTGGGTCAAAGGTCTCTATATCCATAATTAAAGGTGAGGGAGGGCCATACCCCAATGCTTTCCTATCCAGGTCTTTAGGAGTGTATACCAGATTTAGATTCATCTTTCCTTCTAATTCTTTTTTAATAAGACCCTTGACGTCGTCACTCTCGAGTATGTTCGGTGGATCTTTTTGACGAGTGAACTTAGAGCTCTGTGTTGATTCGGTTAAAATAACTTAATGGAAATTATGATTGATGGAATTTGTAATTTTTTTATGCAAAAATTATCCACCTACGTGGATTAATCAGAAATGAACATATGTCCTCCTACATGGCCAAAATCCTAGTCAGCAGATGATAAATTTTTCGACCAACATGAAGAATGTTGACCAACACAAAGAAGGCCGACTAACAAGACCAATGAAGAGTCATCATACCAAGGGTCATACTACACATGGTTTATTCAACCAATTGTCACATTCATTATGTAAGAATGTAAATGCTTAATTGTATAAAATCATCACATCCCTTGACCTTTGGGTCACTATAAATACGTTGTATCCCTTCCATCAATGGCATGGTCGAACGAATTGTGGGATATTTTTATCTACAAGAGTACCTAGCTTTCTGTGACCTCTAAAATTAATAAAAGAATAGTGGACGTAGTCTTTCTTACATAGATGAACCACTTTAAAAACTCTCTCTCTTTATTTATCATTGCATATTTTATCTATGATTATAAAATTAGATCAAGTCTAGTTTTTTACATCAACAGATTGGTGCCATCTGTGGGAACGTGTTTCTAATATCCATTCTCACTCTTATATACCATTGTTCATGGAAAGATGGATGGCCCCGAGTCCAGTGCCAGAATCAAAGGCAATTCTCCTATTCCATTTGTTCAGCCTATGGCAACAGACTTAACTGGAATCCTATCGAGTTTTGCCAAAGGACAAGAAGCCCTGCAGGAAATGATGAGGTAATTGGATCAGTCATTACAAATGACTCCCTCATCCAGAAGAGAAATGCCTCCTCCACTTCCAATATCCATCAGATAGAGTTATTCCAGATCATCATAAGACACCTTTAATCATCCTGGAACAAATTCATTACTCAGGTCCACGGAACCCTATGTCCATTATTTTCTCCTTAAAGGAAAATTGTCCTGGAAAGGCTAAGCAGAGCTTCTCCCTTTGACTGCTTGGGACCTCGAGAAAATAGAAACCCTCACAAAGCATTATCCAAGAACACCCAACATATGACCGATGAGCGAGAAGCCTCGGTCAGATTCAGATCAAGCGTCTGATGATCAGTACGCGCTAAGCAGACATTTCAGGAGGAGAGTTCGCATAGATCAGATATAGGCAATACTTCACAGAAAGTATCAATCCATAGGTTAGAAGATCAGTTGGGTGAAATGACGAAAGCAAATAATCTTTTACAATGGATTTTCGTCAAATGATCTCCTTTTATTCAGAAAATTGGGGATTTTCTTACTCCATCTAAATTTAAAGCTCCTGTGCTTACCCTCGAATATGACTGTAAAATTGATCATGTTCTCCATATCGAGCAATATTAAGCTTCACTAATATTTATACAGTTCCTGATGAAACGAGGTGCATAATATTTTCAAGTACCATTACGGGTTCAGCCCAAATATGGTATAAAAACCTGCCCCGAGGAAAAATTACGAACTTCAATAAGCTTGTCGAGCTATTCATTTGGAACTTCTATTTTGTAGCTAACCCAATGAAAAGAGTAGCTCATCTTTTAAGTTTAAGGCAACAAGCGGGGGAAAGTACCAGTGAGTACGTTACACGTTTTAACAGTGAGAAATTAGAGGTGATTGATTATGAGGAGAAAATAATCATCATTGCTCTTATGAGTGGCATATTTTTAAACTCATGGCAAAAGAAGGAAAAATAACTAACGACGAAGAAGCAATGGTTGCCAAAATAGAGTCCAGACACTAAGCCTGAGAAAAAGGAGCAAAAAGAGCAGAAGGAACATAAGTTGAAGAAATAGGACAATCTCAAAAAATATGGAACATATACTCCATTGAGTGTTAACAATCACCATATCCTAGTGGAAATCGATCACAATAAGGACTTAAGACGGCCTGAGAAGTTGAGGGCACCTCCTAATAAGAGGGATAAATCCAAATATTATGAATTCCATAAGGATCACGGTCACACCACTGATAACTGCATCACTTTAAAAAATGAGATATAATCCTTCATCTATAAAGGGAAACGCAATATATTTGTTGATCGACATGATAGCAGAGAACCTAGATGAAGGTCAAATTCTCCATGCAAGTCTATAGATGATTGAAAGAGATGATTATGAAGATGATTATGAAGATGATCCAAACCTTTTGAAGAAGCCCAAACAACAGAATGTGAGGTAGCTATGATCAATTTGGGTTCATTTGATTGTCATATGATTACAGGTAGTGATGCAGGAGGAGATGATCACACTACCGAAAGGAAAGCTTACTTGAATGAAGCCCAAGATTACTCCTATATCTGGAGAATTAATTTGACCGAAGATGACCGACCGAGGAAGGTCAACAAAGACAAACTGGTGATGATTTTTTTCAAAAAATGATCTCTCTGGGGTACTTTATCGCCATGATGACCCACTAGTTATCAAATTCAAAATCCAGGATATTGTCATCGTAAGAGTTTTGATTGATAATGGGAGTTCAATTGATATTATGATTTATCATTGGTTTCAGAGTTTGGACTTGAAGCTCAGTCAACCTGAACCCTATCACAGGCTATTAATAGCCTTTTTTGGTGAAAAAGTTTATCCTTTGGGACAATCGAGCTAGAAGTGCTATTCGGCACCTGGCCAGTAAGTCGTACATAGAAAATATGCTTCTTCGTGATGGATAAGAATGTTTAATCTGCCTATAATGTGATCCTTAGCAGGGTAAGGTTGAAGAAGTTTAAATCCATACAAATCAATAGTCCATCAATGCTTACTATTTCCAACTCATTTTGGGGTAGGTGTTGTGCAAGGCGACCAAAAGATGGCCAGAGAGTGTTGTTACTACTCAGTCGATCAAGATGGCCTGATTGAATTGAAGAAGAAGAAGAAGAAGAAGAAGAAGAAGAAGAAGAAGAAGAAGAAGAAGAAGAAGAAGAAGAAGAAGACAACAATTCACCAGGTGGATACCACTGAGCCTAAAGGTGAGTCTGAAGTTGAAACTTTAGATCCACGAGATAAAACAGAGTTGGCCAAGGGACAGATTATGGAAGTAACTAAAAGCATTATCCTGGATGTTGAAAAATCGAAGAGAACTACATAGATCGACTCAATAATGGATCCCATCCATAAACATGAATTTATTATGTTCCTGAGGCAACAAGGAAATGTATTTTCTTGGAGCCATGAAGATATGCCTTGGATTGCCATATGAAAGGGGTGACGATATTTAGAAACAAGGGGAAATTAGTGTTGCGTTATATCGGGCCGTTTATGATTATGAAAAAGGTGGGAATTGGGAATATCATTTAACACTTTTGGAATACCTAGATCAAGTACAATACATGTTTCGCATATTTCTACTTCGTAGGCTTTTACATCCTAAGGTATCTTATCATCATATCAGCTTAGCCGAGATTAAGTTAGACCCCGACACTTCTTATAATGAACATTTGATAGCCATTTTGGATAGAAGGATTCACGAATTTCACTCCAGTGAGATATCATTAGTAAGAGCGCAGGGGAACCACCATAATGAGGAGTCCACGTGGGATGAGAATTTGATGAAGCAACAATATCCACATCTCTTTTAAGTCGGGTATAAATCTTAATTTATTAATTCCAAAGATAAAATTCTTTTTGTTTAGGGGGAGATTGTAATACTCCATAATTTTGAAAGATTTATGAAATAATTAAATATTAAAATTTGTTGGAATTTTTATGGAAATTTGAATTTTATATAAATTAATTATATGTACAATGTTTATGTAATTATTTGGAATGAAATGTAAATTCTTGAAATTATGTAATCTTTGAAGAAAGAATGAAATTTCTTGGGCCTAATTATAATTTTCTCTTAAAGTAGGAATTTATTTGAATTTTTGAAAGTAAATTAGGAAAGATTCATAAGGGAAATTGTATCATTTTAAGCACTTGCTGATTTTTAAAAAAAATTTCAACTTGGGCTCTGACCCGTTTTTTGCAAATTATCTTTTCTTATCAAATCACTTTCAGGTGGCCAGCCACAGGGGCACCAAGCATAGGAGATTCACTCATTCGGCGAGTTGTAGCTATTGTGGAAGCTACAGGGCTTCGGTAGTAGACGCCTCCATGACTCTCATTGACTTCTTTTGAGATATTTCATCAGTTAGGACCTGTTGCCCATTTTTATTCAGTTATTTCGAAATTTGAACTTTGTTATTTACCCTTCAGTTATTAGATTTATTTAGTTGGACTATTGTATTTGAATTTAGGCTGGAAGTGTTTACTCCAGTCCCTTTTACTATGTCAGTATTTCATTTCTTATGTGATTGGATTAAATGGTGAATGTTTAGTTGTTCTTCTTAAATTGTTTTATAATTAGTCGAAAATATAAAATTTTGACATCAGCCTTTTTAAATATTAGGTGGTTAGTTTTAATTATATAATTTTCGACAGTGATGCATAATCTGAACCAACTGGATATTCTAATTTAATTAATAAGGATTGATCACCTGGTATTTAATTAGGCGGGGTGTCACACCTAGTATCATCTAAAGGCATATAATTTGACCGAGCAAAAATAGATGTCATAGCCGAGCTTCCCCCACCTAAATCACTAAGGGATGTGCGCTCCTTTTTGGGCCATGAAGGATTTTATAGAAGGTTTATCTAGGATTTTAGCTCCATCGCTAGACCCTTGAGTAACCTCCTTATGAAGTATGCACCCTTTGAGTGGAATGACGTATGCCAAGAGGCTTTTGATAAATTAAAAAGCATGCAGATTTCCGTGCCCATCATGTAAGCTTCGGATTGGTCCTTACCATTCGAGCTTATGTGTGATGCGAGTGATTAGCGATTGAGGATGTTTTGGGGAAGAGAAAAGATTAGAAAGCTCATGTAATCTATTACGCTAGCAGAACATTAACTAGTCCATAACTTAACTACTCCACCACAGAGAAAGAGTTGCTAGTAGTTGTTTTTGCTTTGGACAAATTCTGCTCATACCTTGTTGGGTCGCCCATCACTTGATTTACCGCCCACGCGGCCCTTAATAATCTCCTTACTAAGAAGGATTCAAATTCGCTCGTCATAAGGTGGATCCTACTCCTACAAGAGTTCAATCTCTCTATAAAAGATAAGAAAGGGTTAGAAAATGTCATTACCAACCATTTGTCACGGCCCTCGTCTGACATGCCTAGTGATCCAATACCCATAGGCCAGTATTTTTCGAATGAGCATATCTTTAATACTATTTCTCTACCTTGGTGTAAGGACATATTTTCATAGGTCCGTTATTAATTTATTATGTCATATGCTGCTACACCGTCAAAGAGCATTCAAGAGACATCTACATCAAAGACGGATCTGAATTACTCAAGTTCTTCAACATTCAAGACTCCGCGAAGTTTACTTTGGTAAGGTTATGTCTTAAATACATTTACTTTTCACTTAGAGCTTTTGGGAGATTTTACAAAATATTTTCTAAGTGTTGGAGCGGACTTTTTAGTCAAATATTGAGAATGAGTATTTTTCTAAGTTTTGAAGCGGACCTCGATTTTGATGCCCAGGTCATTCGCGCGAGATCAACATCTTGTTCGAATGAGATTGGAAGTCGCGCGATGTCATTTGAACGACACGCATCCTTCGTTCGAGCGACATATGCTTCTCGTTCGAACGAGCTCGGATTTTGAGGCAGTGCATTTTTGTATAAATACTCATTAAATGGTAACATTTTAACTAAGAAGTCACAGCATTTTGACGAACAGAAAAACTGCGAAAGCATAATCCTTTTTGGCTTCTTCCTTTAGGGTTTTAATCCATTTTGTTTTCAATTCATAAAACTCCCATATGCTTTAGTGAATTATTTTTGTGTTCAAGAACAAAAAATTTTCCCTTATTTATTCTTTGTAGGGAGAGCTCTATAACCGACTACTGCGTGCTATTGTGGAGGGAGTCCTTATAAAGTTCACTCTTATGGAGAAGCCATTTTTCTTCTTCATTTCTGCCCTCCTGGAAAGGGAAAATTCCAACCCTAACTTGTGGAGGAACCGTCTTCTTCTTCATTGCTGCCCTCCTGGAAAGGGAAAGTTCCAGTTGAGACATCGGAATCGACACCTGCGGGTATTTCGTATGTCACCCTATTTCATTGTAATCCGTGTAAGCCATTTTCTTACAAATTATAGTGAAATAAAAGGTTTTGCCCCTTTGGGGGATTTTTCCTAAAATTTATTTATTTGTCACATGCTTTATTTATTTATGGGTTGACACACGCACTTTTAGATGCATGTTTAGGGGCTGGATTAATTTGGTTTAAAAATAGACTCTAATGAAATAAGTGTGTCAAATTAGATATTTGCGAATTTAATCAATTATCACACAGTCGCACTATTTAAATTGGTAATAATAAGTTGTGGGGGAGTTTTTGCATTATGGGGGAGATTTGATTATTAATGCTTTATTCTTATATCATTTCAAACTTGATGCGACACGAAGATTTTTGCTTTATCTCATGTGTGTAGGTATAAATATTGAAGATCATGATGTTGCACACCTTGATGAGAAAAGCTTTGAGATTTGACGAAGATGATTGAAGAACAGTTTTGAGGTCTTGCAAGTTTATTCATGGGATGGTAAATTTGTATAAGTATTTCTGTTTTTGATATTTCGGATTTTTTTATGTATGTACTGGGATTGACATAGGGGGAGATTTGTAAGGACGTATTTTCATAGGTCCGTTATCAATTTATTGTGTCATATACCGCTACACCGTCAAAGAACATTCAAGAGACATCTACATCAAAGACGGATCTGAATTACTCAAGTTCTTCATCATTCAAGACTCTGCAAAGTTTACTTTGGTAAGGTTATGTTTCAAATACCTTTACTTTTCACTTAGAGCTTTTGGGAGATTATTACAAAATATTTTCTAAGTGCTGGAGCGGACTTTTTCGTCAAATATTGAGAATGAGTATTTTTTTAAAGTTTTGAAGCGGACCTCGATTTTGATGCCCAGGTCGTTCGTGCGAGATCAGCATCTCTTTTGAGCGAGATTGGAAGTCGCACGATGTCGTTTGAATGACACACATCCTTCGTTCGAGCGACATATGCTTCTCCTTCGAACGAGCTCGGATTTCGAGGTGGTGCGTTTTTGTATAAATACTCATTAAATGGTAACGTTTTCATTAAGAAGTCACAGCGTTTTGACGAACAGAAAAATTGGGAAAGCAGAATCCTTTTTGGCTTCTTCCCTTAGGGTTTTAATGCCTTTTGTTTTCAATTCACAAAACACCCATATGCTTTAGTTAATAGTTTTAGTGTTCAAGAACACAACTTTTTCCCTTGTTTATTCTTTGTGGGGAGAGCTCTACAACCGACAGTTGCGTGCTATTGTGGAGGGAGTCCTTATAAAGTTCACTCTTGTAGAGAAGGATTTTTTCTTCTTCATTGTTGCCCACATAGGAAGGGAAAATTCCAGCCATAACTTGTGGAGGAGCCGTCTTCTTCTTCACTGCTGCCCTCCTAAAAAGGTAAAGTTCCATCCGAGACATCGGAACCGACACCTGCGGGTATTTCGTATGTCACCCTATTTCATTGTAATCCGTGTAAGCCGTTTTCTTACAAATTAGAGTGAAATAAAAGGGTTTGCTCCTTCGGGGGATTTTTCTTAAATTTTATTTTTTTGTGTCACATGCTTTATGTATTTATGGGTTGACACATGCACTTTTAGATGCATGTTTCGGGGTTGGATTAATTTGGTTTAAAAATAGACTCTAATTAAATAAGGGTGCCAAATTAGATATTTGTGAATTTAATCAATTATCACACAATCGCACTCTTCAAATTGGTAATTATCAGTCATGGGGGAGTTTTTGCATTATGGGGGAGATTTTATTATTAATGCTTTATTCTTATATCATTTCAAACTCGATGTGTCATGAAGGTTTTTGCTTTATCTCATGTGTGTAGGTACAAATATTGAAGATCATGATGTTGCACACCCTGATGAGAAAAGCTTTGAGAATTGACGAAGATGACTGAAGAACAGTTTTGAGGGCTTCCAAATTTATTCATGGGAGGGTAGATTTGTATAAGCATTTTGTGTTTTTATAATTCGGATTTTTTATGTATGTACCGGCATAGACATAGGGGGAGATTTGTAAGGACCTATTTTCATAGGTCGGTTATCAATTTATTATGTCACATACCGCTACACCCTCAAAGAGCATTCAAGAGATATCTACATCAAGGACGGATCCAAATTACTCAAGTTCTTCATCATTCAAGACTCCGCGAAGTTTAGTTTGGTAATGTTATGTTTTAAATACCTTTACTTTTCACTTAGAGCTTTTGGGAGATTATTACAAAATATTTTCTAAGTGTTGGAGCGGACTTTTTCGTTAAATATTGAGAATGAGTATTTTTTCTAAGTTTTGAAGCGGACCTCGATTTTGACGCAGAGTTCGTTCGCGCGAGATCAACATCCCACTTGAACGACATGCATCCTTCGTTCGAGCGACATATGGTTCTCATTCGAATGATCTCGGATTTTGAGGCGGTACATTTTGTATAAATACTCATTAAATGGTAACGTTTTCATTAAGAAGTCACAGCGTTTTGACGAGCAGAAAAACTGTGAAAGCAGAATCCTTTTTGGCTTCTTCCTTTAGGGTTTTAATCCCTTTTGTTTTCAATTCACTAAACTCCCATATGCTTTAGTGAATTGTTTTGGTGTTCAAGAACACAACTTTTGCCCTTTTTTTATTCTTTGTGGGGAGAGCTCTACAACCGACAGCTACGTGATATTGTGGAGGGAGTCCTTATAAATATCACTCTTGTGGAGAAGCCGTTTTTCTTCTTCATTGCTGCCCTCCTGGAAAGGGAAAATTCCAGCCATAACTTGTGGAGGAGTCGTCTTCTTCCTCACTACAAACCTCCTGGAAATTGAAAGTTCTAGCCGAGACATCGGAACCGACACCTGCGGGTATTTCATATGTCACCCTATTTCATTGTAATCCGTGTAAGCCATTTTCTTACAAATTATAGTGAAATAAAAGGTATTTCCCCTTTGGCGGATTTTTCGTAAAATTTATTTATTCGTGTCACATGCTTTATTTATTCATGGGTTGACAAACGCACTTTTAGATGCATGTTTAGGGACTGGATTAATTTGGTTTAAAAATATACTCTAATTGAATAAGTGTGCCAAATTAGATATTTGCGAATTTAATCAATTATCACAGTCTCACTCTTCAAATTGGTAATTATAAGTTATGGGGGAGATTTTGCATTATGGGGGAGATTTGATTATTAATGCTTTATTCTTATATCCTTTCCAACACAATTTGTCACGAAGGTTTTTGTTTTATCTCATGTGTGTAGGTACAAATATTGAAGATCATGATGTTGCACACCCAGATAAGAAAAGCTTTGAGATTTGACGAAGATGATTGAAAAACAGTTTTGAGGTCTTGCAAATTTATTCATGGGAGGGTAGATTTGTATAAGCATTTTGATTTTTGATAATTCAGATTTTTTATGTATGTACCGGCATAGACATAGGGGAAGATTTATAAGGACATATTTTCATAGGTCCGTTATAAATTTATTATGTCATATACCGCTACACCGTTAAAGAGCATTCAAGAGACATCTAAACCAAAGACGGATCCGAATTACTCAAGTTCTTCATCATTCAAGACTCTGCGAAGTTTACTTTGGTAAGGTTATATTTTAAATACCTTTACTTTTCACTTAGAGCTTTTCGGAGATTTTTACAAAATATTTTCTAAGTGTTGGAGCGCACTTTTTCGTCAAATATTGAGAATGAGTATTTTTCTAAGTTTTGAAGCAGACCTCGATTTTGACGCCTAGGTCCTTCGCGCGAGATCAGCATCTTGTTCGAACGAGATTGGAAGTCACGTGATGTCATTTGAACGACACGCGTCCTACATTCGAGCGACATATGTTTCTCGTTCGAACGAGCTCGAATTTCGAGGCGGTGCATTTTTGTATAAATACTCATTAAATGTTAACGTTTCCATTAAGAAGTCACAGCGTTTTGACGAACAGAAAAACTGTGAAAGAAGAATCCTTTTTGGCTTCTTCCTTTAGGGTTTTAATCCCTTTTGTTTTCAATTCACAAAACTTCCATATGCTTTAGTGAATTGTTTTGGTGTTCAAGAACAAAACTTTTGCCCTTGTTTATTCTTTGTGGGGAGATCTCTACAACCGACAGCTGCGTGCTATTGTGGAGGGAGTCCTTATAAAGTTTACTCTTATGCAGAAGCCGTTTTTCTTCTTCATTACTGCCCTCCTAGAAAGAGAAAATTACAGCTGTAACTTGTGGAGGAGTCGTATTCCTCTTCACTACAACACTCCTGAAAAGGGAACGTTCCAGCCGAGACATCGGAACCGACACCTGCGGGTATTTCGTATGTCACCCTATTTCAATGTAATCCGTGTAAGCCGTTTTCTTACAAATTATAGTGAAATAAAAGGTTTTTCCCCTTTGGGTGATTTTTCTAAAATTTGTTTATTTGTGTCACATGCTTTATTTATTTATGGGTTGACACACACACTTTTAGATGCATGTTTAGGGGCTGGATTAATTTGTTTTAAAAATAGACTCTAATTAAATAAGTGTGCCAAATCAGATATTTGCGAATTTAATCAATTATCACACAACCGCACTCTTTAAATTGGTAATTATCAGTTATGGGGGAGTTTTTGCATTATGGGGGAGATTTGATTATTAATGATTTATTCTTACATCATTTCAAACTCAATGCGTCACGAAGGTTTTTGCTTTATCTCCTGTGTGTAGGTACAAATATTTAAGATCATGATGCTGCACACCCTGATGAGAAAAGCTTTGAGATTTGACGAAGATGATTGGAGAACAGTTTTGAGGTCTTGCAAATTTATTCATGGGAGGGTAGATTTGTATAAGCATTTTAGTTTTTGATAATTCGGATTTTTTATGTATGTACTGGCATAGACATAGGGGGAGATTCGTAAGGACATATTTTCATAGGTCCGCTATCAATTTTTTATGTCATATACCGCTACACCGTCAAAGAGCATTCAAAAGACATCTACATCAAAGACGGATCCGAATTACTCAAGTTCTTCATCATTCAAGACTCCGTGAATTTTACTTTGGTAAGGTTATGTTTTAAATACCTTTACTTTTCTCTTAGATCTTTTGGGAGATTTTTACAAAATATTTCTAAGTGTTGGAACGGACTTCGATTTTGACGCCCAGGTCGTTCGTACGAGATCAGCATCTCGTTCGAACGAGATTGAAAGTCGTGCAATGTCATTTGAATGACAAGCATCCTTCGTTCGAGCGATATATGATTCTCGTTCGAACGAGCTCGGATTTTAAGGTGGTGCGTTTTTGTATAAATACTCATTAAATGGTAACGTTTTCATTATGAAGTCAGGGCGTTTTGACGAACAGAAAAATTGCGAAAGCAGAATCCTTTTTGGCTTCTTCCTTTACGGTTTTAATCCCTTTTGTTTTCAGTTCACAAAACTCTCATATGCTTTAGTGAATTGTTTTGGTGTTCAAGAACACAACTTTTTCCCTTGTTTGTTCTTTGTGGGAAGAGCTCTACAACCGACATATGCGTGCTATTGTGGAGGGAGTCCTTATAAAGTTCACTCTTGTGAAGAAGCCGTTTCTCTTCTTCATTACTGCCCTCCTGAAAAGGAAAAATTCTAGCCGTAACTTGTGGAGGAGCCATCTTCTTCTTCACTCTGCCCTCCTGGAAAGGGAAAGTTTCGCCCGAGACATCAGAACCAACACCTGCGGGTATTTCATATGTCACCCTATTTCATTGTAATCCGTGTAAGCTATTTTCTTACAAATTATAGTGAAATAAAAGGTTTTGCTCCTTTGGGGGGTTTTTGCTAAAATTTATTTTTTTGTGTCACATGATTTATTTATTTATGGGTTGACACACGCACTTTTAGATGCATGTTTAGGGGCTGGATTAATTTTGTTAAAAAATAGACTCTAATTAAATAAGTGTGCCAAATTAGATATTTGCGAATTTAATCAATTATCACACAGTCGCACTCTTCAAATTGGTAATTATCAGTTATGGGGGAGTTTTTGCATTATGGGGGAGATTTGATTATTAATGCTTTATTCTTATATCATTTCAAACTCGATGTGTCACGGATGTTTTTGCTTTATCTCATATGTGTATGTACAAATATTGAAGATCATGATGTTGCACAACTTGATGAGAAAAGCTTTGAGATTTGACGAAGATGACTGAAGAATAGTTTTGAGGTCTTGCAAATTTATTTATGGGAGGGTAGATTTGTATAAGAATTTTATTTTTGCTAATTCGGATTTTTTTATGTATGTACAGGCATAGACATAGGGGGATATTTGTAAGGACATATTTTCATAGGTCCGTTATCAATTTATTATGTCATATACCGCTACACCGTCAAAGAGCATTCAAGAGACATCTACATCAAAGATGGATCCAAATTACTCAAGTTCCTTATCTTTCAAGACTCCGCGAAGTTTACTTTGGTAAGGTTATGTTTTAAATACCTTTACTTTTCACTTAGAGCTTTCGGGAAATTTTTACAAAATATTTTCTAAGTGTTGGAGCGGACTTTTTCGTCAAATATTGAGAATGAGTATTTTTTCTAAGTTTTGAAGCGGACCTCGATTTTGACGCCCAGCTCTTTCGCACGAGATAAGCCTCTCGTTTGAACGACACGCATTTTTCGTTCGAGCGATATATGCTTCTCGTTCGAACGAGCTCGGATTTCGAGGCGGTGCATTTTTGTATAAATACTCATTAAATGGTAACGTTTTCATTAAAAAGTCAGAGCGTTTTGACGAACAGAAAACTTGCGAAAGTAGAATCCTTTTTGGCTTCTTCCTTTAGGGTTTTAATCCCTTTTGTTTTCAATTCACAAAACTCCCATATTCTTTAGTGAATTGTTTTGGTGTTCACGAACACAACTTTTGCCCTTGTTTATTGTTTATGGGGAGAGCTCTACAACTGACAACTGTGTGCTATAGTGGAGGGAGTCCTTATAAAGTTCACTCTTGTGGAGAAGTCGTTTTTCTTCTTCATTGCTACCTTCCTGGAAATAGAAAATTCCAGTCGTAACTTGTGGAGGAGCCATCTTCTTCTTCACTGCTACCCTCCTGGAATGGAAAAGTTCTAGCCGAGACATCGGAACCGACACCTGCGGGTATTTCGTATGTCACCCTATTTCATTGTAATCCGTGTAAGCCGTTTTCTTACAAATTATAGTGAAATAAAAGGTTTTTCCCCATTGGGGAATTTTTCCTGAAATTGTTTGTTTTATCCTACATGCTTTATTTTATTGGATAAATCATCTAGATGCATGTTTTAGGGTTTAACTAAATTTTGTGATTAATTAAAATTGGATTTTATTTGAGAAGTCGCAATATTTCCGCTGTAGCGATTCTACAAATTGGTATCAGAGCTTATTTAAGCGATCACCACTTTTTCAAATTGGTATTAGAGCAGGTTGCGCTAATGTATTGCGTATTCCTATTTTCCACAAAATTTGTGTGATATTGATTTTTTCGATACTTCAGATTTTTGAAAATCGCAATTTTTCTGATGGGGAACTTACCTAATCGGATGCCCTCCTTTGATGGCCCGAGTCAAAGTTTTGATGATATAAATCGTTTGAATTTAACGTTTGCAAAAAGAATTAAAGTTTTGGAAAAAGAAAATTCTCGTTTTAAATACGCGATGGATCTTTTACAGACGGTTCAAACATCAACTAGATTTTTATCGTGAAAATTTTGTTTCCTTGGACCATGACTTTATTGGTTTAAAATTGTCCAAGAAGGAGAGTGATGATAGGGTCCGATTTTTAGAGAAAGAATTGGAGAAACTTAAAAATTTGATGGTTTGTGTTTGTGCCAAAGAGGATAAAAATATTTTAGTCAATGAGTTTGTGGCACGTGAAAAGACTCTTAGGGATAAGTTTGTTTTAACTGAGGGTGAGCGCGATAAACTGCTAAGTTTAATTGAAAATTTGAAAAAGAAATCCCTGTCTTTGGAAGACTATAAACCTTTGCTTGAGTTAAAAATTTTGAAGTTAAAAGATGATTTGACAGACTCAAGTCGGTTTGATAGTGATGGTAATGACTCATCATGTTCTCATGATTCTAATGCTAAAGTCAAAACTATTATTTGTTTTAGAGGTTCAACTAATTCCGAGGATGTTAGAAAAGATCACAATTTAGGTGTCGTTACACCCGTTTACACATGTTCATATTGTGGTAGGAAAGATCACCTTAGGCGATTTTGTTTTGATCTTGGAAAATGTCCTAGGAAGTTTATGTCTATTGTTCCCGTGGTTCCCAAAGCCCCCGCACGACGTTTCACATCTATTTGGGTTAGGAAATTACTTTTACAGGCACTAGATTTTAAACAAGTTGATTCTCATTTGCTTGCACATGATTCTTCTCTTACCATATCATATAGATGATTGTGTTTGCATGTTTGTCATACGCTAGTTTTTGTTTGATGATATTTATGTTTGCTAGCGTTGTGACATGTACTTTTTGTACAAATTTTTTTTTTGAAAAATGCAAAAAGATCTTCTATTTTTTTTAGTGTCCATTCAGATTTTTTTTGGTCAAATTTGAAAATCCAAAAATATTTTTGTATTTTGTTTGCACTTTTTATGGATAAACACTTAGGATGACCAATTCACAACATCATTCCATTCTTCATGTGACTATTTGATAGTGTTTTGAGACAATAGGTCAATTCATCCTTGTACTTTATAATGTTTGGAGTCATTAAGATGTAATTAAGTGTTACTTCCTACATGTTTGGCTCATGTTTCCTTTATTGCACACATGCACTGAGTTATTTGATTATTGTGCTTGTCTTATCATATGTTGGTTGGGTGTTTTCACTTCAATCCTTTCCTTTAAAACGAACCAAGCACGATAAATTTTGATAAGAAAATTGTGCATATAAAAACCGTTTTGTGAGTTTGTGTGTTTTGTTTGAAAACGAGAAAGGGCTGTGAGTGAATAATAATCATAACGTGAAAGCCACCGTTTGAAAAGAGCCCACACAAAAAAATTAAGGCAGTAAAAAGATGAAATATGCCAAAAATTTGGGCTTATAGGTTTTCTCTAAGTTGAGAATTTAGTACCTATTTAGATATAAATAATTGCATTATTATATATGAGGGAGTTTTGGATGGATATATTAATGGGTTTGCACGTCCTTTGAAAAGTTCTCGAAATGGTACTAAATAGTTTTGGACGTTTTTGGTGTGAAAATCATTTGACTTTGATTTGTTGACTTGTATAAGACGATGTCATTTAAATTCAACAAATTTTTACACCTAAGGATACTTTTGATGCTCATTCGTTAGGAGTACACGTATGCATCGTGCACATATGATTGATTGAGTTCATTTACCTATCGGATGTGTTCACACCCATTCATTCCATTTTCATGGCTTGGTTGTTTTAGTTTAAATCCATGGTGTGATTTTTAGTATCTTATTTTTGTATGAAAAATTGAAAAATCCAAAAATAATTTCCAAGATTTTTGAGATACTCCTTTGCATGCGCGTAGTTTGATCCTTGTTTGCTACGCATTTTTATTGTGACACTCCATGTTTTGATTGTTTCTTCTTATCTGTCTATTTGGGGACATCATAAAAAGGGGGAGAAAGAATTATCAGTTATGGGGGAGTTTTTGCATTATGGGGGAGATTTGATTATTAATGCTTTATTCTTATATCATTTCAAACTCGATGCGTCACGAAGGTTTTTGCTTTATCTCATGTGTGTAGGTACAAATATTGAAGATCATGATGTTTCACACCTTGATGAGAAAAGCTTTGAGATTTGATGAAGATGATTGAAGAACAGTTTTGAGGTCATGCAAATTTATTCATTGGAGGGTAGATTTGTATAAGTATTTTAGTTTTTGATAATGCATACTTTTTATGTATGTACCGACGTAGACATAGGGGGAGATTTGTAAGGACATGTTTTCATAGGCCCATTATCAATTTATTATGTCATATACCTCTATACCGTCAAAGAGCATTCAAGAGACATCTACATCAAAGACGGATCCGAATTACTCAAGTTCTTCATCATTCAAGACTCCACGAAGTTTACTTTGGTAAGGTTATGTTTTAAATACATTTACTTTTGACTTAGAGCTTTTGGGAGATTTTTACAAAATATTTTCTAAGTGCTGGAGCGAACTTTTTCGTTAAATATTGAGAATGAGTATTTTTTCTAAGTTTTGAAGCAGACCTAGATTTTGACACCCAGGTCGTTCGCGCGAGATCAGCATCTCTTTCAAAAGAGATTGGAAGTCGCACAATATCGTTTGAACGATGTGCATGCTTCGTTCGAGCGATATATGCATCTCGTTTGAACGAGCTCGAATTTCGAGGTGATGCGTTTTTGTATAAATACTCATTAAATGGTAACATTTTCATTAAGAAGTCACAGCGTTTTGACGAACAGAAAAACTGCGAAGGCAGAATCCTTTTTGGCTTCTTCCTTTTGGGTTTTAATCCCTTTTGTTTTCAATTCACAAAACTCCCATATGCTTTAGTGAATTATTTTAGTGTTCAAGAACACAACTTTTGCCCTTGTTTATTCTTTATGGGGAGAGCTCTACAACCAATAGTTGCGTGCTACTGTGGAGGGAGTCCTTATAAAGTTCACTCTTGTGGAGAAGCCATTTTTCATCTTCATTGCTTCCCTCCTAGAAAGGGAATATTCCAGTCATAACTTGTGGAGGAGCCGTCTTCTTCTTCACTGCTGCCCTCCTGGAAAGGGAAAGTTCCAACCGAAACATCGAAACTGACACCTGCGGGTATTTCGTATGTCACCCTATTTCATTGTAATCCGTGTAAGCTGTTTTCTTACAAATTATAGTGAAATAAAAGGTTTTGCCCCTTTGGGGGATTTTTCTTGAAATTGTTTGTTTTATCCTACATGCTTTATTTTATTGGATAAATCATCTAGATGCATGTTTTAGGGTTTAACTAAAATTTGGGATTAATTAAAATTGGATTTTATTTGAGAAGCCGCAATATTTTCGCAGTAGCGATTCTACAAATTGGTATCAGAGCTTATTTAAGCGATCACCACTTTTACAATTGGTTCATGAACATAGTTAACTATCTTGTCATGGGAGTCATTCCTCCCGGATGGGCATCGCAAGAGAAGAAGAAATTCATTACTTGGTCCCTTATTATGCGGACCAACTCATCCGAAGATGCGTACTGAATGAAGAAATTCAAGATGTGATACGATTTTATCATACGGAGGCTTGTGGAGGCAAGTTCTCCAAGAATAATATGGTCGCTAAAATCCTGCAAAGCGATCTCTATTAGCCCACAATATTTTAGGATGTGAACGCTTATTGCAAATCTTGTGATAGATGCTAAAGGATGGGAGTTATTACCCACCGTGACATGATGCCACTAACCCCTATACTCATTATTGAGTTATTTGATTATTGAGGTATTGACGTCATGGGACCATTCCCTCCCTCCTTCGGTTTCTTATAAATCCTCGTTGCGTTAGACTAAGTCTCCAAATGGGTAGAGGCAATAGCTACCAAGATGAATGATAATAAAGTGGTGATAAAGTTCTTACAAGAATACATACTTTCTCGCTTCGGTGCTTCGAAGGAGATCATAAGTGATAACGGAACACATTTTTACAATAAGTCGTTTGAAAAGTTAATGAGAAAGTATGGGATCATCCACAAGGTTGGGAGGACTTATCATCCTCAAACAAGTGGGCAAGTCAAGCTAGAAAACTGTGAGATCAAAACTATCCTGGAAAATACTGTCGACCCTGCCCGAAAAGATTGGTCCCTTCGATTAAATGATGCACTATGGGTTTACCGTACCGCCTACAAGAACCCCCCCGCGATGTCCCCATTTTGTTTTGTCTATTGCAAGCCTTGCCATCTCCCTATGGAGCTAGAGCACAAAGCTTATTGGGTCATTAAGAGGTTGAACTATAATCCTGATAAAGCTGGTGAAGCTCACAAGCTTCAACTGAACAAGTTGGAAGAGATGCACAATGACTCATATGAGAATGCTAAAATTTTAAAAGAACGAATGAAACTCGTGCATGACAAGATAATTAACCGCAAAGAGTTTCATCCAGGATAAAAATTTCTTCTCTATAACTCTCGATTACACTTATTTTTTGGTAAGTTGCGTTCAAGGTGGACGGGTCCATTTGTGGTTAGAGAAGTATTCCACCACGAGGCAATAGAGTTGGAAGATGCAAAAGGAGGAAATACCTTCAAGGTGACTGGATAATGCCTCAAACCGTACTTTGAGGCGTGCGTCGAAGAAGATGACGCATTTGGTTATCGGACCCCATCTATGGGGACTGGTTGAGAAGTACGAGAAGGTCGTCACACCCCCAATGCGTATGGGGTGATTCTTATGTACAGTAGACATGAGTCGGTTAGGTTAGTCAGAGTCTGTATGCATATGACACATATTATAGGTGCGGGATATCACACGTTGAGAGCGAGCCTAGGTTTTTGGAGCAAGCGTTGAGCGAAGTTAGGTTGATTTTGTGTAGGTTTAGTTGTGGGAAAATTCAAAGAATGAGAGAGATGAGTGAAGTCTGCAAATTGGGGATTCTCCATTTTTCAGGGATCTGGACCAGTCCGCCCCGTGGGATCCGGATCGGTTCATTTTTGAGAAAAATACAAATTTAAATAGGACCGGTCCTGTCCTAGGCACTTTGATCGGTTCGGCTTTTGGGTATTTTGTTCCTTCCCGAGATACAACCCCCATTTCCCAATCTTTATTCCTCCCTCCCAATCCATTTTCCATCTTCCCCAAACCACCATTTCCCTCCCAAATTCACTCCCCCTTACCTCTAAAACCAACCTTTCTCTCCCCCATACCAACCTATAAATACACCCTTACCCCTCCCTCTTTCCACCATCACTTCTCCTAACTCGCATACTATATCTCTTCCAGATTTCTAGTGTCCAACCACTGTTTTTACACATGGCCAACCGCATCCGCCCCCAAAAATACAACTCCATCGAAGTCATTGACCATGGAAATGACTCATACCGCTCCAATCAAGAACAAATATGGTGTGAACGTTTCTTCGGTCAATCTTGTAAACTTCATATGGATTGCGAAGTGTGCTGGGTCAATTTGCCAAATTCCGTCACCAACCTCTTCCTTCCACGGAGTTGGTTTCGGTTCCTTAACGAGCCCCACGATGCGGTGTGGGAAGCCGAGGTGCGATCTTTGTATGGAACCCTTGTCTGCACCGATGACTTTATTTCTGAGGTGTTTGTTGACGTCCAACGCATTCCATTCTCCTTAGATATTCTCAATCGGGAACTTGCAGAGAAGGATGTACTGAGTTCGGCCTAATTCACATATCCAAATAGTCTCGCCCCACTCGATAAAGCCGTTTGCATTGCTGGTATAGCACCCGACAAGGTTAGGGCCATCGAAACATTTTCGGTGGGTCATGTGAGCGATAAGGCGTGCATCACCTTACAAATTTTATGCTCAAATATCCTACAAACCTTGAACGATTCTGCAATATGCCCCTGGCATGTGACTCTAGTGTATCACCTTTTTCACCCCTCCAGAATGATCCGCCTAGGTCACATTATTTACAAAGATGTGACACCCCGCCCAAATAAATACCGGGTGATCAGTCCTATATCAAATTTAAAACAGGAATCTCAGGGGTTCATTCTTAGCATCACTGTCGAAAACTTTTTAAAACTTTACTAACCACCTAGTATTCAAAAAGACTGATGTCAAATTTTATGCTTTTATTAAACAATTAAATATGCATGCTGAATAACAAATAAACCACACATCCAAACCATGAGTCTAAAACAACACTAAATGACTAAATGACCTGCCGAATAAACAATCGGCTCAAAATCCCAATATTAATAATTCAATGAATGAATACATAAATCAAATACTCAGTCTAAAAGTAAAAGGGGAAACATGACCTGAATGAATCTACAACTGAGATAAGAATCCTACTCTAGGAATAAAGAAATGATACGTCTAAATCAAATCCTGCAACCATCCACAATGTTGCAGCTGCGTAACCCTGGAATAGATAAGTCAACTATGGCATCCCTGTGGCTGGACACCTGTTAATATACATATACATAGACAAGAGAGAATAAGTACAAGAAACGGGTCAGACCCCGATTTATAAAAATGTTTAGTAAGCATTTTATTGCAATAAATGAAATGTGTAGTATATAATGTTCATAATTGTTTTTACGGTCCCACTCTCTTGAGGACAATCTCACCTCTCTTCTATAGTGCACACCTATCGCATTCATTTATTCCGCCTAGCCATCTGACACACTTCTAACTAGGAAAAAGGCTTATCCTTCTAATTACCCCTCGTAGTAGTATAACATATTTGATCTCAACAATTATCATTTTTAAATAAGTGTTATCACACTAAACTCAAGTATTTACTATTTACGTTTATATAAGATTTCACTATCTTAATAGTTTGTAATTATCTCATTGTAGATATACCATAAGCATACATATATATCCCTCACTATTATATATATGTATTAACACAATCTTAATAGCCTACAATTATCACATTGTAAGTATAACACAAGTATACATATATATCCACCACCATTATATATATATATATACTAACACAGCACCCTAAGGATACACCTATAGTGCATTGCATACTCTGCTATCATGTCCCGGTACGTCTCGTACTCAAACAGGACTATCGGTTCGAAAATGTCCCACGAACCATATAATCAAATCACACATATTGGCGGCGAACATAGTTCACATACCTATGGGTCACGCACATACCTACGCTCCCATAGTCAGCGGACTTATCAACTCACAAATAAGTCTTTCACAGTCCTATGTTCTGAGATATAAGTCAAATATCCCCCCGAAGGTCACTCAGGATAAGACTGTCTCTACACAACCCCCCGCGATAGCAAGCAGCTAGGTATGTCATACACATAATAAAAGAATCAAATAGGTATTCACGCACCCTATTAAAATATTAGGTATTCACACAACCTTTCATTGTTTTACGCATTCACAAAACCTATCATTGTTTTAGGTATTCCCGTAACCTATTATCATTTTTCTATTGGATTATGTATTCCCATATTTATATATATAATTCACACATTCATATATATATACATATATTCCAATTACTACTAGTTCGCTCGTATTAAATACGATCCAATACCAAAATAACTACATCCCACTATTTAATATAATTTATATAATGATATATCTCACCTCATATATACTTGATTAAGTTCATATTAGTCTCACAAAGTTCCCAACAATTTTTAGTTTCAATTCGGGAAAGTTTCGTCACAAATTAAAACTCCAAGGGTATTTTAGACATTTCACAATATATGCCCCAGTAATGAAATTCCTAGTACTGCGTACTACTCTCCATTTGCTATGCGTGGCCACAAACGGCACGTAAATCCGAATTCGTATGACAAAGTTATGCTCATTTAAAGTTGTGCTAAAAATCAAATAACTCATTCCGTCTTCAAGGGTATTTTAGACCTTTCAATTTTTGTGTCTAATTTAAAACATTCCCAGGACAGCATAATACTCTTCGCTATCTATGTGTGGCCGTGAACGTCCCACTAATCCGAGTCCGTATGCCAAAAGTTAGGGCATTATAAAGATTCACCTCAAAGAAGATTTAAAAAAAAACTTTCTTAAAAAGTTTTCCCACATTCTGCCCAGATTAATAAATTGATGTTTTGAGGCATTTTGGAGCAGTTTTGGAGGAAGCGCGTGAGACAACAAAATGTAGAAAACGCGATTTTCTACACGGCAAAGCGGACAGAATCGCCATTAAAGCTCCAAAACCTTCGATTATACCCAGATATTTTACCCCAAAAACCTCCCAAGATTCATCATAAATCCACCCGAACTTCATCATTAACCATTTCTTCCAACAATACCACTAATGGAGATTCAAAAACCAAGATCTAATCATGTTATTCACTTCTCAAATTAAGTTATAATCTCACTATTAACCCAATTTCTCACAAAGTTAAAAATCCCCCATTAATGGTTATTCTTCATCTTCTTCACCATAAACCCACAAATTTCAATTCAAATTCCTACTTCCGAATTTCCAGAATTAATTGACATAATTACAACTATTTACATCATTAACTACAACTCAAATTAAAGCAAGAAAACACTTGCCTTGGGGGATTAAATCCGACGATCTCATGTCGAAATTCTTGCCCGGATTGCTCTTGTCATCCTTCTTTCCTTCTTCTTCTTTCTCCTTTCTCTCCTCTCTCAACCCTTTGTTTTTTGGAATGACTCATGGCTGCCCAACACACTTAAACCTAGGTTAAAATTCCTCAATCCCGTAATTAAGCCTATTGGCCAATTCAAAATGACTTAAATGCCCCCGTATGGGCTCGGTCATGTCTAAAAATGCCCCGAGACCCATTTACTACCCCCGGGTACTCTTTTCCGACTATCTCGACCCTTCCGGACTCAACCGTGCACTCAGAATTGTCATACGAGATACTTTATAAAATTTTCCAATTTCAACCTCAAAATGCAACACATGTGAAAATTTTCAATAACTCGAATTAATTTGAATTTCTAAATCCCCAAATTTAAATAATAAATTTTAAATCTCCAAATTCAATAATTTCTCCAATTTAAATAAATTAAATTTAAATCACCAAATTAAATGAATTTCTCCAAATTAAATAAATCCAACTCACTAATTTAATTAATTTATATATCCTCTAAAATATGGGGTGTTACAAAAGACATATTTCACGCGACCTTTGAAGAAAAGGGCACTAGCCCTTTCCCGCATGCCCGGATCATAACATCCATACTAGCCGACGCTAAAATTGAACCTCCAACCGGGTTCCCTTGCCTTCCCAACCCTCTTGGGCAGGGCACCCGTACCAAAAGCGATATATAACGGGAGATTATTGGTGCATGGAAGTCAGAGGAGGCGAATGACGATGATGATGATACCGAGACGGATGATTCGAATGATAATGGTTCCGAGGAAGAAGTTGGGGATACTGACATAGTTATGGGCTAGGGTGACGAGGAGGAATATAATGAGGATGACGATTCAAATTTTGAGCCCTCGGGAACCGACTTTGATGAACGAATCACGATGCTTGAAGCCCGATTCGACGGGTTCATAAATTAATACAACGCTCACCGAGAGGAGGACTGTCGAGCATATCAGGGAGACACGAGCATGTTGCATTGATTCCAATCTAAAATGTACTGTATGACCATGGGTGCGGCTCCCCCGGATTATTTCTATGACCCGTGCAACCCAAATGCTCCTAGTCATGCTCCCCCCCCCCCCCCCTCAATAGGTTGCTCTTCCTAGGTTGCTTTTGTAATGTTTCCTATTTCCACAGTTTTTGTATGCTTGTTATGTATAATGAAAATTGAATTCCCTATCAATGTGTGTTATATTCTTGCTTATGTGTGTATTGCATTTTGTACTTTGTCCCATTTTATTTGTTTTTCTCCTTAATTTAGCTTTTAGTCCTTTTTTAATAGGGACTTTGCAAAAATCTAAGTTGGAGGGGGGGGGGGGGGGGGGAGGGGGGTACGCATGCACTTCCAAATTTCACAAAGTTCAAAATGCCCTAAAAACCCCAAAAATGAGAAAAATTTCCAAAATTTCCAAAAATACAAAAATATTTTTCTTCAAAGTAAATAAAAATTGGGGCTTAAATTTTTCAGAAATATCACCAAAGTTTTGTTTAAAGTCTCAAATTTGTAAATTCCAAAATGCACTAAGTCGAAATTGACCAAAGATGGAAATTGAGTGAAAATTGATGACTTAACGAATAAGTGTGGAGATTAATCAAACCAGTAAGATTTCGAACCTTTCACCTTTTATGAGTTTGTAAAATCAATCCGAGTTAATTATTAACTCAACATTTAATTGGGCGTTAAAATAAGTCGTTGGGATCTCAATTTATTATTTTGAACGGTTAGGGAATAGTGTGTGATGTTGCCTCGAAAAGAGAACTAAAATATCTCTAAACTAAACTAATCTTGAGACGCATATGGTAATATAATTAGTAATTTGGATAAATGATGTTAGGCCCTCATTTGTTACCCAAAAAGATCAGCCATAAAAAATTGTGAAAAATTCCCCTTTGCGAACCAAGTTGAGACGAATAAAATTTATCCTTTCGTTTGATAACCTGAAAAACCCATATAGCCCAGAATTGAAAAAAACAGATAATTCAGCAATTAAGTCCAATTTGTGTGAAAATAAAAAGGGGCAAGAAAAACAGAATAATGCTCAATAACAATAAAAGAAAAATTCAAAAAAAAAGGAGAAAAATGAGCAAAAGCCCGAAAAAGCACTAATGTACATCATAGAAGATTTTTCAATTTCGAAGTTCCCATTTTTATCCAATACACCTTAAAAACCCGATAAAAGTCCTAACCGAGTTCGAATTGTGAAATTAATTTCCGTGTGGAGAGCTAAAATATGAAAATATAATAGAAGAGATTAACCGGTGTGTATAAGAGGAAATGTTCTTGTTTCCGAACAACCGCAACCTGATGACGAGATCTTTTCACCCATAAATTTTTGTCTTTCAATTTTGTGTGCGTGAATTCGTGTTCTAATGCGTTTACTCCTTATATCACGCATATCGAGCGAAATAGCCACATTTCGAGTGATTCGTTTGTGAGAGTATCCAGTGAGCATTTGAATCAAAAGGAATTTTTGAAAAAGTAACGTAATGATCAATGAGTATAAATTTGTGGTTAAATTTTTGGTTTCGGGCACGCACACATAACAAATTGAGATTTGATCATATAAATATATGGTGATTATTATTCGAAAAGTTTGAATTATACAATTTCTAGGTATTTTGAATTTTCTTTGAGCAAAAATTAAATTTTGTGGGTATATTCACTGCAAATCCTCACGAGACAAAACTCATCCTACTGGGGTGACCTAGGGGTTTAAAGGCTTGTTTCATACGCTAAATGAAATCTCTTTCCCGCGAAAGAGGTGTTCTATCCTAATAAAATGATTTTCAAGAGTTGAGCATTGGTTAAGTTCTTTTACATTGCTCGGTACGCGCAAAGTTCTAAGTTATGGGGGTTTGATTAGGCATAAATTCTTCCGAATTTATCCCCTTAATTTAGTAACTTTTAGCACCTCAGACTATGTAATTTGTATTGAATTTTCTCATATATATGCTACTGACAATTTCTACATAGTGCCTCGAGTTTTCTAAATTTTCAGTCTTTTAACAGGTATTTAATGGAAGTGAAGAGAAGCAGAATCCAAGACCAAGAAATCTGGATTGAAATGAAAGTTAGAGGGAAAAATGGTCAATTCACATCTAGAGTTCAGACGAGGGACCAACATGGAAATTGAAGACCTCGCGTCTATCAGTTCGTAGGAAGAAACGACATCCTAAACCGAGCCCTGAGTGAGAAGTTGTTAAGTTCCAAAGATGAGAGAAAATCAGGGGGAAAGAAGAAAGGAAGAATTCTCGGACCGAGCCGGACCGGGGTTGGTAAAAAACGAATCGATTCGGGAAGCATGAAGATTATGTATAAATTTGGTTCCCAAACCGTTCCAGATACTGATGAAAACTAACTATTCCGGTGCCTTTAAGAACTTTGCATAAATTTGGCTCCCGAACCGATCCGTTAAAGAAGGAAAATGAACCCATCCGGATGCTACCAGACTGAACCGAAGATCCCTACCAGACCGGTTTGGATAAGATTTTTCTGATTTTTCTTTTCTACTTAAGACTTTTACTTTGCTCCAACTCTTGTAAATTTCATTGTATTTTCAATTTAATTTAGTGCTAGACATTACGAGGTTTGATTACTCTTAGTTTTAAAGGGCTCTTGCATTCAAGAACCCAAGGTTTGAAGTTTAGCAACATTTACTCAAGATCCATTCTTTAATTCTAGATTCCATTGTTGCAAATATTCTTTAATTTCTGCTTTTAATTGCTTTCATAGTTTAGCTTAATTAGTTATTAAATCTATGTTGAAATTCTTACTTTCAAATTTCTTCTCAATTTCTCATATAGCTATGAATTTTTGCAAATTAAGTTGTGAGGTAGTATTTACTTTATTTATGTCCGACCGAGTTTCCAAGGGTTGGGATGAATGAACTCAACCCGATGTAATTTATCTATGTAGAAAATATGTTTTGAATTGAAAATTGAATGAATCGTGTTGTGTAGTACGCACAACCATCGTAGGCCTTTTAACCTCGTTTGCCCTAGGTAACCGGGGTGTTTAAGGATGCAATGCGCGTGTTATCTATTCAGCACCACTTTATTTTTTACCTTTGATTAGGTATGATGCGAGCTAGTACCCTCATATATGTAATGCGTAGGATTACTAAAGACTGAGTTCGATCAACTTTCTAATTTAAAAGCTAGTATTATATCCAGTAAATGTACTAGAGCTGGGGGATTGTATCTTGACCTATCTTTCCCTTATTCATATTCACTTCGCTGCAGTAGTTTATTTCGGCGCATTTAGTTTAATCGGTAGTTAAAATTCCTTTGCATTTAGTTCACAATTAATCATCTTTTTCACTTCTTTTCGAGAATTAACTTAGGGTTGGCCTTTTGTTCCTACGTCGTCATGAGCTTTCGTCCTAGTTCCCTATGGAGATGATCCTGGCTTATCGGATTATTACTTAAGAGACAGACTTGCACTTGAGCCTATACGGGACGCACACTAGATACACATTTGTGGTCGCATCAATTACCTGCCCAAACAGTGATAAAGGAGGAGGGAAAGAAATTTCTATAAATGTATTAAGATTTAAACTTAATTCGCATGATACCAACACGATTCCATTAATAATTTTCTGACAACTTACTTTCTGCTGCAGCAATGACAAAGAATAGTGCATATGATTTTTATATAAAAATGTGCCATTGACAACTCATTTTTCCCCTAACACAATTGATCACAAAACTCAATGAATTCTACTCATGCAATGCCTACAACCACTGATCACTACGAATTCAACCACCACTGGTTATAAAGGTTGAATGGATTCTACTATTTCTGTGACACCACTGATCATAATGAGATCAATGAATTCTATCATTCCTCTCCTTTCATTAGTGTTTTATAGACAATGAAAAATGTTTAGCAATGAAAACTCAGAATTGAGAACTTGGATTTAAACTTCAAATATGACTACATCATCATTTGGTTCAACATGCAACGCCTCAACATCCTTATTTTCATCAGGTCTTCACGTATTTGCAAGTTTTGTATTTTAAATAGTTCATGTAGGGGAAAAAAAATCCTGATTTGGCCTGTTGAGTGGGTCTAACTTTGTTTACATTGAAGATGTATACGAAGCTGAAGATGCAATTCGTGCACTTGAAAACAAACCATTTGGCTATGACAGACGTAGGTTGCCAGTGGAATGGGTTAGGGTAAGTTTGTCTTCTCAATTTTTTAATTGTATTTATTTATAATTTTTCTTCCTCAATGATACAAGTTGTCTGAACCTTTTATGAATCATTTCAGATTCCATTTCGTTCTAAATTTGATTGGAGAATTTGTTTTAACTATTTCACAACTGCATGGTGAACGGGGCAGACAACGTGATGGCGCCAAGTCGATGGCAAACCAGAGACCAACCAAAACATAACATGTATTGCTCCCAATTTTGGCTGGAATTTTTCATGGGCAAAATTTGGCATCCGGTGGCAATTATTTCACCCCCCACCCTAACACACACCCACGAGAACCTTTTCCTCTCTCCTTTTTTAATTAATTGTTTATAGTTCGGGTGACTTTTGTCTTGACATCATGATGTTTCCTTCTTTTTAAGTTATTAATTTTGGTGGGGAGGCAAAACAGATTGAAATATACACTAATGTTTGGATTTCTAGATCTTGCAATTTATAAAACGTGCAATTTTGATCATTCTTCCCCGCTAAAAATATCAAGCATCTGCAGATGGTCGAACGATCATTATAGTTTTACGAGACCCAGCCCGAATAGTTAGGCCAGTTAAAATGTTGACTGGACACTTGACCATATAACTTAGCATTCTCTATGACTAGTGCGGATTTTATGAATGTACAAAGTGTGTGGGTTCTTCACGAACCGAACAAGTTCCTATCTCTCATTTGAGGTTGTTTCAACAGAGATACATCAAAATCACAACAATAAAAAAAGTCAAATAGTTGACGTGGTATTTAACAATACTTACTTGACAAGCTAGTGTCAAAATTAATATTAAGTGTCGAAATTAATTATTTAATTTTAATTATATTAAATTTTGATTTTTTTTTATTAATGTGGTCTTCATAAATATCAGATAATTAATTAGAAATGTGATAAATACGAATATTAGAAAATTGAGTGGATCTTATCCGTTAGTCACATGATGATTAGTGACATTAATAGGAGACTTGAAAAGAGTTCCACCTTGACTAGGATTTCGACACTTTTCCCCTTATAAATAGAGACCTCTACACAATCTATATGGATATCTCATAACACACTATTTCTAAGGTCGGAGAGAAAATTCGAAATTCCCTTGGTTAATATTTTCTCATCAAATTTCTGGCCACACACAAAGTCAATTCCAGTTTATTTTGCAAGTGATTCAAGGAAAAAACCAATTGGAGCATTCAAGTCAATTCTCCATATAATTTGCAATGGACAAAGGTTAGATTTGATCACAGTTATATAGAAAAATTTAATTTTGTGATTTCATGATGATAAAAACATCCTGGATTCATGACATAACTATTTTTAACGTGATATAACATTACGGTTTATGTCCGATTTAATGATGGACAAAACAGTCTTGAGTAACACGTGGTATCAGAGCTTTCGGTTTCATTATCTCCAGTTGTCCATGTACAAAAATTTTCTTATTATAGTATTGATTTTCTGCATGTTGAAATCTGGTAATATTTTTTAATCTAGAAATCTAGAAAGAAAAAAAATTCTGAAAATCTGGAATTTTTGGAAACCTGAAAATCTAGAATATTGTAATCTAGAAATCAAACTGCTAATCTGGTATTAGTATTGTAGAACTTTAATCATCGTTCCCATATATGAAACTGCTCCACCGTTTTATCAACCCCTTTGTCATTAAGAACTCTAATATGTCCCATAATTGATTCATATGTTTCAAATTTGTTTAGTATTATGGAAAACGCTTATATTAATCTTGATAAGAAAATGAATCTATTTTTAAGATTATTTGAACGAAACCTGTGATTTGAAGGAAAACAGATTTTCGGGTAGAATTTTTTTTTATCATAGTGAATAGTGTTTTTCGAAATTTTTGGTGTCTGATTGACTTGAAACTTTTTGAATTGACTGGAGACGGGCCAGCGATCAAATTTCACCTCCTTTGGCCGTGACATAAAGTACTTTTCGACAATCCGAGTCCATTAAGGCCCTCAAAACCCAGTTTTTGCCATTTTAGTAAATAATATCGGGGCTTATAACTCTTAACAGAAAATTGATATTAACGTTCCGCAAAAAGTTTTGATTTTCTGGTGTGTTTTATTTCGATTCTATGGTGGAAACTCAGTTTTGCCATTTTTGGCAAAATTCATGTATTATGTGATTTTCTATACCTAGGCAATTATGTTTTTGAGGCATTTGAGGTACTATTGGTATCTTGAGGATTACTTGTAGATTACGTATTATAGTTGATATTAATGAATGATTAATTATATTTAAATTGGGACATGTAAGTAATTATTCATTTGAGTTAAGTCAAAGGCCAAACACAGGCTAAGACTATATGTATGAATAATACACTTACATTCATTAAGGCTTATTCTAATGTTCATTATAAAATTGGATTGAGGCGCAACACATGCTAATATCTGAATCAACACCGTTAGAACTGGTTTTGTGAAAACAGAACAGTTGACATTAAGTCCATTAATTATGGTATAAAATGTTTAGGCAACAAACACAAATGCCAAAATTATGGGACCGTGATAAATAAATTATAGGAAGTATATCTTTATAATCTGAATATTATGTGATGACTAACACAGATTCCATGATATTCTGACTATTTAAGAAATCAGGCATAAAAAATTTTAGTCAACAATTCAATATTCGACCCTTGGAATTATTATAGTGTGTAAAATTTAATTTTTGAACATTGTTATTAATTGCAGTTTCCCTTAACCTGTATTCGCATGCTCAATCCTATTCCAAATTTGATGGAACTAATTTTTCTGAATGGAATGAACAAATTGAGTTCAGCCTAGGGGTTCTTGACCTGTACATGGCAATTATGTGTGATGAACCCGCTGCTATTACTAATGCCAATTGTGAGGATGAAATTGATGTCCATGAAGCATGGTCTCGATCCAATAGGCTGGCCCTTATGTTTATGTGAATATACGTTGCTGCTAACATTAAGACCTCCCTACCAGAAACTATAAAAGAGAAAGAGTATTTGAACAACATTAAGGAATGATTTCGCACTGCTGATAAATCCCTTGCTGGGAAACTAATGGCTAACCTGACCACTATGAGGTTCGATGGTACTCGAACCATGAATAAGCACATTATAGAGATGACCAATCTAGCTGCTAGACTTGGAGTTTTGGGCATGACAGTGGATGAGTCTTTTCTCGTCCAATTCATCCTAAACTCCCTACCTCCTGAGTACGGGTCTTTCCATATCAATTACAATACTATAAAAGATAAGTAGAATGTAAATGATTTGCAAAGGATGTTGGTACAGGAGGAAGGAAGACTTAAGCAACAGAATGGCCATGTGACTAAGGGACAAATGGAAAATCTTACAGTCAAAGGAGTTGGTTTTAAGAAGTCGGCAATGGCATTAAGAAAGATCATGGCCCATCTCATCAAGCTGAATCATCAACTGTTGTTGTGAAGAAGGAAAAGAACAATAAGTGTCACTTCCGTAAAAAAAAAAGGGCCATTTCCATAAGGATTGTCATAAACTAAAGGCCTGCTTCGAGAAAAAGGTTGAGCCTTTTATTTACGTTTGTTTCGAATCAAGCCTTATTAACGTTACTTTTAACACATGATGGATTGATTCTAGTTCTATGTTTCATATTTCTAATTCGATGCAGGGCTTCACTTCGATCCGTAAAACAAATCCAAATGAACATTTTCTCTACATGGGCAATAAAGCGAAGGCTAAAATAAAAGCTATTGGAGTCTTTCGCCTGATTTTGAGTTCTGGATTTATTTTAGATTTGCAAGAGACTTTTTATGTTCCCACAGTTTCTAGGAATTTAATTTTTGTTTCCAAACTTGCTTTAAACAGTTTTGCAATGGAATTTAAGAATAATGGTTTAGTTTGATTCAAAATTCTATTAATATTTGTTCTGGATTTTTATTAGATGGTTTATATCAATTGAATCTTTAAAAGAATTTTTCTAAAACCCTTGTGACCCTGCATCATATTGTTGGTTTGAAACGTACAGTTAATGATAAAAAATCTGCTTAGTTGTGGCATAAAAGATTATGGCACATATCTAGGCTGAGAATTGAAAGGCTCATTAAAGATGGAATACTCTATAACCTGGATTAGACCAATTATGATGTATGTGTGGACTATATTAAAGGAAAACAAATCAAACATACAAAGAAAGAAAGGAGCCACAAGAAGCACCCAACTACTTGAAATAATACATACACACATATGTGGACCATTTGATATTCCATCCATTAGTGGAGAGAAATACTTTATCACTTTTATAGATGATTTTTCACGTTATTGAATTTTGTACATGTTGCATGATAAATCTCAGTTTGTGAACGTCGTTAAAATATACATTAATGAGGTTGAGAGGAAACTAGGTAAAGAGGTGAAAATTATTAGGTCTGATAGAGGTGGTGAATATTATGGTAGATATGATGAGTTAGGGCAATGACCTGGCCTAGTTGCTAAACTCCTTGAAAAATTAGGTATTGGCGCCTAATACACAATGTCAGGATCACCTTGGCAGAATGGTGTAGTTGAAAGGCATAATCGTACCCTTATAGAAATGGTTAGAAGTACGATAAGTAGGACCCAATTGCCTATATTTTGTGGACACGTGCGTTAAAGACCGTTGTACATATATTCAATCGAGTTCCTAGTAAGTGAGTTTCAAAAACCCCTTTTGAACTTTGGAAATGATGGAAACCCAATCTAAGGTATTTACCTGTGTGGGGCTGCCCAGCGAAAGCTAGTATCTACAACCTTCATGAAAAGAAATTGGATCCTAGGACATTATCTTGTCATTTTATTGGGTATCCAGAAAAGTCAAAGGGATGTAGATTATATTGTCCTAATCATACAACTAGAATCATAGAAACTAGAAATGCTAAATTCATTGAAGAAGGTGAATTCAGTGGGAGTATGAAAGAAAGGGAGGTAATCATTCGAGAAGTCAGGGTACAAATTCCTATACCCAGAGTTCATAACATACCTGTTGTTCCTAATGTAGTTGTTGAACTGATCATTAACCCAATCAATAACAATAGACAGTAAATAAATGATCAACCAACTAAATAACCACAAAATGAGACTATAACCGATGAAACTATTGAGGCACCACATGAAGTTCCATTAAGAAGATATCAAAGAGAAAGTAGATCAGCAATTCCGGATGATTATGTGGTATACCTTTAAGACACCGAATTTAACATAGGGAATATTAATGATCAAGTTTCTTATGAAAAAGCTGTCAATAGTTGTGATTCCTATAAATGGGTTAATGCCATAAATGAAGAAATAAAATCTATAAATTACAACAAAGTTTGGGAGTTGGTCGAATTTCCATAAGGACAAAAATGAGTTGGGTGCAAGTGGATTTTTAAGACCAAACTTGACTCAAAAGGCATTATCGAATGACATGAAGCTAGACTTGTTGCCAAAGGTTTTAATCAACGAGAAGGCATTGATTATAATGAGACCTTCACTCCAGTTTCAAAGAGGAACTCCTTAAGAATCATATTAGCATTGGTGGATCATTCTGATTTGGAGTTGCACCAAATGGATGTAAAAACATCTTTTCTAAATGGGAGTTTAGAAGAAAAAGTCTACATGGCACAACCACAAGGCTTCATAAAGAAAGGAAAGGAAAACATGGTATGTATGTTAAAGAAGTCAATATATGGTCTAAAGTAAGCTTCTAATCAATGGTACATTAAGTTCCACGATACCATTAAATCCTTTGGGTTTAAGGAAAACACTGTTGATCGGTGTATATACCTAAAGATCAGTGGGAGTAATTTTGTGGTTTTAGTACTATATGTCTACGACTTACTTATTGCTAATAGTGATCTTAGTTTATTAAGTGAAACCAAGAAGTACCTTTTTAAAAACTTTGAAATGAAAGATTTAGGTGAGGCATCCTTTGTGATCGGGATAGAAATATCTCGGGATGGATCATAAGGAACGTTGAGATTATCTCATAAAGCTTACATTAATAATTTTTTAGAAATATTTAGCATGCAAAGTTGCAATCCCGTTAATATTCCACTTCAGAAAGGGGATAATTTCAGCTTAAGTCAATGCCCTCGAAGTGATTTAGAAAGGGAGCACATGAAAGTCATGCCTTATACTTCGCTCGTAGGGAGCTTGTTGTATGCACAAGTCTGCACTAGGTCAGACATCTGTTTTAATGTTGAGATGCTAGGCATATATCAAAGAAATTCAGGGATTTACCATTGGAAAGTTGCAAAGAAAGTGCTGAGTTACCTGCAAGGGACCAAGGATTACATGCTCACATATCGAAAGACTGATCACCTTGAGGTGATTGGTTATTCAGACTCAAATTTTGGGGGATGCATTGATAGTAGGAAGAGCACTTCGAGTTATGTCTTCCTTATGGATGGATGAGCTGTTTCATGAAAAGTTCTAAGCAAAGCGTCATTGCATCGTCTACTATAGAGGTTGAATATGTAGCTTGTTTTGAAGCTACAAATCATGAATTATGGCTGAGAAACTTTATTTCGGGACTTAGAATTATGGGATCAATATCTAAGCCGCTGAAGATTTATTATGATAATGTCACAGCAGTATTCTTCTCAAAGAACGATATGTATACTAAGGCAGCTAAGCATATTGAGATGAAATACCTATCAGTGAAAGAAGAGATTAAGAAACAAAGAGTGTCAATTGATCACATTAGTATGAGTGATAACATAGAAGATCCTCTTACGAAAGGACAATCCCCAAAGACCTTTATGGAACATGTCAAAGGGATGGGTCTAAATTTGTTAGATTATGATTGCTATTTGGCTTAGTTATTTGACACTATTACTTGAATTCAATAAAAGTGTTTCCGATTTCTATTATTTCTGTCTTTTATGAATGCATGCATATGATTATGAATTTTTGTTCGACAGAAATAATCTTTGTTCAAAAGGATATTATGAGGCCATTATGATACCCAATATTAAAGGCTTAATTGAATGAAACATTGGTGTTGTGGAACATGGAAGGAACCATACTCTTGAATAGCATGGAACCGCCATGACTCGCATCCATGAATCATTTGATTTAGAAAACTATATTTATCAATGATTGTGCACCTTATGATACCTAATCTAATTATAAGAATTATTAAGACCCAGTGGGAGACTGTTGGAAATTAATATTAAGTGTCAAAATTAATTATTTAATTTCAATTATATTAAATTTCGAATTTCCCATTAATGTGGTCATGATAAATATCAGATAATTAATTAGGAATGTGATAAATATGAATATTAAAAGATTTGGTGGATATTATCCGTTAGTCACATGATGGCTAGTGTCATTAGTGGGATACTTGAAAAGAGTCCCACCTTGACTAGGATTTTGGCCCTCTTCCCCTTATAAATAGAGACCTATATACCATCTAGGTATATCTCATAACACATTATTTCTAAGGTGGGAGAGAAAATCCGAAATTCCCTTGGTTAATATTTTATCATTAAATTTTTGGCCACACACAAAGGCAATTCTAGTCTGTTTTGCAAGGGATTCAAGGAAGAAACCAATTGGAGCATTCAAGTCAATTCCCATATAATCTACAATAGACAAAGGTTAGATTTTATCATAGTTATATAGAAAATTTTAATTCTGTGATTGCATGATGATAAAAACATCCTGGATTCATGACAAAATTGTTTTTAACGTGATATAACATTATGGTTTATGTCCAATTTAATGATGGACACAACAGTCTTGATAAACAACTATGATCCAAACCAAGGCAAGCACTTATATGTGTGTAAGCATGTAAGAAGCAAAAACTAACATGTATTCTTTTAGTACCACAACCTACATTAGATTCCAGTGCATTGTTTATGAAAAAATATCAGGGAATTTCAAGACTAAATTGATATATTGTTCATTTTCTTTATTGAGTTAATTATATGAGAGATGATTTTAAATTTCCTACTAGAATCTTCTCATTTTGTAGGTTTGCATGGAGCTCTATGGGTTCTTCCTGATGCATACATAGATGTTAAAAACAAGGATTATGGACGTGACATATTTGTTAAAAAATGTTTTTTCATTCTATACACATCCACTCATGTTGTTTGAATCCTAGTTGATAAATCATGTATCGTACGTGTTGAAAATCCTATGTATCACACGTCGTTTATCATGTACCATATGGAAAGATTAGAGTTGGCCCAAAGAAAAGTGGGTCCCACCCTTTCCAACACGGGCCCTAGGCAAGCTGCCTAAATTCCAAAACATTTATGTGATCATTGGGGCCTCCCTTTAATAAAGGGCCCTAGTCAAGCGTTCTAAACTGCTAACACTAAATATTACCTTTAATGGAAAATATGTTTATGCCAATGATAAAAATGTACCTCTGAAGTACCAAAGCCTTAATTTCCCCTGGTAATTGGTGCCCGAGTCAGTAAAATGCTTAAAATATTCAATCACTATCAACACATTTCATTAAATGATACAATTGCACTACATATTGGAGTTGATGGAGGAGACCTTATACCTAACTGTCCATCTCATTGATAGATTCTTAGTTGACCAATCAGTTATGAGAAAGAAACTCTAGCTTGTAAGCATCACAACCATGTTTCTAGCTTGCAATTATGAAGAGGTTTACGTTCCTATTCTTGAGCAAAATCAGACAAAAGTGTTACAAAACAAGTGTAATAAAGTAAAAATAGTAATTAGAAATGTTTGTTATTAACTTAGAATTAGAAATGGAAAAATACTGTTACTAAATCAGAATTAGTAACCGTAAAATACTGTTCATAAATCCAGAATTAGTAACCGTAAAATACTGTTCATAAATCCAGAATTGGTAACAGTATATATATGTTACTAATTTTGTTCCCCATGCCTTTTTTCTAAAGGAAAATTACTGTTAATAATATTTTTTGTAATGGTAAAATACTGTTACTAATGGAGTGTTTTGGCATAATGGTTATATCAATATTCTATTGATTTAATTTGAACAATCCCCAAGCTATGAATATTTAGAGGAGATAAAAGGAGAAGGCAAACTTCATCATTCTAAGATTCAATAATCAAGATGAGATATAATATGGAAATCTAAGCGTCTATCCCCACATGGTAAGTTAATTCTCATTAATCATGTTTTTTCATCTATACCAATGTACACCCTAGCTACCCCAAACCCCTAAAGGTTGTTATCTGTAGAATTCTTAACATGTCTTAAAAATTATTTTGGTGAGGTAACAATGAAGAAGAAAGATGCCAATGTCATAAATGGAATAATTCGTTACCGAAAAGAAAAGGAAGGATTGAGCTGCAAAAATCTTAAAAATATTGTTGTAGCAGGTAGTGTGAGGCTTTTTTTAAATGTTCTTACTAATAAAGGGATTTGGGCATCTTTCATGAAGCTAAAGTATAACTAGGGTCCTTACACAAGCACTGGGGGATCTTCAACAGTAAAGAGAGTAAGGCCAGTTGGAGACGTGGATATCTTTAATATTCAGTTAAATTGTAAAGGTCAAGTGTGGAATGTAATAGCCCGTATTTTTATTAATTTTATTTATTGGGATTAATTAAATTAAATGGGATAAATAATTGAAACTAATCTGGATTTAAATACTAGTGAGGCGAGAGTTAGTATTTGATTATGACGATTATGTTGAATATTACTGAGTTAATATGGTAATATACGATTATGGATTTATAAAGATTATCGCGAGTAAAAATACAGCAACTTCAGAAATTAAGTTGGGACTCGCATGTCAATCGTGTCAGGACCCAATATAATGGAATTATGAGTAACTTATTTTTATATCACCCGAACGGTCATTTTGAGTGCGCTAACGTGTCCGAAAGGGTCGAGATAGTCAGAAAATACTAGCCGGGGGTTTAGTTTGGGTCCCGAGGCATTTTAGGCCTAACCGGAAACCTGGGAGGATATTTTAGTCATTTTAACTTTTGAGGAATAGTAACACATGAATTTTAAGTTGATTATATCAGTCAACACTTAGGGTCCTTAGGGTTTCACAATCAAATTTCACAAATGACCATTAGAGAGGAAGGGGAGTAAGTTTCTAAAGAAGAACCATCACTTAGAGGCTTTTTGCACCACCGTCACCACCACCGGATAGATTAGGAAGAGAGGATTAATCCCATGCCATCTACTCCAAAGGATCAGAATCTCTAATTCAAGGTAAGTTACTTATCTTGCAATGATTTAAGTCATGTATCTTACATGATAGTTTAGAATTATGGACAAATTATGTAAAATAAAAATATTGTGAAATTAGAGAACTAATCATTGAATAAGGGCAGGTTTCATGTAGATTAGTTTTTGGAAATTATGGATTTACGAAATCATAATCTTAGTGTTGTAAATCACAAGAACTACCTGAGATTTAAGATGCTTTTGAAGAAATCTTGAAGAACTAGGGTTATAGAAATATTCATGGCTTTTAATCCAAGAAATCAATACTAAATAAGGATTTGATGATTCTTTTACATTAAAAACTATATATCTATGTTGGTGTAATGATCTATATACTTGTTTGGAAGTTTGGGATGTTGTAATAGAGAATTGGAAGTGTAAAAATAGGAAACCGATAACTATTAAAAGAATTATGGGCATAAAATTGTTCGATGGATCGATCGACTCAAGAATGTCGATCGATCGACCCATTTCTTCGATCGATCGACCCCTCTAGAAAATGTGAATTTTTCCCTTATTAAATTGATTGATATCCAACCTTTAGAACTTATTAGAGATGATTGATTTAACATGTTGGGACTTAGGGGAGACTAGTAGGATACACTTAGGACACGAGAAATGTTAGTGCATTTGGGATTGACTCGGGGGAAAAGAAGAGTAATTAATTGAATAGATGTGATTCAAAAGTGTGTATATTGAGAATTTAATTCGGTTAGAACATAATTTAAGGGTTGGAACTATAGTAAGGGGTCCATGAATTACCGAGATAACCTTATAGATGAGCGGGAGACTTAGTAACCTTTTGGGTTAGGTTTAAGTACTCAGAATTATACGACGTGAGTTATCGCCCTAAACATGTTACGTGAAATAATCGGGATGATACTATGATACGTGTGAGATAATGATATAGGGCTAGAATATGCCTATATTAATATGATAATTATCTGAGTTGTGTGACTACTTAGTATATAAATTTTAAGGTGTATGACATACCTACCATACTTGCTATCACGGGAGGTTGAATTTCGAGAAAGGATCATCTTATCTTTGTGTGCCTTCACGGGGATTTAGATTGCTACCTCAAGAACATAGGACTGTGAATACTTATTTGTGAGTTAATAAGTCATCTAACCATGGGAGCATAGGTATTTCCATGACCCATGGGTATATGAACTATGTTTGCCTCCAATATGTGTGATTTGTTTTGATTCGATTCCTGAGAGATTTAAAATTCGTGATCCTCACGTACATGATGTGCCAGGACTTGATATCAGAGTATATATGCACCGCAACTCAGCCTAGGGGTGTTGTATTATATATATATATATATATATATATATATATATATATATATATATATGCTTGTATTTGTTCTACTGTGTTGCTGAGTAGAAAATATAAAATGAGGTTCAAAGATAATGAAAGTACGTGAGAAATAAACATGGGTTTTAAATGATGTGAATTCAGTTAATGAAATATGGAATATCTTAGTATCAAATAAATGGGGATTATCGAATAAAATCATAAGGTAACCCGACTGAGTATAGGACGAACAGAGACTGGTTAGGCTAGATAGTGTAATTAGGAATTGGGTATATAGGTATATAAATATGCGTTAGGCGTGCACAATAGTTGAGGGGTGAGATTCTCAAGTGAGGGCACGTGACTAACATTTTTAATATATGTGGTTTTTAAAATGTAATTTAAACACTTGGCTATTTTAAAAATATTTTCACCTCGGGCTCGGACCCGTTTGCCTCCAAATCTATTTTTTATAAAAACCTTCTAGGTGCCCAGCCACAGGGGCGCCAAGCATAAGAGTTCCATTATGTTGACGTGTTATAACTGTTGTGGAAGTTACATGACCTCGGTATTAGACGCCTCCACGTTCCTTTGATTTCTATTCTGAGGTTATTAGCATTATTTAGGGCATATCGCTCATTTCTATCTAGAGACAGTTGTTCAGTCATCTATTTCATTGCTGTTGTTGGATTTATTTATTTTTATTCAAATGGTTGTATTGGGTTTATTTAACTCTACTGCTATTTTATTGGGGTGTATACTTGAGACGTTAATTTATTTCATTTCGTTGGTTATTTATATGAGATTGTTTATGTGATTGTTGAATGATGTTTTAGATCATTTGGTTGATGGTTAATTTAATTAAGAAAATTTGACATCACTCTTTTTAGATATTAAGTGGCTAGTAATTAATTAAAATGTTTTCGACAGTGATGCTAGAACTGAACCAACTTGATATTCTGTATTAATAAGATAAAGGAGTAGCTACCCGGTATTTAATTAGTCGGGATGTCACATGGAAGTCTTCTCAGGCTGACGAGTTTACTTATAACTTAGTAGGTCATTTATATAGAAATAAAATAAGCTCTTCCCTAAGTTACAAGTTCATCTAGAACACATATTATAAGAGCAAGTTTTATAATTGCTCCAGTTTTTATTTTTTATTTTGACATATTTAGTTACATAAACACTGCTCTTAAATGACTTCTCGAGACTCGAAGATAATGTTGAAGGCTTTTGAATAATGAAAGAGTGGTTTGTCTCAACATACTTAGAAGAAGTTATGATATTGACTGGTAAAATTATTTTTAATCATTTCTAAGGTTTAACACTTTTTTAAGAGTTTTTTTTTTTTTAATTTTAAAAGGCACTTGAATTATTTTATAGAAAAATTATCGAATTTTCAATGCCTCGTTGGAATGAGACTTGTCATCGTTCGAATTAACGCTTCATTCGAATGAGCTTATTCAAACTTTAAACGATCGGGAAAAATTTATTTTTTAACTTTAATCTATCCCAAATCTTTTGGGTTTATCCTTTTTATCAAACCTTCTTCAGAAAAGATTGAACGGGATAGATCACTTTATCAAGTCATGATGAAGATTTATTTTATAAAACTCTGTAGAGAGAAATCTCTACCGTTGAATTATGAAATTGGGTTTGAAGAAGACAATGGTAAATAGCTACCTGTGGACGGTTGTGGATCAAGTCGTACTCTATCGAAGGTTTTGAAGGCTCTTCCCATCTCACTTAGATTATCTAAATATCATAACTCGATTATCATTCAAAATATTTAATAGTGTTGAATATAAGGTTTTTCCCTTTGTAAGGATTTTTCCTCATCTCTTGTATTGATTGCATGCTTTGTTTGGTAATTGGAAATTGAAAAATCTTATACGCATACCTAATTTACTTAAAGATAAATTTGATAAAATATTGGATTTGTGTGTGTGGCAATTTATGATACAAATTAGTCCATTAAATCACTTGCATTGTCAAATTGGTATTACATATTTTTGCATCAATTTACTGTGTGATATTTTTTACAAAAAAAAATTGATATCAATTTTTTTTAAAAAAAATTTATCCTTAAATTTTTTTGATTTGATGGGTAATCTATATAATCGAATGCCCATTTTTTATGGTTTGAATTATGCATAATAGAAAGCTAGGATGAGTCAAATTTAAAATCTATTGATGAATGTGTCTAGTTAGTTTTTGAAAGAGGGAAGACACCACCCACTATGACTGTTGATAATGTCGTTAGCGAAAAACTTATCTCTGCATGGACAGGGGATGACTTTTAGTGGAGAAATTTTAATTCACGTGGTTTAAGTGACATCTTACGAGCCCTCACTCCTAACGAGTTCAACCATATTATAACGTGCACCACATCTAATGAAGCTTGGGATGCCCTCCAGCCAACTCATGGAGAAACTAATGTTGTTAAGGCTTCTAAGCTGCAAAATCTCACCAGACAATTTGAAACTGTCACTATGCTTGAGTTTGAATCTTTTGATGAGTTTTACGCACATCTGTCTTATAGTAAACTCAAGTTTTAATTTAGCTGAGAAAATCCTTGAGATGAATGTAGTTAAGAAAATTTTGAGATCTCTTCTGGCCCACTTTATTCCTAAGATTACCTTGATTAATTTGTAAGAGATACTAAATACTCTTAGGTTAGAAGAACTCATGGGAGACCTTCAAACATATGAGATAGACATGTTTTCCAAAATTTCTAAACCTAAGTAAAGCATAATTGCACTAAAAGTTTAATCTAAAAGGAAAGAGGAAGTGTGGTCTGACTCCGAGTACGATTTCGACTTGGATGATTTAGCCCCTTTTGCAAAAACAATTCAAAAAATTTCTCAAACTTAAAAAGAAAAATACTTCCAAAGAAAAGAAAAGTTTTGAAAAAGATGAAAAAATATAAATTGGGAAAGAACGAATTTGTTAAACAAAAGAACGATTTAAAAAAAAAGATGCGTGTGAGGAAAATAGTCACAAAGCTCACGACTGTCCGACAGGGTGAAACAGACAAGGAAAAGTCAAAGTTACCTTAAATGCAACCCTTAGTGATAGCGAGGTCGAATAGATGGATTCTGGGGACAAATCACTGCGTAAATGTAACTTCACCACATTCATGGCTAGTCATGTTAGTTGTAAGGACATATTTTATAAGTTTTGTTTTACATTAGTGTATGTCGTATATCGCAACAAAACGTCAATGAAAAGGTTAAACTTTGAAGATATATGAAGACGGACCCGAATATCAAAAGTTTTTCAACATTCAAGCCTATGCGAGATTAATTTTTGTAAGGTTGTATTTTTGTCCCTTAACTGTTCATTTAAAAGTGTTGGGATATTTTTCTAAAATATTTTCTAAGTGTTGACGAATTGTGTTTCGTCAAAATATTTTTTCTAAGTGTTGAGGTGGACTTTTAAAATAAAAAATAAAAAAATAGTTTTTGCTTTGTCGTTCGAGCGACGTATGCTTGTCGTTCAAGAGACATTGTCACCTCGGGCTATGTCGGTCAAGCAACATCTGGTTTCGTTCAAGTGACTTTAAACTTCGTTTGAGTGATTTGCTGACTCAAGTTTTTTATATAAAGTGTCTTAAACGAGTCCTTTTTCATTAAAAAACATGATGGTTTTCGTTACCGACAAACTGCAAAACAATAGAACACTTTGTTTTCTTTAATTTAGGGTTTGATCCTTTTTTTTCAATTCAAAAAAATTCCAAATGCTTTAGTGAGTTATTTTGGAACCCAAGATACATCTATGTTGAATTTTCTCTTGTAGAGAGGATAACCTACCTACTGTTGATCTAGGTGACACTTGAGGGAGGTACTGGGCTGACGTTGGTTGCGTGTCATTGGGAGTACTCGTGGGTATTCCTGGATGATTGGACTACATGCCTTTTTTGATCTTCTGAGGTTGATTCATTGTTATCTCATAACTGCGTGTTCTTGTGGGTATATATGAATATTCATTGTAGATTTCGCTTGTAATCATTACGAGTATTATTAAGTGAAATAAAAGGTTTTCTCTTTTATTTTTTTCTGAAATCTGTGAGTCAGCAATTCATATTTATTCATGTTGGTTTGATTTTACCCAAATAGGTGTTTGTGTTTTCGGGCATAATTAATTTTGATAGAAATTGACTCCAATTAAATATATTTAAAATTAAAATTTGCGAATTCGGTTTAATCAATATCACATCGCTTTCACAAATTGGTATCAAATCAAGTTTCTCTAATTTATCGAGTGATCCAATTTTCTGCATAATTTTGTGATATTATTTTTTTTAAATATGATTTTGGAAAATCGCAATGTTTTCGAATGAAAACTTATATAATCAGTTGCCAATTTTTTACGGGTCTAATTATACTTACTGAAAAGCCCGTATGAAATCGCATTTAAAAGCAATCAATGAGCAAGGTTGGGTTGTTTATGAAAGAGGACTCCTCCCACTGTCATAAAAAATAATGTCACTAATTTAAAACCCATGGCAGAGTGGACAGAGGATGAGTTTAGGTGGAGCACTTTTAATTTAAGTGGCTGAGTGCAATTTCTGGGGCCGTCACTCTTGAGGAGTTCTGACATATTATGACATGCACCACATCTAAAGAAGTGTGGGATGCCTTAAAACTTGCCCATGAAGGAACTAACGCAGTCAAAGAGTCTAAACTTTAAAATTTAACTACTCAATTTAAAATAATTATCATGCTTTAAACCGAGTGTTTTGATGAGTTTTATGCACGTTTGTTTGATGTTGTAAACGCTAGTTTCAATTTTGGTGAGCAAATTCCTGATGCACCAGTGGTTAAAAAGATTTTGAGATCGTCTCATAAACGTTTTATACCTTAAGTAATTTTTTTGAATTCCTTAGGTAATTTGAGCAATTAAAAATTGGAAGATATGATAAGAGACAACTAGGCATATGAGATTGACATGTTCCTCGACACTGTCAAACCTAAAGAAAAAGGGATAGTAGTTAGAGCCCAGATTAGTAAGGGAAAGTAAGTGTCCAAGAGTGAGAAGGAAAAGAAAGTGAGAGTTTATGAGTCCGAATCTGAAGATGAGTCTGATTTTGATATGACCATGCTTGCAAAAAAGTTCAAAACATTTCTCAAGTTTTCGAAGGAAAATTCCTCCAATGAAATGGTCTTTGGGAAAAATGAAAATAAAGATGAGGACAAAGAGATCAGTGAGAAAGAAGGTAATAAAGAGAAAGATGAAGAAGAAATATATTTGGAGTGTGAGGATAGAGGGCATATAGCATTTGAGTGTCCCACTAGGTTAAAGAGAAAGGGCAAAAAGATTGCCATGCAAGCCACTCTTAGCGATAGTGAGGAAGAGGTGAAAGATTCCGGGGATAAGTCTTCACATGGGAAGTTTGTTTCCTTTTTATCTAGTCACGTCAGCACACCAAGTTTTTCCTACAACGATGAGGATACTTGTGCATGTGAGACCCCCGAGGATGATAGTTTGAGTGATTCTAGCAAGTGTGAGAGTGAGTGCGCTAGTGAGGGTGATAGTGAGCTCCAGATTGCGTTTATAGATTTGTACGACGAGACCTTAAAGACGAAGAAATTTAATAAGGAGTTAGGTCTTAGGGTGATTTATTTGGAGAGAGATATTGAGAGTTTGACGGGATTTGAGGCGTCGGCGAGTGAACTCGAGAAGGTGAAGGTTTCTTTGAGTGAGAAGTTTATCATCGTAAATCAGGAGACGAGTGATCTTAGAGCCCATATATCACAATTAGAGAGAGATCTTGAACATTACCGGGAGGTAAAGTTCACTTTAAAGGATACATCTAAGATGGTAGGAAAGATGTTCCTCGGTCCCTCTTTGGGTAACGTTGAGAGACTAAGAATAGGTCATGACAGTGCGCCCACTTCTGAAGTTGCACCCAAGGTAGTTACCAAGTTTATGATTGATCCATGTGGATCTCAACCTAGCGTACCAAGGCATCCCGTACCTGATAGGAGAGTGCGCCGTTGAGTTTTGAGAGAGGACCAATTTATGTTTACACGCATTGTAAGAAGAGAGGACACCTTAGGGAGTTTTTCTTTAAGTTGGGTAATGTGTCACATTTTCCTACTACGCATGTTTCTACAACACATGCACCCACACATGATACTTTGGATGCTCCAGATGATCACATGATAGAGTTTGCACATATTAGGGATCAAGTGAAGTGTTTGGTCAAAACTTCACATGATTTGATGGATGATTTTCATAGGATGTCACCACCTTTGGAAAACTCCATCGCACCGAATGGTTGAGGTTTAGACTTATTTACTAGCATAGGATATTTTTCATGATGATATTTTATGTCTATTTCTAGTGTGTATCATTTTTGTTTTTATATTTCCCATTTTGATATATTTTTTGAAAAACCAAAAGTATTTTTGTTTTTGAAAATTTTTGGAAAAATACAAAAAGATTTTCTATTTTTTTGAGAAAAAATTGACTTCAATTAATCAAGTTTAAATTTCTAAAATTTAGGAATGTGGTTTAATCAATATCACACCGCTTTCACAAATTGAAAAAGTCAAAAAGATTTTGTTTTGATCTAATTTTTGGAAAAAGTGGAAAAGAGGCTTGTATTTTGTTGATATCGTTTATAAATGGACATTTAGGATGACCAAGTCACAATTTCATTCCATATCCCTGTGACGATTTGATATGTGTCATCATTTAATTTTTGTGCTTTATAATATTTGGAGTCATTAATAAATAACTTGATATTACTACCTAAATGTTTTACTCTTAGTTTACTTTAATGCACACTTGCACGGATTTGTTTGATTATTGTACTTGTCAAATCGCATGTTGATCGAAGTATTTTCATCTCATTTCTGTCTTTAAAACGAACCAAATGTGATAAAACTTGATAATGAAAGTAGTCCAAGAACCGTTTTATAACAACCCGCCTAATTAAATATCGGGTGATCAATCCTTTATTTAATTAAATCAGAATATCCAGTTGGTTCATTCTCAGCATCACTGTGGAAAACCATTTCTTTATAATTCACCTAATAGTTAATTAAGCTTAGTGTCAAAACTTTTTCCAATTTTAGTTTAATTAAAACCATTCCACGGCACGGAATAAAAATATGCAACAACACATCACAACTGAATTGACTACAACAAGAATAAATGTGATTGGAATAACTCTCCACTGAAATTATAAAATTTACACTAAATAAAACAGATATCCACAAGGCTTACATAAATAATTACAACCTCTAGAATCTTGAGCGACAAGCCCTAAATGAAGTAGACGCTACAGATGAGTGAATCAATATAAAGGATGCATCTAAACAAAATCCGCATCTCTGCTAGCAGCTATAATTCATCGGAACATCCATAATCTATGCTGGGTATCCCTATTGTTGGATACCTGATATACAAGATATAGTGGTGAAAATAATATGCAAGGAAACGAATCAGAGCCAGATTTTAAAAATAGCAAGTGCTTAACAATTACAAGTAAGCATTTATTATGTACATTAGTTAGTTTCTCGGACTCTCTCTTGAGAATTCTAACCTCTCATCTAGAGTGCACACCTATCGTATCTTATTATCTTCCTATATAAGGTTCCCTCTTAACTAGTTTCCACAACATAATTTTATCCCATATAATGAACCCGTATGTCCCGTGCCATATGTATTATAGTTACTCATATTCATTTCTCTTTAATATGAACTAGTCTTGTTACAACCTTTGAATTAAGTGTTCACTTACTTAATTCAATTCAGAATTCATTATTTACTTCAATCTACAATATTACACAGTAGATTAAATCACAGTTTATATATATATTTTTTTCACAATATCACACAGAAGATAAAATCTCTACATCTACATTGTCACACAGTAGATTACATCATAATTTATATATATAACATCACACTAATTATATATATACTAATACGGCACCTCCCCAGTCACAGTTGCGGTGCATGCATACTCTACTACCATGTCCTCATACATAATGTCACTGTATAGAGGCCTATTGATTCGGCGTCTCTCACGAATCATAACATAACAGAAGTATATTGGAGGCGAGCATACTCCCCAGCCAAATGGGTCACGTACATACCTACGCTCCCATTCTATCGTCGAAACTATCATATACACCGATAGCACATGTCCAAGGTCCTATGCTCAGGGTATGAATCTAAAATCCTCCCAAATGGGCTCATATGATAAGACCGTCCACAAGGCGAAACCTCCACCCTGATAGCAAGCAATGTATGTATGTCATACATACAAAAAATAATATAGGTATTCATCACACCTATATAAATATAACATCCATAAGGCATCCACACAACCATATGATAATTCCCATACGTAGTATTTTTATGTATCAAATCCTATGTATTAAAGATTATGACTTTACTTCTTTACTCTATATTCCCGAGTCTCACTCATTACTCGAAGATTAAATAAGTATTTCTTAACCTAATTCAGTAAATAAATGTCTACACCCAACTGGTCCATGTCATCATAGCTTTCGACATTCTATGAATTAATCTCATCTTTAATTAGGTTTAATTCTCGATAACCCTTAATTCATTCTTAACCCTTCATTCTACCTCTTAGGGTTAATCCTACCTATTCATAAGGTTATGCCGGTAATTAATAACTCTCTTACTGCTGGTCCCAACCTTAAATTATCATTTATTCAATTTAAATCCCAAGTAATATAAGTCTCGATATTAACTCGTTTAATTAACAATCGTTTGTTTCCCCTCATTCAAAAATCCCAAAAATAATATTAATCCGGGTCTTACCTATGGCCTCCTACCCTTCCCTAAGTCCTATTATGTTCAATTAATAATCTCAAAAGATTCATAAAAGTTTTGGGATTAAATAAAAAATTAAAAAGAAACAACTTCATCTTTTCTGGGGAGGTCGACCGATCGATCGCCCAGATATCAGCCCAAATTCTGCAATTTTTATTCTACGGGTTTCACATCTTTTAATCAATCAAAACTCTATTTTAATGTCCCAAACTTCTTATAATCCATACCATATGATATAGACATATATGTAAATGATTCCTGCTCAACTAAACAACCTTAAATCATTAAGAAGGTTGGATTTAAAACATACTACTTCCAGAAAAACTCATATTTATATTTATCCATGAACATCATATAAACTCCAATTTTTCTTCACCAAATGATTCCCAATTTAATTTCATGGTATTCAGATCATATACCATAATATATAGATAAGTTCTAATGTATCCAAAATCATTTAAAAATCATTAACATGAATCAATTTACTCAAATTCCATTTTATTCTCAAGAACTTTAATTTTTGACTTTATCATCTATAAGAGTGTAAATCCCAGATTTCTTCACAAGATAATATAAAATTCATGGAGTTTATTCTATACTCAAAATAGATCATTCCTAGATAATATCCATTTTAATGATCCATTTAAAATTATCACAAATTTATCTTTGGTCATTCAACTTTTCAGAATTTTCCTAACTATCCTTACACGGACAATATAAAAGCTAAGATTGCAATAATTAATCACTTGCCTTTAAATTGTAGGTCTGATTTATTGGGTATGATACTCTACTGGTGGTCCTCTCTTTTTTCGGCTAACTTCTAGTAGTGGTGGTGGTGGCTCTTAGTGGTGCAAGGTGGTTGTCCTTTGGTTTCCTAGAAAAGTCTTTTCTTCTCCCATATAAAGTCTCTCAATCTCCTCTAAAACTTTTCCTCTTATTTTTGGTGAATGAACCTAAGCTCTCTAATCTCCTCACTAATATAATAAAATCCAATTTCCTTGTTTATTATTCAACTCCCTTGTAAAATGACCGAAATACCCCTTTGGGGTGACCTTTCGGTTTCAAAGTTTCCCGAGACCCAAATCAAACACCCAAGTAGACTTTTTCGACTATTTGAACCCTTCCAGGCACTTTGGCATAGTCAAAATGACCATTCGGATGACATAATAATAATTCACTTTTATTTTATTTAATAATAATCCCGACACGACTCAAATGCGCATCCCGACGTAATTCCCATAATTGTCGTACACATAATTCCCGACAAGTTTATAAAGTCATAATCAATTGTAAATTCATAATCATTGTTGATACCAAATTTAGTCTGCTGACATGGCTCAATTGAATGAAGACACATGGCAATCTACATGGCAAAAACAAACACTTCCGAGGAACTCAGACGCTCCGAGGAACCATACTACAACGAGGAACACTGCTTCCCCGAGGAACTCAGACGCTCCGAGGAACAAGAACTCTACGGGGAACTCTTGAGTATCGAGCAGCTTAGGCGGTCCGAGCAACTTAAGTGGTTCGAGATGCATCTCGAACAAAGCATTAATAGCAGGATAACCAACAGTTTGACTGTTCATTAAATGCTTATCATTCAGATGTATACGCTTAAAGGGCATTGAATGTATTACCCTTTCACATGTACAACATTGAATGTATTACCCTTTCACATTACAGCCTCAGGGCTATAAATACATTATACAATCCTCATTGTAGGGAGACCGGAATTTCTTGATAGAACTTGTAATCGAGAATTCCTAAACACTCAGCAATAACAGAACAGTGGACGTAGGTCATTCTTATAAGGCTGAACCACTTTAAAAACTCTTTGTTTCATTTATTTTATCTGTGATTCAATAATTAGATATGATCTAATTTTTTACATCAACAGATTGGCGTCGTCTGTGGGAAATGACTGGTAATATCATTTTTCATCAAAAATAATTCATCACAAATGGATGATATTCCAGAATCCAGCAATCGAAACGCTGGAAACCCTCCAAATCCATCTGCTCCTCCAAATATTCCAGATCTGGCTGGAATAATGACAAATCTGGCTCAGGGCCAAACCGCCATGCAAGAAACTATGCGACAACTCATACAAACCCTCCATAGCGGTGTATCAACCCATTCAGGACCGCGAAGTATTCAAAGAAATACCCGTGCACCTTCTTCGCGTACTAGGCATACCGATTCATATCGTAATGAGGAGTCTGAAGACTTTTCTTATCAACCCGGATGAACTTCGTCAGTACGAGCCACAGATACTGAACAACGTATCACTCTCTCTCCATAAAGGACTAGTGTGATAGAGAGGTTGAGAAGGGTATCACCTTTTGATCGATTAGGACCTAGAAGGAGTAGAAGTCCTCCTAAAGTCGCATCGAGGAGTTTTCGATGACCATCAGATTTAAGGGAAGGATCTGTCCAGTCGCGACCAGCTGCTCGTCGAGATAGATCCCAATAAGCCACATCAACGCGATCAGTTGCTCGAACCAATAGGCCCGAGGAAGGGAATGATGCATGGAAAGGATCTATTCAGAGGCTGGAGGATAGATTAGGGGAAATGGCTAAAGCCAAGAACCCTCTACAATGAACTTTTGTTCAAGGAACACCTTTTGTCCAGGCCATTGTAGATTTTTCAACACCATCAAAGTTCAAAGCACCTGTTGTGACCCCCAAATATGATGGAAAGACTGACCCTGTCCTTCATATAGAATAATACCAAGCTGCAACCGACATCTATGCTGTTCCAGATGAGATGAGATGCAGAGCATTCTCGGGAACTCTTACCGGATCTACTCAAATATGGTATAATAATCTTCCTCGGGGTAAGATCTCAAATTTTCTTCAACTGGCCGAGTTATTCATTGGGAATTTCTATTTTGGGGCAAAGCCAGTTAAACGAGTAGCGCATTTTTTAAGTGTTAGACAAAAAGCTGGTGAGAGTACCAGAGATTATATAACTCGTTTTAATAACGAGAAACTTGAAGTCATTGATTATGAGGAGAAGACAGCGATTACCGCCTTGATGAGTGGACTACTGCCCAACAAGTTGTACTACACTTTGGCCAAAGATCCACCTAGAACCATGTCAGACCTGATGGGAAAAGCGTCCAAGATTATGAATGCCGAGGAGGCTATGGCTGCAAAGAAGAACATGGATGCCAAAGAAACCAAGGTGGAAGGTGATAAAGCTAAGAAGAAAGAGCATAAGAACAATGGTAATAACAAACATTCAAAAACTACGTCGGTATGGGACGTAATGAAGAAATTCAATAATTATACTCCTTTGAAGAAGGATATCAACCATGTTCTAGAAGAAATCAAGAACAACAAGGAATTAAACTGGCCAGAGAAAATGAAGGCATACCCAAACAAGAGGAATAAGGCAAAGTATTGTGAGTTTCATAAAGATCATGGCCATTGGACCAAAAATTGCATAGCTCTTCAGAATGAGATTGAAACACTCATCAGACGAGGAAAACTGGCAAAGTATGTTGATCATGGAAGTAAAAGAAGAAACAACGACCGAACAAGAGAGAGGTCTAGATCTTCTCGTCGAGCAGAAGAGAACAAGAAAAGAAACCATGAAGTTGATCCAGAAGACGACACCGATCTTCCAAAGAGACCAAGGCAACCAGAACGAGAGGTATTTTCAATACGCTTTGGGTTATTTGACTGTAATGTTATAACAGGTGGAGATGCAGGAGGAGGAGACCTTATTGCAGAGAGAAAAGCTTACCTCTGTGAGGCTCAAGCTTGCTCGTATATTCAACGAATAAATCTAGCTGAGGAGGATCGCCCGAGAAAGGTGAATAAAGAAAAACTGGTCATTGTTTTTTCAAAGAATGACCTCGCAGGAGTTTTGTATCCTCATGATGACCCATTGGTGATCAAAATGAGGATAAAAGAGGTAATGATCTAAAGAGTACTGGTAGACAATGGTAGCTCGACAGACATCATGTTCTACTTGTGCTTCGACAGTTTAAATCTAAAGCAATCTCAATTGGAGCCTTATCCCAGACCCCTCCTCGGTTTTGCTGGCGAGAAAGTATTTCCACTTGGGACGATCAAATTGGATATATTCATTGGTACGTGGCCTGCTTATCGAACGAAAAGAATACGCTTCTTCGTGATGGATAAGAATGTTCAATCATCATACAATATCATCATGGGAAGAGTATGATTGAAGAAGTTCGAGGATGTACCATCTACGGTTCATCAATGCCTAAAATTTCTAACAATTTTTTTGGAGTAGGAGTTGTGAAAGGTGATCAGAAAGTAGCTCGGGAATGCTATTATTCATCCATCGAGCAAGAGGAACTGGAGGAATCAAGGAAAAAGACTACTACCTATCAAGTGGATGAAGGTGCAAAAATTGAAACATTGGATCCTAGAGATGAGTCGCAACTCGTGAAGGGTCAAGTGGTGGAAGCTACTGAAAACATCATTCTGGACGATGAGCACCCTGAGCGAACTACTCAAGTAGGTTCGTCGTTGGAAGCCTCACTAAAACAGGAATTGATAACTTTCCTAAGAAGCAGAAAGCAAACTTTTGCGTGGAGTCATGAGGATATGCCCGGGATAGATCCAAATTTCCTATGTCACGAACTCAATGTGAATAAGGAGATCAAGCCTGTGAAGCAGAGAAGAAGAGTATTTAGTCCCGAGAAGAATCAAGTTATACAGGAGGAAGTCGAGAAGCACCAAAAAGCTTGCTTCATTGAAGATGTTAAATATCCAGACTGGTTAGCCAATGTGGTGATGGTAAAGAAGAAAAACAACAAGAGGAGGATGTGTGTAGACTTCACCGACCTCAACAAAGCATGCCCAAAGGATCACTTTCCATTGCCCCGAATTAATCAACTGGTGGATGCTACCTCGGGACACGAGCTGCTGAGCTTCATGGATGCTTATTTTGGTTACAATCAGATTAAAATGAAACCTGAAGACAGGGAGAGTACTTCTTTCATTACCCCTAGGGGAACTTATTGTTGTAATGTTATGCCTTTTGGTTTGAAAAATGCAGGTGCGACATATCAGCGGCTGATGAACAAGGTCTTTGCTGAACAAATCAGTTGCAATATGGAAGTCTATGTTGACGATATGCTGACAAAGAGCAAGAAAGCTGCCGATCATCTAGTTGACTTAAGTCAGACTTTTGATCAACTGGATAAATATCAAATGAATCTTAACCCAACGAAGTGCATATTTGGAGTACGATGAGGCATGTTTCTCAGGTACATTGTCAATTAACGAGACATTGAGGCGAATCCAGAAAAGATCAAAGCTCTATTAGGGCTGCGATCTCAAACGACAAAGAAAGAGGTGCAAAGTCTTACAGGACGAGTAGCAACACTCAACAGATTTGTATCGCGAGCAACTGATCGATGTCTCCCATTCTTCAATACACTCCGAAAGACTTTTGAGTGGAATGATGAATGTGAGAAGGCTTTTCAAGACTTGAAGAAATACTTGGGAGCACCTCCACTGTTTTCCAGGCCAGTGATGGGAGAAAAATTATACTTGTATCTGGCAGTGTCCGAGAATGCAGTCAGTTCGGCATTGATAAGAGTGGATAATGGAGTACAAAAACCAATCTACTATACAAGTAAGGCCTTCCGAGGAGCAGAGATCAGATATCCAAGGCTGGAAAAATTGGCACTGGCATTGATCGAGGCAAGTAGACGAATGAAGCCATACTTTCAGGTTCATACCATAGTAGTATATACTGATATGCCATTAAGGCAAGATCTTCATAAACCAGAAAAATCAGGGAGATTGATGTACTGGTCAATAGAACTTGGTGAATATGATATAGTTTATGAACCCAGATCATCGCTAAAAGGGCAAGCTGTAGCAGATTTTATAGCAGAGTTCACTTATCCTGATACCCCCGAGGAGCAAAAGTTGCTCGCTGATCAACCTGTGGATGTTACAGGATCATCAAACACAAGCTCAGACCAACTTAGGTTGGTAAAAAGGCAAGTGGATGTTACAGGATCATCAAATTCGAGCCCAGACCAACTCAGGATGGTAAAATGGCAAGAAAAGATGATCGACGAGGAGCAAGAAATATCAGGGGAGGATGAAAGGAAGCAATAAATATTTCACCGAGGAACTCTGTCAGATCAGAAATTTGAAGACGAATTACCTATATGGAGGCTATATATAGATGGCTCATCTTACACAACAGGCAGTGGGGCAGGGATAATTTTGAGCAGTCCGGACAAGGTCGACATGGAATACGCCATACGTTTCCAATTCAAAGCTTTCAATAATGAGGCTGAGTATGAGGCCATGATTGCCGGTCTTAATTTGGCAAAAATTATGGAGGCGCAGCAGGTTATTGTCTTCAGTGATTCTCAATTGATCGTAAATCAAATATTGGGAATATATGCAGCCAAAGGAGAATTAATGATCAAGTATCATGCAAAGGTGATGGAGTTGGTATCAGAATTTGCTGTTATTCAGCTGATCAGAATACCAAGAATGAAGAATGCGAGAGCAGACGCCTTAGCTCGATTAGCATCATCTACTCGTACCGAGCTACGAAGAACAATCCCAATTGAAGTTTTAGCTGGTCGGAGTATAGATGAAGATCTGACGACGAATTTTATTACCCTTGATTTAGGACCATCTTGGATGGATCCCATCAGGGCATATATTGAGGAGGGAGAATTACCGATTGACAAGCTCGCAGCCAAGAAATTAAAGTTTAAAGCTGCTCGGTATGTATTAACTAATGGTATTCTATATAGACGAGGAATTATGGCAGGTTTGCAAAGATGTGTACATCCCTCCGAGGTAAAAGATTTAATTGAAGAAATCCATGAAGGGTCCTGTGGAGCACATGTAGCAGGTCGGACTCTTTTGCAAAGAATGATGACTCAAGGATACTACTGGACGACGATGAGGGCTAATTGTATAGCCTATGCCAAGAAATGTGACAAGTGTTAGCGCTTTTCCTCCATTCGAAGAACTCCACAAGCATTTTTAACACCCATCACTTCCCCTTGGACATTTTCCATGTGGGGAATAGACTTGGTCGGGCCACTGCCAACGATCAGAGGAAGGTTCAAATACCTCGTCGTCGTAGTGGATTATTTTACTAAATGGTTTGAAGTTGAGCCTCTCCATGATATGACGTACGACAAGGTGTACCAATTTATTTGGAAGAACATCATTTGTCGATATGGTCTTCCTCATTCCTTCATCACAGACCATGGAACACAATTTGACAACGAGGAGTTTGTTGCCTGTTGTCATCAGTCAAATATTTTGAAGATCCACTCAGCACCAGGCCATCCTCAAAGCAATGGACAAACTGAAGTGACAAACAGAACGGTTCTGAATGGCTTGAAGAAAAGACTGGATGATGCGAAAGCAAATTGGATCAACGAGCTACAATCAATACTATGGGCTTACCGAACTACTCCCCGAGTAGCAACGGGGGAATCTCCATATATGCTAGCGTTTGGAAGTGAAGCTGTTATACCTGCCGAGTTGGGCCTCCCAACACACAGGGTACTGAATTTCAATTCCCCTGTCAGCGACTTAATGAGAAGATTGAATTTAGACATGCTCGAGGAAGTTAGAGAAGAAGCAGCCATCAGGAATGATGCATACCAACAACGAACAGCTTTGTTCTACAATAAAAGGGTGAAGAAGTGCGACCTGAAAGAAAGGGACTATGTGCTAAAGAAAGTGATTCAAAAGCACAACAAACTAGAGTCAAACTGGCATGGACCATACCGAGTTACAGAAGTTGTTCGACCAGGAACTTATCGAATAGCAACTTTAGAGGGGGAGGAGTTTAAGAATGCATGGAATGCAGAGCACCTGCGCAAGTATTATCAGTGTTGTATATTATCATGCAACGCAATTCCGTCAGTATGAATAAAATGAAAATATTCTGCCAAATTCTCTCCTTTTATCGAAAGTTTTTCGGGGAATACTAGTGCTACACACTACTCGGCGAAACTCGGCAAAACTCGGACTACTCAAAATTTTTCTCGAAAATGCCAACTAAGGTTGGTCGAGAAACAAATGTATTCCTCCGGGACATAAAACTTGTATTCCTCCGGGAAGTAAAACTTGTATTCCTCCGGGAAGTTAAACTTGTATTCCTCCGGGAAGTAAAACTCGTATTCCTCTGGGAAGTAAAACTTGTATTACTCCGGGAAGTAAAACTTGTATTCCTACGGGAAGTAAAACTATGTGTTCCTCGGGAAGTAAAAGTATTCCTAAAAATGCCAACTTATGTTGGTTAGGAAGTAAATATATTCTCGAAAATGCCAACTAAGGTTGGTCGGGAGGTAAGATTATTCCAGAAAGTGCCAAAGTTGCTCGCAGAGGAAAAATCCACTAACTATGGCTAGTCGGGAATAAAAACCCACTAACTGTAGTTGGTCGAAAAGGAAAATTTACCGACCTTGGTTGGTCGAAAACATTTTTATAAATACGAGAAAGTGATCGAGCAACATTTTTTATACTCGTAACTTTTTACTAAGTTGGTCGAGAAACAAAACATCATTTTGACCAAGTGACTACTCGACAATAAGTTGGTCGACAATAAGTTGGTCGAGAAACAAAACGTCATTTTGACCAAGTGACTACTCGACAATAAGTTGGTCGACAAATAACACAATATCATTATCTTTTTAACAGATACACATGCACAGATGTAAAGTGTTTTATAATTACAAGACAATGACAATTAAGATTGCGAATAAAAATGAAAGACTTTCATTAAATCCACAAACAAATTACATTGAGAATGAAATGTATACAAATTTATTACATCAATATTCCTATTCTATTGGTTTTTTCCCTTCTGCTTTTGAAACAGGTTCCTCGCCAGTAGGAGGATCATTTAAAGCAAGAGGAGAATTTATAAAGTTAAGATCTTTTAACATCCTGATATTCATCACGGATGGTCGATCTAGGAGGTGCTCGGGATGAGATATCTCGACACTTGAATGGATATTGTAGTCACCGGGATATTTGGAAATTAAGCATCGAGGAATGGCCCGAGCAGGGATCCAACTCATATCAAGTTTGAATAGTAGCACGGGTAGGTCGAGCAGCCCAGGATCATGGTAGTCCCATAGGTAATGATCATGTTCGAGTTGCATCACACCTAAGGAATTCAACCATCCCTGTTTGTAGCCCTCATTATTTGCATTCTGGATACGATCGTCCAAGTGGTAGAGAGCCTCGTTGTAGCCAGCCATCCAGAACTCCCTGGGCTGTTTGTGGAATTGATATGTCAATATTTCTAGCTGTTCGTGGAGATTTTTGATAAAAAGTTCTTTATTCTCCAAGACATACTTCTGCGCAGAAAGCTACTCTTCCAAGTCCCTGATTTTCTTAGACATCTCAACCAATGCCTGGTTCTTCGCCATCAGCTAGAAGGCCTGGTTCTCTAAAGCAGATTGAGTCCCCTGTTCCTCGACAGGAACCCGAGCAGCGCTTGCTCGTCCACGAGGAGCTCTTGCTCATCCCCGAGAAGATGTAGAAGGGCCAGCTCTTTTCAAGGTCTCCAATTCGTCCCTCAGGTTGGCGTTCTCGACTTCCAAGAACGAGAATCCCTCGTCAGTCACTGGGACCAAAGCATTTGAGGTGGAGGCAACAGATTTTAATTGAGATACTTCTCTTTGCAAGTTGTTATTCTCTTGCTCCAACAACTCGGCTATTTGCCTATGCTCCTCGACCTCGGCTTTCAAAGTTCTTTCCCGCACTTTGTAAGCAGCAAAACGCTTCTCGTATCCCTTGTCGGCAAAGATTTGCTGATATTTCTTCTCTTGCCCCTCGTGCAAGAAGGCAGTGGAATCCTTATATTATTGCTGAAGGTCTTCAAGGGTGCCTTGGAGATCCTCAATCATATCATAATAAGCTACATTATTGGCCACCGCATGATCAAGAAGACACTTCAAATATTGGTAGGCCTCAATTACCTGTTCCGAAGCATCTTGGCCGAGGATGTCGACGATTTGTGCTGAACTCAGATCTGTGTGACCAGCCTTAAAATATTCATTGCATTGCCGCAACAGCTTTGTATCATGAGCAGACAGTAATTCCATCCTGGCTAAAAACTAGTAGAGAAAGAAAAAGCAATAATCAAAACAGAGCATGAAGAAGAGACAACAGTATGCAAAAACAAAAGTTCAAGTTCTATTATATCACAAAGTTCAGAGTTACATGTTCATGGTTACATTTGACAAAGGAAAAATAAAATAGAGATAAACCCAAACAACTCTACACCTTTTCCTTGTCTCCCAAAACTTTCTCGGGAGGCTGGGACGAGGAGGTAGGTTGCTCGAATGGAGCAAATAGTAGCTGGGGAAGTGTTGGAGGTTGCTCGGAGGAAATATCGAGTTGCTGAAGTTCCTCATTTGTAGGATGGATGGCTGGGGGATGAGAAACTTGATCTCCCATCACCATGGAAGGCTCTTCGGAGGCAGTTTCATCCTCTTCTTCGTCTTCAGGAGTTGGAGGGGGACCAGGGATGTGTCGCTGAAAGAGTTAGAAGTTTCATAAACTTTCATTTCTTGTAGAGCAGCGACCCACCCATCTCTAAAGTATTTGAGGCTGCCATATTCGACTTGCGACATCATGGCAGCCAAGCCTTTGTTCCACCCCTTATCCCAGCCAGCGCTGAAAGATTTCTTCACAGCCAACTTCCTCTTTGTCTTCTCCGAGGAAAGCTTCTCGGAGAGAAGGTTATCAGTAGCTTTCAATTTATTTTCAACCTCCTCCTTCTGACGACTTACTTCCCGAAGTCGACTTAACTCCTCCTCAGCAACCTTGAGTTTATCTTCAAACTCCTCAGCATTCTTGAGCTTCCCTTCGAGCTCTTTATTCTTTTTCTTCAAATCATTTAATTTATTCTCCAACTCCTTGGAGACTTCAACAACTTGAGCCTTCTCCTGCTCAGTTGAGGTAATTTTCTTCTCCCAAGCAGCCTTGTCAGCATCATGCTTCTGACGAGAATCTTCCAAAGATCATGTTAGACCCATCAGAGCTTCCTCCACACCAGATGAGGAGCTTGAAGCTTTTATAGCTTCATCTTTCTTCAAAATTGTGTTAAAGCAGCTCACCAACTGTGAAAAGAAAATGAAATCAAGTCAGAGACAGATATAACAAGGGAAAGATGAAAAGTTCAAAATAACAAGACTTACAGAAGTAATATGGCGAGCAACCAATGAGGTAACCATGTCCCGAGAAAGCTTCTCTTCAATACCTTGGATCTCGGGAATGATCCAAGTCTTCACCGAGCTCATGGCAGAGCTCGGAGGAACAAAAGTGGGAACACCAGTTCCAGTAGTTGGGGGCTGAGAGCTGGTTTCAGCCAAATTGATCGAGGAGCTTTTCTTCAGCCTCCTCAGAGGAACAGGAATAATTTCGACCAAGGAAGAACTCTTGGACGGTGATATGACAATCACCTCGCCTAGAGCAGCAGCCTTTCTTGGGGCCACTGAAGGCTTCTCGGCAACCTTCGCAGGAGCAGCTGGAGGGGCTGCATCAATTTTCTTTGTCCCTTTTGGGACATCATGTTTACTTCTTTTTGCCTCTCTAGCACCAGAGGCAGGTTTCTCGAAAAGGGTGGGAGGTCTTATTTTCTTCATCCTTTCACTTAAAGGAACGTGTGACTCAGGCGAAGAACTGGTAGAAGCTGGTACTGGCTCTACATCGCTTATCACCGGACGAGCAGTAAAAGAAGTTGTGTAACTCTTGTACTGAAGCGGATATGAAGCTGACCTAATGTGCTCGTCAGCAACAGTTTGATGCAAACTCCAAATAAGTTTTAAGTCCCTTATATTAACGTCTGCCTCTTTTGGACACTTTATTTTGCTATCAACTGCAAATAAATCAAAATTAAAATATCAGTGGCACATTTTGTCAAACACAGAAGAAGCATGATTTCAAAATAAGTAAAATGAAATAAAAATAACCTATCCCATTGCCATAGGGAGGGCATCTGGGACCCTGATAAACTTCATCTCCAGATAAAGGAGCATGTTGCCAATTTTTTATAACAATCCCGTGCTCAAAATAGTCCCTATTGGCATCCGGGAGATTGACCACTAAAGCCCTATTTAAAAATCTAGTTTTTAAATAAAAAGTATTATCCCCAACAGCCCATCTATAACAAAACATGATTTCTGGAATTCCTATGCGAGTTTCATGAATTTGATTTAATCTATGAACCCCATTAACTATTATCCATGTATTGGGGGCTATTCTTGCAGGAACAACGTCAAAATATTGACAGAATTCCAGACATAGAGGGTTGGGGGGAAAAGAAAATCCACACTCAGCAACAAAGAGACTGGGGAACCAATGTCCCTCAGCCAAACGGAAATAGTCTGAAGGCTCAGAAAGCTCTTCCAAAACAACCCTGGAGGGAATAGAAAAATCAGAGCGAAATTTATCAAGAGATTCAATAAGGTAAACCATGATGAAAGACGAAAATGAAGAAGAAGGAAGAAGATCTTACAGAAAAAGAGTGGATCTGTTGACAACGAACGATGAAAAGGATGAACGCACAATAGAGTATGGCAATGGAAAACTCGAAGATACAAATTTGAAAAAGTAGAAGAATGTGAGATTATCTGTGACGCTTAAATACTATGCCTTGGGAAATGGTAAAGTTAATGATTACAAAAAGAAACGATTACGCTACCGGCGGCTAAAAGGACAAAAAGTACGCGAGGATCGAGGCGGTTATAAAAATTCAAAAAAAGCCTGATTCTACGAATTTGGAAGGAAAAATAAATACAAGGGAAAACACTCCTAAAAGTCAGGAGGACCATTCAAAACTGCCATATTCCGAGAAAGAATGTTCCACACTCCTCAAATTTCGAACTATGAAACATTGGGGGCTTCTGCTGATACCAAATTTAGTCTGCTGACATGGCTCAATTGAATGAAGACACGTGGCAATCTACATGGTAACAACAAACACTTCCGAGAAACTCAGACGCTCCGAGGAACCATACTACAAGGAGGAACACTACTTCCCGGAGGAACTCAGACGCTCCGAGGAACAAGAACTCTACGAGGAACTCTTGAGTACCGAGCAACTTAGGCGGTCGAAGCAACTTAGGCGGTCCGAGCTACACCTCGAACAAAGCATTAATAGCAGGATAACCAACAGTTTGACTGTTCATTAAATGCTTATCATTCAGATGTATACGCTTAAAGGGCATTGAATGTATTACCCTTTCACATGTACAACATTAAATGTATTACCCTTTCACATTACAGCCTCAGGGCTGTAAATACATTATACAATCCTCATTATAGGGAGACCGAAATTTCTTGATAGAACTTGTAATCGAGAATTCCTAAACACTCAACAATAACATAACAGTGGACGTAGGCCATTCTTATAAGGCTGAACCACTTTAAAAACTCTTTGTTTCATTTATTTTATCTGTGATTAAATAATTAGATATGATCTATTTTTTTACATCAACAATCATATATATTACTTTATTCTTGAGTAATATATAAATTAGGATTAATTTCCAATTATACCGCAATTAATTCTAATTAATCCCATTTTAAAAGTCGTTAAAAATACGGGGTATTACCCATTTACAGTGAGGAATTAAATTGCAAAAACTAATGAGTGCTCACGAAAAAGGGCTACGATAGTACAAATTAACTCGTCATGAAAGGCACTGTCTAAAAAGCCCAAGAAAAAATTAACGCAATAAAAATTATCATATGCCAAAAATGGGGCCAATTGGATTTCTCTAAGGAGAGAAAAAAAAATAGATCACCTAAAAAAAATAAAAGATTTATTATTTATGAGGTTTTTTGGATGGATATGTAAAAAACGGGTTTGCACATCTTGACAAAATCTTGAAAAAGTATTACATAGTTTTAGACATTATTGGTGTGAAAGTTATTTTAAACTTTGATGTGTTGATTAGATTGAGTCGATGTCATATAAATTCACATTTTTGACACCTAAGGATGATTTTGAGTTCATTCGTTCGGAGTATTTGTATTCATCGTGCATGTATGTTATGTTTGATTGTATTGATTTTCCTATTGAATTTTTCACACCCATTCATTCCCTTTCTAAGATTTGGTTATCTTAATGAAAATTCATGGTGTGTGATTTTTATAAAATAATTATTGCATTTTTTTATGTGAAAAATTTGAAAAATAAAAAATAGTTTGTGGAATGATTTCGAGTATCTCGTAATGATTGTAGTTGTTTTCTTTTCTTTTCTTGACACTCCATGTTTATTTTTGTTTATTCGTTTCCTTGTCTTTGTTTTGTGTCATGTGTGTAGGTACAAAGATTGATGATCACATGTTGCACACCCTGATGAGAAAAGCTTGAAGATTTGAAGATTTTTGAAGAAAAATTTTTATCCTGCATTTTTAGTACCTTTTCAGTTTTAGGATCATGGGAGGGTATTAGATTTGTATGGGCATTTGGATTTGATAATTCAGATGCTTTTATTTAGTATCGGCATAAACATGGGGGGATATTTGTAAGGACATATTTTATAAGTCTTGTTTTACATTAGTGTATGTTATATACCGGTATAAATCGTCAATAAAAAAAGTTCAGGTTTGAAGATTTATGAAGAAGAACCCGAATATCAAATGTTCTTCAACATTCAAGCTTCTAAATGATTAATTTTGGTAAATTTTTATTTTTATCCCTTAACGGTTCATTTAAAAGTGTTAGGATATTTTCCAAAAATATTTTTTAAGTGTTGAGGCGTTGTTTTTTGGTCAAAATATTTTTTCTAAGTGTTGAGGCGAACTTTTAAAATAAAAAAATAAGAAATTATTTTTTCTCTATGTCGTTCGAGCAACGTATGCATGTCGTTCAAGCGACATTGACATCTCGCGCAATGTTGTTCACGCGACATCTGGTTTCGTTCGAGCGACTTTGACACTTCATTTGAGCGATCTGTGGACTCGAGTTTTTTTATATAAAGCATGTTAAATGAGTCCTTTTTCGTTAAGAAGACTTGGAAATTTTCATTCTACACAATCTCCAAAACAGCACAACACTTTGTCTTCTTCAATTTAGGGTTCAATCCTTTTTTTTCAATTCATAAAAATCCCAAATTCTTTAGTGAATTATTTTGGAACCCAAGATACATCTTTACTGGAGTTTATCTTGTACGGAGGATGACCTACTACTGATCTAAGAGCCAATTCAGGGAGGTACTGGGCTGACGTTGAATGCGTGTTATAAGGAGTACTCGTGGGTGTTCCTCGTTGATTGGACTGTGTGTCTTTGTGGATCTTCTGAGGTTGATTCAGAACTACGTGTTCTTGTGGCTATATGCGGATTCATGGAAGATTTAGCTTGTAATCATTGTGAGTATTATTAAGTGAAATAAAAGGTTTCCCTTTTGTTTTGTTTTTCTGCGGATTCATTGCAGATTTCACTTTTAATCATTGTGAGTATTATTAAGTGAAATAAAAGGTTTCCCTTTTGTTTTTTCTCCTGAAATTTGTGAGTCAACAATTAATATTTATTTATGTTGGTTTGAGTTTACCCACATAGTTGTTTGTGTTTTGGGGCTGAATTAAGTTGGATAAAAATTGACTCCAATTAAATAAGTTTAAAATTGGAATTTGAGAATTTGGTTTAATGAATATCACACTGCTTTCACATTAGTTCATCTAGTGCATCTCATGCCAATGAGGAAGCTATTAAATATCAACACCTCGATAGTGAGTCTAGTCATTATGGTGAGAATGAGGGAGAGGATGTTTAAAGTGAGAGAGAGAGTGACCTTAAATGCTCCTAAGACAATATATACGTTGAGTCCTTTGGAACAAAGAAAGAAAACAAAGGTCTAGTGATTAGAGTTTTAGCCTTAGAGAAGTAATTAGGAGAGGAGAGAGAGAGTCGTTAGTGATATAAGCTTTGGGAGAGAGGGTCATTTTAGGTGAGAAGGAAAATAGAGACTTGACAAACAACATGGCTAGTCTTACGAGATATCTTCAAGCATACGTAAATACTTGTGAGAAACTTGAAGCCCTTGTATCCCAATTCAAGAAAGATCTCTAATGTGCTCGGGAGGTCAAGGTTACCATAGAGGATACATCGAAGAAGGTAAGAAAGATGCTCCTTGATCTCACTTTAGGTTTTGGTGAGAGGCGAGGAATAGTTTATGATGGTGAATCCACTTCCCATGCTACACTGGAACCAGTTCCAAAATTTATGGTTAATCCTTATGGCTCACAACCTAAACCACAAAAGAGATTTTAGCCTAAGAAAGTGAATCAAATAAACCCATGTAAGCCTATGTTTGCACTTTTTATAAAAGGAGAGGTTACCTTAGGGAGTTTTATTACAAGAAAGGTAGAATTAGGTGTACACATACTCCCGTGAATCGCTCTAATGACTTTGCTATTCTTAGAGGGCAAGTTGAGTTCCTAGTCACAAGTTCATAAAGCTTAATAGAAGAACTTCAATAAATTTCTCTATCATTTGAGAACGCTTCCAACACTCTAACTAGAGACAACAATTATAAGGTCAAACAAAAGGTTACCTCCACATGGGTACCTAAACAAGACATCAAAGCCCTTGTTGTGCACGTTTCTCACAAGGTTCCAAATACTCCCCAATGGTATTTCAATAGTGGGTTCTCTAGGCACATGACCAGTGACATTTCTTTATTTACCCACTTTAAGGATCATAAGGAAGGTAAAGTCATTTTTTGGAGATGGGAGTAAGCTAGTATTTTAGAGCTAGGATGTGTTGAGGTAGCCGAATTCCCAAAACTATACAATTCATTGTACGTAAAAGGGTTAAAAGAAAATCTAATTAGCATAAGCCAATTGTGCGATGCAAATTTTATTGTGAAGTTTGATGGGTCCGAATGAAACGTTTATGACCAATTCGATGAACTTTACTAGTGTGAGGATCGAAGATAATTGTTATGGGATTGTGCCCAAGTCATCTTTGGCATGAAAAAGTGCCACGGTCTCCACTATATACCTTTGCAATCAATGACTAGGTCATGTAAACGTTAGAGATCTTGAGAGATTAGTGAAAAGGGACATAGTTTTTGTCTTACCATCACTTGGGAAATTGACTTTCTCGATTTGTGGACCTTGTCAACTAATAAAACAAATTCGAAATCCCCATCAAAAGTTGAATACCATTACCACCTCCTATGTTTTCAAGTTGATTCATGTGGATCTTATGGATCCTACTCACACAAAAAGTCTAGGTGGTAAGAGCTATATTCTCATGATGGTGGAGGACCTTTCTAGATATTGTACTATAGGATTCCATAGAAAAAATACCTATGCAATTGAGTTCCTACAACTAAGTTCCATATCCTACAAAAGCAGCACACTGCCACTATTAATCAGATGCGTAGTTATAATGGCACTGAATTTAAAGAAGTGGAAGTGGATAGCTATTGTGATGGAGCGGGAATCAAACATGAGTTTTTGGTTGTTTGTACTCCTCAATAATTAGGATTGTTAAGAGAAAGAATCGGACAATACAAAAGATGTCTAGCTCCATGCTTCTTGGAAGAAATGTGCCTAAACGTTTTTGGGTAGAGACGATGAGCACTGCATGCCATACGATGAATAGGGTATATCATTCTCATCACATGCTACACACACCTTATGAGTTGTGGGTAAGGAAGAAGACCATTCTATCGTATGTTCGTGTCTTTGGGAGTTCTTGCTACATCTTGATAGATATAGAAGACTTAGGAAAGTTTGACTCCTAGAGTGACGAGGGGATATTTTTAGGATATTCATCGATGAGTAGGGATTATAGGGCATTTAACCTTTCAAGGTATAAGGTTATGGAGTCTATAAATGTCATGATTAGAGATGATAATCCACCCACATTTATTTCTCATAGACCCCAGTATGAGGATGATGCACCCCATAGTGACGATTCCATCCTTCCTCTTACCACCATGGTAGACCCTACTCCTAATTTACAGGATCCACTATATTGGGTTCAAAAGAGTCACGACCCCTCGCTATAATTAATGATCCCAGACTAGATGTTAAGACTCATACTCAACTCAAAATTTTGGTTATTCATCTATAATACACGTCCTTAGTCGAGTCCAACAATGTAAAAGAGGCAATTAAGGATGAGCATTAGATATCCGTTATGCAAGATGAGTTGCTTCAATTTCCCAAGAACAATGTATGGGAGTTAGTCCCCAGACCTAGCGAGTTTAATGTGATAGTAATAAGTGTATTTATAAGTATAAAAATGGATGAGAATGGTACCATAGTTCGCAATATGGCTAGGTTGGCCATTCAAGGTTACACACAGATTGAGGGTATAGACTTTGACGAGACATTTGCTCTTGATTTTATCCTTGAGTCCATACGCTTACTACTTACCATAGTATGTCATCTGCGCTTCATGTTATATCAGAAGTGCGTCAAGAGTACCTTTCTGAATGACATTCTACAAGAGGAGGTTTACGTGGAACAACCCAAAGGGTTTGAAGACCCTAAGCACCCCACTACACCAAAAATGCTAATCTGGCACGCTGTGGCAAGGAGATTTTGGCACGGTTTTAAACCATGCCCGAATTTGGCACGGTTTTAGGCTGGCACGGTTTAAATGAGTGTCAGATTCTGACACGATTTAAAACCGTGCCAAATATGGGTACGCCTCATTAAAAAACTAACATCCCAAAATTCCAAGCGGGACTAAAATTTCATGAGCCCAAATAATTCTAGCCTAAGTCTTCCTCTCTCTCTCTCTCTCTCTCTCTCCCCCTCCCTCTGCTCTACCGGCGGGCCCAAAGCGATTCCACGCTGCCACCATCATCAGTTGTCATCGCCGCTGCGATCATCCTTAGCAATCATTGCCGCTGCTCTCATCTCCTCTGCCATCATTGCTGCCTCCAAGAAATCGAACGACATCGGTATTTCAATATCTCACTTGCCTTCTCTTTTTTTACCAAAAATGACGATGAAGGTATCTCACTTCTGTATTAAAAGCAACTATGTGACGTGCCTTTGATGTGAAATCTGTATAATAGTAATTTCTAGATATGCAAAGTTTTGTTGCATTTTGGAAAAGATATAATGTTGTGATCTGATTATTGGCATATATTATATGCACTGGACTATGTGTGCCACACATTATAATCAATTTCAATTGTGTGTTGGTAATTAGGTGGATTGAAATTATTTCCTTAACTATATTCTATTTGAATTGATTAGGCTACGGTACCTTATTAAACTTGCAACTTGGCCTTTTTGCCCCCTTTTGGATGATTTGGATATCCCTATCGTTGAGCTTTCACAGATGTGAGCTGGTTCATCCATATTGATATATGTTTGAGACAATTTCTTCTTTCTTTTATAATTGTAAAAATGTCTCGAAACACAAGTACAGTTCAAACTACTCCTAGTTCAAGATTATGCCAGGGGGCGTAGGTGAAGCTATTTAATGCAAAGTATGTTTACTTGAATAATAAAGGAGAAATCAGTAAAAATATAGGTTAGAGCGTGACAAGGGCGCGTTTGTAGTGCATGAAAATATCTGTGATCCACAACCTTAACAAGTGTGGTGCATGCGAGCCATGTTACAATATAATCCCTAAAAAGTACGAAATAAAGATTAAAAAATTATCAAAAAAGGAAATAAAAAATGGAATTGCAAAATAAGCCTTGAAAATTGCAAATCCCTCTTGATTTTTCTATTTTTCTTATAAAACAACTATGTGATGTGCCTAGGAACACCGCACATAATTTATCAAACTTTTAGTAGAACCCAGATATGCCTTGCAACCAATTTTTAGTGGAACCCTGGTTCAGATAGGTTCTTAGACAGGAAGCTAGGAAAGTGTGAGTTGATAAATCAATCTCTGGAACTATTGATGGCTTCATAGTTACAGTTTGTATATTTTTAAGAACATCAATACCTACCATTGATTGGTGCATATTTTCATTTTTTTCACAGAATGAATTCATATTTTCAAAAAAAAATCACAGAATGAAGATGGAACAAAGGTTGAGTATAGAGTATGGAACCCCTTTCATTCTAAATTGGCAGCTGCCATTCTTGGTGGTGTTGACAACGTCTGGATTATATGTGTGTCAAATATATTCTTAAGAATGTTCTTTTATAGTGTTTCCCCCAAATGATCAAATCGGTATTAATGTATTATGAGTTATTTGGGTAATTTTAATAAGATATATTAGTGGATAATGTTTGAATTATAGTAGTTCATAAATAGGGTATTAATAGTTATTAGTTCTAGAGCCATTGGAATTTTACATATTAATTTATAATTTATAATCTTTATGCAGGCACCGGTGCATACAATTTCTTCCAATGCGAGAGTTGAGGGAGCTGTTGTAATTGGCAAACTATTGGAACATGAAAGTCCTGACCATGGATATGATGCAACTAAAGGTTTATTACCCCATCCCACTCCCACTCCCCTCTTACTCTCTCTCTATTTATCTATGTGTGTCCTAACTTTGATGATTATATTACTCCATTGGTTTGTTTAGGTGAATACGTAGACATGGTCAAGGAAGGAATCATTATTCCACTAAAGGTCATTAGGACAACTTTGGTCGATGCTTCTAGGTAATGTCTTTTAAAGATATTTTCCATTGTAGGGTCATGGTTCTTTTCTGTTCATGAGATATAGGGGTCATCTTATTAGATATGTAGTGTCTCGTCTTTATTGACTACAATAGAGGTTGTCATCGTTCCACTTCCCAAGGATGAGAAGGAAGTATCGTTGAAGAGAATACGTTTCTTTTTTTGGTAGTTTTGGTTTTAGAGTTTATGTTAATTATTTTATATGTTTTACTTGTTTTAGGATTGATTTACCTTTATATAATTCACTCATTTTCCCTTCCTTTTCATCATACAAGCTTGAATGGGGTTGAAAGTTGTGCTAACCATAATATGTAGTCCACATATATGTAAGTTTTGGATAAAATCTTTTCTTAATTGGTCATTATAATTTTTGACTTTAGTATCCTTTTTTTTTCTTTATGTATTAGTGATAAATTGAAATTAGTTATTTGCATTCTTCATTTTTGTTTATAGTATACTTGGAGTAATAGTTCATAGAAAATACTACCTCCAATCTGACACACTATCAGATTTCTCCTTTGCATATTGGCATGCATTTAAAACACATATCACATTGTTAATCACTATCGATCTTATAAAGCCCAAGTGCTTCAATTCTTCATCGCCCCTCTCAATCTCAATCTTCTTAGAAGCCATTATTTGTGTTTCCCTCACAAAATGATGTTTAGAGTTTTTAGTTTCAAGATTCGTTACTTTATTGTTCAATTCAATCAAAACAGTTCCGCCTTCGCCTATAGATAGGCAAAAGGCAGCTTTCCATATTTAAAAATATAATATTATGTGTTTTGAAGGTAAAAAAGAAGAGTCTTGATCAAGAAGTGTAAAAAGGAACAAGAAATATCCCCACCATTCTTATTTCTTCAGACCCTCTCCCTGTATCTTGCCATTTTGCTGCCTTACTTTCTTAAATTTTGAAGTGGTTGTGTTTGTAATTTTAATGTAGTAACTAACTTTATTTGTGTTTGTTTACATTGGGGTTACCTCAAAATCCTTGGACAGGTCTTAGAGCCAAGTTTTATGATCATTTCCATGACCAAACAACGGTCTCTGCTGCAAAACCTATCCATATCCAGCTGAATCTCGTAACATATTTTATAGAGGTAAGACCTGTACTACAAAACCATTTCAGTTACATTTTATTAAGAATCAGACTTAAGTGGATTTCTGTCTCTTTAATTCTAACATTTAATTGCTGTAATATGCATATTATAGTGCATATTACAACTGTAATATGCATATCACAGCTAACTGCTGTAATATGCATATTTCAGTTGTAATATGCCCGGTAATATGCATATTACAGTGAGTATTACAACTGTAATACGCATATTACAGTTAATTGTTGTAATATTCATATTATAGTGCATATTACAAATTGTAATATGCATATTTTCACTAAAGGAATGCCCTACACTTGTGCAAACTCAATAATTATTTGGAAGTTGTAAAACAGGGTGTCCTAATGTTTGGACCGTAATGTTTGGGATGAGCATGACACCTGTCAAGGTTGTGTAAGCAATCTATTTACATGTCAAAACTAATTGTAATTATCTACTTATATGTCAAAAGAACAGCGCTAGTTTGCTGAAATAGTAACGACAGTTATATGTGTTGTATCACTTGTAAAACATTAAGTAATGAAGTTTAAGAAGAAGAAAAAAAAGCGATGAGAGAGGATAGTGGTATTTGTCTCACGCAGGTTTTTCGATAAAGGATGTACCTCGTATAGTTCTTTCATAGATGATTTCACAAATTTTGTAAGTTACATATCTTTCATAGACAGTTACACACACTGATGCAACAACTGTATAGGAGTCACCATATCTAAAAAGTGAATAGAATTATAATTAATTGTTGATTAAATGATTAGAATTCATTAAAAGAATACAACTCTTTAAAATTTACATAAGTGTACTATTATGTCAAGCAATCTATCAGATGGATCTCAACCCACTCAAATCTTCTCCAAACGGACCCGTAAACGGACCAATGTAACTTGTAAAGGGAACAGTTAGACTTAAAAAAACACGTTAAAGGGTGAAAACCTAAACCAACCCCCAAGCGGACCCGTAAGAGGCACGAACACCTCACACGGGACCAATATAACTTGTACGAACTGATCGCGTAGTCTCGGGTCTCCCAGTTTGAGAATATGACGATAATTTGCAAAAATCAACACTTAAACTTAAAAACAGGTCGTTAAACGGTGAAAACCTAAACCAGACACCAAATGCCCCTGTAGGAGGCACGAATACCTCACACGGGACCAATGTAACTTGTAGGAACTGACCACGTAGTCCCGGGTCTCCCGGTTTGAGAATACGACGATAATTTACAAAAATCAACACTTAAACTTGAAAACAAGCCGTTAAAGGGTGAAAATCCAAACTAGACCCCAAACGACCCCGTAGGAGGCACGAACACCTCGCGCGGGACAAATATAACTTGTAGGAACTGATCGCGTACTCCCCGGGTGTCCTGGTTTGAGAATATGACGATAATTTTCAAAAATCACACTTAGACATAAAAATAGGCCGTTAAAGGGTGAAAACCCAAACCAGCCCCCAAACGACCCCATAAGAGGCACGAGCACCTCGTACGGGACCAATGTAACTTGTAGGAACTGACCGCGTAGTCCCGGGTCTCTCGGTTTGAGAATACGACGATAATTTACAAAAATCAACACTTAAACTTAAAAATAAGCCGTTAAAGGGTGAAAACCTAAATCAGCCCCCAAACGACCCCATAAGAGGCACGAACACCTCGCGCGGGACAAATATAACTTATAGGAACTGACCGCGTAGTCTTGGGTCTTCCAGTTTGCGAATAAAAGTCAACACTTAAACTTAAAAACAAGTCGTTAGAGGGTGAAAACTCAAACCAGCCCCCAAACGCCACCGTAGGAGGCACGAACACCTCGCACGGGAACAATGTAACATGTAGGAACTGATCGCATAGTCCCGTGTCTCCCGGTTTGAGAATACAATGATAATTTGCAAAAATCAATACTTAGACTTAAAAAAAAGCCATTAAAGGGTGAAAACCCAAATCCGCCCCTAAACAACCCCGTAAGAGGCACGAACATCTCGCACGGGACTGACCGCGTAGTCTCGGGTCTTCCGGTTTGCGAATAAAAATCAACACTTAAACTTAAAACAAGACGTTAGAGGGTGAAAACCCAAACCAGCCCCCAAACGACCCCGTAGGAGGCACGAACACCTCGCACGGGACCAATGTAACTTGTAGGAACTGACCGCGTAGTCTCAGGTCTCCCGATTGGAGAATATGACGATAATTTGCAAAAATCACACTTAGACTTAAAAACAAGTCGTTAAAGGGTGAAAGCCCAAACTAGCCCCCAAACGACCCCGTAAAAGGCACGAACACCTCGCACGGGACTAATGTAACTTGTAGGAACTGACCGCGTAGTCTCGGGTCTCCCAGTTTGAGAATACAATGATAATTTGCAAAAATCAACACTTAAACTTAAAAATAAGCCGTTAAAGGGTGAAAACCTAAATCAACCCCCAAACGACCCCATAGGAGGCACGAACACCTCGCGCGGGACAAATATAACTTATAGGAACTGACCGCGTAGTCTCGGGTCTTCCAGTTTGCGAATAAAAATTAACACTTAAACTTGAAAACAAGCCGTTAGAGGGTGAAAATCCAAACCAGCCCCCAAACGCCCCCGTAGGAGGCACGAACACCTCGCACGGGACAAATGTAACTTGTAGGAACTGACCACGTAGTCCTATGTCTCCCGGTTTGAGAATACGACGATAATTTACAAAAATCAACACTTAGACTTAAAAATAAGTCGTTAAAGGGTGAAAACCCAAATCCGCCCCCGAACGACCCCGTAGGAGGCACGAATAGCTTGCGCGGGACAAATATAACTTATAGGAACTGACCGCGTAGTCTCAGGTCTTCCAGTTTGTGAATAAAAATCAACACTTAAACATAAAAATAAGCCGTTAGAGGGTGAAAACCCAAACCAGCCCCCAAATGACCCCGTAGGAGGCACGAACACCTCGCACGGGACCAATGTAGCTTGTAGGAATTGACCGCGTAGTCTCGGGTCTGCCGATTTGAGAATATGAAGATAATTTGCAAAAATCACAATTAGAATTAAAAATAAGCCATTAGAGGGTGAAAACCCAAACCAGCCCCCAAACGACCCCATAAGAGGCACGAACATCTCGCACGGGACCAATATAACTTTTAGGAACAATCCGCGTAGTCCCGGGTCTCCCGGTTTGAGAATATGATGATAATTTGTAAAAATCACACTTAGACTAAAAAACAGGCGGTTAAAGGGTGAAAATAAAAACCAGCCACCAAACGCCCCCGTAGGAGGCACGAACACCTCACACGGGACCAATGTAACTTGTAGGAATTGATCGCGTAGTCCCGGTTTTCCCCGTTTGAAAATATGATGATAATTTGCAAAAATCAACACTTAAACTTAAAAACAGGCCGTTAAAGGGTGAAAACCTAAACCAGCCCCCAAACGGACTCGTAAGAGGAACGAACACCTCGCACGGGACCAATGTAACTTGTAGGAACTGATCGCGTAGTCCTGGGTCTCTTGATTTGAGAATAAAAATCAACACTTAAACTTAAAAACAAGTCGTTAGAGGGTGAAAATCCAAACCATCCCCCAAACGACCTCGTAGGAGGCACAAACACCTCGTACGGGACTAATGTAACATGTAGGAACTGACCGCATAGTCACGGGTCTCCCCGTTTGATAATATGACGATAATATGCAAAAATCAACACTTAAACTTAAAAACAGGCCGTTAAAGGGTGAAAACCTAAACCAGCCCCCAAACGGACTCGTAAGAGGCACGAACACCTCGCGCGGGACCAATGTAACTTGTAGGAACTGACCGCGTAGTCCCTGGTCTCCCGGTTTGAGAATAAAAATCAACACTTAAACTTAAAAACAAGCCGTTAGAGGGTGAAAATCCAAACCATCCCACAAACGACCCCATAGGAGGCACGGACACCTCGCACGGGACCAATGTAATTTGTAGGAACTGACTGCGTAGTCCCGAGTCTCCCCATTTGAGAATATGACGATAATTTGCAAAAATCACACTTGGACTTAAAAACAATCCGTTAGAGGGTGAAAACCCAAACCAGCCCCCAAACGATCCCGTAGGTGGCACGAACACCTCGCACGGGACCAATGTAACTTGTAGGAACTGACCGCGTAGTCTCGGGTCTCCCCGTTTTAGAATATGATGATAATTTGCAAAAATCAACACTTAAACTTAAAAACAAGTCGTTAAAGGGTGAAAACTCAAATCAACCCTTAAACACGCCATTGAGAATATAATAATAATTGTGACTCGTATATGCAATTTTTCTGCTTGAATACTATTTTTTTAAAAATGATTTGGTTACTAATATCTTATCTTTTTTGTGTCTTATTTTTTTTGTAGGATGACATTTGATCGCTAGCTTTTATCCACTTGGAACGTACGAAGAAGTCAATGCTTTACAACAAGGGGATTATTCATTTAGTGTCGTTAATATTTAGGATTCTATTTTTTGTGTTATGGCCAAGAAGGCTTTAGTAGCTTTATTTTTGTGTTATGGTCGTACTGGCTATAGTAGTTTTATTGTCGACTTTTATGGACGTGCGGGCTTTATATGGGCAGATTTTATGTTAGCAGGTTTTGGAATGCTCAAAAAATAGAGAAAACTCTGCCCAATTTTTTTTTATCTGGGAACTATTAGCTCTTGTAATTTTTTGAAGTTTGTATGCACATTAGTTTATCAATAACATGCGATATTCATAATTTGTGAATTTTCTTAAATTTTTTTTTACAAATATTAAATATTTATCCTATCAGATTTGGAATTTGCAGATTTTCCAGATTTGTTTCCTATTATTTTTTTTTTATTAATTGAAAAATCTGGCACGGTTTTAAACTGTGCCAAAACCATGCCAATTTATAAAAATGAGAACGCTTATAAAACAATCTGGCACGCTTTATAACCGTGCCAAAAGCGTGCCAGAAAATAGACAATTTGGCACGGTTTCGACATGTGCCAAAAGCGTGCCAGATTTAACATCTTGCACGATTTAAAAGCGTGTCAAAAGTGTGCCAGATAAAAAAACTGGCGCAGTTTAAAAGTGTGCCAAAAGCATGCCAGTTTGGAAAATCTGGCAAGGTTTTAAACCGTGCCAAAAAATCTGGCACACCTGATTCTGGCACAGTTTTGAACCGTGCCAGATTGCGTCTGGCACTGTTTTAAACCGTGCCAGTTTCCTGTTTTTGGTGTAGTGCCTGGGACACGTCTACTATCTTAAGAATGCCTAGTGTGGTTTAAAGTAAGAAGCCCATGCTTAATATGAAAAGGACACTTCTTATCTCTTATATTATGGCTTAAGGAGAGGGGGGGTGGATAAGACACTGCTTACGAGGACAGAGAGTGGTGCTATTTTGGTTGCCCAAGTCTATGTGGACGACATAGTATTTGGATCCCCGTGCTCCCGTCATGCTCACACATTTAAGGAGGAGATGAAGAATGAGTCTAAGATGAGCATGGTAGGTAAGCTTATGTTCTTCTTAGGTCTCGAGGTTCGTCATCTCGAGGATAGGATATTCATATCTCAATCCAAATGTGTAAGAGACCTACTGAAGAAGTTTCAACTAGACTCCGCTAAGAATTCACGAACCTCTATGAGTACATCAATAAAGATTAGCAAAGACACTTTAGGTAAGGACATAAAGCCAACCCTTTATCAGTGTATAATAGGTACTCTCCTCTACTTGTCTGCTAGTCATCCCAATATTACTTTTAGTGTTGGAGTCTGCATGCGATACCAAGTGTCCCCGAAAGATTCACACTTACTCACACTGGAAAGTATTATCAAATATATGAGTAGAACTCTCTCATATGGTATTTAGTATTCTTTTCATACCGATGACTGTTTGTCCACCTATTTGGATGACGATTTATTCGAGGATGTCGATGGTTGTAGGAGAACTTCGGGTAGGTGTTTCCATTATAGGAGTGCTCTTGTCTTTGGATTGAGTAAGAAACAAAACTCCATATCTTATTCCACGACGGAGGCTAAATATATTACCACCGGGAGTTATTACATGCAACTCTTATGGATGAAGTAAATGTTGGAAGATTATGGGATTTCACAAGGCATAATGACTATTTCTTGTGAAATATGACTGCGATCCATATTTCTGATAATACGGTCCAACATTTGTGCATGAAACACACTAGGATACAGGAGCACTTTATTGCTGACCTGGTTGAGGAAGGATGTTCCCTTGAGCTTTATTATTACCGATTTTCAGTTAGCCATTATATTCACTAAACCTTTAAATGAGCTTCGATCTGAGGATCTTAAGAAATATTTAGTTATTTGCACCGTTGACTGAGTTCGGGAACTTTTTCTAGCATAAGATGCTAATAATATTTACATATTATATTACTATTGCTCGACTGTTTTATCACTATATTTATCTGTATGTTTTTCATTTAATATACTTTTGAAAAATCCAAAAAGGAGTTTTATTTTTTCTTAAAAATTTCAAAAAAAATAGAAATAGATTTTTGGTTTTTAAAAAAAAGTCAAAAATAATTTATTTTTGATAAAAAAAAATTAAAAAGGCAAAGATTTGTGTAATTTCTTTATCACCGTATATGGATGAAAATTTAAGATATTCTGATAACCCATTCATTTCATTTTTACACGTGGTTTTTTCGTAGTGTTTTGAGACATGGCATTATTTATATGGTGTTCTTAATAATGTGTGGAGACATTACATTAATCTTTGATGACTACTTTTTATATGCTTGATTACTTGTCTCAGTTACTGCATACGTGCACAAACTTGTTTGAACATTGCAATTGCTTGTCACTTATCGAATACGATGTTCTCATCCCAATTTTGCTTAGTAATGAACCAAATGTGAAGAGAGATAAAGTTGTGCATGTAAGAACCATTTCTCGGATTTTATTCATTTTTCAAAAAATATTGTTAAATTTTATGCAATGGAAAGGGGCTACGAAAGATCAATATGTTCTTTGTGTTAAAAGTCGCCATTTGCAATAAAAGAGCCTAAAAAGATTAAAGGGGCATAAAAATAGAAGTGTCAGACCAATTTTTGATTCATTGATGCTTCGCTACATATGATCATTAATTTCTTCAAAAATATTTGAGAGTTTATCCTTAGATATGTGTGATTTTAAGGGAGTTAAAAGTCGAAGATTAATCGGTTAGCACAATGGACTTTCTTTAAAAATATTAGATAGTGTGGCATCATTGGTGTGATAATCATTTTTGTTCATGACATATTTATTAAGTCAAGTCCATTTCATATTGGGATCACCATTTTTATATCTAAGGTAGACTTTGAGATCTTTCTCTATAGATGTCTCACAACTTTGTGCACCTATGTTATGAATGATAATATTGATTATTCTACAGAAATTGCTCACACCCCTACATTCTGTATTATTGTGTAGTATGTTCCGCTTGGATGATGATCACTCGCGACTCGAAGACAATGTTGAAGATTTTTGAAGAATGGAAGAATGGTTTATCTCAACATACTTGGAAGAAATTGTGTTATTGACACGTAAAATGGTTTTTAATGATTTTATGGTTTAAAACATTTTGAAGATGTTATGTTATTTAAAGGTGTTTGAATTGTTTTATAAAAAAATTGTCAGTTTTTGACGCCTCATTTGAATGATACTTGACATCGTTCGAACGAGTTTAATCCCTCGTTAAAATGAGTTTGACCTTTCTTTCGAAAAAGTTTGACCCTTCGTTCGAACGAGTTTATTCAAACTTCAAATGACCCATTTCCATCGTCCTCTGGAATCTCGTTCGAACTCGTTCTAACGAGATCGTATATTTTGTTAGAATGAGTTCCCGATTCGTTCGAATAACCGAGCGAAATTTATTTTTTAAATGATATATATCCCGAATCTTTTATGTTTATCCCTTTTATCCAACCTTCTTATAAAAAGTCTGAACGTGATTAGATCTCTGCAAAATTATTTTCATAAACAAAAACGCCTCTTTTGAGTTCTCTTTTGCGATAAAAACCCTCCATAAAAATTTCAAACCCCATTGAATAATTTAGATCAATTTACCAAGTCATTAGGAAGGTTTTTTATTATAAACCTTTCCAGAGAGAAATCTATACTGCTGAATTATGAAATCGGGTTTTCACTATTAAAGAAGACAAGGTTGATATTAGGGTAGATAGCTACCTATGGACGACTCTAGGTCGAGTCATATTTTGTTGAAGATTTTGAAGGCTTTGTGCGTCTCGCTTAGATTGTTTAAGTTTTGTAAGTCGTTTGTCGTTCAAAACATTTAATAGTATTGAATATAAGGTTTTTCTCTTTTTAGGTATTTTTCCTCATCTCCTGTGTTGATTGCATGCTTAGTTTGATAATTGAAAAATGAAAAATATTGTATGCACACCTAATTTAATTGAAGATAAAATTTGATGAAAAATTAGATTTGTGTGTGTAGCAATTTACTAAAAAAATCAGTCTATTAAATCACTTTCACTCTCACATATTTTCCTCTAAAAAATTTACTTGGAAGCTCCTTCTTAAAATTATTCTAGTACATGAGGAAATTTAGAAAATCGGTATAAGATTTGTCTCTATATGTAGATGCTTCCATAACCAAATACGGAAAATATCTCATATTTTTTTGTAAGTCCATGTGTTAGAGCTGTCTGTGAGAACTTTGGGAATAAATTGGGAGTTATTATGCATTTTGCCTCATTCGAAGCTCTGTTTATGGCTTGGTGGCATAGAATGCCTAAAAATGATCATCTTTTATTCCTATCCTCCAACCTCCCTCTCTTAATTTCTTGGGAAGCCTAGAAAGGAAGAGACAAATACTACCTTGGAAGAGAGCTTGTGAAAAGTGAAACAACCATTTATAATGTGGAAAATCTTGTATGTTCAATATGAAAGAAAATTTTCGTCCAAGCTAGAGCCACAAAGAAGATGACAATCTTACAAGTAAGTACCACCTCATATTTAAGAGCAAACTTCATAAATTCATTATTCTCAAATGGTTAAAGCCACTTACTGGATTCTTCAAACCAAATGTAGATGGATCCTCTAAAGGTAATCCAAGAGAGAGTGATGCATGTAGGGTTATTAGAAATCATGAAAGGCGTTTGTGGTATATTTATCATCATATTTAGGTATTTAAACTAATTATTTTGTTGAAGCTATAACCTTATTTCTTAAATTATGCAAAAAATTAAAAATTTCTTATATTATAATTTATTGTGATTCTAAGGCTATTGTTCAAGTGGTTTAAGGTGTACGGAAAGATCCATGGATACAATTTCTTATATTTGAATGTGGAGGAATACTGCGATATATGTTTTTGTTAATCAATGGGCTAAAGGTATAAATACAGAAGTTTGTGGTTTATATACTTCTCTTTCAAAAATAATTAAAGGTATTCTCAAGATTGATAAAGTAGATGTTCGTAGTATTGGAAGATTTTCTTAATATTTAAGTAAAGGTTTTTTTTTATAAACTCCAATTATTTGGTTTTTCATTCGACTCATTTGGCACACCGGTCGTCTATTTCATTTTTTAGATCTTGTAAAAGTCACTAAAGAGGATATTCCTCTTAAATAATTAATAAATCTCTTAGGTACCGTACCCTTTCCCCGTTATTTAAATTACTTATAGTCATCGAACTAACTATTAACTTGTGGTTTAAGTACTTATTCTTTAATTTTAATTCTTTAAGTTATGTTAATATATCTAGTTTCTACTTCAAAATTTTGACAATCTTTTAAAAATTATTTCCGATTATGACATTTATGAGTTACCCTTCACTAATAGAAAAATATTTATTAGTCTTGTTATTTGACCTATAATGACATATTTGCAATACGGTTGAGGCCAAAATTTAAAAAATGGCTTTGGAAAGAGCCTTTTAAGATTTTGTATCTAAAGAAATAAGTAGAGAAAAGATATCTCTATTATTTTCTCAATATTTATAATTAAATTATTTATTTAAATATATTGAAATAAGAGATATATAAATTGTATATTCAAATGAATTGAAATAATAGATTAAAAGAGTAGATAATTATGTATTGCATGTGGTTCGGTTTCATTTAGCCATTGGAAATTATTTTGAAAGTTTTTACTTCTACGAAATGATATATATTACGACATGTGGTGCTCAGAGGTAGATTTCGAAGACAATTTTAATTTTTAATTGTACTTTATGTTAATTTTTATTATTTAAATAAATTAATATTCCATTTGATATTCAAAATTAGATTGTTTTAGTCTTTTAGTCATTTTAAGGTCTTTAATTGGTTTCCATGTATTGTTGGAGTTATTTTCGTCTTTCATTTATTTTGTCCTTTTTAGTATTTTAGCTTTTAGGGTTAGCTTGGCTAACAAGCTAACCTTGCCTTATAAATAAGGCCATTGGCCCTCATTTGTGTACATAACTTGACTTCTAGAAATGAAGAATTAAAGTGAGAGTATTCTTTTTATTATTATTATTATTATTATTATTATTATTATTATTATTATTATTATTATTATTATTATTATTATGTTGTTGTTGTTGTTGTTGTTGTTGTTGTCCTGTAATTAATTCCCTCCCTCTACGCACTACACTAAAATTGGTATCAGAGCGATGTTCACTCTTGGTTTGTTATGGTAATTGTCGTACGAAGCTCGGTACGAGTTATGGCTTCGACTCGGAGCCAACGTTCGACTCAGAGGGTGCTTTGGATGAAAAATGTTTTTGTGACAGTTGGGTTTATGATGAAAACCCTAGAAGTTGATTAATTATCCGATGAAAAATTATTACAACAAACGGACCCCAACCCGAGGGCATGGTGGAGACACTTAAGGGAAGATAATTCCATTGAATTCATCTACAAAACACAAAAGGATTATTACAATGATGATCCAGAAGCAGAAATGGAGGAGTGTAAGGTTTTGAAGAAAAGAATCTGAAAGAAAATTAAAGAAGAAGAAGAAGAAGAAGAAGAAGAAGAAGAAGAAGAAGAAGAAGAAGAAGACGAAGGTGGTTATAATAAAAATGAAAACGCCTTTATCACTTTACTTGGCCCCCGACACAATTGTTATTTCAAAAATCAAGAATCTAAACTCCAACACACACTACAATCACTTCCACTGGATGGCTTGACCACTAAGATGGTCACCGTAATCCAATATAACTCATCCAATGACGGATCTGAAGATTAAAATGTTTGTGTAGGTAGAATGATGCTTTCACCCTCAACCCCTATGCATAATGAGAAAAACCTAATAGATATACAAGAGATATGAGATTGAGTAATAAAGGAGTCAAAGCAGCGAGTTGATTGAATAAACTAAGGTTTATTCTTTATCCGGCCAGTGGACTAAATATGGATTTGGAGCTTTGTTTGGCAATAGGGTCGAGTTTCTTGATTTGGAGCTTCATGTGGTCCCTAATTTGTTTGAACCCCCTACGTGCAAATTTAGACCATTAAGTCTCAACATGTCTATTAATGTATTAACAAAAAATATGGTTGGTGTAATTTTAATAGAGTTGGGCATGTTTGGGAAATCATCTAGTTTGGGATTTCCTGAAGCTTTGTCCAAGTTTGTTTAATTTTATAGAGAATTAAGGTAAAGGTCACGTTCCTTCCTATATTTGAATTTTTAGGACAATGCTTTTCAAGTTTATAAATATAGTCTCTGTGGTATAATAGCATTTATAAATCTAATCCCTGTGGTACAATAGCATTTAATTTTTTGGTCCGTGCCATCGGCACTATTTTTCACCATTTTTCATGGAATTTTTAGTACAGGGACTAGATTTATAAAATTATATGGAGTGTCCTAATTTTATAAAATTTGAGCATTGTAAGGACCTTTTCCCAAAACCCCCTTATTTTCAGACGGGGGAGCTAAGCCTTATGGCTATGAAGGAATAATCCAATTTGTACCATGTGATTATTTAAGTTTGGGAAATGAGAGTGGACGAGTGTAAACATCTTTTGGGCCTCTTTCAGTGAAAAATTATCTAGCATATAGTGAATGGGAACATTTTATTAGACTTAAGAATTTTGGTCAGCGCCAAAATTTTAAAATGTTAAAAAATATTTTATTTAGGCTCCAAAACTTTTATAAAAATTCTTTTTTACCCCTAATAAATAATAATAATAATAATAATAATAATAAAAATAATAATAATAATAATAAAAAAAATGTTTTCAAAGAATTCTTTTGTTTGGCACGGACGTTAATAGTTTTCCCTTCACGCTCGAGGATGAGCTTTTTTGAAGGCGATGAGAGTAATATATATTGATTACATGTGGCGCACAAGGGCGGAGCCAGAAGATAATTATAATTTTTAATTGTATGTTATTTATTATTATTATTTAAATGAATAAATATTCCTTTGGAATATTCTCGATTAGGGTATTTTAGTCTCTTTAGTCATTTTAGGGTCTTTACTTGGTTTCCAAGTACTGTTACGGTTATTTTTATCTTTCCTTTATTTTTTCATTTTTTGTCATTTCTCAATTAGGTTTAGCGTAATTAGTAAGTTAATCTCACATTACAAATAAGGCTTTGTCCCTCATTTGTATCCATAACTTGACTTCTAGAAATGAAGAGTTAGGGTGAAAGTCTCCTATTTTGTTGTTGTTGTTTTCGTTTTTGTTGTTGTTGTTGTGTATTGTAATTAAAACGCTTTCGCTACCCACTATACATCGTAGAAATATATGTAGACCCAATAATAAAGACAAACCATTGAAATATTTTAGTTGATCGGGATAGTGAAATATATGTTTATAAAAAAGGTAGATAAATAACTTTTTCAATAGGTTTTTTCTATCAAAATATATTCAATCGAACCAAAGAAAATTAGTATAACCATTATATTTTGATCCATATAAATAAAGAAATAAATAAATAGGCTATTTTTTATGTAATTATATTTATTCGGATCTATGAATTCTAGTGACTAATACCATAAAATAATTATTTTTTCATATCACTATGTTACATTAATGTATTGAAATCAAAGGAAAATATGTAAAATATGTAACTCAAAAATTGTATAAGCCCAAATAGTTGATTTTTTTTTTATATGTAAGTTGTTTATTTCTTTTTGGACACGTGGATTTTTAAGGTTATTTACTAAAAGTGAGGAGTAGTTCTAGAACTGTAGTATTAAGTGTCCATGGATGATGACATATTTAAAAATTAGATATACTAACAAATGTTTTATTTTCACTATAGTTTATGGCACTAATGTGTAACGCCCCAACCCGAATTGATGGTTACCCGTGAGTCACCCGGTCCGACCTGGGCATTAGGAGTGAAGTGCAATGAAACAAACTAAATAATATTGCTAGTCTAATTTTATTTTAGCTAGCATTTCACCTATTAGTATGCGATTTCAATTTCAAAGTAAACTACTTGAAGGACCCATAGGGAGCACCCCGAAGTCCAATTAAGCACAGCCACTAACATAAAATAAATAAAGTATAATTACTTGTATTTTAAAGTACGAAACGGTACCCAACCTGTCATAACATAGCGAGGGTGTGAGCCTATGCCTAGTGGGAATATACAAAGCAGTATAAAAATGAATGGCAGAAAGAATACTCACACGCTACAACCACATGCATCCGAAAATATGTATCTACATATATGTATGTATACCTTTGAAAAATAAATTGTGACACCCCGCTTATTAAAATAAGAGGTGGCCAGCCCGATACTCCAATAAATACAGGAATTATAGATGGTCCATTCTTAGCATCATTGTCGTGAAAATAATAATACGAGATAACCACCAATTACTTTAGAAAATGGATGTCAAATTTTCATAAGTTTAAATAAAACCATTTAGACAATCCAATTTTAAAAGAAGGTGGATATAAATAAAGAAAAATAATAGTTTAACAATCATTAACAACATAATAACCGAATAAGTTGTCAGCTAACAAACCAATACAAACGGTTACACCAACTATTACAAATATATATATATCACAGTATATAAGCAAGTACAAAACTTGGGCAACACGCCCGAATGTTCAGACTGATCATAACTAGAGTATATAAAAGATTGATGCGTCTATAAAAAAATTCTACAACATCCGCAAAAATGTTATAGCTCCTGGACACTTGGAAGGAAGGATCAACACGGGCGTCCTTGCGGCGGATCACCTGGGCGTAAAGAGATCCATAAAAAACAAAGAGATATAAATGGGTCAGGGCCCGGTTTGATATGATAATCAACTGAATGATATGCATGACAGTTATGAATTGCTAACATCATAAAAAAGTTTAACTCGCTCTTCACAATAACAATAATCATTACCTCCTATCTAAATGCCTAGCGCAATGTCATTTATAGTGTTAACTATTCATTAATGCAAGAGAAATAACTCAATTCCAACCTAATAAGCTTACATTTCAGTTTTGCACAATATAACTTCACAAGTCCATTCCTCATTAGGAAACTTATTCCAAATAGTTGATTTATAAAATGCTTTAGCCATTTATAAAATGGCTCATTTGTGAGAATACTTATAATCACAATATATAACAATTCTAAGACCATCCTTCTGGGAGGCACCCCACTGGATGTGCCCCTAAATAGCTATCATCTTCTAGGGCCTATAACCAAGACCACCTAGGAACCCTAAATCGCGTCTCGTGGGAAGCATCCATATACCTTCGGCAATAAGTCATAACAATACCCGAAATTACCTCACTTCGAATAAAATAACATCGCAATATAACCTCCGGTCCTATGGATGACGACTATATTCACCCTGCATTTACTAGCCAGGGGACTTCACCTCATTCACGTAACTTCCCTTATGATAGAATTTAGATAGGTATGTATGTGCAAATCAAAATTCACAAGATATGCCAATTTGAAATGTGCATTACATTATATCCAAACCCATATGTGTTTAACGATGTAAAACACAACATTTAATTATCTTCATAATAATCTCCATGAATTTGTGACAACCCTATAAGCCAACAAATGTAATATTACCTCATCCCAATCTTAAAAGTCCAAATTTATATAACCCTACTTTCCCCTAGTCCTAGACTAGCTCACTATATGAAAAAACACTTACCTCCTTCTAACAACTAATAAATTTATTCCCGACCAAAGCCCAATCACTACTTTTCTAACCTGGGCTCTTGATTTCATTAATACAAGACTCTATTACTCTAGCTTTACTTCATGAAAGAAGGTTCCTAGGCCTAAACCTTAAAAGGAAGGAACTAAAGAAAACTAAAATTTTTGGGGTGAAAAACAGGGTACCAGTCGACCAGCCCCCAACCCTCGATCGACCGCGCTCTTTGAAATTGGCCTTATAAGAAAAGAAGTAAGCCCTTCCATTAAACCCCGATCGATTGGTCCTTAGACCGCGATCGACCGCGCTCTCAAATTATGCCTATCGTGAGAAGGAAAGGACTTTTCTCTTTAGGCCCGGTCGACTAGGCTCTGGACCGCGGTCGACCGGCCTCACCAGATCTCACGGCCAACCCCTCTTTTAACATACCAACCTTAAATACCTAACCCTATTTTCCTCCACTTCTCTCCATCTCATCATCTAATAACATTACCCCCAAACATTTCTACACAAAAACAAACCAATAAAATCAACTCATAACATATATACATCAAAATCTAAGGGTTAAACACCAAAATTCATCAAAACCCACAATTGGTTCAATTATCCAAATACACAACTATCAATACAATTTATCGACACTAAATCATACATTTGCAAGTTTGAAACTTGCCTTAGGGTTGTAGTCTCGGATTATCTTCCAGTAGTAACAAATTCAAGCTCCAATCTTCAATTCTCCCTATTTTCTCTTCTTTTCTCCCAACTTCTATTTCTCTCTCTCTCTCTCTCTCTCTCTCTCTCTCTCTCTCTCTCTCTCTCTCTTTCTAGGTTTAGAACACATAAATGAGAATAAATGTTCTTGAAAAACTTAAATGTCCATTAACTCTAAATCCAACTTTAAACGCTACTACACAATTAAAATGACTCGAACAACATAATTAAGTCATAACCGGTCAACAGTACCCGGAACCCAAAAATACAACATGGTATTTTTTTTTACTATCTCGACTATTTCCAGACTAACCGCTCCCTCTAAATTGGCATCCTGGATAACATAAATTATTTCATGTTCCAACATCATTTTAAATCATAACCGTCACTTTAGGCACAACGACGCAATAAAAAATAATATGATGCTAATTACAATCACATAACAATAAATATGCGAAACTCCGTAAATATTATCTCTTAAATCACTTCAAAATAATATTTACTCCTTCTTCCTTTATTTTATATAATTAACCGGCGTGGAAAATTAATATAAAAATAATTGCTCAAAAATAAGGGGTATTACATACTCCCCCCCTTATAAGGGAATTTTGCCTTCAAAATTCAGGCGTATCTTGTAAAAAGAGGTGTGGATACTTCTCTCGAATATCTTCCTAACGTTCCCATGTCGATTCCTCAGCATTGTGATGTCCCCATTGGACACGAACCAAGGGCACCACGTTCGACCTTAACCTACGCTCTCCGTGATCTAAGATTGCAACTGGTTGTTCCTCGTATGAGATATCGGGTTGCAATTTGATATCATCCAAAGGAATGTGCCAATGAGCTCCGTCGCACCTTTTGTACTTCTTCAAGGATGAAACATGAAACACGTCGTGAATCTGTTGTAGGCATTCTGGCAAAGAAAGTTGATAAGCTACGGGGCCTACCTTTGCAATAACGGGAAAAAGGCCTACATAGCACGGCGCAAGTTTGCCTTTCTTCCCAAATCGCGTTATACCTTTCATTGATGACACCCGTACTAAAACTTGGTATCCAACCTCCAATTCCACATGCCTTCTATTTGCATCGGCATAGCTTTTCTGACAGTCTTGGGCGATTCGGATGCAGTTTCGAATAAGCTCAATCTTTCAAGAGGTGTCTTGGATCATTTTAGGTCCAAGGAGCTTATTATCTCCTACTTCTAACCAACAAGTAGGTGATCTACACGGCCGACCATATACTGCTTCAAAAGGTGCCATACCTATTGTGAATTGGTATGAATTATTATAAGCAAATTCGACCAAGGGAAGGTATGTCTCCCATCTTCCTTTAAAGTCAAGTACACACATTCTAAGCATGTCCTCCAACATGTGGTTGACTCTTTCCGTCTATCCATCTGTTTGCGGGTGGTAGGAGGTACTCAACTTCAATTCGTCCCCCATTACTTATTGGAAACTTCACCAAAAATGGGATACAAAAATCTTGTCTCGATCGGAGACTATATTGATGGGCACCCCATGGAGTCTCACAATATCCACAATAAATAGACGGGCGTAACGAGCTGTATTGTAATCCGTCTGTACCGGTAAGAAATGTCCCAACTTGGTCAGACGATCGATGATAACCCAAATGGAATCATGACCGCTTTGTGACATTGGCAATCCCGTGATGAAATCCATCGAGATACTCTCCTATTTCCATATCGGTATTTGCATACCGGTATTTCCAAAGGTTGTAACGGTCTCGTTGGTCACTGGTGGTCTACCTTCACCAATTGACAAGTAGTATATTGGGGAAAAAATTCAGAGATCTCCCTTTTCATAATCGCCCACCAATATTGACGGCGCATGTCTTAGTGCATTTTGTCTCCACCTGGATGTACTGCAAATCTAGACCCATGAGATTCAGTCATGACGCTACGTCTCAAATCTCCCTCATCCGGGATAATAAGTCTCCCATGGAAACGTAACCCACCCTCCGAAGTTATAGTGTAGGACTCCACTCCCTCGGTTAACAATTGACGTATTCAATCTTGGAAATATTTATCCCTTCCTTATGCTTCCATGACTCTCATCACAATCGTAGGCGTAACGATCAACACTGACATAAACGCCCTTGCTATTGCATCCTCATGGCTAAGTTATTTCCATTTAGCCTTCCATACCTTCGCTAACTCCCCCGCGGGTTTTCAACTCAGCACATTCACTACCACGTTAGCCTTGCTCGGGTGATAATGGATATCAAATTTATAGTCCTTCACGAACTCCAACCACCAATGTTATCACATATTCAATTCCTTATACGAGAATAAATATTGCAAAGATTTGTGGCCCGTCAAAAGACTGAACTTCTCCCCCAGGAGGTAATATTTCCATATCTTCAAGGCGAACAATACCGCAGCAAGCTCCAGATCATGCACGGAATAATTCTTCTCATGGGGATTTAGCTTGCGAGAAGCATAAGCAATAGCCCGATGCCCTTGTTGTAACACGCCTCCCAATCCTTGCAGAGACGCCTCAGTAAAGACAAAGTAGTCCACCCCCCGTCTTGGCAATGCGAGTACTGGGCAAAAGTCAACTTATCCTTCAATTCATAGAAAGATAGCTAACAGGAATCATCTCAAACAAATTTCACTCCCTTTCGGGTCAAGTTTGTCAAAGGGCTAGCGATCTTGGCAAAACCCTTAATGAAATGGCGGTAATAACCCGCCAAACCCAGAAAACTACGAATCTTTATAGGCGTCGTGGGCTGACCCCATTCCCTCACCACGATAACTTTACTCAGATCTACCGAAATGCCCTCAACTGACACAATATGCCCTAAAACTGTACTTCCGATAACAAGAAACCACGCTTCTCGAACTTAGTATACACTTGATGATCTCGTAGCATTTGCAGGACCAATCATAAATGCTTAACATGATCAGCTTCAGTCTGAGAATAGACTAGGATGTTATCAATAAACACTATGATAAACTGGTTCAGGAAGTCCCGAAACACTCTATTCATAAGGGCCATAAATATAGCAGGAGCATGGGTTAGCCCAAAAGGCATAACCAAAAACTCATAGGACCCATATCTAGTTAAAAATGCAGTCTTCGACATGTCCTGCTCTCGAATTCGTAGACGATGATACCCAGTCCTCAAATCTATCTTAAATAAGTACGACGCTCCCCTTAGTTGATCAAATAAATCATCGATCTGATGTAATGGGTATTTGTTCCTGATGGTAACCTTATTCAGTTCCCGGTAATCAATGCATAACCGGAAAGAATTATCTCTCTTCTTCACAAACAACACATGAGCACCCCACGGCGACGTGCTACGCTGAATAAACCCTTGCTCTAACAATTGCTGAATTTGATCCCTTAACTCCCTCATTTCCATAGAATCCATATGGTATGGAGCTCTAGTAATCGACCGAGTTCCCGGTGCTAGATCAATTACAAACTCGATCTCATGACTTGGGGGTAAACCCAGAATCTCGCAAAAAACATCCTCAAATTCTCTAACAACGATAATCGAATCTAAGGAAATAACTATATCGCCTGAAGTCTCATTCAGAATCAAATATAAGTACGTGCTAGAACCTCCCTCTGAATGAGGCATAGCCACTAGAAACATTTCTTGCCTTGGAATGGCAAATACTATACTCCTCCCATAACAATTTACCATGTCTCAGTATTTAACTAACCAGTCCATACCCAAATTAACATCATACCCGACCATATCAAGTTCTATTTCTACCCTTTTACAAACAAAGAATATAAGTGAACCATCACCCATGGAAGATTCCACACTAGTAAAGGTACTCTCCGCAGACTTAAACAACCCCGTCGATTGAGCAAAATGTCTAGCAATAAATGAGTGCGTTGCGCCCATATCAAATAACACATGACCCATTTACTCATGAATGGGAAACTTACCCTCGATAGCTGGCGGCGCGGGCAGGGCTGGAGGAAGTAAAGCATCCTGAATATGATAAACAAGTCCATACTGTAGTTGCCCTTGTTGTAGAGGGACGGCTGGAATAGGCGCTGGTGGCGGTAGATGCGCATGCTGATGCTGAGGACCCCTAGGTAACTGTCCCCTAATAAACTATGGATAAGATTTCTTAAAGTGACTCGGTTCCCCACACTGAAAGTAGCGGCCCGCCATATTCTCCGAATAATGGCCCCAATTATTATTTCAAAACTTCCCCATTATTACCTTGGCCAGCTGGACCACCTGTTGCTGCTGCTGGGCACTCTGACCATGCTTAAAACTGCCTCCACCAATATTAAAACCCCTAAAACGTTGTCTTTTGGACGAATCCCCCTCCTGGGTGTTGCGCTCTTTCTGTTTACCTCCCGACTGTCGTGATGACGATAGTTCTCCACTGGCACCGTTTCCTCCTTTATTACTAGCTTGACCCGAATCCGAAATCTTCTCACTCCCTTTCACATATAGATAGAGATCTTGGCAATGAAGCAAGGCTGCATGCATCACGTCACCAAACGTTTGTAAAGATGGATTTCCCAACAAGTGATGCCTTATTCTCCAATTTAAACCCCCAATAAACTTTGATATTCTCCTTTGCTCCAGAATTACTTCATCCAGCACAAAGCTTGCTAGAGGAGTAAATTCCTCTTCATAATCCGCAACTGACCGTTCCCCTTGTACCACATCCTGAAGTTTCCTCCTCATCTCCTTTTGGACTGCGAGAGGAAAATACTTTCGATCAAATAAAACCCAGAAGTTCGATATAGACATGGTATCCCTCTGCTCCGGTGTGGTCACCGACTCCCACCAATGTAAAGTTTCTCCTACTAGTTCGAAAGTGGCAAGGATGTGTTTTCATTCCCCACTACACTCTACCATTTGGAGATGACGTTACATATTTTTCTTCCACTAGTTTGCCAAAATCACATCAGCACCACCATGAAATTCTTGAGGGTGACCTTTTAAGAAAGATTCTCTTACTCTCTCCCATCGAGAAGGTCCCGAATGGGCTTGAACCTCCGGTACTACCGGTTGTTGGGCTTAAGGAAACTATTGAGCCATATCTGTCATTTTAGCGTTGACTACCTGGGCAATGATGTTAGCCACCTCTGCTGCATTAATCACTCCTTGCGGTGGTGGGGGTTCTACAATATCTTCCACAACTCAATTTATCTTTGCTGGGCGACCTCTTCTAGGCTGCATCTGAGACTAAGAAACAACTAGATCAGAATACGATTTAAAATAATTTATCCTTGCATAAGATCGCAAGTATGAACAAGAAAAACAGTCCTAACGATAGGGTTTTATATCAAAGAACGCTACAGTAGAACGTGATAAGTCCACATAGATCCCAAGGACTCTAGAACCTGATGCTCTAATACCATATGTGACACCCCGCTTATTAAAATAAGAGGTGGCCAACTCGTAACTCCAATAAATACAGGAATCATAGATGGTCCATTCTTAGCATCACTGTCGTGAAAATAATAATATGAGATAACTACCAATTATTTTAGAAAACGGATGTCATTCGTAAGTTTAAATAAAACCATATACACAATCCAATTTGAAAAGAAGGTGGATATAAATAAAGACGTATAACAGTTTGACAATCATTCACAACATAATAACCGAATAGGCTATCGGTTAACAGACCAATACAAATGGTTACACCAAGTATTACAAATATATATATCACAGTATATAAGCAAGTACAAAACTTGGGTGACACGCCTGAATGTTCAGACTGATCATAACTAGAGTATACAAAAGATAGATCCGTCTATAACAAAAATCCTACAACATCCGCAAAAATGTTATAACTCCTGGACACTTGAAAGGAAGGATCAACACGGGCGTCCTTGCGGCGGAGCACCTGGGCGTAAAAGAGATCCATACAAAACAAAGAGATATAAACGGTTCAGGTACCGGTTTGATATGATAATCATGTGAATAATATGCGTGACCGTTATGAATTGCTAACATCATAAACAAGCTTAACTCGTTCTTCACAATAAGAATAATCCTCACCTCTCATCTAAATGCACAACCTAGCGCAATGTCATTTAGTGTTAACTATTCATTAATGCAAGATAAATAACTCAATTCCAACTTAATAATCTTACATTTCAGTTTTGCTCAATATAACTTCACAAGTCCATTCCTCATTAGGAAATTTATTCCAAACAGTTGATTTAAAAAATGATTTATCCATTTATAAAATGCCTCATTCGTGAGAATAGTTATAATCACAATATATAACGATTCTAAGACCATCCTTCCGGGAGTCACCCACTGGATGCACCCCTAAATAGCTATCATCTTCCAGGGACTATAACCAAGACCATCTGGGCACCTTAAATCGCATCGTGTGGGAAGCGACCATATACCTTCGGCAGTGAGTCATAACCATACCCGGAATTACATCACTTCGAATAAAATAACATCTCAATATAACCACCGGTCCTATAGCCGACGACTATATTCACCCTGCATTTACTAGTCATGGGACTTCACCTCATTCGCATAACTTCCCTTATGATATCATTTAAAGAGGTATATATGTGCAAATCAAAATTCACAAGATATGCCAATTTGAAATGTGCATTACATTATATCCGGACCCATATGTGTTTAACGACGTAAAACACGACATTTAATTATCTTCATAATAATATCCATGAATTTATGACAACCCTATAAGCCAACAAATGTAATATTACCTCCTCCCAATCTCAAAAGTCCAAATTTATATATCCCTACTTTCCCCTAGTCCTAGACTAGCTCACTATATGAAAACGACACTTACCACCTTCTAACAACTAATAAATTTATTTCCGACCTAAGCCCGATCACTACTTTTCTAACCTAGGATCTTGATTTAATTAATACAACACTCTATTACTCTAGGTTTACTTCATGCAAGAAGGTTCCTAGGCCTAAACCTTAAAAGGAAGGAACTAAGGAAAACTAAAATTTTTGGGGTGAAAAACAGGGTACCGGTCGACTGGCCCCTGACCCCCGATCGACCGCGCTCTTTGAAATTGGCCTTGTATAAAAATCAATAATCCCTTCCCTTAAGGCCCGATCGATCGGTCCTTAGACCGCGGTCGACCCCGCTCTCAAATTATGCCTATCGAGAGAAGCAGTGGACTTTTCTCTTTAGGCCCGGTCGACCGGGCTCTAGACCGCGATCGACCGTCCTCACCAAATCTCACGTCCAACCCCTCTTTTAACATACCAAACCCAAAATACCTAACCCTATTTTCCTCCACTTCTCTCAATCTCATCATCTAACAACATTACCCCAACATTTCTACACAACAACAAACTAGTAAAATCAACTCACATCATATATACATTAAAATCTAAGGGTTAAATACAAAAATTCATCAAAACCCACAATTGGTTGAATTCTACAAATTCACAACTATCAATACAGCTTATCCACACTAAATCATACATTTTCAAGTTAGAAACTTGCCTTAGGGTTGTAGTCTCGGATTATCTTTCGGTAGCAACAAATTCAAGCTCCAATCTTCAATTCTCCCTATTTTCTCTTCTTTTCTCCCAACTTCTCTTTCTCTCTCCCTCTTTATAGGTTTAGAACACATAAATGAGAATAAATGTTCTTGGAAGACTTAAATTCCCATTAACTCTAAATCCAACTTTAAATGCTACTACACAATTAAAATGACTCGCAACAACATAATTAAGTCATAACCGGTCAAAAGCATCCGGAACCCAAAAATACAACATCGTACTTATTTTGACTATCTCGACTATTTCCGTACTAACCGCGCCCTCTAAATTGGCATCCGGGATAACATAAATTATTTCATGTTCCAACGTCATTTTAAATCATAATCGTTGCTTTAGGCACATTGATGCAATAAAACATAATATGATGCTAATTACAATACATAACAGTAAATATGCAAAACTCAATAAATATTATCTCTTAAATCAGTTAAAAATAATATTTACTCCAACTTCCTTTATTTTATATAATTAACCCGCATGGCAAATTAATATAAAAACAATTACTAAAAAATAAGGGGTATTACATACATGTTCCAATGCATTAACTATTTTACTTCCAAAAACCTTACTTGTTCAAATTAATTTACCTTAATCTTGTAAAAACTTCCCTTACTCATACTTAACATTTCTCACATTATTTAATACACCGAGTTCAACACTTGAAATCACTACACTTGATTTATCCAACTACATTCCTTTATCGGAATTACCCTTTTTATTCATTTAAATACACTTTAGTATTTTCATTGAAAATTACCATTTCAACACAAGCATTCATCGTGTTAGAAAATACTTATTTGTCATTTGAAAGACATTTTCTATACATTCTTATGTAAATTATGGGTTTAACTACTTAGGTTACTTAATTACCTATTTACCCACTTTCTTTACCCTTTTACCTTATCTTATGGACAGTAATAGATTTACGCATTTACTTGTCAATTTTACCTTTACCGTAATATTTATTACATTCATTCAAGTTATGTTGTATTAACACGTTTTACCACAAAACCTATTTCTTGACATGTTCCATATTTCCTTTATCTTTTCAATACCACATACTTCCCCAACTCCACACCGCTGGCTATGCGCACCATATGCTCTGGCCAGTGTTTTAAAATGCACCCAAGGGCTCCGATCCCTTCTTGCTTTTTTTCCCTTTTATGTGTTCTAACACTTTACAAAAGTTCACATTATTCCAGTTTTATTTTTTACCTAGCCGAAGCCAAAACCCATGACTTTACCGACCGAATTTGTGTTACACTTTGAAATTTTACCATTGCATGTCCTTTACAGTTTAACCTTGATTTTATTCCAAAAATTATATTTGTCTAGGACCACTTTGTGTAACGCCTATTCCAACATTTTTGTTTCATAAAAATAATCCACTTTAAGTAAAATTTCAATTTTAACCATTTGTTTCCAAAATCACCTTTTTACTCCATTTTCAGGAGTGTTAATTTTTTTCAAATACTATTAAGTTATTCATACCAACTTCTTAAGTGTTTTGACACTTTAACACCTTTTTTACACTTTGAGTAATATTCTTCTTTATTGAAAACACTTTTACATCATTAATCCCTTTTAATTACATAAGTGTTAATCATTTATAACATTACTAAGTTACGTATTAACTTTTACATGTTTACCCGTTAACACTTAATGAATACTTTTATCAACACTTTTCCAAACACACATTTCTTTACTTTCTTCATTCAAGAATATATTTACACTTAAGACTAATTTTATAAGATAATACAATTTATTTCATTTTACAAGTAGCGTTACATTTTATTCTTATCATATTTTTAACCCTTTTTCATAGACTTCAAAGACAAGAATATCTACTCTTCTCATTTCATGTTTAAATATAGCAGAACCTTATCTAAACTTATTTATACATTTAATATCAAAATACTACAAGTTTAGATTCATGAGAAGATGGATTTTAAACTCAAAAATCCTATTACATGGTTTAAACATATATTTCATCATGAGAAATAACTATACTTGCAAAAATACATTTTTAAGGCATACAAGATATTTTTATTTCTTCAACCTCAACAAATGTCTATCGTTTCATAAAATCTCCGCCTTTCCAAGAAACTTTAAAACATTATTTCACTAATGTTTACCAACATAAACCATTGTTTTCAAACATTTTATTTCATAAAATGTTTAATATCAATCTTTCTAAAAAATATACCATTTTCATAAAATACCAACTTGTGCTATTTCAAACCTTGAAATATTTATTCATTCTTCAACTTTTCAACAAAATAATATTTTTTCAATATTGTTATTCCTAAAAAATATTTTTTCAATATTGACAGGTTAGGCAACGAAGACTCTATCTCAATCAGGAAGAAATGTTCTCATTAAAAATGTTGCTCAATCTATGACCTATAACTACTTTGCAGCCATTGACCCTCCTGGTTCGACATTGCAAGACATACAAAATTCATTTGCCAATTTCTCATGGGAATCAAACGATGGTAAATTCAAAAAACATTGGATTAAATGGGATAAAATTTTCCTTCCAAAAAATGAAGGTGGACTCGGTATAAGATCGATGGAAGATGTTTGTAGGGCGTACACTTGGAAATTATGGCATTCTTTCTTTAATAAAGATGGGTTATGGTCTAAATTCATGAATGCAAAATATAAAAAACTTCAAAGACATGAATTTAGAGGCCCCCCGTCTTTTTCAAGTCTTACTTGGAAAAGAATGCAAAGGGAACTCTCAACCTACAGAGATTTGGAGGTGAATGAAAAATTCACGTTAAAAATCGCATGGGAATTTCTAAGGAAAAAAGATTGTATTCAACTGTCTTTCTCTTCTATTTGGGATAATCATATTTTACCTAAAGTTTCTACTTTCATGAGGAGACTTTTGAATAATGGTTTACCTTTAGATGAGAATATTAAAAACTTAAAAATTCCCCTTCCCACGAAGTGTCGATGTTTTAATAATCCAAAGGATGAAAATAGGAGTCATTTATTTTCTACCGGTGAGATTGCAAAAGAGGTGTGGAGTTACTTTCAAAAAAGGTTGGGTCTTAAGTTCACCTTTTCAACCGTTAAAGGTGAGCTAATGAACTGGTGGTTATGTACTAGGGGCAAATCAATCAAAGCAAAACTTTGCATAATGATCCCGTATTTCATTTGTTAGAGAATTTGGTGTGATAGGAATAAAAATGAGTTTGATAACATTGCGATGAATTCCCGAAACATCATTAAATTAATCTACGGTGACATTGAGGTGGCCTTTAGAGCTACGCCTTCAAAATATACTTCGTGCTCCTTCTACGATGACATTGAGGTGGCCTTTAGAGCTAAGCCTTCAAAAACTTTGCATAATGTTTAATTTTTTTGTTTTGTAAGTTTCCTTCTTTCCTAGAATGTCTCCTTCATGTAATTCTGCCGTGAGAGGGCTCTTCTCTCACTTCATCAATAAATTAGATTTATAAAAAAAAAACTACACCATTTACCTAAATACACTCTACTCAAGTAGTCTAATTACAAGAATACAAATGAAAATTATATCTTCTACTAACAGTAAGTTTTTCCCACCTCTAATGGCTTCAATGGTGGTGTTGGTGTAAGAGGAGGAACCCCCACCTCTAAAGGTAGCCTCAAGGGGTTACCAAATGCATCCTCCAAAGCTCCAAAGTGTTCTTACTTCAAGCTCCCAAGTAAGACCCACCTTAACTTCATTAAAACACACTTTCATTTTCTCTAAGAAATCCCTCAGATACTCCTCCATAATTCATGGTTCTTCTTCAACCATGGTAGAAATGGGTATTTTGTGTTTGCATATGGTGGAATGTCACATAAATGGAGGTAGAATTGTGGTTTGGTGGTGGAAGACCACCCACCCACCTCTCTCTCCCTTCATCTCTCCTTCTTCTATTTTTTTCCAACAACAATACACCCAAGCACACCCTTATAAAACCCTCTCCAAAGCCTAAATTTCTGTTTTACCAAATCTGAACTGATCTGGGCTCGACAACACATAAAAACAAGGCCTAAGAACGTGACAACACACAAGGGTAATAATATCTAAAACTTGACTAACGTAGTTCGAATGACTTCCCCTATGTCGTTCGAACGACAACACCTATGTCGTTAGGCCGATTTCAAGTGTCATTCGAACTGTGGATCGCGTGATCCTTCGCGCTACCTGCTATTGTAAACCAGTAGCACGTCGTTAGATGTCCTGGTACTCACAACCCATCTCGCGAACTTAACACTGTCGTTCGAACGACAGGCCCACGTTGTTTGAACAACCCTTTTTCTTCTTCTTTCTATTTTTCTATAATTTCATGCATAATTGTTCCTTAATTATAATTCATTCCTCTTCAACTTATAATCCTTATACAATTTAAATAATTTACCGAGGCAGGACACTATATAATGAAAGAAGTCATAGAGCGAGTCTTTTGAAGTATTTGGATAAGTTATTGCTTTATAGATAGAGTTTTGACTTTATATAATTATGAAGATGGGATCATTGGAGGTGATTTTAAAGTTGTTAGAAATTATAGTAAAAGAGAAGGGGGTGTTAGTATTAATTAGAATGAAGTTTAGGAATTTATTGAGTATATTAATAACATTAATATGAACGATATGATTACTCATGGTGGTTGGTTCACTCAAAAAAATAAGAGGAGTGGGAATGCTCATACATAAAGTAGAACAAATAAAATGACGCATAATGATCTTTGGTTACAGAATTTTATGGAATTTAGGGGGATCTCCCTGGAATCTCAGGCTATACTCCTCTTGAGTTAACCATAAAGTTTGTTCGAGAAAAAGTGAATAAACCTTTTATGTTTTTTGATTTTTGGATGAAAAATAGTAAATTCAGAGATATTTTAGAGTAAGGATGGGAAAACCATATTGATGGAATTCCCATGTTTATTATTTATAAGAGATTGAAGTTAATGAAGAAGGACTTCAGGAAGCTCAATGAAAGGTATTACTCTGACATTTCAAAAAGCGTGAAAGCTAAAAAAGTGGAATTTGATGATATTCAAAGGGATATGATAAATAAATGCGGTGATCTTAATTTTATTAATAGGAATAATCGTCGGCGCGATGATTTACTTCACGGGTGAGGTCTCTGTTTCAAGTCCAATATGGACCAGCTGGTAGATCTCCGTTCTTGCAATTGGGTCATTGCGATTATGGGCTAGATGTTTAATTGTCTAAGCGATAATGATAGTATCTTTTAATTGAACCAATGGATCATTTTTTCTAAGTAATGGGGAAGAGGATCGAAACATGCCACTGAAAGGCTCTACAGAGACAACGATGGGCTGTAAGAAGGTATAGGGGGTAGGATGGGCAGTTGGTCAGATCTAGTATGGATCGTACATGGATGGTAGTTGGAGTCGACGACTCTCCTAAGGTTCCCTCATCCAGTATTTTTTAGGAAGAGGATCAAGTTGTCCCTTGCAAAGAGATTGATGCACTATGTCCCTTCAACCTATTTTGTTTCCACAAGGAGGTCAAAGTTCATACTACTATAAATAAGATTTCCTCAATAAATGATAGGGGGTAATGTGTTCAATGGGCAAGTTGTAGTTCATAAAGAATAAATGAAATCCGTCTTAAATTTGTTATAATCTGTAGGTGATAATAATCCAAGGGCCACTCAAAGGCTTATGAGGATTAGACAAATGTGGCTCAATAATGTTCAAAGGAATTTTCTTTAATAAAATGTTGTAAGGGAGGAAATAAAGGATGCTATCTTTAATATTGATTATAATGAAGCTCTAGTGCCTCATGGATGGGTTCTTAAAAAAATTGGGATATTATGGGAAATGATGTGATTATTTCAATATTTCCTTTTTTCAAATATGTCTTAATACATAAGGAGTGAAATAGTAATATTATTAACCTAATCCTTAAGGTACCTAATCATAGCACAATAAGAGATTTTAGGCCAATTTCATGCTACAATACTACTTATAAAATAATTTTAAAGATTAGTGTTTGAGGATTGAAAAGTATTATCCATGATTTAGTTAATAATAGACAATCGGCTTTTATTTATGAGAGGAACATTGAAAATAATGTTATGATAATGCAAGAAAATTGTGAGTTGCTTCCATAAGAATTGTGGTGAGCCCAAGTGTGCTTTGAAATTGATATCATGAAAGCCTATGACTTTGTTAGATTAGGTTTTACTAGAGATGCTCTTGAGTCTATGGAGTTTCCTTCAAGGGTAGTTACATGGATAATGGAATGTGTTTAGACCACTAGTTTATCCATAAATATTAATGGAGGAATTGATTGTTGTTTTTAAAGGAACAAATCGTTTAATGCACGGGAACCCATTTTCTCCATATATATTTACCCTTCTTATGGTGTCTTTTCCATGGATGCTTAATGAAGAGGTAAGGGTTAATTTTGTTTCCATCCTAATTGTTAACACCTTAATCTTTCTCATATTCTTAATCATAATTTTTGTAGTGGCTAAGGATAATTACAAGTAATTATGAGTGGTAAGTAGTTCTCTTAAAGAGCTTCACAATTTGTCAGGGCTGGGACCTAGTAAAGTAAAGTGTGAGATCTTTTTTATTGGGATACTGATGAAATGAAAAAAGAATATTGTAATATAATGTGTATGAAAGTAGGTTCTTTACCAGTTAGATATTTTGGGTGCTTCTCATTTCCATTAGAATTAAAGTTACTAATTGTAAAATCCTAGTGGATAAATTGATGTTTAATATTCAAAGTTGGACAACAGATGGTTATCATATGCTGACTCATTGCAACTTGTTATTTATATTCTTAGGAGTCTATAAATATACCGAGTCAACATTTTTATCCTTCCTAAGCAAGTAAATAAATAAGTGGATAAAATCATAAGACACTACAATTTATCTAGTGTGAATATGAAGAAATTTAATGCTAAAGTTTCCTACAAAAATGTTTGTACTCCATTGGATGAAGGCAAGTTAGATCTGAAGAATTTATTGTTATTGAATAAACATGTATGCTAAAACATATTTGGGACATTGCAAGGATATAATATTTATTGTGGGTCAAGTGGATTCATTCAGTTGGTATTAAAAGTGACTCACTATGGAATGCAAAAGTTGGGAATGAGAATTCTTAGACTTAAAGGATATTAATTAAACTTAGGGATGATTCTAGGAATCTAATAAAATATCATATTAGAGATGGAGATAACTTATTTTTCTATCTTGGCAACTGGCATGAGAGAGTCCCTTTGATTGAATACTGTTAAAGGATAATTCTCTATTATTTTATTAGTTCTTTAGTTTGAGAAGCAGCTGAGTTTATTGATAATCAATGTTAGAAATTACCTAACCTTATTTCAAATGAGCTTATTGATATGGCTAATACAAATTTTAGACTAATGTTAAGACAAGGGATTGGGTTACTTAGGAGGGATCAAGAGATTACAGGTAAAATTGCAGGGATACCTATAATAATCTAAGAACTAGAAATCACAAGGTTGGTTGGGCTGAGGTTGTTTAGTTTAAAGGCATAATTCCTAAGTGTGCTTTCTTATTATGGATTGTGTGTTGTAATATATTATGGACTAGAGATAAATTATTTGATTGGGGTGAGATTGATAATAATGCTAGTGTTTTATGCAACAATGGAGTGGAGACTAAAGAGCATTTAATTTTTTCTTTTGAATTTTCTATAGTAGTTTGGTTAAATATTCTAAAAATAGTGACCCACAATAAATATTCATTTCCTAATTTATGCCCCAAACTCAGATTATTTCCTAATTTTCTTCATTTCTTTTAATTTTGGTCAATTTTAAAGTATATTTTTTTACTATACTTCTAATCTTTTGATAATATTATCTTCAATTCTTCTCGCGTTCTGAAAAATTATAAAATTTCTTTTCCCCCATATATGATAAACCATATTTTTCAGTGCAATCTCAAGCTTATTATCTTTAAACAACGTTAAAGAATGGAAATGATCATAACTTCTTCTTCAAAACTCTTCACATCCTATAAATACCACTGTTTTTAGAATATCTGACCAAACTACTCCAGAAAATTCAGAAGAAAAAATTAAATGATCTCTCGTCTCCACTCTATTGTTGCATAAAACACTAGCATTATTATCAATCTCACCCCAATCAAATAATTTATCTCTAGTCCATAATCTATTCCAACACACAATCCATAATAAGAAAGCACACTTAGGAATTTTGCCTTTAAACTAAACAACCTAAACCCAATCAACCTTGTGATTTCTAGTTCTTAGATTATTATAAGTATCCCTGTAATTTTACATGTAATCTCTTGATCCCTCCTAAGTAACCCAATCCCTTGTCTCAACATTGGTCTAAAATTTGTATTAGCCATATCAATAAGCTCATTTGAAATAAGGTTAGGGAATTTCTAACATTGATTATCAATAAACTCAGGTGCTTCTCAAACTAAAGAACTAATAAAATCATAGAGAATTATCCTTCTATAGTATTCAATCAAATGGACTCTCTCATGCCAGTTTCCAAGCCAGAAAAATAAGTTATCCCCATATCTAATATGATATTTTATTAGCTTCCTAGAATCATCCCTAAGTTTAATTAATATCCTTCAAGTCTAAGAATTCTCATTCCCAACTTTTGCATTCCATAGTGAGTCACTTTTAATAACATCTGAATAAATCCACTTGACCCACAATAAATATTTTTTCCTTGCAATGTCCCAAATATGTTTTAGCATACATATTTATTCAATAACAGTAAATTCTTCAGATCTAACTTGCCTTCATCCAATGGAGTAAAAACATTTTATAGGAAACTTTAGCCCTAAATTTCTTCATATTCAGACCAAATAAATTGAAGTGTCTTATGATTTTATCCACTTGTTTATTTACTTTCTTAGGAAGGATAAAAATGTTGACTCGGTATATTTATAGACTCCCAAGAATATAAATAACAAGTTGCAATGAGTCAGCATAGGATAACCATCTGTTTGTCCAACTTTTAATATTAAACATCAATTTCTCCACTAGGATTTTACAATCAGTAACTTTAAATTTAGTGGAAATGAGAAGCACCCAAAATATCTAACTGGTAAAGACCCCACTTTCATACACGTTATATTACAATATTCTTTTTTCATTTCATCATTTATCCCAATAAAAAAGATCTCACACTTTTCTTTACTAGGTCCCAGCCCTGACAAATTCTTAAACTCTTTGAGAGAACTATTTACCACTCATAATTACTTGTCATCATCCTTAGCCACTATAAAAAGACCGTGATTAAATAGAACATGAGAAATATGAAGGTGTTAGCAATTGGGATGGAAAGAAAATTCACCCTTACCTCTTCATTCATGTAAAAGCATAAAATGGCTACCGGGATTGATTGTAATCATCGTTTTGATGGTAGCCTTTTTTATATGTTTCTTCAAATATTGCATTCTGCATCTTTGTGTGCATGTTAGTGGGTGATGGTTCTTGGATATTAGATTGTGGTTCTCTAGCTTGTATGCATGCATCCTTGTGATGGTTTTTATTAGGGATGTTTCTTCAAATCCACTTTTCATGGTGTGTTATTGGTTATTTTCTTCTTATTTTTCCCATTGATCTTTATGGTTCATGTGATGAAAATGCTTGAAGTTAATGATTATGCTGCTAGATTTGCTTTGTGTTTAGTTATATTAATCTTGTTATTTTTTTTTTCCGTTAGTAGTTATTTTAGGCTGCGCCTGGTGTTATAATCAACGATTATCTAATTATACTATAAAAAATATTAACATTAATTAATACGTAAATAATAATCTAAAATTAACATGTAAAAACTCATAGTGAGAATAAATGCAAAATATTCAAATGAGGCAAGTGTTGGACACTTTGTCCTTAAGACGAAAATTACCCTCAGAGGATACAACAATCTCACTTGCAATGGTAGCACACAAAATTACAAGTCTCTTTTGAACCAACAATGCAGAACTCTCTATTATTATGTGGACTCAAATTGACTGACAAAAAACATTTTTTTGTCTTCCAAAAACGTATATGAAGGACTCACCCAAGCTACTTATTTATACTAAATAAGTGGCAATTGAAAAAAAGTTGAAAAAATCCCAACAGTTGATCGTTGGGATAAAATCAAAATCTGAAAAGCCAACAATTGAAAGAAAATTAAAAAAAAAAGGGAATAAAATAAGGGCCAAAATTAAATTAAATTGACCAAAAATTGGACTAAAAAAAATAAAACGCCTATTAAAATTGGCCCAAAAAGTTTATACCTTGGCTAAGTCAATGCCCAAAGCCCAAGGACCACGACCCAAAAGCACGAGCATGAGCCGAGCCGAGCTGAACCAGACGAGATTGGGTTGGGCAGGAAGTCAACTAAAATGCATGTAAGTCCTCCCTCCTTCAAAGAGTTGGGATACTCTAAGGATACCATACCTTTAAGCTAAAATGGGTTGTATTATATTACATCACATACATACCACTCTTAGTGAGTGCAAATTTGTCAGATTCAGATACAAGTTTTAATCCCTTCTGACTATGCAAGGATTCTAAAAACAAGTTCTTTCAAATATCTGAGAAATAAAGCACATCATTGAGAGTAAGTTCTTTTCTCGAAGTCATCTCGAGTATAACCTTCCATTTTCCTTCAACCTTTAAAGTAAAATAATTTACAATGAAATATTGTTCCTAGAAATCCTTGTGTTGGTAGGAAGTAAATATATTCATGTCAGAACATAAGTGATGATTGACCTTAGTGTCCACCCACCATTCCCTAGTGCCCACCATGTTGATTTCAGAAACCGATGTCGAAAGACTCGAATCATTAATATCGTCAGAAAGGTTCTCAAATTTAGTGACCTTGGCGTGTCCTGACTTATTTTTCTTATTCCTTTGATTTTTCAAATAATGGCAATCTTTAGCACAATGTCCCGACGTATCATACACAAATTTTTTCAAGTTTTCACCTTTAGGACCTTTGAATAGACCACCTTGGTTCACACTTTCTTTGTTTGTTCTTGTTTTCTTGTTCTTGCTACGTTGCCCTTCTTCCATAATATGTTCTTTGGATTCTATAGTATTTCCAGTTTTTTTCTCGGATATCTGATTATCTTCTTTAATACTTGATCTCAAAATCAAGTCCTTAAGCCCCTTATGTTCTAAATAATTTTTGAAGTTTTTCGAAGATGGTGATAATTTTTCAATAATTGCAGCCACTTGGAACGACTCACTCAATTTCATTTTTCAGAAAAAATTTCATGATAAATCAATTGGAGGTCTTGCACTTGACTAATGACAGTCTATGAATCAGCCATTTTAAACTTCAAGACTATACTGGCAACGAATTTCTTAATTTCGACTTCTTTTGTTTTGTATTTTTTGTCCAAATACTCTAACACCTTTTTAGCAATTTTAAGAGTGTTATACACATTATATAATGTATTTTTCAGAGTGTTGAGGATATAATTTTTCAATAGCAAATCAACGTGTTTCTATGCATCTACTGCAACAATTACTTTCTTGTCAGTTTCACTTTCTTTTGAAGTTGGTGCTTCTTCATTAAGAAATCTAGCCAAGTTCAAAGTTGTTAAATAAAACAACATTTTATGTTTCCAACGTTTGAAATCAACCCCTATGAACGTTTCGAGTTCTTCACCATCCAACTTTAGTTGGTACAACCGCAACGAGTAATGCAAAAGTAAATGGAATTTTATTTTAAACATAAATAAATATGTATTTATAACATGATATATGAGTAGATAATCATATTTAATATAGTCACACAATTTTTTATTAAATAACTACTGTTTTAAAAAACTCGCCTAGGCTTAATGCTTGGGAGAAACGTCCCGCCTTATGATTTTTTACGCCTTATTAGTGGTAAAACTCTTAAGGCGCACTTTTTCCTAAAAACAACAATGCTTTAGTGAAACGATATCGCCTTTTACAGAATTTTTTTAGTAGCCCGACCATTATCTCCTCCAAAATAATCAAATAGGATTTTAATTTGCATATATTCAGACATATATTTATGATATGAACAATTTTAGTATTTTAATATTCTTGTTATGGTTAAAAAATATTAAAATGTATTAAAAAGGCCTAAACGCCTTTTTACGCCTAACACTCGCCTAGGCTTCTAAGGCTTAAGGCTTGCCTCCACGCCTTGATCACACCCCATCTGAATAATACTTAACTATTTTTCTGAATAACAGAAATAACATGCAATGCGTATAAATAAATTTTATAAACATGCAACTATTAGATTATACTTTCTGATTATACGAAAAAAAAATCTTCCATAAAGAATGCACAGAGTATGAAAACAAAAAAATTTGGAACACATAAAATTGATTTCGTGACACGGAGATCATTATGAAAATACTTTTGTAATCAATTAATACAAAAGATCATTCTAGAAATTTATAACCGTGGAGAGAAAAAAATTTGTCTTAAGATTGTTATCTTAAATGATTATCTAACTATATTACAAAACATATACACATTCATTAATAGAGAAATAATAATTCAAAATTAACATATAAAAGCTCATAGTGAGAATAAATGCATAATATTTTATTGAGGCAAGTGTTGGACAATCTCTCCTTAAGATGAAATTTGCTCCGCACTAGTGCTCGACAGACTCAGCGACAATCGTCTCTGAAGATACAACAATCTCACTTGCAATAGTAGCACACCAAATTGCAAGTCTTTTTTGAACCAACAATGCAGAACTCTTTATAATTATTATGTGGACTTAAATGGACTGATAAAAGCATTTTTGTTGTCTTCCAAAAACGTCTATAAAGGACTGACCTAAGCCACTTATTTATACTAAATAAATGGTGGTTAAAACAGTTGAAAAAATCCCAATAGTTGGTTGTTAGGATAAAACCAAAATCTGAATACCCAAAAATTGAAAGAAAAGAAGAAAAAAAAGGGAATAAAATATGTGTCGAAATCAAATAAAATTAACCAACAAAAATTGGACTCAAAAATAATAAAAGGCCATTAAAATTGGCCCAAAAAGTTTATACTTTGGTCAAGTTAAAGCCAAAAGCTTACAACCCACTATCACGAGCCGAGCCGGATCGGGTCAAGTGGGTGATGCGCAAGCGTATGTGGGCTGAAAGTCAACCCATGTCCATGTAAGTCCTCCCTCCTTTAAAGAGTTAGGATACTCCAAGAACACCAAGCTTTTGAGACAAAATGAGTTATATTATACGATACCCATTTTTATATTCTTCATATATGGGACAATAGCTTTTAACATAATACTTGAACTAAATTCCGTATTCCAATTCGGTACTTTAAGATGCTATTTGTCACTCATTAGTTGAAATCTCATGGATTTGTTCATCTTTGCTCATTATGTTTTGATGGGGTTCTAACTCTATCTTTGGTCGTTGATTTGGCCTGAGATTGAAGACAAGGATTCTATTTCTTTTGTTTTGAGATTTAAGTGTTGAGAATGATAAAGGCGTCTGCTTGGTCAATTTTGTTTTTCACCGACAATCATTTCTTATTGATGCTTTCTGATTGGTTGGGTTGAGGCATGTCAACGGGTCGGAGCTGGGTCGGTATTAGGGAGATCCAGATCCGTGTAATCGGGTCTTTATCGGATTCGGGTTCAGGTCTTCATCGGGTCTACAATATTCGATCTAGACCCGGATCCATTCGGGCCTCGGGGTCGAGTTCATGTCTGGCCAAATATATACATTTATTTTATATTATCCCCCTTCTTTATTTTTTAATTTTAAATTAAAATATTTTGTAATGTATTATAGAATATTATTAGTATAAATAAAACATATATTATTTATATTTATTATATACATAAACATATATTTTTATATATATTACTTGTTATATTGATAAGATATATTTATAAATATATATAAATTTATAGTATATGTATATATATTTAAAAAATAATAATGTACAATTCGGGTCAGGTCTTCGAGTCCGGGTCTTCTATAAGATCCAGACCCTACCCGTTTAATAAACGGGTCTTCGGATATTCGGGTCTCGGGTCCAAAAAAATATGCTCAGACCCTATTATACAGATCGGGTCCGGGTCGGGTCCGGATCCAGATCCGACCCATTGACAGGCCTAGTTGGGTTGGCGGTGGATGCATACATGTGGCTGTATTTTTAAGAGCAGTGCTATGAGTCTAAAAAAAATCTTCCAACTCATTCTATAATCAGTAATAAAGTGTTATGTACTTGCAGGATCCATACCACAAGATAACTATTTATTGCTGTTTGGGGGATGATTTTTGAGACATGTTGGGACTCAAAGCATTTCTCTATTTTTAAATGTTGTCTCTACTTGTGTTATACACTTGTTCGTCCGTTTTTTTTTTTGGGTCCTTGGGTCTTTTTTGTAAGGCTGGCCTGTTTGTTGTGTTTAGAGAGTTGGGTCTGCTCGTGTTTGTGGGTCTTTGCCTTTTGGGCTTTGTATTTGTTCTATGCCCCGTTTATAGGTTTTTTTTGTTTGATGATTTATAAAATGCTTACTTTTCCCCCCAAAAAGTATGGAGTGGATGTTGAAATACATTAATCTCGTTAACTTCAAATCGAACATTTACTCAGCTGAAAACCCTTTAATCATATTTAGACATGATAGCATTTAACTTTTCAAAAGAAGGTAGACAAAACAGACTAGATATCTTCATCCACAAGTTTTGATACATATCATAACATTGATTAAATTGGTCCATTGCATCTAGCATAGAATCAATAATGTAATGGAAGCAAAACTAAAGAAAATAAAAAGAAAGGAGCACGCATGTAAGGTCATTATGAAAACATAGGTTATTTAATACTAATACACATATATTTAGACTATTTAATTGCAAAAACAATGTATATATAACTTCATACACGGTTTCTCTCATATACAAATTGAGTCAAATGAAGTTTAACTGCTATAAAAAAGTTATGTTATGGATCGTATCGTTTATTCTCCTCACCACAATTCTTCTGTACGTGCATAACAAATCGACCTCCCTCTTACAGTGTCAGAAAATTGTTATGAATGGTTCATCAGCCCCCCTTGTGAAGAATCCATATGATCCGATTACCAATCTAAGAATGGAGCATAAATGTGATATATTTAGTGGGAATTGGGTTCCATATCAAAAGGGGCCTTATTATACAAACACAAGTTCATGTGTGATCGACGATAGACAGAACTGCATGAAGTTTGGGAGACCAGATACAGAGTTTATGAGGTGGAGATGGAAACCAGATGAATGTGAGCTACCACTTTTTAATGCATTTCAGTTCTTGGAGCTTATGAGAGGGAAGTCTATGGCCTTTGTTGGGGACTCATTGGCAAGAAACCAAATGCAGTCGTTGGTGTGCCTATTGGCTACTGTAAGTGTTCAATTTTATTTAAATCTTCAAGACTAATTTCTCTCAAATTACTATTTTTGTATGTCCCGAATTATGAATTTCATTACAAATTATATACAAAATATAACAAATTTCTAATTCTACCTTTAAATTACTGCACATGTATATATTTGGAAAAATAATTTTGTAAATGATATTTACTCAAATAAATTTGAAATATAAATTGGGCTTCTTGAGTTGGGATGGGACAAGATCCTTTGTTTAAATATCAAAATAAAACTAATATTGAATAGACTAAAATAGATATTATATTATAAAACTTATAAATTATAATAATTTTTATTTAGACATAAATGTCTTTGTATCATAGAAGAGCGTTAATTACACTTTGACCCCTTGAACTTTATCTTTATTTTCACTTCACCACCCCCTACTTTCGTCTCAACACCTACACCCCCCTCCCCCCCCTCCCCCCCCCCCCCCCCCCCCCCCCCCCCGCCCCCAAAAAAAAACATTTAATGATCTATCAAATTACCCCCAAATCCTAACGGTATTATATTCTAGACCGAAAATTAGTCATGCGTGCATCATATGGATGGTATTTGTGTGCAGAAATACGCTAGTATGTCATGCACATGACCAACATTCTATTTAGAACATAACATCGTTACGATTAGGTGAATTTGACTAGTTCGAACCAGCGTAGGGATTTAGTGTAGAAAACAAAAGTAGAGGTAGTAAAGTGAAAATATGATCAAATTTTGAGTGGTCAAAGTGTAATTAATATTATAGAATATGTATGTTTTTAATCCACTCACTCAATGACATCTTCAAAATAAGATTCTCGATTAATAAGAAATTATATAAAATTCAAACATAATTTTTAATTGGGGTTATTATATTGTTACCACAATATGCTCTAATATCACATTACAAAAAGTGACATTGTAACTTTCGTTATGCAAACTGTCACTATAATTTTACTATAGTGTAAATTTAGACATTGATTATATATATATATATATAGTGTCAGAGCCAAAAAATTATTTTTGGTAGAGCACAAATCTTTGTTAGGGGTTTGGAGGCAAGAGCCCCCGAAATGTTTTTTTAGCTTTATTTTTAATTTTTACTAATATTTAATTGATAATTGTATTTAAAAAAAATATAACTCAAATAAAACAATATCGGATACAGTAGCACAAATTCTAGACTATGTCTTCTATTTGATTGAAACAAAATCAAAATCGTTAAAATTATGAAGGAGGAAAATGAAAAGTGATATTGTAAGTGGATGAGAGTGTGTAAAAAATACATGTGTTTTGAAAGTTTAAAGTAAAGATTACGTATTTTTATCCTCAACTTTAAAAATAAAGAAATTTACCATTATTTTTTTTTCTTTTTGAAATGTCTGGGTGGGCACTTGCCTATCCCAATCACCAAGTAGCTTCGCCACTACACACACACACACACACACACACACACACACACACAGAGAGAGGTGGGAAAGCTCCCCTACATCACACTATACATCACCTAATTTTAGGTCATAAGTTTCTTTCCAATTTTTTTATTTTTCCCTTGAAATTAACATTCTAATCAATCCATGTTAAAAAACATTAGGTCCAAAATATATATTTTTGCTATTTTTAAAAAAAAATCACAAAAATTTGGTGGCGCGGACCCTTATTATAATGTATTTTTAGCAGTATTTTGTTGGATTTTTGAAAAATATCTATAAAATATATTTTTACCTAATTTTTTAAGCATGGGTTGATTGAAATGTTATTTCAATCACACACACACACACACTCTCTCTCTCTCTCTCTCTCTCTCTCTCTCTATTTGTGGATTTTAATTAAAATGTTCAAACAAAAAGATTTTTAAAAATTTGAGTCTTATCACAAGTGAACATTTAAATATTGAAGATAAATCCATTCGAGATTAGTAAAATCACACTATGGAACGTTCAATATGGTGGCCAATTTCATTAGGCCATCCACAATGGGATGGCTAAATGTTTTCACTTATACATTTGTTATTTGTACTAAGTAGTGTATAATGTAACAATAATGTATAAATATGGTTGGTTGCACACAATATGTAAAAGGGTGTTTTTATTTGACTCGCATCCTTTTAACCCAGCCTACCACAAGGGATATATATCTAAACAATTTTAAGAGCAAAACCATTTACATTAAGAAAACGAAAAGAAAAAATTAAGTACGACAATTTGGCAAAACATTAAAATCATTTTTAAACATTTTCAACAATCTCTTAAACGGTAACAATGTAGATGTTGTATAAGAGGAGTAGAAAGTTATGGGAAAGGAATTAGTCTTAATGTCCATGAAATTTGGTTTAAGCCCAATTGAATGAAATAGTTGAATTATAATTTCAGTTTAAACATAATTAATAAAAAACAATAGGGTTTGCTCGCGCTTGTAAATTTCATTTAAACCCATTATCCTTGAATTTGGACTCCGGATGCGATAGCAATTAATGATGTAGTAGCTGGTATCATAAACCCTATATTTACCTTGTTCTAATAGAAAAGATTATTTGAATTAATTATTACTCTTACATTAATTATTCGTTCCCAGTTCTTTTATGAACAAAGCTAGGTATGTATTGATAACATATTACAGATCCACAATTAATTGAAAAGAGAAAAGAGGGGCTAGGGTTTCATATTAACATAAACTAGAATACAATACAATGAAAAGAAGGAAAGAGAATATATGTCTTACTACAATCACCCAATAACAAAATAAAAGGGAAAATACAAAAGTACCCTTAATGCTAAATAAAACTCTAATATCCCCCCTCAAACTCACGATGCTGCAGCGAGAAGCATTGAGAGTTTGCCAACAAAAAAACAAAAACGCTGAATTGGATTAGACTTTGTAAACAAATCAGCTATCTGTGCGGAAGAGAAACAAAAGACAAAGTGATGACGTCATACGTAAGACGATGGCGAGTGATATGACAATCAATATCGATGTGCTTAGTCCTCTCATAAAAAATCGAATTGTAAGCAATCTGAATATCACACTTATTATCACAGTACATAGGAGTAGGAGTGGTCTGAGAGAGAGACAACCATATCTGCAAGTAACCGACGTAGCCAAACAACCTCATGAGTAGTAGAAGCCATAGCACGATACTAGGCTTCCGTGGAAGACACAGAAACAACAACTTGATTTTTGCTCTTCAAAGAAATAAGAGAATCGCCCAGAAATACACAAAATCCAGTAACTGACTTGCGATTTGTAGGATCACCGGTCCAATCAGCATCAGAGTATGCACGCAGCTCCAAAGAAGAAGATGAAGGAAGTAAAAGACTCTCAAAGCGAGTGCCTCTCAAGTATCACAATATATAATGAACAGCTACCCAATGAACCGTAATAGGGGAAGTAACAAACTGACTAATAACGTGGACCGCATGAGCTATATCTGGACGATTAATAGTAAGATAAACCAAGCTGCCCACAATAGTGCGATATAAGGTAGGATCAGGCAAAAGAACACTATCATACGGGGAAAGATAAACATTAAGCTCCAGAGGGGTATCAACAATCTTAGTATCAGTGAGGCGAGCATGCTCAAGAATGTCCTCGATATACTTAGATTGTGAGAGAAGATAACCCTTTAGAGAATGAGCTACCTCAATACCCAAAAAGTAACGTAGGGGACCCAAATCCTTCATCTCAAAACAACGAGATAATTCAGACTTTAATGATGTAATTCCACCAACATCATCCCCAGTAATAATCATATCATCAACATATGAAGAGACCAGAATATGACCACCCGAGGTACACCTGATAAAAAAGAGCTGAATAATGCTCACTTGGAAGAAACTCATGAGAGGTAATCATGGTAGAGAACTTATCAAACTAAGCTTGTGGTGCCTGTTTGAGACCATATAAGGCTTTCTTAAGCCTACAAACTTCACCAGGACCATGTGGAACACCCGGAGGAGGAGTCATATAAACCTCCTCACTAAGATCGCCATTCAAGAACGCATTTTTAGCATCCATTTTCGATATATTCTACTGACGGGCTGATGCAATAGCAATAAGAGTACAAATAATAGTTAATTTGGCAACAGGAGCAAAGGTCTCGTCATAATCCATAACATATTGCTGAGAAAAATCCTGAGCAACCAATCTTGTTTTGTACCGCTCAACTGAGCCATCTGACTTGGTTTTGATTTTATATACCCAACGAGATCCAATTGCTCATTTACTAGCAGGTAAGGGGACCAAACTCCAAGTCTCCATCTGATGCAAAGCAGAGAGTTCCTCAGCCATAGCCTACTACCAAAGAGGATCAAGAGCGACCTCTTTATAAGACAAAGGCTCAGAGAGGTACTGAACAGATGATAAAAATGAAGAAATAGAATTCGAATAACAAGAATAAACGAAATCTGGTGACTGAGTGGACTTACGTGGATGTTTTGGATAGAAAGAAGGAGGTTCCACCGTTTCAGCAGGTGCTTAGGTGGCCACACGAAAAGGGAGAGCATCAGGAAGATCACATGGAAAAGTACCTGTATCAGTAGAAATAATAGAAGCAAGAGGAACATGGAGTGGCACACTGTCTGTGGTGCAAGGTGCTTGAGATGGCACACTCTCATCATTATCATAGAACAGATCAATATTGAAGATATCGGATTCAGTGAGTTCATGAGGATTATGAGGAATAGAAAATAAAGGGATATGCTCAAAAAACACAACATGGCGAGAGACATATAATTTTTTACTAAATGGATCATAACAACGATATCCCTTTTGACCCTCACCATAACTAAGAAAGACACAAATAGTTGATTTTGGAGATAATTTGGTACATTACACATGAGGTCGAAGAACAAAACAAGAACAATCAAACACCTTTAAGGAAGAATAATCAGGGACAAACCCATATAACTTTTCAAAAGGTGACAAACCTGAGCAACGAGAGGTTGGAATCTTATTAATCAAATTAATAGCACTAAGGACAACCTCTGTCCAAAACTCACTAGGGACATATGCGGATAATAAAAGAGAGCGAGCAGTTTCAATAATGTGCCTATGTTTCCTTTCAGCAACACCATTTTACTCAGGAGTGTCAGTACAAGATGATTGGTGAATACTTCCATCTGAATCAAGCAACTCATCAAATTTTTGAGAAGTATATTCCCCACTTAAATCTCATCTAAAACATTTGATAATATTAGAATGTTGAGTTTTGATAAAGGCATGAAATTTATTAAAAATATCCAAAAAATATGAACATCGTTTCATGAGAAAAACCCAACAGTAACGCGTATAATCATCAATAAAGGAGACATAATATCGAGACCCTCCTCTTTTAATAATAGGAGAAGGTCCCTACACATCAGAATGAATGAGATCAAAGGGTGCAAAAGTAGAGGAAATACTTATATTAAATGGTAAAGCTGAAAATTTTACAAGTTTACAACCGCTACAATCAGAGATATCATGACAATGCAAATTTTCTAATTTTCCTGTAAAAGACAAATATTTTAATCATGACCCTGAGATATGACAAAGACGAGAGTGCCATAAATAAAAGCTAGACGAATCTGAACTCAAACGAAAGGATGACAAATCAACACGGAAAGGTGTAACCATTGGTACATTGAGTTTCTCCATGATGTACAATCCGCCCTGCCTATGGTCTATCTCAATCACCTTCTGAGACTATGGATCCCGCACATGACAAAAGGTAGAAGAAAATGAAACTGAGTAACCGGCATCATATAGTTGACCAACAGAAATAAGATTCATTGTAAGCTTAGGAATGTGGTAAACATTTGAGAGAGATAAGTTGGGTGAGTCAATATTCCCAACACCCGTTGAGGGCATGGGAGTACCATCAGCAGTCATAATGGGCAATGAAGAAGTGGAACAAAAATCAAAAGAGGACAAATTTGGTGACATGTGATTAGAAGTGTCGGAGTCTAGATTCCAAATACTCAAGGACTTACCTGGTGAAGAGATGGACATGGTGTGAGCCTGTGTGGTAAGAAACTTTTGAAAGTCTCAGCAAGAGAAGACATGGATGGAGTTGATGATGAAGAACCTAATGGAAATGAGTCTGATGGCGGTACAACTGCTGCAGTATTAGGTTGTGAAGGCCTATATGAACGCTGCTGAGATTGGTTGTTGCATTTTCAGCTAGAAAATTATTGTTGAGCCGGTCGACTATTTGATTGTTGTTGTTGTGATCGCAACTTAGGGCACTAAGACTTCCAATGACCCTTCTCCTTACAATAGCTACATTCATCACTTGCAACTTTCGAATAAGGATTATTCTGATTAGTGGACATTGGCTGAGAGGAGGCTACGAAAACAGATGGATTAGGGTCCGAAGAAATTACCTTCCCTGACTGAGTCTTGAGATGAATCTCCTCGGCTAACAACTCGTGAACAATGGAATCAACAGTTGGAAGTAGGCTACGATGAAGAATCGATCCACGAAGACCCTCAAAATCATCACGCAATGCCATTAGAAACTGAACCAGGCATTGTTCCTCCCTATTAACAATATATGGTGCAAAGGCCCGCAACTCAGTTGACTCTGTGAGAGCCAACTGATCCCAAAGATCCGTCATAGCAAAATAGAATTCCTGGATACTCAATTTTTTTTGCTCAAGAGCCCGAATATCGCACTCCAAGTGGTACTTTTTTGCGAAATTAGATTGTGTATACAATCTGTCCAAATAATCACAAACATCCTTTGCATAATCATACTTAGCCAACTACATATCTATGGAGGGCGCCACGGAGTTGTTGACCCAAGTGATGATTTTCGAGTTGTTTGCTTCCTAAATATCCAACAACTCTGCATATTTTTCAACGTTCGTCTTATCGTTAGGTTTACTCAAATCACCATTCGTGTAACCCCAAAGCTTTTTTCCCTTCAAAAAATTCTTCATAACATAACTCCAATACGTATAATTTTTTCCATCTAATCTGACATTAATCGGTTGCAGCGAATCATCTCTTTCACTAGCTATTGCAAAAATAAACAATCAAACAGTACCCAAACAGAACCAAATCGAACGAACTAAACAATTAATCGAACAAACAAGAGGAAAAATGATCATCAATACCTTCGAAACAATCGAGCGAACAGTTGGATCCGCAAATTGTGTTGATGAGATTAAGCTTTGATTCCGCTCTGATACTATGATAACATATTAAAGATCAACAATCAATTGAAAAGAGAAAAGAGGGGCTAGGGTTTCATATTAACATACACTAGAATACAATACAATGAAAAGAAGGAAAGATAATGTATGTCCTACTACAATCATCTAATAATAAAATAAAAGGAAAAATACTAAAGTACACTTAATGCTAAATAAAACTCTAATATGTATAACATCAAATTTTTGTCAATAATTTAAAATAAACTGTTCTTGGTATAAATGTTGATAACTACCCGGAATTAAAGTTTTTGAATGATATGGGTGGTCAAAATGAAATAGAATGTCTTTTTATCAATTTGGGTTTCTATAATTTAAAACCTTATTCATGGGTGGGAATAAAAGTAATCTATGTAAAATGGGTTTCACCGTCTTTCGCACTAAACAGCTTAGCACGACATGGATGACTCAATTCCATGCAAAAATGCTTAGCATGGAACAATGTATTTTGAAGAAAAAGAGGGAGGTGGGTCCTCCCATTACCGTTAAAAAATATTTAGTATGGAGAGCTTTTATCTACGATCCCACTACAAACTTTCCAATGTATCCAAGCACCTTAATTTCTACATTTACATCTTTTAAAGCCATCCCATTATGAATAGCCTAAGAGGGTCTGTATGTTGGTAATGAATTTAAAAACGACCTACATGTTATATGGAAAAAAGAAAACTGTTAGATTCGAATAGAATATTTACTGCGTAATAAAATATCCAATACCTTTATTTTGTATTCCAGGAGGCTAATCGTATAGATGCTTCCTATGTTGATGACACAAGATTCAGACGGTGGTTGTACCCGAATTACAATTTCACGCTAGCAGCTTTCTGGTCAACGCACCTTGTTCAATCACTTGATGCTGACCCGAATGGCTACTCACTCAATAGCCTCATGAGTCTACACTTGGACAAGCCCGATCACGCCTGGGCACTTCACATTCAACATTTTGATTACGTCATCTTCTCAGCTGGTCAGTGGTTTTCAAGACCATTTATGTACTACCAAAATGGTGACATTATTGGGTGCCATGCGTGCCAAAGAGATAACATAACAGCCCTTTCAAAGTACTATGGGTATAAAATGGCCTTTCGAACTGTGTTTAGGACTCTTTTGAGTCTTAAAAACTTCAAAGGGACGACAATTTTAAGGACGTTTTCGCCTCCACATTTTGAGAATGGGGAGTGGGATAAAGGGGGGAATTGTGTGAGAAGAAGGCCGTTTGGGAGGCAAGAAATGAAGCTTGATGGGTATATTATGGAGTTTTATTTGACGCAGGTGGAGGAGCTGAGGGTAGCAGAGAGAGAAGGGAGAAAAAAGGGGTTGAGATTTAGGTTGTTGGATACCACAGAGGCAATGTTGTTGAGGCCAGATGGACACCCAAATCATTACGGGCATTGGCCCAATCAGAATGTGACGGTGGCTGATTGTGTACATTGGTGTATGCCCGGACCCATTGATACATGGAATGAGTTTTTGTTACAAATGTTGAAAATGGAAGGTAGAGTGTTGAATGGTGGGAAGATTCACTAAAGCTGGATGTCTATTTACGCCATGTGCGAGCGAGCACATTTCAAAATAATAGATTTTGTATAATTGTGTTTCAAAATATCTAAATGGACGATCATATAAGGGTTATATCTCAAATAGTCTTTGAAACTTTTTTTAATACACATTTAGTCAAAGCCTTTTTATTTTACATCAAAATGTCCTTATTACCTTTTGGTACAGAATAAAAGACTTGGACTAAATGTGTATTAAAAAATATTTGAGGAAATTTTTAGGATTTGATCCATTATCTAATATAATTGCGTTATTGTGTTTCAAATAATCTAAATGGGAGATCATTTAATAGAATTGAGTTAGATAACCCTCTTGATAATTTCAACGCTTTGCAATTGTAAACACTCGTAACCACCAATTGGCATTATAACACAAAAGGAAAAGATATATAATCCGTATAGTTTAAACTTCTTTAAAAATGGATTAAACAAAAATATATAATAAATATGTCTAACATAATATACAATACAAAAAAAAGTGCAACCAAACATTATACTAAAATTGCAATATAATCTTTGAATTTAACATTATTACGGTTATTATGTCCTTACATCCAAACATAAAAAAAATATTTATAATATATTAAATTTTTTTATGAAAAAGAGGGTGCCAATAATTGAATTCCATGAATACTAACAAAATCTCCATCACCCACAAAACCCATCTTTGCCCAGTAGTCAAAACCTTCATAATCAAATCACAAAATAAACCCATCTTCCATAAAAATAATATGGAATCTTTTTTTTAATCCTCTTCCTCTTCTTTATCTTTTTCATTTATGCGATGCTCACTTTGAAAACTTCCTTTATCTCGTTGTTGTTTTGCATTAAATCGGCCCTGCCGAGTCTCGTAATCTACGATCCATCCATTGATTGCACAGAGAGTGGTATAATTGAGAGATAAGGAGAGATTAAAATTCAGACTTAAAAAAATTAAAGACGCATAGTAAAAAACATAACATTAGTAAAATTTATTATTTTTATTTGGTCAATTGTGGTGTCAGATTTTTGCACAATTAAGGATTATAGTAAAAGTATTTCCTAAAAAGTTACTAATTATATACGCAATAGAATAATAAATAGCTAGTAGGAATGAAACTAAACTTGTCTTTAATCTCTGAGAGCTCCTTTTCTGACCTGTACCGGAAGAGCATCAATAACATTCATCAGTTATCACATCAAATCCATGAAAACACATATCATCCACAAACAATACATATAAGAGAATTAACTTTCACCAAAACGAGCCACATAAATTAATAAGGAAACAGAAGTTAGACACACCAATATATAGTAGAAGTAAAGCACTCTCGAAGAATATCAATGTAAGATTTCCAAGAAGACTTTTCCCTCAATTCGTCTCTGATTATAAATGGAGCAATGGAGATCTAAAGCTTCAACCCACAACACACATTTCTAATCTCAGAAATCGAGACTGTAGATTGTATCCGAGTTGATCCAAAAGTTCTTGGGTCCTCCAAAATGACCTCGTTTCGATCTAGGTCTCTCTAGGCAACCAATCCCCATGGAAAAAAACAATATACACCTCAAAGTAAACCTCGACATCTCAATTACTAATAAAATCGAGACTAAATCAAAAAACCAAAATCAATAAAATATAACATTTATTAAACCAAAATCTCATAAATTAATTTCATAAACAAACCTCAAATTCAATTAAATTAAGCCTTATCCAGAACGACAATGGAACATTAGCTATATGCAATAATTTTTCATGCTTATGGTACATAAATTGATATTCAAAGTCTAATAAAAATAAAATCTTCATTTTTTATCATAAATTTAATATATATACACAAATTAAAGGAAACATATAAAGCAACAAAGTGAAATATTACAATTTTAAACAATATAAACAAAAAAAAAAAAAGGAAGGGAAGGTTACACTTACTGTATGAGAACAGCTTTGATGGATTGTCTTATTTATGCATTATATCAAACACATGGTAGGCCATAATATTGTAGTAAGATATGGATATATTTATATGTGTATCACTTATCCTTCATCAACTAATAACCCACGCTTTAAGGTTTTAGATCTTCACATTTTTTCAGCAAAGAATCTGTAGAGAAAATCTGGAACAAAAATTATGAACTTCAAGTAAAACTTACAATTCTTGAATAACAAAATTTCAATCATACTACAAATACGATGAAATTTAGTCACCTATTTTCATTGAGGACATGACAATTTGTCGATTTGAAAAGATTTTTTAGTAGTTGAATTGCCATATCCCATAATTGGTTTTTGACACAGGATGGCCAGATTCACGTGTTGCCTCAAACTCGGTGATTCTAGGAGCCACTGACTCCATTAAAATCATATCGGGTGCTATGGGTGAGACGAAGTGACCGACACATACTGCCGTTAGAGAGAGAGGCGTCGTTGTGTGTGTGATAGAAGGAGGGAGAGATAGATAAAGACGGGGGAGATAAAATGTTGTGTCTTTTATTTTTCTGCTTTTGTGTCTCTTCGTTTCCAATTATCGCACATGAAAAGTAGAATGCTTCTAATTGAGTGGAAAACGAATGTAATTAACTTCAGTTTTCGTGTCACTAAATCGGGAGCAACTTCTAGGAGAGAGAAAGGAGAATTAGATAATGTCAAGTAGACAACCCAGTTGAAGAGGGGATATAACTCCTGTAAAGTTTTTTATAGCATTTATATACATGTGTAAACTTAATTATACTTTATCCTATGAGTTTCTTCCCACCCCTTTGTTACGAAAATACTGTAAGAGCATGTACAATGGTGAGGCTGCCACGAAAGGCATAATAGCATACACATGTGAGGTTTACCTTTCGCCCGCGTGGGCGAGCTGTAGTGGTGGAGGTTTCCTACGAACAACAGAAGTTCGTAGGAAGCCTAACGTCTCTCTAACCGCTATAAACGGCTAGTAAACGGCTAGTTAAGTAGGCATAAATAAAGAGCCCAGAACTCTTCTTCTACAACTCTACTGCTTCTTCCTCTACCACCTACTGCTTCTTCCTCTCCCACCTGTGTCCTCCATAAACATCCATTCTGCTTCCTCTACCACCTCCCAACTCCATCCAACTTCTTCTTTATTATTCCCAAATTGAATTTATTCCATAATTCAGCAGATTTAAATATTATGGATGGAAAAAAATGGAAAAAATATTTAAATATCGGCAAGCGAAAGAAGCACGGATCCACATCAACAGCCAATCCGACTTAACCTCCGGCAAGTGAATCTGTTGATCCCGTCTACAAGCATTACGCGCGTATTTTTGATGGTGATACACACGCGTCAGACGGACAGACGCCCATTATAAATGGTAATAAATATGAATATCGGGGTAATTGGGCGGGGCCAATGAAACTATATAAATTGATCGGAGATAATAAACCGACGATAAAAGAATTTATCGACGGTGCCGGTTTAATGGCCAATTTATTTTCAAGGGTGATGCCGAATTCCGACCAGTGCATTGTGACAGCGATGATCGAACGTTGGTGGGACACGACGCATACATTCCAACTGCCATTTGTTGAAATTGCGTTCACGCCTATGGACTTCACGATGCTTTCAGGTAATATTTAATTCGTATTAAATCCATTATTTAATTTTATTTATGTTCAATCTAAATAATTTCAATGTGTACAATTAATTTTCATATTATTTTTATATATGATGTGTATTGTTAATTTTTGTACAGGTATCCCGATTGGGCATGGGCTACCCATTCTAAATTTGCCTATAGAAAAATACACAAATTTTCAAAATACCGTGAACGAATTTTTCCCCCAAATTCATATAGAACGATTTTCGGGTGCGGGAATCCCGGTTGCCGACCTTAAGAAATACATTGTCAATTTTGTGAATCAACCGGACCTTCCCGATTACATGATACCAGTCATAGCTCGAGCATTTTGGTTTTATGTAATCGGGAGTCTATTCTTTCCAAATGCCAATTCCACGGTGGACCTCGGGTTTTTACATTATTTGGAGGATGTTGCGGCGATTGGCACCTACGATTGGGGTTCGGCAATTTATGCCCGTACAATATGGTTATTGGACAAAGCGAGCAGACGGTCGTTAACTAGTGTCGAGTGTATGTGGCAATTAATAGAGGTACAATTTATAACAATATTATTTTAATGTTTATGCATTATATATTTAGTTACAATTAATGTACATGTATTCTAATCAATTTAATTTATCTAAATATTTTGCAGTACTTACATCAAGAGTATATGGCGACCGCGTGTCCGATTATCGTGGATCAGACCGTAGATGTATGGCCTCGAATATTTCGTTGGTCAAAGTCGAACAGGAGTCGGGCAAAGGGCGCGCAACGTTTTAATATATCGGGCAGCCAACATCAATTTGAGATGCGGTCCCCTGAATCAATCATATGGCAACCATACGAGGCATCGATGTACCGACATAACGATTTCATTACATACGCGTATCATTTATCTGGGCTGCGTATGATTTTTTGGGATCCATTATTTAAAGGATTTTGGTACTTGGGTGACCGGGCATATCGACAGTTGACAGGCCAAATTTGTATAGCAGACAACCCTCCCCGAAATTTGAGCTCAGTCCCACAATCCGAATACCAAGCCGCCCTTGCTCAGAATTGGCCTCTTGCAAATGCGCATACATCTGTTGTGACCCAAGAAGAGTACGATATATACTGGAAAGCAGTTTCGCAGGGGCCCTTACTTCCGGCGATGGCACGTCATGTTAACGTTGATTTGATTGGGGTTGGGACAGTGGCACCATCAACATTGCGTATCCCAAGGGCACCAGCTCCAATTAACCAGCCTTCTGAGTATCATACACAGTTTGCTACGGCTGGCCCTACACAAACACATGCGCCCAGGCAAAGTTGGACGGTAGACGTAGGACTTCCGCAGGGTGCTTCATACGAAAGAAGTGTGCCGCGACCTGAGTTCCCAACGAATGCTCCCCCAGCGCATGCGTTGTCACAATTAGAGTGGCGTTCTGCATTCATCGACGCAGCAGATGATATACGTGGTCTCCGTCATTTACTCCTTATTGAGACTCGAGAGCGTGAGGATAGGATTGAGGAACTCGAGCGACAACTTGCCGCCTGTAATGTGCGTGGTACTGGTCCTACCGTTAGTGGTCCGAGCTACATCCGTGAGGATGTTTATGTACCTCAACCATCTCAACCATACGGAGGATATCAAACGCAACCGAGCTACAGCGTTGATTTGGGACAGGATTATGACTATGGGCAGAGGCCATCCTGATTGTATTCATTTTATTGTATTTTATTCAATTTTTTATTATGAATTCATTTGCAACAAACAACTTAAATCTATTGTATTCATTTTATTATATTGATGGCACACAAATCGATGGCACATTAATTGATGGCACACAAACCGTTGGCAGAATTATTGAAGGCACATACATCGATGGCACACTAATCGATGGCACAATTATTGAAGGCACACTAATCGATGGCACAGTTATCAATGTCACATTAATCGATAAGACACTGAAACGATAATTATTACATGGCACACTAACTGATAACCGATTAAAATAAGATGTCATGACACACTAATCTATATTGATTACATATCAAACTAATCTATATTGATTACATGACCTATAAATATTCGTTGTTCCAGATGTGTATTCCTCCACAAATCGAGTTATAATTTTGTACATAAACCTCGTAATGCATAACTATAAGTACATGCCTGAAGAAGATTCAGCCTTCTTAACCCATGTTCCCAAGAAAACTTTGTCCGGGCAGAAGCTTCCATATCATAATTGGTCACCACCTAAAGAGGGAGTGCGAAGTGCTTACCTTTCAACTGGATGGACAAGTATGAACCATCACGTCGCAAAAAGAAAGGGTAAGGCAAAAGTGTCAACATCAACTGCTGTTGAACATTTAGCGGAAACGCGTAGTAATGTTGAACGAGTGTTGACTAACCCAGGGATCTATCAAGATCCCCATGAAGGTAGCTGGTTTGGCGAGAAAATGCTTTTTGAAAACATTCCTATATGCACGTTACATTCTTTAGGCGACGTTAATCATGTTATGAAATGGTTAACGCCGACGAAAGGAAATATTCCATGGGATGATCATTTGAAGTGGCCAAGGTTATTTGATAGGTGTTGCGATTTGGAGTGCTACTGCCATTGGCATGGTTTACCCGTGCCACAAGCAAAATCGACTATATTTTGCAAAGATCCAAACAAAGATAATGAAAAATGTATACAATTATTGCAACGCGAAATATCACAAATGGAGAAAAGGCTAGAGCGGTGGCATGCTAAATATTTGATAAATACTGAACTTGACGATCCATTATATGCATCAGATAAGGACTTGCCGGATTACAAAGGAGCCAAAACGGACATGGATTTTGCACATCATCTACCAACAATGTTAATGGGGGATGGGAATGCATTATGTTGTTTGCCATGGTTGCCTAGGAAGTAATTGTAATCAGTAAACAAATCAGTCAAAACAAGTAACGTTTATGTTTTATACTGAAGTAGCAATTTTATATAGCACATTTATAACGATAAAAGAAATTGCATACAGTTATTACATATAAATGCGGTAGTTAATATAAAAAGAATTAGTAATATATATAGAAGTAGTATATATTGTTAGGTAGTAATATGTAAAGAACTAGTAATTTTATATAGTAAATATAATTAGGTAATATTTATAGTAGTAGTTAATATATATAGTAGTAGTTAATATAAATAAAAGTAAATATATAGAAATGTTAATGGAGGATGGGAATGCATTATGTTGTTTGCCATGGTTGCCTAGGAAGTAATTGTAATCAGTAAACAAATCAGTCAAAACAAGTAACGTTTATGTTTTATACTGAAGTAGCAATTTTATATAGCACATTTATAACGATAAAAGAAATTGCATACAGTTATTACATATAAATGCGGTAGTTAATATAAAATGAATTAGTAATATATATAGAAGTAGTATATATTGTGAGGTAGTAATATGAAAAGAACTAGTAATTTTATATAGTAAATATAATTAGGTAATATTTATAGTAGTAGTTAATATATATAGTAGTAGTTAATATAAATAAAAGTAAATATATTCAGGGCACACTTACCAATTATATTCAGGGCACACTTACCAATTAAAAGTAAATAAAAGTAATAATTACTATCGTCCATTTCCAACAACTGAAAAGTAAATCACTTTAGAAGTTCATATTAAGGGCACACTTACCAATTATATTCAGGGCACACTTACCAATTATTACAACAGTAACTACAGAAGTTCATCAGTTCATCAGTTCATCAGTAGGACAGTTCATCAGTTCATCGGTTGATCAGATTGGCACACTTACCATAATACATCAGTCTGATTATACAACTATAAATAGAAATACAATGTATGAAATATTGTAATATAACTTCTTTATACATTTCATAATTATTCCGAGAGAAATACATAATGGATTACTCCAGTTCTAGCGATGAGGGACGAAATCTAATGCTTCAGTATGCACAATTTAATGATGGCGCGTCATCAGATGATTCAGACGAGGAGATGATAATATGCATGGAGATTACACGTTGGATTGCAGAACAAAATATAATTCGAGATGGGAAAGAACTCGAATTTAGACGTCGAGTGAATCGAAGGAGAGAAAGGAGACACCAAACACTATGGGAAGATTACTTTGGTGAAGATAAGGTATATAGTGAGTATTATTTTCGAAGGAGATTTAGGATGCGGTATTCCGTTTTCAATCGCATCCTATATTCTGTTTGCGAGTACGACAACTACTTTGTACAAAAGTACGATGCGTGCGGTCGGCTAGGTTTAAGCTCACATCAAAAAATTATGGGGGCTATACGACTCCTCGCTAACGGAGGATCTCATGACGTATGGTCTGAGCAGTACGCAATGAGTGAAACAACTCTATTAGAAACGGTTATTAGATTTACTGAGGCAATTGTGGCTGTATTCGGTCCCGAGTATGGGAGAAATCCGACGACAGGCGATGTCACCAGGTTACTCGAACATAATTCAAGTCGAGGATTTCCGGGAATGCTAGGGAGTATAGATTGCATGCATTGGCGGTGGAAGAACTGTCCCACGGCCTGGCATGCTCAATATAGTGGTCGAAAAGAACATCCTACTATAATCCTAGAAGCGGTTGCCTCATACGACCTATGGATTTGGAAATCGTTCTTTGGTGTTCCTGGATCTTGCAACGATATAAACGTCTTGCACCGCTCTAACGTCTTTCGAGAATTACGTAATGGGACTGCACCTCCCGTTAATTACAATGTTAATGGAAATATATATGAAATGGGGTATTACCTTGCGGATGGCATATACCCTCCATACGCAACCATCGTTAAAACTTTTAGGAACCAACCTGGCCTATCACAAAAACAAAAATTATTTTGTAAGAAACAAGAATCGTGTAGGAAAGATGTCGAACGTGCTTTTGGTGTACTACAAGCTCGATTCGCTTTCGTGCGTGAACCTTGCAAATTATGGAATCGGGCATCCGTAACAACAATAATGAAATCTTGCATTATAATGCACAACATGATTATTGACGATGAACGTAGAGACTGCCCATGGCAAAATGAATACGAACAATATGATCCCACACCTGAAATACTACGGGGGCAAACTAATTTTTACGAATACCTAACGCGTGATGCAAATGTTAGGGACGCAACTACACACCAACAACTACGAGATGATTTGGTGGAGCATATTTGGAACACGAGCGGTGATGAGTTGGCCGATTAATGATCAGATAGTATATGTGTATTTGAGGCTTAACAATTCTCTCTATATAATCACTTTTAACATTGTTCTTATGGTGTGCATAAAAATTATATAATATATGTTATATTTCTTGTGTAATTATTTTTATTGGACTGCTTCAATTTAGTAGACATCAATACACCTACTGCAACACATCTTAAACTGAAATAACATTTATTAAAATAACATAACACGATAATTGATATTACATTTATGAAGTAACGGAAAACCAAACAAGCCACACATTTAACATACTAGTCAGCGTTGTTTGCACCAGACAGACCAAAATCAGAATTTGACGAGCCCGCAGTGTTTGACATAAGCGTGGCAATCGCAGCTTCAGTCACAGCTACCATATTTGATAGGTCGGTGTACCTTTTCACATGGAATTGTTGTTGCATCTCGTTTATTTTGGTCATATCCAACTCCATGATGTACGACTGTTCTCGGCCTAGACGCACAAGCTGATCTTGTTTTCTTGTAATTTGATCAGCTCTTTTCATCTCAATGAAAGCATCCATTTGAGAATCAAATTTCATGGCCCGACTTTGCTTCCACTCTTGCTTGCTTTTAAACATCTCGGTGAATTCTTCGCAATGTTTAAGGACCGTCGTGTTACAATCGAGGCTGTCTGAACGAGCACGTTGACGGGCACGTTGTTTCTCCCCCTTCCTGCCTGGGGGTCTGTACGGTACTTCACCTACACCCGGACTGTCCTCCGAGTCTAGAGGCGTAGGATTGTCGTTGTTGCACGCTGTGTTATTCAAATCAAATTTTGGTAAGTCTTTCAAAATTTGGTAGCATTTATCAAACATGAATTGTTTGCTCGTTTCCACGCGATATGCCTCGCGGGCCTTTGTAACCGCGTCGAACTCGTTATTGCCGCTTCCTATATTGTCTTTTTGGTGAGACAGTTTTGAAACGTATATCATTACCCGGGAAGAAATATGATTGTAGCGTGTTGAAAGCATAGTCCTCGTACGTTGAATATAAATTTCTGGCGTGCTGTTGTATTCATTCATTACAGAATCCCAAAATGTCCCATGTGATATCGAGTTGCCTTCAATACCACGACTCGTATACTTAGCATATATAGTACATAATATTTCATCTTCAATAGGAGTAATATTTTGTTTTCTAGAAGTACTAGAATTAATGGGTTGAGATGAAGACATTTTGATCGATAATTTAAATGTATGGAGAGAAAATGATTCACCCTAAAATATTTTCGGGAAACTAATGGAATGGGGTGGAAGAAAATTGGGAAAATAATGAAATGGGATGGAGGAAAATATTTTGGAAAAATAATGGAATGGGATGGAACAGAAGAGAGGGAAATATTGGAGGTGGGATTTTAGGGAGAAGTGATGGGTTTATATAGGAATTTCAGTATAACGGACGTTTGTTTTTACTGTGGTAATAATGGTTCCTACGAACTTCAGTTGTTCGTAGGAATTCCTACGAACTTCTGAAGTTCGTATGAATTGCTACGAACAACTGAAGTTCGTACCAATTCATACGAACTTCAGAAGTTCGTAGGAAACCTATACAAATTCTCCTCCGCTTTTGTATATTTGCAAAACGTATGCAAATTCATTTACAGATTTTGCTCGTTTTTGCTCCCCACTGTGATCCAACCAATTTGTACAAATTGGTAAACTTACCTGTTCCTTTGTACTTTTCCTTCACCATTGTACATGCTCTAATAATGATAAAATCATTTTTTAAGGAGAGAACTAGATTTTCATATCCTCGTATGAAAAGAAAAGATAACAAGGATAACATAAATATTAAATGGGTTAGGCCATCACTAAAGTAATCACATAAATATTAAATAGGTTAGGCCATCACCAAAGCAATCAATAAATTTGTAAAATCTTATTTTTTCTTCCCCATATTGTGATTTTGTCTCTTTAGATTAGTCGACAAACTAATATTTTTTTCCAGAGAAAGCAAAATCAGTAGCAAAATGCTATTGATTTTACCTCCCAATGAGCAGCATAGGGGAGGATGGCGTGAAAAATCAGTTGTCGTAGCAATGGTGCTACCTCATCCTTCTCATAGCTAATATTTAATATTTTAATGTCGACAACGATATACTTAGTAGCATACGTGAATACCATCTCCAAGACAATTAAATAGCCCTCTCCCTTGATGTTATGGGGGATTATACCACCTCACCCTTGTCAATGTGGTGGCTACTCAACTATGGATACCACACCACTATCATGGTTTCCCGAATCTCCAGCTGATCACATGTCATCACGAGGTTGTGATGAATCTCACCCACAACATGATGTTTATTCCCTCGAGTCCATTGTAGAATGCAAGGGACCTCATCGACATTTGCATTCTTTAAAATGCATGGTACACTGGTAATCGAGCCACCAAAATTGCGAAACAAAAATAATAATAATCATTAGCTAAATGAAATTAAGCGAAGTATATTTAACTATGTGAAATTACATGCATGAAATTGACTAAGGGCCCGTTTGGTAACCCAATTCCAAGGCTTGGAATTGGAATTGGAAGGCCAATTTGAATTCCACGGAATTGAAATTGGCCTTCCAATTCCAATTCCAAGATTTGGAATTGGATTGCCAAACGGACCCTAAGTGAAATTAAATTATCCGAAGATCCAAATGAACCTGTTTGCATGCGTCCTCCAATGGCTAGCGCCTTGTTAAAGACTCTACTGCCACGCCACATCAAGCCCTGTAAAAGATGTGTTATGGTAGTGCCACCTAAGTCAAAATCGTGCAAATGATCCAGGTGAATAAAAAATGCCAACCAACCAACCCTAATAGTTTTCACTACACCAAAAAAAACAATCTGGAATGGTTTAAAACCGAGCGAGATCAAATCTGGCACGATTTTGAACTGTACCAGAATTAGGTGTTCCAAAATGGTTATTTTTCTGTCACGGTTTAAAAGTGTGTCAGATTTGACCAAACATGAACACTTTTGGCACTCTTTTAAACCGTGCTAGAATTTTAAATTTCAGCCAGACTTAGTACATTTGGTTAGACTTTTGGCACAGTTCAAAATCGTGCCAAAATTTGATATACTTTTGACACGCTTTTGAACTGTGCCAAATTTTGTGATCAAAGAAAAAAAATAGTTATCTGAAAACATATCAGGAAATCATCAAATTCCAAATCTGGTAGGAAAAATATTTATTATTTACAAAAAAAATCAAGAAAATTCATAAATTGCGAATATCGCACGTTGTTGATAAACTAATGTAGATAAAAATTTCAAAATATTACAAGTCTTAATAGTTCACGGACCCAAAAATTTGGGCAAAATTTCCTCTATTTTCTGGGGACAATGTAAAGCTCACACAACCATAAAATATAATAGTAAATTTACAAAAGCCCGCACAGGCATAAAAGTTAACGATAAAATTACAAAAGTTTGCACGACCATAACACAAAAAATAAAATCCTAAACATTGGCGACATTAAATAAACAACCCCCTTTTTGTAAGCTATTGACTTCTTTCTGTTTTCCACGTGGATAAAAGCTAACGATAAAATGTTATCCTGCAAAAAAATAAGACAGAAAAAAGATGATATTAGTAAGTAATTTTAAAAAATCATATTAAAAATAAAAAATTGCATATACAAGTTTAATTATCGTCATATTTTCAAATTGGGAGCCTCGTGACCACGTGGTCAGTTCCTATGAGTTACATTTATCCCGTGTGATGTGTTAGTGCTTCCTACGGGGCCTTTGGGAGTTGTTTTGGATTTTCACCCTTTAACGACATGTTTTTAAGCAGAATTTATGTATTTTTAAACTATCGCCATATTCTCAAACTGAGAGTCCCGTGACTACGCGGTCAGTTCCTACGAGTTACATTGGTCCTTTGTGAGGTGTTAGTGCCGCCTATTGGGCCGTTTGGGGATTGTTTTGGATTTTCACCATTTGACCACATGTGTTTAAAGCTAAAGTGTTGATATTTTAAAATTATCATCATATTCTCAAACCGGAAGTCCTGTGACTATGCAATCAGTTTCTACAAGTTACATTGGTCCGAGCGAGGTGTTTGTACCTCTTACTGGACCGTTTGAGGATTGGTTTGGGTCTTCACCCTCTAACGATATTTTTTTAAGCCTACTCTAGTTGTTTTCAAATTATCATCATATTCTCAAACCAGGAGTCCCATAACTATGCGATCTGTTCTTACTATATACATTCATCTCGTATGAGGTGTACGTGCCTCTTACAGAGTTGTTTGGAGACTGGTTTGGATTTTCAACAAACGGACATGTTTTTAAGCCAAGTATAGAAAATTTTAAATTATCATCACATTCTCAAATCGGCAGTCCTGTGACTAGGCTATCAGTTTCTACGAGTAACATTGGTCCCGTGCGAGGTGTTCGTGCTTGTAACCGGGCCGTTTGGGGGTTGTTTTACATTTTCTCCCTTTAACGGTATGTTTTTAAGCCTAAGTCAAGATATTTTCAAATTATCGTCATATCCTCAAATCGAGAATCTCGTGACTACGCGATCCACTCCTACGAGTTACATTGGTCCTGTGTGAGGTATTCCTGCCTCTTATGGGGCCGTTTGGAGATTGGTTTGGGTTTTCACCCTTTAACGACATATTTTTAAGCGTAATCTATATATTTTCAAACTATCATCATATTCTCAAATCGAGAGCCCCGTGACTACGCGATCAGTTTGTACGAGTTACATTAGTCCCGTGCAAGGTGTTAATGCCTCTTACGAGTCCATCTAGGGTCAAGTTTGGGGTTTCACCCTCTAACAATGTGGTTTTAAGCCTAATCTAGATATTTTCAAAATATTTCCATATTCTCAAATCGAAAGTCCCGTGACTACGCGTACATTGGTCCCATGCGAGGTGTTTAGTGCCTCCTACGGGGCCGTTTGGGGGTTGTTTTGGGTTTTCACATTTTAGCAACATGCTTTTAAACTAAAGTGTTGATATTTTTAAATTGTCATCATATTCTCAAACCGGAATTTTCTTGGCTGTGGCCATCCCCAATCCTCGCCGTAGGCGGGCGCGTGAAAGAAGGATCCTCGAGTCCCGCGCGTCCCTCTCGGGAGCGCTTCATCCGGCATCCCTCTTGGGAGCGCTTCGGCCGGCGTCCCTCTTGGGAGCGCTTTGGTCGGCGTCGTTTGAGATGAGGTTTAAAAATGTAGAGAAATTTAGAGTCTCCAGTCTATTTTACTCAAAACAGACAAAAGAAAAAGGGGAAGCCATCCCGAAGGATGGCATCCAAAGACATACTGGTGCATACGAAAACAAAATCATTCGAGAAGGGTTCGGAGGATAAGTTACGAAATGGAAAGGTGTTAGGCACCCATTCCGCCCTTTCGGTCTCTCATGGATGTTTGCTATTTTCCCTTTTTATTTTTCCCGTGATATGTTTGCATATGTATATATATAATAGAGATAGGAATCCTCAACTTGTATCATGGAAGAGATAAAGCGAGTCATCCGTAGGAAGGTATAAAAATAATATTAGAAAATAATATTTACGCGATTACCCTTACGTTGATCGTTATAATGGAACGATAACGCATATTGAGTAATACGTCACTAAGAACAAGATAGAATATAAGAAAATTAGATTTAGAGAAGATAGAAAATTAGAGAGAAAGTGAGAATAGGACTCGAGTCTTGGGTTTTATCTCGAGATGCCTACGTAGCCTATAAAGGCATCAAAGTCCACATAGTTCGCATACAAAACGAGGGGTGGGATTTATCCCATAAATCCAAATGGGGGGATCTCTTATTTGTGAGTGTGTGTGTGTGTGTAGAAAAAGTGTTTTAGTTGTCGGAAAAGTGTGAGAAAAGTATGATAATCATTATTTGGAATTTATGAGCAAACCCTCTTTTTCTTATTTTTTTGGATTTTATTTATATGAAAATAAGAGATGTGCAATAATACTAAATAAAAAGTATATTAGGATGTGTGAGATGAGATAATAAAAGTGTTATGTAATAAAACAGGTTATTGCGAATTTAAGAGAATTTGAAGAGAACGTTGAGAAAGTTGGACCTTCTTGAAGATCGTTAGCTTGACCTTGAATGTTGGAGAGAATTGCTTGCACTTGGATGATGATGGAGAGTGGATAATTCACCAAGTTTGATGAAAAGGATGATGAAAAGTTTAACTTAGAAAGGGATTTGGATGTTGAAATTGCGCTGCCTTCGAGAGAGGTTTTGGGGAATCGCTGAGAGCGATTTCTATCAGATAAGGGCTCCCCTTTTCAAATGAGGTGAAGGCATCCTTTTATAGGCCCAGGTCACTGCCGATCGGCATAGACCTGGTCCTTCCTATCGGCACTTACCGATAGGCAGGGTCTGGAACCTGTCATTTGACAGTGTGTTTTAGCCTTTTCGGAAAATTGACTGTCGAGGGCAAACTGTTGGTCAGAATCATGCACGGGGTAGACAGTTGGAAAGGTAATTCAGAGACCTTTGAAAGTCCTTAGGACCGCTCCCGGGTTCGGGAGTTAACTTTGGGTCAAATATGGCTCGGAAGAATTTGTCGGTCCATTGGATGGGGAATCGTTTGGACGTAAAGGGATCATTCGTCCGCATGGCAAGTCCGAATCGTGCACGGGGTGGACCGTTGGAAAGGTTAGGAGATGTACTTAGACATTCCAAAGAGTTTAACCCGGCTTGGGGAGTTAACTTTGGTCAACCGGGCCCTGGAATCATTCGGTGACCTCTTGGAGTCAAATGAATCGTTCGTTCACATGGTAAGTTAGAATCGTGCACAGAGCGGACCATTGTAAAGGGGTTTCAGTGACCTTAGAAGATTCATTTAGCCTTGGTCGAGCTGAAGAGTTGACTTAGGTCAAACAGAGCCTGGGAGCCCCCGGTGGCCTCTCGATCAAGTTTCGGATGCAAACGGATTGTTCGTACGCATGGTAAGTCAAAATCGTGCATGGGATGGACCGTTGGAAAGGGATTTTAGTGTCATTCGAAGATTTATTCAGCTTCAGTCAAGCTGAAGAGTTTAACTTTTGGTCAAATGGAGCCTGGGAGTGCCCGATGGCTTCTAGGTCAGTACTAGGGATATGACCTGGGTTTATAGTGATAAAGGGAGGTACTAGGGACCTAAGGAGAGTTAGGGGGTAACAGAATGGGGTGTTTATAGAGCCCCTCGATGGGTGAGTTTAGAATAAATGATAACCGTCGAATATACACCACATGATGCTTTTGATGGAGTATGACCGATTTAGAGGGTCGAGGCCGATTCTGAGGACCTAAGGGGTGTGCTGGGGATGACCAATTTTATGGGTCAAAGCCAAATCTGTGGGCTTAAGTGATGAGGGTGACCGATTCTGCGGGTCGAAGCCCATTCTATAGGCTTAGGGTGAAGTTCTAATAATCGAGGTCAATTCTGACCTAAGAGTGGTGATGATCGAGGACCAAGGTCACTTCTGACCTAACTCAGGTGACGATCTGAGACCGAGGTCAATTCTGACCTAAAAGTGGCGACGATCGAGGACCGAGGTCATTTATGACCTAACTAAGGTGACGATCCAAGACCGAGGTCAATTCTGACCTAAGAGTGGTGACGACCGAGGAGCGAGGTCAATTCTGACCTAACTCAGGTAATGATCCAAGACCGAGGTCAATTCTGACCTAAGAGTGGTGAAGATTGAGGTCTAAGGTAAATTCTAACCTAACTCAGGTGACGATCTAAGACCGAGGTCAATTCTGACCTAAGAGTGGTGACGACCGAGGACCGAGGTCAATTCTGACCTAACTCAGGTGACGATCCAAGATCGAGGTCAATTCTGACCTAACTTAGGTAACGATCCAAGGCCGAGGTCAATTATGACCTAACTTAGGTAACGATCCAAGACCGATGTCAATTCTGATCTAAGAGTGGTGACGACCGAGGACCGAGGTCAATTCTGACCTAACTTAGGTGACGATCTAAGATCGAGGTCATTTCTGACCTAAGCGTGGATGAAGATTGGATTTTGATTCTCCTGGAGAAAGTGTCTTGTGATTTTGATCTGAGCTGGGGAGCTGATAGCTGGGGAAGCTTTTGTTTCTTTAGGAGGCCTCTCAGGGGGGAACAACTAATTTTTGGTGCTGTAAAAACTCCGTTGGGGAAGTGATCAGGCGATCCTTAGAGATCCTCCGGGGCTTTGCTGGTAGGAGATTCACTTGGTTTTTGAGGATTACGCTAGGAAAGAGGGGTTTTGCTTGAGGGAATGCAAAATTTTCCTGGTGAAAATGTTCTGAATCCTTCCTGGGATTTTTAGGAATTTTCAGAGGATTTTTTAGGGCTTTCTGGTATTTTCTGGGAATTTCTGTATGAAATTTAAGGGGGGTGCCGGTCGGCATGGTATGAGGCGTGCCATTTGGCAGTGGCACAAACTTTTGGACTGCCTCGGGAAGGTAAGGATTCAGTGCCGATTGGTGATCGAGGGCGAAAAGTAGCGCGTGTAAAGACGCTAATCGTTGTTTTCGTTTCGCCAACTCAATACAAAAACCTAAGTTACTACTACACTTGCGAGGCAAGCACAGCGGTAAGTCGGGTATCGAGAATCCACAGGGACAAGTTGTTAGAATTTATAAGGTTTAATATTCCGAAATAAAAGTGTAAAAGACGATTACAAACTAAAAGGAAAGATGCATAAAGGGAAATGATTAACTAGGCAATGGTATTGAAACTAGATTATGAAAGCGAGTAGGACTATAGGTTGCGTCGAATATCCCTCACCCGAGTTAATTAGTATAAAATGGTTACATGGGTCGACGAGTTATTACAAATGCGTCTCGTTTCGACAGTTAATTAAATCAAGGGTTGTTATGCCCTAAATCGTCATAAAAGCCTAATAAGATTTTGGCGTCAACAAATATCCCGGAAATTACGCGCGAAAGGTCGTAAGCACGGGACATACATGATATTCCCCGTCAAATCTCCTAGGCGTAATAACTAGGACAACACACTCGAAATAGACCCGTAAACACCATCACCAAAGCAAAGCAACGCGTCAACTCGAGTGAGTTCAATTCAAACACAACTTAATTTAAATTACCTAGAAAGCATGTTAAAAACGCGATAAATGGAAAGCGGTAAATAAACGCGGAAAAATTACACTACAAAGCAAGTAAATCAAAGCATGTAAATAAAGCAAGAAAACCTAAATTAGAAAGCTTGTAAATTAACTAAAAAGCAAGAAATGAAGAAATACAACTAGATTCAAATGGTAGGGGAGATGAATAGTCAACTTACAATCCAAATGGGGTGTCAAACCAAAGAGAAATGAAGAAGAACCAAGCAAAAACCCCAAACCCTAAGATAAACTAACCTAAAATCGTGTATATATCATATTAAAACCAAAAATGGGTTTATATAGTGAGTGGGAAAAGATAAGGAAAAAAGGAAAGAAAGAGGAAAGAGCCCAAAATATCTGGCACTACCGGTCGACCGGTCGCAGGGGCGCGGTCGACCGGTCCCTTAAGCCAAAGCATACTGTCTCCTTCCCACGGCAAAAGTTGAAACCGCGGTCGACCGGTCCATTGTACGCGGTCGACCGGTACTCTGTTTTCAGGCTGCATTTGGTCCATGATGAGGGGGAAAAGGTCCATTACGGAAACGAGCCTAGCTTCTTCGTCCGAACTCCAAATGACGCACCATTTGCGGCCACACGATGCTAACTCAATGAACTACGCATCCGTGGAATTTCCAAGAGCCGAATAAGAAATGTGAATTGACTAAAATGCCCTTGAAGTAGCGTCCAGCGATGAAACTTCTCCGAAATGCAACGGATCCTCACTTTTAGCGTTCCAATACCTACAAAAGCACAAATAACCCCTACAAAGCATGTATATATCCAAATCCAAGGTTATCTGGTTAATGAGCATAATTATAGGCATTTAGGACCGTAAAAGCGCTAGAATGCATAAGGATAACGGGCGGAAATATGCAATATTCGATACGAATCACACCCCCTAACTTACACATTGCTAGTCCCTAGTAATGAAACAAAGAAAACCAAACCACAGAGGGCGGTACAAAATGTATATATGCATCGAAATATAATTGCCACTTTCGTAGGGAACACGATTGCATTTAGCATATGCAATAAGCCGTTAAACCCCTAGGTTACCCTAGTGGACGAGTGTCGTCTCGTGAGGGTTTTCAGGGATGATACCCACAAACATCACATGGTTTCCTCAAAATATGCCCAACCCAACATGCGACAAGCCCAACAATGGAGAAAAGGATTTCATATGCATTATTAGCAAAGTGAATGAATTCACACAAAAGTCTGAATCATTAACATTATAGAATGCACCTCATAGAATTGAAACCTTAAAATGTGGGAGGGGAACGAGCACATGCAAAGTGTGATTTGGCGAAAAACTTATATAAACCGGATAATCATTAAAGCAAGCATATATTCAATCCTCACGGGCATTATGCTCATCAAGCGAATTCACTCGAAACAGGGAGGTAACACATGGAACATGCGGGCTAAAGAGTAATTGTAAATGGACACTAGGCCGAACACATGTCACAAAAGAAGAACGCTATATATAAACTGAAAAACTGTAATCTCAATGAAAGGATACCGCACACTAAAAGAGGTGAAATGCATTTTCACAGATTATCACAACTATTATGACTTTTAAATTAAATGCACCCTAAGATCACATAGGACTTTATAGGGTTGTAATGTAGGTTTGGGGTTAAGGTACGAAATGAAAGGTATATGTACGGATTCAAAGTGTTCGGAGATGAAAACTTGGAATAATAGGAAAATGCGGGCAATATCAAAATTGGAAAACAAGTTCCAAAACGGCATTAGATATATCATCGGGAAGAGTAATCAAAGCTTATTGAACTATATACAACACATACAAACTTCTCTTTCTTTTTCTTTTCTTCTTTTTCTCATTTTTTCTTTTGTTTTCTTTTGCTTTTTGCTTTCTCTTTTTCTTCACTTTTTTCACTACTTTCTTTTCTTTACTTATCAAACTCTCATATGCCTAAATAGCAACCGACATCATAACAACATCATTCAATCCCAAGTAACAATCCAAACAAAGGTGTGGAAAGTGTATATATGGTATATAACTCCAATTTAGAGTTGGTTATGGGAATTGGGTTATGAAACGAAAGGCTATATTTAGGCTTAAAGAGGTTAACGAGGGTAAACATATAAGGGTGAGGTCAAGGCTAATATGGGTGATATAACAAAGGGGGCCTATGATCATTTCACAAAGTTTACGCAATTCTCGAATCAAAACAATATATGAAAATCATGCTCAAGTAACACATTTCAAGTATGAACTCAATTAATGAACGGTCAAATGAAAGAATAGTGAGATTACCGACGAATTCAACGTTTTCAATGAGAAAAGAATAGTGTATATACTCACCAACGACGAAAGGTACAAAGCTTACTCGGTGTAAGTATATACAATGCAACAAAAGATTACCGAGTTATAAAAATCTTAAACCAAATCAATATAACAATAAAAGTGCATGTGCTCACGGGATTAAAGTTTAATTCATGAAGTTATTCATAATATCAATAATTGAGACTAAAGTCTAATAACTTCTAAAATCGAGAACATGCATCATTGGGTTGTCTATTGGATCGGGCAATTATTGAAATTTATCATTGGAAACAAAGGCAAAATGCCCAAAAAAGGAGAAAAAATAAAGAAAATCTTTTTGAAATTTTTATTTTTTCCAAGAAAAGCATACTAAGTAACTAACATGTGAGCAAAAAGATGGACTAAATAAAGAAATGGATAGAATATCCCACACCCCCTAACTTAAAACTTGACATTGTCCTCAATGTAAATTAAGAACCAAGTCAAAGAGAGGAAAAGAGCGATATTACCCAAAAGTGGAGCGATCCCCATAAGAACAAGTCCAAAGAATCTACAAAAAAAGTTAGTACCGAGCATAGCAAAAACAAATAATAAAAAGTTAACTAATTACACTAGAATAAATTAAAAAGGAAAGAAAAGATAAAAAGCTAACTATATACAACCTACTATTTAGACTTCACACTAACTGTACACTAGAAGTCTAAATAGCTGAGGGTCCACCATAAGAACGATTTGACTTTGGAGGATAACCGGTGTACCCTCACATACAAGCATGCGTTCCGAAAAATATGAATTCCGGTTTAACAACGGAAGGCATGTGTAAGGTGGAAGAAATGAACCATCGCCAATTAAAAGTTTTGGAGGGACGATGGGGGGTTTGGATTGCACGGGTGACAAAAACAAGTGGGGACCGAGAAAAGCCGAAAATCCTCCCAATGATTTTGAAGTTGGAATGGGAGGCGGCGCACACAAGGGCAAAGATGCGATCGTGGAGGGCGACTCGAGCAAGTATTCCTCATCGGCGATAGGGTTTAAAGCATTAAAGTTTGAAACCGAATCATCGGGTACTTGTTCCAGTGGGGTAATAGAGAATGAAAATGGGGATGAAAGAAATTCAAACTCATGAGATGAATCATCATCGCATGAAGTTGGAATTTCAAAGGAAATAATATCATTTTCAATGAAATGTTCTTCTTTGGGGGCCAAAGAAGAAATCATTTCATTGCAAATAGATATTACGTCATTATCATCCTCACTTTCAATATCTATTACGCAATGGGCAAAGTCTAGAATGGCTTGTTCCAAAGTAGGCACAAGTACCTCATTTGGTTCAAAACATTCCTCGACTTCAAAAGTCTCGAAAGCAAAATCGTCGTCGGACTCAAATAATAAATCCAACTCATGTTCCCACGAATGATTTTCTTCCCGATAGCGATTTTCAATTTTTTCATTTTCATACATACGCAAGCCCTCACCGAATGTCATAGGTCGAGGTGCGGATGCATTAGAATGGGAACTTTGAAAATTACCATCGGACTTAAACGAAAACTCATTATTATAGGAATTTTGAAAACTATTGCAATTCGTTTCAAAATTCCTATTATAAGGAGGTAAAGGCCCAAAATCATTATCATCATCATCAAAATTCCAATAACCTAAATTTTGACTTTCGTATTACTCGCCCAAAGTAATATTTGAATTTGCAAATTTTTGGGATTCTAAGTATTCACCGAAAGTCATAGGTTTGCGAGAATTTTGAGAATTATAATAAGGATTACCGAAAGAATTGGAATAAGACATGCTTACCCCAAAAATGGCTCAAGTGGCGAATTCCACAAAGTAGGTGCGTGCGGAAAGAATTCGAGCGTTTCTAAGTGCTCAAATGTGGAAGTCCTACAAAAAGTTAGCGAATAATACAAATAGAAAGAAAATACTATGAAATACTAAATCAAATAAAGTCTAAAACAAACTCATCCCCGGCAACGGCGCCATTTTGATCGAGTGCGAAAAGTAGCGCGTGTAAAGACGCTAATCGTTGTTTTCGTTTCGCCAACTCAATACAAAAACCTAAGTTACTACTACACTTACGAGGCAAGCACAGCGGTAAGTCGGGTATCGAGAATCCACAGGGACAAGTTGTTAGAATTTAAGTGGTTTAATATTCCGAAATAAAAGTGTAAAAGATGATTACAAACTAAAAGAAAAGATGCATAAAGGTAAATGATTAACTAGGCAATGGTATTGAAACTAGATTATGAAAGCGAGTAAAACTATAGGTTGCGTCGAATATCCCTCACCCGAGTTAATTAGTATAAAATGGTTACATGGGTCGACGAGTTATTACAAATGCGTCTCGTTTCGACAGTTAATTAAATCAAGGGTTGTTATGCCCTAAATCGTCATAAAAGCCTAATAAGATTTTGGCGTCAACAAATATCCCGGAAATTACGCGCGAAAGGTCGTAAGCACGGGACATACATGATATGCCCCGTCAAATCTCCTAGGCGTAATAACTAGGACAACACACTCGAAATAGACCCGTAAACACCATCACCAAAGCAAAGCAACGCGTCAACTCGAGTGAGTTCAATTCAAACACAACCTAATTTAAATTACCTAGAAAGCATGTTAAAAACGCGATAAATGGAAAGCGGTAAATAAACGCGGAAAAATTACACTACAAAGTAAGTAAATCAAATCATGTAAATAAAGCAAGAAAACCTAAATTAGAAAGCTTGTAAATTAACTAGAAAGCAAGAAATGAAGAAATACAACTATATTCAAATGGTAGGGGAGATGAATAGTCAATTTACAATCCAAATGGGGTGTCAAACCAAAGAGAAATGAAGAAGAACCAAGCGAAACCCCAAACCCTAAGCTAAACTAACCTAAAATCGTGTATATATCATATTAAAACCAAAAATGGGTTTATATAGTGAGTGGGAAAAGATAAGGAAAAAAGAAAAGAAAGAGGAAAGAGCCCAAAATATCTGGCACTACCGGTCGACCGGTCGCAGGGGCGCGGTCGACCGGTCCCTTAAGCCAAAGCATACTGTCTCCTCATTTTGATCGAGTGCGAAAAGTAGCGCGTGTAAAGACGCTAATCGTTGTTTTTGTTTCGCCAACTCAATACAAAAACCAAAGTTACTACTACACTTGCGAGGCAAGCACAGCGGTAAGTCGGGTATCGAGAATCCACAGGGACAAGTTGTTAGAATTTAAGTGGTTTAATATTCCGAAATAAAAGTGTAACAGATGATTACAAACTAAAAGAAAAGATGCATAAAGGTAAATGATTAACTAGGCAATGGTATTGAAACTCGATTATGAAAGCGAGTAAAACTATAGGTTGCGTCGAATATCCCTCACCCGAGTTAATTAGTATAAAATGGTTACATGGGTCGACGAGTTATTACAAATGCGTCTCGTTTCGACAGTTAATTAAATCAAGGGTTGTTACGCCCTAAATCATCATAAAAGCCTAATAAGATTTTGGCGTCAACAAATATCCCGAAAATTACGCGCGAAAGGTCGTAAGCACGGGACATACATGATATGCCCCGTCAAATCTCCTAGGCGTAATAACTAGGACAACGCACCCAAAATAGACCCGTAAACACCATCACCAAAGCAAAGCAACGCGTCAACTCGAGTGAGTTCAATTCAAACACAACCTAATTTAAATTACCTAGAAAGCATGTTAAAAACGCGATAAATGGAAAGCGGTAAATAAACGCGGAAAAATTACACTACAAAGTAAGTAAATCAAAGCATGTAAATAAAGCAAGAAAACCTAAATTAGAAAGCTTGTAAATTAACTAGAAAGCAAGAAATGAAGAAATACAACTATATTCAAATGGTAGGGGAGATGAATAGTCAACTTACAATCCAAATGGGGTGTCAAACCAAAGAGAAATGAAGAAGAACCAAGCAAAAACCCCAAACCCTAAGCTAAACTAACCTAAAATCGTGTATATATCATATTAAAACCAAAAATGGGTTTATATAGTGAGTGGGAAAAGATAAGGAAAAAAGGAAAGAAAGAGGAAAGAGCCCAAAATATCTGGCACTACCGGTCGACCGGTGGCAGGGGCGCGGTCGACCGGTCCCTTAAGCCAAAGCATACTGTCTCCTTCCCACGGCAAAAGTTGAAACCGCGGTCGACCGGTCCATTGTACGCGGTCGACCGATACTCTGTTTTCAGGCTGCATTTGGTCCATGATGAGGGGGAAAAGGTCCATTACGGAAACGAGCCTAGCTTCTTCGTCCGAACTCCAAACGACGCACCGTTTGCGGCCACACGATGCTAACTCAATGAACTACGCATCCGTGGAATTTCCAAGAGCCGAATAAGAAATGTGAATTGACTAAAATGCCCTTGAAGTAGCGTCCAGCGACGAAACTTCTCCGAAATGCAACGGATCCTCACTTTTAGCGTTCCAATACCTACAAAAGCACAAATAACCCCTGCAAAGCATGTATATATCCAAATCCAATGTTGTCTGGTTAATGAGCATAATTATAGGCATTTAGGACCGTAAAAGCGCTAGAATGCATAAGGATAACGGGCGGAAATATGTAATATTCGATACGAATTAATTGGTATGGTTGTGGTCATTGCCGATCGACATGGCGTTTGGCATCCTATATAAAGGGGGCGAATCCCTTCATTTTTTATAGCTCCTTTGCTTTCTCTCTTTCTGTAATTCCTCTGCAAATCGTTCTAGCATTCCGATTTTCAAGAAATGGTCGCCTTTGTGAGCATCTCAGTCCATGGGGAGTGATTAACCGTTGATGACTGGGCGAATATGGAGTGGAGGGTTAGGGTGCCTATTCCTTTGAGGAGTGAGAACTCCTTTGATGCGCTTGAGCCTGTTGCAGATGAGCGAACTTTTTTGCGGGAGCCGTCGCGTCATCACTCTTCGAGAGTGAATCCTGGCGGTTATATAAGTAACCCGACCTTTGACATTCCTTTCTTTTTGGTGATTTTTCTTTCTATCTTGACTTCTGATGAAAATTTTCCTTTTCCGAGTTTGATATTTCTTTGAAGAACATGCGCGTCCGTGGGATGACGGTGCTCAGGGATCTCTGGGAGCATCTCCCACCTGTGGTGCATTGGGTGGTATCATCAGCGGGTTTTGGGATGTTGGCATCTGTGCTGGATGAGACGCCTCGTTCGATAGCGGACTTGTGCACTTTGGGGGAGATGTGGTGGGATACTACCCACACCTTCCATTTTGGCTTCGGGGAGATGACTGTGACTCCCATAGACGTGCAGCAGCTGTTGGGGCTGGATTATGATGGAGAGAAGATAGAGATGGATCTCTCTTTGCGGGTGAGACCAGAGGCAGTGCGGGCAACGCTTGGTGATGTAGGGAGGATAGTTTCTAGGGATTCTATCCGGCTGTCCCTACTGAAGGACGTTATGTTGGTCAGGGTGATTGATATGGAGGATGGGCTGCAAGTGAGGTAAATGGCTCAGTTATTTATTTTGCTGGTGTTGGGAGATTTCATGGTGGCGTCGAGCGGCGACGTCGTTCATTTGTGGTTCTTGCCTTACCTGAGGATGTTTTCGAACATCCCTTTATGTGATTGGGGGAGTCTTACTTTGGCGAACCTGTACTCTTCTCTGGATGCATTCAGTCGGTGCTTCCGGCAGACTTTTATTGGAGCCACGTACCTTCTTGAGGTATTCTTCAGTTTGCATATTTCTTTTCATGCATTTGCATTTTCCTTTCATTCATTCGCATTTTCCTTATGCGTCTCTTTTTGCTTGTGAATTCTTATATTTGACAGACGTGGTTTTATGAGGTGATTGGGTGCAATACCTCGTTGATCGCTCTGAAGGATGACACTGTTGGGGATTCTTACCGATTGTATCGATGGCGTAAGGCTAATTGGAAGTCGAAGGGATCTCTCTCTCTGGAGGCGGTGCGTCAGGTCTTGAATGACCTGACCAGTGGTGGGGTAGGACTCTTTCCATTTCAGTCTTGGTTTTTTCACCTTCTAATTTTGTATTGGTTTATGCCTGCTTGGAGATTTTCAGGTGACCTTTTATCCCCGGGGGACATCCATTCAGGATGCGGAGACGATCGGGGTGAACGCGCAGATGAGGCATTTATTGGCACATGAGTTCGGCCATTCCTAATATCTCGAGGAGAGGGTGGTTCACCAGATTGCTGAGGAGGAGGTGGTGGTGCCACCTGTGCATCCTCCTACCTATATGAGGTGGGATCGACTGCTGTCAGAGGATGCAAGGATCGCGGTGATGATCCGTGAGTCCTATTTATTGTACACTGATATGACTGTGCCGTATGACTATATATACTTTGTGACGAGCTGGTTGATGGCGCACAACATATATGATGCCCTGCCTTTACCTCCTACGAGTTCGAGTCGGGCGGCGGGATCTTACCACAGTGGCAGCGGTCCGACGGCATCTACGGTGGTGACCTCAGAGGTTCCTTTCGTGCGATTGCATACTCATTCGTACAATATTCGACGGGCTGATGGAAGGATGGTGCCTATGTTACACCGTGCTCATGCGATGGATTCGGAGGAGTTGGGTTTGACATAGGAGGTCCTCCGACCTGCGGTATACCTTTCTGTTCTCCTGTTTCTTTCTTTTCTATTTTGGTCATCTCGGCTTTGATACTGATTTTGCCTTTTTCTTGCAGCAAGTTCGAGTGTCGACCATTTGGCTAAGAGACATTAGAGACTGGATATCTTCGACGACTTCCCATATTCGGGATGCGGTTCCTATTCTTTCTTGCTTGGTGCCATATGCTTCGTCCAAAGAAGACTCTGGCTCGGGTAATGGTGGTGCATCGTCTCGCCGTAAGGGAAGAGAGCACGTCACAGGGGTGGAAGCTCTTAGAGAGAAAGGTAGGTGAGAGAGAGGGAGAGAATGTGGGTTCGGGCTGAGTCTCATTGTTTTTGCTTTTTCTTTTTATTTCCTGCAAAATTGATGTAACACAGAAACAAATAAATGCAATGCAATGAAATGAATTCTTTTTATTATCTTTTATTAATGATGAATGAATGCATGCAACTGCACTTTTTACTTTGCTGTTGAGACCGTAAAAAGGAGTATTTTTAGAATTTTTAAAGGAAAGTTTTTAATTAAAAGGGGAAATTATTTAAGGAGAAAAAGGGATTTTGAAATTCTGTTGAGAATATCAATTTATTTTTATTGAGTATTCTGATTTGACAAAAGAGGAAAAAAAGGAAATTTCTAAAAATGGGGGGTTGCCGATCGGCAAGCACCTTGTCCTGCCTATCGGCAGTTCACTCCAGTCCTATCAATTCAATGTTTTGATTGGTACCCTCTTCAGCCTATTTTATTTTGTGGGGTAGGATTCCCTCCGATTTCAACAGGGATTATGTCTCTTGTGAGGGTTCTCAAGTATAAAAAGGGGTAAAGGTGGAGTGTTTTCATCACACCTTTGCATTCTTACTTACTTACCCACTATCTTTTAGCCTTGCAAGATGGTTCTCCCTGGTAGCATTGAGTTTCCTAACTACCTTGAAGCCTTGGAAGCAATGTGCTCTTATAATGTTGACTATGATGCTTTCAACATGCGTCGAGTCTCCTTGTGGCACAATCGGCCTATTGAGTGGAACATGCTGATGGCGATGGTACAATTATGGTACCCCGAAGACCATGTATTCCTCTTTGGGTTGGATGAAGTTTATCCTACCTACGAGGAATTTTTTGCCATGCTGGGTATAAATCCCAGTGTTGCTGCAGCTTTGCCCGAATTTTCCCATTCCCCCAGGGATTTATTGGCTGGGCTTCTTTATATTTCGCCTTCAGCGGCCAGATCATTGGTTATTGGAGGAATAATCTCCCTCCCGGCGGTGCTGCGGTCTGTGCATTTGCAGGAAGTAGGTGATGCTGGCTATACTAGAGTCGTTGCTCTGTGCTTGGTTTCAAAATTATTGTTGGTGACTGGGGAACTGCTGGTGGACCCGCAACTTACAGCCATTACTTCGTGGATGTCATAACATCGTAATCCTACGGCGGTGATACAGGTGGAGACGTTGAATGGCCTGGATGCCTAGCGAGAAGGTCGTTCTGACTTTATGAGGGGTAGCCCTGTGATGATGTTCATGTGGTTATCTGAAAGACTCCACCTCCCTTGGCATATTCTGCCCCAATTTGGCTACGTACAGGTCGTGCCACCTAGGACACTAAATTTCTTTCCAGTAGACATTTTAACTGAGCACCTGTGTCTATTGTTTGGATCTCTGTGGGAGAATCGACTTCCATCGACCCGTCCCTCTCATTCTTTCAGGAGAGTTTGGCATGTCCCTGTGGATTATATGAAGTGGTTATTGAGGAGAGTAGTCAGCAAGATGTTGGCAGTGAAGACTAGACAAAGGTGGTTTGTTTTATTTAATCACCATGGAAGGGGGTGTTGTGGTTTTTTCGAAGCTGGTTCAGGCTTATCGATTCATGGAGTGTTTACGGCATTCTGTTAAGGCAAGGGAAATTTGGGGACCCCAGGATGTAAATGATGAGGGTGCGGGCTCCTCTGGTAGCTGTAGGTAGGACTCTTGGAGAGTTTATTTGTGAAATAGGGAATAAATGTGGGGATTTTATTTGGCTTTTTATGGCAGTAGGGGGAAAGGAGTTATCCGTTACTTTTCTTATGTAATTTGTGTTATAATTTCTTATTAATGAAATAAGTAAGTTTCTGATCATCCAGCTGTGCCTTTTGATGAATTTTGTAATTTTGAATTATCTACATCGATCGCTAAGGCATACATAATCCTTTTGTTCAAGTATTTGTTAGAAGAACTTCCGTTCTCGGAGATAAGAAAAGAATAGTATTTTGTGAAAAAGAAAGGGTCGTGCTCCTGTAAGATGTATGAGCTGCCTACATACCTCTGGGGATTTTGAATTTTTTTTATTTTTCTTAAAAATGTTTTTTTGCAGAGGATCAGGCCCACGTATTTATGGGTAGAGGGAAATGAAGAGAGTTTTTTTTAGAATAGAAGGGAGATGAGAAGAGTCGTAGCGCGCCGAGATTGCAGACTAGGGGTAGAATTTATTGAAACGGTCCAGGTTGACTGGACGAGCCATCTCCTACCCATTTAGGTCAGTGAGGATAGCGGCACTGCCAGATAAGAATTTCTTCACAATGTAGGGGCCGCTCCAATTGGGCTTGAATTTCCCTCTCGGGTCCCAGATGGGTTCTATTATCTCCTTGAGGGCTAAATCCCCTTCCCGGACACCGCGGTTTTTGATTCTCTTATTGAATGATCATGCTATTCAGTGATGGTATCCACGTATGTATTAAAGAGCTTTTAATCTCCTTTCATCTAGGAGGGTCAGTTCGTCGAGACGGCTTTGGCACCGGTCTTCTTCACTAACTTTGCTTTCAAGCATTACGCGTGGCGAGGGTATTTCCAGCTCCACAGGTAGGACTGATTTCATGCCATAAACCAGAGAGTAAAGGTATCCCTAGTAGAGGTTTGGATTGAGGTTCGATAGCCCCAGAGGGCGTACGAGATCCGATCGGCCCAATCCTTACAGCTTCCGATCATCTTGCTAATGATGGCTTTAAGGTTCTTGTTGGCAGCTTCAATTGCACCATTGGTATACGGTCGGTAAGGAGAAGATTTGTGTCTCTAAGTCATGTACTCGTTGACTAATTCTATGACCTCTGCTTCTAAGTGCAACCCGTTATCTGACACTAACTCGTATGGGACCCCATATCGACATATGATATTTTTCTTGAAGAATTTGACCATTTTCTTGGCGTTCAATACTGCGTATAACTCAGTTTTGACCCATTTAGTGAAGTAATCAATGGAAACTAGGATGAATTCATATCCGTTTGAATCCTTTGGTTTAACCTTCTCTATGATGTCGACACCTCAGGTGGAGAACGACTAGGGAGAGGTCATGTTGTATAATTCTCGCAGAGGCAGGTGTTGAAGATTGGAGAACTGTTAGAATTTGAGGCATCTTCGGACATAGGCGGTGCAATCTTAGGCCATGGTGGTCCAGTAGTAGACTTGTCAGATGATCTTCTTGGCAAGCATTTGACCGTTCATGTGGGTCCCGCATTCCTCGCTGTGGATCTTCTGCATTATCTTCTCGATTTCAGCCTCTGAGATACAGTGTAGATGAGTTCTATCGAAGTTCCTCTTGAGTAGAGATTTATGACAGATGATGTACTGGGCGACCAGTCTTCGAAGGGTCGTTCCATCTTTCTTGTTGGAACCCTTGGGATACCTACCATATTTGAGGAGGCACCAGTTATCATAGTACCAGCAGTCGATTAGTTCGGGAGCTTCGGTGGAGATAAGCTCAATATGGTAGCAGTGGGTTGGTTTGTCTTGCTTTTGAACTAGAAAGGGAGTCATTGTTAGTCCCTCGGGTGTGTTGACCATGGAGGTCAAGATAACGAGAGCATCGGCTAGGTTATTTTTTGCTTGAGGTAGGTAATGGAAGGTGATATCTCGGAATCGGAAGGCTAACTCATCTAAGTGGGCATGGAAGGGTTGGAGCTTTTTCGTCCTTAACTTTCCACTTTCTGAGCACCTGACCGATGATGAGGGAAGAATCCCCGTAGACATTAAGGTATTGAATACCTTTCTCGAGAGCAAATTTGAGGCCTACTATGCATGCCTCATATTCCGTTATGTTGTTGGTTCAAGGGAAATCCAACTTGATGGCGATGGGAGTGTGGGAGTCATCTGGGGCGATCGCAATTATCCCAATGCCATATCCCTTTTTGTTGGCAGCGCCGTTAAAGAACATTTGCCATCGAAGGTGTTCTTGAGCAGTGAAGAGGATATTTTCATCTGGGAATTCAGAGATCCAAACATCTGCTTCTTCTACGGGGTAATCAACGAGGTAGTCAGAGATGGCTCTTCCTTCAATAGCTTTCTGCGTGACGTACACGATATCGAACTCGGTTAGGAGCATCAACCATCAGGCCATTCGATTGGATAAGGCGAGTTTATCAAGCAGGTATTTGATGGGATCCATTAGGGATATAAGTTTGATGGGGAAGGCGAGCATGTAGTGTCGCAACTTTTGGGTGACCCAGACAAGTGCGGCACACGCCTTTTCCAAAGTAGTGTAGTTGACCTCGTACCCGACCAATTTGCGACTGGCATAATAGATGGATCTTTCTTTATAGGAGTCTTCAAGGTATTGGGCTAGCAAAGCCCGAGCTACAGTGTCGGTTATGGTTAGGTATAGGAGCAAAGGGAGACCAGGCTGTGGTGGCATAAGCACTGGAGCTTGGGTCAGATATTGTTTGATTCGGTCAAAAGCTTCTTGGTAGGCCTCGTTCCAAACCTTGGATGAATCCTTTTGGAGGAGCTTGAAGATCGGTTCACAGATGTAGGTTAGCTGGCTAATGAAAGGATTGATATATTACAATTTCCTAAGAAAACCTCAGACTTCTTTCTCTGTTCGGGGCGGTGGCATCTCAAGTATAGCCTTCATCTTTGCATGATCTTCTTCTATCCCCGTCTCACTGACCATGAATCCCAAGAGTTTCCCCTTTGTAATGCCGAAGACACATTTATGTGGATTAAGTATCATTTGATACCGTCGTAGTCATTCGAAGAACTTTCGGAGAGCGGGAACATGACCTTCACAAGTTTAACCATATCATCCACATAAACCTCGACTTCTTTGTGAATCAGATCGTGAAGGATGGCTATGGAATCCCTTTGGTAGTGTGGTCATCCCCGATCCTCGCCGAACTGGGGCGGGCGTATGAAGGGAGAGGATCTTTCGGGTCTCGCGCATCCCTCTCAGGAGCGCTTCGACCGGCATCCTTTTGAGATGAGGTATAAAAATGTAGAGAGATTTAGAGTCTCCAGTCTATTTTAATCAAAACAGACAAAAGAAAAAAGGGGAAGCCATCCCGAAGGATGGCATCCAAAGACATACTGGTGCATGCGAAACCAAAATGATTCGAGAAGGGTTGAGAGGCTTAGTTACAAAACAGGAAGCTGTTAGGCACCCATTCCGCCCTTTCGGTCTCTCATGGATATTTGCTACTTTCCTTTATATTTCCCTCCGTGATATGTGTGCATGTGTATATATATAATGGAGGTAGGAATCCTCGACTTGTATCATGGAAAAGATAAAGCGAGTCATCCGTAGGAAGATATAAGAATAATATTAGAAAAATAAGATTTATGCGATTACCCCTACGTTGATCGTTATAATGGAACGATAACGCATATGGAGAAATATGTCACTAAGGACAAGTATATAGAATATAGGAAGATTATATTTAGAGAAAATATGAAGTAAAATAAAAGGTGAGAGAGAGGACTCGAGTCTTGCGTTTTACCCCGAGATGCCTACGTAGCCTATAAAGACATCAACGTCCACGTAGTTCGCATAAAAAACGAGGGGTGGGGTTTATCCCATAAATCCAAATGGGGATCTATTATTTGTAAGTGTGTGTGTGTGTAGAAAAAGTGTTTTAGTTGTGAAAAAAGTGTGAGAAAAAGTATGAGAATCCCATTTGGAATTTATGAGCAAACCCTCTTTTGTTATTTTTTTGGTTTTATTTATATAAAAATAAGAGATGTGAAATAATACTAAATAAAAAAAGTATTTTAGGATGTGTGAGATGAGATAATAAAAGTGTTAAATAATAAAACAAGTTTTTGAGATTTTAAGAGAATTTAAGAGAAAGTAGAGAAAGTTGGACCTTTTTGAAGATCTTGAGCTTGATCTTGAATGTTGGAGAGCAGCCCTTGCACTTGGATGATAATGGAGAGTGACTAATTCACCAAGTTTGATGAAAAGGATGATGAAAAGTGGAAGTAAAAAAAGGATTTGGGGGTTGAAATCACGCTGCCTTCGAGAGAGGTTTCTGGGATTCGTTGAGAGTGAATTTTATCAGATCTGGGCTCCCCTTGCAAATGGGGTGAAGGCCTCCTTTTATAGGCCCAGGTAACTGGCGATCGACACAGACCTGTTCCTGCCTATCGGCACATGCCGATAGGCAGGGTCTGGAACCTTCCATTTGGCAGTGTGTTTCAGACCTTTTTGGAAAATCGGGTGCCGAGGGCAAATCGTTGCTCAGAATTATGCACGGGATAGACCATTGGAAAGATAATTCAGATACCTTCAAAAGTCCTTTGGACCGCTCCCGGGTTTGGGAGTTGACTTTGCGTCAAATATGTCTCGAAATCATTTGTCGGTCAATTGGACGGCAAATCGTTTGGACGCAAACGGATCGTTCGTCCACATAGTAAGTCCAAATCGTGTACGGGATGGACCATTGGAAAGTTTAGGAGATTTACTTCGACATTCCAAAGAATTTGACCCTGTTTGGGGAGTTGACTTTGGTCAATCATTCCTTAGAAGAGTTTAGTGACCTCTCGGAGTCGAACGGATCGTTCGTCCGCATGGTAAGTCAGAATTATGCACCGGATGGACCATTGGAAAGGGTATTCAGTTCCCTTCATAGATTCATTCAGTCTCGGTTGAGCTGAAGAGTTAACTTAGGTCAAACAGAGCCCGGGAGCGCCCGGTGGCCTCTGGGTCAAGTTTAGGACGCACACAGATCGTTCATCCACATGGTAAGTCGGAATCGCACATGGGATGGACCATTGGAAAGGGTATTCAATTCCCTTCGAAGATTCATTCAGTCTCGATTGAGATAAAGAGTTTGACTTTTTGGTCAAACTGAGTCAGGGAGTGCTCGATGGCTTCTAGGTCAGTACTCAGGACATGACCTGGGTTTGTAGTGATGGAGGGAGGTACTAGGTACCTAAGGAAAGTTAGGGGTAATAGAATGGGGTGTCTAGAGAGCCCCTCTACGGGTGAGTTTGAAACAAATGATGACCGTCGAATATACACCACATGATGCATTTAAGGGAGTATTACCGATTCAGAGGGTCAAGGCCAATTTTAAGGACCTAAGGAGTGTGATGGGGATGGAATAACGATCGAAGGTTTAGGTCAATTCTGAGGACCTGAAGTGGTATTGGCGAGGTGACCAATTGTGCGGGTCAAAGCCGAATCTGCGGGCCTAGGGTGAAGATCTAATAACCGAGGTTAATTCTGACCTAAGAGTGGTGATGACCGAGACCGAGGTCAATTCTGACCTAAGAGTGGTGATGACCGAGGATCGAGGTCAATTCTGACCCAACTCAGGTGACGATCCAAGATCGAGGTCAATTCTGACCTAAAGAGTGGTGACGATCGAGGATCGGGCTCAATTCTGACCCAACTCAGGTGACGATCCAAGTTCGAGGTCAATTCTGACCTAAGAGTGGTGACGATCGAGGATTGGGGTCAATTCTGACCCAACTCAAGTGACGATCCAAGTTTGAGGTCAATTCTGACCTAAGAGTGGTGACGACCGAGGATCGGGGTCAATTCTGACCTAACTCAGGTGACGATCTAAGACCGAGGTCAAGTTTGACCTGAAGAGTGGTGACGATCGAGGACCGGGGTCAATTCTGACCTAACTCAGGTGACGATCTAAGACCGAGGCCAATTCTAATATGAAGAATGGTGACGACCGAGGACCGGGGTCAATTCTGACCCAACTCAGGTGATGATCCAAGACCAAGGTCAATTCTGACCAAAAGAGTGGTGACGACTGAGGACCGGGGTTAATTCTGACCCAACTCAGGTGACGATCCAAGACCGAGGTCAATTCTGACCAAAAGAGTGGTGACGACCGAGGATCGGGGTCAATTCTGACCCAACTCAAGTGACGATCCAAGATCGAGGTCAATTATGACCTAAAGAGTGGTGACGACTGAGGACCGGGGTCAATTCTGACCCAACTCAGGTGATGATCCAAGACCGAGGTCAATTATGACCTAAGAGTGGTGACGACCGAGGACCGGGGTCAATTCTGACCCAACTCAGGTGACAATCCAATATCGAGGTCAATTCTGACCTAAAGAGTGGTGACGACTGAGGACCGAGGTCAATTCTGACCTAACTCAGGTTACGATCCAAGACTGAGGTCAATTCTGATCTAAAGAGTGGTGACGACCGAGGATCGGGGTCAATTCTAACCCAACACAGATGACGATCCAAGACCGAGGTCAATTCTGACTTAAAGAGTGGTGACGACCGAGGACTGGGGTTAATTCTGACCCAACTCAGGTGACGATCCAAGACCGAGGTCAATTCTGACCTAAAGATTGGATAAAGATTGGATTTTGATTTTGCTGGGGAAAGTGCTTTTGTGATTTTGATTTGAGCTGGGGAGCTGATAACTGGGGAAGCTTTTGTTTCATTAGGAGACCTTGCGAGGGGGGAACAATCTATTTTGGGTGCTGTAAGAGAATTCCGCTGGGGAAGTGATCAGGTGATCCTTAGAGATCCTCCGGAGCTTTGTCGGGAGGAGTTTTCACTTGGTTTTTGAGGATTTTGCTGGGAAAGAGGGGTTCCGCTCGAGGGAATGCAGAGTTTTCTTGGTGAAAAGGCTTTAAATCCTTCCAGGGATATTTAGGAATTTTTTGGGGATTTTTTTAGGCTTTCTAGTATTTTCTGGGAATTTCTATACGAAATTTAAGGGGCGTGTCGGTCGGCATAGTATGAAGGGTTCCATTCGGCAGTGGCACGGACTTTTGGGCTACATAGGGAAGGCAAGGGGTCAGTGCCGATCGGTATGGTAGGGGAGTGACGATCGGCATGGCTCTTGGCATCCTATTTAAAGGGGGCGAATCCCCTCATTTTTTCCATAACTTCTTTGCTTTTTCTCTCTCTGCGATTCTTCTGCAAATCGTTCTAGCATTCCGATCTTCAAGAAATGGCCACTTTTGTGAGCACTGCAGTCCACCGAGAGTGGTTGACTATTGATGACTGGACGAATGTGGAGTGGAGGGCTAGGGCGCCTCTTGCTTTGGGGGGTGAGAACTCCTTTGATGCATTTGATCCTGTTGCATATGAGCAGACCTAGCTGGGGGAGACATCGTGTCATCGCTCTTCGAGAGTGAGTCCTAGTAGTTATGTAAGTAACCCGACCTTTGGCGTTCTTCTCTTTTTGGTGATTTTTCTTTCTTTCTTGACTTTTGATGAGACTTTTCCTTTTTGCCAGTCTGATATTTCTTTGAAGAACATGCGTGCCCGTTGGACAACGGGGCTCAGGGATGTGTGGGAGCATCTCCCACCCGTGGTGTGTTGGATGGTATCATCAGCCGATTTTGGGCGATTGGCATCAGTGCTGGATGAGACACCTCATTCGACAGCGATCTTGTGCGCTTTGGGAGAGAGGTGGTGGGATACTACCCACACCTTACATTTCGGATTTGGGGAGATGACTGTGACTCCCAGAGACATACAACAGCTGTTGGGGCTGGATTTTGATGGAGAGCAGATAGAGGTGGATCGCTCTTTACGGGTGAGACCGGAGGTAGTGCGTGCGGCACTTGGTGATGTAGGGAGGTTAGTTTCTGGGGATTCTATCCGGCTGTCCCTACTGAAGGATATTCTTCTGAGCAGGGTGATTGATGTGGAGGATGGGCTACAAGTGAGGCAGATGGCCCGATTATTCATTTTTCTGGTATTGGGAGGTTTTCATGGTGGCATCGAGTGGCGACGTCATTCATTTATGGTTCTTACCGTACATGAGGATGTTTTCGAACATCCCCTTCTATGATTGGGGGAGTCTGACTTTGGTGACTCTTTACTCTTCTCTGGATGCATTCAGTCGGTGCTGCCGATAGACTTTTACTTGGTCCACGTACCTTCTTGAGGTATTCTTCAGTTTATGCATTTCTTTTCATGCATTCGCATTTTCTTGTCATGCATCTCTTTTTCCTTTCATGCATTCGCATTTTCCTTTCACGCGTCTCTTTTTGTTTATGAATTCAGACATGGTTTCATGAGGTGATTGGGTGAAACACCCCACTAATTGCTTTGAATGACGACACTATTGGGGACTTCTGTCGATTGTATCGATGGCGTAAGGCCAATCGGCAGTCGAAGGGATCTCTCTCCCTGGAGGCGGTGCGTCAGGTCTTGAATGATCTGACCAGTGGTAGGGTAAGACTCTTTCCATTTCAATATTGGTTTTTGCTCCTTCTGATCTTGTATTGATTTATGCTCGCTTGGAGATTTTCAGGTGACCTTTTATCCCAGGGGGACAACCATTCAGGATCCGGGGGCGACTTGGGTGAACGTGCGGATAAGGCATTTGCTTGCGCATGAGTTCGGCCATTCCTGGTATCTCGGGGGAGGGTGGTTCATCAGATTGTCGAGGAGGAGGAGGTGGTGCCACCTGCACAGCCTCCTATGTCTATGAGGTGGGAGCGACTGCTATCGGAGGATGAGAGGATCGCGACGATGATCATCAAGTCCTACTTGTTGTACACCGATATGGCTACGCCGTATGATTATATGGACTTTGTGACGAGATGGTTGATGGCTCCCAACATATATGATACCCTGCCTTTCCTTCCTGCGGCTTCGAGTCGGGCGGTGGGTTCTTCCCACAACGGTGATGGTCTATCGACATCGATGGTGGCGACCTCTGAGGTTCCTTTTGTGCGGTTGCATACCCCCTCGTATAACATTCAACGGGCTGATGGAGGGATGGTGCTTATGTTGCACCATCCTCATGCGATGGATCCGGAGGAGTTGGGCTTGACAGATGAGGTCCTTCGACCTGCGATATACTTTTCTATTCCTCTCTTTCTTTCTTTTCTGTTTTGGTCATTTCTGCTTTGATACTGATTTGACCTTTCCTTGCAGCAAGTTCAGGTGTCGACCACTTGGCTAAGGGACATCAGAGATTGGATATCTTCGGCGACTGCTCATATTCGGGATGCGGTTCCTGTTCCTTCTTTCTTGGTGCCATCTGCTTCGTCCAGAGAGGACTCAGCCTCGGGTAGTGGTGGCGCATCGTCTCGCTATAGGGGGAAGCGAGCACGATGCATGGGTGGAAGCTCTTGAGAGAGAGAGAGAGAGAGAGAGAGAGAGAGAGAGAGAGAGAGAAAATGTGGGTTCGGGTTGAGTCCCGTTGTTTTTGCTTTTTCTTTTTATTTCCTGTAAAATTGATGTCACACATAACACAAATTGATGCAATGCAATGGAGTTTTTTTATTTTCTTTTATTTAATGATGAATGCATGCACATGAGCTTTTTACTTTGCTGCTGAGACCGTAAAAAGTAATATTTTTGGAATTTTTTGAAGTAAAGTTTTTGATTAAAAGGGGGAAATTTTATAAGGAGAAAAAGGGATTTTGAAATTCTGTTGAGAATGTCAATTTATTTTTATTGAGTTTTCTGATTTGACAAAAGAGGAAAAGAAGGAAGTTTCTAAAATGGGGGGTTGCCGATCGGCAAGCACCCTGTCCTTCCTATCGGCAGTTTAGTCTAGTCCCATCAATTCAAAGCTTTGATTGGTACCCTCTTTAGCCTTTGGTACCTTGTGGGGTAGAATTCCCTCCGATTTCTGCATGGATTGTGTCTCTTGCGAGGGTTCTCAAGTATAAAAAGGGGTAAGGGTTGAGTGTTTTCATCACACCTTTGCATTTTTACTTACTTACACACCATCTCTTAGCCTTGCAAGATGGGTCTCCCTGGTAGCATAGAGTTTGTCAACTACCTCGAAGCCTTGGAAACAATGTGCTCTTATAATGTCGACTACAATGCTTTCAACATGTGTCGAGTCTCCCTGTGGCGCAATCGACCTTTTGAGTGGAACGTGCTGACGCCGGCGGTACAATTCTGGTACCCTGAAGACCATGTATTCCTCTTTGGGTTGGATGAAGTTTGTCCTACCTACGAGGAATTTTCTTCCATACTGGGTGTAAATCCTAGTGTTGCTGCGGCTTTTCCCGAATTTTCCCGCTCTCCCAGGGATTTGTTGATCGGGCTTCTTCATATTTCGCCTTCGATGACTAGATCATTGGTTGGTGGAGGAATGGTCTCCCTACCGATGGTGCTGTAGTCTGTGCATTTGCGGGAAGTAGGTGATGCTGGCTATGCTAGAGCTATTGTTCTGGGTCTGGTTTCAAAATTGCTGCTGGTGAGTGGGGAGGTGCAAGTGGACTGACAACTTGAAGCCATTACCACATGGATGTCATATCGTCGCAATCCTGCGGCGGTAATACTGGCGGAGACCCTGAATGGCCTGGATGCCTGGAGAGAAGGCCGTTCTGACTTTTTGAGGGGTAGCCCTATGATGCTGTTTATGTGGTTGTCTGAAAGATTCTGTTTGGCGACTCCTCCAGAGTATCCCTTGTCGGTCGTACCCAACTTCGTTTCACGCTACTTCATCAGCGTTGGTCTGTATGTTGAGAACTGGGAGCACTGGCTTGTGGAGCATGAGGTTCGTGGGCTGTATTGGTCAGTGCCTTGGTGGGGACAGTTGCAGCCTGTTCTGGAGCTAGGAGAGTATTCATATGTGCGACTGGTTGGTCTTAGACATACCTCTTTTTATTTCCCTTGGCGGCTTTTGCACCAATTTGGCTGGGCACAGGTCCTTCCCCCTCGAACCTCAAATTTCTTTTCGGTAGAAGATTTGACTGAGTGCCTGCGTTTGTTGCTTGGGTCTCTATGGGAAAATCGGCGTCCGTCGACCCGTCCTTCCCAATCTGTCGAAAAAGTTTGGCATGTCCATGGGGATTATATGAAGTGGTTATGGAGGAGAGTAGTCAGCAAGATGTTGGCAGTGGAGACTGGACAAAGATGGTTTGTTTTATCTAACACCATGGAAGGTGGTGTTATGGTCTTTTAGAAGATGGTTAAGTCTCATTGATCCATGGAATGTTTACGGCACTCTATTCAGGTAGAGGAAATTTGGGAACCTCCGGATGTAGATGATGAGGGTGCAGGCTCCTTTGGTGGCTGTGGGTAGGACTCCTGGGGAGTTTATTTGTGTAATAGATGTGGGGATTTTATTTGTCTTTTTATGGTATTAAGGGTAAGGGAGTTATCCGTTCCTTTTTCTTATGTAATCCATGTTGAATTTTCTATTAATGAAATAAACAAGTTTCTGATCATCCAGATGTGCCTTTCGATGAATTTTGTAATTTTTAATTATCTACACGATCGATAAGGCATACATAATCCTTTTGTTCAAGTTTTCTTTATAATGAATCGCCGTTCTCGGAGGTAAGAAAAGAAATGGAATTTTGTAAAAAAAGAAAGGGCCGCACTCATGTGAGGTGCGTGAGCAGCCTACGTACCTCTGAGGTTTTCGAAAAAGGTTTTTATCCATTTGAAAATAGTTTTTTTTAAGAATAGAATGGGGATGAGAAGAGTCGTAGCGCGTCGATATTTCGAACTAGGGGTAAAATTTCTTGAGACAGTCCAGATTGATTGGATGAACCATCTCTTCCCCATCTAGGTCAGTGAGCATGGCGGCACCGCCGAATAAGATTTTATTCACAATATAGGGGCCGCTTCAATTAGTCTTGAATTTCCCTCTGGGTTCCCAGATGGGTTCCCTTATCTCCTTGATGGCTAAGTCTCCCTCTCGGACACCACGGTCCTTGACTCTCTTGTTGAATGAACGCGCTATTCGACGATGGTTTCCCTGTATGTGGTAAAGAGATTTTAATCTTCTTTCATCTAGGAGGGCTAGATCATCAAGACGGCTGTGGCACCAATCTCCTTCTCTAAGTTTGCTTTCGAGTATGACGCATAGCGAGGGTATTTCCAACTCCACATGTAGGACTGCTTCCATGCCATAGACCAAGGAGTAAGGGGTGGCCCCAGTAGAGGTTCGAATTGAGGTTAGATATCCCCAGAGGGCGTACGGGATCCAGTTGGCCCAATCCCTATAACTTTTGGTCATCTTGCTGATGATAGCTTTAAGGTTTTTGTTGGCGGCTTCCACTGCACCATTGGTCTGAGGTCAGTAGGGAGAAAATTTATGTCTCTGAATCCCGTACTCATTGACTACTTCTGTGACTTCTGCTTCAAAATGTAACCCGTTATCTGACACCAGCTCATGTGGGACCCCATATCGGCAGATAATATTCTTCTTGAGGAATTTGGTCACTTTCTTGGCATTCAGTACTGCGTATGACTCAGCTTCGACGCATTTGGTGAAGTAATCGATGGCGACTGGGATGAAATCATATCCGTTTGAAGCCTTTGGTGTAACCTTCCCTATGATGTCGACACCCCAGGTGGAGAACGACTAGGGAGAGGTCATGTTGTATAATTCTCGCAGAGGCAGGTGTTGAAGATTGGAGAATTATTGAAATTTGAGGCATCTCCGAACATAGGCGGTGAAATTCTGGGTCATGGTGGTCCAGTAGTAGCCCTGTCGGATGATCGTCTTGGCGAGCATGTGACCATTCATGTGGGGTCTGCATTCCCCACTGTGGATTTTCTGCATTGTCTTCTCAATATCGGCCCCTGCGATGCAGTGTAGATGAGTTCCATTGAAGTTACTCTTGAGTATAGCTTTATGACAGATGATGTACTGGGCGGCCAGTCTCCGAAGAGTCATTCTATCTTTGTTCTTAGAACCCTCAGGATACCGACCATGTTTGAGGAGGCACCAGATATCATAGTTAAGCAATCGTCTAGTTCGGGATCTTCGGTGGGGACAAGCTCAATATGGTAGCAATGGGTCAGTTTGTCTTACTTTTCAACTAGGAAGGGAGACATTGTTATTCCCTCGGGCATGTCGATCATGGAGGCTAAGGTAGCGAGAGAATCGTCTAGGTTATTCTTTGCTCGGGGTAGGTAATGGAAGGTGACATCTCAGAATCGGGAGTCTAGCTCTTCTAATTGGGCATGAAAAGGTTGGAGTTTTTTGTCCTTGACTTTCCACTTTCTAAGCACTTAACCGATGATAAGGGCAGAATCCCCGTAGACATCAAGGTATTGAATACTTTTCTTGAGAGAAACTTTGAGGCCCATTATGCATGCCTCGTATTCCGTCATGTTGTTGGTGCAAGGGATATCCAATTTAATGGCGATGGGAGTGTGGGAGTCATCTGGGGCGATCAAAAGTATCCCGATGCCATATCCCTTTTTATTGGAAGCGCCGTTAAAGAACATTTTGCATCGAAGGAGATTTTGAGTGGTGCAGAGGATATTTTCACCTGGGAATTCGGAGATCCGAACATCTGCTTCGTCTATGGGGTAATCGATGAGGTAGTCAAATATGGTTCTTCCTTTAACTGCTCTCTGTGTAATGTACACAACATCGAACTCAGTTAGGAGCATCAACCATCGGGCCATTCGACTGGATAAGGCGGGATTCTCTAGCAGGTATTTGATGGGATCCATTCGGGATACAAGTTTTATGGGGAAGGCGAGCATGTAATGTCATAATTTTTGGGTGACCCACACAAGTGCGGCACATGCCTTTTCCAAAGCAGTGTAGTTGACCTCGTACCCGACCAATTTGCGACTGTCATAATAGATGGATCTTTATTTGCGGGAGTCTTCAAGGTATTGGGCTAGCAAAGACCCAGCTACAATGTCGATTATGGTTAGGTATATGAGCAAAGAGAGACCAGGATGCGGTGGCATGAGCACTGGAGGTTGGGTCAGATATTTTTTGATTCGGTCAAAAGCTTCTTGGTAGGCCTTGTTCCAAACCTTGGTTAAATCTTTTATGAGGAGCTTGAAGATCGGTTCACAGATGAAGGTTAACTGGATGATGAACCAGATGATATATTACGATTTCCCAAGAAAACCTCGAACTTCTTTCTCTGTTTGGGGTGGTGGCATCTCAAGTATGGCCTTTAGCATTGCAGGAAATGCTTCTATCCCCTTTTTGCTGACCATGAATCCCAAGAGTTTTCCCTTTGTAATGTCAAAGACACACTTTTGTGGATTAAGTCGCATCTGATACCGTCGCAGTCGTTCGAAGAACTTTCGGAGAGCGGGAACATGACATTCTCTAGTTTTGGACTTAATAATCATATCATCCACATAAACCTCGACCTCCTTGTGAATCAGATCATGCAGGATGGTTGTAGTAGCCCTTTGGTAGGTAGCCCCAGCATTCTTGAGACCAAATTGCGTAACGGTGTAGCAAAAGGTTCCCCATGGGGTGATGAATGCAGTTTTGTCTTGGTGGTCGGGGTGCATCTTGATTTGGTTTTATCCGGCAAACCGATTGATGAATGACTTGAGAGAATGACTGGATGTGTTGTCCACGATCATGTTGATATTGGGTAGCGGATAATCATCCTTCGGAGAAGCTTTGTTTAAATCTCGGTAGTCTACACACATTCGAACCGTCCCTCCTGATTTCGGCATAGGTACAATGTTGGCTAGCCATGTGGGATATTCAATCACTCGAATGAAACCCACGTTCAACTGTTTGACCACCTCTTCTTTGACCTTGAGTGACCATTCGGTGCAGAGTTTTCTTAATTTTTGTTTAACCGGCTTGTGATCTGGGAGAGTGGGGATCTCGTGCTGAGTTATTTCAGGATCAATGCCGAGCATATCATCATAGGACCATGCGAAGACATCCACGAACTCCTTCAGCAATTCTTCGAGTTGTGCACTCTCATGCTCGTCAAGGGTGGCCCCTATCCTAATCTTGCGCAATTGGCTACTAGAATCGAGATTAATAACAACAGTCTCTTATTTATTAACTTGAATGCGGTTATGTTGTTTATTATTAACCTTATTTAATTCAGTTAAGAATTGTTCATTTGCAAAATCATCATCATCAAAAGTTTGATTAGAATCTAAACAATTAATGTAAGGCACAACAAGATACTCAAAATCTTCATTTATTTCATTGATAGGAAAGACAGCATTGAGAATTTCATCAAAAGAGGTCTCGGTTACATTTGAACAAGGATAGACAGTAGGAGAAGAAATAAGGTAAACATCGGGGTTAGGGGGGATTTCAAGAGGTAGAACTGGTGTAGCATGCCAGTTGAGGAGAGGTGTATCATCAACTTTAATCAGATAGGATGGGTCCATTATTGTAGTGCCTGAATGAACCATCCAGAGTTCCATCCCCAGTATCTGTAAGTTAAAGGAATCTTCGGAATCACTTTCCTCAGTCTCTTCGGTATCTTTAATGAGCGGTTGTACTCGGTGTTGGAAAATTTCAACTCATGGACAGCTGTCTTGGAAAAAGATCTCCATTCCAGGCTTCATCTTCTTGTCTGTGTGGTCATACCATGGTTCTGGAAAATCGCAAAAGGGGAAGTCCTCGCCTTATTTGATGAATCGTCCATTTAAGGAGTCTCCTGAGATAGTTCGGATGCAGTCTAATCTTCTCTTTGGTCGAGATTGGAGGATCATTCTGAGCTCTTATTCTGATGGTTTATACCCCAAGACGCAAGGAGGGAAAGCTTTCTTCAGTCCGATGGGCTCAAGTTCCCTTACTGCCTTTGCCCTAGCCCCAGTCCGGGCATGAAGTGCATGTTTTTGAATATTTGAATCACATTGACTTTTCCATGAGGGTCATATTCTGGACAAACCCTTTCTTTGAAACCGTCCCCTGTCGAGATTAGGAGTGGCTTAACTCGAAATCCTGATAGGAGCATATCATTTGACCCGTGCTGTATCTCAAGAATTAAATTGCTGGTGCTTGCAACCTCGACATTTTTGTCGTTTCCCAAAATGGTGATGAATCGCCCATCGGTGAAGAACTTCAATTTTTGATGGAGTGAGGAAGACACACCCTTAATATTGTGGAGCCAAGGTTGTCCGAGCAACAGGTTGAAACAAGATGGGATGTCTATGACTTGAAATTCAATAACGGGGTTTATAGGGCCAACCACTGTTACAAGTTTTATGGATCCCGTTACCTCACGAAGGGTATTATCGTAGGAATGTACGGTGGCAGAGGTTGAAGCGAGGTCGCTTTCTTTCAGGACTAAACACTTGAAGGTTCTCAGAGGGCAAACGTTCAAGGCGGATCTGTTATCGACAAGGGAGAGTGGCACGACCTTCACCATAACTTCGACGGAGATGTTGAATGCATGGTTATGATTTGGCCCAATTCTGGGGATTTCTTCTTCAGAGAATGATAATATTCGGGTAGAGGTCAAGGATCTGACCAGATTCATCGCTTCTTCTAGTGAGGTAGATGGAGGAACAATGTGTCCAATGAGCAGCTTGATTAAAGCATTTCTGTGTAGATGGGAAGACATGAAAAGTCCCCATAGAGTGACGTTAGCTTGAGTTTTCTTCAGTTGATCAAGGATCTTTCTCTCCTCAATGGTCATCTCTGGCATAGGAAGGTTTTCAACGCCCTTCCACTTATAATTTACTGGTAGTGAGGTTGGAACCTGGTAATGTCTCCCTGATCTGGTCACGTGATTTACTGAAGAAGGAAAGAACATAAATCCCATTTCCTCATCAATATTAGGTTATTCTGCCCCCCTATTTATTTCTCCGAGGAGTTCTTCAAATAATATCATCCCATATATGTCAGCTACTGGGCCAGTTCTTCCTGAAGCTAATTTTTCACTCGAATCTTCGAATTCCCCCCCCATCCGATGGTAACAATTCTTTCTTTCCATGTAAAGTTAATGCATTCCATAACTTTAACGACTTCTTCATACAAGTTCTCCCATTCTGTGGGGATATGTGGGATTGAAGGGACCAAACGCCCTTGTAGCTTCAAAGTGTCAAGTAACTTGGTGATACTGCAAATGCTATTGGTTTACCCGAATAATTCTACCATAGTTTGGCTAACCTCATCTAGGCTGACTTCGTCGATTGGTACCACCCACTTGTCTGAATCTCAATCCCACTTTCGTGCCTCCAAGAAAAGTGTGCTGAACTTCTGGCAATCGATGACTATTTATGAGGGCAATTTCAGCCCAAACTATAGGAGTTGGTTAACACCTCTGACAATTCCATACTTCTATTTTCAAAACGGATACAAACAATGATGCATGCTCTGGTAAGGAGTGACGGTGCCTGATCAGTGACGCTAGTAGGGTGTAAGAGGAAATATGGGAAAATTTGAAGAGGTTTAGGAGAGTATATGGGTGTGATTTGAGTTGAGGGATCGAAATCTTGGTTTTCTTCTAAGAAGATGGCATTGGCATGATTCAGAAGTGGATTATGAGTAGTGTTTGGATTAGGTTGGTTGGTGGGGCGATGGTACCCCGGTCAATGAAATCTTGGATTATGTTTCAGAGGTGGAAGCATTGGTCGGTGGTATGGCTAGCAGTTTGGTGAAAGGCGCAATGAGCATCGGTTTTGAAATTTCTTGGGAGTGGATTTGGCAACGGACGTGGATCCAAGGGTTTGATGAGGTTTCGGCTTAACAGGGCTTGGTAAACTTTGGAGAGGGGAGCAATTCCCTTCGGATGGGGACAGGGAAGCTTTCTGGTGCCCATGATGTGGTTGGTTGAGAGATGTTGTTGATGGTTGAAACTGTAGCACTGGCAGGCTTGTCATACTTTCTAGGGGTGAACTGTCCGAACACCTTCTTCGGTTCAACCTCTATTTTAATGAGGCTTTCCTAGATTTCCAATCTAGTCTCTCTGAGAGCTCGAAAGTGGGGATAATATTGTCCTCCCATCGTTGCTCGGACATAGGGCAAGAAGTTCTTCTTCACTATGTTGACCTGTTCTTCCTCGGATGGACGATTAGTCATGGTAGATGCTTGCTCTCTCCACTGGGTTATGAAGTTACTGATTGATTCCCCAGGATTCTGTTTGAGCAACTCTAAATCACGATAGGTGACCTCAAACTCTTCGTTGTATTTATATTGCGACATGAATTCTCGGGCTACATCCTCCCAGCTACCGATTTTGGATTCCTCAAGAGATAAAAACCATCGGAGGGCACTATCCTTCAAAGTTTGTTGAAACAATTGGGCCATCACTTATTTAGAAGCCCCTAGTAGAGTCATGGAACGATGATAATTGCGAAGATGAACAATTGGGGGTCCACTCCCTCTGAACTTCTCGATATTTGGCATCTTGAACTTCTCGGGTAACCTCGCTTTAGTATAAGGAGACATGTGGGTGTAGTCTATGTAATTCCCAGAGATCCTGACTTGGTAAAACTTCTTGGTGAGCATCTTGAGATCCTCTTTGACTTTATTCAACTCCTTCTCCTTTGGATCAGTGACCATAGGTAAGTTAGCCATAGGCTGGGAAATGTTGGGCATGGGCGCTGGGCAGGCGATGACCCATTGGCAAGAGGGGCACGTGGAGCATACTGATACTCTTCCAGAACCCAGATAGGCTTGAGTGGACCCATAGCACGAGGGAATAGGGCCTTAGGCTCTTGAGGAATTGGAACCTGGTTTCATTGCATTTCTCGGACCTCAGTTTGGAGCTTGTCAATCTTGGTCATGAGCTGAGCTAGGACTATCGTCAGATGCATCTGTATGACTGACGCTTGATCTGTATTCTCCATGGAAAGTGGATAGATTTTGAACTCGAAAGAAGTAGTAGAGTAACGGATGAAACTCCGGGGTGATTTGACTGAAGACAGAAGCCAATAGGGAGTCAGGCCAAGGGCTTGCAATTGCCTGAGAAGGCGTAGGATGAGATTTATTTTTAGAAAAAAGGAAGAACTATTTTTGGATTTTTGATAAAGAAAGGAGAAACATTTTTGGATTTTTGATAAAGAAGGGAAAAATGTTTTTGGATTTTTTATAAAGAAGGGAAAAATGTTTTTGGAGACGGAACTCAGCATGATTATTATGTTCACTTGTATTTAATTCTCCTAAATGCAATGTTGGATAGGACCCGAGCCTGGAAAAGTGATGTTTTTAATATATGCAAAGCTACGGTTTGGACTTGTAACTAGGTTCAGGGACAGGGTCCCGTTTTAAAAATGCGCAAAAATTGGGCGGCAGGACGACCCAGAATTTCGGCTGAGTTTCGGGTTAAAACCGGCGATCTAAAGTGCAAATCCTAGGTTTGACACCTATATGCGAGTATGCAGTTGGTTGGGTGAATCGGCATGGGTTCCCCCCTTTGGCATGACTTCCACAATATACGACTTGCTCTTCCGGGCAATCGATACGTGTGGACAAGCCATTTGATATACCTGAGTGTACGTGAATTACCTCACCATATTCCTCATGGGGACGATACGTGTGAGAGTGAATTTGATATACTCGGAATACGTGAACAAATTCCCTGCGATATACCTCCCGTTATGACTTCAGTCAAGCGGTACGATGCGGGGGAACCGTTCGATATATGTCGAAGGTACTTGGACAATGGAAGGTCAGAGTCATATTGCTTAGGCTAACTATGACCTGCCGAACCAGCACCCATCACGAAGTGACCCTCTAGTTACTGGGTAAAATTTGGTCAATAACAATGCTCTTTGGTGATGTCGTGTGAATCATGTATGATTCTCTTATTAGTATCTTATGATGACAATGCCTTTATTGATTATGCCAGATAGGGAGCAAAGTATAAGTACCCAAAAAACGTACACCAAGTATGGATGGGTGATGCGTGCAACATGGGGATATATGTGATCCTGAGTGCACGTGGTGTGAAGTGTACATGTAGAATTTTTTACAAGTGTGTGAACATAATCATAAGCATGGGATACACATGGAAAAGGGGAACATGCAAAAATGGGGGGAAATATAAACAAATATAAAATCCATGTAAATAGAGTCAAGCCTTCAAAACACACACAAGTTCCTAGTGGAGTCGCCAATGTGGCCATCCCCGATCCTCATCGCGCTGGGCGGGCGCGCGAAGGGAGAGGATCCTTTGGGTCCTACGAATCCCTCTCGGGAGCTCTTCGACCGACGTCCTTTTGAGATGAGGTGTAAAAATGTAGAGAGATTTAGAGTCGCCAGTCCATTTTACTCAAAATAGAAAAAAGAAAAAAGGAGAAACCATCCCGAAGGATGGCATCCAAAGACATACTGGTGCATGCGAAACCAAAATGATTCGATAAGGGTTAGGAGGCTTAGTTACGAAATGGGAAGGTGTTAGGCACCCATTCCACCCTTTCGGTCTCTCATGGATATTTGCTATTTTCCTTTATATTTCCTCCCGTGATATGTGTGCATGTGTATATATATAATGGAGGTAGGAATCCTCGACTTGTATCATGGAAAAGATAAAGCGAGTCATCCATAGGAAGATATAAGAATAATATTAGAAAAATAAGATTTACGCGATTACCCCTACGTTGATCGTTATAATGGAACGATAACGCATATGGAGCAATACGTCACTAAGGGTAAGTATATATAATATATGAAGATTAGATTTAGAGAAAATAGGAAGTAAAATAAAAGGTGAGAGAGAGGACTAGAGTCTCGGGTATTACCCCGAGACACCAACGTAGCCTATAAAGGCATCAAAGTCCATATAGTTCGCATACAAAATGAGTGGTGGGGTTTATGCCATAAATCCAAATGGGGGATCTCTTATTTGTATGTGTGTGTGTGTATGTAGAAAAAGTGCTTTAGTTGTGAGAAAAGTGTGAGAAAAAGTAACAGAATCCCTATTTGGAATTTATGAGCAAACCCCCTTTTCTTATTTTTTGGGTTTTATTGAATGAAAATAAGAGATGTGCAATAATACTAAATAAAAAATTATATTAGGATGTGTGATATGAGATAGTAAAAGTGTTAAGTAATAAAATAAGTTTTTAAGAGTTTAAGAGTATTTAAGAGAAAGTAGAGAAAGTTAGACATTCTTGAAGATCTTGAGCTTGATCTTGAATGTGGGAGAGCATCCCTTGCACTTCGATGATGATGGAGAGTGACTAATTCACCAAGTTTTATGAAAAGGATGATGAAAAGTGGAAGTAAAAAAAGGATTTGGGGGTTGAAATCACGCTGCCTTCGAGAGAGGTTTCTGGAATTCATTGAGAGTGAATTTTATCAGATCAGGGCTCCCCTTGCAAATGGGGTGAAGGCCTTCTTTTATAGGCCTAGGTAACCTCCAATCAGCATAGACCTGTTCCTGCCTATCGGCACCTGCCGATAGGTAGGGTCTGGAACCTGCCATTTGGTAGTGTGTTTCAGGTCTTTTCGGAAAATCGTTTGCCGAGGGCAAACCGTTGATCAGAATCGCACACGGGATATACCGTTAGAAAGGTAATTCAGAGACCTTAAAAAGTCCATTGGACCGCTCCAGGGTTCGGGAGTTGACTTTGGGTCAAATATGGCTTGGAAGCATTTGTCGGTTCATTGGATGAGGAATCATTCGGACACAAACGGATCGTTCGTCCACATGGTAAGTCCAAATTAAGCACAGGGAAGACATTGGAAAGGTTAGGACATGTACTTCGACATTCCAAAGGGTTTGACCCGGTTTGGGGAGTTGACTTTGGTCAACCAGGCCCTAGAAGAGTTTGGTGACCTCTCGGAGTCGAACGGATCGTTCGTCCGCAATGGTAAGTCAGAATCGCGCACGGGACGGATGTAACACCCCGTGTTTTTATTAACTATTTTTTTTATTAATTAATTGGAATTTTCGAGAAAAATAAAATTTTGAATTTAATAATTTTTATTGGCTAAATATGTTGGTTATGATTTTAGAAGAATAAAACTTCAAGCGAAATGAAAATTGGAGTTAAAACGGATTTTATATTGATTTTATAATATTTTGCCTTACAGGCATTTTTTGGTTAAACTGTCAGTTTTTCCGGGTGATCGATCGATCGACCACTGGGGGTAGATCGATCGACCCTCCCAGAAAACGTGCGCTGTGAGCTGTTTTTAGAGTTTGTGTAGGATTAGGACTCCTGATCACTATATAACCTTGTTAATCCGTAAAGGGACCTCTCATAATCACTTTTTCTCCAGTTTTTCACCAGAGAACACTTCCAAATATTTTTCCTCTCACTCATAATCATCAACCTTCAACAAAATCAAGTTTTTGTCAGAAGTTTTGGCACAAGTTTTTGAAGGCTTAATTGGGGTTTAATCAAGATCGTTCAAGAACACTCTTTTGCTAATTTTTCGAGAGGAATCCAGATTTCTAATCATATTTTCCACACGATCTTTACAGGCATGAATACTCTATTCTTTTCCTTTAGTATTATGCGTTTTAAGTGTCGCCTAAACACTTAATTACATGTTTTCTTAAAAATAATTAGTAACTTAATTAGAAAAAGTGGATATTGATTATTTGGCTGTTTTTATAAAATCTTTTAATCTGAATAATATTTATAACCCTTTGGGTACGTAGGATTCATGAGTGATTTTGGGTTTTACTAGTGTAGGTTGCATGTAGAAAAACCCTAGCTTTAAAATAATTGACTGTTGGGTGCGCATAACTCATGTAATACATGTAGAGATAATAAAATTTGGTTTTTGATGTATATATGATGAAAACTTGGTATATTTAATTTAAAATAATTAAATGAGATTATTTGGGTATTGTTGACGTTGTGATAATTAAATTAATGATTTAATTGAATTGGACTATCATGCGTTGTATTATATATTGATTAATTATGCTTTCTTGTGTGACTTGTTGGTATTATGATGTTTCCTTTGTGACGACGGGTTGTTGGTATTATTTCTCTCCCTATATTTTCGAATGCCTCTAGGTATAGGACTAGTGAGGGTAGATTATCGTATTTTTATCATGTTGGGGGTGGGCTGATTTTTGGTAATTTATCGTCGTTACGCTAGCCTAAGCATGAGACTAGGTCGAGACTTAAGTTAGAAATTCATCCTATACATAGGTTAGGACGTATTGATAACTTGGGGACCCTTAGTTATGGGACTAAGGGGTATTTTGAGGATCTCACATCAATTAAAAGGGTGGGAGAATTATAAATTGAGAAATTGAGAACTAATACCTAAGATAATAAGACAAGTATTAAAATGTATTGGCGACATAATCAGCGAGGGCCGACAGTTTAAACGGGCCAACCGGCGTTTTATGTCGTGTCGTGTGTGGAATCTTGTCAATCAACGAGGGCCAATAATTTAAACGGGCTAGCCGACGTTTTTATAAGGGGATGTGTATTTTGGTGGAGAAATCACCCGAGGCAGGAGGACCGCCATAATGAATTTTGGTGAATTATCACCCGAGGCGGGAGGACCGCCATACCTAATAATTATGGAAGTAAGAACATAATTAATTGAGAAATTTGATAATTTGGGTTAATTAATAAAAGATTAACATCGTGGGACTTGGTAATTTAAAATCATATTGGTGTGTCTTTATAAATGGGGATTTTTGCGGGTATTTAGTAGTTTAAATTTATCGCGTTTATATTATTCCGTTTAATTTAAAATATTCTATTGTGATATTTATTGCGTATAATTCTACTGTTTGGATTCAAGGATCCTATTTAAGGGGAGTAGTGTGTATTCTTGCTCGGGGCTTTGGCTCTGACCCATGCGTTGACTAATCTTTTTCAGGATTTAATTTGGAGAAGCTGCATAAGTTTATCGGAGTTATCATTGGAAATGCAGCTGGAGTTATTTAATTTATGGCATAGTTTAGTTAGACTTTCTTTCCAGTCGTATTATGAGACTTCATTGGAATTTACTGGGCCATTCGGTTCCAAAGTTTTTTAAAGAATTTCTGTTGGGATTATTCATATTTTATTTAATCATTATTGGACATTGGATTTTTCGTGTTAGCATGTGCTGGATCTTTTATTGCTTAGTTATTTGTGATCATTTGAGATTGACTCAATTGTTTATCTTATGGACTGATTTATTTATGTCTCATATCTGTATCATGCTAAGAATGGTATTTTATTGACTCACGCCCGACTTAGTTTTAGTGGCGACCGACGCCAAAATTAGGCGGGGTGTGATAATGGACCATTGGAAAGGGTATTTAGTGCCCTTCGTAGATTCCTTTAGCTTCGGTTGAGCTAAAGAGTTGACTTAGGTCAAACAGAGCCCGGGAGCGCCCGGTGACCTCTAGGTCAAGTTTCGGATGCAAACGGATCGTTCGTCCGCATGGTAAGTCAGAATCGTGCACGGGATGGACCGTTCGAAAGGGTATTCAATACCCTTCGAAGATTCATTCAGTCTCAATCTAGATGAAGAGTTTGAATTTTTGGTCAAACTAAATCAGGGAGTGCCGATGGCTTCTAGGTCAGTACTCGGGACATGACCTGGGTTTGTAGTGATGGAGGGCGATACTAGGGACCTAAGGAGAGTTAGGGGTAACAGAATGGGGTGTCTACAGGTAGGTGGCCCCAGCATTCTTGAGACCAAATGGCATGACGGTGTAGCAAAAGGTTCCCCATGGAGTGATGAATGCGGTTTATTCTTAGTGGTCTGGGTGCATCTTGATTTGTTTGTATCCGGCAAACCCATCGACGAATGACTTGAGAGCATGACTGGTTGTGTTGTCCACGATCATGTTGATATTTGGTAGCGGATAATCATCCTTTGGAGAGGATTTGTTTAAATCTCGGTAGTCCACACAAATTCGAATCTTCCCTCCAGATTTCGGCACAGTTACTATGTTGGCTAGCCATGTGGGATATTCGATTACACGAATGAAGCCCACGTTCAACTGTTTGACCTCCTCTTCTATGACCTTGAGCGACCATTCGGTGCAGAGCTTTCTCAATTTTTGTTTAACCGTCTTGTAATACGGGAGAGTGGGTGTCTCGTGCTGAGCTATTTCAGGATCAAATGTCGGGCATATCATCATAGGACCACGCGAAGACATCTACGAATTCCTTTAGCAATTCTTCGAGTTGTGTACGCTCATGCTCTTCAAGGGTGGACCCTATCCTAATCTCGCGCAATTGGCTACTAAAACTGAGATTAATAACAACAGTCTCTTCTTTATTAACTTGAATGCGATTATGTTGTTTATTATTAACCTTATTTAGATCAGTTAAGAATTGTTCATTTGCAAAATCATCATCATCAAAAGTTTGATTAGAATCCAAACAATTAATGTAAGGCACAACAAGATACTCAAAATCTTCGTTTATTTCATTGATAGGAAAAACAACATTGAGAACCTTATCAAAAGAGGTCTTGATTACATTTGAACAAGGATAGACAACAGAAGAGGAAATAGGGTCAACATTGGGGTTGGGGGAGATTTCAAAAGGTAGAACTAACGTAGCATGGCAGTTGAGGAGGGATGTATCAACAACTTTAATCAGATGGGATGGATCCATTGATGTAGTGCCTGAATGAACCATGAAAAGTGCCAACCCCAGTATCTGTAAGTTAAAGGAATCTTCAGAATCACTTTCCTCAGTCTCTTCGATATATTTGATGAGCGGTTGTACTCGGTGTTGGAAACTTTCGGCCTATAGGTGGCTATCTAGGAAGAAGATCGCCATCCTAGGCTTCATCTTCTCGTCTGTGTGGTCATACCATGGTTCTGGAAAATTGCAAAAGGGGAAGTCTTTGCCTTCTTTGATGAATCGTCCATTCAAGGAGTCTCCTGGGATAGTTTGGATGCAGTCTAATATTCTCTTTGGTCGAGACTGGTGGATCATTCCGAGTTCTTATTCTGATGGTTCATACCCCAAGCCACAAGGAGGGAAAGCTTTCTTTAGTTAGATGGGCTCAAGTATCCCTTGCTTCCTTTGCCCTAGCCCCAGTCCGGGCATGAAGTGCATGTTTTTGAACATCTGAATCACATTGACATTACCATGAGGGTTATATTCTGGACAAACCCTTTCTTTGAAACCATCCCCTGCCAGGAGTAGGAGTGGTTCAACTCAAAATCCTGAGAGGAGCATATAATTTGAACCGTGCTATATCTTAAGGATTGGACTGCTGGTGCTTGCACCCTCGACATTTTCATCATCGCCCAAAATGGTGATGACTCGCCCGTCGACGAAGAACTTTAATTTATAATGGAGTGAGGAAGATACACCCTTGATACTGTTGAGCCAGAGTCATCTGAGCAACAGGTTGAAACAAGATGGGATGTCTATGACTTGGATTTCAATGACATAGGTTATAGGTCCAGCCCCTATTACAAGTTTTATGGATCCCATTACCTCCCGGCGGGTATTATCATAGGCACGTACAGCGGTGGAGGTTGGAGCGAGGCTGCTTTCTTTCAGGCCTAAACACTTGAAGGTTCTCAGTGGGCAGACATTCAAGGCGGATCTGTTATCGACAAGAGAGAGTGGCACGACTTTCCCCATAACTTCGAAGGAGATGTTGAGTGCATGATTGTGATTTGGCCCAATTCTAGGGATTTCTTCTTCGAAAAATGATAGCATTCGGGTAGAGGTCAAGGATCCGACCAGATTTACCGCTTCTTCTGGTGTGGTAGAAGGAGGAACTGTGAGTCTAGTGAGCAGCTTGATTAAAGCATTTGTGTGTAGCTAGGAAGACATGAAAATCCCCCATAGAGTGATGTTAGATTGATTTTTCTTTAGTTGATCGAGGATCTTGCTTTCATCGATGGTCATCTCTGGCATAGGAAGGTTTCCAACTCCTTTCCCTTTATCATTTGCTGGTAGTGATCTTAGAACCTGGTAATGTCTCCCTGATCTGGTCATATGATTTACTAAAGAAGGGAAGAACATGAATCCCATTTCCTCGTCAATCTCAGGTTGTTCTGTCACCCTATTTATTTTTCGAGGAGTTGTTCAAATGATATCATCCCATATATTTCGGTTACTGGGCCAGTTCTTCCTGAAGCTTGTTCTTCACTTTGAATCTTCAAATTCTTCCACCCATCCGGTGGCGACAATTCTGTCTTTTTATATAAAGTAAATGCATTCCACAACTTCAACGGCTTCTTTATATAGGTCTTCCCATTCTATGAGGATATATATGGTTGAAGGGATCAAACGCCCTTGTAGCTTCAAAGTATCAAGTAAGCCGATGATATTACAAATGCTATTGGTTTGCCTGAATAATTCTGTCATAATCTAGACAACATCATCTAGGCCGAATTCATCGGTTAGTACCACCCACTTGTCTGAATCTCGGGCCCATTTTCGTGCTTTAAGAATAGTGTACTGAACTTTTGGAAATCGATGACCATCCGTGAGGGAAATTTCAGCTCGAAATCTAGGAGTTGGTTTAACACTTCTGACAATTCCATATTTCCATTTTCAGAACGGGTATGGACAGCGATGCATGCTCTAGTAAGGAGTGGCATTGCCTGATCAGCGTGTCTAGTAGGGTGTAGAAAGAAATATGGGAAAATTTGAAGAGGTTTAGGAGAGTATATGGGTGTGATTTGAGTTGAGGGATCGAAATATGGGTTTTCTTCTAATAAGATGGCATTAGCATGATTTGGGAGTGGATTATGAGTAGTGTTTGGCTGGTGGGTTGATGGTACCCCGGTCAATGAGATCTTGGATTATGTTTCGGAGGTGAAAGCATTGGTCGGTGGTATGACCAATATTTTGGTGAATGGTGCAATGAGCATCGGCCTTGAAGTTTCTTGGGAGTGGATTTGGAAATGGTTTTGGATCCAAGGGTTTGATGAGGTTTCGGCTTAATAGGGCTTGGTAAACTTTGGAGAGGGGAGCATGGAGCTCAGTGTATTCCCTTCGAATGGGGGCAGGGGAACTTTCTTGTGCCCATGATGTGGTTGGTTGAGAGATTTTATTGATGGTTGAGACTGTAGCACTGGCAGACTTGTCATACTTTCTAGGGGTGAACTGTCCGGACACCTTCTTCGATTCAACCTCTATTTTAACAAGGCTTTCCTTGATTTCTACTCCCGATTCTCTGAGAGCTCGGAAGTGGGGATAGTATTGTCCTCCCATAGTCTCTCGAACATGGGGTAAGAAATTCTTCTTCATTATGTTGACCTGTTGTTCCTCAGATGGACGATTAGTCATGGTAGCTGCTTATTCCCTCCACCGAGTTATGAAGTTACTGAATAATTCCCCAGGGTTATGTTTGAGCATCTCTAAATCACGACGAGTGACCTCAAGATCTTCGTTGTATTTGTACTGTGACATGAATTCTCGGGCTACATCGTCCCAGCTACGGATTCTGGATTTCTCGAAAGACAAAAACCATCGGAGAAAACTATCCTTAAAAGTTTGTCGAAATAATTGGGCCATCACTTCTTCAGAAGCCCCTAGTAGAGTCATGGAATGATGATAACTACGAAGATGAATAATCGGGGGTCCACTCCCTTCGAACTTCTTGATATTTGGCATCTTGAACTTCTCGGGTATCCTCACTTTAGGATAAGGAGACATGTGGGTGTAGTCTATGTAATTTCTAGAGATTATGACTTGGTCGAACTTCTTGGTGAGAATCTTGAGATCCTCTGTGACAACCCGAATATAATTATGATAAATTATATTTAAATCATGCTTATCTTATGTGATATGAATAATGTGATATTAGTATATCTAATGTTAAGTGATTATGTTTATTATAATCCTACTTTCATAAATCATGAAAGGTCGAACTATTTACAGACACAAATTTTAGTTGTTTTCGGTAGAAATGTTCCCGTTAGAGATTAGTTTTGACCTTTATAACATTATAAATGACTTGAGGTGAAAACTAGATAGTTGAAGACATGTGAGTTAGGGTTGTAAAACAACAAACGGATCATCAAATGGATGCCCGAGTGAAGAGTTATACCGAAATTACGAACAAGGGGCAATTTGGTCAATTCCCTTTAAGTGGTAAATTGTCTTTTATTAAACCAAATGGTTTAATTTGATTGGTTGTCTTGGGAGGCAGCCTTGGCCGACCTTATAACCTTGAAATATACTTATCCTTCAGCCAAAATCATCCATGAAAGGGTTTTGAGCTTAAGGAAAGAGAAGGTAGAAGTTTAGGAAGAAAAGTGAGGAGAAAAAGTGTAGAAAAATCCGTGGAAATTACGTAAAAAGCCCTGAAGGTAATCCTAATTGAAATTCTTGTTATTTATATTATATTACTGATTTATATGATATAAATCATCATAGGTTTACGAAAGTTTCAGCCCTTTATATGTATGTATGGTTAGATGTAAGTTTATGTTAAGTTGAATGTAGAAACCCTTAAAATTGCTTTGTATTGAAACCCCTTGTATTCAAACTTTCATATCTCTTTGTGTGATTACTGGAATTGAGAAATTCCAATTGGATATGAAAGTAGACTCATATATTCATATCATATCTGAAATTTAGAATTTATATCCTTGTGGTTAGGCCGTAATGATGATTTCAAGTTGGTACATGGTTTCTGTTTTTATACTTCATTTCGGTATGCCCTGAGTTTAGTCAAGCTTTTGAGATAGCAAATGAAGTCAAACAATTATGAAACTTTAATTATGTACGATTCAGTATGTTTACTGAAAATGGGTTGAAAATCATGGAAAGTTATGCTGGAGAAAAATTATGAAAATTCTTGGAAGTTGAAGGAACAATAGAGGAGCTTGTAGGGCAGATTTCTTGTGTTGTAGAGAAATGTTCATAACTTGCCCTAGGAAGCTTGAAAAATTACACCGTCACTTGTACTGGATAATATATTCATATATGTTTTCATATTGATGAGGTTGGACCCCTGTATTTGTACAATTTAGGAATATAGGATGGTTAAGTATGCAAGACCATAATTTCAGGCCATACTTGGTACCCTTTGAATGAATGTTTGTATTTCGTCCTTACAAAGGGTACTTTGAGTACATGTTTCATGTTTATATACATTGAGGAGTATAATTTCATGTTTATTTGACTTTGGTTATAAATTCCCCATAAGGTATATCCTACGGTTGAATGTCCGTAACTTTATCAACATATATACCATTGTTTTGTCTTTACCTATGTTTTATGGAATGTGACTTAATTGGAATTATATTGTTGATGTATAGTCATGGAAAGTTACATAATTATGTTTGAATAATATTTATGATTGAGGTTAAGTACTGATCTAGTTGGATTGATAGGTGTAAGGTCTAATCAACCCAGTTCAGCTCCACCAGAAGGAAACCTGAATACGTAGTTGCTAACCAAGGTGAGTGTACTCACTGGAAAGAGATATTTGTATCGTGTTGTTGGTATGATCATAATAAAGTCAATATGAAATTGTTCATTTCGGTTTACCGAAATGAGGGGTTACTCCTCGACCAGGAATGGGGGAGATTTGTCTATTAATGACAAGGGGTTACTCCTCGACCAGGAATGGGGGAGAATTGTCTATTTAGACAGGATATGTGAATCATGATTCGAAAAAGTTGGTCATTCATTTTGAATGAGCCGGATAAGTTAATACATAAGTATATGGACATGATTTATTGCATTTAAATTCATGCAGTAGTTTAGTAGTGATACATTCACTGGGCTATTTTGCTCATGATTCCTATGTTCACATTTTTCAGGAAACGCGATGTCACTGCCAAATCTAGGAGGTCAGGTTGGGTTAGCCAGGAATGGGAGAAACTATGATTTGTGTAAATGTAAATGATGTAATTAAGTTAACTTATCCTTCAAGAAAGTTTTTATGGGCATCATTACTCTGATGTTGTAAAAAGGTTTTCAGTTATATGGATTTACAATAATGATTCTGAAATCAAAACTCGTGATTATGGTTTGGTTAGATTAATTATGGTTTGACTCACTTTGACTTTCAAACTTAATTATAAGTAACTGGGTTGGGGTGTGTCAGCTTTTGGTATCAGAGCCTAGGTTTTAGAGGTTCTGGAGTGAGAAGAGTCTAGATTTGGCAGTGAATGTTAGAAATATATTTTATTTGATACTAACGATTATGTTAGGAAATATATGTATATCTGCATGTTGTTATATCTTTGATTCATTACAGATATAAGAGAATGGAACGAGGGAATGTGAATGTGGGAATAGATGATGAGGCTTCAAATATTCCAGCAGAAGCGGAGGTTGAGCAACCTGTTCAGATAAATATGGAACCCGAGCCAGAACAACTGACGGATATGCAAAAAATGGCACGTGCTATGACTCTAATGGCAGAGCAACAAGCTAGATTTATGGCTCATGTGGAAGAACAACAGACCAGGCAACTGGAGGCACAAGCCTTGGCTAGGGCTGAGGAGGCGATACACCGGGAAGAAAGGTGTACTTCACATGAAAAATTTATTAAGATGAACCCACCATCGTTCGAAGGAGCAGTTGATCCCGCAGAGGCAGAAGTCTGGGTTAAAGAGATTGAACTTATATTTGGGGTAATGAAGATGCCTGAAAATCAACAGGTAACCTTGGCGACGTATATGTTGAAAGGAGAAGCTAAGTACTGGTGGGATGCCACAAAACATTTGTTGATTACTCCAGGAGGCGGGAATGTGATCTCATGGGATGCTTTTGTTAAAGCCTTGTATGCCAAGTATTTTCCTCCGATGTATCAAAAACAAAAGGAGAAAGAATATTTCCTATTGAATCAAGGGAGTATGACAGTTAGAGAATACGAAGCTAAACTTACATCTTTATCTCGGTTTGCTTCGAGGTTTATACGGAATGAGGAAGATATGTGCAGTCGATTTCTCGATGGGCTTGAGTTAGTCATTAAATCACGGTTGTCGGCTTTAGAGACTGTTAATTATTCAGCCTTGGTGAACAAAGCCATGTTGGTAGAAAGGGACGTGAATGAAGCTAGAGGGAATCGAGAACGAGGTGTAAAGAGAAGCAGATTTGATCCAAATTATCAAAAGAGTAGTGGTACAGAATATTCGAGGTTTGGAGGGCAGAAATTCCAACAGGGTAGAGGTGGAAGTAGTTTGCCAAGGGGTGAGGCTAGTGGTGGAAGAGGTTCAGGAGTTTCAGCACAAGGAGATCCTAATGTTTGTTTCTTTTGTGGGTCATCGGGTCATATAAAGAGAAATTGCCCAAAGTTACTGAATATAGAATGTTTCAACTGTCACCAAAAAGGTCATTTGAGAAAGAATTGTCCTATGTTGGCGAGAACAGTTTCAGTCAGTAGTGTGGGGCCTCATAAAGGATCTTCTCCAGGCAGTGCCACCAGGGGGAGAGGTACACAACAAGCAACTGGATCGAGGGCAGGAGGAAGAGTGTTTGCGATGACGTTGCAAGATGCTCATGCTACACCTGAAGTGGTTACAGGTAAACTTTCTATTGCAAACAAAGATTTATATGCACTCATTGATCCTGGATCTACGCATTCATTTGTGGCATCAGATATTGTTTCATATTTGGGTAGACCATGTTCATTTCTCAATTGTGCCTTATATATTTCTACCCCAATGGAAAGTGTGATTCTGGTTGAGCATGTTTATAAAAATTGTGTCTTACGTTTGGGTGAGCGAGATTTCTATATCGATTTGTTACCATTGGCCATTCGGGATTTTGATATTATATTGGGGATGGATTGGTTATCATCGTATCATGCTTCCATTGATTGTTTTCGAAAAGAAGTTACATTTCATCTTCCTGGTGAACCCGAGTTTCAGTTTACGGGGGAAAGGAACGTTGTCCCTAATTGTCTTATCTCAGCAATAAAGAGCAGAAAGTTATTGAGTAAGGGTTGTATGGGGTATTTAGCATATGTGATTGATGTTAGTAAGGAAGCACTTAAAGTTGAAGATATACCAGTGGTTAGAGAATTTTATGATGTCTTCCCACAGGAATTGCCAGGACTGCCACCCGATAGGGAAGTAGAGTTCTCCATTGAATTAATTCCAGGTACTGGTCCGATTTCCCTTGCTCCTTATAGAATGGCACCAACAGAGTTGAAGGAATTGAAAGTGCAATTACAAGATCTGATAAGCAGAGGTTTCATTCGGCCTAGTGTTTCTCCATGGGGAGCACCAGTGTTATTTGTGAAAAAGAAAGATGGGACAATGCGACTATGTATTGATTATCGGCAGTTGAATAAGGTGACCATTAGAAACAAGTACCCTCTACCTCGTATCGATGACTTGTTTGACCAATTACAGGGGGCCATTGTATTTTCGAAGATTGATTTGAGATCGGGTTACCACCAACTGAAAGTGAAAGATAGTGATATTTCCAAAACAGCTTTTCGGACTCGATATGGGCACTATGAGTTTTTGGTGATGCCATTTGGATTGACTAATGCTCCAGCAGTTTTTATGGATTTGATGAATCGGGTATTCCACCCTTTCATTGATTCCTTTGTGATTGTATTCATAGACGATGTGTTGATTTACTCGCGTAGCATGGAGGAACATGAGAAACATTTGAGACTTGTATTGCAGATTTTGAGAGAGAAGAAATTATTTGCGAAATTCAGCAAGTGTGAGTTTTGGTTGAATGAAATTGTGTTTTTAGGGCACGTTGTCTCGGGAAATGGGATATATGTTGATCCAAGGAAGGTGGAAGCAATTGTTGAATGGGAGAGTCCTAAGAATGTGACAGAAATTAGGAGTTTCCTAGGATTGGCAGGCTACTATCGCAGATTTATTAAAGGGTTTTCATCAATAGCATTACCATTGACGAAGTTGACTCGTAAAGAAGTGAAGTTTGTATGGGATGAAGAATGTGATAGAAGTTTTAAAGAATTGAAGAATCGATTGGTTTCAGCCCCTATACTTACTATTCCATGTGGGAATGAGTCTTTTGTGATCTATACAGACGCTTCATTTCAGGGGTTAGGAGGTGTTCTTATGAAGAATGGGAAGGTGATAGCATATGCTTCCATACAATTAAAGACGCATGAACGAAACTACCCTACACACGATCTGGAGCTAGCAGCCATTGTTTTTGCTTTAAAGTTATGGCGACATTACTTGTATGGAGAAACTTGTGAGATATTTACAGATCATCAAAGTTTAAAATACTTGTTTACACAAAAGGAACTGAATTTGAGACAGAGGCGTTGGATAGAGCTGATTAAAGACTATGACTGTACCATTCATCACCATCCTGGGAAGGCCAATGTAGTAGCAGATGCTTTGAGTCGAAAATCATCAGGGATGCTTGGTTGCATACGATGTGCTCGTGTTGGAAATATTCTTGACTTGGCATTGATGGAGATTGAATTGAAGTTTTCAAAAAGTGGAGGATTATTAGCACATGTCACAGTGAGACCTTTATTGGCAGAACGCATACGAAGTTTGCAGATCAGTGATCCATTCCTTGAAAAGAAGAAACAAGAAGTTCGGGATGGTAGAGAGAGTGACTTTGAGATTAAGAATGATGAATCGTTGTGTTATAAAAATAGGATTTGTGTACCGAATGATCCACCCTTAAAGAAAGATATATTAGAAGAGGCACATAGTTCAATTTACTCTATGCATCCGGGAGGTACCAAAATGTACAGAGATTTGAAAGAATATTACTGGTGGAACAATATGAAACGTGAGATTGCAGAGTTCGTAGCTAAATGTTTAGTATGCCAGCAAGTGAAAGCAGAGCATCAGAAGCCGGCAGGATTATTGCAGTCGTTGCCTATTCCGGAATGGAAGTGGGAGCATATAACGATGGACTTTGTTATAGGATTACCCCGGTCACCAAAGGGTCATGATTCTATTTGGGTGATTGTAGATCGATTGACGAAGTCAGCCCATTTTCTTCCAGTTAAGACCACCTACACTGTTGACAAGTATGCACGAATGTACGTTGATGAGATTATCCGTTTACATGGGGCACCAGTGTCAATTGTATCAGATAGAGATCCAACATTCACTTATAAGTTTTGGCCTCGTCTCCAGAATGCCATGGGCACAAGTTTGAAGTTCAGCACTGCGTTTCATCCACAAACTGATGGGCAATCAGAAAGGACGATTCAAATATTAGAAGACATGTTACGAGCCTGTGTATTTGACTTCAAAGGTAGTTGGGATGATCATTTGCCATTGATGGAATTCTCGTATAATAATAGTTATCAGTCGACTATTGGTATGGCTCCTTATGAAGCTTTATATGGGAGGAGATGTAGAACGCCTTTGTGTTGGGATGAAGTGGGTGAAAGGAAAATTTTGGGTCCTGAATTGATAGATATGACAACTGAAAAGATCAAAATGATTCGGGAACGGATAAAGATAGCGCAAAGCAGGCAAAAATTTTATGCAGATAAGAGGAAGCATCCATTGGAATTTCAGAAGGGAGATTTTGTATTCCTACGTATTTCACCATGGAAAGGCGTTATGAGATTTGGGAAAAAGGGGAAACTAAGTCCAAGATACATTGGACCATATGAGGTGTTGGAAAGAATTGGGAACCTCGCATATAGATTAGCATTACCTTCAGATTTATCCCGTTTGCATGATGTGTTTCACGTATCAATGCTTCGTAAGTATTTGGCGGATCCATCTCATCAGTTGAAAACTCAACCAATTGAACTGAAGGAAGACTTGTCGTACATCGAGGAACCATTGGAAATTATTGATCGTAAGGAGCAGGTGTTGAGGAATAAAGTTATTCACTTAGTTAAAGTTATGTGGATGAGCCATGGAGTTAAAGAAGCAACTTGGGAAACGGAGGATAGCATGAAGAAACAGTATCCCCATTTTTTTGGTAAGTGACCTTTATATTAAATTTCGGGGACGAAATTTTCTAAGGGGGGGAGGTTGTGACAACCCGAATATAATTATGATAAATTATATTTAAATCATGCTTATCTTATGTGATATGAATAATGTGATATTAGTATATCTAATGTTAAGTGATTATGTTTATTATAATCCTACTTTCATAAATCATGAAAGGTCGAACTATTTACAGACACAAATTTTAGTTGTTTTCGGTAGAAATGTTCCCGTTAGAGATTAGTTTTGACCTTTATAACATTATAAATGACTTGAGGTGAAAACTAGATAGTTGAAGACATGTGAGTTAGGGTTGTAAAACAACAAACGGATCATCAAATGGATGCCCGAGTGAAGAGTTATACCGAAATTACGAACAAGGGGCAATTTGGTCAATTCCCTTTAAGTGGTAAATTGTCTTTTATTAAACCAAATGGTTTAATTTGATTGGTTGTCTTGGGAGGCAGCCTTGGCCGACCTTATAACCTTGAAATATACTTATCCTTCAGCCAAAATCATCCATGAAAGGGTTTTGAGCTTAAGGAAAGAGAAGGTAGAAGTTTAGGAAGAAAAGTGAGGAGAAAAAGTGTAGAAAAATCCGTGGAAATTACGTAAAAAGCCCTGAAGGTAATCCTAATTGAAATTCTTGTTATTTATATTATATTACTGATTTATATGATATAAATAATCATAGGTTTACGAAAGTTTCAGCCCTTTATATGTATGTATGGTTAGATGTAAGTTTATGTTAAGTTGAATGTAGAAACCCTTAAAATTGCTTTGTATTGAAACCCCTTGTATTCAAACTTTCATATCTCTTTGTGTGATTACTGGAATTGAGAAATTCCAATTGGATATGAAAGTAGACTCATATATTCATATCATATCTGAAATTTAGAATTTATATCCTTGTGGTTAGGCCGTAATGATGATTTCAAGTTGGTACATGGTTTCTGTTTTTATACTTCATTTCGGTATGCCCTGAGTTTAGTCAAGCTTTTGAGATAGCAAATGAAGTCAAACAATTATGAAACTTTAATTATGTACGATTCAGTATGTTTACTGAAAATGGGTTGAAAATCATGGAAAGTTATGCTGGAGAAAAATTATGAAAATTCTTGGAAGTTGAAGGAACAATAGAGGAGCTTGTAGGGCAGATTTCTTGTGTTGTAGAGAAATGTTCATAACTTGCCCTAGGAAGCTTGAAAAATTACACCGTCACTTGTACTGGATAATATATTCATATATGTTTTCATATTGATGAGGTTGGACCCCTGTATTTGTACAATTTAGGAATATAGGATGGTTAAGTATGCAAGACCATAATTTCAGGCCATACTTGGTACCCTTTGAATGAATGTTTGTATTTCGTCCTTACAAAGGGTACTTTGAGTACATGTTTCATGTTTATATACATTGAGGAGTATAATTTCATGTTTATTTGACTTTGGTTATAAATTCCCCATAAGGTATATCCTACGGTTGAATGTCCGTAACTTTATCAACATATATACCATTGTTTTGTCTTTACCTATGTTTTATGGAATGTGACTTAATTGGAATTATATTGTTGATGTATAGTCATGGAAAGTTACATAATTATGTTTGAATAATATTTATGATTGAGGTTAAGTACTGATCTAGTTGGATTGATAGGTGTAAGGTCTAATCAACCCAGTTCAGCTCCACCAGAAGGAAACCTGAATACGTAGTTGCTAACCAAGGTGAGTGTACTCACTGGAAAGAGATATTTGTATCGTGTTGTTGGTATGATCATAATAAAGTCAATATGAAATTGTTCATTTCGGTTTACCGAAATGAGGGGTTACTCCTCGACCAGGAATGGGGGAGATTTGTCTATTAATGACAAGGGGTTACTCCTCGACCAGGAATGGGGGAGAATTGTCTATTTAGACAGGATATGTGAATCATGATTCGAAAAAGTTGGTCATTCATTTTGAATGAGCCGGATAAGTTAATACATAAGTATATGGACATGATTTATTGCATTTAAATTCATGCAGTAGTTTAGTAGTGATACATTCACTGGGCTATTTTGCTCATGATTCCTATGTTCACATTTTTCAGGAAACGCGATGTCACTGCCAAATCTAGGAGGTCAGGTTGGGTTAGCCAGGAATGGGAGAAACTATGATTTGTGTAAATGTAAATGATGTAATTAAGTTAACTTATCCTTCAAGAAAGTTTTTATGGGCATCATTACTCTGATGTTGTAAAAAGGTTTTCAGTTATATGGATTTACAATAATGATTCTGAAATCAAAACTCGTGATTATGGTTTGGTTAGATTAATTATGGTTTGACTCACTTTGACTTTCAAACTTAATTATAAGTAACTGGGTTGGGGTGTGTCATCCTCTTTGACTTTACTCAACTCCTCCTCTTTTGGATCAACGACCATAGGTAGGTTAGCCACAGGCTGGGCAATGTTTGGCATCAGAAGCTAGGCAGGCGGTAGACCATTGACAGGAAGGGCACGTGGAGCGTGCTAATATTCTTTGGGAACCCAGATAGTCTCGAGCTAACCCATATCATGAGCTAATAGGGCCTCAGGATCTTGAGGAATAGGAACCTAGTTTCGTTGCATCTCTCGGCCCTGAATTTAGAGGTTGTCAATCTTGGACACGAGCTGAGCTAGGCTGCCGTCAGATCTGATTGTATGACTGGTACTTGATCTGTATTCTCCACAGAAATTGGATGGATTCCAGTCTCGAAAGAAGTAGTAGAGGAACGAACAAAACTTCGGGGTGATTTGACTGAAGACCGAAGCCAATAGGGATCCAGACCAAGGGCTTGCGATTGACCTGAGAAGGCGTAGAATAGGATTTATTTTTGAGAAAAAGGGAAGATACTATTTTTGGATTTTTGATAAAGAAGGGAGAAATGTTTTTGGAGACGGAACTCAGCATGATTATTACAATTATTATGTTTTCACTTGTATTTAATTCTCCTAAATGCAATATCGGACGGGACCCGAGCCTGGAAAAATGGGGTTTTTAATATATGCGAAGCTATGGCTGGACTTGTAACCATGATCACGAATAGGGTCCCGTTTTAAAAAATGCTCAAAAATTTGGGCAGCAGGCAGACTCAAAATTTTGACAGGGTTTCGGGTTGAAACCAACAATCTAAAGTGCATGCCCTAGGTTTGACACCTATTAGCAGGTATGCAATTGATTAGGTGAATCAGAATGGGTTCCCCCTTTTGGCGTGACTTCCAGAATATACATCTTGCTCTTACGGGCAATCGGCACATGTGGACAAGCCATTTGATATACCTGAGTGTACGTCAATTTCCTCACTATATACCTCATAGGGACGGTACGTGTGAGAGAAAATTCGATATACTCGACATACGTGAACGCATTCCCTACATTATACCTCCCGTCATAACTTTGATCAAGTGGTACGATGCGGGGGAACCGTTCGATATACGTCGAAGGTACTTGGCCAATGGAAGGTGAGAGTCATATCGCTTAGGCTAACTGCGCCCTATCGGACTAGCGCCCATTACGAAGTGACTCTCCAGTTATCGGGTAAAATTTTGTCAATAACAATGCTCCTTGGTGATGTCGTGTGAATCATGCATAATTCTTTTATTAATATCTTATGATGAGAATGTTTTTCTTGATTATGCTAAACAGGGAGCAAAGTACAAGTACCAAAGGTACACCAAGTATAGATGGGTGATGCCTGCAACATGTAGATATATGTGATCCTAGGTGCACATGGTGCGAAGTGTACATGGAGAATTTTCTACAAGTTAGTGAACAGAAGCATAAGCATGGGATACACATGAAAAAGGGGAACATGCAGATATGGGGGAAATGTAAACAAATATAACATCCATGTAAATAGAGTTAATCCCTCAAAACAAATAAGTCCCCAATGGAATTACCACTATGGCCATCCCCCATCCCCGATCCTCGCCGTGGGCGGGCGCGTGAAGGAAGGATCTTTTGGTCCCGCGCATCCCTCTCGGGAGAACTTCGACCGGCATCTTTTGAGATGAGGTGTAAAAATGTAGAGAGATTTAGCATCTCCAGTCTATTTCACTCAAAAAAGACAAAAGAAAAAGGGGATGGCATCCAAAGACATACTGGTGCATACGAAACCAAAATAATTCGAGAAGGGTTCGGAGGCTAAGTTACGAAATGGGAAGGTGTTAGGCACCCATTACGCCCTTTTGATCTCTCATGGATGTTTGCTATTTCCCCTTTTTATTTTCCCCATGATATGTGTTCATGTGTATATATATATATAGTGGAGATAGGAATCCTCGACTTGTATCATGGAAAAGATAAATCGAGTCATCCGTAGGAAGGTATCAAAATAATACTAGAAAATAAGATTTAATTGATTACCCTTACGTTGATCGTTATAATGGAACGATAAGGCTTATGGAGTAATACATCACTAAGAACAAGTATATATAATATAAGAAAATTGGATTTAGAGAAGATAGAAATGAGAGAGAAAGTGGCAATAGGACTCGAGTCTTGGGTTTAACCCCGAGACGCCTATGTAGCCTATAAAGGCATCAAAGTCCATGTAGTTCACATACAAAATGAGGGGTGGGATTTATACCATATATCCAAATTGGGGATCTCTTATTTGTGAGAGTGTGTGTGTGTGTAGAAAAAGTATTTCAGTTATGAGAAAAGTGTGAGAAAAGTATGAGAATCCCTATTTGGAATTTATGAGAAAACCATCTTTTTCTTATTTTTTGGGGGTTTTATTTATATGAAAATAAGATATGTGTAATAATACTAAATAAAAAATATATTAGGATGTGTGAGATGAGATAATAAAAGTGCTATGTAATAAAATAAGTTATTGCGAATTTAAGAGAATTTAAAGATAAAGTTGAGAAAGTTAGACCTTCTTGAAGAGCTTGAGCTTGATCTTGAATTTTGGAGAGCAGCCCTTGCACTTGGATGATGATGGAGAGTGGATAATTCACCAAGTTTGATGAAAAGGATGATGAAAAGTGGAAGTTAGAAAGATATTTGGATGTTGAAATCGCGCTGCCTTCGAGAGAAGTTTTTAGGATTCGCTGAGAGCGATTTCTATCAGATCTGGGCTCCCCTTTGCAACTGAGGTGAAGGCCTCCTTTTATAGGCCCAGGTCACTGCCGATCATCATATACCTAGTCCTGCCTATCGGCACCTGCAGATAGGCAGGGTCTGAAACCTGCCATTTGGCAGTGTGTTTCAGGCCTTTTTGTAAAATTGGCTGCCGAGGGCAAATCGTTGGTTATAATCGCACACGGGGTAGACCTTTAGAAAGGTAATTTAGAGACCTTTGAAAGTCCTTTGGACTGCTCCCGAGTTCGAGTTGACTTTGGGATAAATATGGCTCGGAAGCATTTGTCGATCCATTGGACGGGGAATCATTCGGACGCAAACGGATCATTCGTTTGCATGGTAAGTTCGAATCATGCATGGGGTGGACCATTAGAAAGGTTAGGATATGTACTTCGACATTCCAAAGAGTTTGACCTGGTTTGGGGAGTTGACTTTGGTCAACTGGGCCTTGGAAGCATTCGATGACCTCTTGGAGTCAAACAGATCGTTCGTCTGCATGGTAAGTAGGAATCGTGCACAGAGCGGACCATTGGAAAGGGGTTTTTATGCCCTTCTAAGATTCATTTAGCCTCGGTCGAGCTGAAGAGTTGAATTGTGTCAAACATAGCTCGGGAGCACCCGGTGGCCTCTGGATCAAGTTTCGGACGCAAAAGGATCGTTCGTCTGCATGGTAAGTCAAAATTGCGCACGGGATGGACCATTGGAAAGGGATTTCATTGCCGTTCGAAGATTCATTCATCTTCGGTCGAGCTAAAAAGTTTGACTTTTGGTCAAACGGAGCCTGGGAGTGCCCGATGGTTTCTAGGTCAGTATTCGGGATATGACCTGGGTTTGTAGTGATTAAGGGAGGTACTAGGGACCTAAGGAGAGTTAGGGGTAACATAATGGGGTGTCTACAGTGACTAAGTGGTCAGTTTCTACGAGTTACATTTCTCCCGAGTGAGGTGTTTATGCCTCCTACGGGGCCGTTTGAGAGTTGGTTTGGGTTTTCACCCTCTAATGATATGTTTTTAAGCTACTCTAGATATTTTCCAAGTCGTTGGTTTCAATGTTATGTAAAGGCCCAATGTTGCATTGCTTCAAAAGATTAAAAAGGTGGTTTGGAACACTTCACAAAATTTTATAGCATTTTCCTAACAATAAACACTTATTACTTGTAATAACAAAGGTTGAAGATATTATTGGAAAAAGTGTGAAGCCATAATTAATTTTGAGAAGGTTCAATCAATTGATCCACATGTTGTCACCTATATGAATGATTATGCAATGCTTTTACAGCTTATGTCTGATCACTCAAAATTGAAGTTTCCACAAATAAAAAAAAAGCTAAAAATGGATTGAATTAATGACTGATGATCTCTTAACTCTTTTTACCACTAGAGTGAAACACGTTGGGAAAAATAGGATCTCATAGCCCACAATGAAATAAGCTTATAACATAAACATGAAAATTATTGAAGACAAACCCAAGTCATGAAATGAGCTTATAATCTAACAAAAATAAAGAGAAAAGAAAAGAGAGACTCACAGCCCTCAATGGAAAAATAGGAGTTCGACCAGTAACGATGAGCCAAAGAGAACCATAGCTAATAAAGTTTTGAATAGCAACAACAAGAAGAGCCACAAGGGAAAAACTCGCACAATATACCGGCGAGGAAGCCAACATTGTCCACAAAATTATACATACATACAAATAAATATAATATAGAATACACACATATACAAATAAAGAGTACAAGTTACGAATGATAGCCAGAGAATGAGAGGAGATGCGAGCATAAAAAGAGAGAGCGGGATACCTGAGAATGGGAGATGAGAAAGAGTGAGAGATCAAAAAATTAGGAGGGTTTGGATTTATTTTTAGGGTATTTATATTTTAGTTAAGTTTGTTCAATTTTGGCACACTTTTAAACAATGCTAAAATTTGGCACGATTTTAAAGTGTGTCAGACTGTGATAAAACCATGCCAGAATTTAGCACACTTTTAAGCTGTGCTAGATTTTTGATATCAAGGTGTGCCAAATTTTTATTTTTTGTGTAGTATTTATTTCTAGTTATGAAGAATAATTGGCAGAGAGTATAAAATAAAATTGCTCGAATGTCTCCCATATGGTCATCAGGTACTACATCATCCCTAACCATATCCCCCACCCTCATAAATTGAGTGGGTTGAACCGCGCTAGACCTAATATCATTATCCTTGAGACAAGGGATAAAGTGACTCTCATATTGAAATCTCTCATCGCCATTAAAAAAATAAATAATCTTTCTACTACCCAACTCCAATATAGTCAGCATAGTGAAATCTATTAGTCTCGCCTTATTTCATGTTGGGAAAATGAAATGCATTGGTCATGTCCCACTATTGATCAACAAGAGCCATAATAAGGCCCCTTTCAATATGTGTGTATGAAATGGTAATAATCTAGAAAAAAATATAGGCCCGAATCCACCAAAGAATGCCTGCCCAATGTTGACCAAATTGTGACATAGCATGCCACTATGAATATATGGTATCCCATTGCACAACGAAGCTTATAATCTTTTATTTCCTATAAATTAGATATTAATTTATGATGATGCTATAATTAGCACCACCAGATTAAGATAATATTATAAGTAGCTTAAGCTCAATCACAGTAGAACAATGGAGATAGATATATGTATAGATGGGAGAAGGAGATGTGGATAGGAAGATGAACAAAATGATTTAAACTGGTTTAGACAATTCGACCTACATCCACAGTGTGTGTGTGTGTGTGTGTGAGAGAGAGAGAGAGAGAGAGAGAGAGAGAGTGAGAGAAATTTACTAAACAAGGGAACTAATGCCCATGGATACAACACTCAAAGCTGTTTCTCTCTCTTTTTTATACAATTGGACATAGTTCTCTTATGGTTGTGAATTAGGGATATTTTCTCATGGAGAAGATGAAGTGTATATATAGGGCTTCGGGCGTGTAATGTACCCCCTAAGCATGTAATCAGCATGTGCATGAGGAAACTCCCATTAAGATGAAGACACCTGTCCCTGGCACATGTATATAATAATGATGTAATATTCCCTCACGTGAGGGAATGATCTTGCTGCAATGGTTTTGCCCATGTGGGATCTGCAATGCTGGAACCTTGTACTGCTCGTATGGTAGATGTCATTTAGAGTAGTCTCGGCCTGGTCGAGTACGATGTTGCCGACATAACACATGGACTAACGTAGTGTCGACTGAGTAGCCCAGGCCGAGGTTGACTAAGTGACGGTCTCCTAGCATCAGCTTTATGAGTAGACGAGAGGCGCCCTTGTTACTGAAGCACTTTCCTGAATCATAGGCATGTTAGGTGGACGAGGTCATATCTACGAGGCCGACCCTGGTTCTGGATGAGTCCTAGAACCATCCTATGAACTTCTTCTGGAAGCTCGACGTTCTGGGGTCAGGAGGTCTCATATGGAGACGAGGACATGTTTGGGTATATCAACTTATTAATCACCTGCTTAATTTAAATTAATTCAATAATATGATCAACAAAATCAATTCATAATATAAAAATAACTATATGATTTCAATAACTAACCAATTTAAATAAATAAATAATTTAATTTAATATATTTAACACAAGAATAAAAACTAAACGACTTAAATACCTTATTGTTCAAAGATCGTTGCGAGGAGTCCATGTCTAGAGAGAATCGGGTAGGGGGAGCATGCATAATATTCGTTCCAACTAGGAACAAAAAAATGGTGATGACACATTGGGTCGCACGCGATGAACCCTCATTGTGCAAGTCAGTGCATCGATCGATAATGAACCTCCTAGACATTGTGCCTAGGGCTTAGAGAGTATGAATTGCAGATAAAAGGTTTTGATAGAAGTTTGGGAGGGTGATGAAATGTCACTCAACCTAAAAATTAAGTAATTCGTATCATACAGTGTCATGGTATTCCAATTTCTACGCGATCAAGGATGCCGCGGGAAGCCTTCGCTTACCTTTAGACTTGGACCAAATTTGGCGTATGGGGAAGAAAAATTGCATTTGCACCATTTGGGGGTTCAAATTTTCCTCCAGGCCTTGGAGATTGTATTCACCTTAAAGGCTTAGACTATATCCACCAAAATACCATAATGTTATTTTAGTCCACTAAGAACTTGAACCAACATCAAGGTTTGGGACATACTACATCTTCCCGTGACAATTTCTTTATTGAGCTTGCCTATTTCCCAAATCACTTGAAATATCGCGGGAACAATGCCCATTTACCAAGGACTTTATAATAACTAGTTTTATTAAATATTATATATAACTCCTAAATTTAATATGTTTCCACGGTAAATTTAATTAGCAAAATGCATCTTCTCCTTTCACTACACTAAAATAACTCTTTCAAATGAACCTAATTTGTAATTTGTAACAGACGTACTCCATTAGAAATTTGTAATCACCCATACATATTTCCTTTCTATCCATTGGAAAGTATTTATTATTATAATTATTTAATTCCCTATTTGTCAAAAAAATATTACTGAGCCAATATAACATTCACAATGCTTATTGTCCATTGAAAATTTCAGCATGAACAACAAAATAAAAATAATTAAAATGCTAGTGTATAAAATTTGATTCGAGTATGTTCCTTACATGGATAAAAATGTGGGAAATATACTTCAAATCTATTTCCTTACACCATTGAGCCCTAGTGTAATCTCTCTCCACCTTCCAACAAAATAATAGATTAACATTTTCCATGACCAACATCATCGTGGGTGCCCCTACAATGCCTCGTCATCCACCGCATTCACATTTCACACATTTTCTTATTCATATACGTTGTCTTTGTATCCTTGTTAACCTATGGTGTGAGCAATTATTAAAATTTGGATCTTTAATGCTTATATTTATCTTTATAGCTATTTATATTCCTTACCTTTTACTTGAATATCTAATTTTTGTTCTTATTTCCATCCCGTTACCATATCTATTTATGTCTTAAAATCTAGGGATTTCAAAAAATATGTCATTTGTACAAATCAAGATTTTTTTATTAAATTCATTCATATTGAATTTTCACTATTAATCATAAGGTTCTTCAATTTAAATTAATGGGTTGCCTATGAAATTTATTTATGATATGGTTTTATTATTTCTTAATGAATAACCACATATATCTCATGTTAGTTATATCCCATTTCACAACTAAATAGATGTTGTATTGATACTTTTATCCCCAAAGGATTCCCCATTATTGTTTGGGTAAAAGGGGGCAAGGGTATAAGATTTACTGATTAGGGCTTTCTTTGGTAACTCTTCACTTTCGATAGTTTCTTGATGTGGTGGGGTATATGTGGAGTGTTAATTTGAAGTGGCCTTAGAGATAATTTAAAGAAATTATTTCATATACCTTATGTCTAATACCTTTTACTGTTTGTTAGAAATATTAAATTTAGGTGTTGGCTAACAACAAACTTAGAGCAAGTGGGTTGAACCGAAAAGTGATTTCCTATAAAATACGAATGAAGGTGACCTACCTGTTCCCAACAAAGGGGAGGGATTTTCCCGAGGAAGTTACTATGTTCAAGACTAAGAAAAGTAGAGAAAGACTTAGAGGATGCGCAATGATGATAGAATAATCCAAGAAATTTTATAGTTTTACAAACTCTCATGCCTACAGTGGTGTGAAAATTAGGGCGGTTTCTATAAGCCGATTTATAGTTATTCTCCAAATTTGGAGAATGAATGCAAATTATGTAAACCCTTCCTACGAAACTCATTAGTTCATTGTAATTACTACGAACTAATGAAGTTCTTAGGAAGGGTTTACAGAACAGTAATAAATAAAAGGTTGGATTTCTCCATTAGTATAAATAGGTAGTAAAAAAGAATGAAAAACCCAAAACTTTTATTCCCATTTTTTATTCTTTTGGTATATCTCAATATTTCAAAACAATGTCGTCCTCTTAACAACCAAATGTGGGTGGTTCTACGCCTACCGCACACTAACCAAATATCACTCCTAAAGAAGATGAGATTCTTTGTATCATTTTTTCAAAATACAGGGCTCGAAGTATTGAAGGCAACTCGATATCATATGGACATTTTAGCATGTTGTCTTAGAGGAATATAACAACATAAATGGAATTTTTGTACAATGTATAACCATTCTTTCAACACATTATAATCATATATCACAGCGTGTAACGATATATGTTGCAAAAGCTTTCTCACTAAACTTAATAATCATGGGAGCGACACATAAAAGTATAATGCGGTGAGCATCATTTCCTTAACATTTATTTAATGAGGATGAACAACGTGATTTATTTATATTTTTAGACATCAATAATTACTAAAATACTACGTAAATCATGTATGTATAACAGGGCCGCGAGGCATACCGAGTAGAAATCATCAGACAATTCGTATTAGATAATTTCTATCATATTTTAAAAGACTTGACAAAATTTAACGTGCGAAACACAACGAGGAACAATGACATCCCTATGCCTCTATAATCAGAGGACATTCTAGGTGTTCGGGACGTACCGTACATACCCCTAGGGAGAAATGGGTAGAAATAACGTGCTCATTAACTTGCACATTTTGATATCTTGGATTCTAACACCATTGTATTCAAGCATTGCGAAGGATTCAATGAAATGTTTAAAAGAAATAAAGAGTGGAAGGTCAGTCATCCAATGAAATTTGAGTATCAAATGGATGATTCATAAAAATTAAGTGGTTTGATCAGCTTACCAAAAAAATATCATTTGGTGCGGCTAGGCCAGAAGTCTTACATCATGGAGTTGGATATGTCCAAATTGAACGTTGTAAAACAACAGTTCCATGTTAAAAGGTTCAATGACCTCAATATAATAGTTGTTACGATCGAAGTTGCAATTTCCATGCTACAACCAAACTCTACCAGGATGTTGAACCAATAGTTAATTCCATCTGGTTCAACTGGTGGTGACTAGGAATGTAAATATATTACGTTTATTTGTTTGTATTTTCAGTTTTTTGCTAAATGTAATGTCATGTTGCTTAATAGAATGTACAACTTTTATTTTATATTTTACGCATAATTCCTCGTACATCGTTCAAAATAATCATAATTCGAAAAACATTTATTATCATAAGCGTAATTGCGAAAGCACAAACATGCTGGTGTTGCAACCTCCCACTATGATAAATGAAAAAAATGTTTAAACATGCAAAATAATGCCTACTCTCTAAATTCATTGAATCGCCCCATCGTCACTGCTATTGTTCCAAATGTGTTATACTAAATCATATTGTAATTATTGATGTTTAGTTAAGTCTCTAATCTGAGCAACCTGTGTGATGTAGTGATAAAAATAAGTTTGGCCCCTAAGTACTTTGGGTGTTTTATCCCTTTGTTCATATTCACATTCATCATCAATAATCATATTGTGCAATGTAATGCACAATTTCACAATGATTGTTAAAGACACCATATTCCATAGTTTACACAGTTCATGAATGGAAGCGAATCGTTCTTATAGTACACCCAATGCCCGTTCAACATCTTTCCTGCACGCCTCCTAATACTTGAAAAGTAATTTTTATTTATGTGAAACCCTTACTACCTCCTAAAAGTCTTAACGATTGAAGTGTATGGTGGGTATATCCCATGAATAAGGTATTATCCCATATCGTATGCATATTTCTTAATTACGTAATTAGTGGTAGCTATAGTCTCATTGCATAATTCATGGAAAACGTAGGGGAAGTGCTAGACATTCAAATCATTGCAAGATCCAGGCATACCAAATAAAAACTTCCAAATTCATAGGTCATATGAGGCAACCTCCTCGAGGATTATATTTTGTGATTCTGTACGTCCACTATATTGAGCATGCCATGCTATTGGGAAATTTTTCCAATGCCAATGCATGCAATCAATACTGCCTAGCATACCTAGAAATCCTTAGTTTGCGTTCTGTTGAAAGAGGCTTATGATGTCGCCCGTTGTTGGATTTCTAGCATACCCGAGACTGAAAATGGCCACAATAGCCTCAGTAAATCTAATAATAGTTTTTAATAGATTTGTCTCACTCATGGTATATTTTTCGGACCAGGCATCATGAGAACCTCCATTAGTGTGGAGTTGAATAGCGCCCAAATTTTTTTGACGATATCATAAACCTTGATGACGACAAGCATCCAATTTATAAAAAAACTAGTTGTCATGGTTACAAACAGATTCACGAATACGATTGAAAACACTGTACCTCATCCTAAATCTCCTTTTGAAGTAATACTCGTTGTATACCTTACCTTCACCAAAGTAATATTTCCAAAGTGTTGTATAGACTATTTATCTTCTTCGCTTGACCCGACGTATTTTTAGGAGTTCTTTCTCTTCTTAGGTTAACCCGACGTCTTGTTATAAGCAGATTCATCTAACAAAAGTAAATCTATTAAATGGTTTGCCAATATTTTGGTTGCCAATATATTTGGCCATTACTCCGAGCCTTGCAAATAATATACATCTTTATTATTACTGACAACATATTTGGTCAATATTGTTACTGATAACATATTAAATGGCGTGCCATTCATATGCCATTTTTGTTCCCTATAAAACTCTATTAAATTAATATCATAACAATTATATAAAAAAATATAACATCCCAGAGAACTTCAATACTTTGTAGGAAGTTATTTTGTTGTAGTATTTGTCTATGGTCACATCACAAAATTATAAAGCATCATTCATGCATATGTTTATGTATTTATATAAATATCAGAACACTGTGTAAAGCTAAATCTACATATTGTTTTTTAACCGCACATATCTTCGATAAAACAACACATATTTCTTCATAAAGTTTTTGAATCTTAAATATACATCTATGTCAATACATTCTGTTGGAATGGATTTCTCTAAGGGCATATGGTCTCGTGTGGTAGAGTATGGGTATCTAGACATCGAGTGTCATTCCATAATAGTGTGGATCAACACCTCAAGGCCAACCACACCTATCTCATTGGTAAAATTTATCTTGTGCATTTTAACGTTGCTATTTTATATTTATGGACATGGAATTAATACGGTGTTGATTAATAATATACAGGTAGTTGGTGTAGTGAATGAATTTGCAATAATAATATAAGGAAGTGCGTCTTTGTTATTGGAGGATCTGATGAGAAAAATAAGGGCGGGTCTTAACGACAAAGCATTCACAAAGTGGAGTCTCACAAAAAATAAAGATAGGTTTAGTTGTTGTGCTCACTAATACACGATTGTACAATCCAAATCTTATAAAATCTAGTTTAACTATTTCAAATGGGAATCTCACCACTGTGATCGCAGGAGAAGTGGAGCCATCTAATGGGACACACATTAGATGTGTGCTCTTTTTGAACCGTGTATATGAGAATGCGGATGTCATCGTTTATGAACGAACTATAACAAAAGGAAATTTTGATTTCATCAAGTCTAGATTAACTTAAATGACTACTAAAATAGTATACAATTTTTAACTTTCTTAATTCAGATCACCGTTAATCAAATTTCCACATTAATTATGTTTTTCATAAATTTTTACAGTATTCCAATTTCTCATAATCTCATTGTTGTGCACTTGCAAACTCAAAATCAACATTCAAATCCACTTGTAGTCCTATCATCATGTCCACTCCAAAAGGATTACCCAAAGTTATATAGATTTATATGAGGTGTATGGGTCAGATGGTGGGATTGCGGTATGTAAACGTTATCAAGGCTGTAACTCGGTTGAGTCTGGTCATATTTAACACCATGCACATTCAATACCGCAAGTTATTATTCCAATACCTCAATTCAATCATCACGTGATTTAATCATATTCTCATGCTTCTGAGTCTCATTTAAAAGTAAATTACATAGACCACAGATAGTATATGATGCGTCGATATGCACCTCACGCCATTCTAACTATGACAATGACTGTGGTGGAGGAGTGTTGGTTAGAAACTGGGGTCGTGTCACAGAGTGTGAATATGATGCCGCCTAGGGGAGGCCTACATCTTCGATCAATCATACCTTGGGGGGTTGTATTTGACTAGAACCATGAGATGAAAATGATGTTTGATACTTGGACGACTCAATAGTTGGTGTCAGGGCTCGTGGGATGCATAATGATGATTGTGAAATAATGCTAAGTCCAACCATATCTACCTTAAGATATCTTGCTATCGATGAGAGTAATTGACCGTACACAACTTCCTTCCAATATCCATTATATACATCTTGTGACATAATGAAAATGAGATCAGTTGCAATTAGCCAATATTGGGCAAAAGCATATTGAAAATCTTCTTCAGTGATTGGAAACAGTTTGGGTGGGGAATTGTCTGCAATACCATATTATGCCTGTCAGTTGGTTGTTGCACCTATCACCCAAATACTTAAATAAGGGATCCCTGAAAATTATTCGCAACCCAGATGCATAGTGAGCATAAAACAATGATATCATTATGACAATATGCATAAGCCTTGTAGGATTTCCAAATAATAGACTCGGGTGATCGTATCTCAATCTGTTGTTGACTGGTCAATAATATTAAATCGCTGAGAGCCCTTTTACCACTTTTCGCCTTAGACCATCGAAATATTGTAGGCCACAAATAAACAGGCGAATCGTCCAAATTAATCATGTCGTCGCCTTGTAAAAACATTAAATTTATGATAAAATGTTAACTTTTATTTCAAGGTAACAAAAACCAAAACATGTTTGCATAACAAATTTAAGAAAATTATCTCAACTAATTGCCGCATACATCAAATGCTAGTTAGTGATCGCCAACTTGCTTTGTCCATATATCAAATAATACGACCATAAATAGAATAACCCCAGTCATAAGCCCTAATTCTCGTTACGTCCTTCAAGTAATGAAAAATCCGAGGTTGAATGTGGAGTTTTCATTTGGGAAGAATAAGCTACCAATAACATATAACCAAAATGCAGGAGCAAGGATTGGATAGAAGTGTTCGACTGTAATTTCTATTTTCAAAAATTTTTCAATGTATTTTTTCAGGTTTGAAAGTAAAATTCCCGCACCAGCAAATCTTTCGATATAAATTTCTAGAAAATATCCATTTAGAGTGTTCGCAACATTTGTTTATTTATCATTAGGCAAGTTATGGAAGGGTAGCCCTTGGCCAATCGGGATGGATGCAATAAGGACATTATAACTAATTGGCATATTTACATATTATGACATATTAGTATGATACATTATATTTATTAATATGGACAAAAATAAATATTCATTTAAGCTTTTAATTAGACAAAATTTTCGGAAAGCACTGGTTCTATTATGTAAGGAATTTGTATTTTTAGGGACGAGGAGCTCCCCGTGGTGGGATTCCATGTTCATACTTTATTCTTGCGACTTTTGAGCATTTGTGGACGAGTAGCCGTTTGTGATGGTCCTCCTCATATAAACTTCATTTCTGTGTTTTTTGAGTTGCTTAGGATGAGGAGATCTTTCTAATGAGACTCCTCGCCCAAATTCAACCTTGAGTTCGGGTCATTTTGGGGAGAGCAACCCTTTCTGGTGGGCCTCCTTGCCCAAGTCTAATATCTGTGAACATTGAGTAAATTGGGACGAGGATACCTTTTAGGTGGGCCTCCCCACCCAAGTTCCAACTTTGTGAGCTTTAGATCAATTGGGGCGATAATCCCTTCATGGGGGCCTCATTGCCCAAGTTTTAACTCTGTGAACTTTGGTAAAATTTGGGGTGAGAATCCCTTCATGAGGCCCTCCTCGCCCAAGTTCTAATTCTGTGAACTTTTGAGATAAATTGGGCGAAGAGCCCTTCCTGAGGCCCTCCTTGCCCAAGTTCTAATTATGTTAACTTTTAGGACAAACTAGGGCGAGGATACCTTCCTAGGGCCCTCCTCGCCCAAGTTCTTATGATGTGCGTTTGGCCAAAGCATTTCTTTTGAGGGTGCTCGTGGTGAGCCCCCTCTCCAATTAGGTTTCTCGCCCAGTTGTTTTGTCTTTGGAGTGTGTACCCCTATAAATTATCCCCCTCGTACAAAAATCTATGTGTTGGGCATACCAAAGGTTTTTGTACGCAATGATTCATTATATCTTAGAATATGAACCGTCTAACTCAATCTCATAATGACACTGTTGCATTAATAAGGCTTGTCACTTCAACCCTCTTTTTTGGTCTCGAGGTGGCACGTGTCGCATGCAGAGCATACATCTCATTATTGGAAAATATCTAGTACCCTTTTTGATTGGCAATCTACGTGTATCTTAATAAGGTATAAAAATAACCTTTTAAATTTCTCTTTCTTTTTATCTTGACATTTTCTTTCAAACTTAAGTTCTTTATAGAGAGATCGAGAGAAAAGAAGTCAAAATTTTCCATAGCCACTGTCATCTATTCCTTCTTTTACCACTTCAAATGTCCTCTTCATCTTCTCAAAACCTTTCTTCCACCATCGCCATTGCCACAATTTCTAGTGAGGTGCTAGTGGGCGTGGTGCCCATTTATGTCACTATCTCGATAGTTTTGGCCACCAGAGCCACCACTATTACTTTTCAGATTTTGGATTCTACTTCTCAAAACTTTGACAATTTATCTATTGGGATACCCACTATGGGGGTCTCCTCTCCTTTTTGAGTTCCCACAATAGTGGCCTCCTCGTCTATTGGGATATTTGTGAGGAGGCGTTCCTCATCTGCAACCATTTTTACCCCAGGGACCTCATCGTCTAGAGGACCCCTCACTATAGGGCCGGGCCTTCCAGGATGCTCGCCCCAACAGGGGCTTCCTCGTCTAGAGGGCCCCTCGCTATAGGGACCTCCTCGTCCTCCTCGCTCCTGGTTTATTCCAAATCTCAAAGGGAATACTTAATTTCTCACTAACATAGTGATTTTAGCCTTTATCGTTTGGCACCCTACTTTGTCAAGGAGGACACTTTCATGACTGCTCTTGCGAATTTCGAGCTGGAGTTTATAGCCAAGATTAACGAGCGGTCCAAGTGGGTCTAGGTGAGTCATATGACTTTCCCATTATTTTACCTAAATCAATACTTAGGGTACGAGTTGATAGTGGTGACTTTCCCCATTCCAATATTTAAGTTAAGTCACGTGTTGGTGCCATAGAGGAATGGGGTCTCTGGGTGGATCACGTCTTATCCACCACCTCGCATAGAGTGGTTATTTAGGGACTAGGTATTTTGACCACTATTAGTAGTCTTAAGGCTTGCTCTATTGCCAAGAAGGAATGTTCTTTTACTTTGTTGACTTCTCACTAGAGTAGGTATTCCCATACCTTTATTACTGGTTGGAGGGAATTTACTATCACTTTAGAAGACATTTGTGAGCTTCTCGCTCTTCACTACTTGGGGAACTATATTCTTACTGATGGTTTTGAGGATGAGGATGAGGATGAGGTGAAGAAAATGATGGGGGAGCTCCACTCTGCTTTGGGCAAGTGCTTAAAATATGTATCTTTCAACTTGACTGGGACCACCAAACACTCTTTCACCAGATGGCAGAGATAGTGGTTTAAGGATTTCGAGTAGCTGCCTAAGGGTGAGAGCTCGAGCAGGTCCTTGAGGAGCCAGGTTAGACCAAATGTTAACTCCCCCTCATACTTGGCATCATTTTTTCTCACTTTTATGAGTATATTTCTTATTCATGGGAGGCCATATGACCCTCCTCGTGAGATTTTGTTCAAGCTTTTTATGAGGCTTGCTCGAGGGAAGACAACCCCCCTCGTAGCTTTGACTTTGGGATCTTTATACACTTGGATAGAAAGGGCCTATGTGGATGTTGAGCTCTCTTGTGGTCATTATGACAATATAAAATTTTCCAACACTTTCATCAACATGTATTTCTTATTTGATAGGTTTCCCAACTTTGCCCCAGAGGTTAGGTCTTGCCACAGTGGAGCTGCTCGTGCTGCGAGATGGCACAAGAAGACTCTTAAGACTCCTCTAGTGTCTTTCATAGACATCATTGATGTGTTTTCCTTCAGCCCCTACTTTAAGACTATTATAGGTATTTTTTCTTAACATTCCTTCTCATCTACTGGGGGGCCTTGCTACTTCCCTACTAATGCGGAGTCTGTTCATTCCTTCCCCTATATTTATGTGGTCATTATGCTTCTTCCCTGCACCTTGCCTTATCTGACTGACTTGGGTTAAGGTGTGGAGTTCTATCACTCTTAGATATTAATGAGGAAGTTTGGATATCATGGCATTCATACCCCTATTTAACCTTCCAGTACCTCCCCCTCCGAGCTATACCTTGAGGCTTTTGACAATTTCACATTTGAGGGGGTGGTTGATAGGGTTGGTCATCTGGGCAACCTATTTATACCTTTTAGATATTACCTACCCTCCTTCACTTGCTCGTGGTTCACCCTTTGGCAGAAGCAAGTTCTGTTGATCCAAAACTACGTAAGGGATGTCCTTCATCAGACTATTTATACAAATATTCCTAGCAATGATAGGTATTTGGGTAAGAGGACCAAAATGTCAGTATGGCATCCGAGTAACATCCCTAAGACTCCTATCGACCATCTCACTCCAATATTGGTGAGTCCTCTTCTTGATGACTCTATTTATTCCAAGAAAACTGAGCCTCAACCTGCTAGTCCCAAGTAGAGGGGCAAGTCTAGAGCTTCTGCTGCTTCAAAGAGGAAGCATGCCGATGTGGATGTTTCTCGCCTCATACCAACTACCATTTCCCCTGCTACCACTATTACTTCCACTGATGACAGTAATCCTCCCCCCGATAAGAACCAGGTTGAGTAGGAAGAAGACTAGTATTAGGACCTCTGCTCATTCTCTTACACCAGACTAGGGGTCTGACACGGATGATCTTGGGGTGGAAGAGAGGTATAGGATTATGAAGCAGTAGGGCTATGAGGCCCTTAGGTTATCTACTGAGGATCCTACTGTTACTTCCATTCCCATATGTGAAGGTACTACACCTCATTCCTTTTTTCTTAGTGAAACTAACTTTCGTGGAGTTTCACTTGGTGGTTCCTCTTCTCTATCATTTGAAGAGGAACTAGTCGATTATAGAAGAACTTCCTCCTATAATGATGACGGTTCTTCTTCGAATGACATGAGTTTACCTGATCGTTATGATGATCAACACCCTGATACTTATTATTTGTTACTAGTTTAAGCAGAGTCTTTTAGCGACGGTGCCTTGACAGACTCTCCTTACACTAGCAATCCCACTACCGAATATCTACCATATGGGCAGACTGCCTACTCTAATACTGTAAGTATTTTTTCTTAAATTTTTTATTATTGTTTTATTGTCAATTTTAATATACATGGCTCATATATGAATTATCTTTATATTTATAGCATTTGCATGATGTCTCCATTGCGGCGAGTGACCCGTCGCTCGACCTCCTGCCCGGGGGCCTTTTCCTAGGGCCTAAAGTTCTATGTTAGTCTTGTCTTTGGGCCTATCTAGGGAGGTTTGCCATTTCCCTCTGCTCAATCATTATTCTCTTTTTATTTTTTATTTTACTAAATACATATTCTACCCCTGTTTTTTGCAGTTACCTACTGTATTCCCGATGACAGTGAGGACTTCTTTTGTATCCTCTTCACTCTAGGTAAATATTAGCTCTTCTGAGTCTTTTACTTTTACTTATTACATATCGAGTCATATATTTGGAAGTCTTCTATTATTATACACATAGGTGACTGTTTCTCTTAGCCGCCTTTCCTCACCTCACCCCTCCTTAGCGGTGAAAGGTTCCTTTATAGGACTATCCGAGGTAATTTGAGCATGTCTTCTTTATGGTCTTTCTCTACTCTTTCATATTTTCTACATCAATGACTGTATTGTATTTGTCTATTTTTATTGCAGGGACCTTCTTCCAGTCCCCCTTCATCTACTGGGGGAATAGCCCCGCTTACGGGAGGCATTGCCCTAGGTCTATCGCCTTTAGGGAGGATTCCTATCTCTCGGGCCTTTGTGCCCATGGATAATAGGTTCAGCCTATATCTTCTAGGCCAGTTTTCACTATTACATCTAGAGAGACTGTTACACAGGTTAGTTGTACCGCCCAGGTATGGCTTATTCTTAGTAGGCTTCATCTATTTCTTGGTTTATGTTTGGTTTTGTGGCCTTTTTTCCATAACCAGGCCGTTGTATCCACTGTTATTATCCTGTCTATCATCTTCCTTCCTTCTTATTTAGAGGGGATTCAGGTATGCCTTTATTGAATCTTTTGTCCTTTTGATTCAGTATCCCATGCCATTGGGATTCTATTTTCATACTTTGTTTCTATTTATTTTTATACCAGTTGGTTGGCACTACCGCTTTCCATCTGCGTCTTCAGTTCCCCCTTTAGTAGTCACTGCTACCACCGGGGAAACTCCTGCAGTCATCATATCAATTGGAGGCATTATTGTATCTCATCTCCCGGTTTTCATTCCAACTTATCTTTACTTATCTTTTATGCCTCCTTTTTTCATTACTAAGCAAGACTTATAAATTTTCATATCTTTCTTCTCTTGCAGGGTAGTGCTAGTGAGACCTCCTCACCTACAGTTCCTGTAGTGAAGGTCTCAGAGATAGTTCCTGAGGTAGATTCTGTGAGTTTCCCCTTATCTTCTATAGGGGAAGCTTTTTCAGCCAACTTGGCCGAAGTCCCCTTATCTGAAGGGCTTTCTCCTAGCTCCACTAGACTACCTTTAGTGGTATGTTTGATCTTTGCAACCTCTACCTGCTAGCTTAGTTACACATCTTTGTACTCAATTTTTTTTCTAACACATCTGTGGATGTAGTCCCTTTACTTATGGGGCCTATATTTGGACTCTCAGGTGAGTAGTCCACCAGTTCTTATGCTTGAGGAGGATTTGGTTACCCCTCCGGTTAGTACCACTCTTGCTTCAATTGCTGAGGAGTGTCTGTCGGGTATCTCAGTGGGGAGCTCTCAGGTAAATACTTAATCTGCCTAGATCTTTTGAGCTTACATTTTTTGAGTAAGTACTTGCTGGAATTTACATATTTCCATATTTTCAGTTTAGCACAACGATTGTTCCTCTAACTGTGGAACAATGAGGGGGAACTACCGTGAGTCGGGTATTATACTATCATACTGTACTATTTTCTTTTTTTCCCCTTTTCTTCTTGATTTTATATGTGCAAGTTGTCTCACCTTCACATTCCTGTTTCCTTGTTTTCAAGTTAGTGAGGTGGTCCTTCCTAGTTCTGCGAGACCTACAGTGACTGTTATAATATGCACTCCCCAGGTATTAAACTGTCATACCTGGATTATTATTGTCTATTGAAGCTAGAGAATTTCTCTTTTTCCTTAGCCAAAGGAAAAATATTAACTCTTGTCTATTTCTATTAGGCTGGTGCTCAAGGTTATATAGTGTCCCCTCACTTTTGTGACAACATATTGGCTCCCATGGATTTTGGGGTAAGCTTTCCATGGTCTTTGTTTCAATTTGAGTATGGGTAACCCACCTCCTATAAATTCTCTTCTTTTTAACCTATCTCCTTTTTCTTTTCACGCCACAAAATCCGATTGATGAGCCTGCTGAGACCACTGGTTTGGTCGACGAGAGTTCTGAAGCCACCGGTGATACTGGCTCTAGCGAGGATTCTTCTATCCTTCTTTCAGATCTTGAGTATCATAACATATGATATGATGATATAGAGGTAGAGGCTCATGGGTCTTTCATGAGCGCACTGTGGCATTCAGAGTTTTCTTCCCGATTTTATGAACATGAGCGTGAGGTGTTGGAATTGCTTCTGGAGCACCATCCCGAGACTTTTACTTCCCAGAGCATCCTCAAGATCGATAGCCTTACATTCTTCAACTTGAATGCCATAGCTATCCATTTTCATGAATTATTATCTACCCCTCCCACTGACATGACTACTCAGAGGGCTGCACTGTTTCGCTAGGCTCTTCATGATTTTCAAAGCTTCTATCATCTCCAACTAGATTGGCTCGAAGCTTTGGTTCATTATTTCCTGGTACCACCTTTAAAAAGATGATAAATCTCCATAATTCCTGGAAAATTAAGGATTAGTAGTGCCAGGCTGAGGCTGTTCGAATTCAGACTCAGATTCAGTCCCTTCAAGCCAAGCTAGCTAAGCAAGAGGCTGGTGTTGCTGAGGATGAGGGTCATATGGCTAGACTAGAGGATAAACTTGTTGAGGAGGCTCATTCTTCTTACATAGACCTGCGCTCCCACCATGATTTAATTTTCATGTTGTCTAGTGGGTAGATTGCCTTGTTGTGTAGACTTTGTTTTATACACTTTTTATACGTAAAGAACTTTTTCATTATTAATGGAAAAGTATTTTGTTGGTTTCCATCATCTTTATCATCTACTTCTATGTGGACTTTGATACCTGCTTATTATGGCATGTTCTAATTTTGTGTGGACACTTCATCTGTTGAAACTGTCCCCTTTAACTGTGGGATATTTTCATATTAGAACTGTCCCCTTTAGCTGTGGGGTACTTGCATATTATCTGAGCAAGTAACAATTTTATAACTATCACCTCTAACTATTGGGTACATGAATTTTATCTGAGCAAGTAACATTTTTTTGAACTTTCCCCGCTAACTATGGAGTACTTGGATATTATCTAAGAAAGTTATCATTTTTAGAATTGTCCCCTCTAATTGTGGGGTACTTTCATATTATCTGAGTAAGTTATCATTTTTAGAACTGTCCCCTTTAACTGTGGGGTACTTGCATATTATCTCAACAATTTATTATTTTTAAAACTATCCCATCAAATTGTGGGGTATTTCATCATGGTTATCATTTCTTAGGGAATAACTGGGAGATAAAGGGTTAGCTCTTTCCCTCCCTCTAACTTTTACAAAAAGAAATTAGAGAAGGGGTGTGTAAGTCCCCTTTTCTCTATATTTTCTATGGACTGGTCAAGTAAGGATTTTTCTTTGACGACGGATGTTAAACTTGTTCTCTAGGAAATATATATATATATATTATGACTTGGAGGATGTCCTCCTACTGGTCTGGTGACAAGATGAAAATCATTTGTCTAACATTTGTGGAGAGACTTTGTTCAATATACTTTTCTATCGGGATGGATGTATCCCCAAGTGTAATGATCAAAGTTCTCTTTATCGTGGACGATCTTCTAGTGTAGTAGAGGTTCTATAAAAAATATACTCTGATGGATCTACCTTATGCCATAGGTAAATATGAAAAATAAGAATCATCGTGCTATTACCAAAAAGGAGTTACTATTCATTTCTTTTCATTTTCTGTATAATTTACAAAATTTTAATGCTCTATCATTTTTACAAAAAAAAAAAGAACCTTTCTGGTTCTAGACCTAACCGCTCAAATTCTTTAACAGAAATGAATTTTTTAACAATGCTAAGCATAATACCTCTTCAGGCACTTGCAGTTGATGGATTAAAGACAATCACTCTCTACTTCTGAAATTTGGCAATAACTCGACTTGCATACCCCTCTCACGATAAAGGGTCCTTCCAAGTTTGGTTTGAATTTTGATGTCGACATGTTGTGGAGATGGTGAGTGGATGCTCGCAGGACTAAGACTCCCATCTGAAACTCCCTGGGCTTGAATAAATTTTCACAGGCTCTGGACAACTGCTGGGTGTAGACTTTAAAGTTATCTTTCAACTTGTCTATATGCTCGTCCAACACCTCTAGTTGTATATGTCTTGGGTTAGGGATAAGTCTGTTCCTTCTAGAAACTCTGGCTGAGGGTGCTGCCAACTCCACTGGTAATACAACTTCACTACCATATACCAATGAGAATGGGGTGAACCTAGTTGGTTTTATCTTTGAGGTACGATAATCCTATAGAACCATGGTAAGCTTATCATCCCATGCCCCTGGCATGTCCTCTAGCATCTTCTTCATAATATTCATCCGGGTCTTATTGATGGCTTCTTCTTAACCTTTACCCTTAGGGTAGGAGATGATTGGGATATTGTGCACAATTTTGTACTTATCTGTGAGGAGGGCCATATCCTTGCATACGAAATGCTTCCCATTATCTATCAAAATTGCTTTAGTTACACAAAACCTCATATGATATACTCCTTAATAAACTAGGTTGCCACTTGGGCAGTCAGTCTCCTTAGAGGGATGGCTTCTGCCCATTTGGTGTACAATTCTGTAGCCACAATGATAAAAGATTTGCCATGAGAAGCTGGGCTGATTTTTCAAACTAGGTAAAATTCCCATGTGTAGAAGGGGTAGGGAGATTTAAAGCGGCATGTAACATGTTTCCATGTACTTGATAGGCTTTGCACTTCTTCACGTAACCAACGGAGTCAACCTCCATGGTTGGCCAGTAGTACCCCATCAGCTGATCATACAGTTTGGCACCCCCAATATGGGAGGTCTCATGAGCTTCTTTCAGCACTCTCCATGCGTCTTCCTTATCTATGCACCTTAGTGCCTCTCATTGTACCCCTTCCTGTAAAGATCTCCTTCCACCAAGTAAAAATGGGCTATCCTCTTTCGTGGAAATTTCACCCTCTCTTTCTATGGGTAACTCACTGCCTTTCAATCTTCGAAAGCTTCCATAAAGTTATCTTCCACTGGATGGTCAAAATGGGCCTGTTACTTTAAACAACCTTATTGCAGATGAGCAACCTCTGCACTCATGGTGGGCTAATTGTAGACCCCTCCCCCCGCACTACAACCGACGATAAAGAGGAATATCAGTGTCTCCATAATTCTTTTTGTGCATCTCTGCCAACCTATATTTAGCTTTTGGTTCTCTAACACATCTTGCTAGCAAACCTCCAGGTCTCTTGAAATAAAGTGTTCCCTGCATCAGGTGGTAGTTAGCTATCTCTGACATATTCATTTTCCCCTCTCTGGTTTCTAGCTGCTTCACCACTAAGTGCCTCCAATCAGCTGGATCGTTACTTGGGAACAAAGATTTTATTATAGTAGGCATTATTCTTCGCATTAGTATGATTCTTGCATCTATCTCATCCATGTCTAACTTCTGTGCTATCATGGATAGTGCATCGGGCTGCCTATTCATTGTTATTGCATATCTCTCCTCAGTTACTTCCAAGAACTATCCCAATAATCACTGTATAATGTATCTGTAGGGTACCAGGTTGGCATGTTTGAGGGAGAACTCCCCATTAACCTATTTTTCTACCAGGCTGGAGTCCTCTCGTATGAACAACACCTTGACCCCTCTTCTGAGTGCCTCCAACATCCCCAAAATGAGGGCTTCATTTTTTGAGCATTCAAATTCTAACTTGAAGGAGAGGGTGATCTTCTCCTTATGGTTTGATAATATAATACCTACACCTCCTATTCTTTGAGCACTAGAGCAATCGAACTCCATCGCCCAATTTTCCATTTCTTCCACCATGCGTGTTTGAAAGGTCTCCCCAGCTAGTTCGTCACTAGGAGCTTGATATTCCCACTTGGAAAATGGGCGAGCAAATCTTCTACTACTTGAATTTTAATGGATTTGGGCTCTATGCATTTTAAATCATATTGTGATAAAATTAAAAAAATCTTGTTGCTTGTTCCACAAGCACCGTCCGTGCGAGGAGGTACTTGATGGGGTCACACTTAGTGACTATGTAAACTGTGAAAGCTGATAGATAATGTCTCAACTTCTAAGCAAGAAAGACCAGGGCAGGATAGTGCCTCTCTACGTTATTGTATCTAGATTTTGTACCTGAGATCACTCTTCATAAGTAGTACATTATATTTTCTTCTCCTTCCTTTTCCTGGGCCAACAATGCTCCTATGGATCTTTTTGTTGAAATATGGTAAAGCAGTAGCAGTGCCCCAGCTTCTGGTGGAATCAATGTGGATGGGGAGGATAAAATTTCTTTGATATTTTCAAAGGACTTCTTCTTCCCATCTCCCAGATCCACTTGGCTTTGTCTTTTAGAATGGGCGGGCCACCTCTTCTAGCACAGGTATCAACCTTCTTAGGTATGAAACCTTCCCTAAGAAGATGTTAAGATGCCTTTAACTCGTTAGAGGTGTCATTATCATGATGTTTTCTTTTTCTCTACATCTACTTGTACCCCATGCCTATCACTTCGAGGTGTTCATTTTCATCTTGTACCCATAACACCTCTCGAACACTATTAGGAGGTCATGTATGTGCTTTCTTTCTTTCTTGGATTTCACCACTAGATTTTCCACGTAAAATTCTAGTACATCATGAAATAAATCATTAAAAATTTCCATCATAGTCCTTTGGTACATGGCCCCAGCATTCTTCAGTCTGAATGACATGACTGTGTAGTTGAAATTTCATAATAGCGTGCGGAAAGCAATCTTCTCCATGTCTGTCAGGTTCATCTTAGTCAACGTACCCATCCATAAATCTATACATCTCATAGCATGTAGTAGCGTCAACTACATAGAGGAAACTCATCTATGGGACATGCCCGATTCAAGTCGTGAAAATCCACACAAATTCAAATATGGCTCTTCTCCTTCTTTGCCACTGGTACTATGTTGGAGAGACACACTGAATGATGAATAGGCTTGATAAACCCCTCTTGCAATAACTTCTACCTCTACTTTTATCTTCAGGTCGAGGTCAGCCTTGTACGTGCGTGTTACTTACCTAACTAGAAGAGCATTGGGAAAAACATTCAATCTGTGATAACTGACCTCTCGATCTATTCCTGGCATTTTTTTGTATTTCTAAGCAAACACATCGATGAAATATTTGAGTAGATCAATGACATCTTCCTTATATTTTGGGATTAGACTCTTGGAAATTAGAATGGGTCTATTTTTACCCCTTCTACTCCCGAGTTAATCTCCTCTAACTCTTATAGCTGCTCCCTAGGTCCATCCTGCATGCATTCTGAAGCTTCCTCTGGTTCCTAAATATGCTCAATAATATGTGATTCATCCACAACAAAACATTATGGCACTGGATCGGTGCTCTTCTCCCATAACACCATCAACGCAGACTGTTATAAACGGTAGATAATTTTTCCAATAGGGTAAGACCACTTTTTTACAGGTTTGAGGAGGCTTAACTACCTTCTCCCTTTTTCTCTTACCTTTTTCTATGTCGGGGATCACCCTCCCACCCCAAATGATCATATACAAATGTCCTTGGCTGGGTAATTCCTCCAACCACTTGCCTTTCTTCTTGCTTTCTAGAAGAATTCCTTCTTTCCTTATCTAGTTATGTATAGAACTCTGCGTCCACCAGATGGGCCTCCTCAATGAAAAAAGGCTTTTGTGTGACCTTGATTATGATATTTGTACCTATGATATTGGACATTGCACACTGATGGTAGGTTTAGGGCATTATGGCATGGGCATGCGTCCATACCCTCCCAATGAGCAGTTAGTAGGTGGTATTAGCATTGATGACATGGATTTTGATGTGAGAAGTGAAATTACCAACTTAATTACTACATTCACATATCCAAGGGATTGCATTCTGGCACTGTCGAATCCTGATATCACTAGTGGTAAAGGCACTATCTTCTCTTGATCAACCCCCTTCTTGTATAACATGCCGATTGACATAATGTTAATGGATTCTCCTATATCCATTAATTCTCAGGGAAATGAAACTCCATTGATCATAGATGCGACATATAATGATCGGTTATGGAAGTAAGGCATTGGCCTATATGTCTTAGAAAATAACACTTCAGAAGTATACCTCTTGATCAACCTACCAATCGGCCCCTGATAATTCAACGAGGGATCTCCTCTCTGATGTACCGCCTCCAAGACTTCTCTTGTGATGACCACTATGGTGTCATATTTTACTCCTATTTAGTTGAAGAACCACTTGAACTTGGGGCTCCTCACTATAGCTTCGCATTAAAAATCCAGATCCACTTTATATGTTTGGGTATTACAAACGTATTCTGCCTCAGATGTCCCCCTCATCCAGAGCAAGGATGACACCACCTGGCTCTCTAGGAGTTTAACCTGCACAAGTACTTCATCTCCCTCCTATTCTTAGTATGTGGTGAAGAACCAATCCTCGTGTTTTCTTTCTAGATCAGTTATCTGCTTGTTGTTGAATGATAGCCTCCCCAACTCTTCACATATTATCTCATCACCTTCCCACTTCGTCAAACCTTGGGATAATTCTTCCTCATACACTACTACCATATTGGTAGTGGCATAATGATGAGATGGAAGTGGGTTTTCATTAACATCCACATGAGGTATCTGTAAAGTACCACTGGCCACCTGCTCACCAATGATCCTCCTTAAATAGAAACAGTCCTTGTTAGAGTGTTGCACCCGCTGGTGTAACTCGTAATACTTAGGGTTGGCTATATCAACTGTCGTTGAGGTTTCCCCATTTAGGTGAGGGTTACCTACTACCCCCTTTCATACCAATGTATGATAATAATCCATAACTTTTTCTACGTTGCAAGGTAGCGGTGGTGGATCATCCTCTCCAAACTTTCTCTTATTACCCGAGTTTTTGCTCTTGGATCCGAAACATCCCTTCTTGCCTTTGGGATTTCCATCTACGTAGTTAACTTCTTATCTCCTAGGGACTTGAACTCTTTAAGAAGTTAGTGGTACTTGTGTCCTCTAACCCGAGGTCATTGTCTTGATTATCATGACTATGTTGCTCGCAACCCTGGTGAACTCTTTAAAGGTTCATATCTGGTCTCATTAACTAGATGGAGCTTGTATTCCTCCAACAGAACCTCGACATAGATTTGAAGCAACCTTCCCTCTGTTTCCTCCTCATGCACATCAAATGCTCTCTCACGAAACCATTTGATATACTGCATTAACTCCTCCCAGTATTTTGCACCTCTTGTCAGGTGTCTCAATGTGAACTCATCTTCTATCACAATGTACTTTTGGAGGAATTGTCTATGCGTTTCTTCCCATGAGTAAATGCTGTTGGGCGTCAGGTGGTAATTTCACCTGTAGACATTTCATGTGAGGGTCTAGGAGAACTCCCTTAACCTCAAGTTCTTTTCATTTCTATGCACCCCTAGGTACTCAACGAACCTTTTCACGTGCTCTTTTAGGTTTTCTCCTTTTCCGTTAAACTTAATGAATTTTGGTGGAATATACCCCTCTCGGTATGGTTTTTTATTCACATCCTGAGGATAAGGATCTTGCAGCTCAACATACAGATGAGGTGTTTCTCTTTTAATGGAAGAGTGTAGCTTTCTCACCTCCTCCATAGTAACTGCTTTGGAAGGGGATTCTTCCAAACTTATGCCCTTTTTGTTACGGGTGGTGCCATAACCTACTCTGACACCATTTTTCGTTATGAAATCTTCCTTTTCGAAATTACTGCTAGGGTGCATGCACCTCCAGAGGGGGGAACCACTAGTGTTACACTTGACAGGGGTACATCATTTTGCTTCAAAAAGTCAAAAAACATGACCATAAGGTTCATACCTATCATCGGAGCTGCTTTTGGTGAGCTGGTCTGCCCTCCCTGAGGAGCAGATGTCTTTGCTCCTATCACAACCACATCCTCCTGACTGGTCTGGTAACTTTGGGTTCCATTCCAAAGTGAAATGTCTTCAAAAACTAGCTAATTAGAAACGTTGAAACCTTCTTTGTCCATGAAAGTGAGAATACTTACCAGCGGAGTCGCCAAATTAGTAGGGTAGGTGTACTAGGGTCTGTGAATAACTGAAAAGGGTGAGGCATGACCCACTCCAATGGACCCTGCCTTTAAGGTCCTTCAATAAATATCTAGAGCAGCACTCGGTAAAACCTTTCCCTTTTGGTAAAAATGGAACTAAAGTAAGAACTACTCCATGCAAGAAGATGAACTTCACAATAATAATTGTAAATTTTTCTCAAGAGAAACTCCTGAGAATGATGGTTGTCAGTGTGGAGTGAAATAATAATGCACTTAACACTTAGAAAGAGCAAGGAGAGAGCACTAGGTATTTGGGGTGATTTTGACCAAGTAACGATATGACTTGAGTTGTTATTATCATTTGACATTGCCCAAGGGTCCTATTTATACTTGGGCACTAGGCTGAATTGTCACTTTTTGGGCGCCAAAACTGAGGTGGTTGGTGAGGCACAAAGTCTCACCTTTTGTCCCTATATGTGTGAAACTGCATGTCCCCTCTCACAGGTGCCACTTGATGTAAACCAAAGTCAAAGAGAAAGTATGTTCACGCTTGAAGACAAAATATCTGATTTGGTAAATATCTTTTAAAACGGTAAATTACTGTACAAACTTTGTAAAATTGAGGAGCTTCTCAAGAACCACCTCCTATAAAATCTTTTATAAACTTGAGGAGAGGAATAAAGGACCACCTCCTCTATTATCATTTTATAAACTTGAGGAGAGGTCTCAAGGACCACCTCCTCTAAAATCATTTGTAGACTTGAGGAGAGGTCTCAAGGACCACCTCCTCTAAAATCATTTTATAAATTATTCATTTCTTATGAGCAACCTCTTGGTTGGTCACTTTAGTTATAACTGGGTGTGACTTTGCAAGGGTTGGGTGACCCTTAGGGTCTATCTACTAGTGTTATCTCAATCATAAAGTGCTAAATAGATAAGCTTGCTCAATAAATCTTATTCTTCAACAACCAAGCCAAAACTCCCAATAGACCCCAACTTGCCTTTTTGAGCCCTGGTTGCTTAACAGGCTACCTGTACAACCTCTGAATAACAGATATTTGGTATGAGGACACTCTAGGTGGACCTCCTTGCCCATTGGTTCTATTCTGTAGGGAATTTGGATTTCTGGGGATGAGGAGATCCTCGTTGTGGAATTCCTCGTTCATACTTTATTCCTGTGAATTTTGAACATTTAGGGAGGATTAGCCACTTGTGATGGGCTTCCTCTTACAAACTTCATTTAGGTGTTTTCTGAGTTTCTTGAGATAAGGATCTCTTTCTGATGAGCCTCCTCACCCAAATTTCACCTTAAGTTCTGGGCATTTTGGGGCAAGGAGACCTTCTTGGTGGGCCTTCTTGCCCAAGTTCAATATTTGCGAACATTGACTAAATTGGGACGAGGATCCCTTCCTATCGGGCCTGCTTGCCTAGGTTCCAACTTTGTGAGATTTAGATCCATTGGGACAAGGATCCCTTCCTGGAGGCCTCCTCACCCAAGTTCTAACTCTATGAATTTTGGGACAAATTGGAGCAAGGAGACCTTTCAGAGGCCCTCCTTACCCAAGTTCTAATTTTGTGAACTTTTGGGACCAATTGGGGCGAGGAGACCTTCCGGAGGCCCTCCTCCCCTAAGTTATAATTATGTTATTTTGGCCAAAACATTTCTTTTGAGGGTGCTCATGGTGAGGCCCCGTCGCCAATTGAGATGCTCGCCCAATTATTTGGGCTATTGAGTGTGTACCCCTCTACAACAGCTTAAATATTTTATAAATGAATCGATTATGATCCTCTGCAGAATCACAAAACTGCACCCTTCTTTTAGTAATGATCCACGCAAGAATCACAACAACCACAGTCCTCCTTCACCCTCAAGCTTCATCTTCAGCAATGATCCCCTCGGGTTTCACAATTCATACATAGAGATGCCTTTTTTACAAAGGTTGTGTATGCAATGATATAAAGTAAATGGTTTAAACATTATTCACCCAAATATATTATGGGAATGTGATTTGTGAATCAAAAAGGTTTTCTAAACTCAAAATATTGAAAACTTTTGCTAAAGGTATGCCGAAATAGTTCTGACAAAAGTCTTAACAAAAACAAACATGAAATAGGTATTTACATGACAATCATAAATTTCGAGGTGGAAACTCGTTTGAATGAATTTTTAATCTCGTTTGATTGAGAATAACAATTCTTTCTAACGAGAATGATCTCGTTCAAACGACCAAGTTCAAACGACCGAAAATAGTATGCCCTTATTCAATGTTGAATCAAATTAAACTTAAAATGACACTTCGAACCAAAATGGAAACTTATTAGAACGAGATTCCCATCTCGTTTGAATAAGATAGACGAGCTATAAAAAATTTTATATAAAGAAAAATGCCTGGAGTTTAAAAACAAAATCATGGTTCCAGTTTTAATAAAAATAAACATCCCAAAATAAATTCAAGAAATAAATTTAAACTTAATAGCATTATACTTTCATAGAGTGGAGATCCTTAAATGTTGGAGATGTTGGATCTTTGGATTTTAGGACAGCTCGAATCATAAGGTAGCTGGATATGCCAAAAACTAAGTTAGCCTAAGCTATGAGAAAGTGATAGAAATCATCCTTTTACAAATATCTATTCCGATAAAAACATAAAACCGAAATCCAAATTACATATAAATTCCCTAAGACATAAAAAAATATCTTAATACCCTCCCAAACTCTAAAATGGATGAATACAAGATAAAGATGCCTTAAAAAATAAAGTCTTCAATTCTCCACTTCTTCTTTGTCTTCTTTTGGCCTCTTTCTCTCCATCGAGTGTAATGAAAATATGATCTTGAAAATACCTACACACATGAAACAAAGGAAATACCCCTTGATGCATCAAGTTTTACATATAAAAAATTTCATTAAGATAAAATCACCCCCATACGTCAAACTAATGTAATCTTCCCCATAATTTGTTCTTCCACTTTTATTTTGTCCGAAATAGACAAGAAGTATAAACTAATCATGGAAAATAGGGAACATCACAAAGAAATAAGATAGCATCACGAAAAGATATGAATGAATAACATGCAAAGATAATCTGAAAGGCTCCATAAACTATTTTTGAATTGTTTTAATTTTCTTCGAGTATTTTTTTTTACAAATACAACACACCATGAAGAAACACAAAAATAACAGAATCATGAAAACGTAATGTAGGGGTGTGAACACATTCTATAGGGTAATAACCGTAGACAAACATAACATATGTGCACGAATAAATGAGACATCACTAACGCAAGATCTCAAAGTCAACCTTAGGTGTAAAAATGTGAACCCAAGTGAAATTGATTTAACCTAATCAGCTAATCAAGATCATTACTTATTTTCACACCAATAACGCCCAAAATAATGTAATGCTTTACGATATTTTTATAGGTAGTTCTTACTCATTAATCTTTGACTTAACTCCCTCAAAACTCACATATTGAATTTTTTTCTCAATATTTTTGAAGAAATCAATGCTTATATGGAGTGAATCATCAATGTTCTTAGAAATTCTCTAGGCACTTATGTTTATATGTGCCTTTAATCTTTTGGATCTTTTATTTTTGCAAATGGTGGCTTTTCATGCAAAGTCAATGTTTATGTAAAAAATTAGATTATATCTAATTATTTAATCACAGATAAAATAAAATGAGACAAAGAAATTTTAAAGTGGTTCAGCCTTATAAGAATGGCCTACGTCCACTGTTTCTATTCTTGCTGATTGTTTGAGAATTCTCGATTACCAGTTTAGTCAAGAAATTCCCGGTCCTCTTCCAATGAGGATGATACAATGTATTTATAGCCCTCAGGCTGTACATGTGAAAGGGTAATACATAATTGTCCATCAGGCGTATACATATGTATGATACTAATAAGCGTTTAATGCGCAACCAATCTATTGGTTATCCTGCTATTAATGCTTTGTTCAAGGTGCAGCTCAGACCGCCTAAGCTGCTTGAACCGCCTAAGTAGCTCGGTACTCATAAGTTGCTCGGTGTATTAAAGTTCCATGGAGAACTCTTATTGGTCGGAGCGTCTGAGTTGATTGGGGAAGCAGAGTTCCTCGTAGTCAAGGTGTTGTTCGGAAGTGTTTGTTATTGCCACGCAGATTGTCACGTGTCTTCACTCAATTGAGCCATGTCAGCAGACTAAATTTGGTATCAACAGAAGCCCCCAATGTTTTACAGTTCAAAATTTGAGGACTGTGAAACATTCTTTCTCGAAATATGGCAGTTTTAAATGGTCTTCCTGAAATTTAGGAGTATTTTATTTTGTATTTATTTCTCCTTCCAAATTCATATAATCGGACTTTTTGAATTTTTATAACCGCTTCGATTCTCGCGCCCTTTTTGTCTTTTTAGCGTCGGTAACGTAACCGTCTTTTTTTGTAATCATTATCTTTACCCATTCCCAAGACAGGGTATTTAAGCGTTGCAGAAAATCCCCTCGTCTTCTACTTTTTCAAATTTCTCTCTTTGATTTTTCCATTGTCTCTCTCTCCTGTGTGTTCATCCCTTTCATCATTCGTTGTCAATAGGCTCATCCTTTTTCCTGTAAGATCTTCTTCTTTCTCTTTGATTTCCTTTACTCATCATGGTTTACCCTGTAGAGTCGCTTGATAAGTTTCGTTCTGATTTCTCTATTCCTTCATGGGTTATTTTGGAGGAACTTTCTGAGCCTTCAAATTATTTTCGTTTGGCTGAGGGAAAATGGTTCCCCAGTCTCTTTGTCGCTGAATGTGGCTTTTCTTTTCCCCCAAGCCCTTTATGTCTGGAATTCTGTCAATATTTTGACGTGGTTCCTGCAAGAATAGCCCCCAATACGTGGAGAATAGTTAACGGAGTTCATAGATTAAGTCAAATTCATGGAACTCGTATAGGAATTCTAGAAATTATGTTCTGTTATAGATGGGCTATTGGTGACAATACTTTTTATTTAAAAACTAGGTTTTTAAATAGGGCTTTAGTAGTCAATCTCCTAGATGCCAATAGGGATTACTTCGAGCACGGGGTTGTTATGAAAAATTGGCAACACCCTCCACTGACTGGAAATGATGTGTACCAGGGTCATAGATGTCCTCCCTATGGCAATGGGATAGGTTGTTTTTATTTTATTTTTGAAATTATGCTTCCTTTGTGTTTGATAAAATGTGTCACTGATATTTTAATTTTCATTTATTTGCAGTTGACAGCAAAAGAAAGTCTCCAAAAGAGACATAAGTTAATTTAAAGCATCTAAAACTTATCTCGGGTTTGCATCAGACTATTGCTGATGAGCATATCAGGTCAACTTTATATTTGTTGCAGTATAAGAGTTACACCTCATCTTTTACTGCTCGTCTGGTGATAAGTGAGGTACAACCAGTACCTGCTTCTGCAAGTTCTTCACCTGAGTCTCATATCCCTCTGAGTGAAAGAATAAAGAAAAGAAAAGATCCTTTGATCTTAGAGAAATCTGCCTCTGTTGCTAGAGAGGCAAAGAGAAGTAAACATGATGTTCCAGAAGAGGGGACAAAGAAGATTGATGCACCCCCTACAGCTACTACTGTGAAGGTTACCCAGAAGCCCCCAGTGACTCCGAGCAAGGTCGCTGTTCCAAGTGAGGTGATTGTTATCTCTCCGGCTAAGACTACATCGTTGGTCGAGACCATTCATATTCCCCCGAGGAAGCTGAAGAAGAGCTCCTCGGTCAATTTGGCTGAATTCATCTCTTAGCCCCCGATTACTAGAAGTGGTGTTCCCACTTTTGTTGCCCTGAGCTTCGCCATGAACTCGGTTAAGTCTTGGATCATTCCTGAGATCCAAGGTATGGAAGAAAATCTTTCTCGGGACATGGTTACCTCATTAGCTGCTCGTCATATAGCTTCTGTAAGTATCATTGTCCTCAACTTTCATTTTTCCCTTGTTACATCTGTGTACTGACTTGATATCATTTTCTTTTACCAGTTGGTCACCTGTTTTAATACCATTTTAAATAAAGATGAAGCTATTAAAGCTTCAAGCTCCTCGTCTGGTGTAGAGGAAGCTTTGGTGGGCCTGACGCAGTCTTTGAAAGATTCTCATCAGAAGTATGATGATGATAAGGCTGATTGGGAGAAGAAACTTGATTCCACCGAGTAGGAGAGAAACCAAGCTGTTGAAGTCTCCAAAGGTTTGGAGAAGAAAATAAACAACTTGGAAGAGAAGAATAAAGAGCTCGATGAGAAGCTCAAAAATGTTAGGGAGCTTGAAAGTAAGCTCAAAAATGCTGAAGAAGAGTTGGGCCGACTTCGTGAAGTAGGTCGTCAAAAGGAATAAATAATGAATAAGCTGAAGGCTACCGAGGATCTTTTTTTCGAGAAGCTTTCCTTGGAGAAAGCGAAAAGGAAGTTGGCTATAAAAAAGTCTTTCAGCACTGGCTGGGATAAGGGGTGGAATAAAGGTCTGGCTGCCATGATGTCGCAGTTGGAATATGGTAGCCACAAATACTTTAGGGATGGCTGGGTCGCTGCTCTGCAAGAGATGAAGGTCGATGAAAATTCTGACATGTTTCAGCAACATATCCCAGGCCCCCCTCCAACTCCTGAAGAAGAAGAAGAGGACGAAGCCGCCTCTGAGGAATCCTTCATGGCGATGGAAAATCAAATTCCTCATTCCCCATCCATCCAGTCCACCAGCGAGAAACTTTAACCATCCATTGTTTCAAACGAGCAACTACCTGCACTCCCCGAGCAACCATCTGTACCATCCGAGCAACCTACCTCCTCGTCCCAGCCTCCCAAGAAAGTTTTGGGAGACAAGGAAAAGGTGTAGAGTTGTTCGGATTTTTATCTCTGTTTATTTTTCTTTATTAGATGTAACTTTGAATTTTGTACTTCTCCTTTATGATGTAATAAAATTTAAAGTTTCGCCTATTCATAGTATTGTTTCTCTTCTTCATACTTTGTTTGAACTCTTATTGATTCTTGCTTTCTCTTCCTTTACTAGTTTATGGCCAGGATGGAGTTATTGTCTGCTCATGATACAAAATTATTGAGGCAATGTAATGGGTACTTCAAATCTGGTCATAAAGATATGAGTGAAGCACAAATCGTTGACATCCTCGATTAGGGTGATTCAGAGCAAGCAATTTTAGCCTACCAGTATTTGAAGTGCCTGCTTGACCGTGCAGTGGCTAACAATGTAGCATATTATGAAATGAATAAATATATCCAAGGAACTCTTGAAGTGCTTCAACAACAATATAAGGAATTTACAGCCCTTTTGCACGAAGGATACGAGAAGAAGTATCAGTAAATCAATGCTGATAAGGGATACGATAAACTGTTTGCTGCTTACGATGTGAGGGACAGAATTTTGAAGGCTGAGGTCAAAGAGCACAGACAGATAGCTGAGTTGTTAGAGTAGGAAAATAATAACCTGCAAAGAGAGGTGTCTCAGTTGAAGTCTGCAGCTTCCACCTCAAACGCTTTGGTCCCTGTGAACGACGAGGGATTCTCTTTCTTGGAGGTCGAAAACGCAAACCTGAGGGATGAATTAGAAACCTTGAAGAGAGCTGTCCCTTCTACATCTACTTGGGGACGAGCAAGAGCTTATTGGATTAATATCGAGGAATAGAGAACTCAATCTACTCTGGAGAACCAGGCCTTCCAACTGATGGCAAAGAACCAGGCATTGGCTCAGATGTCTAAGAAGATCAGGAATCTGGACGAGAAACTTTCTGCACAGAAGTCTGCCTTGGAGAATAAAGAACTCTTTATAAAAAGTCTTCACAAGCAGTTGGAAAGGTTGACCTATCAGTTCCACAAGTAGCCAATAGAATTTTGGATGGATGGCTACAATGAGGCTCTTTACCATTTGGATGATAGGATCCAAAATGCGAATAATGAAGGTTACAAACAAGGGTGGTTGAATGCCCTGGGTGCATTGTAATTGGAACAAGGTCACTACTTGTGGGATTATCATAATCCTGGGTTGCTCGACTTGCCAGTGCCACCCTTTAAGCTCGACATGAGCTGGATCCCTGCCCGGGCAATCCCTCAGTGTTTGATTTCCAAATACCTTGGCGATTATAGTCTCCATTGCAATGCTTAAATATCTCGCCCCGAGCACCTACTTGATCGACCATCTGTGATGAACATCAGGATGCTTAAAGATCTTAATTTCATAAACTCCCCTTATGCTTTAGACGATCCTCCTGCTGGTGAGGAACCTGTTTCAAAAGCAAAGGGGAAGAAACCAATAGAATAGGAATCTTGATGTAATAATTAATTTGTATTTCATTCTCAATGTATTATGTTTTTGGATTTAATGAAAGACTTTTATTTTTGTTCGCCATCTTGATTGCCATTGCCTTGTGGTTGTAAAACACTTTATATATGTATATCTGTTAAAAAGATAACAACATTGTGTTATTTGTCGATCAACTTAGAGTTGATTAAAACTTATTGCCGACTAGTTTTGAATTTGTGGTAATCATTTGACAACTAATCCAACTTAATGATGTTTTGTTTCTCGACCAACTTGGTAGCAAAAAAGTTACGAGTATAAAAAATTTTGCTGGATCACTTTCTCGTACTCATAAAATGTTTTCGACCAACCAAGGTCGGTAAATTTTCCTTCTTGACCAACTATAGTTAGTGGGTTTCTATTCCCGATCAACCATAGTTAGTGGATTTTTTCTTACCGACCAACTTTGGCACTTTTTGGAATAGTTTTTCTTCCTAACCAACCTTAGTTGGCATTTTTAGGAATAGTTTTTCTTCCTAACCAACCTTAGTTGGCATTTTTAAGAATAATTTTACTTCCTAACCAACCTTAGTTGGCATTTTTAGGAATAGTTTTACTTCCTAAGAAACCTTAGTTGGCATTTTTAGGAATAGTTTTACTTCCTAACCAACCTTAGTTGGCACTTTTAGGAATAATTTTACTTACTAACCAACCTTAGTTGGCATTCTTAGGAATAGTTTTACTTCCTAACCAACCTTAGTTGGCATTTTTAGGAATAGTTTTTCTTCCTAACCAACCTTAGTTGGCATTTTTAGGAATAGTTTTACTTCCTAACCAACCTTAGTTGGCATTTTTAGGAATAGTTTTTCTTCCTAACCAACCTTAGTTGGCATTTTTAGGAATAGTTTTGAGTAGTCTGAGTTTTGCTGAGTAGTGTGTAGCACTAGTATTCCGCAAAAAAATTCCAACAAAAGGAGAGAACTGGGCGGAACTTTGTCACTTTATTCATACTAACAAAAATATATTACATGAGAGTTTACATCACTGATAATAATTACGCAAGTGTTTTGCATTCCATGAATTCTTAAACTCCTCCCTTCTAAAGTTGCTATTCTGTAGGTTCCTGGTCGAACAACTTTTGTAACTCGGTAAGGTCCATGCCAGTTTGCTTCCAATTTGTTCTGCTTTTGAATAACTTTCTTTAGCACATAGTCTCCTTCTTTCAGGTCGCACTTCTTTACTCTCTTGTTGTAGAACAAAGTTGTTCGTTGTTGGAAAGCAGCATTCCTAATGGCTTCTTCTTCTTCTCTAACTTCCTCGAGCATGTCCAAATGCAATCTTCTCATTAAGTCACTGATAGGGGAATTGAAATTCAGTACCCTGTGTGTTGGGAGACCCAACTCAGCGGGTATAACAGCTTCACTTCCAAATGCTAGCATGTATGGGGATTCTCCAGTTGCTGCTCGGGGAGTAGTTCGATAAGCCCATAGTACTGACTGTAGCTCATTAATCCAGTTTGCTTTCGCATCATTCAGTCTTTTCTTCAATCCATTTAGCAGCATTTTGTTTGTCACTTCAGTTTGGCCATTGCTTTGGGGATGACCTGGTGCCGAGTGGATCTTCAAGATATTTGATTGATGATAATAGGCAGCGAACTCCTCATTGTCAAATTGTGTTCCATGGTCGGTAATGAATGCATGGGGAAGACCATATCTACAGATAATATTTTTCCAAATAAATTGATACATCTTCTCGTACGTCATGTCGACAAGAGGCTCGACTTCCACCCACTTAGTAAAATAATCCACTACGACGACGAGATATTTAAATCTTCCTCTGGTCGTTGGAAGTGGTCCGAACAAGTCAATTCCCCACTTGGAAAATGTCCAAGGGGAAGTAATGGGTGTTAACAACGCTTGGGGAGTTCTTCGGATGGAGGAGAAGCGCTGACACTTGCCAAATTTCTTAGCATAGGCTATATAATCAGCCCTCATCGTTGGCCAGTAGTATCCTTGCGTCATAACCCTTTGCAAAAGCGTTCGGCCTGCTACATGGGCTCCACACGACCCTTCATGGATCTCTTCAATCAAGTCTTTCACCTCGGTGGGATGCACACATCTTTGCACACCTGCTATAATTCCTCGTCTGTACAGAATAACATTATTCAGTACATAACGAGCAACTTTAAACTTCAGTTTTTTTGCTGCAAATTTGTCAGTTGGCAATTCCCCCTCCTCAATATATGCCCTGATGGAATCCATCCAAGATGGTCCTAAATTAAGGGTAATAAAATTCATCGTCAAATCTTCATCTATACTCCGACCATCTAAAACTTCAATTGGGATTGTTCTTCGTAGCTCGGTACGAGTAGCTGATGCTAATCGAGCTAAGGCGTCTGCCCTCGCATTCTCCATTCTTAGTATTCTGACCAGCTGAATAGCAGCAAATTCTGATACCAATTCCCTTGCCTTTGTATGATATCTGATCATTAATTCTCCTTTGGCTGCATATACTCCCATCATTTGATTTACGATCAATTGTGAGTCACTGAAGACAATAACCTGCTCTGCCCCCATGGTTTTTGCCAAACTAAGACTTGTAATCATGGCTTCATATTCAGCGTCATTATTCGAAGCTTTGAATTGGAAGCGTAGGGCATATTCCATGTCAACATTGTCTGGATTACTAAGAATAATCCATGCCCCATAGCCTGTTGTGCAAGATGAGCCATCCACATATAAACTCCATATAGGTAACTCGTCTTCAAATCTCTGATCTGACAGAGTTCCTCGGCGAAAAATTTGTTGCTTCCTTTCACCATCTCTTAATATTTCTTGCTATTCATCGATCATCACTTCTTGCCCTTTTACCAACCTAAGTTGGTCTGGGCTTGAGTTTGATGATTCTGTAACATCCACAGGTTGATCGATGAGCAGCTTTTGTTCCTCGGGGGCATCAGGATAGGTGAACTCTGCTATAAAATCTGCTACTGCTTGCCCTTTAAGCAATGATCTGGGTTCATAAATTATGTCATATTCATCGAGCTCTATTGCCCAATACATCAATCTTCCTGATTTTTCTGGTTTATGAAGAGCTTGCCTCAATGGCATATCGGTATATATGACTATAGTATGAGCCTGGAAGTATGGCTTCTTTCTTCTACTTGCCTCGATCAATGCTAGTTGATATGCCCGAAGTGTAACCTCGGCCCAGAAACACCAACCTCGGTCGAGATCATGGCAAACGTTGGATGAGTCTTGGGCACGCGATATCAACCCTCTTCCATAGCAAGGTCGGCTAGGGCCGACACTACCATGAGCCTCTCCAAGGGGCATCACAAGGACCAGTAGCATTCTCGTATACCTTGGGATGGAAACCTTGGCCATACATAAGTCGAGATCGCAGGAGACCACCAACAACTTCATCAATACATCAGTCGATACTCCAAACACTCCAGCTCAGCTTATTCCTAGGCCGACCTTGCCCATTGTCTCGGCTGGGATTAGGCCGAGACCTCCATAGAATACTCGGACTGAACAGGTACCTAAACTTACCAACCGCGGCCTCCCCCAGGCCGAGGTCATACCCCAGACGCGATAGCCGAGCATCTGCTGACATTTGGATAAGGGCACGTGGACACAAATCAGTTATAACAAGATTATTCCCCACACGTGGGGAGAATATTGAATCATCATTCTCTACATGTGACAGTGACAGATGGCTTCCCCATATTGGTGAGGCAAACACACACATGCTTATTGCATGCATGGGGGGTACATTACACCTCCTAGGTACTATATATAGAGGTCATCCTCTACCTTGCAAAGGATCCCCAGATATTCAACCCTAGCTAAAACTCTGTCTAAATACACAGTAGAGAGAGAAAGCTTGAGAGATTGTATCCATGGCCATTAGTGCCTTATTGCAGTGAGGTTATTCACACACACACAGTGGACGTAGGCCAAATTAGGCTGAACCACTTATATCCTGGTGCACTCTCCTCTTCTCCTCATCTCATTCTCTTACCTTTTACATTGCTGTGGTGCCATTGTTGTTATTAGATTAAGCTTGAAAACACCTTATCTGGGAGTGCTAATTGCAGCATCATCATTTTGGCGCCGTCTGTGGGAACGAGAAGCTATCTCTTCCTCTTTTTCTGCTTAACCTCACCGGAGACTCTTGTGGTGAACCAGGCCTCCCCCTAGCACGGAGCTGTTTCACCATTGAAAGAGGTCCTTTGAGGTACTAAGCTCACCTGCTACTCAAGCTCTATAGTGTTAACATATGGCACCAGACTTACCACCGCCTCATACGCCACCTGGGGGTGGAGGGCCTAGTTCCAGTCAGGCACCCCCCAGTCTGAAATGGCGGAGGTAGATGCAGCCTTGAGATCCTTAGCCGCAACACAACAATCCATGCAGGAGAAATTTTCATAGCTCAACCAAAATATGATGAGGCCACCTGGAGTCTCACCGGACATGATTACTCCGGCAGAAGTTCAGCCTCATCCTGATGCCAGGGGACCACCCCAGGCACCAATGAAGGACCAGCCTGCACCCCAGCGGAGAAGGGACGTTGCTGACCCTAGGCGCTTGCGCCTAGGGAGGCAGGGAAACCCTTGCCCAGAAGACAGGTATGATGATCTAGAGGCGGAAAAAGAACTGGAAGACTGCTGGGAGCCGTATGAGGTGTCAAATAACACTGTACGACCTCTTAGGCAAAGTCAAGGTTGTGTCGGCCGAAGAGCTGGAGAGGCCCAACAAAGAGGGTCAGCCTTTGATAGGTTGAGCAGAGGGTCGGCCTTTGAGAAATTGGGCTTGATGAATGACCTAAGCCAGAGATTGTCGAGATCAAGGAGCGCCGTAGGCTCTCAAAAAGGGAACAAGCAGGGTCGGCCAGATCAAGGCCGACACTGTGAAAGAAGAGGCAGGGAACAGGAAGAGGTCAACAGCCGATGTGTCGCGACAGGGGAACCCTCAGTCCATCACAGGGAGGTGGCAGGGGATAACCTCGGCCAAGTCGACGACGGAAGACCATGGAATGATTCTGTCCAACGCCTTGAGGAGAAGATAGGAGACCTCATTAAAAGCAGGGACCCATTACAAAGGGTTTACTCAGAGGGCTCCCCATTTGTGGCAAAAATAGTGGGGTTCCCAACCCCAGCTAAGTTCAAGCCTCCTACTGTGTCTCCCAAGTATGATGGCAACACTAACCGTATGCATCATATCGAAATGTACCAATCGGCAACAGACATCTACTCGATACCCGATGAGATGAAGTGTAGGGCCTTCTCTGGGACCTTGATAGGGGCAGCACACAGTTGGTTCACCTCCCTTCCGAAGAACTCAATTGAGAACTTCAAAGGCTTGGCTGAGAGATTCATCCACAACTTCTGCTTTGGGGTGAGGCCTCAAAAGAAGACTACCCACCTGCTGTATGTCAAGCAGGCCAAGGGTGAGAGCCTAAGAGACTACAAAGAAAGATTCAACAAATAAAAGTTCGAAGTCGAAGATTATGAAGAAAACATAGCCGTGACTGCCCTTATAGGAGGTCTCCAGAAGAGGAAGCTATTGTGGAAACTGGCGGAAGAGCCCCCTAGGTCTATGGCGGAGATGCTGGCAACCGCAGGGAAAGTAATGAATGCGGAAGAGGTAATGGCCACCAAGTATGAGGAAGAGAACCGCGGTGGCAGTGGAAAGTCCCAAAGCAAGAAAGATGGGAAAAAGAGGTCGGGTGATGACAAGTTCGCTCACTATTCACCTCTGATTGTAGGCTGTGAGCACATCCTCAATGAGATTAAGACTGATAGGACTCTGAGATGGCAGGAAAAACTGAAGGCCCCACCACATAAGAGGAACAAAAACTTATGGTGTGGGTTCCATCAGGATCATGGCCATGTCACGGATAGATGCTTCGCTTTAAAAGATGAGATTGAAAAGATGTTGAAATCTGGAAAGCTGAGGAAGTATGTGGATGGTAAGGCTCCAAGGGGTGGAAGAGATGACCCTAAGAAAAGGAGAAATGACAAATGCCGTGATAATGTCCCGGCCAGAAGAGACGATGATTCAGAAGGAGATGACGAAGACGATCCGGATCTTCCGTCAAAAGATGACAACACCCCAGTGAAGAGGGTCGGTATGATATCCTTTGGTGTTGACACCACGTGTGGAGGATTTGCAGGAGGTGGCTCTGAAGTAGCTGATAGGAAGGCTCACGTAGCAGAGGCCAGGTCAGTGGCCAAGCTTGAAGTTGCGAATCTAACGTCTTCTGATACAGTGTAGAAGAGTAATAAAGTAGACATAGACACCCTCGTAGTTGGGTTATCCAGGCTCGACTTCAAGGGTATCTTATCCCCCCAGGATGACCCTCTGGTCATAACAACAAGGGTGCATGGGTGCGAGGTGCAGAGGATCCTCATAGATGGAGGGAGCTCGACAGACGTGATGTTCTGGCCTTGCTTCAAGAGCATAAGTCTTAGCAGAGCAAGGATGATGCCCTATCATCACCCATTGATAGGCTTCAGTGGCGAAAAGGTCCACCCCTTGGGCATGTATGAGATGAACGTACGGATGGGTGGTGAGTGGCCTAAGAGGCTGACTAAGAAGATAAATTTTTTCGTCATGGACGAGAACATGTTCTCGGCCTATAACCTCAGCATAGGAAGGGTGGCCCTTAAAGAGTTTGAAGCTGTGCCGTCGACGATCCATTAGATGCTAAAATTATCGACTCCTTATGGAGTAGGGGAAGTGCAAGGTGACCAGACCACATCGCGAGAATATTACTTCAACTCGACCGAAGAGAGAGAAGCCCATAAGAGGGAAACCACCACTTATAGCATTAACACTCTTGACCCAAGAGATGAAACAAAGTTGAAGAAGGGAGAGGCCGCGGAAGAGGTAGAATCCATCGTCCTCAATGAGGATGAGTCGGAAAAAACCATCCAGGTCGGTAAAGCCCTAGAGCCAGGAACCAAGGAAGAGCTGAGAAACTTCCTCAGGAGGAGACAGAGTGTCTTCGCATGGAGTCACGCAGATATGCCTGGCATCGACCCTGAGGTGATGAGTCATAAGCTCAACGTGACCAGAGATGCCAAGCCTATCAAACAGAGACGAAGAGTCTACTCCATGGAGAAATACGACGTCATCCGAGAAGAGGTCAACAAGTTGGAAGAGGCCGAGTTCATAAGAGAAGTTACCTATCCGGAGTGGCTTTCAAATGCAGTCATCGTGCCTAAGGCCAATGGGAAGTGGAGAATGTGTGTGGACTTCACTGACCTGAACAGATCTTGTCCAAAAGACAGCTATCCCTTCCCTCGGATAGATCAGATGGTGGACGCGACGGCGGGACATGAGCTCATGAGCTTCATGGATGCGTATTCAGGCTATAACCATATCTTCATGGATGCTGAAGACTCTGAGAAGACAACCATCATTACTAACAAAGGGACGTACTGTTAAAAAGTGACGCCCTTCGGTCTGAAAAATACAGGGGCAACGTACCAAAGTCTTGTCAATAAGATATTCGAAGAGCAAATAGGTAAGACTATGGAGGTGTATGTGGACGATATGCTAACAAAGAGCTTGAAAGCTTGCACTCACGTAGCAGACCTTGAGAAGACCTTCGATGTTATGGACTCATACAGAATGAAACTCAACCCAGCAAAGTGTGTCTTTGGAGTAGGAGCTGGGAAGTTCCTGGGATTCATCATTAACGAGAAAGGAATTGAAGCGAACCCTGTGAAAATCAAGGCATTACTTGACATGAAGACTCCAAGGAGTATCAAGGATGTCCAAAGACTTACGGGGAGAGTGGATGCCCTTAACAGGTTTGTTTCTAGGGCAACGGACAAGTGTCTTCCATTCTTTAAAGTTTTAAGAAAGGCCTTCCAATGGGATGAAGAGTGTGAACAAGCCTTCAACCAACTCAAATCTTATATAGGATCCCCCTTATTGCTATCTCGACCCGTCGCAGGGGAAAAGTTGTATGTGTATCTGGCAGTCTCCAAATCAGCCATCAGTGCGGCCATAATACGGGAAGACGATGGGATCCAAAGGCCTGTGTATTTCAATAGTAAAGACCTTCAAGGGGATGAACAGAATTACCCTTGCATGGAAAAGTTGGCCTATGCCCTGATACACGCTTCAAGAAAAATGAAGCCCTACTTCCAAGCTCACTCCATGGTAGTCCTCACTGACTCCCCACTAAGACAGGTCCTGCATAAACCTGAGAAATCCGGGAGGTTGATGACCTGGGCCATCGAGTTGGGGGAGTACGATCTTACCTACCAACCTAGGACAACCATCAAAGGGCAGGCCCTAGTAGATTTTGTTGCTGAGTTCACATGGGAAGAGGCCGAGGCAGAGAAAGGCCTGGGGCATGGAAGAGACAAACTGCAGTGTCTTCCAAAATCAGGAAGAGGCGACACCCAGTGTCTTTCGAGATCTGGAAGAGGTCGCGTCTAAAAAAGTTATGAGCATAATTGAGGAGGATGAGGAGGATCAATATCTCTTCAAACAAGGAGTCATGACAGAAGGAGCCTTTTCATCAGATACAGATGTCTGGAGCCTCTTCTTTGATGGTTCTTCCTGCGACCGTGGAAGTGGTGCGGGTTTTATACTCTCAGCTCCAGATGGTGTGAACATTGAATACGCCCTGAGATTCAACTTCCAGGCCTCAAACAACGAGTCCGAGTATGAGTCCATGATAGCAGGTCTCTTATTGGCAACAACTCTTCGCATAAAGCGACTCCTACTCTACAGCGACTCAAGGCTGGTTGTCAATCAAGTACTGGGGATCTATGAGGCCAAAGATAAAAGGATGGCCAAGTACTTGAAGAGGGTAAGAAGGTTGTTAGAATATTTTGAAGAGTCAAAACTGAAGAGAGTGCCTCAACAAAGTAACAGTCACGCAGATGCATTGGCAAGGCTGGCCTCGACAATGAAGACAGATGTTTGAAGGACCATTCCAATCGAGGTCTTGAGAAAGGCAACCATCGAGGAAGAAGAGGTATGTAACCCGTGTCACAATTTGAACCTAGGAGACTCATGGATCGACCCCCTCTTCAGGTATATTAGAGGAGGAGAGCTACCTGAGTCCAAGCTAGAGAGGAGAAAATTGAGATATAGGGCTGCCAAGTTCTCGATGATAGGAGACGTCTTGTACAAAAGGAATTTCTATTGCCTCTCCTCAGATGTGTGCACCCCACGGAAGTTCCTCGGGTCTTAGAGGAGGTTCATGAGGGTTCTTGATCTAGCCACATATGGGGAAGACCCTTGGCCAAGAGAATCATCACACAGGGGTACTGGTGGACAACTTTGTCCAAAGACGCCGCAGCTTACGTAAAAAGATGTGATAAATGTCAGAGATTCTCCACCATCCCTCATCAGCCCCATCAGCCTATGACGTCAATCACCGCTCCATGTCCATTTGCAGTATGGGGGATTGACTTAGTAGGACCCCTACCAAGAGCTGCCAACAACTATAGATTCTTGATAGTTTCCATAGACTACTTCTCAAAGTGGGTGGAGGAAGAGCCGATGATAACAATCACAGAGCAGAATACCTTCCAATTTATTTGGAGGAATATCATATGCAGATATGGCCTCCCAAACACTCTTATCTTGGACAATGGGACCTAGTTCAAGAACTCCTCTTTAGAAAAGTATTACCTAAGAGTAGAGATTAAGCAATTCTTCTCATCTCATGGCCGACCTCAGGTAAATGGTCAGACCGATGTCACGAACAGAACTATCCTGGATGGAATCAAGAAGAGGTTAGAGGATGTGAAGGGAAGATGGACTGAAGAGGTCTACACTGTGTTATGGGCCTACAAAACCACGAAAAGGACACCAACAGGTGAAACCCCGATCATGTTGGCACATGGCTTAGAGGCCGTCATACCAACGGAGATAGGGCTCCCAACTCATCGGATTCAGACCTATGACCCTGACAATAATGGGGAAGAGAGGAGGCTAGACCTAGATCTTATCGAAGAAAGAAGAGAGGACGAAGAGGTCAGACAAGCAGCCTACCAACAGAGGGCAACGAAATTCTACAACCAGAGGGTGAAGTCAAGACCCATTGCAGTGGGAGACCTAGTGCTAAAGAAGACCCTACAGAAACCAAATAAGCTTCACCCAAACTGGCACGGCCCCTACAAAGTGACAGAAGAGGTTGCAACTGGCACTTACATGCTAGAAAACCTAGAAGGAGAACCTTTCACTAACCCATGGAATGCTGATCACCTAAAGAGATAGTACATATGATGTTGCATAGAGTTTTATGTAAATATACCATCTTATTATGAAAAGGTTATTAATAAAGATCAGTTCCCATGACAGTTCTTGCTTCATTCTTAGATCAGAGATTAAATATGAGGATAACATCTTAGGTGATGACCTCAGACCCTTACAACACCATTCAGTGGTGACGAGGTCTGAGGTCAGACACCATATTAGGATGACCTCAGATCCTTAACATTATTAATTTGGTGAGATTAATTATGAGGATAACATCTTAGGTGATGACCTCAGACCCTTATAACACCATTCAGTGGTGACGAGGTCTGAGGTCAGCCACCATATTAAGATGACCTCAGACCCTTAACATCATTAATTTGGTGAGATTAATTATGAGGATAACATCTTAGGTGATGACCTCAGACCATCATAACACCATTCAGTGGTGGCGAGGTCTGAGCTCAGACACCATATTAGGATGACCTCAGACCCTTAACATCATTAATTTGGTGAGATTAATTATGAGGATAACATCTTAGGTGATGACCTCAGACCCTCATAACACCATTCAGTGGTGACGAGGTCTGAGCTCAGACACCATAATGGGACGACCTCATACCCTTAACATCATTAATTTGGTGAGATTAATTATGAGGATAACATCTTCGGTGATGACCTCAGACCCTCATAACCCCGTTGTGGTGACGAGGTCTGAGCTCAGACACCATATTAGGATGACCTCAGACCCTTAACATCATTAATTTGGTGAGATTAATTATGAGGATAACATCTTAGGTGATGACCTCAGACCCTCATAACACCATTCAGTGGTGACAAGGTCTGAGCTCAGACACCATATTAGGATGACCTCAGACCGTTAACATCATTAATTTGGTGACATTAATTATGAGGATAACATCTTAGGTGATGACCTCATACCCTCATAACACCATTCAATGATGGCGAGGTCTGAGCTCAGACACCATAATGAGATGACCTCAGACCCTTAACATCATTAATTTGGTGAGATTAATTATGAGGAAAACATCTTAGGTGATGACCTCAGACCCTCATAACACCATTCAGTGGTGACGAGATCTGAGCTCAGACACCATAATGAGATGACCTAAGACCCTTAACATCATTAGTTTGGTGAGATTAATTATGAGGATAACATCTTAGGTGATGACCTCAGACCCTCATAACACCATTGTGGTGACGAGGTCTGAGCCCAAACACCATAATGAGATGATCTCATACCCTTAACATCATTAGTTTGGTGAGATTAATTATGAGGATAACATCTTAGGTGATGACCTTAGACCCTCATAACACCATTGTGGTGACGAGGTCTGAGCCCAAATACCACAATAGATGACCTCAGGCCCTTAACATCATTAATTTGGTGAGATTAATTATAAGGATAACATCTTAGGTGATGACCTCAGACCTTCATAACACCATCCAATGGTGATGAGGTCTGAGATCAGGACCATTGGTTGAGTTTAAACAAGACCATTGCAAAAAAGACAACCTTAGAAAGAGGACTTCAGAGGTGGAAGCTCAGATTACAAATTTATTTTTAGCAGACACCATTACAACGAAACTAAGAATGAAAAGTATCACATGACATTCAATGAAAAGAAAGTGAAGATGGTCCTCCTCAGAGGTTGATATACATTCAGAAATAATAAAATGTTCAACGATTACAGAAACTCCATAATACAATGAGTTACAAATAATGATAAAAAAATCCTCTAAGGGTTTGAAGGGGGAACATTGACATCCTCGGCTTAATTGGTCACCTAGGCTGCATCATCACGATGGTCTGCCCCTCCAACCTCGGTGCCCTCCAACGTAGCAGTCTTGGCAGGAGCGGAAACCTCTTCCTCAACCTCCTGAAGAGCCTTGGAAAACTGAGGATCAGCAAAGCTGAGACCTACAAAATCAGAGGCCTTCAAAGTGCCGACCTCTCTCTCCTAGTCGTCAGCCCATTTAATAGTGGATTTGATACCACTTTCAAGGTATTCAAAGCCGAATCCCATGAACTCATCATAAGACTTGTAGTCAGCAATTATCTTCTCAGAGGCGTCATCAAGGGCGGCCCTGATAGCTGAGTTGACTTTCTGTTGCAGAATGTCGTCCTTAGCCTTCAGTGCTGCAGCGTGATCCTTGCCGAGCTGGGAGATGTCCTTCTCCAACCCCTTCACCTTCTTATCAGAATCCTTCAGCTCAGATTTGAGATGGTCCATCTCTGCGTTCAGAGTGCTTTGGAATCTCTCGATCTCTTGCCCCTTTTGGATGAGGGGTAATTTCCTCAGAGTCTAGTTGGACAAGTGGTGCATAGCTTCCAGGCCCTGCATATGTTGTGATAATGAATGAGCTGGAGAACAATCAGATGTTACACTTGGGTGAAGAACAATCAGAAAGATCAAGTCATACTTGAATGGACCTGTGAATGCCGAACTCAACCAACAGTGGGGTGTCCAGTGACCAGCGTTTGTCAGCCTTGGTCATTGTGGAGCCGAAGGCATCTAAGGCCTGAAGACTGTGGATGACTATGCTGTTAGTTATTTTCAACTGATCCAGACGGGCCGACAGGGCGTCAGCTGAAGGGATGGGGATAACGGCGTCAGCAGTCTTCTTCTTCGGCCTCTGATCCTCAGGGGCATGACTTTTTGGAGCCCTCTTCTTTGTGGCTGGGGGCTTGAAGGCAGAGGGAGCCGGGGGAGGAGCGTTAAGGCCTGCTTTCTTAGCAAGCCTCATCAAGCTGGGTGCAGCCATCTCCCAAAGCTCATCCAAAATGTCCTGTGGTCGCTCTATAAAAAAATTGTAGATCTGAGTTAGATAATCAGACATGAATAAACTCAGAGGTTAAACTTAAAAAACAAAAATGCTTACCAAGCTCGGCAAGGGGACTTCCACCTAGACCTGTACCAGAGAGGAAGTGGGGAGTCATCAAGTGCTCGAACCTGACCAGAAGACCATGTACCCCCTGATCTTGAAGGGCTTTCACCTTCTGAAGGTTCGATGGGCTCAGGCCAGGGTCGGCCCTCGCAGACATTGTAACTTTACCCCACCTCAGGGGCATCCTCGGCTCTAGAATTAATGAGGGAACACGTGGGCCAAATTCCCATGGCCTAGAAGCAAAGAAATATCGAGGCTTCCAATTATGATTGGAAGTCTGAGTTAATTGAAGCATTTTCTTCTCAGGCTTCCGAGCTACAAAATGGTAGTAGCTCGGACGATTTTTGGCCGAGGAAGGGACATAACAACCTATGAAGACCTGAACTGGAAGGTCTAAATGGTGGACAAACTTCCATAAGACTATGGCCCCTATTATGACTCTCCAGGCAATTGGGGACAGTTGAGAGGGGGCCAAATTAATATAAGAAAGGATGGATTTGATAATGGGGTGAATGGGCAGACGAAAACCCAACTTGAACATCTTCTTGTACAGGCAGATCTCGCCATCTCGGCCATGATAAGCCCTCTCCTCCCTCAGAGGTCTCCTAAGCTTTATTGAGGGACTGATAGCATACAGGTATCTGAAGCAGAGAAGATCTACCTCAGTAATAGTACTCTCGATCTCGGCCTTCTCAGAGACGTCGACATCGCTCTCAGCCTCATCATCATCATCCAACTCAATGTCGACCGGAGCAGATATTGATGGGTTACTTGGGAACTTCTGAGCGAACTCAACACCAGTGAAGGCCGACAAAGGGCTAGCGTCAAGTGGTGGTGGTATAGCCACACTTGGCTCAACAATTTCAATCTCTGAGGAAGAGGCTGAGGTGCTTGAACTATTATGGGACGAGGCTCGGCTGGAGACCTCAGCCTGATCAGTCCGAGGTGTGAAGTCCATGGCCTCCTGAAAGGAATCCATAGACATGGGGTCTGAGGTAGAAGATTCAGACTAAGACATCGGTATGGGATCAGTAGGAACCTTTGTCTGATAGCAAAACTCTGGGGGGTCAGGATATATCACCTTCAGAGGTGGTGGAAATATGGGTCTAATGGGAAACTCTTGTGACCTACGAGCCTCCTCCTGTGCTCTTTTTATTTGTCTAATCTTTTCTAATGTCTTCTCTCTAAGGGAGGGGAGCTCCTAAAGAAGTTGGTATAAGGGTCTGAGCATTAGAGGATGACACTACACTTAGGATTCCTAAAACCACAAACAAGGTTGGCTAGTGAAATAAAGCAGTAAAAGATAAAACTACCTAAATGTGGCAACAATTGTTCGCCTGAGGTAATGGTGGCCTCGTCGAAAAACTCAGAAACTCGTCGAAAAACTCAGAAAACTTGCCGGAAAACGTGAAAATAAGGAGACTTGCAGGAAAAATGAAGGAAAAAGTATGGCGAAGGTTACCTGAGGGTGAAATAGTAAGGAGGAGACGAGAAGACGCGAGAAAACCACCCTCCAAAAGCTTCGGCAAGGATCTTTCTAAGGGAGAGAAGGCTGCAGGAGCGAGATGGCTGGAAACAAGAGAAGTGATAAAGAAGGAAAGAAATAGGGTTAGAAACCCTTAAATACTCAGGCACAACCCCTAAGGCCCATCATTGCCTTGGGAGCCCCAAATGGCGATTAATAGCACACGCCCACCTAGCAAGCATACCTCAGCATTGGACAAGTGTTAAACAAATATTGGCATGCAATAGACAGGCCTCGGAGGTGTGGTAATCCCCTAGTCACCTACTCCCACATATGACTAAGGGCTAGGGGTGATTGATATGCCCGAAGTGTAACCTCGGACTAGAAACACCAACCTCAGCCGAGATCATGGCCGACGTTGGACGAGTCTTGGGCACGCGATATCAGCACTCGGCCATAGCAAGGTCGGCCAGGGCCGACACTACCATGAGCCTATCCAAGGGCCGTCACAAGTACCAGTAGCATTCTCGTATACCTTGGGATGGCAACCTCGGCCATACATAAGACGAGATCGCAGGAGACAACCAGTAACTTCATCAAGACATCAGTCGATACTCCAAACAGTCCAGCTCAGCTTATTCCCAGGCCAACCTTGCCCATTGTCTCGGCTGGGATTAGGCCGAGACCTCCATGGAATACTCGGAATGAACAGGTACCTAAACTTACCAACCTCGGCCTCCCCCAGGCCGAGGTCATACCCCAGACGCGATAGCCGAGCATCTGCTGACATTTGGATAAGGTCACGTGGACACAAATCAGTTATAATAAGATTATTCCCCACACGTGGGGAGAATATTGCATCATCATTCTCTACATGTGATAGTGACAGATGGCTTCCCTATATTGGTGAGGCAAACATACACATGCTCATTTCATGCATGGGGGGTACATTATACCCCCTAGGTACTATATATAGAGGTCATCCTCTACCTTGCAAAGGATCCCCAGATATTCAATCCTAGCTGAAAATATGTCTAAATACACAGTAGAGAGAGAAAGCTTGAAAGATTGTATCCATGGTCGTTAGTGCCTTATTACAGTGAGGTTATTCACACACACAGAGTGGACGTAGGCCAAATAAGGTTGAACCACTTATATCCTGGTGCACTCTCCTCTTCTCCTCATCGCATTCTCTTAACTTTTACATTGATGTGCTGCTATTGTTTTTCTTAGATTAAGCTTGAAAATACCTTATCTGGGGGTGCTAATTGTAGCATCATCACTAGTGCCAATTTTTCCAGCTTTGGATATCTGATCTCTGCTCCTCGGAAGGCTTTGCTAGTGTAATAAATCGGTTTTTGCACTCCATTCTCCACTCTTATTAATGCCGAGCTAACTGCATTCTCTGACACTGCCAGATACAAGTACAATTTTTCTCCCATCACTGGTCTGGACAATAGTGGAGGTGCTCCGAGATATTTCTTCATGTCTTGAAAAGCCTTCTCACATTCATCATTCCACTCAAAAGTATTTCGGAGTATTTTGAAGAATGGGAGACATCTATCAGTTGCTCGTGATTCAAATCTATTGAGTGCTGCTACTCGTCCTGTAAGACTTTGCACTTCTTTCTTCGTCGTTGGAGATCGCAACTCTAACAGAGCTTTGATCTTTTCAGGGTTTGCTTCAATGCCTCGTTGATTGACAATGTACCCGAGAAACATGCCTTCTCGTACTCCAAATATGCACTTCATCGGGTTCAACTTCATTTGATATTTATCTAGTTGATCAAAGGTCTGGCCTAAGTCAACTAGATGATCAAAAACTTTCTTGCTCTTTGTCAGCATATCATCAACATAGACTTCCATATTGCAACTGATTTGTTCTGCAAACACATTGTTCATCAGCCGATGATATGTTGCACCTGCATTTTTCAAACCAAAAGGCATAACATTATAACAGTAAGTTCCCCTAGGGGTAATGAAAGAAGTACTCTCCTTGTTTCAAGTTTCATCTTAATCTAGTTATATCCAGAATAAACATCCATGAAGCTCAACAGCTCGTGTCCTGAGGTAGCATCTACTAATTGATCAATTCGGGGCAAGGGAAAGTGGTCCTTTGGGAATGCTTTGTTGAGGTCAGTGAAATCTACACACATCCTCCATTTGTTGTTCTTTTTCTTTACCATCACCACATTTTCTAACCAGTCTGGATATTTAACATCTTCAATAAAGCAAGCTTTCTGGAGCTTCTCGACCTCTTCCTGTATAGCTTGATTCTTCTCGGGACTGAATACTCTTCTTTTCTGCTTTACTGGCTTGATCTCCTTATTCACGTTGAGTTCGTGACATAAGAAATTTGGGTTTATTCCAGGCATATCCTCATGACTCCATGCAAAAGTTTTCTTTCTGCTTCTTAGGAAAGTTATCAATTTCTGTTTTAGTGAGGCCTCCAATGACGAACCTATTTGAGTTATTCGTTCAGGGTTCTCGTCGTCCAGAATGATGTTTTCAGTAGCTTCCACCACCTGGCCTTTCACGAGTTGGGACTCATCTCTAGGATCCAATGTCTTAATTTTTGCACCTTCCTCCACTTGATAGGTAGTAGTCTTTTTCCTTGATTCCTCCAATTCCTCTTGCTCCGTAGATGAATAGTAGCATTCTTGAGCTACTTTTTGATCACCCTTCACAACTCCTCCTCCAAAATTTATTAGAAATTTTAAGCATTGATGTACCGTAGATGGCACTGCCTCAAACTTCTTCAAACCTACCCTTCCCATGATGATATTGTAGGCTGATTGAACATTTTTATCCATCACGAAGAAGCGTATTCTTTATGTTCGACAAGCAGGTCATGTACCAATGAATATATCCAATTTGATCGTCCCAAGTGGAAAAACTTTCTCGCCATCAAAACCGAGGATGGGTCTATGATAAGGCTCCAGCTGAGATAGCTTTAGATTTAAACTATCGAAGCACGAGTAGAACATGATGTCTGCCGAGCTACCATTGTCTACCCGTACTCTTGAAATCATTACTTCCTTCATCCTTATTTTGATCACTAATGGGTCATCATGAGGATATAGAACACCTGTGAGGTCATTCTTTGAGAAACCAATGCCCAATTTCTCTTTGTTTACCTTTCTCGGGCGATCCTCATCAGCTAGTTTTATTCGTTGAATGTATGAGCAAGCTTGAGCCTCACAGAGGTAAGCTTTTCTCTCTGTAGTAAGGTCTCCTCCTCCTGCATCTCTACCTATAATAACATTACAATCAAATGATCTAAAGAGTATTGAAAATACCTCACATTCTGGATGCGTTGGTCTCTTGGAAAGATCGGGGTCATCTTATAGATCAACTTCATGGTCTCTTTTCTTGTTCTCCTCTGCTCGACGAGGAGATCTAGACCTCTCTCTTGTTTAGTCGCTGTTTCTTCTTTCATTTCTACGATCAACATACTTTGCCAATTTTCCTCGTCTAATAAGTGTTTCAATCTCATTCTGAAGAGCTATGAAATTTTTAGTCATATGACCATGATCTATGTGAAAATCGCAATATTTTTCTATATTCCTCCTGTCAGGGTCTGTCTTCATTTTCTCTGGCCAGCTTAATTCCTCGTTGTTCTTGATTTCTTCTAGAACATGGTTGATGTCTATCTTCAAAGGAGTGTAATTATCAAATTTCTTCAATACCTCCCATGACAACCTTGTTTTTGATTGTTTGTCACCACCATTGTTCTTAGGTTCTTTCTTCTTAACTTTATCACCTCCCACCTTGGTTTCTTTGGCGTCTATATTCTTCTTCACAGCCATAGCCTCCTCGGCATTCATGATCTTGGCCGCTTTTGCCATTAGTTCTGACATAGTTTTGGGTGGATCTTTGGCCAAAGTGTAGTACAACTTGTTGGGCAGCAGCCCACTCATCAAGGCGGTAATCAATGTCTTTTCTTCATAATCAATGACTTCGAGTTTCTCATTATTAAAATGAGTTATATAATCTCTGGTACTCTCACCAGCTTTTTATCTAACACTTAACAAATGCGCTACCCATTTAACTGGCTTTGTCCCAAAATAGAAATTTCCAATGAATAACTCGGCCAATTGAACGAAAGTTGAGATCTTACCCCAAGGAAGATTATTGTACCATATTTGAGCAGATCCGGTAAGAGTTCCTGAGAATGCTCTGCATCTCATCTCATCTGGAATAGCATAGATGTCGGCTGCAGCTTGGTATTGTTCTACATGAAAAACATGGTCGGTCTTTCCATTATATTTGGGAGTCACAACAGGTTATTTGAACTTTGACGGTGTGGGAAAATCCACGATGGCCTGGATAAAGGGTGTCCCTTGAACAAAAGTTCGTTGTTGGGGGTTCTTGGCCTTAGCTATTTACCCTAGTCTATCTTCCAGCCTTTGAATAGAGCCTTTCCACGTATCATTTCCTTCCTCGGGCCTGTTGGTTAGAGCAACTGATCGCGTTGAGGTGGCTTCCTGTGATTTATCTTGACGAGCAGCTGGTTGCGACTGGGCAGATCCTTCCCTTAAGTCTGATGGTCGTCAAAATCTCCTCGACGTAGCCTTAGGAGGACTTTTGTTCCTCCTATGACCTAATCTATCAAAAGGAGATACCCTGCTTAAAATTTCTAGCGCACTAGTCCTTTCTGGAGAGAGAGTGATACGTTGTTCAGTATCTGTGGCTCGTACTGACGAAGTTCGTCCAGGTTGATAAGAAAAATCTTCAGACTCCTTAATACGATATGAATCGGTACACCTAGTATGCGAAGAAAGTAAACGGGTATTTCTTTGAACACTTCGATGTCCTGAATGGGTCGATACTCCGCCATGAAGGGTTTGTATGAGTTGTCGCATAGTTTCTTGCATGGTTGTCTGGCCCTGGGCCAGATTTGTCATTATTCCAGCCAGATCTGGAATGTTTGGCTAAGCAGATGGATTTGGAGGGCTTCCAGCATTTCAATTGCTGGGTTCTGGATTATCAGCCATTTGTAATGAATTGTTTTTGATGAAAAACGATATTACCAGTCGTTTCCCACAGACGACGCCAATCTGTTGATGTAAAAAATTAGATTATATCTAATTATTTAATCACAGATAAAATAAAATGAGACAAAGAAATTTTAAAGTGGTTCAGCCTTATAAGAATGGCCTACGCCCACTGTTTCTATTATTGCTGATTGTTTGAGAATTCTCGATTACCAGTTTAGTCAAGAAATTACCGGTCCTCTTCTAATGAGGATGATACAATGTATTTATAGCCCTCAGGCTGTACATGTGAAATGGTAATACATAGTTGTCCATTAGGCGTATACATCTGTATGTTACTAATAAGCATTTAATACGCAGTCAATCTGTTAGTTATCCTGCTATTAATGCTTTGTTCGAGGTGCAGCTCGGACCGCCTAAGATTCTCGGACCACCTAAGTAGCTCGGTACTCATAAGTTACTCGGTGTATTAAAGTTCCTCGGAGAACTCTTGTTGGTCAGAGCATCTGAGTTGATCGGGGAAGCAGAGTTCCTCGTAGTCAAGGTGTTGTTCGGAAGTGTTTGTTATTGCCACGCAGATTGCCATGTGTCTTCACTCAATTGAGCCATGTCAGCAGACTAAATTTGGTATCAACAGTCAACATCTCTTTTGCAAATCGATTCCATTTCTTAAAATATACAAAATTTATCGAATAAAAGATCTTCTATTTTTTCAATCCAGTCAACGGTTCTTTACAAGGACTACTTTTATCGTCTTGTTTTTCACATTTGGTTCATTTTAAAAAACAAGATTGAAATGAAAACACTGCAATCAACACATGATAGGTAGGTACAACACTCAAATAAGTTCGTGTTCGTGTGCATTAAAGGTGACAATGAGTCAGACATATAGAAAGTAGTCATCATATCACATCTTAATGACTCCACATATTATAAAGCACAAAAATAAAATGATGCCACATCTCAAAACACTATAAAATAGTCACGTGAATATGGAATGAATAGATGACCCGGACATCTTTAATGTTCATTGACTTATGGTGTTAAAAAATACAAAAATATTTTTAGACTTTTCAAAATTTTATTAAAAATAAATCCACGTTTTTTTTAACTTTTTCTCAAAAGAAACAAGAAATTCCTTTTGAATTTTTCGATAAAAACTAGACTCTTTTTGGTTTTTTAAAAAATATATCAAAATGAAAAATATAAGTACAATGATAGTACAATCTATAAATAGGCATGTGAAATATGAAAGTAAAATGCATCATATGCTAAAAACATGTCTCAACCTCAATCATTAGGCCCATAGGAGTTTTCAAAAGGAGATTACATCATATGAAAAACATCCATCAAATCTTGTGAAGTTTTGACTAAATACTCAGCTTGCTCTCAAAACTCTCAAAACCTGTCATATGATGTGGAGGAGCATGTGGTGTAACATGTGTGGGAATGGAAGATACCTATGAGACACTCTCCATAAGTTAAAGTAACAATTCCTGAGGTGACCTCTTTGCTTGCAATGGGAACAAACATACACATGCTTAGGTCTACTTCTCTCAACATGTCTAGGACGAGCTCTACTACATAGATTCAGATGCCTAGGTGGGTTAGGTTAACGTCCATGTGGATATAACAAAAACTTGGGAACCATATCGGGTGCAACATGGTAAGTGAATACACCCTCATAACCTATTCCTATCCTCTCAACAGTACCTAAAGAGGGACCAAGGAGAATCTTTCTAACATTCTTTGAAGTGTCCTATTAAGTAACCTTAACCTCCCGAGCACGTCCGAGTTCTCACTCGAGTTGGTATAATCGGGCTTCAATTTTGTCACGAGTCTCTAATGAGGATTCAAGATCTCCCATAAGACTAGCTACATTGTTGGTCAAATCGCTCTTTGCCCTAACTCTCCGATGACTCATACACCCCGAAAACTCTCACCTCTCTCTCCAATTCTAACACTCTAAGAGATAAATCTTTATTAATATTTTTTTTCTTCAACGTCTCGGTGTAAAGATCATTAACCGCTTTTTAGACATCACCTTCTCCCTCACTAACTATCTCATCCTCACTCTCACTCGAATGACTTGAAACATCATTGAGGCTTTCACATTTACATGTGTCCTCATCGTTGTGGGACAAACTGGAAGTAATCGTGTGACTAGCCACGAACGCAACACACGATTCATGTGCTTATCCCCCCCTGAATCATCCGACTCGATGTCTCTATCACTAAGAGTAACTTTATTTACAATCTCCTTGCCCTTTGTCTTTCACATAATGGGACACTCATATGACTTGTTCCCTTTACCTTTGCACCCAAAACACCTTATATCTTCTTCTTTCGTACCTTTATCCTTGACCTCATTCTTATTTTTGTTTTTCTCAAATATCTTTTTATTTGAAGAATTTTCTTTGGAAAATTTGAAAAAGTTTTAAATTTTTTTTGCATACAAGGCCAAGTCATCAACATCAAAATTACCCTCATATTCAGACACACAATCTATCTCCTTTTTCTTCTTCTTAGCATGAGTCTTTAAAGCTACCCCTATATTATCAGGTTTAATGGTTTTAGGGAACATATCTATCTCATAAGTCTGAAGGTCTCCTACGAGTGTCCGAAATCCCTAGCGAATTAAAAATGTTAACCTTGGGAATAACTTGGGAAGGAAGTGATCTCAAAATCTTTTTCACAACTCTCGTCTCCGGAATTTTCTCATCCAAATTAAAACTAGTGTTTATGATATCCGAAAACCTAGCATAAAATTCATCCAAACTCTTAGTGTAGTGACCCGATTCCGAAATAATAAAATATTATTAAGTTATTTTCATATATATTATTACTGACGTGACACATTTAATAGAAGATTTAATTTAATCACATTTTAAAATAATAATAATAATTATTATAATAAAAATAAAAATAATTATAATAATATTAATAATAATAATAACAATAATAAAATAATAATAATAATAATAATAACAACAACAATAATAATAATAATAATAATAATAATAATAATAATAATAATAATAATAATAATAATAATAATAATAGTAAATTGTACGAAAGTTTCTTTTAAGAAAAAATAAAAAAAAGTAAACATATATAATTAGTGGTGGAAGATTTTGAATTAGTTTAAAGTTGAATGTAAAAAAAAATAGAGATGAGTGTTTAGCTTATAGGACAAGTGTCCAACACGTATCCACCCCATGTTAAAACCCCCCATGCAAAAATAACCCCAAAGGCTCCTGGTTTTGGCTAGGTAATTATCCTCTTTAATGAGCTGACATAAACAATTCCTATTATACTCTAACAAAAAAAAGGAGAAAGAGAGAAGAAAAGGAGAACAACAAGAAGAAAAAGGAAGTAAGGCCAAAGCAAAATAAATAAATAAAGAGGACTTTAAAGTCATTTTTTTTAGGTCAGAAATATCTTCTCCTTTCAACTCATCTTTTTTTTAAGTATAGTTTTAGTAATGGGTAACCATGGAAGCTCCATTGAAGCTTCAATGGATACTTAGAGAGAGAAAATTAAAAACCAACCTATTTTAACTCTAAAAATTCTTAAACAATTAATTTAGTACCCTAAGATAATGAGAATGAACATATTAAAATTTTACTCGCATCCGAGTTGTGTAAATGTTTTTAAAATTAGGAATATGATGAGTTGTATTTTAAATTTTGACCTACATAAACCATTTTTTTTATTTATTTGCATTTGTCATGGATAGAGCATAAAATTATATTTATTTAGACACTAAAATCGTAATTTTTTGATAAGAAATGAGTGAGATATGAATTTTTGAAGTTTAGTATATAAATCTAAAAATCTCTGCTAAAAATTCTGACAACATGTTGAAAATTCTCGAAGGCCCCCAATTTGAAAATTCAAAAATAATAATTTCCTTTTTAGATGCGGAAGCGTAAGATGATTATTCAATTAAAAAAATAACTTAAAAAATTTTAATTTTTCTTTTATAAACTAAAATTAAACCAAAGTGAAATTAACTTAAAACACACACATAATTCAAATTTCACTTAAACCATTATAATTAACTCAAGTCCTAGAAATTAGCCTAAGTCATATTTTCCATTTAATCAAATTAGGCCAAACCAAATTTTAACACATTAAATTAATGACTTGAATTAATTAAACATTACCCAAAATTAATTTAACACGAAATCAAATATGTAGTGATTTAAAACAAATTTATCTTGAATGACTTAAGCATGCGTTCTAGGTGAGTATAGCAAGATAAAATAAACAATGAAATCACTACACCGCGATGTAAGAGGAAAAATCCACAACAGGAAAAAACCTCGGACGACCCTAGCCTCAAATCCATTAAGTACGAAATTTACAAATACAAGAAAGATGACTTACAACACTCGACTCGATCCCTCTCAAGCCCCAACGCGTCTTCTTGTATCAACCTCTGCCTAGCGAATAACCACGGAGCTCCACTGCGGTCTCGGAATCCACCGATCGGACTTTATATGGTCAGCGTCACCTGAACAAGAAGCCTTTCTTCAAGTGGGTAACTCAACGCAAACATCTTCTTCTTTGTGGGATTTAAAAGCAAACCCAAAGGTCTCTTCAAAACGGTAGAGATGAAAAACCGTTGCCAAAACTCCAAGCAATGAATATATATATGGAACTTGGATTAAACAAACAATTGGGTGTAAACTAGAGTGTCAAATGATTTTTTCTTTGAAAGATGGACACTCAAAACCATGAACTTTTCTTGGAAGAATTTGCTCTCAAAAACTCTCTCTAGAAGTTAGAATGGAATGACAAGTTAAGTTAGAAAAGTTCATTTCCGCACTTAAGAAATCTTCTAAAAAGTTAGTGGGAAAAACAAGTGGGAAGGTGGGTCAAAACTGCTTAAAACTGCCTTAACTGTTACCGCCAAAACTCGTTCGAAGGACATTTTCATTCGAACGAAGTCTCGTTCGAACGACGTTTCTAACGAAGTTCCAGTGTGAACTCGTTAGAAATCTCATTGGAAATCTCGTTCGAACGACATTTCGAACGAAGTTCTAGTGGCCAATATGGAAACTCGTTGGCAAACTCGTTCGAACGACAATGTGGTTCGAACGACATTTCGAACAAACTTCCAGAAAGTTATAAAATTTTTATTTTTAGCCCAGAAACTTTATAAACTTGATTTTAAAGTTTTAATAAAATCTTTTTGAAATTAAACAACAGTTTTAAAATCAACAACACCCAATATTAAATGTTTCAAGCTCCTATATATATAATCAAAATGCATTCATACCTTAGGAGCAATGGAACCATGTTGATGATGCAGAAATGAGGTATATTAAACTGGGCAATATGATGAAGATTTATACTCTTCGTTGCTACGTCTTCAACAAACTTCTCATAGGCTTATAATAGGATCACTTAACTCTATCCTATGACTCAAACATTTTTGTCCGGAATTGAGCCAAAACTACAAAGGACTCAATTGGAAATTTATGTCCTTACACATGTTATATTCGAATTTTTAATTTTTTTTAGGTTTATTATTTATATCTGAAATTCTTTATGTGCTATATTAACTCATATGAGAACCTTATATAATTTATTTGGAGCAATTTAAGTAGATATAATAAATTTAATAAAATGATAAAGTTAGTGTTAAATCGATGTCCCAAATTTATTAATGGTAATGTGTGTTACATGTAATGACTATTTCGAAATAAGTGAAATAATTTAATGTGATGTTATTATTAAAATTTCAGTTTAGACATATTACTAATTTTTAAATGGAGTTTTTAAGTTGACTAATAAAGATAAATTATCTCATTAAATTTGGGTTTACACTATTGCATAATTTCGATATTATGGAAATTACACAATCATTTATGATGTAATATTTTAAGAATTATGAAAACGGATGTTGTTATGAGTAAGTATATTTAAAATTTACCCCTAATGTGTTGTCGAAAGATTCATACTATTAACAAATGAGTTACTTATTGAATAAAACTTTAATGAGAAAATATGTTTGTCATGTTAACATAAAAAAATTAATATAAAAGTAACATCGGAGAATGCCCATGTGTTATTAAAAGTCAAAATAATTGTGGAGAATTTTAGTTGAATTCTTGTGTCGAGTAACTTAATGTTATGTTATAATTTTTGTTCAAAGTTATCTTTATTCTCATGATAAATCATGTATGTTTAATCTTATTCAAGTTTCTGAATATGTATATGCAAGTTGGCCATATCGAGGACCGAGGCCATTAATTAAGTTGTGACATATTATCACCTAATATTGTTGTTGTTGAACTTGAGGTTCCTCCTAAGTTGGCCGGGATTGATATAATACTACAGATAATGCACTAATGTAGTCTATACTACCAGAAGTGTCTAGTGGGTATAGATATACACATGTGCAAGTTGGCGTGTGTGTTGTGGTCTAAGGGCAACGTACACTAGAAGTTACTAGTGTACCTGTCGTAATATTTTGTTATTAGTGCTTAAGAATAAATTTTTAGATTCAATAAATTGAAAATGTTGAATTATATTGTTAAACATGTAATTATATTTTATCCCTACTTAAGTTTATTGAGGCAAATTTAAATTAATTGATATATAAAATAAAAATCATTGCTATTAGTACACTTGGGGGACGTATTTTGAGCAGAAGTGTATTCTCATTGGGTTGTGTTACTCACGATGCCATCCACTTTTCCTTTCAAGTTTTATTCAGGATTAAGTCTCTTTAAAGTTTGTTTTGCCATAGTTCGACGTATTTTGGGGTGAACTTCTTGCTTAATTATATTTTTATTTTCTTATGTAAAAGTAATTCTCTAGACATATTATATTCCCTAGTATCTGGATGAAAATATGTAATGTAAAAACCTCTTATATATTAAGACCTCGTATGTAATATTAAAATGTTATTGTATGTATGATGTTATTTTTTTTTATTTCTAACAACCTTCTGAGTGCAATGTCACATATCCAAATTATAGTATTGAATTTTAATTATTACCATTTTTTATAATTTGGGGTGTGACAGACTTGGTATCAGAGCCTAAGTTCGTCGTAGAGTTGTCAGATTTTCTTATTGGGTTAGTTTTTGATTGAGAAAGATCGTCTTAGTGATTGATACGTATTTGATCCTTCATCCCTGATACGTGCAGGGACTTATGGATTCAGGATTGTGGGATGATGATCTAGTCCATATGGCATTTGGCCTTCAACCTCGAGATATGGGGGCTTACATTGACTTAGTAGATTGGCAGGCCAAATGGAGGGTATTTCAGGATGCCCATGATATGAGCAACACTTGGTTGCATTATACCCCTAAGATGCAACGATCATTAGTATATCACCTTGCCATGTAACTCATGAGAATTACTTCATCTATGATTACCCTTATTAGTACCCCAACTCGATATCAAGGCTTAATATAGAGAGTCGTAGATGAGGGTGAGTTGGTGTGGCCCCTAGTATGGTCACCTACTCCTGTTGACCCAATTCCACCGGTTGATCCTGATGTACCTATTATGGCTATTGATTATGTGGAACCTGATGTACACCAGAGCTAGTTGTTCATATTGAGCCACCCGAGCTGATGCATCCAGATGTCGCGATCCACCCGAGTGATTCTCTAGAGCCAACCATTTCAATCTATTATGCATCCTCGGTACATACAAAGGAGTCTGCAACTAGTCCTTTGTGTTGAAGTCGGGGAGTGTCAGGGTTGTTGACATGATAGTGGTTCTCTTTTTTGTATGTATTTTTGAGGAGTTAGTGTAGAATTTCCACATTTTGTCTAGGTTGCTCTAATTTTGTTTAGGTTATATGATGGTTTTATACATACAACCTAGGATTCCCATGTATCTTTTTATTGCATATTGTATGAGAAACTGATTGTAAATTAACTCATGTAATTATATGCATTTTACTATATGATACAAGAGAGCATTATATGATCTTGCTTTTATGTCATGTGTTCAACTTATATAAAAAACTATTAATAACCAACAATATAACAATTACAATGGGTTGTTATAGAGTAAATATAAAGACGTCCGTTTTACCACTTTCTTTCTTCCAATTTAAGATAATGTCAGAGGGAACTAGTACGGGAGACCAAAACACTCTCTTAAGGGCGTTTATTCAATAGATGGAACAAATGAATTCCCACCGAGATGGTCATGTGGTAGATGATGACAGACTAACAAGACTTTTGGCTTAATTTAAGAAACTCAAACTAGACAAGTTTAAAGGCACATTAGAACCGATTGTTACGGAAGGATGGATCCAATGGTGAAAGATATCTGTGAGGTTATGGAGTGTTATGAAATTTAAAATGGAAGTTAGCGGTATTTCAATTATCTGTAGAGGCAAAAAATTGGTTGAAGTTGGTGAATTCTATGGTGGGAACTGAGACCGCTAATATCATGACCTGGACTATGTTTTAGGAGAAATTTTTAGATAAGTACTTCTCAGATATAGAGAAAGAGAAGAGAGAGATGGAATTTTTTGAATTAAAGAAAGGATCCATGACGATTACTAAATACCAGAACAAGTTTGAAGGCCTTGCAAAATTTGCACCGAAATCAATTAGTACCCCAGAATGATGTCCCCATAATTTTGTACGTGGATTAACTCTACTAATTCAAAGAATGGTTATCGTAAATATGCTAAACATGTACAAGGAAATAGTCAATGAATATCTAAACCTTGAGATTGACAATCTAGAATATAAGAAAGAAACCAAGAATAAGGGAAAAGTATTATAACGAGGAAACTATAGTTTTTTAAGTACAACCAACATGTATGGAAGAAGCAGAAGGAAGATAATGGAACTGTTAGGGAAACTTTGTCTGCACATTCAGGAATCCTAAAAAAGTAGAAGGCGAATTGTTATGATTGTGCAGGAACATGACACCTAGTGAGGGATTGCACCAAGATGCATTTTCCAGGAGGGGTTTGTTTTAATTCTTAAGAGAATGGTCATCATATTAAAGACTGTAAGAAATCAAGGAAAAATAACCAAGCACAAAAAAGTGGTCAAGCAAGGGTATATGTAGTGGAAGGAGAACAACTGGGATTGAAGGTAACATATCTATATTTAATTATTATGCACATGTTCTATTTGACACAGGTGCTACACATTATTTTATTTCATCTACTTTTCTAAAGATGTTAGGATTAGTGCATGATCATTTAGACACACCTTTAGTGGTCAGTTTCCCTTTTGGTAAATTTTGAACCCTTGATTAGTCTATAAGGATTGTCCTATGAGCATTAAAGGTAGAGAAATTCTACCCGAATTGATAATACTTCTGATGAGACATTTTGATGTTATTCTTGGCAAGGATTGGCTCACTACCTACCATGCCATATTAGATTACTTTGAGAAAATATCCCAGACCAACCACTGTTTACTTTTTGTCATGATTTCCCATATGATGATTTGATTGAGTGTTTTGTAGCTCACATCGAGTATGATAATGAAGAAGTAGACATTAGTCGAATCCCATTCGTATGTGAGTTTGTTGACATATTTTAGAAAATCCTTGTATTTCCACCAAAGAGGGAGATTTGATTTTGCATAGATCTCATTAACGAAATTTCCTCGAGGTCTCTAGAACCATACTGCATGGCATCAAAGGAAATGTTATAACTAAAGAAGAAAATTAAATAATTGTTAAGTTAAGGTTTTATTAGACCAAGCGCATCCCCCTATGGAGTTGCTGTTTTGTTCCCTCCAAAGAAGGATGGGTTCCTTAGACTGTGTATCGACTACCGCCAGCTAAATAAAGTCACCATAAAATAAGTACCCATTACTGAGAATTGATGACTAATTTGACGAACTTTAGGGTGCAAACGTATTATTTAAGATTTACTTAAGGCCTGGGTACCATCAACTCTTAGTTAGGGACGAGGACATTTTGAAGACAGAATTTCAAACATGATATGGGAACTACGATTTTTTAATTATGCCTTTTGGAGTAATAAATGCCCCAGCTACTTTTATGGATTTGATGAGTCAAATATTTTGCCCCTACCGAGACCAATTCATTATTGTCTTCATTGGTGATATTTTAATTTACTAAAAATAAAAGGAGGACTACGAGCACCATCTTCACATTACAATTCATATGTTACGAAAGAATCTTTTATATGCTAAGCTAGAAAAATGTGAGTTCTGGTTGCTCCAAGTATAATTTCTCGATCATATGGTATCGAAAGATGGTATTTTGATGGATCCTTCCAAGGTTGAAGAGTTTTGAAGTGGGTACAATCGAAGACACCTATGGACATCCGAAGCTTTCTTGGCGTAGAAGGATACTATCAAATATTTATTAAAGGGTTTTCTTATATACATTCACCACTCACCCACCTAAAGTTTATTTGGGACAATGTCTTTGAGAGAGCATTCCCAGCATTAAAGAGAAATTTAACAACTGCACCATCCTCACTATCCCAAAGAGTGGGATGGAGTTTTTTGTTTACACTGATGCCTCTTACCAATGTTTATGATGTGTCATGATGCAATATGGGAAGGTAGTTGCTTATGGTTCATGACAACTTAATCCACATGAACAGAACTACCCCACTTACGATTTGGAACATGTAGCTATAATATTTTCCCTAAAGTTACGGTAACACTATTTGTAGGGCAAAAAGTTTGATCTTTTCTCTGAACACAAAAGTTTAAAGTACTTGTTTTACTAAAAGGAGTTGAATATAAGGCAATGAAGGTGGATGGAGCGTCTAAAAGACTATCACTTCACCTCCCGTTGTCATCCAGGAAAGACCAATGTAGTCGCTGATTGCCGCATGGTATCATCATCCTTCTGATGGTGGAAAAATGGAATATTATTGAAACTCTAGCAGAATTCGACATTTAACCATCGATACATATAATTGGGGCTTATATTTGTAACCTTATGATTCAGCCAACATTGCTCAGTAAAATCCTACAAGTACACGACCAAGATGAGAAATCAAATTCATAAAAATAGTATCCCAGGAACCAACTAGTTGGAGCATTGAAGGTGATGGAGGATTTAGATTTCGTGGAAGGTATTGTGTTCCTGACGTGGATGACCTAAAGGAAGAAGTTCTGAAGGAGGCACACCATTCAAGATATACAATCCATCCTGGTTGCACAAATATGTACATGGATCTTAATAGGAACTATTAGTGGGAATGAATGAAGAGTAACATTGTTGAGTATGCGTCAAAGTGTTATACGTGTCAACACGTGAAGGCGGAACACTAAAGACCCGTAGGACTTCTACAAACACTTCTTATTTTAGAGTGGAAATGGGATCACGTGACCATGGACTTCATCACCGAACTTCCAAGATGGAGGCAGGGTCATGACGCAATATGGGTTATTATAGATCATTTAATGAAGTCAGCTCATGTAATACCCCACACTTTTATGGATATTTAAAATGACATAAATGGTTTTAATTTGGAGATTTGAGGAATTATCGTGAATAATAATTTTTGGAGCCTACGGGGGTTAGATGATTTTCGATGTGTGTTATATTTACTTTTGGGATTAAGTGAATGAGTCAGAGATTTTTAATTATATGTCGCAGTTAGGTAAAGCGACAAAGGATAATATTTAAATTGAAAAACCCGTATTAAGTTGTGTTGGGTTTAATTAGTGAATTGCAGTTAAGTGACGCGAATGGAGATTTTGAGTGAGAGTTTGGTTTAGAAATGGCCGAGATAGTCAAAACAGAGTATCCGGGGGTAGTATTTGGGTTTCGGAAATTTTTGGATCAGTAGGGACTCGTAATTGAGTAAACGAGTCATTTTTGGGTTTATAATGGATGAACCCTTATTCTCTCCTATAAAAGACATGAGAGAGTGGGAGAAGGAAAGAAAAGAGGGAAAATAAAGAGGAGAGGAAAGGAAGAGAGAAAAGAGAGAAGAAAAGGAGATTCCGATCAAATTCCGCGGGATTTGACTCGAGGTCGTCAGATTTTATCCATGAGGCAAGTGTTTACTTGCTTTATTTACTTTAGTGTATATATCTCATATTATAGTTAGTAAAATATATAATTTTTGGATAGAATCCTTAAAATAAATTTGGGTAGTTTGAGTATGAGTTTACAAATTGATGTATTGTAAACTCTTAATGATTTCTAGTGTTAAAATCACGTTAATAGAATGTGGAAATGGGAGAAATGGGTAAGACTAGGGCTTTAATGGTTTTTGAGTTCAAATATAATAAAATTGGTTTAATTCACCAAATAATTGATGTGTTAGGATAATAATGTAGATTAGAAGTTTGTAGTGTTGTTGGTTGAGAATGGGAACCATAAAAATGGAGTTTGGGTTGATATATTGGGTATTTAGAGTTTTAGATTTCGTCCGAAATGGACATTGGCCGACATATCTGGTGTGACCGGTCGACTGCGCCCCTATGTCCAGTCGACCGGATCATGGGAAAAAGGTTACTCCTTGGTTTGCTATGCAATTTCCCATATCGCGGTTCACCAGGGGTCAGGGACTAGTCGACCGGTACTCTGTTTTCAGCCTAAGAATTTGGAGTTTCTATCACTTCTTCTTTTTGGGACATGATCTAAGGTACTTGAGGAGATGCATATAATCCTTGGGTTAGTTAAGGGTATAATCCTGGGTGTGAACCAAACGAATGTTTAGGACGAGAGACATTCGAAAAAATTATTTAGCAAGAGCATGTAAGTATATTTATGCAAATAGGATAATTATATGTCAATTATGTTTGAGAAAATCCTACGAGGCGACTAGGATGGAATTTAGGAGATCGACTAAAGATGATTTAATGGTTATCCGATACATTTAATGACGACTATTATTAAAGGTGGTGTGATACCTATGGGACTTAAATAAGTTGAGCATAAAATTATATAATTATTACGAATCGGTGTATTCGGAGAGTATATAAATCCTTAAAAGTGATTTAGGCACGAGTTATATTTAATTAATAGAATACTTATGGATTTAGTATTTGAAGTGTGTAAGTACTATACTCTTACGTTTGGGAGCATTTGGGTTTGGCTATTGCTATATGAGAGTTTGACAATTATAGCCATATATGTATTTGAGAAGTGATATAGATTATATATATATGATGTGATAAGAGTATATATAATATGATGCGAATACATATATATCTATGTGTGATTGGTATATTTGTATCTTAGAGGCTGGTTCCACGGGCTTTCCTCTGGCATAGGGTTGGAACAGCCAGATTATATATTTTTATCTTGTGCGATCCAGGGAGGTTGCACGATGGGGGTGAATCCCCTGGCTTGAGGAGAAGGGAGAGTATATCCCTAGGTCATATTGTCCCGCGTTCGAGTCCGATGTGTGTGTACTCCACTTGAAGAGGGGACATGACCGCCTCCACCGTTGTGTATTTTTACCATGACCATGAGTAAGTCTGGCATGGTACCGTGGTATAGTGAGTAAACCCGGATTTTGATAGGCACTATGAGACTGCATCCTCGAGTTATAGCTCGGTGGGATGATTATTATACTTGTTGTGTATAGTATATTGTTTGTATTTGAGGACAATATATCATATACCTTTAATTAGAGTAAGGAGATAAATGAATAAGGATTTATTCTCATTCTGGGAGATTTTATCCGGACTTAAATTGTGATTTGTATACTAAGGGGAGTATTATATGTATGAATTTATATGAGTATATATATACATTTTGTAATGAGGTCCTAATGGATCTCGACGATCGACATTTCCAGGTAGTAGTGTATCGGGGGGGGGGGTTCCTTGTTTGGATTTAGCTTCGTGGGAGACCCCACGCACGAACGTGGCACAATGTTGAGAATGGGGAGAAGTTTAGCCCTTTGTACTTGGGTGTATAGGAATTTTCAGAGATTTGGTAACATATTAGTTAGGTAAGGTAGCTTAACTAGGTTAGTTATTAGGTATGCGATAGGTGTGCACTATTAGAAGAGGGGTGAGGGGTATCTCATGGGAGTGCTATACCAATTTAAATATGAGATAAATCATATTTTAAAAATATGGCATTTAAGCACTTGAAAAATTTTTCACAACTCGGGCTTTGACCCGTTTATCTATTTTCCCCTCTTTTCTCTCTCTCTCTCTCTCTCTCTCTCTCTCTCTCTCTATATATATATATATATATATATATATATATATATATATATATAAGTGTCCAGACACAGGGACGCCTAAATGATGATTCCTTTGAGTCAGACGTTGCTGCAGCAGCTGTCGATGCATGCAAGTTTAACTCTGGATGCTTCTATTCTTGTGATCGAGATAGGAACCACTGTAGACACGTTCGGGACGATATCCCAATTGTATTCAATTATTCTTTAACTGCATTTTGATTTACAGCTTTTCGATTTGGTTGTATTATGTTAAACCGAGTGTTCGGTTATTTTATTTCATTTCAGCCTGTTATATTTAACCTGTGTGGATGTTTTAATTGAATTGTTTGTTTAAAAAGATGAGTTAATTAAAATTTTGACACCATCCTAATAGGTTATTAGTAATTAAATTGGTTTTCGACAGTGATGCTAAGAATGAACCATATAAGACTTCTGTTTTAATTTGTTACAGGATTGATCACCCGATATTTTATTAGGCGGAATGTCACAGATGGTATCAGAGCATCAGGTTCTAGTGTCCTTAGGAATCTGTGCGGACTTACTATGCTTTCAGCCTTGTTTTCTATTTAATATAGAGATTTATGATTATGATTGTTGATTACTCTTGTGAGATTTCGTTCTCCCTCCATTATATAACATTATAATAAATCTTTTTCATGCTCGTTCGAGATTCGTGTGCTGATCGATGAAGAGCGATCACAGAAGGCCATTCCAAGGGCGGAATGAGGTGGGGCTTAGTTGGAGCTATAAGTTGAAGTTGGAGATGAGGACCGCAACAAAGGTCACTCCCTTTGTGGCATTTTTATTGAATCACTGCAACGACTACTAAAGTTTAGTAGTTGTAATTATCCTAGTACCGCTATAGTAGAGAGTGTTGCTATACTTGAATTACTCGGTGAAGTTGAATTGGAAAGGGTTCGAAAGGGACCTTAAGAAGGACCATGAATTGAAGTTAAGTCATGCGAAGGAAGTTTCACATGATTCAAAGGAAGTAGAAGGCCCAGGAGCTTTGTCTTAGAGCAGGGTATGGAAATACCCCTATGTGAAAATTTGATGAATATTTTTTCACTCGTGGGAGCAATATTCAAATCGTGGGAACGGTGGTCACCATGTTCGAGGGATCTTACGGGTGGTTTTAACCACAGGTTCCTATGGTTTATCAGAAATGAAGAGAACGTAGTTTCTGGGTTATTCACATAAGGATCGGTTAGAGGCCAACAGGGAATAAAGAGTGATATGGAGAAGTGAACCTTGTATCGAAGTAAGGTAGGTACAACGAAGAGAATGTCCTTAAGGAAAATAATAGGCTCACTAGAAAGTGTTGCTAACAATTATGGAGAATGTTTGTTCATAGAAACCCATTAGTGGACATCCACCCGAGGAATTCATTGAAACAGGGCTATTGAGGGAAGTAGTGGAGTTTCCTTTAGACGGAGAAGTTAAGGGGACTATGAAGGAAATTTTCAGGATCGAGGCTAGAGAGTCTAAGATAATGATAGCCTTAACATGGTCAGGGTGGCCAAAGATGGATAATGTTGAAATGTGGAATGTAAAACCACACGGTTAGTCCTTGCCTAGTAGGACTTAAAGGACAAATGTAGGGTTCTCAGATGGAGCAGTGATTAAAGTAATTTTGGTTTGGTTAAAACAAGTGTGCTATGTCAGGGAACCAATCGGAGAAGTTAGGGAGATTGGCGAATTTATTAATACGAGTTTTGCCTTGGATGAAGGAGGTATATTTACGTGGCTAGATAGAGTCGTGGTATTTTGCTAACCCTAGATTCGCATGTGTAATTCGAGCCCAGTGGCGGTATCGATAACATTATATAGTGTATGTCTATATGTTTTTCCGCAGTAGACGGTTTCTATTTTGAATTGGTATTTGGTTTGTACTACTCATTTTGTATGTGTTATACGAGTATAGTACTATTATAAGAGTAATGATATTGTATTATCGGAGCGATAGCAGGCTTATGATTGCAAGAATATTGTATCCTCAATTCCCGGGGTGGAACAAGTTGTCGTTGGGATATCTCACCTGGATACATGTTGAGTTCACCTTCATTATATGGGTAAATGGAACTTCGGTGAGAAGATGTTTTATTATCATGATTCGAGTGTGTGGCGACCTTAGAGATAAGATTTAACGTATGAAGAATTTCTTGTTAAGTTATGAGTTTAAGCTTAGTGTTGTATGCACAAAGGACTTAGTTATAGTATAAGCGCTTGGTGGTGTGTCTCCTGGAAGGAAATAGGAGTTTTGAGCACATTTTGTCGATTGGTGGGATGGGATTATCCCAGTGGCATATTTGAAACTAACGGACCTCCACGACCGACAAAGTTAAGTAGTAGTGTATAGGGGGGTTCCTTGTTTGGATTTCTCTTGCGAGACACTCCACGCATGAACCTTAACAACGTTGGGAGTGGAGAGATGTTATGGGATGCAAGGATGTTGGTTAGAAGTGCTATGGAAAAGCACTAAAATGGTTTCTCACTGCAAGTATGTGGGTGAGGAAAGGTAAAGGAAATCGATTCGAGGTTTATGGCCAGGCCTTATACATAAGGCAAATTCAATGGAAATATGTCTTGAGTATTTTTATTTTAACACCTTTTCAGAGAATAGGCACTCCGATTAGTTAGACTTTCCATTTGGCCAAGATGGAAGGACATAGTTGTAGAAGTACGTTAGTAAGTTAGCGAGGTAGGATTTAGAACATCCCACTGGTGTGCCTTTGCTGTTATATCTCGATGACTGACGATGCAAGGAAGTAGTGTAATGGGAGGGTTCCTTGAATGGATTTCACTTTGTGAGACGTCCCATGCATGAAACTGAGCTACTATAGAAAGTCGGGAGAGGTCTTGGGCACTAGGGACATATTTAGAATAGTATTTTTTTTCTTTTTTTTTCTTTCTTTCGCATATAGGAAACATGTTGATCTTAGGATTTTTAGGAAGTAAGGCCAGAAGGACTAGTTGAGCCGATATAAGGAGATAGTAATGAGTTAACCACAAGAAGATTAGTGGGTCAACCTTGATAATGGATAGAAGCTTTGGATTTTGAGAAGATTGCTGAGGATACCCACGTGTCAGCACTAGGCTAAGAAAGTGATGCCCATTTTTAGAAAGAGTGTTATGTCTGTGGCTTTTGCAGCAATGGAGTAGATAAGCACTGATTAAAATGTTTATGGACACCTTGGTAAGTTGATTTTATATACCGCCTGGAATATAAGTGGCGTAGTACATAAAGTTGAGGATTATACTGTGGGTCAATTATAAGTAAGATTGAAGTTTGTGGATGGAACGTCGTTAGAGGTATGCGATAATCCAAGTGTATGGGTGAAATAAGAAGTAGCACACCTAAGCTAAGTGATGAGACCGATGGGAATAGTCAGGCGCTAGTGTAGTTTCCTTTTAAGGGAAATTCGATGTCCTGTTGTAGATGAGAGAACGCCTAAAGTCGTGATTCTCTAGTAAGATTCATAAGTTTGAGCTGCGGTTATAGAAGCACTAGGTGCGATGTGACATTAGAGTCAATCTTACGACAGAGGTAGCATTGTATCATATGGAGATCTACATAAGCTTGAAGTAGAGTATAAAACCTGAGATCGGTGAGTACTGAACGGGGATATGGTAGGGTAATATTTGGAATAGTGCCTTCCGACTTGTCTGTATAGGATGAAGTTTTAGTAGCCATCCTAGGTTGGTAGTACCGGTCGTATCCGAATTTCGGGGACGAAATTCCATTATAAGGGGGAGAGAATGTAATACCCCGCGCTTTTATGGATATTTAAAATTACATAAACGGCGGTAATTTGGAGATTTAAGGAATTATCGTGAATAATAATTTTTGGAGCCTATGAGGGTTAAATGATTTTTTATGTGTGTTATATTTACTTTTGGGATTAAGTGAATGTGTCAGAGCATTTTAATTATACGTCGCAGTTGGGTAAAGCGACAAAGGATAATATTTATTTGGAAAACCCGTATTAAGTTGTGTTGAGTTTAATTAGTGAATTGCAGTTAAGTGACTCGAATGGAGATTTTGAGTGCTCGATTGGTTTTGGAATGGCCGAGATAGTCAGAATAGAGTATCCATGGGTAGTATTTGGGTTCCGAAAATTTTTGGACCAGTAGGGACTCGTAACTGAGTAAAAGAGTCATTTTTGGGTTTATAAGGGATAAACCCTTATTCTCTCCTATAAAAGACATGATAGAGTGGGAGAAGGAAAGAAAAGAGGTAAAAGAAAGAGGAGAGGAAATGAAGAGAGAAAAGAGAGAAGAAAAGGAGATTCCGACCAAACTCCGTGGGATTCGACTCGAGGTCGTCAGATTTTATACACGAGGCAAGTGTTTATTTTCTTTATTTAATTTAGTGTATATATCTCATATTATAGTTGTTAAACTATATAATTTTAGGATAGAACCACTAAAATAAATTTTGGTAGTTTGAGTATGAGTTTACAAATTGATGTATTGTAAACTCTTAATGATTTCTAGTGTAAAAATCACGGTAATGGAATGTGGAAATGAATTGAAATTGGAGAAATGGGTAAGACTAGGGCTTGAATGGTTTTTGAGTTCAAATATAAGAAAATTGGTTCAATTCCCCAAATGATTGATGTGTTAGAAGAAAAATGTATATTCGAAGTTTGTAGTGTTGTTGGTTGAGAATGGGAACCATAAAAATGGACTTTGGGTTGATATATTGGGTATTTGGATTTTTAGATTTCGTCTGAAATGGACATTGGCTGACCTATCTAGTGTGATCGGTCAATCACGCACCTATGGAAGATCTACCGAATCAAGGGAAAAAGGTTACTTCTCGGTTTGATAGGCAATTTCGCATATCGCAGTCGACCGGCGGTCAGGGACCGATCGACCGGAACTCTTTTTTCAGCCCAAGAATTTGGAGTTTCTATCATTTTTTCCTTTTGGGACTTAAAATTAGGGGCCTTCCAAATTAATGGATTTTAGAGGGCCATGATCTAAGGGACTTGAGGATATGAATAGAATCCTTGGGTTAGTTAATGGTACAATCCGAGGTGCGAACCTAAAGAATGTTTAGGACGAGAGACATTCGAGAAAATTATTTAGCAAGAGTATGTAAGTATATTTATGCAGATATGATAATTATATGTCGATTGTGTTTGAGAAAATCCTACGAGGCAAATAGGATGGAATTTAGGAGATCGACTAAAGATGATTTAATGGTTATCCGATACATTTAATGACGACTATTATTAAAGATGGTGTGATACCTATGAGACTTAAATAAGTTAAGGATATACTTATTTAATTATTACGAATCGGTGTATTCAGAGAGTATATAAATACCTAAAAGTGTTTTAGGCACGAGTTATATTTAATTAAGAAAATACTTATAGATTTAGTATTTTAAGTGTGTAAGTACTTAAACTTTTACGTATGGGAGCATTTGGGTTTGACTATTGCTATATGATAGTTTGGAAAATATATCCATATATGTATTTGAGAAGTGATATAGATTATATATGTACACTGTGATGAGAGAATTTATAATATGATACGAATACATATTTATCTATGTGTGATTGGTATATTTGTATCTTGGAGGCGGGTTCCATGAGCTTTCCTTTGGCGTAGGCTTGGAACAGCCAGATTATATATTTTTCTCTAGTGCGATCCAGGGAGTTTGCACGATGTGGGTGAATCCTTTAGCTTGAGGAGCAGGGAGAGTATATCCCCAGGTTATATTATCCCGCGTTCGAGTGGGATGTGTGTCTACTCCACTTGCAGAGGGAACATGACCGCCTCCACCGTTGTGTATTTTTACCATGACAATGAGGAAGTCTGGCTTGTTGTGTATAGTATATTGTGTGTATATGAGGACAAGATATCACATACCTTTAACTAGTGTAAAGAGATAAATGAATAAGGATTTATTCTCATTCCGGGAGATTTTATCCGGACATAAATTGTGATTTGTATACTAAAGTGAGTATTACATGTATGGATTTATATGAGTATATATATACGTTTTTTTACTGAGGGCCTAATGGATCTCAATGATCGACATTTCCAAGTAGTAGTGTATTGGGGGGGTTCCTCGTTTGGATTGATCTTCGCGAGACACCCCACGCATGAACGTGGCGCAGTGTTGAGAATGGGGAGAAGTTTAGCCCTTAGTACTCGGTCTTATAGGGATTTTCAGAGATTTGGTAATGGATTAGTTAGGTAGGGTAGCTTAACTAGGTTAGTTATTAGGTATGCGATAGGTGTGCACTATTAGAAGAGGGGTGAGGGGTATCTCATGGGAGTGCTATACCAATTTAAATATGAGATAAATCATATTTTAAAAATATGGCATTTAAGCACTTGCAAAATATTTTCACAACTCGGGCTTTGACCCGTTTATCTATTTTCCTCTCTCTCTCTCTCTCTCTCTCTCTCTCTCTCTCTATCTATCTATAAGTGTCCAAACACAGGGACGCCTAAATGATGATTCCTTCGAGTCAGACATTGCTGCAGCTGTGGTGGATACATGCAGGTTTAACTTTAAACACTTCTATTCTTGTGATCTAGAAATGAAGCACTATAGAAACATTCAGACCGATAACCCAATTGTATTCATTTATTATTTTACTGTATTTTGATTTACGACTTTTTGATTTGGTTGTATTATGTTAAACCAAGTGTTCGGCTATTTTATTTCATTCCAGCTTGTTATATTTAACCTGTGTGGATGTTTTAATTGAATAGTTTGTTTAAAAAGATTAGTTAATTAAAATTTTTAAGCCAGCCTAATAGGTTATTAGTAATTAAATTTGTTTTCGATAGTGATGACAAGAATGAACCATATGAGACTCCTATTTTAATTTGGTACAAGATTCATCACCCGGTATTTTATTAGGCGGGGTATCACAACTCATTTCACCCCTTACCGTGTTACGTACACCGCAGACCGCATGAATAGATTAAAGACTTCATGGGATACCAATTTTGATTGTTTCAGATCGTGATCGGCGTTTCATTTCTCACTTTTGGGCAAGTTTCCAAGAGGCATTCAATAAATCATTGAATCTTAGTACTGTTTTTCACCCATAATCAAATGGACAAACCGAGTGGGTAAACCAAATTTTGGAAGACATGTTACGGGAATGTGTTTTAGATTTTGAGAATATGCAGGAGACTCATATATTAATTAAATTTACCTATAATAATAGAAACCATTAAAGCATAGACATGGCTCCGTTTGAAGCATTTTATGGAAGACCGTGTCGATCACCAATTTGCTGGGTCGAAATCGGAGATGGGGAACTACTTGGCCCTGACTTAGTTCGTGAAACTAATCACAAAGTTACAACAACAAGAGATCCTTTGCTTGCAGCATATAGAAAACAAAAGAGCTACATAGATTGTGGGAGAAGAGACCAAAAATTTGAGGTTGGTGATAATGTGTTGCAAAAGGTTTCACCAACTCGTGGGATAGTGATCTTTGGGAAAAAGAGAGGAAAGTTATCACCGAGGTTCATCGGACCATTCGAGATCTTAGAGAGAGTCAGAAAGGTGACGTATCGACTTGCACTAACTCCTAATTTGTTAAGGATACATAATGTTTTTCACGTCTCTGTGTTTAAAAAGTACTTGCACGGTGTGTCCCACGCTATTAATTTCAATGATATTGAGTTGAATGAAGATGTCACATATTGAAAAACCAGTTTGCATCCTTGACCGATGGACGAAGAAGCTACGAACGAAGGGGATTGCGTTGGTTAAAGTACAGTGGATTCATCACGACAAAAGAGAGGCTTCATGGGAACTTGAGTCATAAATGCAAGAAAGGCATCCACATCTCTTCAATAACTACATACGTAAATTTCGTGGACGAAATCCTTGTAGGGGATAGAATGTAGTGACCCGACTCTGAAATAAAAAAAATATTATTAAGTTATTTTCATATATAATATTAATGACGTGACACATATAGTAAAATATTGAATTTAATTACATGTAATAATAATAATAATAATAATAATAATAATAATAATAATAATAATAATAATAATAAAATTGTACTAAAGTTTTTTTAGAAAAAGTTAAAAAAAAGTAAACATATATAATTAGTGGTGGAAGATTTTGAATTAGTTCAAAGTTGAATGTAAAAAAAAATGAGTAGTATCTTATATAACAAGTGTTTAGCTTATAGGGCAGGTGTTCAACACTTGTCCACCCAATGTTAAAATCACCCATGCAAAATATCCAAAAGGCTCATGGTTTTGGCTAAGTAGTTATCCTCTTTTATGAGCCAACATAAAACATTTCCTATTATATTCTAAAGAAACAGGGGAGAAAAGGGGAAGAGAATAAGGCGAACAAGACGAAGAAAAGGAAGGAATAGAGAGGACTTTAAACTCATTTTTTTAAGTGAGAATTATCTTCTCCTTTTAAGTCATCTTTTTTTTAAATACTCAAGAATTATCTTCTCATGTTACTAATTTTTAAAAGGAGTATTTAAGTAGACTAATAAAGATAAATTATCTCATTAAATTTGGGTTTATACTATTGCATAATTTCGGTATTATGGAAATTACACAATCAATTATGATGTAATATTTTTAGAATTATGAAAAGGAATGTTGTTATGAGTAAGTATATTTCAAATTTACCCCTAATGTGTTGTCGAAAGTTTCAAACTCTTAACAAATGAGTGAATTTTTGAATAAAACTTTAATGAGAAAATATGTTTGTCATGTTAGCATAAAAAAATTAATATAAAAGTAATATCGGAGTAAGCCCATGAATTATAAAACATCAAAATAATTGTGGAGAATATGAGTTGAATTCTTGTGTCGAGTAAGTTAATGTTATATTATAATTTTTATTCTAAATTATCTTTATTCTCATGATTAATCATATATGTTTAATCTTACTCAAGTTGTTGAATGGGTGTATGCAAGTTGGCTATACCGACGGCCGAGGCTATTAGTTAAGTTGTGACATATTATCACCTAATATTGTTGTTGTTGAACTTAAGGTTCCTGCTAAGTTGATCGGAATTGAGATAATCCTACAGTTAGTGAAATAATATAGTCTAAAACACCGGAATTTGTCTAGTGGGTATATGTATACACATATATAAGTTGGCGTGTGTGTTATGACCTAAGGGCAACGTACACTAGAAGTTGCAGTGTACCTATCGTAATATTTCGTTATTAGTTCTTAAAAATAAAGTTTTAGATTCTATAAATTGAAAATGTTGAATTGTATCGTTAAACATGTGATTATATATTATCCCTACTTAAGTTTATTGAGGCCAATTTAAATTAATTGATATATAAAATAAAAATCATTGCTATTAGTATACGTGGAGGATGAGTTTTGAGTTTAAGTGTATTCTCATTGGGTTGCATTATTCATGATGCTAAGAACTTTTTCTTTCAGGTTTTGTGCAGGATTGAGTCTCTTTAAAGTTCGTTTTGCCATAGTCCGACTCATTTTGGGGCGGATTTTTTGTTTAATTATATTTTTATTTCCTTATGTAATTTTAATGTACTTATCTATACATATTGTATTCCCTAGTAGCTGGAAGAAAATATGTAATGTAAAAAACACTTATGTATTAAGACCTCGTATGTAATATTAAATTGTTGTTATATTTATGATGTTATTAGTTTATTTCTGACAACTTTCTAAGTGAACCGCCACATATCCAAATTTTAGTATTGAGTTTAAATTATTACCATTTTCTATAATTTGGGGTGTGACACTCCAACTCTAAAATAGTGACGATCTCAAATTGTGTGGTCAAATTTTGAAGGTTAGATGCCTCGACATCGATGGTACCCTCACGTGTTAACTGGAGGATATCCCATGCTTCCTTAGAAGTAGTGCACATCATGATGCGTTCAAACTTGTCAGGAGTGATGGTCGTAGAAATAACACTAAGGCCACGGGAGTTGAAGGTACTCCACTGAAGCACATCATCAGTCCAAGAGGTGACAATTTTAGGACTCTCAACATTATTCACACGGATTGTGGGTGGGGTCCACCCTTTTTTTCACATAATAACGAAACTCTCTCATCTATGGCTATTAAATCGTATATGATTAGGGCTTTCCACTAGGAATAGTGGCATCCTATTATATAAGTTATCCATCAGAAAATCTGTAATTTTTTGAAATTAATTTAAAAAAAAACTGATATTATGGATTTTTTTGAAGAAAATTAGGATCACACGATAATTTGGTGAAAACCGCTATGATAACAATTTGGGAAAGGGTACGCAATGCTCTGATGGCATAAACTTATTAAATTTAGATGAAAACCCACACCAATTTTTAATTCAATTAGACCTAGAACATGAAACTATGTGATTCAAAACGTAAATCCAGAAAGCATGTAACCAAAACAGACTTTCGAAAAAAAAACCTTTCCGGTAAAACCTTTTATTCACATTATAAAATTTACAAATCGGTACTTACAAATTTTATAAATGCATCTACTATGATCCTCTAAATAATCGCAAAATTACAACCTTCCTTCAGCAATGATCCTCGCTAGAATCATAAGAACTGCAATCCTCCTACAGCCCCAGCCTTCATCTTCAGTAGTTATCCCCTCAGTTTTCACAAGTTAGCTATGGAGATGCATTTTCCACAAAGTTGTGTATGTAAAGATATAAACTATAAGGTTTAAAATTAATTCACTCAAATATATCCTAGGAATGTGATTTGTGAATTGGTATGCCCAAATTGTACCCTCGTACTAGGGTCACATACCTTGGCCTATTTCACAGCCGAGTCGATAGGAAGCTTATAAATAGCCATGAGAAAGGTCATCTTCTATAAGGTCGGCTCTTGTCCAACCTCGAATTTCCAGCAACCAACGTAAATAACATCGCATAAGCCCAAGTTATCGCCTACATCGTATCTGCCTCAGCCGACGTTACTTCCTACCTCATACGTAACCTCGATAGTCTCCTAGGCCGAGGTCATTTTTATTATTGACAGGACAAAGAAACTATCAAAATCATCCAACCTCATACTCGTCCAGACAGAGGTTACAACAAGAGATTACAGGTCCGAGCATACGTAAGCACATGTAAGCCTTGAAGCACGTGGAAATTCAATTATAATTGAATCATTCCCTTCACGTGGGGGGATATTTGGTCATCATTCCTTACATATGGCACATCCAGGTGTCCACTTATGATTGGTGTTTTCAACGCACACATGCTCATAGAATGCTTGGGGGGTACACTACATCCCAAAAGCACTATATATACTTATCTTCTCCTACATTGTAAGAGATCCATAATTATAACCCTAGTGAAGGCTCTGGTAAAATACTCAGTAGAGAGAGAAAGTGAGAGATTGTATCACAGGCCATTAGAAGCCTCATTATAGTGAAATTACTCACACACTCAGAGTAGACGTAGGCCAGATTGGTTGAACCACTTATATACTAGTGTCTTACCTCTTCTCCTCACCTCCCTCTATCATATATTTACTCTCTTCTTGCTATTGTTATTCCTAGTTTGAGCTTATCACCACCTCACCTAGTGGTGCTGTTTACAGCATCATCATTTTGACACCGTCTATGGGAACGAGAAGATATATCTCTTCCTTCTTGAAGATTGGCCTCACCGGAGATTCTAGTGGTGCACTAGTCCTACCCTATCGCGTGGAACTGTTTCACCATTGAAAGATGTCCTTAAAGGTACCAAGATCTATAGTGTTTTCATTTACAAGCTCTCTAGTCTTCTTACATGGAACCGGATTTACCACCTCCACCATCTGGTGTTTGAGGACCCAGTTCCATCCAGGCACCACCTCAGTCCGAGATGGCTAAGGTGGCAGCAGCCTTGAAGTCCTTAGCGGTAACTCAACAAGAGATGTAGGAGCAATTTTCTCAACTCAGCCAGAACATGATAATGAGACCACCTGGGATCTCATCGGAGATGATTACTCCAACGACTGACCAGGGACAACATGAGTCCAGGGGAGCACCCCAGGCACCACGAAAAGACCTACCTCCTCCTCAACGACGGACGAATGTTGCTGACCCTAGGCATTTATGCCTGCAGAGGCAAGAAAACCCTTTCCCAGAGGACATGTATGATGATATAAAAAACGAAGACATTTCAGCTGACTGTTAGGAGCCATATGAGGTATCAAACAACACTGTATGTCCTATCTATTAGAGTAGAGCTCAAGGTGAAAAATGAGATTATGATGCCCATTAAAGAGGTTCATCCTTTGATCAGTTGAGTAAAGGGTCAGCTTTCGAAAGACTTGGCCCAACTAATGACATACGAGAGAGGATGTCCAGGTCAATAAGCATAGCTCGCTCGAGAAGAGAGGCTGGAGATCGTCGGCCTCATCATGTCCGACCCCACGTGGCCGAGACTATGGTCAGAACGAGGTCAATAGCCGACGTTGTATAGCGATTGAGGAATCCTCAGTCAATCCTTTGGAGGTGACTGGGGATAACCTAAGCCAGGCCGATGTTTCTAACCCCTGGAATGACTCTATTCAAAGGCTGGAAGAGAAGATAGGGGACCTCATAAAAATCCGAGACCCATTACAGAAGGGGTACTCAGAGGGTTCACCATTTGTTGCAAGGATTTTCAACTTCTCAACCCCTTCCAAGTTCAAGCCTCCAATTATGTATCCCAAGTACGATGGAAGTACTAACCCAGTCCATCACATTGAAATGTATCAATCTGTAGAAGACATTTATTCAATCTCTGATGGGATGAGGTACCGTGCTTTCTCAAGCACTCTGACTGGGGCTGCACATATCTGGTTCATTTCTCTTCATAAAAATTCAATTGAGAGTTTTAAAGGTTTGGTTGAGTGGTTTATTCACAACTTCCATTTTGGGGTAAGACCTCAGAAGAAGATGACTTACTTGCTTTATGTAAAGCAAGGGAAGAATGAAAGCCTGAGAGATTACATCGCGAAGTTCAATAAGGAAAAACTTGAGGTTGAAGATTATGAAGAGAGTATAGCTATAAAATCTCTTATTGGAGGACTTCAGAAGGGAAAGCTACTCTGGAAGCTACTGAAGACCCTCCTAAGTCTATGGCCGAGTTATTAGCAACAGCTAGAAAGGTCATAAATGCGAAAGAAGTAATGGATACGAAGTATGAGGATGAGAATGGAAGTAGTAGCGGGAAGTTTTAAAAGAAAAAGGATGGAAAGAAGAGGGTTGCAGACGATAAGTTTGCAAACTATACTCCTTTAACTGTGAGCTGTGAACACATTCTCAATGAAATAAAGAATGATAGATCTCTGAGATGGTCGAAGAAGCTGAAGGCCCCTCCACATAAGAGAAATAAGAATTTATGGTTCAAGTTCCATCAAGATCATGGCCATTTGACTGAAAAGTGTTTCGCATTAAAGGATGAGATTGAAAAAATGTTGAAGTCCAAAAATCTCAGAAAGTATGTGGATGGAAGAGCTTCTAAGGGGGGAAGCGACGACCCTAAAAAGAAAAGAAGTGATAAATGTCGAAAAGATGCCCCTATCAGAAGAACCAATGACTCAGATGATGATGATGACGACCCTGACCTCCTACCAAAGGATGATAATGTCCTAGTAAAGAGGATCAGTATGATCTCTTTTGATGTGTACACTATCTGTGGAGGGTTACCAAGGGGTGGCTCAAAGGTAGCTGATCGTAAGTCTCATTTGGCAGAAGTGAAAGCAGTAACAAAAGTCGAGGTTATAAACTTAGCTTCTACACAGGTTAAACATGAGAAGAGAAAGAAGGTAGATATTGACACCCTATTAGTCGTCTTCTCATGACTTGATTTCAAGGGTATCTTAGCTCCCCACAATGACCCTTTAGTCATCACCACGAGGGTTCATGGGTGCGAAGTGCAGAGGATCCTTGTTGATGGGGGAAGTTCGACAGACGTTATGTTTTGGCCTTGTTTCAAGAGCTTAGCCCTCAACAGAGCTAGGCTTATCCGTTATCATCATCCCTTGATTGGATTTAGTGGTGAAAAGTTTCATCCATTGGGTATGTATAAAATGGTTGTGAGAATTGAGATGAATGTCCTAAAAGGTTTGACCAGGAAAATCAATTTGTTTATGATGGATGAAAATGTTTTCTCAACTTACAACCTCATCATTGGACGAGTAGCCCTCAAGGAATTTGAGGCTCTGCCTTGAACGACCCACCAAATGATAAAATTCCCTACTCCATATGGAGTAGGGGAAGTGCAAGGTGACCAAACATCGACACGAGAATGCTACTTCAACTCTCTAGAAGAGAGAGATGCTCATAAGAGGGAAACAACCACGTACAATATGGTCACCCTTGATCCTAGAGATGAAACCAAACTCAAGAAGGGAGAAGCCGCAGAGGAGGTAGAATCCATCTTCCTCAATAAAGACATGCCGTAGAAAACCATCAAAATCGACAAATCCCTAAAGACTGAGATCAACGAGGAGATAATAAAGCTATTAAGGAAGAGACAAAGTATCTTTGCCTGGATCCATGAACACATGCCATGTATTGATCCTGAGATTATGTGCCATAAACTCTATGTTGTAGAGGATAACAAGACCATCAATGAGAGAAGAAGAATATACTCAAGAGGGAAGTATGATGCCATTTGATACACAATTAGAAATCTTGAAGAGGCCAAGTTCAATAGAGAGGTCATATATCCTTAGTGGTTATCTAACGTTGTCATAGTGCCCAAAGCTAACGGAAAATGGAGGATGTGTGTAGACTTCAATAATTTAAGCAAGCTTTTCCCAAAAGATAATTTTCCTCTACCTCATATAGATCAGATGGTGGATGACACAGCTGGACATGAGCTCATGAGCTTCATGGATACATACTCCAGGTATAATCAGATCTTTATGAACTCGGCAGACTCAGAGAAGACAACATTCATTAGAGACAAGGGGACCTATTGCTACGAGGTCATGCCCTTCATCCTGAAGAACACATGGTCCACCTACCAACGTCTTATAAATAAGATGTTCGAAGATTAAATCAGCAAGACCATGGAAGTTTATGTAGATGACATGCTGACTAAGAGCCTGAAGGCCGACACTCATGTGGCCGACCTTGAGAGAACTTTTAACACCATGGACAAATACAAAAATGAAACTCAAGTCGATCAAATGTGTCTTTAGGGTAGGAGCTAGAAAGTTTTTTGGCTTCATCGTCAATCAAAGGGGAATAAAGGATAACCCTGAGAAGATTAAGGCTTTGATAGAAATGAAGACACCCCAAACCATCAAATACATTAAGAGGATAATCGGATGAGTTGCTGCACTTAACAAGTTTATCTCAAGAGCTGTAGATAAATGTCTTCCTTTTTTCAAAATTCTCAGAAAGTCCTTTGAATGGAATGAGGAGTATGACAGAGCTTTTAAAGAGCTCAAGTCATACCTCGGATCCCTTCTACTCTTATCCCAACCAATTCAGGGTGAAAAGCTATACGTATACTTAGCTATCTCAAAGTCAGCCATCAATGATGTAATTATAAGAGAAGATGATGGAGCACAGAGACCATTGTGCTTTAATAGCAAGGCACTACACTGGTCTGAGAAGAAGTACCCTCAAATTGAAAACTTAGCCTATGCTTTGATACACGCTTCTAGGAAAATAAATCCATACTTCCAGGCCCATTCCATGATCGTCCTCACTGATTTACCCCTAAGACAGGTCCTCCATAAGCCCGAGAAGTCATGGAGGCTAATGACCTGGGCAATTGAGTTGGGGGAGTGCGATATTATTTATCAACCCAGGGTTGACATAAAGGGATATGAACTCATAAATTTCATGGCCAAATTTACCTGGGATGAGGCTGAGGTTGAAAAGAACAAAGATGCTGCAGATGAGCCAGTAAAGAGAAACATCGACCGAACTTCGGACGAGGTCGAGATAAGTACTGTCAGACAAAGAATAGTTGAGAATGAAAAAGAGAGATACCGCTTCGGGTAGAGGACCCTATTAGAGGGAAACTTCTCTTCAAATGCAACCATTTGGAACCTCTTCGTTATTGGGTCATCTTGTGAAAGCAGAAGTGCAGTAGGGCTGATAGTGGTAGCACCAGATGGTACTGATATTGAATATGCATTAAGGTTTAACTTTGAAGCTTCCAACAACAAGTCAGATTATGAGGCATGAATAACTGGTCTCTCTTTGGCAAAAGCCCTCAATGTCGGCCAGCTATTAACCTACAGTGACTTAAGATTGGTCGTGAACCAAATCCTTGGGTGTATGAGGCCAAAGATGAATGAATGAACATATACTTGAAGAGGGTTATAATTATGCTAGCAAGCTTTAATGAAGTAAAGCTGAAGAGGATACATCGATTAGATAACAATTGAGATGACGCACTTGCGAGATTGGATTCAGCAACAAGGATAAACATAAGGAGAATCGTACCAGTTGAGATTCTTCTCAGGTCGGCCATCGAAGAGGAAGAGGTTGCTAGAACTTTCCTAAATATGAGTATGGGAGACTCATGGATGGATACTCTTATTAGATACATCAGAGAGGGAGATCTGCTAGAGTCGAAGTTAGAAAGGAGAAAGATAAGGTTCAGAGCCATAAAATTCTCAATTGTAGGAGATATCTTGTACGAAAAAGGATTCCTCCTCCCTCTCCTCAGATGTGTACACCCTTCAGAGGTTCTATACATCTTGCACGATGTGCATGAGGTCTCTTATTCAAGTCATATAGGAGGTAGGCCGTTGGCTAAGAGGATAATCACTCAGGGGTACTAGTGGCCGACCTTAGCCAAAGACGCGATCGTTTATGTGAAGAAGTGTAAAAAGTTTCAGAGATTCTCCACCATCCCCCATCAACCATGCCAACCTCTGACTTCTATCAGTTCCCCTTGGCCAGTTGCAGTATGGGGCATTGACTTGGTAGGACCCTTGCCAATAGATATAAACAACTATCGGTTCTTAATAGTGGCAATTGATTATTTCTCCAAATGGGTAGATGCCGAGCCAATGATCATAATCAATGAGTATAAGACTTTCTAGTTCATCTGGAAGAACATCATATGCAGGTATGGCCTTCCAAATACCCTCATCTCAGATAATGAAACCCAATTCAAGAATATTTACTTAGAAAAATACTATGAAATAGTAGGGATCAAGCAATTTTTCTCTTCTCCTTTTAAACCCTAGGAAAACGGTTAGATCGAGGTCACAAATTAAACAATACTTAATGAGATAAATAAAAGGCTAGAGGAGGCCAAAGTAAGATGGATAGAGGAGGTATATGATGTACTTTGGGCCTACAGGACGACAATGAGCACACCCACAGGGAAAACTCCATTCGTGCTAGCCCACATCTCAAAGGTTGTTATCCCAACATAGATACCCACTCATATAATTCAGACATATGACCCTCATAGGAATGGGGAAGATAGAAGACTTTATATAGATATTATAGAGGAAAGAAGAGAATATGCAGAGATAAGATAGGTAGCCTATCAACAGAGAACTGCAAGATTCTACAATTAGAGGGTAAAGTCAAGGCCGATAGATGGGGGAGACCTAGTCCTAAAGAAGATGTGGAAAAAAGCCAATAAGCTCAATCCCAACTAGCATGGTACTTATAGGGTCATTGATGAGGTTGTGCCAGGTACCTATCGTGTAGAAAATCTTGAAGGAAAACCTTTCTCCAACCCTTGGAATGCCGATTACTTAAAGAAATATTACTTATGATGTTGCAATTATTCTTATCTTTTTGTAATACATGTATCAACTTATACAAGGAATATCAATGAGAAAATATCAATGCTGTGTTGATGCTTTTATCCCAATGTAAGTACTGATCATCATTAGTTTGGTGGAAATATGAGGTGAAACATCATTAAATTGGTGACCTCGGGTGTTAAACATCATTAAGTTAGTGAAAATATGAGGTGAAACACCATAATTTGGTGACTTCGGACCTTAAACATCATTATTTTAGTGGAAATACGAGGTAAAACATTATAATTTGGTGACCTCAGACCTTTAACATCATTAGTTTGGTACAATTGGAGATTAAACACCATAATTTGGTGACTTCAGACCTTAAAACATCATTAGTTTGGTGACAATTGGAGGGTAAACACCATAATTTGGTGACCTCAGAGCTTAAACATCATTAGTTTGGTGGAAATACGAGGAAAAACATCATAAATTTAGTGAACTCAAATTTTAAACATCATTTATTTGGTGACCTCAAATTTTAAACATCGTTAAGTTGGTGAAAGTATGAGGTGAAACACCATAATTTGGTGACCTCAGACCTTTAACATAATTAGCTTTGTGACAATTGGAGGTTAAACACCATAATTTGGTGACCTCGGACCTTAAAACATCATTTCTTTGGTGACAATTGGAGGGTAAACACCATAATTTGGTGACCTCAAACCTTAAACATCACTAGTTTAGTGGAAATACGAGGTAAAAAACCTAATTTGGTGACCTCAGACCTTTGACATCATTAGTTTGGTGATAATTGGAGATTAAACTCCATAATTTGGTGACGTCAGACTTTAAAAAATCATTAGTTTGGTGACAACTGGAGGGTAAACACCATAATTTGGTGACCTCAGACCTTAAACATTATTAGTTTAGTGGAAATACGAGGTAAAATAACATAATTTGGTGACCTCAGACCTTTAACATCATTAGTTTGGTGACAATTGGAGGTTAAACACCATAATTGGGTGGCCTCAAACCTTAAAACATCATTTATTTGGTGAAATGTGAGGAGAAACACCATAATTTGGTAACATCAGATCTTAAACACCATTAGATTGGTGAAAGTATGAGGCAAAACATCGCAATTATAGAGCAACAAAACATCATATGAAGAAATAGAATCAGAAAAGGCAAAGCTATTTATGATCATATCATCAAGAGGGTTCAGAATTATAAAACAGAGTATCAAGACCCTTCATCAGAGTACATAAAAACTATAATTAAAGACAAAAGGTTCATCCAAATTATAACTATTGAAAATATTGACAGGGAAAAGGTGAACAGCAAAAGAGCCTATGCCTCGGTAGGAGCCGATCCACCAGCAGATACAGTCGTTCGGTCAAGGCTAACATTTGTAACTTCAACTGCATCATTGTGATGAGTACTGTCTTCTGTCTCTGTGACCTCGAGAGTAGGAGTCTCGGCTGGAGTATCATCACCCTCTTCAACTTCCTTCAAGGCCTGAGTGAACCGAGGATCTCTAAAGCTGATATCAATAAAGTCCTTAGCAGTCAGGCCCCCAGACTCACTTTGTTTCATGGCCGCCCATCTGCTGGTATCTTTGATACCCCTCTCTAGATACTTGAAGTTGTCTTGTAGTCCTCAATGGCTTTCTTTGAGGCATCTTTCAAGGCAACTTTTACCGCAACATTAATTTTTGATTGAAAAACATAATCCTTGGCCTTCAAAGCCTTGTTGTGATCCTTCTTAAGCTGAGACATATAGTTTTCCCTCTCCTTGATGACTCCTTTTAACTTTTTAGCCTATGCATATAGAGAGGCCTCAACCATCTCAACTTCCTTACCCTTTTCGATAAGGGGCATATTCTTCAAGGTCCACTCAATAAGGCGATAAAAAGACAAGACACCATGTAGAGGAAGATTAGATGTATGAGTAATAGTTTCTAATAAGTCTACGTAACACTAAAAAGAAAGAGCTAATAAATGATACCTGGATTGACTTGTGAATGGAAAAATTGGTCAACAAAGGGACATCCAAGGCACGAAGAAAATGCTTATCTTCTTTAGTCATTATAGTGCCAATAGCATCGATAGCATTCAGACTGTGGCCAATCATGCTATCTCTAATTTTAATCCGAGATAGATGAGCATCCAGGGCATCGTCTGTAGAAATGGGTATGGCACGATCTTTATCCTGAGTCTTACTCGGCCTCATTTGCGTCGGGTCAACTATGGACTTCCTCTTTTTTCTAGCATCGACCTTGGACTCAGGCTATCTCTGATTTCCAATTATGATTTAAAGTTTGGGTGACCAAGAGAATCTTCTTCTCAAATTTTCTAGCTAAGAAATGATAGTAGATGAAATGGTTTTAGGTAGATGAGGAGACGTAACAACCCATATAAACTCTAATTGGAAGGTTTGAATGGTGAACAACCTTCCAAAGGATGATGGTCCCAATAATAAACCTCCAAGCATTGGGGGATAATTGGGAAGGGTCAAGATTTATATGTGAGAGTATATCTCTGATAACTGGTTGGATAGGAAGATGAAAGTCCAACTTAAACATCTTCTCATAAACACAGATTTTGCCATCTCGGCCATCGAAGTCCCTTTCATACTTTAGAGTTTTTCGAAGGATGATTGAAGAACCTATGGAATAGAGGTGCCTAAAAGAAAGAAGGTCGTACTCGTTCATGGAACTTTCATACTTTGTCGCCTCAGAGGTATCAATTTCGCTTTCTCATTATCATCACCATTCGTAGCAACGTCTCCTGGGCACTTATAAGGGGACCATGAGGAAACCTCTTCATAAACTTAACTCCGGTGGCAGTCGATAGGGGAATGATGATAATAGGAGGGGGAATTTACACAATGGGCCCTAATATTTCAACGGATGAAGACCTACAAGAGGTGCTAGCCTCTTGATGGGAGGAGGAACAGTCAAAAACCTCTGCACCCTCATAGATAACACTCCCCTTGGGGGAGCAATCCATAGCCTCTTGGAAAGAGTCTATAGACTCAGTAACCTCATTGGTAGACATGGGATCTGAGGAAGATGACTCAGACATCGGCTTAGTAACCTCAGGGACTTTAGCAGGTCCAGTAGGCTCAAGGTATACGACTTTCAAGTGTGGAGGAAAAATTGGTCCGAGGGGAAAAGCCTGAGCCCTACGAGACTCCTCCTGGGCTAACTCTATCTGCCTAATCTTTTCAAAGGTCTTCTCACGTAGAGATGGAAACTCTTTAGCAAGCTTATATAAAGGTCTAAGAATATGGTGGATGACACTACACTTGAGGGAAAAATTACAAACATGTACACAACTTATGCTACCTAAATTAAGGATCAAATCTTGGAAATTGAAAGGTCCCTAGTAAGAACACCAAGAACACTTGAATATGGGTCACCGGAGAAGATGATCAGAAGGTCACCAGAGGACAAAAAAGAAAGGGTTCTAGGCTAAAATAACCTCAGAGCGGCCTAAAGTATCCCTAAAAACACGTAACCCTACAAACCTTGGCCTAATGATCGCCAAACAGTGGTGGTTTTTGCTCGCCGAAAAACTAAAAACCCAATAAAAGGAAACAATGCACAAATATACTAAGAAAAGGGAGAGTAAAGGTCAAAGGAGGGTACCTGATCAATGAGAAGTGAAAAGCAAAGGCTTACAAGCCTAAGATGTGCAGGGAACCAGAGAAGTGATCAAGCTTGGCTATGGAGGATTTTTGGGAGTTTTTGCATCAAAGAAAGCCTTAGCGGGAGAAGTGTGGAAAAGAAAGAGAAATGAGGAAAGATAAAAGGCTTTTAATCCTTCTTAATGATGAGGCACAATTCCCAATACACCCTTCAATACCGTAATAACCCAAAAGATGTTATCATACCTTGGGAAGTACGTTAGTCACATTAATGAGTGACATATGTCAAGGTATAACTTAACGCCTCAAGATACCAAAAGTAACTCAGTCTCGGCCTAACCTACATACCCCTCATCCATCTACTCACATAGGAGACTAAATCTTAGGGGGTGATTGATATGCCCAAATTGTACCCTCGTACCCAAGGTTATGTACCTCAGCCTGTTTCACAGCCGAGTCGATAGGAAGCTTATAAATAGCCATCAGAAAGGTCGTCTTTTGCAAGGTCATCTCTTGTCCATCATCGTCTTGCCAGGATCCGAGGTCAATAGTATTGCATAAGTTCAAGATATTTCCTATATCGTATCTACCTCAACCTATGTTACTTCCTACCTTATACATAACCTCAACAGTCTCCCAGGTTGAGGTCATATTGATGATTGACAGGACAAAGCAACTATTGGATTCCTCCAACCTCATACTCGTCCAGGCCGAGGTTACAACAAGATATTATAGGTCTGAGCATACATAAGCACATGTAAGCCTTGAAGCACGTGGAAATTCATTTTTAACCGAATCATTCCCTTCACATGTTGGAATATTTGGTCATCATTCCTTACATATGGCACAAATAGGTGTACACTTATGATTGGTCTATTCAACCCACACATGCTCATAGCATGCTTGGTAGGTACACTACACCCCCAAGAACTATATATACTTATCTTCTCCTACATTTTAAGAGATCCATAATTATAACCCTAGCGAAAGCTCTGGTAAAATACTCAGTAGAGAGAAAAAGTGAGAGATTGTATCACAGGCCATTAGAGCCCTCATTATAGTGAAATTACTCACACACTCACAGTGGACGTAGGCTAGATTGGCTGAACCACTTATATACTAGTGTCTCACCTCTTCTCCTCACCTCCATCTATCATATATTTACTCTCTTGCTGCCATTGTTATTCCTAGTTTGAGCTTATTAACACCTCACCTGGTGGTGTTGTTTACAGCATCATCATGAATCAAAAAGGTCTTCTGAACTGAAAAGGTTAAAAACTTTTTCTACAGGTATGCAAAAGTAGTTTTGGCAAAAGTGTTATTGAAAATAAACACAAAATATGTATTTGTATGTTGTTTACTAATTTCTAGGGGACAACTCGTTCGAATTGTTTTTGAAGCGTGTTTAAACGAGAATACCAGTTCATTCTAACGAGAATGATCTCGTTCAAACAGTCAAGCTATCTCATTTTAATGAAGTTCAAATGACCTAAAATAGTACCCCTTCATTTGATGATCGATCGAGGTAAACTTAAAAGGTGACCTCGAACGAAAATGGAAACTCGTTAGAGCGAGAATCCCATCTCGTTTGAACGAGATACACGATCTTTGAAATTTTGTAAATGAAGAAAAATGCCTCGAGTTTTATACAAAAAATCATTTTTCCAATTTTAATGAAAATAAACATCCCAAAATAAATTCAAGGAATAAATTTAAAAATTAATAACATTATACCTTCATATAATGAAGATCCTTGAAAGTTGCAGATGTTGAATATTTGGATTTCGTGACAGCTCGAATCACACGGTAGCGAAATATGCCAAAAACTAAGTTAGCCTAATCGATGAGCAAATGATAGAAATCATGCTCTTACAAGTTCGTAGGAACCCTCCACCACAGCGGCTCCACTATTATGGCTATTGGAAAATGGGTAACTTGCGAGGGAACTTTGCCTTTCATCCGTCTCCACCATTACCCATGCTATTATAAAGTCATTCGATGACCCTCACTCACAAGCATGAAGATATCAAGGACTTTGTTATGATATATACCAATTACTTCCACCCCCAATCCCCTCACTATCTAAATGTTTCTTTTTCTTATATATAGTGATATCACCCATACCTACTCATGTTAGTCATGATTTTTCTTCTATTTGAATCAACATTGTATTTTAAAATATCAACTAATAAAATACATATTGACAATAATTATCCTTTTTTGTTTTCTTATTATTGATGAATTTGTCACCACACTAAGTAATATGATTCATGAAAAAATGGACTTTAATGAACAAAATGATTAATTAATCAAAATTATCAAAACATAGAGTACTCTGCACAACTTAATTGTAGACACCACATTCTAGAACCCCCTAAGTCTCTCCTTAGGTCCCTAGCACCTCTCCATTTTACTTCAAACCCTAGGTCATACTCCCATTATTTATCTAGAGGCCATCGAGAGCTCATGGACCGCATTTGACTCCCGTTAACTCTATCGTCAGACTAAAAGATCTTTGGATATTTGAAGGGCTGTGAATACCCTTTATAACGGTCCGCCCCATGTGCGATTCGGCATAATAGTTCGAACAAATGAACCATTTTACTATCAAAAATTGACTTGGAGGCCACCGGACGCTCCCGAGCCCGGATTTGACCCTAATCAACTTCATTTTAAGAGCGGAAGATCTTTTAATCTTCAAAGGGAATTGAAAACCCTTTTCCACAGTCCAACTTATGCTTGAAACGGTATATTTATTTAGACGAACGATTTGATTCCCCCAAAAACTGATGGAGGCCACCAAGCACTCCCAGGCTCTGTTTGACCAAGGTCAACTCTTTAGATGAAATGATAATGAATGAATGTTCAAAGGGAACCAAATAAACTTTCTAACGATCCTCCCCTTATGCGATTCTACCTTATTGTACGGACGAATGACCCGTTTTACTTCGAGAGATCACCGGACGCTTGCGTGCCCCAGTTGACCAAGGTCAACTTTCCAAACCAAGAAAAGCTCTTTGGAATGTTGAAGTACCTCACACAACCTTTCCAACATTCCACCCTGTGAACAAATCTAACTCACTTTTCAAACAAATGATCGATTTTCGTCCGACGATCTCCCGTCCAAAAGACCGACGTGAGCTTCCAAGCCACATTTGACCTGAAGTCTACTCCCGAACCCTAGAGTGGTCCAAAGGACTCTTAAAGGTATCCGAATTACCTTTCTAACTGTATGCCACATACACTACTTGGATCAACCCGTTGTGTTCTACGACCATTTTTTGGAAAAATCTACACCGAACTACCGATTGGTAGGTCCATTTCCCAGCTAATCGGCAGTGCACTTGGGGTTACCTACCAATTGGAAGGATTGGGACCATGCTGATCGGCACCCCCTAATCCTTTAAATAGAGGGGATTACCTCACTCCCAAATCACACCTGATATCCATCAACATCAATGTTCTCAACAACATTCTCTTACAAGCAACGAAGTTTCCTCATGTAAAATTCCCTTCAATCTTACACTCCCATCCTTTTCATACCCAATTTTTCAAAAATCTCATCCTTTCTCATCCAACATTCATCTCGACATTCAAGGAAGTTCATCCAAGATCAAGAACAAGATTCAATTCTTCAAAGAAGGTCTAAATCCTCCATTCTCTATTTAAATTTCTTATTTTTCATTAACTCCATTAGATTCATAATCTATTTTTTCCTTAGTTTATACACATTAACATCTCACATTTTTATTAGTTATATTTCACATACTTTATTTTCTATAAAAATCCTAAAACGAACAAAAAGAGGGTTATGTCCATAAATTCCAAACAAGATTATCCATCACACTTTTCTAAAAATTAAAACACATTTTCTACACACACACCTATAATAAAATCCCATTCGAATCTATGGTATAAACCCCACCCTTATGATGCCTGCGAACTATGTGGACTTTGATGCCTTTTTAGTCTACGCAGGTGTTTCAAATTAAAACTCAAGACTCGAGTCCATTTTTCTAAATTTTCAATTTTCCCAAATTCCCCATTTCCTCATTTATCATATTCTCATATTATTATACATATTATGCTTGTGGTCCTTATTAGAGTTCTATCGAACACATATTATCGTTTCTTCATAACGATCAATATCATGATATACGTATAAATCATATTTTCTATATATTGTTTTGGGAACATTCCTATAGATGACCTCACTTTATCTCTTCCATGGTACGTGTTGGGCGATTTCGATCTCCATTATATATACATGCACACACACTTCACGGAGAAATAAAGGAAAATAATAAAACAAGCCCATGAGAGACTAAAAGGGCAAGGTGGGTGCCAAACTTTCCCATTCCGTAAATTATCCCCCAAGCCCGTCGAACTATTGGTTTCATAAGCATCAGTTTGTCTTTGATGTTTCTCTCTTGAAGCGTCGACATGTTCTTTTGCCTTTTTTGTGCAAATTTGGGTGGCGACTCCATATATTTACATTCACTCCACACCGACGACGACTGAAGCGCCCCTAGAGAGTACAAGGACGTGAGACCATTTCTCCCCTCCTTTTTCCCCCGCCCCACGGGAGAGAGTGAGGATAGATATTTGGATTTCCATATTAATAAAAATTGATCAATCTGAATAATGGGAAATTAAATAAAACAAAGGTAGATTAACTCCCGACAAGCAAAAAAACTACTATACAATCCGTTCACTGTGCATAAATTTCCTAGTCTAATTTTCCACAAGCAAGATCAGTACAACACATGGAATCTCATGTCACATTCAAAAGGATAGGATAATCCTAGGATATGTTGTAACAATTGATACGATGCAAATATTGCGTATTTCACCCGTTAACCTACGCGTTATTAGCCCCCTCGGGTATCTTAATCCCTCTATTTATGCTCGTTAACCAGACAACCTCGAATTTCTATGTTAACATGTTTTGCAGGGGTTAATTGAGCTTTTGTAGGTATTTGGATGCTTAGTATGAAGTTCAGACGCTTTCTGGAATTGTTTCGTCGACTTTTGCATCTTCGGGGGCATTTTAGTAATTCTATCATTCGGGTTTGAATCCCGAGCTCTTCACGGAAGTCGAAGCCCTTTGATTTCTCTTCGCGTGGCCGCCAACGGTGCATGATTCCGAGTTGTATCGATAGAGTTATGGCATTTTTAGGATGGTTTTTACTTTAAATTCACACTCAAGGTCACATTCAAGGGCATTTTAGTCATTTCATATTTTGGTTTTTTAGCCTAATGTCTTCTTGGATGTTGTATTCCTTTGAGTTATCTTCGCGTAGCCTCCGACCGTACCTCATTCCGAGCTATAACGAAGAAATGGCGGCATTTTCCGTAAAATAGGACAAAGCTGCAGAATTCAGACATGTAGCTTGCGAATCGATTCGGCCCAAAACCGAATCGATTCGGAATGCTGCAGAATTGCAGAAATGAACTTCCCCTGTTTCCGAATCGATTCGGACCATTTCCGAATCGATTCGGGCCTCCAGATTTTTGGTTTTCTTCCCTTTTATTACAAGTTTGCCATGGGATATTTTGTATAAACCCAATTCTCTCTCATTTGAGACCAAGATAATCAGATTTTAGCTTAGTTTAGGGTTTGGTTTTGGGAGCTTTTCTTCATTTCTCCTTGGGGTTATGCCCTTTTTGGGTTTTGTAAGTTGGTTTTCATTATCCATTCCATTAATATAGTTGTATTTCCTTAATTCTTGCTTTGTTAATTAGATTTACATGCTTTCATAATTAGGTTTACATGCTTTACTTATTGCTTTTATAGTTTACTTAGTTTATTAATGCTTAGCCCTTAGATAAATAGGGTCGGGGTTTGTGTTCCGCCATTAACGGGCCTTGAGCACCGAAAATTAGGTTTCGTGCAAAATTGCATTTAATTGAAACCGCGTGTATTAAAGTTGGATTGTTATGCGTTTAACTTTATTTGTCACGCAACTTTTGTGTTTATAGCGATAATCCGAATTTAATCCGCGTGTGACCATTTTTGATTAAATGTTTAATCTCGCAACTTTGGCTTAAATTCCTTATTGCGTGATGTTTATGCTTAATTGAAAATGATCGATTAAATGTTTTCGAATTGAAATTCTAATTAGTAGTTGTTTAGCCCGTGAATGTGTGAATGCGATCCCGATCCTCGCTTTCCTTTATTTTAGCGTAACTTCTCTTTTCTTTTGTCACCATAACCAACCATCACCTTTTCTTATTTCTTTTACACCATTTTTATTCCAGAAGTAGTTAAACAATTAAAATCTAAAATTCAATCACTCCCTGTGGATTTTCGATACCCGACTTACCGCTGTACTTGCTTGTCAAGTGTAGTAGTAGCTTAGGTTTTCTTTTGTATCGCGGCGGCGAAACACACGACGATTGTGTCCTCACACGAACACACTTTTTCCGCTCGATCAACAATCACGATTACCTACCATAAACTCCTCATTTACATAACCCTCTTACTCATTAAAGCTCTCATTTCTGCCATTATCCCTTCTATAACCTTTGTTCTCATAGATGGATATAATCTCAAAAAATAACATAGTTTCTAGACTTGAGTTGGTTGTTAAAACATTTAAGTTTGGGATTTTGTCCAAACAAAAGAATATACATCTTTGAATCACCTTCCTAACAATTATAGTTGTGCATGATTTGGGTACTCGATCAAAAAGATAAATGCACTCGATCGGCATGCCTATCCATTATTGGCGAGTGAGTTTGACCTTATGCCAATCGCCAGGGTTCCTCCTATGTCGATTGGTAATTCCATAAGGTCATCTTGGTGCTTTTTTTCTTTAGGATTTTCTATAGAAGGAAAGTGATGACTTGTTTTGAAAGACCTCAAAATGCATGCAAATTTAACACAAGTTTGAAATTACCTACTTTCCGCTCACATTCTCTTAGACACCCTTTTAAAAATCCAACCACCAAAACATTAGCATCACCTCACCTATTATCCAAGAACATTGGACAATTTTGAAGGTTATTATTAAAAAATTGTTTCCTTTTTGAATATTATCTCTATGTTTACGTATTTCTTACTTTTACTTTATCTTCATTTCTATCTTAGTCTATTATTTTCATTTTCATATTTACATTCCATGATTCAGTATTATTTTTATCATTAAACTTGTTAGTATTAATTAAGATAGTGTTTTATATATTAGATCTATATTATCAAACCTAATTTTAAAAATTTTAAATAACAAAAATAAGATTTATATCATAGTTGACAATATCATAGTTGACACTTTTCACAAACTAATCATCAGTCTAAATTGCAAGTAAAATGCTAATTCTCCAGCTAAACTAATTTTGAACTAATTGTACATTGATCTCTCTTTATAAGCGTATATAGGGGTTGTGAATCTATACTGGTATTCAAGTCCATTTTTCTCTCTCTTTCCCTTTCCCTTTTTTATTACCTTTTATATTCTATATATGTTTTAGGTTTTCTTCGTTTCATCCATACATTGTAGATAGTATTATCATAGAAACCTATATATATATCTTTACCTAATATAGGTGTTATCAATCTCATTTGTTAGATATAGTTAGCGCTATCTCTTGTCTTCCTTTTACACGTGATTATGTGTTATCCATTATATTCTCACTTTGTCATATTGACCTCACAAAGGATATAAACCTATTTATATTCATGTTTACTCTCGATGGACACTCGGGCTCACCTTCTACGATGATGTTGTGATGTGCCCCTTTATCTCTCCACTCCCATGTTTCATAGATATACACCCACATACCTTTATTTGTTCACACTCCTACATACTTTACACACACATTCACTATTTGTATAGTTTTATTGCACACACTCTCACTATCATATTGACACAAAAGGAGTAAGAGAAAATATATCATATTTAGAAATAGTAGAGACTGAAATGTGGGAGTGGGTACCTAATACCTTCCCTCTTCGTAACTTATTCCAAGATCCCATTTTTCTTTGGTTTTGTATTTATTATCTTCCTTATAGCCCATATATCGGGTTATTTTTTTCTTTTTCATGTTTATGGTAAAATAGGTTGGCAACTCTGAGTCTTACACTAGCACATACATCACTCCCCAATATTGTCATAATATCACCATTATTCATTTTCTTCAAGGATGAAGGAAATCTGTACCTATGCCCTTATTATCATTGTATACGCGTGAGCCACCCTCGAGTGGGTGCACCACTATGAAAGGCACCACCAAATTCTCTCCTATGGGTTGGGATGAGAATACCTAACCCATTCAGTTTTGCCCAAACATAAAACCTTTCAAACCCAAATAGGTGTTCATGAAATTGAGAAATAATAAAACTATTGTTATTCACGAGTTACACCCTTAGATCAAGGTGAAAACAATTATACTCAATTACATGAATGGTAAATGGTATTATATCAACAATATATGAGATCATAATAAAAAAAAGTTGGAAAATAAATGTTTCGTGAGATGTGAAATTTAATTCTTCTCCGTGTTTAAGCTAGAAGGTGTGTTCTATTGAAACCAACTAGTTATTGGATGAAAACTGTGTGGGGGTGAAAATATGACTCCAATAATAGCAGAACATATGGTAAGGGGGATCTGGGATTATTCATAAGCGAGGTCGGTGGATCATCTACCTAGTCACCTACGCATGACAGACCAAGCCAACCATGGCCGACTATAGGCCAGATTGTACTAGGTTATGAGGATAGAAAGATAAGGACAGCAAAAGTTCCACTTAGTTTATAAGACTAACTATGTTAATGAATTTGTGTTTTATTATGATGTAAACTCTATTAATAGATTTTTTATCCAATTGTAACTCCTAACTCTATATAAATGGCAGACCCCTCATTGTTGAAAATGGGGATTAGAGGCTAAATAACACTCTCATATAAATTTTATCCATATTATAATGAATAAACCCTCACTATTGTTGTGGAATTAACCCGATCTTGGACAAACCATGTAAATATTATCTCTCTCACATTTGTCTTTATGTTTTTTCCATGATTATAGCCCCCCCCCCCCCCGAGAAATTTTATTCCCTTATAATTTGGTGTTGTTTATGGAATTTAGGATGAATTTACATTCTTAAAGTGAGTGAAAATGTAACAATTTGCATTTAATATTAGTTGGATAAATTACGTGTCAACTCTTGAGTCATTCAAGATAAAAAAATTAAAATTATGTAGAAGTCTGGTAGAGAGTGAAGCTCGTTTATTAGACTTTATAAACATGGGACTTTGAAGATATACTTGAAATCTCTACATCACAAAGACTTCCAAATATGATCTTTGAAGTTATATCATTTTGATATGGTTTTTTGATTAAACATCATTGGTTGTGCACACACATACATTTTAAAAAAATGTATTTTTAAAACTAAACAAGTGTTTTTGACCTTTGAGAAGTGTTGTATATACATTGAGACCTATATTTTTCTAAAATCCATATTGGCGAAGGAACCCCCAGGGTGTCTCGATCGCAGAAAATCAATTTTGGTAAAGGAACCCCCAGGGTCCCTCATTTGCAAAAAAATGAGATTGGTGAAAGTACACCCAGGGTCCCTCAACTGCAGAGATTCGATATTGGTTAAGGAACCCCCAGGGTACCTCAACCACAAGAAAAAATTTAGGACGCGAAACCCCCAAGATCCCCTTCAACTTCCAGAGAATATTAGGGTGAGGAGCAACCAAGGTCCTCCCCATCCTCTTCTAGAAAATGTTAGGTCGAGGAAGAGTCAAGGTAACCCCCCCCCCCCCCCCCCGGTCTTCTAAAAAATATGGGATGCGAAACCCTCAAGGTCCCTCAGCTTTAAAAAAAAATAGGTTCCACAAGTTTGGCCATTATATTTTGGGGTGAGGGTCTCTAAAATATCCCCTCCTTAGTCTACAGAAAAGATGAGGTTCAGGAACCCGCAGGGTCCCTCGGCCGCAGAAAATCCATATTGGTAAAGGACCCTCAGGATCCCTCGACCGCAGAAAATCCATATTGGTGAAAGAACCTCCAGGGTCCCTCGATCGCAGAAAATTCATATTGGTGAAGGAACACCCAGGGTCCCTCGACCGTAGAAAATCCATATTGGTGAATTAATCCCCAGGGTTCCTCAATCGCAGAAAATTCATATTGGTGAAGGAACCCCTAGGGTCCCTCGATCGTAGAAAATGCATATTGGTGAAGGAACCCACAAGGGCCCTCGACTACATAAAATCCATATTGGTAAAGGAACTGTAAGGACATTGTCCGTCATAATTTAGTATGTCATATGCCTCTACAAGTCGTCGAAGGATTGAGAAGATTTCATCTACAAGAGACAAATCCGAATTACAAGAAGACTTCAATATTCAAGACTAACAAGGATGAATTTGGTAAAATATGTTTAAGTTCTATTTACATTTTACATGAAAAGTGTCGGGATATTTTTGTGAAAGATAAAATATTTTTCTATTTACGAAAAATGATTTTTGAATTATTTTTAAGTAGTTTTTATTTTAAAAAATATTTTATCATAAATTTTTTGATAAGCATTTTCTGATTTTGTAAACAATTTTAGTTTTTGAGGTTTCCAAAATATTTAAAAGACTAATTTTTTTTGGATAAGTGATTGTCGTTCAAACGACGTCAAATCTTGTCCAAATGAGATGGACTTTCGCTCAAATGACATCATGTCGTTCGAACGGGAGGTGTTTATATTCTACACGTCACCACCATGATTTTTAATATAAATTGAGTGTCAGACTATTGAATTTTGTGTGGAGAAAAACTGGTTTTCACAGAAAACATTTTTATAGTATTCTCCAACCATTTAAGGGTTCATAACGTTTGTTTTATAATTCACAATCCTAATTGCTTTTGTGTGAGTTGTTTTGTGGAACCCAGAACATAGTTTGCTATTGTTCGTACTTTGTGGGGAGATCTTTACAATCGAGAGCTGCGTGCTATTATGGATAAAGTCACTGCACAATTTTAAGACTACGTGTCTAGGCTACGAGTCCTGATGGTACAGATGCGTGTGAACCATTGAGGATTTCCAGTCGTTTCTTTGAAGTATTAACAAAGACAACATGCGTTACACTTGTGGGTGATTATCAGGTTATATGTAAGTCAATGGTCTTGTAAACATGTCAAAGTTCTAGAAATAAAACGGTTTTACCCTGAGTGGATTTTTCTTGAATTTGGTGTTGCATACTTTTTTTATGATGGTTTGACACTTGTATGCACGTAGCTATTTAAGTTTAAGGGTCGATTCGATTTGATTCATATATTAACTCTAATTAAATAAGTTTAAGATTGGAATTTGCGAAACTATTGAAATCATTATCACACACGGTCTTGCAGGAACCCCTAGAATCCCTAGACTGCAGAAAATCCATATTGGTGAAAGAACCCCCAGGGTCCCTCGACTACAGAAAATTCATATTGTTGAAGAAACCCCCAGGATCCCTCGACTGCAAAAAATTCATATTGGTGAAGGAACCCCCAGGGTCTCTCGACGGTAGAAAATACATATTGGTGAAGGAACTCCCAGGGTCCCTTGACCGCATATAATTAATATTGGTAAAGGGTCGACTGTAGATAATCCATATCAGTGAAGGAACCCCGAGGGTCCCTCAACCATAGAAAATTCATATTAGTGAAGGAAACCCCAGGGTCACTCGTTCATAAAACATCCATATTAGTGAAGGAACCTCCAGGGCCCCTCGACCACAGAAAACCTATATTGGAGAACGAACGCCAAGGGTCCCTCGACCGCAGAAAATCCATACTAGTGAAGGAACCACTAGGGTACTTCGATTGTAGAAAATTAATATTATTGAAGGAACCTCTAGGGTCCCTCGACCACAAAAAAATCATATTGATGAAGGAACCCCTAGGGTCCCTCTATCGGGGAAAATCCATATTGGTGAAGGAACCCCCAGGGTCACCCGATCGCTAAAAATCCATATTGGTAAAGGAACCCCAAGGTCCTTTGATTGTAGAAAATCCATATTCATGAAGGAACCCCCAGGGTCCCTCAGTCGTAGAAAATTAATATTGACGAATGAACCCCTACTGTCTCTCGACGTTAGAGAATCCATATCGTTGAAGGAACCCCAGGGTCCCTCAATCGTAAGAAAATATATGGGATTCCAAACCCCCAAGGTCCCCCTGAATAACCAAAAATATTGGGTCAAGGAGAAGAAAAGTTCCTCCCCCTAAGCTTCAACAAACTGTTGGGGTGAGGAATATTCAAGGTACCTCCCCCCTCAACTTTCGGAGAATATGGGATTCGAAACCCTCAAGGGCCCCAGCTTCCAAAAAATATGGGACGCAAAACCCTCAAGGTACCTCAGCTTACAAAAAATATGGGAGGCGGAATCCTCAAGGTCCCTCAGCTTCTAGAAAATATCGAGACGAGGAGAAATCAAGCTCATCTCCCACAACTTCCAAAAAATATCGGGGTGAGGAGAAATCAAGTTCCTCCACATAAACTTCCAGAAAATGTTAGGTCAAGGAGCAGTCAAAAGGCCTCCCCCTCAACATCCAAAAATGGTTAGGACTAGGAGCATTCAAGGTCCTCCCCCTCAAATTCTAGAAAATAGGTCAAGATGAAGGAGGGGCTACCTTGGGAAACCCCTAATCAGGAAAAGATTATTCTTTTAAATAAGTAAAATACTAATATTTATTTTCTTATATAGGTAGCTTAGTTGAGCACGCATGGATCAAATAGACCAGTTGGGGTCTCTTAGGAGTTTTTGCTTGGCGGTTAAGGAACAAGGTTTGTTGATCAATCTCAACCACTTATCACTTTAGGATTGAGAGAATACAAGTACGAAGACCCTAGCAGTCACTCAAGACCAAACACATCTCATACTTAGTCACAAGTGAAGTGACCAATATTAAGAACCTCCTACTAGCTCACCAATATTATTGAAGAGGTATTATGCCTAACTCTTGCCAAGTTTCATTTTCTTAACAACCTTCTCTAAGTGAAAAAAAGTATTTTTTAAAAAAGTAATTTTCTGATCACACCTTTTGTAAGAAATACAAATACTGACTACAGTGCATAAATGAATAGTAGTTATTTTTGTTCGCACTTGAAATTTTGTGCATAACTCATTTACCTACATTCTGCAGTGGGTAAACCAGATTTTATAATTTTCTTTTCTTAAAAGAATACAAGAACTCTATTACACTAGAAGAAGTTCCATGATACAAGGAACTTTCCTCATTATACTTGGGGGAATATACATCCCAAGACACAATAGATAAATTTTTTTACTCCAGACCAACACGATATTATTCTCATAGTAATAATAATAAAAAAGAATAAAACCCATTTTTTTTATTATCCCATACAGATTTATAGCCAAGAGAACAAGTCCTAACCTCTATTCTCAAGAAAAAATTTACTTGACCAGTTTTGAGAAAACGTGGAGAAGGTGGTTTACCCTCCTCTCAGAACTCATTATTTTTCTAAGACAAAAAGGTTCCTAAGAAAAATTTGGAACGAGGACCCCATGGTTAGAGGGGAAGCTTTAGAAATATGACTTTCTTAGTTATATAAAAGTACCCCGCAGTTAGAGATGCATCTTCAAAGTTTTACCTTGCTCAGTTATATGCAAGTACGCCGTAGTTAGAAGGGTATCTTCAAAATTTTAACCTATTCAACTATATGCAAATATCCCAAAGCTTGAGGGGCATCATCCGAATTTTAACTTACTCAGTTACATTCTTGTACCCCCTAGTTAGAGGTGCAACTTCAAACTTTTAACTTGCTAAGTTATATGCAAGAACCCCGCAATTAGAGGGGTAGCTTCAAGATTTTAACCTACTATGCTATATGCAAGTACTCCACAATAAGAGAGGGACAACTCTGAAATGATAACTTTCTTATCTCATATGCAAGTACCCCATAGTTAGAGGGGGTCACTCAAAAAATGATAACTTTCTCAGATCATAGGCAAGTGCCCCACAGACTATGGGTCAGTTCAATCTTGAAGTTCTCACATAAAATAAAGCAACTCACAGTATTGAGCAAGTGCAAGTATAAATAAAAGGTTTGACAGTTTAGTACCTAGGGCTCCAAGGGCACCAAAGTGCTCACAGTCTTGAGAAAGTGCCAAGTATAAATACAAAGTACGACAGTTTAGCCTAAAGCTCCAAGGGCACCGTAGTGCTCACAGTATTGAGCAATTGCCAAGCATAAATATGAGGTACAACAGTTTAGTACCAGAGGCTCCAAGAGAACTGGAGTGCTCACAGTCTTGAGCAAGTGCCATGTATAAATATAAGGTGCGATAATTTAGTAGCTAAGGAAAGTACACCAGAGCGCTCACAGTCTTGAACAAGTTCCAAGTATAAATATAAGGTACGAAATTTAGTAACTAAGGCTCCAAGGGCACCAGAGTGTTCACACTCTTGAGAAAGTGCTAAGTATAAATATAAGGTACGACTGTTTAGTACCTAAGGCTCCAAGGGCACCATAACACTCATAGTCTCGAGCAAGTGCCAAGTATAAACACAAGGTATGACAATTTAGTACCTAGGTCTCCTAGGGCATTGGAGTGCTCATAGTATTAACGTGTATTTTTCTCGAGAGGGGGCTAATGTTGAGAAGCCCTCAAGCCACTAAACAAATAGTGAAATCTTGATTATGATATTTCGTGTACAAGTCTCGTGACACTACAAGATATTTATGCATGAGGGGGCTAATGTTGAGAAGTCCTTAAGTGCAAACGATGATTGATTTTGAGTTTTAATCAACTAACTAAGTGAAATTTAAATTAAACTACTAAATTGAACTACGAATGAAGGATTAAGCTAGCTGTGATTAACTAAATATGAATGAGAAAAATAGGTTAGAATACAATCCCCCGAACCCTAGTAAGTTACTAGATATAAAACTGGTCATGAATTAGATAATTGATTAAACCCAATCTTTATTAATCTCAAGCATTACATATATGAGGATACTATCCTGCATCATGCATAATTAAGAGTAAGAATACAGAAGTGTCGAAATAGCTAGCACGCGCGTTGCACTCTTAAACACCCAGATTACCTTGGGCAGACGAGGTAAAAAAATCTACGATGGTTGCGACTACTACACAACACTATTAAATCACTTATTTAATTCAGGGGACTAATTTTACAGTCATTCAAACCATATCGGGGTGGGTTTATGCATCCCAACCCTTAAAAGACTATCCTATCATGGTTCAATTAAGTAAAGCTATGTTTTCTACTGTATATATATTCAAAATCACAATGAAATTATACCTAAATAAGCAAGAGAAAATAAGAACTTCTAGAAATAAACAAATCATGCATGAATTATAAACCGCAAACAATAAAGGAGAAGAAACAAACTCTATTGCAAAAATCTTGAATTTACAAAACATAAAATTGTAAACTTGAGTGCCTAGGGTTCTTGGCTTTTTTTTTTCTTTCTCTAAAACTATGCAAAAAGGAACTCTTTCATCTATAGTAACAAGTTGGAATAAAAACACTACAATTTCACAAGATTTTGGTCCATGCACAACTCTTATTAAAAAGAAAGATAATTCAAAAGTTCATCAGCTGAACCGGTTTGGACGAGGGGCATCGGTTCGGTTCGCTTTTTACAGAAGTCATGGCAGAACCGAATCGGTTCGTTTTTCCTCCTCACCGGTTCGGTTTTGTTTATGCATAACATTTGCCAACACCGGACCAGTTTGTTTTTTTCTTCCATCGCTTTGGTTTGGTTTATTCAAAACATTTTTTATCTTTATGATTTTCTCTCAACTTCGGCGCTTCATAACTTTTGATCCGGTACTCGTATTTGGATTCCATTTCTTCCTATGTGATTGTAGATTCGAGGTCTTCGCCTTTTCTTTATGCTTATGGTCTGAATTCCAAATGTAGAATTACTATTTTTCCCTTTGATTATTCTTCTTTTCTCTTTTTTTCTTTTTTCTGGTTTCTTTCTTTCTTTGTGTGAACTAAATACCTACAAAATTGATGAAAAATCCATGAAACTCGACATGCTCATTAGAAAATGTCAGTAGCAATGATATGAGATAAATCTACTCGAATTACACCGCACAGAGTGTTAGAAGACTCTAAATTACGGGGATAAATATGAAGAATTTATGCCTAATCAACCCTAACTTAGATATTTGATCATCCCGAGCAATGTAAAAGAATCAAAACAAGGGCATACTCTTATTAAACGTGTCATTGGGATACGATACCTCTTTCGCGGGAAAGAGATTTCATGTAGCATATTGAACAAGCCTTTAAACCCCATAGGTTACCCTAGTAGGCGAGTTGTGTGTCGTGAGGGTTTGTAGTGAATATACCCACAAAATTCAATTTTCGACCCAAAGAAAGTTCAAAATACATAAAAATGGTACAATTAAATTTTTTTTAAATAGTCACCGTAAATTCATATTCACAAGTGTCAATTTATAGAGTGTGTGTGTGTGTGTGTGTGTGTGTGTGTGTGTGTGTGTGTGTGTGTGCGAAGCCGAGAATTAAACCGCTAATTTCTACCGATTGATCATTACGTTACATTTTTGAAATATCATTTTGATTTCAAAATCTCACGGGATGCTCTCACAAATGAATCACTAGGAATTTAGCTATTTCACTCGGTGTGCATGATATAAAAGAGAAAATATAATGGACACAAATTCACGTACATAATTTGAAAGACGGAATTTATTTGGGTTAAAGGATCTCTTCATTGGAATACAGGCATTGAAAAATGGGAAACATCGCCTCTTATTCACACCAATTAATCTCTATTCTTATCTTTTCCTATTTTAGCTCTCCATTCAACAATTGATTTCGGTTAGGACTTTTTTGAGTTTTAAAGTGTATTGGGTAAAATTTGGAATCGTTTGGAACGTAGGAATTGGAAAATGTCCCTATGATGTGCATTAGTTCTTTTACAGTCTTTTGCTCATTTTTCTATTCTTTTTCCATTTTTTTTCTTTTTTCACTTTTTTTTCTTTGTTGAGCATTTTTCTGTTATTTTTGCCCCTTTTTATTGCACCATTTGGAATTAATTTCTGAATTTTCCATTTTTTACAATTTCGAGCTAATAGGTTTTTTTGGGTTCTCAAATGAGAAGGAAAAAAACTTATTCGGCTTAACATGGGTAGCAAAATGATACTTTTTTCACAACTTTTTATGGCTAATATTATTGGGAAACAAATGATAGCCTACTTCATTATCCGAATTACTAGTTATTTTACCATAGTGCGCTTTTCAAAATAAGATCTCAAACGTTTCCCATAACCGATCAGAGCAAAGGAATAAAGATCATCAATGACTTATTTAAACACTGAATTGAACTTTGAGTTCATTTTTAACTCGTATTGATTTAGAAATTCCCAAAAAGTGATAGGCTCCAAATCTCACCGGGTTAGTTAATCTCCACACCTATTCGTAAAATCGTCAATTTTCTTTCAATTCCACCTTTGGTCAATTTCCACTTTATGCATTTCAATTTTTACAATTTAATACATTAAACCAAATTTTAGTGATATTTTTGTAAATTTAAATTCTAAATTTTATTTATTTTGAATTTTTTTTTTTGGCTTTTTCGAAAAATTTTCAATTTTTCTGAAATTTTTTTCAATTTTCTAATTTTTTGATATTTTGTGAATTTTGAACTTTGTGAAATTTTTAAAGCACATGCGTACCCCCTAACTTAGACTTTTGCAAATTCCATATGCAAAAGGACTAAAATCTAAAATAAAGGAAAGGGCGTAAAAATAAACAAAGACAAAATGCAATTTTTTTTGTACTACTAAGGACCAAGTATAAGAAAAGAAGGGATAGAAAATACATCGCTTTTCATCACTAAAAAAATTACAAACAATTAAGCACCCCAAAGTTGAAGAACTACATATTTATAACAACCACACAAACATCGGGCTACTGCGGGGGTGGTTTTGATGGGCCGGGTGCGTTGGGATCATAAAGGTTATAGAAGTAAGTGGGGAGTGGTAGCCCCTCACTTACTTGGATCTTGTACATTTTCTCTTGAAGGCAGACCATCATGCTGGTGTCACATTGGTATGTTGCTTGGTCCACCCTATAATCCCTTAAAAAGTCATTAAATTTTTTTTCCAAGTTCTCATTGCAACGAGTGATGTTTGCTCTCGCCGGCTCATTATACAAATCATCTGCTTCATCGTACTCCTCTTCCTCACCCTCTTCCATCTCAACATCCTCAACCTCCTCCTCTTCCTCCTCCTCCTCATCGTCGTCTTCATCATTATCATCATCATCCTCGACCCTCGCGGCTCGTATGACCTCCCTTTGCTTTTCATTCCTTGTGTAGGATTCCTTCCCAATGGGCTTTAGAATACGTGGAAATACTCGGGGGGGGAGCGGGGGGGGAGAAATACCGTCATCGGTAAGGATTGAGGTGATGAGGCGGGGATATGGGAGATGGGCCTTACCCTTTTTATCCAAGCCGTGTAAATAATATCGGTGTATAGGGTTCGGGCAAGGTGGATACTGGTGCTGGGATCAAAGAGGTGATAGACAAGGGTGGCTTGGCGAGGGCACATTGCCGAGTCGCTTGAAGTTTGTAGGATGTTGGCTCATACGATTTGGAAAGTGATGCGGGATTTGTCATTAAGATTTCCCACATGAAACAGTCTCGTGAACCCAATTTTCTCTAGGTGCAAGGCGGGCGATGCACGTATTTTTTAGAATTGTGGGGAAATAATTGGGATACCCGTACCAGTCAGGGCTCGGAACCCCTATGGCTTCTAGATTTCGGGACATAATTTCTAATGAAAAGGGGACGGCAGTCGCGACGACATAAGCTTCGGCTTCAACCTAGACGATGCAGACAAGAGAGCCCTAAAAAGAATGCACATCGACCTCCCACAGCACATCATGTGGGTCGTTGAAAAATTGGCACCACCCCCTGGAAGGAAAAGGTTTGTTATGGAGGGAAGTAATTCATGCCAATTGACTTGGCAGTCGATGTGTAATTTGCGATACTGATTGAAAGTATTTGACGGTAGAGCCCTGTTTTCCATTTGGAAATAGATTGGGGATGCTGGAAACATAAGAGAAAGTAAGAGTAAGAGAGGGAAGTTAATGGTGTGAGGAGAAATGGGTGGGATAGGGTGTGTATTTATAGGTGGTATGTGGAGGCGAGAGAAGGAATTTGGAGGGAAATGGATGGAGGGTAAAGGGGGAAGAATGCAGGGAAATGGGTTGTAATCGAATTTGGCGGGAGAGGAATGGATTGGCATAAAAAGGGTGTGAACCTAGGGAATCAAGAAAAACCTGCAGAAAGCGAACCAGTCCGGGTCCCAGGGGTAGACCGATTCGGTTCCCTTTTTATTTTATTCATTTTTTTATTACCAAATCGACCCGGTCCCTTACAGGGGCGAACGAGTTCAGTATGTTATTAAGCCCTTATCTTCTCTTTCAAGTGTAGCTTCTTTTTCTCTTAATTTTCCAGACACAACACAAATTATTCCTACGCATGATTAGCTCGGCCTGCCCAATAACTTCCCTCAAAGCTCTCTCTACTCTCTCGAACCGTGTTCTCGTGCTCCTATCCTCTCATGACTTTCACCTATGGACTCCTAAAGATCCTAATGATCCTAACCTACACACTATCAATATACATAAGAATCACCCCTATATGCGTAGGGGGTGCGACGACCTCTCAATTCATTCTAAAACCTCATTCGACCCCACATATGGGGTCCGATGCTCTCCTCGTCTCTCCCATCCTAATGTTGTAAGCCAACAGTCGAAACAAATTGGGACCCTTCCCAAAGGTAAAGGAGTCACATTGAGGTTCGTAATATCTATTATGAATGAGATTCTCAAGGTGCCTTATCGAATTGCAAGTTACTGGTTCCGGCTTGGAGGGGACATCTCGATTGAGATTTGAGGGACATAGTAACCCTAGATATGTCTTCACTTCGAGCATGCATGGGTCGGGCTCTAAGTCAGACGAGACTTGAGTCATATACTCTATCGCATCCGAGGACTCGAGTGGAAAGGGTATATGGTCAAAAAGAAGGATCTCCTGTATTCTATCTTTCCATTCTCTCTCTTTTATGTGACTACATGATTCCGATAGAGACTGGACGTCAACAGTGAGGCTCTCATCCACCGTCCCAATTTTTCTCATTCTACAAACTCTCAAAATTTTCTAGATTCAAGTCTTCTATATGTCTCTCATGCTTACTTTCGGGGCCCTCTCTCACTCGTTCAATCTCCAACTCCTCTCTCTCTTGCTCAATAATGTGATCTCTCCCATTCTCCACATTTGTCACTACACACTCCTCTTTCTCATTATCTAGCTCAATGTTTAAATTATCACTTTAACATGGCATAACCTTAACATATATCTTGCATAATTACTCTCGGGCTTGTGTACTATATATTCCATAAGTTCCATCTCTCGCAATTCATTATCATCACCCAAGGGTGACATTGAATATAATTGTTTCGAGGGTCGTATTCCTAAATGTGAGTTGCATTCACCCATTTCGAGTGTTGATTAATGCGTTATACATAGCTAAAAATGGGTGGATAATAATGATAGGAACATGATTGCTCGGTATAAAGGAGGGCTCCTCATCCTAGATGAAAAAATCTGTCGGGAAGTAGAAAGTGCCAACTTGGACGATCATGTCCTCAATACCCCCCGAGGTATCTTCACGAAACGATCAGAGAACTGGAGAGTCATTTTGGTGGGATTAAAGTCCCCCAAGTTTAATTGCTTTATAGATGTAGTGGGGGAGAATGTTAAAACTCGCTCCTAAATCTATTATCTCTCTCTCGATTCGTTTCCTCCCCATGAGGCATGAAATGGTGAGTGCACTCGGATATTTGAATTTTGGTGGAAGGTCACTTGATATGATTGAGGTAACTCTTTGTGCTAGGAACAAATTTTTCTTTACCTTCAACCTTGTTTTAACCGTCAATAAGTCCTTAAGGACTTTAGCATAGGCGGGAATATTCTTTATGGTATCGAGGAAAGCTAAATTCATCTTTACTTACTTGAAGACATTTAACACATCTTCATGGGAGGTCCCTTTTTGAGATGTAACCAACCGTTGAGGAAATGGTGCGGCAGTGAGTGGTTTCAGTATTGCTTTGGGTGGACTAGTGTTGTCTTCATTGTCACTCTCATTTAAGGGGGCATCGCTATCCTCTTTCGTGCTGGGAAAAACCTTCTTATCTTTAGGTGTGTCATGTGGGGGAAGTGATAAATTAACAAATATCCCATTATGTAGAGTGTTAATTGAACTACATTTCTTCGGATGGTCGTGGGATGTATCACTAACACTAGATTGACCTTGGGGAGGTTTTTGGCCTTGGGCCGATAACTTACCCTTCTCTTGGATACTCTTGGATGCTTGCAACTTAGAGATATTCACATTTATATCGGTGAACATGCGGTCATACTTAGCATTGGTTGCATTTTGGGACTGTATGAATTGGTGTATAGTATCCTAAAGATTTCTACGCGGTGGGTTGATATACGATGCAGGAGGTGGTGCTTGCATATGAGGATCTTGTTGAAAATGTAGAGGCGGTGGTGGTGGTGGGGGGGGGGGGGCAACGTGTGAATTAGGATTCAATGCAGCATGTTGTTTCCCATAGCTAAAACAAAGATGGTTCCTCCACGAAGGGTAGTAAGACTTTCCATGTGGGCCATATAAATTATCCTTAAAATTTCCTATCTCTCCCACTTGCTCTTGAAGCATAACTTTGCAGGAGGGTATCGTCGTACATTCCTTTGTTGAATGACTCTCCGCACAAATGGTACACACTTTTTCCTTTAATTGAAGGAATCCTGCAATTCGACTACGTCCTTCAACTGTTTATCAAGTTGGTTTATTTGAAGTTTCATTGCGGCTTCTTTGTCCAATTATATAGTGGACGTCTATCGAACCCAATTTTGGATGTTAGGATCAGATGTGTCCCATGCTTGAGTAGTCTCGGTGACATACTTGAGATGGACCTCGGCATCGTTCGCATCTAACTCCCAAAATGGTCTCTTACACATAGTTTCAACGAGCTGTTTAGACGCTATACTTAGCGCTTTATGAAAGAAAGATATGAGACGATACTTATAAAAACCATGATGTGGGCATGTACTAACTAGCTCGTTCAAACGTTCATAAAATCGATGAAATGGCTTATTTTCTTGTTGTCCGAATGTTTGAATTTGAGATTTGATGGAATTTATTCGATGTTGCAGAAAGAACTTTAAGAGAAACTTGGATTCCATGTCTTTGCTTTATCCTTCAGGGAGAAGGGAAAAAGTTTGAGTTAAACGACAACTTATGTGCAAGCTTAATCGCTAAATCTATCATATGCCTCTTCGAACTCATAGATGTGGAGGTATGGTTTCTCCGAATCCAACCCATAAAATGTGGGGAGAATTTATATCATCCTGTTACGGAAATAGAATTGTCCAACATTGTACGAAAGTAGAATGCATCATGGGGTGACAGTTCTCTCAGGATAGAGTAGTTCTCTCATGGGATGATATAGCATCTCACCCTCACCCGTACCAAAGCTAGCGTTATCCAACATGTCTCTCTCTCCAAATGACTCGAAATCCACACTCGGTGCCCTAGAATTATGACTCGTAATGGATTTTAGAGGTGTAGGAGATGGAACCTAGAACTGAGGTGCATTAGGAGTGTGTGGGCTATCAGGATCGTACTTAACTATTGGATTCTCGTGAATGCGTGTGGGAGTAGATTGAGGGGTTTATTGTGGATTTTTCATGAAAGGGCTATAAGAGATGTAATATTTTAGGCTTTTTTTTCAATTTCTTGATTTTTATTTGGATTTTGGATTTTATGAATTTTTTGGCCTTTTAAGATTTGGAGTCAAATTTATGATTAAATCGACCTAACCTAACAGTCTACCTAATGTGACACCCCGCTTATTAAAATAAGAGGTGGCTAGCCCGCTACTCCAATAAAAAAAACTTTTGCATAATAATAGTATGAGACAACCACCAAATACTTTTGAAAACGAATGTCATATACAATTTTGCAATTAAGATAAAAACAGTTTTGAACGTCTAATTTATAACAAAAGATGGTCCTTTATATCATAACAGTTTACAAACAATCTCATGAAATATAACCGAATAAGTTGTAGATTACTAGACTAATATAAAAGGTTACACAAAGTATTATAGTAGATATGAATAATAACTGGGACAACACGCCCGAATATATAGACGAATCATAACTAGAATATCCCAAAGATTGATACGTCTACAATAAAAAATCCTACAACATCCACAAAATGTTGTAGCTCCTTCACAATGGAAAGGAAGATCAAAGTAGGGGCCCATGTTGTGGAGCACCTGAACATATATAAGAACCACACAAGAAGAAGGATATAAACGGTTCAGGGCCTGGTTTTATATGATATAAATGCATGACATATATGAATGCTAAGTTTCATATACAAGTTGAATTTGCTTTTCATTCAAGGAATCATCCTCACCTCTCTTCTAAGTGCACATCCTAATGCGTATAATTCATGTTATGTTAAATTATGCATCTAGTTAATAGGAGTAACTTAACTCTATTCAGCATGCCAAGTTTACCAATTTAATATATACTCATAAGTCAATTAATTAATAAGTACTATAAGTAGTTTACGTTCGTTCGCAGTTTTATTTAATCATTTATGTGAAATATCATTTTCATGGGAACAGTTACATCCATATAATAGTGGTTCTAAGACCAGCCTTCCGGTAGTCACCCCACTGGATGCGCCCCTAAATGATATCATCTTCCAAGGATCAACACTAACCCAATGCATGTGAAATGGCCATACACCTTCGATAGTGAGACGTAAGCATACTCGAAATTACCACAATTCAAATAAAACAATTATATGATGTAACAACCGGTGCCATGGCCTGAGGACTATACTCTTCTTGCATTATTATCCAGGGGATTGACCTCTATTACGTACTTCCACTATGATAGAATTTAGATAGATATCTGTAAACGTGTCATAGTCACAAGGTATATATTAATTTAAACATACGATTCTTATTTCTGAAACCATACATGCATACAAATTTGTCTACAAGAAATAATTACTATCATTCTAGCCCCCGAAGGTCCAACATAACACTGCCCTACTCTATACTAGTCCTATACTCGTTTACTAGACGTAAGGAGACATTACATCCTTGTAAATAGTCCCCGAAATAAGCCTGGATACCCCCTTATTAGCCTAGGGTATTAATCCCCCTTACATGAGATCCCAATACTCTTTAACACATCATATGAGAAGGTTCCTGAGCCTCAAACCTAAAAGAAAAGGATTAAAAATAAAGTTGGATAATTTTCATAAAACAACAGGATTTTCAAATCGATTCGCATAAAAAGATAATCGATTCGACTGAGAAAACCAACCTTCTGTCTAAGCTCGAAATGATTCATCCTTAACCTGAATCGATTCGGTTTCTCAGACATGTAGCCACCATTTCAGCTAATCCATCCACTAAGGAGGCCGAATTGATTCACCCTGGTCGAGATGCCCAGTTGTGGCTGAGGGTTGATATAAACCCTAAATACCTAAATCTCTTTCTTCCTCCATCTAACCCAACACCATAAACTCATAAATTCTTTAAATCACTTATTGAAGTTAACCTACTACGAGAGACCATTTAAAACAAGTCTAGATCATATAACTTAGGATTTAACCAACAAAATCATCAAACTCCATTAATGGTTCAAACTCAAGAACACGGACCATAAATACGAATTATTCACACCCAGTCATACATTTATGAAAATTAGAAACTTTCCTCAAGATTGTAGTCTCGGATTCTCCTTCGTTGAAATGATTCCGAGCTCGAAATGGCAAAATCTCCTCTTTTCTCTTCTCTCTGTCAAGCTCTCACCTCTCTCTAACTTTCTAGGTTAAAACACATAAAATGAGCTCTAAATTCCATTGCAACACTTAAATGCCCAAATACATTAAGTCCAACATTAAATGATACTACATACTTAAAATGACTCGTAACATCATATTTAAGTTATAACTAGCCAAAAGTACCCTAGAACCCAAAAACACACCTGACACTTATTTTGACCATCTCAACCATTCCCAGACTAACTGTGCCCTCTAAACTGGCATCCGGGATCTCATTCATTATTCCTTGTTCCAACGTCATATTAACTTTATAATAATAATCCGATTGGAATATAAACCATAATCGTCGCTTAAAGCACAACAACGCAATAAAATATAATATTACACTATTTATATTCGCATAACGGTAAATGTGCAATAGTCAGTAAATATTAACTCTTGAATTACTTAAATTAATATTTACTTTAACTTCCCTTTGTTTTATATAACTAACCCACATGGAAATTTAGTATAAAAATAATTACTCATAAATAAGGGGTATTACGCCTAAGTTCCCAGCAACGGATCGAAAAACTTTACGTGACTAAATATATGTCTCTAGTGCATGCTTATATCAGTTCAAGTGCAACCCGGTCTCATAAGTAATAATCCCGGTAAGACGAGGTCGAATCCGCAGGAAAATAAGATGTGGAACGTGACGATGATAGGTATACAGTTAACCCTAAACTGACTGTAGAAAAATAATTAAAAGATGATTGATTTTGAGTTTTAATCTACTAACTAAGTGAAATTTAAATTAAACTATTGAATTAAACTACGAATGCAGGATTAAACTAGCCATGATTATTTAAATATGAATGATAAAAATAGGTTGGAATACTATTCCCCTAACCCTAGTAATTCAGTGGATATGAAACTGGTCGTGAATTAGATAATTCATTAAACCCAGCCTTTATTAATCTCAAGCTTTACACATATGAGGGTACTAGCCTACATCATACATAATCAAGAGTAAGAATAAAGGAGTGTCAAAATACCTTACTCGCATGTCGCACTTTTAAACACCCGAGTTACTTAGGGCAAACGAGATCAAAAGACCTATGAAGGTTGTGACTACTACACAACACGATTCAATCATTTATTTAATTTAGAGACTAATTTTATAGTCATGCAAACGACATTGGGTTGGGTTCGTGCATCCCAACCCTTAAAAGTCTAGCCTAGCATGGTGCAATTAAGTAAAGCTATGTTTTATAGTGTGTATATATTGAAAACCATTATGAAATTATACCTAAATAAGAAAGAGAATATAATAAATTCTTGAAATAAACAAATCGTCCACGAATTATAAACCTCAAAAAATAAAGGAGAAGAAACAAACTATATTGTAGAAATCTTGAATTTGCAAAACATAAAATTGTAACCTTGAGATTCTAGGGTTCTTGGCCTTTTTTCCTCTAAAACTATACATAAAGGAACTCTTTCTTATCTGGTAAGAAGATGGAATAAAAACATTACATTTTTACAAGAGTTTGGTCCATGCATAACTCTTAGTAAAATGAATGATAATTAAAAAATTCATTTTCCGAATAAGTCCGGGCTAGGGGCATCAGTTCAGTTCGCTTTTTACAGAGGTCCTGGAAGCATCAGCCCCGTTTGTTTTTTCCTTCCATCGGTTCGGTTTGGTTTATTCAAAACATTTTTTCTTCTTATGGTTTTCTCTCAACTTCGACGCTTCATAACTTTTGATCTAGGACTCGAGGTGTTCAACTTTCCTCTACGTTTCTCGTTCAAATTCCAGATGTAGAATTATTGTTTTGCCCTTTGACTTTTCTTCTTTTATCTTCTTTATTTATGCTGGTTTCTTCCTTTCTTTTCGTGCACTAAATACTTGAAAAATCGATGAAAAATAGATGAAACTCGGCGTACTCGTTAGAAAATGTCAGTAGCAATGATATGAGATAAATCAACTTGAATTACACCGTACAGAGTGTTAAAAGACTCTAAATTACGGGGGTAAATATGAAGAGTTTATGCTTAATTAATATGCGCACAGATTTTATATCCAAACACGAGAGAGTATGAATGAGTGTTGATGACGGTTGGAGTTATCATATGATAGAAGACGATGGAGTGCAAGTTAAAAAAACAAGAGTGTTATGGAGTGATGCAGATTTTTTGGATTGTAACTACAATTGAATTGCTTTGAATACTTTGTTTGCATCCATAGGTAATCAAAAGTAAAATCAAATTATTAATTTTGGGTTAGCCAAAGAAAAATGCGATATCTCGTGTGTGATATATAAGGGAACTTGTAGCATGAAAATTGATAGGTTGTAAAACATTGAGAGGAAGTTTAAGATGGTGTGTATAAGGGAGGAAAAGTGAGTTAATGACTACTATACTAGGTTAACCGAAGTATTAAAGGACTCGTTAAATCTTGGAGGGAAATTTTCCCAGAATAAGGTCATCAAGAAGTTATTGAGGACTTTATCTACTAGGTTTTGTACCCAAGTTTCTATCTTGAATAAGATTAGGGATGACGATGACGACACCTGTAGTTTAGAAGAATTAGTTGGTTCACTTAAAATTTGGGACCCAGAAGAACATGTATTTTTAGGGAAGAATTCACTCAAATGAGGTACTAGCTTTTATTCCTCAAAGTCAAATCATGTTTTGAGTGGACCTTAAAAAATTTCAACTTCTAATGTACAACTAGTTAGAAGTTCAAATTTTAGGTTGTGCATATTAGGTTGATTTTTTTCTTTTTACTTATTGTGTATTGTAATTAGTTAAGATTTTCATTATTCTTTCTTGTTATTCTTGATGCTAACATGTTTTGGAGAATCTTTGGACTTGTATTTATCGAGGATCGCTCCATTTTGGGTAATATGTTCCTTTTTTTCTCTTTATGTTGTGTTCTTGATTCGCATTGAGGACAATTCAACATTTAAGTTAGGGGGTGTGGGCTATTCTTCCCATTTAAGTTTCATTGATTTGATCACATATTCGTTCCAAGCATGCTTTTGTTAAAAAATTAAAAAATTCAAAAATATTTCCTTTCTTTTTTCGCCTTTGTTCGACATTTTGCCATTGTTTTCGATGATAAATTTTAATAAATGTCTAATCCAATAGACAATTTAATGATGCATGTTTCAATTTTAGAAGTTATTGGAATTTAGTCCTCAAATCATTAGAATTATGAAAAGATTCAGGAATTAATCATTAAACCTACGAGCACGTACACTTTTTTTGTTTTAATGAGTTGGTTTAAGCTTTTCATAACTCGATAATTTTTTATTGCATTGTATATTCTCACACCAAGTGAGTTTTGGTTTTTTTCTTCATTTTTGAGTGTTTTTACATTACTCTTTCTTCCTTGAAAATGTTAAAGTCGTCAGTAATCTCACTATTCTTTCATTGATCACTGATTATTTGAGTTTATTTATGAAATGTGTTATTTGATCATGATTTTCAAAGTTGTTTTGACTTAAAAGTTGCATAAAATGATCATTGGCCCTATTTATTATATCACCCATACTGACCCTGACCTCACCTTAAAGTTTTCCCTCATCAACCCCTTTAAGCCTAAATATAGCCTTTCATTTTATAACCCAAAATCCTATAACCTACTCCAAATTGGAGTTATAAACCATACATATTACCTTCCATACCTTTGTTTGGAATGATACTTGATATTGAATGATGTTATTGTTATGTTGTTGCAATTGAACATGTGAGAGTAAAAAGAAAAGAAAAGGTTTAAGAGAAAAGAGAAGAAAAAAGTGAAAAACAAAAGAAAAAGAAGAGAAAAAAGAAAAACAAAGGAAAGAGAAAGAATTTTCATTTTGTACATATTGTTCAATAATATTTGTCACTTTCCAATGTTATATCTAATGCTGGTTACAAAATTCATATTCCAGTTTTGAAATTGCCAACATTTTTTAATTGTTCCAAGTGTTCAATGACCAAACACCTTTGAATCCTTACATATTCCCTTCATTTCATAACCCGATCCTAGGCTACATTATAACCCATTAAAGTCCTATGTGATCCTAAAGTGAATTTGATTAAAACGTCAATATAATTGTGATTATCTACAAAAATGCATTTCTCCTCATTTAATGATGATCCTTTCATTGAGATTACATATTGTTCATTTTATATATATAGTTCTTCAATTAATGACATGTGCATGAATTAGTTTTCATTTACATCTACTCTTTATGCCCATATGTCTCATGTGTATTACTTCTTGGACTTAGTGATTTCATATGTCGAGTGTAATATCAGAGAGGATTAAATATCATGTATGCTATAATGTTTATCCGGTTTATAAAAGTCATGCCAAATTAAACTATTTCCGTATGCTCTCTCTTCCTCACACTTTTAAGGTTTCAATTCTATGAAGTTATGCTATAATGTGAATAGCTACGGACGTTTGGCTTAACTCATTCATTATGCTAATAACATGTTGAAATATGTGGCCATACCCGATTCTCCTTCGTTCATCGGGGTTTTCGGCGCTAGCGCGCAGTTGGTGGAAGAGAAGAAGAAGGTCTCGCGCCCTTTATAGGAGTGCTTAGACCATCGTTGAAGTGGGGGATGTAAAGAGATAGAGTCGCCGACCTATTTTCCACAAAAAAAGCAAAAGAAATGGGAAGGTGTTAGGCACCCATCCCGCCCTTTCGGTCTCTCATGGGCATGTGTTATTATTCTCCATAATAACTCCGCGAAGTGTGTGTGCATGTCTATATAAATGGAGAATGGAATTTATGAACTCATGTCATGGAGAAAGTAAGAGTGATATCATCTATAGGAGTGTTCCCAAAATAGTTATTAAAAACATAATGTATGCATTCATCAGGATATTGATTGTTATGGTGAAACGATGATATATCTTAGATAAAGCGTGAATAATAATCACAAGTATAATATATAGAAATAATATATGAATAAAAATTTTAAAGGAGGACTCGAGTGTCGATTTTAGACCGAGGCAGCTACGTAGCCTAAAACGTCATCAAAGTTCACATAGTTTGCATGCCAAACGTGGGTGGGGTTTATTCCATAAATCCAACCGGGGATTTTATTTAGATGTGTGTTTATGTGAGACCCTGCCTAATAAAATATCGGGTGATCAATCCTATACCAAATTAAAACAAGAGTCTCATATGGTTCATTCTCAGCATCACTATCGAAAACCAATTTAATTACTAATAACTTATTAGCCTGGCGTCAAAATTTTATATTAACTAATCTTTTTAATCAAACCAACAAAACAAAATATTCACATAGTTTATATACACGAAACTGAGAGGAAATAAAATAACCTAACACTCGGTAACATAATACAACCAAATTGAAAGCCACACTAAAAGTCGGTAGAGGAATAAATGAATACAATTGGGTTATCGACCCGAATGTTACTACAATGCTTCCTCTCTAGATCACAAGAATAGAAGCGTCTAAAATAGACCTGCATGCATCCACAGCTGTTGCAGTGAACGTCTGACTAAAACGAATCATCATCCAAGTGTCCCTGTGTCTGGACACCTAATATATATACATATATAGCAAGAGAGGGGAGAATAGAAAAATAGTTCAGGGACCGAGTTTTAAAAATATTTAGCAAGTGCGTAAATGCCATATTTATAAAGTATGAAATATCTTATATTTAAATTGGTATCGCACTCTTATGAGATACACCTCACCCCTCTTCTAATAGTGCACACCTATCTCACTCTCATGAGATACACCTCACCCCTCTTCTAATAGTGCACACCTATCGTATACTTTTTTAAACAACCTAGTCAAGCTACATTGTCTAACTAATCTCTTACACCCATCTTCTAAATCCTCCCAATTATCACCTACCTTGTGTGAATGATATAGGTTATACCCTAAGATACTACATAATCTTTTAGTTGATATAATCATCAGTGTGCTATATATATAGTTCTTGTTTCTATATATATAACTATACCGTTCATAATCTGTAACATTCACTAGTTTAAAATACCATTTTCACTTTCGTATATAAAATCTCGTATATATAATTATCATTTTAATATAAGAATCACAGTTTAAGTCCGGATAATAATCTCCCGGAATGAGAATAAAACCTTATTCATCTTACACTTTACACAAGTCAAAACTATATGATATCTCATCTTCATATACAAGCAATATACTATACGCCACGAGTATAATTATACCTATCACAATCATAAGTATAATAACCATCCCATTGAGCTATAACTCGAGGATGCAACCTCATAGTGCCTATTCTCATACAGGTTTAATCAATTAACCATGGTACCAGGCCAGACTCACTCATGGTCATGGTAAAAATACACAACGGTGGAGGTGATCGTATTCCCTCCTGAAAGTGGAATACACAAATCGCACGCTATGACCTGGGGATGTACTCTTCCTGCTCCTCAAGCCAGGGGATTCACCCACATTCCGCAACCTCCTTGGATAGCGCTAGATAAAATATAAAATTTGGCTGTCCAATCGTATGCCCGGGGAAGCCTGTGGAACAAGCATCTAAGATACAAATATACCAATCACATACAAATATATTTATTTTCGTCTCACATCATACATACATATATATATATATATATATACAGTAAAAACTCCTGTATATAATATATATCACTTCTCAATATATATGGCTATAATTGCTAAACTCTCATTGCGATAGCCAATAACCCCGAATGTTCCCATTCGTAATAGCATATAAGTATTATCTTACTTAATATATAACTCGCACCTTAATAACTTTTAAAGATTTATATAATCCCGAATATACCAAGTCCTAATAATCAAATAAGTATACTATCGACTTATTTTGGTTCCATAGGTATTGCATTACCTATGATAATAGTCGTAAATAGGCGTATAGGATAACCGCTCAATTCTCTTTAGACCATATCCTACTTCCCATCGTAATCGCATCCTAGAATTTACTCAAATACATTCAGCATATATACATTCTAACCGCATACATATCTCTACACACTTGTCAAAGACCTATCTCTCGAATGTTGCTCGACCAGAACATTCACTAGGTCCATTCCCCGGATTGTACACTAAATTAACCTAGGTTCCCTCTTTCATCTCAAGGTTTCTTCACTTATAACCAAAGGTGTATTTACCCTCAATTCCATTATCGAGGAGTCCTAATGTCATATCTAGAATCCCCTACAACAATCTCCCATTTATAATTTAATTTCCCATACACTTAAGGGAAGAAAACTAACAAATATGACAAAGGCGAATTGATTCGCCCCTAATGCGAATCGATTTGGAATAGAGAATCAATTCGGTTTCAATTCGTATCAATTTGAAAAGTTTTCTGCAAGCAGGTCCTCAAAGGCGAATCGATTCGGTCTAAATCTGAATTGATTCAGCCTAAGATAGCCTTACAGATCCCCTTATGCGAATCGATTCGGTCTAGACCCGAATCGATTCTCCCTATTTGGAGGGAACTATTTAGGCAATTTCATCTTCTCCAAAATACCCAAATATCAACCCAACCTCCATTTTATGGTTTCTAATCTCAACCAACAACACTATAAACATCCTAACACTGATTTATATCTAACACATCAATTAATTTTTGGTTTTAAACCATTTCTCTTGGATTTAAACATTAAAACCATTTAAACCCTAGTTTTTATCATTTCTCCCATTTCTACCCATTTATACACTCCATTAGCATGGGTTAAACTCTAGAAATCATTAAGAGTGTACAATACATTATTTTGTAAACTCATACTCAAATTTCCCAAATTTAATTTAAGGGTTCTTATCCAAAATTATATAGTTTACCAACTATAATATGAGATACATACACACTCAATTCAATAAATCAAGTAAACACTTGCCTTGTGGATAAAATCCGACGACCTCGAGTAGAATCCCATGAACTTTGGGATGGAATCCCCTTTCTCTTCCTCTTTTCCCTTTTTCCTCTCTATTGTTATTTTCTCTCTTTTTATTTCTTCTCTCTCTCTCTCTCTCTCTCTCTCTCTCTCTCTCTCTCTCTATCTATCTATCTATCTATCTATCTCTCTTGTGCCTTTTAAGAGAGAAATAAGGGCTTGTCCCTTATAAACCCAAAAATGACTCGTTTACTCAATTGCGAGTCCCTACTAGTCCAAAATTCCTCGGAACCTAAACACTGCCCTTGGATACTCTATTCTGCCTATCTCGGCCATTCCAAAACCAATCGTGCACTCAAAATGTCCATCCGAGTCACTTAACTAAAATTCACTAATTAAACCCAACACATCTCAATACGTGTTTTCTACAATGTAAAATAATTTTCGTCGCTTTACCCAGCTGTGATATAACATAAAAACAATTCGACTCATTTACTTAGGCCCCTAAATAAATAACATGCGTCGTTAAGCATCAAACACTTATTAATCCAGAATTTACTATACACTAAAATTCCTTAAATTACCAAATTATGCCCACTTATGTAATTTAAATATCCCTAAAATTATGGAGTATTACAGTGTAGCAAAAGGATATTTTAATATGATTAATGTGGAGAGGAATCTCGTTTGGAATTTATGAGTAAAACCCTATTTTTCTTATTTTGGATTTTTTTAATAAAAAATATGTTATGTTCAACACTACTAACAAAAAGTGAGATTATTAATATGCATGGGCTAATAAGGATGAAATGCTAAAGTAAAGATTAGATAACTAATGGGAAAATAAGAAAATTTAAAAGAGAGAGAATATATTTGGACCTTTTTGGAGACTTGAAGATTGATATTGATTGTTGAAAAGGATTCCTTGCAAGTGGATGAGGAATGTTGGATGAGAGGAAAGGGGGTTTTGATAAATTGGGTTTGAAAGTGATGGAATTGAAAGGTGGGTAGAGGATTCAAAAAAGGAAACTTCACTCACTTTAGAAGATTGCTGTTGAGATCACTGAAGTTAATGTTTTTGAGGTTCCTTTCAAAGTGAGATCATGCTCTCCTTATATAGGGTCGGGGGTTCCGATCAGATTTGTTCTTATCCTGCCTATCGGTAGGCATCCCCAGGCATACTGTCGATAGGCAGGGACATCGGTTTTCCATTTGTCAACCTCATGCAGATTATAAAAAATGGTCGTAAAACGCAATTTGTAAGTCTGAATCGTGCACGGGTCATACCGTTAGAAAGGGTATTCAGAGCCCTTTAAGAATCCATTAGTTCGCTCCCCGGTTATAGAGTTGACTTTAGTCAAACGAGGATCGAAATCGCTTGAAGCTCTATTAGACAGGAGATTATCCGTCCTTACCATAAGGATGATTTGCACACGGGATGAACCGTTGGAAATGGTATTCAGATCCCTTCAAAGATTCATTTAGTTTTGTTCAGTTAAGAGATTTAACCTTGGTCAAATGGGTTTCGAAATCGTCCGATTACCCTTCAAAGGAAAACGAGTCATTTTTTTGTAGCGTAAGGATGATTCACACATGGGGCAGACCATAGGAAAAGGTATTCAGTTCCTTTTAAGGATTCATACAGTCTCGTTCGAGCTAAAGAGTTAATAGGAGTCAGACGAAGCTCGGGAGCGCCCGATGGCCTCCGAATATATTTTCGAGGGAAAATGGATCATTCATCTGAACGATAAGGTCGATTCATTCATGGGGTAGACCATTAGAAAGGGATTCATATTCATTTAGAGATTCATTGAAATTTCTCTCGGGTGAGGAAGTTGATTGGGGTCAAAATGGGGCCCGAGAGCACATAGTTGCCTCTAGATCGATTTTAATAGTAAAATGGACAGTTCACCCAAACTGTAAGGACGATTCATGCACGAGATGGACCTTTGAAAAGAGAATTTAGAGACCTTAGAAATATTCATTGAGATCTTTTTCTGATGAGAAAGTTGACCACATTCAAACGGGGCCCGGTGGCCTGTAGATTGGTACTCGGAGTATGACCTAGGGTTTAATGGTGAAGGGGGAAGTTCTAGGGACCTAAAGAGAGTCTTAGGAGGGTCTTATAAGGTGGTATATACAAAGCCCCTTTATGGGAGAACTCTGGAAAAATTGAAAATCGTCGAATAAACACAACATTGATGTTTGGGAAAGAGGTATATTCTCATAACCAAAGGAAGGAGGTTGGCCAATTCAGAGGGACGAGGTCAATTATAAGGACCTAAGGTAATTCTTGAATGACTGATTATGCGGGTCGAGGTCAATTTTGAGGACCTAAAATTACAGTGCTCGATTCTAAGGGTCGGGGTCAATTTAGAGGACCTTAAGTTGTGGCGACCGATTCTGCGAGTCAATGTCAATTCTGCGGACCTATAGTGTGACGACCAATTCTGAGGGTTGCGGTCAATTCTGAGGAACAAAGATTGTTACAACCAATTCTGTGGGCCGAGGTCAATTCTGATGACTAATGGTTAGACGACCGATTCTATGGGTCGAGGTCAATTATTAGGACCTAAAGTTGGGGCGACCGATTTTATGGGCCGAGGTTTACTCTGAGGACCTAAAGTTATTATTGTCAATTTTATAATATACCGCAACTGCACGGGCTATTATAGAATAGCGAGTATAAGTATGGGTCGAACCCACAAGGATTTATCAAATTTTCTTTCAAAATAACTGCGACAGTCCAACTAGACGAAATAGGTGTAGAAAAGAGATGTAATATTAAATTAAGCTAACAATAATGAAAAATGCAACTACAAAAAATATAAACCAGTGTGTGAGCAACTACGACATTGGATACATTTATCATGTTTAACTAATACTATGCCATAATTTCAACTCGTCATTCCCAATTTTAGAAATCAAATTAAACCGACTCTCGTCGTATTTAATTCTACTAATAATGTGGTAGAGTTCAAAATAAAATTTTACCTCTCTAAATTTAGATAGAAAAAATCCATATTCCCTTAAAAGTTCACATTTAAATTTAAAAGTGTAGTCTTTAGGCATGGACTATCAAAACAAATGTGACACCCCATCTAATTAAATACCGAGTAGCTACTCCTTTATTAAATTAATACAGAATATCAAGTTAGTTCAGTCTTAGCATCACTGTCGAAAAACATTTAATTAGTTACTAGCCACCTAATATTTAAAAAGTGAGATGCCAAATTTTATTAACTGAATTAACTTACAACTAAGTAATGAATAACCAACCATTAAACATTCACATAAACAATCTCATAGGAATAATAAATAGAAAGAAATAATAGAGTCTGTAGTAATACTCCAAAATAGTCTCAATGCCAAATAATCCCAATACAAGAGTCTGAATAAATAAATCCAACAACTGAAATAAATGAAAGTCTAAAACTACTATCTCTGAATAAGAATGGGAAACACGCCCTAACTGATATGAATGACTCCGAAGGAAGCAAAGATAGATTTGGGGAGGCATCTAATACCGAGATCCTGTAACTTCCATAGCAGCTATATCACGTCAACATAATGGAACTCCTATGCTTGGCGTCCCTATGACTGGGCACCTAAAAAAATTTACAAAAGCAAAATATATTTGGATGAAAACAGGTCATAGCCCGAGGTGAAAATATTTTTAAAATAGCAAGTTTTTAATTTCATTAAACAGTACATATTATATACATGTTAGTCATGTGCTCTCACTTGAGATTCTCACCCCTCAACTGTGCACGCCTAATGCATTCTTTTAACCCATTCTAATTATACCCCAACCTAACCAGTCTGTACTAAATCTGTCTATATGGAACTTCTTTACCATACCTACCCATATTACCCAATTAAGACATAACTACATTTCAAATACTCATTAATTGAATCAATTATCTCATGTATTATTTAAGTTCCCACATATTTAAGTCATTTAAATATCTTAGCCATTCTCATCTACTAAGAAATAGTGAATAATCACAAGTATATATTGATATCACTCTCAGTATATATATACACATATGGCCCCCCTAGGCAGAGCTGCGGTCCATGCATACTCTGCTATCGAATCTCGGTACATAACGTATGTAAGGATCACGAGTTCCGAATCACTCAGGAACCCTATCAATACAAATCACTTAAATTAGAGGAGAACATAGTTCACATACCCATGGGTCACGCACATACCTACGCTCTCATGAGCAGCTAATTTATCAACTCACAAATAAGTCTTCACAGTCCTATTTTCTTGAGGTACCAAATCTAAATCCCTCCCGAGGTACATAAGAAAAGATTGTACTCTTCTTACAACATCCCGTGATAGAAAGTATGGTAGGTATGTCATACACATAATAATCCATATACTAGGTAATCACACAACCTAAGTAATCACCATATCAATATAGGTATACTCATATCCTATATTACAAGTCTCATACGTAGTATAGTTTCATCCCGATTATTTTTTGTAATAATGTTTAGCATGACAACTCTCATCGTATAAATCCAAGTACTTAAACCTATCCTAAAAGGTTACTAAGTCATGCACTTATCTCTAAGGTTATTTCAGTAATTTAAAGTCTCCCTACTACTGTCTCTAACCTTAAGTTATTGTTTAACCGAATTAAGTTCAAGTTCCCATAATTCCCAACCGTAACACACTCGTCGGACACTCGTAAGTTTATCATTAAATCCAAAACCAAACTAATATTTTTTGGGCCTCAAATACACCCCTACTGACCTTCCCTAAGTCCCAATATGTTCAAATAGTCCACACTAAAAATTCTTAAAAGTAGGTATTGGTTAAACCTTAAAAGAAAGTTTTATCACAAATATAGGGGTAGTCGATCGATCAAAGGAAATGGTCGATCGATCGACATTCTTGGGTCGATCGATCAATCCATCAGATATTGGCCTACGATTTCTACATATTTTTGCCTACTGGTTACATCAATTTTAACCCTCAAATCCTCTATTATAATGTCCCAAACTCTCAAATATTTATACCAAACATTATACCAACATAAACACATAAATTCTAATGTCTTAGAATCATCAAATCATTATGGGTTGTCATTTTCTTAGATCAAATGATGTATATTTCATAAAAACCCTATTACTTCTATCTTCTTCAAGAACATCATATAACTCTAAAATTAATTCGTGATTCTCTACACATGGATTATGATTTTGTGGCTACTATATTTCCAGAAGTTAATCTACAAAAACCTACCAAGATTAAGATTTAAATCTCCAAATCCATTAATTCATCATTTTTCAAAGTTTTCTCTAATTCTTAACTATCATGGATAATATATACACTGAATTATTGCAAGTTAAATCACTTGCCTGGAAATGAAATTTCTGATCCTTTGGAGAAGATGATATAGGAGCGATCCTCTCTTCTCGATCTATCTCGTGGTGGTGACGGTGGTGCAAAAATTCTAAGAATGGTGGTTCTCCTTTGGGAACTTCCTCCACCTCTTCTCTAATGGCCATCTATGAGTTTTGGAGGTGAAAACCCTAAGGCTCTAACCTATAATATGATAAAACTTTCTAAATTTCGTAGGTCACTATTCATCAAATAGTAAAATGACAAAAATACCCTTCCGGATTGCCGGTTTGGCCTAAAACTGCCTCGGGATCCAAACTAAACCCTCATGTAGAATTTTTTAACTATCTCGACCCTTCTAGACATATTGGCACACTCAAAATGATCATTAGGATGACTTTATAATCCATTAAATTGGTCCCGACATGACGGGCACACGCGTTCCAACTTAATTTCCAAAATTATCGTGTTTTCAACTCGTGACAATTTTAATAAGTTCCTAATCATATATTACCATACTCGCTCAGTAATATTCAACATAATTATCATATTCAAACTAACTCTCATCTTTCTAGTATTTAAATCAAGAATAATTACCAATTAATTTCCCATTTTTAATTGAATTAATGCTATAATTAAAGTCAGTAAAAATACGGGATATTACAACAATTGAGTACACGCATAATCCATCTAAAAGTACTCAAACATAAAATTAAAAATATGATATTTTTTTCAAACAAAGCTGAAGGTTTAAAACACACTCTCGTGTCGTTTTAAATTAATACCGAATTTTTAAAATTTCTTAGAACATATAGGGAACAAAGACGAATTTAAATCATGTACAATATTAATCGAACATGATAAATATCACATCGTCCTAGTAAAGAAGTTAATCTAGCATAATTGAAGACAAAACACAAATGCAAGAATGAATATTAATTATCATTAATGAAACAAACTCACAATAATCGTGTCATGCAATAAATCTTGACAAAACTTCTCCCACAATATAATTCTTAGCCCTCAAAGAAAATATACTCTCACTATAACACTACCAAAAAGTATCTCTCAAATTTATTTTTCTCCCAAAATAATGAATCAAAGGGTCCTATTTATAGGCTTAAGGTTGAGGTGTTTGGATAGGTACAAAACACCTATTTAATAAATTTAAAATGGGAGTAGAAAATCCCGAAATTAATTATTTAAAATGGGTATTCACGAATCTTGGAGTTTGAAATAAGGTGGAGTTATCTAATTGGATTCTTCCAAATTGATAGAAATGTGAAAAGATTTGACTTGATAAGCTTTATAAAAACTTTAAATATTATAATTTTCATATTTGTTTGATTTTTTGAACAGCTTTCGGCACATGTGATCTTGTTGAAACTGATAGTCTGGAAATGCCTTTTTCAAAACAGGCCTTAGATCCTTAGAAGTATTTTCACCAAAAAGAATAAAGGTCCTGGGAATCGAACCTAGGACAAAAGGGCTCCTTATAGCGCACGTCCCACGACTAGTCCATCTCACCTCTTTGTTAATATAACTGCTTGCATAAATTATATACAAAACCATTTTCCAAAATTCATTTTATTCATGCTTTCACCCCAAGATTTTTTTCTTCTTTCAATTCTTCCCATAATCTTTATATCTTTGCCAAATGACCTCGAATCTTCACCAAACCTCAGAGGTACCTGCAAAAATATAAAATAAGTTATATTAATTCAAATTCAGCCCCATAAAGTTTAGGATATTACAAATTTAACCTTATTTGGAATTTAGAATCCGAAATTCATAACTTTCTCATTTTAATACGAAATTCCACCAATTTTCAAAGAGAATTTTATTTTCCAGGATAAACATTTAAAATTTATTTTCAGGCCCATAAAGTTTATGAAATTATGGTTTTAACCCCCCCCCCCCCCCCCCCCCCAATTACTAAAATTGTATTTTTAACTCGAATTTTATTCAAACTTGCATTTTTCTATTATCTTATGAAAACGACTCTAAGAGCTCATTATTTATGATACAATGTGCTTAACCAGTACTAGATTTCAAATACCCCCAAACCTAAACTTTTCTAGTCCTCAAGCAAAACTATAATTTAAAAATCTAACTTACTTTCGAAGGAATCACGATTGCACTTAGCATGTGCAACAAGTCGTTAAACCTCTAGGTTACCCTAGTGGACAAGTTTTGTCTCGTGAGGGTTTGCAGTGAATATACCCATAAAATTAAAAAACATCACTCAATACGAATGACTCAAAAGTAATATAACCAAGTTGGAATTCAAACTTCATAAATATAGTAGAAGTTCACTTTTCAATATCAACTTATCGTGTCTGTGTGCATAGACAATATAATCGTCCATTTCAAAAGATTTGATCCGTACATTTCTTATTCGAAAGTTCATTTCGATTTCAAAATCTCACAGAATGCACTCACAATCGAGTACTCGTAAATTGGCTATTTTCTCTCAATATATGTGAATAAAAGAGTAAAATTGAATTCACAAATTTCACATATACATGATCAAAATCGGAATTTTTTATATTGGATGAATATGATCTCATGAATGGAAGATCGATTAATTTTTTAAAACATTGAATCACACCATAGATCCTATTCATATTCTCTTCACAATTCAACTAACTTTACTTGAGACCGATGAGGACTTTATTTGGTTGTATTGTAGGCTCGAATTTGGATAGAAAGAATTGCTTTTAAGTTTAAAATTTCCGAGAATATAGAGTTTTTTTTGGAAATTTGACATTAAGGTACATTTTCTTCTGACCTCCATTTTCGTTTTCTCTTTCCTTCTTCTTTTCAACTCCATTTTTCATCTTTTTTCTTTCTTTATTTCTTCCCTTTTTTTTCATATCATTCTTGCAATCTCCTTTTCTTTTGGCATTTTTCCAATCGTAATTCCACCCTAGTATTCTCAAAAAATGGGTATGGATTCTTTTTATGGGATTTAAACTCCCAGTTGGAGTTAGGTAGAATAATGAATTTTCAACAAAAAAGATTATTTTCTATTTGTCTCAAATGGGCTTGCAACGTAATAATGTAAAAAGGTTGGAGTTTAGGCTTAATTTGGGGCTGTCAAATGATGGCCTAATCTGATATCTCATGTTTCGTTAAGTTGATTTGTGTCTCATGAGGACTTACGAAGACTTCAATTGCTTTAAGATTCACAATTTGACCTTTTATTTTCAGTAATCGAATAAAACAAAAATATGGTTTCAACCTTTGACCATTAACTTTGAAAATTTCACCATTTTTAGGATTCTCTATCTCAACCACCCCATATAGGTAGAATGTCCTAATAATAAAGGGACCGAACAATCTAGATGTCACTTACCAGGAAAGAGATGCAACCTAGAATTGTACAAGAGAAATTTCTGTCCACGCTCAAATGACTTCCGTAGGATGGACCTGTCATGGATCATTTACATTTTCTCTTCATACAATTTTGCATTTTCGTACGCATCATTCCTAATCTCTTCCAACTCATTGAGTTGGAGTTTTTGGACCTCACCCATAGCAGGAAAGTTAAAATTGAAGGTATAAATGGCTCAATAGGCCTTTTGTTCTAAATCTACAGGAAGGTGACAGGCATTTCCATAGACAAGCCTATATGTGGACATACCAAGTGGTGTTTTGTAGGGAGTGCGATAATCCCACAATGCATCCAACAACCTTAAGTGCCAATCCTTTCAGTTTGGATTCACTATTTTCTCAATGATTTGCTTCATTTGCCAATTGGAAACTTCTACTTGACCACTGGTTTGAGGGTGATAAGAACATCCAACTTTGTGCATGACAGAATACTTTTTCATGAGACTCTCGAAGGATTGGTTACAAAAATGGGTTCCCTGATCGCTAATGATGGCTCAAGGTATATCAAAACTAGAGAAAAATACTTTATCGAATGAATTTGACCACCACGTGGCGGTTATTTGTCCTAAACAGTATGGATTCTACCCATTTAGACATATAATCAATCGCTAAAAGAATTTAGAGATTATTGTAGGAATTTAGGAATGGACCCACAAAATCAACACTACACCAAAATGGCCAAATTGTCACCTTTCAGCCGGCCACCCTTGTCAAGGTCATTGACCGTGACGCAAATCTCGCGTTTTGTGTCACGGTCATTGACCTTGACACGACCGTGACAAGGCCGTGACAAATTTACTTGTCACGACCATGTTACGGTCGATGAACGTGACAATTCTATGTCACGGTCGTGTCAAGGTCAATGACCGTGACAGAAAACGCGAGATTTGTGTCACGGTCAATGACCTTGAAACGACTGTGACAACTTTTGCAGCAAAAAAAGCCCTAGGATTCTTTTTTCCCACCTCTTTTGGTTTCCCCCTCTCTCTCTCTCTCTAAGGTATATTTTTTTCCTCTCTTTCTCTTTCATTTCTATATGTATGTGTATGTGTATGTGTATGTGTATGTGTATGTGTATGTGTATGTGTATGTGTATATGTATGTGTATATGTATGTGTATGTGTGTATATATATGTGTGTATATGTATATGTGTATGTGTGTATATATATGTGTAAATGTTAGTGATAGTTAGAATGGTGTCAATGTTAGTGATAGTTAAAATTGTGTAAATGTTAGAAAAGTTCTAGAATTCATATGTTAAATTTAATTATATAAATATTTAAATTGATAATAATTTTATTCATGAAATTAATTCAATTAGGTAAAACCCTAGATAATTTTTTAACAGAATTTGATAATATTATATAAAGTTTAGTAAATTCACAAAATGTTGCCAATTGTATGTTTTTAGGAATATCATTAGTTACTTTCGTGCCCAACTATGTAGAATCCATACACATGCATGTTGTTAGAAAGTCTTAAATTTAATTCTCACTTTAATTTGTAGAATCTCTGTACTTGGTTGGATTTATCCCTTTATGATAATGAATTTTATGCTCCAATTATAATTATCTCATGTCATAATTTTATTGATAAACAATAAATGTAGTTGTCACGGTCGTGGTGTGGGGAGGGGGTGGGGTGTGTGTGTTTGTGCATAGGTGTGTGTATGGTGGTGTGTGGTGGGGGAGGGGGTGGGGGTGGGGGTGGGGGAGGGGGAGGGGGAGGGGTCGTGGTGGGGGTGGGGTGGTGTGTGTGTGTGTGTGTGTGTGTGTGCGTAGGTGTGTGCGTGTGTGCGTGGCGGGGGGAGAGGGCAAGGGGTGTGGTGGGGGTGGGGGGTGTGGAGGGGCAATTTTAACAATTGTATATCTTTAATTAAGAAATTGTATAGCTTTAATTGTAATTTTAATTGTATAGTTTTAGGTGAAAGTAAATTAATAATTAGTGCCAATTTCATATGAAAGTAGGATTGTCCCTCATTGTAAATTAGTAAATTAATAATTGTATACTTTAATTGTTAGTTTAATTGATGAAATGTTGGGCTGGTTAGTTTTAAAAGTGGCATGATGTCTGCGTGTGTGTGGTGGGGGTGGGGTAGGGGTGTGTGAATGTGTACTATTAACATTTTTTTATCTGTACTAATAACATTTTTTTACAGCAAAAATGTCTCCTTCAGATATTAAGGTGAAGATGATGATGCTGTTTATGATGATGTCGTCTGGGCTCGGTGGTAGGGGAGGCGACGAGGGCTCCTTCGCCCCTAGGCTCCCCAAATATGGAAAATTTGGGATTACCGTCGAGAACAAGTCGGAGCTATTAGCGAGATCCCTCGAGCTGCTAAAGACAGTCATCGGCCCGGGATTTATGAGTTGGAAGGAGGTGCCATATGAGCTCAAGTTAGTTGTTTGGGCGACACTACAGGTAATATATTTATATGAATATTTCAATTTCAATTTCAATTTCATATTTATATTTATATTTATATTTATTTGCAACTAACATTGTATTTGTTGGACAGGAACAATTCAACTTGGATCCAAAGCTACGCGATCCCATCTTGGAGCAGATTAGGGAGCTACTCAAGTCGTGGAAAAAAAATATGCTGGCACGGCACTTTGGGAAAACAAGAGAGTCGGTTATCCAATGGCATGAATCCGTCCAGCCCAAGGAGCCGATCTCATTGGCACAATGGCAGAAGTTCATTGACAATGAGATCGAGGATCGACAATTGGCATCTCGCCAATTGGGGAAGGAAAATTGGGCAAAAAAGACGGATGTGCACTACTCCGGCCGGACCTCTTACGCCGAGGTGGAGCATAGGATGCAGGTAAGATTTAATTTTTCTATAACTACAGAAATATATTATTCTTCATTATTTTACTTTGCGGGGGTGATACTAATTTTACTTTTCTTTATTTTATTTCAGGGGGTAGGGAGTGGTCCAGGGGGTAAGCCACATAGGCTCGATACTTATGTGGCTCTTCGAACGAAGAAGGGGAAGGACAAGGAGGTGTCCCCGAGCGTCGCGGCCACGATTGTAAGTAATCCGATTGTTTAATTTTTGTTAATTACGTTATAATTTTTTAGTTTACTTATTTTACTAATCATGTGCTTTTTGTCGTTTCAGGCAAAGCTTAAGGAAGTGCATGAGTCGCAGTCTGATGCTGACAAGGCATCTTTGTCCATAGACGCACTCAACCAAGTGCTTAGCTCTAATCGCAAGGGGAGGACAAGGGGATTGAGCTCGTGGGTGGCCAAATCTAGGATCATCAGATTGGAGACGAGCGACACCGGGTTGGCTCGAACGGTGGATTCACACGATGCGAAGCTGTCCCGTTTGGAGGCGACGGTCCAAGATATATACGCATTCATGAAGCGTACGTTGGGCAGAGACTGTAAAGGGAAAGGGAAAGGGAAGGAGAAGGCGGTGGAGGAGGAGGTGCGGGAGGATGAGGCGCAGGATAACGAGTATGTGGACCTCGTTGCTTCATCACCGACACATTCGTACTTCGATGATCCACTTCCCTATTTGGCGCCCTTCAACAGACCATTGTCGACACTTGGTTTGGCCGAGCGTGTTCATATTGGACATATTTGATGGCCAGCGGATAGGGAGGGGGTTGAGGGACCGGAATATCGTTGAGGGTGGAATAGTTCATGGACGTGCGCTTCAACAGATGGAGTCCAGGGTGCTCGTCACGCAAGTCATACCCGGGAAGGAGAACTCCATATTGTGGTTGCGCGAACAATGTGGCATGACGTATATTAGTTGGTGCGTCAATTCGTATGTCGTGTGGCCTACTCACCTCCTCACATTTACCCAAGACATGTAGTAACATTTTTTTTAAGTTTGTCCATTTTAATTATATTTGGATTATATCGTCATGTATATTATTTCTATTTTGAATATTTGGGTTATATCGTCATGAATATATATTTGTATTATCTTTAGTTTTTTTAGATATATGATGTTTGGAACAGGTACGACATTGCTATAACAGGTACAAATATACTGCTGGGCAGTGGAAGTGGCCATACTGCCCAGCATATTTATTTTTAAATTTTGGCCAGAATTGTCACGGTCAATGACCGTGACAAGTCCATGACAAAAAGTTGTCACGGGCGTGTCACGGTCATTGATCGTGATATTTTTTTAAAAAAGGTTCACGGCTTTGTCACGGTTTATAACCGTGATAAACGTGTCACGGTCATTGACCGCGACACGACCGTGAAACAAAACGCGAGTTTTGTGTCAAGGTCAATGACCGTGACACGACCGTGACAAAAAAAGTTATCTCGCCTCGAAATATCACGGTCATTGGCCTTGACAAGGGTGATTTGTCAGGGTCAATGACCTTGAAAATAGTGCATATTTGGTGTAGTGAAATGCCCCAACAGTCAAAAACCTTGATAATCAGAATGGGATATAAGGGCATCATGTTTTTACGTGTGATCTTTCCTAACTGTTGGCAACGATCATAACTCCTACTGTAATCATTTGAGGCACAAAAAATGGTGGGCCAATAGCATCCACACTACAAACTTTTATAACAGTCTTTTTAGCACTGAAATGAGTTCCACAAGCTTAATCATGGTAGAAAGAGATTACGCTTTGAATCTTGTGAATGGGTACACACTTTATAATCATTTTATCAGGACAATACTTGAACAAATACAGGTCATCTCAAAATAAATACTTCTCATCCTTTAAAAAATTTGAACGATCTTGTTTAACCCAATGCAAAGGCATTTCACCCATCACAAGATAATTCAAAATATCATAGAAATATGGAAGTTGAGAGATACGCATCAGTTGCTCATCGGGAAAGGATGGATCTAGCGATAACATGTTATTGGATTATTTAACGGTTAACTAAGAAAAGTGATCAACCACTTCATTCTCACATCCTTTCTTATCTCGAATCTCAAGGTCAAACTCTTACAGTAATGGGATCCACTTAATGAGATAGTCTTCAGTATCCTTTTTAGAGAAAATGTATCGCAAGGCCGAGTAATTGGTGAAATGACAACTTTGTATCCTATCAAGTAAGACTAAAACTTCTCAAGAGAAAAAATGATAGTGAGGAACTCCTTTTCAGTTGTGGAATAGTTCAATTGGGAATTATTAAGAGTCCTACTGGCATAGTAGATAACATGAGGAAGTTGCTCATTACCCTGACCTAAAACCTCACCTATGGAATATTTGGAAGCATCACATATGATCTCAAACGGCTGACTCCAGTCAGGTGTCTCATAATAGTTGCAGAAGTTAATTATTTTTTTAGCCTTTCAAAATCTTGAAGGAATTCATCAGTGATATCAAAAGGCGTGTCCTTGGAAAGAAGAATGCACAAGGGTCGAGAGATTTTGCTAAAATCCTTAATAAATCTCCGATAGAAATCGACGTGTCCTAAGAATAACTGAATATTCCGTACAGTTTTAGGGGGAATTTAGCAATGAGATATATTTTATATTTCCCAATACCCTTTTAAAAAATTATGTGACCTAGCACTATGCCTTATTTGACCATGAACTGACACTTCTCCCAATTAAGCACAAGGTTCTTTTCCTTACACCTCTTCAGAATGAGGGTGAAGTGATGGAGGCACTCATCAAAACAGAACCCAAACATAGAAAAATCATCCATAAAGACTTCTAGAAAATTCTTCACCATATTCAAAAAGATACTCATCATGCATCGCTGAAAGATAGAGGGTGCATTGTATAACCAAAAGGGCATGCGTCAGTAAGCAAAAGTACCAAGTGGACAAGTGAAAATGTTTTTCTCATGATCCTAGGGAGAGATGGAAATTTGATTGTAGATGTAATAATCGTCGAGAAAATAGTAATATGGATAACCATCTAATCTCTCTAGCATTTGGTCGATGAATGGAAGAGGAAAGTGATCCTTCCTATTAACAACGTTCAACTTCCTATAATCAATACACACTCACTAATCGGTTTGAATCCTATTGGGGGGACTAACACATCGTCATTATTTTTCACCACCATAACACATGATTTCTTCGGGATCACTTAAAGGGACTGATCTATTTGCTATCAGATATGAGGTAAATAATACCCGCATGGAGCAATTTTAGCACCTCGGCTCAGACGACCACTTTCATATTGGGTTTAATTCTATGTTGTGCTTCATGGCAATTTTTAACATTGTCTTCTAAATTTATCCTATGCATGCACACCTAGGGACTTATCCCCTTAGTGTCGGATATGGTCCATCCTATGGTTTCCTTGTGTTCTTTGAGAACACGTAACAATTTACCTTCATGTTCTTTGTCCAAGTCAGACACGATGATAACAAACAAGGATCATAAGGTCCTAAGAACCTATACTCAAGCATTTCAGGCAATGGATTTAATTCAAGCTCGAGAGCTTTCTCACTCGATGGTGGAATAGGTGATGTGGAAAGTGAGAGGGGTCCAGGCTTGTACTTCCAACTTTCTACTTCCATGATAGGGGCAGAGTCGAGGATGACAATGACTTCTTCGATTTACTCTTCGACATTAAATTCAGACGTAAAAAATACAAGACAAGTTGCTAAAGGGTTGTCATTATAAGTTTGCTTGAAAGTCTCTTGGACGGTACTATTAGTCGCGTCGACATCCATGGGTTCATCATCATTGGGAGGTTGTTTAGAAAAATTGAACATGTTATGGTCCATAGTCATGTTCCCAAAGGATAGGTTCAATTGGCTGCTACGATACCTAATAACGACGTCAAATGTGGCTAGGAAAGGGAGATCCAAAATAACTGGAATTTGTGCAAGAGGATTTGCACTTGTTGGGTGCCCAAGAAAAGAAAATCGCTGGAAAATAAAAAGTCACCAACTTTAATTAGGACGTCTTCAATTATACCTCTCTGAATTTTTATAGAACGGTTGGCTAAGGACAATGTAATCCTAGTTGGCTTCAACATTACCAAACCCAATTTCTCATACACAGTGTATGATAGAAGGGTGACGCCTGCTCCTAAATCTAGAAGGGCTTTCTCAATGTGATGATCCCCTATCTGGATAGAGATTATCGAAGTATCGGGATCCTTATACTTGATGGGAGTTCAAGAATAAATGATTGATCTTGCTTTCTCATCGAGAAAAGCTTTCTTGGGTAAGTTGGTTCTTCTCTTGAGGGTACAAACATCCTTCAAAAACTTGGCATAGAACGGGACTCATTGAATAACATCAAGTAGTAGGATATTGGTTTATACTTTCTTGAACACTTCCAATATCTTATCAACTTGTGCCTTTTTCTTTTAAGGCACCATACATTGGGGAAACGAATCTTTTGGGACACAGGTTTCGATAGATGTCTCAAAAAGTGAGGGTGAGGTGGAAGTTGGATCCACGGGTGGATCTTCCGTCTCCTTATATTTCTTAAATTCACTCTCAGTATGTGGTGAAATGTTTTAGTCTACTTCCTTACTGGACCTAAGCGTGATGATGGCTTTCACATGCTCTTGGGTTTGTGATGCCCTCGTATTATCTTGAATAACAAATTGACCCCTGGGCATGTTACCCTTCGAATTGGGTTCGGGTTGACTAAAAAATGTTCCCTTATTCCTATCACTCAATGCGTTAGATAGTTGGCTCATTTGAACCTCGAGTTTGGTAATGGCTTGAGTTTTTGCGTGCATGCTTTTCTGGGTGGATTGGAGGAAATTTTGAGTGGTTTGATGGAATTGAAGGGTACTTTATGCAAGAAGGTTCATAGAGTCCTCTAAATATTGGATCTCTTGGGATGAGGGATTCGAGGATGCAGTGGCATTATTTTGGAAACTCGGTGGTGGGTTACCAGAAAATTGACCTCCATTTCCTTGGTATTGTCCCTTAGACCATGAAAGAATGGGGTGGTCTCACCCCCCGAATTTTATGCATTAGAATATATGTCATACTTTGGCCTATTTTAATATAGGTCATTGACTTTCTTGGTGCGGGACTTGTAGGCCGGAAGGGCGGGGAAATTATCGACTAAGTGGTCGAGCAAAGTATACACATATGAAAACTTACATGTTGAATAATCGAAAGTGCGGGTCTATTTCCCTCTTTTCTCATCTCGAAAACCTCTAAACGTTGAGCTAATGTGGCCACTTTGGCATTTAAATCATAACTTTATTCGACTTGGTGAGAAAAACCCTCATTGGATGTGGTGAACCCAGATTCTCTATTGGGTGCCCATTTCTAGGACTTTTTCACTATGGCTTCTAGAAATACCCACACGTCAACCTCACTTTTTTTAGTAAAATCACTTTTACATAACGACTCCTCATTCAAAATTTGGACTTGGCATCCTATCTCAATCCCATGGTGTGAACATTGCAGTAGCAAGTCCTTGAATCGCTCCAAATATATCCGTAAGGCTTATCCCTCCTTTTGGATAAATGTGTTAATGGCATAACGTATCGACGTCGTCTTTTGGTTGGGGAAGAATTTTCGCAGGAAGGTGACACTCATTTGGTTCCAAGTGGTGATGGATTCAGGTTCTAATGTGTTAAACCAGCTCTTAGCTCTGTCTTTCAATGACAATGGAAACAATTTAAGTTTTACAATATTATCAGTGAGTTGTTGGTACTTAATGGTCCCACATATTTCTTCGAACTCGCGCACATAGAGGTAGGGATCCTCTTTTTCAGTCCGATGAAACACAATAAAAAACTGGATCATTCTCAAATGGAATTGGAAATTGTTCGCGGAGGGCTCGGGTAGACGTATACATGAAGGTTGACTAGACCTAGTCGGATAAAGGTAATCTTTAAGGTAACGTGGTGCTAACTCGTCTCTCATCTCCATGAATATCAGAAATCTACCTACATAAGTATCGAGAATGTTAGACTCCATGCTCGACAAACGAACGGTATGATCTCGAAACCAACATCGCATACACTGAGCTCACTTGAATTTTACTCTCTTCGGGTTGTTTTTTATCGATTTTTTTTCTCTTTTTTTTATTTTTTTAATTTTTTAATGCGAAGAAAATTAAAAAAAAATATTTGACTCAAACCACTTAATTCCTATCTAACACAAACAAAATTGAAATATTTAATTCAGGTGATAGGAATTTTACTTTTAAAATCTAGTTTTACTGAGATTAATCGACGATAGCATGGGTCGAAGTTTCTTTGTGTCACTTGTTTACGACGGGTCGAAGTTTAAGTTGACGTCAACGGAAACGTTGTGACACCCCGCCTAATAAAATACCGGGCGATCACTCCTATATAACATTAAAACATGAGTCTCATATGGTTCATTTTTAGCATCACTGTCGAAAACCAATTTAATTACTAATATCCTATTAGGCCGGCGTCATAATTTTACATTAACAAATCTTTTTAACAAACCATTCAAATAAAACAATTACAACAGTTTACATGCACCAACTGAAATGAAATAAAATAAAATAACCAAACACTCGGTACAATAATACAACCAAATCGAATGCCGCACTAAAAGGCGATAAAAGAATAAATGAGTACAGTTCGGCCATAAGACCGAATGTTTCTACAATACCTTCTATCTAGATCTCAATGATGGAAGCGTCTAATATAAACCTTCTTGCATCCACAGCTGCTATAGCAAACATCTGACTCGAAAGAATCATCATCCAGGCATCCCTGTGTCTGGACACCTATATATATATATATAGTAAGAGGGAAAATAGATAAACGGGTCAGAGCCCGATTTTTGAAAACATTTTTAGCAAGTGCTTAAAATCAATATTTTAAATTATGTTATTTCTCATATTTAAACTGGTATCGCACTCACATGAGATACACCTCACCCCTCTTCTAACAGTGCACAACTAGCGCATACCATTTTAAACAACCTAGTTAAGCTACCCTTCCTAACTAATGTAATTACCCATCTTCTAATAAACCAAATCAATTCGGGTACAAAGGACTAAACTTCTCCCCATTCCCAACATTATGTTATGTTCGTGCGTGGGGTGTCTCACGAAGCGAAATCCAAACAAGGAACCCCCCCGATACACTACTACGTGACAATGTTGATCATCAGGATCCATTAGGCCTTCAGTACAAAACATATTTATACCATCCCTTATTTATTGACAGTTCTCATTAGAACCTATGATCCATATTCATATAAATCCAGATATAAATCTACCGGAAGGAGTATATCACTTTATTCATTCTTCTCCTTTTTATACAGGTTTAGGTTATATGATATCTCATCTCATATACATACAATATACTTTTCACAACAAGTATATTAGGTATCCATATAGGACACCAAAGAAGATTTCGGTATACGCACATTGTTCTCTTTATGCATACACATCAATTTATATAACAATATATCGCACTATTGCACCCTGGTTAAGAAAATCCTTGTATCGTTATAAAGTTGAATCATTTATTCCTTACTTATCTACTTATATGCACAGTAGAAAGTTCTCATATAAATATACGTATATATATTAGTCACACATATAATATTTATACTAACGGCACCCCACATAAGATCTCTGGTGCTGGCATACTCTACTATTAAGTCCCCATATCACACAAACTACGGGAAATACTAGTTCGAAATCACTTTCGAACTGTATTAACACAAAACACATACAAATGGAGGCGAAGCACAGTTCCAAGTCACTAAGAGGTCAACACATACCCTCACGTCTCTTAGAATCGTCTGACTATCAATTAGGTAGCCTGTACCAAGGAGTCTTATGTTCTAGGGAACAAGTCAATATCCCTCATAAAGGACCCATCGAGATAAGACTGTCCCGACGCGGTTACCTCCATGATAGCAAGTAACGCGTGCATGATTTTTAGACATATATAATATAAGGGCATACTCATAGCCCATACAATACATCACATACGTAGTATATTTATATCTTGGATATCCTACGCATTTATCAATTTTATCAATTTTCAATATCTTATTTTCTGAGCTTTTCTCACCGCACAATGATTATATCAACAACATCGATATATATTATTTATCTCTTCAAAATATTTTATGGCTATAATCTCCAAACTCTTATAGTGATAGCCAATAGCCTCGAATATTCTCATTTGTAATAATATAAGCCGTCACACAATTAAAATATCCCAATACGTATTCTCTTACTTAATATTCAAATCACACCTAAATATCTCTTTAAGTATTATTCCTCATGAACACCCCTATTTGGGTAAAACTTGGATTTTACTTTCAACTAATCCAAAATACACACCTTAATAACAAAAATATTTAGAAGTCCCCACACTATTTTTAGGAACCCCAAATATTTATCTTCAAACAATTTTAGCCTTTTATTTTTCTAATTTCTTAGTGCATTTTCGAGTTGGTGATTTCACCCCGGAACTGCCATCATATAAAAATCATAACAATTCGAAGAAGAAAAAAATACGTGGTCAGCTCCCACAAGACCGTATCGAAAATATCTACAGTTTTTGTGTTTGAACGAGATCTGAATCGGCTGTCTTCCTATCCGAAACAGTCTGGAAGTGACGCTGGTCACTATTCACCTTCTTCTCCAAAAATCCAAACCTCCATTAAAAGACCTCCAAGCTTTTTATCTCCTCTCTCATCATCATTAAACCTAAAATAACCATAAATACACACATTGAAAGCGTTCTAATCATCCTAGAATCCAGATCCAACAATTAATTTCAATTAATTTCAAGTTTATGAAATTGGATATAAATCAAGTTATATCCGTTTTAATCTTTCGAAAACCCGTTTGATCCACAAAATTTTAACCCAAAAATATTTAGTTTTATACCAACTACCATATGAGAAATTAAACGCACTAAATCATAAATCATGTTAAACACTTGCCTCGTGGATTAAATCTGACGACCACGAGTCGAATCCCGCTAATTTTGGCCGAAATCTCTTCTTTTCTTCTCTTTTCTTTCTTCTTCTTTCTTCTCTTCTTTCTCTCTTCTCTCTCTCTCTCTCTCTTAGGGCTGATATTTGGGGGAAATGAGGGTTTCCACCTCTTTAAATCCGAAAATGGGTATATACCCAATTGTTAAATGACTCGTGTACTCATTTACGAGTCCCTACTAGTCCAAAAATGTTCGGAACTCAAATACTACCCCTGAGTACTCTATTTTGACTATCTCGGTCATTCCAAACCCAATGACGGAGTCGAAATCTCCATCTGAGTCATGTAACTAAAATTCACTATTTTGACCCAACACGTTCAATACGCGTGTTTTCCAATTTAAAATATTTTTCTTTGTCGCTTTACCCAACTGCGACATGTAATAAAAATAATCTACTCATATACTCAGTCTCGAAATATAATCCACGTAAATATTAATCTGTCACTCGAAAACTAATATTTACTATTCACTTTATAATATTGAATCTATTTAATTTCACTCATTAATCCCAGAATTACTATTCATAATAATTCCTCAAATTACCAAATTAAATTCACAGTGTAATTGAAATAACTTTAAAAGTGCGGGGTATTACAAATGTCGCCTACGTTTTTCTCGTCCCCTAGAGTTCCTTATGCTCGTGGCAAGATTGCACAAGTTTCTTTATCTTCGCTCACCGTTGCACACTTTTTTTTGAATTTTTCTTCACTTTGGCCTTTTTTTTGAATTTTTCTTATTATTTTGAATCTGCTACTGAAAAAAAAAGTTCACCAAACGAAAAGTGCGATACAAAAAATAATAATAAAGAAAAGAAAAGAAAAAAATAGACACGACACGTGCTCTAGTGGTGTATTTACTACAAAACAAAAGTAGCCAAGAACACTTTGTGAAATAATAATTTTTTTTAATAGTTTGAAAAAAATAGAAATTCTACCGGGAATAAAAATCATTATTATTTTTTTTGGAATTTTTGAATTTTTTTAGGTTCTACTTACTGAAAAAAGGAATTTGGAACAAACTAGAAAAAATATTTTTGTAAGTTTTTTCAATTTTTATGTATACTAGTGCTAAATGTACTATTTAATAAAGAAAGATTAAATTTGTTTTTTTTTTGTTTTTTTACTAACTAAAAAAAACAACAATATTAGTGGCTGTCTTTTTTTCCGTTTTTTGTCCTTATGAAATTTTTATCAACAAAAATGCGAAAAGTAAAAAAAACTAGTCCGAAAGTCACATCTTCTTTTTAAAAAAATCGAACAAATCCCCGGCAACAGCGCCAAAAACTTTTTGTTAATTTTATAACATACCACAAGTGCACGGGCTATTATCGAATAGCGAGTGTAAGTACAGATCGAACCTATGAAGATTTATCAAATTTTTCTTTCAAAATAATTATGATTGTCCAACTAGACAAAATGGGTGTAGAAAAGAGATGTAATATTAAACTAAGCTAACAGTAATTAAAAGTGCAACTACGAAAAATATAAACCAGTATGTGAGTAACTAGGATATTCGATCCATTTTTCACGTGTAACTAATATTTTTCCATAATTTAAACTCATCATTTCCAATTTTATAACTTAAATTAAACCGACTCTCTGCGTTTTTAATTCGGAAAACACTAGAGCTAAGTTCAAAATAAAATTTTAAATCCCTAAATTTAGACGACAAAAACCTCTGTTCCCTTAAAAGTTCACTTTTAAATTTAAAAGTGTAGTCTTTTGGCATGGACTATCAAAACAATCGAGTGAAAGCATAATCCACTAATAAGTACTCACACTTAAAAAAATATGATTTTTTTCAAACAAAGCCGAAGGTTTAAAACACATTCTTCTGTCATTTTAAATTAATATCTAATTTTAAAACTTTTTAGAATATATCGGGAACAGAGACGAATTTAAATCATGTACAATATTAATCAAACATGATAAATTTCACCTAATACTAGTAAAGAAATTAAGGTAGCATAATTGAAGAAAAAATACAAATTCAAGAATGAATATTAATTCTCATTAATGAAACAAACTTACAATAATCGTGTCTTACAATAAATCTTGACAAAACTTATCCCACAAAATAATTCTTGCCCCTCAAAGAAAATATACTCTCACAATAACACTACCAAAAATTATATCTTAAAAGTTCTCTAATTTGTTTTCTCCCAAAATAATGAGCCAAAGGGTCCTATTTATAGGCTTAAGGGTGAGGTGTTTGGATATGTATAAAACACCTATTTAATAAATTTAAAATGCGAGTTTAAAATCCCAAAATTAATTATTTAAAATGGGTATTCACAAATCTTGGAGTGTGAAATAAGGTGGAGTTATCTAATTGGGTTCTTCCAAATTGATAGCAATCTGAAAATATTTGACATGATAATCTTGAAAATAACTTTAAAGATTATAATTACCATGTTTTCTTGATTTTATGAACATCTTTCTACACATGTGATCTTGTTGGAACTGATAGTCTGGACATGCACTTTGCCAAACAAGGGCTTATCAGCTTAGCAGTATTTTCACCAAAAGATAATAAGGGTTCAGGGAATCGAGCTGTGACAACCCGCTATTCGAAATAAAGGGTGGCCAGCCCTATACCCCGATGAAACAGGAAACATGGATAAATATCATTCTCAGCATCACAGTAAACATACAGAGTATCGGGAATAACCTCACAATATTCCAGAAAATGGGTTATCAAAATTTTAGTTTTGAAATTTAAAGAAAACATTTTCCAACAACCCATAATAGAAAAGAGGGTGGAAACTCCCACAAGCATATCTATATGCCAACAAAATAAGAAAAGGACCGAATGAAACATCGGTCAATAGAATTTATACAATACACAATAGGTCATAGGTGTTACAAAATACATCAATTATACAATTACAATGGTTTGGGCCACACACACGAATAAAGACTGATCATAACTAGATAACAAAATGGAGGCATCTACACAATTATCCCGTGATACCCGCAAAATGTCACGGCTCCTCAAAAGACAAAGGGATGTGATGGTCATTACGGGCGACCTTGCGGCGGAACACCTGGACGAATAAAAAATATACATACACAACAATAAAACGAAGAACCGGTCAGAGGACGGTGTGATATGATCACTAGATAAATGACAGGTATGACAATAATGTACAAGTAAGCATGGATGATATTCTAGCATGGTAACATCATAGGAAAACTAAGACAGATAAATGTATATTAAAATGAACTCCAATTATACAAGAATTAAAAGTACTTATAATCCTTTTTCATCTTTTCTCATTTTCAATTCCATCTTCTTACAATTCCTTATCAGGATTTGCATTTATTACCATTTTCTCTTTATGGCACTTATCTCAATAGTATGCTCTTTGTGGCATATCCTTTGCTCTTTATAGCATTAATGTTCCATCGAGTCCAACTCAATAATAGAATAGTTATAAATATAAATATAACGATTCTAAGACCGCCCGTCCGGGTTTCCCCACTGTGCGCGTCCCCAAATAACCATCATATTTCAGGGCCTAACATAAGACAACCTGGGATCCTATCGCAAACGTCGGGAAGCGGCCATATGCCTGCGGGGTAGTCAAGACCACACCCAGAATCTCCTACCCATCATAGAAAAAAATGAAACAAACGCTCATATGACCTAGGACTATATCCACCCTGCATTCACTAGACAGGAGGCTTCACCTCACGTACGGACTTCCCTTAAGATGGTATTTAGAGAGGTGTGTAACATCCATTTTATTAATCTCCATTACATGATTTAGTAAATTATCATTTACTTTATTCATTTCTCATTTTATCAAATGCATTAAGGTTATCCAGAACTATACGTATTTCGTATCGTCATAACCTCCTCGATAAGGAATCAGACTCCCAAGTTATTTTCCAAAGCCTCCTTTTAGGCATTATGATAGACCATCAAGTCAAACCTAGCTCAGGTTAACTCCTAAATCTCCAAATTTGACCTTAAGATCCCCTAGATGTTTATACAACTATGCGAAAAACGTAATGCCAGAACATTACTTTAAATTTCCCTTAAAAGAACCCTAGATGAACCCTTTCGAGTCTAGGGAGTCGACCCAACTCAACTAATACTCTAAAATCCTATAATTACTTCATTTAAGAAGGCCCCTACTCACTAATCCTAAAGAAAAGGGTTTAAAATTGGAAAAAGAAAAGTTTGAAAAAGTGCAGGGTTTCCGAATCGATTCGAGGCCTAGCCGAATCGATTCGGCCAGGAGATGTGGGATTCTGCATTTGCCGAATCGATTCGCCCTAAAGACCGAATCGATTCACCCAGGAAAACTGGGTTTCTGCATAGATGCCGAATCGATCCGGACCAAGTCGAATCGGTTCGGTTCACTAGACCTGAGCACTGGACCTAGGCGAATCGATTCGCCCAGAGTGCCGAATCGATTCGAGCCTGCGATTTTTCCAAGAATGGATATGGAGTCTTAGACTCCAATCTCTACCCCAACTCAAATCTCCTCAAACCAAACTCATTTATCATCACTAATATATCATCAATGCTACTAATGACCACCTTAAACCTCATAAATCATCCCAATCATTTTGAATGGATCAAAACCCACAATTACATAAGAAAACCCTAAAATAGCTAAACCATAATCAATACATCATTATCATAACAAATCATTTATCTCAAACCACAAATAGCAAGTAAGAAACTTGCCTTGATTCAGAAATTGCAGATTTTCTTAGTGTAGAGCAAGAATCCCTCTCAATCTTCAACCTCTTTCTCTTCCTCTCTCTAGCTCTCTCTAGGCTTAGGAAATAGAAATTAGGGCAATTTGAAGACTTAGTGAGTTTAAGTCGTGGCTTAAGACAAAAGTCCCACTTAATTACCAATAGTGCGATAAAATAATACGCAAATGCATATTTAAGCCATAAGCAATCAAAAATGTCCAAAACCTCAAAATACAATATGGTACATTATTTGACTATCTCGAACGTTCCGGATTCAACTACAGCCTCCAAATTATTATTTGGACCTTTTATAATTCAATTTAAGTTCCGGTCTCTTTGTTAAGCCAAATATCATTTTAATTCAAATGATATAATAAAACATAACATGACAATATTCACCCACAATTACAATGCATGCACAAACTCATAGTGAACATTAGTTTTTCTTCATTAAGTTAGCATCAAAATCATAACCCAACGCTTATATCTAATTACCATACCTAGTAATTAATATAAAATATGTTCTCATAAGCGAGGGTTATTACAGACTCCCCCTCTTATGAGGGAATTTTCTCCCCAAAATTCAAGCGTACCTTATGAGAAGAGATGTGGATACCTCTCCCGCATGTTATTCTCACGCTCCCACGTTGATTCTTTAGCATTATGGTGACTCCATTGAACCCGCACCAAGGGCAAAACACGAGATCTCAATCTACGCTCCCCATACTCTAATATTGCAACCGGTTGCTCTTCATATGAAACATCGGGTTGAAAATCAATATCTTCGAAAGGAATGTGCCATAACGCACCTTCACACCTCCTATATTTCTTTAGGGAGGAAACATGGAACACATCATGAATTTGTTGTAATGGTTTCGGTAAAGCAAGTTGATATGCCACGGGACCCACCTTTGCAATAACTGGAAATGGTCCAACAAAGCGCGGTGCAAGTTTCCCCTTTTTACTGAAACGCTTTATCCCTTTCATGGGCGACACTCTAACCAAAACTTGGTCCCCAACCTCCAATTCCATATGTCAACGACCCGCATCGGCATAGCTCTTTTGACGATCTAAGTCTATCCGAATGCGATTTTTAATCAACTCGATCTTCGAGGAAGTATCTTGGATCATTTCAGGCATAAGAAATTTATTATTACCCTCCTCCAACCAACAAGCGGGTGATCTACACGGCCTTCCATACAAAGCCTCGTAAGGTGCCATTCCAATTGTGAATTGGTAAGAGTTATTATAGGCAAACTCAACCAATGGGAGATATTGTTCCCAACCACCTTTGAAGTCAAGCATACACATGCGAAGCATATCCTCCAACATTTGATTTACCCTTTCAGTTTGGTCGTTTGTTTGAGGATGGTATGATGTGCTTAACCTCAATTCGGTCCCCATCGCTTCTTGGAAACTCCTCCAAAAGTGGGAAACGAAAATTTTGTCTCTATCGGAGACAATATTCAAGGTCACCCCATGGAGTCTCACCAACTCCTTGATGAATAAGCGAGCATACCGAGCGGTGTCATAATCTGTCCGCACAGGTAGGAAGTGTGCCGACTTTGTCAATCGATCGACAATTACCCAAATAGAATCACACCCACTTTGCGATCTCGGCAATCCCGTGATAAAATCCATCGATATACTTTCCCATTTCCACACGGGGATCTCTAGCGGTTGCAACGAACCGGTCGGTTTCTGATGATCAATTTTGACCAGTTAACAAGTAGTGCATTGGGATACAAATTCCAAAATATCCCTCTTGATACCCGACCACCAGTACTGACGGCGCATAACCTGATACATTTTATCCCCACCAGGATGAACCATAAATCGAGACCCATGAGATTCAGCCATCACTGCCTGCCTCAAATCTCCTTCCTCCGGGACGATGAGTCTTCCATGGAAGCCCAAACCACCCTCAGAACCAATCAAGTAGGACTTTGCTCCCTCGGACAGCAATCGGCGAATATGGTCTTGACACTCCTTATCCTTTCCTTGAGCTTCTACCACCCTTTCCACAATGGTAGGAGTAATAGTCATTACCGACATGAATGCTCTCCCCATCGCATCCTCCTGACTGAGTTCCTTCCACTTAGCTTTCCAAATCTCATCTAATTCTCCATTAGTCTTCCTACTCAAGGCGTCTGCTACCACGTTGGCCTTACCCGGATGATAATGAATATCAAATTGATAATCTTTCACGAACTCTAACCATCGGTGCTGCCTCATATTCAAATCCCTCTGTGAAAACAAATATTGCAGTGATTTGTGGTCCGTGAAAAGACTAAACTTCTCTCCCAAGAGATAATGCCTACATATCTTTGAGGCAAAAACAACTGCGGCTAGTTCTAGGTCATGCACCGGATAGTTTCTTTCATGGGGATTCAACTTACGGGAAGCATAAGCAATAGCCCGTCTGGCTTGCTGAAGTACACCTCCCAATCCTTGAAGAGATGCATCAGTAAAGACTAGATATTCCAATCCTTGTTTTGGCAAAGCAAGGACCGGAGCCGAAGTCAATCTATCTTTAAGTTCATCAAATGCATCTTGGCAAGAATCATCCCAGATAAAGCTCACCCCTTTCTGGGTCAAGTTAGTCAAAGGGCTAGCAATCTTAGAAAAACCCTTGATGAACCACGATAATAACCCGCCAATCCCAGAAAACTACGAACTTCTGTAGGTGTCGTGGGTTGACCCCACTCCCTCACCGCAATCACCTTACTAGGATCCACCGATATACCCTGGGACGACACCACATGACCCAGAAATTGAACTTCCTTCAACCAAAAGCCACATTTCTCGAATTTGGCATACAGTTGATGGTCTCGTAGTCTTTTTAGGAATAACCTCAAATGCATAGCATGATCAGACTCCGTTCGAGAGTAGACTAGAATGTCATCGATGAACACAATAACAAACTGGTCAAGGAAATCCCGAAACACTCTGTTCATGAGATCCATAAACACAGCAGGAGCATTGGTTAGTCCAAAGGGCATGACCAAAAATTCATAGGATCCGTACCTCGTAAGAAAAGCAGTCTTGGACACGTCCTCCTCCCGTATCTTCAGTTGATGATACCCCGTCCTCAAATCGATTTTAGATAAGTACATCACTCCTCGAAGTTGATCAAACAAGTCGTCGATACGAGGTAAAGGGTATTTATTCCGGATGGTGACTTTATTCAACTCCCTATAGTCCACGCATAACCGGAGAGAACCGTCTCTTTTCTTAACGAACAACACTGGAGCACCCCATGGAGAGGCACTACGCCTAATAAACCCCTTCTCCAAAAGCTATTGAATCTGATCTCTCAACTCCCTCATCTCCACAGGAGCCATTCAATAAGGAGCTTTAGCAATCGGTCGAGTTCCCGGCATTAAATCAATTACAAACTCTATTTCTCGACTTGGAGGTAATCCCGGTATCTCTCAAAAAACATCTTCAAAATATCTAACAATTCGAAGAGAATTTAGGGGAATCAAAACATCCTTAGATGCATCTTCCGCAATACAATATAAATAAGAACCCGTACTCCCTTCCATGCACGGCATAACAACCAGGAACATTTCTTGTCCCGAAACTGCAAAGACTATGCTTTTCCCATAACAATTTACTATCGCGCGGTATTTCACTAGCCAATCCATACCCAATATTACATTGTACCCGACCATATCAAGGACGAGCAAGTCGTCTTCAAAACACAAGTTACCAAGATTAATCCCTACGTTTTTACAAACAAAGAAAATTAAGGAACCATCGCCCATAGAAGATTCAACGCTAGTGAAGGTACTTTCAGCAGATTTAATCAAACCCGTGGTCTGGGCAAAACTTCTAGAAATAAAGGAGTGTGTAGCACCCGTATCAAATAGTACTCGACCCATATGCCCATGAATGAAAAACTTACCCTCGATCGCTGGCGGTGCCGGAGGAGCTGGAGGAAGCATAGCCTCCTGAATATGGTAAACCTGCCCATACTGCAACTGCCCTTGCTGAGGAGGAGCGATCTGATTAGGAGCCTGGGGCAGAAACTGTACATATGGTTGTTGTGGGGCCCTAGGAAGATGCCCTCCAACCAACTGAGGACACGCCCTTTTATAATGGCCCAACTCCCCACACTGAAAACATTTATTAGCCGCATTCTCCTGATTCCTACCTTGATTGTTTTGAAATTTCCCCGCACCTCGGCCCTGCTGGCCCCTACCTCCATTTCCACCTCTACCTCCCTGTTGTTGTTGTTGTTGACCGCCTTAAACCCCTCCGAAACGTTGACGCTTGGACAAATCCCCTTGCTGAGGATCCCTCTCTTTCTGCTTGTTCCCCGAGGATTGGGATGAAGAAGATGTTCCCCTTCCGCTCCCATTTCCTCCAGGTCTCACCACTTGCCCCATTGTTGCAGCCTTCTTATTGTTTTGCACAAATAATCTATGTTCTTGACAGTGAAGTAAAGCAGCATTCATCACATCCCCAAAGGTTACCAAAGATAGATTTCTAAGCAAATGTTGTTTTATTCGCCAGTGCAACCCTCCTACAAATTTGGAGATCCTCTTCATTTTCGGAGTGACTTCATCCGGTATAAAGCTTGCTAATCGGGTAAATTCCTGTTCGTACTCGGCTACTGATCTCTCCCCTTGTACCAAATCTTGAAGTTTCCTCTGCATCTCTCTTGGAACTGCGGGAGGGAAATACTTTCTATCAAACAGAGTCCATTGTATCCCTTTGTTCGGGCGTCGTCCTTGACTCCCACCAGTGTAAGTCCGACCCGACGAGCTTAAAGGTAACGAGGATTTGCTTTCTCTCCTCACTACATTCCACCATCCAAAGATGGCGCTGCATATCCTTCTTCTACTGGTTTGCCTTTATAACGTCAGAACCTCCCTCAAATTCCCAGGGATGGCCCTTTAGGAAAGATTCTCTTACCCGTTCCCATTGAGAAGGTCCCGTAGGAACTAGTACTTCTTGTCCTCTTGCTTGAGCTTGTGGCATTTATTATGCCACTGCAGTCATCGCTGCATTAACAGCTTGGGCCACGATATTTGCCACATCATCGGCACTAATATTCCCCGGTGGCGGCGGTGGAGGACCAACCTCATCTTCGACTCTATTGCTTCTAGTGGGACGTCCTCTCTTTGGCGGCATCTGAGATAGAGAAGAGATAGAGTTAGAATATAATATAAAACAATCTATCTAGCAGAAGATTGCATGCGTAAGCAACAAGAAAATCCTAACATTAAGCTCTATATCAAAGAACGCTACGGTAGAACGTGACAAGTCCCCATAGATCCTAAAGACTCTAGATACAGATGCTCTGATACCATCTGTGACAACCCGCTATCTGAGATAAAGGGTGGCCAGCCCTATAGCCCGATGAAACAGGAAACATGGATAAATATCATTCTCAGCATCATAGTAAACATACAGAGTATCGGGAATAACCTCACAATATTCCAGAAAACGGGTTATCAAAATTTTAGTTTTGAAATTTAAAGAAAACATTTTCCAAAAACCCATAATAGAAAAGAGGGTGGAAACTCCCACAAGCATATCTATATGCCAACAAAATAAGAAAAGGACCGAATGAAACATCGGTCAATAGAATTTATACAATACACAATAGGTCACAGGTGTTACAAAATACATCCATTATACAATTACAACGGTTTGGGCCACATGCCCAAATAAAGATTGATCATAACTAGATAACAAAATGGAGGCGTCTACACAATTATCCCGTGATACCCGCAAAATATCACGTCTCCTCAAAAGACAAAGGGATGGGATGGTCATTACGGGCGACCTTGCGGCGGAACACCTGGACGAATAAAGAATATACATACACAAAAATAAAACGAAGAACCTGTCAGTGGCCGGTGTGATATGATCACTAGATAAATGACAGGTATGACAATAATGTACAAGTAAGCATGGATGATATTCTAGCATGGTAACATCATAGGAAAACTAAGACAGATAAATGTTTATTAAAATGAACTCCAATTGTACAAGAATTAAAAGTACTTATAAGCCTTTTTCATCTTTTCTCATTTTCAATTCCATCTTCTTACAATTCCTTATCAGGATTTGCATTTATTACCATGTGCTCTTTATGGCACTTATCTCAATAGTATGCTCTTTGTGGCATATCATTTGCTCTTTATGGCATTAATGTTCCATCGAGTCCAACTCAATAATAGAATAGTTATAAATATAAATATAATGATTCTAAGACCGCCCGTCCAGGTTTCCCCACTGTGCGCGTCCCTAAGTAACCATCATATTTTAGGGCCTAACATAAGACAACCTGGGATCCTATTGCAAACGTTGGGAAGCGGCCATATGCCTGCGGGGTAGTCAAGACCACACCCAGAATCTCCTACCCATCGCAGAAAAAAAATGAAACAAACGCTCATATGGCCTAGGACTATATCCACCCTGCATTCACTAGCCAGGGGTCTTCACCTCACGTACGGACTTCCCTTAAGATGGTATTTAGAGAGGTTTGTAACATCCATTTTATTAATCTCCATTACATGATTTAGTAAATTATCATTTACTTTATTCATTTCTCATTTTATCAAATGCATTAAGGTTATCCGGAACTATACGTATTTTGTATCGTTATAACCTCCTCGATAAGGAATCAGACTCCCAAGTTATTTTCCAAAGCCTCCTTTTAGGCATTATGATTGATCATCAAGTCAAACCTAGCTCAGGTTAACTCCTAAAGTCTCCAAATTTGACCTTTAGATCCCCTAGATGTTTATATAACTATGCGAAAGATGTAATGCCGGAACATTACTTTAAATTTCCCTTAAAGAACCCTAGATGAACCCTTTCGAGTCTAGGGAGTCGACCCAACTCAACTAATACTCTAAAATCCAATATTTACTTCATTTAAGAAGGCCCCTACTCACTAATCCTAAAGAAAAAGGGTTTAAAATTGGAAAAAGAAAAGTTTGAAAAAGTGCAGGGTTTCCGAATCGATTCGGGTCCTAGCCGAATCGATTCGTCTAGGAGATGTGGGATTCTTCATTTGCCGAATCGATTCTCCCAGAAGACCGAATCGATTCGCCCAGGAAAACTGGGTTTCTGCATAGATGCCGAATCAATTCAGACCAAGTCGAATCGGTTCGGTTCACTAGACCTGAGCACTGGACCTAGGCGAATCGATTCGCCCAGAGGGCCGAATCGATTCGAACCTGCGATTTTTCCAAGAATGGCTATGGAGTCTTAGACTCCAATCTCTACCCCAACTCAAATCTCCTCAAACCAAACTCATTTATCATCACCAATATATCATCAATGCTACTAATGACCACCTTAAACCTCATAAATCATCCCAATCATTTTGAATGGATCAAAACCCACAAATACATAAGAAAACCCTAAAGTAGCTAAACCATAATCAATACATCATTATCATAACAAATCATTTATCTCAAACCACAAATAGCAAGTAAGAAACTTGCCTTGATTCAGAAATTATAGATTTTCTTGGTGTAGAGCAAGAATCCCTCTCAATCTTCAACCTCTTTCTCTTCCTCTCTCTATCTCTCTCTAGGCTTAGGAAATAGAAATTAGGGCAATTTGAAGACTTAGTGAGTTTAAGTCATGGCTTAAGACAAAAGTCCCACTTAATTACCAATAGTGCGATAAAATAATACGCAAATGCATATGTAAGTCATAAGCAATCAAAAATGCCCAAAACCTCAAAATATAATATGGTATATTATTTGACTATCTCGAACATTCCGGATTCAACTACAGCCTCCAAATTATTATTTGGACCTTTTATAATTCAATTTAAGTTCCGGTCTCTTTATTAAGCCAAATATCATTTTAATTCAAATGATATAATAAAACATAACATGACAATATTCACCCACAGTTACAATGCATGTGCAAACTCATAGTGAACATTAGCTTTTCTTCATTAATTTAGCATTCAAATCATAACCCAACGCTTATATCTAATTACCATACCTAGTAATTAATATAAAATACGTTCTCATAAGCGAGGGTTATTACACGAGCCCAGGGCCAAAGGGCACCTTATAGAGCGCATCCCACCACGAGTCCAACTCACCTTTCTATTAATATAATAGCTTGCATAAATTATAAACAAAACCAGTTTTTGAAATTAATTTTTTTCATGCTTTTACCTGAAGATTTTTTTCTTCTTTCAATTCTTCCCATAATCTTTATATCTTTACCAAATGACCTCGGAGCTTCACCAAACTTCAGAGGTACCTGCAAAAAATAAAATACCTTATATTAATTCAAATTTAGCAGCATAAAGTTTAGGAAATTATCAATTTACCCTTATTTGCAATTTCGACCCCGAAAGGAATAACTTGCTCGTTTTAATTCGGAATTCAACCAATTTTCAAAGAGAATTTTATTTTGACAAGATAAACATTTAAAAGTAATTTTTGGCGCATAAAGTTTATGAAATTATAGTTTTACCCCTCAAAGTTACTAAAAATATATTTTTAACTCGAATTTTATTCAAACTTGCATGTTTCTTTTATTTTACGAAAACGACTCTCAGAGCTCATTATTTATTATACAATGTGCCTAACAAGGACTATATTTCAAATACCCCCAAACCTAAAATTTTCTAATCCTCGAGAAATACTAAAATTTAAAAATCTAACTCACTTTCGTAGGAATCACGATTGCACTTAGCATGTGCAAAGAGTCATTAAACCTCTAGGTTACCCTAGTGGACGAGTTTTGTCTTGTGGGGGTTTGTGTAACAACCCGCGTAATTTTTAGAGTATTTTCAAAAATATAGAGGAAAATAAAGTTTTTGATAAAATTATTTTCCTTGCTAAAAAATGTTGGATTTATTTTTAAAGACGAGAATGTCAAACTATTTCGAAATCGGAGTTAAAACGGATTTTAAAATTATTTTTGAATATTTTTTACCCTTATAAATTTTTGGCCGAACTGCCAGATTTCCTGGGCAATAAATCGATCGACGCCAGGGCGTCGATCGATCGACCCCGTCAAAAATGGTGCACAACAAAGCTTTGTGTAACAGTTTGTTTTGTTTTAAATTCTTATATTTTTACCTTATAAAAAGGGGTTGTGGGTGACCATATATAAAGCATCTTTTAGCCCAAAAATATACAGCCAACATATTTTTATTTCCTCTCTTTTTATATAAACTTAGCCTCTTTAATTTATGCATTCAACCCTAGTTTTTGGAGGTGTTCTTGGGGATGTTTTAATGTGGAGTTTGGAGAAGATTTGTGGACCTTTGTGAACTGATTTTGATGGTGTAATCTGATATTTCTGGGCAGATTGATGTTGGATTCTTTTGGTGGTTTAACGTATGGGGTTTTACACAATATGCTCCTTAATCTCTCGAGAGTTATTCCCTTTGATTTCATGTGATTATTGAACTCATATTTGAATTTCTAAATTCATTTGGAATCTGAAAATTATTGTTTGAATCTGATTTTGATTCATGTGGTATCATTATATTTTTGTTGGGCACATCGTCTTGAGATTTTGATATGTCACAGAGGTTTGGCACCCACCAAGATTCTAATTTCTGGATACTTGATAAAATATGGCGCGGTATGGTGAGCCTGGTGACCCGGTTAATGTGTTGTTGAGAAATTATATTGATAAAATGCTTGTGAGATCCGCATTTGATTTGAATATTCATACTCGTATTGTTACGCTTTATTCACCATTGATATTTGTTGAGTATCTTTCCTATCGTATTGTGTACTTCCCCATATTCTTTCTTAGTGGCAGGTAAGCGCAGATTTGGGCATTATGGACTAATTGGAGATTGATTTTTAGCTTGGTTATATTGGGAATAATATTCGAGAATACATATGAGAAGATTTGTATTTATTTTGTTGTATAGAGCATTGACAATTTTTTTTTGTTTTGATATAGATAGTTATATTATTTCGAGAGACAATTGTGGTATTTAATTTTAGATTTGAGATTAGTGGATTATTCTCTTTTTATTATGGACATTTAGATGCTCTATACTTATTATTGATGGATTTAGTTTAGTTTTATCGTAGTAGCACGCTGCGTGTCTCTTTCGGGCGTGCGGGTTGTTATTGTGGGATTTGATTTAGATGTTAAATACCTTGTTATTTGTCGATTCTAGTTAGTTTTATCAGAGTAGCGCTCCGTTCGCTCTCCCCGGGCAGGCGGGGTGTTATAGTTTGCAGTGAATATAAACACAAAATTCAAAAACTTGACTTAATAAAAATGACTCAAAAGTAATATAACCAAGTTTGAATGAAAACTTTATAAATATAGTACAACTTCACTTTTCAATCTCAACTTATCGTGTGTGTGTAGAAAGCCAATATAATAGTCAATTTCAAAAGATTTTATCCTTACATTTCTTATCCAAAAGTTCGTTTCGATTTCAAAATCTCACATAATGCACTCATAATTGAACACTCGGAAATGGACTATTTTCTCTCAGTATATGTGAATAAAAGAGTAAATTTAAATGCAGAAACTTCACATATACATGATCAAAAATGGAATTTTTCATATTGGATGAATATGATCTCATGAATGGAAAATCTATTACCTTTTTAAAATATTAAATCACGCCATAGATCCTATTCATCTTCTCTTCAGACATGAACTAGCTTTACTTGAGATCGATTAGGACTTTCTTCGGTTGTATTGTAGGCTCGAATTTGAAAAGAATGGCTTTGAAGTTCAAAATTTTTGAGAATATAGAGGTTTTTTTGGTAATTTTACTTTAAGGTACTTTTTCTTCTAACCACCATTTTCCTTTTCTCTTTCGTTTTCCTTTTCAACTCCATTTTTTTCATCTTTTATTTTTATTTTTTTATTCCCTTTTTTTTCATATCATTCTTGCAACCTCCTTTTCTTTTGGCATTTTTCCTACCATAATTCCACCCTAGTATTCTAAAAAAATGGGTATATCTTCCTTTTATGGGTTTTAAACTCCCAGTTGGAGTTAGGTAGAATAATGTATTTTTAATCGTAAAAAAACTTATTTTCTTTTTGGCTCAAATGGGCTTGCAATGGAATAATGTAAAAAGGTTGGAGTTTAGTCTTAATTTGGGGCTTTCAAATAATTGCCTAATCTCATAACTCAAGATTTTTTAAGTTAATTTACGTCTCAAGATGACTTACTAAGACTTATAGTTCTTTAAGATTCACATATTGACTTTTTGTTTTCGGTAATCGAACAAAAGAAAGAATTTGAGATCATCAACCAATTCATCACTGAAGGAGAGTTTGAGTTATTTTAACTCAGATTGATTTAAATCTCTCAAAAATGATGAATGGCATAAAATCTCACCGGGTTAAAATCTCCACATTTATTCGTTAAGCATATTAACTTTTGGCTCAATATCCATTTTCGATCATATTATACGGATAATGTGTAAAAAATTTCATAAGTTGAGAGATCAATGAAATAATTCTATATTAAGAAATCATTACAAAACTCAATTATACTGAAATTATTTTTGGATTTTTGAAAATTTTCTATTTTTTTTCGAAGTGGAGAACCCTAAACCTAATTTCTACATTGTCCTCAATGTAAAAGGAAGGAATTGAAAAGATGGGAAAGATATTAATGTAATTCTTATACAATGAAAATTATGATACAAAAATAAAGACCCAAATTCATGTAACTCGTGGTACACAGGGTCTTAGAGAAGAATGACGTCCAATTCTTGATCTCGTAATTCCAGATATGGATTCACCCTTTGACCATTAACTTTGAAAATTTCGCCATTTTAGGATTCTTTATCTCAACCACCCCACGTGGTTAGACTGTCCTAATAATAAAGGGACCAGACCATCTAAACCTCAACTTACCAGGAAAGATATGCATCCTAGAATTTTATAAGAGAACTTTTTATCCAGGCTCGAATGACTTCCATAGGATGGACTTGTCATGGATAAGTTACATTTTGTCTTTATATAATTTTTTATTTTCATACGCAACATTCCTAATCTCTTTCAACTCATTCAGTTGGAGTTTTCGGACCTCACTCGGAGCAGGTAAGTCAAAATTAAAGGTCTTAATAGCCCAATAGGCCTTGTGTTTTAACTCTACCAGAAGGTGACATGATTTTCCATAGACAAGCCTATACGTTGACATACCAAGTGGTGTTTTATAGGCAGTGTGTTAAGCCCACAATGCATCCAACAACCTTAAGGACCAATACTTTCGGTTTGGATTCACTATTTTTTCAATGATTTGCTTGATTTGCCTATTGGAAACTTCTACTTGGCCACTGCTTTTAGGGTGATAAGAACATCCTACTTTGTGCGTGATCAAATACTTTTTCATGAGACTCTAGAAGGATTAATTACAGAAATGGGTTCCCTGATCCCTAATGATGGCTCCAGGTCTACTAAAATGAGAGAAACTATGTTCTCAAAATGAATTTGACCACCACGTGGCGGTCATTTATCCTACACGGTATGGATTCTACCCACTTAGACACATAATCAATCAACAAAAGACTGTAGAGATTATCGTAGGAATTTAAGAATGGACCCACAAAATTAATGCCCTAATAGTCAAAAACCTCGATAATCAGAATGGGATTTAAGGGCGTCATGTTCCTACGTGTGATATATCCTAACCATTGGCAACAATCACAACTCCTACTGTAATTGTTATAGTCACAAAAATGGTGGCCCAATAGCATCCACACTAAAAAAATTATAGCGGCCTTTTTAGCACAAAAATGACCTCCACGGGCTTAGTCATGGCAGAAAGAGATTACGCTTTGAATCTCATGATCAGGTACACACTTTTGAATAATTTTATTAGGACAATGCTTGAAAATATACAAGTCATCCCAAAATAAATTATTGGCTTCCTTTAAAAAATTTGAATGATCTTGTTTAGCACAATGGACGGGCATTCCACCCATCACAAGAGTATTCACAATATCAGCAAACTATGCAAGCCGAGAGACAGGCATTAGTTAATTGTCGGGAAAGAATTCATTAAGCGACAACAGGTCATCAGATGATTCAACGATTAACCAAAAAAAGTGACCAGCCACTACATTCTCAGATCCTTTCTCATCTCGAATGTCAAGGTCAAAGTCTTACAGTAATAGGATCCACCTATTGAGATGGGCTTTAGCATACTTTTTAGAGAAAAGGTATCGTAAGACCTAGTAATCGATGAAAATGATTACTTTGTATCCTATCAAGTAAGACCTAATCTTCTGAAGAGAAAAAATAACAACACGAAACTTTTTCAGTTGGGGAATAGTTTAGTTGGGCATTATTAAGAGTCCTACTGGCATAGTAGATGAAATGAGGAAGTTTCTCATTATGCTGACCTAGAACCGCACCTATGGCATAGTCAAAAGCATCACACATGATCTCAAATGGTTGACTCCAGTCTGGGGTCTCATAATAGGTGCAGAAGTCAATTCTTTTTTTAGGCTTTCAAAATATTGAAGTCATTCATCATTAATGTCTAAGGGTGTGTCCTTGGAAAGAAGATTGCACAAGGGTCGAAAGATTTTGCTAAAATCCTTGATAAATCTCCTATAGAAATCGACGTGTCCTAAGAATGACCGAATATCCCGCACAATTTTAGGGAGTGGGAGATTAGCAATGAGATCTATTTTAGCTTTATCCACCTCGATACCCTTTTCAAAAATGATGTGACCTATCACTATGGCTTGTTTGACCATGATGTGATACTTCTCCTAATTAAGCACAAGGTTCTTTTCCTTACACCTCTTCAGAATGAGGGTTAGGTGATGGAGGCACTCATCAAAACAAGCCCCAAATAAAGAAAAATCTTCCATAAAGACTTAGAGAAAACACTCCACCATATTCGAAAAGATACTTATCATGCACGTCTGAAAGGTAGTGGGTGCATTGTATAACCCAAAGGACATGCATCGGTAAGCAAAAGTACCAAATTGACAAGTGAACGTGGTTTTCTCTTGATCCTCGGGAGCAATGGGAATTTATTGTAGCCGAAATAACCGTCAAGAAAATAGTAATATGGATAACCGTCTAATCTCTCTAGCATTTTGTTGATGAAAGGAAGAGGAAAGTTATCCTTCCTTGTAACAACGTTCAACTTCCTATAATCAATACACACTCATCAACTGATTTGAATACTAGTGGGGACTAACTCATCGTCATTATTTTTCAGCATCGTAACTCATGATTTCTTGAGGACCACTTGAACGGGACTAACCCATTGACTATCAGAGATGGGGTAAATAATATCCGCATTGAGAAATTTTAGCACCTTGGATCGAACGACCACTATCATATTGAGATTATGTTTACTTTGTGCTTCACGGGAATTTTTAGCATCGTCATCTAAGTTTATCCTATAAATGCACACCGAGGGACTTATCCCCTTAATGTCGGATACGGTCCATCCTATGGCTTCCTTGTGTTATTTGAGGACATGCAAAAAAATACCTTCCTATTATTTGTCCAAGTCAAATGTGATGACAACATTTAAGGATTTTGAAGGTCCTAAGAACCTATACTGGAGCATTTCAGGCAGTGGCTTTAATTCAAGTCCAGGAGGAGCTTCCTCACTCGAGGGTGGAACAGGTGACGTGGAAAGTATGTGGGGTTCAGGCTTATACTTCCAACTTTCTACTTCCATGATAGGGGGAGTCGAGGAGGGCATTGACTTTTTCGATTGACTCTTTGACATTAAATTTGGACCCAAAAAATGCAACACATGTTGCTAAAGAGTCGTCATTATAAGTTTGCTCAAAAGTCTTTTGGACGATCCTATAAATCGCGTCGACATTCACGGGTTCACCGTCATCAGGCGATTGTTTAGCCAAATTGAACACCTAAAGGTCTGTAGTCATGTTCCCAATGGATAGGTTCAATTGGCCTCCATGACACCTAATGAAGGCATCAAATGTGGCGAGGAAAGGACGACCCAAAATAATAGTGATTTTTGCAAGAGGATTTTGCACTTGTTGGTTGTACAAGACAAAAAAATCGATGGGAAATAAAAAGTCACCCACTTTAATTATGACAACTTAAATGATACCTCTTAGAATTTTCACAAAACAGTAGGCTAAGGACAAGGTAATCCTAGTCAGCTTCAACTCACCCAAACCCAGTTTCTCGTACATAGTGTACGACAGAAGGTTCACGCTTGCTCCTAAATCTAGAAGGTCTTTCTTAATGATATTCTCCCATATCTTGATAGATATCGTCGGAGTACTGGAATCCTTACACTTTATGGGAGTTCAATAAGAAATGCTCGATCTTGGTTGCTCGGCTAGAAAATATTTCTTGGGTACGTTGGTGCTTCTCTTGAAGGTATAAAGGTCCTTCATAAACTTAGCATAAGATGGGACTTGTTGAATAACATCAAGCAGTGGGATATTGGTTTGTACTTTCTTGAACACTTCCAAGATCTTAACAACTTGCGCCTTTTTCTTTTGGGGCCCCAAACGTTGGGGAAACGTAGATTTTGCGATATAGTTCTCAATAGATAGCTCAAAAGGTGAGGGTGAGGTGGAAGTTGGATTCACGGGCGGATCTTCCTTCTCCTTACATTTATCAGATTCACTCTCGATAGGTGGTGAAATGTTTTTCTCTACTTCCTTATTGGACCTAAGCGTGGTTATGGCTTTCGCATTCTCTTGGGTGTGTGATGCCCTCCTATCGTCTTGAATAACAAATTGACCCCTAGGTATGTTACCCTTCGAATTGGGTTCGAGCAGACTATAAAATGTTCTCTTGTTCCTCTCACTCAACGCATTAGCTAGTTGGCTCATTTGAACCTCGAGTTTGGTAATGTCTTGAGTATTTGCATGCCTGCTTTGTTGGGTGGATTGGAGGACATTTTGAGTGGTTTAATAGAATTGAAGGGTACTTTGGGCAAGAAAGTTCATCGAATCCCCTAAAGATTGGATCTTTTATGATGAGGGATTTGAGGGTACGGTGGCATTCTTTTGGAAATCCGGTGGTGGGTTACCAGAAAATTGAGCTCCACTACCTTGGTATTGACCGTTGAACCATGAAATATTGGGGTGATCTAGGCACCCCGAATTATACGCATTAGAATATGTGTCATACTTTGACCTATTTTGATATAGGGGAACGACTTTCTCGGTGATGGCCTTATAGTCCGGAAGGGCGGGAAAATTCTCGACTAATTGCTCGAATTCATCGCATAGTATACATATAGGATAACCTAGATGTTAAACAACCACAAATGCATGTCTGTTTCCCTCATTTATCGTCTCTAAAGGCTCTAAATGTTAAGCCAATGTGGCCACTTTGTCATTTAAATCATAACTTTGTTCGAATTGGTGAGAGAAACCCTTATTGGATGTGGTGGACCAAGATTCTCTATTGGGTTCCCATTCCTCAGACTTTTTCTATATGGCTTCTAGAAATACCCACGCATCAACCTCACTTTTTTTAGTAAAATCACTGTTACATAGTGACTCGAGCATATTTCGAGTATTACAATTGAACCCCTCATACAAAATTTGGACTTGGCGTCCGATCTCAATCCAATGGTGCGGACATTGTAGTAGTCAGTCCTTGAATCACTCCAAATACATCCATAAGGCTTCTCCCTCCTTTTGGCTAAATGTGTTGATGGCATGACATATCGACATCATCTTTTGGTTGGGAAAGAATTTTCGCAGGAAGGTGACACTCATTTGGTTCTAAGTGGTGATGGATTCACGTGCTAACGAGTTAAACCATCTCTTAGCTTTGTCTTTTAACGAGAATGGAAACAATTTCTTCTAACTCACTCACATTGAGGTAGGGATCCTCTTTTTCAGTGCCACGAAACAGGGGCAATAATTAGATTATTCTCGAATAGAATTGGAAATTGTCCGCGGTGTGCTCGAGTAGACGTAGACACGAAGGTTGACTAGACCTAGTCAGATAAAGGTAATCTTTAAGGGAATGTGGTGCTAACTCATCTCCCATCTCGGTGAATATCAGAAATCTACCCACATAAGTATCGAGAATTCTAGACTCCACGCTCTACAAATGAACGGTATGATATCGAAACCAACTTCACATACACCGAGCTTACTTGAATTTTACTCTCTTTGTTATTTTTTTATTGAATTTTTTTTCTCTTTTTTTTTAATGTGAAGAAAATTTTAAAAAAAATTGATTCAAACCACGTAATTCCTAGGTAATACAAAGCAAATTGAATTATCTAATTTAGGTGAGGGGAATTTCAATTTGAAAATCAAGTTTTCCCAAGATTAATCGATGGCCGATGGGGTCTCCGAATTAATCTCCCTAATTATATATCTCCTACTCTTTGGCAAGGGAGAATTTAAAAGATGACCAACTATAATTATTGCCTCAAGTCCCTCTTTTTCCTCCAGACATGTGGTTTGTATGAAGAGACATTAAAAAACACAAATCCTCGACAAGGTGAAACGAGATCGATTTGACAAGTTCACATTCGAGTAGTTTTTAATGCTATCCTCCTTAAGAGGTTTTCTATGAGTTATGTGATATCCTAAGGCCAATGTCTACTTCATTTTAAATTAAATTATGATGGAATGGGATATGAAAATGCTTGGTTAATTTGGGATTTTCGGGCTAAGGAATGGTGATGAAATCCCCAGCTTATCGTTCACACGGAGTTTTCCCCTAAGTCAATTTATGCAACTTGCTAATTAAATGCGAAATTAAACCACTTAGGAGCATATAAAAACATACCTCCCGTGTGGACTTTTTACGATCACTTCTTTTTGCCAGGCCAAAGTTTAAGTTGACATCAAGCGTAGGGAAACATTTCCTACATTTCAGTCGTCCTCGAGAGTTTCTTATGCTCGTCGCAAGATTTCACAAGTTTTATTTATGTTCGCCCACCGTTGCACACTTTTTTCGTATTTTTCTTCACTTTGGCCCCTTTTTTTTCTTTTTTTGAATGTGCGCCTGAAAAAACAAATACTACACCAAACGTAAAGTGCGACAAAAAAAATAATAATAAAGAAAAGAAAAGAAAAAAATAGAAACGACACGCGCACTAGTGGTGTATTTACTACAAAACAAAAATAGCTAAGCATACTTTGTGAAATAATACTTTTTTTTAATAGTCTGAAAAAAAAATTCTACTGGGAATCTGGAAAAAAACAGGAAAAAAAAATTAGGGTCTACTAACTGAAAAAACAAATCTAGAAAAAACCAGAATTTTTTTTTAAGTTTTTTCAATTTTTATGTATTTTTGTTTATACTAGTGCTAAATGTACTACTTAATAAAGAAAGCTTAAATTTGTTTTTTTTACTAACTAAAAAAAACAACAATATTAGTGGTTGGTTTTTATTTATTATTTTTTTTGTCTCTTACAAATTTTTCACCAACAAAAATGCGAAAAGTAAAAAAAAAACTAGTTCGAAAGTCACAATTTCTTTTTAAAAAAATCGAACAAATCCCCAGCAACATCGCCAAAAACTTGTCGTCAATTTTATAATATGCACGGGCTGTTATAGAATAGCGAGTGTAAGTATGGATCAAATCCATGAGGATTTAACAATTTTTTCTTTCAAAATAATTGTGAATGTCCAACTAGACGAAATGGGTGTAGAAAAGAGATGTAATATTAAACTAAGGTAACAATAATAAAAAGTACAACTATGAAAAATATAAACCAGTATTTGAGAAACTAGGACGTTGAATCCATTTATCATGTCTAACTAATACTATGCTATAATTTAAACTCGTCATTCCTAATTTTATAACTCAAATTAAACTGAATCTCGTTGTATTTTATTCGAAAAATAATACGGTTAAGTTCAAAATAAAAATTTTCGTCTCTAAATTTAACCGAGAAATATTTATATTCCCTTAAAAGTTCACTTTTAAATTTAAAAGTGTAGTCTTTAGACATAGACTATTAAAACAATCGAGTGTAAGCATTATCCATCAATAAGTACCCACACTTAAAAATAAAAATATGATTTTTTTTTCAAACAAAACCGAAGGTTTAAACCACACTCTTGTGTCGTTTTAAATGAATACCTAATTTTTAAAACTTTTTAGAATATATCGGGAACAAAGACGAATTTAAATTATTTACAATATTAATCAAACATGATAAATTTCACATAGTTCTAGTAAATAAATTAAGTTAGCATAATTGAAGAGAAAATAAAAATGCAAGAATGGATATCAATTCACGTTAATGAAGCAAACCTATAATAATCATGTCTTACAATAAATCTTGACAAAACTTCTCCCACAAAATAATTCATGGCCCTCAAAGAAAATACACTCTCAGAATAAACTACCAAAAATTATCTCCCACGTGGTCTTCAAATTTTTTTCTCCCAAAATAATGAACCAGAGGGTCCTATTTATAGGCTTAAGGGTGAGGTGTTTGGATAGGTATAAAACACGTATTTAATAAATTTAAAATGGGAGTAGAAAATCCCAAAATTAATTATTTAAAATGGGTATTCACGAATCTTGGAGTTTGAAATAAGGTGGAGTTATCTAATTGGATTCTTCCAAATTGATAGAAATCTGAAAAGATTTCACATGATAAGCTTAATAAGAACTTCAAAGATTATAATTCCCATATTTCCTTGATTTTCTGAACAGCTTTCGGCACATGTGATCTTGTTAAAACTGATAGTCTGGACATGCATTTTGCTAAACATGGTCTTAGGAGCTCAGAAGTATTTTCACCAAAAAGAACAAGTGTCCTGGGAATTGAACCCAAGACCAAAGGGATCCTTACAGCACGCGTCCCACCACTAGGCCAGATCACCTCTCCATTAATATAACTTCTTACATAAATTATAAACTAAACCAATTTCCAAAATTCATTTTTTTCATGCCTTAACCCCAGGATTTTTTTCTTCTTTCAATTCATCCCATAATCTTTATATCTTTACCAAATGAACTCAGATCTTCACCAAACATCAGAGGTAGATGAAAAAATATAAAATAACTTATATTAATTTAAATTCAGACCCATAAAGTTTAGAAAATTACCAATTTACCCTTATTTGCAATTTAGACACCGAAATTCATAACTTGCTCATTTTAATATGGAATTTTACCAATTTTCAAGGAGAATTTTATTTTGAAAAGTTAAACATTTAAAATTTATTTTTAGGACCATAATGTTTATTAAATTATGATTTTACTAGCCCCCCCGCGAAGTTACTAAAATTGCATTTTTAACTGGAATTTTATTCAAACTTTCATTTTTCTTTTATTTTACGAAAACGACTTTAAGAGCTTATTATTTATGATACAATGTGCCTAACAAGTACTAGATTTCAAATACCCCCAAACCTGAACATTACTAATCCTGGAGAAAAACTAAAATTTGAAAATCTAACTCACTTTCGTAGGAATCATGAATGCTCTTAGCATGCGCAACGAGTCGTTAAACCTCTAGGTTACCCTAGTGGACGAGTTTTGTCTCGTGAGGGTTTGCAGTGAATATACCCACAAAATTCAAAAACTTGACTTAATACAAGTGACTCAAAATTAATATAACATGTTTGAATGCAAACTCCATAAATATAGTAGAACTTCACTTTTCAATATCCACTTATCGTATGTGTGCATAGCCAATATAATCATCCATTTCAAAAGATTTGATCCTTACATTTCTTATCTGAAAGTTCATTTCGATTTCAAAATCACACAGAATGAACTCACAATTGAACACTCGAAAATGGGCTATTTTCTCTCGGTATATATGAATAAAAGAGTAAATTTAAATGCACAAATTTCACATATACATGATCAAAAATGGAATTTTTTATATTGGATGAATATGATCTCATGAATGGAAAATCAATCATTTTTTGAAAACATTGAATCACACCATAGATTCTATTCATCTTCTTTTCATTCTTTAACTAACTTTACTTGCAATCGATTAGGACTTTCTTTGGTTGTATTGTAGGCTCGGACTTTGATAGAAAGAATTGCTTTGAAGCTTAAAATTTCTAAGAATATAGAGGGTTTTTTTGTAATTTAACATTAATGTACTTTTCTTCTGACCTCCATTTTACTTTTATCTTTCCTTTTTCTTTTCAACTACATTTTTTTCATCTTTTTTCTTTCTTTCTTTCTTCCCTTTTTTTAATATCATTCTTGTAATCTCCTTTTTTTTTTTTTTCATTTTGCATACCGTAATTCCACCCTAGTATACTAAAAAAGTGGGCATGGTTTCTTTTTATGAGCTTTAAACTCCTAGTTGGAGTTAGGTATAATAATGGATTTTCAACAAGAAAAGCTTATTTTCTTTTTGGCTCAAATGGTCTTGTAATGGAATAAAATGTAAAAGGGTTGGAGTTTAGGCTTAATTTTGGGCTTTCAAACGATGGTCTAATCTCATATCTCAAGTTTCATTAAGTTGATTTGTGTATCAAGAAGATTGACTAACACATCTAGTTCTTTAAGATTCACATTTTGACTTTTTCTTTTCAGTAATCGAACAAAATAAAGAATTTGAGATCATCAATGAATTTATCATTTACGATGGCGACTCTAAGAGCTCATTATTTATGATACAATTGGCCTAGCAAGGAGTAGATTTTGTCATAATTCATACAAAATAATTCACTCATCAGTAGTGACAACCGATTTTAAGGGTTGATGTCAATTCTGAGGACCTAAGGTTGTGACGATCGATTCTGCGAGACGAGGTCAATTCTGAGGACCTAAGGTTAGCCGACAAATTTTGCAGGTAGAGGTTCATTCTAAGGGCCTAAAGTCCGGGCGACCGATTCTGCAGGCCAAGGTCAATTATGAGGACCTAAAGTGATGATAACCGATTCTGAGGTTGGAGGTCTATTTTGAGGACCTAAAGCAATGATGACCGATTCTAAGGACCTAAAGCAATGATGACCAATTCTGCGGGTCGAGGTTAATTCTGAGGAACTAAAGCGATGATGACAAATTATGCGGGCCGAGGTCAATTCTTAGGACCTAAAGTTAGGACAACCAATTCTACGGGCCAAGACCAATTCTAAGGGTCGAGTTCATTTCAAAGGACCTAAAGTTAGGATAACCAATTCTAAGGGCCGAGGTTAATTATGAGTACCAAAAGTGATGACGACCGATCGACGGGTTGATGTAAATTTTGAGGACCTAAGGTAATGATGATCAATTTTGCGAGTCGAGGTCAATTCTGAGGACCTAAAGTTAAGGTTGCTCTTCTGGGGAGTCTTTTTGTACTTGTGGCTTTGTGATTTTTCTTAGGAAAGACATCTGACTCGGTATCATGTCTTTTTGGGAGGATATAGCCTTATTTTGGAAATTTAACTGTTGAATTGGATGTAACTCTCTGGGGGAGCTAAAATTCTTACGGTGGATGTTTTGGGAGAAAGTTTATTTTTGGTATTCTGCTAGGGATATTGGAGAAGCATTTATTTTGGGGTTCCACTGGGGAATTGCAGTGGAGTTTTGGGGCACACCTTTATAGGGTTTGTGCTTGCTTATGTGATATTAATCTGACTAGGGATTGTTGGAGCTTAAAATGGTTTTCTTAGTGAAGAAATGTTTTAATAGTTGTTGATAAATTTAAGGAATTTTTTCAAAGAATTTTTGTACTTTTTTTTGTACTTTTTATCTCGTGAGTAGATGCTAATTCTCTATTGGGGATTGCAAGTGACCTTTTACCCGTAGTGGATGAATCCTAGGGATATAGGGGTGACAGGTATGCAAGAACAGATGAGGAGGTTGTAGTATTTTGAATTTGTGTACGTCTAGTACCTAGGAGAGAGGGTTGTTGGGATGATGAGATAACATATGATTCTGATTCTTTCTTACAGATTCAACATTAATTGGGGAGTTTGGCGTTATCCATGTTGCATGATTGATGTAGCGACATTACACTTGAAAAGTTACTTCAATAAGGAAAAAAAATATGCATATATCTGTATGATTATATTATTTTAGTGGCTTACTCTACATGCACTTTAATTTTCTACTAAGTTTTTTCTTTGAGAAAGAGTAGCAAAAGTGTGTTTTTTGGGATATTTTTAATATGTTTTTGGCATGTTTGAATAGAAGATGGCCCTGGAGGCTTGGTTGAAAAAGTTATTCCCTTTTAAATGGATTTATTTTGAGGAAAGTAGAAAAAATGAGTGCTTTGGAATTTTTTTAATAGACGAAGGCCATGCATCTTGTTGGTATATGGATAAACAGAGAGCAAGCTTGGTTGCAAAGTGGGGCTTATCGCCTTCATTGGATTGTCTTAAATCAGGTGTGTTGAACAAACGATAATGATGTTGGTTTTGCTGGAGTTGTTGCTTTGGATAAGACATCGTATTCTGCTACGGTGTTGTGTGCTTTGCAAGAGAGGTAGTGGGACCATACCCATACTTTTAATCTCGGCTTCGGGGAGGTGGCTATCACTCTTATAGACATTTTGCAATTGCTGGGGATTGATTATGAAGGGTTGTGTTGATGATGGATTTGCTAGAGTTATTAGTTTGGTACTAAATTCGAGGTTCATTCTAGTGATGGGGTATATAATGGTGGATACAATTGGCTATGATAACAACGTGGATGTCATAACATCACAGTCCTACGATGGTGATACTAGGAGAGACTCCGAATGGTCTTGATGCTAGGAGGGAAGGTTGCTCCAATTTTTTGAGAGGGAGAGCGATGATATTGTTCATATGGATGGCTGAGAAATTCCATTCAGCGGTCCCCCTGAATATCCCTTGCTAGCTATGCCAAATTTCTTTACTCAATATTCCATCATTTTTGTCCCATCCATATAATATACATAAACATTATCTTTTACTAGAAGTTGTCATATTCTAGTTATATATATATATATATATATATATATATGAGTTATTATCATCTAAGTGCTAAGGACTAAACTTCTCCCAATTCTCAATATTGCATTGCGTTTCGTACGTGGGACATCTCGCAAGCGAAATTCAAACAAGGAACCCCCCAATACACCACTCCTTGGTAGTATTGATTATCAATATTCATTATGCCCTCAATGCATGATGCGTATAACCCCAATTCTCTTATACTATTAATGATTTTATTAATTATTCCCAATTCTCAGTAGTGCATGGTGTTTCGTGCGTGGGACGTCTCATAAGAAAAATCCAAACAAGGAACCCCCCGATACACTACTCCTTGGCACTATCGATCGTCGAGATATACTAATATATAAATATGAGCACTAAGGACTAACTTCTCCTCACTCCCAACATTGCACTGCGTTTTGTGCCTGGGACATCTCGCAAGAGAAATTAAACCAAGGAACCCCCCGATGCACTACTCCTTGGCAATGTTGGTCGTTGAGGTCCATTATGCCCTCGATACCCAAAGTACTATATATACTAAGAATAATTGTCTACGCTTCATTTCCACTTTAATATATTCATCAGAAATTCACCGGTTAAGATCTCACGAAATGAGATTCAATCAAACTTTTTATATCTCTTTACTCTAGAGATAAATGATATCACATAATCATATACAATTAATATACAATTGACACAAGTATAATAATAACCATCCCAGTGAGCTATAACTCAAGGATTCAGGTTCTCAATGCTATCATCTACCAGGGTATCACTCACATATCATCCTGGGTACCCACGGTCGGAATCTCACACCGCACTGGTAAATACCATATCACAACATACGGGAAGCGATCATAGTTCCTCCCCGAAAATGAGATGAAACATACCCACCATGTCTCACCCCTAATAACAATCACATAATAATAAATGGTCGCTATGACCTGGGGACTATAAACGCCCAGATCCTCAAGCCAGGGGCCTCACCTATATCGTGCAACATCCCATGATAGCATAGAGCGGGTGTGCTTCAAACACACACACACACACACACACACACACACACACACATATATATATATATATATATATATATATATATATATATATATATATATATATATATATCATTCACACAATATATACATGCATCACCACATCATATAAATGTATACCATCACACAAGGTATATATATCACACTATTTTGATACTCATAGTACGCTCTTAGGCATAAGTGAAATAATCTCATTATTTAGTATATTTTACCCTCGATATATTATTCATCAATAACTCAAATAACTTCCCCACTTAGCATACACAATACTATTTCTCTCTTGAAGTTCACACCTCACTTCTATTTATATGAATCATCTCTCAATTCTATTTATGTTAAGGATATTCTCTATATTCGTATGCACATCGATCAACATTTAATATTCTCAATCCAAAATATGGTTCAGTCAATCATATGAACCTTTAAAGTTAACCCATTTCGGATTAAATCAAAATCCAATATCACTAAGCGCCTTATAACTCTCTCTTATATATCCATAATTATCTCCAAATCATATTCTCAATAATAATGGGCTTCCCCACTAGTCGGTACAATAGTCTCCAGATCGGTATTCTCTCGAATTAAGTCAATATGACTCCAATAATTTCTCATAAGGTAAACTCCCTAAAATTCTCCAAAACACACTTCTCATAACTCCTATAGAGGTTCCAAATTGATAACCTCAAACGAAATGGGATGAAATCACCCTAGAAAAAACATCCCCAGAAACTGTCTTGTTTCCGAATCGATTCGGCCCATGCGAATCGATTCGACCCTTCTAATCGATTCGGTCCAAAAGGACCTGTAAGTCTGCTACCTACCGAATTGATTCACAATGGGAAAATCGATTCGGCCCTAACGACCTATAGGTTCGGCAACAAGCCAAATCGATTCGGTATGTTCAGCAAGCTGCGAAATGGTTTGATTTCTTCAAAACCCAAAATTCCCAAAAATCATTTTTATCGTCTTCTAACCCTTTTTCATCAACCAAAACATATATATATCATAAAAAAGCATTTTATAACTCTTCCCAACTATTTTATAACCTCCAATCCATATATACACATCAAATATAAGATTTTACCCATAATCTACGTTTTAGCATTTTATCTCAAAATCCACAATTTTATCCACAAATCATGAAATAAATGATACACAACAATCATTTAGCAAGTTAATCACTTGCCTCAGATTCGTAGAGTCTGATTCGTCCTCGAAATCGCGGATTGGCCGAAAAACCCAAGTTTTTCTCTCTTTCTCTTCTTCTTTTCTTCTTCTCTCTATTTCTCTCTTTCCTTCTCTTTCTCTCTAAGGAGATTTGTTCTCCCGTAGGTTTACTAAGTGCTGTCTCCCAAAATACACAACTTCAAATGAGAATACACACTTTAGATTACTCGGTAACTCTAATTCGAGCTAAACGAACTTAAAAATATTTCTAAACCTAAATAATCCACAAGTACAGTCATTTTGACTATCTCGACCCTTCCGAAAACAATCGCACCCTATAAATCATCATTCAAATCACTTTCTAACATCTTCAAATTTTGACCTCAATGCCAATTTAATTATTCTCCGAATAAAATAATATTTGTTTCTCCCAAAATAAATAAATTATTGTCCCAAAATCCTCGGGTTGTTACAGACTTCCCCACTTACAAGGATTTCTCCCTCGATATTAGTTAAGCCTAATACTCCACAGCTAAACTAGTTCCTATTACACTTATCTTTACTAACCCTATACCCAAACCTGTAACTTCTCATGACGAATTATTTTTAATTTTATAAAACCAATTTTTTAACAACTAGGGATCCCATACACCCTTTATTCGAGCTCTACTCGTATAACCATAATTAGGCTTCACTTGCCTCAATAGTACAACAATTCTAAAATTATACTAACATACTAATAATATAAAAATTTTGAAAGGTCCAAAGATTTAACTCCTCTTAATTCCTAACATTCGCTACTTTCATGCGGGGGAGGTCTCGCAAGCGAAATCCAAAAAAGGAACCCTCCTAATACACTAACATGTAGCGACGTTGGGGATTGAGAGATTGTTAGATTGGGACTATAGTTTAAACTATTTTTTTGTATATCATTTTTTTTATATGGCCCAAAGGCCAATAAAAAGTTTATTTCAAAAATAGTTTATTTTAAAACAGTTTATGTCTTTCGACATTTAAATAAAATACCTTATGCACATGACACAAGGTTTTAACAATTATCATACTCATACTAATATATAGTTCTCAAAATTTGCATAATTATGAGCTAAAATCTCTCGCTCAATAATAATCTACTAAATTCTGAATCATTTCAGTAATAATCTTTCACATCATATTAATGTATTGCCATTCACTAGGCTCTTCCATAGCGGGAATATAACAAATATATAAGTCTAGCAGGACTATAAAGCAAATAACTTTACCATTACTACTCAACACATGTCAACAATTCCTACATTCACAACAAAGTTAATGGCTATCTATTAGCACATTACAAACTAATCTATTCCCTCAAAAGATAATAATATAAGAGCCCCACTTGCTCCACATCCCCTTACGGGTCGTTCCATACATAATAGGGTTATAGCACTACCCTCTCATAACTATCCCCCATACTATATCCCTAAAACTTCATATAGCATAATCCTATTAACACAGGAAAATAACTTACATCATACCTCTTTAGTCTAATATCATCTCCTCATCATTGGATTCCAACACAAAGTCCCCCGGTCTAAAATGACCTCGAATCAGTTGTAAGGGTTGCACCTCCAAAACTTCCTCAAAACGTGGTCCTTTACCTCTATTAGGACAGTCTCTCTTTCTATGGCCTAATTCTTTACAAAAGAAACATCTACCCATAACTCCTCTCTGCCCATCTTGAGGAACAAAAAAGCTGTTTCGACCCTCGATAATCTGACTTATACCCACTGGCATTACTAGCATTCTTTTCGCCAGACCTACTTGATGAACCCGAATCTCTAAATTCCTTACCCCCTTTTGAACGAAGATGATATTAATGACACTGTAACGGTTTCGCATTCACTACCTCAGCGAAAGTCTCTAACGCTGGGTTCCCTAACAAATATTGCCTAATTTTCCTATTTAAACCTCACATAAACTTTAATATAAGCTTCTCTTCTGTATTTATCTCTTCAGGTACTAAATTTGACAATCGAGTAAATTCTTATTCATACTCGGCCACCGTTCTATTACCTTGAAACACATCCATCCATTTCTTCCTCAATTCCTTCTGAATCGCGAAAGGAAAATACCTTCGATAAAAAAGTTCCCAAAAATCTATTATGGGAAATGTATCTCTCTATTTTGACGTGGTGAAAGACTCCCACCACTGGAGAGCTTCACCCTTCAACTTAAAGGTGGCTAAAAATTACTTATGCACCTCACTACACTCAACCATACGGAGGTTCCTTTGCATACTATTCTTCTATCGACTTGCAGTCATTGCATCGAATCCCCTTGAAAACTCTGTAGGATGCCCCTTACTAAAACATTCCCATACTCTTTCCCATAAAGACGGTCCTGAATGGGTTTGGGATATTGGAATGGAAGGTTGATGCGCCATTGGAGAAATGTTAGTAGTTATTGCTTGTGCCACAATATTGTCAACTTCATCTGTAGTCATAGTCCTGTGAGGCATTTGGGGTCCCACACTATCAGCTCCTTTATTTGCCCTTACTGAACGACATCTCTTCTGTGGCATCTAAAACAAGAAGAATTGTATCAGAACGCCTTTCAAATTTTTTCTCATCACAAAAGAAAATGTGGACGTATAGACACAACAGTCCTAATAAAAGGGCTCTACATCAAGAACGCTTACGGAAGATCGCAGTAAACCCACACAGATCCTAAAAACACTAGAACCTAATGCTCTGATACCACCTGTGACACCCCTCTCATAATAATAATGGGTGACCAACCTTATACTAAAATAATCAGGAATCTCAAGTGGATCATTCTCAGCATCTACTGGCGATTCTAAATTAAACACGGCTAACTACCCATACCATAAAAATAGGGTATCAAAAATTTTTAAAACATTTTATTTACATCACTAAAACAAACCATGCAACAACTAACCAACAACATAACTTCTAAATATGATAATAGACACACACATGCTCAATATATAAAAGAGACTAATACAAGAGTACAACAATATCTCCAAAATAAAATACCCGAATATGCTGTCGGGTCGCAGACAATACAATAAAAATGAGAGAGAAAAATATAAAAGTGCTACACTACGACACTTGGGTATAAACCCGATATATAAACTCAATCCTAATCTAGATACACAAAAGATAGGGATCGACTATATCAAAATGCCGTAACAGTCCGCTACTGCCACAGCTCGACAAATACCCTGGATGGATAACATCAATGGCATCCTTACGGAGGAACACCTAGAATAATACAATATATGTACATAACAAGATAGAATATAAATGGGTCAGAGCCTGAGGTGTCAAAACACTTTATAGCAAGTGCTTTAAAATGCATAATAATTATAAATGCATTATGACATGATTAAGGTGGAGTCACACTCTCCATAAATCCAACTCACCTCTCAACTAAAGCGCGCAACTAGACGTATGCACATGATCTCCAAATAATTTGCCAAACCTATCTAGGGGCAAGTTAATATAGCTTACTCCCAATTCTTATACTCAATTAAAATATATCTAAATTATCTCTCAACTTCAATATTATCACTCTCAATTATTCGCCCACTTTCTAAACATATAAAATATACATAAACATTCTCTTTTACTAGAAGTTATCATATTCTATTTATAGACATAAATATATATAAATGTATATGAGTTATTATCATCTAAGTGCTAAGGACTAAACTTCTCCCAGTTCTCAATATTGCACTGCGTTTCGTGCGTGGGACATCTCGCAAGAGAAATCCAAACAAGGAACCCCCCAATACACTACGCCTTGGCATTATTGATTATCAAGATTAATTATGACCTCAATGCATGACACGTATAACCCAAATTCTCTTATACTATAAATGATTTTATTAATTATTCCCAATTCTCATCAGTGCACAACGTTTCGTATGTGGGACGTCTCGCAAGCGAAATCCAAATAAGGAACCCCCCGATACACTACTTCTTGGAACTGTCGATCATCGAGATATACTAATATATAAATATGAGCACTAATGACTAACTTCTCCTCACTTCCAACATTACACTGCATTTCCTACGTGGGATGTCTCACAAGCGAAATCCAAACAAGGAACTCCCCTGATACACTACTCCTTGGCAATGTTGGTCATTGAGGTCCATTATGCCCTCGATACCCAAAGCACTATATATACTCAGAATAATTATATACGCTTCATTTTCACTTTAATATATTCATCACAAATTGTCCGGTTAAGATCTCTCGGAATGAGATTCAATCAATCTTTTTATACATCTTTACCTTAGAGATAAATGATATCACATAATCATATACAATTAATATACTATTCACACAAGTATAATAATAACCATCCCAATGAAATATAACTCAAGGATGAAGGTTCTCAGTGCTATCATATACCAGGGAATCACTCACATATCATCCTGGGTACCAAAGGTCAGAATCTCACACTGCCTTGGCAAATACCATATCATAACATACGGGAAGCGGTCATAGTTCCTCCCCATAAATGAGATGAAACATACCCACCACACCTCACCCCTAATAATAATCACACAATAATAAATGCCCTCTATGACCTGGGAACTATACGCGCCCTGCTCCTCAAGCCAAGGGCCTCACCCACATCACGTAACTTCCCAAGATAGCATAAAGGGGGTATGCTTGACACACACACCCACACACACCCATACACACACACAAACATATATATATATATATATATATATATATATATATATATATATATATATATATATATCATCCACACAAAATATACATACATCATCACATCATATAAATGTATACCATCACATAAGGTATATATATCACACACTATTTTCATACTCATAGTACGCTCTTAGGCGTAAGTGAAATAATCTCATTATTTAGTATATTTTACCCTCGGTATACTATTCGTCAATAACTCACATAACTTCTCCACTTAGCATACACTATAGTATTTCTCACTTGAAGTTCACACCTCACTTCTATTTATATGAATCGTCTCTCAATTTTATTTACGTTAAGGAGATTCTCTATATCCGTATGCACATTGATCAGCATTTAATATTCTCAATCCAAAATATGGTTCAGTCAATCATATGAACCTTTAAAGTTATTCCATTTGGGATTAAATCAAAATCCAGTATCACTAAGCCCCTTCTAACTCTCTCTTATATATCCATAATTATCTCCAAATCATATTCTCAATAATAGTGGGCTTCCCCACTAGTCGGTACAATAGTCTCCAGATCGGTATTCTCTCAAATTAAGTCAATATGACTCCAATAATTTCTCATAAGGGAAACTCCCTAAAAGTCTCCAAAACAGACTTCTCATAATTCCTATAGAGATTGCCAATCGATAACCTCAAACGAAACGTGATGAAACTCACCCTAGAAAAAATCCCCCAAAACGGCCCGGTTTCCGAATCGATTCGGCCCCAATAGCGAATCGATTTGGCCCAAAGGTACCTGTAAATATGCTACCTACCGAATCGATTTGCAAGGGGCAAATCGATTCAGTCCTAAGGACTTGTAGGTTTTGCAACAAGCCGAATCGATTCGGATGGGGCGAATCGATTCAGTATATTCAGTAAGATGTGAAATGGTTTGATTTCTTCAAAACCCAAATTCCCAAAAATAACTTTTATCATCTTCTAACCCTTTTTCATCAACCCAAACATATATATGTCATCCAAATGCATTGTATAACTCATCCCAACTATTTTATATCCTCCAATTCATATATACACACATCAAATCTAAGATTTTACCCAAAAATTAGGTTTTAGCATTTTATCCCAAAATCCACAATTTATCCACAAATCATGAAATAAATGATACACAACAATTATTTAGCAAGTTTAATCACTTGCCTCAAATTCGTAGGGTCTGATTCGTCCTCGAAATCGCGGATTGGCCGAAAAACCCAAACTTCTCTCTCTTTTTGTTCTTCTCTCTATTTCTCTCTTTCTTTCTCTTTCTCTCTAAGGAGATTTGTTCTCCCATAGGCTTAATAATCCTTGTCTCCCAAAATACACAACTTCAAATGATAATACACACTTTAGATGACTCGGTAACTCTAATTCGAGCCAAACGAACTTACAAATATTTTGGAACCTAAATAAGCCCCAAGTACAGTCATTTTGACTATATCGACCCTTCCGAAAACAATCGCATCCTCAAAATCATCATTCGAATCACTTTCTAACATCTTCAAATTTTGACCTCAATGCCAATTTAATTATTCTCCGAGTAAAATAATATTTATTTCTCCCAAAATAAATAAATTATTGTCCCAAAAACCTCGGGTTGTTACATCTTCCTCACTAACTTTGCTTTCAAGAATAAAACACATTGAAGGTATTTCTAGCTCAAAGGGGAGGACTGCTTCCAAGCTCTATACTAAAGAGTGAGGGGTATCCCCTAGTGGATGACTTGACAAAGTGCAGTAGCCCCCATAGGGCGTAAGAGATCTGATGGCCCAATCTCAGCAACTTTCGATCATTTTGCTGATAATGGCTTTGAGGTTTTTGTTTGTGTCTTTAACTGCTCCGTTGGTTTAAGGTTAGTAGAGAGAAGATTTTTGTTTCCAAATCCCATACTCATCGACCAGTTCCATGACCTCAGCTATAAAATGTTAATCGTTGTCTGAAACTAGCTCATAAGGGACTCCGTATTGGCATATGATGTTCTTTCGAATAAACTTGGCTACCTTATTGGCATTTACTACTGCATATGACTAAAACTCAACCCATTTGGTGAAGTAATCAATGGCAACCAAGATTAACTCAAGCCCATTGGATGTGTTAGGTGTGATTTTCCCTATAATGTTAATGCCCCAGTGGATAATGACTAGGGAGAACTCATGTTGTACAAGTCCCGAGGAGACAAGTGTTAGAGATTAGCAAACTTTTGGCCTTTGAGGCATCTCCTAATGTAGTTGGTGCAATCCTGAACCATGGTGGTCCAATAATACCCTTGATGGATAAACACCCTAAAAAATATATGGCCATTTATGTGGGGTCTATATTCCCCATTGTATATCCTCTACATAATTTCTTCAATGTCAACCCCCGCGATGCAGTGTAAATGGGTTCCATCGAAGTTTCTCTTGATCAATTCTTTATCGCAGTTAATATACTAGTAGCCAGTTTACGAAGGGTCACATGGTATTTCTTATCGTCATCTCGGGGATACCTTCCATGCTTAAGTAGGTGCCAAATATCATAGTACCATCACTCGACCATATCAAAATATTCCTTTGTGATGAGCTCAATGTGGTAGTAGTAGGTTGACAAAGCTAATTTATGGACTCTCAAGGTCCATCGTTATTCCTGTTGGCATGTCGATCATAAAGGCTAAGGTAGTAAGGACATCTGCTAAATTATTCTTTATGCGAGCAAAGTAGATAAAGGTGATATGTCAGAACTGGGAGGCCAACTCTTCTAGGTGGGTGTGGATGGGCAAGAGCTTCTCGTCCTTGACATTACATCTTCTAAGGACTTGATCTCTGATGAGGGAGGAGTTCCCATAGACTTCTAGGTATTTGATACCTTTATTGAGGTAGACTTTAAGGCCTACTATGCATGCCTCGTATTTGATCATATTATTGGTGCAGGGAAAATCTATCTTGATGGTAATGGGAGTGTGATATTCATCAGGGGAGATTAGGAATCTGGATATTCATATAAATAGGGCGGGTTTCTGAAGAAAAATTTGATGGGGCCCATTCAGGACACACGTCTGAAGGAAAAAGTGAACATGTAATGCCGTAACTTTTGAGTGACCTAGACTAAAGCAACACATTCTTTCTCCAAGAAGTGTAAATGACTTCGTACCCATATAAAATTTGACTGTCATAGAAAATAGCTCTATCTTTGCAGTTTTCTTCAATGTATTGGGTTAGCAAAGCACAGACTGCGATATTCGTTACGGTCAAGTATAGAAGTAGCAGGGCACCAGGATGCGGTGGCATAAGTACTAGAGTTCGGGTAAGGTATAATTTGATTCTTTTGAAGGCTTACTAAAAGGCCTTATTCCATATTTTGGTATATTCCTTTTGGAGGAGTTTAAAGATGGGTTCACAAATAGAAGTCGACTCGTTGATGAACCGGCTGATATACTGTAATTTTACCACGAATCCTTGAACTTACTTCTCTATTTAGGGCGGTGGCATTTCAATTTAGTAGTGTCATCCTCGATTCTCTTATCTCTAACCAAAATCCTAAAATATTTCCTTTGATGACGCCGAAGATATTTTTTTGAGGGTTTAATCACATCTGGTATCACTGCAGTCGTTCAAATAATTTTTGGAGAGAAGGAACGTGATATTCCTGAGTCTTAGACTTGATAATCAGGTTGTCTACGTAGACTTTGACCTCATTATGTATCAGATCATGCAAGATGCTTATAGAATACCTTTGATAGGTAGCCCCTACGTTCTTGAGCTCGAATGGCATAACCGTGTAACAAAAGGTTCCCCAAGGGGTGGTGAAGGTAGTTTTTTCCTGATGATTTGATTGAATCCATCGACGAATTACTTGAGAGCAAGACTGACCGTGTTCTCCACAATCATGCCATTGTTGGGCAGTGGGTAATTGTCTTTCAGAGATGCCTTATTAAATTTTGGATAGTTATTGCAGATGTGGACTTTTCCACCCTATTTTTTATACGAGTACGATGTTGGCAAGACATGTGGGATATTCGATCACCTAAATGAAGCCTACGTTCAACTATTTGGTTACCTCTTCCTTAACCTTCGGTGACCATTCGGTATAGAGATTTGGCATTTTCTATTTGACAGGTTTGCATTCTGGGAGAGTTGGAATTTCGTGTTGATCTATTTCAGGATCGATGTCAGGCATGTGATCATAGGACCATGCAAAGACATCCATAAATTCTTTCAGCATCTCTTTGAATTGTGCACGCTCATGCTCGTTAAGGGTGGACCCTATCCTAATCTCGCGATGTTGGCTTCTATAATCGAGATTAATAACAATAGTTTCATACGTATTAATTTGAATGCAGTTATGTTGTTTGTTATTAACCTTATTAAGATCAGTTAAGAATTGTTTATTTGTAAAATCATCGTCATCAAGAGTTTTATTAGAATTAAGACAATTAATGTAAGGCATAATAAGATACTCAAAATCTTCGTTTATTTCATTTTTAGGAAAAATAGCGTTGATAATGTCGTCGAAAGTGGTCTCGATTACATTGTTATTAGATAAAGGAGGAACAACAATAGAGGAAGAGAGAGGGTAAACAACTGGGTTGGGTTGTATCTCAATGGGTGGAACTGGTACAACATTCCAATTGAGGAGAGGTGCATCATTGTCCTTGATCAGAGTGGACGAGTCTGATTATGTAATATATGAATGGATCATGCAGAGTGTCATCCCTAATGTTGGAAGATTGAATGAGTCTTCAGAGTCACTTCCCTCAGAGATCTCAGTAATGGTTATGGCTTTCTTAGTTAGAGGTTATACTTAATGCTGGTAGTCTTTGTAACACCCCGCCCGCCCGGGGAGAGCAAACGGAGCGCTACTCATCGATAAAACTAACCAAAACCACAATATAACAAGGTATAGAGAATCTAAATCCCAAAACAACAAAAGAGAACTACAAATCTCAATCTCTTCAAATTAATACCAAGTCTCTAGAATTACATACAACAACTATCTAACTCGAAAAGTACAAATCTCTAATGCTCTATACATCAAAATAATACAAGTCTTCTCATTTCTTGTATTAAAATTCTTCCCCAATAATCCACGCTAAAATCATCCCAATTCGTCCATAGCACTCAAATCCGTGCTCACCTGCCAACTAAGAAAAAGATGGGGAAGTACACAATATGACAGGAAAGATGCCCAACAATGATATTTTAGCGATGAATAAAGCGCAACAATACGAATATGAATATTCAAATCAAATGAAAATCTCAATAGCATTTTATCAATAAATTTCGCAACAACACATTAGCCGAGTCACCAGGCCTCACCCCATCCGCATATGCTTTATAAAGTCATAGCCATTGGAAGCAGGAATTTTGGCGGGTGCCCAACGTCCGTGCCATATTAAAATCTCATGACAATGTGCTCAACGACAACATGAATAATACCACATGAATAAAAATAATTCCAACAATTATTTTTTTAGATTTCAATGAATTTCACAATTCAAAACATGAGTTCAATTAACAAGAATTCAACGGAATAAACACTCACGAGATTTAGGAGCATATTGTGTAAAACCCCATACCTTAAACCACCAAAAAGAACCAACATGAATCATCACATAATTATAAGCCTCTAAATCTGATCGCGCCATCAAGCTCCTCTCGCGAAAATAATAAAATCGCGTTCTAGTCCAAACTCGAGAAAACACCAAATAAGTCTTATAATCTAAGGTTGAAAGCTTGAATAAGTTTGGGGCTATGGTTTGTATATGACAGGGAGTAATTTTGGAGAGATCTTCAGGTTGAAAAGTTTGAGAAAAAGTGATTTGAAAAGTCCATCCACGAATTTGTTGATATATAAAGGATTAAGAGTTTGATTAGGAAAAGAGTTCTAATCAGATACAAACACTAAAAATTTTATTCCGGACGATCGGATCGATGGAATTGGATGAAATTTTACAGGGAATTAGCTAAAGAAGAGAGGAAGCTATCAACAAAATTTCTGCTCGATCGGACCGTTCAATATTTTTAAATATTTTTTTTGCTAGAGAGTTTTATGTTTTAAGGACTCTTAGAGAGTTTTATGTTTTTAAGAATCTTCTATATAATAAAAATTCAATTAAAACTCCATTTTAATTTTGATTTGGAAACCGTTTGAAATTATCTCCTTTAAAAATAATAACCAACATATTTCAGCAATAAAAATAATTTTATCTCAAAATTTATTTTTCCTCTTTATTTCGAAAATACCCTAAAAATTACGCGGGTTGTTACACTTCCCCACTAACAATGGAATTTCGCCCTCGAAATTCGCTGAATGCCTAACTCTCAAAAATCAAGCCAACAATCTCCAAAAATAATCTCGTCACCAAAAATAAATTCCTCACATCTAATCTAGATGCCTAACATGAAACGATTCTCTAAAAATTTCTATCTCCTAATTCGAGCCACAAAAACGCAACAGACTCAAACCCAAGACCCGAGGGTGGTCGTTTACCTAATTTTTGATACCATTCTGTAACACCCGGCCTAATTAATCCCGGGTGATCAGTCCTAAATCAAGTTAGAAAAGGTTTCTCAGTTGGTCCATTCTTAGCATCACTGTCGTCTTTTTAATTACTAATCACCTAAGTGAGAAAAGTAGACTAGTGCAATTTTTTTTTTTTCAATAATTTAAATAAAACTCATGCGGAACATAAAATAATACATAATCACAGTTAACTAAAATAACCATCCACAAATAAAATACCTAACCGAATAAACCATCGGTCCAAATATCCAATACAAGTAAAGATAATAAAAAAATCTCAACAAGCCTAATACTGAAAAATGAACTGTGAGCGACAAGCTCAGATAACTACTAGAGAGTCTCTACACGAATGAAAGAAGGAGGCATCTATCAAAAACCCCACAACATCCACATGTGCTGCAGCAAAGGATACCTAGAATAGAGTCAAGCCTGGCATCCCTGTGGTTGGACACCTAAAAGATTTTTAAATTTTTTTATTGCAAGGGTTAGTACCCAAAAACATTTGAAAACATTTAACAAATGATTAACTTGCAGTAATAAATAAATATGCATTCTCTTCATATTTTAGTTAGTTTCGCACTCTCTTGAGGACTTCCTCACCCCTCCTCTAATGTGCACTATTAACGCTTCCATTTAATTTACTAGGTCCTACACTCCTAACCCAATACTTATTTTAACCCTTGAAATTTACCTACTCTAACCGAGTATGCCTTAATTCATGATTATTAAGTTATTATAAACGTCAAACTTAATTAAATCATTACCCTTTTTAATTTCATGTAACATTCACACCAGTTATGCACATAATACATTTTACACTATGTATTAATCATCCCATATATAATTATTTACCTAATTATATATTTAATCATATTACAGTATTCACAAACATACTGAAATAACATTTAATACAAACTTTCGACCGAGTAAAAATACTCACAAAATATAAATTTTTTCACGTGCTATCCCACTAGGTGTATTCACATAACCTAGTTATCCATGTTAGATTCGCTCACTAACTTAGTTTAACATACGAATTGGAGGCGGTCATATTCCTTCCCTGAAAGTGAGATGCCCCTCACCCATATAACGTACGCTATGACCTGGGATTATACTCGTCCTACTCCTCAGGCTAGGGGATTCATCCACTATGCGCAACCTCCCCCTATAGCACTAGAGTATATACTAATAATATTCAATCACTGATATTAATGGACACACACACACACACTATATATATATATATATATATATATATATATATATATATATATATATATATATATATAAAATGTCCCAGCTACACCATGTACAAAATCCGTAACATAAGCCTATTTAATTTATTAAGAGTTTATGGTCCAACTCTAATTATTAATTAATTCGCACATTAATTAATTAAGTCACCTTTGGTGTCGCCCCCACCTTAAAATTGGACTTATTCTCGTAGTCGGAAATAACTTCACCCGAGTCTAAATTCTCGACTCCCGAATTATTTAGCCTTTACCTAAATAAGATTTATCTCTCGGTATTCCTCAACCGTTATCCCCGGAATTGTTCTCTACGTCTATATTTAATCCTTTCGAATACCTTCCCAAAAATTCAACCTTAGTGTGTCACACCTAATTTCTCCAAAACCCAACAAATTTAAATTATGATGTCACACTAAGTGATCTCCAAATTCTAATTAACTTTATTCACCATTAATTAGATTTTAAACCCATGTATAAATTTCTCACCAAATTAATTCATGGAAAAAGATTAAATTAAATTTTCTTCATATAAAAGAAAACTGGGCGAACTGTCAAAATCTGTCGACCATCGATCGATCAACCCCAGACCTTCGATCGATCGATCGAGGAGGTCTTCGTCTTCTTTGCGAAGACAGATTCTGCCATGAACGAGTTTCATAAAACCCTAACTCCTTCTATCAGCAATCTCAAGCCTTCTTAACAATAATACAAGTTAGGAACCTTATTAGGGACCTCCAGAATGTTCTCCAACGTTATTAATTCGTCCATTAACTACAATTTCTGAATTTGGGAAAATAATCATCTTTAATTCCTTACCCATTTACACCCCAATTCCCTTCACCAAATTCGTTTCTAATTATCTAGATATCATCCTACCAGATATGTATCAATTTATAATATCATATTTCTACAAGAATCCTCATTCAAATTCGTAAATCAGATTATTATTTTCAAAACCTCATGTTTATGCCATGAACATCCAAAACGAATTTTGATCAAACACATCACATGAATATGAATCGAAAAACAGATCCAATACTATTGCAAGTTATCCACTTGCCTTAGGTTTCGTTGTGTCTGATTCGGAGATGAATTCCAAGGTTGAAGATGATCCTTGTTGGCTTTCTACTTATCCCAAAACTGCCTTTAACTGCTATTAGGGTTCCTTAATACGCTTATCCTTTTTCTTAAACTCTATCAGTCGTTTCCTTTCTTCTCCTAACTTAACAATTAACCTAAATCCCGTTTTTTGCCTAATGGGCCAAGCCCAAATGACCCAATTGCCCCCGTGTGGGCCCGACTATGTCTAAAAATGCCCCGTGGCCCGTTTACTACTCCCGGGTACACTTTTCCGACTATCTCGTCCCATCCTAACTCAACCATATGCTCAGAATTGGCATCTGAATTAATTTATAAAAATACTTATCCCCCCACCCCTTTAGTCTATACCGACTCCCGGTTGAGATAAGTGCATAACTTGTCATTAATACTCGAAATGACTTAAATAAATGATTGTTATTCACTTAGTAAATAAATTCCCATAAATATTAACCATTCACTCCCCAATTAATATTTAAATAAAATTTCCCTAATTAATTCAATTAAAATTATGACTCACAAGTAATTTTCAATTCCCGAATTAATTACATATTTAATGCATGAAAAAGGCAGGGTGTTACTGTCTTAAACTTAGGAGTAGTTATCTTGCTATAATATTTCCATTCCTGGCTTCATCTTCTTATCCACACAATCATACCATGGTTCAAGAAAGACACAAAAGGGGAAGTCTTCACCCTTTTTGATGAATATCCCATTCAAAATCCCTTTAAATGGTCTTGGCATCTTCTAAACTTCTCTTCAACCGTGGTTGGTGAAGCATTCTGTGTTCTTTTAGTGAAGGTTGATATCCTAGGCCATATGACGGAAAGGCCTTTTATAGGACTATGGGCTCTAGTATTCCTTATTTATGTTGCCCCAACCCCAGTTCAGTCATAAAGGGCATATTTTATTATATTTGTATCAAGTTGACATTACCATGAGGGTTGTGCTCTAGATAAACTCGATCTTCGAAATCATTCCTTACCAGAAGGGGAAGTTGATCAACCCTGAAGCCAGAAAGAAGCATGTCATTGATCCCAAGTTGTATTTTTAGTACCGAATTGCTAGTGCTGGCAATTTCAATATTGTCACCACTCCCAAAATGGTAATTGGTAGGGACTTACCCCTTGGTAAAGAATTTTAAATTATGATGAAGGGAGAAGGATACACCTCGAATACTATGAAGATACAGTCGACCAAGCAACAGATTGAAGCATAAGGGTATGTCAATTACTTAAAATTGAGTAATAAAATTGTTAGGTCCACCGCCTATTGTTAGTGTTATAGATCCCATCACCTCTCGGTGAGTATTATCATGGGAACACAATACGGAGGAAGTAGGATTTAAGTCACTTACTTTTAATTCCCAGAAATTGAAGGTTCTTAATGGGCAGACATTAAGGGAGGATCCATTTTGGACGAGGGAGAGAGGAACTATCTTCCCCATTACTTCAACAAAGATGTTGAGGGCATAGTTTTGATCTGGGATGATTTTCAAAATCTCTTCTTCGGAGAAGTAACTGAGTCTAGTGGTGGTCAAGTACCCAACCAGGTTTAGGACTTCTTCTGGAGTGGTGAAAGGAGTGATTGTGGGCCCAGTGAGTAACTTTATTAGAGCGTTCAGGTGTAATTAGGAAGACATGAAGAGTCCCTATTAGGTGATGTTGGCTAGAGTCTTCTTGATTTAGTCTAGGATCTTGCTTTCATCGATGGTCATCTCTGGCATGGGAAGTTCTTCGATAACTCCCTTTCCCTTGTCTATTATTGATGGACGAGGATTCTAATCTTGATAGTATATCCCTAATTTGGTCATATGGTTTACGTAGGTGGGGAAGAATAAGAACCCTATTTCTTCATCGATTTTTGGATGTATGGATACTTTACTGATTTCCCCTAACATGTCTTCGAAAGAGATCATTCCGCACATGTTGATTAGTGGATTGACCTTTTCCTGACTTGGTTAATCATTAGAGAAGTCAAATTCATCCACCCATCCAGTAGAGATGATTTCGTCCTTCCAAGAGATGTCAATGTATTCCACAACCTCAATGGCTTCTTTATATAAATCCTGCCACCCGATGAGGATATGCGAGAGCGAAAGGACCAACCACCCTTAAATTTTTAAGCAGTGAGTAAATCAAAAATGCTGTAGATTTTGCTAGTCTATCGGAATATGTCTACCATAATATGCACTATATGGTCTAAACTGATTTCTTTAACGGGTACCACTAAATCATCTAACTCTTGATCCCACTTTCGATCTTCCATGAATAATATGCTGAACTTCTGACAATCGAAGGCCATTTCAGAGGGCAATTTCAGCCCAAAATCTAGGAACTGGTTCAGAACATCCGGTAACATCATATATTTCCCTTCAGACCGAGTACGAACAGTAATACAAGCCCTCGTGAGGAGTGACAGATCCTGGTAGGTGAAGCAGGTAGGGTGTAGAAGAAAATATGGGCAAAATTTAAGTGGTTTGGGTGAAAATATAGGTATGATGGGTGATTTATTGGGCATAATTTAGGTAGATGGGTCAAATTTTGTGTCATTTTCTAGGAAGATGGAATTAGTATGGATTTGTAACAACCCTCTCAATTAAAAATTGGATGATCAGTCCTTCATTTAATTAAATCAGAATATCCAGGTGGTTCATTACCAACATCACCGTCGAAAACAATTTCTTTACTAATCACCTAATAGTTAATTAAACTAAGTTTCAAAAACTTTTTTCCATTTTTAATTTAATTAAAACCATTCAATGACACAGAATAATAATATGCAATAACACATCACAACTGCATTAACTACAACAAGAATAAATGTGACTGGAATAACTCTCCAGTTAAATTATAACATTTACACTAAATAAAACTGATATCCATAATGCTTACATAAATAATTACAACCTCCAGAATCCGGCGCAACAATACCTAAATGAAGTAAACGCTACAGATGAGTGAATCAACAGAAAGGAAGCATCTAAGCAAAATCTTCATCTCTAGAAGTAGCTATAATCTATCGGAACATACATAATCTATGTTGGGCATGCTTGTTGCTGGATACCTGGTGTACAAGATATAGTAGAGAAGAAAATATGCAAGGAAACGAGTCAGAGCCCGATTGTAAAAGATTTTAAAAATAGCAAGTGCTTAACAATTACAATTAAGAATTTATTATGTACATGTTAGTTTCTCGGGCTCTATCTTGAGAATTATCACCTCTCATCTAGAGTGCACACCTATTGTATCTTATTATATTCCTAGTTAAGGTTCCCTCCTAACTAGTTTCCACAACAGAATTCCAACCCATACCATAAAGTTGTATGTCACATACCATACGTAATATAATTATTCATATTCATTTCTCTTTATTATGAACTAGTCTTGTTACAACCTTGGAGTTAAGTGTTCACTTACTTAATTCAATTCAGATTTCATTATTTACTTCTTTCTATAAGATCACACGGTAGGTTAAATAACAGTTTATATTTTTAACCTACAATTTCACACAGAAGATTACATCCATGTATCTACAATGTCACACAGTAGATTACATCACAATTTATATATATAATATCACACTAATTATATATATACTAATACGGCACCTCCCCTGTCACAGCTGCGGTGCATGCATACTTTGCTATCATGTCCTGATTCATAATGTCATCGTATAGAGGACTATTGATTCGGCGTCTCTCACCAATCATATCATAACATAAATATATTAGAGGCGAGCTTACTCCCCAGCCAAATGGGTCACGCACATACCTACAGTCCCATTCCACCATCGAAACTATCAAATACACTGATATCACGTGTCCAAGGTCATATGCTCAGGGTATGAATCCAAAATCCTCCCAAATGGGCGCATAGGATAAGACCGTCCATAACGCGAAACCTCCGCCCCGATAGCAAGCAGCGTAGGTATGTCATACATATAAATAATAATATAGGTATCCATCACACCTATAAAAATATAACATCCATAAGGCATTCACACAACCATATTATAATTCCCATACGTAGTATTTTATCTATCAAATCCTACATATTAAAGATTATGATTTTACTTTTATTTTATATTCCCTTGCCTCACTCATTACTCGAAGATTAAATAAGTATTCCTCAACCTAATTCAGTAGGTAAATGTCTACACCCTACTTGTCCATGTCATCAAAACTTCCAAAATTTTATGAATTAAACTAATCTTTAATTAGGTTTAACTCTCAATAACCCTTAATTCATTCTTAACCCTTCATTCTATCTCTTACGGTTAATCCCACCTATTTCTAAGGTTATACTGGTAATTAATAACCCTCTTACTACTGGTCCCAACCTTAAAGTATCATTTATCCAATTTAAATCCCAAGTAACATACGTCTCCATAATAACTCCTTTAATTAACACTCGTTAATTTCCCCTCATTCAAAAATCCCAAAATTAATATTTTTCGAGTCTTTGGTATATCCTACTGCCCTTCTCTAAGTCCCAATATGTTCAGTAAATCATCAGCAAAGATTTCTTAAAGTTGGGATTCAATCAAAAATTAAAAAGGAACAAAATAACCTTTTCCCAGGGGAGTCGATCGATCGACCAGATATTGCCCAGTTTTTTGTATTTTTTTCCTACGGGTTTCATACTTTTTAATCATAAAAACCTTTATCAAATAATCCCAAACTCCCCAATATTCATTCCATATGATAAACCAAGATATATAAATGATTTCTAATAATCAAACCACCTAAAATGATCAAGAAGGTTGGATTTAAAACATACTATTTCCAGAAAAACTCATATTTAATATTTATCCATGAACATCATATAAACTCCAAACTTTTTCGCCAAATGATTCCCAATTTAATCTTATGAAATCCAGATCATATACCATCACATATGGATAAGTTCTAACGTATCCAAAATCATTTAAACATCATTAACATGAATCAATTTACTCAAATTCCATTTTATTCTCAAGAACTCTAATTTTTGACTTTATCATCAATAAGAGTGTAAATCCCAGATTTCTTCACAAGATAATATAAAATTCATTGATTTTATTCTATAATCAAAAGAGATCACTCCTAGATAATATCCATTTCAAAGATCCATTTAAAATTATGACAAATTTATCTTTGTTCATGCAACGTTTAAGAATTTTCCTAACTATCCCAACATGGACAATATAAAAGCTAAGATTACAATAAGTAATCACTTGCCTCTAATTCGTAGGTCTGGTACATTGGGGATGATTGTCCACTTGTGGTCCTTCCTTTTTCCATCTAGCCTCTAGTGGTGGTGGTGGCTCTTGGTGGTGCAAGGTGGTCTCCCTTGGTTTGCTCTAGAAACCTCTTCATCTCCTTAGAAAAACCCCTCACTCTCCTAAAAGACTTTTCCTTTTCTTTTGGGTGAATGAACCTAAGTTCTCTAATCTCCTCACTAATATAATAAAACCCAATTTTCTCATTTAATATTCACCTCCCAATTAAAATGACCAAAATACCCCTCCGGGGTGTCCTTTCGGTTCCAAAGTGCCCCGAGACCCAAATAAAATGCCCAAGTAGACTTTTTCGACTATTTGAACCTTTCCAGACACTTTAGAACAGTCAAAATGTCCATTTGGATGACATAATAATAATTCACTTTTATTTCATTAAATTTTAATCCTGGCACGACTCAAATGCGCGTCCCGACTTAATAACCATAATTGTCGTACACATAATTCGCGACAAATTTTATAAAGTCATAATCAATTGTAAAGTCATAATCATATATATTACTTTAATCACTAAGTAATATTAAACATAAATCACATATTACTTTATTCTTGAGTCATATTTAAATTCGAATTAATTTCCAATTGTATCATAATTAATTTTAATTAATCTTATTTAAAAGTCATTAAAAATACGGGGTATTACATACTTCCCCCTTACAATGGAATTTTGTCCCGAAATTCGAAAAATAAAAGTATAGCAGGCAAGAACAATTTTTGATAGGTATTGTGCATCACATACTTGCGCTCCCAAGTAGACTACTTTGTACCTCCCATATGCTATCGAAACCCCCCAATAATTAACACCTAACTTATGATCATTTTAACCCCAGGTTACCCTATCACGTAGGTTCTTGTCCAAGCCTTGCAGTTTAAGTTTCACTACTTATACTTTATTATAGATATTCACTATCTAACCTTCTGCTATATTCACTTTAATAGATTAACCGTTCTTTAGATAAATACCACCTCGTCTTGCAATTTTCATACACAAGTAGGTTAATTGTGCAGTTTATATTTTACACACAATATATACTATTAGTTTCAAATCATCTCTCTTATTCGTAATAGTTCCTGGTTCCTCACTTTCATCCCGCAAGTAGGAGAAACAATAAGACTTACCGTACCATACTTCAACTGGCACCATACCCAACAGTAATTTATAAGAGTTATAGTACACCAACTTCACTAGTGAAACGTACATCTCTCGTCCTCCCTTAAGATTCAAGGGTACAAACATAATTTATCGTCCAATATCAGATTTTTCTGCTTAGTCTGCCTATTATTCTACGTATGATGGATCATACCCAATCAGAACTCGGTACCAATGCCTCCGGAAAGTTCTTCCAAAATAGGGAGACAAAATCTCATCATAATTGGACACAATATTAAACGGTATCCTATGCAACCTCACTATCTCGGTTAATAAGATCAAAGCATAGTGTCTCATAGTATGATCAACCCCAACTGGCATAATGTGATCTACTTTAGTCAACTAATCCAATATCACCCATATAGGATCGTAACTATCTTCGTGATAAAATCTTTATGAATACTCTCCCAATACTACATAAAAATACCTACGTGTTGGAGAAACCTATGCTGGTTTCCAATGGTCCACCCTAATTCCAACAGACAGGTGGCCCGCTACAAGAGGAATCTAGCCAAACATATCTTCATTTAAATCCTATTACCATAGTCATTTATAGCCTGGTCCATTTGTTATTCTATTGACTATATCTCTAATCGTCATAAATGACCGGACATTCAAGTCCCGATATCTAAACCTCTATATTTATTTTCCTTATCCCATAACTCCAAAATGGGGAACAATATTAAATTCAATTACCTAGGGTGCCCATACACCCTATATTTCTCGCATTGTTGCACAAATAACATATACTCTTCTTAAATCAATTTTCACTCACTTATCATACTGATATGGTAGGGGTACACTCAATCACCCCACTAGTCATAACTTAATCACTCTATCAATGGAATCATTATTTTATACATAATGTTACTAGGACTAGGCAACTCTTAAGTCATAATAGAATTATCAACTCTAAATTTATGTTTGTATATTTAAAATGACTAAGGTACGAACTTATGTACTATCGACCAAACTTCTCTCCCACTTCCAAAGTTTGCTAGTTTCATGCGCGGGATGTCTCGTAAAGCGAAATCGAAACAAGGAACCCCTCGATACACTACTACTTAACATAGTCGGTCGTCAAGATTTGTAATTTCCCTCAGTCCATAATTTGACCTTCCCATAATTTTGGTATGTTGATATAAAAGTCTACTAGTCCATGCTTATATATCCCTAAAAATAACATAAACCATGTTGCTCTGACTATCCCAACTTCTCGGTGTTATATATAATGAGCTATTTCTCGCGGTTCGATAAAAACATAATATATCCTCAGTCACATCAATAGTATAAATTTCTACTCACACATATAACTAGACGACATTTTCACTAAGGTCTATGATATCATGAAATATAGGCTTGTTGGTGCCGCATAAAATTAATTTTACTCTCTCCGGAGTATCCAGCACGATAGTCTTATCACTCAATCTACTATCGTTAAAACATTTGGTAATTTACCACTACATATTACCATAATGAGTTCTATTATGCTAACTCAGAGCAAAAGAAGATTATAATAACAAAATATACTCTTAGGACCCACCCGGTTCACTCACGACCGACACCAAAAAGTCCCACTATCAATAAGAAATACTTTTGTAACCAGACTGCTAAAATTATCATTTCAACTAACCTCAACTCGCATGAGAATTTAAGGATTTCAATTTATATATGACTGTTGTGACACACCATGTCACTAGAATTAATCTGTTATTCCCAAGGATGAAATAAAAATTCATCAGTCTCTCCTGATCACGTAGGGTCCTTACATGCACTTCTCATGGTCAAAACAACTCACGATCACTTGCACCCGTTATACATGTAGGATTTTATCCCATAGTTGTACCCAGCCATTGTGGACAAATTATTCTCTCATGTGGTTTACGCACCCATTATTGAAACGTTGGCCCTGCACATCTAGGCCTCAAATATGATTTTACTAAACTCCCTTTTTTCTTCTTGGACCCCGCCGACCATGAAATATGGTATACTACAATTACTGATGACTCCATTGGTCCTATTTAAAACTGCCACTCTTAGGTCATAAATTTTCTAGGCCTAATTATCTTGACCCAATTACTCCCATAGAAGTCTTACTCCTCTAGTTATTATTCCTAATTGGTATGGTTTACTATTCCCAAAATTTATTAGTCTCACTGCTCAATGTGGACACATCTTACACTTAGAAGTCTCGTTATCTACACATAGGGTAATTTCCCTTAATATTTCTTCGTTGCTGTCCATTTTCATATCCTCCTCTTGGAACTATCAATCTTAACACCCAATTGCTATTCCCATTATTCCTTTGGCTCTACGGGTCCTATGGGATACATTGTCGACCACACTAGTCTTGGCTGATTTCATCGCCACTAAGTAGGGGTTTAATCATGTCACTTTAAATGGGTCCCCTACTGGGTACACCTTTCAGTGTTGTTTCATTGAATTCAATCTTTCCCTTCGGCTAGGTTTCCTAACCCTTCTAGCTCTTCTTCAATAGGAAGCATCATCAAATTTCTTGGTGACATTAATCATAGTCATCTTCATCAGATTTCCACTCACACTAGAGTATTTAACTCATGAGTTCTTTCACATAATGAAATCTATTTATCTTCTCTATACCTCATTCTTCATAGGGTAAGGGGTTCGTTAATCAAGTTACTTCTCTCTTTCTTCCCCACAAGAGATAAGTTTCAGAATTGTATTCACATCCTGATTAAAACATCAAATGAACGATTTCACTATCGAACCATATCTAAAATTCTTATTCCTGCTTCACACATGCTCTTTTATATGTGATGTATAACTCTCATCACTTAAGTTTGTTCTTCTTAGAAAAATTTTACTAGAAATTTTTTCAAATCATGGGTTTTACCACACTTCAACTTTCATAATCGTCTTCGAATTTCTTCCTTCACAAGAGTCCTACGTATTTTTATCTATCAAATCCTACGTATTAAAGATTATGACTTTACTTCTTTATTTTATATTCCCGAGCCTCACTCATTATTCGAAGATTAAATAAGTATTCCTCAACCAAATTCAGTAGGTAAATGTCTACACCCTACTTGTCCATGTCATCACAACTTCGGAAATTTTATGAATTAAACTCATCTTTAATTAGGTTTAATTCTCAATAGCCCTTAATTCATTCTTAACCCTTCATTCTATCTCTTAGGGTTAATCCCACCAATTCCTAAGGTTATACCGGTAATTAATAACCCTCTTACTACTGGTCCCAACCTTAAATTATCATTTATCCAATTTAAATCCCAAGTAACATAAGTCTCGATAATAACTCGTTTAATTAGCAGACGTTAATTCCCCCTCATTCAAAAATCCCAAAAATAATATTTTTCGGGTCATAGATATATCCTACTGCCCTTCTCTAAGTCCCAATATGTTCAATAAATCATCACCAAAGATTTATCCAAGTTGGGATTGAATCAAAAATTAAAAAGGAACAAAATCACATTTTCCAGGGGAGTCAATCGATCGATTGTTCATGTTCTCTTGATTGACAGGCTTGAGTCGATCGACCAGATATTGCCCAGTTTTTTGTATTATTTTTCCTATGGGCTTCATACTTTTTAATCATAAAAACATTTATCAAATAATCCCAATCTCCCCAATATTCATTCCGTATGATAAACCAAGATATATAAATGATTTCTAATAATTAAATCACCTAAAATTATTAAGAAGGTTGTATTTAAAGCATACTATTTCCAGAAAAACTCATATTTTATATTTATCCATGAACATCATATAAACTCCATTTTTTCTTCACCAAATGAATCCCAATTAAATCTCATGAAATCCAGATCATATACCATCATATATGGATAAGTTCTAATGTATCCAAAATCATTTAAACATCATTAACATGATTTAATTTACTCAAATTCCATTTTATTCTCAAGAACTCTAACTTTTAACTTAACATCAATAAGAGTGTAAATCCCAGATTTCTTCACAAGATAATATAAAATTCGTGGAGTCTATTCTATAATCAAAAGAGATCACTCCTGGATAATATCCATTTCAAAGATCCATTTGAAATTATGACAAATTTATCTTTATTCATGCAACTTTTCAAAATTTTCCTAACTATCCTGACATGTACAATATAGAAGCTAAGAATGCAATAATTAATCACTTGCCTCTAATTCATAGTTCTGGTCCATTGGCGAAGATTGTCCACTAGTGGTCCTTCCTTTTTTCGTCCATCCACCGGTGGTGGTCGTTGTGGTGGTTCTTGGTGGTGCAAGGTGGTGTCCCTCGATTAGCTCCAAAAACCTCTTCATCTCCTTGCAAAAACCCCTCACTCTCCTCAAAGACCTTTCCTTTGATTTTGGGTGAATGAACTTAAGTTCTCTAATCTCCTCACTAATATAATAAAACTCAATTTCTGTGTTTACTATTCACCTTCCAATTAAAATGACCAAAATACCCATCCAGGGTGTCCTTTTTGTTTCAAAGTGCCTGAGACCCAAATCAAACACCCAATTAGACTTTTTAGACTATTTGAACCCTTCCAGACACTTTGGCACAGTCCAAATGACCATTTGGATGACATAATAATAATTCACTTTTATTTCATTCAATTATAATCCCGACACGACTCAAATGCGCGTCCCGACTTAATTACCATAATTGTCCTACACTTAATTCGTGATAAATTTTATAAAGTCATAATCAATTGTATAGTCATAATCATATATATTACTTTAATCACTAAGTAATATTAAACATAATTCACATATTACTTTATTCTCGAGTAATAATTAAATTCGGATTAATTTCCAATTATATCACAATTAATTCTAATTAATCCCATTTTAAAAGTCAATAAAAATATGGGGTATTATAGAATTGGAAGGGGGTTGTGAGTGGTGTTAGGTTTAGGATTGGCTAGTGGGGCGGTGATACCTCAATGAATTAGACCTTTAATTACTTTTCGAAGATGCAAGCACTGATCAGTAGTATGGCTGACAGACTTGTAAGAGTTACATCGGGCTTCAATTTTGATGTTTTGGGTAAGTGGGTTTGGCAATGGATGGGGTTCCAGAGGTTTGATAAGGTTTTGACTCAACAAGGCCTGATATACTTTAGAGAGGGGAGAATAGAGCTCGGTGTATTCTTTTATGATGGGGTTAGGATGAATTTCTGGCACCCAAGAGGTAGCACGCTGGGAGATATTATTGACCGTTAAAACTGTGGTATAGGTAGGCTTCTCATATTTTCTGGGAGTAAACTGTCCAGACAATTTCTTTGTCTTAGCTTCTATCTTGGTAACATTTTCATCAATCTCCACACTTGTTTCTCGTAGAGCTCAGGAGCGTGGGTAATACTGACCTCCCATGGTTTCTCTGATATGTGGCATGAAATTCTTCTTCATTATGCTGACTTGTTCTTCTTCGAAGGGCCGATTAGTCATGGTGGCAATTTTTTATCTCCACATTTTTAGGAAGTTGCTGATAGTTTCTCCATGGTTCGGATTCAGAAGCTCTATATCACAGTCTGTAACCTCTAGTTATTTGTTGTACTTATATTTTGACATGAATTGTCGGGCAACATAGTCCAACTGTTGTGCGTTGCCCTTAAAAGCTTGTTAAAACATCTAGGCCATTATCTTTTCATAGGCACCAAGGAGAGTCATAGCTCAGTGATATCTACGAAGGTGAACAATTAGGGGATCGCTGCTCCCAAACTTTTCGATGGCCAGCATCTTGAATTTCTCCGATAATCTTATTTTAGGGTAGGGAGACATGTGAGTGTAGTTAATGTAGTTACCGAATATCTTAACTTTGTCAAACGTCTTTGACAATAGCTTGAGGTATTTCTTGACCTTGTTCAGTTCTTCCTCTTTGGGATCAATAGGTACCAATAAGTTAGCCCTTGGATGGGCAAGGTATAGAATGCGGAGTTTATCTGGCGGTGACCCATTGGAAGGTGGGTCACGCTGAGAATGATGATAGTCTTCGGGAACCCAAATAGTCTCACGAGCGAGAAGAATTATGGCATGAGGAAAGGTAATCTTAGGTTATTCGGGAACTGGGATTCAGTTTCACTGCATCCCATGAACATCGATTTGATGGTTATCAATCTTAGCACTAGGTTGGGCCATAACTGCCATTAGATCATGTTATACATTCGGTTCTTGATCGACGTTTTCCATGGAGGACTGGTGAAGGTGAATTCCGAACTCAAATGAAGTATTAGGGGAACTGACGAAGCTTCGGGGAAATTTGACGAAAGAAAAAAGTCAATAGGGTGCCAAGCCAAGAATCGAGTATGAGATAGACCTAAAAAGGAAAATAAATTGAAATTTATTTCTGAAAAAGAGAAAGAAGAATTATTTTTGTGTTTTTGACATTTCAATAAAAAGGAGGAAGAATGTTTTTGGTATTTTGATGAAAAGTAGAAAAAATATTTTTTCTACTTGTAGTAAAAAGGAGGAGAAATGTGTTTGGTATTTTTGGTAAAGAGGAAGGAAGAATGAGGGAAGAGTCTGAGCATGATTATTTGTATGTTTATGTTTTCACTTCTATTAGGTCTACCTAAATACAAAAGAAATGTCAGACAGGACCCGAGCCTAGGAAAATTGGGTTTGAAAAATAAGTAAGATAGGGTTGGACTTGTTTCTAGGCACATGAATAGGGTCCTGTTTTGAAAAAAAGATGAAATCGAGTGAAAATTTAGGCAGCATGTCGACCCGACATTTTGGCAGAGTTTTGTTTGGTAATCGTCAAAATAAATATGAGAGTCCTAAGTCTGATGCTTATATGAGGTTTATGTAATTGTTGGGTTAGTGGAAAGGTTTCCCCTTTTCCTTGACTTCCATCATATACTTCTTGCTTTTGAAGGCATTCGGTACGTGTGGACAAATCAATTGATATACCTAAATGTACGTTAATTGCCTCACTATATACCTCGTGAGGATAGTAGTGTGAGAGAGAATTTGATATACTCAACGTACGTGAATGAGTTCCTTACAATATACCTCCCATCATGAGTTTGGTCAAGTGGTACGATATGAGGATAAATGTTCGATATACGTTGAAGGTACTAGGCCAATGAAAAGTGAGAGTCATATTGCTTAGTCTATCTGCGACGTGCCGGACTAGCGACCATCACAAAATGATCCCCTAATACAAGACAAAATTTTTGTCAATAGCCATTCTCTTGGAGATGTAGTGTGCAAAATGCATGACTCTTGATTAGTATATTATAGAGTGGGTATTTTATTTGGCATGATGAGCACTATACTAAAAGGGAAGAATGTAAAAGTATCATGAAAATTTAATCTAGCGTGGAGCATGAAAATTACACTAAGCATGGATACTTGTGAGTGAGTGATGTGTAAATATCTGTAATTGAGTGTTTGGTATTGAACCTAAGCATGGATAAACTATAAGTGGTGTGTGATAAGTGCAAGTGAGCATGGATATATATAAGGGTGATAAGTGGATGAGCATGCTAGTTAAACCTAAGCATGGATGTTATAAGTGGTGTGTGAAACATGTGGATATAAACGATCCTACGTATGAGTATGAGTAGTGTGAAGTGTACATGGAAGATATGTATAAGTGGGTGAAAGTGCAAAATGGGTGAAAGTGAAAAGTGGGTGATATGTGATATAAGCTTGAGATAAATATATATAAGAAATAAATAGAGTATAAGGGGTACATACAAATAGGTGCATATTCACACACATAAAATGATAACACCCATGAAAACAGAGTCTAGCCCTATTATGATAACTAGGTCATCCCCAGCAGAGTCGCCATTGTGGACATTCCCTATTCTCCCTTCCTTCCTCGGATAAGAAGGTCATCCCCGCCCGCGCGCGTGGTGGGAGGGAGAGAAAAAGAAGGTCTCTCTCCCTTTCTAGGAGACCTTTGGTCGTCGTCGATGTGGGGTGATGTAAAGAGATAGAGTCGCCAACCTATATTGCACAAAACAGACGAAACTAATATTACCCCCTCGAGATAATTCCATCAAAGATACATTAATTCTTACAAAACCAATTAGTTCAAAGGTTCAGGGGCTAAGTTACGGAATGGGAAGGTGATAGACACCCATCCCTCCCTTTCAGTCTCTCATGTGCATGTATTATTATTCTCCTTAAAAACTCCATGAAGTGTGTGTGTGTGTGTGTGTGTGTGCATGCGTGCGTGTCTAGATAAATGGAGAATGGAATTTTTTGACTCAAAATATGGAGAAAGGCGGAGTGAGATCATTCGTAGGAGTGTTCCCAAAATAATAATTAAAAACATAATGTATGCACTCATTGGAATATCCATCGCCATGCAAAAATGATGATATATGTTAGATAAAACGCGAATAAGAATCACAAGTATAATATATAGAAATAATATATGAATAAAATATGTAAAGATGACTCGAGTCTCGAGTTTTGACCCAAGACGCCTATGTAGGTTAAAAAGGCATCAAAGTACATGTAGTTCACAAGAAATACGGGGGTTGGTTTTATTATACAAATCCAATCGGGGATTTTATTTATATGTGTGTGTGTAGCAAAAAGATATTTTAATATGAGAAAATGCGGTGAGGAATCCCGTTTGGAATTTATGAGTAAAACCTTATTTTCTTGTTTTGGGTTTTTGTTAGAAAATATGTTATGCGCGACACTACTAATAAAAAGTGAGATTATTAATATGTATGGACTAATAAGGATGAAATGATAAAGTAAAGATTAGAGAACTAATGCCAAAATAAGGAAATTTAAAAGAGAGAGAATATATTTGGACCTTCTTTGGAGACTTGAAGATTGGTCTTGATTGTTGAAAAGGCTTCCTTCTAAGTGGACGAGGAATGTAGGATGAGAGGAAAGTGGATTTTTCTAAATTGGGTGTGAAAGTGATGGAAATGAAAGGCGGGGAGAGGTTTCAAAGAAGGAAACTTCGCTGACTTTAAAAGAATGTTGTTGATATCATTGAACTTGATGTTTTTGAGGTTCCTTTCAAAGTGATATCATGATCTCCTTATATAGGGTCAATGGTGGTGCCGATCAGGATTGTCCTTGTCCTGCCAATTAGAACGCACCCCCAATCACACTATCGATAGGTAAGGAAATAAGTTTTCCATTCTGTAACCTCAAGCAAATTTTTTGGGAAAAATGGTAGTAAAACGTAATATGTAAGTCCGAATCATGCATAAGGAATACCGTTGGAAAGGATATTCATAGAACTTTAAGACTCCATTGGGACACTCCCAAGTTTGGGAGTTGACTTTCGTCAAACATGGCTCAGAAGTGCCCGAGGGTCTTTTTTACAGGAGATTCTCGGAGGAAAATAAATCATTCATTTAAACCATAAGGCTGATTCATGAACGGGATGAATCGTATGAAAGGGTATTCATATCCCTTCAAAGATTCATCTAGTTTTGTTCAGTTCGAAGATCTGACCCTAGTTAAATGGGTCTCAAAAATGCCCGATGACCCTCAAAGTAAAATGGGTCTTTAGTCCATACTATAAGGTTGATTCGCGCATGGGGTGTACCGTTTAAAAGGGTATTTAGTGCCCTTTAAGTATTCATTCAATTTTCTTCAAGATGAATAGTTAACAGGAGTCAAATAGATCCTGAGAGTACTCGGTGGCCTTTAGATCAAATTTTGAGGGAAAACGAATCGTTCGGCCGAATAGTAAGGTCGATTCGCGCATGAGGTGGATAATTGGAATGGGGATTCAGAGCCCTTCAAAGATTCATTGAGCTTTGCGTCGGGTGAAGAAGTTGATAGGAGACAAAATGTGGCTTGAAAGCACCTGGTGTCCTCCAGATCGATTTTTAATAGTAAAATACATCATTCGTCTGAACCATAAGGTCGATTTTCTCATGGGGAGGATCGTTGGAACGGGGATTGAGAGTCCTTCGAAGATTCATTGAGATTTTTCTCTGATGAGAAAATTGATCGAATTCAAATGGGGCTTGGGAGCACCCGGTGGCCTCTAGATCTGTACTCAAAGTATGATATAGGGTTTTATGGTGAATGGGGAAGTGCGACGGACCTAAGGAGAGTCTTAAGAGGGTCTTTGAATGTGGTGTCTACAAAATACTTTTCATTATTGTTATGATTTTCTTGTATTGGGCATTGGGCATATTTTGACGGAACTTGATGAGACAACACTCGTCCACTAAGACAACCTATGGGTTTGAGGGCTTATTGCATATGCTAAATGCAATCGTTCACCCACGAAAGTGGCATTTATATCTTATATGATTTTATACTTTTTGTATTGATAAATGTTGGAATAGTCTTTTTTTTGTTTCATCACCAGAGACTAATAGTGTCTAATTTATGGGGTATGATACGTCACGAATATTGCCTATTTGGGCTCATTATTCTTATGCATTATATCACTTTTATATTTATTAACTCCTAGTTTAAGCTACTAAACAACCTCTTTTATGAATGTTTATATGATTTACGAGAAATAATTGAGCTTTTGTAGATATTGAAATTCTTAGCATGATGATCAGTTGTATTTTGAGAAAGTTCCATCATTTTTTGTAACTACAAAGGAATTTCATCCTTTTCATGCTTCATGGTTTGGACAGTGGATTCCATGGAAGCGTAATTCTTTGAGTTACCTTTTTGGGGCCATAAACCGCACGTTGTTTCAATTTTTAATGTTGAAGTTAGAGCCATTTCTGTAAATGTAGCTTTTCCCATCTTGAAGAAACACAGTGCCTAAGAAAAAAATGCCCCGGTTGACTGGCCTTTCATTTTATGCCTATGATGGAAGGCAGTGGGCTTAATTCCAAACCCATGATCAATTGACCCGTTAGCCGCTGTCGATCGGGCCCATCAGATATTTTTGCGATTTCCCATTTTTGTTTCTTTTTCCTTTTCTTTTATTACAACTTACTATATATTTGTAAGTTGGTTTATTTAGTGGGGGATCTAGTTTTTATTTCATTTTAGCTTAGGTTTTAGGGAGCTTATCTCTCTCAGGTTTCCGTCCCATTTTTGTATTTAAGTTACATTATTCATCTGCTTCCTCATCTATTTAAGCTTTCTTTCCTTGTTTTAAGCTTTCGTAATTAGTTTATTTTCTTTATTAATTAGGTTTTGTTAGTTAATTAATTGTGTACCTTTTTCGTTTTTATGTTTTCATTGTTTTACTATGCGTATTAGCTAGTTCAAAAGTTGGGATCATATTTCCGCCATTAAGGGTTATCGAGCTTTGAAATATAGCATTTGGTTAGAAATGCTTTTAATTGGAACCTCATGTATTAAAATAAAAATATTTGGCATTTAACTACCTTTATCATGCAACGGTAGTATATATAGAGATATCACGACCTTAATCCATTTGTGACCATTTTGTTTGAAAGTAAATACTTCCATTTTTGGGTTAGGTCCCTTCATGTGTGATGTTTATAATCACTTGAATATGCTTGGTTAATTGTGTGTTCAGACTAATTTTCTCAATACTTATTGTTGGTCCAGGGCTGGGATGTGATCATAATCTCATTTTGTTAATCTTTGTTTAGTTTTAATTAGCGTAGCTAACTTTTTCCATTTTCCCTTTTATACCATCATCATCATTTACACTTTTATTTGAGAAGTAATACATCAATTAACATCAATCAAACATTCCCTGGAGATTATTGATACCTGGACTAACGGCTATACTCCACATGAGTTTAGTTAGAGTTCAGTTTTTTTTATTGTGGTCGAAAACTGATAACAAGGATTAGCTTATCTACACGGATTCTCGGTTGCCTCCACGTCAGTAGGCACCGCTTGGGACCAAACAATATACATCCAGTCTTATTTATCTTTCTCTCATTTATTTAATGACTTCTCTAGATTAGCATTTCATTAATTCATATCCCTTTATTTGGTATTATTTATAGTTAGTGTAGTCCTGCTAAGACTAAATTGGTATACTAGTTTTAGGCGACTTATTATTTATAATTATTCAATCTTTGGACGCTTGTTTATGTATGCAACTCGTAAACTTCTAAGTGACTCCTTTTCTACCCACATCTTTTCATGCTCTCTCTCTCTCTCTCTCTCTCTCTCTCTCTATATATATATATATATATATATATATATATATATATATAGACACCCTAATGTAGGACCCCACTAAGAACCTCCTTAGGTCCCTAATAGTAATTTATTCAACACAAACACTAGGTCGCACTCCGAGTAATGATATGGAGGCCAACGACCACTCCCAAACTCCGTTTTACTCCGATTTGATCTCCGTTCTGATCAAATATCAATGAAACCTATAAAGGATCTGAAACCCTTTTTCCAATGGTCCGTGTCGTGCACGAATCCGCCTTATGTTTCTACAAATGATTCATTTTAAAGTGATTATTGATCTAGAGTCCACCGGGCGATGTAGGGCTGCATTTGACTCTAAAAAACTCCTTAAACTGAATGAACCCTTTACGGGCTCTAAACCCCTTTTGCAACTGTCAATCCAGTGCATGAATTAGCCTCATATTTTGCAAGAATAATATGTTTTACTTCTAAGGCACACGGGGTGCTTTCCGTCCCTGTTTGACCTTGGTTAACTCTCCAAACCAATCCAAGGTTAATGAAACCTCGAAGGGATCTGAATTTACTTTTCCATGGTCCATGCCATGTGCAAATAGGCCTCATGGTTCACACGAATAGCCCATTTTCCTCTACAACCCCCTTGTCTGGAGACCATCGGGCGCCTCCGAGCCTCGTTTGACTTTGGTCATCTCTCGAATCTGGGATTAGCTCAATGGATTCTTTAAGGGATCTAAATTACCTTCCCAACATTTCTGGTCATGCATGATTCGAACTTATAGGTTTCATTTTATGCCCATTTTTTCGAAAAGTCCATACCAGACTGCCTATAAGTACCCCAGACCCATGCCCATCGGCGGGGTGTACATTCTTTGCCGAAGAAGGAAATAACTATGCCAATAGGCATTCTAGGGGTCATGCTGATCGGTAAACCCTAACCCTAAATGGCACTTTTTAAAGGGTTCATGATCTCACCCCTAAAGGATGTCCCTTTCAGCAGTCATCAAACATTCTCTCGAAATCAAAGCCTTCTGTTTTCCAAAAAAGTTCATTTTCATGCATACCTTGATCTCACTTAGCTATCCACCACCCTATAATATTACCTTTATACAACTACAAAAACTAGTCTACTTACATTCTAAATTCAGAAACAAAGACCTATAAGGAGGTATATTCCTCACCCATTTTTCTAGCTTAATCATGTTTGTGTTATTATTGACTTTATTCTCATTTTGTGATATCTTTTAGTTTTGTTTCATTGTCTCACATCAAATAATATTCACACTTTTATTACCAGTATTTCACACAAATTATTTCCATTCAAACCAAAAAAGATAAAAAGAGGGCTCGTTCATATATTCCAAAACTAAAACTTCCATTTTCTCACACTTTCACACTTGAACACATTTTCCTCCAAAAACACTCGAAGAGGAGTCCTACATTTGGATTTATGGGTTGCTCCCCACCCTTATGCTTTACTAAGTACGTGGACTTTGATGCCCCTTAGGCGTCTTGGGACAACACCGAGATTCGAGTCCTCCATTTTCATTTTATGTCTTTGATATTCTATTATATCTATTCTGTGAGTCTTAAACTCCTATAGATTTTTGTTTGGTCCGACATGCGCAGTCTATTTTCCATAGCAATTCGTGACTTGGAGAACATGTATGTTTCTTATTATTTTTGAGTATACTCCTATAGATGAGTCCGCTTTGTCCATTCCATGATGCGAGTCGTATAATTCCATTCTCCCATTATTTATATTATACACATGTACACACACATCACGGAGAAAAAAATAGATTAACATAGCCCATGAGAGACTGAAAGGGTGGAATGGGTACCTAACACCTTTCATCCGATAATTTTGTCCCCCGACTGAATCACTTGGCTTCGTATGAATCAGTTTGACATTGATGTCATTCGTTTGAGGCGGCGACATTTTTTTCCTATTTTGAGCAAAATAGGTTGGAGGCTCCATCTCTTTATGTCATATCCAATTGACGACGGCCAATTTTATATATAAGGCATACCACAAAGACGACGATATGAATGGAGGAAAGAGGATCTCCATATCCTCAAATTGCCCACACGCGCACGACGATAAAAGGGAGAGAGGGGGATCCTTTTACTCCTTTTCCCCCATCTTTGCTTTGGGGTCGGGCCCTTGCCGAAAGAATCTGACCTAGGTTCATTGTTTTTCTAGATGTGAAGGATTGAAAATGGAAACAAATATAAAAATTTCAGCTACCTCCCCACTACTCGTAAAGCTCTATACCAAATTTCCTAGGTCTAAAAGATTTCAGATGGATCAAAGGCATCACTTTTGGTTATCTTCCCACATCCTAAAAAAGCTCTTACATGAAAAAAAAATTATGGATCTAGAAATATATATTTTATATTTACGGAATTTATATGCACCAAATGTTTTAAGAAATGTTTAAGTGAATCTTCACATCAGGTTCTTAGCAATGTCATGCTTTTTCACGTGCATATGAATTTAATGATCTTTTATGTCCATAACATCATCATATTTTATCTCTACATAAGAAAATCAATTTCTTGGGGTTATTATCTTTCTCTCACCAAAAAATTACAGAACAACACGCCAAATACAAGGATGAAAGGAAATTGTACTACCTAATGGTCCACAAATAAGGTAATTATTTTCTATCCAATACTTTCGTTTCTTATGTTCGGTCACACTTTATTAATGATCTTTTAGTTGTGTATGGAATTTAATTTTTTTTTAACAGGTTTATTTTTAGATGGTTCCTATATGATGTTTGTGTTATTGCAATTTAGGTTGTGCAAACGAGACATTAAAATTCTAGTAGACATGTTTGTTTTTTATGTGTCTGTATATATATATATATATATATATAGATAGATAGATAGATAGATAGATAGATAGATAGAGAGAGAGAGAGAGAGAGAGAGAGAGAGAGAGAGAGAGAGAGAGAGAGAGAGAGTTTAAAAAGGAAATTATAATAGTGTCCTTTTTCCAAGTGGTGTTAAAGGCACACCTAAATTTAAGGGTCACAATGTGGTTTTTTGGTTCGGGTTTTGGTCAACACAACAAGGGTTTATGAGACACGTAACTCAAATAATAAGACATGATAAAACGACTAACGACTATAATGATCTTTTATCTCCATCTAAGAAAATTGTAAAATGCGTTGATGCGGTGTGATAACAATTTAAGCCAATTCACAAATTTCCAATTTTATACTTATTTAATTGGACTCAATTTTCGAACCAATTTTAATTGAACCCTAAAACATGCATCTAGGTGGTTAAATCAAACCATCATAAATAAATTATTCTCCCATGGATTTGTGGAAAAAAGTACCAAAGGGAAAAACCTTATATTTCATTATGCAAAGGTAAATCGCAACTTACATACACAATGAAATCTACAATGAATATCCACAGACACTCACATAGAAATCAGTCTATAATTGGCAATGGATCGAACGCAGTGAACACACAAAAACACGCTGCTCCAAATCAGCCTGGAACACGTGCAAGTACTCCCAATAACACGCAGTTGTCACCCGTAGATTTACCCTCTCTACATGAGAAACTTCAATAAGTCGTATCTTGGTTTCCAAAATAATTCACTAAAGCTATAGAGATTTTTGTGAATTGAAAAACAAATGTTTAAACCCTAAAGAAGAAGACAAATAATTATGCAGTTTGCACTTTTCGTGTATGGAAAAAACTCAGGTCTTATTCATTTAACATGTTATTTATAAAAAAAATCAGCCGGTGCTGTCGCTCGAACGAGATCATCTTGTGTCTCGAACGACATGTGATGTCGCTTGAAGAGATTTCGCGTGACATATCAAATGACTTTAGAAACTAAAATAGTGTGACGTCGTTTGATAAAATACTTCAAGCGAACCTTGAGCGAGGTATCTCGCTACATAGCCTATCGCTTGAAAATGTTGTTTGAACTACTTTGTCATGTCGTTTGAACGACATCAGTGAAAAATAATGTTTATAAAAACTCCTCCTCAACACCTACAAAAAATTATTTTGACGAAATACAACGCCTCAATTGTTTAAAAATATTTTTGAAAAATTATCCCAATACTTTAAATGATCCGTTAATGGATTTAAATACAACCTTACCAAAATCAATCTCATAAAGGCTTGATAGTTGAAGAATGTTGATATTCGGATCCAACTTGATGCATGATTGGACTTGAACTTTTCTTCGACGGTTGTAGTGGTGTACGACATACTCTAATATAAATCGGACTATATAAGATATGTCCTTACAAATCTTCCCCTATGTCTATGCCAGTACAAACTAAAAATATAGGAATTATCAAATCAAAAATACTATACAAATCTAATACCCTTCCATAAACCCAAAACGGAAAAGGAACTAAAAATGTAAGTCTTAAACATTATTCAAAATCTTCAAATCTCTTTGCTTTTCATTGTCATCATCAGGGTGTGCAAAATTTGATCCTGAATTAGGTACCTACAAACATGAAACAAGAAACAAGTACCTTCGAGATGTATCAAGTTTGAAATAAGATAAACATAAATAAAAACAGAGATCAAATCTCAAATCTCCCCCATAATTTAAAATTCCCCACTAAATCATCATTGATTCTCCCTCTTTTTATTTGTCCGAAATAGACAAGGAAAATAATAAACACAAATAAACATGGAGTGTCACGACAAGAAAAACAAATAATTATGATCATCATGGATATTCATGAAAGCGTTCACCAACTATTTTTTATTTTTCAATGTTTCAAACAAAAATGCGAAAATAATTTTACAAAAATCACACACCGTGAATTTATAGTAAGATTACCAAATCAGGGAAACTGAATGAATGTGTGTGAACTAATTCGATAAGAAAATAAATGCTATCAAACATAATATATGTACACGATGAACATGGATACTCCTAATGAATGAACTCAAAATCGTCCTTATATGTCAAAATATGAATTTATACTGAATCTAATCAACATATGAAGTCTAATAGTATTTTCACACCAATAATGTCAAAAACTATGTAATGCTTTTTTAAGACTTTGTCAGGACGTACAAACTCATTGATTTATTATCAACAAATATCCCTCATAAATAATAAATCTTTTATTTTTCTATTGAGGTAATCTATTTTTCTCAACTTAGATAAATCCTATTGGCCCCTTTTAGTATATATATCTTTTTATTGCCTTATTTATTTCGAGCTCTTTTAAATGTTGGCTTTCACGACGTGATTAATATTCACTCGCAGCCCTTTTCGTATTCACTGGTCATTTTTTCATATTAAACAAATTCCTCACGAGCAATGGCTCTTACATGCACTACTTTCATTGTCAAGTTTTATCGCATTTGGTTCGTTTTAATGACAGGATTGAGATAGGAACACTTCGACCAACATGTGTTAGTTAAGTACAATAACCAAACAAATCCATGCAAGTCTGGAATAATGGAGACTAACAATCAAACATGTAGAAAGTAATCTCAAATTACATCTTAATGACTCCAAACATTATAAAGCACAAAAATAAAATGATGACGCATATCAAAACAGTATTAAATAGTCACATGGATATGAAATGATGTTATGGCTTGGTCATCCTAAATGTCGATTCATAAACAGTGGAAACAAAATACACAAATATTTTTGTCTTTTTCTATAAAATTTATCAGAATAAAATCTTTTTAGCTTTTTTTAGTTTTTCTCAAAAAATAGAAACTCTATTTGTATTTTTCCAAAAAATTTCAAAAACAAAAATCTATTTGGTTTTTCAAAAAATATATCAAAATGGAAATTCTAAATAAAAAATAATACACACTAGCAATAGGTATAAAATATCATCATGAAAATCATCTTATGCTAGCAACCTCATCTAAACCTCAACCATTAGGTGTGGTGGAGACTTTCCAAGGTAATGACATCCTATGAAAAAATTCCATCAAGTCATGTGAAGTTTTGACCAAAAACTTAACTTGCTCCCTTATATGTGAAAACTCTCTCATGTAATCATCCGTAGGATCACGTGTGGGTACGTGTGTGGGAACTTGTGAAAGAACTCTACATGGCACACTTCCCAACTTAAAAAAAATTCCCTAAGGTATCATCTCTTCTTGCAATGGGTGCAAACATAAACGGGCCTAGGAATACCTCTCTCAAAATGTCTATGTCCCATTTTCCTCTCCAGAATGGGATGCCTAAGTGCATTGGCTTGAGAGCCATATGGATCCATCACAAATTCGAGAACCGGATCGGGTGCAACATGGGAAGTGTACGCACTGTCATGACCTATTCCTAATCTTTCAACATTACCCAAATCAAGATCGGGGAGAATCTTTATTACCTTATTAGATGTGTCCTCTAAAGTGACATTTACCTCCCGATCATGTTCAAGATACCTCTTTAATTGTGACATACGGGCTTCAAGTTCACTATTTTCCTGATCTACGATGATCAAGTTCTCACTCAAAGTAACCTTCACCTTATTAAGTTGACTCGCTGACGCCTCAAAACCTCTTAAAATCTCTAACTCTCTCTCCAAATCTACCACCCTAAGACCTAATTTCTTATTCAACTTCTTCGTCTATAAGGTCTTGGCATACAAATCTCTAAATGCAATTTGGAATTCACTTTCGGCCTCACTGGGTACTCACTCTCACACTCGCTAAAAACATCCAAACTTTCATCAGAGATCTCACGTGCACAATTATCCTCATCGTCATGTGCCAAACTAGGTGTGATATTGTAACTAGCTAAAAAAGCTGCAAACATTCCATGTGAAGGAATATCCCCCGAATCCTTCACCTCTTACTCACTATCGCTAAGAGTGGCTGGCATGGAAATCTTCTTGCCCTTTCTCTTTAGCCTATTAGGACACTGAAACGCCTTATTACCCTTTCCCACACATTCGAAAAAATATCTCATCTTCCTCCTTCTCTTTCTCATTCACTTTCTTACCACTCTATTTGGCCTCATCTTTCTTTTTATATTTCTCAAAAAATCTTTTTATTGGAAGAATTTTCTTTTAAAAATTCAAGAAAATTTTTGATATTTTTAGCAAACATGGACACATCATCAAAATCAAACTCACCCTCAGACTCAAACTCACAAACTTTAGCTTTCTTTTTCTCTTTTCTCTTGGACACTTCCTTTCCCTTCCTGATTTGGGTGGTAAGTTCTATCCCTTTATCCTTAGGCTTCAAACTGTTAGGAAACATGTAAATTTCATATGTCTGGAGGTCTTTTATCTTCTCTTCTAATTTTAGATTGCTCAAATTACCTAAGGAATTCAAAATGATCACCTTCGGGATAAAACATTTAGACAACGATGTCAAAATGTTTTCTAACCACTCGTGCATCAGGAATGTGCTCATAGAGAATGAAACTAGTGTTAAAGATATCAGACAAACGTGCATAAAACTCATCAAAACACTCGGATTCAAGCAAGGTAATCGTTTGAAATTGAGTAGTTAAGTTTTTCTATTTAGACTCTTTTAATGTAATCATGACTTTATGGGTAAATTGTAAAACATTCCAAGCTTATTTTGACATGGTGCATGTCATGATATGTTAGAACTTATTAGGGGTGATGGATCTAGAAATTGCACTTAGCTAACGAAAATTAAATGTACTCCATTTGAATTCATCCTCAGTGCAGTCAGTCACAGGATTAAAATTGGTGATATTTTTAGTGGTGACAGTGGGAGGTGTCCACCCTCCATAACAAACACCCTCATCGATTTTTTTAATGCAATTTTATACGGGATTTCCAATAGGCATAATAAGACCAGTCAAAAATTGGCAATAGATTCTATAAGTTTTCATTCGAAAACATTGTTAAATTTCAAAATCAGATTTTAAAAAAAAAATCATTATCACAAAAAAAATTGATTTCAGTCGGTGTCGGTGGGCTGTCCCCACTCCCTTACCGCGGCGAAGTATCCCTGACCCAACAACTGCTCAATCTGATCTCGTAACTCTCTCATTTCAGCTGGAGCCATACGGTAAGGTGCGCGGGCAATAGGCCGAGTGCCCGGAATCAAATTGATCACAAACTCTATCTCCCTACTCGGAGGTAATCCAGGTATATCCTGAAATACATCGGCAAACTCTCGAACAACCGGAATCGAATCAAGCGGTATCACCACTTCCTTAGAGGTCTCTTCCTCTATATATTACAAATGAGTGGACGATCCTCCCTCAGGACGAGGCATCACCACTAAAAACATCTCCTGCCAGGGAATGGCAAAGATAATACTCCTACTAAAACAGTCAATCATGGATCGGTACGCAACTAGCCAATCCATACCAATAATGGCATCATACTCAGTCATCTCTAACACTAACATATCCGCGGGTAAAGTAAACCTCCCAATCTCTATACCCACGCCTCTACATATAAAGGAAATCACGGAACCCCTACTCAACGGCGAATCTACACAAGTAACCGTACTCTCGGCGGTGTCTAACAACCCAATGGTGCGTGCAAATCTCATAGCAATGAAACAATGTGTAGCCCCCGTGTCAAATAAAATACGCCCCAGAGTCCCCTAAATAAAGAACATACCCTCAATGGCTGGCGGATCCTGTGGGGCTGCGACCTGCTGGAGCTGATACACTCTCCCATACTGAAGCTGTCCATGCTGAACTGGGACTGCTGGAATGGGTGGTAATGCTGCCATCTGCGGTGGTGCCGGGAGGGCGGCGGGAAACATAGGCCTCTGTGGCTCCTCTCGAGCACCCTGCTGCTGCGGGGCCCTACCCCTATCCGGACAATCCTGACATTTATGGCCAGTCTTGCCACAAACGTAACACTTCCCCAGGAAGTTCCCCCTCTCTGTCCCTGCTGCCCTCGGCCCTGGTGGCCGTTTCCATTCTTCCCCTGGCCATGCTGGCCCTGCTGAAACTTCTGTTGACCATTCTGGCCCTGATGGCCGTTCGGACCCTGATGGCCCTGCCTAAAACCTCCCCGATCTGAACCTCTTATGATCCCCCTGCTGGGAACCCTGGTCACCCTGCCTCTGCCCCTGAGTAGATTTTGCCCCATTGGCACCATTTCCTCCAGTCCTGCCTTAGTGGCTGGACTCTCCTGATATCTTGCTCTCAGCCATGTGAAAGCGGTGATCCTGGCAGTGTAACAGTGCAGCATTAACCACATCAGAATAAGTGGCCAACAAGAGGTTCCCCAATAAAAGCTGACGGATCCTCCATGTCAATCCATCTGTAAACTTCTGGATCTTCTTCTCCTCTGTCGGTATTTCATCCAGAACAATATTCAGTAGATTAGTGAATTCGGCCTCATACTCGGCCACAGTCCTTCCCTCCTGTCTGAGATTCATTAACTTCCTCCTCATTTCCATGTGAACGGCTGACGAAAAATACTTGCGGTCAAACCGCACCCAAAACTCCTGTATCGTGAGAGTATCTCTCTCCTCTCCGGTGGTAATAGACTCCCACCACTGCAGTGCAGATCCCACTAGCTTAAAAGTAGCTAGTACCTGCCTCTGAACATCGGTGCACTCATACATCCTCAAGTGCCTCTGAATGTCTTTCCTCCACTCACTTGAAACCACAACATCGGAGCTACCTGCGAACTCCGGCGGGTGCGCTTTTTGAAAAGCATCACATACACGTTCCCAAGCAGACGGGAATACATGTGCCTGAACTGGCATGGCTATTGGTGCCTGGGGTGGTACCTGTTGTACAACTGCTAGAGCGGCATTTACCGCTTGGGATATAATGGCTGCAACCTCAGCGGCATTCATGGTGCCCTGTACTGGTGCTGGCTGGGGCTCTGGCTGTGCATCCCTAGGAACCCATGGTGCACATGGTGGAGGAATCTAAAATAAGAGTAAGGTCTATAAGTTCGCAGTTATAAACCCAAAATAGCTGAAGAGCAAAGCATACATAAAAGAATACAACAGTCCTAAAATATAGGGCTCTACATCAAAGAAAGCTCAGCGGAAACATAATAAGCCGTACAGATCCTAAAGAACACTAGAACCTAATGCTCTGATACCACCTGTGACATCCCGACTAATTAAATACCGGGTAGCTACTCCTTTATTAAATTAATACAAAATGTCAAGTTGGTCCAGTTAACAGTATCACTGTCGAAAACCTTTTAATCATTACTAACCACCTAGTATTTAAAAAGAAAGATGTCAAATTTTAAATTAAGTCTGATTAACATACAATAAAAGGATTATGAAAGAATATCATAACCATAAACCATAAAGTCTCAATAAAGTAACCAACAATTAATAATAAGTCCGGAGGAAAACCCCTCACAACAATCCCACCACTGAAATAAATAAAACAGTTTATCCTGAATTAATTACATGCCAACAATCTGAATAACTGAAATATGAAATATCTCTAATAGAAATGGACGACATGCCCTACAAATGATGGAAACTGAATAGAGTCAAGAAAAAAGAAGCGTCTACTAGCAAGTCCTTGTAACTTCCACAAACAGCTGCAGCTCGTCACCTGAATGGAAATCCTATGCATGGTGTCCTTGTGGCTGGGCACCTAAAAGGTTTTTACAAAAATAGATTTGAAAGCAAAAGGGTCAGAGCCCGAAAGTGGAGAGTAAGCAAGTGCTTTAATAACATTAAAACAAAGAATGCAAAATACATGTTAAGACGTGCTCTCACATGAAATATTCACCTCTCGTCTAATCGTGCACTCCTAATGTACAGTACCCATCTAAGTGGTATTTATATATAACTAAACCGACATAAGTTCTAACCCATCTACTCGATTCACAATATGAATTCCCAATGTTATCACTTCAATAGATATCTTTACTTAAACTCGAATTCTCAATTATTAGCATTACCATTTACTGGAGCTAATCCCCTTATTTATCTTCTCAAGGAGTTACTATAAATTATTCTCATAATTAAACATGACAAGTCTGTTCATTTAACCGTATATCATTCACATCATAAATATACAATACAAGAACTCCGAGACTCAGCTGCGGTGCACACATACTCTGCTATCCATCCCAATACATCACGTACATAAGGATCACGCATTCCGAATCTCTCAGGAATCGTTCTCAGATAACAACAATCACAAACAATGGAGGCGAACACAGTCACATCACATGGGTCATGCACATACCTACGCTCCCATGATCACCAAACTTATTAACTTCCCAATAAGTCCTTCTCTGACCTATGTCCTCAAGGTACCAATCTATATCCCCTCGTAGGCACACAAAGAATAGATGGCCCTAAGTGAACGCAAACCTCCCGTGATAGCAAGCATGGTAGGTATGTCATACACATAAAATCAGATACATATACTAAGCATACACACATCTTAGTAATTACCATAAATTATTAGTGGTATACTTCTCATTCTCATACCAACTTATAATGTTACACAATTCTCATATACCCGGTTAATACAAATATTTAAGTCGTCAATAATCCTCACATCGTATATAGTCACTAGCGTCCTAATCCACAAATATCATTTGGTTCACTCCTCATTATATCCCAATTCTCCCAATTATACCAAATAGTTAACAAAGGAAGGTTATCTCTACAATTAAATATGGTTACGGGACACTAGAAATCGAATCAGGCCAGAAAGGCCAATCTCTCAACTCGTTAGAAGTCTCGTTCGAACGAGGTCGTTCGAACAAGAGTTCGTTCGAACGAAGTGGGCATCTAACGAGATCTCATTCGAACGAAAGGCATCGAACGAACATCCCACTCGTTAGAAGTCAAACTATCAACTCGTTAGAAGCTCGTTCGAACGAGCTCGTTCGAACGACCTGGGAAGGCCTTCTAACAAGGTGACAGTTTCTAGCCCAGAATTATCCTATTTCGCTTTTCCCAATTTTCTTCACCTCTAATCTCATCTAAACATCATTCCAACAGTAGTTCAAGGTTTCTAATCATTCCTAAACATACTTAAGTCATATAATAATATTTATATGGGGTCAAATCATCCTAAACCACATCTAATCATCAAATCTCCCCAATTTTCCCCAAATCTCATGAACATGAACCCTAGAAATTTAAAGTCATCAATAGACATAATTAAATCCGTTTTTGTGATATAAAAGATGTATTTCTATCAGAATAATCACCCAAACATAATTCTACATGCAATTTCCTTATCAAAATGTGAATTTCTAATTCCAATTCAATGGTTTTTTTTTGTCAATCTCCCAAAACAATGCAAATTTTTATAAATTTCTTAGCATGGAAGAAATATTCGTTGTAAATAACGTAATTAAACCACTTTCCTTGGATTTTTCTCTGAATTTGGTGTTGAATTGATGAAGGTTGTTCTCTCCTTTTTCTCCCAAGGTTGAAGGTTAAAGATGGAGGTTGTGTTTCTCTTTTTGGGGACTTCTCCTAACCTCTCCTAAAACTCCTGTTGCCCTCAACTCAATTAATTTATGGTAATGGGTTAGTGGGTTCTGAAATTACCTATTTTAAACTCCCAAAATTCGTTGGTCATAAATCCCCAAATTCCAAAATTACCAAACCACCCTTTTAAGTTGCCGGTATGGCCTAAAAATGCCCCGGGACCCAAACTAAACCCCCGACTAGTGTTTTCTGACTATTTCGACCCTTCCGGACACGTTGGCATATTCAAAATGACCATACGGTTGATAAAAATAAAATTCACTTTTTAATTAAATAATGTTCCTGGCGCGACTGTCACACGCGTCCCAACAAAATTTCCAAATTGCCGTATTTCTATCTCGCGACAATTTTAATATTCTCAATATTAATATATTTCCATATGTACGCATTATAATCAAATACCAACTCACATCTCGTTAGTATTTTATCCGGATTAATTCTCAATTAATACACATTTAATTCAATTAATCCCATAAATAAAATATCACAAAAATATGGGGTATTACATCAATAACTTGGAGCAACCGGCTCTGACACCAATTTGTAAAATGCGCTAATGCTGTGTGTTATCCAATTAAGCCAATTCGTAAATTTCTAATTTTATACTTATTTAATTGGAGTCAATTTTTAAACCAATTTTGATTGAACCCTAAAACATGCATCTAGGTGGGCAAATCAAACCATCATAAATAAATTGCACACACAAATTTTGGGAAAAAAATACCAAAGGGAAAAACCTTTTATTTCATTATGCAAAGGTAAATCTCAACTTACATACACAGTGAAATCTATAATGAATATCCACAGACACTCACATAGACCTCGAGCTACAATTAGCAATGGATCGATCGCAGTGAACCCACAAAAACACGCTGCTCCAAATCATCTTGGAACACGTGCAAGTACTCCTAATAAAACGCAGTCGTCACCCGTAGATTTACCCTCTTTACATGAGAAACTCCAACAAGTCGTATCTTGGTTTCCAAAATAATTCACTAAAGCTATTGGGATTTTTGTGAATTGAAAAACAAATGTTTAAACCCTAAAGATGAAGACAAAATAATCATCCAGTTCACCCTTATTATGTATGGAAAAAACTCAGGTCTGCTTGAAGAAAAATGACTCAATTAACACGCTATTTATAAAAAATTGGAGTCGGTGTTGTCGTTCGAATGAGATCATCTTGTCTGTCGAACGAGATGTGATGTTGCTTGAAGCGACTTCGCTTGACATATCAAACGACTTTAGGAACTAAACAATGTGACGTCATTTGATAAAATACTTTAAACGAACCTTGAGAGAGGTATCTCGCGAGACACCCTATCACTTGAAGCTGTCATTTGAACTACTCTGTCATGGACATTGACATGTCGTTTGAATGACATCAAAGAAAAATAAAGTTTATAAAACTCTACCTCAACACTTACAAAAAATTATTTGACGAAAAACAAAGCCTCAAATGTTTAAAAACATTTTAGAAAAATTATCCAAATACTTATAATGAACCGTTATGGGATTTAAATTCAACCTTACTTAAATCTATCTCACAGAGGCTTGATAGTTGAAGAATGTTGATATTCGGATCAGACTTGATGCATGATTGGACTTGAACTTTTCTTCAACAGTGGTAGCGGTGTACAACATACTCTAATGTGAATCAGACTATATAAAATATGTCCTTACAAATCCTTCCGTATGTCTATGGCGGTACCAATTAAAAATATCTAGATTATCAAATAAAAAATACTATAAAAATATAATACCCTTCCATGAACCCAAAATAGAAAAGGTACTAAAAATGTAAGTCTTAAACATTATTCAAATCTCTTTGCATTTCTTTGTCATCATCAGGCTGCGCAAATTCGATCCTAAATTCGGTACATACAAACGTGAGACAAGAAATAAATACCGTCATGATGTATCGAGTTTGAAATGAGATAAACATAAATAAAAAAAATAAAGATCAAATCTCAAATCTCCCCCATAATTTAAACTCCCCCACTAAATCATAATTCATTCTCCACCTTTTTATTTGCCCAAAATAGACAAGGAAAATAATAAACACAAATAAATATGGATTGTCACGACAAGCAAAACAAACAACTATGATCATCATGGATATTCATGAAAGCATTCATCAACAATTTTTTATTTTTAAATGTTTCAAACAAAAATGTGAAAATAATTTTACAAAAATCACGCACCATAAATTTATGGTAAGATTACCAAATTGTGGAAACTGAATGAATGGGCCTGAACAAATTCGATAGGAAAATCAATGCTATCAAACATGACATATGTTCACGATGAATATGGATACACCTAATGAATGAGATCAAAATCATCCGTAGATGTCAAAATATGAATTTATATGACATCAACTCAATCTAATCAACACATCAAAGTCTAATATTATTTCCACACCAATAATGTCAAAAACTATGTAATGCTTTTTTAAGACTTTGTTAGGATGTGCAAACCCGTTGATTTATTTCCAACCAATCTACTATGACAACCCGCTCACCAAAATATGGGGTGGCCAGCCCGATACTCCAATATAATAGGGATCATTGATGGGATCATTCTCAGCATCGCAACAAAATAAAAAGTATACCGAATAACCACTCAATATTTCAGAAAAACGGGTTGCCATAAATTTTGGTTTTAAAGTTAAGGAAAGAATTTAAACAACCATATTTAAAAAGAAAGTGGAAACCCCGAAGATATAATATTACATACACATCAAATATACCAAAAGGGACCGAATATGTTGTCGGTCAACAGGCTCTTACAACAATATTAAAGAAGTTCAGTAAATTACATAATACATTACATTAGACAATTACAAAAGCTGGGGCCTCACGGCTGAGTAAAGGACCCAATCATAACTAGAGTACAAGGATGACGGTGCCTATGACAATATATACCACCACGGCTCTTAAAAACACCGGAGTAGTAAAGTCAGAACATGCATCCTTACGGCAGAGCACCTGAGCGGATACAAGATTCATGCACAAAAAGAAATATGAACGGGTCCGGGCCCGGTTTTATATGATCACTAGATGAATAAAGAGTATGAAAATTATGAACAGTAAATCATGACTAACAGGAATAAAAATCTACCTACACAATTTAATGCATAAGCTAAGGCATTTAAATAAATCATAGATCTAATTTAATTAAACAGGAGAATAAGAATGATTAACATTAATTTAAAAGCTTTCATCAAGAACACTAATCCATTTAATAGTTTCGTTCTTTATCAGGAAATATAATCATAATTATAAGCTCTTTGTGGCTTTCCATTCCTTATCAGGAATATCATCATTATCATATGCTCTTTGTGGCATGTCATTATGCTCTTTATGGCATTTGTCATACATCAAGTCCCACTTGATTAAGAATTGTTATATTCATATACATATAACGATTCTAAGACCTCCCCTCCGGGTTTCCCCACTGCACGTGCCCCTAAATGACTATCATCTTCCAGGGCCTATCAGACAAGACAGCCTGGGCACCAATAACGCAAGACGTCGGGAAGCGGACATATGCCTGAGGGAGAGTCATGACCACACCTAGAATCACCACACCAGCGCAGAAACATACAATAATCGCTTATATGGCCTAGGACTATATCTACCATGCATTCATTAGCCAGGGGGAATCACCTCACGCGCAAACTTCTCTTATGATAGCATTTAGAGAGGTGTGTTTAAGTAAATTATCATTTACCATATTCATGATGAAGTAAATTATCATTTATCGTAATCGTTATAATTTTCATTTCATTTACCCTTTTTCAAATGTATGTTTTATTTTATACGATACCATAGTCATGTACATTTTTGTAAATATCTCATATTTTACCCGAAGCCGTACTTAATATATCTTATCATTGTAACCTTAATGAATGAATAAACTTTCTATTTAGTCTCCCAAGATTCGTTGGTGGTGTTATTGTAAACCATCAAGACTAACGTAGCTCAATTGAGCTTCTAAAGTCTCCCAATATGATACTACAACTCCTAGTCTCATAATAATCCACTAAAAGAAAAGAATGCCCTAACATCAATTGGCATATCCCCGGAACAACCCCGTATAATTCATTTCTATTCTAGGTTGGTTATACCACTCATCTAGGACTCTAGAACTCTAAGTTTACTTCATACAAGAAGGTTCCTAGGTCCTAAGCCTAAAGAAAAAGAATAAAAATTGAGTTAGAAAAACAACTCAAAAATATCCTGATTCCGAATCGATTCGCCCCAAAGAGAATCAATTTCGATGATAAACCCAACATTCTGCAGTTCGCCGAATCGATTCGGACCTAACCCAAATCGATTCGGGTTTTGCAGGCCTGTAAGCTGACCCCTTAGCAAATTGATTCGCCTTAGGGCCGAATCGATTCGCCCCTGAGAATTTGCCAAGAATGGGTTACGGGTTATGAACCCTAGTTTTCCCCCAAAACTCAAATCTCTTCCATTCTTACACACATCCCACATTATTAAACTACCCCAAATCAACCTACATGATTATTAACTATTATAACCCACAATTTCATCATCATAAACTAAGATTAGGGTTAAAACACCATAAAATCTATAAAACCCATACTTGTTCATTTGATTCCATTACACAACTATCAATACAATTTATGCATCTTAAATCATATATTAGCAAGTAGAAAACTTTCCTTGAGGTTGGAATTTCAGATTTCTTTGTGGTAGAAGCAATCCCAATCTTCAATCTCCAATTTCTCTCTTCTTTCTCATCTTTTCTCTTCCTCTCTCTTTCTCTCTCTATCTCTCTATGTTTAAGACACATAATAGGGAAATTAGGAAATTTAGAAGACTAAAAATAGGGGCTTAACACAAGTCACCAACTTAAAAATGCTAATGATCCATAAAAATGACTCGTTACTACACATTTAGGTTAAAACCAGTCAAAAGTGCTCGGAACCTAAAAATACAATATGGCACTTATTTTAACTGTCTCGCACATTCCGCGACTAACTACGCCCTCTAAAATGGCATCCGGTAATTTTATAATTCATGTCAAGTTCCGATTTCATTTAAAACATAATGTCATTTAAAACACATGACACTATAAAACATGCAACATGATGATATTTAACTACACATGCAGTAAATATGCAACATTCTAGTAAATATTAACTTTCCACTCATTCAATTAATATTTACGCCAATTCCAACATTTTATATAATTACTTCAGGCGATAAATTAATATAAAATTAGTCTCCTAAAAGCGAGGGTTGTTACATACTCCCCCTCTTATGAGGGAAATTTGCCTTCAAAATTTGGACGTACCCTAATCGCATAAAGGGTATACTATCCTAAACTATCATTCTATCACTTTTAACAAACCCCTCGTTGTTGTGGCATCCCAATGGACTCGGACTAAGGTCGTCACTATCGATCTTAGTTTACATTTTTCGTGCTCTAACATGGCCCAAAGCTTTCCTCAGGAACTATCGATCCTATCTTCCTACGGCGAAAGACGGTACCCACATGACTCGGCGCAAATAACCTTACTTCCTGAATCATATTACATCCCTCCTCGGGGATACCTATACCAACGCTAAATTTCTTAACCCCAACACTGCATAACAACTCTTCGTATAAGAGGATCCCTTTTAAAGTATACGGCTCAATAAGCCCAATCATTAAAGAAATGTTCCGGGACCACTCCCAGTCCAAGGAGCATATTTTTCGCTGGTTCCACCCAACGAGTATGCGAATTACTCAACCGGCTACATAAGGCCACTCACGGTGCCATACCTTTGAAAATGATTCAAATTCTTGTATGGGAAATTCCATCCATACGATGCTACTGCTTTCATTCATCCCTTTAGCTTAAGGCACATATTCAAGATATGCCCTTCGACATTAGGTTAACTTCCTCCATTCCATATGGTTCCCATTACTTCCTGGAAACTTTACCAAACCTTTGACACGAATATCTAGTCTCGGTCCACCACTATTTTGATAGGCACTTCATACGGTTCTACCTTTCCTCCATAAAGAGCGGGGCATACTCCTCTACATATAATCCACCAATAAAGGCCGGGAAAGCAACGATTTCATAGAACGATCAACAATTTCCTCAAATAGGATCATGACCATTTCGATGTCGAAAATTCAATAAAGACGTCTATGAATATACCCTTCTTCTTTCCACCACTACTCTCTTCACACGAGTGGGTGAAATGGTCAGTCATAGACATGAATGCTCTTGCTCCAAAGTCTTCCTAGTTGTGCTCGTTCTACTTGTCTTTCCATGCCATCACTAATTTTTTGACGGGTTTTCTACTTGACGCATTTACTACCCCAATCTCATTCCCTTAGTGGAAGGGACTATCCAATTGATAGTCCTTTATGAACTCCATACACCAACTCTATTCTTCCCATAACAAATTACAACAACTTGTTGCTCGTGAGGAAGACCAAATTTCCAGCCCAAGAAGTAGTGCCTCCATTTCTTTAAGGCTATTACTACCGCAATGAATTCTTAATCAAGCATGGGATAATACTTCCCACAAAGTTTAAATTTGTGAGACGCATAAACAATGGGTCCATGCTCCAGTATTATCACTTCCCGTTCTTGGCAGAAACTTGTTCGCTAAATCCACCCTCGAGCTTAACAACATGGGCGCAGGGGTAAAAGTCAACTCATCCTTTTAACTCCCAAAAGTTAGGTTACCAATGTAACATTCTATCTTAGAAAGTCCTCGTCTCTTTTGGCCCAACTTTTCGAATCAGTCGAGATTCCATACTTCTTGTTTCTAAGGACCTAATCCATCTTAGAATTAACCCACAACCTATTCATGGTCAACTCCCTACAGCCTTCCTAAATCAACATCACATGCCCTAAAGGCCTTACGTCCTAATAATCCTAAGGTCGATATATATCCTAGTCGAGTCATATACGTATTATACTAAGTACATCCCTAGTTCCCAAGACCTTTCTCAACTTCCGACATTCGCTCGATTTCATGCGTGGGACGTCTCGCCAAAGCGAAATCCAGACAAGGAACCCTCACGTTACACTACTATCTCGCATTGTCGGTCATCAAGATATAATGGTCTAAGACACATGATCGGGACCGAAAAAATTCTAACTCTCAACCCTACTAATAAGATTCTACTTCTATGTCTTACCATTCAAATAATTGAGTATTTTAACTAATCGAACATTTACTTTCTGTTAAGTCCTACAAATATTTATCCCACTATATACATAACTTTTTAAATAGCCTTCTCATCAAGGCATAACCGTAGGTCTCAAGTCGACTTCATATCTCAGTCTCCCTCACATCGATCAGAGGAGAGAACTATATTCAGTGCTTCTATCTCGCACTTTAATAGCCCTTAATCACTCAACTACGTGATTCTCGGCTAAACCTTTCAACCCAACTCTCAACTAACAAAATAAAATAGGATAACATAAAAGAAGAAAAAGAACAACATCTCTTCACTTCCAACGTCGTTAAGGTTCACGCGTGGAGCGTCTCGCTAAAGAGAAATTCAAACAAGGAACCCCTCATATGCATTATTACTTAACCTTGTTGGTCGTTGAGATAAGGCACAACAACCAAAAACAAATCAAACACTCAAACAAGGTAACACAATAAGAAATGAAAATCTCCTACTTACCTCAAACCACCTCTATAAAGTCTCAACTTGTATCCAGGAGAGATATTATAGGAACACTAGTTTTATCCTGAAACTAGAAGTAGGATAGCCTCGCAATTTATTCGCTTACTATCACCCCAATCAAACCAAAATATCTTTACTCGCATTATACACATCATATAAGTAGCACATAATGCACATAATTATTTTTAAAATATCAGTACTCGCCTTATAACGAGTGAAGGAAAATATAAAACTTCCCTACCATGGAAGTCATATAATTATCCTATTTATAATAGTGTCGATACTACCACAAGCTCAATATACACACCCGATTCTAGAGTAAACACAATACTACCCTATCTTATCATGAGGAATGGACCACCCACTACTAAGGTGGAATTACCACTAACATTCTTACCAATCACCCCGGGTCAATCCTAATGGTTCTCAGACACCGTACTCGAGTCTTATCCGAACCAATATTACTTCCATCATGCCCCAACTAAGCACCTCATCCTTGCCCTTGTTCTCCAATCAACAGAATCAAAATGAGTGTTTCTACATTCCACGTCATAACCATTGTTCCGTCCCTAGCTGCCAACCAATTGCCCACGCAATCCCTTTAATTTTCTTAACAAAAGGGAACACGCTATCGACCTCCCCTTCCTTAGTTCAATGAATCCTCCCTGGGAGGATATCCACCATTGGGGTTTCATGAACACTGTTCCTTCAGAACTGTTAGCGACACTTATTCTGAAGCCTATCATTCTGCCGAAAGGATCTTTCTTCCTTATGCCAACATTATTTTGGTGCACGGCCTCCCTAACCGTACAACTCTTTATTCACTGTCGGCCTCCGACCGAGCCTCGTGTGAACATTTGAGGATCTATCTTCTCCTCATTCCAGTTATCCCAGAGAAACTTGCTGTTGAAAACGTTCATCGGGTTTCTCCATGGTCAAAACATCCTGCACCCACAAATCTGGTGACTATGTTCTCACCATCTCAACACCACTCCTACGGGTAAAGGATTTTCCTCCATTCTTTTCATCTGGGCAACTACTATACCCTTCTCTAGGCCAAAACTCCTAGACCTTATACTTATAACAAATGAGGATGCATCTCCTCCATCTTACTTCAATATGTGGCCCTTATTATGGGACCTTCTCGACTTAAATTTAACGTCGCTTGGAATCCCAAGCTTAGTACCGCTCTCTACTTCTAGCGGTACTTGGAAAACTATATCTACTTTACTTAGTAGTTGCAGTTACAAGATAAGAAAATACTACAAAAAGGGAGCGACCTCCAAAGCAGTCCTCATCCCCGACCATAACTTACAGTTCCTAGTTATCCCATCTCGTGACGCCTTCACAACGACCTTCTCTGGCGCCCTTCTTCAATCGACCTACTAATCTCACACGAATGCGCAACGAATGTTATAGGTTCTACCTCATGGCAAGAGAACGAAATACCACAAGAGAAATCAACGATCTTAATCCTAAGGATATATGTCCAATCAAAAGCAACGTTGAAAGCGTAAAGCATTCACACAGACTCCTAAGGATTCTAAAACTGATGCTCTGATACCATCTGTGACAAATCGCTCACCAAAATATGGGGTGGCCAACCCGATACTCCAATATAACAGGGATCATGGATGGGATCATTCTGAGCATCGCAAGAAAATAAAAAGTATACAGGATAACCACTCAATATTTTAGAAAAACGGGTTGCCAAAAATTTTGGTTTTAAAGTTAACGAAAGAATTTAAATAACCCAATTTAAAAAGAAAGTGGAAATCCCGAAGATATAATATTACATACACATAAAATATACCATAAGGAACCGAAAATGTTGTCGGTCAATAGGCTGTTACAACAATATTAAACAAGTTCAGTAAATTACATAATACATTACATTAGACAATTACAAAAGTTGGGGCCTCACGCCCGAGTAAAAGACCCGATCATAACTAGAGTAGAAGGATGACGGCGTCTATGACAATAGATCTAATTTAATTAAATAGGAGAATAAGAATGATTAACAATAATTTAAAATCTTTCATCAAGAACACTAATCCATTTCATAGTTTTGTTCCTTATCAGGAAATATATTCATAATTATAAGCTCTTTGTGGCTTTGCATTCCGTATCAGGAATATCATCATTATCATATGCTCTTTGTGGCATGTCATTATGCTCTTTATGGAATTTATCATAAATCAAGTCCCACTTGATTAAGAATTGTTATATTCATATACATATAACGATTCTAAGACCGCCACCCCGGGTTTCCCCACTAGACGTGCCCCTAAATGACTATCATCTTCCAGGGCCTATCAAACAAGACAACCTGGGCACCAATAATGCAAGACATAGGGAAGCGTCCATATGCATGCGGGAGAGTCATGACCACACCTAGAATCACCACACCGACTCAGAAACATACAATAATTGCTCATATGTCCTAGGACTATATCCACCCTGCATTCATTAGGTAGGGGGAATCACCTCACGCGCAAACTTCTCTTACGATAGCATTTAGAGAAGTGTGTTTAAGTAAATTATCATTTACCATATTCATGATGAAGTGAATTATCATTTATCGTAATCGTTACCATTTTTGTTTCATTTACCCTTTTCAAAATGTATGTTTCGTTTTATACGATACCATCGTCATTTACATTTTTGTAAATATCTCATATTTTACCCGGAGCCATACTTAATTTATCTTATCATTGTAACCTTAATGAATGAATAAACTTTCTATTTATTCTCCCAAGATTCGTTGGTGGTGTTATTATAAACCATCAAGACTAACGTAGCTCAATTGAGCTTCTAAAGTCTCCCAATATGATACTACAACTCCAAGTCTCATAATAATCAACTAAAAGAAAAGAATGCCCTAACATCAATTGGCATACCCCCGGAATAACCCCATATAATTCATTTCTATTCTAGGGTGGTTATCCCACTCATCTAGGACTCTAGAACTCTAAGATTACTTCATACAGGAAGGTTACTAGGTCCTAAGCCTAAAGAAAAAGAATAAAAATTGAGTTAGAAAAACAACTCAAAAACATCCTGATTCCGAATCGATTCGCCCAAAAGAGAATCGATTCGGATGACAAAATGAACATTCTGCAGTTGGTCGAATCGATTCGGCCCTAACCCGAATCGATTCGGGTTTTCCAGACCTATAAGCTGACCCCTTAGCGAATCGATTCGCCCTAGGGCCGAATCGATTCGCCCTAGGGCCGAATCGATTCGCCCCTACGAATTTGCCAAGAATGGGTTATGGGTTATGAACCCTAGTTTTTGCCCAAAACTCAAATCTCTTACATTCTTACACAGATCCAACATTATTAAACTACCCCAAATCAACCTACATGATTATTAACTACTATAACCCATAATTTCATCATCATAAACTAAGATTAGGGTTAAAACACCATAAAATCTATAAAACCCATACTTGTTCATTTGATTCCATTACACAAATATCAATACAATTTATGCATCTTAAATCATATATTAGCAAGTTGAAAACTTTCCTTGAGGATGGAATTTCATATTTCTTTGTGGTAGAAGCAATCCCAAACTTCAATCTCAAATTTCTCTCTTCTTTCTCCTCTTTTCTCTTCCTCTCTCTATCTCTCTATGTTTAATACATATAATAGGGAAATTAGGGAATTTAGAAGACTAAAAATCGAGGCTTAACACAAGTCTCCAACTTAAAAATGCTAATGCTCCATAAAAATGACTCGTAACTACACATTTAAGTTAAAACCAGTCGAAAGTGACCGGAACGTAAAAATACAATATGACACTTATTTTGACCGTCTCGCACATTCCGGGACTAACTACGCCCTCTAAAATGGCATCCAATAATTTTATAATTCATTTCAAGTTTTGGTTTCATTTAAACCATAATGTCATTTAAAACACATGACACTATAAAACATGCAACATGATGATATTTACCTACACATACAGTAAATATGCAACATTCTAGTAAATATTAACTTTCAACTCATTCAATTAATATTTACTCCAATTATAATATTTTATATAATTACTTCAGGTAGTAAATTAATATAAAACGAGTCTCCTAAAAGCGAGGGTTGTTACATCTCCCTCATAAATAATAAATATTTTATTTTTCTATTGAGGTGATCTATTTTTCTCAACTTAGATAAACCCGGTGGCTTTCACGACGTGATTATTATTCACTCGCAGCCCTTTCTGTATTCACTCATCATTTTTTCATATTAAGCAAATTCCTCACATGCAACGATTCTTACATGCACTACTTTCATTGTAAAGTTTAATCGCATTTGGTTTATTTTAATGACAGGATTGAGATGGAAATACTTCGACCAATATGTGTTAGACAAGTACAATAGTCGAGCAAATCTTTGCAATTGTGCAATAAAGGAGACTAAGAGTCAAACATGTAGAAAGTAATCTCAAATTACACGTAAATGGCTCCAAACATTATGAAGCACAAAAATGAAATTATGACACATGTCAAAACACTATTAAATAGTCACATGGATATGGAATGATGTTGTCTCTTGGTCATCCTAAATGTCGATTCATAAACGGTGTAAACAAAATTCAAAAATATTTTTGTCTTTTTCTAAAAGTTTTATAAAAAAAAAAATTTGGATTTTTTTATTTTTTCTCAAAAAATAGAAAATCTTTTTGTATTTTTCCAAAAAACTTCAAAAAAAAAAATCTTTTGAGTTTTTCAAAAAATATTTCAAAATCGAAAATATAAATACAAAAATGATACACACTAGCGGTAGGCATAAAATATCATCATGAAAATCATCCTATGCTTGCAAACTCATCTAAACCTCAACTGTTAGATGTGTTGGAGATTTTTAAAGGTAGTGACATCCTATGAAAAATTTCCATCAAGTCATGTGAAGTTTTTACCAAAAACTTAACGTTCTCCCTAGTATATGAAAAATCTCTCATGTAATCATCTGGAGGATCATATGTGGGTGTGTGTGCGGGGACTTGAGGCAATACTCTATGTGGCACACTTACAAACTTAAAACAAAATACCCTAAGGTGCCCTCTCTTCTTGCAATGGGTGCAAATATAAACGGGCCTATGAACACCTCACTCAAAACGTTTACGACCCATTCTCCTCTCCCCAATGGGATGCTTAGGTTAGTTGGGTTGAGAGCCATATGGATCAATCACAAACTTGGGAACCGGCTCGGGTGCAAGGTGGGAAGTGGACGCACCATCATGACCTATTCCTAGTCTCTCAACATTTCCCAAAGCGAGACCGAGGAGCAATTTTCCTACCTTCTTAGATGTGTACTCTAAAGTGACATTTACCTCCCAATAATATTCAAGATACCTCTCTAATTGTGACACAAGGGCTTCAAGTTCACTCTTTTCCTGACCTATGTTGATCAACTGCTCACTCAAAGTAACCTTTACCTTCTCAAGTTGACTCGCCAACACCTCAAACCTCTCAAAATCTCTAACTCTCTCTCCAAATCTATCACCATTAATTCCTTATTCAACTTCTTCGTCTTTAAGGTCTTGGCGTAAAAATCTCTAAACGTAATTTGGAGTTCACTTTCTCCCTCACTAGGCACTCACCCTCACACTCGCTAGAAATAACCAAACTATCATCGGGTCTCTCACGTGCGCAATTATCCACAACTTCATGTGACAAACTAGGTGTGATATTGTGACTAGATAAAAAGTCTACACACATCCAATGTGAAGGAATATCTCCATAATCCTTCACATCTTCCTCATTATCACTAAGAGTGGATGGCATGGCAATCTTCTTGTCATTTCTCTTTAGCCTAGTGGTACACTCAAATGCCATATGCACCTTTCCCTCACATTCGAAACATCTCTCATATTCATCTTTCTCTTTGTCATTCACTATCTCATCTCTCTCTTTGGCCTCAAATTTCTGTTCATATTTCTCAAGAAATCTTTTTATTGGAAGAATTTTCTTTTAAAAATTTGAGAAACTTTTTGAAATTATTAGAAAGCATGGAAACATCATTAATATCAAACTCGCCCTCAGACTCAGACTCACAAACTTTCGGTTTCTTTTTCTTTTCTCTCTTGGACACTTCCTTTCCCTTCCTGGATTGGGCTGTAAGTGTTATCCATTTATCCTCAGGCTTGAAAGTGTTGGGACACATGTCAATTTCCTATGTCTGGAGGTCTCTTACCAGCTCTTCTAACTTTAGATTTCTCAAATTACCTAAGAAATTCAAAAAGATCACCTTCGGGATAAAATGTTTAGGCAACGATCTCAAAATCTTTTTAACCACTCGTGCAACATGAATGTGATCACCAAGATTGAAACTAGTGTTGACGATATCAGACAAATATGCATAAAACTCATCAAAACACTCGGATTCAAGCATGGTAATTGTTACGAATTGAGTAGTTAAATTTTGCAATTTAGACACTTTTAATGTAGTCGTGACTTTATGGGTAAATTATAAAACATCCCAAGCTTCTTTTGACATGGTGAAAGTCATGATATGTCTGAACTCGTAAGAGGTGACGGATCCAGAAATTGCACTTAGCTCACGAGAATTAAATGTTCTCCATTTAAATTTATCCTTAGTCCAGTCAGTCACATGTTTAAAATTAGTGATATTATTAGCGGTGACAGTGGGAGGAGTTCACCCTCCTTCATAAACAAACCAAGCACGCTCATCGATTTATTTTAAATGTGATTTCATGCAGGCTTTCCAATTGGCATAACTAGAGCAGTCAAAAATTGGAAACCGATTGTATAAGTTTTCATTCGAAAATATTGAAAAATTTCAAAATCAGATTTTTCAAAAAAATCAATATCACAAAAAAAATTGCAAAAATGGGATCAGTCAATAAATTGGAGAAACCCGCTCTGATACCAATTTGACCACGTGAGTAGTCAAAAGGTATCAGATGAAAAAATAAAAAATCAGGATCACTCGATAACTTGGAGCAACCTGCTCTGACACCAATTTGTAAAAATGTGTTGATGTTATGTGATATCGATTTAAGTCAATTTGCAAATTTCTAATTTTATACTTATTTAATTGGAGTTAATTTTTAAACAAATTTTAATTGAACCCTAAAACATACATATAGATGGGTAAATCAAATCATCACAAATAAATTGCTGACACACAGATTTTAGGAAAAAAAAACGAACGGAAAAACCTTTTATTTCACTATGCAAAGGTAAATCACAACTTACATACACAATGAAATATGCAATGAATATCCGCAGACACTTACAAAGACCTCATCCTACAATCAACAATGGATCAATCGCATCAAAGCCACAAGAATACATAGGTCCAAATCAGTTAGGAACACTAGTAAGCACTCCCAATGACACGCAGTCACCAGCCGTAGATTTACCAACTCTACATGAGAAACTTCAACAAGATTGTATTTTGGGTTCTAAAATAATTCACCAAAGCTATTGGTATTTTTATGAATTGAAAAACAAATTTTTAAACCCTAAAGAAGAAGACAAAATAATTCTGCAGTTTGCACTTTTCGTGTATTGAAAAAACTCAGGTCTTCTTGAAGAAAAGGGACTCATTTAACATGAAATTTATAAAAAAATTGAGTCAATGCTGCCGCTCAAATGAGATTAGCTTGTCGCTCGAATGACATGTGATGTCTCTTGAAGCAACTTCATGTGACATATCAAACGAGTTTAGAAAACTAAAATAGTGCGATGTCATTAGATAAAATACTTCAAGCGAACCTTGAGCGGGTTATCTCACGAGATTTCCTGTCGCTTGAAGCTGTCGTTTGAACGACTTTGTCATGTCGTTTGAACAACATTAGCAAAAAATAAATTTTATAAAAACTCTGCCTCAACACTTACAAAAAATTATTTGAATGAAAAACAACACCTCAGATTGTTAAAAACATTTTAAAAAAATTATCCCAACACTTTAAATGAACCATTAAAGGTCTTAAACACAACCTTACCAAATTTATCTCACAAAGGATTGATTGTTGAAGAATGTTGATATTCAAATTCGTCTTGATGCATGATTGGACTTGAATTTTTCTTCAACGGTTGTAGCGCTATAAGACATACTCTAATCTAAATCGAACTATATAAAATATGTCCGTACAAAAATCAATTCCTTGGCATTGCTCTCCTTTTCTCCCCCAAAAATTACAGAACAACAGACCAAATAGAAGGATGAAAGGAAATTTTACTGCCTACTGGTCCAGGAATAGGGTAAATGTTTTCTACCCGATACTTTCATTTGTTGTGTTTGGTCACACTTTATTATTAATCTTTCAGTTATGCATGGAATTTAATTATATCTTTAATAGATTTATTCTTAGATGATGCGTATATGATGTTTGTGTTATTGCAATTTATGTTTTGGAAACGAGGTATTAAAATTCTGGTAGATATGGTTATGTATATATATATATATATATATATATATATATATGTTGATGCAAAAAAACTAGACCGAATACCATTTTTATGATCACAGATAAATAGATGAAAGCAATCCAATCAAGCACATAAGAGACAAAGATTTTTAAAGTGGTTCGGCTATGAATAAAGCCTACGTCCACTGTTATTTTATTCCCAGGGGTTTATAATAGCACCATAGGGTGTAGAGAGAGAAAAGAGGTGTATCTTGTGTATGGTGTTTCTAGGTTATCTCGGATCTCCCCTGGTTCTCTTTTTGGCTTAGGGAATAAATGTATTTATAGTGATGGGAGATAAAGAGATTCATTGTATGTAGACATTTATACATTATGTCTACATTCAACGAATCTAATTGTTGAATTGCTTGGTATGCTATGTGTTGTCATCTGCAGTATAAATGTACATTAATGCTCATTAAATGAATAGTTATCCTTTGATCTTCCTGGTTGGTATGCCGATCAACTCTCCTCGGGTGCCGACTAACTCTCCTCGGGGGCTGGCCAACTCTCCTCGGGTGTCGACTAATTCTCCTTGGGTACTGACTAACTCTCCTCGGGTGCCGACTTAGACTCCTCGGGTGCCGACCAACTCTCCTCGGATTTCGACCAACTCTCCTCGGGTGTCGAATATTTCCACATAGGATGACATGTGTCCTTTTCTGATTGGTCCTCGTAGATGGAGAAGTTTTGCGTTAACAGAAGCCCCCAATGATCCATGCTTGATGGTTTACTTGAAAGGATTGAGTATTTATTTTGTAGTGTTGCTTGGTGCTCGTGAAATTCTTGATCTACCTTCTTGATTTGTTCAACATAAAGTGCATTATCTCCTGGACGACATATGATGCAGGCTGATCGACGGTTGCTAATCTTTCTTTTGAGGAACTCCGTGTTCTATATATCACCCCTGGGAATTTGGATGCAGACATGCCATAATATGCAGCTTGTAGCTTGTCATAATCTTCAAGTATGTTGATTGGTTCGCTAGCCGACCAACTGCCTCCTGTGCCGAGCCACTGAGTGCTAACTTCACGTGCTTGATTCTTCTGATTTATGATCCTCTGAATACTTTGTCGAGTAACATACTAGCTTTTGAACCCAACTCTTCAATCTGATTAGTAACAAGCTAGTGGTGGACTTCGAAACATTTTCATACAACTTCTTCTTTAATATTGGTCGGGATAGTAGTAGTAAAGATCTCAGTGCTGTAGATGCTAAATTTGACTTCTGAACTTCAATAGTATGTGCATAATAACTCCTAAATATGCCTCCTGAACTTCTGAATGCACCTCCTGAACTTCTGAATACGCCTCCGTGTGAGTTTGTGAAGTTGAATTTGGTGCTCGACTGCATAATGTTATAAGAATGTGCCACCAAATGAACAAATATATCTGTAATAGAAGCCCCCAAATGAACAAATACTTTATCGAGCACCTCCTAGATCGACCATCCGTGATGAATATCAGGATGCTCTAAGATCTTAACTTCATAAATTCTCCTCTTGCTTTAAATGATCCACCTACTGGCGAGGAACCTGTTTCAAATGCAGAGGGGAAGAAACCAATATAATGGGAATATTGATGTAATAAATTTGTATTTCATTCCTGATGTATTTTGTTTTCTATTTTAATGAAAGACTTTCATTTTTGTTCGCAATCTTAATTGCTATTGTCTTGTAAAATACTTTACATCTGTGCATATATATCTGTTAAAAAGATAACAATATTGTGTTGTTTGTTGATCAACTTATTGTCGACTAGTTTGAATTTGTGGTAACCATTTGATAAAAAATGATGTTTTGTTTGTCGACCAACTTAGTAAAAATTTGCGAGTATCAAAAATGTTGCTCGATCACTTTCTATTTTTCATAAAATGTTTCCCACCAACCAAGGTCGGTAAATTTTCCTTTTCGACCAACTACAGTTAGTGGGTTTTTATCCCCGACCAGCCATAGTTAGTGGATTTTTCCTCTACGAGCAACTTTGGCACTTTCTAGAATAATCTTACCTCCCAACCAACATAAGTTGACATTTCCGAGAATATATTTACCTCCCGACCAACATAAGTTGGCATTTTCGAGAATATATGTACTTCCTAACCAACATAAGTTGGCATTTTTAGGAATATTTTGTTTCCTAACCAAACAGGTTGGCATTTTTAGGAATATTTTGTTTCCTAACCAAACAGGTTGGCATTTTTAGGAATTTTTTATTTCCTAGCCAAACTGGTTGGCATTTTTAGGAATATTTTGTTTCCTAACCAACCGAGGCTGGCATTTTTAGGAATATTTTGTTTCCTAGCCAAACAGGTTGGCATTTTTAGGAATATTTTGTTTCCTAACCAATCGAGGTTGCTATTTTTAGGAATATTTTGTTTCCTAACCAACCGAGGCTGGCATTTTTAGGAATATTTTTACTGAGTAGTCTGAGCTTTGTCGAGTTTTGCCGAGTAGTGTGTAGCACTAGTATTCCCCAAAAAAATTTCAATAAAAGGAGCAGGTATAATAGCGTCACTTACAAATGCCAGCATATATGGTGATTCTCCAGTTGCTGCTCGGGGAGTAATACGATAAGCCCACAGCACTGACTGTAACTCGTTGATCCAGTTTGCTTTTGCGTCACTTAGTCTTTTATTCAATCCATTTAGCAGTGTTATGTTCGTCACTATAGTCTTTCCGTTGCTTTGAGGATGTCCTGGTGCCGAGTGGATCTTTAAGATATTGGACTGATGACAATAGGCAGCGAACTCCTCGTTGTCAAATTGTGTTCCATGATCTGTGATGAAGGCATGAGGAAGACCATATCGACAGATGATATTCTTCCAGATAAATTGGTACACCTTGTCGTACCTCATATCAATGAGAGGCTCCGCTTCTACCCACTTAGTAAAATAATCCACTGCGACGACGAGATATTTGAACCTTCCCCTGGTCGTTGGCAGTGGCCCGACCAGATCTACTCCCCACATGGAAAATGGCCAAGGGGAAGTGATGGGTGTCAACAATGCTTGTGGAGTTCTTCGGATGGAGGAAAAGCGCTGGCACTTGTCACATTTCTTGGCATAGGCTATACAATCAGCTCTCATTGTTGGCCAGTAGTATCCCTCCGTCATCATCCTTTGCAAAAGCATCCGACCTGCTACATGGGCTCCACAAGACCCTTCACGGACCTCTTTAATCAAATCTTTCACCTCGGTGGGATGCACACATTTTTGCAAACCTTCCATAATTCCTCGTCTATATAGAATACCGTTAATTAATACATACCGAGCAGTTTTAAACTTCAATTTCTTGGCTGCGAGCTTGTCAATTGGTAATTCTCCCTCCTTAATATATGCCCTGATGGGATCCATCCAAGATGGTCCTAAATCAAGGGTAATAAAATTCATCGTCAGATATTCATCTATACTTCGACCAACTAAAACTTTAATTGGGATTGTTCTTCGTAGCTCGGTACGAGTAGCTGATGCTAATCGAGCTAAGGCGTCTACTCTCGCATTCTCCATTCTTGGTATTCTGACCAGCTGAATAGCAACAAATTCTGATACCAACTCCATCACCTTTGCATGATACCTAATCATTGATTCTCCTTTGGCTGCATATATTCCCAACATTTGATTTACAATCAATTGAGAATCACTGAAGATAATAACCTGCTGCACCTCCATATTTTTTGCCAAATTAAGACCTGCAATCATGGCCTCATTATTGGAAGCTTTGAATTGGAATCGTAGGGCGTATTCCATGTCGACCTCGTCCAGGCTGTTCAAAATGATCCCTATCCCACAGCCTATTGTTCACGATGAGCCATCTATATATAGCCTCCATATAGGTAACTCGTCTTCAAATTTCTGATCTGACAAAGTTCTTTGGTGAAATATTTGTTGCTTCCTTTCATCCTCCATTGATATTTCTTGCTCCTCGTCGATCATCTTTTCTTGCCCTTTTACCAACCGGAGTTGGTCTGAGCTCGAAATTGATGATCATGTAACATCCACTCACCCTTTTACCAATCGGATTTGGTCTGAGCTTGTGTCTATTGATTCTGTAACATCCACAGGTTGATCAGCGAGCAACTTTTGCTCCTCGGGGGTATCAGGATAGGTGAACTCTGCTGTAAAATCTGCTACAGCCTGCCCTTTTAGCGATGATCTGGGTTCATAAACTATATCATATTCACCGAGCTCTATTGCCCAATACACTAATCTCCCTGATTTTTTTGGTTTATGAAGGGCTTTCCTCAACGGCATATCAGTATATACTACTATGGTATGAGCCTGGAAGTATGGACTCATTCTCCTACTTGCCTCAATCAACGCCAGTACCAATTTTTCCAGCCTCGAATATCTGATTTTTGCTCCTCGAAAGGCCTTACTCGTGTAATAAATTGGTTTTTGCACTCCATTCTCCACTCTGATCAACGCCGAGCTAACTGCATTCTCCTATACTTCTAGATACAAGTACAATTTTTTCCCATCACCGGCCTGAACAACAGTGGAGGTGCTCCCAGGTATTTCTTCAAGTCTTGAAAGGCCTTCTCACATTCATCATTCCACTCAAAAGTCTTTCGGAGCGTTGTGAAGAATGGAAGACATCTATCAGTTGCTCATGATACAAATCTGTTGAGTGCTTCTACTCGTCCTGTGAGACTCAGTACTTATTTCTTCGTCGTTGGAGATCGCAGCCCTAATAGGGCTTTGATCTTTTTAGGATTTTCTTCAATGCCTCGTTGATTGACAATGTACCCGAGAAACATGCCTTCTCGAACTCCAACTATGCACTTCGTCGGGTTCAGCTTCATTTGATATTTATCCAATTGATCAAAGGTCTGGCCTAAATCAACTAGATGATCGGCATCTTTCTTGCTCTTTGTCAGCATATCGTCAACATAGACTTCCATATTGCAACTGATTTGTTCAACAAAGACCTTGTTCATCAGCCGCTGATATGTCGCACCTGCATTTTTCAAACCAAAAGGCATAACATTATAACAATAAGTTCCCTTAGGGGAAATGAAAGAAGTACTCTCCCTGTCTTCAGGTTTCATTTTAATCTGGTTGTAACCAGAATAATCATCCATGAAGCTCAGCAGCTCGTGTCCCGAGGTAGCATCGACTAGTTGATCAATTCGGGCCAGCGGAAAGTGATCCTTTGGGCATGCTTTATTGAGGTCGGTGAAGTATACACACATCCTCCACTTGTTATTCTTCTTTTTTACCATCACCACGTTTGCTAACATGTCTGGATATTTGACGTCTTTGATAAAGCAAGCTTTCTGGAGCTTCTCGACCTCCTCTTGTATAGCCTGATTCTTCTCGGGACTGAATACTCTTCTTCTCTACTTCACTGGTTTGATCTCCTTATTCACGTTGAGCTCGTGACATAAGAAATTTGGGTCTATTCTGGGCATATCTTCACGACTCCATGCGAAAGTTTTCTTTTTGCTTCTTAGGAAAGTTATCAATTCCTGTTTTAATGAGGTATCTAACGACGAACCTATTTGAGTAGTTCGTTCAGGGTGCTCGTCGTCCAGAATGATATTTTCAGTAGCTTCCACCACTTGACCCTTCACGAGTTGCGACTCATCTCTAGGATCCAATGTTTCAATTTCTGCACCTTCATCCACTTGATAAGTAGTAGTTTTTTTCCTCGACTCCTCCAGCTCCTCTTGCTCGGCAGATGAATAATAACATTCCCGAGCTACTTTTTGATCACCTTTCACAACTCCTACTCCAAAATTTGTTGGAAATTTTAGGCACTAATGTACTGTAGATGGCACTGCCTCGAACTTATTCAATCCTACTCTTAACTCGATTAAGTCAAGTATGAAGCTCTATTCCCAGGATTGGGGCATGTATGAAATGAATCTGATGGTGCCAATTGAATTGTTATTTGCAGTCTTGCTGTTGTGTTGTGTGCAGTCTAGCTGCGTTGTTTTTGTTCGGTATTGACCTTTTAAGGTCTTTATGTGCTGTTGATGAGCATCCAAGAATTGTACTGGGCAGATAATTTTTCCTGAGCACCTGTTGAGGCTGAATCATATAAAAATTACGATTAGAATAATTATTCAGCCGACCAATATATAGTGTGCATTGGCTTCAATATTGGACAATTTAAATTTCCAGATAATAATATCAGAGATAACAATCAAAATATCTCGTGTTCTCATAAAAATATGATGTACATAAACGTGTCTCCATAAAAATATTTAACGGACTTGTGATTACGAAATTTTCGTTTATTCATATTTGAAATAAAAACCGATCCACTAATTTAATAAAATCGTGATTTGCAATATTTTGTAGATTTGATAAATGAAAAATTGGACAACTAATTTATGTTTATAATCATAAAAAGCATGACTGAATCAAAAGATGTAGTATGTATGTACAACATATAATTGATTATTCATATATTGATAAAATTGATCATATTAACACAATTACATAATATGATTATTCGTGTAGAGAACATAGTTTTCTTGAAGAGAGAGAAAATGGGTCTGATTCAATTCATGTTAATACCGGAATGGAAAATACATAATCGTTCTTAATGCTTATCCATATCCTAACATATTTGTTCAGAAAATCTTCAAGTGGATACATAGATGCAAGGATTTGTATAATATTTATGAGTCTAAAATTCACCAGATCCCCAAATTGAAATCGATCACACAGTAAGTGCATATAAAAATTATGACTAAATTAAAAGATTTCCAAATGAATCAAATTTGTATATACTCATATAAAAGAGATTTATTAATATAGAGAAATTATTTTATCTCCTTAAAGAAGAAATAATATAATATGTACACAAATTTCTCAAACTTTGTGATTATGAAACGTACATTTATCCAGATTTGTAAAATTAGATTCAACAATTTGTGAATATAAAATCATGATTGAATTAAAAGATGTATGCACAATATATAATTGATTTGATCTCTAAGTTTATGGATATAAACATATGAGAATCATGATTTGAACAAAAATATAATGGGAATTTGAATAGTCATCAAAGATCTTTCACAAATTATTTCAAAATCAACAAAGAAAATTATCAAATCTTATCATCATCGTATATATTGGTATATTTAATCATTTAAAATATTTATTACATGATATAAAATTGAAACTTGAGAATCAAGCAAAAAGTTATGATTTATGAAATCCACAATTTTTCAAATTTCTAAATAAGAATTAATCTAACAGTTATGATTTTAAAATCATGATATGCAATATTTTGCAAATAAAAATTGGACGATTAATTTACGTATATAAACACCAAAATCATGATTGAATCAACACATGTATGTATAATTGATTATACGTAGAGAAAATAAAATCTTAGCTTTTGATGGAGAACAATGCTTGTAACACGTTCCCACAGACGGCGCCAATCTGTTGATGCAAAAAACTGGACCGAATCCCATTTTTATGATCACGGATAAATAGATGAAAGCAATCCAATCAAGCACATAAGAGACAAAGATTTTTAAAGTGGTTCGGCTATGAATAAAGCCTACGTACACTGTTATTTTATTCCTAGGGGCTTACAATAGCACCATAGGGTGTAGAGAGAGAAAAGAGGTGTATCTTGTGTATGGTGTTTTTAGGTTATCTCGGATCTCCCCTAGTTCTCTTTTTGGCTTAGGGAATACATGTATTTATAGTGATGGGAGATAAAGAGATTCATTGTATGTAGACATTTATACATTATGTCTACATTCAACGAATCTAATTTTTGAATTGCTTGGTATGATATGTGTTGTCATCTACAGTATAAATGTACATTAATGCTCATTAAATGCATAGTTATCCTTTGATCTTCCTGGTTGGTATGCCGATCAACTCTCCTAGGGTGCCGACTAACTCTCCTTGGGGGCCGACCAACTCTCCTCGGGTGCCGACTAATTCTCCTCGGGTACTGACTAACTCTCCTCGGGTGCCGACTAACACTCCTCGGGTGCCGACCAAATCTCCTCGGATGCCGACCAACTCTCCTCGGGTGTCGAATATTGCCACGTAGGATGACATGTGTCCTTTTCTGATTGGTCCTCATAGATGGAGAATTTTTGCGTTAACAATATATATATATATATATATATATATATATATATATAGGGAGAGAGAGAGAGAGAGTTTAGAAATGAAATTATAGTAGTGACCTTTTTTCGGGTCTGCTAAAGGCACACCTAAAGTTAAGGGTGACAAATTGTGTTTTTGGTTCGGGTTTTAGGTGACACAACAAGGGTTTCTTGGACACGTAACTCAAATAATAACACGTTTAATATAACCAGACATAATAACACGACTAACCCTTATAATTTTGACACGGACAAAAATATTGTGTTAATTTTGGATCAATTTAGTGTCATTTTTTCTTCTTGTTTTCGTGTTGTTTCTTAAATTTCAATTTTGTTATCAGCGATGAGTGTTTTATTAGTGGAAGATGAAAAATGTTCTTTATTCTAGCAATATATGTTATTCACTTAATTATATTCTACACTTATTTTGATAAAAGTAACTCGAAAACCACATGCGGTTTAGATATATACTTATGAAATTAATTGTGTGTTTTACTGACAAATATAGATCATTAATTGAAAATCTATGTAGAACTTATGGAAGAAGTTTTAACTAGCAGATCACTATCGAAATTGAATTTTGCTTTGGAAGAGGTTTTTATATCATTATTGTGGTAGTATGGTGTTCTCGATATATGATCCCTATCTATATGTGTGTCAAGTTAATTTAGTCATGGGATTTTGGGATTTTTTTTCATTTCAACGAGTACACCCCTCTTTTATGAATTTTTTTGTTTATCACTCAAGGTATTTTCTCGCTCCATATAATTATTTTTTTTAAGACTGGTGGTTTTACCAAAATTTGGGGGGGGGGGTTGTTTGTGAATTTTAGGTGGTCTCTAGGGTTTTCCCGTATATCTGATATTAATATATTAGAATTTTAGATGCTAATATAAATTTTAGGGTTTTTTATATTAATTTTAGGGTTATTTGGTTCTAGGGTTTTCCCCTAATATATGTGTTGAATTTTAATTGCTTTGCTCATATTAATTTTAGAGTTATTTGGTTTGTGATGTACTTTTTCATTGCACATGTTTGTGTTTCTATATTTATTTATTTGTAGGTATTTTAACTATAAAACATTTCTTATATTGAGTATTTGTAGCAATTTTAACCACAAAATATCATTTGTTTTGCTATTTTTTTTATTTTATGATTTCCATTTACGTTAACCTATTTCTTTTGTATCAATAGTTTTTTGGTGAAACGAAACAATTAATATTTTCACGTAATTTGTTGCCTAAGAAATTAATATGGTATAGAAAATGTCATTGTCATAATATAGTGTTTGAATACTTATTGAACTGGAAAAAGGTCCACTCACACGTCTTTTTATACATTTGGAGTGAGTCTTCATTTTAATTTTATTACAAGCTAGTACATACTTTTATTATTGCTATTTTTGCAACTCCATCTCTGACATTTATATCGGTGGTCTATATGTCATATTTGAGGACAGTTATCGACTTCAATTTTAAAGATATATGTGTGTTGAATTTTAGCAGCTGATGTTAATATATTAGAATTTTAGTTGCGGATATATGTGTTTTGATTTGGGTTTGTAAAATGAGTTTTATTTTTGATTGTTTTGATTTCAAATTAGGGTTTTAAGAGATGTTTGGTTTCAACATGGGATTTTTATTAAATTTGAATTTACGACAAAAATAAAATATTTCCATTTAATTGAATTTAAGTTTAAGTCCTTGAACTAAAACTATACATACTTTACATAATGGACTTTGAGATCATGTCTCTTTTACTCTTATGCTTGCACTTATTGTTACTTGATTTTAGATTGATTATTGTATTATGAGAAAGATCTTGAAAAATATACACTCTTAGTACTTAGTGGTGTAAGTTATTTTCTTATGAACACTATATGTTTGATGAAATGCCAATGTAGCGATGTATAAATTGTTGTATTGATTTTTCACTATAAAGGTCCTAAAATATTGATGTTGAGTTTAGAAAATATTGATTTGAATCAAGTAATATGAAATAAATTATGATGTGCCACATATTGCTAAGAAACGCACAACTCACCCATGTCTATGTTTACTGTTGAAAGTTCTTTAACTTCTTTTAATTGCATGACCACATTTGGGTCGTTATATCTCAAAATAAAAAATCATAGTTAATTAAATATATACTTCGAGTTTAATTTTTGAATGTTCATCTGTTAAGGAATTAGTTTAAAATTGTTGTTCATTTGTTTATTATTTGATTAGTTTTCTTCTTAAGTAATTTTCATACTTCAGTTTATCTTGGATGAGTTCTGGATTTCACATATGTTGTTTTTAGTTTTTCTCATTGTTCATTATATTCCTCCACCAAATTTTTGTTCATATAAAATGGTTTGGTGTTTTTCATTGCAGAGAACAGAGCATTCTCCATCACTTATAAGCTAGCTGTGAAAAAGCAATATGTTTGAAGTTCTAACATTTTTTAATATTTCACAAAAGGTGACAATGTTTTATTGGGTTATTCTTTGGTTTAGATAGTTTTACAAATAATATTAGTGGTTTGCTAAAAGATAACATAGTATTTTATTTATCTATAAAAGATCATTTTGAGTAGATGTAATTTTAAGGTTATGTAGTATCTGGTACACTTTGAGCTTCATATTTACATTTGGATAAAAAAATGTAATCCTTATACAAAAATGAATTTGAAATCAATTCATTCATTAAATTATAATTTCTCAAATTCATGACATCTTTCATGAGTGGTTTGGAGATTTTTTTTCTTAAACATGTTCAATGTCCAAGTATTCAGTGGTCCTCAACTTCAATTATTATAATCTTGGTTTTAACTTACTTTTCAACATTAGTTTTATTGTGACTATTTAACATCAATTTTTGAATTATTTTTTAATATTTTTTATGAATGTAATATAACTATTAATCAATTTTCATATTAGTCAATGGACAAAAATAGAATAAAATTAGCAGTATTGTTATATTAACTCGTTGTACGCATCAACTATGTTGCTTGCTTTTTTCAATATGAAAAATAGAACCTTCACTATGTTTTGATTACATCCTCATCCATTGGATTGAAATTGATTATTGTTTACATGTAAATAATAATGATGACAGTTTACATCTATATAATATTATTGGCGAGTTTGTTAATGGTAAATTATAATATTTTCAAATCTGTCAATCTTTTTCTTTTCCTTTACAGGTGTTTTGAGCAGAGATTAAGGTGATTTTTCAAAGAAGAATTATTTAATTTTATATATGTTCATTTATTTTCTTCATAAATTTAAAGAGACCTTTTGTTTAAATGAGGTTTACACAGATAGTTAGTTGTATGATAATTTTTTTTTTACATTTGGTTACTTAAGTCACCATATGATCAGTTAATATTTGGCTTGGGTAATATTTAAAACCTTCCCATGTGTCTTTTGAAAAGTTGGTCCATATCTTTTAGTACATTACTTGGTGTTTTCTTTATTGTTGATCATGGATGTAAGTATGAAATATTTAGTATAGATTCGAGTCTATTGCCATTGGAATAGCTATATAATGTGGATATACCTCTGCCTTCACAAGATGTTGTTTTTTGTTTTCTTTTAAAAGGGAGTTTGAGTTTAATTGACTCTCCTTCAGAAAATTGGGTTATAATTAATGTGTTTCAGTTACTTTCTTATTTGATGCTTTATAATGATTTGTGGGTTATACAGTTTAGTTGTTGAAATTACATGGATCATATTTTAATGCACACGTTATATAAAGAATAAGAACGTTTATATAGTCCACTTAATCGAGATAAATTTAATTTTGTTTAAATACACATGTTAATATATACTCCTCACATGATTTTTGATGGAGTGTTTTAGGCGTGTGTTAGAAAATATTGACGGTATTTTGGTTCTAAAATTTCAGATCTGGGAGTAACTCGGTATTTGGATTTCACTACAACATTCATGGATAATATTAATACTATATGTGGCACTGTAAGTTTAATTTAAACTTTTTTTGTGTGTATTTGGATCCTTAATAATATTTCTTTTTTGTGATAATGATGCTTTTCTTTTACGAACCTAGGTGGATTATTATGTTGAATTGTTGCACTGTCAAAACCTCGGGGTTGTTATTCGAGATGAATCTTAACTGAACGCCATTCCTATTGAGGTATATAATTTGATTCTACATTTGTCAGTTTATTTAACTAGATTTTAATTATAATTCCTTTTTATTTATTTAATTCTGATTATGTGAAGACTCAATTTATTTAACTAGATTTCAATTATAATTATATTTATTTATTCATTTATTTAACTCTGATTATTTGAAGGCTCAACGCAATCAGTACATTGCAAATTGTTCCAGTCAAGGGAATGGGAAGAGAAAAAGGAAAAGAAAAAGTGGTTTCTGATGTGGTATATTTTATTTATGTATGTTCGTAATATTTAATGTACGCATGTTCCATAGTTTTGAACAAATCTAAATTTATTGAGCTATTTTGCTGATATTAGGAACCAAATGAAACTGGCATCTCAAAGGCAGCATCTTCCCAACTTCGACATCGTGAACGTGAATGAATTAAACGTGAATCATTGGGTCACCGTCAACCAATGCCCTTCCCTAGCCTACCCTGTCAGGTCACTCTCGAGCTAGTGTTATTAGAGAGGTGAACATGACCACTCTTTTCGAAAATCCATCCCTTCAAACACCTACCCATGTCCAACATGTGACAAGCCCAAACCTAAATGGGATATGCCTTTGGGATATGCACATACCTAATGTACCTAAACGACCTTCCAGTCCCGTTTATACACTGAACATAATGGGCCGCCTTAAGTTCCATGTTCTGGGGCACAAATCCACACCTCACTGGAATCGTCAAGGTGGGATCGCCCTCTGCGCTGAAACCTCCTGATAGCAAGCAGTATAGGTATGTCCACACAAATAATCAAATCATATCTGTAGGTATTCACATAACCTATATACATATATTATTCAGTAGGTATGCACCCAAACCAATTATATCCACTCGTACGCCGTATATATATCACTCGCATATTCGGCGTACCGTTAATTTCAACTATAATTCCAACTAGCTATAAACATATTTATTTAGTTCCTAACTTAACACCTACTGTCCAACTCCGTTAATTTTTATCAGAAAACATGAGGCGCTCCACATTATCACATTTAAGGGTATTTTGGTGAAAATCAATATAAAATTTTAAATAAATGAAAATTGCATAGTAATTCTTTTAAAAGTATTTAAAAATCTAGAACTAAAAAAACATGTCAAAATATTCCCAATTTAAAGAAAACATAATTCTAATAAAAAATAAAATAACAGATTTTTAATAGATAAAAAAAATTCCAACAAAAGAGAGGTGTTCAATCAAAAAAAGATTTCATAATAAAAATAGGAAAATACTAAGAAGATCTACATAAAAATCTGGAAAATATTTTTAAAAAGTTTGAAAAAAAAACTAAATATATACTTTAATGAATTTAAAAACATACTGAGAAAAAACGTATTTCTAATAACAAAGTAGATTTCCAATTAAAGACAAATTTTTAATAAAAAATAGATAAAATATTCAACAATTACCATATAATTTCGAGTATCGTACTACTCTAAGGGACCTATTTATCTCTTATTTAATATGTAGTTATTCTCATCGTATACTAGTGGTCGTAAACATAAATTCACTCATCACTATGTTACTCGTCTCGAATTTCATTTATTCATCAGTTATGGACATTTTCTTAATTATCCCAATTATTAACTCGTCTTATTTTATGTAAACCTAATTCCCATCATAGGCCTACTGATATTTTCATATTCCCCTTTATGATTTAAAAATGTCCTAGAGGTTCCCTTATGACTTATCCAAAAATTTGGGGCTTAAACAAATAGGAATTTTTTTTAGTTTTGGGAAAAAATAAATCGATTCACCCTTAGCCCGAATCGATTCGAAATGTATCAGGTGTCTTATTCTTCAGTTTTCTATTACGAATTTTTACACCATCTAATTCCTCAAACTTTCATACAACAATCCCAAACTCCTAATTAACATAACTAAACATAAAAATATACATAGATGGATGATTTCTAACCTAAATCATGTATAAAATCCATAAAATTTCATCAAATATCCGATTAAAACTCAATTAATCATTAATTCTTCCATTTTTGTGTTCTTCACATTAGTTCATCAAAAATCAAGATTTATCCCATGATCTAAATCCAAAAATTTCTGATTTCGTTTTAATTATACAATCCAAGAATTCTCTCCTAAGCTCCAATCATGATCTCCCTATCTTCTCTAATGGACTCCAAGTGTTTCATATTCCTCTCACCCTAGCCTCTCACAACTACAAGTTTACATAACTTTTGAAAATTCGTAGCTCCCTTAACCCTAGGCTACCAAATGACAAAAATGTCCTCTCGTGGTGTGAGTTTTGTCTAAAATTATTCTGGAACCCAAACTATACACTCAGGTATACTATTTTGATTGTTTTGACCCTTCCGTACTCAATCGTAACCTCGAAATCATCATTCGAATTACTCAAAAATAATTTCCTATGTTGACCTCATGTAGTCCACAAACGACACCCGTATGAGATAAAATATTGCCACGTCACTATCACTCGCTATGACGTCAAATACGTAATTATTAATTATTGAGTAATTTTATTCGATAAATATTAATCATTTATGTCCAAATAATTATTTAATCATCCGATAATATTTAATTTCCATTATATTATGTCACACATGTAATTTAAATTTAAAAATTAATTTACTTTTAATTCCTCAAAAATGCGGGTAGTTATATGCATGTTAAGTGTCCTTATTGTTGAGTGTTACATTGGATTAGTGAAAATTCAATCATATCATCCTTCGTACGTGTAACAACCCGCCCTTTTGGAGACAACTAAATTCCATAATTAAGTATAATTTGGAATTTGGAGAAATTCTCGAAATAGTAATTTTTGGGATTTTTGAGGATTTAAATATTTTCGAAGGGTGTTATAAATTATTTTGGGACTATATAGGTCGGAGTAATTTAATTATATGTCGCCGTGGAGTATAGCGACAAAAGCGGTAAGATTTTGAGTAGAAAACCCGCATTTAATTATTTTGGGTTAGAATAGTGATTTGCGGTCAAGTACCTCAGATGGAAATTTTGACTGCGCCATGAGTCTCGGAATGTCCGAGATAGTCGGAAAAGAGTGTCCGATTGTCGAAATTGAGTTCCGGGTAATTTTGGAGTTAAATAGGCTCGTAATTGGGTAAAACGAGTCGTTTTTGGGTTTTTAAGGGGTTAAACCTTTTTCTCCTTATAAAAGGATGGAGAGGGGGAGAAAAGAGAAGAGAAAAGAGAAATAAGAGAGGGAAGAGAGAGAGGAGGAAGAAAGGAGGAAAAAGGGGGAGATTCCGGCCGGCCTCCGCGGGATTCAGCTCGAGGACGTCGAATTTTATCCACGAGGCAAGTGTTTACTTGCTTTATTTATTTTTGAGCATAAATATCTCATATCATTGTTGGTATAACAAACCCTAATGATTTTGGGTTGGGTATTCGTGGATAAAATGGGTTTTTGGGAGTTAAAACAAATAAACCCCTAAAATTTGTAAATTGGAGAAATTTAGAAATTAACAAAAAATATTGGGTGATTCTGGGTTCGAGGATGTTTAGAACCCGTATTATAGGTGTATTTGTAGTTGGTTGAAGTTGTAGGCCATTTGGTGTAGAGATGGAAGCTTGGGGGAAGCTTCCATGGCCGAAACAGCTTCTCGGAGAAGAAGCTGCCCGACTTGATCGATCGATCGATCATAAGGGATCGATCGATCGAAGCCTTCGATCGATCGACGGCCATGGGTCGATCGATCGACCCTTGCTGAAATTGGACAATTTTTCTAGGATGATTTGGATGGGATAGATTCCATTTCATCTTGCTTTGAGGTTAATTAGGTGATAACCTAAAGGACCTTTTCTGGACTTTATGGTCCATAAATTAAGGCAATTTAGGAGGGTAGAGTAAGGGTTTTAAGTATCTAACCCTTAATCTATATTTTCGAGGAAAATAGAGTATTTGCTGAAATTGATGGATTAGGGTTCTTAAATGAAATTGGGGACTTCTAAATGATTAATTGGACTAGGTATACTCTTGGGGGTTCAAGGAAATGAAATCCTTAACTCGTTGAATTTAAGGTTGTTCGGGTGAGGTAAATCCCGAGGATATTTCTCGTAGGCATAGAGGCCTATATAATTATGCTTATAAAAAGCCTAATTATATTGATTATCGTTAAGTGCATCCTAGGAGATAATTAGGATAATTTGGGAGTATAGATATTTGTTGTTATTCACTTAGAGTGAATTAGTATAATTGGAGATATCCAAATAAATCCGTAGATGGGATTTAAGTATGTATTACTTATTAAAGTAAGAAAATACTTTGGGTTTAGTATCATGCATATACTAATGCATGATTATGATTCCTGGAGGGAATCTTTGGGATTATTGGTCATCGATAGATGGTTTGGCAATACGGCCATTTTTATATATTCAGGGAGGAATATATGGTATATATATATATACTATGTGATTAAGTATATATGATATGATATAAATGATTTTGAAAATATATAGATGAATATTTTCAAAATGGGAAAAAGGTAAATGATTTTCATAATTGATAAATTATGGTTACACACCTCCCTAAATCGCTATCATAAGGGAAGTTGCGCGCGTTGTGGTGAAGCCTTCCTGGCTGTTGAGCAGGTTGGATATACTCCCTAGGCCATATGGGAATTTGTATTACTGCGCTGGTTAGGGGATTCCGGGTGTGGTCCTGACTTTCCCGCAGGCAATATGGCCACTTCCCGACGTTGGTAGGTTCTCAGGTTGTCTTGTATAGATAGGCCCTGGAAGATGATAGCTATTTAGGGGCGCGTCCAGTGGGGAAACCCGGAGGGGCGGTCTTAGATTTATTAAAGAAATTCATGATAATGGATTGGCTTTAATTTACATTTCCTAAGTATAAAAAGGGAAATGGGGTAAAGGTTTGGCTTCGGTAACACTCTCGTATGGAAGAAGGGATGTGGAAGCATGATTTGATCAAAGCATTTTCATGATAATGAAAATGGCTTTGGGGTACATTTCCTGAGTATAAAAAGGGAAATGGGATGACATATAAAGGAAAATCATTTTTTATGATAATAAAACTGGCTTTTAAAAGTACATGATTTGTTAAAGCAATTCATGATAATGAATTGGCTTTTATATTTACATTTCCTGAGTATAAAAATGGAAATGGGAAGTTTTGAGAAATGATAAGTATTGATAAATACTTTGTATATGAATCCTCAGTCCGGGAGATAGATCCGGATGGTTATGGTAAAATATGTATATGTATATAATTGGATGAATCGAGTACTGAGGGTCTAACGGATCCCGATAATCGACCTTGTCGCATAGTAGTGTATCGGGGGGGTTCCTTGTTTGGATTTCGCTTTGCGAGACACCCCACGCACGAATATGGCATTTTGTTGAGACTGGGGAGAAGTTTAATCCTTAGTGCTCTAATATTATAAATGTGTATGGTATATATATATTTATATATATCTTTTCTGTACTGAGGGACTGGCGGATCTTGACGATCGACCGTGCCGCGTAGTAGTGTATCGGGGAGGTTCCTTGTTTGGATTTCGCTTTGCGAGACACCCCACACACGAACATTGCATAGCGTTGAGACTGGAGTGAAGTTTAGCCCTTAGTACATTGCTTGGACTATCTAGGATTGATAGTGGGTTTGGGATAGACTAGTTTAGCAGGATAGCTTGACTAGAATGTCTAGAGGGATGCGCTAGGAGTGCACTGTTTGTGGAGAGGTGAGGGGTATCTCATGGGAGTGCGATACCAATTTAAATATGAGATAAAAATATTTTTCTAAAAAATAAAGAATTTATGCACTTGCAAAATATTTTCAAAATTTTGGGCTCTGACCCGTCTATCCGTTCTCCTTTCTTTCTACATATTATATACATATATAGGTGTCCAGACACAGGGACGCCTGGATGGAAATTCTTTCGAGTCAGATGTCTGCTGCTGCAGCAGCTGTGGATGCTTGCGGGTTCTGAGTAGACGCTTCTTTCCTTGTACTCTAGATAGGAGGTGTTGTATAAACACTCGGGCCAATGGTCCAACTGATTTTATTTATTCTTCGCACTTATTCGATATGCTTGTATTATTTGAACCGAGTGTTCAGTTATTATAGTTCATTTCATTTTCCTTTTTATTTCATTTACACATTAAATTGTGGATGTTTTATCTTTTTGTCGTTAAAAAGATTAGTTAAGTTAAAATTTTGACACCGGCCTAATAGGTTATTAGTAATTAAATGGATTTTCGACAGTGATGCTAAGAATGATCCATATGAGACTCCTGTTTTAATTTATATTGGAGTGATTGCCCGGTATCTTATTAGGCGGGGTGTTACAGATGGTATCAGAGCATCAGGTTCTAGTGTCCTTAGGAATCTGTGCGGACGTACTACGCTTTCAGCGTTGCTCTCGATTGTTGTAGAGCCTCAGGATTAGGATCGTTGATTTCTCTTGTGAAGATTTCGTTCTCCTGCCATGTTAGAAGATAATAGAAATCTTTTATGCACTCGTTTGATAATCGTGTGCGGAGCTTGGATGGCAGCAGGAGGTGAGGCTTAGCTGGAGCAGCTGGTGGAAATTGGGGACGAGGGCCTTAGTAAAGGTCACTCTCCTTATAGTTATTGTTAAGGATTTTGGAGGCAACTACTAAAGAATGGTAGTTAGGAGTACCACAATACCGTTGAAGTTGAGAGTGGTACTAAAGTTGAATTCCTCATTGAAGTTGAGGGTTCAAAAGGGATCTTACGGATAGTTTTAACCGTGAGTCCCCATAATTTAGTCGGTATGAGAAGAATGTTGTTATGAGTTTTACCTCAGAAGGAAGAGGTATACCTGGCGTGATAAGATAAAGTCGCGGTATTCTTTAGCCCTAGACTCGTGTGTGTATTTTGAGTTTTGTGGCGGTCACGATAACATTATAATGCAGGCTTGTGTGTTTTCCGCGATAGCGAAATTTTGTCTTTTTTCACTCGCCATAGAGGCGGGTGATTATATTTAGTATATATACGTATAATGTATTTTGGTTGATCGGAGCGATAGCAGGCTAATGATGGCAAGACTATCGTGTCCGCAGTTCCTGGAGGGGACAGGTTGTTATTGTGGTGTCTCACCTTGATAAAGGTTGAGTTCACCTTTATTATTATGGAATGATGGAACCTCGATGAGCAGAGGCTTCCTTATTTTTGGTTGGTATATGTGGCAACCTTATAGATATAATTTAAGGCCCACAGGATCTTTGTTGAGCTGTAAGATTTAGCTCAGTACCGATTTGCGCAAGGACTTAGAAATAGTGGGAGCGCTGGGTGGTGTGATTCTTAGTTAGAAATAGGAGTTCAGACCATCTTTTGTTGTTTAGGGATAGGATTATCCCAGTTTCATGTCTGAAATAACGGGACTCTGTGACTGACGAAGTCAAGTGTTAATGTGTGGAGGGGTTCCTTGTTTGGATTTCCCTTTGCGAGACACTCCACACATGACTCTTAACGGCATCGGGCATGGAGAGCTGTTATAGGATGCAAGGATGTGGGTTAGTCTTATAGTGTGGATGAACCACTATAGACTATGAGCCCTGTGATGATGGTATATTTATTGAAATATTGTGCTATGGAAAAGAACTAAAGTGGTCTTCTCACCACAAGTAGTTGGGTGGAGTGGGACTTAGAGAATTTGATTTGAGGATGATGTCCCTGCCTTAATAAGAAGGCAAATTTGGAGAAATTGGGTTGAGGAATATAACCAGCCTTAATGAAAAGGAAGATTTTGAGAAGAAAATTTTTGGGTATTATGTTCGTGACACTTTCTACAGAAAGTGGGCACTTCGATTGATTAGGTTTCCTTCGGTATGGGCGGAATGCGTTCATAGGCTAGCCTAGTAGGATTTAGTACGTCCCGCTTGTGTGCCTTGGGTCGTTATATCTCGATGACCGACCACGCGAGGGAGTAGTGTAACGGGAGGGTTCCTTGTTTCGATTTCGCCTTAGCGAGACATCCCACGCACGAAACCAAGCAAATGTCGGGAGTTGAGAGAGGCCTTAGTAACTAGGGATATGATTAGGATACTCGTTTCACTTAGGTAGGGTAACGCATAGATATATCATTGTAGGATGTAGGCTCGATAGAGTTAGCGGCGCCGAGGTTAGGAGGATTGAAATTTCGTGGGTTAGAAGGACCCATAGGTGAGTATTACACCGAGGAAAGGAGACCTTTATTGGGAGAGAGTGTTACATGTCAGACGTTCACTACGGACGTGCTGATGTGCACAAGTTAGAAAGGTGTATGGGCACCTTGGTAAGATAGTCTTATGTACCGCCCGAAATAGGATGGGCGTTGTTGATGTAAAAAACTAGATTACTCTAATTATTTAATCACAGATAAATAAATAAGACAAAAGATTTTAAAGTTGTTCAGCCTTATATGAATGGCCTACATCCACTGTTATGTTATTGCTGAGTGTTTGGGAATTCTCGATTACAAGTGCTATCAAGCAATTCCGGTCCCCTTGGATGAGGGTGATACAAGGTATTTATAGCCCTTAGGCTGTACATGAAAGGGTGTTACATTAAATGATACACATGTGATAGGGTAATTCATTTAATGTTCTTCAAACGTGTGTATCAAGATGATAAACATTCAATGAATAGTTGAACTGTTGATTATCTAGCAATTAATGTTGTGGTCGAGGTGCAGCTCGAGCCGCCTTAGTTGCTCGTCGTCCAAAAGTTCCTCGGAGCATTGAAGTTCCTCGGAGGGTTGGTGTTCCTCAGAGTGAGTATGTTGGTCAGGGAAACAATCTTCCTCATTGCTATTGTGCCACGTAGATTGACACGTGTCTTCTTATTATTCGTCCACATCAACATACAAATTTTGGTGTCAACAGAAGCCCCCAATGTTTCATATTTCGAACTTTGAGGAGTATGGAACATTCTTTCTCGGTATGTGGAGATATTAAATGACCTTCCTGGTTTTAGGAGCCTTATTTTAAATTTCCTTCCAAATTCACAGAATCCGCCTTTTTTCGAATTTTTATGAGCGCTTCGATCTTCGTGCTCTTTTTGTCCTTTTAGCCGCCGGGAGCTCAATAGTTTTCTCTTTGTAATCATTTCTTTCGCCATTTCCCCAGGCACAGTATTTAAACTTCCCAAGCAATCATACCGTCCTCTAACTTTTCCAATTTTCTTGCTTTCGAATTCTCCATAGCTTTTCTTTCTCTTGTGCGTTCATCCTTGTTTTCGTTCGTTGTCAACAGATCTCCATTCTTCCTATAAGATCCTCTTCTTTCTCCTTTTATTCACCATGGTTTATATTATTGAATCTATTGAAAAATTCCGTTCTGATTATTCCATTCTATCTTGGGTAAATTTGGAGAATCTTCCTGAGCCATTTGACTATTTTCGTTTGGCTGAGGGACATTGGTTCCCCAACCTCTTTATCGCTGAGTGTGGATTTTCTTTTCCACCTAACCCTTTATGCTTAGAATTCTGTCAACATTTCGATGTTGTTCCTGCAAAAGTAGCCCGCAATACATGGAGAATAGTTAATGGGGTGCATAAGTTAAATCAAACTCATGGAACTCGTATAGGAATTCCTGAGATTATGTATTGCTATAGATGGGTTGTTTTAGATAATGTTTATTATTTAAAATCCAGATTTTTGAATAGGGCTTTAGTAGTCAACATCCCTGATGCTAACAGGGATTATTTTGAACATGGATTAGTTTTCAAAAATTGGCAACATGCTCCTTCAGTCGGAGACGACGTGTATGAAGGTCCCAAATGCCCCCCATATGGCAATGGGATAGGTTATTTTCATTTTATTTTATTTTTGAAATTATGATTCCATCATGTTTGAATAATTGCATGATTGACATTTCAATTTATTTTTGTTTGCAGTTAACAGCAAGAGAAAAACTCCCAAAGAATCAGAAGTTAATATAAGGCAATTGAAACATATCTGGAGTTTGCATCGGAAAGTTGCAGACGAGCACATCAGGTCTGCTTCATACTTGTTGCAGTATAGGAGCTATACGTCGTCCTTTACTGCTCATCCTGTGGCCAGCATCAGTGATCCAGTGCAAATTCCTGAAAACTCTGATCCAGAATCTCATATTCCTTTGAGCCAAAAAATGGGCAAAAGAAGAGTTCCCGCTCTCTTCGAGGAGGCTTCCTCTGCTGGAGATGGGAAGAAAAATAAGGTTGATGTCCAAAAAGGGATAAAGAATAAATATGCCACCTCTCCTGCTGCTTCTCAAAAGGCTGTCGAGAAGCCCCCAGTGGCTCCTGTACAGAAGGATGCACCTGTTGAAGTAATCAATATCCCACCAACCAAAAGTTCTTCTTTGGTTGAGGTTGTTGAAAAGGCACCGAGGAGATTGAGGAAGTCCTCCTCGGTCAGTATTTCTGGAGCCATTCCCCAGCTCCCAGCTGGTGGAGATGGTGTTCCAATCACTGTTCCTCCGAGCTCTACGATGAGCTTGGCAAAGTTTTCGCCCATTCCCGAGGTGCAAGGTACTGAAGAAGACCTTACTCGGGATATGGTTACTTCTCTGGATGCTCGTCATCTTGCTTCAGTAAGTATCTATACTCTGAGTTTTTCATATTTTCCTTTGTTATTTCCCATATTTGTTTCTGATGTCGTTTCCCTTTTCTGATTACAATTGACGAGCTGTTTCAATATAATCCTTAAAAAGGATGAAGCGATCAAAGCTTCTTGCTCCTCGTCCACTGTGGAAGGAGCACTGGAGAAAGCTATCAAATCTGTGAGTGAATCCCGTCAGAAGTATGACGAGGATAAAATTGAATGGGAGAAGAAGTTGGCTGCGTCTGATGCAGAGAAAGTACAACTGGGTAATAAGGTGAAGGATTTGGAGAGAGAAAATAAAGACTATGCCGAGAAACTTTCAGGCTTTGGGGAGCTTGAGAATAAATTGAAATCAGCTGAAGAAGAGATGACCCTCCTGCGAGAAGTAAATCATCAAAAGGCGGAGGTGGAGACCAAATTGAAGGCCACCGAGAACCTTATGTCCGAGAAGCTCTCTTCAAAAAAATGAAGAGAAAAACAGTTGTTAAGAAGTCCTTCCGAACTGGTTGGGACAAAGGATGGGACAGGGGGGTAGCAGCGATGATGACCCAGGTGAAGTATGGAAGTTTGAAATACTTCCATATGATGGTTGGGTTGCTGCCTTAGAGGAACTGAAGGTGAGCGAGGACTCCGAGCTATTTCAACAACATCTCCCTGGTCCTCCTCCAGTTATTCAAGATGAGGATGAAGACGAAGCTGCATCTGAAGAATCCTCAATGGCTGTGGGTGATCAGGTCCTTGTTCCACAACCCAACCAGACGGCCACCGAGGAGATTTCATCCTTGCCTGCTCCTCCAGAACAAGTCCCAGCTTCTACTAATCAGATCATCGTTCCTACCGAGCAACCAAGCTCCTCGTCCCATCCTCCCGAGAAAGTTTTGGGAGACAAGGAAAAGTGTGAAGTTGTTCGGTACTATCTTTCTATTTTTTTTCTTACTTGTACTTCTGTATTCCAAATGATGTAATCTTGTTGATGATATAATAAAATCACATCTTTTTGTTCCTCTACATTGTTGATGCTCTGTCTATTTTTATTTATTAACTCTTGCCTTCTCCTCTTTATTAGTTTATGGCTAGAATGGAACTGATATCTGCACATGATACAAAGCTGATGCAGCAATGCCGTGAATATTATAAAGCTGGTCATACAGACCTGAGTGTATCAGAAATTGCCGACATCCTTGGCCATGATGCTTCAGAAAAAGAAATTGAGGCTTATCAGTACCTAAAGGATTTGCTTGACCAAGCTCTGGCCAACAACGTGGCCTACTATGACTTGATCGAGGAGATTCATTGTAATTTAGAGGATCTTCAGAATCAGCACAATGAATCGAATGCCCTGCTGCATGAGGGGTATGAGGATAGGTATCAACATCTTTCTTTCGATACATGCCATAAAAAGATCATTGTTGGGTACGATATCAGGGAGAGGACCCTAAAAGGTGAAGTTGAGGCCTGCAGACAGATCGCTGAGCTGCTGGAACAAGAGAACAATAATTTGCAGAAAGAGTTAGCACAGTATAAGTCTGCAGTTTCATCTTCCACTGCCTTGGTACCAGTCTCCGACGAAGGGTTCTCATTCCTAGAGGTTGAGAATGCCAAATTAAGGCAAGAATTGGATACTTTAAGAAGGTTTGGTATTTCTGCTACTGCTCGGGGACGAGGAAGAGGTTCTCGTGGGCGAGGAAGAGCTGCTCGGGATGTTAACAAGGAACAAAACACTCCAGCTGCTCGGGGTCGATCAAGAACTCCTCGTAGTATTGAAGAAGCTCGTACTCTGTCAACATTGGAAACTCAAGCGTACCAGTTGAACGCAAAAGATCGGGCTTTATCTGAAATGTCCAAGAAAATCCTGACTTTGGAAGATCAACTTACTGCGACGAAGTCTGCTTTACATACCAAGGACCTTTTTGCTAAAAACCTTCATGAACAATTGGATAGATTAACCTTCCAATTCCATAAACAGCCCAGGGAATTTTGGATGGCTGGATACAACGAAGCTCTAGTTCATTTAGATGCTCGTATCCAGAATGCCAATAATGAGGGTTATAAACAAGGCTGGATGAATGCCTTATGTGTATTAAAGCTCGAGCAAGGACATTTTTTGTCGTACTACTACGAGCCTGGAGTGCTTGACTTACCTGTGCCACCTTTCAAGTTGGACATGGAATTAATACCAGCTCGCGCCATTCCTCGGAGTTTGATTGCGAATTATCTTGGTGACTATAACCTTCATTCTCAAATTGACGTATCTCGTCCCGAGCATCTCTTGGATACTCCTTCAGTAATGAATGTCAGAATGTTGAAGGACTTGAATTTTATCAATTCTCCTCAGACATTAAATGATCCTCCTGCTGGCGAGGAACCTGTATCGAAGGCTGAAGGGAAAAAACCAATAGAATAGGATTTTTAATGTAATAGTTAGCACATATATGTAACTTGTAATTTATTTTGAATTTTAATGAAAGACTTTCATTTTCTGTTTGCAAATTTGTATTGCTAATATCTTGTGCCTATTAAACACTTTTACATTTGAGCATATGTATCTGTTAAAAAGATAACAATATTGTGCTGTTCATCATCCAAAAAAGTTTACAAGTATCAATGTTGCTCAATCACTTAATAATAAAGTAATGAGTATAAAATGTTTAAAATGTTTCCAACCAACCAAGGTTGTTAAATTGTGTTTGTCGACTAACTACAGTTGATGGGTTTTTATCCCCGACCAGCCATACTTTCATAAAATGTGTCCGACCCACCAAGGTCGATAATTTATCCTCGTCGACCAACTACAGTTAGTGGGTTTTGATCACCGACCAACTATACTTGGTTCAGTTTGGAATTTTTTGTATTTTCTGGAATGGTTTTACCTTCCGACCAACATAAGTTGGCATTTTTAAGAATGTTGTTCTTGCCCTTTTACCAACCAAAGTTGGTCGTGGGTTTGAACTATTGCCTCCTAACCAAAGGAGTATATTTTGTTCTCGCCCTATTACCAACCGAAGTTGGACGTGGGTCCAAACTGTTAGGTTCTTTCGAACTATCTTGTCCACAAGCTCTTTTACCAACCGAAGTTGATCACGCAAGTGTACGCCTCCTAACCAAAGGAGTATAATTTTTTCTCGCTATTTTACCATCCGAAGTTGATCACGCTCGAACTATCAGGTTCTTTCGAACTATCTTGTCCACAAGCTCTTTTACCAACCGAAGTTGATCACGCAAGTGTACGCCTCCTAACCAAAGGAGTATAATTTGTTCTCGCTATTTTACCAACCAAAGTTGATCACGCTCGAACTATCAGGTTCTTTCGAACTATCTTGTCCACAAGCTCTTTTACCAACAGAAGTTGATCACGCAAGTGTACGCCTCCTAACCAAAGGAGTATAATTTGTTCTCTCTATTTTACCATCCGAAGTTGATCACGCTCGAACTATTAGTGTAGTGCATCACACTAGTATTCCCCAAAAAACTTGTAATAAAAGGAAGATGATGGTGAACCATCATCGTTTTATTCATAATGAAGGAACTGCTTTACATTTTACATTACTGATAATACTTGCGTAGGTGTTCAGCATTCCATGCATTCTTAAATTCCTCTCCTTCTAGAGTTGATATTCTGTAAGTTCCTGGTCGAACAACTTCTGTAACTCGATAAGGTCCATGCCAGTTTGCTTCCATCTTATTGTGCTTCTGAATGACCTTCTTTAGCACATAATCCCCTTCTTTTAAGTCGCATTTCTTCACCCTCTTGTTGTAGAACAGAGCTGTGCGTTGTTGGTAAGCAGCATTCCTAATGGCTGCCTCTTCTCTAACCTCCTTGAGCATATCCAAATCCAGTCTTCTCATTAAGTCGCTGACTGGGGAATTAAAATTCAGCACTCTGTGTGTTGGAAGACCCAACTCGGCAGGTATTACTGCCTCACTTCCAAATGTTAGCATATATGGGTATTCTCCCGTTGCTGCTCGGGAGTTGTTCGGTAAGCCCACAAGACTGACTGTAGCTCGTTAATCCAATTAGCTTTAGCTTCACTTAGCCTCTTATTTAAACCATTTAGCAGTGTTCTATTCATCACCTCTGTCTGCCCATTGCTTTGAGGGTGACCTGGTGCTGAATGGGTCTTCAGGATGTTTGATTGTTGACAATAGGCAGCAAACTCCTCGTTGTCGAATAGTGTTCCATGGTCTGTGATGAAGGCATGAGGGAGACCATATCGACAGATGATATTCTTCCAAACGAACTGGTATACCTTCTCGTACGTCATATCGATAAGGGGTTCAGCTTCTACCCACTTAGTAAAATAATCTACTGCGACGATGAGGTACTTGAATCTTCCTCGGGTGGTCGGCAATGGTCCAACCAAATCAATTCCCCACATGGAAAATGGCCAAGGGGAAGTTATGGGTGTCAACAATGCTTGTGGAGTTCGTCGGATGGAAGAAAAACGTTGGTACTTGTCACATTTCTTAGCATAGGCTATACAATCAGCCCTCATCGTCGGCCAGTAGTATCCTTGTGTCATCACCCTTTGCAAAAGTGTTCGACCTGCTACATGATCTCCACAGGACCCTTCATGGATTTCTTCAATTAATTCTTTCACCTCGGAAGGATGTACACATCTTTGCAAACCTGCCATAATTCCTCGTCTATACAAAATACCATTAGTTAGTACATACCGAGCAGCTTTATACTTCAATTTCTTGGCAGCGAGCTTATCTCCCGGTAATTCTCCTTCTTCAACATATGCCCTGATAGGATCCATCCAAGATGGTCATAAATCAAGGGTGATAATATTCATCATCAGGTTTTCATCTATGCTCCGACTTTCTAATACTTCAATTGGTATTGTTCTTCGCAGCTCGGTACGAGTAGCTGATGCTAGTTGGGCCAGTGCGTCTGCTCGTGCATTCTCTATTCTTGGTATTCTGATTAACTGAATCGCATCGAATTCTGCTAATAACTCCATTACCTTGGCATGATACTTGACCATTAATTCTCCCTTAACTGCATGTGTTCCCATCATCTGATTCACAATCAATTGAGAATCACTGAATACCATCACTTGTTGCGCTTCCATAATCTTTGCTAAATTAAGACCTGCTATCATGGCCTCATACTCAGCCTCATTGTTGGAGGCTTTGAATTGGAATCGTAAGTCATATTCCATGTCAATCTCGTCTGGGGTGTTCAAAACAATTCCTGCCCCACAACCTGATGTGCAAGATGAGCCATCTACATATAATCTCCATATAGGTAACCCGTCTTCAAATTCCTTATCTGATAGAGTTCCTCGGTGAAATATTTGTTGCGTCCTTTCATCCTTCCCTGGTACTTTTCGCTCCTCGTCGACCATCTCTTCTCGCTCTTTTACCAACCGGAGCTAGTCTGAGTTCGAAGTTGATGATCCTTCTACATCCACAAGTTCTTTTACCAACCGGGGTTGGTCTGAGCTTATGTCTGTAGATTTTTTAACATCCATTCGTCCTTTTACCAACCGGAGTTAGTCTGGGCTCATGTTTGTTGATCCTGTAACATCCACAGGTCGATCAGCGAGTAACTTTTGCTCCTCGGGGGTATCAGGATAAGTAAATTCTGCTATAAAATCTGCTACGGCCTGCCCTTTTAATGATGATCTGGGTTCATACACAATATCATATCATCGAGCTCTATTGCCCAATACATCAGTCTCCCTGATTTTTCTGGTTTATGAAGGGCTTGTCGTAACGGCATGTCGGTATACACGACGATGGTATGGGCCTGGAAATATGGCCTCATTCTTCTACTTGCTTCAATTAATGCCAATGCCAATTTTTCCAACTTTGGGTACCTGATCTCTGCACCTCAGAAAGCCTTACTTGTGTAATAAATTGGCTTCTGGACTCCATTCTCCAATCTAATCTGTGCCGAGCTGACTGCATTCTCTGATACGGCCAGATATAAGTACAACTTTTCGCCCATCACTGGTCTGGACAACAATGGAGGTGTTCCCAGATATTTCTTCAAGTCTTGAAAGGCTTTTTCACATTCATCATTCCACTCGAAAGTTTTTCGGAGTGTTTTGAAGACTAGAAGGCACCTATCAGTTGCTCGAGATACAAATATATTGAGCGTTGCAACTCGTCCTGTAAGACTCTTCACCTCTTTCTTCGTCGTTGGAGATCGTAACCCTAAAAGGGCTTTGATCTTTTCTGGATTTGCCTCAATGCCTCGCTGGTTGACGATGTATTCGAGGAACATCCCTTCTCGTACTCCAAATGTACACTTCGTCGGGTTGAGCTTCCTTTGGTATTTATCCAGTTGATCAAAGGTTTAAGCTAAGTCAACTAGATGATCAGCAGCTTTTTTGCTCTTTGTCAGCATATCATCGACATAAACTTCCATGTTGCAACTGATTTGTTCGGTGAAAACCTTGTTCATCAGCCGCTGGTATGTCGCTCCTACATTTTTCAAACCAAAAGGCATAACATTATAGCAATAAGTTCCTCTAGGGGTGATAAAAGAAGTACTTTCCCTGTCTTCAGGTTTCATTTTGATCTGGTTGTAGCCAGAGTAAGCATCCATGAAGCTGAGCAGCTCGTGTCCCGAGGTGGCATCCACTAGTTGATCAATTCTGGGCAATGGAAAATGATCCTTTGGGCATGCCTTGTTAAGATCGGTGAAATCAACACACATTCTCCATTTATTGTTTTTTTCTTTTTTACCATCACCACGTTTGCCAACCAGTCTGGATACTTTACGTCTTCAATGAATTGGGCTTTCTGGATCTTCTCGACCTCCTCTTGTATAGCCTGATTCTTCTTGGGGCTAAATACCCTTCTTCTCTGTTTTACAGGCTTGATATTCACATTGAGCTCATGACATAAGAAGTTTGGATCTATTCCTGGCATGTCTTCATGACTCCATGCAAAAGTTTTCTTCCTGTTTCTCAAGAAAGTTATCAACTCCTGTTTTATTGAAGCATCCAACGTTGAACCTATCTGGGTTACTCGTTCAGGGTGCTCGTCGACCAGAATAATATTTTCTGTAGATTCCACCACTTGTCCTTTTACAAGTTGGGATTCATCTCGAGGATCCAGTGTTTCAATTTCTGCACCTTCATCCACCTGGTAGGTAGTAGTCTTTTTTCTTCAATCTCCAAGCTCCTCTTGCTCGGCAGATGAATAATAGCATTCCCGAGCTACTTTCTGATCACCTTTCACAACTCCTACTCCAAAATTTGTTGGGAATTTTAAGCATTGATGTATTGTAGATGGAACTGCTTCGACCTTCTTCAAACCAACTCTTCCCATGATGATGTTGTAGGCTGACTGCACATTCTTATCCATCACAAAGAAGCGTATTCTCTCTGTTCGACAAGCAGGCCAAGTTCCAATGAATATGTCCAACTTGATCGTCCCAAGTGGAAAAACTTTCTCGCCAGCAAAACCCAAAAGAGGTCTGTGATAAGGATCCAATTGAGATAATTTTAAATTCAAGTTGTCAAAGCATGAATAGTACATGATGTCTGCTGAACTACCATTGTCTACCAGCACCCTTGAAATCACTACTTCTTTCATCCTCATTTTGATCGCCAAAGGGTCGTCGTGGGGGTAAAGAACACCTGCCAGGTCATTTTTTGAAAAGCTAATGACCAGCTTCTCTTTGTTTACCTTCCTCGGACGATCCTCCTCGGCCAAATTTATTCGCTGAATGTACGAACAAGCTTGTGCCTCTCCGAGGTAAGCTTTTCTTTCTGCAGTAAGGTCTCCTCCTGCTGCATCTCCTCTTGTAATAACATTACAATCAAATGCCCCAAAACGTATGGAAAATACCTCTCGTTCTGGTTGCCTTGGTTTCTTGGGAAGATCGGGGTCATCCTCGGCATCATCTTCATGTTCTCTCTTATTTTTCTCCTCTTCTGGACGAGGAGATCTAGATCTCTCTCTAGTTCGATCATTATTTCTTCTTTCACCTCCCCGATCAACATACTTTGCTAGCTTTCCTCTTCGGATGAGTGTTTCAATCTCGTTCTGAAGAGCTATGCAATTTTTAGTCATATGGCCATGATCCTTGTGGAACTCACAATATTTATCCCTATTCCTCGCATCAGGGTCTGACCTCAGTTTCTTCGGCCACTTTACCTCCTCGATATTCTTGATTTCTTCCAAGACATGATTAATACCAATTTTCAAGGGAGTATAATTATCGAATTTCTTCAAGACTTCCCATGATGACTTATTATTTCTGTAACGCTTGTCACCACCATTGCCCTTATGCTCTTTATTTTTAGACTTGTCGACGTCCACCTTGGGGTCTTTATCCATATTCTTCTTTGCAACCATAGCTTCTTCGGCATTCATGATTTTGGCTGCTTTTGCCATCAACTCTGACATAGTTTTAGGTGGATCTTTCACCAAAGTGTAATACAACTTATTAGGCAACAACCCACTCATCAAGGCGGTGATTGTTGTCTTTTCCTCATAATCTATGACTTCCAGCTTCTCGTTATTGAAACGGGTTATGTAATCTCTAGTACTCTCACTAGATTTTTTTCTAACACTTAGCAAGTGTGCTACTCATTTTACTGGCTTTGCTCCAAAACAGAAATTGCCGATGAACAACTCAGCCAACTGAAAGAAAGTTCAAATCTTTCCCCGAGGAAGATTATTGTACCATATCTGGGCAGCTCCAGTAAGAGTTCCTGAGAACGCTCTGCATCTCATCTCGTCGGGGACTGCATAGATGTCGGCAGCAGCTCGATATTGATCTATGTGAAGAACAGGATCTGTCTTTCCATCGTATTTGGGGGTCACCACAAGGGCTTTAAATTTTTACGGTGTTGGAAAATTTACAATGGCCTGGACAAAAGGTGTCCCTTGAACAAAAGTTCGTTGTAGGGGATTCTTCGCCTTAGCCATTTCTCCCAATCTATCTTCCAACCGCTGAAGAGATCCTTTCCACGCTTCATTTCCTTCCTCGGGCCTATTGGTTCGAGCAATTGATCGTTCTAAAGTAGCCTCTTGAGATTTATCTTGACGAGCAACTGGTCAAGATTGTGTTGATCCTTCTATGAGATCAAATGGTTGTCGAAAACTCCTCGAAATGGTCTTAGGTGGACTCCTATTCCTCCTAGGGCCTAATCGACTGAAAGGAGACACCCTACTCAGTCTTTCTAAGGCACTTGGTCTTTCTGGAGAGAGAGTGATACGTTGATCAGTATCTGTAGCCCTTATTGACGAAGTTCGCCCAGGTTGATAAGAGAAATCATCAGATTCCTCATTACGATATGACTCAGTACATCTGGATCTTGAAGAAAGTAAATAAGTTTGCCTCTGACCACTTCGATGTCCTGAACGTGCAGGTGCATCGCCATGAAGGGTTTGTATAAGTTGCCTCATTGCGTCTTGCATGGCGGTTTGTCCTTGAGCCAGATTCGTCATAATTCCGGCCAGATCTGGAGGTGCAGAGGGATTCGGAGGATTTCCAGCATTTCCAGCATTTTTATTGCTAGATTCTGGATTATCCGCCATTGATGATGAATGATTTTTTGGTGAAATACGATAATAACAATCGCTTCCCACAGACGGCGCCAATCTGTTGATGTAAAAAACTAGATTACTCTAATTATTTAATCACAGATAAATAAATAGGACAAACGGTTTTAAAGTGGTTCAGCCTTATATGAATGGCCTACATCCACTGTTATGTTATTGCTGAGTGTTTGGGAATTCTCGATTACAAGTGCTATCAAGAAATTTCGGTCCCCTTGGATGAGGGTGATAGAAGGTATTTATAGCCCTTAGGTTGTACATGAAAGGGTGTTACATTAAATGATACACATGTGAAAGGGTAATTCATTTAATGTTCTTCAAACGTGTGTGTCAAGATGATAAACATTCAATGAATAGTTGAACTGTTGATTATCTGGCAATTAATGATGTGGTCGAGGTGCAGCTCGAACCGCCTTAGTTGCTCGTCGTCCAAAAGTTCCTCGGAGCATTGAAGTTCCTCGGAGGATAAGAGTTCCTCGGAGGGTTGGTGTTCCTCGGAGTGAGTATGTTGGTCGGGGAAACAATCTTCATCGTTTCTATTGTGCCACGTAGATTGACACGTGTCATCTTATTATTCATCCACATCAGCATACAAATTTTGGTGTCAACAGGCGTAGTATGTAAGGTTAAAAATCTATGACCGAGAGGCATTTTAGAGGATGGGTATTAAGTGACGTATTAGAGTCACTTTATGATCGCGGTAGCCGCGTAGTACTTGGTTGGGAGCCATTAGGTTAGTATCTTTCCCTTGAGGTTTTAGGATTTGTAGTAATCCTAGTTAGAGGGTGTAAGTTGTATCTGAATTTCGAGGAAAAAATTTCGTTGTAAGGGGGGGAGTATGTAACCACCCGCCCTTTTGGAGACAATTAAATTCCATAATTAAGTATAATTTGGAATTTGGAGAAATTCTCGAAATAGTAATTTTTGGGATTTTCGAGGATTTAAATATTTTCGAAGGGTGTTATAAATTATTTTGGGACTATATAGGTCGGAGTAATTTAATTATATGGTGCCGTGGAGTATAGCGACAAAAGAGGTAAGATTTTGAGTAGAAAACCCGCATTTAATTAATTTGGGTTAGAATAGTGATTTGCGATCAAGTACCTTGGATGGAAATTTCGACTGCGCCATGAGTCTCGGAATGTCCGAGATAGTCGGAAAAGAGTGTTCGATTGTCAAAATTGAATTCCGGGTAATTTTGGAGTTAAATAGGCTCGTAATTGGGTAAACGAGTCGTTTTTGGGTTTTTAAGGGGTTAAACCTTTTTCTCCTTATAAAAGGAGGGAGAGGGGGAGAAAAGAGAAGAGAAAAGAGAAAGAAGAGAGGGAAGAGAGAGAGGAGGAAGAAAAGAGGAAAAATGGGGAGATTCCGGCCAGCCTCCGCGGGATTCGGCTCGAGGACGTCGAATTTTATCCACGAGGCAAGTGTTTACTTGGTTTATTTATTTTTGAGCATAAATATCTCATATCATTGTTGGTATAACAAACGCTAATGATTTTGGGTTGGGTATTTGTGGATAAAATGGGTTTTTGGGATTTAAAACGAATAAACCCCTAAAATTTATAAATTGGAGAAATTTAGAAATTAACCAAAAATATTGGGTGATTCCGGGTTCTAGGATGTTTAGAACCCGTATTATAGGTGTATTTGTAGTTGGTTGAAGTTGTAGGCCATTTGGTGTAGAGATGGAAGCTTGGGGGAAGCTTCCATGGCCGAAACAGCTTCTCGGAGAAGAAGCTGCCCAACTTGATCGATCGATCGATCATAAGGGATCGATCGATCGAAGCCTTCGATCGATCGACGGCCATGGGTCGATCGATCGACCCTTGCTGAAATTGGACAATTTTTCTAGGATGATTTGGATGGGATAGATTCCATTTCATCTTGCTTTGAGGTTAATTAGGTGATAACCTAAAGGACCTTTTTTGGACTTTATGGTCCATAAATTAAGGCAATTTAGGAGGGTAGAGTAAGGGTTTTAAGTATATAACCCTTAATCTATATTTTCGAGGAAAATAGAGTATTTGCTGAAATTGATGGATTAGGGTTCTTAAATGAAATTGGGGACTTCTAAATGATTAATTGGACTAGGTATAGTCTTGGGGGTTCAAGGAAATGAAATCCTTAACTCGTTGAATTTAAGGTTGTTCGGGTGAGGTAAATCCCGAGGATATTTCTCGTAGGCATAGAGGCCTATATAATTATGCTTATAAAAAGCCTAATTATATTGATTATCGTTAAGTGCATCGTAGGAGATAATTAGGATAATTTGGGAGTATAGATATTTGTTGTTATTCACTTAGAGTGAATTAGTATAATTGGAGATATCCAAATAAATCCGTAGATGGGATTTAAGTATGTATTACTTACTAAAGTAAGAAAATACGTTGGGTTTAGTATCATGCATATACTAATGCATGATTATGATTCCTGGAGGGAATCTTTGGGATTATTGGTCATCGATAGATGGTTTGGCAATACGGCCATTTTTATATATTCAGGGAGGAATATATGGTATATATATATACTATGTGATTAAGTATATATGATATGATATAAATGATTTTGATAATATATAGATGAATATTTTAAAAATGGGAAAAAGGTAAATGATTTTCATAATTGATAAATTATGGTTACACACCTCCCTAAATCGCTATCATAAGGTAAGTTTCGCGCGTTGTGGTGAAGCCTTCCTGGCTGTTGAGCTGGTTGGATATAGTCCCTAGGCCATATGGGAATTTGTATTACTGAGCTAGTTAGGGGATTCCGGGTGTGGTCCTGAATTTCCCGCAGGCAATATGGCCGCTTCCCGACGTTGGTAGGTTCCCAGGTTGTCTTGTATAGATAGGCCCTCGAAGATGATAGCCATTTAGGGGCGCGTCCAGTGGGGAAACCCGAAGGGGTGGTCTTAGATTTATTAAAGCAATTCATGATAATGGATTGGCTTTAATTTACATTTCCTGGGTATAAAAAGGGAAATGGGGTAAAGGTTTGGCTTCAATAGCACTCCCGGATGGAAGAAGGGATGTGGAAGCATGATTTGATCAAAGTATTTTCATGATAATGGAAATGGCTTTGGGGTACATTTCCTGAGTATAAAAAGGGAAATGGGATGACTTATAAAGGAAAAGCATTTTTTATGATAATAAAACTGGCTTTTAAAAGTATATGATTTGTTAAAGCAATTCACGATAATGAATTGGCTTTTATATTTACATTTCCTGAGTATAAAAAGGGAAATGGGAAGTTTTGAGAAATGATAAGTACTGATAAATACTTTGTATATGAATCCTTAGTCCGGGAGATAGATCCGGATGGTTATGGTAAAAATGTATATGTATATAATTGGATGAATCGAGTGCCGAAGGTCTAACTGATCTCGATAATCGACCTTGCCTCATAGTAGTGTATCGGGGGGTTCCTTGTTTGGATTTCGCTTTGTGAGACACCCCACGCATGAATATGGCATTTTGTTGAGACTGGGGAGAAGTTTAATCCTTAGTGCTATAATATTATAAATGTCTATGGTATATATATATTTATATATATCTTTTCTGTACTGAGGTACTGGCGGATCTCGACGATCGACCGTGCCGCGTAGTAGTGTATTGGGGGCGTTCCTTGTTTGGATTTCGCTTTGCGAGACACCCCACGCACGAACATTGCATAGCTTTGAGACTGGAGTGAAGTTTAGCCCTTAGTACATTGCTTGGACTATCTAGGATTGATAGTGGGTTTGGGATAGACTAGTTTAGCAGGATAGCTTGACTAGAAGTTCTAGAGGGATGCGCTAGGAGTGCACTGTTAGTGGAGAGGTAAGGGGTATCTCATGGGAGTGCGATACCAATTTAAATATGAGATAAAACTATTTTTCTAAAAAATAAAGCATTTATGCACTTGCAAAATATTTTCAAAAATTCGGGCTCTGACCCGTCTATCCATTCTCCTTTCTTTCTATATATTATATATATATATAGGTGTCCAGACACAGGGACGCCTGGATGGAAATTCTTTCGAGTCAGACGTCTGCTGCAGCAGCTGTGGATTCTTGCGGGTTCTCAATAGACACTTCTTTCCTTGTACTCTAGATAGGAGGTATTGTATAAACACTAGGGCCAATGGTCCAACTGATTTTATTTATTCTTCGCACTTATTCGATATGGTTGTATTATTTGAACCGAGTGTTAAGTTATTATAGTTCATTTCATTTTCCTTTTTATTTCATTTACGCATTAAATTGTGGATGTTTTATCTTTTTGTCGTTAAAAAGATTAGTTAAGTTAAAATTTTGACACCGGCGTAATAGGTTATTAGTAATTAAATGGATTTTCGACAGTGATGCTAAGAATGATCCATATGAGACTCTTGTTTTAATTTATATGTGAGTGATCGCCCGGTATCTTATTAGGCGGGGTGTTACAGTATGTCCTTTGTTATATAAAAGTTGTTTACAAGCAAAGATCAAGCTACCAACCTTGAATGAACCACCATCTAATATAAAAGCTATATATGACGGTAATGATGTCCAATCACAATCATTCCAGTGTTTTACTAGACAATAAAATGTTGTTAATGCATTCACCAGTCTTAGAGTTCAAATGGATGAAAGTGTACTCACGGGAAGGGGTACTACGTCATCCACCATTCATTGAAAACTATGACACCAATTAGAAAGCTTATTACCGCAAAAGGGACACGATGAAAGGTATGCATAACTTTATATTTATAATCCAGTAGTTGCATTGGATACTCGAGAGCGTAGATATACATAACTACTAAGGGATGTTCTTTAGATCATTCAAGGTTGTTTGTTGAATGAGAATGCATTTACATCTAAATTTTGCTAGACTTTTGTTATTCTAGAGGGAAACTCTGTAAATGTGAATGTTCCTGCATACTTGCATTACAGTAGGTCTATATATCAAAGAAGATACAATTTACCGTCAACTGATGAGATAGAGGTTGTACTGCATGGAGATGGAACTAGCTTGAGTGAGATAATAGAAAGCATGCTTCATCTGCGAGGAGATAACTAGCTGGTGCAAATTAGCGAATGTCGCCCAGCATACCTACTTATGTTTTACTGTTTCCTCGCAGTGAACTTGAGTGGGAACCTGAAATGACTTTATTGGATGTTGAAAATGAGAGACCAGATATAAGATGTGGACTTACGCAACTAAATTTTTATAGATATCTCATTTTTCAACACGATAATGAATACTCAATAATTTGAAGAGAAAAAAAATATTGCAGGAGGTCATTGTGGATGGGTTAATGAAAGATTAATGGATGGGTTCAATGCAAATGGAATTAAGAAATAAATAAGTTTACCTTCCTCCTTCACGGGTAGTGCAAGGCACATGTTTAAAATCTTTCAAGATTCTATGGTCACCACCCATTATAATCATCATCTCGATATCTTCCTTACAATTCGAATCAAAATTCAGCCGATTGGCGAAATATAGTTTATCGTGTATTTGAATTGAAGCGAAAGGCTATGATAAAGGTAATGAAGGATAAAAAATTTTTGGTCGGAAGGTGGCACACGTAGTTACTACCAAATTCCAAAAGAGGTGTTTTTTACATGTACATTTGTTATTTTTCTTAGAAAGTAGAAGAAAATAAAGACATGTGAACAGGTTGATAAGATTTTGTGTGCTGAGATTCCGGATCCCAAAAAAGAACCTTCCCTGTTTGAGATAGTCTTGGGTTATGTGGTACATGGCCCCTGTGGTTCCTAAACCCCAAATGCACCATGCATGGATAATGGTAGATGTACAAAAAAAATACTTGAGAGATTGGGATGAATCAATGACTAGGGACTAATATGAATATCCACTCTATTGACGACGTAATAATGGTCGAAAGAACACTATTGTAGGAGAAAGTTGTATGCAACAAAGATGGGGTACCATATAATCCATACTTTTCTCTAGTGTGATTGTCATATCAATGTTGAAGTTTACGCAAAATTGAGATGCAGTAAATATATTAATAAATACACATACAAAGTTTATGATCGCACGACAATAGTTTTGGGAGGAATTGATAAAATCTAACAAAATCTTGATGCCAAATACATTTGACCACCTGAAGCCGCTTGACATTCATTTCGTAATCCAATGCATGAAGAGGAACCAAAAGTTGTACGATTGGCACTTCACTTGCCTGGAATGCATCAACTAAGGTTTTATCCCGAAGATTCAGTGGAAACGATATCTTCCAAGGCTATTGCTCAAATAATGTCTATTTTTTTGCAACATGTGAATCAAATGCCTCCGCACGTGCTTTCACATATCATGATCTTCTTCAGCTTTTTTTTTGGAATTCGCAACCAAAGACATGGACGCTTAGAAAAGTAGAAGGATATTATATTGGTAGGTAATATTTTGCTACCCCTAATTTAGGCAAATTAAATTATTTACGGTTGCTTTTAACTGTCATTAAGGGCTGATAATCATATGAAGCCTTGAGTACGGTTAACAATGCTTTATGTGATACATTCAAGTCTGCATGTATTGCACTAGGCCTTTTGGAAGATGATTAGGAATGAGTGGAATATCTACAAGAGGCATCTAGTCTCAATACTAGTTACAAATTAAGATATGTATTTGTTAGTTTACTAACATAATGTGCCCCTTTACATCCAGATTTGTAGTGGAGAAAATTTTCAATGCATATATGTTATGACATGGCCCATAAGATTCAAATGTTATATGGTAAACAAACTCCGACTGAGACACAAATTGAAGATTACGGTTTGTATCTTCTTAATCGGTTGTTGCAAGAATCGAGAAAGAGTTTATCATAATTCCCTCCCATGTCGATGGCAGTTGGAAACTGGTGCACAACTTTGGGTAACAAGCGTATTAATGAACACCGATAGTTACAAAATGATGCCGAAAAACTTATCCTCAAAGTGGTGTTGATCATCTAAATGATGGTCAACACGATGCATATGTGAAAATAACTACTTTGGTACTTGAAAATAGAGGAACTAATTTCTTTTTGAACAGAGGGGTGGGAACCGAAAAGACATTTCTCTATAATACAATCTCCACCAAAATTCGCAGCCTTGTCTATATTGTCATTACTGTCGCCTTTTTTGGAATTGCCTCTTTACTATTGGTGGGTGGTAGAATTGCGTATTCTACATTTTTTATTCCTTTAGATTTTCTTAAAAATTTTGTATATGGGTTTACAAAGTAATAAATCCATGTAGAGCTATTCAGATTAACCAAATTAATTATATTGGATAAAATCCCAATGCAACATCAGTATTTTGTAGAAGCCATTGATCAAACTCTTCTAGATATTTATGATAATAAAAAGACTTTTGGGGCTATCACTATTCTTCTTGGTGGTGACTTTCGGCAGATCCAACCTGTGATTCCAAGAGGTGTCTGTGAACAAATTATTGCTGCATCATTAAGGCGCTCATTTTTATGGGTTAATATTCATGTTTTAACTTTACAACTTAACATGCGGCTCAATAGCGTATAAGTGGAAGGCATTCAGTTTTCGGTTTTTATTTCCTTATTTCCTTAGCTTTTCAAATATTATATTAATTGTAATTTTTGTTCATATTATTTTAAACAATTGTTTAGAATGGGTCCAATCCCCAAGAAAATGTTCAATTTCCATCGACGATAAATAAGTGCAAAGATTTTAGTGAGTTGACGTTGATGGTTTATCCAATGCTAAATGTCATGGAAAATGTTACCCCTAGCTACTTTGAAGAAGCAATAATTCTATCAGCACAGAATGATGATGTCAATATAATTAATACTTTTGCGCTGAATATTTTTCCCGGAGAGACAATAATGTACTTGGTAGCTGACAATTATGCCTAGACTAATTGTTCAACAATTAATAGATTTCCTAATGAATATTTAAACTCACTTAATCCATCTAGGTTGCCTTTGTTTAAGCTCGACCTAAAAATAGGATGCCCAATAATGCTTTTAAGAAACACTGCACCAAGGGAAGGTCTTTGTAATGGCACAAGGTTCATAGTTGTTAATTGCACAAAGCATGTTATTGAAGTTCTAATATTAAACAAAGATCATAAAGGCAATTTTTCCTTCATCCCAAGAATTTATTTAACACCATAGTCTTTTGAAGTGCCAATACAAATGATAAGGTGCCAATTTGCTGTTAGATTTTTGTATACAATGACGATGAATAAATCATAAGGCCAATCTGTTAAATATGTTGGAATGTATTTGCGAACACCCATACTTTGTCATGGGCAGCTATATGTTTCTTTATTCCATTATAAAAGTGCTAATTATCTATGTATCCTTCTTCCTCATGACGGATCGAATTTGACAACGAATACCGTGTATCCCGAAGTTTTCTTATGGCATCATTTTAAGGTTCTTCAATAAACCTTTTTCTCTTTATTCAGTTTCATTTATCAAATTCTACCACAACCTTTTTCTTATCTAATTTGTTCTATATTTTTTTCTTTTATAGGTCTAACTATTTTTGTTGGGTGGAGACATCTCAGTCTATAGGATTGATGGAGTATGAATATGACAATGTTGAATAAGTTCGCACTGAGGAGAGTTTTTCATATTTGTTAATGGTAACCTATATCTATGTTATTTCTTTTATTTTAAGACATTCTCTCATGTTTCATCCGTTGAGTGGTCACTACAAAGAATCTATGAAGAAATAGGGTCCTTTTACTAGTCTCGTTCCTGTTTCTATGATTTCTATCTATGATGCCAAAGTTATCAATTTATGTTAGCACATAAATTTTGAAGGTTGCTATAAGATCACTTGCTTCTCTGTCCACTTATGAAGATCATGTTCGTTTGGTTATATTACATTATTCACCTTATGTTTTTATTTCAATTTAGAATTTTATTTAATAAACATATAAATTTTAAATAGGACTAGTTTTCATTTTTCTTTCTTATTTGATTTAATTAGTTCTTGAATTGTCCTCTTTGTTTATGAAATAGTTTGTGTTATAATCCTTCTTAGTATGTTATAATTGATTATTATATTAATTTGGTACTTGGAATTAATTTCTATTTGTGTTTTCTATCCTATAAACTTATTCAGGTATGAGCTAATATTATCACTAAGAAAATATGTAATCTGCAAAAAGTTAAATTTTAATTGGCATATGGGAGAGTAGTTTATTGTTTTTTCTTTGTTTCATACTTCTAATGTCTATATTACAGTTTTTATTTTGAGTTCTTTTACTCAGGGAATATGAAATATTTAACTATTTTTTCTACCTTGATGTATTTCACTATGAATCATAGATTCACACGGAATCACTGCACCCATACTCCACACTCATGCTTTATAGGTATTTATTTGATCTCAATCAGAGCTTGATATTGAGCATGAGCCTATTATTTGTAGCTATATATTTAATTTTTGAAATTTAAAGATCTCTATTATAATAGGATTTCACTTACAAAAGTTGTGTTGATGCTAATAAGAATTTGTATTCCTTACTCACTTCTTCGTTTATTTTATTTTTAGATGTGAAAAAAATGACATACATAAAAAATGTTTCATCATTATTAGGTTTCACTAAATGATTCTTCATAACGAGCTTCAAATCAGGTATATTCCTTTGATAAATGACTATTTTCTTAACATAGCTTTGAATATCATAAGGTTTCTTTAATGGGTAATATAGAATATAATTCTCCTTAATAAATCTTTTCATAATTATCCATCTTTTCACTCATTTGAGAAAATAGGATTCTGACTTCAAATAGATCATTCGGTAATGTTACTTTTTTTTCTTCTTTTTAGTAGATCACTTGAACTATATATTGTTTACACAATCTAGAGTTCGATGAATTAGTTGATGCTATTGGAACATTCGATTTTTTGTCTCCCATCATTTCTCTGGCATCTCCTTTTGCATTCTTGATTTTGAATAATTCATTTACTTCATTATTTTTTCTACATCTAAACTTGGGGTTCTCTAACATTGTCTGTAAGGTTCTGAAATCCTGATGAGACTATACCCATGTGTGTAGGTTGCGAGATGTGAAGCTTCAAACCGTTTAAATACATATAAATGTTTTGCCAATAGTAATGAATTATAGCTGATGTCTATTATTGGGATAATCATAGTAATAGTTACCACTCTCTATTGTTATTTAAGAAAAAGAATTGTTCTTTCATTTGAAATTTATGATTTTGATTTGCAATAACATTAGTGATACTTTGCAAACTTGGAACGTGTTTTGTAGATGATTATGTCCATTTATATTCATAATGTAATCAACTCATTATTCCATTCCATTTATGTTGATACATGCGTGGTAGTTGTGAATTTTTTTTTCTGAACATAAAGGAATTTTGTTACAAATATAGAAGGTATGGAGAGATGGTATTCAGAAGCAAACAATAACGAATCAATGGATTCCTAGCATAAAAACAACCACATAAGTATTTTATTAAACTTGATCCCTACTATAGAGGTTAAGCTTGGTTGCGAATGAATTTATTTTCCTAATATGTTAATGGGTTCTAAATCCTCAATATGAAAAAAGAAACATCGTGGCTTATCTCTCCTGTCACTTAGTATCTCTCTACAATCTTAGTATTTCCCTGCCAATCTCTCTCGATGTCTAGTAAATTAATGAGCACTTCTATTTTTCATTTGTTAGGTTGAAATTCTTAGGGATTTCCATTATTTTGGGGGGAATATCTTATTAATTTATAAATACAAATTTTAAGTTGGTTCATTTGTTGCAAGTCTGAATTGTTATGGATAATTTCTTATGACGGTCTCATAAGTATGCACTCAATTTGTCATCCCATTGAGTTTGATATCTCATATTTTGTGTCTCTGTGTGTGATTATGGGCCCATTATAATCAATATGATATTTGCACTTATGTATGTGGATTACAATATTAATGTAATTTCATATATCGATTCACTTACAAACTCAAGTGATAAGAAGCAATAGTAGAGCAACTTTCACACTTATAAATGCCTAACAACCTCAAAAAAGAAAAACCAAGGCTTCTATTTATAGTTTTAGGGTTCCTTCACGGTCTCCTAAAAATATGATCACTTGTATCAAATTATCCTTGGTCTAGATTTCAAAATTTTGCTCCCTTGGATATAATCTGATTTGTTCTAGGTCATTAATCCTCCACTTTTACCCAAAAAGTAAACGTTCTCACCTCAGCCATCTGACTATTTTTCTTTGTAGTTTACAAAGTAATGGTTCCATTCCTCGACCAACAAGAGGCCTAGGCTAACTCTACATAATCCACGTTCTAAAACCTCAAATCACACAAGCTTCCTGCTAATGTTGGTCGCGACCTTAAAACCTCTACTTAGATTTTTCTTCAGATCAAGGTCTCGATTTTCCTAAGATGCCATGTCAAGGACATAAAGTGTTGATGTGGCCCTGCCACATGTACCTCAACGGGTTTAAAAATTTATTCTTAGAATAGATGCAACGGTTAAATGTTAGAATAGATGCAACGGTACTGTTAGAATATATGCAATTGTTAAATATTAGAATATATGCAATTGTACCAATAGAATAGATGCATTTATTAAAAAATTACAGTTAGAATATATAGAAATGTACCACAATGATTTTATTATTTTTATTGTTAGAATAGATGCAATTGTACACCATGGTTTATTTTACTTTCTTCTGTTTCACAAATTACATTAGTATTAGGTAAATTTTCATGAAGATAGAACTCATGCAAGAATTTCAATTTTTATATTATGATTATGATTTTAATAGTTAAAATTTTCAAATTATGTTTTTATGGAAGTTTAGACAATCGTCAATTCTAATAGAGCTGGATATTTTAATTTTTTTCTACTTCAACAATGTCTACTACTTTTTTACATACTCAATTGGTACTTTTTATCAATAATTTCATTTTTAGTCCAACTTATTTCTTATTGATTTTTACAGGTGTTGTAATGACTGGAATGTTTATTTTTTAAAACTCGGATAATAGGGAATCTCCAAAACTTTTTACGTCTCCAGTCTCCACTCATTAATGATCTAAAGTGTATTTTTTTGATGAATTCATTACTAGCAGCACAATACCTACATGCAAAGTGAATTATAATTGTCGATTTTTTGTCTCTTTAGAATTTTATGATCGTAATATTTCAATTTTATGTGTTGTTAACACTAATTGTCATGATTAAAGGTTTTAATATCAAAGTCATGTATATACCTAATTAGAATTTGAAAATAGAATTTTATTTTAAGTTACAATGATATAATGTGGATCATTGGATGTGTGCTTTTTTATCTCTCTAATATTATTTTTAGTCCCTTAACGCATGTACATTAGTTTGTACATTTGTGTATTTATTACTTGATAAAATTACACGTGTACCGATGGTACGAGCATGTCATATTAGTATTGTTGTTACGGAATATGAGTTTTGTTTTTGGATTATTGTTTATATCTTAAATAGGGAGGATACTCCTATAAACAAGGAACTCTGCATAATTTTTTGAAAATGTTAATAATAATTAGTGTTATTGTAACAACCCGCCTAATGGGATACCGGGCGATCACTCCTATATCAAATTAAAACAGGAGTCACATATGGATCATTCTTAGCATCACTGTCGAAAATCCATTTAATTACTAATATCCTAATAGGCGAGCGTTAAAAACTTTTACTTAACTACTCTTTTTAACGATTAAAATAAAACATCCACAATTTAATGCGTAAATGAAATTAAAAGGAAAATGAAATGAACTAAAATAACCGAACACTCGGTTCAAATTATACAACCATATCGAATAATGTGTGAAGAATAAATAAAAACAGTTGAACCATTGGCCCGAATGTTTGTACAATACCTCCTATCTAGAGTACAAGAAAAGAAGCGTCTACCGAGAACCCACAAGCATCCACAGCTGCTGCAGCAGACGTCTGACTCGAAAGAAGTTTCCATCCAGGCGTCCCTGTGTCTGGACACCTATATATCTATATATAATATATAGCAAGGAAGGAAAGTAGATAAACGGGTCAGAGCCCGAATTTTGAAAATATTTTGCAAGTGCATAAATGCTTTATTTTTAGAACAATATTTTTATCTCATATTTAAATTGGTATCGCACTCCCATCAGATACCCCTCACCTCTCATCTAATAGTGCACACCTAACGCACCCTAACAGCATACCCTAGTCAAGATATCCCTGCCTAACTAGTCTATCAACCAACAACTATCTACCCCAGATAGTCCAAGTGCTAAGGGCTAAACTTTCCTCCATTCTCAACACTGCACTAAGTTCGTGCGTGGGGTGTCTCGCAAAGCGAAATCCAAACAAGAAACCCCCCCAATACACTACTACTTGGCAGGGTTAATGGTAGAGATCCATTAGGTCCGTAGCACATACAAATGTATAAATACACACATATATATATACACACACACACACACACACACACATATATATATATATATATATATATACATCAACAATATGCGTCCGGATAATATCTCCCGGACTGAGGTTTACGTAATAAACTATATAATACACATCCGGATCTACCTCCCGGACTGAGGTGTATTCTATACGCATATCAAAACCTTCCATTTCCCTTCTCATATCCAGGAAATGTATTTAAAAGCCAATTCATTAGCATGAATTGCTTTACCATAACATATATCTTTTTAAAAGCCAATTTTTATTAACGTAAAAATGCTTTTAGATTATATATCATCCCATTTCCCTTTTTATACTCAGGAAATGTACCCAAAGCCATTTTCATTATCATGAAAATGCTTTGATCATATCATATGCTTCCACATCCCTTCTTCCATCCGGGAGTGTTACCGAAGCCAAACCTTTATCCCATTTCCCTTTTTATACTCAGGAAATGTAAATTAAAGCCAAATCCATTATCATGAATTGCTTTAATAAATCTAAGACCGCCCCTCCGGGTTTCCCCACTGGACGCGCCCCTAAATGACTATCATCTTCCAGGGCCTATCTATACAAGACAACCTGGGAACCTACCAACGTCGAGAAGCGGCCATATTTCCTGCGGGAAAGTCAGGACCACACCCAGAATCCCCTAACCAGCGCAGTAAACAAATAAACGCCCATATGGCCTAGGGACTGTATCCAACCTGCTCAATAGCCAGGAAGGCTTCACCACAACGCGCGCAACTTCCCTTATGATAGCGATTTAGGGAGGTGCATAATCCATATTTTATCAATTATGAAAACATTTGTCTTTCCATTTTGAAAATATTCATTTTTATATTTTCAAAATCATTTCCATCATATCATATATATATACTTTAGTCACATAGTATATACATATATCTTATATTCCTCCTAGAATATATAATCGGCCATAATGGCCTATATCATCTAGCGATGACCATAATCCCAAAGATTCCCTCTAGGAATCACAATCATGCATTCATATAAGCATGATACTAAACCCAAAGTATTTTCTTACTTTGATGACTAATAATTACCTTAATCAACTCTTAAAGATTTATTGGATATCTCCAAATATTGGGCTGAAAACAGGGCACCGGTCGACCGGTCCTGGAACCCTGGTCGACCGCGGGTTGCAATTAAGCCTACGAAACAAAGCATTAGGCCTTATTTCCTTGACGCGGGGGCGCGGTCGACCGGCCATAGGGGCGCGGTCGACCGGTCACACCAGGTCCTCAAAACTAAATCTTCCATCCAACAACCCAATTTCATTATCGGGGTTTCTAATCTACCCCAAAAATCATCCAAAACATCTACACGACTAATCCTAACCTGTATTTTTCCAATTCCCGATTTGATTTCCTAGTTGATGATTTCAACCCGGAGCTTCCATCTTGTAAAAATAATATCAAATCGTAGAAAAATCAGAAAAATACGCGGTCAGTGCCCATGCGACCGTATCGAAAAGATCTACAACTTTCGTGTTTTGATCGAAAGCTAAATCAATCCTTTCATTGTCAAAATAACCCCACAAGCTTACGGGTTAATATTCATTGTCTCCCCGAAATCCCAAACTCCATTTTTCTCCATTTTTGTTGTTTCTAACCTCACCCAACAACTCAATAAACATCTAATCTATGTTTTACAACTAACACATCAATTATTTTGGGGTATTGAATCATTTCTCTTAGTTTTAAACCCTAAAACCATAAAAACCCCAACTTAACATTTAAACACATTGTTATACTCCATTAACATGGTTTTAACACTAAAAATCATTAAGAGTTTACACTACATCAATGTGTAAACTCATAATCAACTTTTACCCAATTTTATTTCAAGGGTTCTAACCCCAAAATCATATTTTTACCAACTATGATATGAGATTAATGCACAAAAGTAAATAAAGCAAGTAAACACTTGCCTAGAGGATGAAATCCGAAGACCACGAGCCGAATCCCGCGGAGTTTGGCCGGAGTTTCCATTTCTCCTCCTCTTTCTTCTTCCTTTCTTTCCTTATCTTCTCTTTTCTTTCCCTTTCTCTCTCTTTATAAATAAAGAAAAAGGGTTTAAACCCTTAAAACCCAAAAACGACTCTTTTACTTAATTACGAGTTACTTTTACCTCTAAAATTACCCGAAACTTAATTTCGACAATCGGACACTCTTTTCCGACTATCTCGGACATTCCGAGACTCATGCGCAGTCGAAATTTCCATCCGAGGTACTTGACCGCAAATCACTATTCCAAACCATAAAAGAAATTGCGGGTTTTCCAATTTGAAATCTTACCTTTTCGTCAATTTTCTCCACGACGACATATAATTAAATTATAGCGACCTATATAGTCCCAAAAGTAATTACAATACCCATCGAAAATCATCAAATCCTCGAAAATCCCGAAAATCACTATTTCGAGAAATTCTCCAAATTCCAAATTATACTTAATTATGGAATTTAATCCTCTCCAAAAGGGCGGGTTGTTACATACTCCCCCCCCTTACAGCAGAATTTCGTCCTCGAAATTCGGATACAGCCTACACCAGCTTACTACAATCACTAATCCCACTATGTCTTAGTACCCCCAAAACTAAAAGGTGCTAACAAGATAGTCCTTAAACCTGTTCCACCTACCTCAAGGAGCACTCAAAATACTAGCTTATCATAAGCTCAAAAAAAAATTTATCTGCTAACGCACAAAATCTACGCTTTACTCCAATGGCTTCTCTTATCGCCAATAGGAGAAACGAACCTATAACTATCGTTCTACATTTCGCAAAGCTTCAACCTTATATATATACCCATTCTATTCTAGGCAGTATATATATAAGACTATCTTACCAAGGTGCCCATACACCTTTCTAACTTGTGCATATTTTCACAAACATTACGAACGCCTGACACGTAACACTCTCTCCCAACATGGGTCTCCTTTCCTCGGTGTAATACTCACCTATGGGTCCTCCCGACCCGCAGAATTTCATTCCTCCTAACTTCGGCGCCACTAACTCTATCGAACCTACATCCTACTAATGCTACGGTCTAAGCGTTACCCTACTTACGCGAAACAATAATCTAAATATGTCCCTAGTGCCCAAGGCCTCTCTCAACTCCCGACATTTGCTTGGTTTCATGCGTGGGACGTCTTGCCAAAGCGAAATCCAGACAAGGAACCCTCCCGTTACACTACTCCCTCGCGTTGTCGGTTATCGAGATATGACGACCTAAGGCACACCAGCGGGACGTCCTAAATCTTACTAAACTAACCTACAAATGCATTCCTACTATCTTATCCTTCCTCCCATACGAAAGGAAACCTAACTAATCAAAGTGCCTACTCTCTGTAGGAACACTTCTTATATCACACCGATCACAGATTTCCTCCAAATTTTCCTTCTTATTAAGGCATGGCTATCATCCTCAAATCAATTTCCCTAAGTCCTACTTCACCCAACTACTTGTGGCGAGAGGACCACTTTAGTGCTTTTCCATAGCACAATATTTCCATAAGCGTGCCATCATCACAGGGCTCATAGTCTATAGTGGTTCATCCACACTATAAGACTAACCCACATCCTTGCCTCCCATAACAGCTCTCCATGTCCGGCATCGTTAAGAGTCATGTGTGGAGTGTCTCGTAAAGCGAAATCCAAACAAGGAACCCCTCCACACATTAACACTTGACTTCGTTGGTCACGGAGTCCCGTTATTTCAGATATGCAACCGGGATAATCCTATCCCTTATCATCGAAAGGTGGTCTGAACTCCTATCTCTAACTAAGAGTCACACCACCCAGCACTCGCACTATTTCTAAGTCCTAGCGCAAACCAGTACTGAGCTAAATCTTACAGTTCAGCAATGATCCTGTGGGCCTTAAATTATATCTATAAGGTTTCCACACATACCAACCAAAATAAGGAAGCCTCTACTCATCGAGGTTCCATAAATCCATAATAACAAAGGTGTACTCAACCTGTATCCAGGTGAGACACTGCAACCACAATTTGTTCCCTCCAAGAACTATGGACACGATAGTCTTGCCATAATTAGCCTGTTATCGCTCCGATCAACCAAATACATCATACGTATAGGTACAAAATATAATCACCCGCCTCTATGGCGAGTGAAAGAAAACAAAATTCCGCTATCGCGGAAAACACACAAGCCTACATTATTATGTTATCGAGACCGAATATAGAGCTCAAATTACACACACGAGTCTAGGGCTATCAGACGCCACAACTTCATCTAGCCACACCCCTTACTAGAATTTCTTAACTCTAGGCCCCATCTGGGCAGCCTAACCTTGTCCTTTATTCCTATTGAAAAAGACTATCCGTGTGGCTCCGCACTCCACAACACCATTTCTATCATTGGTCTTCCTTACCATCATGGAGTTGTCAACGCCATCTGACTCTATAGCCTCGCTCCTTACAATCACCTTATTAATCCTCTTAACCTCTTCGTTAACAGGAAAGTACACTACCAGTTTCAACAATCTCCCCATGTGGATGTCCATTCAGGGGCACCTGAACACACCCACATTCTCCCTACAAGTGAGAATCTTCTTAAATTCTCACATTTGGGCATTTCCATACCCTGCTCTAAGACAAAGCTCCCAAGCCTTCTACCTCCACTAGTTAGTGCCATGCTCACTTTGCACGACCCTAACTCTAATATATGGTCCTTATCAAAGACCCTTTTTCGAACCCTTATCTCCACGGGGTAGTTCAACTTGAGTACCACTTTCTACCACAATAGTACTTGGTTGCTCATAACTACTATACTTTAGTAGTCGTTGCAACAATCCTTAATCATTGCCATAAGGGGAGTGACTTCTACGGCGGTCCTCATCCCCAACTTCTACCAGCTTCCCCAACTAAGCTCCAACTCCTGCAGCCATCCGAGCTCCGCACACGATTCTCAATGAGCGCGTATAAGATTTCTATAATCTTCTTACATGGCAGGAGGACGAAATCTCACAAGAGAAATCAACAATCCTAATCCTGGGGCTCTATAACAAATCGAGAGCAAGGCTGAAAGCGTAGTACGTCCGCACAGATTCCTAAGGACACTAGAACCTGATGCCCTGATACCATCTGTAACAACCCGCCTAATGGGATACCGGGCGATCACTCCTATATCAAATTAAAACATGAGTCACATATGGATCATTCTTAGCATCACTGTCGAAAATCCATTTAATTACTAATATCCTATTAGGCGAGCGTTAAAAACTTTTACTTAACTACTCTTTTTAACGATTAAAATAAAACATCCACAATTTAATGCGTAAATGAAATTAAAAGGAAAATGAAATGAACTAAAATAACTGAACACTCGGTTCAAATTATACAACCATATCGAATAATGTGTGAAGAATAAATAAAAACAGTTGGACCATTGGCCCGAATGTTTATACAATACCTACTATCCAGAGTACAAGAAAAGAAGCGTCTACCGAGAACCCGCAAGCATCCACAGCTGCTGCAGCAGACGTCTGACTCGAAAGAAGTTTCCATCCAGGCGTCCCTGTGTCTGGACACCTATATATATATATATAATATATAGCAAGGAAGGAAAGTAGATAAACGGGTCAGAGCCCGAATTTTGAAAATATTTTGTAAGTGCATAAATGCTTTATTTTTAGAAAAATATTTTTATCTCATATTTAAATTGGTATCGCACACCCATGAGATACCCCTCACCTCTCATCTAATAGTGCACACCTAACGCACCCTAACAATATACCCTAGTCAAGCTATACCTGCCTAATTAGTCTATCACCCAACTGCTATCTACCCCAGATAGTCCAAGTGCTAAGGGCTAAATTTCCCTCCATTCTCAACACTGCACTAAGTTCGTGCGTGGGGTGTCTCGTAAAGCGAAATCCAAACAAGAAACCCCCCCGATACACTACTACTTGGCAGGGTTAATGGTAGAGATCCATTAGGCCCGTAGCACATACAAATGTATAAATACATATATATATAATATATATATATATATATATATACATCAATAATATGCGTCCGGATAATATCTCCCGGACTGCGGTTTACGTAATAAACTATATAATACACATCCGGATCTACCTCCCGGACTGAGGTGTATTCTATACTCATATCAAAACCTTCCATTTCCCTTCGCATATCCAGGAAATGTATTTAAAAGCCAATTCATTATCATGAATTTCTTTACCATAACATATATCTTTTTAAAAGCCAATTTTTATTAACATAAAAATGCTTTTCCATTATATATCATCCCATTTCCCTGTTTATACTCAGGAAATGTACCCAAAGCCATTTTCATTATCATGAAAATGCTTTGATCATATCATATGCTTCCACATCCCTTCTTCCATCCGGGAGTTTTACCGAAGCCAAACCTTTATCCCATTTCCCTTTTTATACTCAGGAAATGTAAATTAAAGCCAAATCCATTATCATGAATTGCTTTAATAAATCTAAGACCGCCCCTTCGGGTTTCCCCACTGGACGCGCCCCTAAATGACTATCATCTTCCAAGGCCTATCTATAAAAGACAATCTGGGAACCTACCAACGTCGGGAAGCGGCCATATTTCCTGCGGGAAAGTCAGGACCACACCCAGAATCCCCTAACCAGCGCAGTAAACAAATTATGGCCTACGGACTCTATCCAACCTTCACAATAGCCAGGAAGGCTTCACCACAACGCGCGCAACTTCACTTATGATAGCGATTTAGGGAGGTGTGTAATCCATATTTTATCAATTATGAAAACATTTGTCTTTCCATTTTGAAAATATTCATTTTTATATTTTCAAAATCATTTCCATCATATCATATATATATACTTTAGTCACATAGTATATACATATATCTTATATTCCTCCTAGAATATATAACCGGCCATAATGGCCTATATCATCTAGCGATGACCATAATCCCAAAGATTCCCTCTAGGAATCACAATCATGCATTCATATAAGCATGATACTAAACCCAAACTATTTTCTTACTTTGATGACTAATAATTACCTTAATCAACTCTTAAAGATTTATTGGATATCTCCAAATATTGGGCTGAAAACAGGGCACCGGTCGACCGGTCCTGGAACCCCGGTCGACCGCGGGTTGCAATTAAGCTTATGAAACAAAGCAGTAGGCCTTATTTCCTTGACGCGATCGACCGGTCATAGGGGCGCGGCCGACCGGTCACACCAGGCCCTCAAAACTAAATCCTCCAAATCTTCCATCCAACAACCCAATTTCATTATCGGGGTTTCTAATCTACCCCAAAAATCATCCAAAACATCTACAAGACTAATCCTAACCTGTATTTTTCCAATTCCCGATTTGATTTCCGAGTTGATTATTTCAACCCGGAGCTACCATCTTGTAAAAATCATATCAAATCGTAGAAAAATCAGAAAAATACACCGTCAGTGCCCACGCGACCGTATCGAAAATATCTACAACTTTCGTGTTTTGATCGAAAGCTAAATCAATTCTTTTCCTAGTCAAAATAACCCCACAAGCTTACGGGTTACTATTCATTGTCTCCCCAAAATCACAAACTCCATTTTTCTCCATTTTTGTTGTTTCTTACCTCACCCAACAACTCAATAAACATCTAATCTATGTTTTACAACTAACACATCAATTATTTTGGGGTATTGAATCATTTCTCTTAGTTTTAAACCCTAAAACCATAAAAAACCCAACTTAACATTTAAACACATTGTTATATTCCATTAACATGGTTTTAACACTAAAAATCATTAAGAGTTTACACTACATCAATGTGTAAACTCATAATCAACTTTTACCCAATTTTATTTTAAGGGTTCTAACCCCAAAATCATATTTTTACCAACTATGATATGAGATTAATGCACAAAAGTAAATAAAGCAAGTAAACACTTGCCTGGAAGATGAAATCCGACGACCACGAGCCGAATCCCGCGGAGTTTGGCCGGAGTTTCCATTTCTCCTCCTCTTTCTTCTTGCTCTCTCTCTTCTCCCTCTTTCTTTCCTTCTCTTCTCTTTTCTTTCCCTTTCTCTCTCTTTATAAAGAAAGAAAAAGGGTTTAAACCCTTAAAACCCAAAAACGACTCGTTTACCCAATTACGAGTTACTTTTACCTCTAAAAATTACCCGAAACTTAATTTTGACAATCGGACACTCTTTTTCGACTATCTCGGACATTCCGAAACACATGGCGCAGTCAAAATTTCCATCCGAGATACTTGACCGCAAATCACTATTCCAACCCATAAAATAAATTGCGGGTTTTCCAATTTAAAATCTGACATTTTCGTCAATTTTCTCCACGACGACATATAATTAAATTATAGCGACCTATATAGTCCCAAAAGTAATTACAATACCCATCGAAAATCATCAAATCCTCGAAAATCCCGAAAATTACTATTTCGAGAAATTCTCCAAATTCCAAATTAAACTTAATTATGGAATTTAATCCTCTCCAAAAGGGCGGGTTGTTACAGTTATAAAAAACTTTTTCATTTAAATTATATACATTTTAGTACATCGGAATTTTTTCTTTGTACCTTCAGGTACCGGCATTTTTCTAGTGTGTGTGTGTGTGTGTGTGTGTGTGTGTGTGTGTATTACACCAAAATCTATAATACGATTACTCATCGTGTAGGGCTACAATCTAATACTTATGAATTCGCAACTTTAGGGTCTTCATCAACCACCGAGTTTTAATATATATAGATGCTCCCACGATGGTGGGGTCATTTTTTTATTCAAATATTGAAAAGTGTGATTTTTTTATCTAAATTAACTTATGAATGCATGTTGCTTGAATTGGTTCTGAATATTGAATAGAGGTAATTTGACAAGTTTTTCATTACTAACTATTTATTAATATGTTTTATACTATTGTCCTTTAAAAAAATAATAACAAAAATTAAGGGTGAAATTGGAATACAATTTCATTCAAAGAATTCATTATTAAACATTAAGGATTCAACAGGTCTTGCTTAATAATGCTTAATGTTGAATGTTAATTATTTTTAGCATTAAGAGATAAAAATCAACACTAAATATTGGCTCTTAATGTTGAATGAAACTCAATTGAGTATTGAGAGGTAAAAATAAACACCCCTTTGGTTAGTGTGACAATTGTGGGTTTTTAATAATTTAGTGCTAATAATAACCATGATGAAGCATTTCAGGTTCAATTAAGTCCAAAAACAAAATTGATTCATTTAATCAAGTAAGCAATGATGTTGGGATCTCTCTGAATCCAGTGCTAAAGGGCATTCTCCTGTTATGACACAAGGGCATAACTAATTTTCTTATGGATTTTTGTGCAATTGAATCTATACATATTTCTGATCAGAGTGCTGGTAATACTTACCAATAAGGATGTCTAAATAACAAGCACAAATTGAAAATGAAAACGGAGTAGAGTCAGGAGAGATGGTGCAAGAGAAATTTTAACAATAATATATATATTGGGACTTAATTGAACTTGGGTGTTTCCTTGCTTCAAATAGTTTAACCATTGGTAACTTTGCTAAATACTGGTTTTAATGTGATGGAAATACGATATGATTACATTCTTGGCTAAATTAATTGGAGCCTTTAAGCGAACAACAAAATGGACCAGGCTAGTGAAGTGGTATGATTTGGTTATCACCAAATGGAGCACAACATGTGAAGTTGTTATATATTCTACTTGTGTAATTTATTTATCACATTATAAAATTTGAAGCAAAGATAAAATGAGTGATGAGATGAATGACAAGTGATTTTCAAGTTTCCGATCGAATGGCCATTCATGATACTTATTGTCTTATTCAAATTATTCTTAGAAGATATTGGTTTATATTCGAACACCTAAAATGGGGGCTCCCCCACATCACCAACTCGTCAATAATCCCAATCAAGTAATTTACAGTTTGGTATTATAACCTCTCAAGCACTGGTATGACTTTGAAAAAGTTGGTCCCCTACGATTTGGCATTAATCCCACTCAAGTAATGGTATAACTTAGAACAAGTCAATCGTCTACAATACCACTCAAGTAGTTTTATGACATAGAACAAGTGGTCACTTACCATTTGGCATTAAACCCACTCAATCATTAGTACGACTTAGAAAAAATTGATCAACTACAATTTGACATTAAACCCACTCAAGCAGTGGTACGACTTAAAAAAAGGCTTGCCTACGATTCGGCATACAACCCACTTAGGCAGTGGTATGACTTAAAAAAGGTCAACTGCCTACAATTTGACATTAAACCCACTAAGGAAGTGATATGACTTAGAACAAGTCGGTCGCCTTTAATTTGGCATTAAACCTACACAAAATAGTGGCAAGAGTTAGCAAAAGTTAGTGTTTCCTATAACAGACACCAAACGCACCAATCACGATGGTATAATCTAGGTAAAACCTCGCCTAGGAATGGGTGGTACAATATAACATATTACTTTATTATGCTCAATTTACTTAGAATAACTCTGACTACGAAAAAAAATCAAGAATAAACCAATAAGTCGAAGCAGCTTAATAAGACCAATGGGGGATATAATCGACCTAGAATAGGCCGTACCAATCTAAAACAAATTGAATTATTTCAAAGAGGGATAAGTTCACCTAAAATCGGACCGACTAATCTAGAATAAACATTAGCCTTATACTGCTAACATTGTCTTACAACGACCTCATTTGACCTAAGATGTTCAAATTAATATATGATGATCAAAGTTGACCAAAAACGGTCATGTTGGTCTATGACGACCAACATTATCCAAAAATGGCTAACATTTGGCCTAAGATGCCCTCATTTGACCTATGACGATCAAATTGGTCTCTAATGATAAAAATTGACTTAAAATGGTTGAGTTGGACTTCAATGACAAACAATAACCTAAAATGGATGAGATCGGCCTACAATGGAATCAATTGACATCAAACAGTATAGTTGGTCTAATATGACCAACGTTAGCTAGGGAATGCTAAAATTGGCCTATTATGACCTCACTTAACTGAAGATGGTTAAATTGACCCTAAACGGTCAAGTTGGTATAATACGACCAACATTAGCCTAAGAAGGCTAAAAATCGGCTTACTATGAAATCAATTGACTAAAGATTCAAATTGACCTCAAATGGTCAAATCGTTATGTGAAGACCAACATAAACTCACACGGCTGACATTGGCCTCTACGATGACCTCATTTGACCTAAGATGGTCAAATTAATCTCCAACGCTTAAAATTAACCTAAAATGGTCATGTTATTCATCAATGACCAACATTATCCTATGAAGGTTGGGATCGATCTACAATGGCCTCAATTGACATAAGACGGTGAGATTGATCTCAAACGATCAAGTTGGTTTAATGAGACCAAAAACATCATAAAAGGTCTCGAAATGGCCTACATGACCTCATTTTGGCCTAAGATGGTTAAATTGATATATGGTAATCAAAATTGACCTAAAATAGTGAATATGGTCTATGATGACCGATATTAATCTAAGATGGCTAAAATTGATCTATAAGGATCGAAGTTGACCTAAAGCGGTCAATATGGTATATGACAACCAACATTTGCTTAATATGTCTAACATCATCTTACGATTACCTCATTTGGCCTAGGATAGTCAAATTTATCTCCGACGATCAAAATTGACCTCAAATGGTAAAGTTGAATTATGATGACAGCATTAGCCTAAGATGAATAAGATCATCTAACGATGGACTCAAATTAACTAAGATGGTCAAATTTATCTCTGATAATTAATATTGACCTCAAATGGTAAAGTTTGTTTGCGATGACCAACATTGGCCTAAGAGGGATAAGATCGACTTACGATGGTCTCATTTGACTTAAGACAGTCAAATTAATCTAGGGGATGAAAATTGACATAAAATGGCCGAGTTTGTCTACTAAGATCAACATGATCCTAAGATGTCTAAAATAGCCTACAACAATCTTAATTGACCTAAAATGGTCAAGTTGATCTCTGACAATCAAAATTGACCTTAAACGATCAAGTTGGTCTAAGAGGACCAACATTAGCCTAAGATAGGCTAAAATCACTTATATTACTTAAATTAACCCAATGATACCTAAGGGTTTAAAGGAAAAAAATTGATGGAGTTTGGAGAACCGAATATTAGTTCCCTTATGATGAGTATGTTTGAAGACCCTAGTAAAAGGAAGGACCCTAATGGACCCAAAAATAAATGACAAAAGTTCCAAAGTTCAATGAACTTTTAGTGAGCTTGTGAATATAGCTATCAATATTATAGTTTGGATAAGAATGCCAAAAATTGGGCCTCTCACGACCTAATTAGTCTACGACCACCATATTAACCCATAACAACTAATGTGATCGATAGTGATCAATATTTAGCCTCTGAAGGCCCTATGAATTTACGATTTTCCAAAATGACTCTAGAGGATAAATTATCGACCTTACATGTTCTAATCGCTCTAGGGAAAATCTCATAAATATATAACAATATAAATTATGCACGAACAAAAATCATAATGAACGCGACATCTTAACAAGTTGAAAAAAACCCACAATTGACCTGGTCCTTGAGGGTACATGGGCATCTCGACACATTCAAGATTGGTCCATATGTTGATCGAAAGTCCTTCTTGTCAACCAATGATTTTTTTAACGTTTTACAAATCCATACGATTCAACCCAAGAGGATGCATAATAAAAACCAACAACACAAACTCTCAAGGTGAATGTAACTCTACATATTACTCCAGCTCACCTCAAGATCCACTTGGTTGCATTGATACACGGGGGGCTATTATGGGAGGATGAAAATATTCCACCAATAATAGTGAAACACAAACCAAGGGGGATCCATGACCATTCTTAAGCGAGGTTCATGGATCACCTACATAGTCACTGATAGATGACTAACCAAGCCAACCTAAGCTGACATTAGTTCAAATGTTAGTACATCGCTCACTGCCACTTTCTTCCATTGCTCACCATCGCTCACCCTCCATCAGTATCTTCTTTTATCTCTTGTTTGTCAACACTCACCATCGCGTGCCCCTTCAAGTTGAACTTTGTTGATTTGGATCCGTTAGAAAAGGAAAGTGATGGGTTTTGTATTAAATCTATTTGATTTAAAAAAATTCTTCCTTTTAATTCATAAGTTTGTTTAATTTTTCATCTCTCATTTGAACTCTTATTTCCCGTAGTCTGAGACCACCATCTTAACATCTAATCCCACTTGTTATCATTATTAATCTTTTAATTTTAAACAAAACATGTTATGTTATGTTATTTTCTTAGTTAATTTTTTTGGATTTGGGAGATAAAAAAAGGAGAAAAGGAAAAATAAATTCTTTTTTTTTTTGGATTTGATGATGACAATGAAGAGGATGTTGGGGCTACTATCTCATGGGATTCAAATCCATCGGATTCATATCTGGAACTGATCTTGATTTTTTTAAGATTTTATCATTTTTTAAGTTTTTTAATTGGAAATTTGTTTTCTTTTGTTGTTATTTTTTTGAAATATTTTTTTCTTACGTAAACAAGTTTTTTTCTTGATATAAGGGTTCACTTTTCTGAAAATATTTCTTTTCCTAAAATATTTTTTTTATTTCATTTTTTCTTCAAGAAATAGGTTTTTTTGTTGGAAATATTTTTTTTTCAAGAACTCTATTTGTTTTGTTGGAAATATGATTTTTTTAAATGTATTTTTGAATATTTTTAGTTTTTTATAAAGTTTTTCAATGTTTTTCAAACTTTTAAAATTCATTTTCTATTATTTTCAGAATTTTTAAAAGTTTTTTACTACTATCTGTAATTTTTATATTTTTAATATTTCATAATTTTCAGGTTTTAATTTCGATAATTTTTAGATTTTTAATTTTTATTTTTCTATAATTTTCAATTATCTTAGTATTTTTTTAGTTTTTCATAATAATTACTAAAATATACTTTTATGAAATATCCACATTTTAAGAATATTTTTCTGTAATTTTAAAATTTATTTTATTTAAAATATTATTTTAATGTTTTTCTGTAATTGTTTTTATAAAATATTTATATTGATTTGGATAAAAATACTCTCATATACATGGCACATGACCAATTTTCCTTGAAAATATTTAACACCATTAGGATTTAGGGGTTACTTGAAGTCGTTTTGAAAGTTTAGGGGGTTATGTCCAGAAAATGAAACTTCGGGTGGTGAAGTGATAAGGGGATAATGTTTAGGTAGTAGGTGTAACTAGCCCTACAAAATGAAAAACCGAATACGGTCCTAATTTTGAATAACATGATACATAACAATTGAGGGTCGGAGGTAATTTCCCTACTTAGTTAAAGTAGGGGTAGTTTTGAGTTGAAACTTATAGCGTAAGTGTGAATTATATTAATGAGGCCAAATATCAAATGACTATAGAACAAGTCTTAGATATAATATATGAAATCCTTGGATTTTTGTTTGTCTATAATTAAGTTATTTTCAATTTATGTTCACGCCATGTCACGATAATATATTTCATTGGGTCGTGCCATTGTATCCCACGACCCTTTCAGGTGGACACTGAAAACATGAACAATACAAGGATGAGCCAAAATTTTATAATATTGTTGTTTAAAGAAAAGAGATTTTTATTGACTCAACCAAAACTTGTTTAAATTTTTATTGAAGTTAATTGCAAGATACTAAAGAATTTATGAATTGAAAGAGTTGGCGCTTGCGTTCAATTAAGAAATAATATAATAAATACCATTTTTAACCCAAATTAACCCTAGGCATGCAACTAGGTGTGATTGAGACAATATGAAATCATGCACAAGATATTCAACACACAAAGTTTAAGGAAAAATCCCCCACAGGGGCAAAACCATTTGTATATCACTATAATTTGTAAAAGACGGTTTACAATCGGATTACAATGAAATACAGGTTGACTAAGAATTACCCTCGGGTATCGGATTCTGTAGTCGCGGCTGGAATATCCCTTTCCAGTAGGGTTGGCGGCTGGAACTATCCCTGTCCAGTAGGGCAGCAATGAAGAGGAAGAAGCGATCCACTTCACAAGGGTTGAACAACAGCAATGGTGTTCTTGGGTTACCAAAAGTGACTCACAAATGTATGGAATTTGTGTGAATCAAAGGTATGAATCAATGGACTCAAATACCATGAAGACTTAAGAGTTATGGAACTCAGAAAATCGTGTGTAAGTCTTAAGAAAACCAACTCCCCGATCGTGGTATAAATAAGAATTCATTTGCCCTAAAAATCTGCACACGATCTGTTCGTGGTTATCCAGGGCGGAACGGTCCGGGCCTGAGGCGGATCGGTCCGATAGCGGATCGGTTCATTTTATTTGAAGCAGATTCGGTTCTCATTCGATCTGGGGTCCACTGGCCAAAGCAAGGAGGACCGGTTCGGGACTAGGCGGATCGGTTCGCTCGCAGATCGGTTCTTTTTATTTAGAGGCGGACCGGTCCGGATTTCTGATTCCTTCCTTAGAATTTGTTCCATCTTCAAAGGGCCATAGCTTCTTCACCGTAGCTTGGATTGAGGTGCCGTTTCTTCCAGTATCTTTGTTGCGGCAAGCTCTTCAACTTTTCAGTTGACCTATTCTCCAGTCGGTGGCTGTACAATTACCCAATTTCCCTTGAACATCCATATCGTGCCATATTTCACGGAACTTGAAATAGTTGAGGCCGGTGTAGGACACATGATGGAGGAGCAGGATGCTTGATTCCCGGAATTCGGATTGGGGCCGTCACATGTAATCAAGCAGAGACGTGCCAAATGTAACGGCGTATGACATACAAACCATTAAGATAACGGACATGATAAAAATGTCCTTACAAATCTCCCCCTATGTCTATGCCGGTACATACATAAAAACCAACATACGAATTATCAAATAACAAATTGCCTATACAAGTCTACCCTTCCATGAACCCAAAACTGGAAAGATACAAATGAATAAGTCTTCATCGTTTGTTCTTCAAATCTTCAGGAATCTGAAATCTTTTCTCATCAGGGTGTTCAACATGGGATTATCAAAAGATGTACCTACACACATGAGACAAAGAAAATACCAAGTGACATATCGAGTTTGAAATGAGATAAACATAAGGATATATATCAATTTAAGATGATATTCTCAGAATTTCAAAACTCCCCCATAATCAGATAATTCATTCTCCCCCTTTTTTATGATGTCCCCAAATAGACAAATGAGAGAAATAAATCAAGCAATCAAGTACCGGGGTGACACAAGGCACGAAATCACACCATGAATGAACATAAAACAACCAAGTCGATGATAGCGTAAAAGAAGTGGTGTGATCAAATTCGATAGGAAAATCAATGCATACAAACATGACATATGTGCACGATGAATATTGGATATTCCTAACGAATGAACTCAAATGCTTCCTTTGGTATAAAAGATTGGAAATATAAGATATTGACTATATCAAATCTACAAATCAAAGCTCAAAGTGATTTCTACACCAATAACGTCCAAAATGATTTTCATGCTTTTCCAGGACTTTCAAGGAAGTGCAAACCCGTTATCAATCTCCAACCAAACTCCCTCAGATTTATATTTTGAATAGAGGTATACTAAATTCTCAAACTTTGGAGAATTGATGGTGAAAACCTAAATGGCCCATATATGGCATGTATTGATTTTTATTTCCTTTTCAATTTTTCCGGGCTCTTTTAACCTCTTAGGACCTCGGATATTAAAATTCCTCCATTTTTTAGGTCCTTTGTAACGGTGGCTTTTGCGCAAAGGATAAGAATCAACTTTCGCAGTCCCTCCCCGTTATGAAAAAGTACACACAGTCTCACCAAAACGGTTTTTACATGCAATCCAATCTTGTCAAGTTTTATCGCATATTGTACATTGTATAGACAGAATTGAGATAGAAACACTCAAGCCAATAGGTGATAGACAAGTGAAATAAGCAAATATAGCCGTGCATGTGTGCATTAAAGATATAGGAGTCAAACATGTAGGAAGATATCACTAATTACATCTCAAGGAATCCAATCAATATTAAGCACATGGATGAAATGATGTAGCGTCTCAAATCTCTACCAAACAGTCACATGGATATATGAAATGAAGGTGTGACTTGGCTATCTTAAATGCTCATCCATAAATGGCAAATCTCTTTTTGAATTTTTCAAAAATTTTATCAAAACAAAATCTTTTTGTGTTTTTCTAAAAATTTTTCTAAAAAGAAAATCTTTTTGTTATTTTTTTTTTTAAAATGAAAAACTAACTAATGATACATGCTAGCAATAGGTTTAAAAAAATGACATGATAAACAACCTATGCTAGCAATCAAGACTAGATCTCAACCGGGAGTAACGGTGGAGTTTTCTAAAGATGGTGGCATCTTTTGAACCAACTCCACTAGATCATGTGTAGTCTTGATCAAAAACTTCACTTGCTCGCGAATATGTGCAAACTCTCTATCAAAGTGAGCAGGCAAAGTATCATGAGTGGGTGCATGTGCATGAATATGTGAAGTGGCATTATATGGCACAAAACCCAACTTAGAACAAAATTCCCTAAGATGTCCTCGCTTCTTGCAGTAGGAGCAAACATAAACCGGTCTAGGAAGCAATTTATCAACAATTTTAGGATGAACATTCCTAGACGGACACCCATGGGACTCACTCACAATGGTGGATATAGGCTCGGGTGAATTCTCTAATGTGACTTGAACTTCCCGTGCTTGTTTGAGATCATCCTTAAGATGGGACACACGTGTCGTCAGACTAGACACCATGTTGGTCAAGTCACATTTTTCCCTTTTAAGCTCATCATTCTCTCCCTTCAACTCACCAAACCGAAGACCTAGGATCGTATTAGACCTTTTTGTTTCCATGGTCTCGATAAACAACTTTCTAAAGGCATTTTGGATCAACCTATCATCACCAATATCACCCTCACTATCACTTAGAGAAGTGGGCATAGCAACTTTCTTGCCCTCTCTCTTAAGTCTAGTGGGACACTCAAATTTCTTGTGCCCTATCCCATCGCACTCAAAACATCTTATCTTCTCAAGATCTTTCTTTCTTTCTTTTCCACTCTCATCAAAACTCTCTCTTTCTCCAAACAATCTTAAATCTCTCTTTAAGGCGGTGATCCTAAGAGTTAAAGCATTATTACGCTTCTTGTTTTCAAATAACTCAGAGTACAACTCAGCGTAGGCGTGTTGAAGATCACACTCGCTCTTACTTTCCTCATCCTCTCCCTCACTCTCTTCGCTCTCGCTGTCGAGGTGTCCCTGTGAAGTAGCATCCTCATCGTCGTTAGATGCACTAGGAGTACTCGCATGACAAGCCATGAACGCGGTGAAGTTACGCTCATGCGGTGACTCATCTCCCGAGTTCATCGACTCGACCTCACTGTCGTCACTAAGGGTAGCATTTAGGACAGCTTTCCCTTTCTCTCTATTCAGACGATTGGCACACTCAAACGCTCTGTGTCCCTTACCGTCACATTCAAAACATATCTCACTGTCCCTTTTAGGAGGTTCTTTGAAATCTTCTTTGAATTCTTTCTCATTTTTCTTTTCAAAAGTATTTTTCTCAAAATCCCTTTTATCGTTGAAATTTCCACTTTTCTTGAATTTGAGAATTCTTTTGAAATTTTTTGCAAACAGGGCCAAGTCATCTAAGTCAAAATCACACTCAGACTTGGATTCAAAACTTTTTCTTTCTTTTTCTGAAAATGAGTTTTTAAAGCAATCCCATTATCCTTAGCCTTAATGGTTTTGGGAAACATGTCAATCTCATAGGTTTGAAGATCTCCTACAAGTTCTTCCAACTTAAGTGATTTCAAATTTCCCAAAGAGTTCAAAACAGTGACTTTAGGAATAAAGCGTTTTGGGAGAGATCTCAAAATCTTTTTAACGACACGCGTGTTATCAATTACCTCACCCAAATTAAAACATGTGTTAACAATGTCCGACAATCGTGCATAAAAATCATCAAAGCATTCGGACTCAGACATGGTGATAGTCTCAAATTGGGTGGCCAAATTTTGTAATTTTGACTCTTTAACCGCGTTCGTACCCTCATGTGTCAATTTCAAAACATCCCAAGCCTCTTTAGACGTGGTGCACATCATAATTCGGCAAAACTCATCAGGAGAGACAGCTCCAAAAATAGCACTCAGACCACGGGAATTAAAATTGGACAATTTATAATCATCTTCAGTCCAGGCTGACACGGGTTTTAAAGTGGTGATGTTATTAACAGAGACCGTGGGAGGAGTCCAACCATTTTCGCAAAGAAGCCAAACACGCTCGTCAATAGATTTTAAAATCGATTTCATACGAGCTTTCCAGTAGGCATAATTAGACCCGTCAAAAATAGGCATATTATAATATGATTTCTCCATTTGAACACGCACTTTTTCAAAAATCAATTTATTTCAAAAATTGATATCTTAGAAAAATTTTGCGAAAAAAAGGAATACGCGATAGATTAGCGTAACCTGCTCTGATACCAATTTGAAAGAGTTGGCACTTGCGTTCAATTAAGAAATAATATAATAAATACCATTTTTAACCCAAATTAACCCTAGGCATGCAACTAGGTGTGATTGAGACAATATGAAATCATGCACAAGATATTCAACACATAAAGTTTAAGGAAAAATCCCCCACAGGGGCAAACCATTTGTATATCACTATAATTTGTAAAAGACGGTTTACAATCGAATTACAATGAAATACAGGTTGACTAAGAATTACCCTCCGGTATCGGATTCTGTAGTCGCGGCTGGAATATCCCTTTCCAGTAGGGTTGGCGGCTGGAACTATCCCTGTCCAGTAAGGCAGCAATGAAGAGGAAGAAGCGGTCCACTTCACAAGGGTTGAACAACAGCAATGGTGTTCTTGGGTTACCAAAAGTGACTCACAAATGTATGGAATTTGTGTGAATCAAAGGTATGAATCAATGGACTCAAATACCATGAAGACTTAAGAGTTATGGAACTCAGAAAATCGTGTGTAAGTCTTAAGAAAACCAACTCCCCGATCGTGGTATAAATAAGAATTCATTTGCCCTAAAAATCTGCACACGATCTGTTCGTGGTTATCCAGGGCGGACCGGTCCGGGCCTGAGGCGGATCGGTCCGATAGCGGATCGTTTCGTTTTATTTGAAGCAAATTCGGTTCTCATTCGATCCGGGGTCCACTGGCCAAAGCAAGGCGGACCGGTCCGGGACTAGGCGGATCGGTTCGCTCGTGGATCGGTTCTTTTTATTTAGAGGCAGATCGGTCCGGATTTCTGATTCCTTCCTTGGAATTTGTTCCATCTTCAAAGGGCCATAGCTTCTTCACCGTAGCTTGGATTGAGGTGCCGTTTCTTCCAGTATCTTTGTTGCGGCAAGATCTTCAACTTTTCAGTTGACTTATTCTCCAGTCGGTGGCTGTACAATTACCCAATTTCCCTTGAACATCCATATCGTGCCATATTTCACGGAACTTGAAATCGTTGAGGCCGATGTAGGACACATGATGGAGGAGCAGGATGCTTGATTCCCGGAATTCGGATTGGGGCCGTCACATGTGATCAAGCAGAGACGTGCCAAATGTAACGGCATACGACATACAAACCATTAAGATAACGGACATGATAAAAATGTCCTTACATGAATACTCAACAATTTTTGTGACTGCCGTGTGTTAAATACGTTTGGCAAATATTATAAAAAAGAAAGGCAATGATTAGGGTGGCAAATGCATGCAACACATTAAAATGTTTAGAAAACAAAATTAGTAATGGGGCATATACCAAATAGTCCCTCGAACATTTTTTAATACATGATTAGTCCAAGCCGTTTTATTTTGCTCCAAAAAGTCCTTCACTATGTCGCAGGCGCAGACCTCTAAAGATAAGAGAATAAGGGACTTTTTGGTGCAAAATATAAGGCTTTGACTAAATGTGTATTAGAAAATGTTTGAGGGACTTTTTGGTATTTGATCCATTAGTAATCCCTAAATTACGCAAAAAAAAGACTAAATGATTAGAAAACCGCTAAAATTAGTAACCCTTAACTATTTCCTTAAACTTCTAAAAAAACTACTCACACCAAAGAAACTAAACTCTAGAAATTGGAAAACAGAAAAAAAAAATCAACTACATTAGAAGGAGAAAAAGATCAAGAAATGTAGTGCCAGTGTAGTCTAGAGAGAGAATGAATGCGAAGGGGAGATCGATTAACCCCATTTTATCCAGTAAAGAGATTAGCCCGCGTCTTTTAAAACAAAAATCCAAATTTGTGTATATATCACGATTTATGAGATGTGTAGGAAAATATTAGTTATTTTCTATGTATCATGGACACGGACATGTGTGTCGTGTACGAAATGGACATGCCGACACGGTAATTCTAAAACAATTACAACACGACACGACGGGGACACAACTTTAAATAAATATTTTTAAAAATATTTTTATATATAAAAAATATTAAATATCACATTGATACAAATACCATAGTAAGAGCAAAAAAATTATAACTTTAAAGAGTATTAAATTCATTCTTAATATTAAACATCAAAATAATAATAAATCATGTACTACTAACAATCAAAATGCAAAGAAACATATATAAACCATACAGAACATCTTAAATCCATACTAAACATTAAATACTAAATTAATACTAAATCCCATACTAGTAACAACCAAAATGCATTTAAAACCCACTCTAAACATTAAACAAAAAATAACTTTGAATTATAATGGACTAAGTGCTCCAATACTCCTCACTCCTCATCATCTCTAACATCTTCACCCCATTCTTCTAAAAATAGTTCATCTAACTCTGGATCATCAAGTGATAGGTTTATAACTTCTAATATTCTAGCGCCTTTAACCTCAAAAGAATCAAATGTATTTCCTCCCATATCCCACATCTTGATATCTCCTCCTTTGTATTTTTTTACTTTTCCATGATAGAAGTTGAATATTACTATGCATAAACACCAAGTCTTCGGTACGTTTTGGAGGCAACCTGTTTCTCTTCACAGAATTAATAAAATAATAAGTTATCCAATTTTTCTCTAAACACTATGAAGAACAAGGTTGGATAAGTAATCTTATGGCCAAGGAATGGAGCTTGGTGAAGAATATCCATAGAGAATCCACCATAAACGAGGATCAAGTACTCCTCTATCATTCATGGAATCAAACTTGTTAAACTCTTCAGAAAGAGATGAGAACTTCGCGAATTCAATGTTAATCATTTGACGCTCAGATGGATTTGAAAATAATCTCACCAAACACTTCTTTATTTCAATTGATAGTTCCACATCCTTAATGGGCTCAACAAGATTTGCACCATCACTGAGCCATTGTTGGCTATAATACCTAAGGAATTTTTTTTTACTAAAAGTTTAAAATTAAAAGTCAAATAGCTAATTAATGGAAATTAAAAAAATAGTTAATGAGTTACTTAGGGTTCAATAAGTGTGCTAAGCAATGAAGCGGTTGAGACACCCTGCCTAATTAAATATCGGGTGATCAGTCCTTTATTAAATTAAATCAGAATATCCCGTTGGTTCAGATTATGCATCACTATCAAAACTTTATTATCCAATACTAAACACCTAATATTTAAAAAGGATGATGTCAGAATTTTATCATTTAATTAATATAAAACTAGGTTAACGAATAACTAAACATTCACCATCCACACTAATCTCATATAATAGGGAAATAACTGCAATAATAAATGTAACTAGAGTAAACACTTCCAGTCTAAGTACCATATACAATAATCCAACAAAAATAAACCAACAACTGAAAGAAGTAAATAACTAAATCCAAAATCTCTGAATATTTGAATGGAAAAGGGGGCAAGATGCCTTAACTGACATGATAACTCAAAAAGGAAGAAATGATGAATATAGAGGAGCCTACTGCCATGGTCCTATAACTTCCACAGCAACTACAACTCGTCGAATGAATGGAACTCCTATGCTTGGTGTCCCTGTGGCTGGGCACCTAACATAATTTGACAAAGAAAAGTGATTTGCAGAAAACACGTCAGAGCCCGAGTTGTAAAATAGTTTAAAAATCATCAAGTGCTTAAATGAATCAATAGCACATATAGTATTCATGTTATATTATCATACTCTCACTTGAGATACTCACCCCTCTACTAATGTGCACGCCTAACGCATATACCAACTCATCCTAGTTATGCTACCCCACCTAACAAGACTAATGATAAACAGAATTACGCCATGGCTCTCAAGTGATTAACCATATCGTCTGTATCCCGTATTAACATATGTTAAGGATAGATATATAAATATTCAACCGTTAATCTCATAACATTCTTTTTATCATGTATTTAATATAATAACTATTGTTATTTCCAAAACTATTAAACACACACGGTAGAATAAACAACGGGTGTACATATATCAATCTATTTATATTTACATATACTAATATTTCACCCTTGGGTTAGGGCCCCCTTAGTTCGAGTCATACTCTGCTATCATGTTCCGGTGCATCGCTCATTGCATAAAGGACTATAGGTTCAGTCTCTCGCAAACCATCAAAACAAACAAATATATTGGAGGCGAACATAATTTCAAGCCGATGGGCTAAGCACATACTTATGGACCCATACGACCGTCATCACAACCATTCTAACAGATAGCCCATACGTAGGTTCCATGCTCTAGTGGTACGATTCAAAATCCCTCTGAAGGTCCCTCAGAATATGATCGTCCACAATGCGCAACCTCCACCCATAGCAAGTAGCGTAGGTATTGTATACACATAATATTTCAATCAATATATATACGCACAACTTATCATATTCATTAGGTATTCACACAATCCAAATCCTCGAATTTATAAGTAGTATTATCATCCCTACTACTCACAATACACTAATCGTACGATTTATCTCTCTTTCAAATATACGCCTTAAGGATCTCTTATTCCCACATATTCCCTATGTAATCACACACTCATCTCACCACTAGACTAGGAATTTAAGTCACCCAATGTTAACGTAGGTCATTTCTTTCACTTGAATCAACCTAGGAGGATTTTAACGCGTCCGGGAAAAAATTAGAGTTTTTGACATCTCGTTAGAAACTAGGAATTCTTATTCGAACGAGGTCGTTAGAACGAGGTTGATCTCACTTAAACGAACTACAAAACAAAACTCGTTAATAATAGCGTTGGAATTATCATTCGAACGACCTGGGCAGGTCTTCGAATGAGAATTCCGAGGTCGTCCTTAACTTCCAAAAATTGCATTTTCCAAATTCTTTCAACCACAAAATCACTTAATATTCATCCTAATCCTAATCGAATAACTTTAAACTATATCCCCTAGAATTAGAACACTTTTCGATCCGTTTTTAATACCAAATCCTTAAAATTTCAACATGAATTTCGATTAATTTCTCAAATCTTCAAAAGCCCTAATTTCATGTAATCACCATTAATTACCAACTAAACTCAGATATGATTTCACGACTTCAATAGATAAAATTCATAATTTTAATCCCCAATATATAGTTATTCAACTACATGCAATTCCTATACCACAATCATGAATAAATTCCCAATTTCAGTCCCAATTACATGTTATTATGATTAAACCATCAATTAAATTAACATGAATCATATACGCTCTAAAATCAAGCAAGATAAACACTTGCCTTTTTGTGAACTTCTGATTCGCTAAATGAAACTGGTATAGGAGTGATCCTCTCTTCACGATCTACGCGTTGGTGTGATTTTTGGTGTGAGAGCTTGAGACTTTATCCTAGGGCACCTATGGAGTTTTTCTTCTCCCTCTTTGGTTCTATCTCTCTCTCACTTGGGTTTGGAAACTGATAGATAACCTATTACCCAGGTATAGTTCCCTTTTAATTATCTATTTTCATCCATTTTAATTTCTCAAAATCTCAAAAGACCAAAATACCCCTCTAGGGCGTCGGTTTGGCCTAAATTGACCCGAAATCCAAATAAAACACTCGAGTAGAGTTTTCTGACTATCTTGACCCTTTCAAACTCATCGGTGCACTTGAAATGATCATACGAGTTACTTAAAAATAAATTATCTTTTTAACCCAATAAAGTAATATCGACAGGACTCACACGCACGTCCCAACTAAGTGCATTGCAATTGTCATTTTTTTAACTCCCGGACATAATAATATTTTCGTAATCATATATTACTTTACTCGCTAAGTAATATTCAACATAATTATCACCAATACATACTAACTCTCGTCGTACTACTAATTGTTACATTTAAATTTGAATTAATTATAAATAAATTTTCTCCATTTAAATTAATTATTCCTAATTCCATAATTAAGATAAAATCCCTCAAAAATATGGAGTATTACATACTTTCCCCTAATAATGGAATTTCGTCCCGAAATTCGAAAAATATCGGGATAAATGTATACCTTGTAGGAATAACTCTGGATATTTGCCCCGCATGTCATCCTCACGCTCCCACGTGGACTCCTCTACATTATGATGTCATCACTGCACTCGTACTAATGGCACTATCTTTAACCTCAGTTTCCTCTCACTACGGTCGAAGATAGAAACTGACCCCTCCTCATAGGAACTATCGGGCTGTAGATCCATCTCCTCTAAAGAAATATGGGTGTGGGCCAAGTCATCCTGAAGATATCTCCTCAGAGAAGAAATATGGAACACATCATGAATCCTATGCAGGTGTTCCGGTAACCCTAGTCTGTAAGCTATAGGCCCAATGCGCTCAATAATAGTAAATAGCACAACATATCTCGGCGCCAACTTCCCTTTCTTCCCAAATCGAATTATCCCCTTCATAGGAAATACTCGCAACAACACTTGATCCCCCACATTGAACTCCCTGAAGAATCTCTTGGCATCGGTATAACTCTCCTGTCTATCCTAAGCAACCGGAATATGGCTCTGAATCAACTCGATCTTAGCCGAGGTGTCCTGAATCATCTCCGACCCAAGTAACTTGTTGTCCCCCACCTCAAGCCAACATGATGGGGAATGATAAGGTCTACCATATAATGCCTCAGACGGAGCCATGTCAATAGTAAACTGGTAGGAGTTATTATAAGCAAAATCAACCAGTGGAAGGTGCTGCTCCCATCCCCCTATAAAAACACGGATAGACATCCACAACATATCCTCTAACATCTAATTCTTTTGTTATGTTCGCCCGTCTGTCTGCGGGTGATAGTCCGAACGTGATCATAACTCCGTACCCATGGCCTGCTGGAAACTCTCCCAAAATATGGACACAAAAATTATGTCCCGGTCGGACACAATATCAAGGGGAACCCCATGGAGTCTCATGATCTCGGTAATAAAGATATAAGCATACTGCCCCGTAGTATAGTCGATTCAAACTGGAAGAAAATGAGCTACCATGGTCAACCGATCCACAATCACCCATATGGAATCGTGACCCCTCTCTGATGTAGGGAGCCATGTGATAAAATCCATGGAAATGCTCTCCCATTTCTACATAGGGATCTTTAATGGTTGTAGTAATCCTCTCGGTCTTTGATAGTTTGTCTTCACTATCTGATAAGTGGCATGCTTCGAAACAAACTCGGTGATGTCCTTCTTTATTCCACTCCACTAATATTATCTCCTCATATCCTGGTACATCTTATCCCCTCCGAGATGTATCACAAATTATGAACCATGCGACTCTTCCATCATTATATGTTGTAACGCCTCCCCCTCTGGAACTACTAGTCTACTATAAAAGCATAAACCCCCATATGAGCTCACGGAAAAGGACTCTGCTCCCTCGGTTAGAAGATGGATAATTTGATCCTGACATAAGGAACCTATTTCCTAAGATCGTATCACCCTAGTAACTATCTTGGGTGTAACCATCATCACCGACATGAATGAGCAGGCAACTGCATCTTGATGTATGAGTTCTTTCCATTTCTCCTTCCACACCTCGCTTGTTGGCCTACGGCTCAACGCGTCTGCTACCATGTTAGCCTTCTGTGGGTGGTAATGGATGTCAAACTGATAATCCTTCACAAATTCAAGCCACCTCCACTGTCGCATATTCAACTCCCACTGTGTTAAGAGACACTGCAGTGACTTTTATCTATGAATAGGCAAAATCTCTCCCCCAAGATATAATGTGTCCATATCTGCAATGCAAACACGACTTCCACTAACTCCAAGTCGTGGGTGGGGTAACTCCTATCATGAGGCTTAAGCTTACGAAGCATAAGCAATCGCCTTATCCTCCTGCTGAAGCACACCCCTAAGTCCTAGTAAGGACACATCATTGTAAACAAGGTATTGTACCCCCGGCTTGGGTAGTGCTAGAACTGGTGCTGAAGTCAGCTTGTCTTTCAGCTCATCAAAAGCCAACTGGTATGCATCATCCCATATAAATGGCACCCCCTTATGAGTCAAGTTTGTCAACGGACGGGCAATCTTCGATAATGCCCGATTAAATCACCTATAGTATCCTGCTAGCCCTAAGAAACTACGTATCTCAGTCATCGTCTTGGGTTGTCCCTACTCCCTCACCATTGACACCTTCTCGGGATCTATCGATATCCCCTTCGCATAAGCGATGTGACCCAAGAACTGAACCTCTCTCAACCAGAACCCACACTTATCATATTTTGCATACAACTCGTGCTCACGTAGTGTCTGCAAAACCATCCTCAGATGCTCGGCATGCTCCTCCTCAGCCCGGGAATAAATCAAAATTCCTTAAATGAAGACAATGACAAAATTATCTAAGAACTCTCTGAACACCCTGTTTATAAAGTCCATGAAGACCGTTGGTGCATTGGTTAGCCCAAATGGCATAACCCTGAACTCATAAGATCCATACCTCATCAGAAAAGCAGTATTAGGGTCATCCTCCCTAATATGTAACTGACGGTACCCCGACCTCAAGTCTATCTTTGAAAAATAAGAAGCTCCCTTCAACTGGTTGAATAGGTCATCGATTCAGGGCAATGGATATTTATTCCATATCGTGACCTTATTCAACTCTCGGGAGTGAACACATAACTGTAGCGACCCATATATCTACTTCACTAACAACATAGGATCATCCCAAGGAGAGCTAATCCTACGGATGAAACCCTGACCCAACAACTACTCGATCTAATCTCGTAGTTCCCTCATCTCTATCGGAGACATATGATAAGGTGCACGGGCTATCGACCGAGTGCCTATCTCCAAATCTATTACAAACTTTATCTCCTTGTTGGGCGATAATCCCAGTATGTCCTTGAATACCTCAGTGAACTTGCGAACAATCAAATTGAATCAAGCGGTATCACCACTACCTTAGAGGTCTCCTCCTCTATATAATATAAATAGGTCGACGAACCTCCCTCGGGATGAGGCATCGCCACCAAAAATATCTCCTGACCCAATATGTCAAACACAATACTATGGCTATAGCAATCAATCATAAACTTATACGTAACTAGACAATCCATCCCGATGATAGCGTCATACTCTTACATCTCTAAGACACGTATAATGGCTGGTAAAATAAATCTCTCAATCTCTGTGCCTACTCCCCGACATATAAAGAATATTAAAGACCCATAGCCCATCGGTGTCCTATGTGTTGTGTCTAACAACCCCGTGGCGCATGCAAAACTAGTGGCAATGAAACTATGTGAAGCACCTTTGTCAAATAATATCCGCCCCAAAGTCCCCTTGATAGAAAACATACCCTCGACTGTAGATAGGGCCTGATAAATCATGGCCTGACGGACGTTGTAGACACTCCCATACTGTAACTTTCCCTGTTGCACCAGAACTGCTGGAGTGGCTGGTAATGCTAGTACCTGGGGTGGTGCTTGGGGGCAGATGGAAATATAGGTCGTTGGGTCTCCTGATGAGCACCCTGCTGCTGCTACGGGGCTCTACCCCTCTGAGGACAATCATGACATTTGTGGTCAGTGTTGCCACAAGTAAAGCACATCCCTAAAAAGTGTCCTCCCCTCTTCCCCTGTTGTCTATGACCCTGATCGCTGTAACCACCCCTCCCCTGGCCCTACTGGAAATGTTGTTTCCCCTGCGGGTCCTGTCTAAAGTCTCCATAATGGAATTGCTTAGCAGGTCCCCCTGATGGGAAATATTCTCACCCTGACGGACCTCTCCCTGAGTTGTCGGTGCCCCACCGGCCCAACTGCCTCCTGTATGAACCTGTTGGATGGAGTCCCTGGCTCGTTTGCTTCCCTACTGATGGAAGTGATTATCTTGGTAGTTGATTAGGCACATATTCTTCACATTTATCCCCTTAATTTCAGTATTTTTATGATCCCGTGCAGTGTATTTATCTTGGATTTGTCTCGTATTTCTGATACTAACCTTTTTTGGAAAGTATTTCTTGTTTTGTGTATTTCTCATGTGTTTTACAGGTATTTCACGCAAGTTAGTGCGAAGGAGAGCTCAAAACAGTGAAAGAAACCAAGAAATGGAGAGTTGAAGGGAATTTTCGTAATTTTTCAGCCTTAGTCCGAAGGTGGGGCCAACTAGAAAGTTGAAGAGAACTAAATTACAAGAATACTGGAAAAAACGGCACCTCAATCCGAGCTACGGTGAAGAAGTTACGATGTTTTGAAGTTGTGCGATAATGAAGAGTGTGGATGTGCGGATTTCTGTAATTAATTATGCATTTAATGCAGTGCAACTCTTGGAAAACTTGTTCCACAAACGAAATTTGATGCCAAATTCGTGCAACTTTGTGCTATAAAAGACCAAGCCCTACCTCATTTTCAAAGGGAGTTGCTAGAGAGAGGCTAGGTTAGGAGTAGGTTAGAAGTGCTAGATTGAATTTTAGGGTTAGATTTTGAGAGCAAATTTTCTATTCCTTCAAGAGTTTTCATGAACCCTAGTTTGTAAGAAATTCTGGATTCCAATTCCATTTTTGTTGCTGAATTCAAGTAATATCTTTCCATTCTCTATTTTTATTATTTGCAAATTATTTCCCATGTCTTGTAGATCCATAATTTTGTGTGTGAATTTATTCTTGAACCAAATCATGAGTACCTAAATTCCCAAGGGTTGGGGTACATGAACTCAATCCAAGGCAAATTATTTATGTAGAAAATAGAGGTTAAATTAAAATATTAATTGAATCATGAAAGCACCGCTTTATATTTACCTTTGATTTCGTATGGTGCGGGCTTGAACCTCATATACTTAATGCTTAGAATATATAAAGACTGGATTCATTCACCGCTTTATATCAATCTTTGATTTCATATGATGCGGGCTAGATCCCTCATATATGTAATGCTTAGAATGTATAAAGACCGGATCTAGTCAATAATTTTAATTTACAATTCTAGTATTCTATACGGTAATTTGTTAAGGATTGAGGGATTGTACCCTACCCCATTTGAGTCTTCGGAGGTACTTGAAGATACGACTCAAATATCGTCCGACTTAGAGACCAACACACGTGCTACGCAACAAGAGGATCATTTTCCGGTTTATGAGGACAAGCACTCTATGCTTAAATTGTTTTCTAATATGGATTGTTCCTTTTTGTGTGCCCCTCTCCCCATACTACTTGAAAAATCTTTGGAACGTGATTCTATATTTCTTGGATCCCAATGGGACTTGTCCTCTTATGCACCAAAATCCTTCATTATCCCCCTAAATTTTGTAATTGGTGATGGTTCATTTTTTAAACTTTTCACATGCCTTCCGTTTTTCAAACGGAATTCTTACTTTTCGGGAGGCATGCATCCTAATGAGGGTACACCATTAATCCCTCAAAGTCAAATTGTATTTTGGGTGGACCCTCAAATTTTTCGACTTTTAGTGTATGATTTATTAGCCGTTCCAATTTTAGGTTGTAAATAGTTAGTTTTTTTTTTCTCTTTTATTATAGTCTAGTTTCGATAGTTAGAGTTTTTGTTATTCTTTTTGCTATGCTTGGTTCTAACATGTTTTGTAGATTCAATGGACTCGCACTCATCGGGGATCGCTCCATTTGGGTAATATCTTTCTTTTCCTCTCTTTATGTTGTGTTCTTGATTTGCATTGAGGACAATTCAACATTTAAGTTAGGGGGTGTGGGATATTCTTCCCATTTATTGTTTAGATTCATTGATTCGATCACATGTTCTTTCCAAGTGTGTTTTTTTAGAAAATTTTGAAAAAAAAAATTGAAAAATTTAGAAAAAGTCAAAAATATTTTTGTTCAAAATAAATAAGAATTGGAATTTGAATTTTTCAAAAATATCACCTTTATTCTATTTAAAGTCTCAAATTGTTAAATCTCAATTGCACTAAGCCAAATTTGACCGAAGATGGAAATTGAAAGAAAATTGACGACTTTACGAATAAGTGTGGAGATTAGTCCAAACCGGTGAGATTTCGAGCCTTTCAATTTTTTATGAGTTTTTAAATCAATCCGAGTTTATGATTAACTCAAAGTCCTTTTCAGCGTTTTAATAAGTCGTTGATGATCTTAATCCTTTGTTTTGATCGGTTATGGAAAATATGTGAAATGTTGTCTCGAAATTCGTGCTAAATATATCTCTAAACTTAATTAATCTTGAGATGCATATGGTAAGGTGATTTGCAATTTGGACAATGAAGTAGGCCCTCTTTTGTTTAAACCAAAAATATTAGCCATAAAAAAGTTGTGAAAAATTATCCCTTTGCAACCCACTTTGAGCCAAATAAAATTTTTCCTTTCGTTTGATAACCCGAAAAACCAAATAGCCCGGAATTGTGAAAATTGAGAAAATTCATCAAATAAAGTCCAAATTGTGTAATAAAAAGGGGCAAGAAGAAAAAAATAGAAATGCTAAAAAAAAAAAAATAGCAAGAAAAAAAATGAAAAAAAAAAGAAAAAAAAGAGAAAGAGAAAAATGAGCAAATGCCCGAAAAAGCACAAATGGACGTCATAAGGACATTTTCCAATTCCGAACATTCCATCGATTCCCATTTTTACCCTTTGCACTTTTTAACCCGAAAAGTCCTAACCGAGTCCGAATGGCGAAATTAATTACCACATGGAGAGCTAAGACATGAAAAGATAATATGAGAGATTAAATGGTGTGAACTAGAGGTGATGTTCCCATTTCATAATAACCGTACTCGATGATGAGATTTTTTCACCATATATTTCCTTATTTTCAATTTTGTATGCATGAATTTGTGTCCATTATATTTACTCTTTATATCATGCATACCGAGAGAAAATAACCACAATCCGAGTGATTCGTTTGTGAGTGCATCCGTAAAAATTTGAATCAAAACGAATTTTCGGAAAGTAACGTAATGCTCAATCGGTGGAAATTTGAGGTTTAATTTTTGACTTTGCACACACACACACTACGGTTTGAGACAGTTGAATATGAATTTATGGTGAGTATTTTTCGAAAATTTTAAATTGTACAATTTTTAAGTATTTTGATCTTTATTTGAGTCAATAAAGAATTTTGTGGGTGTATTCACTGCAAACCCTCACGAGACAAAACTCGTCCTACTAGGGTAACCTAGGGGTTTAAAGGCTTGTTGCTACGCTAAATGCAATCGCTTGCCTGCAAAAATGGAATTTTATTTTAATAAAAGAATTTTCAAGAGTAGACTTTTGGATAATTTCATTTACATTGCTCGGGACGCGTAAAGTTCTAAGTTAGGGGGTGTGATTAGGCACATATTCTTCACATTTATCCCCTTAATTTTAGTATTTTTATGATCCCGTGCAGTGTATTTATCTTGGATTTATCTCGTATTTATGATACTAACCTTTTTTGGCAAGTATTTCTTGTTTTGTGTATTTCTCATGTGTTTTACAGGTATTTCACGCAAGTTAGTGCGAAGGAGAGCTCAAAACAGTGAAAGAAACCAAGAAATGGAGAGTTGAAGGGCATTTTCATAATTTTTCAGCCTTAGTCCGAAGGTGGGGCAAACTAGAAAGTTGAAGAGCACTAAATTACAAGAATACTAGAAAAAACGGCACCTCAATCCGAGCTACGGTGAAGAAGTTACGATGTTTTGAAGTTGTGCTATAATGAAGAGTCTCGATGTGCGGATTTCTGTAATTAATTATGCATTTAATGTAGTGCAACTCTTGGAAAACTTGTTCCACAAGCGAAATTTGATGCCAAATTCGTGCAACTTGGTGCTATAAAAGACCAAGTCCTACCTCATTTTCAAAGGGAGTTGCTAGAGAGAGGCTAGGTTAGGAGTAGGTTAGAAGTGCTAGATTGAATTTTAGGGTTAGATTTTGAGAGAAAATTTTCTATTCCTTCAAGAGTTTTCATGAACCCTAGTTTGTAAGAAATTTTGGATTCCAATTCCATTTTTGTTGCTGAATTCAAGTAATATCTTTCCATTCTCTATTTATATTATTTGCAAATTATTTCCCATGTCTTGTAGATCCATAATTTTGTGTGTGAATTTATTCTTGAACCAAATCATGAGTAGCTAAATTCCCAAGGGTTGGGGTACATGAACTCAATCCAAGGAAAATTATTTATGTAGAAAATAGAGTTTAAATTAAAATATTGATTGAATCATGAAAGCACCGCTTTATATTTACCTTTGATTTCGTATGGTGCGGGCTTGAACCTCATATACGTAATGCTTAGAATATATAAAGACTGGATTCATTCACCGCTTTATATCTATCTTTGATTTCATATGATGCGGGCTAGATCCCTCATATATGTAATGCTTAGAATGTATAAAGACCGGATCTAGTCAATAATTTTAATTTACAATTCTAGTATTCTATACGGTAATTTGTTAAGGATTGAGGGATTGTACCCTACCCTATTTTCTCCCATTTGTCAGATCTAATTTCTTTTGCACTTTTTAGTTTGTTTTTCTTAATTAATTTTTTAATAGAAATTTTCCCAATTTTTAATCATCTTTTCGTTTCTTTTACGAAATCATTTCAAGATTTAATAATTTTTCTTATTACTATTTGGCAATCTCGATCCCTGTGGATACGATCCCGACTTATCGGGTTTATTACTTGAGCGACAGGCTTGCACTTGAGCCTAGAGTGAACACATTTCTGAGACAAATTCTTAGTCGCGTCAGTAGTGTAATAAAACAACATTAACCACATCAAAATAAGTTCCAATGAAAGATTCCCTAATAGATGCTGACAAATCCTCAAAGTCAATCCATCCATAATCCTCAGGATCTTCTTCTCCTCTGTCGGTATCTCATTTGGGACAATATTCAGAAGATCTATAAACTCTTACTCATAATCTACAACTGTCTTCCCTTCCTCTTTGAGGTTCAATAGTTTCTGCCTAATCTCGATTTGCACGACGAAAGGGAAGTACTTTCGGTCAAACAGTACCCACAACTCTCGAATAGTCAAGTTGTTTTTCTCCTCTATAGTGGTAATGGACTCCCACCACTATATCGCTGCTCCCACCAACTTAAAGGTAGCTAAAATCATCATTTTCACCTCTGTGCACTCATATATCCTTAGGTATCTCTGTATATCCTTCTTCCATTGGCTCGCCTTTACCACATATAAACTTCTTGCAAACTCTGGAGGATGTGCCTTCTGAAAGGCATCTCTGACGCACTCCTAAGCAGAAAGGAAAGCATGGGCTAGTGCTGGAGCCACTCTGCTGGTGCCTATGGCAGTGCCTTCTGTACCACGACTAATGTTGCATTCACCGCATGTGCTACAATAGCGGCGACTTCTGCAGTATTCATCGTGTCCTGGGCCAGAGCTAGCTGAGACTCGGGCTCGGCATCCCTATTGGCTCGCTATGCACATCTGGGAGGATTCCTAAATGAGAGATAAGCTTTATAAGTCCACGGTAAATATGTCAAATAGCTGAAGACTTAGAATGCGGATTTAATGAATACAACAGTTCTAAATATAGGGCTCTATATCAAAGAAAGCTAAGCGAAAAGAATAATAAGCCGTATAGATCCTAAGGACTCTTGAACCTAATGCTTTGATACCATCTATGACACCCCGCATAATTAAATATCGGGTGATCAGCCCTTTATTAAATTAAATCAGAATATCCCGTTGGTTCAGATTATGCATCATTGTCGAAAACTTTATTATTAAATACTAACCACCTAATATTGAAAAAGGGTGATGTCAAAATTTTATCTTTTAATTAATATAAAACTAGGCTAACGAATAATTAAATATTCACCATTCACACCAATCTCATATGATAGGAAAATAACTGCAATAATAAATGTAACTAGAGTAAACACTTCCAGTCTAAGTACCAAATACAATAATCCAATAGAAATAAACCAACAACTGAAAGAAGTAAATAACTCAATCCAAAATCACTGAATATCTGAATATAAAAGGGGGCAAGATGCCCTAACTGAAATGATAACTCAAAAAGGAAGAAATGATGGAGATAGAGGCACCTACTACCAAGGTACTGTAACTTCCATAGAAGCTACAACTCGTCGAATAATTGGAACTCCTATGTTTGGTGTCCCTGTGGCTGGGCACCTAAAATAATTTGACAAAGAAAAGAGATTTGCAGAAAATGGGTCAGATCCCGAATTGTAAAACAGTTTAAAAATCAGTAAGTGCTTAAATGAATCAATATCACATATATTATTCATGTTAGATTATCGTACTCTCACTTGAGATATTCACCTTTCAACTAATGTGCACACCTAGCGCATCATCCTAATTATGCTACCCCACCTAACTAGACTGATGATAAACAAAATTACGCCAAAACTCTCAAGTGATTAAACATATCGCCCGTATCCTGCATTAACATATGTTAAGGATAGATATATAAATACTCAATCGTTATTCTCGTAACATTCTTTTTATCATTAAGTTAATATAATAACTATTGTTATTTCCAAAACTACTAAACACACATAGTAGAATAAACAACAGGTATACATATATTTATCTCTCTATATTTACATATACTAATAATGCACCCTTGGGTTAAGGCCCCCTTGGTGCCAGGCATACTCTGCTATCATGTCCCGGTGTATCGTTCAATATAGGTTCCGTCTCTCACGAACCATCAAAACAAACACATATATTAGAGGCGAACATAGTTCCAAGCCGATGGGTTACTCACATACCTACGCACCCATACGACCTTCATCACTATTATTCTCACAGATAACCCATACCTAGGTTCTATGCTCTAGTGGTACGATTCAAAATCCCCCCAAAGGTCCCTCGGGATATGATCGTCCACAATGCGCAACCTCCACCCGATAGCAAGCAGAGTAGGTATGTTATACACATAATATATCAATCAATACGTATAGACACAACTTATCATATTCTTTAGGTATTCACACAATCCAAATCCCTAAATTTTTAAATAGTATTACCATCCCTACTACTCATAATAAACTAACCATACGATTTATCTCTCTATTATATATACTCCTTAAGGCTCTCTTATTCCAACATATTCCCTGAGTAATCACACACTCATATCACCACTAAACTAGGAATTTAAGTCACTCAATGTTAATGTAGGTCATTTCTCTCACTTGAATCAACCTAGGAGGATTTAACGCGTCCCGCAAAAATTAGAGTTTCTGACATCTCGTTAGAAGACGAGAATTCTCATTCGAACGGGGTTGATCTCACTTAGACTGAATAATAGAACAAAACTCGTTAGTAATCTCGTTGGAATTCTCGTTCGAACGACCTGGGCAGGTCTTCAAACGAGAATTCCAAGGTCGTCCCTGACTTCCAAAAATTTCATTTTTCTAATTATTTCAACCACAAAATCACTTAATATTCATCCTAATTCAAATACAACAACTCTAAACTATATCCCCTAGTATTAGAACACTTTTCCATCCGTTTTTAACATAAAATCCTTAAAATTTCAACATGAATTTTGATTAATTTCTCAAATCTTCAAAAGCCCTAATTTCATATGATCACCATTAATGACCAACTAAACTCATATATGATTTCGTGGTTTCAAAAGATAAAATCCATATTTTTAATCCCTAATATATAGTTATTCAACTACATGCAATTCATATACCACAATCATGTATAAATTCCCAATTTCAGTCCCAATTACATGTTATTGTGATGAAATCATCAACTAAATTAACATGAATCATATATGCTCTAAAATCAAGCAAGATAAACACTTGCCATTTTTGTGAACTTCTGATTCGCTGAATGAAACTGGTATAGGGGTGATCCTCTTTTCACGATCTACGTGTTGGTGTGATTTTTGGTGTGAGAGCTTGAGTCTTTATCCCAGGGCACCTATGGATTTCTTCTTCTCCCTCTTTGGTTCTCCCTCTTTGGTTCTCTCTCTCTCTCTCTCTCTCTCTCTCTCTCTCTCTCTCACACACACACACACACTTAGGTTTGGAAATTGACAGATAACCTATTACCAAGATACACTTCCCTTTTAATTATCTATTTTCATCCATTTTAATTTTTCAAAATCTCAAAAGATCAAAATACCCCTCTCGGGTGTCGGTTTGGCCTTAGTTTCCCCGAAATCCAAATAAAACACTCGAGTAGAGTTTTCTAACTATCTCGACCCTTTCGAACTCATCGACACACTCGAAATGATCATACGAGTTACTTAAAAATAAATTATCTTTGTAACTCAATAAATTAATACTGACACGACTCAAACGCGCATCCCAACTAAGTGTATTGCAATTGTCGTATTTTTCACTCCTGGCCATAATAATATTTTCGTAATCATATATTACTTTACTCTTTAAGTAATATTCAAAATAATTATCACCAATACATACTAACTCTCGCCATGCTAATAATTATTACATTTAAATTCACATTAATTATAAATTAATTTTCTCCATTTAAATTAATTAATCCTAATTCCATAATTAAAATAAAATCCCTCAAAAATATGGGGTAATATAGTGGTGTTTTTCTTTTGTCGCACCTACTAATCATAATGGTATGGATAACCTCATAAAACGAAGATTTCTCGTGTTCTTCCTTCCTTTCATGTTGATAATTAAACGTTTTAACATCTTCAATCATGCTATCCCACAAATCATACACCAAGTGAAGACATGGTTGGTTCGTATCGACACACCTTAGCATCTCATAAATAGGCACAATAAAATGAAGAATATAGTTGACTTTGTCCCACCATAAGTCATTCAATACTTTCTCCTTTATAAACTGGGCTTTCTTAACATCATCATCCTTATACAAATTTCACTTCACACTAATGATCAAACTTTGGAGGCTTCTCTCTATAAGCTTGAATCTTTTGAGCATAATATTCATGGAAGGAAACCGTGTATCTGCAAGAGCAACAATATTCAATTTCACAAATTGATTGTACATGTAAAACCTATATGAGCATAATATCCATTTCAATCTTTATAATCCAATGCCATTCACATATGGAATTTCGTTATTATCGGAGTCCTTTGTTACACAAATAGTTTTTTAGAGCAAGGTTAAGAGTTTGCACCACACATGGTGTCCAAAAAAATTGTGGATACATGTCTTATGAGTTCATTATTTTGTATAAATTATGCTCAAATCTAGGCCTTGTTAGGCCCATTGTATCATAAATAATGAGCTCTTAGAGTTGTTTTCATAAATTAAAGAAAAATGCAAGTTTGAATAAATTTCGAGTTAAAAATTCAATTTTAGCAACTTTACGGGGTGAAATCATAAATTAAAAACTTTATGGGCCTAAAAATAATTTTTAAAGGCTTATCTAGGCAAAATAAAATTATCCTAGAAATTTGGTTGAATTCGAAGTTAGAACAAAAAAGTTATGAATTTTGAGGTCTGAAATGCAAATAAGGGTAAATTGGTAATTTTTAAAAAAATTTGGTGATGAAATTGAATTAATATAAGATATTTTATATTTTACAGGAACCTCTGAAGTTTGTTGAAGATACGAGATCATTTGGTGAAGGTATAAAGATTATGGGAAGAATTAAAAGAAGAAAAAATCTGGGGGTCAAAGCATAAAAAAAATTCATAAATTAGAGTGGTATATATTTTACTAAATCAGTTTATATAATACGAAGGCTTCTTGGCCTGTTAGTTGTGTGAATGGGACTCCTTGAAGGAGGTCTTGAGTATAAACCTTGGCATCGATATTATTTTTTTAAGGAAAGCAGATATGTCATCTGTCTAGTCATCAGTTCAGCAGTAGTCCACTTAGCAGTCCGCACAACATCATCCGCCCTGTCAGTAGGTTCCACGTCATTGACTAGTCTCCACGTTGTTCAAAGTTATCAAACTTTTGATTTTGTCAAAATCTTTAAGGATGAGGATGATTTCAAATCCCAATAAAAGAAGACTTCTAGTCAGATTTTGTGAAAATTGGTTATGAATTTTAAAATTCATTTTTACCAATTAAAATATATTTTTTACACAAACCCAAACACCTCACCCCTAAGCTTATAAATAGGACCCTTTGGGTTCATTATTTGGACCAGAATTTTAGAGAGATTGTAGAGAGTCACTTTAGAACAATTTTTTTTAGTTTTATTTGTATTTTAGGGCCAAGAATTGTGTCTTTATGGGAGGAATTTTGTCAAGTTTATTTGTGAGATACAGCATTTGTAAGTTTGTTTCAATAATGAAAATTAGTACTCATTCTTGTAATTTTATTATGCTTCAATTATGGTAGCTTAATTTCTTTAGTAAGACTAGGTGAAATTTACCATGTTTGATTAATATTGTGCGTGATTTAAATTCGTCTTTTCTCCCGATATGCACTAAAGGTTTTAAAACTACGGTAATCATTTAAAACGACACGAGAGTGTGTTTTAAACCTTCAATTTTATTTAAAAAAAATCATATTTTTATTTTTAAGTGTGAGTACTTTTTGATGAATTATGCTTACACTCGATTGTTTTGATAGTCCATGATTAAAGACTATACTTTGAAATTTAAAAGTGAACATTTTAAGGGAATAGGGATTTTAGTCGTCTAAATTAGAGACGTTAAATTTTATTGTGAACTTAACCGTTTTATTTTCCGAATTAAGTGCGACGAAAGTCGGTTTAATTTGAATTTTAAGATTGAGAATGACGAGTTTAAATTATTTCATAGTATTAGACAAACATGATAAATGGATCCAATGTCCTAATTTCTCACACACTAGTTTATATTTTTCATAGTCGCACTTTTTAATTGTGTTAGTTAAGTTTAATATTACATATCTTCTCTACACGCATTTAGTCTAGTTGGACAGTCACAATTATTTTGAACTAAAAATTGATAAATCTCTGTGGGTTCGACCCGCACTTACACTCGCTATTCTATAATAGCTCGTGCACTTGCGGTATTTTATAAAATTGACAACATTTTTTTAGTGCCGTTGTCGAAGATTTAATTGATCTTTCTAAAAAAGAAGTTGAGAGTTTCGAACTACTTTTTTTTTACTTTTCACATTTTTGTAAGTAAAAAATTTCATAAAAGACAAAAAAAAATTCTAAAGACAAAAAAATAAAAATAAAAAATCAGCAACTAATAAATCTGATTTTTTTACTTAGTAAAAAAATATAGATTTAAGATTTCTTTAGTAAATAGAACTTTTAGCCTACTTTATCACAAAATACAAAAAAAAATTAAAAAACTCGATTTTTTTTCCAAAAAATTTCCAAATTCGTTTTTTAGTAAGTAGTTAAAAAAAATTAAAATTAAAAAAAAAAAATTCTTTCCCGTAGTCATTCTGTTATTTCTTGAATAAAAAAATAATTTTTTTCCACAAGTGAGCTTTGTTATTTTTTTCTGTTATATACGCCAGTAGTGCGTGTGTCGTGTGATTTTTGTTCTTTTCTTTTCTTAATTTTTTGGTGTCGCACTTTACGTTTGGTGTAGTTTCTTTTATTTTATTTTGTCAGAATCACATTAAAAAAAGGAGAGAAAAAAGTGGAAAAAGGGCAAAAGTGAAGAAAATTTCAAAAAAGTGTGCAATCGTGTGCGGACGTGAAGAAAAAAATTGTACAATCTTGCCACGAGCACAAGGAACTGTCGGGGACGACTTAAACGTAGACGATCTTTCCTTTCGATTGACGTCAATTTCTCGGCATAAATAAGTGATCGTAAAAAGTCCACGAGGGAAGTACGTTTTTGTGTGCTCCAGCGTAGTTTAATTTCGCAGTTAATTTAGTGCATTGCATTAATTGACTTAAGGGCAAAACTCGTGTGAAAGATAAGGTGGGAATTTCATCACCCTTTCTTGGTCCGAAAATCACTAATTAACCAAGCATATGCATATACAGAGCCATCACATTTAATTTAAAATCAAGTAGACATTGGCCTTATGATATCACATAGCTCATAGGAAACCTCTTAAAGAGGCTAGAATTAAAAGCTACTCCAAGGTGAACTTGTTAAATCAATCCCATTTCACCTTGTCTAGGATTGGTGATTTTTAATGAGTCTTTGTACTGACCACCTACCTAGAGGAAAAAATGGGATTTGAGGCGATAACCGTAGTTGGTCGTCTTTTAAATTCTCCCTTGTCAAAGATTAGGAGATGTTTAATTAGGGAGATTAATTCGGAGACCCCTGTTGTCATCGATTAATCTCACGAAAACTAGATTTTAAAATTGAAATTTTCCTCACCTAAATTAGATAATTCAATTTGCTTTGTATTAGTTAGGAATTACGTGGTTTGAGTCAAATATTTTTTTTTTCTTCACATAAAAAAAGTAAAAAAAAAAAATAGAGAAAAATTTGAGTGAACTTAGTGTATGCAAAGTTGGTTTCGAGATCATACCGGTCGTTTGTCAAGCGTGGAGTCTAGCATTCCCGATACTTACCTAGGTAGATTTTCGATATTCACTGAGATGGGAGACAAGTTAGTGCCACGTGCCCTTAAATGTTACTTTTATCCGACTAGATGTAGTCAACCTTCATGCATCCTTCTACCTGATCACAACGCGAACAATTTCTTATTCCATCCGGGAACAATCCAATTGTTTGATTAAGGGTGAAAAGTAGTGTTGTGTCAAAACGCTAATTGTTGTTTTCATTTCACCTCCTCAATACAAAAAAAACCTAAAATTATGACTACACTCTTCTAAGGGAGTAAAGCAGCCAAATCCGGGTATCGAAAAATCTACAAAGACAAGTGCTAGAATTTATAAGGTTTAATAGTCCTAAAACAAAAGTGTAAAAGATAATAAAGAACAAAAATAAAAGATAACCAAAGGAAAATATTAATCTAGGAGAGTGTATATTAAAATAATATTAACAAAGAGAATAAAAACTATTGGTTGCGTCGGATATCCCTCACCCAGAGTTAATTAGTATAAGTGGTTACATGGGCTCACGAGTTATAAAGATTGCGTCTCGTTTTGACAGTTAATTAAATCAAGAGTTATCGTAATCCTAAATTAGCATAAAAGTGTAATAAGATTTTGGCGTCAACAAATACCCCGAAAATTACGCACGCAATGTCGTAAATATGGAGCATACATGATATACCCCCTTAAATCTCCTAGGCTTAATAACTAGGACAATCGAATCGAAATAAACACGTTAAACTCCATCACCAAAGCAAAGCAACCAAATCAACCCTAGGTGAGTTCAATTCATCACAACCTAGATTAAACTAGGCACTAAGCATGATAAACAACATTAATTAAACAACTAATTAAATTAACACTACAAATTAAACTAGACTTGGAAATAAATGGAAAACGTGGAAATCTAGGGCACAAAGCTTAAAGTAGGCAAAAGAGACAATAAATAGTGTTCACTTACATTAATTAGTGTCAAACCATCAAGAAAATGGAGGAGAGGGGTGTTCTCCACATAAATCCCCCAAAATGGCACAAACCCTAACTAAACAAAGAAATAAGGGAAAATGAAACTAAAACTAGATATTATGTCTTCTTACAAATAAACCAAAGTTGGCTATATATACTAAGTGGGGAAAAGGAAATAAAGAAAAAGGAAAAACAAAATAAAAAGGGTTTTAAGGTACAAATTAAACATAAAAGAAACAGGAAAAGAAAATAAAAAATGGAAAAAAGGGCTACAGATATCTCGGACAAAAAAGGAAACAGATCACCGGTCGGTCGCAGCAAAACCGGTCGATTGCGTGAACAGTGGAAGGGGCTACTGTCTCAAACCCATGACAAAAATTAGAAAATTGATCGTCCGCAAGTTGGCCACCGGTCGACCGATCCCACCGATTGTAGCCCACATCGCATCTATGTTGCTCCTAACTGAGACCACCTTCCATCACCATTTGTGGCAAAAGCCAAGACCACCATTGATGCAAAACCAAAACTTGCTGATATATCATGGGACAAAGACCCACTCCATTATTGTCTTAGCCGAGACCCATTTCGAAGCCCCATATAGCTTCCATAGTTGAGACCCATTTGTGCTCCACCAATAATGGCCAAAGCCATCCAAATGTCAAAGTGGGTACTCCACGTTCTCGAGAACTCGAGCCAACTAACCCACAACTATATCCACACATGACCCAAGCTCCAATTTTGGACGAAAATCTCCAAATTCAGACAAAGCCAAAACCCGAGCCAAATAAAAATCAACCATGGAAGCGTGCTATAATTTTATGAATAAGGACATGGTGGGAATTAAATAGATTGTTAGTTAATAAATAAAATAGTAATAAAATAATATTTATATTTCTTCCCCGATTAAAGGCCGCTGTTTTCTTCGTTCGAAATCTGATTCGAGCACCATTCTTTTCCACACGAAGCTTGTACCGAGACCTACAACTTCCATGAATACTTCGGGCAAAAATACCAAAGTGTGAAATTATCGAATTGTCCCTGAACGTGTGAACTTCTATGGAACTTTACCAAAACACAACGAAACTTCACACTAAGCACCATAACACCTATAAAAGATCAATAATACCTCAAATAAAGTGTTAGCACATAAAACGGAGGTTGTCTGATTAATGAGCATAATTATAGTCATTAAAGTGCCCAAAGGGGCTAAAATACTTAAGTTTCGAGGGTATAAATGTGCAAGATTCGATACAAATCATTGTTGCCCGTGTTTCGAGGTACAAAAAAAGAGGATAACTACCTCCACATGCCTGAGTTTGAAGAGATTTGTGGGACCATTAAGTACCAACAACTCACCGACGATATTGTTAAACTTAAATTATTTCCATTCTCATTGAAAGACAAAGATAAGAGTTGGTTTAACTCACTAAAATCCGGATCCATTACCACTTGGAACCACATGAGTGTTGCTTTCTTCCAAAAATTCTTCCCCAACCAAAAGATGACGTCGATACGTCATGCCATCAACACATTTAGCCAAAAGGAGGGAGAAGCCTTGTGGATGTATTTTGATCGATTTAAGGATTAACTATTGCAATGTCTGTACCATGGGATTGAGATGGAACGCCAAGTAAAAATTTTGTTTGAGGGGTTCGATTGTAAAACTCGAACTATGCTCAAGTCACTATATAACGATAATTTTACCGAGAAAAGTGAGGTCGATGCGTGGTTAGTCCTAAAAGCCATAGAGAAAAAGTCCCAGCGATGGGCACCCAATAGAGAATCTAGGTCCACCACATCCAATGAGGATTTTGCTCATCAAGTCAAACAAAGTTATAACTTAAATGCCAAAGTTGCCATATTAGCCCGACGTTTAGAAGTTATAGAGACGAGCAAAGGGGGAAATCGATCCTCACTTGCGATCGTAAAACATGTAGGTTCCCCTATGTGTATACTTTGCGACGCATTTGACCACTTAGACAAAAATTGTCCCGCCCTTCCGACCCAAAAGGCACGTATCAAGAAAGCCAATGCCATTTACCAAAATAGGCCAAAGTAAAACATATATTCCAATGCGTACAATCCGGAGTCGTAGCACAACCCCCATTTTTCATGATCCAAGTGTCAATACTAAGAAAGTGAAGGTCAATATTTTGGTAATCCACCTCCAGGTTTCCAAAAGAATGCCCCCGAACCATCGTATCCTTCATCCCAAATATCCAAGCGATGAACTTGCTTGCTCAAAGTACCCTCCAATTCTAGCAGTCAACACAGAGTGTCCTCCAATCCACCCAACAGAACTTGCATTCAAACACTCAATCCATAGCCAAACTCAAGGTTCAAGTGAGCCAATTAGCAAATGCGTTGAGTGAAAGAAACAAGGGAACATTCCCAAGTCAACCTGAGCTCAATCCTAAAGGTAACTGTTGATACCAAAATTTACCACCCTACGTGGACCAATTACAAGCCATCACGTGTCATCCAATGTAGCACAAGTCCAAGTCAACCTGGTACAAAAGTTTGATCAATAAGGAAGCCCGACCAACTGGAAAGCCCGATCAACTAGGAAGCCCGACCAATAACCTGTATTGCCAAAAAAGCGACAACGGTCTTACAGCCTGTATTTCCAATGAAGCAACATCATTCATTGGCAATGAAGCGACAACGGTCTTACAGCCTGTATTGCCAATGAAGCGACAACGGTCTTAGCTGACCGATCCATTAAGGTTCCTAGAGGTGTTGTAGAGGATGTATTGATTAAAGTGGGTGAGTTTGTCTTTCCGGTAGACTTTGTGGTCTTAGACACACAGCACGTATTAAACTCATCCGCACAAATCCCAATCATCCCCTATCGACCCTTTTTGGCTACTTCTGATGTTGTCATTCGATGTCGTAGTGGGAAACTGAACCTATCATTTGGAAACATGACCATGGGTTTGAATGTGTTTAATTTAGACAAGCCATCGTCTAATGATGGAGAGACTTAATTCAAGTACATTCAAGAAGTTCACGATGTCACTACCCCATGGGATAGAGACCCACTCTATGTGCTCGGCCACTTGATCTTTCTTTATATATGAGTCTTGAATATTTTTAGAAAGAATTAGGTCCATTTGATGAGGATCTTACTATTGAAGTCCAATATTTATTGGATTCTTTTTGTTATTTAGATGAGAGAAACTGGGATGAAAGGATAAATAAATTCCTTCTCTGTGAACGAAAATTCGAGCCTTTTAAGAGTATATTGACACGTGAGGTTTTATGTATTAGTGATGAGATTGAAAAAAACCATTCGAGCATTTCCACTTGGTGACACATGTTTTGTCATTCCGCATTGTCATGTTCTACCACATCCACCTATGTCCTTTAAATCTTTAGATGAGATCGAGGACATAAGTAGAGGATTGTCCAATTTAGAGACCTATTTATTCATTTTCGAGTTTGAGGGAAACCTAGGATTAGTGTGCCATTCGAAATTTCATTATGATAGTCTCCATGAGACTGACCAGCTCTGTTATAATTTGATTGCGCATCTCGATAATTTCACTCACCGCATTCATTATGTGCATTCATATGTATACTATGTCGATTGGGTGGACTCTCAATTTTTCAGACTTTTGATTTATGATGAAAGGAATGTGAGATTGGTTCGAAGTTGGTAATGCAAGTGGAAATTCACGGTTATTATTGTCCTTTTACTTATGTACTTTATTTTCTTTGTCCATATTTCTAGTTTGAGCATACATTGAGGACAATGTAAAATTTAGTTTTAGGAGTAAAGATGGTATTTTTTGAAAAAAAATGAGAAAATTTTCAAAAATCCAAAAAGATTTTCAATATAATTGAGTTTTAAAACGATTTCTTAGTATTGAATTAATTTATAGATCTCTCAACTTATCAAATGTTTACACATTAGCCATATAATATGATCAAAAATGGATATTGAGGCAAACTTTAATATGCTTAACGAATAAGTGTGGAGATTTTACCCCGGTGAGATATTGTGCCATTCATCATTTTCGAGAGATTTAAATCAATCCGAGTTAAAACAACTCAAACTTTTCTACAATGATAAATTCGTTGATGATCTCAAATTCATTATTTTGTTCGATTACTGGGAAAAAAAAGTCAAAATGTGAATCTTAAAGCACTAGAAGTCTTAATAAGTCGTCTTGAGACACAAATCAACTCAACAAAACTTAAGAAATGAGATTAGGACATCGTTTGAAAGCTCAAAATTAAGCCTAATTCCACCATTTTTACATTATTCAGTTGCAAGCCCATTTGAGCCAAAAAGAAAATAAGACTTTTTTGTTGAAAACTCATTATCCTTCCCAATTCCAACTAGGAGTTTAAAGCCCATAAAAAGAAGCCATGCCCATTTTCTGAGAATACGAGGAAAAAATTACGGTTGAAAAAAGACCAACAACAAGTTTACAAAAGAATGATGTGTGAAAAAAAAAGGGAAAAAAAGATGAAAAAATGGTGAGTTGAAAAGAAAAAGGAAAGAGAAAAGAAAATTGGAGGTGAGAAAAAAATGAAAAATAGTCAAAATACCCAAAAAAATGACGAAAAAACCTCAATATTCTCAAAAATTTTGAACTAAAAAAAATTATTCTTTCTAGCCGAACCCTAGCAATACAACCAAATAAAGTCCTAATCGATCTCAAGTGAAGCATAGTTATAGTGTGGAGAGAATATGAATAGGATATACGGCGTGATTCATTGTTTTCAAAAAGCAATCGATTTTCCATTAATGAGATCATATTCATCCATTATAAAAATTCCATTTTTAATCATGTATATGTGAAATTTGTTCACCTAAATTTACTATTTTATTCACATATACCGAGAGAAAATTATCCATTTTCGAGTGTTTGATTGTGAGTGCATTCTGTGAGATTTTGAAATCAAAATGAACTTTCGAATAAGAAAGTTAACGATCAAATATTTTGAAATGGACGATTATATTGGCTATGCACAAATACGCGATAAGTTGATATTCAAAAGTGAAGTTCTACTATATTTATGAAGTTTGAATTTAAACTTGGTTATATTACTTTTGTGTCTTTTATATTGAGTCAAGTTTTTGAATTTTGGGGGTATTTCACTGCAAACCCTCACGAGACAAAACTTGTTCACTAGGGTAGCCTCAAGGTTTAACGGCTTGTTGCACATGATAAGTGCAATCGTGATTCCTACGAAAGTGAATTAGATTTTAAATTTTAATTTTGCTTGAGGACTAGTAAAATTTAGGTTTGGAGTAATTGACGAGTGCATTATTTTTTATGGATTATGTCCAAATCTAGGCCTTGTTATGCCCATTGTATCATAAATAATGAGCTCTTAGAGCCGTTTTCATAAAATAAAAGAAAAATGCAAGTTTGAATAATTTTCGAGTTAAAAATGCAACTTTAGTAACTCTAGGAGGTAAAATTGTAATTTTAAAAACTTTATGGGCTTGAAATTTTTAAACGCTTATCTAGGAAAAATAAATTTATCCCTAAAATTTGGTTGAATTCGGAGTTAGAACAGAAAAGCTATGAATTTCGGGGTCTAGAATGTAAATAAGGGTAAATTGATAATTTTCAAAATTATCTGGGGCTAAAATTAAATTAATATAAGCTATTTTATATTTTTGCAGGCACCTATGAAGTTTGGTGAAGATCTGAGATCATTTGGTGATGGTATAAAGATTGTGGGAAGAGTTGAAAGAAGAAAAAAATCTTGGGGTCAAAGCACAAAAAAATAAATTTCAGAAATTAGAGTGGTACATATTTTATAGAAGTAGATTGTACAATAAGAAGGCTTCTTCGCCTCTTGGTTGCGTGCATGGGACTCCTTGAAGGAGGTCTTGAATTCGAACATTGGCATCCATATTAAATTTTTTAAAGGGAAGCAAATATGTCATCCGCCCAGTCATTGGTCCAGCAGTAGTTCACTTGGCAGTTTACGCCACATCATCCGCCCAGTCAGTAGGCGCCACATCATCGACCATTCATCAGTCAATTACCATGTTATTCAAAGTTATCAAACTTTTGATTATGTCAATATCTTTAAGGACGAGCATGATTTCAAATCCCAACAAAAGAAGACTTCTACTTAGAATTCGTGAGAGTTTTATTTATATTTAAAGGCCAAGAATTGTGTCTTTGTGGAAGGAATTTTGTCAAGTTTATTTGTGAGACACAGCATTTGTAAGTTTGTTGTATTAATGAAAATTAGTATTCATTCTTGCAATTTTATTATGCCTGCTTAATTTCTTTACTAGAACTAGGTTAAATTTATCATGTTTGATTAATATTATGGATGATTTAAATTCGTCTTTGTTCCCGATATGTGCTAAAGGTCTTAAAAACTCGGTATTCATTTTAAACGACACGAGGGTGTGTTTTAAATCTGTCACAATAGAAACATGTCACGTCAGTTTGTCCTTGAAAATTCTATCAAAAATTCTGTCACAACAGAACTACTCATAGAAAATTTCAATCTGTAACTTAGTCTGTGGTTGAGCCGAATGCTTATTTTGGTCGATCTCCGTAACATAGTCTACTAGTAATGACTAAATAATAAATTTGTAGAAGCAAGCTATTCAAGGTATCCCGTTTAAAAAAACCAATGACAACGGGAAAACATTTCATTGTTTCATTGATCAATAGAAATTCATCATTTATTAAAAATAAGCCATAAAGGGTATTATAATGGTGAGCAGCACACAAGATTTTCAAAACAAAGAAGACTAATAACAAACAAGTATAAAAAAAAATACATCATAAAATTCAAAAAAATACATATGGCGAGCACAAGATCGGTATATCTCTAAGTATAAACCGTCGATTAGAAAAATACTCAAAGAAAAGACAAATGCAAACCATAGACCCGTGACTCCAAATGGGGATATCCCAATTTATCTTTCACGTCTGAGCTCAACAATGAAAATTCGATTGAGGAGTCAAATATTCATAACGAATCTCACGAAACCCAACAACAGGACACCGATCTAAACCATCCGATAGCCACAGAGGCGGTGGAACATGTTGTGGAACGAACCGATTTAATGATGATGAAGAAAAACAAACAAAATCAGGAATAAACCCAAAGCAAAAAGTAGATTAAATCTAGAGCACTCTTGAAAAAAATCAAGAGAAATAAGGAAAAAGACAAGAACATACTAGGTAAGATATGAGATATTAGGGTCCGTTTGGTTGACGTTGGGCAAAAGAGTTGGCATGGCAAAATTTGTCAGGGTAAATTTTGCCTAGGAAAATTTTATCGAGACAAATATTTTTTTTCTCACATTAAGCTATCAAACACCAAATGAGGTAAAACATGTTTTTTAGGCACAATATTTTCTAACCCATTTTCGTCCATATTATCCTACATAATAATAAAAAATATGTTTTTTTTTTATTTTCGTCCCAAGTTTTATTTAATAAAAAAAAAGTTTTTTCTTTTCTTTTTACTTCCCGTTTTTATTTATTAAAAAATAACAAACTATATATAAAAATCTTTTTTTACCCCAAAATTATTCATTAAAAAACAGTTTTAATTTTTTAAAACAGTTTTTACATTAAAAAAAAAATTTGCATTAAAATCGTTTTTACATTAAAACAATTTTTAATTTTTTACATTAAAACAGTTTTTACATTAAAACAGTTGTTATGAAAAAACAGTTTTTACATTAAAACAATTTTTTACATTAAAACAATTTTTTATATTAAAACAGTTTTTACATTAAAATAGTTTTTAATTTTTTACATTAAAACAGTTTTTACATTAAATCAATTTTTTACATTAAAACAGTTTTTTACGAAAAAAACAGTTTTTACATAATTCATAACAATTTTTACGAAAAAATAATTTTTTAACTATTTAAAACAGTTTTTAAAATATTCATAACAGTTTTTTTTAATTATTTAAAACTGTTTTAAAATTGTTTTTTAAAATATTAAAAGCATTTATGAAGTTAGCAAATTTGTTGACAAATATTTCTCACTCAAATAGGTAAGCAAAGTTTGTCACCACCTTATGCATAAGAGGTATTGTACAATTGCAAATAACTTGTACCAAACACTTGTACCAAACACACCAAATTATAGGCAAATACCTCATTTGCCAACTTATTTGTCATTTACCATGGCTAATAAGGGTAACCAAACGGACCCTTAGAGAAAATTGAGGGTGAAATGAGGTCCTCCCTCTCTTCCTTAGAGGAAGAGAGGGAAAATGAAAGGCAAGGCCAGCTCTATAGTTTTCGGGGCCCAAGGCGAAAAATCAAAATGGAGCCCTTTTGTATAAAAAAAAAATCAAATTAAAGAAAATGTGTTCTTCTCGCATTTTTCGATGTAAAACCAATTTTTATATAGAAAATTAATTTTAATATACTAATGTCTAATCCCATGACTAGAATTCTCATCAAAATATTTTTTTCTATAAATATTACGCTTTTCACAAAATACGAGTTCAGTTTTCATTTCTTTAGCAATATCTATAGACATATTCACACAACACAACAAAATAACAAGTGTAATTTGCCAAAACAAAAATTAATCACACAATCACAAGATTCTCAATAAAATTGACAAACCATATTAAAGAAAAATGCTAAAGAGGAATAATAGAACCTGATTTGAGTACCAATTTGAGAGCAATCTCAAATTTTAATTTGTAAAAACCCAAATAATAAATTAGAATCTACAAAAAAAAACACAAATATTAATAGTAACACAAACAAATTTATATAGTGGGATATAACAAAGTAAATGAATAATATATACTTACACAAACAAGGTCCAACCAATCTCCAATCAAGCCCTAACTTTCTGAAATTGAAGAAATTGAAACTCTAGATTTTTAACCCTTATTTTGATGAGGTTAATTCAAGAGAAAAAAAGGGGGTGGGGGTTGCCGAAAATTGCTTTTTTGGGGGGTGGGTGGTGCAGTGGCCACTAAGGGTTTTTTTGGGGGGGGGGGTAAGAGAGGGTTTATTCTTGCTTTGGTTAGTAGAGAAAGAGATTAGTGTGAGTGAGAGAGAAGAAGAGAAGAAGACTGAGAGAAAAAAGTGAGTGAGAGAAATGAGAGAGTTGGGGTTAGAAGAATAGAATAAGTCCCCGTTTGGTTGTCCCAAAATTGGAAATTGGATCATTAATAAATTGATCCATTTACAAATTGATTCATTAATTGTGTTTGGTTTCATTAATGAAATGATTCATTAATTGTCTCATTTTAGCTCATGTGCAAAATCTGAAATTGGATCATTTCATAAAAAACATGAAATGAATCCATTTGAAATAGGAGTCACATAAAGTGTATGACTCTCTCCGCCTCTCTATTTTCCCTCCCCCTCTCTCTCTATATATATGTTTTTACCTTTTTTTTCATTAAACTTTAACATCAATTTTAAATTAAATTACCAAACATCGTGTAAAATTGGATTTAACTCATTTCAAATTTATTCATTTACAATTCAGTAATTCACAATGAAGCAATTTACATAATCAAACAATTTGCGCAATCAAACTGGGCTAAGTAAATGGGTTGGGTTGGGTAATGATGGTGAGTTTATTATGTGGGTTAATTTTTTAGTGTGTGGGTGAGTTATTATGTTGTTGTTGGGTTTAGTGTATGAGTTTATTTTAAATAGAACAAATTTATATTTGGGGCCTTTTTTTAAGTGATAACTGTGATTTTTTTCATAAATAATTTTTTTTTTTGGAGCCTTTTTTTTTACAACTAATTTTTTTTTAAACCTAATTTTTTTTATACCTAATTTTTTTTTATACCTACAATTTTTTTCCCCGAAAGGGGCCGTAATTAATCAGGGGCCCTAGGCGGCGGCCTAACCCGCCTATGCCTAGAGCCGGCCCTGGCTCTAGGGTTACGAGAGGATTTTTAAAAGATAAAGTAAAAGATGTTTGTTTTCAATATCTCGTTACTTAATTTCATATTAATTTTTCAGGATTAACTTAAGCATGAAAAATTCACTTAGATTTGATAATCAACAAACGAAAAATATTGTACCCAAATTTTATTATCTTATTGTTGCATTCCATTAATTTTGTAGTTATTTTGTGAAGACCATAGATGTCTTAAAAATTTATTCCCGTGACAAGACAAGATGGCTGCATAGATCATAGAATTAGCTAACAAAACTGAAATAGTGAGCAGGATTTCGATGGTGGTATGGAATAAAACAACATGGTTTCAATTTGTAATAATTTAGGGCCCGTTTGGTTCTCAATTCAGAAAACTCGATTTAAACATTGTTTTTAAATACAATTTTAAAATTCAGTTTTCTGTGTTTATAATTATTGGTGTGCGTTTGGTAAACTTGTTTTTAAATACAGTTTTTTTAAAATTTGATAAAGTTGGTAAACATGTATATTTATATTATACATATATGTGTGTGTGTGTGTGTATATATATATATAAACATACATAAAACTTTCATATATACATGATACATGAATGTATACATATATACATACATGCATACATGCATACATCATAAATTATATACCTGTACATTTAATATCATGTATAAATTATATACGTGTACATCGTGTATTTTTATGTATATTTAATGAGATATGTTGGGGAGTTTATATATATATATATATATATATATATATAAACATATACACATAATACATATTATTTATACATATAAACAATATGTATTATGTATATATGTTTATATATATACATAATCCCCATATTTTCTTTTAGTGGCAGGTTAGCGCGGATTTTGGGGCGCTGCGGAGATTGATTTTAGAGAGGATTATTTGGGAAAGAATTGTATTATTTTGATGTATAGAGCTTTGGAGATTTGTATTTTATTCTCGAGTTATTTATTGTAATTTTAATTCAAGAGACTTGTTGTAATTGAAGAGAATTGAGATTAGTGGATTTATATTATTATGGATTTATTTAGATGCTCTATACCTTGTCACTTGTGGATTTGGATTTATTTTATCGCATTAGCGCTCCGTTTGCTCTCCCCGGGCGGGCGGGGTGTTACAAATGGTATCAGAGCTTAGGTATACGGCAACCCTCGGGGCTTGGCTTTTGGGTTCATTGCGTGGATAACAATTTTTGGAGATAGAAAATTTTAGGTGATATTCGTGATAGGCTTCGAATTAGATGTGAGGAATTTATTTTTGGGAGACGTGATTTATTTTTGGAGTTAGTGTGTGGCCTGATTTTTAGAGTTAGGCATTCAGCGAATTTCGAGGGCGAAATTCCATTGTTAGTGGGATAGTGTAACAACTCGTGTAATTTTGGGCTATTTTAATTAATTTTTGAAAAATGGAGGAAAATAAAGTTTTTGATAAAATTATTTTTATTTCTCAAATATGTTGGTTATTATTTTTAAAGGCGAGAATTTCAAACGGTTTCGAAATCGGAGTTAAAACGAATTTTAAAATAATTTTTAACTCTTAGAGTTGTTTTGACTTCCAACTCTTCATTTCTTTGCCTTATTTAAAGGAGTCTTTTGGATTCCAATTCTTCATTTCTTTGCATTATAAAAGTAAGTCTTGGGCAAGCCTTTTAACATACTTTTGGCATAACTTTTTTTGGCAGCAAATATATTTTATATTACTCTTCTTTTTATATACACATTGGCGCTTGAGATTTGTGAGTTCCAACTTTAGATTAGAGGTGTTCTTGGTGCTATTTTGTTGGAGGTTCTTGGAGAAGATTTTGTAGATCTTTTGTGTTGATCTTGAGGATGTGATCATTGGGTTTTCATCATGGTTTTAGGTATGGGGTTTTACACAATATGCTTCTTAAATCTCGCGAGTGTCATTCTCTTATAATTCTTATTTAATTGAATTCATATTTGATTTGCTAAATTCATTGAAATCTGGAAAATAATTGTTGAAATTATTTTGATTCATATGGTATCATTATATTGTTGATGAGCACGTTGTCATGAGATTTTAATATGGCACGGATGTTGGGCACCCGCCAAAATTCCTGTTTCCCGGGCTATGGCTTGATAAAGCATATACGAATCTGGTGAGGCTTGGTGACCCGGTTAAAGTGTTGTTGAGAAATTATATTGATAAATGATTTGAGATTTGCATTTTGATTTGAATATTCGTACTCGTGTTGTTACCCTTTGTTCATCGTTAATATATTTGTTGAGCATCTTTCCTGTCGTATTGTGTACTTCCCCATATTTTCTTTTAGTGGCAGGTTAGCGCGGATTTTGGGGCGCTGTGGAGATTGATTTTAGCGAGGATTATTTTGGAAAGAATTGTATTATTTTGATGTATATAGCTTTGGAGATTTGTATTTTATTCTCGAGTTATTTATTGTAATTTTAATTCAATAGACTTGTTGTAATTGAAGAGAATTGAGATTAGTGGATTTATATTATTATGGATTTATTTAGATGCTCTATACCTTGTCACTTGTCACTTGTGGATTTGGATTTATTTTATCGCATTAGCGCTCCGTTTGCTCTCCCCGGGCGGGCGGGGTGTTACAAATGGTATCAGAGCTTAGGTATACGGCAACCCTCGGGGCTTGGGTTTTGGGTTCATTGTGTGGTTAGCAATTTTTGGAGATAGAAAATTTTAGGTGATATTCGTGATAGGTTTCGAGATTAGATGTGAAGAATTTATTTTTGGGAGACGTGATTTATTTTTGGAGATAGTGTAGTGGCCTGATTTTTTAGAGTTAGGCATTCGGCGAATTTCGAGGACGAAATTCCATTGTTAGTGGGGAAGTGTAACAACCCGCGTAATTTTGGGCTATTTTAATTAATTTTTGGAAAATGGAGGAAAATAAAGTTTTTGATAAAATTATTTTTATTGCTCAAATATGTTGGTTATTATTTTTAAAGGCGAGAATTTCAAACGGTTTTGAAATCGGAGAACGGATTTTAAAATTATTTTTAAATGTTTTTAACTCTTGGAATTCTAAGTCGACGAACATTAAGTAATTTTCAAGAGTTGTTTTGGCTTGCAACTCTTTATTTCTTTCCCTTATTTAAAGGAGTCTTTTGGATTCCAACTCTTCATTTCTTTTCATTATAAAAGGAAGTTGTGGGCAACCTTTTTAACCTACTTTTAGCACAAATTTTGGCAGCAAATATATTTTATATTCCTCTTCTTTTTATATACACATTGGCCCTTGAGATTTGTGAGTTCCAACCTTAGATTAGAGGTGTTCTTGGGACTATTTTTGAGGATGTTATTGGAGGAGGTTTTGTAGATCTTTTGAGTTGATCTTGAGGATGTGATCGTCGGTTTCTCATCATGGTTTGAGGTATGGGGTTTTACACAATATGCTCCTTAATCTCGCGAGTGTCATTCTCTTTGAATTCTTGTTAATTGAACTCATTTTTGAATTGATATATTCATTGAAATGTGGAAAATAATTGTTGAAATTATTTTGATTCATGTGGTATCATTATATTGTTGATAAGCACGTTTTCATGAGATTTTAATATGGCATGGATGTTGGGCACCCGCCAAAATTCCTGTTTCCCGGGCTATGGCTTGATAAAGCATATACGGATGTGGTGAGGCCTGGTGACCCATTGATGTGTTGTTGAGAAATTAAAATGATAAAATGCTATTGAGATTTGCATTTTGATTTGAATATTCGTACTCATATTGCTACGCCTTGTTGCTAATTTAATTCTGTTGAGCATATTTCCTGTCGTATTGTGTACTTCCCCATATTTTCTTTTAGTGGCAGGTTAGGGCGAATTTTGGGGCGCTATGGAGATTGATTTTAGCGAGGATTGTTTGGAAAAGATTTGTATTATTTTGATGTATAGAGCTTTGGATCTTTATATTTTATTTCGAGTTAGATGTTGTATTTAATTCGAGAGACATGTTGTAATTGAAGAGATTGAGATTAGTGGATTTATATTATTGTGGGTTTATTTAGATGCCTATACCTTATCATTTGTGGATTTGGTTTATTTTATCGCAATAGCGCTCCGTTCGCTCTCCCCGGGCGGGAGCGAACGGAGCGTTAATGCGATAAAATAAATCCAAATCCACAAGTGACAAGGTATAGAGCATCTAAATAAACCCGCAATAATATAAATCCATTAATCTCAATCTCTTCAATTACAACAAGTCTCTCGAATCAAAATTACAACTATCTAACTCAAATAAAAATACAAATCTCCAAAGCTCTATACATCAAAATAATACAATTATTTTCCAAACAATCCTCGCTAAAATCAATCTCCATAGCGCCCCAAAATCCGCGCTAACCTGCCACTAAAAGAAAATATGGGGAAGTACACAATACGACGGGAAAGATGATCAACAAATATATGTTAGCGATGAATAAAACGTAACAACACGAGTACGAATATTCAAATCAAATGCAAATATCAATAGCATTTTATCAATAAATTTCTCAACAACACTTTTATCGGGTCACCAGGCCTCACCACATCCGTATATGCTTTATCAAGCCATAGCCCGGGAAACAGGAATTTTGGCGGGTGCCCAACATCTGTGCCATATTAAAATCTCATGACAACGTGCTCAACAACAATATAGTGATACCACATGAATCAAAATAATTTCAACAATTATTTTCCATATTTCAATGAATTTAACAATTCAAATATGAGTTCAATTAAACAAGAATTCAAAGAGAATGACACTCGCGAGATTTAAGGAGCATATTGTGTAAAACCCCATACCTCAAACCATGATGAGAAACCAATGATCACATCCTCAAGATCAACTCAAAATATCTAAAAAAGATCCTCCAAAAACCTCCAACAAAATAGCCCCAAGAACACCTCTAATCTAAGGTTGGAACTCACAAATCACAAGGGCCAATGTGTATATAAAAAGAAGAGGAATTTAAAATATATTTGCTGCCAAAATTTGTGCCAAAAGTATGTTAAAAGGCTTGACCACGACTTCCTTTTATAATGCAAAGAAATGAATAGTTGGAATCCAAAATACTCCTTTAAATAAGGCAAAGAAATGAAGAGTTGGAAGTCAAAACAACTCCAAGAGTAAAAAAAAACATTTAAAAATCATTTTAAAATCCGTTTTAACTCCAATTTAGAAACCGTTTGAAATTCTCGCCTTTAAAAATAATAACCAACATATTTGAGCAATAAAAATAATTTTATCAAAAACTTTATTTTCCTCCATTTTCCTAAATTAATTAAAATAGCCCAAAAATTACGCAGGTTGTTACACTTCCCCACTAACAATGGAATTTCGCCCTCGAAATTCGCCGAATTCCTAACTCTAAAAAATCAGGCTAACAATCTCCAAAAATATTTTTGTCTCCAAAAATAAATTCCTCACATCTAATCTAGATGCCTATCACGAATATCACCTAAAACTTTCTATCTCCAAAAATTGTTATCCACACAATGAACCCAAAACCCAAGCCCCGAGGGTTACCGTATACCTAAGCTCTGATACCATTTGTAACACCCCGCCCGCCCGGGGAGAGCGAACGGAGCGTTAATGCGATAAAATAAATTCAAATCCACAAGTGACAAGGTATAGAGCATCTAAATAAACCCACAATAATATAAATCCATTAATCTCAATCTCTTCAATTACAACAAGTCTCTCGAATCAAAATTACAACTATCTAACTCAAATAAAAATACAAATCTCCAAAGCTCTATACATCAAAATAATACAATTATTTCCCAAACAATCCTCGCTAAAATCAATCTCCATAGCGCCCCAAAATCCGCGCTAACCTGCCACTAAAAGAAAATATGGGGAAGTACACAATACGATGAGAAAGATGGTCAACAAATATATGTTAGCGATGAATAAAACGTAACAACACGAGTACGAATATTCAAATCAAATGCAAATCTCAATAGCATTTTATCAATAAATTTCTCAACAACACTTTAACTGGGTCACCAGGCCTCACCACATCCGTATATGCTTTATCAATCCATAGCCCGAAAAACAGGCATTTTGGCGGGTGCCCAACATCCGTGCCATATTAAAATCTCATGATAACGTGCTCAACAACAATATAGTGATACCCCATGAATCAAAATAATTTGAACAATTATTTTCCAAATTTCAATGAATTTAACAATTCAAATATGAGTTCAATTAAACAAGAATTCAAAGAGAATGACACTCGCGGGATTTAAGGAGCATATTGTATAAAACCCCATACCTCAAACCATGATGAGAAACCAATGATCACATCCACAAGATCAACTCAAAAGGTTTACAATTTTTGGAGATAGAAAATTTTAGGTGATATTCGTGATAGGTATCTAGATTAGATGTGAGGAATTATTTTTGGACACGAGATTATTTTTGGAGTTAGTGTAGTGGCCTGATTTTGAGTGTTAGGCATTCGGCGAATTTCGAGGGCGAAATTCCATTGTTAGTGGGGAAGTGTAACAACTCGCGTAATTTTGGGCTATTTTAATTAATTTTTGGAAAATGGAGGAAAATAAAGTTTTTTTGATAAAATTATTTTTATTGCCCAAATATGTTGGTTATTATTTTTAAAGGCGAGAATTTCAAACGGTTTCAAAATAGGAGTTAAAACGGATTTTAAAATGATTTTTAAATGTTTTTAACTCTTGGAATTCTAAGTCGGCGAACATTAAGTAATTTTCAAGAGTTGTTTTAACTTCCAACTCTTCATTTATTTGCCTTATTTAAAGGAGTCTTTTGGATTCCAACTCTTCATTTCTTTGCATTATAAAAGGGAGTCATGGGCAAGCCTTTTAACCTACTTTTGGCACAAATTTTGGCAGCAAATATATTTTATATTCCTGTTCTTTTTATATACACATTGGCCATTGAGATTTTTGAGTTCCAACCTTAGATTAGAGCTGTTCTTGGGGCTATTTTGTTGGAGGTTCTTGGAGAAGCTTTTGTAGATCTTTTGTGTTGATCTTGAGGATGTGATCATTGGTTTCTCATCATGGTTTGAGGTATGGGGTTTTACACAATATGCTCCTTAAATCTCGCGAGTGTCATTCTCTTTGATTTCTTATTAATTGAACTCATATTTGAATTGTTAAATTCATTGAAATCTGGAAAATAATTGTTGAAATTATTTTGATTCATGTGGTAGCATTATATTGTTGATGAGCATGTTGTCATGAGATTTTAATATGGCACGGATGTTGGGCACCCGCCAAAATTCCTGTTTCCCGGGCTATGGCTTGATAAAGCATATACGGATGTGGTGAGGCCTGGTGACCCATTGATGTGTTGTTGAAAATTTATAATGATGAAATGCTATTGAGATTTGTATTTTGATTTGAATATTCGTACTCGTGTTGTTACACCTTATCGTTAATATATTTGTTGAGCATTTTTCCTGTCATATTGTGTACTTCCCCATATTTTCTTTTAGTGGCAGGTTAGCGCGGATTTTGGGGTGCTACGGAGATTGATTTTAGCGAGGATTGTTTGGGAAAGAATTGTATTATTTTGATGTATAGAGATTTGGAGATTTGTAATATTATTCGAGTTAGATAGTTGTATAATTTAGACAGATTATGATTGTATTTAATTTGGAGAAATTTGAGATTAGTGGATTTATATTATTGTGGGATTCTTTTAGATGCTCTATACCCTGTTACTTGTGGATTTGGATTTATTTTATTGCATTATATATATAAACATATACACATAATACATATTATTTATACATATAAATAATATGTATTATGTGTATATGTTTATATATATATACATTTATGTATATATATAAACAATATATACATAATACAAATGTAAACCTACATACATACATAAATGTATATATATACATACATTTATATATACATTTATGTATGTATGTAGGTTTACATTTGTATTATGTATATATATTTATATATGTATGTATGTCGTTTTACATTTATATATACATAAATATATATATGTTTATATTATATGTATGTATGTCGGTTTACATTTATATATACATAAATATATATATGTTTATATTATGTATATATGTTTATATATATACATAAATGTATATATATATAAACATATACACATAATACATATTATTTATACATAAATGTATATATATATATAAATAATATGTATTATGTGTATATGTTTATATATATATATATATTATTTATACATAAATGTATATATATATATATATATATATAAATAATATGTATTATGTGTATATGTTTATATATATATACATTTATGTATATATATAAACATATATACATAATACAAATGTAAACCTACATACATACATAAATGTATATATATACATTTATGTATGTATGCAGGTTTACATTTGTATTATGTATATATAAATGTAAACCGACATACATACATATATATATATATATATATATATATATATATATATATATATATATATATATATATATATATATATATATATATATATATATATATGATGATATTGCATGTATAATTCACTATAAAATTATATACATACATGAATTGATAATATTTTTTAATAATACATGTATAAAACTATATATAAGTATCATGTATCTATTGATAATATTATTTAACTTTATATTATTCCATACATAATTTTGTGTACATGTACATATATATTTTTTATTTAAGGATTACACACATATTAATGTATCATGTACGTATATTATATATTCATATATAAATGCATTAAAATATTAAGAATGAATAATTCTTAGTTAAAAAATAAAAAATAGGAGTTATAAAACACCCTCGACCAGTTTTCTGAAAAATTTGATTATAACACAGAAATATTATAATTCAGTGTTTAAAACCAGGCTGCCAAACGCAAATTTTTATTAAAATTGTATTTAAACATAGAAAATAGAATTATATCTGCAAACCAAACAGCCCTTAAGTAATAAGAATTCAACATCGTCAGTCCACAGCTGCCCGGACTTGATCACCGACATATAATACATTTTGTAGACCTCAAACAAATTTGAGAGAATATAGAACATCTAAAATACTACAAACGAATGAGTAACAAAATAGAAAAGAAAAGAAAAAAGAAGGATCACATTTTACCCTGTGGCTATCTGATTCTCTCCTTTTTGTTTCTGAAATGAAGATCCGAGCTCCAACTCTCCATCTTCAACATCTGAAGCAAGAAGTCACTCCAGGTGTCAATGGGCCCAGGCAAGCACCAATGCACACAATCATTATACAAAGTCACATTCTCATTAGGCCAGTGTCCATATCTGCTAGGGTGACCATCTGGTCTCAACAACATAGCCTGTGTCGAATCCAATAATCTATACTTCAACCCTCTCATCTTCCCTTTTCTCTCTCCTACTTTATATTCCTCCAACTGTGTCATGTACATCTCCAAATTATTACCCTCCAAATTGGCCTCACTGCTCCTAAACGGTTTGGTCCTCACGCAGTTCCCTCCATTATTCCACTCCCCATTTTCAAAGTGCATTGGTGCAAAGCTTCTCAGAATTACTGTGCCCCTGAAATTGTCTAAGCTGTTAATAGCTCTAAAAGCTGTTCGAAACGCTTTTCTTAAGCCAAATGTCATGGGCAAATCGGTGATATTTGGGACTTGGCAGAAGCGGCAGCCCACTAAGCGCCTGTTCTCGTGGTACATGCTGGACCGGGAAAACCAGTGGCCCGCGTTAATGATTAGGTAATCGAATTCATCAATTTGGGATGTCCATTTATCGTCGAATTCGTCAAGGTACACGTTGAACAGGCCCGTGTGAGTTGGGCCGTTTGGGTCTGCTTCATTGGCTTTCACCAAAAAGGGTGACCAGAATGTTGCAATGGTGAAGTTGTATGTGGTGTATTTCCAACGCTTGAAGTTCTCATCTGTTGTTTTTGAATCATCAATTGGATATTCCACCTATGAAAAAAAAAATTAAATACAATGTTTTTGAATAGAAACTATGTAATAACAAGTCTAATGGTAAGGTAAAAGCAGTAGAGTAACGACTTATTTCGGGGCCCAAATATATTGTTTATGCATACATATATTTGTCATGTCGGGTCTAATTGTGTTTGAAAATTATAAATGGTGTTAGCCACGTTGTATATCGTTTTCAATGAGTCTTGACCGTGTTAATAACAAAACATGGTGACGAGATATGTTAATTCATAATAATTATTATCACGTAATGTTTGTGGATCCAAAACCTAAAATTGTCACCCTCTATATGTGATTTTTTTATCGAGTAGTTTTGAACTAATGGGTTAAAATATTTTTTATAGCAAATGTGGACAATGGCAGATTTAATGATATTATAAAATGTCACCCTCTATATTTATTTTGATTAACAAATTACAAATTTCAAGAGTATATATTAATTCTAAACTCAAGAGGGTGTTCAAAATAATTTCACACATTTCAAAGAGGCTAGAGGCGATACCCCCCCTGCCATGTGGTACCGCACATTTGGTAGAAAAGGCTTTTGGGTAAAATGTATATACAATGTGTAGAAAATAATACCATTATTAAGACAATAAAATAGCGTGCAAACTTTACAATATTTGTGCATTGTGATTTTGAAAAAGAAAAAAGATAGAAATACCGAAATATATCTATTATACAGCGCTTATTTTCTAAGTTTTGTTATATGTGAAAATAGTAGTCAAGATCTATAACAAAATATTCGTATTAAATATTTTTCTTATTCATATCTCATTGACTATGATTGCTTACCCAACAAACAATAAGAAAACATGCAAACGCCACATAACGTTGTAATTTTCTATAGAACACACTGTACACTTTGAATTTACATTATAATAACACGCAATCATTGCTTCAATAATGTTGATCATATGGCTTTTGAATTCACGTCGTGTAAACCCCTGCACATACGCCTTGGTGGTGACATCATAATTTCGATCTTGATTTATAAATATAGATATGCATTATAAATATACATATGCATATATATGACCACCATTATAGGGAAGGGCATTGTTTTTTTATAGACGATGCATGATCGTCCCTCACACAAAAACGATAATAGATATATGGTCACGTATAGAGGTTGAGGTGTTTTGGCCCATTATTTGTCTGAAGAAGAAGAAGACGACAATTGAAAAGGATTAATTTTGATTGAGATAGGTACATTACGTCCAAATTGCCAGGCTTGGATTCCCTAAACTTTGTCATCAAGTCATTATGTTATAAATTTATATTGTACATTTACATGTTTATGTGTAGTAAGTGACGAAGCACACATGAACCCTAATCATCATACTCAACAACTATACTTTATGCAGAAATGGTTGAATATCCAAAAATAATCTGAAATGTCAAAAGCTGGCAATATATATTTTTTCTATTCTGTTACCATCTTCTGTGCTGTTAGTCACATGTGAGCTTATTTTTACCTTTTAACATATTCATTGACAATTGTATTTTCGGGCCAGATTCCAAATTACTAAGGACTGTGGAACAAATCTTCTAGAAATATGAAGTGTGTTCAAATCCTTAAAATCAATTTTAATGCAAAAAAAAAAACTCATGTAAATTATACATTTATTACAAAGCCTCTTTTTTGAGTATTTTTTAATTGGTGCAAATAATGATTATTAATTTATTAGAACAGAAAGAAAGTTTTTTTGTAATAAAAATTTATTTTTTGAATATTTTTTATTTAAATTAAAAGGAATTTGCCAATTGTTTTTCTCTCTTGTTTTTTTGATCATAAGCACATAATTAAAAAAAATTATTAAAATTTCACCTTAAATAATATTGAGTACATTTCTGGCTCTTTCATATCGGTCATAATAATGAATTGGTAAATAATTAGAGAAAAACAAGACATATAATGTTATTCTTTGTTATTTTAGTGAACCATATGTTTGACAACCTTTTGGATAAGTGAACCATATGTTTGGCAATCGCTTTCAAGAGCAGGAAATTGGAATAAATGATTACGGGAAGAAAACAAAAAATAAGAAGACAAAACTTTAAAGTTTTCTAATTACATCATTCTAGACTTATCATATTTGGACACTTCAGACTAAATTCTATAATTTTCCCAAATAATAGCTTATATATCTTCAATATGAAGAATTTAATAAGCCATAATTGTGATCCCCATTTGAAACTGACTCTTTCTTTAAACCAAGAACACAGCTCTTTTATGTACCATGTGATTTGATAAATGGATTTTTCATAACTTTTGTTCACTTTGTCATAAAATTAACAATATTTATCTGTAATTAAGTCGATACATAAACTTGCTGACTACTTCATTGTTGACCTATCCTCATATTTTAAGAGGTTTCTAAGAAAAACAAGACAAGACTCTTATATTATGATACGTGTGCATTTATGACCTTCCAAACGACGAAGTTAATTTTTAAAGTGGACGTGGGGAATTAATTACCCTGCGAGAGGATGTGCGACCTATTTGGATTCTTCAAAAGTTTCCAAATGAGGCATTTGTAAAATAACTTCTTCGGAAATGAAGGATACATTGTAGGATCGTATATACTTTAATTGATAGTTAGCACTCCTTGATACCCATAATTGGAACCTTAATTCTAAAGGTTAGTTTTATATAAACCTATGAATCATGTCTCCAGCCCCCGCTCCTTTAGTGGGAACGGTTAAATGGGTATATGCCCATTTCTGTGGGTGAAAAGAATGCCGGGCTTGTTGAAAGAAAAAATGGCTTTGAATAAAAGTACTCAATTCTAAAACCTGATTGAAGTCTATGTTTACATTTTGTCGCGTCTTACCTCTATGATTAATTTTATTATTTTTTTTAAGTGAGTCTCTTGGAAGTAAGAAAATTCAATGAGGTTGACACTGGTAATATTTTCTGGGCGTCCCATCCGTTTTCCAATATGACCAACCATGCATTTGGTACATCCCATGTGCATATGCGACAACGGGGATAACTAAAATTTCTCCCCGCAACATTATGCCATTAAACAATATGATACTATTAGACTATATTATCTTTTTCATAGTTTACCTAAACCCTTTATTCAAATGTTGAATTAGCTCAACTAACGACGTGGTTACCAATCCTACGAACTTAACTAGATCTGAACGCAAGATGGAATTGAAAAAATAGATACAAGTAGAATGACAACCGATTTACATTAAAAATTAAGATTTGTACACATAATTGATTTTCTGTTAGGTAAATGCTGCAAAAAGGATAGAAAAAACATTTTACACTTGGTACAAGTGATACCAGAATGGATTAAAATTTATCATTATAGATATATAATTAAATTGCGATAAAATAACAACAGGGAGACAAGGTCGATCAAGATCAATAGGAACGGAAAAAATAGTGAAGAAAACGGTGACCATTGACATCTAATAAAATGTTATTGCCAGAAATATATTACACATAAATTAAAAGTTGTTTTATTGATTTCTTTTTTTTTTCTCGAAATTATTGTTATTCACAGTTTCATATTTTTGGCATACCTAAAGTTAAATATTACAGTGAAATTCCAAACTCCTTTTTTTAAAATTTGAACCAATATTAAAATTTTAATAAAAAAAGTGTATACGGAAAGTTCGATTAAAAGATAACTTTCAAAACTAATGCATTTTGAAAAGACTATTCAATCCAATCTGACTTTTATGATCCATCTTTCTAAAAGGTAAATGCATATTTTTCAAAACAGAATCTTAAAACAAGCGTTGGAAATATAAAAGAGCAAGATAATCGATTACGTACTCTGGATAAGAGGCATATCAAGGATTGCATTTGGTTTCTACCCACAGAGTCTCCAACAAAGGCCAAAGACTTGCCTCTAACAATATCCAAGAACTGATAGGGATTGAAAACGGGTAGCTCACACCCATCCGGTTTCCACTTCCACTTCATAAACTCGGAATCGGGTCGGCCATATTTCATGCAATTTTGGTGCTCGTGGATGGCCCAACAGGTTGTGTTTGTATAATAGGGTGCCTCCGGATTTGGAACCCATTCTCCCGTGAATATATCGCACCGACGGGTGTTAGTTACCTTTATTGAATCTGCATTGGAATGAAAGGAAGGGGTTGATTGGGGTGTGTTTTGGGAGAAAGATGGGTAGCGGAGCAATGGGTAATAGAGAGGGATGAGTGTGAAGAGCACTAGTGCTAGGACTATCAATAGGACTATCTTTGGAGTCCTTTGTGTAGGTTGATTTTTTCCAAAGGGAAGCTCTATTGCTTGGAGCTTCATTGAAGGAGTCTATTAAGAATTTGAGGGGATCCAGAAAAAGACCTCTCATGCGCACATATAGGTGAGTTAGGTTCCAAGCAAGGTGGTGGTTACATAAAATATGGGTTTCGTTGAACATGAGGTTGGACTCACAATTATTTTTAAGGCTTAATTATGTTGTGATTTATTGGGTTTTGACAAAATTTAGTGACACCCCTCTAATTTGTAAGGCACTATTTATTTGTGGGCTTTTAGTGTTATTTTAATACGATGCCATTATGAATGTTATAATTTAGCACTTCTTAATTGACTTTTACCTTGCTAGAATGAGATTTACGCCGCATAACGAGAGCCTGACACATGACCAATTTAATCTCTCTTTGATTCCAGTATGATAGTTAACTCATTTCATCCTCAACTAAAGAATCTTAATAAACTAGTTTCAAACAATCTGCTTAGTTATATATTTAAAAAACATGATTTCATTTTCAAAAATAATTTTTAGATTTAGTTTTTTATGTTTATAAATATTTATGTGGGTTTAGTTAACTTATTTTTTAATTCAGTTCCGTCAAACTGTGTGTATATATATATCCATATAATAAAGGAGCATGTTTTTTGGCAAAATATCTCAACTTTTATGCATGACATTTCATGCATGATATTTTCTCCCTTTCATGCTCATGCATGAAATGTCATGCTAAAGTATTTTTTTTTTAATAAAAATGTTTATTTTTATTTTTTTTAAGAGGGAAATAATTATTTTTAAAGAGGGAAATCATTTTAAATATTTAATTTATATTTTTTTTAAATATTTATATGTTTTATATTTTTTAAATTTATATTTTTAAAATATTTTTAAAAAATTTTTAATTTATATTTTTAATTTTTTTTCTTTAATTTTTGTTTTTTTATCACGGGGGCAAATTTATCGCCGTGCCCTCGGCACGGGCATCCACTAGTGTGTAACAACCCGAATTTTTAAATGGGAATTTTTTAAATTAATCGGAGAAAAATAAAATTTTGGATTTTATCAATTTTATAATTTAAAGTGTTGGTTTTTATATTTGAAAATTAAATTTTCAAACGAAATTGGAATCGGAATTAAAATGGAGTTCTAATTGAATTTTTATTATTTAGAAAAGTCCTCAAAACATAAAACTCTCTAAGAGTCCTCGGAACATAAAACTTTCTTGTAAAAATAATACTTTTAGAAATCCGACCGTCCGATCAAGCTAAATTTTTGTCAGCAGTCCTGTCTCGCCGTTCGCTACAGCATACTAAAATTTCAAGCGATTCTAACCGTTTGATCGTCCGTAATGATTTTTTCAAGTATTTGTATTTGATTAGGACTCTAATTTTTTTTGGTATATAAACATAAAGTGACGAGTTTAGATCTTTTAAAACACATTTTAGCCTTCTCAAAAATCAGAATCCTCTCATCTTCTTCATCTTCTTCAACCTCAAAACCTTAGCCCCATTCTACATAACTTTCAACTCAAGTTTTGTCAAGATTAATCGGATTTTCTCAAGACGCGTCAAGAACGAATCTTTGTCAAATTTTTGAGAGGAATACACATTCAAGATCAGATTTCTAAACCAACTTTTATTCAGGCATGAATACTCTATTCTTTTCCTTTAATATTATGCGTTTTAAGTGTCGCCTAAACACTTAATTACATGTTTTCTTAAAAATAATTAGTAACTTAATTAGAAAAATTGAATACTAATTATGGGGCTGTTTTTTTAACAAAAATCTTTTAATCTGAATAATATTCATAACCCTTTGGGTACGTAGGATTCATGAGTGATTTTGGGTTTTATTGGTGTAGGTTGCATGTAGAAAAACCCTAGCTCTAAAATAAATGATTTTTGGGTGCGTACAACTCATGTAATACACATAGAAAATAAAATTTGGTTTTTTGATGTTTATATGATGAAAACTTGATATATTTAATTTAAAATAATTAAATGAGATTATTTGGGTATTGTTGACGTTGTGATAATTAAATTAAAGATTTAATTGAATTGGACTATCATGCGTAGTTTTATATATTGATTAATTATGCTTGTTTGTGTGACTTGTTGGTATTATGATGTTACCTTTGTGACGACGGGTTGATGGATATTATTGCTCTCCCTATATTTTAGGATGCCTTCTAGGTATGGGACTAGTGGGTATGCATTTTGATGATTTACGCCTTCTAGGTATGGGACTAGTGAGGGTAGATTATCGCGTTTTTATCATCTTGAGGGTGAGCTGATTTTTATTACTTTATCGTCGCTACGGTAGTTTAAGAACGAGACTAAGTTAAGATTTATGTTAGAAAATCCTCCTATACATAGGATAGGACGTAATGATAACTTGGGGACCCTTAGGTATGGGACTAAGGGGTATTTTGAGGATCTCACATCGATTAAAAAGGGTGGGATAATTCATAAATTGTGAAATTGAGAAATTGAGAATTAATGCCTAAGATAAAAACGGGTATTAAAATTTGTGGCGACATAATGTGTCGGGGCTGACAGTTTAAACGGGCCAGAGGGCGATTTATGTCGTGTCGTGTGTGGAACCTTGTCATGTGTCGGGACCGACAGTAAACGGGTCAGAGGGGGATCGACAAGGGTAACCTTGTCATGTGTCGGGGCCGACAGTAAACGGGTCAGATGGCGATTGACAAGGGGAAGTGTGACACTTTAATAAAAAGTGAGAACAATAATAAAAGTTGGTTAATATAATTAAATTCACATCGTGGGACTTGGGAATTTAAAATCATATTGGTGTGCCTTTATAAATGGGGATTTATGCGGGTAGTTGGTGATTTATATCTATCGCGTTTAATTATCCCGTTTAATTTAAAATATTATATTGTGATATTTATTGCGTATAATGCTACTGTCTGGATTCAAGGATCCTATTTGAGGGGAGTAGTGTGTATTCTTGCTCAGGGCTTTGGCTCTGACCCATGCGTTGACTAATCTTTTTCAGGATTTGATTTGGGGAAGCTGCATAAGTTTATCAGAGTTATCATTGGAGGTGCAGCTGGAGTTATTTACTTTATGGCATAGTTTAGTTAGACTTTCTTTTCTAGTCGTATTATGAGACTTCATTGGAATTTTATTGGGCCTTTCGGTTCCAAAGTTGTTTAGAGGATTTCTGTTGGGATTATTTAGATTTTATTTAATCATTATTGGAGATTGGATTTTTTTGGAGTTAGCATGTGAGGGATCTTTTATCGCTTAGTTATTTGTGATCATTTGAGATTGACTCAATTATTTATCTTATGGACTAATTTATTTATGTCATATCTGTCTCATGTTAAGAATGGTATTTTATTTAGTTCACGCTCGGCATAGTTTTGGTGGCGGCCGACACCAGAATTAGGCGGGGTGTGACAGATGGTATCAGAGCATGGTCTTAGGTCTTGTAGGTTATGAGTCCGTTTAGCTTCCGCGTTGCCGATCTTTGATTCCCTTGTTGATTCGTACTTCTTAAAGTAGAGGGTCTAGCATACGTGTTAGATGTGTTTCTTGGAGATGTGAAGTTTTGAGTTAAAGACGTTGTAGGCATCGAGTTTAGAATTAGTAAGCTTGATGTGGGGATCCTTAGAATGGATTTTGGTGACGATAATTATTTTGGAGATTTTAGTACAGATGTTAGGTATCGTATGTATCGATTTTCGATGTTGAGATTTAATTTGAGGAAGTTAGCATTTTGATGACTTTCGGATATAGGATCGAGTGGGGGATTTGTGAGAGCATGTGGTACGTCGTTATTTTCATAGTTATGCGTATGCATATAGGCAATATATATATTATTTTGTTGTTCGTGCGGTAGTGCGCGTAGAATTGGGTGTATGGGCGCCCAATTATGGCATTCTACGGGTAGGCATATGTGAACCTTATTTTCTCTTTTTGCGAGATTTAAGTGTTTATGTGTATGCTTCGTTTAATTTCGAGGACGAAATTCTTTGCTAGTGGGAAAGTATGTAACAACCCGAATTTTTAAATTGGAATTTTTTAAATTAATCGGAGAAAAATAAAATTTTGGATTTTATCAATTTTATAATTTAAAGTGTTGATTTTTATATTTGAAAATTAAATTTTCAAACGAAATTGGAATCGGAATTAAAATGGAGTTCTAATTGAATTTTTATTATTTAGAAGAGTCCTCAAAACATAAAACTCTCTAAGAGTCCTCGGAACATAAAACTTTCTTGTAAAAATAATATTTTTAGAAATCCGACCGTCCGATCAAGCTAAATTTTTGTCAGCAGTCCTGTCTCGCCGTTCGCTACAAAATACTAAAATTTCAAGCGATTCTAACGGTTTGATCGTCCGTAATGATTTTTTCAAGTATTTGTATTTGATTAGGACTCTAATACTTTTTGGTATATAAACATAAAGTGACGTGTTTAGATCTTTTAAAACACATTTTAGCCTTCTCAAAAATCAGAATCCTCTCATCTTCTTCAACCTCAAAACCCTAGCCCCATTCTACATAACTTTCAACTCAAGTTTTGTCAAGATTAACCGGTTTTTCTCAAGACGCGTCAAGAACGAATCTTTGTCAAATTTTTGAGAGGAATACACATTCAAGATCAGATTTCTAAACCAACTTTTATTCAGGCATGAATACTCTATTCTTTTCCTTTAGTATTATGCGTTTTAAGTGTCGCCTAAACACTTAATTACATGTTTTCTTAAAAATAATTAGTAACTTAATTAGAAAAATTGAATACTAATTATGGGGCTGTTTTTTTAACAAAAATCTTTTAATCTGAATAATATTCATAACCCTTTGGGTACGTAGGATTCATGAGTGATTTTGGGTTTTATTGGTGTAGGTTGCATGTAGAAAAACCCTAGCTCTAAAATAAATGATTTTTGGGTGCGTACAACTCATGTAATACACATAGAAAATAAAATTTGGTTTTTTGATGTTTATATGATGAAAACTTGATATATTTAATTTAAAATAATTAAATGAGATTATTTGGGTATTGTTGACGTTGTGATAATTAAATTAAAGATTTAATTGAATTGGACTATCATGCGTAGTTTTATATATTGATTAATTATGCTTGTTTGTGTGACTTGTTGGTATTATGATGTTACCTTTGTGACGACGGGTTGATGGATATTATTGCTCTCCCTATATTTTAGGATGCCTTCTAGGTATGGGACTAGTGGGTATGCATTTTGATGATTTACGCCTTCTAGGTATGGGACTAGTGAGGGTAGATTATCGCGTTTTTATCATCTTGAGGGTGAGCTGATTTTTATTACTTTATCGTCGCTACGGTAGTTTAAGAACGAGACTAAGTTAAGATTTATGTTAGAAAATCCTCCTATACATAGGATAGGACGTAATGATAACTTGGGGACCCTTAGGTATGGGACTAAGGGGTATTTTGAGGATCTCACATCGATTAAAAAGGGTGGGATAATTCATAAATTGTGAAATTGAGAAATTGAGAATTAATGCCTAAGATAAAAACGGGTATTAAAATTTGTGGCGACATAATGTGTCGGGGCTGACAGTTTAAACGGGCCAGAGGGCGATTTATGTCGTGTCGTGTGTGGAACCTTGTCATGTGTCGGGACCGACAGTAAACGGGTCAGAGGGCGATTGACAAGGGTAACCTTGTCATGTGTCGGGGCCGACAGTATACGGGTCAGAGGGCGATTGACAAGGGGAAGTGTGACACTTTAATAAAAAGTGAGAACAATAATAAAAGTTGGTTAATATAATTAAATTCACATCGTGGGACTTGGGAATTTAAAATCATATTGGTGTGCCTTTATAAATGGGGATTTATGCGGGTAGTTGGTGATTTATATCTATCGCGTTTAATTATCCCGTTTAATTTAAAATATTATATTGTGATATTTATTGCGTATAATGCTATTGTCTGGATTCAAGGATCCTATTTGAGGAAAGTAGTGTGTATTCCTGCTCAGGGCTTTGGCTCTGACCCATGCGTTGACTAATCTTTTTCAGGATTTGATTTGGGGAAGCTGCATAAGTTTATCAGAGTTATCATTGGAGGTGCAGCTGGAGTTATTTACTTTATGGCATAGTTTAGTTAGACTTTCTTTTCTAGTCGTATTATGAGACTTCATTGGAGTTTTATTGGGCCTTTCGGTTCCAAAGTTGTTTAGAGAATTTCTGTTGGGATTATTTAGATTTTATTTAATCATTATTGGAGATTGGATTTTTTTGGAGTTAGCATGTGAGGGATCTTTTATCGCTTAGTTATTTGTGATCATTTGAGATTGACTCAATTATTTATCTTATGGACTAATTTATTTATGTCATATCTGTCTCATGCTAAGAATGGTATTTTATTTAGTTCACGCTCGGCATAGTTTTGGTGGCGGCCGACACCAGAATTAGGCGGGGTGTGACATAGTGTATATATATAAAACGGCTCTAAAGAGGACCTCATTTAACTGACCAAAAGAATGAAACATTTTTGAAAATAATAAAAAAATATTTTTGATTTCATTTTCTATGGTGTTTAAACATTTCAAGGAACCCATAAAAAAAGTCAGCTCAATTTTTTTTTTTGCTATTTTAAACACTGACCTATTTTGTTAAAATAGAACAAAAATCATTTTATAGCGATTTATTTTTTATGGGTTCCTTGAAATATTTAAACACTAAAAAATGAACTTAATTTTTTTTTACTATATTAAAAAAGGGTCCAATTTTTAGGTTTGTTAAATGAGGTCCTTTTTAGAAATTTTGGGGCGTGTGTGTGTGTTGCATGTATAATCCACAATAAAATTATATTCATATATGAATTGATAATATTATTTAATACATGTGGGGGAATTATCCGAACAATCCGAATGATTCGGACTAGATAACACTTATCTAACATAATGAGATAAATGTTTGCAACTCGAGATAATAACAAAGAAGAGCCCAACCAACAAGAATCTCAGAGCGAGATCAATATGATCAAATCGCAATTGCATCAACAAGTTACAGAATCCTCCACAACACAACATCTTCTTCTATAAATGTAACCCTTACACAATGAAAGGAGCATGTGAGTTCTTGTTATTAGAAGCAATAAGAAAGGAAAAATACCTTGTGGGTGTAGGCTATTGCCAACCACTTAAATACTCGTGCTATGTGACTTGTTTTATTCTGCTTGGTTCTAATTGTATAACACCATTCATCGCGGGATTTTTGCACCTACAATTGGCAATGTTCGTGGAAAACGATTTTTCTTTTCCTAAATCAGTTTGAAACAACAAACAACCATGTCTCATCCTCATAGTGTACCTTCGTAATCTAATGGCAACCACCAGAATGGGATTCCAGCGCCCAAAGTAATATCAGAAACCCACCCAAATAGGAATCATGATGCTCCTCATGCACATTACTGCCCACAAGAGAGACACTATGAGCAAAGCAATGAACAAACTAGATCCACTCAGATCTCACAACCGATCGATGCATATGAACTATGGCTCCTCCCGCAAAAGATGGCCACATGCTTCCAAGAGGTGGAAATTATATTTATGTAACAATGCCTGGAATGGATGGAGCGAGAGCTCCACTGAGATAAATGAAAGCGCTATGGACGAACCCCTTGCCCTTAGGTGAGTAAAACTCGTAGTCAAGGAAGGAGTTCACGTCATGATTAGTAGAACTCCGAGCACGAGAGTCGCTCGATGAGACGGGATCACGAGATAGGATATATTACACATGATATTCACAATGTCACCAAGAAAGAGATGGATTAGCAACCCACTAATCAAGGGGATAGATCCTTTATGGAACTAGCCAAGAGGGCCCTTGCCTATGTAAAAATTACTCTCCTATGAGGATCGATGAAAAGTGAACACATGTCCTCCTATATGGCCACTCAGCTATCTTGGTCGGCTTCAAAGACACCTGGTTGGCTAACTATGACACCCCGCCTGATAGTACAAATATAGCACCCTGCCGCGGATGTATTCTCTCATACAGGGCGCGGCCTAACCTAAACATATGGAGGATCGTGAATGGGTTCACATGATAAATGAACTGTATGGATCAAAATAGGGATTCCATAAATCAGATATTTTTTTTCATGGCCAAAGATAAATGACAACATATTTTATTTGATGGCGAGAAAAGTTGATAGGGTTTAGTTGTCAATCTTACAGACTCTGTCAAGGGATATTGGGGATTGGATTTATTTCTAGAATTTAGAAATATCCATTCCTGAGGGTGGTGAATCATACATATGGTTTATGTGCCTTACTAGGGAGGATAATATGTTGACATTACTTTCTCTCCAAATTATGTCATTCTCGATTATCGGTTGGATGACATAAATAATAATATTATCTTTCTTATTTGTTATGTTCAGTTGTGTCGAAGAAAAGTGAGCCTTACCATTTCAACCATGGGGATCTTATTAAGGTCTGGAAGCTATTTAAGCCTTTAGTTCACAGTGTAGATCACCCTAGGTTGGCATCATTTTGTCTTGAGTATACCAACTCTACGTCCAACTTTATAGCAAGTCATGTGGATTCCCTTCCATAGATACCAGTCCTTTCAACTAGTGATGGGTCCTCAGGAGATTTTACCTTGTCCTCTTTTGAACTTGTGAACATGAATACCATCCCTGCCACTGATGAGGAAAACATTACTCAAAGAAAATAAATCCTTAATCTTATGGATAATGTCGATCTCCCTACCTCCCCAAAGTCAAAGGTCACTAAAAGTAAGGAGGTTATAGGTCCCTTCGAGCTCGTTACTCGTGTGGATTCTCCCGATAAAGATAAGTAAAATAAGGAGAAAGACACTCCCTTTTATTACATTACTATTCCCATAAAAAAGGTGGATGCCCACAACATGAGGAAGGGACACCAAACCATGTCGGTGATCAAGAACCCGTGTTTGGACCCGAGTTTATTGAGGGGGGCTATTATGGTGTGGTATCGATAGTAGGTCAATAGGCTAACCTCTTATCAAATTTCTTATCACGTCACATAGGCATTATTTCTTGTTCGTTTAGTAAGTTTTAGTTTGATTACTTCCTTATTTTGATCGCTTTATTTACTTGTTCTTGTCTTGTATTGTTAGTTTGTGGCGAACTTTGTATCCATGCTTGAAAGGGGAAAAAATAGGTTAAGACAAACAATGTCCTGATGAAGGCCTTGGATAAGTCTCAAAGGTCTCTTGTCATTACTAAAAAGGTGCATGATAATGATAATAAGTCCACTGACATGGAGATATCTGGGTTAAAGATAGAGTTTGGAAAATTTAAGAAGGTTACTAAGGACCATCCTCTGATCTTAACAATGAATAAAAATGAGGCCATTTATCTAGGGTATATGGAGGCCCTTGACTAAGACAAGAACCAACTCACTTTCATTCAAAAGGATAATTTTAATAAAGGTTTACATGCATCCCTGTTCAAAAGTGATGTTCCTTAGGAATCCAAGAAATTCGGGAGCATGTTCTAGTTTTTTCACCAAGGGTAGAACAAGTAGACAAGACCTCAGGCAAAGAATAATAAAATGGCACGGGGGATCAAGATATGGAAGATACCTATCAAGGCAAGGCCCCAAAACTCCAAGAGCAGGTGAAGAAAAATGAGGTTAAAAGGTGGTTTGAATTATTTGGGTCCCAAAAAACCTTATATTCTTATTATTTTGAATGCTTGTAAGGGATTACCCCACTCTTTGATCTAACAGAAAATCCTTTATTATATATAAGTCATTGCATGTTAGTTTCTAAATTATTCTTTGAATGAATTGTAATCATATCTTTTATGCGTGAATGCTTTACTTTTGATTCTTATTGCTTGAAAATAGGACTGTAAAGGTCCTACTTTTTCCAAAGACTAATGACCTGGATATAGTAATTAGTCGGGATATAGGTAGTCAGGCTCATTTCACATTTCACTATATTCATCAAGCTTTTCAAAATATGACAGGTGCTTTTGACAAGAAATCTCATTTAACTGTTGCTCTGAAGGGCAAAGTTAGGCATGTTATTGATATTGCGAAGCTATTATAGGAAGAAAACAATTCTTTAAGGGAGAAGAGCGACGAAGCTAAGGATAACTCTAAGAGATAGGGCGCAATAAAACTGGGCCCGAGTCATGAAATAATGAAGTTAAAGTCTCTCTTTAGAAGTTGTCCGCTACTAGTTATGATAATGGATGGGTGGATTGCCCCCTTAAGTTGGTTGAGGCTAAGAAGGTGGCATATAAACATGGTTGGTTGAATTACCTAGCTATTATGAAGGTTCCCAAATCCTCTGATCTTTGTTAATGGTACCAAGTGGAGTGCCCCGCTTATAGTCACCCTCCATTTGGTGAAAATGAAAGTTGGATTCCTCTCGACATTATAATCCTTCAATTAGTGAAAGATTGATTATCAGTACATGATAGTGACAATGATTTTAGGCCCAATCTTGGTAAGAGACAAAGAGTTGCAGTTGGCGAGCTGATATCTCATAAAAGATGACTACTTTGTGCCAACACTATATATGCTAATTTTGTAATTCTACCCGTGTAGAATTTTTATAAAATGAACCATTTATGAAATTATTAGTTCATTTCATGTTTTTCATTTTTTCATCTTTATGTTGAGCATATTTTTGTCGTTTACCTTACCTTTTATAAAAAATTATCCCATGATTTTACGCTTGGGTCAAACTATGGAAAAAATGTGCGTGGTCATAGGGCCATCCACCCATTTAGGATTTTCTACTGACCAAAGTTCGATCACTTAAAACGTATAGATCACCGTTAGGTATTTTACTTTCCTAGGCAATTTTTTATTTTTTTTGTGTTTCTATGACAAAAACATATAACCTTAAAGTTTCAATAAGTGCACTTATGCCAAGGCACTCATGTTTGAAGAATAATTTTAGATCGATCATAATAATCATTTGTAGATAAAAAGAGTTAGTTTGACATTTTAAAAAATATTGAAAAAAATTATATTAAATGAAAGTTAAATTATTGTTGGAAATAGAGCTTCAAAACTCCATATGCCCTAGAAATGAAGTTTGCAAAAAATAATTTTTCTAAAAAGTAAATTTCCCAAGATTTGCCACATTTGAGGCCCTAGGGATCGCCCTGCCCCCCATTATTTCCAAATGGTAGGATCTTTGGAGATTTTATCTAATGATTTTGAATGGTCCTTCCCAGTTAGAAATTAAGTCTCCATCTAAGGGCTCTTCGTGCTACTGATCGCTATCCTGAGGATGTAGTTCCTAATCTATAACCTTGCGGGTTAATACCTTTATTGTAGTGTGTGTCCAACTATTGTTGGTAGGAAGCTAACTTGATTAAGTCTTTTTTTCTCCATTAATTGTCTAGGTAGAGCGGGTCCTTATAATTTCTCTATTCAAGTCTTGGTCGACAACTATAGTCTTCATGGTTGGAAATATGGCTTCCAGAGGGATAATAGCTTTCATTCTGTAGGCTAACGCAAAGATTATTTCCCTAATCGACCTTCTAGGCATAATACAATATTCCTAAAGGATATTAGGAAGATCGTCCACCCAAGTACATTTTTCCTTCTTTAACATCCCTTTGATGCCATTGATCATTGTGTTATTAGAACCCTCGGCCTTACTATTTCTTTGGAAGTAGTCCACTAAGATGAATTGGTGCTTAATGATGTGGTCATTGCAAATATTTTGGAACATACCACTATTGAATTGCCTCTTGTTGTCTGTGATTATTGTTCTTAGCTAGCCAAAATGGGTTGCGATGTTCCTCAAAATGAATTTGATCATATTTGTGTCTCTGATTTTACTAATGGTTCATCTTCAATCCATTTTGTAAAAGAGTTTGTGCTGACTAGGAGATACTTACGATTTCCTGATGTCATAAGTAATAGCCCCATGATGTCCAAACACCGATAAGGAAATGGTCATGGACTAGTTAATGACTTAAGTCATTTATCAACTGATGGAGCATGGGCAAGAAATTTTTACACTTCTCGCATCTTTTGACATAGGAGACTGAATGCATCTTTATGTATGGTCGACAATAACCTTCTCGGATTGCTCTCAAAGCAACTATCATGGAGTTTCTACCAAACTTATTCTGCGTTATCTTGGTGAATAAATTAAAGTTAGGGACCTATAAAAGACCTCCTTTAGAACTTTCCTTCAGGGGATAAGTAAAAATGAGCATCTTTTATCCTGACCTGGTGGGCTTGTTTCTTATCGGTCAGGAGGGCATCCTCTCGCAAGTAAGCAGTGATTGATTCCATTCAACTAGGACCTTTGTGGACACTAAGGACTTGATTATTAACCTTTAATCTAGTGTATTTGGATAGTCAATGAACTCTACATCGATAGTTATTTTATGATTTGTTTCCACTAATAATCCTAGATTGGCTAAGGTATCAGCATGACTATTGTTTTCTCGGGGGAATTACTGAATATTAGCCTTTTCAAACCCAGTAATTAGATCATAAGAGACCTAAAGATATGATTACATTCATTTATCTTTGTCATTGTAGTCTCCTAACACTTGATTGGATACCATTATTTAGTCACAATAGTTATGAAGGTGACTTGCGCATAGGGATGAGACTTTTCACAACCCGACAATAAGAGCTTTGTATTCGGCTTCCTTTTTAGACGATTAAAAGACAAGTATAATCCCTATTTTATCATTGACTTCTCAAGAGAAATGAGGATAATAACCAATCCCACCCCTATTAAATTAGACTCTTCATCTATAGAGAGAGTCAACTTCAGAAATTACTCAAGCTTTTGGCTCGTCTCCTGGTCAGTGAAGTCCTTTTCATTGGACCTTTTGTGAATTAGGTAATGAAGTCATCTAGTACTTGGACTTTATTACATTTCTTAGCTGATAGTGGATATCAAACCTTCTAAGTTATATCAACCATTTGGACATATGTCCAGACAAGTAGGATTTTCTAAGGATTTCCTTTAGTGGGAAAGAGGTGATGACTGTGACTGAGTGGGCTTCAAAGTAACACCTCAATATTTGTAAAGAAAGTACCCAATAGTGGGTTAAATTTTCAAATGGATCGTATCGTTTCTCAGTATCAAGGAAAGTCTTGCTTATTAAATAGGATCCTAGTGATCCTCATTTTCGTACATTAAGGTTGAGTTGACTACATAATCAGATGTCGTAAGGTATAGGTAGAATGGATCCCCCAAGTTTTGGAGTGTTAGAAGAGGTGTTTGTCTTAGGTAAGTTTTAATTTTTTCCATTTATTTTGAGCATCAATTATTCCAAGTTAAACCTTTTGCTTTTTTAATTTCTTAAAGAATGGTCACCACTTCTTAAAATATTTGAAAATGAAGTGATTGAGAGCTACGAACATTCCTTTTAACTTTTTGACATCACGAAGCATCTTCAGTGGTTGAACGTTTTTTATTCCCACGATTTAGTCGGGTTTGGATTTATTCCCCCTTTGGCTGACGAGGTATTAAAGGAAGTTCCCAATTTGAAATCCAAAATATAAATTAGTTGCGTGAATTTTATAGTATCTAAGGACCTCATATATCTTCTTTAAGTCTTGAGGGTGATCAGTTTTATACTTGCTTTTAACAAGCATATCATCTGTGTAAACTTCCATGGTGTTAACTAGTTCTTCTTTAAATATTTTAGAGACTAGTTGTTCGTAGGTTGCTCTTGTGTTTTTTAGAACAAATACCATGAATTTATAATTGTAGATGCTGAGAGTGGTAATGAATGAGATCTTATCATAATCGGGGTTGAACAAAGGGATTTTATTGTACTCTGAGTACGCATACTAGAGACTCATTCACTCATGGATACTTGTTATATCAATCAATTGGTCAATTTTTTGCATAGTAAATATCTTTTTGGATAAGCTTTACTGAGTTTGATGAAGTCAATGTAAACTATGCACTTTTTATTACTTGTCTTCACTAATACTGGGTTTTATATTCATATGGGGAATTGAACTTCTTTAATGGTCCATGCTTTTATATGTTTCCTTATTATTTCTTCCACGACCTTTGCCTTTTTTAGGGTTGTGGGGCAAGCCTTTTGCATGATCGACAGATACGTTGGCTCCACGTGATGTAAATGGCACATGACTTAGGGATTGATCCCAGTCATATATTAAGTCTTCCAAGCAAACATGTCTTAATTTTCCTTCAGAAGAGAAATCATTTATTCTTTATCTTGGTCGGTTAGTGACTTACCGATTAGTAATTTCTTCTCTGGGTGTGAATCATCGAATACTACCTCCAGTAATGGTTCCATAGCCCTGTCTATGGAAGATACTCTTGTATCTTGTACCACTGGAGTGACATGCTTTAGTTTATATTGGATGGTGTGGATCGAACTTTAGTCGACTCGGTGGAGACCTATTTTTCTTTTTCCTTCTCTTACTTATGCCTAATGGAGGTGATAAAGCATTGTTGAGCAACAACCTAACGTCTTCTAATCTCCATTATCCCTCGATTGGTGATGAATTTGAGCTTCTGGTGGTAAGTGGAGGGAATAACTTGCATAGTGTGTATTCATCCTCTTCCAAGGATAGCATTGTGGGGTTAGAAAATTTCCAAAATAAGGGATTTGATAAACTTTAAGATATTTCCAATTCAAATAAGCAAAACCACTTTTTTTTAGTGGCATAGTCATTCCATCAATAGTGGCCGCCTTTTTTAAAACGTCCATTTTAGGGTTAAGTTGGTTTAATAATTTTAGGTATATAACATCTTAGGAGATTCCTTGATCCACTAGTAGCCTATGCACATCCTAATTTGCAATTCTCGGTGTGATTACTAGTGCATCATAATATGGAGTCCTTAGTATGATCAAGTCATCCTCCATTAAGACTATGTGCTATTCTAATTAATATATTTCGAAGGTCCAAGATTTCTTATTGGTTTTTTCGCAGGGTCGATCTGGAATACTTCCATCACTGCACTGACTTTCTTTAGTTCCATATGAACAACATTGCTTTGGATTTTCTTCGGACTTACATCCCGTCGATGAAAGCGAATTCATTCCATAATTCATCTTATAGGACATTATCTGGATTCTGGTCGACGTCAATGATGGTTTTGGACCCTTTTTTATCCATGTAATCGCTTAAATGGTTAGCTTGAGTCAATTGTTCCATATGGGACTTGAGGTCTTACATTTCTCAATTTTAGGCCCATATTCTTTATGATATGAACACCTAAGTGCATTATTTATCTTGTTGTGGATCCCTCGTCTACTTTGGTCAGTTAAGAAATTATCGATGCTTGATTTTACTAAATATATTGTAAATTATCTCTTTTAACACGATGTTAATCACCTAAAAAACCTTGACGGGATCAACGTTGTCTCTATTCTTTGATCATCCACTCTTCTTTTCCCCCCCTCTCTTGGGGGCATTCTCTTTATTACCATTCTTGCTCGTCTTCGAGTGACTATTATCATTCCAAGAGCCAGTGATCACATCTTCTACCTTTGCTTATTTCTATATGCAAGACATGAGGTCGTCAATGGTCTCAACACCTTCTTAGTGAGGGATTGATGCAACATAGAGATGTTGGGAAACCCTATATTGAACGAGACCATAATGACCTATTTGAAGCAGTACTCAGCCTCATTTTAATTTTCCCAGTATCTCCTAGCATATTATCGTAAGGTTTTTTTAGGCTTTTTCCTCATAGTTAGGAGGGAATCCAATCTCTTTGGATGGGCATTATTGGTGATGAGGCGAGCAGTAAAGACTTAGGCAAGCTACTTGAAGTTATTTATCGACTTGTGTGGAAATTTTTTAACCCATATTTGCATGATATACCTTGGGATGGAAGGGAATATATGGCACATAAGTGTGTCATTATGATTTCAAGAAGTCGTGGCCTTCCTATACTGATGTACGTGGTCAGTGGGGTGGGTCTTTCCATCATAGATTTTAAACATGGGAGTTTTAAACTTTAAGGGATTATGTCTCTTGAATTTCTCTTGAAAAAGATATTTGCATTTGGGTGATGAGGGTTGTTGATGTCTAAAAATGGATGGGGTCCAAATTTATAATCACCGATAAATAAAGATAACAAACCCAGGAAAACACACAAACATAAGGTTTTTATAGTGGTTCATCTTAAAAAGAGCCTACATCCACTATTGGTATTATTTCAAGTGATTATAATAGCCCGGTAAGGATTGTGTTAGTACTTGGTTGAATCTTCCTCCTGAGATAAGGGAGAATATGTATTTATACTGGTTAGCAACCAAAGAGATGGAATGCCTTTATATTTCTAGGCAGTAACATCTATATACAATAAATGATACTCTTGCTATTCATTATTGGTCACTATTCTATCCGAGAAACCTTTGTTATTTCTGATGGTAGACGTTCTTGGAGTTGGTCGACATACCAGCCGACCAAGTGTCTCTGAAGAAGACCAAGATAGTTGAGTGTCCATATAGGAGGAGAGGTTTCCACTTTTCATTGGTCTATATAGGAGAGTAATTTTTACATACAACAAAAGCCCCCAATGATCCATGCTTGATGATTAATTCAAAGTAAGGAGTATTGTTTCAACAAAATTCTCGGCATAATGTTTGAGAGTTGGTTGGTAACCAACCTCTTAGACTTGTAAAAATTTTCACCAATATTGTTGATAATAACATTATTTCATTATGATTATGAAGCTAAGTATAAGGCCTTGCGTGAGGGTTGGGGTTTTGATTAAAACTATACAAGACATTACTTATGCTCTGAATAAGACAGAGATGGTGTTGAATAAAGAAGATGAAAATACCGAGGCGATTGCAACACTTTTTGACAAATAAAATAATGCCATGAGGAATGAACTGGACAGTTTGAAGAATTCAACCAATACTTGGCCAAATGAAGGAGTGTCCTTTATGAAGATGGATAATGCCAGGCTGTTGGAAGAAATGGATAACCGGAAAAAAAAGAAGAAAACAAAATCTGGCCAGTATTCAAGGCAAGTCATGGTTGCTTGGATAATTATAGATGAAGAAAGAACCAAGAATGATTTTGCCGACCAAGCTACTCTACTCCAGGTGAAGGATAAGGCTATCCCAAAACTCTAAGACAGAGGGGACCGATTAACTTTCCACTTCCATAAGCAACCCAGAGTTGTCTAGATGGATGGGTATGATGATGCCTTAACTTATTTGCATAAACACATAGAGCATGCTAAGTCATATGGGTATAAATGGGGTAAGTTGAACTTGCTTGAATTACTGAAGATACTCAAGGGTAATGCATTATGCTATTACATGATCTAGGAATGTTGAATTATCTCGATCCACTTTTTAAAATTGATGTTAGTTGGATGCCATTTGACGCCAATCCTGAGAGCTTAATCAGAATATATATATTGGGGGTTACAGCCTTGAAGGAGAGGAATATGTTCATCCCCAAAACTTACTGGACCAGCTGAGCAGTTGTAGATGTACCAGAATGAGGGATTTTAGATCTATTACCGTATAGAGCTCTGTTAATGAGCTTCCTGATGGGATGAGCAAAGCTGGTGGAAAACGTCGTGTATGATAGGATTGTATTTGTTACTTTTTGGATCTTTACTTTGTAACACAAAATTCTTAGAATGAAGTTATTTTTCCCACTGTATGGTTTTGATCCCTTGTTATATTTATTTAATCTTATGATTAGTACTAATAATACTGCCGACTAGGTAACCTTTCTATTGATTAGTTAATCAGTTTGTCGACGAAGTAATGTGCTTGAATGATAAAGACTTAATTCATGATTGAATCTATTTGTAACGCCTTAGATTTCACTAAATACACTTAGACAAAAGTGTAAGTAGTTTAGTTTAACTAAGTTTTTGCATTAATTATCATTGGTGACCAAGTGTATTAGGAATTTATAGTGATTGGCGTGTTTAGCTTGGTCGGGTAAAACCTCTTGTGTTTAACTTTAAGTCATACATGAAGTTTTATTGACTCCTTATTCTTGATTTTTCAAAGACAAAATCATACATGAACTTTGAAAATATTGCTAAACTTTTCTGAAGTTGGAAAAGTTTGAATCATAAATGAACTTTTTGAAGTTGAAAAAGTTTAAGCTATTGGATAAGTTTGAATCTAAAATGAACTTTTCTGAAGTTGGAGAAGTTTGAAATAAGTTAGTCACTGGAGGTCACATATCACCATACTCCGAAAAAAACATAAAAAGGAAGCATAACTAGTAGAAAATTGCAACTTCATTAAAGTGAATAGTCGATTACATGAAGGCAAAATTACTAATAATATTTGTGAAGGTGGTCGGCGTTCCAGGGATCCTGAAATTCTTTACCTTCTAGTGTTTGTAGGAGATATGTTCCTGGTAGGATAATTTTTGAGATATGGTATGGTCCATACCAATTGAGTTCCAACTTATTTCTCTTCCGGGTCTCCTTATTTAAGTTGGTCGGCTTGACCCTGATGTTGTAGAACCTAGCAATCCTTTGTTGATAAGCAGCCATCTGAATTGCAGCATCCTCTCTAACTTCGTCAACCATGTCTAGATCTAGTCACCTCATGAGATCACTTTGGGGGAATCAAAATTCAGCACTCTGTGAGTCGACATACCTATTTCATTTGGTTCCACTATCTCAGTGCTAAAAGAGCACGTATGGAGTATCCCCTTGGTGCTATTCTTGGTGTAGTCCTATAAGCCCAAAGGATATTATGTAGTTCATTGAACCAATTTCCTTTAACATCATCCAACCTTTTTTTCAATCCGTCGAGCAGAGTCTTGTTAGTAATTTTTGTTTGACTGTTACACTATGGATATCCAGTTGCTAAATAAAGCTTATGAATTCCAGATCATATGCAGTATTCCTTAAACTCATCATTATCAAACTGGGTACCATAATCGATGATGATAGCAAATCGCATCCCATAACAGCATATGATTTTCTTTCATATAAACTATAAAACCTTCTAATAAGGCATATCTGCCAACGGCTCAACTTTTACACCAAAGATTTGAATCTCCCTTTGGTGGTTGATAATGGTCGGTAATGGTCCGACCAAGTCTATTACCCAAATAGTAAACGGTCATGGACAAGTGATGGGAGTGAGGAATCCCCTGGTCTTTTATGGATCATAGTAAATTTTTGGCACTTGTCACACTTTTTGGTGAAAGTGACACAGTCAACCTTTATCGTTGGCTAGTAATAGCCCTGTATGGCTATTCTTTCTGTTAATGATCGGCCGACTGAATGAGCTTCACGTGAGCCTTCATGTACTTCTTCGATCAAGTCATTTACTAGACTGGATGAAGACAATGAAGTAAATAGATGATGTATCCGCTTCAATATAGAAATCCCTTCTCCAAAACATAATTGCCTGCTTTGTATCTCATCTTATTAGCTTCTTTTTGGTTGAATGGTAACAAGCCTCTTTCAATGTAATCTTTGATCGGATCCATCTAAGAAGAACCCAAAATTCTATAGAGATTATACTGGAAGATTCCACATCAATGCTTATATGGGTGATAATTTCTATTAGAATGGTTAGTCTGAGATCTATCTAAGTTGTTACGGCTAGCCAAGCAAGGGCATCTGCTCGAACATTCTCTACCCTTGAAATTTGGACCATATTAACTGCTAGAAACAAAGAGATAACCTCCATAGCCTTGTTCAAATATCTGGACATTTTTTGTCCTTTAACTCCATATATCTGAAGCATTTGATTGACAATGGGCTGAGAATCACTGTGCGCTATCACCTGTACGCACCTAGTGATGAAGTTAGCAAACCCTATATTTAATGCCTCGAACCAAGATTCATTGTTAGACGCTTAAAATTGAAATTGCAGAGCATATTCCACATATATGCTCTAATATCACCTCTGTCATGACCCCGACCCAAAATTACTAGGGAACGAGTGTCTTCAAATGCCACCAAGGCATTGTATATCTGGAATTAAATATATTTCTTAAAATAAATGCAACGGAAATACATTCAGATGGTTATGAATCGTAAACTACTGAAAATGATGGAATTACGTCATCAGAGCTTTCTTAAAGGAAACTTTATATAAGTAACAAGGAGTTTACAAGTTAAGACATAATTTAAAACCTATTACATATTATATATGATAAACTAAACATTTTACATAAAGTAACAAAAAGGGCTCTAAAATCCAAATATTCAACAAAGTTCCTTTTACGTTCCATTCATGAGCCTAGTTATTTCCTGAAAAATTATTACAACGTCAGCTAAAAGCTGAATGAGATTTAATCTCCAAACATTCCAAGCTTTTTCATAAAATATATACCCATTCAAGTAAGAACGAAAGGCATATATATATATATATATATATATATATATATATATGTGTGTGTGTGTGTGTGTGTGTGTGTGTGTGTGTGTGTGTGTGGATAGGAATTTGCAGTAATATATTTATATTTGAATGACAGTATGTAAAAATGAATAATTCAGAATAGAATAGATGCGACAATTCAAAGGCAATATCTTTTTCTTTCAATCATATCATTTTAATGGCCAAGTACACTCTAATAGAGTATTCTTCTACTGTATTATTCCCTAGTAGTTGAGGGTCAATCGAACTTATTCGTCACAACACCTTATCTAGGGTACACCAACAATAACCCAGCTTGGATGGTATGTTAGTAAAAGAGGTCCCTTAGGCCGAATCTTATTTCCAATATTCAATCTCATTTTCAATACTCATTTTAATCGGTATGTCTATATGGACAAATATAAACATATCACAAGGAATCAATCATCGGTATCAGATTAATTTGAGAACAAAATCAATTTTCAAAATATATATAGTTTGCAAAATATCATATAATTGAAATGCATAAGCAATGTCAGAGTACTCACCTAAAACAGAATATCGAAGTTATCGATATTAAGTCTTGGATCACTTCGTTAAGATGGAACTTCTTCTCAAACTTACTGAACTCCTTCTTAAGATATCACTCTTTCTTACTATAATTATCGATGAAATGGTATGATTTTAAATGATTCTAAAGGTCGTATTTATAGTTTCCCAAAGATATCACGGTGTTGATAAGTGTTGAGCTAACTAAGCTATTAGAACGGTGAGTCAGCGTTGACATGTCGCGTAGCGGAGGGGTCTTATAGTCTTATTTCATCGAAATATGACATGTGTTTTAGCTTTAGCTATATCGACGACACGTGTAAACCCGAGGCGTCAATTAAGGGTATAAAGGTCATTTTATACATGAAGGGAATTTTAGTAATTTCACACTATATTTGCAATATTTCTTAGAGGTCCCGAAAAATATTTTATTTACAAAAAGTTTCTTTTTATTTTTCATTTTGGTTCCTGAAACTTTATTAATTAAAACCAAGTCCCTAAAGTTTCATAAATTTATATTTATATCCTAAACTTATCACTTAGCTTAGGACGTGCTATAAAAATTCAATTTGATCCATTTTACAGTTGATTCTTCAAATTTAAAAAATAATTTTTATCATATTAAGAATCAAGAATATCACATTTGTAATAAAAAAAAACATTTATATTATTATAGTGAGACGAAATTGAAAAAATAAGCTATATATGACCATATAAAAATGGGGTCATTACAGTTCGGGTGTGCTTCGTATGCCGAACAATGAAGGGCGACAAATGAGGGTCGTTGTGAGGACATCAGAAGGCAGGGCATGATTGGAGTAGTCAAATGTTTTTGGGATAGTGACTGTAGTCGAGGTCACCCCTATTGTTGCTTGGAAAGATGGGGTTATAACGACTGTTAGGGTGCAATATATTTTTTTTAAGTATTGCTATTGTCACGACCCCGACCCAGAAATAGTAGGGAACGAGTGTCTTGACATGCCACCAAGCCATTCAATATTCAGGCTTTAAAATTTTTCTCTTAAAATATATGTAGCGAAAATACAATCACATGGTTATGAATCATAAAATACTGAAAGTGAAGGAATTACATCATCAGAGATTTCTAAAGGAAACTTCATTTATATTAAAATATCAAATAGTTACAACTTGACACACAATTTAAAACCTTTTAATTAAAGATCCAAACATGCTCTATCTAATAAAACAAACTTCTACTTAATGTAACAACAGGAGCTCTAAAAGCTAAAATCTTCAACATAGTCCCTTTACGTTCCATCCACGAGCTTAATTATTTCCTCAAAAATGGTTTTTTATACAACATCAGCTAAAAGCCAAATGAGATTCAATCTCCAGACATTCCAGGGTTTTTTAGAAAATTAATGCCTATTCAATTTAAAACATAAGGCATATACATAGAGATAGGAATTTCCAGTAATATATATAAATTAAATGACAATTTATATATATATATATATATATATATATATATATATAGTAAGAATAAACAGTTCATAACAGAGCAGATAAAATAATTGAACATATGTCAATTATTCAGTTTTAGTGGACATGTATGCTCTAATACCCAGACATATAGTGTTACCAAATGTTTCCACCCGGTAACTTCACAGACAGAGAATCATGATTTCTGGAACAACGACTTGTTTAGGGCACACTAGCGATAAACTAGCTGGGAAGGTACCACCCGAATATGTAAGGACATATTTTTATAGGTCCGTTATCAATTTATTATGGCATATACCGCTACACCGTCGAAGAGCATTCAAGAGACATCTACATCAAATACGGATCCAAATTACTCAAGCTCTTCATCATTCAACACTCCGCGAAGTTTACCTTGGTAAGGTTATGTTTTAAATACCTTAACTTTTCACTTAGATATTTTGGGAGATTTTTACAAAATATTTTCTAAGTGTTAGAGCGGACTTTTTCGTCAAATATTGAGAATGAGTATTTTTCTAAGTTCTGAAGCGGACCTCGATTTTGATTCCCAGGTCATTCGCGCGAGATAAGTATCTCGTTCGAATGAGATTGGAAGTCTCGCGATGTCGTTTGAACGAGACGCGTCCTTCGTTCGAGCGACATATGCTTCTCATTCGAACAAGCTCGGATTTCGAGGCGGCACATTTTTGTATAAATACTCATTAATTGGTAACATTTTCGTTAAGAAGTCACAGCGTTTTGACGAACAGAAATACTGCGAAAGAAAAATCCTTTTTGGCTTCTTACTTTAGGGTTTTAATCCTTTTTGTTTTCAATTCACAAAACTCCCATATGCTTTAGTGAATTGTTTAGTGTTTAAGAACAACTTTACTTTTGTTCAGCCTCTGTGGAGAAGAGATCTCCATATTTGATCGGTGGATACCGAGCGTAGTAATTCTGCATGTGGACGAGCCGTAGACGGCGAACCGATGCCTGGAGGGTATTTCGCTGTCTCTCGTATCTTTGAAGATTTGTTGAAGGCACCGTGCATTACACACTTGTGGGCGATTATCAGGTTGTATGTAAGTCAAAGGTCTTGTGAATTTTTCAAAGTGTTTATAAAAGGTTTTTACCCGAAAGGGTTTTTTTCCTATATCGGTCGTCTTTATTTTTCATGCATGGGTTGAATTTCTTATGATGTTTAGATGCAAGTGTAGGGGCTGAATTAGTTTGTTTAAAAATAGACTCTAATTAAATAAGTGTGCCAAATTAGATATTTACGAATTTAATCAATTATCACACAGTCACGTTTTCTCAAATTGGTATCAGAGCGGGTTACGCTAATTTATCGCGTCATCCTGATTTTTCGAGGATTTACTTTCTGATACAATTTTTCTACTCACGTTTACAAATTGGTATCAGAGTAGGTTGCGCTAATTTATTGCGTATTCCTATTTTTCACAAAAAATTGTGTGATACTGATTTTTTTAAATCAGTTTTTTAAAAATCGTAATTTTTTCGATGGAGCTCTTATCTAATCGGATGCCCTCCTTTGATGACCCGAGTCAAAGTTTTGATGATATAAATCATTTGAATTTGACGTTTGCAAAAAGAATTAAAGTTTTGGAAAAAGAAAATTCTCGTTTTAAATTCGCGATGGATCTTTTGCAAACGGTTCAAAATCAACTAGATTTTTATCGTGAAAAATTTGTTTCCTTGGACCATGCTTTGTTGCTTTAAATTGTCCAAGAAGGAGAGTGATGATAGGGTCCTATTTTTAGAGAAATAATTGGAGGAACTTAAAAATTCGATGGTTTGTGTTTGTGCCAAAGAGGATAAAAATATTTTAGTCAATGAGTTTGTGTCACGTGAAAAGACTCTTAGGAAAAAAGTTTGCTTTAATTGAGGGAGAGAGAGAGATACGCTTTTTGGAATTATTGGAAACTTGAAAAAGGCGTCCCTTAATTTGGAAGAGTCTAATTATTTTCTTGAGTCAAAAATTTTGAAGTTAAAAAATGATTTGACAGACTTAAGTAGGTTTGATAGTGATGGTAATGGCTCATCGTGTTCTCATGCTTCTAATGCTAAAGCCAAAACCATTATTTATTTTAGAGGGTCAACTAATTCCAAGGATGTTAGAAAAGATCACACTTTAGGTGTCGTTCCACCCGTTTACACATGTTCATATTATGGTAGAACAGGTCACCTTAGGCGTTTTTATTTTGATCTTGGAAAATATCCTAGAAAGTTTATGTCTAGTGTTCCCATGGTTCCCAAAGCCCCCACACGACGTTTCACATCTATTTGGGTTAGGAAATCACTTTTAAAGGCACTAGATTTTAGATAAGTTGACTCCCGTTTGCTTGCACATGATTCTTTTCTTGCCATATAATATAGATGATTGTGTTTGCATGTTTGTCATACACTAGTTGTGGTTTCATGATATATATTTTCTAGTGTAATGACATGTACTTTTTGTATATATTTTTTGTTTTGAAATTTTTTTGAAAAATACAAAAAGATTTTCTATGTTTTGACTTTCCATTCATATATTTTTTTTGTCAAATTTGAAAATCCAAAAAGATTTTTGTAATTTGTTTGCACCGTTTATGGATAAACACTTAGGATGGCCAAGTCACAACATCATTCCATTCTTCATGTGACTAGTTGATAGTGTTTTGAGACAATAGGTCAATTCATCCATGTGCTTTATAATGTTTGGAGTCATTAAGATGTAATTAAGTGTTACTTCCTACATATTTGACTCATGATTTCCTTTATTGCACACATGCATGGATTTGTTTGAATATTGTGCTTGTTTTATCACATGTTGGTTGGGTATTTTCACCAAGCGCGATAAAACTTGATAAGGAAATTGTGCATATAAGAACTGTTTTGTGAGTTTGTGTGCTTTGTTTGAAAGGGTTGCGAAAGGTTCATTTTGCCTTTGCGAATACTAAGCCACTGTTAAATTGGACCTAAAAATGGAGGAATTTTATTATCCGGGGTCTAAAGAGGTTTAAAAGAGCCCAAAAAAATTTAAAGGCAATAAAAAGAAATTCATGTCAATTATGGACCATTTAGGTTTTTGCTCCAATTCTCCAAAGTTTGAAAATTTCGATTACCTCTAAAAGAAAATATATATGAGGGAGTTTAGTTGGAGAATTAAAACGGGTTTGCACGTCCTTGAAATTCTTGAAAAAGCGCTAAATAGTTTTGGACGTTATTGGTGTGGAAATCATTTGACTTTGATTTGTTAATTTGTATAAGACGATGTCATTTAAATTCAACAAATTTTTACACATAAGGATACTTTTGATGTTCATTCGTTAGGGGTACACATATGTATCGTGAACACATGATTGATTGAGTTTATTTACCTATCGAATGTGTTCATACCCATACATTCCATTTCCATGACTTGGTTGTTTGAGTTTAAATCCATGGTGTGATTTTTTTTTGTATCCTATTTTTGTATAAAAAAATTGAAAAATCAAAAAAAGTTTGTGGATGTTTCGGGGACATACCTTTGCATTCGCGTAGCTTGATCTTTATTTGTTATGCATTTTTATCGTGACACTGCATGTTTTGATTGTTTCTTCTTATTTGTCTATTTGGGGACATCATAAAAAGGGGGAGAAAGAATTATCAGTTATGGGGGAGTTTTTGCATTATGGGGGAGATTTGATTATTAATGCTTTATTCTTATATCATTTCAAACTCGATGTGCCACGAAGGTTTTTTCTTTATCTCATGTGTGTAGGTACAAAATTGAAGATTGATATGTTGCACATCCTGATGAGAAAAACTTTGATATTTGACGAAGATGATTGAAGAACAATTTTGAAGTCTTGCAAATTTATTCATGGGAGGGTAGATTTGTATAGGCAATTTGGTTTTTGATAATTCGAATTTTTTTATGTATGTACCGGCATAAACATGGGGGAGATTTGTAAGGACATATTTTCATAGGTCCGTTATCAATTTATTATGTCATATACCGCTACACCGTCGAAGAGCATTCAAGAGACATCTACATCAAAGACGGATCCGAATTACTCAAGTTCTTCATCATTCAAGAATTCGCGAAGTTTACTTTGGTAAGGTTATGTTTTAAATACCTTAACTTTTCACTTAGAGCTTTGGGGAGATTTTTACAAAATATTTTCTAAGTCTTGGAGCGGATTTTTTGTCAACTATTGAGAATAAGTATTTTTTCTAATCTTTGAAGCGGACCTCGATTTTGATGCACAGGTCGTTCGCGCGAGGTAAACATATTGTTCGAACGAGATTGGAAGTCGCGCGATGTCGTTTGAACGACACGCGCCCTTCGTTCGAGCGACATATGCTTCTTGTTCGAATGAGCTTGGATTTCGAGGCGATGCATTTTTGTATAAATACTCATTAAATGGTAATGTTTTAATTAAGAAGTCACCGCGTTTTGACGAACAGAAATACGGCGAAAGCAGAATCCTTTTTTGGCTTCTTCCTTTAGGGTTTTAATCCTTTTTGTTTTCAATTCACAAAACTCCCATATGCTTTAGTGAGTTGTTTGGTGTTTAAGAACAACTTTACTTTTGTTCAACCTCTGTGGAGAAGGGATCTCCATATTTTATCGGTGGATACCGAGCGTAGTCATTCTGTGTGTGAACGAGCCGAAGACGACGAGCTGACGCCTGGAGGGTATTTCGCTGTCTCTCATATCTTTGAAGATTTGCTGAAGGCACCGTGCATTACACACATGTGGGCGATTATCAGGTTATATGTAAGTCAAAGGTCTTGTGAATTTTTCAAAGTGTTTATAAAAGGTTTTTACCCGAAAGGGGTTTTTTCCTATATCGGTCGTCTTTATTTTTCATGCATGGGTTGAATTTCTTATGATGTTTAGATTCATGTGTAAGGGCTGAATTAGTTTGTTTAAAAATAGACTTTAATTAAATAAGTGTGCCAAATTAGATATTTGCGAATTTAATAAATTATCACACAATCATGTTTTCTCAAAATATTTTCACCCGGTAGTCAAGGCCAATATAGTAAGAGAGTTTTCTAAGGTTGAATCAATAATTTCAAAATTCAAATCAGATGTTTATATGGAAAGATATAAACATATAACAAATGACGAAATCATCGGTATCAAATGCATTTTGAGAATAAAAGCATTTCACAAAATATACATAGTTTGCATAATACAATATAATCAAAATGTGCAAGAAATTGCATAGAGTACTCACCTAAAATGGAGGCTCAAAAATACAGATATTGAGTCTTGGATCACACGTTAATTTAATAAATACAATTAAGGTTTAATTACGGATTCTAAATAAAGCCCAATTCTAAATATTGTGTTTTAATCCTAAAATAACTTGTTGTACAAGGTCACTAAAACCATTTTATCAATTTTTAATATTCCCTCGTCGTATTTAAAGAATTCAATTCATAATTCTTCCTAATCAGTCGGTTCCCAGTAGAGATGGAGGGTCACAGAGGCACCACTCAAATACCATCTCATCTAGATAGAACATTTTCGAATTTATTCCCAGTAGAGATGGAGGGTCACAGGGGCACCACTTAAATACCATCTCAACTAGGCAGAATTTCACCGGGATTGACTTTGGAATTACTTAAATGAGATTCCATAATAACGAGAAATTACTTACAAAAATCATTTAAAAAAGCGTGTATATATATTTTCAAACAAGTTGACATATTTTGAAAAAAAAAATCAATTTACATTGTTTCCAAATTTTAAGTTTTGATTAATGGAGCCTTTAGTGTATTTTCCCAGCATAACTACTAAGTAAAGCTATAAAGCATGAAATTAAAACTATAAAAATGCAATACAACATTTTAAATAAAATCATACCTACGAAACGAATTCTTTCTTCAAAATTGTAGAACTCCTTCTTAAGATATTTCCCAAGCTATCATTTTTTCTTACTATAATTCTCAAGGAATTGGTGTGAGTTATAAATGATCCCAAAGGCCCTATTTATAGGTTTTCAAGGATATTACGTTGTTGACACGTGTCTAATGACTAAGCTTTTTGTAGTGATGATTCAACGCCGAGGTGTCGCATTTCGGAGTGGTCTTGCAGGGTTAGTATCACCCAATGATGACAAGTGTTTTAGCTTTCTCTCTAAAGATGACATGTGTAAGGTGGAGGTGACCAGCACGTGGTGGAAAGGTCATAAGGGTACAAGGGTCATTTTACACATGAAGGGTATTTTGGTAATTTCGCACTATATATTTTCAATATTTCTTAGAAGTCCTTAAAAATATTATATTTACAAAATGGGCATTTTATATTTTTATTTTAGTCCCTAAGGTTTCATAAAATTATATTTTCTACCCAACAACTTATTATTTACCTTAAGATATGTCATAAGACTTCGATTTGATCCAATTTACAGTAGATTCATCATATTTAAAAATAGGGTTTGTTATATTGATAGCCAATAATACCACATATCTAATAATACAACATTTGTAAGATAATAAGTAACACATGAGTGTAAAAACAAATATATACATATGAGCATATAAAAGTGGGGTCATTACATCCTATCCTCTTTACAAAAAGTTTGGTCTCCAAACTTGACTCATATTAATTTACAAACAAGTATGGATATCGCACCTTTATTTCATCTTCCCGCTCCCATGTTCCTTCTACAAACTTTGACTAGTGGAATTACCTTGGTTCGTAATATTTGATCTTTATAGTCTAAAATTTCTACCGGATGCTCAATGTATGAAAAATATTCTCTAACTTGAAGAGGTTCGTGACTTAAGATATGTGTTGGATCTGGGACATATTTATTTATCATTGATACGTGAAACACATTATGTACACTAGAGAGTTTAGGCGGTAAAGCTATTTTGTACACAATAGCTCCTATCCTTTCAATGATTTCAAAAGGTCCTATATATCTTGGGCTTAACTTCCCTTTCTTCCCAAATCGTATTATTCCCTTTGCAAACGATACTCATAAGAACACATAATCTCCTATTTGGAATTCTAAATGTCAGTGTCGATTGTCAACATAACTCTTTTGACAGCTTTGAGCGATTTGAAGCCGGTCTTGTATTAATTTCACCTTCTCTGTTGTGATGTGAATAAATTTTGGTCCCATTAATTTTCTTTCCCCAACTTCTACCCAACATGTAGGGGAATGAAACCTTGTACCATAGAGTGCCTCATACGGAGCCATTTGAATACTTGCTTGATAACTATTATTATATGCAAATTTCACTAACGGTAAATGATCATCCCAATTCCCTTTGAAATCAAGTGTACATGCCCCAAGCATATCCTCTAAAGTTTGAATAGTTATCTCTGATTGTCCATTCGTTTGAGGATGAAAAGCGGTGCTGAAATTCAATTTTTTTCCCATGGCTTCTTATGGGAACTAGAAAAAATTGAAATTGGGGTTCCATAAAGCCTAATAATCTCTTGCACATACAACTTAGCTAATTTTTCTAAAGAATGGGTAATCTTAATGGCGGGAAAATGAGTAGATTTAGTTAGCCTATCAATAATTACCCAAATAGAATCATTACAATTTGAACTCCTTGGTAAACCTGTCACTAAATCCATAGTGATATGTTCCCATTTTCACTCCGGGATAGGTAGGGGTTGCAGTAATCCTAAATTTTTTTGATGTTCATCTTTTACTTGTTGATTGACACAAATTTTGCTATCTCCCTTTTCATTTTATTCCATCAAAACACTTCTCGAAGATCTCTATACATCTTGGTATTTTAGGGATGAAACGTGAATCTCGAGTAATGACTTTCCTCCAAAATTTGCCTCTTTAGTTGGGCATCACGTGGAACACACACTCTATTTCCAAACCTCAATATATCATCCTGTATCATAAATTCCATTATCTTCCCTTCATTAACCTCTTCTCTAATCTTCTTCAGTTGGGGGTCATTTACTTGTGCAATTTTGATCCTTTCCATCAATATGGGTTATACTTATAAGGTTGTAATTATTCCACCTTTTTTCTAAATACGAATATCTATTTCCATATTTCTTAAATCCTTCAATAGAGCCTCTTGGCTTGTAATAAGACATGCTAAATTTGGTGTAGACTTCCTACTTAAAGCGTCAGCTAATACATTAGCTTTCCTTGAGTGATAATGAATATTTAAATCATAATCCTTCTTCAATTTTAACCACCTCCTTATCTCATATTCAATTCTTTCTGAGTAAATATATATTTCAAACTCTTATGATCAGTATAAATCTCACAAGTCTCACCATATAAATAGTGTCTCCTAATCTTAAGAGCAAAATTTACATCAGCTAATTCTAGGACATGGGTTGGATAATTCTGCCCTCATATGGTTTTAACTGTCTTGAGGAATAAGAAACTACTTTTCCATTTTGCATTAACACACATCCTAAACCATTTTTAGAAGCATCAAAATGAATCACTAATCCTTTCGTACATGAAGGAATAGTCAAAATTGGGGTAGTCACTAATCGATTCTTAAGTTCTTGAAAACTTTTCTTGGCTTCTTCGGACCATTCATATTTTACCTTCTTTTGTGTTAACCTAGATAGAGGTTTGGCAATGCTAGAAAATCATTCAACAAATCTTCGATAATAACCTATTAATCCAAGGAAACTACGAATCTCACTTACATTAGTTGGTCTTAGCCAATCCAGTATAGCCTCAATTTTTTTAGGGTCAATCGACAGTCCCTCCTTGGAAATGACATGTCTTAGAAAAGAAACTCTAGGCAACCAAAACTCACACTTCTTTAATTTCGCATATAATTTCTCTTTCCTTTGGATTTGTAATATTATCTCTAAATGCTTCTCATGTTCTTTAACACTCTTAGAATAAATAAGGATGTCATCAATAAAAACAACCACACATCGATCCATATATTTCCTAAACACTCTATTCATCATATCCATAAAAGTGACTGGTGCATTAGTTAGTTCAGATAGCATTACAAGATATTCATAGTGACAATATCTAGTACAAAAAGCTGATTTCGATATATCATCTTCTTTAATCTTCAATTGATGATTGCATGACCTCAGGTCAATCATAGAAATTAGTTGCGCACCATGTAGTTGGTCAAACAAATCATCCAGGGGTATTTATTCTTAATAGTTACCTTGTTCAGTTCACGATAATCTATACATAATCTCATCGTCCCATCCTTCTTTTTAACAAATAATACTGGAGCACGCCAAGGAGATATACATTGTCCGATAAAACCCTTGTCTAAAAGGTCTTCTAATTGATCTTTTAACTCTCTTAATTCTAAAGGTGCCATACGATATGGTGGTTTTAAGATTGGTATAGTTCCATGAATAAGGTCTATGGTAAATACTATTACTTTATTGGGAGGTAGACCGGGTAAATTATTAGGGAAAACATCCATAAATTTCTTAGCAGTAGGAATATCTTCTAATCTAGGCTCTATCATCTGCAAACTAGTAACAGTTGCAAGAAATCCTTGACATCCCTTCTTAAGAAAACTATAGGCTTGCATTCCAGAACTAATATTACAAATCATCTAGGGATATTTATTCTTAATAGTTACCTTGTTCAGTTCACGATAATCTATACATAATCTCATCGTCCCATCCTTCTTTTTAACAAATAATACTGGAGCACGCCAAGGAGATATACATTGTCCGATAAAACCCTTGTCTAAAAGGTCTTCTAATTGATCCTTTAACTCTCTTAATTCTAAAGGTTCCATAGGATATGGTGGTTTTGAGATTGGTATAGTTTCAGGAATAAGGTTAATGGTAAATACTATTTCTCTATTGGGAGGTGGACCGGGTAAATTATCAGGGAAAACATCCATAAATTTCTTATCAATAGGAATATCTTCTAATGTAGGCTATATCGTCTGCAAACTAGTAATAGTTGCAAGAAATCCTTAACATCCCTTCTTAAAAAAGCTGTAGGCTTGCATTACAGAAATAATACATATCGAAGATATGATGCCAGTTCCTTCAAAACTAAATTTTGGTTGGTGAGGAATTTGGAAAGTAACACTCTTCTCAAAGCAGTCTACCTTAGCATGATATGATCCTAACTAGCTCATCCCCAAAATGACTTCAAAATCTCTAATGTCTAAAACTATCAAATCAACAAATAGTTTATGACTATCAATATCTATAGGATAACCTTTGTATACTAATTTACCCATAAATAAATCACCGGAAGGAGTAGAAACGTGTATATTATGATTCAGGGGTTCAGGAAATTTATGAAAGGGATTTAATACACGTATAACAAATGAATGGGTGGAACCAGAATCTATCAAATATGGAAATGGTTATGCACAGATAAAAAGTGTACCTGACACTACTACATTAGAAGCTTGGGTATTAGAAAGTGCAAAAATTCTACCCTGTCTGTCTTGATCCTTCTTTTCACTTGAAGGCTTTATCGGAACCCTTACTGGGTTGGGGCAGTCTTTTTTCCACATTGCTGACATATCTGGTTATTATACTGTTTGTTATCACTAGATACCCCAATATTGGATGTGTTCCTAAAAAAATTTCTATTATTATAGTTCTTTCCTTTTTGTTCCCCAAGATTCCTCTTACCATCTCTAATTCGATTGTACTCTACACCACCCCTCACAGCTATTGTAGCCCTAGTCACGGCGTCAATATATGATGTCAACTTTAGGATGGAAATTCGATTACGAATATTCAACCTTAACCCACGTTGAAACTTCTTCGCTCTCAAAACATCAGTTACTACAACATGATGTGCAAAACGGGATTACTAAGTAAACTTTGCCTCAGACTGACTAACCGTCATATTCCCTTGCACTAGACTCACGAAGTCAGCTTCCATTTCGTCTTTCACTATTTCAGGAAAATATTTCTCATAAAAGATTACTAAGAAATCATTCCAACCTATGTAAATATTCCTTTCCTCGTGTATTCTCTTAGTAATTCTCCACCAATTTTCGGCTTCCCCTTCTAACATAAATGTTGCAAATGACACCCTTTATTCATCGGTACACTTAAGAACATCGAGTATCTTTTCAATATTCATCACCCAACTTTCTATTTCGATTGGGTTAGGAGTACCTTTAAAAGATGGAGGATTTAACTTCTTGAACTGTTCAATAGTACATCTACTTAGTTCAAGATTCATTGGTGCCCCATTACTCACCTACTGCTCCACAATCTTTGCTAGAATTTCAATCGCCTTGTATGCAGCTTCCAATTCTTCTATACTCGAATAACTAGTTCCCATAAATGATCTTCTCTTGGTCATTTTCTACAGTCATGGCCAAACAAAACAACTACTATACTATATCAATATTATAAACTATAAGACCGATTATAAATAATATAAAACATTGGGGGGGTGGGGTTATCACATAAATTAGATATTTAATACCATCTCCTCAGGATGGAAACACGAAATCTAGAACGTTCCAAACCAATGTTCAGTAGTCTACGGGTTCATAACCTATGCTATGATACCACCTTTGTCATGACCCCAACCCAAAAGTAGTAGGGAACGAGTGTCTTGATATTCCACCCAGACATTCAATATTCCGGCTTTTAAAATTTTCTCTTAAAATATATGTAGCGGAAATACTATCACATGGTTATGAATCATAAAATAATGAAAGTGAAGAAATTACATCATCAGAGATTTCTAAAGGAAACTTCATTTATATTAAAATATCAACGAATTACAACTTGACACAAAATTTAAAACCTTTTAATTAAAGATCCAAACATGCTTTATCTAATAAAACAAACTTCTACTTAATGTAACAAAAGGAGCTCTAAAAGCTAAAATCTTCATCATAGTCCTTTTACGTTCCATCCACGAGCTTAATTATTTCCTGAAAAATGGTTATTTATACAACGTCAGCTAAAAGTCGATTGAGATTAAATCTCCAGACATTCCATGGTTTTTTCATAAATTGATGCCTATTCAATTTAGAACATAAGGCATATACATAGAGATAGGAATTTCCAGTAATATATATAAATTAAATGACAATATATATATAAATTCAGAATAAACAGTTCAGAATAGAGCAGATAAAATAATTGAACATAAGTCAATTATTCTGTTTTAGTGGCCATATACGCTCTAATGTCCAAACATATAGTGTTACCAAATATTTCCACTCGGTAACATCACAGACAGAGAATCATGATTTCTAGAACAACGCCTTGTTTAGGGCACACCAACGATAAACCAGTTGGGAAGGTACCACCCAAATATTTTCACCTGGTTGTCAAGGCCAATATAGTAAGAGAGTTTCTATAGGCCGAATCAATCATTTCAGAATTCAAATCAGATGTTTATATGGAGAGATATAGGGATATAACAAACGACGAAATCATCGGTATCAGATGCATTTTGAAAATAAAAGCATTTCAGAAAATATACATAGTTTGCATAATATAATATAATCAAAATGCGCAAGAAATTGCATAGAGTACTCACCTAAAATAGAGGCTCGAAAATACAAATATTGAGTCTTATATCACAAGTTAATCTAATAAATACGATAAAGGTTTAATTACGTATTCTAAATAAAGCCCAATTCTAAATATTGTGTTTCAATCCTAAAATAACTTATTGTAAAAGGGTACTAAAACATTTTCTCAATTTTTTATATTCATTCATCATATTTAAAGAATTCAATTCATAGTTCTTCCTAATCAGTCGGTTCCCGGTAGAGATGGAGGGTCACAGGGGCACCACTTAAATATCATCTCAACTAGGCAGAATTTCACCGGGACTGACTTTGGAATTACTTAAATGAGATTCCATACTAACGAGCAATTACTTACAAAAATCATTTTAAAAAGCGTATATATTTTTTCAAACAAGTTTACATATTTTGAAAAGAAAATCAATTTAGATCGTTTCCAAATTTTAAGCTTTGATTAATGTAGCCTTTAGTGTATTTTCCCTGCATACTACTAAGTAAAACTATAAAAATGAATTATAACATTTAAATAAAACCATACATACGAAACGAATTCTTTCTTCAAAGTTGTAGTACTCCTTCTTAAGATATTTCCCAAGTTATCACTCTTTCTTACTATAATTCTCAAGGAATTGGTTTTAGCTATAAATGATCCCAAAGGCCCTATTTATAGGTCTCCGAGGATATTATGGTGTGGACACATGTCTAATGACAAAGATTTTTGGAGTGGTGATTTAACATCGAGGTATCGCATTTCGGAGTGGTCTTGCAGTGTTAATATCACCAAATGATTACAAGTGTTTTAGCTCTCTCTCTAAAGACCACATGTGTAAGGTGGAGGTGACCCGCACGTGGTGGAAAGGTGATAAGGGTATAAGGGTCATTTTACACATGAAGGGTATTTTAGTAATTTTGCACTATATATTTTCAATATTTCTTAAAGGTCCTTGAAAATATTATATTTACAAAATGGCCCTTTTTATATTTTTATTTTAGTCCCTAAAGTTTCATAAAATTTTATTCTCTACCCCAAAACTTATTATTTACCTTAAGATATGTCATAAGACTTCGATTTGATCTAATTTACAATTGATTCTTCATATTTAAAAATGGTGTTTGTCAAATTGATAGCCAATAATACCACATATCTAATGATACAACATTTATAATATAATAAGTAACACATGAGTGTATAAACAAACTATATATATATGAGTATATAAAAGTGGGGTCATTACATCCTACCCTCCATATAAAAAGTTTGGTCCCCAAACTTGACTCATATTAATTTACAAACAAGTATGGATATCTCTAATTTATTTCATCTTCCTGCTCCCATATTCCTTCTTCAACTGAATGATTTCACCATAATACTTTGACTAGTGGAATTACCTTGGTTCGTAATATTTGATCTTTATGGTCTAAAATTTCTATCGGATGCTCAATGTATAACAAATCTTCTCTAACTTGAAGAGGTTCGCGACTTAAGATATGTGTTGGATCTGGGACATATTTCTTTATCATTGATATGTGAAACACATTATGTACACTAGAGAGTTTAGGAGGTAAGGCTATTTTATACGCAACAACTCCTATCCTTTCAATGATTTCAAAAGGTCCTGTGTATCTTGGGATCAACTTCCATTTCCTCCCAAATCGTATTACTCCCTTTGCAGGAGATACTCGCAAGAACACATAATCTCCTATTTGGAGTTCTAACTGTCGGTGTCGATTGTCAACATAACTCTTTTTATGTCTTTGAGCAGTTTAAATTCGGTCTTGTATTAATTTCACCTTCTCTGTTGTGATCTGAATCAATTCTGGTCCCATTAATTATCTTTCCCCAACTTCTACCCAACATGTAGGGGAATGACACCTTCTACCATAGAGTGCCTAATATGGAGCCATTTGAATACTTTATTGATAACTATTATTATATGAAAATTCCACTAACGGTAAATGATCATCCCAATTCCCTTTCAAATCAAGTGTACATGCCCTAAGCATATCCTCTAAGGTTTTAATAATTCTCTCTGGTTGTCCATCCATTTGAGGATGAAAAGCAGTGCTGAAATTCAATTTTGTTCCCATGGCTTCTTGTAGGATTTTCCAGAAGCGAGACACAAATCTAGGGTCACGGTCAGAAACAATTGAAATTGAGGTTCCATGAGGCCTAATAATTTTCTACACATACAACTTAGCTAAATTTTCTAAAGAATAGGTTATCTTAATGGCAAGAAAATGAGCAGATTTAGTTAGCCTATCAATAATTACCCAAATAAAATCATTACCATTTGAACTCCTTGGTAAACCTGTCATAAAATCCATAGCGATATGTTCCCATTTCCACTCTGGGATAGGTAGGAGTTGTAGTAATCCTGATGGTTTTTTTATATTCAACTTTTACTTGTTGACATACCAAACACTGAGATAAAAATTCCGTTATATCCCTTTTCAAGTTATTCCACTAAAACACTTCTCGAAGATCTCTATACATCTTGGTATTTTCGAGATGAAACGTGAATCTTGAGTAATGAATTTCCTCCAAAATTTTCCACTTCAGTTGGGCATCACGTGGAACACGCACTCTATTTCCAAACCTCAATATATCATCCCGTATTGCAAATTCCATTCTCTTCCCTTCAATAACCTCTTCTCTAATCTTCTTCAGTTGTACATTTACTTGTGCAATTTTGATCCTTTCCATCAATATGGGTTTTACTTGTAAGTTTGCAATTATTCCACCTTTATTATAAATACGAACATCTTTTTCCATATTTCTTAAATCCTTATATAGAGCCTCCTAGTTTGTAATAAGACATGCTAAATTTGGTGTAGACTTCCTACTTAAAGCGTCAGCTACTACATTAGATTTCCCTGGGTGATAATGAATATTTAAATCATAATCTTTCATAAATTCTAACCACCTCCTTTATCTCATGTTCAATTTCTTTCTGATTAAATATATATTTCAAACTCTTATGATCAGTATAAATCCCACAAGTCTCACCATATAAATAGTGTCTCCAAATGTTAAGAGCCAAAATTACAACTGCTAATTCTAGGTCATGGTTTGGATAATTCCACTCTCATATGGTTTTAACTGTCTTGAGGCATAAGTAACTACATTTTCATTTTGCATTAACACACATCCTAATCCATTTTTAGAAGCATCATTATAAATCACCAATCCTTTCTTACCTGAAGGAATAGTCAAAATTGGGGCAGTTACTAATCAATTCTTAAGTTCTTGAAAACTTTTCTCGGCTTCCTCAGACCATTCATATTTTACCTTCTTTTGTGTTAACCTAGATAGAGGTTTTGCAATACTAGAAAATCCTTTAACAAATCTTCGATAATAACCTACTAATCCAAGGAAACTACGAATCTCACTCACATTAGTTAGTCTTGGCCAATCTAATATAGCCTCAATCTTTTGAAGGTCAACCGACAGTCCCTCCTTATAAATGACATGTCCTAGAAAAGAAATGCTAGGCAACCAAAACTCACACTTCTTTAATTTCTCGTATAATTTCTCTTTCCTTGGGATTTGTAATATTATCTCTGAATGCTTATCATGTTCTTCAATACTCTTAGAATAAATAAGGATGTCATCAATGAAAACAACCACACATTGATCCAAATATTTCCTAAACACTCTATTCATCATATCCATAAAAGTGATTGGTGCATTAGTTAGTGCAGGTGGCATTACAAGAAATTCATAGTAACCATATCTAGTTCGAAAAGATGATTTTGAAATATTATCTTCCTTAATCTTCAATTGATGATAGCCTGACCAAAGTTCAATCTTAGAAAATACTTGCTCCCTTTTAGTTGGTCAAACAGATCATCTATACGAGGTAGGGGTATTTATTCTTAGTAGTTACCTTGTTTAGTTCACGATAATCTATACATAACCTCACCGTTCCATCCTTCTTTTTAACAAATAATACTGCAGCACCCCAAGGAGATATACTTGGTCTGATAAAACCCTTGTCTAAAAGGTCTTCTAATTGAACTTTTAACTCTCTTAATTCTAAAGGTGCCATAGGATATGGTGATTTTGAGATTGGTATAGTTTCAGGAATAAGGTTAATGGTAAATACTATTTCTCTATTGGGAGGTGGATCGGGTAAATTATCAGGGAAAACATCCATAAATTTCTTATCAATAGGAATATCTTCTAATGTAGGCTATATCGTCTGCAAACTAGTAATAGTTTCAAGAAATCCTTAACATCCCTTCTTAAAAAAGCTGTAGGCTTGCATTGCAGAAATAATACATATCAAAGATATGATGCCAGTTCCTTCAAAACTAAATTTTGGTTGGTGAGGAATTTGGAAAGTAACACTCTTCTCAAAGCAGTCTACCTTAGCATGATATGATCCTGACCAGTCCATCCCCAAAATGACTTCAAAATCTTTAATGTCTAAAACTATCAAATCAACAAATAGTTTATGACTATCAATATCTATGGGGCAAGCCTTGTATACTAATTTACCCATCAATAAATCACCGGAAGGGGTCGAAACGTGTATATTATGATTCAGGGGTTCAGGCAATTTATGAAAGCGATTTAATACACGTATAGATACAAATGAATGGGTGCAACCAGGATCTATCAAAGCTTGAAAAGGTTGTGCACATATAGAAAGTGTACGTGACACTACTTCATTAGAAGCTTGGGTATTAGAAAGTGCAAAAACTCTACCCTGTCTGTCTTGATCATTCTTTTCACTTGAAGGCTTTATCGGAACCCTTGATGGGTTTGGGAAGTCTTTTTTCTGATGTCCTTTATGTTCACATCTAAAATAAGCTCCTGAATCCTTATAACAAGGTCGTCCTCCATGCATCTTTCCACATTTCTGACATATCTGGTTATTATACTGTTTGTTATCACTAGATACCCCAATGTTGGATGTGTTCCTAAAAAAAATCTATTATTAGGGCTCTTTCCTTTTTGTTCCCCAAACTTCCTCTTACCATCTCTAATTCGATTGTACTCCTCACCATCCCTCTCAGCTATTGTAGCCCTAGTCACGGCGTCAATATATGATATCAACTTTAGGATGGAAATTCGGCAACGAATATTCAACCTTATCCCACGTTCAAATTTCTTCGCTCTCAAAACATCAGTTACTACAACATGATGTGCAAAATGGGATAACTCAGTAAACTTTGCCTTGTATTGACTAACCATCATATTCCCTTGCACTAGACTCATGAAGTCAGTTGCCATTTCATCTTTTACCGTTTCAGGAAAATATTTCTCATAAAAGATTACTAAGAAATCATTCCAACCTATGTAAGTATTCATTTCCTCGTGTATTATCCTAGTCATTCTCCACCAATGTTTGGCTTCCCCTTCTACCATAAATGTCGCAAATGACACCCTTTGTTCATCGGTACACTTAAGAACATCGAGTATCTTTTCCATCTGTATCACCCAACTTTCTGCTTCGGGGGGGGGGGGGGAGGGCTTAGGAGTACCTTTAAAAGATGGAGGATTTAACTTCTTGAACAATTCAATAGTACATTTACTTAGTTCAAGATTCCTTGGTACTCCATTATTCACCTGCTTCTCACAATCTTTGCTAGACTTTCAATCGCCTTGTATGCACCTTCCAGTCCTTCTATACTCGAATCACTAGTTCCCATAGATGATCTTCTCTTGGTCATTTTCTCCAGTTATGGCCAAACGTAAGATCTACTATACTATATCAATATTGAAAACTAAAAGACCAATTATAAATAATATAACACATTGTTGGGGGGGGGGGGTATCTCATAAATCAGATATTTAATACCATCTCCTAAGGAAGGAAACATGAAATCTATAACTTTACAAACCTATGTTTAGTAGTCTAAGAGTTCATAACCTATGATCTGATACCACCTTTGTCATGATCCCGACCCAAAAATAGTAGGAACGAGTATCTTGACATGCCACCAAGGCATTCAATATTCTGGCTTTAAAAATTTCCTCTTAAAATATATGTACCGTAAATAAAATCACATGGTTATGAATCGTAAAATACTGATAGTGAAGAAATTATATAATCATAGGTTTCTAAAGGAAACTTCATTTATATTAAAATATCAACGAGTTACAATTTGACACAAAATTTAAAACCTTTTAATTAAAGAGCCAAACATGCTCTATCTAATAAAACAAACTTCTACTTAAGGTAACAAAAAGAGCTCTAAAAGCTAAAATCTTTAACATAGTCCTTTTACGTTCCATCCACGAGCTTAATTATTTCCTGAAAAATGCTTATTTATACAATGTCAGCTAAAAGCCGATAGAGATTCAATCTTCAAACATTCTAGGGTTTTTCAGAAAATTGATGCCTATTCAATTTAGAACCTAAGCCATATACATAGAGATAGAAATTTCCAATAATATATATATATATATATATATATATATATATATATATATATATATATATATTCATAATAATAAACAGTTCAGAACATAGAAGATAAAATAATTGAACATATGTCAATTATTCAGTTTTAGTGGCCATGTACGCTCTAATACCCAGATATATAGTGTTACCAAATGTTTCCACCCGGTAACATCACAGACAGAGAACCATGATTTCTGGAACAACGCCTTGTTTAGGACACACCAGCGATAAACCAGCTAGGAAGGTAACAACCAAATATTTCAACCCGGTAATCAAGGCCAATATAGTATGGGAGTTACCATAGGCCGAATCAATAATTTCATAATTCAAATCTGATGTTTATATGGAGAGATATAAACATATATCAAACGATGAAATTATCGGTATTAGATGCATTTTGAGAATAAAAGCATTTCACAAAATATACATAGTTTGCTTACTATAATATAATCAAAATGCGCAAGAAATTGCATAGACTACCCACCTAAAATAGAGGCTCGAAAATCTAGATACTGAGTCTTTGATCACACGTTAATCTAATCAATACAATAAAGGTTTAATTACGTATTCTAAATAAAGCCCGATTCTAAATATTGTGTTGTATTCCTAAAAAAACTTGCTGTAAAAGGTTACTAAAACCATTTTCTCAATTTTTAATATCCATTCATCGTATTTAAAGAATTCAATTCATAGTTCTTCCTAATCAATCGGTTCCCAGTAGAGATGGAGGATCACAGGGGAACCACTTAAATATCATATCATCTAGACAGAATATTTCCGAATTTATTCTCAGTATAGATGGAGGGTCACAGGGGCACCACTTAAATACCATCTCAACTAGACAAAATTTCACCGGGACTGACTTTGGAATAACTTAAATGAGATTCCACAATAACGAGCAATTACTTACAAAAATCATTTTAAAAAGCTTATATATATTTTCAAACAGGTTGACATATTTTGAAAATAAAATCAATTTAGATTGTTTCCAAATTTTACGTTTTTATTAGTGGAGTCTTTAGTGTATTTTCCCAGCATAACTACTAAGTAAAGCTATTGTTGATACCAAATTTAGTCTGCTGACATGGCTCAATTGAATGATAACACGTGGCAAACTACATGGCAACAATAAATACTTCCGAGGAACTCACACACTCCGAGGAACCATACTACAACGAGGAACACTGCTTCCCCGAGGAACTCAGACGCTTCGAGGAACTCAGACGCTCCGAGGAATAAGAATTCCCCGAGGAACTCATAAACACCGAGAAGCTTAGGCGGTCCGAGCAACTCAAGCGGTCCGAACTGCACCTCGAACAAATCTTTAATAGCAGGATAACCAACAGTTTGACTATTCATTAAATGCTTATCATTCAGACGCACACGCTTAAGGGGCATTGAATGTATCACCCTTTCATATGTATATCATTTAATGTATTACCCTTTCACATTACAGCCTCATGTCTATAAATACATTGTACAATCCTCATTGTAAGGGGACTGGAATTTCTTGATAGAACTTGTAATTGAGAATTCCCAAAACACTCAGCAATAACATAACAGTGGAAGTAGGCCATTCTTATAAGGCTGAACCACTTTAAAATTCTTTGTCTCATTTATTTATCTGTGGTTGAATAATTAGAGTGATCTAATTTTTTAGATCAATAGATTGGCGCCGTCTGTGGGAACGACTGGTAATATCGTTTTTCACCAAAAACAATCCATTACGAATGGCTGATATTCCGGAATCCAGCAATCGAAACGCTGGGACACCTCCAAATCCATCTGCTCCGCCAAATATTCTAGATCTGGCTGGAATAATGACAAATATGGCTCAGGGCCAGACCGTCATGCAGGAAATAATGCGACAATTCACACAAACCCTCCATGGCGGTGCACCAACCCATTCAGGAATGCAGAGTATTCAAAGAAACATCCGTGCACCATCCTCATGTACTAGGCGTACCAATTCATATCGCAATGAGGAATATGAAGATTTTTCTTATCAACCTGAACGAAATTCGTCAGTGCGAGCCACAGATACAGAACAATGTATCACTCTTTCTCCAGAAAGGACTAGTGCGTTAGAGAGGTTAAGCAGGGTATCACCTTTTGATCGATTAGGACTTAGAAGGAGTAGAAGTCCTCCTAAAGTCATATCGAGGAGTTTTCGACGACCATCAGATTTAAGGGAAGGATCTGCCCAGTCGTGACCAACTGCTCGTCAAGATAGATCCCATGAGCGACCAGCTGCTCGTCAAGATAGATCTCAGGAAGCCACATCCACGCGATCAGTTGCTCGAACCAATAGTCCCGAGGAAGGAAATGATGCATGGAAAGGCTCTATTCAAAGGCTGAAGGATAGATTAGGGGAAATGGCTAAGGCCAAGAACCCTCTACAACGAACCTTTGTTCGAGGAACACCTTTTGTCCAGTCAATTGTAGATTTTCCAACACCATCAAAATTCAAAGCACCTGTTGTGACCCCCAAATATGATGGAAAGGCTGACCCTGTCCTTCATATAGAACAATACCAAGCTGCAGCCGACATCTATGCAGATGAGATGAAATGCAGATCATTCTCGGGAACTCTTACCGAATCTGCTCAAATATGGTATAATAATCTTCCTCGGGGTAAGATCTCAACTTTTCTTCAACTGGCCGAGTTATTCATTGGGAATTTCTATTTTGGGGCAAAGCCAGTCAAACGAGTAGCACACTTGTTAAGTGTTAAACAAAAAGCTAGAGCACCCGAGATTATATAACTCGTTTTAATAACGAGAAACTTAAAGTCATTGATTATGAGGAGAAGACAGCGATTACTACTTTGATGAGTGGACTACTGCCGAACAAGTTGTACTACACTTTGGCCAAAGATCCACCTCGAACCATGTCAGACCTGATGGGAAAAGTGTCCAAGATTATGAATGCCGAGGAGGCTATAGCTGCGAAGAAGAATATGGATGCTAAAGAAACCAAAGTGGAAGGTGATAAAGCTAAGAAGAAAGAGCACAAGAACAATGGTAATAACAAACATTCAAAAACTAGGTCGGTATGGGACGTAATGAAGAAATATGATAATTATACTCCTTTGAAGAAGGATATCAACCATGTTCTAGAAGAAATCAAGAACAACGAGGAACTAAAATGGCCAGAGAAAATGAAGGCATACCCTGACAAGAGGAATAAGGCGAAGTATTGCGAGTTCCATAAAGATCATGTCCATATGACCAAGAATTGCATATCTCTTCAAAATGAAATTGAAACACTTATCAGACGAGGAAAGCTATCAAAGTATATTGATCGTGGAAACGAAAGAAGAAACAACGACCGAGCAAGAGAGAGGTCTAGATCTCCTCGTCGAGCACAGGAGAACAAGAAAAGAAACCATGAAGTTGATCCCGAAGACGACCCGATCTTCCCAAGAGACCAAGGCATCCAGAACGAGAGGTATTTTCAATATGCTTTGGGTCATTTGACTGTAATGTTATAACAGGTGGAGATGCAGGAGGAGGAGACCTTACTGCAGAGAGAAAAGCTTACCTCTGTGAGGCTCAAGCTTGCTCGTACATTCAGTGAATAAATCTAGCTGAGGAGGATCGCCCGAGAAAGGTGAACAAGGAGAAATTGGTCATCGGTTTTTCAAAGAACGACCTTGCAGGTATTCTATATCCTCATGATGACCCATTGGTGATCAAAATGAGGATGAAGGAGGTTATGATTTCAAGAGTACTGGTAAAAAATGGTAGCTCGACAGACATCATGTTCTACTCGTGCTTCGATAGTTTAAATCTAAAGCTATCTCAAGTGGAGCCTTATCACAGACCCCTCATCGGTTTTGCTGGCGAGAAAGTATTTCCACTTGGGACGATCAACTTGGATATATTCATTGGTACGTGGCCTGCTTGTCGGACAGAAAGAATACGCTTTTTCGTGATGGATAAGAATGTTCAATCATCATACAACATAATCACGGGAAGAGTAGGATTGAAGAAGTTCGAGGCTGTACCATCTACAGTGCATCAGTGCTTAAAATTTCCAATAAATTTTAGAGTAGGAGTTGTGAAAGGTGATAAAAAAAGTAGCTCGGGAATGCTATTATTCATCCATCGAGCAAGAAGAACTGGAAGAATCAAGGAGAAAGACTACTACCTATCAAGTGGATGAAGGTGAAGAAATGGAAACATTGGATCCTTGAGATGAGTCGCAACTCGTGAAGGGTCAAGTGGTGGAAGCTACTGAAAACATCATTCTGGACGACAAGCACCCTGAGCGAATTACTCAAATAGGTTCGTCGTTGGAAGCCTCACTAAAACAGGAATTGATAACTTTCCTTAGAAGCAGAAAGCAAACTTTTACGTGGAGTCATGAAGATATGCCTGGGATAGACCCAAATTTCTTATGTCACGAACTCAATGTGAATAAGGAGATCAAGCCTGTGAAGCAGAGAAGAAGAGTATTCAGCCCCGAGAAGAACCAAGCTATATAGGAGGAAGTCGAGAAGCTCCAGAAAGCTTATTTCATTGAAGATGTTAAATATCCAGAATGGTTAGCCAATGTGGTTATGGTAAAGAAGAAAAACAACAAGTGGAGGATGTGTGTAGACTTCACCGACCTCAACAAAGCATGCCCAAAGGATCACTTTCCATTACCCCGAATTGATCAACTGGTGGATGATACCTCGGGACACGAGCTGCTGGGCTTCATGGATGCTTATTCTGGTTACAATCAGATCAAAATGAAACCTGAAGACAGGGAAAGTACTTCTTTCATTACCCCTAGGGGAACTTATTGTTATAATGTTATGCCTTTTGGTTTGAAAAATGAAGGTACGACATATCAGCGGCTGATGAACAAGGTCTTTGCTGAACAAATCAGTTACAATATTGAAGTCTATGTTGACGATATGCTGACAAAAAGCAAGAAAGTTGCCGACCATCTAGTTGATTTAAGCCAGACTTTTGATCAATTGGATAAATATCAAATGAAGCTGAACCCGACGAAGTGCATATTTGGAGTACGAGAAGGCATGTTTCTCGGATACATTGTCAATCAACGAGGCATTGAAGCAAATCCTGAAAAGATCAAAGCTCTATTAGGGCTACGATCTCCAACGACGAAGAAGGAAGTACAGAGTCTCACAGGACGAGTAGCAGCACTCAACAGATTTGTATCACGAGCAACTGACAGATGTCTCCTATTCTTCAAGACACTCCGAAAGACTTTTGAGTGGAATGATGAATGTGAGAAGGCTTTCCAAGACTTGAAGAAATACTTGGGAGAACCTCCACTGCTATCCAGGCCAGTGATGGGAGAAAAATTGTACTTGTATCTAGCAGTGTCTGAGAATGTAGTTAGCTCGGCGTTGATCAGAGTGGAGAATGGAGTGCAAAAACCAATTTATTATACGAGTAAGGCCTTTCGAGGAGCAGATATCAGATATCCAAGGCTAGAAAAGTTAGCACTGGCGTTGATTGAAGCAAGTAGAAGAATGAGGCCATATTTCCAGGCTCATACCATAGTAGTATATACTGATATGCCATTGAGGCAAGCCCTTCATAAACAAGAAAAATTAGTAATATTGATGTATTGGGCAATAGAGTTCGGTGAATATGATATAGTTTATGAACCCAGATCATCGCTAAAAGGGCCGGCTGTAGCAAATTTCATAGTAGAATTCACCTATTCTGATATCCCCGAGGAGCAAAAGTTGCTCGCTGATCAACCTGTGGATGTTACAGGACCAACAAATACTAGCTCGGACCAACTCCGGTTGGTAATAGAGCAAGTAGATGTTACAGGATCATCAAATTCGAGCTCAGACCAACTCCGGTTGGTAAAAGGGCAAGAAAAGATGATTGACGAGGAGCAAGAAATATCAGGGAAGGATGAAAGGAAGCAACAAATATTTCATCGAGGAACTCTGTCAGATCAGAAATTTGAAGACGAGTTACCTATATGGAGGCTATATGTAGATGGCTCATCTTGCACTACAGGATGTGGCGCGGGGATAGTTTTGAGCACTCCAGACGAGTTCGACATGGAATACGCCCTGCGTTTCCAATTCAGAGCTTCTAATAATGAGGCTGAGTATGAGGCCATGATTGCAGGACTTAATTTGGCGGAAATTATGGAGGCGCAACAACTTATTATCTTCAGTGATTTTAATTGATTGTAAATCAAATGTTGGGAGTATATGTGGTTAGAGGAGAATTAATGATCAGATATCATGCCAAGGCAAAGGAGCTGGTGTCAGAATTTACCGCCATTCAGTTGGTCAAAATACCAAGAATGGAGAATGGGAGAGCAGACGCCCTAGCTCGACTAGCATCAGCTACTCGTACCGAGCTACGACGAAAGTGTTGGCTGGTCGGAGTATAGATAAAGATCTGACGATGAACTTTATTACCCTTGATTTAGGACCATCTTGGATGGATCCTATCAGGGCATATATTGAGAAGGGAGAATTTTCAATTGACAAGCTCGCAGCCAAGAAATTGAAGTTTAAAGCTGCTCGGTATGTATTAACTAACGGTATTCTTTATAGACGAGGAATTATGGCAGGTTTGCAGAGATGTGTACATCCATCCGAGGTGAAAGAATTGATTGAAGAGATACATGAAGGGTCCTATGGAGCCCATGTAGCAGGTCGGACGCTTTTGCAAAGGGTGATGACGCAGGGATACTACTGGCCGACGATGAGAGCTGATTGTATAGCCTATGCCAAGAAATGTGATAAGTGCCAGCGCTTTTCCTCCGTCCAAAGAACTCCACAAGCATTATTGACACCCATAACTTCTCCTTGGCCATTTGCCACGTGGGGGATAGATTTGGTTGGGCCACTACCTACGACCAGAGGAAGGTTCAAATACCTTGTCGTCGCAGTAGATTATTTTACTAAATGGGTTGAAGCTGAGCCTCTCATCGACATGATGTACGACAAGGTGTACTAATTTGTTTGGAAGAACATCATTTGTCGATATGGTCTTCCTCATGCCTTCATCACAGACCATGGAACATAATTTGATAACGAGGAGTTCGCTGCCTATTGCCTTCATTCAAACATTTTGAAGGTCCACTCAGCACCAGGCCATCCTCAAAGCAATGGACAAACTGAAGTGACAAACGAAACGCTGCTAAATGGATTGAAGAAAAGACTGGATGATGCAAAATCAAACTGGATTAACGAGTTACAATCAGTACTCTGGGCTTACCGAACTACTCCCTGAGTAGCAACTGGAGAATCACCATATATGCTGGCGTTTGGAAGTGAAGCTGTTATACCTGCCGAGTTGGGCCTCCCAACACACAGGGTACTGAATATCAATTCCCCTGTCAGCAACTTAATGAGAAGATTGGATTTAAACATGCTCGAGGAAGTTAGAGAAAAAGCAGCCATTAGAAATGCTGCCTATCAGTAGCGAACAACTTTGTTCTATAACAAGAGGGTGAAGAAGTGCGACCTGAAAGAAGGAGACTATGTGCTGAAGAAAGTAATTCAAAAGCACATTAAGCTGGAGGCAAACTGGCATGGACCATACCGAGTTACAGAAGTTGTTCGACCAGGAACTTACCGAATAGCAACTCTAGAAGGGGAGGATTTTAAGAATGCATGGAACGCAGAGCACCTGCGCAAGTATTATCAGTGATGAATAAAATGAAGATATTCTGCCGAATTCTTTCTTTTTATTGAAAGTTTTTCGGGGAATACTAGTGCTACACACTACTCGGGGCAAAGCGTGGCAAAGCTCAGGCTCAGGCTACTCAAATTTTTTCTCAAAAATGCCAACTAAGGTTGGTCGAGAAACCAATATTCCTCCGGGAAGTAAAGCTACCTATATTCCTCCGGGAAGTAAAGCTACCAATATTCCTCCGAGAAGTAAAGCTACCAATATTCCTCCGGGAAGTAAAGCTACCAATATTCCTTCGGGAAGTAAAGCTACCAGTATTCCTCCGGGAAGTAAAGCTACCTATATTCCTCCGGGAAGTAAAGCTACTTGTATTCCTCCGGGAAGTAAAATTTGTATTCCCAAGGGAAATAAAACTATATGTTTCTCGGGAAACAAAAGTATTCCTAAAAATGCCAACTTATGTCGGTTAAGAAATGAATATATTCTCGAAAATGCCAACTTTAGTTGGTCGGGAGGTAAAATTATTTCAAAAAGACTAACTATGGCTGGTCGGGGATAAAAACCCACCAACTGTAGTTGGTCGACAACGAAAATTATCGACCTTGGTTGGTCGGAAACATCTAAGAGAAAAATCTACTAACTATGGCTGGTCAGGGATAAAAACCCACTAACTGTAGTTGGCCGACAAGTAAAATTTAACGACCTTGGTTGGTCGGAAACATTTTAAACATTTTTTATACTCGTAACTTTACTATTAAGTGATCGAGCAACATTTTTTATACTCATAACTTTATTATTAAGTGATCGAGCAACATTTTTTATACTCGTAACTTTTTAATTATTACTAAGTTGGTCGAGAAACAAAACATCATTTTTACCAAGTGACTACTCAACAATAAGCTAGTCGATAATAAGTTGATCAACAAACTACACAATATTGTTATTTTTAACAGATATGCATGCACAAATATAAAGTGTCTGATAATTACAAGACAATAGCAATTAAGATTTGCAAACAAAAATGAAAGCCTTTCATTGAATTCAAAATAAATTACATTGATAATGATATGAAAGTTACATTGACATTGAAATGTATACTAACTACTACATCAAAATTCCTATTCTACTGGTCTTTTCCCCTCTACTTTTGACACAAGTTCCTCGCCAGCACGCGGATCATTTAAAGCCAGAGGAGAATTTATGAAGTTGAGATCTTTCAACATCCTGATATTCATCACGGATGGTCGATCTAGGAGATTCTCGGGACGAGATATCTCGGCTTTTAAATGGAGATTGTAGTCACCGAGATACTTTAAAATTAAGCTCCGAGGAATGGCCCATGCAGGGATCCAACTCATATCCAATTTGTATGGTGGCACCGGTAAATCGAGAAGCCCGGGATCATGGTAGTCCCACAAGTAATGACCCTGTTCGAGTTGCAGCACACCTAAGGCATTCAACCAGCCTTGCTTGTAGCCCTCATTATTGGCATTCTAGATACGATCGTCCAAGTGGTATAGCGCTTTGTTGTATCCAGCCATCCAGAACTCCCTGGGCTGTTTGTGGAACTGATATGTTAGCCTCTCCAGCTGCTCGTGGAGATTTTTGATAAAGAGTTCCTTGTTCTCCAAAGCAGATTTCTAACTAGAGAGCTGCTCTTCCAGGTCCCTGATCTTCTTTGACATTTTAGCCAAAGCCTGGTTCTTCACCATTAACTGGAAGGCTTGGTTCTCTAAGGCAGACTGAGTCCTCTGTTCCTCGACAGGAATACGAGCTGCTCTTGCTCGTCCCCGAGAAGAAGAAGAAGAAGAAGGTCCAGCCCTTTTTAAGGTTTCCAACTCGTCCCTCAAGTTGGCATTCTCGACTTCCAAGAACAAGAATCCCTCATCAGTCACTGGGATTATGGATTTTGAAGTGGAAGTTGCAGACTTCAATTGTGACAACTCCCTTTGCAGGTTGTTGTTTTCTTGCTCTAACAATTCAGCAATTTGTATGCACTCCTCGACTTCACCCTTAAGGGTTCTCTCCCTTACATCATAGCCAGCAAAAATCTTCTCGTAGCCCTTGTCGGCAATGATCTGCTGGTACTTATTCTCGTACCCTTCATGCAACAAGGCAGTGGATTCTTTGTATTGTAGCTGAAGGTCTTCGAGGGTGCCTTGGAGATCCTCGATCATATCATAATAGGCCATATTATTGGCCACTGCTCGATCAAGTAGACACTTCAGATATCGATATGCTTCAACTGCCTATTCTGAAGCATCTTGGCCGAGGATGTCGACGACTTGTGCTGCACTCAGGTCTGTATGACCAGCCTTAACGTATTCATTACATTGTCGGAGCAGCTTTATATCATGGGCAGATAGTAATTCCATCCTGGCCAGAAACTAGCAGAGAAAGAAAAACCAATAATCAATAAGAAGTACAAGCAGAGTATGAATAGAAAATAGATAAAAGTATGCAAAAAAGTCCAAGTTTTATTAGATCATAAAGTCAGAGTTACATGTGCTAGGTTACAATTGACAAAAGAAAAATATAAAGACAGACCCGAATAACTCTACACCTTTTCCTTGTCTCCCAAAACCTTCTCGGGAGGCTGGGACGAGGAAGTAGGTTGCTCGGAAGGAGTAGAAAGTTGCTCAGGGAGCGCCAACAGTTGCTCGGAAGAAGTAATGATTTGCTGAAGTTCCTCTGTAGTAGCCTGGATGGCTGGGGGATTATCTCCCATCACCATAGAAGACTCTTCGGAGGCAGCTTCGTCCTCTTCTAAGTCTTCAGGAGTTGGAGGGGGACCAGGGATGTGTTGCTGAAAGAGTTCAGAATTTTCATCCACTTTCATCTCCTGAAGAGCAGCAACCCATCCATCCCTAAAGTACCTGAGGCTGCCATAGTCCACTTGCGACACCATGGCAGCCAATCCCTTATTCCACCCCTTGTCCCAGCCAGCGCTGAAGGACTTCTTCATAGCCATTTTCCTCTTGGTCTTATCCAAGGAAAGCTTCTCGGACAGAAGGTTTTCAGCAGTCTTCAATTTATTTTCAACCTCCTCCTTCTGCCGACTTACTTCCTGAAGTTGGCCCAACCTTTCCTCAGGAACTCTGAGATTATCCTCAAGCTCCCCAGTAGTTTTGAGCTTCTCTTCAAGCTCTTTATTCTTCTTCTCCAGACTATTAACTTTTTCTCCAACTCCTTGGAGACATCAACAGCTCGAGCTTTCTCCTGCTCGGTGGAGGTAAGCTTCTTCTCCCAAACAGCATTGTCAGTAGCATATGTCTAGCGAGAATCCTCTAGAGACTTCATAGCTTCCTCCAGAGCTCCCTCCACACTAGACGAGGAGCATAAAGCTTTAATCACCTCGTCCTTCTTCAGAATTATATTAAAGCAGCTCGTTAACTGTGAAAAGAAAAATAAAGCAAGTCAGAAACAGAAATGACAAAAGAAATATGAAAAGTTCAAAGTAAGAAGACTTACAGAAGCAAGATGTCGAGCATCTAACGAAGTGACCATGTCCCGAGTAAGGTTTTCTTCAGTACCTTGGACCTCGGGAATGATCCAGGACTTTACCGAGCTCATGGCAGAGCTCGGAGGAACAAAAGTAGGAACCCCAGTTCCAATTATTGGGGGTTGAGTGATGGTGTCAGCCAAATTGACCGAGGAGCTCTTCTTCAGCCTCCCCGGGGGAATAGGAACATATTCAACCAAGGAAGGACCCTTGGTCGGTGATATTACAATCACCTCTCCAGGAGCAGCAGACCTGCTCGGAGCCACTGCGGGGTTCTCTACAACCTTCACAACAGCAGCAGCCGAGGAAGGTGCATCAGTTTTCTTTGTCCCTTCCCCTGGGACATCAACCTTACTTCTTTTTTCCTCTCCAGCACCAGAGGTAAGTTTCTCGAAAAGGGTGGGAGGTCTTCTCTTCTTCATCCTTTCGCTTAAAGGGACGTGAGATTCAGGCGAAGAACTGGTGGAAGCTGGTACTGGCTCTGATTCACTTATTACTGGACGAGCAGTAAAAGAGGTGGTGTAGCTCTTGTATTGTAGCAGATATGAAGCTGACCTAATGTGCTCGTCGGCAACACTCTGATGCAAACTCCAGATAAGTTTCAAGTGTCTTATGTTAACGTCTGCTTCCTTTGGACACTTTCTTTTACTGTCAACTGCAAATAAATAAATAAACATTGAAATATCAGTGGCACATTTTGTCAAACACAAAAGAAGCATGATTTCAAAATAAGTAAAATGAGATAAAAATAACCTATCCCATTGCCATAGGGAGGGAATCTAGGACCCTGATAAACTTCATCTCCATATAAGGGAGCATGTTGCCAATTTTTTATGACAACCCCATGTTCAAAATAATCCCTATTGGCATCCGGAAGATTGACCACTAAAGCCTTATTTAACATTCTAGTTTTTAAATAAAAGGTGTTATCACCAACTGCCCATCTATAACAAAACATAATCTCACGAATTCCTATGCGAGTTCCATGGATTTGATTTAACCTATAAACCCCATTAACTATTCTCCATGTGTTGGGGGCTATTCTTGCAGGAACAACGTCAAAATATTGACAAAATTCCAGACACAAGGGATTGGGTGGAAAAGAAAATCCACACTCAGTAATAAAAAGACTGGGGAACCAATGTCCCTCAGCCAAACGGAAATAATCAGAAGGCTCAGAAAGCTCTTCCAGAACAACCTAGGAGGGAATAAAAAAATCAGAGCGAAATTTATCAAGAGATTCAACGGGGTAAACCATGATGAATAAAAGAAATGAAGAAGGAAGAAAATCTTACAGAAAAAGAGTGGATCTGATGACAACGAACGATGGAAGCGATGAATACACAGGAGAGAAAGAGACGACGGAAAACTCGAAGATACAAATTTGAAAAAGTAGAAGACGATGGGATTTTCTGCAGCGTTTAAATACTCTACCTTGGGAAAAAGAAAAGTAATGATTACAAAAGGAGACGATTACGTTACCGTAGGCTAAAAAGATGAAAAGGGGCGCGGGAATCGAAGCGGACATAAAAATTCAAAAAGCCTGATTCTACGAACTTGGAAGAAGAAATAAATACAAGGGAAAACACTCCTAAAATCAGGAAGACCACTTAAAGCTACCATATTCCGAGAAAGAATGTTTCATACTCCTCAAATTTTGAACTATGAAACATTGGGGGCTTCTGTTGATACCAAATTTATTCTGCTGACATGGCTCAATTGAATGATGACACGTGGTAATCTACATGGCAACAATAAATACTTCCGAGGAACTCACACGCTCCGAGGAACCATACTACAACGAGGAACACTGCTTCCTCGAGAAACTCATACGCTCCGAGGAACAAGAATTCCCCGAGGAACTCATAAACACCGAGAAGCTTAGGCGGTCCGAGCAACTCAGGCGGTCCGAGCTGCACCTCGAACAAAGCTTGAATAGCAGGATAACCAACAGTTTGACTATTCATTAAATGCTTATCATTTAGACGCACACGCTTAAGGGGCATTGAATGTATCACCCTTTCATATGTACATCATTTAATGTATTACCCTTTCACATTACAGCCTCAGGGCTATAAATACATTGTACAATCCTCATTGTAAGGGGACTGGAATTTCTTGATAGAACTTGTAATCGAGAATTCCCAAAACACTCAGCAATAACATAACAGTGGACGTAGGCCATTCTTATAAGGCTGAACCAATTTAAAATTCTTTATCTCATTTATTTATCTGTGATTGAATAATTAGAGTGATCTAATTTTTTACATCAACAGCTATAAAGCACGAAATTCAAATTATAAAAATGAATTATAACATTTAAATAAAATCATACCTACGAAATTAATTCTTTCTTCAAAATTATAGAACTCCTTCTTAAGATATTTCCCAAGCTATCACTCTTTCTTACTACAATTCTCAAGGAATTGGTGTGTGTTATAAATGATCCCAAAGGCCCTACTTATAGGTTTCCAAGGATATTACGGTGTTGACACGTGTCTACTAAGCTTTTTGAAGTGGTGATTCAACGTTGAGGTGTCGTGTTCTGGAGTGGTCTTACAGTGTTAATATCACCAAATGATGACAAGTGTTTTATCTTTCTCTCTAAAGACGACATGTGTAAGGTGGAGGTGAGCAACACATGGTGGAAAGGTGATAAGGGTATAATTTTACACATTAAGGGTATTTTGGTAATTTCACATTATATATTTTCAATATTTCTTAGAGGTCCTTGAAAATATTATATTTATAAAATGGCCCTTTTATATATTTTTTTATTGCTAAAGTTTCATAAAATTAAATTTTATACCGCAAAACTTATTACTTACCTTAAGATATATCATAAGACTTCGATTTGATCTAATTTACAGTTGATTCTTCATATTTAAAAATGGGGTTTGTTATATTGATAGCCAATAATACCACATATCTAATAATACAACATTTATAAAATAATAAGTAACGTTATAAAAATAAACTCTATACATATGAGCATATAAAATTGGGGTCATTACAGCTATAGCAGAAAGTGGTACCAAATTAGACTCACCCAGCATGGTAAGAATGGGAGAGAGAGTCGGAGGGGTCTTTGAAGAGAACCACCCATTGGAATTTTAGAAAAGGTGGAGATTGTGTGTGTAAGCCAATGGATGTAAGATACCCAAAGGCTTTGGCATATAGTTGAGTGTAGTATACCTCGAAGTGAAATTTGGGGCAAATGTTTTCTTAGCTTGTGGGAGCAGTATTATAAGGGTGGGAGTCAATCACCATATTTGGAAAAGTGAAATAGTATGCCAATGTAAATATCTTAGGTACGGGTTGGCCGAAAGTTTCCTTCATCTATTATTTAGGAAGAAATGTGAATGATGTGCTAAACTTATTATAAGAGGGTCGGACAGAGGCCTTGTTGAGAGAACTTTGTACCCGATGAGGTAAGTATAATGGAGAAAAGAGTCCTTAAGTAGGTAATGGACTCATGAGAGGAGTCACCATCTGAAATTCTACTTGGATGATCGATACAGATGGCTATAATGTCATACTTTTGTCAGTAAGCATATTAATGCTTATTTATGAAGGGAGCTAAAAGAGTTGGAGAATTTAGTCAGGGAGTAAGACTAAATAAAATGGTACTAGTGAAACACTGTAGATGGGGGAGACCCACCAGGGGACCCGTTTAAATGATTTAGATAGCTGAATTCCTACCGAGTGACGGTGGATTTAGTCAGGGTTGTTAAAGCCGGTAGTTTGTTCCTTAGGGCCAGTGGAGCTAAGGGAACAATGGGGTTAGCCATCACAGTCGAGGCTACCAGGATCGGAGAGAAGGACAACCCTAATACGACCAGCATGGACAAAGATAAGTGGATTATATGAAGAGATATTTTTATGTGGAGAGTAGGACCACATGCATTGATTTTTCTCGAAGTGAAGGGACAAGAATATGGTGCCTAGAAGGGGCAATGATTAAGATAGTTTTGGTTCGGTTCGAACAAGCGTATTATGTCCGAGAACCATTTGAGCAGTCAGGGCGATTTGGCAAGGTGAAAGTATGAGTTTTATCCTCGGGTGAATGAGGTATGCTCTATGTGACACGAGCGAGTCACAGTATTTTGATTAGCACTAGATCCATGTGTGAGACGAGTTTAATGGTTGTATCAATAACATTATTATGTTTATGTATTTTTGTGGTATAGTGGGGCTATCTTTGGTTTCATCTGCGGGGTAGCGGGTGTAGTCATAGTGTTATATATTTTATTGGAATTACTCATTTTAGTGATGTGTTATACGAGTATGATAGTATCCTGAGTATAGACTGGTTAGAACGATAGTGGGCTAATATTGCAAGGCTATCGTGTTTGCTATTCCAAGGCAGGATGTGTTGTCTTGGCGATGCCTGACCTGAAAGAGGGTCAAGATCGCATTCATATATTATGTTGGAGACTTCGAATAGTATAGTTGCCTCGGAATACTGATCTCGAAATGTAGGGACTTTACCGATATATTGGTTTTATTATCGAGTGGAGAGATTTAGCTCGTTATTATGTTTAGCTCTCAAGACTTGGTGATAGGGAGAGCGCATTGTAATACCACTCCTTTAGAGACGTCGGAGTTGAGATTTATATTTATATGTCTGGGGATAGGATTTTGAGAGTCCCGGTTATGTGTTTGAAGTTTATGGAATTTAATTACTGCTAATGCTGAGTGATAATGCATTTGGGAGAGTTCCTTATTTGGATGAGATTGCGGGATGAGATACGTAAGGATTTTGATAAACGTCATGAGTAGAGAGACGTTGATGGATGCTAGGGCATTAGTTTTGAATGTTAATAAATGAAAGTGTTAAGAAAACACTTTGAGTTGAGAGCTACTATATAATATAAGGTCAGGGGAGCCGGTAGTGTCGTGAGACAACACTGAAAACTTTTCTTCTCACCCTGAGTTGAAGGGTGGAATGATGTTAAGGAGAATTAAATTTTGATTTATGGGGTGATTGAGAATAGCCATGTGTTATAGCCACGTTGAGAATGCGAGGCCAGTTTTGAGGGAAGTGTGTGACGTTTCTAGTGTTATTTTAATATGCATGGGTTGTAGGGTGTATGGGCTCCTTGGTTAGTTTGATTTTCAATCGCCCGAGATAGAAGGATGTGGAAATAAATTTGTGGAATATATACCTATGGGACAGTTATAAACAAGCTGGAATGGCATGATGGATTGAACGTCGTGTGAGAAGGATGACGATCAAAGTATATGAGCGCAATGAGAATAGCACACCCGAGATGAGTGGAAAGGCCGTGGTAAGCCATTTAAAAGGATATCTCTTGAGAAGAGGAAAATACAACTATTGTCTTAAAGTAGAGCGGAGTCCTACGCAGTCGAATGTTGATGTCTATAAGGTAAAAAGGCCTAGAGGTGCACATTGTGGCAAAACATGCACGAGCCATGATTTTTGGTATGCCCCAGGAAGGAAGGGGAGTATAAAGTACCACTTCATGTGAGGTAATATAAGTGAGAATTGGTGTTAGGTAAGACATAGTGAGATTGTCTCTGGGTGCACCACTCATATATGGAAATAGGTTGGTTCAAGATGACCAACCAGAAGTTTTGTATCAAGACAGTGATTCCAGTGATGGAATGGGCATATAGTCCAGTAAAAAAGGATTACACCAGTGCGAGGTGCTGCCCAATATTATTGTGAATTAGGATTAGATCCTTGAACTCCACCTCTGATAGAGATATTCGAAAAGCAGTGGGGATGACGTTTTATTTTGGAAAAATTGTGTCACCTATAACCGATGAGTATATGGGAGGGGATTTACATTGATGAATAATGTGAGTGGCGAGCATTATAAACTGTACGGTAATTGGGATGGGAAATTATCGATTGCTAGAGTTGTGTGTAATAACTCGTACCAGTTTACTATGGACAAGGTTCCATTTGAGGTTTTATGTGGAAAGCCTTGTTAATCCCTCTCTGGTTGTTTAGAGGTGAGTGAATAATTTGATTTTTGGATCAGATGTGATTTCGTGTCCGTTCTTGAGAGGGGCATTAACCACAAATTATTTTGGGGAGATTTTTTAGCTTCATGAGAGTTATGTCGCCATGAACCGAGATTTGAAGGACTGATTGGATTGGTCAGATGTTCTTATGTTCTCTCTCAGGACATGAGTTTTGTGTTGGTTTGTATACAGAAAGATGACACTTAGTGATGTGCGACCGTCCAATTGTATTAAGGTGATAGAGCCAATGATCTATAGGTTTATCTTACTCGAAAGTCGTTGGTAGAAGCACAAAGTGTGATGTGTCGTTATTGAAGTGAGAGCTTATGACTGATGGAGTATATCAGTATGAAGAAAATTGAACAAGCTTGCCGTGAAGCTGGGGCTATAATGATTAAGCCTTTAGACAACTGGGTAGTGGAGTGACCATATTGTTATTGTGATTTAATTTTGGGTACTAGAGTATGCTCTGATGTTAGAGATCCTAAGTCGTAGTACCAGTTGTATTCGAATTTCGAGTACAAAATTTCGTTGTAAGGGGGGAGTATGTGATACCCCATACTTTTATGAATATTTAAATTACATAAGTGGGTGTAATTTAATAATTTGAGAATTTTAAGTGGAAGAGAATTTGAAGTGAATGTTAAATATTAATTAGCGAGTTTTGGATAATTACTAATGTGTGATATATTACTTACGAGAATAAATAATTGAAGTTGGATTATTTTATATCATATCACGGTTGGAAAAGGTGACAAGTAATAATATTCTATTTGGAAAATACGTGCGGAGTTGTATTGGGTATAAAAAGGTGATTTTTTTTTATAAATGATTTGGATGGGGATTTCGACTGGACGGTTGGTCTCGAATAGTCTGAAATAGTCAAAATAGAGTAACCCGGGGTAGTGTCTGGGTTCCGGGGACTTTTTGGACTAGTAGGGACTCACATTTATGTATACGAGTCAATTTTGGGTTTAATAAGGAGAGAACCCTTATTTTTCTCTTATAATCCACGAGAGAAAGAGAAGAGAAGAAAAGAAAAGAAATAAAAGAGAGAAGGAAATAAAGGAAGAAAAGGAAGAAGAAGAGGAGATTTTCGGCCAAGCTCTAGTGAATGCCAGCACGAGGTCATCGAATTTATCCAACGAGGCAAGTGTTCAACTTGCTATAACTATTTATGCGTGTTTATTATTCATGTTGTAGTTGGTGAAAACTATATGATTTTTGGGTTTGGATTCTTGAATCAAAATGGAATTTTTGGAAATGATTTCATATAAATTGATGTGATAATAACTCTACATGAAATTTGAGCTTGAATCCATGTTAATGGTGTAATTTTTTGTGAGAAATTAGCAGAGTTGAATAAAATTGAAGTTTAATTAAGATAGGGTTTAAATCTTAGTTAAATTGATGAATACCATGAATTAATTGTTGTGTTGGGTAAAAATAAGTGGGGAGATGTTTATATTAATGATGGGTGATGTTAGAATCCATAAAATTTTATTTTGATGAGTGTTGGATTGAGAATGGGAGTTGAAGAAGAAGATTAACTTGGAAAAGTAGCCAAACTGAACCATTTCGAATCGATTCGCATGGGAGTGAATCGATTCGATCGAGGGCGAATCGATTCGGCCGTGTCAGAGTTGAAATTTTTTCTTGGTTTTGAAGATTAAAGGAAAATTGTGTTGTGTGGATAAATATTAGGGGATCCTAAAAAGAGTGTTAGGACTTCAAAATGATTAGATGAGTAATATAAGAACCTTAGGTTAGTGGGAATAAAATTCGGGTATGAATTTTAGGAGTGTTTGGGACGAGCGACACTCGGAGAATTATTTGGGCGGGTTTGTAGCTAGACGTGATAAGCTAATATTCGAAAGAAATTAATGTGAAAATTGTATCATAAGTTAGTGAATACTTTCGGAATTAAAATAAGTGTGTATAATTATGAATGAAGGCGAATTGGTATATTCGGGATTATAGGTTAATGCCACGTGAGATAGGCCTGAATAGCCGAATTTGATGGTGTAAGTGTATATATATATATATATATATATATATCTGTGTGTGAATGGTATATTTATGTGAAACATACACCTCTTGTACTATCATGGGAAATTGCGCATTGTGGGTGAATCCCCTGACTTGAGGAGCATGATGAGTATAGTCCCCAGGTCATATCATCTAGTTATTTAAGCAGTGTGACTCTTTATCATGAGTGAGACGTCTTGAATATGATTCGGTCTCACTTTCAAGTGAGGAACTATGATCGCTTCCCCTGCGTTTGTTTTATGTTTTTATCAGGTCGGTGTGAGACCCCGACCAGTGGTACTCAAGATGATATGTGTTCCCTGGAAGATGATAGCACTCTATAGATTGCATCCATTGAGTTACAGCTCAGAGGGATGGTTATTATACTTATATATATATATATATATATATATATATATATATATATATATATATATATATATATATATATATATAATGAGATGCAAACTGATTTCTTGTTACATCCGGGAAAATAAAATCCGGAATAAAAATGTGATATATGTATATAAAGATGAAAATATTTATATACGAGACTGATAACACTAAAATGTGAATAGTGTATTATAATTGGTGAAAGTTATTAATAATTAACGAATACATTATAAGTGAGGATTTATAATGCATAAGATCGGGAAAGCTTAGAATATTAAATGCGTGGGGTATGACATAGCGTATGGGTGATTTAGAGGTTTTGGAGAAATGCTAGTTAGACGGGGTAGCGTAACTAGGGTGTTTAAAATACATATGTTAGGTGTGCACTGTTAGATGAGAGGTGAGGGGTATCTAATATGAGTGCGACGCTAGTTTAAATATGGGGAATATCATATTCTAAATATTAATGTAATTTAAACACTTGCTAAATATTTTTTAAAACATTTTGGGCTTTGACCCTCTTGCAACTATTTTTCTTAAAACCTTTTTAAGTATCCAAACATAGGGACGTCGGGATGATAATATTCCTTCGAGTCAAATGATGTTGCAGCAGCTATGGATGCTAGTAGGGATTATTTATACGCTTCCTTCCTTGTGATCTAGATAGGAGGTATCGTGAGTTATATTCGGGCATCTTGCCCAACTATTGTAATTTATTTTATTTGTCGCATTTTTTTTGTTTACGCATATTCAATATGGTTCTAATAATATTTTATCGAGAGTTATCGGTTATTGTTTTATTCAATTAATGTTTATATTAATTGTGTGGATGGATTTTATTGTGAGTTTAAGTTAACAAGATGAGAGAGCTTAAAATTTGATATCGGGCCTATTAGGATATTAGTAATTAAATTGGTTTTTGACAGTGTTGCTGAGAATGATCCATTATGAGAATCTTGTTTTATTTTGATAAAGGATTTATCAGCCGAGATTAAAATAGGTGGTGATGATACGAGAAATCGGCCATAAGACCTTCTCGTACCAGCAGGTCAAGAATGATGTGTGTGTTAAACACGTAAAGCAAGCAAACAGAGAGAAGACAAGATATAGAGTGGTTCAGCCTCTAAAATAGGTCTACGTCCACTGTGTTGCTCCGTTCTCATTATGTGCGTTGCATTGTACAATATAATCATGCCTATAGAGGCGTAAAAGTATGAGAATAAAGGAGAGTACATGACAGTATTGGAGATTTCGGTGAGCCCGTGAGGTGGCTATGATGCAGATCCTTAGCCTCCAAAGCCTATGTTGGGGTGATGTAGAGAGGATCTGTGTTGTAATGCCTCAGGTGTGTGTGGAACCGATCCCTCTCTTCTAGGTGAGGGTCCTCTATTTATGAGGAATTGTGTTGAGTCAGATGCCCTGAGCACGTGGCGTATGCCGAGTTTGCGGCCGTTGTGGATAAAGGGGGGTGCGGCCTGCAAGGCAAGCAGTGTTGCAAACTGGAGGGCCGCGCACCCTAAGGTGGGATGCCACGGCCTATGATGGAGAGGGCCACACCCTAAATGAGTTCTGGCCGCGCCCTAAGTGAGGTTAGGCCGCGCCCTATATGAGAGAATACATCCGCGATAGGGTGCTATATTTGTACTATCAATAAGCCCCCAAGCCGTAGTGCCAAGGGAGATCAATTGGGACTGCGGCTAAGTAGTCTAGGTGCCGCGGCACTACCAAAGCGACGGTTCGTCTTCCGCCCTCCCTTATATAAATTGTTTTTGGCCGTGGACTTCATTACGTTTCCAAAACTTTTGAGAGCACATCGAGAGTGAAACTCTGCACTTTCTTTCTTGCACATTCCGGAGACTTTTCGAGGCGGCATGTGGCGGTTCAAAGTGGTCTGTAGCTGATCTTTGTGACTTTCTTCATTTCCAGGTGATTTTTCAACCACTATTTACAGTTTTCTTCCCTTATGATACTTTGCCTGGTTCATTTGCTAGAAATCTAGGGTTTTATTTGTCCGTTTTGCTTTTTCCACGTATGCTGCATATGAAATACGTAGAACTGTTCTTGATGTTCATGATCGAACACTCCGTATTCAGTGGGTTTGATTCTAAAAGTGATTAGATTTAGGTAATCAACTTGTTTATGATAGAGGCCGCGGCATGGTAGGATTTCAATAATCTTTTTCGTGAACTGGTACAATTCTACGTCATACCGTGCCAAACGGCCGCGATCCCTCGAACTATCATCCGCAGCATCAAATCACCACCCTTAGTAGTTTCGGAATAGCCTTAAAACTTTCATGAACCCAAGAAATTCATGTTAAATAACTATAGCTGCTGCTAGAGCATAAAGAGTGGACTGAAAATTTAGGAATGGCCGTCGCCACGAATGCCCTAAAAGCAATTCTATCTTATTACCGCGGCATTCTATGTTCCTCTGATATAGATGTGGCCGCGGCTTGTTGGGACAGTACGATCCCATTAGACATTTTTTGATTCAAAAATACCCTTCTGCGGCTTCTTGAAGTCTTACAAATCATACTGGCTGCGGTGCCTAACTGCGAACTCTGTTTTTCAGGTACTGCTGCAGCCATATGAGCTTTGACCCAGACGAGTTCCTAAGAGGCTTTTGGGCAAAGCATTTTGGGACCTCTCCCCCCGAGCTTACTTCTGTGCCCCCTCTAAGATCAGTTGGGCCCTGCAAACTAAAATATTACCCGAACTGCGTGATAATCGACTCAGACTTCGCGGACTCTGCATCTGGGAAAGATTCCCAATCTCCACTGATGGAAGAGGAAGCCATCTCAAGTACACATCCAATGGGTGTAGGAGACCATGCCGCGGCTGTTAGAAATAACCCAGGAGGAACATCTGGGAGGGCTGAGAGACCCCTTACCGCGCTTGATAACCGCGGCTCGATGACCCAAGATTGGGTCGAGCAGGTTGCTGAGGCCTTCGGATTTCCAAAAAATTTGACGTGCTCGGCCCCTACCGCGAACCAAAGACCGTGCACAGTTCTATCCGATGATGTAATTTGCTTCCCGCTGCACGACTTCATTTACGGGTTGCGGCTACCAGTCCCAGTTCCTATCCGTCGCCTTTTTCAGGCAATGAACCTGGCCCCGGCATAGCTGGACCCTAATGGATGGAGAGCCGTTCTCGCTGCAATTGTCCTTTGGGATAAATTGTTCAAAAAGGACATCACTCATGAGGAGTTCTTTCACTTCTACCGTCCAAAGGAGAACACAGTGAAATTTGCGGGGTATTATTACCTTTCTAGCCGCGGCAGGGACGAGGCCCTTTACACCGGGAGACCGACCAGTGTGAAGAATTGGAAGGGGAAATTGTAAGGACATTTTTGTCCATTAATAATTTATTACGTCGCACGCCGTTACACCGTTGATGAAATTCAAGACTCATACATTCATCAACGGATCCGAATATCAAAAGAAGAAGAGGAATCAAAGTCTGACATCCGGACCGGTCCGCCTCCCTACCGGACCGATCCGCCCCAAACCGGACCGATCTGCTTGCTGCAGATCCAGTATACCCCGGACCGATTGCGAACCGATGGAGCCATATTTTAAAAGAACCAATCCGGTCATAACCGGACCGATCCGCCTCAGAATAAAAGAACCGATCCGGTCAACCGGACCGATCCGTCCCCAAGCCGGACCGGTCCGCCTGGAATAAATTCGGCCAGATCTGCTTGAGATTTTTTAGGCTCAAAGTTTTCTTATTTAAAGCCAACTTCGGGGAGTTGTTTTCTAAGACTTTTCAAGACGATTTTCAGAGTCCTAAATACTCTAAGTCTTCACCTTTTTTAGTCCCAAGACTCTTTTTTATTCACACCAAAAATCCCAATTACTTTTGTGAATCTTTTAGAACCCTAGAACAAAAACTTTGTTGTTCATCTTTGTGGAGAGATCTTTGCAACCGAGGGCTGCGTGTCATTGCTAAGGGAGTCTCTACAAAGTGTTATGACTGCGTGTCATTGAGGAGAGCTGCGGTTCTACCTTTATTGTTTCGGCTGCGAGTCCTTGGAGGGTGCTGCGTGTATTCTCTTGCTGAGTTCAAGACTGCGTGTCTTTGTGGGTTGGCAGCGCATTGATCCATTGCAGATTTCTCTATGTAATTGTAAGTTGCGTCTTGTATATTCATAGTGAAATATAGGTTTTACCCGAAAGGGGTTTTTTCCTGAAATCTGTGTCTCAGCATATTTTTGTGTCACGTGCTTTATTTATTTACGGGTTGACACACGCACCGTAGATGCATGTTTAGGGGTGAAATTAAATAAGTGTGCTATATTAGAAAGTTGCGAAGTTAATCAATTATCACACGTAATTCTCGCGTTCTCAAATTGGTATCAGAGCGGGTTACGCTAATTTATCGCATGATCATATTTTCCGCAAAATCGTGTGATAGTGATTTTTTTTGAAAAAAAATACCAGTTTTGTGAAAATTCGCATTTTTTCCTATGGAGCACTTATATAATTTGATGCCTATTTTTGACGGGTCTAATTATGCCTACTGGAAAGCTCGTATGAAATCGATTTTAAAATCTATTGACTAGCGTGTTTGGTTGCTTTGCGAAAATGGTTGGACTCCTCCCACGGTCACTGTTAATAACATCACCACTTTAAAACCCGTGTCAGCCTGGATTGAAGATGATTATAAATGATCCAATTTTAATTCCCGTGGTCTGAGTGCTATTTCTGGAGCTGTCTCTCCTGATGAGTTTCGCCGAATTATGACGTGCACCACGTCTAAAGAGGCTTGGGATGTTTTGAAACTGACACATGAGGGTACGAACGCGGTTAAAGAATCAAAATTACAAAATTTGGCCACCCAATTTGAGACTATCACCATGTCTGAGTCCGAATGCTTTGATGATCTTTATGCACGTTTGTCGGACATTGTTAACACACGTTTTAATTTGGGTGAGGTGATTGATAACACACGTGTCGTTAAAAAGATTTTGAGATCTCTCCCAAAACACTTTATTCCTAAAGTCACTGTTTTGAACTCTTTGGGAAATTTGAAATCACTTAAGTTGGAAGAACGTGTAGGAGATCTTCAAACCTATGAGATTGACATGTTTCCCAAAACTACTAAGGCTAAGGATAATGGCATTGCTTTAAAGACTCATTTTAAGAAAAAGAAAGAAAAAGTTTGTGAGTCCGATTCTGAGGGAGATTTTAATTTTAATGATATGACCTTGTTTGCAAAAAATTTTAAAAAATTTCTCAACATGAACAAAAATAATTCTTCCAATAAAAAGAATTTTTTTGAGAAAAATAAAAAGAAAGGAAAGGCCAAAGAAAGTGGTGAGAGGGAAAAAGAGAATAAATCCGATGAGGAGTGTGAGGAAGATTTTGAGAATGTCACTTGTTTTGAATGTGGGGGTAAGGGACATAAGTCGTTTGAGTGTCCTACGTGGCTTAGAAAGAAAGGAAAGAAAGTAGCAATGCCCGCCACACTTAGTGATAGTAGTGAAGGTGAGGGTGATGAGACGAGTGGTGAGAAGTTTGTAGCTTTTTCTAGTCGTGTGAGCACTCCCACCTTGTCCCACAATAGTGCACACAAATGTGATAGTGATGATTTGAGCGCTTCAAGTAAGGGAGAAAGTGAGAGTGAAAGTGGAGATGAAAGTGAGCTCCAAAAAGCTTTTAGAGATTTGTACACTGAGACCTTGAAAACAAAGAAGTATAATCATGATTTAGGTCGTCGGGTTTTAGATTTGGAGAAAGAGAAGGAGGTTTTGAGAAAGGAGAAGTGTGATTTGACCAGCACGTTGTCTAGTCTGACGACACGTGTATCCCAACTCGAGAGTGATCTCAAACGAGCCACGGTGGTCAAAGTCAAGTTTGAGAACGCACCTAAGAAGGTTGAAAAGGTGGTTCTCAAGGGTAAAGGTGAGAAGTTTGGAATAAGTCATGAAGGTGCTTCTTCTTCCCAATTAGCACCCGAGCCGGTTCCCACTTTAGTGACAGTTTCACATATGTCTCACCCTAACCCACCTAGGCGTCCCATTCCTATTAGGAAAGTGCGTCCTATAGTTTTTGAGAGAGGTGTTCCTAGGCCTATTTATGTTTGTTCCCATTGCAAGAGGAGAGGACACCTTAGGGAATTTTTCTTTAAGTTGGATTATGTGTCTCGTTTTGCTTATACACGTGTTTCTAGCACACATGCACTCACACATGATACTTTACATGCTCCCGGAGACTACATGAGAGAGTTTGCACACTTAGGTGAGAAAGTTAAGTTCTTAGTCAAAACTTCACAAGAATTGATGGAGGTTTTTCATAAGTTGTCACCACCTTTTGAAAACCCCTCTGCACCTAATGATTGAGGTTTGACTTGTTTACTAGCATAGGGTGATTTTCATGATGGCATTGTTTTCCTATTTCTAGTATGTATCATTTTGTATGTTTTATTTTTTTAAAATTTTAAAAAATCCAAAAAGATTTTTGTATTTTGTTTGCACCGTTTGTGGATGAACACTTTGGATGACCAAGTCACAACATCATTCCATTATTTTCATGTGACTATTTGATAGTGTTTTGAGATAATAGGTCAATTCATCTATGTGCTTTATAATGTTTTGAGTCATTAAGATGTAATTAAGTGTTACTTCCTACATGTTTGACTCATGTTTCCTTTATTGCACACATGCACGGGTTTGTTTGATTATTGTGCTTGTCTTATCACATGTTGGTTGGGTGTTTTCACTTCAATCCTGTCCTTAAAACGAACCAAGCGCGATATATTTTGATAAGGAAATTGTGCATATAAAAACCGTTTTGTGAGTTTGTGTGCTTTATTTGTAAAACGGGGAGGGGCTGCGAAAGGTAATCATCTATCCTTTGCGCAAAAGCCACCGTTAAAAAGGACCTAAAAAATTGAGGAATTTTAATATCCGAGGTCCAAAGAGGTTAAAAGATCCCGGGAAAAAAATTAAAGGCAATAAAAAGATATTCATGCCAAATAGGGGCCATTTAGGTTTTTGCACCAATTCTCCAAAGTTTGAGAATTTAGATTACCTCTAAAATAAAATATATATGAGGGTGTTTGGTTGGAGAATTTAAAACGGGTTTGCACGTCCTTGAAATGCTTGAAAATGCGCTAAATAGTTTTGGACGTTATTGGTGTGGAAATCATTTTGACTTTGATGTGTTGATTTGCATAAGACGATGTCATCTAAATTCAACAAACTTTTCACCTAAGGATACTTTTGATGTTCATTCGTTAGGGGTACACATATGCATCGTGCACATATGATTGATTGAGTTAATTTACCTATCGAATGTGTTCACACCCATTCATTCCATTTCCATGACTTGGTTGTTTGAGTCTAAATCCATGGTGTGATTTTTGTATCATATTTGTTCATACTGGTATCCTATCTTTGTATGATAAATTTGAAAAATCAAAAATAGTTTGTGTATTTTTTTTATATACTGTGACACCCCGATTTTGCTTGTTTGATTCATTCTTCTTATTTGTCTATTTGGAGACATCATAAAAAGGTGAAGAAAGAATTATCTTATTATGGGGGAGATTTGAAAGTTTGAGTTTGCTCATAAATTGGTATATATGTTTATCTCATTTCAAACTCGATATGTCACTTGGTATTTTGCTTTGTCTCATGTGTGTAGGTACTACATGGATTATCATTGGATTGCACACCCTGATGAGAAAAGTGTTAGGATTCCTGCAGAATTGAAGAGAAAACGCTGTAGTCTTATTCAATTGTATCTTTCCAGTTTTGGGTTCATGGAAGGGTTGATTTGTATAGGCATTTTTAGTTGTTTGATAATTCGGATGCTTTGTTTTTATGTATGTACCGGCATAGACATAGGGGGAGATTTGTAAGGACATTTTTGTCCATTAACAATTTATTATGTCGCACGCCGTTACACCGTTGAAGAAATTCAAGACTCATACATTCATCAACGGATCCGAATATCAAAAGAAGAAGAGGAATCAAAGTCTAACAGCCGGACCGGTCCGCCTCCCTACCGGACCGATCCGCCACCGGACTGATCCGCCCTAAATCGGACCGATCTGCTTGCTGCAAATCCAGTATACCCCAGACCGATTGCGAACCGATGGAGCCATCTTTTAAAAGAACCGATCCGGTCACAACCGGACCGATCCGCCTCAGAATAAAAGAACCGATACGGTCAACCGGACCGATCCGTCCCCAAGCCGGACCGGTCCTCCTGGGATAAATTCGGCCATATCTGCTTGAGATTTTTTAGGCTCAAATCTTTCTTATTTAAAGCCAACTTCGGGGAGTTATTTTCTAAGACTTTTCAAGACGATTTTCAGAGTCCTAAATACTCTAAGTCTTCAACTTTTTGAGTCCCAAGACTCTTTTTTATTCACACCAAAAATCCCAATTACTTTTGTGAATCTTTTGGAACCCTAGAACAAAAACTTGGTTGTTCATCTTTGTGGAGAGATCTTTGCAACTGAGGGCTGCATGTCATTGCTGAGGGAGTCTCTACAAAGTGTTATGACTGCGTGTCATTGAGGAGAGCTGCGGTTCTACCTTTGTTGTTTGGGCTGCGAGTCCTTGGAGGGTGCTGCGTGTATTCTCTTGCTGAGTTCAAGACTGCGTGTCTTTGTGGGTTGGCTGCGCGTTGATCCATTGCAGATTTCTCTATGTAATTGTAAGTTGTGGTTTTTATATTCATAGTGAAATAAAGGTTTTACCCGAAAGGGGTTTTTTTCCTGAAATCTGTGTCTCAGCATATTTTTGTGTCACATGCTTTATTTATTTATGGGTTGACACACGCACCGTAGATGCATGTTTAGGGCTGAAATTAAATAAGTGTGCTATATTAGAAAGTTGTGAAGTTAATCAATTATCACACGTAATTCTCGCGTTCTCAAATTGGTAGCAGAACGGGTTACGCTAATTTATCGCGTGATCATATTTTCCGCAAAATCGTGTGATAGTGATTTTTTTTTTTTTTAAAAAAAATTGTTTTGTGAAAATTCGCATTTTTTCCTATGGAGCACTTATATAATCAGATGCCTATTTTTGACGGGTCTAATTATGCCTACTGGAAAGCTCATATGAAATCTATTTTAAAATCTATTGACGAGCGTGTTTGGTTGCTTTGCGAAAATGGTTGGACTCCTCCCACGGTCACTGTTAATAACATCACCACTTTAAACCCGTGTCAGCCTGGACTGAAGATGATTATAAATTATCTAATTTTAATTCCCGTGGTCTGAGTGCTATTTCTGGAGCTGTCTCCCCTGATGAGTTTCGCCGAATTATGACGTGCACCACGTCTAAAGAGGCTTGGGATGTTTTGAAACTGACACATGAGGGTACGAACGCGGTTAAAGAATCAAAATTACAAAATATGGCCACCCAATTTGAGACTATCACCATGTCTGAGTCCGAATGCTTTAATGATTTTTATGCACGTTTGTCGGACATTGTTAACACACATGTTTTAATTTGGGTGAGGTGATTGATAACACGCGTGTCGTTAAAAAGATTTTGAGATCTCTCCCAAAACGCTTTATTCCTAAAGTCACTATTTTGAACTCTTTGGGAAATTTGAAATCACTTAAGTTGGAAGAACTTGTAGGAGATCTTCAAACCTATGAGATTGACATGTTTCCCAAAACCACTAAGGCTAAGGATAATGGCATTGCTTTAAAGACTCATTTTAAGAAAAAGAAAGAAAAAGTTTGTGAGTCCGATTCTGAGGGAGATTTTAATTTTAATGATATGGCCTTGTTTGCAAAAAATTTCAAAAAAATTTCTCAACAAGAACAAAAATAATTCTTCCAATAAAAAGAATTTTTTTGAGAAAAATAAATAGAAAGGAAAGGCCAAAGAAAGTGGTGAGAGGGAAAAAGAGAATAAATCTGATGAGGAGTGTGAGGAAGATTTTGAGAATGTCACTTGTTTTGAATGTGGGGGTAAGGGACATAAGTCGTTTGAGTGTCCTACGTGGCTTAGAAAGAAAGGAAAGAAAGTAGCAATGCCCGCCACACTTAGTGATAGTAGTGAAGGTGAGGGTGATGAGACGAGTGGTGAGAAGTTTGTAGCTTTTTCTAGTCGTGTGAGCACACCCACCTTGTCCCATAATAGTGCACACGAATGTGATAGTTATGATTTGAGCGCTTCAAGTAAGGGAGAAAGTGAGAGTGAAAGTGGAGATGAAAGTGAGCTCCAAAAAGCTTTTAGAGATTTGTACACTGAGACCTTGAAAACAAAGAAGTATAATCATGATTTAGGTCGTCGGGTTTTAGATTTGGAGAAAGAGAAGGAGGTTTTGATAAAGGAGAAGTGTGATTTGACCAGCACGTTGTCTAGTCTGACGACACGTGTATCCCAACTCGAGAGTGATCTCGAGCGTGCCAGGGTGGTCAAAGTCATGTTTGAGAACGCACCTAAGAAGGTTGAAAAGGTGGTTCTTAATGGTAAAGGTGAGAAGTTTGGAATAAGTCATGACGGTGCTTCTTCTTCCCAATTAGCACCCGAGCCGGTTCCCACTTTAGTGACAGTTTCACATATGTCTCACCCTAACCCACCTAGGCGTCCCATTCCTATTAGGAAAGTGCGTCCTAGAGTTTTTGAGAGAGGTGTTCCTAGGCCTATTTATGTTTGTTCCCATTGCAAGAGGAGAGGACACCTTAGGGAATTTTGCTTTAAGTTGGGTTATGTGTCTCGTTTTGCTTCTACACGTGTTTCTGGCACACATGCACCCACACATGATACTTTACATGCTCCCGGAGACTACATGAGAGAGTTTGCACATTTAGGTGAGCAAGTTAAGTTCTTAGTCAAAACTTCACAAGAATTGATGGAGGTTTTTCATAAGTTGTCACCACCTTTGGAAAACCCCTCCGCACCTAATGATTGAGGTTTGACTTGTTTACTAGCATTGGGTGATTTTCATGATGACATTGTTTGCCTATTGCTAGTATGTATCATTTTGTATGTTTTATTTTTTTAAAATTTTTAAAAATCCAAAAAGATTTTTGTATTTTGTTTGCACCGTTTGTGGATGAACACTTTGGATGACCAAGTCAAAACATCATTCCATTATTTTCATGTGACTATTTGATAGTGTTTTGAGATAATAGGTCAATTCATCCATGTGCTTTATAATGTTTGGAGTCATTAAGATGTAATTAAGTGTTACTTCCTACATGTTTGACTCATGTTTCCTTTATTGCACACATGCACGGATTTGTTTGATTATTGTGCTTGTCTTATCACATGCTGGTTGGGTGTTTTCACTTCAATCCTGTCCTTAAAACGAACCAAGCGCGATATATTTTGATAAGGAAATTATGCATATAAAAACCGTTTTGTGAGTTTGTGTGCTTTATTTGTAAAACGGGGAGGGGCTGCGAAAGGTAATCATCTATCCTTTGCGCAAAAGCCACCGTTAAAAAGGACCTAAAAAATTGAGTAATTTTATTATCCGAGGTCCAAAGAGGTTTAAAGAGCCCGAAAAAAAATTAAAGGCAATAAAAAGATATTCATGCCAAATAGGGCCATTTAGGTTTTTGCACCAATTCTCCAAAGTTTGAGAATTTAGATTACCTCTAAAAGAAAATATATATGAGGGTGTTTGGTTGGAGAATTTAAAATGGGTTTGCACGTCCTTGAAATGCTTGAAAATGCGCTAAATAGTTTTGGACGTTATTGGTGTGGAAATCATTTTGACTTTGATTTGTTGATTTGCATAAGACGATGTCATCTAAATTCAACAATCTTTTCACCTAAGGATACTTTTGATGTTCATTCGTTAGGGGTACACATATGCATCGTGCACATATGATTGATTGAGTTGATTTACCTATCGAATGTGTTCACGCCCATTCATTCCATTTCCATGACTTGGTTGTTTGAGTCTAAATCCATGGTGTGATTTTTGTATCATATTTGTTCATATTGGTATCCTATCTTTGTATGATAAATTTGAAAAATCAAAAATAGTTTGTGTATTTTTTTTATATACCGTGACACCCCGATTTTGCTTGTTTGATTCATTCTTCTTATTTGTCTATTTGGAGACATCATAAAAAGGGGGAGAAAGAATTATCTTATTATGGGGGAGATTTGAAAGTTTGAGTTTGCTCATAAATTGGTATATATGTTTATCTCATTTCAAACTCGATATGTCACTTGGTATTTTGCTTTGTCTCATGTGTGTAGGTACTACATGGATTATCATTGGATTGCACACCCTGATGAGAAAAGCTTTGAGATTCCTGCAGAATTGAAGAGCAAACGCTGTAGTCTTATTCAATTGTATCTTTCCAGTTTTGGGTTCACGGAAGGGTAGATTTGTATAGGCATTTTTAGTTGTTTGATAATTCGGATGTTTTATTTTTATGTATGTACCGGCATAGACATAGGGGGAGATTTGTAAGGACATTTTTGTCCATTAACAATTTATTATATCGCACGCCGTTACACCGTTGAAGAAATTCAAGACTCATACATTCATCAACGGATCCGAATATCAAAAGAAGAAGAGGAATCAAAGTCTGAAAGCTGGACCGGTCCGCCTCCCTACCGGACCGATCCGCCACCGGACCGATCCGCCCCAAACCGGACCGATCTGCTTGCTGCAGATCCAGTATACCCCGGACCGATTGCGAACCGATGGAGCCATATTTTAAAAGAACCGATCCGGTCATAATCGGACCGATCCGCCTCAGAATAAAAGAACCGATCCGGTCAACCGGACCGATCCGTCCCCAAGCCGGACCGGTCCGCCTGGGATAAATTCGGCCAGATCTGCTTGAGATTTTTTAGGCTCAAAGTTTTCTTATTTAAATCCAACTTCGGGGAGTTGTTTTCTAAGACTTTTCAAGACGATTTTCAGAGTCCTAAATACTCTAAGTCTTCACCTTTTCTAGTCCCAAGACTCTTTTTTATTCACACCAAAAATCCCAATTACTTTTGTGAATCTTTTAGAACCCTAGAACAAAAACTTGGTTGTTCATCTTTGTGGAGAGATCTTTGCAACCGAGGGCTGCGTGTCATTGCTGAGGGAGTCTCTACAAAGTGTTATGACTGCGTGTCATTGAGGAGAGCTGCGGTTCTACCTTTATTGTTTGGGCTGCGAGTCCTTGGAGGGTGCTGCGTGTATTCTCTTGCTGAGTTCAAGACTGCGTGTCTTTGTGGGTTGGCTGCGCATTGATCCATTGCAGATTTCTCTATGTAATTGTAAGTTGCGTCTTGTATATTCATAGTGAAATAAAGGTTTTACCCGAAAGGGGTTTTTTCCTGAAATCTGTGTCTCAGCATATTTTTGTGTCACATGCTTTATTTATTTATGGGTTGACACACGCACCGTAGATGCATGTTTAGGGCTGAAATTAAATAAGTGTGCTATATTAGAAAGTTGCGAAGTTAATCAATTATCACACGTAATTCTCGCGTTCTCAAATTGGTATCAGAGAGGGTTACGCTAATTTATCGCATGATCATATTTTCCTCAAAATCGTGTTACACTACCGCAAAGGCTGCGCGGAGGATGAAGCGAGCCTTGGATTCTGCGGACTTTGAAAGGCTAGTTGGAGAAGATCATGAAGATCTGGAGGACTATGGCCTCCATATCCTTCTGAGGGTATGTACCAGTTGTCATTTGACTTTGCATATCATATTTTCCCGTATTTTCTAACGCCTTTTCTTTCAGGCCGCGGATGTTATTGTGGTCCAGAAGAGGAAGTACGAGGCTTTATATAGGTTGAAAGAGGCCGAAAAGAGTGCACATACCGCGGACTTACAAGATGCACGGACTTCTGCTTTTGAGGCGGGGAAAAAGTCTTCTGCAACGGACCTTCAAGCAGCCCATATAGACCTTGAGAAAGCCGTCAAGGCGAGGGAGTAAGCGGAGGAGAATTTCAAACAGGCCGCGGAATCCCTAAAATCCTCGCAGGCCCAGACTGCGGAGGCCGCCCGTGTTGCGAAAATTTCAAATGCCAAGCTTGCCCTTTTCCAGCAGAAATATGAGGAGCTAGAGGCCAAGTCCGCCCAGAAAGATGAAGATCATACCGCGACAGTGAAAAACTTGAAAGAAGATCATGGTGACGCCCTCCAGCTAGCCATAGATCATGCCGCGGAGTCATTCAAAGGCTCCAAGGATTTCTTTCTTATCAATAACAGGGAATACCTCCGTGGCTACCAGGAGCTGCGGCAGAGATTTATCAAGAGGTTCCCTGAGGCCAAGGAGGATGTCCTTGCCTGGAAGTTAAGCGATGCCGAACATCAAGAGTGCATCGCTGAACTTAAGGCCGCGGCAGAAGAGAGGGCAAGGCTCAGGGCCGAGGCAGAGGCATAAGTCGCGGACGGAGAGACCGAGACTGCAGCGGGCGGAGAAGATGGTGATGATGATGATGACGCAACCTCTTGAACTCCTAATTTCGGTTGCATCATTAATATAGGGCTGCGTCCCTCCCTTTTGTAATCTTTGAACTTCTTTTGTGGCTGCGACCTTCATTATGTAATCTATGGCTTATAAATACCAAGGCTGCGGCCATATTTTTACCATTACAATTGACTGCTTAATGTATTCCTTGCTCTTTTATATTGCATGACTTACATTGCTTGCTATAATGAATGGTTGTACATTACTGCCTCATCTCTGAAAATGCCTCCTCGTTCCGACAGACGTAACATTTCAAGTTCGCAGTCAGAGATCGATTTCATAGTTTGATTTTTTTTTTTGTCAATGTCTGCGTCCATACAAATGGTGTTAAATCCCTGGCATCGACTGCTGCGTCACGTCAGCTGCGTACAAGCCGCAGCTCGTTATTATGTCGCGTCATGTAAATATCTTTACCTGACTGCCGCGGACAGGATTTCAAGGCTGGGACTTGCTGATTGCATGGATCTGCAGTTGCTTTCATTGCACCCGGTTGTCTGAACCGTTTATCTTTTGTTATCCCATAACCAACATGGAATATGTGGAGAACTCTTTCCTTAGACTTGGTACAACTGATTCTCTACTACCATCGCATTCGACATTGTAGCTTTCTCATGCTTCAAGATGTTAGTGCCTTACCATTTTCATGAATGAGTGGCTCCTAGGGCTCTGTAACCGTATTGGTGGATGTGGCACATTTCTGGTTTATCTGAACAATGCGCCTCTGTAGACATATGTTGGAGTTTCCAACTCTTCTTGGGCTGGGTCATGTCACCAAGCCCTAACATGCGAGACACTATCAAGCCTCTCCAGGCTGGGTTATGCTATTAAGCCACCCCCAGCTAATATGCGAGACACTATCAAGCCTTTCTAGGCTGGGTTATGTTATTAAGCCACCCACAGCTAATATGCGAGACACTATCAAGCCTCTCCAGGCTTGGTTATGTTATTAAGCCACCCACAGCTAATATGCGAGACACTATCAAGCCTCTCCAGGCTGGGTTATGTTATTAAGCCACCCACAGCTGCTGATATATAGAGAGTCATTCTTGGCTAGATAGTATAAGCCTCCCGGTCCGATGGCGCGTCCCAAAGCTGAGCACGGGCATTGTAAGGCCCCGTGACTAATGAAAGCTCCTTTAATCTTCAGATACTTTGGTGAATATTATCATCATATGATAAGATGTAGTTGCACATATATAAAGGTCGTAATCCCTCCATATGCGCATCCCGAAATAATAATAATCTTTCGAGATAATTTGTTATCCTTCCTCTGGAATCTGTTTAAGACACAAAGTCTTTTTGTGAGATAGCAGGTTAAGAAACCAAGAGAAATATCAGATATGGCAAAATTTGCTAATTCATATGTTTATATATGTCTGCTTCAGCTAATGACTTTATTAATAAAACATAAGGTCTTAAGTATTAAGGCTACAATTGAGCTTCATAAAACATAAACAGAAATAGTTGAAAATGGAAAGACTAAGGATGAGGTGCGGCATGGAGCCACTATCAGGTCCTGCTGGGTCCTTTATGCATTCTTTAGGAATCGCTGCAGCATCCCTTGCCCAATTAGCCTTTAAACTTCGTCTTTCAGAGCATAGCATTGCCCTGTGTCATGGCTATGGTCCTGATGGAATTTGCACCAGCTAGCTTTTTTCCTCTTGTGGGGTGGAGCTCTCAACTTTTCGGGCCACCTCAAAAGCTTGTCCTCTTTGATGAACTCAAAGATCTCTTCAACCGGGAAAATCAACGGAGTATTGATACCCGACTACTTTTCTGATTTCTCTGCCCTCCTTTTCTGACTCCTACTGGTTGATTCCGCAGCTTCTTTAACTACTGCGGCAGACAAAGCTTTTTCCTCCGAAACCGCGCCTATATTTTGAGAGGCCGTGGCCTCTAACATTAGCACCCTCTGTGTTAGGTAATTGACCTGGGTCTGAAGTGAGGCATGGCTGTCATAGAGGTGATTAAGGTGATTATACAGTTGCATAATCTCATCCTTGACTTCTGCACTCTGGCTGGATCCCCCTTCCATTTCTGCTCTTGTTAGCCTTTATAAAGTATATAGAATCTGAGACGAAACTAACAGAAGTGAGTGATCACAGGAATATTGGGAAGGGGAACTTGAACTGCTCCATGATATGGTGAGGAGGCCGCGGCAAGTATGGCACACAAGTGTACTGCCGCGGCCCTTCAATGTTATTCACCAAGGTCGAGCGGAAGGCAACTTAAGTCCTTCCACTACACCAAATCTGCCCATTTGTCAAGGTCATTGACCTTGACAAATCCACCTTGTCAAGGTCAATGACCGTGACATTTCGAGGCGAGATAACTTTTTTTGTCACGGTCGTGTCACGGTCATTGACCTTGACCCAAAACTCGCGTTTTGTGTCACGGTCGTGTCGCGGTCAATGACCGTGGCACGTTTGTCACGGTTTATAACCGTGACAAAGCCGTGACCCTTTTTTAAAAAATTGTCACGGTCATTGACCGTGACAAGTCCTTGACAAATCTTGTCACGGACTTGTCACGGTCAATGACCGTGACAATTCTGGGCAGAATTTTAAAAAAATCTGCTGGGCAGTATGGCCACTGTCACTGCCCAGCAGTATATTTGTACCTGTTATAGCAACGTTGTACCTGTTCCAAACATCATATATCCAACACAAACTAAAGATAATGCAAATATATATTCATGACAGTATAATCCAAATATTCAAAGTAAAAATAATATACATGACGATATAATCCAAATATAATTAAAATGGACAAACTTGAAAATAATGTTACTACATGCCTTGGATAAAACTGAGGAGGTGAGTAGGCCACACGACATACGAATTGACGCACCCACTAATATACGTCGTGCCGCATTGTTCGCGCAACCACAATAGGGAGTTCTCCTTCCCGGGTATGACATGCGTGACGAGCACCCTGGACTCCATCTCTTGAAGCACACGTCCATAGACTATTCCACCCTTGACGATATTCGGGTCCCTCAACCCCCGCCCTATCCGCTGGCCATCAAATACGTCCAATATGAACATGCTCGGCCAACCAATTGTCGACAATGGTCTGTTGGAGGGCGTCAAATAGGGAAGTGGATCGTCGAAGTACGAACGTGTAGGTGATGAAGCAGCGAGGTCCACATCCTCGTCATCCTGCGCCTCGTCCTCCCGCACCTCCTCCTCCACCGCCTTCTCCTTCCCTTCCCTTTCCCTTTACGGTCTCCACCCAACGTACGCTTCATGAATGCGTACATATCTTGGACCTTCGCCTCCAAACGGGACAGCTTCGCGTCGTGTGAATCCACCGTTCGAGCCAAGCCGGTGTCGCTCGTCTCCAATCCGATGATCCTAGATTTGGCCACCCGCGAGCTCACTCCCCTTGTCCTCCCCTTGCGATCAGAGCCAAGAACTTGGCTGAGTGCGTCTGTGGACAAAGATGCCTTGTCGGCATCAGACTGCGACTCATGCACTTCCTTAAGCTTTGCCTGAAACGATAAAAAGCACATGATTAGTAAAATAAGTAAACTAAAAAATTATAACGTAATTAACAATAATTAAACTGTCGGATTACTTACAATCGTGTCCGCGACGCTCGGGGACACCTCCTTGTCCTTCCCCTTCTTCGTCCGAAGAGCCACATAAGTATCGAGCCTATGTGGCTTACCCCTGGCCCACTCCCTACCCCCTGAAATAAAATAAAGTAAAGTAAAATTAGTATCGACCCCGCAAAGTAAAATAATATCCAATAATATATTTCTTTAGTTATAGATAAATTAAATCTTACCTGCATCCTATGCTCCACCTCAGCGTAAGAGGTCCGGCCGGAGTAGTGCACGTCCGTCTTTTTAGCCCGATTTTCCCTCCCCGATTGGCGAGATGCCAATTGTCGATCCTCGATCTCATTGTCAATGAACTTTTGCCATTGTGCCAATGAGATCGGCTCCTTGGGCGGGACGGATCCGCGCCATTGTAAAATGGACTCTCGTGTTTTTCCAAAGTACCGTGTTCGCATATTTTTCTTCCACGTCTTGTGTTGCTCCCTCAACTGCTCCAAGACGGAATCGCGTAGCTTTGGATCCAAGTTGAATTGTTCCTGTCCAACAAATACAATGTTAGTTGCGAATAAATATAAATATAAATATAAATTGAAATATTCATATAAATATTACCTGTAGTGCCGCCCAAACAGCTAACTTGAGCTCATACGGCACCTCCTTCCAACTCATAAACCCCGGGCCGATGACCGTCTTTAGCAGCTCGAGGGATCTCGCTAAAAGCTCCGACTTGTTTTCGACGGTAATCCGAAATTTTCCATATTTGGGGAGCCTAGCGGCGGAGGAGCCTTCGTCGCCTCCGCTACCACCTAACCCAGACGACATCATCATAAACAGCATCATCATCTTCGCCTTAACATCTGAAGGAGACATTTTTGCTGTAAAAAAAATGTTATTAGTACAGATAAAAAAAAATGTTAATAGTACACATTTAGTTTTACCTAATTGAATTAATAGTACAGATAAAAAAATGTTCCGTCTATATTATAACGTATGTGTAAGTTCCGTCAATACCATTTCGTTTCAATTTTGTAATATTATGTTTTTTCCAAATATTTAAAGAGTTATTAATTGGGTGCCCCACCCCCACCCCCACCCACCGCCACACACACACACGCACACCTACGCGCACACTCACACACACACACACACCCCACCCCTACCCACCCCACCCCCACCACGACCGTGACAACTACATATATTGTTTATCAATAAAATTATGACATGAGATAATTATAATTGTAGCATAAATTTCATTATCATGGGTTTTACCTAATTGAATTAATTTCATGAATAAAATTATTATCAATTTAAATGAAAATATCAATTATTATCCAATATTTTTGAATGAAATATTTATTTTGAATGAAAATATCAATTATTATCCAACTATTATCAATTATTTATTTTGAATGTAAATAATATTCAAAACCCCACCCACCCCCACCCCCACCCCCACCCCCTCCCGATGTTTATTATCCAATTATTATCCAACTATTATCAATTATTTATAAAATTGATGTCTACTTTTAGTGTTGTGTATATATGTTAGTTTTTATGATCAGATGTGGAATTTTAAATATAATTATTTGGTACTGGGTTTATCAAGTTATACTCTGTTTATTTTAGTTTTAAGGTTAACCATTGTTCAATGCTTATGTGTAGATAAATAAAGAGATCAGTTGTTTGGAGTATATATATCATGCTTATGTGTAGATAAAGCAAGTCCTCGGCTTTTTTATTGAACTTTTAGTTATGTAGTGTATTGTAGATTGATGAGGCCACACAATGAGCACACAATGAACTACTATTTCGCCTTTTACTAAAGAATATCATATGCTCACAAATAGGAGGCATACGCCCATTTTTTTAATTGTTTATACCCCCTCCCCCACCACACACCACCACACACACACACCCCACCCCACCCCACCCCCTACAAGTCTAAGGATGTTCGTGATTAAACATGGGAAATCTCATATCGTTTGCAAAAAGTTCATAGATTCTTAATCCCTAGGGTTATGGATATTAAATTTCTTTCACACTTATTTCTTCGATTGCGATGGGTGAAGTTCAATTATATGTTAGAACAATAGATCCTCGCAAGTTGGTCAATCATTGTGTGAATAGGTATGAGATCATAATTTGGAGGAATTCACGTCCAAGAAATAATTTGGATTGTGATACCCCTTGATAGACTTATATGTTTTGTTTACCCGACCGATGAACTATTTTATAATCCTATAGAATTAAGTTTTAGAATCAAGGAATTGATAAGATATTCATTAAAATCGGTTAGTAGAAAATTTATTTAACCAAGAGGGTATCGAAAACATAACGTGGGGAATCATAATATACCGTAATCAACTTTAATAATAATAACACATTCTTTCGAGTGATTTATAAATAATTAAATTTGAGTGCAATCATGATTATTTAGTGCAATGAATCGTGATTAAATAAATAAAGGATATAAATTAGACGGTTATAAATTGGGATTTCCTAGTATTTACTTTGAATCCAGTTTATTTAATTATCTTTGGTCCCTAGTATAGTCATTGCCCAAGTAGTAGGAGCGAAACTCTATAAAACCCTAGTTTAGCTAAAGCCCGTGAATTATACCTATATATATTGTGTAAGCGAGGATTTTAGCATAAGAATCAATTGTGGAGGGTTAGAGAGGGAGTGAAAAAAATTATACCTATTCACACACACACACACACCCCACCCCCTGCCCCCCTCCACCACCCCCTCCCCCACCACACACCACCACACACACACACACACCCCACCCCACCCCCTGCCCTCCTCCACCACCCCCTCCCCCGCCACACACCACCACACACACACACACACCCCACCCTACCCCACCCCCTGCCCCCCTCCACCACCCCCTCCCCCAAAACACACCACCACACACACACAAACACCGCACCCCACCCCACCCCACCCCCTGCCCCCACCCTGTCCCACCCCGCCCCACCCTGCCCCACCCCCCACACACGCACACACATACACACACATATATATATATATATATACACATACACACATAAATATACACACAAATATATATATAAATGGAAGAGAGAGAGAGAGAGAGAGAGAGAGAGAGAGAGAGAGCAGCGTCGAGAGAGAGAGACAGAGAGGGAACGGTGGGAGGGAAAAAAGAAGGGGGAAAGGGTTTTTGCTGGAAAAGTTGTCACGGTCGTGTCAAGGTCATTGACCGTGACAAGAATTGTCACGGTCAATGACCATGACAAGCCCGTGATAATTAAATTTGTCACGGTCGTGTCAAGGTCAATGACCGTGACATAAAACGCGTGTTTTTTTGTCACGGTCAATGACCTTGACACAACTGGCCGGCTGAAAGGTGACAATTTGCCTATTTTGGTGTAGTGTTCCCACGGTGATTTTGAACTGTCGTAATAGATCCGCACCAGTGGGGGTCGCGGCCTGAGATATTGTTGAACTTTCAGGCCGCACCCCTGTCTAGGCAGGGGAAAAATCCAAACTGATGTCCAAGACATTTTCTTCCTCAATTACGCTAGGGAAACCTACTAGGGTCCATTGATGAGAGAATTCCCTTGTGGTGCGCAATACAGCACAACTTCAATGATAACCCCCAGATCATAGGTAGATGGCAACAAAAATGGGAGTAAATATAGCCATTCCCTAATCATCCACCTTTTCGGGACTAAAGCCCACCATGCCTTTTAGCATTATCTAGATGGAGTGATATCACAGGGGTATGTAAAATAGATCCAAAGTCATCAAATGAAGATCCAAAGACAGATCCAGAAATATGAAATACCCGTTGAAGGGGGGCGGATGTAAAGCGGAGCCCAATAACCAGTAACCGACCCGTGAGAAGATGATCCATAGGACCCTCAGGGGTCGAATAAGGTGTTCAAGAACTCATATGTGTGGAGAAACAAGATTGAAATATTATGTTCCCACAGACGACGCCAAATTGATGATACGAGAAATCGGCCATAAGACCTTCTCGTACCAGCAGGTCAAGAGTGATGTGTATGTTAAACACGTAAAGCAAGCAAACAGAGAGAAGACAAGATATAGAGTGGTTCAGCCTCTAAAATAGGCCTACGTCCACTGTGTTGCTCCGTTCTCATTATGTGCGTTGCATTGTACAATATAATCATGCCTATAGACGTGTACAAGTATGAGAATAAAGGAGAGTACATGACAGTATTGGAGATTCCTGTGAGCCCGTGAGGTGGCTGTGATGCAGATCCTTAGCCTCCAAAGCCTATGCTGGGGTGATGTAGAGAGGATCTGTGTTGTAGTGCCTTAGGTGTGTGTGGAACCGATCCCTCTCTTCTAGGTGAGGGTCCTCTATTTATGAGGAAATGTGTTGAGTTAGATGCCCTGAGCACGTGGCGTATGCCGAGTTTGAGGCCGTTGTGGATAAAGGGAGGTGCGGCCTGCAAGGCAAGAAGTGTTGCAAACTGGAGGGCCGCGCACCCTAAGGTGGGATGCCGCGGCCTATGATGGAGAGGGTCGCACCCTAAATGAGTTCTGGCCGCGCCCTGAGTTAGATAGCAATGGGAAGGAATCATATAGAAAAATTCACAAAACTCCAACAAGACCTAATTGGGGGAAACGCTATACCCCCTTAGCCACCAAGATAGTATGAATCCAGTGACCATATTCAACGTCATAAAAATTGGGCGGTATACTGTCACAGTCTACAGTTCCCTAATAAAAAATGGAGTATATTCCTCTAAATTCTCTTAAATTATTATCATTCATGGCATAAAATATTTTCCTCAAATACACAAAGAAAAGTCGGTAAAAATGAAGAAAATTAGAGAAGTATTGAAAGAAAAACTTAGGATACGAGAGAGAAGGAAACTTATAAGCAAAGAAATTTGCAGAAACCTCTGATGCTTTGAATTGTTGAAGGGATGATGAAAATCAGTGGTTGAAAACTTTTGAAGATTGGTTCAAATTTTTAGGTATCTCATCATTTAATGGAGTCTAAGGCCATAATTGACATATATTTTTAGCAGTGTACCCTTAACTAATGTAAGAAATTATTAGGAAGCCCTTCAAGGTCCTAGCGGGTATAGTAGAGAAAAACTTTCATCGAAAAAGTTCTTCCCAAGAATGGGAAAACTTCACAATCTCAGATTGCGATCAACCAACTCGGATGACTAGTGCATTTCTCAATGGTGATCAAAACTCTATACCCCATTTAAGCCGCACTGCTTTGGAGAAAATTATAGGGAAATTATTCGAATGACCCCAATGATTCGAATTGGATGACACTTGTTCGAAATAATGACATAAAGGTTCACTACTCGAGATAAAAACAAAGTAGAGTCCATTAAGCAAGCATCTCAAAGCGAGATTAGTATGATAAAACCTCAACTACATCAACAATCTGCAGAGCCCTGCACGTTGCAATCTCTTCTTTTCCTCTACAAATGTAACCCTTACCCCGAGGAGAAAGGGGATGTAATTCTTGTTATTAAATCAAATTAATAAGAAACAATAAAAACATTATGGACATAGGCCATTGCCGAACAATATAAATACTCATGTCGTGTGACTTGTTTTATTCTACTTGGTTTAATTATTTGGGATAATTCGTTCTGGGATTTTTGCACCTACATTACACATATACTACATGTATTTATTATATTATTACATGCATGTATAAAAATATATTAGTGTCATGTATGTAATAATAATATTAATTTACATGTAAATTCTTGTATACTATAAAATTTAATAATATATATATGTAATTTTATGTACATGTGTATATATAATTTAATCTATTGTAATTACAAACATTTTAATGTATTATATGTGGATATTATATATTAAGGTATAAATGTAAAAAATATAGAGAATAAATGATTATGAGTCGAAAAATAGAAAACAAAATTTAAAAAATAATCTATTGTTGTTTACTAAAATAACATTATGACACACGAAACATTATAATATATTCTATAAAATAGGTGTTCCAAATGCAATTTCTTGCTAGAATTGTATTTAAACACAAAAAAAAATTATTATAATTTAGAACCAAATAGGCCCAAAATTGTTGTCAACGTATTGTCGCCCATTTAGTCATGATTGACTAAAATCAATCGAAGCAACTTAGTTGGTCATAACATTAGAATTTCTAAAAACCAAATAAAAAATAAAACCTTCAAACAAAGAATCCATTGCAAATAAAAGGTATGGTATCATCAATTTAATTAATGTAACTATGTGCTCCTTAAACTTCAATTGTCTTTGCCTAGTAAGACAAATTTTAAGGTTCACTATAGTGGGTCTTGGAATAAGATAAGGAGGTTCACTTATAAAATTACATTGGGAAATTTTAATTAACAATTGAAGGCATTTATGGATAAGATCACTGATGCAGGGTGATCAAATCTACAATACTACTGAACATAAACAATTATCACTGTGGCCATCCGAGACAGATTCCACTGGATTGGGTTGGCCCCAAAATTAGGACAGTAGGGGAAACAACCCCTTTGAGAAGGATTGTCTCCCTTTCTTCTAGCCACTATGCATGTGCGGGTGATTCGAGGATATGTGAGTCTTTTTATGACACTCGCGCTAGCATCACCACGAGATGCCTCGGATATAAATTGGTCATCTAACATGAACAAATGGAGTTTCTAGCCTATTTGATCAAAACAGGCAAAAGAAATGTAGCCATCTCCAGATAATGGCATCAAGGTCATACCGATGCATAAGAAACCAAATGAATCTGGGTTTGGGGCACTTGTTATAGAATGGGAAGGTATTAGGCACCCATTCCGTCCCTATTAGTCTCTCATGGGATATATAAATATTTTCCTTTTATTCGAAACGTGATGTGTGAGTACATGTGTGTAGTGTAAATAATGGGAGGAGGTAATCGTTCGACTGGTGTCATGGGAAACATGGAGCGAGATCATTCTAAGGAGTGTCTCGAAAAATAACATAAACATATAATGTGAAAATGTTCATGTCGAACGAGACAAAAATATATAGGAGTTGATGACTCACTAAATAGATACAATATAGTATAAAAGAATAAAAATAGGAAAGTTAACACTCGAATTCCAGGATTGTCCCGGGATACCTATGGAGCCCAAGAGGCATTAAAGTTCACGTAGTTCAATAAGCCATAGAGGTGGGATATAACTCATAAACCCAAATTTAAGACTCCTCATTGATTTGTTTTTTGAAGAAAGTGTGCTCAAGTGTAAAGTTGTGAAAAAGTGTCGAAAAATCTTACTTTTGGAATTTACATGTAAATTTTTTTTATTTTTTTTTTAGATTTTTATGAAAATATGTTATTGTATACTAGTAATAAAAAATTATATTAGTTGATGCGAGATAATGAAATAAGATTAAACGACACCAAAATGGGAATAAAGTGAGTAAATATTACTAAAGGATAAATTAGAAAAGAGTGGTAAATGACCTCCTATAAGACTTTTATAACTGATTTTTGAAGGTATGTAGGATGATTTTATGGTTGTATAAGGGTGGTAAAGTAGGGTGAGCTAAGTGACCAAAGATGGTAGGAAAGAGAGGTAAGAGAAATGGAGAGATTGTTGGAAAATAGGGTTTTAGGAATGACCAAGCTTTAATTTTCATGGAATGTTTCTAATTGCTGAAAAGGGGTCCCTTTGGAGGTAGGTCATGGTCTCCTTAAATACTGCCATATTAGGGTTTACGGGGGTGCCGGTCAGCATGGCCTCTACCCTAACTGTCAGTACCGTGCTTTCCTTTTCATTCTAGAAAAGTACACCTTGCTGATTGGTAGGGAATCTAGGTGCCAATAGGCAATCCGAAACGGATTTTTTTTTTGAAAAATGGGCATAAAATGCAAACATTAAGTTCGAATTGCACATGGTCGGGAATTTTGGAAAGAAGATTCAGATCATTTTAAGAATCCATTGAGACACTCTTAGTTTCAAGAGTTGACTAAAGTCAAACGGGGCTTGGAAGTGCCGAGGGGTGTTTGGACAAGGGTTTTCGAAGTAAAAAAGGGTTATTTGTGCGAATTATGAGGTTGATTAGGGCATGGCACTAACAAATGGTAAGAAGATTTAGAGCCCTTAGATATTTCATTGAGATTATCCCAGGTTAGAGAGTTGACAAAGGTCAAACGGGGCTTGAAAGCACCCGATGGCCTCCAAATTAGTTCTTAGAATAAAAAGGATCACTCTTGCGAACTGTGATGACAATTCACACATGGTATGGGTAATTGGAAATTTAATTTAGAGCCCTACAAGATTTTATTGAGATTTTCTCAGGTTGGAGAGTTCACCGGAGTCAAACGGGGCACAAAAGTTCTTAATGGACTCTATATCAGTACTCGGGGGGGGGGGGGGGGACCTAGGGTCTTCAAAGGAAGGAGGAATGTTAGAGACCTAAGGATGTACTTAGGGTGTACTAGGATGGGGTGTCTAAAACCACAAATATTAATACAATGAAGAAAAAATTCAAGTATATACGTGATCGATAGGTAGGTCTTACCTACATTCAAGTGGAAGGGAGAGATGGATTGTTTTATTATTTACGAAGAAGGAAAACTTGGAGTCCTAGAGAATGCTAGTTGAGACTCCAAGCCGCCGATACAATATTTTTTATATTCCCTCCTCACAACGGAGGAATCCTATTAAATTTATAAGTAAAAGACTTATAGAATTTTCTTTTCCTTGGGTATTCTTGATGAAGTCGGTCAATATCTCCATCGGCATCCTTTGGGTTATAATAACACAATATTTTGTTCCCTCGTTGTTATAATTTGTAGGTTCAAATTTATATGGCCCTAGTCGGTGGGCGACTAGAACCTATAGTGAGTTTGGACTATTTGTGTTCCATATGTGGTGCCACAGGGACATCTCACCTCATACTCCATTCAAATTATTTTAATTTGGTGAATAATAATTTAAAACAATTGCAAGATTCCATTAGGCACAAAATTAGGATATTTTGTAACAAACTAATGTTTGACTGTGATAGCAAGCAACATTTTAAACTTCATCAGCGAAGTTTTTTTCCCTAAAAAACAAACACAAACATATGTTTGTATGCTCACATAAATAATTTATATAATCAAGCTTAAGAGAAAACACTAGATCTAGTATGAGGAAAATGTCTAATATAATAGTTTTTACCAAATATATCCATAACATCATAAGATAATGATTAATGATTATGGGATTTTATGTTATTTAACAAGGTCACCCAACTTACTCCCATTAAATAAGTTAGGGGAAATTTTATTAATGAGCTGAAAATTAGGTGATAGAAAATAAAAGTTGAAATCCAAGATTTTATGCTTATGATGATTATTCAATGACTTTCTTAATAAGTAAGGCCCTTATTTATAATTACACGTGATTGTGATATACTATGCCTCCAACAAGGTGGTTTTTATATGATATTTTAGATAATACATTATTAATGGCACTATTTTATTCCTTAAGATTCATTGGTGTATATGAATTAGTGTTGACAATCCCCACCCTTATTCGTTGATTTAAAATAATTTTGTTGGTATTGATTGAGGGTAGGTCAACCTTAATCGTTTAGGCTACCCCTGAGTACCAACATCGATGTTCCACCTTGATAGGGTTAATATATTTAAAATGTCTATACATATGCTCCTCCACATAGTTGGATGAATTATCCTCCTTCACTTAAACCTATAATTTATAGTCTCCATCTCTTGAGAAACTTGGTCTTGTCTTCCTTAAGGTGACGTTTGGTGGGGTATACGCATCGAACTATCATCACATGTTTCCTTTTGACATAGTGGTTATAAAAAGTGAAGGAATGATCCAATGCATCCTTAAGTTATGGGGACGTGTAGTTTGACAATTTTATTATTTGTTTTAGCCATTGTTGTAATTGAGGTTCTTTAGGTGCTTGACGTCTCATTATAGATCAATAAAATATTGTAGGAAATATCGATCCTATAATAATGCTTTATACAAATTTGGCCACAAATATGATTGTAATTTTTAAAAAATGACGTAAAAATATACTTGATTTGGCATGTTGACCTGCCTATTTCTACGTGGAAGGATGAACAAGATTTCGTTTCTAGTTGAGAGGGAGGAAGAAGACACTTTGGAGTTATTGGGCTGCGATTTTAGATTACAAGTCATGGATATAATGATGTGACAATATCTATCCTCCTCCATCATTAGGTTTATGTCTATTTATAGACATAAAATTCCTATATTCTAAGTTCTCTTTGATGGTAATTTTGTATGATGGGATTGTATCTGTTAATACTAGTTATTATCTTGAGCAGTTCTCCTTTAGTGACTCTGTATTCACTGAATGACCAAATCGTTAAATCCTCCATGTGGCATACCCCAGTTCATAATCCCTTTAATTTCCCCTAGGATTCGGGTGATCGATCTTTAGTCCTGTTGGCCTAAGATTGTCTTGTTTTACACCACGTCATGTACTAAGAATGGTCATGGTTTTGGACCGTGAAAAATACCAGGGGTCAAGGTTTAGGTCCATGTCCATTTTGAGGGTGACCAATATGGTGGTCCCGGTCAAAAATTTTGACCATATTAGGTGGTCGCGGTCCCCTTTGCAACGTCAATATTAGGTGCTTGGTCACATATCAGGACCATGGTCAGTGGTCACTGCTTAGAAACGTATCAAAGTCATTATAGTGGCCCATGGTCCTCAACCGTGACAATTCTGGGTGAAATTTAAATACTAATGACGGACTCCAACCGCGACCCTCCATCGTGACCAAAATGGCCACGTTTCAGAACTGTGACCACAATCGTGACCATTTAAATTGTATGAATATATGGTCATGGGCTTAAATTGTGACTATATATTAATACAATTTAAATGGTAATGGTTGTGTTCACCGTTTCGAGTCGTGACCAAAAATAAATAGAATTAAAAATAATTTAATTTTTTTCCTTCCTAAAAAAACATGTACATGTTTCCAAACCTGCATACATTTCTATGATAAAACTAACTATTCTATCAATCAAAAAATAATAATAGAACAAAAATTAATTAAATAGTAAGCTATAAATTAAAAATATTAATTCAATACAAATAAATATTTAAATATTCAATGTGTTCCTTCCATGAAATGTATGAAAAATATTTAAAGTGTTACTTCTCCAATTAGGCCTGAAAATATTTCAAAATATTCCAAATGGTAAGAAAGGACTTGAATCTCAAAATGACTTCGAGACGTCTAAGTAGCCTAATATGCCTCAAAGTCGATGTGTTTCGTAAGGTGAATAAGGTTGGGTCTAACCCATAATCTGAATCTAGGGTGTCAATTTTGATTTTTGAAAATAGATATCAAACATGTTGAAGATGTAGAAAAATATGTGAACACTTTAAATTGGAAATTACGGATTAACCCCCCTTTTTGGATTTGATTTACGAAAATATATTTGAATGTACATATGATAATAAAAAGAGTAGTACTAGTAATATAAGGATACTAGAAAATGGGATTAATATTACCAATAAGAGCTTTTGATGTCTTGTGTCTTAGTGAGCATCACATAATACAAACAACCAATCGAGGTAATTATATAAATAGTGAACATCAACAGAAACCATGACCATTCTCGTGGTTACCTCAGACTGGTGGTTTATTATTAGTTTCGCATTCAAAGAATAATAATGTCTACATAAAAATTACAAGATGTGAGCGATGATAAAGGAAGCATAAAATAACTAAATATATGAGTAAAACATGAACATATGAAAATAAGTACGCAATACATATGATACAAATAGGGTTGTCCAACATGGTCTAACTAAACATAATTAAAATAATAGTTCCAAACTCAATATTCGTCTAAATAAACTAAAAGATCCTTAAAATTATGTTAGTCATCAAGTGTAGACTAGAACTTTATAGGGACCTTTAGTGAATATTCTTGAGTTGTTAAACCCTTTGGTGCATGCATAATAATAGAGTGAGTGTCATCATTTATGCACTTTAAGTAGAATACCTTCTTCACATTTTGAAAAGAAAAAATAAAAAGCTCATTGACGATGCAATATTTACTCTTCATTTTACATATATTTACCACAACAAATTTTGAGGAACGATCGACTTTACAACAATATTGTAGTGTCCTCCACCTTCACTTAGTCACAATAAAGATTATTTCTTTTAATTTTAAATAATCTATTTCTAGGAGTTGTTAAACAATGCAATCGTAGGTCAATATCCTATCCTTTGGATTTTATCATTCTTTCTAGCCACACAAGAAGTTAAGGCAAAAATTAAAATCCTATTGTTGCATCAATATTTTCCCCGCATGTGTATTAGAAAAAATAAAAACAATTTGTATGGAATTTTTTAAAATCCTCCTCACAATAATTAACACCTTCAGTTAGGTGTTTAAGCCTTGAAGATACATCACCTTTTTCTAAAGATGTGTAAATTATGGATTGCTATTAGGTCATGTTTTACACCACATACATAATTACCCACAATAAAAGAGGGGGACCTCTTTTGATACCTGAAATTCTGTTAATAAAGCCGTTTATTAAAAATAAACTATTTAAGTAACTCCGAACTGTTTTTTTAAGAAACTCTTTTCTTAAAAACCAAAACTTATTTGAACACAAGATGTGTTTGATAAGAGTATGTACGAGATCTATTCAAGATTTTACTAACAGGTTTATTAAACAGTTTTAAACAAGCTTTTAAACCCAGCACAACAAAGAATGAGATGAGAAGATGTAGGAAGATTAAGTACAAGATTTTTACGTGGTAAAACCTCACCAATTGAGGAAACATCCACGACTCCCTCTACTGAGTAAAACAAAATTCCACTATAAACAAATTTAACAGTTACAAACTATATAACAAACATGCATACAACTCAGACCTATATAAGTTTAGGAATGTACCCTCTGGTGTCCTTATAACTTCTCTGCAATTCTGATTGTTGATGTTATCCTCTCACTTTGTTAACTCCAATTTGTTCATGCTCTTTACGTCGACTCTTTTTCTCAAGATCTAATTACCAACACTTTTTGTGTAGTAGAGTGAAAGTGTTTGTGGAGGTGCTCTCTAACACGTGCATGCACACACTCACACTTATTAAGTACAAACAGTCCTAGCAAATTACATATAAGTCTATATGCACTGATTGTTCTTTTTCTTTCTTCTCACAAAACTTTGAACCTGTTTTGACCTTTAAATCAATCCCAGAACCCACGGATATCTTGCTTAGAAGACAGTCAAGATCTTAATCAATCTCAGAGTTTGAAAATATTTTTGAGATTGAAAACCTCCAAGTGTGATTCCAAACTAGGTCAAAGGTTTAGTTTTAAGAGAACTAGAAACAGAAAACATTTTTGTTGATTTCAAAGTTAAAAACATTTACAGAAAACGAATCAACAAAATATTTCTCAAGCCGAGAAACAAACATGCAAACTAAGTGTAATATATCATGAAAAACTCAGATATGAAAATTTCTATATATAAGAACAATAGATCTAAGAAAATGATTAAGTTGGAAACAAGATCCAAAGAAGAAGAGGTTACAGCAACAAACCATTTCTCAAATCATCTTTCAAAACACTCAAACACTCAAGGTTGTGTTTGGTAAAGTATAAAGGTTTGAAGATTTACTTTTGGTTTGAACTGTTTAGACGATTTAGGGTTAGGGTTAGGGTTTCTAACTCTTTCTCTCTCTTCTGGTTTCTCTCTTCTCTCTCTCTTCTCTCTCTACTCTCTCTTTCTTTTCTCTCAAAGGACGAAATGGCAAAAGTCTTCTAATGCTGAGAGTAGGAGCCTTTTTATAAGAGGCTGGGAAGGTTCGAGAATAAGGATTGAAATCAAGGGACCAGATTTAGTCAAGTTCAATTGACTTAGATCCAAGGGCATATGATATGCAGTGGTTAAAGCTCTCCTAATTGGTTCAAAGGGGATTACAGGGATTATGATGGAGGACACGCAGATCATCGATAAGAACGATCCAAGGGATGAAAATGATCACTCGGTATGTCTCAGCAAGGAAACACACTTCTCACCAATCAGAAGCTAACACATGTTGGCATATGAGGCGAGATAAAACGCGCGTCTAAAGTAATTACAATGTAAACCCTGAAGTCTCTACCGCTTTTGGTTTCTACCCAAGGCAACTTTAGACAGTTAAACCCACATTCTAAAATAGCATATTTACCCCATAACCTTTTAAAACCAAGTTTTATTAATAAAACCTTATTTTTAAAATGTTTTAAAAAATCCCAAAAAATATTTAAAAAAAACAATATTGGGGATTTAAACACACTCAACATATGTGCACACATTAATATGAAATATGACATGTAAATAATTCATTCTACTGTGTGTGAGTGTTGGTAATTAGGTCTAGATCCCTTCAATCAAAGATGAAATAGAAATGCAAGCTCTGAGGTTCTTTGGATTCTAGGTTAGACATAATTTTGTCACAATTTCCAAACTAGATGAGCACTTATACAATATAGACTCAAGTGAATCAAGAGTATAAGGGCTTCAATCTCCCCCTTTGGAAATATGAGACAAAATCTCCTTTGAGTCAACTAGGACTCGTAGGGTAATAAAAATAAAGGAAACATATTCCTACAAAAATCTATCTACTCAAATCCTAGAAAGCAAAAGTACATAACTCAACTATTTACAATTGAATACCCTATTACAACTGTTGAGTATGACTGTACAAAAACCTGCAATGAATCACTAAGATCAAGTTGTTTAGCATATATAAAGAATCATTAGAGACTCAAATTTCTCCCCCATTTTGTCTCAAATGGATAAAGGGAAAAACTTGGATAATCAGCAAATGTATTACTCAGCACAAACCATACCAATAGATTTACGCAAGGAAATGAATCTATTATAATCTAGAGGTTTGGTGAACATATCTGCGAGTTGCAAATCAGTAGGAAGATAATTGATTTCTAATTCCTTAGTTTCAACCAATTTGCGTATAAAATGATGTCTTATTTTTATGTGCTTTGTTCGCGAGTGCTGAATAGGGTTTTTAGAAATATTAATCGCACTTTGATTATCACAATAGAGATGCAGTTGGTTTTCTTTAATACCATAATCACTTAGCATTTGTTTAAGCCATAGTAATTGAGCACAACAGCTGCCAGCGGCTATATATTCAGATTCAGCTGTTGAGAGTGGTGTGCAGTTTTGTTTCTTACTACTCCATCCTACCAAGTTATTACCTATATAATAACATGCTCCTAATGTGATTTTACTAGCATCAGTACACCCAGCCCAGTCAGCATCAGTGTACCCAATTATAGTGCTTGGTGTGTCATTAGTGTACCAAAGTCCTAGATTCAGAGTGCCTTTTACATATTTAATGATACGTTTAACAGCATTCAAATGGCTCTCTTTAGGGTTATTTTGATAACGAGCACATACACACACAGCATACATAATATCAGGACGCGAGGCAGTAAGATATAGTAAGGTTCCTATCATACTAAGATATAGAGTAGGATCTACGGATTTTCCAGTTTCATCTTTGGATAGTTTTATCGTAGTACTCATGGGTGTTTTAGCATCTTTAGCACTCTCGAGGCCAAATTTCTTTACTATCTCTAAAGCATACTTGGATTGAGATCCAAATAATCCTTCAAAATTTTGTTTGACTTGAAGGCCAAAGAAGAATTGTAACTCCCCCATAAGGGACATTTGAAATTCCTTATGCATAGTTTCAGAGAAGGATTTTACTACTGAGGGAGAAGTTGATCCAAAGATAATATCGTCAACATAAACTTGAGCAATAATGATGTGTTTGTCAAAATATTTGACAAAAAGAGTTTGATCATTTCCACCTCTTTTGAAACCTTTATTTAAGAGGAAACTGGAAAGACGCTCATACCAAGCTCTAGGTGCTTGTTTAAGGCCATACATAGCCTTTTAAAGACGAAATACATGATTTGGATATTGAGGGTCAATGAACCCTTTAGGTTGTTCTACATGGGTCTCTTCAGTCAATATTCCATTAAGGAATGCAAATTTGACATCCATTTGGTAAAGTGTAAAATGCATGTGGCAAACTATAACAAAGAGCAGACGAACAGATTCTAACCTAGTAACAGGAGCAAAGGTCTCGTTAAAATCTATTCCTTCAATTTGAGAGTATCCTTGAGCAACTAATCTAGATTTATTTCTAATGATTATCCCACTTTCATCAGACTTATTTTTAAAAATCTAACGTGTGCCAATAACCTTTTTGTAATCAGGACGAGGAACAAGATACCAAACATCATGAATGATAAATTGAAGAAGTTCTTCCTGCATAGCAGAAATCCAGTGAGAGTCATTCAATGCCTTATTTACATTCTTTGGTTCCACTAAGGAAACAAAACATGCATAATGTGCATAGTTTCTTAGTTGGGATCTTGTATGCACTGGCTCACTAGGGTTACCAACTACGTTATTTATGAGATGATCTTTAGAAACCCAGTTAGGTACTTCAGGTGTCTCAATTGGTAATGAATCATCTATTTGAGGAGAGTTATTTTCTAAAATGTTTGTAGGCTCTTCCTCAATAGTTGATTCACCAGTCTTACTCTCTACAATAGTGTCACTCACAATTACATTTATGGATTCCATCAAGGTTTTAGTGCGAAGATTATACACTCGATAGGCTCTACTGTTAGGCGAGTATCGTAAAAATATAGCTTTATCTCCTCGGCTCTCAAATTTGGACAAGTGTTCCCTATCTTTGCATACATAACAAGTACTACCAAAAGTTCTAAGGTACTTAAGATTGGGCTTTTTCTTGTACCAAAGTTCGTAAGGGGTTTGTTTGGAATTCTTTCTAAGATAGACCCTATTTATGATGTGACAGGCAGTACGAATAGATTCTACCCAAAAATACGTAGGCAAATTCTTGGCATGTAACATAACACGTGCCATATCTTGAAGGGTACGATTCTTTCTCTCGGCAATTCCATTTTGTTGAGGAGTCTTAGGAGCACTGAATTCATGTTTGTAACCATTATAGTCACAGTATTCAATAATATCAGTGTCTTTGAATTCACCACCTCTATCACTACGAATTCTATTTACTTGAGTGTCCTTTTCATTTTCAATCCGAAGAAGAATTTTTAGGAAAGTTTGAAAAGTGTCGGACTTTTGTTTTAAGAAAGAGACCCAAGTAAATCTGGTGAAGTCATCAACCATAACTAGAATATAATTGTGTCCACAAAGACTAACAGTTTGGGAGGGACCCATTAGGTCCATATGGATGAGCTCCAAGGGATTAGAGGTAAGAATATCATTAACTTTTTTATGAGGTGACTTAACAATTTTACCTTCCTGACAAGGACCACAGACAATATTAGGAATGGGTTTGATTTTAGGAACTCCTCTAACTATTTCCTGAGAGGTCAGTCTACTAAGATTATCGTAATTTATATGACCCATTCTGTTATGCCATATCTCGTTGTCATTCATTCTGGCAACATTACAAATTTTAGAATTATTCATGACAGTATAACAATTGTCAGTAGTCCTGAATCCTGTAATTATGCATTCACCTTTTTCATTTAAAATTTTGCAATTGTTCTTTGAAAAGGTAACAGTATGATCTGAGTCACAAAATTGTGATATACTAAGTAGATTGGCCTTGAGACCTTTAACTAGAAGGACATTTTCAAGAACAGGAATTCCATCTTCTTGGAGAGTTCCTTTGCCTATGATTTGAGATGAAACTCAATCACCAAAAATGACTTTACCACCAGCAAAGCTGGTTTTGTTTAAAAGTTTAGTTTCATCCCCAGTCATGTGCTTAGAACATCCAGAGTCTAAATACCAACTGGATGATGTGTGTTGAGCTTTTAGAGCAGTAACAACTATGTTACACTTCATCTGAGGTAATAGATCATCTTTTCTAACCTAAATTGCTCTAGTTTTCATTTTGCGGTTATTAGCTCTCAATTGATAAAATCTGCGAGCATTCGATTTTTGTTGAAAAATGTTTTGCGCATGATTTTGAGTTTTATGAAAAACATGAGCATTTGGTTTAGGAAAGTGCTTAAGAATCCTTCTAGGAAATGTTCTCTTAGGTTTGGTCTTTCTCTTCCTATAATTAGAGTTTTTGTCAGGTTGTCTAGGAAGTATATAATTGTTTCGGCTCCTCCTAGAATAGTTAAAGTTCTGATAAATAGGAGAACTATAGACAGGTGTAACTAGTCTCCTAGCACAGCAACTATCAACGATTCTATATGGGTAGTGGTGGATCGGCTGACCAAGGTAGCTCATTTTTCAGTGGTGCAAACAGACTACACTACGGGACAGTATGCCCAGCTATTTATTGCTGAGATAGTGAGGTTGTATGGGGTGCCCCTAGATATCGTGTCTGACAGAGATAAGATTTTTTTGTCACCCTTCTAGGAGAGCTTTTCGGAGGCTATGGGTACCAAGATGCGATTGAGTACGATGTATCACCTGCAGACAGATGGGTCGACTGAGCGTATAGGCTAAGCATGTGTGTCCTTGATTTTGGAGGGGGTTGGGAGAAGTACCTTCCACTGGTGGAGTTTGCTTATAATAACTCCTACTAGTTTATGATTGGCATGGCCCCGTTTGAGGTGTTGTACGACATACCTTGTCGTTCTCCCACTTGTTGGTTATAGGTGGGGGATAACAAGTTACTTGGGCCAAAGGTGATTCAAGAGATGTTAGCCAAGATTGAGTTGATCAGGAGTCACATTCGGGTAGACCAAGACAAGTAGAAAAGCTACGTCGATGCAAAGCGGTTCTTCAGGGAGTTTAGCGTGGGGGATAAAATATTACTGCGATTGTCTCCTATGAAAGGAGTGATGAGGTTCAGAAAGAGAGGTAAATTGGCTTCGAGGTACATAGGACCATTTTCCATTATCGAGAGGATCGAACCGGTGGCATACAGACTTGGGTTTTTGGATCACTTACACCGTATCCATGATGTGTTCCACATTTCGTCATTGAGGCGGTATCTTCGGGATGATTTGGCTTACACTCATATTGCAATAAATGAGATTGACTTGTAGCCCGACAACTCTTATGAGGAGAGACCAGTGGCTATCCTAGACCGTAGTGAAAGAAGATTGAGGTCGAAGGTAGTCCAACTTGTACGGGTCTAATGGAAAAATCATAATGTGGAGGAGTCCACTTGGGAGCACGAGATAGATGATAAGCACCCAAAACTGTACAATTTATACCCCGAATAGACGTACTTTAGTTGTTAATTCTCGGTAATATGGATCTTATGCGGTTAATTGTTCAATATGCAGGCTTAATTGCAGTTGCGGTGTCAAAAACTATATTTTCAGGAAAATTGCAGTTAAAATGGAGTTAATTACCTTATCCCGTAACCCTAACCTATCCCATCTTAGCCTTAGCCTTCCCCGACCCGTGTGTGTGTTGATTTTGTACTTTTTTATTATTTTTTAGATTTTTAGTTTTGAGTCATTTTTATTTTTAGGATTTATTTTAGATTTCTTTAGAATTTCTAGGATTTATTTTCCAATTTTTATATTTCCTTTTATTTAGTATTTTGATTTTTATTCTATTAGTTTTTAGTTTTAGTTTTATTTTATTTTATTAGGATTAGAATTTTTAGGATTTCATGTATTTTTAGTTTTATTAGATTTTGCATTTTCTTTTTAGGATTTTAATTTTAAGTTTTATTAGATTCTATTTTTATTCTTATTTTTATTTTTAATTTATTTTTTATTTTTATTTTTATTTGAGTATTGGTTTTATTTTAGAATAGAATTTATTTTTTTATATTTTATTTTATTTTATAATTTTATTTTTATTAATTAGTTTTAATTTTATTTTTAAGGGTTCAAACTAACACACACACACGCAAATCCTATACACTAAACTACACCTAACTAAACCCTCACCCTTACCCAACTTACCATACACTCACCCATATACTAATCATCCCAACATCATCTTCAACCTCTAAACCAACCTTTCTCTCTCCTCTAAACCACTAAACCCACCATTAACATACTCTCTCTCCCACCACCACCATCAACCACACTACTTCCACACCCCATAGCCTACCACCGGCGACCCTCTTCCCTACCGCCGGCCTGCCTCCCTACCGGCCTCGATTCAACCCGCCACCTGCGACCCCAACACCGACGATCACTCTTTACCCCTGGCCGACCCGACCATCCCTCGACCTCCTCACTCCGACCCTCACCTCCACGCCGTTCCCCTTCTCCGACGCACCCTCACGACATTCGGTCTTGCCGCGACCCCGGGCAACCCTCGTCACCCCTTAAACCCGCAGCTATCCCTTCCAGATCCAATCCTTGACCTCCAACCCGCTTACACGACCATCGCCCCCCAAACCGGTCGGGACCAGTCCTAACCCCCCATCTTCCATACCCAATTCCAATCCAAGACCCAATACCATTTCCCAAATTCTCCTAAAAACCACCCACGACTTTTCCACCTGCATAAACCAAACAAACACATGACCAAGTCAACCAACTTAAATGCCCACATGTGTTTTAAGCCTTATACCCACTTATATCCATTTCACCCATTTAACCCAAATCGTGCACCTGCCAAACAAAATAACTCAAGCCAAAAACTAAACCAACCAAATACCCACATGCCAAACAAAAACCCACTTATCCCATTTATTCCCTTTTTCCCATAATAACCCCAACTAACACCTTTCACACCTTTTACCCAAAACACCCCCATTAACCATATCAGATTTTTTATTCCCTCAACCCTCATTCACATGACCTCACACCATATCCACATGCACCCCCTAGCCATATACCCAATATACCCCTTTGCTCCATGTGACTACTATATAAGAAGACCATGCTCATTCAAAAGGAAAAAATCAAGCTTAGAGATAGGAAAAAATCTAGAGAAAAGTAGAGAGTTAGGTTAGAATAAATTAGGTAGAAATATTTGTAAATAGTTTTATTTTCATTTTTTTTAGATATTTGTGAGTGATAAATGTGTGAAATTCAATTGAGTTGATTATTGTTGGATGCTCATATTGGATGGATTGTGCTTAATTTCAAAGAAATAAAAGTTCAATTTCACTTCAAGAGATTGTGGTTTGATTGTCCTCTTCTCTTCTCACTTATTTTATGCCTTTGATTATTAATTTGTCATATTTCATATCATGTTAGGCTAAAACCCCTTTCAATGGGTGGGGTAAAACACTTATTTGATGTTATTTTATTTTAATTAGTTTAATTACTTGAAAAGTCCCTTTGAATGTTAATTTTAATCCCTCACCCTTAAATTTACGCCTCGAGAGAGGGTAAATGATTTTCGATAGAAAATCGAAATTCTAGTTATAATACCCATTTTAGATTCGAACTAGAGATAGGGGTTTCTTAAGTGGAGTATTATAACTTGAATTTTAACTCTAAAATTATTTTCTAAGATTTACATGAATTTTAATCGATCGATCCTAGCGGGTGATTAATTAAAAGGAGTGCGGATCTACTTTTCTAGAGTTGTGGGGTGTTAAACTCAATTTTTGAAAAGATTACTATTATAATTACACTTGCAACGAGAGTTGGTTTGTAATTTTGATATTAATTTGGGAGAATTCAAATAATTAAATTAATTAATTAGAATAACTAAAATTGTGCTGTAATCCCACTCCTTGATTGTTCTCACAATTATTTACCTCACTTTATCTCTTATTTTAGTGTTAGACTTTGTTTTCATTTTAATCACTTTCTAGTTAGTTGTTTAGATCTTTATTTTAGTTTAGTGTTATTTCATCTCATCTCACCTCACCCATTTGTTTTAATATTTGAAAAAGCTAAAAAAAAGTAGAAAAAGTAAAAAGCCCAAAAAGAAAATAAAAAGTGAATTACAATTGAATTTGTCTCTTTCTTTACCACCTTGGAAGTGGATTGATACCCTTACTTACCTCTACACTTGAGTTTATATTATTTTGTAGGTATTTGAGGTTTTGACTAACTTGGCTTTCAACAACGACATACGCAAAAGTCACGTTATCAGTAGATATGCGCGAAAAGTATCCGGAATTGTTTTTACTAGGTATGCCTTATTTTTTCGAATTTCGATATTCCTTTATTAGGGGGAAGTATGTAATACCCCATATTTTTATGGCCTTTAGTTATGGAATTTATTAAATTTAATTGGGAGAAATTAATTTAATATTAATTCAATTTTTTTTAAATTGAATATTTACTAGTGTGCGGAGAGTTAGTAATTATTGGTAAGAATTATGTTGAATATTACTGAATGTGTAAATTAATATATGAGATTGAATTTATTAAAATCGGCGCGAGTGAATAGTACGATAATTATAGAAATTAAGTTCGGACGCGCGGGTCAGTCGTGTCGAGACTAATTTAAGGAAATAAAAAGTAAATTAATTCTAACTCTCCCGTATGGTCATTTTGAGTGTGGCAATGTGTCTGGAAGGGTCGAGATAGTCAGAAAAGTGTGCCCGAGGGTTTAGTTTGGGTCTCGGGCCGATTATAGGCCTAACCGGCAACTCGGGAGTGCATTTCGGTAATTTTCAATTTTAGGCCTTAATTAATGGCGAAAATTGAGAGGTTATATCTGATGGAAGTCGGAGTCCTCGAGGGTTAGAAATACTAGAGTTGGAGAGAGTCTAAGAAAGAGATAAGTGAGAAGATTTCCAAGGAGGAGAACCGCCAACCCTACACCATTCTCACCAATTCCAACACCAACGTGTAGATCGGGGAACAAGGAGTGGGATCATACCCACCATCTTCTACAATTCATACTTTCATTCTTGAGGCAGGTATCTAACTTTTTGTTATTTAGTTGTTAACACATCCATGCAAGTGTAGGAGATAGTGATTTTATGTTTTCATGAAAATTAAATAATGTTTGGGAGATTTATACTGAAATTCTGAGTAGAAACCATGTTAAGACAACCCTATTGATATATGTAGATGATTAAGTACGAAATTTATGTCCATTAGAGGTTTAATTCTAGAAGAATTAGTAATATATTGATGATGATGATGATGATGATGATAAAAATAGGGTTCTTGATGAATTAGCTTGAATTAACCCCTTTAATTGATGGCCCTTGATGAATTTGTATATGTTTTACGTTAGAAATCATGTATGTTGGATAATACAACTTTTTGTTTGATTGATTGGGAGTTTGGGATGAATTAATAGAGCTTTTGAGGATTTAAGTTGATGAACCCATAGGTAAAGAATTGCAGAAACTGGGTTAATAACTGCTCGATCGATTGATTGACTCAAGAATATCGATCAATCGATTGGATCGATCGACTCCTCCTACAAATTGAAACTTCTTTCCCTTTTAAATCTAATCCGATCCCATTGTGTAAGGACCTTTGGAAATAATTTAAATATCATAATGGGACTTGGGAAGAAACAGTAGGGTATAGGCAAGGTCCGGGTAAAATGACTTTATAAGGAATTTAACCATGGGATTTCGGGGGGGTATGAAATGCAGTGGAATTTGTGTGTACATTAAATCAGGTATTATGAGAATTAAGAATGACTTAGACCATTAGGGTAGAGAGCATACACCTACTGACTTTATATTTATCAGGATGATACACTTCGAGAGTCGAGAAGCAAGGACTTACGGTAATTGAGAAAGTAAGAGTGGATTAATTATACGTAGGATTCGGGCGCTACGTGTCCCGTATGGTCAAAAAATAATGTGGGCTTTGTGTGTACCTATCTGAATGATGCAAATATAAATGTGTGTCATTATTTATTATATAAATATCTGCTTGTAATAATACTCGAGCTACTTGTTATCACGGAGGTTTTCGCACCGGGACAGTCTTATCTCGATTGAACCTTATGGGTGATATTGACTTGTACCCTAGAACATTGCATCCTTGGTATAGGCTATCTGAGAATGATAGTGAGACGGTCCTAAGAGATGTGAGGATATGTGCTGACCTCTTAGTGACTTGGAACTATGCTTTGCCTCCAATATGTGTGTTTTGTGTTAATACAGTTTGAGAGTGATTTCGAACTAGTATTTCCCTTTTATATGAGATATACGGGGACTTGATAGCAGAGTATGCCAGTACCATAGATTTATTTGGGGTGATCTATTAGTATATATATTATGAGTGATAGATATATATACCTCTGATTAATCTACGTTGCTTATAAGTAGATAAAATTGCATAATGAATATTAAATGAATTAAGTGGTTATGAACTTAAGACTGTATCGAGATGAAAATAGATGGCTTGATAAATCCATAAGGAAAGGTTATTAGATATAAACTATAGTCATGCGATCACTTGAATCAGGATTTGGTGACGGGAAATTGGGTTAGACTAGTGAGTTGGGTTAGCTTTATCTAGATTAGTTCAGTAGTACTCTAGGCATGCTCACTAGTTGAGGGGTGAGAATTCCCATATGAGTGTCGAGGTACAAACATGTATGTAATATCAACTGGTAAGCATTTTATATACTTGCTAAATTATTTTCAAAGCTATTTTACACTTTGGCTCTGATCCATTTCCTGTCATCTCTTCTTTCTCTTATATATATATATATATATATATATATATATATATATATATATATATGTGTGTGTGTGTGTGTGTGTGTGTGTGTGTGTGTGTGTGTGTGTGTGTGTGTGTTTTACAGGTGCCCATCCATATGGGTGTCAGACTTTGATCTTTGGACTGTCAAAGTGCTGTAGCTAGTGTGGGAGTTGTAGGTCCTTGAATTTAGACGACTTAATCTTTGTCATCTCAGCACTGCACTTAGTCATTTTATATGGAGCATGTGTCTCCCATTTCCAGTTTTTATTTAGTTCCGAGAGACTTGTACTCTTTACTATTTCAGTGTTCTATTTTAGTTGGGATTGTTATAGTTTTTTATTTGTCCTTCGTTGTGGGATATATTATTTGGATTGATTGATCTTGTCTGTTTATTCCACTTGGGTGGTTTGGTATTTAATATTATTTGTGTTAATGAAAATGGTTTCGTATATTAAATCATAATAATAGGACTTAATCTATAAAATTGAATGTTTTGACACTTAGCTTAATTATTTATTAGGTGATTAATAAAGAAAAAGTGTTGTTCGACGGTGATGCTAAGAATGAACCAGCCGTACACTTTGATTTAATTTAATAAAGGACTGATCACCCGGTATTTAATTAGGCGGGGTGTCACACTATTGGACAAATATCTTATATAATATTCCCTGCTATATTCACCATGCATGAACGATGATGATCGAGGGAATGTTGTAGGAAGGGGAACGTGGTAGGGGAATGTTGTAGAAGGAGGCAATTGGTAATGTTACAGGTGGTGGGACTTGGGAGGAGAAACCTTAAGGTATAGGAAAAGGGAATGTTTAAGGAGGCATTTGGGAAGGTAAACCTACACTAAGCAATTGTTCCAACCCTTTGATTTCACTCATCAATAGTCCAAAGGTATTGGTAACATCGCCCTTTTTCCTCTTAAGCTCTAGCACTTCCCCTTTTGTCATGAACTGTTGTTTCGCCTAGCTTAAAAAACAACTCTTCGCCAAAGATATCTCATCTAATAGAGGTGCAATGTAATATAATTTGGTACTTGTCATACGTGGTACACCCCCTTTTATCCTTCACAAGAATCCAGAATAGAGGATATGTTTTAATTGCAAGGGGTTTCACTCTGAATGACTACCCGTCATGCCTTCTATCATTTATTGTAGCATAATATTATATTTAGGACTATAATTTTAAAATTATTATATTATGGGGTTTATATATATTATAATTAAATTCAAACTCATAAGAGTGGAGAAAAAATATCTAGGAATTTATTAGTCTCTTTCTCGTGTCGGGCATGCAAATACATGTTAACCCGATTAAGTGCTTTACTTTCTTCCAGAGTACCCTTAGTCATGTTCACCCATTCATCCTTCAAAAACCATATTATGTTTCCTTAAGTTTATAGGCATTACCATCCTTTTTCATGTTCTATTAATTTTTCTCCCTCTTGACTATTTTTCCCTCACTGGCCTCATTCTCCAAGATATTGATCCGTTGATTGATGGACATTTGAAAATTTTGGGCAACTTTTTTTCAATCCCAAAATATCATAAATTGACTCCCCCCTTTGGGGGAAAAACACTTTCAAAGGTTCTTCTCATAAGTTTTCATATGTTCACTTACTTGAGAAATAACCTTTTTCTTCGGACTAGGTGAGAATGTAAAACTCTTACAAAGTTGATCCAACATGCCATCCATTATACCAAGATCAAACTTCTTATAGTTGTGTGAACCCCATTCCCACACTCATAATTTCATGTGCCAAAAATGGGTTTAATAATCTGAAAGTCATTTTTTTACTAGTAGGATTCTCAAAATAAGAGGACCTAATGGGTTTCTTATCATTTGTGAGAAGTGATGTGAGTGGCCCGATATATGTGTTTCAAACAAAACCAATTTTTCTTCTTAAAAGATCCAACTTTTAATTATGCACCAAACCAAATTGTGAAATCCCAATTCTTACTTTAAACCAATTTTATCTTGATTAATCCTAAACATACATCTAGTGATTAAAGAAAGTAAAGTAAAGTAAAGTAAAGAATACTCACAAAGCCGGATGTACGAGGAAAAAACCCAAAACGGAAAAACAACCTTGGACGGCCCAAGCCAAACAATCACTATGAATAATGGTTTTACGAAGACAGATTAGACTTACACTAAAACTCGATCCCCACGGGTCTTGACGCTCCTTCTGATCTTCAACCGTTCTTCAATAGTGCCCACGCAGAAATTTCGTCTTCCACGATCTCTGTCCACAATACACGCGTCCACGTACATCTCGGTGTCCACTGATATGGTTTTGATACGTCTACGATGTCGAACACGATGTCCGTCGCTTCTTCACCGCAAAACTCTTTGTGTTCAATGTGTAGAACAAACAACTTTGGTGCAGCAAGATCACGTAAACATATAAGAATGATAACTCGGATCGTTGCAAACTCTAAGGATGTGTTTATGCTTTGTAAGCCTTAGAAAACATGTGCAAACAAGGTTCTGGTTCGTAAAACTTTTTTTCTAGAAAGCACACTTACGAAATTATGATGCAAACACTGTTTAAATAGGATTTGAGCACCGCCTCGAAAAATGTATCATTCGAACGACTTAAGCATGTCGTTCGTGCAACATTGTATCTCGTTCGAACGAGATCCAATGTCGTTCGAGCGACCTTGTGAAAGTTTGACTTTCTTTGACTTTCAGATAAAAACATCTCTTAACAAAGAGATACAAATTAGTCAAACTCTATTTCGAGCTTATCATCATAAAATGAAGTTTAAACCATTAAAACACTTTTAAAACATTTAAAATCATTTTTCTATATAAAAATTACATCCTTATCTTTTATAAAATAATTCCGAGCACCAGTAATTATACGCATTCATACCTGAGTTATCTCGGAATGAAATTAACTTTGAAGACGAGTAAACTTGCACCAAATAAACATCGGCATGATTATTTCTTTGAAGCTTTTCCGCAACGTCTTCAATTTCTTCAATACGTCGTAGACCAAGTGGGATCGTGACAAAATAAAATTCTCCCTATGACATATTACAAACACAGTTTTGTTCACGGAATTAAGTCAAAACAATACAGGGACTCAATTGAAAATTTATGTCCTTACCAATCTCCCCTTTGACTATTCCGGGACAAAACTAAACCAGTGAAATGCCTAATCGGGCCGTCAAGCCGTATGACGCCTAAATCCCATCCCATAAACCCAAAATCAAAAATACAGGACACGGACTAGTATATGTAGCACCGGCAAGCATGAACTGTCTGAATGTGATGTAGACTTGAAATCTCAAATCGCTGAAGCATTCCTACACACATAAAACAAACAAACAAATACAAAGTTAAGTATGGAGCAACAAATGAAATCAATTTATATATTCAATAAGAACATATCATTTGAAACATGTGAGCAATTATTTGATACCAATTTGAAACATAAAGTAGCACTCAACAAATCTCATCCTACATCACATACATCTCTCCCCCTTTTTGTCGCGAATAGACAATCCGGTGAAAAGATAAACAAATATGAAATATCTAGCATGAGAATATGATACCAAATAGAATCAAGTTGATACCAATTTTTGAAAAATGAAAACTGCTAGATAAACAAGAGAAAACTAGCTAAACAAGATCATGTAATGCCAAAATAGTAGCTAGTAAACAAATGAATCACACAAAGAGTACACCAGTTAAATCAAGTGTGATAAACATACATATATGCAAAACACCAATTTGGAACATAAAAGAACCTGCATATAAAACTAAACAGTCCAGAAATGCTTCCCGCAGTACCAAAAAAAATATAACAAAATAATTAGAGGATTGCAAACCAATCAGAAGCCATTTTTCACCCTGTCGTTGGAACGAGCCAGGGACTTCGCTCAAACTAGATGAGTAAGTCGCTCGAACGAAGTACAAAAGTCATTTGCATGAGATGAGATGTCGTTAGAACGACTTCGCGCGACCTATCAAAATTTCTCAGTTTCCCATAAATATTATAAAGTATTGCCCAGTGAAAAAAATTCCACAAAAAAATTTCAGGAAGGGATTGACAGATGCAAAATAGTGCTAAAGCAGTAAGCTTTTAACACAAAATGCAAAAACTCATAAAAACTTAAATTGCGAGTTACATGCAAACATAGTACCGATGTGCTCAAACATGGACATGGAATGAATGGGCGTGAAACTACAACAAATGAGTCACAATTCCAACACATCGAAACGATCAAGAAGCTCTAATTGATAGCGATAAATCATCAAACTTTATCATAGCCAAATGACAATTAAAGTGTGAGCTTAATGAACTAAACATACTACATGCACACAAATCCAGAATTTTGACAATTCTATAAACAATAGCGTCAAATTACAATGTTTCAATATTAGGATTAGATGTGCAAACCCGTTTAAATTTTATCCAACCAAACACCCTCATATAAACATACTTTTTCAAGTTCTTTTGAGGTTTCTATAATTCTCAACTTAGAGAAAATCTTATTGTCCCTTTTCTTAGCATTTTGCTTTTTCTTTTGGGCTCTTTTAAACGGTGGCTTTCACAACGAGTTAATTTTGAACTCTCGCAGCCCTTTCCCGTGAATCACTAACCATTTTTACCAATTTTAAATCCTCACGGTAAACGGTTATTACATGCACAGTTCTCCTTAAGTTTACTTACGTGTAGATGACAAGATTGGGATAAGAACGCCTCACCAAATTCAAATATGCAAGAGAAGTCAAACATCCATATAAACTCGTGTATGTGTGCGATGTTGGCATATATACAAAGTCGAATCAAGATGCATATCAACTTTGAAATTACCCCATATAAACAATGGTTAAGATCATTCTAAGTATCGATAATAATGACCAAATGTCCTAGCCACATGGATAATGAAATGATTGGGGGGGGGGGGTCCAAGCACACCAATATGCCACATCAAACATGTAAACTCAAAATAAAAAAAATTGAAAATATTTTTGGCTTTTCAAACATTTTTTGTCTCAAAGAAAAGCAAAATATTTTTGGATTTTCAAAAGGTTTCTAAAAAAAACAAAATCTTTTTGTATTTTTCAAATAGTACTCAAACAAATGAAAACTATAATACAAAATGATACATATGTCATAATACTAGAAATGAATGTATCATGAAGCAAACTAGCATATGAAAAACATGGCAACACTATCATCCTTTAGATTTAGCATGGGAAGAATCAAGTGCACCCAAATGAGAATCATGAAGTTTAATTCCCAAAGCCACTAAATCCGATTTCCTAACCCAAATAGGTGTAAAACGACGCATGTGGGTGTGGGGAACCGGGGCAACTTTATTCCTAAACTTCCTAGGAGCTTGTCTAAGGTCGTAACAATAACGCCTAAGGTGACCTTTCCTACCACAAAATGTGCAAGTGTAGCGGTGGTGGGAATGATTACGTTTATGTGGACCTTTTCTAACCATCCTAGTGTTTCTCACACATGCAGGGGGAATTGGACCAACTCTCTCACCAAAACCTATACCTCCCCTATCTCCCTTAATTTGGACGGTGGCTAAGATCTTATCTAACTTCTCCGACCTAGCCTCCAAATCAAACTTGACTCTAGACGAGTCTTTCAACCTTTCCTCCAACTCAATAATCCTAGACTCGAGTAAACGCCTAGTCTCCTCAAACTCTAAAATCTCCTTTTTTAAGGACTCCATCAAACCACGGAGATTGTCTCTCTCTTTCTCCACAAACTCTAGTTTCTCCCTAAACTTCTTCTCTCGTGCCCTAAGATCCTTAATCAAACAATCATTATTTTCTATGGCACGCTCATTCAACTTAGATTGCAATTTTGAGTTAGCCTCTTTCACCTTCACCGTTTCGGCATACAACTCATTAAACGCATTTTGCAATTCTTTCACATCTATCTCCTCCTCGTCACTCTCTTCACCCTCACTAACATGGGATTCACTCAAAACCTCCTCGGAAGTGTCATTCACATGAGTATTGTCGCCATCGCTCACATGACATGCCATAAACGCAATAAAGTTACGCTCAATGGGGGAACTCTCTCCCTCTTCCGGTTAACTATCACTTAAGGTGTCATTATAGACAATGGGTTGCTTGCCCTCTTTCTTAATTCTAGTGGGACACTCCTTAACCTTATGACCGTACCCCTCACACCCAAAACACTTATCCGACTCATCTCTCTTAGGCTTCTCAAACTTATCCTTAGAGGTGGGATCTACTTTGTCGTTCTTGATTTTTTAAATTTCTTGGAATCTTTCAATTGCTTTTGAAACTTAATAAATTTTTTAAATTTCTTTGCCAATAAAGCAACATCCTCAAAATCGAAATCGGAATCAGAATCCAAAACTTTAATTTCCTCCTTCCGGATTTTCAAAGCAATACCCTTTTCTTTTTTAGGCACTTGCTTGGAGGTAATCATGTCGATTTCATAGGTTTGTAAGTCACCTACAATCTCTTCTAGTTTCGTTGATTCTAACCTACCCAAGGAGTTTAAAATGGTCACTTTCGCATCAAACCTACTAGACAACGACCTAAGGATTTTCTTAATGACACGGTTGTCGGGAATTTGCTCACCTAAGTTAAATGATGAGTTGACAATATTGGACAACCTAGCATAAAACTCATCAAATGTCTCACTCTCTAACATCCTAATGGTCTCAAACTGTGTATTGATATTTTGAAGCTTTGACGCCCTAACCGTACTAGTGCCCTCGTGAGTGAGTGCCAAAATATCCCAAGCCTCCTTTGATGTTTCACAAGTCATAATTCTATTATATTCTTCCTGTGTGACATGTGAAGAAATAACGTGTAGACTTTTAGAATTATATTGTGCAAGTCTTTGTTCAATTTCGGTCCATGACAAAACATGCTTTAAACTAGTGACCTCGCCTACAATAGTGACAGGGGGTGTCCAACCTTTCTGAACTGCAAGCCAAACACGCTCATCAATAGATTTTAAAGGATATCTCATTCTCATCTTCCAATAAGTGTAATTAGTGCCATAAAAAACAGGAGTTCGAGAAAATTCATTATATCCAGAATTCATCTTTGAAAACACACGGGATCACATAACAAAATAAAAAAATTCTAGCTCTGATACCAGTTTGAGAAGTGATGTGAGTGGCCCGATATGTGTGTTTCAAACAAAACCAATTTTTCTTCGAAAAAGATCCAACTTTTAATTATACACTAAACCAAATTGTGAAATCCCAATTCTTACTTTAAACCAATTTTATCTTGATTAATCCTAAACATGCATCTAGTGATTAAAGCAAGTAAAGTAAAGTAAAGAATACTCACAACGCCGGATGTACGAGGAAAAAACCCAAAACGGGAAAATAACCTCGGACGGCCCAAGCCAGAAAATCACTATGAATAATGATTTTACAAAGACAGATTAGCCTTACACTAAGACTCGATCCCCACGGGTCTTGACGTTCCTTCTGATCTTCAACCGTTCTTCAATAGTGCCCACGCAAAAATTCCGTCTTCCACGATCTCTGTCCACAACACACGCGTCCACGTATGTCTCGGTGTCCACCGATATGGTTTTGATACGTCTACGATGTCGAACACGATGTCCGTCGCTTCTTCACCGCAAAACTCTTTGTGTTCAATGTGTAGAACAAACAACTTTGGTGCAGCAAGATCACGTAAACATATAAGAATGATAACTCGGACCGTTTCAAACTCTAAGGATGTGTTTATGCTTTGTAAGCCTTAGAAAACATGTGCAAACAAGGTTCTGGTTCGTAAAACTTTTTTCTAGAAAGCACACTTACAAAATTATGATGCAAACACTGTTTAAATAGGATTTGAACACCGCCTCGAAAAACGTGTTGTTCATGCGACATTGTGTCTCGTTCGAACGAGATCCAATGTCGTTCGAGCGACCTTGCGAAAGTTTGACTTTGAGATAAAAATATCACTTAACAAAGAGATACAAATTAGTCAAACTCTATTTCGAGGTTATCATCATAAAACGAAGTTTAAACCATTAAAACACTTTTAAAACATTTAAAATCATTTTTCTATATAAAAATTACATCCTTATCTTTTATAAAATGATTCCGAGCACCATTAATTATAAGCATTCATACCTGAGTGATCTTGGAATGAAATTAACTTTGAAGACGAGTAAACTTGCACCAAATAAACATCGGCATGATTATTTCTTTGAAGCTTTGCCGCAACGTCTTCAATTTTTTCAATACGTCATAGACCAAGTGGGATCGTGACAAAATAAAATTCTCCCTATGACATATTACAAACACAGTTTTGTTCACGTACTTAAGTCAAAACAATACAGGGACTCAATTGGAAATTTATGTCCTTACAATTTGCTTTGGATTCCTCGCTCGAAAGATGTGGGGGTGTTGAATCAACATGTTTTTGTTGAGACTGATGACTCAGAGACACTATAGATTAAGTGGTAGATTGAACCTGCGATAGAGTAGAGTATTTCTAACCCGCTGGTGATGGGGATTGAGGTTAGGTTATATGAGAGGATTTAGCTATAAGTATTTCTTTATTTGGTTAATCATCTCTATCCCACTAACAAAAAAATAGAAAAAATAGCGAAAAATATAGGACAATCATTTCTAGGACTATCTATATGCATCTACCATTTAAATAACTTTTAAAGCATTCTCCACATGTTTGATTTCCATCCAATCGCTATTAATTTTTTAAAATTATGAAAAGTTGAACGGGACTGACAGGGAATAATTGTCTCCATAATTGGTGTATAAAGATCAGTAATAGAAACTAGAAAACCTTTCTTCTTCAATTTATTTGTAAGCACGCGTTTAATGTGCATATGTTGCGAGACATCATAATATGGGTGAATGCTCTCTTTACATAATTGTATCCACAATGGATGAATATTTTTTTTTTGTGTTTTCTAACAATGTCACTAATGCTAGTGCCCTGTAGGGATTATAAAGTCGAAATATATTCTCTACTGTCTAATCCCACAATTTTGGAAAGGAAAATAAAATACGATTGAACAAGTAAGCTGGCAAAACTCCACGATGTAAGGTAATTAAACTACTATTTTTTCCCATTCCCATACTTGTAAATATGAGTTCTCAATATATGGCTCGCATCAATAAAAGATATGTTAATGTGTTCCCATTGCAATCTCTCGCACTCTTATCAAAAGTAATTATTCTCGTCACTCTCTTTCTTTAGAAAATATATAGAAAAAGGGTGTGAATATGAGTCCTAGAGGTAATGGCTCTAATTAATGCTAAACAAATTATTATTTTCCACCCGATCAATCATAGACAACAAGTCCAATATAAGTTATTTTAATTAAAATAATACTAAAAATACTATATTCCCAACCCTAAACAACAACCACTATACCATGGGATGGAAACACAACCACAATAGCTAACCAAAAAGATGTATACATTAATATTCATTTGCACGATATCTAAAAGTCGAATTTAAGTTCTTTTTAATTAAATTAATCCCAAAATTACTATATGTCCACCAAATTTGCAAGCCTTTCCACCAATTTGTGTTCACCCAAATAGCTACCACTTAATGAAGGGGTGAACATAACCAAAAAATTAACCAAACAAATATATGTATTGGTATTCCCCCATATAATATCAACCTGCATAATTAATGTTCATTCTAATTAAATTAATCCTAAAATTACTATATGACCACCAAATGTGCAATCCCTTCCACCAATTTGTATTAAGCAAATGAACAAACACTTATGAAAAGGGTGAAAATGACCACACAATAATTGAGTAAAATTACTTGAATAAAAAAAGCATTTAGAAATAGTTAAGCATCAATAATTGTTCTCCAATTTGATGCGCACATGGAACAAGAAGATATGGTGTTAACATATTATTAAATCTAAAATATTTGCGTATTACTGTATTCTAAAAGTGTAATTTATATATCTCGTGCTACTTAAAAGTTTCAATTAGGTAGAATATGTATTCATTATATATATGTGTATGTGTTTACATTTATCCGTATGCTTATATATATGTATATATGTGCACGTGCGATAATATATGTATCTATATGTATGAGTGCTTGTATATATCTATACATGCGTGAAATTATGTGTATATGTATGTGCAATTGCGTAAAAAAATATATATGTATGTGTTCGTGTGTGGGTGTGTGTGTGAGTATATGAGGGAATTCATGTCTGTATACGAATTCATGTATTTATACATTGAATTTATCCGAATAATTTCATTTTAAGTTTTAGTATTGATTTGTACGAGTGTAAGTGTGTGTATATATATATGTGCGATTGTGTTAAAGTGTATATATATACGTGCGCTCATGTGTGTGTATATATATATATATATATATATTTGCGTGGAATTGTGTGTATAAATGTGCGATTGCATAAAAGTATTTATTTATCTATGTGGGTGGATGTGGGTGTGCATGTGAGTATATGAGGGACTTCTAGTATGTATAGGAATTCATGTATTTATATATCTATTTTATCACAACTAATTTCCTTTTTATTTTTAGTATCAATTTTTGGGAGTGTATGTGTGTGTGTGTGTATATATATATGTGTGTGTGCGTGTGTGTGTCACGTGTGTGCGTATGAGTATATATGTGTGTGAGTGTATATATATATATATATATATGATTATATGTGTATTCCTAATTTTCCAAATATATCCCCAAAATCTAAAGGTTATAATTAACTACAAAGTTACTATTTAAATGCGTATGAAATATTCAAACATGTGAACCTATGCTATCATATAAAATTTCACCAAGGATATGTGTCTATAACACTATACCAATCATATATGTGGTTTTATATTTAAATACTCAATTGAGTATCAATAAAAATAAATTTACAAAAATTACACAACATTATACCTAATTTTGGATTTATACCTAATTTCAATTTCAATTTTAGGTTTACACAAAAATATACCCAATTTCATATTATAACTAATTTTTTGTAAGCCCTACTTTTTTTTTAAATTATACCCAATTCAAATTTATACCCAAAGTAGAATACCCAATTTATTTGTACCCAATTTTTCTAACACACACACACACACATATATATATATATACGCACACACACACGCACGCACACACACACATACATACATACATATATATATATATATATATATATATATATATATATATATATATATATATAGAGAGAGAGAGAGAGAGAGAGAGAGAGAGAGAGCACTCGTGGAGAGAGATAGAGTTGAAATTAACAGTGAAACGAAATTAAACCTTTATGGATTTTATGTATACCATATATTTAGTCATGGATCGGGATCGGGTCCGTGACCCCTACTATATAACTAATAAAATTTGCCATGCTTCCCCAAGATGCTCACGGTTCCTAATCATGATCCAAACGTGTTACCAACACCTAGTCATGATCCTAAACCATGACCATAATGTAATGACATTTCAAATTAAAAAGTTATCACAATTGGGGGTCACGGTTCTGAACCATGACTATGTTTCACTTAATTTTATCACGGATTGTGATCGTCAACGTGAGTAAATTAGTGCCAAAATTCCAGCAATCAGGGTTACGGTTGGGTCACAAATTAGAACCATGACCAATATGATGTCTAGGTCACGAATACATGATGTCATGATCTTGGTCATGGTATATTTATTGTGGTCACAATTTTGGATCGTGACCCATATGGCGATAGATGTGAACCGTGATACACCTATTGCGACTATAATCTATATATGGCATAGTGGAATTGTCTACGTGCGATGTGGTTTTTATCATTATTTGTTAACTAACATCCACACGTACTACTTGTGATTAGTGGGATCATAATCATAATATTATGTTCCGGTAATCACAATATTTACGGTTTCATATTCTAAATATTTACCTACCCGAGACAATTATTCCACATAAAGCGCATGTGTTGGGGAGCATATGAGTGAGGTTTTTTTAGGAGAGTTTTCACTTCAGCTAAGGGGTTTCAAATGAACCACTTTACTTTTTAATTGTAGCCAAGGTACGATGACATTACATTTTCTTCTTCTCTGTATTTTAAGTAGTAAATAAATTTCTTCTCGGACGTTTTCAACTTCTTCTCTTTTCCTTATTATCCTTTTTTTCTAGCCATATGTCTAAATGCTTGAGAAATTATTGAGTGGGTTCAAAACTAATTTTGGGGCATTTCATTTTACGTACCACATCCCAAGATTTATAAAAATAAGAACCTCGCCTAGTGATGAGAATGTTTATAATATTGATGGGGAGATTGAATTTATGACATGTATCCATCACAGATGGGGGTTGTTTCCCTTTTCATCCTTTATCGGTGAAATTACTCTATTTTAATGGGAAAGTTTCAATAAAGGAAAATGGAAGTTTTTTTACTTGTTACGAGTACAATCACCATAAATCGGATTTATGGGAATGGCGTGAACCTAAATGAAATCAGGTACGACTATGACTTGAGGACTTCTCATGGGTCTAACACATACCACTTCTAAACTAAGGACAAGTCTCACAACTTGGTCACCTAATTTCCCAAGTCCCCAAATAACACCGATAGAGATGTCTTGCTATTTACTGGGTAACATTATAATTGGAAATACACATGTCTTCTTGTGTCTATTTAGGTGGGTTCTACTAGTAGGTTCTTTATTGATTGTTTAAATTATGTTGACAATGTCAAAATAATATTATATTGATCAAGCTCTTTTATTCTGATGCAGGTCATCATTACAAAAGGAAACCCAAAAATTATGAAGTCAGATTAGCCAACCTCAAGAATGTTTGGGAAAAATTGACTCCATCAAGGGTCAGGTTTTAGTTAAAGGTATGCTCATATACTTCTTGGATAAAAACTATCAGTTATGTGACCTAAGAACTTAATTGTATTTCTTGAGGTGACAACAGTCGATTATACAATGGTCGCTATTTTTCAATCCCAACATTTACTATTGTCTTTACTGTAGAGGTTAGGGGAGTATACATTGGTGAAGATTCTTCACCCACCAATGTAATCTCTACCGATTCAGAGGTGGCCGAATGTGTTCAAGAACAAGGACAAATTTTCTTTAATGATTTCACTGCGCTTTCATCATGTGAAAAGGTCATCACCTCAGAGTGCCTTTTGGAAGAAATAGGGGAGGAATAAGGAGAATGAAATGATTTCATCTTTCTCTACCCCCCAAGATCAAGATCTAGAATACATGATCTGATTCCCAAGGTGAATAATTAACCTTGACACTGCCCGGGAAAAATTGAAGAATATGGTTGTATAGATCGAATAGGATGCCCAATGTGCATTGGAACTAAGGAAATACTAATCTTCTCTTGAGGGAAAAATAAGGAAAGAAATGGAGAGATATTCTAAGTAGTCTAAGAAGAGGGGAACTGACAAAACTCCTCCCTCTAATCCACCTAAGGGAAATAATCTACTTGTAGTTATTGCCCCACGTCTGTAAACATCATCACACCATTTAATGTCAACGGTTAATTCATGGATGATTAGTTTCATAAAGTTCCAATAGACCATTAATATTGATGTTTGATTTTTCATAATGTCAAAGTCATTTATTCAGTAGCCAAAGTCTTTATGTATCTATAGATATGTCAGCTTTGATGACTTTTAATTTGAGTGTCTTCGCAAAGAAGGGATCCTCCATACAATTCTCATAATTCTTTTTTTTTTAATTTTCTTATTTTTAAATTTTTTGAGATCTTCTTGAGAGTGAGTAATATGATTTTTCTATTTTATAAGACATGCGGGGGGATGCATGAGATAGATAGTCTGGCCAATCATCTAATAAACAATAATGAAATTATTCATGACTAAACTAAATCCATGATGAATAAGTTAGTCCACAAGGAAAATAGGATTGCCAACTTGGAAGGCAAGTTAAAGGGTGTGGTCGCCAAAAATGTGCACCTGGTGAAAAAAGGTGATCCCTTACAGTAGGAATTCAGTAGGGTAGATTTTGAACTTCTAGAGATAAAGAAGGTATTTGCCAGTAATACCTTAGAGAAACTGATTCTCCAAGGGGAATAGATCGCTCACCATTGGTTAGGAGGAAGATCAAGATGAAGCCTTTGATAAAGGCTCTTAGGCTAGCGTCTAAGATGTTTCCACACATCTTGATTACCACGAGTTAGTTTTCTTCAACAAGTGATGGAACTATAATCTTAAGATGGGGAATGTTATCGACCTATTCTGAACACTCCCTTTTAAAAATCCCATCATTGGTGATGGGGATGCTTCATAGGTGTCTAGTCACTAGGTGAATTAACCAAAAACTAAGTTGTTTGTCCCTGGAGGACAATGGGATAGGACAGTGAGGTTTTCGCCGATTAGGGGGAGGTCACCCATAATGACCCATATGTTTTATGGTTTAGATCATTCTTTTTGTCATTTTAGTATAGGTCATTTTACCATTCTCTTGCAGGCCTTATGCCATTCCATGTTATTGAAAGAAATTTCCTTTTACATTGATTGCTATGTTTATTCATTTTCTATGAACGCCTAAAAGGTATTTTCTTATTGTGGTGGGTGGGGGTAGGTCCATGGTTGACTCCATCGCCAAGTTAACATCAACATCAACTTATTGACCAAAACATGATAAGTTAACATCTTTATTTAACTTAATCTTTAGTTGGTGGAGCTAGAAAGCACAAAACACTCCTCCAATTTGTTCAATCAATCAATAAGCTAACAATTAATTTACTTTGATAACTAATAACTTGCTAAGTTAACATTATTATATAAGTTAATTGTTATTTGATGGAGTTGGAATATGTGTCCGACTCCACTGACTTATACAATAAATCAAAAAGCTAACCTGTAATTAAACTTTTTGACAAATAATTTAATAAGTTAACATTATGCCTAAACATGACAGTTTGTCGATGGAGTTGGGTTATATGGCCAAGTCCACTAACTTTTACAATTCATCAACAAGATAACATACAATTTAACTAATTTATTATTAAGTTTATAAGTTAACATTCTTATTTAACTTGTTCGTTAATCATCGAAGTTGGGATATGTGGCCAACTCCACCAGTTTGTACGATTTACTAATAAGCCAATGTGTAATTTAACTTTTTTACTAATAATTTATAATTACTTAACTTAACAATTAGTCTCTCTATTCTTATTGATACTAATGCATATTTTAGGCCGATCAACCCAATATTGGGTTATACTACCATCTTTAGCTAAGTTTATGACTTTTCTAAGCAAACCCGACTTGTTCTAAGATGTACCACCCTTTGTTTGGTAGGTTTGTGCCTATTCTAGTTCGAACAAACCAGTATTGGGTTGTACTTCCTTTTTAGGTGGTTTTATACCTATTCTAGTAAAAATTAGCTTGTTCAATGTTATACGACCCATTATTAGGTGGGTATGGGCATATTTTAGGCTGACAAAACCAGTGTTGGGTAATGCCACTATTTTTAAGTGGGTTGTAACACCCCGCCTAATTAAATACCAGGTGGCCAGTCCCATACCAAATTAAAACAGAATATACAGTTGGCTCATTCTTAGCATCACTATCGAAAATATTTACAACTCACCCAATACCCAATTAAGCTAGTGTTAAAAAACTTTCCAAATTTTAATTTCAACAAATCCATTTTTAGATTAAGAATAACGCAACACATTTTATTCTACAATACTTATAACTGAACAGATAACACAAAAGAATTTAAATGCAATTGGAATAAACATTCCCAAATAATATTAATCCATTACAGTAATCCCAACAATAACAAATTTATTAAAATGACACGAACATAATAGTATATGACTCCGATAGGAAGTGATAACTGAAATCCTTTGAGCGACATGCCCTATCTAAGAGAATACTGTGAATCAAATGAAAATAGGCGTCTAAGCAAACCTCCATATCTCCATAGCTCGTCATAATCCGATAAGGTTGGCGTCCCTGTTGCTGGACACCTAATATAGAAGATACAATAGGAAATAAAATATGCAAGAAAACGGGTCAGAGCCCGATTGTGAAAATGATTTTAAAAACAGCAAGTATTTAACAAGTGCAATAAAGCATTTATTATGTACATGTTAGATCCAACTCTCACTTGCTATTCTCACCTCTCAACTAGAGTGCACACTTAACTTTTCTTATTAACCTCCTAGTTAATGGTTCCTCATTACTGATTTCCATAATATGATTTCATCCTATATCATAACCCCGTATGTCCCATACCATACGTTATATAATCATTCTTATACATTTCTCATTTATGTGAATCGTTTCTCATTAACATGAATTAAGATTTTCAAGAAATAACCATTAACTTATTTTCATTCTTTCTCAATTTATCGTTATCTACAATTATCACGCAATAGATAATTTAACCACAATATAACCATTCATTCCTTTAATTCATTATATATATATATATATATATATATATATATATATATATATATATATATATATATATATATATATATATATATATATTCATATATAATACAGCACCCCGAGTCACAGCTGCGGTGCAATGCATTACTCTGCTATCATGCCCCATCATCGATGGTCGCCGAATAGGAGACAAAAGGTTCAGTAAGAATTTCTCGAAGCACAAACAACAACATACAAATTGGAGGCGAACATAGTTCTCATACCCACGGGCCACGCACATACCTACGTTTCCACAGTCAGTGGACTTATCAACTCCCCAATAAGTCTTTCATAGACCTATGTTCTCGAGCGACAAATCAAAGATCCCATGGATTCATCAGGATATGGCTGCCCTCACGCGCAAACCTCCCGTCGATAGCAAGTAAGCTAGGTATGTCATACACATAATCATTAATCAATCAAATAGGCATTATCACACCTATAATATAATATCAACAAGGTACTCACATTACCCTTAGATTATTCCCATACGTAGCATTATATCACTTTAATTCCCACGTATTAAATTATCATAACTTTACTTCTTAAATTTAGTTACCCCCGAGCCTCACTCACTACTCAATGTTCAAATAGGTTTTTCCTCAACATATATTCAGTAAGAAGTTACTAATACCCTACTGGTCCATATCGTCATCTCTCCCGAATTACTACGAATTAAACTCTCATTTTAATTGGGGTTAATACCGATAGTTTCAAATCTCTTATGAATACATCTTCTTTCACTTAGTATTAAACCCTCTTGTAAACTTAAGGATACCCAGGTGTTATATTCAATCACCCCTACTGGTCCTATCAAATGGAAACGACGCCATTTGATAAGAAGCTTTTTGCGTACGATCGTTGTACGGTCGTTATCTTCAAAAGCCACTCTCAAAATTTTCTTGAGAACCTACAAAACTTGTCTAAAAATAACTCGTATTGCGGTAAGTACGGGTATCAATCCAACTTCCAAGGTGAAATAATTTATATTTAACTTGCAATCTCAATTTTTAAAGAAAATCTTTTATTATTATTTTTTAAAACAATGTAAAGGGAAAAGTTACTCCTAAATGCTAAAACTATAAAATGAGTAAATAATGAAAAAGAATGTGCAACCGAGTATGAAATAATGTGAGAAAGTCAAGAGATGGGATTACACTGTATTTTTCAATTATTTTAATTTCTTAATTTATTAATTTGAAATATTTCGAGATAATATTAAATAAATAATCTGGCTCTCGTTAAAATTATAAATTTAATAAAGTCTTTTTCAGAAAATTAATTTTAAAATGTCACACGATGAAAAATTAGGACTACACTATTTTCAGAAAATTACCCGTTAGGATCAATTTAACGAAAACAATATCAATCCTCAAATTTCAACGCCTAATTAATATTCAAATATAGGAAAAACCTATCTCTAGTTCGATTCCTAAATTCAAACATTAATTTGTTCAATTAATTTACTAACTCTCGTTACAGAAATTAATTGGTGACCGTTAAAATTAATTTACCTTGAAATATAAAATTAATGAAACCAATTAATTAAATTAACATCATACGCAGTGCATCCCACCCCTTGAACGGGGTGTTTAGTCAAACATTCGCATGTGTGCATAAATAACAATAAATAATATGTCAAGAAGGAAATAAATTGAAAAGAGAATGTAGAAATACAATAAGCAATTTTTTCCATAAATTTGTGCTCAAATACGCCTTGACATGCGTCCAACTTCTTCACAATTTTCAGCACTTGATTACAAAAAGAAAACTAAAAACTAAACCTACAAATTATTCTAAAGCTAAACTAATTTTTTTTATATTTTCTAAATTTTTTTCATGATCCTAAAGTGTACATAATATACTATTTGTGTCTCTCTCTACCCGTCTCCTTTCTGTTATGAGAGTCTTTTTTAATGAGTTGTCACTTCCTTCTTTTTAAAGTCACGAATAGGCTTGTTGAAGAGAGATTTGGGGGATTTTAAAAGGCTAAGTCCAAAGATATTATATGGATAAGCAAGTGGGTCTTTTACTTGGTCGGTGTAAAGGGGGTAATGGATTCATCTTTGGTTCCTATATTGGCTCCAAATTTCATGGAATGGAAGGTGGGTTGAAGAATGGGTCAGTGGGTGGAGGGATGATGTTGGTAGTGGGTTCGAGTCTGGATCGAATTGTTGGTATGGAGTAGCTTCGGTTTTATTGGCTGAAGTGGGTCCCAGTTAAGGTTTTGGGTATGGTTATCGCGGATCGGAGCAGTTGAGTTTCGGGTCTCGGGTCTTGGGGGAGATGAGATCGGTTTTAGGGATGGCCGGAACAGGGGTCGCCTCCGGCGAGATGTGACAAGTTGTGTATTGCATTTTTTTCCAGCTTGGATTTGGGTCTATGGAACCGGGTTAGGGAAATGGTCGCCGGCGGTTTGGGCAGGCCGCCGGAGCTGGGGCTGCTGGGCGTCGGGGCAGGAGGCCCATCCGACGGTTGGTTTGTTCCGGCGATGTATTTGGGTTATTGGTGGGTGAGGTGGAGGTATAAGGGTGGTGATGGTTTGGTTTTGTGTATTGGTTTGTTGATGGGGGATTGAGGAAAGTGAGTGGAGGAAGAAGATGATGAATAGTGGCGGGTGTGTTGATTTGGTGTGGGTGAGTGTAGGTGAATAAGGTGGGGATAAGGGATTTGTTTATGTGTAGGATAGTGTGTAGGGGATTTGTGTATGGTGTGAGTGTGTGTGGTGTGTGTTTAAGTTGGACCCTTAAAAAAATGACACTACCTAAAATTAAAACTAGAATTAAAATAAAAAAACTTAGAATCTAATAAACCTTAAAAAAAACTAACATCTCAAAATAAAAATTAAAAGACACCAAATAATATAATGAAAATAAAAATAAAAACAAAACTCTATTGAAACTAAAAAAAATATAATCCTAATTAAACTAAAATAAAAGAAATTAAAATCTAATAAAATTAGAAAATAAATTTCTAAAAACTAATCCTAACAAAAATAAAATAAAAATTAAAAACTAAAAAAAGTCAAAATCAAAATAAAGAAATACAAAAATAGAAAATAAATCCATAAAAATTTTGAAATAATTCCTAAAAATAAAAACAACACAAATAAAAAAAATCTAAAAAATAATAAAGGAACAAATTCAACACACAACGGGTTCGTGGTATGGACTGGGCTCGGTGTAGGCTCGAGTTAGGGTTACAGGACTGTTTCGGGACATCGGAACTCTTTTGGGCAAGCTCAATGTGGACTCAAACTTCGCGGTCTCTTTTGATTTTCTTCATTTAACGCTTTTGACAGCTATTGCATCGCAATTGACTGGATTTAGCATCATATGTACCGCAACTACGTATTGACCTGAGAAATAATAAAATACGAACATAAGGGCAATTTTAATTAAAACGAGCAACTAAAATGCATCTATTTGGGGTATAAAATATACACTTTTGGGTGCTTATCAACCCCCCTTCATCTTATAGAAAATATGAGGTTGAGGAACCCCCAGGGTCCCTCTACTGCAGAAATTCATATTGAGAAGTAACTCATAGGGTCCCTTTACAGAAGAAATTCATATAGAGAAGGAACCCCCATGTCCCTCTACAACAGAAATTGATATTGAGAAGGAACCCCAGGGTCCCTCAACATCAGAAATTCATATTGAGAAGTAACCCCCAGGGTCCCTCTGCAGTAGAAATTCATGTAGAGAGGAAACACAAAGGTCCCTCTACAAAAAAAAATCATATTGAGAAGGAACCCTAGGGTCCCGACGGGAATTCACATTGAGAAGGAACCCCAAGGTCCCGATAGAAACTCGTATGAATAAGGAAACCCCAGGGTCCCGACAGAAACTCATATTGAAAAGGAACCCCACCCAGGGTCCCGGTAGAAATTCATATTGAGAAGGAACCACCAAGGTCCTGATAGAAAATTCATATTGAGAAGGAACTCCAACCAGGGTCCTGGTAAAGAATCCATATTGGTGCAGGAACCTAGGCCACTTCACCATAGAAAATGCAATTGGTGAAAGTACACCGAAGTTCCCTCGACCGCATAGAATCCATATTGGTGCGGGAACCTAGGCCCCCTGACCACAGAAAATGCATAACTGGTGAAAGAGCATCCAAGGTCCCTCACTGCAGAGAATTCATATTGGTGCGGGAAACTAGGCCCCCTGATCGCAGAAAATGAATAATTGGTGAAAGATCACCCAAGGTCCCCTGGCCGCAGAAAATCTATATTGGTGCCAGAACCTAGGTCCCCTAACCGCAAAAAATGCATAATCGGTGAAAGAACCTCTAGGGTCCCTAAGCAAAAACCCAGGGTAGAGACCCCAGGATGAGGGAGTGGATACCATGTGAAACCCTGATCATGAAAAGTCATTCTTTTAAAGAACAATAGTATTAACACTTTTATTTCTTGTACAGGTAGCCTAGTTAAGTCGGCAGGGCTCAAATATGCCAGTTGGGATCTCTTGGGAGTTTTGGCTTGGCGGATGAGAAATAATGTTTGTTGGGCAAGCTCAACCCCTTACGACTTTAGGATTGACAGAATACTAGTAGGAAGACCCTAGGAGTCACTCAGGACCACAAACATCTGACATTTAGTCACAAGTGAAGTGAGCAGCCAAAGGGCTGCTCACAAGAACTGAACTTTTACAAAATAATTTTCTTAGAAGAGAGGGTCCCCAAGGTACCTCTCAAGAAAAATGACTTTAGAGGAGAGGAGTCCTTAAGCCCCCCCCCCCCCCCCCCCCCCCCCCTAAAGATTGATATTTTTAGAGGAGGAGGTCCTTAAGGCCTCCTCTCTCAAGTTTACAAAGATTTTACCACAAGTTACCGTTTGAAAACATATTTACCAAATAAGATATTTTGTCTTCAAACGCAGAAATATTTGCTTTTTGACTTTGGTTAGCACCAAGTGGCACCTATCTGAGGGGACATGGTGCAGCACATAGGTAGGGACAAATGGTACACTGCAGACCTTGTCCATCACCAACCCTCTAAGTTTTGGTGCCCAAAAATGCCAACTCAACCCTAGTGCCCAAGTGTAAATAGGACCCCTACGCAAGGTCAAGAGAAAGGATAGAAATACTCAATAGCACTGTTACTCTATCAAAATCACAGCAAAACTTCCTAGTATTCTCTCCCTGCTCTCTCTCTCTCTAGTGCTAAGTGCCTTGTTCTTTCACTCCTCACTGATAACCATTATTCTCAGGATCTCCTGTTGAGAAAAGTTACTATTATAGTTATGGAAGTTCATCTTCTTGTAGGGAGGGAGTTCCAGCTTGAGCTCCATTTTTACCAAATGAAGAAAGTTTCATCAGAAGATGTTTCAGAAGTTCTTGAGAACCTTGCAAACAACGTCCATTGGAGTGGGTCATGCCTCACCCTTTCCAGTTATTCATAGACCCCAGTCTCACTACCCTCTTACATTTGGATAGTTCTGAAATTCTAAAAAGTTGCATGATCCAAAGATAAATTATGGTGATTTTCATTGATTCTTTGAAATGAGAAACATGTAGGATTAATCTATTTTTGAATATATATTTTCATCCACCAAATTTGAAATCATTTGGTGAAGAAAATTGGAGAGTTACATGTTGTTCTTAGAGAAATGATAAAATATAAGGTTTCTGAATTTCAAGGGAAATAACATGTTTTCATTCAAACTTCTTGATGCATTTATGTTGGTTAAATGTTAGAAATCATTTATACACCTTGATATAACATTGGGGATAAATTATAAGGACTTTGGGATCATTTGGTAGAGGTTTTGAGGATTGCATGTGTTAAAAACCCGTAGGAAAAATATGTAGAAAACGTAGACTGGTATCTGTTTGATCGATCGATCGACCCAAATCATTGATCAATCGATGATCCAAGAAAATGTGATTTATTTTCTCATTAAGGTTTGATTAAATCCAAACTCTTAAGAATGCTTAGTGCTAATTAATTTGTGCATAATAGGACTTAGGGAAGGTCATTAGAGTGGTGATTAAGACCCGAAAAGTGTTAATGTCTGGGATTAATCCTCAAAATGAAATAATGGGTTAAAAATTGAATTAGACATTATCGAAGAATAAACCCAATTGAGGATAATATTAATTCCTGAAAATTCGTGAATTGGGATGACATGGACCAGTAGGGTGCAGAGATCTACCTTCTGAATTTATGTGAGAAGAAATTCACAACCTTTGAGTGTTGGAAAAGCTCGGGAATATATAAAAAGTAAAGTCATAATCTATAATTACGTAGGATATTAGAGATAGAAATATACTATGTATGGAATTGTCATATGGGTTGTGCGAATATCTTATTGATATTATATATATATATATAGGTGGGGTGAATACCTATATTATAATTTGACTTGTATATGACATACCTACGCTCCTTGCTATCGGGGTGGAGGTTTTGCGCTATGGTCGATCTTATCCTGACGAGCCCATTTGAGGGGATTTTAGATTTGTACCTTGAGTATAGGACCTTGGACACATTCTATTTGTGAGAATGATAGTTTCGACGGTATAATGGGTGCGTGGGTATGTTCATGACCGATTCGGCTGGGTAGTATGCTTGCCTCGAAGTATGTGTGGTATGTTATTCATGGTTCGGGAGAGGCACCGAGCCAATAATCCTCTTTAGAGCGAGAGATGTAGCTGGACATGATAGCAGAGTATGCATGCAGCGTAGCCGTGTCCAGGGGGTGCCATATTAGTTTATATAATAGTGTGATGAATATATATATACTTTTATGTGATCTATTGTGTGAATTAGTAGATAAAAATGAATAATGAAATATGAATTGAATTATGTAAGTAAATACTTAATCCTTGAAAGCCTAGTTCATCTTAAAAAGAAATTATCATATTTAATAATTATACATATTGGATGGGAAATATGGGGAAATGATAGTGGATTGAATCATAAATAATTAGAGAAAATAATAAGGTACAATATGCATGCACATTAGATGAGAGGTAAGATTCTCAAGTGAGAGTATGATAACTAACATCGATATAATAATTTCTTAATTGCACTTGTTAAGCACTTGCTATTTCTAAAAATATTTTATAATTGGGCTATGACCCGTTTCCTTGCATATTATTTTCTCTATTATATATATTATACCAGGTGCCCAACATCAGGGACGCCCGACTTAGAGTATGGATATTTTGACGTGCTGCTAAAGGTGCAGACTTGGGTTAGACCCTATCATTTCATTGATTCCTATTTATGTAGTACCTGTCGCGTTTAGGGAATGTCACCCAGGATTCTACTAGTTCCATTTCTATTTTGAATATTGTATTTTTTTTATGTCGGTACTATTATTATCATTTTGTCTTGGATGGTGATATTGAGATATTTAAACTGGAGAGTTTATTCCAGTTACATTTATTCTTGTTGACTTTTAATTCAGTTATGGTGTGATGTTACATATTTTATTTCGTATGGTGGAATGGATTTAATTAAATTAAAAATGGAAAAGTTTTAACACTTAGCTCAATTAATTATTAGGTAAATTAATAAAGAAATTATTTTTTCGACAGTGATGCTAAGACTGAACTGACTGGATATTCTGATTTAATTTAATAAAGGATTGATCACCCGATATTTAATTAGGCGGGGTGTCACAGGTGGTATGAGAGTATCAAGTTTTAGTGCCCTTAGGATCTTTATGGCTTATTATGCTTTCTCCTTAGCGTCCTTTGATATAGAGCCCTTTAATTAGGATTGTTGTATTCATATTTGCACATTTACGACTTCGACAATTTTTATGATATTTTAAATGCTAAAAAATATCACTCCTTTATTTTAGATGCCTCCTCGACATGTACAATGAGCCCTCGGTTCGGCGCAGCTAGCACCACAGCCCACTCCATATCAGGGCACTATGAACGTGGCAAATGTTGCTAGTCGTTAATGCGGCCTTAGCGGTTGTCCAACAAGCACCACCACCGGCACAAGCGGTGACACTAGCACCAGAGCAGTCATTTCCCACTACTTGGGAGCATGTCAGGGATGCTTTCCAAGAGGCTCATCCACCAGAATTCCAAGGGAATTCCGATGTCGTGACTGCTAGCCAATGGAAGAAAGACATCCAGTGGCATCTGCGTATGTATGAATGCACGAAGGTTCAAAAGTAGATATTAACGACTTTTAAACTGGTTGGAGCATCTCTACAGTGGTGGGAGTCCACTACTATAACAGAGGAGATGGATACGATGGCTATTTAAGAATTCTAGGTGCGGTTTGATAGTAAATACTTTCCTGTAGCTGTTCAATGTCAAAATGAGGAGAAAACTTTTGGACCTCACTCATGAGGGGAAGTCGGTTGTTGAGTATGAAGAAGAGTTTGGTTTGCTGGCCAATCTGGTGCCAGCTGAGGTACCCACTGAGGACAAAAAGACTCAGATGTTCAGGGATGGTCTTACATGGAAGATTCGGCAACACCTTTTGGGAAATCTTTCTCTACAAACCTATACAGATGTATTGAATGCTGCATTACTTCACTACTAGGACCACCGTCTTCATAAGTGAAGCAAGCTGAGATCTGAGTCTAGTCAGCAAGGCAAAACTGGGGGAAACAATGGCAATGGATCATCATTAGCTCAGGGACAGTAGAGACAAGGCGAACAAAATTCGCATCAAGGGGATTATGCTAAGCGACTGAGATATGGAGGTTTTCATTTTGGGCAGGGATGTAGTAGACAGGGCCAGCATCACAATTACCAGGGCCATGAGGGCCAAAGGAAAGGTGGAAATGGTCATCAGGTCCGTGGCCAATAGGGTCAAAATGGGGGATAATTTGCAGGTAAATGCTTCGGGTGTTGTTAAATTGGCCACATGAAGTAGGATTGCCCAGATCAGGGTAAGATACCCCATCAGTAGGGTGCGCATCAGGATCCACAGAGGCCTATGTTTCTAGCTGCCCTTCTAGCACCATCACAGATACCAACCTTACTTGTCATTTCTCCCGCAACCCCACCACAATAGGGGAAGTTAGAGTATGGGAGTGTGCACAACGTCTAGTAGGCAGCACTTCAACAGCCACCACCTACAGTTGAGGGTATGTTTTCTATTTTTGGGGCTATGGGATGTATTTTGTTTGATAGAGGGGCCTCACATTCTTTCATAGCCACTAGATCTGCACGGGCCACCGGATTGTTAGACACGACTAACAGTACTGTTACTTATGTAGACTCACCAATGGGTAATAGGACGCTTATTTTCTTTATATGTTGGGGTGTGAGTATAGAGATTGGGAGTCTAATTTTACCAGCCGATATGCTTGTGTTAGATTTTTCCTAATATGACACTATTATTGGGATGAATTGGCTAGTTGCTTATAGATCAATGATCTATTGCTTCAGTAGGAGAATTATATTGGCTATCCCAGGTCAGGAGATGTTTTTAGTGGTGATGCCTCACCCTGAGGGAGGATCATCCACTTATTTGTACTACATAGATGAGGAGATCTATATGGGAGTTGTGATTCCCCTTGATTCGATTTTGATTGTTAGGGAATTCGCAGACATATTTCAGGACATACTAGGATTATTGTCGAGTAAAGAGATTGAGATTGTTATATATTTAGTACCGAGAACTTCACCAATAGCCCTTGCCCCCTACCGTATGTCTCTTGCAAAGATGAGGAAACTGAGAGATCAGATTGAGCATTTTTTGGGACAGGGTTTCATCCGTATGAGTACGTCACCCTGGCTGCCCCAGTTATGTTTGTGAAGAAGAAGGATGGGTCCCGACGATTATGCATGGATTATTGGGAGCTCAATAAAGTCACAATATGAAATAAGTATTAATTACCTCGCATCGATGACGTATTTGATCAGTTAAGAGGAGCAGCTTACTTCTCAAAGATATAGACTTGAGGTCTGGATATCACCAGTTGTGGATGAGGGAGTAGGATGTGTCGAAGACTGCATTTTTGACAAGATATGATTTTTATGAGTTTAGAGTTATGCCATTTGGGTTAACCAAGATGCCGACTATATTTATGGACTTGATGAATAAGGTGTTCAAAGATTTCCTAGATCAGTTTGTCATTGTTTTCATAGATGACATCCTAGTTTATTCTCGTACCGAATAGGAACATGTCGAGCATTTGTGAAGGGTCCTACAGACACTACGTGACCATCAATTGTATGCAAAATATGAAAAGTGTGGGTTTGGGCTTTGGGAGGTGTAGTTTTCGAGGCATATATTGTCAGAAAGGGGTATAGTAGTGGATCGTAGCAAACTATCAGCGGTAAGGGAGTGGGGATAACCCACGAAAATAATAGAGGTCTGTAGTTTCTTGGGATTAGTTGGTTACTACAAACGATTTATCTGAGGCCTTTCAAAGATTGCGGGTCCGATGACCAATCTAACCCGTAAGGGCGTACTATTCATTTGGCATGATGTGTGTCAGTTGGCATTTGATGAACTAAAGGATAAGTTGACTTCAACACCCATACTAGCACTAACCACGCAGGGAATGGAGTACCTAGTGTGTACTAATGCATCGTTACAGGGACTTGGTGGGGTGTTTCGGAAGGAAGAGCAGGCTATAACTTATGACTCTAGGAATCTTAAGCCTCGTGAGAAGAACTACCCGACCCACGATTTGGAGCTAGAAAAATTCATATTTTCCCTTTGAATATGGAGACATTATTTTTTGGTAAGAAATTTTGCCTACTCACGGATCACAAGTCATTGTAGTATTTGTTCACTCAGAGAGAGTTGAATATACGACAGCGCAGGTGGCTTGAATTCGTGAAGGATTATCAGTTAGAGATATATTATTACCTAGGAAAGTCTAGTGTGGTAGCAGACGCATTGAGTCATAGGCCTGAGGGTGAAATAACCGCAGTGTGGAAGGCAAAATGGAAGGAACTGGGTCATTCAGATGTTGTTGCTAGGTCATTCATGATAGCTATAACCGTTACCCACAGATTGTGATGAGCGTAGTACAGGTTCAGACAGCGGATCCTTTCTGATAGGAGAAAACTCAATAACTGTTAGCTGAAAGAGCTGAGTCTTACTCAGTGAGTTCTGAGGGAGGCTTGCGTTTTAACGGTACACTGATTGTTCCAAAGGGAGAAGAATTACGACACGCAGTGATGTCAAAGTTGCATGGGCTCCGATTTATGGTACATCCTAGTGGGGATAAGATGTACCAGGATATGCGCTGATAGTATGTGTGGAGGGGGATGAAGAGAGACATTGCTGAGTTTGTCTTTAAGTGTTCTACCTGTCAGTTAGTGAAGGTGGATCATAAAAAACCCGCTGAATTTCTTCAGTCGCTAGAGATTCCGATGTGGAAATGGGAGAGCATTTCCGTGTCTTTCATCACTAGGTTACCTACTACTCAAGGGGGTCATGATTTCATATGGGTAATTGAGGATCGATTGACTAAGGTAGCTCATTTCTTACCGGTTCGGAGTGAATATATTACTTAATATTGTGTCCGATCGATACAAGATTTTTTCTCTCGATTTTAGGAGAGTTTACATGAGGCCATGGGTACTGAGGTACGTTTGAGTACGACCTATCACCAGAAGATAGATGGGAAGACCGAGCGTACTAACCATATGTTAGAGGATATGTTATGTATGTGTATTATGGATTTTGGGGGAAGTTGGGAGAAATACCTCCAACTGGTGGAATTTGCGTAGAATAATTCCTATCAGTTAACTATTGGTATAGCCCCATTTGAGGCATTGTGCAATAGAAATTGTCACTCTCCTGCGTGTTTGTTAGAAGTAGGGGATAATAAGCTACTTGGGTCAGAAGTGATTTTAACACACGTCTGCCATGATTGAAATGATTCGAAGTCGCATTCGGATAACCCATGATAGACAGAAAAGCTACGCCGATGCTAAGCGGTTCTTTAGGGAGTTTAATGTGGGGAACCAGGTGCTATTGCGGGTATCTCCCATGAAGGGGATAATGAGATTTGGAAAGAAAGGGAAATTGGCACCGAGATATGTGGGACCATTTCCTATTATTGATAGGGTTGGACCAGTAGCTTACAGACTTGGGCTGCCAGAGCACTTGCATCGTATACATGATGTGTTCCATAATTCTTCATTGAGGTAGTATCTCCAAGATGAGTTGTCTCACACTCGTATTGCATTGGAGGAAGTTGATTTGCAGACAAATAGTTCTTATGAGGAGCGATCGTTAGCGATCTTAGACCACAGTGAGAGGCGTTTGAGATCGAAAGTGGTTCCACTAGTGCATGTTCAGTGGGCGCACCATAATGTGGAGGAGTCTACTTGGGAGCACGAGGATGAGATGCGCGACCGATACCTGGAGTTATTTTTATTAGGTATGCCTTATTTTTCAAATTTTGGGATAAAATTCCATTATAAGGGGGGGAGTATGTAATACCCCGTATTTTTAATACTTTTTAAAATGGGACTAATTAGAATTAATTGTGAGAATTAATTAATCCAGATTTAAATATTACTCGGGAACAAAGTAATAAATGATTTATGTTGAATATTATTTAGTGATTACAAGTAATATATGATTATGACATTACATATGATTATTCTTTAATAAAATTATCGCGAGTGATGAGTACGATAATTATGGTAATTAAGATGGGACGCGCGTGTAAGTCGTCTCAGGACTAAAATTAAAGGAATGAAAAGTAAATTATTTTTATGTCAACCAGATAGCCATTTTGACTATGCCAAAGTGTCCGGAAGGGTTTAAATAGTAAAAAAAACTCTACTTGGGGGGTTTGATTTGGGTCTCGGGGCATTTTGGAACCGAATAGACACCCCGTAGGGGTATTTTTATCATTTACAAATAAGGTGAATAGTACCCACAAAAATTGAGTGTTATTATATTAGTCTAAAGGTGGTAAGATTTAGAGTCATTCACCAAAATTAGATGGAAAGATTTAGGGGAGATTGAAAGACTTCTCTGGGGAAACGAAGAGGCTCTCTAAGAAGTAAAAATACCAAAAGTCATCTTTCACCACCACCACCGTCGAAAGTTGGCCGAAAAAGGGAGGGACACCAGTAGAGTATCATCCCCAACGGTTCAGATCTACAATCTAAAGCCAAGTGATTTAACCTTTGCAAACTTAGCGTGTATATTGTCCATGTTAGGATAGTTGTGAAATTATGAAAAGTTTCATGATTCAAAGATAAATTATGGTGATTTTCAATGATTCCTCGAAATGAAAAATATGTAGGATTAACCTCTTTTTGAATATATATTTTCATCCACGAAGTTTGAAATCATTTGGTGAAGAAAGTCTGAGATTTATAAGTTGTTCTTGGAGAAATGATAAAATATGAGGTTTCTGAATTTCAAGGGAAATAATATGTTTTCATTTAAACTACTTGATGAATTCATGTTGATTAGCTGTTAGAAATTGTTTATACACCTTGATATATAATTTGGGATGAATTATAAGGAGTTTGGGATCATTTGGCTGAGGTTTTGAGGATTAAATATGTTAAAAACTAGTAGGAAAAATATGCACACAACGTAGACTGGTATCTATTTGATCGATCGATCGAACCTAATCATCAATCGATCGACCCAAAACATCGATCGATCGATGATACTAGAAAATGTGATTTGTTTTCTCTTTAAGGTTTGAATAAATCTAAACTTTTAAGAATACTTAGTGTTAATTAATTTGAAAATAATGGGACTTAAGGAAGGTTAGTAGGGTGGTCATTAAGACCCAAAAAGTGTTAATGTGTGAGATTAATCCTTGAAAATGAAATAATGGGTTAAAAATTGAATTAGAGATTATCGAAGAATAAACCCAATTGAGGATAACATTAATTCATGAAAATTCATGATATGGGATAACATGGACTAGTAGGGTGTAGAGGTCTACCTTCTGAATTTATGTGAAAAGAAATTTATAACCTCTGAGTGTTGGGAAAGCTCAGGAATATATAAAAAGTAAAGTCATAATCTATAATTACGTAGGATATTAGAGATAAAAATATACTACGTATTGAATTGTCATATGGGTTATGTGAATACCTTATTGATATTATATATATAGGTGGGGTGAATACCTATATTATAATTTGACTTCTATATGATATACCTAAGCTGCTTGCTATCGGGGTGTAGGTTTAGCGTTATGGTCAATCTTATCCCGACGAGCACATTAAGGGGGATTTTAGACTCGTACCTTGAGCATAGGACCTTGGACACGTTCTATCGGTGAGAATAGTAGTTTCGACGCTTGAATGGGAGCTTAGGTATGTTCGTGACCCATTCGGTTGGGGAGTATGCTTGCCTCCAAATATGTGTGTTATGATATTCATGGTTTAGGAGGCACACCGAGCCAATAGTCCTTTTTACAGTGAGAGCTGTAGTTGGACATGATAGCAGAGTATGCATGCACCACAGCTATGTCGGGGGGGGTGGGGTGTCATATTAGTATATATAAGACTGTGATGAATATATATACTTTGATGTGATCTACTGTGTGAATTAGTAGATAAAAATGAATAATAAAATCTGAATTGAATTAAGTACGTAAATACTTAATCCCTGAAAGCCTAGTTTATATTAAAGAGAAATGATCATATTTAATAATTATGTGTATTGCATGAGAAATACGTGGAAATGATAGTGGATTGAATCATAAATGAGAACCTAATTAGAGAAAATAATAAGGTACATTAGGCATGCACATTAGACGAGAGGTAAGATTCTCAAGTGAGAGTCCGATAACTAGCATGTACATAATACTTGCTTAACTGCACTTGTTGAGCACTTGCTATTTCTAAAAATCTTTTACAATCGGGATTTGACTTGTTTCCTTGCACATTCTCTTCTCTATTATATCTATTATTCTTGGTGCCCAGCATCAGGGATGCCCAACTTAGAGTATGGTTATTTTGACATGCTACTAGAGGTGAAGACTTGGGTTAGACACTTTCATTTCATTGATTCCTATTTCTATAGTACCTGTATCATTTAGGGCATGTCGCCCAGGATTCAAGTAGTTCCATTTTTTATGTCGAATATTGTATTGGTTTTATGTCGGTAATGTTATTATCATTTTGTCTTAGAGGGTGATATTGAGATATTTAAACTGGAGAGTTTATTCCAAGTACATTTATTCTTGTTGACTTTTAATTTAGTTGTTGTGTGATGTTACTTTTTTCCGTATGGTGGAATGGATTTAATTAAATTAAAAATGAAAAGGTTTTGACACTTAGCTTAATTAATTAGAAATTATTTTTCGACAGTGATGATAAGACTGAACCGACTGGATATTCTAATTTGATTAAATAAAGGACTAATCACCTGGTATTTAATTAGGCATGATGTCACATTAGTGTAGTGTAGTGTTGTGGAGTGTGAATGTGAGTGATGATGTTAAATATCATCTAAGGACTCAACCTAGTTTCTAAGCTCACACAACAATGGATGAAACAATAGAACACAATAAAGTAGTAGAAAAGATTAGATATAAAGTGAAGACACAAGAATTTATGTGGCTTCCCCTTAGCCTATGTTCACTGTGCACAATATGCGAGCGATTTTAATATAATGGGTGGTTGGAAGAAATTAAAGACAAGTACAAGGGGTGTTAATATTCATTTGGCAGGGAGTTTAAGCGGCAAATCTTCTTCGATCATTGTGCGCTATCATTGATGAGTGTAAACTGAAGTGTTAGACCATTCCATCGTCACTTTAACTCTTTGCTTCCTCCACTTCCAAGCTATCTCTTGCTCCCAAACTGTCGTTTCCTCTTCATCTTTCAAATTTGTGGTTTTCCATCATTTCAAGCTTCATTCTTTCCTCGTAAGTTCTCAGTCCCTTCTCTTTTTGTATTTCCTTTCGTCGTTGCTTTTCTACTATAGCTAGGGTTTTCCCATGGCAAGAATAGATAACAAGTCTCTGGTTGAATTCAAGAAATGCTGCAATATCCCAAACTGGGTGGATATTGAGTGTTCCCACGTCCCTCACAATGTCCGTGACATTGAGGATGGCCACTGTATTCATGTTCTTCTACTATATCAAACGGGTTTAACCTTTCCCCTAAATCACCTGTTCTTGCATTTCTTTCAATACTTTGATACAGTTCCAGCTCAGTGTTATCCAAATGTCTGGAAAATTATAAATGGACTCCATAGAATAAACCAACTCTATAGCACTAATTTAGGATTGGTTGAAATTTTCTTCTGCTATACCTTTTCCCGCACGAGCTCTGGTCTTCTTTATTTGAAACTGAGGAGTCCGAATAGGGTATTGGTAGTTAACCTACCTGATTTCCATAAGGACTACTAGTCTGTGGGGTTCATTGATAAGAATTGGCAATTCCCTCCTAAAGTAGGGGGAGCAAGGTACATGCGACCTCGAATCCCTATATATGCGGAGGAGTACATAAGTTGTTGTCTAACCTTATTTTTACTGATAATTGCTATAATGTGTTCTTCCTCTAATATTTTCTTCTCTTTTTTAGCAAAGTCTAAAAATCAAGAGCTTAATCTCCATGAGATCCGCACTGCTGAGTTGACCAAAGCCTGGAAGATAAGGTACTCCATTGTAAAAGGTGAACACTGCAGGTCAGCTGCCTTCTTATTAAAATACAAAACCACTACCACCAGCTTCATCGCTCGTCTAGTTGAATCCATTCCCCGTCTTGATATCCCATAGGAAGAAGAAGAGGAAGAAGGTGCTCTTGAAACCATCAAACTAAATGAAGAGGATGAGAGCAGCTCAAATACTAGTGTTGTAGTAGGTGGCAGAGGTGGTAGTGGTGAGGCAAGATCCAGTGAGGAGGGATCCAACAAAAAAGAATCTGGTGGAGACAGGTCAAGCGAGGAAGGTTCTATTTCAGGAGATTCCAGGTCAAAATTTTTTAAAGAGGAAGATATGGCTCCCCCTAGAAGAAAAATCTTAATCCGCGATGATGATGACGATGATGTCCTGTTGTCCAACAAGCTGAAAATCCAGAAGATAAGGTATGGGGATACTTCTTGTGGTTCCTAAACAACAGCTCATGTGAAAGAGGTGGAGAGGAAAAGGAATGAAGAAGAGGAGAGAGAGAGAGAGAGAGAGAGAGAGAGAGAGAGAGAGAGAGAGAGAGAGAGAGAGGAAGAGAGAAGAGGATAAATAATAGGAGAGTAAGAGAGGAAATAGAGGATGATAAAATCGTAGGCTTCTCTTGTCCCTGTGGCTATCCCAACTGAGGGGGCCTCTATAGATCTGACCCCTCATCTCGCTCTAATGATGCTCGAGAGAGCTGTGCTCATGGCAGACCATGAGTGGTCTTCAAACATGGGTCCTAATGAGTTGATCCTGAAAGCAGATCAAGGGCTCGATTTGGTAAGGAAACTTCCCTTTTTCTCTATTTCTTTGACTTATACTCTCTTCGCGCTCTATTTACTAACTTCTATCTTTACTTGCAATTTGTGTCCGACTATACGGCCCTTCGTCGCAGCCAAAATGAGATAGCGAGGAGGAACTCTGAGCTCGAGGAGAGCCTAAAGACTGCTCAAGAGGCCCAAAAGTCCTCCGGGAAGGCTCTTACAGAGGATGAGGCTTCTTTTTTTAAGGAGAGGGCTGAAGCAGCCAAGGAGCTGAAGGAACTCCGTGAGGCATACGAGCTGGTTATGGTGAGCATACTGGCCATTACAGATGAAAATAAAGGGCTTGCTGAGAAGGTGAAGAGCCTAGAAATAAAGGTGGATACTATTAGAGAGAGTGGTTACAAAGTTTTGGATTAAGCCTTAGTTGCTGTTGGAGTTGCTGTCGACTCCTCTCTGTTCTAAGATCACAATCTTAGTCCCAATTCGATCATTAATGAAGAATTCCCTTCTAATTGAACTACTATAGAGCCTCCTGCTGATGTCCCTGCTGGCGACCATGGAGTGAATCTTACCCTGGGTGAAAGAGGTGTGGTTGAGACGAGCGTGGATTCCGCTAACAAGGGGAAGGATCCAGGCCCCACCGAGTAGGTTGAGGTCGCCCAGTAGACTTGTAGGCTTTTTCTTTTACTTGTGTATTTTTTGTTCTTTCCTTTTGTCATTGGAAGTATCTGTACCTGGCCAGTGCTATTTTTTAATGAATTAAAGAAATTTTATTTTTGTATTCTCTAATATATAGGGTTTGCGTGTTCAATGTCTTGTAGTTTATCGATCTTGATGATTACATTCCTGTCACCTCTTATTTAGGCCAAATCCTTGGTTCAAATGTAAGCGAACAAGTTCGTCGAGCTTTTAGCAACATTTGTAAATCCGTTAGGGGAAGGAATCAGGACTACAAAGATCAGTTCGAAGTAGTTTCCAGGCTGAATGATAGTCTTGTGAAAATGGAAGAGGTTAGTGCCTCAATTCAAGAAGAGATGGATGCTCTGAAGTCTCAGTTGTTGGACGCATCCGAGAACAATCAGGTTGGGGAGGTTCTACAGTAGGAAAATGATGCCTTAAGGAGTGAAATTGCAAGCCTTAAGGAAAATGCTCCAAGCAGTGCTCGCTAAGTTATTCAAGGTTCCTCTTCGTCATCCACGCGTCAATCTAGGGGAGATGATGACAGTTCCTAGAAAGAGATTACCGAGATAAAGGGGGGGTTTCGTGATCATACGTAATCGCTATCAGACTACAAAGAGATGTCACAAGTCTATAGCATTTGTTTTGAAAGGGTCCTCGACAGGTATGGGCTGATGGCTATGACCAAGGCTGGATAGATGCCCCTACAAAGCTGAAAGAAATGGAGGAGCTGTCATTTATTAGAGGGTGGCTAAGTTACCTCAGGTAGATGATGGTCCCCAAACACTCTCCCTTATGGTATGTCATGAGATCACTCCTCCAATCTTAGAGCCAAATCCCTTTCGAATGGATGATAGTTGGATCCCTATAGATTCTATTCCAAGGCAACTGCTGGAGCCGAGCTTAGAGGAGGCTGTGGAAAGATTTACCCCTCACCCTGATGATGGTCGGAGAGCTCGAGTAGCGGACTACCTTGCCCAGCGACCTGGATCCTCTTAGGCTTAATTTATTTCACTATTCTTGTACTTGTCACTATGTAACTCTGAGTAAAAAATAAAATATTTATGTTTTGGGCATAGGCCGACTAAACGTGTGTTTCTTGCTTTCGACTTATTGATAAACTCTATTTATTTTGGACACTTTATCCGACTAAATGTCATTTAGAGTTTAATTTCAATTGAGCATTCCCCCAGTACAGTATTCCTTAGCCACACCATTCTGCCCATTTTACCTTTTAGGTCAAGTCGTCACACTACCATAGGCCTAAGTAAGGTAATGGCAAGAATACACCTGATTAATGGGTAATCCACTCGAGAAGGATTTTGGAGCCAAACTACGTTGGCGACCAACCTGAGTTGGCCATATTTCCTGAAGATCCCCAGTAGGTCTTTATTTATTTCCGGAGCAACCTTGGAGGCGGCCAATTGTGTTTTGGAACAAAGGCCTGAGGAAGGTTATTGCCTATTAACCCTGCTAATTATTCTTTAACCAAGTTTATCTAGGATAGTCCTAACCATTGTATTGCAATCATGAGAGGTTAGTTTAAAAGATCCTTTGATTGAAGTAAGTTAACCTTAATGTAATCTAGGAACTATATTATACTCATACAAAGAGTGGAGCCTATAAGTTGAAATTGGTGCATATAACAAAACACATTCAAGACAACAATTAGATGTATAATTTTAAGGGAAATCGAGCTTTATTAATCGAAGTCATAAACAAAGAGCAACATTAGTTTGTAAAATAAAAATTTGCCTAAATTGTGCGTAGATAGAGAAGTCATAGTAGTAGAATTTCTTCAAGTTAGTCGCATTCCAAGACCTTGGTATCTCCCTGCCCTCCAGTGTTTCTAAGTGGTAGGCTCTAGCAAGTCATCCCTCACTAACTTCAAAGGTCCCTCCCAGTTTGGTCCCAGTTTTCCATATGATGCTTTCACACCACTGCCAAGGACTTTCCTCAGGACATTATCCCCAACTTGAAATTTCCTGGGATTGATTTTCTAGTTGTACTGTTTAGGTAGTTGTTGCTGGTAGGATGCCAGTTTAACTAGAGCCAATTCTCTCCGTTCATCAGTTAAGTCATGTTCAATTAGAAATGCTTCATCACTAAGGCCTTGGTCAACCAATGTAGACCTTATGGTAGGGAAACCAACCTCTAGAGGGATAATTTCTTCCATTTCATATGTGAGTGCAAAGGTTGTTTCCCCAGTTGCTCACCTTGGGTGGTGCGATAGGCCTAGAGGATGTGGGGAAATTAATTCGCCCAAGATCCTTTGGCCCATTCTAGGCATTTCTTTAGTCCATCGATCACTATCTTGTTGGAAGCCTCACCTTGACCATTGCTCTTGGGATATGCTATAAAACTAAATTAATGCCTTATTCCATGAGCGTTGAAAAAACTTTAGAAGGGGACACTCTCGAACTGGGGCCCATTATTAGTAATGATCCTTATGGGTATGCCAAAGCGTGTGATGATGTTTCTCTATATAAACCTCATCATGTCTACGTCCCTGATGTTCGCTAGTGGTTCTGCCTCTATCCACTTAGTGAAGTAGTCTGTGGCAACCAATAGATACATCTGATTGCCTACCGTAGTAGGTAGAGGACCTACGATGTCCAAACCCCACTTGGCGAAAGACCACGGGCTGGTTAATGATTTTAGGTCGCTAGCGGGATGGTGGACCATGGGCGAGTGTTTTTGGTATTTTTTGCACTTTCGAGCCTAGACTTTATCATCTTTCTACATGTATGGCCACCAATACCCTTCCTTTATTTCTGGAAAGGCTAGCGACCTTCGTCCTGCGTGACTTCCAAAAACTCCCTCATGGAGTCCATGCAGAACTTGCTCGACGTCTTATAGATGAACGTACTGGATGTAGGGGTCGGTAAAGGATCTCTTATAAAAATTCCTATAGGGAGATAAGTAAAAGTGAGAAACTTTGACTCTTATTTGATGACCCAACTTCTTATCACTTGGCAGTATATTACTTCATAAGTAGTGTGCGAGGGGATCCATCCATCTCTGAGCCTTTTTAATGTGGAAAATATGCTCGGGATTCAGTGGCTCGGTAGTATGATCAATGTTGGGTTGCGCAAGGAAATCTATTTGGATTGTTCTTCTCAAGTCAGAGTCTATTGTTGAACTTAGAGCTGCCAGGGCATCTGTATGGTTATTTTGTCCTCTGGGGAACTGCTGAACATCCACTTGATCAAAGTTGCATATTAGTTCCTTCATAACGGTGAGATAAGCTGTCATCCTTTCATCCTTTACGTTAAAATAATCGTTTATCTTCTTGGATATTAGCTGAGAGCCACCGAAGACTTGAAGGTGCCTTGCCCCTAGGAATTGTGCTTTGCGTAATCCAACAATCATTGCCTCGTATTCTGCCTCATTGTTAGAGGCTTCAAATCCTAGTTTGATGCATTGCTCGACTAGTATGTTTTCGAGAGTCACTAGTATGATACCTACTCATTCCCCCTTGAGTTGGAGGCTCCAAGGTCAAAATGCTTGGTTCCTATAAGCTCTCCATTAGTCGACTAGTTTTTGGATGATCGACATGTTGTTCTCCTGTGAATTCAGCGATAAAATCATCTAAGATCTGCCCCTTGACGGTTGTTATTAGTTGAAAGTGAATATCAAATCTTTCGAGCTCGACTGGCCACTTTGATAGTCAGCCAGAGAGGTCTATCTTCCTTAGAACAACCTTTAAAGGGTGCGAAGTAACCACGATGATGGAGTGGGCCTAAAAATAATGCTTCAGTTTCCTCAAGGCAATCACTAATGTGTAGACGAGCTTATCCAATGGAAGTTACCACTGCTCGACTTCCAAAAGATTCTTACTTGCCTAGTCGACTGGATATTGGCTTCCCTCTCTTTCACATAATAAGGCAGAACTCACAACATGATATAACACAATGAGGTAGAGGTATAAAGGATCGTCCTTTCTAGGAATCACAAGCAAAGTGGGCATATTGAGATAGGCCTTAAGTTCTTTTAAGGCTCTGGATTAGTCCTCGTTCCATGTTATGCCCTTTTTTCTTTTCAACAACTAAAATAACGGTTGACATCCCTCTGAGGATTTTAAAATGAACCGGGTGAGCGCGGTGAGCATTCCGGTGAGCTTCTCTACATTTGTTACTGTTTGATGGGGATGAACTTTGTTGATGGGATGAATCTGGTCAGGTTTTGCCTCTATTCCTCTCTTGTTGACCAAGTATCCAAGGAATTTACCTGACTGGACACTGAAAGAGCACCTACTTACGGAGTGGTGATCATCCTTAAGCTTTCTCTTGATAAGCATGTCGCCAACGTAAACTTCTATAGTATCCCTCATTTACTATTTAAACATCTTTGTAACTAGACATTGATAAGTCGCTCCTGCATTCTTATGACTAAAGGGCATAACTTTATAACAATACAAACCAATAATGGTTATAAAGGAGGTCTTATCTTGATCTGGAATGTGAAGGGGGATTTAGCGGTATCCAGAGTAGGCGTCTAAAAAGATCATCCTCTCATGAGCTGATGTAGCATCAACTAATTAATCAATCATCGGAAAAGGGAAAATGTCTTTGGAATAAGCCCTATTGAGGTCGTTGAAGTCGATCCAAACTCTCCATTTTCCATTGCTCTTAGGAACTACTACCGGGTTGGATAACAATTTAGGGAACTGAACCTCCCATATGGAACCTACATCCAGTAGCTTTTTTACCTCTTTCTCTACTACTTTATCTTTTTTTGGAGTTGTTCTGTGAGTCTTCTGTGTGACTGGATTGAAGACAGGGTCAACATGCAATTGATGACGAGCAATGGTGCGATCAATCCCAGACAGCTCGTAGGGTTCCCATGCAAAAAACATTCAAATTTCTTCGAAGGAGGGTGAATAATTCTCTCTTCTCACGATCGGTCAAGGATGTACCAATCAAAAACTTTTTCTTAGTAGATCTATTTCCAGTAGCGACTTCTTCCAGGTCTTCAATGACCTTTTCGGAGGGATGGAGCCTGGTCTCCTCCACTCCTAGTCGATCATACCATAACTACTATTTGGAGGGTCTCAACCCCTTCTGGGCTTCTTTATTTATTTTTTATTCATTATTTTTCCTTTCCCGCTTGGGGTGAATGGCCGCAATGAAACATTTCTTGGCCATAGCTTTGTCCCTATGTATCTCGACCATTCCCTGATTTATTATGCACTTGAGGTTTTGATGGTATGTTAAGGGTAAAACCTTTATTTCATGGATCCACCCTCTGCCGAGGATGGCGTGGTACGAAGATTCAATGTTAACTACTAGAAATCGGATCACTTTTGAAATGGTTCCTGCCCTGAATGGCAGGACAATCTTTCCCAAAGGAACTGTAATATTTCCAACAAAGCCAACCAATTGAACTGTGGCTTCTTTGAGGTCGGTTATGATTAGTTTTAGATTTTTGGACAACTCAAGGTACATCACTTAAGACAAGATACCTTGGTCGACGAGAAACCTATCGACGCTCCAGTTCGCTATCCTGAGTGTGATGACTAGAGCATCATTAAGAGGGGTTATCACCCCAATCAAGTCTTCATCAGTGAACATGATGTGCTTATTATAATCAACGTCCTCCGATCATCGATGCTTCTCGACCTAAGTTTTAGATGGGTCAATCTGAAAGGTCTGCATGACTGCAGTAAGTTTTTTTACTTCCATTCCAGCTACATTTCCTTTAATTTTCTTGAGGTCTGAAGCCCAATATATCACCACGAACTCGTGGCCGATATCCTACTCGAGGACGTTATCGGTCCTTTTCTCACCATTCACTACTACCTTCTCTGCCTTCTTTTCCACGAACTCATTAAGATGATTGACTTGGGCTAACTCCACGAGATAATATTTGAGGGATTTATAATGCTCAGTTTTGAGGTCGCCCTCCTTGTGAAAGACGCTCCTTAGTGCGTTATTCCTCTTAAAGGGGTATCTTCCCATCTTCTTCGTCCACTTAGTAAATGTCTTATCTCTGATTTTAGCAAGAATCTTTTATATTGTTTCCTTAAAGGCTGTGTTTATAGCCTTAAATGCTTTTGAGGCGTCGTTTTTGTTTCCGTTCTTGGAGCCATTTCCCCCCATTATTGTTCCATTTCTTTTGAGGTTCATTCTTCTCTACTCCTTTACCATCCTTCGCGTGACCATTTTCCCCTGCATTAAGATGGGTCACATCCTCAACTTTAGCGTACTTCTCAATACGAGCCATTAAGTCAGCGATGGATGTAGCCTCCTTCTTAGTTATGGATTGGCATAGGAGGGAGGAGCTCGACAAACTAATTTTAAAGGATGCTACGGTGACCTACTCCAAGCAATCCTATATTTCATTAAATATTTCCCAATACCTCTTCGCGTACTCTTTGAGGTTCTCTTGCGGCTTCTTCTTCATAGTAAGTAGTGCATCCATCCTCTTTGGGTGGGAGCTGCTTGTTCTGAATCGAGCTGTAAATTTCTCAGCCAAAGATTTGAAATTTCGGATGGACCTATGAGGTAGCTTCTCAAACCATTTTTGGGCTGCATCTTTCAAGCTCGAAGGGAAGATTTGACATATGAGCACATCATTGTGACTCCATATAGTTATAGCTTGTCGGTATTGCCTGACATGGTCGTAGAGTCAATCTTCCCATCGTAAATCTTGAACCTGGGAATCGTGAACTTCTTCGGGGCCTATTTTTCTTCTATTACCCTTGAGAAATAGGACTTCATCTGGGTCTTGAGAGCTCACATGGCTAGCTCTCTCGTAGATTTGGCATCGCGACGAGCTAGGTGCTAGTCCCCCTTCAGACCAAACTTTGTATGTCATCGTTTTGCCAACTAGGACTTCTGTAATGGCAAGCTGGTTGCAATCATCAGAATGGCCATCATCTGACCAGTGCTTCTCAGTTCTTTCCGTCCCATTCCTCGTGCTCTTTCATTGGCTGCAAGACTTTCTCGCCTGAGCGCTAGGAGTCCGATTATGGAATCGCCTTGTGCTTCGATGGAGTTCTCTCTCCATCCTTTCCAGTTTCCTCTTGAGGTGAACATTTTCATCTTGTTGCTAGCGAGTAGCCTCCTCCTTCTCTTGGAGTCTATCTTCATAGGAATCTATCAATCTAGAGATCTGGGTGAACCTAGGTGGCTCCTGGATTTCTTTGGAGACTTGCCTCTCCTGGCAGAGTCTTGGGTTCGAATGAAGAATCTCAGACCTTACCCTTGGAGGGTTAGGATGCTTTTGAATGTCACCTTCTTGAGGGATGTTACACTGTGATATGACATCATTGTTTTTGTTGATGAAGGTTTTCGTAGGAATAACAATCATTTCCCATAGACGGTGCCGATTATGGTGATAAAAACCACAACCCAAATAATTATGCAAGAAAACAATCACTAAGAAAATAAGAACAACAAACAATCACAATAACAACACAAGAATTTACGTGGTTAGGAAACTTACCTACATCCATGGAGAGTTCTACTATTTCTATTGAGTAACTCCCGAGATGGTTTTTTGGTACATACCCCTCTACCTCGGGCCAGGGGTACAATATATATTCTGTTAATTGAAAGTGGTTGTAACAAACACGTTGGGCCAATATCCCTGTGACACCCCACCCAATTAAATATCGGGTGATCAGTCCTTTATAAAATGTATAACAGAATGTTCGGTTGGTTCATTCTTAGCATCACTGTCGAAAACTTAAATCAAATTAATTACCTAACATTTAATTAAGCTAGTGTCAAAACATTATCCAATTAAACTTGAAACCAATTGATTTAATAAATTTCCAAACATGTAATTATAAACCATACACAAGAAATTAATGCTGACTGAATCAATTACTGAATAATTAAGACTGGATAAAAACCTCCAGTTCAAAGTCACAAACCAAACCATAATAAATACTCAATCCAACGCAACAGAACTAGAAATGAAACTGAGTACAACTCCACTAATGAGAATGGGGGACACATGGCCGAACTGAGATATCTGAACTAGGAACTGACTGAGAGAAGCATCTAATCTCAATGACCCGCAACTTTCACAACAGCTGCAGCTCGACAAACCATCTAAGTATCTAGAACCGGTGTCCATGTGGCTGGGCACCTGTACTAATACATATGTATATAGCAAAAGAGAGAAGAAATGCAAGAGACGGGTCAGAGCCCGATGTTTTAAAAAGATTTATTAGCAAGTATTTAAAACTGCATTAAATCAAGTATCATATGCATGTTAGTTTGAACTCTCACATGAGATTCTCACCTCTCGACAAGTGTGCACGCATAACGTACATCTAATCCAACCTAGCCATTGGACACGCTCTTAACTAGGAAAAGGCTTATCCTAGTAGTTACCCCTCGTAGTAGTATCCCGTATTTGATATCGACATTTATCATTTTAAATAAGTGTTGTCACACTAAAGTCAAGTATTTACTATTTACGTTACTATAGATTTCACTATCTTAATAATCTCAAATTATCTCATTTTAGGTATACCAAAAGCATACATATATATCTATATATATATATATATCTTTCACTATTATATATGTATTAACCCAATCTTAATAGCCTACAAATATCACATTGTAAGTATAACACAAGTATATATAATTATCCACCACTATTATATATATACTAACACAGCACCCCAAGGATATACATGTAGTGCATTATATACTCTGTTATCATGTCTCGGTACATCTCGTACTCAAACAAGGACTATCGGCTCGGAAATACCTATGGGTCATGCATATACCTATGCTCCCATAGTCAACGACTTATCACCTCACAAATAAGTCTTCACAGTCCTATGTTCTGAGATACAAATCAAATATCCCCCCGAAGGTCACTCAGGATAAGACCGTCTCTACACAACCCCCCACGATAGCAAGCAGCTAGGTATGTCGTAGACATAATATCAAATACAGGTATACACACAACCCATCAAATCAAACGGTATACACACAATCAAATGTCATATTCCATACGTAGTATTACCATCACTAAATACTATCAACATATTTTTAAATCATGATATTCCCCCTCTCATAATATATTTAAGGATAATATGTCACCTGAAAATCCTTAATACATAATCATAAGAAGTCCCCAAAGTAACCACTGATTTATTATTCTTATAAGTTCCATGTCGTTAGAACTAATATCGTAAGTATTTATCACTTAATACTCTCGACGCAATTACAATTACGATTATCACTCTCTCACAATCTTCAAGATAAATTCACCATTCCAAATAGTTGAATCATTACACTTAAATAACTCCCAATAATTCTGCACTATTTTGGGTTCGTGGAACACTAATTTTTCTCACTCAAATTGACTGTTTACGCAAATAGGGGAAAATAGGAAATTCTCTGAAAATTATAAATCTCGTTCGAACCAGAATAGATCTCGCTCGAATGACTTCCACATGTCATTCAAACGACTTTGCGCGATAACCAATCTCGCTCGAACGAATTTGATCGAGATCTCGCGACCTGGGCGGTTTCGTCTTCAACCTTAGAAAACCTTGTTTTTCACCACTTTTCAACCCTAAAACCTCTAAATATTAAGCCCAAACTTCCAACAATCAATACCAAATATTATTCTAACATGTATATGAGATTTCCCATAATCTAACATCATTAAATCGTCACCAATCATCCATAAAATTCGAAATCCCCAATTTTATTTTCAAGAACCCTAGATCTTAAATTAATATGCATAACTTCTAAATTAATCCTAGATTGGTTCATAGAAATCACTCTAATTTCGTAGGCATCATCCTATCTACATATGGTATTCAAATTCTGATCAAATCAACCCTAGTTTATGATATAGTTCTCCAATTTCACCGAAATTAACTTTCATAACAAAGGTTTATTAACCTAGACTAACATGAACATAATTATCGCTAAAGAAAGCAAGAAATAAACACTTGCCTCGATTTCGAAGGTCTGATCCGTTGGTCTTGTTGGTATGGATGCGTTTCTCGCCTTCAGATCTACACGATGGTGGTGGTGGTGGTTGTGCAAGGTGGTGAACATAACTTCCCCTCCTTCGGAATTTGTCCTCCCTCACCCACTGTGCCACTCTCTTGAATTTGGTGTAACCTAAACCTAATTGTACCAAATTAGCTGATATATTATTTCTCCAATTTTCTTCCATTTAATTCCTCCAAAAATCTAAATTACAAAACTACCCCTATCGGGTGCCGGCTTGGCCTAAAATATCCCGGAGTCCAAATAAAATACCCGGGTAGAGTTTTCTGACTATCTCGATCCCTCCGGACTCAACAGCGCACTCGAAAAGATCATACGAGTTACTTCAAATAATTTACCTTTTTATTTCACTTAATTAGTCCTAACACGACTCACACACGTGTCTCGACTTAATATACCAAACTGTCGTATTTCTCTCTCACGACAAGTTATATAAAATCGTCATTCCATATTACTTATTCTCACAGTAATATTAATAATTACTAACTTCTCATCACGCTAGTAAATATTCAAATTTAATTCGGATTAATAATTAATTCTCACATTTTAATTTAATTAATCCCACAATAATAATAATAAATCACATAATTATTTAAATCTTCGAAAATACGGGGTATTACATACTTCCCCCCTAATAATGGAATTTTGGCCTGAAATTCAGAGAATGAGGCATTTCTGTTAAGGACAACTCCCGGTATTAACCTCACATCTCATGTAATCTACGCAGTACCACCCATACAGTAGATTACCGAATACCCTTAATAATGAACACCTCACTGATGTTATAATTTACTCTCCAAGCCTTACCATTTAAGCTTCACCACTTAACTTTTAGATAGTTACTATCTAGCCTCCTACTACTCGCACTAGTAGGTTAATTGATATTTAGATATATAAAAATTTGTCTTACTACTATGTTTCATCAGTAGTTTATTCTTGCTTGTACGGTATATACTTTACACACAATATATACGATAAATGTTAACACATTTTCGCCATACTACCTCCGCAAAGGACTATGGAATCCAAGCATGTACGCTACCGGCTCAAACTTAACAATAATAGGAAAAGATCCCACATCACTTGGTACCAATTCCCTCATTCCAACATGCAATAATGCAACTCCCAATTATTTCCATCCTGGTTAACGGGTCCTAAAATTCCTCTGGACCTAGTAGATTATTGTCCTCCCCTCTATCCTATAAGCACAAGGATGACAAGGATTGATATATAACGCCTCAAATGGAATCCTATCGATAATGAGTTGAGGGGAGTAGTCTTACACTAACTCCACCAGTGGAAGATATTACATTAAACCTTCCCATAATTAGAAATACAACATTCCTCGCAATGTGTAACTAGAACTCTCAGTCTACCCATTTTGCCTGCGAGTGTGTTAGGACGGATACGTTCTCATCTTGATAGTAATGGCCTCCGGAAAATTTTTCCCAATAATCGAGTTATAACTCTCTTAACTCTATCGAATAAAAACTCTAATTGTACCCCGTATAACCTTACTACCCCAGGAATAATGGTTGGGGTTTACTGTAAGAGGTTATGATTTGTCCTATCTTGGCATAACATGAGCTAGGAATTCGTAATGATGAACTCTATTATTTCCTGATGGTCCACTTCCAATTGGAGCTCAGTAATGTCTTGTATTGCTTATGCCATCACTACTACGTCTTTATATCATTATGCATTTTACCTTTCTTATAACCACATCCATATTTATGGCTCCGATGACAGTGTCATCACTGCATGTCGCAAGTCCTTCCCCCTCCCTCTAAGCTTCAGATTCCCCCTGAAATATGCTCTCTCCATGTCCTATCAAGTAAGTTTCAACTTCCCCGAGCTAAACTTTATCGGATTCTTCCTATACTATCTTCGTGGCAAATCTGGGAATTAACGGTCCTAACTACCCTAGCCCATCAAACAATTAAGTTCTAAAGTCACACTCTTCTACATTCAGTTACCTTTCGCAATATGCATTGTGCCACAATTCTCAATTATGGAAAATACTATAATTCAACTATCTAGGGTGCCCATACACCCTATGTTTTGTTCATTGTAGCGCCACTGTACTAGACGTGTTATATAAATAACAAATTATGCCCCACATACTTGGCTTGACTATATGGTAAGGTCCTACTCAGTCACCCTACCTTTTCCACCTAATCATATCTTAGTTTGTCCTACCGGTCTACTCGTGGTGTCAACGATTGGTAACATTATCACATTATTCTTATACGGCTCCATCGGCCTTAATCTATAATATAACCGTTCTCTTGCAGTTATAACTACGTATACGGGTAATCATTACGATACTAAATCCATGTACTAAAGGCAAACATCTCCCAACTTCCAACGTTCGCTAAGTTTCATGTGTGGGATGTCTTGCAAAGCGAAATCCAAACAAGGAACCCCCCCCCCCCGATACACAACCACCTAACACTGTTGGTCGTCGACATCTTTTAAGTCCTTACTCCATAACATATATCCCTGAATTCCCATCTACGAACATAAAAGTCTACTTGTCTACTTTCATATCACTAAAGACGGGATACAATGCGGCGCTCTCCCGATCACAAGTTATTAGCGCTATATAATTAAGGATCTATATCTATCCTCTCTATAATAAGTCAATATACCCTGAATCACATCAGTAGAACATCCCTGCTCACCGGGATCAACATAGTAAGACAAAATACTCGCTGAAATCTAAAATACAATACAACACATAAGCAAGCTCATATGTCTTTTGAGTGATGCCTCGCTAAAACCATATATTTAAAATTAATAATTTTTAGTACGATAGTCTTATCACACAATTTACTACCGTTCAAACCCTTAGTAACCAGTAACCGTACAACATAATCATAATATGCTCTACTATCATAACGCTCAAAGGAGCACGAATCGTTACATAATACCATGTACAAATTTCTCTTAGTGTCCACACTTGCTCCTCCCCGCAGGTGGCACAAAAATCTCGCTACTAAATGATAGTCATTTACATAATAAGGTTGTTGTCTCCAGTGTACCCACTAAACCGAATGCACACTCAAATTCTTAGTGTTAACTATTCACATATGTTGTGACACACCCACGTCACTTGAACTCATCATTTATTCACAAGGATGAAACAAAGCACCATCAATTCATAGGGTCCTCGTACGCTCGTTTGGTGACCCAGAATTATCTATAATAGTTATACCTTTCGGATTCCATTCATTAGATTTTCCCTTCCTTTTTGGTGGGTAAATTATTCTATTTTACGGCTCACCCGCCCGACATCGATACATTGGCCCCATATCTCTAGGCCTCAATAATGACCTTACTAGCCTTCCGTTGATTTCCTGGGCCCCGTCGACCCTGAAATATGGTGTGCTACAGTTACTGAGGACTACGTTGGTCCTGACTAGACCCACTACTTTTGGGTTATTAGTTCCTGGGCCCAATTCTCTTGACCCGATTCCTACACTGGACATTTTACTTCTCCAACTGGTATGCCTTACAGGCACGGTTTATTACTCCATATACTATCAATTTCACTTCTTAAGCGATCACATTCAATACTGGTAACCCTTATCTCTACGTACAGGGTAATTTCCCTTTCACTGGTCCTCCTGTCCTTGTTGGGATGTCCTTCTCTCGGACCTGGCAGTCTTAACTCCTAGTTGTTATTTTCATTGTTCCTTGCGCTCTACATGGAATATGGAACACATGGTCAACCCGCTGGTCTTGACTGAATCCATCACCATTTCGTTAAGATTTAATCATATCATTTAAATAGGTTTCCCCCATTGGGCATATGTTCTGGTGATATCCTACTAACACTATTGAATTCAACCTTGCCCTTCGGCTAGGTATCACAACTCTACTGGCTCCCTTTCTTCTAGGGCATTGACATTTTCTAATAAACATATACTTTTACGGCATTGACACTAGTCACCTTAGTCTCACCTCCCATTCATGCTAGGGCATTCCACCCACGAGTCCATTTCCACTTACGGACCCTTTTTATCTACTATGACTCCTACTTCGGTTACGAAGTTCGCTTACCAAGTTAACTCATCCTTTACGGTCGGTCCCTTCCCGACCAACTGGTGGAAGATTAAACAGTCAACCTGCACCCAATATCTCGATGTGATTGACTATTCTTACTCTTTGCCATTTCTCTAAGCTAGAAAAAAAAATCTTCTAAATTTAAAATTCTGAGCGTCACTGCACTCTATTTTACATTATTGCCTTTGGATTAGCTCCCTCTATTGGCCCAGCACACTTAGATATTAATGTTGGTGACTTCTATCGCGATCACCATTCCCCAAATGCTTCACAACTTTCAATTATTTTCCTCCTCTTGTAGTCCCACTAATGGCCTTCACTGGTCATCCCATATTGTTCGGAGTACAAAGTCTAATCACTCTCGCATGTGAATTGGATTCACTAGACTAAATCACAGGAGAGCGTGAGTCACATACGCAGTGGAATAAAACAATCCTAGAATAAAGCACTACATCAAATAACGCTAAGCTTAAACGTAATAAGCCATACAGATCCTAAAGGACACTAGAACCTGATGCTCTGATACCACCTATGACACCCCGCCCAATTAAATATCGGGTGATCAGTTTTTTATAAAATGTATAACTGAATGTTCGGTTGGTTCATTCTTAGCATCACTGTCGAAAACATAAATCCAATTAATTACCTAACATTTAATTAAGCTAGTGTCAAAACATTATCCAATTAAACTTGAAACCAATTGATTTAATAAATTTCTGAACATATAATTATAAACCATACACAAAAATTTAATGCTGACTGAATCAATTACTGAATAATTAAGACTGGATAAAAACCTCCAGTTCAAAGTCACAAACCAAACCATAATAAATACTCAATCCAACTGAACAGAACTACAAAGGAAACTGAGTACAACTCCAATAATGAGAATGGGTGACACATGCCCGAAATGAGATATCTGAACTAGGAACTGAATGAACTAAGAGAAGCGTCTAATCTCAATGACCCGCAACTTCCATAACATCTGCAGGTCGGCAAACCATCCAAGTATCTAGAATCGGTGTCCCTGTGGCTGGGCACCTGTACTAATACATATATATATAGCAAAAGAGAGAGAAAATGCAAGAGACGGGTCAGAGCCCGATGTTTTATAAATATTTATTAGCAAGTATTTAAAACTGCATTAAAGCAAGTATCATATGCATGCTAGTTTGAACTCTCACATGAGATTCTCATCTCTCGACTAGTGTGCACGTCTAACATACATATAATCGAACCTAACCATCTGACACACTCTTAACTAGGAAAAGGCTTCTCCTACTAGTTACCCCTCGTAGTAGTATCTCGTATTTGATCTCGACATTTATCATTTTAAATAAGTGTTGTCACACTAAAGTCAAGTATTTACTATTTACGTTACTGAAGATTTCACTATCTTGATAATCTGATATTATCTCATTTTAGGTATACCAAAAGCATACATATATATCTTTCACTATTATATATGTATTAACCCAATCTTAATAGCTTACAAATATCACATTGTAAGTATAAGACAAGTATATATAATTATCCACCACTATTATATATATACTAACACAACACCCCTAGGATATACCTATAGTGCATTGCATTCTCCGCTATCATGTCTCGGTAAATATCGTACTCAAACAAGGGCTATCGGTTCAGAAATGTTCCATGAACCATATTAAAAAATCACACGTATTGGCAGCGAACATAGTTCACATACCTATGGGTCACGCACATACCTACGCTCCCATAGTCAGCGCCTTATCAACTCACAAATAAGTCTTCACAGTCCTACGTTCGGAGATAAAAGTCAAATATCCCCCCCCCCCCGAAGGTCACTCAGGATAAGACCGTCTCTACACAACCCCCCACGATATCAAGTAGCTAGGTATGTCATAGACATAATATCAAATATAGGTATACACACAACTCATCAAATCAAATGGTATACACACAACCAAATGTCATATTCCATACGTAATATTACCATCACTAAATACTATCAACATATTTTTAAATCATGATATTCCCCCTCTCGTAATATATATAAGGATAATATGTCACCCGAAAATCCTTAATACATAATCATAAGAAGTCCCAAAAGTAACCACTAATTTATTATTCTTATAAGTTCCATATCGTTAGAACAAATATCACAAGTATTTATCACTTAATACTATCGATGCAATTACAATTACGATTATCTTTCTCTCGCAATCTTCAAGGTAAATTCACCGTTCCAAATATTTGAATCATTACACCTAAACAACTCCAAATAATTTTGCACTATATTGGGTTCATCGAACACTAATTTTTCTCACTCAAATTGACTTTTGACGCAAATAGGGGTAAAATAGAAAATTCTCTGAAAATTAGAAATCTCGCTCGAACCAGAATGGATCTCGCTCAAATGACTGACATGTGTCATTCGAACGACTTCGCGCGACAACCAATCTCGCTCGAACGACTTCGAGCGAGATCTCGTGACCTGGGCTGTTTCGTCTTCAACCATAGACAGCCTCGTTTTTCCCCACTTTTCAACCCTAAAACCTCTAAATATTAAGCCCAAACTTCCAATAATCAATACCAAATATTATTCTAACATGTATATGAGTTTTTCCATAATCTACCATCATTAAATCATCACCAATCATCCATAAAATTTGAAATCCCCAATTTTATTGTAAAGAACCCTAGTTCTTAAATTAATATGCATAACTTCTAAATTAAGCCCAAATTGGTTCATAGAAATCACTCTAATTTCATAGGCATCATCCAATCTACATATGGTATTCAAATTCTTATCAAATCAACCCTAGTATATGATATAGTTCTCCAATTTCACCCAAATTAACTTTCATAACAAAGGTTTATTAACCTAGATTAACATGGACATAATTATCGCTAAAGAAAGCACGAAATAAACACTTGCCTCGATTTCGAAGGTCTGATCCGTTGGTGTTGTTGGTATGGATGTGTTCCTCGCGTTCCGATATACACGATGGTGGTGGTGTGCAAGGTGCTGAGCATAAATTCTCCTCCTTTGGAATTTTCTCTCCCTCACCCACTGTGGCGCTCTCTTAATTTTGGAGTAAGATAACCCTAATTGTCCCCAATTAGCTGATATATTATTTCTCCAATTTTCCTCCATTTAATTCCTCCAAAATCCAAAATACAAAACTACCCTACCGGGTGTCGGCTTGGCCTAAAAGTATCTCGGAGTCTAAATAAAATACCTAAGTAGAGTTTTCTGATTATCTCGACCCCTCAGGACTCAACGGCGCACTGGAAAAGATCATACGAGTTACTTAACATAATTTACCTTTTTATTCCATTTAATTAGTCCTGACACGACTCACACACGTGTCCCGACTTAATATACCAAACTGTCGTATTTCTCTCTCACGACAAGTTATATAAAATCGTCATTCCATATTACTTATTCTCACAGTAATATTAAAAATTACTAACTTCTCGTCAGGCTATTAAATATTCAAATTTAATCCGAATGAATAATTAATTATCACATTTTAATTTAATTAATCCCACAATAATAATAAATCACATAATTATTTAAATCTTCGAAAATACGGGGTATTACAATCCCTTAAATATCTCCCCAAGATTTTTGGGGATAGACCCGATCATATCTTCACTTTTAACTGCTAATCAAACTCCATAATTTGGGTTGAGCACCTGACCAATCCGCTTGGGCTTAGTCGGCTACTCTTATGGTATTTGTTGACAATAGGTACCCATAACCCTAATGATGGGTGCCTTAGGAGTAGTGACCTCGTTGTGGCGGTTAAACACCTCAAACACCCAATTCTTTTTCCTTCCTCATTTCTTCTTCGCTTCCATTCAGAGCAAAAAACCAAACAATCATCTCTATTTCTAAACTTCCTTCTTCGACTAATTTTTTCTTCATTCTGGCATATTTTCCTTTCTTTGATCCCTCATCCACTACCTAGGTATCCTTCTTTTCCACTCTTCTTCATTTTTTCCAGTTTAGATTTTATTTTTCTCCATCTTAAGTTTTCCAATTATTCTATTTTTTTTTGTGACCATATTTTGGTGGTTTAGATTGTTGTAGTTTATCAAGGATAGGGAGTTAGGCGATTATTTTAGGGTCGAGTAGGTTTGACTTTGGGATTTTTAGGTAGTTTTGCATTTTTTTGATGACTTTTTTGGATAAAGTTCATGGTGTAGTCTTATGGTACTTGATTGGGTTGTTTTGAAAGACCTTTTAACTTCTTGTTTTGATCTTTTATTAATGTTTCCAAAGGTTTCATTTATTTTTTCATGTACTGTAAATTTCATGAGTTATGAAAAGAGTTCCCTCATCTGCGTGAGCGCATTATAGGAGAGATCCATGGGTCAAAGGACAAGTCTAGACATAGGTCTCAGATTCCTCTTACACCCATCCCTCTAGCTTTAGAACCCCCTACTTTAATTCTCACTTACCCCATTCCACCCGAACCTAAAGTTTTCATTTCAATCAACATTGATTCAATGTCCACCAAGGACTCGTTCTCATCCTGTCTACCAAGCTCTATAGCCCTTATCATCTTGTGGATCCTCATAAAGGCCAAGAGGGATCCAAAGCTGGGTCTTTCGAGGTTTCCATGAGGGTCCCCACCGATATAATGGACGGGGGGGGGGGGGGGGATGATAACTGAGGATTTGTCGCGGCGTCACGTCATCAATGCCAGTCATTTGTTATATTTGGCTCACCAACTCTATACAAAAACCTAAACTATGACTACAATCTTTTAAGGGAGTATAGCGGCCAGTCCGGGGATCGAATCCACATAGACGACTTGCTAGAATTTAATCGATTTAATACTTCTAAAATAAAAGTGTAAAAGGTAAATGTTAACAAAAATAAAAGATATTAAAGAGAAACGATTACTCTAAGCGAAGGTCAATTAAACTAACATTAACAAAGAGAATAAAACTAAAGGTTGCGCTAGATATTTCTCACCCCAAGTTAATTGGTATAAATGATTACATGGGTTCACAAGTTATTAAGATTAAGTCTTATTTAATCAATTAATTAAATCAAGAGTTATCACACCCCTAAATTCGCTCAAAAGACTACTATGATTATGGCGTCAACAAATACCTCAAAAATTATGCATGAAGGGTAGTAAATACGGAGCATGCGTGATATACCCCATTAAATCTCCAAGGTGTAATAACTAGGGTAACCCAATTGAATAAATGAGTAAAAACTCCATCACCAAAGCAAAGAAACCAAACCAAACAAAGGTGAGTTCAATCCATCACAACCTAATTTACACTAGCCACTAAGAATAATGAAAAGCACAAATTAAACTAGCTAATTAGTTAAAGGAAACAACCGCTAAATTAACAACTAAAATTATACAGGCATGAAATACATACAAAGCATGAAAAATTGGGGCACAAAGCATAAATAAGGGGGGAAGATGAATAAATATTAGAACTTTCATTAATGGTGGAAATCCACAAAGAAAATGGAGGAGATGGGGTGATATCCACAAAATCCCCAAATAGTTCAAACCCTAAAACTAAACTAACTAAGAGAGAAAAAAGAGATATTATGAGCTCCCTTACAAAATAAACAAAGTCTCCTGTTTATACTTAGTGTGAAAAGGGAATAAAAGAAAAAGGGAAAAGAAATAAGAAAAGAAAAGGAGAAAAGAAAAAAAGAAAAAGAAAGACAAAAGGGAAAGTAACAGGTTTTGGCAAAAGAAGGAAACAAGGGACCGGTTGACCGGGGTGGTGGTCAGTCGACCCGTGAAAGGGGAGAAGCCCACTACTTCCGTTCTATGAGAAAATATCACAACCCAATCGAGCGACGAGGCGGGACGATCGACCGACACTGTTAGTTCCACCCATGTTGTATCAACAACGTGAGACCCAATTGGTTTATACCCAACACACTATCAAACCTGCACAGCTAAAAGACCCGTTGCAATACCGAGATCTCCACCCATGGATATATTAATCCAGGACCATATGCGCCATTGAAGGACCTACTCCTATTGGAGTTGTAAACCAAAACCCATCAATGGTGGCATACACCAAACCAATACCTCCACATTTTCCAAAAGTAAAGACCCATTCCGTGATATTTTCTAAAGATCCCCACTTCCACATGTACGTGGGCAAATATTCGAGCCCTAATTTCTCAAACCAAAGCCCTATTGGGATGAAACCAAAACCCGAGCACGAACCCAAGCATGGCCCAAATCGTAATTCTTTTTTGAGACCTGCAAATCTAATTTTGAGGAGAAGGACATGGAGGTCTTTTATTAATTATTGTGTTAAATGAATTTCTTATAATTCTTCTCCGATCAAAGGCCCCTGGATTCTCCGTTCGGACTCAGATTCGCGCATCGTTCTAGGACACGTGAAGCTTATTCTGAGACATCGGCTTCTATGAAGACTTTGGGACAAAAATCCCAAAGTTTGAAATGATGATAATGCCCCTGAACGTGCGAATTGTGACGAGACTTTATCAGAATGCCACCAAACTTCATATTAAGCACTTTAATACCTATAAACAGTCAATAATACCTCAAATAACATGTTAGCATATAAAACAGAGGTTGTTTGATTAAAGAGCACAATTATAGGCATTAAAGTACCTAAGGGGACAAATAGGCATAAGTTTTGTGGGTATATGTCCAATGATTCAGCACACCCCCTAAATTACACAGTGCTAGTCTCTAGCAATGAAATTCAATGCAAGAATAACTATAAGAAAATCATAAAACTTGAGATATATACAAAAGAGATAAAGGACACTTTTGCGGGCGAGCGATTTCATTTAAAGTATGCAATAAGACATTAAACCTCTAGGTTACCCTAGTGGATGAGTGTCGTCTCGTTAGGGTTTTCAGGTATGAAATCCATAAACATCATATGGTTTCCTCAAAATTTACCCAATCACATGCGAAAAACTCAACAATACGAACAAGATTTCAACATGTTATTAGAAAGTGAATGAATTCACACAGAAGTATGTATTATTAACATTATAGAATGAACGTCACATAATTGATAACTTAAAATGTGGGAGGGGAGCGAGGACATGCAAAGTACGATTTGGTAAAAACTTAAATAAATTGAATAATAAAAGCATGCATATAATTCAATCCTCACCACGCATTATACTCAACAAATGAAATCACTATGAATGAGAGGTAATACATGGGACATGTGGGCATAAAGAGTAAATGGAAATGGAAACAAGGCCGCACATATGTCACTATCGAAGAACACTATATAAAAATTAAAAACTTATATTTTCAGATAAAGATATAGTCCATTAAAGGAGTGGATTGTATTTCACAGATTATCGCAATTATTATGACTTTTGAATAGAATTCACCCTAGGATAACATAGGCCTTTATAGGGTTGTAATGTAGGAATGAGGTTAAAGGTATGAAATGAAAGGTATATGGATCGATTCAACGTGTTCGGGGATGAAAACTCGAGATAATGGAAAATGTGGGCAATTTTAAAATTGGAAAATAAAATCCATAACATGAATTGAATATAACAACGAGGAGAGTAGACAAAGGTTATTGAACAGTATATATACAAAATATAGAACTTTATCTTTCTTTTCTTTTCTTTTTTTTGTCATGTTTTCTTTCTTTCTCTTTTTCAGTATTTTTTCTTCACTTTTTCTTTTCTTTTCTTTTCTACTCCCACGTGATTAAATTGCAACCATGTAACAATAACATTATTTAATCTCAAGTAACATTCCAAACAAAGGTATGTAAGGTAATATGTATGGTTTAAAATTCCAATTTGAGGTTGGTTATGGGATTTTGGGGTTATCAAATGAAAGGCTATATTTAGGCTCAAAGGGGTTAACAAAGGGAACCATTTAAGGTGAGCTCAAGGTCAATATGAGTGATATAACAAAGATTCCATATGATCATTTCATAAAGTTTACGCAATTCTTGAGTCAAAACAAACTTTGAAAATCATGTTCAAGTAACACATTTCAAGAATGAACTCAATTAATAAACAATCAAATGAAAGAATAGTGAGATTACTAATGACTATAACTTTTTCAAAGAGGAAAAAATAGTTTATAAACACTCACAAACAATGAAAAGCCCAAAGCTCACTCGGTTAAGTATATACAATGCAACAAACGATTACCGAGTTATAAAAATCTTAAACAAAATCAATAAAATAAGAAAATCGCATGTGCTCATGGGATTAAAGTTTAATTCATAAAGTTATTCATAATATCAATAATTGAGGACTAAAGTCTAATAACTTCTAGAATCGAGAACATGCATATTTTCTATTGGATCAGGCATTTATTGAAATTTATCATCGAAAACAAAGGCTAATTTCCTACAAAGGAGAAAAAAGAAAGAAAATATTTTTGAAATTTTTAATTTTTACAAGAAAAACATGCTTGGAAATAACCTATAATTAAATCAAAGAAACTATCAATGAATGGATAGAATATCCCACACCCCCAACTTAAAACCTGACATTGTCCTCAATGTGAATTAAGAACCAAGTTCAAGAGAGGAAAAAAGTGATATTACTGAATATGGAGCGATCTCGTGAAAGTACAAGTCCAATGATTCTACAAAACATGTTATTACAAAGCACAACAAAGATAAATAGCAAAAACTTAACTAACTACACTGGATAATATTTAAGAATTAAAAAAAATAAGAAAAATAAAAACTAACTATTTACAACCTACAATTTTAACTTCTAATTAACTAGGGTCCATCCAAAATATGATTTGACTTTGGCGGACCAAAGGGGGACCCTCCCTTTCATGCAAACCTTCCGAAAAATAGGAATTCTGTTCAAACAACAGAAGGCATGAATAAGGAGAAAGAAATGAACCATCCTCAATTAAAAAATTTGGAGGGAAGATGAGGGATTTAGATAAGATGGGTGAAAAATACACAAGGGGACCAAAAAAATAGAATTTTCTCCCAAAAATTATGTAGTTGGAATGGGCGGTGGCGCATATGGATGAAAAGATGCCTCCATGGAAGGCGATTCGAACGATTACTCCTCACCAGTGAAAAGGTTTGTCACTATAAAGTTTTGAACCGATTCAATGAGTACTAGCATTGGTGTGACAGTATAGAATAAAGATGGGGACGAAAGAATTTCAAATTCAAGAGATGAGTTATCATCGCTTGAAGATTGAATTTCGAAGGAAATAGGATCATTTTCGATGAAACTTTCTTCTCTGAGAATCAAAGAAGAAATCATTTCATTGTAAATGGACACTACGCCCATTTCTTCCTCATTTTCATTCTCTACTATACCATGGGCCAAGTCAAGAATGATTTGTCCCAAAGTAGGCACAAAGTCCTCATTTGGTTCAAAACATTCCTTGACTACGAATGTTTCAGAAGAAAAATTATCGTCGGATTAAAATAATAAATACAACTCATGATACCAACAACGATTTTCTTCACAATAACGGTTTTCAATTTCAAGAATACGCAAGCCCTCGCCGAAATCCATAGGGCGAGGTGCGGATTCTTACAAATGAGAACTTTGAGAACCATCGTCGGGACTACAATCAAAATCATTAACATAAGAATTTTGAAATCTAATGCATTTAGTTTCAAAATTATTATCATACGGATCTTGGAACCCAAAATGGAAATGATCTTTCCTAAAATTCCCGTAATCCATACTTTGACTTTCGTAATACTCACCTAAAGACATTTTAGATGTTTCATTTTTTTGGGTTTGTAAGTGTTGACCAGAAGTCATAGGGGTGGGGGGACTTTTAGAATTATCACTACGATTAACAGAAAAATTGGAATAAGACATGCTTACCCCAATAAAGGCCTGAGATGGAAATTTCCACAAAGTGATGCGCGGCCAAAAATTCAATCGTTTCTTAGCGTACAAATGTAGAAGTCCTACAAAAATAGTTAACAAAAAATAAAAATAGAAAGAAAATACTACGAAATACTAAATCAATTAAATTCTAAATCAAACTCATCCCCGACAATGATGCCATTTTGATAACAGAGGATTTACCACGGCGTCGCATCGCCGACGCCGGTCATTTGTTATATTCAGCTCACCAACTCTATACAAGAAAACTAAACTATGACTACACTATTTTAAGGGAGTATAGCGGCCAGTCCAGTTATCGAATCCAGAGAGACGAGTTGCTAGAATCTAATCAATTTAATACTTCTAGAATAAAAGTGTAAAAGGTAAATGTTAACAAAAATAAAAGATAATAAAGAGAAAAGATCATTCTAGGCGAGGGCAGATTATACTAAGATTAACAAAGTGAATAAAACTATAGGTTGCACTAGATATTCCTCACCCCGAGTTAATTGGTATAAATGGATACATGGGTTCATATGTTATTAAGATTGAGTCTCATTTCGTCAATTAATTAAATCAAGAGTTATCACACTCCTAAATTGGTACAAAAGACAACTATGATTTTGGTGTCAATAAATACCCCAAAAATTATGCACGCAAGTTCGTAAATATGGAGCATACATGATATACCCCGTTAAATCTCCTAGGCGTAATAAGTAGGGCAAGCCAATCAAAATAAACGAGTAAAAACTCCATCACCAAAGCAAAGCAACCAAACCGACCCAATGTGAGTTCAATCCAACGCAATCTAACATACACTAGCCACTATGCATAATGAAAAGCATAAATTAAACTAACTAATTAATTAAAGGAAACAATAACTAAATTAAGAAATAAAATTGTCTAGGCATGAAATACATACAAAGCATGAAAAAATAGGGCACAAAGCATAAATAAAGGGGAGTAGATGAATAAAATTTAGAACGTACATTAATGGTGGAAACCACAAAGAAAATGGAGGAGATGGGGTGATCTCCAAAAAATACCCAAATAGTTCAAACCCTAAAACTAAACTAACTAAGAGAGAAAAAATGAGATATTATGACCTCCCTTACAAAATAAACAAAGTCTCCTTTTTATAGTAAGTGTGAAAAGGGAATAAAAAAGAAAGGAAAAAGAAATAAGAAAAGAAAAGGAGAAAAGGAAAAAGGAAAAAGAAAGAGAAAAGCAAAGTAACAGGTATCGGAAATAGAAGGAAACAGGGGACATGTCGATCGAGGGTGGTGGTTAGTCGACCGGTAAAAGGGGAGAACCCCAATGATTTAATTCTAGGGAAAAATGTCAAAACCCGATCGACCTGTGACACCCCGACTAATTAAATACCGGGTAGCTACTCCTTTATTAAATCAATACAAAATTCCAAGTTGGTTCAGTTAATAGCAACACTGTCGAAAACATTTTAATGATTTCTAACCACCTAGTATTTAAAAAGTAAGTTGCCAAATTTTAAATTAAGTATGGTTAACATCCAGTAAAATAATTTTGAAAGAATAACATAACCATTCACCATAATAAAGAAATGGAATAACCAACAAATAATAATAAGTCCGGAGGAAAACTCCTCACAACAATCCCACAACTGAAATAAGTAAAACAATGTATCCTGAATTAATTACATGCCAAAAGTCTAAAAGTTTGAAATAGGAAATGTTTCTAATAGAAATGGGCGACATGCCCTACAACTGATGAAAGCTGAATATAGAGTCAAGATAGATGAAGCGTCTACTAGCAAAGTCCTGTAACTTCCACAAACAGCTACAGCTCGTCATCTGGATGAGAATCCTACGCATGGTGTCCTTGTGGCTGGGCACCTAAAAATGGTTTTTACAAAAAAAAGATTTGAAAGCAAACGGGTCAGAGCCCGAAAGTGGAGAGTATTTTAAAATAGCAAGTGTTTTAATAACATTAAAACAATGAATGCAAAATACATGTTAGGACGTGCACTCACATGAAATACTCACCTCTCGACTAATCGTGCACTCCTAACGTACCATACCCACCTAAGTGATATGCGTAACTAACCAAACCGTAATAAGTTCTACCCCTTACTACTCGATTCTCATTATGCATTCTAGCGTTATCAACTAAATAGAGGGCGTTACTTAAACTTGGATTCTCAATTATTAGCAATACAATTCTCTACCGGTTATACCGTTATAACTTCTCAAAACATTACCATAATTATACTCATAATACTTAACATGAAAGTTCTCATTATTTAAGTGTATATTATTCACGTCATAAATATACGATACAAGCATCACGACACTAAGCTGCGGTGCACACATACTCTGCTATCCATCCCGGTACATCACGTACATAAGGATCACGCATTCCGAATCTCTCAGGAATCGTACTCAAATAATAGCAAATCACAAAACAATGGAGGCGAACACAGTCACATCACATGGGTCACGCACATACCTACGCTCCCATGATCAGCAGACTTATTAATATCCCAATAAGTCCTTCTCTGACCTATGTTCTCGAGGTACCAATCTAAATCCGGGCAACACAAGGATTAGAGGGCCCTAAGCGAACGTAAACCTCCCGTGATAGCAAGTATGGTAGGTATGTCATACACATAAAATCATATACATATACTAAGTATGCACACATCTTAGTAATCACCATACTTTATTTGTGGTACACTTCTCATTCTCGTACCGACATATAATGTTACACAATTTACATATTCCCGGTTAATATAATTATTTAAGCCGTCAATAATTCTCGTATCGTAATAGTCACTCACGTCCTATTCCACAATTTCCATTCAATTTAAATTACACTTCTATGTTTTACTCCTCTAAATATCCCAAATGTCCCTACCATAACAATTTATCATCAAGGGAATGTTATCTCTACATTTAGACAAGGTTACGGGACACGCGAAATCAAAACAAGCCAAAAAGCCTAAACTGTCAGCTCGTTAGAAGTCTCGTTCGAACGAGGTTGTTCGAACGAGAGTTCGTTCGAACGAAGTGGGTCTTCTAACGAGATCTCGTTCGAACGAAAGTCATCGAATGAACAGCACTCTCGTTAGAAGTCAAACTGTCAACTCGTTAGAAGCTCGTTCGAACGAGCTCGTTCGAACGACCTGGGCAGGTCTTCTAACGAGATGCCAGTTTCGAGCCCAGATTTTCCCTTTTTCGTTTTTCCATCTTTTCTTCACCTCTAATCTCATCTAAACATCAATCCAATAATTGTTCAAGGTTTCTAATCATTCCTAAACACACTTAGGTCATATAATAACATGTTTGTAGTGTTAATTCATCCTAATCATCACCCAATTATCAATTCTCTACATTTTTCCCCCAATCTCAAGAACATGCACCTTAGAAATTTGTAAGATCATCAATGGTCATAAATAAATCCGTTTTTGTTTCATACAAGATATATTATCATCAGAATAATCACCTAAATACAATTCTACATGCGATTCTTCATCAAAATGTAAGTTTTTAATTCCAATTTAATGGGTTTTCATCAATCTCCCAAAAACAATGAAATTTTAGAATTGTCTAAGCATGGAAGAAACATTCACTGCAAAATAATGTAAATTAAACCACTTGCCTTATGTATTTCTCTGATTTTGATGGCGAATTGATAAATTTATCTCTCTCTCTGCAGGATTTCTCCTCTCTTTTCTCTCTACAAGCTCTTCTTCTCCAAGGTGACAATGGTGGCTAGGGTTTTGCCTTAGGAAACTCTTGGAACTAATTCTAATAACCCATGTAGCCCATTAGGTCATAAGGTGTAGTTAGTGGGTTTAGTGGGTAATTACCAAATCAGATTTTTATTTCTAATTTTCGTTGGTTTTAATTCCCAAAAATCTAAAATTACCAAACTACCCTTTTACATTGCCGGTATGGCTTAACTATGCCCCGGGACCCAAACTAAACCCCCGGCTAGTGTTTTCTGACTATTTCGACCCTTCCGGACGCGTTGGTGCACTCAAAACGACCATACGGTTAATAGAAATAAAATTCACTTTTTAATTAAAAAAATATTCCTGACGCGACTGTCACACGCGTCTCAACAAAGTTTCCCGAATTGCCCTATATCAATCTCACGACAAGTTTCATAGTTCAATATTCATATATAGTCATATATACTCATTAAAATCAAATACCAACTCGCATATCTCTAGTATTTTAATCTGGATTAATTTCCAATTAATACACATTTAATTCAATTAATCCCATAAATAAATATCACGAAAATACGGGGTATTACATACTTCCCCCCTAATAACTGAATTTCGTCCCGAAATTCGAAACTAGAAAGTACCTGGTAAGAATAAATCTGGATAGCGTTCGTGCATCTCATCCTCGCGCACCCATGTGGACTCCTCGACATTGTGATGTCGCCACTGAATACGCACTAACGGAACTATCTTTGACCGCAGTTTTCGCTCACTTCGGTCCAAAATAGCAATCGGCCCCTCGTCGTAGGAGCTATCAGGCTGGAGATCGATGTACTCCAAAGCAATATGAGAATGAGCCAAATCGTCTCTAAGATATTTCCTTAGCGAGGAAATATGAAATACATCGTGAATCCGATGCAAATGCTCCGGTAACCCAAGTCTATACGCAACCGGTCCAATCCGCTCGATGATAGGAAATGGTCCCACATATCTTGGTGCCAACTTCCCTTTCTTACTGAAATGCATAATCCCCTTCATAGGATATACTCTGAGCAAAACCTGGTCCCCCACTTCAAATTCCCTGAAGGACCTCTTCGCATCAGCATAGCTCTTCTGCCTGTCTTGAGCTACCCGAATGCGACTCCGAATTAATTATATCCTCGCCGAAGTATCCTGAATCACTTTCGGCCCAATTTGTTTGTTGTCCCCCACCTCCAACCAACATGCTGGGGAACGACAAGGTCTACCGTACAACGCTTCAAATGGAGCCATGCCAATGGTGAACTGGTAGGAGTTGTTGTAAGCAAACACCACCAGTGGAAGATACTGCTCCCATCCACCCCCAAAATCAATGATGCACATATGTAGCATGTCCTCCAACATCTGGTTTGTACGCTCGGTTTGACCATCGGTTTGCGGATGGTAAGCCGTACTCAACCGCAATTCCGTGCCCATGGCCTCCTGAAAACTCTCCCAAAACCGTGAAACGAATATCTTATCTCTGTCAGACACGATATTTAGGGGCACACTGTGAAGTCTCACTATCTCTGAAATAAAGAGCTGGGCATACTGTCCCGTAGTGTAGTCTGTCCTTACTGGTAGAAAATGAGCGACTTTGGACAACCTGTCCATAATCACCCAAACGGAGTCGTGACCTCTCTGTGACGTAGGCAACCCCGTGATAAAGTCCATGGATATGCTCTCCCACATCCACATCCGGACCTCCAATGGCTGTAGAAGTCCTGCCGGTCTCTGATGATCCACTTTTACTAGCTGACAAGTGGCGCATTTTGAAACAAATACGGCAATATCTCTCTTCATCCCGCTCCACCAATACTGTCGTCTCATGTCTTGGTACATTTTGTCCCCACCGGGATGTACCGCGAACCGTGAGCCGTGCGACTCTGCCATCACCTTGTGCCAAAATTCCTCCCCTTCCGGAACTACCAATCTCCCATTGAAGCGTAATCCCCCGTCTGAGCTAACGGTATAGGACTCGGCTCCTTCTGCTAGTAATCGAACTATCCGCTCCTGACAGAACGAGTCATTTGCCTGTGCCCTTACTACCTTCGTGACAATCTGCGGTGTAACGGTCATCACCGACATGAATGATCGGGCCACTGCATCCTGGTGTCCCAACTCCTTCCACTTGGCCTTCCACACCCCTGCCACCTCATCTACTGGCCTACGGCTCAACGTGTCTGCTACCACGTTAGCCTTCCCCGGGTGATACAGGATATCAAACTGATAATCCTTCACAAACTCAAGCCACCTTCGCTGCCGCATATTCAACTCCTTTTGCATGAATAGGTACTGTAGGGACTTGTGGTCCGTGAACAATCAAAACTTCTCCCCCAAAAGGTAATGTCTCCAAATCCGTAGGGCAAATACCACTGCCGCTAACTCCAAGTCATGAGTGGGGTAATTCTTCTCGTGAGGCTTAAGCTTACGGGAAGCATAAGTTATGGCCTGACTCTCCTGCTGCAATACACCTCCAAGTCCTTGTAAGGACGCATCGGTGTAAACCAGATACTCAACTCCCGGTCTCGGCAATGCTAACACAGGTGTTGAGGTCAACTTATCCTTCAACTCATCAAATGCCAACTGACAGGCGTCACTCTAGATGAATGGCACACCTTTACGAGTCAGATGTGTCAAAGGACCCGCTATCTTCGAAAATCCCCGAATGAACCTCCTGTAGTATCCTGCTAGGCCCAAGAAACTACGGATCTCAGTCGGTGTCATGGGTTGTCCCCACTCCCTCACCGCGGATACCTTCCCCGGATCAACAGATATCCCCTGGTCGGAAATAATGTGTCCCAAAAACTGGACCTCCTTCACCCAAAACCCGCACTTCTCATACTTTGCATACAGCTCGTTCTAACATAGCGTCTGCAAAACTTGCCTTAAATGCTCGGCGTGCTCCTCCTCTGTCTGGGAGTAAACTAGAATATCATCAATGAAGACAATGACGAACTGATCAAGGAACTCTCTGAACACCCTATTCATCAAGTCCATAAACACTGCTGGAGCATTGGTCAAACCAAAAGGCATAACCCGAAACTCGTAAGAACCATATCTCGTTAAGAACGCAGTCTTTGAGACATCCTCTTCCCTGATACGCAACTAATGGTATCCCGATCGCAAATCAATCTTCGAGAAGAAAGAAGCTCCTCTCAACTGGTCGAATAAGTCATCGATTCGAGGCAACGGATACTTATTCCGTATCGTGACTTTATTCAACTCCCGGTAATCCACAGACAATCTCAACGATCCATCCCTCTTCTTCACGAACAACACAGGGGCACCCCACGGCGAAGTACTTCTCCGTATAAACCCCTGACTCAACAACTGCTCAATCTGATCTCGTAGCTCTCGCATCTCTGCCGGAGACATACGGTACGGTGCGCGTGCTATAGGTCTCGTATCTGGTAATAAGTCTATGACAAAGTCTATCTCTCGACTGGTGGGTAGGACTGGTATCTCCTGAAACACATCGGAATACTCCCTGACAACTGGGATCGAATCTAAAGGAATCACAACCTCCTTAGAGGTATCCTCCTCAATGTAATACAAATGACCGGTCGAGCCTCCCTCTGGGTGAGGCATCGCCACTACAAATATCTCTTGCCCCGGAATGGCAAAAACAATGCTCCCACCGAAGCAATCAATCATGGCTCTATAAGCTGTGAGCCAATCCATACCGATAATCGCATCGTGCTCATGCATATCTAATACCAACATGTCTGCAGGTAATAACAAACTACCAATCTCTACCCCCACTCCCCGACATATAAAGAAAATAAGTGACCCACTCCCCAATGGTGAGTCTACACACGTCACTATGTTCTCTGCTGTGGCTAACAACCCTAAGGCTTTTGCAAAATGTGTAGCTATAAAACAATGTGTTGCCCCTGTATCAAACAAAACCTGACCCATAGTACCATGGATAGGAAACATACCCTCAATCGCGGGTGGTGCCTGTGGAGCTGCTGCCTGGTGGACGTTATAGACACGTCCATACTGTAACTGCCCCTGCTGCACTGGAGCTGTTGGAATGGCTGGTAGGGCTGGCACCTGGGCTGGAGCTGGCTGGGCAGGTGGAAAAAGTGGCCTCTGTGGCTCATGTCGAGCACCCTGCTGCTGTTGCGGGGCCCTGCCCCTATCAGGACAGTCCTGGCATTTATGGCCAGTCTTGCCACAAATGTAACACTTCCCCGGGAAGTTCCCCCCTCTCTGTCCCTGTTGCCCCCGGCCCTGGTGGCCATTACCGTTCCTCCCCTGGCCCTACTGGCCCTGCTGAAACTGTTGTTGGCCATTTTGACCCTGCTGGCCCTGATGGCCATTCGGACCCTGGTGGCCCTGCCGAAAACCTCCCTGTCTGTGCCTGAAATTTCCCGATCTGAACCTCTTGTGATCCCCCTACTGGGAACCCTGGTCACCCTGTCCCTACCCCTGAACAGATTGTGCCCCACTGGAACCATGTCCTCCAGTCCTGCCCTGATGGCTGGACTCTCCCGATCTCTTGCCCTCAGCCATGTGAAAGCGGTGATCCTAGCAGTGTAACAGTGCAGCGTTAACCACATCAGAGTAAGTGGCCAACAATAGGTTCCCCAACAAATGCTGACGGATCCTCCAAGTCAACCCGTCTGTAAATTTATGTATCTTCTTCTCCTCTGTCAGTATCTCATCCGGAACAATGTTCAGAAGATTAGTGAATTCGGCCTCATACTCGGCCACAGTCCTTCCCTCCTGCTTGAGGCTCATCAACTTCCTTCTTATTTCCGTGTGAACAGCTGACGGAAAATATTTGCGGTCAAACCGCACCCAAAACTCCTGAATAGTGAGAGTATCTCTCTCCTCCACGGTGGTAATAGACTCCCACCACTGCAATGTAGACCCCACTAGCTTAAAGGTAGCTAGTATCTGCTTCTGGACATCGGTGCACTCATACATCCTCAAGTGCCGCTGAATGTCTTTCCTCCACTGACTCGAAACCACAACATCGGATCTACTTGCGAACTCCAGTGGGTGTGCTTTCTGAAAAGCATCACGTACATGTTCCCAAGCAGACGGGAATGCATGTGCCTGAACTGGAACGGCTACTGGCGCCTGAGGTGGTGCCTGCTGAACTACGGCTAGTGCGGCATTTACCGCCTGGGCCACAATGGCTGCAACCTCGGCGGCATTCATCGTGCCCTGAACTGGTGCGGGCTGTGGTTCTGGCGTTGCATCCCTGGGAACCCGTTGTGCACGTCGTGGAGGCATCTGAAATAAGAATGAAGTCTATAAGTTCGCAGTTATAAACTCAAAATAGCTGAAGAACGTAGCATATACAAGAGAATACAACAGTCCTAAAATATAGGGCTCTACATCAAAGAAAGCTCAGCGGAAACATAATAAGCCGTACAGATCCTAAAGGACACTAGAACCTGATGCTCTGATACCACCTGTGACACCCCGACTAATTAAATACCGGGTAGCTACTCCTTTATTAAATCAATACAAAATGCCAAGTTGGTTCAGTTAATAGCATCACTGTCGAAAACATTTTAATGATTTCTAACCACCTAGTATTTAAAAAGTAAGATGCCAAATTTTAAATTAAGTCTGGTTAACATGCAGTAAAAGAATTTTGAAAGAATAACATAACCATTCACCATAATAAAAAAATGGAATAACCAACAAATAATAATAAGTCCGGAGGAAAACTCCTCACAACAATCCCACAACTGAAATAAGTAAAACAATGTATCCTGAATTAATTACATGCCAAAAGTGTGAAAGTCTGAAATAGGAAATGTTTCTAATAGAAATGGGCGACATGACCTACAACTGATGAAAGCTGAATATAGAGTCAAGATAGATGAAGCGTCTACTAGAAAAGTCCTGTAACTTCCACAAACAGCTACAGCTCGTCATCTGGATGAGAATCCTACGCATGGTGTCCTTGTGGCTGGGCACTTAAAAATGGTTTTTACAAAAAAAAGATTTGAAAGCAAACGGGTCAGAGCCCGAAAGTGGAGAGTATTTTAAAACAGCAAGTGTTTTAATAACATTAAAACAATGAATGCAAAATACATGTTAGGACGTGCACTCACATGAAATACTCACCTCTCGACTAATCGTGCACTCCTAACGTACCATACCCACTTAAGTGATATACGTAACTAACCAAACCGTAATAAGTTCTACCCCTTACTACTCGATTCTCATTATGCATTCTAGCGTTATCAACTAAATAGAGGGCGTTACTTAAACTTGGATTCTCAATTATTAGCAATACAATTCTCTACCGGTTATCCCGTTATAACTTCTCAAAACATTACCATAATTATACTCATAATACTTAACAAGAAAGTTCTCATTATTTAAGTGTATATTATTCACGTCATAAATATACGATACAAGCATCCCGACACTAAGCTGCGGTGCACACATACTCTGCTATCCATCCCGGTACATCACGTACATAAGGATCACGCATTCCGAATCTCTCAGGAATCGTACTCAAATAATAGCAAATCACAAAACAATGGAGGCGAACACAGTCACATCACATGGGTCACGCACATACCTACGCTCCCATGATCAGCAGACTTATTAATATCCCAATAAGTCCTTCTCTGACCTATGTTCTCGAGGTACCAATCTAAATCCGAGCAACACAAGGATTAGAGGGCCCTAAGCGAATGTAAACCTCCCGTGATAGCAAGTATGGTAGGTATGTCATACACATAAAATCATATACATATACTAAGTATGCACACATCTTAGTAATCACCATACTTTATTTGTGGTACACTTCTCATTCTCGTACCGACATATAATGTTACACAATTTACATATTCCCGGTTAATATAATTATTTAAGCCGTCAATAATTCTCGCATCGTAATAGTCACTCACGTCCTATTCCACAATTTCCATTCAATTTAAATTACACTTCTATGTTTTACTCCTCTAAATATCCCAAATGTCCCTACCATAACAATTTATCATCGAGGGAATGTTATCTCTACATTTAGACAAGGTTACGGGACACGCGAAATCAAAACAGGCCAAAAAGCCTAAACTGTCAGCTCGTTAGAAGTCTCGTTCGAACGAGGCTGTTCGAACGAGAGTTCGTTCGAATGAAGTGGGTCTTCTAACGAGATCTCGTTCGAACGAAAGTCATCGAACGAATAGCCCTCTCGTTAGAAGTCAAACTGTCAACTCGTTAGAAGCTCGTTCGAACGAGCTCGTTCGAACGACCTGGGCAGGTCTTCTAACGAGAGGCCAGTTTCGATCCCAGATTTTCCCTTTTTCATTTTTCCATCTTTTCTTCACCTCTAATCTCATCTAAACATCAATCCAACAATTGTTCAAGGTTTCTAATCATTCCTAAACACACTTAGGTCATATAATAACATGTTTGTAGTGTTAATTCATCCTAATCATCACCCAATTATCAAGTCTCTACATTTTCCCCCAATCTCAAGAACATGAACCCTAGAAATTTGTAAGATCATCAATGGTCATAAATAAATCCATTTTTGTTTCATACAAGATTTATTATCATCAGAATAATCACCTAAATACAATTCTACATGCGATTCTTCATCAAAATGTAAGTTTCTAATTCCAATTTAATGGGTTTTCATCAATCTCCCAAAAATAATGAAATTTTAGAATTGCCTAAGCATGGAAGAAACATTCACTGCAAAATAATGTAAATTAAACCACTTGCCTTATGTATTTCTCTGATTTTGTTGGCGAATTGATAAATTTCTCTCTCTCTCTGTAGGATTTCTCCTCTCTTTTCTCTCTACAAGCTCTTCTTCTCCAAGGTGACAATGGTGGCTAGGGTTTTGCCTTAGGAAACTCTTGGAACTAATTCTAATAACCCCTGTAGCCCATTAGGTCATAAGGTGTAGTTAGTGGGTTTAGTGGGTAATTACCAAATCAGATTTTTATTTCTAATTTTCTTTGGTTTTAATTCCCAAAAATCTAAAATTACCAAACTACCCTTTTACGTTGCCGGTATGGCTTAAAAATGCCCCGGGACCCAAACTAAACCCCCGGCTAGTGTTTTCTGACTATTTCGACCCTTCCGGACGCGTTGGCGCACTCAAAATGACCATACGGTTAATAGAAATAAAATTCACTTTTTAATTAAAAAAATATTCCTAACGCGACTGTCACACGCGTCTCAACAAAGTTTCCCGAATTGCCCTATATCAATCTCACGACAAGTTTCATAGTTCAATATTCATATATAGTCATATATACTCATTAAAATCAAATACCAACTCGCATCTCGCTAGTATTTTAATCCGGATTAATTTCCAATTAATACACATTTAATTCAATTAATCCCATAAATAAATATGCTGTCAGTTCTACCCATGCTGCATCAACAACCCGAGACCCAATTGCTTTATACCCAAAACATGATCAAATACTAGCACTGGTAAAAGACCCACTGCAAAATCGAGATCTCTACCCATGGACATATTAAACCGAGACCACATGAACCATTGAAGGACCTGTTGCTTTGTAGTTGTAAACCAAAACCCATGAATGGTGGCATACACCAAACCAAGACCTCCACATTTGCCAAAAGCAAAGACCCGTTTCGTGAAATTGGCCCCCCTTCACTTTGCGAAAAGATAATGCAAAGCCTCATACAATGATATGAACACAAAATTAGTTTCATATGGAACAAATTTATACTAATTACTATTCTACAAGAATATAAGAAAACAATTACAAAAATATGTATTTGAGTAAGATACATAATGTCAGCATAGCTTATAAAAAACTATGAGGAAAAATTCCTATAAAAAACCTCTGCAATGACATGAACAAAGCATGGCATACCATGATGAAAAAAATATACAATAAAAGACATGGTGTCTCCTATTTTATGAACTATTTCCTATTTATCAATAGAGTTTATGTTTTGAATTATCTCACGATCCTTTCATTGACTCCTTATATTTACACTTCGATATTTACTTTATTTTCTATGTTGTATGTGGTGAAGAATAGATTTCGTTTCTTTCCTGCCAAATATAATATATGACCAAAACATACATCAGTTTCATTACCATTTTGTTTATGTGTCTTATGGTATAATAGCTACGACAAATGCATCTTAAATTTCTCAAGACATACCTTCTGATTCTTGGATTGTTTTTAGCATGATCTCTTGACCCTTGATAAGCGACTTTAGAGTCCGTTAAGGAGACATAATAATAGGGTCGACCTAACCTAAAATTCTGATGAAATGTCTTTTGAAGAATAGAATTTGATGCTAAACGAATGATTGGGCTCCTAACTTCCATCAATGTAACCTTGTTATAAGAAGCACTTCTCACTTGAGAAGATAATTTTATTCGATCCTTCTCGGTCAAGCCCCTAAACCTTCTGACTCACCCAGAATAGTAGTGTTTTATAATGTATTTCTCACTTACATCTTCTTGTTGAACATACGGATTCACTCGCACGTGCAACACACATGGGCACAACGAGTTATTTTAAGTCCTCAAAATGCATAATTTATTTCTGGGATATAGAGATAAGAGTTGAATGACCTCAACCAACATTGGTTTTTGGCAGGCCTAAACTTAATTCTGTGGTTTGAGCACTACTAAGCATAACCAAGAACAATGAAGTTGCCTACTTGGATCCAAAATCGATGGAACACTTGAACTTTCATTATCTAGATGAAAACACCAATCCACTTACAACCATTACTCTCAGTTTATTACCAAGCACAAGAAATAACCAAAAAGAAGAAGAACAAGAATTCGATTGTGATTCTGATTGTCTATTAGGCAATAACTTGGGACACATACATACTGAAAATATAATGCATAAGATAACATAAAGTTTTAAAATTGAAATAAATTGACAACATGCGTAATAATGTCTTCACATTGTTCCAATCTTTGACATCAAAAAAATAAAAAATAAAAGGTAGCTAATTTAGGATTACATTTCCCTTAAACATTTCCCCTCCCAAATTTATCTTCATTATTTTCATCTTTATCTTCATTGTCATCATCATCATCATCATCATCATCATCATCATCATCATCATCCTCTGGGACACTTGGTTCAACTATTGATCCATTTTCTCCTTTCCTCGTCCATCTTACTGTTTCATCTTCATCCAAATTTTTCATGTTAAATGGCTCATATCCATTGGCCAATAATTCTTCTTCGGTTGTTACGTACGTATCAAATCGATCTATTGGCATCATGTGAAAATAACGTGCCAATATTGTTCTACGGGATCATGCACATAAAATACTTGTTATGATTGAGATGAGAAGATGAGAAGTTCATCACACTCTCGACTATCCTTATATTTCAAATGCTTGAAGTTCACTAGCATAAAGTTGAACTCATCCCCTTTTGTGACCATGCGATTTTCAACCCAATAACACTTGAATAACACAAGATTCATGCCATTAACATATTGAACTTCAATGGCATCTGTTAGCTCCCCGTAGTACGTAATATCGCATGCAGTAGGGTTTTAATCTTTTCGACTTGAATAGCTCATTTGTTCGACTTTTATGATAATGCCCCTATTTTGAGTTTTTTTTTCACATATTAACTTTCTTCGTTCGAAATCGAAAACCACCAACAATATAAGATTTGAATATAGCTGCAGATTTTAGGGCACCCAAAGACAAGAATTTGATATCATTGGATAGTTTAATGCCATCGGCTACCATTCTACTCACCCATAGTATTTTAAAATAAATTTTAATAAACAAATATAATCGTTATATATAATTCAAGTATTTGTTATCATGTTTTTACTTACACGATCCTCAAACCATATGTGTAACTCTTTGTCGTGAAGATCATTAACGTGATGCTTTTTGTGAATCTTGAGGGTAAATTGAATCAAGCTCTGCGAGATGTTTTCTATAAAATACAAGCGTATTCATATATCTACTTCATACAAAACTCTAAGAAATTTTTTTAAAAAAATCCAAATAGGTATAATGAAACTTACTGAATGAATGGTTTCATTGACTCAGTGCTGGTAAGAACATACCGATGCGCTTGTGTATACATTACTTGATCAAGTTCAAATGGAACTTTTTTACCAAGTACACAACCATACATATCCCCCTTATCATCATTTCTAGGCATTCGGTTAGAGTTGGTTTCCACACCAATGTACCACGAGAAAAATTCATGCATTCTTCCAAAAGAATAGAGTTAGAGATCGAGGCCTCTGGATAAGATCGATTACGAATGTATACTTTTAACGTGTGTAGATACATTTCAAATAGATACATAGACGGTAAAGGACACAACCAAAAATTAGGAGTTCATTGGGAAAATGTATAGGCAAGTGTTCCATCACTTCAAAAAAACTCGGCGGGAATATCTTCTCAAGGCTACAAAGTGTAAGAGCCATTTGGTCTTCAAAATTCTCCAAATCAACTAGGGTAATTGCACTTCAGTAGAATATCATGAAGGAATTTCTTTATTCAATTAAGGCTTTAACAATATGATTTGGCAAAACCCCAAGCACTGTTATAGGAAGTAATTTTTGCAATAAAATGTGATTATCATGGATCCTTAATCCTGAAATATTACTTTCTTGCATGTTCACCCGTCATGAAATGGTTGGTGAGTAACCATCAGGAGTTTTAACATCCCGCAACACTTTCAAAAAAATATCCTTCTTCTTGTTACTCATCCTGAACTCTGTTGGGGGAATGTACTCTATATTTGACCCATGTGGTTGAGTATGTAACTCGTATCTAATATTCAATTCTTTGAGGTCTTTTCGAGACTTTAAGTTTTCCTTTGTCTTACCTTTAGCACCCAATAATGTAAATAGGAAATTATCACACATGTTCTTATCAATATGCATGACATCGAAATTATGCCGAATAAGATTATCCTTCTAGTACAACAAATAAAAAATAATACTTTCCTTCTTCCAACACATGTTAGGTTTCAACACTTTCTTTGTTTCCTTTTCTAGCGCCTCTTTTCCCTACTTCTAAAGAAATCTTCCATCTTATATTCAGTTCCAATGTCAAGATCATTCAACTGTTGCAACAAATAGCAAGCACGAAAGTTCTGATGAGGTCGGTCGTAATTCTACCCTCCAATTAAATGGTGTCTTCTACCTACGAAACCTATAGCGGGTCTGTAGGAATCGATGATGACCCCAATAATAGAACTTCTGACCATACTTTAATAGCATTGCCTGATGGTCTTCATTATAATAAGGAGGAGCAAATGTACCTTTTGTGCTCTACCCTGATAACATGGCGTATGCGGGGAAATCACTAATAGCCCACATCAAAGACGCATGCAACTGAAAGAACTCCTTACTAGATGCATCGTAAGTGCGTACACTATCATTCCATAGCTTAATCAACTTATCAATCAATGGTTGCAAAAATACATTGATCCTATCTCCAAGTCCATTTGGTCCATCTAGAAGTGTAGACAAAATCAAATTTGGTTGCTTCATGCACAACCACTGAGCTAAATTATAAATAATGAGGATAACATGCCATGTAATGTGCTTAATGCTCGTATTACCAGACATAATAAATCCATTAGAAGCTAACCCAAGTCTAACATTGCAACTATTTCTCATAAAAAATGGTTTTTTCTCATCAAATGCTTTTGCATGAATGAGAGTCCATTGGATGCCTCAACACACCATCATCAATCCATTCCTCGACATGCCATTTCATTAGAGGAGTTCAATAGGATGACCAAAATAATTTTTGCAATCTGGTTTACAAAGGAAAATAACTTACTTTCTGTAAGGCTACCTTCGGGCCTTCGACACACACACTTGAATCATCATCATTATACTGAGAAGATACACATATGTCACACATTTCGTGACTCTCATCTTGATTTTGAAATATCATATAGCTATTTGGGCATGCATCCCATGTCTCGTACTTGAATCCCAAGTCCTTCGTTAGCTTGTTGGATTGGTAGTAAGAGTTCAGAATTCTAGCACTCGAAAATACCCTCCCAAAAAACCCAACAACTTAGTGAAAGAATGATTTTTCCACCCATTAAGTTTCCTCATGTGCAAGAGTTCAACAACAAATGACAATTCCGTAACCCCCTCTGGAAAATTTTCATAAAAATCGCATTAAGCCTTTTTTAAAAGTCTAGAACACTGTGGAACATTTTTGTACGATTCCAATATATCTTCGGTTCTACATTCCTCATCATTCCTCATATTGTCATATGTATGTGAATACACCTTCCCTCTTGAACCATTGTAACTATGTTATCTCTAGCATTCAATTCAAGGGGTATATCATCAACTAGCATATCATCTCGTGAAGAATTCATATTTCTTCCTACTCCACTAAAAGTCTCTCTATGGAACACCCAAACCTTATAAGTATTGTCAAAACCATACATCTCAAGGTGATTTCTCACCATTTGTCGGGTGTGGAATACTCGATTGGCGCATCTCTTACACGGATAATATTTTTTTGTGATCCCAATGTTCTTGTTTTCGTATGCATAGTTAATAAATCCGTCAATCCCATCAACGTATTCTTTTGAACACCAATTACATAAATTAATCCAACTCTTATCCATGATACCTAATAATAAAAAAACAAATCATTCTCAACAATTTGACACATGAATTCAAAACGTTCAAAAGCAAACTAATTGAAATAATAATAATAATAATAATAATAATAATAATAATAATAATAATAATAATAATAATAGTAATAATAATAATAATAATAATAATAATAATAATAATAATAATAATAATAATAATAATAATAATAATAATAATAATAATAATAATAATAATAATAATAATAATAATATAACCCAATAATTCAATGCATCAATTTTAATATCTACGTCATTAAAAAGTCAAAAAATCAACATAAATTGTCAAGAAAGGAAAGCATGTTACGCAATTAAAAATTTACACAATTAATATATTTTTACCAATGCACCAAATCTTATGAAACGACAGCATCCAATGCAATTAAAAAGTCACACAAAGAAGATTTTAACATCCACATCGTTAAACATTTATACGTAAAAAAAGTCAACCAACATACCCATTTTCATCCCCGCTCGAATCACTACATTCATCTTCTCCTTTGTATCATCAGCTAATTTTTATTTCCCTTTGATTTACTTTTCTTATTTTTAGCGCGATCCCGCATTGTTGAATACAATTTATGGACTCCAAATTCTATCAATTTTGTTCTATTCTCTTCTATTTTCTTCAACCTCTGCCTCTCGCACTCCTTCAATGTTGTAAACATTTTCTGATAAAAGATACGTAATTAGATAGTAAATGAGGCAGAGAGAGAATGACAAATCAAGTTTATCTTTTTAGATGCTTTAAAGATCGTGATATTACTTTTTTGTGTGTATTTTTTTTTTGTAAACTAGAATTTTAACTAATGCTTGCTTTCGAGTACCACCTCATATGTTGGAGCTTGGGTCCCAATACATAGGGTCCGTTTGATTGGCGTTGAATTATTTTACATGGAAAATACTCATTTTAGCTTAGTTTTTTACTTTTGAGGTTCTTGATTTCATATGCATTCTATTAAAACACTACTTATAAATATGAAAAGTGCTCCATGTTTTTATGAATTTGCATGGAAAACAATTCTCACCCACTACCCAAAGAATTGATTTCGCTGAAAAACTTAAAAAATAAGATCAAATCCCTCTTATCTCTTCCACACATTTTCCAGCATATAATAAAAACGAACTATTTATCAACCATTTTCCAACTTTGTAATCAAACACAACCTTAGTAATTTTTATGATAATGATTTGGCATTTGATATGGTATTATATGTAACCAAAACAATATGGTATTGGATAACATTGGTGATTTTTTCAATAGTGATGCATGTTTGAATTAATTTGGTTCCATCACATATATCACAAAATAAAATCATAATCGAATAGAAAATCAAATTAATAGCATGAACTACTTGCAAATGGCATGAATTAATTAACACAAACAAACATATCAATAATTCTACCTAAAATTCACACAAACATGTACATAAATATTTTCATAAATTAATCTTTAAAATATACTACAACAACCTATTGACAATCCGATTTTTCAATTATCTCATCCTCAACCTCCTATCACCAGTACAAATCAACAAAAATAATCAGAAATTGAACCCAACACGGATCTATATGTAGCTCGAGTAATAAAAAAACACATATGAAGCCATATACGACTTACCTTGGGTGATGGTGATAGTCAGTGATTAGGACGACGAGAATAGGGTGAGCGAAGAGGCTAAGATAAAGGTGCGCATATAGGGCTAGGGCTGGTGTGTGCGACGGGTGAAGAAGAGAAGAAGAACCGAGGTGTGGGTTGTTTTTTTGTCTTTTTTCCTTTCTTTTTTTACTTTGGCTTAAAAGAAGCGAGAACCTAAAATGTGTGAAGGGGGAATTGAAATATTTTGTGACTGTCTTATAAAGTATATCTTTCGAGATGGCTACTAATTTACCGTCTCTTTGGGTACGAATTTATGAGACGGGGAATAAAAGTTGTCTTTAAAAGAGTAGTTTTTAATACGGTTAATTTTAGCCATCTTAAAAGGTTAGTTTTAGAGACCCAAATTTTAACCGTCTCACGAGGTTACATATAGACATAGGTCTCTGGTTACTCTTACACCCGTACCTCTAGCTTTAAAACCCCTACTTTACTTTCACTTACCCCATTCCACCCGAACCTAAAGTTGCCATTTCAATCAGTAATGACTCAATGTACACTTCTTCCAATAAGGACTCGTGGTCATGTTGTCTTCCAAGTTATATATCCCTTATCATCTTGTGGAACCTCATAAGGGCCAAGAGGGATCAAAAGTCATCTCTTTCAAGGTGTCCATGATGGTCCCCATTGATCAAATTATTGGGGGTGAGGCCACTGAGTCTAATAACTGTTGCCATGCTACTACTTCTACGCGCAAATGAGGGGACCCCGAGCTCGAGATTTATGATATCTCTGATGATGAGTTCGATGTCGAAGTAGATGGTAATGTGATTCATAAATCTGGATCCTCGTGTTAAATCTTCTGCCACTAAGGAGGACGAGGTGGAGGACCTATAGGTTTTGATACAAGAGTTGCTTCTACTACACCAAAAACAAGAAATTGTCACATTTAATGGGTCATTAAAAAAATTGACTAGGGGTCACAGTAAAAAATTGTGACCCTCAGTTTTTACCATACCCAAATACGTGACCAGGGTTTAGCATTACTTTATTAAGTGTTGGGTCATGGTATGAAGTCATGACCAATGGAGACATAGTTAGAAACTATGATTCACCTATGACCTAGGATGGCGCCAAATGTCCCGTGCTTTTTGTCACACTTATGGTCACAGTCGTGATCCACTAATGACCATTTATCATGACCAAGGGTAATTTGGCGCCAAAATTCCCTCCATTTTGTTCAGGAAACTTATCACGATTCACAATTGTGACTCATGGTGATAATTATCAGTGAAATTTTGTTAAGAGAATTAGTCGTGACCCCAAAACCTATTTTAAAATTGTCACCTTATTATGATCACTGGATGATTATCTTGTTCAGAGGCCTCAGCCTCATTAAGATTTTACCAGATGTACCTATTTGTATACATTTAATGAAGTAATGTAATATTGATGCTTTGGGAGATCTTGTCGACTAAACACGGGTTGTACATTCTCATTGTGACATGATGAAGTAATATAATATATATGTTTTGGGCGATCTCGCCGACTAAGCACGTGTTCTATATTTTCTACATTAATTATCTTGGGCCCTTTGCGGCCGACTAGATTAGCAGGGTTGCATTTTTGTGTAAGTGTCCTCCCAGTCCAGTATGCTTATAAGATACCATTTTTCCTCACTTTACCTTTTAGGTCGTGTCGTCACACTCCCTTAGGTCTAAATGTGGTAATGGCGAGGACACACCTGGCATTGGATGTTCTATCCGAGCAGGTTTTTTTATCCAAACATAGTTGGTGACCAATTCGTTTTTGGTCTAATTGCCTAAGGATCCCCTGTAGGCTTCATATATCGCCTGGGCAATGCTAGGAGGTTATTCGTGTTTTATAACGAGTACATGAGGAGGGTGATACCCTACTTTTATGCTTTGAGTAAGGTGCCTGTTACTTGGAAAGGGTGTGCAAGTTATAAAGTTCTCAATACAGAATTAACACTTCATAGAATGCCACTGCCAAACATCTTTCATTAATTCACAAGTAAATAAAAAATGAGTTGCCAATTCCAAAAATTTGATAAGAGAGCCAAGAAAAAAGAAAAACTAGAAATAGAATTTCTTTAGGTTGGCCGCGTTCCATGCTCGGGGTATTTCTCTACCCTCTAGCGTTTCTAAGTGATAGGCTCCTTGTAGATCATCTCTTGTTATCTTGAATGGACCCTCCCAATTTGGACCCAACTTGCCATCCGATGGTTTTATCGCACTGCCAAGGACTTTCCTTAGGATGTAGTCCCCAACCTTGAATGCCCTCGGATTAACCTTCTTGTTATATGATTTCACGAGTTGTTATTGATAGCTCGCTACTCTTACTAGGGCTAGTTCTCTGCGATCGTCATCTAGGTCAAGTTCAACGAGTAGTGTTGCATCGTTCTAGCCTTGGTCGACAAGGGTGGTTCTCATCATTGGTAGACCAGCTTCTAAGGGAATGATTGCTTCCATTCCATACGTTAGTGAGAATGGGGTTTCCCTAGTTTCTCGTCGTGGGGTAGTGCGGTAAGCCCACAAAATATGCGAAAGCTCACTCACCCATGCACCTTTAGCTCGCTCTAGTCGTTTATTCAGCCCATCGATCACTATTTTGTTGGAAGCCTCGGCTTGACCTTTACTCTATGGGTATGCCAACGAGCTGAAATAGTGCCTGATCTCGTGTTTATTACAAAAGTTCTGGAAAGGGCCACTCTCGAACTATGTTCCGTTGTCAGTGATGATGGTTCTGTGGATTACAAAATGGGTAATTATGTTTTTCCATATGAATCTCATCATATCTGCATCTCGGATGTTTGCCAGTGGCTCTACCTCGATCCATTTGGTGAAGTAATCCGTAGTGACCAACAGATACTTGCGGTTACCAGCGGAGGTAGGAAGGGGGCCTACGATGTCCATCCCCTATTGGGCGAAAGGCCATGTGCTAGTGAGTGATTTTCGGTTGCTGACAGGTTGGTGAACCATAGGAGCATGAAGTTGATATTTTTTGCATTTGCGAGCGTATACTGCCGAATCTTTTTGCATATATGGCCACCAGTAGCCTTCCTCCATTGCTCAAAAATCTAGTGACCTTCCTCCAATATGGCTTCCACAGATTCCTTCGTGAAACTCGTGTAGAACTTGCTCGACGTCCTTCGGGTGAACACATTAAAGATAAGGGCCGGTGAATGATCTCTTGTACAGTTTTCCCTCCGAAGATAAGTGAAAGTGGGCAGCTTTGACTCTTATCTGATGAGCGGCCTTCTTATCGTCAAGAAGTGTGCCATCTTTCAAATAGTCCCTCAGAGGGTCCATCCAATTGGGCACTGAATCGATTTGGAGAATGTGTTCTAAGTTTGGCGGCTCATCACTCTGGTTGATGCTCGGATGGGCGAGGAAGTCGATGGGGATCGTCCTCTTCAAGTCGGAATCGATTGCTGAACTTAGGTCTACCAGGGCGTCGGCATGGTTGTTCTTTCCTCTGGGAAATTATTGGACATTGACTTTCTCAAAGTTGGACATTAGCTCCTTTATTAAGGCAAGTTAGGCTGCCATTCTTTCATCTCATGTGTTGAAGTCCCCACTTATCTGATTGGAGACCAATTGTGAGTTATCGAATACCTGTAGTTGATTTGCCCCCAGTGCCTGTGCCTTCTGTAAGCCGACTATCAAAGCTTCGTATTCTGCCTCATTGTTAGAGGCTTAAAATCCAAGCCTGATCCCTTTCTCGAGGATTGTGTCCTCTGGAGTGACGAGCACAATGCCTACTCCTGCCCCCTTTGAATTGGAGGCTCCATCGACAAACCGATCGCCATACCCCTACTGATGGGTGTTTTTCCATTTGCTTTATGGGTTAAATATGGATGTAAGGCTATTCGCCAACGAATTGTGCGATGAAATCTACGAGAACCTTCCCTTTGATTGCGTTCCTGGGCTAAAATTGGATATTAAACCATTCGAGCTCTACTGACCACTTGGATAGTCTGCCAGACAAATCCGCCTTCCGCAGGAAGACTTTAAGGGGGTGTGATGTAAGGATGGTGATAGTGTGAGCTTCGAAGTAGTGTTTTAGCTTCCTCGAAGCTATTACTAGTGCAAAGGCGAGATTTTCCAGTGGCAGGTAACGCTGCTCGGAGTCCAATAAGGTCTTGCTCGCGTAGTAAACTGGATGCTGGACTCCTGCTTTCTCGCACACTAGTGCAGAACTGACGACGTGGCTGGAGACGGCGAGGTATAAGTAGAAGGAATCATCTTCTTGAGGTATGACGAGCAAAGGAGGCTTGCTAAGATAGGGCTTGAGTTCCTCTAATGCTTTCGATCAATCTTGATTCCACTCTACTATTTTGTTTCCTTTCAAGAGCTAGAAGAATGACTTGCACTTCTCAGAGGACTTTAAAATAAAACGGTCCAAAGCAGCGAGCATACCTGTGAGCTTCTGCACGTCCCGTATCGTGCGAGGTGGTTGTACCCTATTGATTGCATCGATCTGGTCCGGGTTGGCCTCAATACCTCTCTTGCTAACCAAATATCCGAGGAATTTTCCTGACTGGACACCGAAAGAACACTTGCTCGCATTGAGCTTCATTCGGTATTTCCTGAGGATTTTAAAGGTATTGGATAGGTCTGAGAGATGGTCCTTTTTTTGATTACTTTTGACGAGAATATCATCAATGTGGACTTCCATGGTTTCTCTCATTTGATTTTTGAACATTTGGTGACTAGCCTCTGGTAAGTTGCTCCTACATTCTTTAGCCCAAAAGGCATAACTTTGTAGCAGTATAATCTGACAGTAGTGATGAACGATGTCTTATCTTGGTCTGGTGCATGCAGTAGGATCTAATGATACCCGAATATACGTCCAGAAAACTCATTCTCTCGTGAGCTGTTGTGGCGTCCACCAACTGGTCGATTTTTGGGAGAGGGAAACTGTCCTTAGGGCATGCCATGTTAAGGTCAATGAAATCAATGCAGACTCTCTATTTCCCATTACTCTTCGAAACTACTACTGGGTTGGATAACCATTTAGGGAATTGCACTTCCCGTATGGATCCTGCATCCAGTAGTTTTTCAACTTCTTTCTCTATGGCTTTAGCCTTCTTTGGAGCGGTTCGTCGTGCTTTCTGTGCGATAGGACTGAAAGTGGGGTTGACGTGTAACCTATGGAAAACCACACTGGATTAATGCCAGGCAGCTCGTAAGGTTCCCACGTGAAAACGTCTAGGTTGCTTCTTAGTAACACCACCAATTCTTTTTTTTTTCTTGTTCTGTAAGAGAAGTTTCGATCAAGAAACTCCTTCCTTCCTTGCTTCCACCGATCGTTATTTCCTCCAGGTTCTCGACGACCCGCTCAGAGGGGAGGAGCCTGGTCTCCTCCACTCCGGTCCTTCCATATCTTAGTTTCTATTTTGAAGGTAGCAGACCTTCCTGTTCCTCAACTTTCTCTTTGGACTTCTCGACCTTCTTCTCTGGTTTCGGGCGGATGGCTTGTATGAAGCACCTTTTTTCCATCACCTAATCTCTGTGAATATCCATCACTCCTCGCTCAGTTACGTACTTGAGTTTATGATGGTAGGTCGAAGGGACTCCCTTCATTGCATGTAGCCAACCCCTGCCGAGGATAGCTTGATATGGCAAGTCGATGTCGACCAGCAGAAACTCGATCATCTTGGAGACACTTCCTGCCCTTACCGGCATCACGATCTTACCCAATGGAATAGTCACTTTTCTAGTGAATCCAACTAGAGGGACAGTGGCTTCCTTCAAGTCAGCAATGCTTAACTTCAATTTCCTGAATAGGACGAGATACATTACCTCAGATGAGCTTCCCTGGTCGACGAGTAGCTTGTCGACGTCATAGTTGGCTATCCTGAGCATAATGATCAAAGCGTCATGATGTGGGGTTCTTACTCCCACCAGATCTTCATCTATGAACATGATATGTTTTCTGTAGTCGATGTCATTTGCTCGCCCACCCTTTCCTGATTGTGTCTTTGCTAGATCGATCTGAAAAGCTTGCATTACTGCTGTAAGCTTTTTTACCTCCATCCGAGCTGAATTGCCCTGAATCTTCTTCATATCAAATGCCCCATGAATTACTACGAATTTATGGATAACATCATCCTCAAGTACGTTGTCAGGTCTTGTTTCCCCATTAGCAGCAACTTTCTCTGCCTTTTTCTCCACAAACTCGTTAAGGTGCCCAGACTGGGCCAGTTCTTCAAGGTGAGACTTAATAGTTTTGCAGTGATCAGTCTTATGTCCTCCCTCTTTATGAAAAGTGCATCTCAGTGCGTTGTTTCTCTTTGAGGTATCTCCTCCCATCTTTCTGGGTCACTTAGCAAATGGCTCGTCTTTGATCTTCGCTAGGATCTTGTAGATTGGTTCTTTGAAGATAGTGTTCATTGCCTGAAATGCTTTCGAAACATCGTTCTTGTCTCGGTTCTTGGAGCCATTCTTGCCCCCATTCTTGCCTCCTTTCTTCTGGTTCTCAGCTTTGTCGTTGCCCTTGGCAGCGAGCTTAGTTCGACCGTTTTCCCCTGTACTGAGGCGGGTAACATCCTCCACTTTGGCGTACTTTTCGATGCGAGCCATCAGGTCGTCGATGGTCGTGGACTCTTTTTTCATCATGGATTGGTGCAGAAGGCAAGAGCTGGGTAGCCCCATCTTAAAAGAGGCCACTGCTACCTTCTCTGAGCATTCCTCGACCTCGTTGAACATCTCCCAGTACCGCTTTGCGTAGTCCCGGAGGCTCTCTTGAGGCATCTTTTTCATTGTTAGTAAAGCGTCCATTCTTTTGGTATTAGAGCTACTAGTAATGAAGTGAGCCGTAAAGAGATCGGCTAGGGACTCAAAACTCCTGATAGACCTGTGAGGGAGTCTCTCGAACTATTTTTGTGCCACATCATGCAGACTCGACGGGAAAATTCGGCACATCAGTGCATCCCAGTTGTTCCAGAGAGTCATGGCTTGCCTGTACTGCCTAACGTGATCAATATGGTCAGTTTTTCCATCAGAGATCTTGAATCTCGGAATAGCAAATTTCTTGGGGGCTTCCTCTTCTTCTATCTACCTTGAGAAAGGGGATTTCATCTGGGTCATCAGAGCTCGTCTAGCAAGCTCCCTGGTCTATTTGTCACCACGATGTTCTGGGTGTTGGTCCATCTCCCTTCGGACCAAATTTCGTATGTTCTCATTGCTGCGAGTTGGGCTCCTGTAACGGCGAGCCGATCGCTGGTGCTCGAGTTAGTTGTCGCTTAACTCGTGCTTCTCACTCTTATGAGATCCACGTCTAGGGCTCCTTCCTCAGCTGCGATACTTGCTCGCCTAAGGGCTAGGAGTGCGGTATGGACGTCGCCTAGTGCTGCGATGGAGATCTTTCTCCATCCTTTCGAATTTTATTTTAAGGCGAGCATTCTCAGCCTCTTATTTGCGAGCGAACTCCATCTGCTCTTGGATCCTCGCCATCAATCAATCTGGAGATTTGTGTGGACCTTGCTGGTCCTTGGCTCTCCTTTGCGGCTGGCCTCTCTGAGCGAGCCCTCTGATCTGAACGCCGAACTTCAGATCTGATCCTGCTAGGGGCAGGTTGTTCTTGGATATCTCCTGCCTAAGGGGCATTGCTACTGTGACCAGACATTCTATCTTCTTTGTTGGTGAGGGCTTTCTCAAGGAAGAAAAATGTTTCCCACAGACGACGCCAATTGTGGTGACAATTAGATTCAACACAAATAAATAAGAAAAGCGCAATCACCAAAGATAATAAAGGATGAAAAATGTTAATCACACAACACAATATGTACGTGGTTCAGCAAGAATGCCTACATCCACGGTGGGGCAGTCGGTATTATTTATATATACTTCGGGGATTGTTTACAAAGAATACCAATCGTGCCTCTTGCCCCAGGCTTAGGGTTTATTATATATATGTTTGTTCTCGGGGAGTGGGGGTGTTGGACTCCCCCACGCCCAACTTTTACTCCTACAATATCTCTCTCCGAGATTTTAGGAATGGACTAAGTCATAACTGAATTTTGTTGAGATACGAGAGGCCAGACTTTGGGCCGCTTTCATTAGGCTACTCGTCTGGGCCTATGATGGCAAATCCGGGTACCCATAAATATTAAAAATAATAATTTCGGTAACGAAAGCTCCTTCTACAAATAACTTGGCCTTCCGTGGGACTAATGAAAAGATTAATTAAAAAATAATGGAATTTTTTTAAAGTTTCATTGAAAACATTACCACATTTAATCCTTTAATGAAAGAACACATTTGGCATATTGAAGATAAAGAGGTTCATTATCACTGTCTATGTCACAAAATTCAAAACGAGTTAATATTTTTATTATCAGATGAGATAAAAAAATTAATAATTCAAACAATTAAAGAATCAAAATATTTTTCGGTTATTCTTGATTGTACTCCGTGTGAAAGTCATGAAGAATGAATTTCTATCATAATACTTGATGATGCTAAGATTTAACACCACCGGATAAGTGACAGTGAGCTCAAACAGTAGCAGCCATGGCAGCCATAGAGATGTATGAGTGTATAAGTGTGTAGAAGGGGATGAGTATAAGAGGAAATAAGCCAATGATGTATAGTGGTTCAGGCAATTTGGCCTACATCCACTGTGAGTGTACGATCCACTAAGTATGGGCACTAATGGCCTTGGATACAATGCACATAACCCTCTATCTCTCTACTTTATGTGTGTACAAGTAGAGTCTTAGCTAGGGCTACAGTTAATTTATCGATCCCTTGTTGGGTTGTAGGTGACAAGTATATATAGGTCTTGGGGGGTGTAGTGTACCCCCCAAGTATGCATGGTGCATGTGAATGATGATCTAGCCAATCCCCTGTTAACACGTGTAGATGCCAAATGATGACATAATATTCCCTCACGTGAGGGTGTGATTTGGTTATAACGGTCTCCCATGTGCCATGTGAGCCTCACGCGCACTGTTCCAAGCGTCTTCCAAACCACGCGCTGCGATGATGTCACCCTCGGCCTATGGGCCGAGGCCGAGGGCAAAGTTCCTCCCGGCAGTCAGCCTGGCCCAAGTCCGGCCTCGTACTGTCGTACCCTCGTAGGGTCGTCTGGAGCCTGGTGAAGGGTCGACCCCTCGTAGGGTCGTCTGGAGCCTGGTGAAGGGTCGGCCCCTCGTAGGGTCGTCTAGATCCTTGGTGAAAGGTCGGCCCCTCGTAGGGTCATCCGTTTGGAGATAATCTTCAGCCAGGCCGAGGATATAAATGGGTATATCAATCACCCCCCATCCCTTAGCCATAGGTGCTATTGAGATGGATGAGGGATAGTGTGTACGATCAGTTAGGTGAGTGACACCTGGGCAGATACTCATTGTTGTTCCAGTTTCCAAGGCATGGAGGCTGCACACTTATCTAGGGGCTTTGTGCCCTAATGATGCCTTCCTCGTGGGCTGTGTCCTACCTTGGTCAATGGGCCCACTCATTACTAAGGTATTTAATGGATTTTTGAATTCTCCCTCTTCTTCTTCTTCTTCACGCCCAAGCTCTCCCTCTCTAGCCTTTTACCAGTTTCCATCGCCATTTCTGCAGCCTTCAATCCTTTAAGCTTAGCAACGTTCTTGCTCTTTCTTCATCAGGTAATCTTTTTCCTCAGCGCTCTTTTTTACCTTCATTTTTGTTTGCTTTTTTGGCTCGTAGGGCTGCATTTTCCTTAGGTTGTCTCATAGCTTTTTCCGGTGCCTTTTCCGGCAGCTGTTTGGTGAATGTTCTCGAGTGTTCTTGAGTGAAAACCATTAATTCCCTTTTTAATTCAAAAGTCTAATTTGGTCAACTGCAAACTTGTTTGTAGTTAAGTTCCCCAAATTTCTCCAAGTGTAGGGTCTTCCCTTTTAATGCTTAGGAAGCTTTATAGTTTAGCGTCTGAATTCCCATCCTTGAGAGAGAAGCTCTTTGCAGAGATCAGACGAGTAGAGGAAGAGGAAGAGAGGAGACGAGGGGCCGACCCTAATTGGGTACGACCCATCTTTCCCATTCCTTTTGCCATAATAAAACCATTTGAACCGTCTGAGTCTTGTGGGTCGTCCCATCGTCCAACCGAATGTCATTCAAGTGAGATGGACGAGAGAGCGTCGTCGCCAACTGGCGCTGGAACTTCTGGTAGGAGAGAGACATCTGACCTCAGCCCAGGCCGAGAGGCCGAGGGTATGGTCCCCTCCGAGGCTGTCCCTGTGACAACCCTATCTCCCCATGCCTTTCAGATGGCCTTCCCCCAGGGGCCTCTGGAAGATGATGAGGCTCAGGGGACTGAGGACGAGGGCGATGATACAGATGACCAGATTGATACCTCCCATGCCTCGTCCTATATCTCCTCTGTTAGGGATCGCGACCTCTTGATATGGAGGCATGCCTATGGAGTGCCCCCCAGCGTAACTATGAGGGTTCCCTCTGAGTCTGAGAGGGTTTTTGATTGTGAAGAGGGAGAGGTTGCAGTTTATGAACAAATGTTCAAAGTTGGAGTCAGATTCCCCCTACACCCTGCCATCGTAGATATCCTGTCTGCCTTTGGTGTTGCCCCCTCTCAACTTCCTCCCAACTCTTGGAGGACGATCCTGGGCTACATCTCCTTGTGGAAGAATGCCTTCACCGACGAGCCCTCGCCGACCTATTCTTGGGCTGCTACAACATCACCTCCTCGTCGAAATAGCCTGGATACTATCATCTGGGGGCGAGGAGATCTGAGAATAAACTCCTCCACGTGGCACAAACTTCCAACCACGATTGGAAAAAGAGATTCTTCTTTATCTCTGGGGAGTGGGAGTCCACGGCCGATGGTCTGAGGGTTCCCAGAAGATGGTCTAACCCTTCCATGAAGGCCAGGTCAGACCCTGGGCTTAGTCTGGAAGAGAAGGACATCGTCGAATATCTGAGGGGACGAGGGAGAGAGGGTGAACTTCCAAAATTCGAAGACCTGATGACCCCTCGGTTCCTTAAAGAAGCTGGTCTGAGGGTCGGCCCTCTGACAGAACTATATGAGTTATACTGAACATTTTCCATTCTTTACTTTAAGTGTTTCCTCTTTATCTCTGCATTTTTCTGACGTGTCGTCCTCTTATCAGGTCGCCCTGCAGGTATATCAGACTATCTTTGGGAAATGACTGCTCCCAGCTTATTATCAGGCTTGGCAAAGAAGAAAGGAAAGGAGCCTCAGCAGGCTCCGAGGAAGACGAGGGCCGCTGGGCCGACAGTGGTGGAGTCGACCGCTGATAGCCATAAAAGAAAGGAGCCTGAGGCCCCGGTTAACCCTCGGCCAGATGCTCGGACGAGGGCCAGGGTCGAAGCCTCTGAGGGGACGACCTCTTCATCCAGCATGAGGGCCTTCTGGTCTCAAAACCTGGCACATCTGAGGGCCAAGCCCTCATCACTCATAGCAAACTTGAGGGCAGCCAAGGCCTCAATGTTCTCTGCACCCTCGGCCTTTGACTACGAGTTCCTGTCGAAGATGCCTCCTGCAAAAGTGTACGACTATGGTCTGCACGCCCTTGCACAGGTAATGGTCTTGACCCACTTCTTTTAATTTCATTCTATCACCAACTGTTTCCTCGGCCTCTTGACATGTGTTCATTTTTCTTGTGCAGTCTGTGTGTGCCTTTACTTCGGCAACAAAATGGATGGCTGAGAACCAAGCAAAGTTCCATGAAGCCGAGAGGGCTATCCAACATGAGGCAGATCTTCAATCGGAGCTTGACACTGCAAGGGCCGAGTTGGAAAGTACCAGGACTGAGCATGCAAGGATCCTGGACGAGCTGATAAGGCAGTACGACGAGGACATTAAGGCCAGGGACGAGGACATTAAGGCCAGGGACTTGCTTATCAAGGAAAAGGACGAGGCCTTGACCAACATGGAGGCCAAGTACAAAGTTAACCTTGAAGCAGCCATCATGAAAGACGAGGCCGATGCTGTTGAGGCTTACAAGGTTTCTGATGAGTTTCAGGGCTTCGACCTTGAATATTTGGAAAGGGGGATCAGGACGGCCTGCCGATGGGTCGTCCTCAGGTTTGGTGATGTTGTCTCCTCGATCCGCCCTTCGATTGAGGCAGTCGGATTGGACGACCCTCTGATCGCCGAGGCCCTGTCCCAGGTAGAATCCCAAGTGCAGGTTGAGGGGGTCGGCACATCTGAGGATCAGCCGGTTATGGTCATCGATGAAACCCCTCTAGTGGATGTTGAGGCTCTGCCCTCCGATATTGTCCCATAGGGTGGCTGTCTGTAGCCCATACCCTCTTAGTGTATTTATCATTTTTGTGCTCTCTTTTGTAAAACACTTTATAATTTGTATTAACACTGGAATTTCATTAATACCATCGTCTTCTTTACTGTCTTCCATGTTTCTGCCTTTTGTATTTGTATGGTTGTGCTGTGAATCTTTATTAATGCCACTAACCTCTCCCTCGTCTTTCTTGAGGACCAAGGTGGGGTCGTCCCCTCCATGTGGCATCATCATAGCCGAGGGGTCAAATTACCAAACTGGTTTTTAATAAAGTCTTCCCTCGTCTTTCTTGAGGACAGTGGTGGGGTCGTCCCCTCCACTGGTCCCCATTATAGCCGAGGGATCAACTTACCAATTTAATGGTTTTCAAGTCTTCCCTCGTCTTTCTTGAGGACAGTGGTGGGGTCGTCCCCTCCACTGGCCCTCATTATAGCCGAGGGATCAACTTACCAATTTAATGGTTTTCAAGTCTTCCCTGGTCTTTCTTGAAGACAGTGGTGGGGTCGTCCCCTCCACTGGCCCTCATTATAGCCGAGGGATCAACTTACCAATTTAATGGTTTTCAAGTCTTCCCTCGTCTTTCTTGAGGACAGTGGTGGGGTCTTCCCCACCACTGGCCCTCATTATAGCCGAGGGATCAACTTTCCAAATTAATGGTTTTTTTTACAAAGTCTTACCTCGTCTTTCTTGAGGACAGTGGTGGGGTCGTGCCCTCCACTGGTCCCCATTATAGCCGAGGGATCAACTTACCAATTTAATGGTTTTTAAGTCTTCCCTCGTCTTTCTTGAAGACAGTGGTGGGGTCGTCCCCTCCACTGGCCCTCATTATAGCCGAGGGATCAACTTACCAATTTAATGGTTTTCAAGTCTTCCCTCGTCTTTCTTGAGGACAGTGGTGGTGTCTTCCCCCCCACTGGCCCTCATTATAGCCGAGGGATCAACTTTCCAAATTAATGGTTTTTTTACAAAGTCTTCCCTCGTCTTTCTTGAGGACAGTGGTGGGGTCGTCCCCTCCACTGGCCCTCATTATAGCCGAGGGATCAACTTACCAATTTAATGGTTTTTTTACAAAGTCTTCCCTCGTCTTTCTTGAGGACAGTGGTGGGGTCGTCCCCTCCACTGGTCCCCATTATAGCCGAGGGATCAACTTACCAATTTAATGGTTTTTTACAAAGTCTTCCCTCGTCTTTCTTGAGGACAGTGGTGGGGTCGTCCCCTCCACTGGTCCCCATTATAGCCGAGGGATCAACTTACCAATTTAATGGTTTTTTACAAAGTCTTCCCTCGTCTTTTTTTAGGACAGTGATGGGGTCGTCCCCTCCACTGGTCCCCATTATAGCCGAGGGATCAACTTACCAATTTAATGGTTTTTAACAAAGTCTTCCCTCGTCTTTTTTGAGGACAGTGATGGGGTCGTCCCCTCCACTGGCCCTCATTATAGCCGAGGGTGGTTCTCTATAGATGTTTCCATGCGTGCTAGAACTAACAATCACAGGATGAGGGGAAACACTGATATTTCTCATTAATTTTCAAAGTGTTCTGTTGGAGCGTCTCTTATTACAACTATGGTCTATCAAGACCTTAGAGCACTACTGATAGTATTTCTTCAAATGGTCTGCATTCTAGGGGTTGGAGAAAGGTTCCCCTTCTAGGTTTTCTAGTCTATAGGCCCCAGGGACGACTTCATCGATGACCCTCTATGGGCCATGCCAATTAGGATGGAGCTTGTTGGGCTTTTGCCAAGTCTTCTTGAGTACCAAGTCCCCTACTGCGATAGGCCTCTGTTTCACCCTCTGATTGTAAAACCTTGCGGTCCTCTGCTGGTAGGCATCCTGCCTTATCTCAGCGTCCTCCCTACTTTCCTCAATCAGGTCCAAGTAGAGTCTTCTCTCTTCCGCATTTCCCTGGGGGTCGTACATTTGGACCCTATGAGTAGGAAACTCAATTTCGGTGGGGATGACGGCTTCTGAGACATAAGCTAGCATGAATGGGGTCTCCCCGGTAGAAGTCCTCACTGTCGTCCTGTATGCCCACAGCATGGCATATAACTCCTCGACCCATCTTCCTTTTGCCTCCTCAAGCCTCTTCTTGATTCCATCTAGGATTGTCCTGTTCGTAACTTCGGTTTGCCCATTGGCCTGAGGTCGGCCTGGGGTGGAGAAAAATTGTTTGATACTTACCCTCTTATAGTATTTCTGTAGAGAGGCATTCTTGAAATGAGTCCCGTTATCCGAGATGAGGGTGTTGGGGAGACCATATCTACATATGATGTTTTTCCAGATGAACTGGAAGGTCTTCTGCTCTGTGATTGTCACCATTGGCTCCGCCTCCACCCATTTTGAAAAATAGTCAATGGCTACGATGAGGAACCGATAGTTATTGATGGCCCTAGGCAAAGGTCCTACTAGGTCAATTCCCCACACTGCAAATGGCCATGGGGACGTAATGGAAGTAAGAGGCTGATGGGGCTGGTGAGGGATGGTGGCAAATCTTTGACATTTGTCACACTTTTTTACATATGCCGCTGCGTCTTTCCCCAAGGTCGGCCACTAGTACCCCTGGGTGATCACCCTCTTCGCTAAGGATCTGCCCCCGATGTGGCTTGAGTATGATCCTTCGTGCACATCTTGCAAAATGGAAGGGACTTCTGAGGGATGCATACACTTAAGTAAGGGGAGAAAAAACCCCTTTTTGTACAAGGTGTCTCCGATGACAGTGAATTTTGCAGCCCTGTGCCTCAGCTTCTTCCTTTCTTGCCTTGCTTCTGGCATCTCGCCCTCTTTAATGTATCTGATCAGAGGGTCCATCCACGAAGCTTCCTGAGAAACATTCAGGCAGTTGCCAAGTGTTCCCCCAGCGTCTTCGGTAGTTGGCCGAAGCAAAATTTCTACTGGGACCGTCCTCCTGATGTCTGTCCTCATTGCCGAGGCCAACCTAGCAAGGGCATCAGCCCGGCCATTATCGAGCCTAGGTATCCTCTTTAATTTTACTTCTCTAAATCCTTTCAGTAACGCCCTCACCTTCTCAAGGTACCTAGCCATCCTCTCGTCCTTAGCCTCGTAGGCTCCTAGTATCTGATTCACTACTAGCCTGGAATCACTATGGACTAAAATATAGCCGACACTAAGAGACTTGGCCAAGGAGAGGCCTGCTACCAAGGCCTCATACTCAGCCTCGTTGTTGGAGGCTTTGAAGTTGAACCTCAGGGCGTATTCAACGTCTGTGCCATCGGGTGCTGATAGTATCAGTCCAGCTCCACTTCCATTGTCACAAGAGGACCCATCAACGAAGAGGCTCCACAGAGTCTTTCCCTCTAAAAAATTTCCCTCAGAGAGGGATCCCTGTCTAAAGATGTATCTTCCCTCTTCGTTTTCAGTCGCTTTCCTTCTAGCGGTGCTTGTCTCAGCCCTATCTGCGGGTGTGTCAGTGGGTCTGTCTTGTTGTGTATCTGTCTTCCCAAGGGTCTCACCTTCGGCTTCATCATCTTCCCAAGTAAACTCAGCCACGAAATCCGCCAGCGCCTGCCCCTTTATGGCCGTTCTAGGCTGATACACTATGTCAAACTCCCCCAGCTCTATAGCCCAGGCCATTAGCCTGCCTGATTTTTCTGGCTTGTGCAGGACCTGCCTAAGAGGAGAATCGGTGAGGATGACCATTGTATGGGACTGGAAATACGGCTTCATCTTCCTTAAGGCATGGATCAAGGCGTAGGCTAACTTTTCCATCCTCGGGTATCTTTGCTCTGCCCCCTGAAGTGCCTTGCTGTTAAAATACACAGGCTTCTATATCCCATCTTCGTCTCTCACAATGGCTGCACTGATGGCCGATTCTGAGATGACGAGGTACACCTGAAGTCGTTCACCCTGCACGGGTCGTGACAGCAGCAAGGGAGACCCCAAGTATGACTTTAGGTCCCTGAAAGCCTCATCACACTCTTCACTCCATTCGAAGGCCTTCCTGAGGATCTTAAAAAGTGGCAAACACTTGTTTGTGGCCCTAGACACGAACCTATTTAAGGCAGCAACTCTCCCTGTGAGTCTCTGCACGTCTTTAATGGACTTGGGGGTCTTCATCTCAACAAGGGCCTTTATCTTTTCAGTATTGGCCTCGATGCCTCTTTGGTTGACAATGAACCCCAGGAACTTCCCTGTCCCGACCCCGAAGACACACTTGGCCGGGTTAAGCTTCATCTGGTATTTGTCCATCGTATTAAAGGTCCTCTCCAGGTCTGCTACATGATCCTCTACCTTCAGACTCTTAGTCAGCATGTCATCTACGTAGACCTCCATAGACTTCCCAATTTGGTCTTGAAACATTTTATTTACGAGGTGCTGGTACGTTGCCCCCGCATTTTTGAGGCCAAAGGGCATGACCCTGTAACATTATGTCCCCTTGTCGGTGATGAAGGTCGTCCTCTCCGAGTCTTCAGGGTTCATGAAGATCTGGTTATACCCTGAATAGGCATCCATGAAGCTCATGAGCTCATGGCCTGCGGTAGCGTCTACCATCTGGTCAATGCGGGGGAGAGGGAAGCTGTCTTTGGGACAGTGCTTGTTGAGGTCTGTAAAGTCCACACACATTCTCCACTTATCGTTGGCCTTTGGGACAATGACTGCATTGGACAACCATTCAGGGTAGATGACCTCTCTGATAAATTCAGTGTCTTCTAACTTCCAAACCTCGTCCCTAATGACCTCATACTTTTCTCTAGAGTAAATTCTCCTCTTCTGCTTTACCGGCTTCACTCCCTCTACCACATTGAGCTTGTGGCACATGATTTCATGGTCAATCCCTGGCATATCTACGTGACTCCATGCGAAGACGCTTCACCTTCTCCTCAACAGTTTAATGAGGTCTTCCTTAATATTGGGCTTCAGAGACTTTCCGACTTGGACGGGTTTTTTCGGGTCATCCTCATCGAGGATGATGGATTCTACCTCTTCCGTGGCCTCTCCTTTCTTTAGCTTCGTCTCATCCCTGGGGTCTAAGGCATCAATATTGTAAGTGGTAGTAACCCTCTTGTGTGCCTCCCTTTCTTCAGCGGAGTTGTAGTAACATTCTCGCGCTGTCGTCTGGTCTCCCTGAACTTCCCCCACCTCGTAAGGGGTAGGAAATTTGATCATCTGGTGGACCGTAGACGGCACAGCTTCAAACCCCTTGAGGGCCACACGCCCCAGTATGATGTTGTAGGCCGAAAATACATGCTCATCCATCACAAAGAAACTGACCTTCTTGGTGATCCATCTCGGCCATTCGTCCCCCATCCTGACATCAGCCTCATACACTCCAAGGGGATGAACCTTTTCCCCACTGAACCCAATCAGTGGATGATGGTACGGGACAAGTCTAGCACGACTGAGACCTAAGGCTTTGAAGCATGGCCAAAACATCACATCTGCAGAGCTACCTCCATCTACCAGTATCCTCGGCACCTCACACCCGTGCACCCTGGTAGTGATGACGAGAGGGTCATCATGCGGGGCCAAGAGGCCTTTGAAGTCCATTCTTGAAAATCCCACTATCAGAGTGTCCATATCAACTTTCTTCCTCTTTTCTGACTTGACCTCCAGAGAGGTCGAGTGTACCGTCTTCGTCACTGCTTTGGCCTCGTCCACATGGGCCTTCCTGTCGGCGACCTCAGACCCTCCTCCTGCTAGACCCCCGAAGATCATTTCCACTCCGAGTGAGATCATATTAAGCCTCTTGACAGGGCCGTGGTCGTCTCTCGGCGGGAGGTTAGGGTCGTCCTCATCATCAGAAGGGTCGTCCCCTCTTTTTTGAGGACCTTATCTAAATGCATCGCCTCGCTTCTTTCTGGGGTCGTCCCCTCGGCCCCTCTTGAAGGCACCTTTGTCGACGTACTTTCTGAACTTCCCTTCCTTCAGCATCTTCTCAATCTCATCTTTCAGAGCAAAGCATTTGTCTGTTAGGTGGTCGTGGTCTTGGTGAAATTCACACCACAGGTTCTTATTCCTCTTGCCGGGGGCTACTCTCAGCTTCTCAGGCCACTTCAGGGACCGGTCACTCTTTATCTCATTGAGGATCTGTTCACAGCTGACCGTTAGAGGGGTGTAACCAGCGAACTTGTCATCCGCGGACCTCTTCTTCCCCTCCTTGTTCTTCTTAGGGTATTTACCTCCACTAACACCTCCCTTTTCGTCTTCATATTTTGCGGCCATCGCCTCTTCGGCGTTCATCACATTTCCTGCTGTCGATCGCAGCTCAACCATCGTCCTCGGAGGGTCTTCAGCAAGCTTCCATAACAGCTTCCCCTTTTGGAGTCCTCTAATCAGGGCTGTCATAGCTATGCTTTCCTCATAGTCTTCCACCTCCAGCTTCTCTTTATTGAATCTGGCTATGTAGTCTCTCAGACTCTCATTCTTTCCCTGCTTAACATAGAGCGGGTGTGTGGTCTTCTACTGTGGTCTCACCCCGAAAAAAAAGCTGTGGATGAACCGGTCTGCCAACTGCTTGAAGTTTTCAATGGAATTTTTTGGAAGAGACGTATACCAGACATGTGCAGCCCCTGTCAGGGTACCAGAAAAGGCACGACACCTCATCTCATCTGAGATAGAGTATATATCTGCTGCTGATTGATACATCTCCACGTGGTGGACAGGGTTGGTGCTCCCATCGTATCTTGGGGTGACCACAGGAGGCTTGAACTTTGATGGCGTGGGGAAGTTGACCATCTTTGCCACAAAGGGTGAGCCTATGGTGTATCTCTTCTTAAGAGGGTCTCGGCTCTTCAGTATGTCACCAATCTTATCCTCTAACCGCTGGATTGAGTCATTCCAGGGCCTCACAGGGTCGGCCTGGCCGATGTTATCCCCTGCCGCCTCTCTGAGGTGGACGGAGGGTTCTGCTGCAGCAGGCCTGTGTCGGCTGTTCACTTCCCTTTGGCCATCATCTCGTCCTCGGGGTCAGCCATCTACTGCCTCCCTCCTAGATCTCGCAGCACTTCTTGACCTGGACAATTTATCCCGCAGGTCATTTACTAGACCTAGACTCTTAAAGGCTGACCCCCTGCTCAGGCGATCAAAAGCAGAGCCTCTCGGGCGATCATCAGGGTTTGGTCTCCCGCACTTTCCTCTACTATCCTGGAGAGGTCGTACATTATTGTTGGAGACCTCATACGGTTCCCAGCATTCTATTAAGGCCTCCTCTCCCTCCAAATCGTCATACCTGTCCTCAGGGCAAGGGTTTCCTTGCCTCCCCAGGCGTAGACGCCGGGGGTCAGCAACATCCCTACGCCGCTGAGGGGGTGGTAGGTCTTTACGTGGTGCCTGGGGTGGTCCCCTAGCCTCATGCTGTCCTGGAGCTGCTGCCGGAGTAATCATCTCAGGTGAAACCCCTGGTGGTCTCAGTATGTTCTGGCTTAGAGCTGTGAACTGCTCCTGCATCATCCTCTGGCTTGCTGCCAGAGACTTTAGGGCTGCTGCCACATCAGCCATCTCAGACTGAGGTGGCGGCTGACTGGAACTGGGTCTTCCCCCCTCATCCGGCGGGGGAAGTGGTGGTGGTGGCATCTCAGGTACCATGTGCTTGAGCTATGAAAAGTTGAACTGAAGAAAAAACTAGTGAGCTTGGGAACCTTAGTGGGTCTCTTTCAATGGTGAAACACCTCCTCTCAGGGGGAGTGTTGGTTCACCACCAGAGTGCCCAGTGAGGTCAAGCTGTACAAAGGAAGAGATGTCTTCTCGTTCCCACAAACGGCGCCAAACTGATGATGCTAAGATTTAACACCACCGGATAAGTGACAGTGAGCTCAAACAGTAGCAGCCATGGCAGCCATAGAGATGTATGAGTGTATAAGTGTGTAGAAGGGGATGAGTATAAGAGGAAATAAGCCAATGATGTATAGTGGTTCAGCCAATTTGGCCTACATCTACTGTGAGTGTACGATCCACTAAGTATGGGCACTAATGGCCTTGGATACAATGCACATAACCCTCTCTCTCTCTCTACTGTATATGTGTACAAGCAGAGTCTTAGCTAGGGCTACAGTTAATTGATCGATCCCTTGTTGGGTTGTAGGTGACAAGTATATATAGGTCTTGGGGGGTGTAGTGTACCCCCCAAGTATGCATGGTGCATGTGAATGATGATCTAGCCAATCCCCTGTTGACACCTGTAGATGCCAAATGATGACATAATATTCCCTCATGTGAGGGTGTGATTTGGTTATAACGGTCTCCCATGTGCCATGTGAGCCTCACGCGCACTGTTCCACGCGTCTCCCAAACCACACGCTGCGATGATGTCACCCTCGGCCTATGGGCCGAGGCCGAGGGCAAAGTTCCTCTCGGCAGTCAGCCTGGCCCAAGTCTGGCCTCGTACTGTCGTACCCTCGTAGGGTCGTCTGGAGCCTGGTGAAGGGTCGGCCCCTCGTAGGGTCGTCTAGAGCCTGGTGAAGGGTCGGCCCCTCGTAGGGTCTTCTGGAGCCTAGTGAAGGGTCGGCCCCTCGTAGGGTCGTCTGGATCCTTGGTGAAAGGTCGGCCCCTCGTAGGGTCGTCCGTTTGGAGATAATCTTCAGCCAGGCCGAGGATATAAACGGGTATATCAATACTTTTAGTTGATACTTTAAAAAGTCCAATAAAAGTAGAAGAATTTTATTTTGGATTTCTAAAGGTAGATTATATATCCAGACAATGGATTTTTAATGAACTTATAAAGGTTTCAACAAGTCACAAACATAAAATTAATGATATAAGAGGACATGGATATCATAACGATTCTATTATGAAAGGAAAAAATAAAGGTGTACAAAATACGGTACTACAAATTAATTCTAGGAATTTTTACACACCATGTGGTTGCCATAGTCTTATTCTTTCACTGGATATGATTAATTCTTGTAGTCAAGGTAAATATTTTTTTTTATCATGAATAGACTAATATAATGCATTTTTGGCTAATATAAAATGGTGAAAAGTTTTCCAAAATTTTGTTGAAAAATACATCACACTTTTACATAATTAATGAAGTGTGAGTGACCATTATAACTGATAATTTTTTATAACCAACATACCTAAGTTAATATACCTCCACATTTTGAGGGTAAATGAATGTTTATTTAAAGTTTTGGTGGGAATGATGTCCTCACCTGTGATAACTAGTGTTACCACATTTTATCCAAAAAATTGAACCATGAAGTGAATGAGATGCAGATGAAAATCTCCAATGACTAAAAGTGGACACACACACACACGCATATATCCATTTTTCATTTTACACATTGAATAATCACGATAGAGATCATATTCGCATGGTTTAAAAAACATTCATTTACCCTCCGAAGTGGAGGTATATAAAGTGAGGTATGTTGAAGAGTTAGACTTGTGCTTTCATATTTCAAATATATTTAATGACACAGACACCTATATATGCATTGATATCAAACACTGAATTCGTACAATAAATATTGATGATTTGGTTTTTAAACTACTAACTTTCTATACTGATATTGAATACCAATTTTATATATTGATATTAAACACTAATCTTCGGTAATAGATCTTGATGAACTACCAATTTTATGAAAATCAGCATGTTAGGAAATTTTACTTTTAAAATTTGAAAAATTAAAGATACGAATATTTTAGGTTTTCTATTAAAACACACTCACAAATTCTTATATATAGTTAAAGAAAAAAAATATACATTTATTAATTTAATGATGATGATTTATTTCTAGTACCTGGTTGAAGTATGAATTTATCAAATGTCATCATAAATCTAGTTTTTATAAGTTCATTTGTCATGGATAATTTTAAACAGTGTTCTAAAAAACGTGCCTAAGCGGTGCCAAGGCGCGAGACATTTTAGATACGCCAAGTTTTGGCGCTAGGTATGGATTAAGGCATGGTCAACGATGGTCAACGTTTTTTGGAGTAACGCGTGAAAAACACGCATTTTAGGGGAGGGTAAGACGTGAAAAAAAGCGAGTTTTTTTTTTTAGTATTTTAAAAAAATAGTATTTTAACTTATAGCTATTTAGACATATTTTTAATGTATGTACCATGTTAGTATTTTTAATAGCCTTGTCATAGTAAAAAAAATTAAAATATATATAAAAAGTTCTAAACGCCTTTTCACGTTTTTTTACGCCTAAGGCTTGCCTAGGCTTCTAAGGCTTAACGCTTGTCCTCCACACCTCGATCACGCCCCACGTTTTTTATAACATTGATTTTAAATATTAACTCCGGTGTGATTCACTATTTCTGTTAATGAATATTGGAAAAACTACAGTTATCGACATTCGTATTTTGATGTTGATGCTCAGCAAAAAAAAAATTATCCTGTTAAGTTTAGAGAAACATGCGACTAAATGACATGTGCATACATGTGAATGATGTATTGATTTATTAATTGATTTTTTTCATTTCAGTTGAATTAATAAATGTAAATGAAAAATTAAGTTTCATTTTACAATGTTAACATGTGAAGTCAACAAATTTTATTCCTATCTAGTATAGAGGAAATACAAAATTTCTAGAATTGGGAATCAAGTGTAATTATTAAAACTACAAGGGGGAGATGTGTAGTCAACCTTAGTTGAGGGAAGTTAATGTTAGCGGGTTTTTTTCGTCTTAAATTTAAATTTGAATCATTCACACTTAAGATGTATATTTTTTTTTAAATTAAAAGGCGAATGACTATATTTTCATATGATTGATTAAAATGTGAAAGTAACTTTAAATCCAAATCTCACTACACTTCGGACCTTAAAAATATATTTTTCATATTCAGACATTAGATTCAAAATTCAAATAAAAGAAATCATACTTGAATTCAGACTTCAAATAGGGTGCGTATGTTTCTCATATAAATCTAACACTGAAATATGAATATGAGAAATGTGTTTGTTTTTATGTTTGAATGACCCTTTAATAAATGTATGTAGACGTATTTAGATTCGATATTCAAATTCATAGGTACTTATACTTTTTAGGATTATTTGAGGTTGCCTTCATTAATTCTCTGATATTGATGTTGTACCCCAATATTTTTACTTTTGGGGGATTGACCCCCCAAATAACTTGTGAAAATAAAAATGTGTTGCAAAAAATAAATGGTAATTTTTTTTATCACCTTTTGCATTGATAAAAGTTATTTTGGGGGAAAAACTCCCAAAATATAAAAATTTCGTAAGTTAAACTCAATTTATAAAAAAAATTAACGGGAACCAAACTCCAAATAACCCTCATTATCAACCATTTAGTAGCAAATATAACCATTGGCTCTTTAAATTTTCTTTAAAAAAATAAAAATAAATAAAACTTAGGTCCCTTTCGCAAATGTGACAAATTCTGATTGATAAAAGTTTTATTCACTAATTTGTGTGTTTGATAGCCCTTATTTTTTATGATAAATTTTGCATGGATACCATGTCCACATGATTTGCCAACCTTTTGATAAATCTCTGGTCAAATTTTCCTTACTTATACAAGATGATGAAGTTTTTTCACACATTTGCAATCCTTAAAATATATATTTTTTTAAACTTCCTTTTCTTGGTTAAAACTTTTATTTTATTTTATTTAAAATTGTTTTTTTTTTCATTTTGCATTATAACTGTTTTTTGGGCGAAAAACTTTTTTTGTGTTAAAACTGTTTTTCTAATGAAAAAAAAAACATTCACTATAAACTGTTTTTCGTTAAAAAACTGTTTTTTCATTAAAAAAAAATTTAAAATATTTTTATTTTTGGCTATAACTGTTTTTTTGGGGGGGCTAAAAACTATTTTCAACAAAAACTATTCTTCGCAAAAATCTGTTTTTTGCCCTAAAACTGTTTTTTCTAAAAAAATAGTTTTCACTAAATACAGTTTTTTCTTAATAAACTGTTTTATATTTGTCAAAACTGTTTTTTTTGCATTAAGATTTGATTTTCAGTAAAAACTGTTTTTTTTTAAATTACTTTTCTCATTCAAATTGTTTCACTTTTGGGCATAAAGTTATTTTTTTTTGTATTATACTATTTTTTTTTGGTATAATTGTTTCACTTTTTTGGCTAAAAACTATTTTTTTTTTAAATGTTATTTTGTTACAAAAAATTTTTCTTGAAAAAACTATTTTTTCACTCGTTATAAACTGTTTTTATCATTAAAAATTATTTTTTAAGAACTGGTTTTTTCATTATAAATTCTTTTTTTAGTAAACTATTTTTTATTATAGATATTTTGTATATCTATATACATATATATCAGTAGTGCTCTTGTGCGGAGCAGTCCGCATTTTAAGAGTGCGGACCGGACATGTGCCGATAATTTCTAGGCTCACCGGCAGGTGACACATGTTCGGTCCGCACTCTTAAAATGCGAAATGATCCGCGCAAATATATATATATATATATATATATATTACTTCCATCAAACATTTTATTTTTAGGGAGCTTCGCATATAGGTTCTATTAGACATTTTTTTACTCATTTTAATCCCATGTTTTCTCCCTTCATATAGGTCCTACTCCTAATTTTTTTAAACTTTTTTTTCACAATTATACCCTTTTAAAACTAACCATCTGTAACTTCGTTGGGAAAGTTACATAAGTGGTTGAACTTTTTTTTTTAATTTTCAAATGATCATAATTTTTTATTGACAAATCCGTTTTTCGCAAAATTACTATTTTTGAAATTTCCTCTTCAAGAGTTATCAAACAAGACCCATGAAGCATATAAAATTTCAAAGAAAAAAAATTACACATACAGTAAATTTTACTGTATGCACTAGAAAATGAAATAGTTTTATATTTATGACATTTTCACAAACAGTAATATTTTTTGTGTTAATATTACAGAGACAATAAAATTTACTAGTTAAATATATGGGTCAAATAATCTATAAACTCTCTCTCTCTCTCTCTCTCTCTCTCTCTCACACACACACACACACACACACACACACACACATATTGAAAAAATACACTTATTTTTAGTTTAATCCATTTAGTCGCTCAAATACTCATTTATCCAATATTCTCTTATATTTAAAGGTCTGGGCCAATGACACCCAATTCAACCCCTACTCACCCCAACCTGGAGATCCGGTGGATCCAAACCACATCTATCCAATATTCTTTTACTTTTATAGATTCGCGCCAGTGGCAACGCATGCGCGCTCTACCCACCACAAACCGAAAAATGAAATAGTTTTATATATATGACATTTTTTCAAATTCTTGTGAAAATGTCACATTTTTTTGTGAACACAGTAAATAGTTTAGTCTTATATCTGTGATATTTTTACGAACAATAACATTTACTGTGTTAAAATAGTTTTATATTTGTGCCATTTTTTGAAATAGTCACATTTATTGTGTTGATATTATACAGATAGTAAAATTTATTGTATTGATCAATTAATTATATATAGTAAAAAAGACACTTATTTCTAATTTAACCCATTTAGTCGCTCAAACATTTATTTATCAAATATTCTTTTATTTTTTAAGGTCGCCAACTGCTCCCCATGCCACTCCTACTCACCCCAAACAAGAGCTTCGGTGGATCCAAAAGTAATATATGTCATATAAATAACTTTACCCAAGTAATACGAAATCTCCCAACAAACTCTAATACCATCTAAGAACCCAATAAACTTGGCATTGGTTTTGGAAGCTTTAGAGACGATAATATCAATACGAAGCTTAAAGGGACTAAATGACAAAGTGGTGGACATGCGATTCATACCTCGGCTCCGTTTTTTTACCACGAAACGGCTGTGTGCTTTGTTGGTAACGTAAGTAACAACAGTTTCCTCTGAAAGAAAAGTAATAAATTAAAAGATAAAAATAATATTATACACCGTCACGATTAATACAAAATGATATATTAAGTTACGAAAAAGAGAGATGAACTCGAACCTTTTTCTAATTGGATTGCCACGAAAATGAGTTCATACAAAATACTTTTTTCATTTTTTCCTCGTTAGTCTCGTTGCCACTATTTACGAAATAAATGGAAATATTAATCCAAAAATAAATCACATATAATTAATTAAACTTTACCATAAGAAATAGATTAATTTTGGATATTTATTCGCTATGGATACTATGGAGTTATGGATTTTGCATTTGACGCGTCATTTTATTTATTCATGTACTCTGTAGTCATTTCTTTTGTGGCATTTTTCCAGAGGATTCTTGTCATTTCCATTCTATCTCAGTCAATGGTTTTAATTATGTTAGTTTTGGATACATTTGATTTTGTTTAGTTTATTGTATTCAGATATTTGAAACTAGAAAGTTTATTCCAGTTACATTACTTATTCATTATTCATTGTTCATTGTTGCGGAGTGATTTATATTTTAAATTGTTGGTATTGTTAAAAAGGAATTTTAACACTAACTTAATTGATTATTAGGTGGTTAATAGAGAAAGAAAATTGTTTTTTAACAGTAATTCTAAGAATTAGTCAATTAAATAATTCAAGTTAATTGGGTAAAAGATTAATCACCTGATATTTAATTAAGCAAGTTGTGACATAAAACTAAATAAGACATTACTCCTAAAAAGTAAATAGTGTTTGCCTAACCCAAAGGAAAAAAAGGAAACCTCTAACCCAACGATATTTGTAAACAGGGGTGACGAACTTGATAATGTTTCAGAACTATAAATCTATAAATCTCACAACCAACAACCCAACGAAAAAAAGAAACTTTACTTGTTCATATACAATACATTCCATACTAAAATACCTATACGTATGTTAAGTTTTTTACAAACCCAGGGGTGTAGCGGTGTATGTGGGTTTGAATGCACTTAAAAGCTATTTTTACAAATCCATTTTAAAAAAGCAAACTCAGAAATTTGTAAACAGAGAAGGTATGTTTTGGGTTGATACCAGTTCATACAGAGAAGGTATGTTTTGGGTTCATACCAAGTTATTCGCCAGTTCATACATATGGGTTAATATACCCATACCAATTTTATTAGCGTTCATACCAATTTATACCAGTTTTATTTGTAGGAAAACATGACCATACATATTCATTTATCAGTTACCCTAAACGAATACATGACCATACATATGCGTTCGTACCGGTTCATACATTTAGCAGTTCATACCAGTTAATATACCCATACATATGCATCCATATACCCATACATATGCTTCATACCGGTTCATACACCCATACCAGTTTTATTAGCGTTCTACCAGTTTTATTTGTAACGATACATGACCATATGTATTAATTTACCAGTTCACCTAAACGAATATATGACAATACATATGCGTTCATACATTTAGCAGTACATATGCGTTCATATACTCGTACATATGCGTTCATATACCCATACATATTCGCTCATACTTGTTCATACACCCATACATATGGGTTCATATATCAGTTTTATTTGTAGGGATACATGACCACCTAAACGAATACATGATGTTGGAACCTTAGTGCCCTAATGCGGGTGCGGGAACGGATGCGGGTGCGAATGCGAGTGCGCTAATGCGTCGATTTTCAAATTACTGAGACTTGAGAGCGCCGCCAGTGCGTATGTATATTTAAAATGAAAATATATTTTTAATATATAATTATAATTTATAGTGTATATATGTATGAGTAGAATGTATTTTTAACACAAATATGTAGGAAAAATATTATCAATATAATGTATTTCATTTAACACAAATATAATGTATTTCATTTGATACAAATATATACGAGCAAATATATAATTTGGAACAAAGGAAGTATGTGCTAAATTAAACTTTATTTTTCATGCTAATGTAGAATTATATTATAGAATTTTCTGTATATAAATGTATGTAAAGTAATTATGATTTTTAATATATAGACACACACACTAATAGTATATAAAGTCATTGTCTATTTAAATATACATTTATGAGAGTAAAATACTTTATTTAAAATTTTCATTTTAAAACACAATTATATATGAGTGTATTGTATTTTAATTTAATCACAAAAACTATGTAATAAACAAATAAGTGTTAATCTTTGAATCAATTTGAAAGCATCTTTTGTATTATTAATTACATATTTTTCTACAATTATAAATACGTAATGTACAAAACATATTAATTACTATTAATAATTTTTTTATAATACTTACAAATAAAAGAGACTTAAAATAAAGGGACATATACCTAATAGTCCCTCAAACATTTTTTAATACTCATTTAGTCCAAGCCTTTTTATTTTGCCTCAAAAAGTCCTTTGCCACATATTTTGGAAAGGGAGTGCCGCTGGCGCGGACCTCTAAAAATAAGAGAATATTGAGTGCTTGAGGGACTAAATGGGTTAAACTAAAAATATATGTCCTTTTTAAAAAATATATGTTTATAGTAGGGACTATTAAATAATTGACCCTAAAATAAACTAGGAAGTTTAATGATACAATCCTAGATCAGATGGAAGAAAAATGGGTGCAAGTGGTATGTATACAACTTGTAAATTCCTTAGGTTGAAAAAATGTCCCACATCGGTACATGGGAAGCGAGGGTTCAAAAACTATAGTATATAAGTAAGGGTTGATATTGTTGCTCCAAGAATGCAAGGAGTTTAGACGTGTAAGCTCTTGGGCAATGGGTCCACTTTCTGAAAAAGGGGCTCAAAAACCAATTGAGTTCAAATTTTTTCGTGTTCGAATTGGACCATGGAAAGTCGCGCCTTTGACTTCATGAAGTCGCGCCTTTATCTCGAATTAGCCCCGGATTCATTAATCCGCGGTTTGAGGGCGGGAGCGTTGGTCTAATTGGACGAATTAGGGCACTAAGGTTGGAACACACCTATCTTACAGATGTGTGACTGTTGCAAAACTTGAAATGCTATTCTCCTTGTCCCACATCGGTAATGTCTAAAAAATGAGTTGTGTATATTTACATTTTTTGTGAAACCAATGGGCAAGCCTTTTGGGCATTAGATGTTTTGTGTGTATGGGTGGGGGACTTATTAGGCAATTCACACACGCGCTCGCCGTCCGGCCCGTGTCCGGGTAAATAATTTTTTGGACAAATAAATTAACGATTTTGGGCTTTAAAAATTAATTTTTGACGGTAATTAATTCCGGAAAAAAACGTGGGCCTTTAACTGATTGAATTTTTCTACCAACGTTTCCAGTTTTCTCTCCACGTTTTTGCCCACTAACGGTAATTTCTTTTTGCATAAAAGGAGGTTGAGACCTCCGTTTTCCAATACAGTTCCAACAAAAGAAAAACCCACATAGAGTTCATCTTCCAAACAGTTCCGAATTTTTTTTTTTTTTGGAATAATTAATCTCGTTTCACAGATTAATTATATCGTTAGAATCGAGCAATTATACAGAATGGGTGTACACAGACCGGGTTGATTTTTGTGCTTTATCAATCCGTATTTTCTGATTTTTGAGGCTGTTTTATCCTGGGGGTGGCGGGGCTTCGAGACTGTCAGCACACTTTGGGCAGAGCCGCGAAACACCTTAAAGAGAGCGACATTGTCCGCGACTCAGCCGTGTTCTAGACTGTCCAGTTCGGGATTTCTTATATTTCCTGTCCTAGATTTATTTGCTCCAAAAATTGGGAAATTTCGTTCCTAATTTTTAATTCTGCATTTAATTATTTAAATTGCTGCTACAACAATTTTAAGGTGTTCTGAAATTCTGCCATGGACGAAATTAACTCAAGTAACCTAAATAAGCCTTTCAAATATGAAGGCACCCATTTTAAACGTTGGAGCAAAAAATTGCTATTTTATTTAACTACGAAAAAAGTCGCATCATGTGTTCAATTTGACAAACCCGTAGTAAATAATTCACCTACTGTTGAGGAAAGCAAAACAATTAGAACTTGGGAGGAAAATGATTTTCTGTGCAAGAACTATATTATGAATGCTCTAAGTGACGAACTTTATGACTATTATGTCAATTATAAAACTGCGAAAGATGTTTGGGACGCACTCTTTAAAAAAATATGACACGGAGGAGGCGGGTGCTAAAAAATATGCCGTCAGCCGTTATTTGAAATTTCAAATGACGGATGACAAATCTGTTGTTGCTCAAACCCATGATTTGCAAATGATTGCCCATGAAATTATTTCCGAGGGCATGGCTTTAAATGAGCAATTTCAGGTGGCTGTAATTATTGATAAATTGTCTCCACTGTTCAAAGAGTTTAAAAATATTTTGAGGCATAAGTCTAAGGAATTTTCACTAGAGTCACTTATTACTAAATTGAGAATTGAGGAGGAATCCCGAAAACATGACTATAAAGATGAAATTCTTGTTGTGTCTAACAACAAAAATCAGAAAAAGAACCACACTCCAGTTGTTTTAAAAGAAAACGAAAAAAATATGAAAAATCAGAAAAAGAGCCACAACCAGAATTTTAAAAATTAGACTCAGACTCAGAATAAGTATAAGAACCCTGGAAATGGACAGTCTAGCAACTCGGGACAGTTTCTCTGTTTCAAGTGTGGCAAGCCTGGCCATATAGCTCGCAAATGTCGCAATGTGCCACAAGCACAAGCGAATTTGACCGAAGAGGACCTATGTGCTATGATTTCAGAAATCAACATGGTTAGCGATGCCGAAGGGTGGTGGTTGGATGCTGGCGCTTCCCGCAATATCTGTTATGACCGTACTCTGTTTAAGACTTATTCTGAGACTGCAGATAAGAAGGTGTTGTTGGGTGATTCTCACTCCACTGAGGTTGCTGGTACTGGAAATGTGGAATTGAAGTTCACTTCAGGAAAACTGTTATCCTCAAAGATGTTCTTCACACTCCCGAGATAAAAAAAAAATTTGTTTCGGGCTATCTTCTCAACAAAGCTGGCTTTACTCAAACAATTGGTGCTGATTTATTTACTTTGATCAAGAATAGAATTTTTGTAGGCAAGGGTTATGCCACTGATGGGATGTTTAAATTGAATGTTGATGCAATGAACAAAATTTCTCCTTCTGCTTATATTGCTTGTTCATTTAATATTTGGCATGCTAGGCTTTGTCATGTTAATAAACGACTTGTTAAAAATATGTGCACTTTAGGATTAATTCCAGAATTATCATTAAATGATTTTGAAAAATGTGAATGGTGTAGTCAAGCAAAAATCACTAAGACACCACATAAATCTGTTTTTAGAGAATCTGAACCACTTGATTTAATTCATTCGGATATTTGTGAATTGGATGGTGTCACAACTAGAAATGGCAAACGTTATTTTATAACTTTCATTGATGATTGTTCCGATTATTCATTTGTGTATTTAATGAAAAATAAAAGTGAAGCGTTTGACATGTTTAAAATTTTCCTAAATGAAATTGAAAATCAATTTAATCGGAAAATAAAAAGGTTACGTAGTGATAGAGGCACCAAATATGATTCTGGACCATTTATTAAATTTTATAAAATCCACGGCATTATTCACGAAAAAACTGCCCCTTATTCGCCCGAAATGAACGGTAAAGCCGAAAGAAAAAATAGGACATTAACTGAATTAGTTGTTGCTATTTTATTAAATTCAGGGGTTGCCTCACATTGGTGGGGTGAAATTATTTTGATTGTGTGTCACGTGCTTAATAGAATTCCTAAGACTAAAATGAAAATATCTCCTTATGAAATTTGAAAAAATATTAAGCCCAACATGTCATACTTTAGAACGTGGGGGTGCTTAGCCTATGTACGTATACCTGACCCTAAAAAGCCTAAAATTGCAAGTAGAGAATATAAGTGCGTTTTTATAGGCTATGTTATTAATAGCAAAGCATACCGATTTTATGACTTGAAAAATCAAGTAATTATTGAATCAAATGACACTGATTTTTATGAAGATAAGTTTCCTTTTAAATTGAGAAATAGTGGGGGCAAGTCCTCCACTAATATTTCTTTAAATAAAAATAAAGAAAATAATGAATCCATTTTAGAACTTCGAAAAAGTAAAAGGGCTCGTGTAGAAAAAGATTTTGGTCCCGACTTTTATGTTTACACTTTAGAGGAGGATCCTAACACTATTCAAGAAGCTTTATCTTCTTAAGATGCCGATTTATGGCAAGAAGCTATTAATGATGAAATGGATTCTTTGGACACAAATAAAACTTGGCATTTAGTGGATCTTCCTCCTGGATGTAAAACTATTGGGTGTAAATGGATTCTTAAAAAGAAATTAAAACCTGATGGCACTGTTGAAAAATATAAGGCACGCCTTGTTGCTAAAGGTTTTAGACAAAGAGAAAATGTAGACTTTTTTGATACATTTTCACCCGTGACTAGAATAATGTCTATACGTGTACTATTTGTTATAGCTGCCTTAAATGATTTAATTGTACACCAAATGGATGTTAAAACTGCATTTTTAAATGGAGAATTAGAAGAAGAGATTTATATGGATCAACCTGAAGGTTTTATTGTACACGATCAAGAAAATAAAGTATGTAAATTAGATAAATCTCTTTATGGACTCAAACAGGCACCTAAACAATGGCATGATAAATTTGATAGCCTAGTCATCTCTAATGGGTTTAAAATTAATGAAAGTGACAAATGCATTTATTATAAATATGTAGAGAACATTTGCACTATCATATGTCTTTATGTTGATGACTTGCTTATATTTGGTTCTAATATTCATGCCGTAGAAAATGTTAAAGCATTATTATGTGCCAATTTTGATATGAAGGATTTGGGTAAAGCTAGTGTAATATTAGGAATTAATATTACTAGGTCAGAAAAGGGACTTTCTTTGGATCAATCTCATTGCATTGAGAAAGTTCTAAAGAAATATAATTACTTTGACTGTAAACCTGCTAGTACTCCATTTGAACCTAGTGTAAAGTTATTTAAGAACACTGGCGACAGTGTGAATCAAAATGCTTATGCAAGCATTATAGGTAGCTTACGCTATGCTACAGATTGCACTAGACCTGACATAGCTTATGCTGTGGGAGTACTATGTAGATTTACCAGTAGACCTAGTATGGAGCATTGGCATGCTATTGAGAGGGTCATGCGGTACCTTAAAAGGACGATGAACCTCGGATTACACTATAATAAGCATCCCGCTGTCCTTGAAGGATTTAGTGATGCTGATTGGAACACCCTATCTGATGATTCTAAGGCTACTAGTGGATATATATTTAGCATCGCTGGTGGTGCAGTTTCTTGGAAATCTAATAAACAAACTATTTTGGCTCAATCCACTATGGAGTCTGAGATGATAGCACTAGCTACTGCTAGTGAAGAGGCAGGTTGGTTAAGAAACCTCCTGTCAGATATCCCTTTATGGGAAAGACCGATACCGGCCGTTTTGATTCATTGTGATAGTACCGCGGCTATTGCAAAAGTTGAGAACCGTTATTATAACGGTAAGAAACGACAAATACGTCGTAAGCATAGTACTGTTAGAGAATTTATCTCTACAGGTGCTGTGAGGGTGGATCATATACGGTCTGAACAGAACTTAGCTGATCCTTTGACGAAAGGACTAGCTAGGGAGAAGGAGTGGAACACCTCGAAAGGGATGGGACTAAAGCCCTTGGATAAATGAGTCATTTGTGATGGTAACCCAACATATGGACTGGAGATCCCTAAGAAATATGTTCAAAGGGTAATAACAAGTCACAAGTGATATGGGTTGAATCATGCTATTAGTAATTAAAATAGAACTGGATTTTACTCCGAGTCCATCCCTATGGAGCATGATATCCTGAAGCGATTAAAGGATGAGTTATTATAACTCTTAATGAGATCTATAGCTCTATTTTGAGTGGGGTACTTAGCTACAGGAGTATTCTTGATAGACTCACCTATGTGAATGTGGAAGTGTGGCCGCTTCCTATGGATATTTTGGGCAAATTCCTAGAGCGTTCACTATACTGTGATAGAAGCACATGGACGTAATGTGCTAGCTATTAGAACTACACCCAAATAGGGTTGTGTGTGGAATGTTGTCAGAGATAGAGTTCAAAACTACGGTTACTCTAGTATATTCTGAATCATCTTTACTACATAAAGGTTCAAGTCGAAAGACACCTTTGCTTATGCACAATTCTATGGATTATTGCTCGATAAAAAGTTTTCAAATTTTGCAAGTGGGGGATTGTTGGAACACAGCTGTCTTACAGCTGTGTGAGTGTTGCAAAACTTGAAATGTTGTTCTCCTTGTCCCACATCGGTAATGCCTAAAAAATGAGTTGTGTATATTCACATTTTTTGTGGAACCAATGGGCAAGCCCTTTGGGCATTAGATGTTTTGTGTGTATGGGTGGGGGACTTATTGGGCCAAGTCACACACGCGCGCGCCGCTGCCGCCGTCCGTCCGGGTCCTGGGTCTTGGGCTTGGGCTCATTAAGAAATAATTTTTTGGACAAATAAATTAACGGTTTTGGGCTTTAAAAATTAATTTTTAACGGTAATTAATTCCGAAAAAAAATGTGGGCCTTTAACTGATTGAATTTTTTCACCCACGTTTCCAGTTTTCTCTCCACGTTTTTGCCCACTAACGGTAATTTCTTTTTGCATAAAAGGAGGTTGAGACCTCCGTTTTCCAATACAGTTCCAACAAAAGAAAAACCCACATACAGTTCATCTTCCAAACAATTCCAAATTTTTTTTTTTGAAATAATTAATCTCGTTTCACAGATTAATTATATCGTTAGAATCGAGCAATTATACAAAATGGGTGTACACAGACCGGGTTGATTTTTGTGCTTTATCAATCCGTATTTTCTGATTTTAGAGGCTGTTTTATCCTGGGGGTGGCGGGGCTTCGAGACTGTCAGCACACTTTGGGCAGAGCCGCGAAACACCTTAAAGAGAGCGACATTGTCCGCGACTCAGCCGTGTTCTAGACTGTCCAGTTCGGGATTTCTTATATTTTCTGTCCCAGATTTATTTGCTCCAAAATTGGGTAATTTCGTTCCTAATTTTTAATTCTGCATTTAATTATTTAAATTGCTTCTACAACACATGACCATACATATGTGTTCATACCAGTTCATACATTTAGCAGTTATACCAGTTCATATACCCATAAATATGCGTTCATACCAGTTGATACACCCATACATATGCGTTCATATACCCATACCAATTTTATTAGTGTTCATACCAGTTTTATTTGTAGGGATACATGACCATACATATTCATTTACCAGTTCACCTAAACAAATACATGGCCATACATATGCGTTCATACTAGTTCATACATTTAGCAAATTCATACTAGTTCATATAACTATATATATGCGTTCATATACCCATACATATGCGTTCATATACCATACATTAAGAAGTTCATATGCCCATACATATGCTTTCATACCAATTCATACATATGCGTTCATATACCCATACGAGTTTGTTTACCAGTTCATACATATGCGTTCATACTAGTTTAAGTGCGTTGGTATACCAGTTCAAATAAAAAATATAACAGGACAGAACAAAAAAAAATTAGTCCAAATCAAAAACATACTAGGCTTGTGGACGAGCAGTTCGGTTTAGTGAACATAACCCGAAATTTTTTCTCTCAAATAAAGTTGATTTATGGTTTGAGAAGTTGGGTTTCATGTTTTATCAAATCTCTGTGTACTTTAGATTTAGCAGAAGTTGGTGTATAGAGGACATATCCTAGGTTGTTGTCATAGGTTGTGTACTTTCAGCCACTCTACATCAGACACCAATGTACTTGTTCAAAGGTTTTTGAAGGGGACAAAATGGTGTAACAAATATGCTATTGTGACCGAATTTTTGATCGAAATTTGATGGACAAACTGACGTGGCGAGATTTTATTGGTTCGTTTTTGAGGTCCACGCCAGTGGGACCTAGAAACCAACCAATAAATGCCCGCCACGTCAGTTTGTCCACCAAAATTCTGTCAACAATTCGGTCACTGTAGAACTACTCATGGTGTAAAACACTCTGATCATGAGAAGGTGTTTGGAGGAACTTAAGCAATTGGATAAAAACCTCAAAAATTTCATCCCTTCCGTGAGTTAGCTTATACAAAAAAGTCCTCCTGATTTATTATATACTAGAGTGTATGTGTACCGATGGCACGATGACAAATTTACTCCCCGCTCCAGAATATATGTGGTTAGAGCACACTCATACCCGTGTCAATGGTACGGTGATAAATTTGCTCTTAAGTATTTCTGATTATAAAACACGCATGTTAAACGAAAATATAATTAACCCATGCGATACATGAGCCCATATAACACGTATTTAATATTTTGAAATACAATTATGATTAGTGTTGATACCAAATTTAGTCTGCTGACATGGCTCAATTGAGTGAAGACACATGGCAATCTACGTGGCAACAACAAACATTTCCGAGGAACTCACACTCCGAGGAACCATACTACAACGAGGAACACTACTTCCCCGAGGAACTCATAAGCTCCGAGGAACGAGAAGTCTCCGAGGAACTCTTGAGTACCGAGAAGCTTAGGCGGTCCGAGCAACTCAGGCGGTCCGAGCTGCAACTCGAACAAAGCATTAATAGCAGGATAACCAACAGTTTGACTGTTCATTAAATGCTTATCATTCAGACGCATACGCTTAAGGGGCATTGAATGTATTACCCTTTCATATGTACATCATTTAATGTATTACCCTTTCACATTACAGCCTCAGGGCTATAAATACATTGTACAATCCTCATTGTAAGGGGACCGAAATTTCTTGATAGAACTTGTAATCGAGAATTCCCATACAGTCAGAAATAACATAACAGTGGACGTAGGCCATTCTTATAAGGCTGAACCACTTTAAAACTCTTTGTTTCATTTATTTTATCTGTGATTGAATAATTAGATACGATCTAATTTTTTACATCAACAGATTGGCGCCGTCTGTGGGAAACGACTGGTAATATCGTTTTTCATCAAAACAATTCATCACAAATGGCTGATATTCCAGAATCTAGCAATCGAAACGCTGGAAGCCCTCTAAATCCATCTGCTCCGCCAAATATTCCAGATCTGGCTGGAATAATGACAAATTTAGCTCAGGGCCAGACCGTCATGCAAGAAACTATGCGAAAACTCATACAAACCCTCCATGGCGGTGCACCAACCCATTCAGGACCCCGAAGTATTCAAAGAAACACCCGTGCACCATCCTCGCGTACTAGGCATACTAATTCATATCGTAATGAGGAGTCTGAAGATTTTTCTTATCAACCTGGACGAACTTCGTCAGTGCGAGCCACAGATACTGAACAACGTATCACTCTCTCCCCAGAAAGGACCAGTGCGCTATAAAGATTAAGCAGGGTATCACCTTTTAATCTATTAGGACCTAGAAGGAGTAAAAGTCCTCCTAGGGCCCCATCGAGGAGTTTTCGATGACCATCAGATTTAAGGGAAGGATCTGCCCAGTCGCGACCAGCTGCTCATCAAGATAGATCCCAGGAAGCCACATCAATGCGATCAGTTGCTCGAACCAACAGGCCCGAGGAAGGAAATGATGCGTGGAATGGATCTATTCAGAGGCTGGAGGATAGATTAGGGGAAATGGCTAAAGCCAAGAACCCTCTACAACGAACCTTTGTTCGAGGAACACCTTTTGTCCAGGCCATTGTAGATTTTCCAACACCATCAAAGTTCAAAGCACCTGTTGTGACCCCCAAATATGATGGAAAGACTGACGCTGTCCTTCATATAGAACAATACCAAGCTGCAGCCAACATCTATTCTGTTCCAGATGAGATGAGATGCAAAGAATTCTCGAGAACTCTTACTGGATCTGCTCAAATATGGTATAATAATCTTCCTCGGGGTAAGATCTCAATTTTTCTTCAACTGGTCGAGTTATTCATTGGGAATTTCTGCTTTGGGGCAAAGCCAGTTAAACAAGTAGCACATTTGTTAAGTGTTAGACAAAAAGCTGGTGAGAGCACCAGAGATTATATAACTCGTTTTAATAACGAGAAACTTGAAGTCATTGATTATGAGGAGAAGACAGCGATTACCGCCTTGATGAGTGGACTACTGCCTAACAAGTTGTACTACACTTTGGCCAAAGATCCACCTAGAACCATGTCAGTCCTGATGGGAAAAGCGTCTAAGATTATCAATGCCGAGGAGGCTATGGCTGCGAAGAAGAACATGGATGCCAAAGACACCAAGGTAGAAGGTGATAAAGCTAAGAAGAAAGAGCATAAGAACAATGGTAATGACAAACATTCAAAAACTAGGTCGGTATGGGACGTAATGAAGAAATTTGATAATTATACTCCTTTGAAGAAGGATATCAACCATGTTCTACAGGAAATCAAGAACAACGAGGAATTAAATTGGCCAGAGAAAATAAAGGCAGACCCTGACAAGAGGAATAAGGCGAAGTATTGCGAGTTTCATAAAGATCATGGCCATATGACCAAAAATTGCATAGCTCTTCAAAATGAGATTGAAACACTCATCAGATGAGGAAAGCTGTCAAAGTATATTGATCGTGGAAACGAAAGAAGAAACAACGACCGAATAAGAGAGAGGTCTAGATATCCTCATCGAGCAGAGGAGAACAAGAAAAGAAACCATAAAGTTGATCCAGAAGACGACCCCGATCTTCCCAAGAGACCAAGGCAGCCAGAACGAGAGGTATTTTCAATACGCTTTGGGTCATTTGATTGTAATGCTATAACAGGTGGAGATGCAGGAGGAGGAGACCTTACTGCAGAGAGAAAAGCTTACCTCTGTGAGGCTCAAGCTTGCTCGTACATTCAACGAATAAATTTAGCTGATGAGGATCGCCTGAGAAAGGTGAACAAAGAGAATTTGGTCATTGGTTTCTCAAAGAATGACCTTGCAGGTGTTCTATATCCTCATGATGACCCATTGGTGATCAAGATGAGAATGAAGGAAGTAATAATTTCAAGAGTACTGGTCGACAATGGTATCTCGGCAGACATCATGTTCTACTCGTGCTTCGATAGTTTAAATCTAAAGCTATCTCAATTGGAGCCTTATCATAGACCCCTCATCGGTTTTGCTGGCGAGAAAGTATTTCCACTTGGGACGATCAAGTTGGATATATTCATTGGTACGTGGCCTGCTTGTCGAACAGAAAGAATACGCTTCTTCGTGATGGATAAGAATGTTCAATCATCATACAATATTATCATGGGAAGAGTAGGATTGAAGAAATTCGAGGTTGTACCATCTACGGTGCATCAATGCCTAGAATTTCTAACAAATTTTGGAGTAGGAGTTGTGAAAGGTGATCAGAAAGTAGCTCGGGAATGCTATTATTCATCCGCCGAGCAAGAAGAACTGGAGGAATCAAGGAAAAAGACTACTACCTATCAAGTGGATGAAGGTGCAGAAATTGAAACATTGGATCCTAGAGATGAGTCTCAACTCGTGAAGGGTCAAGTGGTGGAAGCTACTGAAAACATCATTATGGACGACGAGCACCCTGAGCGAACTACTCAAGTAGGTTCGTCGTTGGAAACCTCACTAAAATAAGAATTGATAACTTTCCTTAGAAGCAGAAAGCAAACTTTTGCGTGGAGTCATGAAGATATGCATGGGATAGACCCAAATTTCTTATGTTACGAACTCAATGTGAATAAGGAGATCAAGCCTGTGAAGCATAGAAGAAGAGTATTCAGTCCCGAGAAGAATCAAGCTATACAGGGGGAAGTCGAGAAGCTCCAGAAATCTTGCTTTATTGAAGATGTTAAATATCCAGACTGGTTAGCAAATGTGGTGATGGTGAAAAAGAAGAACAACAAATGGAGGATGTGTGTAGACATCACCGACCTCAACAAAGCATACTTAAAGGATCACTTTCCATTTCCCCGAATTGATCAACTGGTGGATGCTACCTCGGGACACGAGCTGCTGAGCTTCATGGATGCTTATCCTGGTTACAATCAGATTAAAATGAAACCTGAAGACAGGGAGAGTACTTCTTTCATTACCCCTAGGGGAACTTATTGTTATAATGTTATGCCTTTTGGTTTGAAAAATGCAGGTGCGACATATCAGCGGCTGATGAACAAGGTCTTTACTAAACAAATCAGTTGCAATATGGAAGTCTATGTTGACGATATGTTGACAAAGAGCAAGAAAGTTGCCGATCATCTAGTTGACTTAAGTCAGACTTTTGATCAACTGGATAAATATCAAATGAAGCTGAACCCGATGAAGTGCATATTTGGAGTACGAGAAGGCATGTTCCTCGGGTACATTGTCAATCAACGAGGCATTGAGGCGAATCCTGGAAAGATCAAAGCTCTGCTAGGGTTACGATCCCCAACGACGAAGAAAGAGGTGCAAAGTCTTACAGGACGAGTAGCAGCACTCAACAGATTTGTATCACGAGCAACTGATCGATGTCTCCCATTCTTTAAGACACTCCGAAAGACTTTTGAGTGGAATGATGAATGTGAGAAGGCTTTTCAAGACTTGAAGAAATACTTGGGAGCACCTCCACTGTTGTCCAGGCCAGTGATGGGAGAAAAATTATACTTATATCTTGCAGTGTCCGAGAATGCAGTTAGCTCGGCGTTGATCAGAGTGGAGAATGGAGTATAAAAACCAATCTACTACACAAGTAAGGCCTTCCGAGGAGCAGAGATCAGATATCCAAGGTTAGAAAAGTTAGCACTGGCGCTGATTGAGGCGAGTAGGAGAATGAGGCCATACTTCCAGGCTCATACCATAGTAGTATACACTGATATGGCATTGAGGCAAGCCCTTCATAAACCAGAAAAATCAGGGAGATTGATGTACTGGGCAATAGAGCTTGGTGAATATGATATAGTTTATGAACCCAGATCATCGCTAAAAGGGCAAGCTGTAGCAAATTTTATAGCAGAGTTCACCTATCCTGATACCCCCGAGGAGCAAAAGTTGCTCGCTGATAAACCTTTGGATGTTACAGGATCATCAAACACAAGCTCAGACCAACTTCGGTTGGTAAAAGGGCAAGTGGATGTTACAGGATCATCAAATTCGAGCTCAGACTAACTCCGGTTGGTAAAAGGGCAAGAAAAGATGATCGACGAAGAGAAAGAAATATTAGGGGAGGATGAAAGGAAGCAACAAATATTTCACCGAGGAACTCTGTCAGATCAGAAATTTGAAGACGAGTTACCTATATGGAGGCTATATGTAGATGGCTCATCTTGCACTATAGGATGTGGCGCGGGAATATTTTTGAATAGCCCGGATGAGGTCGACATGGAATATGCCCTACGATTACAATTCAAAGCTTCCAATATGAGGCCGAGTATGAGGCCATGATTGCAGGTCTTAATTTGGCAAAAATTATGGAGGCGCAGCAGGTTATTGTCTTCAGTGATTCTCAATTGATTGTAAATCAAATGTTGGGAGTATATGCAGTTAGAGGAGAATTAATGATCAGATATCATGCAAAGGCAAAGGAGCTGGTGTCAGAATTTGCTGCTATTCAGCTAGTCAGAATACCAAGAATGCAGAATGCGAGAGCAGACGCCTTAGCTCGATTAGCATCAGCTACTCGTACCGATCTACGACGAACAATCCCAATTAAAGTTTTAGCTGGTCGGAGTATAGATGAAGATTTAACGATGAACTTTATCACCCTTGATTTAGGACCATCTTGGATGGATCCCATCAGGGCATATATTGAGAAAGGGGAATTACCAATTGACAAGCTCGCATCCAAGAAATTGAAGTTTAAAGCTGCTCGGTATGTATTAACTAACGGTATTCTGTATAGACGAGGAATTATGGCAGGTTTGCAAAGATGTGTACATCCCTCCGAGGTGAAAGAATTGATTGAAGAGATCCATGAAGGGTCTTGTGGAGCCCATGTAGCAGGTCGGACGCTTTTGCAAAGGGTGATGACGCAGGGATACTACTGGCCGACGATGAGGGTTGATTGTATAGCTTATGCCAAGAAATGTGACAAGTGCCAATGCTTTTCCTCCATCCGAAGAACTCCACAAGCATTGTTGACACCCATAACTTCCCCTTGGCCATTTGCCATGTGGGGAATAGATTTGGTCGGGCCACTGCCAATGACCAGAGGAAGATTCAAATACCTCATAGTCGCAGTGGATTATTTTACTAAGTGGGTTGAAGCTGAGCCTCTCATTGATATGACGTACGACAAGGTGTACCAATTTGTTTGGAAGAACATCATTTGTCGATATGGTCTTCCTCATGCTTTCATCACAGACCATGGAACACAATTTGATAACGAGGAGTTCGCTGCCTATTGCCATCAGTCAAACATTTTAAAGATCCACTCAGCACCAGGACATCCTCAAAGCAATGGACAAACTTAAGTGACAAACAGAACGCTGCTAAATGGCTTGAAGAAAAGACTGGACGATGCAAAAGCAAATTGGATCAACGAGTTACAGTCAGTACTATGGGCTTATAGAACTACTCCCCGAGTAGCAACAGGAGAATCAGCATATATGCTGGCGTTTGGAAGTGAAGCTGTTATACCTGCCGAGTTGGGCCTCCCAACACACAGGGTACTGAATTTCAATTCCCCTGTCAGCGACTTACTGAGAAGATTGAATTTAAACATGCTCGAGGAAGTTAGAGAAGAAGCAGCCATTAGAAATGCTGCTTACCAGCAGCGAACAACTTTGTTCTGCAACAAGAGAGTGAAGAAGTGCGACCTGAAAGAAGGAGACTATGTGCTGAAGAAAGTAATTCAAAAGCACAATAAATTGGAGGCAAACTAGCATGGACCATACCGAGTTACAGAAGTTGTTCGACCAGGAACTTACCGAATAGCAACTTTAGAAGGGGAGGAGTTTAAGAATGCATGGAACGCAGAGCACCTACTCAAGTATTATCAGTGATGAATAAAATGAAGATATTCTGCCAAATTCTCTCCTTTTATTGAAAGTTTTTCGAGGAATACTAGTGCTACACACTACTCGGCGAAACTCGGCAAAACTCGGACTACTCAAATTTATTCTCGAAAATGCCAACTAAGGTTGGTCGAGAAACCTATATTCCTCCGGGAAGTAAAGCTACCTATATTCCTCCGTGAAGTAAAGCTACATATATTCCTCCGGGAAGTAAAGCTACCTATATTCCTCCGGGAAGTAAAGCTACCTGTATTCCTCCAGGAAGTAAATCTACTTGTATTCCTCCGGTAAGTAAAGCTACTTGTATTCCTCCGGGAAGTAAAACTTTTATTCCTACGGGAAGTAAAACTATATGTTCCTCGGGAAGTAAAAGTATTCCTAAAAATGCCAACTTATGTCGGTTAGGACGTAAATATATTCTCGAAAATGCCAACTTGAGTTGGTCGGGAGGTAAAATTATTCCAAAAAGTACCAAAGTTGCTCGTTAAGAAAAAATCCACTATGGCTGGTCGGGGATAAAAACCTACTAACTGTAGTTGGTCGACAAGGAAAATTTACCGACCTTGGTTGGTCAGAAACATTTTATGAAGACGAGAAAGTGATCGAGCAACATTTTTTATACTCGTAACTTTTTAATTATTACTAAGTTGATCGAGAAACAAAACATCATTTTGACCAAGTGACTACTCGACAATAAGTTGGTCGACAATAAGTTGGTCGACAAATAACGCAATATTATTATCTTTTTAACAGACATACATGCACAGATGTAAAGTGTTTTATAATTACAAGACAATAGCAATTAAGATTGCGAACAAAAATGAAAGTCTTTCATTAAATAAAAAACAAATTACATTGAGAATGAAATGTATACTAACTATTACATCAAAATTTCTACTCTATTGGTTTCTTCCCCTCTGCTTTTGAAACAGGTTCCTCGCCAGCAGGCGGATCATTTAAAGCAAGAGGAGAATTTATAAAGTTGAGATCTTTTAACATCCTGATATTCATCACGGATGGTCGATCTAGGAGGTGCTCGGGACGAGATATCTCGACATTTGAATGGAGATTATAGTCGTCGAGATATTTGGAAATCAAGCATCGAGGAATGGCCCGAGCAGGAATCCAACTCATATCAAGTTTGAATGGTGGCACGGGTAGGTCGAGCAGCCCAGGATCATGGTAGTCCCACAGGTAATGACCCTGTTAGAGTTGCAGCACACCTAAGGCATTCAACCAGCCCTGCTTGTAGCCCTCATTATTGGCATTCTGGATACGATCGTCCAAGTGGTAGAGAGCCTCGTTGTAACCAGCCATCCAGAATTCCCTGGGCTGTTTGTGGAATTGATATGTCAATCTTTCCAGATGTTCGTGGAGATTTTTGATGAAGAGCTATTTATTCTCCAGGGTAGATTTCTGTTCAGAAAGCTACTCTTCCAGGTCCCTGATCTTCTTTGACATTTCAGCCAACGCCTGGTTCTTCGCCATTAATTGGAAGGCCTAGTTCTCTAAGGCAGATTGAGTCCTCTGTTCCTCGACAGGAATCCGAGCAGCTCTTGCTCGTCCACGAGAAGATGTAGAGGGGCCAACTCTCTTCAAGGTCTCCAACTCATCCTTCAAGTTGGCGTTCTCGACCTCCAAGAACGAGAATCCCTCATCATTCACTGGGATCAAAGCTTTTGAAGTGGAAGCTGCAGACTTCAACTGTGACAACTCTCTTTACAGGTTGTTATTCTCTTGCTCTAATAATTCAGCTATTTGTCTGCACTCCTCGACCTCGCCCCTCAGAGTTCTCTCCCTCAAATCGTAGCCAGCAAAACGCTTCTCGTATCCCTTATCGGCAACGATTTGCTGATATTTCTTCTCGTACCCCTCGTGCAAGAGGGAACTGAACTCTTTGTATTGTTGCTGAAGGTCTTCAAGGGTGCCTTGGAGATCCTCGATCATGTCATAATAAGCTACATTATTGGACACCGCACGATCAAGCAGACACTTCAAATATTGGTAAGCTTCAACTGCCTGTTCCGAAGCATCTTGGCCGAGGATGTCGACGATTTGTGCTGTACTCAGATCTGTGTGACCAGCCTTAAAATATTCATTGCATTGCCACAACAGCTTTGTATCATGAGCAGACAGTAATTCCATCCTGGCCAGAAACTAGTAGAGGAAGAAAAAGCAGTAATCAAAACAGAGCATGAAGAAGAGACAACAGCATGAATAAACACAAGTTTAAGTTTTATTATATCATAAAGGTCAGAAGTATAAGGTTCAGAGTTACATGTTCAGGATTACATTTGTTAAAGAAAAATAAAATAGAGAAATCCGAACAACTCTACACCTTTTCCTTATCTCCCAAAACTTTCTCGGTAGGATGGGACGAGGAAGTAGGTTGCTCGGATGGAGCAAATAGTAGTTGGGGAAGTGCTGGAGGTTGCTCGGAGGAAGTTGCAGGTAGTTGAAGTTCCTCGTCAGCGGGCTGGATAGTCGGGGGAAGAGAAACCTGATCTCCCATCACCATGGAAGACTCTTCGGAGGCAGCTTCGTCCTCTTCTTCGTCTTCAGGAGTTGGAGGGGGACCAGGGATGTGTCGCTGGAAGAGTTCACAGGTTTCATCAACCTTCATCTCCTGAAGAGCTGCGACCCACCCATCTCTAAAGTATTTAAGGCTGCCATATTCTACTTGAGACATCATGGCATCCAAGCCTTTGTTCCACCCCTTGTCCCAGCCGGCGCTGAAAGACTTCTTCCCAACCATTTTCCTCTTTAACTTCTCCAAGGAAATCTTCTCAGACAGAAGATTTTCAACAGTTTTCAATTTATTCTCAGCCTCCTCCTTTTGCCGATTTACCTCCCGAAGCTGACCCAACTCTTCCTCCACAACCTTGAGCTTATTCTCAAGCTCTCCATCATTTTTGAGCTTCTTGTCGAGCTCTTTATTTTTCCCTTCCAAGTCCTTTATTCTTTTCTCCAACTCCTTGGAGACTTCAACAACTTGAGCTTTCTTCTACTCGGTGGAGGTAAGTTTCTTCTCCCAGCTTGCCTTATTAGCATCGTACTTCAGACGAGAATCTTCCAAAGACGGCCTCAGGCCCACTTGAGCTTCCTCCACACCAGACGAGGAGCTTGAAACTTTAATATCTTCATCCTTCTTCAAAATTGTATTGAAGCAGCTCACCAACTGTGAAAAGAAAATGAAAGCAAGTCAGAAACAGATATAACAAAGGAAAGATGAAAAGTTCAAAACAACAAGACTTACAGAAGCAATATGGCGAGTAGCCAATGAGGTAACCATATCACGAGAAAGGTTCTCTTCAATACCTTGGACCTCGGGAATGATCCAAGTCTTCACCGAGCTCATGGCAGAGCTCGGGGGAACAAAAGTTGGAACACCAGTTCCAGTAGTTGGGGACTGAGAGATGGTTTCAGCCAAATTGACCGAGGAGCTCTTCATCAGCTTCCTCGGGGGAACAGGAATAGATTCAACCAAGGAGGAAATCTTGGTCGATGATATGACAATCACCTCACCTGGAGCAGCAGCCTTGCTCGGGGCCACCGGGGGCTTCTCGATAACCTTCACAACAGAGGCAACCGAGGAAGGTGCATCAGTTTTCTTTGTCCCCTCCCCTGGGACGTCAATCTTACTTCTTTTTGCCTCTCCAGCACCAGAGGCAGGTTTCTCAAAAAGGGTGGGAGGTCTTCTCTTCTTCATCCTTTCGCTTAAAGGAATGTGTGACTCAGGCGAGGAACTCGTAGAAGCTGGTAATGGTTCTAATTCACTTATCACCGGACGAGCAGTGAAAGAAGATGTGTAGCTCTTATACTGCAGCAAATACGAGGCTGACCTAATGTGCTCGTTGGCAACACTCTGATGCAAACTCCAGATAAGTTTTAAGTGCCTTATATTAACGTCTGCCTCTTTTGGACACTTTCTTTTACTGTCAACTGCAAATAAATAAACATTAAAATATCAGTGTCACATTTTGTCAAACATAGAGGAAGCATGATTTCAAAATAAATAAAATGAAATAAAAATAACCTATCCCATTGCCATAGGGAGGGCATCTGGGACCCTGATAAACTTCATCTCCAGATAAAGGAGCATGTTGCTAATTTTTTATAACAATCCCGTGCTCAAAATAGTCCCTATTGGCATCCGGGAGATTGACCACTAAGGCCCTATTTAAAAATCTAGTTTTTAAATAAAATGTGTTATCACCAACTGCCCATCTATAACAAAACATGATTTCTAGAATTCCTATGCGAGTTCCATGGATTTGATTTAATCTATGAACCCCATTAACTATTCTCCATGTATTGGGGGCTATTCTTGCAGGAACAACGTCAAAGTATTGACAGAATTCCAGACATAAGGGATTGGGTGGAAAAAAAAATCCACACTCAGCAACAAAGAGACTGGGGAACCAATGTCCCTCAGCCAAATGGAAATAATCAGAAGGCTCAGAAAGCTCTTCCAGAACAACCCAGGAGGGATTAGAAAAATCAGAGCAAAACTTATCAAGAGATTCAACAGGGTAAATCATGATGAATAAAGGAAATAAAGAAGAAGGAAGAAGATCTTACAGAAAAAGACTGGACCTGTTGACAACGAACGATGGAAAGGATGAGCGCACAAGAGAGTAAGACAATAGAAAATTCGAAGCTACAAATTTGAAAAAGTAGAAGACGATGGGATTGTCTGTGACGCTTAAATACTCTGCCTTGGGAAAAGGAAAAAGTAATGATTACAAAAAGAGACGGTTACGTTACCGGCGGCTAAAAATACAAAAAGGGCGCGGGAATCGAAGCGAATAGAAAATTTCAAAAAGCCTGGTTTCACGAAGATGAAAGGAAAAATAAATACAAAAGACTCCTAAATTTTAGGATGACCATTTAAAACTTCCATATTCTGAGAAAGAATGTTCCACACTCCTCAAAGTTCGAACTATGAAACATTGGGGGCTTCTGTTGATACCAAATTTAGTCTGCTGACATGGCTCAATTGAGTGAAGTCACATGGCAATCTATGTGGCAACAACAAACATTTCCGAGGAACTCACATGCTCTGAGGAACCATACTACAACGAGGAACACTGCTTCCGAGGAACGAGAAGTCTTCGAGGAACTCTTGAGTACCGAGAAGCTTAGGCGGTCCGAGCAACTCAGGCGGTTCGAGCTGCACCTCGAACAAAGCATTAATAGCAGGATAACCAACAGTTTGACTGTTCATTAAATGCTTATCATTCAGACGCATACGCTTAAGGGGCATTGAATGTATTACCCTTTCATATGTACATCATTTAATGTATTACCCTTTCACATTACAGCCTCAGGGCTATAAATACATTGTACAATCCTCATTATAAGGGGACCGAAATTTCTTGATAGAACTTGTAATCGAGAATTCCCATACAGTCAGAAATAACATAACAGTGGACATAGGCCATTCTTATAAGGCTGAACCACTTTAAAAAGTCTTTGTTTCATTTATTTTATCTGTGATTGAATAATTAGATACGATCTAATTTTTTACATCAACAATTAGTAACTATAGCATTATATTATTCTTAATTTTACTAAATTATGGCAAATATTACATCATATTCTAGTCTAAGTATACTTAAAAGTAAGTATCAACTCGTTTATCATAGAATTTAGTTATTCAAATAATTTTATAAGAAGATTTCCATGAAGATGTTGAGGGATAGGGGTGGCAATTCGTGTGCGTCGTGTCGTGTTCGGGTCGTGTCATGTCGGGTTCGTGTCAAGTATTAGTCAACCCTAACCCGACCCATTTAACTAATCGTGTCAGATGAGCAAACACTAACCCGACCTATTTATTATCGTGAACCCATTAAGTAAAATATAAAATAATTTTTTTCTTCTTTCTTAACCAATCATAGGCGTACAATAACTTAAATTTAATTAATTTCAACTTCTTTCAACACCTAAATAATTTATCATCCGATTCTCCATGAATTTTATAGAATGCCTATCAAGATATATAAATTATCTAATATATTCTCCATAAAATACGAGTTAAGCGGGTCTATTCGTGTCATTTTCGAGTTATACGTGTTTGACACTAACCCAACCCGTTTAATATTCGTGTTGGCGGGTCGTGTCAAATTCGGGTTCGTGTCAAGAAATCGTCAACCCTAACCCGCTAACTTCGTGTCGAGTTCGTGTCGGGTTATCGTGTCGTGTCAAAAATTGCCACCCCGGGGGATGCCCACATCTTTAATGTAAAGTAAGGGCTTAAAGTAGACATCATTAGGATATATCAAGGATCAATTATCAAAAAGTCTTGTCAAATATTTTTTAATACACATTTAGTTCAAAATTTTTTGTTTTGTTCCAAAGAATCCATCAAGCATCCATTTAACTAATATTCTCTTATTTTTAAAGATCAACGCTAGCAGCACACATTGAACATTGTTATTTGTTGAAAGACTTTTTGGAACAAAGTAAAAATGCTTGAACTAAATGTTTATTAAAAAATATTTAAGGAACGATTTCGTATATGTCACATATATTAACCACATCGATCAAAGAAGAAAAAAAGAAAAATTCGTAAATAAAAAAAAAAGACGGATCGTCACTGAAATTATTGTTTAGAATCATAATAGCCAGGGCTAATTCTATCAATTGCGTAGCAATTCATACTCTACCTGAAAGTTTGTTTGTCCTATTGATATCTATATGCACTTGGGGACATGAAAACACAGAATTTGAGGACGTATTATAACCACTATTCTAAAAAATCCGCCTAGGCTTAAGGCTTGGAAGAAACGCATCGCCTTACCCTTTTCACGCCTTATTCTTAGTAAAACCCTTAAGGCGCACTTTTTTCTAAAGACAACAATGATTTAGTGAAACGATGTCGCCTTTTAAAGAATTTGTTTACAAACCGTACCATTATCTCATCCAAAATAATCAAATAGTATTTTAATTTGCATATATTCAGACATATTTTTATGATCTGTGCAATTTTTGTATTTTAATAGCCTTGTTATGGTTAAAAAATATTGAAATATATTAAGAAGGTCTAAACGCCTTTTTACGCCTAGGCCCGCCTAGGCTTTTAAGGCTTAAGGCTTGGCCTCCACGCCTCAATCACGCCTCACGTTTTTTAGAACCTTGATTATAACACCTTTGTTCTTAAATTATTTGTTTCAATTGCTCTGCACATAGCAACCCCATTATAATAGTCGTTTTACTGTAGTAGTCAAATCATGATAAATTAGTTAGAAAAGTAAATCCTAAAAGGTTTGAGTGATGCGGTATTGAATATAAATAAACTAATATGCTCAGATTTGAAAAGTAGAATGGGTGTGAAGTACTTTAACGTAAAAGAAATAAATAAAAAGATAAAATAAAAACAATTAACCTATCTTAATTTTATATACCTTAACTTATAAAGGAGTATACGTCACCTCGGTGAAATTAATTAAGTGAAATCCCATAACATAATATAAAAGAAAAAAGAGGAAATATTCATACTTGTGAGAGAACCTAAAATTAAGGTAGCTACTTGATGAAGATTTTTTTTTTCTTTCGTAAATAAGTCAAAGTTTCACTGTCATCAATTTACATTAATTAATCTATCGAATTATGTAATCTATCAAATTATGTAGCAGACGAACCTAATGTGAATATCAAATTATGTAAAATTTATCAATTTGCATTAATTAATTAAGAAAGTTTTCGGATGCCAATATTTAATGTATAGAGTCAAGCCCCTGTGCAGGATAATTTTTAAAAAAAAAAAAAAAATTATTTTTTTGTGTGGGTTATAAACATTTCAGTGCACCCCTGTAAAAAAAATCAGTTCAAAATAAAAAAATTTGGTATTTTAAAAAAATGAGTCAATTTTTGACAGTATTTAAGCTGCTTAAAATACTGTCAAATATTGATCCATTTTTTTAAAATATCAAAAATATTATTTTGAACTGATTTTTTTTACAGGGTACCTTGAAATATTTATAGCCCACACAAAAAAAATTAAAAAAAACATATATTTTTTTTCTAAGCAAAATTTCGCACGAGATTCCTCATTTGGGCGCCCGCACGGGAGCATGACTGTTAATGTATATATCTCTAGTATAGTGTATAGTATATGACAGTGGAGTTTTCTTTTCTACGGGATGGGGTTGGGAACAAACATAAAATTAAAAAAAAAACTTATTTAATTTTATTCATTGAATCCAAAAGTAAAAGCAAAAAAAAACATACAAACAAAGGGTACAACCCACCCCTCAAAGAACCATTAGGAATAAAACACGAACAAACAATGTCAGGCACGTCAAAACTAAAAACAAACACAGATTATCTCCTCAGCAAACAAAAGAAACCATAGGAGAGAGAAACGAAGAAAAAAAACCATCCAACAATTTAAACCATTTACTGTGACAAAACCCATCCAAACTCACAAAGTAAATGACAAAAATAAAATAAATGAAACTCAAATGGGTTTCTTTGTTGTTTATCAACTAGAATTGAACTGGGGAGGGGTGAATACCCACTCACGTCGTCAGATTTTGGGGCCGGGTAAAATGATTTGTTTGAAGTGGTGCCTAGTTCGATGGGGTTTATGGGTCGGCTAGAGTGATGGTGGTTGCAAGGTGGCTCGAAAGGTGGTTGAGGAAGAAGGTGGTGTTTGGATTGGTGTTGGGAGTTGACAGCAGATGATGGTGTAACAGGTGATGGTGTTGTAGCAGGTGGTGTAGGAACATACGGTGTTTTACGGTGGAGGTCGTGCGCAACCCACAACAAATATATGAAACCCGTTAGATTTGAAAAGGCAACAACTCAAGAGCAGGATAGCAACAAAGTGTTAAACTCAAAATAAAAAGCAAACAAAAAAAAGATGTATTTTAAAGTCCATTTCACATATCGAAGTCATTTTGGCAAATTCATTCTAAGTCCTTACTTTTCCTTTTAGGACATTTAATGTAATTTCGAAGTTTTTTTTGCATGTTCAATATAAGTCCCTATGAGTAAGCTTATGGTCAAAACCACAAATAAACAAACACACTGGCGCATATACCCTAAAAATAGATATCTTATATTGTATTCTAGATTGTTCAAAAGAATTTAAAAATGACATAAAAGTAAAAATTAACATCATGAATGAAATCAAATAAGTATCATAAAACTTCAGGTTACAACATAATTTGATTTAATCACTATAGATAACCTAAACTTTATAGTTCATATGGTATTTTTAAATATTTGACATTAAAAATTAAAATCATGACACACAGTACCAAACAACTTTAAGAATTGACATAGATAACAATCCCAATACAACATGTAAAACATCAAATGGATACTCATAGGAAAAATGATAGAGACAAAAAAAGACATGTCTTTTCAATATGTAGAGTTATAGTGTGTGCTTGTGCATGACTGATTAAGAGCATGACTGTTTGTTAGAGAGGGAGGGGGAGAGAGGGATGTCCCAATAACTACCGTTAATGCACCCCTAAAAACCATTAACCAATAAAGTTACAAAATCAAAAATAAGTTGGTGAAATAATAATTACTTTGTGGTCATGGTGATGATGTTAATTAATGAATAAGTACACATATCGAATGGGCAAAGATATATAGAATGGTGGAGATCATATAGAGATCGGACCCATCCCCACCCTCAAAATAAAAATTTGCAGGGATGAAATATAGAGATAATGATATAATTTTGAGGAAGTAAATGGGAAGGCTAAGATCGGATACCATGAGATAATAAATATATTCAAATTAAAGTAAAATATTTGGGCAGAATAAGACCAATGTGAGCCATTTGGTCAAACAATTGTTAAAGTAATATTAACTAGTACTTATAATGATTTTCTCGACAAAAATATGACCTAATATAGACTAAAAATGAATTATAAATTGTGAAAGATAGAGATAGAATGAGTGGGGTGGAGTGTGAGGGGCGAGTGAGGGTATTTGAGACCAAAACGGGCATATATTGTATTCTCGGTGTTTAAGAATTAAATAAATTTCGCAAGAAATGACAAAAAGTAAATACAAACTCATTGCCTACCACCACAACAACATAATCACCTTAGAATTGATGGTTGAATATGTTAAGTTTGTCAACTGAAAACTAGTATACATCTTACTGATCAACATTCCATCTACACAAATGAAATGGCCAAACTTATTCTCTCAAGCTCAGTTTTACTTGTAGCATCGATACAAGTATTTCTCATCAATGTATCAGTTTGTCAAATCATCTTTGAGGAGGGTTTTGAAAATGTATGGAATGATCGATGGGTAAAGTATGACTAGAAAATAAATGAAAAGAAAGAATGTGCATTTGAGGATATAGTAAAAAACTAGTCTGGTGACCTAGAAGATAAAGGTATTCAAACCTCAAGCAATGCCAAGAATTTTGAGATATCGAAAAAGATACAAGAATTGAGCAACAAGAATTCTTGTTGTCCCTCCATATTCTAAGATTCATTAAACAATTTGTATTAATGAATCATCACACACACTTTGGGAATCCTCAACTTGGAACTCTTGGTCTAAGTATTGGAAATTACTATAATCAACTTTGGTAGTTAGAATGGTCAACTTGGAAAATGGAAAGCCTACTTTGGGAATGTTTTTTCCTTAAATTCGTTAGAACTACAATATGGTCTTTGTCACCTATATAAGGATTTTTCTCCTTTTGCAAATTGCTCATATTCAAGAAACATCGGATTATTAGAGTTTTATAAGAGATAACTTTGTGCACTTTTCTATCTTCTTTGGCTACTATTCTTTGAAAACCTATTTTGTGAGATCCTTCCTATTTGAATATTTGTACCCACTTAAGGGCGTTTGTAATTGATTTGTTGGTAAGAACTTTGAGTCTCTTGTAATCCATTTGTAATTTAAATTTTATAATAGGGAAGGAACTATGGATGTAGCCTACATTTTGTAGGTGAACCACGTAAATCTGTGCCTACTTTATTTTTTCCTTCACTATTTTTTGGATAACAATTGTGGGAAATTCTGCTATTTATCCAACAAATGGTATTTGAGCTTTAATTACATATTTTTATGTAAATCATGGAAGGCAACATTGATCATATGATCAGTCTCAATGGAACTAATTGTTGAAAATATAAACTTGTTTTATATTTAATCAACCAATTTCTAAAAAGCATCCTAAGTTAGGTAAGGTGATAGTTAAGGTGTGTTTATTTATTCTTAGTGCTTCATAGTGGCTAAATAAGTGGAAGCAAATTGTGTGGCTTATGAATATGTGGATTAATTTAATTTGAACCACATTGAGTGCATTTGATTTTCCTCTAGTATAAATAGCCATCATCCTTGAGTTCTTAGAATCATCAAACAACAAGGAAGATAATAAGCAAAGATTATTAGTTGTAATAGAGAGAAGTTAAGTTGTAAGAGTGTTTTCTTCTTTGTAATAATATTTGAGTGCTAAATACAAGATAATTGTGTGAGTGTCTTTGAAAGCTTATTTCCAACAAAGTGGTATCAGAGCAATTGGAAATTTGTTTCAAAGTATACGCTATAGCATATCAAATCGAAGCTCTCGATGAGACGAATCCAACGCCGCCAGATTCATCTCAATCGAAGGTCTGATGCGCCGCCATGTGTCACTAGAACGTTGCTTCCAGAAAGTGGGTTAACTCACCGAGTTAGCCAAATCATCCGAGTTGGAGCCGAGTTGACCGAGCCGTGAAGCCTGTTGACCGAGCCGTGAAGTCTGTTTGAGATTCTTGACCGAGCTGTCGAGCCTTGACCAAAGGCTGACCGTTGACCAAAAGTTGACTTTGACTATTGACTTTGACCATTGACTTTGACTGTTGACTTTGACCAGCTTTTTATTTTTTTGGTCCGCGTTGTTCCTAAGGTTTTTGGGCGTTCCGGATCCATCTGCACAATCAAAATTTCCAAATTCTCACCAGAATTATGGCAAATGGTGGCATGACATCCTTTCAAGTCTCGATACTCAACAACAACAACTATGATAATTGGAGTATTAAGATGAAGGCACTTTTGGGTGCACACGTTGTTTTGGAAGTCGTGGAGAGAGGTTACAGTGAGCCAAAAAATGAAGTTGTCTTAAACCAAACTCAGAAGGAGAGTTTGAAAGACTCAAGAAAGAGAGACAAGAAAGCTCTTTATTTCATCTATCAAGCATTAGATGATGATGGTTTCGAGAAGATCTCAAGTGCAATCTCCTCTAAGCAAGCATTGGAGAAACTGCAAACCTCTTACAATGGAGCCGAACAAGTGAAGAAAGTTCGTCTTCAAACTTTAAGAGGTAATTTCGAATCTCTACATATGAAAGTGTCCGATTCTATCTCCGACTATTTTTCAAGAGTCTTAGCTGTTTCAAATCAATTAAAAAGAAATGGAGAGAAGTTAGAAGATGTGACGATCATGGAGAAGATACTCCGCTCGTTAGATCCAAAATTCGAGTACATCGTTACGACGATTGAAGAAACTAAAGACTTGAATGAGTTGACAATCGAACAACAAATGGGGTCATTGCAAGCATACGAAGAGAAGAAGAAGAAGAAGAAGAAGAAGAAGAAGAAGAAGAAGAAGAAGAAGAAGAAGAAGAAGAAGCAAGCGATTGTGGAACAACTTCTTAAGACGGAGCTCCATCCGATAAAGAAAGAAGAAAGTTTCAACAACGATAGAAGCCACGTGGAAGAGGTCGTGGCTGAGGACGAAGTTACGAACGTGGACGAGGTTGGAATTATAACAACTACAATTCCAATAACAACTACAAGAGAGGGGAAAGCTCAACACGAGGTCGTGGAAGAGGAAATTCGAACTCGAGGTATGACAAATCTCAAGTTCGATGTTATAATTGTCAGAAGTTTGGGCATTATGCTTCAGAATGCAGAGCACCTAACAATAGAGTTGAGGAGAAGGCCAATTATGCGGAGGAGAAGGGAAATGAGAAAGAAAATCTTCTTCTTCTAGCACGGAAGGAGACTGATGGCAGCCAAGAAAATTCCTGGTTTCTTGACAGTGGTGCAAGCAATCACATGTGTGGAAGGAAAGACATGTTCATGGAGTTGGACGAGTCAGTAAGCGGAAATGTCTCATTTGGAGATGATTCCAAAATATTGGTGAAAGGAAAAGGTAACATCCTTATTCGTGCAAAAGATGGTAGTCACCAATTAATTTCAAGTGTCTACTATGTGCCTAATATGAAAAGCAACATCTTGAGTTTGGGTCAACTCTTAGAAAAAGGCTATGATATCCATTTGAAAAATTGTAGTCTTTTTATACGAGATGACAAAGGAGATTTAATTACCAAGGTACAAATGTCAAAGAATATAATGTTCCCTTTGAATATTCAAAACGATGTTGCAAAGTGTCTAAAGGTATGTTACAAAGATGCATCATGGCTATGGCATCTTCGATTTGGGCATCTTAACTTTGGAGGATTATAGTTATTATCCAAGAAAGAAATGGTGAGAGGCTTACCTTGCATTAATCACCCTGACTAACTGTGCGAAGGATGTTTACTTGGGAAGCAATTCAGAAAAAGCTTTCCAAAGGAGTCAGACTCAAGAGCTAAGAATCCACTCGAGCTAATCCATACCGATGTATGCGGTCCGATCAAGCCAAGCTCTCTTGGTAAAAGTAATTATTTCCTTCTCTTTATTGATGATTTTTTAAGAAAAACTTGGGTATATTTCTTGAACCAGAAATCAGAAGTTTTTAAAATATTCAAGAAGTTCAAAGCTGTCGTGGAAAAGGAGAGTGGTCGTAAGATCAAGGCAATGAGATCTGACCGAGGAGGAGAATTCACTTCGAGTGAATTTCAAGAATTTTGTGAAGCAAATGGAATTCGTCGACCAATGACAGTTCCTTGATCACCTCAGCAAAACGGAGTAGCAGAAAGAAAGAATCGAACCGTCCTCAACATAGCTCGGAGTATGCTCAAAAGTAAGAAACTTCCCAAGGAATTTTGGGCGAAAGCAGTGGCGTGTGCCATCTACTTGTCAAACCGATCTCCAACAAGAAGTGTTTGGGGAAAGACACCGCAAGAAGCATGGAGTGGAAGAAAACCGAGTATCTCCCACCTGAGAGTCTTTGGGAGCATAGCCCATGTACATGTACCAGACAAGAGAAGAACCAAACTTGATGACAAAAGCGAGAAGTTCATCCTCATTGGCTATGACAACAACTCCAAAGGTTATAAATTGTGCAATCCTAACAATGGGGAGATTGTAATTAGCCGAGATGTGATATTTGATGAAGAAGGAGAATTTGATTTTGGCTCAAGTATAGATGATTTCAACTTCTTTCCCGACTTTGAAGAAGAGAATAAAGAAACGATTATAGAGCAAGAAGGAGAAGTTCAACAAGAGACTACTACTCCACCTACCTCACCAACATCAACCACTCATGGAGACTCATCACCATCGTCAAGTGAAAGTTTCAATGAAAGAGTTGTTCCCCACACAAGAAGTCTACGGGATCTCTATGAGGTAACCGAAAGACATGATAATCTTACCCTCTTCTGCCTCTTTGCCAATTGTGAACCAGTAAACTTCCAAGAAGCTGCACAAGACAAGAAGTGGAGATATGCGATGAATGAAGAAATTGGGTCCATTGAGAAGAATGACACTTGGGAACTCGCTTCACTTCCAAAAGGTCAGAAGGCTATTGGTGTCAAATGGGTGTACAAAATGAAGAGGAATGCTATGGGAGAAATAGAAAGACACAAGGCAAGGCTAGTCGCAAAAGGATATAGTCATAGACCTGGCATTGACTATGATGAGGTATTTGATCCTGTTGCCCGCTTAGAAACTGTGAGATTAATCATCTCCCTAGCATCTCAAAATAGGTGGAAGATTCATCAACTAGATGTAAAGTCTGTATTTCTAAATGGAATACTTGAAGAAGAAGTCTACATCGAGCAACCTTTGGGATATGTAGTGAAGGGACATGGAGACAAAGTCTTGAAGCTCAAGAAAGCTCTCTACGGGTTAAAGCAAGCACCAAGGGCATGGAATAGTCGTATTGACAAGTACTTTCAAGATAATGGTTTCAGCAAATGTCCATACGAGAACACTTTATATATCAAGATCAAAGATTAAGATATTTTGATCGTGTGCTTATATGTGGATGATTTGATTTTTTTCGAAAGCAACCCAAACATGTTCAATGACTTCAAGAAAGCAATGGCGAAAGAGTTCGAGATGACAGATATTGGGCTAATGGCGTACTATCTTGGCATTGAAGTTAAACAACGAGAAGATGGAATTTTCATCTCACAGGAAGGCTACACCAAGGAGATCCTCAAGAAGTTCAAGATGAATGACTGCAAGGCAATTAGCACACCAGTGGAGTGCGGAGCTAAGCTATCAAAGAATGATGAAGGTGAAAGTGTAGATCCAACTTTCTTCAAGAGTTTGGTTGGAAGTTTGTGCTATCTAACTTGTACAAGACCTGACATCCTCTACGCAGTTGGACTTGTAAGTCGATACATGGAAACCCCAAAAACCTCGCATTTTAAGGCTGCAAAAAGAATTCTTCGCTATCTTAGAGGTACAATTGACTTTGGTCTGTTATACTCGTTTTCTAATAATTACAAGCCTGTTGGTCATAGCGATAGCGATTGGGGTGGAGATACAGATGATAGAAAGAGCACCACAGGGTTCGTGTTCTTTATGGGAGATACCGTTTTCACATGGATGTCAAAGAAGCAACCAATTGTCACACTCTCTACATGTGAAGCTGAATATATAGCCGCTACATCATGTGTTTGTCATGCAATTTGGCTCAAAAATCTGCTGAAGGAACTGGGTTTATTATAAGAGGAGCCAATAGAGATTTGTGTTGATAATAAGTCAGCGATAGCCCTGGCAAAGAATCCAGTTTTTCATGATCGAAGCAAGTATATCGATACTCGTTTCCATTACATAAGAGAATGTATTACAAGAAAAGACGTGAAACTGAGGTACGTAAAATCTCGAGACCAAGTTGCCGATATCTTTACCAAGCCACTGAAGTATGAGGACTTTGTGAGATTAAGAAATTCTCTTGGCATAACAAAACAAGTTTAAGAGGGGGTGTTGAAAATATAAACTTGTTTTATATTTAATCAACCAATTTCTAAGAAGCATCCTAAGTTAGGTAAGGTGTGTTTATTTATTCTTAGTGCTTCATAGTGGCTAAACAAGTGGAAGCAAATTGTGTGGCTTATGAATATGTGGATTAATTTAATTTGAACCCCATTGAGTGCATTTGATTTTTCTCTAGTATAAATAGCCATCATCATTGAGTTCTTAGAATCATCAAACAACAAGGAAGATAATAAGCAAAGCTTATTAGTTGTAATAGAGAGAAGTTAAGTTGTAAGAGTGTTTTCTTCTTTGTAATAATATTTGAGTGCTAAATACAAGATAGTTGTGTGAGTGTCTTTGAAAGCTTATTTCCAACACTAACTAGGTGACCTGGAAAACTAAGATAGAAGATCTCTTGCACTGTAAAGATCTTTATGGACCCATTGAAGGTATTATGACAAGACCAGAAGGTACGTCTGACGCTAACTGGAACAAACTTGACAAAAAGGTCATCTAAATTATTCGACAATGGATTGATGATTATATTTTTTATCAGGTATCCACCAAAAATTCAGTAAGCACTTTGGAAGAAGTTAGAAAATCTATATGATAGAAAGACCATCGCCAAAAAAGCTTTCATATTTCAAAAGATATTAAATTTGAAATTCAAGGCAGGAAGTTCCATTGAGGAACATTTAAATGAATTAAATAGTATTACTAACCATCCTGCATCAATGGAAATTATTTTTGACAATGAATTGTAGGCCTTGATTCTCTTTAGTTTTTTTGCTAGAAAGCTAAGAGACCTTGGTGGTAACAATTAGTAATTCGACACCTAATGGAGTTATCTCCATGAGTCAAGTAACTAGTTGTTTACTAAATGATGGAACTTAGAGATAATCAAATATACATTCTCAGTCCGAAGCTTTTGGCACTCAAAAATGGGGAAGAGGAAGTAGATCATCTCACCTTTATAGAAAAAGCCGTAAAATTCATGATAAAATTCGTGATAGTCAAGGAACACCAAATTGAAAGAAAAATATTAAGTGTAATTATTGCTAGAAATAAGGATACATGAAGATGGAATGTAGCAAGATCAAGTTCAAAGAAAAATGTTAAGAGAAAGGTGATCGTCCATTATGAAAGCACAACTGCAGTTTCTTCCGATGGTGAACTTATGACTGTTTGTGACAATCTTAATCTTATAGTTGTGTGAATGACTCTGGTGCTTTGTTTCTTGTCTCTTTGCAAGCCGATTTCTTCACTTCTTACACTCAAGGGGATTATGGGTGTGTTTATATGGGAAATAAAGTTTTGTATAAAATCATTCGTATAGGAGATATCTGTTTGGAAACTAATATTGGTTGCATGTTGTTTCTTATAGATGTGATGCATGTACCGAATATTCGACTAAATTTTAAATCTACCAGTAAGATTGATGATGAAATCTTATGACCAATTTCGTGATAGAAGGTGGAAGTTGTGCAGGGGCTCTTTATACAATGCAAGAAAAAATTATCACGGGAGTTGTGAATGTATTAGAAGATGATTCAGTCACTGAATTATGACATAAAAGTCTTGGACATATGAGTGAAAATGGGCTGACAATTTTGTTAAAGAAAGAGCTTCTTACAGGCATGAAAGGTGGCCCACTTAAAACTTGTTTTCATTATTTAGCCAGTAAATAAAATAGAGTTTATTTTCGTATAAAATTTTCATTAAGAAAATCAAATATCTTGGAATTAGTACATTCTGATGTGTGTAGCCTTATGAAAGTTAGGACACTTGGTGGTTCTCTCTATTTTGTCACCTTTACTGATGATCACTCCAGTAAATTGTGAACTTACCCTTTAGAAACTAAAGATCAAGTGCGAGATGTGTTCAAGAACTTTAAAGCCAAAGCTGAAAGATAAATGGGGGGAAAATTAAAATGTGTTTGCTCTGATAATGGAGGTGAGTACATTGGGCCTTTTGATGAGTATTGCAACATTTGATATCTATCATCAAAGGACCATTAAGAAGACCCCTAAAAATGGAGTTTTCAAGAGGATGAATTGCACCATTTTTGAAGGAGTCAGATGTATACTTTCATATGCTAAATTTCCTAGATCCTTTTAGTGAGAGGTTATGCAAACAATCATATGATTAATTAATTTGTCTCCTTCAGCACCTCTGAACGGTGATGCTCCATAAAGAGGTTGGACAGGTAAAGAACCATCTTATGATCATTTAAAAAAAAATTGTTACAGGGAATTTTTTCATATCCCAAAACATGAGAGTTTCAGACTTAATGATAGGGAAAAATAATTTATATTTTTGGCTATATACATGAATAAGTTGGCTAGAGAGTGTGGGATCCGGTAAATAAAAAACTTGTGACAACCAAACGTGTTGTGTTTCTAAAGATCAAACATCTACATATTTTAAAAGAGGTGCTCAACTAGAGTCTCATAGTGCTCTAAAATCCATTAATGGGGATGATCTTATTTATCTCGATCCTATCTCTTCATATACAAAGTAGTCACATGAACATGATATATTAGGAAATGAGTTTCCGAATAATGATGAAGATCCACCTATCGATGTCGAAGTAGAAAATCAGGTGTCCACGTAGCCATCTTGATCGGTATCAGAGTAACCTAGTCGGCTTGAAGGATGATCAACTCCAAAATTTGAACCATTAGGAGTAGCAAAAGTTAATCAGCTGGAAAAGCAGTAAACATCGAAAACTAAGAGTCATATTTATTACATACAGATGTAAATGCCTGGAAATATAAAGGCATTCCATCTCTAGGGTTTCATACCCCTATTAATAGACAGTCTCTCTTAGCTCAAGGGAAAAATACAATCATTCTCAAGCATACCATACTCAGTTATTGTAATAAACATAAATAAAATTATAATGGGCGTAGGCTTTCCTCATAGCCTAACCAGTTTAAAAATCTCAGTCCATCGTGTGTTTGATTAAGATTGCTCTTATCATCTATCTATGATTATAAAATTGGATCACTCCATTTTTAGACATCAGCAGATTAGCGCCCTCTGTGGGAACGACTGCTTGTCATCGTTATCTACCTCATATATTTATTTGTTCATTCTTTAGTTTAAAGAATGTCCATTGTTCATAAAAGCAGCTCGACGGCTATAGGCAATAATCCAGAAATATCTTCTCCCCCTGGCAAGACAGGCCTCTAGAGAATCCCATTCAATTTGGCTATAGAATAAGAAACTATAAAAGAGTCAGTCAGATAATTGGCTTGCACAATGCAAGATAAATCCTCCAATTCTAGAAGAAATATGCAACATCCACCTGCAAGGAATGAGAGGAGTTACCATTCTTGCTATTCTCATGATAAGTCGTACTACCCTTGCACATCTTATTCATTCCGTTCAACAGATTACTATGATTGTAGCTATTTTCCAAGGAAAGGATAAGTGTATTAGAGAGGCTAAGTATGGAATCTACTTTTGACAGTCTAGGTCCTCAGGTAACCAAAGGTCATCATAGGGAGCAAGAACGTCATCGTGAACACAAAGAAAGATATGTGAGATCAAAAGCTAGTATGAGGAACTTTGTGCATGCCGAGTTGACCTATCAAGAGGAGAGTATACCACATAGGCATAGTAAAGCCACCAAATCCAAGTCTGTAAAAACCAAACCAGAAGAACATTCCTGAAAGGGATCCATATAGTGACTGGAAGATCGATTGGCCAAAATGGCCAAAATAAAAAATATAGTACAAAGGAGCTTTGTTAAAGGTTCACCTTTTGTCCAAGATATTGTGGACTACCCCACACCTTCCAATTTCAAGCCACCGGTCATCACTCCCAAATATGATGGGAAAACTAATAAAGTTTTACATATTCACTAGTACCAAGCTAATGTTAACATTTATTCCGTCCTTGACGAGATGAGATGCAGGAATTCTCCAATTCCATCACATGTCTAGTACAGATATGGTACAATAATATATCTAGAGGTAATATTTCCAGTTTTCACCAATTAGCCGAATTATTCTTGATAACTTTTGCTTTGGGGACAAGACAATCAAGAGTGTTACTCATCTCTTAACTGTGCACCAAAAATCTAGAAATAGCACCCGAGATTATATTATACGGTTTAGTAAGGATAAGTTTAAAGTGATGGATTATAAAAAAATAACCATTGCAACATTAATGAGTGTGTTGGTGGAAAAATATCTTTACCACGCCCTAGAGAAAAACCCACCCAAGACTACAACAACTTTGATGGCTAAAGATGGAAAGATCATGAACCCCGAGGAAGCCATGTAAGCAAAAGAAGCATCAAAAAGTAAAGTCGGTGGACAAAAGAAAAATTCGCTCAAGAAAGATCAAAAGGATAAGAATTCTGACATGATCAAGAAGTTCGATGAGTATACTCCACTCACTAAGGGTGTTCACCACCTCTTAGAAGATATCATGGGTAACAAATATTTGGACTATCATGGGAAACTAAAGATGACCCTAACAAAAGAGACAAGTTAAATTACCGTGATTTTCATCGCGACCATGGACATACCACTTATAATTATATAACTCTCAAGAACGAATTTGAAATTCTTATTCGAAGAAGTTAACAAAATTGATTAATTAGAATGGTATCCGAGATACTAGCATAAGATCTGAATCATCCGACTGAGGAAAAGAGGACACAAAAAGGGCATGCAACAATGATTATGAAGATGACCCCGACTTGTCGAAAAAACCTAATGAGACAGAAATGGATATATGCATGATTTTCTTTGGTTGTCATTTTATCATAGGAGGAGAAGCAGGTAGATGGGATGGACTTGCTGAAAGAAAGGAGTACTTGAGTAAAGCCAAAGCTTGTCCCACTATTAGGTTTATTGATATGTCTAAAAGAAGTGATGGTCAGCCTAAGATGGTTAATAAAGTCAAATTGGTGATCGACTTCTCCAAAAAGGATCTAAGTGGGGCAATTTATTCTCATGATGATTCGCTGGTAATTATTTGAAGAGTTCACCATGGAAATCTGGACAGAGTTTTGGTTGATATTAGGAGTTCTGATATTGTAATGTTCTACAACTGTTTCCAAATATTAGGGCTATGATACAGTGAGATGGAACCATATCACATGCCTCGTATAGTGTTTTCTGGAGAAAAAAGTATATCCCCCGGGAACCATCAAATTGGACGTACTGGTCAGCACTTGGCCAACGAGAAGGATGGGAACGAATTTGCTTCTTCGTAATGGAAAAAAAATTACCTTCAGCCTACAACATAATCCTTGGTCGGGTAGGTTTGAAGGAACTGGAGACGGTTCCATTTACTGTGCATCAATTCATGAGGTTCCCTACCAACTATGGAGTCGTTGTAGTAAATGGTAACTAGAGAGAATCACGGTAATGCTATTATACTTTCGTCGACTAATAAGAGATAAAGAGGGGCACAACTACTTTTTATATTGATACCTTGGATCCTCACGAAAAGGAGGACTTGGTGAAAGGATAGGTCATGGAAGAAACAAAAACTATTATGCTAGATGCTTAGAAACTAGAAAAGACCACCCAGATTAGCTCAAGACTAAAACCTTCTATCGGATAAGAATTAATTACATTCCTTAAAGATATGAAGAATGTGTTTGCCTTGAGTCATGAGGATATGATAGGGATTGATCACAACTTCATCTACCATAAACTCAATATCTACAAAGATGTTAGGGCGATTAAGTAGAAGCACAGAGTTTTTAACCCACAGAAGAATATCGCGATCCAAGAAGAGGTGAAAAATTATAGAAAGAACAGTTCATTGAGGATGTTAAATATCTGACATGATTGGACAATTTAGTAATGGTAAAAAAAGAATAAAAAATGGTCAATGTGTGTGGATTTTACCAACCTTAACAAAGCATGCCCAAAAGACCACTTTCCTTTACCAATGATTGGTCAATTGGTAGATGCCACAACATGTCATGAATTGCTTATCTTAATGGATACTTGTTCTGGTTATAACCAAATTAAGATAAAATCGAAGGATAAGGAGATCACATCCTTCATCACCATCCAATGAACTTACTGCTACAATGTAATGCCCTTTGGGGTCAAGAACATTGGTGCAATGTAGCAGAGGTTGGTAAACAAAGTCTTTGCAGAACAAATTGGCAAGAACATGGAGGTGTATGTAGATGATATGGACACCAAAAGTAAGTTTGTTACCGATCACATTGCTGACCTGGACCAAACATTTGACCAGCTGGAAAAACATTAAATGAATCTCAATTCTACCAATTGCATATTTGGAGTCCAAGAAGGTATGTTCTTAGGGTATATTGTATATTAAAGGGGAATCGAAGACAAACCTAATAAAATAAAGGCTTTACTGTAAATGCAATCCCCGACTAATAAGAAAGATGTGAAAAAGATGATAGTAGCAACCCTAAATCATTTCGTATCTCAGGACACAAAGAAATGTCTTCCATTCTTCAAGGTGCTTAAAAAGACCTCCAAATGGAATGATGAATGTGAAAAAGATTTTTTGCACTTGAAGAAGTATTTGGGTCCCCTCCCCCCCCCCCCCCCCCCCCCTACTCTCCCGACCAGTTTTGGGTGAGAAGTTGTACTTGTACTTGGCTGCTTTAGAGTCTGCTGTAAGTTAAACCTTGATCGCTTACTAGTTTTTTTTTAACAAAAGTTCAAGTTGTTAAGAAGGATTCAATCTGGCTTTTTGGATAAACTCTGCTTAGAAAACAAACAAAATAACACAAGAGGTGTTTACAAAAAGTTTATGAACGAGTTATATCAGATATTAGTGAACAAGTTTTGAAAACCAAAACTAATTTAGTTAAAGTAGCAATATAGCAGTAGGGATGAGAGAATTATAAAACATGCATAGTACACAAGATTTTTAACGTGGTAAAACCCTAAAATAAGATAAACATCCACGGTGATCTCTACGTCACCAAACAAACAAAATCCACTACAAAATATGTTTTAGGTTACAAATAGGCAACGAATTATACACACAAAAAGACCTAGTCTATGTTCAGACATATGCCAGCACACTATAGCAGATATGACTTCTGCAAACTCTTGATGTTGTCTTTGTCGTTCCTCTGTTTGGCTCCTCTTGCTCTTTTTAATATTTACGACATCTCAATAGTTTGAATCTCTCAACCAACACAAGTTAAGTAATTTGATGGTGTTAGTGGGTGTTGTGCCTAAACACATGCATGCATAAACACACACACACACACACACACACTCGCGCGCGCGCGCACACACATACACACTTATACATACGGTTTCCTACAAATTACAAATATTCTAAGAATAATAGGTAGGGTGTTTCACAACACTGAAATCGTGTTTGAATCTTGAGGTTTATAAAGCTTCAAATCTGAGTTCTTTAAGATTCTCTTTAAAACCAGATTCTTCGAATCTTATTTACGTACAAGTTTTTTGAAATTAAAACCTTAGATCAGAAAAAATGAAAACATAATTTTCAGTTTTGGTAAAGAGATTTGTTGGATTCACAAAAAAATTTATAAAATCTTTTTATTTTAAAACAAATCCAACAAAGAGAGTTAAAGATTTCTTAATAAATAAATCAACCTAACTACAACATGATTATTTTCACTTAGAAAATCAGATCTACAAGTTTCTATTTATTAGAAGCGAGTCCTAATTTTTGTGAAATGTGTTAGGAGAGAGATAAAAACCTAAGCGGTTTGAATCACTAACGAACAAAAACCCTCACACTCAAAAATAAATTTTCTCGAAGAAAAATGGGACGGTTTTGGTAAGGGTTTTTATTTTTCTCTCATATTTTGTTTTCTCTCTCTCTCTCTTTTCTTTGTCTCTTCTCTCTTTTTTCCTCTTAAAACTTAACTCTCCCAAAGATTGTAAATGAGGGGATGATAGGATCCATTTATAGTGAGTGAAGAAGGATCTGGAAGGTGTGTTTGAAATGAACAGTGGGGGATTAACTTTACCCTTCATATGATCAATCGTGTGGCTCACAACGCACCGCTTTTAAAACATCTCTGATTGGATTAAGGCGTCACAAGGATCAACTCAATTACATACAGTCCATAGATTAAAAAGGATTAAATGGTCAAGATGGACTCGCACGGTTATGAGATCAAACAAACACAAATCCAGTCTGTAGATGTGTAACACGTGTAGGGCTTGGATGGCATAACAGACGCGTATTTTGGGTTTTAAAAAAATCCCATTTTCATCCCCAACATTCTCTAGCACTTTCGAATTCTACCCAACAAGTTTTTTAAGAAGTTTAAAAAATTCCAATTAAGCCCAAAACAATTTGAAAACCTAATTTTAATTTCTTAAAAAAAGATTTTAAATTTTTAAAAAATTCCTAAAAATCATTAAAAATTGTAGAAGGATATTTTAAACCAAATTACACACACACACACACCTCATAAATACAATATGCAATTGCAAATGTAATCCTAAAGTGATTGTGTGTTGGTTTTCTACCTGTTCAAGCTTCTCATGAAGAAATTGTCTTTGAAGATCATAAAGAGGCAATGAGGCTTGGGTAAAAATAATGATGACACAAATTTTGACTCTATTTCCAAACTAGATAAGCTTTTATATTTTAGACTCGAGTGATTCATATATATAGTGTGCTTCAATCTCCCCCTTTGGAAATATGAGACAAAATATCCTTTGAATCATCTAGGACTCGTCGGGATAAAAAAAAATAAGAAAACCTTATTCCTATAAAATTCTATCTACCCCATATCCTAGAAATGAAATAGTACATAACTCAACTAATTACAGACCAATACCCTAAAAATATATCCACTAAATGGTACTGAATCCTGAAAATAGATAACTAAGATCAAGCTTTTTATTTAAATTAGGTAAACCAATAATAATAAACACTCAAACATTTCTCCCCCATTTTGTCTCAAATGGACAAAGGGTAAGAACTCACAATTCAGAATATATATGATGAATGTACAAAGTGATATCAATAAACTATCATTCAATGAGCTGTATCACGGATCTCCTACATAAAACACAAATAAGAGGTGTCTTTTTATCATTTATATAACGACCATACCCTTTTTCCTCAAAGATTAATCATAAGCATGAAGACAGCTAGAAGATATAATTAAAAGTTGATAGAGAATTGTTCTAAAAATATCATGACAATATACTTTCTTAAAGATTCAAATCTCAAATTGTCCAGAGTTTTGGTAAATAAATCAGCCAATTGGAATTATGTGGGCAACTACTTAATCTCTAATTCTTTTGATTCTACTAACTCTCGAATAAAATGATGCCTGATTTTTATGTGTTTGGTACGAGAGTGTTGAACCGAATTTTTCAAGATATTTATGGAACTTTGAATGTCGCAATATAAAGTTAGTTTATTCTTTGCAATGCCGTAATCACACAGCATCTTCTTAATCCATATTAATTGGGCACAACAACTACTGGCTTCTATAAATTTAGATTCGACAGTGGAAAGGGATGTACAATTTTATTTCTTACTTGACCATCCTACCACATTATTTCATATGTAATGATAGGTGTCTGGTGTACTTTTTCTCTCATCGAAATAGCCAGCCTAGCCGGCGTCTATGTATCCTACAATATCATTGGATGTGTCCTTAGTGTACTATATTCCTAGGTTTAAAGTCCCTTTAACATATTTAATAATATGTGACACATTGAAGGTGACTTTCCTTGGGATTACTTTGATAGCGTGCACAAACACAAACTTTGTACATTATATCTAGATATGAGGCTGTAAAATATAGGAGGCTACCTATCATAATTCTGTAGAGGGTGGGGTCTATAGGTGTCCCATGTTCGTATTTAGAGAGTTTAATAGACGTACGCATAGGTGTCCTGGAGAGAAGACCGAACTTTTTAACTAACTCTATAAGGTATTTAGATTGCCAAATGAATAATCCCTCAGACAGCTATATGACTTGGAGTCCTGGAAAGTATTGAATCGCTCCCATTAAGGACATTTGGAACTCCCCATGCATTACATCAGAAAACATTTTAACCCCAGATGGGGAAGTTGATTAAAAAATGATACCGTCTACATGAACTTGAGCTATTAAGACATTTTTGCCAAAAAATTTAATAAAGAGAGTTTGATTATTGTCACCACGACGGAATCCTTTTTTGATGAGAAAGGTTGAAAGTCAATCATACCAGGCTATGGGAGCTTGTTTCAAACCATATAAGTCTTTTTTCAAATGAAAGACATGGTTAGGGTATTCCAGATATATGAATCCTTTAGGCTATTTTACATAAGTTTCTTCAGTTAGAATACCATTAAGGAATGCAAACTTTACATCCATTTGATAAAGAGAAAATCTTAAATGACAGGGTATAGCTAAGAGAATACGAATAGGTTCGAGATGGGTTATAGGAGCAAAGGTTTCTTTAAAATCGATCCCTTCAATTTGGGAGTATCTATGGGCTAAAAGTCTAGCCTTATTTCTAACAATCATCCATGTTTCATCAGTTTTGTTTTTTAAAATGCATCTACTGCCAATAACCTTTTTATTTTTAGGACTAGGAACAAGATACCATACGTCATGAGTTTTAAACTGAATGAGTTCTTCTTGCATAACACCTATCCAAAAAGAATCATTTAAAGCTTTATTAACATTTTTCGATTCTACAAGAGAAACAAAATATGCAAAATGAGCATTATCACGTAACTGGGATCTTGTTGGAACAGGCTCATCTGGGTTACCGACCATATTTAATAAGGGATGATCCTTAGAAACTCAGTTGGGCACTTTAGGGTTCTCAATAGGTTAAGAATCATCTACAATAGGGTGGTCATCTACAATAGGGTACTTATATATTATTTTAGATATGTAAAAAATAAGTTCATTAAATTAATTAAATTTACTAATTGGGTCGGGTCGGGTCGGGTCGGGTTGAGTTCGGGTTTCATAAATACCAATTCGGGTAGGATGGGTTTTAATAGTAAGACCTGTTTTGGTTCAGGGAGGGACGGAATTGGATTTGATTTTTCAAAACCCGTCCCAAACCATCCCTCTTGCTATCCCTAATATGATTCAATTCCACGAGAAATCTCCGATCCAAAACCTAAACAACCTCATAGTTAGGATGAAGATGAGGATGGTATATGGAGACCAGCAAAGTATAAAAGGAAGTGGAAGATTCCTTAGATTGATAACCATAATTTGAATATGATCCCGACCTTTATGTGTTGAAGATAATTCAATACGTGGGATATTGATGTATGATAGCTAATGCATTAGTTTATGAATATGAGATAATGCACTAATTTATGAATTATTTTAGGACTAAAATCACTTTCATTGTGAATTCGCAGTTAACTAGGTTGCAAGGTTGGTTACGAATAGTTCAAGCATAATTTGGATGAAAAAAATAACCTATTTACTTAATCATAATTTGGATGAATAAAAGTTAATTTGGACTAAAATCACTTTCATTGTGAATTCGCAGCACACACTATTTACTTACTAGAACTAAATATAATTAGCTAAAATTTCAACGCAGACACAAAAATAGAAGAACATAAACTATCAAATAGTGCGTACCTGCAGTTTAACACCAAAATCTATTGAATGAACACAAACTGCTTGGAAGAGCAACCATTTTTGCAGTATAAAATCTCGGATACAGGTTAGGAGAAGTTAGTTAAAAATTATCCTAAATGGAGGTAAGGTACTTAGATTACCTTATTGTTTCTTAAAGGACAAATTAGTACTTCCAATTTTAAACACCAGATGGTTCACCAGCTCAGAAACACAGCTGACGATGATAAAAGGAGAGCTAGGGATACTACTCACTTGACATGTCCCCCAAAATCATCCCGAGACCATTGTCAATATCCATTATTTTGATCGACAGTTCTGAAAACTCCTTCTGCTATTGGAAATAGAATATTTTCATTCCATGTTCACATCGCTTTCCAGCAATACATATTTGCCAACAATGCTCACTTGTATGTAGCACAAGCTTAATGATGATATAGAATGAAACATAGAAAAAAGGGAAGGGGCTTTATATGACAAATGCAATTTATAACACGCAATACTACCCATTTATTACATTATAAAAAAGGACAAATGACTATATTTTTATTTTCACTTGGATTAACAGCGTGTTTGGAAGTTTTATTTTGGAGAGAAAAAAAAGGAAAGAAAGGGAACTTATGTTTTATTTTCGTCGTTTGAGAGTTTACATAGGACGTTTGGGAGTTTAAAAGGAGAGAAAAGAAAGGATTTTTTTTTAAAAAAATTCCCTTCCATTCTTTCCAAAACTTTCCTTTCAAATTGAGTTGAAACTTTACCTAATGCAACACTGCATTTTCCCTCCCGAGTAGGCCTGTCAATGGGTCTGGACCCAGATCCGACCCGAACCCGTTCCGTATAATAGGATCTGAGCATATTTTTTTGGACCCGAGACCCGAATACCGGAAGACTCGTTTATTAAACGGGTAGGGTCTGGATCTTATACAAGACCCGGACCCGAAGACCCGACCCGAACTGTACATTATTATTTTGTATATATATACATATATACTATAAATTTATATATATATTTATAAATATATCTTATCAATATAACATGTAAATATTATATATAAAAATATATATATTTATGTATATAATAAATATAATAAATATAAGTAATATATGTTTTATTTATACTAATAATATTCTACAATACATTACAAAATATTTTAATTTAAGATTAAATAATAAAGAAGGGGGATAAAATAAAATAAATGTACATATTTGACCAGACCTGGAGCCGAAGACCCGAACGGATCCGGGTCTGGATCCAATATTGTAGCCCCGATGAAGACTCGGACCCGAACCCGAACCCGATAAAGACCCGATTACACGAATCTGAATCTCTCTAAACCCGACCCGTCTCCGACCCGTTGACAGGCTACTCCCGAGTGATGATGACATAGGGATGCATGTTACGTGCTCGTAACATTTAAATCTCATTACATGGAAGCATCAATACACATGATCATGAGAAATGTAATTTCCAACAGTGATCATTATACAGGAAAGAGCTTCGATCAAGCTATTAATACTTTCCATATTTGACCAATAAAACACTTTATTTCAGTATACAACAGTTACTCCATAGCTGCTGAAATGGAGCACTTAAACGCTGCAATAAATGAACATGATCCAGAAGGTATAGATGATGACATAAATAAGACTAATATTGTTGCTGATATATACGACCATGATCCAGCATATACTGTCTCAGGTACGATGGATGTGCCATCAAATCGACTGCGATTCTTAAAAAAAGGGCATTATCTCCGGTAATGGTTCACTGGCCCTAGTCACCGGTGATCAGAAGAGAAAGTGTGCAGTTCAAAATATGAATGAAATCCCTCAAAATCAGGAACCATAAATTCAGGGACCTTCCAAATTTAGCGTAAATAGTTTCAACAAACTGGTGTAAGGACCTTCAGTTTATTTCCTTCTTCGAAATGTGGTCTTTACTAATCTGTTTTTAATATAGAATATATGTTATATCATGTATAAATGTTCATATTCCACACGAAATAAAGAATAAAAAGGAATTAGAATTCCAATTAAATCTCAACTTTGACGGATGGTTGAGATTAATTGACATTTGGAATTATGACCCTCTCTCCACCTATAAATAAATGCCTTTCCTCCATCAAAAGTGAATCCAATGCATCCACGACATCCCAATTAAAACACATACCGAAAAGTTTATAGGCAAGGAGAGAGAAGCCAAATTATCCCTTAAAGGATTGCTAAGGTCAATAGGCAACGACGCCGGTCACTAGCAGGACTGAATCCATGGCGTCAAAAGGAGGTATATAAAATTACTCTTTTCACATGTCTATTGACGTGATTATCATATTTTTCAAAGATTTTGGGAATCATGCATAAACTATAACTTACATGTGGTATCAGAGCTGATGTTAAGAACATATGATTTTCCATTAAAATAGATAATGATGTTATTGTTTTCAGAATGTGAAAGGTCAAAACTTGATCGAAATTTTTCAAAACTGGCATGGTCGACTGGAAACTTCGAAATAAACAAAAGCCATTGTTTACAATGGGCGCAACCCCAGTTTAGCGTTTTAACGTCGTTTAAACCTTCAAAAATGCGTTTTCGCCATTTTGGTAATAATGTCAATGCTTATAACTCTAGTTTAAAATTTGATTTTACAATTCTGCAAATTGGAGAGTGATCCTCAAAAGATTATTTATGTTATTGTAGTGATAACTAAAAAAAATTCATTTTGGGAAAAATAAACTATTTTTCCATATTTTATGGTATAAATCACTACATAAATATATTGAAAATTATGGCTTGGCCACTTGCTGGAAATTATGACTTTTAGTATCCATAACTCTTAGAATTATTATGACTTTTAGTACTCATGACTCCTAGAATTATTATGATTATTACACTTCATGTCCTTTAGAATTCATTCGTTTATGCTACCATGTTTAATAGAATTATATCTATTAGAATTCCAGCTATTTTGTCTATTAGAATTCATGTCTAAAAGAATTATGTCTATTAGAATTCTAGCTATTATGACTATTAGAATTCATATCTAATAGAATTGTGTCTATTAGAATTCCTGCTATTATGTCTTTTATAATTCTTACTATTATGACTATTAGAATTCATATTATTATGTCTATTAGAATTTATTTTATTATGAATTTTGGAATTCATGCTACCAGCTATTAAAATTCATGCTACCATGACTTTTTGAATTCATGCTACCATGCCTTTTAGAATTCTTTAAATTATGCATTTTTTTTTGCAATTTTCAAAACCTTTTGGAATTCTAAAAATTATGTTTTTTCAAATTCTCAAAATTTGAATATGTCTATTTAACACATATCAATTAGTTTCCCACAGCTATACTATAATCATGTGTTAAATTAACAAATATATATTTTTTTAATTCTAAGGTTTTGGGATTCTAAACTTGTGAAATTCTAGAATGTACACATTTTTGCTATTCAAGAATTTTACAATTATGTGATTTTATGACTTATGATAAAATATGCATAAGTATTCATATTAATATCTTAAATGAATGCAATTGCATTATTAAAGTTAGGTATCACCACAGTGATACTTATTATTACTCATTCCAAATTAGTCATTTATTACCATTATGATGTTTAAATCTGTTTATTTAACATATATCAATTAGTTGCCCACATGTATACTATAATCATATGTTGAATAAACAATTAAGGAATGCTTACAAGTTCCAAATTAGCCATTTATTACCATTATAATGCTTAAATCTGTTTATTTAACATATATCAATTAGTTGCCCATAGGTATACTATAATCATATGTTGAATACACAATTAAGGAGTGTTTGTACATGTTTGAACCAAGGATATCCGTAGATACCTAATTCAATAACATCACTCAATTATGTTTGTTGAATATTACGACCATTATTGGTATTAAGTTAAAATATGTGATGACTACCCACATGAGCATCTTATTTTAATGTCATAAAATATTCAAATCTTACAATGTGTTAATTAAAGTTTTAAAGTCTTTCTTAATGGAGACTTACAAGAGAAAGTTTATATGCACTACACCAAAATGGGTAAATTGACACCCTTCCAGCGGCTAGCCTTGTCACGGTCATTGACCGTGACAAGCCCGTGATAAAAACTTGTCACGGTCAATGACCGTGACAAGGCCGTGACAACTGTACTTATCATGGACTTGTCATGGTCATTTATCGTGAAAATTCGTATAATATTGTCATGGTCAAGGACCGTGATACGTCCGTGACAAATTTCCATATAAAAAACCCTTTCTCCTCCTTTTTTTCCCCCACCGATTTCTTCCCTCCTTCTCTCTCTCTCTCTCTCTCTCTACTTTCAGGTTAGTTTCTCTCTCTCTCTCTCTCTCTCTCTCTCTCTCTCTCTTCCATTTATATATATGTGTGTGTATGTGTGTGTGTGTATATATATACTAGGGTGTACCCGTGCCGATGGCACGATGAAAAATTTTCTCTCGATTGTTTGTGATTATAGCACAATCATACCCGTGTAAATGTCACAGTGAAAAATTTACTCCCGATTATTTCGGCTTTCATGTCGTGTCACCGTATCTTGTCTAAATATAAAATTAGAAGTGTTTATTTTTTTAAAAAATTATCTTCTAATGTGCTGATTTAAGGATTAACGCAACATATTGTGTTTTAATGATTCAAATAGCCTAGACATTATACCACCTCTTAATCATCACAACAAACCCAAATAGTAGAACTAAAAAATTAAAATTTTAAAACTGAACAAAATTCTTGACATGATTGTGCCAATGTTTGTTAAGAAGTGAGTTATATCATAAATATTTCCACAATATGTATAAAGCCAATAAGAATTAAGGTCATTCCCACAATATGTATAAACCCAATAGGAGTTGATTATACCAAGAGCATTTCTACGGTCTATGGAACAATTAAATTTAATCATCCATGAAACACCCAATAGAAATTCTTTTGATCTGGCCTTAAATCACTACAAACAAACTTTGCACGATAGTAACATCAAAGTCCATGCAGCTATCTTAGTTTTAATACAAAATCTACTGTTTTTTTAAACAATCCAAACTCTTTTACACGGGTCTCCCCATCTTGTTTGTCAATCTCCTCAAAAGAGTCCCTAATGTAAGCATGCCTGTCTTTTAATGGAGTAAAAAGAACATACAATTTTCAGCAGAATTTTGTGTAAGAAACCCATAATATACAACACAATAAAAACTTGGCTATCTTTTTTTTGCCAATAAAACCTCCATCTCCTTTTGGCTAACCCATAATATACAACACAATAAAAACTTGGCTATCTTTTTTTTGCCCAATATCAAGTGTTAAAAAACTAAAAAAAATGAATCCCATTTTAATAAATGAGAAAAAAAAAAAACTGAAAATCTTTGAAGAAAAAGGTAGAAAATGATATGCCCGATGCCAATTTATAAATATTACTTCCTTGTGATTGAGGATATGAAACCTAAGGTACTGAGAGAGAAAAAGAATATCTGAATATTAATGAAGTAAGAAGGGGAAAAACATACCCACCAAAATGGTTGATTGTCTACTGAAGCAAAAGTTTGCTAAAAGATTCCGAAAAAATCAGCTAGGCATTTTGGATTTCAACACATGAAAATTATTATCCAACGGTTTAGATAATTTAGTTAAAATAACATTCACCTTCAAGAATCCACAACATAGATCATATAAAGCAAAGCAAATGAAAATTAGAAATTAATCAAAGATCAGGTATGATGCTTTCTCATACATCACTTCAATATCAGAGTGGATAGTGTTATGTCTACTATTTATAAATAACAATTGTACAGAATTATGAACAATTAAAATAATGACAGAATAGAAACAGAATAATAGAAATGAAATACTTACTAGAATTTGCAGAAATAATAATAATAATTAGAAAGAAATCTGAGCCCTGTTCAACAGTCTCCTTAAGACAAAATTATTCCTCCAACGTGCTTGAGTTTAATGAATAATTGCCTCCCAAGATAGAACGGATTTTCGGATTTAATCAAGCAGCACAGCAATGAATAATCCCAGCGAACACAATTTCTGTGTTTGTACTCAACAGAACCAAGAACATGCAATGCATGCAATCAGAAATTAATTTTCTGGGCAGAGGAAATAATGCAGTAGCAATTTCGGAATTTTTCAGTAGTTAAAACTGAGGGGGTAACATTTTATTTATAGTAAATGTCTTGACTGTTGGGAACAGTCAAAACCGAAATTAACTGTCAAAGCAGTTAATTTGGTTAACTGCTGACTCTTGAAATTAACTGATTATCAGTTAATTAAAGATTAATTAATTCCGTAATTAATTAATTAAAGCCCAGAAAGTTAATTAGATTCGGCCCAAAAATTTAAGAATTTTTATAAGCCCAAGCCCAAGCCCAAGCCCGAACCGAACCGAGCCGAGCCGAGCCGGCCGGACGGACGGACGCGCGCGCGCGCGCGTGTGGACTTTTGACCGAAAGTCAACCCGAGCATAGCTTAGGTCATCTCCCCTTCAAAGAGTTGGGATACCCCCAAGGCATCCAAGCCTTAGTCCATACTTGGGGTGTTATTAACTCATCAAAATTCCACTACTCTTCCAATGTGGGACAAGAGTTAAAACACACCCAATTCATTAACTTTCATTGCTTTGTGAGTCACTTTGGGGACATAATTATCATTCATAACTTATTGAAATTGGACATATGAATATACTACGTTAATCTCCTTGCGGAGGTGAACGCGTTCGTATATGGTCCCATAATTTCCGTAGTGTGGGTCCCACCTAAATTTGAGCTCAAAGTTGCTCAAAAATCTGTCCAGAAAAATCTGGACAGCTTTAAATACCCATTTATATTCCAATTTTCCAACAATCCCCCACATGAATGATATATCGCTATAAATAAAACAAAACAGATGCTGATGCAGATGCAGACACAGGTTGAGTAAAACTGAAGACTTATTGCATCGGGAGAAGTAGCCTAGTGGCCTTGAACTTTCCTTAGTGATATACTATCGGATTTACTTGGTTAATCAGTAGACTTCACGTCCTTGAACCGTCAACCGTTTTTGTAAACCTAGACAACAGTATTCACACAACAATTCTTCAACACAGTTGGTTCTCACGTTTGTGTTCATTTTGGCCGTGAACACCACTTGGTTCCGTAAGTATTTTAGAGAATATGCCTTTCATTATTCTCATAGAAGTGGCCCCCTTCTTACTTACGTAGGTGACTTCCATAAAGAGTATTCTGCAATACCCCACTTAGACGTACTAAGATATAGATGTCATTAAAAGCATAACTTATCCTAATTTCGCGGCAGATATGCACTGTCTCATCTTTGGAATGGATAGGATTAAATATCCTCCAGTGCTTACTGAATACAACGTAGTTCGGTTTTCCCATTGAACCTAGATCTTGGGATCTCCAGTCAGCTAGGTTGGGTTGCCACTATATTGATTCTTATTTATTTATAGGCTTTAGACCCATTCCTCTCGATGATCTTTCAACTTGCTCTCGGTTTAAACCTTTCGTTAGTGGATCCGATATATTATCTTTTGACTTTACATAGTCAATTGTGATAATTCCGTTTGAGAGAAGTTGTCTAACGGTATTGTGTCTACGACGAATATGTCGTGACTTTCCGTTATACATGTGATTTTGTGCTCTTCCAATCGCTGATTGGCTATCGCAATGTATACATATTGCGGGCACAGGTTTAGACCAATTTGGAACATCCTCTAAGAAATTTTGAAGCCATTCAGCTTCTTCTCCAGCTTTGTCTAGTGCAATGAATTCAGATTCCATTGTTGATCTAGCAATGCACGTTTGTTTTGAGGATTTCCAAGATACGGCTGCACCTCCGAGGGTAAACACATACCCACTCGTAGACTTAGAGTCTTTTGTATCAGATATCCAATTTGCATCGCAATGTCCTTCAAGAACAGCTGGATATTTTGAGTAATGCAATCCATAGTTTTGAGTATATTTTAAATAACCCAAAACTCGCAATATTGCTTTCCAGTGATCTCTTCCTGGATTACTCGTAAATCGACTTAGCTTACTTATTGAGTATGCTATGTCCGGTCGCGTACAGTTCATGACATACATTAAACTGCCGATAATACGAGAATATTCTAGTTAAGATATGCTTTCACCATTATTTCTTGCTAGATGTAAATTTACATCTACAGGTGTCTTGGTAGGACTAATATCATACTTCTTGAATTTTTCAAGAACTTTCTCAATGTAATGAGATTGAGATAATATAAGTCCATCCGATGTTCTAGAAATTTTAATTCCTAATATAACATCGGCGATTCCCATATCTTTCATGTCAAATCTACTACTCAACATTTGTTTTGTAGTTTTGACAATTTCCAAGTTACTACCCATGATAAGCATATCATCAACATAGAGGCATACAATGACATATCCATTATGAATGTATTTAAAGTAAACACATTTATCGCATTCATTAATTTTGAAACCATTTGATAACATTGCATTATCAAATTTTTCATGCCATTGTTTAGGTGCTTGTTTTAATCCATATAGTGATTTAACAAGCTTACATACTTTTCCTTCTTGTCCGGGAGCTTTGAACCCTTCAGGTTGCTCCATATAAATTTCCTCGTCTAGTTCACCGTTTAAGAATGCAGTTTTTACATCCATTTGATGTATTTCAAGTCCATTAATAGCAGCTATTGCTATTAACATCCGAATGGACGTTATTCTTGTTACCGGTGAATATGTGTCGAAGTAATCCAACCCTTCCTTTTGCCTATAGCCTTTAGCTACAAGTCTAGCTTTATATTTATCAATTGATCCATCGGCCTTCAATTTCTTTTTGAAGATCCATTTATAACCTAACGGTTTTGAACCTGGTGGAAGATCCACTAGTTCCCATGTATGATTTTGTAATATGGATTCAATTTCACTATTAATTGCTTCTTTCCAATTGGAAGCATCGGGTAAGGATATAGCTTCTTTATACGATTGAGGTTCATTTTCTAACAAATATGTTAGAAAATCCGGACCAAAAGAAGTCGAGGTTTTTGCTCTTTTACTACGTCTTGGTTCATCCTCTATTGATTCAATAGGTTGATGAGTACCACTTGTAGTATCTTGATATGTCCTTTTAGGAGGACCAGATTCTCGGGTCATGCTATACGGGAATTCATTTTCAAAAAATGAAGCATCCCTCGATTCAATAACCGTATTTACATGAATGTCCGAAATCTCAGATTTACAAACTAGAAATCGATATGCACTGCTATTAGTAGCATAACCGATGAATACACAATCCACGGTTTTTGGCCCTATTCTTACCTTTTTAGGTTTAGGAACCATCATTTTGGCTAAGCACCCCCACACTCGTAAATATTTATAGGAAGGTTTTCGACCTTTCCATAATTCATAAGGTGTCTTATGAGTCTTTTTGTGAGGTACTTTATTGAGAATGTAATTAGCAGAAAGTAAGGCTTCCCCCCACAAATTTTGTGGAGCTCCTGAACTTAATAACATTGAGTTCATCATTTTTTTCAAAGTACGGTTTTTGCGTTCAGCAACACCATTCGATTGAGGAGAATAAGGAGCGGTTGTTTGATGAATAATCCCATTTTCAGAACAAAATTCCTCAAATGGATATTCATATTCACCTCCTCTATCACTTCTAATAGCCTTTATCGTTTTGCTTAATTGATTCTCAACTTCATTTTTATATTGTTTAAATGCATTAATAGCCTCATCTTTACTATGTAACAAATATACATAGCAATATTTTGTGCAATCGTCAATAAAAGTAATAAAATACTTTTTCCCACCTCTAGTTTGAACAAATTTTAAATCACAAATATCGGTGTGAATTAAATCTAAAGGTTCAGTTATCCTTTCAATAGAATGGAAAGGTAATCTAGCTAATTTAGATTCCACACAAATTTCACATTTATGATTTTTATCTATATTGAATTTTGTCAAAAAATCCAAGTTAATTAATCTACGCAATGTATCAAAATTAACATGTCCCAGTCTAGCATGCCAAATATTAGATGACTCAATCAAATAAGAAGAACTAGCAACTTCATTCATAGAAACAGATGTTTTAGGGGTTACAGTAAGAACATTCAATTTAAAGAGCCCCTCATTTAGGTAGCCATTTCCTACATACATGTCATTTTTAGACAACACAAAGCGATCCGACACAAACACAAGCTTGAAACCATTCTTAGTAAGGAGAGATCCCGAAATCAGATTCTTTCGGATATCAGGCACGTGAAGAACATTGTTGAGAGTAAGTTCCTTTCCAGAAGTCATTTTCAAAGCAATCTTTCCTTGTCTCACCACCTTAGAAGTGGAAGAATTTCCCATAAAAAGGTTCTCCTCATTTTCCAAAGGCTTATAGGTGGAGAACATCCATTTGTTTGCACAAATGTGTCGTGTGGCTCCAGTGTCCACCCACCATTCCTTGGTATTTCCAACCAAGTTGCATTCAGAGACAACGGCAGAAAGATTCATATCCGCCAAATCATTGGTGATATGATCACCCTCAGTCACATTTGCTTGAGAGTTATTTTTATTTTGCTTCTTAGGCTTACGACACTCACTTGAGCGGTGTCCCGGTTTACCACAATTGTAGCATTTGCCTTTGAACTTTTTCTTGTTATGTTTAGAAGTGCCTTCCCCATCATATTTTCGTTTGTTCTTTTTAGGACCTTCAACGACATGGACCTTTGTTTCCATCGGATTCTTCCCACTTTTCTTTTGAGATTCACGGTTGTCTTCTTCGATTCTTAGCCGGACCACCAACTCCTCCACATTCATCTCCTTACGCTTGTGCTTGAGATAGTTTTTGAACAAAGTCCAAGAAGGTGGCAACTTTTCAACAATTGCAGCAACTTGGAAAGTTTCACTGATTGACATTCCTTCAGCATGAATGTCGTGGAGGATCACTTGGAATTCTTGCACTTGCGAGATCACAGATTTAGAATCAACCATTTTGAAGTCCAGAAAACGCCCAACGATAAATTTCTTCATCCCAGCATCTTCAGTTTTATACTTCTTTTCCAAAGAATTCCATAATTCCTTGGAAGTTTTGATAGTGCAATAGACATGGTATAAAGTCTTGTCCAAGTAGGCCAAAATATAATTTCGGCATAGGTAGTCCGAGTGCTTCCAAGCATCGACAGCAGCAACCTTTTCAGCATCATCTCCCTCTTGAATAGAGGGGCAATCTTCATATACAAACCTGCCCAGTTGGCAGGTAGTGAGATAGAAGTACATTTGTCCTTGCCAACGTTTGAAGTCAGCCCCAATGAACTTTTCAGGTTTCTCCCCGTGTGGCATAGATACGGGTGCAGTCACACTTGTGTTGGTGACAATCAGTTTCGTAGGAGTAGTGTTCGTACTTTGCGATTCCATTTCTGTTACAAAAACAGAATTTTTATCAATGATAAAATTTATATATAATGAATTAATCAAAACAGAATACAAAATTCTGTGCAACAATTTCCTCCAAATATGATTCACAATAAATGAATTCCAAAAGAATTCAAATAATAATTCAGAATAAAAGTGAAATATAAACAGAATTCCGTACAAAACAGAATTAAATTATAAAATCTGTGTCACACTAATTTTTAATAATAAAAAGAATTCCGTACAAAACAGAATTATAATTTAAGATAAAAAAAATTTAGATAAACAGATTTTAACAAGAGTACACAAATAAAATTTTATTTTCTAAAACAGAATATAAAAACAGTATAGAAACTAATTTCTATATTAAAACTGTTTTACTAATTTCTACAATAAAGCAGTAAATTAATTCATTTTTCTGTCAAAACAGATTTTATTTCAAACAAATAAATTTCTGTAATAAAAAAAATTCTGTACACAAAAAACAGTAGAACTAATAAATTTTGTCTTAAGATTGTTATGTCTACTATTTATAAATAACAATTGTACAGAATTATGAACAATTAAAATAATGACAGAATAGAAACAGAATAATAGAAATGAAATACTTACTAGAATTTGCAGAAATAATAATAATAATTAGAAAGAAATCCGAGCCCTGTTCAACAGTCTCCTTAAGACAAAATTATTCCTCCAACGTGCTTGAGTTTAATGAATAATTGTCTCCCAAGATAGAACGGATTTTCGGATTTAATCAAGCAGCACAGCAATGAATAATCCCAGCGAACACAATTTCTGTGTTTGTACTCAACAGAACCAAGAACATGCAATGCATGCAATCAGAAATTAATTTTCTGGGCAGAGGAAATAATGCAGTAGCAATTTCGGAATTTTTCAGTAGTTAAAACTGAGGGGGTAACATTTTATTTATAGTAAATGTCTTGACTGTTGGGAACAGTCAAAACCGAAATTAACTGTCAAAGCAGTTAATTTGGTTAACTGCTGACTCTTGAAATTAACTGAAAATTTAAGAATTTTTATAAGCCCGAGCCCGAGCCGGCCGGACGCGCGCGCGCGCGCGTGTGGACTTTTGACCGAAAGTCAACCCGAGCATAGCTTAGGTCATCTCCCCTTCAAAGAGTTGGGATACCCCCAAGGCATCCAAGCCTTAGTCCATACTTGGGGTGTTATTAACTCATCAAAATTCCACTACTCTTCCAATGTGGGACAAGAGTTAAAACACACCCAATTCATTAACTTTCATTGCTTTGTGAGTCACTTTGGGGACATAATTATCATTCATAACTTATTGAAATTGGACATATGAATATACTACGTTAATCTCCTTGCGGAGGTGAACGCGTTCGTATATGGTCCCACAATTTCCGTAGTGTGGGTCCCACCTAAATTTGAGCTCAAAGTTGCTCAAAAATCTGTCCAGAAAAATCTGGACAGCTTTAAATACCCATTTATATTCCAATTTTCCAACAGATAGTATACTTGTGGTACCGTCGTACAACACCAAAACAAAGCTGTATACATTCGGCAATGGAGTGAAAAAATCAAGCCACAATAGAGCACCAAAAAAAGTATAGATTTAAGTAAGTTTGGAAACAAACAACCTACTAATGTCCTTAGAAAAATAAAAAACTATACTATTCTCTCTCTCTCACGGGCAAACTCAAAACATGCCAAACACACTAACAGGATATACAGAAAGAATAATGTTTGGCTACCCGGGTGTTAACCCCGCGCTAGCACAGGGAGCCCTTTTGTTTTCTTTCTTTCTTTTTTTTTTTTGATTTTTGATGTAAAATGAGTTAAAAACAATTATAAAAAATAATTTTTTATTAGAATAGTTTAATTGTTTTTTTTTTCAATTTTTTTTTTAAAACTCATTTTATCCCTCAGACACCCATATACTCAATATTTTTTTATTTTTAAAGGTCTGCGCTAGCGGCACCCGTTATTTTTAAACTTTTTTTTTACTTTACAACATTTGAAATAATTTTTGTATTTCTGCGTTAAAAAATTAATCTAATAATTTTTTTTAACTCATTTAGTCCCTCAAACACCCATTTATCCAGTATTCTTTTATTTTTAAAGGTCCGCGCCAGCGGCACTCGTTATTTTTAAACTTTTTTTTTTAATTTTATAACATTTAAAATAATAATTGTACTTTTGCATTAAAAAACTAATCTAATAAAAAATTATGTTTTAATTATTTTCAACCTATTTAGTCCCTCAAACACTCATTTACCCAATATTCTCTTATTTTTAAAGGCGCCAGCAACACTCGTTATTTTTAACCCTTTTTGTTTTTTAATTTTACAACATTTAAAATAATTGTTGTATTTTTGCATTAAAAAACTAATCTAATAAAAAATTATGTTTTTAATTATTTTCAACCTATTTAGTCTCTCAAACACCCATTTACCCAATATTCTCTTATGTTTAAAGGTCCATGCCAGCGGCACTCATTATTTTTAACCTTTTTTTTTAAAATTTTACAACATTAAAATAATTGTTGTATTTTTACATTAAAAAACTAATCTAATAAAAAATTATGTTTTTAATTATTTTCAACCTATTTAATCCCTCAAACACCCATTTACCCAATATTCTCTTATTTTTAAAGGTCCGCGCCAGCGGCACTCGTTATTTTTAACCTTTTTTTTTTTTTTTTTTTACAACATTTAAAATAATTGTTGTATTTTTGCATTAAAAAACTAATCTAATAAAAAAATTATGTTTTTAATTATTTTCAACCTATTTAGTTCCTCAAACACCCATTTACCCAATATTCTCTTATTTTTAAAGGTCCGCGCCAACGGCACTTGTTATTTTTAACCTTTTTTTTATTTTACAACATTTAAAATAATTTTTGTATTTTTGCATTAAAAAACTAATCTAATAAAAAATTATGTTTTTTATTATTTTCAATTTATTTAGTCCCTCAAACACCCATTTACCCAATATTCCCTTATTTTTAAAGGTCCGCGCCAACGGAACTCATTATTTTTAAACTCTTTTTTTTTAATTTTACAACATTTAAAATAATTTTTATATTTTTTGCATTAAAAAACTAATTTAATAAAAATTATGTTTTTAATTATTTTCAACTTATTTAGTCCCTCAAACACCCATTTACCCAATATTCTCTTGTTTTTAAAGGTTCGCGCCAGCGACACCCCTTATTTTTAAAATTAATTTTTGAAATTTAAAACAATTTAAAATTGTAAAGAAAAAGTTTTTTTTTATATTAAACTAACTTTTATTTTTTTCGAACAGTTTTTTTCAAAAAAAAAATATTAAAATAGTGTTTTTTAACAATACAATTTTTCTAATTTATAAAAGAATAAAAAAAAAAAAGTTAAGTAACCTTATTAAAAACTATACCATACTTTTTCAAAAAAAAAAAAACAGCAAATAAAAAAAGGACAACAAGGCACCTGGTACTAGCTTGGTGCTAGTACCCGGTAAGCCTATCACTGCTCATACAGAAAATGCATACATACAAAACACTATTTTTATTCTGTAAAGGTAAAGTGCCAATGAACACTTTTGAAGCCTCCACAGTACAATAACAACTTCAAGAAACCAAAAAAAAACCCAAAAATAAAACATGATTTATTACATGAAGAAGCCAAAACCTTCAATCTCACAAAAACTCACCGAAGCCCCTTGGTGCCCGAGTCTTGAAAAGCCTAAAACTCAAAATTAATGCAAGAAACTGTTCAGTAAAAATCTTATGTAAACAATAAAAAAATATAAAGAAGCTTTGTAAACAGAAGAAAGAGGAAAAGACCAAAATAGAATTATTAATCCTAATAGTTTTTTTCATAATTTATAAAGTGGAGTGAAAAATAGACCCAGTCATGGCTTACATGGATGGGTGCACTCCAACAGTCGGTCAGAAAAGTAGAGTGAAAAATAGCCCACTACCCACCAAATTATTGTACAAATTATCAGTTCACAACACGTAATAGAAGATCACAAAGGGATTTCAGTTTCATTTTGTACCCCATCTAAATGGAGAGAGAGAATTTGAACAACAGCATAAAAGAAGAAAAAAAACGCTGAAAGGATGTTTCTTAACCAGCTTTTCGAAAAGAAAAAGAAAAAAAACTCAATATAAAAGCTCAAAGGGGCTACTATTTCAGGAAAAAATGGACTACGATTTCTCAGAAATAGGGGTAACTCACCTTACGATTCACAAATCCCTTCATACAGAGACAGAGATAGAGATTCAAAGCATCCTTTGCCTACGATTCACCTCCTTCTCTCTACCCTCACGAGATATGTTAAATAAGGGTCATAAAAAATCTTCAGATTCAAAAGTCCTAAGAGAAAAGGAAAACATGCATAAAAAGAGGTGATGAAAACATGCATAAAGCTCTAATGATTATGGGTATGGGAGATTTGTTCCATTTAAAAGAGAGAGAACAAAAACAATTGTGGCTCACAACAACTATACGCCCCTGTGAGTCAAATGAACAAAAAAACACAACCAACAAACTGTACACAGAGCAGGTGGTACCCCCATTATTTGCTCTCCCATTGTGAGTTAAAAGAAAAAAAACATCTATAGTAGTCAAAACACCGATAGCTGGGTTTTGTTCCTCCACTGCCAGAGGTTTGGGCAGATCACCATCGAAGTTCAACGCCATAAGGAAGAGATTTAAAGGCGATGGCGGTGAAAATATTATCTAAGGCGACGCCATAAGGTAGAGATTTAAAGGCTACGCCCTTCTTTCAACTAATCTTCCATCTTTTCAGAAGGAGAGATATGAGAGGGGAAGGCATGTGGTTGAAGTGGGATTAGTCTCTCGAGCCTTGTGCGCTCATATTAAATCTGACGGTGGTAGGTTTTATTAGTCTGCAGCCGTCTGCGCTCATATTAAATCCGTACCGGTATGCCAGATTTGAAGTATCAATATGTATATTGAGCCTTGTGCAGATTTTCTTCGGAAAGTTATTTATAAACACCAAATTCACCAATTTTCGATCTGAGCCGTTAGTTGAAAAAGACCAAAAGTCCCTCCTCCTTTATTATATAGATATATATGTGTGTGTGTGTGTGTGTGTATATATATATGTGCGTGTGTGTGTGTGTATGCGTGTGTGTGTGGTGGGTGGGGGGTGGGGGGAGAGGGGTGGTGACACACTCCAACCTAGTTACTTATTATTAAGTTTGAAAGTCAAAGTGAGTCAAACCATGATTAATTTAACCAAATCATAAACACGAGTTTTAATTTCAGAGTCATCATTGTAAATTCATATAACTGAAAACCTTTTTACAACATCAGAGTAGTCATACTTATACAAACTTTCTTGAAGGATAATTTAACTTAATTACATCATTTACATTTAAACAAAATCTTTGTTTCTCTCATTCCTGGCTAACCCAGCACGACTTCCTAGATTTGGCAGTGACATCGCAGTACCTGAAAAATGTGAACATAGGAACCATGAGCAAAAATAGCCCAGTGAATGCATCACTACTATACTACTGCATGAATTTAAATGCAATAAATCATGTCCATATACTTATGTATTAACTTATCCGGCTCATTCATGATGAATGACCAACTTTTTCGAATCATGATTCACATATCCTGTCTAAATAGACAATTCTCCCCCATTCCTGGTCGAGGAGTAACCCTTTGTCATTAATAGAAAAATCTCCCCCATTCCGGGTCGAGGAGTAACCTCCCATTTCGGTAAACCGAAATGAACAATCTCATATTCATTATATTCTGATCATATCAACAACATGATACAAATATCTCTTTCCAGTGAGTACACTCACCTTGGTTGACAACTATGTATTCACGTTTCCTTCTGGTGGAGCTGAACTGGGTTGATTAGACCTTACACCTGTCAATCCAACTAAATCAGTACTGAACCTCAATCATAAATATTATCCTAACATAATTATGTAACTTTCCATGACTATACATCAATAATATAATTCAAATTAAGTCACATTCCATAAAACATAAGTAATGGCAAAACAATGATATACATGTTGATAAGGTTACGGACATTCAACTGTAGGAAATACTTTATAAGTAATTTATAACCAAAGTCAAGTAAACATGAAATTATACTTCTCAAGGTATATAAACATGAAACATGTACTCAAAGTACCCTCTGTAAGGATGAAATACAAACATTCATCCATGGGGTATCCAGTATGGCCTGAAATTATTGTACTACATACTTAACCATCCTATATTCCTAAATTTTATAAATACAGAGGTCCAACCTTATCAATATGAAAACATATATGAATATACTTTCCAGTACAAGTGACGGTGTAATTTTTCAAGCTTCCTAGAGCAAGTTATGACCATTTATTTATAACACAAGAAATGTGCCCTACAAGCTCCTCTATTGTTCCTTCAACTTGCACGAATTTTCATAATTTTTTTACAACATAACTTTCCATGATTTTCAAACCATTTCCAGTACACATACTTAATAGTGCATAATTAAAGTTTCATAATTTTTTGACTTCATTTGCTATCTCAAAAGCTTGACTAAACTTATAGCATACCGAAATCAAGTATACAAAGAGCAACTATGTACCAACTTGAAATCATCATTACTGCCTAAACACAAGGACCTAAATTCTAATTTTCGGATATGATGTAAATATATGAGTCTAATTTCATATCCAATTGGAATTTATCAATTCCAATAATCACACAAAGAGATATGCGAGTTTGAATACAAAGGGTTTCAATACAATGCAATTTTAAGGGTTTCTACATTCAACTTAACATAAACTTGCATATAACCATACATATATCTATAAAGGGATGAAACTTTCGTAAACCTATGATGATTTATATCATATAAATCAGTAATATAAGATAAATAACAAGAATTGCAATTAGAATTATCTCCAGGGCGTTTACGTAATTTTTACGAATTTTTCTACACTTTTTCTCCTCACTTTTTCTTCCTAGACATCAACTTTCTATTTCCTCAAGCTAACAACACTTGAAACTGAACCTAGGGCTTAACTTGATGAAGAAATAAGTTAGAGGGAGACTTTTAAGTCGGCCAAGGCTTCCTCCCAAGCCAACCAATCAAATTAAACCATTTGGTTGAATAAAAGACAATTTACTACTTAGAGGGAATTGACAGATTTACCCCTTGTTCGTAATTTTGGCCTAACTTCTTACTCGCACATCTGTTTGATGCACCGTTTGTTGTGTTAAAACCCTAACTCACATGTATACAACTATCTAGTTTTTACCTCAAGTCAATTGTAACATGATAAGGGTCAAAACTAGTCTCTAACAGGGACATTTCTACTGAAAACAACAAAATTTTGTGTTTGTAAAAAATTCGACCTTTCATGATTTATGAAAGTAGGATTATAATAAACATAATCACTTAACATTAGATATACTAATAGCACATTATTTATATCACATAAGATAAGTATGATTTAAATATAATTTATCATAATTATATTCGGGTTGTCACAAGTGGGGTTGTGTGTGTATGTGGGGTGGGAGAAGGGGGTGGGGCAGGGTGTGTGTGCGTGTGTGTGTGGTGGGGGAGGGGTGGGGATGTTTGTGTGTGTGAGTGGTGGGGGAAGGGGGTGGGTCAGGTTGGGGGGGAGCGGGCAGGGATGGGTGGGGGGTGGGGGTAGGGGGGTTGCGTGTGTGTGTGTGTGTGTGTGTGTGTATATGCGCGTGTGTGTATATATGTGTGTAGTGTGCGTGTATGTGCATGTTTGTGCGTAGTGTCCCTTGTAAATGAATTGATTGATTATTTATTTTTTTAGTAAATTAATATATGATTGTCCCTCATTGTAAATTAATAAATTAATATATAATTAATTATGAAAGTAGGATTGCTCCTCATTATAAATTAGTAAATTAATAATTGTATACTTTAATTGTTAGTTTAATTGATGAAAATAATTAATTGAGTAGATGAATTAGAAGGAGTACGGGATACACATTTGTTGTTGACGTTGTTGTTGGATTATAGTGGATCAATGTTGGGTTGGTTAATTTTAAAAGTGGCATGACCACTGGATTATTGTCCATATGAGGGTGGAATTTTTCAAATTTTTTTGAAAATTACTTTGTTTATCTAACAATATATATATATTATGGTAATTAAATGAAAATACTTGAAATTACATATAGTGCGCATAGATACTAGCCTTCTAGTTCTTATGCGTATGCATTCAATAGCCCTTAGACCCGTTCGAGAGTCATTACCCCTGTAATGAGATCTCTCGAATTGTCCCATTTAGACAGTTTGGGACTGCATAATTTCTGTATATTATTCTTAGTGGCTTAAAGTTGTTACTTTTGGAGGAAGTTCTGCAGTCGTATTCCAATGTTCTCTGGGAACATACTAGATTGACAAGTGTAACTATTATTTCAATTGAGCAATTGAAATAACACTCACGCTTGTCAATCTGCATCGTGTACTTGGAGAACTACGGGGATATGCTGCCGAATTTTTCTCAAATCGTAACAATGTGCATGACCTGTTAAGTATATTACAGAAAAATACGGTCTTGAATGGGATATGACCACTCACCTTTTAGAGGAGATGGAGGAAATATAAATTTCTATTATAAATTGAATTTGAATTTGAAATTTAAAAATCGAATATAAATAAGACATAATTAAATGAAACATACTATAAATCTAAGTTTTCTTTACCTTTAATAGGTGATTAGTTGTGGTAGCTATGATGGGATATTCGAAATACAAAGAGTGGATGGGTGAGATAAATAGAATTGGGGATGTGTTTCGCAGAGGTGCTAACGAATTTGTGAAATACGTAAAGAGATGTCATAATGATGAAGAGTTTCTGTGTCCGTGTGCTAGGTGTAAGAATGGTAAGGTGTTTGAGTGGAAAACAGTTGAACTATATTTTTTAAGATCGGGTATGCAAGATAGTTATCGATTTTGGAGTTTTCACGGTGAATTAAAAGTTTCTTTTATCCCCGACCAACCTTCACAACAACCTTCAACAAGTAGGATAGATGTAGAAGGGAACGACGTAGATCATAATATGTTAGAGGATGTAGTTGATGATGCGTATGGAGTTTATGAAGCAGAGGAGAATCAGGTTACTGATTATGTAGAAGGTTTAAGTGCTCGTGAAGATATCACGATAAAACTTGACAATGACTACCAAAGTTTAAAATTTAAGGCGACCCAACCGTTATACTCTGGCTGTGAGAAATATCAAACAAATTTACATGCCATGGTTGGTTTGCAAAGTTTGAAGACATAGCACAGTTTATCTGGCAATAGCTTGACAAGAATTCTGAAATGGGTAAAGGGCATATTACCCAAGGAGAAAACACTTCCAAATAGCTATCCTGTTATGAAAAACAGTTTGAAAGGTTAGGGAATGAAGTATAAATCGATTCATGCTTGTGTGTATGACTGCATACGATACCGAAAGGAGTATGAAAATCTCGATCGTTATCGGGTCTGCGATAAACCTAGATATGTCCAATCTACTAGTAAGGAAGGCACAAGCTCAAAATTGCCTCAAAAAGTATTGAAATATTTTCCCGTTGGGCCTAGATTAAAGATATTTTCACAGTACCATGGATAGCGGAGGCAATGACTTGGCATGCTAGGGTAGAAGTAGGGGTAATATCATGCGTCATCCTATTGATTCTACAGCCTGGAGGAGGATGAATTATGAGTATCCCGATTTTGCTCGAGAACAACGCAACATTCGTTTGTCTATATCAACAAATGGTTTCAATCCATTTGGAAATCTAAGCACCAATCCGAGTGTATGGTCTGTGATCCTAGCCCCACTCAACCTCCCTCCTTCACAATGTATGAGACCTGAATTTTCGATGATGGTTTTGTTGATACCTGGGCCAAAGGAACCAAGTGATGGCATCGACGTCTACCTGGCTCCTTGGGTAGAATAATTAAATGATTTATGGGAAGAGTGTGTGCAATTATTTGACTCCTGTAGAAAATAAGAGTTTACGCTGAAAGCTATGTTGATGTGGGTAATTCATGATTTTCCAGTTTATGGGACATTATCCGGTTGTGTAGTAAGTGGTTATTTGGGGTGTTCTATTTGTGAAGAGGAGACTAAATCCTTTAGATAAAAAAATGTATACCATTTCCACATGAGGTTTTTACCCCCGGCTCATAGTTTCAGATTTGAGAAAGGTTGCAAATTTTTATTGGGCGGGGTTGAACATAGGCTACTGCCGAGACAACTTTTGGGTTCAGAAATTGAAAGTAAATCTTCTAAATTTGGCCCTAATATGACAGGTAGGAATCCCAAATTGAAGAATGTCAAGCATAAGAAGACCCCAACTAGGAATGAAACTGAGACAAGAAAGGCATGGTCTAGGAGGTCAATTTTATTTGACTTGCCTTATTGGAAGAATAACCCAGTGCGCCATGTATTGGATGTGATGCATGCAGAGAAGAACTTCGTTGAACATATTATTGGCACTTGCCTTGGGGAGTCATTCGAAGGATGGAGAAAATGCACGAAAGGACCTTAAATCGTTGAAACTTAAGCCACAATTATGGTTGAAAGAAGATAGTAGGGGAAGGACAATAATTTCCCCTAGTGCATTTACTTTAATGAGTGGGGAAAGGAAGGTGCTTTTAGACACAATATATTATTTGTAGGGCCCATCTAATTTTGCGTCCAACTTACAAAGGATTGTGAATTATGATACTCATGATTTACATAAGTGTAAGTCCCACGATTGACATGTGATCATGCAATTGGTTCCTTTATTGTTTAAGCACTTCTTCTCCAAACACAAGGATTTATTGAGGGCTATTATGCAAATCAGTATTACCTTCTCACTCTTGTGTGAGAAGGTAGTCAATCGAGAACACATAGTGGCCGCAAAATTGGTGGTGACTGAAGCGATTTATGTGTTAGAGAAGTACTTTTCCCCAGCATTCTTTGACATAAGTGTTCACTTGTTGGTACACTGATGCGACGAGGCACTTCTTTGTGGTCCAGTTAGATATCGATGGATGTATCCATTTGAAAGATTGATGAAAGTTTTTAAAGATTACGTCAAGAATATGCGATACATTGCAGGATCAATTGCAGAGGAATACATCACCGTGGAGTCATCAATATATACTCGGGAATATATGCCTGACTCGACTAGCATTGATGACACTGATGAGTTCGTCGATGATGGTGGTCATGTGATGGGAAAACGAGTGAAATTAACGAGTTTTCAACATGAACAAGTAGCTCGTTATCTATTTGACACATATGAAGATGTCGGAGAATGGAAAAAGTAAGTTTCGATTATTATAATGTTTAACATTATTTTAGATTATTTTATACATGATTAATTTTGTAATATGCAGAAAATATAAAGCCTGTGAGAACAATAAAAGATGAAAAACAATTGTATAATCACACAACGAATTTAGGCTGTGGTTGACACAAGAGGTAATTATAATGAAAATGTTCGTTATATAACGTTCCATTACACTCAAATTTTACAACTAATATAATTAATTTATCTATATTCGCAGCTCTTAAAGACGAGTGATGCGACATCAAGACTTTCTCCTCTAGCCACTGGACCCTTGTTCGTGGCACAAGAGTACAAAAAGTATTGATTGAACGGTTACATTTTTGGTGCAAAAGTATACGAGGAAAGTACAAATGTACAGAGCTCGGGCATTTCATATAAGGCTCTTTCTTTCTTTCGAGCGAGTGCAAAAGATAAAAATCTCATTGAAGTTTAAATGACTTACTATGGTGTAATCCGAAATATATTTGAATTGGATTATATAAGCTTCAAAGAGGTTGTATTTTACTGTGACTGGGTAAGAGTTGAGGATAAAAATTCTTGTAAAGTTGATCCTGTCACCAATTTGATCATGGTTGACTTGTCCAAGTTGAAGAGCAACGACCACGTGAGCGATGAGCCGTCTGTTTGTGCATTTCAAAAGGTTAACCAAGTGTTTTACTCATAGTATATCAACAACGAGCCGTGGTTAATTGTCCAACACGCGCCAAAGCGTCTAAAGAGTAGTGTGTATGACTTGACTGCTCCTACCGAATATCAATCCATTTTTAATGATAACCCGAATTTTAAACAATTTTTCAATTTGTAATAAATATTCCAATTTGTATCGAAACATCCATTTTTAATGATTTTAATTGATTTGCACTTTATCATTTTCACTCTTGTGTAGTGTGCGTGTGTGTGGGAATTAGGGGTGAGGGTGGGGATGTTTCGGATTTTTAGTAATTGTACATAATATGAGCTAGATGCTGTTGTTTTGGAATTCGGAATTGAGGGGTTTAACTGTAACAATTCATTTCCATTTGTAGTAATTGTACATATTTGCATGTCTTCTTCTAATTCATTTTTATTTGTACTAATAACATTTTTTTACAGCAAATGTCTCCTTCAGGTATTAAGGCGAGGATGATGATGCTGGTTATGATGATGTCGTTTGGGCTCGGTGGTAGCGGAGGCGACGAGGGCTCCTCGACCCCTAGGCTCCTAAAATATGGAAAATTGGGTTTGGCCATCGAGAACAAGTCGGGGCTATTAGCGAGATCCCTCGAGCTGGTAAAGACGATCATCGGCCCGGGGTACATTAGTTGGAAGGAGGTGCCATATGAGCTCAAGTTAGCTGTTTGGGTAGCACTACATGTAATGTATTTATATTTATATTTATATTTATATTTATATTTATATTTATATTTATATTTATATGAATACTTCAATTTCAATTTCGATTTTAATTTCGTTTTATATTTATGTTTATATTTATTCGCAACTAACATTGTATTTGTTGGACATGAACAATTCATCCTGGATCCAAAGCTACGCGATTCCGTCTTGGAGAAGTTGAGGGAGCAACACAAGACGTAGAACAAAAATATGCGGACCCGATACTTTAGGAAAACACGAGAGTCCGTTATCTGAATGCGTGAATCTGTCCCGTCGAATGAGCTAATCTCATTGGCAAAATGGCAACAGTTCGTTGACAATGAGATCGGGGAGGGACAATTGGCATCTCGCCAATCGGGGAGGGAAAACCAAGCAAAAAAGACGGACGTGCATTACTCCGGCCGGACGTCTTACGCCGAGGTGGAGTATAGGATGATGGTAAGATTTAATTTTTCTATAACTACAGAAATAAATTATTCTGCATTATTTTACTTTGCGGGGCCAATACTAATTTTACTTTATTTTATTTCAGGGGACAGGGAGTGGACCTGGGGTAGACCACATAGGCTCGATACTTATGTGGCTCTTCGAACGAAGAAGGGGAAGGACAAGAAGGTGTCCCCGAGCGTCGCGAACACAATTGTAAGTAATCCGACAGTTTACTTTTTGTTAATTACGTAATAATTTTTTAATTTACTTATTTTAGTAATCATGTACTTTTTTTCGTTTCAGGCAAAGCTTAAGGAAGTGCATGAGTCGCAGTCTGATGCCGATAAGGCATCTTTGTCCACAGACGCACTCAACTAAGTGCCTGGCTCTGATTGCAAGGGGAGGAAAAGGGGGTGATCTCGCGGGTGGCCAAATCTAGGATCATCGGATTGGAGACGAGCGACACCGGGTTGGCTCGAACGGTGGACTCGCATAACGCAAAGCTGTCCCATTTGGAGGCGACGGTCCAAGATTTATTCTCATTCATGAAACGTTCGTTGGGCGAAAAATGCAAGGGGAAAGGGAAGGAGAAGGTGGTGGAGGAGGAGGTGCGGGAGGAGGAGGTGTGGGAGGATGAGGTGCAGGATGACGAGGATGTGGACCTCGTTGCTTCATCGCCGACATATGTGAACTTTGATGATCTACTTCCCTATTTGGCTCCCTTCGACCGACCGATGTCGACACTTGGTTAGTCGAGCGTGTTAATACTGGACATATTTGATGTCTAGCGGATAGGGAGGGGGTTGAGGGACCCGAATATCGTCCAGGGTGGACTAGTTTATAGACGTGAGCTTCAAGACATCGAGTCCAAGGTGCTCGTCATGTATGTGATACCCGGGAAGGAGAACTCCCCATTGTGGTTGCGCGAACAATGCGGCACGATGTATATCCGTGGGTGTTTCAATTCTTATATCGTGTGGCCTACTCACCCCCTCAGATTTAACCTTACCCAAGACATGTAGTGACATTATTTGAATTGAATTATTTTTAAGTTGGTACATTTGAATTATATTTGGATTATATCGTGATGCATATTGTCTCTATTTTGAATGTATATTTGCATTATCTCTATTTTATTTGGATATATGATGATTGAACAACGTTGCTATAACAGGTACAAATATACTGCTGGACAGTGGCAGCGGCCAAACTGCCCAACAGATTTTTTTTCAATTTTGCCCAAAATTATCACGGTCATTAACCGTGATAAGTCCGTGACAAAGGATTATTGTCACGGACTTGTCACGGTTAATGATCGTGATAATTTTTAAACATTGTCACGGACTTGTCACGGTCCTTAACCGTGACAAAACTTGTCAAGGTCAAGGACTGTGACATGACCATGACAAGTCTAACGAACTTGTCACGGTCAATGACCATGACAAGTCCGTGACAACAAAAGTTGTCACCCCCAGAATTGTCACGGTCATTAACCTTGACAAGTCAAACTTATTAAGGTCAATGCTCGTGATAATTCGGAAAATTTGGTGTAGTGATGCGTCAACCTGAAGACTTCATAATTGAAGGTCAATATATGGACTGAAACCAGATTCGAGGCAATAGTATCTAAAGTTTGATGAAATCATTACAGACTTCAATTTCAAATAAAACATTATTGATCCATGTATATACCTCAAGATTAGTGGGAGTAAGTTCATATTTTTGGTACTGTATATTGATAACATATTAATATTTTTCTCCAAGCGTGATAGGATGTGTAAAGGATCCAAACACATGGATCTTAAATATCTCTCACCGAAGCAGGATGTTAAAAGAGGAAATGTTGTCATTGAACACACATGCACATATCTCATGGTTGCAGATATTTTTACAAAAGGACTACCTCCAAAGACATTTCAAAGACATACTGAAAGCATGGGTCTTGAAGATAGTTTCTAGTTATTTCTTTTCTGTAAATTATTATGCCTGTCTTTGACATTTGTTGAGCTCTTAATAAAACTTCTACATCTATTACATTTTTTTTCCATTGTGTACACATATTATTATTAGATGAATTAGAAAAGAAAATTGTCTGCTTCAAAACATTATGGGACCATTAAGTAAACTTCTAATTATGGCCTAGTTAAGAAGGTTGTCAATGATGTAGTAAATGGAAGGGATGCGACGACCATGACTCCTATTGGCTATTGGACTAACCAAGGCACTTATGAAAACCAATGATTGAAAGATTTAGCATATCATGCGCGCCTTATGATTCCCAGTTAAAAACATTTATGGATTAACCTAACGACCAACTGGGAGACTGTAATGAAATTATTAAATTAACCTTTGGTTTATGTCCTTCCCCGAAATGTGGTCTTTATTAATCCGTTTTTAATAAAGAATATATGTTATATCATGTATAAATGGTTCGTATTCCACACGAAATAAACAATAAAAAGGAGTTAGAATTCCAATTAAATATCAACTTTGATGGACGGTTGAGATTAATTGACCTTTAGAATTCTAGCCCTCTCTCCACCTATAAATAAATGCCTTTCCTCCATCAAAAGTGCATCCAATGCATCCAAGATATCCCAATTAAAACACATACCTAAAGGTTTATAGGCAATTAGAGAGAAGCCAAATTCTCCCTTAAGGATTGCTAAGGTCATCACACCGACAATGCTCAATGACGACGTTCAACAACAAGAATGAATCCATGGCGTCGAAAGGAGGTAAATAAAATTACTTTTTTCACATGTCTATTGACATGATTATCATATTTTTCAAAGATTTTGGGAATCATGTATAAAATATTACTTACAACTAGTTGACAAATCTCCTCCGTTGACTAAAAATAAGGATAATACACAAAAGAATCCGGAAGTTCAAAATAATAATGCTCAAGTTGTTCAGCAAAACTCGAGTGATAATGTCACTCCCCATTTTGAAAAAAGGAATGGAGAAATGACCATTGAGGTCATGGCTGCTAACAGTCGTGTTATGACCCATCAAACCACTACTGAGATTGTAAAGCCTTTAGTGCATCTAATTTCGCCAACAGAAATGACCATTGAGGTCATAGCTATTAATAGTGGCAATATGACCCATCAGTCGATCCCATTAGATCAAATGACCCCATCTCTTGGTAAGTCAACTACAGATGCTATGTTGATTGTGAAGGCGAATTTAGTATCAACTGAACCAAATGTAATAAATACGGATGTTCATGTTGAGAGTCACGAAGCATTACCTCCTAATCGGATATGATTTTTGAAAAAGAACGGAATTTTTTCCAGTGACCAGGCAAATGAAAATAGAAATTTTCAACATTTAATCCAACATGATTCCATCGTGTTAAAAGGGGATAAATTTGTCTTGCGCAATGGTCTTATTGAGTCTTCATCTTCTTCTGATGAAGACAATAAAAGTGAAGAAGATAGTCCCAGTAGTGTTCAAATTCACGATGATCGCGACATTGATTTATATGTGAAAATTCCCAATACTGACTCGAACGACGTAAGCTCCACTTTGAATCATAACAAATGGAATGTCGTCCGCAAGAAAACACGCTCAAGATATCGTAGGTCCTAAATTTATTTTCAAGGTTTCATTTACTTTTATACACGCTTCGTGTTATTTTGTTTTAAAAGTTTTTATTTTCGTATGTGTAAGCCACCGATGAAGGGCGTTTCTTCATCTTTATCCTAATAAAGTCTTAATTTAAAAAAATAAAAAAATAAAATAAAGTAAAAAATAAAACATAAAACACTTTATTTCATTGAATTATGAACTTAACAACTTGACAAGGGTCCTTAAAATATAAACTTGGCAAGTGATCAAAGAATATCATCCCAATAAATATATGTGAAACATTAACGGAATTGAAATATCCACATATAAGTATTATCCATCAGATTAAATTAGGTTGACTTGTGACTACAATGGCCAAATGTCCAAAACATTTTCTTAATATTCATCTTCATTCTGCATATCCTATTAAAAATTATTTAAGAAAAACAACATTAACCCAAAAAATTTTAAAATACATCAAATTCCTAATCAGAAATTTGTTTAAAAAAAAGTACAGATTTTAAAATAACCAGAGTGCGATTTAAGTACAACAAGCCATAGTAGCCCTACACCATACAAGTGTTCAAATACCAACCGTTCTCTTATCCTAAAGGGGTAATTATTTTCAAGTCTCATTCACTTGGTCAATGATGTAAGATATCATTTGACTGAGTCAATAATGTCAAATGTCCTATTTTGCCAACTCAACACATTAAAATGACAAATACACCTTAAAAATACATCCTACATCTAACCAACTATTACGTCGTTTTTAAAAAAAAAAAATCTTTAAAAGTCCATAACTTCCAATCTACAAATCCAAAATTCACAAAATTTGTATATTTGGAATCTACTCGTCAAAATCTATCAAACAACACTCATATTCGATATTTTTTGACAAAATAATCTAAACAGATAAATTTACTGTTTTGGTAAAACCTCCATTTTTTCCAGCGAAAACTCTTCTTCTCCAGTTCGAGTGATGATGCCGCTGGCGCAGACCAGAAAAAATAAAGAAATAGACGAAGAGAGAGAGATAAACGAGGAGAGAAAAACACTCCGGCGAGAAATCCGACGAGATTTTCCGGTGAGCTGTTTCCGGTGAGTCTCAGATGGGGTGGGGGGCGGGGTGGGGGTGGAGGTGGAGGTGGAGCTATTAGAGAGAGAAAAAGTGTGAGATTATGCATTTATTTTTAGAGAGAGAGTAAGTGGATTTAAAATGGGTATATGTAAGGGTATATTTGTCTAAATATATATAGTCTATAATGAAAAAGGACTTGGTGCATTAAAAAAAAATTAATGGGATTTGATGCATCTTTAACCCAATAAATAGGACTAGCGTTGAATAATACCTACCCTAAATAGAGAGAAACCAACCTAAAAATGGCAAGAAATCGCAAGGGAATAGATTGGAATCCGAGTTCTATTCTACACACCCAGCTTAGTGATCTCATCTAGGGGTGGCCGTGGGCAGGGCCTGGGCAGGCCCGGTCGGGCTCGGGCCGGGCTTGAAAAATTAAGTGTTATCCCAAGCCCGCTCGGGCGTAGATCGGGCCTTATTATGTAATCCCAAGCCCGCCCAGATTTGAAAGCTCTTTACCCAGGCCCGCCCGATCGGGCCCTATTATGTTAATTAAAAGATTTTTTTTTTAAATTAAAATACCTATTTTTTTATTTAAAGACCAATTTTTTTAATTAAAAATCTGTTTTAAACTCCATATATTACAAAGTCCATATATAAAGTTTCTCACTTTACATGAAAAGACTTGGTATACGTTTTTATATTTATAGAAGTCCCCCCCCCCCCCACATATATATATATATATATATATATTTCGGGCCTCGGGCCGGGCCTCATCGGGCTTAAGAACTCATGCCCAAGCCCGCCCGAAAAAAAATCGTGCCTATAAAATTTTGCCAAGCCCGTTTTGCGGGCCTATTTACCTTACCCAAGCCCTATTTTTTTATTGAGCGGGCTTGGCGGGCCTCGGGCCTATGGCCACCCCTAATCTCATCTAGATCTACAAGCTTCTACTTCTCTATGCAAAGGAATAGAGCCTTAGAAAATTTCTATGATTTAATTACACAAGAAGGAACAATAACATCTCTCTCATGTATATACATTTGCTTCATCCAAAATTGAAAATATTCTCGACTAATTTTGCCTTCTGGAACTAATTCTCTGCTTAGTTACTACTTAAAAGATAGTTGAGCAATTAACTACCGCTACTATGGACTCCCAAAATGACATCGAAAAATAAATGTAAAATGACCAACATGAACCCCCTTGGACTGACTCATCTTCCCATCCCAGGTGCACTACTACATCGAAACTTGTTGCACTGAAATTGAGGATGTCCAAATAACTCCCGCGGGAGTCCATTACCTGTGAATCCAGATAACGGTAGAATTCTAAATAAACCAAACAAGATCCAATTTATCAAATGGACCTCCAGATGTTCCTAACCTGTCCAAACTTTACAAACTATGTTCCATATACTTATCATACACGAATCAATCCAACCATCCAGAAGATTTGAAATAATATGTGACAATCTAATTCAAAGTTGTATACGTCGTTTACTTATCCATTTTATATTTAATGAAAAGACTGATTTCTACGTGGATTCAAAAATCAACCAATAAAAACTTGTCATGTCAATTTATTTATGAAAATTCTGTCAAAAATTCAGTCATAATAGAACTACTCATATTACATTACATGAGGATATTGAAATCTGTTTTAAGATCATTCATCATCCTAATTAAATTTTTTAACAAAAACATACACTTCTCGATTTCAAGAATCTAACACTCAAACAACCGTAATCAAGGTAAAAGAAAATAAAAATATGGGAGCTCAAAAGGCGGACTTCTTGCTCAAGTTGTTTCAATTCGACGAAAAAACCCGATGCCATCGCTAAAAAAACTATAAAAGTATGAATTACAAATTTAAATCCCTAAAATATAGTCTTGAATTTAACCCTACAACAAAATAGAAGAGCCCATAAAATCCCTACCTAAGTAATAATAAATGAGAGATAAAATATAAATCGGAGTTAAAATTCTTAAATAGGTAACTGCATGTCATATCAAATGTTAAAATGATAAGGAATGTGAGATGAAAACATGATTCAAAAGTAGAGCAGAGGCAAGAAGCTTTGATTGCTAAAAAGTTATTCCCTAATTAGTTGTGGAAAATTATTTTATATTTTTTTATTTTCAATTTCATCTCTAATTCTAAATTTCGTTTTTTAGAGAAAATTTAGAATTCTGGGGAAACATGTTCATTTGTTAGAAACAAATCGTTATTTTCAAAATGTAATACTCAGATGTGTTGAAGTCAAAATACAAATTAGAAAACGTTTGAAGGCCAAGATGTAACTTACTGAAAGTCTAGCGGTCGGAATCTAATTTACAGAAAGTTTAGGGAGCATAATATAAGTTACAACATTTCTAGTGGTCAAAATATAATATACATTAAATGTTAAATGCGTCTTTTAATCTAAAAATATCGGTGTAAAATTTAGTTTATTAAATTTGGGGGTCAAAATGTGATTTAAAAAGATTCAGGGGTCTAAAATGAGATTTGAAAAGATGAATAAAATTTTGAAAATTGGTAGAAAGCATGTTAATATAATTTTCTAGTTTTCTTAAAAATTGGAAAAGTAGAAAAACTATTTCCTAGTTTGCTGTTTGAAAAAAATATTACATTTGAACATATTTTCGACTTTTTAATTTTCGTGGAAAAGTTTTAGAATTTTTTTAGAAAACAACCTTATTTTCCACAACTAAACTTACCCTTTAGAGATCGTACTTTCGTTTTTCATTTGGGAGGTTTTCATTTGGGAGAGAAACATGAGCACTTTTTTCTTTGCGTAATGAGTTCTAATAAAAAAATAAAATTTTGTTTTCACGAATTTTACAAATGCTTGAGGGAATGTAATTAATAATGGTAACCCAAATAAATCTTTATATATTAGTAATGGTAAATAATTACTAGTAATTGATATATTAGTCGGTTACTAAAAGCGCATATTGATATAGTGCAGAAAAATGTAGATATTGTTTTATCTCATCGTCTTTAACTCTTAGAAGTGTCTAATGTTCCTCAAACCTCTTCTCCCTCTCTCTCTCTCTCTCTCTCTCTCTCTTTATATATATATATATATTGTAAGATCCGTAAAATGATATCTAGTCTAGACCTCAATAGTTACATACATATGTGCATATCTGTAAATAATAACTAACGTTACACTACACGAAAAACAACAATCTAGCACACCTTGATATTAAAAATCTGGCACAGCTTAAAACTGTGTCAAATTTTGGCATGGAACACAATTACTACATGATTTCATTTTAGTTTCTCTCTGCTACCTCCGCACCTACATCATCCACAAAATCAGGTACTTCATTTCAGTTCTAATGGGCATCGAACGCAATGAGTACATGATTTCATTTCAGGTATTTCATTTCAGTTTTCCATACCCTTATTTTCATCTCAAATTTGCTTGTATGAAATTCTATCTCAACTCTAAGCTGAGTTCATCTACGAAGCTAATTAGCAGGTATAAATGTTCCATTTTTTATTTCATTCTATGAACTTTATTTATAGGTTTTCATAGCATTTAATCTTTCGCATTTTCTTCTCTCATTTGTAATATGATTTATGGTATTAGTTTTAATTTTTTAAGAATCTAATAAATTTGGTGCCGAACATAATTTCTTTTTCAATATATGAACTGTTTTTTTACATTTTTTATCCTTGTTTTCATTTTGTCATAATGTAATGAATTTCATACTGAACACGTAGCAATCGCAGCTCTAAAAGACTTTTTTTGTTGCGCATTATTTATTTTCTTTAAAATGTCAAAAGAAAGGATTTTTTTCTCTAAATAGTATACGATTGATGCACACTATATATGAATTTCATGTCGATGGTCACCTCCTTTGGGTAGAACCCACAAATATGTGGAACTTAATGTATTTCTGGATTTGTTTTGATTGAGAATCCCTTTAAATTCCATTTTTTTTAGTTTATTAATTTGAATTTAGTATTTATGATCTGTGTATGGTTTACAGGATTGATTGGAGAAGGAAAATTAACGTGTATATGTTGATAACAATGTAAATGTTGATAACCAAATTAACAATGTATATATTGATCACTAAGGAAAGCCATTATTATCTTCGATAAAAATTCCCATTAAGGTCGTCTTTAGAAATGACTTCCTTGCATTTGATATATTTATTCAAGAAGGTTGATATCCCACACTGTGCAGTAGTCAATGGATCTTTAAGTTAAGTGCATCGGTGATACCTTGCTTGTTACAAACAAGTCTCATTCCTTAGAAGTAGTGCATTCAAATCGTAACATTGCTATTTATATTTATATTTATATTTTGGTTGTATCAGGAGCAACCATTGCTTTGAAATTCTTTCCAACTAGAAGCAGAGGATGATATATTATGCAACTGTGAGGTACATATCATTCTCAATATAATACATCTTAAATACTTATGCTTTTATTCTAACACCATCTCTGCTATTGTTATATCTAATGATGGTGCTGATTTCATTTCTAGAGAAGAATTTGAGTTTTTTGTAAATAAAGACTCCTCTAATGTGGTGAAGACAAGGTGGTTCAATAAACATGTTAAAGCCTGTAGGAATATCAATTTCTTAGAATTTGACTTGTGGTTTGATCGATCCAACTCGAGTTGTGATTATCTTGGAAGATATATTCACCCAAATAATTGAGCCCCACCACCTTTTATCTTGTTTATAAGGACCTCCCTTAATAAAATCTCCAATACCATCTCTCACACTTTCAGTCATGCTCCTCTGAATAGAACAACCATTTTTCCATTGCTTTTACGTCTTTTTTTCTTTGCAAGATTCATCCAGTCACCTCGCTTTTCATATATATGGTAAGGACACCCCTGACTGTTGGCAGAACATTGCCAGGGTTGTGGGTGGAAAATCGACAGAGGAAGTGAAAAGGCACTATGAATCCCTTGTAGAGGACCTTAGGCACATCGAGTCAGGTGATGTCATATTCCCCTACTACAGGTCAACAACAAACAATCGCTAGGCCAATACACACACTAATCTCAGGTGATATATACTTTTTAACATTTTGAAGATTTTAGAATAGTCTTAATAAAAAAAAATTAGAACATTCCCTTATAAATATTATAATTGAGCGAAATCCGTTAAATCTTTTTTCTTCACTAAAAAGTTCCTGAATGAAATGATTGGATACGGTCCCTCAGTGAACATGAGTGCACATATTTTATCAAAATCGCATATACTTTATGCTTCTCTTCATTACATTATACTCTACAATTGATTGGTTATGAGTCCACTTCAACCATTATTTTTTTGTTGCTCCTAGTATAATTCAGTAAGAAAATTTATTATTATAACCAGTCTCCATCATAAGGGATGTTGTAAAAAGAGTCATTATTTTGAGGAATTTACCCAAAGGAATAATGGGATTGCTAAAATAGACCTGCTCTTTCATACATGTTGCCAATTTTCTCCACTTGCGCTATCTTGTAGTAACTTTGACGATTAATTATCTCTTTGGTGTCTCGAGTGCATCATTAAACTACCGTGTTAATTAAAATATAGGCATGATTTGCGATGATCAACAAAAGCTGACATATCATCCTGCGACTTAACTTCATCGTCATGCTCACTTTTAAAATGTGAAAGTTCATTGTGATTCTATACCATGGGGGAGAATACCTGTTCTCTTCAAGTTTTGTTAAATATGGTAATTCACTTGAGGTCTATTCTTTTTCATATTGATGTTTTCATTTTTCGGAATACATTTACATTATATTTTATCATCAAAGTACATGAGTTTCTATTATGAAACAAATAAATAATAGCTTGGAGTACGATTAAATAGATAAATAAATAAAAGCGAGAGTAGACACAAGAATTTGTGTCTAGGACGTGTTGAAGCTTATAAAGAATAAGTCGGATTGAACTTTTCATTCTTATGTTCAAGTGGAATTTATTAGTTTATATAACTTCTTTCTTGATAAAATTTAATCCTATAGTTTATTTCTTTTTACTTTTTTCCCTTTTTAGCCGTTTTAAGTGTAGACGTGTTCACTCGCTATAATCGTATTCGCGGCTACAATGTTATATGTATATATGGGATCAATGAGTACGGGACAACAACAGAGACCAAGGCTATAGAAGAAAATAGATCCATTTGCCAGATTTTTCAATCCCCTGGGTCCACTTCATCTTTTCGTCAATCCCCACGGTTTAAGGTATCATCGAACTATCTTTGTTTATATCTGCATCTTTGGTGTACGAACTTAGGAACTTATTCGTTATCACTCGAAGGATTATTTTCATAATTGATTTCAATCTCCAAGATGTCATGTTCCATTCTCTGCATTTGCTGAAATATATCTTTAAAAGATTCATTATTCCAAGTTTGTAACTCTTTTTTAACCTTTACAATTTTAAGGAGAATATCCTGAATGGGTTACCTCTCATATCCTTTTCCAAAGAGTTTTGAAAAACTTCTTTAATATTATTGTGAAAAGTCCACATACTTTGGAATTTCAAGGGTTGGGAACAAAGATCCAGTTGGGTTTTGACCGAGAAAATTCTTGGATTATTATGAGAACAAGACTTGTTTAAGTGAGTAATTTGAAATTTACAAAAACATTGAAGCCACTTGGAAGATATTTAAACATTATCTAGTGTAGCCCAAATTTTTCCTTCTTATCTATTGTTGTGCAATGTATATTTTGATCTAGAGAATCCTGAATCAATAACGCTTGCATTAGAGATAAAGTTTTTAAAATCTTTCGCTGCATTGACATCAATATCATTGCTCATATTCTCTTCACGGTTGGATATTATATTAAATTCCCTCATAACCATATAAGGAAATTCTAGAGTAGCAGAACCTAATGACTCTAGTTTGTTGAATAATTCTTGACAATCTGATCTAGTGTATTTAGCATAAACCGCAGACATCCATACAACTTTGGGGAAGTGATCATGATTAGTATTGAGGGTAAGAAATTTATCATCACCTTATTGATTTGCTCCTTGATTTTTGACAAATGAATATTCATGTTGTGGAGCTCATTGGTAGAGGATCTACAATTGATATACGTATAACGAACTGTTCGTGGATAACAGAAGAATAATTTATGAAGAAGTTTAGGAGTTTAAACATTTAGAAGTTTTATTAATAGCGGAATGAAGCAATGGTTGTAGATCATTTAAAACACTCAAACTTCGTTGCAATAGATTCAGTAATGAAGCAATGTCTTCATTCTTGGAAGTGTCAAGGCATCCCTTAGAAGAACTTTCACTAAATAATGTTATGATGGTTAAGGAACTTGTTTTGTTTGGATATATCATGGTGTCGATAATTAACCGACGAAATACTTGAATTGACCGCGGACAATTGCTAGTCTCTCAAGCTACTCAAACTCTTTAGATGTACACATATCATAAATGTATTTTAGAAAGGGAACTCAAACTCACTAGTGTGGATTATTGGATTGAATACGACACATATATTATAACATGTCAAACTCTCTAGTTTCTGTTGATGCGAATCTCGTGCTTTGATGGCTTGTGTTAATATGAACGTCTTTATTTGATGGAGATAGAACGAAACAAATTCATTACACCTCCGAAGATGTTTTCTTGTTTTTGTATACTTCCTTCCCTCTCATATGTTTAATTTGATTGATTGCTTCTTGTTATTGTTTGATGTTTTAGTTAGTTGTGGAGTTGCAATGGAAATTTGTCTTTGCAATTTCTCATGTGAACGGTTATGTTTTGATTTTGTATATAAATTGTGTTTTGTAATCATGATCAACATATCAGTCGCAAGTTTTATTAATTTATACCTATATTTTTAATCTTCCCGTTGTGCAGTACATGAAATTGAGGCCATCCTCGAAAGTGTTTCAAGTAGCCCTGCCAAAAGTCTAATCTGAAGCTAAATGCCAGATATAATAATTTCTCAAACAAAGGGCTTGGGGAAGTTCAATTTTGATGGTAGATGGTTTGTTTCCATTCTCTCATCTCTTTATTTTAGATGAAAGTTGATGTTGTGCATGAAAGATGATGTATTTGTTAGAAATACTACAATAAATTAGTGGTTGTTATGGTTTAATTGTGATTTTTATTGTTGTTGAGTTTATTTTAATATTAAAACAGGTTGGATTTCACGAATAAATAAAAGAAACTCTGTTGAATTTTTTTGAAATTTATAAGTGTTCAAAATTGATTAAGTCGAATAGACACGCATTTGAAAATTACATATTGGTGCATGGAAACGTAAAATAACTAATAAACATACCAGAAAGAGGAAAAAACAACTCATAAAGGATCAAAGTACCTTATATGAAGAACAAGAATAGTAGTGGGACTTAAAGATTTATGTTTTCCAGTTGTTTTTATATTTTTAAATTAGACTTATTGTATCTTATGCAGAATGATGATGGATTTTTCTTGGAGTTATTATTTTCGTGGTGGCTTGGAGTTGCAATTTCTTTTTGTGAAGCAAAGTCATATTGTCGGCATCCTCATTTTAATTTATCTTGATTGATTTTTTTACATACCTTGATGAGTTAATGTATCAGTATTGATTATGTTATCATTTGAGAGATATTTCTTTTGTACACTTATACTTAATTGTGATGAAATATTAATTTTGTTTATATTATAGTCATGTGGGCTTTTAAATTAATAATGAATTTTTGTTTATGTTATGGTCACGTGGGCTTTGTATCATTATTGACATTTTGGTTATGTTATGATCATCCGAGCTTTGTATTATTATATAATTTTTGTAATGCTAAAACATATTTTAAATTAACAGGTTGATAAATGTACGAAAAATAGTGGAAATGCTGGTGAATTTTTTTGGGGTAATATCATTTATAATTATTTTTTTTACTAGTCCAAAAATCTGGCACATTTATAAACTCTGCCAAAAGTATGCCAGAAATATCAAATTCTGGTACAGTTTAAAAGTGTGCCAAAAGTATCACTGTTTGGCAGAATCTAGCATGCTTTTGAACCGTGCCAAAAAAAAAGTCAATTTTAAACCCTCAAATATTAACTAAAGGAACCTTAGAAAAATCTAAATTAGGAAGTAACCATAAATTTTGAAATATCACAAAATGACCCCTAACTTTTTCTTTAACTTTTAAATCCTCCAAGTGATCTATACACCCCAAACTTTACCCATACATAACTTTGTAACCATTTTAAATTATAAACCAGCCTTTAAAAATAACTTGCTTAGTTTAGAAAATTGTACAAAAGCCCCCAAAGTTTGGAAAACATAGAAAATGAACTAAAAACTAAACTAAAACTTTCCAAGTACCAAAACCTAACATCCTAACTTAATCCTCATTAGTTAAGATGATGATAATGACACAAAAGTTGCCATTAAAGACAATACCAAAACTGTAGCACATGCCTTCATGTGTAATGTCATTTTACACCACAAATATCCTTTTTTAAACCCGCAAAAAATCACTTATTTTTTGTCCACTTAACTATCCTCAACTTACCTTATAAAAGGCACACCAAGTTACTTAAGAAACTATTAGTTCGGTAGAGAAAAAATAATCTAAAAAAATTATCATTTTTGGGTATCCACTTATTTTATGCATAAGGCTTAGCTTTTTCAATTCTACTTAGTTTCAATAGTAGTTTAGAATCTATTTATGCTTTTATATGTATTATTTAATGTAGAAATACATTGCTAATGATCAATTTTCAGAAAACACCATGAAATCTTGAGCTTTAATGGTGAATTTTGTGTTCCTAGTCTAAATCAGTTTCAAGGTGGGTATAATTATCCTTAGACCTATAGGAACTCAATCATAATATCTAATTTGATTATAGTATACCTGTATAGCCGAAAATCAAGTTTTTTCATTTCGACAGTCAAATTTTTAAAGTTAAAATTCGCCTTGTATACTATGAATTAGAACCTCAAACAAAAACCATTTTGTTCCAAATTCACACAAGACTAAAACCATATAACTTCCTTAGTTCAAATTTCACTGTAACTCCATGAAAATGAAAATGGAAATGGAAATGGAAATGATAATGAACTTTTTTGGATTTTGTAGTATAGGGAGAAGAGGCTACAATTAACCTTAATCTCTAAAAGTTATATTTTTGGATTCCTTGTGAACAATTAGAAATAATGGCTTTTGAATCATCTAAAATGGTATTCTGTACTTGATTTGATTGAAGGTCAAAATTATGAATCTTGAAGCTGAAGTGGTCAACACGCACGGGAGTAAGGTCAAAGTTAATGTGTGGTAAATTTGACTAAGTACATGAGGGCGCAGTCCAATCAGAAAATTGATAATTTTTTTCATAAATTTTATTTTATTTTTCTATTAAAAATAGTATATTACATCACCTTCTTTGGTAAACCAGAAATCTAGTTCGAAGAATCACTAAACTTTGATTTTTAAAACTTTAAACTATTTTTGCTCATAAACCCCTGAAGTTTTTCAACTTTTAAATTTTCATCCCAAACTTTACCTACTGAATTTTTGACACCATATTACCACTAAACTTGAAAACCTAAGGAGATATACGAAATACTCCAAAACATTTATTTATGTATTAAGCTCCCAAATATTATTTTATACACGATTTTATATTTTTACGCATCTCAATTACTTTTAAAACATGATCTTACATAAACATTTTTCTTTTCCAGAATGTCACGAACACCTTCCCTAAATAAAAAGAAACGGAACGTATTTTGAATCCCTAAAACAACTAGGTGATATCTTATTTAGTTTTAATTTCACGCAGTGCTTTTGTTTATTGATTAGTCGTGAATATTGTGTATTTGTTCCCATTTCATATGCATGCGCGCACATTTTTGGCTGCTATTTCACTTATTAAAGCTCTTGTATTGTATAACCTTTGGTTTGGATTTATATATGTTTTACAATGTTTACTTGAGCTTTTTTAGGGATCGTAATGCTAAACGATGCAAGTGTACGATTTTCGGGAAAGTTACAACACTTTATACAACTTCGGGGGAAATTCTGTTATTAATGCATCCGAGTTTTGTTCCTAGACTCTATACATAAGTTGTGTCTCTCTGAGTTATCTTCTAGGAGATTATGATGGCGCGTCAATCCGGTTTCTAACGACCAAGATATGATCAATATACTCTGAGGCCCCTTATGTGGAACAAAAGGATACAAGATTCTATGAATTCAAGGACACGGTCGACCGGCCCCTGACATGCGATCGACCGACTATTTTGATTTTTCCTTCGAATCAAGACAAAGTGCTTCCATCAAGACCCTGGTCAATCGGTCCCTGACCTGCGGTCAACTGCTTCTCTCAGACCTGTGAATCTTCTTATTAAATGGCTTGGTTTCCACTTTTTGGGTTTGGTTTTAAACTTCTGGTTTGGTGTTTTTCCCCACTTACTATACACAGTTCGTGGTTTGTATCATGTAGGAGAGTTGGTTCAATCTTGTAAGAGCAAAGAAGAAAAGTTGTATTTTTTGTTTGTTCTCTCTTCTCTCTCCTAGGGTTTGTTCCATTTTCTTCTTACTGTCATCATATACTTCATTATTTGCAAGTCAAATTGCATTTTAGTTGTTCTTTGTTAGATATTGACATATTTTGGTTAATATAGTTTATTTTTTGTGACACCCCGCCTAATTAAATATCGGGTGATCAGTCCTTTATTAAATTAAATCAGAATATCCAGATTGTTCATTCTTAGCGTCACTGTCGAAAAATAAATTCTCTTATTAACCCACCTAATATTTAATTAAGCTAAGTGTCAAAATTTTTTCAATATTAACCCACCTAATACTTAATTTATTTTATTTATTAAATCCTTCCACAACACAGTACAAGAATAAAATATCACACCATCACTAAATTAAAACCATGAATATAATCTGACTGAAATAAATGTTCCAATATAATGCAATATGACCATACCATCCAATATAATACTAAGAGTATTAATATAAAACTAATACAATATTCAGAACTGAAATAGGATAACAGAATCTTAGGCGACATGCCCTAAATGAACTAGGAACTAAGAATATAAGAATCAATGGGCTGAGTACGTCTAGTCCAAAGCTGCATCTCCAGAACACGTTAAGTATCCATCCTCTAAGCCGGGTGTCCCTGATGCTGGGCACGTTGTAATATAAATATAGTAGAGAAGGAAATATGCAAGTAAATGGGTCAGAACCCGAGTGTAAATTTTTTTAAAAAAGCAAGTGCTTAATATTTACAAATTAAGCCAGTATTATATTCCTATTAGTTTTTTGGCTCTCACCTGAGAATCTCACCTCGCATTTAGTGTTCACGCCTAACATACCTTATTAAATTCTTAATTAAGGTTCGTGAATTATTACCCAATCTCTTCTTCCTTTCTCGTATTTCCCCCGCAATATGTAGATTAAATAAATATGTTCATATCTCTTCAAGATGAACTAGACCTTTTAAAATTAAGTATTCACTTACTTAATTTAATCTATATTTTAATATTCCTTTTTATCTACTAATTCACATAGTAGATTACATCATAGTATATATATATATACTAATACGACAACACTTAGACACATCTACGGTGCATGCATACTCTGCTATCATATCCTGGTGCATCAATGACTGCATAATGGACAATTGGTTCGACATCTTTCCCGAACCATAAATCGTATAACACAAATATTAGAGGCAAGCATAATCCCTAGTTAGATGGGTCACGCACATACCTACACTCCCATTCAACCGTCAAAATTATCATTCATCATGATAGAAAGTACCAAGTTCCTATGCTAAGTGTACGAATCAAAATCCCCCCAAATGGGTTCAATCGAGATAAGATCATGCACAACACAAAACCTCCACCATGAAAGCAAGTAGCGTAGGTATGTTATACACACCATAAAAAATAGGGTATACGCACAACCCATAATAATTATCTTATGTAGTATATTTATATCTCGAATATCCTACGTATTTCCAAATTATGACTTTACTTTTAATATGAACTTTTCTCCACACTCAAAAGGTATTAATTGTTTCTCTTATAATTTCAGTAGGTACACGGCTTCACCCTATCGGTCCATGTTATCACAATTTACAAATATAATTATTTCAATTGGGTTTATTCTTCAGTACTCACTAATTCGATTTTAACCCATTGTTCCCATTCCCTAGGATTTATCCCACATATTAATATTTTTTCGGGTTCTACCTATCACCCTAATGACCTCCTTTGAGTCCTAAAATATTCAATTAGTCACCACGAAAGAATTATACAAGACAAAATTTTATCAAACCTTACAAAGAAACAATTTCTCAAATTCCAGGAGGAGTCGATCGATCGAAGGGAAGGGTCGATCGATCGATCGAAGGGAAGGGTCGATCGATCGACATTCTTGAGTTGATCGATCGATCCATCAGGTATGGGTGATTCTATATAAACTTGCCTACGGGTTTAATCATTTTCAATCCTCAAATCATATATTTTAAATTCCCAAACTCCTTATAATTCATTATACATGATATGACAACATATATAAACAATTTCCAATAATTAAACAATCTTAAATTCTCAAGAAGATTGGATTAAAATATCATTTCCCAACATTTCCAGAAAACTACAATATTATCATATTCATCCAAAAACAAACTATAAAGCCTATATTCTCTTCATCATATGATTCCTATTTCCGGGTTATTACTATATGATCATCCTAGATTAATTCTACATATTTCTTATTCCAAATGATAGATTTTAAAACACGATAGTTTATCTTTAAATCATGTAAAAATATAGGATTCTACAACTATCCTAATATGAACATAATACATGCTAGAATTGTAAAGATTAATCCACTAGCATCTCGTATATAGGTCTGAACCTTTGATGATGACAGTTACTGGTGGTTCTCCTCTTTTCCAGCCAACTTTCGACGGTGTTGGTCGTGGTGGATGGCCTTATCCCTTGGTTTCGTAGAGGTGTCTCTTCCCTTTTCAGAGAAACTCTTAGTCTCCTCAAAGTCTCTCACTCTAATGTTTTTGATGGAATGAACATGCATCCTAAACAATCTTAGACTTATAAATTATCATGTATTTTCGTGGTTACTATTCACCTCCCATATAAAATGACTAAAATACCCCACCGGGGTGTCTATTCGGTTCCAAAGTGTCCCGATACCCAAATTAAACACCGATGTGGACCTTTTCAACTATATAAACCCTTTCGGACACTTTGGCGCAGTCAAAATGACCATTTGGATGACATATACTTATTTTACTTTTAATTTCTTTAATTTTAATCTCGACACGACTCACACGCGCGTCCCAAAATTATCGTATTCATCTCTCGCGACAATTGTATTAAATTATAATCATATGTAAAGTCATAATAATATATTACTTTTAATTCACTAAGTAATGTTCACATTATTCACATATTACTTTATTCTCGAATAATATTTAAATCAGGATTAATTTAAATTTATCTAATAATTAATCCTAATTAAGCCCAATTATTTCCATTTTAAAATTATTTAAAATTACGGGGTATTACATTTTTCTTGAATGCTTTCTTTTGTAATGGCTTTTCCCCTTTTAAATAACCACATGTTGTGTGTGTTCATAGTTGCTATTATGAGTAGCTAGTTCCTTTGGTTGGGATCATAAACCACCTTGGATGGTTCCACTTCTTGATTAATTATTCAATAAATGAGGGTATGTGTTGATATTGGAGTTTCATAGGATTTTAACCTCTCTTATCATGTAAGGTTTTTTTTAAGACTTAACTCCAACATCAACGAATTTGTTCAATAATATGTCGAAGACGTTATCTTGCATCGTTGGGATGACGCCCTTCATGTGGGATTATTGAGAACGACATCTTATTCCCATTTGATTTTGATTCAATCATAATAACCATTTGGGTTGTGATCATCCGAGGTGGGGGACTGATCCTCAACCGTTTTGTTAAAAATCATTTTATCATTAGTTTTATAAATATCGGTTGCTTATATTAATCTTTAGCTATGTGTTCCAGCAATTGTGGTTTTCTTTGGTCCGCTACAACACTCAAAACCTCATTAATCTTTTCTTTTATCTTTTATTCTTATTTGTCAACTTTTACCTATAAGAATATCTTCGGAACTTCTTATAATTCCCTATGGAAATCGACTCGGGTCTTACCGAGTTTTTACTACTCTCGCGACTAGTGTGCACTTGCGCTATGCAATATTTTAAGCAAGTCAAGTTTTTGTTATCGTTGTCGGGGAGTTATTAGTAACGATTATATTAATTTAGTTCCTTGTTGAAAAACCCTTTCCATTTATTTGTTTGATCAGTGTTGTTTTGAAGGATAGGTTGTAAGGACAAATTTCCAATCGAGTCAATTTGTAGTATTGGCTTAATTCCGGACAAAACATTTTGAGTCATAGGATATAGTGTAAAGTGTATCCATCCAAGCTTATGACGCGTTTGTGTTGAAGATGTAGTGACTAAAAATTTAAAGCTTCATCTTTGTCAAGTTTAGTGCGTAGTTTCTACGTCATCAAGTTGAGGATTCCATAGTCTCCAAAAGGTATGAATGCATTTAATATATATAGGAGACTTGGAATATTCTTATGGGTGTAATCTTTGTTTAAAATGACTTTTTATTTTTCGAAATTAATTTAAGAACATTATATAAAAGTATTGGATTCAAACTGAAAACTTTGAAATTTTTGAATTTTCGTTCGAAGTGTCGTTCGAACGAGTTTGCCAACGACTTTGCCTTTTTAATCTCGGTTTTATCGTTAGTAAATTCGTTCAAATGAGGTTGTTCAAACGAGCTTGTTCAAACGACTTGGGCGAATTTTGAATTTTTTTTACAGTTTTTTATTTTCAACCACCCACTTTCCCACTTGTCCACTAACTTTTACCAGCCTTACATTAGTATCGGAATAAGAGTTTTCCTTTGAACTTTTTGAGAGTTTTCCCTTCTCAAGAGAGCAAAAATGTTTACCCAAAAGTTCATGTTTGAGAGTTTGATTTCTATGACTTCAAATCGTCCAAAACATCTCACACACCCATATGTTTTTGTTTAAATTGCAAGTTCTTCATATATATATATATATATATCTTTTCTTGGAGTGTTTGGAAACATTGGTTTATCTCTACCACAAAAAGGAGAAGTTTGGGTTTTAATCTCTACGCACAAAGGAGAGTAATTGTTCACGTGCTGCGGTGTTCCCACTCGAAGAAAGGCTTCGCGTGAGGGTGACGGTGACTAAGAGCCCCATCGGTGGATTTCGATATTGTGGATGAGTCCATGGTTATCTACTAGGCCGCGGTGTTTACAAAAATGAGCGTAAAGGCTTGGACGGAGTTAGGTGTGACACCCCGACTAACTAAATACCGGGTGATTAGTCCTTTATTAAATTAAAATCAAGGTGAACGGTTGGTTCATTCTTAGCATCACTGTCGTAAAAATAAAATTTCCAATTTAAACACACTAAATAATTAAGCTAAGTGTCAAAACAATTTAAAGTCTTATTTACATTTTATTTAAATTCCAATATGAAAACCTTTTTAATAACAACAGTTAAATATTCACATAAATAATAAGGATGACAATCACCACATAAGAATTAAACCATCTAGGTAAACCAAACGAAGTTATGAACTATAAATGAAATCATCCTCACACGAGTTAACTCCCAAAGAGTACCAAATACTGGAAATAACACTAACATAAATCTCTGAGAAATCCAAACGGGATAGGAAATTGGGCAACACATGCCCTAACTATGAAAAACTAAAATAGAAACTGAATCAATGAAGAGGTCGTCTAAGCAAGAGCCTGCAACTTCCACATAAGCTGCAGCACGTCCAATCCAAAGAACCTAAGAATGAAGGCCCTATGGCTGGGCACCTATAATACATACATATGTATATACAAGAGAGAGAAGATGACAGAAAACGGGTCAAAGCCCGAGTGTAAAATATTTTAAAATAGTTTAGCAAGTATTTAAAATGCTTATCGGCTAATGTAATAACCGTGTTAGTATGCGACACTCTCTTGAGAATTCTCTCCTCTCATCTAGTGTGCACGCCTACCGTACTACTAAATTTATAAACTTAACTCTTATATTTCCATAAACTTTTATCCCGAGAAGTAGAAAGGTTATGATATTTAGTTTTAGAAAATCATTCTCTTCGAGATTTCTTACGTTACTTAGAGAGACACCGTACCGTTACAAAGTTTCTGAACACTTATTATAATGTTGGAACATTAATTCATTACTTAACTACTTATACGCACAGTATAAAGTTTCCATATATATATATATATATATACTATCGGCACCCCACATAAATTCTATGGTGCTGGCACACTCTGCTATCAAGTCCCCGTATCACTCGTACTAAGGGAAATACAAGTTAGGAATCACTCTCGAACTGTATTAACACAATACACACACAATAGAGGCGAAGCATAGTTCCAAGTCACTAAGAGGTCAGCACATACCCCTCACGTCTCTTAGGACCGTCTGACTATCATTCTCAGACAACCTGTACCTAGGAATCCTATGTTCTTGAGTACAAGTCAATATCCCCCATAAAGGTCCCATCAAGATAAGACTGTCCCGGCACGACAACCTCTGTGATAACAAGTAGCGTGGGTATGATTATTCACAAATAAAGTATTTAATATATGTACACAATCACACGGTAATATATAGATACACAATTTCAAATAAGGTCCGCCCATGACCCATAATTATTAATAATCGCATTTAGTATAATTTTATCGAATTATCTCGCATAAGGGATTCATCTATTTTATTCCCACTTATAATTTATTTCATACTTACTTCTCATCTCACGAAGTATTCTCTTGCTAAATATAATTTCAGTAGGTATACCCTCTATAACCTTCCGATCTAAGACTTTCACGACTCCCTCAATTCATTAACGAACTTACGCACAATCTCTAATGTGTAATGAAATTCCCCGTTAACCCATACTTTCTTATAATATTAAATTTCATTCAACGGAATCTATATAGACCCTACTGGTTCTCCTCACGACCTATTATAGTCTATAAATAAAAATTAAGGGTTCCTACGTATTTAAACCGGATTAAACAAAAAGGGAAAAAATGTGCAGCTTTTCAGGAGGGGTCGATCGATCGAGGAAAGGGGGTCGATCGATCGATCATCGATCGATCGATATTCTTGGGTCGATCGATCGATCAAGCAGTTCTTGCCCAGAAACTGCAATTTTTAACCTACGTTCATCTTTCAAATTACTCCAAAGTGCCATTAACGATTCTCAAACTCCCAAACTACATTACTATTAGTTACATATACCTATATACATGATTTCCTACGTGAAACATGTCCAAATTCATCAAAGGTATTGAACTAATGGGGTAAACCATCATATTTAACAAGAACCCTAATTTTTATAAAACTTTCATTCTTTTAATTCTTTTCCACATTTCTTGATTTTAAACGCATACCTATTCATGGGTTATCCTTTACATATGATTGGGATGTCCAGAATATAACTATTTCCATCAAGACATGTGATTAAATCCTCAAATTCCTCAAATTCTTTTATGAAACATGTGTATAACAATCCTAATCTAATATGGATGAAACAATGACTAAAAGAAAATCAAGATAGGTACTTGCATGGAATCGAAGGGTCTGATTCGTGGATGAAAAAGTTATGGTTGCGTTCTTCTTCGTGCGATCTCCATTTTGGTGGTTGTGACGGTGTAAACGGATGAGTTCTTGTCCATGGATTGCTTGGAAAGCTTCCTTCCTTATTCTTTAATGGTTGTTCTTAAGTTTTGTGGTTGTTAACCCTACAAGCCTAACTCAAATAGCTGATATACCTTCGGGAAATTCGTGGGTTTAATTACCCAAAAATACAAAATGTCTAAAATACCCTCACGGGATGCCAATTAGGCCTAAAAACACCTCAAGACCCAAACTAAACCCCCTGGTATACTTTTCTGACTATCTCGACCCTCCCGGACACATTGAAGCACTCGAAATGACCATACAGATGATTTATAATATATTCACTTTTAATAATAATAATTTAGTCACGACACGACACAGGCGCGTCCCGACTTAAATTTCCATAATTGCCATTTTATTCTGTCGTGATAATTTTAATAAAGTCAATCTTATATATTACTTTACTCATTTAGTAATATTCAACAAATTCTCAATAATTACTAACTCTCGTCACGCTAGTAACTATTTAAAATAATTTTTGGATATATATTAAATTAATATCTCAATTTTATATTTAATAAATCCCCAAATTAAAATCCATAAAAATATGGAGTATTACATACTTCCCCCCTAATAACGAACTTTCATCCCAAAATCCGGAGAATAAAGCATACATGTTAAGAATAGATCTGAATATCTTTCACGTATATCTTCCTTGTACTCCCCAGTGGATTCCTCCACATTATGATGCTCCAACTGGACCCGTACAAGAGGGACTACCTTCGACCTTAATTTTCTCTCGCTATGGTTTAGGATAGCCATTGGTCTCTCCTTGTAAGAGCTGTCGGGCTGTAAGTCAATCTCCTCTATAGCGATGTCGTTGTGGGCCATATCATCCCGAAGATATCATCTCAACGATGAGATGTGGAATACATCATGAATGCGGTGCACGTGCTCTGGCATCCCCAATCTGTATGTCACCGGCCCAATCCTTTCGATAATGGGAAATTGTCACGCATATCTCGGAGCCAACTTCCCTTTCTTCCCAAACCTCATCACTCCGCTTATAGGAGACACACGCAGCAATACTTGGTCCCCCACGCTAAATTCTCGAAAAGACCGCTTTGCATTGGCGTAGCTTTTCTGCCAGTCCTGGGCTACCCGAATGCGACTCCTGGTAAGCTCAATCCTAGCTGAAGTCTCCTGAATCACCTCTGGCCCTAGTAACTTGTTGTCCCCCACCTCTAGCCAACAAGAGGGAGAACGATAAGGCCTTCCATACAATGCCTTAAATGGGGCCCTACCGATCGTGAACTGATAAGAGTTATTATAAGAGAACTCCACAAGTGGAAGATATAACTCCTAACCTCCACCAAAATCAAGAACACACATGCGAAGCATATCCTCCAATATCTGATTGGTACGCTCTGTCTATCCATCCATCTGTGCGTGATAAGCTGAACTCAATCTCAACTCAGTACTCGTGGCCTCCTGAAAGCTCTCCCAGAAGCGCTACACAAATTTTTTGTCTCTATCAGACATAATATCCAAGGGCACCCCATGTAGCCTCACGATCTCGACAATGAATAACTATGCATACTGACCCGTGGTGTAGTATGTCCGTATTGGAAAAAAGTGAGCTACCATGGTCACCTGATCCACAATCACACATATGGAATCGTGACCCCGCTGTGTTGTAGGCAATCTAGTAATGAAGTCAATGGAAATACTTTCCCATTTCCACGTAGGTATATCCAACGACTGGAGTAACCCTGGCTAGGGCTGTCAATGGACCGGGTTTGGACCCGGACCCGATCCGCACCCGACCTAAATTAACGGATCTGAGCAAATTTTATAGACCCGATTATCCGATTACCCGATTAGTTAATGGATCGGATCTGGATATACATGACTCCGATCCGATAAGGACCCGACCCGAATGTGTATATATATAATATAATAAATATATATTTATATATAATATTATATATATATATATATAAGTTATATATTTATATATAAAAACAGTTTTATATAAAAACTGTTTTTATATATATATATAAACAGTTTTATATAAAAACTGTTTTTATATATATATATAAGTTATATTTTATAAAAAACTGTTTATATATATATATATATATATATATATATATATATATATATATATATATATATATATATATATATATATATATAAACAGTTTTATTTTATATAAAAACATTTATATAAAAACAGTTTTATATAAAAAACAGTTTTATATGAAAAACAGTTTTTATATAAAATAAAACTGTTATATATAAAAACAGTTTTTATATTGCTTTTATATAAAACTGTTTTTATATAAATATAAGTTATATTTATATAAAAACAGTTTTATTTTATATATATATATATATATATATATATATATATATATATATATATATATATATATATATATATATATATATATATATATATATATATATATATATATAATCGGGTCGGGTCTCCGGGTCCTTAACGGATCTGGGTCTGGATCCATTTTTCTGAGACCCGTCGGGTAATCGGGTAAGACCTGATCCGTTAAAAATATACCCGGATCGGATCTGGATATACCCAGACCCGATCCAGACCCGACCCGTTTACACCCCTAACCCTGGCGGTCTCTGGTGGTCCACCTTTACCATCTGACAGGTAGAACATTTGGACACGAACTCTGCAATATCCTTCTTCATCCCACTCCACCAGTAATGCGGCCTCATATCTTGGTACATCTTATCCGCTCTGGGATGTACCGCAAATCTGGATCCGTGAAATTGTGTCATAACTGCATGCCGTAAGTCTTCTCCTTTCGTGACCACTATTCTACCATTAAATCTCAAAACCCCGTCAGAACACACAGAATAGAACTCAGCACCCTCAGCTAAGAGTCGTACAATTTGCTCTTTGCAAAAAGTATATGTCGATTGTGCCTGTATCAGCCTCGTAACAATCTCGGGTGTGACTGACATAACAGATATAAAGGAACGGGCTACTGCATCCTGGTGTCCCAACTCTTTCCACTTCACTCTCCACACTTTCGCTCCGTCTCCTTCCGGTCTATGGCTTAATGCATGAGCAACCACATTATCCTTCCTCAGATAATACTATATCTCGAACTGGTAGTCTTTCACAAACTCCAACCATTTATGCTGACGCATGTTCAACTCTCGCTGAGTGAACAAGTAATGCAGTGACTTATAGTCTGTGAATAAGCGAAACTTCTCCCTCAACAAGTAATTTCTCCAAATTCGAAGTGCAAATACGACCACTTCTAGCTCTAGGTCGTCGGTGGGGTAATTCCTCTCGTGAGGCTTAAGCTTGCAGGAGGCAAAAGATATAGCCTTCTCCTCATGCTAAAGTACTCCTACGAGTCCCCGTAAAGCGGCATCATTGTACACCAGGTACTCTATTCCCAGCTTAGGTAAAGCAAACTGGCGCTGAAGTCAATGTATCTTTTAGTTCATCAAAAGACCATTGAAAAGCATCATCCCAAACATAAGGAATTCCCTTACGAGTCAGATTTATCAACGGACCTGCTATCTTCAAAATGCCTCGGATGAACCTCCTGTAGTACCCGACTAACACCAAGAAACTACGCACCTCTGTCGGTGTGGTGGGCTATTCCCACTCCCTCACTATCGACACTTTTCTCGGGTCAATCGATATTCCCAATTCCGACATAACATGCCCTAAAAATTGTATTTCCCATAACCAAAATCCGTACTTCTCATAATAGCATACAACTGATGCTCTCGTAGAGTCTGAAGAACCTGCCACAAGTGCTCGGCATGCTCCTCCTCAGTATGTGAATAAATCAGGATGTCATCTATGAGGACAATGACAAACTGATCCAAGAACTCTCTGAACGCTCGATTTATCAAGTCCATGAATAGGACTAGAGCATTTATCAGCCCAAACGGCATGACTCTGAACTCATAGGATCCATATCTCGTCAAGAAAGAAGTCTTCGACACATCCTGCTCCCTAATCTATAGCTAGTGGTATCTTGATCTCAAATTTATCTTCAAAAAGAAGGTTGCTCCTCTCAGCTGGTTGAACAGATCATCAATTCGTGGCAACGAATATTTATTCCGTATCGTGACCTTATAATCCACGCATAACCTCAGTGATCCGTCTCTTTTCTTCACAAATAACACCGAATCGTCCCAAGGTGAGGTGCTCCTACGAATGAAGCCCTGACCCAACAGCTGCTCTATCTGATCCCGTGAATCCCCCATCTTTGTTGGAGCCATATGGTACGATGCACGTGCTATCGGCTGAGTGCCTGACATTAAGTCTATGATTAAATATATCTCTCGATTGGGGGGTAGGCCCGGTATCTCCTGAAATACATTCAAAAACTCATGAATGACTGGAATCGAATCCAGGGGAATCACAATCTCCTTAAATATATCCTCCTCTATGTAATACAAATGGGTGGAAGATCCCCCCTCTGGGCGAGGCATCGCCACCAAAAACATCTCCTACCCCAGAATAGTAAAGATAATACTCCTACCGAAACAATCAATCATGGCTCTGTACGTGGCGAGACAATCCATGCCAATGATGACATCGTGTTCATGCATCTCTAAGACTATTATGTCTGCAGGTAAAGTCAAGCTACCAATCTCTATACCTACACATTGGAATATAAAGAAAATAAAAGACCCATTCCCTAGTGGTGAGTCTACGCATGTCACTGTGCTCTCTTCAGTGTCTAATAACCCTAAGGCCCATGCAAAATGAGTAGCTATAAAATAGTGTGATGCCCCAGTATCAAATAAAACCCGACCCATAGTGCCATGGATAGGAAACTTACCCTAAATCGCGGGTGATGCCTGAGGTGCAGCCGCCTGGTGGCGTTATAGACACGTCCATACTGCAATTGCCCCAGTTGAACTGGAGCTGCTGGGATGGCTGGTAGGGCTAGAAACTGAGCTGGCACTGGGAGGGTGGCTGGAAAGACCGAACTCTGTGGCTCATTATAGGAACTTTGCTACTATGGGGCCCTATCCCCCTCTGGGAAATCCTGACGCCTTTGGCCATTCTTGCCACATCCGAAACATCTACCCCTGAAGTTACCTCACCTCTGCCCCTGCTGACCACGAACCTGTTGGTCGTTACCACCCTGCCACTGGCCATGCTGAAAATGCTGATGGCCCTACGGCTGACCCTGTTGCTGATGGTGTTGGCCCTGCTGACCCTGCCTAAATCCCTTAAATCCCTGTTCGGAATCACCTGATCGAAATCGCTTGGTAGGGTCCTCCTGATGGGAACTCTATTCACTGTAACAGGTCTGTCCCTGGGCTTCCGGTGCCCCACTAGGACTACTGCCCCCTATCTTGCCCTGCTGGCAGGACTCCCCTGATCATTTTCTCCCCTGCTAATGGAAGCAGTGATCCTGACAGTATAACAAATCAGCATTGAGTACATCAGTGTAAGTACTTAATGATAGATTACCTATGAGATATTGAGGGATCCTCCAGGTCAATCCATCTACAAACAATAATATCTTCTTCTCCTCAGTGGGTGTCTCATCCGGCATTATCGTGAGAAGTCTGGTGAACTCCTCCTCGTACTCAGCAATGGTCACACTCTCTTGCTTAAGATTCAGTAACCTCCACCTCATCTCAGTCTACATGGCAGATAGAAAGTACTTGCGGTCAAACTGCGCCCAAAATGACTGAATCATGATATTGTCCCTCTCATCCAAGGTGGTGGTGGACTCCCACCACTGCAAAGGAGCCCCCACTAGCTTGAAGGAAGCCAATAACGTTTTATGCATGTCGGTGCACTCATACATTCGCAGATGCCTCTGGATATCCTTCTTCCATTGGTCGGCGTCTACTATGTCCGAGCTAATCGAGAACTTCGGGGGTTGCACCTTGTGAAAGACATCCCTAACCCGCTCCCATGCAGTGGGAAGTTGTAACGGGACTGGCGCTACTGCCTGAACCTGGGGTGGAGCCTACTGCACCACCATTAATGTAGCATTCACTACCTGACCAACAATGGCGGCTACTTCAGTTTCATTCATCATTCCTAGAGCCGGAGCTGCTAGCTGCTTGGGCTGGGCGTTCCTGTCTCGGGGTGCGCGTCTCGAAGGCATCTGAAATGAGAAGGAAGTTTATTAGTATAAAGTTATTATCAAATCTCAAATAGCTGAAGACATAAGTGTATATACAAGAATACAACAGTCCTAAAATAGGTCTCCAAATCAAAGACGCTAAGCTGGAAACGAAATAAGTCGTACAGATCCCAAAGGACACTATAGCCTGATACTCGGATACCATCTGTGACACCCCGCCTAATTAAATACTGAGGGATCAGTGCTTTATTAAATTAAAATCAAGGTGAAAGCTTGGTTCATTCTTAGCATCACTGTCGTAAAAATAAAATTTCCAATTTAAACACCCTAAATAATTAAGCTAAGTGTCAAAACAATTTAAAGTATTATTTACATTTTATTTAAATTCCAATATGAAAACCTTTTTAATAACAACAGTTTAAGAGTCACATAAATAATAAGGATGACAATCACCACATAAGAATTAAACCATCTAGGTAAACCAAACCAAGTTATGAACTATAAATGAAATCATCCTGACAAGAGTTAACTCCCAAAGAGTAGCAAAGACTGGAAATAACATTAACATAAATCTCTGACAAATCCAAACGGGATAGGAAATCGAGCGACACATGCCCTAACTATGAAAAACTAAAATAGGAACTGAATCAATGAAGAGGTCGTCTAAGCAAGATCCTGCAACTTCCACATAAGTTGAAACATGTCCAATCCAATGAAACTAAGCATGACGCCCCTATGGCTGGGCACCTTTAACACGTACTTATATATACAAGAGAGAAAATATGACAGCAAATAGGTCAGAGTCCGAGTGTAAAAAAGTTTAAAATAGTTTCGCAAGTATTTAAAATGCTTACCGGTCAATGTAACAACTATTTTAATATGCGACACTCTCTTGAGAATTCTCGCCTTTCATCTAGTCTGCACGCCTACCATACTACTAAACTCATAAATTTAACTCTTATTTTTCCATAAAATTTTATCCCAAGAAGTAGAAAGGTTATGATAATTAGTTTTAGAAAATCATTATCTTCGAGATTTATTACGTTACTTAGAGCAACACTGTACCGTTACAAAGTTCCCGAACACTTATTATAAAGTTGGAGCATTAATTCATTACTTGACTACTTATACGCACAGTAAAAAGTTTCCATATATAAGTATATATATATATATATCAGTCACTCATATATTATATATACTATCGGCACCCCACATAAATTCTATGGTGCTGGCACACTCTGCTATCAAGTCCCCGTATCACTCGTACTAAGGGAAATACTAGTTCAGAATCACTCGCGAACTGTATTAACACAATACACACACATTGGAGGCGAAGCATAGTTCCAAGTCACTAAAAGGTCAGCACATACCCCTCATGTCTCTTAGGACTGTCTGACTATCATTCTAAGATAGCATGTACCAAGGAATCCTATGTTCTAGGGTACAAGTCAATATCCCCCATAAAGGTCCCATCGAGATAAGACTGTCCCGGCGCGATAACCTCCGTGATAGCAAGTAGGGTGGGTATGATTATTCACAAATAAAGTATTTAATATATGTACACAATCACACAGTAATATATACATACACAATTTCCAATAAGGTCCGCCCATGACCCATAATTATTACTAATCGCATTTAGTATAATTTTACTGAATTATCTCGCATAAGGGATTCATCTCTTTTATTCCCACTTATAATTTATTTCATACTTTCTTCTCATCTCTCGAAGTATTCTCTTGCTAAATACAATTTCAATAGGTATACCCTCTATAACCTTCCAGTCTAAGACTTTCACGAGTCCCTCAATTCATTAACGAACTTACGCACAATCTCTAATGTGTAACAAATTTTCTCATTAACCCATACTTTCATATCATATTAAATTTCATTCAACGGAGTCTATATAGACCCTACTGGTCCTCCTCATGACCCATTATAATCTATAAATAAAAATCAAGGGTTCCTACGTATTTAAACTGGATTAAACAAAAAGGGGAAAAATATGCAGCTTTTCAGGAGGGGTCGATCGATCGAGGAAAGGGGGTCAATCGATTGATTATCGACCGGTCGATATTCTTTGGTCGATCGATCGATCAAGTAGTTTTTTCCTAGAAACTGCAATTTTTAACCTACGTTCATCTTCCAAATTACTCCAAAACGCCAGTAACGATTCTCAAACTCCCAAACAACATTACTACTAGTTACATATACCTATATACATGATTTCCTACATGAAACATGTCCAAATTTATCAAGGGTATTGAATTAATGGGGTAAATCATCATATTTAACAAGAACCCTAATTTTTATAAAACTTTCATTCTTTTAATTCTTTTTTGAATTTCTTGATTTTAAACCCATACCAATTCATGGGTTATCCTTTACATATGATTGGGATGTCCATAATATAACTATTTCCATCAAGACATGTGATTAAATCCTCAAATTCTTTTATGAAACATGTCTATAACAATCCTAATCTAATATGGATGAAACAATAACTAAACGAAAATCAAGATAGTTACTTGCCTGGAATCCAAGGGTCAAATTTGTGGTTGAAAAATTCATGGTTGCGTTCCTCTTCGTGCGATCTACGTTTTGGTGGTTGTGGTGGTGTAAACGGATGAGTTCTTGGTCTTGGATTGCTTGGAAAGCTTCCTTCCTCCTTCTCTACTGGTCGTTCTTAAGTTTTTTTTATTGTTAACCCTAAAAGCCTAACTCAAATGGTTGATATACCTTAGGGAAATTCGTGGGTTTAATTACCCAAAAATACAAAATGTATAAAATACCCTCACGGGATGCCAATTAAGCCTAAAAACACCTTGAGACCCAAACTAAACCCTTGGGTATACTTTTCTGACTATCTCGGCCCTTCCGGACACATTGGAGCACTCGAAATGACCATACGGATGGCTTATAATGTACTCACCTTTAATAATAATAATTTAGTCCCGACACGACACAGGCGCGTCCTGACTTAAATTTCCATAATTGCCATTTTATTCACTCGTGATAATTTTAATAAAATCAATCTTATATATTACTTTACTCATTTAGTAATATTCAACAAATTCTCAATAATTACTAACTCTCGTCACGCTAGTAACTATTTAAAATAATTTCCGAATTAATATTAAATTAATATCTCAATTTTATACTTAAAAAATCCCCAAATTAAAGCCATAAAAATATGGGGTATTACATACTTCCCCACTATTAATGAAATTTCATCCCAAAATTCGGAGAATAAAGCATATCTGGTAAGAATAGATCTGAATATCATTCGCGCATATCTGCCTCGTGCTCCCAAGTGGATTCCTGCACATTAGTATGCTTCCACTGGACCCGTACATGTGGGACTACCTTCGACCTTAATTTCCTCTCGCTATGGTCTTGAATAGCCACTGGTCTCTCCTTGTAAAAGTTGTCGGGCTGTAAGTCAATATCCTCTATCGCGATGTGGCTGTGGGCCATATCATTCCGAAGATAACATCTCAACGATGAGATGTGGAATACATCATGAATGCGGCGCAAGTGCTTTGGCAGCCCCCATCTCTATGCCACTGGCCCAATCGTCTCGATAATGGGAAATGGTCCCGCGTATCTCGGAGCCAACTTCCCTTTCTTCCCAAACCTCATCACTCCACTTATAGGAGACACACGCAACAATACTTGGTCCCCCATGCTAAACTCTCGTAAAGATCGCTTTGCATCGGCGTAGCTTTTCTACTGGTCCTGGGCTACCCGAATGCGTCTCCTGATAAGTTCAATCCTAGCTGAAGTCTCGTGAATCACCTCTAGCCCTAGTAACTTGTTGTCCCCCACCTCTAGCTAACAAGCGGGAGAACGACAAGGCCTTTCATACAATGCCTCAAATGGGGCCATACTGATCGTGAACTGATAAGAGTTATTATAAGCGAACTCCACCAGTGGAAGATACATCTCCCAAACTCCACCAAAATCAAGGACACACATGCGTAACATATCCTCCAACATCTGATTGGTACGCTCTGTCTATCCATCCATCCATCCATCCATCTATCTGTGGGTGATAAGCTGAACTCAATCTCAACTCAGTACCCATGGCCTCTTGAAAGCTCTCCCAGAAGCGCTACACAATTTTTTTGTCTCTATCAGACATAATATCCAAGGGCACCCCATGTAGCTTCACGATCTCGGCAATGAATAATTGTTCATACTGGCCCGTGGTGTAGTCTGTCCATACTGGAAAAAAGTGATCTACCTTGGTCAACCGATCCATAATCACCCATATAAAATCATGACCCCGCTGTGATGTAGGCAATCCAGTAATGAAGTCCATGGAAATACTTTCCCATTTCCACATAGGTATCTCCAACGGCTGGAGTAACCCTGGCGGTCTCTAGTGGTCCCCCTTTAACATCTGACAGGTAGAACATTTGGACATGAACTCTGCAATGTCCTTCTTCATCCCACTCCACCAGTACTGCCGCCTCATATCTTGGGACATCTTATCCCCTCTGGGATGTACCGCAAATCTGGATCTGTGCGATTGTGTCATAACTGCATGATGTAAGTCTTCTACCTCCGGGACCACTATTCTACCATTATATCTTAAACCCCCATCAGAACTCACGGAATAGAACTCAGTACCCTCAGCTAAGAGCTATACAATCTGCTCCTGGAAAAAAGTATCTGACGCTTATGTCTGTATCACCCTCATAACAATCTCGGGTGTGACTGACATAATAGATATAAAGGAATGGGCTACTGCATCCTAGTGTCCCAACTCTTTCCACTTCGCTCTCCACACTTCCTCTACATATCCTTTCGTTCTACGACTTAATGCATGAGCAACCACATTAGCCTTCCCCAGATGATACTGTATCTCAAACTGGTAGTCTTTTACAAACTCCAACCATTTACGCTAATGCATATTCAACTCTCGCTGAGTGAACAAGTACTGCAGTGACTTGTGGTCTGTGAACAAGCAAAACTTCTCACCCAACAAGTAATGTCTCCAAATTCGTAGTGAAAATACGATCGCTGCTAGCTCTAGGTCGTGGGTGGGGTAATTCCTCTCGTGAGGCTTAAGCTTACAGGAGGAAAAAGCTATAGCCTTCTCCTCCTGCTGGAGTACTCCTACGAGTCCCCATAAAGAGGCATCAGTGTACACTAGGTGCTCCATTCCCGGCTTGGGCAAAGAAAGAACTGGCGCCGAAGTCAATTTATCTTTCAGGTCATCAAAAGCCAATTGACAAGCATCATCCAAAACATAAGGAATTCCCTTATGAGTCAGATTTATCAACGGACCTACTATCTTCGAAAAGCCTCGGATGAACCTCCTGTAGTACCCGACTAACCCCAAGAAACTACGCACCTCTGTCGGTGTGGTGGGCTGTCCCCACTCCCTCACTGCCAACAATTTTCTCGGGTCAATCGATATTTCCAATTTCGATAAAACATTCCCTAAAAATTGTACTTCCCGTAACCAAAATCCGCACTTCTCATACTTAGCAAATAGTTTATGCTCTCGTAGAGTCTGAAGAACCCGCCTCAAGTGCTCGGCATGCTCCTCCTTGGTGTGTGAATAAATCAGGATGTCATCTATGAAGACAATGACAAACTGATCCAAGAACTCTTTGAACATTCGGTTTATCAAGTCCATGAATAGGACTGGAGCATTTGTCAGCCCAAACGGCATGACTCTGAACTCATAGGATCCATATCTCATTAAGAAAGTAGTCTTCGACACATCCTGCTCCCTAATTTGTAGCTAGTGGTATCTTGATCTCAAATATATCTTCCAAAAGAAGGTTGCTCCTCTCAGCTGGTTGAACAGGTCATCGATTCAAGGCAATGGATATTTATTCCATATCATGACCTTATTTAGCTCCCGGTAATCAACGCATAACCTCAGTGATCCGTCTCTTTTCTTCACTAATAACACCGGAGAGTCCCAAGGTGAGGTGCTCCTACGAATGAATCCATGACCTAACATTTGCTCTATCTGATCCCGTGACTCCCTCATCTTCGTTGGAGCCATATGGTACGGTGCACATGCTATCGGCCGAGTGCCCAGCATCAAGTCTATGATGAAATCTATCTCTCGATTGGGGGTAGGCCCGGTATCTCCTGAAATACATTCAAAAACTCCCGAATGATTGGAATCGAATCTAGGGGAATCACAATCTCCTTAGAGGTATCCAACTCTATGTAATACAAATGGGTGGAATATCCCCCCTCTAGGCAAGGCATCGCCACTAAAAACATCTCCTACCCTGAAATGGCAAAGATAATACTCCTACCAAAATAATCAATCATGGCTCTGTACGCGACGAGCCAATCCATGCCAATGATGACATCGTGCTCATGCATCTCTAAGACTAGCCTGTCTGCAGGTAAAATCAAGCTACCAATCTCTATACCTACACACCGGCATATAAAGAAAATGAAAGACCCATTCCCTAGTGGTGAGTCTACGCATGTCACAGTGCTCTCTGCTATGTCTAATAACCCTAAGGACTGTGTAAAATGAGTAGCTATAAAATAGTGTGATGCCCCAGTATCAAATAAAACCCGACCCATAGTGCCATGTATAGGAAACGTACCCTCAATCGCGGGTGGTGACTGAGGTGCAGCCGCCTGGAGGACGTTATAGACACGTCCATACTGCAATTGCCCCAGTTGAACTGGAGCTTCTGGGATGGCTGGTAGGACTGGAAACTGAGCTGGAGCTGGGAGGGTGGCTTGAAAGAGCGGCCTCTGTGGCTCATTACGGGCACTCTGCTACGGTGGGACCCTATCCCCCTCTGGACAATCCTGGCGCCTATGGCCATTCTTGCCACATCCGAAACATCTATCCCTGAAGTTACCTTCCCTTTGCCCCTGCTAACCACGGACCTGTTGTCCTTTACCACCCTGCCACTTGCCCTGTTAAAAATGCTGATGGCCCAACGGCTGACCCTACTGCTGACGGTGTTGTCCCTGTTGGCCCTGCTGACTAGACTAGCCTTGCTGACCCTGCCTAAATCCCCTAAATCCCTGTCTAGAATCACCTGATCGAAATCTCTTGGTAGGGTCCTCCTGAAGGGAACTCTATTCACTGTGACGGGTCTGTCCCTGGGCTACCGGTGTCCCACCAGTACTACTGCCCCCTGTACTTCCGTACTAGCCAGACTCCCCTGATCATTTTCTCCCCTGCTAATGGAAGCGGTGATCCTGAAAGTATAATAAAGCAGCATTGAGTACATCAGTGTAAGTACTCAATGATAGATTGCCTATGAGGTGTTGACGGATCCTCCAGGTCAATCCATCTATAAACAATAATATCTTCTTCTCCTCAGTGGGTGTCTCATCCGGCACAATCGTGAGAAGTCTGGTGAACTCCTCCTCGTACTCAGTAATGGTCATACTCCCCTGATTATGATTCAGTAACCTCCACCTCATCTCAGTCTACATGGCGAATGGAGAGTATTTGCGGTCAAACTGCGCCCAAAATGGCTAAATCGTGATATTGCCCCTCTCATCCAAGGTGGTGGTGGACTCCAACCACTACAAAGCACCCCCACTAGCTTGAAATAAGCCAACAACTGTTTCTGCACGTCGGTGCACTCATACATGCACAGATGCCTCAGGATATCCTTCTTCCATTGGCTGATGACTACTATGTCCTGGCTAATCGAGAACTCCGGGGGATGAACCTTGTGAAAGGCATCCCTAACCCGCTCCCATGTAGTGGGAAGCTATACCGGGACTGGCACTACTGCCTGAACCTGGGGTGGAGCCTGTTGCACCACCGTTAATGCAGCATTCACCGCCTGAACAACAATGATGGCTACTTCAGTTGCATTCATCATTTCTAGAGCCGGAGCTGCTAGCTGCTTGGGCTGGGCGTTCCTATCTCGGGGTGGTCGTCTCGAAGGAATTTGAAATGAGAAGGAAGTTTATTAGTCTACAGTTATTATCAAATCTCAAATAGATGAAGACTTAAGAGTATATACAAGGATACAACAGTCCTAAAATTGGGCTCTAAATTAAAGACGCTAAACTGGAAACGAAATAAGCCGTACAGATCCTAAAGGACACTAGAACCTGATGCTCTGATAAAACCTGTGACACCCCGCCTAATTAAATACTGGGTGATCAGTGCTTTATTAAATTAAAATCAAGGTGAACGTTTGGTTCATTCTTAGCATCACTATCGCAAAAATAAAATTTCCAATTTAAACACCCTAAATAACTAAGTGAAGTGTCAAAACAATTTAAAGTCTTATTTACATTTTATTTAAATTCCAAAATGAAAACCTTTTTAATAATAACAGTTTAAGAGTCACATAAATAATAAGGATGACAATCACCACACAAGAATTAAACCATCTAGGTAAACCAAACCAAGTAAATGAAATCATATTGACACGAGTTAACTCCCAAAGAGTACAAAAGACTGGAAATAACATTAACATAAATCTCTGACAAATCCAAACGGGATAGGAAATCGGGAGACACATGCCCTAACTATGAAAAACTAAAATAGAAACTGAATCAATGAAGAGGTCGTCTAAGCAAGATCCTGCAACTTCCACAAAAGCTGCAACACATCCAATCCAAAGAAACTAAGCATGACGCCCCTATGGCTTGGCACCTATAATACTTACATATATATACAAGAGAGAGAAGATGACAGAAAATGGGTCAGAGCCCGAGTGTAAAAAAGTTTAAAATAGTAAAAAAGTTTAAACGGGTCAGAGCCCGAGTGCAAGTATTTAAAATGCTTACCGGTTAATGTAACAACTATATTAATATGTGACACTCTCTTGAGAATTCTCTCCTTTCATCTAGTCTCCACGCCTACCGTACTACTAAACTCATAAACTTAACTCTTATTTTTCCATAAACTTTTATCCCGAGAAGTAGAAAGGTTATGATATTTAGTTTTAGAAAATTATTATCTTCGAGATTTATTACGTTACTTAGAGCAACACCGCACCGTTACAAATTTCCCGAACACTTATTATAAAGTTGGAGCATTAATTCATTACTTGACTACTTATACACACAGTAAAAAGTTTCCATATATAAGTGTGTGTATATATATATTTCAGTCACTCATATATTATATATACTATCGGCACCCCACATAAATTCTATGTTGCTGGCACACTCTGCTATCAAGTCCCCGTATCACTCGTACTAAGGGAAATGCTAGTTTGGAATCACTCTCGAACTGTATTAACACAATACACACATAATGAAGGTGAAGCATAGTTCCAAGTCACTAAGAGGTCAACACATACCCCTCACGTCTGTTAGGACCGTCTGACTATCATTCTTAGATAGCCTGTACCAAGGAATCCTATGTTCTAGGGTACAAGTCAATATCCCCCATAAAGGTCCCATCGAGATAAGACTGTCCCGGTGAGGCAACCTCCGTGATAGCAAGTAGCGTGTGTATGATTATTCACAAATAAAGTATTTAATATATGTACACAGTCACACGGCTATATATAGATACACAATTTCCAATAAGGTCCGCCCACGACCCATAATTATCATTAATTGCATTTAGTACAATTTTACCCTATTATCTCGCATAAGGGAGTCATCACTTTTATTCCCACTTATAATTTATTTCATACTTACTTCTCATCTCTCGAAGTATTCTCTTGCTAAATACAATTTCAGTAGGTATACCCTCTATAACCATCTGGTCTAAGACTTTCACGCGTCCCTTAATTCATTAGCGAACTTACGCACAATCTCTAATGTGTAACGAAATTCCCCGTTAACCCACAATTTCATATCATATTAAATTTCATTCAATGGAGTCTATATAGACACTACTGGTCCTCCTCACGACCCATTATACTCTATAAATAATAATCAAGGATTCCTACATATTTAAACCGGATTAAACAAAAAGGGGAAAATATGCAGCTTTCAAGGAGGGGTCGATCGATTGATCATCGATTGATTGATATTCTTGGGTCGATCGATCGATCAAGCAGTTTTTGTCCAGAAACTGTAATTTTCAACCTACGGGTTTCATCTTCCAAATTACTCCAAAACGCCATTAATGATTCTCAAACTCCCAAACAACATTACTACTAGTTACATATACTTATATACATGATTTCCTACGTGAAACATGTACAAGTTCATTAAAGGTATTGAATTAATGGGGTAAATCATAATATTTAACAAGAACCCTAATTTTTATAAAACTTTCATTCTTTTAATTCTTTTCCAGATTTCTTGCTTTTAAACTCATACCAATTCATGGGTTATCCTCTACATATGATTGGTATGTCCAGAATATAACTATTTCCACCAAGACATGTGATTAAATCCTCAAATTCCTCAAATTCTTTTATGAAACATGTGTATAACAATCATAATCTAACATGGATGTAACAATAACTAAAAGAAAAGAAATATAGATACTTTCCTGGAATACAAGGGTCTGATTTGTGGATGAAAAAGGTATGGCTGCGTTCCTCTTCGTGCGATCTACGTTTTGGTGGTTGTGGCAGTGTAAACGGATGAGTTCTTAGCATTGGATTGCTTGGAAAGCTTCCTATGTTCCTCTCTAATGGCCGTTCTTAAGTTTTGTGATTGTTAACGCTAAAAGCCTAACTCAAATGGCTAATATACCTTTGGGAAATTCGTGGGTTTAATTACCCAAAAATATAAAATGTCTAAAATAACCTCCCGAGATGCCAATTAGGCCTAAAAACGCCCCAAGGCCCAAACTAAACCCCCGGGTATACTTTTCTGACTATCTCGACCCTTACGAATACATTGGCGCACTCGAAATGACCATATGAGAGACTTATAATATATTCACTTTTAATAATAATAGTTTAGTCCCGACACGACACATGCGCGTCCCGACTTAAATTTTTATAATTGCCATTTTATTCACTCGTGACAATTTTAATAAAATCAATCTTGTATATTACTTTACTCATTTAGTAATATTCAACAAATTCTCAATAATTACTAACTCTCGTCACGCTAGTATCTATTTAAAATAATTTTTGGATTAATATTAAATTAATATCTCAATTTAAATTTAATAAATCCCCAAATTAAAAGCCATAAAAATACGGGGTATTAAATCAGGTTGTTGGTGTAGGTCTACTATCTTGTAATTGTAATTCCATACTTAGTGGATTTGTTAGACCAGGGTCGTCCGAGGTTTTTCTTATTTGGGTTTTCCTCGTACATCACCGTATAGTGTGATTGTCTTATCTTTATCTTGCAAAAATCACTTAGAACGCATGCTTAGGAACATTTAAGATAAAATTGGTTTAATTATCACACTAGTATAATTTGGTGCTTAAAATTTGTTTTGGTAAAGTTTAAGTTAATTTAATTCAAGTCGACACAATTTTAATTTAATAAAATTTGGTCTGGCCTAAATAGAAAAATGAATTGATCTTGTTATGCCAATGTTAGGACTTGGGTTAAATTAATTGGGTTTAACTGAAAAATTATTTGTTACTTAATTTTATGTCACTTTTAGTTTAGTTTAATTTTGATTTGAAGTTTGTTTATGTTGTAAATTTGAATTGAAATTTTAATTGAACCATCTTGTTTAATTGTAAGAATTTTAATATTGGGGGCCACATATTTCAACAAAATGGTATCAAAGTCGGAGCGCTAATTTATTGCGTTAAGGTCCTTTTAGATTTTTTTGGTTAAAATGGAATTTTCCTCATTTTTAAAATTTCCTACTTTCGATTGTTCCAATTACGTGTATTAGAAAGCGCATATGAAATCGGCACTTAACTCCATCAACGAGAGGGTTTAACTGTCAGTCATTAATGGGTGGAACCCACCCACATGTTTGGTAGAAAAAGAGTGTGTCCCCAAACCCGTCGGGCATTGGAGTGAGAATGACCTAAAAGTAGCTAACTTTAATTCTCGAGGCTTGAACGCTTTATATAGTGCGGTTACATCGGATGAATTTAATCATATCATGACTTGTGAAACCACTAAGGAAGCATGGGATATGTTACAACATACTCTCGAAGGAACTGGTTTCGTTAAGGCTTCAAAACTCCAAAACCTCACCACTCAATTTGAAACCATCAACAAGCTTGAAAATTAAACCTTTGATGAATTTTATGATACACTTTCTGATATAGTTAATTCATCATTTAACCTGGGCGAGAAAATACCCGATGACCGTGTAGTAAAGAAAATCTTAATGTCCCTACCCAATAGGTTTATCCCTAAAGTGATCGTTTTAAATTCTTTACCCACATTTCACTCTACCAAACTTGAGGAGTTAGTAGGTGATTTGCAAACCTATGAACTAGATATGTTCCCCTACAGAAATTAGAAGAAAATAGATAAGGGCATTGCTTTGAAACCTAAAAGTATGATAAACAAGTTGTGGTTGATGAGGGTGATAGTGACTCAGAGGACATGGCTATGTTTGCGAGAAAATGTCTTAAATTTCTTAAATTTAACAAAGACAAGTTTAAAAATGATTATAAGAAATTTGAAAAATATAAGCATGACAAAACCGAAAAGATCCCTAAAACATATAATACAAATCTTAATAGGGACAAGTCAAATAGGTTATGTGGTTGTGAAGGTTATGGACATAGGGCGATAGAGTGACCCACTAAACTAAAGAGAGAAGGAAAACAACCAATTTCCTGTAATGCCACCCTTAGTGATGATAGTGAAAAGGAAAAAGGACCTAATTCCCCCATTGAGTGCAACTTTACCTCATTCATGGCAAGTCATGTGAGCACCGATAATGAATCTTCCCATGAAGATATACATTTACATGACTCTTCCGAGGCCTTTGTTTGTGAATCCCAAAAAGATGATGGCATTGAGAGTGGAAAAGAGAAAGAAAGTGAAAGTGATGAAGAGGTTAATGAGAGTGAACTTCAAATTTCATTTAGAGAATTATATGAAGAATGTATTAAATTAAAAGGGGCTAATTTGAAGTTAGAAGCTAGGTTAAGAGAGCGTGCCAAGGTCATTAATGAGAGTACGTCAGTGGAAGACCTTAGGACACGTGAGAGAGCTCTTCGAGAGAAGCTTGAATACATAGAACGTAAGAGAGATAGCCTTAGAGGTTTGAGGGAGTCAATAAAAAAGGATCTTCTTGTGTTTGAAGAGAGGAAGGCTTTGCTAGAGTCTAGAATTTTAGAATTGGAAGAAAAATTGATAGACTCTAGTGAGGTCAAATTTGATTTCGAATGTAGGTTCGCTAAATTAGATAAAATATTAGGAACCATCCAAGTAAAAAATGACACTTATGGTTTAGGCTTCGATTCTTGTAACGATTCCACTAATTGAAGCAAAACCCATGTTTTGAGAGAATCACCTAGGAAATCTTCTAATGGTCAATCCTTAGGTACTACTTTTCGACGTGTCTTTACTTTCTCATATTGTGGTCGAAAAGGTCATCTTAGGAAGTTTTGTTTTATCTTAAAAGAATTTCTAGGAAATCCAAAATTAAGGTAACCGAGGTAGCCAAGATCCCCAAATCTCGAGATTGTCACTCTTTACTTGTATGGGTTAGGAGATCCGACTTCATAGCTTTACAAAATAGGGTTTATAATTCTCATTTACTTGCACGTGAAACCTCCCATGCTAAATCAAAAGGTTAAATGTGTTAGCTTTGTTTTGCTTACTTTAGCTTTTGGTCTTCATGTCACATATTCTTGCTAGTTGTATGCTTATTTGTCACTTTCTAACCTATGTCCCTTTATATATGCGTTGCTAGATTTTTAACTTGTTTAATTTTTGTATTATATTCCTTTCATTTTAGTTTTCATTAAATGAAAAATACAAAAAGATTTTGTTTATCATTGGTATTTTATTTTATGAGTTATTTGAGCTTAATGAAAAATACAAAATGATTTTTGTTTGTCTTTTGGGTTAATTTTTTTTGTTTGGTTAAAATTTTCAAAAACTCAATTTTTTATGTGTATTTTAGTTTGACACACCTTGTGTGGTATATGTCAGTGTTGAATCCTATCATTTCGCTTCTATGTGGATAGAACTTTTGGTTAAAATTTTCAATCCTTAAAATGTTCTTTGTCATGGTTACATGGAGTAGTTTAAGTGTGACTTGATTAATGTATTATCTTTTATATACCTTTTCACACACATGCACGAGCTCTTTTGAAATTTTAACTTCACATGTATATTTGAGCTTTGTGAGGTGTTCTTCTACCAATCTAGTCATCTACATATCTTGTAACCTAGGATGATTTGTGCATATGTTAAATTCGTTGCACGTGAAATTTGTGTGATAAAAAAATTAACATATGAATGTGCATGGGGAAGGGCTCCGAAAGGAAAAATTATCCTTTGCGAGCAAGCCACCGTTGGGAATGGACCTAAAAGAAATACGTGGTCTAAAGGCCTAAAAGAAAATTATAGCATTAAAATAAAAATATTTGCCTAGGCCTATTTTGTTTAGTTTGGTATATTCATTCAAAAGAATTATATGCATATTTTGAGGGAGTTTGGATGGTATATCAACGGTTTTGCACAATGTCCTTGTTTCCTAGTTGCGTTATCATTGTCATGACTCTATTGGTTTGTAAAATCATCAATATGCTAGGATTGTATGCATTGTTCGTGTTTGTTCATAGAGTTCAATTTATCTTATCACGTAAGGCTAAATCATAGTTGATACAATTTTACAATCAAAAGAAAACTCCGTGAACATGTTTAAGTAATTGGGTTTTAATTCATTGGTATCTTGTTCACACCCCTTCACTTTCATTTCCATATGACACGTGTGCTATAAGAGTGTGGAAAACCCATGTTATTTTATTTTGTGTCATTTGTGTGTTTTTATATATATATATATATATATATATATATATATATATATATATATATATATATATATGTATATATATGTGCTTATGATTATTTTGTATCTATTGTGTAGTCATATAAATGATATGTTGTTTGTTTTGAGTCTTTGAAATGTTAGTTAATCCTTTCATGCTTTTAGATCATAATTGGTATCTATCTTATTGCGAATTTTGGTTAATATCCCATGCTTATGTTAAATACATTTTACTTGGTATTATTTTTTATCGCAACTTAAGTTGGTATCTAGTTATCCTTGTTGTGGATTAGTTACTTTTTATCGTTTTCCATATGCTTTAATGCTCTTATCACTTTATGCACCATCACGTTTTACTTATTTTCCCTATTTTATATCCTTTGTGTAGTTTTTGAAGGGGAGAAATAGTTTATGCTTTTATTGGAAGAAATAAGTAATGTTTTAATTCTTTAACCTTTGTCAATTCCTGAACAAAAAGGGGGAGAAATGGTATCTAAACCTTTACTTTAGGAGATTTAACTTAGGGGGAGTCGCGACCTTCTTAGGCAGATCAGATTTGATAAAGGGGGAGAATTAAGTTAGGGAGAGTATTTATTTAAATTGCATTTCGTATATTTATATTCCCTATGCATTTAATGGTTTGCTTAAGTGTGCAGGAATTTCTTTTAGCGACATTTATTTTAAAGCGACAAATCACATACTTGGGTCGTGTCAATAGCGTCTGTTTTTTTATTTGGGTGGGATGTTGTGTCTAGACGAGCTTGACGACCCTTTAGGATTTTTGGTTTGGTTTTGTCCCGGAATGGCCAAAGGGGGAGAATTGTAAGGACAAATTTCTAGTCGAGTCAATTTGTAGTATTGGCTTAATTCTGGATAAAACATTTTTAGTCATAGGATAGAGTGTAAAGTGTATCCATCCAAGCCTATGACGCGTTTGTGTTGAAGACGTAGCAGCCCAGAATTTAAAGATTCATCTTTGCCGAGTTTAGTGCCTAGTTTCTATGTCATCAAGTTGAGGATTCCATAGTCTCCAAAAGGTACGAATGCATTTAATATATATATAGGAGACTTGGAATATTCTTATGGGTGTAATCTTTATTTAAAATGACTTTTTATTTTCAGAAATTAATTTTAGAACTTTGTATAAAAGTATTGGACTCAAACTGAAAATTTTGAAATTTCTGAATATCTGTTCGATGTGTCATTCGAACGAGTTTGCCAATGAGTTTGACTTTGAAATATTTGTTTTTATCATTAGTAAAGTCATTCTCACGAGGTCGTTCGAACGACCTGGGTGGATTTTGAATTTTTTTTTACAGTTTTTTATTTCCAACGACCCACTTTTCCACTTGTCCACTAATTTTTACCAGCCTTACATTAGTACGGGAACAAGAGTTTTCCATTGAACTTTTTGAGAGTTTTCATTTCTCAAGAGAGCAAAAATGTTTACCCAAAAGTTCATGTTTGAGAGTTTGATTTTTATGGCTTAAAATCTTCCAAAACATCTCACACACCCATATATTTTAGTTTCCATTCCAATTTCTTTGTATATATATCTTTGCTTGGAATGTTTGGCACCATTGGTTTATCTCTACCACAAAAAGGAGAAGTTTGGGTTTTAATCTCTACCCACAAAGGAGAGTAATTATTTGCGTGTTGCGGTGTTCCCACTCAAATAAAGGCTTCGCGTGAGGGTCAGGGTGACCAAGAGCCCCATCAGTGGATTCCGAGACCGTTGAGGAGTCCGTAGTTATCTACTAAGCAAAGGTGTTTACAAGAAGGAGTGTCAAGGCTTGGATGGAGTCAGGTTATTGGTGTAAGTCTACTGTCTTGTAATTTTAATTCCATACTTAGTGAATTTGTTAGGCCAGGGCTGTTTGAGGTTTTTCTCATTTGGATTTTCCTCATATATCACCATGTAGTGTGATTGGCTTACCTTTATCTTGCGAAAATCACTTAGAACGCATGCTTAGGATAATTAAAGATAAAATTGGCTTAATTATCACTAGTATAATTTGCTGCTTAAAATTAGTTTGGGTAAAGTTTAAGTTAATTTAATTCAAGTTGGCACAATTTTAATTTTATAAAATTTGTTCTGGCCTATATAGAAAAATGAATTGATCTTGTTAGGAAAATGTTAGGACTTGGGTGAAATTAATTGGGTTTAAGTGAAAATTTATTTGTTGTTTAATTTATGTCACTTTTAGTTCAGTTTAATTTTGATTTGAAAAATTAAAATTTGAAGTTTGTTTATGTTGTAAATTTGAATTGGAAATTTAATTGAACCATCTCGTTTAATTGTAAGAATTTTAATATTGGGCGTCACATATTCCAACATAGGTTATATGTCCTAATGAGCAATAATTCGAACCAAGGGTTTGCCGGGGAATACTTACCACTCATTTCATTTGAAGTCTCAAATAATCCATTCAATAACTCTGGGACTTCATCTCAGCAGCGTTACACACTTAATACGGTGCCTTCCTAGATAGATTTTTCGTTTGTGTCATAATATTTTAGTGCACCGCCCTAGGTGCAATCCTTTGATCCTTAAATGGATTATAATCATGCACCACCACTTGGTGTTGCTCCTATGTGTCAATAATTTGGTGACTACCTCTGCCCAAAGTCGGTGACCTCTCCCAGGTGTACCACGTTCCCTTTTAACCACATGGCCTTCCACATCCGAAATGGCATGATTAATCGTTTTCCTTCCTTTCAAAGGATGGAAAATGAAAACCCTTATCGTCACATCCGAGACTTTGAAGAGGTGTGCAACACATTATCAGACCAAAATTTCACACCCGAGCTTTTGCAACTTAAGCTTTTTTCTTTTCAATTAAAGATAAAGTTAAATATTGGTTGATCACACTTCCTTCCAACTTTATTGGGAATTAACAACAACTGCAAGACCTATTCTTGAAAGATTTATTTCCCACACACAAGCAAATGCACTCATGAAGAAAATAAAAAAATTTCAACAATAAGATCATGATATATTTGACAAGTGTTTGGAACGCTTCAATTCTTTGAAGCGATTTTTCCTACACCACAATTTCAACCAAATGCGATTAATTTCCATTTTCCATGGTGGGATAAACCCCTTGACTAAACAGTTGGTCAAAACAATGTGTCAAGGTAGCTTACTTGACTTGAGTGGTGAGGAAGTTGAGGCCCATTTTGAATTTGTCTCAAAGACATATCGAGGTTAAGATACGTCAAACCCTTTTGACCGCACTAGTCGCAATAACACGACCCCTCGAGGGCAAACTAGTGGTGTATCTATCTCACAGGAGAATCATGATACAAAATCCAAGTACGACTAGTTGTATCTTCAGATCAATGCATTGTAACTCACGCAATAATCCTCACCCATGGAAGCCGTTCAAAAGGTTTTCGTTGTGGAGAAGGTTGTGTGAGTCATTTATGACAATATTGGCCACCAAACGAAGGACTGTCCCTCACTCCCTAGTATTAAGTGCCAGTTACATAAGAAAGCTAACACTATAAGGGCATATAAAAGGAAATATTCTAATACCCCATTCAATCCAAATAACCCACTTTATAATCCAAATTGAAGGACATCCCATCCTCTCATGAGTTGGAAGGACCAAACTCCCATAAACCCTAACCTCCATGTTTTCAAGGTCCATTCCCATCCTAGTCTCCACAATTCCAACAACATCCTCAACCGGGACCTCCCACTTCATTTTTGCCTCCACATAGAAGGAAAAATTAGGAGCAATACGCCTATGTTCCTAAAGTTACCCAACTTGAGCAATCCATCTCTCAAACGACTTATTCTATGCAAGAGATACAAGTCTCTCTTGCCCAATTGGTTCAAAATTCCCAAGGGATTGCGAGATCGCTTTTTTCGGTGCAACCTCAATCCAATCCTAAGGGACAAATTGGAGTTGAGAGATTGAATTTGAGCACGTTGTATACCGAGCATGCAAAGGGTATTACAACATTTAGGAGTGGAAAAACTGTTGATAACAATATCCTGAGGCCCTCTCCGGAATGACCCATTCCCGCTCATTCCAAAGGTAAAGACATTGCTCCGAAGGATGTGCAATCACAAATTCCCACCATTATAGACAATGACATCCCCAAAGAGGGATATGAGCCTATAGTTCTAAAGGAAAACATTTGTCCCATATCGGCCCCGTTTCCACAAAGGATTAAGGAGAAGTCTATTAAAGCCTATGAGGAGGGTTTTTTTGAACTTTTCAAGCAAGTAAACATGAACATTCCCCTTCGTAAGGAAATTGAGCATGTGCTAAATTATGATACAGTTATGAAGGACTTATGCACTGTTAAAAGGAGACAAAATGTGCGTAAAAAGGCATACATAGCATGTCAAGCGAGTGCAATCATAACCAATGAACTTGTCCTAAAGTTCAAGGACCCGGGTTCCCCCACCATTTCATGCCTAATTGGGGATACTAGAATAGATCGTGCCCTCCTAGATTTGGGGGTGAGTGTGAAATCTCTTCCTTATTTTGTTTATCTCGAGTTGAATCTTAGTGATATTAAAGCGACTCCTGTCACTTTACAATCATTCGATTGTTCCACTAGGATATCGAGAGGAGTCGTGGAGGATGTGATTATCGAAGTTGATTCTTTCTACTTCCCGATAGATTTTATTATCTTGAACACCTAACCCGTACCAAAAGGGAGTTCTCACATCTCAATAATTTTTGGCCTACCATTCCTCATCACCGTTAATGCTAACATCAATTGTAGGAACGAGGAGATGAAAATCTCATTTGGTAATATGACGGTCGAAGTCAATGTGTTCAACCTCCTTAAACAACCCTAAAGCTGCGACGAAAGTGAGGAAGCGGTTGAAATGGAAACTTGCATTGGCACTCTTGTGAAAGAATATTTTCACCTCTCTCATTTTAGATATCCATTATAGGATTGTATTTCAAACTCCTTGGATAGAGATTTGCCCATCAATGATGAGGGCTATAAAGATGCCCTCGATGTGAGTTGCTATTCACTAAATCGGTAGTTATTAGACATATGTAATTCCCTCGAGTACTTTGAGGAGGTGAATGAAGGTGTTGAGAGTGGTAGCATAGTAGGGAATGGTGAAAGAGAGATCACAATGATGAAAGTGAGGGGGTTATCAAAGACTCGATGTGGATTTACCACTTTGAGAAATTACCCCCACGTGACTCTTTTCCCTTCCCGTAGAATGTTTCAATACCCAACCTTGAACTCAAAACCTTTTCATATGAACTTAAGTATGTTTTCCTAGGTGGTGAGATCACTTTTACGATGATTATAGCAACAAACCTTGACAAGTGTCAAAATGAGGCTTTATTTGAGGTGTTGAGGAAGTATAAGAGTGCTATAGGATGGTGCATCTTCGACTTGAAAAGGATCAATCCCTTTATTTTCACTCATATCATTTACTTGAAAGAAGACGCCAAGCCCACCAATTAAATGCAAAGGCGGTTGAATCCGACCATAAGCAAGGTGGTGATGGTAGAGGTGATAAAACTATTGGATATGTTAATAATATACACCATTTTTGATAGTGAGTGGGTGAGCCCAACACAAGTTATGCTGGAAAAATCGGGTGTCACAGTTATTGAGAATGTGGAGGTTGACCTTTTCCCTCTCGCATTGCAACTGGCTACCGTTTTTGCGTCGATTATCAAAAACTTAATGCGGCCACGAGGAAAGACCACTTTCCCTTACCTTTCATATACCAAATTCTCGAAGGGGTAGCCGGACATAACTATTATTGTTTTCTTGATGGATATTTGGGATACAATTACATTGAAATAGCCCCTGAAGATCAGGAAAAGACCACGTTCATGTGTCCTTCTGGCACTTTTTCCTTCCGAATAATGTCTTTGGGGATACGTAATGCACTGACAAGTTTCTAACTGTGCATGCTTAGAATCTTTAATCACATGGAAGAAGACATTATTGAAGTCTTCATGGATGATTTTAGTGTTTTCGATAATACTTATGAGGGATGCCTCGCCTATATCGAAAAATTACTAGCTAGATGCATTAAGAAAAACCTTATTCTCAATTAGGAGACATGTCACTTTTTGGTGATAGGGGGGATCGTCTTAGGCCATATCGCCTCCAATGATTATATTCAAATCGACAAGTCTAAGATTAAAGTTATAACTAACCTTCCTACTCCTAAAAACCTCAAAGACGTGAGGTTGTTTCTTGGCCACGCCGGTTTTTACTGACATTTCATTCAATACTTTTGCTTGATTGCTCCCCACATGTGGGCCCTTCTTGCTAAAGATGATCCATTTCTGTGGAGTGAGGTGTGCCAAGAATTATTTGATAAGTTCAAAAACATGTTGACTACGGTCCGCGTGATGCAATAGTCTGATTGGAACCTTTCATTCGAGCTCATGTGTGATGCAAGTCACTATCCCATAAGGGCGGTGTCAACGGAGTGATAAGAAACCTCACATGATATCCTGTGCTAGTCACATGCTTGATAGCGCACAAAATGAATTACTTGACTACAAAAAAGGAATTACTAGCCATAGTGTTCGCATTGGATAAATTCTGGTCATACATGGTAGGATCATCCATAGTCCACTTCACCGATCATGCTGCTATTAAGTACCTTCTTTCCAAAAAGGCTGCTAAGAGTAGGCTCATTCGTTGGGTGATCCTTTTACAAGAGTTTGACCTCCTAATAAAATACAAAAAGGAAATGGAAAATGTAGTCAGAGATCATCTATCCCGACTTACATTCGATCATAATCATATCGATCATATCCCTATCCAAGAGTGTTTTTCGAACCGGTAATTCATATCCGTTTCAATGTTGCCCTAGTATGCCAATATTGTAAATATCTTTGTCACTAAGGCCTATCCACCGAACATTTAGGCAAAGGGAAAGGAAATACTTTCGAATTTGCCCTGGTCATTCTTTATTTATGACCCATATATGTTTAAACATTGTTCGTACCAAATCATTTGCAAATGTGTCCCAAACGATGAGATCCTGAGTATATTATTGTTTTGACACAACATAGCATATTGAGGACACTTTTCTTCCCAAAATACTTCCCTCAAAGTGTAACATAACGATTTCTATTAGCCTATGATCTTCAAAAATGCGCAAGTGTTATGTAAAACTTGTGTTCATTGCCAATCGATTGGGAAGATTACCAAAAGGAACCTGATGCCTCTTGCCCCTATTCTTGTATTCAAACTTTTCGATTATTAGGTAATAGACTTCATAGGTCCTTTACCTAAATCCAATTAATTTGAATACATTTTAGTCGTGGTCAACTGCGTATCCAAATGGGTGGAGGTCGTGTCTACTAGGAAGAACACCACGAAAGTTGTGTTAAAATTCATAAAGTAGCACATCTTGTCTTGATTCAGCACACATAAGGCAATCATAAGTGACCAAGGAGTCCATTTATGTAATGAAATATTCATTACCTTAATGTCGCAATATGGTGTCACCCATAAGATCTCCACCACATATCACCCACAAACCAAGGTCTAGGCGGAATTGGCCAATTGGGAGATAAAATGGATTCTAGAAAAATTATAAACCCTTTCACTAAGGATTGGTCGTATAGGACAACCGACGAACTTTTGGCATATCGGATGTCTTATAAAGCGCACCTTGGGATGTCCTCTTACCTATTGGTGTATGGGAAGTGTGCCATTTTCAAACAGAGCTTGAGCCTCGGGCATATTGGGTTGTCAAAAAGATCAATATCAATATTATCGAAGGCGAAGACCTTCGTTAGTTCTAACTCAACAAACTCGAGGACTTGAGCAACGATCAATACAATAACTCTCATATCTTTAAGGACAAAACTAAGGCCTTTCACAATAAAAGGATAGTGCATAAGAACTTTGAGGTGGGACACAAAGTCCCACTTTAGTTTCCCGTCTCTACCTTTTTCTCAAGAAATTATAATCCCGGTGGAACAGACCGTTCATTGTACAGAAGGTATATGATCATGGTTCCGTCGAAATTCTGAACTTGAGGATCGAAACTTGTCTAAGGTTAATGGGCAGAGTCTCAAACCTTTCCTTGAGGGGTTCAACCTTGATCTAGTACAAATTCCTCTTGAGGACCCACCTATGGGCCCTTCATTGGATGTTGCACCGTAGGTTTTGGGTATTTTTTTTAGATTTCCTCACTTCTTATCGAATTTGAGGTAATCGTGTGTTTTTTCACTTGGCTATATACCTACTTTACCATCCCTAGGCATACCTATTAATGTTGGACCAATTTTGTATTGGTTAGGAGACCTTTTAGTAAAGAAGGGGAGTAAGTGAGGAGAAAACATGGCCCCGGTTGATTGGCCCTCCAAAGGCTGTATACTGGTTAGTTGGTAGAAAATCCACTACTTGATACCCAAGGCAAAATCAAAAAACCCGGTCGACCGGTCCCCAGCCCGCGGTCAATCAGTCCCCCTTCCCATCACATACTGATTTAAGTTGAAGGTAATTTTAGAAAGAACGGTCGACCGACCTTCCAGGCGCGGTCGACCAGGGGTCTTAGTTATTTTTCCCAAACCGTTTCATTTTTCTCACATCTCCTTTATACTCTCCCAACCTCTCCTCTTCCCTCTCCATCTTAAATCCTCTAAGTCCAAGCCCTGGGCACCTTTTCTTAATTTTCTCAATAAAAACTTCTCCAATCCTACCATTTAACTTCTAAGGTATGATTTATCACTCTTAATTGTTCTATTTGTGGATTTTTTTTTGTTTATTCATGATTCTAGGGTTGTTCATTTGTTGAATTTTTTTGGCAAATATTGTTTTGAATGTTGATACTCACATGTTCTTCTTCACACGCATACACTTATCGTTGATTGATTGTTCTCTATTGTGTATGTTGGATTGTAGAACCATGTTGAGTTGATTATTTTGTGCAACAATCAAGTGTGCAAGTATGTCATATTAGCCCAAATTTTTGCAAAATTCTTACACATATGCTTGCACACACGATTGTTTGGATGTTGATTATTGAGGAGTTATTTGTTCAAATTGGCATGTTTTCATATTACTTTCTACATATTTTGCACCATATTTTTTTATAACTCATTTCAACTACAATTGTTTGTCAAACCCCATTCATGGGCAAATATTATTGTGTATTCTTGGGAATTCCATGATTTTTTTGGGGGGAAGGGGGGTTCTTATTAGTTTAAATGTGGCCCGCTCCATTATTTTTCCAATTTGCACACCAAGTGTATGTCCAAATGCCTCAATGATTTTATCTTCTATCTTTGGACATATTCTTGAGGGCATTTCACACTTTTTAATGCATCAAATGTTATTCTCTCCGTCTTTGCGTTACTATTTTGATTATAGTATTCAATTGCATTGTTGTACTAATTTCAATTTTGCCGGTACTAATGGGTGAAGTTGAGAAACATAATCATTCCCGACGCGAAGGGTGTTGATGGTTTTAGGAGCGCATAAAAAGCAATGATACGTGGCCTATTTTTCTAGTTCAAAGCGCCCACTAGCCTTGAACTTGGTAGGGAAAATGGAATACATTCCTGCCGACAATACTTAAACAGTATAATTGGGACTCCTTCTTGGAAAACCAAATTACAATTAATGAGGACGAGGTGCAAATCTTCTACGCCTCATTAATTCAATGCAAGGGGTAAAAACATATTTTTGAGTTATGTTCATGGAGTGAGAATTACATTTCCGCGTAAAGACTTATCACGTTGGATGGGAAATGTGGCAAACCTGACCCCGTTTGTGATCATGTCTAATGAGGATACCTTTGACCTGGACACCCTCATCGAGTATCTATCACTAGGAGAGGTTTATACAAAGAAGATGTTTCATTCGGCTTCAATGAAGGATTTATCGAGGCTCATACACTACATTAATGTGCACTGCTTGATGGTGATGAACAACCGTTCTGAGGTTCATCACAAGCACGACGTCTTCCTCTATGCCTTGCTAAAATAGTCAGGAGACATCAACTTACCCGACTACTTTATGGATCATATTTATTTGGCGGTCCTTGGGACATTACTGGCGAGATAGTATATATGCGTGATAACTACAGGCAAAGTAGGGGTCAGAGCAGCATGCAGAGGTGCCACCCATAGTTTTTGATGCCCGCTTTGCGATGTTCGAGGCACAAAAGGACCAGAGGTAGGAGGAGACCCAACTAAGGTGGGATACATTGGAGTCCCACCTTGACCAGGACCTTTCTGAGCAATGTCAGGAGTTTCTGATGATGCAACCTATGATGAGAGATTTATATGTGTAGTAACAGGGCCCGGTCGCGATGCTCCCATCCCATTTCAAGAGTCCTTATGATCTGGATATTCGGGGATCCTCTAGTGGGTCCAACCTCGAGGCAGCTGTATGGGACCACGGTTATTTTTGTTTGGTGCAGTTTGTGGGTCAGATGATATATTGTATTTTCCCTTTTCTTTTCTTTATTTAATTAAGTTGTTTTCTATTGAACTCTATGATATTTGTGATGATAATTTAGTAGTTTTTGAATTATTAGGTCTTGATGAGTGTACACTTTTTTAAATTAGATATCAACCACCAATTATCTAGTTTTTGCACTTCAACCTCCCTAGACTATTGTGACTTATGACATGATTCAGTTTAACTTAATCCTTTTGGGACATATTTTTATTTTTCTTATGTTTATATAGGGCGCACATTGACTATCTCGGGGATAACTCCAAATTGGGGTTTTTTCTTTCTATCCCTCATTTTCTCTTAATATCTTTAATTTCATTGAGGACAATGTGCGATTCAAGTTAGGGGGTATGATTAGGCATCTCGATTTATTTTGATTCATCTTGATCCCCATATGAATATTTGAAAAACAATTCAAAATTTTTAAAAATTGTTTTTCCTCATTCCTTTTCTTTTTCTTGGGCCTCTTGCCTTTATTTCCTATTATAAACGCCATAATTGCCCCACCCAATTGCTAATTCAATGATTCATTTTCTATTTCTTTCATGTTATTAAACTTTAGTCCCCAAATTATTTAATATTGGGAATAAATGCTTGAATTAAACCTTGAAATCCCTGAGCACTTGAGCATATTTCTAAATGATTCGGTGGGACAATTATAATTTGGTATCTGCTTGTTGCTTTGTGTACTCTAATAACCAAGTGAGGTTTGGGGTTTTATTCATTTGTGAGTATTTATACGCTTCTCTTTCCTCCTTGAAAACGTTGATTTCGTCAGTAATCTCACTATTCTTTCATTTGATCGTTCATTATTTGAGACCATTTATGAAATGCGTTACTTGAGCATGATTTTTAAAGTTGTTTTGACTCGAGAATTGCATAAAATGTAGGAAATAATTATAGTCCATATATTACCCATATTGACCTTGACCTCACCTTATATATTTTCCCAGTCAATCCCTTTGAGCCTAAATATTGCCTTTCATTTCATTTTCCAAAAATCCCTTAACCAACTCCAAATTGGAATGATACACCATACATATTACCTTCCATACCTTGGTTAGGAATGTTCCCTGGGATTGAATGATGTTACTTCTATGTGGTTGCAATTAAGCAAGTGAGAGCGTTAAAAGGAAAAAAGAAAACAAAAGAAAAAGAAAGAAAAAGTGAAAAAAAAAGAAAAATAGGAGGAAAAGAAGAACAGAAAAGAAAGAGAAAGTTTGTATATGATGTTTATAGTGTTCAATAACCTTAGTCACTTTCCATTGTTATATTCATTGCTTGTTATAGAAATCACTTTCCAATTTTGAAATTACCTACAATTTTTCATTATCCTAAGTGCTTCATCCCCAAACACCTTTGAATCCGTACATATTCTCTGAATTTACTAACCTTAACCCGAAACCTACATTACAACCCTATAAAGTACTATGTGATCCTAGGGTACATGTAACTCAAATGTCATAATAATTGCGACAACCTTAACCCGAAAATGCATTTCACTCCTTTAGTGACAGTATTCTTTCATTGAAGTTGTAAAGTTTTTATTTTATATATAGCGTTTTTCATTGATGACATGTGTGTAGCCTAGTTTCCATCTACAATTACTTATTATGCTCGCATATCCCATTTGTTACTCTTTTTTCTGAGTGCTTCTATCTATCAAGTGTAATATTCGGAGAGGATTGAGTGGAAACATGCTCTAATGTTTATTCAGGCGATAGGAGATTTTACCGAATCAAGGGTTTTTTCATGTGCATGCACACCACTCACATTTAAGGTTTCAATTCCATCTAGTTATTCTTTTAATGTTGATAGTTTTGGATTATTGGGAAAGATTCTCTTTTTCTTTATTAATAATATGTTGAAATATATAGTTGTTATTGAGCTTGGCATATTGTTTGGCTGGGAATATTTTGAGGAAATTTGATGTTTGTGGGTTTCGTCCCTGAAAATCCTCACGAGACAACACTCGTCCACTAGGGTAACCTAGGGGTTTAACAGCTTGTTGCATTCGCTAAATGCAACTGTGTTCCCCGAAAAGTGACACTTTTTTCGTGTACATATTTTTGTTGTTAGAACCACTCTGTTTGTTGGGTCTTGTTTTGTTTCATCACTAGGTAAGTGTGATTAGTAGTGAATATTGTATATTTGCTCCCACTACTTATGCATGCAAGCACATTTGCGGCCGTTATTTCACTTATTCAAGATCTTTTACTGTATAACCTTTGGTTGCCATTTATATATGTTTTGCAAGGTTTATTTAAGCTTTTGTAGGGATTGTAATTATAAATGAAATGTGCACTTTTCGGGAAAGTTACAACACTTTATGAAACTTCGGGAGCAATTTAGTCATTTTTGCATCCAAGCTTTGTGCCCAAAATCCTTACAAAAGTTGTAGATATCCGAGTTATCTTCGCGTATCTTCTAATTGTGTGACAATCCAGTTCTTAACTACCAATATATGGTTAGTATACTATAAGGCCCCTTGCGTGGAACAAAAAGGCAAAAATAGTCCAAAAATTCGAGGACTCGGTCAACCAGCCCCAAACATTCGATCGACCGACTATTTTTATTTTTCCTTCAAATCAAGAAAGAGTGATTTGATTAAGACCCCGACTGACCAAGCCCTGACCCATGGTCGACCAGTCATCTCAGACCTTCAAATATTTTTGTTAGTTGGTTTGGTTTCCACTTTTTGGTTTTAGTTTTAAACTTCTTATTTCATGGTTTTTTCCCACTTACTATATATAGTAAGTGGTTTGTAGCAAGTAGGAGAGTTGGTTCAATCTTGTACGAACAAAGGAGAGAAGTTAGATTTTGTATTTGTTCTCTCCTCTCTCTCTTTTCCAATTGCTTCTTTCTTTCACCATTTACTTCATTATTTGTAAGGAAAATTCTATTATAGTTGTACTTTGTTAGCTGTTGACATCTTTTGGTTAATTAATAGCGTTTGTTTTTCTTTAATGCTTTCTTTTGTAATGGCTTTTTCCTTTTTAATTAAATCCATGTTGTGTGTGTGCATAGTTGATGTTATGAGTAGCTAGTTTCAATGTTTGAATTCAATAAATGAGGGTATGTGTCGACATTGGAGTTTCATAGGATTTTAACTTCTATTATCATGTGAGGGTTGTTTTTAAGACTTAAATCCAACATCGACGCATTTGTTCGATAATATGTCAAAAAATTCATCTCCTATCATTGGGATGATACCCTTTATGCGGTATTGTTCAGAACGAAATCTTATTCCCATTTGATTGTGATTCAATTGTAAGAACCGTTTGGGTTGTGATCATCCGGGGTGGGGGAATGCTACTTGAACTTTTTATTAAGAATCATTTTATCATCCGTTTTATAAATATCTCTTGCTTCTATTAATCTTTAATTAACTTTTCCAGGCATTGTGGTTTGCTTTGGTCCGCTTTAAGACTCGAAACCTAATTCGTCTTTTCTTTTATATTTTATTCCTGTTTATAGACTTTTTCCAAGAAGAATATCTTCGGAACTTCATATAATTCCCTGTGGAAATCAACCCCGGTCTCACCAGGTTTTTCCCACTCTCGCAATTAGTGTGTAGTTATGCTATACAATATTTTGAGCGAGTCGTTTATGCCTTTTGTTGATATCACCACGTGATAGACCCAATATCTCTTACTCTCATTGATGAACTCATTCGAGTAGATCAAATAGTTACGTACAATTGATTCAGATTTAAACCCTATGCGTATTGTATGCAATCATATTATTTCATATGATTCAGGTTTTAACATGTTCTACTATTGCATACATTATGATAAGGGAATAATCTTTTGTTATAATCATGATTGTATTATTTGGCATGTAAGATTTAGATGATTGGAGCCTAGTTATTGCTACCATATGGAATGTCTATGGTTGACTTAGCACAGTTACTTTATCTCCAGTTATCTGTATTGATTATCTCCAATTGATTTGGATTGATTTGTTGTATGTATGACTATTGCCCTAAAGCCTCTAAACAGATAACTATGGGTTATTTGTTGAGAAACCATCCACAGCCTTTAACCAATTATCATCTTGATATTTCTATTTGTAGCAAATAGCATCATGTATTATTGTTCTATCTCACCATAACTATTGAATCTTAGCTCTTATGCTACTCTTTATATTGCTAATCTTTAACACTAATTTTCACTTAAACACTGTGAAGAATGGGAATTATCTACTCGGAAATTTTTACTTATATTTTTGAAATTCCAAATGGACCCAGGGCATAAGGAAGTAAACATTCCCCCCCGACCCCACAAATTTTAATAAATCCTCTCATGTGTCTCTAGCCATCATATATTCATGGAAACTCAGTAGCACTTCCAGCAAACATGTCATAGTTTCATATGTTACCATCTATAAGATGATGGAACCTTATGTTGTACTAGCCATATGTTATACTTTTATTTTCATTTCTTTTTTATTACATTTTTGTTTTGTAATGTAATGTGTGAACAGTAATAATAGCCAATATACGTGTAATGAATAAAGTGCCTCGCCGTTATACTTAGTTAATATAATGTACTACAATCTTTATTATATTATTTATGTATTCATTTGGAACTTTCTACAGTTTACATAATCCTTAGACAACCCGAAAATCGAAGATGTGACAACATGGTATTAGAGTGAGCGCTAAGTTTATTACTCTTATGACGGACTTATTTAGGAAATATTAGTTATTTTATTTTTCGTAACTTCTTTACATTATTTCGATACTAAAAATTTGTCTTACCGCCATGAATTTATGGGATAACATCTATCTGAACACCGATGGCATCGATTAGGCCCAGTTTAGTCAGACCATTCGGGATAAAGGATATAATAAGCCGTGTAAAACAGTGTGAGATATTGATCGAGAATGGTCAAATGCAACACCAAACATTAAGCATCACCCACTGACATGTCGATTGATGTGTGAAGAGCAAGCCATGATTTAACCTCATCGATTTGCAAAATATAAAGATTTTCTATAACAAGCAATTCATTTGACATGGGATTCCACGCCAACATATGAATTATGTGCAACTCGACTAGTATCTCCTATCGACTATGGACCAAAATTGACATATCTTGATTCCACTACTTCGTCATTCGGATTGAGTACTAGAGGTTTCGAAAAAGAGGATGAGGCGGAGGGTCAACTAGTGCCTCTAGTGGGATAAGAACCTTAACCAGATGCAATAATCGTATATAAATAAACTCTAGGAGTACGTGTGACTGTAGCATGAGAAAGCGCGGTGGGAGGCAAAATGTGGTGTTTTGTTAACCACTATTATGGTGTGATGAACATTGTAACATAAGAATGATAATTTTAAAGCTAACGTGTTGGACTAAAAGTCTTATGTTCTGTGTGATTAGGGATCGATTGTACTTGCTTAAAGAAGTCTATTAATATTAACTAATCTTGGTATATACAAATCTTATTATATTCTATACATTAGTTCTTAACTTATTCCTATAAGATGGTGAAAACACGCAATGCCATTATACCAGCACGAACAACACCGCGATCGAAATCAACTCAAACCAATCCTCCCATAACTCTGGAAAACATAGCTCATTGTCTCTTAGAACTCACGATGTTAAATCAAGCATGAAAAAATCCTTTGCCTAAGCTAGGAATAGAAGTATCAACTGAAACTCAAAGAATTAATTCTTTGAAGGAGTTTCTATGGAAACGACCTCCAACTTCATGAAAACCCAAAGCATCCGAAGTCGAGCGATGGTTCAAACAGACATTAAAAGTACTAAATGATGTAGGAATATCATCTGAACATTGAATGGACATAGAAACTTACATGTTTGAAAGTGAGGCCTACCATTGGTAGCAGTTGGTAAAACTTAATCACAACGTAGAGAATCTAATGTGGCCACAATTTGAAGAGACGTTCTTTAAGAAATAATTTTTTGAGGCCTTAAATGACCAATTAATTATGGCCTTTCTGGGAGTGGAACAACAAAATATGTCCATGGCACAATACGAGGCTCAATTTATTGAATTATCTCGTTATGCGCAGGAGTATATAGACAGAAATATTAAGAAATGCAATCATTTTGAGCGTGAACTAAAATCCAGTATTAAGACATTTATTATTTCCCTTCAAATTCGTGAGTTTGGAAGAATGATCGAGATAGAAAATATCTTTGAAAGAAACCCGACCCTAAGTGGAACTTCCTAAAATATTTCCCCAATTTTTCGAAATAACTTCAATAATTGTGCGCTAAAGGCTCCAATCAGAAATCGCCCTATACTCAAACTTATCGAGGGTCAAGACAACACTAAAATCCATCAACAAAATAGTGGTTCCATCATTCATTTCCATAGTGTAATTCTCTTGGACATATCAGACCCCAATGCCTAAGCTTCGCGAACCCAACCTTAACCAAAGACCAGTCATAAATTCAGGATGGAACACCGAACACCAACGACCATTAGGAAAACCCCTAGCTCTGTGAGGGGAAGATATATATAACCCACATCAAGGAAATCCCAATAGCAAAGGACCAATACCAGGTAATACGAACCAAGGCCAAATGTTTTCTTTTATGACACAATCCAATAGCCATGATGTTATTGAAGGTAATATCTCTTTTAATAATATAACGGCTCATCTACTAATCGATTCAGGATCTTCTCACTCATTATTAGAAAATCGTATGCCTTCTATCTTAGATTATTCGATAGAAATAAGTATACATATTGGCAATATCGCAAGAACATGCCAGGTTTGTAAAAATTGTGAAGTGAAACTTGATGTGGGTACCGTTATAATTGACTTAGTAGTTCTAGACAGTGGGATTTGGCATTATCATTGGAATAGATGCATTATTAAAAAACTATGCCTGCATTAATTGCAACTCAAGAAAGGTGATTTTTTAGGAATTCGCTGACCAGAAAATGTGAATTTCAAAGGCAATGTTCAGGAAATACTCTCGACATATATTTTTATTCTCTTTCCATTATTGATGATCGAGAAGATGAATTTATCGAAGACTTACCCGGTATTCCCCCACTTAGGTATATCGAGTTTGTAATTAATCTTTTCTCCAACACTTCTCCTATTTTTATACCACCATATCATATGCCCCCCCCCCCCCCCCCCCTTAGAACTACATTAACTTAGGACTCAATTAAATGAATTACTAACCAAAGTATTCATCCAACCAAGCACATCCCCGTGGGGAGCCCCAGTTCTACTTGTGAAGAAGAAATATTGACCGTTTCAATTGTGTATGGATTACCGTAAATTGAACCAAATTACTATCAAAAATAAATATTTGTTACCCAAAATAGGTGATCTATTCGACCAACTATAACGATTAAGGGTGTTTTCGAAAATTGATTTATGATTAGGGTATCATCAACTGTGAGTGAGAGAGGAAGATATACTAAAAATAAGATTTTGGACTCAGTATGGACATTTTGAATTCTTAGTAACGTGGTTCATACGTACTAATGCCTCAGCAACATTTATGGATTTAATGCACTGAGTTTAATAACCACTTTTATAACAATTTGTAATTGTGTTCATTGGCGATATTTGAATACTTGTAAAATGAGTAGGATCACGAGACTCATGTACAATTAGTACTAGAAACGTTATGATGTCATCAGTTGTATGCCAAGAAAAGTAAATGAGACTTTCTAAGGAAAGAAGTGAAGTTTCTAGGACATGTCAACACTGAACTCGGAATCTAGGTAGATCCAGTGAAAACTTCAGTTGTTATTGAATGGACATAACCTATTACAATAATTGAAGTTCATAGTTTCCTAGAATTAGTTGGATATTATTGAAGATTTGTGGAAGGATTCCCCAACATTGCATTACCTCTCATGAAGCTAACTCAAAAAGGATATACATTTCAAATTGAACCAGGAATGTACCCAAGCATTTCATACTTTGAAGGAACTTTTAACTATTACCCATGTACTCACTATACCTTCAAGTGATGTTAGTTACAATGTATACGCCGATGCTTATTTACAAGATCTAGGTTGTGTACTCATGGAGTTAGGTAAAGTAGTAGAATATGGGTCTCGACAATTGAAAATCCATGAGCGAAATTACCCAGTTCATGATATGGAATTAACCGTTATAGTCTTTGCATCAATAATTTGGCAATGTTGCGTGTACGGAGAAAAAATACAACTATTTTCAGATCGCACGATCTTGAAATACGTATTTACCCAGAAACATCTGAATTTACCAATGACGATCAATTAAATTTCTGGAAGATTATAAATTTCAATTACAATAACATCCGGGCAAGGGCAATATGGCAGCAGACGCCCTAAGTCATAAAACTAGTGGAAGATAAGCCATACTAACTTCTTACCAAACTATGTCTACTTTGGATGAATACAATATGCAAAGTGAAACCCCTACTATTCTTCAATACATCATAGTTTATCCATCACTTCAGAAAAGAATAATATAGCAGTTATCCATGAATAACTTTCTAGACACCAAGCGCCAAAAAATCAAAACGAGAAATTTAAGCAAGGATTGGACATATCATACTGCAAAAGGAATTCGATTAAGGAACTCAATATGTGTACCTTTAAAATCTATGTTAAAAGAAAAACTTTTACAAGAAGTCCATCACTCCAAGTTTGTTGTATATCTAGGCAACACCAAAATGTACCATGACCTCAAAAGGCATTAATAGTGGATAGGAATGAAACAAGACATCAAAACTTTTATTGCCAAATGTATAATCTACCAGTAAGTCAAAATTAAACACATACATCTAGGTGGATTGCTACAACCTCTTCCAATCCTTGCCTGGAAATTGAATCATGCTACACTGGATTTTGTTAGTGGATTAGCCCCAATAGCCCAAGGATACAATTGTTTGTGGATTACACCCAATATCCCAAGGATACAATTCAATTTGGGTAATAATATACCAATTAACCAAATCGGAACACTTTCTTAAAGTACCCACTACCAATTCATTTCAGAAACTCAGTTCTTTATATATACAGGAAATCGACAGATTACACGGAACACCTTTATCTATCATATCCAACTGTGACCCACAATTTGCAGGATGTTTTTGGCAAGGATTTTAAAAATCCATGGTTACCAAGTTACTTCTTAGCAATGAATTTCATCCCCAAACAAACGGTCAATCCATACAATTAATTCAAACACTTGAAGACATGTTATGTGCATGGACACTAGATCTAGTAGGAAACTGGAGCGACCATTTATATTTGGTTGAATGTTCCCATAACAATAACTATCAAGAAAGTGTCCAAGACACTCTATATGAAGCGCTTTATGGAAGACCATGTCATTATCCACTCTGTTGGAAAGAATTAGGAAAAAACTATATTATTGGACCTGAAATAAAAGAAGAGACTATAAAAAAGATACTTTTAATTAGGGAAGATATACAAAAAGCTCAGATTAGACTGAAAACCTAAGAAATCATTATAGACAACCTTTATAATTCAAAGAAAGGGATCAAGTTTTCTTAAAACTATCACCCAGGAAAGGAATCATAATACTTAAAAGAAAACTAAACTTGCACCACGATACATTGAACCTCTTTCCATTGTAGAACGCATTGTACCAATAGCCTATCGATTAACTCTACCACCTGACTTATCATAAATCCATAATATGTTTCATGTCTGGCAACTATGAAAGTGTATTCCTGATCAAAATCTTGTCATCTGATGGGAAGGAATTTCTATCCAAGGCAATCATAATTTTTAATAAAGACATCTTCGAATAATAGATACTCAAGAACGAATTATTCGTACCAAAACCATTCCCCTATTTAAAGTTCTCTGGAAACATCACGAAATCAAAGAAGCTACCTCGAAACTTGAGGATGTCATGAAACAATAACACCTTGAACTATTCAAAGGTAATTTTGAGCACAATTTTTTTTAGGTATGGAGAAATGTAATATCTGCAAAACAATACATGGTCTAGACCTTGATAGTTACATACATATGAGCATATTTGTAAGTAATAGCTAACCTTTACATATTTGTAAGTAATATCTAACCTTTTCATATTTGTAAGTAATAACTAACCTTACCTTACTTTAGAATTATTGAAATTAAAATTCATAAATATTAGCTAAAGGAACCTTAGAAAAATCTAAATTAGGAAGTAACCCTAAAGTCTAAATATAACAAAATGAACCCCTAAAGTTTTTATTTAGCTTTCTAGCCTTCCAAATAAGCCACACACCCCAAAATTTTTCCATACTTAACTTTGTAACCATTTGAAATTACAAATTGAACCTTAAAAATATCTTACTTAGTTTAGGAAATTACACAAAAGCCCCTAAAGTTTGGAAAAACTTAGAAAATGAACTAAAAAATAAACCAAAACTTTTCAAGGGCCAAAACATAACGTCCTAACTTAATGCTCAGTAGTTAGGTTTATGAGAATGCCACACAATCTGCCACTAGGTCCAATAGCAACAAGGCAACACATGCTTTTATGTGTAACCTCATTTTACACCAAAAATATCCACTATTCGACCAGCTAAAAACCACCTCTTTTAGACCAATTAACTCCCCTCAACTAACCCTCTTAAAGGCACACTAAGTTACAAAAGAAACTATTAGTTCAGTAAAGAAAAAACCAACTCAAAAATTTGGTATTTTTGGGATCTCCATATTTTATGCATAGAGCTTAATTTTTTTAATTGTACTTAGTTTTTGCAACAGTTTAGAATCTATTTATGCTTTTACATGAATTAGTTAATGTAGAAATACACTGTTAAGGGTTAATTTTCAGAAAACACCATGAAAGCTTGAGCTTTAATGGTGAATTCAGTGTTTCTGACCTCAACCATAATATGGGAATAATTGTCCATATATCTATAGGAACTCAACCATAATGTTTAATTTTATTATAGTATATTTGTATATCTCAAAATCAAGTTTTAACATCTCGACAGTTAAATTTTCAAAGTTAAAATTCTCCATATATACTGTGAATTAGAACCTCAAACCAAAACCACTTTGTTTCAAATTCACACAAAAACAAAACCAAATCATTGCCTTGGTTCGATTTTCATTGTAACTCCATGAAAATGAAACTGGACTTTTTCAATTTTGGTAGAACATGGATAAGAGGCTACAATTAACCTCATTCTCTAAAAGTTATATTTTTGGATTCCTTGTGAAAAATTAGCGAGAATGGCTTTTGAATCATCCAAACTGGTATTTTGTAGTAGATTTAATTGAAGTTCAATGTTTAGAACCCTAAAGTAAAAATTATGAAGGTTGAAGATGAAGTTGTCAACATGTGTGCATATGACGTCAAAGTTAGCGCGTGGAAACTTTAACTAAGGATGTGATGGCGTGTGTCCAATCAGAGAGTTCTGATTTTTTTTAAAAATTTTATTTTATTTTTCTTATCAAAATGGTATATTTGATCACCTTGTTTGGTCAACCAAAAAGACAATTCGAATAAACACCCAACTTTGATTTTTAAAACTTTAAAATATTTTTTCTCATAAACCCCTAAAGTTTTTCAACTTTTGAATTTTCTTTCCGAACTTTACCTACTGATTTTTGATACCATTAGGAAGATTAAAATTTATTACCACTAAACTTGAAATCATAAGGAGTTAAGAGAAATAACCCACAACTATCATTTATATATTAATATTAAACCTTTAAAAAATATTTTATACATGAATTTAGATTTTCACAGAGCTCAATTACTTTTAAAACTCAACCTCACATAAATATTTTTCCCATACTTTCACAAACCCCTGCTCTAACTCAAAACAGTCAAAAGAAATCTCGAAAACCCTAAAAATAAGTAGGTGGTCTCTTATTTAGTATTAATTTCATGTAATGCTTTTGTTTACGCCTTTTGTTCATATTACCACGTGATAGTCCTCATTGATGAACTCATTCGAGTAGTTCAAACATTTATGTACAATTGACTCATATTTAAACCCTATGCGTACTTCATGCAATCGTATTATTTCATATGATTCAGTTTTAACCTTTTCTATTATATCATACAATATGATCAAGGAATAATTTTTCTTTATACCCATGATTGTATTATTTGGCCTGTAGGACTCAGATGATTGAGGGACTAGTTATGGTTACCATATGGAATGTATGTGATTAACATAGCACATTTACTTTATCTCCAATTATCTTGATTGATTATCTCCAATTTATTTGGATTGATCTAATATATGTATGACTATTTCCCTAAAGCCTCCAAACGGATAATTATGGGTTATTTGTTTAGAAACCATACACAACCTTTAACCAGTTCTTACCTTGATATTTCTATATGTAGAAAATATCATCATATATTATTGTGCTATCTCACCTAAACTATTGAATCTCAGTTCTTATGCTACTTTGGATATTGCTAATCTTTAACACTGAATTTTCTTAAAAATTATATAGAATGAGAATTATCTACATCGAAATTTTTTATTATATTTTTTATATTCCAAACTGACCCAGGGCATAATGAAGGAAACATCCCCCCCGACCTCGCAAATTTTAATGCATCCTCTCTTGTGTCTCTACCCATCATATATTCATGGAAATTCAATAGTAGTTCAAGGCAATCTTGTTATAGTTACCACCTATAAGCGGATGTTACCTTATGTTTACTAGCCGTTTGTTGCACTTTTCTTTTCATTTCTTTTTGTTTGGTAATTTAACGTGAGAACAGTAGCCATATCCAGTATGTGTGTAATGAATAAAGTTTCTCGTCACAATACTTAGTTAATGTAATATAATATAGTTTTTATTATCTTATTTATGCATGCATTTGGAACTTTCTACAACTTACATAATCCTTAGACATCTCAAAAACCCGAGGATGTGACATATATATATATACACACACACACACACACACACACACACACACACACACATGTACATGAAGTAGAATTGGTTAATAGGGGTTTTCAAAAAGTTATGTTCTTGCTACTTGATATACGGACTACACTAAGGGCTCAAGAAAAATATTTTATTAGCTTCCAAACAAAGACCTATAAATAAAAAATTACTCTCTGTAATTTATTCTATTTTTTTTCTTTTAATTACCTCCATGAGATAATTACAATTACAATTACACTCTAATTTAATTATCTCAATTTTTTTAATAGAAAGTATTTGTTTCCAAATTCAATACCTTATTGATAAAATTCAATTTGTTACAAATATATTTTTACCAATGTCTTATTTATTCATCTACCTCAAACAAAACTTATTTGATACTTTACGGATGATATAATCCATTGGTTGAGTTTATTAGTTAAATAAAAAATTATAAGTTTATTAAGGGGGTATCTTAATCCATAATATCTCTTAAACACAGACTCCTTTAAAATTTAGTCTCCGGCATATTCACATAATGATTTTCCAACCTACAAAGATTATTAATCCAATTAATTTAATCTCACCAAAAGAAAATTTAACTAATATTATGTGAATATTCTTATTTTCATATCTTTTGGGGTTAACAATATATGCACCTTTTTACAATCTCAGCGATTGTGCAATTTTAAGGTTGTTAATATATAGTCTTGAATTTCATCATTGATCATGTTCAATATATTCTTGAGGTACCATTACAATCTTCCTTGGACTATTAGAATTTTTTTTGAAACATTAGACTTGTTTTAGTAGGAGAAAATAACTACTAAGATTGTACGTGAAGCTTTACCAATAAAATGTCAACTCCCTCTCTAGGCTCTCAATTGTTTAATGATACGTGAACTTGAATTTTGATTTTTTTATTGAGATGAATCCAACTCAGTTAAATTCTTACTATGTATTATTGAACGACATATAAAGTATATTTTTAAACAATTATAAGGCATTACCACAAACATGATTCATATTACAAAATGAGCTAATAATGTTTAATCAATAAATAGTAAACATCACAAAATATGCTTTTAAGAATAAAACTCCAATAGATGTTTTTCAGTATGACTTCCCTTTCAAGTGGGGGATTGTAAAAGTGGTGATGGCTTAAATAAGCTCTGATACCAATTTGTAAAACGTATGACTGTGTGAAAATTGATTAAATTCGCAAATTTCTACTTTGGCACACTTATTTAATTAGAGTCTATTTTTAAACTAAATTAATTCAGCCCCTAAACATGCAACTACATGTGTGCGTGTGTCAACGCATAAATAAATAAAGCATCCGACACAAATTTCAGGAAAAAACCCTGAAGGCCAAAACCTATTATTTCTAGCACTTTGACAAGTTTACAAGGCCATTGACTTACATACCATCTTGCTTTCGCCCACAAGAGTAATGCACGGTGTTTTCGTCAAACCCTTCAATGTAATGGATAGAAATCAGCAGTGGTTCACACGCAGCTATACCACTAGAACACGTAGTCCTACACACAAAGTCTTCACGATATATGTTATCCTCCACACAAGAGTAACTTCATAGAGACTCCATCTACAATAACACACAGCTATAGCACTAGAACACGTAGTCCTAGACACACAGTCTTCACGATGTAGGTTATCCAATCCACAAGAGTAACTTCATAGAGACTCCCTCCACAATAGCACGCAGCTCTCCGGTTGTAGAGTTATCCACACAAAGAATGAACAAAAGTAAAGTGTGTTCTTGAACACCAAAACAATTCACCAAAGCATATGGGATTTTTGTGAATTGAAAACAAAAGGTCTAAAACCTAAAAGAGGAAGTCAAAAAGAATTATGAAGATTTGCAGTATTCTATCTTTCAAAATGTTGGGATTTTTGCGAGATCCTATTTTTGGATTTTTAAAATTTTTCGTACAAAAATAAGATACCAAAAATGACACCATGGATTTAAACTAAATTAACCAAGTCATGGAAATGGAATTTATGGGTGTGAACACATTCGATAGGTAAATAAACTCAATCAATCATATGTGCACGATGAAGACGTGTACCCCTAACGAATGAACATCAAAAGTATCCTTAGGTGTAAAAATTGTTGAATTTAGATGACATCGTCTTATACAAATCAACAAATCAAAGTATAAATGATTTCAACACCAATAATGTCCAAAACTATGTAACGCTTTTTCAAGACTTTCAAGGACGTGGAAACCCATTTTAAATTCCATTCAAACTCCCTCATGCATATTTTCCTAAATTCTCAAACATTGAAGAATTAGTGCAAAAATCTAATGGCCCCTTTTTGGCATGAATTTCTTTTTATTGCCTTTAAATATTTTTTTAGCTCTTTTAAACCTCTTTGGACCCCGGATAATAAAATTCCTCAATTTTTAGGTCTGATATAACGGTGACTTAGTATTCGCAAAGGTCAAATGTGAAACTTTCCCAGCCCTTCCCCGTTTTCAAATAAAGCACACAAACTCACAAATGGCTCTTACATGCACAACTTTTTTATCAAGTTTTATAGCTCTTGGTTCGTTTTAAGGACAGGATTGAAGTGAAAACACCCAACCAACATGTGATAAGACAAGAAGAATAATCAAACAAATTCATGCATGTGTGCAATAAAGGAAATCATGAGTCAAACATGTAGTAAGTAACACTTAATTACATCCCAACGACTCCACACATTATAAAGCACAAAGATGACATAATATATTGTCTCAAAACACTATTAAATAGTCACATGAAAAATGGAATGATGTTGTGACTCGATCATCTTAAGTGTTTATCCATAAAAGGTGTAAACAAAATACAAAAATCTTTTTGGATTTTCAAATTTGATCAAAATAAAATCTTTTTGTATTTTTCAAAAAATGGAAAACATACAAAAATGATACATACTTGCAATAGGCAAATAATGTCATCATGGAAAATATCCTATGCTAGTAAACAAGTCAAACCTCAATCGTTAGGTGCGGAGGGGTTTTCCAAAGGTGGTGCCAACTTATGAAAAACTTCCATCAAATTTTGTGATTTTTTGACCAAAAACTTAACCTGCTCACCCAAATGTTCAAACCCACTCATGTAGTCTCTAGGAGCATGTAAAGTATCATGTGTGGGTGCATGTGTGGCAGAAACACCTGTAGAAGAAAAACGTGACACATAACCCGGCTTAAAACAAAATTCTCTAAGGTTTACTCTCCTCTTGCAATGGGAACAAACATAAATAGGCCTAAGAATAACTCTCTCAAAAACTCGAGGGCGTGCTCTCCTTACGGGAAATGGACGCCTAGGTGGGTCTATTTTCGGGCCATGTGAATGTGTCACTAAAGTGGGAATCGGCTCGGGTGGGACAAAAGAAGGGGAAGCACCGTCATGACCTTTTCCTAGCCCGTCAACTCTACCCTTATTGAGATTAAGAACCACCTTTTCAACCTTCTTAGGTGCGTTCTCAAAATTGACTTTGAACTCCCTTACACGTTTGAGATCACTCTCGAGTTGGGATACACGTGTCGTCAGACTAGACATCGTATCGGTCAAATCACATTTTTCCTTTCTTGAAACGTCATTCTCTTTCTCCAAATTTAACAGTCGACGACCTAAATTCCTATTATACTTCTTTGTTTTTAAGGTCTCGGTGTACAAATCTCTAAATGCTTTTTGGAGCTCACTTTCATCTCCACTTTCACTCTCACATCCTTCCTCACTTGAAGAGCTCAAATCATCACCATCGCATTCATGTGCACTATTGTGGGACAAAGTGGGTGTGCTCACACGACTTGCTAAAAAAGCAACAAACTTCTCACCATTAGTCACATCACCCTCACTTTCACTACTATCACTAAGTGTGGCGGGCATGGCTACTTTTTTCCCTTTCTTTCTAAGCCACGTAGGACACTCAAACGACTTATACCCTTTACCCCCACATTCAAAACAAGTCACATTCTCAAAATACTACTCACACTCCTCATCTGAGTCATTCTCTTTTTCCCTCTCACCGCTTTCTTTGTCCTTTCCTTTCTTTTTATTTTTCTCAAAAAATCTCTTTTTATTAGAAGAATTTTCTTTAGAAATTTTGATAAACTTTTTTTTTTTTTGCAAATAAGGCCATATCATTAAAATCAAAATCTCCCTCGGAATTGGACTCACAAACTTTTTCTTTCTTTTTCTTAAAATGAGTTTTTAAAGCAACGCCTTTATCCTTAGCCTTAATGGTTTGGGGAAACATGTCAATCTCATAGGTTTGAAGATCTCCTACAAGTTCTTCCAACTTAAGTGATTTTAAATTTCCCAAAGAGTTCAAACAAGTGACTTTAGGAACAAAGCATTTTGGGAGAGATCTCAATATCTTTTTAACAACACGCGTGTTATCAATCGCCTCACCCAAATTAAAACTAGCGTTGACAATGTCCAACAAAAGTGCATAAATTCATCAAAAGTTCTGGACTCTAACATAGTAATGGTCTCAAATTGGGTGGGAAGATTTTGCAAATTTAATTCTTTAACCCCATTTGTACCCTCATGTGTCAATTGGAGTACATCCCATGCCTCTTTAGACGTGGTGCAGGTCATAATTCGGCGGAACTCGTCGGGAGTGATGACTCTAGAAATAGCACTCAAACCACATAAATCAAAATTAGACATTTTAAAATCATCTTCAGTCCAGGCCGACACGAGTTTTAAAGAGGTGATATTTTCAACGGTGACAGTGGGGGGATTCCATCCATTTTCACAAAGCAACCAAACACGCTCGACAATGGCTTTTAAACTAGATTTCATGCGAGCTTTCAAATAGGCATAATTTTTCTCATAAAATATAGGCACCTTATTAAATGAATGTTCCATTGGAAAAATTGCGATTTTTCCCAAAACATATTTTTAAAAAAAATCAATATCACACGATTTTGCAAAAAATAGGAATACACAATAAAATAGTGTAACCTGCTCTGATACCAATTTGTAAAAGTGGTGATGCCTTAAATAAGCTCTGATACCAATTTGTAAAAAGAATGACTGTGTGATAATTGAATAAATTCGCAAATTTCTACTTTGGCACACTTATTTAATTATAGTCTATTTTTAAACTAAATTAATTCAGCGCCTAAACATGCAACTACGTGTGTGCGTGTGTCAACTCATAAATAAATAAAGCATGCGACACAAATTTCAGGAAAAATCCCCAAAGGTCAAAACCTATTATTTCTAGAACTTTGACAAGTTTACAAGACCATTGACTTACATACCATCTTTCTTTCACCCACAAGAGTAACGCACGGTGTCTTCGTCAAACCCTTCAAAGTAACGGCTAGAAATCAACAGTGGTTCACACGTAGCTATACCACAAGAACACGCAGTCCTAGACACATAGTCTTTACGGTGTAGGTTATCCTCCACACAAGAGTAACTTCATAGAGACTCCCTCCACAATAGCACACAGCTCTCCGGTTGTAGAGTTATCCACACAAAGAATGAACAAAAGTAAAGTGTGTCCTTGAACACCAAAACAATTCACCAAAGCATATGGTATTTTTGTGAATTGAAAACAAAAGGTCTAAAACCTAAAAGAAGAAGTCAAAAAGAATTATGAAGATTTGCAATTTTCTGTCTTTCAAAATGTTGGGGCTTCTTAATGAAAGTGAAACCATTTAATGGGTATTTATAAAAAATCGTGCTTCCTCGATCGTCAAAACAAAAATAGGATCTCGCTCGAATGATGTACACGTGTCGTTTGAAAGACATCGCGCGACATCTCCACGTCGCTCGAACGAGATGCGATCTCGCTTGAACGACTTGGGCGTCAAAATTGAGGAACTCTACATGACTTAGAAAAATGACTCATTCTCAAATTTTGACGAAAAAAGTCCTCTCCAACACTTAGAAAATATTTTGAAAAAATATCCCAAAGCTCTAAGTGCAAAGTTAAGGTATTTAAAATATAACCTTACCAAAGTAAACTTTGTAGAGTCTTTTTGATGATGAACCATGATATATTCGGATCCATCTTGATGTAGATTGTTCTTGAACTTCTTCGACGGTTGTAATGGTATACGACATAATTAATTGTGACAGACATTTATAAAAATATGTCCTTACAGGGATCCACTGATTGATGGTTGTTTCTATACCTTGCCAATATCCTTCAATGCTTTGACTTATCTTTTTCGAATAGGGGAGAATGATGTATCTCGAAAGCCCATGGATTTTATTACAATTTTGATTATTTTATTTTCATGTATACTTTAGACATTTTTACTCTTTTAGTTAGTATAAAATAACTTTAGGGTAATAGTCCCTTCGAATATTCTAGTACATCCTCCTTAGTCATTTTTCGTTTTAGGATTATCCTTGCTAGCGAGATATTTTTTTTTTATAAATAAGTGTATTAGCCTGCCTTAATTTAAACAACTACTAGTTCCATTCGTCCTGATCGAGAGTGTGTATAAGGTGTTGGCCAATGTTTTGTTGACTTGACTGAGAAAGGTTATTGATACCTTCATTTTTTATTCCCAAAATGCATTTAATGGTGGTAGGCAAATTCTTAACATTGTGCTGGCTCAGGAGTGAGGAGTCGAGTATTGTGTGTAAGTTGGACATTGAGAAGGCTTATGATAATATTAACTTGGAGTTCCTTTCATACTTATTGAGGAGGATGGGGTTCAGAGAGAGATATTGTCGTTGGACAGAACAATGCATCTCTATCGTTAGGTTCTATGTCCTTAGCAATGGGGTGCCAGTAGGAATATTTCCTAGTTCTCGCGAACTACGGCAGGGGACTATTGTCCTTTACTATTTATTTTGGTGATGGAAGCATTTAGTCATATAATAGGTAGGGTTGTTAATGCAGGGTTGATTAACAGGTTTGCGATTAGTCATCCGAGGACGAGTCCGGCTAAGGTTTCCCCATCTTCTATTCACTGATGATACAATTATCTTCTATAAGAAAGAAGTGACCCAGGTACGGGCGATTAGATTACTCCTGATTTTCTTTTGGCAGTGTCAGGGATTTGAATTAACACAAGGAAGAATGAGCTTGCTTGCTAGGGATTATTGGTGTCAAAGTGGGCTCATTCCCCACTTTTTACCTTGGTTTACCATTAGGTGCTAATTTTAAATCTAAGGCAATTTGGAACCCGATGTTGGAAAGGATTAAAATGAGGTTGGGAGGGTGAAAGAATGGTTATCTCTGAAATGGGGGTAGGTTGACTTTAATAAAAAAAACTACATTGTCTAGTTTTCCCACGTACTTCTTATCCATCCTACCGTTGCCTTGTTCAATATGGAAGAATATGGATAAGATAATGACAAATTTCCTATGAAAAAGTAATGAGGACACCTTTAAGTACAAGATAGTGGTGCGAGATTAAATAGGCAAGCTATTCATGTTGAGGGGGAGCGAGAGTGAAGAATCTTGAGTTCTTTAACAAAGCGCTGTTAGGAAAGTGGATGTGGATGTATCTTAGAAACGAGGACAGGCTTTGGAGGAGAGTGGTTGAGGATAGGGGGAGATCGAATCCCAGTTGTGGTTCTAGGTTGGGGAAGTATCCTGCTGGGTTGGGGTTGTGGAAGCACATTTCGAAGTCATGGGAGTAATTATCTAGTCACACAGAGTTTAAGGTGGGAAATGGTAATCAAGTAAGGTTCTAGAAAGACAAATGGGGAAAATGGATATCTGTAGGAGTTTTTCCTTAGAATGTTCAATTTAGGGAAGGAAAAAGATGGTTTGATGGTTGATTACTAGATGGTTAATGAGGATCGGGTTCTATGGAACCCAAAGTTCAAATGACGATTAAGGGATTGGGTGCTAGAGGAGGCATGGGCGTTTTTTAATTGCTTGGGTTTGGTGACTCATCCGGCGAGTGGTGTTGACGAACAAACGTGGCCGATGAACGATAAAGGCATATTCTCGTTTTGAGGGTATTACTCCATTTTGAAAGTAGAAGAGCACCAAAAATATTACTTCCCTTGGAAACCTATCTGTAAAGCTAAAGCTCCTCCTAAAGTTTTGTTCTTTGTCTACAAAATGGTGAAACATGACATTTTGATGTCTGAGTGGTTACAAAGTCATAAACAATTGATGGTAGTCGGTGTTGGATATGTAAGGAAAGCGAAAAAGACAATGAACCATTTACTTTTGCACTTTTGGGTGTCGAGAGGCCTTTGGGATATCTTCTTACCCCTGAGGCGGGTTTTGTGGGTTATGCCCAGGTTAGTTTGGGAGCTATTTAAGGCATGGTTCACCACCCCTCCCCCATAAGGTTGAAGAGAGTAAGGACGTTTTGGAACTGTAATACCCCGTATTTTGAATATTCTATTTAATTAAATTGGAGAATTAAATGACAAAATACGGCTTAATTTAAATTACGTAAGAGGAGTAATTTAGTGAGATTTATTAAAAATTATAATTTTGGAATATTAATCAAGAGATAGTTAACGATTTATCTTGCCTCATTATATTTACTTAGTGCGAGTGGTAAATAGTTACTTAACTCTTGTAGACCGTGTTGGGGTGAGAACGAGTAATATTTTTTAAGTGACTCAAATGATAATTTAGAGGTCACAGATGAGTTCGGAAGGGTCAAATTAGTTAAAATGGTATACCCGGGAGTACTAGTTGACTCTCGGGGTAATTTTGGACTAAACCGAGACCATTCGGGGGAGTTTTGGTCTTTTAACATGAGTTGGTAAGGAGACCTACGAATTTGAGAGCCTTTTATCAGCCGTATGAAAGAGGGGTTAGGGTTAGAAAACCCATAAAAATACACCATAGTCATTAGAGATAAGAGAGAAACAATTCTCAAGGAAAAAGAAAGAATTAGGAAGGATTCAAAGGAGATTGTCACCACAAACTTGTTGGGAAGGAGGATTGAAGGAGAAAAACAATCAAACGTCATCAACAATCATGAAATCAGGAACCCTCTATCAAGGCAAGTTGTTTATTACAAAGATTATAAAGTTATAATACCCATGTGTATGGTCTTTTGAATGATTTTGTTAAACTCATATTTTGGAAAGAAAATAATCATATTTATACATGTTGGGATAGGAATTGCATGTAGAATGATGTAACATATGTAGAGGAATAATACTCAGATTTGACTTGATGAGTATTTCGGAACAAAATCGGGGTTTTGAATGAAATTATGGGAAGAACACCATAGTTAAGGTTTTTAAGAAATCTTAGGTTTAATCCACAATTCCTTTAAATAGATTGAGGTTTTGATGTATTTGAAACGTTAGAAATTGTCCTAGTATATGTGGAAACATGTTAGGATCATTGGGTCGAAGTTTGGTGGACTATAATGGAGTTTGGAGATTTATTAATGGAGGAAGAGGTTAACGAAGAATACGAACTGCGTCTGTCCCTGTTCGATCGATCGATCGAACCCAGTAGTCGATCGATCGAAGTAAGTTGTTTTTCCCCGAATTTTCCGTGTTTAAAGTTTCTTTGATTTTTGGTAACGAATGGGTATCCTAGGATTCCTATTATACTTATATGGGAGTGAGAATAAGACCAGTAGGTATATTGTTTAGGTCCAATAAGGCCATTGGGTGTAGGGCTTGAATTATGGACCGACGAGAATAATTCGATTTAATAGAGTATCGGAGAATTTGGAATTGAGTTACGAGGCGAGGTAAAGTCAATTCAAGAAATAGACCAGTAGGGTAAGTAATAACTACTGAAATTATATGTGAGGGGTAACTAGGACCCTTAAAGTTGTGTGAATACTCAAATAATTGCGATTAATGAAATAAATCGTAAAGCGAATATTGTACGGTAAATATAAGAGATTAAAATATTACGTACGAACATAATAAATGGGTCGGGCGTGTACCTACTGAATTATATGATCTTTTAGGTCGAGAGAAGTATACCTAAATTAACTATGTTAGGGTCGATGAGATATTCCGAACTAACATAGGGTTATTATATGTTTGGGGTCGATGTAAAATGCCGAACCAAACCTTTGAACTGGTGGCATGATGAAAGAGTCCGAGCCAGAATTTTTGTATATAAATAATTGGGGTCGATGTATCATTCTGAACTAATTCTTACTTGGGGTCGATGAATCATTCCGAACCAAGAGTCCTTACATGTGTAAAAAGGACAAAATAGTAATGACTGATATTTAGTATATATTGTGTGTGAAATATATATATTCTACTTCTATGTATTAGTAGATTGATATATATTATGTATTTAAAGAATACATACCGAACTGGTAAATTAAGTAGTGAAACTTAATTACGAACGTAACATTAGATAGAGAATATCTAGTTAGTAAATTAAGTACTGCAACTTAATTACAAAAGTGGGAAGATAGAAATTGTGATAATTGTAGAAATTTAGTAGTGAAACTAAATGAGAAGTTTTGAAACATAACATAGGTGAAATGTTACTTGACTATTAATTAACTTTCGCGAGATGTTAATGAAATGGATGTACTGTGTGGGGGATACGAGAACTTAAGTATAGATAAGTTCAGATGATTACTTAGTCCTAGTTAGCTTTGAAGATATGACTAGTTGGGCTAAGTGTAGAACGCTAGGTGTGCACAAAAGATGAGGGGTGAATAAACTCAAGAGAGTGTACAAGAACCTAACATGTGTAATCAATAACAGCATTTTATATTATGATAAACACTTGCTAAATGTTTTCAAAATGTTTTGAGTACTAACTCTTGCTATAAAATATTTTCAAAACCGTTTAGGTGTCCAGCCACAGGGACACCATGTATGATGATTTCATTCCAGGGACTCGAAGCTGTAGCACAGTGGATGATTACAAGATTTTGACTAGACGATATCTTCCATTCAGATCTAGTACAGGATATCACCCTATTCTATGTGTGGACTTGTAGTCCAGTATCAGTCTCAGATGTTAGTTACAGATTAGTAGTTGTTCTATTGTTGTTTGGTATTTTTAGCCGATGGTTTATTTGGTAATACTCTTGTGCTGTTGTACTTATGCTTTGTTGGCTTGAGTTTTAGCATGGTATTTGTTTTACTATTTTTCCGCAAAGTTGATCTATATGTTTAAGAAAGATAAAATTTTGGCACCGGTCTAATTTTTACTTAGGTGATTAGTAATTAAAAAGTTTTCGACGGTGATGCTAAGAATGAACCATTTGAGAAACCTGTTTTAATTTAATAAAGGCCTGATCACCCGATGTTTAATTAGGCGGGGTGTCACAGATGGTATCAGAGCATCAGGTTCTAGTGTCCATAGGATATGTACGGATTACTACGTTTTCAGCGTATCGTTTGATTGATATAGAACCCTATCTTAGGATTGTTGTGATCCTCTATATGCATAGTTTATGTTCTCCTACTATTTAGTAGATGTAGTGTTATATGTACGAGTTCGATTGGGCATGGTACATCGAACATGGCGGTAGGACTAGCATTGGCGTTGGAAGGACTGCAGGAGGGAGGAGCTCGACATGAAGCATGGAGTGTTCGAGGATGGAAATGGTAGAAGAGATGACCGTTGTCGAGGTCTCTCCAAGTGTGAAATTGTATTTAGATGCTGCAAGGGCTGTTGAGGCGTAGTAGGCATTTTCCAAGTGTCGTGACGGCAAAGGGGATGATAATTTAGACCCGCCCAATGCAGTGAGAGTGAGAGGAGTTCTGGAGGGTTTTGATGAGAACGAACCGTAAAAATTTGATAAAATGGCGACTGTACATGTTAACCAATGGAAGTTGAATACCTAGAGGTCTTGGCATTTAGGATAGAGTAGGAATACCCAGAAGTGAAAATTTGGGTAAAGATTTTTTTTGAGGCAACGTGGTGGGGATACCAGTCACCACATCCGAACCGAGAGTCAGTATACAAATAGAGGGACCTTATGTATAGTTTAACCGTAAATTCCTCCAATGATGCTTCAGAAGCGAAGTGAATGGAGAATTCTGAAACCATCACGTGAGAGCCTGGTAGAGGCCAACTGTGAGAAAGAAATTTATCTGTTAAAGTGAACTTGTACCCGATGAGATAGGTACAAGGAAAAAGATCCCTTGAGAGAATGGACTCTCGAGTTGTCGTTCACAATCTTGGTAAAACTCTTCTTGAACGACTTATGTGTATGAAGGCAGTATGGAGCTTCTTACAAGGTTGAGGTAAATGCTCCAAGGTGGGCGGACCTAAAAGATTTTAAGGATTTAGTTAGAGTAAGACTGAATGTAATGGGACTAGTGCAAGCCATAAGTGGGAACCCACTAAGGGATTCATTAATTTGATCCTAAGTCGGGACTGTTAATTCTAATAGTGCGTTCCTTGGTCAGCGATACTAAGGGAACCCTGATGATAGTGTTAAAAATCAAGGTTGCCAAGTACGAGAGGAGGATACCCTAAACCAGTCGGTGTGGCCTAGAATAAGGGGATTTATGAAAAGATGTCTTATGTGGAACGTAAGACCACACATGTTGATCTTGTTCGAAGTTATTTAAGGAAATAATAACTCCGATAAGTTTTGCATTCCGAAAAGGACAAGCGTGTTATGTCCGGGAACCAGTTGAACCACCAGAGCGATGGGCAAATGGTATATGAGTTTTAGCCTCGAGTGAATGGGGTATATGACGATGCCTCACCTGAAAGAGGGTCGAGCTGTCATTTTTCATTAATATGTGGGAGACTCCAGAGATTATGGATGTCTCATAGTGATTGATTTCGGTGTGTAGGAACCTTAATGATGCGATTCAAGGTATATCGTATGACCGTTGGGTGGAGAGATCGAGCTCGTTGTTGTAACAAGAGCTAAGGATTTAGTGATAGTATTAGCGCAGTGCCACTTGACTCCTTTAAAGATGATGGAGTATGGTTGTACCTATTGTTGGGGGATGGAATTTGAGTATCTCGACTATGTGTTGTTCCGGCAATACTTCGTAAAAATGCATTGGGATAAGTCCCTTGTTTAAGTTTGGTTGCGAAAAGGGATACACCTAAATTTTTATGCATGTCAGGAGAAGAGACGTTATATGCTACGACATCAGTGGATCCGGTAGTGTTGTGGGGAAACACTAAAAAGCTCATCTTACCCCGAAGGGATAAGTGGGACTTTGTGGACAAGAATTTGATTTTTGGCCTATAGGGGATTGAGAATACCCGCAAGATTGTAGTCACGCCGTGAAGACAAGGCGAGAGTGAGTAAAAGCATATCACGAGTGCGACAGTTGCATTATTTTTGCAAATGTGCACGGAGAAAAGGGTGTATGGACTCCCTAGTTAATTGGCTTTCTTAATCACTTGAGAAAGAGGGATACGGTAAATTATTTATTAAGTACGCCGATGGGGGAAGTTGTGGTTAGTCGTGTTGATGAAATGGATTGAACGTCATGGGAGATAGACGGTAATCCAAGATTTTATGTGTTGAGAGAGTCAGCACACCCGATGGGATAAAAGTCGGTGGGAAGCCGTTCAAAAGTTATCTCTTGATATGTGAGGCCTAACTGTTGTGAAGAAGTGACGCAAGGTTCTACTTAACTCAGTGTTGAGAGTGACTTACGCGTTACTAAAATGTTGATTCTTATAAGGTAATAAACCCTAAAGGTGCGCCAATTACGAAGAGTGCACGAATTATAAAGTATAATATACCCGGAGTGAAAGGGGAATAGAGTACCACTTGAGGAAAGATGACGTAAGTGGGAAGCGGTGTTGAGGAAGAGACATAGTGAGATTATCTCCAGATGCACCACTAGTTGATAGAGAAAGATGAGCACGAAATGAGCAACCGTAAATTTGGTAGTGAACCTACGTTTCCAATGATGGAATGAGGAGACAGACTTATATATTATTGATTGGCTGTGAACGTCATAACTAAACCAACATTTCGTTGGGATAGCAGAATGGGTTGACCTGGATGAATTAGTATGTAGTTAAAAAGGAAAAGTGCACAAGTGCACGGTGCCGCTCTACATGGTTGTGAATCAGGATGAATCCTAAAATCCCACCCTGTGAGAGATGGTCAGGGAGGAATAGAGATAAAGTTTTATTTTGAGTATGTTGTGTCGCTTACGACTCAATGTTAGTGAGAAAAGATGATACTACGCCGTTATGATAGTGGAATTTTGGAGAAGCCCACTGATCAATTCATAGGTTGAATGTATACCTATATAAGCATAGTTATAGGTAGTGTGAGTGCCTATATGGACTGTACATAAGGATTAGGTTCGTGGGTACCTATTATGAACAATACATGTACTTTGAGGTGTGGTTCGAGGAGAAATTCCAAACTCTTAGTCCTTAACGATTGATATGAGGACATTCTATTGGGGTATGACATTTTAGAATATATGAAGTGTGAAAGATATGTCTCACAAATTTTCTACTCATGTGCGATGAGATATATATATTTATATTGTTCTCGAAGTGTGATTCCGTGACAATATAACCAATCACTATTGGTGATTGAGGTGGGATTCCGAGCCAATAACCCCAAAAGTGTTATAAAAGGGGCGTGATTATAAAATAAGAGTTGATATTATATGTTATGTGTAAGATATATATACCTTATGATTTTCCTACTTATGTGCAATAATAAGTATGCTTAAATTATGTATTGGGGTCGATGATGTTTTGGACCAATACATGAAGGATCGATTTGGGGTCGATGATTTTCCAAACCAAATCGATGATTAATTTGGTATCGACGGAAGGTCTGAACCAACATATGCATTACATTTACCTTGGGGTCGAGGGATTTCCGGACCAATGTAAATGATAGGATGATTGGGGCCGATGATTTTGTCGGACCAATTTCCCTTATAGTATATATTGTGTGTGAAATATATACCTTATAATATTCTACTTATGAGTGATAGTAGACACATAGATGATATATATAGAGATATACATCAAAAGAGTAAATTAAGTAGGAAGGAACTTAATTTCAAGAGTTAACGTTAGATTGGGAAAAATCTATGGAGAAATTAAGTAGTGAGACTTAATTATGATATATGCGGCATGGGTAACATGGGATAAGAATTTATAATGAAGCAAGGCATGTAATTGGGGTGACCGTTAGGATGTCATGATTTGGTTTTGGGTATTAGAGGATGCAATGATATTTAAGGTCCTTAGCATTAATACCAGCCTTATCCTAATTTTGAGGACGAAATTTCCTATGCAAGGGGGAAAGTATGTAATACCCCGTATTTCTGAATATTCTATTTAATTAAATTAGAGAATTAAATGAGAAAATATGGCTTAATTTAAATTACGTAAGAGGAGTAATTTAATGAGATTTATTAAAAATTATAATTTTGGAATATTAATCGAGAGATAGTTACCAATTTATATTGCCTCATTATATTTACTTATTGCGAGTGGTAAATAGTTACTTAACGCGTGTAGACCGTGTTGGGGTGAGAACGAGTAATATTTTTTAAGTAACTCAAATGATAATTTAGAGGTCACAGATGAGTCTGGAAGGGTCAAATTAGTCAAAATGGTATACTCGGGGGTACTAGTTGAGTCTCGGGGTAATTTTGGACTAAATCGAGACCGTTCGGGGGCGTTTTGGTCTTTTAACATGAGATGGTAAGGAGACATACGAATTTGAGAGCATTTTATCAGCCGTATGAAAGAGGGGTTAGGGTTAGAAAACCCATAAAAACACACCATAGCCATTAGAGATAAGAGAGAAACAATTCTCAAGGCAAAATAAAGAATTGGGAAGGATCCAAAGGAGATTGTCACCACAAACTTGTTGGGAAGGAGGATTGAAGGAGAAAAACAATCAAACATCATCAACAATCACGAAATCAGGAACCCTCTATCAAGGCAAGTTGTTTATTACAAAGATTATAAAGTTATAATACCCATGTGTATGGTCTTTTGAATGATTTTGTTAAACTCATATTTTGGAAAGAAAATAATGATATTTATACATGTTGGGATAGGAATTGCATGTAGAATGATGTAACATATGTAGAGGAAAAATACTCAGATTTGACTTGATGAGTATTTCGGAATAAAATTCGGGTTTTGAATGAAATTATGGGAAGAACACCATAGTTAGGGTTTTCAAAAAATCTTAGGTTTAATCCACAATTCCTTTAAATAGATTGAGGTTTTGATGTAGTTGAAACGTTAGAAATTGTCCTATTATATGTGAAAACATGTTAGGATCATTGGGTCGAAGTTTGGTGGACTATAATGGAGTTTGGAGATTTGTTAATGGAGGAAGAGGTTAACGAAGAAGATGAATTGCGTCTGTCCCTATTCGATCAATCGATCGATCTTGAATGTCTGTCGATCGAACCCAGTAGTCGATCGATCGAAGTAAGTTATTTTTCCTCGAATTTTCCATGTTTAAAGTTTCTTTGATTTTCGGGAACGAATGGGTATCCTAGGATTCCTATTATACTTATATGGGAGTGAGAATAAGACCAGTAGGTATATTGTTGAGGTCCAATAATGCCACTGGGTGTAGGGCTTGAATTATGGACCGACGAGAATAATTCGATTTAATAGAGTATCGGAGAATTTGTAATTGAGTTACGAGGCGAGGTAAAGTCAATTCAAGTAATAGACCAGTAGGGTAAGTAATAACTACTAAATTATATGTGAGGGGTAACTAGGACCCTTAGACTTGTGTGAATACTCAAATAATTGCGATTAATGAGGTAAATCGTAAAGCAAATATTGTACGGTAAATATAAGAGATTAAAATATTACGTACGAACATAATAAATGGGTCGGGCATGTACCTACTGAATTATATGATCTTTTAGGTCGAGAGAAGCATACCTAAATTAACTATGTTAGGGTCGATGAGATATTCCGAACTAACATAGGGTTATTATATGTTTGGGGTCGATGTAAAATGCCAAACCAAACCTTTGAACTGGTGGCGTGATGAAAGAGTCCGAGCCAGAATTTGTGTATATAAATAATTGGGGTCGATGTATCATTCTGAACTAATTCTTACTTGGGGTCGATGAATCATTCCGAACCAAGAGTCCTTACGTGTGTAAAAAGGACAAAATAGTAATGACTGATATTTAGTATATATTGTGTGTGAAATATATATATTCTACTTCTGTGTATTAGTAGATTGATATATATTATGTATTTAAAGAATACATACCGAACTGGTAAGTTAAGTAGTGAAACTTAATTACGAACGTAACATTAGATAGAGAATATCTAGTTAGTAAATTAAGTAGTGCAACTTAATTACAAAAGTGGGAAGATAGAAATTGTGATAATTGTATAAATTTAGTAGTGAAACTAAATGAGAAGTTTTGAAACATAACATAGGTGAAATGTTACTTGAGTATTGATTAACCTTCGCGAGATGTTAATGAAATGGATGTACTGTGTGGGCGATACGAGAACTTAAGTATAGATAAGTTCAGATGATTACTTAGTCCTAGTTATCTTGGAAGATATGACTAGGTGGGATAAGTGTAGAACGCTAGGTGTGCACAAAAGATGAGGGGTGAATAAACTCAAGAGAGTGTACAAGAACCTAACATGTGTAATCAATAATCGCATTTTATATTGTGATAAACGCTTGCTAAATGTTTTCAAAATGTTTTGAGTACTAACTCTTGCGATAAAATATTTTCAAAACCTTTTAGGGGTCCACCCACAGGGACATCATGTATGATGATTTCATTATAGGGACTCGAACTTGTAGCACAATGGATGCTTACAGGATTTTGACTAGACGATATCTCCCATTCAGATCTAGTACAGAATCTCACCCTATTCTATGTATGGACATATAGTCCGGTATCAGTCTCAGATGTTAGTTGCAGATTAGTAGTTGTTCTATTGTTGTTTGGTATTTTTAGCCAATGGTTTATTCGGTAATACTCTTGTGCTATTGTATTTATACTTTGTTGGTTTGAGTATTAGCATGGTATTTGTTTTACTATTTTTCCGCATGGTTGATCTATCTGTTTAAGAAAGATAAAATTTTGGCACCGGTCTAATTTTCACTTAGGTGATTAGTAATTAAAAAGTTTTCGACAGTGATGCTAAGAATTAACCATTTGAGAAACCTGTTTTAATTTAATAAAGGCCTGATCACCTGATGTTTAATTAGGCGGGGTGTCACAGGAACATGGTTCCACACTGCATTTTTATGATGATTTGACATAAGAGAAATTTGAGATGTTTTCAGGGTTTAGAGATTGTCCGTTCTTGACTTCGATACATACTTTTGAGAACATTGTTAAGGTGGTATAGGTAAAAAACTTCGATGCCTCTTCCTATGGTCCTGGACATTTTGGTGGACTTTCATGAAGGTAGGTTGTCTTTATTGCTTTTTTCCCTTTTACGAGATTCTTTTCATATTCTTTTTGTACACTCCCTATATATGGGTTCCACACCTTACCGGTCTAGTTTATGATATACTAAATTTTTTATGTATAAAAAAAGAGAATTGTGGAAAACATAAATCATGTTTTTTTTACACCACTAAAAATGACGTTTTAACACGGTTATGGGTGTAGCAATCTGTAACACTTTATATCCATGCTAGATTTTTCATAGTTTTAGTATGATTTCTAACCGTCCGATATTTAATTAGTTTTACAACCGTGATAAATGGATCTCACCAACAAAGTTGATATTTTTCATTTAAAAAACAACTCTAAAACTAACTTGATTTAGGTTACACCCTTATTTGTTTAAGGACTTTTCCAAACTCCTCACCACAACTTTCAACATCCATGGAATCGACATTCTTCCAACATCTCTGTCCTTTAACAGTGACCAAAACCTTGACATTCCATTTGCTATCAACTATAGTGGCCAAAGATAAGAAACCTACTTGAAATGATATGTACTCTCTCTTTCCCTCTTTTTCTGTATCATTAACCTTTTGGGTTTTGAATATCTGGGTTCAAATTCTTCATCATTCCCTTTCTTATCAATCTTTTGGTCCATAATTGCATCTATGAATTTCTTTTGAAGACTCTCAATCTTAAAGGGAGGTGGAGATAATTTTATTGCATATCAACCCAAAAATATCAATTTATTTTTATCTTTCACAATTTATTGATTTATCATGGATTTAAATTTTCTTATATAATTTACCCACTTTCTTTATTTGCTACAAGTACTTTTAATTTTATTGCTAACTAATTTAAATGATCCTCATTTTTATATTCATTTTACGACTATTCATTTTATGTTAAATATTATGGACTATAATACAATGGCCAAATTAACAAACTCCCACTTAGAAAGTATGTACTTATGCTCATTGAAGTTATTATTAGAATAAAAGTATTATAATCATGTAGATGTAGTTGTTAAAAAACTATTTTTGTCTTGCAGGATGAGATCAACAAATTAAAGACTACTAAGTGGGTAAGTGAGGATTTCATTTATTGAAGATTCTTTAATAGATAGGAGGTACAAATTGGTTGGATATATAGGAGGTACAAATTAGAGAGAGAGAGAGAGAGAGAGAGACAGACTCCTGTGCATACTCAGTTTGCACACATGCTGACGCACAATTTTTTTTTAAATATTAATAAAAAATATTTTTGATGATTTTTTATTTGATATTTAAACATTCAACGAACCATCAGCTCAAAAAAACTTTTTTTGCTATTTTTAAAAAATCGGTCAAACTTTCGCAGCTTTTAAAGTGCTTAAACACAGCAAACGTTTGTCTGGTTTTTTAAAAATAACAAAAAAAGTTTTTTTAAGCTGATTTTTTTATATGGATCCCTTGAAATGTTTAAATATCACACAAAAAAACTTCTCAAAAATATACTTTTTTTACTATTTTAAAAAAATGGTATGCAAACTTAGTGTGCACCGGAACCTCTCTCTCTCTCTCTCTCTCTCTCTCTCTCTCTATCTATCTATCTATCTATCTATCTATCTATCTATCTATCTATATATATATATATATATATATATATATATATATATATATATATATATCTTGTCAAATTGGTTTTGAAAGATTAAGCTTTCAAAAAATTTATATTGTCAATCACGTTCCGATCTTAAAATCTCCTTTATTTTTTACTGTGTCCAGCATAAGATTCTTTTTATCAAAGTTTTCTCAATCATCACTCATGGTATATACTTATTAAAAGTGTGTTATGCACAAACATAACACCTAATATATGTTAAGAAAAATATGATATAATATTTTTATGTTGAAATACTACTTCATGAGACTTAAATAAAAATTAAAAGCTATGTAAGAAAAATAATTTGAATTAAAAGCGCTAATTTATCCAATCACCCTTGTGGCATGGACCAAGAAGGTCTTAATAAAGTGAAAGAAATTTTGGGATGGATGAGTTGATTATTATTTGATTAAAAGGTATAAGTATTTCAATATGTTTTGTGGAAGCTTCAAAATGATTTAAATGGTTGGGATTTAATCTTGTTACTTTGTTTAATTTTAGAACCATGAACAAACCATATATTATATTTTCCTTATTTTATTATCGAACTATAATATGTTCATACAATTTTTGGTGGTGTTGAGGCTAATTCGATCTAGAGAAAAATGCTTTATGAATTTCGCTTCTCATATTTTAGTTTAGAGCTCATTTTAATTGAAATATTTTAGAGATTTTTATGTACTGGCCAAATATTACTATATATTTGATTTTCAAATTCGAGTTTTATATTAGTGCTTTGGAATGGTTTGAAATTGAACTTAAAGGCTACTAAAATTATGTTTACTTTCAGTGACTAGATAAAGGGACTGTAGTCTCTAATGTAGAGCACTCATAGGTTTAGGGTTTATTTGTTTGAGAGTGTAGAGCTACATGAACCTTCATCTTGTTGGAGAAATTTTTGACAAGATATTTGTGTATTTAGAGTATAGGTAGATACCAGACCCTGCTCTATCATGGACCAAATTGTTTGTCAAGTCAACTCTTCAATAATATCGAGGAAGATGTTTTCTTATACGTTTATTTATTCAGAAAAGCTCAATAGGGACACTTTCAATCCACAATCACATCACACACTTCACTTTTTCGCAAATTTATTGTGTCTATGTGTTTATATTTAGTTGAATTGCTATATGATTTTAAATAATTTAAAATTAAATTTATACCTATTTTTTATTTAGCTTTTTTTTTATTAATTCTTAACTATGATAAGGTGAGAATATGAAAATATCATTTTAAGTATAAAAATTAAATCATTTTTAACAAAAGGCGGCTTTTAATAAAAATAGAAATATGGATTTAATACATGTAGAATATGTATTTGTATTAGCAACTCTACGTGGATGATATTGTTCTAAAATTGGATAGCTTGAATACACGTGTCATTAGCTTAAGCCATCCTTTTGTGTTTTAACCCTCTATTTTAACCGTTGGATCTAATAACAATTAAGGGATGTGGTTTTATTTTAACAACCCATCTGATTTCATGTGAACCAATCAGATTACATGCCTTACTCTATAAACAAAACCCACTAGGTCTCATTTTCCTAAGAGAGAAAAGGGTAAGGTTATGTTGCTAGATTGATTCTAGGGTTTTAAGAGAGGGAGACGAGAATTACACACATAAACAAACGTTATACACGTTTGTGGTTTTGATGAATGAGTTTTTTTATATTCTGTTTCATCAATATAAAAACACAAACATCGAGTCTTACTTGTGTTACTTGATGTGTTTGTGTTTGAGTTTTCTAGATTAAAATGTTTTTCATTCTTGGAACCTCATGTTTGTGTAATAACTCTCACTTAGGGAAAAGTTTTAGTCTATATAATTTCAAAACCCTAAGTTCTTTTCCCAAATGATTTATTTAGTTTGAACTCTTATATTTTGTGAAAAACTCTCTTTCTGTTCTTGTTGTTATTGTTATTTTAAAATGGTTTATGGCCTATTGGAAGGTTGATATTTAATCGAGACTTTTATGTCTTTGAATTTGAACCAAACTGTTTAGTAATTTTTGAGATCTATATTTAGATCTGATTTGATTATTTGTTCTTGATTTGAGATCTCACACATAACACGAATATACTGATTTTATTTTATGTGCTAACTAAATCTATTATCACACACTCAAGATAATAAAAATGTGTTAATCTGGGTCTTGATATAATATTTGAACAATCCTGATAAGAACCTATATAGACCTAAACAAGATCTTTTTGAACAGAACTGAGGACTGTATTGACATTTTGATCCTAGACATAATAAGTTAGGTTTTATATTCAAACCTTCTTCGAAATCTGATATATGATCCTGTTAAGATCTGAATTAAAATAAATAATTTGTTTTTATTATTAAAAACAATGTGCTAAAAGTTGAGTTAATAAAGAGTGATTTTATAATAACTCTACATAAAAGATTGTTTGCATGTGTTGTCTAAACATTGATTAACATAATTATATATATATTCTTAATCAAAGCTATATACTATGCCTTAGAGTATATTGTTGATAAGAAATTGATTTAGAAGATTTCTTTTATGATTGATCTCTGTTTAACATACCCACAACTCACTTCATAATGTGTTTTCTTGTTTCATAAATTACAATAGTACACATATAAGCACTGAGATTTTCTTGAGAGATGAAAGGAATAAGTAAAGAAGTGAAGAAAAGAGAACATTGACGAAGTTTTGGACAAGGCAGAAGATAGTAATACCAAAGAGTACGGTTTGGTTAGGTATATTGACTTATTTGTTTGTCAAATTTTGATGAGTTGTTGTAAATCATTCTTATAATTGTTCTGGTGGATTTTTTTAGATTATGTGATCCTTAAAAGGTCGGTGATTTTTTCCAGGGGAGGGGTTTTTACCATGTAAAAAAAATATCATGTTCTTTATTTTTCTGCATTATTAACCTCACACGACAAAGTAGGTTGAATAAGATTAATAACTCACATTAATAACTAAAAATTGTATTATCTTCTTAGTTTCTCGGATTAATCAAGATAATATAAATTGGACTCTTACTAACTAAACTAACCCACTAAGATTATAATATGTTAGTAGTTTAAGTGAAAGTTTGAACTAGTCCCTCTCTGGTCTTTTGTTGAATACTCGTAAGTAATTAGAGTTCAATAGATAAGAGTTGCTTCCACAAAATTATTTTAAAGCGCAATACCCCTGCTCAAGCAATATCAGAGCTTGACTTTAAAAAGATTTGTTTTCAAAACTTGTTAAACTCTATGTACTTTGTATCAAAGGAGGAAATGAGGCGGTTGATTAGGCTAGGTAACTTTAGTAGACCACCTATGTTCGATTTTCCCTACTGAAAAGTTCGTGTGATTGATTTTATTCAAGGAACTTTAGGTGATGACATTTGGGATCTCATAGAAAATAGCTACACACACCCCACTGCTCCTATAGAAGAAGGTAGCAGTGCGCTTAAAAAACTAAAGACAACAGAACTAAGTGTAGAATAGATAAACATTAGTAATTTTAATAGCAAAAGAAAGAATGTTACCTTTATGAGTGTAAGTGAAAAATAACTTCAAAGAATTTGTCATTGCACCACTAATAAAGAAGTTTGAGATAGTTATGTAGTTGCACATAAAGGAGATGCTAGGGGTTAAAGAATGTAAAACTCAAATGCTTGTTCAATAGTGTAATATGTTAGTAATGAAGAAAAATGAACCATTTGATGATTTTTATATGAGATTAACTAATGTAATAACCCAACTTCATGGAAATGGAACTGTGTGTACTGATAAAGAGATATGTGCAAAATACTTGGTTCTCTTGCCCCTAAATTGGATCATAATCGGTATATAATTGAGGAAATTAATTATCCTTCTCTCACTCCTGAACTTCTGAGCTCTAAATTCAGGGTTATGGAACTACAATATGCCTATAAGAAGACTTTGAATACATATTCTAAAAATGTTTCTGGAAAAGGTTCTAAATTTTCTTTTAAAACAGCTCAAATTGAAAAGGCGAACTCAAAATTATACGATTGTAACCTGAGTATGATAATGAGTCTAATCTTGAGACTCATGAACTTCAAAAGATTGAGAGTGATCTTGCACTTATGTGTACACAATTTAAGAAACTACTAAAATATAGAAATAACATTGCTAAAACACGTACGCAAGATGACTACCAACCGAATCAATCCATAGGGACACATAATAGAAATACTAAACATATAGGGTTGTAAGAGCATATTCGAAAATCCGCATCCATCTGATATCCGAATCCGAATTTGCGAATATTTATCCGAAAAAATGGAAACGGATACGAATATGGATACTCTTTAAAAATATTTGAGAAAACAGATAATACGGATACGGATAATACTAGTATCCAACACGGATAACCCGTATCCGATGTGGAGTATCCATTTTACCGGATATTCGTTGTACTGGATATCCATATCCGTCAAACATATGTTTAAAATATAAATAATAATATTAGTATTAGTATTACTTATAAAATAATATTAGAAAAACCTTAATCGTTTATTCACTAAAACAAAACAAACACATGCTCCACTCAAAACAAAAACAGCCTAAAGTTATTATTTTATTGGGTATATTATAAAATGCCATGCATTATTATTTTATTGGTTATATTATCATGGAGTTACACTAAAGTTACAATGCATCCTATCACACATAACATACACCCGCTAAAGAACATATAATCCACTCAAAACAAAAAAACCCTAATATCACTCCACAAAAAACCCTCATTCCACCACCTCCCCCTCCGCCGCATCAACTCGCCCCGGGTCATCAACCCCGCCACCGCTTCTCATCAACCCCTTTGTCATGTATCAACTCCGTCGCTACGCATCCCCTCCTCCCGCAATAGAAAGTTAGCGACAATAGCTACATATAAAATAAAAATAAAAATATATATTGTTCATGTGGTTGTTCATTAGTTTCCTTAATTATAAATAAATATAGGAGAGAAACAAAAAAGTAAAGAGATGGTTTTGGTTGTGATGAGAGATGAAGTTAACAACAAGTTTATTATATAAAAAATAAAAATGTATACTTATTAAGATAAAAATATCAGTATGTTTTGAAGACTAAAAGGTCCATGAGGTTATCATTCTTAATAAATTTGATTTTATCTAAAAGGTGCATATTTATTTCTACTGTTATGAAATGCCACTGTTATTTTTTTTGGATGACTTTAAGCTTATATGGTTGTAAAGTATGGATGGCTTTAAGCCATATTATCGTTATGGAATGCTACTATTATTATGGAAGCCATGATTGCTAATGTTAGGATGTAGTAATTTTGCTATATGTTTATTTGGATTGGATATTTTAATAGTTATTTTTTGCGATAGCTGAACAATGTAAACGAATACAAATATTATCTGAATCCTAGAGGATACGGATACGGATATGAATATTTGTTTTAACTATCCAGGCGAATACGGATACATATACAGATAGTGCATCCAGATAGTGGATATGGATATGAAAAACATGGTATCTGATTCATATCCGTCCATTTATCACCCCTATAAACAGACTCCTAATTATAATGGTAATAGTAGTAAGATTGATGAGTCCAAAATAACATTCCATAATTGTGGAAAACTTATTTTATTGAAGAATGTAGGTCTAAGCCGCAGTCTAAACAAACCAAATTTTATAAGGCTCATCTTACAAGAACTTGGGATGAATCTTCTGAATCGGAATTAGAGGATAACCAAGATACTTCTTAAACTAAATGCACTACATTTTTTTGTAAAGTATATGACTATTGTGGTGACATATATTTAGCTGGACTGACTGATTCTGAAGATGAAATGAATTTGATGAAGTGTATAAGTTCATTCAATGTGATGAGGCTTTATTGTCTAGTCAACCATCTATACCTGAATTAACTGCTCCTTTTGATGCTAAGAGTGCTAGTTTTGTTAATGATATTATTTCCGAGTCTAGTAAGACTAATGACACTTCACACACTGACTCATATATACAAAAGGGATGAAAATTTTGTTAGTTATGGAGACTATGCCAAAATGTATGTTTGAACAATGGAAAATAGGGAATATTTATCTAATCTAGTTAGGTAACTTAGTGAGACCTTAGAGAAAAAATATAGGGTTGTTAAGAATGATGTGTTTGAGTTGGAAGACATCAAAACAAATTTTGAAAAAGAAAGATTTGAGTTTGAAAAACAAAAATCTAATTTACAAATTGAAATCTCTACTCTTAATGAAATTATTTTTGTATTTGAACAAAAATATAGGGCCACATTATTTGAACTTGAATAATCAAATGAGATGTGTGCCAATGCTTTCAAAAGGATAAGAGACAGAGACATAAAAGATTTCAATTTGAATACTCTACTGAACTCCCAGAAATATGATAGTAATACAGACGGATATGGATCTAAAGAATATTATGAAAATAATCCTTGTATCAGACCCACTGTGTTGTAAAACCTATGTTTTGAATATAACCAAATCTGGGTAGCTCAACCTAAGTTTTCAACATAAAATAAATACGTGTGATTTATTTTTCTATATTATTGACCTCACATGAAAAAATAGGTTTAATAAGATTAGAAACTCACATTAATAACTTGAAAGCGTGTTATCAACTTAATTGCCTGGATTAATCATGATAATATAAATATGATCTCACTAACTAAACTAACCGACTTAGGGTGTTATACGTTAACAGTTTAGGTGAATGTTTAAACTAGTCCCTCTCTGGTCCTTTGTTGAATACTCGTAAATAATTAGAGTTTAATAGACACGATTTACTTTAGGAAAATTATTTTAAAGCGCAATATCCCCGCTCAATTACGTTAATGAATTAATATGTGTTTGTTTATGCTTTGTAGATATAATTTTTTTTTATAGAGAAACCATCTTCGCTTAACTTCCCCTCCATACATTGTCATTCTAATTGTATTCTCTTTGCTAATCATCATGTGTGCTTATATAAGTATGTTTAGGTTTATACACATGCCTTTCTCTCCGTGTTTATATTCATTTGGTTTTGACTCTATTTTATAAAATGGAAATATAAAGTTTGTACTAGTTCAAATTTGAGGTCTTATATTTGATATTCAATTATTTGGGATTTTGTCGTGCGAAATCGGAGTTTAATTTTAATTTTAACATTATTATCGCAACGGAGCTCCTTGAAATGCACTAGAGTTGTGTAATTTATCGAGTAATATATGCATTTTTTGCCGGATATTTTCAGTTGAATTATTCTTGAAGCCTTTAACTAAACAATAGTAGATAATATGTTTTGTATAAGCGTACATGTTCGAATACTGATGTTTGAAAGTTAAAATTTATTGATGCTTTGAACCCTAATACAATTCCACCACAACCACAATGATAGGTATACTTATAAACCTAATCAAAGAACACGTAATTAACAGTTTTATATGCATCTACAAATTTAATGCATGAATATCCAATTATACAAATTATTTTGTTTTTTAATCATACAAGACGTTATGTATTATATATTTAACGTTAAGATTTTAAATCCACATGATTATCACATATAATTATTATGCAAGATAAAAATCGATATTATAATCATATACCTCCATTATGTCATAACTGGAAAGATTGGCAGAGTAATTAACCTTAATGATAACCGATCAGGTTGATCTCATGATCACTGCTTCATCGTATGTTCAACCAAACCTTGTTCCAATTTCAACACATTCCAACTGTTATATTTCCCTCTATGGTCAAAAAATGATTCCAAAATTAACTCTCATTGAAAAATTAGATTTCTCTCCCTTATCCTATAATTTCATTATGTTATCTTTTAATGTGTCTGAATGATTGAAAATAAGTCACTTATTTATAAGCATGAAAAGGACTCAAATCTCCAACAGTCACTTAATCACATCCATCCATCAAGGTAGATACCCAAGAGTCCTTTTGACTCTTGGTATTTGGATTGTCCCTTCATTAACCGAAGTGACTCTTAGTATTAATATAACTGTGGAGCACGTTATCGAGATTTATTATGTAAAATAATTCTAACACTGTCCCACTTTGTCCATAATTATCAAAAGGCATGCAATAATATTTGAGTCATTCTTAATTGGTTTTTCATAAACAACTTAATCAAAGGAACCATTAATGCGAGCCATGGCCATCACATACTAATTCAAAAGCATGATTGCTTCTATGTACCATGACATTAACAAGTAATCCAATAAGATCTATAAATTGGGTTATTTAATAATGGTCTACTAATGTCTTATATAAAAGACTATTTATGTCACATTCATCAATTCACATCCATGTAAACTTATATTGTAAGACATAAATTGAAATGTTCAAAATAAATTTAATTGATATCATATAAAGTGTCAAAATTAAGCACCAAACAATCCACAACACTTGTACTTAATTGGCTACATCAAAGACCCATATCTTAAGCATGCTTTATGAAAGTCCTTTGTCAATAGACCATTTATTATAGGATATGCTAACACTTGTACTAACATGTTCAACTTACACTTGTTACTGAACTCTTCATTCACATATAGGTAATATATCTTAATGTGTATAGGTTCTTTAAAATACTTTGGGTGCAAAACTATAAAGGACCAACTTTGGGTAGCCCAATAAGGCTCATTATGATGCCCAAGTCAAATTTAACATCACATGGATAAATATGAGAATACATCCCATGGATAATTACGAAGACTCATATTGGTTACCTACCTTCGTGGAGGAGATAAATGGGAATCACTAATGATCCAATAAGGATCTAAAAGAGTTTGTGTACATCTCAACTAATTTTGTTAATATAAATAAAACCCTCACCCCAGGGAAATGGGGCATATAATTCTAAACCTTCGAAGAATTAATAAAAATCTAAAAACCCCTCTATGGACTTAAGCAGTTGCCGAACCATGTAAAATACTGCATGTTATGATCTTTTCTTATTCTCTTAATCTCTTTTCTTTTTAGAATTAATAATTTTGAATTCTTACACTCACAAATTGCTCCGTCTATGAGAAGGCTTATCTTTTTCTAAAAAGAAGATTGGAACGAAATAGTGAAATAATGTCTCATCACCCATACAGTGCAAATATTGCTACAGGATTACAAGTTAATTTTTAACCATTTAGAGTCCAATCTGATATTCATAGAGATAGAAATCCTAGATTTTTCCCAGAGGAGAAGCTTTCTAACCAGAGCAATGAGCAACCTAGATCAACTTAGATCTCATGACTTGTTGACGCTTATAAAGAATGACTATACTAGAAAGAGGAGGCAACAACATTCCAAATGAAAGATAATGAACCTCTTCAGTAATGATTGGAGAAGATAGAGAAATAACTTGGTGAGGGAAATCGTAAGCGTCATGGTCGGATGCCTATCCCTCAGGCGAGAAAAACTCACAATCGAGGAAGGAGTACTGCCTGCGAGTAGGACCTTTCAGAGCACGGGATTCATTTGATAAGACAAAACAGGGATGAACAATGTCGCATGCAAGATATACGAAACTTATTTCGAAGAGAGATGGACCAACACCCATATCATCTTGGGAAAAGATCCATAAAATAACTGGCAAAAAAGGAACCTCATCATATAGATGTAGTCCATAGTACTAAGGGAAAGTGAGGAGGAGGAGACACTAAAGAAGTTCACAACCCTAAGGTTCAAGATATATGATGGAAATACAGACCCCATATATTATGTTTGCCAGTATAAGGAAGCGATGATTCTATGGAACCACAATGACTCTTAAATGTTTAATATTCCCATCCATCCTAGGAGATGTCATCCAAAAGTGGTTCGAGAGGCTTCCCCATAGGTCAGTTGAAAGCATTAAGTTTCTTGTAGAGTAATTCACATATCTCTTTATAACTAGTAGCCCACATCCGAAGAGGATGGATTCTCTCCTCACTATGAGGAAGAAACCATATGAGACACTAAGAGAGTATGCTAAACACTATTGGGAGACCTTGATCAAGGTTGAAGATTGCTCGGAGCAGGTTTCTATAGAATAATTAAAGATTGGTTTTCCCCCTAACTCCATGTTATACCAGTCCTTTAACAAGAAAGAGGTAGACACCATTGATGATCTCATGTTATGTATTGACAAGTATGTGAAAGTGGAGGACGTGGTCAACCTCGTCCAGGAAAAAATTATCGTACGAAGCCAACTAAAGGAAACGATAAGAAAAATACCCTAAAGAAAGGGAATAAAAATTGGAATGGAGGAGACAAAATGGGAAAAAGACAGACTCATCTAAGGCATTCCAGGCATTTAATATGTTTTCAAGGAACCAGTTTACAAAATTTTGAGGAAAACAAGAACCAAAAGTTCTTCAAATGGTTGAAGAAGATAGGAGATGATCCGAACAAGAGGAACAACACACTCATGTATGCCTACATAAAGGAGAACGGATGGAAGACATAGAATTATAAAGAAATTAAATATCATTTGTAGAAGTTAGCCCAGGTGGGGCATTTGAATGAATACATTCCAAAGAAAGATTTTTGAGTTGTCAATTACAGTGACCCATATCAGATAACGTCTTGAATAACAAAGTAGGGCACGAGTTTTCCATTATTCATCGGGAATTTGACCCCAAATAGATCTAGGGCAACATAATTCGGATGGAACTAAATAAGGTCACGAAAATAATAGAGATATTCCAGATTGACCCTCCCAGCATCTAAGTTGGAAAATGTAGATGACCAGAAGATGTGGATTATAGCAATCACATAACTTCACGGAGGATGATCTGATCAGGGTATGGACTCCACACCATGATGCACTGGTACTCACACTTAGGATTTCAAACTGGAGTGTGGATAATCTACTAGTGGATCAAGGTAACTCTTCCAAACTAATGTACTTGGATATTTTTCATAAGCTCAAACTAAAGTTGGCGGACTTGAAGGAAGCGATCGTCCTACTTGTCGGCTTTGCTGAAAACATGACCATGTCGTTGGGAAAGGTATTTCTACTGATAAGGGTAAAAAACATCTATAAACTCATCGAGTTTCTGGTGGTGGACATTGACTCACCCTACCACACCATCCTCAAAAGAGGGTTGATGTATGCCATAAGGGTAGTGCCCTCAACCTACCATCAAAAACTCAAGTGTATTATAGAGAGGTAAATAATGGAGATCGGAGGAGATCAGGTTTCACAAAATCTAAGTGTAAAAGACCATAAAGAATGTAATAATCATAAACAAAAACCATAAATTAGAACAGTAACAAATATGACCAGATAAGGTACCTTATAATGTAACAACAACTATTAACTAATCAATTTTGAATAACTATGGTGTAAAATAAATAAAACATTAAACTTACAAAGATAAAAATTTATAAAGAAGTGAGATGGGACCTATACATCAGAAATCAATCCCCAATTCTCTAATATCAAGCTTGTTCCTACAATATATATCGTAATGCTTAATTCCATCTAAAATTTGACAAAGAAAATAAGCTCTAAAACATAACGAGGAGATATAAAAAACTAACTTCACACCAATGACATTTTTCATTACATTAAAAGATTTACTGTAAGACTTTTCATACATTCCAACCAGTCTTATAGGATCTAACAATAAAATATTATGTTCGCACGTGCATGAGCAATATCCAGGCATATAATAGCCTTGCAAATCTCCTCTTGCAAATATAAACAAAAAACGAAACAACTCACAATCTTTAGGAAAGAAATAAAAAATGTTATGAGGAATTAAGAGTGTCTACGACTCCAATAATGGATGAATTGGATTGAATGTCAAAGAGCCGACATATCTCAACAGCTCTACGGATGAGGTGCTTTTGTTCAAAAGGCCTAGTTTTTATAAGAATACAAACTAAGAATAAGAAGATATCTAAATTTCGTAACCCTAGATTCCTTGAGATAATGTTATTATTGGTATGTATAATTTTGACAAGGAAGAGAAACTTAGGTGATGTAATAGAAGGAGGCGATGGAAGTTGAGACAAATTAAAGAGGTTCATCAAAATAACACACAAAAGTGAGAGAAATACCTTTGAGTGAGGATGTCAGAGAGAGACTCACAAGTGAGGGGGGTCCAATCCAGTACCATTTTTTCTTGTGCAACACGAATTGCCAGATATTGTTTTTTGAAGAGCATTGTTGATGTAAAAAATTAGATCACTCTAATTATTCAATCACAAATAAATAAATGAGACAAAAGATTTTAAAGTGGTTCAACCTTATAAGAATGGCCTACGTCCACTGTTGTTTTATTGCTGAGTGTTTGGGAATTCTCGATTACAAGAAATTCCGTCCTGGATTCGGTCCCCTTACAATGAGGATTGTACAATGTATTTATAGCCCTGAGGCTGTAATGTGAAAGGTTAATACATTAAATGATATACATATGAAAGGGTAATACATTTAATGCCCTCTTTGCGTGTGCGTCTGAATGATAAGCATTTAATGAATCAGTTGAACTGTTGGTTATCCAGTTATTAATGCTTTATTCGAGTTGCAGCTCGGACCGCCTAAGTTTCTCGGTACTCAAGAGTTCCTCGGAGAGGCACGGTCCTCGGAGTGTATGAGTTCCTCGGGTAAGCAATATTCCTCGGGGAACTAGTCTTCCTCGTTGTAGTCTTGTTCCTCGGAGCGCGTGGGTTCCTCGGAAGTGTTTGTAGTTGCCATGTAGATAGCCACGTGTCTTCATATGATTGGTCCAAGTCAGCAGATTAAATTTGGTATCAACAGAAGCTCCCAATGTTTCATAGTTTGAAATTTGAGGAGTATGGAACATTCTTTCTCGGAATATGGTAGCTTTAAATAATCTTCCTGATTTTTAGGAGAATTTCCCTTGTATTTATTTCTCCTCCCCAATTCGTAGAATCATGCTTTTTTGGACTTTTCTGCGCGCTTCGATTCCTGCGTCACTTTTCGTCTTTTTAGCCACTGTTGTTTGCTTTGATTCCCGCGCTAATATTTAATACCCTTTTAGCTGCCGGTAACGTAATCATCCTTTTTTATAATCATTACTTCACCATTTCCCAAGGCAAGGTATTTAAACTTCACAGACACTCCCATCGTCTTCTACCTTTTCAAATTTTTATCTTCGAGTTTTTTTTTATTGTCTCTTCCTACTCTCTTGTGCGTTCATCTTTTTCGTCGTTCGTTGTCAGCAGATCCATTCTTTTCCTGTAAGATCTTCTTCCTTCATCTTTATTTCTTTATTCACCATGGTTTACCCTGTTGAGTCTCTTGAGAAATTTCGTTCTGATTTCTCCATTCCCTCTTGGGTTGTCTTGGAAGAGCTTTCTGATCCTTCTAATTACTTCCATTTGGCTGAGGGACATTGGTTCCCCAGTCTCTTTTTTGCTGAATGTGGATTTTCTTTTCCACCCAATTCCTTGTGTCTGTAATTCTGTCAGTATTTTGATGTTGTTCCTACACGAATAGCCCCCAACACCTGGAGAATAGTTAATGGGGTGCATAGGTTAAATCAAGTGCATGGAACTCGTATAGGAATTCAAGAAATCATTACTGCTATAGATGGGCAGTTAATGAAAATATTTATTATTTAAAATCTAGATTTTTAAATAGAGCTTTAGTAGTCAATCTCCCTGATGCCAATAGGGATTATTTTGATCATGGGGTTGTCATAAAACATTAGCAACACCCTCCATTAACTGGAGATGAGGTTTACCAGGGTCCCAGATGCCCTCCTTATGGCAATGGGATAGGTTATTTTTATTTCATTTTATTTATTTTAAAATCATGTTTCTTTTGTGTTTGATAAAATGTGCCACTAATAACAATATTTGTTTATTTGCAGTTGATAACAAAAGAAGGTGCCCAAAAGAAGCAGATGTCAACATAAGGCATTTGAAACTTATCCGGAGTCTTCATTAAAGTGTTACAGACGAGCACATTAGGTCGGCTTCGTATCTGCTCCAGTACAAGAGCTACACCACCTCCTTCACTGCTCGTCCTATGATCAGCGAGGCAGAGCCAGTACCAGCCTCTGCAAGTTCTTCGCCTGAATCTCATATTCCTTTGAGCGAAAGCATGAAGAAGAGAAGACCCCCCACCTTGTTTGAGAAAAATGCCTCTGGCTCTGGGGAGGCAAAAAAGGAGTAGGATTGATGTCCCAAAGGAGGGGACAAAGAAGACTGATGCAGCTCCTCCAGCTGCTCCTGCTAAAGTCGCCGAGAAGCCCGTAGTGGCTTTGAGCAGGTCTGCTGCTCCTGGAGAGGTGATTGTGATATCACCGACCAAGGGTTCTTCCTTGGCTGTACCTGTTCCCCCGAGGAGGCTGAAGAAGAGCTCCTCGATCAATTTGGCTGATACCATCATTCAACCCCCAGCTGTTGGGACTGAAGTTCCCACTTTTGTTCCCCCGAGCTCTGACATGAGCTCGGTAAAGTCCTTGATCATTCTCGAGGTTCAAGGTACTGAAGAAAACCTTACTCGGGATATGGTTACCTCACTAGCTGCTCGTCACCTTGCTTCTGTAAGTCTCTTTACTTAGAATTTTTCATATTTCCTTTGTCAAATCTGTTTCTAACTTGCTTTCTTTTTCTGTTCACAGTTGACGAGATGATTTAATATAATCCTTAAGAAGGATGAAGCGATTAAGGCTTCTTGCTCCTCGTCCAGCGTGGAAGGAGCTTTGGAAGAAGCTACCAAGTTTCTGGCAGATTCTCACCAGAAATATGCTGATGACAAAGCTTTTTGGGAGAAGAAACTTGCCTCCTCCGAGCAAGAAAAAGCTCGGGCTGTTGATGCCTCCGGGGAGTTGGAGAAGAAAAAGAATGCCCTGGAGAAGGCAAATGAAGAGCTTGAAAAGAAGCTCAAAGCTGCTGGAGAGCTTGAAGATAAGCTCAGAGTTCCTGAGGAGAGGTTGGGCCATCTTCAAGAAGTAGGTCGGTAGAAGGAAGAGGTAGAAAATAAATTGAAGGCTGCTGAGAACCTGCTGTCCGAAAAGCTTGCCTTGGAGAAGGCCAAGAGGAAAGCTGCTGTGAAGAAGTCCTTCAGCTCTGGCTGGGACAAGGGGTGGGATAAGGGGTGTGCTGCCATGGTATCTCAAGTGGACTATGGCAGTCTAAAGTATTTTAGGGATGGATGGGTTGCTGCCCTTCAGGAAATGAAGGTCGACGAGTCATTCGATCTCTTCTAGAGACATATCCCTGGTCCCCCTCCTACTCCAGAAGAATTAGAAGAGGACGAAGCTACCTCTGAGGAGTCTTCAATGGTGATGGGAGATCACCCCCAGCCATCCAGCCTACTGCCGAGCAAGTCGTTTCTTCTTTCGAGCAACAACTGGTGCTCTCCGAACAACCCACAGTTCCCTCCGAGCAACCTGCTCCCTCTTCCCAACCTCCCGAAAAGGTTTTGGGGGATAAGGAAAAGGTGTAGTGTTGTTCGGGCTTACCTTTATATTTTTCTTTTTTGTCAAATGTAATCCAGAACTTGTAACTCTGATTTTTATGATCTAATAAAACTTGAACTTTTTACATACTGTTGTCTATCTTTCATTCGTACTCTGCTTATTCTTCTTATTGATGAATGCTCTTTCTTTCTCTGCTAGTTTCTGGCCAGGATGGATCTGCTATCTGCCCATGATACAAAGTTGTTGCAGCAATGTAATGAGTACTTTAAGGCTGGTCACACAGACCTGAGTGCTGTACAAGTTGTCGATATCCTTGGTCATGATGCTTCAGAACAGGCAGTTGAAGCATATCAGTACTTGAAGTGTCTACTTGACCGAGCAGTGGCCAGTAATGTGTCTTACTATGAAATGATCGAGGATCTCCAGTACACCCTTGAAGACCTTCAGAATCAATACAAGGAATCAACTTCCCTGTTGCATGAGGGTTACGAGAAGAAATACAAGCTGATCATGGCTGACAAGGGCTACGAGAAGCTTTTTGCTGGGTATGATCTGAGGGAGAGGAGTTTAAAGGGTGAGGTCAAGGAATGCAGACAGATTGCCAAGTTGCTGGAGCAAGAGAACAATAACTTGCAAAAAGAGATATCACAATTGAAGTCTGCAACCTCCAATTCCAGTGCCTTGATCCCAGTGACAGACGAGGGATTCTCATTCCTAGAGGTTGAGAATGCCAAGTTGAGGGACGAGTTAGAGACTTTGAAGAGTTCTGGAACCTCTACATCTTATCGCGGTCGAGCAAGAGCTCCTCGGGGATGAGGAAGAGTAGCTCGGGTCCTTGTTGAGGAACAGAACCAAGCTTTCCAATTAATGGCGAAGAACAAGGCTTTGTCTGATATGTCAAAGAAAATTAGGGACTTAGAAAAACAGCTCTCTGCGCAGAAGTCAGTCCTGGAGAATAAGGAACTTTTCATTAAGAGTCTCCACGAGCAGCTAGAAAGGCTAACATATCAATTCCACAAACAGCCCAGGGAGTTCTGGATGGCTGGATACAATGAAGCACTATTCCACTTGGACGATCGTATCCAGAATGCCAACAATGAGGGCTACAAACAAGGCTGGCTGAATGCCTTAGGTGTGTTGAAGCTCGAATAAGGTCATTATTTGTGGGACTACCATGATCCCGGGTTGCTCGACTTGCCTATGCCACCATACAATTTGGAGATGGAGTGGATCCCTACTCGGGCCATTCCTCGGAGCTTAATTTCAAAGTATCTCGGTGACTACAATTTACATTCTCAGATCGAAGTATCTCGTCCCGAGCATCTTCTATATCGACCGTCCGTGATGAATGTCATGATGTTGAAGGACCTCAACTTCATCAATTCTCCTCAATCTTTAAATGATCCGCCTGCTGGCGAGGAACCTGCATCAAAAGCTGAGGGGAAAAGACCAGTAGAATAGAAATTTTTGATGTAATAGTTTAGCATACATATCAATGTAACTTTCATTTTATCATCAATGTAATTTATTTCGAATTTAATGAAAGACTTTCATTTCTGTTTGCAAATCTTAATTGCTATTGTCTTGTAAATATCAAACACTTTACATTTATGCATATATGTTAAAAAGATAACAAGTATTGTGTTGTTTGTCGACCATCTCAATAATAATTAAAAAGTTACAAGTATCGATAATGTTGCTCGATCATCTAATATTAAAGTCACGAGTATCAAAATGTTTAAAATTTTTCCAACTAACAAAGGTTGTTAAATTGTGCTCGTCGACCAACTATAGTTAGTGGGTTCTTATCCCCGACCAGCCATACTTGGTAGATTTTTCTCTTAAATGTTTCCGACCAACCAAGGTTGTTAAATTTATGTTTGTCGATTAACTATAGTTGGTGGGTTTTTATCCCCGACCAGCCATGGTTAGAAACTTTTGCACTTTTTGGAATAATCTTACCTCCCGACCAACATAAGTTGGCATTTTCGAGAATGTACGTACCTTCCGACCAACATAAGTTGGCATTTGCGAGCATATTTTGTTTCCTAGCCAAACAGGTTGGCATTTTTAGGAATATTTCGTTTCCTAGACAAACAGGTTGGCATTTTTAGGAATATATCGTTTCCTAGCCAAACAGGTTGGCATTTTTAGGAATATATCGTTTCCTAACCAACCGAAGTTGGCATTTTTAGGAATATCTTGTTTCCTAACCAACCGAAGTTGGCATTTTTAGGAATATTTTGTTTCCTAACCAACCGAAGTTGGAATTTTTAGGAATATTTTGTTGAGCAGTCCGAGCTTTGCCGAATTTTGCCGAGTAGTGTGTAGCACTAGTATTCCCCGAAAAATTCTCAATAAAAAGGAGAGACTTTGGCAGAATATCTTCGTTTTATTCATACTGATGGAACTGTGTTACATATACATCATTGATAATACTTGCGCAGGTGCTCTGCGTTCCATGCATTCTTAAACTCCTCGCCTTCTAAAGTTGCTATTAGATAAGTTCCTGGTCGAACAACTTCTGTAACTCGATAAGGTCCATGCCAGTTTGCTTCCAGCTTATTGTGTTTTTGAATTACTTTCTTCAACACAGAGTCTCCTTCTTTCAGGTCGCACTTCTTCACCCTTTTTTTGTAGAACAAAGCTGTTCGCTGCTGGTAAGCATCATTTCTAATGGCTGCTTCTTCTCTGACCTCCACGAGCATGTCTAAATCCAGTCTTCTCATTAAGTCGCTGACAGGGGAATTGAAATTCAGTACCCTGTGTGTTGGGAGGCCCAACTCGGCAGGTATGATAGCTTCACTTCCAAACGCCAGCATGTATGGAGATTCTCCAGTTGCTACTCGGGGGTAGTTCGGTAAGCCCAAAGTACTGATTGTAGCTCGTTGATCCAATTTGCTTTTGCATCATCCAATCATTTCTTCAAACCATTTAGCAGCGTTCTGTTTGTCACTTCAGTTTGTCCATTGCTTTGAGGATGGCCTGGTGCTGAATGAACCTTCAAAATGTTTGACTGAAGACAATAGGTGGCAAACTCCTCGTTATCGAATTGTGTTCCATGGTCTGTAATGAAGGCATGAGGGAGACCATATCGGCAAATGATGTTCTTCCAAACAAATTGGTACACCTTCTCGTACGTCATATCAATGAGTGGCTCAGCTTCTACCCACTTAGTAAAATAATCCACTGCGATGACGAGGTACTTGAACCTTCTTCGGGTCGTTGGCAGTGGTCCAACCAGGTCAATTCCCCACATGGCAAATGGCCAAGGGGAAGTTATGGGTGTCAACAATGCTTGTTGAGTTCTTCAGATGGAGGAAAAGCGCTGGCACTTATCACACTTCTTGGCATAGGCTATACAATCAGCCCTCATCGTCGGCCAGTAGTATCCCTGCGTCATCACCCTTTGCAAAAACGTCCGACCTGCTACATGTGCTCCACAAGACCCTTCATGGATTTCCTTAATCAATTCTTTCACCTCGGAGGGATGTACGCATCTCTGCAAACCTGCCATAATTCCTCGTCTATATAAAACACCATTAGTTAGTACATACCGAGCAACTTTAAACTTCAATTTCTTGGCTGCGAGCTTGTCAATTGGCAATTCTCCATCCTCGATATACACCCTGATGGGATCCATCCAAGATGGTCCTAAATCAAGGGTGATAAAGTTTATCGTCAGATCTTAATCTATACTCCGACTAGACAACACTTCAATTGGGATTGTTCGTTGTAGCTCGGTGCGAGTAACTGATGCTAGTCGAGCTAGGACATCTGCTCTCGTATTCTCCATTCTTGGTATTCTGACCAGCTGAATAGCGGCAAATTCTGACACCATCTCCTTTGCTTTTGCATGATATCTGATCATTAATTCTCCTCTAACTGCATATATTCCCATCATTTGGTTTACGATCAATTGAGAGTCACTGAAGATCACAACCTGCTGCGCCTCCATAATTTTTGTCAAATTAAGCCCTGCAATCATGGCCTCATATTCAGCCTCATTGTTGGAAGCTTTGAATTTGAAACGCAAGGCGTATTCCATGTCGACCTCGTCCGGAGTGCTCAAAACTATCCCCGCGCCACATCCTGCAGTGCACGATGAGCCATCTACATATAGCCTCCATATAGGTAACTTGTCTTCAAATTTCTAATCAGTCAGAGTTCCTCGGTGAAATATTTACTGCTTCCTTTCATCCTCCCCAGATTTTTCTCACTCCTCGTCGATCATCTTTTCTTGACCTTTTACCAACCGGAGTTGGTCTGAGTTCGAATTTAATGATCCTGTAACATCCACTTGCCCTCTTACCAACCGGAGTTGGTCTGAGCTAATGTCTGTCGATCCTGTAACATCCACAGGTTGATCAACGAGCAATTCTTGTTTCTCGTCTGGAGTCCTCCCAACTGTCTCTGCATCACATCCTGTAACATCCACACGCCCTTTTACCAATCGGAATTGGTCTGGGCTCGTGTTTGTTAATCCTGTAACATCCACAGGTCGATCAGCGAGCAACTTTTTCTCCTCGGGGGTATCAGGATAGGTGAACTCCGCTATGAAATCTGCTACAGCCTGCCCTTTTAGTGATTATCTCGGTTCATAAATTATATCATATTCTCCGAGCTCTATTGCCCAGTACATCAATCTCCCCGATTTCTCTGGCTTATGAAGGGCTTGTCTCAATGAAACATCGGTGTATACTACTATAGTATGAGCCTGGAAGTATGGCCTCATTCTCCTACTCGCCTCAATCAACGCCAGTGCTAATTTCTCCAGCCTTGGATATCTGATCTCTGCTCCTCGAAAGGCCTTACTTGTGTAGTAAATTGGTTTTTGCACTCCATTCTCCATTCTGATCAACGCCTAGCTAACTGCATTTTCGAACACTGCAAGGTACAAATATAATTTTTCTCCCATCACCGGCCTGGACAATAGTGGAGGTGCTCCCAAGTATTTCTTCAAGTCTAAAAAAGATTTCTCACATTCATCATTCCACTCAAAAGTCTTTCGGAGTGTCTTGAAGAATGGGAGACATCTATCAGTTGCTCGCGACACAAATCTGTTGAGTGCCGCTACTCGTCCTGTGAGACTCTGTACTTCCTTCTTCGTTGTTGGAGATCGCAGCCCTAATAGAGCTTTGATCATTTCAGGATTTGCTTCAATGCATCGTTGATTGACAATGTACCAGAGGAACATGCCTTCTCGTACTCCAAATATGCACTTCGTCGGGTTCAACTTCATTTGATATTTATCTAGTTGATCAAAAGTCTGACTTAAGTCAACTAGATGATCGGCAGCTTTATTGCTTTTTGTCAGCATGTCATCAACATAGACTTCCATATTGCCACTGATTTGTTCAGCAAAGACCTTGTTCATCAGCCTCTGATATGTCGCACCTGCATTTTTCAAACCAAAAGGCATAACATTATAACAATAAGTTCCCCTAGGGGTAATGAAAGAAGTACTCTCCCTGTCTTCAGGTTTCATTTTGATCTGATTGTAACCAGAATAAGCATCCATGAAGCTCAGCAACTCGTGTCCCGAGGTAGCATCCACCAGTTGGTCAATACGGGGCAGTGGAAAGTGATCCTTTGGGCATGCTTTGTTGAGGTCGGTGAAGTATACACACATCCTCCACTTGTTGTTTTTCTTCTTTACCATCACCACATTAGCTAACCAATCTGGATATTTTACATCTTCAATGAAACAAGCGATCTGGAGCTTCTCGACTTCCTCCTGTATAGCTTGATTCTTCTCGGGACTGAATACTCTTCTTATTTGCTTCATAGGCTTGATCTCCTTATTTACATTGAGATCATGACATAAGAAGTTTGGGCCTATCCCAGGCATATCTTCATGACTCCACGCAAAAGTTTGTCTTCTGCTTCTAAGGAAAGTCATCAATTCTTGTTTTAATGAGGCTTCCAATGATGAACCTATCTGAGTAGTTCGCTCAGGGTGTTCGTCGTCCAGAATGATATTTTCAGTAGCTTCCACCACTTGACCCCTTCACGAGTTGCGACTCATCCCGAGGATCCAAGGTTTCAATTTCTGCACCTTCATCCACTTGATAGGTAGTAGTCTTTTTCTTTGATTCTTCCAGTTCTTCTTGCTCGGCAGATGAATAATAGCATTCCCGAGCTACTTTCTGATCATCTTTCATAACTCCTACTCCAAAGTTTGTTGGAAATTTTAGGCATTGATGCACTGTAGATGGTACAACTTCGAACTTTTTCAATCCTACTCTTCCCATGATGATATTGTACGATGATTGGACATTCTTATCCATTACGAAAAAGCGTATTCTTTCTGTCCGACAAGCAGGCCACGTACCAATGAATATATCCAACTTGATCGTCCCAAGTGGAAATACTTTCTCGCCAGCAAAACCGATGAGGGGTCTGTGATAAGGTTCCAGTTGAGATAACTTTAAGTTTAAACTATCGAAACACGAGTAGAACATGATGTATACTGAGCTACCATTGTCGACCAGCACTCTTGAAATCATTATCTCCTTCATTCTCATCTTGATCACCAGCGGATCATCGTGAGGATATAAAACACCTGCAAGGTCATTTTTTGAAAAACCGATGACCAACTTCTCCTTGTTCACCTTTCTCGGGCGATCTTCCTCAGCTAGATTTATTCACTGAATGTATGAGCAAGTTTGAGCCTCACCGTGGTAAGCTTTTCTTTCTGCAGTAAGGTCTCCTCCTCCTGCATCTCCTCCTGTAATAACATTACAATCAAATGACCCAAAGCGTATTGAAAATACCTCTCGTTCTGGCTGTCTTGGTTTCTTGGGAAGATCGGGGTCATCCTTTGGATCAACTTCATGGTTTCTCTTCTTGTTCTCCTCTTCTCGACGAGGAGATCTAGATCTCTCTCTAGTTCGGTCATTTTTTCTTCTTTTGCCTCCCCGATCAACATACTTTGCTAGTTTTCCTCGTCGGATGAGTGTTTCAATCTCATTCTGAAGAGCTATGCAATTTTTAGTCATATGGTCATGATACTTGTGGTACTCGCAATATTTTTGCCTATTCCTCGTGTCAGGGTCTGCCTTCATTTTCTTTGGCCAGTTTAACTCCTCGCTGTTCTTAATTTCTTCCAGGACGTGGTTGATATTTGCCTTCAAAGGTGTGTAATTATCAAATTTCCTCAAGACCTCCCATGACGACCTATTTTTGGAATGTTTGTCACCACCATTGTTCTTAAGTTCTTTCTTCTTAGCTTTGTCACCTTCCACCTAGGTTTCCTTGGTGTCCATATTCTTCTTCGCACATATAGCCTCCTCGGAATTCATAATCTTAGACGCTTTTCCCATCAGGTCCGACATGGTTCGAGGTGGATCTTTGGCCAAAGTGTATTACAACTTGTTTGGAAGCAGTCCACTCATCAAAGCGGTAATCACTGTCTTCTCCTCGTAATCAATGACTTCGAGTTTCTCGTTATTAAAACGAGTTATATAATCTCTGATACTCTCACCAGCTTTTTGTCTAACACTTAATAAATGTGCTACTCGCTTAACTGGCTTTGCGCCAAAGCAGAAATTCCCAATGAATAACTCGGCCAGTTGAAGAAAAGTTAAAATCTTACCCCGAGGAAGATTATTATACCATATCTGAGCAGATCCGGTAAGAGTTCCCGAGAATGCCCTGCATCTCATCTCGTCTGGGATAGCATAGATGTCGGCAGCAACTTGATATTGTTCAATATGAAGGACAGGGTCAGTCTTCCCATCATACTTGGGAGTCACAACAGGTGCTTTGAACTTTGATGGTGTTGGAAAATCAATAATATCCTGGACAAAAGGTGTTCCTCGAATAAAGGTTCGTTGTAGAGGGTTCTTAGCCCTAGCCATTTCCCCCAATCTATCCTCCAGCCTCTGAATAGATCCTTTCCATGCATCATTTCCTTCCTCGGGCCTATTGGTTCGAGCAACTGATCGCGTCGAAGTGGCTTCCTGGGATTTATCTCGACGAGCAGCTGGTCGGTCATAAGATCCATCTTGACGAGCAGCTGGTCGCGACTGGGCAGATCCTTCCCTTAAATCTGATGGTCGTCGAAAGCTTCTCGACGCTGCATTAAGAGGACTTTTGTTCCTCCTAGGGCCTAATCGGTCGAAAGGAGAAGCCCTACTTAACTTTTCTAATGCGCTGGTCCTTTCCGGGGAGAGGGTGACACGTTGTTCAGTATCTGTGGCCCGTACTGACGAAGTTCATCCAGGTTGATAAGAAGAATCTTCATATTCCTCATTGTGATATGAATTAGTACGCCTAGTACGCGTAGAAGGCGCACAGGTATTTCTTTGAATGCTTCGTGGTCCGGAATGGGCTGATGCACCGCCATGGAGGGTTTGGATGAGTTGTCGCATCGTTTCTTGCATGACGGTCTGGCCCTGAGCCAGATTTTCCATTATTCCAGTCAGATCTGAAACAATTGGTGGAGCAGATGGATTTGGAGGGGTTCCAGTGTTTCGATTGCTGGATTCAGGAATATCAGCCATTGGTAATGGATTGTTTTTAGTGAGAAAATGATATTACCAGTCGTTTCCTACAGACGGCGCCAATCTGTTGATGTAAACAATTAGATCACTCTAATTATTCAATCACAGATAAATAAATGAGACAAAAGATTTTAAAGTGGTTCAGCCTTATAAGAATGGCCTACGTCCACTGTTGTTTTATTGCTGAGTGTTTGGGAATTATCGATTACAAGAAATTCCGTCCTGGATTCGGTCCCCTTACAATGAGGATTGTACAATGTATTTATAGCCCTTAGGCTGTAATGTGAAAGGGTAATACATTAAATGATATACATATGAAAGGGTAATACATTTAATGCCCTCTTTGCGTGTGCGTCTGAATGATAAGCATTTAATGAATCGGTTGAACTGTTGGTTATCCAGTTATTAATTCTTTATTCGAGTTGCAGCTCGGACCGCCTGAGTTGCTCGGACCGCCTAAGTTTCTCGGTACTCAAGAGTTCCTCGGAGAGGCATGTTCCTCGAAGCGTATGAGTTCCTCGGGTAAGCAATGTTCCTCGGGGAACTAGTCTTCCTCGTTGTAGTAATGTTCCTCGGAGCGCGTGGGTTCCTCGGAAGTATTTGTAGTTGCCATGTAGATAGCCACATGTCTTCATATGATTGGTCCAAGTCAGCAGATTAAATTTGGTATCAACAGAAGCCCCCAATGTTTCATAGTTTGAAATTTGAGGAGTATGGAACATTCTTTCTCGGAATATGGTAGCTTTAAATAATCTTCCTGATTTTTAGGAGCATTTCCCTTGTATTTATTTCTCCTCCCCAATTCGTAGAATCATGCTTTTTTGGACTTTTCTGCGTGCTTCGATTCCTGCGTCACTTTTCGTCTTTTTAGCCACTGTTGTTTTCTTTGATTCCCGCGCTAATATTTAATACCCTTTTAGCCTCCGGTAACGTAATCATCCTTTTTTATAATCATTACTTCACCATTTCCCAAGGCAAGGTATTTAAACTTCACAGACACTCCCATCGTCTTCTACCTTTTCAAATTTTTATCTTCGAGTTTTTTTTTATTGTCTCTTCCTACTCTCTTGTGCGTTCATCTTTTCCGTCGTTCGTTGTCAGCAGATCCATTCTTTTCCTGTAAGATCTTCTTCCTTCATCTTTATTTCTTTATTCACCATGGTTTACCCTGTTGAGTCTCTTGAGAAATTTCGTTCTGATTTCTCCATTCCCTCTTCGCCAGAATCTCACGTTCCGTTGAGCGAAAGGATGAAGAAGAGAAGGACTCCTGCTCTGTTTGAGAAAACTACCTCCGGCTCTGGGGAGGTAAAAAGGATTAAGATTGATGTCCCAAAGGAGGGGACAAAGAAGACTGGTGCAGATCCTCCAGCTGCTCCTGCTAAAGTCTCCGAGAAGGTTGCTGATAAGCCAACAGTGGCTCCGAGTAGCTCTGCTGCTCCTGGAAAGGTGATTGTGATATCACCGACCAAGGATTCTTCCTTGGTTGTACCTGTTCCCCCGAGGAGGCTGAAGAAGAGCTTCTCGGTCAATTTGGCTGACACCACCATTCAGCCCCCTGCTGCTGGGACTAAGGTTCCCACATCTTTCCCCCGAGCTCCGACATGAGCTCGGTAAAGTCCTTGACCATTCCCGAGGTGCAAGGTAATGAAGATAACCTTACTCGGGATATGGTTACGTCTTTGGCTGCTCGTCATCTTACTTCAGTTAGTACCTTTACATTGAACTTTTCATATTTTCCTTTGTTATTTCTCATTTTTGTTTCTGACTTTGCTTTCTCTTTCTGTTTACAGTTGATGAGCTGCCTCAACATAATCCTTAAGAAGGATGAAGCAATCAAAGCTTCTTGCTCCTCGTCCAGTGTGGAGGGAGCTCTGGAAGAAGCTACCAAGTCCTTGGAGGAATCTCGCCAGAGGTACGATACTGATAAAGCAGTCTGGGAGAAGAAACTTGCTTCCTCCGAGCAGGAGAAAACTCGGGTTACTGAGGCCTCCAGGGATTTGGAGAGGAAAGTGAATGCCTTGGACAAGGCTAATAAAGAGCTCGATGTGAAGCTCAAGACTGCTGGGGAATTTGAAAATAAACTCAAGGCTGCTGAGGAGAGGTTGGTCCAACTCCAGGAAATAACTCGACAGAAGGAGGAAGCTCAACAAAAACTAAAGGCTGCTGATGTTTTGCTGTCCGAGAAGCTTGCCTTGGAGAAGGCCAAAAGGAATTTTGCCGTGAAGAAGTCCTTCAGCTCTGGCTGGGACAAAGTTTGGGATAAGGGATGTGCTGCCATGGTCTCTCAAGTGGATTATGGCAGTGTAAAGTATTTCAGGGACGGATGGGTTGCTGCCCTTCAGGAATTGAAGGTCAACGAGTCATCCGAGCTCTTCCAGAGACACATCCCTGGTCCCCTTACTACTCCAGAAGAATTAGAAGAGGACGAAGCTACCTCTGAGGAGTCTTCAATGGTAGTGGGAGAACATTCCCTAACCAGTCAGCATGCTGCTGAGCAAGGAGTTTCTTCTTCCAAGCAACAGATGGTGCTCTCTGAACAAGTCACAGTTCCCTCCGAGCAACCTGCCTCCTCTTCCCAACCTCCCGAGAAGGTTTTGGGAGATAAGGAAAAGGTGTAGTGTTGTTCGGTTTTCTCTTTCTATTTTTCTTTTTTGTTTGTCAAATGTAACTCAAAACTTGTAACTTCAAATTTCATGATCTAATAAAACTTGAGTTCTTTTCTTCCATACGAGTGTCTCTTTTCTATTTGTACTCTGTCTTGATCTTCTTTTTTATGATTACTTTTTCTTTCTCTGCTAGTTTCTGGCGAGGATGGATTTGCTATCTGCCAATGATACAAAGCTGATGCAGCAATGTAATGAATATTATAAGGCTGGTCACACAGACCTGAGTGCATCAGAAGTTACCGACATCCTTGGTCATGATGCTTCAGAGCAGGCAGTCGAAGCTTATCAGTACCTGAAGTGCTTACTTGACCGAGCTATGGCCAATAATGTGGCTTACCATGAAATGATCGAGGATCTTCAATGCACCCTAGAAGACCTTCATAATCAGTACAAAGAATCAACTGCCCTGTTGCATGAGGGGTATGAGAAGAGGTATCAGCATCTTTCTGCCGAGAAGGGCTACGAGAAGCTCGTTGCTGGGTAAGATGTTAGGGAGAGAACTCTAAGGGGTGAAGTTGAAGCATGTAGACAAATTGCCGAGCTGTTGGAGCAAGAGAATAACAATTTACAGAAAGAGCTAGCACAGTTGAAGTCTGCAGCCTCTTCTTCAACAACTATAATCCCAGTGACTGATGAGGGATTTTCATTTTTAGAGGTTGAGAATGCCAAATTGAGGCAAGAGTTGGACACCTTGAAAAGGTCGGTCCCTTCCACATCTCCTCGGGGACGAGCAAGAGCTCCTCGGGGACAAGGAAGAGCAGCTCGGGTGCTAGCCGAGGAATAGAGGACAGCATCTGCCTTAGAGAACCAAGCCTTCCAATTAATGGCTAAGAACCAATCTTTGTCTGACATGTCAAAGAAATTAGAGACCTCGAAAAACAACTCTCTGCAAAGAAATCAGTGTTGGAGACTAATGAGCTTTTCATCAAGAGTCTTCACGAGAAGCTAGATAGGCTAACATATCAATTCCACAAACAACCCAGGGAGTTTTGGATGGCTGGATACAACGAAGCATTATTCCACTTGGACGACCGTATCCAGAATGCCAACAATGAGGGCTACAAGCAAGGTTGGCTGAATGCCTTAGGTGTGCTGAAGCTCGAACAAGGACACTATCTATGGGACTACCATGATCCTGGGTTGCTTGACCTGCCTGTGCCACCATACAACCTAGAGATGGAGTGGATCCCTGCTTGGGCCATTCCACGAAGCTTAATTTCAAAATACCTCGGTGACTATAATTTACATTCTCAAATTGAGGTATCTCGTCCGGAGCATCTTCTAGATCGACCTTCTGTGATGAACGTCAGGATGCTGAAGGATTTGAACTTCATCAATTCTCCTCAGTCTTTCAATGATCCGCCTGATGGCGAGGAACCTGTATCGAAAGCTGAGGGGAAAAGACCAATAGAATAAGAATTTTTAATGTAACAGTTAGTATACATATCAATGTAACTTTCATTTTATCATCAATGTAACTTGTAATTTATTTTGAATTTAATGAAAAACTTTCATTCTTGTTTGCAAATCTCAGTTTCTATTATCTTGTAGTTATCAAATACTTTACATCTGTGCATATGTATAAGTTAAAAAGATAATAATATTGTGTTGTTCATCGACCAACTTAGTAATAAAAAAGTTACAAGTATCAGTAATGTTGCTCGATCACTTAATAATAAAGTAATGAGTATAAAAATGTTTAAAAAATTTTCTAACCAACTAAGGTTGTTAAATTGTGCTCGTCGACTAATTATAGTTAGTGAGAGTTGATCCCCGACTAACCATACTTGGTAAATTTTGATCTTTTTCATAAAATGTATCCGACTAACCAAAGTTGATAAATTCTCCTCGTTGACCAACTATAGTTAGTGGGTTCTTATCCACGACCAACCATACTTGGTACATTTTGGAATATTTTCTCCTCGTCGACCAACTATGTTGGTACAGTTTGGAATATTTTGTCCTCGTCGACCAACTATGTTGGTACAGTTTGGAATATTTCGTTTCCTAGCCAAACAGGTTGGCATTTTTAGGAATATTTCTCCTCGTCGACCAACTATGTTGGTACAGTTTGGAATATTTTCTCCTCGTCGACCAACTATGTTGGTACAGTTTGGAATATTTTGTTTCCTAGCCAAACAGGTTGGCATTTTTAGGAATATTTCTCCTCGTCGACCAAATATATTGGTACAGTTTGGAATATTTCGTTTCCTAGCCAAACAGGTTGGCATTTTTAGGAATATTTCTCCTCGTCGACCAACTATGTTGGTACAGTTTGGAATATTTTCTCCTCGTCGACCAACTATGTTGGTACAGTTTGGAATATTTTGTCCTCGTCGACCAACAATGTTGGTACAGTTTGGAATATTTAGTTTCCTAGCCAAACAGGTTGGCATTTTTAGGAATATTTCTCCTCGTCGACCAACTATGTTGGTACAGTTTGGAATATTTTGTTGAGTAGTCTGCCGAGCTTTGCCGAGTAGTGCATAACACTAGTATTCCCCGAAAAAATTTCAATAAACAGAGAGACTTGCAGAATATTTTTATTTTATTCATACCGATGGAAACTGTGTTACATATACATCACTGATAATACTTGCGCAGATGCTCTGCGTTCCATGCATTCTTAAACTCTTCGCCTTCTAAAGTTGCTATTCGATAAGTCCCTGGTCGAACAACTTCTGTAACTCGGTATGGTCCGTGCCAGTTTGCCTCCAGTTTGTTATGCTTTTGAATTCCTTTCTTCAGCACATAGTCTCCTTCTTTCAGTTCGCACTTCTTCACCCTCTTGTTATAGAACAAAGATGTTCGCTGCTGGTAAGCAGCATTTCTAATGGTTGTTTCTTCTCTAACTTCCTCGAGCATGTTTAAATCCAGCCTTCTCATTATATAACTGACAGGGTAATTAAAATTCAGTACCCTGTGTGTTGGGAGGCCCAACTCGGCAGGTATGACAGCTTCACTTCCAAACGCCAGCATGTATGGAGATTCTCCAGTTGCTACTCGGGGGTAGTTCGGTAAGCCCAAAGTACTGATTGTAGCTCGTTGACCCAATTTGCTTTTGCATCATCCAATCGTTTCTTCAAACCATTTAGCAGCGTTCTGTCTGCCACTTCAGTTTGTCCATTGCTTTGAGGATGGCCTGGTGCTGAATGAACCTTCAAAATGTTTGACTGAAGACAATAGGCGGCAAACTCCTCGTTATCGAATTATGTTCCATGGTCTGTAATGAAGGCATGAGGGAGACCATATCGGCAAATGATGTTCTTCCAAACAAATTGGTACACCTTCTCGTACGTCATATCAATGAGTGGCTCAGCTTCTACCCACTTAGTAAAATAATCCACTGCGACGACGAGGTACTTGAACCTTCTTCGGGTCGTTGGCAGTGGTCCAACCAGGTCAATTACCCACATGGCAAATGGCCAAGGGGAAGTTATGGGTGTCAACAATGCTTGTGGATTTCTTCGGATGGAGGAAAGCACTGTCACTTGTCACACTTCTTGGCATAGGCTATACAATCAACCCTCATCGTCGGCCAGTAGTATCCCTGCGTCATCACCCTTTGCAAAATCGTCCGACCTGCTACATGTGCTCCACAAGACCCTTCATGGATTTCCTCAATCAATTCTTTCACCTCGGAGGGATGTACGCATCTCTGCAAACCTGCCATAATTCCTCGTCTATATAAAACACCATTAGTTAGTACATACCGAGCAGCTTTGAACTTCAATTTCTTGGCTGCAAGCTTGTCAGTTGGCAATTCTCCTTCCTCGATATATACCCTGATAGGATCCATCCAAGATGGTCCTAAATCAAGGGTGATAAAATTCATCTTCAGATCTTCATCTATACTTCGACCAGCTAACACTTCAATTGGGATTGTTCGTCGTAGCTCGGTGCGAGTAGCTGATGCTAGTCGAGCTAGGGCGTCTGCTCTCGCATTCTCCATTCTTGGTATTCTGACCAGCTGAATAGCGGTAAATTCTGACAGCAGCTCCTTTGCCTTTGCATGATATCTAATCATTAATTCTCCTCTAACTGCATATACTCCCATAATTTGGTTTACAATCAATTGAGAGTCACTGAAAATCATAACCTGCTGCGCCTCCATAATTTTTGCCAAATTAAGCCCTACAATCATGGCCTCATATTCAGCCTCATTGTTGGAAGCTTTGAATTGGAAACACAAAGCGTATTCCATGTCGACCTCATCTGGAGTGCTTAGAACTATCCCCGCACCACATCCTGCAGTGAAAGATGAGCCATCTACATATAGCCTCCATATAGGTAACTCGTCTTCAAATTTTTGATCAGTCAGAGTTTCTCGGTGAAATATTTGCTGCTTCCTTTCATCCTCCCCGAATTTTTCTCGCTCCTCATCGATCATCTTTTCTTGCCCTTTTACCAACCGAGGTTGGTCTGAGTTCGAATTTAATGATCCTGTAATATCCACTTGCCCTCTTACCAACCGGAGTTGGTCTGAGCTAATGTCTGTAGATCCTGTAACATCCACAGGTTGATCAGCAAACAATTCTTATTTCTCGTCTGGAGTCCTCCCAACTGTCTCTGCATCACATCCTGTAACATCCACACGCCCTTTTACCAATCGGAATTGGTCTGGGCTCGTGTTTGTTAATCCTGTAACATCCACAGGTCGATCAGCGAGCAACTTTTGCTCCTCGGGGGTATCAGGATAGGTGAACTCCGCTATGAAATCTGCTACAGCCTGCCCTTTTAGTGATGATCTGGGTTCATAAATTATATCATATTCTCCGAGCTCTATTGCCAATCTCCCCGATTTCTCTGGCTTATGAAGGGCTTATCTCAATGGCACATCGGTGTATACTACTATAGTATGAGCCTGGAAGTATGGCCTCATTCTCCTACTCGCCTCAATCAGCGCCAGTGCCAATTTCTCCAGTCTCGGATATCTGATCTCTGCTCCTAGGAAGGCCTTACTTGTGTAGTAAATTGGCTTTTGTACTCCATTCTCCACTCTGATCAATGCCGAGCTAACTGCATTCTCGGACACTGCAAGGTACAAATACAATTTTTCTCCCATCATCGGCCTGGACAACAGTGGAGGTGCTCCCAAGTATTTCTTCAAGTCTTGAAAGGCCTTCTCACATTCATCATTCCACTCAAAAGTTTTTCTGAGTGTCTTGAAGAATGGGAGACATCTATCAGTTGCTCGTGACACAAATCTGTTGAGTGCTGCTACTCGTCCTGTGAGACTCTCTACTTCCTTTTTCGTTGTTGGAGATCGCAGCCCTAATAGAGCTTTGATCTTTTCAGGATTTTCTTCAATGCCTCGTTGATTGACAATGTACCCGAGGAACATGCCTTCTCGTACTCCAAATATGCACTTCGTCGGGTTCAGCTTCATTTGATATTTATCTAGTTGATCAAAAGTTTGACTTAAGTCAACTAGATGATCGGTAGCTTTCTTGCTTTTTGTCAGCATGTCGTCAACATAGACTTCCATATTGTCACTGATTTGTTCAGCAAAGACCTTGTTCATCAGCCTCTGATATGTCGCACCTGCATTTTTTAAACCAAAAGGCATAACATTATAACAATAAGTTCCCCTAGGGGTAATGAAAGAAGTACTCTCCCTGTCTTCAGGTTTCATTTTGATCTTATTATAACCAGAATAAGCATCCATGAAGCTTAGCAACTCGTGTCCCGAGGTAGCATCCACCAGTTGATCAATTCGAGGCAGTGGAAAGTGATCTTTTGGGCATGCTTTGTTAAGGTTGGTGAAGTCTACACACATCCTCCACTTGTTATTCTTCTTCTTTACCATCACCACATTAGCTATCCAATCTGGGTATTTTACATATTCAATGAAACAAGCTTTCTGGAGCTTCTCGACTTCCTCCTGTATAGCTTGATTCTTCTTGGGACTGAATACTCTTCTTATCTGCTTCACAGGCTTGATCTCCTTATTCACATTGAGCTCGTGACATAAGAATTTTGGGTCAATCCCAGGCATATCTTCATGACTCCAGGCAAAAGTTTGCCTCCTGCTTCTAAGGAAAGTTATCAATTCCTGTTTTAGTGAGGCTTCCAATGATGAACCTATTTGAGTAGTTCGTTCAGGGTGTTCATCGTCCAGAATGATATTTTTAATAGCTTCCACCACTTGACCCTTCACGAGTTGTGACTCATACCGAGGATCCAAGGTCTCAATTTCTGCACCTTCATCCACTTGATAAGTAGTAGTCTTTTTCTTTGATTCTTCCAATTCATCTTGCTCGGCGGATGAATAATAGCACTCCCGAGCTACTTTCTGATCACCTTTAATAACTCCTACTCTAAAGTTTGTTGGAAATTTTAGGCATTGATGCACTGTAGATGGTACAGCCTCGAACTTCTTCAATCCTACTCTTCCTATGATGATATTGTACGATGACTGGACATTCTTATCCATCACGAAAAAGCGTATTCTTTCTGTCTGACAAGCAGGCCATGTACCAATGAATATATCCAACTTGATCATCCCAAGTGGAAACACTTTCTCACCAGCAAAACCGATGAGGGGTCTGTGGTAAGGCTCCAGTTGAGATAGCTTTAAATTTAAACTATCGAAACACGAGTAGAACATAATGTCTGCCGAGCTACCATTATCGACCAGCACTCTTGAAATCATTACCTCCTTCATTCTCATTTTGATCACTATTGGGTCATCATAAGGATATAAAACTCCTGCAAGATCATTCTTCGAGAACCCAATGACCAATTTTTCTTTGTTCACCTTTCTCGGGCGATCTTCCTCAGCTAAATTTATTCGCTGAATGTACGAGCAAGATTGAGCCTCTCCGAGGTAAGCTTTTCTTTCTGTAGTAAGGTCTCCTCCTCCTGTATCTCCTCCTGTAATGACATTACAATCAAATGACCCAAAGCGTATTGAAAATACCTCTCGTTCTGGCTGCCTTGGTTTCTTGGGAAGATCGGGGTCATCATCTGGATCATCTTCATGGTTTCTCTTCTTTTTCTCCTCTGCTCGACGAGGAGATCTAGACCTCTCTGTAGTTCGGTCATTGTTTCTTCTTTCGCCTCCCCGATCAAAATACTTTGCTAGCTTTCCTCGTCGGATGAGTGTTTCAATCTCGTTCTGAAGAGCTATGCAATTTTTGGTCACATGGCCATGATACTTATGGAACTCACAATATTTCTCCCTATTCCTCGTGTCAGGGTCTGACTTCATTTTCTTTGGCCAGTTTAACTCCTCGCTGTTCTTAATTTCTTCCAAGACGTGGTTGATATTTGCCTTCAAAGGCGTGTAATTATCAAATTTCTTCAAGACCTCCCATGACGACATACTTTTGGAATGTTTGTCACCACCATTGTTCTTATGCTCTTTCTTCTTAGCTTTATCACCTTCCCCCTTGGTTTCTTTGGAGTCCATATTCTTCTTCGCAGACATAGCCTCCTCGACATTCATAATCTTAGACGCATTTACCATCTGGTCCGACATGGTTCGAGGTGGGTCTTTAGCCAAAGTGTAGTACAACTTGTTTGGCAGCAGTCCACTCATCAAAGCAGTAATCATTGTCTTCTCCTCATAATCAATGACTTCGAGTTTCTCGTTATTAAAACGAGTTATGTAATCTCTGATACTCTCACCAGCTTTTTGTCTAACACTTAACAAATGTGCTACTCGTTTAACTGGCTTTGCTCCAAAGCAGAAATTCCCAATGAATAACTCGGCCAGTTGAAGAAAAGTTAAAATCTTACCCCGAGGAAGATTATTATACCATATCTGGGCAGATCCGGTAAGAGTTCTCGAGAATGCCCTGCATCTCATCTCGTCTGGGACAGCATAGATGTCGGCAGCAGCTTGATATTGTTCTATATGAAGGACAGGGCCAGTCTTCCCATCATACTTAGGAGTCACAACAGGCGATTTGAACTTTGATGGTGTTGGAAAATCAACAATGTCCTGGACAAAAGGTGTTCCTCGAATAAAGGTTCGTTATAGAGGGTTCTTAGCCTTAGCCATTTCCCCTAATCTATCCTCCAGCCTTTGAATAGATCCTTTCCATGCATCATTCCCTTCCTCGAGCCTGTTGGTTCGAGCAACTGATCGCGTTGAAGTGGCTTCCTGGGATTTATCTTGATGAGCATTTGGTCGGTCAGCGGATCCATCTTGACGAGCAACTGGTCGCGACTGGGCAGATCCTTCCCTTAAATCTGATGGTCATCGAAAGCTCCTCGACACTGCATTAAGAGGACTTTTGTTCCTCCTATGGCCTAATCGATTAAAAGGAGAGGCCCTACTTAATCTTTCCAATGCACTGGCCCTTTCTAGGGAGAGGGTGACACGTTGTTCAGTATCTGTGGCTCGCACTGACGAAGTTCGTCCAGGTTGATAAGAAAAATCTTCAGATTCCTCATTGCGATATGAATTATTATGCCTAGTACGCACCAAAGGCGCACCGATATTTCTTTGAATGCTACGTGATCCGGAATGGGCTGGCGCACCGCCATTGAGGGTTTGGATGAGTTGTTGCATCGTTTCTTGCATGACGGTCTGGCCCTGAGCCAGATTCGCCATCATTCTAGTCAGATCTGGAATAATTGGTGGAGCAGATGGATTTGGAGGGGTTCTAGTGTTTCGATTACTGGATTTAGGTATATCAACCATTGGTATTGGATTGTTATTGGTGAGAAAACGATATTACCAGTTGTTTCCCACAGACGGCGCCAATCTGTTGATGTAAAAAATTAGATCATTCTAATAATTCAATTACAGACAAATAAATGAGACAAAAGATTTTTAAAGTGGTTCAGCCTTATATGAATGGCCTACGTCCACTGTTGTTTTATTGATGAGTGTTTGGGAATTCTCGATTACAAGAAATTGCGTTCTGGATCCCAAAGTTTGGATTCAGAATCAGGTCCCCTTACAATGAGGATTGTACAACGTATTTATAGCCTTGAGGCTGTCATCTGAAAGGGTGATACATGAAATGATATACATATGAAAGGGTAATACATTTAATGCCCTTTAAGCGTGTGCGTCTAAATGATAAGCATTTAATGAACCAGTTGAACTGTTGGTTACTCATCAATTAATGCTCTGTTCGAGATGCAGCTCGGACCGCCTAAGCTTTCTGGTATTCAAGAGTTCCTCGGTGAGGTCTGTTCCTTGGATCTATGAGTTCCTCGGAGTAACATGGTTCCTCGGAGCGTGTGATTATCTCGGAAGTGCTTGTTGTTGCCATGTAGATAGCCACGTGTCTTTGTTTGATTGATCCAAGTCAGTAGATTGAATTTGGTATCAACAGTCATATTTATTTCATTTTTATATAAAATTAAAAAAAAGTTTTTTTAAAACCATGATAAATAGCTATTTTTCTTCAAGAATATGTTTCGATGGTGGGCAGCGTCATGTATTCTATATTGTGTATTAGACTGAATATCTTCTTTTTCGTTAACATTATTAGTCGATTTTAGTCTGATAGTGATATCCATTTAGGTACAAAGACTCGATTTTCAATAAGATAAGAATCCCATGTTTTCTACCTCAGAATATGTGACCCTAGGAGGTAAAAATTTAAGTTGGAGGAGTATGAATAAATATTGCATTATCAAATCCACCAAGGAGGCCGAAGTTATTACCACTTCAGATTCAACTAAATGGCTATATGGATTGGGAAATTACTTAGTAACTTAAATGAGTTTCCTTTGCGTGCGATTAACTATTACACTTTATTTTGTTCATAGTGGAATGATTGCAAGTTCGGGATAACCAATAACTAATATAAGGAGCTAAGCACATTGATAATTGTTTTCACTTATTTTGAGAGACCGAATAAGGTACGTGTAAAGTTTATGATCAAGGTTGCATCGAGTAAAAACCAATTAGCCCATCTGCAACTAAATCTATATACTTCCAAGTAAATAGGTTCTGAGTTGGATGCATATGTATGTACATGGTTTTAAGACTAAGTGAGAGATTGTTGGGGTTTTATTCATAAAATCATACACCATGTTTATCATAATATATTGTATACACGTCGATGAATTAAACTTAGTAGTAATTCTAGTAAGTTGGGTTCAACTTAAACATAGAAGATCGAAATTTCGGTTCAGTTCATTTAAATAGTTCACGAGCTAGAATGGGAGATGACATCCAATTGGTAAAGTTGAGAGTACGATATTAGTAGTTTATCTTGACAAATATTGCCTATCTGATGGTTCAAAAACTTATTTAACAGTGTAAAGAGGATCATTATTGTTGTTTAAAATTGGACTTAATCCATATTTATAATCATGAATAAAATATTGTAGGTTTAATCAAATAAAACATACAAGAGAAGAGATATTTTTAGTGGTTCGAGTGTGAAAAAATCCTATGTCTACTGTTAGTTTTATTTTCTTTGATTATAATACCTCAGTATAGTGTGTTTGAGAATGATTGAATTGTCCCTTGAATTGGGGGAGGATTACGTATTTGTAGTGGTGTAAAACCCTAGATGAATTGCCTTTATATTTCCAGACAGTTACATCTCTATACTATAAATGAGACTCTTGGAATTCAATGTTGGTTGCCATTCTAGCCGAGTAGCTTTTGGTATTCTTGATGGTTCGGATTCTGGAGTAGGACAACCTTTCAGTCGACTAGGATCTTCTGATGCCAATCAAGAAAGTTGTAAGGCCACCTAGCATGACAAGTGTCTGTATTTCATTGATCCACATGGAGAGATAATTTTTACATACAATAAAAGGCCCTAATGCTCCATGCTTGATAATTGATCAAAAGTATGGAGTATTTTTCTCCGAATGTTACTTAGTGTACTTCTTGAGTTTATGATCGGCCGTCAATTTCCCACACTTGTAAAAACTGTCATTGGGACTGTTGATAATGACATTTTTGTAAATAATTCAAACTTCTTTGAACCTTTCAAGGGTATGATGTCTTTTTGAAGTGTCGGGAAGCGTACAGTCGGTGGTAGTTCAACCATTCGTTTAGTTAATCATTTTATTTCTATTTTTCGAGGCAACCTATAAATAGGTAGGAGTTTCCCCCAATTTCTTTTCACCTCAAATCTTTTGCACTTAGCATTTCCTTTATCTTCAAGCTTTCTTTGCACGATCATTTATTGCTTGTTTGTTTGTTATCATTTTTCTTCAGTTCTTGCAGTCACCCTTAGATACCTGTAAGCCTTCTTTCCCTCTTTCTCTATTTTATCATCCCTTTCTCTATTTCCACCATGGTTTGCATTTTGAACGAGGGTTCATTAGAGGAGTTTAGAGAAAAAAGAAATATCCCAGCTTGGGTAGATTTAGAAATAACATAAGGTCCCATAGACGTATATTCTCTTTATGAGGGTCACTGAATCCCCACCTTATTTATTATTGAGCGTGGCATCAAGTTTCCACCAAATCCTCTTTTCCTTCAATTTTATCAATACTTTGACGTGGTTCCTTCTAGGGTGGTACCAAACACTTGAAGGGTTATAAATGGTGTCAATAGGTTGAATGATATTTATGGGACTTATATTGGGCTCCATGAGTTGATGTTTTTTTATAAATGGGGTACTGTTGGAGAAAACACTTACTATTTAAAGAATAGGTAAGACAATAGGGCTTTAGTAGTGAAATTACCAGATTCTAATAAGGACTATTGGCATTATGGTGTATTTTTTAAGAAATGACAATACACTCCTCTTCTAAAGGGCGTGCCCCTCAAAAGGGTATATCATAGGTTGTAATTACTTTCTCTATTTTTTCTTCTTTTGTTATGCGTTTACGAGTTTTTCTGACTAATTTTTCTAATGTTTTCTACTGTAAAGGAGAGTAATAAGAGTTGTCCTAAAGAAGGTTAAATCAATATTGAAGTGCTTAAATTATTATGGAGACTTAATTACAGAGTTGGAGAAGAAAATCCCTGATCTACTTCAGTGTTGTTAGAGTACAAGAGATCTACCACTTCCTTTATTTCCTGACCAATACTTACCCTGCCATAGGTTTCCATCAACTTAGAAGAAGAACATGTGTCTACTTATTGGCTATTGAATCAGTTGGAGCCGAGTTTATCCAAGGAGGAACCTATTCTTTATTTGAGTCCATTGACATATCTGAGATTCTTACCTCTCCTTTAGATGACATAGGTAAAAGAAAAATGTCCAATTTGTTGAGTAGGTCTTTATCTCCCTCTACTAAGAATAATGTTGATACTGGAAAGAAGCTAGTTGAAAATAAATCTCAAGCCAATGAAAATTGAAGAGATCCAAGCTACTGAACCTCAATATAAGAGGTTCAAGAAAGGATTGCCCCTCAAAGGAAAGTAAAAAAATTCCAATCTAATAAAAAAGAGTTGGTTGTAAGGAAAAATCAGGGCTACCAACAAGAGTTGGTCAAAAAATTCCAGGATGACCTGGGTGACATTAGGTTAGCTTCTGTAGAAGTTAACCCTTGATTAGTCAGGGGTTTAATCAAATCTATAACTCTCACCACTAATCAGGATGAATCAACCCCAATGCCTAGTATAAGGCTAACAGAGACGACATGTCATAATTTAGCCCTCGTAATTTTCTTTCCATTTGCTTTTTCTTCATGCTAATGCACTTCTTTTGACATTTGATCATTTCCTATTTTTACTTTTTGATTGATTTCAACCAAATAATGGAGAAAGATGCACAATTGAGGTCTTCCCCTGGTGAAGTAGAGGAGTCATTTGGGGGCCTAAATAAGTCTTTAAAAGATTCCCAGAGGGCCTTAGAATTAAAAAAATCATGGGACGATAAACTGCAGGAAGTTGAGAATAGGGAAGTTGCAACAAAAGGTAAAATAAAGGTTGCTGAAGAAAAATCCCAAGCTGCCAAGAATAAAGTGCAGGATATTGAAGGTAGAGCCAAATCTTCCGAAATAAGCTTGGAGAAGCCACGAATCAGCCCCAAATTGCTGAAGATAAAGTAGATGACTGGACTTCTAAGGTTACTTCTTTAAAGGCTAAGGGTAAGAAGGACAATGAAGTTGCCTTTAAAAAGGGTTGGGAGAAAGCTCTTTTAAATGCTTCTGTCCAAATCGAGTATGCTAAGAAACTGTCCTTCAAGGAAGGTTGGTAGGAGGTATTTATGTGGTCGGCACAAAGGAAAACTCTAAGCTTTTATAAAGGCATGACCCAGGGACTCCTCCTAATTTGGATGAGGATTTTGACGATGAAGGAAAGTCTGGAGAGTCTTTAGTGATTCCTAGTGAGTCGTTAGTGGAACCAGAAACTAGTGTTGACCTACCTACTGCTATCAAAGACCAGGCCAAGGATAAGGATAAGGTTTAGCTCCTTTTTTAGCCAGATTATTTTTGTCATTTCTTTTATGTATTTTTAATTTCTTCTTGTTTAATCTTTTTGATGTACCCATCTTTGTAATCATGGATTTGATCAATGAAAGAACTTTTTTTTTGCTTATTTGATTGCAATCTTCAAATGATGTTGATTTCTTGTTGACTGGTATTTTGTACACTGTTGATTTCTATGAATTTTCCAAATACACTCATACTTGTAAATTTTAAGTTCGATGCTAGGAAAAAAGTTATTATTTATAATGAATCTGACCTACTTAGGCAGTGTAAAAATCTCTTTGGAGATGGCCATATTCCTTTATTTGAGGAAGATTTATTAGGGTTTCTCGACCCAAATATTTTTAATCAAGTTAAGGAATCTTACATCCACCTTCATTGCCTCTTGGACAGAGTTGCAACTAATAATGCTGGTTATGATGAGATAATTGAGAGGATTCAGGGGGATCATAAATTTTCCAAAGCATTGCTCCATTCGGACTGTGAAGTGAAATATAAGGCATTAAGTGAAAGTTTTATCTTTGATAAGAAATTGAAATACATCACTTATGATTTGCACAAGAAGGAATTATCCTTGAAATAAGTCTTTGAAAATGCCCGATTAATTGCTTCCATATTAGAGAGAGAAGATATTGAACTAAGGAATGATCTTAATAGTTTGAAGAAATCAACTACTACTACTGGTCTAGATTCATTCCTGTGAAATGAGAATGCCAAGCTACAGGAGGATCTAGAAGCTTTACAGAAGAAGAAGAAGACCAAACCTGGACAAGCCCCAAGACAAAGTGTAGTTTTTCAGCCAACCGTTGCTGAGGAGAGAACTAAGAAGACTCTGGATGACCAAGCTGCTTAGCTCAAGTAGAAATATAAAATCATTAAAAAGCTTCAAGCTAATGTGGACCGAATTACCTTCCACTTCTAGAAGTAACCCAGAGATGTTTGGATAGATGGGTATGAAAAAGCTCTAACTTATTTGGACAGGCATATGAAACGGGACATGAATGAAGGTTACAAATGGGGTTGATTGAATCTTCTCGCCTTATTGAAGATTCCCAAAAATGATGAATTATGGCACTGGCACACCCAGGGATCTTAGACAATCCTAGTTCTCTTTTCTCCACTGACTTTAGTTGGATTCGTTTGGATGTTATTCCTCAGAGTTTGATTCGAAAATATATTGGAAACTTTGGTCTTAAAGGAGAAGTGGAATATGTGCACCCCCAGCATCTTCTTGATCCGTCGAGAGGTCGTAGTCGTACTAGGAGAAGGCCTTTCAGTTCCATTAATCATTCTAACAGCCTTAATGAACCTCCTGTTGGGATGAGCAAGGCAGATGGAAAGCATTCAATGGAATAAAATATATCTTCTATTTGATTGACCTTTTTTTGTAATTCAAGTTTATTAAACTGAAATGAAATTCTTTGAGACATTTTTGTCCTTTATATTTAAGCCTGTGGTTGCTTTTAATCTTATCGTCGACTCGGTAATCTTTACAAGGACTAGTTAATCGTCTTATTGATTAAATGTCCTACTTAAATGTAATATGTTTGATTCGTAATTGAATCTGATTGTAATGCCTTAGATTCTACTAACACTGTTCTTAAATAAAATTATGAATAATTTTGTTGAACTAAGTAGTAGAATTACTTATAAGTAGTGACCAAGTGTATTAGAATTACTATTTTAACTTAGTTGGGTAAAACCTCTTATGTTTAACTGTGAGTCTTAAGGAGATTTTACTAACTTCTAGTTCGTGATTTGTCGAGGAAGAAATCACACATGAAGTTATTAATGATTAAATTTTCTGAAGTTGGAAAAGTTTGGCGAGGAATTTTTATAAAGTTGGAAAAATTTGGCGTGAGGATCTTTTTTAGAAGCTGGAAAAGTTTGAAAAATATAAAGAACTTTTTTGAAGTTGGAAAAATTTGACAAATATAAATAACTTTTCTGAAGATGGAAAAGTTTGACAAACATAAAAAACTTTTCTGACGTTGGAAAAATTTGACAAATATAAAGAACTTTTCTGAAGTTGGAAAAGTTTGAAATTATAAAGAACTATACTGAAGTTGGAAAAGTTTGAAATTAAAATTTAGTGTCCAATTTAGGGTAATGATGTATCACCATACTCCAAAAAATAAAAAATAAAAAGAAGTATAACGAGCAGAAACATGAAATTTCATTAACTTGAATAAGTGATTACATAAACAACAAAATTATTGATAGTATTTATGAAGATGGTCGGCATTCCAGGGGTTATTAAATTCTTCATCCTCCAATGCCTCCAAGAGATATGTTCCTGGTCGAATTTCTACTGAGATACGATAGGGACCATGCTAGTTGGGTTCCATCTTATTATTTTTCTGGATCACTTTCCTTAATTCAAGGTCTCCCTGCTTCAAGTTGGTGAGATTAACACGCCGATCATAGAACATAGCAGTCTTTTGTTGGTAAGAAGCCATCCAAATAGCAGCATGTTCCCGAAGTTCTTCTATCATGTCCATATCTAGTCGCCTCTTAATATCACTCTTGGGTGAATTAAAATTCAACACTTTATGAGCCGAAAGATCAATTTCGACTGGTACTACTACCTCAGTACCAAAAGTAAGACTATACGGAGTTTCCCCTGTTGTTGCTCTGGGAGTGGTTCTATATGTTCAAAGGGTGTTGTGGATCTCATTAATCTAGTTCCCTTTAGCATCGCCCAACCTTTTCTTTAATCCATATAATAAGTTTTTTTTGGTGATTTATGTTTGGACATTGCATTATGGATGTCCAGGAGCTGAATGAAGTTTCTAGGTGCCAGACCTGATGCAGTACTCTTCAAATTCCTCATTATCAAATTGAGTGCCATGGTTGGTGATGAAAGAATAAGGCATGCCATACCGACAAACGATCAACTTCCATATAAACAGAAAGACTCTTTGATAGGGCATATCAATCAAAGGCTCAGCCTCCACCCACTTGGTGAAGTAATTGACCGCTATAACCAGGTATTTCAACCTTCCCTTGGTAGTCGGCAATGGTTCGACCATATCTATTCCCCAAATAGAAAAAGGTAATGGAGAAGTGATACGCATTAGCATTACTTCTGGTCTTCTATGAATGGTGGTGAATTTTTAGCTCTTATGACATTTCTTGGCAAAGGCAATATTATTTGCCTTCATTATCAGCCAATAATAACCATGCATTGCTATTTTTTATCTGAGAGATCTCTAGTTGTGTAAGCTCCACATGAGCCTTCATATACCTATTTAATTAAAACATTTACCTTAATTGGGTGGGCACAACGAAGTAAAGAGCCTGTATAGCCCCTTTTGTACAGTGTGCCTTTCTCTAGGACATAGTGAGTTGTTTTATATATTAATTTTCTTGCTTCTTTTTAGTCGGATGGTAACAGTCCCTTTTCAATGTAGTCACTGATTGGATCCATCCAGGAAGGCCCCAACTCTATAGAAATGATGTTGACTGCACCCTCATCAATGCTCCTACTGGTGAGAAATTTCACCGGGATGGTTCTTCTAAGCTCCATTGGGGTTGCTGAGGCTAGCTGTACAAGAGCATCTTCTTAGGAGTTATCCACTCTTGGAATGCAGACTAGTTTGACTACATGAAATGATGAGATAACTTTATATTCCTTATTTAAGTATCTCACCATTTTTTCCCATTTAACTCCATATATTTCCAGTAGCTGATGGAAAATTAGTTGAGAATCATTGTGAGCTATAACTTGCTCGATGCCAAATGATGAGGCTAGCGCTAAATTAGTAATCAATACTTTGTATTCCGCTTCATCATTGAACTCTTGAAATTAAAATATCAATGCATCTTCTACATCCAAGTCATCGGGAGTGTTAAGGATGAGTCTAGCACCACTTCCATTTGTATATCAAGATCCATCTATGAACAATTTCCATATTGCAACATCATTGTTGAAGTCTTCATCCATTAATACCCTGTACTTGAAAACCTTCTGGCTTTGCTCAGCTAGTCAAAAAGCTCTTTCTTGGATAGATGATGATTCTGGTTGGTCAGTAACTATCGCATTTGGCTTTTAAGCTGAGCTCTTTTTCAAAAAAGTCTTCTCGACAGACCAACTTATTATGTTGGGTACTTTGACATAAGTGAATTTTGTTGTGAAATCTGCAACTGGTTGCCCCTTTAATGAAGTTCTACTGCCCAAGACATCGATATCTCAGACTTTTCAAGCTTATGCAAAGCTTTTTTCAAGGGTAAGTTAGTGTATACTACAATGGTATGAGCCTTAAAATAGAGTATTGTCCTTTTATAAGCTTCAATGAGAGCAAATGACAATTTCTCCAAGTGTGGATATCTAATCTTAGCTCATCGGAACGCTTTACTAGTGTAATACACTGATTTTTAAACGCCCTCCTCTAGTCAGATAAAGGATGAACTTACAATAAACTTTGAAAAATCCAAATATAAGTTCAACTTCTCATCCAAATCTGGTCGGGAGAGTAATGGGGGCCCCAAATACTTCTTCAATTCCATTTTTTCCACATTCATCATTCCATTTAAAGGTCTTTATAAGCACCTTGAAGAATTGAAGACATTTGCTCGTGGCCCGAGATATGAAACGATATAGGGTTGTTACTCTTCTTGTCAATTTTTGCACAACTTTCTTACTGGATGGGGATTGCAATTACAATAAAGCCTTTATTTTATTAGTATTGGCTTCAATTCCCCTTTGATTCATAATGTATCCCAAGAACATACACTCCTGGACTCTAAATATGCACATGGTCGAATTGAGCTTCATTTAATGTTTTTCCAGTTGGTCAAAAGTTTGGGCTAGTTCAATGATGTGGTCGGCATCAAACTTGTTTTTGGTGAGTATATCATCACATACATCTCGATGTTCTTGCCAATTTGGTCTTCAAAGACTTTGTGTTACCAATCACTGATATGTTGCGCCAGTGTTCTTGAGCCCAAAGGGCATTACATTGTAGTAGTAAGTTCCTCAGCTAATAATTAAGGATGTTCTTTCCTTATCCACCGACTTTATTTTGATCTAGTTATACCCTGAATAACCATCCATAAAGCTGAGAATTTCATGACCTGATGTGGCATCTACCAATTAATCAATACTTGGTAAAGGAAATTGATCTTTAAGGTCAGTAAAATCCACTCACATTGGCCACTTATTGTTCTTCTTTTTTACCATTACCACATTGGCCAACCAAGTTGGATATTTAATATCCTCATTGAACTGTGCTTTCTACAGTTTTTCCACCTCTTCTTGGATCGTCGTATTATTCTCTAGGATAAAAACTCTTCGTTTATGCTTGATCGGCCTGGCCTCTTTGTAAATATTGAGTTCATGGTAGATGAAGTTAGGATCAATACCTAGAATATCCTCATGACTCCAGGTGAACACATTTTTCCTATTTCTAAGGAATGTAATCAATTCCAGCTTTATATGAGGTGTTCGTCTAGAGTCAATCTGGGTGGTCCTTTTTGGTTTCCCATTGTCTAGCACAATAGTTTATATTTCTTCGAGGAACTATCCTTTTACTAAGTACTCTTCCTTATGAGCATCTAAAGTATCAATATGGAAATCAGTTGTGCCTCTCTTCATTTCCTATTGGTCGACAGAAGTATAATAACATTCCGCCACTTCCATCTAGTTACCATTTACCACGTTAACTCCATAGTTGGTAGGGAACTTCATGCATTGATGCACATTAGAAGAAACATCTTCCATTTGGTTCAACCCTAATCGACTAAGGATTATGTTATAGACTAAAGGCACATTATTATCTAATACAAACAATCGAATCCATTCCATCCCACTCGCCATCCAGGTATCGACCAGTATTTCTAACTTTATAGTTCCCAAGGGATATACCCCTTCTCCAGAAAATCGTATAAAATGTATGTGATACGGTTCCAACTTAATGTCTTTTAACCTTAAGCTTTGAAAAAATTTGTACAACATTACATCAGCTAAACTCCCATTATCAACCAAAACTCAAGCCACTCTTCCATGGTGAACTTTTCAAGTAATTACCAATGGATCATCGTGAGGATAAAATACCCCACTCAGATCATTTTCATAAAATATGATCACCATCTTTTCTTTGTTAACTTTCCTAGGCTGACCATCATAGCTTTCAGCCATATCAATCTGCCTAATAGTGGGACAAGATTTAGCTTTATTTAAGTACATCTTTTTTTCATCAAGTCTATCTCCTAGACCTACATCTCCACATGCGATAAAATGATAACAAAAATATATCATACCTACATCCATTTTTGGTTCATCGGGCTTCTTCAGCAAGTTGGGATTATCTTCATAATCATTATTGCGTGCTCTTTCGGCATTCTCTTTTCCTCGTTTGGGTGACTCAAATCTTCTCCTGGTATCTCGGCTACCATTCCGATCAACAAGTTTTGTTAACTTTCTTGTCGAATAAGAGTTTCAACTTCATTTTTGAGGTCTATGAACTATCAGTGGAGTGTCCGTGATCGCGATGAAAATCACAATACTTGGACTTGTCTCTTTTGTTTAGGGAGTTCTCAATTTTCTAGGCCAGTTTAGATCCTTATTACCCCTTATTTATTCGAGTATGTGGTGAACACCCTTGGTGAGTGGAGTATACTCTTAGAAATTCTTAATCCTATCAGACATTTTATCTTTTTGATCTTTCTTGAACGAATTGTTCTTTTATCCCTCAATTTTTCTCCCCAGTGCTTCTTTTGCTGCCATGGCTTCCACAGTGTTAATGATTTTTTCAGCTTTAGCCATCAACTCTTTCATAGTATTGGGTGGGTTTTTTTCAGAGCATAGTAAAGATGTTTTTCCAGTAGCCCACTCATTAAACCTACAATGGCTATTTTTTCTTCATAATCCACCACTTTTAACTTCTCATTATTAAACCGAGTGATATAATCCTGGATACTTTCTCCAGATATTTGTCACACGATCAAGAGATGAGTAACACTCTTGATCATCTTATATCTAGGTAGATTGTTATACCATATCTGGGTTGGACTTGCGATGGAAGTGGAAAAAGCCCTACACCTCATCTCATTGGGGACAAAATAAATGTTAGCATTTTCTTGTTACTGCTTAATATGTAGAACAAGATCAGTTTTTACATCATATTTATGAGTGACCACCAGTGTTTTGAAATTGAAAGGTGTAGGGTAGTCCACAATAGCCTAGACAAAAGGTGAGCCCTTAACTAAACTCCTTTGCAAAGAATTTTTTGTTTTGGCCATTTCCTCTAACTGATCTTCTAGTCCTTGCATAGATCCTTTCTAGGAATGTTCCTTTGGTTTGGATTTGACCAAAGAAGATTTAGTGGCTTTATTGTCTCCATATGCTGAATTATCCTCCTGAGAGGTCTGCTTGGTACGCATATAGCCCCTCATACTATCCCTTGATCTCACAGATCCTTCTCTGTGTTCACGATGACACTCTTGCTCCCTGTGATGACTATCAGTTGCTCAGGGGACCTAGACGATCAAAAGAATACTCCCTACTTAGACTCTCTAATACACTTGGACTTTCTTTGGAATAAGATCTACCATCATAGTAATCTGTTGATCAAAATGAAGAAGTTGCACCTGGACGGTATGATCTGTCTTGAGAAGAACGGGAATGGTACCTCCTTTCATTTATGGCTAGTGGGGGTGGCATTTCTCTTCTAAAATTGGAGGACTTTTCTTGGATTGTGCGAGACAATTATCTAATTGACTCTTACGGATCCTCTGGAGGTGTGTCTCACAAGGGGGAGCAGATATTTCTTGATTGTTTCCTACATTTGCCAAGATGCTTTCAGGAAGAGTAGTCATTATTTAAATTAAAGAATGAAATATATCAGGTAGAGAATACTGACTAGCAGTCGTTCCCACAAATAACACCAATATGTTGATGTCTAAAAATGGACTTTATCCAGATTTATAATCATAGATAAAATATAGTAGGTTTAATCGAGTCAAACACATAACATAATAGATTTTTAAAGTGGTTCGGCTATGAAGAAAGCCCACGTCCACTATTAGTTTTATTTTTAGTGATTACAATAGCTCAGTATAATATGCTTGAGAATGATTGAATTGTCTCTTGAGCTAAGGGAGTATTCCGTATTTATAATGGTGTAACACCCTAGATGAAATTCATTTATATTCCTAGGCACTTACATATGTGTACAATAAATGAGACTATTGGAATTTAGTGTGATCGCCATTCTAATTGAGTAATTGTAACACCCCGTAATTTTACATCGTTAATAATTTAATTTAATTAAGAATTTGGAAAAATTAAAAATTTGGGATTTAATTATTTTGTAACAATTTAAAATATTGAATTTATTTACGAAAAATAGAACTTGCATTGGAATTAAAATTGGTTTTAAAAATGGAGACTTAAACCTTTATATATAAAATGGCAAAAATTGGGTCATCAGGTCGACCGAACCGGTTCAGTCAAGGGGCGAACTGGTTCGCCCAGTCAGTTCAGTAGCAGTAAGCTTCTTTTGGATGAATTTGTGTTGGATTAAAACTCTTCCACTTAATTATATAAATGTATTTCAGGGTTAGACTTTTAAAAATATATTTACACATGACCTAAGAGCACTAGACTCCTTTTTTATATCATCTTCCATCAACAAAACCTAGCCCAAAATTAAATGAAGATTTAGCCCAAGTTTTTGATGGTTCAAACTATGTTTTCTCAAGATTGTTCAAGAATGAGTTTTTATCAATTTTTTTAGAGGAAGGTAACCATCCAATTAAAATTTTCAACTGACTTTTCATCTGGCATGAATACTTCTACTCTCTCTCTTTAGTATTATGCTTTTTAAATATTACATAAACATTAATCCACATGTTTCTTAAATTAGGAACCTTATTTCGGAATAGTGACACATATATTGGGACTGTTTTTTTAAGAAATATTAACATGAATAAAGACTAATAAACTTTTTGTTCTTAGCGTAGAGGTCGATTTTTTTTTCAATAGGTGTAGGTTTGCATGTAGAAAACCATAATCGCGTTATATAAATTAAAAAGGGACTTGTGAAATCACATAAAAATTCTGCAGGTATGACTAAGGTGAATTATTGTTGTATGCACCATAAACTTGCATGATGTGAAATTGATATTAGTTGCGTAAAATAAATTGTTTTAATTATGGAGATTTATTGAACGAATTAAATTGGGTTTATTTATGGCTGTAGGAGAAAATGGTAGAATCATGGACAAAAAAATGTATTATGTGAACTATTGGTTTGATTATATTTATTTATCGTAGGAACGACGGGTTTTGGATAGTTATGCTCTCACCTTAATTGTAGGAGTACTTACTAGGTATAGGACTAGTGGGTATGTCTTAATTGTGGTTAAAACTTTCTAGGTATGTGTAAGGACATTTTTCACATGTCCGAAATGTTTCATTTATTTATGTCGTACGCAACTACATTTGGCACGTCTCCTCACGATCTCACATGACGGCCTCTATCCGAATTTCGAGAATCAATCATGCATTATCTCCACTAAGATGTCCCACATCTGCCTCAATGACTTCACGTTCCAAGATTTTAGGGACTTAATGCAAGTGGTACGCAAGGGAAGTCAAAACAGTGAAAAAAAGGCACAATAGGAGAGTTCAAGGGCATTTTCGTAATTTCATATCCATAGTTCGGAGGTCTGGTCAACTAGAAAGTTTAAGAGCTCGCCGTAACAAAGATACTGGAAAAAACGGCACCTCAATCCGAGCTACGGTGAAGGAGTTATGACCTTTTGAAGATAGAGAAAATTCCTTAAAGAATGCTGTTTTTTTTGTACGCTGGATAGAATTTTAGAGTTTTAAGAACGTGGGACTCTTCATATTTTTTCCTATAAATACCAACTTCGGGGGAGTTGTTTTGCAAGACTTTAGGAGATGAATTTGAGAGTCCAAATACATCTAGTCTTCATATTTTTTAGTCCTAAGACTCATGTTTTGATTCACACATCATTGCCAAACCTTTGTGAATCCTTTTGCAACCCAAGAACACAACTTTGGTTTGTTCAACCCTTGTGGAGGAGACCGTTCTTCTTCTTCATTGCAGCCCTACTGGAAAGGGATAATTCCAGCTGCGACTACAGAATCCGATACCCGAGGGTAATTCTTAGTCAACTTGTATTTTCATTGTAATCCGATTGTAAGCCGTTTTCTTACAAATTATACTGAAAATAAATGGTTTTGCCCCTGAGGGGGATTTTTCCTTAATTGCATGTGTTTGAATGTTCTTGCGTAGATTATCTATTTATTCAATCACATACTGCTGCATGTTTAGGGTTTGTTTGTGTTAAAAGGGTTTTATATATGGTTTGATCATTTGAACGCGAGCACACACGTTTCTCAAATTGGTATCAGAGCAGGTTACGCTAATCTATCGCATATTCCTTTTTTTCCGCAAATTTTTTTTAAAATATCAATTTTCTGAAAAAATTGATTTTTGAAAAAGTGCGTGTTCAAATGGAGAAGTCATATTATAAAATGCCTGTTTTTGACGGGACAAATTATGCTTATTGGAAAGCCCGTATGAGGTCGGCTTTAAAAGCCATTGATGAACGTGTCTGGATTTTGGTTGAACGAGGGTGGACTCCTCCCACCGTGACTGTTGATAATGTGACCAACTTGAAACCTGACATTTCTTGGTCTGATGAAGAAATTAAATGGTCATCTTTTAATTCTAAGGGTCTAAGTGCTATTTCTGGGTCTGTCACACCTGATGAGTTCAAACGCATAATGACGTGTACCATGTCAAAAGAGGCATGGGATGTTTTACAACTCACCCATGAAGGAACTAATGCTGTGAAAGAGTCTAAGTTGCAAAACTTGACAACTCAATTTGAAACAATCACCATGCATGATTCTGAATGCTTTGATGAATTTTATGCTAGACTTTCTGACATTGTGAATACTAGTTTTAATCTTGGTGAACAAATTCCGAATGCTAGAGTTGTTAAAAAGATTCTTCGTTCTTTGCCTAAGCGTTTTATCCCTAAAGTCACTATGCTAAATTCTATGGGTAATTTAAATACGCTAAAATTGGAAGAACTTGTAGGAGATTTGCAAACTTATGAAATTGATATGTTCCCTAAAAATGCTAAATCTAAAGATAAGGGAATTGCTCTTAAAGCCCAAGAGAGAAGGAGTGAGGGGTCAGCTAGAAAGAGGGTAGAGTCATCTAGAAAGAGAGAGACTGACACGTCAGATTCTGAGTGCGATTTTGACTTAGATGATTTGGCTCTTTTCGCAAAAAATTTCAAGAGGATTCTCAAATTTAAGAAAAATGGCAATTTTAAAGATAAAAAGAAATTTGAGAAAAATAAGTTTGAAAAGAAAAATGAAAAAGTTTCCAAAAATCCTTCTCTGAAAGAAAGTGAGAGATGGTTTGAGTGTGATGGTAGGGGTCATAGAGCTTTTGAGTGTGCCAATCGTGTGAATAGAGAGAAAGGGAAAGCTGTCCTTAATGCTACCCTTAGTGACGACAGTGAGGTCGAGACGGTGGATTCTGGAGATGAGTCACCGCATGAGTGTAACTTCACCGCATTCATGGCCAGCCAAGTGAGCACTCCTAGTTCTCCTCACGACGATGAGGATGATGCTTCACAGGGACACCTCGACAGTGAGATCGATGTGAGTGAGGGGGAGGATGACACAAGTGAGAGCGAGAGTGATATACAATGCGCCTACGCTGAGTTATATTCTGAGTCTTTTAAAACTAAAAAGCGTAACAAAGCGTTAGTTCTTAAGATCACTTGCCTAGAGGAAGATTTAAGGAAAGCGAGAGAAAGAGAGTTCTCCACCTGCACCGCCCTGAGAGAGAGAGAATCTACCTGTGTCGAGAATGAGAATTTGTTTAGAGAGAGAGAGAGTACTCTAGAGAAAGAGAGAGGGGACTTGATCAAGCAAGTGGCTAGTCTTACGAGTCAGCTCCATTCCTCCGTGGAGACTCGGAAGAAACTTGAAGCCCTTGTTGCCCAGCTGACTCATGATCTTGAGAAAGCACGGGATGTCAAGGTACAAATCGAGGACAGATCTGGGAAGATGGGAAAGATCCTCCTCGGCCCCGCTTTAGGTTTTGGTGATCGTCAAGGAATTGGATATGATGGTTCCTCCACGTCCCAAATTGCACCTGGACCAGTTCCTGAGTTTACTACAACTCCTCATGGTCACCGTAAAAAACCTCGAAGGAGAGTTCGACCAAGAAAAGCAAACCAAGGTCCGCCTTTGACTGAGCTCTTTTGTACTTATTGCAAAAGAAAAGGCCACCTTAGGGAAACTTGCTATAGCATGGGTCGGACACGACGTATTACTGCTCCACCACGACATACTGATGAGTTTTCTAGTCTGAGAGAGCGAGTTGAGTTCTTAGCTTCCACGACTCAGAGTTTGATGAAAGAATTCCGACGGATGTCTTCGCCGTTAGTGAATGATTGTTACATTCCAGCTAAAACCAACAAAGGCAAACACAAGGTCATCTCTGCTTGGGTGCCTAATAAAGATAAAAAGGCCTTTGTTGTTCATGTTGCTCTCAAAGCACATAATACCTCACATTGGTATTTTGATAGTGGGTGCTCCAGACACATGACAGGTGATGCCTCATTTTTTACTACTCTTGAGGATTATCAAGATGGCAGAGTCACCTTTGGAGATGGGAGTAAGTCTAGCATTATAGGACGAGGTACTATCGAGTTACCTGGTTTTCCTAAGCTAGAAAATGTTTTGTACGTCAAAGGTTTGAAAGCAAACCTTCTCAGCATTAGCCAGCTGTGCGACACTAACTTTGCAGTAAAGTTTGACCGGGACGCGTGTAAAGTCTACAATCAAGCCGGTAAACTTTTGATGCAAGGGGCGAGGACCGAGGATAATTGCTATGGGACTGAACCCACATCCTCACTTGTCTGCAACAGCGCCACGATCACTCCTATGGATCTGTGGCACCAACGTCTAGGTCACGTGAACGTTAGAGATCTCAATCGTTTATCTAAAAAGGACCTAGTACGTGGCTTACCATCTCTTGGAAAGTCAACTTCGACCGTTTGTGGACCCTGTCAGTTGGGAAAACAAATTCGTAGTCCTCATAGGAAGTTACATTCCATTACCACCTCTCGTGTTCTGGAGTTGATTCACATGGATCTTATGGGTCCCACTCGTACTGAGAGTCTAGGTGGTAAGAGGTACATCCTCGTGATGGTAGATGATTTCTCCAAATACTCCATTGTAGGTTTTCTGAGAGAGAAATCCGATGCTGTAAAATTTTTAACGACCAAGTGCCGTGTCCTGCAAAATTAACACGGTGTCACTATTAACAGAATACGTAGTGACAACGGCACTGAATTCAAGGAAGCAAAGGTGGATTTGTACTGTGATAGCCTTGGGATCAAACATGAATTTTCTGCTGTGAGAACTCCTCAGCAAAATAAGATTGTTGAGAAAAAGAATAGAACGATCCAAGAGATGGCTAGATCTATACTTCTAGGTCGTAAAGTTTCTAGGAGATTTTGGGCAGAGGCAATGTCTACTGCATGCCACACGGTGAATAAGGTCTATTTGCGTCCACACACACTACAGACACCTTATGAGTTGTGGACCGGCAAGAATCCCAACCTGGCGTATTTTCGTGTTTTTGGGAGTAAATGCTACATCCTACGGGATAGAGAGCAATTAGGAAAGTTCGACTCCCGGAGCGACGAGGGAATATTTCTAGGATATTCATCGAATAGTAGAGCATACCGGGTATTTAACCTGAAGAGCTCTAGGGTTATGGAATCAATAAACGTTACCGTGCAAGATGACCAACCTTTGACGGTTATTGATCCTAACCTTCAGTGTGAGGATGAGGATTGTTCTGACAGTGATTTACGTGTTCCTCTCTCACACTCTGTGGACCCTACACCTGAGTTAGGGGACACACCTGCTTGGGTTCGCAAGAGTCATGAGCCTTCTGCCATTGTTGGTGATCCCACTCTAGGGGTCAAGACTCGTGCTCAGCTAGAGAACGTTGTTAGCCATCTTTGCTACACGTCCAAAGTCGAGCCCAAGAACCATAAAGAAGCACTCAAGGATGAACACTGGATATCTGTTATGCAGGATGAGTTGCTTCAGTTTAAAAAGAATGATGTCTGGGAACTTGTCCCCCGACCTAGTGAGATTAATGTGATAGGTACCCGGTGGATTTTTAAGAACAAAATAGATGAAAATGGTACCATAATCCGAAATAAGGCTAGGTTGGTCGCTCAAGGCTACACACAGATAGAGGGTGTAGACTTTGGGGAGACATTTGCTCCTGTTGCGAGGCTTGAGTCCGTCCGTCTTCTGCTCGCCATCGCATGTCATCTGCGCTTCAAGGTGTATCAGATGGATGTCAAGAGTGCCTTTTTGAATGGCATTCTACAGGAGGAGGTTTATGTGGAACAACCAAAAGGGTTTGAAGACCCTCAGCACCCTGAGCACGTCTACTATCTGAGGAAAGCCTTGTATGGTTTGAAGCAAGCACCCCGTGCTTGGTACGAGAGGCTTACTTCTTATCTCTTAGCTCGTGGCTTCAAGAGAGGGGGAGTAGATATGACGTTGTTTGTCAGGAGAGATGACGATGCTATTTTGGTTGCCCAGGTCTATGTGGATGACATAGTCTTTGGATCCACATGCTCCCAGCATGCTCACCACTTTGAGGAGGAGATGAAAAGTGAGTTTGAGATGAGCATGGTTGGTGAGCTTACTTTCTTCCTTGGTCTCCAGGTTCGTCAGCTAGAGGATGGGATGTTCATCTTCCAATCCAAGTATGCTAGAGACCTAGTGAAGAAATTTGGTTTAGACTCCGCTAAGCATGCGCGTACACCTATGAGTACCACTACCAAGCTTAGTAAGGACACTTTACGCAAGGACGTAGAGCAAACCTTATATCGTAGTATGATAGGTAGTCTCCTCTACTTGACTGCCAGTCGTCCCGACATCGCCTTTAGTGTTGGAGTCTGTGCGCGTTATCAGGCATCCCCAAAAGAGTCACATTTACTTGCTATAAAATGTATTATTAAATACGTAAGTGGGACTCTCTCATACGGGATTTGGTATTCCTTTGATACCGATGACCGTCTGTCCGCCTACTCGGATGCCGATTGGGCTGGGGATGTAGATGGATGTAGGAGCACTTCTGGTGGGTGTTTCTATTTTGGTTCTGCTCTTGTCTCCTAGCTGAGCAAGAAGCAAAATTCCATCTCTTTGTCCACTGCGGAGGCTGAGTACATAGCCGCCGGGAGTTGTTGCACACAACTCTTGTGGATGAAGCAAATGCTGGAGGATTATGGGATATCACAGGACACCATGACCATTTCCTGTGATAACACGAGCGCGATACACATATCCCGCAATCCAGTTCAGCATTTGCCCATAAAACACATCAGGATACGTGAGCACTTTATTCGTCAGTTAGTTGAAGAGAAAGTCGTATCCCTCAGTTTTGTTCCTACCGACCGTCAGTTAGCCGATATTTTCACGAAACCTTTAGATTCCCTTAGATTTGAGAGTCTTAGGAAATCTTTAGGGATTCGCACAGTTGACTGAGGGGTTGGTCTATGTCTAGAATATGATGCTTCTTCATGTTCATATCATATGCTTCCTATTGCTAGTCTGTTTTATATGTACCATTACTTTGTTGTACAGCTTTGTTTTATTCTTTTTGCTTTTATATTTCTTTTGAAAAAAAAATACAAAAAGATTTTCCTTTAAGAAAAATTTTGAGAAAAGCACAAAAAGATTTTATTTTTCCAAATTTTTGAAAAAATCCAAAAAAAAAAAAAAATTGTATTTTGCTTCTTTTATGGATGAGCATGTAAGATAGCCAAGTCACAACTTCATTCCATTTATCCATGTGACTGTTTGATAGAGATTTGAGAGGCTACATCATTTCATCCATGTGCTTTACATTGATTGGAGTCTTTGAGATGTAATTAGTGATATCTTCCTACATGTTTGACTCCTATATCCTTTATTGCACACATGCACGGCTATATTTGATTATTGCACTTGTCTATCTCATGTTGGCTTGCGTGTTTTCATCTCAATCATGTCTATACAATGTACAATATGCGATAAAACTTGACAAGATTGGAATGCATGTAAAAAACGTTTTGGTGAGACTGTGTGTTTTTGTATAACGGGGAGGGGCTGCGAAAGGTAATCATCTATCCTTTGCGCAAAAGCCACCGTTAAAAAGGACCTAAAAAATGGAGGAATTTTAATATCCGAGGTCCAAAGAGGTTAAAAGAGCCCAAAAATTTAAAGGCAATAAAAAGCAATTCATGCCAAATATGGGCCACTTAGGTTTCACCATCAATTCTCCAAAGTTTGAGAATTTAGAATGCCTCTATTCAATACAATATCTGAGGGAGTTTGGTTGGAGAATCTAAACGGGTTTGCACTTCCTTGAAAGTCCTGAAAAAGCATAAAATCATTTTGGACGTTATTGGTGTGAAAATCATTTTGAGCTTTGATTTGTTGATTTGATTGAGTCAATATCTTATACTCTCACTCTTTTACACCAAAGGAAGCATTTGAGTTCATTCCCTAGGAATATCCAATATTCATCGTGCACATATGTCATGTTTGTATGCATTGATTTTCCTATCGAATTTGATCACACCACTTCATTTACGCTATCATTGACTTGGTTGCTTTCTGTTTATTCATGGTGTGTTTTTATCCTAGTGACACCCCGCACTTACTTATTTGATTTATTTCTCTAATTTGTCCATTTGGGGACATCATAAAAAGGGGGAGAAAGAATTATCATATTATGGGGGAGTTTGAATTCTGGGGAAGTTTTTGAGATGTTGCTTATATTTTTATCATATATTGATATCCATGTTATCTCATTTCAAACTCGATATGTCACGTGGTATTTTCTTTGTCTCATGTGTGTAGGTATGAAGATTGCAGATCTATATGTTGCACACCCTGATGAGAAAAGTTTTGAGATTCCTGAAGAATTAAAGAACAAACGATGAAGACTATTCATTTGTACCTTTTCCAGTTCTGGGTTCATGGGAGGGTAGATTTGTATAGGCAATTTCATATTTGATAATTCGGATTTTTTATGTATGTACCGGCATAGACATAGGGGGAGATTTGTAAGGACATTTTTCACATGTCCGAAATATTTCATTTATTTATATCGTACGTAGCTACATTTGGCACGTCTCCTCACGATCTCACATGACGGCCTCTATCCGAATTTCGGGAATCAAGCATGCATTATCTCCACTAATATGTCCCACAGATGCCTCAATGACTTCACGTTCCAAGATTTTAGGGACTTAATGCAAGTGGTACGCAAGGGAAGTCAAAACAGTGAAAAAAGGCACAATAGGAGAGTTCAAGGGCATTTTCGTAATTTCACATCCATAGTTCGAAGTTCTGGTCAACTAGAAAGTTGAAGAGCTCGCCGTAACGAAGATACTGGAAAAAACGGCACCTCAATCTGAGCTACGGTGAAGGAGTTATGACCTTTTGAAGATAGAGAAAATTCCTTAAAGAATGCTGTTTTTTTTGTACGCTGGATAGAATTTTAGAGTTTTAAGAACGTGGGACTCTTCATATTTTTTCCTATAAATACCAACTTCGGGGGAGTTGTTTTGCAAGACTTTAGGAGATGAATTTGAGAGTCCAAATACATCTAGTCTTCATATTTTTGAGTCCCAAGACTCATGTTTTGATTCACACATCATTGCCAAACCTTTGTGAATCCTTTTGCAACCCAAGAACGCAACTTTGGTTTGTTCAACCCTTGTGGAGGAGACTGTTCTTCTTCTTCATTGCAGCCCTACTGGAAAGGGATAATTCCAGCCGCGACTACAGAATCCGATACCCTAGGGTAATTCTTAGTCAACTTGTATTTTCATTGTAATCCGATTGTAAGCCGTTTTCTTACAAATTATAGTGAAAATAAATGGTTTTGCCCCTGAGGGGGATTTTTCCTTAATTGCATGTGTTTGAGTGTTCTTGCGTAGATTATATATTTATTCAATCACATACTGCTGCATGTTTAGGGTTTGTTTGTGTTAAAAGGGTTTTATATATGGTTTGATCATTTGAACGCGAGCACACACGTTTCTCAGTATGGGACTAATTAGTGTAGACTTTTACCGATTGGATATTTCTGGGTGGGGCTTATTTCGATAACCTAGGCGCGAGACTAAGAAAGGATTAATAGTTGGAATTTATCCTATAAAATAGGGATGACATACTTGTATTTCAGAGACCTCTAGGTAAGGGACTAGGGGTAGGTTTGAAGATGTATGCTCTATAATAGGGTGTGGATAAAATAAAACATTGAGAACTTGAGAAATTGAAAATTAATGCCTAAGGTAATAAATGGCTATTAAAATTAGTAGGCGTCGTCAATAAGTGAAGAACTGACAGAATACGGGTTGGCTAGCTATTTCGACGTGGGTGTGTGTTGGCATCATCAATAAGTGAAGTATTGACAGAATACAGGCTGGCAAGATATTATAATGTGTCGTGCATGGAACCTCGTCAATAAGAGCAGGGCTAACGAAATTGGGTCGGCTGATTATAGCGAGGAGAATGTGTGTGGTGTAGACGGACCCGAATAAGTGCAGGACATACAGAAAGGTCGGATGGCTATGAAGACGATGCTATAATAACAATAATTTGATTAATTGATTTAAATAAAGATGGTGACTTTAGCATAAATATCGGATTGTGATAACATTAGTGGTACTTAACCTTTAGGGGTGGCATAATTACATGATTAAATAATATCAATTTATCTTACTCGCATGTTAGTAATTATCTCATTTAAGTTAAAATACTCTATTGTGGTGTTTATCATGTATAATGCTGCTGTATAGGTTCACAGACCCTAATTTGGGAGAGTAGCTTGTATTCATGCGGTGGGCTCTGAACCATTGTGTTGACTAACATTTCAAGTATAGCGCTGGTGTAGCTGTATAAGAGTGATTGGAGATATTTTGGAGGTGCAACTGGAGTTTAATTTAGATGCTCTAGTAGTTAGATTTATTTTGTTTTCTATCTCACTTATTATGAGACTTTATTTACTATTTTTATGAGCCAATCGGTTCCACAGTTGTTTACGATTTAATTCAGATATTTACAGTTGTATCATTTTATTTACGATTACATTATTTGGCGTTAGATTCATTTTGGAGATTAGCATGGTGATGGATTTTAATATTGCATGAATGGTTATATTTATTAGATTAATATGATTATTATCTTATGGATGAAATTTTTATATATCTCATGTCTGTCACATGCTAAGAATAATTACTTATTTAGTGACACTCGACGTCGTTTGGTGGAGGCGGCTAACCTCCTAGCTTGTCTGATTGCACGAGGTGTTACAGATCGTATCAGAGCATGGTCTTAGGTCTCATTGGTTGTGAGTCCATTTTAACTTTTGTGTTAAATATATTTGACTCCTTTTGATGATTTGTACTCTTAATTATTCTGAGTCTCATGTTTTTTGTTCCTATCTTTTCGGATGGAGAACACAAGGAGAGCGGGATATAGGAGATAGGGTTCAACCTACACTATGATAAACCCTTAATGAAGCATTCCCAGGTGGTGGATGGGGAATTCGGCTTACACTACTTACACCCAGGTGGTGGATGTCGCACTATTATTGTGGCTAGAGAAAATGAACTACCAAAAGAAGTTGGAAAATAGACAAGAGACCAGTGGTCAAGGAGGAGAGTATAAGGGCCGCGATGAACAGGCTTGGAAGAGACAATGAACAAGTCAGGAGCAGCAGGTCAATAGTGTCTCGCAGAGCCCTTGGGAACAGAGGCAAGGACAGTCGGGTGAGCGAGCACCAAACTGGTAGTATAGACCTTTCAAGGGCACATGTCTCAAATGTGGAGAGGTGGGGCACCAAGCTTCCAGGTGTCCGAAGGCGTAAGACCAACAGGGTCAAGGCGCATAAGGCAAGCAAGGCCAAGGACCTTCAGCACCAGCACTGCCAGGTGTACAAAGAGCGCCAACAACAACAACACTAGCCAACAGTGGGTAAGTGTTATATGCTTCCGACTCGGGAGCCTCAGGCAAGGCAGTTGCCGCAGGAGCCACAGCGTGGCTAGCGGAGTAGCATAGTACATATCATTTTATATATATATATATATATATATATATATATATATATATATATATATATATATATATATATATATATATATATATATATATATATATATATATATATATATTATCGTGGGGTATGTGCGTGTAGGATTGGGTGTATGGGCACCCGATCGTGGCATTCTATGGGTAGGCATATGTGAGCCTTATTTTATTTTGCGCATTTATGCTTCATCGAATTTCGAGGACGAAACTCTTGTGCTAGTGGGGAAATATGTAACACCTCGTAATTCTAAACCGTTAATAATTTAATTTAATTAGGAATTTGGAAAAAAATGGATTTAATTTTTTTTGCAATTTAAAATGTCGGATTTTATTTATTGAAAATATAATTTCAGTTGGAATTAAAATCAAATTTAAAAATGGATACTTAAACCATTTTATATAAAATGGCAAAAATTGGGTCATTAAGTTGACTGAACGGTTCGCCTAGTCAGTTCAGTTACAGTAAGATTCTTTTGGACGAATTTGTGTTGGGTTAAAACTCTTCCACTTAATTATATAAATATTTTTCGGGGTTAAACTTTTAAAAATATATTTACACATAACCTAAGAGTAGTAGACTCCTCATTTATGTCAACTTCCATCAACAAAACCCTAGCCCCAAATTAAATAAAGATTTAGCCCAAGTTTTTGAAGGTTTAAACCGGGTTTTCAAAAGATTGTTTAAGAATGAGTTTTTATCATTTTTTCAAAGGGAACGCAACCATCCAATTAGAATTTTCAACCGACTTTTCATCAGGCATGAATACTTCTATTCTCTCTTCGTAATATTATGCGTTTTAAATATTCCCTATATAATAATCCACATGTTTTTAAAAATAAATTAGGAACCTTAATTAGGGAAAGTGACACATATATTGGGACTTTTTTTAGAAATCTTAATATTAATCAAGACTCATAACCCTTGTGTGCTTAAGGTAGAGGTTGGATTTTTGTTAATATGGGTGTAGGTTTGCGTGTAGAAAACTATAGTCATGTTATTTAAATTTAAAAGAGACTTGTGAAATCACATAAAAATTATGTAGGTATGATAAAGGTGAATTATTGTTGTGTGCATCATAAACTTTCATGATGTGAAATTGATATTAGTTGCATAAATAAATTGTTTTAAATATGGAGATTTATTGAATGAATTAAATTGGGTTAATTTTTTACCGTAGGAGAAAATGGTAGAATCATGGATAATAAATTGCATTGTGTGAACTATTGGTTTGATTATATTTATTTATCGTGGGAACGACAGTTTTTGGGTACTTATGCTCTCACCTTAATTATAGGAGTATTTACTAGGTATGGGGCTAATGGGTATGTCTTAATTGTGGTTAACACTTTCTAGGTATGGGACTATTTAGTGTAGATTTTTACGGATAGAATATTTCTGTGTGGGTCTTATTTTTGTGTCGTTCAGTTGATTCGATAACCTAGGCGCGAGACTAGGATATGATTAATAGTTGGAATTTTTCCTATAAAATAAGGTAGGAAGTACTTGTGTTATGGAGACCTCTAGGTATGGGACTGGGGTAGGTTTGAATATTTATGCTCTATAATAGGGTGGGGCTAAAATAAAATATTGAGAACTTGAGAATCAATGCTAAGATAATAAACGGGTATTAAAATTAGTAGGGGTTGTCAATAAGTGCACGACAGATAGAATATGGGTTGGATGGCTATTGCGACGCGAGTATGTGTGTTGGCGTCATCAATAAGTGCAGGGCTGATGGAATGTGGGTTGACTAACTATTATGACGTGTCGTGCATGAAACCTCGTTAATAAGTGCAGGGCTAACGAAGTTTGGATAACTGGCTATAGCGAGGAGAATGTGTGTGGTGTAAAACTTTAGGAGGGCCCGAATAAGTGCATGACATACAAAAGGTTTGCTGGCTATGAAGGACCCGCTATAATAATAATAATTTGATTAATCGATTTAGATAAAGATGGTGGCTTTAGCATAATTATCGAATTGTGATAACATAAGTGGGACTAAACTTTTGGGGTGGTATAATTGCATGATTGGACAATAGCAGTTTATTTTACCCGTATGTTAATAATTATCTCGTTTAAATGAAAATAATATATGTGGTCTTTATCATGCATAATGCTACTGTTTGGGTTCACGGATCCTAATTACCAAGAGTAGCTTGTATTCTTGCGGTGAAGCTTGTACTCCAATCACTCCTATGTTAATAATTACCCGGTTGTTAATAATAGCAGAGAGTACCTTGTAGCTTGTACTCCAATCACTCCTATCCAGGTATAGCGCTGGAGTAGCTGGATAGGAGTGATTGGAGATATTTTGGAGGTGCATCTGGAGTTTATTTTAGATTCTCTAGTAGTTAGATTTATTTTGTTTTCCAACACACTTATTATGAGACTTTTTTTTATGATTTTGGTTGGCAAATCGGTTCCACAGGTGTTTTCGGTTTTATTCAAATATTTACAATTGGATCCTTTTATTTGAGATTACATTTATTTGGGGTTGGATTTATTTTGGAGATTAACATGTTTATGGATTTTAATATTCTATGAATGGTTATATTTATTGGATTCATCTGATTATTATCTCGTGGAAGAAATTTTTTTGTGTCTCATATATATCACCTGCTAAGAATGATTACTTATTTAGTGATGTCCGACGTAGTTTGGCGACAGCGGATGGCCACCTCGCTTGTCTGATTGCGCGGGTGTTTCAGTAACTTTTGGTATTATTGACGGTTCGAATTCTAGAGTTGGTCGGCCTTCCAGCCGACTAGGTTCTAATGATGCCGATCAAGAAAGTTGTAAGGCCACTAGGATGATAGGTGTCTGTATTTCATTGATCCACGTGGAGAGATAATTTTTATGGTGGTATATCAAGATTGTATTGAACGGTATAACAACTACCTTCAAGTCTTAGTACTTACTAGATTAGACTTGGGAAATCTCTTAATGTTTGCAAAAGGTACATATATTCTTAATCCCAAAGATTATTAGGATTTGAATAAACAAGTTATTTCTTTTATTGTTACAGGCGCGATCCAAGTCATTTGGTCTAAGTCTCCTTAAGTTAGGAAGCATTGTGTGGATAAGTATGAGATCATATTCGAGAGGAATCTTCATCTAGAAAATATCTTGGATTGTGATATCTCCTTGGTAAACTTATAAGTTTTATTCTACAACTAAACCTGGACATTGGATTTTATAATCTGGTAGCGTATCTAATTTAAGTTTGAGATCAAGGATGCTTTAGACGTTAGTGTAAATCAATTAGCAGAAAAACGAGTTTCACCAAGCAAGTATTATATGCTTCATGCGAAGAATCATGTTATGTAATATCTAACTTTGGAAACAATAACTCATTATTTTGAGTGATTTTGATATGATTAAATTGAAGTGTAGTCGTGATTATTTAATGAAATTAGTTGCGATTAAATGGAGAAACATAGTAAATTACAAGGATATAATTTGAGATTTATGAGTATTTATTTGGAAGCCGATTTAATTATTTACTCTTGTCCATTACCCAAATAATAGGCTCAAACTCTATGGAACCTTGTTTAGCCCAAGACCATGACTTGTAGCTATATATATATATATATATATATATTAGTGTAAGCTAGGGTTTTAAGCGAACATCCATTATGGAGGATTTTAAGGGGAGAGGAAAAATATTATTCACATTTTTGTGAAGGGGTGAGAAAAGAAAAAGTGATTTCTCTCATGTTTTGCCAAGTTTTCATCTCCAAAAGTATCCACACACAATATTTACTTTGTGGGGATCATATACTACAGATCCAAGACTTTCAGTGGATTCTAGTAATGTTTTTGAAGAATTTGTGCGGGCAACATGATCATCATCCTCATTATCTATTTCTCCTTATTCGGATCACCTATAAAATCTGTAAAAGTATCGTGATTAGAAACCCTAAGTTTATGATTTTAACATATTTCTTGATTTTACTTTATAATAAATGATGAATTAAAGTTTTGGGGTTGAAAAGCTTTTTCGTGTCTATCAATCCCCAATACACTTATTTCCACGTGACGTAACCCTACTATATATTTCAAGTGCTTACTTCATTCAATTACCTGCATTTAATAAGTGTTTGCATTACATTCATATTTTCACATCAACATATACTACTTTCTTTGTATTACATATAGACCCGACGCAACAAGTAAACAACTAAGGCTAGTTGCCTAGGGCCTCGTATTGGCTGGGGGATATATACATGTACAAATGATATGAATGTGAAGAAGAAAATTTTCAAACTCTATCCACTTCCCAAATCATATTACGTGATTATTATTTTTATTCTTTTCCTAATGAAGCATGTCCTTACCTTTTGGCTCTTCTATTCTCTCTTTTAATGGAGACAACTATTTATTATTTCAATTCACATGTTCCCCAATTTGTTTCTTTTCTCGCTAAATTTTCATTTTTATACGTTCTTTTTTTCATTATTTAGTCAAGTCTCTCTCTCTCTCTCTCTCTCTCTCTCTCACACACACACACACACACACACACAAACACACGTTTTCCATTTTTCACTCTTTCAAAAATTAGATTTTTTTAATACATTCTCATTGAATTTTGTATTTGACTGAGTGCTAATCTCACAAAAACCGATGTTAACATTGGTGATATATAATAATATAAAGTATTATATTATGTGGTACTTTTCTAAGGCCTCCTTGATTACATAACATGTCATATGGTACTTTTTAATCCTATATATGTTATGATGTATATAGGTTTTGAGGTTTTCATTTAAGTAAACTATGCATGTTATATATATATATATTAAATAATAAAATATTATTTTGGGCTGATTTTTTGGGGTATTTAAATATTTCAGCGAACCATCCACCCCCTCCCCCCCCCCCCCCCCCCCCGCCCAACACCCAAAAAAAAGATCATTTTAAAATAATTTTTAGCTATTATAAAAGGGCATTCGATGAAATGTCCCTTGATAATTTTTTAATTAATATTTAGTCCAACTTTTTTTATTTTATTATAAAAAGTCCTTGACCATACAAAACCCTTGGAAACACATTTTTTCCCTCTTACCCTCTACTTTTAAGGAAAAATTATAAAAAAAATGGACAAAAAACTTTATGCAAAATAAAAATTAGGCGGACTAAATGCAAAATATACTTAGCTCCTAAGGACTAAACATTATTTGTCTCTTTACAAAAAGATCATGCTAAAGGCATAATATTTTTTTCTACGGCCACACACTGTGCTTAAAAGTGTTTGTATATTATGTTCCAAAACCAAGTGATTTGGTGCCATTTTCTAAAAATTGGGATGCCTTTAACACAATCTTTAAAAACAATTAGGTCAAATGTGATTGCTTTTAAGCCATTTAAAACAGTCATTTTGTGTTTTTTAAATAATAAAAAAAATCATTTTGAGTTTTAATTGAGTGCACGCTGAAATGTTTAAAGCCGAAAAGTCTAAAATAGATTTTTTTTTATTGTTTATAATATTAGTGCGTATCTAGTATGAATAGATTGGTCCGTACCTGATCTTGCTTCTCTCTCTCTCTCTCTCTCTCTCTCTATATATATATATATATATATATATATATATATATATATATATAGGGTTAGGCTCACCTACATCATGCTCTATACATCACCCGTGCATCACGCTTAATTCCAGGCCCTAAAAAACTTTTATTTTCAAATTTTATATTTTTTCCGTGAAATTAACCTTCCAATCAACCCATATGCAAAAAATTAGGGCAAAATATATTTTGTTGCTATTTTTAAAAAATCTACAAAAAACTGCTAAAAATACCTTATTTATAAGGGTCTGCGCCAGCGGTTTTTTGTTGATTTTTTAAAAATAGCTACAAAATGTATTTAGACCTAATTTTTTGCATATGGGTTGATTGGAAGATTAATTTTAAGGAAAAATATAAAATTTTAAAAAAAAAAGCTTTCTAGGGCCTGGAATTAGGCATGATGCACGGTGTGATGTATAGAGCATGATGTAGGTGAACCCCTCTCTCTCTCTCTCTCTCTCTCTCTCTCTCTCTCTCTCTCTACATATATATATATATATATATATATAGAGAGAGAGAGAGAGAGAGAGAGCGGATCTCATGAGGACCTGTGTTTGCATACCGCTGGCGCGGACCAATTTTGATAAAATAGTAAAACAAATATTTTTGAGCTAATTTTTTTTATATAGTTTTTAAACATTTCAGTAGGGCCATATAAAAAAAATCAGTTCAAAATGATTTTTTTTACTATTTTAAAAAAATCGGTCAAACTTTGTCAGTTTTTAACAACTTAAAAACAACTTAAAAACTGATAAAGTTTGACCGATTTTTTTAAAATAGTAAAAAAATTCATTTTGAGTTGATTATTTTTTTATGGTCTTATTGAAATGTTTAAAAATCATAAAAAAAAATCAACCCAAAAATATTTTTTTTACTATTTTAAAAAAATGGTCCTCATTCAGGGTCCTCAAACTGGGACCTCACTTGATCCTTTCCCTATATATATATATATATAAACTAAAATAATCTTATAATCACTAATGCAACACATTAGGCCCAAAAGGCGAGCTCCAGCCAAAATAATTCACTACCTTAAATCCAGCCCAAACACAAGGCCTCTCTTTAAAATTTTAAAAATCAGGACCAAAAATCCAACACTATACAAACTCTGCCATTTGCTCGATTCAAAAATCGGAAAATTGTTGTCTAGACCTTTAAGAGAAGAATTGAAATGTTTGACAGGAGGAAACAAGTAGATTGATCTATAGGTCAATTTAGTGCACTAATCTTCACCTTTGTCACGAAATTACTAAATAAATAGTAAGCAAAGTGTTATGATTGATGCAATATGAGGTGATCTTTGATTACAATTATTTTCCATTAACTGTACAATTTAAGAATAACGTTTATAAGTTTGGTAGACATAATGAATCACTATACACGCAAGGGGGAAAATGCAGTATTCCTCATTGGCTTATCCTTTGCTTTCCGAATTCAGATTGCAATTCTCGGACCCCTAAATTACTCTCAAAGGTAAATCAAAATTAAAACTTTGAAGGCTAACTATTTTTTTGGTACCCAATTGAAATGCTGCGCTAGAAGGATGAAAATAAAAATTAAAAGCTATCTTTTAGCTCTTGTCCTCTCTCTTCATCATTTCTAGCAAGAAATCGTTCCACGTATCAATTGGTCCAGGCAAGCACCAATGCACACAATCATTAGCCATCGTGACATTCTTAACCGGCAAATGCCCATATTTACTAGGGTGACCATCTGGTCTCAGCAACATAGCCTGGGTGGTATCCATTAACCTAAACCTCAACCCTCCCTTCCTCCCTATTCTTTCACCAATCTTGTACTCCTGCAATTGAATAGTATACATCTCCAAATTATAATCATCCAATACTATTTCATTATTCCTAAACGGCCTTGTCCTCACGCAATCTCCTCCTTTATCCCACTGCCCATTCTCAAAATGCGATGGTGCAAATGTTCTAAGAAACGTCACCCCCTTGTAGTTTCTTAAACTGTTGATGGCTCTAAAAGCAGTTCGAAATGCTCTTCTGTAGCTAAAATAGGTTGTCATGTGGGTTATGTGGCTCTCCGGGCAATAAAGGCAGCCAACTAGGCGGCGTTTTAAATAGAACATGCTTGGTCGGAAAAACCAATGGCCAGCAGAGATGATGACGTAATCGAATTTGTCGATCTGGGTAGTCCATGATTCGTCAAACTCGTCTAAAAAGAGATTAAAGGGACGGGTTACATCGTTGGGGTCTGTTCTTTGGGTCTTTACCAGATAGGGTGACCAGAAAATTGAAATGTTGAAGTCGTAGTCTGGGTATACCCAACGTTTGAAGTTTTCGTCTGTTGTTTCTGACGCATCTTCGGGGTACACTACCTGAAAATTAAACAAAGGAGAAGAATGTTATTTCTATATTTGCAGATACACCTTACCCATAAGGCTTGCTTTTACAAAGTATTTTAATACTTATTTAATCCATATGCCCAAGTAAATTCAACATATCCGCATGCGCATGCAGTATTTTCTAGCGTATCTAGTAGTACTAGGATTTGTGAAATTCAAGTCCGTGTGGGATTTCATCTACAGAAGACACGTCGATCGTGATTACCTTCCTGGGAGAAGTTTATTTTTTTTTTCTATTTTAGTTTAGAGAAATATTATTATTTTTTTTATTTTTAATCTTTAATTAATCTCTAAGCATGTTTAAAATTAATTAGTCATTTTTAGTTAATCATTGCCCTTTTTAATTTTTTTTTATCTTAGCTTGGTTAGCAAGTTAACCTCTCTTATAAATAGGCCATTGACTATAATTTGTAAACATACTTGAATATTGAAAAACAGAATATAGAGAGAGATAAACTATTTTTCTTAGTATAGTTTTATTTGGTGGTATTGGTGTAGCGTATTTAGTAGTTGGTGTGTATTGTAACAATAACGCTTCCCTATTCTTGATTTACATCCAATTGGTATCAGATCTGTGTTTGTTCTTTGTGTTCGTCGTGGTGCGTGAAGTGGGTACCGAGTTGTGATTCCAGCTCGGGCAACCCTTCAATCGGTAGGTTGATAAATGTCCAAATGAGAATCGGGTGGATGGAAATCATCAATTTCATCACCGCTAAAAGGGGGGATGCCAACCCTTTTACCCTCCTCCATCCTCCACCCTCCACCATCACCTCCCTCTACCTCCACCTCCTACCACCACACAACCACCACCTTGTCAAATGAAACACCGTCTCTTACCTTCCTCCAAACTCTAACCCTAAAAAAACCCAAGGACCATCCAAAACCCCCTCCGACCAAAACCCTACCCCCCCCCCCCCGCCATCCCCTATTTTGTCCAGAAGCCCATTTCTACCCTTCTACCCTTCCTCTTTTTAGCCTTAATCTGCCCTATCCCTACTTCTTACCCTATTTATACCATTTTCCCACTCATTTATGCCCAACTACAATCAAACCCAACAAAAATGAAATTTTCACATCTTATCTAATCCCCCCCCCCCCCAATTTAACCTCAAATCCGGTCAAAATTAGTCTTAAGGCCTCTTTTTGACACAACATATGACTTCCATGAAAAATGTGTCCCACTTGGGTCCCATTTTCGACTATTTATCATTTTGGATTCGGCTTTTGGAATGTCATCATCTTCAGTCCCCTTGTTTCGTCATCGTACCAGTAAAGGTGCGGTTGTCGGAGTTCTCGTCTGGTCAGATTCAAGGGTCCACCACTCCAAGTTTCAACCATGTACTTGTGGTATCGAGAAGGCAGATATGGGCATCAGTTTTTGGTTGCTCAGATTTCGTAGAGTGACATCGCCGAGATTTGGTTTTATTAGACCTATTATTGATTAGGTTAATACACATGGGACAAATTCCAGTTGATTTGCCCACTTTTTGATTGAGTTTGATTGAGATCCAAATATTTTCTTGGTTCATATCATGTGGCATTGATGATTCACTCTCCAAGCTTGATGATGAGTTTTTTCTAAGACGATGAGAATGATGTGTATGGTGATCCGTAAAGACACGTGGCACGTGGTTGTGCTCCTGAGAGAAGACTATTTTTTTTTCTACTTTAGTTTAGGGTAATATTATCATTTTTTTTATGTGTAGTCTTTAATTAGTCTCCAAGCATGTTTGGGGCTAATTAATCATTTTTAGTTATTAGTTGCCTTTTTAAGTCTTTTTGGGTGTTAGCTTGGTTAACAAGCTAACCTCGCCTATATAAAGGCCCTTGGCTATCAATTGTAAACACACTTGAATATTGAAAAACATAATATATATATAGAGAAACTCATTTTCTTAGTGTAATTTTATTTGGTGTAGTTAGTGTAGTGTAGTTAGTAGTTGGGGTGTAGTGTAATAATAACGCTTCTGCATTCTTAATTCACATCACAAAGAGAGAAGGACCAAATTCCAAACTATAATGAGATGAAGTTATTTAAACCGACCTAACACATTGAAGCGTATAAGTAATTTTATGTTAAACAGTTTTTTTACGCTCCTACTAATATTCTAAATATTTCATTTCTTTTTCCTTGCTTTCTATTTTAACATCAAAAATGTTCTTGACACCCTATTTGGAGTTAGCTTCTTTCAGACATTTGGTAAATCGATAATTCTGATGGCATAATACGGGGTGGTTGTCTCTTTCTAGTAAGGTGCCATAATTTCATCCCTTTCTCCCTTCAATTCAACCATGTCTAAAATTGCATATATAAACCTTAGGAATAATTCACTGATGGGTGTAGATGAAGAAAAATGGGATGCGTTAATGCTTAATCATTAAGTGCTAAGTAAAATTTACACTTATTCCACCTTATTTTTTAATATTCCAAAATGTTTATTGTCTACCTTCTTGGCAATTTTTCTTAGAATTTAAGATAAAATAAGAAATAGTGTTTGTCAATGTTTTATATGGTTAAGGAGTCTTTGGAACATAAAAAATAGGTTTGGACCAGATATTGATTGAATTGAATTTGAGGCTTTAAAAATTTGGGTTTATACAAAAGCCCCCCAAAAAACCAACACAACACTTACCTAACGAGTCGTCCCCATATCTCAGTTTTATGATTCAGACACAAGATTTAAAAATAAAATGTGCACCTAATGCTATACATAATGGCATGTCTAAATGCGTAAGTTTACAAAATTTTGATTTACACTATCTAAAGGAATTTTAAAAAACCACTATATGTTTTTAACTAGGTGTGTCATTGACATTGTCTGAATATTTTAGTTTACAATGATTAGTCACCCACAAGCTAAAATGTTTAGCCTGACACTTTTTATTAAATCAATCTTCACCATTCCTATATATATATATATATATATATATATATATATATATATATATATATATATATATATATATATATTATAATGCCTTACACTGAAGGGTCCCCCAAGCTTTGCGCGTAGAAATATATAGCTTCCAACCTGTATATAAACATTATCATTACAAACATAACCATGCAACAAACATACGAAGTGTTTACTTTTACACCTTTTAAATCCATCCCATTTTGGATGTCCTAATAACTCCTCACTTTTTGTCCGAGTTCTCACCATCTACCTCATACATCTAATCTCTCTTACTCCATCCTTCCCTCTCAATGTCCACGATGACCTCCCTTATACCCCTATAAATCAAGGGTTTTATAGGTGGTAACACAATCCAAAGAACAATAATGATTACATAAAAGAATGATGTCACACACATAACAAATGATGTACATGGTTCAACAACTTACTTATGCCCAGGGGTACTAGGGAATCTTCTATATTAAATAAGAACTTAGATCGACAGAGTTGTAATACTTCTCAATGGTACAATAATGCATGCCCCATTCTCATGGGCTTAGTTTACATTTATAAGGAAATTTAGGATAGTCTAAAGACCCTTTAATCACTATCCTTAAGAGTTCTGACTTATCTTTTAATCATGGTCAGTTTTTATAAGTTACATAGTTTAAGTAGTTCTTCTTTGACCGAAAGACTTCATTAGTAATGAGCGTCAGCGATCGAGCAGGTGTCGAGCATGTTCGAGTAAAATAACTGACCCCACAGTTGTCCTTAAATTTCAGGGGCTCATTGAGGTCGTTGGGGTTTGTTCCCTAGTCACCCGCTGATGTTGGATAAGTGTTCATGTTCTTCAGAGATAACAAGGTTCCTCCTTTGGTCAAAGTTCAACAATCGTTTTAGATTTCTCTGGATTAAATGGAGGGCAATATTTTAATTACCCTAAGTACTTAAGCGTCTTCGCCTGTTCAGTTCCCAAGGGGCATGCTCGTAATTTGTCATTACGGCTTAGCCTTAGAGGGATGCAACTGTCTCTTCAGTAACTAATAATTGTCATTTTAGTTATTGTGAATATAATGATCCTTTTAGGGAACCGTGAGAGTATTTTTCACCACAAAAGACTGGTCCCTTTCTTTCTTCTTCATTTCAAAATCGCTGCATTTAGAGAAAAGATTTCAACTTTTTTTTTTGTAAGAACTTCTTTCATTTTCCTTAATTACCGAGTCCTTTTTCTTTTTTTATTTTCCTTGAGTTACCTCATTTTTCAACAATGGTGTATGTGATCAATGAAAACACCATAGGCAGGTTTAAACTTGACTATATCGCAAAGTCAGTCAAATTAGAGTTGGTTGAAAGCCCTTGTGAAGTCTGTAAACTTAATGAGGTCCCTTGGCTACCCTTAATATTAATTGCTGAGTGTGGGGTTACTTTTTCCCATAATAAACTCTTTCTTGAAATCTGTCAACACTTTGACATGGCCCCAACCCATGCTGCTCCAAATATTTAGAGGATCATTAATAGGGTTCATCGTATTAACGAATTGTACGGGACTAAAATGGACATCAACGATATCATCTACTATTATCAACGGGTGTTGACCCATGAAAACATTTATTATTGAAAAATGGGGGTAGTAAATCGAGCCTTTATGGTAAACATGGTTGATTGCAATAAGGAGTACTGGGATAATGGTGTGATTGTGAAGACCTGGTAGCACACACCCCTTCCCGAGGGCACAAAATATGAAGGGAAAAAGTTCCCTCAAGAAGGAAATAGAATATATTAGTTCATTGTTATGTGTATTCTTTTCATCTTCCATTCTCAATTTATTGATTGTAATCGTTTTCTCTGTATGTCTTAACAACAAACAACAAGAGGAAACTTACTCGCGACAAAGACATCAATTTTGTCAAACCCGAGAAGATCTATTCGTTAAAGAACCTGCTTCAGGACAAAGATCTTATACAATTAGATGTTTTTCTCCTCGGATTCATAAGTCCAACCACCTCCTTTATTGCATGGCCGGTCGACCAAACTCCATTTATCCCACTTGAGTTGAATGATCTAGAGGTTTCCACCTCCGAGGGTTAAAACGACGTCGTAACATCCTCATTATTTGAGTCATTAAACATACCCTTCATCCCCCCTACTCAGCTTTCTCCTAGTTCTATGTCCCCCAAGATAAATGTAATTGATCTAATTTATCTCAATCTGAGCCCAAGGTCCCGCATGCTCGCCCATGAAGAAATAAAAAGAGTTTGCCTAACTTATGAAAAAGAAATATAAAGTTGGTAGTACTACTAACCCCTTGGGAGATGGGGACTCCCCAACTAAGGATGTGGAGCCCCTACTAAGAAATTCAAGAAGGATAAGTCTCACTATCGCCCTCTTATTAATGTGGGGAAGAATGTTGCTGACAAGGGAAAAGTTATTTCTCACTTTGTTATTAGTCACGCTAACATGGCATGCGACTTGATTAGGTAAGCCCGACTTCCTGTTGATAAGGTAGATTTTACCAATCTAACTAAAGATCGTGTGTGGAACATTCTTCTCATATATTTCATCTTGTAAGTTTGTTTATTCATATCTGTCTTTCTTCGCATCTCTTCTCAGTTGTAAATCATTCATTTTTCTTTCCTTTGTACCTTGTAGTTCTCAGTTGATTATGACCAATTTTTGGAGAGATACAACGCCTTAAGAAAATCCCACCATGATGTGGAGATATCCTTGGATGAGGTGGCAAAGGCCTTGGAATTTGATCGGGCAATCGATGAAGCTGTGGTTGCTAAGAAGGAGAATTTTGACCAGAAGGTCCAGATGTTGGAAACTGACAATACAGACCTTAATAGGAAGATTAGTAAGTCTATCGACTTTGTTGCTACTGTTAAGAGGGTCAAGGACAACACCGAGAAGTCCAAAGTTGAGGCTAAAAATGCCAAGACCACAGATAAGAAGTCAAAGGCCAAGGGTGAGGAGGCCATGGTTGGAGTTGAGAATGATAAATTTGATGCCTTTACATATGGCTGGGACAAGGATTTTGACAAGGTTCAATTACATATTGGATACCTAAGGAAGGTATTCATTAAAAAGGGGTGGGATGAAACCTTTGTGAAGACGGGAGTTCTCGAGGACTTCGAGCTATTCAAGGAGGATGATACAAGCCCCCCTCCTCCAATTGATGATGAAGATGATGATTATAATAATGAGGATGAGGGGATGCTCGGTGACTCGTCTATCGATATTGAGGTTGTCAAGTTGGTGTCGATCAAAAAAATTAGGTCGACTCTTATCAAGAGGCTGAGAAGGAGGAAGCCAAATTTTCCACAACCAAGGTTCTCAATAAGGCTGGTACTCCTCAATATGTCGAGAAGGCTAAGAATTGGGCCAACAAGTTGGAAGACATGATTGTTGTTCAGGCTTTCGAGAAGGCAAATGTGGAGAGAAAGCTATTATGAACTCTACCTAGATCTGTGAGATCTTATATGCGTTTTTATTTATTCACGCTTGCGGTGGATGGGTTTTCCCCATTGACTCTTATTAATGAAACTTCAAATTTTAAATTAACTTTATATGTTCATTTATCTCGTAATATTTTATGCATATTTTTTATTTACTGAGTTTGAATAACTAACCATGTGTCCTTTTTTTTCAATTTGATGTATGATATGCAACACTTTTTTATTTTTCATCAAGACCTTGAAGAGAGGCTTATAAGACTACTTATTACAGGTCGTGACAATATTAATAACCTCGACCATATATTGGGTTTTGATGCATCATCGCGAGCAAAAAAAACCTATTGAGATCTACATTAACTTTTTTCATCAGGTTGTGGGAAACATCGCAGGCGAATATGGCATGATTTATGTCAACCAAGCGAATCATAATGAAGCGTAAGCCAAATTGAGGGCTACGTTTGACAAGGATATGGTCGATGAGTTGACAAAAGTTGAAAGTCTTAACTAGAAATAGGTAAACATTGAATATATCCATTTGAAAAAAATTTATATGATGTAGGACAACCTTTGGGGAGTGAGAGAGATCGATGTTCTCCTAGTATAGAAGATTAATTAATGACTTGATAGCCGAGATTGGGAGAGCTAAAAAGTCTTTACTAGACAAAAAGTCTTCACCACACAAAAAATCTTTGAATGATACTTGAAATGTTTCCTACAAAATTGGAAGGTTCAATGACTTAGCCATTGAAAAAGTGCCAAAGGATTCCCAACATTGGTATTGGTATGACCCTGACTGCCCTAATTTCAGGCTCCCTCCTTAAAGACTTGATTATTTGTGGATCCAATTGGATGTCATTTTAATTAGTCAGATACGACTGTATTTGGGCAAACATGCCTTTAATGGCGATGATAAAATCCGTCGACCTCATTACTTAGTCAACAGGGTGACTCTAGGAGGCTCATAAGGATTAGAGATGTGGCTGATGTAGTTAGGCTCTCCGGGCCTGCTAAGAAAGTTGAGTCCCCCAAGGTTGCCCCAATTTAGGCAAGTGACTCATTTATTTCTCAATTTTAAATTATTTGTGACTTTAAATTTCCTAGTAATAACATAAATTATTAATGGAAATTATTACGCTTTTCTTTCCCTTATGTTTTGTGGTCCATATGGTCTTATCTTTCAAGTAATTTTGTCGTATCAAACCTTAGGCATAAAGCCTAAAAAGAAAGAATGCACCTATTTGTGAGGTCGCCTCCTAGCTAGGATTTTTTGACCTGGTTGGTACTAGGTGCCTAAGGATTACCCATAAATATTTGATATGCTATGAGTAATTATTTATGTTTTGTTAAACATATAATTATTGAGTTCTTATTTGGTCATCAATACAAATTCATGAAGTGTCCCCGCTCGGAGACCAAATGGTGGTTATTGGTTAGCCATTGAATCGATGTTGAGGAAGACATTTCAAAGTAATGTCCCTAGTGAGGGAACAAGTGGTGGTCATTGGTCGACCAGCTAATTAGTTTTGAACTAAGATATATCAATGAAGATAAATATGTGACTGATGAATAATACACCAAGCACAATCCATTTTGCTCATTACCTTCTTTATTAAATACTCAGTCCTTCCACTATGAACAATGCAAAGAGATGAAAACATAATATCCTCTAATATAATCCTAAATTAAAGCTTGACAAGTAAGAATTCGTGAGAAAACTAATAACAGTTTTCACAATGAAATAAATTAAAACTAAAAGTAATATCTCTTGAGGTTGTATACGTTCCATTCTAGGGAGCTTCCCTTCACTCCATTATTTCTAAATGTTAGGCTCCTTACAAGTCATCTTTGACCACTTTAAATTGACCTTTCTAATTCGGCCTACGTTTCTTGTCTAAGGGCTTTTTTACATTGCCCATGATTTTTTTAGGACATAGTCCTAAATCTTAAAACTCATCACCTTGCCTCCCCCATTGTACGACTTAGCCAATTATTTTTAATAGGATGAAAACTTTACGATGAAAAACTCTCGCCTTTCATCTATTAGGTCATATTGAGCATTAATTGCTTGACTATTAAGACCTTGGTTGACTAGGGAGGACTTGATGGTCAATAACCCCAGTTATATGTTTCCCCTGTCAATATCCTTGGCGTAGCTAGATATGTATAGAAAATGTGGGGAAGTTGGTTGACCCATGTTCCCTTCACTTTTTTCCAATCTCTTCCTTATCCCATCGAGGACTATCTTTTTGAAGATTTTCCTTATTCATTGCTCTGGGGCAGGCCATAGTAATGCATGATCTTTTGATCATTGTGGAAACTTTAAAAGGGACTTCTCACAAATTGCGTGTTATTATGTGTTATGATGATCCAAGGAATGCCAAAACGTCTGATGATGTTCCTCAAAATGAACCTTCTCATGTTAAGATCAGTGGTTCCTCTTTAACCCATTTAGAAAAGTCATCCTTCCCAACAAAAATTACTTTCTACTAGTAGATGCAAAGGGTGGTTGGCCAATAATATATATTCCCCACAATGTAAAAGTCCAAATAATCGTGAGGCACTTGAGGTCACTGGAGGGCTAATGCACTAAGGGCGAGAAGTGTTAATAATTTTTTCACTTTCGAATGTACGCAACCGAATCTAGCTACATATATGGCCACGAGTACCTTTTTTTAATAACTCTAAATTCCAGTGATCTGCACCCTCCATGACTTCCACGTATCCTCTCATGTAGCTCGTAGAGGGTTTGGCCGATGTCATCTAAGTTAATACATTGAACGTATAGTCCCAAAAAAGATCATCGATAAATATTTTCGTCAGGGGACAAATGAAAGTGAATAACCGTTACCCTAATTTAAGTTTCTTCCTTCTGGCCATCAAGAAAACAAAATCCACTTTTAAATAATGAACTATCAAATTTGTTCAACTCAGGACCCTATTGATGGTCATAATCAACTCAACAAGTGTTCCCTTGTTGATGTTGTGTTAATGGATATAATGCACTTGAATTGTTAACTTTAGATATCATTTCATGGCTAAAGCTAGTGTGGCTAAGGCATCCACGTGATTGTTAGAAACTATTGTACTTATACATGTTTGAGCTGAGAAACCAGGTGATGGGACTTTGCTAGGAATTTGACAACAGTCTTCAGTCACAAAAGACGTCAAGTTGATCCACTCACAAGGAAAGTTCCTTCCTCAAATCGATGATCAATGCTTCATACTCCATGTCATTATTGGATGCTTCAAATCCTAAACATATTGTCTATTTGAGGGAAGTGTTCTCCATGGATACCAGTAATATTCATACCCCTGTTCCAAATAAAGTGTAAATATACCCAACTCAATTTGTTGAACTCTTCGATGTGGGACACGGAGAAAAGGCATTTCTATATTTTGTAACTCATTTAACACTCACAATTGTTACAAGACAGTTGTGTTCCAACTACTTATAAGACATGATGAGGTATGGCAATAGATATGGAACCCAATGGACATGAAAGATGTGTAGACATTCACACCAAAAATCATATTATTTAATACTCCCCATTGGATGTTAACAAATCAACCATCCAATGATTATTAACTCATTAAAACTTTATTAACAAAAATCTATCGACAAAAATCAAAGTTAAGGAAAAATAGTTCAACTTATTGTATTATTGAATTGGTGTTGGACGTGCTTAACAATGCCTCGTAAAAATCATTACTAGAAAAAATCAATTGAAAAAACATAGTTAAAAGAAAAAAAGAGTACAATGCACTTAAGTTCCAAAAGAGTAGGATTTCTGATCCTCCCCCTCAAAAGCTCCCTCTGATTTGGAGAAGTCTGCGCATTCCAATCCCATGTATAAATTTTTGGAATGTTGCTTTCGAAAGTGACTTGATAAACATATCATCTAGGTTGCTAATTAAATGCACTTGCTTTACTTCAATTTCTTTTTTCTTTTGAAGCACATGAGTGAAGAAAAACTTTAGTAAAATGTGCTTAGTTTTGTCTCCATTGAGGAAGTCTTCCTGAACTTGGGCAATGCATGTTGCATTCTTTTCATATATGATATCGAAAACATTTGTAATGAAAGAAAATTGACAACAACTACGAACATGTTGAATTAAAGATCTCTGCCGTACACATTCACGACTAACTTCATGAAGGGCTATAATTTGAGTGTAATTATAAGAAGCAGCTATTAATTTTTTTTTTAGTAGAACGCTAAGAAATAGCAGTATTAGCTCTATGAAATACATAACCTATTTGGGATCGACCCATGAGGATAAGAGAGATATCCATAATCTGCATAACCTACTAACCCATAACCATTAGATAGATTAGAATAATATATGACCGTGTGAGTGGCTCCTCGTAGATCTCTTAGGATATGCTTGATACTGATCCAATTTCTTTTTGTTGGTTTAGAACTATATCTAGCAAGCAAGTTAACTAAGAATGAAATATCTGGTATAGTGCATTCTGCTAAGAATAATGCACCAGTTGTACTTAAATATGTTACTTCTCGACCCAATATTCTCATCACCTTCTTTAGGATGGTATGGATCTTCATATTACAAATATAGTTCGGGGACTCTTCGTCTACACCCATCCAATTAGAGAATCAAAATTTCAGGTGTGATTGTGACTTTGACGTAGGTCAATATGATTTTAGAACTTCAGGTTCAAAAAATGTAAATAGTAATTGAGAAGTTCAAGTCTTAAATTGCAGATATGAATGGGGAATTTCAAGTCCCAAATTTCAACTGGTGTTGGGAATTACTAATCCCAAATTTTTATTTTTCAAATTACAATTAAGATGTTCAATTTAAAACTCAATGAATGATGAATTGATATAAAAAAAATGAAAACAATGTTATAACAAACAACAAATGAAAAATTTTCAAGTCATGAAATAATTATAATAATAATAATAATAATAATAATAATAATAATAATAATAATAATAATAATAATAATAATAATAATAATAATAATAATAATAATAATATGTAGCCAACATTAGGGTCGTATATGTTCCTATAAAACTATTTGTAATCTTTGATGGATGATCTTTATGTGTTGCAAAATTACTCACTTGCATGATTCAGTAAGCACATAGGCTCACTGGGTAATGATAATGAACCAAAAACATACCTTTGTTTAGAGATATGAGAATGATAAAAAAATGTATACTCTTTAAAAATAGTTCAAGTTCTCACCAATATACTTTGCTCCCGAGATGGTTGAGAAAAAAAGAAGGATCAATCGTGCCGATAACGTGTTATAAAATATAGTACAAAGAGAATTAAGAGAGAAATAATATTATATTTCTCAAAATGTGTGTTCAAACTCATATGAGGATCACCATATTTATAGGATATGATGAGATATCCCAATAAACATGGAACCCAAAAGACATGAAAGATGTATGGATATCCACACCAAAAGTCATATTATTTAACATTTATTTATATATTGGTGTTATATATATATATTGTATTGATTTTAAAGCAAGGTCAACTGTTATTACAAAATATATATTTTTGTCTTACAATGCCAATTTAACATTTACATAACATATAATGATTGTAACAACCCTCACGTTTGGTAGCCTACTTTATATTTATTTACTATGTGTAGTAATTAATTATAAAGTGATGGATGTTGAGTAGATATTAATTTAATATGGGAAAGGTTAATATTTACTGAAACGTTGTATGATTACATGATGAGTAGGTAAAGATATCCATGTGGGGATTTATAGTGTCATAAGATATAGAATGACATTTTGGCTTAATATGAAACCGGAAGTAAAATGAGTTATAAAATTCCCAAATGATAATTTGGATAGTGTAGTTAGTCCCGGTAGGTGCGAGATAGTCGAAATAAGTGCCATATTGCATTATGGTATTTCGGGCACTTTTGACTGGTTATGGCTTAAATAGTGTAGTCGCGTATTATTGTATCGCGTATTAGTCACTTAAGTGGGCTTTTAGGACTTAAGCCCCGTTTTATTTCCCACCCCTATTCCCATTCTTCCATTTTTACAAAAATTGAGCCCTAGAGAGAGTAGACAGAGGAAGAGAACTTGGGAGAAGAGAGAGAGATTTGGAGATTCAAGCTTGGACCATTGCCTACACCAACTCAAATCTGCATTTGTCTGATCAAGGAAAGTAATCTACTTGCTATTACATGATTTAAGGAGAATAATTAGTTGTGATAGTTATGAATTTGTTGTGTTTAATCATTTTTGGGTTTTAGTAGATAAATTTGGGTATTAACCCTTGGAAATTGATTTGGATGATAAATGTAGTTGAGGTTGATAGATAGATATACTAGGATGTAGTAATTGCAACAAAATGATTTGAGTTTGGTTGGTTTGGGTTTGGGAGAACTTTGGAGTTTAAAACTCCATAGCCAAATTTGGCTATTCCGCAGGGGCGAATCGATTCGGCCCCTAGGGCGAATCGATTCGTATAAGTTGCAGAATCCCAGGTCTTGGTAACCGAATCGATTCGGGTTAAGGCCGAATCGATTCGGCATTTGCAGAAACCTGGGTTTGTTTTTCGAACCGATTCGCTTTCAGAGCGAATCGATTCGCTGGGGCGAATCGATTCGGGCCTTGCTGTTTTGAGTCATTTTCTTTTTAAAATTTTTGATCTTTTTCTTTAGGTTTAGTACCTAGGAACCTTCTTGAAAGAAGTAAACTTAGAATCCCAGAGTATTAGTTGAGTTTGGTCGTTACCCTAGACTAGAAATGGGTTCATCTGGGGTTTATTTCGGGGAGGTTTAAAGTGATGTTAAGGCATTACTTATTTTAATTAAAACTTTTTGAAGTTTGGAAGTTAGGAGTTTGTATGCCCTAAATTGGAGACTAAAGGGCTTATCAAAGTTATATGAACTTTGGGGATTTGTAGGATCATAATGATCATTTGGAGACTTAGTCGGAATTTGTAATTTGAGGAATATTAATGACAATATTCGATGGGAATTAGGTTCGCATAAAATGAACCCGATTGTTTAATAATGATAGGTTTAAAATAAAAAAAGAACTAATCACTTGGGTAATGGAATTGGATATTGGTAATAAATATGATAATAAAATGTAAATGTTAATTTACTGTTACACACCTCTCTAAATGACATCATAAGGGAAGTTCGTTCGTGAGGTGAAGCCCCCTGGCTAATGAATGCAGGGTGGATATAGTCCTAGGCCATGTGAGCGCTTTTATATATATGTATTTTTTCTGTGATGGGTAGGAGATTCCGGGTGTGGTCTTGACTACCCCGCAGGCACATGGCCGCTTCCCGGCGTATTGCGATAGGTGCCCAGGTTGTCTTATGTTAGGCCCTGGAAGATGATGGTCATTTAGGGGAGCGCACAGTGGGGAAACCCGGACGGGCGGTCTTAGAATCGTTATATATATATATATGAATATAACTATTTTTCATCAAGTGGGACTTGATGGTTGATAAACGCCACAAAGAGCGTATGATTAATGCCATAAAGAGCATAGATATGTGCCATAAAGAGCACGGGAATGAAATTAATGAAATATGTGCCATAAAGAGCACTTGATGTAAATGATATCCCTATTAACGGATGGAAAGATAAAAATGGGAAGTTTTAATTAATGAAAGGAAATTATAACTTCTTGATTAAACCGAATAAATGGTTTTATTCCTAATAAGGAATGTAAGAAGGAAATGGAAATTGTATTAATGAGTAATGGTTTTAAATTAAAGTGCTTTACTTTTAAATTCTTGTTTGAATTGTAGATAGCATGCCATATTATCATCCTTATCATTCATGCATAACTATTCATTTCTATCATGCTTTTTATTTCTTTTGGTAATCATATAGAACCCGGCCCTGACCGGTTTACTTTTCTTGTTGTCTATATGATTGTATCCGCTCAGGTGCTCCCCCGCAAGGACGCCTGTTTTGATGTTCCCCTTCCTTTGCCTTCGACGAGCTGTAAGACTTTGCGGGTTATTACAGGACGTTGTATTAGACGCTCTCATTCTTGTTATTCTAGATATGATCGGGTCTTTTCACTCGGGCGTGTGGTCCAAACATTTGTATTTGATTAATGAATGTATTACATAAGATATTAAATTTATTGTACGGTGTTCTATGTAGCTGTGGACCGACAGCTTATTCGGTCCATTTGTGTACATACGTTTTAGTTGTATTATATATATTCCTATGGAATTCCACTTGCTTATCAGATTTGGGTTGTTTAAATTTAATATTCTTAACTGCATTTTTAAAATTTTACACTTATTGGCAACCCGTTTTCTGAGGTATTGGGTGGTTTTCCCGTATACTCAGTTCATTATATTGATGCTGAGAATGATATCTATCCATGATTCCTATTACGTTTGAGTATCGGGCTGGCCACCCCTTATCTTGGATCGCGGGTTGTCACAGATGGTATCAGAGCATCGGGTTCTAGAGTACTAGGATCTGTGTGTGGACTTGTCGCGTTCTACCGTAGCATTCTTTGATGTAGAGCCTAATGTTAGGACTTCTTTGTTGCTCATGTTTACGATCTTCTGCCCGATAGATTGTTTAACTAGTATTCTAATATTGTTGTTCTTCCATCTCAGATGCCGCCTAAGAGAGGTCGCCCACTGAGACGAAATAGGGTTACAGAAGAGGAGGTAGGTCCTCCACCACCCCCACAAGGGACCATTAACGTTGCAGATGTAGGAAACATAGTGGCTCAAGCGGTTAATGTTGCCATGACTGCAGTGGTCCAACAATGGCCACGGGCTCCAGGTGTTCAAGCTCCTACGGGACTTACTCCGTGGGAAAGGGTTAGGGAGTCCTTTCTAAAGGGCAATCCCCCAGAATTTGAGGGAGGCACGGATGCGGTTAAAGAAAATCAATGGAAGAAAGACATGCAACGCCACCGTCGAATGATAGAATGCAGTGAGAATAAGAAACAAGTCCTTACCACCTCTAAGCTTGTCGGATCTGCGTTACACTGGTGGGAGACGATGACCACACCAGAGCAGAGCGACACAATGACGATCACTAAGTTCTGGGATTTGTTTGGTCTTAAGTATTTTCCTCCCGCAGTTCAGAGGGAGATGAAGAGGAAGTTACAAGATGTAGTGCAAGGGGAGAGATCTGTAGCGGAGTATGAAGAGGAGTTCACCCGGTTGGCAAGTTTTGTACCGGATGAGGTGACTCCGGAAGAGAGGAAGATCTCAAAGTTTGTGGGAGGTCTAAACTGGAGAATCCGGCAACACTTATTAGGTAACCCAGCTTTACAAACTTTGGGGGAGGTTATGAATGCAACCTTACTCTATTGTCAGGAGCTTCGATTATATACGGAGGGTAGCAAGAAAGCTACTGATGTGAGGCAAGTAGGAAAGCTTGGTGGGTTTATTACGAGTGGCAATAATAATAATAATAGGCACGGACAGGGTGCTTTGCAACAGGCAGGCCGGGGTGGCCCTGGAGGTAGAGGTCGTCCGGGCCGAGGCGTTTCCCAATTTAGGAATAACCGAGGTCGAGGTCAGGAGGATATGAAGGGACGGTGCTTCCAATGTGGGGAGGTAGGTCATTACAAGAAGGAGTGTCCTCAGAGGATTGGGGGTCAGTTTCCTAGGGCCCCGCAGCAGCCATATGTTCAGTTTCCACCTCCGGTACCTATTATAGTTGTTCCTCTGCAGCAGGGACAACTACAGTATGGACGTGATTGTCATATTCAGGAGGCTATGCTTCCTCCATCTCTTCCGGCATTGCCCGTTATTGAGGGTAAGTTTTTCTTTACTTGAGTTACGTGAGTACGTGTTATTCGATGCGGGTGTTACGCGCTCATTTGTTTTATGAGCTCTTCTCAGATTACAGATTTGATAAGATCTGCTGAGAGTATTTCTTTTTCTAGCGTTGAGTTTTTATTTATGTGTGATGGTTCGCTCATTTCTTTTGTTTGTATGTATATAGGAATTTCTTTTACTAATTTGTGCTTTGAGGCCGATTTACTCGTCCTTAACATGGTCGAGTATGATGTGATATTGGTATGTGATTGTTATGCCTTATCTCCATGACCAACAAAGTTGAGTAGTAGCGTATAGGATGGGTTCCTTGTCTGGATTCCGCTTCTGCGGGACGCTCCACGCGCGAACCTTAACGACGTTAGGAGTGGAGATACACCGCCTTTACTTTATTTTATTTTATGTATATTACGCTCTATCTCCATGATCAACCAGTTAAGTAGGCATGTGTCGGAGGGGTTCCTTGTTTGGATTTCGCTTTGTGAGACACTCCGCCGCATGAACACTTAACGATGTTGTGAGTGGAGAGATACTATCCTTTCCTTTTATTCTATTTTATTAAATTGTTGTTGGAAGTTGGGATTGGAAAGTTTAGCCGAATCACGTAGAATAGTGATTAGGGGCTATTAAAGTGCGACATAGAAGCACTGCATATGGTTCTCTCCTCTGGTCGATGCGAGGGAGATTGAGACACGAAGTCGAATTGAGACTTCGGGATATGCCTTGATAAGAAGGCTATTTAATAAGATGTGTATATATGTTATAGGGCATATAATTATAAGGCTTTATGGAAAGTAAATATTTGATTTGTTAAGTTTCAATTATCTATAGGGTAAGGTGTCTATAGGTAGAATCTTTTCGATCCCGAATATGTGTCTTAGACCTGTATATCTTGATGACCGACAACGCGAGGTAGTAGTGTAACGGGAGGGTTCCTTGTTTGGATTTCACTTCGGCGAGACGTACCACGCACGAAACCAAGAAAATGTCGGAAGTTAAGGGAGGTCTTGGGCACTAGGGATATACTTAGTATTAGGTGCATACGACTTAGATAGGGTATAGTATAGGTAGGTAGACTTTAAGATTGTTTGGACATAAGGCCCTTAGTTATGTGACGTTAGTTTAGGAAGGTTGTCGGGAGTTGACCACGAACAGATTGTGTTAACTCTATAAGGGGTTGGTTCCCTGATCACGAGAAGTGGGAGATTTCGAGAAGTTGGTTGGTTAGGCCGAAGGAGATGAGGCCTCTAGTAGTAGAGTGTTACGGAGGTAACGAAAAGAATGAATTGACTCACACCCCTGAGCCATATTGTGAAGCTCGAGGGTGGATTCAATTGACAAGCCTCTGCCAGGATTGGGAGTAATAATACTGGAGCATAGACCTAACGTTTATGCGCCTCATATGCTAAGACTTGTGAGAAGTATTATCCCGTGCTTGAATTAAATTCAGCGTGGGGGTGACCGTTGTGTAGGAAAGGGAAGTGCTACTTCCTGGGCGGAATTAAATCCTTCGTGCGAGCCACATTTTTGTCGCAAGATGTCGTAGGAGACACAAGGGTGGTTAAGACCACCTATACAAGCTGCTGATTTAGGGAACAGAACCCTACTCTAATGAGTTTGAGGGTGGGGTGCGTTTCCATAAGAGAATCTTTGTCCCGATTGAGAAGGACTTTAGAAGGGCAGATATGGAGAAATGTTGCGTTTTTAAGGTTGAGTTACATCTGGGTAACGACATCATGTGTCAAGTTATACGTCGCCAGTAGTAGTGGTCGGGCATGGAAAGGTTATTGGACTGCATGGGACGCCCTTGATTTTAGTTTCCGACTGAAATAGAATGTTCATTTCCCATTTGTGGCATGTTTCCAAACCATGGGAATCAGATTATGGTTAAGCACTTCTTATTATTCTCAACAGATGGGCAGACCGAGAGGGTAAACCAAATGTTGGAGGTTGTGCTCCTTATGTGCGTCCTTGACTTCAAGATTAGTCGGGGACAGTGTCTCCCACTAGTTGAATTCGCTTATAATGATTTGTATCGATTCACTATTGGGATGGCGCTTCATAAAGCCTCGTAGGTTAGGCCTTGTGGTTCTCCCACTTGTTGGATGGAAGTGGGAGATGATAAGTTTCTCGGACCTAAGATGATTCAGGATACTTCCTCGAAGATCAAGCTTATTTGAAATCGCATTCGGATAAATCAAGATCGACGAAGAGTTGGGTCGGTGCGGGGAGAAGGCATATGGAGTTTGAGGTCGGTGGACGGGGTAGGTGCGAGTATTACCTATGAAAGGCAACAACCATTTTGGGAAAAAGGGAAAACTTGCACCGCGTTACGTTGGACCATTCCTATAAATATTAAGGTGGGTCCGATAGCCTATTAACTTGCTTTACCAAAATAGTTGCAGTAAGTCCAGGACGTGTTCCATGTCTCCTCTGTAAAGTAGTACAAGAGATGTGATGGTGCCTTCAGGAACATTTCCTTCGAGGATGTTGGGATGCAACTTGTAGTTACTTATGAGGAGTAGTCGGTTGCCATTCTAGAGCGGGGAGACCGGCTATTGAGATCGCTAGTAGTACCTTTAGTTATGGTGCAATGCAGTCACCATAGTGTCGAGGAATCGACATGGGATTGCGAGGATGATATGCGGGGAAGTATCCACATCTCTTCTTGCAAGATACGCCTGAATTTTGGGGGCAAAATTCCCTCTTAAGGGGGGGAGTATGTAACAACCCTCACGTTTGGTAGCCTACTTTATATTTATTTACTATGTGTAGTAATTAATTATGAAGTGATGGATGTTGAGTAGATATTAATTTTAATATGGGAAAGGTTAATATTTACTGAAACGTTGTATGATTACCTGGTGAGTAGGTAAAGATATCCATGTGGGGATTTATAGTGTCATAAGATATAGAATGACATTTTGGCTTAATATGAAACCGGAAGTAAAATGAGTTATAAAATTCCCAAATGATAATTTGGATAGTGTAGTTAGTCCCGGTAGGTGCGAGATAGTCGAAATAAGTGCCATATTGCATTTTGGTATTTCGGGCACTTTTGACTGGTTATGGCTTAAATAGTGTAGTCCCGTATTATTTTATCGCGTATTAGTCACTTAAGTGGGCTTTTAGGACTTAAGCCCCGTTTTATTTCCCACCCCTATTCCCATTCTTCCATTTTTACAAAAATTGAGCCCTAGAGAGAGTAGAGAGAGGAAGAGAACTTGGGAGAAGAGAGAGAGATTTGGAGATTCAAGCTTGGACCATTGCCTACACCAACTCAAATATGCATTTGCCTGATCAAGGCAAGAAATCTACTTGCTATTACATGATTTAAGGAGAATAATTAGTTGTGATAGTTATGAATTTGTTGCGTTTAATCATTTTTGGGTTTTAGTAGATAAATTTGGGTATTAACCCTTGGAAATTGATTTGGATGATAAATGTAGTTGAGGTTGATAGATAGATATACTAGGATATAGTAATTGCAGCAAAATGATTTGAGTTTGGTTGGTTTGGGTTTGGGAGAACTTTGGAGTTTAGAACTCCATAGCCAAATTTGGCTATTCCGCAGGGGCGAATCGATTCGGCCCCTAGGGCGAATCGATTCGCATAAGTTGCAGAATCCCAGGTCTTGGTAACCGAATCAATTCGGGTTAAGGCCGAATCGATTCGGCATTTGCAGAAACCTGGGTTTGTTTTTCGAATCGATTCTCTTTCAGAGAGATTCGATTCGCTGGTGCGAATCGATTCGGCCCTTAGGACGAATCGATTCGGGCCTTGCTGTTTTGAGTCATTTTCTTTTTTAAATTTTTGATCTTTTTCTTTAGGTTTAGGACCTAGGAACCTTCTTGAAAGAAGTAAACGTAGAATCCCAGAGCATTAGTTGAGTTTGGTCGTTACCCTAGACTAGAAATGGGTTCATCTGGGGTTTATTTCGGGGAGGTTTAAAGTGATGTTAAGGCATTACTTATTTTAATTCAAACTTTTTGAAGTTTGGAAGTTAGGAGTTTGTATGCCCTAACTTGGAGACTAAAGGACTTATCAAAGTTATATGAACTTTGGGGATTTGTAGGATCATAATGATCATTTGGAGACTTAGTCGGAATTTGTAATTTGAGGAATATTAATGACAATATTCTATGGGAATTAGGTTCGCATAAAATGAACCCGGTTGTTTAATAATGATAGGTTTAAATAAAAAAAGAACTAATCACTTGGGTAATGGAATTGGATATTGGTAATGAATATGATAATAAAATGTAAATGTTAATTTACTGTTACACACCTCTCTAAATGACATCATAAGGGAAGTTCGTTCGTGAGGTGAAGCCCCCTGGCTAATGAATGCAGGGTGGATATAGTCCTAGGACATGTGAGCGCTTTTATATATATGTATTTTTTCTGCGATGGGTAGGAGATTCCGGGTGTGGTCTTGACTACCCCGCAGGCACATGGCCGCTTCCCGACGTATTGCGATAGGTGCCCAGATTGTCTTATGTTAGGCCCTGGAATATGATGGTCATTTAGGGGAGCGCACAGTGGGGAAACCCGGACGGGCGGTCTTAGAATCGTTATATATATATATATGAATATAACTATTTTTCATCAAGTGAGACTTGATGGTTGATAAACGCCACAAAGAGCGTATGATTAATGCCATAAAGAGCATAGATATGTGCCATAAAGAGCACGGGAATGAAATTAATGAAATATGTGCCATAAAGAGCACTTGATGTAAATGATATCCCTATTAAGGGATGGAAAGATAAAAATGGGAAGTTTTAATTAATGAAAGGAAATTATAACTTCTTGATTAAACCGAATAAATGGTTTTATTCCTAATAAGGAATGTAAGAAGGAAATGGAAATTGTATTAATGAGTAATGATTTTAAATTAAAGTGATTTACTTTTAAATTCTTGTTTGAATTGTAGATAGCATGCCATATTATCATCCTTATCATTCATGCATAACTATTCATTTCTATCATGCTTTTTATTTCTTCTGGTAATCATATAGAACCCGTCCCTAACCGGTTTAATTTTCTTGTTGTCTATATGATTGTATCCGCTCAGGTGCTCCCCCGCAAGGACGCCAGTTTTGATGTTCCCCTTCCTTTGCCTTCGACGAGCTGTAAGACTTTGCGGGTTATTACAGGACGTTGTATTAGACGCTTTCATTCTTGTTATTCTAGATACGATCGGGTCTTTTCACTCGGGCGTGTGACCCAAACATTTGTATTTGATTAATGAATGTATTACATAAGATATTAAATTTATTGTACGGTGTTCTATGTAGTTGTGGACCGACAGCTTATTCGGTCCATTTGTGTACATACGTTTTAGCTGTATTATATATATTCCTATGGAATTCCACTTGCTTATCAGATTTGGGTTTTTAAATTTAATTTTCTTAACTGCATTTTTAAAATTTTACACTTATTGGCAACCCGTTTTCTGAGGTATTGGGTGGTTTTCCCGTATACCCAGTTCATTTTATTGATGCTGAGAATGATATCCATCCATGATTCCTGTTACGTTTGAGTATCGGGCTGGCCACCCCTTATCTCGGATCGCGAGTTGTCACAATGATGTATTAGGATTGGATATGTTTCTTTTTCACCTTAGGATATGACCATTTGATCTAATACATTTTTTCCACTTTCCCTATTTGCTACATATTACTCATTTTTTAGTACAATGTGTTTGTGATGATAAGACTATAACCGAGGGATGTTTAAAAAATTGATCCACCCAAACAATCAAATGCAATTTTTTTCTCTAAAAAATTATGTTGGCCTAAGACAAACAACATGTGAGGCCCTCCACTAACAGACAAAGCTGTTGTGTGAGCAAGGTCTGTGGGGTAGTTTAATTAGCGCGGAACCAGTATCCATTTTTATAGCAATTTTTTAAAAATTATATAATAACCCTATAAATTTGACCCTTTTCACCATTAATTTCATTCTCAATCTTATTTGAACCCTTGTTATCACTTTCAATCTCTTTAATTCTCAAAATCAATGAAAAACATTCCATCCAAGCAATTTGAAGATGTTGAATACCAACAAACCCCAAAAAGCCAGGAATTTGAGGGGAATCATTGTAAGGAAAAAATTTAGAGGATGGAAACATCTTATTTCGTAGGAGTTGGGCTTCTACATCACAGTTACTAGTAACGTGGTCAGCTTAGCTCTAGTTTATGAGAAAAAAGGAAGCTAAGCCCCTATCTATTATGCGAGTAAAACTTTGCTCGACAAAGAGAAAAGATGCCTCACCTAGAATAACTAGTGTGTGCACTGGTGATAACCTTTTGCTTCCAAATATTACTTTGAGGCACGCACAATCATTTTCCTGGCCTCAGTCCTTCTAGAGGCAATTATTCAAAAGTCCAACCTATCTGACAAATGTCCAAACGGTTTGTGGAGTTGAGAAGGTTCGATATCGAGTACAACCTAAAATGTAGATCAATGGGTAGGTTATAGCTGACTTTATCATCGAGTTCTTCAACGAACGGGAACCAAGCGAAGTAACCACCAAAATTTAGGTGGATGTCGGAGAAGTGGTCGAAGAAGGGGAACGAAGGACCCTTCACCTACATAGAGCATCCAATTATATGGGGGCAGCCCTTTGGGCATTAGCTGTTTTGTGTGTATAGGTGGGGGGACTTATTGGGCCAAGTCACACATGCGAGCGCGCCGCCGCCATCCGGCCGGACGACCCGACCTGCACGTGTGCGCCTTGCCACCGCCATCCATCCGGTCCGTGCTCGTGTCCGGATCCTGGGCTTGGGCTCATTTAGAAATAATTTTTTGGACAAATTGTAATAACCCGCGTAATTTTTAGGGTATTTTCAAAATAAAGAGGAAAAATAAAATTTTTGATAAAATTATTTTTATTTCTCAAATATGTTGAATATTATTTTTAAAGGCGAGAATTTGAACCGGTTTCGAAAAAGGAGTTAAAACAGATTTTAAAATGATTTTTAAATGTTTTTAACTCTTAGAGTTGTTTTGACTTCCAACTCTTCATTTCTTTGACTTATCTAAAGGAGTCTTTTGGATTCCAACTCTTCATTTCTTTGCATTATAAAAGAAAGTCGTGGGAAAACCATTTTAACCTACTTTTAACATACTTTTGGCACAAATTTTGGCAGAAAATATATTTTATATTCCTCTTCTTTTTATATACACATTGGCCCTTGAGATTTGTGAGTTCCAACATTAGATTAAAGGTGTTCTTGGGGCTATTTTGTTGGAGGTTCTTGGAGGAGCTTTTGTAAATCTTTTGTGTTGATCTTGAGGATGTGATCATTGGTTTCTCATCATGATTTGAGGTAGGGGGTTTTACACAATATGCTTCTTAAATCTCGCGAGTGTTATTCTCCTTGAATTCTTGTTTAATTGAACTCATATTTGAATTGATAAATTCATTGAAATCTGGAAAATAATTGTTGAAATTATTTTGATTCATGTGGTATCATTATATTGTTGATGAGCACGTTGTCATGAGATTTTAATATGGTACGGATGTTGGGCACCCGCCAAAATACCTATTCTCGGGCTATGGCTTGATAAAGCATATACGGATGGGGTGAGGCTTGGTGACTTGGTTAAAGTGTTATTGAGAAATTATATTGATAAATGCTTTGAGATTTTCATTTTGATTTGAATATTCGTACTCGTATTGTTACGCATTATTCATCGCTAACATATATTTGTTGAGCATCTTTCATGTCGTATTGTGTACTTCTCCATATTTTCTTTTAGTGGCACGTTAGCGCGGATTTTAGGGCTCTATGGAAATTGATTTTAGCGAGGATTGTTTGGGAAAGATTTGTATTATTTTGATGTATAGAGCTTTGGAGATTTGTATTTTTATTCGAATTAGATAGTTGTAATTTTAATTCGAGAGACTTGTTGTAATTGAAGAGATTGAAATTAGTGGATTTATATTATTGTGGGTTTATTTAGATGCTCTATACCTTGTCACTTGTGGATTTGGATTTATTTTATCGCATTAGTGCTCCATTCACTCTCCCCGGGCGGGCGGGGTGTTACACAAATACAGAATGATTTTTTGGTCTTAAAATTAATTATAAACGGTAATTTTTTCTGGAATAAGAACGTGGTTATTACCAGTTGAAAAATTCCTCCAACTCATAAACGTTTTTCGAAACTTTCTCTCCCACTTGACCCACGTTTTTGCCCATTAACGTTAATAATTTTTTGTAATAAAAGGAGTTTAACACCTCCATTTTTAAGATATTTCTCTCCCACAAAAAAATTCTGAAAACAGTTCTCATCTTCTAAGCAACGAAATTTTTTCATACACAGAAATAATTATTCATCCACTGAATAATTATTAACGACATAGAAATATATAATCTTCCCCCAGATTATTTATATTTATCATGATCGAGCAATATATATTTTTTAAATGGGTGTTTGTTGAGTGAGCCAGATTCGTGCAGTTGATTCGTCTTATTTTTCGACGTTGTTTTATCCTGGGGGTGGCGAGGTTGTTATCTGTCAGCACAAATTTAAGAGGCAGAGCTGCGAAACACATTAAAGAGAGCGACATTATCCGCGACTCAGCCGTGTTCCAGAATGTACCTGCTTCCGGGTGTTCTTGTTCTTTCTGTCTTGGATTTATTTGCTCCAAAATTGGGTAATTTCATTCCTTAATTCTGCATTTAATTTACTGCTGCTATAACAATTTTATGGTGTTCCCTATTCTGCCATGGACGAAATTAACTCTAACAACCTTTACAAGCCTTTCAAATATGAAGGCACCCATATTAAACAATGGAGGAAAAAATTTGCTATTTTATTTAACTACGAAAAAGGTCGCATCGTGTGTTCAATTTGACAAACCCGTAGTAAATAATCCACCTACTGTTGAGGAAAGCAAAACAATTAGAACTTGGGAAGAAAATGATTTTCTGTGCAAGAATTATATTTTGAATGATCTAAGTGACGAACTTTATGACTATTATTCCAATTATAAAGCTGTAAAAAATGTTTTGGATGCACTGTTTAAAAATTATGATACAGAGGAGGTGGGTGCTAAAAAATATGCCGTCAGCCGTTATTTGAAATTTCAAATGAAGGATGGCAAATCTGTTGTTGCTCAAACCCATGATTTACAAATGATTGCCCATGAAATTATTTTCGAGGGCATGACTTTAGATGAGCAATTTCAGTGGGCTGTAATTATTGATAAATTGCCTCCACTTTTTAAAGAGTTTAAAAATATTTTGAGGCATAAGTATAAAGAATTTTCACTAGAGTCACTCATTACTAAATTGAGAATTGAGGAGGAATCCCGAAATCAGGACTATAAAGATGAAATTTTTGTTGTGTCTAACAACAAAAATCAGAAAAAGAACCATACTCCAGTTGTTTTAAAGGCAAACGAAAAAAATATGAAAAATCAGAAAAAGAGCCACAACCAGAATTTTAAAAATCAGACTCGGACTCAGAATAAGAATAAGAACCCTGGAAATGGACAATCTAGTAACTCGGGACAGTTTCTTTATTTCAAGTGTGGCAAGCATGGCCATATAGCTCGCAAATGTCGCAATGTTCCACAAGCATAAGCGAATTTGACTGAAGAGGACCTATATGCTATGATTTCAGAAATTAACATGGTTAGCGGTGCCGAAGGGTGGTGGTCGGATACTGGAGCTTTCCGTCATATCTGTTATGACTGTACTATGTTTAAGACTTATTCTGAGACTGCAGATAAGAAGGTGTTGTTGGATGATTCTCACTCCACTGAGGTTGCTGGTACTGAAAATGTGGAATTAAAGTTCACTTCAGGAAAGACTAGTATTCTCAAAGATGTTCTTCATACTCCCGATATAAGGACAAATTTGGTTTCGGGTTATCTTCTCAACAAAGCTGACTTTACTCAAATTATTGGTACTGATTTATTTACTTTGACCAAAAATAAAATTTTTGTAGGCAAAGGTTATGCCACTAATGGGATGTTTAAATTGAATGTTAATGCAATGAATACAATTTCTCCTTCTGCTTATATTGCTTGTTCATTTAATGTTTGGCATGCTAGACTTTGTCATGTTAATAAACGACTTGTTAAAAATATGAGCACTTTAGGATTAATTTTCGAATTATCATTAAATGATTTTGAAAAATGTGAATGATGTAGTCAAGCAAAAATCACTAAAACACCACATAAATCTGTTTTTAGAGAATCTGAACCACTTGATTTAATTCATTCGGATATTTGTGAATTGGATGGTGTCATAACTAGAAATGGCAAACGTTATTTTATAACTTTTATTGATGACTGTTCTGATTACTATTTGTATATTTAATGTAAAATAAAAGTGAAGCGTTTGACATGTTTAAAATTTTTCTAAATGAAATTGAAAATCAATTTAATCGAAAAATTAAAAGGTTACGTAGTGATAGAGGCACAAAATATGATTCTGCACCATTTATTGAATTTTATAAATCCCACAGTTTTATTCACGAAAAAACTGCCCCTTATTCACCCGAAATGAACGATACAGCCGAAAGAAAAAATAGGACATTAAGTGAATTAATTGTTGCTATTTTATTAAATTCTGGGGTGCCTCACATTGGTGGGATAAAATTATTTTAACTGTGTGTCACGTACTTAATAGAATTCCTACGACTAAAATGAAAGTATCTCCTTATGAAATTTGGAAAAATATTAAGCCCAATGTATCATACTTTAGAACGTGGGGATGTTTAGTCTATGTACGTATACCCGATCCTAAAAGGTCGAAATTGGCGAGTAGAGCATATGAGTGCATGTTTATAGGCTATGCTATTAATATCAAAGCATACCGATTTTATGACTTGAAAAATCTAATAATTATTGAATCAAATGACGCCAATTTTTATGAAGATAAATTTCCTTTTAAATTGAGAAATAGTGGGGGTGAGTCATCCACTAATATTTCTTTAAATAAGAATAAAGAAAATAATGAATCCATTTTAGAACTTTGAAAAAGTAAAAGGGCTCATGTGAAAAAAGATTTTGGTCCCGACTTTTGTGCTTACACTTTAGAGGAGGATCCTAACACTATTCAAGAAGCTTTATCTTCTTTAGATGTCGATTTGTGGCAAGAGGCTATTAATGATGAAATGGATTCTTTGGAAATAAATAAAACTTGGCATTTAGTGGACCTTCCTCCTGGGTGTAAAACAATTGGGTGTAAATGGATTCTTAAAAAGAAATTAAAACCTGATGGCACTATTGAAAAATATACGACACGTTTTGTTGCCAAAGGTTTTAGACAAAGAGAAAACGTAGACTTTTTTGATACATTTTTACCTGTGACTAGAATAACGTCAATGCGTGTACTATTTGCTATAGCTGCCTTAAATGATTTAATTGTACACCAAATGGATGCTAAAATTGCATTTTTAAATGAAGAATTAGAAGAAGAGATTTATATGGATTAACCTAAAGGTTTTATTGTACACGGTCAAGAAAATAAAATATGTAAATTAGATAAATCTCTTTACGGACTCAAATAGGCACCTAAACAATGGCATGAAAAATTTGATAGCCTAGTCATCTCCAATGGGTTTAAAATAAATGAAAGTGAAAAATGCATTTATTATAAATATGTTGAGAACATTTGCACTATCACATATCTTTATGATGATGACTTGATAATATTTGGTTCTAATATTCATGCGGTAGAAAATGTTAAATCATTATTGTGTGCCAATTTTGATACGAAGGATTTGGGTGAAGCTAGTGTAATATTGAGAATTAATATTACTAGGTTAGAAAAGGGACTTTCTTTGGAACAATCTCATTACATTGAGAAAGTTCTAAAGAAATATAATTACTTTGACTATAAACCTGCTAGTACTCCATTTGACCCTAGTGTAAAGTTATTTAAGAACACTGGCGACAGTGAAAATCGAAATGCTTATGCAAGAATTATTGGTAGCTTATGCTATGCTATAGATTGCACTAAACCTGACATAGCTTATGCTGTAGGAATACTATATAGATTTACCAGTAGACCTAGTATGGAGCATTGGCATGCTATTGAGAGGGTCATGCGGTACCTTAAAAGGACGATGAACCTCGGATTACACTATAATAAGCATCCCGCTGTCCTTGAAGGATTTAGTGATGCTGATTGGAACACCCTATCTGATGATTCTACGGCTACTAGTAAATATATATTCAGCATTGCTAGTGGTGCAGTTTCTTGGAAATCTAAGAAATAAACTATTTTAGCTCAATCCACTATGGAGTCTGAGATGATAGCACTAACTACTGCTAGTGAAGAGGTAGGTTGGTTAAGAAACCTCCTGTCAGATATCCCGTTATGGGAAAGACCAATACCAGCCGTTTTGATTCATTGTGATAGTACCGCGGCTATTACAAAAGTATAGAACCATTATTATAACAGTAAGAAACGACAAATACGTCGTAAATATAGCACTATTAAAGAATTTATTTCTACAGGTGCTGTGAGGGTGGATCATATACGGTCTGAACAGAACTTAGCTGACCCTTTGACGAAAGGACTAGCTAGGAAGAAGGTGTGGAACACCTTGAAAGGGATGGGACTAAAGCCCTTGGATAAATGAGTCATTTGTGATGGTAACCCAACATATAGACTGGAGATCCCAAGAAATATGTTCAAAGGGTAATAACAAATCACAAGTGATATGGGTTGAATCATGCTATTATTAATTAATATATAACGGAGTTTTACTCCGAGTCCATCCCTATGGAGCATTATATCCTGAAGCGAGTTAAGGATGAGTTGTTAAAACTCTTAATAAGTTCTATAGCTCTATTTTGAGTGGGGTACCCAGCTACAGGAGTACTCTTGATAAACTCACCTATGTGAATGTGGAAGTGTGGCCACTTCCTACTGGCATTTGGGCAAATTCCTAAAGCGTTCACTATACTGGGATAGAAGCACATGGTCGTAACGTGCTAGCTATTAGAACTACACCCAAGTAGGGTTGTGTGTGGGGTGTTGTCAGAGATAGAGTTCAAAACTACGGTTACTCTAGTATATTCTGAATCATCTTTACTACGTAAAAGTTCAAGTCGAAAGACAACTTTGCTTATGCACAATTATATGAATTATTGTTCGATAAAAAGTTTTCAAATTTTGCAAGTTGGGGATTATTGGAACACAGCTGTCTTGTAACAGCTGTGAGTGTTAAATGAGTTGCAAAACTTAGAAATGCCTTTTCTCCGTGTCCCATATCGAAGAGTTCAACAAATTGAGTTGGGTATATTTACAATTTATTTGGAATTAATGGGCAAACCCTTTGGGCAATAGATGTTTTGTGTGTTTGGGTGGGGGGACTTATTTGGCCAAGTCATACCGCCGTCCGTCCGGTCCGGCCAGCACGTGCGCGCGCCGCCGCCGCCCATCCGGCCTGGCTCGTGCCCGTGTCTGGGTCCTAGGTCCTGGGCTTGGGCTCATTAAGAAATAATTTTTTGGACAAATACAGAATGGTTTTTTGGGCTTAAAATTAATTATTAACGATAATTTTTTATGGAATAAGAATGTGGTTATTACCACTTGAAAAATTCCTTCAACTCATAAACGTTTTTCGAAATTTTCTCTCCCACTTGACCCACGTTTTTGCCCATTAACATTAATAATTTTTTGCAATAAAGGGAGGTTAACACCTCCGTTTTTAAGATAGTTCTCTCCCACAAAAAAATTCTGAAAACAATTCTCATCTTCTACGCTACGAATTTTTTTCATACACAGAAATAATTATTCATCCACTGAATAATTATTAACGACACAGAAATATATAATCTTCCCCCAGATTATTTATATTTATCATGATCGAGCAATATATATTTTTTGAATGGGTGTTTGTTGAGCGAATCAGATTCGCGTTGTTGATTCGTATTATTTTTCGAAGCTGTTTTATCCTGGGGGTGGCGAGGCTATTATCTGTCAACACAAACTTAAGGGGCAGAGCCGTAAAACACCTTAAAGAGAGCAACATTGTCCGCGACTCAGCCGTGTTCCAGAATGTACCTGATTCCGAATTTACTTGATCTTTCTGTCTCGGATTTATTTGCTCCAAAATTAGGTAATTTCGTACCTTAATTCTGCATTTAATTTACCGCTGCTGCAATAAGTAAGGTGATCTCCATATTATTTTATATACAGATTAAAAAAATATATAATAATATCTCGCTCTAATTTTTTTATCCTTTATTTTAAAATACTAAAATGCATGTATGCATCGCGTATAATGGCTGCAAATAGCGTCGATAGATAAGATTGACTTTTAGTTGGATCATGTGTACCGTCGATCTAGAACGATCTAAGTATTAGTCAACTATTAATTTAATAATCACTCAAAGGAAAAGGGTGTGCATTCTTGCTTTACGCAACTTAAACAAGAAACTATGATTGAACTGGACGTCAATACACATCCCCAACTTTGTAAACCCGACGACTTTTTATTACATTGAAATTACACATTCTCAACAATTATATTTTTTCAATGCAAATAAGATGGCCAATAATGCAAAAATGACCATAAATCCACTAAAGCTGGTTCCATAACTCATATACGAATGGTAAGGTTGTAATTAATACCATGCAAGGCCATTCCCCTCAACATGTTATTCATATTTAACCAAACCTTAATTTTTCTCTTTTCTCAAGTAAAAAATAATCATCTCACAAAACTCATCTCTGGTTCCGTATTGATATTAATCCTAAAAGAGGACAGTAAACGTTGAAACCATTACTCAATAGTTTGTAGTGAAGAAATTCCATGATCGGAACATGGTCTACCATTGTGGCATTGTCAAATAACCGTAATTCAAATTTTCAGGCACAAAATAAAAATAATTAAAAAGAAAGGAACAAGGATGGGCATGGAAGGATTTTTTAACTAAGCGTGCTTTGATATGGTAATATTAATGAATGGGCTTACCCTGGATAAGAGGCATATCAAAGATTGCATGTGATTTCTGGCAACAGAGTCTCCAACAAAGGCTAAAGACTTCCCTCTCACAAGCTCCAGAAACTGCAATGGATCAAATATAGGAAGGTCACACCCATCGGGCTTCCACCTCCACTTGATAAACCCCGTATCAGGTCTCCCATATTTCATGCAATTCTGATGCATCTGGATAGCCCAACACGTTTCATTTGTATAATAAGGTGCCCCCGGGTCTTCCACCCACTCCCCTGAAAATATATCACATCTCTCTCCACCGTCTCCCTCACCATTAACTGCCACTTTATCCGCCTCCACCCTATGTCTTGCACTCCGAGTTTTCTTCCCATTCCTTCTTGATTTTTTTCGTGATATTTGACCGCTGCCACGAGCAGGTTTTTCCGGTGATTTTTGGGCCTTTTTGGGCAATTCCGGCAAAACCAAATTATCTTGTTTTGACTTTGTGTGCAAATCCGTATCCGGACAATCTTCGGTTTTCTCTTCCAAGTGGTTGATTGAGAGAGGGTCTAAAAGGGTGGCTGCTTTAATGTTATCCTCAAAAGTCTCGTGGTCAGGAAATTTCTTGTGGGAATATCTTATGTAAGGGTAGTATATAGGGATGATCGTGAAAAGGAGTGCTAGGGCTATTAATGGAGCTATCTTTGGGGCTTTTCTTCTTGCCTGGTGATTTTTCCCCAAGGGAACGTCAAGGGATTGAAGCTTCATTGAAGGTTTCGAAACAAAGTTTTTAGGAGGGAAAAAGGCGAGGGTATGCCATGGACAAGTTAGGAAATAGAGTTTCGATACGAATGTTGCGGTGACTTCATTAACAAAGTGATGGTTCTCTTTCAATTTATTTATAGTTACATACATAATCAAGGGTAATGTAAACATTCGACTAAATGTCTCAATGAACTATTGGTGCCTTTATATGTGTAAATATCTTTTTTCAATGAAAATTGAGAGGATTTTATTTTTTCCCTCTTAGTGGGGCAATTATATAAATTACGTAATTGAAGAGGAATTATTCCTTTGGAACTGTTTTTTGTTTGATTTTTGCTAATTATTCCTTTGGAAATTATTAAGAGGCTTCTTGCAAAAATTTAAAAGTTTAGGCCAATTTTATTTTTCCTAAAGGCTATTTTTATGTTTGGGGGGGTTTAAAAGTTGGTCTCACGATATAAAATCGTATGATGTATAAGTGAACATTTACCATATCGATTTAGAATGTATTCATATAGACATGGTATGGAACCTCTTAATAGTTGTAATTTCTTTTCAACAATGGACCTCAAAAGTAATGCATTATCCAATTAATAATAAAGTTTTTTATCGCTCAATAATGGTAATATTTTATTCCTCTCTCGCAATTACTCGTGTTTGGAAGTCAAACATTTTACTTTTCAAATGCATCCGCACTAAAGTTGTTAATACCTTTGAATGCAATATATTTAGTTAGATTATTATTTTTTGTTAGTTATTGTTTGCACAAGTAATTTTGTAATTTCACCTAATATCAATTTTTGAAACATGAATATTAATTTGGAATGTAAGAAGTAATAAATAATGTGATTGCCAAGTTGATCAATTTTTAAATATTGGAGAATTATGAGTTATAATATTGGTAGCTATTCTTTTAGCACTCAATATTTTTTTTAAATTATGATTCCTATTTTTTTAATTTCCCTCAATGCTCCTCACACCAGTGAGGTAAGAGTTCCACTACCCCGAATGTAAGATCTATTTTTGAGGGATCCAAAGTCGAATGAAAAAGGGGAGCTTGATAAATAATTCCTCCTTATATAATATATTTCTTCATTTCATTTGTCTTATCAAAATAAATTTTCGTCAATAGTCCTATTCATACATGTTGTAGATATTGATTGCCTATTTTCTAATAATTTTCTTATAAGATCTATTGGAGCAAATGTGTTCTTTCATGGGATTGTTGGAGAAAAAAAATTGTATAACGTATTTGACTATATACTTAGTAAACGGGATCAATTCATAAAATATCCTATGAAACTATTACTTGTCCTATAGGTAAAATGGTAAAATTAGAGTGTAAATTTATAGAATTTCCGTTTTTGAAATAGATAGTTTCTATATTCTTAATATTTATTCAACAAGAAAAGTAAACATGAGTATATCATTTTAAATAAAAAGAAGAAAGAGAAAAAAATCCTGCGTTCTATATATAGTATAACAACTAGACTAGGCGAATCTTCAATTATATAGTTAGAAAATAGTTCATGGCTAAGTGATTTTACGGGTATCAATAGGTGAATTTCAAAACAAAATGTTTTGGGCAATTTGACAAAAAGTCTCTAAATACTTTTTTAATTAATATTTTGTCCAATATTTTGATTTTGTTCCAAAAAAATCTCACCATATAATATACTCACAAATATTATAAAATATATAATATTGAATGTACAGTTTTATTCTACATTTATAAAGATGTTTTTTAGATGCTTTACTTTGTAGTATAAATAAGAGTGACACTCCTTGAGTATCGAGATACCAATAAAATCAAAAGTTTTTCTCTCCCTCTAAATTCTCTTTGTCCCTTTAATTTATAACATGTATCAACATGAATGCTTTTACATTTTTTGTTCAATTTTGTCCATCGATTACGATTCAATTTTCTTCATTATCATGTATTTAGCGGAGCTTTGCCATCTATCGACTTTGATGTTTCAAAAATCAAAGGAAAATAAATCTTTATTGGTGCTTTGTCAGGGATGAAAATTTGAAGAGATATATATTTGGTGCTTTATGAAACGTTAAGTAAAGTAAGTACATCTTCAAATACGTATTATCTAAATTCTTTTAGGGTGCTAAGAATCCATTTGTCAAACTTTGATTATTTTCATATTGACCCAATTTTATTCAAAGAAAATGCATATGTATAGTTCGATTCATAATATTTAAGAATTTCAGTTCTTAAAAAAAGAATTCCTTTATGACTCCTATGTTTGTTTATAAGTTACAATAAAATTAAATTTTTGAACAAGAAGTTTTATATTTTTTTATTAGGTCCCAAATTTCCTAATTATCATTCAAATTTTGGAATCGAAGTTTTCTTTGTAATTAAAATTGGATCTTTCACTTCTTAATTATTTTTTTAATTTGGGACGAAAATTTCCCTTTAGATACTTTAATTAGGGAGTTGAAGTTTTGAAATCATACAATATTTCGACCTAAAACTCTCTAAATACTTAAATTTCGGACTTGGTGTTACCCTATTTATTTACAATTGAGGCATGAATTTTTTCAATAATCATTCAAATTTGGAACCTGAAGTTTCGAAATTATTAGAACCCAAAGTCCCAAAGAAAATATAATAAAATCAAATGTGAAGTTTTGATTGTCTAACAAAAGAGTTTATAGATCAAAGTCGTCGAACTCAACTCAACTCAACAAAGTCTTTTTCCAATTATTTGGGATCGATTACATGAATCCAATTTTCCATTCCTCTCTGTTCAGCGCAACATCTCCAGTTAAACCATAAGATATCATGTAATTATTACAATATCTCACCACGTTAGTTTAGGCCTACATCTAATATTTGTATTACCATCAATACTAACTAACTTATTCTTCCTTAAGGAGGCATCCTGTGACACCCCGACTATTCTAATAATGGGTGACAAATCCTCAACTAAAATAAAATATGAACCTTAATATGGTTCATTCTTATGATCACCGTTAAAAATCAATTAATTACTAATAATCTACTAAGCGTGGTGACAAATTTTAAAAGTTGTTAACATGCTTTGTTAAATCATTCAACCATATAAGATAAACATTCACCACAATATAACATAATGAGTACTGATAGCATAATTAAATAAATAAGCTAATAAACTCTCGACAAATCCTAAGTACAATCATTTAAGTACTAAATGAAATAATATAAACAAAGTTTGATAATAAAAGTTGTCCAACTATGGGTGACATGTCCAAAATAAGTACTGGAATAATCATCCTAACTAGGTATAATGGAAAGAGCCGTCCCAGCAAATCCTACATGCATCCACAACTGCTGCAACATCGTCTTACTGGAATGACAAGCTAACCCCGGCGTCCCTGTGGTTGAGCACCTAAAAGGTTTTGAAAATATTTTTTATACGGTTCAGCACCCAAAACATTTTGAAATCATTTGCAAGTATTTAAATGAATTAATAAATATGCAGCAAGAATTATTAATGTTTATCTGCTGTCGCACTCACATGAGATTATCCCCACCCCTCATCTATAGTGCACACCTAACGCGCGTATTTTAATTATCTAGTTATACTACTCAGCCTAACTAGTATATCCATTATTAATATAATACAGTATGATAAAACTCTAGCCAATGGTGTTAATCGAATTAGTTTTACTTTACTTAATTTATCACGTAGCTATCATGTAAACTATGATGTATTATTTCTCAATTATATTCATATCGTTACATAGTCAACCTAACTACACTCTAGATATAGTTTAATATTTAGCAAATAATTTGATTACACACATACATATAACACTCACTATAATAAAAACACCTTTTTATGATGCTCAAAAAAATAATTTAAAGACATTTATTACAAAAATGTCATTTAAAGGTTAATGCTATTATCAATGTGACATTTTTAATATAAACTATCATTTTATACATATGAGTATTATTTTTTATGACAATTTAAATGTAAAAATCATATTAGATTATAGATATTATGAAATTTTTTAAAATAATTTCTAACCTAAATATACATATTATGACCCTTTATTTTTTCCTCCGAAATTTAGAAGTTGTGTTTTTCCCTCTAAATATTTTTTTTCTTTTACCTACTCCCTCCAAACATTTGGTTTTACCCCCTCACCTCCGCTCCATTCTCCTCATGGCGGGTCTCCCTCTCCCTCACGCTCTCCATTCTCTCTCAAGTGGTCTCCCTCTCGCTCACGCTCTCCTCTCTGTTCTATGGTAGGTTTTCTCTCTTAGTCGTTCCCTCTCCTCACAAAAATAGAGGCTGAACAAATCAAAACAAGGTATTAATTTTTCTTTTTAATGTTTTGACCGTAGGATTCTAGGGTGTGTCATTTTTCTGTTTAATCGAAACAAGCTATCTTGTTTAATCGAAACAGGGTATTAATTTTTCTGTTTAATCAAAACAAGGTATAAATATTCATTTAATGTTCCAAAATCGATGGAACTCTTATGGTTGGGGTCTTATTTAAATATTCATACAAACTCAAAATCGATAAAACTCTTATGGTGGTAACTATTAGATAACTGATTTAAAGTGAATACTGAGTTTTTTTTTACAATTTTAGCTCTAGGTAATTATTTAAGCAGATGTTTTGAAGTTCTAGGTTGATTTCTATTCAAAAGTGAATTTGTTGAGTTTGATTGTAACAAATGTGTGAGTTTTGATGGAAGTGGAAAAAATATAATTATACTTGCAATAGATGTTCAAAATTATAACAGTTTTGACATGATTAGATGCATTGCATTTGATTGTAATAGATGTGTTGAGTTTTGACATTGTGGAAAAATTATAACAGATGTTCAAAAGCATCTCAAAGTAATAATTAGAATAAATGTGTTTTCCCTAATTTAGACTTGGAACTAATTCTAAGAGGACCTAAAAAGTTTTCTCAAACAGTTTAACTTCACATACTCTAAATCTTCCACACCAAATTTAATATGTCAGTCCTCTCACTTGGATTTTTATTTTTAATGTTTTACAATTGATTAAAGTTTATAATTTGGGTTAAAAGTTTTGGATTGAAGGAATAAGATGAAGTGGATATAAAAGGTATGTTTTTATAGTTAAAGTAGCAGGGGGTTAGCTTTAATTATCAATTGTTATTGTCCCTTAACGGTGTTAAAGTCCTGTTGTAGGGGGAGTCTAATGTTTCGAAAAGCATGGAGTTATATCTAATATTGGCATATGTATTTTCATTAATGCGACTACTAGAGGAGATATGCAGCTATATATGGAATATCCTGACCAGCGTAAATTTTAATATATTTAATTTCCAACATTCAGTGCCTATTTTGCATAGTCAACTTAAGAATTTAAATATTTTTGTTGAGTACATTGGTTGGGTCAATGTTCATATGTACTTACATATGGTATGTACAACTATCCAAACAACTAAGCATACTCCCAACGTATCGCGTACATAACTAAGTAGCATATGCATGCCAAATAAACATTTATTACAAGTGACATAGAAGTTACAATGTGTTGTTGCATGAACTGTATTATGGCTGTCAAAAGCATCACATTTCTTATACTTGTTTTCATATATAGATTGTCCTCAGTGTTGCAACTTCTGAAAATCTAGGTTAAAAACTTGGATTTTCCTCGCATAGGCGGTATGCTTTGTCTAATTGGCTTCTTGTGTGGGACTTTTGATACAAGAGGCACTTGTCAGAACTGGCCCTTAAGCACGGAACTGCTAGTGTTTTGCAATGTGTGTTTGTGTCGATTAGGTAATTCTTTTTCTCCCTTAAAGATTTTTATTTGATGCACCATATATCATACTCATATTTTCAGAATTCTTTTTGTCGCTTGTCCAAATTATGGATGCAATTATATATTTAATCATGCAATTTAAACTCCTTATTGATCATTTGTTTTTAAGTGAACATAGCATTTCTTTTTCTTTCTAAAATTATTCCATACAAATAAGTAGACTTTAAGTTCATATCCTTCGTAGTACAGAAATTTTTTAATTTTTAAAATACCAAAACTCCTTTAATAGACGCTAAAAAGTATCCTCCGCAATTATGTTCTTGATTTTTACTGGCCTTCTAAAAGCTTCCATTAAAAGTATTGTTAACTACCATAAATGTTTCTAAATCTCTATTATTGTGAGAATTCTTTTAATAAACACAATGTTAAAGTAAATTCCATCATTTTCATAATTTTTTTTAATAAATTACTTCTTGCAACTTAGGGTTTTATTTGGATTGAAAATATAACCTGTAGTATTACCTACCTTATGCAGTTATAAATTCGTATTTCTTTTCATTTTGCATCGCTTTATTCAATTCCCAGGGGTTGCAATGCATAAAAGCTGGGCTCATTAATGCGAAGCGAACAATGGTGTCTCCGGTGAGTTTTTCCACTTCCTATACTCGGGTTAATATATATTACATGCAATTTTAGTATAGCTTTAAGGGTAATGAAATACATATACATTCAGGTACATAACAGTAGAAAAGTGAAAAACTCATAATTTTTTTAATTAGTTGTCGGGGCGTACACATAGTGAAAGTAAAAACTTATTAATTATAATAGTCTCCATGAAAGTAAAAAAGCAACAAAAACTGTAAAAGTGGAGCAACCAATGGGTTACATTAAACATGACATGGATATAAGGTACTGTGAATGTACTGTGTAGTTCTTGTATTGTGAGGGTTACTGAAGCACTGGACTCCGTTTACTCTTATTCTTACTAAAAATAAACTCATTAATTTGGTTAAGATTGATCCACTCACATCCCTAACAAAGTTGCAGTATTTAGATTGGTGGCGAGAAACACTATAGAGAAAATATTGCTAACTAAATGGCATTATGCTTGAATTCCATAAATGATGCTCTTATATATTTCTACATTTTCCCCATGATATGGGTGATTATTGGATGTTGTGACTCATAAGATATAAATTTCATTGTGAAAACTATGATATTTTATAGTTTTTCATAAGCATTTTTTTTTAAATTATTTTTTTATATAGAAAGTTTAATTATTCATCAACGAGTTCTTGTCCTGTTTATGTCCCACCTTGTAGAATTTTTCAAGATGCCATTATATATCCACGAGAATTTTATATGCATCTTGTTAAAATTTAAGTTGTGAAGTTTCCCTTTATCATATTTGTAAAATTGAAATAATCAACACCGTTTATTCCTTGATCATCAAATAAATCTGAAAGGAAACACACATACACATATTTATGTGAATAGTAAGAATTGTGAGTAGCGATCGATGTTCCTAGAGTCCTCCTCTTATTTCTCAGCTCCCCAAGGGGTGAAGCTATCGTATGGGATGACGGGGATTCGACCAGACGCATCGATCCTAAAATCGACGATATATATAATTCAAATATTTGCGGCATTGAGATTAGTGAAGGTCAAAGGTGTGATTGGATTGAGGATCACTGCTTCTCACAACAAAGTCTTCGACAATTGAATAACGACCGCTGATCCAAGTGGCGAAATGCTTACTCAGGACTTGGAGCCTTTTGTCGATATCCTTGTTAATTCTCCTCATCCCCAACATCTCCTCCAGTTATTATTTTATTAGTGAAGAAGGGAATCATTGCCCTTGAATGAGAAGGATATTAGAGATATTATTGGCAATAGACACTAGGCCTAGTGGGGAGTATCTTCTTGAGGCTACTAAACAAAGAATCAGTTCAATTTTTGGTGCTATTACAACTGCCATGGGAATTCTAATAACTCCACAACTGCATTGGATGGTTCATGCTACTAAGTACAATTTTCATATTTTGAACACTTTGTCCAATGTATAAATACCATTTTATTTCTTAGCATTATTATATATTGCATTCTTAATTTGAATACTCGATATCATTGGTTCATGCTACTAAGTACCATTTTCATATTTCGAACTTTTTATCCTGCTTATAAGTACCATTTTATTTCTTGGCATCATCATATATTTCTTATTACTCTTTTATACGTATATACACAACATTCGTGAGTTGGCCTCTCAGATGCATTCCTTAGTATGCGATCAGGATCCAGGTACGTCACGTACCACTCCTGTGCCACCGGATCGAAATCTCACCACTAATCCCAAATCGTAAAAACATACTTGAGGCGGTCATAGACATATATCTATGGGTCATAACGACACCACAATACCCCAATCGGACTAGAAACTCACCTAAAGTGGTCATTCAGCAACCCTATGACCTGAGGAAACGATCCAACACCGATTTTCAATGCAAGGTGGATCGCCCACTACGCGTAACCTCCAATGTTAGCATAACTAGAGTAGGTATGTTAATATACAAATCAATCACACACACACACACACACACACACACACACACATATATATATAAGGGACAATGGTGTTTTCACTATTCATAAGATGGGAACACACTTCATGGTTCAGATCGAAGCCAACAAGGCTAGAAATGGAGGGTTGAGATCAATTCCTACCAAAAACATGACCCCAAAACCCTAACCTACGTTCTCAGATTGTAACCTTCCTCTTCTCACTCATCTGCCTCCCTCTTCCAAACCTAGCCATCTTCATTCTCTCTCTCTCATTTCGTCTTTTCCCTTTCAGCAAAAATCCTTCTTCATTCCCTCCCCCCCTCTCCCTTCGCCTCTCTTCCTCCACCTCCACCTCTTTTTCACACACTCTTACACACAAGCACACATGCACAGACTTACACACATAAACATGCACACACAATAATGAATCTAAACACTATTGGATTATTTATTTATTTATTTTCACACACAGTAAGATTTCCTCACACAACAACGGATTTGATCACTTTTGGATTTTTTTTTTCAATTTCCATTTGGGGTTTAGTTTTTTATTTCGATTTGGGTTATATACCTAAATATTCTTTTAGATTTGAAGAAATCTTTACTACTATTAGGGTTTAATTAAAAATCATTACTAATTCTAATGTGTTTTTTCTTTCAAGTACCATTGCATAAGTATTGTATGGTGTGAATGGTCTACCTCGATGGTATTCTAAATTATGGTATAGTTCGTACAAACAGATCTATGGTTATTCGCATTATTTTTTAAATTTTTATTTAAAACTTCACGGTTTTGAAGTCTGTTTCATTTTTTGGTTTAGATGTAATGTTGGTATTTATTTTTTCAAATATAATAATGATTATTGGTTTTACTTGGCAGATTTAACCATGATTTGGTTCACTTTTATTTAACCATTTTTTTCTCTCCAATTTGGTGTTCAGGTATGCGCTCTCTAATTAGTTTTTCAAGTTTTAGGATTATTAAGGTTCAAATCTGTTTTGGAGCTTATTGTAGTATATATTTACATGTACAGATCTTGGTGATGTATTCGGTTTGTTTAGCGACACTTGAAATGTAAATATGTGCTTGGTGATGTATTCGGTTTGTTTGTAGATGCCTCATTCTTGGTAAATATGCGCTTGAAATGTAAATATGCACTTAGTGTTTGTAGATGCCTCCAGTATACACTCTGTTTTTAATAATTTTTATGATCTGAAGTAGTTTGTTAATAGCTGCCTCAATAAGAAAGAAGACACCAAATGTGTACCAGCTGCATTATTCAATCATTTTAAGCTCTGTTAAACTTAAAAATAGTGTGTGTGTATGTGTGTGTGAGTGTGTGTGTGCACACTTAATTAAAAAACAAAATTTTCAAGTCCCTTATAGCGGTGTATATATTTTGTATTAATTTTGATGATCAAAGTACTAATTTTTTATTTTATATTTGTTATTTCTTTTGAAAAAATTGTTTATACCAGATTTTGACATAATATTTCGGTGAAATTCATGAACTCATATCACTACAATGAATATGAGTTTAAATAAGTGTTTTTTTGGAGTGAATATTTGTATTTCCAATTTGTTTCTAGTTCAATTTCTTTATTTTTTATTGTTGATGCGACTTTGTTCATATTTTAGTTATTTCAGTTCTGAACAAACCTTTTCAAATACCTAAATTGCATCTCACACCGCTCCCTCCCTTCAACTGCCTCCCACTCTACCTCCCATTCTGATACCTCCATCTCTCACAAGTAATTTTCATTTGGTCCATCTCTTTACATTTAATATTGTATATTTATTATTGTCTAAGTGCGCGTGCATTTCAATTTATGGTCGAATACAATCGGTGTGAGTATATTCCAAAATATATATTTTGTTGATTTGGTATTAACAAATTTTATTTGGATCCTTTCTTATCTCCCACTTATATGCATCTCACGTGTTTGAGGATATGCCCCACTTGACCCACTTGATCAAGTCATCACCCTTCACTTCAAATCACTTAAAGGCCTCTCAGGAGTTGGGATCATGCTCTCGAAGTTCTGTAATTTTTATATAGATAAAAGTATTTATTTATATTACAATTTTAAGAAAACGTCGATGAAATAGGGGAAGCTTCGGATATTCCATTAGTATTTGATATCCATTCTTGCGTTCTTCTATTGTTTAAAAGGAGGTCCATGTAATTCATGTCATCAAAATGCGCAATAAGTGAATTTTTGTGCCAATTTTCCCCCTATCCATTATGCATTAACTTTTGGCACTTACTAACAATAGTTCATACTCTGGAAACTGCGTTGGATTGAATGGTTGTGTAGATGTTTTTTGTGGTTTAAATTTTGTACGTACCCTTTATATACTAATTTCCTTTGCTTTTCTTCGCTCTACAGAACCTGTGCTTAACATTCAATTAAGTATGTGATTGTTGATTGATTATTTTTGTAGCAAGTTCATGTACTGCCAATTATTTTTCTTTATGTTTTTTCCTGTTTTGTCATTCCTATTTTGTAGTTGATTCTTTGAACTAATATGTTATTATTTTATTTTGAAGGTCTATATCATATATCGAAACATGCATCAGGCATTCGTTGTGTTTATTGGAAAACAATTGAACCAACATCCTAAATACCAACTTTTGGGGGTGTTCCTATTAGCTCAGTTATTTATTATTGCCGCCGAAGGACTGCGACATAGCAATTTGTCCTCCTGTGCCAGTTTAGTCCAGCAAACATCCTTGGAAACCCATCAGAGCCACTACACTTCAGCAGGGTGATGTTTATCTGTTCTAAATGAAGAAGGTAATTTGATAACTAGGGAACGAAAAATTATTTTTGGGCCTCTGATTCCATGTCAACTTAAGAGTCTCTATCAAGTGAGATAAGAAAATGCACATTTTACGCCTCTGATTTTCTGTGAGTAACCTCCATTCTGCATAAGAGTGTGTATATTTTTTTTATTGTTATTCAAATAAATTTGGTGCTATAATTGCTTGATTCTTATTCAACGAAATTCCTAACATAGTCTTTTACTTTATTTGGTGCTGTTTTGGCTTTGATTTTCTCTACTTGACAACAGAGTCTATTGTGTGTGAAAATTCAGGACAAATAAAGAATAAATCTTAGTTGGGTGTGAAGAATTTTAAGGAAGAATCAATGTGGAATGTTTAGTAATGGTGACTCAAGTACTTACTTGTAAATTTCAAGCTATTAGTTGTTACATGCTATACTTTAAAGACAATAGTAGTGACTCAAATGTTAATTTATATTGAATAAGTACGTTTATAAATTGGTTTGAGAGTGCATACATATAGTTGGTATTAATTTTAACTTGGGAAAGTGTATTTATAACTATTTTATGTTTTTGCAATCTTAATTCGTTCCCTTTACTGATTGATTATGGTATTTGTAGTCAATTCTATGAGAAGTACTTATATTATCCTTTTTTCTTGCAGAGTATTATAGAGTTTGGATCAGGCAGAGTATTATGGAGTTTGGGATCAAAGAGAGAAAAATAAGAGATGAAGAAATCAGGAGGAGCAGAGAAGAAAAAGAGTCCAAAGATCTTCTGGATCCATACAAAATGGTACTAACAGAGAATCCAACCCGACACCCCTCCTATGAAAAAAGAAATTAATAAGGATGACTTTCAGTTGTTTGCTGAGAAGGTAAGGGATAAAGATTTGGTATCAAGATGGGTAGTTTTACAAGATACGCGTTGTGAAACTGCACTCGTGATAGTATTACAGGATGTCTTTCAGTGGATATTAAGGCTTTTCTATGCAGTAGTTATTGCACTGGTGATAATTTTTCTGAGGCATCATGCCCCTGATGAGGCCACTTGGGTCAGGTATCAGAAGCGGGTTCCTAACATTTTTGATAATGTTCTCGAGTGGTCTCCAAGATTGTCTTTGTCGGGGATGATGGAGAAGCAACAAACTATGGTTAACGCCATAAATGCCAACATACAAATGAAGCCAATGTGAACTTTGTTCCTTCATTTGATGACACGTGATGGAGAAACCATATAATATCCTCATGAGGATAAAGAAGATAATTAAAACGAGGGTGAGTTTTAAACTATTAAGACTATTTAATATATAGTTATGAGTTTTGATATTTTTAAAGGTTACATTATATGGGTGAGTTTTAACAATTAAGACTATTCACTATTGGATTGTTTAATGTTTTGTTTTCCCTATTGGCATATTTTAGAAGCAAATACCTTTATGGAGAGTAATTTTTTTTGCAATATAGAGATGATTTGTTAGTGCTATATTGTAGATTTTTTATAATATGGTTTATAATTTAGGATTGTGTTTTGACTTTGTTTGGAATTTTTGAAATTAGGTTTCGCAACACCATCCTTTGGGACTACTTGTCCAATCTTGAGCATATTTGATCTCCTTACTTATTTTATTATATCTTTAATATGTAGTTACGCGTCATTTTTTTTATCAAAATGTGTAGAATGTTATTTCTATGTAAGGGGATTGCTTGAGTTTTGGCATTTCATTGTTATTTGGCTTAAAAAGTAGTTTATATGATTGAATTAGTATCCATGTCCTATATAAAAGAATTAGTGTCTAAGTTTTATATGAATTAGTCTATGCTGAGAGATGTTGGAAGGCATTTAGGTTTTGGTTGTGTTTCTCTCTCAAAACTAGGATGACCAAGTTGGTCTACCAAAATGATTTGAGGTTATTTTAGAAGTCGACTCTCATGTCCGAGTGTGGGGTCCAAATATGAACCAATATGGGTGGAACACATCAGTGATTCGCACCCAATGAGTATAAAATGAGAGTCGAACTTTATACTTTTCACTTTGTTGATTTTAGAATATTTACACTTAATGTATTCATTATTTTTACTCTTCTGCTGATTTACCTTTACCTAAATAATACAAGCAGGGTGGATAGTCTTATAAATAAAGGAGATTATGGAAAATTTGTTTAAAAGTACAATTTGTTTTGTTGATCAATCATAATGAAGTGTTTCCTTTGTAGACATTTAGTGTTTAACAATAGATTATGTCCATATGTTGGTTATTTTTTGCTTTCAAAATGAGAGTAAATTAATTTTTTTAAGTAAAAATAGTTGCAAGATTTTATTATCACTGATGTACATGGTGCTAATTTTAGTTCCATGAAATGTGTTGGAGGAGTAAGGATCTCACAAATTAATGCAAGTGTTAGAGATCTTGCAAGATGAAGAATAATAAGGCTATTGAAAGAATACTGTCTTGGATATCTACTCCAAAGGCAAAAATTTATTGTATGATTTTTATTCTTTATTGTTATTTTTATATTTAATTTTCCTTAAAAATATTACCCAAATCATGTTGTTATTTTAAATTATTTTTACCTTTTAAACATAAAAACAATGAAAAACAATAGTGTGTGAAAATGTCAATGTTATTTTTCCTTTTTAAGCTTGTGGTTGACTTGAACTATTTTAAGAATAATTTTGAAATTATGAAAATGTAAATGTTTTAAAAATAGATAATCGTTTAATTCATTTAAGTATCGTATTTGTATCCGTTGCTTACTAATTTTTTTTTATCTTTCCTATCTAACGGTTGAAATTGAATATGGAGAACTCATATCAAATGGTCCACACATTAACTTATTAAGGGTCATAACTTCGTGTCAGTGCATATCATGTAAATGAAAAGACATGACTAACACAATGATAACACTATTGACACCCAATTTAACATGAAAATACATGACAATTTTGACACCCAATTTTGATACGGTTAATAATTTTGACATCCAATTTAGTACGAGTAAAAGACGACTAAAAATGATAATACATGATAACATTACTTATGAACATGACATCACATAACGTCATTTAACTCAAAAAAATTATTTATCTATTGTGAGTTTATTTGATGAATTTAGATTACTTGAAAGTTGTTGGACTATTTGCTATTTGTTAAGCAGGGTGTATAGTCCTGTAAATAAAGAAGATTATGGCTATATTTTTTTAAAATTACATTTTGTTTTGTTGAGGAACGAAATTTGTGCCTTTTTATAATTATAAACTTTTAAAATTTTTACCGTTTTGCAATTATCAGTGTGCCGGTATATATATATATATATATATATATATATACACACACACACACATTAGGGTATGTCTGTGCCTGAAGGCACGCTGATAATTATAAAGTCATAAATAATGTAAATAAAAAATATTTTATATATTATAAGTGTAATTTTTCATATTATTGAATCGTGTAAATTTAAATAGTGTTGAATCTTGTATAATTAAATAAAAAACGTTTTTTTTACGACACATAAATGTAAACAATTTAAAGTTTATTTTTTTACTACACATATTCCCATGCTGAAGGCAAATCGCTAATTTACAAAAGTATACGTCGTTTATAGGACCAAACGTTGCATTCTATTTCATAACAGATAAATAATTTATTAGAGTTAATTATACGATATCGTTTGACGTGTTCATAAGTAGTGTTATCGTGTATTATCATTTTAAACGTGTTTTTACTCGTATTAAATTGGGTGTAAAAATTTGTAATACCCCGCACTTTTATGGATATTTAAATTACATAAATAGGTGTAATTTGGAAATCTGAGGAATTTTTGTGAATAATAATTTGTGGAAGTTTACGATTTTAGATGTTTACCGATGTGTGTTACATTTACTTTTGGGACTAAGTAAATAAGTGAGATTATTTAAATTACATGTTGCAGCTGGGAAAAACGACAAAGGACAATATTTTAATTGGAAACCCCGTATTGAGATGTGTTGGGTTTAATTAGTGAATTGTAGTTAAGTGACTCAGATGGAGATTTTGAGTTCGCGGTTGGTTTCGAAATGGTCGAGATAGTCAAAATAGAGTATTTGGGAGTAGTGCTTAGGTTCCGGGGATTTTTGGACTAATAGGGACTCGCAATTGAGTAAACGAGTAATTTTTGGGTTTATAAGGGATAAACCCTTATTCTCGCCTATAAAAGGCACGGGAAAGAGAGAAAAGAGAGAAAATAAAGAGGAGAAGAAGGAAAGGAAGGGAGGTAGAAGAAAAAGGGGATTCCGGCCAAACTCCGCGGGATTCAACTCGAGGTCATCGAATTTTATCCACGAGGGAAGTGTATACTTTCTTTATGCTTTTGAATGTGTATCTCATATCTTAGTTGGTAATAACAAACTATAGAGATTTTTGGGTTGGGTTTCGTGGATCAAAACGAGTTATTTTGGAAGTTGAACGAGTAAACCCCGGATAGTATTCGATTTAAGAAACTTAGAATTTAACTGAATTTAGTTGTTGATTATTGGTTCTAGGATTATTAGAACCTATTTTCCTTGGGTATATATAGTTGGTTGTGATTAAAGGAGGTTGGGAAAAGAAATAAAAGCTTGGGGAGATCTAATGGCCGAAATAACTTCTTGAAGAAGAAGCTGCCGTGATCGATCAATCGATCGACGGCCAAGGGTCGATCAATCGACCCTTCAGGATTTTTGACAATTTCGGCTTAGTTAATTTAAATGGGATAAATTCCCAAATTTATGGTTTTTAGCTTATTTATTTGAGGAAATAAATATCCAACTAGGGAAAATTATTCCTAGCCAAATTAAGGGAATTTATTGGGACTAGGAAGGTGCAAAATGGTGTGGCACATAATGTGTAGTTTTGAGGAAAATAAATTATGGAGTTAGATATTAGGGGTTCCTAAAAATAGTGCGGGGACTTCTAAATTATTATTTGAGTGAAATGTAAACCTTGGGTTCATAGAAAAGAGAATCCATGACTTATTTATTTAGGGGTGTTCAGGACGAGTAACACTCGATGGAGTATTTTGACGGGCTATTATATATAGGTAATTGTGTGCGTAATTACATGCCGACTATATTTGAGTAAAACCTACGAGGCGACTAGGATGGAATTTGGGATATAGGCTAAAGATGATTTAGCGGTTACCCGATACGTCTATTGATGACGTTTATTATAGGTGGTGCGATACCTATGGAATTAAGATAAGTTGATAATATACTTAACTAGTTAAGCACGAATTTGTATATTCTAGTTTATATATAAATCCTTAAAATTGATTAAGGTGCAAGTTTTATTTAAGTAAGAGAATACTTATGAGTTTAGTATTTTTAGTGTGTAAATACTAAGATATTATTATGAATGAGAACATTCGAGGTTGTTGGCGATCGCTATGAGAGTTTGGAAATTATATCCATATGTATATTGAGGAGTGCTGTAGATTATATATACGATGTGATTACAATATATATAATATGATAATAATACATATATATATGTGTGTGATTGGTATATTTGTATCTTAGAGGCTGGTTCCACAGGCTTTCCTTTGGCGTAGGGTTGGAACAACCAGATTATATATTTTCTCTAATGCGATCCAGGAAGGTTGCGCGATGTGGGTGAATCCCCTGGCTTGAGGAGCAGGAAGAGTATATCCCCAGGTCATCTCATCCTACATACGAGTGCAATGTGTGTACTCCACTTGCAAAGGGAATATGACCGCCTCCACCGTTGTGTATTTTTACGATGACCATGAGTGAGTCTGGCTTGGTACAGCGGTTGAGTGAGTAAACCCGGATTCAGATAGACACTATAAGACTGCATCCTCGAGTTATAGCTCGGTGAGATGGTTATTATGCTTATGATTGTGATATGTATAATTATACTTGTTGTGTACAATATATTGTTTGTATATGAAGATGAACTATCACATAAAGTAAACTTTTGTAGAGTGAAAAGATTGAATAAGAGTGATTCCCCTTCTGGTAGTATGATATCCAGATTTATGTGAAAATGAATAATAGGTCTGTAATACCCCGTACTTTTGGCTATATTTATTTTTGGGATTAATTAATTAAATGCGTATTAATTGGAAATTAATCCGGGTTAAAAATACTAACGAGATGCGAGTTGGTATTTGATTATGTGCATATATGATTATATACGAATTTGGAATTATGAAATTTGTCGTGAGATTTATATACGGCAATTTGGGAATTTTGTTGAGACACGTGAGACCGCCGCGTCATGGTATATTATTTTAATTATAAAAGTGATTTTTATTTCTATTACCCGTATGGTCGTTTTGAGTGCGCCAACGCGTCCGGAAGGGTCGAGATAGTCAGAAAACACTAGCTGGGGGTGTAGTTTGGGTCCCGGGGTATTTTTAGGCCATACCGGCAACTTAAAGGGTATTTTGGTAATTTTACATTTTGAGGAATTAAAAGTGACGAAAATTGGGAGTTTTAATCTGATGTGGATTTAACCCACTAAACCAACCAACCAACCCATATTAACCCATTAAGATACGGAGGCTATCATTAGGTTTACAACTTTCCCAAAGAAAACCCTAGCCACCTTAAGCCACCATTGGAGAAGAAGCTTGGAGAAGAGAAGAAATTATGCAGAAATCTTCATCAAACCATCATCCAAACTCAGAGACAATCAAGGCAAGTGTTTTAATTATATTTAAATTCGTAGAATGTTCCTTCCATGTTAGAAAATTGAAGAATATCAATTGTTCTTGAAAGATAATGAAAACCCATGTATTTTGAAGCTTAGAACTTGAAATCTTGAGGAGAACTGCATGTAGAATGACAGGTAGATGATTATTCTCATGATATTTGTGATAGGAAGAAATTAAAACGGATTTATATTGGATTAATTCATGACTCAAAAAGTTAGGGTTCATGTTCTTGATAATTTGGGAAAAAGTTTAGAGATTTGTAAATTTGGTTGATGTTAGGATGGATTAATCCTTCAAAACATGTTAGGATGTGATTATAATATGTTTAGGATTGTTTAGAGACCTTAAAACGATTGTTGGGACTTAGTTTAGAAGAGATTTGAGGAGTAAGAATGGTGAAAAATGAGATGTAGAGAAATCTGGGACGAAACTGGCAGGTCGTTAGAAGCCCCTGCCCAGGTCGTTCGAACGAACTCGTTCGAGCGAGCTTCTAACGAATTGACCATTCGTTGTAATGAAAGGGAGCCTCGTTCGATAACTTCGTTCGAACGAGATCTCGTTAGAAGGGACAGTTCGTTCGAACGAACTGGATCTCGTTCGAACAGCCTCGTTCGAACGAGACTTCTAACGAGTTGACAGAAGAATCTCGTTCGAACAGTCTCGTTCGAATGAGACTTCTAACGAGTTGACAGTTTGGGCCTTTTTAGACTGTTTTGATTTTTGGAGTCCCGTAAACTTGTTCGAGGATATAGATAACATTCCGATGATGATGTAATGATAGAATTGGGACTTTTGGGTATTTATGAGAAGGAAATTATATACGAGAATTATATTAAATGGACGGTTTGGGTTGAGACGTGAGTGTCTACTACGACGAGAGAATAAATTATGGCGCGTATGATTATAAACCGGAAGAGTATAAATTGTGATAATTATAAGTTAGTACGAGAAAGCGATATGTACTACGATTAAACTACGGGATTACTAAGACGTGTGTTTACTTAGTATTGGTATATGAATTGTGTGTATGACATACCTACCATACTTGCTATCACGGGAGGTTTGCATTCGCTTAGGGCCCTCTAATCCTTGTGTTGCCCGGATTTAGACTGGTTACCTTGATGAACATAGGTCATAGAAAGACTTATTGGGATATTAATAAGTCCGCTGATCGTAGGAGCGTAGATATGTGCGTGACCTATGTGATGTGACTGTGTTCGCCTCCATTGTTTGTGATGTTGTTATCTGTGAACTATTCGTGAGAGATTAGGAATATGTAATCCTTATGTACGTGATGTACCGGGATGGATAGCAGAGTATGTGTGCACCACAGCTTAGTTCTCGGGGTGCTTATATTGTATATTTATTATGTGAATAATATACACTTAATTAATGGGAACCTTCATGTTATTGTTGTGAATATAATTACGGTATTGTTTCGAGAAATATAACGAGTTAACTGATAGTTATATATACTGCATATGGAACATCTGAGTTACGTTAAACCCCTACTTAATTACGAGCGTTATAATGTTAATAGAACCGAGTAATATGGGTAGGACCTATGATAATCTAGCTAGAGATGATGCCACTTAGCTAGTAGTTTGTGTTGTTGTAGATGGGTACTTACGTTAGGAGTGCACAGGTAGACGAGAGGTGAGAATATCATGTGAGTGCACGTCCTAACATGTACTTTGCATTTAATGTTTTAAATGTTTTTAAAGCACTTGCAGGTTTTTAAAATATAACTCCACATTCGGGCTCTGACCCGTTTGCTTTTCAAATCTATTTTTCTTTGTAAAACCATTTTAGGTGCCCAGGCACAAGGACACCATGCATAGGATATTCATTCAGGTGACGAGCTGTAGCTGTTTGTGGAAGCTACAGGGATTTTCTTGTAGACGCTTCTATTCACTTGGATTCCAGATTCATTATCTATCAGTTGTAGGGCATGTTGCCCATTTCTATTAGAGTTACATTTCCATTATAGTTTTCAGACTTTGGCATGTATTGTTTTAGTATTCGGTTTACTTATCAGTTGTGGGATTTGTAGTGAGGAGTTTTTCCTCCAGACTTTATTTACGTTATGTGATGGTCATTCTATTTACTTCATTATGGTGAATGGTGTTATTATTCTTTATTACACTTGTTGCAAGTTAATCAGACTTTAATTAAAATTTGGCACTTACTTTTTAAATACTAGGTGGTTAGTAATCATTAAAATGTTTTCGACAGTGATGCTACTAACTGGACCAACTTCGCATTTTGAATTAATTTAATAAAGGAGTAGCTACCCGGTATTTAATTAGTCGGGGTGTCACAGGTGGTATCAGAGCATCAGGTTCTAGTGTCCTTTAGGATCTGACGGCTTATTATGTTTTCGCTAAGTTTCTTTGATTTAGATCCCTATATTTTAGGATTGTTGTACTCTTTTTGTGTATGCTTCGTTCTTCAGCTATTTTAAGTTTATAAATCACGAACTTATAAACTTTGTTCTTATTTCAGATGCCTCCACGACGTGCACGACGAGTTCCCAGGGATGCAACTCTCGAACCGCAGCCAGCTCCAGTTCAGGGCATGATGAACGCCGCTGAGGTTGCAGCTATAGTAGCCCAGGCGGTAAATGCCGCCATTGCCGTTGTTCAGCAGGCACTACCTCAGGCGCAGGTTTCCGCGCCAGTACAGGCTAATGCATTCCCGTCTGCTTGGGAGCGTGTACGTGACGCTTTTTAGAAAGCACATCCGCCAGAGTTTGCAGGTAGCTCAGATGTGGTAGTCTCGAGCCAGTGGAGGAAGGATATACAGAGGCACTTAAGGATATATGAGTGCACGGATGTTCAGAAGCAGGTGCTAGCTACTTTTAAGCTAGTTGGATCTGCGCTACAGTGGTGGGAGTCTATTACCACCATGGAGGAGAGGGATACTCTCACGATTCAGGAGTTCTGGATGCAGTTCGACGGCAAGTACTTTCCGTCAGCTGTTCATACGGAAATGAGGAGGAGATTGATGAGTTTAAAGCAGGAGGGCAAGACTGTGGCCGAGTATGAGGCCGAGTTCACAAATCTGTTGAATATCGTTCCAGATGAGATACCAACAGAGAAGAAGAAGATTGAGAAGTTCACGGATGGGTTGACTTGGAGGATTCGTCAGCATCTGCTAGGGAACCTATCGTTGGCCACCTATTATGATGTAGTTAACGCTGCATTATTACACTGCCAGGACCACCGTTTTCATATGGCCGAGGGTAAGAGGTCGGGGGAGTCTAGCCATCAGGGCAGGACTGGAGGACATGGTGCTAGCGGGGCCCAATCTAGTCAGGGACAGAGGCAGAATGAGCAGGGCTCCCAGCAGGGGGATAATAAGAGGTTCCGGTCAGGGAACTACAGACAGGGAGAAGGAGGTTTCCGTCAGGGCCATCAGGGTCCAAACGGCCATCAGGGCCAACAGGGGCAGAATGGGCAGCAGTTTCACCAGGGCCAAGGGAGGAACGGTAACGGCCACTAGGGCCGGGGACAGTAGGGGCAGAGAGGATGGAACTTCCCAGGGAAGTGCTTTGTTTGTGGCAAGACTGGCCATAAGAGACAGGATTGTCCTGATAGGGGCAGGGCCCCACAGCAGCAGCAGCAGGGTGCTCGCCAGGAGCCACAGAGGCCTATGTTTCCCGCTGCTCTTCCCGCACCGCCACAGATGGCAACATTGCCACCCATTCCAGCAGTCCCAGTTCAACAGGGGCAGCTACAGTATGGACGTGTCTACAATGTCCACCAGGCTGCAGTTCCACAGGCACCGCCCGCGATTGAGGGTACGTTTCCTATCCATGGCACTATGGGTCGGGTATTATTTGATACGGGGGCTACACATTATTTTATAGCTACACACTTCGCGAAAGCTTTAGGATTGTTAGCTATGGCAGAGGGCACAGTGACGTGTGTCGACTCACCATTGGGGAGTGGGTCACTTATTTTCTTTATATGCCGGGGAGTGGGGGTAGAGATTGGTGGTTTGGTATTACCTGCAGACATGTTAGTATTAGATATGCATGTTCATGATGTGATTATCGGTATGGATTGGCTCGTAGCTTATAGGGCCATGATTGATTGCTTCAGCGGGAGTATTATTTTTGCCATTCCGGGGCAAGATATGTTTATAGTGGCGATGCCTCGCCCAGAGGGAGGATCGACCGCTCATCTGTACTACATTGAGGAGGATGCCTCTAAGGAGGTAGTGATTCCTTTAGATTCTATCCCAGTAGTCAGGGAGTATTCGGATGTGTTTCAGGAGATACCAGGCTTACCCCCCAGTTGAGAAATAGACTTTGTTATAGATTTGCTACTGGGTACGAGACCTATAGCACGCACACCGTACCGTATGGCTCCAGCTGAGATGAGGGAGTTACGGGATCAGATAGAGCAGCTGTTAGGTCAGGGCTTTATTCGCAGGAGTACCTCACCTTGGGGCGCTCCAGTTCTGTTTGTGAAGAAGAGGGACGGTTCACTGAGATTGTGTGTGGACTACCGAGAGTTGAATAAGGTCACGATACGGAATAAGTATCCGTTGCCTCGAATCGATGACTTATTCGACCAGTTGAGAGGAGCTTCCTTCTTCTCGAAGATTTATTTGAGATCGGGATACCATCAGTTACGTATCAGGGAGGAGGATGTCTCAAAGACCGCGTTCTTGTCGAGATATGGTTCTTACGAGTTTCGGGTTATGCCTTTCGGTTTGACCAACGCTCCAGCAGTGTTTATGGACTTGATGAACAGAGTGTTCAGGGATTTCCTAGACCAGTTTGTCATTGTCTTCATTGATGATATTCTGGTTTACTCCCAGACAGAGGAGGAGCACGCCGAGCATTTGAGGCAGGTTTTGCAGACATTTCGTCAGAACGAGTTGTATGCAAAATATGAGAAGTGCGGGTTTTGGCTGAAGGAAGTCCAGTTTTTGGGACATCTTATTTCCGACCAGGGAAAATCTGTTGATCCGGGGAAGGTATCAGCGGTGAGGGAATGGGGACAGCCCACGACACCGACGGAGATTCATAGTTTCTTTGGTCTAGCAGGATATTATAGGAGGTTTATTCGGGGTTTCTTGGAGATAGGAGGTCCTTTGACACATCTGACTCGTAAGGGTGTGCCCTACATCTGGAGTGATGCCTGTCAGTTGGCATTCGATGAATTGAAGGACAAATTGACCTCAGCACCTGTGTTAGCATTGCCGAGACTGGGAGTTGAGTATTATGTTTACACCGATGCGTCTTTGCAAGGACTGGGAGGTGTATTGCAGCAGGAGAGACAGGCTATAGCTTATGCTTCCCGTAAGCTTAAGACTCATGAGAAGAATTACCCCACGCATGATTTGGAGTTGGCAGCAGTGGTATTTGCCCTACGGATTTGGAGGCATTATCTTTTGTGGGAGAAGTTCCAACTGTTCACGGACGACAAGTCCCTACAGTACCTGTTCACGCAGAAGGAGTTGAATATGCGACAGCGTAGGTGGCTTGAGTTTGTGAAAGACTACCAGTTCGACATCCAGTACCACCCGGGAAAGGCTAACGTGGTAGCAGACGTGTTGAGACGTAGGCCAGTAGAGGAGGTGGCAGAGGTGTGGAAGGCTAAGTGGAAGGAATTGGGACACCAGGATGCAGTTGCCCGATCTTTCATGTCTGTGATGACCGTTACACCGCAGATTGTCACGAAGGTAGTACGGGCACAGGCTAATGACTCGTTCTGTCAGGAGCAGATAGTTCGATTACTAGCAGAGGGAGCCGAGTCCTATACCATTAGCTCAGATGGGGGATTACGCTTCAATGGGAGATTGGTAGTTCCGTAAGGGGATGAATTGCGACACGATGTGATGGCAGAGTCGCACGGCTCACGATTCGCGGTACATCCCGGAGGGGACAAAATGTACCAAGACATGAGACACCAGTATTGGTGGAGCGGTATGAAGAGAGATGTCGCTGAGTTTGTTTCGAAATGCGCCACTTGTCAACTTATAAAAGTGGATCATCAGAGACCGGCTGGACTGCTACAGCCATTGGAGGTCCCGGTGTGGATGTGGGAGAGCATATCCATGGACTTCATCACGGGGTTGCCTATGTCGCAAAGGGGTCACGACTCCGTTTGGGTAATTGTGGACAGGTTGTCCAAGGTTGCTCACTTTTTACCCGTAAGGACTGACTACACCACGGGACAGTATGCCCAGCTCTTCATTTCAGAGATTGTGAGACTTCACGGTGTGCCCCTAAATATCGTGTCTGACAGAGACAAGATATTTATTTCGAGATTTTGGGAGAGTTTCCAGGAGGCCATGGGCACGGAATTGCGGTTGAGTACGGCTTATCATCCGCAGACTGATGGGCAGACTGAGCGCACAAATCAGATGTTGGAGGACATGCTACGTATGTGCATTATTGATTTCGGGGATGGATGGGAGCAGTACCTTCCACTGGTGGAGTTTGCTTATAACAACTCCTATCAGTTCACTATTGGCATGGCTCCGTTTGAGGCATTGTATGGTAGGCCTTGTCGTTCCCCAGCATGTTGGTTAGAGGTGGGGGACAACAAACTGCTTGGGTCGTAAGTGATTCAGGATACTTCGGCAAGGATTGAGTTGATTCGGAGTCGCATTCGGGTAGCTCAAGACAGGCAAAAGAGTTATGCTGATGCGAAGAGATTTTTCAGGGAGTTCCAAGTGGGGGACCAGGTTTTGCTCAGAGTATCTCCTATGAAGGGGATTATGCGTTTCGGGAAGAAAGGGAAGTTGGCACCAAGGTATGTGGGGCCGTTTCCTATTATTGAGCGGATCGGACCGGTTGCGTATAGACCCGGGTTACCGGAGCATTTGCATCGGATTCACGACGTGTTCCATATTTCCTCGCTGAGGAAATACCTTAGAGATAATCTGGCTCATTCTCACATTGCTGCGGAGGACATCGATCTCCAGCTGGATAGCTCCTACGAGGAGGGGACGATTGTTATTTTGGACCGAAGCGAGAGGAAACTGCGGTCAAAGATAGTTCCGTTAGTGCGTGTTCAGTGGCGACATCACAATGTCGAGGAATCCACATGGGAGCGCGAAGATGAGATGCGCGAACGTTATCCAAAGTTGTTTTTAGCAGGTACTTTCTAGTTTCGAATTTCGGGACGAAATTCAGTTATTAGGGGGGAAGTATGTAATACCCCGTACTTTTGGCTATATTTATTTTTGGGATTAATTAATTAAATGCGTATTAATTGGAAATTAATCCGGGTTAAAAATACTAACGAGATGCGAGTTGGTATTTGATTATGTGCATATATGATTATATATGAATTTGGAATTATGAAATTTGTCGTGAGATTTATATACGGCAATTTGGGAATTTTGTTGAGACGCGTGAGACCGCGGCGTCATGGTATATTATTTTAATTATAAAAGTGATTTTTATTTCTATTATCCGTATGGTCGTTTTGAGTTCGCCAACGCGTCCGGAAGGGTCGAGATAGTCAGAAAACACTAGCTGGGGGTGTAGTTTGGGTCCCGGGGTATTTTTAGGCCATACCGGCAACTTAAAGGGTATTTTGGTAATTTTACATTTTGAGGAATTAAAAGTGACGAAAATTGGGAGTTTTAATCTCATGTGGATTTAACCCACTAAACCCACCAACCAACCCATATTAACCCATTAAGCTACGGAGGCTATCATTTGGTTTACAACTTTCCCAAAGAAAACCCTAGCCACCTTAAGCCACCATTGGAGAAGAAGCTTGGAGAAGAGAAGAAATTCTGCAGAAATCTTCATCAAACCATCATCCAAACTCAGAGACAATCAAGGCAAGTGTTTTAATTATATTTAAATTCATAGAATGTTCCTTCTATGTTATAAAATTGAAGAATATCAATTGTTCTTGAAAGATAATGAAAACCCATGTATTTTGAAGCTTATAACTTGAAATCTTGAGGAGAATTGCATGTAGAATGATAGGTAGATGATTATTCTCATGATATTTGTGATAGGAAGAAATTAAAATGGATTTATATTGGATTAATTCATGACTCAAAAAGTTAGGGTTCATGTTCTTGATAATTGGGGAAAAAGTTTAGAGATTTGTAAATTTGGTTGATGTTAAGATGGATTAATCCTTCAAAACGTGTTAGGATGTGATTATAATATGTTTAGGATTGTTTAGAGACCTTAAAACGATTGTTGGGACTTAGTTTAGAAGAGATTTGAGGAGTAAGAATGGTGAAAAACGAGATGTAGAGAAATCTGGGACGAAACTGGCAGGTCGTTAGAAGCCCCTGCCCAGGTCGTTCGAACGAACTCGTTCGAACGAGCTTCTAACGAATTGACCAGTCGTTCTAACGAAAGGGAGCCTCGTTCGATAACTTTGTTCGAACGAGATCTCGTTAGAAGGGACAGTTCGTTCGAACGAACTGGATCTCGTTAGAACAACCTCGTTCGAACGAGTTGACAGAAGAATCTCGTTCGAACAGTCTCGTTCGAACGAGACTTCTAACGAGTTGACAGTTTGGGCCTTTTTGGACTGTTTTGATTTTTGGAGTCCCATAAACTTGTTCGAGGATATAGATAACATTCCGATGATGATGTAATGATAGAATTAGGACTTTTGGGTATTTATGAGAAGGAAATTATATACGAGAGTTATATTAAATGGACGGTTTGGGTTGAGACGTGAGTGTCTACTATGACGAGAGAATAAATTATGGCGCGTATGTTTATAAACCGGAAGAGTATAAATTGTGATAATTATAAGTTAGTACGAGAAAGCGATATGTACTACGATTAAACTACGGGATTACTAAGACGTGTGTTTACTTAGTATTGGTATATGAATTGTGTGTATGACATACCTACCATACTTGCTATCACGGGAGGTTTGCGTTCGCTTAGGGCCCTCTAATCCTTGTGTTGCCCGGATTTAGACTGGTAACCTTGATGAACATAGGTCATAGAAAGACTTATTGGGATATTAATAAGTCCGTTGATCGTAGGAGCGTAGGTATGTGCGTGAGCTATGTGATGTGACTGTGTTCGCCTCCATTGTTTGTGATGTTGTTATCTGTGAACTATTCGTGAGAGATTCGGAATATGTAATCCTTATGTACGTGATGTACCGGGATGGATAGCAGAGTATGTGTGCACCACAGCTTAGTTCTCGGGGTGCTTATATTGTATATTTATGATGTGAATAATATACACTTAATTAATGGGAACCTTCATGTTATTGTTGTGAATATAATTACGGTATTATTTCGAGAAATATAACGACTTAACTGATAGTTATATATACTGCATATGGAACATTTGAGTTACGTTAAACTCCTACTTAATTACGAGCGTTATAATGTTAAAGAACCGAGTAATATGGGTAGGACCTATGATAGTTTAGCTAGAGATGATGTCACTTAGCTAGTAGTTTGTGTCGTTGTAGATGGGTACTTACGTTAGGAGTGCACAGGTAGACGAGAGGTGAGAATATCATGTGAGTGCACGTCCTAACATGTACTTTGCATTTAATGTTTTAAATGTTTTTAAAGAACTTGCAGGTTTTTAAAATATAACTCCACATTCGGGCTCTGACCCGTTTGCTTTTCAAATCTATTTTTCTTTGTAAAACCATTTTTGGTGCCCAGCCACAAGGACACCATGCATAGGATATTCATTCAGGTGACGAGCTGTAGCTGTTTGTGGAAGCTACAGGGATTTGCTTGTAGACGCCTCTATTCACTTGGATTCCAGATTCATTATCTATCAGTTGTAGGGCATGTTGCCCATTTCTATTAGAGTTACATTTCCATTACAGTTTTCAGACTTTGGCATGTATTGTTTTAGTATTCGGTTTACTTATCAGTTGTGGGATTTGTAGTGAGGAGTTTTTCCTCCAGACTTTATTTACGTTATGTGATGGTCATTATATTTACTTCATTATGGTGAATGGTGTTATTATTCTTTATTACACTTGTTGAATGTTAATCAAACTTTAATTAAAATTTGGCACTTACTTTTTAAATACTAGGTGGTTAGTAATCATTAAAATGTTTTCGACAGTGATGCTACTAACTGGACCAACTTGGCATTTTGAATTAATTTAATAAAGGAGTAGCTACCCGGTATTTAATTTGTCGGGGTGTCACAGGTGGTATCAGAGCATCAGGTTCTAGTGTCCTTTAGGATCTGACGGCTTATTATGTTTCTACTAAGTTTCTTTGATATAGAGCCCTATATTTTAGGATTGTTGTACTCTTTTTGTGTATGCTTCGTTCTTCAGCTATTTTAAGTTTATAAACCGCGAACTTATAAACTTTTCTCTTATTTCAGATGCCTCCACGACATGCACGACGAGTTCCCAGGGATGCAACTCCCGAACCCCAGCCCGCTCCAGTTCAGGGCATGATGAACGCCGCTGAGGTTGCAGCTATAGTAGCCCAGGCGGTAAATGCCGCCATTGCCGTTGTTCAGCAGGCACTACCTCAGGCGCAGGTTTCCGCGCCAGTACAGGCTAATGCATTCCCGTCTGCTTGGGAGCGTGTACGTGACGCTTTTCAGAAAGCGCATCCGCCAGAGTTTGCAGGTAGCTCAGATGTGGTAGTCTCGAGCCAGTGGAGGAAGGATATACAGAGGAACTTAAGGATGTATGAGTGCACAGATGTTCAGAAGCAGGTGCTAGCTACTTTCAAGCTAGTTGGATATGCGCTACAGTGGTGGGAGTCTATTACCACCATGGAGGAGAGGGATACTCTCACGATTCAGGAGTTCTGGGTGCGGTTCGAAGCCAAGTACTTTCCGTCAGCTGTTCATACGGAAATGAGGAGGAGATTGATGAGTTTGAAGCAGGAGGGCAAGACTGTGGCCGAGTATGAGGCCGAGTTCACAAATCTGTTGAATATCGTTCCAGATGATATACCAACAGAGAAGAAAAAGATTGAGAAGTTCACGGATGGGTTGACTTGGAGGATTCGTCAGCATCTGCTAGGGAACCTATCGTTGGCCACCTATTCTGATGTAGTTAACGCTGCATTGTTACACTGCCAGGACCACCGTTTTCATATGGACGAGGGTAAGAGGTCGGGGGAGTCTAGCCATCAGGGCAGGACTGGAGGACATGGTGCCAGCGGGGCACAATCTGGTCAGGGGCAGAGGCAGAATGAGCAGGGCTCCTAGCAGGGGGATAATAAGAGGTTCCGGTCAGGGAACTACATACAGGGACAAGGAGGTTTCCGTCAGGGCCATCAGGGTCCAAACGGCCATCAGGGCCAACAGGGGCAGTATGGGCAGCAGTTTCACCAGGGCTAGCAGGGCCAAGGGAGGAACGGTAACGGCCACCAGGGCCGGGGACAGCAGGGGCAGAGAGGAGGGAACTTCCTAGGGAAGTGCCTTATTTGTGGAAAGACTGGCCATAAGTGACAGGATTGTCCTGATAGGGGCAGGGCCCCACAGCAGCAGCAGCAGGGTGCTCGCCTGGAGCCACAGAGGCCTATGTTTCCCGCCGCTCTTCCCGCACCGCCACAGATGGAAGTATTGCCACCCATTCCAGCAGTCCCAGTTCAACAGGGGCAGCTACAGTATGGACGTGTCTACAATGTCCACCAGGCTGCAGTTCCACAGGCACCGCCCGTGATTGAGGGTACGTTTCCTATCCATGGCACTATGGGTCGGGTATTATTTGATACGGGGGCTACACATTGTTTTATAGCTACACACTTCGCGAAAGCTTTAGAATTGTTAGCTACGGCAGAGAGCACAGTGACATGTGTCGACTCACCATTGGGGAGTGGGTCACTTATTTTCTTTATATGCCGGGGAGTGGGGGTAGAGATTGGTGGTTTGGTATTACCTGCAGACATGTTAGTATTAGATATGCATGTTCACGATGTGATTATCGGTATGGATTGGCTCGTAGCTTATAGGGCCATGATTCATTGCTTCAGCGGGAGTATTATTTTTGCCATTCCGGGGCAAGAGATGTTTATAGTGGCGATGCCTCGCCCAGAGGGAGGATCGACCGCTCATTTGTACTACATTGAGGAGGATGCCTCTAAGGAGGTAGTGATTCCTTTAGATTCTATCCCAGTAGTCAGGGAGTATTCGGATGTGTTTCAGGAGATACCAGGCTTACCGCCCAGTCGAGAAATAGACTTTGTTATAGATTTGCTACCGGGTACGAGACCTATAGCACGCGCACCGTACGGTATGGCTCCAGCTGAGATGAGGGAGTTACGGGATCAGATAGAGTAGCTGTTAGGTCAGGGCCTTATTCGCAGGAGTACCTCACCTTGGGGCGCTCCAGTTCTGTTTGTGAAGAAGAGGGACGGTTCACTGTGATTGTGTGTGGACTACCGAGAGTTGAATAAGGTCACGATACGGAATAAGTATCCGTTGCCTCGAATCGATGACTTATTCGACCAGTTGAGAGGAGATTCTTTCTTCTCGAAGATTTATTTGAGATCGGGATACCATCAGTTACGTATCAGGGAGGAGGATGTCTCGAAGACCGCGTTCTTGTCGAGATATGGTTCTTACGAGTTTCGGGTTATGCCTTTCGGTTTGACCAACGCTCCAGCAGTGTTTATGGACTTGATGAACAGAGTGTTCAGGGATTTCCTAGACCAGTTTGTCATTGTCTTCATTGATGATTCCCAGACAGAGGAGGAGCACGCCGAGCATTTGAGGCAGGTTTTGCAGACACTTCGTCAGAACGAGTTGTATGCAAAATATGAGAAGTGCGGGTTTTGGCTGAAGGAAGTCCAGTTTTTGGGACATATTATTTCCGACCAGGGAATATCTGTTGATCCAGGGAAGGTATCAGCGGTGAGGTAGTGGGGACAGCCCACAACACCGACGGACATTCGTAGTTTCTTGGGTCTAGCAGGATATTATAGGAGGTTTATTCGGGGTTTCTTGGAGATAGCAGGTCCTTTGACACATCTGACTCGTAAGGGTGTGCCCTACATCTGGAGTGATGTATGTCAGTTGGAATTCGATGAATTGAAGGACAAATTGACCTCAGCACCTGTGTTAGCATTGCCGAGACCGGGAGTTGAATATTTGGTTTACACCGATGCGTCTTTGCAAGGACTGGGAGGTGTATTGCAGCAGGAGAGACAGGCCATAGCTTATGCTTCCCGTAAGCTTAAGACTCATGAGAATAATTACCCCACGCATGATTTGGAGTTGGCAGCAGTGGTATTTGGCCTACGGATTTGGAGGCACTATCTTTTGGGGGAGAAGTTCAACTGTTCACGGACCACAAGTCCCTACAGTACCTGTTCACGCAGAAGGAGTTGAATATGCGACAGCGTAGGTGGCTTGAGTTTGTGAAAGACTACCAGTTCGACATCCAGTACCACCCGGGAAAGGCTAACGTGGTAGCAGACGCGTTGAGCCGTAGGCCAGTAGAGGAGGTGGCAGAGGTGTGGAAGGCTAAGTGGAAGGAATTGGGACACCAGGATGCAGTTGCCCGATCTTTCATGTCTGTGATGACCGTTACATCGCAGATTGTCACGAAAGTAGTACGGGCACAGGCTAATGACTCGTTCTGTCAGGAGCAGATAGTTCGATTACTAGCAAAGGGAGCCGAGTCCTATACCGTTAGCTCAGATGGGGGATTACGCTTCAATGGGAGATTGGTAGTTCCGGAAGGGGATGAATTGCGACACGATGTGATGGCAGAGTCGCACGGCTCACGGTTCGCGGTACATCCCGGAGGGGACAAAATGTACCAAGACATGAGACGCCAGTATTGGTGGAGCGGTATGAAGAGAGATATCGCTGAGTTTGTTTCGAAATGCGCCACTTGCCAGCTTGTAAAAGTGGATCATCAGAGACCGGCAGGACTGCTACAGCCATTGGAGGTCCCGGTGTGGATGTGGGAGAGCATATCCATGGACTGCATCACGGGGTTGCCTACGTCGCAGAGGGGTCACGACTCCGTTTGGGTAATTGTGGACAGGTTGTCCAAGGTTGCTCACTTTTTACCCGTAAGGACTGACTACACTACGGGACAGTATGCCCAGCTCTTCATTTCAGAGATTGTGAGACTTCACGGTGTGCCCCTAAATATCGTGTCTGACAGAGACAAGATATTTGTTTCGAGGTTTTGGGAGAGTTTCCAGGAGGCCATGGGCACGGAATTGCGGTTGAGTACGGCTTATCATCCGCAGACTGATGGGCAAACTGAGCGCACAAATCAGATGTTGGAGGACATGCTACGCATGTGCATTATTGACTTCGGGGGTGGATGGGAGCAGTACCTTCCACTGGTGGAGTTTGCTTACAACAACTCCTATCAGTTCACTATTGACATTGCTCCGTTTGAGGCATTGTACGGTAGGCCTTGTCGTTCCCCAGCATGTTGGTTAGAGGTGGGGGACAATAAACTGCTTGGGTCGGAAGTGATTCAGGATACTTCGGCAAGGATTGAGTTGATTCGGAGTCGCATTCGGGTAGCTCAAGACAGGCAGAAGAGTTATGCTGATGCGAAGAGATTTTTCAGGGAGTTCCAAGTGGGGGACCAGGTTTTCCTCAGAGTATCTCCTATGAAGGGGATAATGCGTTTCGGGAAGAAAGGGAAGTTGGCACCAAGTATGTGGGGCCGTTTCCTATTATTGAGCGGATCGGAACGGTTGCGTATAGACCCGGGTTACCGGAGCATTTGCATCGGATTCACGACGTGTTCCATATTTCCTCGCTGAGGAAATACCTTAGAGATAATCTGGCTCATTCTCACATTGCTGCGGAGGACATAGATCTCCAGCCGGATAGCTCCTACGAGGAGGGGACGATTGTTATTTTGGACCGAAGCGAGAGGAAACTGCGGTCAAAGATAGTTCCGTTAGTGCGTGTTCAGTGGCGACATCACAATGTCGAGGAATCCACATGGGAGCGCGAAGATGAGATGCGCGAACGTTATCCAAAGTTGTTTTTAGCAGGTACTTTCTAGTTTCGTATTTCGGGATGAAATTCAGTTATTAGGGGGGAAGTATGTAATACCCCGTACTTTTGGCTATATTTATTTTTGGGATTAATTAATTAAATGCGTATTAATTGGAAATTAATCCGGGTTAAAAATACTAACGAGATGCGAGTTGGTATTTGATTATGTGAATATATGAATATATATGAATTTGGAATTATGAAATTTGTCGTGAGATTTATATACGGCAATTTGGGAATTTTGTTGAGACGCGTGAGACCGCCGCGTCATGGTATATTATTTTAATTATAAAAGTGATTTTTATTTCTATTATCCGTATGGTCGTTTTGAGTGCGCCAACGCGTCCGGAAGGGTCGAGATAGTCAGAAAACACTAGCTGGGGGTGTAGTTTGGGTCCCGGGGTATTTTTAGGCCATACCGGCAACTTAAAGGGTATTTTGGTAATTTTACATTTTGAGGAATTAAAAGTGACGAAAATTGGGAGTTTTAATCTGATGTGGATTTAACCCACTAAACCCACCAACCAACCCATATTAACCCATTAAGCTACGGAGGCTATCATTAGGTTTACAACTTTCCCAAAGAAAACCCTAGCCACCTTAAGCCACCATTGGAGAAGAAGCTTGGAGAAGAGAAGAAATTCTGCAGAAATCTTCATCAAACCATCATCCAAACTCAGAGACAATCAATGCAAGTGTTTTAATTATATTTAAATTCGTAGAATGTTCCTTCCATGTTAGAAAATTGAAGAATATCAATTGTTCTTGAAAGATAATGAAAACCCATGTATTTTGAAGCTTAGAACTTGAAATCTTGAGGAGAATTGCATGTAGAATGATAGGTAGATGATTATTCTCATGATATTTGTGATAGGAAGAAAATAAAACGGATTTATATTGGATTAATTCATGACTCAAAAAGTTAGGGTTCATGTTCTTGATAATTGGGGAAAAAGTTTAGAGATTTGTAAATTTGGTTGATGTTAGGATGGATTAATCCTTCAAAACGTGTTAGGATGTGATTATAATATGTTTAGGATTGTTTAGAGACCTTAAAACGATTGTTGGGACTTAGTTTAGAAGAGATTTGAGGAGTAAGAATGGTGAAAAACGAGATATAGAGAAATCTGGGACGAAACTGGCAGGTCGTTAGAAGCCCCTGCCCAGGTCGTTCGAACGAACTCGTTCGAACGAGCTTCTAACGAATTGACCAGTCGTTCTAACGAAAGGGAGCCTCGTTCGATAACTTTGTTCGAACGAGATCTCGTTAGAAGGGACAGTTCGTTCGAACGAACTGGATCTCGTTAGAACAACCTCGTTCGAACGAGTTGACAGAAGAATCTCGTTCGAACAGTCTCGTTCGAACGAGACTTCTAACGAGTTGACAGTTTGGGCCTTTTTGGACTGTTTTGATTTTTGGAGTCCCGTAAACTTGTTCGAGGATATAGATAACATTCCGATGATGATGTAATGATAGAATTGGGACTTTTGGGTATTTATGAGAAGGAAATTATATACGAGAGTTATATTAAATGGACGGTTTGGGTTGAGACGTGAGTGTCTACAATGACGAGAGAATAAATTATGGCGCGTATGATTATAAACCGGAAGAGTATAAATTGTGATAATTATAAGTTAGTACGAGAAAGCGATATGTACTACGATTAAACTACGGGATTACTAAGACGTGGGTTTACTTAGTATTGGTATATGAATTGTGTGTATGACATACCTACCATACTTGCTATCACGGGAGGTTTGCGTTCGCTTAGGGCCCTCTAATCCTTGTGTTGCCCGGATTTAGACTGGTAACCTTGATGAACATAGGTCATAGAAAGACTTATTGGGATATTAATAAGTCCGCTGATCGTAGGAGCGTAGGTATGTGCGTGACCTATGTGATGTGACTGTGTTCGCCTCCATTGTTTGTGATGTTGTTATCTGTGAACTATTCGTGAGAGATTCGGAATATGTAATCCTTATGTACGTGATGTACCGGGATGGATAGCAGAGTATGTGTGCACCACAGCTTAGTTCTCGGGGTGCTTATATTGTATATTTATGATGTGAATAATATACACTTAATTAATGGGAACCTTCATGTTATTGTTGTGAATATAATTGCGGTATTGTTTCGAGAAATATAACGAGTTAACTGATAGTTATATATACTGCTTATGGAACATCTGAGTTACGTTAAACCCCAACTTAATTACGAGCGTTATAATGTTAATAGAACCGAGTAATATGGGTAGGACCTATGATAGTCTAGCTAGAGATGATGTCACTTAGCTAGTAGTTTGTGTCGTTGTAGATGGGTACTTACGTTAGGAGTGCACAGGTAGACGAGAGGTGAGAATATCATGTGAGTGCACGTCCTAACATGTACTTTGCATTTAATGTTTTAAATGTTTTTAAAGCACTTGCAGGTTTTTAAAATATAACTCCACATTCGGGCTCTGACCCGTTTGCTTTTCAAATCTATTTTTCTTTGTAAAACCATTTTAGGTGCCCAGCCACAAGGACACCATGCATAGGATATTCATTCAGGTGACGAGCTGTAGCTGTTTGTGGAAGCTACAGGGATTTGCTTGTAGACGCCTCTATTCACTTGGATTCTAGATTCATTATCTATCAGTTGTAGGGCATGTTGCCCATTTCTATTAGAGTTACATTTCCATTACAGTTTTCAGACTTTGGCATGTATTGTTTTAGTATTCGGTTTACTTATCAGTTGTGGGATTTGTAGTGAGGAGTTTTTCCTCCAGACTTTATTTACGTTATGTGATGGTCATTCTATTTACTTCATTATGGTGAATGGTGTTATTATTCTTTATTACACTTGTTGCATGTTAATCAAACTTTAATTAAAATTTGGCACTTACTTTTTAAATACTAGGTGGTTAGTAATCATTAAAATGTTTTCGACAGTGATGCTTCTAACTGGACCAACTTGGCATTTTGAATTAATTTAATAAAGGAGTAGCTACCCGGTATTTAATTAGTCGGGGTGTCACAAGGTCCTATATATATATATATATATATATATAGGCATAATGAATCTCGACGATCAACATTGCCAGGTTGTAGTGTATCGGGGAGGTTCCTTGTTTGGATTTCGCTTCGCGAGACACCCCACGCACGAATCGTAGCACATTGTTAGGAATGGGGACAAGTTTATCCCTTAGTACTCGGGTATGAGGATTTTTAGATGATGGGTTATACCGTTTTGTTAGGCAGGGTAGCTTAATTGGTAGGTTCAAAACGTATGCGATAGGTGTGCACTATTAGAAGAGGGGTGAGGGGTATGTCATGGGAGTGCGATACCAATTTAAATATGAGATATTTCATATTTTAAAAATATGGCATTTATGCACTTGAAAAATATTTTCAAACTCGGACTCTGACCCGTTTTCTTATTTTTCCCTCTCTTGCTATATGTATATATATATTAGGTACCCAGACACAGGGGCGCCTAGATGAAGATTCTTTCGAGTCAGACGTTCGCTACAGCAGCTGTGGATTCATGCTGGTTTACTATATACGCTTCTATCCTTGTGGTCTAGATAGGAAGCATTGTAGTAACACTCGGTCCAAAAGCCCAATTATATTCATTTATTCTTTTACCACCTTTTAGTGCGGCATTCAATTTGGTTGTATTATGTTAGACCGAGTGTTCGATTATCTTTATTCTATTTCAGTTTCATATATAAACTGTGTGAATGTTTTATTTCATTGGTATGATTAAAAAGATTAGTTAAATAAAATTTTGATGCCAGCCTAATAGGTTATTAGTAATTAAATTGATTTTTGACAGTGATGCTGAGAATGAACCATATGAGACTCCTGTTTTAATTTGGTATAAGATTGATCACTCGGCATTTTATTAGAAGGGGTGTCATAAAATGGTTAAGCATTACCAAATTAGGTGTAAAAGTTTTATGTAAAATACAAATAGTGTTGCACAATTTAGAAAATTTGGACTTAATTTCATTTGTTTATAGAACTATTCACCCTTTTTAAGAAAGAAAAAATATCAAACATCAACACTAATAGTCTTTCTTGGAACTCATGCAAACATAATCGATTTAACTCACTAACATCATCGATTTAACTCACCTAATCATGAAATAACCCCAATACATCAATAAAGACATAGAATTAGTCTTTGAACTCGTATAAAGAACATCATATTTATCATAGGTCATGCTCAAGAACATCAATAACAAAAGTCATAGTTGTTCATTATCGGATAAGAGCACTGGGAAGGTTCTCAATTTTTTATTATTTTCTGTTACATCCTTGCTTGACTGAAAATCATTGAATGTTAATCTACGATTGGATTCAGGTTCTAGAAGTTTCTCCTCCTTATAATCAGTCAGCGGATATCTTGTTCTAGTGTTGGAGTGGAAGGATCCAATGATTCTGTACGGTAATCCACAAACCCATCAATGCCACATCATTTGTTGCAAATTTTAGTAACATATTTCGTCCTTAGAAATTGTAGTTCCCTGCCATAAAAAATTTACCATAATTTATATAAGATATAAAACCCTCAAACAATATATAACTCGAAAAAAACTCGTCTTAAATTAAATCATCAAACAAACCTATATTATTAACATGTGTAGTATAATGCAAGAAATATCTTCTTTCTTAACACAAATCAAGAGAAAAATAACGCAAATTGATATTATTTGTTGCATTATAACAGACTCAAACTATACTCAATAATGCAAATTAAGATATTTGTTGCTTTTTCCTGCACTGAAGGTCAATTTATGGTCGGGACCATGAATGTGGTTGTGTTTCCTACCTCGAACCAATGGGTTCTCCACATGATTCAACTTCTCGTCTCTACTACCAATATTTTTAATTTGCAAAAAATATTATTAACCAAAGGAATATACAAATCAAACCTTTTATAAAAAATCAAACTCGGATATTGAAAGAGTTAAGAGATGGAGAATTACTCTACCTGTAAAATCGAATCAGATGCTTCTTATATATTAGTTTCTCTAAATCGGGCCTTTGCCATTAATGGATCCAAAAGCATCATAACACTAAAACTGCTGTTACGAAGACCAAAAATATTCATGAAAGTAAACTTTCGCGAATACTTATTTAGATCCATTAGAAAAGAACACAAATGAATGAGAACAGTTCAGAATAAGGTTTACTACTTGGACCTACTCGAGGAATTCACGAAGCAGTATCGTGGTTCTTCCAATGGTCGATTGGTTACCGTTGAGCAAAGCCCCGCATTAAAACTCCCCAATCCTCTCATAATGGCCCAACTTGATCTTCAACCACTTTAAACTTTTCCAAACATAACAACGTATTTACCTGAGGCCTGGAGCAGAGTATATTGTACATTAACCTCATCAGGGAGATACCTCAAGAATGTTTCATTATATCAAGAAAGAAATTCATGAATTCCTCATATTCAAGGTGGTTCTGTCGTTTGGTCATATGTTAAGCAATCCCATAACCAATTCACAAAGTTTATATTTATTGAGAGCAGTAAAAATTGGATTTATGTAAGTACGGGGATAAGAGTTGGATAACTTCCTCGCCATATGAAGAAATGTGTGGTTTCTATGATTTCTTATTCATCAAGGGAAGTTTGAAAGTGTGGCTTCCATGATGTCAAACCCATTTCATCATAAGAAAACCAACAAAATATAACACAACAAAAAGAAGGCTCGGTAGAAGACAAAAGAGGAAGAATGATTATAAAAAAACATTACGAAAAATATATAAAACTTACATCATTGCCCCAAACATAAAAGAAACTCCAGGACACGGTCCATATCAGGTGTGAATTAGTCAAGTATGACAGGAATCCTGGACAAATTACCCTCTGTATCAACATATAACTAACTGGAAGCCACTTTTACAGTGCCCATGGTGGGTCCCCTGTTTTGTACAAATAATAAGGTGAACCTACTATAAGTCGTAATATATACTAAAGAATAAATTAGCCATTATCACATAACCAACTACCGCCCCTTAAACCCATAATGTGTAATGGCTAGAAAAAAATTAGATTCCAAAAATATAATAATTACCATGGAAAATTTGGGAGGAATAATAAAGTTAACCTCAATATGTGAATATAATGACACAAAAAATAGAAATGCCATATCACCCTTGGGGCACTTCATCAGTATCTACAGATCATTGGCAGCATTTTACGGAGTGTAAAATGACTTATATCTCATCTAGCTTATGCTTCATTTAAAATGGTCTTGTTAAATCATTCTAACAAATTCAGGGTGAAGCTCATCGTTGTCTTTATGCTTCCACACTTCACCATTTGCATGAATAATCCATGATATTTGAGGAGAAAGTGATATATACATATCGGAAACTGGAGTTGAGTATGGATCATAGTATAGGGACAAACGGTAATTGATGTACTTCTATTGTTGTCCATCATTTTTATCAAGCTATTTCATCTCTGTCAAATAATTTGTTCAGCGAAAAGAAAAATAAAATGTTCATGAATTTCATAGATGGAATACTATGGAACTTTGAAAAATCCTCAAACATATTTGAAAAATCGATCAAATTAATAGATATTTTGTAAAATCAATAAAATTAATAGAAGTTATAACATAAACTTAAATTCTCGGATCTACACACAATATGAACTTAAATGAATGCATAATGACATTGGCTAATAAGGCTACAAACATGACGAAGATGGAAGAGGCTGCTCACCTACATAGATTTTAAAACATGTAATATACGAATTTTCATTGCGGATCAGTTGCAGATCTATTCCAGTACTGGTTAAAGCTAGGAAATATGTTCCTTTCCCATCAAACACACCCTTAGTGTTTATAACCATGGGTATATGAATAAAGTAGCAATTTTGAGTACATGTAGAGGAACCAACTTAGCTTCGTGGATGTTCAACTCAAATTTTGAGTACTAATTTTGAAAAAAGTACTAATTTTGACACTCAACAATTAATAATTCTAATAACTAATAATTTCAGAGGAACCAACTTAGCTTCATGCCAATAATTTTATAGAATTTAACTTACTCTAGTGCACATGCCGATCCCAAAGCAATTTTGACACGGGTATTCTAGATCAATGGCTTTCTTTATTCATCCGAAAGATGTAGGAAATCATGTGGAAAACCATTTTTATGGAACCCATAAAGTAGCAGGTGTTGACCATGATTTGATCAATAGCCCACCAGCTCCGTTAATTTATCGGGTGATGTAATCGTGATATATTTGAAACTATATCCAAAAAATCTTCAGCCAATTATGCGGGAAGAGCAGATGAATTGAAGGATATGAATGGGATATTATATATTTCAAATCATTGAATTGGAATTAGGGACGTGCTTCATCCTGATCGGATCAGAAAATAAATAGAGACCCAAATATATAAAATATGTTTCTAGTATACATAAAAATAAAGTTTAGTAACTATGAATTTCACACATAAATACATCTTACACATTCATTTATTGCAGATATTTGTCCTAATCATGTATTAGATCCATTTGAACATAATGCTATTGTATGTGTTGTTGTCACTGTTTTGTGCTTTTGATAGAGCTTTATTGTCTCTAGCAAGTTTGAACTACAAATTCATATAACTTCAAGTCCATGTTGTCAATCTGTCAAAAAAATCAAAGCCTTAAATATGAACAGAAGTTAATGAATAGAAATTATCGTATGTTTTTAGCTGACGAAGTAGGAGTGAATGAAGTAATAACTTTTTTAGCAAATGAGAACTAAAACAATGTCATATGTAAATAATGTAATATGTAGTTCTATATCAAATATAACATTGTGGAATGATATATTGAAAAAGGTTGATCACTCTTACCTCAATATTGTTGTTAGTAATGAAAGGTATATTTCTCGTGTATAATGCAGCCACTAACATCCTTACGGTGTAATGACATTTTTTTAGTGGTCAAATGTTGCTTTACATTTTCAAAATCATGAAAAGGTGTAATATCGCTTTACATTTTTTTAGTGGTCTAATAACATGAGAGCATAAAACACCAAAATCATAGCGCCAAGCATGAGCCCTAATGCTGAGTGTATTCACATTGATTAATCAAATGACATAATGATATCTTTTAGTACATTTTATACCCGAGAAGATTTCATATCAGTAGATCTAAACCCCAAAAGTCACCATAAAGTCAAATCTAATGCTTGGGAAAATGGCATGAAAATAAAGACTGATGATGCTTGGATTTAGCACCACCAGATAAGTGATGATGAGCTCATACAATAGTAACCATGGCAGCCATAGAGATGTAAGTGTATAAGTATATAGAAGGAGATGATTATAAGAGGAACAAGATAGTAATGTATAGTGGTTCAGCCAATTAGGCCTACATCCACTGTGAGTGTGTGATCCAGTAAGTATGGGCACTAATGGCCTTGGATACAATGCACATAATCTCACTTTCTCTCTCTACTGTGTGTACAAGCAGAGTTTTAGCTAGGGTTACAATTATTGATCGATCGATTGATCTGTCCCCCTCCTTGTAGGGTTATAGGTGACAAGTATATATAGGTCTTGGGGAGTGTAGTATACCCCCCAAGTATGCATGGTGCATGTGAATGATGATTTAGCCAATCTCCTGTTGACACCTGTAGATGCCAAATGATGACATAATATTCCCTCATGTGAGGGGGTGATTCGGTTGTAATGGTCTTCCACGTGTCATGTGAGCCTCACGCACACTATCCCATACATCTCCCAAACCACGCGTTGTGATGATGTCACTTTCGGCCTGTAACATGAGGCCGAGGGCAAAGTTCCTTCCGGTAGTGAGTCTGGCCCAATTTAGGCCTCGTACTATTGACCCCTCAAAGGGTCGTCTGGAGCCTGATGAATGGTCGGCCCCTCGAAGGGTCTTCTGGAGTCTGATGAAGGGTCGGCCCCTCGAAGGGTCGTCCCCTCGAAGGGTCATCTGGAGCCTGATGAAGGGTCGTCCCCTCAAAGGGTCGTCCGAGCCTGATGGAGGGTGAGACAATCTTGGGCTCATCTTGTTAGAGGGCTCCCTCAGTCTAACCGATGATATATATGGGCATATAAATCACCCCCCAACACTTAGCCATATATGTTGTTGAGATGGCTGAGGGATAGTGTTGTAATTGAGATGGGTATATGATCAGTTAGGTGAGTGACACCTGTTAAGCTGATATGGCACCTAGGCAGGTACTCATTGTCGTTTCAGTTTCCAAGGCACGGCGGCTGCACACTTTGCCTGGGGCTTTGTGCCCTAATAATGCCCTCCTCGTGGGTTGTGCTCTGCATTGGTGAGTGGGCTCACTCATTGTCAAGGTACTTAAAGAATTTTTTGAAGTTTCTCTTTCTTCTTCTTCTTCTTCTTCTTCTTCTTCTTCTTCTTCTTCTTCTTCTTCTTCTTCTTCTTCGCGCCTGAACTCTCTCTCTCTCTAGCTTCCAGCCTTCTTGCCATTTTTGCAGTTTCGAACCTTTAAGCTTGGCATCTTCGCTATTTCTCCTTAGGTAACACCTCGACCCTAGTTCCCTACTTATCTTCATTTTTGTTTGTTTTCCTATTTTAAGTTCGTAGGGTTAGATTTTCTTAGGCTGTTCCATAGCTTTTTCAGTGTGACCTCTAGTAAGCTGTTCTTGAATTGTTCTTGATTGAAAACCCTTCAATTCCTTGGTTTTGATAAAAAAGTCCACCCTGGTCAATTGTGAGATTTGTTTGTAGTTAGGTTACCCAAATTCTTCCAAGTGTAGGGTCTCCCCCTTAATGCTTAGGAGGCTTTACAACTTAGCTGAGGAATTCCCTTCTCTGAGAGAGAAGTTATTTGTTGAGATCAGACAGGTAGAGGAAGAGGAGATGAGGGGCCGACCCTAATTGGGTACGACCCATTTTCCCCATTCCTCTTACCACAATAAAGCCATTTGAGCCATCTGAGTCTTGTGGGTCATCTTGTCGTCCAACTGAGAGTTATTCTGGAGAGATGGATGAGAGAGCATCGTCGCTAATTGGCGCTGGACCTTCTGGGAGAGGAGAGGCGTCTGACCTAAGCCTAGGACGACAGGCCGAGGGTATGGTTACTTCCGAGGCTGTCCCTGTGACAACCCTATCCCCACATGCTTTTCAGATGGCTTTTCCCCAGGGGTCTCTGACAGGTGATGAGGACGAGGGAGAGGGGATTAAGGGCGAGGGTGAGGACTCAGATGTCGACCCAGTTGACACCTCCCATGCCTCGTACTATATCTCCTCGGTCAGGGATCGTGACCTCTTGCTGTGGAGGCATGCCTATGGAGTGTCCCCCAATATAACTATGAGGGTTCCCTCTGGGTCTGAGAGGGTCTTCGAGGGTGAAGAGGGAGAGGTTACAGTATATGAACAAATGTTCAAGGTTGGTGTCAGATTCCCTCTGCATCCTGCTATCGTAGATATTTTATCAGCCCTCGGCGTTGCCCCCTCTCAGCTTCCTCCCAACTCCTAGAGGATGATCCTTGGCTACATCTCCCTATGGAAGAATGCTTTCACTGATGATCCCTCGGCCGACGTATTTTTGGCCTGTTACAATATCACCTCCTCGTCCAAACATCATGGGTACTATCACCTGGGGGCGAGGAGGTCTGACAAAAAACTTCTCCACGTGGCACAAACCTCCAACCACGATTGGAAGAAGAGATTCTTCTTTGTCTCTAGAGAGTGGGAATTCTCCGTCGAGGTACAACCTGTAGCTGATGGTCCGAGGGTCCCTAGAAGATGGTCTAACCCTTCAATGAAGGCCAGGTCAGACCCCGAACTTAGTCTGGAAGAGAAAGACATAGTTGAATATATGAGAGGACGAGGGAGACGGAGTGAACTTCCAAAGTTTGAAGATCTGATGACCCCTCGCTTCCTTAAGGAAGATGGTCTGAGGGTCGGCCCCCTGACAGAACTATGTGAGTTATATTTATTTTTTCCATTCTTTACTTTCTTCAAGTGTTTCATCTTTACCTCTGCATTTTTCTCACGTGTCGTCCTCCTTTTAGGTCGTCCCTCTGGTATATCGAATCAACTTTGGGAAATGACTGCTCCCAGTTTGCTATTAGGTCTAGGCAAGAAGAAAGGCAAGGAGCCTCAGTAGGCTCCGAGGAAGATGAGGGCCGTGGGGGTGACGCTTGTTGAACCGACTGCTGACAGTCATAAAAGGAAAGAGCCTGAAGCTCCTGCTGACCCTCGGCCGGATTCAAGGACGAGGGCGAGGGTAGAGTCGTCTGAGGGGACTGGCTCCTCTTCCAGCATGGGGTCCTTCTGGTCCCAGAACTTGGAGCTTCTGAAGGCCGAGCCATATTCCCTTATTGCGAACCTGCAGGCAGCCAAGGCGTCCATGTTTTCTGCCCCCTCGGCTGCTGATTATGAATTTCTGTCAAAGATGCCTCCAGCAAAAGTGTATGACTATGGTCTGGACGCCCTAGCTAAGGTATTTATTCTCCCTTCATTCCCTTAGTTTCATTCTTTCACTAACTGTTTTCCCGACCTCTTGACAACTATTTATTATTTCTGTGCAGTCTGTATGCGCCTTTACCTTGGCCACTAAGTGGATGGCTGAAAACCAACAAAAATTCCATAAAGTAGAGAGAGCCATTCAGCACGAGGCTAATTTTCAGACGGAGCTGGAGACTGCAAGGGCTGAGCTAGAGAGTGCCAGAATTGAACATGCAAGGGTTCTGAACGAGCTGACGAGGCAGCAGTACTTGAGGATTTTCTCGATGGAGTCAAGTCAATCCACAGAGCTGTCAATATTCATGTGCCCACTGGACGTTGGCACATCTACACTAATCATGTGAAGGCTGCTTCATTCTGCCCCAGCATCCAAGGGGTCCTCCTCGTCGGATAAAGCATTAAAATTCCCATAGAACATATTGTATGAGCGTAGTGAACATTCTCCAATGTATCCATGTTCTGGTTTGGATTTCAAGAATCATTTGAATTGTGAAATAACTTCATCGTTTCATGACCCTGCAATAGTGGGCCTTCTTTTCATTAGTAGTTGTGTTTGTCTAAACTTCTTATTAAGTATTGAGACCAACAACTAGTCCCGAAACTCCTTCAATTTTAATAGGGTTTTAAAGCTTTGCCTTCGTTTGAAAGCAGTCGACAAAGAAAATGGCCCAGTGTTGAGTTTATTTCCCCTTTATCAATGGGGGTGGACTTGGTAGAGTCACTGCCCCTCGTCAAATTAATCATCGGTTCATCAATCATAATTAAATTTGGATTGTGAGCCTTGCAGTGGTTTGAAAACTCATCTTGGTTGTTAGAGTTCTCTAGACCTATGAGATTCTAGAACAAGACTTTTATGATGGGGTGGCTAACCCATTTATTACAGTGGAGCATGGTTCTCTCATTTGAATTTTGATATTGGCCTTTTTATTCTTCTTTTTACAAATTTATCATGACTTTAGTGTAATCCATATCATTATTCTCGTCCCTTACTGAATTAATGATGTTAATATCATGTTAAATAGGATTAATTTTCTCACTAATAGCATTAGAGTCAGCAACCATCCAGTTGGCATATCTAGTTTCATTACTATTTTGAGAATGAGTAATATTAATCACATAGTCATGATTGAAAACTTCTTTCCAGGATTTGGGGGTAGTCTGTCTCCCCATTTTAAGTGACTTTTTTTGTAGCCAATAACTTCCTCCCTTTGATAGGAAATATTGAGTTTTGCTCAAGTTTTAAATAAGTCTTTTCTTGAGTTTTCATTAGGATCAATTTCGAATTGTGTTCTTTTATAAGGATAATATCTTCTACATCTTTTGTGGATTGAAATATGTTTTTGAAACTTTCTTTATTCCATGTTCTCAATTTAGTTTTTAGTTTTTTTAGCTTAAGACCAAAAGCTACCATAGGAGGATCATTGAACGATTAGGTGATGCTAAACACCCCGTGCGTGACTCCGCTAGGTTCCTTTTCTCAACTCTCATGGAGGTACTCACACATCACTGCCACTTTATACATGAATCCATGTAATCATTATACTTTCCCCCCTCTTCTTTTGGACAATCAACTATCAACATGCAAAGCTATAAAGGATAGGTTCACTGTATGCTAGTTTCATTGTGTAGTTGTAAATCAGTTGTAGTTGTGACTGATTAATGTAAATCAGTTAGTGTAAATTTAATACAACGAGTTGTTAAATTTTCAATGGGGTGAAAGGATAAAAAGAGTTAATTTAATTTCTTTATGAATTTGATTGGCATAAATCAGTTAGTGAAAACTATGTTCACTTGCTCAGCTTCAACAGGTACCTGATTGAGTATTATACAAAGAAAGTGAATACAAGAGCTCTGCAATTAGGATTCACTTGTACAAGTTGTACTCGGTTGAGTATTTAATGAGGTTTGATGTGATTTTATCTCATATAATGATTTTTTTGCAATTAGTCCTCCAAAAGTATCAAGTGAAACCAGTCCTAGCACCTGCCATTTTATTTAGGCACAACCCTTGTTTTGAATTTGTCTCTAGATTTGCGTTTTGCAAGAATATGTTGGTTTTTAATTTGTTTGGTTTCACCATTTCAATAATGAGGCTGTCAATTAATGGAGATATCATATTTGGTTTCGAATCTGCCATTTTATTTAGGACCTGCCATTTTAACACTACCTATTTACTGCATAAACAATTCATATGGAGCTAACACTAAAATGGAGTAGACTTTGCTGCATAAAAACTAGTGATATGTATCACTCCACATTGGGATGAGAATGTGTTTCTACTCCAAAAGGCCTATAGTGTATGCTTCTTTCACAATTAAGAAAATACTTGACAATCACACCCACATCTTATGTTGGAAAGCATGGTCAGAGGATGACCTGTTTAGGGGATAAATTGAGGAGTTTATGTATAATGAAGCCCATTGAGAATTAGTTAAGTCTCCATCAATCCTGGCCATAATCACATCATCTTCAGCTCTATTATTACATTATGTAAATCTAGTGCTTGTATACTCTAAATCAGTGAGCGCACAGTGATCCATAGCTTGATTGAAATCATCCACAACTTGCAAATTGATTTGGTTCCCACTTAGTTTTTCTATGGAGTAGGCCACTACATTAAATTCACCAATTACTAAATGAGGTTTGGAAAATAAATTTTGAGAAATGTCAGTAAACTGAGCCCATGGATCAACCTTTTCCTCCTTTGTACACTTGGCATACACTGATGTCATGAATATTTCTTAATTCAAAGATTGATGATTGATGCTAACAGTAATGAATTTATGTTAGATATGTTAGATCAATGAATTTATGTCATGAAATATATGACTTTGATTTATATGTGAGATATGTTAGATCAATGAATTTAAGTTTTTCCATAGTGTTCAAATGGTATGAGTCCTAATTAAACTTGTGAAGTTGTTCGAACTCGGGATATTAGGCCTAGGACTTTTATTGGTCATTATCTTTAAATTTTCTTTCTAGGACTAATTTGTGTTTTCCTATCATATATCTTTGACGTGTGGTTGTTTTGGGTACATATTGTTTGGATTCTTAAAGATTTATTTACATATTTTCGCATTTGCACATATATCTACAATAATATATAACGCAACAATGATATATATTAGACCTGTCAACGGGTCGGTTTGGGTCGTGTACGGGTTACGGGTTACGGGTCAAAACAGCCTAACCCATACACGACCCGTTAAGCCTAACGAGTCTAATAACAATACCCAAACACGACCCGTTAATATTAACGGGTACACGACCCAAACCGTTAACACCCGTTAATATTAACGAATCATTTTGGGTAAAAATGGGTAACGGGTTGGGTGACCCTATAATACCCATTAGTCTTTAATACTTTAATAATAATGGGTTTTAATTGTAATTTTTATTAGGTATAGATTGGGTGACCCTATAGCACCCATTAGTCTTTAAAGATTTAGAAATAATGGGTTTGAATGGTTATTGTTATTGGATACGGGTTGGGTGACCCTATAGTACCCGTTAGTGTTAATGAGTGTTAACGGGTAGAAACGGGTTAAAACGGGTACAGGTAAATTTCCAAACTCGAACCGTTAGTGTTAACGGGTCTACCGTGTCAACCCGTTAATGACCCAAACCCAATAAGGGTAAACCCATTAACTTATAATTTCGTGTCAGGTCGTGTCGTGTTAACGGGTTATCGTGTATTTTGACAGGTCTAATATATATATATATATATATATATATATATATATATATATATATATATATATATATATATATATATATATATATATATATATATATACACACTAAGAACGTGATTATTTGTTTCGATTTCAGCCTATGTTTTAGCCCTATGTTTTAACAGAAAGATATTTTGGTAAGTTATATATTGATTGTGTACATGTATTCATCATTATATATTGCACATAATGTAAATTTGCTTGTGTTAGGTGAATTTAACTAGGTTAGGTGGCTCGTGAGAAAATTGGGGGGAGGCCTCGTTCTAAGACATTATGTATGGATTTAAAAAAGACAATGTTGATTGTAGATTTATCCACAATTTTTTTTATAGGAATCCATCAAAAAATATGTGGTGATCTTTCTACTTGGGCCAGAGGAAATTATGCCTCAAATCATGTTGAAGACAGGTTGGGCAGAGTTCTATATGATGAGGATTGGTTCAATCACTGCCTGACTGCTCCTATATTATTTTGCCCAAATCTATTCAGACCATTATCCCATCATTTACACCCCCTTTAAGTTCAAAGCAAGGAGACTAAGCATGAAAATTTGGAGATTAGGCATATGAATGATAATGTACTAAGCACTCCACCAAGAAATTTGTTCAATATAATTTATGTTTGGAAATTTCATGATAATGAAAAGTAGAGAAAAATGTAAATATTCAGTTTCACCATCATATACTAATAGTTCTCATCATATACTAATTGTTTCAGTCTTTAAGTAAGGTTTTTGTATTGGGTTTTAAACAAGTATTGTCAAAGTATCTAAATCAAGTTAAGGTTTCTTGACTTTTTCAGAACCGTAGCTAATTGCGTTTTGTATCGCATTTGTTGCAGGAAGTTTACTATCCCACGAGGACTTGTTATATGTATACTTGAGCCTTTAATCGTTGGAGCTTTTGCATCTATTCTCTTGAACAAAGACCTTGTCGCTTAAGTCCTCTTTATCCTTGCTCTCAACCATAAGCAGGGGTGAAACATATTCAAGTTAAATTTTGTTCATTATGTTGTCCAGCGGTAAAAAGAATAGTAATGTGTATTTTTATTTATATTAGATGTTTAGAAAGTTGTGGTTATTTCTGTCATTGTTTTTGAGTTAATTTTTATGTTTAAACAGGTTGGTTTTCATGAATAAATAAAAGAGACTCTGCCGAATTTTTAAAAAAATATTAAGTATTTTTAAAAGTAAATAATACGAAGATATTCAAACTTGATAAGGTTTTTAGAGATTGTCATCTATAGGAATTATTAAAAAAAATTACTTCTTTGTTTAAGGTAACTGACACTTAATAAATTTATTACAGGTGAAAACCTTTTGTGGACAAGGAAAGATATTGGAGTCATTTTGCTGGAGGTCATATGCTTAAAGATTGCGAGTTTACTTTGCGTAACATCATTTTATGTTAGGGATAGATGGTTTTTTATGTATTTTTTCTAATGAGATAAGTGAAATTGTATAGAGAGATCTATGTTGGACACAATGTTTAAATTGTGTATTTTTTCTTTGTATGAACTTTAATTATAATTGAATGGAAAATTATATGTTATATGTTGAAATGGGATGCAAAATATGTCATATTGTTTTTAAGAGGTTTTGTTTATAATTAAAGTATATTAAGGAATGGATGAAATTTTAATTTTGGTGCCAAAATTATTAAAAACGGCTTATTTGCCGTCTCAAAAGGGTTCCATAAACGGAGACTTTTTGAGACGGTTAATTTACCGTCTCAAAAAACTCTTTGGGGACATATGTTGGCGTCTCTAAAAACACTTTAAAAGACGGATTTTTTGCCGTCTCAAAAGGGTCCTGTAAGCAATGACCTTTTGAGACGACGTATTTCCCGTCTCAAAAGAACTTTTTGAGACGGCTTCTGTCATCTCAAAAATCTTTTAAAATGGGGGTATAATACTACGCTCCTTTGCCGTCTCAAATGGCGTCACAAAAGGCTTTTGAGACGGCTAGAGGACTTTTTGAGACGGTTGGAGCACCGTAGTAAAAAGTAATTTTTTGTAGTGTATTTTGACTATTTTAACCATTCTCGGAATAACCGTGCCCTTTAAACTGACATCCGAAATATTGTTCATTAATTCTTATTCCAACGTCATATTAACATTCTTATAATAACCTGATTGGAATAAAAATCTTAACCGCCGCTTTAAAGCCTAGTGACTCAACATAACGTAATATTACACTATTTACATTCGCGTAATGGTAAATATGCAATACTCATAAATATTAACTCTTAAAGTACTTAAATTTATATTTACTTCCATTTCCTTTATTTTATATAACTAATCCATATGGCAATATGATATAAAAATAATTACTCAAAAGTAAGGTGTATTACATACTCCCCCCCTTACAAGGGAATTTTGCCCTCAAAATTTAGGCATACCTGGTAAAAAGAGGTGTAGGTACTTTTCTCAAATATCCTCCTCTCATTCCCAAGTTGATTCCTAGGCATTGTGGCATCCCCACTATACACAAACCAAGGGCACCACTTTCGACCTTAGTCTACGCTCACCGTGGTCTAAAATGGTAATCGGTTGTGCCTCATACGAAATATCGGGTTGCAACTCAATATCGTCTAACGGAACATGCCAATGGGATCCTTCACATCTTTTATACTTCTTTAAAGATGAAACATGGAATACATCATGAATTTTCCGTAAGTGTTTCGACAACGCAAGTTGATAAGCTACGGGGCCTACCTTTGCAATAATGGGAAAATAACATACATAACGTGGCACAATTTTACCCTTCTTCCCGAATCGCATCACACCTTTCATCAGGGACACCATCATTAAAAGTTGATCCCCCACTTCCAGTTCCACATGCCTCCGATTTGCATCGGCATAGCTCTTCTGGCGATCTTGCGCAATTCGTATGCGATTTCGAATGAGCTCAATTTTCGAAGAGGTGTCTTGGATCATTTTAGGTCCAAGGAGCTTATTATCTCCTACTTCCAACTAACAAGAAGGTGATCGACACGATCGTCCATAAAATTCCTCATACGATGCCATACCTATCGTAAATTGGTACGAATTATTGTATGCCAATTCGACCAACGGAAGGTATTGTTACCATCCTCCTTTAAAATCAAGTATGCACATGAGAAGCATATCTTCCAACATTTGGTTGACCCTCTCCGTTTGCCCATCGGTTTGCAGATGGTATGTTGTACTCAACCACAGTTCGGTCCCCATCTCCTCTTGGAAACTTCGTCGAAAATGGGATACAAAATTTTATCTCGGCCCGACACTATATTGATAGGCACCGTATGAAGTTTCATAATTTTTGCAATAAAGAGTTGGGCATAGCTTGCTGTATTGTAATCCGTTCGTATTGGTTGAAAGTGTGCCGATTTGGTCAAACGATCGATAATTACCCAAATAAAATCATGTCCACTTTGCAACATCGACAGTCCCGTGATAAAATCCATTGAGATACTATCCCATTTCCACACTGGTATTTCTAATGCTTGCAACAATCCAGTTGGCCGCTGGTGGTCCACCTTCACTAATTGATAAGTGTCACATTAGGAGAAAAATTCAGAAATGTCCCTTTTCATTCCCGGCCACTAATAATGATGATGCATGTCTTGATACATTTTCTCCCCGCCTAGATTTATTGTAAATCTTGAACCATCAGATTCTATCATGACAACACTCCTCAAGTGTCCCTCGTCCGGGACTATAAGTCTTCCATGGAAACGTAACTTACCCTCAGAACTAATAGAGTAGTACTCCGCTCCCTTGGTCAATAATTTACATACCCGGTCTTGACAATCTTTATCCCCTCCTTACGCTTTTACGACTCGCATCACGATAACAGACGTAATAGTCAACACTAACATGTATGCTCTGGATACAACATCATCATGTCCAAGTTCTTTCCACTTGGCTTTCCATACTTCCACTAATTATCCCACAGGTCTTCGACTCAACGGGTCAGATACCATATTTTTCTTACCTGGGTAGTAGTGAATATCGAATTGATAGTCCTTTAGGAACTCCAACCACCATCGTTGCCGTATATTTATATCTTTTTGTGATAACAAATATTGTAAAAACTTGTGGTCCATGAAAAGACTAAATTTCTCACCCAGGAGGTAGTGCCTCCATATCTTCAAGTTAAACACCACTACGACAAGCTCTAAATCATGCGTGGGATAATTTTTTTCATAGGGCTTAAGCTTGCGAGATGCATATGCAATGGCTCTATGCTCCTGTTGTAGCACCCCCCCTAATCTTTATAGAGAAGAGTCTGTGAAGACCAAATAGTCTACTCCCAATCTTGGTAACGCGAGTACAGGAGAAGTTAATTTATCCTTCAGCTCATCAAAAGCTAGATGACAGGAGTCATCCTGAACAAATCGTACTCCCTTTTGGGTCAAGTTCGTTAAAGGGCCAACAATTTTGGAAAATCTCTTAATGAAACGACGATAATACCCCGCCAAACCAAGAAAGCTACGGATCTCAGTTGGCATCGTGGGCTGATCCCATTCCCTTACAACTGCAACCTTGTTTGGATCCATGAAAATACCTTCAGCCGCCACGATATGCCCCCCAAATTGCACTTCATGCAACCAAAAGCCATATTTCTCGAACTTGGCATAAAGTTGATGATCCCGTAGTGTCTGTAGGACCAATAGCAAATTTTCGGCATGATCAGCTTTAGTCCTGAGAAAATACTAGAATATCGTCAATAAACACGATCAAAAACTGGTATAAAAAGTCCCAAAATACTCGATTCATAAGGTACTGCAGGAGCATTTGTTAGCCCAAAGGGCATAACTAAGAACTCATACGACATATACCTTGTCAAGAATGAAATTTTTAACACGTCTAGCTCTCGAATTTGCAACTGGTGGTATTTTGTCCTCAACTCTATTCTCGAAAAGTACGATGCTCCTCTTAATTGTTCAAACAAGTCATCGATTCAAGGTAACGGGTATTTATTTCTGATGGTCACCTTATTCAATTCACGGTAGTCGATACATAACCGGAGGTAACCATCTCTCTTCCTTACGAATAATACAGGGGCACCCCATGGTGACGTACTATGCCGAATGAACCCCTGCCCCAATAGTTGATGAATTTGATCCCTTAACTCCTTCATTTATAAAAGATCCATACGGTATGGAGTTCACGCAATTGGCCTGGTTCCCGGCACTAGGTCAATTACGAACTCAATCTCACGACTTGAAGGTAAGTCAGGGATCTCCTGAAAGACATCTTCAAATTCTCTAACAACAGGAATCGAGTCTAAGGAAATCAAAATTTCTTGTAAAGTCTCCTCCTTCATATAATACAAGTGGGTGATTGAACCTCACTCCCGAAGAGGCATATCCACCAAGAACATGTCTTGTCCCGGAATGGTGAAAACTATACTCCTCCCATAATAATTTACCATGACCCGATACTTCACTAGCCAATCCATTCCCAAAATGACATCATACCCGACCATGTCTAGGATGATTAAATTGGCCTCAAAGCACAAGCTACCCAGGTCTATTCCCACTCATTTACAAATAAAAAGTATAAGTGAACCATCACCCATAGAAGACTCAACTCTAGTGAAAGTACTTTTGGAAGACTTAAACAATCCCATCAAAAAAGCAAATTGCCTAGCAATAAATGAGTGTGTGGCACCAGTGTTAAATAATACCCGACCCATAAACCCCTAAATGGGAAACTTACCCTCAATAGCTGGCGGTGCTAACGGTGCTACGAAAAACAAAGTGTCTTGGATATTGTACATACTTCCAAACTGAAGTTGTCCCTGTTGCAGTGGGACGGCTGGGATAGGTGCCGAAGGTTGTGGATGTGCCTGCGGATTCTGAGGGCCTCCTGGAAATTGTCCCCTGTTCAACTGTGGACAAGCTCTCTTCATGGAACCTGCCTCACAACACTGAAAACAACAACCCACAAAATTATTTAGATGTCGACCTCAGTTGTTGTTTCAAAACTGCCCCGCACCTTGGCCCTGCTAGCCTTGACCACCATTTTTCCCTCTGCTAGCTTGGCCCGATTGGCGCAGCTTCTACAACTGCTACTTTTGAGCACCCTGACCGTTCCTAAAACCAAGCATTGTTTCTTAACCAACTCCCCCTATTGGAGGTCCCTCTCTTTCTATTTATTCCCAGACTGTTGTGGTGGTGGTAGTGCTCCACCAGCAATATTCCCTCCTTGTTTACTAGATTGACCAGAATGAAGGCGGTGATCCTGGCAATGGAGTAAAGCTACATTCATTACATAGCCAAAAATTTGCAAAGACGGGTTCCCCAACAGATGGTGCCTGATAAGTACCCAAAAGTGTACATTTTCTACCCCGAATAGACGTATTTTAGTTGCTAATTCTCGAGAATTTGGGTCTCATGAATGTAAATATTTAATGTGCAGGCTTAATTGCAGTTGCGGTATCAAAAGCTATATTTCCAGGCAATTTGCAGTTAAAAGAAGCTAATTCCCCATTCCCGTAACCTCACCTGAGCCTAAACTTGTTACTAAACCTATCCCAAACCTCGTGTGTGTTTAGTTTCATGCCCTTTTATATTTTTCTTAGATTTTTAGTTTGAGTCGTTTTATTTTTAGGGTTTTTTTAGATTTATTTGGAATTTCTACATTTTATTTTCTATTTTTCTATTTTATTTTTTATTGGTATAATTTTATTTTGATTTTGATTAGTTTTTAACTTTTTTATTATTAGGATTAGATTTTTGTAGATTTATTAGATTTTATATTTTTTTTAGAATATTAGTTTTTAGTTGAATAGTTTTCTATTTTTATTTTTATTGTTATTTATTTTTAGATTTATCTTTTTTTGTTGTGTCTTTTATTTTATATGATTTTATATTTTTAGTAGATATTAATTATTTTATTTTTTTAGTTAATTAGTCAATTTTTTTAGGTGTCCAAATGAACACACACACCCGACTTATCCATAACACCCAAACTAACCTACACCACAAACACAACCTAACAACTCATCTCACTCACACCATAACAACCCTACACCTTGCCACACACAACACCTCCTCACCATCTTCAACCTCACCTCATTCTCTCTCCTGTTAACCTCCATTAACTAAAAATTCCATCATCATCCAAACTCTATCCCCAAAACTAACACCAAACCACTACCATCCTAACCTCACCCATTCAAACTCCCTTTTTAACAACCCAAAACCCGTGTTCACCCGCTGCCACACACCCGCTGTCGCCCTGCTCCGATCAGCCGCCCCAACCCGCCGGCGCAATCGCGAACCATGCCGGAAACCCCAACCCACTTCTATAACCCCACAAACCCGTCACACCTCACCTCCCACTTCGAAGCCTCATACCCGCTGCCAATATAACCAAACCGAACACGAGTTACATCACCCATCTCCAACCAAAACCCATTTTCCCCAGGCCTTGCAAGATTTATCTCTTGCATAAACCACAAACCAAATGAAGACAAACCAACAAAGACCAAATGTCCCCACATGTCTTATTAAATCAACTAAGCCTTTTTTAACCCTTCTATCCCCAATTCCTAATTTACCCCCAACTAACTTTTATTCCACTAACCTAAATTAACTACCTTAACCCTCATTTCCATAATCAAATTTTGTCACCCAATTCCCTCACCCATATACCTTCCTTAACTCACACCTTTGCCATGCACATGTGCACTCCCAATTACCCAAATTAGCCCCTAGCTCCATGTTTGCCATGTATAAATAGAAGACCTCAAGTCCATTTATAGACCCCATGTAAATAGAGAGAAAATTCTAGAGAAAAGTAGAGAGATAGGTTAGATCAGAAAATAAATGAGGAAATTATTTTTATAAATAATTTTTTATTTTTTTTAGAGATTTGGTGAGATTTAATTGTGAGTAATTGAATTGTATGGAAGAAGATAGAGTTCAAATTGTCCATTTCAAGGGGACTTGTTGAAGATTTGTTCTCTTTCTCTACACTTTTATTGTATATGACTTTAATTATATTTCTATTATGTTTAATATCATGTTAGTCTAGATAACCTTTCAAGGGGTGGGGTGAACCCTTATTTGATTTGATTTTAATTTAATTAGTTTGATTACTTGAAAATTCTTTTGAATATTAATTTTGCTCCCTCACCCTTAAATTTACGCCTCGCGAGAGGGTAAATGATTTTCGAGAGAAAATTGAAATTCTAAGTTATAATACTCATTTTAGATTCGAACTATAGATAGGGGGTTCTTAAGTGTGGTATTATTCCTTAAATTTCAACTCTAATTTTATTTTCTATGATTTATACAAATTTTAATCGATCGATTCTAGTGGGTTATTAATTAAAAAGGGTGTAGATCTATTTTCTAGAGTTGTGGGGGGTTAAACTTAATTTTCTAAAAGATTACTATTAAAATTACACTTGCAGTGAGAGTTGATTTGTAATTTTGATATTAATTTGGGAGAATTCAAATAATTAAATAAATTAATTAGAATAGCTAGAATTTGTGGTGTAGTCCCACTCCTTCATTGCTCTGAAATTTATTTACCTCACTATATCTCTTGTTTTTGTGTTAGACTATATTTTTCATTTTAGTCACTTTTTAGTTTGTAATTTGATCTTCCATTTAGTTTAGTGTTATTTGACCTCACCTCACCCAATTGTTTTAATATTGAAAAAGATAAATAAAAATTCCAATTGAGTTTGTCTCTAGCTTACCCCCTTGATGTGGATTGATACCCTTACTTACCTCTACACTTGAGTTACTTTGATATTATTTCGTAGGTATTTTTGAGGATTTTGATTAGAGGAGCTTATCAATAAACGACGAAAAATATACCGAAAAGTTTCACTTTATGAAATGGCGTTTTGAAATTTTTTATCTTTCTCTTTTGAAATTTTATCAAAATCGTACATCTTTTGAATTTTTTTGATTTTTAAACCTAATTTTTAAAATTATTGTGCAGTTTCTTTCATCTCAATCATTGACGTGAATTTTCTATCATCCATATTTCTAAGTCTAAGAATCAAGCTAGAGAATATTTTTTCTAAATAACTTGTGTAATATGTAGCAAGGCATTTTGCACCTTGAATTTCTAGACTCAATAAAATTTGCGCACTTATGACATCACTACGGTTTAAAGTTGAGGAGTACTACAATTGTCAAGAAAACCTTAAGGATCACTAGTAGAGACTTTAGCTTGTGAGATTTGTTCCTTTTACCTTTTAGAGAGTTTTACGCAATCTCCGAGTCACAAGATGAATTAACTTCGTTTGGGTCCGCACTTTAATTGTTGTATGATCTCATTATTCTAAATTTTTGGCTTGATCACTAAGAATGACATCTTTTTCAAGTTGTAAGAAACGCGTGTCTTGAAGTTTGTTCTGATCACCAAACTTTCATCCATACACTCACCCATTTTTCATACCATTTACCATTCGTGTAACCCATTACGTTACCATATTCACATATTTCCTACATCTTCGATATACATACCCCATTCCATTCATATATCATCCACTATTTTGAGAAAAAGAGTCTTGATTTCAAATGTAAAATGTCTTCAGTGTTGAGAGTATAAAAAAAAGAGAAAAACAAAAATAATAGAATAAATAGAAAAATACAGAAATTAAAAAAATTATATAGAAAAAATAAAAAAAGATATAAAAAGAAAAAAGAGAGAAAAGAAAAGAAAAAAATAGAGAGTTTTGTGGTTAGTTCTTTTGTAATAAAGACATTTGTTCTTTTAGTATAGAACACTATTCTATCACATCCATCATTTCACACATTCATTTCCAACATATCCCATTTCTTTTTTCCCTGACCCATATGCATACATATTCTCCCCTAAGTGTTCGGGCAAATAAAAGTCAACGTGGTGAATAACTCGACGTTCTCATTATAGTGATTAGCATTCTTTCATGGGATAATTTTCTTTATAAATGTTCGTTCTCTCTTATATGTGTGTGAGACGTTTGAACTTGCTTACATTTACTCACCTCCTCACACACAAGAGCGATACAGTATCTCTAATCTCGAGAGTTCATTTGAGAAAGATATATCCGTGAGATTTGAAGCTGAAGCGTTGATTCCGATAAGGTAATCTAGGAATTACTCTTATGATACTCGACCCGTTTTGACAGATTGACGCTACACATGTTGAGTTCTAGGAAGGATGTGCCTTAATATTTACTTAGCTAATCTTTTTAAACATTCTATCTTGTATTTGTAAAATTAATTCTCTCATGATGGATTGTACGATCATTCTATATCTAATAAAGAGATTGACTGCCTTTCAATAAATCTTTTTAAATAAAGAATTTTGTGGGTATATTCTGATTAGGCATAAATTCTTCACATTTATCCCCTTAATTTCGGTATTTTTATGATCCCGTACGGTATAAATAGCTTGGATTTGTCTCATATCTATGCTACTAACCCTTTTTGGCAAGTATTTTGAATTTTGTGTATCTCTTATGTGTTTTACAGGTATTTCATGTAAGAAAGATGGAAAAGAGAACTCAAAATAGTGAAAGAAATTAAGAATTGGGTAGTTGAAGGGCATTTTCATAATTTTACAGCCTTAGTCCCGAGGTGGGGCCAACGGGAAAGTTGAATATCTTTCAATTAGAAGAACACTGGAAAAAACGGCACCTCAATCCGAGCTACGGTGAAGAAGTTATGCCAATTTGAAGTTGAGAAGAAATCCAAGAAAAAAGCTGTCAGACCCAAACCGAACCGAAGCTGAGGAAAAAGAACCGGTCCGCCCATTTGTCACGCAAAAAATCCGTTACGTAATTAGTCACGCTACAGATCCTTCATAAAATTAGTCACGCTTTCTAAGTGTGACAAATTGCTAGATACGGAATTTTTATTTTGTGCTTATCTTTTAGCCAAAAGAGTTTTATGTTTTGGGGACTCTTCTAAACGACCTCTAGCCTATATATTTAGTCATTAGGACTCTTGTTATTCAGATTTCATTGATGTAAAATCTCCATAACAAGTAGGAACATCTAGGAGAAAGATTCACATATTTTGCACCATTAATTCAAGAGCTTTTACGGTTTTTCTTCAATCTTTGATTTCTTCTTGCATGTTCTTGTTCTTCAAGCTTCGTAACTTTTTTTTGCAACACTTTTATTATTATTTCTCATATTTCATCTCTCCTTCCAAGCAATTATGAGTTCATGCAATGTAGATAACACAGTTTTCATTACTTTCATCATGGTAGGCTAGATTTTCAAAGGTCGGGATGCATGAACTCAACCTGATGTGGTAGTTGCATATGTATAAAATTAATCCTCTGAATTTAATGATTTATTACGACCGTATAGCGTAGGGACACGACAATTATAGATCTTTAGATCTCGTTTGCTTCTGAGTAACCGGGATGCTTTAGAATACAATTTAAGTGTAACTATCGTGATACCGATTTACTCGTCCTTAGATTAAGTATGATGCGGGCTTGAACCTCATATACGTAATGCTTGGGAGTACTAAATTCTAGGTCAAATCAATCAGTTAAATTTATGATTAGTATTATACCTGCAATACATTAGGATTGGGGGATTGTATTCCCGTCCTGTTTTTGTCATCATATAGTTCAAGTTTTAGTTCAATCATCATCAATCATCTAGGTAATTTAGAGTAATTGTATTTAGAATTAGTTATTTAACAATCCAAATCATCTTTTTGTTTCTTTTTAGAGTCAAGTTAGGGTTAACAGTCTTACCTTTGTCGTCACGTTCACTCTTCCTAGTTCCCTGAGGATTCGATACCCAGACTAGCCACTATACTCCACAAGAGTGTAGTTATAGTTTAGGTTTTTGTATTGCGGTTGGAAGCCGATAACAACGACTAGCATATTTACACGGACGCTCAATTTTCGACTCGATCAAAATGGCGCTGTTGCTGGGGAATTAGGTAGACTTTAGGTTAGGTTGGTTAATCCCGAATTTTACCTTTAAAAAAAAATACAAAATACAAAATACAAAAATATGGGTGTCACGTTTTTGAATTGCCCAATTTGAAATGTCTTACTTTAACTCCGTTGGTGGATTTAATTGTTATGATAATAGTGAGGAGGAGGAGGAGGCGCTCAAGATTTATAAACATTGGATCAATATCACTAAAGATGAGTATAAAAAATACAAGCCCAGTGCTAAGGTCATCCAAATTTATCAAAATGAATTGGTTGAAGAAAAAAGACGTGAAAAAGAATATCGGAAAAAAATTGTTATTGGGAGCAAGAGTTAGATGCATTATTTGAACCCAATGAAGATTTTTCTTCCGATATTTTTGAAGTTGAAGAATGTTTTCAACCAAATGAGGAATCCGAGGTTTTAGAACCAAGGAAGCCTACTTTGGAAGAACTCTTGCTTATTTGAAAAAAGAAATCTGCTGCTTTAGAGTTGAAAGTTAGAGCAACTTGCAAGGAGTTTAATGATTATTTGGATAGCTTAGAGAAAGTCGGGACTTGCACTTCACCTAACAATTTTGAGAACGAAATCATTGAGAGTGATCCAAGTACTTTTGAATCTCAACCTATTATAAATATATCAAAACCTATTGAGGTTGAGGATCAACTGTCGCCTTGTGTCACCACTATTATCGAACCATTAAATCCATCACAAGAACTGGATGAATGTCTTGCGGATGTTGATCCGATTCTTGTATCGGAATGTTTTTTTAGATGCTTCATCTTACGGGCCATACACTTAGACGTGTCACTCCACCAGATCTAGTTGAAAATTTTGGGGGAGAAGATTTTGAGGACAAGGACTCTATGCTTGAATTTTTTTCCAAGATGGACTCTTTATGTTTGTGTACTCTGCTTCCCATACTACTTGAAAATTCGTTGGGACATGATTCTATTTTTCTTGGATCCCGATGGTACTTGTCCCCCTATGCACTCAAATCCCTCATTATCCCCTTAAAATTTTTAAATGGTGATCGTTCATTTCTTCCACTTTGCACATGCCTTCCATTGTTCAAACGAAATTCTTATTTTTCGGGAGGCATTCTTCCTAGTGAGGGTACACCATTAATCCCTCAAAGCCAAATTGTATTTTGGGTGGACCCTCAAATTTTTCGACTTCTAGTATATAATTTATTAGAATTTGAAAATCATAGGTTGTACAATAGTTAGCTTATTTCTTTTTTTTTCTTTTAGTTTAGAGTTTTTGTTATTTTTTTTTATATGCTTGGTTCTAACATGTTTTGTAGATTCAATGGACTCGCATTCATCGGGGATCGCTACAATTGGGTAATATCTTTCTTTTCATCTCTTTATGTTGTGATCTTGATTCACATTGAGGACAATGCAACATTTAAGTTAGGGGGTGTGGGATATTCTTCCCATTTATTGTTTAGTTTCATTGATTTGGTCACGCGTTCATTCCAAATATGTTTTTTAGATAATTTTAAAAAAAAAAAGCCAAAAATATTTTTTTCTTCAAAATAAATAAAAATTGGAATTCAAAATTTTCAAAAATATCATTAAAAGTGAGTTTAAAGTCTTGAGTTGTAAAATTCAACATACACAAAGCCGAAATTGACTAAAGATGGAAATTGAGTGAAAATTGATGACTTAACGAATAAGTGTGGAGATTAACAAACCCGATGAGATTCGAGCCTATCACTTTTTGTGAGTTTTTAAATCAATCCGAGTTAATTGTTAACTCAAAGTTCTTTTCAGCGCCTAAAACATCGTCGAGGATCTCAATCCTTTCATTTTGATCAGTTATGAAAAACGTGTGTAATATTTCTTTGAAAAATGTGCCAAAATTGATCTCTAAACTTCTATTCATCTCGAAATGCATATGGTAACGCAATTGGTGTTTTGGACAATGAAGTAGGCCATCATTTGTTACCCAAAAATATTATCCATAAAAAAATGTGAAAAATTATCCCTTTGATAACCCAATTGAGCCGAATAAAATTTATCCTTTTCGTTTGGTAACCCGAAAAACCCAAGTAGCCCAGAATTGCGAAAAATGGAAAAATTCAAAATTTATGTTCGAAAAGTGCATATAAAGGGGCAAGAAAAAATAGAAGAATGCTCAACAAAAATAGCAAGAAAAGAAAAGAAGCGAAAAAAAGAAAAAAAAAAGAGCAATTGCCCAAAAAATGCACAAATGGACATCGTAAATGACTTTTCCAATTCCGAATTTCCCGACCATTTCCATGTTACCCAATATAGCTTAAACCCTGAAAAAGTCCTAACCGAGTCCAAATTGCGAAATTGATTACCGTGTGGAGAGCTAAAACACCAAAAGATAATATAAGAGATTAAATGTGCGGAAAGAGGCAATGTTTCCATTTTTAAAACCGTAATCCATTGATGAGATCCTATCACTATGAAATTTCCATCTTTCTACTTGTATGCGTGACTTTGTGTCCATTACATTTACTCTTTATATCACGCATACCGAGAGAATATCCACATTCTGAGTGATTCATTTGAGAGAGCATTCTGTGAGAATTTGAAATCAAAACGAATTTTTGAGTAAGTAACGTAATGATCAATCGGTGGAAATCCGCAGTTAAATTTCCATCTTCGCACACACGCACTATGATTTGAGACCATTGAACATGACTTGATGATGATTATTTTCTGGGAAAGTTTGAATTATAAAATTTTTGCGTATTTTGAGTTTTCTTTGAGTCGAATTTTGTGGGTATATTCACTGCAAACCCTCACGAGACAACACTCGTCCTACTAGGGTAACCTAACGGCTTGTTGCATACGCTAAATGCAATCGCTTACCCGCGAAAGAGGTATTTTATCCCAATAATGTGTTTAGAAGAGTTGGAACCTTTATTCCTTTTCGTTTACATTGCTCGGGACGCGTAAAGTTCTAAGTTAGGGGGGTTTGATTAGACATAAATTCTTCACATTTATCCCCTTAATTTCGGTATTTTTATGATCCCGTGCGGTGTAAATATATTGGATTTGTCTCATATCTATGATACTAACCCTTTTTGGCAAGTATTTCATATTTTGTGTATCTCTTATGTGTTTTACAGGTATTTCATGCAAGAAAAATGGAAAAGAGAACTCAAAATAGTGAAAGAAACCAAGAATCGGGGAGTTGAAGGGCATTTTCATAATTTTCCAGCCTTAGTCCGGAGGTGGGGCCAATTGAAAAGTTGAAGAGCTTTCAATTAGAAGAGCACTGGAAAACATGGAACCTCAATCCGAGCTACGGTGAAGAAGTTATGCCAATTTGAAGTTGAGAAGAAATCCAAGAAAAAAGCTGTCAGACCCAAACCGAACCGAAGCTGAGGAAAAAGAACCGGTCCGCCCATTTGTCACTCAAAAAATCTATTACGAAATTAGTCACGTTCCAGATCCGTCACAAAATTAGTCACGCTTTCTAAGTGTGACAAATTGGTAGATACGGAATTTTTATTTTGTGCTTATCTTTTAGCCAAAAGAGTTTTATGTTTTGGGGACTCTTCTAAACGGACTCTAGCCTATATATTTAGTCATTAGGACTCTTGTTATTCAGATTTCATTGATGTAAAAGCTCCATAACAAGTAGGAACATCTAGGAGAAAGATTCGCATATTTTGCACCATTAATTCAAGAGCTTTTACGGTTTTTCTTCAATCTTTGATTTCTTCTTGCATTTTTTGTTCTTCACTCTTGGTAACTTTTATTTCCACCACTTTTATTATTATTTCTCATATTTCATCTCTCCTTTCAAGCAATTATGAGTTCATGCAATGTAGATAACGTAGTTTTCATTACTTTCATCATGGTAGGCTAGATTTCCAAAGGTCGGGATGCCTGAACTCAACCTGATGTGGTAGTTGCATATGTGTAAAAATAATCCTCTGAATTTAATGATTTATTACGACCGTATCGTGTAGGGACACGATAATTGTATATCTTTAGATCTTGTTTGCTTATGAGTAACTGAGATGCTTTAGAATACAATTTAAGTGTAACTATCGTGATACCGATTTACTCAGCCTCAGATGAAATATGATGCGGGCTTGAACCTCATATACGTAATACTTGGGAGTACTAAATTCTAGATCTAATTAATCACTAAAATTTACGATTACTTTTATACCATCAATACTCTAGGGTTGGGGGATTGTGTCTCTACCTTAATTTTTCAATTAGTTTTAGTTAACTTCTTTAATTTTCCCTTTTTCCTTTCTCACTCAATCATCTTATTTTTATTTCTTTTTGGAGTCAAGTTAGGGTTAACAGTCTTACCTTTGTCGTCACGTTCACTCGTCCTAGTTCCCTGAGGATTCGATACCCAAACTAGCCACTATACTCCACAAGAGTGTAGTTATAGTTTAGGTTTTTGTATTGCGGTTGGAAGCCGATAACAACGACTAGCGTATTTACACGGATTCTCAGTTTCTGACTCGATCATATTCCCTGCAAACCCTCATGAGACACAACTCGTCTTGTAGGGCACCCTATAGGTTTAAAGGCTTGTTGCACATGCTAATTGCAATCGCAAGTGCTGCGAAAGTGATACACTTTTGGTTTCTTATCTTTCTCTTTTTCTCTATCTTATTGCTCGAGGACTAGCAACCCTCTGTTTGGGGGTGGTGTGATAAGCACCCAAAAATGTACATTTTTTACCCCGAATAGGCGTATTTTAGTTGTTAATTCTCATAAATTTGGGTCTTATGCACCTAAATATTCAATGTGCAGGCTTAATTGCAGTTGCGGTGTCAAAAGCTATATTTTGAGGCAATTCGCATTTAAAAATGAGCAAATTTCCCATTCCCGTAACCTCACCCGAGTGTAAACCTGTCCCTAAACCTATCCCGAACCCCGTGTGTGTTTAGTTTGTGCCCTTTTATATTTCTCTTAGATTTTTAGTTTTAGTCGTTTTATTTTCAGGGTTTATTTTAGATTTTTTTAGAGTTTCTAAGTTTTCTTTTCTATTTTTCTATTTTATTTTTTATTAGTATAATTTTATTTTGATTTTGATTAGTTTTTAATTTTTTTATTATTAGGATTAGATTTTTTTAGATTTATTAGATTTTACTTTTTTTTAGAATTTTAGTTTTTAGTTTAATATTTTTCTATTTTTATTTTTATTGTTATTTATTTTTAGATTTATCTTTTTATTTTGTGTCTTTCATTTTATAGGATTTTATATTTTTAGTAGAAATTAATTATTTTATTCTTTTAGTTAGTTAGTCGATTTTTTTAGGTGTCCAAATGAACACACACCCCACTTATCCATAACACCCAAACTAACCTACACCACAAACACACCCTAACAACTCATCTCACTCACACCATAACCACCCCACACCTTACCACACACAACACCTCCTCACCATCTTCAACCTCACCTCATTCTCTCTCCTGCCAACCTCCATTAACTACAAACTCCATTCTCATCCAAACTCTATCCTCAAAACTAACACCAGACTACTACCCTCCTAATCTCATCCATTAAAACTCCCTTTTTCACAACCCGAAACCCGTGTTCACCCGTTTCCACAGACCCGCAGCCACCCTGCCCTGGTCTGCCGCCCCAACCCGTCGGCGCAATCACGAACCATGCCGGAAACTCCAACCCGGTTCTATAACCTTATAAACCCACCGGACCTCAGCCCCCACTTAGGAGCCTCCTACTCGTTGCCAACACAACCAAGCCTAACCCGAGTTCAAACCCCAAACATCACCCATCTCCAGCTAAAATCCATTTTCCCCAAGCCTTGCACGATTTATCTCTTGCATAAACCACAAACCAAATGAAGACAAATCAACAAAGACCACATGTCCCAACATGTCTTATTAAATCAACTATGCCTTTTTTAACCCTTCTATCCCCAATTCCTATTTTACCCCCAACTAACTTCTATTCCCCTCGCCTAAATTACCTACCTTACCCCTCATTTCCATAATCATATTTTGTCACCCAATTTCCTCACCCATATACCTTCCTTACCTCACACCTTTTCCATGCACATATGCACTCCTAATTACCCAAATTAGCCCCTAGCTCCATGTTTGCCATGTAAAAATTGAAAAACTCAAGTCCATTTGTAGACCCATGTAAATAGAGAGAGAAAATTCAAGAGAAAAGTAGAGAGATAGGATAGATTATTAAATAAATTAGGAAATTGTTTTTGTAAATAGTTTTTATTTTTTTTAGATTTGGTGAGATTTAATTGTGAGTAATTGAATTGTATGGAAGAAGATAAAATTCAAGTTGCCAATTTCAAGGAGACTTGTTGAATATTTGTTCTCTGTCTCTTCTCTTTTATTATATATTCCTTTGATTATTTGTTCATCATGTTTAATATCATGGTGGGCTAGATACCCTTTCAAGTGGTGGGGTGAACCCTTATTTGATGTTATTTTAATTTAATTAGTTTGATTACTTGAAAATTCCTTACGCCTCGAGGGAGGGTAAATGATTTTCGAGAGAAAATCGAAATTCTAAGATATAATACCCATTTTAGATTCGAATTAGAGAAAGGGGGTTCTTAAGTATGGTATTATTCCTTAAATTTCAACTCTAATTTCATTTTCTATGATTTATACAAATTTTAATCGATCGATCCTAGCGGATGATTAATTAAAAAGAGTGTAGATCTATTTTCTAGAGTTGTGGGGGGTTAAACTTAATTTTCCACACGATTACTATTAAAATTACACTTGCAACGAGAGTTGATTTGTAATTTTGATATTAATTTGGGAAAATTCAAATTATTAAATTAATTAATTAGAATAGCTAGAATTTGCGGTGTAGTCCCAGTCCTTGATTGCTCTCAAATTTATTTACCTCACTTTATCTCTTATTTTTGTGTTAGACTTTATTTTTCATTTTAGCCACTTTTTAGTTTGTAATTTGATCTTCCATTTAGTTTAGTGTTATTTCACCTCACCTCACCCAATTGTTTTAATATTGAAAAAGCTAAAAAAAATAGAAAAGAAAAATTCCACAAAGAAAAAAAAATTGAATTACAATTGAGTTTGTCTCTAGCTTACCTCCTTGATGTGAATTGATACCCTTACTTACCTCTACACTTGAGTTGTTTTGATATTATTTTTTAGGATTTTGATTAGAGGAGCTTTTCAAGCAACGACGAAAAATATACCGAAAAGTTTCCCTTTATCAAATGGCGTCGTTTCCATTCTTGGGAGCGTGAAGCAGTCGGAGCAGATTCAGTTTTGTAGTTCATTTATTTCCTATATTTTGCTGTATTTTAGTACCATTTTTCTTTATTTTAGAAGGCTTGTATTCGGTTTATTTTATCTTTTCTTGTATTGCGATGCATAGAGACACCTTTATTTTATATTTCATTTTAAAAATTGTAATAATGGAAGAAAGTTGGATTAGGAAACCGGACAAGGTAGAGAGAGGGCATCCAAAGGCGAGGATTTAGAAGCCTCTCTACCTTAGGTTAGTAGGACTCTCGGGGCCGAGTGAGATAGGCGTGATCTCACCCCGGCTGACTCAAAATTTTTGGCACCCCACGGCCCAAAAACTGTGGGAGGTACATTTCTAAACCCTCACGCCTCTCCTGTTAGCAAGTCAATTATTGTGTGTGCTTATGTGCTGTTGTGTGATTTTATTCTCGCATTTATTTTCAAAAGGTGTGATGAATTAATTGACTAAGATCTACACCCGATCACTCACGAAAAGGGATTTCATCACCCGACTCACTCTTTTACAATTGTGGGCTACCCTAGCCATCACTAAATTTAAAATCAATCAACAAATAGCCCACTAGGAGAAAATTTTGCAAAGGCGATCACTCAAATCCATGATTTTTATCGCTCGCGAACTTAATTAAAACTTGACTACCCTTTCAGTTAATTTAAAAATAAAAATTGGCTATGTGCTAGTTAGGATTTCTCCTTAACTTGTGTGTGTCCAATTTATTTTTCGGTAGTTAGTTTTAGTTAGTTCGTCAATTCAGTGAGTTCATATTTTCCCCATATTTTCTTCCAAAAAAAAATCAAAAAAAATATTCTTCCTTTATTTTTACAAAAAATCCAAAAATATTTTCTTTCTCTCATTTTCAGAAAAATCTAAAAATATGTTCTTCCTTTTTTTTACAAAAATCTAAAAATATTTTCTCTCTCATTTTTACAAAAATATCCAAAAATATTTTCTTTCCATTTGAAATTTTTTTTTAAAAAAAATAATAATAAGCGCGTCCTTTACGGGACTACTTTGGTCATTTTCCATTGACACGCGACACGTGTGAGAGTGATCCCGAGCCATCTCGTTATGATATTTTTTAGTGGTTTCACCTCTCTCGCGAGTACCGTATATACTCTTGACTCGTCTATGCACTCACCTCCTATTCCATCACCCTCGGTGTCAAGTGTCGATGTGCCTCATACTTTGTTGTGCACCCATTGTTATTATGACGATCTCCCATGAGTGCCCTTACATTCTGTATCCATCCAAAACCACCATGGAACATGTGTATCCATATGACACTATTTCGAAACCCACCTCGACCTACATCCTGATGTTTCTAATCCCGAGTCATGTGAGTACCATAGTTATTCGTGGAGGCCTGATCACCCTTTTACGCAATACGAATCCCAACCCGATGTTTTGGATCCTCATACGTTCCAAAAGTCGTCATGACAACCTTGTGCACCCATTCACGATCAGTAACCTCACTGCTGACCCCATGAGTATCAACCATTTGTCCATCACGAAAGAGATCCTTTCGTTTATGATGAACTTGGCCCCACTCCACACACTTCATTTGAGTATTCTCCGTATGAAGTTGTGTCCACCTTAACCACCGTCGCCACCCACCACCACTCCACCACCATCATCCACATCCTCTCTCGAAGCCCTCTTGCAACAATTCATCATTGAGCAAGAGCAAGCCACTCATATTCAAAATGAAGCCCTATAATGGCTTGAACAACGATTAAATGAATTTGAGTGTGCGAGAGAGTTGGACATTCCCATTGATCCACCCATTTTTGCACCCGAGTGTGCTGATGATGTGTCCTCTTGTGACACGAACTTTGAGTGTGACCAACCCTATCCTCCCGAGAATATCAAAGTTGAGATCATTCCATGGTTCTGGTCTCAAGTTGCACTTGTGTTGATTTATCCATTGATAATGAGACTGATCAAATTCCACCATCTCCACATGAACCCATCATTACGGTTGAAATTCCTTTTCTCACCGAATCCAAAAAAATGCTCGAGTCTACACCTATCGAGCTTCACCCTTGTGTTCCCGAGGAACCAATTTATCCTAGGTTATATCCGGCTACGAGTGTTCACCATTTTCCCGAGATACGGTCCATGATAGTTCCTACCTATCCGGATATGGATGATGTCCCCCCATGCATGGCTCCCTTTGAGCCCGATATTTTTCGTGAATTATCTATCTTAGATCTTGGTGCCTCGTCTTACCCACCCACCACATTCACCAATTTTACTCTTATGGAGAAGTTGACCACTCCATCTTTAGAAACCACACTCCCTTGTGAGTATTCCTTTACTCCTCCCAATGAGTTTGTGTCTCCCACGCTTGAGTTGGATCGTCTTCCCCCACCGTTTATCCCACCCAACGCACCCATTATCCCTTCCACCCCACCACCTAGTTTGGATCTTGATTTTACATCTTTCATATTTCCATCTACCTTTTTAGCTCCTCACCTAAAACCATACCCCACTGATGAGAGTTTTTATGGTGCTACTATCTACTTCTGTGACACCAAGATTGTTCCTCCATGCACACCATTCTCTTGTGGTGTTGATTTTACCCATCGACAACTCCCTGGCATGTCAAGACATGACCATTATTCTCGCCCATTCATAGAACGGTCGTCTGATTTCTATGAACCCCACCCATTACACTTTCCACACCATTTCGCCTCCCTCACTAACTTGAGCACCATGCTTATAGAGCCCTTATTGACCTCACCTTTCGGCTCAATAAGGCCCCAGACCGGTACCTCTTCACCTTCACCCTTACCCTAATCCCCACCCGCCCATGGTCCACCGATGCTTTGCATCGTGTGATGCACTTTGCCATACAAGTGCATTGACCCATTTTAGCCTTTATCTAACAAGACTGACGCTTCAGTCTTGTTTTGGGTGAATCTCATCATGCAATTTTTCTGTCACCCCGAGCTTTCATAGATCTTATCTTTAGGGTGGGACTGGATCGATCTAGCTGAAGACATTAAATTTAGTGCTATCGGGAGGCAGGCCATCGTTTCTTGTATGAGTCTCATCCTGTTTGGGGGTGGTGTTTCACATCACCCTATGTTTTGCCATGTTTATAGATTTGTATGCATTTTTTTTTTCTTATCACTCATTCAGGTTTCATGGTAGTTATATCTGTCCACTTCATTAGCGTTTGATTCTAGGAATCTCTTTCCTACCTGTTGCTCTCAATTTTAAATATCATTTTACTTAACATTAAGGATGATGTTCCTTTTTGTTTTGGGGGTGGGAAATTTTATCAAAATCGTACCTCTTTTGAAAATTTTTGATTCTTAAACCTGATTTTTAAAATTTTCGTGCAGTTTCTTTCATCTTAATCATTGACGTGAATTTTCTATCATCCATCTTTCAAAGTCTAGGAATCAAGCTAGAGAATATATTTTCTAAATAGCTTATGTAATACGTAGCAAGTCATTTTGCACCATGAATTTCTAGACTCAAAAAAATTTGCGCACTTATCACATCACTACGGTTTAGAGTTGAGGAGTACTACAATTCTCAAGAAAACCTTAAGTATCACTAGTAGAGACTTTAACTTGTGAGATTCGTGTGTTTCACCTTTCAGAGAGTTTTACGCAATCTCCGAGTCACGAGTTTATTCAGCTTCGTTTGGGTCCGCACTTTAATTATTGTATGATCTCATTATTTTAAATTTTTGGCTTGATAACTGAGAATGACTTCTTTTTCGAGTTGTAAGAGACGTGTGTCTTGAAGTTTGTCCCCATCACGAAAATTTCATCCATACACTCACCATTTTTTCATACCATTTACCATTCATGTAACCCATTATGTTACCATATTCACATATTCCCCACATCATCCATATACATACCCCATTCCATTCATATATCATCTATTATTTTGAGAAAAAGAGTGTCGATTTCAATGTAAAATGTCTTCAATGTTGAGAGTATAAAAAAAGAGAGAAAAACAAAAATAATAGAAAAACTGCAAAAATAGAAAAACTAAAAAAATATAGAAAAAAAGAAATAAAAAGAAAAAAGAGAGAAAAGAAAAGGAAAAAAATAGAAAGTTTTTTAGTTAGTTCTTTTGTAATAAAGACATTTTTACTTCAAGTATAGAGCACTCTTCTATCGCGTCCATTATTTCGCATATTCATCCTATCTTACCTCACCTCATCCCACATATCCCCTTTCTTTTTCCCCTCACCCATATGCATACATATTCTCCCCTAGGTGTTCGGGAAAATGAAAGTCAACATGGTGAATAACTTGACGCTCTCACTATAGTGATTAAAATTCTTTTATGAGATAATTTTCTTTCTAAATGTTTGTTCTTTCTTATATGTCTGTGGGACGTTTGAACTTGGTTACATTTACTCACTTCCTCACACACAAGAGAGATACAATAACCCTAATTTCGAGAGTTCGTTTGAGAGAGATATATCCGTTAGATTTGAAGTTGAAGCGTTGATTTCGATAAGGCAATCTAGGAATTACACTTGTGATACTCGACCCCATTTGATTGATTCACACTATACATGTTGAGTTCTAGGAAGGATGTGCCTTGAGTATTTACTTAGCTAATCTTTTTAAACATTCTAGCTTGTATTTCTGAAATTATTTCTCTCATGATCGATTGTGCGATCATTCTATGTCTAATAAAGAGATTGACTGCCTTTCAATAAATCTTTTTAAATAAAGAATTTTGTGGGTATATTCCCTACAAACCCTCATGAGGCACAACTCATCCTGTAGGGAACCCTATAGGTTTAAAGGCTTGTTGCACATGCTAAGTGCAATCACAAGTGCCCGCGAAAGTGGTACACTTTTGGTTTCTTATCTTTCTCTTTCTCTCTATTTTATTGCTTGAGGACTATCAACGCTCTGTTTGTGGGTGGTGTAATAAGCACCCAAAAGTGTACATTTTACACCCCTAATAGACGTATTTTAGTAGCTAATTCTCGGCAATTTGGGTCTTATGCGCGTAAATGTTCAATGTGTAGGCTTAATTGTAGTTGCGGTATCAAAAGATATATTTCGAGGCAATTTGCAATTAAAAAGGAGCTAATTCCCCATTCCCATAACCTCACCCGAGCCTGAACGAGTCCCTAAACCTATCCCGAACCCCGTGTGTGTTTAGTTTGTGCCCTTTTATATTTTTCTTTGATTTTTAGTTTGAGTCGTTTTATTTTTAGGGTTTATTTTAGATTTATTTAGAATTTCTAGGTTTTATTTTCTATTTTTTATTAGTATAATTTTATTTTTATTTTGATTAGTTTTATCTTTTTATTATTAGGATTATATTTTTTTAGATTTATTAGATTTTACTTTTTTTTAGAATTTTAGTTTTTAGATTAATATTTTTCTATTTCTATTTTTATTGTTATTTATTTTTAGATTTATCTTTTTATTTTGTGTCTTTTATATTATAGGATTTTATATTTTTAGTAGATATTAAATATTTTATTCTTTTAGTTAGTTAGTCCATTTTTTTAGGTGTCCAAATGAACACACACACACACCACTTATCCATACCACCCAAACTAACCTACACCACAAACACACCCTAACAAGTCATCTCACTCACACCATAACCACCCTACACCTTACCTCACACAACACCTCCTCACCATCTTCAACCTCACCTCATTCTCTCTCCTTCCAACCTCCATTAACTAAAAACTCCATTATCATCCAAACTCTAACCCCAAAACCAACACCAAACCACTACCCTCTTAACTTGACCCATTCAAACTCCCTTTTTCACAACCCGAAACCCGTGTTCACCCACTGCCACAGACCCGAAGCTCCTCCCCTGATCAGTCGCCCTAACCTGTCGGCGCAATCGCGAACCATGTCGGAAACCCCAACCCGCTTTTATAACCCCACAAACCCGTCGGACCTCAGCCCCCACTTCGGAGCCTCCCACCCGCTGCCAACACGACTAAACCGAACCCGAGTTTAAAACTGAAACATCACCCATCTCCAACCAAAACCCATTTGCCCCAAGCCTTGCAAGATTTATCTCCTGCATAAACCACAAACCAAATGAAGACCAACCAACAAAGACCAAATGTCCCCACATGTCTTATTAAATCAACTAAGCCTTTTTTAACTCTTGTATCCCCAATTCCTATTTTACCCCCAACTAACTTTTATTCCCCTCACCTAAATTACCTACCTTACCCCTCATTTCCATAATCATATTTTGTCACCCAATTCCCTCACCCATATACCTTCCTTACCTCACACCTTTGCCATGCACATGTGCACTCCCAATTACCCAAATTAGCCCCTAGCTCCATGTTTGCCATGTATAAATAGAAGACCTCAAGTCCATTTATAGACCCATGTCAATAGAGAGAGAAAATTCTAGAGAAAAGTAGAGAGATAGGTTAGATCAGAAAATAAATTAGGAAATTATTTTTGTAAATAGTTTTTTTTAGAGATTTGGTGAGATTTAATTGTGAGTAATTGAATTATATGGAAGAAGATAGAGTTCAAATTGCCAATTTCAAGGAGACTTGTTGAAGATTTGTTCTCTCTCTTTACTCTTTTATTGTATATGCCTTTGATTATTTGTTCATCATGTTTAATATCATGTTAGTCTAGATAACCTTTAAAGAGGTGGGGTGAACCCTTATTTGATTTGATTTTAATTTAATTAGTTTGATTACTTGAATTTTTTTTTTGAATATTAACTTTGCTCCCTCGCTCTTAAATTTACGCCTCAAGAGAGGGTAGATAATTTTCGAGAGAAAATTGAAATTCTAATTATGATACCCATTTTAGATTCGAACTAGAGATAGGGGGTTCTTTAGTGTGGTATTATTTCTTAAATTTCAACTCTAATTTATTTTCTATGATTTAAACAAATTTTAATTGATCGATCCTAGTCGGTGATTAATTAAAAAGAGTCTAGATCTATTTTCTAGAGTTGTGGGGGGTTAAACTTAATTTTCTAAAAGATTACTATTAAAATTACACTTGCAATGAGAGTTGATTTATAATTTTGATATTAATTTGGGAGAATTTAAATAATTAAATTAATTAATTAGAATAGCTAGAATTTCTAGTGTAGTCCCACTCCTTGATTGCTCTCAAATTTATTTACCTCACTTTATCACTTATTTTTGTGTTAGACTTTATTTTTCATTTTAGTCACTTTTTAGTTTGTGATTTGATCTTCCATTTAGTTTAGTGTTATTTTACCTTACCTCACCCAATTGTTTTAATATTGAAAAAGCTAAATAAAAATAGAAAAGAAACATTCCAAAAAGAAAATAAAAGTTGAATTGCAATTGAGTTTGTCTCTAGCTTACCCCCTTGATGTGGATTGATACCCTTACTTACCTCTACACTTGAGTTACTTTGATATTATTTTGTAGGTATTTTTGAGGATTTTGATTAGAGGAGCTTTTCAAGCAATGGCGAAAAATATATCGAAAAGTTTCTCTTTATCACTTCCTTATCCTCCAACTCAAACCCCGATAAATTTTGAAACCCTCCTTTCTTTTGGATTTATCTCATCTGGCACAAAGTTTGCCGAACAAGTAAATTCTTCTTCATATTCTACCACTGTTCACTTTCCTTGAATCACATCCTGTAGCTTCCTCCTCATCTCCTTCTGTATTGCTGAAGAAAAGTACTTTCGATCAAATAAAGTCCAGAATCCCGAGATAGTCATGGTATCCCTTTATTCCAGAGTAGTCATCGACTCCTACCTGCTCCCACGAGTTTAAAAGTGGCGAGAATCTGTTTTCGCTCTTCATTACATTCCACCATGCGAAGATGGCGTTGAATATCCTTCTTCCATTGGTTTGCAGCAATCATATCAGCGCCACCCTAAAATTCTGGAGCGTGACCTTTCAGGAAGGATTCTCTAACTCTTTCCCATGCGGAAGGTCCCGTATAGGCTTGAGCCACCGGTGCTACCAATTGTCGAACTTGGGGAAATTGTTGTGCCATAACGGTCATTATAGCATTTACTATCTGGGCGATAATATTAGCCACCTCCGTCACATTTATAGTGCCTTGCGGTGGTGGAGGCTCTACATCATCTTATACTCGATTTACCCTTATCGGGCGACCTCGTCTAGGCCACATCTGAGATAAAAACCAACCGAATCAATATACAGTTAAAATAATTTATCCTTACGGGAAAATCGTAAACGCTGATAAGCAAAATAGTCCTAATAGTAGGGCTCTATATCAAAGAACGCTACGATAGAACGTGATAAGTCTGCATAGATCCTAAGGACTCTAGAACCCGATGCTCTGATACCATTTGTGACACCCCACTTATTGAAATAAGAGGTGGCCAACCCGCTACTCCAATAAAAAAAGGAAGCTTAATGGTCCATTCTTAGCGTCACTGTCGCATAATAATCATACGAGACAATCACCAAAATATTTTTTGAAAACGGTTGTCATATAAAATTTTGCAATCTTGATAAAAGAAATTTCCATTATTCAATTTATAACAAAAGGTTGATATATAGATATATAACAGTTTGACAAAGATTACACAAAACATAACCGAATAAGTTGTCGATTAATAGACCAATACAAAAGATTACACCTACCATAACGGTATGTAAGAAAACTAAACTTGGGCAACATGCCTGAATATACATACTGATCATAAATATAGTATCAAAATAAATTGATGCGTCTACTACAGAAATCCTACAACATCCGCAAAATGCCGTAGCTCCTTAACACTTGGAAGAAAAGTCAAAACGGGAGCCCATGCGGCGGAGCACCTGAATATATATAAGGACCACATAAGAAGAAGAAATATAAATGGTCCAGGGTGGGGCCCGGTCTGATATGATATACATGTGAATAAAATGCATGACGGTTATGAATTCCAAATTTCATAAACAAGTTAAATTCTTTCTTCATTCAAGGAATCATCCTCACATCTCTTCTAAGTTCACATCCTAACGCGTATATTTCATGTTAAGTTAAAGTACGCATCTAGTTAATGGGAGTAACCTAACTCTATTCAAGATGCCAACTTTACCAATTTAATAAGACCATACGAAACAATAATCATTAGGGACCATATGTAATTAAAGTTGGTTCACAGTTTGCTTAAATCAATTAATCAATTGTGTGAAATACCATTTCAGTGAGAACAGTTACATTCATATAATAACGGTTCTAAGACCATACTTTCGGGAGTCACCCCACTGGATGCGACCCTAAATACTATTATCTTCCAGGTCCTATAACTAATACCATATGGGTATCCTAAATCTCAATGCGTGGGAAACGGCCATATACCTTCGATAGTGAGTTATAACCATATCCGGAATTACCTCACTTCGAACACTACAATCATACAATGTAACAATCTGTACCATGGTCTAAGGACTATACTCTCCCTTCATTATTAGCCATAGGATTTACCTCTATAGCGTACTTCCCTTATGATAGCATTTAGAGAGGTATGTGTAAATGTGCCATAGTCACGAACGATATTAATGTAAACATACGATCCTTGTTTTTGAAACCATATGTACATACCAAATTTGGCTACAAGAGATAATTACTCTCATAGTAGCCCCCAAAGGTCCAACACAACACTACCCGACTCTATACTAGTCCTACTCTCGTTTACTAGACGAAAATGGGCATTATACTCCTATAACTATTCCCCAAAATGAGACCGAACACTCACTTACTATCCTAGAGTACCACACTCCATATATGAGGTCATAATACTTCTAAATGCATTGTAAAAGAAGGTTCGTAGGCCTTAAACCCAAAAGAAAATGAGTACAAATCAACTTGAAAAAATTTCACAAAACAAAAGGATTTTCAAATCGATTCGCCGAAAGATGAATCGATTCGGCCCTGAAAGTGAATCGATTCACACCAAAAAGCAAAGCAATTCGGCAGAGGAAACCAAGATTTTGTCTAAGCCCGAATCGATTCGTCCTTAACCCGAATCGATTATATTTCTCAGACCCATAGCCACCATATTTAGCGAATCGATTCACTGAGAAGGGCGAATCGATTCGCCCTGGTCGAGATGCCCAGTTGGGGCTACGGGTTGATACAAACCCTAAATCCCCAAAATCTTTTTTTTCCACTACACCCAATATCATCCATTAATAACTTCACAAAATCATTCCTTCATAATAACCCACCAATATATCCAACTCTAATCATGTCTAAATCAAATATCAAAGGGTTTAAGCACCAAAATTATTTATAACCATTTTTGCTTCAAAGCTCAAGAGCACAAACCATAAATGCAATTTATTCAACATAACCATATGCTTATTCAAGTTTAATAATTTGCCTCAAGATTGTAGTCTCGGATTCTCGTTCATTGAAACGATTCCAGGCTCGAAATGGTAAAATCTCTTCTTTTCTCTTCTTTCTCTCAAGCTCTCACTTCTCTCTAACTCTCTAGGTTTAAATACACACAAATGAGATATAAATGCTCTTGCAAGACTTAAATGCCCAAATACATTAAGTCTAACATTGAATGCTACTACCCACTTAAAATGACTCGTAACATCATATTTAAGTCATAACTAGCCAAAAGTACCCCCGAAACCCAAAAACACACCTCACACTTATTTTGACTATTTTAACCATTTGTGGACTAACCGTGCCCTTTAAACTGACATCCGAAATACCATTCATTAATTCTTATTCCAACGTCATATTAGCATTCTTATTATAGCCTGGCTGGAATAAAAATCATAACTACTCCTTTAAAGCCTAGTGACTCAACATAACATAATATTACACTATTTACATTCGCGTAAATTATTATTTACTTCCATTCTCTTTATTTTATATAACTAACCCACATGGCAATATGATATAAAAATAATTACTCAAAAGTAAGGGGTATTACATATATCTTGAACTTTTGATTTTTTTTATCCCTAATGTTTTTCACTTCTAAGATTCCCTTTTAGAAGTATTATTAGAGCAAATAAGATTATTGTATATCAAATACACTTTAGTTAAAGAGGTAGTCATGAAAAATTGTGCTTATATAAAGTTAACATTAATAAAGACGAGAACAATTATTAATGAAAATCATGGAATTTTTTAAATAATTATTATTATAATCACATGAATTTTAAATACGTGAAGCAATTATAAAAATTAAATGGTTATTGTACTGAAGATAAATTATGTTTAGTTTCTTGACTTAACTATATTAATATCCATACACATTTTTTTAGGAGGAAATAAACCAATAAGTATATGTCTTACGTCAATTCTTCTAAATGGGCGACTTCCAAAGGATAAATGATAAAATTTGATTCCACACAGGCTATGGCGCTAGGAATTTTGGTTAGTGAGGGCTAATTTAATCGTGATTTTCGGGGGTTCAGGGCTGGGAGCGCCCAAGTCAAATTTTTTTAAGGCTATTTTTGAGTACTTAACAAAAATAACATAATTTAAACCAACATTTTGGTCCAAATTTAAACATACCAACAATATCAACTAAAAAACATTAACTAATATACATTATTTTAACAATAACATTAACATTAATATTTTGATTTAACAATAACGCTTGCATTAATTTAATTTATCAAAATCTAACTAACACACTAATAAAAGTTAACAATAACTAATTGAAACTAATAAACTAAACCATTTAGTTTTCTAAACAGTAAAATAAATAGTAAAGAGAGATAAAGAAACTTTCATACCAACGAAAATGGGTCTGTGTTCACTAGCTTCGAGGAGGCAGTGGCCTGAAATGGAGTTGGGTTCGGTAGAGAGAAAGAGAGGAATTTTCTCTTTATGTTCAGACTTTGTGTTGGAGCTATGTTCAGTAGAGAGAGGATGAGGAATTATTTTTTCTTTGTGTTGTAAGTGTCTGATGAATGTAAGTAGGGGTGGAAAATTACGACGTGACCCATTAACCCGAAACGAAATCGACACACTTTAAGCGGGTTTATGTATAGCGTTAATGGGTTCGAGTCATAAACGGGTGGACCCGCCAAACCCATTAAGCAAAGAGATCGAGTTCGTGTAGATTCACGAAACTCGTTTATGACCCACTAGACCCATTTATTAAACAGATTAATAACGGGTCGTGTGAACCATTTAAACTCGTTAGACCCGCCTAACCCTTAAGAGAGGGGTATTTTTGTATTTTCGAAGTAAAAAAGGGAATCCAAAATAAAACCCCATTTAGTTATCAAATGGCGCCGTTGCCATGCTTGGGAGCGTGAAGCACTCGGAGCGGATTTCATATTGTATTTCATTTATTTTTTGCACTTTGTTATTTTTAGTACCATTTTTGCATTTGATTAGAAGGCTTGTATTTAATTTTATCATTGCTTGTATTGCAGTGCTTAGAGACACCATTTATTTTCATTTAAAATTGTAATAATTGAAAAGCGTGATAGGAAAACCGGATAAGGTAGAGAGAGGGCGTCCAAAGGCGAGGATTTAGAAGTCTCTCTACCTTGGGTCGATCGGACTCCTGGGACCGACTAAGATAGGCTTGATCTCCCCCCGGTCGACTCAAAGTTTTCGGCACCTCACGGCGTAAAAACCGTGGGAGGTACATTTGTAAACACTCACGCCTCTCCTGTTAGCGAGTCAATTGTGTGTGCTTTGTGTGCTCTTATGTGATTTTATTCTCGCATTTATTTTCGAATGGTGTGATGAATTAATTAATTAAGACCTACACCCGGTCACTCACGAGAAGGGATTTCATCACCCGACTCACTCGCTTATCATTTGTGTGCTACCCTAACCATCACTAACTTTAAAATCAATCAACTAGGTAGCCCAATAGGAGAATATTTTGCAAAGGCGATCACTCATATTATTCCGTGAATTTTTTATCGCCCGCAAACTTAATTAAAATTTGACTACCCTTTCACTAAATTTAAAGATAAAAATTGGTTATGTGCTAGTTAGGAAATTCTCCTTAACTTGTGTGTGTGTCTAATTCATTTTTCGGTAGTCGGGTTTTAGTTAATCCGTCCAAATCAAAGAATCCATATTTTCCCCACCTTTTCTTCCCCAAAAAAAAAATATTTTTCTTCCTTTATTTTTTACAAAAAAATCCAAAATTATTTTTCTATTATTTTTTACAAAAAAATCCAAAAATATTTTCTTTTTCTCATTTTTAGAAAAATCCAAAAATGTTTTCTTTCCTTTTGAAAAAATTCAAAAAAATATTTTCTCTCCACATGGCCAAAGAACGTCCTTTACTGGACTACTTTGGTCATTTTCCATTGACACGTGACACGTGTGAGAGTGATCCCGAGCCGTCTCTTTATGATATTCTTAGTCGTTTCACTTCTCTCACGAGTACCATTGGTACTCTTGACCCATCTATGCACGCACCACCTATTCTACCACCCTCCGTGTCAAGTGTCGGCGTGTCTCATCCTTTGTTGTGCACCCACTGTTATTATGCCGATCACATGTCCCATGAGTGCCCTTACATGTCATATCCATCCGAATCCAACATGGAACATGTGTATACATATGACACTGTCCCGAAACCCACCTCGAACTATTCTCCCTATATACCCAATCCCGAGTTGTGTGAGTCCCTAAGCTATTCGTGGAGGCCTGATCACCCTTCCCTGCAATACGAATCCCAACCCGATGTTGTGGATCCTCACACGTTCCAACAGTCTTCATGGAAACCTTGAGCACCCATTTCCGATCAGTCCCCTCACTATGTACCCAATGAGTATAAACCAATTGTCCATCACGAAAGCGATCCTTTCGTGTATGATGAACTTGGCCCCACCCCACCCACTTCATTTGAGTATTCTCCGTATAGTCATGATCATAGCCTGTTGTGTCCACCTCAACCACCGCCACCACCTATCACTCCACCACCACCATCATCCACCCCAATCTCGAAAGCCTCTTGCAAAAGTTCATACTTGAGCAGGAGTGAGCCACTCAAATTCAAACTCAAGCTCTCCAAAGGCTTGAACAAAGGTTAAATGAATTGGAGTGTGCGAGAGAGTCAGATATTCCCATGGCCCCACCCATCGTTGCAACCGATTGTGATGATGATGTGTCCTCTTATGACACGAAATTTGAGTGTGACCAACCCTACCACCTCGAGAATCTCGATGTTGAGACCATTCCATGGTCCGGGTCCCAAGTCGACAATTGTGTTGACTTACCTTTATATAGTGAGCCTGATCAAATACCACCATGTCCATATGAACCCCACCTTTCTATTCCCATTCCCACTCCCCCTGAATCCAAAACAATGCCCGAGTCTATACCCACCGAGCTTCACCCTTGTGTTCCCGAGGAACCAATTTATCCTAGGTCAGCTCCGGCTACGAGTGCTCACCAATTTCTCGAGATAGAATCCGTGATAGTTCCTAACTATCCGGATATGGATGGTGTCCCACCATGCATGTCTCCGATTGAGCCCGATATTTTTAGTGATTCTTCTATCTCCGATCTTGGTGCCTCGTTTTATCCATCCACCACAATCACCAATGATACCTTTTTGGAGAAGTTGACAACTCCATCTTTAGATAACAAACTCCCTTGTGAGCATTCCTTTACTCCTACCAATGAGTGTGTGTCTCCCACGCTTGAGTTGGATCAGCTTCCTCCACCATTTATCCCACCCGCTCCACCATTTATCCCACCCGACCCACCCATTATCATTTCCACCCCACCACCTGGTTTGGATCTTGATTTTGCACATTTCAAGTTCCATTGACATTTTTAGATCCTCACCTGAAACCATCCTCCATCTACGAGAGTATTTATGGTGATACTCTCCACTTCCATGACACTGAGCTTGTTATTCCATGTCCGCCACTCTCTTTTGGTGTTGATTTTTTCCATCGACAGCTCCCTGGCGTGACATGGTGCGACCATTATCATCGCCCATTTATAGAACGGTTGTGTCCTTTCTATGAGGCCCACCCCATTCCTATGTCCACACAATTTCACTTCCCTCACCAATTGGAGCACCATGCTTATAGGGCCCTAGTTTCCCTCACCTTTAAGCTCAATAAGGCCCATTATCGGTGCCTACTCACCCGTACCCTGATCCCCACCCGCCCATGGTCCACCGATGCTTTGCATCGTGTGATGCACTTTGCCATACAGGTGCATTGATCCTCTTTAGCCTCTATCCAACAAGACTGACGCTTCAGTCTTGTTTGGGGGTGATCTCATCACCCTAATTTTTCTGCCACCCCGCGCCATCATAGATCTTATCTTTAGGGGGATAATGGTTCGATCTGGCTGAAGACACTAAACTTAGCGCTACCGGGAGGCAGCCCGCGTTTCTTGTACTAGTCTCATCCTGTTTTGGGGTGGTGTTTCACATCACCCTATGCTTTATCATGTTTATAGACTTGTACACATTTTTTCTCTTATCATTTATTCAGGTTTCATTTTAGCTTCATCTGTCCACTTCATTAGTGGTTCATTCTGGTAATCTCTTTCCTCCCTTATGCTCTCATTTAAAAAAAATTATTTTACTTAACATCGAGGATGATGTTCCTTTTTGTTTGGGGGTGGGGAATTTTATCAAAATCGTGCCTCTTTTGAAAAATTTTGATTTTTAAACCTGATTTTTTAAAATTTTGTGCAGTTTCTTTCATCTCACTCATTAATGTGAATTTTCAATCATCCATATTTCTAAGTCTAGGAATAAAGCTAGAGAATATCTTTTATAAATAGCTTAAGTAATACATAACAAGGCATTTTGCACCATGAATTTCTAGACTCAACAAACTTTGCGCTCTTATCACGTCAATACGATTTAGATTTGAGGAGTACTACAATTCTAAAGAGAACATTAAGGATCACTAGTAGAGACTTTAGCCCGTGAGATTCGTGCCTTTCACCCTTTCAGAGTGTTTTACCGAATCTCCGAGTCACAAGTTGATCCAACTTCCTTTGGGTTCGCACTTTAATTGTTGTATGATCTCATTATCTTTCATAAAATTTTGGCTTGATCACTGAGAATGACATCATTTTCGGGTTGTAAGAAACGCGTGTCTTGAAATTTTTCCCGATCACTAGGATTTTCATCCATACACCTACCACTTTTTCATATCACATTTCGATTTGCTCTTCCATATTCCCATATATTTCCCTAGACCACCATCTATCACCTCCATTCATATACCTTCTTTCATTTTCAAATAAAAGAGTGTGATTTCAAATGTAAATGTCTTCAGTGTTGAAAAGAGAGAGAAAAACAAAAGAAAAAAAAGGAAAAAGAAAAAAACATAAAAAATAGAAAACAATAGAAAACAATAGAGAAAAAGAAAAGAAAAATGGAAAAAAAGAGAGAAAAGAAAAGAAAGAGAGTTTGTATCTAGTAATAAAGACATTTGTGCCTAAAGTATAGTACACTCTTCTCGCTCATCCATCATATATCCATCATTTCACACATCAATCCCATTCTACATCACCATCCTTACCTCATATCCCATCCTTCTCATCCCATTTCATTTCTCCTCACCCATATACATACATGTTCCCCTAGGCGTTTGGGCAAATGATAGTCAACGTGGTGAATAACTCGATGTTCTCACTATAGTGGTTAGCATTCTTTCATGAGATCATTTTTTTTCTAATTGTTCATTCTTTCTTATGTGTGTGTGAGACGTTTGAACTTGCTTACATTTACTCACCTCCTCACACACAAGAGCGATACACTGACCCTAATCTCGAGAGTTCGCTTGAGAGAGAGATGTATCCGTGAGATTTGAAGTTGAAGCGTTGATTCCGATAAGGCAATCTAGGAATTACTCTTGTGATACTCGACCCCCTTTGACTGATTCACACGACACATGTTGAGTTCTAGGAAGGATGTGCCTTGAGTATTTACTTAGCTAATCTTTTTATGCATTCTAGCTGTTATTTCTAAAATTATTTCTCTCATGATGGATTGTGCAATCATTCTATGTCTAATAAAGAGATTGGCTGGCTTTCAATAAATTTTCGCAAAAAAGAATTTTGTGGGTATATTCTCTACAAACCCTCACTAGACACAACACGTCCTGTAGGGCAACCTATATTTTTAAAGGCTTGTTGTACATGCCAAGTGCAATCGCAAGTGCCTTCGAAAGTGGTACACTTTTGGTTTCTTATCTTTCTCTTTCTCTTTATCTTATTGCTCGAGGACTAGCAACGCTCTGTTTGGGCACCCAAAACTGTACAATTTATACCCCAAATAGATGTACTTTAGTTGCTAATTCTCGGTAATATGAGTCTTATGCGCTTAAATGTTTATCTTCCAGGCTTAATTGCAACTGCGGTGTCAAAAGCTACATTTCGAGGCCAATTGCAGTTAGAATGGAGCTAATTCCCTCTCCCGGATCCTCAATCCCATTTCCCTTTTCAAAGACCCATTTCCCAATTTTTCTAACCTTCAACCCAAACCCATTTCCCATTTACCTTTATTCCCAAGCGAGCCACGACATTCATCTGCCAAATACCAAGCCAAGTCAAAACCAAATAACCCATATGTCACTTATCCCTTCTAAACCAATATAAACCCCCTTTCCCAATATACCCTTAAAAAATCCCAACTACCTCTTCTAACTCAATACCCAAAATATCCCTCAAACTAATATCAGATTTTATTCTCTCACCTCACTACCCACGTGACACACCCAAACCACATGCACACTTAAACCAATTACCCAAATTAACCCCCATGCTCCATGCCTTGTATAAATGAAGATGAAGACCCCATTTATAAAAAAAGAGCTTTTGGACAGAAGAAGAATAAAGAGAGAAAATTGTAGAGAGAGTTAGAGTTTTTGAGTTAATTTTTTTTAGAGAGAAACTTTTTTTAGAGTGTGTAACTATTAAAAAAAATTGTTGAACAATTGAAGTCTAGTGCTATTTCAAGAGGAATTTTGGTTTGATCATCTCTTCCTTAATTTTAATTACATGCTTTTAATTATTTCTAATTTTTATTGGATGATGATCATGGAGGGGTAATCACCCCATTTAAGGGGGTTCTTGAAACCCTCATGAATCCAAATCAAATTAGTTGTTAATTTTAATTTTGATAATTTCCTTTGAGTTGTATATTTGATCCCCACTTTATTTTCACATTCAGAAATGGAAAATCAACCTTGAGAAAGGTATGAAAATTTAATTAATATTTGATCAAGTGATTTAAGCTAGAGATAGACCTAACATTTGATTTTAATATTAATCTAATTTTCATCTACTCTTGATTTCATTAATTTCTTTTAATTTAAAATTAGTGGAAAAAATTATTCCTAGGGGATAATTTGTTTGATTAATTTTAATTCAATTAGAGTAGTGTTTGTGGGAATTAAATTTGCTTTTCTAAAAGAGTATTTAATTAATTCACTAGTTAATGAGAATTAGCTTTTGAATTAATTAAGTATTTTGGAGATTGATGAAATTAAAATAATACAAGTTTAGTTGATTTGAGGAATTGAGGGTGGATTTCTCTTCCCTTGAATATTTTTCTCTCATTTAATTACACTCTCACTCATTTCCATCACGCACTAGTATTTTTGTCACACTTTATTTTAGTTTGATTACTCTTATTTTTGTTGATTGTTCTTGGATTATAATTCACTTCATCCTCACAAACTTGTTTTAACATTTGAAAAACATAAAAAAAATTAGAAAAACCCAAAAGTAAAAAAAAAGTGATCAAGTGAATAATATTCTTAATACTCTCATGTTAGCATTTCACTCCTTAGATTAGGATTGACATCCTTACTTACCACTCTACACTTGAGTTTGATATATATTTTGTAGGTACATAAGGATTTTGATTAGAAGGAGCTTGTACAACAACGACAAATAGATATACAAAAGTTTTTTCTATCAACCCTACTTCACTTTAAACATTTCATTTCTCCCCCTCTCACTCTCACACACACAAACACACATAGACAACCGAGTGGGTATACTCTTTCTCCCTCATCAACACCACCAAACCTTTTGAGCTGCTGCCGAGCTACTTCGAAACACTGACCTGCTTCATTTTTCATCACCACAGACCCCCAACCTTCTTCAAAGTAAAAAAAAGTAAGCTTCCATTTTCGTTTTTCATCACTGCCCCATTTTTCGTCTTCGTTTTTCTCCTCTTTGTTTTAGGTTTATAGATTTATCATTTAAACTATGGACCTAAAATCAATTTATGGCCTCTTTCTCCTCCTTTGTTAACTTAGTTTTCTATTAAAATATATGCAGACCATTTTCACTCAACAATTTCTATCAATTAGTTCTGTGCGAAGACTCATTTAACTATTTCTATCAATTATTTATGGCCTCTTATTTAACTATTTACTATTGTGAAATTAAACTCAAAAGAGTAATTATCAATCGACAATTTGTATCAACTATTTAGAACACTCCTATAAAGATACATGATTTACACTATAATAAACTAGATTCTTTTAAAAAATACATCTGATATTTAACATTATAAAGATTATGTTTCTTTGTATTTATACAATAATGGGACTATATGTCCAATTTCAGTGTTGGCCTTCCCATCTAGTAATGGGATATTTAACATTTGATATTTGACAGTGTTTCCCTCGTTTCAGTGTTGCCCTCTTTTGTTAAATGTTATTACTAAATAAAAAAAAATATTTTTTCAGAATACTAATTTTTCCATCTTTTCAGTGTTGCCCTCTTTTATTCATAGAATACTAATTTTTTCATGCTACATGTTTGTTATATTTTCTCAGATGGAGTCATTTGAGGCGACAAATTTGAATGATGTTGATGATAACTTGGATAACACTGAATATTGATTTGTTGTTTCTTGATTAATTTAATATTAATTAAGACTAACTTAGTTTCATTTTTATACATCGTAATGCAGGATTTTGACCGAAGTGAAAAAGAGAATAACATCGTTTGACTAAGTGAGATTCAATTGTATTACAATGAGCCAAAAAACTGACTGGTTGACAAATTTGGACATTCTTGATTTTTGGAGAGGGGGCAATCTCATTATCCAACATTATCCATTTTGGCTCGTGATGTGTTGTCAATCCCGATATCTACCGTTGCATCGGAATCGACATTTAGCATCAGTGGTCAGGTTCTTGATGAATATCGAAGTTCACTTTTGCCAAAAAAATGTTCAAACATTAATATGTACTAAGGATTGGATTTTTGGAAAAAAAAATTAAGTTAATTTTTTTTTGCCAAAAAATGTTCACTTTTTTCTTATATTTTTCTTTGCTACTAAGCTTGTTTGCATCATATCCTAATTCTTTTTTGTTACTTTATATATGTTTTTTTTTGTATAGTTGATGAAAATGTGGTAGAAGCGGAGGAAATTAATGGTGATACAACTCAATCAGGGTCGTCGGGCGAATGCTCGAACATAAATTTGTGGGTAATTAAGAGAAGGTAGTGAAGGTTATCCATACTTAAATTCAAGTAGTTTTATCTTTTTAACTTATGCATTATATTAACTATTTTTATCTATTTAAATTTGATAGGAAAAAATTATTTGGAGGAGGCAACAAGTTGATATGATGAAGATGAAGTTCTAGAAAATTTCAATAGACTTGTCTTACTCTTTTTTTGTTAATGTTAAATGGTTATGCTACTTCTATTTTAAAGAACATTTTGTTTGGGTTTTTAAGAATAGTTCCATTGCTATTTGTTATGATGATTTTGTTTGGACTTTGAATAATTTCGGTTTGTAATAGTTGTGTTGTGACGTGATGATTTTGAACAATTTAGAGTTGCTACTTATTTACTATTTGTTTAGGCTATTGTTATTTAATTTTGGATGATATCATTGATTTAGTTTTTGATGAACATTGAATTTCTGAAACGGGTTAACTACTGAAACAAATGAAATGGGTTAACGGGTGAAACGGGTTAACGAGTGAAATGAACGAAACGGGTTAACGAGTGAAAACAAGTTGTATCGGCTTACAGAGGCTAACACGATTCGTTTAGTTAAACGGATGAAAACGGGTCATGTTGTGTCACCCGCTTAACAAACGAACAATGTACGAATTCAATTTTTCCACCCATTTAGTAAACGAATCGTGTATGGGTGGAGCCATTTATTACACGATTCGATTATCAACCGACATGAACCTGGATCGACACGACCCGTTGCCACCACTAAAGGTAAGTGTGGTTAGTTTGGTAGGTTAAAATAATAAGTTTTATATAATTATACATATACCCAACTTATTTTCCAAATATTATTTTACACCTCTAATATACATGTTTACTTAAAAAAAAAGCTGCGAGGGCTACTGCCCCACTTAACCCTTCTTACCTTCGTTCATGATGGAGTGGGTACATGGCCATATTTGTATTTTTGAAATATTTTCAGGGACATAAGCTAGGTCTGTGTCCAAAATAGAGGGAAAATAACATGATGGTATGCTCACATTCCATTATATATCAATTATGAAAGTGAATTATTCTCCACATCATGTTCTTTATCAAATTGCACCCCACACTCTTGTAATTGTACTCTACATGAATAAAGGGAGCATTTGTATTCTTTCCTTTGAGTTCCCTTTAAATATAAACTTTCATTGCATTAAACATTTAATATATGAATAGATGTTTTATGTTTGTTTGCATTCTGTTATGAGCTGGACTGAGACCTGTTTTTGCCCATTCTAAATTCTTTTTAATTGATTAATTAATTACTTTTATTATTTTATTTTAAGCAACGTAAGAATGTGGAGGAATTTTCTAGGCTTGATCTTTGCTAATATAAAAAAATATTTGGTTAGCATACTACACACCTAAGTGTGTTCAGCACGAGATGGACACATCGACATGCAAAATCCAAAAAATCAAGACATAATACCGAAGACATTTTATAAATTACATAGAGACTTGTACAATGAAAAAAAGAGAAGATCAGAAGATGTTTGAATACTTAATAAAAAGAATGAATTAATATTTTTAAATTAAAATATGAAAATTATATATTTATTATATATTTTTATTAGATAAGAACTTTAATGGAGAACTGTGCTAATTCTGGTAAGAGGGGGAGCATGTTCCTTAAAGCACAATATATTTGTGTCTACTTAATTAACGAAAATTAATTATGGGGCATATACTAACAAGTCCTTCAAATATTTTTTAATACACATTTAGTCTAAGCCTTTTTATTTTGTTCCAAAAAATTCTTCATCACATAAAAACACTCAAAACAAGGAGCTCCTGTGAGGGTTGCCGGAGCTCTGACAGTGGAAGGTGGGCGGGGGGTGGGGTGGGGTGTGTGTGCCGCTAGCGCGGACCTTTAGAAATAAGAGAATATTGGTTAAATGGGTGTTTAAGGTACTTTTTGGAACAAAATAAAAAGGCTTGGACTAAATGTGTATTAAAAATGCCTAAGGGACTTCTTGGTAATTGATCCATTAATTAATTAGTATAAATTTTCAAAAAGTGCACAAAACAAGTCGTAATTAATCAAATACAATTTTTTATTAGTTCTTTATGACAGAAAACAATTCAATTAAATACACGTTTTAATTTGTCCTGATAAATTTTTAAGACCCCATTTAGAAAAATAATTTAAATTACTAGTTAATATAATTGATTAAATCTAGGCATTATTTAGCCAATTAATTAAATAGATATAATTATCGTATGTGGTGATTGTAAATTAAACGATGGTGAAAATATTATAAAGTACATTAACACTAGTTTTTAAGTTCAAAATATAGGGCACCAACACATAGAAAAAGGGCTGAAGGAACCGGTCCATGACTTCACATCGGTGGGATGCTACCTCAAATTCCCAATATGTTCGATAGAGAAGAAGACTCCTGCCACCCCACCCATCGATCGGAGTATGTCAATTACCCCTTGAACCATACAACATATGTACCACCTATCGTACAACAATCTAACTTAATTTGTTTTGCAAATCCTTGCGATAAAAACATATGTTCCCCAACCTTAAAATCCACTAGTGCTAGAAATGTCAGTTCTTACAAGACACAAACATGACAATACAAACTTGATACAAAAACACAAACACGTTACACAAGTCCTCAAAGCCCCGCCATGCATGTCCTATTTTCATTATTTCATTAACTTATATCGTAAGTCTCAGTTAACCTATCTTAAATTTAGAGACTTATCAAAAATTTCAATTGCAACTCTAATATTCCGGTGCACCGATCTTTGACAACAAAATCTTTTGGAATCCACTAAAATCTCAAGAAAGGTTCGACAAACTTAATCAAATTCCATCAAAATAATATATATAGGTACATGATGTTATGTGTTCATAGGATCATTAATTTGCAATGACATTCCAAAAACACGCAAATAAAACCCTCTTTATTATTTTGAAAAATTACAAGAGGAGGAGAGGTTATTCTAAAATGAAACTAGAGTCTTATTTATAGTTTTCTAAATTAATAATAGATGAAAAATATGTTTCTTTAAAGTTCAACTTCCTACGAATGAGATTATTCTCATAAAAGTGAGAATAATTGTAAAAGAGATCTCATAAAAAAGAAACTTTGTATGAGCCCTTCTCATATAAAAAAATTCTTATGAGGCCTATCTCGTATGAAAATAGCTTTGTACGAGAACTTACAGAAATTTTCAAAATGTTGTATGAAATAGATTCTTGTATGAAAAGAAAACTTAGTATCATGTTCACTATTTTGAGAATAACATTTGACTTAAATGTTGAAATGGCTCATGTTTTTTTGCATTATAAAGCTTGCCCAAAATTCTAAAATTTTCATGTTTTGACAATTCTAAAAATTCTAACATTTCATTTGTCAAATAGACCATCAAATTTTAAAAAATAGTCTTATGACTTATAAAAAACATCTTGAACAAAATATAACGTTTTCCCTCGCTTTTAATAGTTTGTGACACCAAAATACAATCACAACTTACTAAACATACTAGTACCTTGAGATATGGCATCCATGAAATGGTGTCGTTGGAGAAGATGATGTAGGTAGGCATGCCACAAATCTCTAAAACAAAAGACACATCTAGACCTACGTTTTTACATTTTATCAATTTGGAATAAAGTCATACAAAATGAAGGATATAAAATATTCCTTAGAAATATTTACCTTCAGCTATTCTAGGACAAATTAAAATCATGGTAAAAATTGGAAAATATAAAAAATCATGATTTATAATATGAATATACATCAGATTATACCCAATCTTAAACCCCACAAGACTCAATATATGTGAAGAGTGCGATCTTCAATCCATATTTGTTGATACATCATAGAACATGTATCTTGCACACCCATGACATACAAAAGATATATGAGAATAAATAGTTTACATGTATGTGAAAGGTGTAATGCATTAACTTATGAATATAAACCACTTCGCACCAATCCAACAGTCTCCCTCTTTCCGCATGAGTAGAGTAATGTAAGAAACCAATAATGTGAAAATAAAAAATCCATAAAATAACTAAGATAGTAACCATATACATCGATATAAACAATGCAATGCTAGAATAAATATAAATTGAATTACAAAATCTTAAACTATTAATCAACCATTTATATAATCAAATTTGCCAAAAAATGATATTACCAAACAAAACAAAACAAAAACCAAAAAAACTGAAACAAAACAAACACAAATGATTTACACATGCGAGATAACATCCAATTAATAAATCCCACTCAAACTATCTAATGAGATAAAGAATGAACTTGATGTGACACCCCGCTTAAAATAATAATGGGTGGTCAGACCTATACTACATTAAATCAACAATCTCAGATAGCTCAATCTCAGCATCAACAAACTATACTAAAAATAGATAAGGCTAACTACCCGAACTATAAAAGCGGATGCCAAAAATTTAATAAAAACATACAATGGAATTCAAACCAACATTGAGAATGACTATTAACATGAATTTAATAATATACATGCTCAACATAAAGAAATGACATACTCTCAATACATCATAAGTACATACATAAATATACCCGAATAAGCTGTCGGGTCACAAACAATACAACATCCATAAAGAAGAAATATAAATCACTACATATAACTCTTGTGTGTACACCTGATATACAAAAGAGTCCTATCTAGATTTGCAAAGAAATAGAAAGCAACTACAATCTAAGTCCCGCAACAGTCCACATCTGCTACGGCTCCCAAGACTCTGGATAGAAAAGCATTCGACATCCATGCGGTGGGACACCTATAGTACAATATATACATATATATATATATATATATAGCAGGAGAGAAATATAAACGGGCCAGAGCCCGAGGTGTAAAAATGTTTAGCAAGTGTGTTAACCGTGCATAAAAAATATAAATGCACTATTTCATAATTAAAGTGGAGTCGCACTCTCGTGAAACCCCAACTCACTTCTCATCTACAACGTGCACCTAGGCGTGTCCTGAAACCTTAATTAAGTTACCCCACCCATATAAGGACAACCTACCTTACAATAGGCACGGCCTATACCCGCCTAACCTGCCATCCTAACATAACCCAAGAATCCTTTCCATTTTATTCCCACCAAAATAAATATACACATATATGCCTTACTAGGCTCTAGTGGTTCCAATTATTAACTTAAACCAGTTATAAGTCTTAACACGTCACATGTTAACATTAGGATTCAATATAAGAGTTTATTTTCTGAACACCATACATTCTAGTACAAAAGACATAACATCTCCCCACTCCCAACATTGCACTACGTTTCGTGCGTGGGGCATCTCGCAAAGCGAAATCCAAATAAGGAACCCCCCTGATACACTACTCCTTGACAATGTTTATCATAGGGATCCATTATGTCAACCACACAAATCCTCCCACTACAACTACCTAATTATAGAGTACTATCCAAGAACATAAATAGAATCTCTATCTAACTCCTTGAGGTCAATATAACCGCAATTGTCTCTAAGTACGATCTTTCGACCCAAATAAACTAGTACACCAAATCACCCAAGATGTACATCATAGAAACTCCATATCCTCTTCACATATATGATAGATAAATATATATTTACTCTCTCTATATATATATAACCAATCATTCATTTATTCCTATAACCACGTGTACATAACATACATAATGCATACTTTGCAACACACACAACATAAACAGTTATAGGATACCAAAATACTGAACCATGCTATCATCTTCTAGGAATTACTCACTTTCTCCTGGGGTCACCACCTATCGGACTATTATCGCACCGTCATGGAGACAAAATCAATCATAATGTATGGGAAGCAGTCATAGTTCCTAACCGGCAAGTAAGAATGACCCATACCCAAGACTTCTCACCCCCAAAATATAAAATCACACAAATAAAAATGGACGACTATGACCTGGGGACTATCCACAACCTGCTCCTCAAGCCAGGGTGCTCACCCTCATCGCGCAACTTCCCATGATAGCATGTGTTGGGTATGTTTCACACCATAAGTATATATATCATTCACACACTATATATATACATCCATATAATCATATCATATAATCAAACCATCACACACGGTATAGATATTCATACCATAAGTACACACATATATACATATCTATACATATATATATCCACATATCCACATACGTACACACTATCTCTCATCCACATGTATGAAATCCATAAACTTAGCTATATGTGTACATAGTCCTCATTATACTAGCTGTCACTCCAAGCATAATAACTTAATTCTTTATATAAATATGATCTCTCACTTGAAGCATATTCATCCATTACCCCTATGATATGAATAGTCTTCCAATATATCCAACAATAAGATTATCGACCCAAAGTTTAATGTAGGTAACAATGACTACACATCCCATCTATACCTGAAAGCACATCGATATAACGAGTGATAATTACGACTATTGGTATACACTTAGCTAATAGTCTGTAAACCTCAAACTTTATCATAGATTTGTCCCATGATCCCATCTATTATTGGAATCTCCATTGTTAATCCCACACCTATATATAACAACTATCCCGACTAGATTTACAACACACTATTCTAGTTGATAATATGACCTAATCGCTCCCAATTCCGACTACGATTCAATTGTCCCTATGAATCCTTAACATCAACACATTTACGATATATTCTTTAAATTTATCATCACTAAGGATACGCGACCTTTACCTCTCATTGGTCCCAAATCATATTTTGAATAGAATCCTATCACTATAAGGATTCAACACAAATCTCAACCTACCATTTAACGCCATGCCCTTACCACTCTCTCAAAGAGTCCTAAACCTTAAATCATATGTAAACTCACTTCTAACCTCTAATTAGAGCTCCCATCCTCAATAAGATTCCCCACTATAACTCGAAATATCTATTATTAATACACACATAAACATAACTCTCTACATTTCATAACTATTTCATGATAGCCCACCCCTATCATATTAAGATAATCCGCCAATCAATTCACTCCCATAATCATTTCATCACTAAAAGAGTCATCTTACCCTAAAAATCCAATTCTTACATAGGTCCTAAAGACCCTATTCGTCCTAAGGCACCTATTCCCTTAATATAATATCATAACCCTCCATAATAATCCCATTAAGAAAGCCCCTAAAAATAAAATGCCAAAATAAAAGGGGAAGAAAAAATCCAAACCTTGGGCTAAAAATAGGGGACCGATCGACCTGTCCCAAACCCCCGGTCGACCGCGGGTCTAAATTTTGCCTTAAGAAGAAAGCAGTAGGCTATTACTTTGAGGCGCGGTCGACCGTCCATACTAGATGTCTTGGCCCTTTTTCCATTTTTGAACGAACCCTAACTTTCCAAACACCCAATTTATCCACTTTCAATTATTAATCTTCCACCCAATTTAATTTCCAACATTAAAACTCATATAGAAATCAACCCCACTCATTATACAACCTTAAATCTATGCATAAACATCAAATGCAAGATCAAATACCCAAAAGCTAGACTTTGACATATAACCTAAAATCCAATTCTTTTATCCACAAATTATGAAATAAAATACACAAATGAAATATTTAGAAATATTAGACACTTGACTTTGAATTGTACAGATGGAATCATCCCCGAAATTGCGTACGGGACAAAAATAAAACATAGTTCCCAGTTTTAAATGGTAATACACACTTTAAATGACTTGTTTACTCCACTTCGAGTCAAACTAACTTAAAAATATTTCTAACCCAAAATAAAACCCAAGGACAGTCATTTAGACTATCTCGACCTATCCGGAATCAATGGCGTACTCAGAATCATCATCCGAAATACTTTATAACTTCCTCAATTTTTGGACCTCTATTTCCAAATTTTAAAATTCTCCAATTTAAATAAATTTTATTTCTCCCAAAAATTTAATTTCTCAGTCCCAAAGTCACGGGGTATTACACTTGAAGCCAGAGAAGAATATATAGACCGATTCATGTATTTGATGAAACCCTAGATTAACCACATAACTTAAAGCGTGAGAATGTTAACCATAATGTTAAAATACTGAGATCACAAATGTTCACATTAATATATACCTATATCTAACTATGTTAAGAGGTCAATCAGGCCAAAATAAAATCACACAAAAGATGAATAAGTGTAAAGCTACTAGTCTTTGACTTGTGTCTCCCTAAAAAATGTGCTTTCGAATTCTTCATTTTTCCTTTAGAGTGTGCAATATATATGATTGTGTTGTCTTATTAGCTCATATGAATGAAAGTTTCTTGCCAATGAAACTTTCATACCTTTTGATAGGTGTTTCCGTTACTTCCCTTAAAATATATAGCAAAGAAAATAAAGACACGACTGAGTGGAAACAATTAGAAAATAAAGACTCTAGATCTAAATAGAAGATACAACCTAGTTCAACTCATGTATGTGTATGAGATATGGTAAACATCACTACATAATCAATGTGAGTTTTTCTCGAGTAATTTTTAAGGTTAAGAAAAACTTAAATATCTTACCACTACCTTTCTAAGTTCCTAATACAAGAATATGGAAATTAATAGGATATGTTTTCAACAAATTTTAGATAATCTCAACACTACTTATTATAAAATAACAAAACATAAATTATTTTTTATATTTTTTAATTAGAATACCATAAAGAAATAAATATACAAGACATACACAAACAAAAATATTGTCCTATATCTTTTTTATAATATATGAAATGACTATACACATATAATCAAGGGTTTAGAGCATTTTGTATTAAGAATAAACCCAAGATTAAAATAAAGCATGCACTAAGATTAGAAAAAGAATCAACTATACGAACACATAACCTATGGTGGGATTCAAACTACTCACATTAAGAGGAAACCTCACAAACTATTAGGGATTCAGAACAATGAGTATTTAAGGGAACAAGGGAAAAACCATCATCCTTACCAACCTATTAAGAAATCAAGTCATATTTCCTACCCTAAATAGATTTAAAAATGAGAAAATGGAATTTTGTAATCGGGTTGCTTTTATCGCTAGAATTTATCTTAGCATTAGGATTTAGACCTATAAACTTTTTAACATTAGTCACATTATCGACAACGATAGTGAGGTTCATAGTCCTTCTATATATGGGGTTTGTCTTGAATTTAGGATAGTGAAATGGTCGGTGTAGTCATCCTAGACACTCTCCTATGATCATAACAAAAATCCTAAGGTGACCCCTACTTAAATTAGGCGTATAATGTTAATTGTGGGGTATGGAGTCCTCTTCAACCTTTTAACAAAAATGATGTTACTTTATAATTTGACTCTTTTGAATGATCATATTCATGTATGGTTTTTTCCTTTGAGGATTGAGCTTGTGTATCCCTCCTCAAGGCCAATATTTAATTTTTAAACACCTCGAGATCCTTTTTCCTTTATTAATGTCCTCAACTAGGATGATTTTTTATAATACCCTCTCAAACCCTTAACCTTCCAAACGTTCAAAGCTCTTTAAATGCCCTTCGACAAGGAAAGAGGCTCCCTAGTTAACCTCGAGCCACAAAGAAAATTCTACGTGGCATCAGAGACCTATGTTGCTCCCAAGGAAAATATACATAACTATATCAGACCTCAGTAACGTGTCGTCACCCCAAAAAGGCTAGTCGTCCCAACATACTACCTCTAGTAAGATTAGATTCCTGAGCATCAAGGTCCCGTTATAATATTTTCCTTTAGTCAAACTTAGATTAAGGGATAATAGTCTTTAGAGGTGACCCTGACCTCATTCCTAGAATGTGGTGACACGTGGCACTTCTGGATCAGATCCCAGAAACACCACAATCTTTCCAGCCCTTTGAACGTCTAGCAATGCTTTTACAAGCTTTTAGACGGAGCAGGTAAAATTCAGGACATTTTTTACCTACACTACTGTCCAGCTCCACTTGTATTGAGTATTACCATAAGCATTTAATTCGACGAACAACTAAGGTACACAACCTGCATATACTGTGCCTAACACTCCACAGCCCCTAGCACTGTCAGGCCTTGAAACCGATAAAGCCATTCTTTAACATCCCACTTATTCTCTCATTAAGAGTTCTCTTATAATTAAAAGTCTATTAAAAGGGGGAGGGGATTGATCTCAAGTATAAAAAAATATTATGATCATCTACCTATCAGACTCATAGGAGTTCTGTCATTCCATAAGTCTTAATAGTCCATTCCATACTCTCAACTTACTATTAAGAGCTTATACTTATAACTTGGACCAGTTTCATTATTTATATTAGTGATACATACTGAAATATCCATGGAATAATACCTAAACATCCTTAGAGAAGTCATTCAATTACTTCCAGAGGTCCTCTGTTTCCTTGACAAAGGATGCAAGACCCCAGACTCCCTTAACCAAATCTTAAAGGGTCTTCTAGACTCTAATAATAAATTATATTATAATAAATAGGCATAACACCTCTCTAAAGTGTATGTAGGACCATTTCTTGAGTTTCTAACCACTTAAAACCTTTGTATCACACTAAAAAATTATCTCCTCATACCCTTCAGAGGTGCAAAGGGGGACACCTAAGGGTCTAAAGTCAGTTATAATTTTAATACTCATCAGTTTGGCACTATCTGCGAGGAAAAAAGTACCTTATTTCTCATACGCACATTTTGATCTCTTCAAGGATATCAACCACAAATAATACGACTTACCTCCCTAAAGGAGCCAAAGCTCAACATCAAGATCTCCCTTTGTATGCTTAAGCATAGAATTGAAAAACGTGGACACACAAGATCCACGTGATGATAAAAAATATCAAATAGGATATCTTACCTGAGATCTAATCAATTTATGTATTTATTTGGAAGATCTAACAACAGATGTTAAGATTGGGGTTGACCTAAGCCCCTCCCTCGATGAAAAAAATTATCCAGTTCCTAAGGGAAAATAAGGATGTCTTCGCCTAGATCATCTTCGACATGATTGGGTTGGGCCCATAAGTAAGGATCCATTACCAATGCATGGATCCAAATCATAAGCCAGTCCGATAAAAGAACTGATTCATTGACCCAATAAGGAAGAATAACATAACATAGGATATTGAAAAACTCTTGGCCTCCAACTTCATCAAAGAACTGCAGTACATAAGATGGCTCTCTTATGTGGTACTTGTGCCCAAAGCTAACAAAAAATGGTGAATGTTTTTCTATTTCACTAACTGCAACAAGGCATGTCCTAAGTACTACTATCCCCCATATTGGATTGACATCTTGGTAGATTCCACAACTGGTCAATAGATCCTCTCCTTCATAGATGCTTATTCCGGGTATAACCATATCATAATGGCCCCTGGCAATGGGGAAAATACCTCATTCATCATAGATAAAGGTATCTACTATTATAAAGTTATGCCTTTTGAACTAAAGAATGAAGGTGCCACTTATTAGGGGGTGGTAAACACTATTTTTAAAGATCTCATTGGTAATACCATGGAGGTCTATGTCGATGATATTGTAAGAGAAAGATTTATAATTTCACATAATGTTTTTTAAGTTTGCCCTATTACGTTACACCTTTATCATCATGTACATTATCAAGAGCTTCAAATGAAGACAAGTTAGTGATCGAATTCAACAATCGAAGATCAAAATAGTGGAGATCTTCGCTACAATCATCATAAAAGGTATATGGTTTTGATTATGTGCAAAAAATTTACTCAAGGGTTGTTTATATAAAATTTTGAGGGCTGATTTTAAAATGATTTCATAAAAAATATTTTTTTAATTATTTTCATGCCATTCGAACGACTTTAAGTCATTGTTTGAACGCGTTTGGAAGTTTGTTCAAATGAACATCAAACGATATTTTTAGGTTAGAAGAACAAATGTTGTTTATATCTTATTTGAAGAAGGTTCGAACGAGATTTGGTTATTAGTTCGAACGAGTTAGAATTTTTCGTTTGAAAGATTTCTTGTTTTTTTCTTGAATGAGAATCCTTAAAGTTTATGACACTGTAAGAAAAGCATTTTATATATAAAGAGGTATTGGGATTAGTTTTACTTAGGACTTTTGGAGAAAATTATTTTCCCCTACATACCCAAAAGGTCTCCAGACCCTAATTTGTTTAAACACTATGAATTTCCAAATCCATACCCCCTGGATGATTTGTTGATCATTTCATCCAAACCCTACGAGAAAACATCTACCTTTCATACCCTTGTGGAGTTGATTCTCCACTACTGAAGATAAGAAGATAGTTTCTTAAGGCTGATCGGTGGACATAGAGGCAAGTGGAGCTTGTTGTAAAGAATTGATGGATTTACATCATTGTCTATTGATAAAAAGAAAGGAAGACACAACTGCATCACTTAATGGAGTCTAGGTTTCATAAGTCTGATCGTGTCATTTTTGTAATACCTAGTTGTAACATTTCTTAAATATAGGTTTTTCCAAAAAATATTATTCCTCAAATCCTGTAATCTGGTTTTTGGTTTGTTTGATTTGATTTAGTTTCAATATCTTTCATGTTTAGGTTCACCTAATTTCTCAAGATAAAATTTGGACTAATTTGGTTTGTATGTGTGTGACCTAATTTGTGATTTTTACATATAACCAGATCACTCTATCCTTTTCAAATTGGTACCAGAGATTTTTTGTACAAGTTATTAAGATAAATCATGTGGTTATACGGACAAATCATACAATAGGCCACCTTTGGTTGATGGCTCAAATTATTACTATTCGAAAGCACGAATGACATCGTCACAAAATTTACCAGCATGCGCATTTGGCTTGCTATTGAAAGGAGATGGACTCCTCTTGCTGTGACTAATGAACATGTCATTAGTCCCAATCCAGTCACTAATTGGCCTGATGCTGATCTTAGAATGTGAAATTTAACTGTCGGGGTTTAAATGCTATTTTTGGTGATGTCACACAAGAGGAATTTCATCGCATCATGACATGTACCACGTCTAAAGAATATTGGGACATCCTCCAACTTACGCATAAGGATACCAATGATATGAAAGCTTCTAAGCTTCAAAACATACAAGTTAATTTGAGATTGTACACATGAATGAAACTGACACTTTTGATGAATCTATACATATTTGTCTGATATTATGAATTATATTTTTAATTTCGGTGAGCAAATTATGAAAGTGAGAGTCATTAAGAAAATTCTAAGGTCTCTCCCACCTCGTTTTAGCTCAAAAATGACTTCCCTTAACTCTTTGGGAATTCTAAGCACGATCGGGCTAGAAGATCATGTAGGTTATCTTTAGACTTATGAAATGGACATGGTCTCGGAAACCAAAAGAAAAAGGGAAGGAATTTCTTTAAAATCTAATTTAAAAGAAAAGGTATCTCACTCCGATTTCAAAATTGATTTAGATGATGTTTCCATGTTTACTAAAAATTTCAAAACATTTCTCAAATTCATAAAAAAAAATCTTCCAAAGTTGAATATAAAAGTTTTGAGAAAAATAAAAATTTCAAAGAAAGTAAGAATGGTTTTGAGAATAATCAACAGAGAGCTAGAGGTGAGAAACTCGGGAAAGATACATCAAAGAGATGTTATAAATGCGAGGGGAAAGCTCGTAAAACCCATGAATGTACCTCTAAACTTAAGAGACAGGGAAAAAGGCAAAGCTACACATAATGCCACTCTAAGAGATAATGATATTGAGTCCGTGAATTCCGGAGATGAATCATCACATGAACCTAATTTATGTACATCTATGGCTAGTCATGTTAGCACTACTACTATGTCTCATGTCGAAGAGGACACTTCTAAACGTGATAGCCTCGATAATATGTTAAACCATTATGTAGAGTGTGAATGTAATGATTTCAATGGGGAACTTATTTCAGTGGTAATGCAAAAGAAAGGCTAGACCAACAAAGTTTCTAGTCTTATGAGAGATATTCAAGCATCATTAAAGACTCATGAGAAAATTGAAGTCCATGTTTTCCAACTCGAAAAAGATCTCTAGCGTGTCGGAGAGGTCAATGCCATTTTAGAGGAAACATCTAACAATGTTGGAGATATGTTTCTTGGTATTGCTTTAGGTTTTGAAGAGAGGAAAGCCTTAGGTTACAATGGTGCATCCACTTCCAATACCACACCTAGAAAAGCTAACAAGTTTGTAATGGATCCTTACGGCCTCGACCTAACTCACCAAAGAGGAACTCATCCTAATATTTTTAACTAAGGTTGACTCAAAACAATCTATTTTTGTACCCATTGGAAACAAAGAAGTTGCATTAGAGAGTTTTGTTTTGAGTTAGGAAGTAATTCTCACACATGCTCCCACACATGATACCACAAATAATCATAGAGGCCTTGCTCGTCTTTGAGAGCAAGTGAAATTTTTGGTTAAGACTAATAATTATTTTATAGAGGAACTTCAAACGATGTCTACTGCTTTTGAGTTCAACTCTCGGACTAATGATTGAAGTTAATAATTGTTTTTAGTATAAGGTGAGTTCATTATATTTCTATCTTTTTCCCTTATAACTAGATTGTTTTTTTATGTTTATATTTTGCAAAATCCAAAAAAAATTTCCTTTCTTTAAGAAAGAGTTTAATTTTTTTTTAAAAAGATTTATTTATTTTTGATAAATTTTTTTCAAGAATTGAAAAAGATATTTGTATTTGGTTTTACAGCATATATGTATGTGAATTTAAGATGTTCGAACCAAAATCACATTCCATCCATTCATGGGACTTACTTATGGTATTATGAGAATTGGATTCTTTTATTTTGCGTGCTTAAAGATGCAAATTTAGCATTGCGTTGTTATTTGTTGATTAATTCCTTCATGCTAGACTTATTATATCACCTTGATTGCATACATGCATGAACTTTTGAATACGGTATTTGCTTGCCATATGTCGAATAGGGTGTTCTCATCTCAGTTGTTTTAAATAACAAACCAAATGTATTGGGAACTGATTGTGCATGTAAGAACAATTCCCATATTTTCTCGAAAAGTTTGAATGTTGTTTATGTAATGGAAAGGGGCTACGAAAGAAGCAATCTTCCTTGTGTTAAAGGCCACCATTGATAAGAGCCGAAAAGATGATTTCAGCACACAAAAAAAAAAAATGCAAAGACAATTTTTTTGTTTCATTGATGCTTCATTAACATGAGAAATATGATTCCTTCAAAAAAATTGAGAGTTTATGCGTAAAATGTGAGATTTTGAGCGTGTTATCAGTTGAAGGTCAATGGATTTGCATAATAAACTTCCTTAAAAACATTAGATAGTTTGGCGTTATTGATTTGAGAAGCACTGAAATTCATGACGTTTTGCATGAGTTGATCAATTTCATATCATTTAACAATTTTACACCAAAGGTGTAATACCCCGTAAGTTTAATGATTTAAAAATGGGTTTAATTAGGATTAATTAGGATTAATTGTGAGATATTTAAAATTAATCCGGATTTAAATATTACTCGAGAGTAGAGTAATATGTGATGCATGTTGAATATTACTTAGTGATTAAAATTAATATATGATTATGACTTTACATGATTTAATAAAGATTTTCGTGAGTTATGAATACAATAATTACGGGAATTAAGTCGGGACGCACGTGGGAGTCGTGTCGGGACTATATTTAACGGAATTAAAAGTAAAATATTTTTATGTCATCCAAATGGTCATTTTGACTGCGCGAAAGTATCTAGAAGAGTTTACAAAGTTGAAAAAGTCTACTAGGGTGTTTGATTTGGGTCTCGGGGCACTTTGGAGCCGAATAGACACCCCAAAGGGGTATTTTTGTCATTTTACATTGGAGGTGAACAATACCTACAAAATTTGGAGATATATTATTTAAGTGTAGAATTTATCAAAGTGAAATTCATTCATTAAAAATCAAAAGACAAGTCGGTGAGGAGACGAGAGGTTTTTCTAAGAAAAGAAGAGACACCCTAGGAAGCCAGGAGTCAAAGGTCATCCTACACCATCACCGCTACCAGAAGTTGGCCGAAAAAAGGGAGATGACCACCAGTAGACTAACATCCCCAAAGGTTCAAATCTTCAATTTAAAAGGCAAGTGACTTAATCTGTACAAAATTATCATGTATAATGCCCATGTTAGGATAATTATATAATTTTGAGAAAATTGCATGATTTAGAGATAAACCATGATAATGTTAATGGCATCCTTGATTTGAGACATGTGTAGAATAAATCATCTGCTGATTTTATTTTTTAATCCATGAATTTGGAATCATTTGACAAAGAAAATCTGAGTTTGATATGTTAATCTTGGAGAAATGATAAAAGATGGATTCTCTGGAAATTATGAGAAATAACATGTTTAATCCAAACCTACTGATGTTTTAGGTTGATTAATGATTGGAAATCCTTTATATGTATTGTTATATCATGCGGAATGAATCATAAGGAGTTTGGGATATTAAAATAAATGTTTTAAGGATAAATATTGGTTAAACCCGTAGGCCAAATATGTAGAAACAGTGGACTCATACCTGTTCGATCGATCTATCCAGGACTGTCGATCGATCAACTATCCCAGAGTTCATATGTTGATTTTCGTTTAAGGCTTGATTAAATTACCCACTTTAAGGATGATTAGTGTAAATTAATTATAGATGAATAGGATTTTGGGAAGGTCAGTAGAATGGTAATTGAGACCCGAAAATTATTTATATGTGAATTAATAAAAAATTGATCAATAATCAGGCTCTGAACCGTTTACTTTCATATTCTCTTCTCTACTATATCTATATTACCAGGTGCCCAACATCATGGACACCCGACTTAGAGGATGGATATTTTGACGCATTTCCGGAGATGCAGCTTTGGATTAGATGCTTTCATTTCCTTGTTTCCTATTTTTATAGTATTTGACTCATTTAGCGCATATCGCCCAAGATTCTAGTAGTTCCATTTCCATTTCGGATATTGTACTAGTTTTATATTGATACATTTATTATCATTTTGTTTTAGATGGTGATATTGAGATGTTTCAACTGGAGAGTTTATTCCAGTTACATTTATACTTGTTGAATTTCAATTCAGTTGTGATGTGATGTTACTTATTTATTTCAGTTTGGTGGTATGAATTTAATTAAAATAAAAATTGAAAAAGTTTTAACACAACTTAATTAATTATTAGGTGAATTAATAAGAAATTATTTTTCGACAGTGATGCTAAGAATGAACCAACTGGATTTTCTGATTTAATCTAATAAATGACTAATCACCCTATATTTAATTAAGCGGGGTGTCACAGGTGGTGTCAGAACATCGGGTTCTAGTGTCCTTTGGATCTGTATGGTTTATTATGCTTTCCGCTTAGCATCTTTTGATATAGAGCCCTATCATTAAAATTGTTTTATTCGTAATTGTGCATTTCTGACTCCAGCTCTTTCGCGATATTTTAAATGCTGATAAAAATATCTCTCTCTCATTTTAGATGCCTCCTCGACATGCACAACGAACCCCCAGAGTGGCACAGCTAGCCCCACAGCCCGCTCCAGCCCAGGGTACTATGAACGCAACAGAGGTTGTTATCATTATTTATCAAGCCGTTAATGCTTCCTTAGTGGTTGTTCAGCATGCACCGCCACTAGCATATGTAGCGCCACCAGCACTAGAGCAGGCATTTCCCACTGCTTGGGAGCTTGTCAGGGATGAATTCGAAAAGACACATCCATCATAATTACAAGGGGGTTTCGATGTCGTGACTGCTAGCCAATGGAAGAAAGACATCTGGTAGAATTTGTATATGTATAAATTCACGGAGGTTCGAAAATAGATCCTGGCAACGTTTAAGCTATTTGGAACAACTCTTCAGTGGTGGGAGTACACTAATACAACAGAGGAAAGGGATACGATGGTTATTCATGACTTCTGGGTGCGGTTTTACCGCAAATACTTTCCTTCAGCTGTTCAGACCGAAATGAGGAGGAAACTTTTAGACCTCACCTAGGAGGGGAAGTCAGTTGCCGAATATGAAGAGGAATTTATTATGCTGACTAATTTGGTGCTAGTTGAGGTACCACTGAAGAGTAAAAGATCCAGATTTTTCAAGACGGCCTTACATGGAGGATTCGCCAGCATCTTTTGGGAAATCCTTCTCTACATACTTATATCGATGTGTTGAATGTGGCATTACTTCACTGATAGTACCACCATCTTCATAAGGGAAGTAAGCGGGGGTTTAAGTCCAGTCATCAAGGCCGAACTGGGGGAAAAAGTGGTAGTGGATCATCTTCAGCCTAGGGGAAACAGAGGTAGAATGATCAGAACTCGCAGTAGGGGGACTATGATAAATGACTAAGGTCCGGAGGAGTTCGCTTTGGGTAGGGCGATAATAGACAGGGCCACCAGGGCTAGCAACATAATCAACAATGCCATCAGGGCCAAGGGAAAGGTGTAAATGGTTATCAGGGTCATGGCTAGCAGGGTTGAAATGGGGGATAGTTTGGAGGTATATGCTTCACTTATGGTAAAATTGTCCACAAGAAGTAGGATTGCCCAGATAGGGGCAAGATACCCCAACAACAGGGTGCGTATCTGAATTTGCAGAGGCCTATATTTCCAGATGCCCTTCCAGCACCGGTTCAGGTGCCACTCTTACCAACCATTGATCACACAACCCCACCACAGCAGGGGCATTTATAGTATGGGCGTGTGTACAACGTCCAACAAGCAACAATTTAGCAGCCACCACCTGCAGTTGAGGGTATGTTTTCTATTTCTGGGTCTATGGGACGCATTTTGTTTGATACAGGGGCTTCACATTCTTCTATATCCACTAGATTTGCACGGGCCACAGGGTTGTTAGACATAGCCAGCAGTACTATTACTTACGTAGACTCACCAATGGGTAGTGGGATGCCTATTTTCTTTATATGTTAGATTGTGAGTATAGAGACTGGGTGTCTGATTTTACCAGCTAATATGCTTGTGTTAGAAATGTCCAAATATGATGTTATTATTGGGATGGATTGTCTTATTTCTTATATCTTTGGTAGGAACATTATATTCGCTATCCCAGGTCAGGAGATGTTTTTTGTAGCGATGCCTTGCCCCGAGGGAGGATCGTCCACTCATTTATATTACATAGAGGAGGAGACCTCTATCGGAGTTGTGATTTCCCTTGATTTGATTCATGTTGTTAAGAAATTCATAGATGTGTTTAAGGACATACCATGGTTATAACCGAGTAGGGATATTGATTTTATGATTGATTTGACACTGGGAACTCGACATATAGACCGTGCGCACTACCATATGGCTCCTGCAGAGATGAGGGAGATGAGAGATTAGATTGAGCAGTTGCTGGGATAGGGTTTCATCCGTCGGAGTACCTCACACTAGGGTACCCCAGTACTATTTATAAAGAAGAAGGATGGATCCCTACTATTATGTGTGGATTATAGGGAACTTAAGAAAGTCATGATCCGTAATAAGTATCCATTACCCCACATCGATGATTTGTTTGATCAGTTGGGAGGAGCAACGTACTTCTCAAAATATTCACATGAGGTCCGGATATCACCAGCTGAGGATCAGGGAGCAGGATGTGTCGAATACTTCTTTTCTAACAAGATATGGATCTTTTGAGTTCCTGGTTATGCCATTCGGGTTAACCAATGCGTCGACTGTATTTATGGACTTAATGAATAGAGTGTTCAAAGAGTTCTTGGATCAGTTTGTCATTATTTTTATAGATGACATCCTGGTTAATTCCCATATCGAATAGGAACATGTTGAACATTTGCGTAGGGTCCTACATACACTATGGGAGCATCAATTGTATGCCAAGTATGAGAAGTATGGATTTTGTCTCTGGGAGGTGCAGTTTCTGGGGCGTATAGTGTTAGAAAGGGGTATATTAGTGGATCCTAGCAACGTATCAGCGGTGAGGGAGTGGGGACAACCCATGATACCAATAAAGGTTCGCAATTTCTTGGGACTAGCCGATTACTACAAATAGTTTATTAGGGGATTTTCTAAGATTGCGGGCCCGACGACCAATCAAACCTGTAAGGGTATACCGTTTGTTTGGGATGATGCAAGTCAGTTGGCATTTTATGAACTGAAGGATAAGTAAACTTTATCACCCAAACTATCTAGGCCATGAGTGGAGTACTTAGTGCATCATTACAGGGACTTGGGGAGGTGTTGCAACAGGAAGAGAAGGCTATAACTTATGCCTCTAGGAAGCTTAAGCCTCATGAACAAAACTACCTTACATATGAATTGGAGATAGCAGTAGTCATATTTGCCCTTCCAATATGGAGATATTATTTGTTGGGTGAAAATTTTCGTCTGTTCACGGATCACAAGTCATTACAGTAGTTGTTCTCTCAGAGAGAGTTGAATATACGACAACACAAGTGGATTGAATTCGTGACCGATTATTTCCTGAGCCAACGTGGTAGCAGACACATTGAGTCGTAGGCCTGAGCGTGAACTAGCCGCAGTGTGGAAGGCTAAATGGAAGAAATCGGACTATCAGGATTCCGTTGCTAGGTCATTTATGTCAGTTATGACCGTTGCAGGTAGTACAATCTCAGGCAGCGGATCCGTTTTGTCAGGAGAAAATTCAATAACTTTTGGATGAGGGAGTAGAGTCTTACTCAATGAGTTTAGAGGGAGGCTTGCACCTTAATGATAAACTTATTATTCCAGAGGGGGAAGAATTATGACATGTAGTGTTGTCAGAGTCACATGGATCCTAATTTACAGTACATCCTGGTTGGGATAAGATTTACCAAGATATGCAGTGACAGTATTGGTGGAGTGGGATGAAGAGAGACATTGCTGAGTTCGTCTCTAAGTGTGCTACCTGTCAATTAGTGAAGGTGGATCACCAAAAGCCAGTCGGGTTGCTTCAGTCGCTAAATATTCCAATGTGGAAATGGGATAGTATTTCCATGGATTTTATAACTGGGTTGCCTACTACTCAGAGGGGTCACGATTCCATTTGGGTGATTATAGATCATTTGACTAAGGTAGCTCATTTCTTGTCGGTTCAGACTGATTTTTTGACGGGGCAGTATGCACAACTCTTTATAGCCTAAATAGTGAGGTTACATGGGGTACCACTAGATATTGTGTCCGATTAGGACAAGATCTTCGTTTCCACATTTTGAGAGAATTTTCATGAGGCCATGGGTACTGAGGTGCAATTGAGTATGTCCTATCACCCACAGACAGATGGGCAGACCGAGCGTACTGACCAGATGTTGGAGGATATGTTACGCGTGTGTATAATGGATTTTGAAGGGAGTTGGGAGCAGTACCTTCCACTAGTGGAATTTGAGTATAATAATTCCTACAAGTTTACCATTGGTATGACCCCATTTGAGGCTTTATATGGTAGACCTTGTCATTCTCTCGCGTGTTGGTTAGAGGTGGAGGACAACAAGTTACTTGGCCGAAAGTGATTCAAGACACGTCTACCAGGATTGATATCATGAGGAGTCGTATTGGGGTAGCTCAGGATAGACAGAATAGCTATACCGATGCTAAAAGGTTCTTTCGGGAATTTAATATGGTGGACCAGGTGTTATTGCGCGTGTCTCCTATGAAAAGGTTCATGAGATTTAGGAAGAAAGGTAAATTGGCTATGTGATATGTAGTACTATTTCCTATTATTGAGAGGGGTTGACCAGTTGTATACAGACTTAGGCTGTCGAAGCATTTGCATCGTATACATGATGTGCTCTATGTTTCTTCGCTAAGGCAATATCTATGAGATGAGTTGTCCCACACTCATATTTCATTGGAGGAAGTTGATTTGTAGCCACATAGTTCTCATGAGGAGCGACCAATGGCGATCATAGACTGTAGTGATAAACATTTGAGATCGAAAGTAGTACCACTTGTGCTTGTTCAGTGGGCACACCATAATGTGGAGGAGTCGACTTTGAAGTGCGAGGATGATTTAGGCGACCGATACCCGGAGTTGTTTTTACCAAGTATGCATTTTCCAGAATTTTAGGACAAAATTTCGTTATAAGGGGAGAAGTATGTAATACCCAGTAAGTTTAATGATTTTAAAAATGGACAAATGAGGATTAATTATGAGATATTTAAAATTAATATGGATTTAAATATTACTCGAAAGTAAAGTAATATGATATGTATGTTGAATATTACTTAGTTATTAAAAGTTATATATGATTATTACTTTACATGATTTAATAAAGATTGTCGCTAATGATGAATACGATAATTACGAGAATTAAGTCGGGATGCGCTTGTGAATCGTGTCGGGACTATATTAAACGGAATTAAATGTAAAATATTTTTATGTCATCTAAATGGTCATTTTGACCTAATGAAAGTGTCTGGAAGAGTTTAAATAGTTGAAAAAAATCTACTTTGGTGTCTGATTTGGGTCTCATGCACTTTGGAGCCGATAGACACCTAGAGGGGTATTTTAGTCATTTTACATGGGAGGTCAATAGTACCTACAAAATTTGGAGATATATTATTCAAGTTTAGAGTTTATAAAAGTGAAATTCATTCATCATAAATCAAAAGACAAGGCTGTGAGGAGAGGAAAGGTTTTTCTAAGAAAAGAAGAGACACCCTAGGAAGCCAAGAGTCAAGGGTCATCCTACACCATCACCACCACTAGAAGTTGGCCAGAAAAGGGAGAGGAACACTAGTAGACTAACATCCCCAAAGGTTTAGTCCTTCAATTTAAAGTCAAGTAACTTAATCTATACAAAATTAGCATGTATAATGCCCATGTTAGGATAATCATATAATTCTAAGAAAATTGCATGATTTAGAGATAAACCATAATGATGTTAATGGAATCCTCGATATGAGACATATGTAGAATAAAACTTCTACACATTTTATATTTTAATCCACGAATTTGTAATCTTAAAATAGAGGATTTAAGTATAAAAATTGGTTAACCCCGTAGACCAAATATGCAGAAACAGTGGGCTCATACCTATTCGATCGATCGATCGACCTTGAATGTTGATCGATCAACCAGATCAATCGATTGATCAAAGACTCTCGATCGATCGACTATCCTAGAGTTCATATGTTGATTTTTGTTTAAGACTTGACTAAATTCTCCACTTTTAAGTATGCTTAGTGTAAATTAATTATAGCATAATGGGATTTGGGGAAGGTCAGTAGGATGGTAATTGAGACTCGAAAACTATTTATATGTGAATTAATCCTTGAGAATAGAATAATGGATTAAAAGCAATTAGAGTTTATCGAAGAATAAATCTATTTGAGGATAATATGAGTTTGTGAAAATTCGAGATTTGGGATGACATGGACCAGTAGCATGTAGACCATTACGTACTAAATTCATTTGAGAAACAATGGTTAACTTTCGAGTGGTAGGAAAGCTCGGGAAATATATCTTAATAAGTAAATTCATAATCTATAAATAAGTAGGATATTAGAGAGAAAAATATACTACGTATGGAATTATCATATGGGTTGTGTGAATACCTTATTGATCTTATATAGGTGGGGTGAATACCTATATTTTATTTGTATGAGATACCTATGTTGCTTGCTATCGGGGTGGAGGTTTTGCGTTATGGTCGAACTTATCCCGATGAGCCCACTTGGGGGGATTTTAGATTCGCCTTGAGCAGAGGATCTTGGACACGTTCTATCTGTGTGTATGATAGTTTCAACGGTTTAATGGGAGCATAAGTATGTGCGTGACCCATTCGACTGGGGAGTATGCTCACCTCCAAATATGCGTGTTATGTTATTTAGGGTTCAGGAGAGAAGCCGAGCCAATAGTACTTTTTATAGTGAGAGATGTAATTGGAAATGATAGCAGAGTATGCGTGCGTTGCCGCTGTGTCTGGGAGGCGCCGTATTTGTATATATAATAGTTTGAAGAATATATATATATATATATACTATGATGTGATCTACTGTGTGAATTAGTTGATAAATATGAATAATAAAATCTAAATTGAATTAAGTAAGTGAATACTCAATCCTTGAATGCATAGCTCATCTTAAAGAGAAACAAACTTGTTTAATTAATATAAGTATTACGTAATTAAGAACCTTGTTTAGAGGAATAATAAGGTACGTTAGGCATGCACACTAGATGAGAGGTGATATTCTTAAGTGAGAGTCGAGAACTAACATGTACACAATACATGCTTAATTGCACTTGTTAAGCACTTGCTATTTTTAAAAATCTTTTACAATCGAGCTCTGACCCGTTTACTTGCATATTCTCTTCTCTACTATATCTATATTATCAGGTGCCCAACATCAGGGACGCCCGACTTAAAGGAAGGATATTTTGACAAGTTTCTAGAGATGAAGCTTTGGATTAGATGCTTTCATTTTCTCGATTCCTTTATTTATAGTATTTGGCTCATTTAGGGCATGCCACCCAAGATTCTAGTAGTTCCATTTCAATTTTGGATATTACACTGATTTTATATTGATATAGTTATTATCATTTGGTTTTGGATGGTGATATTATGATATTTCAACTGGAGAGTTTATTCCAGTTACATTTATACTTGTTGACTTTTAATTCAGTTGTGATGGGATGTTACTTATTTATTTCAGTATGGTGGTATGAATTTAATTAAAATAAAAATTGGAAAAGTTTTTACACTTAGCTTAATTAATTATTAGGTGATTTAATAAGAAATTATTTTTCAACAGTAATGCTAAGAATGAACCAAATGGATATTATGATTTAATTTAATAAAAGACTGATCACCTGGTATTTAATTAAGAGGGGTGTCAAAGAATATTGAATTGAGTTTGAGAATGCAGGGGATTATATGAAATATTGTATCTTAGAGTATGCACGCAATGATTAAATTTGTAACCAAATTTTATCTTAATTAATAATTAGGTGTGCATGCAAGATAGTGTCCAACACAAGATATTAATCCAGATTCCAATCCACATTAAAAAAGAAAATAAGTACAATCCTTTTCGAGTAAAATTTAGATTTCATCACTGTTAAAGAGTTTAACACACTCGATGACTTATAGACTACAATAGCACCACTTAGTATAGCACTGGGGTCTTCAAATATTCAACAGATACGACACAGTCTAGCACCATCCATAATAAGAAGCTCTTTCCTCACTTTCCATTGACCAGCCGTAGGAATTATAATTCGTCCCTTCGTTAGTAGTAGAGCCTCAACTCTACAATTCAGCAGTAGAGAAAATCTCTATAAGAGGTTCTTGAAGTTGGAATATGTTCTTATTGATTTGAAAAGTGAACGTAAAAAATTCAAGGGGTTTGGATTGTAAAAGTGAAGAGTTTGGTCACAAAAGGAGCTCTAAAATGGTTTCTTGAAAGTCTAAAATGAGTTAAAGAAAACTTTAATCCCGCATATCTATTTATAGGGAAATTTGTTGCAAATATATAGGCATTAGATATTTGTAATGTTATGTTTTAAAAAACAAAGTTCTCACACTCATTCGAACTAACTGGTACCTCGTTCGAACGTGGTAACTCATCTCTTTCGAACAACATCCAAAGAAACCTTGCATGACATTCCAAAGCGTACACATGAAGGGGGCGTTCTAAATCTCCTTCGAAGGTGGGAACTCGTTCTAATGACATGTCTAATCTCATTCAAATGACATATCCATCTCGTTATAACGAGTTAGAAAAAATTCAAAAATTCTTTTAAAAGATAATTTTAAAATATTTTGAATTTTTTTAATGCAAACTATTTTTAAAACATCGCTGAAAATTTAAAGTGTTTACCAAATCACCTCATAACTTCTTTGAATGTTGTTGAGACGAATGATCTTCAATCTCCAAAAAGTCATTAACTTCTTATCTTCGAATACATGAAAGTAATCATGAAGTTGCAGTTGGGTGTAATGGGATAAGCCAAAATAAAATAAAAAGTGAGCAATTATAAAACTAGCTCTTACAAATCTCCCCCTTTAGCTATTTCGGTATAAAACAAAAATCGAATCCCAATTTATCACTAAGACTAATATAACTATTGCCCTCCCAAATAAAGAAACAAAAATGCATAAATGTATAAGTCTTGAACTGAAAAGTCTTCATATTGTGTGGTCCATGAAATTATCATCAAGGTAGAATGACTTAACACATGACACAAGCGAAATATCGTGATGCATATAAGTTTTAAAAATAAATAAACTCCCCGTCAATTTGTTGTCCTCTTTTTGTTCCATAATAGACAAGGAGTAAGAAACTAATCATGAAAGCATTGGCCCCATCCGAAGAAGCATATAAAATATTATAAAGATAAGCATTAAAGGACATGTGATGAAATTCCAAATGGAATAACAACTATTTTTGAAAATTTTCATTTTTTTTCAAGTATAAAAAAAATAAGGTATAAAAGGTACAAATAAAACACACCATGGAATAACACTAAAATATCCGAATAGTGAAAGTGGAATATAATTGTGTGAAAATTATCTATGGGAAAGTCAACATAGGCATTAATAACATAGGTGGACGAAGTCAGGATATAATTCTAAAGAAAGAACTCAATTTCAACCTTAGGTGTACAAATGTTGAACTTAAATGAAATTTAGTCGACTTGTACAACATTCCCTGAAATCAATTGATTGTCAAATTAATAATGCGAGACTATTTAATGTTTTTTAAGAGAGTTCAATGTGAAAAACCCATTGATCTTCTAATTTATAAGATCCCCAAAATATCAAATATAGAAGAATTCACTCCTTATTTTGATAATATCATAATGCCCATATGTAGGGAAGCATCAATGAAAATTAAATTGACCTTGACACTTCTGTTTTTGTGTGCCGTCAGTCTTTTAAGATCTTTTTGCAAATTATGGCTTTTAATGCAAATAGTATTTTTCTTTTTCGTAACCCCTTTTCATTTCTATATATCAGTATAAGAATTATGGCTTTTAGTAGGGGAAAAAATGTTTCAAAAGGTATATTTTTTTTGCAAAAAATCTTTTGCAATGAATTTTTTCCTTGCACTATCCATTATGCTATAGATCTTTTGGAAGGAAACTTTGTCATCTTCGCTAAAAATATGTTGCAACAAAATTTTTTTTTGGAAAAAAAGCTTTTTTGTTGCAAAGAATTCTCATATTTCAACTAAAAATATTTTACAATGAATATTTCATTAAAAAAAATACTAATAAATCCCCTCAAAAGATATTTTGAGAGAATTAAAATTCCTTTCCGTATGCTAATTTGTTGTTGCTAAAAGTCTTTTGTAACACTCTTTTTCATTGCAAAAAAGACACTTTAAATTGCAAATAATAATCACATATAAAACGATAGGTTTCAGAAACATTTATTTCGTTGCATGAGATATTTTGCGATGGATAAAATTCCTTATTAATTTTCATTATTTATTACCGAAACATTTTTGCATCTTTTTTTTCGTTGGAAAATAATATTACTTTGGTTGCAAAAAATAAAACGCATTCATAGTAATAGTGTTTTCGTAATTGATATTTCCTTGCAAATTATATTAGATAATGAAATAAATAAACAGATAATTAAGTAAATACACATAATTAAAAGTTGTTATGTTATATAAAAAAAAATAAATGTGTTATTGTTGATGCCAGAATGTAGCTCAAAAGTAAATAATAATTCATAACTAAGAGATGAGTTTAAACTAGTATTCTCATCACAAACAAAATGATAAAATCAACACTTGTAGGGACATCTTCCTCATGCGTAGCGTCTTTCTCTAGCAGTAAGGTGGCCTTCTTCGCAGCCATCTCTGACACAAGATCTTGGACTAGGATTTTAAAATCTAGTCTTCAAATATCTTCTACTTTAACATTTTCAAATCTCCAACGTTTCTTTGTCATCATCATGGGTATGCAAAATAATGAACCTCTAAATTTGTACCTACATACATGACTCAAGAAACAAATACCTTCGTGACTTATCGAGTTTGAAATGAGATAAACAAATAAATAAAATAAAATATCAAATAACTCAAATCTCCCCCGTACTCCAAAATCTCACTCCCCCATTATTTCATAATTCGTTCTCCCCTTTTTTATTTATTCGAAATAGACAAGAAAAAGAATAAACCAAAAATAAGCATGGAGTGTCACGATAAGCAAATCATCGTGAATAAATCAACTACGATCATGCAAGGAAAAACTCGAAAGCATTCACAAACTCGTTTTGATTTTTAAAAATTTTCAAGCAAAGAAAATATATAAAAACAATACACACCATGAATTTACACTAAGTTAACCAAATTTTGGATAGGGAATGAATGGGTGTGAACAAATTCGATAGGAAGATCAATTCAATCAAACATAACATGTGTGCATGATGAATATAGATAATCCTAACGAATGAACTCAAAATCATCCTCAGGTGTCAAAATGTGAATTTAAATGACATCGACTCAATCTAATCGACACATCAATGTCAAATATGATTTCCACACCAATAACGTCTAAAACTATGTAATTCTTTTTCAAGACTTTGTCAGGACGTGCAAAACCATTGTTATATTTCCACCCAAACATCCTCATAAATAATAAATCTTTTTATTTTTCTAATGATCTAAACCCTAATGCCCCCATTTTGGAATATTAATCTTTTTATTGCCTTAATTTTATCGAGCCCTTTTCAACCTCTTCGGACCTTGGCTACTTTTTACAATGCCACACTTTTTTAGGTCCGATTTAAACGGTGGATTAATAGGAAAGGATATGAGTACCTTTTGTTGACCTTCTCCGTTCACTCATAATTTTAAACAAATTCCTCATGGGCAACGGTTCTTACATGCACTACTTTCATTAATGAAAAACATCCATAAAATCATGTGATGTTTTGACCAAATACTTAACCTGCCCTTGAATATGTGCAAACTCTCTCATATGTTGTGTAGGATCATGCAAAGTACCATGTGTGGGTGAGTGTGTGGAAACACGTTGTAGAACACTATGTGACACACTACCCAACTTAAAACAAAATTCCCTAAGGTGTCCTCTCTTCTTATAATGGGTGCAAACATACATGGGCCTCGGAACACCTTTCTCAAAACGTCTAGAATGCACACTCTTATCTCGAATGGGATGCCTAGGTGGGTTAGGTTTAGATCTGTAAGTATCTATAACAAAATTGAGAACCGGCTCAGGTGTAATATGGGAAGTATACGCACCGCCATGACTTATTCCTAATCTCTCAAAATTACCCAAAGCGGGACCGAGGAGAATCTTTCCTACCTTTTTAAATGTATTCTCTATAGTGACCTTTACCTCTAGGTCTCATTCGAGATCTCTCTCGAGTTGGACCAATGGACTTTAAGTTCACTCTTTTCCTGACGTACGACAATCAAATGCTCATTCAAAGTAACCTTCACCTTCTTGAGTTGACTCGCCGATGTCTCAAATACCCTTAAAATATCTCTCCCTCCCTCCTTTCCCTACCCCCTCCCTCTCTCTCTCTCTCTCTCTCTCCAAATCTAGCACCTTATGACCTAATTACTTATTAAAATTCTTCATCTTTAAGGTCTCAACGTATAAATCTCTAAACGCTCTTTGGAGTTCACTTTCACCATCACTCTCAAACTCACCATCACTCGCACTAGAAACACTCAAATAATCAGTGGGGCTCTCACGTGCACAAGTATCCTCATCGTCGTGGGACAAACTAGGTGTGCTCACATGCTTGCCATAAAGGATCCACACATACCGTATGATGAATCATCCTCGAAATCATTCACCTCTTCCTCACTATTTCTAAGAGTGGTTGGCATATCAATTTTGTTTCCCTTTCTCTTAAGCATAGTGGGACACTCAAATCCTTTGTGCCCTTTGCCCTCACACTCAAAACATCTGTCTTCTTCCACTTTCTCTTTCTCACCACTCTCTTTGGCCTATTCTTTCTTTTTATTTTTCTCAAAAAGCCTTTTATTGGAAGAGTTTTCTTTTGAATATTTGAGAAATTTTTTAAATTTCTTAGCAAGCATGGCCACATCATGAAAACCAAACCCGCTCTCAGACTCGGACTCACAAACTGTCACTTTCTTTTTTTTCTCTCTTGGACAGTTCCTCACTTTTTCTAGACTGGGCTTTAAGTGCTATCCTTCTACCCTTAGACTTGACAGTGTCAGGAAACATATCAATTTCAAATGTCTGGAGGTCTCCTACCAGTTCTTGTAACTTAAGACTGCTCAAATTTCCTAAAGAATTTAACATAGTGACTTTTGGGATAAATCGTTTAGGAAATGATCTAAAAATATTTTTAACTACTCGTGCATCAGGAATATGTTCCCCAAGATTGAAACTAGTGTTGACAATATCAGACAAACGTGCATACAACTCATCAAAACACACAGATTCAAGTATGGTAATTGTTTCAAATTTAGGAGTTAAATTTTACAATTTAGACTCTTTCACTGCATTCGTGCCTTCATGGGTAAGTTGGAAAACATCCCATGCTTCCTTTGATGTGGTACACATCATGATACGTCAGAACATGTCAGGTGTGATGGCTCTAGAAATTACACTTAGCCCATTAGTATTACACGCGCTCCATTTAAATTCATCCTCAGTCCAATCAGACACCGGTTTAAGATTTGTGACATTATTAACAGTGATAGTGGGAGGAGTCCACCCTCTTTCACAAATAACCCAACACATTCATCGATTGATTTTAAAGAAGATATCATACAAGCTTTCCAATAGGCGTAATTAGTCCCATCAAAAACTTTCTTCTGATTACACAAGTTTTCCATCAAAAAAATGGTGAAATTTTTTCAAAATCTTATATTTTTTTTTAAATCGATACCCCCAAAATTTTGCGAAAGAAGGAACACTCGATAAATTAGACTAACCTGCTCTAATACCAATTTGTAAAAGGGTGTTCTATATCGATTATTAATTTAATTCACAAATTTCCAAACTTTAAACTTATTTAATTAAATGTCAATTTTTGATCCAAATTAATTAAAATCTAAAACATGCGTCTAGGTGAATAAATTAATCATGCAAATCCAACAAATTGAGATTTAGGAAAAAACCTCTTTCGGGTAAAACCTTTATTTCATCAGAAGCTCTAAAATGGTGACCTTTGAATGAATTTTTCTTGTCGTTTGAACGACTGAAGCGAAAAATATTTTCTTTTAAAACTCCACCTACATGTCTTAGAAAATTATTTTGACTCAATAAAACGCCTCAGGTTGACAAAACCATTTTAGAAAAAATATCCCAACACTTAAATCAAACATTAATGAACTTTGAGCAATACCTTACCAAAATAAATCTTACGGTGGATTATTTTTTAAAAGCTTAATATTTGGATCCGTCATCTTGACCAAATGATCGTGAACATTCTTCGACGGGTGTAGCAGTATACGACATACTCAATGTAAAACGGATTATGTAAAATATATCTCACATTTTTTATTTTTCAAAATGTATAAACATAAGATTAAATGGATATACAATCTAGCAATAGGGACAAATGATATTAACATGATAATCACCCTACACTAGATAAAATACCAAGACTTAATCAATAGAGAAAAGACGCAAAGACTTTTTGAGATTCTCGAATCTCAGTGCATCTAAAGGTATCATAAAAATATCAACTAACTGATATTCGGTGCTCACTAAGCACAAGGATTTGATCTTGTCCTTAACGAGATCATGAATGAAATGCTTATGTATCCTAATATCTTTTTTATGGGAATTTTGGATCGGATTGTGGGATATATGAATTACACTCACATTATCACATGAAATAATCATTGTGTCTTGGGAAATCCCATATTCTTTCAAAATTTTCTTCATCTATAAGAGTTGTGTGCAAGAACTAGCGATGACTACATGCTCAACCTCCATCATCGGTAAAGATATGGAGTTTCTCTTCTTTATCAACAAAGAGACAAGGGCACTTCAAAAGTAAAAACACTCACTCGAGGTGATCACACAAACATCAACATCCCCCGCCCAATCAACACTCTAATAGATGGACAAATGGCCATCAGTATCAAAGGAATACCAAATACTGTCGAAAAATTGCCTCTCGCGTATTTCACGATACCTTTTAGTGAGAACAAGTGAGACTCTTTTATGAACACTTAGTATTACACAAAATCTCCAACGCTAAAGGCGTTATTTGGATGAATAGCGATCAAGTAGAGAAGACTCCCTATCATGATCCTATAAAGGGTTTGCTCTACCTCATTGCCTAAAGTGTCTTTTTAAGCTTAGTTGATGGGTTCCTGAGTGCTTACCTGACTCTAAACCAAAGTTCTTCACTAGGTCTTTATCATATATCGATTAAGATATGAAAACCCCATCCTCTAGTTGGCACATTTGGATACCTAAGAAGAACGTTAGCTCACCGACCATGATCATTTTAAAATATCTCTTTATTTCCTCCTTAAAAGTGTGAGCATGTCAGGTGCACGCGGATCCAAATACCGTGTCGTCCATATATACTTGGGAAACTATATAGCACTACTCTTTCTCATCACACATAACATCTTATCCACTCCCCCTTCTTAAAGTTGCGATGTAAGAAATAAGAAGTGAGCCTCTCGTACCACGCATGGGGTACTTGCTTCAAAACATATAAGACCTTCTTAATATAAAAGACATGTCATGGATGCTTTTGGTCTTCGAACCCATTTTGTTCTTCCACGTAAACTTCCTCCTATAAAATGTCAATAGGCAAGACACTCGATATAGCTTGAAGCATAGATGGCATCCTATTGCGTCTAGTGAGTAAATGGACTCAAGCCTAGTAACAAGAGAGAATGTCTCATCAAAGTCTACACCTTTAATATTTGTGTATCCTTGAGTGGACAACATAGCCTTATTGCGAACTATTGTACCATTCTCACCACCTTGTTATTCGAAATCGACTTGATACCAACTACATTAGTCTCGCTAGGTCGGGGGGATAACTCCTAAAAATATTTCCTATGAAATTGAAGAAACTCTTCTTGAATAACGTATATACAATGCCCGTCCTTCAATGCTTCTTTCACATATTGGGCTCAACCAGGGAGGTCTAGCAAAAGTAGCTAACCACATTCTCATATTGAACTTGTGTCTTAACACCTAGTGTGGGATCACCAAGTATGGAGGAATGGTCATTACTCTTTCAAACCCAAGAGGGTGGATCCTCTAAATCAAGAGTGGGGTCCATCGGGGTAGTACATTAAATGATGGGATCATCATCATGGGTGCATCATTCTCACACTTAGGGTTAAGGTCAATAGACACCGGTGGGTCATCATCCCTAATCTTGATGTTTATTGAATCTATAACCCTAGAACCTGCAGAATTAAATACCTTATAATCCCCACTCAATGGTGAATAACCTATAAATATCCCCTTATCGCTCCAGGAGTTGAACTTTCATAAGTGCTCTCTATCTCTTAAAATATAGCAAGGAATCCCAAAGACACGAAAATATGATAGTTTAGGTTTATTCCATATCCACAACTCATGTGGCGTGTGTAATGTGTTTGAATGAGTATATAACCTATTCATCATATGGAATGTGATATTAATCGCCTCTGACCAAAAATGTATAAGCACGTTTATACCCAAAAGCATGGATCTAATCATCTCTTGTATTATCCAATTCTTCCTCTAAAGTATCCTATTTTCTTGAGGTGTGCGAATGACCTAAAACTTGTGTTTGATGTCAACTTTATCCCAATATCTATCCACTTTGACTTCTTTAAATTCAGTATCGTTGTCACCATGTATTCGAATAATAGTGGCATCATGTTGATTTTGTAGGACACGCCACTTAGTTGTTAGGAACTCAATCGCATCAGAATTTTCTCTGAGAAAACCCTCAATAGAGTATCTGAAAAAGTCATCGAACATCACAAGAATATATCTTTTATCAACTATGCTCTCTATACGTATAGGACCTATAAGATCCATTTGTATCAACTCTAGAATACGAGAAGTAATAATGGTATCCAACTTCCAATGGGGACTCTTGATTTGTTTTCCATGTTGTCAAGGACTAAAAACCTTGGAAGTTAGTTTCCCAAGCGATGGTAAGCCATGAACTAGGTCTTTTTTCACTAATATCTCCGGATATCTAAAGTTCACATGACCTAAAAATTGATGCCAACGGTACATAAAGGAGACCGTGGAATTATTGCACACAAAGGAGGATTTGGGAATGATCCCATGGAAATTATCGTCGATCCTCGCTCCTTAAAGTAATACTTCATCGAATTGATCATATATGTTACGCTCGGACCGATCGAATTTTACCGTAAATTTTGAGTCACAAAGTTGGTTTATGTTAAACCCTTTCGCATACACCACATTGTCTAGTTTAGTAAATTCGGGTATCTCAACACAACCACAACCTAAAATACTAGACTTACTCCCATATACAAAGGTGAGTTTGCCTTCCTTGTAATAAAAAAGGTCGGTAAAATACGACTTGTCACCATTCATGTGCCTAGAGGACCCACTATCAAAATATTATTGGGAAGTTTTTTGAACCTTCAGAGAAACAGGAATAATAAGGGCTTTATCATCTTGCTTAGGTATCCAAGTAGAGGTAACCTTTTATTTACCTTTATCGTCGTTATATTTAGTCGGATGATCTGAAGGGTTCTAAAAAAGAATTGGAATCCTTTTAAATTATTACATTAATCTCTGAGAAGCCAAGATTAGGTACTCAACATGCTCTCTAAGACTAGCAAAGTCTCTTTAGTGATGCGCGAGAGTGCGTTTACATTTAGTTTCCTTAACTTGTAGCAAAATTATCTAAGGTGACCTCTTCTTTTGTAATAGGTATAAACATAGACATGTTTGAGTGTACATTGGTTAGATCTTTTAGGTTGAACTTTCTTTTGTCATTTAGGTTAATACCCATAAGGATCTACCAAAATTTAGGAACCGATTCTAGTGCGGAATGGGTAGTGGATGAACCATTGTAACTTATTCCTTACCTCTCCCTAAATTATAAAGTGGGACCAAGAAATATCTTATCAACCTTCTTGGATGTATCCTCTATACTAACCTTAACCTCATGGGGACGTTTGATATCTTTATCGAGTTGGGTTACATGGGTTTTAAGTTTCTCACAAGTATCGAATGAAGCTTGAAGATCTTTTGTAAGACTATACACTTTGTTAGTCAAGTCACCATTTTCCCTTTCCTCTAACTTGTCTCTCTCTCTCAAATAAACCCTCACTAAGGAATCGATCTCTCACGACTCTCTCAACTCCTTCCCTAAACCTAAAACCCTAAGAACCAAACTTTTTTTTCTTTTTTATTTTAAAGGATCTAACGTATTACTCAGCGTAAGAACGTTAAAGGTCACTCTCACGATCACTCAAAACTTCATCTACCTCACTCTCTCCAAAATTATTAGACTCATATGTTTACAAACTTCCTCATCAGCATTGGTGTACTGGATGTATTAAGATGACCTTGACTATGAACGCATTGAACTTAGATTCAAATGGTGATTCATCCTCAGAATCAACCGACTCGACATAGCTATCACTAAGTGTGGCATTGAAGGCAACTTTTCCTTTTCCTTCTCTTTTTCATCTTGTAAACCACTCATGAGCTTCGTGACCTTTACCCATGCACTCATATCATATATCCTTATCTTTCATAGCATGCTCTCCTTTCACTTTTCAAAATTTTTATTGCCAAATTTATATTATTTATCTTCATCATACTTTTGTTTTCTTTGGAAGCATTTTCTTTTCTTATATAAATAACTTTTTGAATTTGTTTGCAAAAAGGGCAAGATTATATAAGTTAAAATCATATTCGGAGTCAGACGAAACCTCCTCTTTCTTTTTAGATTTTACTTTTAAAGAAGTTCCCTTTTCCTTTAGTTTAATAGTTTTGGGAAACATATCAATCTTATAAGTTTGAATGTATCCTACAAGTTCTTTTTACCTAAGAGTGTCTTAAATTCCCAACGAATTAAGGACAGTGACCTTTGGAATAAATCAATACTGATGGGATCTCAAATATTTTTCCATAACACACGGCTCAGTAATTCTCTCACCCAAATTAAAACTAGAGTTAACGATATTAGACAATCATCCATAAAATCATCAAATGACTTAGACTTTAGCATAGTAATGGTCTCAAATGTTGTGGTGAGATTTTGAATTCTAGAAGCTTTCATAGTGTTGGTACCCTCATGAGTGAACTGGAGGGTATTCCTTTGACATGGTGCACGTCATGATGCGGTGCAACTTATCTGGGGTGACAACTCCAGAATTAGCAATTAAACTGCATGAGTTAAAATTACTCTAGTTTAGTCATCCCTCCGTCCAAGTGGTAACGGGTTTAGGACTTATGACATCACGATTAGTCACAATTGATGGTGTCCACCTGCTTTTACAAACATGCCTTACATGCTCATCATTCCCGTTTAAAGACGATCTCATTCGAGCTTTACAATAAGCATATTAGACCCATAAAAATAGGTAGCCTATTATACAAATTATCCATAAAAACCCAAATTTAAAATATCACACAAAAACTTACTACAACCCTCTCTGATACCAATTTGATAAATCAAGGGCTTATATAGAACATTCTTATCTTCTGTTACGAACACAAAGATTCAATTTTTAACCAAATTTAATGTTGATTAATAATTAGGCGTGCATGCAAGATAATATCCAACATAAAATATGAAGCCAAATTCTAAACCAGGCAGAAGAACACAACAAGGAAAAATATTTTTCGAACAAAACCTAGATTTCAACATTACTAAAGAGTTTGACAGACATGAAGAATTATAGACTACTAAGAGCTCCATTAATAATAATGCATGGGTCTTCAAATATTCAACATATACGGCGTAATCTAGCACTATCCACAAAAAGCATCTCTTGCCTTAGTATTCACCGATCAGCCTTAGGAATCACAATTCCTTTTCCCTTTAGTAATAGAGCCTCAGCTCCACGATTCAATGATAAAAAATTATCTACAACGGTTATTAAACTTAAAATATTTCCTTTTTGATTTGAAAAAGTGATGTCCAAAAATACAAGGGGTTTGGAGTGAAAAAGTTAGAGTTTGATCATAAAAGGAACTCTAAAAAGGCTTCTTGAATGTCTAAAATGTGTTGAAGAAAACTCTAATCCCGCATGTCTATTTATAAGCAAAGTTGTTGCAAAGAGATATGCATTAGATATTTCTAATGATATGTTCTAAAAAATAAAAAATCCCTCTCTAGTTCGAATGTACTTGTACCTTGTTCGAACGTGGTACCTCATCTCGTTCGAGAAGCTTCCTATGAAACTCCGAATGACATTCTAAAGAGTACCAAAAAAGGCGACATTCGAGATCTCATTCAAACGTACGAACTCGTTCTAACGACATGTCTAATCTCATTCGAATGACATATCAATCTCCTTTTAACGAGTTAGCAAAATTTAAAAAATTCTTTTGAAAATTCTTTTTAAAATATTTTTAAAGCTTTTTAATGCAAACTCTTTTTATAATGTCCCCTAGAAATTTAAAGTCTTTACTAAACCATCTCATAACTCTTCTCAATGTTGCTGAAATGAATAATCTTCAATCTTCCAAAATTGATCAACTCCTTATCTTGGAATACATGGAAGTAGTCATGAAGGTGAAGTGGGGTGTAACGGGATAAGCCATGATAAAATAAAAATTGAGAAATTATAAAACTAGCTCTTATAGAGTTCTTTATTTAGGAGTATCTCTTTGACTTTGTGAACCTTTTCTACGTATGCCTATGTTGACTTTCTCGTGCATTTAGTTCACATAATTTCATTGGATTTCCATGATTCAGATATTTTTATACTACTCCATGGTGTGACTGCTTGCATTTGTACTTATGTGTATGTTTACATACTCAAAAACTTAAAATTCAAAAAAATAATTTGTTTTTATGTTAAGTCTCATCGCATATGCTTCATTGTTTATTCTTTATCATGATATTTCATATTTGGATTCACATGATGCTAACTTTTCAGGATTAACTTCTAACCTTTGTCTATTATGGAAAAAATGGGAGATTTTTTTTTTTTTGGGGGGGGGGGGGGGGGTGGGGGTTTCTTTATTTGTTTAAACGTCATGTGTCACGACATTTCTTATGCTTCATTTATTTAGGAATTTTCTGCCTTGATGATTTCATGGACAACAAGATGAAGATTTTCAGTTGAAGACAATGTCATAAGTGTCTTTTTCTCTTTGGGTTTGGGAGGGACAATAGTTAAACTAGTCTTCGGGGTTATGCTTTTAGTTTTTATGCTTTTTACCAGAATAGATAAAGGGGGAGATTTGTGAGAGCAATATTTAAAATTTCTTCTCATATTTTTTATGTTTTTCATATTCTTTAACACGTTCATAATCATTTACATTGTCAAGATATTATAATGAAGATAAGTTAGTGAGCGAATGCAACAATCAAAGATTGAAAGAGTTGAGATAGTCATTACAAACATTGAAGAAGGTATATGGTTTTGTTTATATATAAACATTTTCTTAAGGGGTTATTTTTATAAAATGTTCGAGGCCTAATTTTAAAATGATTTTCATAGAATTTTTTTTAATCTTATCTTTGTAAGATGTGGGTTCTTCAAATACAATTAGTATTAAGTGAGACGTAACCCCTTATCAAGATCCGGAATAACACCGTTAAGTATTAAATGTTGGCAATGGCCACAAGTGAGTTAGAGATAAGAGAACTCAATGTTCAGACTCATACTAAATAGCATATTGGCACAAAAGATGCATGACAAGCACAATAAATATATGGTACTAGCAGGAAGGGTGGTCGTAGGGAGAAAGAATGAGCACTCTAGGCACGATAAAGGCAAGGCAGGAGCTTCAAGCTCAGTTAATGCTCAATGATGACTGTATTAGATGGGTATGCAGAGTTAATGTTCTCTCGGGGGGTTCTCTACTGTGGAGGAATTTGGACAACAATTCTAGGCTCAGAATTCCCTTTCTCCTTTCTCTAACTTGTTCATCTGGTGTATAAATATGGGGGGGGGGGGGGGGGGGGGAAGGCTGCTCGAGTAATCTTTCCTGTGATCAGTCTGATTGGGTGCATTAAATGCACAAGATATTGCATTAAATGCGTGGGGTCTCATGATTTTGTCAGGAAGCCATTCTATTGGTTGGAAGTATTGTGGACATAAATGAGGGACATTTCATGTCAGCTTGAGGCTTACTTGAGGATGGATAAATGGTCAGGTTTGGTGAAGTAAGCATTCCATACTATGGATAAACCCACTAAAGTGATAAATTTTTGAGTCCCTAAATGCCAGCCGTTATGACATCAGAAGGTGGTTTAAATAGTGACTTTGCCAGGTATCTGGTCACATCAGTCAGGCGGGCTGTTATCTGTTTCGAGGCTGCTCGACTAATAGGTTGTTTGAGCGTCTTGACATCTATTTGTTGGTTACGACTTATTTTGGGGGCAAGGTACAAGATAAATTTACCTCAAGGAGGTTACTTCGAACATGTAAGTGTTAAGGTGGCTTGGTTTTTTATGGATTGAGTGACCATTCGTTCTGAATGAAGTTTTGCCCAAGTGTGCCAAGAGGGTTAATAACTGTATTCCCATCATTGCCTTTTTCTCAATCCTCCAAACCATGTCCCTTTGTGGTTCCCAAAAGCAGGTTGCTTGATAGAGCATGTTAGCTCTCCCATGCCTTGCCAGGCATGGTCCTTCGTGGGTACCCAACAACCTCACTCAACATACATTTATAAGATAAAGTAAATGGAACAGTATTCTATTACTTATTATAAACTATTTCTATACAAGTGACTTTGATCTATGAATTGGATCCTTCGAACTAGGTAAGTTGGAAAATCCTCGAGGCGTGTTGTTCAAGCCACTTTTGTGAAGAATCTTCGAGGTGGGTCCTTCGAGCCACTTCTGTGAAGAATATTTGAGGTGGGTCCTTCAAGACACTTTTGTGAAGGCTCTTTGAGGTGGGTCCGTAGGGCAGCCTTCCTTCTCTTTTGACTATGTTAACCACCCTTTGGTGGGGACACCCCCTACATGTGTACCTTCATAGAGATATTTATGTATTGCATGAAGAAATATCTATACGCAACCCTTTATATATCTTCAGTCTTTTCTTTGGGGAAAATGAAGAGGTTTATTTAAATTTCCCCCAAAGCTCTCCGTTCCCCTCGGCAGACAAGACTCCAAGCATGTCGTTTTAAATGGAATTGTCATTTGTTCTTCCATTTTGTGACACGCGGCAATCCCAGGGTGAGCACATGTAACCAACGCCGATAATTCGTGTGTCAGCCCCTAAAGCATCATCATTGCAACCTTTGATTTTCTACAACCGTTCATGCTTGACGGCCACACAAGTTAAACCTTTCATTATTACGTATTCCAAAGCGTCACCATTTTACTGTCTTTTTGGGTCTGTGTTTCCCCTATAAAAAAAGGGTATCCTCATTTCAAATAATCACCTTTGGTTTTATATCCTCTTGTATTGAGCTTTTGCAAAAGTTTTCTATCTTCATCTCTATGATTCTTTCAACTTGACCTTCCATCCCCATTTCTCTAGATTTCCATGGCACCTGTCGTGAAACAAACCCACTCCTCTAGGAGCACTTCTCCTGAGACTCAAGTGTGCCAACACCAGTGGGCACGCTACTATCGGGCTCCATACTTTGGCGAGTAAGACCGCTTTTGGAAGACGGAGGAGAGATTCTCTGATGAACTGGTTCCAATGTAAGACCCTAACCTACTAATGAAGAAGGGTTGAAGACTTTGTTTATATCCCCACCGCTACTCTTACTCGTTTTTGCATTGAACGTCATGATTTAACCTATTCAAAGGTAGAGTTTGAAGCTTCCTCTGGCGCTTATGAGGGGTTGGTCCCTTGGACAGAGTATATTCATTCCAAGTATTCTATTCAGTTAGCTCTTATTCGTCTGTCTTGCTCACTTTCGCTGGGAGATCTTACCCAGGCCAAAAATAACACCGCCCTCCAATTGTTGATTTGTCGTTGGAGCCATAGGTCACACACTTTTGTAGCCACGTAGGGTGAGTTCACCATCACCTTGGAAGATGTATGTGAACTTCTAGGGTTGGAACCTATCAATTTTGATACTTTCTTCGAAGAGGCCGTCTTGAGCGAGGAGAAAACTTTGAGAGATGAACTAGAGGTGGTGGTAAAGGATTGCATGGCCACTTACAAAAAGTGAAACTATTCTGAAGTGATTCGATACTTTTATTTCATTGAAGAGAAAGTTATTATTAGGTCCAGCGAGGCGGCCAAGGAGAACCCCCGAGGGAAGAAGGTATTTAAACAGCCCTTGAAATCAAAGGGATTTGATTACAAAATTGATTTGGAAGGCTATATTTGGGTGATGTTATCGAAAGTCTACCTTACGGGAAAGCCCCATGACTTCCCCTGAAAGGACTTAATCAACATGGATGTTCGGATGGCGAGCAACGTAAAACTCTCCCTTGTTACTATCGTTCTTGGATCCTTGTACACTTAGCTGGAGCGTGCGACAATAGATTCTGCATGGAGCATCGGCAGGTTTGATGACTCTAATTATGCCAACAATGTCCATTTAAAAGCTTTCCTTTATGCCCATTTTCCCAATTATTTTCTCGCTAGCAACTACCCTGGTTCTCAGCCCATAAGGATCCCCCGTATTTGTTGTTGGAAAAATAAAAGCATTAAGAAGTCCCTTGTTTCCCTGATCGATTGAGCAGAAAGGTTCTTACCTCGCCTTTATGTTGGGGTGGATCAATTTTTTACAAATGACTTTTTTGCTGAGGAGGAACGCCCCATTGCTCCTATTGATGAAGCTCTTGCCAGGAATCTCCTTAAGAAGAGTGTCCTTCTTTTGTTAATCCCTTCTTACTTGGCCTCGTATAGAGAATGGTCTTCTTTCGATTCTGTTTATAGTCCCCAGTGTGCATACATTCAATTTGGCTATGATCAAGGAACCCCTTTATTGCGCCATTTAACTCGTGAAAAACTATCAAATGTTTCTTTTTCCTTTGTTAACTATCTGACTTCAGCTGTCATAAGTTTGTGTGCTAGTTATCCAATCAATCCCGCGGTCCCGAGCAAAGAGGATCGAGGGAAGAGATCGGCTTTGTACCTCAATGTGTTATGGTAAAACTAACTGGTCCATTTTTAAACTAACATTTTGAAGGAACCCCTGTACCCTAAAGTTAAGAGATTCCCACCCACAGAGTTGGGTTTAAGAAATTTCACCACCTCCTCATTTGTTTTCCCTCTTAGTACCGCCAACACCAGTGTTCCCTCTGAGCTTCCTGCAGTAGCGCCTATGGACCAGGCAGTTGTAAAAAAGAAGAAAGCTTCCCTTCTAGTCAAAGTTACTGCCATTGCCCTTGGTCCCTCAAGACCTGTTGAGAGAACTGAATCCCCGCGCATTGCCTCATTCGGGGAAGCAGTTAGGGCCACCCAAAAGGTGCCTGTGAAAAACTCAAAACCATCTAACATCCTCGAGTTGATCACACCCCCGATCCTAAAGTCTCCCAATAGGTTAGCTCAATGCCTGATCTACTTCTCCAAACCTGGTAGAATTTTAACGAAGAAAATAAGGCATTTATGTCGGACCAGCTGGCTTCTCGGGGTTTTTCATATGCTCCTCGTACTGCTGGTAGTGGTAAGAAAAGAAATGTGGTCCATCCTTTTAAGCTCGTGATGGAAGAATCATTTGAATCCCGCAAGGAAGAGCTGCTCAAGGAACATGTTGTTGTTAATGCTGGTGGTCATGATGATGAAGATGAGGAGAGAAAGAAGGTAGTGGAGGAAGAAGAAGAAGAAGAGGAAGAATAAACGGAAGAGGAAGAATAAACGGAAGAGGAAGAGGAAACTTCGTTGGTTCGGAGATATAGGTTGAGGAGAATTTTTTCTCCTTATAAAACCTCCTCGCATCAGGATTATGAGGTTCTGGAAGATGTGTTGGAGGAAGAAGTAATACCCTCGATCCCTCTTGCTCTGAATGTTTTATTCTTATTTTCTTTTCATGTTGGTAAATCCATTACACTTTTAACCTACCATTGTCTCTTTTTCAGGTTGATGTGCGAGGTGATACGTAAGCTGATGTTGGAGAGGGTCATCCCTTTGAGAGGGTTGCCCCTACTACTTCGCAGGTAATATCCTATTTCCCCCTAGAGGTACTTATATGTGATTCTTTATTTGAGTCTAGTAGCATCTGTTCCCCTAATCTCTCTTTTTTGCACGAGCAGTCTAGACTTGAGAGGGATGCTCCTGATGCAAGAGTTGTTCATCCAAGTCCCCTGTGCTTGGTTTTTCATTACTTGAGGTTAGTGTATTTTTTCTTACTTGTTTAAGATCTTGTTTCTCCTTCAACTTATTATTGTAACTTGTCTTTTTATTTTTATTTACTTCGTCCTTCGCAGGCTCCTGTACCTGTTCAAACTACTCCATCAGACCCCCCTCCTTCGAATGACCAAGTACTTGTATCTGTGTTTGGGCCTTCTATCCTAAACCAGGAAGGAGCCGATCTTGCTGCGGATGATCAAGGGAGGGTGGATAAGGATAGGTTGCTTCAATAGGGGAGGATGTGACTGCCTCCCAAAGTCAGCATCCTTTTGTGGCTCCTTGTCCAATTGAGTAGGAGAATGTAGTTTAAATGGCCACTCACGAATTTTCCAGCGAGCAGCTTCCAGACATACTTTTCTCATCCATCTCTCTACTGCATATAAACTTGTTAATTTTTCCAAGTAATATTTTGCTTTAGAAATCTCCCATAACTGAGGGTCAGGCGAGCCTAGTCATATTGGCATAATCTCCCATAATCGAGGTCCAGGCATGTAAAGTCTTATTGGCATAATCTCCCATAACTGAGGGTCAGGCGGGCCAACTCTTATTGACATAATCTCCCATAATCGAGAGTCAGGCGGGTCAAGTCTTATGGGCATAATCTCCCATAACCAATGGTTAGGCGAGCCAAGTTTTATTTTCATAAACTCCCATAGTTGCAAGATACTTTGTGTATGATTTACCCACTTTGTTTTTATACTTAAACTATTTTTTTTTATTTCAGGTGGAGGTCGACCAACCTGTGGCCCATAGACCAGAAGTTGAACCTATTGCTCAGGAAATTCTACAAGCGAAGACCTTAGCTGAAGTTGCTTCCTTGGACGAGAACCCTACTGCGCGGGCCCAAGAGGTGGCCCCTAGGGTAGGTGATGTGCCCCAAGTGGTTGCTCCTCAGGTTTAAGAAAGTGATAGTGCTACGAATACTCAGCTCCCTTCTTCAAGTGATAACATTTTTAGCGTACATCCTCCTGAGGTAGCGCCCGAGGTGGTTATGAGAAAATTTTGTCTAATTTCCCTTATATTTTGACTGAGGGTCTTCGCTTACTAATCGAGAAGTTATTGGTCCGTTTTCCTTCAACTTTTAACACCTGCTGCCTTCAACCTATTCCCGGAATAATGGCATGTCTCTTTCTCGGGCTTACTATGGTTTTAGAGGAAATCCTCAATACACTGCACCAAAAACAGCAATTTGGCACCCCTTAATATTAAAAATTTGGCACAACTTAAAACTGTGCCAAATTCTGGCATGATTTAATGACAATCTGGCACACTTTAAAATCATGCCAAAATTTGGCACTATTTAAAAGTTTGCAAAAATCGAGTTCACTTAACTAAAATATAAATACCCTAAAAAAACAATACTCGTCATAATTTTTTTTTGGTCTCCCGCTCACTTTCCTCTCTCATTCTAGTCTTTCGCTCTATCTTTCTATCTCACGCGCTCTGTACAAACCATAACTCCTCAATGGTTTTCTACTCGGGTAAAGAAGGTTCCGGGTTCTGTTCAAGCCACCTCCTTCTAGTGTTTGCGGGTTTTTATTTGACCAGGTCGGGTTCGGGGCTAGCGGTGGTGGCTGTTTTGGGTTAGAGGGATCCGATTTAGGGATGCCGGATTCGGGTGCTGACGGGTTGATTTAGTTTGGAAGGTGGAATGGGTAGGTTCATGGATTTTGGTGTATGGGAAATGGGTTAAGAGACTGGCCAAGTGAATATCTAGCTAGGTGAGCTCCGCTAGATCCGAGGCCAAGTGAATTTTCTGGTATGGTATTATATTAATTCATTTTTAGATGGTGTTTTATTTCTGAAACTTCTGCCTAAATTGATATACTCTTCTTATTTGTGTACTCTTCTTTTTGTACTTATTTTCCATACATATATCCGCTGCTAAATCATTTGAATCCTTTTGGTGTTTTAGATCTCTCATATGTATGAATTATTTTTTATGTTTCTCACTCTTGGATTCACTAAACTATAGTTCCTATCACGTATACTCTGTACTTTATTTTACTTTTTATATGTTAGGTTTAGAGAGTTTAATATAGTTTCTATATAATTTTAAGGTTCACAATTGTATTCGGGGTTTATTGAAACTAATGACTTGGTTTATATGTTTTTTTATAGACTTGAAGTGTGTTATTTTCTATTATTTTTGTAGTGTTTAGAATATTTTTTTGTCCTTAATTAGGACATATTACTTATGTTTGTAGTTAACCGTGTTCTGTTTAAAGTTAATCATTCTCTTATTTTCCACGCCTTCAGGGTATACCTAATTTGTGATGGTGTACAAAGAAGGAAGTGCGACAGTTGTCTTTGAATCTCCATAATGTCTTCGTTAGAGGTAGGGACTGCAAGTAAAACTCTTCAAAATAATCATCTTTCAAATGCTTAATTTGTCTTTCAAATGTCCACTACAACTACTAATATTGTTGTACATAACATTTCAAGTTTTAGAGGTTAGTTTGATAACATAAAAGAAGAGGACCAATTAACGATGGAATGTGATTTGTGTGGTGACTTGAAAATGTTTGCTAAAATGAAGACAACAATATAGACAAAATGGGTTATTTTGGGTTCTTTTTGGTATTCCATGGCCTTGAAAAGGGTGCATGTAGTATCCATCAACTGAAATGGTTGTTTGTTACTTCTCCATGAAAACGAGTAATGCAAACTAATTATAATTCAAACTTAAAGCTTTAATATTAGAATTCAAACATAAATATTTACAATTGGGATCCAAACTTTTTCAATTAGAATTCATTCGCGACAGTACCATCACGAGGTATCACATTTCGATTGTGAAATTGAGTCGCATCAATACCATCGCGAGTCCGTAAGTAATTCCTTGATATGATTTTTATAATTGCAAACATATATAAAAATAATTATCTTTAATTATGTTTATGACTTGGTGAATAATGATCCTCACATTCATGTTCCTAGTTTCATACCCAACTGTATACCTATTTTTCCAAATCTTTTAATCAATACTAATTGATAGCACATTGATAAGGAACTTTATCCATGCATCTCCCTCTTTTTGCGCGGCTCTCTCTCCACTCGTCCCACTCAGGTAACCTCATTCTATCTCTTTTTGTATAATATAACTCAAAATAAGGACTATGTTAATTTGCTAATGTAGGTTGAGAATGTTAGGTGGCGAAGATCTGTTTTATGATAACTTATTGCTTATTTTTCTTATACATATTGTCACTCAGTTGTTTATTTCACTTGTTTTTTTATCTTTCCTGGTTAGCTTAAATTTATGGGATTGGTTTGTTAAGAGTATCTATGTATGTTTATTACAAAGTGTCAGCTAATATCAATTTGTGAATTTATATATGCAATACCAAATTGAAGAAATTTACAAAATTAGACATCCCCAAATGAATCTAGACCGAATACAGTGGCAACAAGTTAGCTATCCACTACTCTGGGTTTTTTTGGTACCATATTAGCTGAATGACTACTGTATATCCACCACAACATCATCTGCTAATATAAATGTCCTTTGTAAAATGTTGATATGTGTTTTCCTTATGTAGATTGTAATGGATATACGCAAGATGATGTAATTTGTAGGCTTTCTGAAAATTGACACACTGGTTCCACTGGTTTGTAAATTTCTTTATGTTCATGTTTGATTGATTCATCTTGTGGTTATAGTTATCTGATTAAAGGAGTTGATGCAAAAAACTGGACGGAATCCCATTTTTATGATCACAGATAAATAGATAAAGCAATCCAGTCAAGCACATGAGAGACAAAGATTTTTAAAGTAGTTCGGCGATGTTATTTTATTCCCAGGGGTTTACAATAGCACAATGTTGTGTAGAGAGAGAAAGAGGTGTGTATCTTGTGTATGGTGTCTCTTAGTTGTCAGATCGATTCCCTTATATGATAGGGTTACCATGTATTTATAGCCTTGAGGTTGTACATATGAAAATGCGGTGTGTTTTAATCTAATAGACATCTGTTGATACAGTAGAAATGTTCATTTAAAGGCACGAACACCTCACACGGAACCAATGTAACTGGTAGGAACTCACCGTGTAGTAACGATTCTCTCGATTTGAGAATATGCCGATAATTTGAAAATATCTCGATTAGGATTAAAAACAACCCGTTAAAGGGTGAAAACCCAAACCAGCCCTTAAACGGTCACGTAAGAGGCACGAACACTTCGAACGAAACCAATGTAACTTGTAGGAACTGACCGTCTATTCATAGGTCTCTCGGTTTTAAAACATGACGATAATTTTAAAATATCTAGATTAGGTTTAAAAACAAGCCGTTAAAGGGTAAAAACCCAAACCGGCCCCCAAACGGTCCCGTAAGCGGCACGAACACCTTGCACGGACCAATGTAACTTGTAGGAAGTGAACGTGTAGTCATGGGTCTCCCAGTTTGAGAATATGACGATAATTTGAAAATATCTTGACTTTGTCTTAAAAACATGCTCTTACTAGGTGAAAACCTAAACTGGACCACAAATGGCCCTGTAAGAGGCACGAACAGCTCGTACGGGACCAATGTAATTCGTAGGAACTGACCGTGTGGTCACGGTTCTCCCAATTTAAGAATATGATGATAATTTAAAAATATCTAGATTAGAATTAAAAATAAACCATTAACGGGTAAAAACCCAAAACATCCCCCAAACAATCCCGTAAGAGGCACGAACACCCCGCACGGGGCCAATATAAGTTGTAGGAACTGACCACATAGTCACGGGTCTCTCAATTTGAGAATATGATGAAAATTTGAAAATATCTAGATTAGGCTTAAAAACAAGCCATTAAAGGGTGAAAACCTAAACTAACCTCCAAACGGTCCCGTAAGAGGCATGAACACCTTGCATGGGACTAATGTAACTTGTAGGAACTGGCCCCATAGTCATGGTTCTATCGGTTTGAGAATATGATGACAATTTGAAAATATATTGATTAGGCTTAAAAACAAGGCGTTAAATGGTGAAAACCTAAACTAGGCCCCAAACAGCCCCGTAAGAGGCATGAACACCTCGCACGGGACCAATGTAACTTATAGCAACTGACCGCGTAGTCACAGGTTTCCCGGTTTGAGAATATGACGATAATTTGAAAATATCTAGATTAGTCTTAGAAACAAGTCGTTAAAGGTTAAAAACCAAAACCAGCGCCCAAACGTCACCGTAAGAGGCACGAACACCTCGCACGGGACCAATGTAACTTGTAGGAATTAACCGCATGGTCACGGGACTCCCGATTTGAGAATATGACGATAATTTTCAAAAAAATAACACTTAGCCATACAAACAAGTCGTTAAAGGGTGAAAACCTAAACCAGCCCCCAAACGTTCCCGTCAGACGCAATGACACCTCACACTGTACCAATGTAACTTGTAGGAACTGACTGCGTAGTCATGGGTGATAACTTTGCTTTTTGTGTGTCATTGTTTGAAAGTCAAGTTAGTCAAAACCTTAAAATACCTAGAAAATGTAACAACTCGAGTGTAGAGGTAAGTAAGGGTATCAATCCAATTCCAAGGGGGTAAAATAGAGACAAATTCAATTGTAATTCACTTTTTATTTTCTTTTTGTACTTTTTCACCTTTTTACTTGTTTTTAGCTTTTTCAAATATTAAAACAATTGGGTGAGGTGATGATTTAAACTAAACTAAACTAAATGTGATATGATAACAACTAACTAGAAAGTTACTAAAATGAAAAATAAAGTCTAAACTAAAATAAGAGATAAAGTGAGGTAAATAATTGTGAGAACAATCAAGGAATGGGATTACACCACAAATTTTAGCTATTCTAACTAATTAATTTAATTAATTGAATTCTCCTAAATTAATATCAAAATTACAAATCAACTCTCGTTGCAAATGTAATTTAATAGTAACCTTTTAGAAAATTAAGTTTAACAACCCACAACTCTAGAAAATAGATTTATACTCCTTTTAATTAATCACCCTCTAGTGTCGATCAATTAAAATTTATGTCAATCTTAGAAAGTAAATTTACAGTTGAAATTCAAGTTATAATACCCCATTTAAGAAACCCCTATCTCTAGTTCGAATATAAAATAGGTATTATAACTAGAATTTTGATTTCTCTCGAAAATCATTTACCCTCTATCGAGGCGTAAATTTAAGGGTGAGGGATCAAAATTAACATTCAAAGGGAATTTTCATGTAATCAAACTAATTAAACTAAAATAACATCAAATAAGGGTTTCTCCCCACCCCTTGAAAGGGGATTTAGCCTAACATGATATTAAACATAATGAACAAATAATCAAAGGCATATATAATAAAAGAGTAGAGAAAGAGAACAAATCTTCAACAAGTCTCCTTGAAATTGGCAATTTGAACTCTATCATCTTCCATACAATTCAATTACTCACAATTAAATCTCACCAAATCTCTAAAAAAATAAAAACAAAAACTATTTACAAAATGGTGTTTATCTCTCTACAATTCTCTCTCTAAAAATTCCTATCTAAAATCTCTTTTTCAAATGGGGTCTTAATCTTCATTTATAGTAGGCACATGGAGCATGGGGGTATTTTTGGGAATTGGCTTGAGTGTGCTTGTAAATGGTGAGAGGAGCATGAGGTGTGAGTGCGTTGAGGTCATGTGGGTGAGCGGATTAGAATAAAATCTGATTTGGAAAAAGGATTTTTTTTGGCAATGGTTAAAAGTTGGTAGTTAGGGGGTAATTTGGGTAAAGGTTTAAATGGGTTAATTAGGCACATGGGGGCATTAAATGATTTATTCTTTCTCAGGTCGTGGATTTTTATTTGAAGAAAAGGGTTTTGGTTTAAGGTGGATCAATTGGTTTTTGCAAATGGGTTTGGACATGGGTCTTGAGGTTCGATTGGGTGTCAGGTTAATGGGTTCTAGGGCTAGGCAGGGGCGACGGGTTGGGGACTACCGACGGGTATCTCTGGCATGGGTAGCAGGAGGGGTTTGGTTGAGTTGCTGCCGACGGAGGGGATAGTAACGAGGTCGCGCAAGTGAGGTTTTGGCAGGGGGCGACAGGACTGAGTTCGCCGGTGGGGGTAGTAACGAGGTCGCCAACGAGAGGTGTCGTGGCGGCAGCGAGGGGAGGGTGGTAGGTGGGTCGACACCGGAGCAGTGGCCTCGGTTGGTGACGGGTTTAATGGGTGGTTCTGGCTGGCGACGATCACCGAAGGTCGGGGGTCAGAAGCAAACTCAGGTAGGATCGGGTTGCTGGTAAGGGTTATGCTGGGATGGTTGGTAATGGAGGTGAGAAAGTGGAGAGATGGGGATGATGATGAATAGTAGGCGGGGGGTTTGTTAGAGAAGATGAGTGGGGGTGGGTTCGTGTGTGATGAGGGTATAGGGGAGTGAGGTGTGGGTGAGGGTGTATTGTTTAGGTGTAGGATAGTGTTATGGGACTTGTGTGTGTGTTTAGTTTGGACAACTAAAATAATAAAGACTCAATTAAAAATAATAAAACTAAAACTAAAAAATAAAGTATAACTAAAAATAAAATAAATTAAAAACAATAAAAATAAAAATAAAAATATTAAAACTAAGAAAAATAAAATCCTAAGCTTATAAAAACTAAAAAAAACAAAAGAAATAAAAACATAAAATCTAAATGAAAACTAAAATCCTAAAAAATATAAAATCTAATAAACTAAAAAGAAACTCCTAAAACTAATCCTAATAAAACTAAAAACTAAGAAAAATCAAAATAAAATAAAATTACACTAATAAAATAAAAATAGAAAATAAAACCCAGAAATCCTAAATAAATCCTAAGAGTAAAAATGACTCAAACTAAAAATATAAAAAAATATAGAAAGACTCAAACTAAACACAGGCTTGGAGTGATGCTTTGGACTAGGTTTAGGCTCGGTTTAGGGTAGGCTAGGATACGGGACAAGGGTATTTAGCACCATTTTTGCACAATTGCCTTGATTTAAGCGTTTGAACTCTGCAATGCACAATTTGACCTACAAGATAAACATTTAAGCACATAAGACCCAAATTATCAAGAATTAGCAACAAAAATACGTCTATTCGGGGTATAAAATGTACAGTTTTGGGTGCTTATCAACGGATCTCACGATTTGAGAATATTACGAGATTATGATTAGAAAAAACCCGTTAAAGGGTAAAAATATAAATCAGCCCCCAAACGTCAACGTAAGAGGCATGAACACCTCGTAAGGGACCCATGTAACTTGTAGGAACTGACCGCAAAGTCACGGGACTCCCGATTTGAGAATATGACGATAATTTGCAAAAATCAACACTAAGACTTGAAACAAGCCGTTAAAGGGTGAAAACCTAAACCAGTTCCCAAATGCCCCCATAAGAGGCACGGACACCTCGCACGGGACCAATGTAACTTGTAAGAACTGCCGGCGTAGTCATGGGTCTCCTAGTTTGACAATATGATGATAACTAGAAAATATCAAGATTAGCGTTAAAAACAAGTCGTTAAAGGGTGAAAATCCAAACCAACTCCCAAACGGACCCGTAAGAGTCACAAACACCTCGCACGGGACCAATGTAACTTGTAGGAACCGACCTCGTAGTCATGGGTCTACCGATTTGAGAATATGATGATAATTTCAAAATATCTAGATTAAGCTTAAAAATAAGATGTTAAAGGGTGAAAACCTAAACCAGCCACCAAACGGTCCCATAAGAGGCACGAACACCTTGCATGGGACCAATGTAACTTGTAGAAACTGGGCACGTAGTTTCGGTTATCCCGATTTGAGAATATGATAATAATATGAGACTATTTAGATTAGGCTTAAAAACAAGTCATTAAAGGGTGAAAACCTAAACCAGCCTCCAAACGGTCCCGTAAGAGGCACGAACACCTTGCACGAGACGAATGTAACTTGTAGGAACTGTCCGCGTCGTCGCGATTCTCTCAGTTACATAATATGATGATAATTTAAAAATATTTAAATTAGGCTTAAAAACAAGGCGTTAAATGGTGAAAACCTAAACTAGGCCCCAAACGCCCCCGTAAGAGGCACGAACACCTCGCACGGGACCAATGTAACTTGTAGGAACTGACCGCGTAATCACAAGTTCCCCAATTTGAGAATATGATGATAATTTGAAAATATCTAGATTATGGTTAAAAACAAGCCATTAATGGGTGAAAACCTAAACCAACCCCCAAACATTACCGTAAGAGGCACGGACACCTTGCATGGGACCAATGTAACTTGTAGGAATTGGTCGCGTAATCATGGTTCTCTCGGTTTCAGAATATGATGATAATTTGAAAATATGTAGATTAGGCTTAAAAATAAGGACTTAAATGGTGAAAACCTAAACTAGGCCCCAAACGGCCCCGTAAGAGGCATGAACACCTCGCACGGGTCCAATGTAACTTGTAGGAACTAACCGCGTTGTCACAGGTTTCCCAGTTTGAGAATATGATGATAATTTGAAAATATCTAGATTATGGTTAAAAACAAGACGTTAATGGGTAAAAACCTAAACCAACCCCCAAACGTTACCGTAAGAGGAACAAACACCTCGCACTGGACCAATGTAACTTGTGAGATTTGACCGCGAAGTCACGAGACTCCCGATTTGAGAATATGACAATAATTTGCAAAAAATAGCGCTTAGACTTAAAAAGAAGTCGTTAAAGGGTAAAAACACAAACCAACCCCGTAAAAGGTATGGACACCTCACACGGGATTAATGTAACTTGTAGGAATTTCTCGCGTAGTCACGGGTCTCCCGGTTTGAGAATATGATAATAATTTTAAAATATATAGATTAGGCTTAAAAACAAGCCGTTAAAGGGTGAAAACCCAAACCAGCTCTGAAACCAATCCGTAAGAGGCACAAACACCTCCCATGGGACCAATGTAACTTGTAGTAACTGACCGCGTAGTCACAGGGCTTCCGATATGAGAATATGATGATAATTTGAAAATATCTAGATTAGGCTTAAAAACGAGCTGTAAAAGGGTGAAAACCTAAACCAACCCCCAAACGGTCCTGTAAGAGGCACAAATACCTCGCATGGGACCAATGAAATTTGTAGGAACTCACCGCGTAGTCACAAGTCACCTGGTTTGAGAATATGACGATAATTTGAAAATATCTAGATTAGGCTTAAAAACAAGCCGTTAAAGCGTGAAAACCTTAACCAATCCCCAAACGTCACCGTAAGAGGCATGGATACCTCACACGGGACCAATATAACTTGTAGGAACTGACAGTGTAGTCACGGGACTCCCGATGTGAAACTATGACGATAATTTGCAAAAATCAACACTTGGACTTAAAAATAAGCCGTTAAAGGGTGAAAATCCAAACCAGCTTCCAAACGACCCCGTAAGAGGCACGAACACCTCGCACGGGACCAATTTAACTTGTATGAACTCACCGTGTACTAACGGTTCTCATGGTTTGAGAATATGACGATAATTTGAAAATATCTAGATTAGGCTTAAAAACAACCGATTAAAGGGTGAAAACCCAAACAAGCCCTTAAACGGTCCCGTATGAGGCACAAACACTTCGCATGGGACCAATGTTACTTTTAGGACATGACTGTCTTATCACGGGTCTCCCGGGTTGATAACATGATGATAATTTGAAAATATCTAGATTATGCTTAAAAATAAGCCATTAAAGGGTAAAAACCTAAACCAGCCCCCAAACGATCCGATAAGCAGCACGAACACCTCACACGGGAACAATGTTACTTATAGGAATTGAACGTGTAGTCATGGGTATCCCGATTTGAGAATATGATGATAATTTGAAAATATCTTGACTTTGGCATAAAAACATGCTCTTACTGGGTGAAAAGCTAAACTAGACCACAAATGGCCCTATAAGAAGCATGAACACCTTGTACGAGACCAATGTAATTTGTAGGAGCTGATCATGTAGTCACGGTACTCCTAGTTTGAGAATATGATGATAATTTAAAAATATCTACATTAGGATTAAAAACAAGTCGTTAAAGGGTGAAAACCTAAACCATCACCCAAACGATCCCGTAAATGGCATGGGCACTTCGCACGGGACCAATGTAACTTGTAGGAATTGACAGCGTAGTCACGGGTCTCCCGATTTGAGAATATGATGATAATTTGAAAATATCTAGATTAGGCTTAAAAATAAGCCGTTAAAGGGTGAAAACGTAAACTAGCCCTCAAACGGTCCCATAAGAGGCATGAACACCTTGCACGGGCCCAATGTAACTTGTAGGAACTAGCCGCATAGTCACGGTTCTCTTCATTTGAGAATATGATGATAATTCAAAAATATCTATATTAGGCTTAAAAATAGGGCGTTAAATGGTGAAAACCTAAACTATGCCCCAAATGGCCCCGTAAGAGGCATGGACACCGCGCACGGGACCAATGTAACTTATAGGAACTGAACGCGTAGTCACAAGTTTCTCGGTTTGAGAATATGATGATAATTTGAAAATATCTAGATTATGATTAAAAATAAGCCGTTAAAGGGTGAAAAACTAAACCATCCCCCAAACATTCCCGTAAGATGCCCGGAAACCTCACACGGGACCAATGTAACTTGTAAGAACTGCCCACATAGTCACGGGTCTCACGATTTGAGAATATGATGATAATTTGAAAATATCTAGATTAGGCTTAGCAAAAACCCATTAAAATGTAAAAATGTAAACCAACCCCCAAACGTTAATGTAAGAGGTATGAACACCTCGCTAGGGACCCATGTAACTTGTTGGAACTGACTTCATAGTCACGGGACTCCCGATTTGACAATATGATGATAATTTGCAAAAATCAACACTTAGACTTAAAAACAAGTCGTTCAAGGGTGAAAACCTAAACCACCACCAAACGATCCCGTAAGAGGCACGAACACCTCGCACGGGAACAATGTAACTTGTAAGAACTGACAGCGTAGTCACGGGTCTCCTGATTTGAGAATATGACGATAATTTGAAAATATCTAGATTGGGCTTAAAAAGAAGCCGTTAAAGGGTGAAAACCAGCCCCTAAACGTTCCTGTAAGAGGCACTCACCTTGCATGGGACCACTGTAACTTGTAGGAACTAGCCATGTAGTCGCGGTTCTCTCGGTTTGAGAATATGATGATAATTTGAAAACATCAAGATTAGGCTTAAAAATAGGGCGTTAAATGGTGAAAACCTAAACTAGGCCCCAAACGAACCCGTAAGAGGCATGAACACCTCCCATAGGACTAATGTAACTTGTAGGAACTAACCGCGTAGTCACAGGTTTCCCGGTTTGAGAATATGACGATAATTTGAAAATATCTAGATTGGGCATAAAAATAAGCTGTTAAAGGGTGAAAACCTAAACCAACCCTCAAATGTTCTCGTAAGATGCACGGACACCTCACACGGGACCAATCTAACTTGTAGGAAATGACCACGTAGTTACGGGTCTCACGATTTGAGAATAAGACGATAATTTGAAAATATCTAGATTAGGTTTGGCAAAAACCCGTTAAAGTGTAAAAATGTAAACCAACCCACAAACATTAACGTAAGAGGTATGAACACCTCGCTAGGGACCCATGTAACTTGTTGGAACTGACCTCATAGTCACGGGACTCCCGATTTGAGAATATAATAATAATTTGCAAAAATCAACATTTAGACTTAAAAATAAGTCGTTAAAGGGTGAAAACCTAAACCAGTCCCCAAATGTCCCCGTAAGAGTCATAGATAACTCGAATGGCACCAATGTAACTTATAGGAACTGATCGTGAAGTCACGAGTTTCCCGGTTTGAGAATATGATGATAATTTCAAAATATCTAGATTAGGTTTAAAAACAAGCCATTAAAAGGTCAAACCCTAGACTAGCCCCCAAACAGTCCTGTAAGAGGCACGAGCACCTTGCATGGGACCAATGTAAGTTGTAGGAATAGACCACGTAGTCGTAGTTCTCTCGGTTTGAGAATATGATGATAATTTGAAAATATCTAGATTAGGCTTAAAAAAGGCGTTAAATGGTGAAAACCTAAACTAGGCCCCAAACGGCCCCGTAAGTGGCATGAACACCTCGCACGGGACCAATGTAACTTGTAGGACCTGATCGCGTAGTCACAGGTTTACCGGTTTGAGAATATGACAATAATTTGAAAATATCTAGATTAGGCTTAAAAGCAAGCCGTTAAAGGGTGAAAAACTAAACCAGCCTCCAAACGTTCCCGTAAGAGGCACGAACACATCGTACGGGACCAATGTAACTTGGAGGAACTGACCGCGTAGTAACGAGACTCCCGATTTGAGAATATGACGATTATTTTCAGAAAACAACACTTAGGCTAAAAAACAGACCGTTAAAGGGTAAAAACCTAAACCCACCCCTAAACGGCCCCGTAAAAGGCACGAACACCTCGCATGGGACCAATGTAACTTATAGGAACTCGCAGCGTAATCACGGGTCTCATGGTTTGAGAATATGATGATAATTTGAAAATATATAAATTAGGATTAGAAACTATCCGTTAAAGGGTTGAAACCTAAATCAACATGCAAACATCACTGTAATAGGCACGAACATCTTGGACGGGACCCATGTAACTTATAAGAACTGATCGCATAGTCACGGAACTTCCAATTTGAGAATATGATGATAATTTGCAAAAATCAACACTTAGACTTAAAAACAAGCCGTTAAAGGGTGAAAACCTCAACCAGCCTCGAAATGTCCCCGTAAGATGCACGGACACCTCGCACGGGACCAATGTAACATTAATGAACTTCTCACGTAGTCACGGGTCTCTCGATTTAAGAATTTGATGATAATTTGAAAATATCTAGATTAGGCTTAAAAATAAGCCGTTAAAGTGTGAAAACCCAAACTAGCTCCCAAATACACCCGTAAGAGGCACAAACACCTCGCACGGGACCAATGTAACTCTTAGGAACTGATTGCGTAGTCATGAGTCTCTTGATTTGAGAATATGACGATAATTTGAAAAATATCTAGATTAGGCTTAAAAATAAATTATTAAAGGGTGAAAACCTAGACCAACCCCCAAATGGCCCCATTAGAGGCACAAACACCTCGCATGTGACCAATGTAATTTGTAGGAACTGACCGCATAGTCACAGGTCTCTGGGTTTGAGAATATTATGATAATTTGAAAATATCTAGATTAGGCTGAAATATAAGACGTTAAAGGGTGAAAACCTTAACTAGCCCCCAAACGTCACCATAAGAGGCACGAACACCTCGCACGGGACCAATATAACTTGCAGGGAGTGACCGCGTAGTCACGGGACTCCCGTTTTGAGAATATGATGATAATTTGCAGAATTCAACACTTAGACTTAAAAACAAGTGGTTAAAGGGTGAAGACCTAAACCATCGCCCAAACGTCCCTGTAAGAGGCACAAACACCTCGCACGGGACCAATGTAACTTGTAGGAACTGACCGCATAGTCACGGGTCTCCTAATTTGAGAATGTGACGATAATATGAAAATATATAGACTAGTCTTAAAAATAACTCGTTAAAGGGTAAAAATCTAAACCAGCCTCCAAATGGCCCCGTCAAAGGCACATACAACTCTTAAGGGAACAATATAACTTATAGGAACTAACCGCGTTGTAATGGTTATCCCGGTTTGAGAATATGATGATAATTTGAAAATATCTACATTAGGCTTAAAAATAGGGCGTTAAATGGTGAAAACCAGCCCCCAAACGTCAACGTAAGAGGTGTGAACACCTCGCTAGGGACCCATGTAGCTTGTTGGAACTAACCGCATAGTGACGGGACTCTCCATTTGAGAATATGACGATAATTTGAAAAAATCAACACTTAGACTTAAAAACAAGCCCTTAAAGGGTGAAAACCCAAACCAGCTCCCAAACGGCCCCGTAAGAGGCACAGACACCTTACATGGGACCAATGTAACTTGTAGGAACTCACCGTGTAGTAACGGTTCTCGCGGTTTGAGAATATGATGATAATTTGAAAATATCAAGATTAGGCTTAAAAATAATTGGTTAAAGGGTGAAAACCCAAACCAGCCCTTAAACGGTCCCGTAAGAGGCACGAACACTTCGCACGGGACCAATGTTACTTGTAGGACATGATCGTCTTGTCACGGGTCTCCCGATTTGATAACATGACAATAATTGGAAAATATCTTGATTAGGCTTAAAAATAAGTTGTTAAAGGGTGAAAACCCAAACCAGCCCACAAACGGTCTCGTAAGCGGCACGAACACCTCGCACAGGACCAATGTAACTTGTAGAAACTGAACGTGTATTCATGGGTCTCCCGATTTGAGAATATGATTATAATTTGAAAATATCTTGACTTTGTTTTAAAAAAATGCTCTTACTGGGTGAAAACCTAAACTAGACCACAAATGGCCCTGTAAGAAGCACGAACACCTCGTACAGGACCAATGTAATTTGTAGGAACTGACCGTGTAGTCACGGCTCTCCCAATTTGAGAATATGACGATAATTTTAAAATATCTAGATTAGGATTAAAAATAAGTCGTTAAAGGGTGAAAACCTAAACCATCACCAAACGATCCTGTAAGAGGCACGGACACCTCACACGTGACCAATGTAACTTGTAGGAACTAACAACGTAGTCACGGGTCTCCCGATTTGAAAATATGATGATAATTTGAGAATATCAAGATTAGTCTTAAAAAGAAGCCGTTAAAGGGAGAAAAACCAGCCCCCAAATGTTCCTGTAAGAGGCACGAACATCTTGCACGAGACTAATGTAACTTGTAGGAACTAGCCACGTAGTCGCGGTTCTCACGGTTTGAGAATATAGTGATAATTTGCAAATATCAAGATTAGATTTAAAAACAGGTTGTTAAATGGTGAAAACCTAAACTAGGCCCCAAACGGCCCCGTAAGAGGTATGACCACCTCGCACGAGACCAATGTAACTTATAGGAACTGACCACGTAGTCACAGGTTTCCCGATTTGAGAATATGACGATAATTTGAAAATATCTAGATTAGGCTTAAAAACAAGTCGTTAGAGGGTGAAAACCTAAACCATCCCCTAAACGTTCCCGTAAGATGCACGGACACCTCACACGGGACCAATGTAACTTGTAGGAACTGACCACGTAGTCACGGGTCTCATGATTTGATAATATGACAAAAATTTGAAAATATCTAGATTAGGCTTAGCAAAAACCCGTTAAAGGGTAAAAATGTAAACCAGCCACCAAACATCAACGTAAGAGGTATGAACACCTCGCTAGGAACCCCTGTAACTTGTTGGAACTGACCGCATAGTCACGGGACTCTCGATTTGAGAATATAACGATAATTTGCAAAAATCAACACTTAGACTTAAAAACTAGCCGTTAAAGGGTGAAAATCTAAACCAGTCCCCAAACATCCCCGTTAGAGGCACATACAACTCCAACGAGACTAATGTAACTTGTAGTAACTGACTGTGAATTCACGGGTTTCCCGATTTGAGAATATGACGATAATTTCAAAATATCTAGATTAGGTTTAAAAATAAGCCGTTAAAGGGTGAAAACCTAGACTAGCCCCCAAACGGTCCCGTAAGAGGCACGGACACCTTGCATGGGACCAATGTAACTTGTAGGAAATGGTCGCATAGTCATGGTTCTCTCGGTTTGAGAATATGATGATAATTTGAAAATATCTAGATTAGGCTTAAAAATAAGTCGTTAAAGGGTGAAAACGTAAATCAGCCCCAAACGGTCCCATAAGAGGCACGAACACCTTGCACGGGCCCAATGTAACTTGTAGGAACTAGCCGCGTAGTCATGGTTCTCTTTGTTTGAGAATATGATGATAATTTGAAAATATCTAGACTAGGCTTAAAAATATGGTGTTAAATGGTGAAAACCTAAACCAACCCCCAAACATCACCATAAGAGGCACAAACACCTCTCATGGGACCAATGTAGCATGTAGGAACTGACCGCGTAGTAACGAGACTCCCGATTTGAGAATATGATGATAATTTGCAAAAAATAACACTTAGGCTTAAAAATAGGTTGTTAAAGGCTGAAAACCTAATATGGCCCAAAACATCCCCGTAAAAGGCACGGACACCTCGCATGGGACTAATGTAACTTATAGGAACTGACGACGTAGTCACGGGTCTCACAGTTTGAGAATATGATGATAATTTGAAAATATCTAGATTACGATTATAAACTATTCGTTAAAGGGTGAAAACCTAAACCAGCACCCAAATGTCATTATAAGAGGCACGAACATCACGGACGGGAACCATGTAACTTATAAGAACTGATCGCATAGTCATAGGACTTCCAATTTGAGAATATGATGATAATTTGCAAAAATCAACACTTAGACTTAAAAATAAGCTGTTAAAGGGTGAAAATCTAAACCAGCCCTGAAACATCCTCGTAAGAGCCACGGACACCTCGCACGGGACCAATGTAACTTAAAGGAACTTCCCATGTAGTCACGGGTCTCCTGGTTTAAGAATATGATGATAATTTGAAAATATCTATATTAGGCTTAAAAATAAGCCATTAAAGTGTGAAAACCCAAACCAGCTCCCAAACAGACCCATAAGAGGCACAGACACCTCGCACGGGACTAATGTAACTCTTAGGAACTGATCGCGTAGTCACGAATCTCTCGAGTTGAGAATATGACGATAATTTAAAAAATATTTAGATTAGGCTTAAAAATAAGTTGTTAAAGGGCTAAAACCTAGACCAGCCCCCAAACGGCCACCCATAAGAGGCATAAACACCTCGCATGTGACCAATGTAATTTGTAGGAACTGACCGCATAGTCACAGGTCTCCGGGTTTGAGAATATGACAATAATTTGAAAATATCTAGATTAGGCTTAAAAATAAGACATTAAAGGGTGAAGATCTTAACCAAGCCCCAAACGTCACCATAAGAGGCACGAACACCTCGCACGTGACCAATATAACTTGCAGGAACTGACCGCATAGTCACGGGACTCCCGTTTTGAGAATATGATGATAATTTGCAAAATTCAACACTTAGACTTAAAAATAAGTCGTTAAAGGGTGAAAACCTAAACCATCACCCAAACGTCCCCGTAAGAGGCACGGACACCTCGCACGGGGCGAATGTAACTTGTAGGAACTGACCACGTAGTCACGGGTCTCCCGATTTGAGAATGTGATAATAATAGGAAAATATCTAGACTAGTCTTAAAAATAACTTATTAAAGGGTAAAAACCTAAACCAGCCTCCAAACGGCCCCGTCAAAGACACGAACACCTCGAAAAGGAGCAATATAAGTTGTAGGAACTGACCGCGTTGTAACGGTTCTCCCAATTTGAGAATATGATGATAATATGAAAATATCTAGATTAAGCTTAAAAATATGCCGTTTTAGGGTGAAAACCCAAACCAGATCTCAAATGGCCCCGTAAGAGGGATAGACACCTTGCATGGGTGCAATGTAACTTGTAGGAAATGATCGTGTAGTCAGGTGTCTCCCAGCTTGAGAATATGATGATAATTTGAAAATATCTAGATTAGGTTTAAAAACATGCCGTTTTGAGGGTGAAAACTTAAATTAGTCCCTAAACGGCTAAGTAAGAAGCACTAACACCTCACATGGGACTAATGTAACTCATAGGAGCTGACCACGCAGTCACAACAATATCGATTTGTGAATACAATAATAATTTTAATTCGTATATACAAATTTTCAGCTTGAATAATAATATATTTTAAATTACTCGGTTACTAACATCATCTCCTTTTGTATCTTATTTTTTTGCAGGATAACATTTAGCCATTAGCTTTTATCCACGTGGATCACATGAAGTCAATGGTCTACAACAAGAGGATTATTTACTTAATGTCATTAATATTCAGGATCATATATTTTTTGTCTTATTTCCCTGCGAACTTTTGTAGTTTTATTGTTAGCTTTTATGGCCGTGCGGGATTTTGTAATTTGATAGTTATATTTTATGGTCGTGTGGGCTTTACATTGTGCATATAATATCTTAATCGGTTTTAGAATGTCCAAAAATTATAGGAAATTCTGCCCAATTTTTTTGGTCGTGAACTATTATTGTTTGTAATACTTTGAAGTTTGTATGCACATTAGTTTATCAAAAGCTTTCGAGATTCGCTATTTGTGAATTTTATTATTTTTAAATAATTATTTTTTTTATTTGATCCAAAACATTTGGCACAGTTCAAAACCGTGCCAAAAGTGTATCAATTTTTGGCACGATTTTTAACTGTGCCAAAAGAGAATCAAAATGTACTCGATCTGGCACAGTGATAAAGTGTGCCAAAAGTGTGCCAGAAATATCAAATTCTGGCACAGTTTTAAAGTGTACCACAAGTATTCCTATTTGGTTAAATTTGGTACACTTTTGACCTGTGCCAGAAAAAACTGGCCATTTTGGAACACCTGACTCTAGCACAGTTCAAAACCTTTCCAGATTTGATCTGGCACAGTTTTAAACCGTGCCATATTGTTGTTTTTGGTGTAGTGAATACTCCCCTCGAATCTCTTAGCCCCGATACAATCAAGACATTACTGGGAAGAGTTAATGTGTTCACAAATGATGGATTTTCCATGTCCTGGTTGATGGAGATACTTCATGAATTTAAGAAGGCTAACCATCCCTCCCTCTATCATCGGCTCCAAAGTTCCCATTGCTCGCAGGTGGCCATTTCAGAAGAGCTATTAAGCCTAGAGACCAAGTTGGTGGTATCTAAACAAGAGGTGCAGCAGGCTCGTGCGGAGGCCGATCTAATCAAGAAAGAACAAGAGTTGTAGTTCATTCATCAGATGACGGAGCTTTGCCAAAAAGATGTAGAGGACCTCATTTTAGACTAAAGCAACCTTGTACAGATTCTTCTCCAAAAACATCATAGGCTTCTTGGATCAGCGAACCTTTGTTTTATCATGGACATACCCTAGCTCCTTTGTTAAATGTTTCTACTATTGATGTTTCTCATTTGTCAGATTTTTGATTTCCTTGCTTGTGTTTAACCACAACTATATCTTTTATTGAATAAAGAAACATTTGTGACTTTGGGGTCTTCTTCCATTTCCTTTGTTTTCGTTTGACACTGGCTAAACTTATTACATCAATGCGAACCATATCATTCATGATAAGGAAAACAACAGTCGTTGTATATAAAAAGGTAATGGCCTAACATTTCCTACACGAACATTGCTTTGAGCTATATTAAATAGATAAACACAATTGTTTTAAAATATACGTCCCTCTTTTCTTTTAACCAAAAAAAATAAGAAAATAATTGACAAGGCACATCATAATGAACAAAAGTGTTGACCCAAGCATACATTTTAAACGTAATATATCTTCATCCACTTATTGTTCAATTTGAATGTAACATTGTCTTCCAGCTTAGATATCTCGCAGTAATCCGAATCGTGGTCTTCTCGAACGATGCAAGGCCCTTCCAAGTTGGCCTCTAACTTTGGTAATGATAAACCCCTAATATGCCTCATGCGTGCTTTTAGAACCAAGTCCCCCTCTTTAAACGTCCTCGGCCTCACCAATTGGTCATAGGATCTAGAAAACTATTTTTGTATATCTCTAAGTGCCTTGCGGCATTATCCCTGTGCTCTTCTAGGGATTCTAGTTGTATATTAAGGTTATGGGGGAGCATGGTACTTCGCAAGTTATAGCTAGAATAAGGTACCTCGAGTTTGGCCGGTGACACAACTTCTTCCCCAAATACTAAGGAAAATGATGTGTATCCTGCTGGTTTCATTTTTATCGTTCAATAGGCCCATATAACTTTTGGGATCTTGTCATCCAATGTGCCCGAAAAGTCCTCTAACATTTTTGCCAAGATGTTTACTAAATTTTTGTTAGTGGCCTCTGCCTGCCCATTGCACTTCGGGTATGCTACTGTTGACTTGTGATGGATGATGGAGTATTTTTCTGTTAGAAGACGCACCTAACTCTTCATGAAGGGGGGGTACCATTATCTAATAAAAACACCTTTGGGATGCCCAAATAACAAATAACGTACTCCTTCATGAATCGATCTACTACCTCCGTTGTGGCTTTCTTAATTTGTATGGCTTCCGCCCACTTCGTGAAACATTATGTGGCAACTAAAATCCATATCTTTCTCCATCGAAGGCCAGCAATAGCCTAAGGTCATTAGTTTACTGTAAAGTTCGGCTCCTACGATATGACTCGGTTCGTGATCTTGCTTTAATACTTCTTTGGCCTCTTCTCCTCTTATGCACCTTAGGGGACCTGTCATGATAGCCTCACCGGTACAATTTCCCATCGTGTACAAAGTACCTCGGTGCTCACCTTTTCATCTTGGTAGCGTACTCTTTGTCTATCGACATCACTCCGTCTATCAAGAAATCCATATAAGGCTCTCTCTAATCTTGCGGATGGCCAATGAAATTGCATTCTCCTGCTTGATAGAACAGACAACACTTTGAACATTCCCTTTGCACTACAACGGCTTCTGGTATCTTCGAGGGATAGAAGCACCCTGCCCGTTGTATCCTCCTATACAAAGGGATCTCCATGGTTTTAAAACTATCTTCATTCACCTCGATTAATCTTCTTTTGGCTTCTTTGAGATTTACACACCGGGATAACCAACCTCCTTTATTATTGTAATACAAGTTGCCTATGGTAACAAAGTACTGCACCAAATCATCTAACATCAGTGTCACTTCACCCCTTTCCAACTGCTTTATGATCTCACCCCTATAATCATCTTTGTTCTCAGAGGGTAGCATTTTCGACAGCGTCGAGGGGGCCGTTCTCTTCGTTATTCGTACTAAAGTTGATTCCCCATCAAAGGCAATTTTTTATGCGATGGTTGCATAGGCATATGCATGTCTATTCATCATTCGGGGGTGCCTCTTGATCCTCACCACCTCGAACTATCTAACAAGTCGCTAGATGATCGTTCGGTAAGGCGCCATACTCATGTGCTTCAAAGAAAATTCCCCTGTTAGCTGTTTTATCACCAAGTTAGAATCCCATTTGATAGTTAGGACATGGATACCTCTTCCCAGTGCTTCGAGTAATCCTAGGACCAGTACCACGTATTCAGCCTCATTATTTGAGTATTCAAACTCCAACCTGAAAGATAAATGAATTTCTTCACCGTCTCTTCGCAGGATGACTCCAGCTCCTCCCCTTTTCTCGACTAAAGAGCCATCAAACTCCATACTCCACTCATCAAAGATGGATGCTATGAAGTTGGCCTATAGATCATCACTCGAAAGCTCTTCAACGGGTGGCTCAAACGTCCCTCATGGGAAGATAGCAAAAAATCTGCATATGCTTGGATTTTTATGGCTCGTGGGACCACACACTTGAGATCGTACTCTGAGAGGATTAAAAAACACCGAGTTGAACTACCTATTAATTCAGTTCTAGCAAGAAAAAACTTTATAGGGTCACACCTAGTTACGATATGAATCATAAATGATAGCATTTAATTCCTAATCTTTTGTGCTATAAATAGAAGGGATAAACAGTGCCTCTTAATTCTAGTATATCTGGCCTCAGACCCGTGTATGATCCTACTCAAGTAATAAACTATTTTTCAATGCCTTCCATCTCCTGGGCCAACAAGGCCCCAATAGATCGTTCAGTCTATGTAAGGTATAAATGAAAAGGGATAACTGCCTTAGGGGGGATCATTGTCGAAGGAGAAGTCAGGAGTGCCTTTAGCATGTCTATGGCATCCTGGTGCACTGTATCCCACGCAAACATCACGCCCTTTCTCAGCAGCTCCATCAAGGGGTGTGTCACTTCGTGTGACAACCCGTATATAATTATGATAAATTATATTTAAATCATACTTATCATATGTGATATGAATAATGTGTTATTAGTATATCTAATGTTAAGTGATTATGGTTATTATAATTCTACTTTCATAAATCATGAAATGTCGAATTATTTACGAACACAAGATTTGGTTATTTTCGATAGAAATGTTCCTCTTTAAGACTAGTTTTGACCCTTGTAACATTACAATTGACTTGATATGAAAACTACATAGCTGTATACATGTGAGTTAGGGTTGTAACACAATAAACGGTGCATCAAACGGATGTTCGAGTAAGAAGTTAGGCCAAAATTACGAACAAGGGGCAAACCTGTCAATTCCCTTAAGTGGTAAATTGTCTTTTATTAAACCAAATGTTTTAATTTGATTGGATGGATTGGGAGGAAGCCTTGTACGAATTAAAACTCTCCCTTAACCTTATTTATTCAGCAAATAAGTCCCTAGGTTCAGTTTGAGGTGTTATTAGCTTGAGGAAAGAGAGGTAGAAGTTAAGGAAGAAAGGGTTACAAGGAAAATCTAGGAAAACAATTCCAAGAAAATCCTTAAGATGTTTCCAAGGTAATATTATGTGTTAATATTGTTTTAATCTTCTATTATACTTATTTCAAAGTATATAAATCATGAATTATTGATCCAAATTCCATACTCCTTTGTGATAATATATATTGGTTCATATGTGAGATAAGTGGTGTTATAGGTCATATTGCTTTGTATTGAAATCCTTTGTATTCAAACTTGTATACCTCTTTGTGTGATTACTTGAATTAATAAATTACAATTGGATATGAAAATAGATGCATACATTCATATAATATCCGAAAATTAGAATTTAACTCCTTATGGTTAGGCTTTAGTGATGGTTGCAAGTTGGTATATAGTTGTTGTTTGTATATTTCATTTTGGTATACCTTGAGTTTGTTCTAGATTTTGAGATAGCAAATGAAGTCCAAATATTATGAAACTTTAATTCTGTACTATTGAGTATGTCTACTAAACGTTTGTTGAAAATCATGGAAAGTTATGATGTAGAAAAATTATGAAAATTCTTAGAAGTTGAAGGAACAGTAGAGGAGTTTGTATGGAAGATTTCTTGTGTTGTAAAGAAATGGCCATAACTTGCCCTAGGAAGCTTGAAAAATTACACCGTCACTTGTAACGGAAAGTATATTAAGATATGTTTTCATATTGATAACCTTGGACACCTGTATGTGTACTATTTATGAATATGGGATAGTTAAGTATGGAGGACAATAATTTGAGGCCATATTGGATACTCCATGAAAGAATGTTTTTATCTGCTCTTTCCAAAGAGTATTTTGAGTACGTGTTTCATGTGTATATACATTGAGAAGTATGCTTTAATATTTACTTGGTTTGAGTTGTAAATTTCTTATGAGGTATGTTTTACGATTGAATGTTCATAACTCTATCAACATATATACCATTGTTTCGACTTTACTTATGTTTCTAGGGATTCTACTTAAGTGGAATCATATTGTGGTTGTGCAGTGAGTGGAAGTACATAATTATACTAAGATAATACTTATGATAGAGATTCAGTACTGATTTAGTAGGATTAACAGGTGTAAGGGCAAATCAACCAAGTTCAGCTCCACTAGAGGGAAACGTGAATACATAGTTGACAACCCAATGTGAGTGTACTTACTGAGATGATTTTGGATATGATGTATATATATTATATGTTGAGATGATATGGCTTATTTAAAAGTCATGAGATGTTGAGATGTTATGGCTTATTTAAAAGCCAAGAGATGTTGATATGTTATGGCTTATTTAAAAGCCAAGAGATGTTGAGATGTTATGGCTTTATAAAAGTCAAGATATGTTGAGTTGCTATGCAATTCAGGAGATGTTAGGTTTTTAAAACCTATGGATATGATTATTGCCTACAGGCAGGAGATGTGGGGTTTATTAACTCCGGATATGTATATGGCCTAATGTGGCACAGAGATGTATATATTAATATGTTGAGATGTTAATATAATTCTTTTACTATATAGAGATGTAGTACATTCACTGAGTTTTTAAACTCATGGTTTTATATGTTTACATTTTCAAGTTTTCCAACTGCCACTGCCAGGTCTAGGAGGTTGAGTACATAGAAGTAGGGTCTTGTTAGTTTGTTTTATACACTGCACTAGTTGTAATTAAGTTAAATGATATGTAAGTTTTGTTGAAATTATGTCTCCTTAAAACGATTGAATTTTTTTTATTCCGCATTTTAACCTTGAAGTTGTTTCAATATGTATTACCTAAATAATAAATAAATTATAATTGTGGTTTGCAAACTATTTAGTTAATTATATCCTAATGGGGTTTGGGGGTGACAACTTGTTATCAGAGCTTTAAGTTTTTATATTCTGGGGTTAGAGAGTCTAGATATGGCAGTGGCAGAAATAACGTTGTGTGGGTCATTTATATTAATTTGTGAGAAATACTAACCATTATGTTAGAAATAAATGTTGTATTATTTTTTCTATAATTGTGGTTTATGACAGATAGTAAGCTATGGAAGGAGCAAATATTCATGGGAGGGTAGACTCCTATGAGGAGTCTTCAATACAGTAAACCAACAAAATCCAAATAATGTAGAGGGGGCTCCTGAACAACTTACAGATATTTAGAAAATGGCTCGTACCATGACTTTAATGGAAAAACAACAAAACATGTTTATGATGCAAATAGCAGAACAACAAACTAGGTACTTGGAGGAGAAGACTTTGGCAAGAAGAGAAAGGGAAATACAACGAGAGGAGAAGAATACTCTGTACGAGAAGTTTATCAAATTGAACCCCCCAGCATTCTCAGGTTCTGCAGATCCTTTAGAATTTGAGGCTTGGATCAGAGACACAAAAACTATCTTCGAGGTGATGAATGTACCTGGCGCGCAGAAGGTAATTTTGGCTACTTTCATGTTAAAGGGCGAAGCTAAATATTGGTGGGAGTCTTCCAAACATTTATTGCTTACTCCGGAGGGAGGTGCGGTAATTACTTGGGATTCCTTTATTAAAGTCTTATATGAAAAGTATTTTCCTCGCATGTATCGGAAGCAAAAAGAGAGAGAATTTTTATCATTGACTCAAGGGAATATGTCGGTTAGGGAGTATGAAACTAAATTCACATCTTTGTCTCGATTTTCATTACATATCTTACGTGATGAGGAGGATAAATGCACCAGATTTCAGGATGGGTTGAATTTGGTTATCAAGTCTAGACTCACTACACTTGAGATGGTAGATTATTCTTCCTTAGTTAACAAAGCTATGATAATTAAAGGAGATGTTAACGATGCAATAAAGAATAGGTAACAAATGGGAAAGAGGAGTAGATTTGATCCATCTCAGCAAAAGGAAGGCAATGTAGAATACTCAAAACAAGGGAGTCAAAGATTTCAGCACGGTAGAGGGACTGGAAATTATGTTCAGAATAGGACACCAAGTAGTTTTAGGGGTGCAGGATCGATGGTCCAACATAATAGACAGCAAGAGAATGACAATAGGCAGTCCAAGCCTGTTACATGCTATTTTTACAAAGCTGATGGCCATATTAGTCCAGATTGTCCCAAGTTAAAGGGGGTAGCGTGTTATCACTTCCATCAAATTGGTCATACCAAAAAGAACTGTCCTATTCTACCGGGAGGGATTCAATTAGCTACTACTAGTCGAGGCTCATCACCTAGAGGCACAGGGAGAGGAAGAGGTAGAGGACAGGCTAGTGGATCCAGGCCTCCGGGAAGGATATTTTCTATGACTTTACAGGATGCTCATGCTACTCCAGAGGTGGTGACCAGTACATTTTCTGTCATGAACAAACATGCTTATGTGCTTATTGATCCAGGTTCTACTCATTCATTTGTAGCACTGTCATTTACCATGCATTTAGGTAGACCATGTTCTTATCTAGATTGCGGTTTATATATTTCTACACCTATAGGGGATGTGATGTTAGTGGAGCTTGTGTATAAAAATTGTGTATTGTATATGGGGGAGAGGGAGTGGACCATTGATTTAATTCCACTAGATATTTGAGATTTTGATATTATCTTGGGTATGGACTAGTTATCTTCCTACCATGCATCATTTGACTGCTTTCGTAAGGAGGTTACATTTAATATGCCGGGGGAGGAAGAATTCAAATTTACTGGGGAAAGAAATGTGGTTCCGAACTGTCTTATTTCAGCCCTTCGGGCGAGGAAATTGTTAACTAAGGGTTGTCAAGGCTTTTTAGCATATATTGTGGATACAAACAGGGAGTTGCAAAAATTAGAAGATATTTTAGTCGTTAAGGATTTTGTAGATGTGTTCCCAGATTAATTACAAGGATTGCCACCTAACAGAGAGGTAGAGTTTACTATCGATTTAGTGCCTGGTACATCTCCAGTTTCTATTTCTCCATATAGAATGGTACCTGTGGAACTAAAGGAGTTAAAGGTTCAACTGCAAGATTTTCTAGATAGAGGTTTTATTAGACCCAGTGTATCACCATGGGGTGCTCCAGTATTATTTGTGAAGAAGAAAGATGGTACCATGCGACTCTGCATTGATTATCGACAGTTGAACAAGGTGACTATCAAAATAAATATCCATTTCCTCGTATTGATGATTTGTTTGATCAATTACAGGGTGCTAAAGTGTTTTAAAAAATTGATTTGAGATCGGGTTATCATCAATTAAGGATAAGAGATTGTGACATTTCTAAGACAACTTTTCGTTCCCGCTATGGTCATTATGAATTTTTGGTAATGCCATTTGGGTTAACAAATGCTCCTGCGGTGTTTATGGATTTAATGAATCGAGTATTTCATCCTTTCATAGATTCGTTCATGATTGTCTTTATCGATGATGTTTTGATATACTCACCTAGCCAAGAGGAACATGAGAAGTATCTAAAAGTTGTATTGCAAGTTTTGCAAGATAGTCAATTATTTGCGAAGTTTAGCAAATGTGAGTTTTGGTTAAATCTGGTAGTATTTCTGGGGCATGTTATTTCGGGAGATGGAATTTATGTTGACCCTAAGAAGGTAGAGGCAATTGTGCAATGGGAAAGACCGAGGAATGTAACAGAGATAAGGAGTTTCCTAGGATTGGCTGGATATTATAGAAGACTCATAAAGGGGTTTTCATCTATAGACTTACCGTTGACTAAATTAACCCAAAAGGAAGTTAAATTTGTGTGGAGTGATAAATGTCAGCACAACTTTGAAAAGTTGAAAAATAGGCTAAGAACTGTTCCATCCAGTGGAGAAGGTTTTGTGATTTATACTGATGCTTCACATCAGGGTCTGGGTTGTGTTTTCATGCAACATGGAAAGGTAATTTCTTATGCATCTAGACAGTTAAAGATGCATGAATGTAATTATCCTACGCATGATTTAGAACTTGCAGCAATTATTTTTGCCTTGAAATTATGGAGACATCATTTGTATGGAGAGACGTGTGACATTTTCACTGAGCATCAAAGTTTGAAGTATTTATTTACACAGAGAGACTTGAATTTGAGACAAAGACATTAGATGGAGTTAATTAAAGATTATGATTGTACCATTCACCATCATCCCGGGAGGGCCAATGTTTTTGCAGATGCTCTGAGTCGAAAGTCATTAGGGAGGTTATCTTGTATTCAATGTGCACGGGTTGGCAATATTATGGAATTAAGACTGATGGGAGTCGAGTTGAACTTATATAAAATAGGGGCATTAATTGCACACGTTATAGTGAGACCTTTACTGGCAGAACGCATAAGAAATTTGCAAGTCAGTGATCCATTCTTTGGAAAAAATAAACGGGAAATCCTGGATGGTAAAGAGAGTGACTTTGAAATTAAGAAGGATGAATCATTGTGTTATAAAAATAGAATTTTTGTACCGAATGATCCGTCCTTAAAGAAGAATATATTGGAAGAGGCACAGTTATATTTACTCTATGCATCTGGGAGGTACCAAAATGTAAAAAGATTTGAAAAAGTATTACTGGTGGAATAATATGAAACGTGAGATTGCAGAATTTGTAGCTAAATGTTTAGTATGTCAGCATGTGAAAGCGGAGCATCAGAAGCTGGCAGGATTATTCCAGTCATTGCCTATTCCCGAATGTATGTGGGAGCATATAATGATAGATTTTGTTACAGGATTACCACGGTCACCAAAGGGGAATGATTCTATTTGGGTGATTGTAGATCGATTGACAAAGTCAGCCCATTTTCTTCCAGTTAAGACCACCTACACTATTGACAAATATGCACGTATGTACGTTGATGAGATTATCCGTTTACATGGGACACTAGTGTCAATTGTATTAGATAGAGATCCAATGTTCACTTCTAAGTTTTGTCCTCATTTACAAAATGCCATGGGCACAAGTTTGAAGTTCAGCACTACATTTCATCCACAAACCGATGGGCAATCTGAGAGGACGATTCAAATATTAGAAGACATGTTATGATCTTGTGTATTTGACTTCAAGGGTAGTTGGGATGATCATTTTCCACTGATGGAATTCTCGTATAATAATAGTTATCAGTCCACCATTGGTATGTCTCCGTATGAAGCTTTATATGGGAGGAGATGTAGAACGCCTTTGTGTTGGGATGAAGTAGGTGAAAGGAAACTTTTCGGTCCAGAATTGATAGATATGACAACTGAAAAGATCAAAATGATTCGGGAACGGATAAAGATAGCACAAAGCAGGCATAAATTTTATGCAGATAAGAGGAAGTATCCATTGGAATTTCAGAAGGGGGATTTTGTATTCCTACGTATTTCACCTTGGAAAGGTGTGATGAGATTTGGAAAGAAGGGGAAACGAAGTCCAAGATATATTGGACCATATGAAGTGTTGGAAAGAATTGGAACCCTGGCATATAGATTGGCATTACCACAAGAGTTATCTCATTTGCATGATGTGTTCCACGTATCGATGCTTCATAAGTATTTGGCAGATCCATCTCATCAACTGAAAACCCAACCTATTGAACTGAAAGAAGACTTGTCGTACATCGAGGAACCGATGGAAATTCTTGATTGTAAGGAGAAAGTATTGAAGAATAAGGTTATTCCCTTAGTTAAAGTTATGTGGATGAGCCATGGAATTACAGAAGCAACTTGGGAAATGGAGGATAGTATGAAGAAACAGAATCCTCATTTATTTGGTAAGTGACATTCGTATTAAATTTTGGGGACGAAATTTTCTAGGGGGGGAGGTTGTGACAACCTGTATATAATTATGATAAATTATATTTAAATCATACTTATCATATGTGATATGAATAATTTGTTATAAGTATATCTAATGTTAAGTGATTATGGTTAGTATAATTCTACTTTCATAAATCATGAAATGTCGAATTATTTACGAACACAAGATTTGGTTATTTTCGATAGAAATGTTCATGTTTAAGACTAGTTTTGACCCTTGTAACATTACAATTTACTTGAGGTTAAAACTACATAGTTGTATACATGTGAGTTAGGGTTGTAACACAATAAACGGTGCATTAAACAGATGTTCGAGTAAGAAGTTAGGCCGAAATTACGAATAAGGGGCAAACCTGTCAATTCCCTTAAGTGGTAAATTGTCTTTTATTAAACCAAATGTTTTAATTTGATTGGATGGATTTGGAGGCAGCCTTGGACGACTTAAAACTCTCCCTTAACCTTATTTATTCATCAAATAAGTCCCTAGGTTCAGTTTGAGGTGTTATTAACTTGAGGAAAGAGAGGTAGAAGTTAAGGAAGAAAGGGTTACAAGGAAAATCTAGGAAAACAATTCCAAGAAAATCCTCAAGGTATTTCCAAGGTAATATTATGTGTTAATATTCTTTTAGTATTCTATTATACTTATTTAAAAATATATAAATCGTGAAGTATTGATCCAAATTCCATCCTCCTTTGTGATAATATGTATTGGTTCATATGTGAGATAAGTGGTGTTATAGGTCATACTGCTTTGTATTGAAACCCTTTGTATTGAAACTTGCATGTCTCTTTTTGTGCTTACTGGAATTCATAAATTCCAAGTGGATATGAAAATAGACTCATATAACCATATCATATCCTAAAATTAGAATTTAATTCCTTATGGTTAGGCTTTAGTGATGGTTACAAGTTTGTATATAGTTGCTATTTGTATATTTCATTTCGGTATGCCCTGAGTTTGGTCAAGCTTTTGAGATAGAAAATGAAGTCCAAATATTATTAAACTTTAATTTTGTACTATTCAGTATGTCTACTAAAATTGTGTTCAAAATCATGGAAATTTATGTTGCAGAAAAATTATGAAAATTCTTGGAAGTCGATGGAACAATAGAGGAGTTTGTAGGGAAGATTTCTTGTGTTGTAAAGAAATGGCCATAACTTGCCCTAGGAAGCTTGAAAAATTACACCGTCACTTGTAACCGAAATTATATTAAGATATATTTTCAGATTGATAAGCTTGGACACCTGTATGTGTACTATTTATGAATATGGGATGGTTAATTCTGAAGGACAATAATTTGAGGCCATATTGGATACTCCATAAAAGAATGTTTTTATCTTCTCTTTCCAAAGAGTATTTTGATTACATGTTTCATGTGTATATACATTGAGAAGTATGCTTTAATATTTACTTGGTTTTAGTTGTAAATTTCCTATGAGGTATGTTTTACGATTGAATGTTCATAACTCTATCAATATATATACCATTGTTTCGACTTTACTCATGTTTCTAGGGATTCTACTTTAGTGGAATTATATTGTGGTTGTGTAGTGAGTGAAAGTACATAATTATAGTAAGAAAGTACTTATGATAAAGATTCAGCACTGATTTTGTTGGATTAACAGGTGTAAGGGCAAATCAACCATGTTCGGCTCCACCAGAGGGAAACGTGAATACACAGTTGACAACCCAATGTGAGTGTACTTACTGAGTTGATTTTGTATATGATGTATATGCAATATATGTTGAGATGATATGGCTTATTTAAAAGTCATGAGTTGTTGAGATGTTATGGCTTATTTAAAATCCAAGAGATGTTGAGATGTTATGGCTTATTTAAAAGCCAAGAGATGTTGAGATGTTATGGCTTTATAAAAGTCAGGATATGTTGAGTTACTATGCAATTCAGGAGATGTTAGGTTTTTAAAACCTATGGATATGATTATTGCCTACAGACAGGAGATGTGGGGTTTATTAACTCTGGATATGTATATGTCCTAATTTGGCATAGAGATGTATATATTAATATGTTGAGATGTTAATATAGTACTTTTACTATATAGAGATGTAGTACATTCACTGAGTTTTTAAACTCATGGTTTTATATGTTTACATTTTCAAGTTTTCCAGCTGCCACTACCAAGTCTAGGAGGTTGAGTACGTAGAAGTATTGTCTTGTTAGTTTGTTTTATACACTGCACTAGTTGTAATTAAGTTAAATGATATGTGAGTTCTGTTGAAATTATGTCTCCTTAAAACGATTGAATGATTTTTTTATTCCGCATTTTAACCTTGAAGTTATTTCAATATGTATTACATAAATAATAAATAAATTATAATTGTGGTTTGTAAACTATTTAGTTAATTATATCCTAATGGGGTTAGGGGGTGACACTTCGGCCAGCCCCGGGATAAACTGCCTCAGGTTGGAGACTTTGCCAAGAAAACTTTTTAGCTCTTTCATTGATTTTGGTCTCGACATATCAAGGATGGATTGTCGCTTATCCAAGTCCATTTGTACCCCCTGGCGATTTACCAGGAGCCCCAGAAATTTCTTGTCACCCTGAACGCATATTTGAGAGGGTTCATCTTCAGCTTATACTTCCTGCAGTGAGTGAACACCCTTCTCAAATCATCCAGGTGGGAACCCTATTTTTTGGATTTAATTATCAAATCATCAACATAAAACTCCATTGTATTGTGGAAAAGGTCATGGAAGATGGACATCATCGTCCTCTGATAAGTATCCCCTGCATTCTTCAATCTAAAATGCATGACTATGTACATGAAATTACCCAAAGGCGTTCGAAATACGGTCTTCTCTACGTTGGCTGGATCCATTTTTATCTTATTATATCCCAAGTATCCATCCATCCATAAAATTGTACTTCTCGTGGCCTTCTATTGCATCGATCAGGCTATCTATGGAAGGCAACGGGAATTCATCCTTCGAGCATAACCGATTTAGGCCTCTGAAGTCTACGCATATTATGATTTGGCTCTTGTCCTTATTTCCCACAGGTACAATGCTAGAGAGCTAGATTAGATGTTGGATTGGAACTATGAAACCTACCTTGAGAAACCTCTGAACTTATTCTTTAATCTTTAAATCTAACTCCGCCTTGTACGCTCGAGTGGCCTGTTTCACCAAAATGGCTGAGGGTAAAACGTTCAACTTGTGGTAACTCACCTCTTTGTCTAGTCCAGCATCTCAGTGTACTTCCATGAGAAGACGTCTTTGTACTCAACCAGAAACTTAATCAGTTCCTCTCGAGGAGATCCCTCCAAGTCCTTGGAGATAAAAGTAGGGCTTGGGTCCTCACCCTCTTTAGCCAAGTCAACCTTCTCCAATTCTCGGATCTGCGGCCTGGGGCTATCCCTCATGCATTCTAGTTCTTCTTCTGTCTCTTACACAAACTCCTGTACCCTAGAGTTATCAATTACCAGGCATTGCCCCTGGTTATCTAGTAGGAAGTATTCATAAACTGGGTCAGATTCATCGTCCAGACTCCCAACTTCCCGCTCGCGCCTTTATAGTTTATAGACAATTCTACTGTTAGGCAAAACCACCCATTTGCATTGTCGGGCCACTTCCTTCGGAAAAGGCCTCTCCCTATGATTCTCATCTACCTCTCGTAATGTTCATCTGCTAAGAACACTCTGCGCTTGGACTTAGTGCTCAATAGGGTTAATGTGCGGGGTCATTCGATCACGGAGCTTCCTTGATAGACTAGGGTGCCTCATTGCTCCCCGGTCGCACTCTTCTCCATAAGTTACCACGGTTTGAGAAGGTGCTCGCACCCTCTCTCGAGTTGACGAGACCCTTATCCCCCTGGCATACCTTGTTACCATGGTAGCTTCTTCAGCCAGATCAGTATAAAAAATGGCATCCACCATGTGAACATCTTCCTTCGGAAAAGGTTTATTTCTAGCTCAAATAACCACCTCCATACCCTTTATGTTTGCCTTAGCACACTGATGATAAGCGGAGGGTACTAACCCGTGGTTGTGCATCCATACCCTACCCACCAATAGTTGGTATACCGGCTCACAATTCATGATGTGGAATTTAATGTGGGAAATAATAGTTCCCATCGTGATGCCCAGGTTAACATAACCCATCAATTTGGAAGATTATTGCCAACGAATGGGCACTATCCTTATTTTCGACAGTGCGGTAGCATAAAAGGATCCAATGGGAATTATATTTATGGATGCCCCTCCGTCCAACAAGGCTCATGATAAAACACAGTCATTTATTGATGCAGTAACATATAAGGTCCTGATGTGGGGATACCTGATCAGTCTATGAACCTTTGAGAATGTGAGCTCTGAAAGATTCCTCCTTATGAGTTTAGCTGTACAGTGTTGACATTAACTGACCTTCATACTTTATCGCAGACCATGCGATCACAAAGGTTCAATGTTTGTTCCATCGTGCAAGGAAGTTTAGGGGGATCCACTTCATCTTCGAACCTTCTCTTGTAGTTTCTGCCTCTTCTACCTCCTCGGCCGCCATTACTGTCCTCTTTGGCCCCATAATCCCCATAGTTGACCCTCGAGGGTATTCTCCTCCCCAAGGTAACCGTTAGCTTGATTAGCAAGCTCGGCAAAATATACGAGGGTAATATGGTTTTACCACTAAAGAGATACTCCTTACTGCTTTTAAAAATGATGTGAATGTACCTTCTCGCATTTAGTTAATCAGATGACTTATATACTCGAGAAAAAATCCCTCTTCACACACTTGTAGAAGTTTTTCTTCTCGCATCTCCTCTCTCACATCTAAAGAGCATTCACAAAACCTCCTGATATAAGCCACAATGTCCTCCCCCGGCTTCTGTTTCTCATGTGCGAGCTGGGTGAGTGTAAACTCATCCTCAGCCAAGAAGAACGTTCGAATGAACAAAATTTGCAATTCTTCCTAAGATCTTACACTACCTGGGGCCAAGTGGGAATACCATGTGTAGGATTTCTTTGTCAGGGATTTTGAAAATTCCCTCAGCCTTAGCTTTTTATCGTTGCAATGGGCCCCAAGACTTTCTATAAACCTATTTACATGCTCCTTAGGGTTAGCACCCTTACCCGTGTACTTCTAAAATATTGGTGGAATATACCCTACTGGGCAGGGTTTATTATTGTATGCCTCTGGGAAGTGGGTATGAAAGTCATCGTACATCGAAGAATTATCTCCTTTAGATACAACTATAACTTTAGCAGCTATTTATTCATTTCCTCCAAGCTGGTCAACGAAGGGCAAGATGGCTGTATCATTGCTACCACTAGGATAGTTGAATCTAGTATTCTTACTCCTTAGCAAGTTGTTATGGATGGGGCCGCTAAAGTTTCTCTCCTACCTTATATCATTGGCCCCATTGTCATGGGTGGAACCACAGTAGGGGGCACACTTTCTAAGGGCAGTGAAGTGGTGGGGAAGATGACATTAGAAGTAGGTGCACCCATGCCTCCTATAACAGTGGGAGATGGTATAGCTGTAGGTGGTGTATTAAAAGCGCTCGCTCCCATAAAACTCCCAACATCATGGGTTACAGGAGTTTTAATGAACTTTGTAAATAAACTCATCAGTTCCTTAATTTGTGCCGGACCTATTCCCGCTTGTGTGGGTGTTGTTTTCGTAATGCCAATGTAGGGCATGATTGACTCCTCCCTTTCCACTCTCGCCCCATCAGGCAGCGCAGAGTTGTTTACCTCTTCTTCACACTGTATGGTGTCAAATTCGATGATTCTAGCGATGTTATCCTTTTGCATCTTTCGAAAAAGAATACCTTCCCAGCGGAGTCGCCAAATATAATATGTCGGTTCTTCAAATACAATTAGTATTAAGTGAGGCGTAACCCCATATCAAGATCGGGATTAACACCGTTAAGTATTAAATGCTGGAAGTTGCCACAGGTGAGTTAGAGATAAGATAACTCAATTTTTATACTCATATTAAATAGCATATTGGCACAAAAGATGCACGACAAGCACAATAAATTGATGGGACTAGCAGGAAGCGTGGTTGGAGGGAGAAATAACGAGCACTTTAGGCACAATGAAGGTAAGGTAGGAACTTCTATCTCAGTTAATGCTCAATAATGGGTGTATTAGGTGGTTACACGGTGTTAATGTTCTCTTAGGGAGTTCTCGACTGTGGAGGAATTTGGGAAGCGATTCTAGGCTTAGAATGCCCTTTCTCCTTTCTCTAACTTGTTCATCTGGTGTATATATACAAGGGGAAAGGCTTCTCGAGTAAGCTTGCCTACAATTGTTCTGATTGGGTGCATTAAATGCACAAGATATTGTATTAAATGCGTGAGATCTCATGATTTTGGAGGGAAGCCATTCTATTGGCTAGAAGTATTATGGGCATTAACGAGGGACATGACATGTGAGCTTGAGGCTTACTTGAGGATGGCCAAATGGTTAGGTTTGGCGAAGTAGGACTTCCATCCTAAGGATAAACCCATTTAAGTGATACATTTTCGAGTCCCTAAATGCCAGATGTCATGACGTCAGAAAGTGGTTTAAATAGTGACTCTGCAAGGCATCTGGTAACATCAGTCAGGCGGGCTGGTATCTATTTCGAGGCTGCTTGGCTGATAGGTGGATCGAGTATCTTGGCATCTATTTATTGGTTAAGAGTTATTTTGGGGCCAAGGTACAATACAAATGTACCTTAAGGAGGTTCCTTCGAACAAGTAAGTGTTAAGGTGGCTCAATTGTTATGGCTCGAGTGACCATTTGTTATGAATGAAGTTTTGCCCAAGTGTGCCAAGAAGGTTAGTAACTGTATTCTCAACGTTGCCTTATTCTCAATCCTCTAAACCATGTCCATGCGTGGTTCCCAAGAGGAGGTTGCTCGATAAAGATTGTTAGTTATCCCATACCCTACCAGGCATGGTCCCTCATGGGTACCAAAAAACCTCACTCAACATACATTTATAAGATAAAGTAAATGACATAGTATTATTTATTCTTATTATAAATTATTTCCATACAGTTGACTTTGATTTATGAATTGGATCCTTAGAACTAGGTAAGTTGGAGAATCCTTGAGGCGGGTCCTTCGAGCCACTTCTATGAAGAATCTTCGAGGTGGGTCCTTCAAGCCACTTCTATGAAGAATCTTCGAGGTGGGTCCTTCGAGCCACTTCTGTGAAGTCACTTCGAAGTGGGTCTATATGGCAGCCTTCCTTCTCTTTCTTCGTAAACAAATCAATCTATTTGACTAAGTTAACCACACTTTGGTGGGGACACCCCCTACAATCTTTAAGTGGTTCGAACAACTTTAAGTATTTGTTCGAATGAGTTTGGCATTTTTTTAAATGAACCTTAAACGAACATCAAATGATATTTTTATATTATCAAAATAGATGTCATTCGAAGCTCATTCAAAGCTTATTCAAATAAGATTGGTTATTCTCTCAAAGGAGTATTATTTTAGTTCGAATGAGTTAGAATTTTCGTTCGAACGAAGTCTTATTTTCATTTGAACAAGATTCTTTTAAATTTGATTCACCTTTAAAGTCATGTTTTAAATATAAAGGGTTTGGGATCAGTTTCACCCAGGACTTCTAGCGAAAATTATTTTCCCATATATGGCCAAAGGGTCTCAAAACCCCAGATTGTGTAAGCACTTTATTTTTCAAAATCCAAACCCCTTGGATGATTTGTTGAGAATTTTATTAAAACCTAGGAGAACACATCTACTATTCATACCCTTGTAGAGTTGATTTTCCATTGCGAAGATATGAATATAGTTTCCTGAGGCTGATTAGTGGACACTGAGGCAAGTGGAGCTTATTATGGAGCATTGCTAGATCTGCATCGCTTTCTGTTGACAACAAGGAAGGAAGACACAATCACATCACTTAGTGGAGTGTAAATTTTGTAAGTTTTTCCATGAATCTCTATAATACCTATTTGTAACAGCGCTGAAACATAGGTTTAACTTGAAAGTGAATTTTCCTCATCTTTTTTCTTCTGGTTTATGGTTTGTTTGTTTTTATTAAGTTTAAATATCTTTCATGTTATGGTTCACCTAATTTATCAATATAAAATTTTGACTAGATAGATTTTTTTTTGGATGTGTATGACCTAATTTATGATTTTTACATATAACCCGACCACTCTAACTTTTACGGATATCTTAGTAAAAAGCTTGGAGGCTCGAAACCATATTTAGAACCTCAGAGAGACCTTCGTCATCCTTTGAAGGAACGAAATAAGCCTCAATCCGAAGAAGTGTGCTTTTGGGGTGATAGTAAGAAACTTCCTTGTGTTCATGGAACTATACGAGCCATTGAAGCCAGAAGAGAGACTAGAAAGGAAAATGGCTTACTAATATATCGAAATAGAGATTCAAGAAAGCATCTCTCTCAATCAACTTCCTTCCTTTGTCAATCGCAGTGATTTCATAGTGACCCTACAAAAGATCTATGGAATTACTCAATCCACGAAGACTCTCTTTCCCAATATCGGGATCTTTCTCTATAGGTATGGTTCACCACATTTATTTGAGTGCTCTACCCCTAGGTATGGTACTGGACGTACTTTAAGCAAATCTATTCATAGGCACTTTCTAGGTTGATAGGTCGAGTCCGATTTTCCCATCTCTATTCCCCCTTTGCTTGAATTCTGTAGCCGAACGGTAAATCTATGCTTAGAAAAAAGTCATAAGAACTGTCTATAAAGGAAGGCTATAACGTAGGTCCAAAGCATGGCTGGAAGAGTCGCTTCCCTCAACCAAGTTGTCTCTGATAAAAAGGCCTTTTGTATGTCGTTGTAGAATAAGGCAAGCTAATAAAAAATTCTTCAATTACCTAAAAAAATATAATAGAACTAGTATAGATGTAAGTAAGGGTATCAATCCAATTTAATTGAGTGAAACACGGGAAAAGAGATTTAATCCAAATTTCTAGTTATTTTCTTTCTTCATTTTCTATTTTATGCTTTTCTTTGTTTTCAATTTTTACGAATTTTTTATATTAAAACAATTTGACGATAATGGTGAAATAACTAAACGAAGTGAAGGAAATTAACCAAACTAAAATAAAAATTTAGTAAAGTAATTAAAAAGTGTGATGAAAAATGAGTGAAAGATAACTAAATGAGAGAGAAAGACCAAGTAATGAAAATCCACCCCTAATTCGCACAATTCAATCGACTTTGATTGATTTAAAATTGACTGATATCCAAAATATTCATCTAATTCAAAAGTTAATTCTCATTGCACTAATGAATTAAATAAATGTTGATTTAGAAAAGTAATTTCAATTCCAATAACTCTACTCCAAATGAATTAAAATTAATCAAATGAATCACCCACTAGGATCGATTCAGCCGGGTAATTTTAATTAGACAAAATAAAAATAAGAGTTGAAGAAAATTATAATATAATTTTAATCAATTTGATAATCCTATCTCTAGTTTGAATCAAATGATAAAATGGTCGCACAATTTTTAATCATTTCTCAAGGATGATTATCCATATCTCAATGTGAAAATAAGAGTTGGAATTAAATTTACTAATCAAAGGAAATCGAACAAAAGTAAAATTAACAAACTAAATCAATTGGATTCATGGGGTTTTTAATTCACCCCTTGAATGGGAGATTAGCCCTCCATAATAATCATCCAAGAATAAATGTAAACAATAAAGAGCATTCAATGACTGAAACAAGATTAATTACAGAGGAAGGGATTAAACCATTTTTTCTTGAATTGAAATAATTCTCCTTTAATTACAACAACACTCCTCTCAATTTAATTACAATTCACTCACTTATTCATTTTTTGAAATAAAAACTACAAAAAAAACAATATATAACTAAGCTAAAACTAACTCTCTCTAAGGTCTTCTCTACCACACTTCTCTTTAAATGAGCATAGTCTTAATTTATACATGGCAAACATAGAGCTAGGGGCAATTTGAAAAGTGTAATAGTGCATGTGGAAGGAGGTGGAGAGGGGTATTTTTGGAAATGGGGTGAAGTTCATAAAAGATGTGGGTTTAATAAGGTAATAAGAGTGTGGGGGTAGTTTTGAGGGTATTTTTGGATAAAGGGAATATGTGGCTTGATTTCGGTTATGGTGATAGTTGGATAATGGTTTCGGGGTATTGGATTAACTGGAATGGATTTGGGAGTGTTCCGGGTAAATGGATTCGAGACTAGGAGTTGAGTTTTTATAGCTGCGTTCGTTGGTTGGAGTAAATGGTTCCAGGTTTGAGTTCAGGTATATGTGTCACTATTTTTGGGTTTAAGGAATTGGAGGTTTGGGTATGATAAAACCGGGTACGGAGAAGTTGCAGCAGGTATGAGTTTTGTGGTCTGCACTCCGAACCACAAAATCCAACCTTGCTCTGGACTCCGGAGCAAAGGTTGGATTTCTGGTTTCACTGGACTAGGGCCAAAGTTTGGACAGGTGGTCGTCGCTAGGTTTAGTCGGGTTGGACCGCAGGTCATAGATCTGGGTTGTAGTTTCCTTCGGGTTGTAGATCCAGGTTAGGAGAATGGGAGGGGGACTATTGGGTTTGTGGAGGTTTATGTTTGAAATGGGTTAAAGAGTTGGGGCTTTATGATGGTTATGGAGTTTATGGAAAGTTGTATAGAGAGAATGGGTGAGCGGAAGAAGATGATAGGAGATGTGTTTGTGTGCGTGTAAGGTTTATGATAAGACAAATGGTAGTTAGTGTGTGTGTCTTTAATGTTCACCAAAAATAATATTTATATTACTATAAAATGCTATACAAGCATTTAATACTCTTCACCAATCAGGATATCCATATATGCAAATTATGAAACCTGATCTCTTATTCCACGTAAGCTAAATTAAAAGGGCGACCATTCATATTCGTATTCCAACGCAATACAAAAAATAAATGTTGCTTTTCTGGGATGCTGTCCATGTGGAAAACAATGTAAGACAACAATAAACTTCCTTTCCTTTCATCTCCTCTCTAATCTGTCTCTTCCTTTTCCCAATCCAAATACAAAAAAATCAAGCGTTGGGTTTTTTGTCTCTTCATTTTCCAAAGCCAAATATATTTTTTTGGTTCTCTCATAGTTCAACCCCCATTAAAAACTGGGTATCGTCCCAAAGCCCATGACAAATGCCCAAAATGCCATGGAACTCTCTCTCTCTTGACTATTTTTTTGGTTTCAGAATAGGGTCTTAGTTTTTTTGGTCTTTGATATGGTTTAAGATCATGGATTTAGGATTTTTTGAAACTAAATATATATGTCTTTTTACTATTCTTTTACTATTTGAATCCCAAATATATACTATATTCTCCTTCTCTAGGTACGACTCTGTTTTGGGTTTAATTGATTGCTCCTTATTATGTTTAATTACTCAGTGTTATTTATATTTTTTATGCTTTAGGTACTTAGGGCTGGAGAAAGTTGATAAGGATACATTTTTAAGTGAATGGATCAGTTTCTCTTTGTCTGATAAGATATCTATCTCATATAACTTCTATTACAGTCATTTTAGGATACTTTGTTGTACAATATCAACTCTTTATTCCTGTAATGTTTTGCTACTTCGTGAAAATGGTACGTAACTTATAGCTTCTTTTATTCAAATGGACTTGTTTACTTTTTTTATTACTAAGCTCAGCGTACTAATTTGTATATTATTTGCAGTGGAAAACATAAAATAATTCACTGACTTGAAAACCTTACCCATGCTGGTAAGGAAAATACCACATCTTCTTTCTATGTTATTCTTAATTTATTAAGAATTGAAATTTTTAGAATCTAATCTAGACATTGTAGTCCCACTAAAGTGGTTTCTTGGCTTATCAAGAAAGAAAAATTTTCTATTGATGAGCTTGTCGAGTTATCCGCCTTCAAACCCACTACCGGGTGTTCAACTTCGAACCAAATCCCCCCAACCTTAACTGATATTTACGTATTGAACTAAATTAAAGTGGATTGGAATTCTTCCTGCTTGTTGGATGTTGATCATAGGTTCAATCCGATTGGGTTTTGGCAGTGGTGGGGTATGGTACTCGGGTTCCTTCCCATTTTGACACTCTTGGCCCATTTTGGGGATGATTTCGTTCAGCCTTTGTATTTGGGTTGTGATGCCTTTGTTAATAGAAATGTCCCTCATAGGTATGTTTGGGCGATTCGGCATTTTGGGGTTTTCAAAAAATGAATATTTTAGTTTCTGATTTTCATTTCTTTGAGACCTCGAGTCTGCAAATATAGGAGTTTATGGTATTCAGGTATGAGACCTCAATTTTCATGTTTCTTTTCCCCATTTTCTTAGAGATCTAACAATTCATTTTTATTAATTATGATCCAGGGGAATAACCCATATTCTATTTCACAATTAATTAGGATTTAATGGAAGAGCAAGCGTAGAGTGGACGACCAATTACGATTCAGAGGATTAACCCATATTTTTCACTACTCATTACATCAAAGCAAGCATACAATGGTCTTAACTTTTTTCAATTCAGGGACTTATGTTTCAATTTAGTGCACGCAATATCCTTGAAATATTTAGAGACTATGATTTTTTCATGTCCATTAAAGATATTAGTTGATTCCTATGTTGAATTTAAGTGCATAACTTTGTCACTGCACTGATTTTGGTATTCTAGCTTTAGGAGGCGTCGATGTGGGACAAAAAACGCAAGAGGTTTGCTATTTATTTATTTTTTTCAATTTAACATACCATGATGCCTTTTCTTTAGTTGGTACATTTTGAGTACCCTTTGTACCAGTTGCTATCAAAGGTTATTTTTTCAAATATATTTTTATCAAGTTCACTTTTTTACTTTAAATGGTATAGTTTCTCCTTGGATTTCATGCCTTTACTGACATTATTTTCTCCATGTGTTATTAATGTAAAATGGTGTGATATATTTGTGAGATGTTACATGGTTATTAATGTAAAGTATTAAAATTTCCACTACATCATATTTCAAAGTTTGTTTTCAAACTCAGTGGCCACTTGGATGCTACCACCATTTCTAGACAACCTTACATTGTCAAGAAAATACTTTCATTTGTTGATGCCATACTGCTGGATGAGGAGTTTGTTGGAAATTTTATAGCAAAACCTGAATAATTATTTTTTGGGAGTTGATCTCAAGGAAAAAACTTAAAGAAGTTGTCAATCTGTTTTAATGGGTGGCTTAGAAATGTTGAGCATTAAGGGCCCCGATGGTAAGATTTGGTGGCAAGCACCGATTTGGTTAACAGTATGTTTAATCTAACCGCACCACTTTGGTTAATGGATGGATCTCTTTTAATACAGGGACTGAATGTTTGTTGCTACTACGACGAGGGGAAGTGAGCATAAGGAAAAGAATGAAAAGATGTTGTTACTCGTTTTTTTACTTCTTATATTGGAAAGTTGAATATTAGGTTAACATGTTTTGTTTTTCATTGTTCTACTTTTTGTATGTGGATGTTTTTGGAAGTATGAGATTTGGCAAAAATGTTGGAAGGATTGAGTACACCGGACCTCTTAGCCTCTGGAGTTATGGTCGTCCATGCCCCAATCACAATGTTATTTCTCTATTCTCATTCGATCCTCTGATTTAGATCCCATGGTTCATGTTCTCACCATCTAAAACATCTTCAAAAAGGTGATCGTCGTGGTAATCTTAGTTAACATTAGACTTTTTTTAACCTGTATTCTAATAATATCTATTTAGGGTTCTGGATTGTCTGCACCTATAGTACAATTAGCTATTGTGAGGTGGATAAGAAAATAATTAGAAAATCTCCTAAATTTCATCAATGGAAGTTGGATCTCATATTGGTATGTCCAATTCTAATGATGTAAACATCATTCATGAGTTGTCTGTGGATTCACCACTACCAATTTGTAGGGCCATGGGAGATCTTTTTGTGAATGACCTTAGAAACAGTCTAAATGAGTTTCTAAATATTCAACATGATCGTAAATTAATGTTGGATTTTTGATATTTCTCAGGTTTGCTGCAAAGAGTGTGGTGGTGATGGGTGGTTGTGAAGTTTGGATACATCATATGGGATTTTTATATTTATTTTAGTAGGTTTTCATTGGAGATGACTTTGGATATTCTTTTTTTCAAAATGATAATTGATTGGAATTTATTGCTGAATTAGTTAATTTTGATGATTGTTTTTGTTTTGTTTGGTGATTTATTTATTATTTAGTTGCTCTTGAATAATTTTTCCAGTCAAGATAGGTGGTCATTTAGCAATTGGTTTGTTTTGTTGGTTTCCATTCGTATTTCCTTCAATTTAGTTCCTTAACAATATGTGTGTTTTGTCATTGGTATCAATTTTAATTCAAGTTTGCCTGTTTTGATACATTACGTCGCGAAAATTCAATCCATTAGTAAAAAAATTACAAAAGCCTATCTAAAAGTCAATAAGCACATGCATCTTATTATGTTATGTTTTACTTGTTGTGTAGTTTTGATCCTCAGTTTTGCAAATGCACTCAAGATTTTTGTTAACTCCACAAAATGCAAGTCAAATAGTGGTCATCAAGTATTTCTTGAAATTTGAGTATACTTCTTCAAATTTGGAGGCTATATGTTTAATGAAAGGCCAATATAAGAAGTTTTATCCATTTGTGTGAGTAATTCGTACAAAATTACCATGACAATAGACTACCCGCGCACCGCGCGGATTTACACCTAGTTAAAATAAAACTACCTAAATACTTATGACTCATCTAAAAAATACAAAATTAATAAAATATATTGAAATTAACAACTAAAACTAAAAATTATATCCTATTCATAAAAGATTCAAAATAAAATAAAAACAAAACTAATAAAAATATTAAAAATGACTAAATAAAATCAATTAAACGCACGCCTACCTATATAAAAACACAAATGTAAAGACACACACATAATATAAAATATTTAAATACAATAATAAAATACTAAAAATAAAGACCCTAAAATAAAAATAAAATAAAATAAAATAAAAGAATTAAAAATGACATAGCCATACTCACGCATATGATATTTACATAAAATAATAAAAGACTAAATAAAATGGAATAAAATAAAGAAAATGACTAAAAAAATATAGAAAATAATAAAAATAAAACAACACACACACACACACACACACACACACACACACTAGGGGTTTGGGATGGTCTAGATTTAGGTTAGGGGACAGAGTAATTGATGCTGAAATTGGGTTTAGCTCCTTTTTAACATATATTTGCCCTGATTCGAAGTGTTTGAAATAAAAATGGGATTTGACCCACAATAAAGACATATAGGAATATAAGACCAATTTTACTGAGAATTAGCGATTAAAAACCGTATATTTGGGCTTTTATTTAAATACTTTTGGTTGCTTATCAGTCTTTAAGGCCATAGACAAATGCTTACACTTTTTCAAAATTTTAAAGAAAGTTTTTGAATGGACTTCTAAGGCTGAGGAAGTTTTAAAGAACGTTAAGGTATTTGGGGTATAAACCTCTAATGTCTTGAACGATTGTGGGGGAAGAAATGTGCTTGAACCTAGCCATCTCACCCACAACTATGAGAACCTCTCTCTTTCGAGAAGAATTTGCTGTGAAATACCTCATATACTATGTCAGTCGAGACCTCCTAGGGTCGAGAAAAAATACCTAAGGATAGAGAAGCGAGCTTTTAGCCTCATAATCTCAACAAAATGACAGAATACCTACTTCTAATCCCGCCCCATAGTGGTTATGACTAACTAACCCCTCTGAAAGGTCCTTTACAAGCCTGAAACCTCCCAAAGGCTTATGAAGTTATTTGTAGAGATGGGTGATTTTGACATCATACACAAACCTGAATATGACATCAAAGGGTAGGCCTTAGCTGATTTCATAGTGAAGTTCAGTAACTTGAAAGAAGTGGATGAAAAAACCACTAGTTCAGGGATTCGGTCTCGGTGGTACCACAAGAGCCTAGCCATCCACTATTCCAACAACTAGTCCTTAACTCCCCGACCTAGGTATTACATATGGATGACTCCTAAAATAGCTTAGGTAGTGGGGTGGAACTCCACTCAGCCACGCCTAAAGAAGTTCCTATCTCTCTCGCTCTTCGATTTAAGGTCAAAGCCTTTAATAATGAAGCAGTGTAAGAAGCCTTGGTAAGGTTTGGTACTTTAAGACCATTTAAAATCTCAATAGGTAGTGGAAATAAATGACTCTCAACTGGTGGTCAATCAGGTCGTTGAGGTATACGAGGCAAAAGGTGATTGGATGGTAGGGTACCTAGATATTTTACAACACCTCATCAAGAATAGATCCATATTTTGCATCAAAAGGGTTCCCCGAGATGTGAACTCAAAGGTAGACCACCTTGCACATGTAGCATCTTCAAATGAGATAGAGCCAAAGCTTGTAGTTGTCATTTTTAATCACCCAAGCATTTCATAGCTGCATATCAACACTGCACAGGTTGATCAGGGCTCAGATTTGATCATTCCCCTTAAATACTGATTAAAAATATGGTGAGTTTCTGAAAGAAAATCTCCAAGCTTGAAGGGTGAAGTGCACAGATTTTAGGTACTACTTGGAAGTACAAGAATGAATACTGCCCAACACCTCAGAGATCCCTGAGCTTGTTACAAGCTAGTTACATCAAGAGAGAATTCCATAAAGGTATCTTCGGTGCCCACACAGGCCCAAATATCTTGAACTAGATAGTCTTAAGACATTGGTACTTCAGTCCAAGTTAGGAAAATAAGCAAATGATCTGGTGCAGGGTTGTGACAAGTTCTAAAGATTTTCTTATATTTCAAATAAGGTAGCCGAGAAGATGTATCTGATGCTTAGTCCATGGACCTTCGCTCAATGTGGTGTGGATTTGGTATGACCTTTGCCCATCAACAAATGTCAAATTTTTTTTTGCATAGTGGCCATTAATTACTTCACTAAATGTGCCGAGGTCGAACCCCTAGACACCATCACTATGAACAAAACCACCATATTCATGTGGAAGAATAACATATACATATTTGTCTTACCTAAGGCCGCCATCATCTCAGAAAATGATAAGTACTTTGACAATCCATCATTTAGGGAGTTATTCTCAGACCATAGCATTTATAACCATTATTCATCTCAAGGTCATCCTCAGGCTAATGGCCAAGTTTAAGTAGTAATAGAAAATTTTTTCACAACTTGAAGAAAAGACAAGAAAAAGATAAGCGGTTATGGGAAAAAACATTTCCATACATACTATGAGCCTATGGGACCATAGTCAACGATTTGATGGGTGAAACCCCATTCTATTTAACTTTCAATATTGAGGAGGTGATCCCAACTGAGGTCAAAATACCCATGAAAAGGTTATATCAGTTTGAGATAGAGGCTAATAAAGATAGCCTAAAGTTATTCCTGGATAAACAAGTGGATAAGATAGAAGTTGCACTAGTTAAAATAGCATCCTACAAGTAGAAAACAACCTATTGCTTAAACAAAAAAGTCCACCACAGAGGTGGAAGACCTAGTCTTGAGGGAGTCCACTCTAGATACTACTAACCCTAGTGAAAGGAAGCCAGGCCTCAAGTGGGATGTCCAATACGTACTGATAAAAATTGAAAGACCTAATTATTATTACCTCAAGAACATGGAGGGATACAAAAATCACTTATCCCTGGAATGTGGAGCACCTAAAAAAATATTACCAGTGATGTATTAAATGATCATGTAAATTGAAATAAAGATTTTGTTGCCCATGGTGTATTTCTTACGAGTGTTCTTTACGAGGTATAAGGACCTCAACCTTGACTCAAAACTTAAACTATGTCCTGGGAACCACCATTCAAGTTGCAAGGATTTTTACATTGTCTTAAGACTAACAATCAAATCTCTTGGGACATAAAAAAGACTACAGTCCTCCTGTTTAAGAAACCTAAAACGCATAATGAAAAGACTAAAAGAATTATTGAGTTTTTCATCCATAATTCCAAAAGGATAAGGTCTAAGGACCCATGAATAAACCATTTCCTTAAAACAATACCTAAAAATTTTTCGAAGGCCAGAGGTCTCAGACCTTGATAAGAACATCAGATTAAAAATGTATTCAGTTCGAAGGTCTCATACCCCTACAAGGACTTTAAAATTTCAATTTTTTCCATGTTTAGAGGTCTAATTACCCTTTGTTGGACTTGAGGTTTCATTTGTCCACGTGCGATGGTCTTAGACCCATACAAGGACTTAAGATTACCAAATTTTTTTAGTTCGTAGCTCACAAACCCCAGTAAGGACTTAAAATTTTCAAAACTATCCCAACTTTAGTGGTCTTATAACCCTTTTTGGGACTTCATGTTTCATTTTTTCTAGGTTTGGAGGTGCCAAGACCTTACAAGGCCTCCAGATTACAATTAAATTCTGTTCGGAGGCGTCAGGCCCTTACAAGGACTTCAAATTTTCAAATAATTATGACACTTTGGGAGACTATAAGTTTCATTTTCTCTAAGTCTGAAGAGCTCACAAACCTTATAAGGAATTTTCAAAATTTTAGGCTCAAGTTTTAAAACCTAAGATCTTAAGACCCATTACATGTTTTACTTCTTTACATATATGCCCAAAATTTTGGGAGTCTAAGTGCTTGAACAAAATTTGCGTGGTTCCAATCTCATAAAAGAACATGAATTTAAAGTCCTAAGTTTATAACGATTGATGAAGGACTACGTGAACCACAATCAGGACTTTGCCAAACTGTACAAGTGTGAAGTAAAGGTATTAGGGCCCTCAGATCTACTTCAAAAATATCTCCCCCCTGCTCATATTGCTTTACCAAGGAATCTTAGGGATTAGAGGTACTTCTTAGAGGTCTTAGACCCAAGATAGACGTCCATTTTTTCTTAATAGTGCAATGGATTTTATTGTGGGGGATTATTTGTAACTATTTATTATCATTTAATTCTATAGGGACCTGTGTGTAAATATTGAAACTCTATATTATAAATAGAATGTGTTGGGATATTAACGATATTATTCATTCATTCCTCTTAGATGATTTCTCTGTTCTCTATCTTTTTTCTCTCCCTCTTCTTCTTCTCTTCCCTTTATTATGTAAATTTATTATCTCATAAATCTAACATCGTATTAGAGGGGTGTGTAAAGATCAAGTATATGGTTTTGAATCTCTAGAAGCAATTGTATATCCCCTAGTGTATGTAAAACTACTTACTGAAAAGTAAGAGGTGTTAAGACCATCCACAATTTTTCTAGCTTTTTGAAAAATGAGAAGTGTGACCCATTATTGAATCGCATGTTTTGGATCATTGTATTTCGACTCGAACTACATAGATCCGTATGTTTTCTCATGGATTCTCATTGTCATCACACTTTTCAGGTAACGTGTACTCCATTGCTAGTTACAAGTTCAGATCTGCCTAATTCTTATTTTTGTATCATTAATCTGATGTTCATATATCCATCATAGTAGTTATTGTGTGTGTGTTATAGAGTTGGTTCTCTGCAAAGTTATTATTTGGTGTTTTTTGAGACGTGTGTACCCATAAACTGTTCGTAAAAATGTATACCTCAGAAGATAAATCAGGTGCAATAACTTCTTTTACCGATGGGTGATAATAGTGACCATCATCTAGGCCTGTGTATTATGACTATTAGACTGGATGAAACTAATTATATGTAGTGGGCTCAATCTTCTTGTATAAACATTACCAGTCGTATAATGATTTCCCATGTACCATACCTTATCCTCCCACGAATGACCCTAAATACGGTGATTGGGGGGGGGGGGGATGATAATGCCCTAATTATTATGTGGTTATTGAAATTATTGCAACCACAAATTAACAAGAGTTTTCTATTTGTAAAAATAGTAAGAGAGTTGTGGACTGCCATAGAAGAAACATATTTGTTCGTTAGAAATTTTTCCAAACTATATGAACTTGAGCAAAGTATTGAAAATTTAAAAAGGAAGATCAATCTCTTCCCACAAATTCCCATTCTCTATGAGGAAATTGGGAAGAGTATGACCGCTTCCCAGACTATGTACCTATTTATGCAACTGACATTAAGGTATACTGAGCTATGGTAAAATATAGATGTATTTATGAGTTTTGACTGGTTTTCACCGGTATTATTATTAAGAAAGGGTGAAAGTGTTGGGCAACTAACCTTTCACTACTTATGTTTGTCAGGTGTTGTCCTATATACAAACTGAGGAAAGAAGGAAGAAGAATATGTTTCATAATACTGGATCAAAAGTACCTCTGTCAGAGAGTTATGATCTTTCCACCTAGTAATAAAATAAAAAATTTCTTCCAATAGAGGAAGACAATATGATAAGAGCCACTTGAATTGTGACAATAGTAGTCGCACCTGTATAGCTCGAAAAACTTTCTAGGATCTTTATAGGAGAGCAACCTCAACCCCTTCTAGATAGAGATACCCTCGAGTTAGGGGTCCATCAATGTCGGTTATTCCATCCAGGAGTCCTCCTTTGGCATACAACGCAGTGAATAAGCTTGACATTATTGGTCATACCTCTCCCGGACCATCAAGAATATGTCCATACAAGATGTTGATCATCTCAGATAGAAAGTGCTTATCTTCTACAGAGGCTTGCTCAAATTGATCTCTAGTCCATTTCTAAGTCTTCATTCACCTTTAATTTTCTCAGACATTTATTTCTCATTCGTCACATCATGTTTATGCATTATTTGGAATGCTCACTTGGATCGTTGAATCTTTAGCTACTGATTATATGGCTAGTTTAGCTATGATTTTTCTTCGTACAATATACGTTCTGGCCGGGATAATATTAAAGTGACTGAAGGATTATTCAGTCCTATTGTGGGGAAGGGAGCGATTCTGGTCTTTCCAAATATTACCCTCTCCTCCATTCTTCATGCTTCAAAACTTACCAATAATATTCTTTCTGTTAGTTATATTAACAAAAAATTGAATTGTAATATGCCATTCTTTCCATCTCATTATGTTTTTTAATATTTCGTTATGAGGAGGACAATTGGAAGTGAGTGTGAGGGCAATGGATTGTAATTGATTGATGTCAAGCTAATTTCCTCTCATATTGCAAATTAGTATGATGTTAGGGCTAGTAGTGTGAATAATGATCCATTAATGTGATGGCATGACAGACTAGGTCATGTTCCCATTTCGATATTTAAGCGTGTGCTTCCTCAATTTAATTTTATTGCCCCAGTTGTTTTAAATTGTGAACCGTGTGTTCTTTCTAAGAAATTTCATGTCCCTTATTTTACTGGTATTAATGAAACTACAACCCCTTTGCAACTTGTTCATTCTGATGGGTGGGGTCCTGAACTTACTACTTTCTTACTAAGTTTTTGATACTTTGTGGTATTTATTGATAGAAAAGTAAAGTTCATTCCATTTTTATGAACATTCATAAGATGGTTTGTACGCAGTTTAACTATCTCCTCAAGATACACCGATCTAATAATAAAGGGGAGTTTATGTACGGTGATCTTGCCATATTTTTTTTTTATAATAATGGGATTTTACATCAAACCTCGTGTGTTGTTACACCACAAAAAAAATGGTGTAGATGAAAGAAAACATTGCCATATTACAAAGGTAACTCGCTATCTTCTTATGTGTATGAGAGCGCCTAAACCATATTGGGTTGATGCAACCCTAACTATGGTCTATGTCTTTAATCGCATGTCGTGTCGATTATTGGCAACGAATATCCTTTCTCTATTTTACACCATAACTCTCCTTTGTTTAGTTTTCCTGCAAAAGTCTTTGGGTGTGTTTATTATGTTCACCTTCGTCATATAACAAATGAAATGGACCCTAAGGCAGTCTGATGTGTGTTCTTAGGATACTCTGCAACTCGAAAGGGTTATTATTATTATAACCTCGCAATTTGTCATTTTATTTTATCCATGGATGTTACATTCTTTGAGTCAGTACATTTTTATCCACTAGTAGGGATTCTCTATAAGGGAGACTCCTTTTAGTGTAGACAACCCACCTTCCACTCAACCTATATGTCCTCTTCCATCACCTATTCCTATTCATGGGTTGTTGTGCTGATGTCTATTGTTACCAAACTAATGATTTACGATAGGGAAATGAACCACTTGTTTGTACTAGAAGAAAAAAATCTCTCAGTTGATATTTATGTCCCTATTTCCATTTGTAAGGGTGCATGTAATTGTACGAAATACCATATATCTCGGTTTGTCTCTTATAATGCCTTATATAAAACACATCATGCCTTCACTCCCTTTGTAATTTTTTTTAATTCTTACTAACGTTTTAGATATCGTTTGTTAAATCCAATGGAACAGATCCATGGTTGAGGAAATGGGGGATCTTGATAAAAATGGTACATGGGATATTGTTCAGTTTCCTAGAGGAAAAAAGGCAGTAGGCTGCAAATGGGTCTACACAATAAATTATCAAGCTGATGAAAAAATTGAGAGGTATAAAGCTCGACTAGTTACAAAGGTCTTCATTGAGACTTATGGGATCGATTACAATTAGACAATTGTTCTAGTTGCCTAGATGAACTATATACGTGTCCTTATTTCCTTGGTATCAAGTTTATCTTTGCCACTATACCTGTTGGATGTAAAGAATTCCTTCTTTTACGGTGATTGGAGGAATTAGTGTACATGATGATACCTACATGATTTAAACTAGTTGATGGTCAGGATTTAATGTGCAAACTAAATAAGCCTTGTACGGGCTGAAACAGTCTCCATGTGCTTGGTTTGATATTTTTAACACAATAATGAATAGGGTTTGGTACACATATAGACAGTAGGATCATACTATTTTCATAAAAATGTATTAAGGTTACATCATTGCCCTTATTATATATAGATGCTATTGCTATCACTAGAGATAATCCTGAAGAGATATAATGCACGCAGTCTTTCTTGGGAATAGTACTACAGGTTAAAGAACTTGGAATACTAATATAATTTCATAGAATCAAGGTGTGTATATCCAAGTAAGGAGTGTTCATATCTTAACGGAAGTATGTATTTAGATATGCTGGTTGAAATAGGTTAACTTGGAGCTAGACCCACTGATACTCCGAGTGGGAAGAACCATAAGCTAACCCAAAATGATAGAGAATTTTTTTATGATGTGGGGAGATTTCAACATTTGATTGGGATACTAATCTACTTATCTCTGACTCATCCAGATATATCGTACATTGTTAGTGTGATTAATTAGTTTATGCATGCTCTATGGTCTTCTCACCTCGAGGAAATGTATCATGTTCTTTGTTACCGCAAAAGTTCACCTGATTAGGGGTCAATGACCGATTGACAACTAACTTTAGGATATTTCACATTTATTAGAGGTAATCTTATTTTCTGACGTATAAACAAATAGTCTATAATAGTTAGATCTAGTGCAAAGGCTGAGTTTATATCCATTATAGATGGATTTTTTTTAGTTATTATGGTTATAAACTACGTTAAATGATTTTTTATATCCAATATGGGAGCCAATGAACTTGTATTGTGACAACAAGACTGCCATTAGTACTGCCCATAATCTATTACAACATGATAACGCAAATCATGTTGAAGTTGATCGACATTTCATCAAGGAAAAACTTAGTCTTGGGCTCATTTTTAAACCATATGTCAACATGGTTGACCAAGTGGTTGATGTGTTAATTAAGGGTGTGAGTAAACATACCTCACACAACATGTCAGTTAAGGTGGGTATGATAGATATATTTGCACCAACAAATATTGAAACTTATATTATAAATATAATGTGATGGAAGATGAATGACATTATTCATTCATTCATTCCTCTTTGTTGATTTCTCTATTCTCTTTATTCCTCTTCTTCTTATCTTCCCTTTATTATATAAATTGGTTATCTCATAAATCTAATAGATTTCCTCCCTGAGAGCATAATAAAGAAAGGAAACCCTAACATCTTCGTTCCAAAGCTTCTGATCCTCGGAGGTCAGTTCCTACTTCATAATAGTGAGCTCTCAAACTGACTATTTTAAAATCTCCACTTTACCATTAACATGAAGAAGTCTATTTTGTAAGACATGAACCTCAGCCTTCTGGCAACGAAGATTCTCTGTCATCTTAAAATCTCAATTTGGTTGATGGCGTGAAAATGTTTTACTTCCTGCAAAGAGTCCCTTGTCAATTCCATTAGGGAAGAACTTTCCGTCAAATTATTAGTATCTTGAAGTTTATCTTGTTATATAAGAGTGAGATGAGACCTCAGAGATTCCTTCTCCTTACTAAGGACGTTTCTCTCACCCTCAGATTATTAATGTTTCGATCCAATTCCATTCGGGCCAGGATACATTCCTCCGCTATCTCAATATCTCTATTCTAAACTCTGATACCATCAAGGGCGTCAACCAAAAAAGCCTCAGTCAAGTGATGAGATTACAAGAAATTAAGTAAGATGTAAGAATAAAGGCATAAAAGGTAAAATAACTAGAATAAAACCATAGTAACTTTGAAGATATCTTCTTTAATTGGTGGATTATCTCCTCAGTATTAACAAAGCTCTCTCGGGTCCTCTTTGTGGCCACAACATCGGGCTAAGTCATCTTGGCACTTGAGTAGAGGACATCAACCATGGAAGCATAAGTTCTAAAATCCTGAACTAAAGGATGTTAGGAATACCTCTCATCAGAGGTCAACCCCTCTAAATGGCTAAGGGTCTCATCACCCCTCTTTAGGTATTCTCCCTCTTCAGAAATTACCACTTTATTTTTTCCTTTACTCCTTGATACTAGGGGGTGCAAGTCCCTAAAAATAGAAGAACATCATTGGGATTTCTAGGGGTCACACCTTCCCCCAATCATGTTTGCAGTAAGGGAAGATTTTTGATTATAGGTCCTTATTCATCCACCTCGTCCAGCTCAACCTCAGTATCTAGCAATGTGCCATTTTTAAACTTCTTAAGGAACCTCGTCCCCATGGAAGAAATAATTAGGTTGAGATATATTTGGGAAACCACCTCATCATCCTTATTTTCTCTTATTTATTTACTCCAATAATAAGACAAGAAAGAAAATTGGATGTTAGAATAATCGAGGCAAGAGAGAAAAATCAATAAAAAGGCAAGGTTCACCCCTTAGTTGGTTAGTCTCCTTACTCATCAGAGTCAAATGTAATGTCCTCGTTAACCAGGACAGAAAATTGATCTCTACTTGGGTTTGATCCTCTTCGTTCGAAGCCTTTGAGATCTCAAACACCTACTTGGGAATAATTTTCCTATTATAAAAACCTCAGTTAGGAGCTCGAGTCACATTACTTACATCATCACGAGCTTGGGGGGAATAAGGGAAGGCCCCGAATCTACAAGCTTGGGATAAGGTCCTAACCTAATGTAAAATAGGTAGTTAGTTATGACAAAGGTCTCAAAAGGGATGAAGGTCAGTTTTAAGGCCTTCTCCCTCTCCTGATTAGATAGCTCAACAACCACTATACACAAAGTAAGAAAATCATTATAACTCGTACAAAGGTGAGATACAAAAAAATTAATAAAGGCCCACCCAGAGTTAGGGAGGACAAAAAAATAGGGACATCCCATTGGATCATCAAGGATAGTGGTGGACCAGGCACCACCCACAAATAAGTAATTTTCTATCCAGTTCTTGGTCACAATATGCCCATCCATATCAAAGACCACAACAACCTTTGGATAAAGGAATTTCAAACCCCTTTCCTTTGGCTTACTATGCTCTTTAACCCAATACAACCTAAATAATTATATCAGTGTCGCATCACGCAAGCCCCTACTAGTCTCCATAAAGGCTAGGATTGTGGCCATCAGTGCTCTCTAAGAATTGGACATAAGTTGAGAACCAATATATTTGTGTATGCTTAATACCGACGAGGTAACGGGAATTGGGCCCCATATTGCAAGAAGTATTCAGTTAAGTAATCGTACCCTAGGATCAAAGATCAGAACCTTTCATCAGGATTGACATCCTTTAAAATGATAGAGTCAGAAATTTGGCAAATCATTTGGATATTCACTAGGTCGTGATTTGTAATTCGAGAGGTGGAATAATCCCCACCAGTGAAGTTGAGGTCACTCGCCCCCAAATAGGTATCCTTGTAAGTTCATCATTTTCCTAATCAGACAAGGAAAGAGAAACTTTAAGGGCCACTACAGATAGGGGCAATGTGTAGAGGACTTCAGAAGGGGAAAAATACATCTCCAGAAAAAGTAGGAAGATAGGCAATTGTTTTCGAAAGATAGGGGAATGGTTATGCATTTAAGATCTCCCGTCAATGTCTTCTTCTAACTTTAAAAGTATGGTGCCTCAACCTCTCTAGTCCCATCAATCCTCCCAGTCTCTTAAATTCTCTTTCCCAATGACACATCATATATTTTAATGGAAGGTTACAGTCTTATCCCCATCTAAACTAAAAGGATAAGTGTCGCCTTTGATAATTCTTACAAAAAAACAACAAGGGGCTACTGATAATACCCTATCAAAACCTTGAGTTCCAAAGGCTCAAACTTGTTAAAATTCCATTGGTCAAAGAAAAAATCTCCCTAGATAACCTTTCACCTCAAGAAAAATGCTACGTGGCATTAGAGACCTTGGTTACTCCAAAGCGAAAGCTATGAACTATAGCAGACCTTAGTCGCACGTCCTCTCCCCAAATAAGGTTAGTCGTTCTTGCACATTCCATCCAGTAAGCTTAGAGACCTCAACATCAAAGTCCCTTTACAATCTACATGCTCATCCGAACTCAGAATGAGGGGTAATGCCCTCCATAGGTCACCCATCCCTGACTCCTAGGATGTGGTGACATGTGGTACTTCAAGAGATGCTCTTTGCCACTCCACAATCTCTCTAGCCCATTGAACCTTCGATAGTTCTTCTATAAGTTATCAGACGTAGCAGATAGAATGTAAAATATTTTCTACCGACCTCCACTATCCATATCGACTTGATTGACCTATCATTATTTAAGAGATCAACATATAAGGTAATCCACCTATAAATACTTTTCCCACCACTCCACCTCCCCCATGGCATCGCTAGACCTCTGAACTGATAAAGCCATGCCTTGATAACCCACTCATTATCTCTCCAAGAGTTCTCCTATAAATATAAGGATGTTAGAAGGTGGAAGGGGATCGATCTCTAGCAGTAAAGAGACTAAGAGAATCTATTTATCAAACTCATAGGAGTTTTAGTATTCCATAAGTGTTTATACTCCATTCTATACTTCCAGCCTACTGTCGAGAGCTTATATTTATAACTTAGACTAGTTCCATTATTTTTATAAGTTTTACATCTTGTAAAAGCCTGAAACATTACATATTCATCCTTACATAAGTCATTTACTAACTTTCTAAGGTCCTCTATGTTATTGATGAAGGCCGCAAAATCTCAAACTCCATTAAGCAAACTTCTAGTGTATAATACTCAACTACATTCTAGTAAGCAAACATAACACCATTGTAAAGTGCACGTAGAACCATGTCCTAAGGTCTTATTCACTTTAAGCCTTTGTCTCACACTTAACACTTTTCTCCTTATAACCGTTTGAGGTCAAGAGGGGAGTACTTTAGGGTCTATATTCACTTTTAATTTTAACACTCAATAATTTTAACTCGGAAGACTCAATAAGAAACGTCTTCAGTCAAGACTCCTTGTCATGAAAAACTCATGCCACATGTTCTTGTTATTACGCATCTCATCATGATGAAAATAGGGGACTATATTTATGTAAAAATCCGCACATATCCTATAAGTGCGGTGAATAGGATATAAAGAAAATTAATTCCAATTTTGACATAATTATGAAATCTAGCACACCGGATTTTAAAAAACTTGTGAAAGACCAAATTTAACCCATTAAAAATAAATTGAATAAATGTGAAAGAGATTTGAAATTAAGAAAAACAAATTTAAATGTCTTGAATTTCAACTCACACACATAAGTCAAGATCTACTATAATTAATGTCAATTACAAGGTTAGATCCCTTGAACGTTCAATCAACCTACCAGATTATGACCAAACCTCTATCTAAGTTTATATATTCGTGGAATGAACTAAATTAAAAATTAAAAACACAAATAATTACACAAAATCAAATGAAAACCTCGAGTGATTCAATTTCAAAAGTAATTTCACACAATAAGAAAAATTATCTCTAACGTGATTGTTCACAAATTTTTCATATTCACATTTGAGTGTAACCTCATTTAAATAAGCTTCAAGCCCGAAACTTCACTAATCATGAATGGAAGTTCATTCTAATTTGAAGCATAAACACCTGGATCAAATTGCTTGAATGAATTTGTTAAACTAAATAGTTTTATATATGGACCTAAATCAGGAATTGATTGTGATATGCATTAAAGTCGAATTTAGTTTTTTTTTTTTTTGAAAACTATTTCATTAAATAAAAACCCTCATAATACATATATCAACTAGGAATTTAGTCAATTCACTCAATTCTGGAAGGTAAGATTAATTGTAGGAGAGTCTTTGTAAAACCTCTCAAAATTGATTTTAGGTGAAAACTCAATCATTCAACCTGAATAAATTTGGAGCCAAAATGATATTTATAAGCATTTTCCAAATATTGGGAAACTTTGCATACATTATCAAATTCCAGCTGTGTTCACAATACATATCATTCTGGTCAACATGATTCCACATGTATTTGTCCCGTGTTTATTCAAATCACATGAATAATAATAAATTAGCGTCATATGCACGTGAGTGCATAGAATTACAAATTGTAACTTTGCGATGGTTTCAATCAACAAAGCCCAATTTTTTTTGAAGAAAACTTTACATATTTTCAAAATGATATTAAAATTTACTCCAAGTCTAAAAAAATTATTAATTATACAAGTGTGCAAAGCATAAATGTCACAAATCTTCAACAAAAAGGACACAAAGTTATGTCGCATCAGAGATTTGTAGATGCACTCAACCATTAATATCAAACAATGTGTAAGGTAATATAATATAATTAATATATCACCTACGACATTTATATAAGAATCAAATGATGCTATTTATTATGAAAGACTTAATGTTTTGTCAAGTGAGATAGTCAACTATATATAAATGGATTACAATATATTTTCATTAGAGTGGATTCTTGAGCCTTGAATTGGGTCATAAATGACTCACCATGCTTCATGGCACAAATCTCATCCTAACACTTCTTGATTTTAGAGGAAATTACACTAACATTGTCCATATTTAGGGACATATCATATAGCTTAGAGTAAGAATTTTTACACGTCAACCTCGACCTCACTATCATCAACTAAGTCCTCATATTCATGTTTGGAGATTTTGGAATTGGAACCCACACCAACATCCTCAGCGATGTCTTCAATAAGGGAAGTTCAAGGACTTGGCACATACAAAATTATGATGAGCGAGATGTTATTAAACTTAAAGTGACATTTATTTTCCACCTGAGTCATATTCACTTTCGGTAAGGGTAAAATTCCTCATTTCCTTTACTACAAATCTTAGTTTAGTGGGACACTCTACTGACTTATGATGAACACGTTGGAATTCAAAGAGTTTATCTAAATATTTCTCCATATCCTGTTTTTCTTCTTCAATCACCTCGAATACTTTCATAACTTTTTCTGTAACACCCCGTACTTTCGGGAATAATTAAATTTCATAAATGGGTGTAAAGTGAGAATTTGAGGTATTTCTCTGAATAATAATTTTTGGAATTTTTGAAGGTTGGATGATTTCAGAGGTGTGTTTCATTTACTTTTGGGACTAAGTAAATAAGTTGGATTATTTAATTACATGTCGTAGTGGGTAAAGCGACAAAGGATAAAATTTTAATTGGAAAACCCGTATTGAGATATGTCGGGTTTAATTTAGGGGGTTGCGATCAAGTACCTCGAATGGAAATTCCAATTACACGGTTGGTCTCGGAATGGTCGAGATAGTTAGAATAGAGTATCCGGGGGTATTATTTAGGCTTCAAGAATTTTTGGGATTAAAAGGAACTCATAATTGAGTGAACGAGTCATTTTTGGTTTTAAAGGGATAAACCCTTTTTCTCCCTATATAAGGCAAGGGAGGGGGAAAGAAAAGAAATAAAAGAAAGTGGAGTGGAAAGGAAGAGAGAAAAGAGGAAGAAAAGGGAGGTTCTGGCCAAACTCTGCGGGATTCGACTCGGGATCGTCGGATTTTATCCACGGGGGCAAGTGTTTACTTGCTTTATTTATTTTGGAACATAAATCTCATATCAAAATTTGGTATAAACAAATCAGAAGATTTTCGGGATGGGATTTTATGAATCAAAATGTGTTTTCGGAAAATAAATGAGTAAACCCCTACTTTTATCCAATTTGAGAAATTTAGGAAATCATTGAAATCATTTGTTGGTTTGGGTTCTAGGACGTTTAGAACCCATTTTATATGTGTACATATCATTGTTTGAGGTGGGAGGATGTTGGGGTAGGAGATAAAAGCTTGGGAGAAGCATTAATGGTCGAAATAGCTTCTCGGAGAAGAAGTTGTCCGAAGCTATCGATTGATCGAGGGTATAGGATCGATCGATCGAGGGTATATATCCCAGGTCATTATCGTCTCGCGTTCGAGTGCGATGTGTGTAACTCCAATTGCAGGGGGAACATAACTTCCTCCACCATCATGTGTTTTTACCATGACCATTAAGAGAGTCTGTCTTGGTACCGTGGTTCAGTGAGTAAACCCGGGATTGGATCGGCACTATGAGACCACATCCTTGAGTTATAGCTCGTTGGGATGGTTATTGTACTTGTGGGTTTAGTACACTACATGCGTATGAGAGGAAGAATATATATATATTTATCTCTGCTAGAGAATAGAGATAAAACGAAGATAGAGTAAACCTTAGTCCGAGAGATATGATCCGGATCTATATTGTAAGATGTATATGAGAGTGAGTATGATATGTATATTATTATATAAGTATGTTTATATATTCATTTTGTACTGAGGGCCTAATGGATCTCGATCGTTGACACTGCCAAGTAGTAGTGTATCGAGGGGGTTTCTTGTTTGGATTTCGCTTCGCGAGACACCCCACGCACGAACGCAGTGCAGTGTTGAGAATGGAGATAAGTTAGCCATTAGCATTCGGGTTGTCGAGGTGTCTAGAAGACGGGTGAATTAGATTAGTTAGGTGGGGTATATTAACTAGGATGTTTTAAAAGAAGGCTTTAGGCGTGCACTATTAGAAGATGGTTGAGGGGTATCTCATGGGAGTGCGATACCAATTTAAATATGAGACAAACTTATTTTTTTTTTAAATAAAGCATTTATGCACTTACAAAATATTTTTACAACTCGGGCTCTGACCCGTTTTCCTATTTTCCTTTTCTTGCTATATATTATATGTATATATAGGTGTCTAGACACAAGGCCACCTGGATGATGATTCTTTCAAGTCAGACGTCTGCTCCAGCAGCTGTGGATGCATGAAGGTTCACTGTACACGCTTCTATCCTTGTAATCTAGATATGAGGTATTGTATAAACATTCGGGCTACCAACCCACTTGCATTTATTTATTATTTTACCGCCTTTGAGTGCGGCATTTGTTCGGATTGTATTATTGTTGAACCGAGTGTTTGGTTATTTGATTTATTTTCAGTTTCATTTATTCAAACTGTGTGAATGTTTTAATTGAATATTGTTTAAAAAGATTACTTAAATAAAATTTTTACTCCAACCTAATAGGTTATTAGTAATTAATTTGGTTTTCTACAGTGATGCTAAGAATGAACCATATGAGACTCTTGTTTTAATTTGGTACAGGAGTGATCGCCGATATTTTAGTTAGGAGGGGTGTCACCGATGGTATCAGAGCATCAGGTTCTAGTGTCCTTAGGAGTTTGTGCGGACGTACTACGCTTCAGCGTTGCCTTAGATTTGATGTAGAGCCTCAGGAATTAGGATTGTTGATTTCTCTTGTGAGATTTCATTCTCCTGCTATTATATGAGATTATAATTAATCTTTTGCGCACTCATTTGAGGTTCCTGTGATGATCGAGAAATGGCGACCAGGGAAGGCCGTGATGACGGCAGGAGGAGGCAGGGCTTAGCTGGAACAATTAGTTAAGTCAGGGACTAGGATCGCAGAAGAGGTCACTCCCCTTGTGGCATTTGTTAAGGATTGTTGTGGTGACTACTAGAGTATAGTAGCCATGAGTAACTAAGTACCACTATAGTAGGAAGTGGTTCTAAACTTAAATTTCCCGGTAAAGTTGAATTGGAAAAAAGTTCGAAGGGTCATCGCTAAGGACCATACATTGAGGTTTAAGTCATACGGAGTCGGTGTAGCTTTATGTAGTGGAAGTAGAAGGCTCGAGAGAATGGTCTTAGAATAGCTTATGGAAAAATAACCATATGTGAAAATTTGAGGAAAAATTTTCACTCATAGGAGCAATGTTGAAATGGTGGGAATGGTAGTCACCATATTCGGGGGAGCATGATGTTTTGCTCATAGAGGGATCTTATGGATGGATACAACCGTTAGTTCCTTTGGGTTATCGGTAATGAAGAGAATGTAGTGTTTGGATCATTCACATAAGATTCCGTTAGATGCCGACCATGAATCAAGAGTGATAAGGATAAGTAAGCTTTGTACCTAAGTAAGGTAGGTACAATGAAGACAGGGTCCTTCAGTGGAAGGATAGGTTTGCTGAATAAGTGTTGCTAACACTTGTGGAGAATTTGTATCCATGGAACCCATTAGTGGACATCTACCCAGGGAATTCATGGAGCCAAGGATGTTAAAGCCGATAGTAGAGTTCCTTGTAATAAAAAGATAAGGTAACTATGCAGGAAATTATCAGGATCGAGGCTATAGAGTCCGAGATACTGATAATCTTAACATGGTCAGGGTGACCAGAGATGGGGATAGGTCACTATTTGGAGTATAGAACCACATGGGTAGTCCTTAACTAGTAGAAATTAAAGTACAAGAATGGAGTGCCGAGTGGGGCATCAATTAAAGTAGTTTTTTAGGTTCAGTTAGGACAAGTGTACTAAGTACGTGAGCCATTTGGAGCAGCCAGAGAGATTGGCGAAGTTATCATTATGAGTTTTACCTCAGATGGGGGAGGTATATTTGGTGTGACTAGATAAAGTCGTGGTATTTCGTTAATCCTAGGTTTGTGTGTAATTTGAGCTTTGTGTCAGTATCGATAACATTAATATAGTGCATGTCTATGTGTTTTCCGTGGTAGCGGAATTATATTTTCCCTTCATTCGGTGTAAAAGCGGGTGTTGATATTTTGAATATATATATATATATATATATCTAGTTTGTATTACCCGTTCTATGTGTGATATATGAGTATATTATTTTTCTGAGTATAAAATATTCTTTGATGATCGGAACGATAGAAGGCTAATGATTGCACGACTATTGTGTCCGCGGTTCGAGAGTGGAATAGGTTATTGTTACGATATCTCACTTGGTTACAGGTTGAGTTTGCCTTTGTCGTTATGGGTAGATGGAACTTTTGTAAGCAGAGGTTTCCTTATTATGATTTGAGTGAGTGGCGACCTTATAGATATTATTTTACGGTGTGCCAGATTTATTGTTAAGATGTAAGATTAATTTCATTGTTGTTTGCACTGAGGACTTAGTGTTAGTACAAGCGCCTCGTGGTGTGGCTCCTAGAAGGAAATATGAGTTTCGTCCACATTTTGTTGATTGGTGGGATGGGTTTATCCCAGTGGCATATTTGAAGATTAACGGACCTCCACAACCGATAAAGTTAAGTAGTAGTGTATTGGAGGGGTTTCTTGTTTGGACTTCGCTTGTGAGACACTCCACTCATGAACCTTAACGACGTCGGGAGTGGAGAGATGTTATAGGATGCAAGAATGTTGATTTCGTGAATAAGTCATATAGTGTGGATGAAACATTATAGACTGAGAGCCGTGTGATGATGGTATGCTTAGAGATGGAAGTGCTATGGAAAAGCATTAAAATGGTTCTCTCACCGTAGTATGACGGTGAGACAAGGTAAAGGAAAGTTGATTTAAGTCTTGTAGATGGGCCTTGATGAGAAGGCAAATTCGAAGATAGTATGTTTTGGGTATGAGGTTCATAACATGTTTGAAGGGAGTAGGTGCCTTGATTAGTTAGATTTTTCCTTTTCTCCAAGGTGAAGGATGGAGTGGTAGATGTACGTGGGTAGGTTAGTGAGGCAGGATTTAGGACATCCAGCTGATGTGCCTTAGGCCTTTATATCTCGATGACCGATGATGAGAGGGAGTAGTGTAGCGGGAGGGTTCCTTATCTGGATTTTTCTTTACGAGATGTCCCACGCATGAAACCGAGAAAATGTTGGAAGTTAAGAGAGGCATTGGGCACTAGGGATATACTTAGGATTATACTCATTTTGGGTGGGTAGGGCAACGCGTAGATCGTAGGATTATTAGGGAGTAAGTTCGATAGAGTTGGTAGCACCGATATAGGAAGATTTTTGGGAAGTAAACCACAAGAAGATTGGTTGATTAACCCTAAGGATAATTGAATTTCGTGGGTTGGGAGGACCCATGTGTGAGTATTACATCGAGGAAATGAGGCCCTTATTTAGAGAGAGTGTACGTGTTGAACATTTTCAATGGTTATGTTGATAGGCATGAGTTAAAAGATGTTTAGGCACATTGGTAAATTGGTTTTTCCTACCGCCTGAAATAGAAGGGGCGTAGTATATAAAGTTGAAATTTATGCCGTGAGGCAGTCACGAAAGGATTGGGAGTGTGTTGGATGGAACTTCGTGAGAGGTAGGCGATAATCCAATTGTATAGGGCAATAAGAGGTAGTATGCCCAAGATAAGCGATGACACTAACGAGGGTGTTTGAGCATTAGAGAAATTTCTTTTTGGGGGAAATTAGATATCCAGATGTAGACGAGTGGACGTTTAGAATCGTGTTTGGACGTTAGAGCGGCGGCTGTAGGCTCGTATTTCTACGTGGATTATTAGAAATGATGGGTGCGATGTAACATTATTAGAGTCACTTTACGACCGTGGTAGCAGTATAGTGTCATATAAACCTAGTTGGAGATGAGTGCCGAATGAGTCTATGGTTGAGAGACATTGGGTTAGTACTTTTCCCCTTAAGGCATTAGGATGTGGAGCGATCCACGAATATTGTTGTTTGTATCTGAATTTTGAGGATGAAATTCCGTTGTAAGGGTGGGGGGAGTATGTAACACCCCGTACTTTCGAGAATAATTAAATTTCATAAATGGGTGTAAAGTGAGAATTTGAGGTATTTCTCTGAATAATAATTTTTGGAATTTTTGAAGGTTGGATGATTTCAGAGGTGTGTTTCATTTACTTTTGGAACTAAATAAATAAGTTGGATTATTTAATTACATGTCTCAGTGGGTAAAGCGACAAAGGATAAGATTTTAATTGGAAAACCCGTATTGAGATATGTCGAGTTTAATTAGTGGGTTGCGTCAAGTACCTCATATGGAAATTTTGATTGCGCGGTTGGTCTCAGAATGGCCAAGATAGTTAGAATAGAGTATCCGGGGGGTATTTATTAGGCTCCGAGAATTTTTGGGATTAAAAGGAACTCGTAATTGAGTAAACGAGTGATTTTTGGGTTTAAAGGAAAAAACCCTTTTTCTCCCTATATAAGGCAAGGGAGGGGGAAAGAAAAGGAAGAAAATAAAGAGGAGAGGAAGGGAAGAGATAAAAGTGGAAGAAAAGGGAGGTTCCAGCCAAACTCCGTGGGTTTCGACTCAGGATCGTCGAATTTTATCCACGAGGCAAGTGTTTAATTGCTTTATTTATTTTGGAGCATAAATCTCATATCAAAATTTGGTATAAACAAATCAGAAGATTTTTGGGATGCGATTTTATGAATCAAAATGGGTTTTCGAAAAATAAACGAGTAAACACCAACTTTTATCCAATTTGAGAAATTTAGGAAATCATTGAAATCATTTATTGGTTTGGGTTCGAGGACGTTTAAAACCCATTTTATATGTGTACATATTGTTGTTTGAGGTTGGAGGATGTTGGGGTAGGAGATAAAAGCTTGGGAGAAGCTTTAATGGCCGAAATAGGTTCTCGGAGAAGAAGCTGCCCGAAGCGATCGATCGATCGAGGGTATAGGATCGATCGATCGAGCATTGATCGATCGAGGGCAAAGGGTCGATCGATCGACCCTGTAGGATTTTTGGCAATTTTGCCTAGGGTTAATTCTATGGGTTGAGTTCTAATTTTTGATTGGTTATAGCTTATTCACTGGAGGAAATAAGTATATATAGTAATCTAGCACTAGACATTTGGGGAAAAATTTATGGGGGCTAGGAGGGTGCTATAATTGTGTGGTATTAAGGTATATTTTTTAGGAAAGTGAATAAATTGAAGGATTAGAAAATTTGGGAATTCCAGAAATATAAGAGGGGACTTTTAAATCATTATTATTGGAATGAAATATATACCCTGGATTAATTGGGTAAAATCCATGATTTATTTAATTATGGATGTTCGAAGTGAGGGACACCCAAAAGATTATTTTAGCGAGCGATTATAGCTGAATAGTCATACGAGTAGGGAAGAGGAAGTGTATATGGAATTAGTGAGTAATTCCTATGAGGTGACTAGGATGGAATTTGGGTTACAGGTTAAAGATAAGTTGAGGGTATAATTATTTTACAGTTATGTATCGGGATATTTATAGAGTATATAAATCCCTAACAAAGATTAAGGTGTGAGATATATTTAAGTAGGAGAATACTTAAATGCCTCTATGAGATTGGCAATTATAGCCAGGTATACACTTGAGGAGTGATTAGTGTATATGTATATATGTATATATATACAATGTGATTAAAGTATACATTTTATACGATATGAGTACATATATTTCTATTTGTGATTGATGTATGTGTATCTTAGAGGCTTGTTCCACGGGCTTTCCTTTGGTATAGGGTTGGAACAACCAGATTATATATTTCCCTAGTGTGATCCAGGGAGGTTGCGCGATGTGGTTGAATCCACTGGCTTGAGGAGAAGGGAGAGTATATTCCCAAGGTTATTATCGTCCCGTATTCGAGTGCAATGTGTGTAACTCCACTTGCAGGGGAAACATGACCGCCTCCACCGTCGTGTATTTTTACCATGACCATTGAGAGAGTCTGGCTTGGTACCGTGGTTCAGTGAGTAAACCCAAGGTTGGATCGACACTATGAGACCGCAACCTCGAGTTATAGCTCGTTGGTATGGTTATTGTACTTGTGTGTATAGTACACTACTTGCGTATGGGAGCAATAATATATATATGTATCTCTGCTAGAGTATAGAGAGAAAATTAATATAGTGTAAACCTTAGTTCGGGAGATATGATCCGGATGTATATTCTAAGATGTTTATGAGAGTGAGTATGATATGTATATTATCATATAAGTATGTTTATATATTCATTTTGTACAAAGGGCCTAATGGATATCGACCATTGACACTGCCAAGTAGTAGTGCATAGGGGGGTTCCTTGTTTGGATTTTTCTTTGCGAGACACCCACGCACGAACGCAGTGCAATGTTGAGAATGGAGAGAAGTTATCCCTTAGTATTCGTGTTGTCTAGCAGACAGGTGAATCATATTAGTTAGGCGGGGTAGCTTAAATAGGATGTTTTAAAAGAAAGCGTTACCCATTCACTATTAGAAGATGGGTGAGGGGTATCTCATGGGAGTGCAATACCAATTTAAATATGATATAAACTTATTTTTATAAGGACATAAATTTCCAATTGAGTCCCTGTATTGTTTTGACTTAATTCCGTGAACAAAACTGTGTTTGTAATATGTCATAGGGAGTTTTTTCTTTTGTACGATCCCACTTGGTCTATGACATATTGAAGAAAATTGAAGACGTTACGACAAAGCTTGACAGAATTAATCATGCCGATGTTTAATTGGTGCAAGTTTAATCATCTTCAAAGTTAATTGCATTCTGAGATCACTCAGGTATGAATGCGTTTAATTAATGGTGCTCGAAATTATTTTATAAAAGATAAGGATGTAATTTTTATAAAGAAAAATGTTTTTAAATGGTTTATAGTGTTTTGAAGGTTTACACTACGTTTTTATTCTGATAAGTTCAAATAGGAGTTTGACTTATTTGAATATCTCTTTGAAGAGATGTTTTGACCAAAAAGTCAAAAAGTCAACTATATCACTCGAACGACATCAGATCTCGATCAAACGAGATGCTGATGTCGCTCAAACGATATGCTTAAGTCGTTCGAACGACACATTTTTTGAGGCGGTGTTTAAATCCTATTTAAATAATGTTTGCATCAGAATTTTGGAAGTGTGCTTTCTGGAAAAGAGTTTTACGAACCAGAACATTGTTTGCACATGTTTTCTAAGGGTTAAAAGTCTTAAACACATCCTTAGAGTTTTGAAAGATCATAGTTATCATTCTTATATGTTTACGTGATCTTGCGGCACTAAACTTGTTTGTTCTACACATTGAACTTCAAAGGGTTTTGCTGTGAAGAAGCGACGGACATCGTGTTCAACATCATAGACGTATCAAAGCCATATCGGTGGACACTGAGACATACGTGGACGCATGTTTTTTGGACAGGTATCGTAGAAGACGGAATTTCTGCGTGGGCACTATTGAAGAACGGTTGAAGATCAGAAAAGCGTCAAGATCCGTGGGGATCGAGTCTTAGTGTAAGGTTAATCTGTCTTTGTAAAACCATTATTCATAGTAATTGTCTGGCTTGAGCCATCCGAGGTTGTTTTCCCATTTTGGGTTTTTTTCCTCATACATTCGGCATTGTGAGTATTCTTTACTTTATTTACTTGCTTTAATCACTAGATGCATGTTTAGGATTAATCAAGATAAAATTAGTTTAAAGTAAGAATTTGGTTTTCACAACTTGGTTTGGAGCATAATTAAAAGTTGGATATTTTTTGAAGAAAAATTAGTTTTTTTTGAAACACACATATCGGGCCACTCGCAACACTTTCTCAAATTTGTATCAGAGCGGGTTACTCTAAATTATCGAGTGATCCTGATTTTTAAAGTTATTTTCCTGATACAATTTGACTACTCACATTTTCAAATTAGTATCAGAGCTAGAAAGCATTTTTATTTACTTTGTGATCCCGTGTGCTGTTTATCTCTCCTGTGTTTGTTTTCTATCGATGGATTCTCTAAGCATTAACGATCTACATCGTTTGAATTTAAAGTTTGGAAATCGTATTGAACTTTTGGAGAAAGAAAATTATGGTATAAAAAATAGGATTGAATATTTGCAAAGCTTTCAAATTCAAAGAGATATTTGTCGTGAACACTTTAGTTCCCTGTTTAAAGATTTTAATATATTAAAATTGGGCAAAAATGAGAGTGATGATAGAGTCCTCTTTTTAGAAAAAGAGTTAGAGGATTTGAGAAATTCTACTGTTTGTGTCGTTGAGGAAAATATTTTGATCAATGATTTTGTGGCACGAGAAAAGTCTCTTAGGGATAAGTTTGCTCACATTGAGGGGAAGCGAGATAACCTTCTAGGGTTAATTCAAAATTTAAAGAAGGAGTCCCAAATTTTTTAGGAGTCTAATATTTTCTTGAGTCGAAAGTTTTGAAGTTAAAAAATTATTTAAATGACTCGAGTAGTGATGGTAGCGGCTTATCTTGTTCTAGTGGTTCCATTGTAAAAGCCAAAACCATAGTTTCTTTCAAAGCGTTAACCACATCCGAGGGTATTAGAAAAGGTCAACCTAAAGGTCATGTTCCTCGTCGTGTTTTCACATGTTCTCATTGTGGTAGGAAAGGTCACCATAGGAGTTTCTGTTTTGATCTTAGAAAAGACACTAGGAAGATTAAACGTAGTATTCCATCGGTTCCAAAACCCGTTTTGTTAGGTATACACCTGTTTCGGTTTGGAAATCCGTTTTGTAGATGCTCAATGCTTCGTTGGTTGATTCTCACATGCATGCACATGATTCATCTCTTGCTATTTCTTAAGGATAGTAGCTTGCATGTTTTGTCATACGCTAGCCCTTGCATCATGATTTATTATTTGCTAGTTATATGACATGTTTATCTCTTTGTATTTTATTTTTTACTTGTTTGAGTCTTATTTGAAAAGTACAAAAACATTTTGTTTTTTGAGAAAATTTTGAAAATCCAAAAAGATTTTTGTTTTTATTTTTATTTTTGAGTTTACACGTTTGATGTGGTATATTGATGTGCTTGGACCCCCCGTCGTGTCATTATCCATGTGGGTAGGACATTTGGTCATTATTATCGATGCTTATAATGATCTTAACCATTGTTTATATGGGGTTGTTTCGATGATGATATGCATTTTGATTCAACTTTGTATATATGCCAACATTGCACACATGCACGATTTTATATGGATGTTTGACTTCTCTTGCATATTTGAATTTGGTGAGGCGTTCTTATCTCAATCTTGTCATATATGCGTAAGTAGACTTAACCAGAAGTGTGCATGTAATAACCATTTACCATGAGGATTTAAAATTAAAAAAATGATGAGTGATTCACAGGAAAGGGCTTCGAGAGTTCAAATTGACTCGTCGTGAATGCCACCATTTAAAAGAGCTCAAAAGAAAATGAAAAATGCTAAGAATAAGGCCAATACGATTTTCTCTAAGTTGATAATGATAGAAACCTCTAAAGAACTTGAAAAAAATATTTTTCTATGAGAGTGTTTGGTTGGAGAAATTTTAAACTGGTTTGCACAACTAATCTTAATGTTGAAACATTGCAATTTGACGCTATTGTTTGTAGAATCATCAAAATTCTGGATTTGTGTGCATGTAGTATGCTTAGTTCATTAAGCTCACATTTTTATTATCATATGGCTATGATAAAGTTTGATGATTTATCGCTATTAATTAGAGCTTCTTGATCGTTTCGATGTGTTGGAATTGTGACTCATTTGTTGTAGCTTCACGCCCATTCATTCCATATCCATGTTTGAGCACATCGGCACTATGTTTGCATGTAACCCGCATTTTAAGTTTTTATGAGTTTTTGCATTTTGTGTTAAAAGCTTACTATTTTAGCACTATTTTGCCTCTGTCAGGCCCTTCCTAGAATATTTTTGTGGAAATTTTTTCACTGGGCAATATTTTATAATATTTCTGGGAAACTGGGAAACTTTGGCAGGTCGAGCGAAGTCGTTCAAACGACAACTCATCTCGTGCGAACGACTTCTGTACTTCGTTCGAGAAACTTCCTCATCTCGTTTGAGCGAAGTCCCTGGCTCGTTCGAACGATAGAGTCAAAAATGGCTTCTGATTGGTTTGCAGTCCTCTGTTTCAAATTGGTATATTTTTGGTACTGCAGGAAGCATTTCGGAACTGATTGGTTTATATGCAGGTTCTTTTATTTCAAAATTGGTATTTTTCATATAGTCCGTTTATCACACTTGATTTGATTAGTATACTCTTTGTGTGATTTCTTGGTTTACTAGCTACTGATTTATCACTGCTTGATCATATTTAGCTAGTTGTTTCATAGTTATCTAGTGTTTTTCATTTATCAAATTGGTATCAACTTGATTTAATTTGGTATCATATTTTCATGCTAGATATTTCAAATTGGTTTTTCTTTTCACCGGATTGTCTATTCGAGACAAAAAGGGGGAGAGATATATGTGATGTAGGGGGAGATTTGTTGAGCGTTTCTATTGATATATGGATTTTGAAATTGATTGTATTTCTTTCATATTTGTATCAAATAATTTCTCTCATGTTTCAAATGATTTTTTCATATTAGAAATATAAATTGGTATCATTTGTTCCTCCATACATCACTGGTTATTTGTTTGTTTGTTTCATGTGTGTAGGTATGCTTTAGCTATTCGATATTTTAAGTCTATATCACATATAAACAATTTATGCTTGCCGGTGCTACACATTCTAGTTCGTGTCCTGTATTTTTTATTTTGGGTTTATAGGATGGGATTTAGGTGTCATACGTCTTGACGGCCCGGTTAGACATTTCACTAGTTTAGTTTGTCTCAGAATAGTAAAAGGGGGATATTTGTAAGGACATAAATTTCCAATTTGTGACACCCTGCCTAATAAAATACCGGGAGATCACTCCTATATCAAATTACAATAGGAGTCTCATATGGATCATTCTTAGCATCACTGTCAAAAATCCATTTTAATTACTAATAACCTATTAGGCTGACGTCAAAATTTTAAGTAACTACTCTTTTTAAACGACTACAAATAAAAACATCCACACAGTTTATATGAATGAATCTGAAACGAAATAAGATAACCGAACAATCGGTTCAAATATGATACAACCATATCGAATGCCGCACTAAAAGGCATAAAAGAATAAATAAATGCAATTGGGTTATTAACCCGAATGTTTATACAATACCTCCTATCCAGATTACAAGAATGGAAGCGTCTATCGAGAACCTGCACGCATCCACAACTACTGCAACTGACGTCTAACTCGAAAAAAGTTTTATCCAGGCATCCCTATGTCTGGACACCTATGTATATATATATAATATATAGCGAGAAAGAAAAAATATAGAAACGGGTCAGAGCCCGAGTTGTGAAAATATTTAGCAAGTGCATAAATGCCTTATTTTTAGAAAAAGGTTTTACCTCATATTTAAATTGGTATCGCACTCCCATGAGATACCCCTCACCTCTCTTCTAACAGTGCACACCTAACGTACTTATCTATAACATACTAGTTAAGCTACCCCGCCTAACTAATCTAATTCACCCATCTACTAGAAACCTCTACAACCCGAGCACTAAGGGCTAAACTTCTCTCCATTTTCAACACTGCGCTAAGTTCGTGCGTGGGGTGTCTCGCCAAGCGAAATCCAAACAAGGAACCTCCCCGATACACTACTACTTGGCAGGGTTAATGGTAGAGATCCATTAGGCCCGTAGTACAAAACTAATATATAAATACACACTTATATGATAATATACATCTTACAATATACATCCGGATAATATCTCCCGGACTGAGGTTTACTTTATTTTCATCTTTATAACACACATTCGGATCTATCTCCCGGACTGAGGTTTACTTTATTTTCATCTTAATAATACACATCCGGATATATCTCCCGAACTGAGTTGCATTCTATTTTCATTTACAAAATGTTTACCAATTCAATTTCATTTCAAAACTTTCTATTTCCCTTCTTCTTTAAAGGAAGTTTTATTATCATAAAAATGCATTTCTGTTTCATAACATCCCATTTCCCTTCTTCCATCCAGGAAATGTATTTAAATCCAATTTTATTATCATAAAAATGCTTTTTCATCTCATATGCTCCCATTTCCCTTTTTCCATCCAGGAAATGTATTTAACTTCCCATTTCCCTTCTTCGATCTAGGAAATGTATTTAAAGCCATTTTATTATCATAAAATGGTTTAACCTCAATAATGTCCCACATTATTGAGAATGGTTATATTATATATCATATAACGTATCTAAGACCGCCCGTTCGGGTTTCCCCACTGTGCACGCCCCTAAATGGCTATCATCTTCCAGGGCCAATCAGCAAGTCAACCTGGGATCCTAATGAAATGTCGGGAAGCGGCCATATGCCTGCGGGAGAGTCATAACCACACCCATAATTGCCTCACCATCGCATAAAAACATATAATAATCACTCATACGGCCTAGGAATACATTCACCATGCTTTCAATATCCAGGGACTTCACCTTATGCGCGCAACTTCCCTTGTGATAGTGATTTTGAGAGGTGTGTATACATAAATTATCATTTATGAAAATCATTTATTTTTCCATTTGAAAACATTCATATTTTACATTCTCAAAATCATTTATTCTCAATGATTAAGTACCCACTTTATAATGAGCATTTCTTATTCTCATTGACATATATATTACCTTGTTCTTATGCACAAGGAATATACTTATATAATACACATCCGTATCATTTTTATACATACTTTAATCACATTGTATACATACTATATATTCCTCCTCGAATATATATAAATGGCCATAATCCGATGATCCCGAGTCGAATCCCATGGAGTTTGGCCGGAATCTCCCCTTTTCATCTTTTTCTCTCCTCCTCTCTCTCTTCTCTCTTTTTTTTTCTATTCTTTCCCCCTTTCCCTCTTAATATAGGGAGAAAAGGGTTTATACCCCTTAAAATCCAAAAACAACCCGCTTAATCAATTACGAGTTTCTTTTAACTCTAAAATTTCTCGAAACTCCATCTCGATAATCGGACACTCTTTTCCGACTATCTCGGCCATTTCGAGACTCACCGCGCAGTTGAAATTTCCATCTGAGGTACTTGACCGCAACTCACTATTTTACCCCACACGACTTAATGTTGGTTTTCCAATTTAAATCTTACCTCGTGTCGCTTTGCCCAACGGAGACATATAATTAAAATACCTCGACATATTTACTTAACCCCAAAAGTAAATATTTCACCCATCGACAATCATCAAATCCTTGAAAATCCTTAAAATTACTATTCCAGGAAGTTCCCCAAATTCCAATTTAGACTCAATTTTGGAATTTAATTATCTCCCAAAGGACGGGTTGTTACACAATTGAGTCCCTGTATTATTTTGACTTAATTTCGTGAACAAAACTGTGTTTGTAATATGTCATAGGGAGTTTTTTATTTTGTTACGATCCCGCTTGGTCTATGACGTATTGAAGAAAATTGAAGACATTGCAGCAAAGCTTCAAAGAATTAATCATGCCGATGTTTAATGGGTGCAAGTTTAATCGTCTTCAAAGTTAATTGCATTCCGAGATCACTCTAGTATGAATGTGTATAATTAATGGTGCTCGGAATTATTTTATAAAAGATAAGGATGTACTTTTTATAAAGAAAAATGTTTTTAAATGGTTTATAGTGTTTTAAAGGTTTTCACTACGTTTTTATTCTGATAAGTTCGAATAGGAGTTTGACTTATTTGAATCTCTCTTTGAAGAGACGTTTTGAACAAAAAGTCCAAAAGTCAACTCTGTCACTCGAACGACATCAGATCTCATTCGAACGAGATGCTGATGTCGCTCGAACGACATGCTTAAGTCGTTCGAACGATACATTTTTTGAGGTGGTGTTTAAATCCTATTTAAATAGCGTTTGCATAAGAATTTTGGAGGTGTGCTTTCTGGAAAAGAGTTTTACGAACCAGAACATTGTTTGCACATGTTTTCTAAGGTTTAAAAGTCTTAAACACATCCTTAAAGTTTGCAAATATCCTAGTTATCTTATGTGTTTACGTGATCTTTCGGCACCAAAGTTGTTTGTTCTACACATTGAACTTCAAAGGGTTTTGCGATGAAGAAGAGACGAACATCGCGTTCAACATCATAGACGTATCAAAGCCATATCGGTGGACACCGAGACATATGTGGACGCGTGTGTTGTGGACAGGTATCGTAGAAGACGAAATTTCTGCATGGGAACTATTGAAGAACGGTTGAAGATCAGAAGAGCGTCAAGACCCGTGGGGATCGAGTCTTAGTGTAAGGCTAATCTGTCTATGTAAAACCATTATTCATAGTGATTGTCTGGCTTGGGCCGTCCGAGGTTGTTTTCCCGTTTTGGATTTTTTTTCTCATACATCCGGCAATGTGAGTATTCTTTACTTTATTTTACTTGCTTTAATCACTAGATGCATGTTTAGGATTAATCAAGATAAAATTGGTTTAAAGTAAGAATTGGGTTTTCACAACTTGGTTTGGTGCATAATTAAAAGTTGGATCAAGATAAAATTGGTTTAAAGTAAGAATTGGGTTTTCACAACTTAGTTTGGTGCATAATTAAAAGTTGGATATTTTTCGAAGAAAAATTGGTTTTGTTTGAAACACATATCAGGACACTCGCAACACTTACTCAATTTTTAAAAAAAAACATAAAGCATTTATGCACTTGCAAAATATTTTTACAACTCGGGCTCTCACTCGTTTTCCTATTTTCCTTTTCTTTCTATATATATTATATATATATAGGTGTCCAGACATAGGGACTCTTGGATGATGATTCCTTCGAGTCAGACGTCTGCTACATCAGCTATGGATGCATGAAAGTTAACTGTAGATGCTTCTATCCTTGTAATCTAGATATGAGGTACTGTATAAACATTCGGGCTAACAACCCACTTACATTTATTTTTTCTTTTACCGCCTTTGAGTGCGGCATTTCTTCTGATTGTATTATTATTGAACCGAGTGTTCGGTTATTTTATTTCTTTTCAGTTTCATTCATTCAAACTGTGTGAATGTTTTAATTGAATATTGTTTAAAAACATTAGTTAAATAAAATATTGACTCCAGCGTAATAGGTTATTAGTAATTAATTTTGTTTTCGACAGTGATGCTTAGAATGAACCATATGCGACTCATGTTTTAATTTGGTAGAGGAGTGATCGCCCGGTATTTTAGTTAGGCGGGGTGTCACATCTTCCACTCTTTTTCTCAAACATTATAGTATTAAACATATTAACTTTGATAATTATCTTTAATTTCTTGTCCAATTATGTTAAATACCCTTCTTCATTCCTCAACGTGTCAAAATAAAAGGAATCCCCCTTTTGGTTCTTTAAAGGAATGCCCTTATTCTTTTTGGTCGTATGATAATTCTCAATGTTAAAGGTTTGAAAAGAACATATGAGCTCATTTACCGTCATTCTGCCGATGTTTCCTAACACATGCAAGGCCATGACTTTGGAAGAAATATAAAAAAACTAACCTTAAGAAATTTATAATGACCTTTGAGTTCGAAATCTTCTCACCCAATATTAAAAGAAGAGTTTTTAACATTGGTGAGTTTAACATAAAACTAATTGAAGGCATCATTATCTTTTGTTTAAAAAATCTGAAATCGAGTGTCCACTGTTGGATCATTGAGATTTTTATAGGATTATAACCCTTATGGGTGAATTTTAGTATCTATCACATATCTTTAGATGTTTCACATGGCACTACTAGTCGTAAGTCCTCAGTTCTGCAACCTAAAAATGGCATAAATTCTCCAGAGTTACAGTTCCACAACCTATGGTCTTCCTCACTCTAACTCATAAAGGGTTTAGGTCTTATTGAGACCCCCAAGTCTTATCATGACTGAGTCAACACTTGGGATATAAACATTAGTAATGTTCTAAACTATCTAGGCCAAATGTTTTTATATCATTTAAGTTAATGTTCTAGTATTCTATTGGCCTGTGGGAGTCATGGTGCACATTGAAGATTATAAGGATGCCACACGATTGTTATATTTCTGTTGTTAAGATATTTTTGTGCGGGAGTTATAATATGGATGTAGTCATTTGTATTATTATATAGTATACATAGTAATAAAAAATTCTAATAAATTGAGTATATATATTAACTATAAAAAAATGTATGTGTGAGTCTATATAATTAATTTCAAATACTTAGGTTATAGATCTTTGTAAATTAATGTTTATGCTAAATATGTATTTTATCTCTAAAGTTTATTGTACTTTGCTTTACATGTTTTTGTAATTTGTAGTGATGTATAATATATATTTATGATATAATGTATATTTTCTAAAATATATCTATGATTGAATAAATAATGGTCATTATTTTTACGAATATCGAGTGTAGTTTAAAGACATCTTCGTTGCAGGGTTTACTGTGTAACCAAAAACTAAACTTAACACTTACACATTTTAACAGTAAATATGGTCTCGAATACACATGTAACATGTGTTAGAGTTCAATTGATTTATTACCTTATAAATTAAATTTGAAAGTGAATTTTTGGGTTGTGTTTATTTGTAACTATAACTAGATTAAGAAAATAAAATAAACTAAAATAACAGGCAAATAAAACTAAAATTAGATAGTTTCATGGAATAAAAGAAATTTCGACAGTTAAAACTCACTTGGGAAAAGTATCAAACATGTATAGTAAAAGTCAATAACAAAGTGTAAAAGCTTAAATATAATTACAAACATACCAATATAGTTGTGATTACATACAACTTGTATGTCATTAACAATTTATTATTGAAACCCTTGTATGATACGAGGGTTTAAAAAACAAATGGTTAATGCCATATTATATAAAGGCATTATGATGTAATCTTGACACAAATTCAACCCAAGAAATTCTAGTTAATAACGTACCATAACAAAATTTATTTCCCAATTATGGGTTCATGAAATTCATCGAGCTACAAAGCATTAGTACAGAAAATAGTTATTTTTAAAAAAAGAATATGCAATAACATAATCAAATAAATGGATGAAATACTTTAATACATTTTAAAAACAAGATATAAAGTTGTTTTAGAGGAGAAAAAAGAGATAGATGCTGAAATTACTCTTAAAAATAACTATTGAACAAAGAGAAAAATGAGAGAAAAAATAAATAAACAAAACTATATCCAAACTTCTTATCGTTGCTTTTAATTATTAGATCAAACATAACATGACCGAATTGATTTGTGACCAATACTTTGCAAACAAGTAAAAATCAACATTTGGACTTCAAGAATTGACCGAATCAATTTGTTCCTTATGTAGTTGATTTGGTGGTTTGGGAATTCATTAGGTTCCCTACTTATCTCATTTTTAACATGTATGGAAGGGAATTATCGTATCTTGTTTATTTGTAATATGAAGGACCCACCCTGTTTGAAGAACCAAAGATATAACTCTATGAACTACACTTTCCGTGAAGACCTCAACTATGGGTCTCAATCAATGAAAATACCAAATTGCCCCAGATGGTATGTCTCCCAAAGATACTTCTCCGAACTACTTACAATATTCATACTTAACATCCAAAAAACTATAAAATATTAAATAATCTTTGTACTATATACTAATGGTGATACGAGGGTTATGTATTATATGAACGTAACTATGGTTATTAATAGGCATGGGAATGAATTAATTAAAAGAAAATGAGATGACAATATAAAATATTATTTAATAATCACACCCCATGATAAATGCATTTCTAATCCCTAACAATTAAGTGGAATGATTATGAGCAAAAGATCGAGAGACATATTTCAAATTAATAACAAAATTTCATTTTCTCAAGGAGCATGGTTGTATCTAGTGTATGCAATAAGTCACTAAATCCCTAGGTTAAATCAGTGCACGAGTTTTGTGTTAAGAGTGTTTCAATAGGTGATACTAAAAAATATCAGGTTTCATAAAGATAGAAGCCATTGCTCAAAGACAAACCTAAACAACATAAAATATTTAACAAGATATATATATAGAACAAGATTAATTAGACTAATAACATTATAGATAATATTTCATATCTGTAATAACCCTCTCTTCTGATAGCCCATTTTATCCTTAATTACCATGTGTAGTAATTAGTTATTATCTGATAGATGCTGAGTAAATATTAATTTGTTATGACAAGGCCAATATTTACTAAAATGTCGTATAGTTACCCCGTGAATGAATAAAATGTTCATGTGGTGATTTTTAATGTCATAAAGATTTAAAATGATATTTTGGTTTATTATGAAACCGGAAGTAAAATGAGTTATAAAATTCTCAAATGACAATTTGGATAGTGTAGTTAGTCCCGGTAGGTGTTTGACAGTCAAAATAAGTGCCATATTGTATTTTGGCATTTTGGGGACTTTTGACTGGTTTTGGCTTAAATAGTGTAGTCCCGTATATTTTTATCGCGTATTAGTCACTTAAGTGGGCTTATGGGACGTAATCCCCGTTTTAATTTCCCACCCCTATTCCCATTCTTCCATTTTACACAATTGAGCCCTAGAGAGAGTAGAGAGAGGAAGAGAACTTGGGAGAAAAGAGAGATTGGAGCTTGGATTGTTGCCTCCTTCTTCATCAAATCAGATTCTTACCTTGAGGCAAGTAATCTACTTGCAAGTTTATGATTTAAGTAGAATAAATTGCATTGATATTTATGATTTAGAAATGTTAGGGTTTTGGTGGAAATTTTGGGTATTTAACCCTTTGAGATTGATTTGGATGATAGATATTACAAATGATGGTAGTTGGGTGTATTTTTGGTGTACTAGTTCCATTAAATTAATTGGGTTTGGCTGATTTTGGGTTGGTTAAAGTTTTGGAGTTCAAGACTCCATAGCCATTCTTGGCATTTTCGCAGGGGCGAATCGATTCGGCCCCTTTGGGCGAATCGATTCGCATAGATGCAGAATCCCAGGTCTTGTTGTCCGAATCGATTCGGATTAAGACCGAATCGATTCGGCAATTGCAGAAACCAAATTTTATTGTCCGAACCGATTCGCTTTCAGAGCGAATCGATTCGCTGGGACGAATCGATTCGGCCCTTAGGGCGAATCGATTCGGTTCCAGCATATTTTGGGGGTCTTTTTCTTTTAATTTTCCTCCTTATTCTTTAGGATTAGGACCTAGGAAACTTCTTTCAAGAAGTAAACTTAGAGTCCTAGAGTAGTTATGGAGTTTGGTCGTTACCCTGGACTAGAAATGGGTTCATCTGGGGTTTATTTCGGGGAGGTTTAAAGTTATGTTAAGGCATTACTTCTTTTATCCAAACTTGTAGAAGTTTGGAAGTTAAATGCCCTAACTTGGAGACTTAAGGGCTTATCGAAGTTATATAAACCGGGGAGAATTGAAGGATCATAATGATCATTTGGAGACCTAGCCTAAAATTATAATTCGAGGAAAAATAAATGATAATGTTCGATGGGAATTGGGTTCGCATAAAATGAACCCATAGGTGTTTAAAGATGATAGGTTCAACTAGAATAAACCCCGTTGTTTAATGATGTTAGGTTTAATAATGAAGAACCAATCACATGATTAATGGAAATGGATTTTTGGACTTAAATATGATGATAAATGTAAATGTTAATTTACTGTTACACATCTTTCTAAATGACATCATAAGGGAAGTTCGCTCGTGAGGTGAAGCCCCCTGGCTAATGAATGCAGGGTGGATATAGTCCTAGGCCATGGGAGCGCTTATTGTTATATTTTTCTGCGATGGGTAGGAGATTCCGGGTGTGGTCTTGACTACCCCGCAGACTCATGGCCGCTTCCCGACGTGTTCCGATAGGTGCCCAGGTTGTCTTATGTTAGGCCCTGGAAGATGATGGTCATTTAGGGGCGCGCACAGTGGGGAAACCCGGACGAGCGGTCTTAGATATCGTTATATGTATATGTATATAACTATATTTTCATCAAGTTGGACTTGATGGTTGATAAACGCCACAAAGATCTTATGAAATGCCATAAAGAGCATAAGTATGTGCCAGGAAGAGCACGGGAATAATATATGTGCCATATAGAGCACTTGATGTAAATGATATTCCTAATAAGGAATGGAAAGATAAAATGGGAAGTTTTAATTAATGAATAGAGTTTATAACTTCTTGATTTAACCAATTATATGGTTTTATTCCTAATAAGGAATGTCTGAAGGAAATGGAAATTGTATTTTATAAGGAAGGGTTTTAACTTAAAGTGCTTTACCTTAAATTCCTGCTTATATTGTAGATAGCATGTCATATTATCATCCTCATCATTCATGTATAGCTGTTCATATCTATCATGCTTTTTATTCTTCTAGAAATCATATAAAACCCGGCCCTGACCGGTTTACTTCCTTGTTGTATATATATTATTGTATCCGCTCAGGTGCTCCACCGCAAGGACGCCCGACTTGACTCTCCCAAGTTCCCTGCACTTTCGACGAGCTGTAAGATTTTGCGGGTTATTACAGGATGTTGTATTAGACGCTTTCATTCTTGTTATTCTAGTTATGATCGGGTCTTGTCCCTCGGGCGTGTGGCCCAAACATTTGTATTTGATTAATGGTTGTACTATGTAAGATATTTATATTGTTGTACGTTGTCTTATGTAGCTGTGGACCGACAGCTTATTCGGTCCATTTGTGTACATTCGTTTTAGTTACTTTATATATTATCTTTTGGAATTCCACTTGCTTGTCAGATTGGGTTGTTTAGTTTAAATTTTCATAACCGCATTTTTAAAATTTTACACTTTTGGCAACCCGTTTTCTGATTTATGGGGTGGTTTTCCCGTATACTCAGTTTATATTTGTGATGCTGAGAATGATATCCGTCCATGATCCCTGTTACGTTTGAGTATCGGGCTGGCCACCCCTTATCTCGGATTGCGGGTTGTCACAATATCTTGAAAGATTGAGAGTGAGTAGTGTGATTATTATAATTTTGATTTAGTTAAAACTCAAATTAAAATCAAACGGCGTCTCAAACTAAAGTCTCACCATTGATTATACTTTACAAATAAATCATTACGAAATGTTGTACCACTCGAGACATATAGTCATTGAGATTAAACCAAAATCCAATCGTGTCAATGATGAAAAAAAACTACATCTAAATGGACAAAGTAACTCATTAAAGCATATCATACATGAAAAGATTTGAAATAAACCTTGTTCCTCGTCTCATACATATTAATTAAAGAATAATATTTATACAACGACAACAAAGGAAATTCATAGGATTTTAATCTATTCGAGTTTGTGCTAAAACAACTCCAACATAATAAATCCAAAAATAATAATGTGACAAGACATATACTAAAATAGAAATACGAGAAATAAAGACAAGAACACATGCTCGACAACTACATCCTCTGACGGCAAGATGGAACTGGTAATGAATTCTTGAAAGATCAGGGCAATGGTGGTTGTTGCTGCCTAAGACTAGAAAATAATTCTACAAATATGATTAAACCTAGAAAGTCAACAATTGATATGAATGTAAGGAACTTTGGGCCACAATAATAATAATGAAGCTTCCTTTGATCGCTGAGTTGTTTTTAAGTTAACCCAACAAAAAATAGAAAGTTTAGTATTCAAAGGGGTTTCATCAAAACATGGTCTCGTAGTAAAGTGTCAAAAAATTAAGAAAATAAGTTCGTCAAAATGATTTAAGTGTAGCTAACTTGTTTTAAATCCCGTTACTTTACTTTACTTTCGCTTTTTCTTTTTCTATTCTGTTTTATTCTTCTTCTTTTTATTTTATTTTTGTGGAATATTAGAATATCATACAACTCATATCATCAATTTCCACCACACAACTATATATCAATATGTCTTGAGTATGTCTCCAAACAAAGCTGGGGTATTTGTATAATGGGTTAAACTCTAATTTTGAGTTGGTTAGGGGAATGTGATTATCAAATGAAGGCCTATATGCAAGGCTCAATAGGGGTTGAATAAGAAAAATTATATTAGGGAATATCAAGGCTAATATAGGTATAACATCAAACAAGTTCCAAGATCCTTATTGGGGTTCAAATGAATTTTTCATCCCCACAATATAGACAAACATACTGGAGTTTACATTTCAAAATAATATCATAAAATGAATCATAAATAGATAATAATGTTATTACCAATGACAAAAATACGCTTTTCAAATAAAAAGAGATTTGGTTTATGCAAATTACCAATGGAAAAATATCTCAAAATCACACTCGGTATCAGTCTCCATTATGATTTTCAAAGTCATCAAGTTATAATTTCTTTCATTGAATCATTAACAAAGTATTTTTCATTTTCCTTGAAATTTTAAATCTTTATAACATGAAGCTTTCTATAATAAATATAGTTTGATAACTTAAGACTAAAATACAAGTAAAATATATCGACATGCAACATTCCTCACGTAACTAAGTGAGGAAATAATAATAAAATTATGCAAAACAAGTTGGGAGGAGCTGCAAAAAACAAAAGGAAAGAAAGAAATGTTTAGATTTTTTTTTTAATTTTGTAAGTAAATTCTATTTTGGGAATAACATAAATCAATCGATGAAACTAAAAACGAAATTGGAAGCTTATTCCACAGGTAAATAAAAATTTGCACTGTCCTCAATGGCATGGAGAACACACATTTTGACAAGAGCGAAAAAGATATGTCACCCCGCATGAAGTGATTCTCAAATAACATAACTTATATGGTCATTAAAAACATGTTAGAACCAAACATAACAAGATAAAGTAAAGAAAATATAATTCATCATAATTTGAAAAAAATTAAAAATGAAGAATAAAATATAAAATTAATATTTACACTAAGAATATCAACCTTTGTATTACAATAAACTAGGAGTGGAAATAACTGAGGCTCAACCCAAATCTCTATTCGTGTTATGTGGATAAATGAAGGACTCCCAATAAATATAATACACCGTATAAAATAAGATTTTTGTTTATGTAATAGGGGATATGGTCCTTGCGGATAAAAAGAGTCATCACTAAGTATTAAAAACAAATATTAGTGGGTGATGGGTGGTTTGGATTCATCGAGGTAGGTATAATGAAGAGAACTAGGATGTCACTTGATTGTAAGACTAAATGGGTTCCAAGATAATCAAAATTTAATTCCAAAGGTCTTTCAAATTGAATGGGAGTGGATAACATGGAGGTAAATCCTGATCATGGAGAGAATTTCAATCAAACATTCATTAATAGTAAAAAAACTCAAAAGATTCTAATATTAAGTATTTCAACAAAAATTTTTAGGTAGTTGTGATGATTTGATAAATGTAAGAAATTTTATAAGGAATAAATTTTTAAGGACACAAATTTCCAATTGAGTCCTTTGTAGTTTTGGCTCAATTCTAGACAAAAATGTTTGAGTCATAGGATAGAGCTATTGACCATCCTTCAAGCCTATGACATTCTAAAGCTGAAGACGTAGCGGCCAAGAGTATAAAGCTTCATCACATTGCCGACTTTGTTGTGCCTCGTTTCTACGTCATCAACATGGTTCCATTACTCCTAAGGTATGAATGAATTTTAATATATATATAGGAGCTTGGAACAATAGTTATATGGGTGTATTTTGTTTTTAAACTGTTGTTTATTTTTAGAAAGATTTAATTAAAACTTTAAAATAATGTATATAATGTTTCTGGGCTAAAACTCAATTTTTAACCTTTCTGGAAGTTCATTCGAAGTTGTCATTCGAACGAGTTTTTCGTTCGAATGAGAATGTCGTTCGAACGAGGTTTGCCAACGAGTTCCCATATTGGCCACTGGATTGTCGTTTGAAGTGTCATTCGAACGATAATGGTGTTCGAACGAGATTTCTAATGAGATTTCTAACAAGTTCACACTGGAACTTCGTTAGAAGGCTCGTTCGAATGAGACTTCGTTCGAACGAAAATGTCATTCCAATGAGTTTTGGCGTGGATAGTTAATTGGCAGTTTTTGAGCAGTTTTTCCAACTTTCCCACTAACTTTTTACCTAATTAATTAAGTGCAGAAACCAACTTTTTTCTTTTTAACTTTTTCATATTATTCCAACACCTAGAGAGAGTTTTGAGAGTTCAACTTTCCAAGAACAAGTTCATTGTTTAAAGTGTTAATTTTTCATGAAAATCTTCAAAAAACACTTTTATTTTCACCCATTGTTTATTAATTACAAGCTTCTATATATATACTTTTCTTGGAGTGTTTGGCACTGGTTTATATCTACATCTTGAAGATGAGAAGTTTGGGTTTGCTTCTACATCCTTCAAAGAAGAAGTCAATTGTTTTACTGTGGCATTCTCACTTGGTGAGAGGCACCATGTGTGGTTGATGATGTACCTATTGTCTCATTGGTGGATTCCAAGATTCCGGTGGAGCTCCGGGGTTGTCTACTAGGTGGAGGTGTTTACCAGAAGACGTGTCAAGGCTTCAAAGGGGTCGAGTCGAGGAAGTAAGTCATCTGTCTTATAATTTATAAATTCACACTTAGTGGACTTAAGGATAGGGCCGTCTGAGGTTTCTTCCCGTTGTGGGTTTTTCCTCGTACATCGCGGCGTAGTGATTCATTATTTATTTTATCTTGATATATCACCTAGAACACGTGCTTAGGTAAAAAGATAAAAAAAAAATTTAATCACTACTTGTTTAATTTGGTGCTAAATTAATATTGGGTAATGTGTAGTTAATTCAAGTCATCAATTTAATTTGAAAAAATTGGTTTGGCCTAGTTTAATGAAATTGAAAAATATGACTTAGGCAAATTTCTAGGACTTGGAATTAATTAATTTGGTTTAAGTGAAATTAACATACGTGTGTGTTTAATCTAATTTCACTAGGTTTAATTTTAATTTAGAAGAAATTAAATTTGTTGTTTAATTGAACCATTATCTCGCTTTCGAATATATTTAAAAGGAGATTGAAAATTATCTTTTTGTAAAAATTAGGGGCCTCGTATTCCATCAAGTGGTATCAGAGCCCAAGTGATAGATTATTTTGTTAAGATCCTTTTAATTATTTTTGGATAAAAATGGAATTTTACCCATTTTCAAAATTTCCTATTTTCAATGGCTTTAATTATGCGTACTGGAAAGCGCGGATGAAATTGGATCTAAATTCTATCGATGAGAGAGTTTGGTTATCTATAGTTAACGGGTGGTCCCCACTAACTCATTTAGTAGATAATGAACGTGTTCCCAAACCGGCTGATAGATGGAGTGATAGTGAACTTAAACTATCAAATTTTAATTCCTGAGGTTTAAATGCCTTGTTTAGCGCGGTCACACCTGATGAATTCCGACGCATTATGACGCGTGAAACCGCTAAAGAAGCTTGGGATATTTTACCACTCTAGTGTCGTTAAAGCTTATAAACTCCAAAACCTCACCACTCAATTTGAAACCATCACAATGAATGAAAATGAAACTTTTGATGAATTTTATGATAGACTTTCCAATATTGTTAATTCATCTTTTAACTTGGGAGAGAAAATACCCGACAACCGAGTAGTAAAGAAAATTTTAAGGTCCCTACCCAATAGATTTATTCCAAAAGTGGCCGTTTTAAATTCTTTACCAAGTTTAGCCTCTACAAAATTAGAAGAGCTTGTAGGTGATTTACAAACCTATGAACTGGACATGTTTCCCTCTAAAACTGAAAAGAAAATAGAAAAGGGCGTTGCTTTAAAAGCCCGAAAAGAGGAAAAACAAGTAGTAGAGAGTGAAAGTGATAGTGACTTGGAAAATATGGCTATATTTTCTAGAAAGTTTCCAAAATTTCTTAAATTTAACAAAGATAAAGTTAAAAATGATTTTAAGAAATTTGAAAAATCTACGCATGACAAAGCCGAGAAGATCCCCAAAAGTATTAATGAAAGCTTAAATAGGGACGAGTCAAATAAGTGTTTTGGTTATGAAGGGTATGGCCATAAGTCAAAAGAGTGTCCCACTAAACTAAGGAGAGAGGGTAAGCAACCAATCTCTTTTAATGCAACCCTTAACAATAGTGATTATGAAGAGGGACCCGATTCCCCCACTAAGCCCAACTTTGTGGCTTTTATGGCTAGTCATGTGAGCAGCGATTATGAATCTTCCCATGAAGATATTCAAACACATGACACTTCCGTGGTCAAATTTTATGATTCCCTTTATTTTGATGGTAGTGGGAGTGAAAAAGAAAGAGAGAGTGAAAATGAAGAAGAGGTTGATGTGAGTGAACTTAAAAATGCTTTTTAAGAATTTTATGAAGAATCTATTACATTAAAATGAGCTAATTTGAAGCTAGAAGCCTGTTTAAGAGAGCGTGTCAAGGTTGTTGATGATAGTGAGTTAGTGGAAGACCTTAGGACACGAGAGAGAAGTCTTTGAGAGAAGCTTATATATGTAGAAGGCGAGAGAGATATCCTTAGAGGTTTAATGGAATCCTTGAAAAGGGTGCTTCTTGAGTTTGAAGAGAGAAATGTTTTATTACAGTCTAACATTTTAGAATTACAAAATAAATTAAAAGACTCCAGGAAAGTCAAATTTGATTTGGAGTGTCGTTCGGAGAGACTAGATAAAATTTTAGGAACGGTCCAAATTAAAAATGACACTTATGGTTTGGGCTTCGATACTTGTAATGAACCTACGCATAAAGCCAAATCCAATGTTTTAAGAGAATCACCTAGGAAAGCTTTTAGAGATCATTCCTTTGGTAAGTCTTTTCGCTGAGTCTTTAAGTGCTCACATTGTGGTCGAAAAGGTCATCTTAGGAAATTTTGTTTTGATCTTAAATGAGTTCCTTGAAAATAAAAATGTAAAGCAACCGAGGTAGCCAATATTCCTACACCCCTAGATCGTCATTCATCATTAGTTTGGGCTAGGAGATCCGACTTGGTAGCTTTACAAGATAGGGTTTTTGATTCTCATTCACTTTCACATGAAACCTCGCTTGCTAAATCTAAAGGTTGAATGTGTTAGTTGTTTGCATACTTTATCTTTTGTACTACATGCTTTATTATCATGCTAAATGTATGCTTGTTTAGTCATTTTCTAGTCTATGCTCGATGATTAATCACATGCTAGAATAATGATTTTTGTTTATCTTTTGTATTATACTTCTTTCATTTTTGTTTGCATTAAATGAAAAATACAAAAAGGTTTTTGTTTATCATTTCCATTTTATCTTTTAGAAATTTAAGCTTAATGAAAAAATTCAAATGATTTTTGTTTGTCTTTTGAGTATATATTTTTATTTTTGGTTGAAAATTTCAAAAACTCAAAAAGATTTTTTTGTGTGTATTTTAGTTTGACACACTTTATGTGGCATATACTTGTGTTTGAATCCCTACTTTTTCCCCTTTCATGTGGCTAGAACTTTTGGTTTAGATTGTCAATCCTTATTATGTTCTTTGCCATGCTTACGTGAAGTAGTTGGATTTTGTGTTGTTTAAATGGATTCTATTTTTATATGCATCTATTCACACATGCACGAGCTCTTTTGAAATTTAACTTCATATATATATTTGAGCTTTGTGAGGTGTTCTCCTACCAATCTTTGTCATCTACATATTTGTGACCTAGGAGGACTAGTGCATGTCAAATTCCGTTTCATGTGAGATTCGTGAGAAATAAAAATATTATATATAAAAGTGCACGGGAAAGGGATCTGAAAGGATTTATTATCCTTTGCGAATAGTAAGCCACCGTTTGTTTGGACCTGAAAGAAATACATGGTCCAAAGGCCTAAAAATAGAATTACGGTATTTAAAATAAAAATAATTACCAAGGCCTATTTTGTTTGATATATTCATTCAAATATATATATATGCTTATTGAGGGATATTGGATGGTATATCAGCGGTTTGCACAATGTCCGTTTATCCTAGTCGTACTTTCAATGTCATGACTCTATTGATTTGTAGAATCATCAAAAGTCTAGGCTTGTATGCATTGTGTATGTTTGTTCATTGAGTTCAATCTATATTGTCACATGAGGTTATATTTAAACATGATGAAGTTTGCAATCAATTGAGAACTCCGTGAATATGTTTTAAGTGATTGGGTCTAAATTTAATTGTTGCTAGTTCACACCCCAACACTTCCGTTTCCATATGACACATTTTTTCCATACGAGGATGAAAAGCTTATCTTATTTTGTGTCGTTTGTGTGTTTATATCTATATATATGTGCGTGTGCATCTTCGGTATATCTAGAGTACGTATATATATGATATTGATTTTGGTCTTTGCCTTGCTTTCTAGTCCATATATACTTTAATTCATAATTGGTATCTATCTTGTTGCATTCTTTGTTGATATCACATGCTTAATAGTTATGTATCATATTGGTATCATTTTCTTGCATCTTAGTTAGTATCCGTTATTATTTTCATGGATTAGTTGTGATTTTTTTTCCCATATGCTTTTATGTTCTTATCACTCTAAGCCTCATGTTTAAATTAGTTTGTTAACCTTTGTTTATTCCTGAACAAAAAGGGGGAGAATGATAGGGGGAGAAATGTTATCTTATCCTATTATAATCGAATCTTAGTTTTGGGAGATTTATCTTAGGGAATAGACAAAGGGGGAGATTTTTAAGGACACAAATTTCCAATCGAGTCCTTTGTAGTTTTGGCTCAATTTCGAACAAAATGTTTGAGTCATAGGATAGAGTTATTGACCATCCTTCAAGCCTATGACATTCTAAAGTTGAAGACGTAGCGGCCAAGAGTATAAAGTTTCATCACATTATCGAGTTTGTTGTGCCTCGTTTCTATGCCATTAACATGGTTCCATTGCTCCTAAGGTACGAATGCATTTTAATATATATATATATATATATATAGGAGCTTGGAACAATAGTTATATGGGTGTATTTTATTTTTAAACTGTTGTTTATTTTTAGAAAGATTTAATTAAAACTTTAAAATAAAGTATATAAAGTTTCTGGGCTAAAACTCAATTTTTCAACTTTCTGAAAGTTCGTTCGAAGTTATCATTTGAACGAGTTTTTCATTCGAACAGAATGTTGTTCGAACGAGGTTTGCCAACGAGTTCCCATACTGGCCACTGGAATGTCGTTCGAAGTGTCGTTCGAATGAGAATGATGTTCGAACGAGATTTCCAACGAGATTTCTAACGAGTTCACACTGGAACTTCGTTAGAAGGCTCGTTCGAACGAGACTTCGTTCGAATGAAAATGTCATTCGAACGAGTTTTGACGGGAACAGTTAATTAGTAGTTTTTGAGAAGTTTTTCCCACTTTCCCACTTCTTTTTCCACCAACTTTTTACCTGATTAATTAAGTGCACAAACCAACTTTTTCTTTTCAACTTTTTCATACTATTCCAACTCCTAGAGAGAGTTTTGAGAGTTCAACTTTCCAAGAAAAAGTTCATTGTTTAAAGTGTTAATTTTTCAAGAAAATCTTCCAAAAACATTTTTGTTTTCACCCATTGTTTATTAATTCCAAGCTTCCATATATATACTTTGCTTGAAGTGTTTGGCACTGGTTTATCTCTACATTTTAAAGAAGAGATGTTTGGGTTTGCTTCTACATCCCTCAAAGAAGAAGTCAATTCTTTTGCTACGGCATTCTCACATGCTGAAAGGCACCATGTGTGGTTGACGGTGTACCTATTGTCTCATTGGTGGATTCTAAAATTTCGGTGGAGCTCCTGGGTCGTCTACTAGGAGGAGGTGTTTACAAGAAGATGCGTCAAGGCTTGATAGGGGTGAAGTCGAGGAAGTAAGTCATTTGTCTTGCAATTTATAAATCCATACTTAGTGGACTTAAGGCTAGGGACGTCCGAGGTTTTTTCCCGTTGTGGGTTTTTCCTCGTACATTACGGCGTATTGATTCATTATTTTTTTTATCTTGCTATATCCCCTATGTAAGGACATATTTTCATAGTTTCGTTATCAATTTGTTATGTCATATACTGATACACCGTCGAAGAGCATTCAAGAACAATATACATCAATGACGGATCCAAATTAATCCAGTTCTTCATCATTCAAGACTCCACGAAGTTTACTTTGGTAAGGTTATGTTTTAAAGACCCTTACTTTTCACTTAGAGCTTTTGGGAGATTTTTACAAAATATTTTCTAAGTGTTGGAGCGGACTTTTTCATCAAATATTGAGAATGGGTATTTTTTCTAAATTTTGAAGCGGACCTCGATTTTGACGTCCAGGTCGTTCGCGCGAGATAAGCATCTCGTTCGAACAAGATTGGAAGTCAGGCGATGTCGCTTGAACGACACGCGTCCTTAGTTCGAGCAACATATGCCTCTTGTTCGAACGAGCTTGGATTTTGAGGCGGTGCATTTTTGTATAAATACTCATTAAATGGTAACGTTTTCATTAAGGAGTCCATACATTTTCAAGAACAGAAACATTGCCAAAGCAGCAATCTTTAGGCTTATTCTTTTAGGGGTTTAATCCCTTTTTGATTCACAATTCACAAAACTCCCATCTTGATTTAGTGAATTGTTTTGTTGTTCAAGAACATATCATTTCCATTGTTCATATTTTGTGGAGTGCATCTCTACACCGTATGACTGCGTGACATTGAGGATCTTGCTGCGTGAAGATTCTTTGCTGAAGATTGGGTTGCGAGTCCTTGGAGGGTGCTACGAGTATTCTCTTGCTGAGTTTAAGACTGCGTGTTTTTTTGGGTTGGCTGCGTGTTGATCCATTGCAGATTTCTCTATATAATTGTAAATTGCGATTTATATATTCATAGTGAAATAAAGGTTTTACCCAAAAGGTTTTTTTCCCTGAAATCTGTGTCTGAGCATATTTTTGTGTCACATGCTTTATTTATTTATGGGTTGACACACGCACCTTAGATGCATGTTTAGGGGCTGAATTAAATAAAGGTTGATTGGAATCTTGCGAATTTAATTTAATCAATTATCACACAGTCATATTTTTTATATTTTTATTAGAGAAGGTTGCGCTAATTTATTGCGTATTCCTATTTTCCACAAAAAGTGTGTGCTATTGATTTTTTTTAAAAAATCAGTTTTGTGAAAAATCGCATTCTTTCAATGGAGCGTTCATTTAATAAGGTGCTTATTTTTTATGGAAATCATTATGCCTATTGGAAAGCTCGCATGAAATCCAGTTTAAAAGCTATTGACGAGTGTGTTTGGTTGCTTTGTGAAAATGGGTGGACTCCTCCCACGGTCAGCGTTAATAACATCACCTCTTTAAAACCCGTGTCCGCCTGGACTGAAGATGATTATGAAATGTCTAATTTTAATTCACGTGGTTTGAGTGCTATTTCTGGAGGTGTCACTCCCGACGAGTTCCGCCGAATTATGACGTGCACCATGTCTAAAGAGGCATGGGATGTTTTGAAATTGACACATGAGGGTACGAACGCGGTTAAAGAATATAAGTTACAAAATTTGGCCACCCAATTTGAGACTATCACTATGTCTGAGTCTGAATGATTTGATGATTTTTATGCACGTTTGTCGGACATTGTTAACACTTATTTTAATTTGGGTGAAGTGATTGATAACACGCATGTCGTTAAAAATATTTTGCGATCTCTCCCAAAACGCTTTATTCCTAAAGTCATTGTTTTAAACTCTTTGGGAAATTTGAAATCACTTATGTTGGAAGAACTTGTAGGAGATCTTCAAACCTATGAGATTGACATATTTCCCAAAGCCGTTAAGGCTAAGGATAATGGCATTGCTTTAAAGACTCATTGTAAGAAAAAGAAAGGAAAAGTTTGTGAGTCGGATTCCGAGGGAGACTTTGATTTTAATGATATGGCCTTGTTTGCGAAATTTTTTAAAATGTTTCTCAAAATGAACAAAGAAAATTCTTCCAACAAAAAGAAATTTTTTGAGAAAAATAAAAAGAAAGGAAAGGCCAAAGAAAGCGGTGAGAGGGAAAAAGAGAATGACTCTGATGAGGAGTGTGAGGAAGATTTTGAGAACGTGACTTGTTTTGTCCTACATGGCTTCAAAAGAAAGGGAAGAAAGTAGCCTTACCTGCCACACTTAGTGATAATGAGGGAGATAAGTCCCATAAAGGTTTAGCACATGGGATGGTTGTCGATTTTTCTAGTCATGTGAGCACACCCACTTTGTCTCACAAGAGTGCACACGAGAGAGATTATAGTGATTTGTGTTTTTCGAGTGAGGGAGAAAGCGAGGAGGAGAGTGAAGATGAAAGTGAGATCCAAAAAGATTTTAGAGATTTGTACTCCAAGACCTTGAAAACAAAGAAGTATAATAGATATTTAGGTCGTCGGATTTTAGATTTGGAGAGAGAGGAGTTTTTGAGAAAGGAGAAGTGTGATTTGACCGACACGTTGTTTAGTCTGACAAAACGTGTATCCCAACTCGAGAGTGATCTCGAACGTGACAGGGAGGTCAAAGTCATGTTTGAGAACACACCTAAGAAGGATGAAAAGGTGGTTCTTAAGGGTAAAGGTGAGAATTTATGAATAAGTCATGACGGTGCTGCTACTTCCCATGTAGGACCCGAGCCACTTCCCACTTTAGTGTCAGATTCATGTGAGTCTCACTCTAACCCACCTAGGCGTCCCATTCTTATTAGGAGAGCGCGTTCTAGAGTTTTTGAGATAGGTGTTCCTAGGCCTATTTATGTTTGTTCACATTGCAAGAGGAGAGGTCACCGTAAGGAATTTTGTTTTAAGTTGGATTATGTGTCACGTTTTGCTTCTACACGTGTTTCTGATACACATGCACCAACACATGCTTTACATGCTCCCGGAGACTACATAAGAGAGTTTTCACATTTAGGTGAGCAAGTTAAGTTTTTGGTAAAAACTTCACAATAATTAATGGAGGTTTTTCATAAGTTGGCACCACCTTTGGAAAACCCCTCCGCACCTAACGATTGAGGCTTGACTTGTTTACTAGCATAGGATGTTTTTCATGATGCCATTATTTGCCTATTGCTAGTATGTATCATTTTTGTAGAATTTTTTTTTAAAATGCAAAAAGATTTTATTTTGATAAAATTTTTAGAAAAATCCAATTTTTTTTGTATTTTATTTGCACCGTTTATGGATGAAGACTTAGGATGACCGAGTCACAACATCATTCCATTTTACATATGACTATTTGATAGCGTTTTGAGACAACAAATCAAATCATCCTTGTGCTTTTATAATGTTTGGAGTCATTAAGATGTAATTTAGTGTTACTTCCTATATGTTTGACTCATGTTTTCTTTATTGCACACATGCACAGATTTGTTTGATTATTGTGCTTGTCTTATCACATGTTGGTTGGATATTTTCACTTCAATCTTGTCCTATAAAACGAACCAAGAGCGATAAATTTTTTTAAGGAAGCTGTTCATATAAGAACTGTTTTGTGAATTTGTGTGCTTTGTTTGAAAATGGGGAAGGGCAGCGAAAGGTTCATTTTGCCTTTGCGAATACTAAGCCACCGTTAAATTGGACCTAAAAAATGGAGGAATTTATTATCCGGGGTCCAAAGAGGTTTAAAAGGGCCCCGAAAAAATTTAAAGGCAATAAAAAGAAATTCATGCCAAATATGGGCCATTTAGGTTTTTGCACCAATTCTCCAAAGTTTGAAAATTTAGATTACCTCCGAAAGAAAATATATATGAGGGAGTTTGGTTGGAGAATCTATAACGGGTTTGCACGTCCTTAAAAGTCTTGAAAATGCGCTAAATAGTTTTGGACGTTATTGGTGTGGAAATCATTTGACTTTGATTTGTTGATTTGTATAAGACGATGACATTTAAATTCAACAATTTTTTTACACCTAAGGATACTTTTGATGTTCATTTGTTAGGGGTACACATATGCATCGTGCACATATGATTGATTGAGTTTATTTACCTATCGAATGTGTTCACACCCATTCATTCCATTTCCATGACTTGGTTGTTTTGGTTTAAATCCATGGTGTGATTTTTTGTATCATATTTTTCAAATTTGTATCTTATTTTTGTATGAAAAAATGAAAAATCCAAAAATAGTTTGTGAGACTTTTCAGATATCCCTTTGCATGCGCGTAGTTTGATCCATGTTTGCAATTTTATTATGACACTCCATGTTTTGATTGTTTCTTCTCATCTTTCTATTTGGGGACATCATAAAAAGGGGGAGAAAGAATTATCAGTTATGGGGGAGTTTTTGCATTATGGGGGAGATTTGATTATTAATGCTTTATTCTTATATCATTTCAAACTCGATGCGTCATGAAGGTTTTTTCTTTATTTCATGTGTGTAGGTACAAAATTGAAGATTGATATGTTGCACACCCTGATGAGAAAAGCTGTGAGATTTAACGAAGATGATTGAAGAACAGTTTTGAAGTCTTGCAAATTTATTCATGGGAAGGTAGATTTGTATAGGCATTTTGGTTTTTGATAATTCGGATTTTGTATGTATGTACCGGCATAGACATAGGGGGAGATTTGTAAGGACATATTTTCATAGGTCCGTTATCAATTTGTTATGTCATATATCGATACATCGTCAAAGAGTATTCAAGAGCAATCTACATTAAAGAAGGATCCGATTTAATCAAGTTCTTCATCATTCAAGACTCCGCGAAGTTTACTTTGGTAAGGTTATGTTTTAAATACCTTTACTTTCACTTAGAGTTTTTGGGAGATTTTTACAAAATATTTTCTAAGTGTTGGAGCGGACTTTTTCATCAAATATTGAGAATGAGTATTTTTTCTAAGTTTTGAAGCGGACCTCGATTTTGATGCCCAGGTCGTTCGCGCGAGATAAGCATCTCGTTCGAACGAGATTGGAAGTCGCGCGATGTCGTTTGAATGACACGCGTCCTTTGTTCGAGCGACATATGATTCTCGTTCGAATGAGCTCGGATTTCGAGGTGGTGTGTTTTTGTATAAATACTCATTAAATGGTAACGTTTTCATTAAGAAGTCCATACGTTTTCCAGAACAGAAACACTGCCAAAGCAGTAATCTTTAGGCTTCTTCTTTTAGGGGTTTAATCCCTTTTTGATTTACAATTCACAAAACTCCCATCTTACTTTTGTGAATTGTTTTGGTGTTCAAGAACATATCTTTGCCTTTGTTCATCTTTTAAGGAGTGCATCTCTACACCGTATGACTACATGTCATTGAGGATCTTGCTGTGTGAAGATTCTTTGCTGAAGATTGGGCTGCGAGTCCTTGGAGGGTGTTGCGTGTATTCTCTTGCTGAGTTCAAGACTGCGTGTCTTTGTGGGTTGGCTGCGTGTTGATCCATTGTAGATTTCTCTATGTAATTGTAAGTTGCGATTTATATTTTCATAGTGAAATAAAGGTTTTACCCGAAAGGGTTTTTTTCCTGAAATCTGTGTCTCAACATATTTTTGTGTCACATGCTTTATTTATTTATGTGTTGACACACGCACCTTAGAAGCATGTTTAGGGGCTGAATTAAATAAAGGTTGATTGGAATCTTGCGAATTTAATTTAATCAATTATCACACAGTCATATTTTTCACCCTAGAACGCATGCGTAGGTAAAAAGATAAAATTTGGTTTAATCACCACTTGTTTAATTTGATGCTAAATTAATATTGGGTAATGTGTAGTTAATTCAAGTCATTAATTTAATTTGATAAAATTGGTTTGGCCTAATTTGATTAAATTAAAAAGTATAACTTAGGCAAATTTCTAGGACTTGGAATTAATTAATTTGGTTTAAGTGAAATTAACATACGTGTGTGTTTAATCTAATTTCACTTGGTTTAATTTTAATTTAGAAGAAATTAAAAAAAAATAATTGAACCATCATCTCACTTCCGTATATATTTAAAAGGATATTGAAAATTATCTTTTTGTAAAAATTGTGGGCCTCGTGTTCCAACAAAATTTAAGCTCGATACATCTGAAAAATGAAAGTGGTCTGGTTATATGTAAAAATTAAAAATTGGGTCACACACACATGTCAAATTATATTTAGTTCAAATTTTATTATGATTAATTAGGTGGACCTAAACATACAAGATATAAATACTAAATCGAAAAAAACAAAAAAATATCACAAATCAGAAGACATGAGATGAGGAAAAACCCTTTTCGGGAAAAACCTATACATTACACTGTCACAACTAGGCATTATCAAAATGACACGGACAGAATTACAAAACATAAACTCTACGAAGTGATGTAGTTCTGTCTTCCTCTTTATTATCAACATATAATGATGAAAATCCAACAATGCTCTAAAATAAGCTCCACTTGCTTCGGTGTCCACCAATCAGCGTCAGTAAACTGTATTCCTATCTTCAGCAATGAATAAATAACTCCCTAGGGATATGAACATGGATTGTGTTCTTCTACATTTGATAAATTAATCTCCAATCATCCAAGAAGTTTGGATTTGAAAAAAAAAAGTTTGATTACAAAAAGATGCCTAAAAGGCTTGATTAAAATTGAAGGCTCATATTTCTATATATAGGGAGAAAAATATGTAACAACCAAGCTTAAATAATTGCATTTGAAATCAGGTAAAAAAATATCGTTAACTCGTTCGAACGATTTTGTTTAAACTAAGTGGCCATTCTCTTTCAAATAGAAAATAAACGAGACACTGGATGACATTCCAGGTAAGGGAGGAAAATTTTCCGTTTGAATCTCATTCGAATGAAAATGATCGAACAATATCATTCGAACGACCTCGTTCGAACGACCCTCCTCATCTCATTCTAACAAGATCTCGAAAAATTGAATTTTTTTCAAAACTTTTGAAGAAATTTTTATATGTTTTTAAACTCTTTCAAAATACCCTTGAGTAAATTAATTATACAAAATCAAAATCATATACCTTCTTCGATGATTATAGTGATTATGTCGATTCTTTGATCTTTGATTGTTTCTTTTGGTCACCAACTTGTCGTCTCTTGAAGATATTTAGAATGTACATGATTGAATGTGTAACCGAATATTCCAAGATTAAAAACATGATGAGCAATTAAAAGTAGTGCTCTTATAAATCTCCACCTTTGGCTATTCGGGTACAAAATATAAAATAAAAAATTAAACCAAGAAGATAAGTTCAAATAATGTCCATCTTAAACCCCCAAAAGGAAAAGATACTTGTGACATTGTCTTCAACTGCAAATCTTCATCGTGTAGTCCATGAAATCATCAAGTCGAAAAATACCTACACGTGATGTAAAAGAAATACCGTAATGCATAGAGTTTAAAGACAATATACAAAAATTGGAGTTTAAAAAAAAAAAAAAAAAACTCCCTCTCAAATATCTTCTCCCCCTTTTTGTTCGTAATAGACAAAGGATTAAAAGATAAACCTAAAAAGTCCAAATATGAAATATTATCACAAAGAATACACAATTAAGCGTATGCGATGAAATTTCAGCCAAACCAACAAACTATTTTTCAAAATTTTAAGTTTATAAATATGCAAATAAGTAAAAATACAGTGTACACCAGGAAATAGAGTGGAAATATCCGAATCATGGAAATAGAATGAAAGGGTGTGAACCTAATACACGAGAAATTTAACACAGGAAAACATTAGTGATATGCCCAAGTGTGACCTCGGCTCGGAGACACCAACCTCGGCCGAGATTATGGCCGACACTGGATAAGCCTTGGGCATGCGACATCAGCCCTCGGCCATAGCAAGGTCGGCCCATGCCGACACTACCACCAGCATCTTCAAAGGACGTTGCATACATCATAAGGATCAGAAGAACTCTCATACACCTGTGAATGGCAACCTCGGCCAGATATAGGCCGAGCTCGCAAGAAGCCACCAGAAACCTCATTACGACATTAGTTGATGCTCCAAACACACCAGCTCAACCTCGGCTTAACCTCAGGCCGACCTTGTCCATTGACTCGGCCAGGATTAAGCCGAGACCTACATGGTCACTTTGGACTGAACGAGCACCTGGACTTACCAACCTCGGCCTCTCCCAGGCCGAGGTCATACACCAGGTTCGATAGCTGAGCATCTGCTGACATTTGGATGAGGGCATGTGGACACAAATTAGTTATAACAAGATTATTCCTCACACGTGGGGAGAATACTGCATCATCATTATCTACATGTGACAGTGACAAATGGCTTTCCCATATTGGTGAGGCAACCACACACATGCACATTACATGCATGGGGGGTACATTACACCCCCTAGGCACTATATATAGAGGTCATCCTCTACCTTGTAAAGGATCCAAGAGAGACAACCCTAGCTGAAACTCTGTCTAAATACACAGTAGAGAGAGAGAGAGCTTGAGAGATTGTATCCATGGCCATCAGTGCCTTATTACAGTGAGGTTATTCACACACACAGTGGACGTAGGCCAATTTAGGCTGAACCACTTACATTCTAGTGCACTCTCCTCTTTTCCTCATCTCATTCTCCTACCTTTTACGTAACTATGCTGCCATTATTGTTCTTAGATTGAGATTGAAAACACCGTACCTGGTGGTACTAATCCCAGCATCATCATTTTGGCGCCGTCTGTGGGATGAGAAAATAAGTTATCTCTTCCTCTTCTTCAGCTTAACCTCACCGGAGACTCTGGTGGTGAACCAGGCACCGCCCGTTGCGTGGTGCTGCTTCACCATTGAAAGAGGTCCTTTGAGGTACTAAGCTCATCTGCTACTCGAGCTCTATAGTGTTAACATATGGCACCAGAATTACCACCGCCTCTTCCTCCACTTGGGGGTGGAGGCCCTTGTTCCAGTCAGGCGCCACCCCAATCCGAAATGGCGGAGGTAGCTACAGCCTTGAGATCTTTGGCTGCAGCACAACAAGCTATGCAGGAGCAATTCGCATAGCTCAGCCAAACTATGATGAGGCCACCTGGAGTCTCACCGGATATGATCACTCCGACGGCTGTTCATCCTCATCCTGACGCTAAGGGACCACCCCAGGCACCAATGAAGGACCAGCCTGCACCCCAGCGGAGAAGGGACATTGCTCACCCTAGGCACTTGCTCCTGGGGAGGCAGGGAAACCCTTGCCCAGAGGATAGGTATGATAATCTAGAGGCGGAAGAAGCCCCGAAAGACTGCTGGGAGCCGTATGAGGTGTCAAATAACACTGTACGACCTCTTCGGCAAAGTCAAGGGTGTGTCGGCCAAAGAGGTGAAGAGGCCCAACAAAGAGGGTCAGCCTTTGATAGGTTGAGTAGAGGGTCGACCTTTGAGAGATTGGGCCTGATGAATGACCTAAGACAGAGATTGTCGAGATTAAGGAGCGCAGCAGGCTCTCAGAGAGGTAACAGGCAGGGTCGGCCAGATCAAGGCCGACATTGTGAAAGAAGAGGCAGGGAACAGGAATAGGTCACCAGCCGACGTGACGCGGCAGAGGAACCCTCTGTCCATCCCATTGAGGTGGAAGGGGATAACCTCGACCAGGTCGATGGCGAAAGACCGTGGAATGACTCTATCCAACGCCTTGTGGAGAAGATAGGAGACCTCATTAAAAGCAGGGACCCATTACAAAGGGATTACTCAGAGGGCTCCCCATTTGTGGCTAGGATAGTGGGCTTCCCAACCCCATATAAGTTCAAGCCTCCTACAGTGTCTCCCAAGTATAATGGCAGCACTAACCCTGTATATCATATCGAGATGTACCAGTCGGCAGCATACATCTACTCGATACACGATGAGATGAAGTGTAGGGCCTTCTGTGGGACCTTAACAGGGGCAACACACAGTTGGTTCACCTCCCTTCCGAAGAACTCAATTGAAAAGTTCAAAGGATTGGCTGAACGATTCATCCACAACTTCTGCTTTGGGGTGAGGCCTCAAAAGAAGACTACCCACCTCCTGTATGTCAAGCAGGCCAAGGATGAGAGCCTAAGAGACTACATAACGAGATTTAACAAAGAGAAGTTGAAGGTCAAAAATTATGAAGAGAACATAGCCATGACTTCCCTTATAGGAGGTCTTCAGAAGGGAAAGCTATTGTGGAAACTTGCGAAAGACCCCTCTAGGTCTATGGAGGAGCTCCTGGCAACCGCAGGGAAAGTAATGAATGCAGAAGAGGCAATGGCCGCTATATATGAGGATGAGAATCGCGGTGGCAGTGGAAAGTCCCAAAGCAAGAAAGATGGGAAGAAGAGGTCGAGTGATGATAAGTTCGCTCACTACACTCCTCTTACTCTAAGCTGCGAGCACATCCTTAATGAGATTAAAAATGACAGGACTCTGAGATGGACCGAGAAACTGAAAGCCCCACCACATAAGAGGAACAAAAACCTATGGTGCAAGTTCCACCAGGATCATGGCCATGTCACGGACAGATGCTTCGCCCTGAAGGATGAGATTGAAAAGATGCTAAAATCTGGAAAGTTGAGGAAGTATGTGGACGGTAAAGCTCCTAAGGGTGGAAGAGATGACCCTAAGAAAAGGAGAAATGACAGATGCCATGATAATGTCCCGACCAGAAGAGATGATGAGTTAGAAGGTAATGATGAAGACGATCTGGATCTTTCGTCGAAAGATGACAACACCCCGGTGAAGAGGGTCGGTACAATCTCGTTTGGTGTTGACACCATATATGGAGGATTTACAGGAGGTGGCTCTGAAGTAGCTGATAGGAAGGCTCACATAGTAGAGGCCAGGTCAGTGGCCAAGCTTGAAGTTGTGAATCTAACGTCTTCCGATACAATGCAGAAGAGGAAGAAAGTAGACATGGACACCCTCGTAGTTGGGTTCTCCAGACTGGACTTCAAGGGTATCGTATCCCCCCATGATGACCCTCTGGTCATAACAATAAGGGTGCATGGGTACGAGGTGCAGAGGATCCTCATAGACGGGGGGAGCTCGGCGGGCGTGATGTTCTGGCCTTGCTTCAAGAGCCCAGGTCTTAGCAGAGCAAGGCTGGTACCCTATCATCACCCATTGATAGTCTTCAATAGCGAAAAGGTCCACCCCTTGAGCATGTATGAGATAGACGTACGGATGGGTGATGAGTGGCCTAAGAGGCTGACCAAGAAGATAAATTTTTTCATCATGGACGAGAACGTGTTTTCGACCTATAACCTCATCATATGAAGGGTGGCTCTTAAAGAGTTTGAAGTTGTGCCATCGACGGTCCATCAGATGCTAAAATTACCGACTCCTTATGGGGTAGGGGAAGTGCAAGGTGACCATACCACAGCGCGAGAATTTTACTTCAACTCGGTCGAAGAGAGAAAAGCCCATAAGAGGGAAACCACCACTTATAGTATCGATACGCTTGACCCAAGAGATGAGACAAAGTTGAAGAAGGGAGAGGCCACGGAAGAGGTAGAATCCATCATCCTCAATGAGGACGAGCCGAAAAAAACCGTCCAGGTCGGTAAAGCCCTAAAGGAAAAAATCAAGGAAGAGCTGATAAACTTCCTCAGGAGGAGACAGAGTGTCTTTGCATGGAGTTATGCAGATATGCCTGGCATTGACCCTGAAGTTATGAGTCACAGGCTCAACGTGACCAAAGATGCCAGGCCAATCAAATAGAGACGAAGAGTCTATTCCGGGGAAAATTACGACATCATCCGAGAAGAGGTCAAAAAGTTGGAAGAGGCTGAGTTTATAAGAGAAGTCACATGTCCGAAATGGTTGTCAAATGAAGTCATTGTGCCCAAGGCCAATGGGAAGTGGAGAATGTTTGTTGATTTCACTGACCTGAACAGATCTTGTCCAAAAGACAGCTATCCTTTACCTCGAATAGATTAGATGGTGGATGCTGCGGAGGGACATGAGCTCATGAGCTTTATGGACGCGTATTGAGGCTACAACTAGATCTTCATGGATGCGGAAGACTAAAAAAAGACGGCCTTCATTACCGACAAAGAGACGTACTGCTACAAAGTAATGCCCTTCGGCCTGAAAAATGCAGGGGAGACATACCAACGTCTTGTTAATAAGATGTTCGAAGAGCAAATAGGTAAGAATATGGAGGTGTATGTAGATGATATGCTAACAAAGATCTTGAAGACTAACACTCATGTAACGGATCTCGAGAAGACCTTCGACATTATGAACTCATACAAAATGAAACTCAACCTCGCGAAGTGTGTCTTCGGAGTAGGAGCTGGGAAGTTCCTAGGATTTATCGTCAACCAGAGAGGGATTGAAGCAAACCCTGAAAAAATCAAGGCTTTACTTGACATGAAGACACCGAGGAGTATCAAAGATGTCCAAAGACTTACGGGGAGAGTGGCTTCCCTTAACTGGTTTGTTTCTAGGGCAACATACAAGTGCCTTTCGTTCTTTAAGGTGCTGAGAAAGGCATTCCAATGGGACGAAGAGTGGGAAAAAGCCTTCAACCAACTCAAGTCTTATTTAGGGTCTCCCTTATTACTGTCTCGGCCTGTAGCAGAAGAGAAACTGCACGTGTATCTGGCAGTCTCCGAATCAGCCATCAGCGCAGCCACAATACGGGAAGACGCTGAAATCCAAAAACCTGTATATTTCAACAGTAAGACCCTTGAAGGGGCCGAACATAATTACCCTCACATGGAGAAGCTAGCTTACGCCTTGATACATGCCTCGAGAAAGATGAAGCCTTACTTCTAGGCCCACTCCATGGTTGTCCTCACTGACTCCCCACTAAGAAAGGTCCTACATAAACCTGAGAAGTCCGGACGATTGATGACATGGGCCATCGAATTGAGGGAGTACGACCTTACCTACCAACCTAGGAAGGCCATCAAGGGACAAGCCCTCGTAGACTTTGTCACTGAGTTTACATAGGAAGAGACCGAGGCAGAGAATGGCCTAGAGGTTGTTGAAAACCGCAGTGTCTTCCAAAATTCAGAAGAGACGACACCAAACATCTTCCAAGATCAGGAAGGGATCGCATCCAAAGGGACCAGGAACCAAGTTGCAGAAAACGAGGAAGATCGGTACCTCTTCAAAAAATGAGTCATGACAGAGGGTGTCTTCTCATCAGGTACAGATATTTGGAGCCTCTTTATTGATGACTCTTCCTGTGATAATGGAAGCGATGCGTGGTTGATACTCTCAGCTCCAGACGGTGCCAATATTGAATACGCTTTGAGATTTAACTTTCGAGCTTCTAACAATGAGTCCGAGTATGAGTCCATGATAACAGGTCTCTCATTGGTAAAGACTCTTCGTGTAAAGCGACTCCTACTCCACAGCAACTCGCGGTTAGTTGTTAATCAAGTATTGGGAATCTATGAGGCCAGAGATGAAAGGATGGCCAAATACGTTAAAAGGGTGAAAATAATGTTAGAACATTTTGAAGAGGCAAGACTGAAGAGAGTGCCTCGATAAAGTAATAGCCACGCAGATGCATTGGTAAGTTGGCCTCGACAACGAAGATAGATGTTAGACGGACAATTCCGATCGAGGTCTTGGGGAAGGTAGCCAATGAGCAAGAAGAGGTATATAACCCTTGTCATAATTTGAACTTAGGAGATTCATGGATGGACCCACTCTTCAAATATATCAGAGAGGGAGAACTACCTGAATCCAAGCTAGAAAGGCGGAAATTGAGATATAAGGTTACCAAGTTCTCGGTAGTAGGAGATGTACTGTATAAGAAAGGATTCTTGCTACCTCTCCTCAGATGTGTGCACCCCACAGAAGTTCCTCGGGTCTTACAGGAGGTCCATGAGGGTTCTTGCTCTAGCCACATAGGGGGAAGACCCTTGGCTAAAAGAATCATCACCCAGGGGTACTGGTGGCCAACCCTGTCCAAGGATGCTACAACCTACATGAGGAAATGTGATAAATGCCATAGGTTTGCCGCCATCTCTCATTAGCCTCATCAGCCTATGATTTCAACCACTTCTCCATATCCATTTGCAGTATGGGGGATTAACTTAGTAGGGCCCCTGCCAAGAGCTGCCAACAACTATAGATTCTTGATAGTTGCCATCGACTATTTTTCAAAGTGGGTGGAGGCAGAGCCAATGATAACGATCACAGAGCAAAAGACCTTCCAATTTATTTGGAGAAATATCATATGCAGATATGGCCTCCCAAACACTCTCATCTCGGATAATGGGACCCAGTTCAAGAACTCCTCTTTAGAAAAGTATTGCCTAAGAGTAGGAATAAAGCAATTCTTCTTATCTCCTGGCCAACCTCAGGCAAATGGTCAGACCGAGGTCACAAACAGAACAATTCTGGATGGAATCAAGAAGAGGTTAAAAGATGTGAAGGGAAGATGGACTAAAGAGGTCTACGCTGTGTTCTAGGCCTACAGAACCATGACAGGGACACCGTTCATGTTGGCACATGGCTCAGAGGCCGTCATACCAATGGAGGTAGGGCTCCCAAGTCATAGGATTTAGACCTATAACCCTGATAATAATGGGGAAGAGACGAGGTTAGACCTAGATCTTATCGAAGAAAGAAGAGATGATGGAGAGGTCAGACAAGCAGCCTACCAACAGAGGGCAGCAAAATTCTACAACCAGAGGGTGAAGTCAAGACGCATTGTAGTGGGAGACATAGTGCTAAAGAAGACCTTACAGAAAGCAAACAAACTCCACCCAAACTGGCACGGTCCCTACAAAGTGATAGAAGATGTTGTGCCTGACACTTACAGGCTAGAAAATCTAGAAGGAGAACCTTCACTAATCCATGGAATGCTGATCACCTAAAGAAATATTACATATGATGTTGCATGAAGTTGTGTAATTGTACCATCTTGTCATGAAGAGGTTATTAATAAAAGATCAGTTCCCATGGTGGTCATTGCTTCATTTTGCACTTGTCAGAAATTAATGGGGCTAACATCTTAGGTGATGACCTCAGACCTTCATAACACCATTCAGTGGTGACGAGGTCAGAGATCATACACCACAATGGGATGACCTGAGACCCTTAACATCATTAATTTGGTGAGAGTAATTATGAGGGTAAAATCTTAGGTGATGACCTCAGACCCTTGGCATCATTAAGTGGTGACAAGGTCTGAGGTCAGACACCATAATTGGATGACCTCAGACCCTTAACATCATTAATTTGGTGAGATTAATTAATGGACCTAACATCTTATAGGATGACCTCAGACCCCTAACATCATTAACTTGTTGAAGTTAATTATGAGGATAACATCTTAGGTGATGACCTCAGACCCTTAACATCATTAAGTGGTGACAAGGTCTGAGGTCAGACACCATAATTGGATGACCTCAGACCCTTAACATCATTAATTTGGTGAGATTAATTAATGGGGATAACATCCTAGGTGATGCCCTCAGACCCTTACAACACCATTCCGTGGTGACGAGGTCTGAGGTCAGACACCATAATTGGATGACCTCTGACCCTTAACATCATTAATTTGGTGAGATTAATTATGGGGCTAACATCTTAGGTGATGACCTCTGACCCTTAAAATCATTAATTTGGCGAGATTAATTAATGGGGCTAACATCCTAGGTGATGACCTCAGACCCTTACAACATCATTAAGTGGTGACAAGGTCTGAAGTCAGACACCATAATTGGATGACCTCAAACCCTTAGCATCATTAATTTGGTGAGATTAATTAATGGGGCTAACCTCTTAGATGATGACCTCGGACACTTAACATCATTAATCTGGTGAGATTATGGGGATAACGTCTTAGGTGATGACCTCAGACCTTCATAACACCATTCGATGGTGATGAGGTATGAGCTCAGACTACTAATTTGGTTTAAACACACCCCATTGCATAAGCTTTAGAGCAAAAACATCATGAAATACATACAAGAAAAGAAGATGGTCCTCTTCAGAGAATAACACATTCAGAGAATAACACATTCAGAGATTATAAACATTCAGAGGATACAAAGGGGAAAAGTAAGACCCATGTTTATTAATAACTTATAGATGTGTAGGGATTACAATGTCATGGGTTACAAAATATGCAAAAATTCTCTAAGGGTTTGAGGGGGGAATACTAGTATCTTCGGCTTGGTTAGCCTAGACAACATTGGTCACCTCGGCAACGTCTGCCCCTCCAACCTTAGTGTCGTCCATCGTTGCAGTCTCGGCAGGCGCGACAGCCTACTCCTCAACCTCCTGAAGGGCCTGGGCAAACTGAGGATCAGCAAAGCTAAGGCCTACGAAGTCAGAGGCTTTCAAAGTACCAGCCTCCCTCTCCTTGACGTCAGCCCACTTGATAGTGGCTTTGATACCTCTTTCAAGGTATTCAAATATGAAGCTCATAAACTCATCAGAGCTTTTGTATTCGGCTATGATCCCCTCTGAGGCGTCATCTAGGGTTGCCTTCATGGGCGAGCTGACCTTATGCTACAGAACATCATCCTTGGCCTTCAGAGCTGTAGTATGGTCCTTATTAAGCCGAAAGACCTCCTTCTCCAGTCCCTTCACCTTTTTGTCAGACTCACCCAGCTCAGACTTCTGTCGGTTGATTTCTACATTCAAAGAACTCTGGACCTTCTCAGCCTCTTGACCCTTTTGGATGAGGGGAAACTTCCTCAGAGTCCAATTAGAGAGGTGGTACATCGCTTCCAGGCCCTGTATATTTGGTGATCAGGAATGACTTGAAGACAAATCAGAGGTTACACTTAGGAATTGGAAAGAAAAGTGAGGTCATACCTGAATGGATCTGTGAATGCCGAACTCAACCAACAGAGGAGTGTCAAGTGACCTGAAGAAGCGCTTGTCGGCCTTGGTCATTGTAGAGATGAAGGTATCTAGGGCCTGAAGACTATGGCCGACTATGCTTTCAGTTATCTTCAACTGCTCTACACGAGCCGACAGGGCGTCTGCTGAAGAGATGGGAATGGCAGTATCAGCAGTCTTTTTCTTCGGCCTCTGATCCTCAGGTGCATGATTAGCTGGAGCCCTCTTCTTTGTGTCCTGGGGCTTCGAGGCAGAGGGAGCTGGGGAAGGAGCATTAAGTCTAGCTTTCTTCGCAAGTCTCGTCAAGCTGGGTGCATCCATTTCCTAGAGTTCGTCTGAGATATCCTTTGGAAGTTCTGTGAAAATCAATAGATCTGAGTTAGAAGATCAGACATAAGTAAAATTATAGGTTCCACTTCAAATAGAAAGCTCTTACTAAGCTCAGAAAGTGGACTTCCACCCAGACCTATCTTAGAGAGGTAATGGGGGGTCATCAAGTGTTCGAACCTGACGAACATACCATGTACCCCCTAATCTTGAAGGGATTTCACCTTTTAAAGGTTTGATGGGCTCAGTCCATGGTCAAACCTCGCATACATTGTGACCTTACCCCACCTAAGGGGAATCCTTGGCTCCAGAATGGACGAGGGAGAACATGGGCCAAATTCCCATGGTCTAGAGGCAAAAAAGTAACTTGGCTTCAAGTTGTGGTTGGAAGTTTGTGTGTTTTGAAGCATCTTTTTTTCAGTCTTTCGAGCTACAAAATGATAGTAGCTCGGATGATTTTTGGCTGACGAAGGGACATAGAAACTTACAAAGACCTGGACTGGGAGGTCTGAGTGATGGACAGCCTTCCATAAGACTATGGACCCTATTATGACCCTCCAGGCATTAGGGGATAATTATGAGGGGGACAAATTGATATAAGAAAGGATAGATCTGATAATGGGGTGGATGGGCAGACGAAACCCCAACTTGAACATCTTCTCATACAAGGACATTTCGCCGTCTCGGTCGTAAAAAGCCCTCTCTTCCCTCAGAGGTCTCCATAGCTTTATGGAGGGACTAATGGAATACAGATATCTGAAGAAGAGGAGGTCTACCTCAGTTATAGTACTCTCGATCTCGGCCGCCTCAGAGACATCGACATCACTCTCAACGTCATCATCATCTAGCTCAACGTCGGCCGGAGCAGATGTGGATGGGTTACCCGGGAACCTATGAGCAAACTCAACACCAGTGAAGGCCGACAGAGGAATGGCGTCAAGTGGTGGTGGAATGGCCACACTTGGATCGATGATCTCAATCTCTGAGGAGGAGGCTGAGGAGCTTGAGTTGTTATGAGATGAGGACCGACTGGAGACCTCGGCCTGATCTTCCCAAATTGAGTCCATGGCCTCCTGGAAGGAATCCACAGACATGGGGTCTGAGGTGGAAGACTCATACTCAGACATTGGTATAGGATCGGCAGGAACCTCTGCCTGGTTGAAAGACTCTGAGGGATTAGGATAGATCACCTTCAGGGGTGGTGGGAAGATGGGTCTAATAGGGAATTCTTGTTGCCTACGAGCCTCCTCCTGTGCTCTTTCTATTTGTCTAATTTTTTCTAAAGTCTTCTCCCTAAGGGAGGGGAACTCCTCAAGAAGTTGGTACAGGGGTCTAAGCATCAGAGGCAGACACTACACTTGGAGAAACTGCCTTAAACTACAAACAATATTGGCTGAAAAAATAATGGAGTCTAAAGATCAAATTACCCAAACCTAGCAAGAACAGTTCGCCTGTAACTATGGTGGACTCACCGAAAAACCCAGAAACTCACCGAAAAACTCAAATAGAAAGGAAAAAGCAGAGAAAATGGAGGCAAATGAGGAGAAGAATATACCTGAAGATGAAACGACAAGGAAAAGTGAAGAAAACACAAAAGATCTCCACCAAAGACCTCTGTAGAGAAGCCGCGAAGAAGAATGCTTTAGAGAGAGAAAATGGCTGGAGAGAAATGGCGCAGAAGAAAGAATTGAGGATAGAGGGAACATGAAATGTTTAAAACCCTTAAATATGCAGGTGCGACTCCCAAGGCCCATCATTGCCTTGGGAGCACCAAAGGCTGCTAACAACTCACGCTTGCCAAGCAAGCCATACTCCAATACTGGACAAGTGTCATGCAAATACTGGTTCATATTGGAAAGGCCTCAGAGGTGTGCAAACCCCACAGTCACCTACTTTCGCATGTCACTAAGGGCTGGGGGTGATTGATATGCCCAAGTGTGACCTCGGCTCGGAGACACCAACCTCGGCCGAGATTATGGCCGACACTGGATAAGCCTTGGGCATGCGACATCATCCCTTAGCCATAGCAAGGTCGGCCCAGGCCGACACTACCACCAGCCTCTCCAAGGGACATTGCATACATCATAAGGATCAGCAACACTCTCGTACACATGTGAATCACAACCTCGGCCAGATATAGGCCAAGCTCGCAAGAAGCCACCAGCAACCTCATTAAGACATTAGTCGATGCTCCAAACACACTAGCTCAAACTCGTCTTAACCTCAGGCCGACCTTGTCCATTGACTCGGCCAGGATTAAGCCAAGACCTACATGGTCACGTCGGACTGAACGAGCACCTGTACTTACCAACCTCGACCTCTGCCAGGCCGAGGTCATACACCAGGTTCGATAGCCGAGCATCTGCTGACATTTGGATGAGGGCACGTGGACACAAATTAGTTATAACAAGATTATTCCTCACACGTGGGGAGAATATTGCATCATCATTCTCTACATGTGACAGTGACAGATGGCTTTCCCATATTGGTGAGGCATCCACACCTGCACATTACATGCATGGGGGGTACATTACACCCCCTAGGCACTATATATAGAGGTCATCCTCTACCTTGTAAAGGATCCAAGAGAGACAACCCTAGCTGAAACTCTGTGTAGATACATAGTAGAGAAAGAGAGAGATCTTGAGAGATTGTATCCATGGCCATCAGTGCCTTATTACAGTGAGGTTATTCACATACACAGTGGACGTAGGCCAATTTAGGCTGAACCACTTACATTCTGGTGCACTCTCCTCTTTTCCTCATCTCATTCTCCTACTTTTTAAGTAACTATGCTGCCATTGTTGTTCTTAGATTGAGCTTGAAACCACTTTACCTGGTGGTGCTAATCCCAGCATCATCAATTAGAAAGTTGAACGGGGTAAAAGAGAAACTCCTAAAGAATCAACTCAATTCAAGCTTTGGTGTGAAATTGTTGAACGAAGTGAAATTGACTCAAATCATACAAAATGTCAAGAATTTCAATGCTTCTCAAACCAATAATAACAAACTATTTGATATATTTAATGGAATTTTATTATGCAAACCCATTGATCTTCAACTTATAAAACCCCCAAAATCTCACATTTTAAGAATAAACTCTTAATACTTTTGAAGGAATTATATTCCTCATGGGAATAAAGCATAAATTATATAAAAAATTGACCTTGACACTTCTGTTTTATGTTTCAAATGATATTTTAGGCTCTTGCCAATGGTGGCCTTTAACGTAAAGAAGACCGTTTATTTCATATCCCCTTTACCTTACATAAACATAAATTATTATTTTGATAAGAAATCGAACAATGGTTCTTAAATGCACAATTAGTTCCTAGTACATTTGGTTCGTTATTAAGACCGAATGATATAAGGATATCCTATTTGACTTATGATAATCATTCACAATGTTCGAAATTTCGTACTAATGCGTAATCAAGGCAATATCACGAGTCTAGCATTAAGGAAGTAATCAACAATGAATAACACAATGATAAACATACATAATTAAGAACACATAAAAAAACAAAGCCCTGTTTCATAACACCATGAGTAAGTAACATGTATGAATGGAATGGATTCATGATCCAATCATCTTAAATGCACATCCATATATGGTGCAAAACGAAGCATAAAAATCTTTTTGAATTTTTTTATTAAATTTAATCAAAAACAAATTCTATTTACAAATTTGTAATTTTTTCTAAGAAAAATAAAATCTTTTTTATTTTTCAATATATGCACATAAGAATACAATCTTGTAATAGGAGAAAATTATAACAATCATTAAATTACCCTATACTAGAAACAATACCCAAACTCAATTAGTGACGCAAATACCCAAAGACTTCCTAAGATCCTCAAATCTAAGTGCATGTGATAGTTTAGTGAAAATTTTGTCTAATTGATATTTTGTACTCACAAAGATCAAGAAAATTATCTTCTCCTCAATAAAGTCATGGATAAATGTCTCATGAATCCTAATTTGCATTGTAAGAGAATGTCGGACTGGATTATGAGAAATGTGGATTGTAATCGTAATATCGTAAGAAGTATTAATTGTGACTTGAGTAATCCCATAATCTTCCAACATCTTCTTCATCTACAATAATTGTATGCAACAACTCTCGATGGCTATGTACTCGGCCTCCACATTGGACAAAAAATGTAGTTATGCTTCTTTTGCAACCAAGAGACGAGCAATCCTAAAGTAAAGGATCCACCTGATGTTCTTTTATAATCATCAACATCCTTAAACCAACCATCATTCGAATAATCCAAAAAACGGTCATGTATATGAAAAGAATGCTAAATTCCATAGGAAAGAGTCCCATTAACGTATTTGATGATAGGTTTAAGTGGAAGAAAATTTGACTTTTTTTGGGGATGCTTGGCAACGTGCACAAACTCCCACACTAAAGGCTATATCAGGATGACTAGAGGTAAATTAGAGGAGACTACCTATTATACTCCCATAGAGAGTTCGCTATACGTCCGTACCTAAAGTGTCTTTTCTATGATTTATCAAAGAAATCATGGGTGTGCGTGAGTGATTAGTGAATTCCAAACCAAACTTCTTCCTAAGGTCCGTAGGAAGAAAGTTCACTAACCATCCTCATCTCAAACTTCTTCCCAAGTTCCAAACCATATATATATTCCATTACCAAGTTGACGCACTTAGAGACCTAGGAAGAAAGTAAGTTAACTAACCATGCTCATCTCAAACTCTCTCTTCTTCTCTTCCTCAAAAGTGTAATCATGTTGGGAACACGTTGATCAAAAGACTATGTCATCCACATAGACTTAGTCAACTAATATAGATCCACCCTATGTCCTAACAAACAACATAATATCAACTCTTCCTCTCTTGAAGCCACAAGATAAGAGATAAGAAGTAATCCTTTCGTACTAAGCACGAGATGATTGCTTCAAACCATAATAGGCCTTTTTTAGATAAAATACGTGTACCAAGTTCTTTTGTTCTTCAAACCCCTTTGGTTGTTCCATGTAAATATCCTTCTAAAGAATGCCATATAGAAAGACAATATTGACCTCCATTTAGTAAATCTTAAACCTTAGATGACATGTTATGGCGAGTAATAAGAGGATGGACTCAAGCTTAACAACATGAGAGAATGTCTAATAAAAGTCTACACCCTTAATTTGTGTGTAACATTAAGAGAAAAACCTAGCCTTATTGGGAATAAAATACCATTCCATCCATCTTGTTCTTGTACACCCATTTGGTACCAATCACATTAGTCTGGCTAGGTCAGGGGACTAAATCCCAAACATCGTTCTTCTAAAATTGAAGAAACTCATCTTGCATATCACATATCCAATTCTTATCCTTGAGTTCTTCCTTCACGTCCTTGGGATCTACCGTGGGATTTTAGCAAAAGTAGCTAACCATATTCTCTATTTAGCGCGAGTCTTGACACCTAATATGGGATCACCATGACTCCTTCGAACCCTGGAGGGTGAATTCTTTATTTCAAGAAAACGGTCCATCGTGGTTGTGTGGGGAACAATCACATTCTTACTCAGGGGGTAATTATTATCACACACAAGACCATGATCAATAAGCGTAACTGGATCATCATCTCTCATCGTGACATTAATCGATTCCATGACCTTATATCGTTTAAAGCTAAACACCCTATAGGCTGTACTAGACGATGAATACCCTACAAATATTACATCATCTCTTCTAGAGTCAAACTTCCCTAAGTGATCTTTATCTTTAAGGATATAACAAGGACTCCTAAAAACATGAAAATACGGTAGGTTTATTTCTTACCTATCCACAAATCATATGGATTGTGAAGTATGTGTGAACTAAGATAAACCCTACTCACTATGTGTCATGCTATGTTAATTGTCTCCCCCATAAAATGTCTAGGCATGTTCCTACTGAGACGCATGGATCTAAATATCTCTTCAATTTTTTTAATTCTTTCTCTTTACAATCCCATTTTACTGAGGAGTGCCAGTGACCGAGAACTCACGTTTGATGCCAATCTCATCACAAAATACATAAACTCTAAATTCCTTAAATTCAGTGATATTGTCATTACGAATATGATTAATAGAGATACCATGTTGATATTATAGAAAAAGAACTTTGTAGTTAGAGAATCAACATCATTAGAATTTTCGCTTTGAAAACCAATGATTGAATATCTCAAAAGTCATCAACCATCAATAGAATATACTTCTTACAACCAATACTCTCCGTACAAGTGGGACCCATTAGATTAATGTGCATCCACTTTAAAACATGAGAGGTTGTAATGGTATTCAACTTCTAATGGGGGATCTTAACAAACCGAGAAATATGGTTTTCCAAGTGATGGTAATATATATACTAGGTCTTTTTTAACTAAACTCTAAAGATCTCTAAAATTAGCATGACTTATTCATTGATTCCAAAGGTCCATGGGGGAGACCGTAGCATTATTTCACATTTAAGAGGACTTGGAAATGATACCATAGAAATTGTTGACAATCCCCACACCTTGTACTAAATGTTCACCAGATAGATCATAAATTTTGCACTCCGGCCTATCAAAGTAAACCACAAATTTATCATCACAAAATGGGCTTATGCTTATTAAGTTATCTTTCAATGCTTCAACATATAACACATTGTCTAGCTTAGAAAAGTCAGGAATCTCTATAAAACCTCGTTCTAGTATGCTAGACATACTCCTATTCCTAAAAGTGATTTTTCCTTTTGTCTGATCCATAAGGTTAGTAAAATATGGTTTATCTCTGGTCATGTGCCTAGAGAACCCATTATCAAATTACCATCATCTTTAAACTTGAGAGGAAGCATGAATAATAAGATCTTTTTCATCATCTTTAGGTACCCAATATGAGGTAACTTTTTGTTTACCCTTATCATTAATAGCACTAATCATTGTGTTGGAAGTGTTATCAAAAGGCATAAACATCCTTTAAAATTCTTCCATTAAACTTTTGAAAGTAGTGACTAGAAACTCAACTTAGTCTCTAAGACTGGAGAAGTAACTATAATGGCATTTGGAAGCATGTGTGTGAGAGACTCTTCCTATCTTGTAGCTAAACTCCCTAACATGACCTATTTGTTTGAAATGGATACAACTATTTATTTGTTTGGTTCTACATTTATTAAAATGCCTAGGACGAGTTATCCTTAATGGGTCAGGTCGAGGCCCATAGAGATCCATCACAAACTTTAGAACTGCTTCAGATGAGATATGAGAACTAGATGCACCTTCGTAACCTCTCACGTGCCTCTCTTTAAAACAAAATGAGGGACATAGGAAAATCTTTCCAACCTAATTAAATATGTCCTCAAAATTAAATTTGACCTCTTGGGCTTGAGATCTTTATCGAGTTAGGAAACATGGGCTTCAAGTTTGTCACGAGTATCCAATGATGCTAGAAGATCTTTCATAAGACAAGCCACTTTTTTTAGAAAGATCAGCCTTTTCCCTACCCATTGAAACCAATTGCTCAATCAAAAATATCCTAATCGAGGTCTTACTCTCTCTTCAAACTTTCAACTTTTTATCTAAAGACAACACCCTGAGATCCAAATCTTTATTTTTCTTTTTAATTTTTAATGGCTTGATGCAATTTTCGGAGTAAGCATGTTAAAGATCATTTCTCCCTCACACAAATCATCAAGATAACTCTCTCCTAAACGGTTCGATACATTGTTAATAATATCATATTTAGAAACGTCCTCATCAGAGTGAGACTTACTTGAAGTTCGAACGTGACTATACATGAACGCAATGAAGTTACATCCATGCGGTGATTCATCCTCGAAAATTACTGGCTCAACATCACTATCACTCAAAGTGTCTTGATAGGAAGCTTTTCATTTGCCCTATCTATTAATCTTAGTGGCACACTCATTGGATTAGTGACATTTCCCCTCACAGTCACAACATCTCTCTGAATCGTATTTCGTAATATACTCACCTCTAGTTTTCCTTTGATGAAAATCTTCCCAACGTAATTATACGTGTACTCTAAATTAACTTTGACCTCCTGGGCATATTTGTGATCTTTATCGAGTTTGAAAACAAGGGCTTCAAGTTTGTCATGAGTCTCTAATGACACTTGAAGATCTTTCATAAGACAAGCCATTCTTTTAGAAAGCTCAGTCTTGTCCCCACCCATCAAAACTAATTGCTCACTCAAAAATATCCTAATCGAGGTCGCACTCTCGCTTGAAACTGTCAACTTTTTATCTATAAACAACACCCTAATATCCAAATGTTTATTTTTCTTTCTTCTTTTTAATTTTTTGATGCAATTTTCGGAGTAAGCATGTTAAAGGCCATGTTCTGCCTCACATAAATCATCGCCCTCACTCTTTCCATAATGGTTCGATACATTGTTAACGCTGTCATATTTAGATTCATCCTTATCGGGGTAAGACTACTTGAATTGAGAATATGACTATCCATGAACGCGGTGAAGTTACATCCATGAGGTGATTTATCCTCGGAGTTCACTAGCTCAACATCACTACCACTCAAAGTGACATGATAGGAAGATTTTCCTTTGCTCTAGCTCATAATCCTAGTGCCACACTCATATGGTTAGTGACCTTTCCAATCACAGTTATATCATCTCTCCGAATCATCTTTCTTAGGATACTCACCTCTATATTGATCATTATCAAAAACATTCTTACCCATTTTATATTTTTTGTCTTTCTTAAAGCTTTTATTCTCCACCTTGGAAGAATATTTATTTTTTAGTTGGAGAAACCTTTTGAATTTTTTAGCAAATTGAAAAATATCATCTAGATCGAATTCAAAATCGAAGTAAGAAATCTCCTTTTTTTTCTTCGATCGTGTTTTTAAAGAGATTACTTTTCCTTTTTTTTTGGATTTTGGGGAACATGTCTATTTCATAAGTTTGAAGATCATCTACGAGCTCTTCTATCCTAAGCGTGTCTATAATTTACAAAAATTTAAGGACCATAAATTTCTCACTAAAATACGACAGGAGACACCTTCGAATTTTCTCAACTACCCTCGTTTCCAAAATTTTCTCACCCAAATCAAAAGTATAGTTCACAATAAGAGACAAACGTGCATAAAAATGATCAAAAGTTTTAGATTCAATTGTTCATATAGTCTCAAATTTTGTGGTGACGTTCTTAAGCTCAGAAGCTTTAACAGAATTGGTACCCTCATAATTGAGATGGAAGATATTCCAAGATTCCTTAGATGTGGTACACGTTATGATACGCCAAATTTCGTTGAGATTAACAATACTAAAAATAACATTTAAGCCTCGAGAGTTAAAATTTCACAGTCTAAGATCATCATCTCCAATTAGCGACTGGCTCAAGACTAATGACATGTTTATTAGCCACGGTTAAAGGAGTCCACCTACTTTTAATAGCAATCTAGATGCGCTCATCAATAATTTTAGAGACTATCTCATTCGAGTTTTCCAATAGTCATAAATGGATCTTCAAACAAAGGTGGACTATTGTATGAGTTATTCGTATAACCATGAGGATTCATCTAAGTAACTTGTAGAAATATTCTTTGCTACTAATTTAAAAAATGCGAGTGATTATATGTAAAAATTGTTAATTAGGTCTCACACACACAATCCAAATTCTATTTAGGCAAAATTTGATCTTGATTGATTAGGTGAACCTAAACATGCAAGATAAAGAAACTAAATAAAAATAAATAAACAAACAAACCACAAATAAGAAGACACAAAATGAGGAAAAATATCCTTCGAGAAAAACATGTATTCAACACTGTAACAACTGGGTATTACAGAAATGACACGAACATATGTACAAAACTTATACTCCTATAAGTGACACAGTTGTGTCTTCCTTCCTGGTTGTCAATAGAATGAGATGCATATCTAAGAAGGCTACATGGAAATTTTTACTGGCCTTGGTATCCATCGATCATCCTCGGGAAACTCTATTCCTATCTTCAATATTGAAGAATTAACTCCACAGGGATATTAACATGGATTGTGTTTTTTTAGGTTTTATAGAGTCACCTCAAATCATTATAGGGGTCTAGATTTGAAAAACAAAAGAGTTTGATCACAAAAGATGTTTAAGAGGCAGAATTCCAATCTTGAATCCCTATTTATACCTCTGGAATACATGTAGATAATTGCGAAGTGTAGACTCAACTGATCAAGATATGCCAAGATGGGAAATCAGGCTGGTTTAGGAAATCATCAACATATCATTGTAGCCAAGACGAGACATGAGGCGAAAGAAAGATTACCTGGTGTGTCGGCTTAGGTCATAGACGAGACGAGACATAATGGTCAAGACAGGTTGAACCAGATGCACACGATGCTTGCTAAAAGATTGCTTATAGGGTCATCTTAGGTCGAGCTTATCTTGAGCCGAGATAAGGTCTCATAACATCATGTCAATCACCCCTAGCCCTTGGTCTTCTGTGTAAATAGAAGACTGAGGGGTAAAAAATTCAAGTAACATAAAAAAAGTACATTTCTAATCTGTTAGATGTTAATGTATCGACATGTACGAGTGGGGACACCTGTCATCAGTTCCTTGGTTTTGCCTATTCCCCAAGTTGTGGTGGTAACATACGTTCTCACCTAGGAAAGTGGCACCCTAATGATGGGCATATTGAGAATTGAACCTCATCATTAGGTGAGTTTAAAATCCTTTATCTAAAAAATTTCTTCATTTTCTTTATATGTGTGCGCCACTTTCTCTCTCTAGGATTTTTGATTCCAGAGTTTCTTTTCTCTCTCCTCCATTTTCTAAGTGTTTTTCGGCTGCTTCCTTAGCTCTCCGGCGATTGCCATCTTAGGGAAACTGTCCAGGTACTCTCATTTTCCCTTCCTCATTATTTTTTCATCATTATATGGATTTTTATATTTGTTTTACTTTTTTTGGCTAGTTTATCAGTTTTTCGGCGATTGTATTGGGCTTTAGTTAGGAGGTTTTTCTTCAGATGAGGTTGAGTGGGGAGTTCAAAGAGTGAGTTTGAGGGTTTATTTGTGTCTTTAGGTTTTTTCCCTTCATGTTTTACCCTCATTAGGATGCTTCGATGGGTCACCGGTCATCTTCTCCGGTGAGCCACTTATTTTGTTCTTGATTGTTCTTGAATGCTCCAAATCCCAACTGTTCATATTCCTTAATTTAGATCCTTTGGTCAAATGTAGTCAAACCTTTAATTTTTTGCCATTTTCTAATGTTTTCCACCAAGATGAGGGTCGTCCTCTAGATGTTAAGGAAGCTATATGAGCTAGCTGATGATTTCCCTTCTCTCAAAGAGTGGTATTTCAGAGAGATTAGACAATACGAGGCTGAGGAAGCTGCCAAGTGCCGGAACGAAGTCTTCCTTCTTCATCCTAACTATCCTATACCTCTTGCAACCATTCGTTCTTCAGTTATAGAAATTAGTGACTTAATATCTGAGTCATTTTCCCAGAGTGTCAACAATTTCCAAGTGGCAATGGAAGTCCCACACGATAGGTCTGAGGAGGCTCATGGTTCTTCAATAGCCTCGTCCTCTTGTCAAGTCTAGTCATCCAATAGGTCTGAGTCACCATCAAACTAATTTGAGTCCTCTTAAAGGTTATATTCTTCGATATAGATCATCTCATCCCATGATAGGCCGAGCGTGGATGTCGTTGTACCACCCCCAATGAATGCCATCCCTCTTACTGCCATTTTGAGGGAACACTTTGCTAGGAAAGCTCATCCTGAGGCTTGTCATTGCTTTGGTGTCATCGAGGATGAAAATTAAGACGATGATGATGACTAGGTATCACTTGATACTTCATGTGCTGAGTCCTACATCAGCACTATAGACACCCCATTCTAGCACCCCCTAAACCTCTCCTTAGGTCCCTAGCACCTCCCTTCATCCCTACAAACCTAAGTCATACCCCAGGTACCGACCTAGAGGCCATTAAGCATTCCCGAGCTCCATTTGATAATAAGTCAAACTCTTCAACTCCATAGATACTGAATGAATATTCGAAGGTCATTGAAACCCCTTTCCAACGGTCCATCCCGTACACGATTCTAACTTACCATGCGGACGAACGACCCATTTTCCCCCAAACCTCGATCAGGAGGTCAAGGAATGCTCTCAGGATCTGTTTGAATAAATTCAACTCTTTAGCTCGATCGATACTAAATGAATCTTTGAAGTGCACTAAAACCCCTTTCCAACGGTCCGCCCTGTGCACGATTCTGACCTGGGGTACGTACTAACGAATCATTTTACTCTAAAAGGTCACCGAGCGCTTCTAGGCCTCGACTGACCAAAGTCAACTCCCCAAACTGATGCAAACTCTTTGTAATGTCAAATTACATATCCTAAACTTTCCAACGGTCCACCCCATGCGCAATTCGTACTTACCATACGAACTAATGATCCGTTTGAGTCCGATGATTCCCAATCTAAAGAATCGACGAGCGCTTTCGAGCCATATTTGACCTAAAGTCAACTTCCAAACTCGGGATTAGTCTAAAGTAATTTCAAATGTATTTGAAATACCTTTCCAATGGTTTTCCCCATGCACGATTCGAATCAACATTTTATGCTCTACGGTCGATTTTCGAAGGGACCTGAAGGAGACTACCAAACGGCAGGTCCCAAACCCTGCCTATCGGCAGCGTGCCCAAAAAACTTGCCGATTGGCAGGATCAGGGCTATGCCGATTAACAATTCCTTGGGCCTATAAAAAGGAGGGCCTAACCTCATTTCAAAGGGAGGAAGATCTGAAATCCATCACTCTCAGCATGTTCAGAAAACCTCTCTCGAAGTAAGCGTGATTTCCGCATCCAAATCCCTTCCTAACCTTCACCTTTCATCAACTTTTTCATCAAACTTGATTAACTAAGTACCCTCCATCATCACCCAAGTGCAAGGGTTTCTCTCCAATACCCAAGACCAAGCTCAAGATCTTCAAAAAGGTCCAACTTTCTCAACTCCCTCTTTAAATTCTCCTAAATATTCGCATTAATTTTTTTTATTACTTAGAAATTTTTTTCTCTCATCTCACACATCCTAATATACTTTTTATCTACTATTATTGCACATATCTTATTTTCATATAAATAAAACCCAAAAGGAATAAGAGCTCATAAATTCCATATGAAAATTCTCACACTTTTCTCACAACTAAAACACCTTTTTTACACACACATATAAGAGAAGCCCCCTATTGGATTTATGGGATAAATCCCACCCCTCATTTTGCATACCAACTATGTGGATTTTGATGCCTCTATAAGATACGTAGGCATCTCGGGGTAAAACCCGAGACTCGAGTCCTTTTCCTACTTTTTTTCTATTTTTTCCCTATATTCTTTTAACATTAGCTCTCTTAGACTCTCTAAATACATATATTTGTTCTTAGTGGCGTATTATCCTGCATGCATTATCATTCCATTATAATGATTGACGCTAGGATAATCACGTAAATCCTATTTTCTAATATTACTTTTAGGAACATTACTACAGATGACTCGCTTTATCTCTTCCATGATACAAGTTGATGATTCCTATCTCCCATACATATACTCATGCACACGTATCATTGGGAAATAAAGGAAAATAGAAACAAGCCATGAGAGACCGTAAGGCCGGAATGGGTGCCTAACACCTTCCCATTTTGTAACTTAGTCTTCGGACCCTTTTCAAATCATTTTTGTTTCGTATGTATCAGTATGTCTTTGGATGTTGTCCTTTGGGATGGATCCTTTTTCTTTTGTCTGTTTTGAGTGAAATAGACTGGCGACTCAATCTCTCTACATTTTTTACCTCATCATCGACGACCAAAGCTCTCCCGAGAGGGATTCATGGAACCAAGATCCTCCCGAGAAGAAGAATACCCCCACTCTTGTTTCGTCTCTCTCCCGCCGCGAGGATTAGAGGGGACGGCCACAGTAATGACTCTGCTTGGGAAATTTCATTTTGAGGGCTAGACTCTATTTACATGGGTTTTTTATTTTCTTATATATCCCCCATATTTTCATGTCCCCGTTTACTATTCATGTGTACCTCATGCTTACGCTTCCATTCACACACTTGTAGAAAATTCTCCATGTACACTTTACACCACGCTCACCTAGGATCACATATATCCCAATGTTGCACGCATCACCCATCCATACTTGGTATACCACTGGTACTTATACTTTGCTCCCCGTTTCGCATAATCAAGAAAGATACTCTCATAAGATACTAATAAGAGAATCATGCATTATTCACACGATATAAACAAAGAGCATTGTGATTGACCAAATTTTGTTAAGTAACTGGAGGGTCACTTCGTGATGGGCGCTGGTCCGACAGGGCGCAATTAGCCTAAGCGATATGACTCTTACCTTCCATTGGCCAAGTACCTTCGACGTATATCGAACGGTTCCCCCGCATCGTACCGCTTGACCAAAGTCATGACGGGAGGTATATCATAGGGAACTCATTCATGTACGCTGAGTATATCAAATTCGCTCTTACACATACCGTCCCCATGAGGTTTATAGTTAGAAAATTCACATACACTCAGGTATATCAAATGTCTTGTCCATACGTACCGATCTCCCATAAAATCAAGACGTATATCGTGGAGGCCACGCCAAAGGGAGGAACCCTTTTCGATTCAGCCAACCAACTGCATACCCGCATATATGTGTCAAGCCTAGGACACACATGTTAGATTGTTGGTTTTGACCCGAAACTCTGCCGAAATTCTGGGTCGTCCTGGCGCCCAAATTTTCGGGCATTTTTAAAATGGGACCCTACCCGTGAGCCTGATTATAAGTCCAGCCATAGCTTTGCATATGTACCAAACCCAACTTTTCCAGGCTCGGGTCTCGTTCGGCATTTCATTTTGCATTTAGGAGAATTTAATACAAGTGAGAACATAATAATAATAATCATGCTGAGACCACTCTCCAAAAAATATATCTCCCTTCTTTATCAAAAATCAAAAAAATCATTCCTTTCTTTATAAAAAAAAATCCAAAAACATTTCTCCTTTCCTTATCAAAAAAATCACAAAATATTCCTCTTTTCTTTATCAAAAATTCAAAATTATTTTGTCTTTGAATCCAAAAAAAATGTTAAAAATATTTTCCTTCTTTCTTTTCAAAAAAATAAATCCCGTTTTACGCCTTCTCCGGTCGATTGCACGCCCTGGGCCTGGCTCCTTATTGGCTTCGATCTTTAGTTAAATCACCCCGGATCTCTGTCCATTCCCCTGATACTTCTTCTGAGTTCGATATCCATCCATTTTCCATGGAGAACACAAATCAAGTACCCGTTGTGCAACCAGATCTGACGGCAGTCTTAGCTCAGCTCATGTCCAAGATTGACAACCTTCAGATTGTGGTTCGAGAGATGCAACGAAAATAGATTCCTATTCCTCAAGAGACCGAGGCCCTATTTCATCGTGTTATGGTTCCACCCAACCTATTTGGGTTCTCAAAGAGTACCAACACGCTCCACGTGACCCTCATGCTAATGGGCCACCGCCTGCCAGGCTTCCTACGCCGAACCTTGCCCAGCCTGGGGCTAACTTGCCTATGATCATTGATTCGAAGGAGGAATAATTGAACAAGGTCAAAGAAGATCTCAAGATGCTAACTAAGAAGTTCGACCAAGTCAGAATCTTCAGAAATTACGTGAACTACACCCACATGTATCCTTATTCAAAGGCGAGGATACTCGAGAAGTTTAAGATGACAAAAATCGAGAAATTCGGAGGAGGTGGACCCCTGATTGTTCATCTTCATAGTTATCACCGTTCCATGACTCTCCTAGGGGCTTCTGAAGAGGTAATGGCCCAATTATTTCAGCAAACTTTGAAGGATATTGCCCTCCGATGGTTTTTATCTCTCGAAGAGTCCAAAATCTGTAGCTAGGAGGATGTAGCCCGTGAATTCATGTCACGGTACAAATACAATGAAGATCTTGAGGTCACCCGCCGTGATTTAGAGTTTCTCAAATAGATCTATGGGTAATGAGTCAGTAACTTTATAGCCCGATGGAGGAAAAAGGCAGCCACTATGATCAATCAGCCATCCGAGGAAGAACAAGTCAACATAGTGAAGAAAAAATTCTTGCCCCATGTTCGAGAAACCCTGGGAGGACAATATTATCCCCACTTTCGAGCTCTAAAATAAGTAGGAGTACAAATCAAGGAAGGTCTCACTAAAACAGAGGTTGAGCCAAAGAAAGTGTCCGGACAGTTGACTCCCTGAAAATATGATAAACCTCCCATGTGCTGTAGTCTCAACCATCAACAACATCTCTCAACCAACCACTTTGTGGGCAACAAAAAGCCACCTTATTCTAGTTTGAAAGGAATACACCGAGCTCCATGATCCCCTCTCCAAATTTATCAAGCCCTGTTAAGCCGAAACCTCGTCAAGCCCTTGGATACCCGTCCATTGCCCAATCCACTTCCAAGAAAATTCAAGGCAGATGACCATTGATCCTTTCACCAAATCGCTGGTCATACCACCGACCAATGCTTTCACCTTTGAAACATAATCCAAGGTCTAATTGACCGGGGTTCCATTGCCCCACCAGCCAATCCTAAGCCAAACACTACTCGTAACCCACTCCCAAATCATACCAATGCTATCTTCCTTGAAATGAACCCAGAATTTGATCCCTCAATTAAAATCACACCCATACACTCTCCCAAACCTCTCCAAACATTCCCTCCTACACCCTATTAGCCTCACTGATCAGGCAGTGTCACACATTATTAGAGCATGCATCGTTGTCCGTACCCGTTCTGAAAATGGAGGTATGGAATTATCAGAAGTGTTAAACCAACTCCTAGAGTTCGGGATGAAATTTCCCTCACAGATGATAATTGATTACTAGAGGTTCATCACGTTGTTCTTGGAAGCACAAAAATGAGCCCAAGATTCAGACAGTTGGGCGGTACCTACCGATGAATTCAGCCTGAATGATGTCATCCAGATCATGGCAGAATTATTCAGGCAAACCAACGATATTTGCAGTTTGACCGAGTTACTTGATATTTTGAAATTACAAGGTCACCTGGTCCTTTTACCCTTACATATACCCACGGAATGGGAAGACCTGTATGAAGAAGCCAATGAATTTGGGGAATGCATTGACTTTACATGGAAAGACAGAATTGTTGCCACTGGATGGGGGAAGAATTCGAATATTTGAATGAAGAACAAGCTTTCAAGAAAATTGTCCTGGTAGCCAACATTTGTGGGACGATATCAATTTAGGAACTCCTCAGAGAAATAAACAAAATGAAAGAACAACCCAAGATTGACGAATAAATAAGGTTCATGTTCTTCCCTCCTTCAGTAAATCATATGACCAGATCAGGGAGGCGTTACCAAATCCCAAGCTCACTACCAACCAATGACAAAGGCAAGGGCGTTGAAAACCTTCCTATGCCAAAAATGACCCTCGAGGAGAGCAAGATCCTCGATTAACTGAAGAAAACTCAATCTAACATCACTCAATGGGGGTTTTTCATGTCTTCCCAGCTGAACAGAAATGCTTTGATCAAATTTCTCACTGGACCCATAGTTCCTACTTCTACTACACCAGAAGAACCAGTAAACTTATTCGGATCCTTGACCTCTAACCGAATGCTAACCTTTTTCGAAGAAAAAATCCCTAGAATTGGACCAAACCATAATCATGCACTCAACATCTCTGTCGAAGTTATGGGGAAGATCGTACCACTCTCTCTTGTTGATAATGGATCCTCACTACACCAAAAATAGGAATCTGGCACGGTTTAAAACTGTGCCAGATCAAATCTGGCACGGTTTTGAACTGTGCCAGAATCAGGTGTTCCAAAATGGCCATTTTTTTTCTGGCACGGCTCAAAAGTGTGCCAGATTTGTCCAAATAGGAACACTTCTGGCACACTTTTAAACCGTGCCAAAATTTGATATTTCTGGCACACTTTTGGCAGAGTTTTTAATTGTGCCAGATTCAGCATAGTTTAAAAAAATTTGGCACAGTTTAAAACCCTGTGAAAAATATGATACACTTTTGCCACGATTTTGAACTGTGCCAATTTTTTTTAAAAAGAAAAACAAATTATTTGAAAGCACAAAAATTCACAATTTAAAAATATTGCACGTTGTTGATAAACTAATGTGCATACAAACTTCAAAATATTACAAGTCTTTAATGGTTCACAGGCCAAAAAAAATTGGGCAGAGTTTCCTCTATTTTCTGGACATTCCAAAACCTACTAATACAAAACCTGCCTAACATAAAGCCCGCACGGCCAAAAAAATATAACAATTAACTTACAAAAGCCCGAATGGCCACAAAATATAACAATAAAACTACAAAATCCCGCACAGCCATAACACAAAAAAATGGAATCATGAATAAACCCCTTGTTGTAAACCATTGAGTTCTCTCTGTGTTCCACGTGAATAAATGCCAACGATAAACTGTTATCTTGCAAAAAAAATAAGATACAAAAAAGATACGATATTAGTAAACCAATAATTTACAAAAAAAAAATTACTCAAAAAAAATTACATATAAGAGTGGAAATTATCATCATATTCTCAAATCGGGAGACCCGTGATGACACGGTCAGTTCCTACATGTTACAATGGTCCCGTACAAGGTGTTCGAGCCTCCTATGGGGTCGTTTGGGGGATGGTTTGGGTTTTCACCCTTTAACGGTTGGTTTTTAAGTTTAAGTGCTGACTTTTGCAAATTATTGTCATTTTCTCAAACTGGGAGACCCGGAACTACGCTGTCAGTTCCAACAAGTTACAATGGTACCGTGCGGGTGTTCGTGCCTCTTATGGCGTCGTTTGGGGGCTGGTTTGGATTTTCACGCTTTAATGGATTGTTTTTATGTCAATGTGTGATTTTTGCAAATTATCATCATATTCTCAAACCAAGAGACCCGGGATTATGCAGTCAGTTCCAACAAGTTATATTGGTCCCCTGCGAGGTGTTCGTGCCTCCTATGGGGTTGTTTGGGGGTTGGTTTAGGTTTTCACCCTTTTTAAGTCTAAGTGTGATTTTTGCAAATTACCATCATATTCTCAAATCGGGAGACCCGGGACTATGTGGTCAGTTCCAACAAGTTACATTAATCCCGTGCGAGGTGTTCGTGCCCCCTACGGGGTCGTTTGGGGGGTGGTTTGGTTTTTTACCCTTTAATGACATGTTTTTACGTCTAAGTATGATTTTTCCAAATTATCATCATATTCTCAAACCGAGAGACTCGGGACTACGCGGTCAGTTCGTACAAGTTACATTGGTCCCGTGTTAGGTATCCGTGCCTCTTACGGGGTCATTTGGAGGCTGGTTTGGATTTTCACCCTTCAACGGCTTATTATTAAGTCAAAGTGCGATTTTTACAAATTATCGTGACATTCTCAAACTGGGAGACCCGGGACTACGCGATCATTTCCAACAAGTTACATTGGTCCCGTGCAATGTGTTCGTGCCTCCTACGGGATCGTTTGGGCGTTGGTTTGGGTTTTCACCCCTTTTAACTATAAGTGTGATTTTTGCAAATTCTTATCATATTCTCAAACCGGGAGACCCAAGACTACACGGTTAGTTCCTACAAGTTACATTGATCCCGTGCGAGGTGTTCGTGCCTCCTATGGGGTCGTTTGGGTGGTGGTTTGGGTTTTCACCCTTTAACTACTTGTTTTTAAGTTTAAGTCTTGATTTTTGCAAATTATTATCATATTCAGTTCCTACAAGTTACATTGGTCCCGTGCGCGGTGTTCGTGCCTCTTACGGGATCGTTTGCGGGCTGGTTTGGGTTTTCACACTTTAACGGATTATTTTTAAGACTAAGTGTTGCAAATTATCGTCATATTCACAAACCGGGAGACCCGAGACTACGCGGTCAGTTCCTACAAGTTACGTTAGTCCCGTGCAAGGTGGTCGTGCTTCCTACGGGGTCGTTTGGGGACTGGTTTGGATTTTCACCCTTTAATGGCTTATTTTTAAGTCTAAGTGTTATTTATGCAAATTATCTTCATATTCTCAAACCAAAAGACCCGCGACTACGCGGTCAGTTCGTACAAGTTATATTGGTCCCTTCCGAAGTGTTCGTGCCTCTTAATGGGTCACTTGGGGGCTGGTTTGGGTTTTCGCCCTTTAACGACCTATTTTTAAGTCTAAGTGTAATTTTTGAAAATTATCATCATATTATCAAACCGAAAGACCCGTGATAACGCGATCAGTTCGTACAAGTTATATTGGTCCTGTGTGAGGTGTTCGTGCCTCTAACTGGGTCGTTTGGGGGCTGGTTTGGGTTTTCACACATTAATGGACTGTTTTTAAGTCTAAGTGTTTTTTTTGCAAATTGTCATCTAATTCTCAAACCGGGAGACCCGAAACTACGCGTTCAATACTTACAAGTTACGTTTGTCTCGTGCGAGGTGTTCGTTCGTCCTACGGGGTTGTTTGGGGCTGGTTTGATTTTTCACCCTTTAACGGGTTATTTTTCAGTATAAGTGTGTTTTTTGCAAATTAACGTCACATTCTCAAACCGTGGGACCCGGGACTACGAAATAGTTCCAAAAAGTTACATTGGTCCCTAGCGATGTGTTCGTGCGTCCTACGGGATCGTTTGAGGGATGGTTTGGGTTTTCACCCTTTTTAAGTCTAAGTGTGATTTTTGCAAATTATCATCATATTCTCAAACCGTGAGACCCAAGACTACGCGGTCAGTTCCTACAAGTTACATTGGTCCCGTGCGATGTGTTCGTGCCTCCTACAGGGTCGTTTGGGGGATGGTTTGGGTTTTCACCCTTTTTAAGTCTAAGTGTGATTTTTGCAAATTATCGTCATATTCTCAAACCGTGAGACCCAAGACTACGCGTTCAGTTCCTATAAGTTACATTGGTCCCGTACGAGGTATTCGTGCCTCCTACGGGGTCGTTTGGGGGGTGGTTTGGGTTGTCACCCTTTAACGGCTTGTTTTTAAGTTTAAGTGTTGATTTTTTCAAATTATCGTCATATTCTCAAACCGAGAGTCCTGGGACTACGTTGTCAGTTCCTAACGTTACATTGGTCCCGTGCACGGTGTTCGTGCCTCTTACGGGGTCGTTTGGGGGTTGGTTTGGGTTTTCACCCTTTAACGACTAATTTTCAAGTCTAAGTGTTATTTTTACAAATTATCATCACATTCTCAAAATGGGAGACTCGGGACTAGGCGGTCAGTTCCAACAAGTTACATTGGTCCCGTGCGATGTGTTCGTGCCTCCTATGGGGTCGTTTGGGGCTGGTTTGGGTTTTCAACCTTTTTAAGTCAACCTTTTTTGCAAATTATCGTCATATTTTTCAAACCGGGAGACCCGGGACTACGCGGTCAATTCCTACAAGTTACATTGGTCCCGTGCGAGGTGTGCGTGCCTCCTATGGGGTCGTTTGGGGGGTGATTTGGATTTTCACTCTTTAATGGCTTATTTTTAAGTTTAAGTGTTGATTTTTGCAAATTAACGTCATATTCTCAAACCGGGTTACCCAGGACTATGCGGTTAGTTACGACAAGTTACATTGGTCCCGTGCAAGGTGTTCGTGCCTCTTACGGGATCGTTTGGGGGCTGGTTTGGATTTTCACCCATTAATGGCTTGTTTTTAAGTCAAAATTTGATTTTTGCAAATTATCAGCGTATTCTCAAACCGGGAGACCCGGGACTACGCGGTCTGTTCCGACAAGTTACATTGGTCCTGTGCGAGGTGTTCGTGCCTCCTATGGGGTCGTTTGGGGGTTGGTTTAGGTTTTCACCCTTTTTAAGTCTATGTGCGAATTTTGAAAATTATCGTCATATTCTCAAATCGGGAGAGCCGGGACTATACGATCAGTTCCAATAAGTTATATTAATCCCGCGCGAGGTGTTCGTTCCCCCTGCAGGGTCGTTTGGGTTTTTACCCTTTAACGGCTTGTTTTCATGTTTAAGTGTTGATTTTAGCAAATTATCATCATATTCTCAAATCGGGAGACCCCGGACTACGCGGTCAGTTCCTATAAATTACATTGGTCCCGTGTGAGGTGTTCGTGCCTCTTACTGGGTCGTTTGGGGGCTGGTTTGGATTTTCACCCTTTAACGACTTGTTTTTAAGTCTAATTGTGATTTTTGAAAATTATTGTCAAATTCTCAAATCGGGAGACCCGGGACTACGTGGTGAGTTCCAAGCAGTTACATTGGTCCCGTTCGATGTGTTCGTGCCACCTACAGGGTCGTTTAGGCGGTGGTTTGAGTTTCACCCTTTAACTGCTTGTTTTTATGTTTAAGTGTTGATTTTTGGAAATTATTATCATATTCTCAAACCGAGATACCCGGGACTACGCGGTCAATTCCTACAAGTTACATTGGTCCCATGCGCGGTGTTGATGCCTCTTACGGGGTCCTTTGGGGGCTGGTTTGGGTTTTCAGCCTTTAACGGCTTGTTTTTAACTCTAAGTGTTGATTTTTGCAAATTATCGTCATATTCACAAACCAGGAGACCCAAGACTACGCGGTCAGTTCCTACAAGTTACGTTGGTCGCGTTCGAGGTATTCGTGCCTCCTACGGGGTCGATTGGGACTGGTTTGGATTTTCACCCTTTAACGGGTTATTTTTAAGTCTAAGTGTTATTTTTGCAACTTATCGTCATATTCTCCAACTGGGACTACGCGCTCAGTTCCTACAAGTTACATTGGTCCCGTGCGAGGTGTTCCTACCTCCTACGGGGTCGTTTGGTGGCTGCTTGGGTTTTCACCCTTAATGGCCAGTTTTTAAGTCTAAGTGTTATTTCTGCAAATTATCATCATATTCTCAAACCTAAAGACTCGCGACTACGCGGTCAGTTTGTATAAGTTATAGTGGTCCTGTGCGAGGTGTTCATGCCTCTTACTGAGTCGTTTGGGGGTTGATTTTGATTTTCACCCATTAATGGCCAATTTTTAAGTTTAAGTGTTATTTTAGTAAATTATCATCTAATTCTCAAACCGGGAGACCCGAGACTACGCGGTCAGTTCCTACAAGTTACGTTGGTCCCCTACGAGGTGTTCGTTCCTCCTACGGGGTCGTTTGGGGGCTGGTTTGGGTTTTCACCCTTTAACGACTTATTTTTTAAGTCGAAGTGCTATTTTTCAAATTATCGTCACATTAACAAACTAGGAGACCCAAGACTACGCGGTCAGTTCCAACAAGTTACATTGGTCCCGTGCGATGTGTTCATGCCGCCTATGGGGTCGTTTGGGAGCTGGTTTGGGTTTTCACCCTTGTTAAGTCTAAGTGTGATTTTTGTAAATTATCATCATATTCTCTAATCGGGAGACCCGGGACTACGCGGTCAGTTCCAATAAGTTACATTCGTCCCGTGCGAGGTGTTCGTGCCTCCTATGGGGTCGTTTGGGGGTGGGTTTAGGTTTTCACCCTTTTAAATTCTAAGTGTGATTTTGCAAATTATCGTCATATTCTCAAACTGGGAGACCCGGGACTACCCGGTTAGTTCCAACAAGTTACATTAAACACGTGTGAGGTGTTCGTGCCCCCTACGGGGTCGTTTGAGAGGTGGTTTGGGTTTTCACCCTTCAATGGCTTGTTTTTAAGTTTAAGTGTTGAGTTTTTTCAAATTATCATCATATTCTCAAACTGAGAGACCCGGGACTACGCGGCCAGTTCCTACAAGTTACATTGGTCCCATGCGCGGTGTTCGTGCCTCTTACGGGGTCGTTTTGATGCTAGTTTGGGTTTTCACCCTTAACGGCTTGTTTTTAGGGATAAGTGTTGATTTTTGCAAATTATCGTCATATTCACACACCGAGAGACCCGAAACTACGCAGTCAGTTCCTACAAGTTATGTTGGTCCCGTGTGAGGTGTTCGTGCCTCCTACGGGGTCGTTTTGGGACTCGTTTGGGTTTTCACCCTTTAACGGCTTATTTTTAAGTCAAAGTGTTATTTTTGCAAATTATCATCATATTCTCGAACCGGGAGACCCGAGACTACGCGGTCAGTTCCTAAAAGTTACATTGGTCCCGTGCGAGGTGTTCGTACCTCCTATGGGGTCGTTTGGTGGCTGGTTTGGGTTTTCACCCTTTAACGGCCTATTTAAGTCTAAGTGTTATTTTTGCAAATTATCGTCATATTCTCAAATCAAAAGATCGGCGACTACGCGGTCAGTTCGTACAAGTTATATTGGTCCCGTGCGAGGTGTTCGTGCCTCCTATGGGGTCGTTTGGGGGTGGGTTTAGGTTTTCACCCTTTTTAATTCTAAGTGTGATTTTGCAAAATTATCATCATATTCTCAAACTTCGAGACCCGGGACTACCCGGTTAGTTCCAACAAGTTACATTAAACACGTGTGAGGTGTTCGTTCCCCCTACGGGGTCGTTTGAGGGGTGGTTTGGGTTTTCACCCTTTAACGGCTAGTTTTTAAGTTTAAGTGTTGATTTTTTTCAAGTTATCGTCATATTCTCAAATTGAGAGACCCGGGACTATGCGGTCAGTTCCTAAAAGTTACATTGGTCCCATGCGCGGTGTCCGTGCCTCTAACGGGGTCGTTTTGGTGCTAGTTTGGGTTTTCACCCTTAATGGCTTGTTTTTAGGTCTAAGTGTTGATTTTTGCAAATTATCGTCATATTCACACACCGAGAGACCCAAAACAACGCAGTCAGTTCCTACAAGTTATGTTGGTCCCGTGTGAGGTGTCCGTGCCTCCTACGGGGTCGTTTGGGGACTTGTTTGGGTTTTCACCCTTTAACGGCTTATTTTTAAGTCAAAGTGTTATTTTTGCAAATTATCATCATATTCTCGAACCGGGAGACCCGAGACTACGCAGTCAGTTCCTAAAAGTTACATTGGTCCCGTGCAAGGTGTTCGTACCTCCTATGGGGTCGTTTGGTGGCTGTATTGGATTTTCACCCTTTAACGGCCTATTTAAGTCTAAGTGTTATTTTTGCAAATTATCGTCATATTCTCAAATCGAAAGATCGGCGACTACGCGGTCAGTTCGTACAAGTTATACTGGTCCCGTGCGAGGTGTTCGTGCCTCCTATGGGGTCGTTTGGGGGTGGGTTTAGGTTTTCACCCTTTTTAATTCTAAGTGTGATTTTGCAAATTATCATCATATTGTCAAACTTCGAGACCCGGGACTACCCGGTTAGTTCCAACAGGTTACATTAAACACGTGTGAGGTGTTCGTTCCCCCTACGGGGTCGTTTGAGGGGTGGTTTGGGTTTTCACCCTTTAACGGCTTCTTTTTAAGTTTAAGTGTTGATTTTTTCAAGTTATCGTCATATTCTCAAATTGAGAGACCCGGGACTATGCGGTCAGTTCCTAAAAGTTACATTGGTCCCATGCGCGGTGTCCGTGCCTCTAACGGGGTCGTTTTGGTCCTAGTCTGGGTTTTCACCCTTAACGGCTTGTTTTTAGGTCTAAGTGTTGATTTTTGCAAATTATCTTCATATTCACACACCGAGTCACCCGAAACTACGCGGTCAGTTCCTACAAGTTATGTTGGTCCCGTGCGAGGTGTCCGTGCATCCTACGGGGTCATTTGGGGACTGGTTTGGGTTTTCACCCTTTAACGGCTTCTTTTTAAGTCAAAGTGTTATTTTTGCAAATTATCATCATATTCTCGAACCGAGAGACCCGAGACTACGCGGTCAGTTCCTAAAAGGTACATTGGTCCCGTGCGAGGTGTGCGTACCTCCTATGGGGTCATTTGGTGGCTGGTTTGGGTTTTCACCCTTTCACGGCCTATTTTTAAGTCTAAGTGTTATTTTTGCAAATTATCGTCATATTCTCAAATCGAAAGACTCGCGACTACGCGGTCAGTTTGTACAAGTTATAGTGGTCCTTTGCTAGGTGTTCGTGTCTCTTACTGAGTCGTTTGGGGGTTGATTTTGATTTTCACCCATTAATGGCCAATGTTTAAGTCTAAGTGTTATTTTTGTAAACTATCATCTAATTTTCAAACCGGGAGACCCGAGACTACGCGACGGTTCCTACAAGTTACGTTGGTTCCGTGCGAGGTGTTCGTTACGGGGTCGTTTGGGGGCTGGTTTGGGTTTTCACCCTTTAATGACTTATTTTTTAAGTCGAATTGTTATTTTTTCAAATTATCGTCACATTCACAAACCGGGAGACCCAAGACTACGCGGTCAGTTCCAACAAGTTACATTGGTCCCGTGCGATGTGTTCATGCCTCCTATGGGGTCGTTTGGGGGCTGGTTTTAGTTTTCACCCTATTTAAGTCTAAGTGTGATTTTTGCAAATTATCGTCATATTCTCTAACAGGGAGACCCGGGACTACGCGGTCAGTTCCAATAAGTTACATTCGTCCCGTGCGAGGTGTTCGTGCCTCCTATGGGGTCGTTTGGGGGTGGGTTTAGGTTTTCACCCTTTTTAATTCTAAGTGTGATTTTGCAAATTATTGTCATATTCTCAAACTGGGAGACCCAGGACTACCCGGTTAGTTCCAACAAGTTACATTAAACACGTGTGAGGTGTTCGTGCCGCCTACGGGGTCGTTTGAGGGGTGGTTTGGGTTTTCACCCTTTAACGGGTTGTTTTTAAGTTTAAGTGTTGATTTTTTTCAAATTATCATCATATTCTCAAACTGATAGACCCGGGACTACGCGGTCAGTTCCTACAGGTTACATTGGTCCCATACGCGGCGTCCGTGCCTCTTATGGGGTCGTTTGGGTGCTAGTTTGGGTTTTCACCCTTAACGGCTTGTTTTTAGGTCTATGTGTTGATTTTTGCAAATTATCGTCATATTCACACACAGAGAGACCTGAAACTACGCAGTCAGTTCCTACAAGTTATGTTGGTCCCGTGCAAGGTGTCCGTGCCTCCTACGGGGTCGTTTGGGGACTGGTTTGGGTTTTCACCCTTTAACGGCTTGTTTTTAAGTCAAAGTGTTATTTTTGCAAATTATCATCATATTCTCGAACCGAGAGACCCGAGACTACGTGGTCCGTTCCTAAAAGTTACATTGGTCCCGTGCGAGGTGTTCGTACCTCCTATGGGGTCGTTTGGTGGCTGGTTTGGGTTTTCACCCTTTAACGGCCTATTTTTAAGTCTAAGTGTTATTGTTGCAAATTATCATCATATTCTCAAATTGAAAGATCGGCAACTACGCGGTAAGTTCGTACAAGTTATATTGGTCCCGTGCGCGGTGTTCGTGCCTCCTATGGGGTCGTTTGGGGGTGGGTTTAGGTTTTCACCCTTTTTAATTCTAAGTGTGATTTTGCAAATTATCATCATATTCTCAAACTGCGAGACCCGTGACTACCCGGTTAGTTCCAACAAGTTACATTAAACACGTGTGAGGTGTTCGTTCCCCCTACGGGGTCATTTGAGGGGTGGTTTGGGTTTTCACCCTTTAACGACTTGTTTTTAAGTTTAAGTGATGATTTTTTTCAAATTATCATCTTATTCTCAAATTGAGAGACCTGGGACTACGCGGTCAGTTCCTAAAAGTTACATTGGTCCCATGCGCGGTGTCCGTGCCTCTTACGGGGTCGTTTGGGTGCTAGTTTGGGTTTTCACCCTTAACGGCTTGTTTTTAGGTCTAAGTGTTGATTTTTGTAAATTATCGTCATATTCATACACCGAGAGACCCGAAACTATGCGTCCAGTTCCTACAAGTTATGTTGGTCCCGTGCGAGGTGTTCGTGCCTCTTACGGGGTCATTTGGGGACTGGTTTGGGTTTCACCCTTTAACGGCTTGTTTTTAAGTCAAAGTGTTATTTTTGCAAATTATCGTCATATTCTCGAACCGGGAGATCCGAGACTATGCGGTCTGTTCCTAAAAGTTACACTGGTCCCGTGCGAGGTGTTCGTACCTCCTATGGGGTCGTTTGGTGGCTGGTTTGGGTTTTCACCCTTTAACGGCCTATTTTTAACTCTAAGTGTTATTTTTGCAAATTATCGTCATATTCTCAAATCGAAAGACTCGCGACTACGCGGTCAGTTTGTACAAGTTATAGTGGTCCTGTGCGAGGTGTTCGTGCCTCTTACTGAGTCGTTTGAGGGTTGATTTTGATTTTCACCCATTAATGGCCAATTTTAAAATCTAAGTGTTATTTTTGTAAACTATCATCTAATTCTCAAATCGGGAGACCCGAGACTACGCGGTTAGTTCCTATAAGTTACGTTGGTCCCGTGCGAGGTGTCCGTTCCTCCTACGGCGTCGTTTAGGTGCTAGTTTGGGTTATCACCCTTTAACGACTTATTTTTTAAGTCGAAGTGTTATTTTTTCAAATTAACGTCACATTACACCGGGAGACCCAAGACTACGCGGTCAATTCCAACAAGTTACATTGGTCCCGTGCGATGTGTTCATGCCTCCTATGGGGTCGTTTGGGGGCTGGTTTGGGTTTTCACCCTTTTTAAGTCTAAGTGTGATTTTTGCAAATTATCGTCATATTCTCTAACCGGGAGACCCGGGACTATGGGGTCAGTTCCAATAAGTTACATTCGTCCCGTGCGAGGTGTTCGTGCCTCCTATGGGGTCGTTTGGGGGTGGGTTTAGGTTTTCAGCCTTTTTAATTCTAAGTGTGATTTTGGAAATTATCGTCATATTCTCAAACTGGGAGACCCGGGACTACCCGTTTAGTTCCAACAAGTTACATTAAACATGTGTGAGGTGTCCGTGCCCCCTACGGGGTCGTTTGAGGGGTGGTATGGGTTTTCACCCTTTACCGGCTTGTTTTTATGTTTAAGTGTTGATTTTTTTCAAATTATCATCATATTCTCAAACTGAGAGACCCGGGACTACGCGGTCAGTTCCTACAAGTTACATTGGTCCCATGCGTGGTGTTCGTGCCTCTTACGGGGTCGTTTTGGTGCTAGTTTGGGTTTTCACCCTTAACGGCTTATTTTTAGGGCTAAGTGTTGATTTTTGTAAATTATCGTCATATTCACACACCGAGAGACCCGAAACTATGCGTCCAGTTCCTACAAGTTATGTTGGTCCCGTGCGAGGTGTCCGTGCCTCCTACGGGGTCATTTGGGGACTGGTTTGGGTTTTCACCCTTTAACGGTTTCTTTTTAAGTCAAACGTTATTTTTACAAATTATCATCATATTCTCGAAACGGGAGACCCGAGACTACGCGATCAGTTCCTAAAAGTTACATTGGTCCCGTGCGAGGTGTTCGTACCTCCTATGGGGTCGTTTGGTGGCTGGTTTGGGTTTTCACCCTTTCACGGCCTATTTTTAAGCCTAAGTGTTATTTTTGCAAATTATCGTCTTATTCTCAAATCGAAAGACTCGCGACTACGCGGTCAGTTTGTACAAGTTATAGTGGTCCTGCGCGAGGTGTTCGTGTCTCTTACTGAGTCGTTTGGGGGTTGATTTTTATTTTCACCCATTAATGGCCAATTTTTAAGTCTAAGTGTTATTTTTGTAAACTATCATCTAATTTTCAAACCTGGAGACCCAAGACTACGCGGCGGTTCCTACAAGTTACGTTGGTTCCGTGCGAGGTGTTCGTTACGGGGTCGTTTGGGGGCTGGTTTGGGTTTTCACCCTTTAACGACTTTTTTTTTAAGTCGAATTGTTATTTTTTCAAATTATCGTCACATTCACAAACCGGGAGACCCAAGACTACGCGGTCAGTTCCAACAAGTTACATTGGTCCCGTGCGATGTGTTCATGCCTCATATGGGGTCGTTTGGGGGCTGGTTTGGGTTTTCACCCTTTTTAAGTCTAAGTGTGATTTTTGCAAATTATCGTCATATTCTCTAACCGGGAGACCCGGGACTATGGGGTCAGTTCCTATAAGTTACATTCGTCCCGTGCGAGGTGTTCGTGCCTCCTATGGGGTCGTTTGGGGGTTGGTTTAGGTTTTCAGCCTTTTTAATTCTAAGTGTGATTTTGCAAATTATCGTCATATTCTCAAACTGGGAGACCCGGGACTACCCGGTTAGTTCCAACAAGTTACATTAAACATGTGTGAGGTGTCCGTGCCTCCTACGGGGTCATTTGGGGACTGGTTTGGGTTTTCACCCTTTAACGGCTTCTTTTTAATTCAAAGTGTTATTTTTGCAAATTATCATCATATTCTCGAAACGGGAGACCCGAGACTACGCGGTCAGTTCCTAAAAGTTACATTGGTCCCTTGCGAGGTGTTTGTACCTCCTATGGGGTCGTTTGGTGGCTGGTTTGGGTCTTCACCCTTTCATGGCCTATTTTTAAGTCTAAGTGTTATTTTTGCAAATTATCGTCATATTCTCAAATCGAAAGACTCGCGACTACACGGTCAGTTTGTACAAGCTATAGTGGTCCTGTACGAGGTGTTCGTGTCTCTTACTGAGTCGTTTGGGGGTTGATTTTGATTTTCACCCATTAATGGCTAATTTTTAAGTCTAAGTGTTATTTCTGTAAACTATCATCTAATTCTCAAACCGGGATACCCGAGACTACGCGGTCAGTTCCTACAAGTTACGTTGGTCCCGTGCGAGGTGTTCGTTCCTCCTACGGGGTCGTTTGGGTGCTAGTTTGGGTTATCACCCTTTAACGACTTATTTTTTAAGTCGAAGTGTTATTTTTTCAAATTATCGTCACATTACACCGGGAGACCCAAGACTACGCGGTCAGTTCCAACAAGTTACATTGGTCCCGTGCGATGTGTTCATGCCTCCTATGGGGTCGTTTGGGGGCTGGTTTGGGTTTTCATCCTTTTTAAGTCTAAGTGTGATTTTTGCAAATTATCATCATATTCTCTAACCGGGAGACCCGGGACTATGGGGTCAGTTCCAATAAGTTACATTCGTCCCGTGCGAGGTGTTCGTGCCTCCTATGGGGTCGTTTGGGGGTGGGCTTAGGTTTTCAGCCTTTTTAATTCTAAGTGTGATTTTGGAAATTATCGTCATATCCTCAAACTGGGAGACCCGGGACTACCCGGTTAGTTCCAACAAGTTACATTAAACATGTGTGAGGTGTTCGTGCCCCCTACGGGGTCGTTTGAGGGGTGGTTTGGGTTTTCACCCTTTAACGGCTTGTTTTTAAGTTTAAGTGTTGATTTTTTTCAAATTATCATCATATTATCAAACTGAGAGACCCGGGACTACGCGGTCAGTTCCTACAAGTTACATTGGTCCCATACGCGGTGTTCGTGCCTCTTACGGGGTCATTTTGGTGCTAGTTTGGGTTTTCACCCTTAACGACCTGTTTTTAGGGCTAAGTGTTGATTTTTGCAAATTATCGTCATATTCACACACCGAGAGACCCGAAACTACGCAGTCAGTTCCTACAAGTTATGTTGGTCCCGTGTGAGGTGTTCGTGCCTCCTACGGGGTCGTTTGGGGACTCATTTGGGTTTTCACCCTTTAACGGCTTGTTTTTAAGTCAAAGTGTTATTTTTACAAATTATCATCATATTCTCAAACCGGGAGACCCGAGACTATGCGGTCCGTTCCTAAAAGTTACATTAGTCCCGTACGAGGTGTTCGTACCTCCTATGGGGTCGTTTGGTGGCTGGTTTGGGTTTTCACCCTTTAACGGCCTAGTTTTAAGTCTAAGTGTTATTTTTGCAAATTATCGTCATATTCTCAAATCGAAAGATCGGCAACTACGCGGTCAGTTCGTACAAGTTATATTGGTCCCGTGCGAGGTGTTCGTGCCTCCTATGGGGTCGTTTAGGGGTGGGTTTAGGTTTTCACCCTTTTTAATTCTAAGTGTGATTTTTCAAATTATCATCATATTCTCAAACTGCGAGACCCGGGACTACCCGGTTAGTTCCAACAAGTTACATTAAACACGTGTGAGGTGTTCGTTCCCCCTACGGGGTCATTTGAGGGGTGGTTTGGGTTTTCACCCTTTAACGGCTTGTTTTTAAGTTTAAGTGTTGATTTTTTTCAAATTATCATCTTATTCTCAAATTGAGAGACCCGGGACTATGCGGTCGGTTCCTAAAAGTTACATTGGTCCCATGCGCGGTGTCCGTGCCTCTTACGGGATCGTTTGGGTGCTAGTTTGGGTTTTCATCCTTAATGGCTTGTTTTTAGGTCTAAGTGTTGATTTTTGTAAATTATCATCATATTCACGCACCGAGAGACCCGAAACTATGCGTCCAGTTCCTACAAGTTATGTTGGTCCCGTGCGAGGTGTTCGTGCCTCCTACGGGGTCATTTGGGGACTGGTTTGGGTTTCACCCTTTAACGGCTTGTTTTCAGTCAAAGTGTTATTTTTGCAAATTATCGTCATATTCTCGAACCGGGAGACCCGAGACTACGCGGTCAGTTCCTAAAAGTTACACTGGTCCTGTGCGAGGTGTTCGTACCTCCTATGGGGTCTTTTGGTGGCTGGTTTGGGTTTTCACCCTTTAACAGCCTATTTTTAAGTCTAAGTGTTATTTTTGCAAATTATCATCATATTCTCAAATCGAAAGACTCGCGACTACGCGGTCAGTTTGTACAAGTTATAGTGGTCCTGTGCAAGGTGTTCGTGCCTCTTACTGAGTCGTTTGGGGGTTGATTTTGATTTTCACCCATTAATGGCCAATTTTTAAGTCTAAGTGTTATTTTTGTAAACCATCATCTAATTCTCAAACCGGGAGACCCGAGAGTACGCGGTCAGTTCCTACAAGTTACGTTGGTCCCGTGCGAGGTGTTCGTTCCTCCTACGGGGTCGTTTGGGTGCTAGTTTGGGTTATCACCCTTTAACGACTTATTTTTTAAGTCGAAGTGTTATTTTTTCAAATTATCGTCACATTACACCAGGAGACCCAAGACTACGCGGTCAGTTCCAACAAGTTACATTGGTCCCGTGCGATGTGTTCGTGCCTCCTATGGGGTCGTTTGGGGGCTGGTTTGGGTTTTCACCCTTTTTAAGTCTAAGTGTGATTTTTGCAAATTATCGTCATATTCTCTAACCGGGAGACCCGGGACTATGGGGTCAGTTCCAATAAGTTACATTCGTCCCGTGCGAGGTGTTCGTGCCTCCTATGGGGTCGTTTGGGGGTGGGTTTAGGTTTTCAGCCTTTTTAATTCTAAGTGTGATTTTTCAAATTATCGTCATATTCTCAAACTGGGAGACCCGGGACTACCCGTTTAGTTCCAACAAGTTACATTAAATATGTGTGAGGTGTTCGTGCCCCCTACGGGGTCGTTTGAGGGGTGGTTTGGGTTTTCACCCTTTAACGGCTTATTTTTAAGTTTAAGTGTTGATTTTTTTCAAATTATCATCATATTATCAAACTGAGAGACCCGGGACTACGCGGTCAGTTACTACAAGTTACATTGGTCCCATGCGCGGTGTTCGTGCCTATTACGGGGTCGTTTTGGTGCTAGTTTGGGTTTTCACCCTTAACGGCTTGTTTTTAGGGCTAAGTGTTGATTTTTGCAAATTATCGTCATATTCACTCATCGAGAGACCCGAAACTAAACAGTCAGTTCCTACAAGTTATGTTAGTCCCGTACGAGGTGTCTGTGCCTCCTACGGGGTCATTCGGGGACTGGTTTGGGTTTTCCCCCTTTAACGGCTTCTTTTTAAGTCAAAGTGTTATTTTTGCAAATTATCCTCATATTCTCGAACCGGGAGACTCGAGACTACGCGGTCAGTTCCTAAAAGTTACATTGGTCCCGTGCGAGGTGTTCGTACCTCCTATGGGGTCGTTTGGTGGCTGGCTTGGGTTTTCACCCTTTAACGGCCTATTTTTAAGTCTAAGTGTTATTTTTGCAAATTATCGCCATATTCTCAAATCAAAAGATTGGGAACTACGCGGTCAGTTCGTACAAGTTATATCAATCCCGTGCGAGGTGTTCGTGCCTCCTATGGGGTCGTTTGGGGGTGGGTTTAGGTTTTCACCCTTTTTAATTCTAAGTGTGATTTTGCAAATTATCATCATATTCTCAAACTGCGAGACCCGGGACTACCCAGTTAGTTCCAACAAGTTACATTAAACACGTGTGAGGTGTTCGTTCCCCCTACGGGGTCGTTTGAGGGGTGGTTTGGGTTTTCACCCTTTAACGGCTTGTTTTTAAGTTTAAGTGTTGATTTTTTTCAAATTATCGTCATATTCTGAAACTGAGAGACCCGGGACTATGCGGTCAGTTCCTAAAAGTTACATCGGTCCCACGTGCGGTGTCCGTGCCTCTTACGGGGTCGTTTGGGTGCTAGTTTGGGTTTTCACCCTTAACGGCTTGTTTTTAGGTCTAAGTGTTGATTTTTGTAAATTATCGTCATATTCACACACCGAGAGACCCAAAACTACGCGTCCAGTTCCTACAAGTTATGTTGGTCCCGTGCGAGGTGTCCGTGCCTCTTACAGGGTCATTTGGGGACTGGTTTGGGTTTTCACCCTTTAACGGCTTGTTTTTAAGTCAAAGTGTTATTTTTGCAAATTATCGTTTTATTCTCGAACCGGGAGTCCCGAGACTACGCGGTCAGTTCCTAAAAGTTACATTGGTCCCGTGCGAGGTGTTCATACCTCCTATGGGGTCGTTTGGTAGTTGGTTTGGGTTTTCAGTCTTTAACGGCCTATTTTTAAGTCTAAGTGTTATTTTTGTAAATTATCGACATATTCTCAAATCGAAAGATCGGCGACTACGCGGTCAGTTCGTACAAGTTATATTGGTCCCGTGCAAGGTGTTCGTGCCTCGTACTGGGTCGTTTGGGGGCTAGTTTGTGCTTTCACCCATTAATGGCCTGCTTTTAAGTCTAAGTGTTGATTTTTGCAAATTATCGTCATATTCACAAACCGGGGGACCCGAGACTATGCGGCCAGTTCCTACAAGTTACGTTGGACCCGTGCGAGGTGTTTGTTTCTCCTACGGGGTCATTTGGGGGCTGGTTTGGGTTTTAACCCTTTAAGAGCTTATTTTTAAGTCTAAGTGTTATTTTTTCAAATTATCGTCACATTCTCAAATCGGGAGACCCAAGACTACGCGGTCAGTTCCAACAAGTTACATTGGTCCCGTGTGATGTGTTCTTGCCTCCTGCGGGGTCGTTTAGGGGATGGTTTGGGTTTTCACCCTTTTTAAGTCTAAGTGTGATTTTTGCAAATTATCGTCATATTCTCTAACCGGGAGACCCGGGACTACGCGGTCAGTTCCAATAAGTTACATTCGTCCCGTGCGAGGTGTTCGTGCCTCCTATGGGGTCGTTTGGGGGTGGGTTTAGGTTTTCACCCTTTTTAATTCTAAGTGTGATTTTGCAAATTATCTTCATATTCTCAAACTGGGAGACCCGGGACTACCCGGTTAGTTCCAACAAGTTACATTAAACACGTGTGAGGTGTTCGTGCCCCCTACGGGGTCGTTTGAGGGGTGGTTTGGGTTTTCACCCTTTAACGGCTTATTTTTAAGTTTAAGTGTTGATTTTTTTCAAATTATCATCATACTCTTAAACAGAGAGACCCGGGACTACGCGGTCAGTTCCTACAAGTTACATAGGTCTTGTGCGCGGTGTTCGTGCCTCTTACGGGGTCGTTTGGGGGCTGGTTTGGGTTTTCACCCTTGAACGGCTTATTTTTAAGTCTAAGTGTTATTTTTACAAATTATCGTCACATTCTCAAACCGGGAGACCCGGGACTACGCGGTCAGTTCCAACAAGTTACATTGGTCTCGTGTGATGTGTTCGTGCCACCTAGGGGGTTATTTGGGGGCTGGTTTGGGTTTTCACCCTTTTTAAGTCTAAGTGTCATTTTTGCAAATTATCGTCATATTTCCAAATCGGGAGACCCGTGACTACACGGTCAGTTCCAACAAGTTACATTGGTCCCGTGAGAGGTGTTCATGCCTCCCATGGGGTCGTTTGGGGGTTGGTTTAGGTTTTCAACCTTATTAAGTCTAAGTGTGCTTTTTGCAAATTATCGTCATATTCTTAAACTGGGAGACTCGGGACTACGCAGTTAGTTCCAACAAGTTACATTAATCATGTGCGAGGTGTTCGGGCCTCCTACGGGGTTGTTTGGGGGGAGGTTTGGGTTTTTACCATTTAACGGCTTGTTTTTAAGTTTAAGTGTTGATTTTTGCAAATTATTGTAATATTCTCAAACCAGGAACTAGGTACTATGCGGTCAGTTCCTACAAGTTACGTTGGTCCCGTGTGAGGTGTTAGTGTCTCTTACGGGGTCTTTTGGAGGTTGGTTTGGATTTTCACCCTTTAACGGCTTATTTTTAAGTCTAAGAGTGATTTTTGCAAATTATCGTCACATTCTCAAACCGAGAGTCCTGGACTACGCGGTCAGTTCCAATAAGTTACATTGGTCCCGTGCGATGTGTTTGTGCCTCCTATACAGTCGTTTGGGGGCTGGTTTGGGTTTTCACCCCTTTTAAGTGTGATTTTTGCAAATTATCGTCATATTCTCAAATCGGGAGACCCTGGACTACGCGGTCAGTTCCTACAAGTTACATTGATCCCGTGCGAGGTGTTCGTGCCTCCTACGGCGTCGTTTGGGGGTGGTTTGGGTTTTCACCCTTTAACAACTTGTTTTTAAATTTAAGTGTTGATTTTTTGAAATTATAGTCATATTCTCAAACCAAGAGACCCGGGACTACGCCGTCAGTTCCTACAAGTTACATTGGTCCCGTGCGTGGTGTTCGTGCCTCTTACGGGGTCGTTTGAGGGTTGGTTTGGGTTTTCACCCTTTAATGGCTTGTTGTCAAGTCTAAGTGTTATTTTTTCCAAATTATCGTCATATTCACTAACTGGGAGATCCGAGACTACGCAGTGAGTTCCAGTAAGTTACGTTGGTCCCGTGCGAGGTGTTCGTGCCTCCTACGGGGTCGTTTGGGGACTGGTTTGGGTTTTCACCCTTTAATGGCTTATTTTTAAGTCAAAGTGTTATTTTTTAAAATTATCATCATATTCTCGAACCGAGAGACCAGGGACTACACAGTCACTTCCAAAAAGTTACATTGTACCCGTGCGAGGTGTTCATACCTCCTACGGGGTCGTTTGGTGGTTGGTTTGGGTTTTCACCCTTTAACGACCTAATTTTAAGTCTAAGTGTTATTTTTGCAAATTATCGTCATATTCTCAAACCGAAAGACCGGTGACTACGCGGTCAGTTCGTAGAAGTTATATTGGTCCCGTGCGAGGTGTTCGTGCCTCTTACTGGGTCGTTTGGGGGCTGGTTTGCGTTTTCACCCATTAATGGCCATTTTTTAATTCTACGTGTTGATTTTTGCAAATTATCGTCATATTCACAAACCGGGGGACCCGAGACTACGCGGTCACTTCCTACAAGTTACGTTGGTCCCGTGCGAGGTGTTTATTCCTCCTACGGGGTCGTATGGGGGTTGGTTTGGGTTTTCACCCTTTAACGTCTTATTTTTAAGTCGAAGTGTTATTTTTGCAAATTATCGTCATATTCTCAAACCGAAAGACCCATGACTATGCAGTCAGTTCATTCAAGTTATATTGGTCTCGTGCGATGTGTTCGTGCCTCCTGCGAGGTCGTTTGGGGGCTGGTTTGGGTTTTAAGCCTTTTTAAGTCTAAGCATGATTTTTGCAAATTATCATCACATTCTCAAACTGGGGACCCGGGACTACGCGTTCAGTTTCAACAAGTTACATTGGTCCTGTGCGATGTGTTCGTGCCTCCTACGGAGTCGTTTAGGGGCTGGTTTGGGTTTTCACCCCTTTTTAAGTATGATTTTAGCAATTATCATCATATTCTCAAATCGGGAGTCCCGGGACTACGCGATCAGTTGCTACAAGTTACATTGGTCCCTTGCGAGGTGTTCGTGCCTCCTACGCGGTTGTTTGGGTGGTGGTTTCGGTTTTCACCCTTTAATGGCTTGTTTTTATGTTTAATTGTTTATTTTTGCAAATTATCATCATATTCTCAAACCGAGAGACCCGGGACTATGCGATCAGTTCCTACAAGTTACATAGGTCCCGTGCGCGGTGTTCGTGCCTCTTACGGGGTCGTTTGGGGGTTGGTTTGGGTTTTCACCCTTTAACGGCTTATTTTTAAGTCTAAGTGTTATTTTTATAAATTATCATCACATTCTCAAATCGGGAGAACCGGGACTATGCGGTCAGTTCCAACAAGTTACATTGGTCCCATACGATGTGTTCGTGCCTCCTACGGGGTCGTTTGGGGGCTGGTTTGGGTGTTCACCCTTTTTAAGTCTAAGTGTGATTTTTGTAAATTATCGTCATATTCCCAAACCGGGAGACCCAAGAATACGCGGTCAGTTCCAACAAGTTACGTTGGTCTCGTGCGAGGTGTTCGTGCCTCCTATGGGGTCGTTTGGGGTATAGTTTGGGTTTTCACCCTTTAACGTCCTATTTTTAAGTCTAAACATTATTTTTGCAAATTATTGTCATATTCTCAAACCGAAAGACCCGCGACTACGCAGTCAATTCGTACAAGTTATATTGGTCCAGTGCGAGGTGTTCGTGTCTCTTACTGGGTTATTTGGGGGCTGGTTTGCATTTTCACCCATTAATGGCCTGTTTTTAAGTCTAAGTGTTGATTTTTGCAAATTATTGTCATATTCACAAACTGGGAGACCCGAGACTACGCGGTCAGTTCCTACAAGTTACGTTGGTCCCGTGTGAGGTGTTCATTCCTCCTATGGGGTCGTTTGGGGGCTGGTTTGGGTTTTAACCCTTTAACGGCTTATTTTTAAGTCTAAGTGTTATTTTTTTCAAATTATCATCACATTCTCAAACCAGGAGACCCAAGACTACGCGGTTCAGTTCCAACAAGTTACATTGGTCCTGTTCGATCTGTTCGTGCCTCCTGCGGGGTCATTTGGGGGCTGGTTTGGGTTTTCACCCTTTTTAAGTCTAAGTGTGATTTTTGCAAGTTTTCGTCACATTCTCAAACTGGGGACCCGGGACTACGCGGTCAGTTCCAACGAGTTCATTGGTCCTATGCAATGTGTTCGTGCCTCCAACGAGGTCGTTCGGGGGTTGGTTTGGGTTTTCACCCCTTTTAAGTCTAAGTGTGATTTTTGCAAATTATCGTCATATTCTCAAACCGGGAGACCTGGACTACGCGATAAGTTCCTACAAGTAACATTGGCCCCGTGGGAGGTGTGCGTGCCTCCTACGGGGTCGTTTCGGTGGTGGTTTGGGTTTTCACCCTTTAACAGCTTATTTTTAAGTTTAAGTGTTGATTTTTGCAAATTATCATCATATTCTCAAACCAAGAGACTCGGGACTACGCGGTCAGTTCCTACAAGTTACATTGGTCCCGTGCGCGGTGTTCGTGCCTCTTATGGGGTCGTTTGGGGGCTAGTTTTTGGTTTCACCCTTTAACGGCTTATTTTTAAGTCTAAGTGTTATTTTTACAAATTATCATCACAATCCCAAACCGGGAGACCCGGGACTTCGCGGTCAGTGCCAACAAGTTACATTGGTCCCGTGCGATGTGTTCGTGCCTCCTACGGGGTCGTTTGGGGGCTGGTTTGGGTTTTGACCTTTTTTAAGTCTAAGTGTGATTTTTGCAAATTATCATCATATTCCCAAACCGGGAGACCCAGGACTACGCGGTCAGTTCCAACAAGTTACATTGGTCCCGTGCGTCCTACGGGGTCGTTCGGCGGCTGGTTTGGGTTTTCACCCTTTAACGGCCTATTTTTAAGTCTAAGTGTTATTTTTACAAATTATCGTCATATTCTCAAATCGAAAGACCCGTGACTGTTCAGTCAGTTCGTACAAGTTATATTGGTCCCGTGCGACGTGTTCTGCCTCTTACCGGGTCGTTTGGGGGTTGGTTTGCATTTTCACCCATTGATGGCTTGTTTTTAAGTCTAAGTGTTGATTTTTGCAAATTATTGTCATATTCACAAACCGGGAGACCCGAGACTACGCGGTTAGTTCCTACAAGTAACGTTGGTCCCGTGCGAGGTGATCGTTCCTCCTACGGGGTCGTTTGGGGGATGGTTTGGGTTTTAACACTTTAACGGCCTATTTTTAAGTCTAAGTGTAATTTTTGCAAATTATCGTCATATTCTCAAACCGAAAGACCCGCGACTACGCAGTCAGTTTGTACAAGTTATATTGGTCCGGTGCGAGGTGTTCGTGCCTCTTACTGGGTCGTTTGGGGGTTGGTTTGCATTTCACCCATTAATGGCCTCTTTTAAGTGTAAATGTTTATTTTTTAAAATTATCGTCATATTCACAAACTGGAAGACCCGAGACTACGCGGTCAGTTCCTACAAGTTACGTTGGAACCGTGCGAGGTGTTCGTTCCTCCTACGGGGTCGTTTGGGGGTTGGTTTGGGTTTTAACCCTTTACCATCTTATTTTTAAGTCTAAGTGTTATTCTTTCAAATTATCGTCACATTCTAAAACTGGGAGACCCAAGACTACGCGGTCAGTTCCAACAAGTTACATTGGTCTCGTGCAATGTGTTCGTGCCTCCTATGGGGTCGTTCGGTGGCTGGTTTGGGTTTTCACCCTTTAACGGCCTATTTTTAAGTCTAAGTGTTATTTTTGCAAATTATCGTCATATTCTCAAACCGAAAGACCCGCGACTACACAGTCAGTTCGTACAAGTTATATTGGTCTCGTGCGAGGTGTTCGTGCCTCTTACTGGGTCGTTTGGGGGCTGGTTTGCGTTTTCACCCATTAATGGTCTCTTTTAGGTCTAAATGTTGATTTTCTTAAATTATCGCCATATTCACAAACTGGGAGACCCGAGACTACGCGGTTAGTTCCTACAAGTTACGTTGGACCCGTGCGAGGTGTTCGTTCCTCCTACGGGGTCATTTGGGGGCTGGTTTGGGTTTTAACCCTTTAACAACTTATTTTTAAGTCTAAGTGTTATTTTTTTCAAATTATCATCACATTCTCAAACCAGGAGACCCAAGACTACGCGGTTCAGTTCCAACAAGTTACATTGGTCCTGTTCGATCTGTTCGTGCCTCCTGCGGGGTCATTTGGGGGCTGGTTTGGGTTTTCACCCTTTTTAAGTCTAAGTGTGATTTTTGCAAGTTTTCGTCACATTCTCAAACTGGGGACCCGGGACTACGCGGTCAGTTCCAACGAGTTCATTGGTCCTATGCAATGTGTTCGTGCCTCCAACGAGGTCGTTCGGGGGATGGTTTGGGTTTTCACCCCTTTTAAGTCTAAGTGTGATTTTTTCAAATTATCTTCATATTCTCAAACCGGGAGACTCGGGACTACGCGGTCAGTTCCTACAAGTTACATTGGCCCAGTGCGAGGTGTGCGTGCCTCCTACGGGGTCGTTTGGGTGGTGGTTTGGGTTTTCACCCTTTAATGGCTTATTTTTAAGTTTAAGTGTTGATTTTTGCAAATTATCATCATATTCTCAAACCGAGAGACCCGGGCCTTCGCGGTCAGTTCCTACAAGTTACATAGGTCCCGTGCACGGTGTTCGTGCCTCTTACGGGGTCATTTGGGGGTTGGTTTTGGTTTTCACCCTTTAACGGCTTATTTTTAAGTCTAAGTGTTATTTTTACAAATTATCATCACATTCTCAAACCGGGAGACCCGGGACTACGCGATCAGTTCCAACAAGTTACATTGTTCCCGTGCGATGTGTTCATGCCTCCTACGGGGTCGTTTGGGGGATGGTTTGGGTTTTCACCCTTTTTAAGTCTAAGTGTGATTTTTGAAAATTATCATCGTATTCCCAAGCCGGGAGACCCAGGACTACGCGGTCAGTTCCAACAAGTTACGTTCGTATCGTACGAGGTGTTCGTGCCTCCTATGGGGTCGTTTGGGGGTTAGTTTGGGTTTTCACCCTTTAACGTCCTATTTTTAAGTCTATGCATTATTTTGGCAAATTATCATCATATTCTCAAACCGAAAGACCCGCGACTACGCAGTCAATTAGTACAAGTTATATTGGTCCCGTGCGAGGTGTTCGTGCCTCTTACTGGGTCGTTTGGGTGCTGGTTTCTGTTTTCACCCATTAATGGCCTATTTTTAAGTCTAAGTGTTGATTTTTGCAAATTATTGTCATATTCACAAACTGGGACACCCGAGACTACACGGTCAGTTCCTACAAATTACGTTCGTCCCGTGTGAGGTGTTCGTTTCTCCTACGGGGTCGTTTGGGGGATGGTTTAGGTTTTAACCCTTTAATGGCTTATTTTTAAGTCTAAGTGTTATTTTTTTCAAATTATCGTCACATTCTCAAACCGGGAGACCCAAGACTACGCGGTCAGTTCCAACAAGTTACATTGGTCCTGTGCGATGTATTCGTGCCTCCTGCGGGGTCGTTTGGGGGCTGGTTTGGGTTTTTACCCTTTTTAAGTCTAAGTGTGATTTTTGCAAATTGTCGTCACATTCTCAAACTGGGGACCCGGGACTACGCGGTAAGTTCCAACAAGTTACATTGGTCCTATGCAATGTGTTCGTGCCTCCTACGAGGTCGTTCGGGGGTTGGTTTGGGTTTTCACCCCTTTTAAGTCTAAGTGTGATTTTTGTAAATTATCGTCATATTCTCAAACCGGGAGACCTAGGACTGCGCGATAAGTTCCTACAAGTTACATTGGCCCCGCAGGAGGTGTGTGTGCCTCCTACGGGGTCGTTTGGGTGGTGGTTTGGGTTTTCAACCTTTAATGGCTTGTTTTTTAGTTTAAGTGTTGATTTTTGCAAATTATCATCATATTCTCAAACCGAGAGACCCGGGACTATGCGGTCAGTTCCTACAAGTTACATAAGTCCCGTGCGCGGTGTTCGTGCCTCTTACGGGGTCGTTTGGGGGCTGGTTTGGGTTTTCACCCTTTAACGGCTTATTTTTAGTCTAAGTGTTATTTTTACAAATTATCATCACATTCTCAAACCGGGAGACCCGGGACTACGCGGTCAGTTCCAACAAGTTACATTGGTCCCGTGCGATGTGTTCGTGCCTCCTATGAGGTTGTTTGGGGGTTGGTTTGGGTTTTCACCATTTTTAAGTCTAAGTGTCATTTTTGCAAATTGTCGTCATATTTCCAAACCGGGAGACCCGTGACTACGCGGTCAGTTCCAACAAGTAACATTGGTCCCGTGAGAGGTGTTCGTACCTCCCACGGGGTCGTTTGAGGGGTTGGTTTAGGTTTTCACCCTTATTAAGTCTAAGTGTGATTTTTACAAATTATCGTCATATTTTCAAACTGGGAGACTCGGGACTACGGAGTTAGTCCCAACAAGTTACATTAATCATGTGCGAGGTGTTTGTGCCCCCTACGTGGTCGTTTGGGGGGAGGTTTGGGTTTTTACCATTTAACGGCTTATTTTTAAGTCTAAGTGTTATTTTTACAAATTATCATCATATTCTCAAACCGAGAGACCCGGGACTACGCGGTCAGTTCCAACAAGTTACATTGGTCCCGTGCGATGTGTTTGTGCCTCCTACACGGTCGTTTGGGCACTGGTTCGGGTTTTCACCCCTTTTAAGTGTGATTTTTGCAAATTATCATCATCTTCTCAAATCGGGAGACCCTGGACTACGCGGTCATTTCCCACAAGTTACATTGGTCCCGTGCGAGGTCTTCGTGCTTCCTACGGCGTCGTTTGGGTGGTGGTTTGGGTTTTCACCCTTTAACAGCTTGTTTTTAAATTTATGTGTTGATTTTTTCAAATTATCGTCATATTCTCAAACCAAGAGACCCGGGACTACGCGGTCAGTTCCTACAAGTTACATTGGTCCCGTGCGCGGTGTTCGTGCCTCTTACGGGGTCGTTTGGGGGCTAGTTTGGGTTTTCACCCTTTAATGGCTTGTTGTCAAGTCTAAGTGTTATTTTTTCTAAATTTTCATCATATTCACTAACTGGGAGATCCGAGACTACGCGGTGAGTTACTATAAGTTACGTTGGGCCCGTGCGAGGTGTACGTGCCTCCTACGGGGTCGTTTGGGGACTGGTTTGGGTTTTAAGCCTTTTAAGTCTAAGCGTAATTTTTGCAAATTATCATCACATTCTCAAACCGGGGACCCGGGACTACGCGGTCAGTTTCAACAAGTTACATTGGTCCTATTCGATGTGTCCGTGCCTCCTACGGAGTCGTTTAGGGGCTGGTTTGGGTTTTCACCCCTTTTAAGTCTAAGTATGATTTTTGTAATTATCGTCATATTCTCAAATCGGGAGTCCCGGGACTACGCGGTCAGTTCCTACAAGTTACATTGGTCTCGTGCGAGGTGTTCGTGCCTCCTACGTGGTTGTTTCGGTGGTGGTTTGGGTTTTCACCCTTTAATGGCTTTTTTTATGTTTAATTGTTGATTTTTGCAATTTTTCATCATATTCTCAAACCGATAGACCCGGGACAACGCGGCCAGTTCCTACAAGTTACATAGGTCCCGTGCGCGGTGTTCGTGCCTCTTACGGGGTCGTTTGGGGGTTGGTTTGTGTTTTCACCCTTTAACGGCTTATTTTTAAGTCTAAGAGTTATTTTTACAAATTATCATCACATTCTCAAACCGGGAGACCCGGGACTACGCGGTCAGTTCCAACAACTTACATTGGTCCCGTGGGATGTGTTCGTGCCTTCTACGGGGTCGTTTTGGGGCTGGTTTGGGTTTTCACCCTTTTTAAGTCTAAGTGTGATTTTTGCAAATTATCATCATATTCCCAAGCCGGGAGACCCAGGACTACGCGGTCAGTTCCAACAAGTTACGTTGGTATCGTGCGAGGTGTTCGTGCCTCCTATGGGGTCGTTTGGGGGCTAGTTTGGGTTTTCACCCTTTAACGTCCTATTTTTAAGTCTAAGCATTATTTTGGCAAATTATCGTCATATTCTCAAACCGAAAGACCCGTGACTACGCAGTCAATTCGTACAAGTTATATTGGTCCCGTGCGAGGTGTTCGTGCCTCTTACTGGGTCGTTTGGGGGCTGGTTTCCGTTTTCACCCATTAATGGCCTGTTTTTAAGTCTAAGTGTTGATTAGTGCAAATTATTGTCATATTCACAAATTGGGAGACCCGAGACTACGCGGTCAGTTCCTACAAATTACGTTGGTCCCGTGTGAGGTGTTCGTTCCTCCTACGGGGTCGTTTGGGGGCTGGATTGGGTTTTAACCCTTTAATGGCTTATTTTTAAGTCTAAGTGTTATTTTTTTCATATTATCGTCACATTCTCAAACCGGGAGACCCAAGACTACGCGGTGAGTTCCAACAAGTTACATTGGTCCTGTGCGATGTGTTCGTGCCTCCTGCGGGGTCGTTTGGGGGCTGGTTTGGGTTTTCACCCTTTTTAAGTCTAAGTGTGATTTTTGCAAATTGTCGTCACATTCTCAAACTGGGGACCCGGGACTACGCGGTCAGTTCCAACAAGTTACATTGGTCCTATGCAATGTGTTCGTGCCTCCTACGAGGTCGTTCGGGGGTTGGTTTGGGTTTTCACCCCTTTTAAGTGTTAGTGTGATTTTTGTAAATTATCGTCATATTCTCAAATCGGGAGACCTGGGACTACGCGATAAGTTCCTACAAGTTACATTGGCCCCGCGGGAGGTGTGTGTGCCTCCTACGGGGTCGTTTGGGTGGTGGTTTGGGTTTTCAACCTTTAATGGCTTATTTTTTAGTTTAAGTGTTGATTTTTGAAAATTATCATCATATTCTCAAACCGAGAGACCCGGGACTATGCGGTCAGTTCCTACAAGGTACATAGGTCCCGTGCGCGGTGTTCGTGCCTCTTACGGGGTCATTTGGGGGCTGGTTTGGGTTTTCACCCTTTAACAGCTTATTTTTAGTCTAAGTGTTATTTTTACAAATTATCATCACATTCTCAAACCGGGAGACCCGGGACTACGCGGTCAGTTCCAACAAGTTACATTGGTCCCGTGCGATGTGTTCGTGCCTCCTATGGGGTTGTTTGGTGGTTGGTTTTCGTTTTCACCCTTTTTAAGTCTAAATGTCATTTTTGCAAATTACCATCATATTTCCAAACCGAGAGACCCGTGACTACGCAGTCAGTTCCAACAAGTTACATTGGTCCCGTGAGAGTTGTTCGTGCCTCCCATGGTGTCATTTGGGTGTTGGTTTAGGTTTTCACCCCTTTTAAGTCTAAGTGTTATTTTTGCAAATTATCGTCATATTCTCAAACCGAAAGACCGGTGACTACACGGTCAGTTCGTACAAGTTATATTGGTCCCGTGCGAGGTGTTCGTGCCTCGTACTGGGTCGTTTGGGGGCTGGTTTGCATTTTCACCCATTAATGGCCTATTTTTAATTCTATGTGTAGATTTTTGCAAATTATCGTCATATTCACAAACCGGGGGACCCGAGATTATGCGGTAAGTTCCTACAAGTTACGTTCGTCCCGTGCGAGGTGTTCATTCCTCCTACGAGGTTGTTTGGGGGCTGGTTTGGGTTTTGACCCTTTAACGGCTTATTTTTAAGTCTAAGCGTTATTTTTGCAAATTATCATCATATTCTCAAAACGAAAGACCCGCGACTACGCAGTCAATTCGTATAAGTTATATTGGTCTCGTGCGACGTGTTCGTGCCTCTTTCTAGGTCGTTTGGGGGCTGGTTTGCATTTTCATCCAATAATGGCCTGTTTTTAAGTCTAAGTGTTATTTTTTCAAATTACCGTCATATTCTCAATTCGAAAGACCCGCGACTACGCAGTCAGTTCGTACAAGTTATATTGGTCACGTTCGAGGTGTTTGTGCCTCTTACTGGGTCGTTTGGGGGCTGGTTTGTGTTTTCACCCATTAATGGCCTGTTTTTAAGTCTAAATGTTGATTTTTGCAAATTATCGTCATATTCACAAACCGGGAGACCCGAGACTACGCAGTCAGTTCCTACAAGTTACGTTGGTCCCGAGCGAGGTTTTTGTTCCTCCTACGGGGACGTATGGGGTCTGGTTTGAGTTTTCACCCTTTAACGGCTTATTTTTAAGTCTAAGAGTTATTTTTTCAAATTATTGTCACATTCTCAAACTGGGAGACCCAAGACTACGCGGTCAGTTCCAACAAGTTACATTGGTCCCGTGAGATGTATCCGTGCCTCCTGCAGGGTCGTTTGGGGGCTGGTTTGGGTTTTCACCCTTTTTAAGTCTAAGTGTGATTTTTGCAAATTGTCATCACATTCTCAAATTGGGGACCCGAAACTACGCGATCAGTTCCAACAAGTTACGTTGGTCCTATGCGATGTGTTCGTGCCTCCAACGGGGTCGTTCGGGGGCTGGTTTGGGTTTTCAGCCCTTTTAAGTCTTTGTGTGATTTTTGCAAATTATCATCATATTCTCAAATCGGGAGACCCGGGACTACGCGATCAGTTCCTACAAGTTACATTGGTCCCGTGCGGGGTGTGCGTGCCTCCTACGGCGTCGTTTGGGTGGTGGTTTGAGTTTTCACCCTTTAATGGTTTGTTTTTATGTTTAATTGTTGATTTTTTAAAATTATCATCATATTCCCAAATCGAGAGACCCGAGACTACGCGATCAGTTCCTACAAGTTACAATCGACCCGTGCGCGGTGTTCGTTCCTCTTACGGGGTCGTTTGGGGGTTGGTTTGAGTTTTCACCCTTTAACGACTTATTTTAAAGTCTAAGTGTTATTTTTACAAATTATCATCACATTCTCAAACCGGGAGACCCGGGACTACGCGGTCGGTTCCAACAAGTTACATTGGTCCCGTGCGATGTGTTCGTGTCTCCTACAGGGTCGTTTGGGGGTGGTTTAGGTTTTCACCCTTTTTAAGTCTAAGTGTGATTTTTGCAAATTATCGTCATATTCCCAAACCGGGAGACCCAGGACTACAGGGTCAGTTCCAACAAGTTACGTTGGTCCCGTGCGAGGTGTTCGTGCCTCCTATGGGGTCGTTTATGGGCTAGTTTGGGTTTTCATCCTTTAACGTCCTATTTTTAAGCCTAAGCATTTTTTTTGCAAATTATCGTCATATTCTCAAACCAAAAGACCCGCGACTACGTAGTCAATTCGTACAAGTTATATTGGTCCCATGCGAGGTGTTCGTGCCTCTAACTGGGTCGTTTGGGGGCTGGTTTGCGTTTTCACCCATTAATGGCCTGTTTTTAAGTCTAAGTGTTGATTTTTGCAAATTATCGTCATATTCACAAACCGGGAGACCCGAGACTACGCGGCCAGTTCCTACAAGTTACGTTGGTCCCGTGCGAGGTGTTCATTCCTCCTAGGGGTCATTTGGGGGCTGGATTGGGTTTTAACCCTTTAACGGCCTATTTTTAAGTCTAAGTGTTATTTTTCCAAATTATTGTCATATTTTCAAACCGAAAGACCCGCGACTACGCAGTCAGTTCATACAAGTTATATTGGTCCCGTGCGAGGTGTTCGGGCCTCTTACTGGGACATTTGGGGGATGGTTTGCGTTTTCACCCATTAATGGCCTGCTTTTATGTCTAAGTGTTGATTTTTGCAAATTATCGTCATATTCACAAATCGGGAGACCTGAGACTACGCGATCAGTTCCTATAAGTTACGTTGATCCCGTGTGAGGTGTTCGTTCCTCCTACTGGGTCGTTTGGGGTCTGGTTTGGGTTTTAACCCTTTAACGGCTTATTTTTTAGTCTAAGTGTTATTTTTTTCAAATTATCGTCACATTCTCAAACCGGGAGACCCAAGACTATGCGGTCAGTTCCAACAAGTTACATTGGTCCCGTGCGATGCGTTCGTGCCTCCTGCGGGGTCGTTTGGAGGTTGGTTTGGGTTTTCACCCTTTTTAAGTCTAAGTGTGATTTTTGCAAATTGTCATCACATTCTCAAACTAGGGACCCGGGACTACGCGGTAAGTTCCAACAAGTTACATTGGTCCTATGCAATGTGTTCGTGCCTCCTACGAGGTCGTTCGGGGGCTGGTTTGGGTTTTCACCCCTTTTAAGTCTAAGTGTGATTTTTGCAAATTATCATCATATTCTCAAATCGGGAGACCCGGGACTACGCGGTCAGTTCCTACAAGTTACATTGGCCCCATGGGAGGTGTGCGTGCCTCCTACAGGGTCGTTTGGGTTTTCACCCTTTAATGGCTTGTTTTTTAGTTTAAGTGTTGATTTTTGATAATTATCATCATATTCTCAAACCGAGGGACCCAAGACTATGCGGTCAGTTCCAACAAGTTACATAGGTCCCGTGCACGGTGTTCGTGCCTCTTACGGGGTCGTTTGGGGGCTGGGTTGGGTTTTCACCCTTTAACGACTTATTTTTAAGTCTAAGTGTTATTTTTACAAATTATCGTCACATTCTCAAACCGGGAGACCCGTGACTACGCGGTCCGTTCCAACAAGTTACATTGGTCCCGTGCGATGTGTTCATGCCTCCTACGGTGTTGTTTGGGGGCTGGTTTTGGTTTTCACCCTTTTTAAGTCAAAGTGTCATTTTCGCAAATTATCATCATATTTCTAAACCGAGAGACCCGTGACTATGCGGTCAGTTCCAACAAGTTACATTGGTCCCGTGAGAGGTGTTCATGCCTCCCATGGGGCCGTTGGGGGGTTGGTTTTGGTTTTTACCCCTTTTAAGTCTAAGTGTTATTTTTACAAATTATCGTCATATTCTCAAATCGAAAGACCGGTGACTACGCGGTCTGTTCGTACAAGTTATATTGGTCCCGTGCAGGGTGTTCGTGCCTCTTACTGGGTCGTTTGAGGGTTGGTTGGCGTTTTCACCCATTAATGGCCTGTTTTTAAGTCTAAGTGTAGATTTTTGTAAATTATCGTCATATTCACAAACGAGGGGACCCGAGACTATGCGGTCAGTTCCTACAAGTCACGTTCGTCCCGTGCGAGGTGTTCATTCCTCCTACGAGGTCGTTTGGATGCTGGTTTGGGTTTTCATCCTTTAACGGCTTATTTTTAAGTAAGTGTTATTTTTTCAAATTATCGTCACATTCTCAAACCGGGAGACCCAAGACTACGCGGTCAGTTCCAACAAGTGACATTGGTCTAGTGCGACGTGTTCGTGCCTCCTGCGAGGTCGTTTGGGGGCTGGTTTGGGTTTTAAGTCTTTTTAAGTCTAAGCGTGATTTTTTTAAATTATCGTCACACTCTCAAACCGGGGACCTGGGACTACGCGGTCAGTTTCAACAAGTTACATTGGTCCTGTGCGATGTGTTCATGCCTCCTACGGAGTCTTTTGGGGGCTGTTTTGGGTTTTCACCCCTTTTAAGTCTAAGTATGATTTTTACAAATTATCGTCATATTCTCAAACCGGGAGTCCCGGGACTACGCGATCAATTCCTATAAGTTACATTGGTCCCGTGCGAGGTGTTCGGGCCTCCTACGGGGTTGTTTGGGGGTTGGTTTGGGTTTTCACCCTTTAACGACTTATTTTTAAGTCTAAGTGTTATTTTTACAAATTATCATCACATTCTCAAACCAGGGGACCCGGGACTATTCAGTCAGTTCCAACAAGTTATAATGGTCCCGTGTGATGTGTTCGTGCCTCCTACGGGGTCGTTTGGGGGTTGGTTTGGGTTTTCACCCTTTTTTAGTCTAAGTGTGATTTTTGCAAATTATCATCATATTCCCTAACCGGGAGACCCAGGACTACGCGGTCAGTTCCAACAAGTTACGTTGGTCCCGTTCCGAGGTGTTCGTGCCTCCTATGGGGTCGTTTGGTGGCTAGTTTGGGTTTTCACCCTTTAACGTCCTATTTTTAAGTCTAAGCGTTGTTTTTGCAAATTATCTTCATATTCTCAAAACGAAAGACCCGCGACAACGCAATCAATTCGTACATGTTATATTGGTCCCGTGCGAGGTGATCGTGCCTCTTACTGGGTCGTTTCGTGGCTGGTTTGCGTTTTCACCCATTAATGGTCTGTTTTTAATTCTAAGTGTTATTTTTTCAAATTACCGTCATATTCTCAATTCGAAAGACCCGCGACTACGCAGTCAGTTCGTACAAGTTATATTTGTCCCGTTCGAGGTGTTTGTGCCTCTTACTGGGTCGTTTGGGGGCTGGTTTGTGTTTTCACCCATTAATGGCCTGTTTTTAAGTCTAAGTGTTGATTTTTACAAATTATCGTCATATTCACAAACCGGGAGACCCGAGACTACGCGGTCAGTTCCTAAAAGTTACGTTGGTCCCGAGCGAGGTGTTCGTTCCTCCTACAGGGTCGTATGGGGTCTGGTTTGGGTTTTCACCCTTTAACGGCTTATTTTTAAGTCTAAGAGTTATTTTTTAAAATAATTGTCACATTCTCAAACTGGGAGACCCAAGACTACGCGGTCAGTTCCAACAAGTTACATTGGTCCCATGAGATGTGTCCGTGCCTCCTGTGGGGTCGTTTGGGGGCTGGTTTGGGTTTTCACCCTTTTTAAGTCTAAGTGTGATTTTTGCAAATTGTCGTCACATTCTCAAATTGGGGACCCGGAACTACGCGATCAGTTCCAACAAGTTACGTTGGTCCTATGCAATGTGTTCGTGCCTCCAACGGGGTCATTCGGGGGCTGGTTTGGGTTTTCAGCCCTATTAAGTCTATGTGTGATTTTTGTAAATTATCATCATATTCTCAAATCGGGAGACCCGGGACTACACCATCATTTTCCTACAAGTTACATTGGTCCCGTGCGAGGTGTGCGTGCCTCTTACGGGGTCGTTTGGGTGGTGGTTTGAGTTTTCACCCTTTAATGGCTTGTTTTTATGTTTAATTGTTGATTTTTGCAAATTATCATCATATTCCCAAATCGAGAGACCCGGGACTACGCGATCAGTTCCTACAAGTTACAATGGACCCGAGCGCGGTGTTCGTGCCTCTTACGGGGTCGTTTGGGGGTTGGTTTGAGTTTTCACCCTTTAACGGCTTATTTTTAAGTCTAAGTGTTATTTTTACAAATTAACATCACATTCTCAAACCGGGAGACCCGGGACTACGCGGTCAGCTCCAACAAGTTACATTGGTCCCGTGCGATGTGTTCGTGTCTCCTACGGGGTCATTTGGGGGCTGGTTTAGGTTTTCACCCTTTTTAAGTCTAAGTGTGATTTTTGCAAATTATCGTCATATTCCCAAACCGAGAGACCCAGGACTACAGGGTCAGCTCCAACAAGTTACGTTGGTCCCGTGCGAGGTGTTCGTGCCTCCTATGGGGTCGTTTATGGGCTAGTTTGGGTTTTCACCCTTTAACGTCCTATTTTTAAGTCTAAGCATTTTTTTACAAATTATCGTCATATTTTCAAACCGAAAGACCCTCGACTATGCAGTCAATTCGTACAAGTTATATTCGTCCCGTACGAGGTGTTCGTGCCTCTAACTGGGTCGTTTGGGGGCTGGTTTGTGTTTTCACCCATTAATGGCCTGTTTTTAAGTCTAAGTGTTATTTTTTGCAAATTATCGTCATATTCACAAATCGGGAGACCCGAGACTACGCGGCCAGTTCCTACAAGTTACGTTGGTCCCGTGCGAGGTGTTCATTCCTCCTAGGGGTCATTTGGGGGCTGGATTGGGTTTTAACCCTTTAACGGCCTATTTTTAAGTCTAAGTGTTATTTTTGCAAATTACTGTCATATTCTCAAACCGAAAGACCCGTGACTACGCAGTCAGTTCATACAAGTTATATTGGTCCCGTGCGGGGTGTTCGGGCCTCTTACTGGGTCATTCGGGGGTTGGTTTGCATTTTCACCCATTAATGGCCTGCTTTTATGTCTAAGTGTTGATTTTTGCAAATTATCGTCATATTCACAAATCGGGAGACCTGAGACTACGCGATCAGTTCCTATAAGTTACGTTGGTCCCGTGTGAGGTGTTCGTTCCTCCTACTGGGTCGTTTGGGGTCTGGTTTGGGTTTTAACCCTTTAACGGCTTATTTTTAAGTCTAAGTGTTATTTTTTTTCAAATTATCGTCACATTCTCAAACCGGGAGACCAAAGACTATGCGGTCAGTTCCAACAAGTTACATTGGTCCCGTGCGATGCGTTCGTGCCTCCTGCGGGGTCGTTTGGGGGTTGGTTTGGGTTTTCACCCTTTTTAAGTCTAAGTGTGATTTTTGCAAATTGTCATCACATTCTGAAACTAGGGACCCGGGACTACGCGGTAAGTTCCAACAAGTTATATTGGTCCTATGCAATGTGTTCGTGCCTCCTACGAGGTCGTTCGGGGCATGGTTTAGGTTTTCACCCCTTTTAAGTCTAAGTGTGATTTTTGCAAATTATCATCATATTCTCAAACCGGGAGACCCGGGACTACGCGGTCAGTTCCTACAAGTTACATTGGCCGCGTGGGAGGTGTGCGTGCCTCCTACAGGGTCGTTTGGGTGGTGGTTTGGGTTTTCACCCTTTAATGGCTTGTTTTTTAGTTTAAGTGTTGATTTTTGATAATTATCATCATATTCTCAAACCGAGAGACCCGGGACTATGCGGTCAGTTCCAACAGGTTACATAGGTCCCGTGCGCGGTGTTCGTGCCTCTTACGGGGTCGTTTGGGGATTGGGCTGGGTTTTCACCCTTTAACGACTTATTTTTAAGTCTAAGTGTTATTTTTACAAATTCTCGTCACATTCTCAAACCGGGAGACCCGTGACTACGCGGTCCGTTCCAACAAGTTACATTGGTCCCGTGCGATGTGTTCGTGCCTCCTACGGGGTTGTTTGGGGGCTGGTTTTGGTTTTCACCCTTTTTAAGTCAAAGTGTCATTTTCGCAAATTATCGTCATATTTCCAAACCGAGAGACCCGTGACTACGCGATCAGTTCCAACAAGTTACATTGGTCCCGTGAGAGGTGTTCGTGCCTCCCATGGGGTCGTTGGGGGGTTGGTTTAGGTTTTCACCCCTTTTAAATTTAAGTGTTATTTTTACAAATTATCGTCATATTCTCAAACCGAAAGACCGGTGACTATGCGGTCTATTCGTACAAGTTATATTGGTCCCGTGCGGGGTGTTCGTGCCTCTTACTGGGTCGTTTGGGGGTTGGTTTGCGTTTTCACCCATTAATGGCCTGTTTTTAAGGCTAAGTGTAGATTTTTGCAAATTATCGTCATATTCACAAACGAGGGGACCCCGGACTATGTGGTCAGTTCCTACAAGTCACATTCGTCCCGTGCGAGGTGTTCATTCCTCCTACGAGGTCGTTTGGGTGCTGGTTTGGGTTTTCATCCTTTAACGGCTTATTTTTAAGTACGTGTTATTTTTTCAAATTATCGTCACATTCTCAAACCGTGAGACCCAAGACTACGCGGTCAGTTCCAACAAGTGACATTGGTCTAGTGCGACGTGTTCGTGCCTCCTGCGAGGTCGTTTGGGGGCTGGTTTGGGTTTTAAGTCTTTTTAAGTCTAAGCGTGATTTTTTTAAATTATCGTCACACTCTCAAATCGGGGACCTGGGACTACGCGGTCAGTTTCAACAAGTTACATTGGTCATGTGCGATGTGTTCATGCCTCCTACGGAGTCTTTTGGGGGCTGTGTTGGGTTTTCACCCCTTTTAGGTCTAAGTATGATTTTTGCAAATTATCGTCATATTCTCAAACCGGGAGTCCCGGGACTACGCGATCAATTCCTATAATTTACATTGGTCCCGTGCGAGGTGTTCGGGCCTCCTACGGGGTTGTTTGGGGGTTGGTTTGGGTTTTCACCCTTTAACGGCTTATTTTTAAGTCTAAGTGTTATTTTTACAAATTATCATCACATTCTCAAACCAGGAGACCCGGGACTATGCGGTCAGTTCCAACAAGTTACAATGGTCCCATGTGATGTGTTCGTGCCTCCTACGGGGTCGTTTGGGGGCTGGTTTGGGTTTTCACCCTTTTTTAGTCTAAGTGTGATTTTTGCAAATTATCATCATATTCCTAAACCGGGAGACCCAGGACTACGCGGTCAGTTCCAACAAGTTACGTTGGTCCCGTTCCGAGGTGTTCGTGCCTCCTATGGGGTCGTTTGGTTGCTAGTTTGGGTTTTCACCCTTTAACGTCCTATTTTTAAGTCTAAGCGTTATTTTTGCAAATTATCTTCATATTTTCAAAACGAAAGACCCGAGACTACGCAATCAATTCGTATATGTTATATTGGTCCCGTGCGAGGTGTTCGTGCCTCTTACTGGGTCGTTTCGGGGCTGGTTTGCATTTTCAACCATTAATGGCCTGTTTTTAATTCTAAGTGTTATTTTTTCAAATTACCGTCATATTCTCAATTCGAAGGACCCGCGACTACGCAGTCAGTTCGTACAAGTTATATTTGTCCCGTTCGAGGTGTTTGTGCCTCTTACTGGGTCGTTTTGGGGCTGGTTTGTGTTTTCACCCATTAATGGCCTGTTTTTAAGTCTAAGTGTTGATTTTTGCAAATTATCGTCATATTCACAAACCGGGAGACCCGAGACTACGCGGTCAGTTCCTACAAGTTACGTTGGTCCCGACCGAGGTGTTCGTTCCTCCTACAGGGTCGTATGGGGTCTGGTTTGGGTTTTCACCCTTTAACGGCTTATTTTTAAGTCTACGAGTTATTTTTTCAAATTATTGTCACATTCTCAAACTGGGAGACCCAAGACTACGCGGTCAGTTCAAAAAAGTTACATTGGTTCCGTGAGATGTGTCCGTGCCTCCTGCGGGGTCGTTTGGGGGCTGGTTTGGGTTTTCACCCTTTTTAAGTCTAAGTGTGATTTTTGCAAATTGTCATCACATTCTCAAATTGGGGACCTTGAACTACGCGATCAGTTCCAACAAGTTACGTTGGTCCTATGCAATGTGTTCGTGCCTCCAACGGGGTCGTTCGGGGGCTGGTTTGGGTTTTCAGCCCTTTTAAGTCTATGTGTGATTTTTGCAAATTATCATCATATTCTCAAATCGGGAGACCCGGGACTACGCTGTCAGTTCCTACAAGTTACATTGGTCCCGTGCGAGGTGTGCGTGCCTCCTACGGGGTCGTTTGGGTGGTGGTTTGAGTTTTCACCCTTTAATGGCTTGTTTTTATGGTTAATTGTTGATTTTTGCAAATTATCATCATATTCCCAAATCGAGAGACCCGGGACTACACGATCAGTTCCTACAAGTTACAATGGACCCGAGCGCGGTGTTCGTGCCTCTTACGGGGTCGTTTGGGGGTTGGTTTGAGTTTTCACCCTTTAACGGCTTATTTTTAAGTCTAAGTGTTATTTTTACAAATTATCATCACATTCTCAAATCGGGAGACCCGGGACTACGCGGTCAGTTCCAACAAGTTACATTAGTCCCGTACGATGTGTTCGTGTCTCCTACGGGGTCGTTTGGGGGCTGGTTTAGGTTTTCACCCTTTTTAAGTCTAAGTGTGATTTTTGCAAATTATCGTCATATTCCCAAACCGGGAGACCCAGGACTACAGGGTCAGTTCCAACAAGTTACGTTGGTCCCGTGCGAGGTGTTCGTGCCTCCTATGGGGTCGTTTATGGGCTAGTTTGGGTTTTCACCCTTTAACGTCCTATTTTTAAGTCTAAGCATTTTTTTTTACAAATTATCGTCATATTCTCAAACCGAAAGACCCTCGACTACGCAGTCAATTTGTACAAGTTATATTGGTCCCATACGAGGTGTTCGTGCCTCTAACTGGGTCGTTTGGGGGCTGGTTTGTGTTTTCACCCATTAATGGCCTGTTTTTAAGTCTAAGTGTTATTTTTTGAAAATTATCGTCACATTCACAAACCGGGAGACCCGAGACTACGCGGCCAGTTCCTACAAGTTACGTTGGTCCCGTGCGAGGTGTTCATTCCTCCTACGGGTCATTTGGGGGCTGGATTGGGTTTTAACCCTTTAACGGCCTATTTTTAAGTCTAAGTGTTATTTTTGCAAATTATTGTCATATTCTCAAACCGAAAGACCCGCGACTACGCAGTCAGTTCATACAAGTTATATTGGTCCCGTGCGAGGTGTTCGGGCCTCTTACTGGGTCATTTGGGGGTTGGTTTGCGTTTTCACCCATTAATGGCCTGCTTTTATGTCAAAGTGTTGATTTTTGCAAATTATCATCATATTCACAAATCGGGAGACCCGAGACTACGCAGTCAGTTCCTATAAGTTACGTTGGTCCCGTGTGAGGTGTTCATTCCTCCTACTGGGTCGTTTGGGGTCTGGTTTGGGTTTTAACCCTTTAACGGCTTATTTTTAAGTCTGAGTGTTATTTTTTTCAAATTATCGTCACATTCTCAAACTGGGAGACCCAAGACTATGCGGTCAGTTCCAACAAGTTACATTGGTCCCGTGCGATGCGTTCGTGCCTCCTGCGGGGTCGTTTGGGGGTTGGTTTGGGTTTTCACCTTTTTTAAGTCTAAGTGTGATTTTTGCAAATTGTCATCACATTCTCAAACTAGGGACCCGGGACTATACGGTAAGTTCCAACAAGTTACATTTGTCCTATGCAATGTGTTCATGCCTCCTACGAGGTTGTTCGGGGGCTGGTTTGGGTTTTCACCCCTTTTAAGTCTAAGTGTGATTTTTGCAAATTATCATCATATTCTCAAACCGGGAGACCCGGGACTACGCGGTCAGTTCCTACAAGTTACATTGGCCGCGTGGGAGGTGTGCGTGCCTCCTACAGGGTCGTTTGGGTGGTGGTTTGGGTTTTCACCCTTTAATGGCTTGTTTTTTAGTTTAAGTGTTGATTTTTGATAATTATCATCATATTCTCAAACCGAGAGACCCGGGACTATGCGGTCAGTTCCAACAAGTTACATAGGTCTCGTGCGCAGTGTTCGTGCCTCTTACGGGGTCGTTTGGGGGCTGGGTTGGGTTTTCACCCTTTAACGACTTATTTTTAAGTCTAAGTGTTATTTTTACAAATTATCGTCACATTCTCAAACCGAGAGACCCGTGACTACGCGGTCCGTTCCAACAAGTTACATTGGTCCCATGCGATGTGTTCGTGCCTCCTACGGGGTTGTTTGGGGGCTGGTTTTGGTTTTCACCCTTTTTAAGTCAAAGTGTCATTTTCGCAAATTATCGTCATATTTCCAAACCGAGAGACCCGTGACTACGCGGTCAGTTCCAACAAGTTACATTGGTCCCGTGAGAGGTGTTCGTGCCTCCCATGGGGTCGTTGGGGGGTTGGTTTAGGTTTTCACCCCTTTTAAGTCTAAGTGTTATTTTTACAAATTATCGTCATATTCTCAAACCGAAAGACCGGTGACTACGCGGTCTGTTCGTACAAGTTATATTGGTCCCGTGCGGGGTGTTCGTGCCTCTTACTAGGTCGTTTGGGGGTTGGTTTGCGTTTTCACCCATTAATGGCCTGTTTTTAAGGCTAAGTGTAGAATTTTGCAAATTATCGTCGTATTCCCAAACGAGGGGACCCGAGACTATGCGGTCAGTTCCTACAAGTCACGTTCGTCCCGTGCGAGGTGTTCATTCCTCCTACGAGGTCGTTTGGGTGCTGGTTTGGGTTTTCATCCTTTAACGGCTTATTTTTAAGTAAGTGTTTTTTTTTCAAATTATCGTCACATTCTCAAACCGTGAGACCCAAGACTACGCGGTCAGTTCCAACAAGTGACATTGGTCTAGTGCGACGTGCTCGTGCCTCCTGCGAGGTTGTTTGGGGGCTGGTTTGGGTTTTAAGTCTTTTTAAGTCTAAGCGTGATTTTTTTAAATTATCGTCACACTCTCAAACCGGGGACCTGGGACTACGCGGTCAGTTTCAACAAGTTACATTGGTCCTGTTCGATGTGTTCATGCCTCCTACGGAGTCTTTTGGGGGCTGTTTTGGATTTTCACCCCTTTTAGATCTAAGTATGATTTTTGCAAATTATCGTCATATTCTCAAATCGGGAGTCCCGGGACTACGCGATCAATTCCTATAAGTTACATTGGTCCCGTGCGAGGTGTTCAGGCCTCCTACGGGGTTGTTTGGGGGTTGGTTTGGGTTTTCACCCTTTAACGACTTATTTTTAAGTCTAAGTGTTAATATTTAGAAATTATCATCACATTCTCAAACCGGGAGACCTGGGACTACGCGGTCAGTTCCAACAAGTTACAATGGTCCCGTGTGATGTGTTCGTGCCTCCTACGGGGTCGTTTGGGGGCTGGTTTGGGTTTTCACCCTTTTTTAGTCTAAGTGTGATTTTTGCAAATTATCATCATATTTCCAAACCAGAAGACCCAGGACTACGCGATCAGTTCCAACAATTAACGTTGGTCCCGTTCCGAGGTGTTCGTGCCTCCTATGGGGTCGTTTGGTGGCTAGTTTGGGTTTTCACCCTTTAACGTCCTATTTTTAAGTCTAAGCGTTATTTTTGCAAATTATCTTCATATTCTCAAAATGAAAGACCCGCGATTACGCAATCAATTCGTACAAGTTATATTGGTCCCGTGCGAGGTGTTCGTGCTTCTTACTGGGTCGTTTGGGGGCTGGTTTGCGTTTTCACCCATTAATGGCCTGTTTTTAATTCTAAGTGTTATTTTTTCAAATTACCGTCATATTCTCAATTCGAAAGACCCGCGACTATGTAGTCAATTCGTACAAGTTATATTGGTCCCGTTCGAGGTGTTTGTGCCTCTTACAGGGTCGTTTGGGGGCTGGTTTGTGTTTTCACCCATTAATGGCCTGTTTTTAAGTCTAAGTGTTGATTTTTGCAAATTATCGTCCTATTTACAAACCGGGAGACCCGAGACTACGCAGTCAGTTCCTACAAGTTACGTTGGTCCCGAGCGAAGTTTTTGTTCCTCCTACGGGGTCGTATGGGGTCTGGTTTGGGTTTTCACCCTTTAACGGCTTATTTTTAAGTCTAAGTGTTATTTTTTTCAAATTATCGTCACATTCTCAAACTGGGAGACCCAAGACTACACGGTCAGTTCCAACAAGTTACATTGGTCCCGTGCGATGTGTTCGTGGCTCCTGCGGGGTCGTTTGGGGGCTGGTTTGGGTTTTCACCCTTTTTAACAAGTGTGATTTTTGCAAATTTTCGTCACATTCTCAAATTGGGGACCCGAAACTACGCGATCAGTTCCAACAAGTTACGTTGGTCCTATGCGATGTGTTCGTGCCTCCTACGGGGTCGTTCGGGGGATGGTTTGGGTTTTCATCCCTTTTAAGTCTATGTGTGATTTTTGCAAATTATCATCATATTCTCAAATCGGGAGACCCGGGACTACGCGGTCAGTTCCTACATGTTACATTGATCCCGTGCGAGGTGTGCGTTCCTCCTACTGGGTCGTTTGGGTGATGGTTTGAGTTTTCACCCTTTAATGGCTTGTTTTTATGTTTAATTGTTGATTTTTACAAATTATCATCATATTCTGAAATCGAGAGACCCGGGACTACGCGATTAGTTCCTACAAGTTACAAAGGTCCCGTGCGCGGTGTTCGTGCCTCTTACGGGGTCGTTTGGGGGTTGGTTTGGGTTTTCACCCTTTAACGGCTTATTTTTAAGTCTAAGTGTTATTTTTACAAATTATCATCACATTCTCAAACCGGGAGACCGGGGACTACGCGATCAGTTCCAACAAGTTACATTTGTCCCGTACGATGTGTTCGTGCCTCCTACGGGGTCGTTTGGGGCCTGGTTTGGGTTTTCACCCTTTTTAAGTCTAACTGTGATTTTTGCAAATTATCATTATATTCCCAAACCGGGAGACCCAGGACTACGCGGTCAGTTCCAACAAGTTACGTTGGTCCCCTGCGAGGTGTTCGTGCCTCCTATGGGGTCATTTGGGGGCTAGTTTGGGTTTTCACCCTTTAACGTCCTATTTTTAAGTCTAAGCATTTTTTTTACAAATTATCGTCATATTCTCAAACCGAAAGACCCTCGACTACGCAGTCAATTCGTACAAGTTATATTGGTCCCGTGCGAGGTGTTCGTGCCTCTTACTGGGTCGTTTGGGGGCTGGTTTGCGTTTTCACCCATTAATGGCCTGTTTTTAAGTCTAAGTGTTGATTTTTGCAAATTATCATCATATTCACAAATCGGGAGACCCGTGACTACGCAGCCAGTTCTTACAAGTTAAGTTGGTCCCGTGCGAGGCGTTCGTTCCTCCTACGGGGTCATTTGGGTTCTGGTTTGGGTTTTAACCCTTTAACGGCCTATTTTTAAGTCTAAGTGTTATTTTTGCAAATTATCTCTTACTGGGTCATTTGGGGGCTGGTTTGCATTTTCACCCATTAATGGCTTGTTTTTAAGTTTAAGTGTTGATTTTTGCAAATTATCGTCATATTCTCAAACCGAGAGACCCGGGACTATGCGATCAGTTCCTACAAGTCCCGTGCACGGTGTTCGTGCCTCTTACGGGGTCGTTTGGGGGCTGGTTTGGGTTTTCACCCTTTAACGGCTTATTTTTAAGTCTAAGTGTTATTTTTACAAATTATCGTCACATTCTCAAACTGGGAGACCCGGGACTACGCGATCAGTTCCAACAAGTTACATTGGTCCCGTGCGATGTGTTCGTGCCTCCTACGGGGTTGTTTGGGGGCTGGTTTTGGTTTTCACCCTTTTTAAGTCTGAATGTCATTTTTGCAAATTATCGTTATATTCCCAAACCGGGAGACCTGTGACTACGCGGTCAGTTCCAACAAGTTACATTGGTCCCATGAGAGGTGTTCGTGCCTCCTATGGGGTAGTTTGGGGGGTGGTTTGGATATTCACATTTTAATGGCTTGTTTTTAAGTTTAAGTGTTGATTTTTGCAAATTATCATCATATTCTCAAATCGAGAGACCCAGAATTACGCGATCAGTTCCAACAACTTACATTGGTCCCGTGCGAGGTGTTCATGCTCCCTATGGGGTCATTTGGCGGGTGGTTTGGTTTTTTACCCTTTAACGGCTTGTTTTTAAGTTTAAGTGTTGATTTTTGCATTATGTAAATTATAAAGTTTAGTTGGATTGAATGCATAATTATAAAGTTATAATTTACATTATCATAAATTCCGACATAACGAGAAATTTTGAAAGCAAAAATAGAGCAAAATCGAACCTCGTGGAATTCAACCAGTGTGTCTTTTCTTAGTTTGTTTTTTCTTTTCGGAAAACACCCCTTTTTCTTCCTAATCAACTATTCAAAATGACGAAAGTTCAACTTCCTTTCCCTAAGAAAACCATTTTAACACTTCTAGATTTCCTTCCAATTTTACATTCCTTCTACCAAACTAACTTTTAGTGAATATTTTTAAACTTTTGCAAAGTTATTTGGTTAGGCCACAATCATCAGAGTTTCAAGCATATGGACTTATCATATCAAGCGATGTCCATATGGAGCTTTCGAGGCTTTATACAGATCTTAACGTGTGAATTGGAATTCAAAACAAAACATAAAAAATGTTATCGAGAAAAGATGAGAGGATCGCACCATTCTGTCACATGCATCGTGAAGAGTTTTTGTCTTCGTAGCTACTGTTTGATGTTGTTGTTGTAATTCATCAAATACATCAAGGGTTTGATCCACTTGAAAAATGGGGTAATTAGCAACTGTTCAGTAGACTAAAATATAAACAAAAGTAATATGGTTTCCAACTGTTCAGTAGACTAAAATACAACGATTACATGGTAAGAGGAAAAGAAGGGGAAATCAAGCACAATAGTAGAAAATGAATTACACTAAAATCACCATCAACTAATATTCTAACTCCTTAAAAGATCATTATTGACCTTTGTACACATCACAAGCCATCTAAACAATGCATGCATTCACTGCCAGTTATATTCCTACAGAAAGAGAATCAGTATGGGTCAATAAAACTGAATATGTTATATGCCAATTACCATGTGTACCACAGGGGGTTGCATTTGTGGGTGAGGGAGAGAAGAGAGGACAGGGGATGAAGAGAAGAGAGGACATAAGCGAGAGAGAAGAAAGGACAGGGGTTGTTGCTGCTCTGCTTCGACAGGGGGCTGTCGCTGCTCTGCTTTACTTCGGCAGGGGGCTGCCGCTGCTCATAAGTGGTAAATAAGCCTACGAGAATAAAATAAAGAAAAACTTAGGCCTACAAGTGGTTAGGGTAGTAAACAAAGAAGTATTAAAAATATACCACATCAGTTTCAGTATTTGGAATTTCAGAGAAGATTTGCATCACCTGTTTTAAGGACAAACAAGCATTTTTAAGAACCAAACAGGTAATAATAAGGACACTTCACAGATATAGTTTAAGTAAATGACTTCAGATACAACTTTTTAATAGGACCAACGATTTACCAAGGATAGATCTAACTCCGGCATTTCAAATTGGACTATTTCAAAACTTCCCTTGTCCTTATTATCTAAAGTGGTTTCATTTTCCTCCTAAAATGAAATGAACTTGATGTAAACACACACTTTGTTTATGAATCTTGTTAAGAGTGAATGGAATAACCTCAATTCAACTAGTTTCCCCGTGTATATTTTTAAAGAGAAACTAAAACACCTCAAATGTGTTTTGAGAATTTTGAATACTTCTTTTTTGGAGAATATTCATGAGAAACTTATTAAAGGTACAATCTCTTTAACTAAAAACCCATAAGAAATTCAAGACATGGATCACTTCCAATTCAGGGAAAACCTTGAAATAGAAGCTCAGAAACACTTGGTTGAATCTCTTAATGTTGAGGAAAACTATTGGAAGGATAAGGATATAGTTAAATGGAACTCAAAAGGAGATATAATCAAAGAGTTAAAACTAAACTTGATAGTTGGAAAGGAAACATGATTGGCTTTAATTCATCAAACTTGTGGTCCAACCTATTCTTATATACAGTTTCATAGTATATAAATGTCTTGGAAATATCTAAAAGAAAATGCGAGCTTGGGTTAGATTATTTATTTGGTATGGTTCAACTTATCAAATAATGTTGGTCATTATGACTTAGAATAAAGTTTGTGCTCCAATCAATGAAGGTGGTCTCAGTTTAACATGCTCCGAATATCTTAATAATTTTATCATCTTCAAACATGTCTGGGAAACTTGTTTTAAAAAGTCTACAAGGTCTGAAATTTTGAATCATAGATTCACTCCTTTTGGAGAGAAGATGTGTTACAAGGTTAGCTCTATTTGGCATGGTTATCAAGAAGATTATACCCTAATCATTTTTCATTTTTAATGGATTATTAGCAATGGAAAAACTGTGTATATTTGGATTGACATGTGGATTGGAGAACCTATAGTAAACCAAATGAGAGATAGACCGAACTTTCCTTATAATAATTAAATGGTGTGTGAATGGATTAGAGAGGGTAGTGAAATAAACCTTCTCATTTCTCCTCTAAATTCCCTCTTATATCTAGGAAGATAGAAGAATTATAGCTTCCACTTGATAATCAAGATGACTATTTTATATGGATTTCAACTCACATGGGGAATCTAACATTCAATGAGGCTTATGAAGTGGTCAGAATAAAACGTCCTAGATGTGATGAATTTCTCATTCATTTGGAAGAAGTATATTCCTCAAAGAACCTCAGTTACATAAAAAATGGCCAATAACTTGTAAGTAGTTGTTTCTCTCAACCAATCACTTATAAGTAGCTATGTTTCATTATACAAAATGAAAATTCAATGGAAGACTAAATAACATGAAAAAAATAAAATGACAGACAAAAAGATGACAAAAAACACATATCTAAAAGGGCTTTACCTTCGAGGAGATGTATTAACCTTGAAATTTATCTCATTAACTTATAATAGGTGGAACTATAAGGCTCTGTTTGAACTTTTCATTACAAATTCTATAACAAAAATTTTAAGGTGATACAATGGAAATAAAGCAGAAGTCCAAAGAAGAATGAAGACACAGGGGAAAAAACATTATTAAAGTAGCCAATAATGCTCGGCTCAAAGACGTGAATAAAAAGGCTACCAGATCCAATTATAAAGGATCCTTAAACTACAATCCCAAAGTAACTAAATGACCAGTCTCATTGTGTGGAACATTAGTTGAGTGGCTCAAAGATCTTATTCAATAAGAGTTAACAAGTTGTTGAAAACTCACCAAATTCAAATTCAATGTTGTTACTTGTCAGAAGAGAAACTAGGTGAAAATTAGGTGGATTCCAATGTTGTTAGAGATTTTAATCAAGCCATAGATGACTGTGGCTTACTGGATTTTGGGTTTATAGGAACCATATGGTAACTCCTAGTGGTCCTCACTCTTCTCTCATACTAGAATCCTTAATATGAATATAATTTGTTCGAATCATGATTCGTTGCCAGTGTCTGTGAAAAATGAGTTGGACATCATTCCTAAAGCGTTTAAATTTTAATCTATGTGGTGTAACCATCATGATTTTGTTGACGTGGTCAAATATTCATGATGTGGGGAGGTTCGGGCTCTAGTCATGAGAAAATTCTCTATTAAAGTGTAAAGACTTGACGATGTCTTCAAAACATAGAACAAGAACAATTTTTGTGACATATTCCAATTAGTTAATGATTTGGAAGATGAAGTTCTTAAAAGAGAGGTGGATTATGAAGGATGTAAAAGTGATTCAAAGAGAGTTAGTCTTCAAGATTGCATAGCTAAATTATTATTGGCCCTTAACAGTAAAGAAATATATTAGAAGGGGATCCTATTTATTTCCCCAAGTCTATTTCTCATTCCTGAAAATTCTTTTAGTCGAGGGCTGAATAAACTATTTCCCCAAGTCTATTTCAAAGTGATGAGTTAATGTATTTAGACTAAGTTACTGAGGAATTAAATTGTTGTCCAATAATCTATCCTAATTTTTCCTCTCTTTAGAACATTCTCACCAAGGAGATCGTTTGTCGTGATACTAAAAGAGGGGGGATATATTATATGGATTATTTCAGTCTTGGTAGAGTTAATAATATGCAACATCCATCGGGTGTCAATCATAAGCGGATCAGTTGTGGCATCACCGTCCGGGGCATCCTTCTTTTGCCCAAATGTGATGCATCATGTTTAAAGAATGATTTGCATACGAAATATTTCTAAAATGATAAAGTTTATATTGAATTTGTCCCAACCAATAAGACGCCAATGCTTCTCAACCAAAAAGACCTATACGAATAAGAAGCTATAACAAATTTTGAGAAGGTTCAATCAATTGATCCATATATGGTCACCTATACGAATGACTATGCAATGATTTGAAAGCTCAAGTCTGGTCACTCAAACTTGAAGTTTCCATAAATCACAAAAAGATGAAAATGGATTGAATTAAAGAGTGATGATTTCTTAACTCTTTTTTACCACTAGAGAGAAACACGTTGGGTAAAATAGGATCTCACAGCCCACAATGAAATAAGCTTATAATATAAACATGGAAATTATTTAAGACGTACCCAAATCATGAAATAATCTTATAATCTAACAAAAATAATGAGAAAAGGAAAGAGAGACTCACCCATAATGGCAAAACAGGATCTCGATCGGTAACGATGAGCCATACCCAACCATAGCTAATAAAGTTTTGAATAGAACCAATAAGAAGATCCACAATGGCAAAAACTCGCACAATATGCCAACGAGGAAGCCAACACTAACCACAAAATTATACACGCATACAAAATTTCAACAACAAACATTTCCACTAAAAAAAAACTTTCTCCAACTACACACATCACAAAATCTCAATCTTACCTCAAAAATAAAAATTGCATATTAACATATATCCCCATCAAGTAATTGAAACCAAAATATACCAAATTAGGTGTTCCTAAAATGCCGAGATCACAAAATCTCAATATAAAATTGAAAACCCATCTCATTTTCTCATCAATATAACAGAAAATGGTAATCAATAATTCACAATCATCCGAATAAAGCTAAAGTAAACTTGTTACATATATTTGTTTAAAATATCAAAACTACATTTCAAAGATTTGGTCATAGTTTGCCTTGATTCGAAGCTTTTCTCAGTGGACAAACATGATGGAGCTTCTACCTTTGGTTGATTGAAGTCTCAGTGGCCAAAATCGATCGGAGGTTTTTTACCAGTGGAGGTTTTTTACCGGCGAGAGAGAGTATGGAAGAAAGAGCTATCCATAGAGAGAGAGAGACACACAAAGAGAGAGAGAGAGAGAGAGAGAGAGAGAGAGAGAGAGAGATAGAGAGAGAGATGATGATGAAGCTGGCCGAAGATAGATATAGAGAGAGAGAGAGCTGGCTGGAGAGAGAAAGAGAGGTGAGAGCGCCAATGAGATGAAAGGGTGACGGGATTGAGAGGGAATGAAAAGAAATGACATCTAATGTTTTTTTAGATCTTTTATATTTAAGTAAGTGTACTCAATTGTGGCACACTTTAAAACAGTGCCAAATTTTGGCACTGTTTAAAGTGTGCCAGATTGTTATTAAACCGTGCCAAAATTTGGCACAGTTGTAAATTGTGCCAGATTTTTAATATCAGGGTGTGCCAAATTGCTATTTTTGGTGTAGTGCTCCTTGAATGTCTTCCCATTAAGAACCTTCAAATTCTTAGGACTAAAGGAAAGTGACCTCGCTCCAACCTCTGTTGTTGAGCGTGCCTACAATAATACCCGTCAGGAGGTGATGGGATCCATAAAACTTGTAATAGGGGTTGGCCCTATAAACCCTATCGTCAAATTTCAAGTTATTGACATCCCAGCTTGTTTCAACCTGTTTCTCGGATGACCTTGGCTCCACAGTATCAAAGGTGTGTCTTCCTCACTCCATCAGAAATTGAAGTTCTTCACTGACGGATGAGCCATCACCATTTTGGGCGACACCGATAATGTCAAGGGTGTAAGTACCAGTAGTCCAATCCTTGAGATACATCATGGGTCAAATGATATGCTCCTATCAGGATTCTGAGTTGAGCCACTTATACTCTCGGCAGGGGATAATTTTAAAGAAAGATTTTGTACAGAATATGACCCTCCTAGTAATGTTAATGTGATTCAGATGTTCAAAAACATGCACTTGATGCCCAGACTGGGGATAGGGCAAATACATAAAGGGATACTTCAGCCCATTAAACTGAATAAAGCTTTCCCCCTTGTGGTTTGGGGTATCAACCATCAAAACAAGAGCTCAAAATGATTGCCACTCTCGACCAAAGAGAAGACTAGACTGCATCCAGACTATCCCAGGTGACTCCTAGAATGGACGTTCATCAAAGAGGGCAAAGACTTACCATGTTGTGGCTTCCCAGAACCATGGTATGACCATACATATAAGAGAATAAAGCCTGGAATGGAGATCTTTTTCCAAGACAGCTACCCATGGGCTGAAAGTTCCCAACACCATGTATAACCGCTCATCAAATATATCGAAAAGACTGAGGAAGGTGACTCTGAGGACTCGTTCAACTTGTTAACACTGGGGCTCACACTCTACATGGTTCATTTAAGCTCTACATAACTGGATCCATCCCACTTGATTAAAGATGTTGATACACCTCTCCTCAACTGGCATGTTACGCCAGTTCTACCTGATGAAATCCCACCTAACCCCAATATTTACCCCATTTCTTCTTCTAGTGTCTATCCTTGCTCAAATGTAATCGAGACCTCCTTTGATGAGGTTATCAATGTTGTTTTTCCTATTAATGAAACGAACAAAGATTTTGAGTATCTTACTATGCCTTACATTAATTGTTTAGATTCTAATCAAACTTTTGATGATGATGATTTTGCAAATGAATAATTCTTGACTTATCTAAATAAGGTTAATAATAAACAACATAACCGCGTTCAAGTTAATGAAGAAGAGACCGTTATTGTTAACCTCGGTTCTAGTAGCCAACTGTGCAAGATTAGGGTAGGGGCTACCCTTGACGAGCATGAGCGCGCAAAACTCAAAGAATTATTGAAGGAATTTATGGATGTCTTCGCATGGTCCTACGATCATATGCCCGACATTGATCCCAAAATAGATCAATAAGAGATCCTAATTCTTCCATATTATAAGACAGTTAAACAAAATTTGAGAAAGCTCCGCACCAAATGGTTGCTCAAGGTCAAAGAAGAAGTGGTCAAACAGCTGAACGTAGGTTTCATTCATGTGATCGAATATCCCACATGGTTATCCAACATAGTGCCTGTGCCGAAATCAGGAGGGAGAGTTCAGATGTGTGTAGACTATCGGGATTTGAATAAAGCCTCTCCAAAGGATAATTATCCGTTACCCAATATCGACATGATCATGGATAACACAGCCAGTCATGATCTCAAGTCATTCGTTAACGGGTTTACCGGATACAACCAGAGGAAAATACACCCAGATCCTCAAGAAAACATCGCGTTCATCACCCCATGGGGAACCTTTTGCTACACTGTTATGCCATTTGGTCTCAATAATGCCGGGGCTACCTACCAGAGGGCTGCCACAACCATCCTGCATGATCTGATTCATAAAAAAGTCGAGGTCTATGTGGATGATATGATTATAAAATCCAAAACTAGAGAAGGTCATGTTCACTCTCTCCGAAAATTCTTCGTACGACTGCGATGATATCAGATGAGACTCAATCCACAGAAATGTGTCTTTGGCGTTACAAAGGGGAAACTCTTGGGATTCATGGTCAGTGAGAAGGGGATAGAAGCAGATCCTGCCAAGATAAAAGCCATACTTGAGATGCCACCTCCCTGAACAGAGAAAGAAGTTCAAGGTTTCCTTGGAAAATTATAATACATTAGTCGATTCATTAGCCAGCTAACCTCCATCTACGAACCTATTTTCAAACTCCTCCCAAAAGATTCAACCAAGGTTTGGAATGAGGACTACCAAGAAGCTTTTGACTTAATCAAGTAATACTTGACCCAACCTTCGGTACTCATGACACCATAGCCTGGTCTCCCTTTGCTCCTATACCTAACCATAACCGAAACTGCAGTTGGGGCTTTGGTAGCCCAATACCTTAAGATTTCGGCAAAGAAAGAGCCATCTATTATGCCAGTCACAAATTAGCTGGGTATGAAGTCAAGCACACTAGTTTGGAAAAAGCATGTGTCGCGCTTGTTTGGGTCACCCAAAAGTTGCGACACTACATACTCGCCTTCCCCATTAAACTGGTATCCCGAATGGATCCCATCAAGTACCTGCTTGAGAAACCCTACTTATCCAACCGAATGGCTCGATGGTTGATGCTCTTAGCCGAGTTTGATATCGTGTATGTCACGCAAAAAGCCATGAAAGGAAGATCCATCTCTAACTACCTCGCTGACTACCCTATGGAAGAAGCTGATGTATGGGTATTAGAATTACCATATGAAAATATCCTCTACGCCGCTCAAGACAACCTTCGATGGCAAATGTTCTTTGACGACACTGATAACAAAAAGGGATATGGCATTAGGATACTTATGATCGCCCCAAATGACTCCCACACTCCCATCGCCATCAAATTGGATTTCCCTCGCACCAAAAACATGTCAAAATGCGAGGCGTGCATGGTGGGCCTCAAGGTTTCTCTTAAGAAAGGAATTCAATGCCTAGATGTTTATGGGGATTCTGCCCTCATCATTGATCAAGTGCTCAAAAAATGTAAAGTCAAGGACAAGTAGCTCCAACCCTTCTATGCCCACTTAGAAGAACTAGACTCCTAATTATGAGATATCACCTTCCACTACCTACCTCGAGCAAAAAATAACCTAGCCGATGCCCTTGCTACCTTAGCCTCCATGGTCGACATGCTTGAAGGAATAACAATGCCCCCTTCCTAGTGCAAAAGTAAGATAAACCAACCCATTGCTACCACATGTATCTCATCACCACAGATCCTGAGCTAGCCAATTATTGGTACTATCATATCCGGTACCTCCTCAAGTATAGTAGGTATGCCGAGGGTTCTAATAAAAAAGACTGAGCAACCCTTCGAAGACTGGTCACCCAGTACATCATCTGTCATAAAGCACTATTCAAGAGAAACTTTGATGGAACCCATCTACACTACATCACAGGGGCTAAAATTGAAGAGGTAATGCAGAGAATCCACAGTGGGGAATGCGGGCCCCATATGAATGATCACATGCTTGCCAAGAAGATCATCCGACAAGGCTACTACTAGACCACCATGATATAATATTGCATCGCCTATGTCCGGAGATGTCACAAATTCCAACAGTTCTCCAACCTCCAACACCTTCCTCCGCATGAATTGTACAATATGAATTCTCCCTGGCCGTTCTCCACCTGGGGCATCGACATTATAGGGAAAGTTACACCCAAGGCCTCCAACGGGCATGTGTTCATCCTGGTTGCCATTGATTACTTTAAAAATGGGACAAGGATGATTTATACACAGTTCTTAATGCCAATAAAGTGGCCCAATTCATCAAAAAATACATTATATATCGATATGGGGTCTCGCACGAGCTGCTGTCAGATAACGGGTTACATTTTGAGTAAAAAGTCACATAAGTGGTCGATGAGTATGGGATTCAAAGACACAAATATTCTCCCTACCAACCTCAGACCAACGGTGCAGTCGAAGCAGCCAACAAAAATCTCAAAGCCATCATCAGTAAGATGACCGAAAGCTGTCAAGATTGGGCTAACCGAATCCCTTATTCCCTCTGGACTATCGAACCTCAACCCGAACCTCTACCGGGGCTACCCCTTACTCTCTAGTATATGACATTAAAGCGGTCATACCAGTGGAGATGGAAATCCCTTCCCTTGATGTCATGCTCGAAAGCCAACTCAGTGAGGATGACTAGCATCAAAGTTGCCTCGACAAGCTGTCACTCTTGGATAAAAGGACACTGAAGGCATTGTATCACATATAAGGGTATCATCGTCATATAACGCGATCATTAAATAAGAGATTTAAGGACTACAATTTCCAAGAAGGGTATTCAATCCTCAAGGAAATAGTAGAGCCCATTTAAGACCCCAGAGGGAAATTCAAGCCAATTGGAGCGGCCCATACATTATCAAGAAAATCTTGTCCGACAGTGCCGCCATGCTCACCGATCTAGATGGAGATGATATGGCTCATACAGTCAACCTAGACCACCTCAATAAGTTCTACCCCTAGTCCAAAATCTCGACGCGCTATGACTCTTCTCATCTCCCTTCTATTCTAAAAATAAAAATAAAAAAATAATAAACTTCATTCCCCTCTACCTAGAAATACGTGGGCCTGATCCTCTGCAAAAACCATTTTTAGAAAAATTAAAACTTTTCAAAACCCCCAGAGATACGTAGGCAGCTCATACATCTTACATGAGCATGGCCCTTTGCTTTCTCATGAAAAACTATTATTTTCTTATCTCCGAGAATGACAGTTCACTCTAACATATACTTGAACAAAAGGATTATGCATGCCTTAGCGATCGGTATAGATAATTCAAAAATATAAAGTTCATCAAAAGTCACAGCTAGATGATACAAAACTTGTTTATTTCACTAACAGGAAATTATAGTGCAATTACATAAAGGAACGAATGACTCCCTTCCCCCCTTACCTTCCTAGAAAGCCAAATAAAATTCCCAAATTTATTCCCTAATATAAAACAAACTATCCAAGAGTCCTACCCACAACTACCAGAGGAGCCCGCTCCATCATCATCATCTACATCCTGAGATCCCCAAGCCTCCCCTTCCTGAATAGAGTGTCGCAGACGCTCCATAGGTCGATAAGCTCGAACCAGCCTAAAAAACACAACAACCCCTCCCTCTATGGTATCGAATAAGACAATCCACCTTTGTCCGGTCTCCATTATCAATATCTTGTTGACTACTCTTCTCCATAACCACTTCATATAATACCCAAGGATGTACCAAACTCTCCCAGCAGACTGATAAGGACAAGTCGACAGATGCCGACTCTCCCACAAAGAGCCAAGCCGCATGCGCAGATGCTCTGTCAGATCTTCTACTATAAAGAAGTCTAGTGTCTGAGGTGGTACAATTTGATCCCACCTAAATTGGCGCATAATCCGCCAAGGGAAATAAAAAGTGGTATGTCTGAGACCAACCAGCCGAACGTATGGGTATTCTCCCAGTTCCAGAACAGGTAGCAGTTGTCCCCACCAAGGCACTGACTAATACAAATTTAAATTCCCATTCTCCACAAACCGATTCTCACAACTAATATCCAAGCCAATGCTGATGAAATGGTGCGAAAAGAAGTTGGGTACAGCCGACAAAGGATATTCTGGAGGAGTCACCAGAAGAAATATTTCAGACAACCACATGAACAACATCACTAGGATCCCCCTCAGAAAGTCAGAACGACCTTGTCTCTAGGAATCCAGTCCATTCAGATCTCAGCTAGTATCACCATCGCAGGATTGTGATGGTAGGACATCCATGAAGTAACAGATGCAAGTTGTGGGTCCACCAGCAGTTCCTCGGTCACCAGAAGTAATTTCAAAACCAAGCCTAGAACTACGGCTCTGGCATATCCAGCATCACCAACCTCCTACAAATGCACGGACTGCAGCACCGCTGGAAGAGAAATCATTCCTCCAGTAACTAAGGATCTACCCACCGAGGGTGAGACGCAGAAAAGTCCAGTTAATAACTCTCAGGGAGACTAAGAAAACTCAGGCAGAACCACAGTAATGTCAAGATTTATCCTCAATAATTCCTCGTAGGGAGGACAGACTTATTTCAAGCCAAAGCAAAATACATGGTCTTCAGGGTACCAGAGTTGTACCCCTGCCATCAGCAGGGCCGATTACACCATAAAGAAACTCGACGCATATTGTAAGCATCATAGTCGACGTTATAGGAACACATTGCCTCCAAAGTCTTGAGGTAGTTGGCAAACTCAATACTACCAGGGAGAGATATCTCACGGAATAAGAGAAGGAGAATGTGAAGGTGCGATGAAAACACTCCACCCTTACCCCTTTTTATACTTGAAAACCCCCACAAAAGATATAACCTCTGCATAAATCGGAGGAAACCTTGCCCCATAAGGTACCAATGGCTGAAGGGGGTACCAATCAAAGCTTTGAATTGATGGAACTGGACTGACCTACCAATAGGAAGGACAAGGTGCTTGCCGATCGACAACCACTCATTTTTTGAAATTTCCCTTTTTCCTCCTTTGTCAATGATAAGCACCCAAAATTGTATAATTTATACCCCGAATAGACGTACTTTAGTTGCTAATTCTCGATAGTATGGGTCTTATGTGCTTAAATGTTTATCTTGTAGGTCAAATGTCCGTTTGCGATGTCAAAAGCTATATATCGATGCAAATGCGCGTTTTATGGAGCTAATTACCAACCCCATAACCTTACCAGAGCCTAAGCCTAGCCTAAACCTACCCTAAACCTTGTGTGTGTTCTCCCTTTTTTTAATATTTTTTAGATTTTTAGTTTGAGTCATTTTTATTTTTAGGATTTATTTTAGATTTATTTAGTATTTTCTAGGTTTTATTTTCTATTTTTCTATTTTATTTTTATTAGTGTAATTTTATTTTATTTTGATTTTTATTAGTTTTTAGTTTTATTAGGATTAGTTTTTAGGAGTTTATTAGATTGTTTATTTTTTAGGACTTTAGTTTTCATTTAGATTTTAAGTTTTTATTTCTTTTGTTTTATTCTAGTTTTTATATAAGCTTAGGATTTTATTTTTTATTTTTATTATTTTTAGTTTGTTTTATTTTTAGTTAGATTTTATTTTTTTATTTTAGTTGAGCCTTTTTATTATTTTAGTATGGCCATAAGTTAAACACACACACACAAACCTATCCTACACACATCATACACCCAAATTCCCCTACACCTTCAACACACCCAACTAGACCCCAATCATATTCCACCTCCCAACACTCTCTCTCTTCCAAACCTCCATTACAATGAAAACCAACACCTCTCTCTACTCTCACACCTAACCAAAAACCCATCAGCTCACCCAACCTCCATAACCCGTTCAATCCAACCCGGTACCAATCCCACACCCCTCGGCCAAACCTGCCATTAAACCTCAGGTGTCGAAACCTGGATCTCCGGCGTCGACCCGACGGTGACCCATCTTTATCCAACCTTAACCCCTTGAAACTCTACCAAAGTAACCCAGCCAAAATCCGTCAACCCCCGTCGGACCTACGATCCTCAACCACCAGCCCTTAACATGTCAACCCCCGCCGGCGACCACCTCAATCTAGGCGTCGGTGACAACAATGACCCGAATGCCCCTCCGGCGGCCTACTTTTCTGCCACGCCACCCATCTCCAGTGGTGTTCTCTCACCTCTCCGTCGCTCAGAAATCATCCCATCTACTGCCGGCCATCTCCAGCCACAACCCGGACTCACATTATCGCAACGTTCACCGACCCATACCCATTTCAACAAGTCCAAAACCATTTATCCCCAAAAGCCTTTTAGCCCAATCAAACCCATTTAACCAAAAAAAAAATTTCACCTGCCAATTCCCAAACAAAGCAAGCCAACAAAAACAATTAAACCCGGTGCCAAATAAAACCATTTATCACCTTTTCCCTTATTACCCCCCAACTAACCTCTTTTAACCTTTACCCAAATTACCCTCATAAACCAAATCTGTTTTTTATCACCATTACCTCATTTCCCCCACCTTCCCACATGACCTCACCATAACCACATGCTCCCATCTAATTCCTAAATTACCCCCACCTATATTCCAAAACCTATCCCCATTTTATCCTACACCATGAACATTCCCAAAAATACCCCTTAGCCCCATGTGTACCATGCATCTACTATAAAAGAAGACTCAAGACCCCATTTGAAGGGGGACTTATCATCAAATAGAGAGAGAAAAGTAGAGAGTTAGGTTAGAATAAATTAGGTAGAAATATTTGTAAATAGTTTTATTTTCATTTTTTTAGATATTTTTGAGTGATAAATGTGTGAAATTCAGTTGAATTGATTATTGAGTTGATTATTGTTGGATGCTCATATTGGATGGATTGTGCTTGATTTCAAGGAAATAAGAGTTCAATTTCACATCAAGAGATTGGGTTTGATTGTTATCTTCTCCTTTCATTTATTTTATGCCTTTGATTATTAATTTGTCAAATCTTATACCATGCTAGGTGCAATCTCATTCCTTGATTGTTCTCACCATTATTCACCTCACTCTATCTCTTATTTTAGTTGAGACCTTATTTTTCATTTTAGTAACTTTCTAGTTAGTTGTTATCATCTCTCATTTAGTTTAGTTTAATGTTATCTCACCTCACCTCACCCATTTGTTTTAATATTTGAAAAAGCTAAAAAAAAGTAGAAAAAGTAAAAAGCCCAAAAAGAAAATAAAAAGTGAATTACAATTTTGTTTCATTTGTTTTACTACCTTGAAAGTGGATTGATACCCTTACTTACCTATACACTTGAGATTGTATTATTTTGTAGGTATTATAAGGTTTTGACTAACTTGGCTTTCAACAACGACATACACAAAAAGCAAAGTTATCAAATGGCGTCATTGCCATTCTTAGGATCGTGAAGCTCAGAGCGGATTCAATTTTGTAATTCATTTATTTCCTATATTTTGTTGCATTTTAGTACCATTTTTCTCTGTTTTAGAAGGCTTGTATTAGGATTCTATTCTTGGCTTGTATTGTGGTACTTAGATACACCTTTATTTTTTTTCATTTTAAAAATTGTAATAATCGAAGCCAAGCGTGATAGGGAAACCGGACAAGGTTGAGAGAGGGCGTCCAAAGGTGAGGATTTAGAAGTCACTCTACTTTGGGTCGGTAGGACTCCTGGGGATGACTGAGATAGGCGTGATCTCCCCCTGGTCGACTCAAATTTTTTGGCACCCCACGGCCTAAAAACAGTGGGAGGTACATTTCTCAAACCCTTGCGCCTCTCCTGTTAGCGTGTCAATTCTTTTTTGTGCTCTTGTGTGCTCTTGTTTGATTTTATTCTCGCATCTATTGTTTTGAATGGTGTGATGAATTAAATTCCTAAGACCTACACCCGGTCACTCACGAGAAGGGATTTCATCACCTGACTCACTCGCTTACCATTGTATGCTTCCCTATCCATCACTAAATTTAAAATCAATTAACTAGGTAGCCCAATAGGAGAACATTTTGCAAAGGCGATCACTCAGATTTTCGTGAATTTTTTATCGCCCACGGACTTAATTAAAATTTGACTACCCTTTCACTAAATTCAAAGATAAAAATTGGCTATGTGCTAGTTTGGAAATTTTCTTGACTTGTGTGTGTGTCCAATTCATTTGTTCGATAGTCGGTTTTAGTGAGTTCGTCCATTAAAAGAGTCCATATTTTCCCCACCTTTTCTTTTAGAAAAATCCAAATATATTTTCTTCCTTTATTTTTCACAAAAATCCAAAAATATTTTCTTCCATTATTTTTAGAAAATCCAAAAATATTTTCTTTCCTTTTGAAAAAAAATTATAAATCAAAAAAAATATTTCTCTTCTCATGGCCGAAGAACGTCCTTTACGGGACTATGTTGGTCATTTTCCATTGCCACGCGACACGTGTGAGGGTGATCCCGAGCCGTCTCTTTATGATAGTTTTAGTGGTTTCACCTCTCTCACGAGTGCTCTTGACACTCTTGACCCGTCCATGCATGCACCTCATTTTCCATCACCCTGGGTGTCAAGTGTCGACGTGTCTCATCCTTTGTTGTGCACCCACTGTTATTATGCCGATCACATGTCCCATGAGTGCCCTTACATTCCATATCCATCTGAACCCACCCTGGAACATGTGTATCCATTTGACACTGTTTTGGAACCCACCTCGGCCTACTACCCCACTATACCTAATCCCGAGTTGTGTGAGTCCACGAGTTATTCGTGGAGGCTTGATCACCCTTTGATGCAATATGAATCCCAACCCGATCTTGTGGATCCTCATACGTTCCCACAGTCGTCCTGGAAACCTTGTGCACCTATTCACGATCAGTTCCCTCACTACGCACCGCATGAGTATCAACCGATTATCCATCACGAAATTGATCCTTTCATGTATGATGAATTTGGCCCCACTCCACCGACTTCTTATGAGTATTCTCCATATAGTTCCGATTATAGCGAGTTGTGTCCACCTCACCCACCACCACCACCCATCACTCCATCACCTTCATCCCCCTCCTCTCTTGAAATCCTCTTGCAAAAGTTCATACTTGAGCAAGAGCAAGCCACTAAACTTAAAAAATAAGCCCTCCAACGGCTTGAACAAAGATTAAATGAAATTCAGTGTGAGTGAGAGTCGGATATTCCCATTGCTCCACCCATCGTTGCAACCGAGTGTGATGATGATGTGTCCTCTTGTGACACAGATTTTGAGTGTGACCAACCCTACCACCCCGAGAATCTTGAAGTTGAGACCATCCCATGGTCCGGGCCCCAAGTCGACAATTGTGTTGACTTACCTTTCGATTGTGAGCCTGATCCAATCCCACCATATCCATATGAACCCCCACTTGAGGTTCCCACTCAATTTCCCACTGAATCCAAAAATACTCCCGAGCTTTTAACTTATGCCCCAATTGCATATGTCTCTAACATGCCCATATCTTTTATGTTAGCTCCGGCTACGAGTGCTCACCATTTTCCCGAGATAGAATCCGTGAAAGTTCCTAACTATCCGGATATGGATGATGTCCCCCCATGTATGGCTCCTTTTGAGCCTGATATTTCTAGTGATTCCTCTATCTTAGATCCTGGTGCCTCGTTAGACCCTTTCACCACATCGGCTCATGAGGAGTGTGTGTCTCCCACTCTTGAGTTGGATCATCTTCCTCCACCATTTATCCCAACCGACCCACCCATTGTTCCTTCCACCCCACCACCTGGTTTGGAACTTGATTTTGCACATTTCAAGTTTCCATATACATTTTTAGATCCTCACCTGAAATCATCCCCCATCCATGAGAGTATTTTTGGTTCTACTCTCTACTTCTGTGGCACCGAGCTTGTTACTTTCTGCACACCACTTCCTTGTGGTGTTGGTTTTTCTTCTCGACAGCTCCCTGGCGTGTCACGGTGTGACCATTATCATCGTCCATTCATAAAACGGCCGTATGCTTTATATGAGGGCCATACCATTCCACTTGACAAACCATATTGCCTCCCTCACCAACTAGAGCACCATTCTTATAGGGCCCTTGTTTCCCTCACCTTTAAGCTCAACAAGGCCTGTGATCGATGCTTAATCACCCATGACTTTTTCACCATTACCTTGATCCCCACCCACCCTTGGTCCACCGATGCTTTGCATCCCGTGATGCACTTTTCCATACAAGTGCATTGACCCCTTTAGCCTTTATCGAACAAGACTGACGCTTCAGTCTTGTTTGGGGGTGATTCTCATCACCCATTTTTCTTTCGCCCCACGCTTTCATAGTTCTTATCATTAGGGTGAGATCCCATTGGTCTGGCTGAAGACATTAAACTTAGCGCTATCGGGAGGCAGCCCTCGTTTCTTGTACTAGTCTCATCCTATTCGGGGGTGGTGTTTCACATCGCCCTATGTTTTATCATGTTTATAGACTTGCACACATTTTTTTTTCTCTTATCACTTTTTATTCAGGTTTCATTTTGGCTTCATCTGTCCACTTCATTAGCGGTTCATTCTGGTAATCTCTTTCCTACCTTATGCTCTCAATTTTAAAAATCATTTCACCTAACATCGAGGACGATGTTCCTTTTTGTTTGGGGGTGGGGAATTTTATCAAAATCGTACCTCGTTCGAAAAATTATGATTTTTTGAACCTGATTTTTAAAATTTCGTGCAGTTTCTTTCATCTCACTCATTGATGTGAATTTTCAATCATCCATCTTTTAAGTCTAGGAATCAATCTAGAGAATATTTTTTCTAAATATCTTACGTAATACGTAACAAGGCATGTTGCATCATGAATTTTTAGACTCAACAAAATTTGCGCACTTATCACGTCAATACGGTCTAGAGTTGAAGAGTACTACAATTCTAAAAAGAACCTTAAGGATCACTAGTAGAAACTTTAGCTTGTGAGATTCGTGCCTTTCACCCTTTCAGAGTGTTTTACGCAATCTCCGAGTCACATGTTAATTCAACGTCGTTTGGGTTCGCACTTTAATTATTATATGATCTCATTATCTTTCATAAATTTTTGGTTGATCACTGAGAACGACATCATTTTCGAGTTATAAGAAATGCGTGTCTTCAAATTTGTCCCGAATACTAGATTTTCATCCATACACTTACCACTTTTCCATATACCATTTACCATTTCTCATTTATTTCGCCCATTACCTTCCCATTTATTTCCCTCATCATCCATACACACTCCCCAATCCATTCATATATCATCCATCATCATTTTGAGAAAAGAGTGTTGATTCCAAATGTTAAATGTCTTCATTGTTAGTTTGAAAAGTGAGAGAAAAACACAAAAAAAAACATAAAAATAGCAAAAATAGAGGAAAAAAAGAAATAGAGAAAAGAAAAGAAAAAGAGTTTGTAGTTAGTAGTTGGTTTTAAAATAAAAACATTTGTGACTAAAGTGTATACACTCTTCTATCGCATCCATTTTTCATCCATTTCCCATAGCATCATACATCCATCATTTCACACATCCATCACTCATCCTTCATATCACTATCACCATCCCATTTTATCCTTCCTATCATATCCTTCTCATCCCATTTCATTTCCACTCACCCATATACATCCATATTTCCCCTAGGTGTTCGGGCAAATGAAAGTCAACGTGGTGAATAACTCGACGTTCACACTATAGTGATTAGCATTCTTTCATGAGATCATTTTCTTTCTAATTGTTCGTTCTTTCTTATGTGTGTGTGAGATATTTGAACTTGCTTACATTTACTCACTTTCTCACACACAAGAGCGATACACTAACCCTAATCTCGAGAGTTCATTTGAGAGAGATATATCCGTGAGATTTGAAGTTGAAGCGTTGATTCCGACAAGGCAATATAGGAATTACTCTTGTGATACTCGACCCATTTTTATTGATTCACACTACACACGTTGAGTTCTAGGAAGGATGTGCCATAAGTATTTACTTAGCTTAATCATTTTACAAAATCTATCTTGTATTTCTGAAATCATTTATCTCATGATGGATTGTGCGATTATTATATGTCTAATAAGTGATTGACATCCTTTTTGTAAATAAAAGAATTTTGTGGGTATATTCCTTGCAAACCCTCACGAGACTCAACTCGTCTTGTAGGGTAACCTATAGGTTTAAAGGCTTGTTGCACATGCTAAGTGCAATCGCAAGTGCCCGTGAAAGTGGTACACTTTTGATTACTTATCTTTCTATTTCTCTCTATCTTATTGCTCGAGGACTAGCAACTCTCTATTTGGGGGTAGTGTGATAAGCAGCCAAAACTATATTATTTATACACCGAATAGACGTACTTTAGATGTTAATTCTCGGCAATATGGGTCTTATGTGCTTAAATGTTTATCTTGTAGGTGAAATCTTTGTTTGCGATGTCAAAAGCTATATATCGAGGCAAATGTGCATTTTATGGAGATAATTACAAATCCCGTAACCTTACCCGAGCCTAATCCTAGCCTAAACCTACCCTAAACCCTGTGCGTGTTCTGTGTGTGTCCAATTTGTCCCTTTTTTTAATATTTTTTAGATTTTTAGTTTGAGTCATTTTTATTTTTAGGATTAATTTTAGATTTATTTAGTATTTTCTAGGTTTTATTTTCTATTTTTCTATTTTATTTTTATTAGTATGACTTTATTTTATTTTATTTTGATTTTTATTAGTTTTTAATTTTATTATGATTAGTTTTTAGGAGTTTATTTTTAGCTTATTAGATTTTTTTATTTTTTAGGACTTTAGTTTACATTTAAATTTTAAGTTTTTATTTCTTTCGCCTTGTTTTAGTTTTTATATCAGCTTAGGATTTTATTTTTTTGTTTTATTATTTTTATTTATATTATTTTTAGTTTGTTTTATTTTTAGTTAGATTTTATTTTTAGTTAGATTTTATTTTTTTATTTTAGTTGAGTCTTTTTATTATTTTAGTACGGTCATAAGTTAAACACACACAGACACAAACTTATCCTACACACATCATACACCCATATTACCATACACCTTCAACACAGCCAACTAGACCCCTATCATCTTCCACGTCCCAACACTCTCTCTCTTCCAAACCTCCATTACAATGAAAACCAACACCTCTTTCTACTCTCTCACCTAACCAAAAACCCATCAGCTCCCCCAACCTCCATAACCCGTTCAATCCAAACCGGTACCAAACCCACACCCCTCGGCCAAACCAGCAATTAAAACCCAGTGGCCGAAACCTGGACCTCCGGCGTCGACCCGGTGGTGACCCATCTTTGTCCAACCTTAACCCCTTGAAACTGGACCAAAGTAACCCAGCCAAAATTCATCAACCCCCGCCGGATCTACGACCCTCAACCACCAGCCCTTAACCTGTCAACCCCCATTGGCGGCCACCTCAATCCAGGCACCAGTGACAACAGTGACCCGACTGCCCCTCCGGCGACCTTCTTTTCTGCCACGGCACCCATCTCCAGCGGTGTTCTCTCACCTCTTCGTCGCCCAGAAATCACCCCCTCTGCTGCTGGCCATCTCTAGCCACAACCCGGACTCACCTGATCGCAACCTTGACCGACCCATACCCATTTCAACAAGTCCAAAACCATATATCGCCAAAAGCCTTTTAACCCGATCAAACCCATTTAACCAAAAACGATTTTTCACCTTCCAATTCCCAAACAAAGCAAGCCAACAAAACCAATTAAACCCATGTGACAAATAAAGCCATTTATACCCTCTACCCTTATTACCCCCAACTAACCTCTTTTAACCTTTACCCAAATTACCCTCATAAACCAAATATTTTTTTATCACCATTACCTCATTTCCGCCACCTTCCCACCTGACCTCACCATAACCACATCCTCCCATCTAATTCCTAAATTACCCCCACCTATATTTGAAAACCTCTCCCCATTTTATCCTACACCATGAACATTCCCAAAAATACCCCTTAGCCCCACGTGTATCATGCATCTACTATAAAAGAAGACTCAAGACCCCATTTGAAGTGGGACTTATCATCAAATAGAGAGAGAAAAGTAGAGAGTTAGGTTAGAATAAATTAGGTAGAAATATTTGTAAATAGTTTTATTTTCATTTTTTTTAGATATTTGTGAGTGATAAATGTGTGAAATTCAATTGAGTTGATTATTGTTGGATGCCATGTTGGATGGATTGTGCTTGATTTTAAGGAAATAAGAGTTCAATTTCACTTCAAGATATTGGGTTTGATTGTTCTCTTCTCTTCTCATTTATTTTATGCCTTTGATTATGAATTTGTCAAATCTTATACCATGTTAGGTGTAATCCCATTCCTTGATCGTTCTCACCATTATTCACCTCACTCTATCTCTTATTTTAGTTTATACTTTATTTTTCATTTTAGTAACTTTCTAGTTAGTTATTATCATCTCTCATTTAGTTTAGTTTAATCTTATCTCACCTCACCTCACCCATTTGTTTTAATATTTGAAAAAGCTAAAAAAAAGTAGAAAAAGTAAAAAGCCCAAAAAGAAAATAAAAAGTAAATTACAATTTTGTTCCATTTGCTTTACAACCTTGAAAATGGATTAATACCCTTACTTACCTCTACACTTGAGATTGTATTATTTTGTAGGTATTATAAGGTTTTGACTAACTTGGCTTTCAACAACGACATACAAAAAAGCAAAGTTATCTGTCAAAATCAGAAAACTCAAAAAATAAATTGATATTCTCAACAGAATTTCAAAAATCCCCTTTTTATCTTATATAATTCCTCATTATGAATAAATTTTCCTTCAAAATACCAAAAATATTTCTTTTTACGGTCTCAGCAGCAAAGTAAAAGCGCATTTACATGCATTCATTCATTCATCACTAAAAAAATCCATTGCATTGCATAGATATATACTTCTTTGTGTTACATCAATCTTGCAGGAAATAAATAAAAGAAAAAACAACGGGACTCAGCCCGAACCCACATACTCCCTTTCTTTCTCTCTTACCTAATCTTCACCTCTCTACTAAGAGCTTCCACCCCTGCGACGCGCTATCTTTCCCCTGCGGTGAGATGACATACCACCGCTACCCGAACCAGACTCCTCCCCGGACGAGGCAGATGAAACCAACCAAGAAGGAACAGGAACCGCATCGTGAATATGGACAGTCGCCGAAGATATCCAGTCCCTAATGTCCCTTAGCCAAGTGGTGGACGCGCGAACGTGCTACAAGAAAGGGCAGAATCAGTATCAAGCAAAAAAGGTCAAAAGAAAGCAAAGGAGAAGAACATAAAGATATACCTCAGGATGAAGGACCTCCTCTGTCAAGCCCAACTCTTTCGGGTCCATCACATGAGGACGATGCAGCATAGGTACCATCCCTTCGTCATATCGTTGGATGTTGTATGAAGGAATATGCAACCGCACAAACTGAACCTTCGAAGTCATCGCCGTCGTAGATGTCGACGGACCACCACCACTATGGGAAGACCCCACTGGCCGCCTCGAACCCGCAGGAGGGAAAGGTAGTGCATTATATATGCTAGGCTCCATCAGCTAGCTCGTTACGAAGTCCATATAATCATAAGGAACAATCATATTGATGTATAGCAGATAGGACTCTCCAATCATTGCCGCAATCCTCGCATCCTTTGACAGAAGCTTCTCCCGCCTCATAGACATAGGAGGCCTCGCAGGTGGAACCACCACCTCCTCCTCAACAATTTGCCAAATCACTCTCTCCCCAAGACACCAAGAGTGGCCTAACTCATACGCTAGCAAATGCCTCATTTGTGCATTCACTCCCGTCAACCCCGTGACTTGAACGGTCATCGCCCAAAGGTAAAAAGTCATGTGAAAAATCCTAGCAGATATAAGTCAATATAGAATTAGAGCATATAGAGATTTGGACTGAAGAAGAAAAAAGTCTTACCCTATCACTGGTTAGGCCATTCAAGACCTAACGCACCGCCTCCAAAGAGAGAGACTTCCTCGACTGTCGATTGGCCTTCTGCCACCGATGCAACTGGAAAAAATCCCTAATAGTGTCATCCTTAAAAGCAATCAGCTGGATATTACACCCGATTACCTCATATAACCACATCTGCCAAAGACAGGAAATTCGCAATTAAAAAGAGATGCGTAAGGAAAATGCGAATGCATGAAAGGAAATTACACAAACTAAAGAATACCTCAAGAAGATACAAGTCTCCAGTAAAAGTCTGTCGATAGCACCGGCTGAATGCATCCAGAGAAAAATAAAGGGTCGCCAAAGTCTGGCTCGCCCAATTAAAGAGAGGGATGTTCGAAAATATCTCAAGTATGGCAAAAACCATAAATGGACAATGTCGCAGCACGACGCCACCAAAAATCCCCCTAGCACCAGCAAAATGAATAGTCGGGCCAACTGTCTCACCTGCTGCCCATCCTCCACATCAATTACCCTACCAAGTAAAACATCCTTCAGCAGCGATAAGCGAATGAGTCCCCAAACACTATCCTCCCCACATCACAAAGCGCTTCCCACATCGCCTCCGGCCTCACCCGCAAAGAGCGATCCACCTCTATCTTATCTCCATCACAATCAAGCCCCAGCAGCTGCTGAAGATCGATGGGAGTCACAGTCATCTCCCCGAAACCAAAATGGAATGTATGGGTAGTGTCCCACCACATCTCCCCTGGAGCGCATAAGATCTCCGTCAAACGAGGCATCTCATCCATCATAGACGCCAGCCTCCCAAAGCCTGCTGAGGATACCACCCAATGCACCACAGGTGGAAGGTTCTCCCAAACATCCTTAATAACTGTCGTCCCGCGGGCACGCATATTCGACAAAGACATATCCGATTGCCAAAAGAAAAATCCTTGTCAAAATACAAGAAAAAAGGAAAAATACCAAAAGCAATGCAAAAAGTCATTTTACTTACATAACCACCAGGGTTCACCACCCTCGAAGAGCAATGACGCGATGGCTCCCGCAACAAAGTCCACTCATCCGCAACAGGCTCGGATGCGTCAAAGGAGTTATCAGTCCCCAAAGCAAGAGGCGCCCTAGCCCTCCATTCCACGTTCGCCCAGTCGTCAATAACCAACCACTCCCGATGTACTGCAGTGCTCACAAAAGTGTCCATTTTTCAGATCATGAATTACTACAACGTTTTGCAGAAGAAAATTGCAGAGAGAGAGAAGGCAAGAAGCTATGAAAAATGAGGGGAACCCGCCCCTTTTTATAGGATGCCAAGGGTCATACCGATCGGCACTGACCCCCCACCTACTGATCAGCACTGCCCCTTTACCTTCTTGAGGCAGTCCATGCTACTACCGAATGGCACCCTCCACACCATGACGACTGGCACCAACCTTAAAATTTCGTTTAAAAATTCCCAAAAAATACCAAAAAATCCTGAAAAATCCCCAGAAAATTCCCAAAAATCCCGAAAAGGAATCAGAATATGTTCACCAAGAAAATTCCTCACTCCCTCAAGCAGAATCCCTATTTCCCCAGTGGAACTCTCAAAATCCAAGTGAATTTCTTCCCGACAACGTCCCTAGGGGACCCTTAAAGCATCCTAAACTTCAAGATCATCTATTATTCCCCAAAGGTTTCAAATTTCCCTGAGCAATACATCCAAACTCTGGACCACCTAATCATGTTCCTAGTAGAATTTATAGCATCAAATTGGCTATTTTCCTGGTAAAGTCTCCAAAAGACATGAGGATTTCCCCAGCAATAAACTCCCCAGCTCAAATAAAAAACACGATGTAATTTCCTTGGCAGAGTTCATCGAGGTTATCTCATCTCCAAGCCCTCAGAATGGGCTTAGACCGGAAGAATTGGTCATCGCAATTTAAGCCCTCAGAATTGGCTTCGACCCACAGAATTGTTCATCACAATTTAAGCCTTCAGAATTGTCTTCGACCCGCAAAATTAGTCATCTCAACCTAAGCCTGCAGAATTGGCTTCGACCCATAGAATTGGTCACTTCAACTTAAGCCCACAGAATTGTCTTCGACCCGCAGAATTGGCCATCTCAACTTAAGCCCTAAGAATTGGCTTTGACCCGCAGAATTGGTTACCTCAAATTAAGCCCGCAGAATTGGCTTCAACCTATAGAATTGGTCATCTCAACTTCAGCCCATAGAATTGGCTTCGACCAGCGGAATTGGTCATCTCAACTTTAGCCCACAGAATTGGCTTTGACCCACAGAATTGGTCATCCCAACTTAAGCCCTCAAAATTGGCTTTGACCCGCAGAATTGGTCATCTCAATTTAAGACTGCAGAATTAGCTTCGACTCGCAGAATTGGTCATCCCAACTTAAGCCCTCAGAATTGGCTTTGACCCGCAGAATTGGTCACCTCAACTTAAGCTCACAGAATTGTCTTTGACTCATAGAATTGGTCATCACAATTTAAGCCCTCAGAATTGGCTTCAACCTGCATAATTGGTCATGTCAACCTAGGCCCTCAGAATTGGCTTCGACCCGCAAAATTGGTCATCTCAACCTAAGACCTCAGAATTGGGTTCGACCTAAAAAATTGATCATCTCAATTTAAGCCCTCAGAATTGGCTTCGACCACTAGAATTGGTCATCTCAACCTAAGCCCTCAGAAATGACTTCGACCCGTAGAATCGGTCATCCTCATCCTTAAGCCCTCATAATTGGCTTCGACCCATAAAATTGGTCATCCACATCCTTAGGTCCATAGAATCAGCCTCGACCCCCTGAATTGGTCATCCTCAACCCTCAGGTCCTGAGAATCGACCAATTTGAAGGGTATTATGTGATGTCTATTCGACGGTTATCATTTATTCCAAACTCACCCGTCTAGGGGCTCTATAGGCATCCCATTCTAGAACCCCATAAACCTCTCCTTAGGTCCCTAGCACCTCCCTTCATCACTACAAACCTAAGTCATACCCTAAGTACCGACCTAGAGGACATCGGGCACTCCTGAGCTCCATTTGACCAAAAGTCAAAATCTTTAGCTTGATCGAGACTGAATGAATCTTCGAAGTGAACTGAAACCCCTTTCCAATGGTCCATCTCATGTGCGATTCTGACTTACCATGCGGACGAATGACCCATTTTCCTCTGAAACTATATCAGGAGGTCACCGGATGCTCCCAGGCTCCGTTTGACCAAATTCAACTCTTCAGCTCGATTGAGACTAAATGAATCTTCTAAGGTCATTGAAACCCTTTTTCAACGGTCTACACCATGACTTATGGTACGAATGAACGACCCGTTTTACTCCGAAAGGTCACCGAGCGCTTCTAGGCCTTGGTTGACCAAAGTCAACTCCCCAAATTGAGCCAAACTCTTTAGAATATTGAAGTACATTTCCTAACCTTTCTAACTGTCCACCCCGTGCTTAATCCTGACTTACCATATGGACGAATGATCCATTTGCATTCGACGATTCCCCTTCCAAAGGATCGACGAGCACTTTTGAGCCATATTTGACCCAAATTCAACTCCTGGACCCGGGAGAAGTGCAAGGACTTTTTAAGTTCTCTAAAATACCTTTCCAACGGTTTTCCCCATGCATGATTCGGATCAATAGTTTGCACTCTACAACCAATTTTCCGAAGGGACCTGAAGGAGACTGCCAAACGGTAGGTCCCAAACCTTGCCTATCGGTAGTATGTTTGGGCCCAAGCACCCCACTCTTATTTAGTCTCTCTCCTACTGCAAGAATCAAAGGGGATGGACACAAGCACAATCACTGAGGTTGACCTCTTATACTGGAGACATATGTACGGTATTGGTGCCTTCATTAAAATCAAAGATCCCTCGGTCGATGAGAGAGCATTTCAAGGCTGAGAGGTGAAATTTGTATGTACGAGCAAATGTTTAAAGTCATCTTTAGGCTACACATACACCCGGTCGTATCAGCTAGTTTAAGCAGTTTCGGTCTCGACCTTGCCTAATTATCACCGATCACATGGAGAGTAATTTTTGGGTTTGTAGTCTTATAGAAGGTGGTTCGTCATACCGACCTTCCAGTTAGCATTTTCATAGGGTGTTATACGACCTCTTCTCCCAAGACCCAACCTTTATACTATCATCTTGTAACTAGGGAATCTAGGAAGAAAGCTTTGTTGGCCATTCAGAATTCTAATCACAATTGGAAGCCTCGTTATTTTTTTATCTCGGGAGACTGGAAATTCATCCCTAATGTCCCTTGCACTGCCTCAGAGCCCTGAGTCCCCCACCGATGTACCAAAGCCATGATATCAGTTAAAGATGATTCGGGTTTGAGTGTTGAAGCCTTGAAAAAACTTGAGGAAAGTAGGGAATAAGGAGAAAAAGGGGGGTCTTATCCAATTTGAACATTTGATGACCCCATCCTACCTAGAGCAGACGGGCATCGGGGTGGACCCCTTGTCTGAGCTATGTAAGTGTTTGTCAACCATTATTTCTTCCAACTGTGGTGTTATATTTATCCTCTCTGAACTGATGATATTTCTTTCTTGCTTGCAGGTCGACCATCAAATACCTCAGAAGCTATGTGGATGATGGAAGCCCCGTGAATAGCTAATTTACTAAAGTATATAGGCATGAAATTTTCCTCTGCTCCTCAAACCAAGAAATCTACAACTGCTGACACTCATCAAGCCGAGGGCTCAAGGAAAAGAAAAGAGGGCCATGAGAACCTCCCCACTACTCATCGGAGAAATAAGAACAAGGATGTCATGTCCAAGACTGGGGTGAGTAGGGATATTCTAATATTCTCTGAAGACGCTCAGGCTATACAACTGGAGAACTTAAAAACTTTGCTCCGACGCTCTGGCTATTATTGCCATTTTTTCTTAACTAAAAGGTCGTCTCTTAAGACCGTCTCATACTGACCATCCTTGCTTAATGTAGACAACTATATGCCTTCCAAATCTTCACCAATGGAACAATAAGAAGGTTATTGAGATTGTTATAACCCATCAATCCATCAAGGATGATGAGGCTCAAAAAAGTCGTATTCAAGAGCTTGAGACCCAAATGGAGAACTTGAAAAAGCAGCATTCTGAGGTAATTTTTTCTCTGAACAAGTGTCATGAGGAGGATATCAAGACTCTGAATAACACCCAATCAATAGAGATTGCTGGGAAAGTGAAGGAGGCTGTTGAAAGTAAAATCTCTGAGGCTAAGATGGAGATAATTGATACCTTCTAGACCTATGAGGAATTCGTGGGCTACAGTGTGTAGTACCTTAAAAGAGGTGCTCACACTAGTTGTCTATGGGAAACTATGAAGTTACTAGATATTACTCATGTGTCTAATCAACTGAAGTCTTTCAGCCTAGATGATTCTCTTTTTATGATAGCTTTGGCACAAGTACTACAAACCTTATTGACGAGAGAGAGCCTGTCAGGGATAACGAAGCTGATAGTACTGCAGTCGGGAATGCTTCAGCTCTAAAAAATGCAGAGGACCAAAATATTGAAGGGATGAACCTCGAAGCCTAGTTCTTCTCATCTTTTCTCTTTTGTAGGTTGTGGCTCATGGACTGATGCCCTCTTTTGATTATAAAAGCTTCTAACTGCTTGACACTTATTTGTAGCTTACCGATAACATCGTATCTGTTGTTGAACACTCATCATCTTATGTTTTTGAATAGCAAATGCCTCTAATCATTTACTATCGTTCTCTGAATGGATGACTAGCATTTATGATTTTCTTACATTTACTTCTGATGTTAAATAAAATAAGAACAATATGGTTTACAACCTTATTATCACCAACTAACTGAAAAATTCCAACCTCATCCTATTTTTAGATGAGCTTGATACATGCAACATGTTTCATATTTTAAGGATCGTCTCTTTTTTAGTCAAGACGTTGCATAGTTTAAGAGTGTATGGATGAGAGTCATCTCATCCATGCATTGCCGTCTCGCCCGAGAGGGTTTATTCACTGAGTTAGTGATGTTTAAAATGAACCACATTTAAGTGATTTTTCATTTGAATCCACAAATTTTTGGTGTTATATCACAAGTTCACTCTCATCATTTTGAGTGTGTATGGATGAGAGTCATCTAATCCATGCACTGTCGTCTCGATCGAGAGAGTTTATCCACCAATTTAATGATTTTTATAATGAACCACATTTAAGTGATTTTTAATTTGAATCCACCAAATTATGGTGGTATATCATAAGTCCCCTCTCGTCATTTTGACCGTGTATGGATGAGAGTCATCGCGTCCATGCACTATCGTCTCGACCGAGAGAGTTTATCCACCAATTTAATGACATTTAAGTGATTTTTAGCCTTCTGATATTATTGAGAGTATATGGACAAGGTAGACCCCATCTCGACTATCATGTCATCGAGAGCAACATAAAAATACTTTACCACAAATGATGTTTTATAGCTTAAGATGAGTTGATACATACAAGCAACAAGTATTCAAAGAATAGAAAAGAAAAGGTATGAGAGAACACTAGGAAATTTTCATTCATAACCTGATTCTCATATGAATGGATAAATGATACTAAAATGAAATTTATAAGAGATAATAAAAACTAAATTGAACTTTTAACACAACTCTTACTAGTAGTACTTTTTGAGATGATCGATATTCCATGGGTTTGATAATGGCTCTCCATCTAAATTTTCCAGTCAATACGTTCCTGGAACCACTTCTTCAACCACCCTATAAGGACCATTATACTTACGATAAAGCCTATTGGATTTTTGCCAAGTCTTCTTTAGGATGAGGTATCCTACTGCCACTGGCCAGGCCTTCACCCTTGTATTATAAACTTTGTTATTCTTTGTTGGTAGGGAGCTTGCCTAACTTCAGCATCCTCTCTTCGTTCCTCTATAAGGTCCAAATACAGTCTCCTTTCTGCCACATTCTACTCTGGGTCGTATGTTTGTACTCTATGGGTTTGGAGACCTATCTTTGTCGGCACTATAGCCTCTGAGCGATGGGCTAGAATGAATGAAGTTTCCCCCATTGGGGTCCGCTCCATCATCCTATATACCCATAGGATGACATGCACCTCATCAATCCATCTCCCTTTTTGCATCTTCTAATTTTTTCTTAATTCCATCAAGAATTATTCTATTGGTAACCTCTGTCTGACCATTTACATGTGGTCGTCCTGGAGTTAAAAAGAACAGTTTTATGAAAAAACGTTGCTAATGCCGTTTAATACAAGATTAAACTGTATAAGCAACTCTGAGATGTTTGTTGAAGAAACCCTTTTCTTTTGAAAATAAAAATGATAAACAACAAGATGTGTTTACAAAAACTTATGTACGAGAGTAATCAAGACTTTGTAATCGGTTTTAAAACTAAGACAGTTTTAAAAATCAGCACACTTTAGAATGAGATGAGGAGATGAAGATAATCAGAACACACAGTTTTTAACGTGGTAAAACCTCTCTCAATAGAGTAAACATCCAAAGTGACTTCTAAGTCACGAAAGTAAAAATCCACTAACAACAAATAATAGTTACAAACAATACAACATACATGAACACAAATTAACCTATTCTAAGTTTAGGAATATACCCCACTTGGTGTCCTTCTAACTTCTCATAGATCTGATTGTTGATGATGTTCTTCCAGTTTGATAACTTCCTTTGCTTTAGCTTCCTTGCGTCGACTCAATAATCTTTGATCTTATTCACAACACTTCCAGTGCAGTAGTGTGTTAAGTGTTTGTGATGTGATTCCTATCAACATGCATGAACTCACACACACTTAGTTTTACAGACAGTCCTAGAAAAATTACATATAAAGACTATATGCTGTGATTTTCTTTTCTTTCTTTCTTACAGAACTAGAAACCTTTTTGACCTTTAAATATATCCCAGATTCAACGGAAATCTTGCTTCAAAATCGGTCAAGACCTTAATCAATCTCTGTTTTAAAAATATTTTTGAGATTGAAAATCTCCAAGTGTGAATCCAACTAGGTAAAGGTTAAGTTTCGTAAGAATAGAAACCATAAAACATTTTCAAAACTAAATCAGTAAGGATTTTCTTAAATCGAGAAAGAAACATTCAGATCTAGTGAAATATAACATGCAGAGTGTAGATCTACAATTTCTATGAAGAAGAAATACAAATCTTCACACGAATGTTTAAGTTGGTAATAAGATCATAGACTAAGAGGTTACAGCTTTAATATGAAGAACCAAGTAACATCACTCTCTCTCAAAACACTCAAGGTTGTGTTTGGGGTTGTGTGTATATGAAGGTTTGAATCAGAAATGAAGTGTTTAGGGTTAGGGTTTGGCTCACAGTTTTCCCTTTCTCTCTCTTCTCTCTTTTCGTTTCTCTCTTCTCTCTCACTTCTCTCTTCTCTCTATTTTTTTCTCTCAGAAATAACGACTGCCAAAAGTCTTGAAATGTTGAGAAATAGAGGGATTTTATAGGAGGGAAGGAAGGTTCTGGATATTCGAAGGAAATTAAGGGCTGAGATCAAGTCTTCCTAATATTGACTTGATCCAAGGGTTATAAGAAGGCGGTGGTTAAGTCGAATGTGATTGGTTCACAAGATAGCACAAGGATAGGTTTAAAACACATGCAGTTCATCGATAAGGATTGATCCAATGATCAGCAAACCACCAGGAAACGCTCTCACATAACAAACACAAATTGATGCATCAGGCAAGTGACAAGTGTTGCAATGTGATTGGCTTACAAACGCGCGTCAAAATAATTACAGGCAACACCCTGAAGTCTCTAGCGCATTTACATTCTACCCAATCAAACATTCTAATGAAAAATGAATTTTTCAAAATAGCAAATTAACCCCACAAATTATATAATCACACTTTTATAAAAGAAAACATTATTTTAAAAAATGTTTAAAAATGTTTAAAAATTCCCCAAAAAATATTAAAACAACATTTTAAGGGGAATTAATCACACAATCAATTTTAAGCAATATATACACATGTATGCACTTCTAATTGTGTGTAGTGTGATTCAATTTATACCTTCTTGGATTATTGAAGAGGATTAGAGAGATAAATTCTGAGGCTCTTTAGATTCTAGGTGAGACAACCAATTTTGTCACTATTTCCAAATTAGTTGAGCACTTATACAATATAGACTTAAGCAAGTCAAAGGTATAAGGTGCTTCAATCTCCCCCTTTGGAAATATGAGACAAAATCTCCTTTGAGTTAGCTTAAACTCTTAGGGAACCAAAAAAATAAAACCTAGTCCTATACAAAAAATACTATCTACCCATTTCCTAGAAAGTCAAAAATTACATAACTCAACTATTTACAAAATTTGTACACTAGAAAAGGTAGACAATCAGTAGAAGAGTAGAAGAGATTCCTGCAAATATGCACACTAAGATCAAGCAGTTTAGATGAAATGTGAACAAAACATTGAATCCTTAAGACTCAAATTTCACCCCCATTTTGTCTCAAATGGACAAAGGGTAAAAATTAAGGTCTTCAGAGTTTAATCAGCATATACCATACCTATAGAATTACACAAATATAGAAATCTGTTAAAGTCTAAAGGTTTAGTGAACATTTCTGCAAGTTGCAGATCAGTAGGTAGGTAATGGATTTCTAACTCCTTAGTTTCAACAAGTTAGCGTATAAAATGATGTCTTATTTTAATATGCTTAGTTCGCGAGTGTTGAACCGGGTTTTTAGATATGTTAATAGCGCTTTGATTATCACAATACAATTGTAACTGATCTTCTTTAATCCCATAGTCGCTTAACATTTATTTTATCCATAACAATTGAGCACAGCAACTTCCTGTTGCTATATATTCGGACTCAGCCGTAGATAAAGATGTGCAATTCTGTTTTTTGCTACTCCAACCAACTAAATTATTGCCGACATAATAACATGCACCTGATGTACTTTTACTGTCATCAGTACATCCGGCCCAAACAGCATCAGTGTACCCTATGATGGTGCTGCAGGTATCATTAGTGTACCTAAGTCCAAGATTAAGAGTGCCCTTTATGTACTTTATTATACGTTTGACACACGATAAATGGCTCTCTTTAGGGTTATTCTGGTAACAAGCACACAGACATACATCATACATTATATCTGGTCGTGAGGCAGTTAGATAAAGTAGGCTACCAATCATACTATGATAAAGTGTGGAATCAACTGACTTTCCATTTTCGTCTTTACATAATTTAGCAGTAGTACTCATAGGCGTTTTGGCAACTTTAGCATTATCTAAACCAAATTTCTTAACAAGATCTAAGGCATACTTAGTTTGAGAGACAAATAGTCCATCAGAATTCTGTTTCACTTGAAATCCTAAGAAAAGTTGTAGCTCCCCCATAAGGAACATGTGAAACTCCTTATGCATAATAGCAGAAAAAGATTTAACTTCAGATGTTGATGTAGACCCAAAGATAATGTCGTCTACATAGAGTTGGTCTATAATAATGTTTTTGTCAAAATGTTTGACAAAAAGGGTCTGGTCATTTCCTCCTCTCTTAAAACCCCTATCCAACAAAAAGTTGGACAGACGTTCATACCAAGCTCGAGGAGCTTGTTTTAAGCCATACAAAGCCTTTTTTAGACGAAAGACATGATCAGGGTATTTAGGGTCAATGAACCCTTTAGGTTGTTCTACATACGTTTCTTCGGACAGAATTCCATTGAGGAAGGCAGACTTGACATCCATTTGATAAAGTGTAAATTTTAAGTGACACGCTATGGCGAAAAGAAGTCGAACAGATTCAATACGAGTGACAGGGGCAAATGTCTCGCTAAAATATATTCCTTCTATTTGTGAGTAACCTTGAGCAAATAGTCTAGCTTTTTTTCTAAGGATTACCCCATTTTCATCAGATTTGTTCTTAAAGATCCAACGTGTGCCAATAACATTTTTGTTTTGAGGCTGCGGTACAAGATACCAGACATCGTGAATGACAAATTGTAAAAGTTCTTCCTGTATAGCAGAAATCCAGTGTGTGTCATTCAATGCTTCATTAACATTTTTCGGTTCCACAAGGGAGACGAAACATGCATAATTAGCATAATTTCTTAACTGGGATCTAGTACGAACTGGCTCATTAAGATTACCGACCACGTTGTCAATGGGATGATCTTTAGAGACCCAGCCAGGTACTTCTGGACTCTCAATAGGTAATGAGTCATCTATTTTTGGTGAATCAGTTTTGAAATCATTTTCAGATTCAACCACAATAGGTGATTCAGATATCTTATTTTCGACAATAGTAACGCTTACAATTACATTTATCGATTCCATAAGGGCCTTAGTACGCAGATTGTATATACGATAAGCATGACTATTTGGGGAGTATCCTAAGAAGATGGATTTATCACCACGCGTCTCGAATTTAGACAAATGTTCTCTGTCTTTACAGACATAACACTGGCTACCGAAAGTCCTTAGATATTTCAGATTCGGCTTCTTACCGTACCACAACTCATAAGGGGTTTGTTTAGTGTTTTTACTAAGGTAAACCCTATTAATGATATGACACGCAGTTCTAATAGATTCTACCCAGAAGTATTTAGGTAGAGATTTGGCATGCAACATGACACGTGCCATCTCTTGAAGAGTTTAGTTTTTCCTTTCAGCAATACCATTCTACTGAGGAGTCTTAGGGGCACTGAATTCATGTTTGTAACCGTTGTAGTCACAATATTCAACTATTCCTGTGTCTATGAACTCTCCCCCTCTATCACTACGAATGCGATTGACTTGTGTGTCCTTCTCATTTTCAATTCTTAGTAAAATTTTCAAAAAATTCTGAAACGTGTCAGATTTTTGTTTTAAGAAGGCAACCCAAGTGAATCGTGTGAAATCATCAACCATAACAAGGATATAACTGTGTCCACAAAGACTAACAGTTCTAGAGGGACCAATAAGGTCCATATGGATGAGATCTAGAGGTCTAGAGGTGAGAATGTCTTTAACCTTTTTATGCGAAGTCTTAACTATTTTTCCTTCCTGGCAATGACCACAAACAACACTGGAAATAGGTTTAATTTTAGGAATCCCTCTAATAATCTCTTGACTATACAATCTACCAAGGATATCATAACTTAGGTGACCCATACGATTATGCCAGATTTCATTGTCATCCATTCTGACAATGTTACAGGTTTCAGAACCAGTCTTGACAGTATAACAATTGTCAGGTGTTCTAAATCCGGTAATAATGCATTTACCTTTATCATTTAGAATTTTACAATTGTTCTTTGAAAATGTAACTGTATGGTCAGAGTCACAAAATTGTGATATACTTAGGAGGTTGGCTTTAAGGCCTTTAACTAAAAGTACATTTTCGAGAGTATGCAATCCCTCTTCTTTTAGGGTTCCTTTTCCTATGATCTGGGATGAAACTCCATCACCAAAGACAACTTTGCCTCCAGCAAATCTGGTTTTGTTTAATAGTTTGGTTTCATCTCCTGTCATATGTTTGGAGCATCCTGAATCTAAATACCAACCAGATGAAGTGTGTTCATCTTTTAAGGCAGTGATAACAATGTTACACTTCATTTGGGGTAAAAGATCATCTTTTCTAACCCAAATGTCTCTAGTTTTAATTTTGTGCAAGTTTTCCCTCATTTGATAAAATTTTTGAGAAGTAGATTTTTGTCAAACAATATTTGGAGCAACAAACTGATTATTGTCGAAAATTTGAGCTTTTGGTTTAGGAAAGTTTCTGGGAGCCTTTCTCTTAAATGAACTCTTACTTTTGGTCTTTATATTCCTGTAGTTAGAGTTCTTGTCAGGTTGTCTTGGAAGGACATAATGGTTACGATTTTGCCTAGAATAGTTAATGTTCTTGTAGACAGAAGTGTTGTACACGTGGGTGTTTAGACGCCTAGCATAACAACCTTCAAAGGAATGACCATAAATGTCACAGTACGAGCAATATTGATTGCTTAAGGGATGAATTTCCTTAGGAAAACTTCTAAAAATGGGTTTAACAGCATTCTGTTCAGAAGTCCTATTTCTAGGAGGGATGGTTTTAAAGGTAGATTCAGCCTTTCTGATCAAAGGACAGACGTATTTAGTCTTAAGTGTAGTGTCAGCCTTAGAATTACTAAACTCTCCAATGTCTTTCTGTTGTTGCTTTTGATCAAATTCCGCTTTAATAAAATGAAAGTCTGGACATGTTTCAATTGGTCTTTTCCCCCCAGACACAAACTTAATAGGTTTAAGATTTGTAGTTTGTGGTTTGTTCTTAAGGCAAAATCCAATACCGGTTCAATCATCAGAATTGGTCTTGGAGTCAACAACAAAGTCAGTAAAACAATTTGAATTGTTTTCAAACTTAGAAATTTTTTTGAAAACAGTTGTTGTCTTTGTTTTTGCTTCCTCCAGTTCTAATAATGTTCCCTTGTATTTCATTTCCAGGGTTTCATTAGTTTTAGTCAACTCTTTTAATTTTTGATCAAAAGTTTCAATTTCGGATTGATGAGACAGACACTGGTTAGTGTACTCTTCGGCATTCAGCTTCACAATAAGACTTAGATCATCTAATTTCTTAGTCAGGTTTCTAACAGTCTTCTCCAGTCTAGTGCCTTTTTTGAGGGTTTTAGCATACAAAGTATGAATATCTACGAGTTCATCTGTGTCTGAGTCGCTAAGTGAAGTGTGTGTAGTGACCCCTAACGATTCAGTTTTAGTACTCACGCACCCATTTACATCGTCGTTATCGAGATCACTTTGACTCACACATACGGAACTAGAACTAGCAACATTTTCAGATAATAAAGCATCTAGGCCAGTCAAAGCAGTATTCACACAAGCAGGAGTAGGAGAATCATTATCACACACAGGCATATCATCATTATAAATGATCTTAGCATAAAAGGACATGCAAGGGTCAAGAACATTTGATGACTCAAGTTCCTCTTCATCAGAGTCACTTGAATCATTCCAAGTTTTACAGACATTGGCTCTATTGTGTGTGTTAGCTTTATTCAGATTAACTCTGCAATCGTGAGAAATGTGACCTAGTTTCCCACATCTAAAACATTCAATCTTCTTAAGGTCTCTGCTGGGTCTAGAGTTATTGTCCTTAGGATGTTTGTCAAGACCTCTGTCATGAGGTTTGGGATTAGACAGAGTAGGATAATTAGGCTTGCCTTGTTTAGTTGTCTGTTTGTTTCTAAATTTAACAATTTTCTTAAATTGTTTAGACATTAAGGCAATCTGATTATCTAGTTTGTCTATATCACACTCCTCATCAGAGTCGGAGTTGATCAAATTAGTCTCAAGTTTAGATATCTTAGAGGCAAAACTCAAGTTAGAGTTGGGTTGTTTTCTTTGTGAATGATTTAATTTTTTCTTAAAGTCTAATTCCATTTCCACAGTCCTAAGTTTGCTATTGAGTAACTCAGGGGTAAGGTTTTGATCACTCATTTCCTCAATAGCATACCTCTTGCTGTCAAACTTTTTTGGTAATGATCTTAGAATTTTAGAGACAATTTCATTCCTATCATAAGTTATACCATTAGCATGCAACTTAGTAACTATATCAGTTAAGTTCATGTAAAAGTCATCAAAAGACTCAGAGTCAGACATAATCAAAGAGTTGTACTGCTGGGTAAGCATTTGAGTTTTAGCACCTTTAACTCTTGAGTCTCCTTCATGGGCAGTGATTAATGTGTCCCAAGCTTCCTTAGAAGTGGTACAAGATGAGATTCTCATGAACTCATACTCATTAATAGACATAAAAATGGCATTCTTGCCTTTACTGTTATTTCGAGAAATAGTTTTCTCTTATTGGGTAAACTCACTTAAGATTTTCTTTATCCTCTCATCACTTCCTTCAGTGGCTGGTTTAGTAGGATAAGTGTATCCATTTTCAATAATGTCCGAGACATCATCTCCTAAAGTCCCTTGGATGAAGGCAACCATTCTTACTTTCCAGTAAGCAAAGTTGTTTCCATTAAAGAGTGGAGGTCTGGACAGATTACCAAACCTTTCATTCTTCCCGTCCATAGTTAGGTTTTTCAGAAAACGATTTCAGAAACACAAGATCTTTTTGAAATAAAAGTTTACAGGGCTCTGATACCAATTGAAAAAATGTTGCTAATGCCGTTTAATACAAGATTAAACTGTATAAGCAACTCTGAGATGTTTGTTGAAGAAACCCTTTTCTTTTGAAAATAAAAATGATAAACAACAAGATGTGTTTACAAAAACTTATGTACGAGAGTAATCAAGACTTTGTAATCAGTTTTAAAACTAAGACAGTTTTAAAAATCAGCACACTTTAGAATGAGATGAGGAGATGAAGATAATCAGAACACACAGTTTTTAACGTGGTAAAACCTCTCTCAATAGAGGAAACATCCACGGTGACTTCTAAGTCACGAAAGTAAAAATCCACTAACAACAAATAATAGTTACAAACAATACAACATACATGCACACAAATCAACCTATTCTAAGTTTAGGAATATACCCCACTTGGTGTCCTTCTAACTTCTCATAGATCTGATTGTTGATGATGTTCTTCCAGTTTGATAACTTCCTTTGCTTTAGCTTCCTTACGTCGACTCAATAATCTTTGATCTTATTCACAACACTTCCAGTGCAGTAGTGTGTTAAGTGTTTGTGATGTGATTCCTATCAACATGCATGAACTCACACACACTTAGTTTTACAAACAGTCCTAGAAAAATTACATATAAAGACTATATGCTGTGATTTTCTTTTCTTTCTTTCTTATAGAACTAGAAACCTTTTTGACCTTTAAATATATCCCAGATTCCACGGAAATCTTGCTTCAAAATCGGTCAAGACCTTAATCAATCTCTGTTTTAAAAATATTTTTGAGATTGAAAATCTCCAAGTGTGAATCCAACTAGGTCAAGGTTAAGTTTCGTAAGAATAGAAACCATAAAACATTTTCAAAACTAAATCAGTAAGGATTTTCTTAAATCGAGAAAGAAATATGCAGATCTAGTGAAATATAACATGCAGAGTGTAGATCTACAATTTTTATGAAGAAGAAATACAGATCTTCACACGAATGTTTAAGTTGGTAATAAGATCATAGACTAAGAGGTTACAGCTTCAATATGAACAACCAACTAACACCACTCTCTCTCAAAACACTCAAGGTTGTGTTTGGGGTTGTGTGTATACGAAGGTTTGAATCAGAAATGAAGTGTTTAGGGTTAGGGTTTGGCTAACAGTTTTTCCTTTCTCTCTCTTCTCTCTTTTCTTTTCTCTCTTCTCTCTCACTTCTCTCTTCTCTCTATTTTTTTCTCTCAGAAATGACGACTGCCAAAAGTCTTGAAATGTTGAGAAATAGAGGGCTTTTATAGGAGGGAAGGAAGGTTCTGGATATTCGAAGGAAATCAAGGGCTGAGATCAAGTCTTCCTAATATTGACTTGATCCAAGGGTTATAAGAAGGCAGTGGTTAAGTCGAATGTGATTGGTTCACAGGACAGCACAAGGATAGGTTTAAAACACATGCAGGCCATCGATAAGGATTGATCCAATGATCAGCAAACCACCAGGAAACGCTCTCACATAACAAACACAAATTGATGCATCAGGCAAGTGACAAGTGTTGCAATGTGATTGGCTTACAAACGCGCGTCAAAATAATTACAGGCAGCACCCTGAAGTCTCTAGCGCATTTACATTCTACCCAATCAAACATGCTAATGAAAAATGAATTTTTTAAAATAGCAAATTAACCCCACAGATTATATAATCACACTTTTATAAAAGAAAACATTATTTTAAAAAATGTTTAAAAATGTTTAAAAATTCCCAAAAAATATTAAAACAACATTTTAAGGGGAATTAATCACATAATCAATTTTAAGAAATATATACACATGTATTCACTTCTAATTGTGTGTAGTGTGATTCAATTTATACCTTCTTGGATTATTGAAGAGGATTAGAGAGATAAATTCTGAGGCTCTTTGGATTCTAGGTTAGACAACCAATTTTGTCACTATTTCCAAATTAGTTGAGCACTTATACAATATAGACTTAAGTAAGTTAAAGGTATAAGGTGCTTCATTTTATGTCGACCCGCTTATAGTGCTTTTCAAGGGAGATGTTCTTGAACTTCTTACCGTTATCATAAATCAGAGTGTTATGTATTCCGTATCTACATATAATACTTTTCCAGATAAACTGAAAGGCCTTCTTCTCCGTGATTGTGGTCATCGCCTAGGCCTCTACCCACTTTGAGAAATAGTCAATGGCTACGATAAGGTAGCAGTAACTATTCACAACCCTTGGCAAGGATCCTACTAGATTGATCCTCCAAATCGCAAATGGCCAGGGGGATGTGGTAGAGGTAAGGGCTTGATGACGTTGATGGGTAATGGTGGAAAACCTTTGGCATTTGTCGTATTTCTTCACATATGTAGTAGTATCTTTGGTCAACGCCGGCCACCAATATCCTTGAGTAATGATCCTCTTTTCTAATGACCTCCCTCCTATATAGTTGGAACAAGATCCTTCGTGCACATCCTTCACAATATATTCTACCTCATATGGGTGAACACATCAGAGTAGGGGGGAGTAGGATTCCTTTCCTATAGAAAATGTCTCCTATAATGGAGAACTTAGTCGCTTTGTACCTCATCTTTTTCCCTTCATCTCCAGACTCTAGAACTTCCCCATCTTTGATGTACTGAATGATTGCATCCATCCAAGAAGCTCCCAAATTCAAGTTTAAAAAATATTCCACTGTACTTTCTTACTCTTCAATGGTCGGCATATGTAAGATCTCTACCGACACCGACCTTCGGATTTTTGTTCTTGTAGCGGCTATTGTCCAGACAAGGTATCCTCTTCAACTTCAGTTCTTTGAAATTCTTCAGTGTTTCGTTCACCCATTTTAGGTATTTGTCCATTCTGCTATTTTTGGCTTCATATACCCTCAAAATTTGATTTGCATCTAACTTGGAATAACTACGGACCAAAAGCTGGCTGACATTCATGCCCGAGCAAGAGAGAGACTTGCTATGAGGGCTTCATATTCTGACTCATTATTTGAAGCTTTGAAGCTGAATCTTAGTGCATATTCAATATCGATCATGTTTGGGGCCGACACAATTAAACCTACTCCACTCCCTGCCTTGCATGAGTATCTATCGATATACAAGTTCCTATTATACCATCTTTTAAAAAATTAACCTCTTTTAGTGACCCGTTCTTGAATAGGTATCTCTCTTCCTCCTTATCACGCACCTTACTTCTGGATGAACTCAGCTCAGTCTTAGTAGGGGGAAGACATACTAGTTCACAAGATGGAACCTAAATTTCTTTTGTATCGGCCTCATCCCAAGTGAACTTGGAAAAAAGTGTGCTCGGGCATAGCCCTTAATTCTTGTTCTTGACTGGTAGATGATATCAAATTCCCTCAAATCAACTTCCTAGTCCATCAACCTACCCAATTTCTCAAGTTTATGGATGACCTTACTAATTTTCTTACCAAGGTTGGAAGTTTGGATGAAAATGATTTCTTTTCCCTTAGTTTAAATGATTTTCCAAATCATATTAAAAGCATTCTCAAAGTAGATAAATGGGGAATCCATTATATTAGACATGTTTAGTGGCCATTGGTGTTTTGCTTCTTCTTTTGATTGTTTTAAGCGCTCTTTAATTTGTTCTTCAGCCTTTTACTTTGTAAGGGTTATATTGTATAAAGAACCTCATTTATGTTTCATTTTCCTCTATTTCTCTGATATTTTTGCCGATGTAAGCTATTTAGAAGAGGCACGATCTTCTTGTGATTGTCAATAAAGCAATATTTCCCAAAAAAATGAGGACGACCATGGTGTGTTCTTGGAAGTACGACTTCATTTTTCTTAAAGCGTGGATTAGGGCATAAGCCAAATTCTCCATTTTAGGATATCTCTGTTTGGCCCTTTGGAGGACCTTAATGTTAAAATACACTAGATTTTGTACTCCATCTTTATCTCTGACTATAGTAGCAATTATGTCCGACTCTGACAAAGCCAGATATAAGTACAACTTATCTCCTTGGGTTTGTCTTGAAAATAAAAATGGGGAGCTGAGGTAGGCCTTTAATTCTTAAAATTCCCTATCTCACTCCTCATTCCACTCAAAAGCCTTTCTAAGTACTTTAAAAAAATGAAGGCACTTGTCAATAGATCTAGGCACGAACCTGTTTAATGTTGCCACTTGCCCGGATAACCTATGCATATCTTTGATTATCGTTGGAGTCTTCATCTCCAATAAAGCTTTGATCTTCTCGGGGTTTGCTTCAATACCCCTTTGGTTCATGTTAAAGCCCAAAAACTTGCCTAGTTCCACTCCAAGAAACACTTAGCGGAGTTAAGTTTAATCCTGAACTCGTCCATAGTATCAAAGGTATTTTCAAGGTTGTCCAAGTGAGTGTTGGCCTTAAGACACTTTGTCAACATATCGTTGACATAAACTTCCATCATCTTTCCTATATGATCCTCAAACATCTAGTTGACAAATCTTTGGTATGTTTCCCTGGCATTCTTTAAACCGAAGGGCGTGGCCTTATAGTAATAGGCCCCCTAATCCGTTATAAAGGACATCTTCGTCGCATCGGTCGAGTCCATGAATATTTTATTATACCCTGAGTAGGCATCCATTAAACTCATTAATTCATAGCCAGCTGTATCATCCACCATCAGGTCTATCCTCATCAAAGGTAAGATATCTTTAGGACATGCTTTATTCAGGTCTATAAAATTAACACACATCCTCCATTTTTCGTTGGCCTTAGGGACGATGACAGCATTGGCTAACCACTCAGGGTAGATGACCTCCCTAATGAAGTCGGCCTTTTTAAAATTATTCACCTTTTCTCAAATGACATCATATTTCTATGAGGATTAAATTCTCCTTCTTTGTTTGATCGATTTTTTATCCTCGGCCACATTGAGCTTATGACAGAGCATCCTTGGATTAATGCCAGGCATAACTTCAGGGCTCTAGGCAAAAGTGTTTTGTCTCTTCTTCAATAACTTGATCAACTCTTCTTTGAATTACTCCTATAGGGATTTTTCAATTTAGATGGTTTTTAACGATTTGTCCTCATTTAGGACAATGGATTCTACCTCCTCAATGGCCTCTCCCTTCTTTAAATTAGTGTAATCTCTAGGATCCAAGGTATCAATGTTATACATTATTGTATCCCTTTTGTATACATCTCTCTTTTTGACTGATTTAAAGTAACATTTGTATGCCTCAACCTGGTCACCCTGTACTTCCCGTACCCCATATAGAGTTGGTAATTTAATCATTTGGTGAACCATTGAAGGCAAGACCTCAAATTCCTCAGGGGCTACTCTTCGAATTAAGTTATAAGTCGAGTAGACATTTTAATCCATGAGGAAGAAACTAATCTTCTTCATGAGGCACTTTAGCAAATAATTTCCCATTATGACTTTCATTTCATAAATCCCCAATGGGTGCACTTTCTCTGCTCTAAATTCGATGAGGGGTTATTGATACGGGTTCAACCTCTTATTACTCAGCCCCATACCCTTGTATCAATCCCAAAACATTACATCAGACGAACTACCACCGTTTACCAAAATTATAGGAACCTCATATCCATGCACAAGTGTGGTAATCGCGAAATGGTCATTATGGGGGGCTAAGATCCCCTTAAAGTCCAGCCTAGAGAAACCAACAATGAAAGTATTCATATCAACGTTAGTTCTTTTTACCTTCTTTGCCTCTATCACTGCTGAGTAACTTCCTTAGGCTTTGGAGGAAGACGTTTGTCCTCTACCACGTGAGCCAATATGTCAGTAATCTCTTTTCCTCCTCCATCTAGTCCTCCACAGATCATCTTAACTCCAAGAGAGATTATATGAAGTATATCTTTAAGATTAGTAATTAGGGGATGAAAGTCTGGGTCTGCCTTACCATCATTGTTCGAGTCATCATCGTCTTATCTTGCTAGAGCATCAGTCTTGCACATGTCGTTCCTTCTCTTCCATGTGTCTTCTCGGCCACCCTTAGAACTTCCCTTGTCAACATACTTTCTCGTCTTTCCATCCTTTAACATTCTCTCAATCCTGTAAATGAGAGAAAAACACTTGTCGATCGTATGGACATAGTCTTGGTGAAATTCACACTATCTATTCCTCTTGTGAGGAGGAGTTTTCAGTTTCCCAAGACACTTTAAAGACCGATCATTCTTGATCTTATTCAACATGTGCTCACAACTGACAGTCAAAGGGGTGTAGTTTTCAAACTTGCCATTTGTCGGCCTCTACTTATCATCCTTGTTCTTATTGTGGAACTTCCCCACTGCTTGTCCCCTTCTCGTTGTGACCATCCGAAGTCATTTCTTCCTCTGCATTCATGACCTTCCCGGCCATATCCAGGAGTTCGGACAAAGGCTTTGGAGGATCCTCTACAAGCTTCCAAAGTAGTTTTCCTTTCTTCAAACCTCCCATCAGGGCGATCATGGCAATACTATCTTCATAATCCTTAACATACAACTTCTCCTTGTTGAAACTCGCTATGTACTCTTTTAAACTTTAATTCTTCCCCTTCTTCACATACAATATATGGGTCTTCTCCTTTTAGGGCCTCACCCCGAAGAAGAAATTATGTATAAACCTTTTCTGCAAGATGTTTGAAATTCTCAATTGAGTTTTTAGGGAGATAGGTAAACTATATATGAGATGCTCTGATCAGGGTGCTTGAGAAGGCACGACACCTCATCTCGTATGTGACTGCATAAATATCAACAACTGTTTGATACATTTCCATATGGTGGACTGGATTAGTGCTCCCATCATATTTTGGAGTGACCACTGGCGTCTTGAACTTAGACGGGGTAGGATAACTCATAATCTTTGCCATAAAGGCAGAGCCTTCATTGTATCTCCTCTGCAAGGGGCCTTGGCTCTTTAAAATATCCCTAATCTTATCCTACAGCCTTTGGATAGAATCATTATAGGGTTTCTTAATCATTGTTATAATTTCGGCCCGGGCTACATTATTTCCAGCCCCTTCTTTGCCATCTGGGTCAATCGAGTGCTCTCTGGAAACTGTTCTCTATCGGTTATTAACCTCTCGTTGCTCCTTGTCTCAGACATAAGGAGGTCGGTGATGATCACATTTGCCATTCCTTCTAGAATAAGCTATACTTTTGGATCTGGAGAGGCAATTTCTCAAGTCATTTGTTGATGGGCCAAGCCTATCAAAGGCCGACCTCCCGTTTAATCTATCTAGAGATGATGCCATTGGCCTACGCTCTCGGCTCGTCCTGCCACTATATCCTTAACTTGTCAGAATGGGTTGCAGGATGCCTATGGAAATATGATAAGGCTCCTAAAAACTCATGTCATCCTCTTCATCATACTACTTATCCTCATCATTAGTGGCCTCCCCGAGCATAAATGCCTAGGTTCGTCCACATCCCTATGCTTCTGCTGAGGTGGCAGATCCTTGTGTGGGGACTGGGGTGGTCCCCTGGTCGTTGGATCTGGGCCACCTTCTCTGGCTGTCGGAGTTATCATCTCCACTCCGGCACCAACAGGTCTAGCCACCATGTGTTTGCTGAAAGAAGCAAAAGTTACCTATATCTGTTGATGGCACTCTAATAAGGAGTATAGATTCATCTCCACCTCATCCATTTTTTTTGAGGTGGGGCTTGACTAGTACTAAGTCTACCTATAGTAAGAGGATATGATGCCATCGAAGAATTTCGGTGATCGAAATAACCAAGCGATGATCTGGAAGTGAGTTAAAAATGCAAAAGATAAGATAAAACTCAAACTAGAGATCTTTCAATGGTGGTTCAAGATCAACCTAAGATGAGATTTGACCACTAATAGAGAATCCGGTGGAGCAGTTACAAAAAGGGAAGAAGATGGCTATCTCATTCCCATTGACGATGCCAGATTGATGATACCAGAATTAGCACCACCAAGTCAGTGTGATAAGAGAGCTCAAACCAACACTACAGTGGTGTAAGGACAAGTATCTAAATACATAGAGAGATGAGGCAAAGGAGAAGATAACAACAAATATAAGTGGTTCGGCCGGAGCCTACGTCTACTTTCCAGTGCAAATTGTGGTTTTTACTAGAATAAGGGCACTAATGGCCTGTAAATATAACACTCAAGATTTTCTCTCTCTCCTATTTATTTTTACAGAGTTTTGATAGGGTTGAGAGTAATCGACCATTTCAATGAGGTAGAAGAAAACTATGTATATGGATAGGGTGGTGTCATACTCACCCTAGTCATGCATGAGGCATGCACAACTTCAGTTGTCCAATAAAGTGATGCCATCTGTCCCAGGTGCAAGCAAGCAATGATTATAAGACATTCCTCACATGTGTGAGTGATTCCGTTGTAAGGGTTTGGTTCATGTGGGGTTGACAGTCCACACGCATTATTTCACATGTGCTCCATTCCACGCACCCTATAAGATGCCCAAAATATCTTGTTAAGGTTGAAGTGTCGGCCAGGATGAGTATGAGACTACTGATATACCACTAGAATACATGTAAATAATTGAGAACTGTAGTCTCAGCTGACCAAGGTCAGGCCAAGATGAGAAAGATGGTTGGCTTAGGAAATCTTCGATCTATCATTGCAGTCGAGACAAGATGTGAGTCTAAAGAAAGATACTTGCTCTCTTGGCTTAGGTCTTAGACGAGATGAGATACAATGGTCAAGATAGGTTGAAGCAGATGTACACGATGCTTTCTAAAATATGCCTTGTAGGGTCGGCTTGGGACGAGCTTGTCTTGAGCCGAGACGAGGTCTCATAATGTCATATCATGAAGCATTTAAATGAGACAAATGAGTTTCTCTCTCACTTCCCCATAATTAATATTGGTTTATTATTTATATAACGTCAATTGGATTTTGGATACAGGGACGAGTAAAAAGATATTAATTTTATTTTAAAAGTATTCTACATTTTTATTATAAAAAATGTAAATAACCTTTTGATATTTAGTGAAAATAAAGAGTTTATTTATTCATTTCATGCTTCCACAAATGTTCATTTACTCAATGGACATTTTTAAATGGTTTAAAAAATCATTTAAAATTGGACATATTTTATTTTTTTAATAGTTCCCCTTTCGGTTGTTACATTACGACACTTAACGAATACAATAGTCAGTAGGGTATCGCATCCACAAGGAATGCATGTTAAAGTTTGATTGATATTTTGCTTTATTAAATAAATTGTAAAATATTATTTTTGGTTTGTTTTGAACTATATCTATGTTAAAAAATGATATAAAGTAAAAAAAAAAGGAAAAATAGAGTTTCAAGAACCCCCTGACCTACTTGAGATAACTAGTTTCATAAAATAAAAATAAATTCAGCTGTTAAAATAAATTTAGCACAAAAATCAAACAAGTACAGTGAAACCTTATTACGGAATATGAAAGCTTGAATTCAAGCATGTAAATACATATATAGTTGTGATTACACATAAAGGGTTTCAAAAATGTATAATGCAATACATAATATACTAAGGAACTATGGTGTGATATCAACATGTATTCAACCCCAAGACATTAGAGTAAACATCACACCATAACAAAATTAGTGTCTCCATTGCAGGATAATACTATTTGTGCATAATATTAATTGAAATCAAAAAGTGAATAAAACACAATATAATCAAATATTGAAATAAATGGATGAAAAACATCAATACATTAATGAAACTACATATTTATTTTATGTGGAAGAAAAAATAATATAGAAATTAAGAGAAATTAAAATTACTACTAAATCAAAACTATTGAACTAAGAAAAATAAGAAGAAAAAAACTAAGTGAAAAATATTGTACCTCAAACTTATGTTGGAAATTTACCAAGGAATAATAATAAAATAAATTATGAACCTAAGTTATTACAAGGAACTTTCTAAGAATGTTGTCTTTTAGGCAATATTTCTCCCCTTCTTGATGAAAGTCGAAAGTACACAGTGGAGTTTAATGTAGAAATTCGCCTTTAGGATACAATGCAATGGTGTTACTTGTTTGATGAAAACTATGTACAATTTGATTCAACCAAGAAACTTTGAAATGTTAACCTAATAATGCCAAAATCTAGAGAATGAATAGAGGAGAACATGGCAATTTTTGGTGTCCAAAATAGGGACCTAGAACTGAGTTTATAGCCCTTTTGGTGGCTGCTCATGGATAGCCACCTCCTTTCAGGTGCACGACTTAGCAGCCGTTGGATCAAGTCTTTTAGAAATTATTTTGATCGAACGGTCCAGATTTTGCATCTCATCATAAGATAATAGACCCCACCTAAATGAATTTCCATGAGTCAACCAAATGGTCAGATCAACCCTCTGTGTTATAACATCCTTTTAGAAGATCAATTAACCATAATTGTCGATCTGGTCAGCTTTGACAAAACTTTAGGCTCCAACGCTCCGAGAGAATATGCACAAGTGTGAAGTTCCAAGTGATCCATCAAAGTGCTCGGTGCGCCCTAAGTCGCCCAATTGTCATCTCTCACGTCGTACGAAAGTGCAAATGCATGCCATGTTTCGCAATTCTGGTGCTTTGCACCATCGTAAAGAACCATATTATAGCCTATTTGACTAAAAGACTAATAGTCATATTACTTAGTTATATACCCTCACTTTCTTGTAAAGTATATATGTGGTACATTTATACCACACCCATTTTCTTTATCTCTCTCTCTACTAGAAAACCCAATATAAAATCCCCAAGATAAAAAACTCACTTACCCAATATTAATACTAAATTAAATTCCCAAAATAAAAACTCAATTATACAATTTAATACAAAGTTATATTCTAAAAATTCAAATAATCCCCAACCATTTCAAAATACATAATATAAAAAATTGAAGATGCAAGAGTAGATGGATTGTAATGGGTTTTTTCGCATTATTGCTAAAATCTAGTACATAAATGTGAAGTGTCTTTCGAACTTGAACATTCACTTGGTTAAAATATTAAAAACTTCATCAAGGTGCCTTCGTGAACGTATCTTGAACCAAGGTCCCTTTGAGATGAGCTAGAATCATTACATATACTTATGTTTGTTTTGAAGAGTAATTTTTTAGCACACATATTCATGGCCTTGTGCTTATCCTGACTTCATGAGTGTTTTAGGATCGGTGTTAGTTCTATAGAGAGAATCTACACTTCCATCACTAATATAAGTAAATCAACTTTCGTAATTATGCGGGTCACATTCATATGATTTATTAAGAAGTAAAATCCACCCTATATTATACATAATATCAAAACTAGGGGCATAGGAATGGACTTTGACATATAAGTTTCTAGTGTTCCATAAGTATCATTTAACTTGTTAGTACCGCATTTAACTTTGTCTAGATTTTCAATACATAAGTTCGGTTCCCATTAAATATAGTTGACTAATATTATAGACATTAGTCCCATTCCTTTTGAGGTGATATATATATACATATATATATATATATATATATATATATATATAGAGAGAGAGAGAGAGAGAGAGAAAGAGGCAGGCTCCTGTGCACACTAAGTTTGCACACTAAGTTTGTACATTACCTTTTAAAAGTGTGCAAACTCAGTGCTGGCGCACACCAATTTTTTTATGTGATATTTTAACATTTCAACGGACTCACATAAAAAAAATTAGTTCAAAAAAACGTTTTTTGCTATTTTTAAAAAATCGGTCAAACTTTCGCAGTTTTTAAAGGGCTTAAAAACTGCGAAAGTTTGACCGATTTTTTAAAAATAGAAAAAAAAAAATTTTGAGCTGATTTTTTTTATATGGGCTCCTTGAAATGTTTAAATATCACACAAAAAAAATCAACTCAAAAATATTTTTTTCACTATATATAAAAGGTAATGTGCAAACTTAGTGTGCAAACTTAGTGTGCACAGGAGCCTGCCTATATATATATATATATATATATATCACTTCTCTAAGAAGACTTTTAGTCAAGGGATCAACTAAACTCGTATTCGTTTCAACATAGTCAACTATATTTACTCCTTTGATTAAGTGCCTCAAAATTTGATGTCTTAAACTAATGTGTCTAGATTTACTATTATAGGTTTTACTTGAAACCTTGTATATTATAGCCTAGTTACAACAATTAATCATAATAACAAGAGATGGATTTGTCCATAAAGATATATTAAATAATAATTTTTTAAGTCATGGCCTTTATTTACTTGTATCTTTTAGGCCTATGAATTCTAATTGCGTTGTTGAATCGGGCACACACATTTGTTTCTTAGATCACCAAGAAATATCCTCTCCTCCTAATGTAAATATCCAACAAGTTATGGACTTGGATTTTGATTTGAGGTTATTCCAACTGGAGTCAATAGATCCTTCGATTACAGATGGATACCCTACATAATATAAGCCTTAATTCACAGTCCTTTTTAGGTATATAAGTAATCTAGAAACGACATTACAATGTTCTAGTCCTAGATTACTTGTAAATTTACATAGTTTTCCTAACTCATAGGCAATGTATAGTATAGTGCAATGCATTCCATACAGGAGACTTCCAATGACACTGGCATATTTAGAAATAACCACCCCCACCTGAAATTCATATTGAAGATTTATTCCAGAGGCTTTAAGATAACCAACTATTTGTTGGAGTTTGTGGTCTTGTGAAACGATAGATTTATCATTAGTCATTTTATAATTCATATAGTTTGAAATAATAAACTTATGGTTACTTGATCCCATATTTCGATATTTATTCTCCAATTCCTTCCACAATTCATTTGTCGTAGGAGCCATCCGATATGCACCATATACAGTTTGAGATAACACATGAAGAATTTATCCTCGACACATATATTCATCTTCGTTACTCTTCACACATTTTTTCTTGATATCTTCAATGTTCTGAAGTGTGGGTTAGGGAATAGGTTCAAGTTCATCAGTGAGAATGTACACCAGTCAGAGAGATATGAAAAAGAACATGATTTTTTCTTGCTAGCAGTTGAAATTTTTTCCATCAAAATGATCTAGTCGAACCAAATCTTGACTTATAACTTGGATAGATTAAGCTATCGTTCCTTCCATATTTTAATAAGATATTGCCTAAAAATATTGGAAATTAATGAAGGAATAACAGTAAAATATATTATGAACATAAGTTACTGCACGACACGTTCTAGTAACACTATTTTTTAGGAAATATTTCTCCTGTTTGAATGAAAATCGTGAGTACACAGCGGAGTTTATAGTAGAAATTTGCCTTCAGGGAATAATGCAGTGATGTTACCTATTTGAGGAAAATAATGTATGGTTGATCAAACCAAGAACACTCTGAAAATTTAACTTGATAATGCCAAAAGTTAGAGGATGGAGAGAGAAGAACAGGGCCTTTTCGGGGTTAAAAACATAGACCTGGAACTATTTTTATAGCCATTTTGGTGGTTGTTCATGGACAATCACCTCCTTTCAGGTGCGTGACTCAGAAGTCGTTGGGTCAAGTCTTTTCCAAATTCTTTCGATCATACGGTTCAAATTTGGCATCTTATTAAGCGAATGATGCACCCTAAGTGAATGGTAACTACTCAATCCGACGGTTCAGATCAACTCGTTTGGGTTACATCATCCTTTGATTAGATCAATTAACCACGTGCGAAGTGCCAAGTGCGCAATCAAAGTGTTTAATGCCCCGTAAGTGTCCCAATCGCCATTTGCACGTCATGTGTTGCGATTAGTGGTGCTTTGCACCATCTCAAAATACCATATCATAGCCTCTTTGACTAGAAGACTAATAGTTATCTTTTATCCTTTAGTTACATACCCTTTCACTTTCTTATAATGTTTCTATGAGGGATATTTAAACCACACCCACCTCATTTACACCCACTTTCTTTAGATCTCTCTACAAGAAGACCCAATATAAAATCCTAAAAATAAAAACTCAGTTTCCCAATATTAATACTAAATTATATACCCAAAATAAAAACTCAATTATACAATTTAATACTAAATTTTATTTTGAAAATTTCAACAACTTATTGTTGTTTCTTCCACTTACAGGATCGAACTCTAGCTAACTAAATCCATTTGGTCCTAGTATTTTTCCAATAAGTAAAAGGTGTACACATAAGTTCCAAGGATTTACCAAATCTATTTAGTCATAGGTGAATCGATTTAGGCTCTGGACTTTTGTTTGCCTTGGTTTGATACTTTTTAGAATCCAGAAATGAGAATACTCGTATCTTCTTTGTTTGTTCTCAAAATGATCCAATGTTTGAATCTACCTGATGAGTTAAACTTTCCATGAAGAGTTGATTACGTATATTGAGCAATTAAATTACCAAATTTCCCATTATGGTGCATTTTCTAGATGCGACTACTTTAAGAAACTTTAAATCATCACACTTAGTGTCCAAGTACTTATAAAATCTTATATAAATCTTGTTCGAAATATTAACGGTGAAAATTAAGGTAGTAATGCATAAGTATGGGGATAAATGTGCTAGAAATTCAATATTGTTCTCATAACATGGTGAAAATATAAAATATTTTTTACCCACCATGTGCCTTATCTGATCAATATCTTAAATTAGAATTACAAAATATACATTTGTCCGAAAGTAGAGTTAGTAATTAAATATTATAGTGATCATAATATTTTAATGCCATTATATTAAAATTGATTTTTTTGTACTGAAATTTATAGATCTTTTGGGTGTAATATATGGTTATTTTGATGAGGGATCCTCACATACTCCATGTCTTCCCATCAGTTCATTTTAATCAAATTATATATTTACACGAGGGCTTAATCATATAACACATCCAAACAAGGGTTCAGTTATATTAAGACCCATAACACTAAGGACTTGAGTGTCGACACAAGAGTCCTTGTACCAATCCTACAGCCCCATTTGGATGTCATAATACTTTAGGTCGAATGTAATTATCAGGAAAATGATCGCAACAAAACCTTTTACGATGATTTTGAATATTTTTGTCTTATTTGATTAAACAATTAAATCCTGTTATGATTTAAAATTTAGTCTTCATAAATTTCATGGAAAGTAATATAAAAATGTACAATATATACCAACAATACCCTTTGAAATTTTTTAGTATATATATATATATATATATGACAATTTTTAAAACACACCTATATGATTTACTATTTATAAATGTTATAACACAAATGCTTTTTTTTGTAAAAACAAATTTCCAAATATTTAACAAACAATCTTGTACTTTCCCAAGATTGTTCGGAAAAAATCATAATATACCCAACTTTACCGCATAGAACACTAGGCCTACGTGTAAAGGCCCTCAGCTTATTACATATTAGAACAAAACTATACATGCAACACAATTTTTATTAATAGGATTGCGCCATTTCTATACATATCATGTATATACCTTATCTCATCAATATTGTACCAACATGACCCTCGTATTTATTATGCATGTATCTCATCGTCTTTGCATAAAGTATCATCTTCTTAGTATACATGACAACATGGAGCTTGTAAGATCTTCAAGGGTATTTTATTCATTCTATTAGGAAATTATTTGGGGACCATATCCCCTTTTTCATGTGGAGGATCTTATTTCATCACCACACCTCGAATCGAAAAAAAACATTTCCTTTTATTAGCGACCAACATCTAAGGAAGCATGTGCCTTATGAGGTAATATGCATTAAACTATCCTCATAGTATATATATTATTTTATTCATTATTGAATGTTACTAATTTTTTATTTTCACTATCACTATGATAAAAATGATGGAGAGGAGAGGGAGGGACATTAAAAACTACAATGATGGTGATTTTTCACTATCATTAATGGAAATGAGCTCCTTGATTCCATGGATAGAGACTAGTTGGTCGAACCACATATTTTTTAATGTTTTTCTTTTTCCTTAATCTTATCATCTTATTGATTTACACTCATACTATATACATTTTCTACGTTTCTTCATTTATTTATACTATTTGATAGACATTATAATTCCAAATTTAAAACTTCATATTAATTTTCTTCATTAAAATTTGGTGGCATTTGTAATAAACAATCATTTATCGTTCCTCTTCACGTGCTAAGTAGCTCAAATTCTCTGCACTGATCTAATTTATCATATTGTAGATCTTGGTAAACAAGATTAAAGTATAGGCATCATTTCTCCATCTTAGTTTTTAATTGTTCAATTAGTCATTTCTGAATTTGTAACTCTTTGAATTTTCAACTTTGTAATTCTCTTTAAATAATCTATTTTTATTGTCAATATCTATTAATTATGGTTATTTGTATCCATCTTATGATCATAGAACCACTAGATATATGAATAGTCCCTTTTTTGAATGTCATGGATTATTAGTTTCTTTGAGACCATATTCACCATCTAAATGGCCATGTGGTCCCATATGATGGATCCCAGTAAAATCTTATTGGTTGTGCTTCAAATTCTCCCATGAATTCATACGCGGCCTCCACATCTAGATATAAAACACCTATTAAAGCTTATTTACACACCAAGGAAATATGGTCCCTACCTCCTATATATATGAAATAAATGATTCTATTATGTTACTCAATTTAGGGGAAGGGGAATGTTTTCTCCTTCTAGCCAGCAGTTGTCGGATTAACCTTCGGACTTTCCTTATCCGTCTTTATTAAGAAAGAAGGGATATAAAGGTTGGACATACATCGTTGTCGTGATGATGCAGTTGAGTGTTCATTCGATCCACCATGTGATGCCGGCCCGATCAGACCTATCCTTGGGTTTAATCCAGTAAGTGATTCCATACCCTAAACTAGGATAGTAGTTTAAGTCATGAATGGAAAGGGGCACTAGATAGAAGATGAAGATGTAGAGTCTCAACCATTATTCTTCTATACATACTATAATATTAGTAAGATATCTACTATTTATACCATTATAAAGGGTAGTTGCACAATATACCCTTCTTAATATCGACCTACTATTTTCTCAAGTTCCAGCTAGAGTTTATCCTTTTTAACGCGTTGTGGCATTATGTATGGTCTCACCCAATCATGTCATGATAAGGATCACTTAGTACTATTTGGATATGTCATCCTTAAGATTGTATGATTAGGTTGAACCCTAAAACATTTCCCATGTCTTATCTAACCATTACAAGGGTCTATCTAAGGCTGATGGTTCAGGGGACAACTATGTAACTTAAGAGAGTTTTTGGAAGATCGCCATTCAAAATATTGATAAGAATTTGGGTGACTTCATGAATAGTAAGGATCCTCTATAATGTATCTCCCTTCTTCCTCACGTTAATCTAGTTTAAGCCTTTAGTTGTAACTTCTGGGTAGGATGGGATCACCAACACCATCCAATATGTAATGATATACTAGTTTGCTACTAGCATCTATTATGTGTATGATTAGATGAAGTGTTAAGACTTATCTTTAAACCTTCTTATAAGGTCACTCATTTAAGGTCAATCAACTGAAGATTAATTCCCTACATCATTATATATCTTAATTCTACAAGCAGAAGTTTAAGGTTATCCACTGTGACGAGAAGATTTCTATGATAATAGTAATTGATGGTCATATGCCAACAAATATGTAGTGGGTAATCTCTAAAAATTATTCCACATTCGTGTCTGAACTTTTATCTAAGGCTGAGAATGTCATGAATGGAAATGAGGAAATAGAAGCCAAGAAGGGTGATTAGTATAATGATGGAACTAGAAAGGGGGAGAGTGAAGGCAAATGACATCATACCATTGAGAGGAAAGTTTATCACGATTACACTACATCCCAAATGAGAATAAATATGAGGAAAATTTAAAATGGTTAAGCAAGATTAAATCCCTAAAGGGGAAGAGAAACAAGAACAAATGGTGTGAATTTCACAAGAAACATGACCAAAACACTAATAATTCATATGACCTAAAATATGAGATTAAAAAACTCACTACAAATGGCCACCTAAAACGATTCATGAATTAAAATAGTTGAACAAGCAACAAAGACAGGTGTTACATGCCTCCTTTACATGTAACAAAAGAAAAATCAGGAGAAGGTGAAAAAAGGCCAAGTTAATGAAAGTTCTAAATAAGAGGAGGGTGATATACGAATATATAAAGAAGGACTAAGAAAACATCAATATGATATCATTTCGCCAGGAATGATTTTAGGAGAAAATTTAGGGTGATATTAAAATAGTCAATCGGAAGTGGTATGTCAATGAATAAAAAGTTGCATCAAGCCATGTCAATGTCAATCTGACTAAGGTAACAAATGCGAGGGTGGTGAAATTTTATGTATGTCGTTTGATCATTGTATACTCTTGTACCAATTTTAGAAACATTTTATACCCTTGGGACAACCTTCTTGTGTCCCACCTTGTGGTTTATGAGTTCATGGTTTGTGAAATCTTAATTAATCGTGGAAATTTGGATAATGTAAATTTTTGGGTCTACTTCAAGGATATTAAAGATTTAGAGAAGTGGTCAAATCCTTACCAACATCACTCTATTTATGATAACCATGTGTACCTGGCCAACCTATTTAACCAAGAGGGTAAATTTCTTTATAATGAACAAAATTATAATTTCAACGTACATGATCATCGTAGGCATAGTGTCTCTCAAGAAATTTGAATTCATTCGTTCCATAGTTCACTAGATGAAGATTTTCCCTACCCACTATATGTTTTGCGAGGTGGGGGAGACCGAGTGGCATCCTAAAAATATTCTTTCACTTTGGTCGAAGAAAGAGAGACATGTAAGAGGAAACCCCCTACATACGATAATAACACCTTGTGTTGGTGCTCAATTAGGGTTGAGATCATGACAGGTAAGATTTGGGATCTTACCAACCAAAAGTCTTAGTGTAGTGATACTATCAGGCGATTACATTGCGTTCGATACCTCAATTAAGAGGACTCATGCTTCCCTTAGGGAAGACTTTGATATAAGTCCTAAATTAGGCTAAACAACTAAAAAAAGTAAATTACATGAACTGAAAGAAAAGTAAAACTTTGTAAATAAAATAAAAAAGAATGCGATTTAAATAAAGGATTGCAGGAAAATAAGGCACGGATAAAGTACAGAATTAAAATATGTAAATGTAAAACTATAAAGTAAATGAAAACTAACGTAAAAGCAAGAAACTTTGAAAGAAAAGGTTAAAATCCACCATCAGTACAAATAAAAGAAAAAAAGAAAAAAAAATAAAAAAGAGGATTAAAGTAAGATAAATGCATTTTTGGTGAGGGAGTCCTCACATACTTGTTGGGTTCGTTGCTTATTTATAGTGTTTCTTTCCACGCAATGTAACTTCTATTTGATAATTGATGGGTGGTTACTCACCCATTTGAGTTTTTCCTACCTTAGTGCTCACCCATTTGAGTTTTTCATGCCTTAGTGCACTAATGCCCAAATTTGAATTGTAGAATATCCCAGTTTTGAATAATATGTCCCAATTTTTTTATATATGTCATGCATGCATGTTGTTCGATAATTTTTACTCTCCAATTATAATTCGACTATTTTTTTCGATTTATATATTCCATGGAAACATCTCATTGGTCTGTGTTTACATAGTGTAAACATACCTCCCACACAAATAAATGTTCGAGGAAAATTAATTAGTGCATGGTTAATTTTCTCTAAGCCGTCATCCTACGCCTTATCCCATGTCTAGTCATGATTACCCCTATGAATAAATATGAAATTTATGTTTGTGCACTATCACTGCTCTGATTAGCCGTTATTTTGATCCTTTGCTTTGAATTGTTTTTCTTATTTGTTATCTTTGTCTTTTCAAACAAATGGATCCTTTCTGTGATAAAAATGAAGAATCTGGTCTCATTTTCGAATATAGATCCACTTCCAACATTATTTCTGCAATTGATGGTCCTTGGTCATCGGCTACTACTGGTAACCCTTATCTAGGTACTAATAAAAAATAAAGCTGATGGTTGGGGCTCTTGGGATGTTATTGATCCATGTGTTTCTTCCCATAAGCCTATTTCTCCCCCTCAACCCATATTTTATGGGTTTTATGTCATCGAATCTTCTAAAGTCTTTACTTCTGCGCATGTAAGTGATATATCTTTCATTTTTAGAGTTTTTAAAGGTTGTGTTGATCGCTTTTCCTTTTCCCATTATTGTATGAGGTTCTAAAGCCTTTCCCTTTGATAAATCTACCTTAGGTTTATAATGATATTCTTAAAGCATAAGTGGGTACCTTAGGCATTAATGGGTCATTTGATCTAGGTCACCCTATTTTGATTGATAGTAAATCATTCGCAGCTCCTTATTTGATGAATTGTCCATTCAGCATTCCACCATACTCCCTTACTCTTTTCTTGAGCATATGACTCAGAAAGGGCTATCTTCATTCAATTAAGATTGTATGGTAGATTATGTTTATTCATTGCCCACCAATCCATTTTCCTTTTTATAAGCCTCTTCGAATGGATACCTGAATGTCTTTCCATCTTGGTATTACACCACTTATGACTCTCCTACGTACAGTACTTCTGGAAGAGAATTATTTCAATCTCTTAGATTTTTCTCAATCACTTTTCTCAAATTATCTTTAATGACCTTATTAGTGGCCTAAGCTTGGCCATTTGATTGAGCAGAGTATGGTGCTGATTTTGTTAAGGTTATGCATAACCTTAAAGTGAATTATAACACTATTTTTATTGGAAAATAGTCGCATTATCTGAGGCTATGATTTTTTGGAATCCTAAACCTATATATAATATATCCTAAGAATCCTACTAATTTATTTTGGGTAACTGATTTCAAAGCCTTAGCTTCTACCCACTTAGTGAAATAATCAGTTGCAACAAAAACAAAACTGTGTAACTTTGAAGGTGTGAATAAATTTTGTCAATTACATCAATTATTCATCCTCTAAATGGCCAAGGCTTACCATATATTATATGTCAATGGAAAACATATAATTTGGTGGGGCATGTTTTTGACACTTTTTAAATACTTTTGTAAATTCGATACAATCTTTTAGAATGGAAGGACAATAAAAACCATGCCTTTTTAGCCGCAATCTCATCTTCGATACAACTTGATGGGCATCATAAGGGCCTTTATAGACATAGTCTATAGTTGTTATAACTTCATTTTTACTTAGTCATTCTAGAATTATTCCATCACCACCTCTTTTATATAATTTATTATCATACATAACATATATGGTTTCTCTCAACCTGTTAATCTTATCAGTATTGATATTTTGATCATTTAGAAATTCGATTATTGGTTTTCTCCAATCTTCTAGAACATGAATATTTATAATTTCTATCATTATCCATCTATTATGTAGAAGAGGTAAGAAGACATCAATACCACTAATCCTTATGTTCGCTTCAAAATCATTATCAAGTTAAAAACTTGATGTCTTTTAAGTCATTGCATTGGCTTCTTCATTCAAAAACTTGGTAATATAATTTAAAGTGACTTCATCAAATTTGGATATAAATTTTTTTCCAATTGGTTATATAGCATCAAATCATCATGAACGCACTTGTATTCACCAGTTAACTATCTTATAACCTGTTGGTAACCCCAAAGGCTTCTATTATTCTGGCATCACAGCTTCAAAGGATTTCAAATCCCATTATTACAACCTAATATTCTGTTTGGTTGTTATAACATGTATTTTCTTCTAATTTGTAACTAGGTTTTGTTTTAATGTGTTCAGGTGATTCAATTCGGTCTTAGAATCATCAAACCATAATTTTCAAAGGCTTAAATACACATAACCTACCTCATATTCCCTATCTAATTCATCCTTATGTGGATGATCTATTAAAAAGTGAGCCAAAGCTTGGACTTTTACTACTTTTTAAGGTACATATGAGAGGAAACATTCAGACAAAGCTAATACCCATTTGACAATAATATTTCTTAGAATAGGTCTTATTAGCATGTATTTAATCAAATCAAACTTTGAAATGACATAAACCTCTCTAAGAAAAAAATAATATCTTAACTTCATAGTAACAAAGTATAATGTTAAACATAGTTTTTCCATCACAGTATCTACATCAGTAATTATGAAGAACCTATTAACATAGTTGTTAATGCTTAAATACATTGATCGTAGATTCGTAATAGATAAATAGAGGATAATCGAACAAGTTTTATCTAGAGTAAGTAAAATGTAGGAAAAAAAGAAAAAAGAGATGGGAACCGTGTTTATGTGGTTTGGCCCAATGCGGTGCCTATGTCCACATGTGCAATAATCGTTTGTATTAGTTTCAAATGGAAAAATACATAAAGGAGTAGATGATTACAAGCTCTCTAATTCACTCTAGAAATGGGTAGCATAATAGTAGGGAAATAAACTCTTGATCCCCGATCTTAGGGATTATATGTCATTTTTATATATGCTGCAAGTGGTAAGATAGAGAGTGAAGTGGAGATAAAAAATGGAATGTAGGATGATAGGTGTCGTGCCTTTATAGATTACATAGGTGCACCTTTATATATTCAGTGGGAGAATAGGATGGGCACACGTTTCCCATCAACAGTAGAGGAATGAAGTACCTTGTAACCCATCATGCTTGTCTACCTAGTGATCTCAATGTCACCCCAATTATGGAGTGTTAACCCTTATATGGCGTTAACTAACACTGTCAATAGACATAGGCAGGGTGAGTTAAGGTTACTGCTTATGATGTTAAGGCTGGGTATAATTTCATAGGATGATCGGGCTACAGTCTGAGCCAACCTCTTTCAGGTCATGGAAAAATTCGTTGTTGTTATGTAATTGGTGATCACACCATATTTATGGTAAAACTAAATCCCCCAAGACTTCATGGAGATTATATGAGGTGTTGTGCCTTGGGAGTATTTGCTGAGCTGATTTGAGCAAGTGAAGTGTTATACGAAGAGAATGTCATCGACCTTGATGTTGGTACCAAAATCCACCACCCTACGTGGACCATTCACAAACCAACACATGTCATCTAAATGTGGCACTAGTCCAAGTCAGTCTGACAAACAATGAAGCCCTACCAACACGGAAGCCCGACCAACTCTATGTATTGATAATAAAATGATAGGAGTCTTAAAGCCTGCATTGCCAATGAAGCGACAACCTTTATACATTTAATTCTCATTATGTATTGATGTAAATGCCTAACAAATAAAGTCATTCCATCCATTCACATGAAAAAGATCAGGATCCCTCTTGGACTATAAATACATTGTATCACCCTCATTGCAAGGGACCTCGAAATATAAATCAAGGCAATAAATACATAACAGTGGACGTAAGCTATTTATTTGATCCGAACCACTCTAAAAATATCTTATTTCTTATTTATTTTACTTAATTTATCTGTGATCAATTAATTAGGTATTGTCTAGTTTTTTGCATTAACAGATTGGCGCCGTCTGTGGGAACGTATTACTACTCATTCACCATCCATGGATGAGATTCCTGAATAAAGTACTAAAAATGAGGGAATTCCTCCTAATCCCTCTACCCCTCCAAATAACCATGATTTAATAGGAATTCTAGCTAGTTTAGCCAAAGGTCAAGAAGCTATGCAAGATATCATGCAACAGTTAGCCCAAACTCTGTAAGATGGAGTTCCAACACAATTTAATATTACATCTCTGCCATCCAGGAGTGTCGAGCATAGCCATTACAGAACTTCAAAGGATCCTTCATACTTGCCTGGAGAAACTTCCTCCATCAGTATTACTAATGCCTCTGATGGACAATCTCTCATCCCAGAAAGATTGAGTGCCATAGAAAGGCTAAGTAGGGACTCTCCTTTTGATCATCTGGGACCAAAGGGAAACGCCTAAAGGGTTGCATGGAGAGATACTCGACGACCATGTAACTTCAGGTAAGGTTTAACCAAATTCAGATTAAGCACCCGATAAAATCATAGATCCCATCAGAGGGAAGGTTCGCAAGAATAAAGTCTAGCACGATCTCTTGGTCGATATAGAAAAACTGCTACCCATAGATCTGAAGTTAATAGTGAAGCTTGGAAAGGTTTTATTCAACGTTTGGAAGATAGATTGGGAGAAATATTATGGCCAAGGCCAAGAATCTCTTCCAAAGAAGTTTTATTAAGGGATCACCCTTTGTGCAAACCATCGTAGATTTCCCTACCCCGACCAAGTTTAAAGCTCCACTGGTCACTCCCAAATATGATGGGAAGACTGATCCAGTTCTTCATATAGAATAATACCAAGAAACTGTTGATATCTACGTTGTTCTTGATGAGATGAGATGTAGGTCATTCTCAGGAATAATCATTAGATCTACTCAAATCTAGTACAATAACCTTCATCGGGGAAAAATTTCTTACTTTTAACAACTCATCGAGCTATTCATTGGTAATTTTTTCTTTGGAGAAAATCTAGTGAAACGAGTAGCTCATTTTCTCAGCGTAAGATGGAAGGAAGGAGAAAGTATGAGGGATTACATCACTTATTTCAACAATGAGAAACTGGAAGTCATTGATTACAAATAGAAGACTGTAATCAGTGCCCTAATGAGTGGTTTGCTCCCTGATTAATTATAGTACAATTTGGCAAAAGAATCACCAAAGACGATGACATAATTGATGACCAAAGGAGCAAAGATCATGAAAACCAAGGAATCCATGGATGCTGAAAAGAATTTAGATGCAAAGGAGAAAGAAAAAATAGAAGGGAAGTAAGATAAGAAGGAACACAAGAATCACAATGAGTGCAGGGGTTTGAAGGGAAAGGAAGGTCTAGATCGGCTCAGAAAATTCACTAACCACACTCCCTTAACGTTAGACATAAATCATGTGTTGGAAGAAATCAAGCACAACAATGATTTAAGTTGGACAGAAAAGTTGAGGACACCTGTTGATAAAAGGGACAAGTCGAAGTATTGTCAGTTTCATAAAAGTCATAGTTATACTACTAACCGTTGTATTGCTGTAATACCCCGTATTTTTATGGCTTTTAAAATTGGGGATTTATTGAATTTAATTGAGATATTAATTTAATATTAATTCGGCATTTTATTTTAAATATTTACTAGCGTGACGAGAGTTAGTAATTATTGGGAATTTGTTGAATATTACTGGATGAGAAGATTAATATATGAGATTGATTTTATTAAAATTGTCACGAGTGAATAAAATGGCAATTATGAAAATTTAATTCGGAACGCGCCTGTATCGTGTCAGGACTAAATTTATTATTAAAGTGAATAAATTATAAGTCATCTGTATAGTCATTTTGAGTGAGCCAAAGTGTCCGGAAGGGTCGAGATAGTCAGAAAAGTGTACCCCGGGGGTTTAGTTTGGGTCTCGGGGCGTTTTTAGGCCTAATTGACATCCCAGGACGGTATTATAGACATTTTGTATTTTTGGGTAATTAAACCCACGAATTTTCTTAGTATTTATTATCCATTTAGAGTTGTCTCTTGGGGTTAAAAAACACAAAGCTTAAGCTAGCCATTAGAGAAGAAGGTGAAGTGATTATAGAAGAAGGTGAAGAGTTTTCAAGCAATCCAAGGCCTAGAACTCACTCGATTGCACCGCCACCACCACCAAAACGTAGATTGCATGACGAGGAACGCATCCATATAATTTTCATCAACAAATCATATCCTTGAATCCCAGGCAAGTATCTATCTTGCTAATTTCCAAGTTAATATACCTTCCATGTTAGTCTAGGAATGAAAATCATATGTTTTAATTGAAGAGTTATATGTTTTTGAAGAGAATTCATATATGTTGTAGGGAGAATCCATGTAGTCTAAAATCTTGATCGTAAGTAGAGGATTACCCATGAATTTATTATAATATTTGGCAAGAAAATCTTAATTAAATTAGAGGGTGGTGATTATTCATGCAAAATTTGGTTTTATAAAGATATTTGAGATTAAACCCCTTTTTGATTGATTCGTTGAGGATTTATTGATGTCGTTACGTTAGAACTTGTTTATGTACATTTCTTATACACTTGGATTACTTTGATGGGAGTTTGAGATGAAATTATAGAGGTTTGGAGGGGTTAACATTGTTGAGACCATAGGTTGAATATTGCAGAAAACTGGGCAAGAACTGCTTGATCGATCGATCGACTCCAAAACATCGATCAATCGATGATCGATCGATCAACCCCCTTTACTCGATCGATCGACCACTCCTACAAAACTCCATATTTTTCCCCTTTTTGTTTAGTCCAGTTAAAATGCGTAGGAACCCTTGATCATCATCGATAGAGTATAATGGGTTATGAAGAGGACCAATAGGGTCTAAGTAGACTTCGTTGAGTGAAATTAATATGAGATGAAATTATGGGTTAACAGGGAGTTATTTATACATTAGGAATTATGCGTACGTGTACTAGAAGATTGAGACTCGTGAAAGATTTAGACTAAAAGGTAAGCGAGGGTATACCTACTGATATTTACACTTAGTGAGAGAGAATACTTCAAGAGATGAGAAGTAAGAACGAAGTAAATAATAAATGATAATAAAAGAGACGAATCCGTTATGAGAAATAATTGAGTAAAATTTGTGTTGAGAATGGATAAATAACAATTATGGGTTGTGGGCGAACCTAATTTGGAACATATGAATTTTTATATGTATGACTTTGTGATTGTGCATATATTATGTATCTGTGTATGACTTACCTAGATTACTTGCTATTGATAGGAGGTTTGCGCGTGAGGGAAGTCATATCCTGATGAATCCATGGGATTTTTGATTTGTCGCTCGAGAACATAGGACTATGAAAGACTTATCAGTGAGTTGATAAGTCCGCTGACTATGGGAACGTAGTTATCTGCGTGACCCGTGGGTATGAGAACTATGTTCGCCTCCAATTAATTGTGATATTTGTGGTTCGAGGAATCTTTACCGAACCTATAGTCCCCTATACAACGACATGATGTATTGGGACAAGATAGCAGAGTAATGCAGCACCGTAGCTGTGTTTCGGGGTGCAGTATAGTATATATATAATATAGTGAGTATATATATATATACATGTGATGATATCTACTATGTGGCTAAAGTAGAAATGTAAGATACTTATGTATGAAAACACTTAGTTGAATTGAATTAATAAGGGACTTATCCATGTTGAATTAAATGGATATATATATATATATATATATATATATATATATATGTTTATAACATCATTATATGTATTACACGGTTAATACATGGGAATAATTTGGGTTATAAATAATGGATACATGTGGTTAATCTAGTTAGCGTGGGAACTATAACTTGGATGTCCTAGGGGTGCATTAGGGGTGCACACTAGATGAGAGGTGAAGATTCTCAAGAGAGTTTCGCATACTAACATGGTTGTGATATTAACCGGTAAGCATTTTAAATACTTGCTAAACTATTTTTAAAATTGTTTTACACTCGGGCTCTGACCCGTTTTCTGTCATTTCTATATCTCTTGTATATCTATGTATGTATTACAGGTGCCCAGCCATAGGGGCATCATGCTTAGGTTCTTTGGATTGGACGTGCTACGGCTTATGTGGGAGTTGTAGGCCCTTGCTTTAGACGACTTCATCATTGAATCAGTTCCTACTTTAGATCCTCATAGTTAGGGCATGTGTTGCCCGATTTCCTATTACAGTTGGATTTGTCAGAGATTTGTGATATTTCCAGCATTCCGTACTCCTCGGGAGTTAACTCTTGTCAGAATGATTTCATTTATAGTTCATAACTTGGTTTGGTTTATCTAGATGGTTTAAATGGTAGTGTAGTTATTGTTATCATTTTTTTTATGTGACTCTTAAACTGTTATTATTAAAAAGGTTTTCATATTTGTATTTAATAAAGGAAAAAAAATGAGGTTTTAAATGGTTTTGACACTTAGGTTAATTATTTAGGGTGTTCAAATTGGAAATATTATTTTGCGACAGTGATGCTGAGAATGAACCAACCGTTCACCTGGTTTTTAATTTAATAAAGGACTTATCACCCGGTATTTAATTAGGCGGGGTGTTACAATTTCCCTCTAGAATGAGATAGAGGCGTTGATTCGAAGAGGAAAGGTGGACATAGTTGTTGATCGGCAGAATGGTGGGAGAAATGGAGGCAGAGGTTAATAAAGATATAAATTCGCAATTAAGCCCAGAGAAGAAAAGAAGAGGAACCATGATGATGATTCAGAAGATGATCCTGATCTTCCTAAAAAGCCTAGACAACTGAAACGTGAGGTATTCATACTCGGTTTGGGATCTTTTGATTGTCACATTATTACAGGGGGAGATGCCGGATGAGGAGATCATACAGCTGAAAGGAAGGCGTATCTCAATGAGGCTTAAGTTTGCTCCTATATCCAGCAGATCAAACTCTCCAAGGAAGACTGGCCAAGAAAAGTTAACAAGGATACGCTCATAATTGGCTTTTCCAAAAATGACTTATCTGGAGTGTTATATGCTCATGATGATACTTTAGTGATCAGAGTCAGGATGAAAGAAGTATTGATAGCAAGAACATTAGTGGATAACGATAGTTCGGCAAACATCATGTTATATACCTGCTTTGATAGTTTAGGTTTAAAACTCATTCAACTGGTTCCTTATCATAGACCAATCATTGGATTGTCAGGCAAGAAAGTGTTCCCTTTGGGGACTATCAAGTTAGACATATTGATTGGGACATGACCGACGAACATGACAGAGAAGGTGAGATTCTTTGTAATAGACAAAAATGTTCATTCTTTTTATAATATAATTATAGGAAGAGTTGGTCTAAAGAAATTCTAAGCTTTACCCTCTACTGTTCATCAATGCTTGAAATTACCGACCAACTTTGGAGTTAGAATATTGAAATCAGATCAGAAAGTAGCTCGGGAGTGCTACTATTCCTCTGCCGAGGAAGAAGATATGCTCTAGACAAAGAGAAAAAAAAACACTTATCAAGTAGATACATCTGAGTCCAACAGTGAGTCTGACGTTGAAACCTTAGATCCACGAGACGAATCTGAGCTCGTAAAAGGTCAAGTGATGGAGGTAAGAGAAATCATTGTCCTAGATGATGATAAATCATAACAAACAACTCAAATAGGAGCATCAGTGGAACTAGTTCTTTAACAGGAGTAGATGACTTTCTTAAGGCAAAGAAAATAGGTGTTCGCTTGGAGTCATGAAGATATGTCGGCTATAGGTACAAATTTTATGTGTCATGAGCTTATTGTTAATAGGGAGGTCAAACCTGTGACGATGCAGAGATGAGTTTTCAGCCCGTAGAAAAACTAGGCTATATAGGAAGAAGTAGAGAATCTTCAAAAATCTTCCTTTATTGAAGATGGGAAGTACCCAGATTGGTTGGCCAATGTAGTTATGGTCAAGAAGAAAAACAACAAGTGGAGGATGTGTGTAGATTTTACTGACTTGAACAAAGCGTGCCGAAGGATCACTTTCCTTTATCATGAATTGGTCAATTAGTAGATGCTACTTCAGGGCATGATCTGTTGAGTTTCATGAATGCATATTCTGGTTATAACCAGATCAAAATGAAACCAGAAGATAGAGAAAGTAATTCCTTTATTACTCCCCGATGAACTTATTTCTATAATATTATGCCATTTGGTCTGAAAAATACAGGTGCTACTTATCAAAGACTGATGAACAAAGTATTTGAGGACCATATAGGTAAAAACATGGAAGTGTATGTTGATGATATGCTCACAAAGAGAAGAAAATTTGTTGATCATATTGTCGACCTCAGCTAGACGTTTGATCAATTAAAAAAGCACCAAATGAAGTTAAACCCCACGAAACGTGTCTTCGAAGTGCAGGAGGGAATGTTCCCCAGGTATATAGTGAATCAAAGAGGTACTGAAGATACTTTAAATAAAATTAAATCTATGATCGAAATGCAATCTCCGACATGTAAAAAGGATGTTCAAAGGCTAACTGGACGCATAGCAACACTCAATAGGTTTGTGTCCCAAGTAATGGATAAATGTTTGCAATTATTCAACGTACTCAGAAAAACCTTTGAATGGAACGATTAAAGTGAAAAATCCTTCCTGGAGTTGAATAAGTACATGGGAACACCACCACTACTTTCCCGACCAATGCTAGGAGAAATGATGTATTTGTATCTGGTGGTATCTGATTCAGTAGTTAGCTCTGCCTTGATTAAGGAGGAAAATAGAGTTCAAAAGCCAATTTATTACACTAGGAAAGCTTTACGAGGAGTATACATGAGAGATCCCAAATTGGATAAATTGGCACTGGCCTTAATTGAAGCCAGTAAACGAATGAAGCCATACTTTCAAGCCATACCATAGTGATCTACACTGACATGCCATTAGGGCAGGCTTTGCATAAGCCAAAGAAATCTGGAGGACTGATGTATTGGGATGTGTAGTCGGGGGAATATGACCTTGTGTATGAACCAATGACTGCTTTAAAAGTCCAAGTTGTGGCTAATTTTATTGCTGAGTTCACTTATCTAGAGGACTCCGAGCAATCAGGAACTCCAGGCGAGCAACATGTTGGAGTCAGCAGACCTACTAGAGATACGCCCGACTAACTCCAAATAGGGAAAACCATAGAAAAAGATCAATCAAAGCCGTCTAGTGGACTACAGGAGATGAAGAGAAAATATGAGGAGGCCAAGGATAAAATCTTCTATCAAGGGATTCTAGCAAACCAAGCGTTTGAGAGCGATATTCCCCTATGGAGTCTGTATGTTAACGGGTCATCTTGTGTAGATGGATGTGGAGCTGGAATCATTCTCAATACTCCAGATGAGTTAGATATAGAGTACACTCTACGATTATAATTTCAAGCTTCCAATAATGAGGCAGAGTATGAAGATGTGATTGTTGGATTAGATATAGCTAAATCACTAAACATCAAGAAAGTTGTGGTGTACAGTGATTCGTATGTAGTTATAAATTAAGTGTTGAGATTATACGCACCAAAAAGAGAACTGATGACCAGATATTTGGACAAAACATTGGAAGTAATTACCATTTTACTAGCAGTTCAGATGGCTAGGACTCTAATATTAGAGAATACCCGAGCAGATGCACTTGCTCGGTTAACTTCAGTAACCAGAACGGAGATATGAAGAACTATTCATATTGATTTACTTGCTAATATGAGCATTGATGAAGATCTGATGGTCAACTTTATTGTAGTTGATATGGGGCTATCTTGGATGGACTCCATAAGAGCATATATTGAAGATGGGATTCTTTCGGCCGATCTACTTAAAGCTAAAAGGTTGAAATACAAAGCTACAAGATACGTGCTAGATGGTGGTGTGTTGTATAGAAGAGTATTAATTACCATCCTACAACGATGTGTGCACCCAGCCGTAGTGAAGGATTTGATTGAAGAAGTCCATGAATGGTCTTGTGAATCCCATGCAGCAGGAAGAATGTTATTGCAAAAAAATCATACATAGGGGTACTACTGGCCAATTATGCAATCATATTGTGCAAATTTCTCCAAGAAATGTGATAAGTTCCAGAGATTTTCTAATGTACGTATGGATCCACAATCTCGCTTAACACCAATCTCGTCACCCTGGCCTTTCTCTATGTGGGGAATTGACTTGGTCGGAGCTTTACCGGCTACCTGAGGAAGGTTTAAGTACTTGGTTGTAGGTGTTGATTACTTTACTAAATGGGTATAAGATGAACCGTTAATCGATATGTCCTATGAAAAGGTTTATTAGTTTATTTTGAAGAGTATTATATGCAGGTATGGCTTACCTTATGCCTTTATAACTGATCACATCACTCAGTTTGATAAAGACGAATTCGCTACGTATTGTGCCCAGTCCAAGGTCCAAAAAATGCACTCTACCCCTGACCATCCTCAAAGCAATGGACAAACATAGGTCACTAATAGAACTTTGCTAAATGGGTTGAAGAAAAAGTTGGAACATGAAAAAGTAAAATGGATCAATGAACTGCATTATGTCCTTTAGGCTTACTGAACAACTTCCAAAATAACTACTGGAAAAACTCCCTACCTATTGACAATTGGTACGAAAGCTGTAATTCCTATTGAGCTAGGTTTACCAGCGCACAAAGTTCTTAACTTCAACACCCCAGTCAGTGATTTGATGAAAGTGCTACATTTAGACACGCTGGAAGAAGTGTGTGAAGATGAAACTCTAAGAAATGCATCTTATCAACAAAGGATTGCACGTTTCTACAATAACAGGGTCATGCCGAGCAACTTAAAAGAGAAGGATTATGTTTTGAAGAAAGTGATTACGAAGAGCAATAAGTTAGAAGACAATTGGCATAGGCCTTATCGTATTACTGTAGTTATCCGACCAGGCACATATCGGATTGAGACATTGGAAGAGGAATAATTCAAGAACCCATGGAATGCAAAACACTTGAGGAAGTACTATCAGTAAATGTAGTTTTGTTGGACTCAGTTCACTTCAAAATTAATGAGAACATGACTTTCCAAAATATTCATTTTGTTATTTTCTTTTTCGGAGTACTAGTGCTATGCACTTAAAAACACAATAAAATAACCAACAAAGTTAGTCGGTATCAATGAAGGCCACCGACCAAGTTGGTTGGTAACAATAGGCCACCAACAAAGTTGGTCGACGTCAATAAAACAACCAATAATGTTGGTCAGTTTCAACAGCAACCACCAACAAAGTTGGTCGGCATAATTAACGACACAAACAAAGTTGGCTGTCAAACATATAAAACCATGCAAGGCAAAACGATAAGTCCCAAATGCAAGGTTAACGAAGACCCGAATGAATAATTTTTATCTAAACTAGGATAAAATATGGACAAATGTTCCACTCACACCTGGAAACCGAGGTAATTAACGAAATTACCATAAAATTCAGGTACATTAGTAGAACCATGGTGAAACATTGGTAATTGCTAGAAAACTTAGGCTAATCATAAGAATATCAATAGAACCGATGAAAAATTAGAGATTAACTTAAAAATATGATCTATTCATAATCAATAACTAAGAAAACACTCAGAGAATGATTCAAAGTTGATCCATTCATAAAATAAACTTTACATTAAAATTAAATGATTACATATTATTGCTTATACATGGAAAAACAAAATACAAAAGTTTATTCTACAGTACGCTTTCCTTCATCCTTAGAGACAGGATCAGTGCCAGCTAGAGGATCATCCAAAGTAAAAGGAGAGTTGATGAAGTTAAGGTTTTAAACCATCCTGGTATTACTGCTGCTAGGACGATCAAGAAAATGAGGAGGATGGATGATCTCTAGTTCATTATGCAGTTCGTAATCCCCCAAGTACTTGGAAATCAAGAATTGAGTAATACGATGAATAGGTACCTAATTAACGTCCAACTTGAATGGAGGATTGTCAAGCTACAATAATCGTCGATCATACCAATCCCACACAGATTCGTTACCATCCACCTTCATCACAGTTAAAGCATTTATCCAACCCCATTTGTAGGATTCATTCTAGGCATGTTGAAGTCTATCATCAGAATGTCCCAAAGATTTATTATACCCACCCATCCAGAAGTCTTTGGGATGTTTATGGAATTGAAAAGTTTATTTATCAACTTTTGAATGCAGCTTCTTCAGTACCCCATCCTTAGGCTCCAATTGGGAAGATTGAGAAGATAATTGTTCAGATAAGGGCTGTACCTTTTGAGACATCTCAGTAATAGCTCGGTCCTTTGCTTTTAACTGTGCATCTTTGTTGGCAAGGTCTTGTTGGGTCCGAATTTCCTCTGTGATTCCTTGGCTATCCCTATATCTATCTCGAGAAGAAGAGGAGGATTTAATGTTCTTCAAGGACTCCAATTCATCTCTCAATATGCCATTCTCAGCTTCTAAAACTGAATAACCTTCATCTATAGTAACAACAAAAGTTCCGGAGGAAGAATTTAGAAGATTCACTTCATTCCTCAAATTATTATTCTCATCTTCCTGGAGTTTGGAACAAGTCCTAGTTTCTTCAACTTCAACCCTAAGTAAAGCTTCCTTTTTATTATAAACATAAACAAATTTATTAAATCCCCGACCTACACTTAAGCTCTGATATTTATACTCATATCTCTGTTGCAACAGTGTAGTGTATTCTTTATATTGTTCTTGAAGTTATTTTATCATTTAATAATAGGCAACATTATTTTCTACCTCCTGATCAAGTAAGTACTTCAAATACTTGTAGGATTCTTTAACCTGCTTTAAGGCATCAGCACCAAGCAATTGAGTGATTTCTTCCTCGGATAATCCATATGACCAACTTTGAAAAAAGCATTGCATTTCCTCAGTAGCTCAATATTATGAGAAGATAGTTGTTCCATCTTCGCAATAAACTAGCAAGAAGAAATAAAAATCAACAACAAAGATGGAGAGAAAGTATAATCAATAGGAGATAGAGAAGAAACAACAAAAGGTTCTTTTATTGATAACAAAGAGTTCAAGTACAATCAAAATAAAGGAAAAAGAAATAATAAAATTAAAAGGGAAAAATGTCGAACAACTTTACACCTTCTCACTATCACTTTAAACCCTATTTCTCTGCTCAGAAGAAGGGGCTATATGCTGGAGTTTCTCGGCTGGAGGAATAGAAGACTCAAGGTCTTTAGGTTGTTTGAAAGAAGACTCAACCACAATAGAAGACTTTTCAGAAGAAGCCTCATCTTCAACCTCATCATCTATGACTGGAGGAGGTCCATGAATATACCTTTGAAAAACTTCAGAGTCTTCAGTCGTGTTCAATTCTTGAAGGGTAGTAACACAACCATCTCTAAAATATTTTTGCTTCACATACTCAATTTGAGTAGAAATAGCTTTGTTATAGGCCTTGTCCCAACCAGCACTAAAGGAAGCCTTCACAACAGACTTTCTCTTAGTTCTGGATGAGGATACAATCTCTTCTGCATCCTTGCCCTGCGCTCAACTTCCTCTGCACTATGCTCGGCGTCCTATTTCTGGCGCTCAGCTTCCTCTTTCTTACGCACAACATCCTTTTTCTATATCCCAGTTTCCTTGGCCCTGTGCTCAGATTCAAGGGAATTTGTATCAGATGTTTGATGAGAAATTTTAGTTGTCTTTAGTTTCTCTACACAAGTTCCCTTCTAAGTCTCCAAGTCCCACTGAAACTCAAGCAGAGACTTATTCAGACTAGAAAAGGCTTCCTCCACCTCATTTAAAGAAAAGCAAGCCATAATTGCACCATCCTTCTTTAGCATATTACTGAAGTGTACCAAGAACTACAAAAGATGAAGATCAAAGTGAGCATATGAGGAATGTAAATGATAACAAAACCTAGGCAATGGAAATTACTTACTGATGTAAGGTTCTGAGCAGCCAATTCAGATACCCTTATTCTAGGGAGCTTGCCATCCACTCCCGGTGTTCTGGAAGAGTACTAGACTTGATCAACCTCCTAGACAAACCAGGAGTAATAGTTGTTGAAGGAACAACATCAGAGGAGGGTAAAACTAAGGACGATCGATCACTTAGTCGATTTATTTTTCTGCAAGCCCTCTCTTAAGAATCCTTAGAGGAACGTCAACCCCTTTAGGAACTACATCCTTACGAGCCAGGTCTTTGGGGGCTAGATCTTTAGGGACTGGACCCTTGGGGACTGGGGGCTTTATAACATCCCCCATTTGATTCTTGGTTCCTTCAACAGATGATTGGGAGCCAGAAGCACTACCGCTGTAAAGGTCAAGAAACTTCCTCTTCTTCATAATTTCAAACAGGGGAATATCATAATCAACAATAACCTCTTATTTGAGATTAATTACCAGAGAAGGAGAGGCAGCAGGTCTGGTAATAAAATAAGAAACAGTGTTTTTGTACTAGAGCAGATATGAGGTAGACCTAACGTGCTCTTCAGCAACTACCTAATGAAGACCCAAAATAAACTTTAACTCTTTTAAATTTACTTCACTCTCTATGGGGCACTTTCTTTTTTGCTCAACTGTAAATAAATTTATAAAATAATAGTTAGTATGACATTTTATCAAACATAAACATGGAAAGTTTACTAAACCATAAAACAACATATTCCATTGCCAAAGAGAGAACATCTAGGTCCTTAGTATTTGGCACCTCCATCTAAAGGGGCATTTTGCCAATTTTACAGTTACCCCATGATCAAAATAATCCCTGTTAGAATCAGGGAGATTAACCACCAAAGTTTTAGTAACAACACTAGCTTTCAAATAAAAAGGTGGTATGACTAGTTACCCACTTATAACAAAATATGATTTTATAAATCCCTAGATGGGTTCCATAAATTTTATATAATCATTAAACTCCATTTATAGCTCTCCATGTATTGGGAGCCACTCTTGTAGGTCCAATGTCAAAATATTGACAAAACTCCAAACACAGGGGATTGGGAGGAAACGTAAAAGCACATTCAGCAATAAAGATGGAGGGAAACCAATGACCCTCAGCAAGAGAGAAAAAATAAAAGGAAAAGTGGGATTTTCTAATACAACCCAAGGTGGAATATTAAAATTGGTTCTGAACTTATCAAGTGACTCGATAGAGTAAACCATGATGAAGAAAACAAAGAAGAAGAGAAAAAATATTCTTAAAAAGATTTAAGGATTCAACAAGAACTTAAGATAGAAAACAAAACGATTGCACGAAAGAAAAAAACCCAGAGGCAGAATCATAAGAAATAGGTAGAAGATAATCGAAGTTTTACTGCCTTTTTTATAAGACGCATCGAAAATTGGGAAAAGTAATGATTAAAGAGAATGACGTTTGGGTTTATGACGGATAATAAAGGAAAATACAAAGATACCTCGTAAAAGTTCGCTAAAATTTGAAATATTTACAAAATTATCATTTGCTCCCAAAATCATCAATCGTGTAGATAAAATTCACAAGTATGGAAGCTCTCCATCTAAACCAAAGAGCCCGAGCTACTATTGGAGCATAATATTTCACACTTTCACATCAACTCCCAGAATAAAACATTAGGGGCTTCTATTGATACCAAAATCTATCACCCTATGTGGACCATTCACAAACCAGCACGTGTCATCTAAATGCGGAACTAGTCCAAGTTAGTCCGACCAACAATGAAGTTCGACCAACTCTATAACCCGACCAACAAGGAAGCTCGACCAACAGGGAAGCCCGACCAACTACATGTATTGATAACAAAGCGACAACAGTCTTATAGCCTGCATTGCCAACGAAGCGATAACCTTTGTACATTTAATTCTCATTATATATTGATGTAAATGCCTAACAAATAAAGGCATTCAATCCATTCACACAAAAAATATCAGGATCCCACTTAGACTATAAATACTTTGTATCACCCTCATTGCAAGGGACCGAAAAACAAATCAAGTCAGTTAATACATAACAGTGGACGTAGGCTATTTCTTTGAGACGAACCACTCTAAAAATCTCTTGTGCCTTGTTTTTTTACTTAATTTATATGTGATCAATTAGTTAGGTCAAGTCTAGGTTTTTGCATCAACACTTGACACTTTTTCGGCACATGACAAACAGATTGACTTGTCATTTTCCACCACCAAGACTGAGTTTGAAACTTATTGTTAGCTTGATTTTATCTCCCAATGTAATTATCATGCGCTCAAGGGGCAGTGCGTCGTCTAAACTGGAAGCGCATATATGCTTTTCCAGGCATGACATAATGCGTCATGATTAATTTTTGTAGTCCTTTTTTAGTATAGATACTCGTTTAAAACCCTTTTAACTTTTTTCAGTCATTCATCTTCATTTGAGAGTTTTATAGAGAGAGAAAAACATTTTTTTCCAAAAAATCGTTCTTCTTCAAATTTGCAATTTATAGTTAATGGTCTTTCAAGCTTCTTACTCTTTCTTTCCTCTAGAGTTGATACATCTCTAGTTGTTTTAGAAGTTGTTGTACGGTTTTCTAGGTATGACCTCATTTCTATCTCTACAATTTTAGGACTTTTAGGGGAGAACCCTATTTTCTTAGCATTCCAGCCATCTTTGTCTTGTTGTTGATATACTAATTGATGAAAATTTGTCAATTTTGTCGACGAAATGTCGACATTTAGATAGACATTGATTTGGTTGGTCTATGTTTTTAATTTGGTCAGGGTTTGGTCTAAAATCAACATATTTGGTAGACCTTAAGTGTTGGAAGCCTATAAAACTCTGTCTTTTATCTTTATTAGCTATCCATCCCATGTTCAACGACTGTTTAATATTTTAGCTGACTCAGAGACAAGTTTTTTTACGATCACCACTAGGAGATTCCCAACCCCCATCGAGGCCTTTTAAACAGAAGACGAGCTCGGACATCTAAGGTACACCCCTACAGTTACCTTATCCAGAGGGTCTTCTTCACAACCCCTAATAGTTGGACCTGAGTCTTCCCTTTCTATAGATACCATAGTGGTGGATCATTTCCTCAGTGGGGAGAGGCTTGTCAATACGGTATCCATGTCTATAGTTGACTTAGATCCTTCCCCTCCTCATTTAGCTCCTAACGACCAGACGGACTCAGCTCTCCTATTGTGGTACCCCTCATTGATGAGGGTAACTCTTCTTATGCTCTTCTTTTCTATCCATATCCTCTTAGTCTATTATCATTAAAAAAGGACAAAACACTTTAGTTTTTCTAGCATTATTAATAATAGACATCCGAATAAAATTAACTTGTCCGAGAACCATTGTAATTCTTCTTTGTTTCAAGGGCTTTTGTCTCAGTGATATCATTAGGCTTGTTCTAATCAAACTAAAATTCCTTTTTGATGCACCAAATATCAAGGAAAATTTCTTGTAGAAACTCCAAAGACACATTTGAAAGGGTTCATTTTTAGTTAATACAACCTCATTATTTCAAAATATTTCTTAAGGTGTGTTATATAATCAGTTACTGATTTTGACTAAACAATTATATTTTCAATATAGCACTCCAGAAAAGTGCCAACCATATCATGGAAAATGGTTGTCATTCCCCTTTGGTATTTGGCACTTAGATTCAATCATCTAAATGGGATTTTGATCCATTGGAAGGTCACTAAATTACCAGGGCATCTTAATGAAGTTTTTTTTATATCTTCTTCAGCAATGCAAATCTGGTTATAGATATAATAACCATCCATCATGTACATGATAGCATGACCAACTGATCTGGTAACCAATATATCTACTACTGGCACTTGATATTCATCCTTAGGGGTGAATCCATTAATATTCCTAAAGAAATTCAGACTATATTTTCCCTTTTTCTTATCTATTGGCACAATATTATATATCCATTCAACATACTTGAGAGTTCGAATGAATAGAGATTTCAACATCCTTTCAATGTCTTCTTTTGTTTTGATTGTAACATCTGGAGTCATTTTCCTTGATAGATGTTTAACAGGTTTGTAGCCCTCCTTGATTGGCAATTTGTGATCCACCATTTTTCTATCTAGGTAATTCATCATATTCTCAAGAAAACCAATCCTTGTACGAGTGTAGAATGTCCATGGCTAATTTTTTGTCTTCTTTGCTGAGATTAGTTTTAATATAAGTGACTCGTATGTTTTATTTTTTCCTCAAATTGATTTTTATCAGGGAATCATACTGATTCAAAATAATTCTTCATACTCCATTAGTGAACATGCAAATTCACCACTGTTTTAAGTAGTTTCATTTTCTACATCTTCTTCGAAGACACAGTAAACCTAATTTATCATATTTTTCTCACCAAGTTTGGTTCATATTTCCAAATCTCTAAACTTATACAAAACTATGGTCAAGATTTCATTGGCCTGCTTAATGTCGATGGGTGTACTATCCATTGAACAACTATTTTATTTTATTTTGTTGGCCATATTAGGAGAAAAAACTAGATCATTCAAAGTTTTTTCTGAGACAAAACCTTCTGGTGCCATTAGCACCAAAGCCTATACCTTTACCGACCCAACATTATCCTAGTAGCTCTATGCTTTAAAATAGTTGGAACTAGCATGACAAGGTTGTGTATTGACTTCCACTTCTTACACAAGCCTATTATCCTTCATCAAAAGTAATTACTATTTCATAAAATAATGAATACATTTTTTTAGAAATGATCCATTCACTACCTATTAATGCATCATGGCATGGTCTACCTTTAATAATAAAGAAAGAAGTTTTAGACTTTATAGTGCCTACTTTAATATCAACTAGTACTACACCCTTGTTAGATTTCTTATCTCCAGCAAAATTAGCGTTAATAATGTGAGTTTGTATCAAATTAGGATTTCATTTATTAATTTTTGATAGCATGGAAAGTTACATTAATTTGAATGTTTCACCATTATCTACCAACATTTTGTTCGTAAGGACTCCATTTATCTAAGATTTTATAAACACGGGCTTTATGTGGTTAGTTATATGTTTAGTAGGTTCTTCAACCCATATATAATATCAAGTGCAGAGACAAATAGATCAAAAGTATCTATCACTAACACTGATTCTCCATATATTTACATGGAAAGTTCCTTTTAATTTTCTTCATCTTCGAACCCCTTAGGGAGGATCACAACCATATTGATTGGAGATTGATGAGCTATAGAATCAAACTTGATGAATTTTTTTTGTTCAGTCTCTTGAATAGGTGTCATGGCATCAACTTCCATCATTAATCCATTTCCTCTTTATTCGAAGAGCTTTCCTCAGATAAACTTCCTTAAACCTTGATCATAGCCTTCTTGAGTGAATTTAACCTTTTTGCTAGAAATTTATAAGAGGCCTGACTCCTCTTTAATTCCCTTTGAAACCTTGGATTTGGCCTTGAAGATAAAGAATAAAAACCTTTTGATCCTCTAGTTCTTACAATCTCAAAGGCCTCTTTCTAGGCCCTATACTTCATTCGAATTCTTCTTTGATAAGTTTGATAGATCACCACTTCAGGTTATTTTCTCTTTGACTTAGTCTGCTACACCACATGCCACATGCCAAGATCCACCTACTTATTTTGAATGTCTATGATTTCTTTAGCATAACATTGAATTTGTGTACAACATTTGGGTCTTGGACAACAAACTAGCTAGGTACACATTTAACTATTAGGATAGGCTTTTGGACTATTATTGTCCTTAAATTGCCCTTATGCTTGTGAAATTTTCCTTTAAAGTTAAGCCTAAATTATTGGTTATTCTATAGTATCTTATCATTCCATTAGGGGTGAAAAGGACCAAAGAATGGTATTACTTTCCCAGAAGGATTTCTTTGAACCTCTTCATGATTTTCGAATATTTTTGTTTTGGTTAAATTACAATTATTTCCATTTTTGTTATTCTTTTTTCTACTAATGTTTTCCTTTTGAAGACACCATATGAAATATTTTAGCATAATATTCCCCACATCTGATACATGGGTATTTCATCAACTTTTGATCAGAATCTTTAGTGATTTCAGGCTTCGAAAGACTGGGGTTCGCTCTTAGTCTTCATTCTGAACTCCACATGCCCTTTGTTTCAAAGAAGTTGATTTCACTGCACAGTAGTCCCCAATTATTTGACTTTAGAGAAAAAGGGTCTTTATATGCACCCATTATGCTCTCCTTTCAGCAGAGAATAAGAAGAAGGATGGTGATAAGAAAAGTGGACCTCCATAGAACAAGCACTTCATGCCCCACACAACCACCGTGGCAGAAGTCTTCACATCTACAAAAACTCAAGACATTTAGCCTCAACCAACGCACATGAGTATTAAGGACAAAAAAGGGGACCAATCCAAATATTATTTGTTTTATCCTCCACCATCGATAATATCCCCAGTTTAACCACCACTCGCAATGCTATGGGGCTTTGTTAGATATAAATCCACAAACTGGTGTCAGTGGGGTTTGAACCCTTAACTTGTGCATCATCAATCACATGCCTTACTAGTAAAGCTAAAAGGTCTTGGTGTTAAAAGAGTGCAAATCTAAATATACAAACCATTACTTTTCCTCACCTAGGTGATGCAGTATATAACTATGTCGCTATCAAATCAAGGCACCAATTTGTTATAGTCCACCACCTTAGGGAGCCTAACGTCTTCGTTGGGATGAAATCAACCATCACCCAACAAGTCAGCAAAATTATTCTGGATGATTATTGTCTTTGATTACATTTTGTAATATACCACTCTTCCACCATCGATATTGCCCTCAGTTTAACCACTATATATAGGGGTATGATGTTTTATTAGCTATAAATCAACAAACTGGTGCCAGTGGGGTTTAAACACCTGACATCTGCATCATCAATCACATGTCATACCAGTGAATATGAAAGGGCTCAGTGTTAGAGGAGTGATAATCTACATATATGAACCATTACTTTTCCTTACCCAGTCGATGCAGGATGTAACTATTTGGCTACCAAATTAACAATGACACTAGCATGTTATATCATGGATAATATAAGAACAACCGCTTCAGACTGAAGGAGGCCATTCAATGGGTGATAAAGAGGGGATACGTCTAATAATTTATGACCAAAGATTCAAGTTGAGGCCATCTCAGCAATAATAATAACAAGAATAAAGATGACTCCCTTTTAATTCATGCCCAATGCATTTATGGAGTTTTTTTCGGAGATGGACTTTCAACTGTAGCTAAAAATCCCAACTCAGGAGCCTCCAGCCTTAAGGGGTTCAGGTAAACAATGTCTCTATCCCATATGAGGCCCCCAAGGAGGGCCCAATGATGGTCTTCCCGAAGCTAACGTCCAGAAGGTCATACTACCTCATGGAAATCCATATCTGATCACACCAATCATGGGAAAAGCCAATATAATGAGATCATGATTGATACGAGAAGATCTATAAACATTTTATTCCTTGATGATTTTGAAGCCATGGTCCTCGATGTCAAGAACATGCATCCAACCACTACCCCTCTCACTGGGTTCAACGTGGAACTGACCTATTCCTTTGGATATGTCACTCTCCCCCTCCCCCTTAGTTTCAAAGATTACTGCTCAAACCGTCTAAAAAAATTTAGTGTGGTGGACCTCGACTCATCTTATAATGTCATCATGGCCAGGATATCTCTCAATGACACGAACACTGTGATCTCAACTCGTGGGATGGTAATGAGGTTCACAACCTCCAAAGGGTAAGAAAGGTCTTTGGAGATGGGTAAAAATACCAAGAGTGATATATCACTTCCATTAAAAACAAAATGAAGTCCATCAACACCCCCCAAGGCTTAGAAAAATCTCCAACTAAGCTCTAGAAGACCTCTTAGGTCTCATCAGAGTTCTTGTCTGCACCAACACCGATTCTCGAGCTTCCTCTAGAAAGCTTGAGCATAGAGATAATGATCTTTGATATCTCAACCCCATAAGATAAGGTAAGTTTCCCTCACAACTAGAGGTTCAAATGAAGATAGAAAATCAAAAGCAACAAGGTAGAAGAGGCATCAAGATATATATGACACCGTTCCTAAACAACTATAAACCATGTATTTTGCTTCTTAAATGAAAAAGAAACATTTTGCTACTCAAGATTTATTCAATAGAAATGTTCTTTTAAAGTTGCAAGGACTTCATCAATTGCTAAAAAACAGTCTAAGTGCCTAAAAAAGAGTTGCAATGATTTTATCTTTAACCCTTGATTTAAGCTCATATCTTAAGACTTAATATTAAAGTTATAAGGATTTAAGCCTTAGCTGAAGAAAAATAGTCAAAGGTCTCAGGACCCAAAAAACACTATAATCATCATGTTTAAATAACTTAAAATGCATAGTTAAAGGTCTCTAGACTCGAAAAAATACTATAAAACGATTATTGAGATTTTCATCAATAATTCCAAAAGTCTAAGGTCTAAAAACCCATAAACAACCCATTTATTTACATCCAAATCTTTTTTCACCTAGAAAAGAAACAAGAAACGTGTGAATCATTGAACAGTCATAATTAATTTTTGAAAATATCAAAGAAAAACTTTAATTTTTTAAATTATTTGGGGGCTAAGCGTTCAAATACAAAAAAGAGATTGTTTAAATTTTTAAATTGCAAATTGTTTTATGTCGGAGGTCTCAGACTCTTATAAGGACTTTAAAATTTCAAACTTTTCAATTTGAGAGGTCATAGGACCCTTTGTGGTACTTCATATTCAAGTTTATAAAAGTTCAAAGGTCTTATAACCCTTTTTGGTACTTTAGGTCACAAATTGTTATGTTTTGAGGTCTCAAACCCTTATAAGCACTATAAAATTTCAAACTTTCCAAGTTCGGAGTTTTATGACCCTTTGTAGGACTTTGGATTGAAGTTTATCTAGCTTTAACAGTCTTAGGACCCTTTAGGGGACTTCATATTATAGTTATACTAAGTTCGAAGGTTTAAAGGTCTTAGGACCCTTTCAAGGAATTCCAAATTAATATTTTAAATCTTAGGTCTTAAGATCCTTTATATATTTTATTTTAGGTCGTTACACCCGAAATTGTTTGGGGAATTTATTGGCTTCTAGTCTGACAAAAGCATAGCGTCAATCATGTTAAGGTTGTAAGGCCTAACACCCAACCACAGAGCCTTAAAATTGACTTTGGTAAACTACCCAAGTATAAAGCAGATTTCTAAGCGCATACAATTCAACTTTGACAAGTTTGCATCCCCATTTATCTTGATTTACTAAGTAATCATGGAGGCAAACAGTGTAGTACATGATGAGCAAACCTCGAGTAGTGCAAAAAATTACTTAGCAAAGAAAAAATAAGTAATGAAGTAAAATTTGAAGAGAAGTAAAAGTCCATGATCCCAAAACTACCTTCTTATTATGGGTAAAAATGCAAAATACAAATAGTGGATCACGACCAATAAATGACTTATAAAAAATTATTACATAGAAGACTGTCAAGGCTTGAGTGTTTGAGAACTCCCAAGTTCTTGCACTTGATTGAGAGACAGAGGTCACTTTCCCAATGTCTTCCACTTGGGCCTTAAGAGAAGAGGCATCTACAACATCATCACCATTGTTTCCTTCATCATCATACCTCTCCTCCTATAATTTAAGGGATTTTAGGTATAGATCAGAGACATGTACCTCGGCAAACAATGCTTAGACCTTGGCCTTTCAATATTCAAATACATCATTCAAGTTCTAAAAGAGGTGCCTTTAATGACCTCGAACATTTGATAAGCATCCAGTTAGATCTGAACTACGATGTAAATCTTCCCTTGAAGTGACTCAGACGAAACTAGGTCATGTGTCATGTTACTCATATCAATTGTTATATGTTGATGTGAGATTAGGGTATGTGATTGTATATGTGTTACATAAATTAACACTCTTTGAAAATTTGATTAATACATAGTAATTCATTTTTTAAATACTATAAGTGACTTAGTATTATGAGCGACTATGGAATGGTTAGGGTCTAGGTGTCAAGGGTTTCCTTGTTTGGATTATTCCCTTGATATTGGGTTCCACCGATTGTGAAATAGTTTTTTACAATGTTGATTCACATGTGACAGGATTATAATTAAGTTTTAACTTAATTCATTTATAATGTCTTAATAAATTATGTTACTGAGTAAATTAATTTATTAAAATATGTTATATTTTGGGTTGACCTTTGGGATATTTACAATGTTCGTTTTGACTTAAAATAGTCAAATATAAATCTATTTGGTTGCTATATGGCTTGGGTAATGTTTTCGACTATTTGGAGTGTTATTGGGACCCTTTGTTTTGAGTCTTATATTGGTCCTAAGACAAAATTTGTGGCAAATGATATCAGGATGTTAATGAGACAAACCTAAAACACACTTTAGACATTGAAGAAATCCCTGAGAGCTTTAGAGAACAGGAACCATGGATTGGAAGAAAAATTGAGGGGTTTAGGAACTTTGATGCTTCAATTATTCCATAGACAAGATTACATTTATTAAGAATTTAATTAGGATTGAGTTATGCTAGTAGTAGTCATTGGAATCTTGATTAAAACTTGTGTAATTTAATTTTAATCATCTAAATTTTAATTTTTGAAATTAGAAAATTTGTTAAATCAAAATTTAACCTCGTGATAATGAATTAGGATAGTGTGATGTTAAATGCTATGTATTTGATCTTGTAATCAGATTATAATACATAGATTCTTAGTCATAGTATTGATTTATGTAAAATCCCTCTTGTTTAATTCTAAATTAAATCAAATTTGAGATGAATTGGGTAGAATTATGAACCTAGGGTTCGAAAACTTATAATATGATGTTATGCCTAAATCCTTGTGTAAGTAACTGAAAATTTGTAGTTATAACTTTGTTGCTAATCTAATAGTGTTTAAATATCATTAAAAGGTTTTCTTATGATGTTAGGACTTTATCCATGGTCATCAATGGCGGACTAGGGTTTGTGAGTTCATAACTTTGGGTTCGGGGAATAAGAAACCTGATTTTGGAAGTTTAGAGATGGGCACCATGCAAATGGTTAATATCCCCATGAGAATGGTAGCATGCGCACAAATATATATGGTCCCATGTCAACGACATCGTGTTCATGGCTAGGATTAACCCCGTGCACACGGTTTTTTGCTGGCACTTGATTAGTTAGGATTTCGTGTGACAATGGTTATAGAGGTTTTATGGAATTTCCTAAGTGGATATTATGAGGTTGTTTCAATCCAATGTGTTGAGTTTGGGGTTCAATTAAATTTTGTAAATTTTAGAGATATGTCTTTAATTAATCAAAGTTAATTAATTTAGAACATAAACACTTTTAGGAATATGTGAGTAGTCGGGATTTTGGCATGACTGGTTGGGAACCTTGTGTATATGGTCAGTTATTGTGATAATTTATTAGTTTTTGAGATGGCCAGTGATTTTGTACATCACAAGTTAGTTTAGAAAGTTTTTATAATCTATTGAGTAGGGTCGTTATTATTTCTAGATAATTATTCGTAAAACCTAGGCATGAGATGAAGCCAAGATCTGGGGAGTCTTGGGAATTTGGGATAATTGTAATTATTAACAATTTTAGTTAACATGCATATTAACTAATAACAACAACAACAACAACAACAACAACAACAACAATAATAATAATAGAGACATTATGTGTAACACCTTTGAGTAGGGTTTGTACTTATTTGTTGATCTGATTGCATAATGTCGTGCTGGTTTACTTGATTTTTGTAGAATTATACCATGTCATGTGAGTTCTCGTGGGGATATACTAGGAAGTATTTTGATGGGATAGGTATGATGTTGATCGCGTGTGGTATCCTCAGTGTGAGATGAGGTCTACCTAAGTCTTACTAACCCTAGTCCGACTACTGACGTACCCTTGCTCTAGAGGAGGATAAGATGGGATGCTCTTCATATAGCCTTTAGGTATGGAGTCTATATTATAGAGAGGAACATGTAGTGATTTCCCTTTGGTTGCTATGAGATTGTAGGGATGGGATGCCCTATAAGAATACCTAGAACACATAAGTGATTCCTGAAGGCAATGGGATAGTCCTTTGAACTTTTATTTGCGGGCATGATCTTATCTCATGAGATTTATTGTGGGTTATGTAAACTCATGGACGTTTTGGATTATGTGATTTCATTTTTGGTACATGATATGGTTCTACTGGTTTATGAAGTATATGAACGATGTATTATCATATGTTTATGACCCAAGGATGTTGTAGTTGTAATATACTGGGGGTGTATACGCTGAAATATGACTTGAGAACGTCAAAGATTGGCCCATTAGATGTGTGCATATTTAAAAAGAAAACTTGAGACGGTTAAAGCAAGAGAATAATTCTTAGTAAAAGAGTTACTATTTAAGCATGAATTATCATTAAATATGAGAATATTAATAAGGTGTATGAACTTAAATATATTAAAGTAGAGCTACTTAATTATGTTTTAAGTTTATCACACTCCTTCATACACAATTTTGGGAGTAGAACCATATGTATATTTTGGGTTGTTTAGATTGGTAACTTAAATAACTTAAAAAATCTACTTAATATGGGAGGAAGATGTATTATAATTATTTTGTCCCAACTCCTGTTAAATTCTTACTCTTTCTAGACTTTCTTTAACTCTCATTGTTGATTTCTTTTTCACATTTCATATGTAATTGTTTATTTCGTAGACTTGGATCATATGTTCAATGTTATTAGGGTGTAGAAGTCGTGCAGTGTCACTTTTTTACATCTTTGTAGCTATTTATATATCAATTAATCAAGTTGTACATGTTTCATATTCTTCCTAACTTGGATATTATATAAGATCTACTTGTATTCTGAGATGGATATTGTATTGTTGAGATATTTATTACAGACCTTGATTTTATTCTTATGGTAATTGTTGATGTAAAAAATTAGATCACTTTAATCATTCAATCACAGATAAATAAATGAGACAAAGAATTTTAATGTGGTTCAGCCTTATAAGAATGGCCTACGTCCACTGTTATGTTATTGCTGATTGTTTGGGAATTCTCCATTACAAGTTCTATCAAGAAATTCTGGTCCCCTTCAATGAGAATTGTACAATGTATTTATAGCCCTGAGGCTGTAATGTGAAAGGGTAATACATTAAATGATGTACATATGAAAGGGTGATACATTCAATGTTCCTTAAGCGTGTGCATCTGAATGATAAGCATTTAATGAATAGTCAAAATGTTGGTTATCCCGCTATTAATGCTTTGTTTGAGGTGCAACTCGGACTGCCTGAGTTGCTCAGACCGCCTAAGCTTCTCGGTGCTCAAGAGTTTCTCGGAGAGTTCTCGTTCCTCGGAGAGTTTGAGTTCCTCGGGGAAACAGTGTTCCTCATTGTAGTATGGTTCCTCGGAAGTGTTTGTTGTTGCCACGTAGACTGCCATGTGTCTTCACTTTATTAATCCATGTCAGCGGACTAAATTTGGTATCAACAGAATCCCCCAATGTTTCATAGTTCAAATTTTGAGGAGTATGGAACATTCTTTCTCGGAATATGATAGCTTTAAATAGTCCTCCTGATTTTTAGGAATGTTTCCCTTGTATTTATTTCTCTTTCCAAATTCATAGAATCAGGCTTTTTGAATTTTCACAACCGCCTCAATCTCTGCATACTTTTTGTCTTTTTAGCTGTCGGTAGCATAATCGTTTCTTCTCGCTTCGATTGCCGCACCCTTTTTGTTCCTCTAGCCGCCAGTAGCATAATTATTTCTTTTTGTAATCATTACTTCACCATTTCCCAAGGCAAGGTATTTAAGCTTCACATACGCTCCCATCGTCTTCTACCTTTTCAAATTTGTATTTTCGGGTTTTTCGTCGTCTCTTTCTCTCTTGTGTATTCATCTTTTCCATCGTCCGTTGTCATCAGATCCACTCTTTTTCTGTAAGATTTTCTTCCTTCTTCTTCATTTCTTTAATTCATCATGGTTTACCCTGTTGAATCTCTTGATAAGTTTCGTTCTGATTTTTCTATTCCCTCCTGGGTTGTTCTGGAAGATCTTTCTGAGCCTTCTGATTATTTTCGCTTAGCTGAGGGACATTGGTTCCCCAGTCTTTTTATTGCTGAGTGTGGATTTTCTTTTCCACCAAATCCCTTGTGTTTGGAATTTTGTCAGTACTTTGACGTTGTTCCTGCAAGAATAGCCACCAACCCATGGAGAATAGTTAATGAGGTGCATAGATTAAATCAAATCCATGGAACTCACATAGGAATTCCTAAGATTATGTTTTGTCATAGATGGGCAGTTAATGATAACATTTTTTATTTAAAAACTAGATTTTTAAGTAGAGCCTTAGTAGTCAATCTCCCTGATGCCAATAGGGATTATTTTGAGCATGGGGTTGTCATAAAAAATTGGCAACATGATCCTTTATCTGGAGATGAGGTCTATCAGGGTCCCAGATGCCCTCCTTATGGCAATGGGATAGGTTATTTTTATTTCATTTTATTTATTTTGAAATCATGCTTCTTTTGTGTTTGATAAAATGTACCACTGATATTTCCATGTCTATTTATTTCCAGTTGACAGTAAAAGAAAGTGCCCAAAAGAAGCAGATGTCAATGTAAGGCATTTGAAACTTATCTGGAGTCTGTATCAGAGTGTTGCCGATGAGCACATTAGATCATCCTCATATCTGTTGCAGTACAAGAGTTAAATAACCTCTTTTACTGCTCTTCCAGTAATAAGTGACGCAGAGCCAGTACCAGCTTCCACCATCTCCTCGCTTGAATCTCACGTCGCTTTAAGCGAAAGGATGAAGAGAAGAAGACCTCCCACTCTGTTCGAGAAACCCACCTATAGTTCTGGTGAGGCAAAAAGAAGTAAAGTTGATGTTCCAGGGGAGGGGACAAAGAAGAATGATGCATCTTCCTCGGCTACTGTTGTGAAGGTTGTCGAGAAGCCCGTAGTGGCTCCGAGCAGGTCTGCTGCTCCTGGAGAGGTGATTGTAATATCACCGACCAAGGGTTCTTCCTTGGTTGAATCTATTCCTGTTCCCCCGAGGAGGCTGAAGAAGAGCTCCTCGGTCAATTTGGCTAACACCATCACTCAGCCCCCAGCTACTGGAACTGGGGTTCCAACTTTTGTTCCCCCGAGATCTGCCATGAGCTCGGTAAAGTCTTGGATCATTCCCATGGTCCAAGTTACTGAAGAAAACCTTACTCGGGACATGGTCACTTCATTAGCTGCTCGTCATCTTGCTTCTGTTAGTCTTCTTACTTTGAACTTTTCATATTTCTTTTGTCATTTCTGCTTTTGACTTGCTTTCTTTTTACTTTCACAGTTGACGAGCTGCTTTAATATAATTCTGAAGAAGGATGAAGCAATTAAATCTTCATGCTCCTCGTCCAGTTTTGAGGGAGCTCTCGAAGAAGCTATCAAGTCTTTGGACGATTCTCGCCAGACATATGCTACTGACAAAGCTGTTTGGGAGAAGAAGCTTGCCTCCATCGAGCAGGAGAAATCTCAAGTTATTGATGTCACCCTTTCATATGTACATCATTTAATGTATTACCCTTTCACATTCCAGCCTCAGGGATATAAATACATTGTATAATCCTCATTGAAGGGGACCGGAATTTCTTGATAGAAATTGTAATGGAGAATTCCCAAACAATCAGCAATAACATAACAGTGGACGTAGGCCATTCTTATAAGGATGAACCACTTTAAAATTATTTGTCTCATTAATTTATCTGTGATTGAATAATTAGAGTGATATAATTTTTTACATCAACAGATTGGCGTCGTCTGTGGGAAACGACTGGTAATATCATTTTCCATCAAAAATAATCCATCACAAGTGGCTGATATTCCAGAATTAAGCAATCGAAACGCTGGAAGCCCTCCAAATCCATCTGCTCCGCCAAATATTCTAGATCTGGCTGGAATAATGACAAATCTGGCTCAGGGCCAGACCGTCATGCAAGAAACTATGCATCAACTCATACAAACCCTCTATGGCGGTGCACCAACCCATTCAAGACCACGAAGTATTCAAATAAATACCCATGCATCTTCTTAGTGTACTAGGCGTACCAATTCATATCGCAATGAGGAGTCTGAAGATTTTTCTTATCAACCTGGACGAACTTCGTCAGTTCGATCCACAGATACTGAGCATCGTATCACTCTCTCCCCAGAAAGGGCCAGTGCGCTAGAAAGATTAAGCAGAGTATCTCCTTTCGATCGATTAGGTCCTAGGAGGAGAAAAAGTCCTCCTGGAGCCCCATCGAGGAGTTTTCGACGACTATCAGATTTAAGGGAAGGATCTGCCGAGTCGCGACCAACTTCTCGTCAAGAGAGATCCCAGGAAGCCACTTCAACGCGATCAGCTGCTCGAAGCAATAGGCCCGAGGAAGGAAATGATGCATGGAAAGGCTTTATTCAAAGGCTGGAGGATAGATTGGGGGAAATGGTTAAAGCTAAGAACCCCCTATAACGAACCTTTGTTCGAGGAACACCCTTTGTTCAGGCCATTGTAGATTTTCCAACACCATCAAAATTCAAAGCACCTGTTGTGACCCCGAAATATGATGGAAAGACTGACCCTGTCCTTCATATAGAATAATACCAGGCTGCAGCCGACATCTATGTTGTTCCAGATGAGATGAGATGCAGGGCATTCTCGGGAACTCTTACTGGATCTGCTCAAATATGGTATAATAATCTTCTTCGGGGTAAGATTTCAACTTTTCTTCTGAAAAGACAAGACTATGTGATAATTTATTAACTTTGCAACTTTCTAATATAGAAAACTTATTTAATTAGAGACCCTAAACATGCATCTAAGGTGCGTGTGTCAACCCATAAATAAATAAAGCATGTGACACAAAAAATATGCTAAAACACAGAATTCAGGAAAAAAAACCTTTCGAGTAAAACCTTTATTTCACTATGAATATACTAGTCGCAACTTACAATTACATAGAGAGATCTGCAATGGATCAACGCGCAGCCAACCCATAAAGACACGCAGTCTTGAACTCAGTAAGAGAATACATGCAGCACCCTCCAAGGACTCACAGCCCAAACAACAAAGGAAGAACCGCAGCTCTCCTTAATGACACGCAGCCATAAAACTTTGTAGAGACTCCCTCAGCAATGACACACAGACCTCGGTTGCAAAGATCTCTCCACAAAGATGAACAACAACAAAGTTTGTGTTCTAGGGTTCCAAAAGATTCACAAGAGTAATTGGGATTTTTGTGTGTGAATCAAAAAGAGTCTTGGGACTCAAAAAGGTGAAGACTTAGAGTATTTAGGACTCTGAAAACCGTCTTGAAAAGTCTTGGAAAACAACTCCCCAAAGTTGGCTTAAATAAGAAAACTTTGAGCCTAAAAAATATCGAACAGATCTGGCCGAATTTATCTCAGGCGGACCGGTCCGTCTTGGAGGCGGATCGGTCCGACCTCGGATCGGTTCTTTAAAAAATTGGCTTTTTCGGTTCTCTTTCGGTCCGGGGTTTACTGGATCTGCAGCAAGCGGATCGTTCCGATTGAGGGGCGGATCGGTCCGGTATAGAGGCGGACTGGTCCGGTATAGAGGCGGACTGGTCCGGTATAGAGGTGGACCGGTCCGGGGTTTACTTCTTATTTTTATAAAAAACATATTATAAAAATTTCCCAATACTAAATATGAACTTTAAGGAACGTAAAAACAAAATTTTACCAAGTTCATTCTCGGAGAGGCTATGATGTTGAAGACATTTTAATATTAGGATCCGTTGATGTAGATACGATCTTGAGTTTCTTCAACGGTGTAACGGCATACGACATACAAATTGATAATGGACAAAAATGTCCTTACATCTTCAACTGGCCGAGTTATTCATTGGGAATTTCTGTTTTGGAGTAAAGCCAGTTAAACGAGTAGCACATTTGTTAAGTGTGAGATAAAAAGCTGGTGAGAGTACCAGAGATTACATAACTCGTTTTAATAACGAGAAACTGGAAGTCATTGATTATGAGGAGAATACAGCTATTACTGCCTTGATGAGTGGACTACTGCCGAACAAGTTGTACTACACTTTGGCCAAAGATCCACCTCGAACCATGTCAGACCTGATGGGAAAAGCGTCCAAAATTATGAACGCCGAGGAGGCTATGGCTGCGAAGAAGAATATGGATACTAAAGAAACCAAAGTGGAAGGTGATAAAGCTAAGAAGAAAGAGCACAAGAATAATGGTAATGACAAGCATTAAAAAAACAGGTCGGTATGGGACGTGATGAAGAAATATGATAATTACACTCCTTTGAAGAAGGATATCAACCATGTTCTAGAGGAAATCAAGAACAATGAGGAACTAAACTGGCCAGAGAAAATGAAGGCAGACCCTGACAAGAGGAATAAAGCGAAGTATTGCGAGTTCCATAAAGATCATGGACATTGTAGAGGGGGCTTGAAGCTCAGCGTGGCATCTTGGCGAGGCAGCTCAGCGTGGCAGCTTGGGGAGGCAGCTCAGCGTGGCAACTCAAGCGTGACATCTTGGTGAGGCAGCTCAGCATGGCAGCTTGGGGAGGCAGCTCAGCGTGGCAACTCAAGCGTGACATCTTGGTTTGATGCTAGGGAAACCGAGTGTTCGTGTAGGGACACTATCGTTGATTTCAGCTCCCGCTCGACATGCAAAAGAACCTAAGCTACGGCTACACTTGACAAGCAAGTAAAGCGGTAAGTCGGGTATCGATAATCCACAGGGAGTGATTGAATTTTTGACTTTAATTGTTTTAAAACTTCTGAAAATAAAAGGGGTGTAAAATAAATAAGTGATAAGGTGGTTATGGTAACAAAAGAAAAGAGAAGTTAAAGCTAAATTAAAGTAAAGCGAGGATCGGGATTGCATTCTACCAAACGGATCGAAACAACTACTAATTAGAATTTCGGTTCGAAAGCAATTTAATCGAGCATTTTCAACTAAGCATAAACATCACGCAAGAAGGAATTTAACCCAAAGTTGCGAGATAAAACATTTAAATGAAAAATGATCACACGCGGATTAAACTCGGATTGTCGCTATAAACTCTAACGTTGCATGACAAAGAAAGATAAACGCTTAGCAATCCAACTTTGATACGCGCGGTTTCAATTAAACGCGATTTTGCACTAAACCTAGTTTTCGGAGCTCGGGGCCCGAAAATGGCGAAAATGAAATCCCGACCCTATTTATCTAAGGGTGCATGGTGAGTTAAACTAAATTATGCTAATTAGACTAAGAAAGCAAGAATTAAAGCATGTAAACTAGTTAGAAAGCATTGAAATTAAATTACAAGGCAAGAGGAGAAGAAGAACAGACTAGATTAATGGAGAGGAAGTGAATAGTTCAATCTTACAAACCCATGGGTTGTCAATCCAAGAAGAAGAAGAAAAGAAATCTCCACACCAAACCCTAACTACCCTATCTAATTCAGAATATAAGTTATCCCTCTTATTACAACAAAAACCAACTTATATAGTAAGTTGTAATAAAAGAAAAGAAGAAAGAAAAGAAAAGAAAATATCTGCAGAAAAACAGGGGATCGATCGATCGACCCCTTTGGTCGATCGATCGACAGTGTAATTCGTGGCAAAAATAAGAAGAGTCGATCGATCGACCCTTATGGTCGATAGATCGACCAAGCAGGGCAGCCTGCAATCCTCCCTGTTTTGGCATACAATCCAACGTCGCTCCAATCGCCGTAACTTTGTCGTTATGCATCGAAATCGCGCACCGTTTGCGGCCACGCGAAGCTAGCGAGGAGGGCTACAACTTCCGTGTAGATGTCGGGCCAGGTGCCCAAGCTGTCAAAAGACTAAAATGCCCTTGCGCGTGCGGTTGTGTACGGAAATCGAGCGAAACGCATCCGGACTTCACACTGAGCATCCAAATACCTACAAAAGCTCAAATAACACCTGCGAAACATGTTATCATAGAAATCCGAGGGTTGTCTGGTTAACGAGCATAAATATAGGGAATAAGATACCCGAGGGGGCTAATAATGCGTAGGTTAACGGGTGAAATACGCAATATTTCCGCCGTATCAGTGAGGCAGCTCAGCAACTCAAGCATGGCAGCTCCGCATGGCAACTCAAGCGTGGCAGCTTGGGGAGGCAGCTCAGCGTGGCAACTCATACTTCAGATTGTTGTGTTAATCATATTATACCTTTGATTACATTCACTGTAAAGCTGTAATGGTTGTAATGATATAACGATAATAATAATACAGTTTGGGTGAGGTCAAACGGTACTCATGAGAGACCAGGCATGGCAGGACCTGGGAGGGCTTTCATGCCCTATGGAATGACCCCACCATGGGAACTTTAGAGGGACTTGGTTTGGAGGATTGAGAAGTAAGGCACCGTTGGGGCTTGTCCTGACCATCTTAGATACACCTGGTAAAACACCGAAGGACCCTGACCGTGGAACCTCAAGCGGAGCAGCTTGGAGTTCCATCGGGCATTGAGTTATGGACCAAACGACCCTCTACTTAATGTCACATCTACTGTGGGTGATGTCACTAGCCATCTAAACAATGTCAGACATGCACTTGAGTAAACCACCGTGGTATTTGGGGCTGTCAGGCAGTTGGTGAGCCACCTCTACGACAACAACCCCCTGACACACAGTGGTTAGGCAAAAGGCATATCTTGGCATTTAATGTTTATGACGTGGAGACAACTAGTGCATCAGGCATTTAATGTTGTGACATAAAGTATGAGGGATGTCTTTTATAGTCTTTAATGACTGAGTTGCCTCGGGGGTGGTGTGGGGGCTATTTAAGGACCCCAACCACCTTTGAGGAAGGGGATCCTCTCTTTGTGAATTGAAAAGAGTTATTGCAAACTAGAGAGTTCACTGACTCACCATTGTCATTTATTACGAAGCTTTTAATACTTGACAGAGATTCTTCAGGGTGTTGTGTGTGTTTTGTGTGTTTTTACTTGCCCGCCAGGGTGTATCTAGGGTGCTTACTTCCCTCTCCCTCTAGCTAAGCCACTTCTAAAGTCCATTAGGATGACCTGAGTTATATACGAGAGTTTTGTGAGTTTAAGTTGAGTCTATCCTCATTGGGTTCATGTTTATGTGTTCTATCACTAATCCAAAGCTTTGGCCAATTAACTTGTGATTACCATACTCAATAGGGGTTACGCCTCCATATATAATCTAAAGTACCCTCTTACATTTGGCGACTCTGCTGGGGAGGCATCCTTCTAAAGAAGGAGTATGGCGTAGGATAATGCTACTAGAAGACTCAATTTCGATGACATACAGCATAATGAAGAACAGGCTGCGAGGGAGCAGGAGGCCCTAAGAGATGGGGTTCCTCGAGTAGAGGTACCACTGGCTCCAACAACGATAGGCGTACCAGGGGCGGCACAACCTTCCACGAGTGCAAGGCTGGGACCTGCCCAGATGGCGCTCCTCATGAGCAAATTTTACGAGTTTTTGCAAACCCCAGTAGCTTCAACTGTGCTGGGAGGATTGGAGACTAATTCCTTCGTAACACCAGGAGTGGCCCCAGGGGCCCCACCAGGGGCAGGCATTACAGGAGCGGTCCCAGCAAGTGTACCCTCTGTTGTGAATCCCACTGTGGGCGGCTCAGGAGTTTCAACGGCGCAACCGATAACGTTCGCTCCGGTTGCAACGAGCGCTCAACCGTCTGCCCCGTTGCAGGTGGCCCCAGTAGCCTCGCCCTTGGAATAGATGACAAAAGAGATGCAGAAGGAGATGCTGAAGTTCATGCAGTCTTCCTCGCAGGCTGTGGGCGAGGTGGCAGCGGTCTACGACGACTTCCGGACACCCTACCCCCAGGAATACAACGACGAACCCTGCCCAAAGGACTATATTCCCCCTACCTTTGAAAAATACTCAGGGAAGGGCGGGAACCCGAAGGAACACATTAAGCGTTTCGTTGAACACTTGGGGGTGCATTGCAATGACAAAAAGCTTAGGCTGAGGGAGTTTTCCAAATCCCTGACTGATAAAGCATACACTTGGTACTCTCACCTGCCGCCCAATAGTGTCTCCACGTGGGAGGAGATGCATGTATTGTTCGTCCGAAAGTTCTTCTTGGCAGAAGATGAGTTCACCTTAACCCAACTTGGCAAGGAGAGGCAAAGGCCAGGAGAGGAGGTAGTGGCCTACATCCGAAGGTTTAGGGAAAGGTCCCTCGACGTGAGGGAAGAAGCTAAGGAGGCTAGGTTACTACAAATTTGTGCTGGGGGATTACTTCCTGAGTATATATGTCACCTGATCAATGAGACACGCGAGGGAACATTTTCAGCATTCTTAAAGTCCGCAAGAAATATATCTTTGGTGGTGCGACCTAGCCCGGTGGTAGCTCCCATGATGTTCAGACAGCCGATACAACCCATCGGGGGAAGGTCTCAGGCCCCACGGGTGGGTTATGTCGAGATAGAGGATGGGGGCAAGGCCCAGAGGAAGGACAACAAAAGAAAGTTTGGAAGGGATAGAGAAGACCCGCCACCGTTGCCTTGTACGATGGAGGAGGCTGTGAGTTGCTATAACGCAATGGTACAAGGCGGAATGGTTTACGAATCGAAAGGCGTCCCGGAGGAAGAACCCGACGCGGCAACCAGGGCCAATCCCAAATATTGTCAGGTTCATCGAAAGGTCCAGCATCCAACATAAAGCTGTTTCACGCTGCGAAGAATCATCGATAAGTACATGAGGGCGGGAACATTACAAATCCCCCCTCGGAACATTAACAATAACCCGCTCCCGGCGCATGGGGCCAATGTTGTAACGGCCTATGATAAGGAGGCAGAGCGGGAGGGGGGAGGGGCAACAATGGAGTTCGATAAAGCACTGAAGTATTGCACTAGGGGAATGGCTAACCTAGTTCTGGCATATGATGAAGCAAGTGCTAGGGACGTAGAAGATGCCTATAGCGTTGAGGGCGAGGAAACGGACCCAGTCATAGAATATAGCGCAGTTTCAAAATCTCCAAAGTTCACTTGGTTCTTCGACCAAGTGGGAATCCCAAAAGAAAGCAGAATGGAGATAACTCAGGCGATCTTGGATATTGCAAGAAGAAATGCAGTCCCCTCGCTAAGATGGAGGGGACCCATAGCTAGGCTGGTAAAGAAGTTCCTATCAGAGGTAACGTTCAGTGATGCGGATAGAGCTGTAAGGTTCCCCCATAATAGGCCCTTGTATGTAACCGCCAGTATTAACGGGGTTAGCTTCGCCAGGACTCTTATGGATGGGGGTGCCTCCATCAACATTATGCCAATCAACTCCTTCCACGCGGCTAATATTCCGGAAGAAAGGTTGGTTGCCATGCCCTTGGTAATCTCGGGCTACGATAATCAATCTTCCAAATCCATTGGGTATGTAAACGTGGGGATAGTGATGGGAAATCTGAGTCCCCATATCAAATTCCATGTAATAGAAAGCACAACTTCCTATCATTTGTTAGTAGGGAGAGTATGGATGCACAACCAGGGGTTAGTTCCCTCAACATACCACCAATGTGCTAAGGCGAATATCAAGGGGATAGAAGTAACTATTAGGGCAACTAAAAGGCCTTTCGCTATCGAAGAAGCACACTTGGTGGATGCAGTCTTCTATACAGAGCTTGAAGAGGACGTGCGGATCCTAACGAGGAGAATGGAGGGAGCATGGGTCCCCTCAATTAGAGAAAGAATGGGACCTTTAAATGAGAGTGGCGAAGGTAAGAGGATCGAGGAAGCATATCAAACGGTCCCTCGACCCCAGAACATCTCGAAGCAGCTCAAAGAAAAGATGAGACCTAGGACAGACCCAGGCGAGAATGAGGCCCAACGACAAAGCGTGTTAAGTCATTTTTCAGGGGAAAGGATCGTTGAGGCTTCCAGAGAAAGGAAGAGAAAAGCCGTAGCAACAGCCACCAGCAGGCAATGCAAGAAGATTGTCACTGAAGAGGGAAAAGTGGTGTACTGCTTGTAATGGTGTGAACGGGCGGCCGAAAAGACTGACAATGAGGTTGACCAGATATATGAGTGTTTTTTAATGGATCAACGGGGGCAGTGTATGGTGATAGACAACTCTAGCATACAAGAGTTCATAGAAGATGTCGTTGAAGAACCAGACTGCATGACAGACCAACCAAGGCCCCAGGCACAAGAGTTGGAGCAACTAAACCTAGGAGAAGAATGGGAAGACCCAAGGCCTATCTTCATCTCGAAAGATCTTATTAAGGAGAAACAAAAAGCCTTGGTTGACCTGATTCGGGAGTTCATAGATGTCTTCGCATGGAAGTACACTGAAATGGAAGGGCTGGATGAGGAAGTGAGCCGCCACAAGTTGAACGTGATCCCTTCGGCTATTCCAGTAAAGCAGGCAACAAGAACGTACAAGCCTGAAATAGATTTGAAGATTAAAGAAGAGGTCCAACGCTTATTAGCAGCAGGATTTATCAAGCCTATACAACATCCCCTCTGGCTATCTAGCATTGTGCCAGTAGGGAAGAAAGACAAAAACCAAATAAGGATATGCGTGGATTTCAGAGACTTGAATAGGGATTGCCCTAAGGATGAGTTTTCCCTACCCTCCATCGATAGCTTGATAGACGCCACGGCTGGTCATGAGATGTATAGCTTCATGGATGGATATGTGGGATACAACCAGATCAAGATGAACCCCTCTGACGCAGAGAAAATAGCATTCAGAACGCCGTTGGGCAACTTCATGTACAAGGTAATGCCGTTTGGACTCCAGAATGCCGGAGCTACGTACCAAAGAACGATGATGGCCATTTTTCATGACTTTTTCCACAAATTTGTGGAATTCTACGTGGACGACTTGGTCATCAAATCGAAGAAGGAAGAGACCCATCTGAACGATTTAAGGAAGGTGTTTGCTCGGTGCAGGAGGTACAAGTTAAGGATGAACCCGTTAAAGTGTGTCTTCGGGGTAACAAGTGGTAAGTTTTTAGGCTTCGTGGTTAATCGGCAAGGGGTACAGATGGACCAGGATAAACAGCGGGCAATCTTGGAGATGTCATGTCCAAGAACGGCGAAGGAGCTGAAAAGTTTTCTTGGAAAAGTCTCCTACCTTAGGAGATTTGTGCCCGGATTGGCCGAAATAACACACCCACTGATGCAGCTGCTATGAAGGAACATGAAGTTCAGATGGGATGAGATTCACCAGAAGTCCCTTGTTGGGCTGAAGAAGCTGCTCGTGTCACCACAAATAATGGTTCCTCCCTAGGCGGGAGCTCCGTTGCAGCTATACCTCACATCCACCACGAGGTCCGTTGGGGCTCTGCTAGCACAAGAAGTAGATGGGCAAGAACGTCCGGTTTACTACCTCAGCAAAATTATACATGGGCCAGAAGTTAGATATACTAGTTTAAAAAGGCATTGTTTAGCCTTGGTCTTTGTAGCACAAAAACTTAGGCATTATATGTTGTCTTTTACCATTCATATTGTAACTAGATGAGAGCCAATTAGGTATTTACTCGCAAAGACTATATTGATTGGTAGGGAAGCTAGATGGTTCCTTATTCTCTCTGAATATGACTTAAAATGTGTGGTCCCTCGTACAATCAAAAGCCAGGCGTATGCTGACCTATTGGCCATCTTCCCTTCAGGAACCTTCGAGCCACCTAGGGAAGACATTCCAGGAGATGATTTGCAGGCCAATTACCTGGATGCAACCGAGGAGGAATGTACGATGCAGTTCGATGGATCTTCGGTAGAAAATAAGGGAGGAGCAGGGGTTGTTATTTCAAAAGGGATGGAAGACATTTTCCTTTCCTACAAACTAGATTTCCCCTGATCTAATAACAAGGCAGAATACGAGGCATTAGTACTAGGGCTTCTAGAGGCTCTTCGAAGAGGAATTCGCTCACTCTGCATTAAGGGTGACTCAAACTTAGTAATTTAGCAGGTGAACGGAGAATATGCGTTGAAACACATGAGCCTGGCGCCCTATAGAACAATCATTCAAAGGCTTCTCAACCAATTTCATCGGACCAAGATTAGGAGGCATCCCAGAACGATGAATTGCCATCCAGATGCCTATGCCACTATTGCCCAGAAGATGATAATGAAAACCAATGAGACCACAGTTATGATCCAACGAAGAACAGCTCCTTCGGTAGTACAGTCAATACTACCGATGGAGGAGGAGGTGGGCTGGAGAAGAGACATTAAGAAGCAACTGGAGTCTGGTGAGGGGGCGATGCGGCTAGGAGAGTTGGCCCAATATTTTACATGCCAGGGAAATCTCTATTTCAGAAATATAGGAGGATGGTTGTCAAGATGCGTCAGCCCCGAGGAGGCCGAGCAAATATTGAGGAAAACGCATGAGGAGCATTGCGAGACGACTGAGATACCTCTATATAGGAGAATTCAAAGGGAGGGGTATTTCTGGCCTAGAATGAAGCAGGATACGGCAGAGCTATAACAGAAATGCAACAAGTGTCAGCTATTCTTCGAAGCAGCTGAGTGCCATTTTATTGAAGCTCAAACGGACTGGAGGCAGCCCTACATCGACTTCATTCTGGAGGGGGTTGTCCCAACGGAGAAAATAGATGCAATGGGTCTAAGGCGAAGGGCTCCAAGGTTCTACGTCCAGGAGGGGTAGCTTTATCGAAAGGGGTACTTTAACAGGCCCTTGCGATGTGTCACAAGGGAAGAAGCAGCGGAGGTCCTCAAACAAGCGCATGATCCAGCACACATAGGAGGGGCTAAGTTGTATGATCAGTTGATGACGTTGGGGTATTATTGGCCAACGATGGAGAAAGACTCTGCTGAGTTCGTTCGAAAATGCAAAGCTTGCCAACTTCATGAAAATATGATCCATGCCCCATCGGTGGACTTACACTCTCTGTCAACACCCTATCCATTTCATACTTGGGCGTTTGACCTAGTGGGGGCAATACACCCTTCTTCGAGAGGCAAGATATGGATACTGGTAGCAACAAAGTGCTTTACAAAATGGGCCGAGGCAATACCATTCAAACGGGCAACGGCTGGGGTGGTGAGCAACTTCATCAGAGAATACATCATTAGCCGTTTTGGGATCCCAAAAGTAATTCTCTCAGATAATGGGACCCCCTTCGTCAATTCTCAAGTAACAATGCTCACGGACAAATACTTCATTGTTCATCACACTTCAACGGTGGCATACCCAAAGGGAAATGGTCAGGCCGAAGAAACTAAAAAAACCCTGATTAATATTTTGGCTAAAATGATGGAAGACTTTCCAGGGGCATGGGATGACAAGATACCAGCTGTCTTGTGGGCCTATCGGACAACCAAGCAAAAACCCACAGGATACACGTCGTTCTCTCTTGTCTATGGGGCTGAGGCCATCCTCCCAGTAGAATTGGAAGTTCCCTCTGCCCGTTATGCCTTGAGAAGTAGCATGCTCCCTCATAGTAGACATATACAGCTGGAAGCATTGGATGAGCACAGAGATAACTCGATTCAACACTTTCAAATATATACGAAACAACTCTCCAGGGCATATGACAACTTGGTGAGACCAAGGAAGTTCGTGGAAGGAGACCTCGTATTGAAAGCGGCAGTAAAGCACATCAGGGGACTTCCTCTACCAAAGTTTGCAGCCAACTGGGAGGGACCTTACGTTGTGAAGGAAGCGCATGACTCAGGTTATTGCTTAATTTCGAAGATAGAAGAAGACAAGCTATTTAAGATTAACAATAAGTGGCTGAAGGTTTATCATGTGTAAAATAACCAAGTTTGAGCTGATGTTATATTGTTATAAATATACAAGTTTTGGGTGACATTTTTTTTTTAGAATAAAGAATTGCAGAAACACAAAACTCTACAGCACACAACAGCAGTCACAACACATGAAGGGATTGAAAAGTATGCGTTCTTCATTCATAAACAATAGAGTATTACAAAATCTCCTTTGGAAGCTATTGCCCAAGAATTACATAGAGAAAAAGAAGTAAAAGATCTGTATACAAGAAGTAACTACCCTAAAAGAAAAGATAAATCCGAGGAAGAGAAAAAATCTCCAGGCAGGCCCGAAGAAGCTGCTGTGAAAGACCGTTGGGCGTTAATGGAAACCTCCAGCCTCGTTTGCACTTGCGTACGTTCGATCGGGAGTCTCTCACGCTTCAGTTTGGCCAGACACAAAGCTTCTTCGGTATCCTTCACCTCTTGATCCACTGCTTCCAAAAGAGGGGCCAATACGACCAACCTAGCCTCCTCAGCTTGCTGGTCCTCCTGGTGCTTGCGCAATACCTCCCTCTGGCCGATCAGTTGCTGGTTTTTCAAGGTCTTCAGATACATAACAAGCCAGTCAAAACGAAAACCATCACGTCCCAACTCCTTCAAAAAACCTAAAAATTGGTTGAGAAGGGATCTGGTAACACTGGCAGTGGGGGTACTGGCAATTTCAGCAACAACGATCGCCATGCCTTGCAGTCTGTGACTCATCACATGAATATTTGAGCACAGGCAATTCGGTGTGAAGGTCTCAGGATGGCGATCCACCAATTGTTCAATCACCAGGCGATGGTTGACGGGCATTTGAGGAGACTGCCGAAGCACCATGAGGCAGAACGAGTGAGGAGCTAGGTCAGGAAGAGGCAATTCGCACCCAGATTCGCTCTCAGCTGCAGCACCAGTCGTAGAACCTTGATCATCATGAATAGAATTTTTCGAAACATCAGGTTCTTGGAAGGGCGAACCTACAGGTGAGAGAACTGGGGGCGAATTTTCCCGAGCAACCTGAAAAGAAAAAGCCCAAATAATGGAATTATGAATAAAAAACTTAACAAGTGGTAAGTTGTTAAGTCACCGTTATAAGGTGGAGTTTGCGAAAAAATCTTAACAAGCGCTTTCGTTGTTAAGTCACCGTTATAAGGTGGAGTTTATGAAAAATCTTAACAAGTGTTTTCGTTGTTAAGTCACCGTTATAAGGTGGAGTTTGCAAAAAAATCTTAACAAGTGTTTTCGTTGTTAAGTCACCGTTATAAGGTGGAGTTTTATGAAAAAATCTTAACAAGCGCTTTCGTTGTTAAGTCACCGTTATAAGGTGGAGTTTATGAAAAATCTTAACAAGCGCTTTCGTTGTTAAGTCACCGTTATAAGGTGGAGTTTATGAAAAATCTTAAACAAGCGCTTTCATTGTTAAGTCACCGTTATAAGGTGGAGTTTGTGAAAAAACTTAACAAGTGTCTTCGTTGTTAAGTCACCGTTATAAGGGGGAGTTTAAGAACAATCTTATGAAAAATCATAAGATGGAGATTATGGAAAATCTTAACAAAAGATAGCAAGAAAAATATACCTCAGTCACAACGGGAGCATTTGAGGCATCCACAGGGACAGGAACCGTTGGGGGAGTGATTATTACCCCAGATGCCATAACGGGGTCCCTGGACGCAGAAGCCTCCACGCTTGTCCAAACCTGATCACCCGTATAGGGCACAAGGGCCAGCATATTGGGTTCATCATGAGAAGACACTGAGCACCTCAAACAAAGCCATGTCAGGAGGGGGTGTAAACACACCAACCTAGGCCCTCACTACAGGAGTTGGTGGAAGATCAGGAGAAAACTGTGCACAAAGTCAAGTGTTAGAAAAGAAGAATGGGCACAGAAAATATGAAGAAATATCTCGACGTGTTACTTACCTCGGTTATGGTGCTAAATAAAGGAATGACAGTCGGGGGCCTCATCAGCATCGTTGGAAGAAGAATGCTCGCCAACAACAAGGACATTTCCACCTGGGGTACCCAAAACATATCGCAATTCAGTAAGCCAAATACGAAAAGAGTATGACCGAAAGGACTACAACAAATAAATTATAGATCACATCATACCTCAGGCTCACTCTCCTCAACAAGTACAATGGGCAGAGGAACCTCAGGTGAGGCCTGTGAATCAGAAGGGACAAAGGATGTTATCTCGGGATGTGCCACTTCGGGCAGGGTTACCACTTCAGGCGAGGAATCACTCGCATGATCAACGCCATCACCTCCCACAATAACTTCCCTCGCACGTTGGCTGACTCCACGGTAAGAATACGTAAGCCCTGTCATGGGGGAACGGGGAGGAGTCACATCGGTATGAGATGCACCGAAGCGTCCCCCCATAAAAGGGCTCACGGGAGGACTGGAAGGGTCTGGTCTTTCTATTTCAACTCCCTGCAAAACAGTTGTCAAAGAAAGGGGGGAGGGATAAATATACACACAAGTAAAGACAGTCGTCCTCAAGCAAAAAGGAGATAATAATTAAGTCAGCCATACATACCTCCGATTCAGAAGGAGAACGAGAAGACACGACCACGGGCGAAGAGGGAGGATTAGCAGCAACTGATGGGGCATGGGTGGATTGCACCTCAGGGGTCAAGTATACTTCAGTAGTCCGTTTCTTCTGGGACTTGGTGCCCAGAGTCTTCTTCCTCGAGCTAGCTGCACTAATGCTGACCCCTTGAGGAACCCTGGAACTCTTCCTTTTTTTAGCCGTTGGCTCTGAAGGATCCACCACCACCGTGGGGAAAGCAACAGAGGAAGGGACAACGACTGCATGCTGTTGATACTCAGCATTTATTCGGTCTACTTCTGCTTGGGCCTCCCTCCTCACACGCTCAGCCATCTCAGCAGGCATGGGAGGAGGAACGGAGGCTATGGGAAGAGCTTCCACGGGAGTTCGGGGCTTTTGGGACTTCGATTTCAATTTCGATGTCCCACTCTTTGCCGTTCTTGCCTTCTTAGCAGGTGGTGGAGAAGCCCCCTCGTCGGTAGTAATTGCAGTAGAGGGGGCAGCCTTCTTCGCAGCAGCAGTTTTGGACTTTGGCGTGGCAACTGGGACCATGGCACAAAGTGGGGAAAGCTCGTTGGGAGGCGCTTTGTGGGTTGAAATTAGAGGGAATTCTATCCCAAGTACAGAGTTGCCTTTTATCCCTAACTCTAGGGCAGAAAATGAAGAAACGGGAGGATACACAGGCTCTCCCTCAACAAACTCAGCAATTTCAGCTAGTTGCTTCGGCCAATACTTGGTGGCAAATAGAGGGGTCACATCCCCATGCCTGGTAATACTGGGAATGGTGACACACCCAGCCATTGTTGAAGATATCCCCCACAGAGCAGTCGAAGAAAACAAGGAGCATGCCTCGCCAAAGGAGACTTTGGGGTTTGATGATTAGAAAACTGGACGTGGCACCCCCTGGTCAAACCTAAACTGACGACTGCATCGGTTGGGATAATAATTCTCGCTCGTGTATCCCCACTCGGTGTAGGAGGGAAGATATCCAGGATAAAGAAGAAGAACCACGGCAAGCGAGGAATCCTCAATGTCAGGAGAAGGGTCCTGTATCAATCTGGCATCATGATGAAAAAAGTTACAAGTATGAAAAAAGGCCTCTTCTTGATAGGGCCTCATAACGAAACTCTCAAAACGATCAATCACTGAAATCAACTCCTTTCGGATTTGCCTCTTATGATAAATGAAGGATCGAGGAGGAAAAATTGTTTCAGCCGAAGGAGGACTGTTGGGCTTGGCCGCTACGACAGGAAAGCGAAAGTAGAGAAAGCTGGCCAGAAGCACACTGTTGGCAAAATTGGCCAAGTTATAATGGTCAATGGAACGTTCCATGTCAAATAAAGTCCTGTCCAACCAGGTGTACAGGGATCCCAAGGTAATTGCAGCCAGGGGAAGCTTTATGCCTCGAGCTAGGCGAAGGGACAGGTTGATGAGGTCTCTTCGGGGCTGATCGTTGGGCTTGCCCGTAAAAAAGAAACGGGACAAAATCACAAGAATGTAAGCAAGAAGCTCTAACGACGTACCTTGACCAGGGGCAGTTGATGAAGAACTGCCTTCACTAGAACTCTGGAAGAAATAATTGATCAAGGGAGAAAAAGTAGCTTTGTTGGAAGAACCGATGCAGCTTCGGCATATGCGATCCAACTCCAAACGATCCGTAGTCTCTTGAGCATCAAGACCTTCATCGGTGTAAGGCTCATGGCCTGTTGCATCAAGGCTCAGGAGCTCACACACATCCTCCAGAGTTATGGTAAACTCACCCCAGGCAGCAATGAACGTATGAGTATCCACGTTCCAGCGAGAGACCAGTATAGGCAAGGCAGTGTTGTTCTTTGATAGAGTAAACTCACCAAACCACCTTGCCCGTTGCAGCCCAATCTTAGTAAGGACATCAGTATAGGAACTCTGCATGTGAGAGTTCCAGGCAGCAAAGTGCGCGGGGGATCCCCCGAGTGCTTCAAAATCAATATGGGACCATGGGAGGTCCCCTCGCTCTAAGCGAAATCTGAGAGTTCCTGCTGGGGACAGAAATCCCCACTTAGACACCTCTTCGTCCTCATCACCCAACAAGAGGACGTAAAACTTGGAGGAAAAGCAGACAGCCTTACAGGCAATAGCAAAGCCATCACCCTCCCCAAAAATGGGAGAGCGACGGTAAAATCTCAGCTGTTCTTGGCGAGCAGCACCCAGGGCGGAGGCAGCAGTGGTGGTGGCAGACGGAACACTGGTGGCGGAAATGGTGGGGTTTCTTGAAGACGCCATGACAAACAGTGAAGCTGTAACAAAGAAAGCTTCAAGAGAAAAGGGATTGAGAGCAACAATGGGGACGGATGATTACAAACGGTGGTATAGCTCTTACAACAATGGAGTCTCTCTCTCTCTCTTTCTAAAAAAAAGAAGCGACAGTCTGATGAAGAAGATAATAACGAAGTAAGGAAATAAGCAAAGAAGAAGGAAGAAGTGGAAAGAGACCCCTGAGGCCCACGTGTTTAAGGTTCAAAATATTTTGAATATGGATGTTGAGACTTTCAAGTTTGGCGTTTAGATTTCCCCACCCTCGCACGTGCACCGCCTGTAATCATTTCACATGAACACGTGGCACTTCGGGAAGTGCTGTGACAGTTGAAAAGACAGCGCACGTCATTAATGAAATGACGCATAGAGAACAGGAAGAGTTGCCTTCTTCAGTAAGCTTGAGTTTTTGGCGCCAATCTTTTTGTCAGATTTATCTAACAAGGCCCCAATGAAGAAGATGTTCTAACGGTTACATAAAGAAAAATCCATCAAGATGAGTCATTTCGTGCAGACATTTCTTGTCCCAACAAATCTCTCCACGAGGGGGCAAATGTAGAGGGGGCTTGAAGCTCAGCGTGGAAACTCAAGCGTGGTATCTTGGGGAGGCAACTCAGCGTGGCAGCTTGGGGAGGTAGCTCAGCGTGGCAACTCAAGCGTGACATCTTGGTGAGGCAGCTCAGCGTGGCAGCTTGGGGAGGCAGCTCAGCGTGGTAACTCAAGCGTGATATCTTGGTGAGGCAGCTCAGCGTGTCAGCTTAGGGAGGCAGCTCAGCGTGGCAACTCAAGCGTGGCATCTTGGCAAGGCAGCTCAGCGTGGCAGCTTGGGGAGGCAGCTCAGCGTGGCAAGTCAAGCGTGGCAGCTTGGGGAGGCAGCTCAGCGTGGCAACTCATACTTCAGCTTGTTGTGTTAATCATATTGTACCTTTGATTACATTCACTGTAAAGCTGTAACGGTTGTAATGACATAATGATAATAATAATACAGTTTGGGTGAGGTCAAACGGTACTCACGAGAGACCAGGCATGGCAGGACCTGGGAGGGCTTTCATGCCCTATCGAATGACCTCACCATGGGAACTTTAGAGGGACTTGGTTTGGAGGATTGAGAAGTAAGGCACCGTTGGGGCTTGTCCTGACCATCTTAGATACACCTGGTAAAACACCGAAGGACCCTGACCGTGGAACCTCAAGCGGAGCAGCTTGGAGTTCCATCGGGCATTGAGTTATGGACCAAACGACCCTCTACTTAATGTCACATCTACTGTGGGTGATGTCACTAGCCATCTAAACAATGTCAGACATGCACTTGAGTAAACCACCGTGGTATTTGGGGCTGTCAGGCAGTTGGTGAGCCACCTCTGCGACAACAACTCCCTGACACACAGTGGTTAGGCAAAAGGCATGTCTTGGCATTTAATGTTTATGACGTGGAGACAACTAGTGCATCAGGCATTTAATGTTGTGACATAAAGTATGAGGGATGTCTTTCATTGTCTTTAATGACTGAGTTGCCTCGGGGGTGGTGTGGGGGCTATTTAAGGACCCCAACCACCTTTGAGGAAGGGGATCCTCTCTTTGAGAATTGAAAAGAGTTATTGCAAACTAGAGAGTTCACTGACTCACCATTGTCATTTATTACGAAGCTTTTAATACTTGACAGAGATTCTTCAGGGTGTTGTGTGTGTTTTGTGTGTTTTTACTTGCCCGCCAGGGTGTATCTAGGGTGCTTACTTCCCTCTCCCTCTAGCTAAGCCTCTTATAAAGTCCATTAGCATGACCTGAGTTATATACGAGAGTTTTGTGAGTTTAAGTTGAGTCTATCCTCATTGGGTTCATGTTTATATGTTCTATCACTAATCCAAAGCTTTGGCCAATTAACTTGTGATTACCATACTCAATAGGGGTTACGCCTCCATATATAATCTAAAGTACCCTCTTACAGACATATGACCAAGAATCGCATAGCTCTTCAAAATGAAATTGAAAGACTCATCCTATGAGGAAAGCTATCAAAGTATGTTGATCAGGGAAACGAAAGAAGAAACAACGACCGAGCAAGATAGAGGTCTAGATCTCCTCGTCGAGGGGAGGAGAACAAGAAAAGAAACCATGAAGTTGATCCAGAAGAAGACCCTGATCTTCCCAAGAGACCAAGGCAGCCAGAACGAGAGGTATTTTTAATATGCTTTGGGTCATTTGACTGTAATGTTATAACAGGTGGAAATGCAGGAGGAGGAGATCTTACTGTAGAGAGAAAAGCTTACCTCGGTGAGGCTCAAGCTTGCTCGTACATTCAGCGAATAAATCTAGCTGAAGAGGATCGCCCGAGAAAGGTGAATAAAGAGAAATTAGTCATTGGTTTCTCAAAGAATGACCTTGAAGGTGTTCTGTATCCTCATGATGACCCATTGGTGATCAAGATGAGAATGAAGGAGGTCATAATTTTAAGAGTACTGGTTAATAATGTTAGCTCGAAAGACATCATGTTCTACTCGTGTTTCGATAGTTTAAATCTAAAGCTATCTCAACTGGAGCCTTATCATAGACCCCTCATTGGTTTTGCTGGCGAGAAAGTATTTCCACTTGGGAAGATCAAGTTGGATATATTCATTGGTACGTGGCCTGCTTGTCGAACAGAAAGAATACGTTTCTTTGTGATGGATAAGAATGTTCAATCATCATATAATATCATCATGGGAAGAGTAGGATTGAAGAAGTTCGAGGTTGTACCATCTACAGTACATCAGTGCCTAAAATTTCCAACAAATTTTGGAGTAGGAGTTGTGAAAGGCGATCAGAAAGTAGCTCGGGAATGTTATTATTCATCCACCGAGCAAGAAGAACTGGAAGAATCAAGGAAAAAGACTACTACCCATCAAGTGGATGAAGGTGCAGAAATTGAAACATTAGATCCTAGAGATGAGTCACAACTCGTGAAGGGTCAAGTGGTGGAAGCTACTAAAAACATCATTCTGGACGATGAGCACCCTGAATGTACTACTCATGTAGGTTCGTCATTGGAAGACTCATTGAAACAGGAATTGATAACTTTCCTTAGAAGCAGAAAATAAACTTTTGCGTGGAGTCATGAAGATATGTCAGGGATAGACCCAAATTTCTTATGTCACGAGCTCAATGTGAATAAGGAGATCAAGCCAGTGAAGCAGAGAAGAAGAGTGTTCAGCCCGGAGAAGAGTCATGCTATACAGGAGGAAGTTGAGAAGCTCCAGAAAGCTTGTTTCATTGAAGATGTTAAATATCCAGACTGGTTAGCAAATGTGGTGATGGTAAAGAAAAAGAACAACAAATGGAAGATGTGTGTAGACTTCACCGACCTCAACAAAGAATGCCTAAAGGATCACTTTCCATTACCCTGAATTGATCAACTAGTCGATGCTACCTCTGGACACGAGCTGCTGAGTTTCATGGATTCTTATTCTGGCTACAATCAGATTAAAATGAAACCTGAAGACAAGGAGAGTACTTCTTTCATTACCCCTAGGGGAACTTATTATTATAATGTTATGCCTTTTGGTTTAAAAAATGCAGGTGCGACATATCAGAGGTTGATGAACAAAGTATTTCCTGAACAAATCAGTTGCAATATGGAAGTCTATGTTGACGATATGCTGACGAAGAGCAAAAAAGTTATTGATCATCTAGTTGACTTAAGTCAGACTTTTGATCAACTAGATAAATACCAAATGAAGCTGAACCCGACGAAGTGTATATTTGGAGTATGAGAAGGCATGTTTCTCGGATACATTGTCAACCAATGAGGCATTGAGGTGAATCCTGAAAAGATCAAAGCTCTATTAGGTCTAGGATCTCCAGCGACGAAGAAAGAGGTGCAAAGTCTTACAGGAAGAGTAGCAGCACTCAACAGATTTGTATCATGAGCAACTGATCGATGTCTCCCATTCTTCAAGACACTCCGAAAGACTTTTGAGTGGAATGATGAATGTGAGAATGGTATTCAAGACTTGAAGAAATACTTGGGAGCACCTCCACTGTTGTCCAGGCCGGTGATGGGAGAAAAATTGTACTTGTACCTAGCAGTATCGGAGAATGCAGTTAGCTCGGCGTTGATCAGAGTGGAGAATGGAGTGCAGAAGCCAATTTATTATATGAGTAAAGCCTTCCGAGGAGCAGAGATCAGATATCCAAGGATGGAAAAGTTAGCACTGGCGTTGATTGAAGTGAGTAGGAGAATGAGGCCATACTTCCACGCTCATACCATAGTCGTATATACTGATATGCCATTAAGGCAAGCCCTTCAGAAACCATAAAAATCAGGGAGATTGATGTACTGGGCAATAGATCTCGGTGAATATGATATAGTCTGTGAACCCAGATCATCGCTAAAAGGGCAGGCTGTAGCAGATTTTATAGCAGAGTTCACATATCCTGATACCCCCAAGGAGCAAAAGTTACTCGCCGATCAACCTGTGGATGTTACAGGATCAACAAACACAAGCTCAGACCAACTCCGGTTGGTAAAAAAGTAAGTGGATGTTACAAGATCATCCAATTCGAGCTCAGACCAATTCCGATTGGTAAAAGAGCAAGGAGAGATGATCGACGAAGAGCAAGAAATATCCGAGGAGGATAAAAGGAAGCAACAAATATTTCACCGAGGAACTCTGATTGATCAAAAATTTGAAGACGAGTTACTTATATGGAGGCTATATGTAGATGTCTCATCTTGCACAACATGGAGGCTATATGTTGCCAATTTTTTATGACAACCCCATGCTCAAAATAATCCCTATTGGCATCAGGGAGATTGACTACTAAGGCTCTATTTAAAAATCTAGTTTTTAAATAAAAAATGTTATCATTAACTGCCCATCTATAACAAAACATAATCTTAGGAATTCCTATGTGAGTTCCATGGATTTGATTTAATCTATGCACCCCATTAACTATTCTCCATGTGTTGGGGGCTATTCTTGCAGGAACAACGTCAAAGTACTGACAAAATTCCAAACACAAGGGATTTAGTGGAAAAGAAAATCCACACTCAGCAATAAAAAGACTGGGGAACCAATGTCCCTCAGCCAAGCGAAAATAATCAGAAGGCTCAGAAAGATCTTCCAGAACAACCCAAGAGGGAATAAAAAAATCAGAACGAAACTTATCAAGAGATTCAACAGGGTAAACCATGATGAATTAAAGAAATGAAGAAGAAGGAAGAAAATCTTACAGAAAAAGAGTGGATCTGATGACAACGGACGATGGAAAAGATGAATACACGGGAGAGAAAGAGACGATGGAAAACTCGAAAATACAAATTTAAAAAGGTAGAAGACGATGGGAGAGTCTGTGAAGTTTAAATACCTTGCCTTGGGAAATGCTGAAGTAATGATTACAAAAAGAAATAATTACGCTACCGGCGGCTAAAGGAACAAAAAGGGCGTGGCAATCGAAGTGAGAAGAAACGATTACGCTACCGGCAGCTAAAAAGATAAAAAGTACGCAGAGATCGAGGCGGTTGTGAAAATTCAAAAAGCCTAATTCTACGAATTTGGAAAGACAAATAAATACAAGGGAAACATTCCTAAAAATCAGGAGGACTATTTAAAGCTATGCTATTCCGAGAAAGAATGTTCAATACTCCTCAAAATTCGAACTATGAAATATTGGGGGATTCTGCTGATACCAAATTTAATCTGCTGACATGGATTAATAAAGTGAAGACACATGGCAGTCTACGTGGCAACAACAACCACTTCCGAGGAACTCACACGCTCCGAGGAACCATACTACAATGAGGAACACTGTTTCCCAGAGGAACTCATACGCTCTGAGGAACGAGAACTCCGAGGAACTCTTGAGCATCGAGAAGCTTAGGCGGTCCGAGCTGCACCTCAAACAAAGCATTAATAGCGGGATAACCAACAATTTGACTATTCATTAAATGCTTATCATTCAGACGCACACGCTTAAGGAACATTGAATGTAACACCCTTTCATATGTACATCATTTAATGTATTACCCTTTCACATTACAGCCTCAGGGCTATAAATACATTGTACAATCCTCATTGAAGGGGACCAGAATTTCTTGATAGAACTTATAATGGAGAATTCCTAAATAATCAACAATAACATAACAGTGGACGTAGGCCGTTCTTATAAGGCTGAACCACTTTAAAATTCTTTGTCTCATTTATTTATCTGTGATTGAATAATTAGAGTGATTTAATTTTTTACATCAACAGTAATGATTGGTATCGAACATATTTTATTTGATTCAATATTTTTTTTATTTTTATATTTCATTTACTTATTTCGTTTCATTTACTTTGTTATGCGGAGAATTTTACCACATGTTTTTTATTCCCGTGATTTTTGTATTAGACCTAATCAATATATTTATTATTATTTTGAGTTGTGAAAGTTTCATATAAGAGAATTCCATGGTCTATTTTCCAAGGGTCTTGAGTGAGTCTATCACTTTTACATGTTTCATTCTTTAACTCCTATAGATCTTTACCATTTTGGGTTTGTAGTCACTATAACAGCGACCTCTTAGGGGGAATCACACCACTTTTCCAGACCAACAATTTGAATAAACCAAAGTATATCGAGAGAGTTACTTATTTGAATTTACTTAATACGACATCCAATGCACGAGGTTGATTCTGTTCATGATTTAGGGACTGTGGGAAATGATACCTTTAGTAATTGTTTAATGTATGGTTCAATGGGAAATGTTTCGAGTCACCATCCACAACAAAATTTTGAATTAATTTCCAATATCTCCTCACTTTGACTACATGGTAGGTAGTGTGAGGAGAAGTTCAACTATCTTTCGCTTTCTGCACGAGGAGAGATGGATATAGAAGTGAAGAAATACTTTCGCATTATCGACAAGTTGGACATAATGTCTTCACAAATGGTTGTAGACTGCAACAATTTATGAAGACATTTTTTTAGATTTTTTTTTTGTTAAAGATTTGGTTTGTGCTATCGAGTGACCGTTGTTCACCACTTTTTCTAGGTGGTAGAATTTTCCCTTTTACACCACCAGAATCATCACATATAACTGAAGGATAGAGTTTTTACAAATTAGAAGGTTAGGTCCAGAGTAGAACCAAAATACTTGTGGTGGTGTAGCATTTCCCCTAGCCCTAGAGGCCCTCAACCATAGAAGGAGCTACACCAGGGGAGTAGCCCCTAAAAGGTCCCTATAGTAGAAAATCAGGGTTATTATGGCCATTATTGGTAAGAGAATTACATTCAGTCGATGAGAACAGGGCCTACGAGACCCATTTTATCATAATCGATCGTAGTGATAAGGTCAGCAGATCTGCCGGTAAAGACTTCTTTTGATGTTTCATTTAGAGGTAATGGTTACACTTGTGGCGAGTGAGGAAACTTATGTAGTACATGCCTGGGATACTATTACAATTATTTTTATGTTTTACGCGTATGAATCTTACTTTTACACCTAGGAGTTCTTGTTATTTTATGAGTAATGTGTTTACTATGATTAAGAGATATGTAGATTTTTATCATCAAGTTTTTTAAATGTAGATATCCAATCGAGTAGGGGTGTTGTCTTGCACTTTTGTTGTGGAGATGTGGTAGTGTGTTTGGCTAGATTAGTATTCAGAGACTTTATTATTTTAGACATGTATTCTTATGATTTTACTATGGATCTTCGATTATTTACTATGTAATATTCTTATATCGACTACCATTGGTAGGCTTTTATGGTTTCTATTTTCAAGCAGGGGATATTTGTTATAGTTGTTCTTAGTCTCGGGAGAGGTCCTATCACACACTTGTCTATATAAAGATGTGAGGACATCATAGAGGATTACGATTTCTTATATATATTATCGACATTCCTTGATCCTTCAACTATTATTCAAAGAAGTACGGAGTTACCACCTATATGAGAGATTAAGTATAGCCTTAGTGTTGGCACTAACATTTGGCCCATTGAGAGGGCATGGTATTCGCAAAATCCATTGGAGATGTAAGAGTGACGTGAGAAAAGACCTCATAATTTTGAGCCAATACTTTTTTAGAGGAGCATGTCACCATGGGGAAGCTTTAGTGCTAAGTTTTAAGGGGTTGATGGTTCATCAGGGTTATATAAACCACTAGGAGCTGGAAAGGGTCACGTTATGGAAAGCGTGTTTATTTTCACGTATCTGTGGACTTTTTGATTAGTTGAGAGGAGTATATTTATGTTAAAGTTGGAATGGAGCTTGAGCTATCGCCAACTATGAAATAAGAAAAAGGATATCTTAGAGATATTTTATAAGACAATATGGAGCATGTGCATCCAGGTCATGCCAGTCGGTTTACCAATTATCCATCCGTGATTGTGAAGTTGTCATTTAGTGTACTTTGACTTTAAGTGAATTAATTTGTTATGGTTATTAGTGATATCTTGTTGAAGAGGATGTTGTTTATAGAAGTGGTGGTTGTTACACTTAAATTTTTGTCATAGGTGGTTTAGGCACAAACACTGAACTTATTCTGAAAGATAGTATTGAAGATGTAATTGGGAGAAATTTCCCTTTCAATGTTTGATGAAAGGATAAGGTTAAATTTCCAAGGGAGATCACTTGTTCCTGGGGGTACGGAACTATGAAAGGTAGTTGTGGTCGATTCCCATCTTTTATGGTTCACTTTACATTTCAGAAGCGACTGTATTTGCACTTATTATAGGAGTTAGTTTTGTTGGTGATGAGAAGCTGCTAATGGCACAATTGGTGTCTAGGTGGGTCGCTTATAGTAGTGATGGAAGAGTATCGTAGAAGTTTGAAGATTTGTAGTTATTATATATTCTAGTGTAGAAGCGGGATAGTATATCCTCAGATTTTGTTTCCCGTGGAGTACAGAGTTCCCAAAGGAGACATGGGGATATGCAAGTCATTTTAGCTAGGCTGACTAAGTTAATTTGATGTAAGAGTTAGAAATGTATTCATATTAGAGTTTGTTTGGGACACACCAGAGGAGATGGTGTTCATAATAGGTAATATGAAGATTGACAGAGAAGGAATAAGAGATTTCAAGATGAGAGGATGCATGTTTTGGTTTTCATGGAGGGAGATCAGGTTCTTTTGAAGACCTCCCCGATGAAGGGAATTGTGATGTTCGAATTCAAAAAGGAAGTTGGAATTCTGATACATAGGTCATTTTCACAATCTTAGATAGGGTGATGCTGGTGTCACGTGACGTTATTCAATCACTATCAGCATGCGCATGATGTCTTCCACGGGTATATGTTCGAAGGTACAATTTTTAGATCGAAGAAAGAGTAGATTTCATATATTTGTGTGACGATGCTATGTGGGCAAGATATTCTTATAACATTGAATAAGTACATAAAGAATATCAAATCTCGAGGATTACATTCCTTGTTTAAGGGGGGGGGGGGGGGGGGGGGGTGTAATACACCGTATTTTTATGTAATAATTAATTAGTTGTAAAATTGATTATTTATTTGTGAGTAGTTGTTATTTGCATGACATGTAGTATTTCACTTAGAATAATTTTTATATGTTGATAGGAGATACGTATATGTGATTGTATATGTGTTATGTAAATAACACTCTTAGGAAATTAACTAAAAATTCAAATGTTTCAAGTGACTTAGTTTTATGGGAGACTATGCAATGGTCTAGGACTTGGTGTCGGGGGATCCTTGTTTGTATTATGCCCTTGGTATTGGGTTCAACCCATTGTGAAGTAGTTTCATATAATGCCGAGTGGAACCTAACAAATTTATAATTAAGTTTTACCTTAATTAACTTGTACTAGTTTAATAGATTAACTTATTGGGGAAATTTATTTATTAAAACATGATTTATTTCATGTTTACCATTGGGATGTTTAGAATATCCATTATTTACTTTATAAAGTAGTATTTAAATCTATTGGGTTGATATATGGATTGGTTTGATCCAAGGTTCTAAAAAACGCAGGGCGTGATCGAGGCGTGGAGGCCAAGCCTTAAGCCTTAGAAGCCTAGGCGGGCCTTGGCGTAAAAAGGCGTGAAAAGGCATTTAGGCCTTTTTAATATATTTTAATATTTTTCAACCATAACATGGCTATTAAAATACTAAAATTGTACATATCATAAAAATATGTCTGAATGTTTGCAAATAAAAATACTATTTGATTGTTTTGGATGAGATAATGGTCCGGTTTGCAAAAAAATCTTTAAAAGGCGATATCGTTTCACTAAATCATTGTTGTTTTTAGAGAAAAAGTACGCCTTAAGGGTTTTTCCAAGCATAAGGCGTCAAAATCTTAAGGCGGGGCGTTTCTCCCAAGCCTCAAGCCTAGGCGTGCCTAGGCGGAGCCTATGCGAGTTTTTTAGAACAATGGTTTGATCTTTGGTACACTTGACTTCTAAGGTTGAGGCTTATATTAAGACTATGCCTAATGTAGTTGAAAGAACTATTAGGTGATTCATGAGACAAGCCTAAAACACATTTTGACAGTTGAGAAACCTTAGAAAACTTGAGATAAGTGGAACAAAGGTTTGGAGGATAAATTTGGTTTTTTAGGACATTGATTTTTTAATCATCCCATGGGCAAGTTTACATCGATAAAAAAATTAATTTGGATTGTGTTATGGTAGTAATAGTCCTTGGAATCTAGATAAAATTGATATATTCAGAATAATATTAATGATTTATATAAAATACCCCTTGTTTAATCCAAAATTTAACCAAATCTGAGATGAATCGGGTAGAATTATTAACCTAGAGTTTTGAAACTCAAAATCGGAACTTAATGCCCAAATCCTTCTTTAAGGAACCTATAACTTATGGTCATAATTTATTTGTTGATATAATAGTGTTTAAAGCACATTATAGGGTTTTGTTCAGGTGTTAGGACCTCAGGCAAGGTCATTTATGGCGGATTAGGGTTTATGAGTTCGTAAATTTGGGTTTGGGGAAGAAAAAAATCAAGTGTGAAGGTTTAGATACGCGCATCCTACGAACGATTAGTATCCCCATGTGAACGTTTATGACGCGCATCATGCGAACGGTTGTTCACACTCAAGGACGTTCTGGATTATGTGGTTTTATGTTCAATACTTGAGATGGATGTATTGGTTTATGACTTATAGTATTGATTTATAAACATATGTTGATGACTATAGAATATAGTGGTAATATAATAGATGTGTATATGATGAAATATGCCTTGAGAACCTCAAAGACTAATTTGTTAGAGATGTGAATATTTAGAAAGAAAACTTAAGACGGTTAAAACAAGAGATCAATGCTTAGTAAGCTAGTTACTATTTAAGCATGAGTTTATAATGGAATAAGAGAATCTTAATAAGAAAGACAAACTTAAATCTATAAAAGTAGAGATAGATAATTAATGATAAACTATATCACATTGGGCCATACACGGGCTCAGGAGTAGAATCGAATGCTTATTTTAAGTTGTTTATGTTGGATAACTTAAACAACTTAAAATATACTTAATATGGGTGGAAGATGTATTATTATTATTTTATCCCAACCTTAGTTATTCCTTACTCTTGTAGGCTTCCTTTAACTCTCATTGTTGAATTATTTTCCGCATGTCTTGGGTCATTATTGCTGCAGTAGACTTGGATCATCCGTTCGATATTTCTAACATGTAGGAGTCATATATTATTAATTTTTACATCTTTTTAGTTATTTTATATGAAAAATCTTAAAAACTCAATCTGAAAAGTTAATTTCCACAAAGTAGAATTATTTTTCAACATCTTGAAAGATATAAGAACACTCTCATACATAATATGTCAAAGATAGTTGGCCCATAAATATATGAAAAATGGGAGTGAATTCGGTTTATATCAATGACAATTCTAAAAAATTTCTTGAAATTATTTAAAATATATCAATGTCAATATGGGAGCTATATATTAACTGAGATTTATTTTTCAATATTAATTTTAATATGATAAATCAATTGAAGTGTAAGAAATTAGCGTCTCTGAGTAGTATTATAGAGATATTTTGTAGAAACATTGCAAACCATAATTTTTAAACTAGGTCGACCATGTTTATATCCACACTGGAGATATTACCCGATAAATTTCACTATCTCTAGTTCACTAACATGGAAACAAAAGATTATGAGAAATTCTAACACCTTGCAACCCGCAACCAACAAGAAAATAATACCCTTTCGTGTTATAGACAAATAGAAAAAAGTGCAAGGTCTTATTTCATCTTGACTCCTCACTACGACATCACTTTCAACTGTGAATATATACTAAATTTTAAACCTATCAAGAAAAATAATCATAATAAGTGAACATGTATGTGAGTGGAACTTTCTTTTTCTAGAAATTAAAGTTTTCTAGTAAACACAAGCACATTGCTCATATGGGTTTGTCTTTGATTCTTAGCTCATGTGGGTATTGGATTTATAACATGGATAAAGATATTTTTGGGAAGAAACTTGTGCTAAAATAAGGTTTTTAGTTTTATTCTTTGCTTCATATGGAGTTTTTGGGTTTCTAAACTTAAACATGCAAATGGTACGCATTTCTCTCAATAAAAATCTCATGATCTATAATCCATGTAAGTGTAAGATATTCATACAAGTGAGAATTAGTGTAGGTGGTGAAATCCTACTGAGATAATTTCCAAGAAAATGGGCTAGAAAAGTAAATAAAATTCACAGAATCACATAACCAAAGTTATATGTGGTTCGACAACGAACCTAGGTCCACTGGGTGTTTATCTCTTTAAATTGATTAATTCGTAATAACATGAATTACATGCCCATTTTTCCCAGGGGTGAGGGTTACATCTATAGGGAATAGAAAGAGGATGAGTCATGTAGGACTCTAGGACTTTTGGATTGCAGTGTGATTGAATAGATCCAAGACCAAGATCCTTCTTTATTAGATTCTCTTTCATTTGTATCATCAATATATGAAAATTCATTTGATATGTCGGAAATGTGTCAATTATTCCGATCTAGTCGAACAACACCAGTGGTTCCCCCCCAAATTTCCTCCAACGTTTTATAGCCTTGAAGGAGTGAAGAGGTTTTATCATAGGTGAATTTTGATTCTAGTCAGCGGTGATGTTTTATTTCCAATCAAGAATGAAATTGAATGGGCACAACGCTTATTATTTTTTTAAGTAAAAATTCATAATGTTATGTCCGTTAAGTTTAGAGGGCATACTTTTGATTTTCCCTAGATTTTTAAGGGTACGCAGAAAATATGCATGTAAAGGAGCCCAAAAGGTGAGACATGTTTATCAGACATCACCTAGGTGTCCGTTTAAATGATGAATTTCTTTAGAAGATGAACCAAACTATTCATAATATTTTGACTACTACCGTTTTCCATCTCCACCTCCACTATTCAAGACATTAGAGCTCTTAATATTTTTCTTATCTGTAAATCTTCTTTGCTTCTCATTTTTCATTTTCTCTGCAAGAGATAATATGTTCCTTTTAATTTCTTTATATTATTTTGTCGTCTTCCTTATTGGATTAAAAAATGGTGTACGCTTTTAATGATAAAACAATAAGAGAGTTTAGGAAGAGGTTTTCTATTAACGACTAGGTAGTTATAGAATGTGCTGAGGAACCAGTAGATTGTGATAATATAAAAGGAGGGCACTGGATACATACCCAATATATTATTGATGGTGGGATTATCTTCCCCAAAACCAACCATATGTTGAATTTTGTATGTTTTTTAGACTAGTACCTACTAAATGTAGCCCAAACATATGGAGAACTGTGAATGAGTTACATAAAATCGGGTGAATTATATGAAACCTAAATCATAATCTGTGAGGTATTTCTACTCATGGGTCAAAACATATAACAACAACTTCTACTTGAAGACAAGAAAGGATGAGCGAGTCCCTGTTATGAATCTTCTTGACTCTAATAAGGGTTATTGGAGTCATAAGTTGACTGCAAGTAAGTGGCAACATCCACTAATTCCTAAGCGTGGAGAGTCCTATATGGTATTAGGTTCCCCACAAGATAGGTTGATTGTTGATTTTTCCATGCATTTTGATGTTTTTGACCAAGTTTGACATAAAACATTTGCTAAAATACCTTTTTATTTGTTTTGTGTAAAATATTATAAGAAAAAGTAACATACTATCACTCATCTTAATTGGCCCGATCTTGCTAATGTTTGCAATTTGAAGAGGCCCTTATTTACTGGTGCTGAACATCCCAGGTTAGCATCCTAGCTACTCAAGTATGGAAAGACATGTGGATACAATTCACGACATCCCAGTCCCCTTATGTAATGAAGGGTTTTCATGTGGATTCACCTCCTTCTTCTTTGAGTGTGTAGATGTCACCACTTATCCTCCTTTGAGTCTATACATGTCCATATTATCCAAGCTCTACTTCCATACACATATGAAAAAGAAATGGATCCAAAGAAAAGAATTACATCTCTGTTGGATGAGTTCGAACTCCCCACTTATCCAAAGGCTCAAACTTCCAAAAGGAAGGAGGTCGGAGGTTTGCTCGAATTAGTTAACCTGTAGAATTCTCCCAATAAAAATAAATAGCAGAAGAAGATCAATCCTAGAGATTTTCCTTCTATCGCTGCTAACATTTCCAACAAAAAGGTGGATGCCCCCCGCCCACTAAGGGTATGGGTCTCAAAATAATTTCAATTTATATGAACACAAACTCCCCCCCCCCCCCCACACTACTAAGGAGGATCATTTGAAAGTTATATAAAGAGCAGGTCGAAAGGTTGACTACTGAATAACTCATTTTCATATTGCTTAGGCGTTAACTCTGGTAAGCCTTTGTTCCTTAATTGGGTTTTGAACTTAGGATTTTCTACAGCAGTAACTTGTGATAGCCTTATTTTTTTGTACTTTATGGCGGACTTCGTCGATGTCCTCGACAAAAGGGCCGACCAACCCAAATCCAATGATGATCTGGAACATGCTTTGGAAAAAATCCCAAGAGCCTCGCAAGGCCACCAATAAAGCATGTGATACCAATAAGAAGGCCACAATGCTTTACATGGACAAATTGAGGTCAGAGAACAAGTAATTGGAGTAGAATGTCGAGGAGAATAATCGAATTCTATCTGAGGTTCTAAAAACCTAAGAAAAGGCCTATGACTAATGTTTTGTGCATTCCTTTGGCCAGACCAATAAGTAGCTGCCTTTGTAAGTATAACTTCAAAAATGGCTAGAATTCAACCTCAAATAAGACTGAGGTCCCTTCTAAGTCTGAATTTTATAGGGAGCATTGTCCATGTTTCCCATGAATGGATGAGGAAGAGGAAAATGCCCAAGGTAGTGTCCAAGTAAAGGATATGGTTGATAGGGAGAAGGAGGTTGTCGACTAGGACAAGGGTCCCACCAATTAATAACATGTGAAGGAGAAGGAAGGACGAGATAATTAGGTTTAGATTAGGTTTATTTATTTTTTATATTCCCCTATATTTTGATAAACATGTTTTAAAGTCTTGACTTGGATAACCCGATCTGCAATCGGGGTGCGATATGTTTTGCCTTATCATAAATAACTTTGGACAAGATCCCTAGAACAATAACCAAGATTATTCACCTATCGAACCAAATTATGTTAGTTTAAAAGGTCAAAACACCAAGAACATTACCGCAATGGGTTAAAATGAAAATAAGAAAAATCCAGAAAAGTAAGCCAAAAGCGAACTCTGGATCTTTTAAATAGACTTCCAAACCGATGATCAATCAATTAAAGTCCATCCAGACCGATGATCTATCTATTAAATCCACCCCAAATGATAATCGGTCAGTTATCCCCTCACATATGGATCTTGTCAAAACCCCTCAGATCCACCATCCAAGATCTTTAATCGATCGATCAAACATCCTAATCTAGACCCCTATAAATAGATGTCCTAACCAAACTTCAAAAGGGCACCAAAGCCTGACCTTGATTCGATTTTTCACTTTCTTCTCCACTAAGAATTTGAGAAACTCGATATCATTTTGAGAAGTCCCAAAGAAGATCATACTTCAGAGAATTTACTTTCCCCTAGGGAACGTTCGTACTTCCAAAAAAGTCACTTAGGTTCCAAAAGAGGTTCGTAATTTTGAAAAGTCGCCTCTAAAATAAGAACAGAGGTAAACCTATATGCCCACTCCGTGAACATCGACACTTATAAATGAAGCTCAGCCTAAACAGAGCACTGCCATCAACAGGCATCTTAAATGGGGGCCCTTTCCCTATAAAAAATTGGGTCAGGCTATAAAGGTAAGGAAAATCTACATAAATTTTAGGTCAAACACCTCCTATATATTTGGTAAATAACCTTTCCCCACATTTCAGGTCAAATACCTCATATATATATATATATATATATATATATATATATATATATATATATATATATATATATATATATATATATATATATATATATATATATATTGTGATACACTATCATGTTTATCTCTTTTAGCCCAACCCCCGTTTAGGGGACTGGGTATGCACTTTACAGTGCTTATATTTAAAGCTTGGTTTTTAAACCAGAACCATTGTAAATTGAATTCACAAGCTCATATGTTAAAATCGTTCTACTCGAATTCCATAATAACCATTACAAAGCATGAAAACATACTTTTCAAAATAGTTCTAAGGAAATTATTTATGAGTCGAGTCATTCCGAAACTTTTCATAAGCCAAAGTTTGAGATCCGACTACTCCCACCGCTTCTCATAAAAAACAAATCATTTCCTCACGGCAGCACCCCGAATATGTGTTTTCATATTAAATATTTGCCAAACATCATCTTATGATTAGACATGATTTTAACCTGTAAGTATATCAATCCAACACAATGAAAATATATATTAAGCACTTAGATTCACAAATAATGTAATGTTGTATATTTTATATTTGGTATCATGTCACCTTCACCCATAAATATTCCCCATTATTTGGAACTACATTGGTTTTGATCCCAAGTCTTCTTGTGCAATTAGAAGTTGTACCGAACCAAACTCGTAAAGTGCAAGACACGTAATACATCTCTTAATGTATTATTTCTTAAGGGTGCATTCGACCCCAGTCCAAACTCCCACAAGGATGTCTCGATCATGTCATACTTAGCGCGACAGCTCCAAACCATCCCGAAGGTTCAATAATAACTCCAAGTTAATAACCACCCCACAAGTGATGGATGTCTTTATCGATGACTTTGGATCGACTCCCTTTCTGACACACCACCGAAGTTAACCTCTGGTCTATAGATATCTTGTCCGCCTTTTAAGACAAGCACTACACTTGCACACACATCACGTTAGAACATATGAACAACCCGAACTACATATAATTTGATCTCGTGCTTACTCGAGTACGTAGGCATAATAACGAATCCTTCTTGTGAGCTCCATATTTTACAATATGCATCATGATATATCGTCCGTAAATATATGAAACTTTCTCTCCCTTATAGTGGCTTACACTCGTACAACAAAATGAGATATCAAAATATCTCAATGTAGTGATCTCTTGCGCATCCCATACAAATAGGAAAACACACATACGTACTACATACCACCGAATTACGTAGGATTTCATCCCTAGTCTCCTTGGGTATGTAGGCACAATACTAAGTCATTTTCCTGAGCACGAGCCTAGACAGCATATCACTCAATAAGTTATCACAACGGAGATGCACCAATCTCTTATATTTCATTTCTATCTATCCTCAAACCTCTAAAGAGATGTAAATCTATTTCAAAGGCAATATCTTTGGTACACTTTCATACATACCAACGACCACCTGTTATGCACAAGCACATAGTTATGCATAAGCGCTCATGTGTACCTGTGTTGGTTAAAGTAACGTTCTTTCACCTTTCATTGATACCATTTCATACGTAAGCCCCTATCTACATTTAAGGGATTCTCGACCAAAGTTCTCTAAACCAGTTCTACAAATAACTAAAAAGTAATCAATTTATATTAAGAGCGATAATATGCATATAATTAAGTAAGAGTAAAGAACAAGTGTGGTGTGTAACACCTTCCCCACTCGTAACCCAATTCTTGAACATGCATAAGAAGAATCTCTGAACTAACACGAAACTTAAACCTGCCTTAGGAAGGTGGAGTACCAGAGACTCTAAATAAAGTTGCAACCACTTGAGATTTTGCACTGGAAGTGGTAAAGCATCTCAATGGAATTTATCATGGGGTTTTTGAGATCATATAAAGGACATGACTACATACGGGTTATTATTGATTAACTAATAAAGGTGAAAGTCTTTGAGTATTATTAGTTAATACTCACATTGAGTTTTTTATTTATGCCTCTGTCTCTCTCTCTCTCTCTCTCACTCTCTTTCTAGTCCCCATTCAAACCCTAAATAGGGTTGCATGGCAACCCCTACATATATATCCCTAACCCTACTACGAAACCACCTGATCCTTATCATACTTGGAACAAATCCTTTACAAATGTTGTTAATGATTCATCTTCATCTGAAGATATCGCTTATTTAAAAACTCACGGGGTAAGAATTTAACTTATGTTGTGTAATGTTTTGCCTCCTAAATCCTAAGAATATCAACCATGTAATGAAACAAATATCAACTCATCGTTTTGTTTAAAAAATTGTTACCACTCCCTAAATTTTATATTCAATTGTATATTTATTATAAGGAAAAAATTTCAATTGAGTCAATTTATATGTATTTCTTTAATTCCTGAACAAAACATTTTGAGTTATAGGATAGAAGTTGAGTTAGTGACCTTTCAAGACTATGACATTTTTGTTGAAGATGTAACGTTCAAGTCAAAGATATCACATGCCGTGTTTCGTTCCTTATTTGATCGTCAACGTTCCAAGGATCTCTCAGGTATGAATGCATATATTATTGTTGAGCCTTGGAAATTAATTATTGGGCCTTAGAATTTTGTTTATCTACTTTTAAAATCACAGTATATTTTTTCTAGAAAAATATTTTAATTTTAATATTGTCGTTAGAACGACTTATCCAGGTCCTTAGAATGAGTTTCGGGTTTCATTCGAATGACTTCTAATGATGTCCCTTTTTGGTTTGCACTGACTTCCCATTAGAAGTCTTGTTTCTATCTTATTCCATTGAGAAGCATGTGTCGTTCGAATGACCCTCTATTTCGTTCGAACGAGCCTGGGCTATTTGTTTTTCAAAAAGATCAATCGTTCATGCAGTTTTCTCCCCAACCTCCCACTAACTTTTCCCAACCATTTATGTAGTGTAGGAGAGAAGTTTTTGGACAAAACTTTTCCATCCCTTTAGAGAGAGATATCCTTACAAAATTCTATGAGAGTTTTTCTTCAAAATTGATGAGTTAATTTTCAAATCAAAACTCAAGTTTACACCCAATTTGTTTTGATTCGAGTTTCAACATACATATATAAGTTGAAATCAATTATTTGTATCATGTTTATCATTATCTACATTCTTGAGAATTGTTTCTTGCGAGGGATTTTGTGCTCGTGGTTTTCATACGGTGGACTCTGCATGTGTGACGGTAGCAGTGCCCCTATCATTGGACTCTGATACATAGTTGGAATCCTGCTTTGTCACTAGGAAGAGGTTAAAGGAACGAAGAGCGTACAGTCTTGCGAGGGTATCAAGTCATTATTTAAGTATTATGTCGTGTCCTTGTAGTAATTTCGTACTTAGTAGACTTGTTGTTGGCCGTCTGAAGATTTTCCCATTGTGGGTTTTCCTCCTACATCATGATGTTATGGTTGTTTATTTTATATTACAATTTATCTAGACGCATGCTTAGTTTAAAAAGATAAAAAAATAGCCATAAAATGTTGTAATTGTTATTTACTTAATTAGGATAATTTAGTTTATGTTTATGTTAATTCAATCTTGAATTAGTTTGTGTAGATTTAAACGTGATTGAATTTTTATTTAGAGAAAATTAATTTGAAGAAATCAAAATTTGGAATTACGGAACCATCGCATTTTATAAGAGGTATTAGAGTCGGTTCACTAAATTATCATGTCAGTTCCTTTTAGGTTTGAATATGGAAAATTTATCTTATTAGAGGTTTATTATTTTTTATGGTTAGAACAATGCGTATTGGAAAACGCGTTTGAGGTCACATTTAAGTGGTTGGATGAGTAGGTTTGGCAATCGGTTGTTAGAGGGTGGTCTCCACCGACGTGTTTACAAGGAGAAGTCTGTGTTCCTCAACCCATAGAATTATCGAGTTAGGATGAGCATAAGCTAGCAAACTATAATTCACGTGGTTTAAATTCTCTTCTTAGTGCGGTCACACCGGAGCAGTTTCACCATATTATGACATGTGAAATGTCTAAATAGGCTTGGGACACACTCCAACACACACATAAAGGTACAAGTTATGTTAAGGCTTCCAAACTCCAAAACCTCTCCACTAAATTTGAAACCATTAAAATGAATGAGAGTGAATCCTTTTATGAGTTTTATTCTAGATTTTTTGATATTATGAACTCGTCTTTTAACTTGGTAGAGAAAATACTTGACAACCATGTCATAAAGAAAATTCTAAGGTCATTACCCAAAAGGTTTAATCCAAAAGTGAACATTTTGAATTCCTTAGGCACTTTAAACTATATGAAACTCGAATATATTGTTGGAGACTTACAAACCTATGAACTTAACATGTTTACCTCCAAGGATGTGAATAATAAGGATAAGGGCATAGCTTTGAAAGCCTGAAAAGAAGAAACACTTGTTTCGGATGATGAGTCTAACATTGACTCTGATGATATGGTTATGTTAGCTAAAAAGTTTAGAAAAATTCTTAAGTTTAATAAAGATAAATTTAAAAATGATTATAAGAAATTTGAGAAGTCTAAGTATAACAAAGTCGAGAAACACCCTAAAAATCATAATAATGATCTTAAGAGGGACGAGTCGAATAGACGTTTTGGTTGTGATGGTTATGGTCATATGGGCAGCTGAGTGTCCCACTAAACTAAGGAAGGAGGGAAAGAAACCAATTCATATAATGCCACCTTAGTGATAGTGAACCGAAAGAGGGACCTGATTCCTCCATTAAGCGCAACTCCACTGCGTTCATGGCTAGTCATGCTAGTTTTTATGAGAAATATTTTAATGAATATAGTTCATTGCACGACACTTCCAAGGCCATTATTTATGAATCCTAAGTGTTTGGTGTTAAAGAGAGGGGATAATAGAGTGGGAATGAAGAGGAAATTAGTGAACTCCAAGCTACCTTTCATGAGTTATATGTGGAATCGTTAAAATAAAAAGAGGCAAACTTAAAGTTGGAGGATAGAATGAAAGAACGTGTCACAAGAAATGATGAGAGTGTTTTAATCTTAGGGCATGTGAGAGGACATTTCAAGATAGAGTAGAGTATATTGAAGGTGAGGGAGTTAGCATTCGAGGTTTAATGGAGGCTATGAAGAAAGAACTTCTTGAGTTTGAAGAGACTATGAGGTTACTTGAGTTTAGGATAGTGGAGCTTGAAGACAAATTAAGAGACTCGAGTCGTGTGAAGTTTGATTTGGAGTATAGGTTCGAAAAATTGGACAAGATGTTAGGCACCATCCAAATAAAAAATGAAGAGTGTGGTATTAACTTTGATACTCAAAATTTTTCCGCTAATAAAGCCAAAACCATGATTTTAAGAGATTCAACCGTTGATAAGATTGTAAAAAGAGGCCAATCCTTATGTAATACTTCTCACTGTGGTTTCTCTCGCACACATTGTGATGGGAAGGGTCACCTTAGGAGGTTTTATTTTGATCTTAAAAATTGTCCTAGGAAGTCTAAGAGTAGAGGAACCAAGTTCACCAAACCCAAGAGCGTCACGTTATGCCTATGTGGGTTATGATATCCGATTTAGAGACCTTACATGATAGACTTTATGATTCTTATTTGCTTGCACATTATATTTCCCATGCTAGATATAAAGGTTGATTGCGTTGGATTTGTTTACATACACTAGTTGCGCTTAATGATATGTATGTTAGCTAGGTGTATGTGCTTTTAACTCTTTTGTATTTTGATTTTTCAATTATTAGGTCTTATTAAAAATGCAAATAGATTTTGTTTGTCTTTTGAGCGTCTTGTTTTAAAATGATTGTTAGTAATTTTAAAACTCAAAAAGATTTCTTTTGTTTTTGTTTTTTTGTTTTACACATTTTGTGTGGCATATCCTTATGTTTGAATCCTATACCATTCCCCATTTTCATGTGGCTAGAACTTTTGGTTATGAACATCAATTCTTAAATTGTTCGTTATCAAGCTTGCATGGAGTAGTTTAACTTTGATTTGGTGAATGGATTCTCTTTGTATATGCCTCCACACACACATGTACGAGCTCTTTTGAACTTTAATTTTACATGTATATTTGAGCTTGGTTAGATGTTCTCACATCAATTTTGTTATCTAAGTATTTCATGACTATGAGGGATTTGTGCATGTAAGAATTATTGCATGTTAGCTTTATTTGAATTATATTGAAACAGATGAGGGTGCACGGGAAAGGTCTATGAAAGGAGAATATCTTCTTTGTGGGAAATCCACTGTTGGCGAGAGCCTAATGAAAAGATTAGATGCAATAAAAATAGAAAAAATGCCAAAGGCCAACATAGGTTAGTTTGTTTGATCTTTTAAAAGAAATAACTTCAAAAGAATTGAGAAAGGAAAAGAAAAGAAAATTTGTAATATGTTTATCCTTTGAGAGTGTTTAGTTAAAGATCCACGAGTTTTCACATAAATCCTAGTTATGTTTATTTTTTCATGACTCTATTGATTTTTAGAATCATTAAAATTGTAGAGTTGTGCACATTGTGCTTGGTTGCTCTTTGAGTTAAATCTATCTTGTCATATGAGGCTAAATCTAAGTTTGATAAAATTTTGCAATCAAATAGAACTTCTTGAACATATTTGAGTGATTGGTTCATAATTATTTTGTATCAAGTTCACATCTCTTAACTTTGTTTTCCACATGTTTATTTAGACACATTTGTGCCATATGAGTGTGGAAAGCTTATTAGTTTTAGTGTATTGTGTGGTGTTTATACTTATATATATATATATATATATATATATATATATATATATATATATATATATATATATATATATATATATATATATATATATATATATATATATTTGTGTGTGTGTGTGTGTGTGCTTATGCTTCATTGATATCTTTTGCATATTTATATATATAGTAATTGTAATACCCCGTATTTTTGAGAGATTTTATTTTAATTATGGGATTATTTAATTTAAATAGGAATTTATTTATAATTAATCTGGATTTAAGTAAATAACTACTAGCATGATGAGAGTTAATATTTATTGGTGATAATTATGTTGAATATTACTGAGCGAATAAAGTAATATATGAATATGAAATTAGTATAATTTTCGCGAGTGAAAAATACGACAGTTACGAAAATTAAGTCGGGGTGCGTGGGTGAGTTGCGTCAGGACTAATTTAAATAAATTAGGAATTAAATTAATTATAAGTATTCTGAATAGTCATTTTGAGTGTGCCAACATGTTCAGAAGGGTCTAGATAGTTAGAAAAATTTACTCGGGAGTTTAATTTGGGTCCCGGGACAGTTTTAGGCCAAACCGGCAATCCAAGAGGGCGTTTTGATAATTTCATTTTTTTAGTAATTAATATGCACGGAAATTAGAGATAAAATATATCTGCTACGTGAGTCCAATTAGGGTTTTTATTCACAAGTTTCAAGGGAGAGACACAAAGGGTGGGGGAGAAACAAACCCAAGGAACTAAGGCCTAAAACCACTACCTTACAACACCAGGACCACCACCGTGTAGACTGGAGAACGAGGAACACACCCATACCACCTAAATCAGCGGATCAGACTATTATAATCAAGGAAAGTATTTAATACTTACTTCCTTTTAGCAGTAATTGTGTTCATGTTAGAATAGGGATTAAATTCATGATTTAGAATTGAATTTGGTGGATTTAGAGAATTTAAATCACATGTTAGGACTAATTTTGATCAAATATTGAATCCCTATGCATGTAGAATAGGAATCCCAAAATTTTAATGTAATATGATGAACGAATCTGAGCTTGATTTGAAGATTCTGCGTGAAATTAAATAACTACGGTTTCTCATAGATTAATTGGGGATTTCAAAATTTATTATTGATTAATGATGATTTGAGGATATTAGGGTTATCAATTAGTATAGTTATATTAGTGTTTGGGTAAACCCTGTAGAGGATTGGAGTCTTAAAAATGGTGAAAATGGACTTTTTGGAGGTTAGGGACGAAACTAGTAGAACTCGTTCGAACGACCTGGGGAAGTCATTTGAATGACCTCGTTCGAACGAGATTAAGAACAAAAAATCAGAGTTAAGCTCATTCGAATGACCCTATTTGAACAACCTCATTCGAATGACAATCTGGGCACTTCTAACAAGATTTCAGAACTGGGAATTTTTCCCCACTTGGATTCAAACGATACGTATTAGCTAATTCAAGAGAGTGGGATTTTCTACGATAATTAGAGCCGCAAATTAATAGTGAGGAACTTGGGTACACTACTAGGAAAGACTCGCATGGTTGAATCATTTTGCTTAAGGTGCGATATAGAGAATACATCGTAAGTTATTGTATACCGAAAGTTTTAGAGAAACAAATATTATATATGAACCTACGTTCGGGTGTGTATACCTAATTATATTAATCGGTGGTGTGAATAACTATAGTATGTTTGATTATGTGTATTGACATACCTAAATACTTACTATCACTACAGGTTTTGAAAATGATAGAGGGCAGTCTTATCCTGATGAGCTTTCGGGGGGCATTTAGATTCGGCACCTCAGAACATAGTGGGTCGTTGGATTGTGATTTGCGAGAACGATGGTATTGAGCTGTCATTTAGGGTGCGTAGGTATATACATAGCCCCAAAGTACTATAACTATATTCGCCTCCAATATGTGTGTTTGATTTTATGGTTCGTGGGATATTTCTGAACCGATTGTCCTTATTTGAGTACGAGATGTACGAGGACTTGATAGCAGAGTATGCATGCACTGCAGCTGAGTCTAGGGGTGCCTTATTAGTATATATATATTAGTGATGTAATCTACCATGTGATATTTGTAGAAGATTAATATGATGAAATCCTAAGTACCTTAAGATGTGAATACTTAACTTTAAGGTGATAACCCTTAAACGAATTAATAAATGTTGAAACAGTTAATATAAGTATTTAGGAATGCGGGATACTACTTGGACATATAGTTAGTGGTGTAAGTCTAGAATCTAGTTAAATGATAGTATGATAGCTAGATTGGACTAGATGTAAGTTAGGTGTGCACAATCGTTGAGAGGTGAGAATCTCATGTGAGTGTACGAAAAGCTAACATGCACATAATACTTGCTTTAATGAAAATTTTAAATACTTGCTAAAATTATTTCTACAACTCGGGCTCTGACCCGTCTCTTGCATATTTTTCTTCTCATGTACTATTTATATCTTGTGTCCACTCACAAGGACCCCATGCATAGACGTTTTGACTATTTAACGTGTTGTAGCAGTTGTGGTTGCTGTAGGTCCTCGCGCTTACATGCATCCACTCTCATTTCATTTAGTTCTCTTTTGACATTTTTTAGGGCATGTGTTGCCCATCCTCAGTTACTTTATTAGAGAGATTGTACTTCCTTCATTTTCGTATTTAGTATTTAGTTGGATTCAGTATATTAGTTTATGGTTGGAGAATTTGAAGTGGAATGTTTTATCCAGTCTTTTTATTTCAGTAGTTGATTCATATCCAGTTTTATTTTATTCATGTGTATGGTAAATTGTTTGTGTCTTAATAATGGAACTTATTAATGGATTATTTGGGTATAATTTAAATGGAAAATGTTTTGACACTATATTAATTATTTATTAGGTGATTAATAAGGTTAAATGTTTTTTACAGTGATGCTAAGAATGAACCAACCGAACATTCTATTTTAATTTTAATAAAGGACTGATCACCCGATATTTAATTGGGCGAGGTGTCAAAGGTGGTATCAAAGAATCAGGTTATAGAGTCTTTTAGGATCTGTGCGGCTTATTATGCTTTCAGCTTAGTGTTCTTTGATGCAGAGCCCTATTATTAGTATTGTTGCATTCTTGATTATGTGTTTACATATTCAACTATTTGAGATTTGATAACTGTGGACTTATAAATTCTTTCTCGTTTTAGATGCCTTCCATATGTTCACCTAGGGCCAAAAATTCCCAACTCGAGCCTCGACCAACAACACCTCAGAGTACATTGAATGCTTACAAGGTTGCTACTATCGTTGCTCTAGAAGTTAACGTAACACCATCTCATGCACTCCCTACCGCATGCGAGTGATTCAGAGATGCCTTCCTTAAGGCGCATCCTTCGGAGTTCATAGGGGTTTCTCATGTTGCAGCTAGCCAATGGAAGAAAGACACCCAAAGGCATCTGAGGATGTACAAGTGCATGGAGGTGCAGAAGGAGATACTAGCTACTTTCAAGCTAGTAGGGGTCGCGTTATAGTGGTGGGAGTCCACTACTACTGCAGAGGAGCATAACATTATGACTGTACAGGACTTCTAGGTGCAGTTTGACAGAAAATATTTCCCCTTCTTCGTTCAGAATGAGATGAGGCGGAAACTATTGGGCCTCACTCAGGAGGGTAAGACTATAGTCGAGTATGAAAAGGAGTTTACTAGACTAGTTAACTTAGTACCAGATGAGGTGCCTACTGAGGAGAGAAATATTCAGATGCTCATGGATGGCTTGACCTGGAGGATTCAATAGAATCTTCTGGGTAATTTTTCATTGTAGCCCTATATAGATGTACTCAATGTTGAGCTACTACACTGATAGGATCACTGCTTCTATGTTAAAAGGGGAAAACGAGTAGGTGAGTCCAGCCAGTAGGGAAGGACAGGTGGAGGTAGTTCCAGTGGGGCATAAGCTGGTCAAAATTAGCAGAGGCATGGTGAGCAGGTTTCCCATTAGGGGATTCTTCTAAGAGATTCAGATCACTGGACTTTCGTTAGGGACAAGGAGGTTTCAGGCATGACCACCAGGGCCAGTATAGCCATCAAGGCCACCATGGACAGTAGGGCCACCAGGGCTAGCAGTAGTTCCATCAGGGCCATCAGGAACAAGGGAGAGGTGGCCACTGCCAGTAAGGCTGAGGCTTGCAGGGACAGAGAGGGGGTAACTACGTAGATAGATGTTTCACTTGTGGTAATACTGGACACAAACAATTTGAGTTCCTCGATAAGGGAAAGTATCCTCAGTAGTAGGGTGCTCACTAGGATCCCCATAGACCAATCTTCCCATCCACTCTCCTAGTGCCATCCCTAGTCCCATCTTTGCATGCAATTCCAGTAACCCCGATTCAGTAGGCACATCTTCAGTATGGACTTTTATACAATGTCCCTCAGACAAAAGCTCCACAGGTTCCACCCTTGGCTGAACGTACGTTTTCTATCTAGGGGACTTTGGGGAGAATATTATTTGACACGGGGGCTTCACATAGTTTCATTACCACTAGTTTTGCACGCGCCACAGGGTTATTAGACACGATAGAGAGCACAATCACTAGTGTATATTCACCATTGGGATATGGATCATTGATATTCTTTATATGTCGGTGAGTGGGCATAGATGTTGGGATATTGATCCTACTGACCGATATGCTTATTTTAGATATGTAAGAGTATGATGCTATCATCGGGATGGATTGGCTAGTTATGTATATGGAAATAATTGACTGCTATAGTCATAGTATTGTGTTCTCCATACCAGGTCAGCAGATGTTTTAGTGGTGATGCCTCGCCCCGAGGGAGGATCGTCCACTCACTTATTTTATATAGAGAGGAGACCTATACGGGAGTTGTGATTCCCCTTACTTTGATTCCGGCTGTTCGTGAGTACCCAGATGTGTTTCAGGATATACCAGGGCTACCATTAAGTAGAGAAATAGAGTTTGTGATTGACTTAGCGTCGGGCACTCGGTCGATAGCTCGTGCGCCTTACCGTATGGATCCTGTGGAGATGAGGGAGCTAAGGGATCAGATTGAGCAATTATTGGGACAGGGTTTCATCCACCGGAGTACTTCACCTTGGGGTTCCCTAGTTTTGTTTGTGAAGAAAAGGGATAGATCTTTATGACTGTGCATAAATTATCAGGTGTTGAATAAAGTCACGATACTGAATAAGTATTTATTGTCCAGAATCGATGACTTATTCGACCAACTGAGGGGAGCAGATTACTTCTAGAAGATAGACATGAGATTAGGATACCATCAGTTGACGATCAAGGAGTAGGATGTGTCTAAAACTGCGTTTTTGATGAGGTATGGATCCTATGAGTTTCGGGTTATGCCATTTGGTCTAACAAATGCACCGAAAGTATTTATGGACTTAATAAATAGGGTGTTTAAAGAGTTCTTAGATCAGTTTGTCATTATCTTCATAGATGACATTCTAATTTATTCACAGGCCGAGGAGGAGCATGTTGATCATTTACGTAGGGTTTTGCAGACTTTATGAGAGAATAAGTTGTATGCAAAATTTTAAGAATGTGGATTTTGGTTGCGAGAGGTATAGTTCTTGGGGCATATCGTATCGAATAGGGGAATATCTATGGACCCCAGTAAGTTGTCAGCGGTGAGGGAGTGGGGACAACCCACGACACCAATGGAGGTGCGGAGTTTCTTGGGGTTAGCAGGATATTACAGACAGCTTATTCGGGGGGTTTTAAAGATTACGTGTTCGATGACTAATCTGACCTTTGAGGGCATGTCATTTGTTTGGGATGATGCGTGTTAGTTGGCGTTTGATGAGTTGAAAGACAAGTTGACTTTAGCACTCGTACTAGCGATCCCCAAGCTAGGAGTAGAGTACATTATCTTTACTGATGCGTCCCTACATGGACTAGGTGTAGTATTACAGTAGGAGGATCGGGCTACAGCTTATGCATCTCGCGAGTTTAAGCACCATGAGAGGAATTACCCCACACATGACTTGGAGTTGGCAGCAATCATGTTTATACTACGGATTTGGAGACATTATCTCTTAGGAGAGAAATTTCGCCTATTCATAAACCATAAGTCACTGCAGTACTTGTTCACTCAGAGAGAGTTGAATATGCGTCAGTGCAGTTGGCTGGAATTTGTGAAGGACTATCAGTTTGAGAGCCAGTATCATCCGGGGAAGGCAAACATATTAGCTGATGCATTGAGCCGGAGGCTAGTAGGTGAGGTGGAAGAAGTGTGAAAGGAGAAATGGAAGGAGTTGGGACACCAGGACGCAGTTTCCCGATCATTTATGTCAGCCATGATCGTTACATCCCAGATGGTAATAAGAGTGGTACAGGCCCAGGCAGCCGATACGTTATGTCAGGATCGGATTGTACAACTTCTAGCTGGGGGAAGTGAGTCTTATTCTATGGGTTCAAATGGGAGTTTTCACTTTAATGGGCGTCTAGTTATTTTAGAGGGAGAGGGTCTACGACATGCAATGATGACAGAGTCGCATGGATCTCGATTTGTGGTACATCCCGACGGGGATAAGATGTACCAAGATATGAGACGATAGTACTAGTGGAGTGGAATGAAGAAGGACATCGTCGAGTTTATTTCAAAATGTGCCACTTGTCATCTGGTGAAAGTGGACCATCAGAGACTAGGAGGGATCCAATAGATATTAGAGATCCCTATATGGAAATGGGAGAGCATTTCCATAGATTTCATCATAGGGTTGCCCATAACACATAGGGGTCACGATTCTATATAGGTGATTGTGGATTGGTTGACCAAGGTAACTCACTTTCTGCTAGTCTGGATAAACTATACGATGGGGCAGTACACTCAGATATTTATTGCTGAGATAATGAAACTCCATTGGGTGACCCTTGATATTGTGTTCAAGATGAACAAGATTTTTGTGTCCAGATTTTGGGGGAGCTTTCAAGAGACCACGGGGACGAAGTTACGATTGAGTTCGGCCTATCACTCGAAGATCGATGGGAAAACAGAGCGAATAAATCATATGTTAGAGGATATGTTATGGATGTGTTACCTTGATTTTGGCGGGGGTTATGAGCAGTACCTTCCACTGGTGGAGTTTGCTTATAATAACCACAACTTGTTTACGAATGGCAGTGCCCTATTTGAGGCATTATATGGTATACCTTATCATTCGCCTGCTTGCTTGATAGAGGTGGGAGATAATAGGTGATTTATGAGACTACGACAAGAATAAAGATGATTCGGAGTCATATACAAGTTGCTCAGGATAGCCAAAAAAGTTATGTTGATGCCAAGCGGTTCTTTTGAGAGTTTGTTGTGGGGGGACCAAGTGCTGTTATGAGTATCTCCTATGAAGGGAATAATGAGGTTTTGGAAAAATGGGGAAGTTGGCACCGAGGTACATAAGGCCATTCCTTATCATTGAGAGGATTGGGCCCGTAGCTTACAAACTTGGGTTATCGGAGCACTTGCATAGGATTCATGACATGTTCCATATTTCTTTGTTGAGGAGATATCTTTGTGATGACATGACCCACACTCATATTTCTTTAGAGCAGATCGACCTATAGCCCGATAGTTCCTACGAGGAGGGGCCAATTGCTATCCTAGATCGTAGCGAGAGGAAATTAAGGTCAAAACTAGTGTCGTTAATACGTGTTCAGTGGCGGCACCATAATGTCGAGGAGTAAATTTGGAGCACGAGGATGAGATGTGATACAAGTATCCAGATTTGTTTGTACCAGGTATATCGTTATTTTTACTCTTTTTTGAATTTCGGGATGAAATTACATTATTAAGGGAGAAGTACGTAATACCCCATATTTATGAAAGATTTTATTCTAATTATGGAATTAATTCATATAAATGGGAAATTATTTATAACTAATCCAGATTTAATGAAATAATTACTAGCGAGATGAGAGTTAGTATTTATTGGTGAGAATTATGTTGAATATTACTAAGCGAATAAAATAATATATGATTATGAAACTAGTATAATTGTCGTGAGTGAAAAATACGACAGTTACGAAAATTAAGTTGGGACTCGTGGGTGAGTCGTGTCATGATTCATTTTAATGAAGTAAGAAGTAAATCAATTATAAGTATTCCGGATTATCATTTATAGTGAGCCAAAATGTTCGTAAGGGTCAAGATAGTAAAAAAACTCTACTCGAAAGTTTAGTTTGGGTCCCGAGACAGTTTTAGGCCAAATCAGCATCCCGAGAAGGCGTTTTGGTAATTTCAATCTTTGGGTAAATAACATGCACGAAAATTAGAGATAGAACATATCTACTGTGTGAGTCCAATTAGGGTTTTTATTCACAACTTTTAAGGGAGATCCACATAGGGTGAGGGAGAAACAAACCCAAGTAACTAAGGCCTAAAACCACTACCTTGCAACATCGGGACCATCACCGTGTAGATCAGAGAAGGAGGAACACACCCATACCACCTGGATCAGCGAATCAGACCATCATAATCAAGGAAAATGTTTAATACTTGCTTCCTTTTAGCAATAATTGTGTCCATGTTAGAATAGGTATTAAACTCGTGATTTAGAATTGAATTTGGTGGATATAGAGAATTTAAATCACATGTTAGGACTAATTTTGATCAAAGATTGAATCCTTATGCATATAGAATAGGAATTTTGAAATTCTAACGTATTATGATGAACGAATCTGAGCTTGATTTGAAGATTATGCGTGAAATTAAAGATCTAGGGGTTTTTGTTAATTAATTGAGGATTTCAAAATTTATTACTGATTAATGGATATCTGAAGATATTAGGATGTTAGAAATTGAGTATACATGATGGGTTATCAATTAGTATAGTTATATTTGTGTTTGGGTAAACTCTGTAGAGGATTGGAGTCTTAAAAATGGTGAAAATGGACTTTTGGGAGGTTAGGGACGAAACTGGTAGAATTCGTTCGAATGACCTGGGGGAGTCATTCGAACGACCTCGTTCGAACGAGATTAAGAATGAAAATTCAGAGTTAAGTTCGTCTGAATTTCATTTGAACGACCTTATTCGAACGGCCTTATTCGAATGACTTCATTCGAACTACAATCTGGGCACTTCTAACGAGATTTCAAAACTGGTAATTTCTCCTTACTTGGCTTCAAACGATACGTCTTAGCTAATTCAAGAGAGAGGGATTTTCTTTGATAATTAGTGCCACAGATTAATAGTGAGGGAGCTGGGTACACTATTAGTAAAGACTCACATGGTTGAATCATTTTACGTAAGGTGCGATAGAGAGAATAAATCGTAAGCTAGAGTATATCGAAACTTTTAGAGAAATAAATATTATATATGAACCTACGTTCGGGTTGTGTGTATATCCAATTATATTAATAGGTGGTGTGAATACCTATAGTATGTTTGATTATGTCTATTGATCAACCTAACTACTTGCTATCACGGGAGGTTTTGAAAATGATAGAGGACAGTCTTATCTTGAGGAGTCTTCGGGGGGATTTTAGATTTGGCACCTCAAAACATAGTACGTCAATTGTATTGCCATTTTTGAGAACGATTGTATTGAACGGTCATTTGGGGTGCATAGGTATGTGCGTAGCCCCAAAGGCCTAGGACTATGTTCACCTCCAATATGCGTGTTTGATTTTATGGTTCGTAGGAGATTTCTGAACCGATTGTCCTTATTTGTGTACGAGATGTACCAGGACTCGATAGCAGAGTATGCATGCACCGCAGCTAAGTCTAGGGGTGTCATATTAGTATATATATTATAGAGTGATGATTATATATATATATATATATATATATATATATATATATATATATATATATACTAGTGATGTTATCTATCGTGTAATATTTGTAGATGATTAAGATGATGAAATCCTAAGTATATTAAGATGTGAATACTTAACTTTAGGGTGATAACCGTTAAACGAATTAACAAATGTTGAAACAGTTAATATAAGTATTTGGGAATGCGGGATACTACTTCAAGATATAGTTGGTGGTGTAAGTCTATAATCTAGTTAAATGAGATTAGGATAGCTAGATTGGACTAGATGTACGTTAGGTGTCCACAATAGTTGAGAGGTGAGAATCTCATGTGAGAGTACGAAAAGCTAACATGCACATAACACTTCCTTTAATGAAAATTTTAAATACTTGCTAAAATTATTTCTACAACTCGAGCTCTGACCCGTCTCTTGCATATTTTTCTTCTCTTGTACTATTTATATCAGTTATCCATCCACAGGGACACCAGTCATAGACGTTCATACTATTTGACATGTTTTAGTAGTTGTGGTATCTATAGGTCCTCACTCTTATATGCCTCCACTCTCATTTCGTTCGGTTCTCTTTAGACATTTTATTTAGGGCATGTGTAGGCCATCCTCAGTTACTTTATTAGAGATATTGTACTTCCTTCATATTCGTATTTAGTATTTAGTTGGATTCAGTGTATTGGTTTATGTTTTGAGACTTTGAACTGGAATGTTTTATCCAGTATTTTTATTTCTGCAGTTAATTCATATCCAGTTTTTATTTTATTCATATGTACGGTAAATTGTTTGTGTCTTAAAAATTGGAACTTATTAAAGGATTATTTAGGTATAACTTAAAATGGAAAATGTTTAACACTAGCTTAATTATTTATTAGGTGATTAATAAGGTTAAATGTTTTCGACAGTGATGTGAAGAATGAACCAACCGAACATTCAGTTTTAATTTCTAACTAAGGACTGATCACTTGGTATTTAATTGGGCGGGGTGTTAAAGTATTATTTTCTTTGAGTATTTGATTTTTCATCTAGTCCTTGTATGCTATTAGTTCATATAGGTTTCTATCTTGTTGCGTTTTTTCAGTGATATCTCACGCTTACTTTGTACGTTCTAGTTGGTATCATTTTGCTATTGCATCATAGTTGGTATCTATTATTCTTTATGTGGATTAGTTGCTCTTGTGTTGCCATGCTTCTTTATTATTTCTTGTATTACTATACACGAATGCATAATATACTAGTTTTTCCTTATGTTTACCGCTTATTTAATTTAGGGGGATAATTGTTTTAACCAGGGAGAAATTAGTTGTTTTATGCACCTTAATCTTTGTCTATTCTGAGAAAAAAGGGGGGAGATATGGTATCTAACTCTTTTCAATTAGGGGATACTTTTTACTTAAGGGGAGACGTCCTTTCTTAGGTAGGCCTTGATAGACAAAAGAAGAGGATTTAATTATTCAATTTATATTGTCATATTCTCTATGTGATTATGGTATGAGGCAAAGTTTTAATGCAAGAAAAGATTTTCAGGATATGTTTCGGTCAAGCGTATGTATTTTTTCTTTTGGGTTGTGATTAAGTCTTTTTAGATGAGCTTGAAGGCCCATATGTGTTTGATTTTTGGTTTTGTCCCGAAATAGCCAATGGGTGAGATATCTAACGACAAATTTCTAGTTGATTCAATTTATATATGTTGGCTTAGTTCCGGACAAAACTCTTTGAGTCATAGGATAGAAGTTGAGTTAGTGACCTTTCAAGCCTATGACATGTCTATTAAAGATGTAGCGGTCAAGTTAAAGAGATCACATCGCTATGTCGTGTTTCGTGGCTCGTTTTGTCATCAATGTTCCAAGGATCTCTCAAGTATGAATGCATATAATATTAATGTGCCTTGGAAATTAATTATTGGGTATTAGAATTTTGTTAATATACTATTAAAATCACTTTATATTTTTGTAGAAATATATTTTAATTTTGTTACTATTGTTAGAATGACTTTTTCACGTCGTCAGAACTAGTTTTGGGTTTCGTTCGAATAACTTCTAACGAGATCCCTTTTTAGTTGGTGCTAACTTCTCGTTAGAAGTCTTCTTTCTGATCTTGTTCGAATGAGAAGCCTGTGTCATTCGAATGACCCTCTATTTTTTTTTAACGATGTGAGTTTTTTTTTTAAATATCAGTTTTTAATGCAGTTTTCTCCATAACTCCCCACTAATTTTTCCCAACCATTTATGTAGTGCGGGAGAGCAATTTTTGGACAAACTTTTCCATCCTTTTAAATATAGATATCCTTACAAAAGTCTATGAGAGTTTTTTTTCAAGATTGATGAGGTAATTTTCAAATCAAAACTCAAGTTTACACCCCATTTGTTTTGATCCAAGTTTTAACATACATATATGTTTTGAGATCAAGTTTTGGCACTGAGTTTATCATTCTCTACATTCTTGAGAATTGTTTCATGCGGAGGATTTCATGCTCGTGGTTCTCACATGGTGGACTCCGTATGCATGATGGTAGCAGTTCCCCGTCGGTGGACTCCGAGACGTAGGTGGGCTCCTACGTTATCACTAGGCAGAGGTTGAAGGAACGGAGAGCATCATGGCTTTCAAGGGTGTCGACTTGTTGTGTAAGTATCCTGCCATGTCTTTGTAGTAATTTCGTATTTAGTGGACTTGTGGATGGATTTTCCAAGGTTTTTCTCATTTTGGGTCATACATTGCAGAATTGTGGTTGTTTATTTCAAATAAGATGTTTTTACTTCTTTGAATCAAATAGATGAAAAATAAACATAGTAGATGAAAGATAAATACAATCTCAACTTTTATACCTTCCTTTCACCTACTGGAAGATATTTTTTTCAAGGGATATCTTCCAACTCATAAGATCCTAATGAGTTGAAGGGCTGCATGAAAAAAAATGGATTTACATATATAAATATATCTAAAAACATGTAAAATGGTAGGGGAGGAGAGAAAGGGGATGTATTAACCCAATAGGCTCACAAAAAGAAGTCAAGAATTTGATTTAACAGCGATAGAGAAATAGACGATGAATATGGATATTCACGAATGTAAATGAAGCATAATAAAACAGTTCAATGATACCTTTCGAGACAGAAGAAAAGGGGGATCTCATCTTCATTATGTCGACGAAGTTCTCCTTCAATTTATCTACTTCAACTTAAACTCTTGAAAATACTGTTTATTAATGCTCTTTCTATTCACGTTGCAAACCTCAATTAGTAGGCCATTGGTTTATTCTGTGGATTATTTCACCCAACTGAACAAATCCAATATACACAAAATGAAATGTCTCTACAAATGGGAAAATATATTATGAAACACTAATTTACCTTTTCTCTTGGCATTTGCCAACATAATATTCACAACAAATCATCAAAAAGAGGGGCTACTCAATTGCAGCCTTATTAGATTTATACAATTTACTTACATTACGGTCGTGATTGTGGATTATATAAAAATTTCTAACATAGAGTGTTACAAGTATATTTTTTTTCGTTTCTCTGTTTTTCCATACTACAAAATGAATCATCAAAGAATCAAGTACAAATATAATTATATGGTCATTAGAACTGAAAACGATAGAAACTACTTATTTGCATTTTGTTTCTCAGTGGTGATGGATAATGGCATACTCCAAGTCATAATATCAAAACATAAACGAATAGTTAGTGGATTATAATATAATGGGATCGATAATTTTCTTGAAGTTTTAATGATGAAACTAGCAGGGGGTAATGCTAAATGGGAATGTATATATATATATATATATATATATATATATATATATATATATATATATATATATATATACATATGTATACATATGTATATATATATATAGAGAGAGAGGCAGGCTCATGTGCACACTAAATTTGCACACTAACTTTGCACATTACCTTTTAAAAGTGGTAAAAACATATTTTTGAGTTGATTTTTTTTGAGTGATATTTAAACATTTCAAGGAACCCATATAAAAAAAATCAGCTCAAAAAACCTTTTTTTGTTATTTTTAAAAAATCGGTCAAACTTTCGCAGTTTTTAAGCCCTTTAAAAACTGCGAAAGTTTGACCGATTTTTTAAAAATAGTAAAAAAAGCTTTTTTGAGCTAATTTTTTTTATGTGAGTCCGTTGAAATGTTAAAATATCACATAAAAAAATTGGTGTGCGCCAGCACTAAGTTTGCACACTTTTAAAAGGTAATGTGCAAAGTTAGTGTGCAAACTTAGTATGCACAGGAGCCTGCCTCTCTCTCTCTCTCTCTCTCTCTCTCTATATATATATATATATATATATATATATATATATATATATATATATATATATATATATATATATATATATCAGAGTTTCAAATTAGTATTTTATGTGTACGAGTATAATATATCTATTGGAGTTTTCTACATTTGTATGCATTTATAATTTTTATGTGAGTATGCTTTATTGTACTTTGTGAGTAATTGGATACCATTGATATTGTAAACTAAAATATATGTATGTTTAGTTAAATGAATTTTCTTTCGTACTTGTTTTATCTCTCTAATTTGTATGGGCTAGTGTGATTATTATTTTAACATACATAGGGTGTGCATGTTTAATGTGATCTTATTTGTGACTTTATATTTAACATATTTATTTTGTGAATTAAATTGTAAAGAACATTATTAATTAACTAATTAATCTTTTTTACTCTACCATTGTCGGTACGCAAGTGCAAATGTGAAATGAGGTGGGTTATTGTAAAGTTGACACCCGACTGTTATGTCAAATCTTGATGATGGATTCTTTAGTTAAAAAAAGAAACGTAAATAATAATAACATATATAAAAATTAGATTTGGTATATGGAATTTAGGAACACTAACTAGAAAGTGTAAAGAACATATGAATACCCTAAAACGGAGAAAAATCAACATAGCATGTCTACAATATACTAAATAAAAGTGAAAAAAAGGCTAAAAAGAGAGGAGAATGTTACAAATTATTTTATTTGGGAGGGAGTGATAATCGTAGAAATGGGGTAAGTATCATCGTTGATCACTATATGAAAGATATATTGGTGGATGTTAAAAGATGGGGAGATAGATTAATAAACATTAAGATTTTCTAAGATAAAATAATATTGAATGTTATACGTGTTTACGCGCCCCAAGGAGCTTTAGATGAAAATGTAAAGAAATTATTTTTGAAATTATTAGGTCAAATATTAAAATAAAATCCCATTCGTGAAAATATACTTTTAGGAGGTGAATTGAATTCACACGTACGAGTATAACGGGAAAGTTATATAAGGATAAATAGGGTTTATGGTTTTGGTGAGAGAAATGTAAGAAGGAAAACTATTTTAGAATTTGTCAATACCTATGATCTAATGATATCAAACACATATTTTAAAAAAAGAGAAAATGTTTAATAACATTTAAAAATGGTGAGAATAAGACTCAAATAGATTATTGATTACTTAGAAGAAGAGACTTTAAGACATGCAAAGACTGGAAGATTATACCTGGTGAAAGCTTAACAAATCAGCATCCCCTACTAGTAATAGATTTTTCCATTAAAGGATTTAAGAAACAAAAATAGAAAATAAGTTATCAAAATATATAATGGAAGGATTCAATAGGATGCAAAGAGATAAAATTTAGGCAGAATTTATTATTAAACATGAAGTGGCATTGGGATATCAATGTTAATAACATTTGGTCAAGAACAAGGACTGATATTGAGAAAATAGATAAGCAAATTTTAGGTGAGACTAAAGGGAAAAGATTCACTAAAATATACTTGGTGGTGGAATGAGGAAGTTCAACAAATAATACAAAAGAAACAAACAAGTTTTAAAGAATAGCAAAACAATAAAAAAAAACAAGAAGACTTAGAAACGTATAAGAAATTGAAAAGTGAAGCAAAAAATATCGTTAAAAATGCGCAATAAAAATCACTAGATATTATGCATAATAAATTAGGTACCAAGCAAGGTGAGAAGGAGATATATAAATTGGTAAGGAATAGGGATATATTGTCAAGGTATATGGGTACATAATATATTAATTAATGATAAATAAATTCTAGATAGCTGGGAACAGTATTTTCAAGGATTATTGAATGAAGAATAACTTAAAAAATATGTTGAGAACATAGAATCAAATATTTTAATTGTGTGTTCGGTTACTGAAAAAGTAGTTATATTAATAAAAACAATGGGGAGGAACAAAGCAGTTGGCCAAGATAAAATACATATACAGGCATGGAAAACCCTTGAAAATCTATGGGTGTAGTGGTTAACATATCTATTTATTAAAATTTTAGAAGAAGGAAGTATGCACGATGAGTGGAGAAAAAATACCAGAATACCTTTGTATAAAAATAGAGATGTACAAAACTACGGTAATTATAGACGAATTAAACTAATGAATCACACTATGAAACTATGGGGAAAGGTTATAGAACAAAGGTTAAGAAATTAATCAACTATTTTGGTCAACAATTTAGATTTATGTCAAGGCAATCCACCATGAAAACCATTTACTTATCAAGACAACTAATGGAAAAGTATAAACATAAGAATAAAAATTTACACATGGTCTTTATAGACTAAGAGAAGACATATGATAGAGTACCTAGGGATATAATATGGTGGGCTTTAAGGAGGAAAAGAATTCATATTAGATATATTAAAGTTATTAAAGATATGTATGATAACACAAAGACTCGGGTAAGAACTATTTGTGGAGAAACTAATAATTTTACGATTAAAGTTGGCCTACATCAACGATTGGCTTTAAGTCCTTACTTATTTTTCGTAGTATTTACTAAGGACATACAGGTAGATGTCCCATGGCGTATGTCGTTTGCGGATGATATAGTTTTAGTAGATACTTCAAAAGAGGCCTTAGCGATGAGAGTAGATACTTGCAGAAATGCCTAAGAGTCTAAGGGACTGAAAATTAGTAGAAATAAAACTGAATATATTGAATGTAAATTTACTAATGAGTCGTTTAATAACATAATGTTAAAGATTGAATAAAAAGTGAGAAACCAAACTAATATTTTTTGTTATCTAGGTTCAGTGACACAAAATAATGGGGATGTTGATGAGGATGTTATAAGTATAATGGCAACTGGATGGATGAAATGGAGATAGGTGAGTGGGATGTTATACGATAAGAAGATAACTAATAAATTAAATAAAAAAAATTATAGAACAGTTGTTCGGCCAGTAACCCTCTATGGACCGGAGTGTTGTTATTTAAAGAAAAAATATGAGCAAAATATCCATGTTAATGAGATGAAGATGATCCGATAGATGATAGGAATTACTAGAAATGACAAGATTAAAAACCAGTATGTGAGAGATAAGTTAGGGGTAACTCCCATTAGTGATAAATTAAAAGAAAGTAGACTTAAATGGTAAGGACATATGTTGCGTAGACCACTATATGCACCTATAACAAGAGGAAGACTACTGAAAATAAAGAGTAAAAGACAAAGGGGTCGTCCTAAGCTATCTTGGGAAGAAATTATTAGGAGAGACCTTAAGGAATTAAATTGGAATAATAATATTGCTTAAAATAGATTAGAATATTAAAAGGAGAATACTTGTGGGCAATGGTGGTGATGATGATGACTCTAACATAACTATAATATTGTAATGTAGGTATTGGAATATTGTTTGGAGTCCACCTGGAAGTACAAGGACAATGGGAACATTTGAAAGGTTTTTTCTCTCTTTCTCTCTCTAACTAATGGAGACTCAATGCAAGATAACTAAGTATTTAACCACTAAAAGTATCAAATAACCACCAAGCCATTTTTTCCTTCTAAAAAACTATTAGTGGAACTCACAAATAAGTCATTAACTATAAATTTTGTTTCAAAGGTTGATATAACTATATTGCGATGATTAATTTCATTTTTAAATTCCATAAATAAAAACACTAGATTCACCCTTTAAAAAGTGATCATTAATAGCGAGAACCTTTATTGACGATATAATTTTTCCATAAAAAATTTCACTAAACTACTCATAACAAAATGCAATTTCACCCACTGATTGAATTATTTTTAGTGGAAAAGTTATTGTTTCGGCACTAAATAAAATATCTTTGGTTACAAATTACCTACTCATTGTGATATCTTTTTCATCTCGTTACAATACCTAATATTTTGCAAAATCATCTGAATATTTCCATTTCCATACCGAATATTGAGATCATGCATAATTGAAGCAACTAAAATTGAGGTTATAGTGGAACTTGAGGAACAAGTTGAGCTCTTTTTCTCAAGAACATGGGATCACTCCCTTGAGGGCAAGCTAGCTCCATTAAACATCGACAAAAGTTGATTTCTTCAAACTCAATTTAGCTTGTAATTTTAAATTAGTTGATAGATGATGGACCTAACGATGATGATAATATTTTTTATTTTTAAGGTTTATAATGCTTCGTAGTTATTTAGGCATCTACTTATATGCCATTTATCAACATATACAAGAATGGACTAGTTTCAACCTCGATGAAACTAGGATAGCATTCAGACTCATTAAAGAAAAGTAATCAAATTTCCTCCAATTTTCTAGTGTTCAAATAGATATTCAAGAGACTTTGCAGTTATAGGCATAATTTTGATGGTAATATTTTGCGAACGTTATGTAGGTAATTTTTATGAATGAGAATGTTAAATTTCTAATGGCATGTAAAGGAGACATGTTTTCAGGATAATCTAATATTTATAAATAAAGAAAATAGAAAAAAATAATTTTTGGAAAGTTTGTAGTCTTAATCAATCATGTTGATTTTTCCATAGCTAATAAACATATAATATCGCTGAATGTGGTAGCATGATGTTTATAGGGTTTATATTCCAAACTAAATTCACATTAAACATTTCTTTTGAAAATTATTTAAAAGAACTCGTGTCTTTTAAAAATATACAAATACAAATCATCTTAGTGACCTAACCCTTCTATAGAGTCATCATAATCATCCTTGCATTTACAATGCAACACTCTTAATCACTCAATAATGCTCTGATTGTCATTTCCAATCCTAAATGTCTTCAATTGAATTACTTTTTTGCATACTTACTCGTATCCATACCCGCTCGACAATTTAGTCAATTACGTTTCTCCGTTATTCATCACATGCATCAAACTGATGTAGGACACTAAAATTTTAAACTAAACAAAAATTATAATTAAATGTGATAACCCGCAATCCGAGATAAGGGGTGGCCTGCCCGATACTCAAACATAACAGGGATCATGGATGGATATCATTCTCAGCATCACAAAATATAAACTAGGTATACAGGAAAACCACCCATAAATCAGAAAACGGGTTGCCAAAAAGTTTGGAAATTTAAAACTTGTTAAGAAAAGTAAATTTAAACAACCCAATCTGACAAGCAAGTGGAATTCCAAAAGAGTATATGTATATTACAACTAAAACGAATGTAAACAAGAGGACCAAATAGGCTGTCGGACCACAGCTACATACAAAGTATTACAACCATTTTATATCTTATGTAATACATGCATTAAACAATTACAAAGTTTGGGCCACACGCCCGAGTTTAAGACTCGATCATATCTAGAATAAAAAGGTGAAGGCGTCTACAACAACATCCTGTAATAACCCGCAAAATCTTACAACTCGTCAAAAGCGAAGGAATTGGGAAAGTCAAATCGAGCGCCTTTGCGGCGGAGCACCTGAGCGGATACAATCATATACACAACAAGGAAAATGAACCGGTCAGGGTTGGGTTTAATATGATCACCAGAAGAATAAAAAGCATGATAGGTATGAACAATTATGCATGAATGAGAAGGATGATAATATGGCATGCCATATACAATTACAAATAAGAATTAAAAGTAAAGCACTTTAATTTAAAACCTTTACTCATTAATACAATTTCCATTTCCTTCTTACATTCCTTATTAGGAATAAAACCATTTATTCGGTTTAATCAAGAAGTTATAATTTCCTTTCATTAATTAAAACTTCCCATTTTTATCTTTCCATTCCTTAATAGGAATATCATTTATATCAAGTGCTCTTTATGGCACATATATCATTCCCGTTCTCTTTATGGGACATATCCATGCTCTTTATGGCATTTATCACACGCTCTTTATGGCGTTTATCAACCATCAAGTCCCACTTGATGAAAAATAGTTATATTCATATACATATAACGATTCTAAGACCGCCCGTCCGGGTTTCCCCACTGTGCGCACCCCTAAATGACCATCATCTTCCAGGGCCTAACATAAGATAACCTGGGCACCTATCGCAATACGTCGGGAAGAGGCCATGTTCCTGCGGGGTAGTCAAGACCACACCAGGAATCTCCTACCCATCACAGAAAATATATATACATAACAGCGCTCACATGGCCTAGGATTATATCCACCCTACATTAATTTTCCAGGGGGCTTCACCTCACGAGCGAACTTCCCTTATGATGTCATTTAGAGAGGTGTGTTCAACAATATTTTATTAATTTCCATATCATGATTTAGTAAATTATCATTTACCTTTTTAATCTCATTTTCATATTCAATTTTCATTACCAATTTCCGTTTCATTCTTCATGTGTTCGGTTCATTTTATTCGAACCTAATACCTCTGACTAATTTGGTTCATTTTATGAGAACCTATCATCATCGAATATCATCATTAATATTCCTCAAAGTACAAGTCCCGACTAAATCTCCAAAAGATCATTATGATTATATAATTCTCCAAAGTTTATATAACTTCGACGAGCCCCTAAGTCTCCAAGCTTGGGATTTCAAACTCCTAACTTCTAAAAAAACTCAATAAAAGAAGTAATGTCTTAACATTACTTTAGACCTCCCCGGAATAAACCCTAGATGACCCAATTCTAGTCTAGGGTGGCGACCAAACTCAAATAATAATCTAGGACTCTAAGTTTTCTTCATTCAAGAAGGTTCCTAGGTCCTAATCCTAAAGGAAATGATTAAAATTAGAAAAGAAAAACAAAGAAAAAGTGCAGGATTTTCCAATCGATTCGGCCTGGTCGAATCGATTTGCCAAGGAAGGGAATCGATTCAGACCAGCCGAATCGATTCGGTCATGAAAACCCAACATTCTGCATAATTTCCGAATCGATTCGGACCATCCGAACCGATTTGGTCCACTCGACCCTGGAAACTGCCCCTGTAGCAAATCGATTCGATCAGGACGAATCGATTCGGCCCTGCAGAATTGCCAAGTTTGGCTATGGAGTTTTAAACTCCAAATTTTCTTTTAACCCAAAACCAACTAACCCAACCTCATAAATTTTTAACCCATACATCATAAATATATCTATTTACCATCATCTACAATATTTATCATCCCAACCAAATTCAAGGGTTTAATACCCATAAATCTAACAAAACCCTAAAATGATTAAACACATCTAATTCACAACTATCAACACTAAATATTATACTTAAATCACATAATAGCAAGTAGATACTTGCCTCAAGCTTGCAAGAACCTGATTTGATGAAGAAGAGGGCAAGAATCCAAGCTTGAATCTCCAAATCTCTCTCTTTCTCCAAAGCTTTCTCTTCCTCTTTCTACTCTCTCTAGGGCTCAATTGTGTAATGGAAGATTAGGAATAGAGTTGGGAAAAATAAAAACGGGGCTTAAGTCTAAAATGTCCACATAAATGACTAATACGCGATATAATAAATCGCAACTACACATTTAAGCTATAACCAGTCAAAAGTGCCCGGAATGCCAAAATACAATATGGCACTTATTTTGACTGTCTCACACCTACCGGGACTAACTACACCCTCCAAATTATCATTTGGGAATGTTATAACTCATTTTAAGTTCCGGTTTCACATTAAACCAAAATGTCATTTCATATCTTATGACACAATAAATCACCACATGGATATTTTTACTTACTCATCAGGTATACATACAACATTTCAGTAAATATTAACCTTTTTCATATTAAATTAATATTTACTCTCCTTCCATCATTTTATAATTAATTACTACACATAGTAAATAAATATAAAATAGGCTCTCGAAAGTGAGGGTTGTTTCATTAAATTTATACAAGCAGGTGATAAGGACGGATATTATTTTTAACTATTGCAAAGATGATACCTAATAAAGTTATTAATGTGGCCTTTATACATATATATACATAGTTTGTGGTTTCATACATTAACTTCAGATTAAATAAACCTACAAAATATAATGAAATGTTGCAAATAAAAAGAGAATAAAAGAGTAATAATCTAGCAGGTGAAGTTCATTCAAGATTGCAATTAGCATACTTGACCAAAACTCGGCTAGACTATAAAAGTCCACAAAAAAATCTTATATAGTTAAAAGAAATTTACTAATACCTGTACAATTAGGTAACCTATATTTTTTTGATAAATAACAACTGGGTAATTAATATTAAAAGGGAAACTTTTATTTTATGAGAAAAAAATTATGGTAGTGAAACTTATTACCGCACTGAGGATGAAATATGCTAAGTTATAATTAATCCTACACAACTAATCCAACCTTTTATGAAAATATATTAAAAAAATATAATCAAATTGAAACAGGAGGATGTACCTTCTTTTGAAAATATATCTCCAATATTATGCTCAAGATTCTGAGCAAACAATGAACAGGACAAACATTGCAACAATAAAGTAAAAACAAGATTTCAAACTATTAAAACTGTAAGGAGAAGACAATGAAAGATCAAGGTTGGGTTTTGATTAATGGATACTGATCATTATTATTAGGCATCCCAAAAACTAATTTATTTTTATATTCGATAAGCATAAAAGAGAGAACGTGGGATTAATGAAATTCATGGAGAGAGGAAGGTTTCAAAGGGGATACGCATAGAAATGTCGCCTTAAATGAGAAAAATGATCTCAGCTATTTATCTCCTCTACATAAAATCGTACATGAATCTCGAGCATTTAACTAAAGGGATGTGTAAAGTTAAGATAACGGGGAATTTAAGAGGCACACATAAGCATCAAACGATAATAAATTAGTAGACTATATTAGAGTATTAAATATATGTACACGTGTCCTAACATCCATAAGAGATTCCATTTTTATATTTTTATATTAGATTTTAGCCCTCTATTTAGAATAAAGAGAAACATAACCTAAAATACAACAAGTAATACAAAACAAATACACAGAGACCATGCATTTTTTTTACAGAATTGAATTAAATTAAATAATACAACTGCTAAAAATTTGTTGTATCTTCTACAAATTCGAATGGTAGTATCTGCTACAAATTCAAATCCAAATACCACTAACAAGATGAATACCATAACCGCCACAAATTGAATATCAATAAAATTGCTATCAATGGATATTGTTATGTCTACTGTTTAATAAATACAAAAGTACACAATTATAAATTATAATATAATTACCGAAATAAAATGAAATTACAAAAATGAAATACTTACTTGTATTTGCAGAAATAATATTAGAATAGAAAAATAATTCGAGCCCTATTTAGAACAGTCTCCTTAAGACAAATTTATTCCCTCCACAAGGTGTCAAATGTAATGAATAATTGTCTCCCAAGATAGAACGGATTTCCAAATTAATCAAGTAGCACAATAATGATTAATTTCTTCGAACACAACTCTGTGTTTATACTCAACAAAACCAAAGAAATGATATGCAGGAATGTATGCAGTAGCAGTAGAAAATGAATTATCTTTTGGGAAAAGATGAAGCATAAATTCGGAAAATGGGAGGGAAATTTTTTCAGTAGTCAAAACTGTAGGGGAAAGGTTTAATTTATAGCTTTTGTGTTGACTGTTGGAATTAACTGTCAAAAACAGTTAAACGAATTAACTGTTGACTGTTGGCAATAACTCCCAACAGTTTAGTAATTAATTAATTAATTTCGTAATTAATTAATAATTAAAGCCCAGAAAGTGAAATAAATTCGGCCCCAAAATGTAGGAGATTTTTATAAGCCCGAGCCCGAGCCGAGCCGGCCGGACAGATGGACGAACGCGCACGCGCGTGGACTTTTGACCGAAAGTCAACCCGTGCATAACTTAGGTCATCTCCCCTTCAAAGAGTTGGGATACCCCAAAGCATCCAAGCCTTAGTCCATACTTGGAGTGTTATTAACTCATCAAATTTCCACTACTCTTTCAATGTGGGACAAGATTTAAAACATACCCAATTCATTAACTTTTATTGCTTTGTTTGTCACTTTGGGGACATATTTATCATTCATAACTTATTGAAATTGGACATATGAATATACTACGTTAATCTCCTTACAGAGCAGAACGCATTCGTATATGGTCCCATAATTTTCGTAGTGTGGGTCCCACCTAAATTTGAGCTCAAAGTTGCTCAAAAATCTGTCCAGAAAATTCTGGACTTCTTTCTAACACCCAATTCAAGTCCAATTTTCCAACAATCCCCCACATGAATGATATATCACTATAAATAAAACATAATAGATGCTAATGTAGATGCAGACACAGGTTGAGTAAAACTGAAGACTTATTGCATCGGGAGAAGTAGCCTAGTGGCCTTGAACTTTCCTTAGTGATATACTGTCGGATTTACTTGGTTAATCATTAGACTTCACATCCTTGAACCGTCAACCGTTTCGATAAACCTAGACAACAATATTCACACAACAATTCTTCAACACAGTTGGTTCTCACGTTTGTGTTCATTTTGGCCATGAACACCACTTGGTTCCGTGAGTATTTTAGAGAATATGCCTTTCATTATTCTCATATAAGTGGCCCCCTTCTTACTCACATAGGTGACTTCTATAAAGAGTATCCCGCAATACCCCAGTTAGACGTATTAAGATATAGATGTCATTAAAAGCATAACTTATCCTAACTTCGCGGCAGATATGCACTATCTCATCTTTGGAATGGATAGGATTAAATCTCCTCCAGTGCTTACTGAATACAATGCGGTTCAGTTTGCCCATTGAACCTAGATCTTTGGATCTCCAGTCAGCTAGGTTGGGTTGCCACTATATTGATTCTTATTTATTTATAGGCTTTAGACCCATTCCTCTCGATGATCTTTCAACTTGCTCTCGGTTTAAACCTTTCGTTAGTGGATCCGATATATTATCTTTTGACTTTACATAGTCAATTGATATAATTCCATTTGAGAGAAGTTTTGTTTAACGGTATTGTGTCGATGACGAATATGTTGTGACTTTCTGTTATACATGTGATTTTTTTCCCTTCCAATCGCTGATTGGCTATCGTAATGTATACATATTGCGGGCACAGGTTTAGACCAATTTGGAACATCCTCTAAGAAATTTTGAAGCCATTCAGCTTCTTCTCCAGCTTTGTCAATGAATTCAGATTCCATTGTCGATCTAGCAATGCACGTTTGTTTTGAGGATTTCCAAGATACGGCTACACCTCCGAGGGTAAACACATACCCACTCGCAGACTTAAAGTCTTTTGTATCAGATATCCAATTTTCATCGCAATGTCCTTCAAGAACAGCTGGATATTTTGAGTAGTGCAGTCCATAGTTTTGAGTATATTTTAAATAACCCAAAACTCTCAATATTGCTTCCAGTGATCTCTTCCTAGATAACTTGTAAATCGACTTAGCTTACTTATTGAGTATGCTATGTCCGATCACGTACAGTTCATGATATACATTAAACTTCCGGTAATACGAGAATATTCTAGTTGAGATATGCTTTCACCATTATTTCTTGCTAGATGTAAATTTACATCTACAGGTGTCTTGGTAGGACTAACATCATACTTCTTGAATTTTTTCAAGTACTTTCTCTATGTAATAAGATTGAGATAATATAAGTCCATCCGATGTTCTAGAAATTTTAATTCCTAATATAACATCGGCGATTCCCAAATCTTTCATGTCAAATATATTACTTAACATTTGTTTTGTAGTTTTGAAAATTTCCAAGTTACTACCCATGATAAGCATATCATCAACGTAGAGGCATACAATGACATATCCATTTTGAATGTATTTAAAGTAAACACATTTATCGCATTCATTAATTTTGAAACCATTTGATAACATTGCATTATCAAATTTTTCATGCCATTGCTTAGGTGCTTGTTTTAATCCATATAGTGATTTAACAAGCTTACATACTTTTACTTCTTGTCCGGGAGCTTTGAACCCTTCAAGTTTCTCCATATAAATTTCCTCATCTAGTTCACCATTTAAGAATGCAATTTTTACATCCATTTGATGTATTTCAAGTCCATTAATAGGCGCTATTGCTATTAACATCCGAATGGACATTATTCTTGTTACCGGTGAATATGTGTCGAAGTAATCCAACTCTTCCTTTTGCCTATAGTCTTTAGTTACAAGTCTAGCTTTATATTTATCAATTGATCCATCGGCCTTCAACTTCTTTTTGAAGATCCATTTTTAACCTAACGATTTTGAACCTGGTGGAAGATCCACTAGTTCCCATGTATGATTTTGTAATATGGATTCAATTTCACTATTAATTGCTTCTTTCCAATTAGAAGCATCGGGTAAGGATATAGCTTCTTTATACGATTGAGGTTCATTTTCTAGCAAATATGTTAGAAAATCCGGACCGGAAGAAGTCGAGGTTTTTACTCTTTTACTACGTCTTGGTTCATCCTCTATTGATTCAATAGGTTGATGAGTACCACTTGTAGTAGCTTAATTTTTCCTTTTAGAAGGACCAGATTCTCGGGTCATGTTATACGAAAATTTATTTTCAAAAAATGAAGCGTCCCTCGATTCAATAATCGTATTTACATGAATATCCGAAATCTCAGATTTATAAACTAGAAATCGATATGCACTGCTATTAGTAGCATAACCGATGAATACACAATCCACGTTTTTTGGCCCTATTATTACCTTTTTAGGTTTAGGAACCATCACTTTGGCTAAGCATCCCCACACTCGTAAATATTTATAGGAAGGTTTTCGACCTTTCCATAATTCATATGGTGTCTTATGAGTCTTTTTGTGAGGTACTTTATTGAGAATGTAATTAGCATAAAGTAAGGCTTCCCCCCACAAATTTTGTGGAGCTCCTGAACTTAATAACATTGAGTTCATCATTTCTTTCAAAATTTGATTTTTGCGTTCAGCAACACCATTCGATTGAGGAGAATAAGGAGAGATTGTTTGATGAATAATCCCATTTTCAAAACAAAATTCCTCAAATGGATATTCATATTCACCTCTTCTATCACTTCTGATAGTCTTTATCGTTTTGCTTAATTGATTCTCAACTTCATTCTTACATTGTTTAAATGCATTAATAGCCTGATCTTTACTATATAACAAATATAGATAGCAATATTTAGTGCAATCGTCAATAAAAGTAATAAAATACTTTTTTCCACCTCTAGTTTGAACAAATTTTAAATCATAAATATCGGTGTGAATTAAATCTAAAGGTTCAGTTATCCTTTCAATAGAATGGAAAGGTAATCTAGCTAATTTAGATTCCACACAAATTTCACATTTATGATTTTTATCAATATTAAATTTTGGCAAAAATTCCAAGTTAATTAATCTACGCAATGTATCAAAATTAACATGTCCTAATCTAGCATGCCAAATATTAGATGACTCAATCAAGTAAGAAGAACTAACAATTTCATTCATTGAAACAGATTTTTTTTGGTCACAGTAAGAACATTGAGTTTAAAGAGCCCCTCATTTAGGTAGTCATTTCCTACATATATGTCATTTTTAGACAACACAAATCGATCAGACACAAACACAAGCTTGAAACCATTTTTAGTCAGGAGATATCCAAAAATCAGATTCTTTCGGATATCAGGCACGTGAAGAACATTGTTGAGAGTAAGTTCTTTTCCAGAAGTCATTTTTAAAGCAATCTTTACTTGTCCCACCACCTTAGAAGTGGAAGAATTTCCCATAAAAAGGTTCTCCTCATTTTCCAAAGGCTTATAGGTGGAGAACATCCATTTGTTTGCACAAATGTGTCGTGTGGCTCTAGTGTCCACCCACCATTCCTTGGTATTTCCAACCAAGTTAAATTCAGAGACGACGGGGAAAGATTCATATCCGCCAAATCATTGGTGATATTCTCATCCTCGGTTACATTTGCTTGAGGGTTATTTTTATTTTCCTTCTTAGGCTTACGACACTCGCTTGAGCGGTGTCCAGGTTTACCACAATTGTAGCATTTGCCTTTGAACTTTTTCTTGTTATGTTTGGAAGTGCCTTCCCCATCATAGTTTCGTTTGTTCTTCTTAGGATCTTCAACAACATGGACCTTCGTTTCCATCGGATTCTTCCCACTTTTATTTTAAGACTCACGGTTGTCTTCTTGGATTCTTAGCCTAACCACCAAATCCTCCACATTCATCTCCTTTCGCTTGTGCTTGAGATAGTTTTTGAATAAAGCCCAAGATGGTGGCAGTTTTTCAACAATTACAGCAACTTGGAAAGTTTCACTAAGTGACATTCCTTCGGCATGAATGTCGTGGAGGATCACTTGGAGTTCGTGCACTTGCGAGATAACAGATTTAGAATCAATCATTTTGAAGTCCAGAAAATGCCCGACGATAAATTTCTTCATCCCAGCATCTTCAGTTTTATACTTCTTTTCCAAAGAATTTCATAATTCCTTGGATGTTTTGATCGTGCAGTAGACATGGTACAATGTCTTGTCCAAGTAGGCCAGAATATAATTCCGGCATAGGTAGTCCGAATGCTTCCAAGCATTGACAGCAGCAACCTTTTCAGAGTCATCTCCCTCTTGAATAGAGGGGCAATCTGCATATACAAACCTACCCAGTTGGCAGGTAGTGAGATAGAAGTACATTTGTCCTTGTCAACGTTTGAAGTCAACCCCAATGAACTTTTCCGGTTTCTCCCCGTGTGGCATAGACACGGGTGCAGTCACATTTATGTTGGTGACAATCAGTTTAGTAGGAGTAGTGTTCGTACTTTGAGATTCCATTTATGTTACAAAAACAGATTTTTTATCAACGATAAAATTCATATATAATGAATTAATCAAAACATAATACAAAATTCTGTGCACCAATTTCCTCCAAATATAATTCACAATAAATGAATTCCAAAAGAATTCAAATGAAATTCATAATTAAACTATAATATAAACAGAAGTTTATACACAATAAAATCTGTGTCACACTAATTTTTAATAATAAAAAGAATTCGGTACAAAACAGAATTATAATTTAAAGATTAATTTTTTTTACATAAACAGATTTTAATAAAAATATACAAATAAAATTTTATTTTCTAAAACAGAATATAAAAACAGTATAGAAATTAATTTCTATACCAAAACTGTTTTACTAATTTCTGCAATAAAGCAATAATTTAATTCATTTTTTCTATCAAAACAGATTTATTTTCAACAAATAAATTTCTGTAATAAAAAAAATTTCTGTACACTATAAAACAGTAAAACAAAAAAAATGTGTCTTAAGATTGTTATGTCTACTGTTTAATAAATACAAAAGTACAGAATTATAAATTATAATATAATTACAAAAATAAAACAAAATTACAGAAATGAAATACTTACTTGTATTTGCATAAATAATATTAGAATAGAAAAATAATTCGAGCCCTGTTTAGAACAGTCTCCTTAAGACAAATTTATTCCCTCCACAAGGTGCCAAAGGTAATGAATAATTGTCTCCCAAGATAGAACGGATTTTCAAATTAATCAAGTAGCACAACAATGATTAATTTCTTCGAACACAACTCTGTGTTTATACTCAACAAGACCAAAGAAATGATATGCTGGAATGTATGCAGTAGCAGTAGAAAAGGAATTATTTTCTGGGAAAAGATGCAGCATAAATTCGAAAAATGGGAGGGAAATTTTTTCAGTAGTCAAAACTGTAGGGGAAAGGTTTAATTTATAGCTTTTGTGTTGACTGTTGGAACAATCAATCAAAATTAACTGTCAAAAACAGTTAAACGAATTAACTGTTGACTGTTGGCAATAATTGCCAACATTTTATTAATTAATTAACTAATTTCATAATTAATTAATAATTAAAGCCCAGAAAGTTAAATAATTCAGCCCAAAAATGTAGGAGATTTTTATAAGCCCAAGACCGAGCCTGAGCTCGAGCCGTGCTGCACGGCCGGCCGGACGCGCGCGCGCATGGACTTTTGACCAAAAGTCAACTCGTGCATAGCTTAGGTCATCTCCCCTTCAAACAGTTGGGATACCTCAAGGCATTCAAGCCTTAGTCCATACGTGGGGTGTTATTAACTCAACAAATTTCCACTACTCTTCCAATGTGGGACAAGAGTTAAAACATACCCAATTCATTAACTTTCATTGCATTGTTAGTCACTTTGGGGACATATTTATCATTCATAACTTATTGAAATTGGACATATGAATATACTACGTTAATCTCCTTGCGGAGGAGAAAGCGTTCGTATATGGTTCCACGATTTTCGTAGTGTGGGTCCCACCTAAATTTGAGCTCAAAAATCTGTCCAGAAAATTCTGGACAGCTTTCTAAAACCAAATTCAAGTCCAATTTTTCAACAGATACCACAAATACTATAAATGTAAATCACACCTACCTCAAGAAATTGCTAAATTGAATTACAACAAATGTATACAGTGACTTTATACCATTATTTTCTCAAAATTTTAATATTTGGATATCATTAGTTGCTCAAAATCACAATATTCCCATACTATAGTAGAATACTAACGAATTTATCAACTCTAACAAAAATACACTTTGTATTATGGAATTTATTATTTATTTAGATACCATAAGTGTTATTTCTTGATTATCACCTGCCTTGATTATTATATCATTTATGATTTATTAAGGATTTAACTTTTTGATGATGGTTAACACAAATACAGTGAACGATCCAGAGACCTAACACTGAACACTGGGGAGGTGGGGGTAGTTGAGCCCCTTCAATATAACTGGTTATAAACTCACACAATCCAAGTGGTATACTATTACATGTTTCTTTCACCATTAAATGTATTATTTTGAGTATCAATAATGGGGGGGCTAAGCATGGAATGACAAAAAAGGCTAAATCATATGTCAATTACAAAAGGATCCTATATTAAATCATAAAACAACGCAAAAGTCCCAAAATTAAACGGAACAAATCTTTTACTTGAAACTCAATACTTTAAACATAATCATATTTTATCATATGCAATGGCAATATTGATTCCTTTCGCAACATACACACATATAAAGATGGACAAATAATAGTCTCCAATGCAAAAATATGCATCTCTGAGAAGAAGTGGAAAAGCGGGGTCCTAAGTTTGTGGTTGACCCAACTATACCCGAATCGAAACAAAATAAAATCATAAAACCCTTATGTTTTCTATTTAAAAAATAAATAAGACCATCGGGTATATTTGTAATACCCGTGCCCGAGATTTGTACCTCATTCCCTGTAATTTATATACCTTTAGGCTATAAACTGAATATAGTGAATGGATATTAAATTTAAACTATCCTTATGGCCTTTGTGCAATTTGAATTGGGATTTTATATCTTAAAGTTGATATGTAGAATTTTGGAGGTCATTTGAATGAGTGGCCAAGTCGTTCTAACAGGTTCGAACGACCATCTAACGATAAGGACCAGAACAATTTCCATCATTCTCTAGAATCTCGTTGGAACACCCTCGTGCGTACAAGGTGCCTTGTCGTTCGAATTTGGGGGAGTTTTCCATTCAAACGAATTGATGTTTTACTTAATTTTTTCCTACGTTTGACCCTCGTTAGAACTCTCGTTCGAACGAGGTCTAAATTCTTTCGAACGGCCGGACAAAAATCAAAAATTTTTGCACATTTTAATGTGTTGTCGCAACGTGGATCTGTGGATTGGATAAGCTATCGAGAAATTAAATATGTTTCTTGAAAGGAAATATAAAGAAATGGGATTTTCGTGGAGAAAAAAGATAATATATGATTTTTGGACATAAATTCATGAAATATGGTTTTGAACATAAAATGACTATTTGTGATATCATAATGGGAAAAATATATTTTTTTCACAAGATTTCATTGAACAAAGGTAAAAAGGTAATTTTGATAAAATTAGAAGGTCCTAGTGGTTGGACTTCCTTATTTGACCTTCTCGGTCGGTCTTGTCAAAAAAATGGATAAATGAATGAAATGGCATGAACACGGTGAAAGTAAAGGAATAATGTGAACATTAATAAAAATGTTAAAACACATTAATACGGACTCAGATGAGATCGAAATTTTTTTTATAAGGGCACTGTACAGTGAATATGGTAGCATAGCCGACGGTGTACAACCCGCTAAAGTATGCGGTTATTTGGAAGATTCCGGGAGAAGATAATGGAAATAAAAATGAATTTGGTTGTGCATAAGGAATGTAAATAAGATAACCTAATGAAAAGCGATAAAATGGAGACTAAGGAATAATATAATATTCAATAGTCTCAAGAGCTGGTAAAGGATCGCATAAAGTGGCTAAGTGTGAGTATGAGCACATCGCTCGGGTGCATTGCATAGTAGTTGCATTAATAGTGGCTAAGTTGATAAACGTTTTTGGAATTATTAAAAATACATGTTATATGTATAGTATTTTCATAGAAAATGTATAGCTTATATTTTCCACCCTGATGAGCGTTCGCTCGCCTCTGCTTTTTAGGTTAAAAACCCCACCCCTAGGTACATCGAGTATGGACATTGGCAAGGACGTTGGTAAGGCTCCTAAGGGCAAAGTATTCATTAAAGGAGATGTTATTATATTTAAAACCCATATTTTTAAAAAGATTGTATTTGGGATATTCTAGACCATTTTATTTGGGCCTTAGGCCAAGCATTTTAATAATACAGGGCAATCATGATTTGTTTATGTTTTGTAAGCATTGTTGGACTCAAATGATTATCATGTATAAACCTTGTTAATAAACCTAACTATGTACAATTATCACTTATTTCTTAAATTAAAATTGATTATTTGGTCTTTATAAAATGGTGCAAGTAAGTGATTTTTCTCAAATAATAAAATTGGACTTTTTCCCTTCCCTTTTAACTCCTAAAATTGGTGTGGGTTGACTCGACGATGACCCGAGCCTGAGTCGAGCAATTAGAAATGCTATCAGAGCAATAGGATCCTCAAGTGTGACGTAATGTTTTACGCTTTCTTAGTACGCTTCCTTTATACGTTTCTGTTGTGGTTTCCACTTTAATTACTATTTTAAGTTAATCGCTTCTACTATCACTTTCATTTCTTATCATTGTTTATTCAACTCTCATTTTTTTTGTAGACGAATACACATCATGGTCGGGCTAGAGGATCAGGTAACGGTGAGCTTAGGAGCATGGAACAGACCGTGCATCAACTTGTTGACTCCCTCTCTCAGCAGTAAAAAGCCAACTGTTGTGGGATGGATGAGAGAACTAACTCGACCTCTATTCTGAAAGAGTTTAGGAGGTTGCACTCATCCTCTTTCAACATGACAGCTGGCCTGGATGCTGTAAAGGAGTGGCTAGATGAGGTCACTCGGGGTAGGGAGATTCTTAGCATGTCAATTGGGCTAAAAGTGAAGATAGAGACCTTTCAGCGCACATAGTAGGCATAATGCTGGTGGAGTGCCTACTCTGCCAGTGGTAGAGACTATAGACTAGGACAACTTCAGGGTTGCATTTCTCGATCGATACTTTCCCCAGGCATTTAAAGATGCTAAAAAGAATGAGTTTCTTCATCCGATTCAGGGTAAGATGTCAATGAATGAGTACCAGATCAGGTTTGAGAGTTTGTGCAAGTATGTGGATGCAATGCAGAAGGATGAGGTTGAAAAGACAAGGCTACTTGTCAAGGTCCTTATCCTTAGTATTCGATAGTTCATGGTTATTTTGGATCTACCAAACATTAAAACTGCATTAAATAATTCCATCGAGCTAAATCTAGAGGCAGAGGATGGAAATGCCTTCAAGGAGCAGAAGAAAAAGAAGCCGAGTGGGTCCCAGGTAGTGGTCATCAGAAGTTCAGGAGAGGGGATCGAGGCATCTTTGCGAAGCTCAAGGCCTCTATGGGGGTTGGCTCATTATCCACCCAGTGTACCAGTGACCAGAGTCCCATAGCCCCTACTAAGAGGACTTACTTGACATCTGGGTCCCTGTTCACTTCAAGAGGTATTTCTCGCAAAGGTCTTCGGGTAACTAATAGGACAGTTAGGAGACTGTCAACTATGTACCGGGCAAAAGTTCTAGCAACACGAACCCTACCTTATAGTAGCAGCAACAGTTTTCCTCTTAGTATCATTCATTGGTATGGCATAGCATGGACAATTTATGTCCTAGTCAGGGCTAAATCAGTTACGGGCCAAATCAGGTGCCCAGCGACCAGAGTAGTAGGTTTAAACCTGGACATGCCAATGCCATGTCACAGTTTGCATCCCTTTCCAGTGATGAATCCGTGATTGAAGGTGTGATTCTATTATTCAGCACATAGGTAAAGGCACTATTTGATTCAGGCGCTTCACATTCATTTATCTTGATCTCTTTAGCATTCAGTTTGGGATTAGAGGTAGATCAGTTTTACCCACCTATCTTCATAGGACTTTCGGTCGGTGGTGGTATAGTTCTCGATAGGGTCTATCATAGTTGTGTGGTTATGGCTGGAGATTATGATATAAAGTATGACTTCATTCTCATCGACATAGATGGGTTCGAAGTGATCTTCGGTATGGATTATCTTCCATGTTTTGATGCTACTATCGAATGCTATCGGCATAGTGTCTTGGTATCTCTTCCAAACGAGTCTCGTCATCATTTTAGCAGTGAGCGGGACATTAGTTATCCTTTTAAGTTTTTCATAGTGCATGGGCATAAAAGGTAATTCAGTTGGTTGAGAAGTATGCTGGCTCTGGATGATCCAGATGGTATGTTGTTAAACTACCCAATAGTTCGAGAATTTCCTGATGTGTTCCCGGGTGATCTTCCTGATTTACTCCCATAACGGGAGGTGGAATTTCCTATAGAGGTGCATTAGTCATCTCGTCTATCTCTATACCACCTCATATGATAGCTCCAGTAGAATTACAAGAGTTGAGGGTACAATTAGAGGAATTGACCAGCAAGGGCTTCATTCGCCCTAGTGTGTCCCCTTGGGGATCTCCGATCCTCTTTTTTAGGAATAAGTGCAACTCCTTATGGATTTGCATCTATTAAAGTCAGTTGGACAGGGTAAAAATGAAGAATAAGTACCATATTCCCCATATCGACGATTTGTTCAACTAGTTGTGTAGGGCGGGTAGGTTTTCGAAGATTGAACTCGTGTTTGGGTACCATTAGTTGTGTGTTATAGAGGGGATATTCCTAAGACAACGTTTTGGACCCAATATGGGTAACATGAGTTCTTATTGATTCCCTTTGGTTTGATGAATTCCCCGATAACATTCATAGATTTGATGAACCGTATATATCATCCTTACTTAGATCGGTTTTTAGTGGTCTTTTTAGATTATATACTGGTCTACCCGGCATCAGTTATGGACCATGAGGATAACCTTATCACTAAGTTACAAGTGTTTAAGGAGAACAAGTTTTACACTTAATTCAGCAAGTCTGATTTTTTTATGAATAAGGTCAAGTTCCTTAGCGATGTGCTTTTCAACGAGGGAATTTTCATTGACCCTTATAAGGTCGAGGATGTTCTGAGTTGAGATATACCAAAGATAGTTACGGAGGTATGAAATTTTCTAAGTTTGGTCGATTAGCACCGTAGGTTTGCGCAAGACTTCTCGATAGTTTATTTTCCTCTCTCCCTGTTGACTCTGAAAGATGCACACTTTGAGTGGTCTGGGGATTATGAGTCAGCCTTTCAGGAGTTGAAGGTTAGGTTGACTTCAGTGCATGTCCTAATCCTTTCAGAGCGTGGCAAGTGTTATACCATGTATTGCGATGCTTCCCAGTCAGGACATGGTAAGTTATTAATGTAGAATGGTCAGGTAGTCGCTTATGCATCCCGTCAATTAAATGTGCATGAGACCAACTAACCCACCCACGACTTGGAGTTAGTCGATATGGTGTTCGCATTTAAGAGTTGAAGGTACTACCTATACGGGTAATGGTTTGATGTGTTTTCTGATCATAAGAGTCTTTAGTATATTTGCACAGAGTGTGACATCAATCTTCATCATAGAAGATGGATGGAGTTGATGGAAGACTACAACTTTTCCTTAGAGTGTCATCCCGACAAGGCTAATGTGGTGGCTGATGATCTTAGTCGAAAGTTTGGGCTTACTTTGACAGCATTGAAGTGTTATCGGGCAAAGATGTTAGGTGAAGTGTAAAAGTTTGGCATGTATGTTCAGCGGGGCTACGATAGGGTGTACCTTTAGGGTGTGGATGCCACTCCACTAATTCATCAAAAAGTTCTAGATGCTCAGTCGGGTGATCTTGAGTTCACACATTATAGTGATCGTATTCATAGAAGTGAGGAGTTTAACACTCTTATTGTGGATAAGGATGGTGGTGTGCCATACAAGTACAGGTTGATTGTCCCGATTATTATTGAGCTTCAGGAAGAGGTGATGGAGGAGGCCCATCACTCACATTTCAGTATACATCCCGATGCTACGAAGATGTATAAGGACCTATGCATAGACTTTTGGTGGTCAGGTATGAAGAGGGATGTGATGACATATGTAGCCAAGTGCTACATTTACTAATAGGGAAGGCAGAGCACTGGAGGCCAACAAAGCTATTTTAACCACTACCCGTAGTAGAGTTTAAGTGGGATCACTCACGATGGCCTTTATCACAAATAGCTTTTCCATGGTTTGAGCGTGGTCATGATGTAGTATGGGTTCTAGTGGCTCAGCTCATGAAATCTTACCAATTAAGGTCACAGACAGTGTGGATAAGTTAGCCAAGTTGTATGTTCGAGAGAAAGTTCAACTTTATAGTGTTTCAATATCGATTATATTGGATAGGGATCCTTGATTCATGTCTCTGTTTTAGAATAAGTTCCAGCATGAATTGGGTACCGAGTTGAGCATAAGTACAACGTATCACCCTGAGACAGATGGGCAATCAGAATGAACCACCCAGATCTTGGAGGACATGTTGAGACTTGCACACTTAATTTTCAGGGTAATTGGGTGGAGAATTAGCATCTGGTAAAATTTTCCTACAACAATAGTTATCAGGCAAGCATTAGTATAGCTATCTATGAATCTCTTCATGGGAGGTCATGTCGATCTCCAGTTTTTGGGCAAAGGTGGGTGATAAGTATCTCACCAATTTAGATTTAATCAAAGAGATTCCAATAAAGTTCAAGTAATTAAATAGAGGCTCATGACAGCTCAGAGTTGGAAGAATAATTATGTTGATATTCGTCGAATACATCAGGAGTTTGAGGTGGAAGATCGTGCGATATTGAAAATTAGAGCTAGGATCGACAATCAGAAATTTAGCAAGAAGGGAAATCTTCCCCTCATTATATTGGTACCTTTGATATCCTAGAACGGATCGGATATGTGCCGTACCGCTTGGCGTTACCTCTTTAGTTATCCGATGTCCATAGTGTGTTCCACATTTCCATGATAAAGAAGTATTTTTCGGATCCCATGCACATCATTAGCTGCAACCACAGTAAGTTAGAGGAATACATTACCTTTCCTACGTGACCTGCATCCATCTTAGACAGTGAGGACAGAGTCTTGCGCAATAAGGTCATTCCATTAATGAAGATTATTTGGGAGTTCCAAGGTATTGAAGGCGAGACTTAGTAGTGAGAGTCAAAGATGTGTGAGAAGCACCCTAAACTCTTTGCTTAGCTTGGTTATTCTGATTTTGGGGATAAAATCTCCTAAGGAGGGGAGAATGTAATCCCCGTGCCCGAGATGGTACCTCATTCCCTGTAATTTGTATACCTTTGGGCCATGAGCTGAATATAATGGATGGGTGTTAAATTTGAACTATCCTTGTGGCTTTTGTGCAATTTTAATTGGGATTTGATGGTTTAAACTTGAATTAAAGAATTGTTGTTTTCGTTCGAACGAGTTTCCACGTCATTCGAACAAGTAAGGGCATGTCATTCGAACGAGTTTCGAACAACCATCTAATGACACAGACCTGAACGATTTTCATCATTATCTGTAATCTCACTATAATGCCCTTGTTCGAATGAGATGCATTGTCATTCGAACGAGGGGTAGTTTTCTATTCAAAAGAATCTATGTTTTACCCCTATTTTAGCCTATCCTCGTTATAACTCTCTTTCGAACGAGGTCCAAAGTCATTCAAATGACCCGACGAAAATCAGAAATTCCTGCACATTTTAATGTGCTATCGCGACGTGGATCGTTGGTTGGATGAGTTGTCGAGCTCTCAGCGGCTCATACCAAAACATGGGTCAGTAAGGGGTTGGACCACTAGTTATTGGGTTAATTGTTTGTGTGTTTAAATAGAGGTGAGAGGGCATGGAGAGGCCATTTCCATTAGATTTTTTAGCTCTCTCTATCTCTCTCTTGAAGATACACTCTTACATTTTCAGCCCATTTCCACCATCCCCAAGGTTTCACCTTCCATACCAAGACTTTTTCTCGCTACTGCAAGGCCAAATAAACCCATTTCAAGCCTAGTTTGAGGAACAAGTTGGGTAGAAGAAACTATTGTTGGAGCTCTGGAGTTTTTAGGAGCTTTCAAGTCATTCCCTTCAATTTCTCCTCTTCATATCCATGGTAGGGTTTTTCTTCAAATGTTTTCAAGATTAAAAGCCATTAGGATGCATGATAGAATGGTTTATTTTTGTAATAATATTTTTTAATTTGTTTATTTAATGTTTTTTTTTGGCAAAAAAATGGGATTTTTAAGAAAATTAAGTGTAAATGGATTTTTGAAGAACAAATAATATTTTAATCTTGAAATATGAGGAAATAAGCACAAAATTACATTTCCATGCTAAAATTATATTTGATTGCATTTAAGGATTTCTAGGCTTGAAACCCTCCCAAAAATATGTAAAATGTTATAGTATGTGGAAGAAGGACTTACAAACATGATATGTGGAATTAAAAATGAGTTTTTTAATGAACTACAGAAGTTAAAAATATTAGACCTAAATATGTTGTAAAATCATGATGAAATGAAGATAAATGACATTTAATACAACATATGTGTATGAGGGTAAAGTAGACATTTTAGTAAAAATGGTCTTTATGACATTAAATATGTTTCTTGAAAGGAAACATAAATAAATGGAATTTTCTTAGAGAAAAAGGATAGTATTTTTGGGACATAAATTCATGAAATATGGTTTTGAACATAAAATTACGATTTGTGATGCCATAATGGTAAAAATATATTTTTTTCACAAGATTTCAATAAACAAAGAGTAAAAAGATAATTTTGATAAAACTATAGGGTCCTAGTAGTTGAACTTCCTCATTTGACCTTATTGGTCGGTTTTGTGAAAAAATGAATAAATGAATTAAATGGCATGAAGATGGTGAAAGTAAAGGAATAATGTGGACACTGGTAAAAATATTAAAACACATTAATATGGACTTAGATGAGACCAAAAAATAATTAAGTAGGGCCCGGAGCCCTAGGATGAAAAATCCCAAATCACTGGCCAAAGCATATGGTAGCATAACTGGCGGTGTGGAGCCCATTAAAGTATGCAGTTATTTGGAGGACTCCGAGAAAAAATAATAGAAATGAAAATGAATTTAGTTGTGCTTAGGAAATATAAATAATACAACCTAATAAAAAGGGATAAAGTGGAGACTAAGGAATAAAATAACATTAAATAGTCTCTAAACTCGGCATAAAGTGCTTAAGTGTGAGTATGAGAACATCGCTCGGGTGCACTGCATAGTAGTTGCATTAATACTGGCTAAGTTGATAAACAATTTCGGAATTGTTAAAATATATGTTATATGTGTAGTAGTTTCATAAAAAAATGTATATCTTAGTATTTTTCACCCTCCTGAACATTCGCTCACCCCTACTTTTTATATTAAAAACCCCACCCCCAGGTACATCCAGTAAGGACATTGGTAAGGACACCGGTAAGGCCCCTGAGGGAAACAGTCGTCATTAGAAGCTCTGTCATTATATTTAAAACATGTCTTTTTTAAAACATTGAATTTGGGATATTCTAGACCATTTTATTTGGGCCTTGATCTAAGCAATTTAATAACACAGGAACAATAATGATTTATTCACTATTTATTAAGCATTGTTGGAGTCAAAGGATTTTCATTAATCAACCTAATTACATATAGTGATCATTTATTTCTAAAATTAAAATTGATTATCTGGTCCTTATAAATTGGTGCAGGCAAGTGATTTTTCATAAATAATAAAATTCGACTTTCTCCCTTCCCCTTTAACTCCTTGAATCTGTGGGGGTTGAATATATAAAATGAGGTATATTGAAAAAAAAACATATGACCATCAAGTATATTGGGAAAAACGTATCAAGAGCCCTTGCTTTAGATTAAGCATTATACCTTCACAAAATATCAATTGAGCCCTAGGTCTATGAAAGATGAGAATTGAGCCCTTATATTTGTGACTGAAAAACAAAAAAATACCAACTAATCCCTTATACCTGTGATTGGAAAAAAAATAGCAAACCAAAATCACAATGAAGCCCTGCGATTAAATCACAGTGAAGCCCTATAAAACAATAAAATCATAATTCACAAAATCCCCCCCCCCCCTAAAAAAAGAAAACCAATTCACAAAATTGCGATTCATAAAACTTATAAAAGCAAAAAAAATCACAATTCACAAGACCTATAAAACTACAAAATCATGATTCGAAAATCAACTATACCTTCCCAACGAAATTTCCAATCTCAGTTGTGTTTGCGAGGGAGAAGATGAGATAAATATTGGGGGGGAATTTGTGGGAATAAACCTTTTTTATACTTGTTTTGGGACTATGTAGCACTTTTAACTTTTGGTAGTAATAAAATCATAAATTTAAAACCGGTTTTAAGAACTTATAAATTTTATAAATGTCCAAAATCATTATAAATTTTTTAGGTGCTATAAACACTAACAAACTAAATATTTTCTTAGTTGTAAAATAGCCATTATGGTATAGTGAAGCTTGTCAAAACTACAAGAATGGTGGTTTGTCACCTTCAATATTGAAAATCCACTCCCTCCTTCTGTGAACGTAGACTAGCAGGTTGAGCCATGTATATTCAGGTGTGGTTATCTTTCCCTCATATTGGTATCTGCTTTATTTATACCCATGTTATATACATATACTGCTACGTGAGTCCATATACCTATAATTTATATTAGTTTTTCTTCATTATTTACATTTTGAGTTGTCTAACTAAATTCCAACATCAATACGAATATTTGAGTCACTTTCAACTAATGTAAACTAAACGTGGGTGTGTAAATTAAAATATTTTTATACTAGGGACCTTTTACATAATGGATAAAAATGTTGGGAATGACCCATTAGAGAAACAAACTATAGATGTAAATCCACAAAAAGTATACTCATGGACTATGGCGGAGGTAAGTGGGGGTGGGGGAAATTACCCACTCCAAATCGAAATATATATACCATTAAATCACTATTATTATTTTTTTTAGAAGTGTGTCTCATCTTAATTTATATTTCTAGAAGTCCACCTAATTCAAAGTCCTCCAATTTTATCATTTAAATGGTTAACTAAGCCCACAACACTTCTTGTAATATAGAGAGAAAGAGAAACTGAAAACTAGAGAGAAAATGAATCAAAAACTGAATTGTCTTGAATATGCTTCAATCTACACAGCAGCATAATTATGAGTCAATATATATTTCATAAAAAACTCTAAAATATAATTAGTTATTACAGTTGGACTATAAAAAATGCCTAACAATAATCATTAACTAACTTGATACATTAGCATAGATTAAACTAACTCTCTATTACTCCCCCCAAGCTGGACGAAGGAGATTCTAAGGAGAGCTTGGAGAAAAGATACAAGAACCGTGAAAGTGGTAGTGCCTTAATAAAGATATATGTTGTTTGATATTCGGTAGGAACATAACTAATGTTAACTTGATTGTTCTGAACCTTTTCTCGAACAAAATGTACATTAATTTTGATGTTCTTAGTCCTGGCATGAAAAACAGGATTAGAGGCAAGTGAACCTGCACCAGTACTATCACACCAGATTATGGGAGGCTTGTCAATTAACACACCAAGCTCTGTGAAAAGAGCTTGTAACCATAGCAATTCAGTTATAGATGAAGACAAGGCTCGACACTCTGCTTCAGCAGAACTCTTTGCTATAATATGTTGTTTCTTAGATGACCAATTAATCAGATTACCATCAAGGAACTTATAATATCCACTTGTAAAACTATGATCTTCCAAAGAGCTTCCTAATCAGCATAAGTATAACACTCCAAAATAAGATGCTAAGCTAGTGTTAACTAGAGACCAATATCTTATGTGCCTTTTAGATATCTAAAAAGTTTTTCGCGGGCTGTTTAATGCTTTTTAGTAAGACTTTGCAAATATTGAGTAAGTTTATTGATAGTATACGTCATGTTAGGTCTTGTCATAGTCAAATATTGCAAAGCACCTATAGTGCTTCAATACAATGTGGGTTAAGAGAAAAGAGTATCAGAAGAAGTCGTATTCGTAGAAGAAGGTTTATCTCCTAAACACATTGGTGTAGAACTCCCTTTTGACTCTGCCATATTAATTTTTACAAGAAGGTCATGCAAATACTTTCTTTGTGTCAAACGATGACCTATAGAGTTTCTAATATCTTCAAAACTAAGAAAGAAATTAACTGACCCCAAGGTTTTAAGAGTAAGTTGGCTTTGTAAATCAGTAATGACAGTATGCACCAAGCTAGAATCTTCTCCTCTAATAAGGATATCATCTACATAAACTAAAAGAATAAGCATTTCCATGCTTCTTTATGAAGAATAGAGAAGAATATGAAATAGAATTGGTGAAACCCCAAGTGCAAAGTGCAGATTTTAATTTAGCAAACCCAGCTCGTGGAGATTGTTATCTCCATAAAGAGCCTTCTATGATTTGCACACATGATAAGGTTTGGTCCGATCCTCAAAATTATGAGGTTGAACCATGTAAACAGTCTCTTGAAGATACACAATCAAAACAGCATTATTGATATCAATTTATTGAATGTCGCATTTATAGGTAATTGCCAAATTGAAAATAACTTTAATAGTAGTAGACTTGATAATAGGACTGAAAGTGTCAGTGTATGCCAACTTGTTAAAACCCTTTAGCAACCAAACGAGCCTTATGCTTATCCAAGGTACCCTCAGCTTTGAGCTTAACCCTGAACACCCACTTGTTATGAACAAGCTGGATTTAATCAGAATAGGAAACTAAAGTTCATGTATGATTAACCATAAGAGAATTGTATTCATTATCCATAACAAGTTTCCAACTAGGATTTGATAAAGTTTCTTCAACAGTTGTTGGTTCAAAAATAACATCACATATTGGCTTTTATGCAGAATAAAGTTTTAGTTTAAATATATCTACTTTAGCTTGAGGAGTCATAGGATGAGAAGATATAGCTGGTAGAAGAAGAAGAAGAAGAAGAAGAAGAAGAAGAAGAAGAAGAAGAAGAAGAAGAAGAAGAAGAAGAAGAAGAAGAAGAAGAAGAAGAAGAAGAAGAAGAAGAAGAGGAGGAGGAGGAGGAGGAGAAATTCTAGAGGACTGAGCTAAACCAACACAAGAAGACTCTAAAGAAATAGAAGGACATGTATCCTGAGTGATAGGAGTAGGAATCAGAGTGGATGGAAGAGGGAAAGAGTTCTGACAGAGGGTGATTGAACGCTGAAAGCGGAAGAAAATAATGATAAATAAGGAAATTTAGATTCATCAAATTCAACAGAACGAGCAATGTACGATCTTCCAAATGGATGAAAACATCTATATCCTTTATTATAGGGACTATATCCTAGAAATAGACACTTGGATGTTCTAAATTAAAACTTATGTCTATTATAAGGATGAAGATAAGGATAACAAGAGCACCCGATTACTCCAAAAAAGTAATAATCTGGTTTCTATCCAAAAAGAACCTAAAAAGGAATATCAAAGGTGTAGGCAACCTATTGATGATATACACAGCAGATACAAAAGAGTCCCACCAATATTTGAGGGGCAGTTGAGCCTGAGCAAGTAATGTGAGGCCTAACTTAACAATATGAAGGTGTTTTCTTCCAACATTACCATTTTGCTGATGCATATGGGGATAATGGTGTTTAAACACAATGCCTAACTTTGTAAGAAGAGGTAAAAGGGTTATATACCCCCCCCCCCAGTCAGTTTGTAAGGACTTGATCTCAGTACTAAAGTTCCTTTCAACATATGCATTAAAACTATTGAACACTATAAAGCTTCAGACATGGTTTTAAGGGATAAATCCAAGTAAACCGAACAAAATCATTCGCAAAATATAAGTAATATCTATAGCCATCAGCAGAAACATAAGGAGATGGTTCCCATACATCAGAGTGAACAATTTCAAAAGGATGAGTAGTTTTGTGAAAAGAAGGAGGAAAAGAATTCTGATGTAACTTGTCCATTTTGCAGGCAGAACAAAAAGTCATTTTATTTATATCATAAGGCACTTGTATAGACTCTAAAATGGTTTGAAGTACATGAGGATTTGGATGACCAAATCATTGGTGCCATAAGTTCATAAAAATAAACTCGAAAACAAAAACATTATATATAAAAGAAGTTCCAGACACACTTTTATTACAAGCAAAAGTAGCTTGAAGTGGAAAATTAGACACTAGATAAGACTGAGGTGACTGGTGCAATACCACGTACTTTTGGTGATATTTATTTATGGGATTAATTGGATTAAATGCGTATTAATTGGAAATTAATCCGGATAAAAATACTAGCGAGATGTGAGTTGGTATTCGATATTAATGAGTATATATGACTATATATGAATATTGAACTATGAAACTTGTCGTGAGATTGAAATACGGCAATTTGGGAATTTTGTTGAGACGCGTGTGACAGTCGCGTCAGGTATATATTTATTTTAATTAAAAAGTGAATTTTATTTCTATAAACCGTATGGTCATTTTGAGTGCGCCAACGCGTCCGGAAGGGTCGAAATAGTCAGAAAACACTAGCCGGGGGTTAAGTTTAGGTCCCGGGGCATTATTGGGCCATACCGGTAACTTATAAGGGCATTTTCGTAATTTCGGATATTGGGTAATTAAAACCCACGAAAATTAGAGTTAAAAATCTGACTTAGTCTTAACCCACTAAGCCATCTCCAACTCCAATTTAGGTAGTGGGCTACGGGAGAAGTTAGAAACTTTAAAACTTGGCATAAACCAACCCAACCTCCATTATCACCTTGAGAAGAACTTGTAGAGAGAGAGAGAGAAAGAGGAGAATTCTGCAGAGAGAGAGAGAGAAGACAGATTCAACCTTCAAGATTCAACCTCAAAATCAGAGATTCAAATAAGGCAAGTGGTTTAATTTCGTTATTTTGAAAAGAATGTGTTCTCCATGTGTAGGAATTGATAAAATCTTATTGTTCTTGGGAGTTAATGAAAAACCCATTTAAATGGGAAGTAGAAATTTCATTTTGATGAGGAATCGCATGTAGATTGGTATGTAGATGATTATTCTAATGATATTATAATTTGGATGAAACAAAAACGGATTTAATTAGGCTCTTTGATGATTTATAAATTCTAGGGTTCATGTTCTTCAAATTGGGTGAAAATATGAAGAGATTTGATAATTGAATGAGGTTAGAATGAATTAACCCCACAAATCATGTTAGTATATGACCTAAATATGCTTAGGATTGATTAGAGACTTTGAACAATCGTTGGATTAATGTTTGGATGAGATTTGAGGTGTACAGAAGTTGGAAAAACGAAAATAGGAAATCTGGGCTCGAAACTGGCCACTCGTTAGAAGACCTGCCCAAGTCGTTCGAACGAGCTCGTTCGAACGAGCTTCTAATGAGTTGACCTTTGACTTCTAACGAGGGTGAAGTTCGTTCGATGATTTCGTTCGAACGAGACCTCGTTAAAAAGCCCACTTCGTTCGAACGAACTCTAGTTCGAACAGCCTCGTTCGAACGAGACTTCTAACGAGTTGACAGTTTAGGCTTTTTAGCCTGTTTTGATCCCGAGTGTCCAATAAACTTGTTTATATGTAGAGATAACACTTCCTTGTGGATAAATGGATATATGTGAGATAATTGGGATATATTGAGGAGCAAAACCTAGAAGTGTAGTTGAACTTAAGGGTAATTATGGGATAGGACGTGAGTGTCTATTACGGTGCGAGAACTATTGACGGCTTAATTTATTATATTAACCGGGAACATATAAATTGTGAAGTATTATATGTCGGTACGAGAATGAGAAGGGTACCACCAACATATTATGGTGATTACTAAGATGAGTGCATACTTAGTATATGTATTGATTTTATGTGTATGACATACCTACCATACTTACTATCACGGGAGGTTTACGTTCGCTTAGGGCCTTCTAATCCTTGTGTTTCTCGGATTTAGATTGGTTACCTCGATGAACATAGGTCAGAGAAGGACTTATTGGGATATTAATAAGTCTGCTGATCGTGGGAACGTAGGTATGTGCGTGACCCATGTGATGTGACTGTGTTCGCCTCCATTATTTGTGATGTTGTTATCTGAAAACGATTCTTGAGAGATTCGGAATACGTGATCCTTATGTACGTGATGTACCTGGATGGATAGCAGAGTATGTGTGCACCGCAGCTTAGTCTCGGGGTGCTTGTATTGTATATTTATGACGTGAATAATATACTCTTAATAAATGGAAACTTTCATGTGGTATTGTGTGTATAAATATGGAAACGTTTCGAAAAAACATAACGGGTTAACCGATAGTGAATTGTATTACAAATTGAGAATCTGAGTTTAAGTAAAGCCCTCTATTTAAATTGATAACGCTAGAATGTAATATGGGGATCGAGTAGTAAGGGGTAGAACTTATTACGGTTTGGTTAGATATGGATGTCATTTAGATGGGTACGGTACGTTAGGAGTGCACACGTAGTCGAGAGGTGAGAATTTCATGTGAGTGCACGTCCTAACATGTATTTTGCATTTAATGTTTTAATGTTATTAAAACACTTGCTGTTTTTAAAATGATTTCCACTTTCGGGCTCTGACCCATTTTCTTTCAAATCAATTTTTGTAAAAACCATTTTAGGTGTCCAGCCACAAGGACACCATGCTTAGGATCCTCATTCAGATGACGAGCTGTAGCTGTTTGTGGAAGTTACAGGACTTTGCTTGTAGACGCTTCTTCTATATTGACTCTCTATTCAGCATTTATCAGTTGTAGGGCATGTCGCCCATTTCTTTAGAGACTTTTCATTTATTTCAGTTATTCAGACTTCGGGCATGTAATTAATTCTGGATTCAGACTTATCTTATTATTTTCAGTTGTGGGATTGTTGTGAGGAGTTTTCCTCCGGACTTCTTCTTATTATTCGTTGGTTATTTCATTACTTCGTTATGGTGAATGGATTATGTTGTTCTTCCATTATTCTTTTATTGCATGTTAATCAGACATAAATTAAAATTTGGCAACTTACTTTTCAAATACTAGGTGGTTAGAAATTATTAAAATGTTTTCGACAGTGATGCTAACTGAACCAAATTGGCATTTTGTATTGATTTAATAAAGGAGTAGCTACCCGGTATTTAATTAGTCGGGGTGTCACAACTGGGTGGGAGAAGAATCAAGATTGTATATCCCATCTTCAAGATTTCCTTCCAAAAGAACTTGTTTTGTGCTCATATCCTTGATAAGGCAATTAGGAGCAGAAAATTCATTAAGAACATGATTATTTTTAGTAAACTGAGAAATACTAAGAACATTTTTAGTAATAGTAGGAACATGAAGAATGTTTTTAAGTTATAAGGACTTAAAGAAGAAGGTATAGGACTATAGCCAATAAGTGACATTGAAAGTCTAGAATCTTTACCAACAACAAGCTTTTCCTTGCATTTGTAATCAAGATGGATGGCCAAATTATTCATGTCAGCTGTGATGTGGTTGGTGGCTCCACTATCCATATGCCAAGATGAATCAGTTACAGTAGCAGGTGTTGCAACACATACTTGAGTAGGCTAAGACACATGAGCTTGTGGTGTGGAAGAGGAACCATGTTGATCAAAAGAATTGACAGCATCTGGAAAACTAATATCAAATCGATGATAACACTTCATTGTAAAATGACAATCTTTACTACATAGCTGACAAATTGGCTTATTGACTCTTCCATAACCACGGCCTTGACCAAAATTATTGGTACCATGACCTCTGCCTCTTGAATAATTACCTCGGTCACCATTAAAATTATTTTGCCTCCTAAAAGCATCATTAATAGTAGGTGGAATAGAAAAATGTGAAGGAATTGAAGCACTTTGATGCTTAATTCTCATTTCTTGAGTCTGTAAAACAAATTGAACTTCCTGTGGAGTCAAAGCCTCACTTCGATTAGTAAGATTCACAATAATTGATTCATATTCAGAACCAAGACTAGTAAGAATATACAACACCAATTCATCATCATAAATAGACTACCAATGGAATTCAAATTGTCACCTAACCTCCTCATCTTCAGAATATATTCTCCAATGCTAAGTAAACCTTTCTTGGTGGTTTGAAGCATGAAATTCAATTATAGAATCTTAGCTTTAGAGGTAGTATGAAATAAACATTCCAGAATATGCCAAACCTCTTAAGCATGAACAGATCGACTGATATGGCCAAACATAGATTCTGAAACATAAGAGAAAAGCCAACTCATAAGCAGGTGATAATGACGAATCCAAAGAGTGAAATCTTGATTTGGAACTTGAATCATAGTAGCTGAATCTATAGAACTTGGAACAGACACAAACTAAGCTGGATTGAGCCGGAAAAAAAAAGTGTAAGGACATTTTTCTCATGTCCAACATGTTACATTTGTGTATGTCGTACGCCGTTACATTTGGCACGTCACCTCACGATCTCACATGCCGGCCTCTATCCGAATTCCGAGAATCAAGCATTCAGTATCTCCATTAATGTGTCCCACATCTGCCTCAACGACTTCACGTTCCAAGATTTTAGGGACTTAATGCAAGTGGTACGCAAGGGAAGTCAAAACAGTGAAAAAAGGCACGATAGGAGAGTTCAAGGGCATTTTTGAGGATTTACTTTCTGATACAATTTGTCTCTGCACCCTTCAAATTGGTATCAGAGCGGGTTATGCTAATTTATTGCGTGATCCTGATTTTTAAAGGATTTTTTTTATACAATTTGACCTCTCACGTCGTCAAATTGGTATCAGAGCCTGTTGCACTAAGTTATTGTGATTTGATTTTGATTTTGCACAAAAATGGCTTTTGATGGTTTTGATGATCTTCGATGTCAAATTTTTGAAAAAATTAATTGGAAAATTCACACGAACTCTTGCTTTAAATCTTCAGTTGAAAACGAATCTGAGAAGTGTCCTTGTTGTGAGGGTGTTGGTCACACGTTACATGAGTGTACCAAAAATTTAAAGAAGAAATTGAATAAACCGATTTCTCATGTTTCTACCCTTAGTGATTGTGATTCAGAAGAAGAAGTGTTTTATGCTTCTAGGCGAGAGTTTCCCATACATGTGATTAGTGATGATAGTGAAGGTGATGGGAGTGTGGATGAAAGTGAGGAGGAAAGTGTAGATGAACATGACTTGCAAACTGCTTTCAATGAACTTTATGCTGAAACTTTGAAAACAAAGAAAGAAAATTTGAAATTGAAAGCTCAGTTGAAAGAGTGTGCCATAAAAAATAATGATTTTTTAGTTGAAGAACTTAGGGCTCATGTGAAAATTTTGAAAGAGAAGCTTGAGTACGTCGAGGGTGAGAGAGATAGTCTTAGAGGGTTGATGGAGACTATAAAAAAGGAGCTTTTAGAGTTTGAGGATTCTAAACGAGTACTTGAATCTAGGATATGTGAACTTGAGGTGAAATTGAAAGATTCAAGTAAAGTGAAATTTGATTTGGAGTCTAGGTCTGAAAAACTTGATAAGATTTTAGGAACAGTCGAGATCAAAACGGATAGGGGTGGGATTGGTCTTGAAAAATATGTTGCACCCATTCCCACACGTGTGAGAGAGCCTCCTAGGTTTGTTAAGAAAGAGGCACCTAAAGTTTTTAGGAAAGCACCCCTTAAGAACATTGTGAGAGAACCTTCTAGGATCATTAGGAGAGACCCACCTAGGCAAATTCAGAAAGAGCAACCGATAAATTTGAGGAGAGGGCCACCTTTAGGTAACACACACCGCCCGATTTACTCTTGCACACATTGCGGTAGGCAAGGTCATCTTAGGCGATTTTGTTACAGGCTTTTAAATGGACCTAGGAAGGTTAATGAAAGAATAAATTCGATTCCCAAAACCCCCACACTTTGTTACACATCAATTTGGGTTAGAAAATCGGATTTAGAGGCTTATGGTTTATTTGTCCACGATTCCCGTTTGCTTGCACGTGATTCACCCCATGTGAAATCTTTTGGTTGATTGTGGTTGCATGTTTGTCATATACTAGTTGTGGTTTCATGATATATTTTTACTAGTGTGATGACTTGTACTTTTTTTATAAATTCTTGTTTTTGAATTTTTTTGAAAAATACAAAAAGATTTTATTTTGATAAAATTTTGAGAAAATCCAAAAAGATTTTTGTATTGCAGCGTTTATGGATGAACACTTTGGATGACCAAGTCACAAAATCATTCCATTTTTTCATGTGCCTATTTGATAGTGTTTTGAGATAATAGGTCAATTCATCCTGGTGCTTTATAATGTTTGGAGTCATTAAGATGTAATTAAGTGTTACTTCCTACATGTTTGACTCATGTTTCCTTTATTGCACGCATGCACGGATTTGATTGATTATTGTGCTTGTCTTATCACATGTTGGTTGGGTGTTTTCACTTCAATCCTGTCTTTAAAACGAACCAAGCGCGATAATTTTTATAAGGAAATTGTGCATATAAGAACCGTTTTGTGAGTTTGTGTGCTTTGTTTAAAAACGGGGAAGGGCTACGAAAGGTTCATTTTGCCTTTGCGAATACTAAGCCACCGTTAAATTGGACCTAAAAAATGGAGAAATTTTATTATCCTGGGTCCAAAGAGGTTTAAAAGAGCCCGAAAAAATTGAAAGGCAATAAAAAGATATTCATGCCAAAAAGGGGCCATTTAGGTTTTTGCACCAATTCTCCAAAGTTTAAGAATTTAGATTACCTCTAAAAGAAAATATATATAAGGGAGTTTGGTTGGAGAATTTAAAACGGATTTGCACGTCCTTGAAATGCTTGAAAAAATGCGTTACATAGTTTTGGACGTTATTGGGATGGAAATCATTTTGACTTTGATTTGTTGATTTGCATAAGACGATGTCATCTAAATTCAATAAATTTTTACACCTAAGGATACCTTTGATGTTCATTCATTAAGAGTACATGTATGCATCGTGCACATATGATTGATTGAGTTGATTTACCTATCGAATGTGTTCACACACATTCATTCTGTTTCCATGACTTGGTTGTTTGAGTCTAAATCCATGGTGTGATTTTTGTATCATATTTGTTCACATTGGTATCTTATTTTTGTACGAAAAATTTGAAAAATTCAAAAATAGTTTGTGTTTTTTTTTTTGTATACCGTGACATCCCGATTTTTCTTATTTGATTCATTCTTCTTATTTGTCTATTTGGGGACATCATAAAAAGGGGGAGAAAGAATTATCTTATTTTGGGGGAGTTTGGGAGTGTTTTGAGACTTAACTTATGCTTATCATATATTTGGTATCTATATTTATCTCATTTCAAACTCGATACGTCACTTGGTATTTTTTCTTTATCTCATGTGTGTAGGTACTTCATTGATGATCTCTGAATTGCACACCCTGATGAGAAAAGATTTGAGATTCCTGAAGATTTGAAGAACAAACGATGAAGACTATTCATTTGTACCTTTTCCAGTTTTGGGTTCATGGGAGGGTAGATTTGTATAGGCAATTTCATATTTGATCATTCGGATTTTTTATGTATGTACCGGCATAGACACAGGGGGAGATTTATAAGGACATTTTTCTCATGTCCAACATGTTACATTTGTGTATGTCGTACGCCGCTACATTGGCACGTCACCTCACGATCTCACATGACGGCCTCTATCCGAATTCCGGGAATCAAGCATTCAACATTTCCATTAATGTGTCCCACATCTGCCTCAACGACTTCACGTTCTAAGATTTTAGGGACTTAATGCAAGTGGTACGCAAGGGAAGTCAAAACAGTGAAAAAAGGCACGATAGGAGAGTTCAAGGGCATTTTCATAATTTCACATCCATAGTCCGGAGGTCTGGTCAACTGGAAAGTTGAAGAGCTCGCCGCAACAAAGATACTGGAAGAAACGGCACCTCAATCCTAGCTACGGTGAACAAGTTATGGCCCGTTGAAAATGGAGATATTTTCATAGAAAATTCTGGGAATTTTTCTAAGTGTTTAATCCCCAGTTCCCAGCACACTTTCCCGAACCCAGTCCGAAACCGGTTCGGGGGGGCGAACCGGTTCGCATGTACCCGAACCGGTTCGGGGTACCTATACGCTAGATAGAATTTCAAAGTTTTAAAATCGTGGGTCTCTTCATGTATTTCCCTATAAATACCAACTTTGGGGAAGTTGTTTTGCAAGACTTTAGAAGACGTTTTTGAGAGTCCAAATTACTCCAGTCTTCATATTTTTTGAGTCCCAAGACTCATGTTTTGATTCACACAATTGCCAAACCTTTGTGAATCTTTTTGGTAACCCAAGAACACAACTTTGGTTTGTTCAACCCTTGTGGAGAAAACATTCTCTTCTTCATTGCTGCCCTCCTGGAAAGGAAAAATTCCAGCCGACAAACTTGTGGAGAAGCCATTTCTCTTCTTCATTGCAGCCCTACTGGAAAGGGATAGTTCCAGCCGCGACTACAGAATCCGATACCCGAGGGTAATTCTTAGTCAACTTGTATTTTTATTGTAATCCGATTGTAAGCCGTTTTTCTTACAAATTATAGTGAAAATAAATGGTTTTGCCCCTGTGGAGGATTTTTCCTTAATTGCATGTGTTTGAATGTTCTTGCGTAGATTATCAATTTATTCAATCACATACTGCTGCATGTTTAGGGTTTGTTTGTGTTAAAAGGGTTTTATATATAATTTGATCATTTGAATGCGAGCACACACGTCTTATTTGATAAATCATCTAGATGCATGTCTTAGGGTTTAACTAAAATTTGGGTTTAATTAAAATTGATTTTTATTTGAGAAGTAGCAATATTTCCGCTGTAGCTGCACTCTCAAAAAGCATCAAGATTATAAGCCCGAGCAATTGAAAGAATCAAAGAACGCCTATACTAATAGTTGTTACCATCAAGTTTCAGACTAAGCGGAGCAAGAGTAGTAGAAAATGGAAGGATCTGAGAAGATGAACCAGAGGAGGTTGAAACCGCCATTGATGACTTGAAAAAGCTTCCGAGAGATTTGGCTCTGATACCAAGACAGAGAGAGAGAGAGAAACTGAAAACTAAAGAGAAAATGAATCAAAAACTGAATTGTATTGATTATGCTTCAATCTTGCACAGTAGAATAAGTATGATTTAATATATATTCTTAAGACTCATAACAAACTCTAAAACATAATTAGTTGGTAAAGCTGGACTATAACAAACTCTTCACAATAATCATTAACTAACTTGACACATCAGCACAGACTAAATTAACTTTGTATTATTTTATTAATTAATCAATAAACAAAATCAAGATAAAGTTACTTTTCACTCTCACTTTTTTTTTTGTCTTTTTGGCTTCTGTCGAGAATGGGGAAGTGAAAGTCTAAGTGCTCCAAAGACGCCTAACATGATTAACTTGCATGTACCCCCCACCCTCCAACACACACACACACATACCCCTTTTTCTCCCCTTCTAAGACACACACACACACACACACATATTTCTATTCAATCTTCAATTAGTTATCCTTTGCATCCGTGTTTTCTTTTAAACTGACTTTGGTTTTTACTTTTAACAAATTGTTTTAGGATTTTTTAACTTTAATGCTATAATTATGTAAGTGCATACAAATTATATGTACGTAATTTTTTTTTATATAAATTTAGGTAAATTTGGCTAGAACTTTAGGGCTAAATATCTTGGATTTAATTAGGATTGTTGTTGAATTTATTTTTTGACGGACAAACAGCAGCTTGGATTTTACCTAGTTGATGTTGCCTTTGGGTAGTTTGATTTTGTTTGATAGATATATTTACTTATTTTTCTTTTTGAAATCTTTGTTTTTTTCTGAAAATAAAACTAGTTTCATATCATGACATTTTGTATGATCTAAATAATATTAAAATGTTCACATAAAGCTTTGCTATTTTCCATTTTTTTTAAGTTTATTTGTAAGAAGATTTTTTTTTATATTCCATCCTTAAAAATTACTGGTTCCAACATTGCGCATGAATATTACTATTTAATAAAATATTGGATGGCTATAAAAGTAAGATTAATTTTTTGAAATGAGAATGTAAGACAAGCAGCGCAGAAAGTCAAAGCTAATCCACGGTTATGAACCGCGCAGGGGCAAAGCTAGGTTGGGGCAAAGGGGGGCCATGGCCCCCACCAACATTTTGAAAAAAAACAGCCCATATATTATATATATTAAGTCCCCCTTTATATGACAGCCCATAAATTATATCTCTGATAAAACAACCCATGAATTCTGATAAAACAACCCATAAATTATGATTAAAATGCAAGCGCAAAAAGAAGACAGACCCAAACTTTTCCAAGCAATATGACAACCCCAAACTTTCCCAAGCCCATATATTTAACCTAACCTTTTAAGTTTTAACCTAACGTTTATGCAATATCATTCAGCACAACACAAAACAAATTTATCGAAATAGAGAATTTGTACTCTTTGAAAGAGGTAGCTCTCTCTCCCAACCATCTTTACTCTTTATTAGTTAATTTTTATTCATGTTATGTTATAATGCTAATTAATTTTATTCCAAAATAATGATATATTGTTAATTAGTTTTATTCTGAAATAATGTTATAATGTTAATTAATTTTAGTTAGTTAATTAATTCTGAAATAATGTTAGTTAATTTATTCATTGTAATTGTTAATTCTTATATGATATTGTAGTGTTCAATTAATATATGATAGTTAACTTTTTTAGGAAAAATGGCAAATTCCAATTGTTTTATTTTTGTGCTTGTAGAGATATGGGGAAATCAAAGACTATTGATTCATTTTTCAAGAGAAAACATGATGAAAGTAAAAATATGGGCGAGTCTTCGATTTCTCCCGAGTCTAATGTTCAAAAAATGTGATTTGTATGTGGTGCAACTATTATATTTTGATGGTGAATATATAAGACATTGTTGAAAAAAATGATTAAGGTTAATATATTTTTGGTGTAAAATATTGCATAAAAGTGTAAATAATTCTAAAAAAAATTGTCTCTGGGGCTCCCGTCCCAAAACTTACCGTAGATTGTGGACCCCTCCAAAATAAATTCCTAGCTTTGTCCTTAAACTGTCAGTAATAATTAGTCCAATTGTGTGTAAACTACACCGGAACACCTCGTGATATGCACAAGTAACATGATAGACTTGAGAGAATGTCTTACTCTCTACTAGTGCGTGGTCTGCCTTGCACGCACGCACGCTCTTAATGGCTTTAGTGTGACATCCAACCATTCATACATATTCTCCCTTTCACTTGACTCTCTCCAAACTCTCCTCCTCCTCTCTCTCTCTACACACACGGCCATACAAATTTCAAAGCATCTTCTGCTGTCTGCCCATATATATATCATTAGAGAGTGTTTTCTTATATTTCCCAAGCCAAAAACGCAACTCTGTTTAGCTGAATTGTCAGTCATAAGGTTCCTTCTCCTTTTATATTTAGTTTCCTCTTTCAACTAGTTAAATGTATAACGAGCAACTGATTTTTGTTGTTTTGACAGGTTGACGAGCGATGGCGATGATGGGTTTGGAAAGGTTAATGGTGAGTCTAAAGTCTAAACTGAGGTCTTTGAAACCCAAGAAACCTGATTACGACAAGATTGAAAAGAGCGAGAGCATGAGAGTCGAAATAAGGAGCAGGAAGGCTCGAAAGCTCATTGATCAGACCCTCAAAATCGCTGATTCCCCCAACTCCAAAACTTATGTTTACTGAATTTCACAACCCAGTAGTTGTCTTCTTTCCAATTGTTGTACTTCTAGCCTGCCACCATGGCGATCACGGGTTAATATACGAACAAAATTTTATGTTTTTCTTGCTCTCTCTCTCTCTCTCTCTCTCTCTCTCTCTCTCTCTCTCTTATCAGAAACATATGGTGGTGTATGGTCTACAAAAATTGGCCAGAAGTTACTTGAAGAAGAACCAAACATATGCTCATAACCTAATTAGTAAGTTTATTCATGTGCTTCTAACTGTCAAAAAAAATTCTATATGAGTAGCACTTAACTACCATATCCGTGTCAGATAATTTATAAATAAATAAACTATTATGTATGTTTATATATTGATATCTTATACCTCAAATTCAATTCCCCACTAATCATATATTAGTGCTTGAGAAGGTGACAACTCCTGAAATTATAAATTAAAAAAATTAACGGTAAATATTAAAAAAATGTACAAACCTTATTTTTATATATATAGACTATAATAAAAGGGAAAGAGTTAAGAAATGAAAAAGGAAATGTTTAATATGCAAGCCACGCATTTATTGTGAAGCTAGCTCTCACAAAGTTTCTATAAAATTTTGTACATTTTAATTGTAAGACTATCATTTTTCGAAAAAAAATAGACCATTAAATGAATAACGGTCATATCTAAGATACTTTAAGTTGTATTTAGCGAAAAGAGAAAGAAATTGTCAAATAATTTCTAAATGAAATTTTATGACTATGGCAGTAGTTTTTAAATTAATTTTTTTTTATTTAAGCTAAAACTAATGTTGTTTTTACTAGTAAGTTATCCTTTATATTCTTATGGGAAAATAAAAGTTGGAAAAGTAAAAACTAAACGTTTACCAAATTGTATTTCTGGGTGGGTGGAATATATTTTTTTGTAAAAAGTATGTACAGTCAAAATTGTAAATTTTTTTGAAAAAACTCTTGGATCTCATACCCTAAGAGACATTAAAATTCATTACGTAACTTGGGGCATGTGTTCTGCCATAAATACTCAATGAAAATAAAGTTAAACAAAGCGTAATTGCATGCTACGACCTAGGGCTGTAAATTGGGCTGGGTGAGTCGGCCTTAAGGTTTATCAGGCTCGGTCCGAATTACCTTACCCAATATCAAGCACCAGCTTGGCCCGAACTAAACTTTTCTACCTAAGCCCGAACTCGGTTCATAAATATTTCGGGCTTTGGACCCGATTTCGGGCGGGTTAGATTTCAGATTTTTCGTTAAAAAAAGTATTAATTGGTGTTTTTTTTTCTTGAGTTTTCATCATGGAGAAAATGTACACACCAAAATCTAATTGATATTTCATAAAATAAAGTATATAATTATTAAATGTAATAAACTAAAACAAGGGAAGTAAGAATGAAAACACGCAAAGACTAATTATATTTCATACATATAAAATTACTTAACATAAATATGTTATGTTCTATAAAATAATTTATTTATATATTCAAAGTTCGGGCTTCGAGCCCATTTCGGGCATGGCAAAGTTTGGCTCAAGCTCGATCCGAATTTCATTCGGGCTAGAAATTTTGGCTTAAGGCTGGACTCGGCTCAAACTCAAATAATGCTCGACCTGAAAATAGCAGGCCGAACGAGCAGACTTCGGGTTTGCCGAGCTCAATTTACAGGCCTACTACGACCAATGTATTTCTTGACACGTCACTTGATCCGCTAATTTGGTTAGTTTAGTTGGGTTTCATGGTTTTACTCTTTTTTTATCATTCCTTCACATATTCGGGGTAATTTATGATATTAAAATATAGGGTAAACTTCCATTAACACGTTAAGGGGATCAACATTGTACAAAATTGTAAATATGTGTTGTTTGTCGCGTGTTTAATTTAAAAATATTTAATTTCTTGACAGTTGCTCTATTAAATTTTTAAATTTATCGTATTGTATGAATATTTTACAGGTGTATGTCAAAACTAAGAAATTCATGACGTGGTACTATCATATTATTAGTTATTATGGTAACATCGATGGTGATGTGCAATGGCTGACCCGTGATTTTTTATCAAGAAGTGTAGAAATTTTGGATAAAGGTTGGGGTTTCTAGAGCGGGAGCCCCTAAGGTGATCTTTTTCGGGTTATTTGTATTTTTTTGCGATTTTTTAACACTAAAAATCTTTACTTTATTATTTACCCTTTTTTTGCTACAAACTTGTTTGTTGATTATATTAAATACCTTAATGTAATATTGCCCTAAATCTCAAATAATAATTGAAATACAACATTTTAAGAACCCAGCTTTAGCCAACAATCCAATATTTGTAACAACCCAACAAACAAATATAATTTAGAAATTAACATTAAACTTTTGATCATTGTGCTAATTTAACCATTTAACATTTAATTTTTAACATTGAACTTTTAAATAAATTAACTTAACTATAAACATTTAAATTTTTTAATCTAAACATTTAGAATTTATTCATTTATATAGAGAACTGAAAAAAAATTATGTGTTGCTAATCAGAGGAGGGGAAGGACTCGCAAGCAGGGGAGGAGGATGCGTGATTCTTCTACTGTCGACGTCGGACAGTGGACGAAGAGGAGGGGGAGACTCTTAAACATTTGAAATGAAGAGATGATGGGGGCGGCCGGAGGGATGGGAGAGAACTGGAGACACTACACCAAATCTGTCGAATTGTCACGATCATTGACCTTGACAAGTTGAACTTGTCAAGGTCAATGACCGTGACAATTCTGAGCGAGATAACTTTGTTTGTCACGGACTTGTCATGGTCATTGATCGTGACAAGTTCATTAGAATTGTCACGACCGTGTCACGGTCCTTGATCGCGACAAGTTTTGTCACGGTTAAGGACCGTGACAAGCCCGTGACATTCTATAAAAAATTGTCACGGTCATTGACCGTGACAATTCTGGGCAGAATTGAAAAGAATTCTGTTGGGTAGCATGCCCACTGCCACTGCCCAGTAGTATATTTGTACCTGTTATAGCAACGTTGTACCTGTTCAAACATCATATATCCAAATAAAATAGAGATAATGCAAATATACATTCAAAATAGAGAGAATATGCATCACCATATAATCCTAATATAATTCAAATGTAATAATTTAAAACAATTCAATTCAAACTTAAATCAATGTCACTAAATGTCTGGGGTATGGTTAACGCTGAGGAGGTGAGTATGCCACACGATATACGAATTGACACATCCACTAATATACGTCGTGCCGCATTGTTCCCGCAACCACAATTGAGAGTTCTCCTTCCCGGGCATCACATGCGTGACGAGCACCCTCGACTCGATGTCTTGAAGCTCACGTCCATGAACTAGTGCACCCTGGACGATATTCGGGTCCCTCAACCCCCGCCCTATCCGCTGGCCATCAATTATGTCCATTATAAACACGCTCGGCCAATCAAGTGTCGACATCGGTCTGTTGAAGGGAGCCAAATAGGGAAGTGGATCATCAAAGTTTGCATGTCTCGGCGATGAAGCAGCGAGGTCCACATCCTCGTCTTTGTCCTCCCACACCTCCTCCTCCCGCACCTCCTCCCACACCGCCTTATCCTTCCCTTTACCCTTACGATTTTCGCCCAACGAACGCTTCACGAATGAGTACATATCGTGGACCGTCGCCTCCAAACGGTAAAGCTTCGCATCATGTAAATCCACCGTTCGAGCCAAACTGGTGTCGCTCGTCTCCAATCCGATGATCCTAGATTTGGCCACCCGTGAGATCACCCCCTTGTCCTCCCCTGATGATCAAAGCCAAGCACTTGGCTGAGTGCGTCTGTGGACAAAGGTGCCTTGTCAGCATCAGACTGCGACTCATGCAATTCCTTAAGTTTTGCCTGAAACGACAAAAAGCACATAATTAGTAAAATAAGTAAATTAAAAATTATAACGTAATTAAAAAAAAGTAAACTATCGGATTACTTACAATCGTGGCCGCAATGCTTGGGGACACCTCCTTGTCCTTCCCCTTCTTCATCCGAAGAGCCACATAAGTATCGAGCCTATGTGGCCTACCCCCAGGGCCACTCCATGTCCCCTAAAATTAAATAAAGTAAAATTAGTATCGGTCCCGTAATGTAAAATAATGCAGAATAATATATTTTATGTAGTTATAAAAAAATTAAATCTTACCATCATCCTATGCTCCACCTCGGCGTAAGACGTCCAGTCGGAGTAGTGCACGTCCGTCTTTTTTGCCCGGTTTTCCCTTCCTGATTGGCAAGATGCCAATTGTCGCTCCCCGATCTCATTATCAATGAACCTTTGCCATTGTGCCAATGAGATCGGCTCCTTTGGAGGGACGGATTCACGCCCTTGGATAATGGACTCTCGTGTCTTTCCAAAGTACCAGGTCCACATATTTTTCTTCCACGTCTTGTGTTGCTCCCTCAACTGCTCCAAGACGGAATCGCGTAGCTTTGGATCCAGGTTGAATTGTTACTGTCTAACAAATACAATGTTAGTTTCAAATAAATATAAATATAAATATAAAATGAAATTGAAATCGAAATCGAAATCGAAATTAAAATTGAAATATAAATATAAATATAATTATAAATATATTACCGGTAGTGCCACCCAAATAGTTAACTTGAGCTCATATGGCACCTCCTTCTAACTAATGTACCCCGAGCCAATGATTGTCTTTACCAGCTCGAGGGATCTCGCTAATATCCTCGACTTGTTCTCGATGGGCATCCCCAATTTGCCATATTTGGGGAGACTAGGGGCTGAGGATCCCTCGTCGCCTCCGCTACCACCGAGCCCAGACGACATCATCATAACTAGCATCATCATCCTCGCCTTAATACCTGAAGGAGACATTTTCTGTAAAAAAAATGTTATTAGTACATATAAAAATGAATTAAAAGAAGACATGCAAATATGTACAATTACTACAAATAAAAATGAATTGTTACTGTTAAACACCTCAATTCTAAATTCCAAAACAACAGCATCTAGCTCATAATATGTACAAGAGTGAAACATCCCCACCCCCACCCCCACCCCCACCCCTACTGCCCACACACATGCACACTACATAAGAGTGAAAATGATAAAGTGCAAATTAATTAAAAGAATTAAAATGGATGTTTCGGTACAAATTGGAATATTTATTACAAATTGCAAAATTGTTTGAAATTCGGGTTATCATAAAAAATGGATTGATATTCAGTAGGAGCAGCCAAGTCATCCACACTACTATTTAGACGCTTTGGCGCATGTTGGAAAATTGACCATGACTCATTGTTGATATACTCCAAGTAAAATATTTAGTTAACCTTTTGAAATGCACAAACAAACGGCTCATCGCTCATGTGGTCGTTACTCTTCAACTTGGACAAGTCAACCATGATCAAATTGGTGACAGGATCAACTTTACAAGCATTTTTATCCTCAACTCTTACATAGTCACAGTAAAATACAACCTCTTTGAAGCTTATATAATCCAATTCAAATATATTTTGGATTACACCATAGTAAATCATTTCAGCTTCAACGAGATTTTTATCTTTTGCGCTCGCTCGAAATAAAGTAAGAGCCTTGTATGAAATGCCCGAGTTCTGTACATTTTTACTTTCCTCGTACACTTTAGCGCCGAAAATGTAACGTTCAATCGATACTTTTTGTACTCTTGTGCCACGAACAAGGGTCCAGTGGCTAGACGAGCAAGCCTTGATGTCGCATCATCCGTCTTTAAGAGCTGAGAATATAGATAAATTAATTATTAGTGGTAAAATTTGAGTGCAATTGACGTTATATAACGGTCATTTTCATTATAATTACCTCTTGTGTCAACCACAACCTAAATTCACTGTCTGATTGTACCATTATTTTTAGTCTTTTATTGTTCTTATAGGCTTCATATTTTTTGCATATTACAAAATTAATCATGTATAAAATAATCTAAAATAATGTTAAATATTATAATAATCGAAACTTACTTTTTTCATTCTTCGACATCTTCATGTGTGTCAAATAGATAACGAGCTACTTGTTCATGTTGCAAACTCGTTAATTTCACTCGTTTTCCCATCACATGACCACCATCATCGACGAACTCATCAGTGTCACCAATGCTAGTCGAGTCAGGCATATATTCTCGAGTATATATTGATGACTCCACAGTGATGTATTCCTCTGTAATTGATCATGTAATGTATCGCGTATTCTTGACGTAATCTTTAAAAACTTTCATCAATCTTTCAAACGGATACATCCACCGATATCTAACTGGACCATAAAGAAGTGTCTCGTCGCATAGGTGTACCAACAAATGAACACTTATGTCAAAGAATGTTGGGGAAAGTACTTCTCCAATACACAAATCGCTTCGGTCACCGTCAATTTTGCGTCCACTATGTGTTCTCGATTGACTACCTTCTCATACAAGAGTGAGAAAGTAATACTAATTTGCATAATAGCCCTCCACAAATCCTTGTGCTTGGAGAAACCGTGCTTAAACAATAGAGGAACCAATTGCATGATCACATGCCAATCGTGGGACTTACACTTATATAAATCATGAGTAGCATAATTCACAATTCTTTGCAAGTTGGAAGAAAAAGTAGATGGGCCCTTCAAATTATATATTGTGTCTGAAAGCACCTTCCTTTTCCCACTCGTCAAAGTAAACGCACCAGGGGGAATTATTGTCCTTCCCCTACTATCTTCTTTTAACTATAGTTGTGGCTTAAGTTTCAACGATTTAAGGTCTTTTCGTGCATTTTCTCCATCCTTCGAATGACTCCCCCCAAGGCAAGTGCCTATAATATGTTCAGTGAAGTTCTTCTCTGCATGCATCACATCCAATAAATGGCGCACCGGGCTATTCTTCTAATAAGGCAAGTCAAATAAAATTGACCTCCTAGACCATGCCTTTCTTGTCTCAGTTTCATTCCCAGTTGGGGTCTTCTTATGCTTGACGTTCTTAACTTTGGGATTCTTACCTAGCATATTAGGGTCACATTCATAATATTTACTTTCAATTTCTGAACCCGAAAGTTGTCTCGGCGGTAGCCTATGTTCAACCCCGCCCAATAAAAAATTGGAACCTTTCTAAGATCTTAAACTATGAGCCGGGGGTAAAAACCTCCTATGGCAATGGTATAAATTTTTTGAGCTAAAGGGTAGACGAAGAGATTCAGTCTCCTCTCCATAAATAGGACACCCCAAATAACCATGTACTACACAATCGGATAATGTTCCATAAGCTGGAAAATCATGAATTGCCCACATCAACATAGCTTTCAGCGTAAACTCTTCTTTTCTAAAAGAGTCAAATGATTGCACACCCTCTTCCCATAACTCATTTAATTCTTCTACCAAAGGAGCCAGGTAGACGTCGATGTCATCACTTGGTGCCTTTAGCCCAGGTATCAATAAAGCCATCATCAAAAATTCAGGTCTCATACACTGTGAAGGAGGAAAGTTGAGTGAGGCTAGGATCACTGGCCATACACTCTGATTGGTGCTTAGATTTACAAATGGATTAAAACCATCTGTTGATATAGACACACGAATGTTGCGTTGTTCTCGAGCAAAATCAAGATACTCATAATTCATCCTCCTCCAGGCAGTAGAATCAATAGGATGACGCATGATATTACCCTTACTTATTCCCTAGCATGCCAAGTCATTGCCTCTGCTATCCATGGTACTGTGAAAAATCGCTTTAATCTAGGCCCAACGGGAAAATAGTTCAATACTTTTTGAGGCACTTTTGAGCTTGTGCCTTCCTTACTAGTAGATTGGACATATCTAGGTTCATCGCATACCGGACAACGATCGAGATTTTCATACTCCTTTCGGTATAATATGCAGTCATACACACAAGCATGAATTGATTTATACTTCATTCCCAAACCTTTCAAACGGTTCTTCATAACAGGATAGCTATTTGGAAGAGTATTCTCCTTGGGTAATAAGACCTTCACCCATTTCAGAATTTTTGTCATGCTATTGCCAAACAAACCGTACTGCGTCTTCAAGCTATGCAAACCAACCATGGCATGTAAAGTTATTTGATCTTTCTCACAGCTAGAGTATAACGGTTGGGTCTCCTTAAATTTTAAACTTTGGTAGTCATCGTCAAGTTTTATCATGATATCTTCACGAGCACTTGAACCTTCTACATCATCAGTAACCTCATTCTTCTCTGCTTTATAAACTCCGTATGCATCATCAACTAAATCCTCTAACATATTATGATCTATGCCATCCCCTTTTACATCTATCCTACTTGTTGATGGTTGTTGTGAAGGTTGGTCGGGTACAAAAGGAACTTTCAATTCACCGTGAAAACTCCAAAATCGATAACTATTGTGCATACCCGATCTTAACAAATGTAGTTCAACTGTTTTTCGCTCAAACACCTTACCATTCTTACACCTAGCACACGGACACGAAAACTCTTCATCATTATGACATCTCTTTGCATATTTCACAAATTCATTAGCACCTCTGTGAAACACATCCCCCATTCTATTTGTCTCACCCATCCACTCTTTGTATTTCGGATATCCCATCACAGCTACCACAACTAATCACCTATTAAAGGTACGAAGCGTATATTCATAGACTAGTATAAACAAAACTTAGATTTATAGTATGTTTCATTTAATTATGTCTTATTTATATTCAAATTCAATTTATAATAGAAATTTCTATTTCCTCCATTTCCTCTAAAGGGAGAGTGGTCCTATCCCATTCAAGACCGCATTTTTCTGTAATATACTTAACAGCTCATGCATGACGTAGATTGACAAGTGTGAGTGTTATTTCAATTGATCAATTGAAATAACAATCACACTTGTCTATCTAGTATGTACCCAGAGAACATTAGGATACGACTGCAGAACTTCCTCCAAAAGTAACAACTTTAAGCCACTAAGAATATTATACAGAAATTATGCAGTCCCAAACTGTACAAACGGGACAATTCGAGAGATCTCACTATAGGGGTAATGACTCTCGAACGGGTCTAAGGACTATTGGATGCGTATGCATAAGAACTAAAAGGCTAGTATCTATGTGCACTATATGTAATTTCAAGTATGTTTCATTTAATTATCATATTATATATATATTGTTCGATATACAAAGTAATTTTCAAAAAAAGTTGAAAAATCCCACCCCCCATATGGACAATAATCCAGTGGTCATGCCACTTTTAAAATTAACCAACCCAACATCGATCCACTATAATCCAACAACAATATCAACAACAAATGTGTATCCCGTACTCCTTCTAATTCATCTATTCAATTAATTATTTTCATCAATTAAACTAACAATTAAATTATACAATTATTAATTTACTATTTTACAATGAGGGGCAATCCTACTTTCATAATTAATCATATATTAATTTATTAATTTACAATGAGGGACAATCAATCAATTCGTTTACAAGGGACATTACGCACAAACACGCACACTGCACACACATATACACACACGCAAACATACACACACACACACATAGCCCCCCGCCCCTACCCCACCACCCACCCACCCCTCCCTGCCCCCCCCCCATCCCTCCCCACCCCCCACCCACCACACATGCACACACATAGGCCTGTCAATGGGTCGGGTCTGGACCCGGACCCATCCGAAACCGATCAGTATAATAGGGTCTGAGCATATTTTTTTGGACCCGAGACCCGAATACCCGAAGACCCGTTTATTAAACGGGTAGGGTCTGGATCTTATACACGACCCGGACCCGAAGACCCGACCCGAATTGTACATTATTATTTTTTAAATATATACATATACTATAAATTTGTATATATTTATAAATATATCTCATCAATATAACATGTAAGTAATATATATTTATGTATATAATTAATATAAATAATATATGTTTTATTTATACTAATAATATTCTATAATACATTACAAAATATTTTATTTTAAGATTAAATAATAAAGAAGGGGATAATATAAAATAATTGTATATACTTGGCCAGACCCGAACCCGAGACCCGAAGACCCGAACGGATTCGGGTCTGGATCCAATATTGTAGACCCGATGAAGATCCGTACCCGGACCCGAACTCGATGAAGACCCAATTACACGGATCTGGATCTCCCTAAACCCGATCCGGCTCCGACCCGTTGGCAAAACTACACACACACACATACACACACGCACCCCCCCCCCCCCCCCACCCTGCCCCCCCTACCCCCACACATGTAGAGTTTTTTGGTAATAAAAAGCAACTTTTTTTAAATATAAAAGCAGTTTGTTGGCGTGGACTCACATTCATTAAATGATATGATCCGCGCCAGCGGCATAAATATTTTTTTATAAAAAAAAATTCATAAAATATTTTTTTCTTAATTTTGTTTACATATAAGTTATTTTTTAATTTAGATAATTAAGGTAAATGTCATGTTCCTTCTTATATTTGGATTTTTAGGACAATGCTTTTCAAGTTTATAAATCTACTCCATGTGGTACAATAACATTTATTTGTGTGGTCCCTTTAGAGTTAAGAGTTCATTTTTTGGTCCACGTTAGTGGCACCATTTTTCACCCCTTTTCATGGTTTTTTAGTATAGAGACTAAATTTATAAAATTATGTGAAGTGTCCTATTTTTATATACTTTGAGAATTATGGGGACCTTTCCCCAACCCCCCCCCCCCCCCCTTAATTATAAACAACTGTGAATTATTAAATTGTTTTTATTAAAACAATATTTTGTCCTTTTTATTATTTTTATTTTTTTATTAGGTGAAATATAGGGCTAAGAACAAATTTAGGGCAAATTAGGGACAGAGGTGTGTGGGTAGTATAGTATTTATGATTTGTCTAAAGGGTTATTTTTGTCTTTTGGGTGTGTGTCTAATCAGGGGCGGATTGAGCATAGGACGAACTGGGACGGTTGCACTAGTTGGGATTTAAAAAAAAATTATAGGATATTTTGGTAAAATTCCAAATACAAAATTGAGGGTGTAAGATTGTAATTACCCAAAACATTAAACTTACAAACATAACACAACAGCGACTGCCTTTCATCTCATTTATCTCATCTGTTCCCTTCTTCCCTAAACCTATTTCCCCTCCCCCCCCCCTCCGCCTGCGCGTCCCTCCCTCCCTCTCCCAACACAGCAGCGGCTCGACTCCCTCCCTCCCGGCACCACTGTCTAGTCCAGCTATTCATTTCAGGTATTTTTTTGTATGTGATGACGTGTAGTTTAATTTTTTGTATGTGAAAATGTGTAGTTTAATTTTTTATGTAGCCTAATTTTATGTATGTGTAGTTTAATTTTTTATGTAGCCTAATTTTTTGTAATAGCAATTTTTTATGTAGTCTGAAATATGTTGTATTTTTTAAATAGGAAGTCATGGAGAAATTTTTTAAACGAAAAAGAGGAGACAACACACAACCCTTTAGGGTAATATTATAAAAAAAAATCCACGAACAATGTAGGAATCCAAATTTAGTTAATTACTACCTCAAACATTTTTAAGGGTAAAAATTACAAAAAAAAGTTTAAAAAATCCAAAAAAATTGGCTTTGGGGCTCCCACCCCCGAACCCCCGGCCTTCGTCACAAATTTTCACCACACTTGAGTCAAATTCCTGAATCCGCCACTGTGTCTAATATTGTGTGTCCGTATAGAACCCCTCATTGCTATAATGTAGTTTTACTTTCGCTCTTCTTATTAAAGACTAAATTCTCCCTCTGTAAATGGAAAAAGTTATTGAACCACGTGCATTATGTTTTTACGGGGTGTATGCTATTTCTTTATTACATTTGTGCTTGTTATATGGTTTTTATGATTATTTAATTTACATGCATGAAATTTCGATCATTAGACCAAATCTCTATATACTATAAAATGCAAAACAAGGCATTTATGAACATGTAAGACTTCTCCTCATTGAGAGTGTCCACGTGGCAACCCTTTAATTATGCTAAACATTGGACCTGCTCATCTCTTATATACGAAGGAAAGAGAGCATCGTGGATATCCTTTCTCCATAAAATCCTATACAAGCATTAACTTTTTCTAAACAAACAACGTGTCCACGTGGATTGATGTAGAAATTGGTAATTTCTAAGATTTATGCAACCAGCTCTCACGATTTACGCACCCATAAAATACAAAAAGTCTAAACACAACACAACCGTTCCTCTTCCCTCCATTTATTGCAATGCACGGTACCATTTGTTGTATAGGGTTCGAAATAAATCTGGAAGCATGTTTCTAAGACCAAACACTGGAAGCAAGGTTTGTCAGAACAGATACAAGGTGGCTGTGGATGCAGAAGAAGGGCGCAGGAGGTATTTTCCATTGGAACTTTTAATATATCTACAAAGGATTTCAGTGTAATCATTTCGTTTCTAATTCTGTTTAGAAAACAAATCATCACGGGCAAAAACACCTACCGTTTCCTCGTCGGCGAAAGCTCCGGTGAGTTCTCCAACAGCGTCGGCGCCGGTGACGGTTAGATATCCACCATTGCCTGTGCCTATTTAATCTCCTTTTTTCTAGCACCTGAGAGTACCCCGCCTACATCTTCTGCAGTCCCATCACCGGATCCGAGAAAGTATTAGACGAAGAGTAAGAAGCACCATGCGCCGGGAACGGCACCGGAGTTGTTGAGTCCGCCTTCACCTCCAACTGAAGCTCCAGGACCAAGCGTTGATACATCTGCATCTCCCGGTCGATCACAACTTGCTGATTTGGTACATCCCTTTTTTCTTCCTTTTGCTATCTCTAATTTAGGTCTAACATCAACTAAATCAGCAATGTGCATTCATCTCTAGAGAAAAACATCATTTAAACATCATATAAAATCCAAAGAATATCTCCCATAAAACCCTATTCGTGACTTATAAAACAAGGGGCAACTCACTTTTGAGAGACTCTCTCAGACAGAGACGAAATAAGAGAGAAAACCAATGTAGTTTTGTACAATTGAGGGAAATAAAAAAATTCAAAAAAATCAGTTTAGTTTAGAATAATTCTTAGATTTAATTTTTTTTTTGTAATCAAGTGCGATAGTTGTGATTAATTAATTGAATTGATTGTTATATTTCTAGGAAAATTAATTCTGAATTGTCACAAATTAATTTACGTATCGCGAGATGTTGAGTTGGGTTCGGATGCCCATGATGATTTGGTTTCTAAACAGAATTAGAAACGGTCAAACGCATGAGGTTCATCTAACATGAAACTCAGCCGTGTCAATTTGTACCCAAATTTGAAAACATGATAAGTCAATTCGATTTCTCAGATGTAACTCTATTTTTGAAATCATGGTGTGTCGGGTTCCAATTTTCATGGTGATTCTGATTTTTAGAAAATCCAGATGAAGTTTATATATGGCTTGAAAATATAAAACGAAAGTACATATACTCGAAGTGTTTGAAAGGTTTTCATTTTATTTCTTAGTTTGATTCCTCTATCCTCATTATTTTGTTATGGGGTTGTGTACGTGTTGATAGAACAAAGCTTAGAGGTATATATTTTTAATTATTATTGTGTATGTATTGTTCGTTTTAGTTTTTTTTAAGGTTCACATTACCCATTTGTTAAAAATGGAAATTTCTTTCTGTCCGGTGAGTTAAGCCTAGAAATAGATACCAGTTGGGTTAATCACAGTGAAAGGAAGAAACTTGGTTGGGCAGTGAGAGAAATCCGAGGCACTATCACGATTGATGGATATCGAGAACAAAAACGCTACCGTTACTGAATTTTTGACATAATTTTTTAAAACAAACTAACGTGTTTTGGGGGTCCACTCCAGTAGGACCTAAAAACAAACCAATAATAAACTGCCACGTTAGTTTGTTCCAAAAAATTACGTCAAAAATTAAGTCACAATAGAACTACTCTATTGTGAATCTATATGTCTGTCGAAAAATCGTCATTGGTTTATGTGATTTTACGCAAAGTTGAGAAGACACCAAACAACTCTGCAAACAATTGTCACGTAAGCTACCGGAAACGGCTGACCCACCGGAGAAAAATCCATTTGGCGGTGACCTGATTAAGAAATTCCCAATAAGGTACAATAATTTTAAAGTCTCCTTGTTGTACTCCTACGGGATTGGTCCACATAGCCGGTTGTAACTTAGATCAAGAAATGACAACATTTATTAGATTTTGTTAGAATAATAACATATAATTATTATCTTAAATATTTGTCCAAATTATGCCAACTTTTATAATTTAAAACCAAATATCAATATTTACTCTTTTTTTGTTTGTCTTTGTTTCATGAACTGGTCAGTTATGAAGCTAAAATTATGAAAATATGGTAGTAATGAATAACTGTATGTATAAGTGCATTATTTTAATTTGGGTTATTAATAATTATTGGCCATTTCCCTACCTATTTACTAATTTAAAATTCGATCTTTTTTAAAGACAATTTGTTGATAAAGTAATAAGATCTACTTTCTTCTTTAAATTTTATGAACCGTAACACTCCAATAAATTTTGACTCTCAATAAACCCTTCGAGGATTTGTCTTTGTTTGGTCACATTGAAAGCAACAAATGCTTTATCACGAATTTTATGAGAATTATAATATTATATAACGCTAAAAATTGTTATTTCTTATTATTTATTACTACAAAGAAAAGAATATAGATGACACTAAGTAAACACTTTACATACGAAATGACTATCACAACTGGCTATCCCGCGCATCGCGCGGATTTACGCCTAGTATTAATATAAAATGTACATCTAACTATTTATTAAATTGTATACACGTAACTGCCCCATCTTTTAGAATTGATTAAATGGGTGTGATGTGTGAAAATGTGATCGAGGGAGGACAAAAATATGAGTGACGAAGAATAAAAAGATGACGTTAATAAATTAAGAAAAATTGCCAACATGAGTCTTGATATGTCACCGTTTACAAAGAAAGGAGAAAAAGGTGTGAAATATGAGGCGGAGCTGAGAGGGCAAGAAAAAAGTTGATGGCGATCCAACTAAACATTGTTCGTGCGTGACCTTTATTTTATATGATCAGTATTATTTGACTATCCCCTTTTGCCCACTACATATATTATTGATTATTCAGCTTTATATGGTTTTATTGACACAAAAACTGGAGTGGGGCAAAAACAAAGGTTTTACGAAGGACATTCTGGCAAGGGAATAAAGAATTGTTTTCAATGACACACATGGGTGATTTTATAATGTACGAAGCGCGGATCTAAATGGTCGATGCGGAGAGAGAATTTACTTGTAGGTAATAAGAAAGTGTTGGATATTTTAATATGTAATTAAATATTTAGTTTTTTTGGTCAAATTTTAGAGTCAATTTTATACGGAACACATATGTTAAAAGTGACGTCTCTAAGTACTAACGCGTTTCTTATCGAAAGAAAATTAATTTGGTATACTCATTTATTCAAAATAATAAAGTAATAAATAGAAAATTTAAATTTAAATTGACTCATTTGAGTATAAGTTAGTTGGTGTAATTTAGATTAGTGGGTTTGTTTCACAATGAAAAAATGGCGAGACAACTTAGGATTAATATACCAATTTATGGGACTAAGACTTGCATACATTTGGAGTATCCCAACTATTTGAAGGAAAAATGGCGTACAGTATACATGTGTTGGGTATGAGCCTTAGGCTCATGCAGGCGCTGCCGTCTATATGTCCGTCCAGTTCTTGGGACTTTTTTGACCAAGTATTAACTTTTTGGACAAAAATTTAATTCGTCTTTTGGACTTTAATTTTTTGGGTCAAATTTTATTTTTTCAAAACGAATTAATTAATTAATTATGTGCTAATTAAAACATTATTGTTTTAATTTCTTTTTGAAATAACTAAATCGAAAAGAGATGTAACTCTTCAAACAGTCACATCAAAAGACACAAACTTGTACCCCTTCACCAGCAGTATAATGGACAATTTGCACTCCATTTTAGAGAACAAAAAATCTACTCGAATTTCCTACTCTTGTGTTTTGCTTCCTTCGTCCTGTTTGAGAGCAATTCGTTATTGTTGGTTCGTGGGACTGTCGCACTAAAGTGTTTGACGGCCGTTCAATTTGTCGTCAACACAGTAGCGAGGCGTATTCTGCTTTAAAGAGAGATAGTTCAACTTTTGACTCGGTTAGCTTTCTTCAAGTGATTGTTTCAATTACAAACTGTATGTTCTTTAGTTTCTTTCCTTTTATCTGTACTTACTATAATTCTGTTAATTTATTCAATTTTAATTATTGTTTATTTATTTAATTTAATTCTTCTTTTCAACCCTATTAACAATATTCTTAAGATAGAATAATATTTTTTTCCCGTGTTGTTTCTTACTAAATAAATTGTTTTTAAAATTTGAAATTTTTTAAAATTATAATATATTTTGTTAACTTTACTTGTTTTAATATATAGAAAATCATATTTAGTTTATATATTCACTTGTATAACCTTATTTCTGTAATTTAAATATTCTCTACATTTCATAAATATACCAATTTACGGGATCAAGGCTTGCATGCCTTTGGAGTATCTCAACTCTTTGAAAGGAAGATGGCCTACACTATGCATGTGTTCGGCATTGGCCTTAGGCCCATGCGCGCGTCGTCATCCCTTTGTCTATCCAGTTCTTGGGTCTTTCATGACCAAGTATCAACTTTTTGGACAAAAATTTAACTGGCCATTTGGTCCTTATTTTTTGCGCCAAAATGGATTAGTTAATTAATTAATTATTTATGCACTGATTAAAACGTTGTCATTTTAATTTTTTTTAATTAACTAAACCGGAAAGAGATGTAACAGTTCAAACAGTCTCATCCTTTAGTGGAAAAAGACACTGACTTGCATTCCTTCACCAATTATATACTGGATCATTTCCAGTCCGTTTTAGAGACCATAAAATCTATAAAAATTCCCTACACTTCTATTTTTCTTCCTTCGTCCTGTTTAAGATAAATTCGTCATTGTTTTTTCATAGGATTGTCACACTGAAGTGCTTCTTACAACAATCGATGATCGTTTCATTCTGTGAGGCAGACGCCGATTAAATTTGTCGTCAACACCATAGGAGGGGCATATTCTGTCTTAAGGAGAGATAATTCAACTTTTCACTTGGTCATATTTCTTCATGTGATTGTTTCAATCATGGACTGTATGTTCTTTGTTTTCTTTCATTTTATCAGTACTTACGATAATTCTGTTTACTTATTTAGATTTAATTCTTGTTTATTTAGTTAATTTAATTCTCATTTTAAAACCCATAAACAATAATCTTAAGACGGAATAATATTTTTCCATGTTGTTTCTTACTAAATAAATTATTTTTATAATCTGGAATTTTCCAAAATTTTAATTTCTATTGTTCACTTTGATATGTTTTAATTTATCTATTTTCTTGTATAACCTTATTCCTGTAATTTACATATTCTCTACATTTCAAAAGTTGGTTTTGTGTTATTTTATAACAGAATAATGGTCACTGAATCCTCTGAAAATGCCCTATATGTTCCTCAAACTGATTTGTTGGCTAGTGTACCTATAGTCGTTCCTACACATCAATCCGCGGAGAAAAACCCGAAAAGCTTGATGGTACTGATTTCAAATGTTGGCAACAAAAGATATTGTTATATTTAACTACCATTAATCTTGCGAGGTTTATTAATGAGTATGCTCTCGTGGTTAATGAAAATAAAATGGATAAGACAACTTTGCTAGTTATAAAAGCAAGAAAGCATTCATATTTTATTTGCAAAATAGTCAAATCAAAATCGCTAAGTTGTTATGGGGGTCTTTGGATAAAAAAATATAAAACTACGGATGCCGTCATGAAGAAATTTGTAGTTGGTATATTTCTTTAGTATAAAATGGTGGATTCAAACACTGTCATAAGTAAAGTCCAAGAGCTTCAATTAATTTTTCATGACATAATTGCTGAAAATATAGTCATAAGTGAAACATTTCAAGTTGTTTCGGTAATTGAAAAGTTACCCCCGTCTTGGAAAAAATTCAAAAATTATTTGAAGCATAAACGAAAAGAAATTGGACTTGAAGATTTAATTGTTCGGTTAAGGATAGAAGAAGATAACTATAATTGTAAAAAGAAAAATGGTAACCATGCTATGTCAGCAAAAGAAAATATTATTAAGAATGGGCACAAATTCAACAAAAAGTGGAAGCACAAAACTGAAGGCACAAGTCAATAAGGTAGTGCTAACCAGAATTTCAAAAGACAGTGTTTTAATTGCAACAAAGAAGGCATAGGCCCAAGGATTGTCCCAAACCGAAAAAATAAGTGAACTTTTAGAAGAAAGCAGTAAAAGCCAACGTGACAGAATTTGATGCATTGTTTGATGATGTTTCCAACATGTCTCTCTATGTAGTTGTATCTGAAGTCAATTTGGTGGGTTGAAACTGACGTTACACGCCATATATGTTCCGACAAAAGTATGTTTACAACCTAACAACCAATTGCAAATGGAGAAAAACTATTCATGGGAAACTCCACCTCGAAGGTTGAAGGTCAAGGCGAAATTGTGTTGAAAATGACTTTGGGGAAGCATCTCACACTCAACGATGTATTGCATATGCCCGACATCCAGAAGAACCTTGTCTCTGGTTATGTGCTAAGAAAGAAAAGGGTTAAGGTTGTCTTTGTTGGAGACAAATTTTCGTTAAGTAAGTATGGAATGCATGTAGGAAAAGGATATATGCGTGATGGGATGTTCAAAATGGACGTCATAACTGTTATACCTAAAGGTAAGTGTGATAATAATATAATATCTTCTACTTATATGCTTAAGTCTATGAATATATGGCATGGTACATTAGGACATGTTAATGATCATACTTTGAGTAAATTAATTAATTTAGAATTGATTTCATAATTTAACATTAATTCAAATCATAAATATAAAACATGTGTAAAAGGTAAATTAAGTAAGTCACCTTTTCATTCTACTAATAGAAATAGTGATCCATTAGAATTAGTTCATAGTGATATCTGTGATTTGTAATTTGTTCAAACTAGAGGTGGAAAAAAGTACTTTATTACCTTTGTGGATGATTGCAGTAGACATTGCTATGTCTACTTATTAAGAAGCAAAGATGAAGCAATTGAAGATTTTAAGCAATACAAGATAAAAGTTGAGAATAAACTTGGTAAAAATTTTCAAGAATTAATAAGTGATAGAGGTGGTGAATATGATTCTCCTTTTAAGGAAATATGTTTAGAGAATGACATTGCTCACTAAACTATCGGTTTTCACTCTCCTCAATCCAATAGGGTTGTGGAACAAAAAAATCGAGTTTTAAAAGAAATGATGAATTCAATGTTAATAAGTTCGAGTTTACCCCCAAAAAATGTGGGGGGAAGCATTGCTTTTGGCGGAGTACATTCTCAACAAGTTGATTCATAAGAAAACGAATAAGATACTCTATGAATTATGAAAAGGAGCGCAAGACTTCTTACAAATACTTAAAAGTGTGGGGGTGTCTTTCAAAAGTACTAGTTCCTAAAACTAAAAAGGTGAAAATTGGTCCTAAGACTATCGATTGCATATTCATTGGTTATGAAAATAACAATAATGCATATCGATTCTTTATACATAAGTCTGACATTATCAAAATTCATGAAAATATAGTTATAGAATCTAGGAATGCATCATTCTTTCAAAAATAGTGAATCTCAAAATGTTATTGAGGAGGAACTTAGACATAGCAAAGAGCTAAGAAATAAAATCTTTCGGTCCAGATTTTCTTACGTATATATTAGAAAGTGGACCTCAAACTGTGAAGGAAGCTATATCCACTACCGAAGCTTCATATTGGAAAGAAACTATTAATAATGAAATTGAATCCATTATGAAAAATCATATATGGGAACTAATGGACCTACCATTGGGGACCGAGATGTTAGGGTTTAGATGGATCTTCGAATGAAAAATGAAAGCTGATGGAACCATTGAAAAATATAAGACTAGACTTGTGGCTAAAGGCTATAAGAAAAAGGAGGGAATATATTATTTTGAAACTTATTCACCTGTTATGAGAATTACATCCATGAGAATGTTAATTGCAGTTGCGGCAATACATAAATTAAAAATACATCAAATGGATGTCAAAATGGCATTTGTAAATGGTGAATTAAATGGAGAAAAATATATGGAACAACTGAAAGGTTATAAGTCTCCTGGAAATGAAAAGAAAGTATGTCAACTTGTAAAGTTGCTATATGGATTGGAACAAGCACCTAAACAGTGACATGAAAAATTGACAATGTCATGAAGTCAATTTGTTTGAAAGTAAATCAGTGTGGCAAATGTGTTTATGTCAGGAGCACTCAAAGGGGCATGTGATTGTTTGTCTATATGTAGACGATATGCTAATAATAATAATAATAATAATAATAATAATAATAATAATAATAATAATAATAATAATAATAATAATAATAATAATAATAATAATAATAATGATGATGATGACGATGACGATGACGGTGACGGTGACGATGACGATGACGATGACGATGACGATGATGATGATCATGATAATAATAATAATGATGATAATAATAATAATAATAATAATAATAATGATAATAATGATAATAATAATAATAATAATAATAATAATAATAATAATAATAATAATAATAATAATAATAATAATAATAATAATAATAATAACGTTATTAGTGCTACTAAACAAATGTTGATTAATAGATTTGAAATGAAGGACTTGGGGCTAGCTGATGTAATTCTAGGAATTAAAATCACTAGAATCCCTCAAGGAATTAGTTCATCTCAATCACATTACAATGAGAAGATACTAAAGTATAATAAATATGATCAAAATCCAGTGAGGAAACCCATAGATCCAAGTCACCACTTAAGTTTGATGTATTTATCAAACTGTACTCGCCCGAATATAGCATATTGAGAGTGCGCTTTCGCTATCTTAATGGACTATTTATATAATTAAATGTACACTGCACACAAATCCAAATTTTATCTTTTTAACCCTAACATGAGTCTAGGTGATGTAATAGATAAACTAAATCATGCAGACAAACAAAGTAATTTGAGGGAAAAAAACTTGTGAGTAAAACCTTTATTTTCAGCACTTTAGATATTAGAAGACAACCGATTTATAATTCCTCTAGATAACAGCCACAAGTCTAATGCACTAGTCTTCACAAATATCTAAAGAATACTACTCAGTGAGCAGCAGTCCACACGTGACCTTCCACGCCCGGTATCCATCGATCAGCCTTTATCTTCAACAATAATCCCCTCGAGAATCACAATGGTCTACTGTGAAGAAACTCTCTCCACTAGAGTTATGTATGCAAGGATACAAAACTATAGGGTTTAAACTAATTCACTCAAATATATTTTGGGAATGTGATTTGTAAAATAAAAGGTTTTCTAAACTCAAAAGGCTGAAAACTTTTGCAAAATATGTGCATAAATAGTTCTGGCAAAAGTCTTAAAAAATTTGAACACGAAATAGGTGTTTATACGACATTCACAAATTTCGAGGTAGTGGATCATTCTAACAAATTTGAATCTCATTCAAACGAGAATAGCAATTCGATTTAAAAAAATAGGATCTCATTTGAACGAATGATCCATCTCGTTTGAACGAAGTTCAAACGACCTTCAAACGACCTAAAACAGTATTCCCTCATTCGATACACGTTCGATGTAAACTTAAAATGAGACTTCGAGAAAAAAGGATAACTTGTTCAAACGAGAATGCCTTCTCATTTGAATAAAGCAGGTGAATTTTGAAAAAAAAAATTAAACATAAAAAATGCTTCAATTTTTAAAACAAAAATTCTGTTTTAATTTTAATAAAAATAAAACATCCCAAAATGAATTCAACGAATAAATTTAAACTCTTAATAGAATTATACCTTCATAATGTGGAGATACTTGAAAGTTGAAGATGTTGGATATTCGGTCTTTGTGATGGCTCGAGTCGAAGTGGTGACAGGATATGCCAAAATATATGTAAGCCTAAGTTATTGAGCAATGACAGAAAATATGTACTTACAAATCTCCCCCTTTTGGCTATTCTAGCACAAACATAAAATTGAAATCCAAATTACAATAAAATCTCCTAAGACAAAAAATAATATCTTAATACACTCCCAAACCCTAAAATGGGTAGGTGCAAGAATAATGATGTCTTCACAAATGATGTTGTCAAATCTTCACTTCTTCTTGTTCTTCTCTTAGGCACTTTGTCTTCATCGAGTGTAATATTAATATCCTCTTCCAAAAGTTCGTACACACATGAAACAAAGAAAATGCCTATGGTGCCAACGAGTTTGACATATAAAATAAAATTCATAAAAATAAATTATCCCCCATAAATAAAACTCATGTAACCTCCCTCGTAATTTGTTCTCCCCCTTTATTTTGTACAAAATAGATAAGGAGTAGAAACTATTAATGAAATGCTAAGCATTACAAATAAGAATAAGATATTATCACAAAAAGATATACGAATGATAGACATGTAATATAATCTCAAAGGCTCCATAAATTATTTTCAAAATTTTTTAATTTTTTCAAGTATAAAATTTTTACAAATATAACACACCATAGAGAAACATAAAAAATACTCAAATCATGGAAAATAAATGTAGGGGTGTGAACATATTCTATAGGTTAATTAAGGTAGATAAATAAAGCATATGTGCATGAAGGAATGATACACCACTAATGAAAGATCTCAAAGTCTACCTTAGGTGTAAAAATGGTGAACTCAAGTGAAATTGACTTAACCTAATCAACTAATCAAGATCGTAAGTGATTTTCACACCAATAACGAGCAAAACTATGTAATGCTTTACTAGATTTTTATAGGACGTGTAAACCCATTGATCTTCGACTTAACTCCCTCAAAATCTCACATATTGTATTGATTCTATCAATTCTTTTTGAAGAAATTAATGCTCATATGTAGAGAAGAATCAATGTTCTTAGAACTTGGCCTAGCACTTCTGTTTGTATGTGCCTTTAATCTTTTTGGCTCTTTTATTTATAAATGGTGGATTTTCACTCAAAGACAACCTGTCTTTCACTTCTCGATTCCATTGCTTAAAATATACCATTTTTTTCCAGAAAAATGAATTTTTATATATATTTTTCAATCTGGAGAATGGTTCTTACATGCATTAATATTATTATCTCTTTTTTCACATTTGGTTCATTTTAAAAGTAGGGAGATGAAAACACTACAATCGACACGTGATAGGTAAGAGCAACATTCAAATAAGTTTGTGCTCGTGTGCATTAAATGTGACAAGGAATCAAACATATAGCAAGGTATCATCACATCACATCTTAATGACTTCACATATTATAAAGTACATATATAAAACGATGTCACGTTTCAAAACACTACAAAATAGTCGCATGGATATGAAATGAATTGGTGACTCGAACATCTTTAATTTCATCCACATATGTTGATAAAAAAATACAAAACTCTTTTTGGATTTTGTTTTTCAAAATTTTTTTACAAATAAATTATTTTTGTCTTTTTCAGTTTTTCTTAAAAAGAAATCGAAAATCTTTTTGTATTTTTTTAGAAAAACAAAACTCTTCTTAGATTTTCTGAAAAATATATCAAAATGAAAAAAATATAAGTACAGTAATAATACACATTAGCAATAGGGATATATGATACGAGCATGTAAAACACCCAATTCTGGTAAACAAGTCTCAACCTTAATCATTAGGCTAAGAGGAGTTCTCCAAAGGAGATGATATCCTATGAAAAACATCCATCAAATGTTGTGAAGTCTTAACCAAATACTCTACTTCCTCTCGAAAACTCTAAAAATCTCTCATGTGATGTGTGGGGAGCATGCAGAGTAACATGTGTGAGAGTGCGTGCGAGAACTCGTGTAGGAAAACGTGTGGTAGCATAACGTGGAAGATACCTTATAGACACTCTACTCAACTTAAAGCAAAATTCCCTAAGGTGACCTCTTTGATTGCAATGGGAACAAACATACATGGGTTTGGATCCACCTCTCTTAAAATGTCTCGGGCGAAATCTCCTAGGTGGGTTAGGTTGACGACCATATGGATCTAACACAAACTCGAGAACTGGCTCGGGTGAAATATGAGAAGTGAAAGAACCGTCATAATCTATTCCTAGCCTCTCAACATTACCTAAAGCGGTACCGAGGAGCATTTTTCCAACCTTTTTAAATGTGTCCACTTATAAAGGTAAAAGTGATGAATGCTCTGATACCAATTTGAGAGTGCGCTTTCGTGGTCCTAATGGAATACTTATATAATTATATATCCAATACACACAAATCCAAACTTGACCTTTTTAACCCTAAGACATGCATCTAGGTGATAAAAAATATAAAGTAAATCATGCAGATAAACATGGAAATTTGAGGGAAAAACCCATTATGGGTAAAAACCTTTATTTTTAGCACTTTATAAATATTACAAGACAGTCGGCTTACAATAACACTTGATAATAGCCAAAAGTATAATGCGATTGTCTTCTAAAATCTCTAAAGAATACTACTCGGTGAGGAGGAGTCCACACACGACCTTCCACGCTCAGTATCTGCTGACCAACCTTTGTCTTCATTAATGATCCCCTCAAGAATCACAATGTCTGTCGTGAAGAAATTCTCTCCATAAGACTTGCGTATAGAAGGATACAAAACTATAGGGCTTAAACTGATTCACTCAAATATATTCTGGGAATGTTATTTGTTAATCAAAAAGGTTTTCTAACCTCAAAAGGTTGAAAACTTTTGCAAAAGATATGCAGAAACAGTTCTGGAAAAAAGGCTTAAAAAATTTGGACACGAAATAAGTATTTATATGATGTTTACACATTTTGAGAAGGTGACTCGTTCGAACGAATTTGAATCTTATTCGAATGAGAATATCAATTCGTTCGAATGAAATAGGATCTCGTTTGGAAGAATAAGCCAACTTGTTTGAACAAAGTTTAAATGACCTTCAAATGACCTAAAATAGTAGGTCCTCATTCGATACACGTTTGTTGTAAGATTCAAACGGGACTTTCAATGAAAAGGACAACTCATTTTAACAATAATGCCTTCTTATTTGAACGAGGCTGATGAATTTTGGAAAAAAAATTAAAATATAAAAAATGCCTTGATTTTAAAAACAAAAAATTTTGTGTTAGTTTTAATAAAAACAAAACATCTCAAAATAAATTAAGGGGATAAATTTAAACTCTTAATAGCATTATACCTTCATAAGGTGGAGATCCATGAAAGTTAAAGATGTTGGATATTCGGTCTCCGTGACGTCTCGAGTCGAAATAGTAATGAGATACACCAAAATTTATGTAAGCCTAAGTTACTGAGCAATAACAGAAAATATGCTCTTATACATACTCGATTAGTAAGTTTTGTCAATATATGAGTAATCCCAAACAATATCATTGGAAAGCTTTGATTGGAGTTCTTTGATACCTTCGATACTCTTTGAAGAATGGGCTGCACTATGAACGATATTCAGTTGTACTTGAAAGCTATAGGGATACGAATTAGATATCGTATTCAAATGATTCAAAATCTACAAGTGGATACGTATTTACTCTTGTAGGTGCAACCATATCTTGAAAATCATCAAAGAAAATATGCATTGCAAGATCCATTATGGAATTTGAATTTATTTCTTTAGACAAAGCTAGGGAAGAAGACGAATGGATTAGAAACTTCTTGGAGAATTTTTCGATTTGGACAAAGCCTGTTCCACCTACCCTAATACATTATGATAGTCAATCGAAAATTACTAGGGCTGAAATTAGTAACTATAAAGTAAGTCACGACTTATATATTGTCGAAACCAAAATGTTAGAAAATTACTCTCAAATGGAATTATTTATGTTGACTAGTCGAAGGAAAATATTACAAATCCACTAACTAAAGGTATACTTGGAGATCAAGTTATAAGTTCATCGCATGGAATGGGCCTAAATTCTGGTAAGTTCTAAAGAGTTGTCTTAATGGAAACCCAGAGATCCCAAGAAATAGGTTCAAAGGGATAACCTAACTATGACGAATCAGTTAGCACTGAGAAATAATACTTTAATTGCTTCATCCCATTCCAAAATGAGTCAGTGTACAAATTGTTTTGCGTATGAGGATAATTTCTATATATTGAATGTATAGGTCAAGTGCGGTATTAGTAGGATACTCTTTATAGAAATCACCTATATGAGTGAGAAGGGTCTGCTTCTATGAGACTAACGAAATCTATTTCTCTAGCACACTCATGAAACTAAGAGGTGTTTAAGGCCAAATTTGACACTATAATGAGAACCGATAAGGTTGGAAAAACATTATGTGAAGTCTATTGTCTCAGTTGACACAAACGGTCGATCAGTTCAAGATATAACGTTTATTGATTAGCTAGTAAACTCGATAGTATCTCACTAAGAAAGATTCAAAGCCACGCACTATCTTTTTCTATGTAGTGTTTTTCTTAGAAATCTCTCTATTTTCATCTATATTCGTTTGATTCTTTTAAATCTCATTCATGTGGAGGATTGTTGGATATTTTGATATGTAATTAAATATTTAGCTCATTTGGTCAAACTTCGGAATAAATTTTATATGGGGTAAATTTTTCAAAAGTGACGTGTCTTAGTACCAATGTGTTCCTTCTCAAATGAATATTAAATTGGTATACTCATTTTTTCAAAAGAGTTTAGTAATGAATAAAGAGTTTTGACTTAAAGTGACCCATTTAAGTTTAAGCTAGTTGGTGTAATTTAGTTAAGCGGGTTTGTCCCATATTGGAAAAATAGTGGGATAACTTGGGGGTAATGTATCCAATATATGGGACTAAGCCTTAGATACCTTTGGGGTATCCCAACTCTTTGAAGGGGAGATGGCCTACACTATTGTAAGGACATTTTGTCCATTATTTCTGTGTATGTCATAAGCCGTTACATCGTTGAAGAAATACAAGATTACATTGTCATCAACGGATCCAAATATCAAAGAATACAAGGAATCAGTTTTCTGGTTAGCCGGACCGGTCCGACTGTTTTAAAAAGGAACCGGTCCGCACCGGACCGATCCACCAGTTTGGAAAAAGAACCGACCTGCCAACGGACTGATCCGCCTCAAGCCAGACCGATCTGCTTATGCCTCAATCCAGTAGAGCCCGAATCTATTGGGAATCGAAGAAGCCCTATTTAAAAAAGAATCGATCCGACCTCGGACCGGTCCGAATCAGAAGTGGACCGATCCGCCTGTGATAAAATCGTGCAGATCGTGTTCAGATTTTTTAGGGCCAGGTTTTCTTTTATAAACCAACTTCGGGGTTTTGTTTAGCAAGATTTTTATAGACGATTTTCAGTGTCCTAAATACTCTAAGTCTTCACCTTTTTGAGTCCCAAGACTCATGTTTTGATTCACACAACTTTTCATATCTTTGTGAATCCTTTATAACCCAAGAACAAAACTTTGGTTTGTTCAACCCTTGTGGAGAAGACCGTCCTTCTTCTTCATTGTTGACCACCTGGAGTTCCTGCGGGACATTCCAGTCGACACTGCTTTTAGCCATTGCTTTGAAGGTTTGACGAAGACACCGTGCTTTACACTTGTGGGCGATTATCAAGTTGTATGTAAGTCAATGGTCTTATAAATTCTTTAAAGTTCTAGAAATAAAAAGGTTTTGCCCTGCGGGGATTTTCCTTAATTTTGTGTTGCTTGCTTTATTTGTTTATGGGTTGTCACTTTCACTTTAGATGCATGATTAGGGGCTGAAATTAGATAAGTGTGTCAAATTAGAAATTTGCGAAGTTAATCAATTATCACACCGCCGTTATTCAGTATTTCAAATTGGTATCAGAGCGGGTTACGCTAATTTATTGCGTATTCCTATTTTTCGCAAAATTGTGTGATATTGATTTTTTTAAAAATCTGTTTTGTGAAAATTCGCATTTTTTGTGGAGCACTTATATAATCAAATGCCTATTTTTGACGGGTCTAATTAGGCCTACTGGAAAGCTCGTATGAAATCGATTTTAAAATCTATTGATGAGCGTGTTTGATTGCTTTGTGAAAATGGTTGGACTCCTCCCACGGTCATAGTTAATCACATCACCTCTCTAAAACCCGTGTCAACATGGACTGAAGATGACCATAAATTGTCCAATTTTGATTTCCGTGGTCTGAGTGCTATTTGTGGTGCTGTCACTTCGGATGAGTTTCGTCGAATTATAACGTGCACCCCATCTAAAGAGGCTTGGGATGTTTTGAAACTGACACATGAGGGTACGAACGCTGTTAAAGAGTCGAAATTACAAAATTTGGCCACCCAATTTGAGACTATCACCATGTCTGAGTCTGAATGCTTTGATGATTTTTATGCACGCTTGTCGAACATTGTTAACACAAGTTTTAATTTGGGTGAGGTGATTGATAACACGCGTGTCATTAAAAAGATTTTGAGATCTCTCCTAAAATGTTTTATTCCTAAAGTCATTGCTTTGAACTCTTTGGGAAATTTGAAATCACTTAAGTTGGAAGAACTTGGAGGAGATCTTCAAACCTATGAGATTGACATGTTTCCCAAAACCATTAAGGCTAAGGATAATGGAATTGCTTTAAAGACTCATTTTAAGAAAAAGAAAGAAAAAGTTTGTGAGTCCGATTCTGAGGGAGATTTTAATTTTAATGATATGGCTTGTTTGCGAATTTTTTTAAAAAGTTTCTCAAGATGAATAAAGAAAATTCTTCCAACAAAAAGAGATCTTTTGAGTCAAATAAAAAGAAAGTGGAGGCCAAAGATAGTGACAAGGAGGATGATATCATGTGCTTTGAGTGTGAGGGCAAAGGGCATATAGCTAAAGAGTGTCCTACTAGGATAAGGAGAAAGGGAAAAGAGACTGCTATGCCCGTCACTCTTAGTGATTGTGAGGGTGATGAGGGAGATGAGTCCGATAAAGGTTTAGGACATGGGATGCTTGTCGTTTTTTCTAGTCGTGTGAGCACACCCATTTTGTCCCACGAGAGTGATGATAGGGATTTGTGTACTTCGAGTGAGGAAGAAAGCGAGGAGGAGAGTGTCGATGAAAGTGAGCTCCAAAAAGATTTTAGAGATTTGTACACCGAGACCTTGAAAACAAAGAAGTATAATAGAGATTTAGGTCGTCGGGTTTTATATTTGGAGAGAGAGAAGGAGGTTTTGACAAAGGAGAAGTGTAATTTGACCGACACGTTGTCTAGTCTGACGACACATGTATCCCAACTCGAGAGTGATCTCGAACGTGCTAGGGAGGTCAAAGTCATGTTTGAGAACGCACCTAAGAAGGTTGAAAAGGTGGTTCTTAAGGGTAACGGTGAGAATTTAGGAATAAGTCATGACGGTGCTTCTTCTTCCCAATTAGCACCCGAGCCGGTTCCCACTTTAGTGATAGATTCACATGAGTTTCACCCTCACCCACTTAGGCGTCCCATTACTATTAGGAAAGTGCGTCCTAGAGCTTTTGAGAGAGGTATTCCTAGGACTATTTATGTTTGCTCACATTGCAAAAGGAGAGGTCACCTTAAGGAATTTTGTTTTAAGTTGGGTTATGTGTCACATTTTTCTTCTACATGTGTTTCTGGCACACATGACCCACACATGATAATTTACATGCTCCCGAAAACTACATGAGAGAGTTTTCACATTTAGGTGAGCAAGTTAAGTTTTTGGTCAAAACTTCACAAGAATTGATGGAGGTTTTTCATAAGTTGGCACCACCTTTGGAAAACCCCTCCGCACCTAATGATTGAGGTTTGACTTGTTTACTAGCATAGGATATTTTTCATGATGTCATTATTTGCCTATTGCTAGTATGTATCATTTTTGTAGAAGTTTTTTTTAAAAAAAATTGAAAAATACAAAAAGATTTTATTTTGATAAAATTTTTAGAAAAATCCAAAAAGATTTTTGTATTTTGTTTGCATCGTTTTTGGATGAAGACTTAGGATGACCGAGTCACAACATCATTCCATTTTACATGTGACTATTTGATAGTGTTTTGAGACAATAGGTCAATTTATCCTTGTGCTTTATAATGTTTGGAGTCATTAAGATGTAATTAAGTGTTACTTCCTACATGTTTGTCTCATGATTTCCTTTATTGCACACATGCACGTATTTATTTGATTATTGTGCTTGTCTTATCACATATTGGTTGGGTGTTTTCACTTCAATCCTATCCTTTAAAAACGAACCAAGCGCGATAAATTTTGATAAGAAAATTGTGCATATAAGAACCGTTTTGTGAGTTTGTGTGCGTTGTTTCAAAATGGGGAAGGGCTGCGAAAGGTTCATTTTGCCTTTGCGAATACTAATCCACCGTTAAATTGGACCTAAAAAATGGAGGAATTTTATTATCCGAGGTCCAAAGAGGTTTAAAAGATCCCGAAAAAATTTAAAGGCAATAAAATGAAATTCATGCCAATTATGGGCCATTTAGGTTTTTGCACCAATTCTCCAAAGTTTGAGAATTTAGATTACCTCTAAAAAGAAAATATATATGAGGGTGTTTGGTTGGAGTTTTTAAAATGGGTTTGCACGTCCTTGAAATTCTTGAAAATGCGCTAAATAATTTTGGACGTTATTGGGGTGGAAATCGTTTTGACTTTGATTTGTTGATTTGTATAAGACGATGTCATTTAAATTCAAGAAATTTTTACACATAAGGATACTTTTGATGTTCATTCGTTAGGGGTACGCATATAAATCGTGCAAATATGATTGATTGAGTTTATTTACTTATCGAATGTGTTCACACCCATACATTCTATTTCCATGACTTGGTTGTTTGAGTTTAAATCCATGGTGTGATTTTTGTATCATATTTTCCTAAGTGGTATCTTATTTTTGTATGAAAAATTTGAAAATTTTCAAAAATAGTTGCTTATTCCTTGTGACACCCCGACCTTGCTTGTTTGAGTTATTATTCTCATTTGTCTATTTGGGGACATCATAAAAAGGGGGAGAAAGAATTATCATTTTATGGGGGAGATTTGATAACGTATGCTTTCATCATATCTTTGTTTATCTCATTTCAAACTCGATACGTCACTTGGAATTTGCTTTGTCTCATGTGTGTAGGTACTTCTTTGATGATCTCTGAATTGCACACGCTGATGAGAAAAGCATTGAGATTCCTGAAGAGTTGAAGAACAAACGATGAAGTCTTATTCATCTGTACCTTTTCTATTTGTGGTTCATGGAAGGGTAGAGTTGTATAGGCAATTTGATATTTGACAACTCGGATGTTTTATGTTTGTACCGGCATAGACATAGGGGGAAATTTGTAAGGACATTTTGTCCATTATTTCTGTGTATGTCATAATCCGTTACATCGTTGAAGAAATACAAGATCACATCGTCATCAACGGATCCAAATATCAAAGAATACAAGGAATCAATTTTCTGGTCAGCCGGACCGGTCCGCCTATTTTAAAAAGGAACCGATCCACTAAAGGACCGATCTGCCTCAAGCCAGACCGATCCGCTTATGCCTCAATCCATTAGACCCCAGACCGATTGCGAAACGAAGAAGCCATATTAAAAAAAGAATCGATCCGACCTCGGACCGGTCCGGATCAAAAGTGGACCGATCCGCCTGGGATAAAATCGTGCAGATCCTGTTCAGATTTTTAAGGCCAGGTTTTCTTTTTTAAACCAACTTCGGGGATTTGTTTAGCAAGATTTTTATAGACGATTTTCAGAGTCCTAAATACTCTAATTCTTCACCTTTTTTAGTCCCAAGACTCATGTTTTGATTCTCACAACTTTTTATATCTTTGTGAATCCTTTGCAACCCAAGAACACAACTTTGGTTTGTTCAACCCTTGTGGAGAAGACCATCCTTCTTCTTCATTGCTGACCACCTGGAGTTCCTGTGGGAGATTCCAGCCGACACTGTTTCTTGCCATTGCTTTGACGGTTTGACGAAGACACCGTGCTTTACACTTGTGGGGGATTATCAGGTTGTATGTAAGTCAATGGTCTTGTAAATTCTTCAAAGTTCTAGAAATAAAAAGGTTTTGCCCTGCGGGGATTTTTCCTTAATTTTGTGTTGTTGCTTTATTTGTTTATGGGTTGTCACTTTCACTTTAGATGCATGATTAGGGGCTGAAATTAAATAAGTGTGTCAAATTAGGAATTTGCAAAGTTAATCAATTATCACACCTCTGTTATTCAATATTTCAACTATGAATGTTTTGGGCGTGGGACTTAGGCCCGCACATGAGTGCTACCATCGTCGTCCATTTGACCGACTCGACCCGTGCTCGAGCTCGAGATGGAGCCTATGTCTGGTCTATGGGTCATAGGTCATGGGTCCTTCTTGAATAAGTATTAACTTTTTCGCCAAAAATTTAATTGGCCTTTTCAGCTATAATTTTTTGGGCCAAAATTTTATTTTCACAAATTCAATTAATTATGCACTAATTAAAACACTGTTGTTTTAATTTTTTTAATTAACTAAATGGTATTAAGATGTTTAATCATGGTTTATTATTAAACAAAAGATGAAACTGTTCGAATAGTCAGATCCTTTAATGGTAAAAGACACAAAATGTCGCAATTCCTTACTCTTGTCTTTTGCTTCCTGCATCCTGTTTGAGAGTAATTCACTATTGTTGGTTTGTGGGAATGTCACACTAAAGTGCATCTCGGGGTTGTCGGTGATCGTTTCATCCTAAGAGGCAGACGCCCATTGAATATTGCATCACCACTATAGTGAGGGCATATTCTATCTTAATAAGAAATAGTTTAACTTTTGACTCGGTCAGATTTCTCCTAGTGATTGTTTCAATCACATACTGTATGTTATTTATTTTCTTTCCTTTTATATGTACTTACTATAATTTTGTTTACTTATTTACTTACTATTTATTTATTGAATTTAATTCTTCTTTTCAACCCTATAAAAAACATAAAGAAAGGTTGCATATACGAATTGATGTAAATTAATGAATTGTCTTTTTCATTTTTGATTGGCATGTTATCTTGTATAGTTACAAATACACTTTGAACATCCTTCGACCTTAAAAATAATTTTGACTAATGGTTTCGAGATGATTAGTAGAAAATTGTGTTTAAAAAGTTTCCTCGAGACTAGAGTTTACAGCAAGTGAAATTAAATGGTGGGCAAATAAAACAATTGACTCGGGGTTGGGGTTTAATAAGATGAAATTAAATAATTCTCAAGTTTTTGGATGTGAATTTTCTTCCATGAATGATATTACAACTTACAATATCTTTTATTATAGCCATTTCATTTATTAAGATGTAAATTAACAAATCTAATTATATATAGTAGTAGTTTCACACGTGTGTTGCGTGTAACCATTTTGTGAAGGTAATTTCTTAGTTGTTTCGATCCAAAAACATAAGTTTTAAATGTTTTGTTGAATGAATAGTTCATAAGAAAATAAGGAAGCAATTATTCTAAATGATTTTTTTGCGCATAAATATATAAAAAATTCAACATTCATTATATAAGTAGAATGACTCTTACTAGTGACAAAAAATCTTATGAAAAAATTATGGAATTGTGTAAAATAGATTTCATCTCACAAAACTCTTACACGTCATTTTATATAGCAAAAAAAGTATTTTCGTGATTTCCATAAATGCCACCAAAATTATATTCAATATCCACATTATGCTAGGAAGATTATTCCATGCATTTTTTTAATGCAACAAAAGTTTGTCACCAACATTAATAAAATGCCACTAAATAGTAATTTTTTTTCATATTCTAAACAAATGCTAAGAAAAATGCATCTAAAGCTTTCTCAGATTTATGAAAATGACCTTTAGCTTTTACCATAGTGGAAATTACGACACTTATGAAAATGTCGGCAAACGTGCGGGGAAAAGTTTTTTCGTCATTTTCAATATCTTTAGAGGTATTTTATTTTTATCGGGATTAAGATATATTCTTGTATTGTGAGTATAAAAACAAACCAATTAGTTTTATATTTTCATGGACAAAATGAAAGATTAAAGAACAAAATAAGAAAGCAATTGTAAAAGTGAGGAAAAGAGACCAACAATTTATCCAATTTTCATATTCGACCTCAAGAAATAAATTTAAGAATTCATATTAAAGATTCAAGATGATGACACCACATTAGAAGGTTGTTTTACAAAGGAGAAACCTATATGGAGATACATCAATCATTCCCATAAATGTGAATATTTAAAAATGAAATCATAATGTGGAAGTTGTATATAAAGAAAATGAAATTTAGAAGTAAGATCACTATGTAAAAACAAATTTTTCATAGAATCATTTTTTATGTGTTTTGGCTTATTCTGTATTTGGACAAAACCTTTGAGTCATAGGTTAGGACTAATTGTATTTACCTTTTCAAGCATGTGATGTATTTGTTTGAAGACGAAGTGACCAAGTTAGAAGTTTTACAATCATTATGCCATATTTAGTGCCAAGTTTTGTCTTCAACTTTCGAGGATCTCTGTGTTAGGAATGCATATTTTTTTACCTTTAAATAATTTATTTGTGGTTGTTGGTTTTATAAATAATGATTTTAATTTTTTTTAGAAAAATTGGCAGGTCGTTAGAATGACATTGACTATGTCGTTCGAACGAGCCTATATAACTCGTATGAACAATATCCAACGAACTTTGAATGACCCACCTTTTTATTTACACTATTTGCTCGTTAGAAATTTTGTTAGAATTTGGTTTGAACGAGATGTATGGATTCATTTGAATGAGATTGACCTCATTCGAATGGGCTGGCTACTTTTCATTATTTCGAGATTTATTAATTTTTTTTATCATTATCTTATTTTTGGAAAAACCAGTATGTATAAGGTTATAGAGAAGCAGGTTTGCTAGAGACTTTTTCATGTTTTTTGAGTTTTCAAACTTTTCCAAAAAACTCTCCATGTTTATGTGATCATTCATTATCACAACAATTTTTAATAGTTGATCGATGTGTTCATCAACAAATTTTACTTCGAAACGAAACCTAGAAAAAGAGTTGCTCACTTGATCAACGCCAGTCAGAAGAAAGACGAGATTAAGAGGGAGTACATTACTTGGTTTAATAATGAGAAACTAAAGGTGGTGGTTTATGACGAGAAGATATCTATCACAACTATTATGAGCAATTTTTTTCTGGGAAGTTGTATTGGTCCTTACAAAGGATCCCCCCAACATGATGGTTGAATTTCCACCTAAATCTAGGGAAATCATAAATGCCTATGATGCTATGGCAGCTAATAAACCAACCATTTTAAAATTTTCAATTTTAAGTTCAACTGAACAAGTTACCAAAGTCAAACTTATCATCTATTTTAAAAAGTTCTAATTAAATAGATTAACCAATTTTATCTGAGCCTAAACATGCATCAAGGTGAGTGTAGGATAAAATAAATAAATCAACCATAATGCCCGATGCACGACAAAAACCCAAATGAGAAAAACTTCAGAGGGCCCTACGACATTAAGTATGGAATTATAAAGGATACAACAGAAAACTTATAAGACGGACTCGATGCCCTCTCAAGCCTTGACATTCACCATAAATCAATCTCCACCTATTTTCACGCAAGTTTCCAATTGCATACTACAATAATGTGTTAGTTCACACACTCCTCGGTATCCATAAAAAAAATTGATAACCATCACACATAAAGTCCGTCGTAAGTAAACACATCAGTATATACGGAGTCCTTCACAATAAAAAAATTCTCATAAAGATGTGGAGATAAAGTTTGTTATTCAAAAACTAGATCTCAAAGCATAATATAATGAATATTGCATCTAAAATTATTTCGGTATAAACTTAGATTTTTTTGGTGAAATCGATTTTTTTTGGAAGAGTTTGGAAACTCAAAATCAATGAAAGATCGCTGAATAATATGCAGTTCCGCACTCATATTTATGGATTTTTAAAAAAAAAATGAGATAAGCATGAAAAATATGTTGGAAAATATCGAATTCTATAAAAATTCATAGGCTCATTCAAGTGAGATGTACCTTGTTTGAATGAAGTCATGTATCTCAATCGAACACGTTTCAAACCACGCTTCCAATGAAATTCTAACAAAGGGGAGAAATTGTCTAGTTCGAAGTGTTGTTAGAACGTGAACATGATTTAACTAGGTACATTGACTCATTCGAATGGCATACATAATCTCATTCTAGCTACCTCACGAAAATATTATTCTACTAAAATAATATTAAAAGGATAATAACATTTTAAAAATAGTTTTATAAAAACCTAACACCCAAATATAAAACATCCAAGGATCAAAATATGTACATATCCATTCTTGAGAGATTCTTGGAACGTCAATATGAAAACGAGCAAAAAAGACGATACGAGGATGTAGATCTTCTAACTTGAACGTTGTGTCTTCAAGAAACCAGATCATAGGCTTGAAAGGCCAATGTACTCAAGTCCTAACCTAAGACTTAAAGAGTTTTGTCCAAACACAAAATAAAGATAATATATATACAAATTGACTCTATTGAAAATTTGTCCTTACAACATTTCTATCCCTTATTTGGGATTTAAGGATGAATGAATGAGAAGGTCAAAGGAAGCAAGTCGAGTTGATAAAATCTCTGCATGTAATTTTTTAATTTTTTATCACTATAGTATTACTTATTATTATCCATTTATTGATGTCATTTTTCCCTTTCTCATTTGTAAAAGGAGCCCCTAAAGAAGAAGAAGTATCACCAAAACTATCAAAAGGTACTTAATAATGGAATTAGAGAATATATGAATATAATTTATTAATATATAAGATTGCTGATAAATTTTGTTCTCCCTAAACTTATTTTCTTTAGTTATGAAAAATCACTCAGTATTTTTTTTAAGGAAAAAATGGCAGACCCAGTTACTCCTAGACTTCCAAAAGTGGTTTTAGTATGTGGATTCATTATAGGTAAGGACTTTAAAAAAAGTATGGGGAATGATATTGGTACAACTCTTTGGGAAAATACATATTGGAAAGATATTTATTGCAAATGAATTTGACCTAGACCTTGTAGAAATAAGTCGACCATTGGAGAAGTCTAACTTATGACTGTAGCACGGGATATTTCAAATGTATTTGTTTTACTAATTTTAATTTTAATTATAGAAACTTAAGAATATATATTAACGACTACTAATTATTTTATTTTTTGTATGTGGAAAAAGATTTTTGACCTTGATGGAAGCGACTATGATCTTAATTATGGAGTTTCCATTTCATTCATTTTTCTATTTATTATCTTTCTTGGGGAATCACATTATAAGTGATACATTTTATTATCAATTAATATTTTTTCTTCCTTTAGGCAAGCTTTTACATACGATGGATGCTCTAATTTTTTTTTATTAGTGATATTTTAGATTTTTTATGATATTTTCAATTTTAGAGCATATATTAACTCATATTTCCTTTTCGACCGTTTCAATTGTAATTACAATTCATTCGATAACGTTATTCATCGATGAAATCGTAAAACTATATGATTTAACAACACTTTGGTTGTAATATAATTTTGTTAGATTAATTTAGATTAATTTTATGCACATAAATATATATAAAAATTCAACATTTATTATATAAGTAGAATGACTCCTGCGAGTAACTAAAAATCTTATGAAAAAATTTATGGCATTTCGTAAAACAAATTGCATCCTAAAAAATGCTTACACATAATTTTATTAAGAAAAAAAGTATTCTCGAGATTTTTTAAATGCCGCCAAAATTATATTCAATATCCCCATTATGCATGGAAGATTATTCCATGCATTTTTTTAATGCTGCAAAAGTTTCTCATCGGCATTAATAAAATTCCCTTAAAGAGAATGTTTTTTTACATTTTAAACAAATGTTGAGAAAAATGCAACTAAACCTTTCCCGGTATTTATAAAAATGACCTCTAGCTTTTACCACAATGGCAATTACAACCACTACAAAAAAGTAGTTTTTAAGAAAGAGGTTTTTGGGACGGCTAAAATTTTTGTCTCTAAAGCATATCTTTTGAGATGGATAAAAATTGTCATCTTTAAAACTAATAGTATATAAGACCTATATTATTACTTGTCTTATAAAGTGATACAAATGAGACTGTGTATTAACACCCATCTCAAATACTCCACTTTATGAGACGGCTAAAATATTTTTGTTCCCACCCTCAAGATTTTAACTCCCACCTTCTGAATGGAAATGAAACCCTATTCCATACCTAACAAAAAAAGAACGTAAACTGCACAAAAATGTCAATCCATGTTCTCCCTAGCCATCGCCTCTCTCACTTCTCCCCTCACATCGTTGCTCACGTTAGATCTCTCCCCTTCCTACCAGTTGGTAAGCAGTGCTCCATTTTCTCTTCGTTGTGGTGGGATTTTGATTTTGTAGGTTTTTAGTTAGGCAGGGTTTCAAAAATTAGGGTTAAGTGTAGTAATAAATTATGAAATAGGGATTTTATGGTTCAAGACATAAAATTTCTTTTGTTACATATTGATTTTCAAATTCCTTATCTGGTTGCTGTTAAAATGAAAGAAAAGTAATGGAAAACTAATTTTGATGTCCCCTCGATTTATTTGGTTGGTTATTGGGATAGTTGGAGTTTTTGTTATAATAGAAATTAAATATAATCATAGAATAGTAATTTTTTTTTGCATTATATTACAATTATTATTTTTAATGGCAATAATATGTTTTTTATTAATGGGTATTTGACAGGGGGATTACTCATTACGAATTACTGATCGTGTGACATATTTTCATTGGCGTTTCGAATTGATACGGATAAAAGATAATTTTAATAATTGATTATTTATTAATGTCATTAGTTTTGTACTGAATTGATTTGCATTGGTGATAGAAGGTTTAGGGTGAGCCAAATGAAACCCCGGATTGTCAATTGGCTATTGTAGTATGGGTTTCAGATTAATTTATTAGAATATTTGTATGCTTGTTTATGTGAATTTTAGTTAGAATTATTGATATGTTTGTTTCTCTCAATTAATTCAAGTTCTTTGCAAGTAGTTTATGCCATTAATTTTATTCATTATTTGATTATGATTTTATTTTGTGATATGTGTGGTAGACCCAATTAATTCAAACATGTATTACCATTGAAAAAATTGTCAACGTTATCAAACATTATATCAAATGCTAAATTGTAACATTTATATCACTAAGTGCTGCGACGCAAACTACAACATATGAGGTGGTACTCGAAATAAATAAAAAAAAGAAAAGTATATGTTTTCTCCTTGAACCCACCCCCCCAGATAAATAAATAGTAATCAAGTGGACAAAAAAGAGGCACGAACACGCTAAGAGGTACCAAAGTATCACATGGAAAATGTTCATTTCCTCATCATTATTACTGATAATTATCTGGCAACTCATATCATGTTTTTAATTCAAGACAAATAGTTAATATTGATTATCAATAGGAACAAATCTTATTCACTCTATACGGAACATAAATTTTTTTGTGGAATACTTTCTTGTGGTATTTAACTTAACTTACTTAGTTTTTTCCCCAAACTTTTGTTAGTTATACATTTTATGGGGAGTGCTATTTGAATGACCACATTCGATTAAAAAATGGTAAGTTTTTCAACCACACTTTCCTGCGCATCACATGGTTATTACTAGTATCTAATATAAGTACGTATTCAATGTTTTCTAGTGCGAGTGAGGGAATTTGATTTGCTGACATTTGATTAACTAACCAAAATTGCAAGTTTATTGTCCTTTTAAGGTGTTCACAGGGAAACGTATTGATATTCTAAAAATAAGATATTTAGGGGTAATGTAGAGGAGAGTGACCCACACTATTTCCTTTATAAACAATTAAATATCTTCCTTATAATCAATAAGTGTGTCCATTAGCATAGCATAAGATGTAAAGAGATGTGATACATTAGGGGAACATTGCTTGTAAGTAATCAAATTCCTCAAGAATGTTTTGATGAAGTCATCAACGCACACTGGTGGTAATTATAAATAATGTGTACCACATATCTAATACAACAAGCTAAACAAATAAAAAATAAACTTTGATATATGATGTAGAAGATTCAACAACCCTAACAAAAGCAACGCCTACATGATATTAGAGTCGTCTCCTCTTCCATAGGTAATGTTGGAGTCGTATCCTCTATCGCGATACTTGACAGATAATACTTTTTGGATACACGTTGCCAGACAATACATGAAAAACTCTTCACTACCCTTCCAAAGAGATTAATATAATTTTTATTTTGGAGGAGAGATTATTATAACAAAATTGTTTATTTTTCTTAATGAAAACAAAGATATCATTTATATAAACAAAATAACAAAAAGGGTACAAGCTGTATATAAAACACTATAATGGCTGGCCCCTCTTTAAATAGCTACACTCTAGGAACTCCATACAAACAATAGTATTCTAGGACACAATATCAAGTTGTTGAATCATAATAAAAAAATAGTTCATATGAAAGTGAACTCCATATAAAATGAGAAATATGGAGATAAATAGTTTAATTCTAAGATAGAATGTCAAGGTTGAATAAAAAAAAATATTGGGTATTTTACATGGAAGTTGAATAGTTTAGATCCAACAAATTATCCTCACAACTATCTGAGATACAATTTTGATGCAAAATAACTCGGCGGGAAGAAAGAAAAATAGAAAAGAAACTTTCTTATTAGATAAATAGACCTTGACCTTAGCTTAGTTTTTTTTGTTAACTAAAGTAAAGCCACCATCCCCCATAGATAATCTCGGCGGATTAGGACCCAATGGTTCGTGGGATTTCTGAATAGATCCTGGATTCTGTATGCACTGGCCCTTTAAGATTCTCTGATTTGCACCAACAATTCTATCAGAGCATTAACCACTTTGAGAAATATGGGATTCTAATATGTCCTGCCAAACCAATTCACCCTCCATACTATCATAATGCACAACTAACTTCTAGAGCCTCCTCATAATCCCTTGGGAAAACTGACAATGCAAAAAATAGAATGGCTATTTATGTGGACTATCTCATTATGGAAATTTTGTCCACATTACGCTGCTCATGCATTATTGAAAATTTGTTTCTTAGAATGCAATGGTCTTGTAAAAGAAAAGCAGTCCGATAATTTATTTTGCCTATGAACCATCTTCTGATGAAGTAATCCTTCATGGAGAATGACAATTAGAACTATATGATATATGACATCAATTTGTATATGAGTGAACGTATCTTGAAATGTAGGGACAAAGACGTATTGAAGAAATTGTGTCTATGAACAATTTTAAGTAAATTCAATATTCGCTACGCAACATAGGCAGATGCCTTCACCACATTTGCACCATGTTCTCTCTGCTAATATATTTAACTGAAATTCCCTTTTTCAGAATGCACAACATTTTGAGCCTAACATAGCCTTCTAAAGTGTTATGTAATGATGTTTTTTATATTAGGAGGTGGAGTTATTCATTTGTTTTCTTTTCCAAAATTCTACATTCTACATTCTCCATTTTGCATTTTGAACTTATTTTTGCTATAACTTTTTTGATGTTCAAAGTTAATGAAGTATGTGCTTTCGACATGTGTTGTGCAAAAGCCTCTCTATTGGAAGTCAATGAAAGGTTGATCAAGAAACCTAGATTGCTTAGTTCAACGATACGGGTAATTTCATATATATATTCCTCATCTTTCTCACATTATCACACCAATTAGTATTAGTTTCTTCTATTATATTGTTAGTGTCAGTGTTTATTGAACTTAATCTTTCACAAGAAGAAAATTGATTGGCTCTATGCTAATAATTGGTTGCAGTGGTGCTTCTTTAAGAAGAACATAAGTGAATGAAGATAGGGGTGTTTCAAAGTGAGGTAGTCCAACTAGTTGTAGTTATTAATGGTGACCACTTCTTAAGAGCTTTCCAGATGAGATGAGTAAGAAAGTGATTGGTGAGATTTTCAGATTCTATTATAATTTTTTAAATTTGTTGTTAATTAGTTCTTTATACTTTTTTAGATGGATGATCCTAAGAGAGAAAAAAATGGAACACATTCAGATGATCATCTATCCAATCCCAAATGATTCAAATTATGAGAAACTCAAGTTGATTTTTTTCTCGTATGGCATATATATAGTTCTTCATTACCCCTTTCCCTCGAGGATGTAGGCCTTATGCTTTTCCTAGATTAGATAAGATTCTTACTACCTAGTGATATAAACAATGTTTTAGCACAATAATCCTTGTATGGACAAATTTATGAATACTTACTGCCTGAATTAGTTTATGTACAAAATGGAATGAAAAGAAGTGAGATAAGGTATGGTATTTTTAGTTGTATAACTCATTACGATTTCAACCCCCACCGAAAGGAGATGATTACAAATTGTAGATGGTTCAATAATATTTTTTCATACTCAATATTATTAAGCGGCATCTCAAACCTATTGTGGAAAGTAACAATTTTAAACAATGTGAGTAACAAAACACATTTATCTATCTCATATATGACTTCACTTATGCATGCCAATATAATATATGCATCAATATCTTTGGAAAATTGCAGACGATTGACAGTTACACACTTACCTATCTCATATATGACAAGAAGGGAGTGATTATAGAAAGACGCTGAAGATCAAGGGGTTGGACATAGATAAGACGCTGAAGATCGAGATGCTCAACATTTACACGAGTTCGAAGAACCAACAAGCACTACTACAGATAAAAACTGAAATGAGAAGTGAAATGCAAAGTTTATTTCATAGTATTATCCCTAATAATGCTTCCATTACCTCAGTGGCCCATATCGACTAGGTAATAACACATATTTATTTCATTTTTATATATTTATGTGATGGAGTGTTAGGTAGGATATATGTTATGGCCATTCCGCTCTTAGTTGTTTACAATGTTGTGGCTATTTCTATCGTTGAATTGACTTAATTTTTATGTTTAAACAGGTTGGTTTTCATGAATAAACATAGGAGACTCTGTCGAATTTTTAAAATAATATCAATTGTTTAAAAGTAAATAATGCAAAGATATACAAATTTATAAGTTTTTTAAAGATTGTTATAAATAGGAACTATTAAAAAATATTACTTCTTTGTTTACAGTAACTAGCATTAAATATATTTTATTATAGGTCGAAATCTTTTGTGGACAAGGCAAGACACGTTTTTATGGAGGTCGTATGCTTCAAGATTGCAGGTTTACTTTGCTTACATTATTTTATGTGAGGAATATGTGGGTTTTTATGTATTTATTCTAATGAGACAAGTGAAATTTTGTAGAGATATTTAGTTTGGTGGGCACAATATTGAAATTTTCTATTTTATCTTTGTATGGACTCTAATTTTAGTTGAATGCAAAATTGTGCGTTCTATTTGTTGAAATGGGATGCCAAATATGTCATATATTATTTTCAAGAGTTTTTGTTTAAAAGTATATTGAACATATTATGGAATAAATGAAATTATAATTTGGGCGCAAAAATTATTAAAGACGGCTTCTTTGCCATCTCAAAAGGATTTCATAAACAAGAACCTTTTAAGAGGATTAGGTTACCATCTAAAAAACATTTTTGAAATGGAATACACTGTCTCTAAAAATAACTTTAAAAGACGGCTTTTTCGCTGTGTTAAAACGGTCCTATAAGCAATGACCTTTTGAGACGACGTATTTTCCATCTCAAAAAAACTTTTTGAGATGGTCGTTGTCATGTCAAAAATCTTTTCTAACGGGGGTCTAAGACGCCTCTTTGTCGTCTCAAATGGAGTCATAAAAGGTTTTTGAGACGTCCAGAGGACTTTTTGAGACGGTTGGAGCATCGTCTCAAAAAGTAGTTTTTTTTGTAGTGAACATTTATGCAAATGCTGACAAGCGTACGGGGAAAAGTTTTCTTGGCATTTTTAATATCTTTAGAGGAATTTTATTTTTGTCAGGATTAAGCTAAATTCTTGTATTGTGACTATAAAACAAACCAATTGCTTTTATATTGTCGTGGACAAAATTAAAAATGAAAGAAAAAAAATAAGAAACTAATTATAGGGGTAAGGAAAAAGGACCAACAAACAATTTGTTCAATTTTCATATCTAACTTCAAGAAATAAATTTATGAAACTCATATAAAAAATTAAAGACGGTGTCATCACATTAGAAGGTTGTGTTTCAAAGGAGCATCCTATATGGAGATACATCCATTATTCCCATAAATGTGATTATTTAAAAATAAAATCATAATGTGGAAGTTAAATATAAAGAAAATGAAATTTATAAGTAAGACAACTATGTAAGGACGGATTTTCAATAGAGTCAATTTGTATGTGCTTTCTCTTATTCCGTATTTGGACAAAACCTTTGAGTCATAGGTTAGGGATTTAGTGTATTTACCCTTTCAAGAATGTGGCATATTTGTTTGAAGATGTAGTGGCCAAGTTAGAAATTCTACATTCATTTTTCCATGTTTAGTATCACATTTTGTCTTCAACTTCCGAGGATCTCTTTGTTAGGAAAACGTATATTTTTTACCCTTAAATAATTTAGTTTTGGGTGTTGATTTTATAAAAATTATTTGATTTTTTTTTAGAAAAATTGGTTGGTCGTTAGAATGACATTGACTATGTCGTTCGAACGAGCTTATACAACTCGTATGAATAATATCCAACGAACTTCGATAGACCCAGCTTTTGGTTTGCACTGGTTTTTCGTTAGAAATTTTGTTAGAATTTGGTTCGAACAAGATGTGTGACTTCGTTTGAATGAGATTGACCTCGTTTGAATGAGCCGACATGTTATTCAATGTTTTGAAATTTTTTAATATTTATTTATCAATATCTCATTTTTGGAAAACCTACTATGTATTAGGTTGTAGAGAAACAACTTTATTAGAGAGCTTGTCATGCCTTTTGAGTTCCCAAACTCTTCGGAAAATCTCTCCATATTTATATTATCATTCATGTTCAAGTTTTTTAAATCCAAACCATGTTTACACCCAAACGTTTAAAGATCCAAGTTTCATCATACTATATGCTTTGAGTTCATAGTTTGTGGGAACCAAAGATAATTATCTTCATCTTGTTGAAAATCATTTCATGCGGTGGACTCCATACACTATATATTATTTATGCACAGTTGACTTCGTGGTGTGGTGTTATGGTAAACAAGCGGTGGATTCCATTTTCTAATCCGTAGATGGTTATTGAGCCTATTTGGTTGATACCGAGGGCTATGTGGACTCACACGTTATGGCTGCTTCATAGTTGGACTCTGGTGTGTCACTGTGGTGAAGGTGAAATAATGAAGAACATCAAGTCTTGCAAGGGTACTAAGGTCATTGTGTAACTCTATTGTCACGTCCTTTATAATTTCGTATATAGTGACTTTATGTGGCTAGGTCATCTACGGTTTTTCTTATTTTGTGTTTTCATCGTACAACATTGTGTTGTATGGATTGGTTTACTTTATCATGCTATAACCTCGATGCATACTAGAAAAAAGATAAAATTGGTTAATATATTTTAACACAACAATTGTATAATTATATTTATGTTTAATTTTTGTTAATTTTATTTAATAGAACTTAAAATTATTTTTTTTAAGAGTGGTTTGCTTGTTTTTTATTGTATCCATATTAGATTCCCCTACTATAGGACTTTCAAGTGGTATCAGAGAGGGAACACTAAATTATTGTGTTAGATCCGTGTTTAGGCATGAATTCAAGCATTTTTATATGAAGGGCCAATCTATTTCTAGGTGATAATGTTTGATGAGTATAATTATAGGTATTGCAAAGCACATATAAAGTTAGCACTAAAGGATATAAAGGAGAGAGTGTAGTAAGAAGCTATTAAGAGGTGGTCCCTACCCACTACGTTAGTAAGTGAACATCATGTACCTAAACCCATATAAAGTTGATATGGGGATGAGCACAAATTGACTAATTATAAATCACTTGGTTTGATTATTTTGTTTTGTGCGATCACACTGGAGGAATTCCATCCTTTCATGATGTATGAGACATCTAGATAAGCTTTGGCTAAACTCCAACTAACCTATGATGAAACTGGTGCTTTTAAGGCTTTCAAAATTCAAAACCTCACCAATCAGTTTAAAACCATTAGGATGGAGGATAGTGAATCCTTTCATGAGTTATATGCTAGATTGTTGTGACACCCCGCTTAAAATAATAACGGGTGGCCAACCCTATACTAAAATAATCATGAATCTCAAGTGGATCATTCTCAGCATCTACTGATGATCCTAAAATAAACTCAGCGAACAACCCATTACTACAAAAAGAGGGTGTTAATTTTTTTTAAACATTTAGTTCACACCAACTAAAACCAGCCATGCAACCGTTTACCACAACATAACATCTAAATATGATGACAGAGACACACATGCTCAAAATAATATATAAAGAGATTAATACAAGAGTACAACGAAATCTCTAAAATGAAATACCCGAATATGCTGTCGGGTCACAGACAATACAAAAATCTGAGAGAGACAATATAAAAGTGCTACTCTACAACACTTGGGTATAAACCCGATATACAAATTGAATCCTAATCTAGATACACAAAAGATAGGAATCTACTATAACAAAATGCCGCAACAGTCCGCTACTGCCACAGCTCCACGAGTACACTGGAAGGAGAACATCAATGGCGTCCTTGTGGAGGAACACCTACAATAATACAATATATGTGCACAACGAGAGAAAATACAAATGAGTCAGAGGCCGAGGTGCGAAAACATTTTTATAACAAGTGCATTAAAATGTATAATATTTATAAATGCATTATGACATGATTACGGTGGAGTCGCACTCTCCATAAAATCCAACTCTCCCCTCAACTAAAGCGCGCACTAAACGTATGCACATGGTCTCCAAATAAATGCCTGAATCTATCTAGGCAAGGTAATCTAACTTAAACCCAATTGATACTCTTCTAAAATCCTTCTAAATCATATTCTTCAATTCCTAATGTTATTGATCTCATTCATTTGTTCACTTCCTTAACATATAAAGTTCACATAAACATTCTCTTACTAATATATACACTTATACATAAACATTCTCTTATACTAGGATTTCTCATATTCTAGTCATTGACATAAACATATATAATTATATGTGAGTTATTAGCATCTAAGTGACAAGGACTAAACTTCTACCAATTCATAATACTGCACTGCGTTTCGTGCGTGGGACGTCTCACAAGCAAAATCCAAATAAGGAACCATCTCGATACACTACTCCTTGCAGTATTGATTATCAAGATTCATTATGCCCTCAATGCATGACGCATATAACCCAAATTCTCTTATTACCATAGTTAATTTATTATTCCTAATTCTCAACAGGCCACGGCGTTTCGTGCGTGGGACGTCTCACAAGCAAAATCTAAACAAGGAACCCCCTGATACACTACTCCTTGGCACTATCGATCATCGAGATACATACTATATATAAATATGAGCATTAAGGACTAACTTCTCCTCACTCCCAACATTACACTGCATTTTGTGCATGGGACGTCTTGCAAGCGAAATCCAAACAAGGAACCCCCCCGATACACCACTCCTGGCAATGTTGGTCATTGAGGTCCATTATGCCCTATATACCTAAGGTACTAAGCACAACAGTAATATCATAACCATCCCAACAAGCTATAACTCGAGGATGCAGATTCTCAATGCTATCATCTTCCAGGGCATCACTCATATACCATCCCGGGGACCAGCGATCGGACTCAATATCACCGACATCGCGACCAACTCACACACACAACGTTCGGGAAGAGGTCATAGTTCCTAATGGTCAAGTGAGAACGACACATACCCACGACTTCTCACCCCAAAAATATGATCACATAAATAAAACGAACGACTATGACCCGAGGAATATCCACACTCTGCTCATCGAGCCAGGGTGTGCTCACCCTCATCGCGCAACTTCCCAATGATATCAAGGAGGGAGTATGCTTCACTTATATATATATCATTCACATAAGATATACATACATCATCACATCATATAAATATATACCATCATATAAGGTATATATACCACCCTGTTTACATAACCATATTACGCTCTTAGGCATAAATGAAATAATATCATTATTCAGTATATTTTACTTTCGATATATTACTCGTCAATACTCACATCACTTGCCCCTTGGTGTACACTACTCTATTTCTCACTTGAAGTTCACACCTCACTTATATTTATTTGAATTGTCTCTTAAATTCAATTTACGTTGAGGATATTCTCTATATCCTAATGCTCTTCGATTAGCATTTCTCATTTATGTGAGACATCTCCCAAGTTAATTATCGTTAATGATATTTTTTATATCCGTATGCACATCAATCAACATTTATTCTCAATTCATAATACGGTTCAGTCAATCATATGAACCTTTAAAGTTATCCCATTTGGGATTAAATTACAAAATCCAATATCACTAAGCGCATTATCATTCTTTCATATAATTCCATAATTATCTCCAAATAAAACTCTCAATAGTAGTGGACTTCCCTACTAGTCGGTACAATACTCTCCAATCGGTATTCTCTCACTTTAAGTCAATAGGACTCCAATAATTTCTCATAAGGGAAACTTCCAAAAAGTCTCCAAAACACACTTCACATAACTCCTATAGAGGTTCCCAATCGATAACCTCGAATAAAACGGGATAAATTCTCCCTAGAAAAATAATCCCGAAGTTGCCCTATTTTCGAATCGATTCGGGCTCAATTCGAATCGATTCGGCCTCCAAGGCGAATCGATTCGGGTCATAAGACCTGGGCTTTTGTCTCAGACCAAATCGATTCGGGTTGGGGCCGAATCGATTCGGTCACTCAGACCTGGGCGCCTGTAACTTTTCGAATCGATTCGGCTTCTCAGAAGCTACAAAAATGGCTACTTTTTTTTAAAGCCAAAAATTCCCAAAATTCATTTTAATCATCTTCTGCCATTTTTCTTCAACCCAAACATAATATTAACATCAAATTTCATCATACAACTCAACCCAACTAATCCTATACCCTCAAATCCATATATACTCAACAAATCTAGGATTTACCCAAAAATCTAGGTTTTGAACAATTTATTCCCAAACTCAGAAATTATATCCACAAATCATGAAATAAATGATACACAACAATTATTTAGCAAGTTTAATCACTTGCCTCAAGTTCGTAGGGCCTGAATCCTCCTCGAGATCGCGAAATGGCCTGAAATCCCAACTTCTCTCTCTTTCTCTTCTTCTTTTCTTTTTCACTCTTTCTTTCTTTCTTTCTTTCTTTCTTTCTTTCTTTCTTTTCTCTTTCTCTCTAAGGAGATTTCTATCTCCCGTTGACTTTTAAGACTTGTCTCCCAAAATACACAACTTTAAATGATAATACACACTTTAAATGACTCGGTACCTTTAATTCGAGCCAAACGAACTTAAAATATTTCGGAACCTAAATAGACCCCAAGTACAATCATTTTGACTATCTCGACCCTTCTGGAAACAACTATACCCTCATAATTTCCATTCGAAACACTTTCTAACATCTTCAAATTTTGACCCTAAATGTCAATTTAATTATTCTCCAATAAAAATATTATTTATTTCTCCCAAAATGAATAAATTATTGAACAAAAATCTTGGGTTGTTACAAACTTCCCCACTTATAAGAATTTCGTCCTCGAAATTAGGCTAAGCCTAATACTCCAAAGCTCAACTAGTTCGTACTACACTCATCCTCACTAACACTATACCCAAACCTCTTACTTCCCACGATGAATTATTTTAATTCATTATAAAACCAATTTTAACTACTCGGGCGCCCATACACCCTTTATTCGAGCGTTACTCGAGTCAACATAATTAGGCTTCCTTGCCTCAATAGTACAATAACTAGAAATATATTAAATTATACTAGTATACTAATAATTAAAAAAAAAATTCAATGGTCCAAAGAAATAACTCCTCTCAATTCCTGACATTCACTACTTTCATGCAGGGGAGGTCTCGCAAGCGAAATCCAAATAAGGAACCCTCCCAATACACTAATATATAGCGACGTCGGGGATTCAGAGTTTGTTAGATCCGGACTAGAGTTTAAAATATTTTGTTTAAATCATTTTGATATGGCCCAAAGGCCTATAAAAAGTTTTATTTTAAAAACAGTTTATTTTAAAAATGGTTTATGTCTTTCGACATTTATATAAAATACCTTATGCCCATGACACAAGGTTTTAACAATCATCATCCGCATAATAACATATAGCTCACAAAAATTAGCATAATTATGAGCTAAAATTCTCCCGCTCAACAATAATCTATTAAATTCTGAATTTCTTTTCAGAAATAATCTCTCACATCATATTAATATATATTGCCATTCATTAGGCTCTTCCATAACTGGAATACAACAATTATATAAGTCTAACATGACTATATAAAATAAGTAGCTTTATCATCACTACTTAACACACAATAACAATTCTTACATTCCCAATAGAGTTATATCTCTCTTTCTAGTACATCACAACATAATCTATTTTCTCAAAAGATAATTATATAAGAGCCTAACTTGCTTAAAATTCCCCTTTAGGGTCATTCAGTACATAATAAGGTTATAGCACTACCCTCTCATAACTATCTCCTATACGATATTCTCAAAACTTCATATAGTATAATCCTAATCACATAGGAAAATAACTTCCATCATCCATCTCTAGTCCGATTTCATCTCCTCATCATTAGGCTCCCACACAAAGTCACTTGGCCTAAAATGACCTCGAATCTATTGTAAGGGTTGCACTTCCAAAACTTCCTCAAAATGTGATCCTCCATCTCTATTAGGACAATCTCTCTTTCTATGACCTATTTCCTTACAAAAGAAACATCTACCCGCAAATCCTCTCGGCCCACCTTGAGGAACAAAATGCCGTTGCGACCCTCGACAATCCTTCCTATACCCTCTGGCATTACTAGCACTCTCTTCGCCATACCTACGTTATGAACTCGAGTCTCCAAAGTTCTTACCCTCTTACGAACGAAGACGATATTTATGACACTATAATAGTGTGGCATTCACTACCTCGACGAAAGTCACTAATGCTGGGCTCTCTAACAAATGCTGTCGAATCCTCTAATATAACCCTCGCATGAACTTTGATATACCCTCCTCTTCCATATTTACCTCATCAGGTACTAATTTTGCCCATCGAGTAAATTCTTCTTCATATTTTGCCACCGTTCTATTTCCTTGAAAAACATCCATCGGTTTCTTCCTCATTTCCTTCTGAATCGGGGAAGGAAAATACCTTCAGTCAAAAAGTTCCCAAAAATCTATTATAGGCAAAGTATCTCTTTATTCAGATGTGGTGACAGACTCCCACCATTGGAGAGCTGCACCCGTTAACTTAAAGGTGGATAAAAATTACTTCTCCACCTCACTACACTCAACCACACGGAGGTTCCCCTGCATACTATTCTTCCATTGACCTGCAGCCATTGCATCAACTCCCCCTCAAAACTATAGAGGATGCCCCTTACTAAAATCTTCCCGCACTCTTTCCCACAAAGATGGTCCCGAATGGGTTTGGGCTGCTTGAATGGCAGGCTACTGCGCCATCGTAGAAATGGCAGAAGTTACTGCTTGTGTCATAATATTGGCAACTTCATCTGTAGTCATAGTCCTTTGAGGCATTTGGGGTTCCACACTCTCAGCCCCTTTATTTTCCCTGCCTGATCGACTTCTCTTTGGTGGCATCTGAAACAGAAACAATTGTATCAGAACACCTTTCAAATGTTTTCTCATCACAGAAGAAATATGGGCGTATGAACACATCAGTCCAAATAATAGGGCACTACATCAAGAATGCTTGCGGAAGATCGCAGTAACCCACACAGGTCCTAAAGACACTAGAACATGATGCTTGGATACCACCTGTGACACCCCACTTAAAATAATAACGGGTGGCCAGCCCTATACTGAAATAATAAGGAAACTCAAGTGGATCATTCTCAGTATCTACTGACGATCCTGAAATAAACTCGGCTAACAACCCATTACTACAAAAAGAGGGTGTCAATTTTTTTTTAAAAACATTTAGTTCACACCAACTAAAACCAACCATGCAACGGTTTACCACAACATAACATCTAAATATGATGAGAGACATACACATGCTCAAAATAATATATAAATAGATTAATACAAGAGTAAAACGAAATCTCTAAAATGAAATACCCTAATATGCTATTGGGTCACAGACAATACAAAAATCTGAGAGAGACAATATAAAAGTGCTACTCTACAACACTTGGGTATAAACCCGATATAAAAACTGAATCCTAATCTAGATACACAAAAGATAGGAATCTACTATAAGAAAATGCCGCAACAGTCCGCTACTGCCACAGCTCCACGAATACACTAGAAGGAGAACATTAATGGAGTCCTTGCGGAGGAACACCTAGAATAAAACAATATACGTGCACAGCGAGAGAAAATATAAATAGGTCAGATCCCGAGGTGCGAAAATATTTTTATAGCTAGTGCATTAATTTGCATAATAATTATAAATGCATTATGACATGATTAAGGTGGAGTTGCACTCTCCATAAAATCCAACTCTCCCCTCAACTAAAGCGCGCACTAAACGTATGCACATGATCTCCAAATAAATGCCCGAATCTATCTAGGCAAGGTAATCTAAATTAAACCCAATTGATACTCTTCTAAAATCCATCTAAATCATATTCTTCAACTCCTAATGTTATTGATCTCATTCATTTGTTCACTTACTTAACATATAAAGTTTACATAAACATTCTCTTACTAATATATACACTTATACATAAAGATTATCCTATACTATGATTTCTCATATTCTAGTCATTGACATAAACATATATAATTATATGTGATTTATTAGCATCTAAGTGCTAAGGACTAAACTTCTCCCAATTCTCAATACTGCACTGCGTTTCGTGCGTGGGACATCTCGCAAGCGAAATCCAAATAAGGAACCCCCCCGATACACTACTCCTTGCACTATTGATTATCAAGATTCATTATGCCCTCAATGCATGATGCATGTAACCCAAATTCTCTTATTACCCAATTAATTTATTTATCATTCCCAATTCTCAACAGTGCACGATGTTTCATGCGTGGGACGTCTTGCAAGCGAAATCCAAACAAGGAACCCCCCGATACACTACTCCTTGGCACTGTCGATCGTCGAGATACATACTATATATAAATATGAGCCTTAAGGACTGACTTCTCCTCACTCCCAACATTACACTGCATTTCGTGCGTGGGACATCTCGTAAGCGAAATCCAAACAAGGAACCCCCCCGCTACACTACTCTTGGCAATTTTGGTCATTGAGGTCCAATATGCCCTCGATACCCAAGGTACTAAGCACAACAGTATTATCATAACCATCCTGACGAGCTATAACTTGAGGACGCAGATTCTCAATGCTATCATCTTCCAGGGCATCACTCATATACCATCCTGGGGACTAGCGGTCGGACTCAATATCACCGACATCGCGGCCAACTCACACACACAACGTTCGGGAAGCGGTCATAGTTCCTAACCGGCAAGTGAGAACGATATATACCCATGACTTCTCACCCCCAAAATATGATCACATAAATAAAACAAACGACTATGACCCGAGGAATATCCACACTCTGCTCATCGAGCCAGGGTGTGCTCACCCTCATCGCGCAACTTCCCAATGATATCAAGGAGGGAGTATGCTTCACTTATATATATATCATTCACATAAGATATGCATACATCATCACATCATATAAATATATACCATCATATAAGGTATATATACCACCCTGTTTACATAACCATATTACGCTCTTAGGCGTAAATGAAATAATATCATTATTTAGTATATTTTACTTTCGATATACTACTCGTCAATACTCACATCACTTCCCCCTTGGCGTACTCTACTCTATTTCTCACTTGAAGTTCACACCTCACTTCTATTTATTTCAATTGTCTCTTAAATTCAATTTACGTTGAGGATATTCTCTATATCCTAATGCACTTCGAGTAGCATTTCTCATTTACGTGAGACATCTCCCAAGTTAATTATCGTTAAGGATATTTTCTATATTCGTATGCACATCAATCAACATGTATTCTCAATTCATAATACGGTTCAGTCAATCATATGAACCTTTAAATTTATCCCATTTGGGATTAAATTGCAAAATCCAATATCACTAAGCGCATTCTCACTCTTTCATATAATTCCATAATTATCTCCAAATAAAAATCTCAATGGTAGTGGGCTTCCCCACTAGTCGATACAATACTCTCCAATCAGTATTCTCTCACTTTAAGTCAATAGGACTCCAATAATTTCTCATAAGGGAAACTCCCTAAAAGTCTCCAAAACACACTTCACATAACTCCTATAGAGGTACCGAATTTATAACCTCGAATAAAGTGGGATTAAATTCTCCCTAGAAAAACAATCCCGAAGTTTCCCTGTTTTCGAATCGATTCGGGCTCAATTCGAATCGGTTCGGCCCTGCGAATCGATTCGGACTCCAAGGCGAATCGATTTGGGTCACAAGACCTGGACTTTTGTCTCAGTACGAATCGATTTGGGTTGGGGATGGATCAATTCGGTCACTCAGACCTGGGCACCTGGAACTTTCCGAATCGATTCGGTAAGGGGCCGAATCGATTTGGCTTCTCAGAAGGTACGAAAATGGCTACTTTTTTTTAAAGCCAAAAATTCCCAAAATTCATTTTAATCATCTTCTAACCATTTTTCTTCAACCCAAACATAATATTAACATCCAATCTCATCATACAACTCAACCCAACTAATCCTATACCCTCAAATCTATATATACTCAACAAATCTAGGATTTACCCAAAAATCTAGGTTTTGAACAAGTTATCCCAAAACTCAGAAATTATATCCAAAAATCATGAAATAAATGATACACAATAATTATTTATCAAGTTTAATCACTTTACTCAAGTACATAGGGTTTGAATCCTCCTCGAGATCGCGAAATGGCCGAAAATCCCAACTTTTCTCTCTTTCTCTTCTTCTTTTCTTCTTCTCTCTTTCTTTCTTTCATTTCTCTTTCTCTCTAAGGAGATTTCTATCTCCCGTAGGCTTTTAAGACTTGTCTCACAAAATACGCAACATTAAATGATAATACACACTTTAAATGACTCAGTAACTTTAATTCGAGCCAAACGAACATAAAATATTTTGAAACCTAAATAGACCCAAAGTACAGTCATTTTGACTATCTCGACCCTTCCGGAAATAACTACACCCTCAGAATTTCCATTCGAAATACTTTCTAACATCTTCAAATTTTGACTTCAAATGTCAATTTAATTATTCTCCAATAAAAATAATATTTATTTCTCCCAAAATGAATAAATTATTGTCCCAAAAATCTTGGGTTGTAACAATTGTATGATATTACAAAGTCATATTTTATCTTGGGAGAGAGAATACCCAAAACCCATGTAGTCAAGAAAATTCTAAGGTCCGTACCTGAAAGATTTAATTCAAAAGTGACAGTTTAAAATTTATTGGGTACTTTAGACTCTATGAAACTCGAAGAGATTGTAGGTGATCTTCAAACTTATGAGCTTGACATGTTTTCCTCTAAAAATATGAAGAAAGATAAAGGAATTTCTTTTAAAGTCTGGAAGCAGAAAACACTTGTCTTGGATGATGAGTTTATATCGATTATAATGATATTATTATATTTGGAAAAAAGTTTGCAAAATATCTAAACTTTTAAAACCAATAGAAAAATGAAAAGAAGTTTGAGCAAAGCAAGTATAACAAGGATGTAAAATTCTCTAAAAATTGTAATGATAATTTTAAGAGGGAGAGTCGAATAAATGCTTTGGGTGTGACGATTATGGCCATAACGGAACATAATGTCTCACTAAGCATACAGTGTCACCCTTAGTGATAGTGAGCCAAAATAGGAACATGATTCCCTCGTTGAGCGCAACTACACCGTGTTCATGACTATTCATGTGAGCCTTGATGAATAATATTCTAATCATGATAATTCCGAGGCCATTATTTATGACTCCCAAGTGAGTGATGGTGGATAAAGTGGAGAAAAAAAAAGAAGATGGTGAAGATGACGATGAAAAGGTGAGTGAACTTCAAGTCGCCTTCTGTTAGTTGTATGTAGAGATGATGAAATTTAAAAATGCTAACATGAAGTTGGAAGCTAAATTAAAATGGCATACCTTAGTTAATGATGGGAGTATTTTGATTGATGATCTTAGGGAACATGATAAGACTCTTAGGAAGAAGCGTGTATTGTTTGAGGGGGAGTAAGATAACCTTTATGGTTTGATGGATATTTTGAACAATGACTCCCATGTTTTTTATGGGTCTCATTAATTGATCGTTTATAGGAATGTGGCACTACAGGAGAGATCGAATGACTCGATTAATGTCAAATTTAATTTGGAGTCTAGGTTATAAAAGTTAGAGAAATAGTTAGGCACCGTCCAAATAAAATGTAACACCCTAGTTTTTGGTATTAATGAACAAGAAGTATACATAAAGCAATGAATTAAAGTTAAGGAGGAATAATAAAACTTTATTCATTATAAAAGTAGTATACATAGGGTAGTATTATCGCAGGGGCGAGTTACATTTTTTTAGTACAAACTATAATGTAGAAAATTAAAAAGCGCCACTCCTTGCTTCCTTGTGGCTTATTCTCTACCCACACAGTCATGTATGCATCGATATCCGTCTCTAAAAGGGAAGAGATATTATCCTCTTTCTCTGGGCTCATTTGGAGGAAAAAGGAATTAGTACAAATATGTTAAAAAGGTTTTACCAGTTCTGTAACAAGTATACGTATAGATTAGAGTTGGAGTACGTATAGAAACAGTGCTTAGCAATGCTAAAGAAATAAAGTTGATAATCCCATACTTATCAATTTATAAAGAAAATAAGGTTCATTGAACTAATAATCGCATACTTACCACTTCATTAAGAATCATGTGAAGAAAATCAAGGATATTTGAACTAATAATCCCATACTTACCAGTTCACTAAGGGGTATGAAAATAATTAATCCATCCGTAAAACGTAAATAATAATAATAATCCAACCAAAAGCTTTGGAGAAAAGTAACCGGAGAGGCACACAATTAAAGTGGCACTCATATGTATGTAGCAATAAATCGAGTCTCTCAATCATTTGAGTCCATTAGGCCAAGTAGAAAGTTCCATGGGATAACATGCCAATCTACTTCCTAGTTAATAAAGATGCTTATAATATAAATATTTTCACAAAAGTGCAGGGGTAAACTGAATCAATAAGATACATGATATCAATAATTAGGTGAGCGGGGTTAAATTGATCCATATTTAAATTCAAATGTCGATGATATTAAGTTATATATCTAATACGACTGTATTATAACATGCACATACTAAGAGTAAATAGGAGCTATTAAATAGTGATATCAATAGTAGTATGCCAAATACACAAAGTTTACTATTAAAAATGTAGAAAAACCAACTTGCTCGGTAAATCGTATGACTTTATATATCACAAGAGGATATCATGAGGAGTTGGTACTTGATTCTCTCTATACAATGTTTGGGTATATACGTATTTGGGATTGGGCCAGTCAATTTATACACCAAACAGTATTTGTTCAAAGTTTCGGAGGTTTAATTGTAAATAACTTAGGACTTTAAAATACTGGACTCAAGATCATATTTGAACTTTAGTGCAATAGAATTTTTGTCTTAAAATATTTTGAAGTATTTATAGACAAAGTTTGGGGATCAAATTCATAGTTTGGAAAAGTCGAGAGGGGGCCAAATTATAAATTAGGAAAAGTATTTCCAAGTTAAAATCCCATTTTTTTCATACCTTAGGCTAGTCTAATCAAAACATTGCCTTACCTTATACCAGTTTGACTAGAAAAATAGAATAAAAATATTGAAAAAAAATTTAGAAATTTTTTATTGGTCACACGCCCTCACGTGTTAGGTCAAGGTTTCTGGTCAAAAAGTTCATCTTCTTCTCCTCGACAGTTGACTTTATAGTTTCTCATTTTTGACCTTGAATATATTCTACATTTCTAAAACATTTGAGATGATTTCCCAACAAACTGGACCTAATTTTTCATAAGGAATCCAAATATATAGCTTTTGTTGATTGAGATGCAGTATATCTCAAGTTCCATAACTGTGTGTTTTACTGGAAATTTCACCTAACATTCGTGGATTTTAAGGATATGGAAGTGATTCTTATGAACATAGTTTGGGTTCTGCTATGTATAGGAGCAGTTTGGTTTTTATTACAAAGGTTGAGATGGATTGTACAGGGATAATTTAAGATTTTTAGTTTTCTGGTTCAATATACACTTTCAATCGATTCCATCTTATTAGGGACATTCATGGCATTTGATCATTACACTCGAGTTCTTAAGGTTCTAATGAAGACACTCAATGCTCTAAACATGATTTTAATCAATATTTGGAAGTTCACCATTGAAGCTCAAGCTTTAATGGTGGAAACTTTATAATTTTCACCTAGAGTTTGCTTTCTACGTAAAATATCCTACTATTTTAAGCTATTCTAGTATTATAACAACACTGAAAATGATTCAAACTAAAAGAACTTAATATAATACATAAAATCATAGAGTACCAGTTTGGAGTGAAAATTTTGAGTTTTGAAACTTCTGCTTGAGTGAGTTTCAACCGGGGACTTCATGGGGTATTTATAGTATATGAGTAGGGCAGTTCATTGGTGGAAAAGGGAGGTGGATTTGAACTTCAATTATGAGGTTTTCAGGCTAAGTTTTGCTCCTCACATGTGCGAACATGTGATTCTTGGTTGTTTGTGCTGATGTGTGTGCTTATCTGGACAGGGGGTTTTATGAAATTAATAAAACTTTGGTGTTTGTTCCTTGGTTGGTCATATATATGCACTTATAGCCTTAAAAGTGTACTTTTGATAAAGTATAAGGGTACTTTTGCAATTTCATAAAGTTTTAAGGCCTAAAATATAATTTTTATGTTAGTTGAAGTCTAAAGGATTAATTTTATATAAAGTTCAGGTTTAGGATTGAAGTATAAGTCAAATTATGTTGCTTTGAAGTTTTTAGGGGTTATTTTATAATTATTAAAACTTCAGTGGGTCTAGTTCAATTTAGTAAAGTTTTAGGGCATAAAGTATTGTTTCATTCCGCTTTAGAAGAATTTTGCATTTGAATAAATTATGAGGGTTGAAACAGTGACTGTAGGTGATTAGGGTCGGTTTTGAAAATTCATGTTATTACATTCTACCTACCTTAAAAAAATCCTCGAATTTAACTTGAAATAAGTTTGGGTATTGATCTTTGATAGCTTGTTCGGGTTCCAACGTAGCTTCTTTCTAATTTTGATTTTCCCAAAGTACTTTAACTGAAAGAATTTCTTTGTTTCTGTGGTACTTTACTTGGCGATCCAGAATTTGAAAAGGGCGTACTCCAAGTTCATGGCTTGGCTCGATAGAAATGTCATACCACGTAATGGTATGAGGTGGATCAGAAATATATTGGCATAAGAGAGACACATGAAATACATTATGAATATTGAATAACTCCACGGGTAGTTTTAATTAATAGGCTATGGAGCTAAATCTTTTAGAATTTGTGAAAGGTCCAATATATCTGGGGGTTAATTTTCCTTTCTTTCCAAAGCGTAAAATTCCTTTTTGAGGAGAAACTTTTAGAAATACTTGGTCATTAACTTGAAATTCTAAAGGTTTTCGACGTTGGTCTGCATAATTTTTTTGTCGATCTTGGGTTGTCTTCAATCTTTCTCAAATTTTTTTTATTCTCTCAATGGTTTCCTAGATTATCTCAGACCAAATTGTGTACTACTTCTTAATTCTATCAAACATACAGATGATTTGCATGGTCTTCCATATAAAAATTCAAATGGAGCAACTTTAATATTGTTCTAATAACTACTGTTATATAAAAATTCAACAAGCGGTAAATGTACATTCCATTTGTCAGGCATATTTAACATATAAGTGCGTAGCATATCCTCTGAAGTTTGGATTGTACGTTCTGATTGTTATCCACTTATGGGTGGAATGCCGTACTTAAATGAAGTTTAGTATTCATAGTTGTTTTCAATGCTTGCTAAAACTTTCCGATAAAACGGGAATCTCTATATTATACGATGGATAAAGGAATTTCCTATAATCGAATAATCTCTTAGATGTCGAGATTGCTAAGCTTCTGGAATGAGTCGTTAATCTTCATAGGTAGAAAATGAGTAGATTTGGTATGTCGATTTACTATTACCCAAATAGAATTATATCATTGGGACGTATGAGGTAATCCATTGACCAAATCCATAGTATGATGCCATTTCCACTCGGGAATTGGTAAGGGTTAGAGGAGTCCACTAGGGTGTTGGTGTTCTATCTTTACTTGTTTATAAGTAAAAAAATTTCTTACTAAATTCTCGATGTCATTTATAAAATTTGGCCACCAATATTTGACACACCCCAACCCAGTAACTTATAATTAAGTTTAAAAGTCAAAGTGAGTCAAACCATAATTAATCTAACCAAACCATAATCACGAGTTTTGATTTCAGAGTCATCATTGTAAATCCATATAACTGAAAACCTTTTTACAACATCAGAGTAATCATGCCCATAAAAAATTTCTTGTAGGATAAGTTAACTTAATTACATCATTTACATTTACACAAAATCATAGTTTCTCCCATTCCTGGCTAACCCAACCCGACCTCCTAGATTTGGCAGTGACATCGCGTTACCTGAAAAATGTGAACATAGGAACCATGAGCAAAATAGCCCAGTGAATGCATCACTACTATACTACTGCATAAATTTACATGAAATATATCATGTCCATATAATTATGAATTAACTTATCCGGATCATTCATAATGAATGACCAACTTTTCCGAATCATGATTCACATATCCTGTCTAAATAGACAATTCTCCCCCATTCCTGGTCGAGGAGTAACCCCTTGTCATTAATAGACAAATATCCCCCATTCCTGGTCGAGGAGTAACCCCTCATTTCAGTAAACCGAAATGAACAATTTCATATTCATTATATTATGATCATATTAATAACACGATACAAATATCTCTTTCCAGTGAGTACACTCACCTTGGTTGACTACTATCTATTCACGTTTTCTTCTCGTGGAGCTGAACTGGGTTTATTAGGCCTTACACCTATCAATCCAACTAAATCAGTACTGAACCTCAATCATAAATATTATCCAAACATAATTATGTAAATTTCCATGACTATACATCAACAATATAATTCCAATTAAGTCACATTCCATAAAACATAGGTAAAGGCAAAACAATGATGTACATGTTGATAAAGTTATGGACATTCAACCGTAGGAAATACCTTATGAGGAATTTATAACCAAAGCCAAGTAAACATGAAATTATACTCCTCAATGTATATACACATGAAACATGTACTCAAAGTACCCTTTGTAAGGACGAAATACAAACATTCATTCAAGGGGTACCCAGTATGGCCTGAAATTATGGTCTTACATACTTAACCATCCTATATTCCTAAATTGTATAAATACAGGGGTCCAACCTTATCAATATGAAAACATATATGAATATACTTTTTGTTACAGTTTACGGTGTAATTTTTCAAGCTTCCTAGAGCAAGTTATGACCATTTCTCTACAACACAAGAAATCTTCCCTACAAGCTCCTCTATTGTTCCTTCGAATTCCCAGAATTTTCATAATTTTTCTACAGCATAACTTTCCATGATTTTTAACTAATTTTTAGTACACATACTTAATAGTACAGAATTAAAGTTTCATAATTTTTTGACTTCATTTGCTATCTCAAAAGCTCGACTAAACTTAGGGCATACCGAAATCAAGTATATAAACAGAAACCATGTACCAACTTGAAATCATCATTACGGCCTAACCACATGGAGATAAATTCTAATTTTCGGGTATGATATGAATATATGAGTCTAATTTCATATCCAATTTGAATTTCTCAATTCAAGTAAGCACACAAAGACAATGCAAGTTTGAATGCAAGGGGTTTCAATGCAAAGCAATTTTAAGGGTTTCTACATTCAACTTAACATAAACTTGCATCTAACCATACATACATATAAAGGGCTGAAACTTTCGTAAACCTATGATGATTTATATCATATAAATCATAAATATATGAAAAATAACAATATTTGCAATTAGGATTACCTTCGGGACGTTTACGTAATTTCTACGAATTTTTCTACACTTTTTCTCCTCACTTTTCTTCCTAAACTTCTACCTTCTCTTTCCTTAATCTTAAAACCCTTTCATGGATGATTTTGGCTGAAGGATAAGTCTATTTCAAGGTTATATGGTCGGCCAAGGCTGCCTCCCAAACCAACCAATCAAATTAAACCATTTGGTTTAATAAAAGACAATTTACCACTTAAAGGGAATTGACCAAATTGCCCCTTGTTCGTAAATTTGGTATAACTCTTTACTCGGGCATCCATTTGATGATACGTTTATTGTGTTACAACCCTAACTCACATGTATACAACTATCTAGTTTTCACCTCAAGTCATTTATAATGTTATAAAGGTCAAAACTAGTCTCTAACAGGAACCTTTCTACCGAAAACAACAAAATTTTGTGTTCGTAAATAATTCGACCTTTCATGATTTATGAAAATAGGATTATAATAAACATAATCAATTAACATTAGATATACTAATAACACATTATTCATGTCACATAAGATAAGAATGGTTTAAATATAATTTATCATAATTATATTCGGGCTGTCACAACTTCCACCCCCCCCCCCTTAGAAAATTTCGTCCCCGAAATTTAATATAAATGTCACTTACCAAACAAATGGGGATACTGTTTCCTCATGCTATCCTCCATTTCCCAAGTTGCTTCTTTAACTCCATGGCTCATCCACATAACCTTAACTAAGGGAATAAATTTATTTCTCAATACTTGCTCCTTACGATCAATAATTTCCATTGGTTCCTCGATGTACGACAAGTCTTCCTTCAGTTCAATTGGTTGAGTTTTCAACTGATGAGATGGATCCGCGAAATACTTACGAAGCATCGATACGTGAAACACATCATGTAAACGGGATAAATCTGGAGGTAATGCTAATCTATAATCCATGGGCCCAATTCTTTCCAACACCTCATATGGTCCAATGTATCTTGGACTTAGTTTCCCCTTTTTGCCAATTCTCATAACTCATTTCCATGGTGAAATACGCAGGAATACAAAATCTCCCTTTTGAAATTCCAATGGATACTTCCTCTTATCTGCATAAAATTTCTGCCTACTTTGTGCAATCTTTATCCGTTCCCGAATAATTTTGATCTTTTCAGTCGTCACATCTATTAATTCAGGACCCAATATTTTCCTTTCACCCACTTCATCCCAACACAAAGGCGTTCTACATCTCTTCCCATATAAAGCTTCATAAGGAGCCATACCAATAGTCTACTGATAACTATTATTATATGAAAATTCCATTAATGGCAAATGATCATCCCAACTACCTTTGAAGTCAAATACACAGGCTCGTAACATGTCTTCTAATATTTGAATCGTCCTTTCTGATTGCCCATCAGTTTGTGGATGAAACGCAGTGCTGAACTTCAAACTTGTACCCATGGAATTCTGGAGACGAGGCCAAAACTTAGAAGTGAACGTTGGATCTCTATCTGATACAATTGACACTGGTTCCCCATGTAAACGGATAATCTCATCAACGTACATACGTGCATACTTGTCAACAGTGTAGGTGGTCTTAACTGGGAGAAAATCAGCTGACTTCGTCAATCGGTCTACAATCACCCAAATAGAATCATGCCCCTTTGGTGATCAGGGTAATCCTGTAACAAAGTCCATCGTTATATGCTCCCACTTCCATTCCGGAATAGGCAAAGACTGTAATAATCCTGCCGGCTTCTGATGCTCTGCTTTCACTTGCTGGCATACTAAGCATTTAGCTACGAACTCTGCAATCTCACGTTTCATATTGTTCCACCAGTAATATTCTTTCAAATCTCTGTACATTTTGGTACCTCCCGGATGCATAGAGTAAATAGAACTATGTGCCTCTTCTAATATATCTTTCTTTAAGGGTGGATCATTCGGTACACAAATCCTATTTTTATAACACAACAATTCATCATTCTTAATCTCAAAGTCACTCTCTCTACAATCCCGAACTTCTTGTTTCTTCTTTTCAAGGAATGGATCACTGATCTGCAAACTTCGTATGCGTTATGCCAATAAAGGTCTCACTGTGACATGTGCTAATAATCCTCCGCTTTTTGAAAACTTAAATTCAATCCCCATCGATGCCAAGTCAAGAATATTTCCAACACGGGCACACCGTATGCAACCAAGCATCCCTGATGATTTTCGACTCAAAGCATCTGCTACCACATTGGCCTTCCCAGGATGATGATGAATGGTATAGTCATAGTCTTTAATCAGCTCTATCCAATGCCTCTGTCTCAAATTCAATTCTTTTTGTGTAAACAAGTATTTCAAACTTTGATGATCCGTAAATATCTCACAAGTTTCTCCATACAAGTAATGTCGCCACAACTTTAAAGCAAAAACAATGGCCGCTAGCTCCAAGTCATGTGTGGGGTAATTTCGTTCATGCGTCTTTAATTGTCTGGAAGCATATGCTATTACCTTCCCATTCTGCATAAGAACACATCCTAACCCCTGAAATGAAGCGTCTGTATAGATCACAAAAGACTCATTCCCACATGGAATAGTAAGTATAGGGGTTGAAACCAACCGATTCTTTAATTCTTTAAAACTCCTCTCACATTCTTCATCCCATACAAACTTCACTTCTTTACGAGTCAACTTTGTCAGTGGTAATGCTATTGCTGAAAATCCCTTAATGAATCTGCGATAGTAACCTGCCAATCCTAGGAAACTCCTAATTTCTGTCACATTCTTAGGAATTTCCCATTCAACAATTGCTTCCACTTTCTTTGGATCAACATAAATCCAATTTCCCGAGACCACGTGCCCTAAAAACACAATTTCATTCAACCAAAATTCACACTTGCTGAATTTAGCAAACAATTTCTTCTCTCTCAAAATCTGCAATACAAGTCTCAAATGCTTCTCATGTTCCTCCATGCTACGCGAGTAAATCAACACATCGTCTATGAATATAATCACAAATGAATCAATGAAAGGGTGGAATACCCGATTCATCAAATCCATAAAAACTGCTGGAGCATTGTTTAATCCAAAAGGCATCACCAAAAACTCATAGTGCCCATATCGAGTCCGAAAAGATGTTTTGGAAATATCACTATCCTTCACTTTCAGTTGGTGGTAACCCGATCTCAAATCAATCTTCGAAAATACTGTGGCCCCCTGTAATTGGTCAAACAAGTCATCGATACGAGGTAGAGGGTACTTATTTCTAATGGTCACTTTATTCAACTGCCGATAATCAATACATAATCGCATTGTCCCATCTTTCTTTTTCACAAATAACACTGGTGCTCCCCATGGCAAAACACTAGGCCGAATGAAACCTCTGCTTATCAGATCTTGTAATTGCACTTTTAATTCTTTCAACTCTGCTGGTGCCATTCTATATGGAGCAAGAGAAATTCGACCAGTACCTGGAATTAATTCAATAGAAAACTCTACTTCCCTATCGGGTGGCAATCCTGGCAATTCCTCTGGGAAGACATCAGAAAATTCTCTAACCACTGGTATATCTTCAACTTTAAGTGTTTCCTTACTAACATCAATAACATAAGCTAAATACCCTGTACAACCTTTACTCAATAACTTTCTACTCTTAATGGCTGAGATAAGACAATTAGGGACAACATTCCTTTCTCCTGTAAAACTGAAACTCAGGTTCACCTGTCAGATGAAATGTAACTTCCTTTCGAAAACAATCAATGGAAGCATGATACGATGATAACCAATCCATCCCCAGTATAATATCAAAATCCCGAATGGCCAGCGGTATCAAGTCAACATAGAAATCTCTCTCACCCATTCGTAAGACACAATCTTTATCAACATGCTCAACTAGAATTACACTTTCCATTAGGGTAGAAATATATAAGGCACAATTGAGGAATGAACATGGTCTACCCAAATATGAAACAATATCTAATGCCACAAATGAATGCGTAGATCCAGGATCAATGAGAGCATATAAATCTTTGTTTGCAATAGAAAGTTTACCTGTAACCACTTCAGGTGTAGCATGGGCATCTTGTAGCATCATCGCAAACACTCTTCCTCCTGCCCTCGATCCAGTTGCTTGTTCTGTACCTCTCCCCCTGGTGGCACTACCTGGAGAAGATCCTTTATGAGGCCCCACACTACTGACTGAAATTGTTCTCGCCAACATAGGACAATTCTTTCTCAAATGACCCTTCTGGTGGCAGTTAAAACATTCTATATTCAGTAACTTTGGGCAATTTCTCTTTATATGACCTGATGCCCCACAAAAGAAACAAACATTCGGATCTCCTTGTGCTGAAACTCCTGAACCTCTTCCACCACTAGCTTCACCCCTTTGCAAACTACTTCCACCTCTACCCTGTTGGAATTTCTGCCCTCCAAACCTCGAATATTTTGTACCACTACTCTTTTGATAATTTGGATCAAATCTGCTTCTCTTTACACCTTGCTCTCGATTCCCTCTAGCTTCATTCACGTCCCTTTCTACTAGCATGGCTTTGTTCACCAAGGAGGAATAGTTAGAAGTCTCTAAAGCTAAAAATCTAGATTTAATGACTAACTCAAGCCCATCGAGAAATCGGCTGCACATATCTTCCTCATTCCGTATAAACCTCGAAGCAAATCGAGATAAAGCTATAAGTTTAGCTTCGTATTCTCTAACTGTCATACTCCCTTGATTCAACAGGAAATATTCCTTCTCCTTTTGTTTTTGATACATTGGGGGGAAATACTTATCATACAAAGATTTGACAAAAGCATCCCATGAGATCAGATTCTCACCTCCTGGAGTAATCAACAAATGTTTTGTGGCATCCCACCAATACTTAGCTTCTCCTTTCAGCATATACGTCGCCAAGGTCACTCATTGATTTTCAGGCATTCTCATTACCCCAAAAATAAGTTCAATCTCTTTAACCCATACTTCTGCCTCTGCTGGATCAACCGCTCCTTCAAATGAGTGTGGGTTAATCTTAATAAATTTCTCATGTGAAGTACTTCTTTCTTCCCGGTGTATCACCTCCTCAGCCCTGGCCAATACTTGTGCCTCCAGTTGTCTGGCCTGTTGTTCTTCCATCTAAGCCATAAATCTAGTTGCTTCTCTACCATTAAAGTCATAGCACGTGCCATTTTTTGCATGTCTGTCAATTGTTCTGGGTCAGGTTCTACATTTCCATGAACAGGTTGCTCAACCTCTGCCTCTGGTGCCATATTTGAAGCCTCATCTTCTATTTCCACATTCACGTTCCCTCCTTCCATTATTTTATATCTAAAATGGATCAAAGATATAACAACATGCATATATACATATTTTTCCTACCATAATCATTAGTATCAAACAAAATATACTTTTAACATTCACTGCCAAATCTAGACTCTTCTCACTACAGAACCTCTAAAACCTAGGCTCTGCTACCAAAAGCTGACACACACCAACCCAGTTACTTATAATTAAGTTTGAAAGTCAAAGTGAGTCAAACCATAATCACAAGTTTTGATTTCAGAGTCATCATTGTAAATCCATATAACTGAAAACCTTTTTACAACATCAGAGTAATCATGCCCATAAAAACTTTCTTGAAGGATAAGTTAACTTAATTACAACATTTACATTTACAAAAAATCATAGTTTCTCCCATTCCTGGCTAACCCAACCCGACCTCCTAGATTTGACAGTGACATCGCGTTACCTGAAAAATGTGAACATAGGAACCATGAGCAAAATAGCCCAGAGAATGCATCACTACTATACTACTGCATAAATTTACATACAATATATCATGTCCATATAATTATGAATTAACTTATCCTGATCATTCATAATGAATGACCAACTTTTCCGAATCATGATTCACATATCCTGTCTAAATAGACAATTCTCCCCCATTCCTGGTCGAGGAGTAACCCCTTGTCATTAATAGACAAATCTCCCCCATTCCTGGTCGAGGAGTAACCCCTCATTTCGGTAAACCAAAATGAACAATTTCATATTCATTATATTATTATCATATCAATAACACGATACAAATATCTCTTTCCAGTGAGTACACTCACCTTGGTTGACAACTATCTATTCACGTTTTCTTCTCGTGGAGCTGAACTGGGTTGATTAGGCCTTAAACCTGTCAATCCAACTAAATTAGTACTGAAACTCAATCATAAATATTATCCAAACATAATTATGTAACTTTCCATGACTATACATCAACAATATAATTCCAATTAAGTCACATTCCATAAAACATAGGTAAAGGCAAAACAATGATGTACATGTTGATAAAGTTACGGACATTCAACCGTAGGAAATACCTTATGAGGAATTTATAACCAAAGCCAAGTAAAGATGAAATTATACTCCTCAATGTATATACACATGAAACATGTACTCAAAGTACCCTTTGTAAGGACGAAATACAAACATTCATTCAAGGGGTACCCAGTATGGCCTGAAATTATGGTCTTACATACTTAACCATCCTATATTCCTAAATTGTATAAATACAGGGGTCCAACCTTATCAATATGAAAACATATATGAATATACTTTCCGGTACAAGTTACGGTGTAATTTGTCAAGCTTCCTAGAGCAAGTTATGACCATTTCTCTACAACACAAGAAATCTTCCCTACAAGCTCCTCTATTGTTCCTTCGAATTCCCAGAATTTTCATAATTTTTCTACAGCATAACTTTCTATGATTTTTAACTAATTTTCAGTAAACATACCTAATAGTACAGAATTAAAGTTTCATAATTTTTTTACTTCATTTTCTATCTCAAAAGCTCGACTAAACTTAGGGCATACTGAAATCAAGTATACAAACAGAAACCATGTACCAACTTGAAATCATCATTACGGCCTAACCACAAGGAGATAAATTCTCATTTTCGGATATGATATGAATATATGAGTCTACTTTCATATCCAATTGGAATTTCTCAATTCCAGTTAGTACACAAAGAGATATACAAGTTTGAATGAAAGGGGTTTTAATACAAAGCAATTTTAAGGATTTCTACATTCAACTTAACATAAACTTGCATCTAACCATACATACATATAAAGGGCTGAAACTTTCGTAAACCTATGATTATTTATATCATATAAATCATAAATATATGAAAAATAACAATATTTGCAATTAGGATTACCTTCGGGACGTTTACGTAATTTCTACAGATTTTTCTACACTTTTTCTCCTCACTTTTCTTCCTAAACTTCTACCTTCTCTTTCCTTAAGCTTAAAACGCTTTCATGGATGATTTTGGCTGAAGGATAAGTATATTTCAAGGGTATAAGGTCGTCCAAGGCTTCCTCCCAAGCCAACCAATCAAATTAAACCATTTGGTTTAATAAAAGACAATTTACCACTTAAAGGGAATTGACCAAATTGCCCCTTGTTCGTAAATTCGGTATAACTCTTTATTCGGGCATCCATTTGATGATCCGTTTGTTGTGTTACAACCCTAACTCACATGTATACAACTATCTAGTTTTCACCTCAAGTCATTTATAATTTTATAAAGGTCAAAACTAGTCTCTAACAGGAACCTTTCTACCGAAAACAACAAAATTTTGTGTTCGTAAATAATTCGACCTTTCATGATTTATGAAAATAGGATTATAATTAACATAATCAATTAACATTAGATATAATAATAACACATTATTCATGTCACATAAGATAAGCATGGTTTAAATATAATTTATCATAATTATATTCGGGCTGTCACAATATTACTTCTTCATGGCATAGTACATTTTTAAACTTTTGGGGGGAATCATAAATTTTGAATGTTGGGATTCTTGTAATATTTCCTCTCGAAGATATTCATCATCACCTACATATAATTTATTTCTAAATCGTAAACATGTTTCCTTATCATGTGAGAAGTCAGGATTTTTATCTTGAAAGGCTTTTACAAAAGAATCTTTGGTTTGCTGAACTAAGATTATCTCTCTCAATTCGGGATAAACTATAATGTTGAATTTTTTTGCGAAAGCGGATATCAAATGAAGGTCATATTGCTCTCTGGTAGCAGCAATATCGTAAGATATTAAAGTGTGAAGTCTTCATACTGGATTTTGACTTAAAGTATCGGCCATTACATTTTATTTGTTTGGATGGTAATTTTATTTAAATCGGTAATCTTCCAAAAATTCTATCCAGCATTGTTGTCTTAAATTGAAATCCTTTTAGTAAAAATATATTTCAAACTTTTCTGATTAGAAAAAACTTAAAAATTTACACTGTAAAGGTTAACAATGCCAAATTTTCAACGCAAAATTTCTCATTCAAGATCATGAATAGGATAATTACGTTCATGAGTTTTTAGTCGTCATTACGCATACTTTATAAATTTCTCATTCTGCATTAACATGCATCCTAACCCTTGCAATGAAGCATCGGTATATACATCATAACTTACATCACTAGAAGAAATGGTGAGGATAGGAGAAGTGGTTAATATGTCCTTCAACACTTGAAATGATTGATTACATTCATAAGTCCATATAAATGAAACTTCCTCCGTAGTTAGCTTCAAAAGAGGGAGAGCAATACGAGAAAATCCTTCTACAAAACGACGGGAATATCCAGTTAATCCTAAAAAACTTTTTATTTCAGTAATATTGGTAGGATTTTTCCATTCTAAGATTGCTGGATCGGCTTAGATTCCTTTTTCAGAAATCACTTGTCCTAAAAAAATTTTTTCCTTCATTGAAAAATCACATTTTCTTTTCTTAGAATAACCAATGATTTCTGGGAATAGTTAAAACTACTTCTAAATGTTGGGCATGTTCTACTGGGTTCTGAGAATAAACAAGAATATCGTCGATGAAAATAATTGCGAATTGGTTAAGAAAAGGCCTAAAGATTCTATGCATTAAATCCATAAAAGTTGGGGGTGCATTGGTTAATCCAAATGACATTACGGTAAATTCAAAATGTCCATAACGAGTTGGAAAATAATTTTTTGGAATATCTTCCTCGCTAACACACAATTGATGATAACAAGATCGTAAATTTAATTTAGAAGCTCCTCGAAGTTGATAAAATAAATATCCTATTGGGGTAAAGGATACTTATTCTTTATAGTTACTGAGTTCAGTTTTCGATAGTCTATGCACAATATAAAGCTTCCATCATGTTTATTGACAAATAATATTAGAGATCCCTAAGGAGATGAACTTAGTCGAATAAATCCTTTTTTTAAGAGGTCATCTACTTGGGTACGAAGTTCTCGAAGTTCTAAAGGAGCCATTCGATACGAAGGTATCGAAATAGGAAGTGTATTAGGATAAAGATTGATGCTAAACTCGATTTCTCTGGAAGGGGTTAATCCGTGTAATTCTTTGATGAAAACATCTTCGAATTGTTCCAAAAGATTTGGAATCAAAGAAGAGATCTGGATTTGAAAACTTGAGGGTTCAGATGGGTCGGATCCTTGAAATACAAAAGAACAATTATCTTCATTTAAAAAATAAATCTTCCTGGCATGACAATTGATATAAGCATAATGTCTTGACCAAACATCCATTCCGATAAAAATTTTGAAACCACAAATATCTAAAATTATCAAATTAACATGGAGTGTCCCTAGACCAAGCTAAATTCTACAATTACTATAACCCTGCAGTGGTGTATTGATTTCACCTATTGGTAATTCAATACCCAATGGAGCAGTTAAAGATAAAGGTAGTAGTTGAAATAATTTAGCTAGTCTAAGACTGATAAAGGAATGTGTTGAACCTAAATCAAACAAAATATGTGCACGAAGATATTGGAAATATTTTATACTTCTATCACGTCCTGGGAATTTCGTGTAGGTTAGTATTACATAACTCTTTCCACGACTCGAGATTGGCATAATTTACTCAGTAGGATTTAACTTAGGTTGATTTTGGATAGGAAAGGATTTTTGATTTTTTGGCTGATGACAGATTGTAACAAATTTTAATTTCAGACGCTATGGTCGGATATGTCCTACTTCATGACATTCATTAAAATGAATTACGGAATGTGTTGTGTTATGACGAATCTAGGAATAAACTTGTCCACTCGAGTTTGAATAAGGATGAGGTCTAGATTGAGGTGGGGTTCTAATAACATGATCATTTTTGGTAACATGCGGAGAAGATCGTATTACGGTGGAATAATTTCGTTCTATAATTTCCATGACGTTGATAGGTTGAGAATACTATCGGATTTGTAAAGGAGAGATCAAATTCTTAATCCTTGAAAATCCTCTTTCAAATTGTTTGCACTTTTTTATCTCAATATCTATATACTCAATGGAGTAATAAGATAATTCGATAAATTTGTCCTGGTATTGGACTAGCAATATATTAGCTTGTTGCAATTTTAAGATATCAAAATTTTGTTAATCTTTCTCAGCCTCGAGAAAATACTTTTTAAAGAAAATATCCTCAAATTGCTCCCAAGTAAAATTAAGAATGTTTTGGTTACGTGACACTACTTTCCACTAGAAATCATCTTTACCTTCAAACATATAGGATGCTAACGTTACTTAGAGATTAGTAGCTATACCTACTCCATTCAGAATTTTCACAATCTGACGTATCCATTTCTCAGCTTCACTCGCACCTGGCTTTCCAAGAAAAGACAAAGGTCATTGTCTCAAGAATTCTATAAGGGCATTCATCCTACGAATTTGTTTGGAAATTTCCTCTGGAGTGGAACAAATAGTTTACTATTGTCAGCTAAAAAAGTAAGCTCCTGAAGATATCGCATGATTCGTTCAGTTTGTGTATGTTCAGGCTGAGTTCTAATAGAGGGAATTCGAGTACTAACCATCCTAAAATATAATATAACAACCTTAGTAATGAGAATCATAAACAAAGATATGCCACAAACCTATTATATTATGTAAGATAAATTATATGATACAACGAAGTTATATATCACAAACTACTACTACATTAGTGCAGCTACAATAGTTAGTTAATATCCTAAGGTTCAATATAGCACACTATATACAATACTTATTATACTTATGTACATTAGGAGACAACTTTTAACTAGGTTTTTTAGGTAGGAGAAAAAACTACGTCACTAGAATTACATTTCTAACTGACTAAATAATCTTCATGATCTAGAGAACCATCAGTTGAGTCATCATCAGTAGTACTAGGAGAGTACTCACCATGTAATTCACCATGTGATGTTGCATCGGGGTATATAGTGGAGCCAGAGGATCATTTGAGCGTGCAAGATTTATGGCTTATTGAAAGATCATTAGATCATTCACGTAATCATTTACCTTCCTTATAACTTGCATGTCACTTATAACTCTATTTATCAGCACTAACCTTTTAACATCACTACTAGCGCCTGCCTAGTCCTCCTGTACTGCATGAATCATCGCTTGTAATTTTTCCAATTCTTCCTCTCAAATATAGTTTCCCAACGATTTTTGGCTCAATGTCTAAATTGAATAAAAATGTATCCCACGCATCCATGCTACAAAATGTCATTACCATATAATAATAGTAATAAAATAAGTTACAAAAAGATAAACTAACTAATATCTTATTTCTTTTCCCATGTAGAATGCTAACCCGACGATATGTTTAAATGTAAAACATGCTCTGATACCAACTTGTCACACCCTACTTATTGGTATGAATGAACAAGAAGTATACATAAAGTAATTAATTAAAGTTATGGCCGAATAATAGAACTTTATTCATTATAAAAGTAGTATATATAGGGCATTACCATCGTAGGGGTGAGTTATATTTTTTTAGTATAGATTATAGTGTAGAAAATCAAAAAGTGTCACTCCTTGCTCCCATCTGGCTTATTCTCTGCCCACATAGTCATGTATGGAAACATGTAACAACTATTTTTCCTTAAAATAGAAGAGATATTATCCTCTTTCGCCGGGTTCATCCGGGGAAAAAAAGAATTAGCATAAATATGTTAAGTAGGTTTTACTAGTTCTATAACAAGTACATGTATAGATGAGAGTTGGAGGGTGTACAGAATCAATGTTTAGCAATGCTAAAGAAATAAAGTTGATAATTCCATACTTATCAGTTTATAAAGAAAATAAGGTTTTTTGAACTAACAGTCCCATACTTACCAGTTAATTAATGATCATGTAAAGAAAATCAAGGATCTTTGAACTAATAATCCCATACTTACCAGTTCAGTAAGGGGTATAGAAATAATTAAGCCATCAGTAAAACCAAAATAATAATAATCAACCCAAAACCTTTGCAGAAAAGTAACCGGAGAGGCACACAATTAAAGTGGCACTCATATGTATGTAGTAATAAATCCAGGCTCTCAATCATCTGAGTCCATTAGGCCAAGTAGAAAGTTCAATGAGATTATACGTAAGTCTACTTCCTAGTTAATAGTTATTCTTATAATATAAATATTTTCACAAAAGTGCAGGGGTAAACTAAATCAATAAGATACATGATATCAGTTATTAGGTGAGAAGGGTTAAATTGATCCATATTTAAATTCAAATGCCGATGATATTCAGTAAAATATGTAGTATAGCAGTATTATAACACGCACATACTAAAAGTAAATAGGAGCTATCACATAGTGATATCAATATCACTATGAGAAATATGCAAAGTTTACTATTGAAAAGGTAGAAAAACCTACTTGCTCGGTATATCGTTCGGCTTTATATATAACAAGAGGATATCGGGAGGAGCTAGTAATTGATTCTATGTATAAAATGTTTGGGTATATAAGTATTCAGGATTGGGTCAGTCAGTTTATATAAAAAACTGTATATGTTCAAAGTTTAGGGGCTTTAATTGTAAATAACTTGGAACTTTAAAATACTGGACTTAAGGTCATATTTGAAATTTGGTGCAAGAGACTTTTTGTCTAAAAATATTTTGAATTATTCATAGACAAAGTTTGGGGATCAAATTAATAGGTTGGAAAAGTTAGGAGGGGTCAAATTGCAATTAGGAAATATATTTCTAAGTTAAAACCTCATTTTTTCATAACTTGGGCTAGGCTAATCAAAACATGGCCTTACTTTATACCATTTTAACCAGAAAATTAAAATAAAGATGTTGGAAGAAATTTCAGAAATTTCTAATTGGTCACGCGTCCTCACGCACTAAGTCAAGGTTTCTAGTAAAAAAGTTCATCTTCTTCCCCTCGACAGTTGACTTTAGGGTTTCTGGTTTTTGACCTTGAGTAAATTCTTCATTTCTAAACCATTTGAGAATCGTTCTTAACAAAATAAACCTAATTTTTCATAAGGAATCCAAATATATAGGTTTTGTGGATTGAGATGGAGTATGTCTCAAAATCTATAACAATGTGTTTTACTGAATATTTGACTTAACATTCGTGGATTTTAAGGATATGGAAGGGATTGTTATGAACATAGTTTAGTTTTCTCTATGTATAGGAGTAGTTTGGTTTTGATTTCAAAGGTTGATATGGATTATACATGGAGAATTTAAGATTGTCAGTTTTCTAGTTCAAAATACCCTTTCAATCGATTCGAGCTTATTAGGCACATTCATGGCATTTGATCATTATATTCAAGTTCCTGAGGTTTTAGTGAATACATTAAAGGCTTTAAACCTAAGTTTTGATTGATATTTAGAAGTTCACCATTGAAGCTCAAGTTTTAATGGTGGAATCTTCATAATTTTCACCTAGAGCTTGTTTTCTACATGAAATTCCCTACTGTTTTGAGATTTCTAGAATTATAACAACAAAGAAAATGATTGAAACTAAAAGAACATAATATAGTACATAAAATCATAGAGTACCTATTTGGAGTGAAAATTTTGAGTTTTGAAACTTCTGTTTAAGTGAGTTTAAATCGAGGACTTCGTAGGGTATTATAGTATATGAGCAGGGGAGTTCATTGATGAAAAAGGGAGGTGGATTTGAACTGAAATTGTAAGGTTTTCAAGATTAGCTTTTGTTCCTCACACTTGTTCATGGTGTGCACATGTGACTCTTGGTTGTTTGTGTTGATGTGTGAGCTTATTTGGATGAGGGGTTTTATGAAATTAACAAAACTTTGGTGTTTGGTCCTTGGTTGGTCATATATATGCACTTATAGCCTTAAAGGTGTACTTTTGATACTTTTGCAACTTAAAAAGTTTCAAGGCTTGAAATTGTAATTTTTGTGCTAGTTGAAGTCTAAAGAATTAATTTTATATAAAGTTGAGATTTAGGGGTGAAGTATAAGTCAAGTTATGTTGCTTTGAAGTTTTTAGGGGTCATTTTATAATTATTAAAACTTTAAGGGGTCTAGATCAATTTAGTAAAGTTGTAAGGCATCATGTATAGTTTCATTCTTCTTAGAAGACTTTTGCCTTTGAATATTTTATAAGGGCTGAAACACTAATTATAGGTGATTAGGGACGGCTTTGAAAATTCTAGTTATTACATAAAAAATGATAAATGTGGGATTAGATTTGATTATCTAAATGCTTCTAGTACTAAATCCAAGACCTTGCGCTTAACAGAGGCAACCGTTAATAGGGACGTTTGAAGAGGTTAACCCTTACGTAACATTCCTCATCGTATCTTGATATGCACACATTGTTCTAGGAAAGGTAACCTTAGGCATTTTTTCTTTGATCTTAGAAAAGTTCCTAGGAAGTCCAAGACTTGAGTCATTGAGGTTCCTAAAACTCGAGAGCGTTATGTTAAACCTTTGTGGGTTAGAAAATAAGATTTAGAGGCTGTAAATGCTAGACTTTTTATTTTTTAATTCTTGCACGAGATACTTCTCATGCTAAATCTAATGGTTGGTTGTGTGTGATTATTTTCATACACTAGCTTTTGTGTTTCATGATATATGTGTTTGCTAATTGTATGATGTTTAATTCTTTTGTATTTTTATTTTTCCTTTTATTGGGTCTTATTGAGAAAAACATGAAAATATTTTTGTTTGTCTATTGAGTTTTGTTTTCATATGGTGTCATTTGAAAAATGTTTGAAATCTCAAAAATAGTTTTGGTTTATGTGTAGTTTAGTTTTGCACATGTGTGTGGCATGTCATTGTGTTTGAGTCAACTTCATTTCATGTTTCCATGTGTCTAGAACTATTGATTATGATTTTAAGTGCTTATGTTGTCCTTCACCATGCTTGAATGGAGTGTTTCGACCTTGATCCGCTTAATGGACTCACTTTGCATATGCCTACTCTCACATATTTTTGAGCTCTTTTGTATTTTAACTTCATATGTTACATGAACTAAGTGAGTTCATCTCCCATCAATCTTCTCATTATACAGATCATTTTTATAGTGGGGGATTTGTGGATGTATGAACCATTGCCCGTGAGTTTTTTGCTTTATTAAAAATATGAGCATGCGCTATGGGATTTGTGGATGGAAGAACCATTGCGAGTCATTTTGTGTTTAATTAGTACTATATTCCATGCTTTAAACCAATTTTTTTTACTATTGTCACTTTTGTCCCTCAATTCTTAAACTTTCTTCACACAAAGAAGCATAATTTTATGTGTTTAACGTGTTGATTTTTGTCAACATTATTATTTCATATTCAAAGGCATGTTTAAATGTATGTTCAACATAATAAACCCATTTCCCACAACAACATATGATTTCGTTCATGAATGAAGGAATTTCCACCAAATAAAACTCATATATACATCATAATATTTCTTCATCAAGTCTTGCTTAATATTTGACATGAAATAACTTGTTCAAACATGATTTTCATAAGTAATAACTTTCTTAAACATTCTAAGATTTTAACTTAATTCCATTTTCAACAATTTTATCGCTTATTTCTCAACATATATTCATATATAGTGATAATAAGCATAGGTAGTCATATAAATCATGTCTATATACAATAACTAGCATGCTTGATTTCAACCTTGCAAATAGTGTAAAACCCCTATCTCTTAAAGATATAAATTGTTTGAAGAAGTGGTAGAAAAAAATCCCAATAAGTTCCTAGTTTCAAGCTCCTTGTAAGATTTTTCTCCAAATCAACACCTTCAACACCCTTCTTAACTCTTGATAATTAAAGGGTGGAATGGTGGTCTTGCAAGTTTAATATATGGAGATGTTTATGGGGATTTAAGATACTAAAACGAATGAGAGAGAAGACTCAAGACTTTTGGTGTTTGGGTTTGTTTTTCTTCTGGAAAGAAAAATGAATTTTGAAGGCAAAGTCATTCACACTCGCCCCTTATAATGTCCCAAAACATATGCATATGGTCCCCCATCCCTAAAATATGAAACCACCATGCTAGATAGGATAGGGATCCTTATAACATGTGATAAAATCATGGAGTTAGGTTCCCTTTTATCACATACCATTGTCCACGTTGAAAACTCAAAAAGAGAAAGTATCAGCATGTTATGAATCGAATCGGCCTTAACCTGAATTGATTTACACCTGACAGTTATGAATTCTTCTTCAAACTATTTTTTGAATCATTATTTATTCTAATAGCATACAACATAATTATAAGTGTAGTTTATATAATTTATTATGTTTAATATCCTCTAGTTCTATTTAAATCGCACGACTTATTGTAACACGTGTAACATGGAATGCATTATATTTGAATTTTATTTTTGATTATTCTGTTTAAATTAATTGTACAAAATTTATCGTAACGCTATTTTTCTTATTAATTTTATAAGTCCAAGCGTTATAGCCTTCCCACCTCGAGAAATTTTGTCCCAAAATCAAAACATCAAACATGTTTATGTAAAAAAATTTGGAATGTGATCTTCTTATCGTAGAGTTCCCAAGTATTTCCCTCAATGTCCTTGTTATCCTAAACAACCTTAATGAAAGAATCATCTTCTTGTGAAGCATTTTTTGCTTATGGTCTACTATTACCATTGGTCTGGTCTTATAGGAAACATCATCCTGGAGATCTAACTAACATAAATTTATTATATGGGATGGATCTGAAATATACTTATGTAACATTGATACGTGGAAAACATTATGAACACTAGCCAACTGAGGCTGTAAAGCCAAAAGGTATGCTACTGGATTAATCCTATCCAAGATCTCGAATGGTCATGTGTACCTTGGAGACAACTTTCCTTTCTTGTAAAATGGTATAACCCTTAGTATATCCTTGATCTTTAATAATATTCCATCACCCACAAAGAACTCTAAATTAAATTGACGAACATTAGTCTAGTTTCTTTGAGGGATCTAAGCAGTTTCAAGCCTAGCTCGAATGAGTTGAATATTTTTAGTTTACCTCTTCAATCATTTTTTACCCCTAGATATGCCTTTAATCGACATCTTCCAAAGTTGCTATTGAACCACAAGGTCGCCCGTGTAGATCTACTAATGGTGACATCGTAATTCTAGCCTAAAAAATGTTATTGTAGGCCAACTCTACTGATGATAAGTGATACGCCCACCTACCGTGAAAATATATTGAACAAGCCCGTAACATACCTTTGGGCATATGAATAGTTCTCTAGTATTGTCCATCCCTATGCGGATGATAGGTTGTACTAATACTTCTATTTTATAACACCTCGTATTTTTGAATAATTACTTTCAGCATTTAACTTACACTCGTGCTCATAATAATATAGCATATTTAATAAATATTAATTAGTGAGACTAAAATTAATATTTATGTGGAAGAAAAATTTACTAAGTGTGATTAAGTAAATTGAATTCGGTAAATTATTAGTACGTCATACGGGGTAATAACGAGGGGGATTGACGGTATCTCAACTAGGATATGCGGGTAGGCTTTTGTGGATTAAGATAGGATATTTATGTTTGGTGACTCGGATAGTGATTTTGAGTTCACGGTTGATCCAGAATGGGTCAAATAGACAAAATCGAGTACCTAGGGCTAGTAATTGGTTACCAAAAGTTTTTTAGAGTAGTTAGGGCCTATTCAGGGGCATTTAAGTCATTTTTCATTGAGGCGTTAACCCAAATTCGGGATTAAGAGGTTTAAATGGGATATTAGGGTTAGGAGGCAGCCACTTTATATATTCTAAACCTCTATGAGTCTTTGGGTGAGAAAAGAAGGAGGAAGAGCACAAGGAAGGGTAAAAAGGCTATTCTTGACTAGATTCAACAAGAAGGAGATTAATATTCAACCATCATTCAAAGAAAGTGTATAATTTGCTTGTTGATTTTTAATTCTTTAGATTCATATCAAAATTGGTAGAGTAAAAACTGATTTTGGGATGGGGGATTCAATATGTAAAGGTTTTTGGAAAAAGATTTACATATGACTCATGTGATGATATTAATCTTGGTTTCTTAAGAATCAATCTTGATTTGTGGAATTAATATTGATTTTTTTGAGATTCAACACTTATCATAATCTAAATTATGTGAAAAATAATTTGGGAAGAAATTTAATTAGAGAAGAAATTAAAAGAGGAAGAAATCTTAAAATTGGTGATGTAATTGTTGAATAGATTGAATTGATGAAATTAGAATGATGATTATGAGATTTGTGAATCTTAGGATGGATTTATATTAGATTTAATGTATAAGAACCATTGAAAGACTAAAAATATTCTTGAAGTTGTGAAAATTTTGGAATTGAATGTTGGGAGTTTAGAAAACCCATCACTTTAATTCAAGAGCTAGGCACCTTCCCGGAATCGAATCGATTCGGCCTTCATATGAGAATCGATTTGACTATGAACCCAAATCGATTTGGACCTGCTATGAGGGACGATCAGTTTTTAATGTAATTTGAGGGGATGTTTAGAAATTAAAAATTATAAAAGGTCCATAGGGTGTTGTAGGACTTCTGGGAATTTAATAAATAGTTATCTGACCTTGGGTAGGGATGATGTGACAACCCGCTCACCAAAATAAGGGGTGGCCATCCCAATACTCCAATATAACGGAATCATAGATGGAATCATTCTCAGCATCAAAATAAAAATATAGAGTATCCAGGATAACCACCCAATATTTCAGAAAACGGGTTGCCAAAAACTTTGATTTGAAAGTAGTTAAATGAAAACAAACAACCTAATTCCTGAAAGTTAAGGGAAACCCCAAGACTTATATAAATAATACGACAAGAATACCATAAAAAGACCGAATGTATTACCGGTCACCAAACAGATACACCAGTGATACACAAGTTCAATAAGTTACTTATTACATTTCATTAGACATTTACAAAAGCTTGGGCCTCTAGCCCGAGTAAAAAGACACGATCATAGCTAGAATGTAAAAAGGAAAACGTCTATACCAAATGTGTCCCGTAATACCCGCAATGTATCACGGCTCGCCGAGGACATCGGAATAGGAATTCAAATCAGGCATCCCTGCGGAGGAGTACCTGAGCAGAGACAAGATGCATATGCAACAAGAAGTGTAAACGGGTCAGGGCCCGATTCTATATGATTACCAGATGAATAAAGAGTATGATAGTTATGAATAGTATCATGCTAGGAAGAATAAAGTTTATCTACACAATTCTAAAACATAGGTTAAGACAGTAAAGAAAAGCATGAGTTTAATTTTAACTAAGCAAGAGAAAGGAAAGATTAACATAAATAAAACTTCTATTATATACCCCGATTCATGTCATAGTTTATTCCTCAACAGGAAAATAAATCTATAACTATAATCTCTTTATGGCTTTATCTCAATTTTAAGCTCTTTGTGGCTTTTATTTTAATTACGTGTCCATCCCTGCATTACCATTCCTTATTAGGAATATTATTATCAACAAATGCTCTTTATAGCATTTTATTGTGCTCTTTATGGCACTACATCATGCTCTTTGTCATATCTCATACATCAAGTCCCACTTGATTATGAATAGTTATATTAATATACATATAAAGATTCTAAGACCTCCCCTCCGAGTTTCCCCACTGGGCGCGCCCCTAAATGACCATCATCTTCCAGGGCCTATCTATACAAGACAACCTGGGCTCATAACACAAACGTCGGGAAGCGTCCATATGCCTGCGGGAGAGTCAAGATCACACCCGGAATCTCCTCACCAGCACAGAAAATATAACATAATCGCTCATATGGCCTATGGACTATATCCACCCTGCATTCACTAGCCAGGGGGCATCACCAAGCGCGCGAACTTCCCTTATGATGTCATTTAGAGAGGTGTGTATCAACCATTTTATTTATCATTTTTCAAGAATCAAGTAAATTATCATTTACCGAGTTCATGATTAAGTAAATTATCATTTACTAAAATCAATACCATTTCCACGTACATGTTTCATTTATATCCAAAACCTTTTTTTTCCATTTACTTTATTTGTAAATGATATAACTTATTATCCGGAGCCATACGTATATCATAACGGTATTACAACCTCAATGAATAAATGAAATATCAATCTATTCTCCCAAGATTTACTTGTGAAGTTATTATAAACCATCAAGATGGATCATAGCTCTATTGAGCTTCTAAGGTCTCTCAAACGTAATACTACATCTCCTAGTCTTATATTGGTCGACTAGAAGAAAAAAAATGGCCTAACATTAATTGGCATAACCCCGAAAAAGTTCCCACATATCCTATTTCTAAAGTAGGGTGGATAGATAATTCCTCTAGGACTCTAAAACTCTAAATTTACTTCATTCAAGAAGGATCCTAGTCCCTATTGAAGAAAATAAATCTAGGAAACAAAATAAGATTTCAAAGATGAAAAACAGGGAACCGGTCGACCGGTCCCAAGACCGCGGTCGACCGCGTCTCAAGGTTTTGCCTACGAAAGAAAGCAGAAAGCTCAAAATGGTATAGTTGGTCGACCGGTCAAGGAACCGCGGTCGACCGCGAAATAATTTTATGCCTTAGTGGGAAAGCAGCAGGCCTGCCCCCGAAGGCCCGGTCGACGGGTCCCGAGACCGCTGTCGACCGGTCGTAACAGACCTAGGGTTCTTCCTTCTTCCAAAAGCTAAACCCAAAACTCACATCTCTTTCATTTTGAACACAACCAACAACTTTTATCTACCCAAAGATTATCCTACATGATTTATAACCATTAATACTCAACCTTTTATCATCAAAAACTAATATTAGGGTTTAAATCCTATAAATTCCATTTGTGATCCATAAATGCAAATACACAACTATCATACAAATTATTCAACTTATATCACATATTAGCAAGTAGAAAACTTGCCTTAGGGTTGCAAATTCAGATTTCTTGGTGGTAGAAGCAATCTCCCATCTTCAATCTTCATTTCTCTCTTCTTTCTCCACTTTTCTCTTCTTCTTTCTCTCTCTTTTTCTCTCTATGTTCAAGACATAAAATGGGGGGAAAATAAAGGATTTTAGAAGACTAAAATCGTGGCTTAGGTTAAAACTCCCAACTTAATTGGTTAATACCACATTAAGATGACTCCTAAATACGCATATAAGTTAAAACCAGTCAAAAGTGCCCGGAACCCAAAAATACAATATGGCACTTATTTTGACTGTCTCGCACCATCCGGGACTAACTACACCCTCTAAACTGACATCCGGAAATTTTATAAATTATTTCGAGTTCCAAGATCATTAAATCAAAATGTCAGTTTAAATACCTGACACTACAAACATGCAACCTGGTGATATTTACTTTCACCTACAGTAAATATGCATCAAAATAGTAAATATTAACTTCAAATTCATTAAATTAATATCTACTCCAATTCCCACATTTTATATAATTACCTTATGCGGTAAAATTAGTATAAAATGAGCCTCCCAGAATCGAGGGTTGTTACAGATGAGTAGACTTAAATTATGGTTACGAGAGTTTAGGAGGGGTAACACTCGAAATATAATCTACAAATTGGGATAAAAGAATTCGGGGAGTATTATTACTATTTACGAGTTGAATGGGAAAAGTACGGGTATTTCAGGAAGGTTAGGTAACGAAAGCTAATATAATTAGTGAATAATTGAATATTTAAGAGTCTGAGACTGACTCGGGACTTATAGGCTAGTGCTTTGGGTGTTAGGCACGAATTAGTCGGACTTGGGATATACACACACACACACACACACACACACACACACACACAATAGCAGCCCAGTCAAGCCTAAAGATGCCAACATAACGGCAACAACGGCGACAATGGAAACACACAGGATACCAGAAAGTTTAAAAAGTTATTCATATCAATATTTCCCATAAAAATAAATCCTCAAGGATCCTTTAATGATATATCAAAATATAAGAAGAATACTATCTAAGTACTCAGAGTGGGTGACCCGAATGATATAGTAAAAACTTAGTTTTATTAATTCAGAAAATAAAACATGCGATTACAAGAAATTTACAAGTGAGATACAAGATTACAAGCCATGAAATAATTTACAGGTGATAGAAAACTTACTATTACAAGATAATTTACAACTATTATTTCTCGATGTTACAATGCTGATTGGAAAGTGGTCGGAAATTTGAACGAATGTTTTTGAGAGAGAGAGAGAGAGAGAGAGAGAGAGAGTGAGAGGGAGTGTATCTTATGGAGTCTGGATATGTGTATGGATGAGTGTGTTTATAATGAGGGAGAACTCTTCTTTTTATAGGGAGAGAAAGCATTCAGACTTCAAAACTTATAAACTAAACTTTACAAAAGGAAAAATGTGGGCGGTAAAATAATTACAGTTTCTTTGCTTTTGCAACTTTGTCAATATGTGAATAGTAACATCCGTGAATGGTGAATAATAAGGCTTGTGATCGTCCTTCTTTGTGTTACTATCAGTCGTTGTCTTATTGCATCATCGCTTACATCAGTGTTTTGTTTGTTGTAGCTGGCGTCAGTGAGTTGTCAGGGCTGACATCATTTGTGCTTCTTGGATAATGATTTTGTCTTCTAGGGTTCCATCATATTATCTATGTTGTGCCTGGTAACCGAGTCCATTGAGTCGTCCCTTTTTTGAACAATTGTATTCCAGTTAGTGTGTGAATAAATCCTCCTGTTAGAGATTGAATAAAATTTAGTCCTAATAAAAACAGGTGATGACTTTTTATTTTTGTTATATAAGTTTGTGGTAATATAAATTGTTCCTTATTTATATATATATATAGGCATATTTTGTATACATTGTGTTATAGGTATTGCTTCTATATTAAATTGGTGTATATAAACAGGGATTAAGTCTTTTGCGTTTTCTTTTTGTACTAATTCTTAGGATTTTGTAGTTGTCATCATAAATATTATCATTTAATCTTTTATAATTAATTACCATACATGCTTTACCTATTTTTAATTCTGCATGATTTCTTACCATAAATGCAGGGCTTCTATGTCTACTGTTACTTATTTTTATTACTCCTAAATTTAAGAATTTTCTTATTTGTATTTTAAACTCTTCTTGGTCAATTATTTCATAGACTGTATCTTTTGTTTTTATAGTTATATCTGGATTAATTATATTTAATTTTTCTTCTAATTTATTTTTATTCCAGTGTTTTTGTGAATTTTCTCCTATTATTTCAGTTTTTTCTGCTAGTCTAATTAAGTCTTCTAATTCTCGTCTTGTATTTTTTATACAATACTTTATTTATTTTGTTAAAGTCTATTTTTTGTGTTTGACTATCTTCTAATTGTTGTATATATTCACATAAATAATTTTCTTCTATATTTTCATTATCTACATTGTTAGTTTTTTTATTTAATTGTTCTATTATTTCTAATATGATATTATTATTAAGGATTAGCGTGTTTTCATGTTTTTCTATGTTATTTTAATTGTTAGGTATAATATGTGTTCCTTTTTTGAATAATTGTATTCCAGTTAGTGTGTACATAAATCCTCACGTTAGAGATTGAATAAAATTTAATCCTAATATAAATGGGTGATGACTTTATATTTTTGTTATATAGGTTTATGGTAACATAAATTGTTCCTTATTTATATATATATGTATATTTTGTATGCATTGTGTTATAGGTATTGCTTCTTTATTAAATTGGTGTATATAAACAGGGTGGTTTAAATTTTTAAACTTTTCGGTGTCCTGTGTGTTGCTATTGTCGTCGTTGTTGCCGTTATGTTGGTGCTTGACTGGGCTGCTACAGTAACCTGTAGTACTGTGGACTTGAGGAATTATTTAAAAGTTAGTGTCCATGCTACTATTCACATTTACTATTCATGTCACTATTAGTGCTTCTTCTACTTCTGATGATTTTAAGACTTTATTAAAATATCTTAGATTCATGTTAAAGGGATTTTTTGGAATAAAAATACATATATTAAATGTTTATTTATCGAGCTCCTTTAATCATATATCATTATACAATAGAAAATATTATTTAACGAAAAGAGTGGAGTTATAACTTATAAGACTTGTTTTATTTTATGAATTCTGAAAAAGAATTTTTAAAAAGACAACTATCTATTCAATATAAAATTGTCGACGACTATACATAAGAGATTGAAGAACATATAAAAAATAAAGCCTATATAAATGCAACAATTAATAAGTGGATAAATAATATTGGAAAAGAAAAAATTCAACAATATAAGTTAGAATTAGAACTATTAAGTGAAAAAGGATGACTATGGTAAGTTATATATGCTAATTGAAAAACAAAGAATTAGGAACTCTATAAACATTAGAAAAAGAATAATAAAAACACAACAAAAACTCATAGAAATAAGCATAAAAGTAGGAAATTATAAACTTGTAACTACTAGTGGTAATATAATAATTAATCAAGAAGAAGCAATAATAGCTTTAGAAACTAAGTTAGGAATATTACCAGAAAAAGGTAGACTATAAGTATATGAGTAGTAGTATTAACACTATATTAGAAAAACTTCAAAAATTAGAAGATAATCAATATTTTATTAAAGAACAACTAGATTTAATAAATACTAGAACCCATAATATAAAATTCGACCTAGAAAAACTTACTAAATTTTTACACGAACAAGAAACACCAGAAATAAACGACTTAATAGAAAATTTTAAACAAATTAAAATGGACACTAAGATTGTTAAATCAAAACTAAACCTTTTTTATTCTAAAGATCACATCTACAAACAAAAATAAAAATATACATATGATAGAGAATATATATAATAATGAAGAAGACACTAAAAGATATATAGAAAAAGGTATCCAAAAAACTAAAGGACAAAAGTTGTACAAAAAGGATATGTTAGAATTTACCAATAAAATATATAATCACACTAGCCAAAGAAAAATAATCGTCGTTAATATTGAAGTAATTTTAGACTTAATAACTGAAGAATCGGCAAAAGAACTAACCAAAATAAATTTAGAATTTATTCATTTAGGAGTAATAGTAATAGGACTAGTATGATTAACCAGGTTAGAAGCAGGAACTAAAGTTTTAGTATATATATATTATATATATATATATATGATAATAGATGGAATAATCATAAACAATCGCAAATAGCTAGTGTAGAAGTAGACTTACCAAAAAATGCAGCAGTAATAGGATGTATACCAAATTTCTCTATGGACATAAACGAATTTAGTAAACATATAAAAATAGCAATAAGAACAAGAGGATATAATATGACCGGATAATATAATAACCTTTTAATATATACCAAATTTTTCTATTTATGGGAATATTATTTAACCACTATAAAATAAACTTTAAAGACGAATTTGACTGTATAGTAAAATTCTTTAATAGTAAATATGTTGAAATGATAGAAGCACAAAAAATAGATAGCAGTATATATGAAGAAATTGAATGGAAATTACAACAATTAACTATAACTAATACTAAAAATCAAGAAAAAAAATAAAATATATGAAAATAAAATAGGACAAAGTAGTACTAGATTTAGTAAATATAAACCCTTAGAAGAAAATACTGAGGAACTATTAGATGATATTAAGGTATTAATTGTAGAGGAACAAGTAGACGCAATTTTTGAATTATTAGAAGATAAAATGTATGATATAATTATAGAAGATTGTGATAATTTAACAACTAAACAATTAATAGAAAAATATGGTAATGAAGATAATAAAGAAGCTACAATATCTATATACTGTGCAGAAGGAACTAATGAAGATAATAAAAGAAAAATAATAAATATAGGAATAGATAAATTTATAAAAGAAGATGAAATAGTAAAAATATTAGAAGAAATAAACCCCTCTGAAGAAATGGAAGCCGAAATCTAAACTTCAACCCCAACCAACACTAATTATTCTACTCACCAAAAATTAAAAGTAACACAAGAAACATATAATGAAAATAATAAACCTATTCCATGATATAAAAGTCGTAGTAGATATATATTTGATATTGACTCTAATATAAGAAAATATGGTGGTATATTAAATTTAGATAATATAAACCTGTAAATTATATGTGTACCCTAGGATCTTAGGAGAGGACGAGAGTAGTCCCTTCCATAAGTTAAGTTTATGTACCATAACTCATATAAGTTAACTTTTGGGCATGGTGCCAGTCGAGATATGGCACGATGAACCTTGTTCTTCTCATGATCGTTGGTTAAAGGTGGGGGGAGACAAATCTTATTGCAAAGATTCGAGATGAGTTGATATCTATAGTATATAATGTGTGTAAAGTATATACAACGCCAATAATCGACGCGTGTGCAATCGTTGCGATATGAGATCGTGCGTATCTAAATAACGAATAATATACTAATGTGCGAATAGTATAAGGATAGACAATGAATATATCTAAAATAAAGTTTATGTAGTGAAACTTGAACGGTAGGACTTGGGCAAGAACCTAAGTGACAGGGTAACCTGGAGTTTAGAAAAAATATAAGTGAAGTGTTCATTATTAAGGGTATTCGATAGCGTACTATATGGGTGGTACGAAGTAGTCCACTTGAGAGCTCAATGATGTGATGCACAACATATATTCAACATGTTTGTACCTGGTATACTTTTTTTCGAATTTCGGGACAAAATTCCGTTGTAAGGAGAGAAGTATATAACACCCCGTATTTTTATGATATTAAATAATTATGAGATTAATTATTATTGTTGAATTAATTAAATTAAAAAGGTGAGAAATTAATTTGTTAGTTAATTAATCTGAATTAAAATAATTATTAACTAGCGTGCCAAGGGTTAATACTCATTGATGAAAATTATGGTATATTACTGTGTGAATATGTAATACGGAATTATGAAATTTTATAAATTATCGAGTGGGAAATAAGATTGTTTGGTATATTAAGTCAGGACGCGCGCGTGAGTCGTATCGAGACTAGTTTAATGGATTAAATAAGTGAATTATTTTTAAGCGACTCATATGGTCAATTAGAGGACTCCATTGATTTCGTAATGGTCGAGATAGTTAGAAAACTCTACTCAGGTATTCTATTTGGACTCGGGTTTAAGCCTAACTGGCAACCCGTAGGGGTATTTTATCCTTCGAATTTTTGAGGAAACGTTATGGACAAAAATTAAAGAAAATAAATAAGGTAAATGTGGGGAAGAAAAAGTCTATTAGTTCCAAACCTACGAGAGAGAAAAGGGAGAGAGACAGACGAAGGAAAAAGGATTTCATAGGTGTTCTTGGTGCTTAACTCAAGGACTCACATCACAAATCCCACCAAAACATAGATCGGAAGACGAGGAACACGTCTATGACAATTTCATCAACGGATCAGAACATCATAATCGAGGCAAGTGTTTATTGCTTGCTTGCTTTAGCAATAATTGTGCTCATGTTAAACTAGGCAATTACACCATAAATATGAAGATGAATATTAGTGAAATTTTGGGAGAATTTATCATAAATTAGGACTGATTTGAATAAAGTTTGATTCCCTCATGTATATAGGATTATGTCCACGAGATTTTGAAAATTTTATGATTAAATCTGGGATTAATTTGGAGTTTTGCATATAAAATTGGGAATTAGGGTTCTTGATACTTTAATTTGGGGATTTTGATTTTATTAATGATTAGTGATGATTAAATGATGATATATTGATGGAAATCATGTATAAATGTTAGGTAGTTGATGGAAATTGAATTATTGGTGTTATGGTTGATTATTTTAGAGGTTTTAGGCTTAAAAATGGTGGAAAGCAGAACTGTTAAGGGTGTAGAACGTAATAGGTCTGGTGGGGGATAATAATGATGAATCTCGCTCGAACGAGATTGAGTTTCGTTCGAACGAGAAAGCTGATGTCGTTCGAACAACATCTGACCTCGTTCAAACGACATGTCCAAAAATCTGAGAAATTTCCAGTTCAGTCCAAATTCAAGTTACACAGTTATTTTAAGTGAGGACAACTATCATTTGATGATTATTAGCATAGTGCAGAATTGTTGAGGGATATTCGTAGAGTAACACCTTATATATTTTTGAAAAGTGAGTTAACCATGGAAATTTTGAGCGAGAGAATAATCAAATTAATAATATTATAAGTAGTAACTAGAGAATACTACATATGGAAAATATATGTATGGGTTGGGTGAATACCTAATAATTTTTAATAGGATGCGAGAATGCCTATTCTATGATTGTATTTGTGTGTAAAGCATACATGCGATGCTTGCTATCGGGAGGAGGTTTCGCGTAGTGGACATTCTTATCCTGGGTGACCCAGGGGGGTATTTGACTTGTACCCAGAGCATATGAACTTGGATACGTGCTATCTGTTACATAGGATAGTTTCAACGGTTGAATGTGAGCGTAGGTATGTGCGTGACCCATTTAGCTGGTGAGTATGCTCGCCTCCAATATTTGTGTTATGAGATTTATGGTTCGTGAGAGACGCCGAGCCAATTGTCCTTTATGCAGCGAGTGATGCACCAGGACATGATAGCAGAGTATGCATTGTTCCAAGTGATCTTAACCAATGGGTGCAGGATTAGTATATATATATATATATATATATATATATATATATATATATATATATATATATATATATATAGGGATAATGTGACTGTATGTATATATATTTATGTGCTTGTGGATATTTCTACTTTGTGAAACTAGTAGATATGGTAATAATAATAATTATTTTGCGTCAAGTGGTATTAACCAAGAGGTGTGGGTGTAGAATACATATATAGGGATGATGTGACTATATATATGAACAAACTTGGGAAAATTCTACTGTGTAAAATTAGTAGATATAGCAATAATGAGAAACAAAATAATCTTAGTTGGTAAAAGATTAACCGGTCGGACGGTGAATAATGATATTTAGTTATGAGGGATAAACTATTTCAATAACGTATTGTATGGGCGATACGAATATACTACTAGTGACGTAGGTGATGGTATGGTGAATTCGAACTAGTTAGGCTGGGTAGCATAACTAATAGTGGTAGATTTAAGTTAGGTGTGCACAATAGATGAGAGGTGAGAATCTCATGTGAGAGTTCGAAACTAAGATGCACATAATACTTGCTTTATTGAAGTTTTAAATGCTTGCTAAAACAAATATTTTTACAACTCAAGCTCTGACTCGTTTCTTGCTATTCTCCTCTCTTTTACTACATATATTATTTATCAGGTGCCCAGCCACAGGGTTGCCACTAGACTTAGACGCATGGATCATTTGGCGAGATGCAGATGTTGTGGAAGCTGTAGGTTATTGAGATTAAACGCCTGTATTTTTCCATTCAGTTCTAGATCATACATTTTAGTTAGGGAATGTGTTTCCCGCTTCCAGTTTAGTTCTTCAGAGGTTGTAATTTTCTTAGTAGCATTTCTTCTATTGTTGGACTGAGTAGTATTACACGTTTGGTTTGAGAATTTGAAATGGAATGTTTTATCCAGTCTCATTTATTTCAGTATTCGATTCATGTTCAATATTTATTCTTGTGTAATGGGAATGGATTATATCTTAAAGCATTGAATTTATTAATGGATTAATTGGGTATAATTAATTGGTAAAATGTTTTGACACTTAGCTTAATTAATTATTAGGTGATTAATAATGAAAATTGTTTTCGACATTAATGCTAAGAATGAACCAACCGGACACTTTGATTTTAAATTAATAAAGTATTGATCACCCGGTATTTAATTAGGTGGGGTGTCACAGGTGGTATTAGAGCATCGGGTTCTATTATCCTTAGGATCTATATGGATTTTCACATTTCAGCGTAGCATTCTTTGATGTATTACCTTACACATGAGACTTACTGACACACCCCAACCCAGTTACTTATAATTAAGTTTGAAAGTCAAAGTGAGTCAAACCATAATTAATCTAACCAAACCATAATCACAAGTTTTGATTTCAGAGTCATCATTGTAAATCCATATAACTGAAAACCTTTTTACAACATCAGAGTAATCATGCCCATAAAAACATTCTTGAAGGATAAGTTAACTTAATTACATCATTTCATTTACAAAAACCATAGTTTCTCCCATTCCTGGCTAACCCAACCCGACCTCCTAGATTCCGTAGTGACATCGCGTTACCTGAAAAATGTGAACATAGGAACCATGAGCAAAATAGCCCAGTGAATGGATCACTACTATACTACTGCATAAATTTACATGCAATATATCATGTCCATATAATTATGAATTAACTTATCCGGCTCATTCATAATGAATGACCAACTTTTCCGAATCATGATTCACATATCCTGTCTAAATAGACAATTCTTTCCCATTCCTGGTCGAGGAGTAACCCCTTGTCATTAATGGACAAATCTACCCCATTCCTGGCCGAGGAGTAACCCCTCATTTCGGTAAACCGAAATGAACAATTTCATATTCATTATATTATGATCATATCAATAACACGATACAAATATCTCTTTCCAGTGAGTACACTCACCTTGGTTGACAACTATGTATTCACGTTTTCTTCTGGTGGAGCTGAACTGGGTTGATTAGGCCTTACACCTGTCAATCCAACTAAATCAGTACTGGACCTCAATCATAAATATTATCCAAACATAATTATGTAACTTTCCATGACTATACATCAACAATATAACTCCAATTAAGTCACATTCCATAAAACATAGGTAAAGGCAAAAAAATGATGTACATGTTGATAAAGTTACGGACATTCAACCGTAGGAAATACCTTATGAGGAATTTATAACCAAAGTCAAGTAAACATGAAATTATACTCCTCAATGTATATACACATGAAACATGTGCTCAAAGTACCCTTTGTAAGGACTATATACAAACATTCATTCAAGGGGTACCCAGTATGGCCTGAAATTATGGTCTTACATACTTAACCATCCTATATTCCTAAATTGTACAAATACAGGGGTCTAACCTCATCAATATAAAAACATATATGACTATACTATCCAGTAAAAGTGACGGTGTAATTTTTCAAGCTTCCTAGGGCAAGTTATGACCATTTCTCTACAACACAAGAAATCTGCCCTACAAGCTCCTCTATTGTTCATTCAACTTCCAAGAATTTTCATAATTTTTATCCAGTATAAATTTCCATGATTTTCTACCCATTTTCAGTACACATACTGAATAGTACAGAATTAAAGTTTCATAATTGTTTGACTTCATTTGCTATCTCAAAAGCTTGACTAAACTCAGGGCATACCGAAATGAAGTATAAAAACAGAAACCATGTACCAACTTGAAATCATTATTACGGCCTAACCACAAGGAGATAAATTTTAATTTTCAGATATGATATGAATATATAGTCTACTTTAATATTCAATTGGAATTTCTCAATTACAGTAAGTACACAAAGAGATATTCAAGTTTGAATACAAGGGGTTTCAATACAAAGCAATTTTAAGGGTTTCTATATTCAACTTAACATAAACTTGCATCTAACCATACATACATATAAAGGGCTGAAACTTTCATAAACCTATGATTATTTATATCATATAAATCAGTAATATAAGATAATTAACTAGAATTTCAATTAGGATTACCTTCAGGGCTTTTTCGTAATTTTCACAGATTTTTCTACACTTTTTCTTCCTAAACATCAACTTTTTATTTCCTCAAGCTAACAACACTTGAAACTAAACCTAGGGTTTGTTTTGATGAAGAAATATGTTAGAGGGAGGGTTTTAGGTCGGCCAAGGCTACCTCCCAAGCCAACCAATCAATTTAAAACATTTGGTTTAATAAAAGACAATTTACCACTTAAAGGGAATGGACAGCTTTGCCCTTTGTTCATTAATTCGGTATGACTCTTTACTCGGGCATCCATTTGATGATCCGTTTGTTGTGTTACAACCCTAACTCACATGTCTACAACTATCTAGTTTTCACCTCAAGTCATTTATAATTTTATAAAGGTCAAAACTAGTCTCTAAGAGGAACGTTTCTACCGAAAACAACAAAATTTGTGTTTGTAAATAATTCAACCTTTCATGATTTATGAAAGTAGGATTATAATAAACATAATCACTTAACATTAGATATACTAATATGACATTATTCATATCACATAAGATAAGAATGATTTAAATATAATTCATCATAATTATATTCGGGTTGTCACGCTTACGTTCTCCTTCCATGAATTATAATAGATGTGACTCATTATATGAAATCGTGTGTGCTTTGAGCACCAAACATTATCGGATGACCAGCGAGGGCCGTAAGAAGGACTACAGGAGAAGTAACCCGGTGGAAGATATATAGTAATTTGGTAACAATGGATGTGACAAAAGTCCCCATGAGCATTAGTTAAACAAGTTATAATGGAATCATCACTCGATAACAAAAGGGTTACCCAGGCCTAGTCATAGGTAACAGTGGAGCAATTTCAGGGCTACCTAGCATAGTCGACAAGGGGGAAATCAGAAAGACTCTTTTGAAAAGACATAGGTGAAGATGCGGAGAAGGAAGAGAAAAAGTGTAATAGGCCATTGGAAGTAGAAAATATGAAGGCAATTTTGTCGAGTGGAGTGAAGCGACACTCGAAATTAAAATTGGAGTTAAATTTGTTTCTCTTAGGAGCGACATAAAATGATTAGAGTCAATCACCACGTATAAAGAAGCATGTTTGAAATTTAAATGGAAATTTGGGTACAATTTGATCGTGAGGTCTTCCATTCGATGTTATGACAAAGATGCAAGTGAAATTTTGAAACTTAGCACAGTGGGTAGGTTGGAGACCAATCGTGAGAGATAGCTAAAATTGCGTTACAAATTTTGTACTTGAAAAAGGGGGGGGGGTGTGTGTAGAATACGATGTTGGATGATAAATCTAGATAGAATAACTAATATTGATGTCATCAAGGTTATACGTTTGCAAGTTATTTCAGCACTTCCAGAAGAAGTGAGATAGTAGGGTTAGAGAATTTGGCCAAAAATTAAAACTGAACTTAACGGTATTAGTGAAACAACACATGAGATAATGCTAAATAGGGAATTCATTTAGATAATTTCGATTGAGTAACTTCGTACAAAGTGATGATGAAGTCAATCAGGGCTGTAGAGGCCAACTATAGTTTTGAAAGGACCGCATAGCTAAAGGAACAATGGGAGAATGATTGGGAGCTAAGACTGTCAGTCCAAGGGAAAGACATTCTAAAATGGTCAATGGGACCAGTGATGGGAAATGGCTCGGGAAGTCTCCCTATGTGTAGAAAGTGGGACTATCAATGTTGAATGTGTCCACGTTAAGAAATACAATCGATAAGATTTGAGGATGGTAAACCAAGTCAATTAGGAATAACAATTGGAGGAGTGAGATTGTCGGAGGAGGAATTGGGTAAAGAGAATTGGGCTCAAGGAGTTACAACCCGAGAGTGGTGGGTTCAAACAGGACCATCAGAGTCCTCGATAATAGTAGCATACCGTACTTCAGGGTCAATGGGGCCCAGGATGAAATAGGGTGGCCAGTAAGGCCATAATTGAGGTTTTGAGATTTAGGCTAATGTTTCGGTGATGGGTGTGTAAGACGCAGAATAGAATAAATTTTCCCACACCAAGGAGGGGCAACTATGGGGTGGAATACTAGATGTATTAAAATTGGTCGTGTTGGCAACTACGTGTAAGGATCCTATGACCAGCGAACCTGATGAAGTTTTGTTCCATACTTGCGATAAAAGTATTAGGTCAAGTGACATGTGTGTATCATAATACATATATGAATTGTTAACCCTAAAGTTGGCGTGCGAGTCGAGTTTAGTGGGTACGTTAGTTTTAACAGTCTGGTTACAAACATATTTACTATGGGTAATGGGGCTTTCTGATGTCGCCCGTGAGTGATCCGGTGGGCCCTAAAGGCATATTTTATTTTTATAATTTACTATTGCATTGAGTTAGAAAGGTAGAGATTATTATGGTAGTGTGTAGTGATAATTATGGAATGTTTGAACAATAGTAGATTAAGTGAAAGACTATCGCGCTGGGTACTCCGAGGGAGTAATATTAATTTGGTAAGGCGTCACCCGAAGTAGGGTTGGGCCTATATATATATATATATATATATATATATATATATATATATATATATTAAAACTTCATGATATCGTAGACTTCAGTAAGTTTGTTATCTCGTTAGATGTAATTCCAGTGCGTAGAGATTAAATTACTGATATGAGTCAGGATACATTGTGTTCTTTATCGAGCAGCGAAATATAAATCGGCATATATATATGAAGCCGAAAACTCGGGATAGTGATAGCGCCATGATTATTTATATTTTTTACAAACATAAGTAGACTTTTATGTTAACATACAAAGATTATGGGAAGGTACATGTTATGGACTCGGGGCGGTACGGATCTCGGGGATCGATAATGTTAGGTATTAGTGTATCGGGGGGGTTCCTTGTTTGGATTTCACTTTGCGAGACATCCCACGCATGAAACTAACGAACGTCGGGAGCCGAAGAGAAGTTTGGATGATAGTACATGTGATTCGTACCTTAGTAATTGCACATATATGAGAATAATCGAGAGTGGATAATTCCACTATAATGTGAGAATATATTTTATTTGTGTAAAAATGCGCAAGGCATAGAGTGTATGGGTGCCCTAGGTAATTGAAACTTGACTTTATTTCCGTTCAAAACGTATGGGATAAGGTAAATGAAGATATAAGTGGATATATCAGGACTTTATTGTATGCTCACGAGAATGGTATTGTATTAGGCAGTATATTGTGATTGCCATGTGAATTCGACAACACTTAGCCCAGGGAGTCGAAGTTTATTCCTTGAGATTTTTCAGAGGCGTACGTTTCACGAGGAATTGATTATTAGAATCGGGGAAGGACCTGTGACATGCGGTGAGGCAAAGTCACATGGATCACAGTTATAGACACATTTGAGAGAATATAAGATGTATGATGTTATAAATGACAGTGGTGGTGGGATTTAATGAAGAGAAATTTTGCTAAATTTGTTTTGTAATGGGTCACCTGTCCATTGGAAAATAGTGGACCACCCGAGACTAGTAGGGGTTTATTCAAAGGTTTTTTGAAGTAGAAGTGGGAGAGTACTCCACAGGGTTTTATCGTGAATGGGGACACGATCCTATATGGGCGATAATGGATTGGTTGACCAAAATAGGTCACATTATCTCAGTAAAGACTGGTCATACTAAAGGACAGTACACACAGATCCTTATAATCGAGATAGTGAGGTTAGGTGGGGTACCGCTTGACATAGAGTCTGATTGAGACAAGATCTTCATCTCTTGATTATGGAAAGGTGTTCACAAGGCTTTGGATACCGACTTTTGTTTGAGTAAGACCTATCATCCCATACAAATGGGGAGAACAAGCGGACTAATAAGATGATTGGGAAAATAAATTATACGTGTACCCTTGGATCTTAGGGGAGGACGAGAGTAGTCCCTTCCACAAGTTAAGTTTGTGGACCATAACTCATATAAGTTAATTTTTGGGCATTGTTCTAGTCGAGATATGGCACTGTAACCTTGTTGTTCTCATGATCATTGGTTAAAGGTGGGGGGAGACAAATCCTATTGCAAAGATTCGAGATGAGTTGATATCTATAGTATATAATGTGTGTAAAGTGTATACAATGCCAATAACTGACTTGTATGCAATCGTTACAAGACGAGATAGTGTGTATCTAAATAACGATTAATCTACTAAGGTGTGAATATTAGAAGGATAGACAATGAATATATCTAAAATAAAGTTTAAGTAGTGAAACTTGAACGGTAAAACATGGGCAAGAACCTACGTGACAGGGTAACCTGGAGTTTAGGACAAATATAAGTGGAGTGTTCATTATTAAGGGTATTCGATAGAGTACTATATGGGTGGTACGAAGTAGTCCACTTGGAAGCGCAATGATGCGATGCGCAACATATATTCAGCATGTTTGTACTTGGTATACTTTTTCTGAATTTCGGGACAAAGTTCTATTGTAAGGGGGGAAGTACGTAACACCCCGTATTTTTATGATATTAAATAATTATGAGATTAATTATTATTGTTGAATTAAATAAATTAAAAAGGTGAGAAATTAATTTGTTAGTAAATTAATCAGGATTAAATTAATTATTAACTAGCGTGTTAAGGGTTAATACTTATTAATGAAAATTATGGTATATTACTGTGTGAATGTGTAATATGGAATTATGAAATTTTATAAATTGACGAGAGTGGGCAATACGACAGTATGGTATATTAAGTCGGGATGCGCGTGTGAGTCGTGTCGAGACTAATTTAATGGATTAAAGAAGTGAATTATTTTTAAGCGACTTGTTAGGTCAATTCGAGGTTGCCATTGAATCCGTAAGGGTCGAGATAGTCAGAAAACTCTACTCGGGTATTCTATTTAAACTCCGAAATATTTTTAGGTCTAACCGTCACCCCGTAGGGGTATTTTTATCCTTGGAATTTTTTGGGAAACATTATGGACAAAAATTAAAGAAAATAAATAAGGAAAACGTGGGGGAGAAAAGGTCTATCAGTTCCAAACTTACGAGAGAGAAAATAGAGAGACACAAAGGAAGGAAGAAGGAGTCCATAGGTGTTCTTGGTACATAACTCAAGGACTCACATCATAAATCCCACCAAAGCATAGATCGAATGACGAGGAACACGTCTATGACAATTTCATCAACGGGTCAGAATAACATAATCGAGGCAAGTGTTTATTGCTTGCTTTCTTTAGAAATAATTGTGCTCATGTTAGACTATGCAATTACCCCATAAATATAAAGACGAATATTAGTGAGAATTTGGAAGAATTGATCATAAATTAGGACTGATTTGAATAAAGTTTGATTCCCTCATGTAGATAGGATTATGTCCACGAGATTTTTAAAATTATATGATTAAATCAGGGCTTAATTTGGAGTTTTGCATATAAATTTTAGAATTAGGGTTCTTGATACTTTAATTTGGATATTTTGATTTTATTAATGACAAATAAATGATGATATATTGTAGGAAATCGTGTATAAATGTTAGGTAGTTGATGGAAATTGAATGATTGGTGTTTGGGATGATTATTTTAGAGGTTTTAGGCTTAAAATGGTGAAAAACAGAACTGTTAAGGGTGTAGAACGTAACAGGTCTGGTGGGAAAGAAGAATGATGAATCTAGTTCGAACGAGATTGAGTTTCATTCGAACGAGAAAGCTGATTCCGTTCAGTCCAAATTCAAGTTACATAGTTATTTTGAGTGAGGAAAACTATCATTTGATAATTATTAGCATAGTGAGAAATTGTTAGGGGATATTCATGGAGTAATACCTTATATATTTTTGAAAAGTGAGTTAACCGTGGAAATTTTGAGAGGGATAATAATATAATTAATAATATGATAAATAGTAATGAGATAATAATACGTATGGAAAATAAATGTATGGGTTAAGTGAATACTTAATAAATTTTAATAGGATGTAAGAATGCCTATTATGATTGTATTTGTGTGTATAGCATACCTACGCTGCTTACTATCGGGAGGAGTTTTCGCGTAGTGGACAATCTTATCATGGGTGACCCAATGGGGGGATATTTGACTTGTACCCCGAGCATGTGAACTTGAGTACGTGCTATCTGTTATATAGGAGAGTTTCGACGGTTGAATGTTAAAGTAGGTATGTATGTGACCCATTCAGCTGGTGAGTATGCTCGCCTGCAATATTTGTGTTATGAGATTTATGGTTCATGAGAGAAGCCGAGCCAATTGTCCTTTATGCAGCGAGTGATGCACCAAGACATGTAGGAGAGTATTCATTACGCCAAGTGCTCTTAACCAAGGGGTGTAAGATTAGTGTGTGTGTGTGTGTGTGTGTGTGTGTGTGTATATATATATATATATATATATATATATATATATATATATATATATATATATATATATATATATATATATATATATATATATATATAGGGATGATGTGACTATATGTATATATATTTATGTGCTTGTGGATATTTCTACTCTGTGAAACTAGTAGATACGGTAATAATAATAATTGCTTTGCGCCAAGTCGTATTAACCAAGGAGTGCGGATGTAGAATATATATATATATAGGGATGATGTGACTATATATATGAATAAACTTGGGAAAATTTGATTGTACGAAATTAGTAGATATAGTAATAATGAGAAACAAAATAATCTTAGTTGGTAAAAGATTAACTGGTCGGACAGTGAATAATGATGTTTAATTATGCGGGATAAACTATTTCAATAATGTATTGTATAGGCGATACAGATATACTACTAGTGACGTAGGTGAGGTATGGTGACTTCGAACTAATTAGGCTGGGTAGCATAACTAATAGGGGTAGATTTGCCTTAGGCGTGCACAATAGATGAGAGGTGAGAATCTCATGTGAGAGTTTGAAACTAACATGCACATAATACTTGCTTTATTGAAGTTTTAAATCCTTGCTAAAACAAATATTTTTACAAATTGGGCTCTGACCCATTTCTTGCTATTCTCCTCTCTTTTACTATATATATATATATTATTTATCAGGTGCCCAGCCACAGGGTTGCCACCAGACTTAGACGCATGGATCATTTGGCGAGCTGCAGCTGTTGTGGAAGTTGTAGGTCATTGAGAATAAAATCTTCTATTTTTCCATTCAGTTCTAGATCAAACATTTTAGTTAAGGCATGTGTCGCTCGCTTCCAGTTTAGTTATTCATAGTTTGTACTTTTCTTATTAGCGTTTCTTCTATTGTTGGATTGAGTAGTATTACACGTTTAGTTTGAGAATTTAAACTGGAATGTTTTGTCCAGTCTCATTTATTTTAGTATGTGATTCATGTTCAGTATTTATTCTTGTGGAATGGGAATGGATTATATCTTAAAGCATTGAATTAATTAATATATTAATTGGGTATAATTAATTGGTAAAATGTTTTGACACTTAGCTTAATTAATTATTAGGTGCTTAATAATGAAAATTGTTTTTGACATTGATGCTAAGAATGAACCAATCGAACACTTTGATTTTAAATTAATAAAGGACTAATCACCCAGTATTTAATTAGGCGGGGTGGTACATAATATCCTTGAATTTGGTTAACCCTCTAAAGAAAACAATGGTCTTAGATTTAACATTGGAAGCACTAGAATCATGGGACCCAGTACCGTCACTACTCAAACTACTCGAGTCTTTTAAATTATCTTTTAACTTCAAAATTTTAGACTTAAGAAAAGAATAGAACTCTTCCAATATTAGGTACTCCATTTTTAATATGTTCAATCATTACTAGAAGGTTATCTCGCTCCTCATCAATGTGACCAAACTTGTCCCAAAGAGTCTTTTCACGTGCCTTATAATCATTAATCAAAACATTATCCTCAAAGGCACATACATCAAACCTTGAATTTTGAAACTCCTCTCATTTTTTTCTAAAAATCGAACTCTATTATCACTCTCTTTCTTGGACAATTCTAAAATTTAAATATCTCTGTCCATGTCCCCAAGTTTCTCACTAAAGATATCCATTTGAGTTTGAATAGTTTGCGAAAGTATCATAGCGGATTTAAAACGAGAATTTTCTTTTTTGAGAATATCAATTATTTTAGCAAACTTCAAATTCAAATGATTTAGTTTGTCAAAACTCAGGGAATCCATCGAAAGGAAATCTGAACCACCCAAAAAGCGCTAATTAAGGATCTATAACAACCCGTTTTTTTAGAAATTAAAATTTAACTAATGGGTTAAATTAAATTACATGCATGACATAATTTAATGGAAATTAAATATAATGGGTTTATTAAATTATTAATCAGAGAGAAATGATTATTTTTTATCGAATAAAATTACAAAGTGAATAGTAGCTACGCATTTTGGTCATAGCGGGTGATAGTTTGGGTCGAAACAGTCAAAATAGTACACCAGGGTGTATAGTTTGGGTCCCTGGACAATTTTAGACCAAATTGACACCCTGAGAGGGCATTTTGGTCATTTGGTTAAGGGAGATATGAATTTCCAAAGGTTATAAAAACTTGTACTTATGAGAGGTTAGGGTAAGAGGAATAGAATACCCTTAGAGGTCATTGGAGAAGAAAGGGAGAGCATTCTTGGAGCTTAGGAGAGGATTCTTGAAGCCTTTCACCTTGTTTTTGCATCACCATCACATTTGGAGGGTGGATTAGAAGGGAATCATCATCAAGAACACGAAATCTGATCAATCCCATACAAGGCAAGTATTTATCTTGCAAATTTTTATGAGTTATAATACTCATGTAGAGTAGGGTCTTTGAGTTAAGGATAATTGATGTTACTCTTGCGATTTGAGGAACAAATGTCATAATTTGGAATAGGATTGCTTGTAGAATTAATCCAACTATATAGATAAAATGAAATCAAGAGTTCTAGGATCAAGATCATGGGATAAATCAGGGTTTTTGATGAATTCATGTGAAGAACACAAAATTGTAGAGTTTAATGATTAATGGAGATTGTAATCCGATATTAGGTGAAGTTGTATGAATTTTATACATGATTTACATTATAAGTCACCCCTTTATGTTTATTTGATGTTTAATTATGTTAATTGGGCATTTGGAATTGTAGTATGAAAATTTGAGGAATTTGATATTATGAAAATTCGTAACAGCGAGATGAATAAAAAGACCCCTGAAACTTTTTTAATCGATTCGGCAAGTCGAATCGAATCAGCCATTGGGCGAATTGATTCGATTTTGCCCAAAATTGAAAATTTTCCTTTTTCAGCAATGAAATTTTAGATAATTCGTGAGAGGACTTTTGGTATATTTTTAAACTATAGAGGGAATTATAAAAATGATAAAAGGGCTAAAGTGGAGATTAGGTTTACATAAATTGAGACAAGTTAAGTATTAGGATAATTGAGAAAATATCCGTAATTAATGAATGAATGAAATTAGAGACGGGTCACGGAGTGAGGAGTGAACCTACATTCATGATCAATAATATTTGGCGAGAATAACTACGTATTATATAATGGGTAATTAGGACCCTTAGAGTAATAAGCTATACTTGAAATTTTATGAATTGGAATTTGAATTGAAATTAATCATACGTCGAATATGCGCGAGCGTTATATACTACGTACTAATGGATGAAATTTGGTTGTGTGCAATACCTATTGAATTAAATATGTAAATAGGTGGTTTGAATACCTATAGATATTATTTGATTATGTGTGTGAACATACCTACGCTGCCTGCTATGAGGAGGTTTCCGCATAGAGGGCAATCCCACCTTGATGATTCCAGTGAGGTTTGGATTTATTCCCCAGAACATGGAGCTTAGGGGGTCCACTATGTGTCGTGTATTACTGGGACTAGCAGGTCATTTTGGTACATTAGGTATGTGCATGTCCCAAAGGCTTTTACCCATGTTCGCCTCCATTATCATGTTGATTTATTTTGGGTTCGAGGAGACATGTCGAACTAATGGTCCTTGATTGAGTATGAGAGGCACGTGGACTTGATAGTAGAGTATGCCAGCATCACCACGGGCCATTTTGGGGATGCTATAGTTGTGTATATATTATATGTGTGATGAATATATACCGGTGTGATATATCTACTTATGTGGGATAATATAATTAATAAAAGATGTATATCTAAAAGATTTTAAGTAGAGAAACTTAAATGATTGACTCAATAATAAAATGAGAATAAATAAATTTTCATTGAGACTGTATTATTGTGGGAAAATACAAGGGAATTAGACCTATCGAGAGTAATCAGATACCTTATCTAGTTGGGCAGGGGATGCTAGAATACGTTAGGTGCGCACATTAGTTGAGAGGTGAGGATCTCAAGGGAGTGTACCTGACCATTACATGTGTAATAAATAACTGATTTAAATGTAATTTAAATACTTGCAAAATATTTTCAAAATATTTTACTTGCGGTGACCCGTGTCAAAATATTTTGAAAACCTTTTAGGTGTCCAGCCACAGGGACACTAAGCTTAGAGATCCTATCCAGATATGCATGTAGCTGCAGTAGTGTGGAGGCTTGCACGAGATTACTTTAGATGCTTTAGATCATTCATTCTAGATAGGAGGCTTCCTTAGCAATTTATTTGGGCATGTTGCCTTTAGTCGATTTCTTTTATTCAGTTATGCATCAAATTGTAATCCGATTTTAGTTTTACTTATTATGGTTGGTTTATGTACTTGGAAAACTGATGATTTATTCGGTCTCATTTTTTATATCTGTCGTGTGATTGTTCAGACTATATTTATGGGTGAATGGTTTAGTTCATTTTATTTATTTTCTAATGTTTCACAATAAAAGATAAAATTTTACCCTAGCTTAATTTTAACATAGGTGATTAGTAATTAGAAAAGTTTTTCAACAGTGATGCTAAGAATGAAACCATTAATTATTACTGTTTAATTTAATAATGGATTGATTACCTAGGGTTAAAATAGGCAGTGTGTCTTAGATGGTATTAGAGCATCAAGTTTTAGTTTCCATAGGATCTATACGGCTTACTACGATTTCAGCGTAGCGTTTTTTGACCTAGATCCCTATTATTAGGATTGCTGCATTCATAATTTTGCATGTGAATTTTGTTCTTCTGCCATTATAATTTTATTGACTGTGAACTCATACAATTCAAATCTATTTTAAAATTCTACATAGGAGAAGATATCTGGCTAATGTGGGGGAGGCTCATCCAGAGCCACAGGCACCGTAGGCATAACCACCACAGGGGTCAGTGTCAGTAGCGTAGGTGGAAGAAATTGTAGTGCATGCAGTTAATGCAGTAATGACTGCCATGACTCAGCATTTCCCTCTGGTCCAGCAGCCACCGCATCCCGTGGCACCAGTTGTTCATGCACACCCAGGATCGTTAAAGTGGTAGAAGGATAGGGAGGCCTTCCAGAAGGGCCACCCACCGAGTTTGAGGGGAGTTCTGGTGTGATTATAGCGTGTTAGTGGAAGAAAGATATCTAGTGGAACTTGCGTGTATGGTTGACTATAGTGAGGTACAGAAGTAGTGCTTGCTACTTTCAGGTTGGTTGGAGTAGTGCTACAGTGGTGGGAGTCGGTTACCACCATGGTAAAGAGGGATACTATGACTATTATTGATTTCTGGGTGCAGTTTGATCGCAAATACTTTCCACCATGCATAAGAAGTTCAGTGAAATGACTCAAGGTGATCATTTTGTGACCGAATATGAGGAGGAGTTCACTCGTTTGGCTAATTTGTACCAGACGAGATGAACAATGAAGAAAGGAACAATGAGATGTTCATGGATAGTTTAGCCTGGAGGATTAGGCCGCATTTGATCGGTAATCCGGCATTAGTGACTTATACAGATGTGGTCAATGTCGCGGTGTTACACTTCTCGAATCATCATTTCCACGTGAAGGGAAGTCAGAAGGTGTGGGTCCATCCGGCAGGGCAAGGCAGGAGGTAGTGGTGCTAGTGGAGCACCATAGTAGAATCTGTCATGCAGACACCAGTGCTAGGATTTCAGACAGGGAGATCAGGCAAAGAGATTCAGATTTGGGGGCCATCGACTAGAGGGCGGTTACAGGCAGGGCCAACAGGGTCCTCAATAACAGTATTTTCCTCAGGGCCATCAGGGTCAAGGGAACAATGGGGGAGGCCAGCAGGGCCAATAGTAGGGTCAGCACCATTATGGACATTAGGGACAAAGGCAAAAAGATTTTACAGGATAGTGTTTTATATGTGGACAAACGGGCCACAAGAGGAGGGATTGTCCATAGCAGGAGAGAGCACCCCAGCTGTAGGGTGCCTCGTAGGAGCAGAAGTCACAGAGGCCACCTGCAGCACCAGCCCCACCCACACCACCACAGCAAGGACAACTACAATACAGGCATTTCTATAACGTCTGAGATTCCACCTTATAGCAGGCCCGAGAGGCACTACTAGCAGTAGCAGGTACATTTCCTATTCATGGGCTTGTAGGTAGTGTTTAATTTGATATGGGGGCATCACATTCTTTCATTGTGACTTGATTTGCATGATCTGATAGCCTATTAGAGACAACTGGAAGTCTTCTTATGTGTGTGGAGTCATCAATAGGTAGTGGGTCGCTTATACACTTGATCTGTAGGGGTGTGGATATCAATATGGGCAGATTATGTTTAGCCGTTGATATTTTTTTATTAGACATGGAGGGGTATAACATTATCTTGGGGATGGATTGGGTATCTAGATATCGTGCGATGGAAAATTATTTCGGAAGGACTATTGTATTCTCTATTCTTGGAAAAGAGATGTTCTTAGTGGCGATGTCTCTGCCCGAGGGAGGGTCAATCACACATCCGTATTACATTGAGGAAGAGACCCCATAGGAGGTAGTTGTTTTGTTAGACTTGATTCCAGTCATGAGGGAGTTCGAGGATGTATTTCAGGACGTACCCGGGTTTCCGCCTAGCAGAGAAATTGAGTTTGTTATTGACCTAGCACCGAGTAAGAGACCTATATCTCGAGCGCCTTATCGCATAGTCCCATATGAGATGTGGGAATTGAGGGAGCAGATTCAGCAGTTCCTAGGGTAGGGTTTTATTCCATGCAGTACTTCACTATGGGGTGCACCGGTGTTGTTCGTCAAGAATAATGATGGGTCTCTTAGGTTTGCATTGACTATAAAGAGTTGAATAAGGTCACGATCCGAAATGAAAATCCACTGCCTCAGATCGCTGATATATTTGACCACCTGAGGGGAGCAGCTTATTTCTCTAAGATATATTTAAGGTTCGATTTTCATTAATTTCGTGTCCGAGAGGAGGATGGTCCTAAGATTGCTTTCTTAACACGATATGGGTCCTACGAGTTTAGGGTGATGCCATTTGGACTCACCAATGCTCAAACACTGTTCATGGATCTGGGTTTTCGAGAGTTCCTTAACCAGTTGGTTATTATGTTCATTGACAATATCCTGGTGTACTCTCACTCTGAGGATGAGCATGTTGAGAACTTACGGAAGGTTTTACAGACACTTAGACAACACCCATCGTATGCGAAGTTTAGTAAATGTGGGTTCTATCTTCGGGAGGTACAGTTTTTGGGCCACATTGTGTCTGAGAAGGGTACTACTGTTGATTCAAGTAAAGTATCAGTAGGGAGAGTGGGGCCAACCCACGACACTGATTGAGGTTCATAGTTTTCTGGGATTGGCAGGATATTATCGAAAGTTCATTAAGGTTTTCTCAAATATTGAAGGTCCATTTATAAATTTGAGTCATAAAAGGATACCGTTTATTTAGGAAGACCATTATGAACTAGATTTTGATCAGATAAAGGAGAAATTGTCCTTAGCACATGTACTACCACTGCCTAAGGTAGGATTGGAGTACTACATTTACACTGACGCATCTTTACAAGGACCTGGAGTGTATTACAGCAAGAAGAAACGGCTATAACATATGCATCTCACAAGCTTAAGAGCCATGAGAAGAATTACCACCACGCATGATTTGGAGTTAGCCACAGTGGTATTTGACTTGAGAATCTAGAGGCATTATTTGTTGGGAGAGCAGTTTATAATATTTATGAACCATAAATTGCTTCATTATTTGTTCACGCAAAAAGATTTGAACATGAGATAGAGGAGGTAGTTAGAGTTCATGAAAGATTACTAGTTTGATATTCAGTATCTTCCTAGGAATGCTAATGTGGTGGCAGACGCGTTAAGTCGAAGGCATGCAGGAAAGCTAGCAGAGGTTTGGAAAGCGAAATGGAGAAAGCTTCGACACGATTATGAGATTACTATAGCTTGTATGTCCGTATTAGATGTCACTCCCGAGATTGTGATGAGGGTGGTGAAAGCACAGATGGAGGACCAATACTGTCAGGACAGAGTTCGCCAATTATTAGCTAATTGGGAAGAGGGATACTCGATTAGTTCAGAGGGAGGTTTGCATTTTAACGGGAGACTCGTGGTTCCATAGGTTGATGATTTAAGGCATGCAATAACGTCAGAGGCTCTTGGGTCCCAATTTATGGTCCATCCCGGTGGGGATAAGATGTACCAGGATATGCGTAAATAGTATTGGTGGTTAGGAATGAAATGAGACCTAGCAGAGTTTTTCTCGAAGTGTGCTACTTGCGATCTAGTAAACATAGACCACCAAAGACCTACATAGATCTTATATCCATTTGAGATTCCCGTGTGGAAATAGGAAATTATATCCATGGATTTTATTACCAGGCTACCATTATCGCAGCGGGGTCATGACTCCATATGGGTGATAGTGGATTGGTTAACCAAGGTGGATCATTTTTTTCCATTTCATAAGAATTTTGAGATCAAGCAATATGCATAGTTGTTTATAGACAAGATAGTACAATTACATGGGGTTTCGATTAATATTGTACCCGATTGGAACAAGATCTTTGTGTCCCATTTCTGACAAAGCTTTCAAGAGGCGATGGTCACGAATTTACGATTGAGTATAGCATATCACCCACAAACAGATGGGCAGATAGGGAGGGTTAATCAAATTCTTGAGGATATGTTGTGGACATGCATACTTGACTTTAGGGGAAGATAAGGGCAATACCTTCCTTTGATGGAGTTTGCATAAAATAACTCCTACCAAACCACCATTGGCACGGAATCATTTAAGGCACTATATGGTCGTCCTTGTCGGTCACCTATTTACGAGTTAGAAGTTGGGGATAATAAGTCATTGGGGCCATAGATGATTCAGGACACCATTGCTAAGATTGAGTAGATTTGAGGGTGCATTCAGATAGCTTCAGATAGATAGAAAAGTTATGTAGATGAAGACAGGAGGCACATAGAGCTTGAGGTTGGTGACCAGGTATTAGTTCAAGTATCTCCTATTAAAGGAGTTATGATATTCGGTAAGAAGGGGAAATTTGCACCGATATATGTGGGACCATTTCTAATTATTGAGAGAGTTGGACCAGGAGCCTATAGAATGGGATTACCAGAGCACCTATAGCGGATTCATGTCGTGTTTCACGCATCATCGCTGAAGAGGTACCGAAGGAGTGAGAAAGGTTTTTGGCATGTTCCATTAGAGGAGATCGACTTGCAGTCGAATATCTCATACAAAGAGAGACCGATAGTGATATTGGATCGTAGTGAGCATAAACTATGATCTAAAATGGTACCCTTTGTTAGAGTTCAGTGGGGAACCACAATGTGGACGATTCGACATGAGAGCGGGAGGATGGCATCATGAGCAGTATTCAGAGTTATTTACCGTAGGTATGTCCCAATTTCGATGGCAAAATATATTTATAAGGTGGGAAGTATGTAACAACCGGTATTTTGGAGAAATTAAAATTAATTAATTAGGTTAAATTAAATTACATGCGTGATGTAATTTAATAGAAATTAAATGTTATGGGTTGATTCAATTATTAATCGGAGAGAAATTATTAATGTTTATCGAATAAAATTACTAAGTGAATAGTAACAACATATTTGATGTCATAGAAGGTGATAATAACGTGGTAGTATTTTTTTCTCAATCGGTCGTCATGTGTGGCCTATATGAGGTCGATATAGGAAATTAATTGTCAATAACTTGGATGATGATTTCTAGGTTACAATTGAGTCCGGAAGGGTCAAAACAGCCAAAATAGTATATTCTGGTGTATAGTTTGGGTCCCGGGACAATTTTAGACAAAATTGACATCCCAATAGGGCATTTTGGTCATTTGGAAGCTTAGGGTTAATTAAGATACAAATTTACAAATCTTAGGGTTAACTTGTAGTTGTGAGAGGCTAGGGTATGAAGAATAAAAAACCCTTGGATGCTATTAGAGAAGAAAAAGAGAGCATTCTTGGATCTTAGGAGAGGATTCTTAAAGCCTTTCACCTTGTTCTTGCATCACCATCACGTTTGAAGGGTGGATTAAAAGGGAATATTCATCAAGAATACAAAATCAAATCAATCCCATACAAGGCAAGTATTTATCTTTCAAATTTTTATGAGTTATAATACCCATGTAGAGTAAGGTCTTTGAGTTAAGGATAATTGTGTTACTCTTGTGATTTGAGGAACAAAACTCATAATTTGGAATAGGATGGCATGTAGAATGAATGCAATTATATAGATTAAATTAAATCAAGAGTTCTTCAATTAAGATCATGGGATAAATCAGATTTTTTTATGAATTTATGTGAAGAACACAAAATTGTACGATTTAATGATTAATGGACATTTTAATCCGATATTGGGTGAAATTATATGTAACACCCCTCCTAATTAAATTCCGGGTGATCAGTCCTTTATTAAATTAAAAATAGAATGTTCGGTTGGTTCATTCTTAGCATCACTATCGAAAAACATTTAACATGTAAAACCACCTAATATATAATTAAGCTAGTGTCAAAAATATTTTCATTTTTAAACTATAACAAAAATAATCCATTTTTCAATTCAAGTAATAAAATAAAAACCATTCACCATACACATGGATATAATAAATACGAGTCCGAATCAAAAACTAAAATAAATAAGACTGGATAAAATACTCCAGTTCAAAATCTCAAGTCAAAGAACCATAGTAAAACCAATCAAACTAAAATAACCGAAAAGTAAACTGAATACAATCTATGAAAAAAATAACTAAGGATGGGCGACACGTGCCCTAAATAAATGTCTAGATAGAACTAAATAAAAATGATAGTGGCGTCTAATGCAAGGACCTACAGCTTCCACAATAGTTGCAGCACGCCACGTAATCCAAGTCTCTAAATCTAGTATCCCTATGGCTGAGCACCTAATATAATACATATATAGCAAAAGAGAAAAGAGATGCAAGAGACGGATCAGAGCCCGATGTTTTAAAACTGATTTAGCAAGTATTTAAAACTGCATTAAAGCAAGTATTATGTGCATGTTAGATATCGAACTCTCACATGAGATTTTCACCCCTCGTCTATTGTGCACGCCTAACGTACATCTAATCCCACCTATCTATGCCACCCAGTCTAATTAGTTCCAAGTCACACTAATACTAACTATGCTCACCAGTAATATTCCCGTATCGCCCATACAATACTCTATTAAATTAGTCTATGCCGAATAGCTAGTTAACATGTTTCTCAATTGCATAATAAATCTATTACACGCTAAGATTGATATTATATATCAATATTACCATGTCTACTAACTATACATAGTAAAATGATTTACATGTTCCTTTATATATAAATATAGTCACAGCATCCCTATACACACACACACACACACACACACACACACACACATATATATATATATATATATATATATATATATATATATATATATATATACTAATTATGCACCCCCGGGCTAAGACCCATTAGCACACCTAACCATATTAATCCCCCACCCCCGGGTTGGCACCCATTAGCGCACTCATTAATAGTATTCTTCCACCCCCGGGTTATCACCCATTAGTGCACTTAACAATAATATTCCTGCACCCTGGAGTTAACACTCATTAGTGCACGCAACAATAATATCATTTAATAGGCATACACACATCCTATTACAAATTAATAGGTATTCTCCCAACCCAAATGCATATTTTCAACATATAGAAATCTCTTATTACTATTCTGAATATAATTATTTCAAGTATTCTCTCTCAAAATTTCTTAAGATTAATACATCTCACATATGCCCAAGTCTTACGCCACACTTGCCTTAGTATAACATCACTTCAAATCTCAGTGTACTTCATAACAATTCCCACATTACAAGTCCTGAAAGATGTCCTAAAGGTCCACTATTCAATCCTGGAAAATACATCAGGGAGGTCCGAACCTATTAAGGAAAACGATCCGGACCCTTTTTTTTATGAAAAATGGTCTGAACCTTTTAATGAAAAATGTTCCGGACCTTTTTATTAAAAACGGTTCGGACCTATTATTAAGGAAAACAATCCGGACCTATTAAAAAATGGGTCGAACCTTTACCTGTGAAAAGGCAGCCCTACCCAGATACATTGTCTTCACCATTTCAACACCCCTAACCTCTACAGATCATTCTCAATCACCAATCAACCATTCTAAATCATATTCCTAACATGTATGTATGATTTCCACTAATATAACATCATTAATTCATTACCAATCAACAATACAATCTGAAATCCCCAAATAATTTAATAAAACCCTAGTTCTTACAATTATCATCCAAGAACATAAAATTTTTAGATTTTTTTATCACAGAAATCATCTATACGTGATTTCTAATCTATATACGTAAATGTATCAACCTAAATTAATCTCAGAATTCAATTCATGTATATCCAATCTCCAATTTTCCTAACTTTTATTAACAATACATGGGTATTTCATTTTTATACTAACATGAACATGGTTATTGCTAAAGGAAAGCAAGTAATAAACACTTGTCTGATTATGAAGGTTTGATTCGTTGCTTGAAATTGGTATAGATGTGTTCTCCTCTTTCCAATCTACGCGTTGATGATGTTTTTGATGAAAGATGACTGCGTTTGGCCTTGGAACTCCTATGAACCTTTTCTTCTCCTTCCTCTGGGACTCTCTCTTTTCTTTTACAGATAAAACCCAAACTTTAACTATGTAAGGGATATTAATGAACTCTAATTTTCTTCCATTAATTAACCCAAAAAATGCAATTTACCAAAACGCCCTCCCAGGACGTCGGTTAGGCCTAAGATTGCTCGGGGACCCCAACTAAACCTACAGGTACACTATTCTGACTATCTCGACCATTTCGGACTCAATGGCGCACTCAAAATTACCATACGAGTTATATAAAAATAATTTGACTTTTTATCCCATACAATTAGTTCCTACACGACTCGCACGCGTGTCCTGACTTAAACTACCAAACTATCGTCTTTCGCACACCGATAATTTATAAAAGTTAAATAAATCCATATTACATATACCCACAGTAATAATCAATGATTTTTCTCATTAATTATTAACCCTTGCCACGTTAGTTAATAATTATTTTAAATTCGGATTAATTAACAATTAAATTTCTCGACCTTTTTAATTTAAATAATCCCATAATTATTTAATATTATAAAAATACGGGGTGTTACATTATATGAATTTTATACATGATTTACATTATAAATCACCCGTTTATGTATATTTGATGTTTAGTTATGTTAATTGGGCGTTTAGAATTGTAGTATGAAAATTCATAATATCGAGATGAAGAAGAAGACCCCTAACACTTTTTGAATCAATTCGGTCCAAGGGCAAATCGACTCACCCATTAGGCAATTCAATTCGATTTTTCCTAGAATTGGAAGTTTTCCTTTTTAAGCCCTGAAATTTTGGGTAATTCATGAGAGTACTTTTGGTATATTTTTAAACTATAGAGGGAATTATAAAAATGATAGTAGGCCTAAAGTGGAGATTAGGATTTCATAAATTGAGACGAGTTAAGTATTGGGATAATTGAGAAAAAAATGCATAATTGATGAATGAATGAAATTCGAGATGGTTCACGAAGTGATGAGTGAACCTACATTTATGTATACGATGGGAATAACTACGTATTACATAATTGGTAATTAGGACCCTTAGAGTAGTGAGAAATACTCAAAATTATATGAATTGGAATTTTAATTGCAATTAATCGTACGTCGAATATGAGCGAGCGTTATATACTACATTCAAATGGGTGAAATTTGGTTGTGTGCAATACCTACTGAATAAAATATGTAAATATGTGGTTTGAATACCAATAGATATGATTTGATTATGTGTGTCAACATAACTATGCTTCCTGCTATGAGGAGGTTTTCGTGTAGAGGGCAATCCCACCTTGACGATTCCAGTGAGGTCTGAATTTGTGCCCTAGAACATGGAACTTAGGGTGGTCCACTATATGTTGTGTATTAGTGGGATTAGAAGGTCATTAGGGTACATTAGGTATGTGCGTATCCCAAAGGCTTAGAACCATGTTCACCTCCATTATTGTGTTGATTTATTTTGGGTTCAAGGAGTGTAAGGACATAAATTTCCAATTGAGTCCCTGTATTGTTTTGACTTAATTCCGTGAACAAAACTTGTTTGTAATATGTCATAGGGAGATTTTTAATTTGTCACGATCCCACTTGGTCTATGACATATTGAAGAAAATTGAAGACGCTGCGACAAAGGTTCAAAGAATTAAATCATGTTAATGTTTCATTTGTGTAAGTTTACTCGTCTTCAAAGGTAATTGCATTCCGAGATCACTCGGGTATGAATGCATATAATTAATGGTGCTCGGAATTATCTTTAATAAGGATGTATTTTTATAAAGAAATATACTTTAAAATGTTTTTAAAAGTGTTTTCAAGGTTTACACTACGTTTAATTCTGATAAGCTTCAAAAAGGAGTTTGACTTTACTGGGTCTCTTTAAAGAAACATTTTAATTGAAAAGTTAAAAAGTCAAACTTCTTGCTCGAACGACATTAGATCTCGCGTGAACGAGATATCTATGTCACTCGAACGAGATCCTCAAGTCGTTCAAATGACACGTTTTTCAAGGCAGCATGTTAATGTTATTTAAAGCGTGTTTCTATTAGAGCTTCGTAAGTGTGCATTCTGGAAAACATTTTACGAACCAGAAACTTGTTTGCACATGTTTTCTAAGGTTTACAAAGTATAAACACATCCTTAGAGTTTGCAAAGATCCGAGTTATCATTCTTATATGTTTAAGTGATCTTGTAGCACCAAAAAAGGTTTGTTCTAACATCAAAGGGTTTTGCGGTGAAGAAAAGAGAAGGACTTCTTATTCGACATCGTAGATGAATCAAAGCCATTTAGTGGAAACCGAGACATACGTGGATACGTGTGTCTTGGACAAATATGGTGGAAGACATAATTTCTACGTGGGCACTATTGAAGAATGATTGAAGATGAGAAGGAGCGTCAAGACCCGTGGGGATCGATTCTTAGTGTAAGGCTAATCTTTCTTTGTAAACCCATTATTCATAGTGATTGTCTGGCTTGGGCCGTCCGAGGATGTTTTCTCGTTTTGGGTTTTTTCCTCGTACATCCGGCGTTGTAAGTATTCTTTACTTTACGTTACTTACTTTAATCACTAGATGCATGTTTAGGATTAATCAAGATAATATTGGTCTAAAGTAAGAATTGTATTTTCACAACTTGGTTTGGTGAAAATTAAAAGATGGATATTTTTCGGGAAAATTTGGTTTTGTTTAAAAACACACATATCGGTCCGCACTCTTCAAATTGGTATTAGAGCTAGAAAACATTTTTTATTTGTTTTGTGATCCCGTGTGTTTTCAAAGATGAATTCTGGAGATATGAATTTTCTCGAACTCCTATTTTTGATGGCACTAATTACACTTATTGGAAGATGATAATAAGATGTTGTTTAAAATCTATTAATGAGCGTGCGTGGCTAGCAGTCGAGAAAGTTTGGACACCCCCTCTCACTATTGTAGGTGAGGTCACTAGTTTAAAGCCTATTGAGTCAGGGACCGAAACTGAATAAAGAGCTGCACAATATAATTCTAAGGGTCTGCACATTATTCCTTCACATGTCACACGGGAAGAATATAATAGAATTATGACTTGTGAAACTTCAAAAGAGGCTTGGGATATTTTGGCACTCACTCACGAGGGCACTAGCACAGTTTGGGCATGAAAGCTTCAAAATATCACTACACAGTTTGAGACCACTAGGATGTTAGAGAGTGAGACTTTTGATGAGTTTTATGCTAGGTTGTCCAATATTGTCAACTCATTGTTTAACCTAAGTGAGAAAATTCCTGATAACCATGTCATTAAGAAAATCCTTAGATCATTGCCAAGTAGGTTTGATGCGAAAGTGACCATTTTAAACTCCTTGGGTAGGTTAGAGTCGACGAAACTAGAAGAGATTGTAGGTGACTTACAAACCTATGAAATTGACATGATTAACTCCAAGCAAGTGCCTAAGAGAGATAAGGGTATTGCTTTGAAAACCCAAAAGGAGGAAATTAAAGTTTCGAATTCTGATTCTGATTTCGATTACGATTTTGAGGATGTTGCTTTGTTGGCAAAGAAATTTTAAAAAATTTAAAGTTTCAAAAGCAATCGAAAGATGCCAAGAAATTTGAAAAATTCAAGAACAACAAAGCAGATCCCACCTCTAAGGATAAGTTTGAGAAGCCTAAGAGATATGAGTCGGATAAGTGTTGTGAGGGGTACGATCACAGAGTTAAGGAGTATCCCACTAGACTTAAGAAATAGGGCAATCAACCCATTGTCTATAATGCCACCTTAAGTGATAGTGATCCGAAAGAGGGAGAGAGTTACCCCCATTGATCGTAACTTTGTTGCATTTATGGCATGTCATTTCAGCGACAACAATTCTCATGTGCATGACACTTCCGAGGAGGTTTTGAGTGTATCCCATATTAGTGAGGGTGAAGAGAGTGATGAGGAGGAGGTAGATGTGAAAGAGTTGCAAAATGCGTTTAATGAGTTGTATGACAAAACAGTGAAAGTGAAAAAGGCTAACTCTAAATTGCAAGCTAAGTTGAATGAGCGTGCCATAGAAAATAATGATAGTTTGATTGAGGACCTTAGGGAAACAGAGAAGAAGTTTAGGGAGAAACTAGAGTTTGTGGAGAAAGAGAAAGATAATCTCCGTGGTTTGATGGAGTCCTTGAAAACGGATATTTTAGAGTTTGAGGAGTCTAGGCATTTGCTCGAGTCCAGGATTCACGAGTTGGAGTAGGAATTGAGAGACTCGTCTAGATTCAAGTTTGATTTGGGGGCTAGGTCGGAGAAGTTAGATAAGATCCTAGGCACCATCCAAATTAAGGGAGATAGGGGAGGTATAGGCTTTGGTGAGAGAGTTGTTACCATTCCCCCCGCACGTGTGAGAAACACTAGGAAGGTTAGAAAGGGTCCACATATAGGTAATCATTCCCACCACCGCTACACTTGCACGTTTTGTGGTAGGAAAGGTCACTGTAGGCGTTATTGTTTCGACCTTATACAAGCTCCTAGGAAGTTTAGGAATAAAGTTGCCCCGGTTCCCCAAACCCCCATGCGTCATTTTACTCCTACATGGGTTAGGAAATCGAATATAGTGGCTTTAGGAATTAAACTTCATGATTGTCATTTGGGTGCACTTGATTCTTCCCATGCTAAATCTAAAGTATGACAGTGTTGCCTTGTTTGCCATATGCTAGTTTGCTTCATGATTTATTCATTGCTAGTATAATGACATGTGTATCATTTTTGTATTTTATTTTTCACTTGTTTGAATATTATTTGAAAAATACAAAAAGATTTTGTTTTCGAGAAAACTTTTGAAAACCCAAAAAGATTTTTCTTTTATTTGAGTCAAAATATGAAAAGCCAAAAAGATTTTCAGTTTTTATTTTTGAGTTTACATGTTTGATGTGGCATATTGGTGTGCTTGGACCCCCCCCCCCCCCCCCCCCCATCGTTTCATTATCCATATGGCTTGGACATTTGGTCATTATTATCGATGCTTAGAATGGTCTTAACCATTGTTTATATGGGGTTGTTTCGAAGTTGATATGCATCTTGATTCAACTTTGTATATATGCCAACATTACACACAAGCACGAGTTTATATGGATGTTTGACTTCTCTTGCATATTCAAATTTTGTGAGGCGTTCTTATCTCAATCTTGTAATCTATGCGTAAGTAGACTTAAGGATAAGTGTGCATGTAATAACCGTTTACGTGAGGTCTTAAATTGGTAAAAATGATGAGTGAATTCATGGGAAAGGGCTGCGAGAGTTCAAAATTAACTCGTCGTGAAAGCCACCGTTTAAAAGAGCCCAAAAGAAAATGTAATACGCTAAGAAAATGGCCAAATTAGTTTAGTTCATTCCAAAGAAAATGTGATATTATTCAGGGAGTTTGGATGGGTTAAAAATTTAAACATGTTTGCACAAGTAATCTTAATATTGAAACATTGCAATTTGATGTTATTATTTGTAGAATCGTCAAAATTCTAGATTTGTGTGCATGTAGTATCTTTAGTTCATTAAGCTCGCACTTTTATTGTCATATGACTATGATAAAGTTTGATGATTTATCGCTAACAATTAGAGCTTCTTGATCATTTCGATGTGTTGGAATTGTGACTCATTTGTTGCAGTTTCACGACTATTCATTCCATATCCATGTTTAAGCACATCGGTACTATGTTTTCATGTAACTCACATTTGTAGTTTTTATGAGTTTTTACGTTTTGTGTTAAAAGCCTACAGTTTTTCTTCTGTCAGGCCCTTCCTGGAATTTTTTTTGTGGAATTTTTTTCACTAGGCAAATATATAACATATTTCTGGGAAAATGTGAAAATTTGGCAAGTCGCGAGAAGTCGTTCTAACGACATCCCATGTCGCGTGAATGACCTCAGTACCTCGTTCGAGCGACTTCGCATCTCGTTTGAGCGAAGTCCTTTCTCATTCGAACGACAGGCTAAATTTTTCCTTCTGATTGGTTTGCAGTCCACTGCGTTAATTTGATATATTTTTGGTACTGCTGGATGTTTTTTTTGGACTGACTGGTTTATATGCAGGTTCTTTTATCACAAATTGGTAGTTTGCATATAAGTCCGTTTATCACACCTGATTAGATTGCTATACTCTTTGGGTGATTCTTGGTTTACTAGCTATTGATTTGTCATTACATGATCATATTTAGCTTGTTATTTCATGATTATCTAGCTGTTTTGATTCTCAAATTGGTATCCAATTGATTTAAATTGGTATATTCTCATGCTAGATACTTGGTTTGGTTTATCTTTTCATCGGATTGTCTATCTGAGACAAAAAGGGGGAGAGATGTATGTGATGTAGGAGGAGATTTGTTGAGTGTCACTATTGATGTCTGGATGAACATATTGTTTGATTATAATTCTTCCTAATTTGTTATCAAATAATTGCTCACATGTTTCAAATGATTTTTTCTTATTAGAAATATAAATTGGTATCATTTCTTCCTCCATACTTCACTGGGTATTTGTTTTTCTGTTTCATGTGTGTAGGTATGCTTCAGCGATTCGAGATTTCAAGACTACATCACATTCAGATAGTTCATACTTGTCGGTGCTACATATACTACTCCCTGTCCTGAATTTTTTATTTTGGGTTTATGGGATAGTATTTAGGCGTCATACGGCTTGACGGACCGGTTAGGCATTTAAATGGTTTAGTTTTGTCCCGGAATAGACAATTGGGGAGATTTGTAAAGACACAAATTTCCAATTGAGTCCCTGTATTATTTTGACTTAATTCCGTGAACAAAACGTGTTTGTAATATGTCATAGGGAGATTTTTAATTTGTCACGATCCCACTTGGTCTATGACATATTGAAGAAAATTGAAGATGTTACGGCAAAGATTTAAAGAATTCAATCATGTCGATGTTTCATTGGGGCAAGTTTTCTCGTCTTCAAAGGTAATTTCATTCCGAGATCACTCAGGTATGAATGCGTATAATTAATGGTGCTCGAAATTATATTTAATAAGGATATATTTTTATAAAGAAATATATTTTAAAATGTTTTTAAAAGTGTTTTAAAGGTTTACACTACATTTTAATTCTGTTAAGCTCGAAAAAGGAGTTTGACTTTACTAGGTCTCTTTAAAGAAATGTTTTAATTGAAAAGTCAAAAAGTCAAACTTCTCGCTCGAACGACATTAGATCTCACACGAACGAGATATCTATGTCACTCGAATGAGATCCTTAAGTCGTTCGAATGACATGTTTTTTGAGGCGGTGTTTTAATGTTATTTAAAGCGTGTTTCTATCAGAGTTTCGTAAGTGTGCATTTTGGAAAATAGTTTACGAACCAGAAACTTGTTTGCACATGTTTTCTAAGGTTTACAAAGTATAAATACATCCTTAGAGTTTGCAAAGATCCGAGTTATCATTCTTATATGTTTAAGTGATATTGTTGCACCAAAAACAGTTTGTTCTACACATTGAACATCAAAGGGTTTTACGGTGAAGAAAAGAGAAGGACTTCTTGTTCGACATCATAGATGTATCAAAGCCATTCGGTGGACATCGAGACATACGTGGACGCGTGTGTTATGGACAGGTATCGTGGAAGACGGAATTTCTTCATGGGCACTATTGAAGAACGGTTGAAGATCAGAAGGAGCGTTAAGACCCGTGGGGATCAAGTCTTAGTGTAAGGCTAATGTGTCTTTGTAAAACCATTGTTCATAGTGATTGTCTGGCTTTGGTCGTCCGAGGTTGTTTTCCCATTTTGGGTTTTTTCCTCGTATATCCGGCGTTGTGAGTATTCTTTACTTTACTTTACTTGCTTTAATCACTAGATGCATGTTTAGGATTAATCAAGCTAAAATTGGTTTAAAGTAAGAATTGGATTTTCACAACTTGGTTTGGTGCAAATTAAAAGTTGGATATTTTTTAGAGAAATTTAGTTTTGTTTAAAAACACACATATCGGGCCGCACTCTTCAAGGAGACATGTCGAACCAGTGGTCGTTAATGGAGTATGAGAGGTACTTGGACTTGATAGCAGAGTATGTCAGCATCACGAGGGGCCATTCTTGAGATGATATAGTTGTGTATATATTATATTTGTGATGAATATATATCGGTGTGATATATCTACTTATGTGGGACAATCGAATTGATAAAAGGTGTATATATAAAAGTCTTTAAGTAGTGAAACTTAAATGATTGACTCGATAATAAAATGAGAATAAATTAATTATCATTGAGGTTGTATTATTGTGGGGAAATATGAGGGAATTAGCCCTATCGAGAGTAATCAGATACCTTATCTAGTTGGACAAGGGATACTAGAATACGTTAAGCGTGCACATTAGTTCCGAGGTGAGGATCTAAAAGGAGTGTACATGGACATTACATGTGTAATAAATAATTGATTGAAATTGTAATTTAAATACTTGCAAAATATTTTCAAAATGTTTTACTTGGGCTCTTACTCGTGCCAAAATATTTTCAAAAATTTTTAGGTGTCTAGCCACAGGGACGCCAAGCGTAGAGATCCTATACAGATATGTGTTGCTGCAGCAGTGTAGAGGCTTGCAGGAGATTACTTTAGACACTCCAGCTCTTTCATTCTAGATAGGAGGCTTCCTTATCTATTTATTTGGGCGTGTTGCCTTCAGTTTATTTCTTTTATTCAGTTATGCTTCAGACTGTATTCCGATTTTAGTTTTACTTATTATGGTTGGTTTATGTACTTGGAAAACCGATGATTTATTCGGTGTTATTTTATATATCTGTTGTGTGATTGTTAAGGCTATATTTATGTGTAAATGGTTTAGTTTATTTTATTTTTTTACACATGTTTCACAATAAAAGATAAAATTTGACGCTAGATTAATTTTGACATAGCTGATTAATTTTTTAAAAAAAAATTAAAGTGATGCTAAGAATGAAACCATTAATGATTCCTGTTTAATTTAATAATGGACTGATCGGTAGGGTTAAAATACATGGGGTGTCGTTGGATCTAACAATAAAACTTTGTACAACCCGCTCTGATACCACGTGTTAGGATGAGAATGCTCTGGTACCAATTTAAGAGTGCTCTATCTTGATCTTAATGGAATATTTATTTAATTTAGCGTCCAACACACACAATTCCAAATTATTTATTATTAACCGTATGGCATGCATCTAGGTGATAAAGCAGATAAGATAAATCATGCATTCAATAGGAGGAAATTGAGGAAAAAAAACTTTTGAGTAAAACCTCTATAAGACTATCGACTTAGAGACTACTTGAAAACCGCCAGAAGTATAATGCACAGTACCTTCACAAATATCAAAAGAATACAGCTCCATCTAGAGTTGTCCACGCGCGGTCTTCCACGCTTGGTATCCACCGATCAGTTTTTGTCTTTAGTTGTGAGTTCCCTCGAGAATCACAAGTTCATCCATGGAGATTCCTTCTCCACAAAGATGTATGAAAGATACTAAAACTTTCTAGGGCTTAAACGAATTCACATGAATAATTTTCAGGATGTATTGTTGTGAATTAAAAATGTTTTAGAACACTAAACAAAGAAGAACTTTTGCAAAGTATATGCAGAAATGGATCTGGAAAAAGTCTTAAAAAATATTAACATGAAACAGGTATTTATAAGGACTTCACACATTTTGAGGCTCGTTCGAATGAAAATAGTTGTTTGTTCTAATGAAATCAATCTCATTCGAATGACCAAGTTATCGCGTTTGAACCATCTTCAAATAAACTTCTGACGAGCCAAAACAATACGCCCTCGATCGATGCACATTAGATAAAGTTTGAATAACCCTTCTAATGAAAATTTAATCTCGTTTGAACAGAATTCCCATATCGTTTGAATGAGGTTTAATATAAAATATTATTCTTTTAAAAATAAAAAGCCCTGTTTGTTTTTTTAAAATAGAGCATCCCAAAAATAATTTATATGAATTGATTTAAACTCTAAATTTCTTTATACCTTTATGGGATAACGGGAAGTCTTCAAACTTGGAGATGCTTAAGTTCGGTTTATCATGATAGTGCGTGATGATTTGTAACGGGATATGCTAAATTAGCCTAAACTATAAAAGGGCTTATACTATGAACAATATTAAATAAAATATTCTTACAAATGAGGAATTTTACATGGAATAACCAAAAGTATTTGAAGACCTTATGCACTCGGGACACATCTATTATCTTAAGAAGTCCTTATATGGTTTGAATCATGCACCCCGTGCCTGGTACGAGAGGCTCACTTCCTATCCCTTAGCTCGTGGATTCAAGAGAGGGGGAGGGGATAAGACGTTATTTGTGAGGAGAGAGAGTGGTGATATTTTTGTTGCCTAAATCTATGTGTATGATATAGTATTTGTATCCACATGCTCCCACCATGCTCACACTTTTGAGGAGGAGATGAAGAGTGAGTTTGAGATGAGCTTGGTTGATGAGCTTACGTTCTTCCTAGGTCTTCAAGTTTGTTAGCTTGACGATGGGATATTAACTTCTCATCCAAACATGCACGGGACCTAGTGAATAAGTTTAGATAGATAGTGCTAAGAACTCATGCACCCCTATGAGTACATTGACAAACATTAGCAAATACACTTTAGGCTAGGACGTAGAACAAACCCTTTATCGAAGTATAATAGGGATGGCTAGCCATCTCGATATTGCTTTTAGTTTTGGAGTGTGTACGCGATACCAGGTGTCCGCGAAAGAGTTCCATTTGCTCACACTTAAACGTATCATGAAATATGTGAGTAGCACTCTTCCCTATGGTATTTGGTATTCATGTGATACTGATGACTGTCTCTCTACCTACTCGAATGAAGATTGTGTCGAGGATATTGATGGTTGTAGGATCACCTCAGGTGGGTGTTTTTACTTTGGGAGTCCTCTTGTCTCTTAGTTGAGTAAGAATCAAAACTCCATATCTTTGTCCACAACATAGGCTAAGTATATTATTGCAAGGTGTTGTTGCACGCAGTTCCTATGGATGAAGCATATGTTGGAAGATTACAAAATTTCACAAGGCACGATGACTATTTGTTACAATAATACGAGTGTAATTCATATATCACGTAATCCGGTCCAACATTTGTGCACAAAGCACATTAGGATATGTGAGAATTTATTTGTGATCTAGTTGAGTAGAAGGTCATGTCCTTGAGATTTATGAGCATCAAACGTAAGTTAGCCATTACTGTCACAAAACCTTTACCTAAATTTGAGGATCTTAGGATTTATTTGGGTATTTGCACTGTTGATTGAGTTCGAGTACTGTATCTAGTGTAGGATGTTTATCTTGTTTATGTACATCCTATTTGTTAGATTGTATCATCATTGTATTATCATTTTTACTTTTTGATATATTTTGAAAATTTCCAAAGAGAGTTCTATTTTTCTGGATAAGTTTAAAAAATATGAAATGATTTTTGATTTAAAAAAAGATGAAAAAGTGAAAAAGATTTTATTTTGACAAAATTTTTGAAAAAGACAAAAAGAGTTTTATGTTTTTCCTTTATCACTTTATATGGATGAACATTTAAGATATTCAGATCACCCCTTCAATTCATCCATTCACGTGACTTTTTTGTATTTCTTTGAGATATGACTTTATTTCGTTAGTGTGCTTAATAATATGTGGATTCATTATGTTGATCATTGATGATTACCCACTACATGATTGACCCCTTGTCACATTTATTGCAAATGTGCATGAGCTTTTATGAACATTATACTTACTTGTCATGTGTCAACTACAATGTTCTCATCTCAATTTTACATAATAACGAACCAAATGTAAAAGGAGATAAGTTGTGCATGTAAGAGCCATTAATCAAATTTCATTTTCTTTTCAAAAAATATTATTATATGTTAAGCAATGGAAACGGGCTGCGAAATTTCAAAATGTTCTTTACATTAAAAGCCACCATTTGCATAAAAGAGCCTAAAAATATTGGAAGCACATAAAAACAAAAGTGCAAGGACAATTAGGTTAGATTCATTGATGATTCACTACACATGAGTATTAATTTCTTCAAAAATTTAGAGTTAATTCATAATATATGAGACATTTTGAGGGAGTTAAAATTCAAGATCAATGGATTTGCACAACAAACTTCCTTGAAAAATATTACATAGTTTGGCATTATTAGTGTGAGAATAGTTCAAGTTTATGGCATGTTAATTAAGTTGAATTAATTTCATATGAGTTCACTATCTTTAGATCTAAGGTAGATTTGAGTTCTTTCTTTAGAAGTGTCTCATGAATTCATGCACACTTGTTATGAATGTTTTTGTTGATTTTCCTGTAAAAAAAATGTTCACACAACTTCATTCCACATTCATGATTCGGATATTTTAATGTTATTTCAGGGTATGTTGTATTTATACATTTTATACTTAAAAATTTTGAAAAAATTTCAAAAATAGTTGCTGGAGAAAAATTGCTTTTCGAGATTATCATTACATGTGCGTTATTGATTATTCTTGTGATAATATCTTGCTTCTTAATGTGATGTTTTATATTTCATGACTAGTTTCTACTCCTTTGTCTATTATGAACAAAAAGGGGGAGAACAAATTTAGGGGGAGTTTTATTTTCTGTTTAAAACTCATATGCATCATGGTTCCTCTTTGTTTCATGTGTGTAGGTCACTTTCACTTTGATGATGAATTCATGGACTATACAAGAAGAAGACAAAATGACTAAGGGAAGAACAAGTTCAGTTTGAAGACAAATTTTCATTTATGTCATTCCATTTCTAGGGTTTAGGAGGACATTAGGAATTATTATCTTAGAGGAGTTTGTATTGAAATTTGGTTTTCGATTTTTTTTTTGTACCGGACTTACCAAAGGGGGACCATATAAGAGAAAAAATTTATAGTTGCTCATAGCTTAGTCTTTATTTTGTTTTTGGCGTATCCCGTTACAAACTAACTCGACAAACCGAATTCTAACATCTCCAAGGTTGAAGACACACCTACAAGATATGAAGGTATGAAATATGGGTGTTCATAGATTTTATAAATCATATGTTGGGACGTTATTTTTGAGAAAATTGGAGTATATTTGTAAAAATATTTTTAAAATTAAAAAAAATTGCCCTTTCAAGCAAGAGTAAGCCCCGTCGAACGATAATGTAGTCTCGTTAAAAATCACTTCTAACGATATTCAAATGAGGTCTTTTTTTAGGAGGCAGAGAAATCTCGTTTGAAGTACGTGGGAAGCACGTTCAAACAAAAACAACATTGTCGTTAAAATGAGTTGGATTCTCGTTCGAACAAAACACTAGTTTTCATTCGAAATAAGTCCACTTTCATTTGAATGACTGCACTGCCTCAAAATTCATGAAATCCTTATAAATACCTATCTTGAACCATTTTTTCAAGAGACTTTGGCAAATAAAATTTTGCATATATGATCCAAAAAATTTTCTACTTGATAGTGCTAAATATAGGTTTTTCCTTGTTAAGAGATTTTTTCTTATCTTTGTTTGTTAATTGCATGTTTAGTTCGTTAATTTAAAATTGGACTGTATCTCGTATGCACACCTAATTTAACCGAAGATAAAATTTGGTAAAAAATGAATTTTTATGTGGGAACCTAAGATACAAATCAATCCATTGAATCGTAGAATTTTCACTCCTCATCTTTCTTAGAGTACTCTTTTCTCACTTTGTTAAAACTTTTCTTGCCTGATTTGTACTTGTTATCTTTCTCAAAACTTTTTTTTCTTTCGAGTATTTTCTTTTATTAGCTTGCTAAATTTTTTGAAATTTTCTACAAAAGGGCAAGATCATCTATATCAAAATCATACTCGTTGTCAAAATAAACCTCATCTTTCTTTTTAGATTGAACTTTCAAAGCAATTCCCTTTTCCTTAGATTTAACAGATTTGGAAATATATCAATTTTATAAGTTTGAAGGTTTCCTACCAGTTCTTCTAACCTAAGAGTATCTAAATTCCCAATGAATTAAGGACAGTAACCTTAAGAATAAATTGGGACCGAAAAGATCTCAATTTTTTTTGCAGTAGGCGTCTCAGGAATTTTCTTGCCCAAATTATAACTAGAGTTGACGATATCAAACAATCGTGCATAAAATTCATCAAATGACTCAGACTTTAATAAAGTAATTGCCTCAAATTATGTGGTGAGATTTTATAGTTTAGAAGCTTTCCCAGTGTTGGTATCCTCGTAAGTGAGCTGGAGGGTATCCCATGCTTCATGATGTGGTGGAATTCATCAGGGATAATGGCTCCAAAAATGGTACTTAAACAACGTGAGTTATAATTACTCCATTTTATTTCATCCTCCATCCAAGTGGTGACTGGTTTAGAACTTATGAAATCTCCATTAGTCACAATAATGGTATCCACCCTCTTTAATAGACAAGATAAATACGCTCGTCCATCGCTTTTAAATCCAACCTCATTTGATCTCTCCAATGAGCATTATTAGACCCATCGAAAATAGGTAGCCTATTATACAAATTGTCCATAAAAATTCAAATTTGACAGATCACACAAAAACTTTGTGTAACATGTTCTGATACTCATTTGAGGAACCAGGGATTATATGGAATATTTTTATCTTAGGCCAAACACACAAATTCACTTTTTATCAAATTTTATCTTGATTAAATTTAGTGAACATGCAAGATTAAATATGAAGCCAAATTCCAAACCAAACAAGTAGAAGAAGAATTTGAGAAAAATATCCCTCTCAGTCAAAACCTATATTTCAGCATTATAAAGAGTTTGATAGACTCAACAACTTGCAGACTACTTAGAGTTTTATTAAGTATAACGTGCAGGTCTTCAAATGTTTAATAGATACGACACACTACAACACCTTCCACAATAAACATCTCTTGCCTTGGTATCCCCCAATCCTCCTCAGGAATATCAATTTCTTTCTTCTTTAGCAGTAGAGCCTCGACACTACAATTTAGTAGTATTAAAAATCTCTATAAGGGTACTTGAACTTGGAATGTTTTCTTCTTAATTTGGACAAGTTATTTTCAAAAATCTAAGGGACTTGGATTGAAAAAGTGTAGAGTTTGATCAGAAAATAAACTCTTAAAAGGCTTCTTAAAAGTCTAAAATGAGTTGTTTAAAACTCTAATCCCACATCTTTATTTATAGAAAAATTTGTTGCAAAGAGATAGGCAATAGAGATTCTCCAAGATATGTTCAAAAAAACAAAATCTCACGTACTCATTGAAACGAACTGGTACCTTGTTCGAACGTGATATGTTATCTCGTGCAAACAGCTTTCAACAAAACATTGAATGACATTCTAACGCTTACCCAAAATGTGGCATCCTATATCTCGTTCGAACATGGGAACTCATTCTAATGACATGCATAATCTCATCCGAACGATATATCCATTTCTTTCTAAGGAGTTAGTGAAATTTTAAAAATTCTTTTAAAATATTTTGAAAACTTTTTAATACAAACTCTTTATAAAATGTACCCTGGAAATTTAAGTCTTTACCAAACCACCCCATAAATCTTCTGAATGTTGTTGAGATGAATGATCTTCAATCTTCTAAAAGTCATCAGCTTCTTAACTTCGAATACATGGAAGTAGTCATAAAGGTGCAATGGGTTGTAACGATATAAACCAAAAAAAAATGAGCAATTCTCAAAATTGGACTTACAAAATATTCTAGTTGTGTTTGGTATGATGGATAACTATTTTGAGTTGTAACATTGTTTCTAGCACCTTAACATTTTGTGTTTCTAATCTGAATCCAACACCTACCACTTAGTTAGATTGTAGAAGGATCCCAATTATGAGGAAGCATCTCAACATTTTTTTCCTCTTTTTAACAATACCAGATTATGGAGAAAGCTAACAAAAAACTAGAAAAATAAACTTATATAAAGACTATTAGCGAATTAATAAAACACAAGATTTTTTAAAATATTTCTTGGTCTTTAAAGTAATTTTTGACATGTTTTTTCAATTATTTTCAAATTTAAGTGAAAAAATAATATTTTTAAATTTTTATTCCATAATTTATATTTATTTGCATGATATTTAGATTTTAAAAATATATTTTTATAGTTTTTCCCTATTTTATCATTTTTGTAATTCAAAATGTTTTTCTATTATTTACAAATTCTTAAATATTTTTCATAATTTATAATAATTTCCCTGATTTCCAAAATTTAAAAATATATTTATAACTTTTCCCCTATTTTTTATAATTTTTTGTTATTTAAAACGATTTTCTATTATTTTTGGATTTTAAAATAATTTTTAAATAGTTTTGTAATTTATATTTATTTTCATGATTTTAGAAATATTTTCTCTAATTTTCAAAAAAATTACTGTTTATTTATAATTTTTTGATTTCTAGTTATTTTTAATGATTTATTATATAATTTTCATTTTTTTAACTTTTATATAGTTTTGGATAAAAATAGAGGTACGGTGGTCTTTTTTGAAAATTTTGGCACCAACTAATGAATTATACTGACGGTGGAGTGCAAACAAAAATTTCAATATAAAACGAGGGGTGACAAGTCAACGGGAATCAAAAACTTTGGGTAACATTCTAGCATACTATGACAAACAAAACTGAATGACCAATTATGAAAGAATAAAATACTGAATCAACACAAAACTAACTCTGATACCAATCAGTGTTAATACAACATAATCCATCTTTGAATATAAGTACACATGTACAACCTGACTAAAAATAAAAGAATACAATAAAAGAATGAGCTAGACTTGCTGGACTCCTACATTCCTAGGATTAAGAAATAGCATGTCGCTAGAGAGGCTCCTCGAACAAAATCGCTTGTAAGGCAACTACCACAATAAGGGTCTATAAAAATAGTTTTTAAAAGAAAACGTACACAACAAGTCTACGTAGAATAGTATTATAATTGAATATAGGCCCTATTATAACTACACATCTTCCTTTTGTGTTTTAATATATTTTAAGTTGTTATTTACCCTACCCAATAATCTGAAATATCACACAGTTCTAAATTTCAAACCCATATGTATCCCATGTGATTAAAGTCTTGCAACATCACTCTTTAATCTATACTGTTAACTATAGTAGGTTAATTTCTTTCAATTGGAATCACCGAATGCACTATGGTCTCAAACCCTAAGGTACTTCCCATAAAATAACCACGATACCAATAAGAGGATCATAACTCAAGTCTATAGACATTTGACTATCTCATGCCAATGATACAATATATACATCTCAGTATATTTAGTACTTAAATTGTAAACATAAGTATATAGGTAGACATCCCTACTATAGATCATGTATATCTCTAGTATAGAACATAAAACGGTACAGTTATATCTACTTTCACACCATAAATATCACACTTGATAGGAGAAAGATATTTCACGTCTAACATCCTTACTTAAGCATAACCCTGGAACACAATGAAGTCATATCCCTATTGCCCTCGGGGATCACTAGTGCCTACTAGGTATGGTCCTATGTCGTTCCAAACCTAAGAACTCATCATAAGTAAAGGATAAATCACAATGCCTACACATCATTCATATCACCTACCATACCCAAAACCATACGAAAGAAGTCTCTCCATGAACCTTCTCAGTACACGGATACCTAGACATAACCCTGTGGTAAAGGACCATTGTGAATGGAAATATCATCTAATAATCAAGGCACCATCATGGTCCGCATCACACGTGCCCTATCGCTAAAATCTCTCTTAGTATAATATCTACGAGCTAAGATAAGGTATGCATTTAAAAATTAAGGCAACCAAGTAATTGCAACCCTCTCTAATATATTATAGTAACTACATGTACATCCTCGCTAGCGGGTCAACATAAATCTCGTACACGTCCCTCACTATCGGTTAAAGTAAACATACTCATATGTCCTCTTTATCATTCTAAAGGAAACATATATACATATCAACCCTACTCTATCGATTCATACTAGCATCACTATATAAAAAGGTATAACATATCTTTAACCTTATCTTTATCACCAATCACAATAACCCTAACCCTAATGTTTCCAGAATCTATGTATAGTCCCACCCTAACATACTCTAAATTACACGCATGTATATTCAATCTTGATTAGCGATAGTCCATGTCACAAGGAATCACATCTATGTATCAAACGAAACCAAACTTATATAACAATCAACAAATATGATACTACCTCACTCTAGGGCTTTTAACCAATTCTTAATCTCACCCTAAGGATATAACCCAATATGACAATCACAATGATTACCACATATCGGTCAATATCCCACTCCTCTATAACTTTTGAATTCCTAATCATGTCCTATTATAATCTTCTGTTTACAAATAAAGGCCTCATCCTCAAATTAACACCTTTAAATCAAGAAATCTCCCTAATATCCCAATACCTCAAATGCCAATTTCTAACAACTCAATTAATAAGAATCTTCCTTTATACTATGAGTACGTGAAAAATCTATACTAACAAATCCCATACATAGGCCTCAAAACCAAAATTCCAAACTAAATACACCAAAGTCCAAACTAGCCATATCTGATATCACTCGTCGATCGGTGGCCTAGGAGCGGTCGATCTGCTGACACAAAACTTCTAAAATTTCAATTTGTTACTGGATTCACCATCTTCAACCCCCATTTTTCTCTCTCTAACCTCCATTAATGAACCCAAAAACTCCATCCAAGCACCCAACCCACAGTCAAATGATAAAAACACGTCATCAACACAATTGGAACCTACTATCATCATCAAATCCCATATCTACCACAAGATTTAAAGGGAAACCCCAGTTTATATTCAATAACCCTAGATTTATCCAATTCTACAAATTTTCATGGATTACAATTAAACATAGGGTTTTTAACCAGATTCCTAATATAAAACGGATTCAATCAATGTCTATTAGTTTTAATCCAAGTTCATGAAGAAATCAATCACTGCAAAGGGGAAATCATCCTAATTAACATCTTTATTAGATTAATTACAAATTTTAACTAAATAATTATTTAGAGTATGATTTATAACATAATTTTATTTCTATTTCCAATGAATAGATAAAATATTTAGATGCATAAAAGCATAATCATATTCTATGTGAATTTGCCTCATGATATGTGGAGAAAATCGAGACAAATCTCCCAATTTTTTCTCTTATCTCTATGCTCCTTCTCTTTATCTCCTCAAAGTGCTTACCAAATGTGTTTTTATGATAAATGAGATCCCTAACAACCCCTCAAACCCCTTTAATCCCAAAATTGGGTTTCGGCTCCAAATGGGCCTCACCGAAATGGACTTAAAATAACTCCAAATAAGTTAAAACCTTGTCCGAGTCTTATAAAAACCCAATTGGCCTTTGAACCATCGTTTTAAACTAAAAACGGACATTTTACATATCCCAAAATCCAATTACTAAACATGATCAAAATAAATAAATAACAACCCGGTTATTAAAAAATTACCTTATACGAGTCTAGGTATTAATGAATTTAATTAATTAATCATCTTGTCTTAAATAAAATATCAAATCCAATTTAAGTAGCATATAGTAATATAAATAGTGACATCTCGAGTCATAACAATCACACATAATTAATTTTTATTTAATTTAATAATTTAGATAAAATATGGGATATTAGACCGAGGCAGAGTCAAAATATGGTAGAAATAACAAATGTAATGAAAATAGTCCATGTAAAAGTTCAAATGATATCAATGAAAGCTCTATCTTCACTATAAATTGTTATTGTTCCACTATCTTATCTACTGTCATTAGCCTTTAAGATTCTCGATCCAAAAAGATTCACACGAAGCCTTGGTCGAAGACATCTCAAGAAATCCAAGAATAATTAATCTACCATGACCAGATAACATTTCATTAGGATTATATCCCTCGGACAAGTCATAACCAGTGATGTCATGAGGTCATTTTAGCTATAAACCGACCCAAAAGACCATAAGGTTGGCTAAAGCATTGGTGAATCCTTATAAAGATGAGCATGTCACTGCCCAAGGCGAAAGAGGATGCAAACAAGAACAACAAGGGTCCGATAAGTTGATTTTTCTTAGAGATACATGTCTGGACAACACAGGTTCGTCCAGTAGTAGCTGGAAGCCAGGCCAAGTCGGCTAATAGCCGACCATAAGACGAAGGAAAGACTTAAATACTAGGAGGGATATGTTAAAAATATCTAGGCATTGTTCTTAAAATTATTTCCAAAATGACTTTTCTAAAAATGTTCTGCATGCTAAGATTGACCCTAAAGTAAGTTACATATTACATATGAGGACTAACGATTTGGCGAGACAGAGTGAGCAGAAATTCATATAAGAAATTATAATGCACACGAGAAGATAACAAGGATGAAAATGGAATATTCTTATTTATCCAACCAAGACAAAAAAATATGACAAGTTTGGTTACATAAATGATTTTTCAAAAAAAATATGAAAGACAAGCAAAATGTTTAAGTAGACAGAGGATTGTACGAAGAGACAGCATCGCAAGAATCAACAATCTGAGGATCTTGAGGATTTCCTTGAGTCATCACCTCAGGGGCTAATGGAGGGATCGACTCTTCAGTGTTCGGCTCGGCTGAGGGAGTAATATTAGCCTCCTGGATAAGAACATTGATATCCATGGCATCACCATTAGCCAAATCCTTGGTCTCTTCGTCACCACCTTCTAAGGTCGTGGCAACCCCTACTATGTTAGGGAAATGTTTCATAACTATGTATTCAAGGTCTTCATACCCTCTAATAAATAAGTACATGGTCTCTAAGTTAAAATACAAGGAGGCCTTGTACGTAGAAACAATAGACTCATAAGCCTGTATCTATCCTCACTTAAACACCGATTTGAAATTTCATCCAGCTCAGCCTTCTCATTATCCTTCTTGAGCTCCTCCTCGATCTTAATGAGAACTTTTATCTTCTAAGTTAGTCCATTATTAGGCTTATAATATCATCATTTTCTTCCTCATCTCATTTTTTTCCTTAGTGGCCTTATTTTGAGAAGTAACCAACTTCTCACTCGGGTTAGAAACCTAGGTTTCAAATTCCTTATTCATTTGTTTTGACTACTTAATAGTTAAAGCATGAGCCTCAAATACAAAATCCCTCTTACTAATGTTTGTGGACATCATGGCTTATTACAAAAGAACATAAGTGTGAGATCCACCAATAGTTAAAAATTAATAAAATATATAAAAGCACCAAGTATCACCATATAGGCCTTACATTGAGCATAGGCTCGGGGGGGATCATTATTTGTAGTCCTAAAATATTCAAAATAGGTATTATGACCATGAGAGATGAAAAGAGCCAAGGCATTTCCAATGTGGAAGATGATGGACTTCTTACCCTCCTTCATCATATCAGAGGTTACAGGATAATTTATTTCTGTCTTGTAAGCCTCCACTTCAAGGTACCTAAAATAAGTCTTAGTCCCCTTTGTCAAATGACAATCCCGTGGAACCTCCAATCATAATAGGTAACTTCCCAGGCCTCTTTTGCTCGACTATCCTTGCCTTCTTAAGGTCATGTTAATAGGCATAGGACTCTTATGTCCTTTACTTTGGATCCACTAGGGGCTCAAATTTTTTTATCGAGACGATAGATACCGCATTCTACTTTAGTTCGGCTTGGGACTCAGCCTTCTTCTTAGTAGCTTCATCTTGATTTTTATGAAGATACTCAATATTTACATGAGGGGGTGGTTTAGGATCCATTTCTCAAATGGATTGGGTATGAAAACCTAAGGTGTAAGGGGAAAAGTATGCACAGAAAAAACATAAGTATTCGCAAAAGTACAAGTAAAAAATAAAAATGCATACACTGGTGAAAATTCTTACATACGTTCTTCAACTTCTTTCTCAACCTCACATGTGTGTCGGCTTCATTTTGATCTTCAAACTGGTAAAAACTGAGCTCCATCAAAATCAAAAGTGTCCTTAAAGATTAGAGGATCAGTTAAGCAAATCTTTTCCACTAGTCTCTTCTTGGTGGGAGAGATCTTAGGAGTATCTCTTATTACAAAAAGACGATGACAGGTTAAAGGACAAATTAGTTAAGAAAGAAAATACAAATAATATCAAAGATAAATAATAACTCTATTCTTTCCACTCTAGCCCTAAGGGAACCTAGCAGTTTTAGGTCAAACTACCAATTACCCTTCAAATACGGGAACTTGTGCTTCCATAAGTAGTTACTTCTTTGGGTCTCCCTCAAACTTTTGATAGTATTTTTGTGAAGACAAATAACAATACATTGGATCTTTAGAATTATATTTTATCCCATATATGTACCAAAAGATCCCCTCATTAATGTCAAAGACACAACGTTCTCGCCAGTAAATTATTGATCCTACAATTTTCTTATAAGTGTTAGGCGATTGGGTTGGAGCCATGCCATAAACCTTCAAGATCTTCCTAACAAAAGTGTGCAAGGGAAGACGTATCCCCATGAATAAAGCCCAAATAGGGAAGCAAATTTAATCACTATGAAGACAATCATAAGCCTTCTCATCTCTATTATTCATCCTATGGTTATGCTAATGAGGATACTATAGAAATATGTTAAGTGTATGAGGTTCGATTCAAATATATCAGAGGCACAATTATTTTCATCGGTGGTAGAAGGATCATATGAACTATCATAATAAGGAGTGCCCTCGTTATTTTCCTATGACTCAGATGGGTCTAGAGGCACTGTCACTAGAGAGTTGTTAGGGTTCGAAGGAGGCCTGGAATACATAGCCTCATTGGTGGAGGAAACGATCACATATAGAGACTCCTCAGAAGTCTAGTCGTCATAATTACTCCCACCTGGATCACTCCTTCCACCGTCATCCAGGATTATAGAGGTCATAAACTTTGACGTGTTGTGCAAGATATTTGGAAGTTGATGTGTTAAACAAACTGATGAAGAAATATCAAGGGAAATGAGAATGGGTTCCTAGGGGTACTCCGAGAGGAAAGAACGATAATAAGAGGAATAGGTCTATGGGCCTTTGAGTAACACTACACCAAAATGGTCAAATTAACACCCTTCAACCGGTCAACCTTGTCATGGTCATTGACTGTGCTAAAAAAACACGCATTTTTTGTCACGATCAATGACCGTGATAAGGCTGTGAGAAGTGCAGTTGTCACGGACTTATCACGATCAATGACCGTGACAAATCTTATAAACTTGTCACGGTCAATGACCGTGACATGTCCGTGACAATTATGTCAGTAAAAAACCCTTCCCTCTTCTTTTTTCCCACGAATTTCTATTCCCTCCATTTCTCTCTCTCTAAGTGACTGCACTCTCTCTCTCTATGATTTTGGTACGGTTTCTCTCTCTATTTCTCTTCCATTTGTGTATATGTGTGTGTGTAAATGTGCGTCTGTGTGTGTGTGGTGTATATATGCGTGTGGGGGGAGGGGGCAGGGCTGGGGGTGTACATGTGCGTGTGTGTGTGTATATATATGTGTGAGTGTGTGTATAAATGCGTGTGTGTGCGTATATGTGCGTGTGTGTGTGTATGTGCATGTGTGTGAATGTGTGTGTGTGTGTGTTTGTGTGTGTGTATGTATGTGTATTTGTATGTGTGTGTGTGTGTGTGTGCATGTGTGGTGGGCAGTGGCAGTAGAGGGTAGGGCTGAGGTGGGGGATGTGTGTGTGTGTGTGTGTGTGTATGTGTATATGTGCATGTGTGTGTGCTTGTGTGTGTGGTGGGGGGGAAGGAGGTGGGGTGGGGTAGGGGGAAATGGGGCGGGGGGTGGGGCTTGTTATTTTTTTTAATTAATTTTTTATTGGTTTATTAGATATTGCCCCTCATATGCAAGTAGTTCCCCTTGTAAAATAATTGATTGATTAAATATTGATTAGTTGTTAATTTTTTTAGTAAATTAATAATTAGTGCCCCTTTCATAGGCAAGTAGGAGTGCCCCTCATTGTAAATTAGTAAATTAATAATTGTATACTTTAATTATTAGTTTAATTGATGAAAAGAATTAATTGAGTAGATGAATTAGAAGGAGTGCGGGATACACATTTGTTGTTGCTATTGCGGTTGGATTATAGTGGATCGATGTTCGGTTGGTTAATTTTAGAAGTGGCATGACCACTGGATTATTGTCCATATGGGGGTGGGATTTTTTATTGTATACTTTAATTGTTATCTATTTGACACACATGAAGATGTCGGAGAATGGAAAAAGCAAGTTTAAATTATTTTAAGTTTTACATTATTTTTGAATATTTTAGATTATTTTATACATGATTAATTTTGTAATATGCAGAAAATATGAAGCCTATGAGAACAATAAAAGATGAAAAACAATGGTATAATCAGACAGGGAATTTAGGTTGTGATTGTCATAAGAGGTAATTATAATGAAAATAGTCGTTATATAACGTTACATTACACTCAAAATTTACAACTAACCTAATTAATTTATCTATATTCTCATCTCTTAAAGACGGGTGATGCGACATCAAGGCTTGCTCGCCTAGCCACTTGACCCTTGTTCATGGCACAAGAGTACAAAAAGTACTGATTGAACGGTTACGTATTCGGCGCTAAAGTGTACGAGGAAAGTACAAATGTACAGAACTCGGGCATTTCATACAAGTCTCTTACTTTCTTTCGAGAGAGCGCAAAAGATAAAAACCTCGTTGAAGATGAAATGACTTACTATGGTGTAATTCAAAATATATTTGAATTGGATGTGTAAGGACATTTTTGTCCATCATCAATTTGTATGTCATACGCCGTTAATCCGTTGAAGAAATTCAAGATCGTATCTACATCAACGGATCCGAATATCAAAGCATCTTCAACATCATACCCTCTGCGAGAATGAACTTGGTAAAATTTTGTTTTTACGTTCCTTAAAGTTCATATTTAGTATTGGGAAATTTTTATAAAATGTTTTTGATAAAAATAAGAAGTAAGTTTTTTCAAGCAAAATGAGGTTTTTAAAAGTTTTTTAGTTTTCTGGGAAGCCGGACCGGTTCGCCTCTATACCGGACCGATCCTCCACCGGACCAGTCCTCCCTCTACCCGGACCGATCCGCCTTGCTTTGTCCAGTAGACCACGGATCGATTGCGAACCGAAGAAGCCAAAATTTAAAAGAACCGATCCGAGGTCGGATCGATCCGCCCCCAAGCCGGACCGGTCCGCCTGGGATAAGTTCAAACAGTTCCGTGAGATTTTAATCCACCAGCTCTTATTTTCTATATATATTTCTACTTCGTTGGTGTATTTTTTCAAGTCTTTGAGAAAACATTTTTAAGAGTTCAAACACAACAAGACTTCAATTTTTGATGTGCCAAACATCTTTTTGATTCACACACAAAAATCCCAATTACTTTTGTGAATCTTTTGGAACCCTAGAACAAAATCCTTGTATTTGTTCAACCCTTGTGGAGAAGCCGTCTCTCTTCTTCATTGCTGCCCTCCTGGAAAGGGAAACTTCTAGCCGACGACAAAGGAACCGACACCTGCGGGTATTTCTGTGTCAATATTTCTAGCCGTTGCGTTGGAGGTTTGACAAAGACACCGTACTGTACACTTGTGGGCGATTATCAGGTTGTATGTAAGTCAATGGTCTTGTACATTCTTCAAAGTTCTAGAAATAAAAGGTTTTGCCCTTTGGGGATTTTTCCTTAACTTTGTGTCGCTTGGTTTATTTGTTTATGGGTTGACATTTGCACTTTAGATGCATGATTAGGGGCAGAAATTAAATAAGTGTGCTCTATTAGAAAGTTGCGAAGTTAATCAATTATCACACCTAATTCTCACGTTCTCAAGATGATATAAAGCTTCAAAGAGGTTGTATTTTACTGTGACTGGGGAAGAGTTGAGGATAAAAATGCTTGTAAAGTTGATCCTGGCACCAATTTGATCATGGTTGACTTGTCCAAGTTGAAGAGCAACAACAACGTCAGCGATGAGCCATTTGTTTGTGCATTTCAAAAGGTCAACCAAGTGTTTTACTCGGAGTATATCAACAACGAGCCGTGGTCAATTGTCCTACATGCGCCAAAGCGTCTAAATAGTAGTGTGGATGACTTGGCTGCTCCTACCGAATATCAATCCATTTTTTATGATAACCCGAATTTGAAATAATTTTTCAATTTGTAATAAATATTCCAATTTGTACTTTATCAATCCATTTTTAATGCTTTTAATTGATTTTCACTTTATCATTTTCACTCTTTTTATCTTTCTCTCTTTCCTTTGTATATGTATGTATGTGGAGGAGGGGCAATGTGTGTGTAGTGTGCGTGTGTGTGGGCAGTAGGGGTGGGGGTGGGGATATTTAGGATTTTTAGTAATAGTACATATTGTAATACCCCGTGATTTTTAATGACTTTTAAAATGGTTTATATTTTAAATTAATGGATTAATTGGATTTTATTATTAATTAATTCATTTGGGTTTTATCCGGATTGTGGATATTAAAATGGATGATTCTGAATATTACTTAAAGATATTTAGGTAATATATGAATGTGATGTCATTGATATGACGATGTGATATAAATTCGGTAATTTGAATTTTTAGTCAGACGCGGTATGGGACGTGTCGGGACTAATTTATTAAATTAAAAAGGAAATTTATTTTCTATCGACCTTATAGTCATTTCGGCTGCGTCGTTGCGTCCGGAAGGTTCTAAATAGTCAAAAAAGTCTATTTGGATGTTAATTTTGAGTCTCGGGTCATTTGGAAATGAGAAGATAACCCAAAAGGGCATTTTGGTAATTTTTACAAGGGCGGTGAATAGTAATTTCGGGTTTTGTCTTATTATAAGTATTTGGAGATTAGTTGAATGTGGGTTCATTCATCTCTTCTACAAAAATTTGAAAGGTCATCTTCTTAGAGAGAGTGAAAGGTTGCTTCGGAAGAGAAAAACTTGATTGGAAAGGAGGAGAACTAAAGACCAAAGGTCACCACCACCAACCACCACCAAAAGTGGACGGAAAAAGGGAGAACCACCTATGTTATTCAACTCCAAAGGATCAGATCTTCAGTAAAGGCAAGTGTTTGATATTTGCAATTTAAGTTCGTATATTGTCCATGTTAGGATAGTTATAAAAAGAGATGATTTTCATGCTTGGAAGATGAAAGGATATAGTTGTTAATGGATTTTTGGAATCTAAAAATATATAGGAATTAAACTCATGTTTTAGGATGATAATAATCCAATAAATATTCATCAATCCGTGGAAGAAATTCTGAAAATAATTTAGTGTTCTTGAAGATAATATGTTGATAATTTTCTGGAAAAAGAGGCAAAAACGAGTGGAATGAGAAGAGCCAATTTGGAATGTTTAGATCTTCTTTTTGAGTGCATTTGGATGAGATTTAAGAAAAACTCAAAACACATACCTGACTCAATTTTTCATGTAGAATCCAAATCTGAAGTCGTATTGGTGATTCGAATAATTTTTGGATCTGATTTTTCGGAGTATTGAAAATATGAGAATTCGTGATGTTTTTTCTTTTTAATGTTGGTTCTTATCCCAAAACTTTTGTAGATCTTTGGTGATTATTAATTGGATATTATGGGACTTAGAAAAGATCAGTAGACCCTTGATAAGATTTGAATTAATTTGATTGGGATTTAAATTGATTAGAATGATGATAATTAAATTAAAGAAATTTCGGTTACTAGATTCATTTGTTGGATTATAATTGGTTTGCTTGAGGATTAAGGATAGGTCCAGTAGTGGTGATTGAATGTAACACCTGGGTAGCCTTAGGATTACAATTTGAACATCAAGGACTGAGTTTAAGCTCATTATTTATTGTGCAAGGACTAAGTGTAATACGAGCGCTTAGCAGTGTGACTCCTGGATAGAGATGGGAGTTTAGAACACATTTGGTTGAAAGAGGGTATGAGGTTATCCCAATCACGTATTTAAAGTTGACGGACCTCCTCGATCGACAAAGTTAAGTAGTAGTGTATTGGAGGGGTTCCTTGTTTGGATTTCGCTTTGCGAGACGCTCCGTGCATGAACCTTAACGACGTCGGGAGTGGAGAGATGTTATGGGATGCGAGGATAATTAAATTATGAAGTAAAGATATAACATTTTAATACGTGATATTTAAAGAGATATAATGCTACGTAAGGGAATAATCTAAGGTTAATGTGAGTACCTTGTTGTTAGTATACTATAGGTATGATAATGCCTATTTGATTGATTGATTATTTATGTGTATGACATACCTAGCTTACTTGCTATCGGTGGGAGGTTTGCACATGAGGGCAGTCATATCCTGATGAATCCATGGGATCTTTGATTTGTCGCTCGAGAACATAGGTCTATGAAAGACTTATCGGGGAGTTGATAAGTCCGCTGACTATGGGTACGTAGGTATGTGCGTGACCCATGGGTATGAGAACTATGTTCGCCTCCAATGATTGTGTTGTTGTTTGTGGTTCGAGGAATCTTAACGAACCTTTAGTCCCTTATTCGGCGACAAGCGATATTGGGACATGATAGCAGAGTAATGCATTGCACCGCAGCCGTGACTCGGGGTTCCGTATTATATATGAATATATATATAATGGATTAAATGAATGATTGGATTTATTGTGGTTAAATCATCTACTGTGTGACAATTGTAGATATCGGTGATTAGAGAAAGATAATGGAATTAAGTTAATGAATGTTTATTCTTAAAGAATTGAAAAGCTTAACTCATATTAATGAGAAATGATTCATGTTAATGAGAAACTAATCATATAAATGAGAAATGATTCATGTTAATGAGAAACTAATCATATAAATGAGAAATGTAAATGAATAATAATGTGACGTATGGTATGGGACATACGGGGATTATGATATGGGAATGGAATTATAATATGGAGCCTAGAAAAGAGGAACCATTAACTAGCAGGTTAATAGGAAACGTTAACTGTGCACTCTAGTTGAGAGGTGAGAATAGCAAGTGAGAGTTGGATCTAACATGTACATAATAAATGCTTTATTGCACTTGTTAAATACTTGTTGTTTTAAAAATCATTTACACATTCGGGCTCTGACCCGTTTCCTTGCATATTTTCTTTTCTATTGTATCTTTTATATCAGGTGTCCAGCAATAGGGACGCCAACCTTAGCGGATTATGACAGGCTATGGATCTATGGAGTTTTGCTTAAACGCCTATCATCTTTTTGATTCACAGTATTCTTAGTTAGGGCATGTCGCCCAAAGGATTCAATTATCTTTTCTATCGAGGTCAAATACTATTGTATTCGGGTCTTTTTAATACAGTTGTAATTGATGGGATTACTATAATGGATTAACATTATTTGGGAATGTTTATTCCAATTGAATTTAAATTCTTTTGTGTTATTTATTGTGTTATCAGTGTTGTAGAATAAAATGTGTAGTGTTATTCTTAAACTAAAAATGGTTTTGTTGAAATTTAAATTTGGAAAGTTTTTAACACCAGCTTAATTGGGTATTGGGTGAGTTGTAATTGTTTTCGACAGTGATGCTAAGAATGAGCAAACTGTATATTATGTTTTAATTTGGTATGGGACTGGCCACCCCGTATTTAATTAGGCGGGGTGTTACACATATTATGAGTTAGATGTTGTTATTTTGGAATTCAGAATTGAGGTGTTAAACAGTAATAATTCATTCGAATTTGTAGTAATTGTACATATTTCCATGTCTTCTTGTAATTCATTTGGATTTTTACTAATAACAACATTTTTTTATAGAAAATGTCTCCTTCAGGTATTAAGGCGAGGATGATGATGATGATGTCGTCTGGGCTCGATCGTTGCAGAGGCGACGAGGGCTCCTAGGCCCCTAGGCTCCCCAAATGGGGAAAATTTGGGATGGCCATTGAGAACAAGACGAGGCTATTAGCGCGATCTCTCGAGCTGGTAAAGACGATCATTGGCCCGGGGTATAGTAGTTGGATGGAGGTGCCAAATGAGCTCAAGTTAGCTATTTGGGTGGCACTAGAGGTAATGTATTTATATTTATATGAATATGAATATTTCTATTTCTATTTCAATTTCAATTTCAATTTCAATTTCATTTAATATTTATATTTATATGCAACTAACATTGTATTTGTTAGACAAGAACAATTCAGCCTGGACCCAAAACTACGCGATTCCGTCTTGGAGCAGTTGAGGGAGCAACACAAGACGTGAAAGAAAAATATGCAGACCCGGTACTTTGGGAAGACCCGAGACTCCATTATCTGAATACGTGACTCCATCCCGCCGAAGGAGCCGATCTCATTGGCACAATGGCAAAAGTTCATTGACAATGATATCAGGGAGAGACAATTGGCATCTCGCCAATCGGGGAGGGAAAATCGGGAGAAAAAGATGGACGTGCACTAATCTGGTCGGACGTCTTATGCCAAGGTGGAGCATAGGATGATGGTAAGATTTAATTTTTCTATAATTACATAAATATGTTATTCTTCATTATTTTAGTTTGCGGAGCCGATACTAATTTTTCATTATTTTATTTCAGGGGGCGGGGAGTGGCCCTGGGGGTATGCCGCATAGGCTCGATACTTATGTGGCTATTCACACGAAAAATGGGAAGGATAAAGAGGTGTCACCGATTGTTGCATCCCCGATTGTAAGTAATCCGACAGTTTACTTCTTGTTAATTACGTTATAATTTTTTTATTTACTTATTTAACTAATCATGTGCTTTTTGTCGTTTCAGGCAAAGCTTAAGGAAATGCATGAGTCGCATTCTGATGCCGACAAGGCATGTTTCTCCACAGATGCACTCAGCCAAGTGCTTGGCACTGATCGCAAGGGGAGGACAAGGGGGGTGAGCTCGCGGGTGGCCAAATCTATGATCATCGGATTGGAGACGAGCAACACCAGGTTGGCCCAAACGGTGGACTCGCATGACGTAAATCCGTCTCGTTTGGAGGCGACGGTCCAAGATATGTTCTCATTCACGAAGCGTTCATTGGGAGAAAACCGTAAGGGGAAAGGGAAGGAGAAGGTGGTGGAGGAAGAGGTGCAGGAGGATGAGAATGTGGAGCTCACTGTGTGGACATCCCCGATCCTCACCTCACAAGTGGGCGCGTCGTGGAAAGGATCCTTCGGGTCCCACGCGTCCCTCTAGGGAGCGCTTCGGCCGGCGTCGTTTGTGGTATAAAAATGTAGAGAGATTCAGAGTCTCCAGTCTATTTTACTCAAAACAGACAAAAGAAAAAAGGGTAAGCCACCCTGAAGGATGGCATCCAAAGACATACTGGTGCGTGCTAAACCAAGATGATTCGAGAAGGGTTCGAAGGCTTAGTTACGAAATTGGAAGGTGTTAGGCACCCATTCCGCCCTTTCGGTCTCTCATGAATATTTGTTATTTTACTTTTGTCCCCCCCCCCCCCCCCCCCCGTGATATGTGTGCATGTGTATATATAGAGTGGAGGTAGGAATCCTCGACTTGTATCATGGAAGAGATAAAGTGAGTCATCCATAGGAAGGTATAATATTAGAAAAATAAGATTTACGTGATTACCCCTACGTTGATCGTTATAATGGAACGATAACGCATATGGAGCAATACATTATTAAGGGAAAGTATATAGAATATAAGGAAAATGGATTTAGAGAAGATAGAAAATGAGAGAAAAAGTGTGGAAAAGGACTCGAGTCTCGGTTTTTACCCAGAGACGCCTACGTAGCCTATAAAGGCATCAAAGTCCACGTTGTTCGCATACAAAATGAGGGGTGGGGTTTATCCCATAAATCCAAATAGGCGATCTCTTATTTGTTTTTTGGGATTTATTTATATAAAAATAAGAGATGTGCGATAATACTAAATAAAAAGTATATTAGGATGTGTGGGCTGAGATAATAAAAAGTGCTACGTAATAAAGCCAGTTATTGAGAACTCAAGAGAATTTAAAGAGAAAGGTGAGAAAGTTGGACCTTCTTGAAGATGTTAAGCTTGATCTTGAATGTTGGAGAGCATTACTTGCACTTGGATGATGATGAAGAGTGGCTAATTCACCAAGTTTGATGAAAAGGATGATGAAAAGTGGAAGTAAAAAGGGGATTTGGATGTTGAAATCACGCTGCCTTCGAGAGAGGTTTCTGGGATTCGTAGAGAGAGGTTTTTATCAGATATGGGCTCCTCTAGAAAATGAGGTGAAGGCCTCCTTTTATAGGCCCAGGTGGATGCCGATCGGCATAGACCTGTTCCTGCCTATCGGCAGCTGCCGATAGGCAGGGTCTGGAACCTGCCATTTGGTAGTGCGCTTAAGGCTTTTTTAGAAAATTGATCGCCGAGGGAAAACCGTTGGTCAGAATAGTGCTCAGGACATACCATTGGAAAGGTAGTTCAGAGACCTTTGAAAGTCATTTGGACCGCTCCCGAGTTCGGGAGTTGACTTTGGGTCAAATATGGCTCGGAAGCATTTACTATCCATTGGATGGGGAATCGCTCGGACGAAAACGGATCGTTCGTCCACATGGTAAGTCTGAATCTCGCATGGGGTGGACCATTGGAAAGGTTAGGAGATGTAATTCAACATTACAAATAGTTTGACCCAGTTTGGAGAGTTGACTTTGGTAAACCAGGCCCGGGAAGCGCTCGGTGGCCTCCCGAAGTCAAACAGATCGTTCGTCCGCATGGAAAGTTGGAATCGCGCATGGGATAGACCGTTGGAAAGGGTATTCAACACCCTTTGAAGATTCATTTAGCCTAGATCGAGCTTAAGAGTTGACATAGGTCAAACAGAGCCCGGGAGCGCTCGGTTGCCTCTGGGTTAGGTTTCGGATGCAAACGGATCGTTCGTCCTCATGGTAAGTCGAAATCGCGCACGGGGTGGACCATTGGAAAGGGTATTCAGTTCCCTTTGAAGATTCATTGAGTGTCGATAAAGACGAAGAGTTTGACTTTTGGGTCAAATCGAGCTGGGGATTGCCCGATGGCTTTCAGGTCAGTACTCGGGACGTGACCTGGGTTTACAGTGATGAAGGGATGTACTAGGGACCTAAGGAGAGTTAGGGGGTAACAGAATGGGGTGTCTATAGAGTCCCTTAACGGGTGAGTTTGGAACAAATAATGACCGTCGAATAGACACCACATGATTCTTTTGAGGGAGTATGACCGATCCAGAGGGTCGAGGCCGATTCTGAGGACCTAAGGAGTGCGCTGGGGATGACCAATTCTGTGGGTCAAAGTCGAATCTTCGGGCTTAGGGTAAAGGTCTACTGGGGTCAATTATGACCTAAAGAGTGATGATGATAGAGGACCGAGGTTAATTCTGACCTAACTCAGGTGACGATCCAAGACCGAGGCCAATTCTTACCCGAGAGTGTTGACGACCGAGGACCAAGATAAATTCTGACCTAACTCAGGTAATGATCCAAGACCAAGGCCAATTCTGACCCAAGAGTGGTGACGACCGAGGACCAAGATCAATTCTGACCTAACTCAGGTGACGATTCAAGACCGGGGCCAATTCTGACCCAAGAGTGATAACGATCGAGGACCAAGGTCAATTCTGACCTAACTCAAGTGACGATCCAAGATCAGGGCCAATTCTGACCCAAGAGTGATGACGACTGAGAATCGAGGTCAATTTTGACCTAACTCAGGTGACGATCCAAGACTGGGACCGATTCTGACCCAAGAGTGATGACGACCGAGGACCGAGGATCGAGGTCAATTCTGACCTAACTCAGGTATCGATCCAAGACAGGGGCCAATTATGACCCAAGAGTGGTGAAGACCGAGAACCGAGTTCAATTCTGACCTAACTCAGGTGATGATCTAAGATCGGGGCCAATTCTGGCCCAAGAGTGGTGATGACTGAGGATCGAGGTCAATTCTGACCTAACTCAGGTGACGATCCAAGACAGGGGCCAATTCTGACCCAAGAGTGGTGACGACCGAGGACCGAGATCAATTCTGACCTAACTCAGGTGACGATCCAAGATCAGGGCCAATTCTGACCCAAGAGTGGTGACGATCGAGGACCAAGGTCAATTCTGACCTAACTCAGGTGACGATCTAAGACCGAGGCCAATTCTGACCCAAGAGTGGTGACGACCGAGGACAATTCTGACATAACTCAGGTGACGATCTAAGATCGAGGCCAATTCTGACCCCAAGAGTTGTGATGATCGAGGACCAAGGTCAATTCTGACCTAACTCAGATGACGATCCAAGACCGAGGCTAATTCTTACCCAAAAGTGGTAATGACTGAGCATCGAGGTCAATTCTGACCTAACTCAGGCGACGATCCAAGATCGGGGACAATTATAACCTAAGAGTGGTGATGACTGAGGACCGAGGTCAATTCTAACCTAACTCAGGTGATGATCCAAGACCGGGGCCAATTCTGACCCAAGCGTGGTGACGACCGAGGACCGAGGCCAATTCCGAACAAACTCAGGTGAAGATCTAAGACCGGGGCCAATTCTGACCCAAGAGTGGTGACGACCGAGGACTGAGGTCAATTCTGACCTAACTCAGGTAACGATCTAAGACTGGGGCCAATTCTGACCCAAGAGTGGTGACGACCAAGGACCGAAGTCAATTCTGACCTAACTCAAGTGACGATCTAAGATCGAGGCCAATTCTGACCCCAAGAGTTGTGATGATCGAGGACCAAGGTCAATTCTGACCTAACTCAGGTGACGATCCAAGACCGGGGCTAATTCTTACCCAAAAGTGGTAATGACCGAGCATCGAGGTAAATTCTGACCTAACTCATGCGACGATCCAAGATCGGGGACAATTATAACCTAAGAGTGGTGATGACTGAGGACCGAGATCAATTCTAACCTAACTCAGGTGATGATCCAAGATCGGGGCCAATTCTGACCCAAGCGTGGTGACGACCGAGGACCGAGGTCAATTCTGACCTAACTCAGGTGATGATCTAAGACCGGGGCCAATTCTGACCCCAGAGTGGTGACGACCGAGGACCAAGGTCAATTATGACCTAACTCAGGTAACGATCTAAGACTGGGGCCAATTCTGACCCAAGAGTGGTGATGACCGAGGACCGAGGTCAATTATGACCTAACTCAGATGACAATGCAATATCGGGGCCAATTCTGACCCAAGAGTGGTGACGACCGAGGACCGAGGTCAATTCTGACCTAACCCAGGTGACGATCCAAGACCGGGGCTATTTCTGACCCAAGAGTTGTGACGATCGAGGACCGAGGTCAATTCTGACCTAACTCAGGTGAGGATCCAAGACGGGGGCCAATTCTGACCCAAAAGTGGTGACGATGGAGGACCGAGGTCAATTCTGACCTAACTCAGGTGATGATCCAAGACCGGGGCCAATTCTGACCCAAGAGTGGTGATTGTTGAGGACCGAGGTCAATTCTGACCTAACTCAGGTGACGATCCAAGATCGGGGCCAATTCTGACCCAAGAGTGGTGACGGTCAAGGACAGAGGTCAGTTCTGACCTAACTCAGGTGTCGATCCAAGACAGGGTCCAATTATGACCCAAGAGTGGTGACGACCGAGGACCGAGGTCAATTCTGACCTAACTCAGGTGATGATCTAAGACCGGGGCCAATTCTAACCCAAGAGTGGTGACGACCGAGGACCGAGGTCAATTCTGACCTAACTCAGGTGACGATCCAAGATAGGGGCCAATTCTGACCCAAGAGTGGTGACGACCGAGGACCGAGATCAATTCTGACCTAACTCAGGTGACGATCCAAGATCGGGGCCAATTCTGACCCAAGAGTGGTGACGATCGAGGAACAAGGTCAATTCTGACCTAACTCAGGTGACGATCTAAGACCGAGGCCAATTCTGACCCAAGAGTGGTGATGATCGAGGACAATTCTGACCTAACTCAGGTGACGATCTAAGATCGAGGCCAATTCTGACCCCAAGAGTTGTGATGATCGAGGACCAAGGTCAATTCTGACCTAACTCAGGTGACGATCCAAGACCGGGGCTAATTCTTACCCAAGAGTGGTAATGACCGAGCATCGAGGTCAATTTTGACCTAACTCAGGCGACGATCCAAGATCGGGGATAATTATATCCTAAGAGTGGTGACGACTGAGGACCAAGGTCAATTCTAACCTAACTCAGGTGATGATCCAAGACCGGGGCCAATTCTGACCCAAGAGTGGTGACGATCGAGGACCGAGGTCAATTCCGACCTAACTCAGGTGATGATCTAAGATCGGGGCCAATTCTGACCCAAGAGTGGTGACGACCGAGGACCGAGGTCAATTCTGACCTAACTCAGGTAACGATCTAAGACTGGGGCCAATTCTTACCCAAGAGTGGTGACGACCGAGGACCGAGGTCAATTCTGACCTAACTCAGGTGAAGATCCAAGATCGGGGTCAATTCTGACCCAAGAGTGGTGACGATCGAGAACCAAGGTCAATTATGACCTAACTCAGGTGACGACCCAAGATCGAGGCCAATTATGACCCAATAGTGGTCACAACTGAGGACCGAGGACAATTCTGACCTAACTCAGGTGACGATCTGAGACTGGGGCCAATTCTTACCCAAGAGTTGTGACAATCGAGGATCGAGGTCAATTCTGACCTAACTCAGGTAACGATCCAAGATCGGGGACAATTTTGACCCAAGAGTGGTGACGATCGAGGTGAATTCTGACCTAACTCAGGTGACAATCCAAGATCGGGGCCAATTCTGACCTAAGAGTGGTGATGACCGAGGACTGAGGTCAATTCTGACCTAACTCAGGTGACAATCCAAGACAGGGGCCAATTCGGACCCAAGAGTGGTGACGACCGAGGACCGAGGTCAATTCTGAGCTAACTCAGATGACGATCCAATACCGAGGCCAATTCTGACCCAAGAGTGGTGATGACCGAGGACCGAGGTCAATTCTGACCTAACCCAGGTGACGATCCAAGACCGGGGCTATTTCTGACCCAAGAGTGGTGACGATCGAGGACCGAGGTCAATTCTGACCTAACTCAGGTGACGATCCAAGACTGGGGCCAATTCTGACCCAAAAGTGGTGACGATCGAGGATCGAGGTCAATTCTGACCTAACTCAGGTGATGATCCAAGACCGGGGCCAATTCTGACCCAAGAGTGGTGACGATCGAGGACCGAGGTCAATTCTGACCTAACTCAGGTGACGATCCAAGATCGGGGCCAATTCTGACCCAAGAGTGGTGACAGTCAAGGACAGAGGTCAATTCTGACCTAACTCAGGTGACGATCTAAGACCGAGGCCAATTTTGACCCAAGAGTGGTGACGATTGAGGATCGAGGTCAATTCTGACCTAACTCAGCTGACGATCTAAGACCGAGGCCAATTCTGACCCAAGAGTGGTGACGACCGAGGACCGAGGTCAATTTTGACCTAACTCAGGTAACGATCAAAGACTGGGGCCATTTCTGACCCAAGAGTTGAGACGATCGAGGACCGAGGTCAGTTCTGACCTAACTCAGGATACCATCCAAGACCGAGGCCAATTCTGACCTAAGAGTGGTGACGATCGAAGACCGAGGTCAATTCTGACCTAACTGAGGTGATGATCCAAGACCGGGGTCAATTCTGACCCAAGAGTGGTGACGACCAAGGACTGAGGTCAGTTCTGACCTAACTCAGGTGACGATCCAATATCGGGGCCAATTCTGACCCAAGAGCGGTGACGATCGAGGACCAAGGTCAATTCTGATCTAACTCAGGTGATGATCTAAGATCGGGGCCAATTTTGACCCAATATTGGTGACGACCGAGGACCGAGGACAATTCTGACCTAAATCAGGTGACGATACCAGACCGGGGCCAATTATGACTCAAGAGTGGTGACGATCGAGGACCGTGGTCAATTCTGACCTAACTCAGGTGACGTTCCAAGACTGGGGCCAATTCTAACCCAAGAGTGGTGATGACCGAGGACCGAGATCAATTCTGACCTAACTGAGGTGACGATCTAAGATCGAGGCCAATTCTGACCCAAGAGTGGTGACGGTCGAGGACCGAGGTCAATTCTGACCTAACTCAGGTGACGATCTAAGGCTGGGGACAATTCTAACCTAAGAGTGGTGACGATCGAGGTCCGAGGTCAATTCTAACCTAACTCAGTTGACGATCCAAGACCGGGGCCAATTCTGACCCAAGAGTGGTGACGACCGAGGACCGAGGTCAATTCTGACCTAACTTAGGTCACGATCCAAGACCGGGGCCAATTCTGACCCAATAGTGGTGACGACCGAGGATCGAGGTCAATTCTGACCTAACTCAGGTGACGATCCAATATCGGGGCCAATTCTGACCCAAGAGTGGTGACGACCGAGGACCAAGGTCAATTCTGACCTAACTCAGGTGATGATCCAAGACAGGGGTCAATTCTGACCCAAGAGTGGATAAAGATTGGATTTTGTTTCTGCTGGAGAAAGAGCTTTATGATTTTGATTTGAGCTAGGGAGATGATAGTTGGGGAAGCTTTTAGGAGACCTCGCAGGGGGGGATAACCTATTTTGGGTGTTGTAAGAGAATTCTGCTGGGGAAGTGATCAGATGATCCTTAAGGATCCTCCGGAGTTTTGTCGGGAGGATTTTTCACTTGGTTTTTTAGAATTTCGCTGGGGAAGAGGGGTTCTGCCCGAGGGAACACAAAATTTTCTTGGTTTTTGATGCGTTTGAGCCTGTTGCGGATGAGAGGACCTTGCTGTGGGAGCCATCGCATCATCGCTCTTCGAGAGTGATTCCCGGTGGTTATGTAAGTAACCCGACCTTTGGCATTCTTCTCTTTTTGGTGATCTTTCTTTCTTGATCTTTAATGAGACTTTGCTTTTTGCCAGTCTAATATTTCTTTGAAGAACATGCGTGCCCGTGGGACAACGGGGCTCAAGGATGTCTCGAAGCATCTCCCACCTGTGGTGCGCTAGATGGTATCATCGGCGGGGTTTTGGGCGATTGGTATCTGCGCTGGATGAGACGCCTCGTTCGACAGCGGTCTTGTGCGCTTTGGGAGAGAGGTGGTGGGACACTAACCATACCTTTCATTTTGGATTCGGGGAGATGACGGTGACTCCCATAGACGTGCAATAGCTGCTAGGGCTGGATTGTGATGGAGAGCAGATAGAGGTGGATCGCTCTTTATGGGTGAGATCGGAGGCAGTGCGAGCGGCACTTGGTGATGTAGCTAGGATAGTTTCTGGGGATTCTATCCGAGTGTCCCTGCTGAAGGATGTTCTGTTGGGTAGGGAGATCGATGTGGAGGACGGACTGCAAGTGAGGCAGATGGCCCGGTTATTCATTCTTCTGGTGCTGGGAGGTTTCATGGTGGCGTCGAGAGGCGACGTCATTCATTTGTGGTTTCTGCCGTACTTGAGGATGTTTTAGAACATCCCTTTCTATGATTGGGGGAGTCTGACCTTGGTGACCCTTTACTTTTCCCTGGATGCATTCAGCCGATGCTTCCGGCAGACCTTTACTGGGGCCACGTACCTTCTTAAGGTATTCTTTAATTCGCGCATTTTCTTTTCATGCAGTCGCATTTTCCTTACGCGTCTCTTTTTGCTTGTGAATTCAGACGTGGTTCTATGAGGTGATTGGGTGCAACACCCCCCTGATTGATTTGAAGGACAACACTGTTGGGGATTTCTGTCGATTGTATCGATGGCGTAAGGCCAATCGACAGTCGAAGGGATCTCTTTCCCTGGAGGCGGTGCGTCAGGTCTTGAATGACCTGACCAGTGGTAGGGTAAGACTCCTTCCATTTCAGTCTAGGTTTTTGCACCTTCTGATCTTGTATTAATTTATGCTCTCTTGGAGATTTTCAGGTGACCTTTTACCCGTGGGGGACAGCCATTCAGGATGCGGGGGCGACCGGGGTGAACGCACGGATGAGGCATTTGCTGGAGCATGAGTTCGGCCATTCCTGGTACCTTGGGGATAGGGTGACTCACCAGATTGCTGAGGAGGAGGTGGTGGTGCCACCCGCACAGCCTCCTACGTCTATGAGGTGGGAACGATTGATGTTGGAGGATGAGAGGATCATCGCGTTGATCGGCAAGTCCTACTTGCTATACATCGATACGGATGCGTCGTATGACTATATGGATTTCATGACGAGCTGGTTAATGGCGCTCAGCATATACGATGCACTACCCTTCCCTCCGATAGGTTCGAGTCAGGCGGTGGGATCTTCTCACAGCGGTCGTGACCCGTCGGCATCTGCGGTGGTGGCGACCTCGAAGGTCCCTTTTGTACGGCTGCATACCCCTTCGGCGGGCTGATGGAGGGATGGTGCCTATGATGCACCGTCCTCATGCGATGGATCCGGAGGAGTTGGGTTTGACAGAGGAGGTCCTTCGACCTGCGGTATACCTTTTTGTTCCTTTCTTTCTTTCTTTTCTGTTTTGGTCATCCTTGCATTGATACTGATTTCACCTTTTCTTTCAGCAAGTCCGGGTGTCGACCACTTAGCTCAGGGACATCGGAGACTGGATATCTTCGGCGACTACCCATATTCGAGATGCGGTTCCTATTCCTTCTTGCTTGGTGCCGTCTGCTTCGTCCGGAGAGGACTCTGGTTTGGGAAGTGGTGGTGCGTCGTCTCTCCGTAGGGGGAAGAGAGCGCGTCGCACGGGCGGAAGCTCTTGAGAGAGAGAGAGAATGAAATGTGGGTTCGGGCTGAGTCCCATTGTTTTTGGCTTTTCATTTTATTTCCTGCAAAACTAATGTAATACAGAACACAAGTATATGCAATGCGATGGAGTTTTTTTTTTTATCTTTTATTAATGATGAATGAATGCATGCACATGCGCTTTTTACTTTGCTGCTGAGACCGTAAAAAGGAATATTTTTTTAAAAAAAATTTAAGGAAAGCTTTTGATTAAATAGAAAAAGGATTTTGAAATTCTGTTGAGAATATCAATTTATTTTTATTTGAGTTTTCTGATTTGACAAAAGAGAAAAAAGGGAAATTTCTAAAAATGGGGGGGTTACCGATCGGCAACCACCCTGTCCTGCCTATCGGCAGTTCAGTCCAGTACCATCAATTGAAGGCTTTGATTGGTACCCTCATCAGCCTTTGGTACCTTGTGGGGTAGGATTCCCTCCGATTTCTGCAGGGATTATGTCCCTTGTGAGGATTTTCAAGTATAAAAAGGGGGAAGGGTGAAGTGTTTTCATCACACCTTTGCATTCTTATCTACCCTCCCACTATTTCTTAGCCTTGTAAGATGTCTCTCCCTGGTAGCATTGACTTTTCCAACTACCTCAAAGCCTTGGAAGCTATGTGCTCTTATAATGTCGACTACGAGGATTTCAACATGCGTCGAGTCTCCTTGTGGTGCAATCGGCCTATTGAGTGGAATATGCTGATGGCGGCGGTACAATTCTGGTACCCCGAAGACCATGTATTCCGCTTTGGGTTGGAAGAAGTTTGTCCTACCTACGAGGAATTTTCTTCCATACTGGGTGTGAATCCTAGCGTTGCTAAGGCTTTGCCCGAATTTTCCCGATCTCCTAGGGATTTGTTGGCCGAGCTTCTTCACATTTTGCCTTCGACGGCTAGATCATTGGTTGCTAGAGGAATGATCTCCCTCCCGGCGATGCTACAATCCGTGCATTTGCGGGAAGTAGGTGATGCTGGCTATGCTGGAGACGTTGTTTTGGGCCTGGTTTCAAAATTATTGTTGGTGATTGGGGAATTACAGGTGGACCCACAACTTGCAGCCATTGCTTCATGGATGTCATACCGTCGCAATCCCGCGGCGGTGATATTGGAAAAGACTCTAAATGGCCTGGATGCCTGGAGAGAAGGCCGTTCTGACTTCTTGAGGGGTAGCCCTGTGATGTTATTCATGCGGTTGTCTGAAAGATTCCGCTTGTCGACTCCTCCAGAATATCCCTTGTCGGTCGTACCCAACTTCTTTTCGCGCTACTTCATCCGCGTTGGCCTGTATGTTGAGAACTGGGAGAATTGGCTTGTGGAGAATGGGGCTTGTGGTTTGTATTGGTCAGTGCCTTGGTGGGGGAAGTTGCATCCTGTTCTGGAGCTAGGAGAGTATTCATATGTGTGGCTGGTTGGTCTCAGACAGGCCTCTTTTTACTTCCCTTGGCCGCTTTTGTGCCAATTCGGTTGGGTGCAGGTCGTGCAACCTCGGATCTCAAATTTCTTTTCGATAGAGGATTTGACTGAGCCCCTGCGTCTGTTGCTGGGGTCTCTGTGGGAAAATCGGCATCCATCGACCCGTCTCTCTCAGTCTGTCTGGAAGGTTTGCCATGTCCCCAAAGATTATATGAAGTGGTTGTGGAGGAAAGTATTCAGCAAGATGTTGGCAGTAGAGACTGGACAAAAATGGTTTGTTTTATCTGACTCCATGGAAGGGGGTGTTGTGGTTTTTTCAAAAATGGTTAAGGCTCATCGATCCATGGAATGTTTATGGCACTCTATTCAGGCAGGGGAACTTGGGGTCCTCAGGATGTAGATGATGATGGTGCAGGCTCCTCTGGTAGATGTGGGTAGGACTCCTGGGGAGTTTATTTGTGTAACAAGTGTGGGGATTTTATTTGGATTTTTATGGTAGTGGGGGAAGGGAGTTATCCATTCCTTTTTCTTACGTAATCCGTACTGTAATTTCTTATTAATGAAATAAATAAGTTTCTGATCATCCAGCTGTGCCTCCCGATGAATTTTGTATTTTGAATTATCTATACTGATCGCTAAGGCATACATAATCCTTTTGTTCAAGTATTTTTAGAATGAACCGCCGTTCTCGGAGGTAAGAAAGAATAAAATTTTGTCAAAAAGAAAGGGTCGTGCTCATGTGAGGAGTATGAGCTGCCTACATACCTATGGTGTTTTTTGAAAAGTTTTTAAAAATAGTTTTTGTACAGGATCAGGCCCACGTAGTTCGGAGTAGAGGGAAATGAAGCATTTTTTTTTTAGAATAGAAGGGGGATGAGAAGAGTCTTAGTGCGCCAAGATTTCGGACTAGGGGTAGAATTTCTTGAAACGGTCTAGATTGACTGGACAAGCCATCTCTTCCCTATCCTGGTCAGTGAGCATGGAGGCACCGCCGGATAACATTTTCTTCACAATGTAGGGGCCGCTCCAATTGGGCTTGAATTTCCCTCTGGGGTCCAGATGGGTTCTATTATCTCTTTGAGGGCTAAATCCCCCTCCCGAACGCCCCGGTCCTTGACTTTCTTATTGAATGATCGCTCTATTCGACGATGGTACCCTTGTATGTGGTAAAGAGCCTTTAATCTTCTTTCATCTAGGAGGGTTAGATCATCGAGACGGCTTTGGCACAAGTCTTCTTCATTAACTTTACTTTCGAGCATGACGCATAGCGAGGGTATTTCCAGCTCCACAGGTAGGACTGCTTCCATGTCGTAGATCAGGGAGTAAGGGGTAGCCCCAGAAGAGGTTCCGATTGAGGTTCGATAGCCCCAGAGGGTGTACGGGATCTGGTCGGCCCAATCCCTACAACTATCGATCATCTTGCTGATGATGGCTTTGAGGCTCTTGTTGGTGGCTTCAACTGCACCATTGGTCCGAGGTCGGTAGGGAGAAGATTTGTGTCTCTGAATCCCGTACTCGTTGACTATTTCTATGACTTTTGCTTCAAAATGCAGTCCATTATCTAATACCAGCTCGTGCGGGACCCCATATCGGCAGATGATATGTTCCTTGAGGAATTTGGCCACTTTCTTGGCATTCAATACCGCGTATGACTCATCCTCGACCCATTTGGTGAAGTAATAGATGGCAACCAATATGAACTCATGTCTGTTTGAAGCCTTTGGTGTAACCTTCCCTATGATGTCGATACCCTAGGTGGAGAATGGCCAGGGAGAGGTCATGTTGTATAATTCTCATGGAGGCAAGTGTTGAAGATTGGAGAATTTTTGGCATTTTAGGCACCTCCGAACATAGGTGGTGCAATCCTGGATCATGGTGGTCCAGTAGTAGCCATGTCGAATGATCTTCTTGGCGAGCATGTGACCATTCATGTGGGGTCCGCATTCCCTGCTGTGTATTTTCTGCATTATTTTCTCAATCTCAGCCCCTGCGATGCAGTGTAGATGAGTTCCATCGAAATTTCTCTTGAGGAGAGATTTATGAAAGATGATGTACTGGGCGGCCAGTCTTCGGAGGGTTATTCGATCCTTCTTGTAGGAACCCTCGGGATACCTACCATGTTTTAGGAGGCACCAAATATCATAGTACCAGCAATCGGCTAGTTCAGGATCTTCAGTGGAGACAAGCTCAATATGGTAGCAATGAGTCAGTTTGTCTTGCTTTTGAACTAGGAAGGGGGTCATTATTATTCCTTCGGGCATGTCTACCATGGAGGCCAAGGTAGCGACGGCATCGTCTAGGTTATTCTTTGCTCGGGATAGGTAATGGAAGGTGATATCTCGGAATTGGGAGGCTAACGCTTCTAATTGGGCATGAAAGGGTTGGAGCTTTTCGTCCTTGACTTTCCACTTTCTGAGCACTTGACCGATGATGAGGGTAGAATCCCCGTAGACATCAAGTTATTGAATACCTTTCTTGAGAGCGACCTTGAGGCCCACTGTGCATGCCTCATATTCCGTTATGTTGTTGGTGCAAGGGAAATCCAATTTAATGGCATTGGGAGTGTGGGAGTCATCTGGGGCGATCAGGAGGATCCCAATGTTGTATCCCTTTTTGTTGGCAGCGCCGTCAAAGAACATTTTCCATCAAAGGCGGTCTTGAGTGGTGTAGAGAATATTTCCATCTGGCAATTCGGAGATCTGGACATCTGCTTCTTCTACAGGGTAGTCAGCAAGGTAGTCACAGATGGCTCTTCCTTTAACAGCTTTTTGTGTAACGTACACGATATCAAACTCGGTTAGGAGCATCAACCATCGAACCATTCGGCTGGATAAGGCGGGTTTCTCAAGAAAGTATTTTATGGGGTCCATTCGGGATACAAGTTTGATGGGGAAGGCGATCATATAGTGTCGTAACTTTTGGGTGACCCAGACAAGTGCGACACATGCCTTTTCTAAAGAAGTGTAGTTGACCTCATACCCGGCCAATTTGTAACTGGCATAATAGATGGATCTTTTTTTATGGGAGTCCACAAGGTATTGGGCTAGCAAAGCCCCAGCTGCAGTGTCGATTATGGTTAGGTATAGGAGATAAGGGAGACCAGACTTTGGTGGCATGAGCACTGAAGGTTGGCAGGATTAGTTCCGAACCTTAGTTGAATCTTTTCGGAGGAGCTTAAATATCGATTCACAGATGGAGGTTAGCTGGCTGATGAACCGATTGATATATTGTAATTTCCGAAGAAAACCTCGGACTTCTTTCTCTGTTCGGGGAGGTGGCATCTCAATTATTGCCTTCATCTTTGCAGGGTCTACTTCTATCGCCTTTTTGCTGACCATGAATCCCAAGAGTTTTCCTTTTTTAATGCTAAAGACACACTTCTGTGGATTAAGTCGCATCTGATATCGTCGCAGTCGTTCGAAGAACTTCTGGAGAGTGGGAACATGACCTTCTCTAGTTTTGGACTTGATAATCATATCATCCACATAAACCTCGACCTCTTTGTGGATCAGATCATGCAGGATGGTTGTGGCATCCCTTTGGTAGGTAGCCCCAGCATTCTTGAGACCGAAAGGCATAACGGTGTAGCAAAAGGTTCCCCATGGGGTGATAAATGCAGTTTTTTCTTGGTGATCTCGGTGCATCTTGATTTGGTTGTATCCAGCAAACCCGTCGATGAATGACTTGAGAGCATGGCTGGCTGTGTTGTCCAAGATCATGCCGATATTAGGTAGCGGATAATCATCCTTTGGATAAGATTTATTTAAATCTCGGTAATCTACACACATTCGAACCTTTCCTCCTGATTTCGACACAGGTACAATGTTGGCTAGCCATGTGGGATATTCAATCACCTGAATGAAACCCACATTAAACTGTTTGACCACCTCTTCTTTGACCTTAAGCGACCATTCGGTGCGAAGTTTTCTCAATTTTTGTTTGACTGGCTTGTAATCTGGGAGAGTGGGGATCTCATGCTGAGCTATTTCAGGATCGATATCCGGCATATCATCATACGACCATGCAAAGACATCTACGAACTCCTTTAGCAATTCTTCAAGTTGTGCGCATTCATTCTCGTCAAGGGTGGCTCCTATCCTAATCTCGCGCAGTTGGCTACTAGAACCGAGATTAATAACAACAGTCGCTTCTTCATTAACTTGAACGCGGTTATGTTGTTTATTATTAACCTTATTTAGATCAGTTAATAATTGTTCATTCGCAAAATCATCATCATCAAAAGTTTGATTAGAATTCAAGCAGTTAATGTAAGGCTCAACAAGATACTCAAAATCTTCGTTTATTTCATTGATAGGAAAAACAGCATTGAGAACCTCATCAAAAGAGGTCTCGATTACATTTGAGCAAGGATAGACAATAGAAGAATAAATAGGGTAAAAATTGGGGTTAGGGGAGATTTCAAGGGGTAGAACTGGCGCAGCATGCCAGTTGAGGAGAGGAGTATCAGCAGCTTTAATCAGACGGGATGGATCCATTGATATAGTGCCTAAATGAACCATGCAGAGTGCCAGCCCCAGTATCTGTAAGTTGAAGGAATCTTTGGAATCGCTTTCCTCATTCTCTTCGACATCTTTGATGAGTGATTGTACTTGGTGTGGGAAACTTTCGACCCATGGGTAGCTGTCTTGGAAAAAGATCTCCATTCCAGGCTTGATCTTCTTGTTTGTGTGGTCATACCATGGTTCTAGAAAATCGCAAAAGGGTAAGTCCTCACCTTCTTTGGTGAATCGTCCATTTAAGGAGTCTCCTGAGATAGTTCGGATGCAGTCTGATCTTCTCTTTGGTCGAGACTGGTGGATCATTCTGAGCTCTTGTTCCGATGGTTGATACCCCAAGCCACAAGGAGGGAAAGATTTCTTCAGTTCGATGGGCTCAAGTATCCCTTGCTTCCTTTTTCCCTAGCCCCAGTCCGGTCATGAAGTGCATGTTTCTGAACATCATAATCACATTGACATTGCCATGAGGGTCATATTATGGACAAACCCTTTCTTTGAAACCGTCCCCTGCCGGGAGTAGGAGTAGCTCGACTCGGAATCCTGATAGGAGCATATCATTTGACCCGTGTTGTATCTTAAGAATTGGGCTGCTGGTGATTGCACCCTCGACATTTTTATTATCGCCCAAAATGATGATGACTCGCCCATCGGCGAAGAACTTTAATTCTAATGGAGTGAGGAGGGTACACCCTTAGTATTGTGGAGCCAGGGGCGTCCGAGCAATAGGTTGAAACAACCTAGGATGTTTATGACTTGGAATTCAACGACAGGGTTATAGGGCCAACCCCTATTACAAGTTTTATGGACCCCATCACCTCACGACGGGTATTATCGTAGGCACTCACAGTGGCGAAGGTTGGAGCGAGGTCGCTTTCTTTTAGGCCTAAACACTTGAAGGTTCTCAGAGGGCAAACATTCAAGGTGGATCCGTTATCGACAAGAGAGAGTGGCGCGGCCTTTCCCATAACTTCGACGGAGATGTTGAGTGCATTATTATGATTCGTCCCAATTCTGGGGATTTCTTCTTCAGAGAATGATAGCATTCGGGTAGAGGTTAAGGATCCGACCAGATTTATCGCTTCTTCTAATGTGGTAGAGGGAGGAACTATGGGTCCAGTGAGCATCTTGATTAAAGCAATTTTGTTCAGCTGGGAAGACATGAAAAGCCCCCATAGAGTGATGTGGGCTTGGGTTTTCTTTATTCAATCGACGATCTTTCTCTCCTCAATGGTCATCTCTGGCATAGGAAGGTTTTCAACGCCCTTCTCTTTGTCATTTGCTAGTAGTGAGCTTGGAACCTGGTAATGTCTCCCTGATCTGGTCATGTGATTTATTGAAGAAGGAAAGAATATGAATCTTGTTTCCTCATCAATCTCAGGTAGTTCTGCCACCTTATTTATTTCTCCGAGGAGTTCTTCAAATGATATCATCCCACATATGTCGGTTACTGGGCCTGCTCCTCCTAAAGCTTATTCTTCGCTCGAATCTTTGAATTCTTCCCCTTGTCCGGTGGTAACAATTCTGTCTTTCCATGTAAAGTCAACACATTCCATAACTTCAACGGCTTCTTCATACAAGTTCTCCCATTCCGTGGGGATATATGTGATTGAAAGGACCAAGCGCCCTTGCAGCGTCAAAGTGTCAAGTAACTCGATGATACTAAAAATGCTGTTGGTTTGCTTAAATAATTCTGCCATAGTCTGGACAACATCATCTAGGTTGACTTCATCGGTTGGTACCACCCACATGTCTGGATCTTGGGCCCATTTTCGTGCCTCCAAGAATAGTGTACTGAATCTCTGGCAATCGATGACCATCTATGAGGGCAATTTCAGCCCGAACTCTAGGAGTTAGTTTAACACCTCTGACAATTCCATACTTATATTTTCAGAACGGGTACGGACAGCGATGCATGCTCTGGTAAGGAGTGACAGTGCCTGATCAGCGAGGCTAGTAGGGTGTAGGAGGAAATATGGGAAAGTTTAAAGAGGTTTAGGAGAGTATATGGGTGTGATTTAAGTTGAGGGATTGAAATCTGGGTTTTCTTCCAAGAAGATGGTATTGGTGTGATTTGGGAGTTGATTATGAGTAGTGTTTGGCTTAGGATTGGATGGTGGGGCGATGGTACCCCGGTCAATGAGATCTTGAATTACGTTCCGAAGGTGAAAGCATTGGGCGATGGTATGGCCGGCAGTTTGGTGAAAGGCGCAATGAGCATCGGTTTTGAAGTTTCTTGGGATTGGATTTGGCAATGGACGGGTATCCAAGGGTGTGATGAGGTTTCGGCTTAACAGGGCTTGGTAAACTTTGGAGAGGGGAGCCTGGAGCTTAGTATATTCCCTTCGGATGGGAGTAGGGCGGCTTTCTGGTGCCCATGATGTGGTTGGTTGAGAGATGTTGTTAATGGTCGAGATGGTAGCACTGGCAGGCTTGTCATACTTTCTAGGGGTGAACTGTCCGGACACCTTCTTTGGTTCAATCTCTATTTTAACGAGGCTCTCCTCGATTTCCACTCCAGCCTCTCTGAGATCTTGGAAGTGAGGATAGTATTGTCCTCCCATCATCGCTCGGACATGGGGCAAGAAGTTTTTCTTCACTATGTTGACCTATTCTTCTTCGGATGGCCAATTAGTCGCTTGTTCCCTCCACCGGGTTATGAAGTTACTGACTGATTCTCCAGGATTCTGTTTAAGCATCTCTAAATCACGACGGGTGACCTCAAGCTCTTCGTTGTATTTGTACTGTGACATGAATTCTCGGGCTACCTCCTCACAGCTACAGATTCTGGATTCCTCAAGAGATAAAAACCATCGGAGGGCACTTTCCTTCAAAGGTTTTTGAAATAATTGGGACGTCACCTCTTCAGAAGCCCCAAGTAGAGTCATAGAACGATGATAACTACGAAGATGAACAATTGGGGGTCCACTCCCTCCGATCTTCTCGATATATAGCATTTTGAACTTCTCGGGTAACCTTGATTTAGGATAAGGAGACATGTGGGTGTAGTCCATGTAATTTCCAGAGATCTTGACTTGGTCAAACTTCTTGGTGAGCATCTTGAGATCCTCTTTGACTTTATTCAACTCCTCCTCCTTTCGATCAACGACCACAGGCAGGTTAGCCATAGGCTAGGCAATGTTTGGCATTGGAAGCTGGGCAGGCGACGGCCCATTGGCAGGAGGGGCACGTGGAGCGTTCTGATATTCTTTCGGAACCCAGATAGGCTCGGGTAGACCCATAGCACGAGGGAACAGGGCCTCGGGCTCTTGAGGAATAGGAACTTGGTTTCGTTGCATCTCTCGGACCTCGGCTTGGAGGTTGTCAATCTAGGACATGAGCTGAGCTAGGACTGCCATCAGATTCAGATGTATGACTGGTGCTTGATCTGTATTCTCCATGGAATATGGATGGATTCTGGACTCGAAAGAAGTAGTAGAAAAACGGATGAAACTCCGGGGTGATTTGACTGAAGACCGAAGCCAATAGGGTGCCAGGCCAAGGGCTTGCGATCGACCTGAGAAGGCGTAGGATGAGATTTATTTTTGAGAAAAAGGGGAAAAAAATGGATTTTTGATAGAGGGGAAAAATTCTTTTTGGATTTTTCGATAAAGAAGGGAGAAATGTTTTTGGAGATGGAACTCAGCATGATTATTAAGATTATTATGTTTTCACTTGTATTTAATTCTCCTAAATAAAATGTCGGACAGGACCCGAGCCTAGAAAAATAGGGTTTTTAATATATGCAAAGCTACGGTTTGGATTTGTAAACAGGCTCATAGACAGGGTCCCATTTTAAAAATGCGCAAAAATCAAGCGGCAGGCCGACCTGGAATTTCGGCAGAGTTTCAGGTTGAAACCAGCAATCTAAAGTACGTGTCCTAGTTTTGACACGTATATGCGGGTATGCAGTTGGTTGGGTGAATCGGCATGGGTTCCACCCTTTGGCGTGACTTCCACGATCTACGCCTTGCTCTTGCGGGCAATCGGTACTGCGGACAAGCCATTTGATATACCTGAGAGTACGTGAATTGCCTCACCATATACCTCGTGGGGACGGTACATGTGAGAGCGAATTCGATATACTCGACATACGTGAACGAATTCCCTGCGATATACCTCCCGTCATGACTTTGGTCAAGCGGTACGATGCGGGGGAATCGTTCAATATACGTCGAAGGTACTTGGCCAATGGAAGGTGAAAGTCATATCACTTAGGCTAACTACGACCTGCCGGACCAGCACCCATCACGAAGTGACCCTCTAGTTACTGGGTAAGATTTTATCAATATCAATGCTCTTTGGTGATGTCGTGTGAATCATTCATGATTCTCTTATTGGTATCTTATGATGAGAATGTCCTTCTTGATTATGCCAAAAAGGGAGAAAAGTACAAGTACCCCAAAAGGTACACCAAGTATGGATGGGTGATGCGTGCAACATGGGGATATACATGTGATCCTAGGTGCACGTGGTGTGAAGTGTACATGGAGAAATTTCTACAAGTGTGTGAATATAAGCATAAGCATGGGATACACATGAGAAAGGGGAACATGCAGATATGGGGGGAAACATAAGAAAATATAACATCCATGTAAATAGAGTCAAGCCCACAAAATAAATTCCCCAGCGGAGTCGCCACTGTGGCCATCCCCAATCCTCGCCACGCGGGCGGGCGCGTGGTGGAAAGGATCCTTTGGGTCCCATGCGTCCCTCTCGGGAGCGCTTCAAACGGCGTCGTTTGTGGCGTAAAAATGTAGAGAGATTCAGAATCGCCAGTCTATTTTACTCAAAACAAACAAAAGAAAAAAGGGGAAGCTACCCCGAAGGATGGCATCCAAAGGCATACTGGTGCTTGTGAAACCAAGACGATTCGAGAATGGTTCGGAGGATTAGTTACGAAATGGGAAGGTGTTAGGCACCCATTCCGCCCTTTCGGTCTCTCATGAATATTTGCTATTTTCCTTTTGTTTCCCCCGTGATATGTGTGCATGTGTATATATATAATGGAGGTAGGAATCCTCGACTTGTATCATGGAAGAGATAACGTGAGTCATCCGTAGGAAGGTATAATATTAGAAAAATAAGATTTACGTGATTACCCCTATGTTGATCGTTATAATGGAACGATAACGCATATGGAACAATACGTTATTAAGGGCAAGTATATAGAATATAAGGAAAATGGATTTAGAGAAGATAGAAAATGAGAGAAAAAGTGAGGAAAAGGACTCGAGTCTCGGGTTTTACCCCAAGATGCCTACGTAGCCTATAAAGGCATCAAATTCCACGTAGTTCGCATACAAAATGAGGGGTGGGGTTTATACCATAAATCCAAATAGGGAATCTCTTATTTGTGTGTGTGTGTGTGTGTGTGTGTGTGTGTGTAGAAAAAATGTTTTAGTTGAAAGAAGAGTGTGGAAAAAGTGTGAGAATCCCTACTTGGAATTTATGAGCAAACCCTCTTTTTCTTGTTTTTTGGGTTTTATTTATATAAAATAAGAGATGTGCGATAATACTAAATAAAAAGTATATTAGGATGTGTGGGATGAGATAATAAAAAGTGCTAGGTAATAAAGCAAGTTATTGAGAACTCAAGAGAATTTGAAGAGAAATGTGAGAAAGTTGTACCTTCTTGAAGATCTTGAGCTTGATCTTGAATGTTGGAGAGCAACCCTTGCACTTGTATGATGATGGAGAGTGGCTAATTCACCAAGTTTGATGAAAAGGATGATGAAAAGTGGAAGTAAAAAGGGGATTTGGATGTTAAAATCACGTAGCCTTCGAGAGAGGTTTTTGGGATTCGTTGAGAGAGGTTTTTATCAGATCTAGGATCCTCTTGAAAATGAGGTGAAGGCCTCCTTTTATAGGCCCAGGTGGGTGCCGATCGGCATAGACCTGTTCCTGCCTATCAGCATGGAACCTGCCATTTGGCAGTGCGCTTCAGGCTTTTTCAGAAAATCGGTCACCGAGGGCAAACCGTTGGTCATAATCGCGCACGGGGCATATCGTTGGAAAGTTAATTCAGAGACCTTTGAAAGTCCTTTGGACCGCTCCCAGGTTTAGGAGTTGACTTTGGGTCAAATATGGCTCGGAAGCATTTGTCGGTCCATTGGACGGGGAATCGCTCGGACGCAAATGGATCGTTCATCCGCATGGTAAGTCCGAATTGCACACGGGGCAGACCGTTGGAAAGGTTAGTAGATGTACTTAGACATTCCAAAGAGTTTAACCCAGTCTGGAGAGTTGACTTTGGTCAATCGGGCCTGAGAAATTCTCGGTGGCCTCCCAGAGTTAAACGCATCGTTCGTCCACGTGGAAAGTCGGAATCGCGCACGGGATGGACCGTTGGAAAGGGTATTCAGTTCCCTTTGAAGATTCATTCAGCCTTGTCGAGCTGAAGAGTTGACATAGGTCAAATAGAACCCGGGAGCGCCCGGTGGCCTCTGGGTCAGGTTTCGGATGCAAACAGATCGTTCGTCTGCATGGTAAGTCGGAATCGTGCACGGGGTGAACCGTTGGAAAGGGTATTCAGTTCCCTTTGAAGATTATTGAGTCACAGTCGAGACGAACAGTATAACGTTTGGGTCAAACTGAGCCAAGGAGTGCCCGATGGCTTTCAGGTCAGTACTCGGGACGTGACCTGGGTTTAGAGTGATGAAGGGACGTACTAGGGACCTAAGGAGAGTTAGGGGGTAACAGAATGGGGTGTCTACACACTGCTTCATCGCCGACACATGCGGACCCTGATGATCCAGTCCCCTATTTGTCTCCCTTCGACCAACCGATGTCGACACTCGGTTGGTCAAGCGTGTTTATACAGGACATATTTGATGGCCAGCGGATAGGGCGGGGGTTAAGGGACTCGAATACCGTCCAGGGTATGCCAATTCATGGATGTGTGTTTTAAGACATTGAGGTCAAGGTGATCAAAACGCATGTGATACCCGAGAAGGAGAACTCCCCATTATGGTTGAGTGAACAATGCGGCATGATGAATATACAAGGGTGTATAAATTCATATATCGTGTGGCCTATCCACCTCCTCAAACCTACCCCAGACATGTAGTGACATTATTTTAATTGAATTGATTTAAGTTATTACATTTGAAATATATCGTGATGTATATTGTTTTGAATGTATATTTGCATTATCTCTATTTTATTTAAATATATTATGTTTGAACAGGTACAACGTTGCGATAATAGGTACAAATATATTACTAGGCAGTGGCAGTGGCTATACTGCCCAGCAGATGTTTTTTCAATTCTGCCCAGAATTGTCACGGTCATTGACTATGACAAGTCTATGACAAATAATACTTGTAACGGACTTGTCACGATCAATGACCGTGACAATTTTTTAAAAAATGACACTGATTTGTCATAGTTATTAACCGTGACTAAGAGTCTCACGGTCATTGACCGTGATGTGACCATGACAAGTATAATGAACTTGTCACGGTCAATATCCATCACAAGTCCATGACAATAAACGTTGTCACGCCCAAACTTGTCACGGTCATTGACCTTGACAAGTTGGACTTGTCACGGTCAATGATCGTGACAATCCGACATATTTGGTGTAATGTAAACCTATAGTTTTACTCACGAATCCCGCTTAATATCCTCTCAACCATGTTAGAGAGAACCATAAATGTAAAGAAACCATAAGGAAAATAAAATCTAAGGCAATCTACAATCGCGATTCAAGAAATGGGGAAAACCCCAAAAAAACATACAAAGACAATTCTTATGCCCAACCAACTCAATGGTTGTCTAAACACCCAAATCTATTAATAAAACTAAAATCCAACAACCAAAACAAAAATAGCGACAAATATTTATAAGAATGGAACAAGCAAATAGATGAATATTAGGAAGACCCTAAAATTGGGGAGAAAAACTAAAAAAATGGAAACAAGGAGTACCTAGTATCCTAGAAAGTCAAAGGCAACTGTGAAAACCATAAAGATGAAAAGTGAACCACTAGAGAAGGGGGTGTTTGGCCAAAAATGGGAAAAATTGATGAAAGTTGGCCAAAAATGAAGAAAGCTTAAGAGCAACGAAGAAAATTATCTCTCTATGGGTTGCGTTTGAAAGTCTGGGTTATGGAAAAATTGAAAAGATAAAAAATCTAATTTTATATACCCAATGTAGACTAATGATTGAATTTTTTTAATAAGGCATGATGTATCTACCTTGATAAGCATGTTAACGATTCAAAATTATGTGCCCAATGCACACGCATGGTGATAATTACAGTCGTTATAGCCAATGATCAACACGTGGCATGCCAACAGGCATAAAAACTCTCCAATTTTCACAAGGAAATGTTATCAATAAGTGATGAGCCGATGAGTATCTGAGCCGATGACATTTTTTAATTAAAACTTTACTCACTCAAGTCACCCACCACACACCTAGAAGGCACTATTTTCTAAGGAATATACTACCAGTTACGATCATGAGGAACGTCTTGGGGGATAATGTTATAAATATGAGATAACCTACGAACCAACTAGAAAATGACACGTGTCTCCATAACAAGCCACCTATAGATATCATCATATTGAAGGAGTCGAGCAGCGACCAGGGAAGGCAATGGGGTCACTATAGTTAATAAGCTAGTCAGCTCGTAAAGCGATCGGCTATGCCGAGGTTTGCAGATTAGCTAGGCTTCATTAGTTAACACCATTAGAATGAGCGAGTACCTCGTGATTGGATGATGTCAGCATTTTAATACATGTGCAAATGGATAAGATATGTAAATAATAACTAAATTTTTATTATTCTTTCACTATGATTATAAAACATGTACTCACCTCACCTATAAAGGTGATCCATATGTCCCACTCTCTTTTTTGTCCTCTAATAGTCTATCAATAGGACACACTAACCTCATGTGGGCATCTTAAGAGACTTCAATTTACTAGGATGCTTCCAAAATCTAGAGAGAACTTGAGTCCTTGTAACATGTGTTCTTCAATGGCGTTTGCTAATAATCTATAATCATAATAATACTTGTGGACATAGACACAAAGCAAGGTCGAACCACGTAAATAGGGTTCTTCATCTTACGCTCTTAACTCTATAGGTTAATTATATGTTTGCATTTTATTAATTACTTATCTTATCTCTTTATTTTCTAATAATTTGAGTATTTTTTCTAAGATAAATTCCATACCAGTTTCTAGCAATAATAATAACATTTTCTCAGTGAGATAAGTGACATATAAACCTGGAAATGTGAATAAAAACAATATATATATATATATATATATATATATATATATATATATATATATATATATATATATATATATATATATATATATATATATATACCCAACATGACCGATAATGTTACTAACATCGCCATACTAGAAAAATCCAACATACAAAATATGATAATTCAAATAGAGTAGAAATAGAGAGATAACAATGTAGAATAAGGGAACGTACTCATTCATAGCACTATAATGTATGAATAAATATCCATACACAAAACATGTCCACACTATGAACCAACAGAGTAAAAATGATTTTCTTTCTAGATCTATATTTTAAGCCTATTTTTATGACTTTTGAGCACATCCATTTACCCCAATGATGTTACATACCTAGCTCGTAAGGAAATGTTGGAAGGGCCATGGACTTATAAAGGTTGGTAGCTAGGGATGCGCCCATGTTCATCTTTCTCTATACTTTTAGGCATCTTATGCCACTTTGTTTCCCATGTTCATCTTTCTCTACACTTTTAGGCATCTTATGCCTTGGATTAAATCCCGAAACACCTTTCTAGTCCTGTTACTGGTGGTAAAATCATAATTGCAGGACAACTTTGGGGGGAAATCGACTTCTGCACCTTGTTGGATGCGTCTAACCATATTACCTTTCAACAAATCATATCCCCGCGATAAATTTATGGTCGAAGATGCTGTATAATGCTTACAAACCCCCGTTATAAATTTTATGGCTTGTAAGTCAAGTTAAATTGCAAAAGGTTAGGTCATGTGATTGGAAAGCTGATGATTTTATGGATAAAATCCAACTAGGAAATTGCCAAGGATGGGTAAACTGTCCAAGATAGGTTACAGTATATTTGCTAATTTTTTAGTCACGTTTCCTTCGAAGGAGAGTGCTTGAAAAATTATCCAACCCGATGAGGCCATCTCCGAAGAGAAACTGTGTTTTCTCATATCACTTCTAGTGGATAACTCCTTTTAAAGACATGCAATGGCTACATCCCTATTGGATCAAAAGGATGCAACCATATTCTATATTGCCAAGATAGGCCACATACATGGGAAGAAGAAGAGATGGTAGTTGATCGTAGCCAGTTTTCAAAGCATATAACAAGCCGCATACTAGGGGGATAAATAAGAACAATTCAAAAACTTTGATCTTCAAAGATCAAAGTCTCAAAAACCTAATGTTCTTGCCAATAACAGCCAATTCATGTTCTTGGACATGAATCAGATCAAGTGGGTCTCAAACACAAATCCTAACCTTAAAACCCCATTTATACCAACTAATACCTCTTTCAAATTCCCAAAAACATCAAATATCTGCCAAGAATCCAGTCAAGCCCAAACCAAACAGAATCAAAACTAACCCATGGCCACCAATTCATACGAAGTTAATGTAAGGGAAAAAAATCATGGAGCAGTTCAATACTCACCAAGCATAATAGTTATTATTGAATCAAATCCCTAAGTGAATTAGGAATTCAATATCATTACAGGTTACACGGAAAAACCCTACGCAAAACCACTGCACGTTTCTACTAAAGAATTTTTACAAATATAAACTCATAAATAAGCATGAATATGGATGAAATAGTTGAATCTATGCAAGAATCGAAGAAAAAAGCAAGACAAACAATCTAGATTGATGAAGGTTTTCCTAAGTTGGAAGAACTCGCTTGAAATCGCCTGATAAGAAAGTGTGAATCTCCTTGGTTAAACAGCTCTCAACGCTTGGGGAAAACTAATGAGGCCACGAAGGGTGCTGGAAATCAAAACGTCAAAACGAAAATCTATGACAGGCAACCCCATCCCCAACAGAAGAACTATTTGCTAACTTTAAGCAATGCCACAGCACTAAAACATAAATAAATCCCCATCACCAATTCTCTAAACCTATTGGTACTAAATATTAGGGGCTTATTGATATGCCAAATATAGGTTAGCCTATGAGCACATGACACATGGCATGTAAGCCACACCCCAATAGGATAAGAAGAAGGGCCTGCTACTACCTAGGTCATAGATAGGCCGTGACACACTACCACATTCAGCACCTTGAGGGGCCACGTCAATGCCTCTAACTGGTCGTGGCTTCCTACCTCACCAACAGTGTATCCTTATTGTAAACTTTGCCACATCAACATGACACTTACCAGTTGTACACCTTCTAGAAATATTCGACCTTAACATAACTTATCCATATACCATGTGCACTTGAACGTGGCCCCTTACTGAACTTTTATAAATACAAGTTCTCACCTCCTCATTTTGCATGACATATTTGGCATCAAAGCTCTACTAAATTATTATCTAGTCACTTTCTCTCTCTTCACATGAGAGCACACTCAGGTCCACTCCGATCACCTGAGCCATATAGGTTTGTGGCTCCTCCTCAGCCTAGCTTGACAGGCCATATCCCTCTCAGCATAGAACCCGTATAGTCATGCATTTAGCCTTAGTTCTCTCTTGTACGCCTCTAAAGGCAACGAAATCTTGTAATATTACATGTGAATAATGAGAGTGAGTCACCAAAGTGAATGTAGGCTTATTTTATAGACAAACCACTCTATAACGTGTGTTCTATCTCTTTATTTTTACTTTATTATGCTTTCTAGACCTAATGATGGTCGGGTATATGTTTGATGGCACGATTCGTTCCTCTCAACAAAATTTTCGACATCATCACATGTCAATATATATATATATATATATATGACATACATATAAAAAAGTACAATATCCTCCACATAAACTAAACAAATAAATCTCTTATGTCATTCTCTTAGCATGTAAAGAATTAATCCACCTCTCCTCTCCCTGTCACACTACTGCAGCAACCATCGTTGGTAGTCAATGTCCTCTTAGGCTACTCTAAGTAGTTATATCTCAAGTAAAGGGAAAAGTTGAGATATCAAATAGGTATGGCAATGGGTCAAGTTTGGGGTGGGATTACCCTCCCCAACCTCAACCCCATCACCCTGTCCCGGCCACGACCCTATCTTCACTTTAAACTCCCTCAAATCTCAACCTCTCCCCATTTAAGTAACTCATAGTGACTCCAAACTTGTACCTAAATTCACAAGAGAAGTCCATTTTTGTAAATTTTAACAAATTTATACTTATATTTTTCATTTAAATTTTGCATTTACATTTAATTTAACATCAAATACGTACAAGAAAAAGAGGACCATAAAATCATATTAGAGAAAAGAAAAACATGAAAGACAACAATGGTAAATTGATTTAGTAATATCATAAAGTAATCTCAGCATGTAAATGGATTTACTAATGAAATAGTAAAAAAAAAATTCGAAGTAAACACCAACTAAAAAAATGGAATATAAGTTCAAAATCTGGAGGATTTAAAACCAAACTAGAAAAACAAGGAAAATAAAACCTTATTTTAGTCATAGAATATATTAATATAAACAATATTTTCCTTCAACCCCAACAAAGATTAACATGAGAGAGAGAGAGAGAGAGAGAGAGAGAGAGAGAGAGAGAGAGAGAGAGAGAGAGAGAGAGAGAGAGAGAGAGAAGTATGTTGTGAGGGAAGGAGACATAAAGAAAAGAAACCATTAACTAAAGTTATAAAAATATGTGTATTTTGTAATAATATACATAATCAAGTCAGGGCCACGGATTTAATATACCAAACCCATCCCGAAACCGATAGTTTTTTTTTTATTTTACCACTTGAACTCTACCCCGCCTCATTTATTAATCCACAGAACCTCCCTATTAGGGTAGGGGGAGTGGAGTGGGTAGCCGAAAAAAATCACCCAGTTTCCATACCTTCCTGTAACTGGATTGTCGGCCTGGCATATTGAAGTAATGAGTCAGTCATCTCCTATTTAAAGGAAGTTAATTATGCTGCGAAAATTGACTCTGGGGGAGATGATTAAGGGGAAACCATTGAAGATGTATTTGGTGTTGATGTATGGGAAAGTAGAGCATGATGACTCTCAGGCCCATAAAAACATTACTCTCTTATAAAGCACCATGAGGGCGAACATGGCCCTCATGAGGAACATGTAAATTAGATGGATGAGTTGTGGTTGCATCAATCTGAGAAAAAGAATAGGATAGGGATGTCAAAATTACCAGCGAGGATCCGCCCGTAACAGGACCAGGATGGAGGATAATATTCAGGGAAGGATATTATTTTGAACCCCTAATTCAGATTTGGAACGAGCATGGGGAATAGGTTCCCCATCCCGCGGAGATCCTCGTTATATTCCCCATGGGTATTCCCCGATATATTATGTATTTTTTTACTAAAAATATATTTTTATATTATTATTTATTTCCATTTTTCACTAACAAGACTTCCAAATGAACTTTTACTACAAATATGAGTTAAGTATTACATATAATTAATTTTATTCACCTAAGATTAAAAGAAGTAAAAAAATATTTAAAAATAGTTTTTCCTGAATCGGGTCACTACGGGAAACCCGATCCCCAAAAAAATCCCCTACAGGGATTCCTCAATCCAAAACAAATGGGGATAGAGGCAGGGACAGGGGTGTGCATTTCAAGCGGTGTTGTGGATGGCTCCCAGAACTCGCCCCGTTGTCATTTCTAATTTAGGAATGAGAGGAACGTAGAATGTCATCATGATATACATGAGTACAATCCCATAGGGTAGGGATACTCTCATCCTCATAAATCCATGATTAAGGAAGCATTCCAAGGGGCTCCAAATCATAAAAGGGAGATCAATGGGAAAACCTAGGACAATAGCATATATAAAACTAATGTGATCGGGACCATAGGTGCTATAATTTCCTGTGGGTCATAGATTAAAATTGAACATCTTACTGAAAAGAATGTTATTAAAGTAAATATGACTACTCCTATGGTGGCTTATGGTTAAAAAGGCCAATATCCATAACATAAATGAACTTATAGAGACATCATGGTATGGTGTGAGATGGTCTAGATCCTCGGGGTACTAGGGTGAGTAAATCCTAGGATATCTAGAAACTAAGATATAATATTAAGAGAAATAATGTCAATGGAAAATCTAACTCTTGATACAATGAAATCACCATCAATCGAAACATTGCAATAAAACTCCCTAATCATATAAACGTATGATGACCCACCCATCTGGAGCATGGACTCCCCTCTTCTATCTGCAAATCACTTTGGAAATAAATTCACATTGAGTTCTAATAGGTATGTGGGTCTCTCAACTACCACCCTCATCTAGTAGTACCAGCTAGAGATGTACCAATCATACTCCTCATGTGTATGACATTGTAATGGGTCAAATCAAGGGTGAGGTTAAGGAGGACCTTTTTGGGATTCCTTTTGCATCACGAGAAATGAACCAAGGTAGCCTGAGGGATAGGCTCTAAGGTGAATTATGAACCTAACACAATAACTAAAACTATGACCAACCATATCACCAATGACAAATTCCAACAAAAAATAACCCAACCACTGAAATCCTATGAAAAAAACAACAACCCAAACGAGAATAGGAATTTAAATATGATGTGAATCTGTGTCAACTAAGTGAAAAAAAAAATCTTTTTATGATTTTTTATTTTATAATATCACATGTATATATAAGTATATAGTAACAAATTAAAATAGATTTTCACACATAAATGTTATGTATAAACCTCAGTAGTTCTAATATATAGGTAAAAACGTACCACACACAGTAGACACATATAACAAAGGAAAAAGGTAGGAAGAGGGAAAACTTACCAAATAATCCTAGAATTTGGATCGGCTACAAGAAATTCAATCGAAAAAGGTGACAACCAAAAAATCCAAGATAAATGCTTACAAATGTGAAAGGGAATGAGGAGAAAAATATTGGGTTTATACATGGCACAAAATTAGTTTTAGAGAAGAGTTTTAGGAGAATAGACATGCTAGTAAGAAGATAATATTTTAAACTAGGTCTCTTGTTTGATTCACGAGACTCTTATTTAAATGAGCTCTCATTCGCAGTAGGTGGACCTCATTTGAATAATAAGAGGAAGTCTCCTCAAACCAAACAAAATGAATGAGAATACACACTAACACATCCTAGAACAAAATAAAAATAAGCATGAAACACAAGTGGCACAATGCACGTATAATTTTAGATGGAACAACTCGACACATGTAAACTAAAAGGGAACGGGAATGGTCTAAAGAACCCTGAAAATAATGATTCCCCAAAGAAAATTCCTCACGAACCCTAAAACCAAGATAGTTAATCAATCGATGACATGAGTCGACCACGCTGAAATAGATTGAGTTGTTTCGAATTCATGTCGATAGCAACCAAAAACTTATCATGTGCATTAAGAAGTGTAATAAGATCAAAACAAAATCACATATTAGATTGAAATACACAAACCCGTTGTTCTTCAAAATAACATATTTGTGCTTTTTAAAATTTCATTTTTTCTTCATTTTAGATTATGCCTTTACATCATTTTGATATTTATTTTTCTAAATTCCACAAATATTTCAATTCTTTTGTCAATGTTTACTAACATCCGTTTTAGCAGAATTTAACACCATAAGGAATGGTTTTTACAAACACATCCCAAAAATCTGGCGAAGTTGACTTGATTGAGTGAAAACATGTGGCATGAAAGATTTTTTATTCAAGAACGATGATACATCATGTAACAATTTGTGTATACATGTGTGGAATATAGTAAATATTACAATGATTGCTAAAGGTTGTTCCTCGGAGAACTCCAAAGATAATGATTAAATGAAATGCATTATAAGGTCACATTATCCTTTGAAATTCTAACAACCTAGAAAAGTTAAATAGGCCATATGATGTTGTCTCCACATCCTTTGTCATTGGATACACAAATGTCATAAAAATAAAAATAAAATACTTTGGTCTTTATGGTTTTCATAAAGAAAATGATATATTTTTGTATTTTTTTAAAAGTATAAAACCAAAAAAAACTTATGATACCCTCTAGGAATAAGAATGTAGAAAATATTTGGTGAATGGAATCCTAAACTATAGGAGATACAGACGACTCACTTGGAAGTGTGAGACGGGCGAGAGTCGGCACCCTTATTCACTACTCCATGTACATTATTCTTCTTCTTCTTATTCATCATCTTTTTATTCTTTATATCCATTTTCTTCTTCTTTACTTCATCACTATGAAGTGAACCGGTCATCCTTTGGAATTATCCCATAATAAATTTGGGTGTCTAAACCATGTACTCAACACATTCTTGGAGATCATAGAAATCTATATTCAAAGCTAATGAACATACCCATATTGCATAAGTCGATGGAAATAGTCTCTAAGGTGGTCCTTCCTCTTTTAATAGGTGAAAAACTACAATTGTGGAGGATCCACCTTCTTTGGCTTAGGAAAAATTCTTAGAGGGGGCGGGAAGTTGTCATTATTGACCCTTTGATAAACACGATCTCCTTTTTATCTTAGACAATCGTATACCATCATCACTAAAATATCTTTCGTCCTTTGAGGATCGAAATCGTGCTCTATAACTTCTTAAATCATAATTTGAGGTCAACTTTCACTTCTTAGACTCTAGAAAGTCTTTCTTGAGATTTTCGTATTATGACTAAAGAACCTCACATGCATGCAACGACTAAAAGAGAACCATCTTCAATGTATTATGATTTTCATGAAAGAGCTCAATCTCTTTATCTCCCATTTTCATCTTCTTAATGATAATATATTATGGAACCTTTAAACTAATTATATGCGCTTTAATCTCCCTCAGTGAACTTAGCTCAGTCTCATACAAACTAAGATTCTTAGTAATCTTTTCATTCACCTTATTCACTCCTTGACTCAACTTAAGAATTTCGTTAAACTTCACTTGAAGTTGTTTTTTAGTCTCATTGGAAAAAATCCTTCCATCTACCATTTTGTCTCTATCAATTTCAGACTCAATGTCATTGTTCTCAACCTTCACAAAGGGATTTTTTAGGACAAATTGTATCCTCAAAAGTGGTGAATGTTGTAAAGTTATGGTCAATGGAAGACTCATCACTCAAGTTATTATTATTGTCACTAAGGGTGTCATTCATATCCTTCTTATCATTACTTCTCCTTCTCATCCTAGTACTCCCAAAACTTTGAATTCCAAATCACCCCCAAAGTCATCAAATGAGTTATCTTTTGTATATGACTAATGGCCACATATACTACAAGACTTCTCGACCATATTGGACTTACTACTATCCTTTCCTTTCTTATCAGATGTCAACTTTTGATGATTGGATTTGAGAAATGTTTAATATTGTTTAGTCAACAAGTTAAACTTAAACTCATTGTCATCAAAATCGTCATTTGAGATTGGGGGAGCACTCTTTTATGATTTCAACCCAATGCCCTTCTGTTTCTTAAGAGACGAAAATTTCTCTAACTCAAAGGTTTGGGTTTATTAAATTAAGATATATCTATTAGCCTACCGGTCAATTTTCAATTATTTAATTACTTAATTAAGTATTACATCAATCAAAATAAAATTCTTTTTTAATTTGAACCAGTTTCAATTTTACCATGAAAAATCAATTAGTCCAACTTCACAAGCATGTGATTATCAGTAGAAATAAATAATTAAATCAAATACCACCGGCACATAAGGATTTTAAAGTGGAAACCCTCATGATAAAAGCGCCTATAGACCCAGCTCATAAAAATCCATGAGTACTAAATAATGTTTACAAGAAAAAGACACGCACATGAATTACATATACCATAATGATAACTACCACAAAGTCTCTCCCTCACGGTCTAATATTTTGCCTCTACCGATACTAGCAATAGCCATTCCAGTCCAAGAATCAGTTGCACAACCTCTAAGGCCTCAATATCCATCGATCTTTGTTTTTTTTGTTGGGGGGGGGGGGTGGGGGGTGGGGGGGAATAAGAGTTTATTGAGAATATCCTTATCTAAGTGTCTCACATAAGAAAGTTACATCAAGTTGTAAGACCATCTGCTTTGAGAGGAAGAATCTAATCTAATCGCTTTCTAAATTTCAGTAGGAACACTTACAAAATTAGAGAATTTTGAAGAAACACTAAGATATGCACCATGTCTAGATAACATGAAATCCACCTTCTTCACTTCTCTAGGATAATGAATAGTGGAAAATTGATAACTCTTCAAAAGATCTTAAATATCCTTTATAAAATCTTTAACTCTCCATGGGATCAAGTTGTATCTAGAAGAAAGGATATTGAATAAGAATTTTGAATCAACCTCAATATCTAAATAACTATATTTATTCTATACACAGTAAGGATATCCACTGTGTAGACACCCCATTCTATTACCCCTAACTCTCCTTAGGTCCTTAGTACCTCCCTTCATCACCATAAACCCAAGTCATGTCCCGAGTACTGACCTGGAGGCCATCGGGCACTCCTCGGCTCAGTTCCAAAAGTCAAACTCTTCATCTCGATCGAGACTAAATGAATCATCGAAGGGCACTGAATACCCTTTCCAACGGTCCACCCCGTGTGCGATTCTGACTTACCATGCGGACGAATGATCCGTTAGCGTCCGAAACTTTACCCAGAGGCCACCGAGCGCTCCCGGGCTCTATTTGACCTATGTCAACTCTTCAGCTCGACTGAGGCTGAATGAATATTCGAAGGGAACCGAATACCCTTTTCCAATGGTCCATCCCGAGCGCGATTCCGAGTTTCCATGCGGACGAACAATCCCTTTGACTCTGGGAGGTCACCGAATGCTTCTCGGTCCCGGTTTACCAAAGTCAACTCTCCAAACTGGGTCAAACTCTTTGGAATGTCCAAGTACATCTCCTAACCTTTGCAATGGTCCCCCCCCCATGCACGATTCAGACTTACCATGCGGACGAACGATCCGTTTGCGTTCGAACGATTCCCCGTCCAATGGACCGACAAATTCTTCCGAGCCATATTTGACCCAAAGTCAACTCCTGAACTCGGGAGTGGTCCAAAGGACTTTCGAAGGTCTCTGAATTACCTTTCCAATGGTATTCCCCGTGTATGATTCTGACCAATGGTTTGCCCTCGGTGGCCGAGTTTCCAAAAAAGCCTTAAGCGCACTGCCAAATGGCAGGTTCCAGACCCTGCCTATCGGCACCTTCCGATAGGCAGGAACAGATCTATACCGATCGACACTCACCTGGGCCTATAAAAGGAGGCCTTCACCTCATTTGCAAGGGGAGCCCAGATCTGATAAAAATCTCTCTGAACGAATCCCAGAAACCTCTCTCGAAGGCAGTGTGATTTCAACATCCAAATCCCCTTTTTACTTCCACTTTTCATCATCCTTTTCATTAAACTTGGTGAAATAGCCACTCTCCATCATCATCCAAGTGCAATGGATGCTCTCCAACATTCAAGATCAAGCTCAAGATCTTCAATAAGGTCCAACCTTCTCAAACTCTCTCTTAAATTCTCATAAATTCTCAATAACTTGTCTTCTTATTTAGCACTTTTATTATCTCATCTCACACATCCTAATATAATTTTTATTTAGTATTATTGTACATCTTTTATTTTCATAAAACCCAAAAAATAAGAAAAAGAGGGTTTGCTCATAAATTCCAAGTAGGGATTCTCACACTTTTTCCACACTTTTCTCACAACTAAAACACTTTTTCTACACACACACACACACTTACAAATAAGAGATTCCTCATTTGGATTTATGGGATAAACCCCACCCCTCGTTTTGTATGCGAACTACGTGGACTTTGATGCCTTCATAGGCTACGTAGGTGTCTCGGGGTAAAGCCGAGACTTGAGTCCTTTTTCTCACTTTTTCTCCCATTTTCTATCTTCTTTAAATCCATTTTCCTTATATTCTATATACTTGTCCTTAATAACGTATTACTCCATATGCGTTATCATTCCATTATAACGGTCAATGTAGGGGTAATCACGTAAATCTTATTTTTCTAATACTATCCTTATATTTTCCTACGGACGACTCGCTTTATCTTTTCCATGATACAAGTCGAGGATTCCTACCTCCATTCTATATATATACACATGCACACATATCACGAGGGGAAACAAAAGGAAAATAGTAAATATTCATGAGAGACCGAAAGGGCGGAATGGGTGCCTAACACCTTCCTATTTCATATCTAAGCCTTCGAACCCTTCTTGAATCATCTTGGTTTCGTACGCACTAGTATGTCTTTGGATGCCATCCTTCGGGGTGGCTTCCCCTTTTTCTTTTGTCTGTTTTGAGTAAAATAGACTGGCGACTCTGAATCTCTCTACATTTCTACATTTTTACACCACATCTCAAACGATGTCGGCCGAAGCGCTCCCGAGAGGGACGCGAGAGACCCGAAGGATCCTTTCCTCCACTCTTCCCATCTGCGCGGCGAGGATCGGGGATGGACATAGTTGCGACTCTACTGGGGAGTTTATGTGTTTTTGTTTGTGGGCTTGACTCTATTTACATGAATGCTATATTTGCTTATGTTTCCCCCTATATTTGCATGTTCCCCTTTCTCATATGTATCCCATGCCTATGCTTACGTTCACACACTTGTAGAAATTTCTCCATGTACACTTCACACCACGTGCACCTAGGATCACATGTATATCCCCATGTTGCACGCATCACCCATCCATACTTGGTGTACCTTTTGGGGTACTTGTACTTTGCTCCCTTTTTGGCATAATCAAGAAAGACATTCTCATCATAAGATACCAATAAGAGAATCATGAATGATTCACACGACATCACCAAAGAGCATTGATATTGACCAAATTTTACCCAGTAACTGGAGGGTCACTTCGTGATGGGCGCTGGTTCGGTAGGTCGCAGTTAGCCTAAGCGGTATGACTCTCACCTTCCATTGGCCAAGTACCTTCGACGTATATCGAATGGTTCCCCCCACATCCTACCGCTTGACCGAAGTCATTACGGGAGGTATATCACAGGGAATTAGTTCACGTACGTCGAGTATATCAAATTCGCTCTCACACGTACCGTTCCCACGAGGTATATGGTGAGGCAATTCACGTACACTCAGGTATATCAAATGGCTTATCCACGTGTATCGATTGCCTGCAAAAGCAAGACGTATAATGTGGAAGTCACACCAAAGGGGGGAATCCATGCTGATTCACCCAACCAACTGCATACCCGCATATAGGTGTCAAACCTAGGACACGCACTTTAGATTGTCGGTTTCAACCCGAAACTCTACCGAAATTTCGGGTCGATCTGCCGCCCAATTTTCGTGCATTTTTAAAACGGGACCTTGTCCGTGAGCCTGGTTACAAGTCCAAACCGTAGCTTTGCATATATTAAGACCCCCACTTTTCCAGGCTCGAGTCCTGTCCGGCATTGCATTTAGGAGAATTAAATACAAGTGAAAACATAATAATCATGCTGAGTTCCGTCTCCAAAAGCATTTTTTCTCTCTTTATCAAAAATACAAAAACATTTCTTCCGTCTTTATCAAAAATCCAAAAACATTTCTCCCTTCTTTTTCAAAAATCCAAAAATAATTCTTCCTTTTAAAAAAAAAATCTCATCCTACGCCTTCTCAGGTCGATCGCAAGCCCTTGGCCTGGCTCCCTATTATCTTCGGTCTTCAGTCAAATCACCCCGGAGTTTCATCCGTTCTTCTACTAATTCTTTCGATTCTGGAATCCATCCATCTTCCATGGAGAATACAGATCAAGCACTAGTCATACAGCCGGATCTGACGACAGTCCTAGCTTAGCTCGTGTCCAAGATTGACAACCTCCAAACTGAGGTTTGAGAGATGCAACGAAACCAAGTTCCTATTCCTCAAGAGCTCGAGGCCCTATTCCCTCGTGTTATGGATCCACCCGAACCTATCTGGGTTTCAGAAGAATATCATCACGCTCCATGTGCCCCTCCTGCCAATGGGCCGCTGCCTGCCTAGCTTTTAATGCCAAACATTGCCCAGCCTATGGCTAACCTGCCTGTGGTCATTGATCCAAAGGAGGAGGAGTTGAATAAAGTCAAAGAGGATTTCAAGATGCTCACCAAGAAGTTTGACCAAGTTAGGAATTACATGGACTACACTCACATGTCTCCTTATCCTAAAGCGAGGTTACCCGAGAAGTTCAAGATGCCAAATATCGAGAAGTTCGGAGGTAGTGGACCCCCAATTATTCATCTTTGCAGTTATCATCGTTCCATGACTCTACTAGGGGCTTCTGAAGAAGTGATGTTCCAATTGTTTTAGCAAACTTCGAAGGATAGTGCCCTCCGATGGTTTTTATCTCTTGAGGAATCTGGAATCCGTAACTGGGAGGATGTAGCCCGAGAATTCATGTCGCAGTACAAATACAACAAAGAGCTTTAGGTCACCCGTTGTGATTTAGAGCTGCTCAAATAGAATCTTGGAGAATCAGTCAGTAACTTCATAACTCGGTAGAGAGAGCAAGTAGCTACCATGACCAATCGGCCATCTGAAGAAGAACAGGTCAACATAGTGAAGAAAAACTTCTTGCCCCATGTTCGAGCGACGATGGGAGGACAACATTATCCCCATTTTCGAGCTCTCAGAGAGGCTGGAGTGGAAATCGAGGAGAGCCTCGTTAAAACAGAGATTGAACTAAAGAAGGTGTCCGAACAGTTCACCCCTAGAAAGTATGACTAGCTTGCCAGTTCTACCATTTCGACCATCAATAACATCTCTTAACCAACCATGTCATGGGCACCAAAAAGCTGCCCTGCCCCCATCCGAAGGGAATATTCTGAGCTCCATGCTCCCCTCTCCAAAGTTTACCAAGCCCTATTAAGTCGAAACCTCATCAAACCCTTCGATCCATGTCCATTTCCAAATCCACTCACAAGAAACTTCAAGGCCGATGCTTATTGCACCTTTCACCAAACTACCGGCCATACTATCGACCAATGCTTCCACCTTTGGAACGTATTCCAAGATCTCATTGACCGGGATACCATCGCCCCACCAGCCAATCCTAAGCCAAACACTACTCACAATCCACTTTCGAATCACACCAATGCCATCTTCTTGGAAGAAAACCCAGATTTTGATCCCTCAACTCAAATCACACCCATATACTCTCCTAAACCTCTTCAAACTTGCCCATATTTCCTCCTACACCCTACTAGCCTCGCTGATCAGGCATTGTCACTCCTTACCAGAGCATGCATCGCTATCCATACCCATTCTGAAAATGGAAGTATGGAATTGTCAGAAGTGTTAAACCAACTCCTAGAGTTCGGGCTAAAATTGCCCTCACAGATGGTCATCGATTGCCAGAAGTTCAGCACACTATTCTTGGAGGACGAAAGTGGGCTCGAGATTCAGACAAGTGGGTGGTACTAACCAACGAAGTCAGCCTAGATGATGTTGTCCAGACTATGGAAGAATTATTCGGGAAAACCAACAACATTTGTAATATCACCAGGTTACTTGACACTTTGAAGCTACAAGGGCATTTGGTCCCTTCAATCACACATATCTCCACAGAATGGGAGAACTTGTATGAAGAAGCCGTTGAAGTTATGGAATGCATCGACTTTACATGGAAAGATAGAGTTGCCACCACCGGATGGGGGGAAGAATTCGAAGAGTCGAGTGAAGAACAATCTTCAAGAAGAGCTGGCCCAATAGCCGACATATGTGGGATGATATCATTTGAAGAACTCCTCAAAGAAATAAATGGGGTGGCAGAACTACCTAAGATTGATGAGGAAATGGGATTCATGTTCTTCCCTTCTTCAGTAAATCACATGACCAGATCAGGGAGACATTACCAAGCTCCAAACTCACTGCCAGCAAATGATAAAGGGAAGGGCGTTGAAAACCTTCCTATGCCAAAAATGACCATCGAGGAGAGCAAGATCCTCAATCAACTGAAGAAAACCCAAGCTAACATCACTCTATGGGGGATTTTCATGTCTTTCTAGCTGCACAGAAATGCTTTAATTAAGCTGCTCACTGGACCCATAGTTCCTCCATCTACCACACCAGAAGAAGCGGTAAATCTGGTTGGGTCCTTAACCTCTACCCGAATGATATCATTTTCTGAAGAAGAAATCCCTAGAATTGGGACGAATCACAATTATGCACTCAATATCTCCGTCGAAGTTATGGGAAACGCCGTGCCACTCTCCCTTATCGATAAAGGATCCACCTTGAACGTTTTCCCTCTGAGAACTTTCAAGTGTTTAGGCCTGAAAGAAATTGACCTCGATCCAACCTCCGTCGTTGTGCGTGCCTACGATAATACCCGTCGTGAGGTGATGGGGTCCATAAAACTTGCAATAGGGGTTGGCCCTATAAACCCCGTCGTTGAATTATAAGTCATAGACATCCCAGTCTGCTTCAAACTATTGCTTGGATGCCCCTAGCTCCACAGTATAAAGGGTGTGTCTTCCTCACTCCATCAGAAATTGAAGTTCTTCGCCGATGGGCGAGTCATCACCATTTTGGGCAATAACAAAATTGTTGAGGGGGCAAGCACCAGCAGTCCAATTCTTGAGATACAGCACGGGTCAAATGATATGCTCCTATTAGGATTCCGAGTTGAGCCACTCCTACTCCCGGTAGGGGACGGTTTCAAAGAAAGGGTTTGTCCAAAATATGACTCTCATATCAATGTCAATGTGATTCTGATGTTCAGAAACATGCACTTCATGCTCGGACTGGGGTTAGGGCAAAGACAGCAAGGGATAATCGAGCCCATCGAACTGAAGAAAGCTTTCCCTCCTTGTGGCTTGGGGTATCAACCATCGGAATAAGATTTCAGAATGATCCGCCAGTCTCGACCAAAGAGAAGATTAGACTGCAGTCGAACTATCTCAGGAGACTCCTTAAATGGATGATTAATCAAAGAAGGCGAGGACTTCCCCTTTTGCGGTTTTCCAGAACCATGGTATGACCACACAGACAAGAAGATGAGGCTAGGAATGGAGATCTTTTTCCAAGATGTCTACCCATGGGCCGAAATTTTCCAACACCGCGTACAACCACTCATCAAAGATGCCGAAGAGACTGAAGAAGGCAATTCTGAAGATTCCTTCAGCTTACAGATATTGGGGTTGGCACTCTGCATCGTTCATTCAGGCACTACATCAATGGACCCGTCCCATTTGATTAAAGTTATTGATATACCTCTCCTCAACTGGCATGCTACGCTAGTTCTACCTTGTGAAATCTCCCCTGACCCCAATGTTTACCCTATTTCTTCTTCTGTTGTCTATCCTTACTCAAATGTAATCGAGACCTCTTTTGATGAGGTTCTCAATGCTATTTTTCCTATCAATGAAATAAATAAAGATTTTGAGTATCTTGTTGTGCCTTACATTAAGTGCTTGAATTCTAGTCAAACTTTTGATAATGATGATTTTGCAAATGAACAATTCTTAACTGATCTAAATAAGGTTAATAATAAACAACATAACCGCGTTCAAGTTAATGAAGAAGAGATTGTTGTTATTAATCTCGGTTCTAGTAGCCAACTGTGCGAGATTAGGATAGGGGCCACCCTTGATGAGCATGAGCGTGCACAACTCAAAGAATTATTGAAGGAGTTCGTAAATGTCTTCGCATGGTCCTATGATGATATGCCCGGCATTGATCCTGAAATAGCTCAACACGAGATCCCCACACTCCCAAATTACAAGACGATTAAACAAAAATTGAGAAAACTCCGCACTGAATGGTTGCTCAAGGTCATAGAAGAGGTGGTCAAATAGTTAAATGTGGGTTTCATTCGGGTGATCAAATATCCCACATGGCTAGCCAACATTGTACATGTACCGAAATCCGTAGGGAAGGTTCGAATGTATGTAGATTACCGAGATTTAAACAAAGCTTCTCCAAAGGATGACTATCCGCTACCCAATATCGACATGATCATGGACAACACAGCCAATCATGCTCTCAAGTCTTTTGTCGACGGGTTTGCTCGATACAACCAAATTAAGACGCACCCCGACCACCAAGAAAAAACTGCATTCATCACCCCATGAGGAACCTTTTGCTACCCCATTATGCCATTCAGTCTCAAGAATGCTGGGGCTACCTACCAAAGGGCTGCCACAATCATCCTGCATGATCTGATTCACAAAGAGGTCGAGGTATATGTGGATGATATGATTATCAAGTCCAAAACTAGAGAAGGTCATGTTCCCGCTCTCCGAAAGTTCTTGGAACGACTGCGACGGTTTCAGATGCGACTTAATTCATAAAAGTGTGTCTTCGGCATTACAAAGGGAAAACTCTTGGGATTTATGGTCGGCGAAAAGGGGATAGAAGCAGATCCTGCAAAGCTAAAGGCCATACTTGAGACGGCACCACCCGAACAGAAAAAGAAGTTTGAGGTTTTCTTGGGAAATTACAATATATCAGTCGGTTCATCAGCCAGTTAACCTCCATCTGTGAACCGATCTTCAAGCTCCTCCGAAAAGATTCAACCAAGGTTTGGAATGAGGCCTGCAAAGAAGATTTTGACCGAATCAAACAATACCTAACCCAACCTCCAGTGCTCATGCCACCACAGTCTGGTCTCCCTTTGCTCCAATACCTAACCATAACCGACAATGCAGCTGGGGCTTTGCTAGCCCAATATCTTGAAGACTCCAGTAAAAAAAGATCCATATATTACGCCAGTCGCAAATTGGTCGGGTACGAGGTCAACTACACTGCCTTGGAAAAAGAATGTGTCGCACTTGTCTGGGTCACCCAAAAGTTACGACACTATATGCTCTCCTTCCCCATCAAACTTGTATCTCGAATGGATCCCATCAAATACTTGCTTGAGAAACCTGCCTTATCCAGTCGAATGGACCGATGGTTGATGCTCCTAACTGAGTTCGATATCGTGTACGTCACACAGAAAGTTGTTAAAGGAAGAGCCATCTCTGACTACCTCCCCGATCACCCCATAAAAGAAGCAGAGGTTAGGATTTTCGAATTCCCAGATGAAAATATCCTCTGCACCACTCAAGACCGCCTTCGATGGAAAATGTTCTTTGATGGCACTACCAATAAAAAGGGATATGGCATTGGGATACTTCTGATCGCCCTAGATGACTCCCACACTCCCATCACCATAAAATTGGATTTCCCTTGCACCAACAACATGACGAAATACGAGGCATGCACAGTGGGCCTCAAAGTTGATCTCAAAAAAGGTATTCAATACCTTGATGTCTACGGGGATTCTTCCCTTATCATCGGTCAAGTACTCAGAAAGTGAAAAGTTAAGGACGAAAAGCTCCAACCCTTTCATGCCCAATTAGAAGGGTTAGCCTCCCAATTCTGAGATATTACTTTCCATTACCTACCCTGAGCAAAGAATAACCTAGTCGATGCTCTCTCCACCTTGGCCTCCATGGTCGACATGCCCAAAGGAATAACAATAACCCCCTTCCTGGTTCAAAAGCAAGACAAATCGACTCATTGCTACCATATTGAGCTTGTATCCACTGAAGATCCCAAACTAAATGATTGCTGGTACTATGATATCTGGTGCCTCCTCAAACATGGTAGGTATCCCGAGGGTTCCAATAAGAAATATGGAATAACCCTTCGAAGACTGGTCGCCCAGTACATCATCTGTCATAAATCTCTACTCAAGACGAACTTCGATGGAACTCATCTACACTGCATCACAGGGGCCGAGATTGAGAAAATAATGAAAAAAATCCACAATGGGGAATGCGGACCCCACATGAATGGTCACATGATCGCCAAGAAGATCGTCCAATAGGGCTACTACTGGACCACCATGATCCAGGATTGCACCGCCTATGTCCGGAGGTGCCCCAAATGCCAACAATTCTCCAATCTTCAACACTTGCCTCCGCGAGAATTATACAACATGACCTCTCCCTGGTCGTTCTGCACCTGGGGTATCGACATCATAGGGAAGGTTACACCAAAGGCTTCAAATGTCCATGAGTTCATCCTGGTTGCCATCGATTATTTCACCAAATGGGTCGAGGCTGAGTCATACGCAGTATTGAATGCCAAGAAAGTGGCCAAATTCCTCAAGAAAAATATCATCTGCCGATATGGGGTCCCGCACGAGCTGGTATCAAATAACGGGTTGCATTTCGAAGCAGAAGTCACAGAAGTAGTCAACGAGTACGGGATTCAGAGACACAAATCTTCTCCCTACCGACCTCAGACCAATGGTGCAGTTGAAGCCGCCAATAAAAACCTCAAATACATCATCAGCAAGATGACCAAAAGTTGTAGGGATTGGGCCGATCGGATCCTGTACTCCCTCTGGGGCTATCGAACCTCAATCCGAACCTCTACTGGGGCTACCCCTTACTCCCTGGTCTACAGCATGGAAGCAGTTCTACCTATGGAGCTGGAAATACCCTCGCTACGCGTCATGCTCAAAGGCAAGGTTAGTGAAGAAGACTGGGGCCAAAGCCGTCTTGATGAGCTAGCCCTCCTAGATGAAAGAAGATTAAAGGCTCTTTACCACATACAGGGGTATCATCGCCGAATAGCGCAATCATTCAACAAAAAAGTCAAGTATCGCGGTGTCAGGGAGGGGGATTTAGCCCTCAAGGAGATAGTAGAACCCATATGGGACTCAGAGGGAAATTCAAGCCTAATTGGAAAGGCCCCTACATTGTGAAGAAAATCTTATTCGACGGTGCCGCCATGCTCACTGACATAGATGGGGAGGAGATGGCTCATCCAGTCAATCTGGACCGTCTCAAGAAATTCTATCCCTTGTCTGAAATCCCGGCGCGCTACGACTCTTCTCATCCCCCTATTATTATAAAAAAAATGCTTCATTTCCCTCTACCCAGAACTACGTGGACCTGATCCTCTACAAAAACTATTTTAAAAACATTTTCAAAAAACCCCAGAGATACGTAGGCAACTCATGCACCTCACATGAGTGCGGCCCCTTTCTTTTTCACATAATACTATTCTTTTCTTACCTCCGAGAACGGCGGTTCATTCTAAAATTATTTGAACAAAAGGATTATGTATGCCTTAGCGATCAGTATAGATAATTCAAAATAAAAAATTCATCAAAAGGCAAAGCTGGATGATCAGAAACTTATTTATTTCATTAATAAGAAATTACAGTACGGATTACATAAGAAAAAGGAACGGATCACTCCCTTCCCCACTACCATAAAAAGCTAAATAAAATTCCCACACCTATCACACAAATAAACTCCCCAGGAGTCCTACCCACAGCTACCAGAGGAGCCTGCACCCTCATCATCTACATCCTGAGGCCCCCAAGTTTCCCCTGCCTGAATAGAGTGCTGTAAAAATTCCATGGATCGATGAGCCTTAACAATCTTCGAAAAAACCACAACGCCCCCTTCCATGGAGTCAGATAAAACAAACCATCTTTGTCCAATCTCCACTGCCAACATCTTGCTGACTACTTTCCTCCACAACCACTTCATATAATCTTTGGGGACATGGCAAACATTCCCAACAGACCGATGGACGTCGATTTTCCCACAGAGACCCAAGCAACAGACGCAGGCGCTCAGTCAAATCCTCTACCGAAAAGAAATTTGAGATCCGAGGTGGCACGACCTGTGCCCAGCCGAATTGGCGCAGAAGTCGCCAAGGGAAATAAAAAGAGGTATGTCTAAGACCAACCAGCCGCACATATGAACACTCTCCTAGCTCCAGAACAGGATGCAACTGTCCCCACCAAGGCACTGACCAATACAGACCACACTCCCCATGCTCCACAAACCAATTCTCCCAGTTCTTAACATATAGGCCAACGCGGATGAAGTAGTACGAAAAGAAGTTGGGTACAGCCGAGAAGGGATATTCTGGAGGAGTCGACAAGAGGAATCTTTCAGACAACCACTTGAACAGCATCATAGGGCTACCACTCAAAAAGTCATAATGACCTTCTCTCCAGGCATCCATGCCATTCAGAGTCTCCGCTAATATCACCGTCGCAGGATTATGATGGTATGACATCGATGAAGTAATGGCTGCAAGTTATGGATCCACCTGCAATTCCCCAGTCACCAGCAATAATTTTGAAACCAGACCCAGAACAACGGCTCCAGCATAGCCATCATCACCTACTTCCCGCAAATGCACGGACCGCAGCACCACTGGGAGGGAGATCATTCCTCCAGCTACCAATGATCTAGTCGCCGAAGGCGAAATATGAAGAAGCCCGGCCAACAAATCTCTAAGAGAACGGGAAAACTCGGGCAAAGCCGCAGCAACACTGGGATTTACACCCAGTGTGGCAGAAAATTCCTCGTAGGTAGGACAAACTTCTTCCAACCCAAAGCGGAATACATGGTCTTCGGGGTACCAGAATTGTACCTCCGCCATCAGCATATTCCACTCAATAGGCCGATTGCGCCATAAGGAGACTCGATGCATGTTGAAAGCATCGCAGTCGACATTATAAGAGCACATAGCTTCTAAGGCTTCGTGGTAGTTGGAAAACTCAGTACTACCAGGGAGAGCCATCTTACAAGGCTAAGAGATAGTGGGCAAATAGGTAAGAATTCAAAGGTGTGATGACAACACTCCACCCTTACCCCTTTTTATACTTGAAGATCCTCACAATAGGCACAATCCCTGCAGAAATCAGAGGGAACCCTACCCCACAAGGTACCAAAGGCTAAAAAGGGTACCATTCAAAGCTTTAAATTGATGGGACTGGACTGAACTGTCGATAGGCAGGTCAAGGTGCTTGCCGATCGGTAACCCCCTCATTTTTAGATATTTCCCTCTTTTCCTCTTTTGTCAAATCAGAAAACTCAATAAAAATAAATTGATATTCTCAACAGAAGTTCAAAATCCCTTTAATTCTCCTTTTTTAATCAAAAAATTTACTTCAAAAAATTCCAAAAATATTTCCTTTTTACAGTCTCAGTAGCAAAGTAAAAAGCGCATATGCATACATTCATCATTAAATAAAAGATAATCAAAAAAACTGCATTGCATTGCATATATCTATTTTCTGTGTTACATCATCTTTGTAGGAAATAAAAAGAAAAAGCAAAAACAACGGGACTCATCCCGAACCCACGTTCTTTCTCTCTCTCTCTCTCTCTCTCTCTCTCTCTCAAGAACTTCCACCCCTGCGGCATGCTCTCTCCCCCCTACGGCGAGATAATGCGCCACCACTACCCGAGCCCGAGTCCTCTACAGACGAAGCAAACGGCACCAAGAAAGAAGGAACGGGAACTGCATCTCGAATATGGGCAGTCGCCGAAGATATCCAATCTCTGATGTCCCTCAGCCAAGTGGTCCACACCCGGACTTGTTGAAAGAAAAGGTGAAATCAGTATCAAAGCGGAAATGACCAAAATAGAAAAGAAAGTAAGAGAATAACAGAAAGGTATACCGCAGGTCGAAGGACCTCCTGTGTCAAAACCAACTCCTCCGGATCCATTGCATGAGGAAGGTGCAACATAGGCACCATCCCTCCATCAGCCCATCGAATGTTGTATGAAGGGGTATGCAGTCGTACAAAAGGGACCTCCGAGGATGCCACCGCCGTAGATGCCGATGGACCACCATCACTGTGGGAAGATCCCACCGCCCGACTCGAACCCGTCGGAGGAAAGGGCAGCGCATCATATATGCTGGGTGCATCAACCAGCTCGTCACAAAATCCATATAGTCATATGGTGCAGCCGTATCGGTATATAGCAAGCAGGACTCGCCGATCATCCTCGCAATCCTCTCATCCTCCAACATCAGTCTCTCCCACCTCATAGACGTAGGAGGCTGCGCAGGTGGCACCACCATCTCCTCCTCGACAACCTGACGAACTACCCTCTCCCCAAGGTACCAGGAATGGCCGAACTCATACGCCAGCAAACGCCTCATCCGTGCATTCACCCCGGTCGCCCCCGCATCCTGAATGGTTGTCCCCCATGGGTAAAAGGTCACCTGAAAATCTCTAAGCAAACATAAATCAATACAAGGCCAGAAGGAACAAAAACCAAGACTGAAATGGAAAGAGTCTTACCCTACCACTAGTCAGGTCATTCAAGACCTGACGGACCGCCTCCAGGGAAAGAGATCCCTTCGACTGTCGATTGTCCTTATGCCATCGATATAATCGATATAAGTCCCCAACAGTGTCTCCCTTCAAAGCAATCAGCGAGGTATTGCACCCAATCACCTCATAGAACCACGTCTGAATTCACAAGCAAAAAGAGACGCATAAGGAAAATGCGAATGCATGAAAGGAAAATCCGAGTGCATGAAAGGAAAATGCGAATGCATGAAAAGAAATGCACAAAACTAAAGAATACCTCAAAAAGGTACGTGTCCCCAGTAAAGGTCTATCGGCAGCACTGGCTGAATGCATCCAAGAAAAGTAAAGGGTCGCCAAGGTCAGGCTCCCCCAATCATAAAAGGGGATGTTCGAAAACATCCTCAAGTACGACAGAAACCATAAATGGACGACGTCGCCGCTCGATGCCACCATAAAACCTCCCAATACCAGAAGAATGAATAACCGGGCCATCTGCCTCACTTGCAGCCAGCCCTCCACATCAACCTCCCTACCCAGCAGAACATCCTTCAGCAGGGACAACCGGATAGAATCCCCAGAGACTATCCTCCCTACATCACCAAATGCCGCACGCACTGCCTCCGGTCTCACTCGTAAAGAGAGATCCACCTCTATATGCTCTCCATCACAATCCAGCCCCAGCAGCTGTTGCACGTCTATGAGAGTCACCGTCATCTCCCCGAATCCAAAATGAAAGGTGTGGGTAGTGTCCCACCACCTTTCTCCCAAAGCGCACAGGACCTCTGTCGAACGAGGCGTCTCATCCAGTGCCGATGCCAATCACCCAAAACTCACTGATGAGACCACCCAGTGCACCACAGGTGGGAGATGCTCCCAGACATCCTTGATCCCCGTTATCCCGCGGGCGCGCATGTTCTTCAAAGAAATATCAGACTGGCAAAAAGAAAAGTCTCATCAAAAGTTAAGAAAGAAAAATCACCAGAAAGAGAAGAATGCCAAAGGTCGGGTTACTTATATAACCACCGGGGATAACTCTCAAAGTGCGATGACGTGATGGCTCCCGCAGCAAGGTTCGATCATCCGTAATAGGCTCAAACGCATCAAAGGAGTTCTCACTCCCCAAAGCAAGAGGCGCCCTAGCCCTCCACTCCACATTCACCCAATCAGCAACGGTCAACCACTCCCGGTGGACTGCAGTGCTCATGAAAGTAGCCATTTCTTGAAGATCGGAATGATAGAACGATTTGTAGAAGAATCGCAGAGAGAGAGAAAGTAAAAGAAGCTATGAAAAAATGAAGAGATTCGCTCCCTTTATATAGGATGCCAAGCGCAAAAGTCCGTGCCATACCGATCGGCACTGATCCCTTACCTTCCCGAGGTAGCCCAAAAGTTCGTGCAACTGCCAAATGGCACCCTTCATACTATGCCTATGGGCACCCCTCTTAAATTTTGTACAAAAATTCCCACAAAATACCAGAAAGCCTCGAAAAATCCCTGAAAAATTCCCAAAAATCCCAGGAGGAATTTAAAGCCTCTTTACCAAGAAAATTTCGCATTCCCCCAAGCTGAACCCCTCTTCCCCAGCGGAATCCTCTAAAACCAAGTGAAAACTCCTCCCGGCAAAGCTCTGGAGGATCCCTGAGGATCACCTGATCACTTCACCAGCGAAACTCTATTACAGCACCCAAAATAGGTTATTCCTCCTACGAGGTCCCCTAAAAGCTTCCCCAGGTGTCAGCTCCCCAGCTGAGATCCAAATCACAAAGATCTTTCTCCAGCAAAATCAAAATCCAATCTTTATCCACTCTTGGGTCAGAATTGGCCCCGGTCTTGGATCGTCACCTGAGTTAGGTCAGAATTGACCTCGATCCTCGGTCGTCACCATTCTTGGGTCAGAATTGGCCCTGGTCTTGGATCATCACCTGAGTTAGGTCAGAATTGACCTCGGTCCTCGATCGTCACCACTCTTGGGTCAAAATTGGCCCCGGTCTTGGATCGTCACTGAGTTAGGTCAGAATTGACCTCGATCCTTGGTCGTCACCACTCTTGGGTCAAAATTAGCCCCGGTCTTGGATCGTCACCTGAGTTAGGTCAGAATTGACCTCGGTCCTCGGTCGTCACCACTCTTGGGTCAAAAATTGGCCCCAATCTTGGATCGTCACCTGAGTTAGGTCAGAATTGACCTCGGTCCTCGGTTGTCACCACTCTTGGGTCAGAATTGGCCCCGGTCTTGGATCATCATCGGAGTTAGGATAGAATTGACCTCGGTCTTCGATCGTCACCACTTTTGGGTTAGAATTGGCCTCGGCCTTGGATCATCACCTGATTTAGGTTAGAATTGACCTCGGTCCTCGGTCGTCATCACTCTTGGGTCTGAATTGGCCCCAGTCTTGAATCATCACCTGAGTTAGGTCAGAATTGGCCTCGGTCCTCGGTCTTCACCACTCTTGGGTCAGAATTGTCCTCGATCTTAGATCGTCGCCTGAGTTAGGTCAGAATTGACCTCAATCCTGGTTCATCACCACTCTTGGGTCATAATTGTCCCCGATCTTGGATCGTCACCTGAGTTAGGTCAGAAGTGATCTCGATCCTCGGCCGTCACCACTCTTGGGTCAGAATTGGCCCCGATCTTGGATCGTCACCTGAGTTAGGTTATAATTGACCTCGATCCTCGATAGTCACCACTCGTGGGTCTGAATTGGCCCCGATCTTGGATTGTCACTTGAGTTACGTTAAAATTGATCTCGGTCCTCGATCGTCACCACTCTTAGGTCAGAATTGACCGCGGTTATTAAATTTTCACCTTAAGCCCACAGATTTGGCTTTGACCCGTAGAATTGGTCATCCTCCCCAACACTACTTCAGGACCTCAGAATCGACCTAAACCTCCAATCGTCACTCATCCCCAGCACACTCCTTAGGTCCGCAGAATCGGCCTCGACCCTCTGAATCGGTCATACTACCTCAAAATCATCATGTGGTGTCTATTCGACGGTCATCATTTATTCCAAACTCACCCATCGAGGGTCTCTATAGACACCCCATTATGTTACCCCCTAACTCTCCTTAGGTCCTTAGTACCTCCCTTCATCACCATAAACCCAGGTTATGTCCCGAGTACTAACATGGAGGCCATCGAGCACTCCCCGGCTCAGTTTGACCCAAAAGTCAAACTCTTCATCTCGATCGAGACTAAATGAATCTTCTAAGGGCACTGAATACCCTTTTTAACGGTCCACCCCGTGCACAATTCCGACTTACCATGCGAACGAACGATCCATTTGCGTCTGAAACTTGACCTAAAGGCCACCGGGGGCTCCCGGGTTCTGTCTGACCTATTCTAACTATTCAGCTCGACTGAGGCTAAATGAATCTTATAAGGGCACCAAATACCCTTTCCAATGGTCCGTCTCGGGCACGATTCGAACTTTCCATGCGGACAAACGATCTGTTTGACTCCGGGAGGTCACCGAATGCTTCCCGGGCCCGGTTGACCAAAGTCAACTCTCCAAACTGGGTCAAACTCTTTCGAATGTCAAATTGCATCTCCTAGCCTTTCCAATGGTCCACCCCATGCGCGATTCTGACTTACCATGCGGGCGAACGATCCTTTTGCGCCCGAATGATTCCCCGTCCAATGGACTGACAAATGCTTCCGGGCCATATTTGACCCAAAGTCAACTCCCGAACCCGGGAGTGGTCCAAATGACTTTTGAAGGTCTTTAAATTATCTTTCCAACGGTATGCCCCGTGTGCGATTCTAACCAATGGTTTGCCCTCAGCGGCCGATTTTCTGAAAAAGCCTAAAGCGCACTACCAAATGGCAGGTTCCAGACCCTGCCTATCGGCACCTGCCGATAGGCAGGAACAGGTCTATGTCGATCGGCACTCACCTGGGCCTATAAACGGAGGCCTTCACCTCATTTACAAGGGGCACCTAGATTTGATAAAAATCTCTCTGAACGAATCCCAGAAACCTCTCTCGAAGGCAGCGTGATTTCAACATCCAAATCCCCTTTTTACTTCCACTTTTCATCATCCTTTTCATCAAACTTGGTGAAATAGCCACTCTCCATCATCATCCAACTACAAGGGTTTCTCTCCAACATTCAAGATCAAGCTCAAGATCTTCAAGAAGGTCCAACTTTCTCAAACTCTCTGTTAAATTCTCTTAAATTCTCAATAACTTGTCTTCTTATTTAGCACTTTTATTATCTCATCTCACACATCCTAATATACTTTTTATTTAGTATTATTGTACTTATTTTATTTTAATAAAACCCAAAAAACAAGAAAAAGAGGGTTTGCTCATAAATTCCAAGCAGGAATTCTCACACTTTTCTCACAACTAAAACACTTTTTCTACACACACACACACACTTACAAATAAGTGATTACTCATTTGGATTTATGGTATAAACCCCACCCCTCGTTTTGTATGAGAACTACGTGAACTTTGATGCCTTTATAGGCTATGTAGGCATCTCGGGGTAAAACCTGAGACTCGAGTCATTTTTCTCACTTTCTCTCTCATTTTCTATCTTCTTTAAATCCATTTTCCTTATAATCTATATGCTTGACCTTAATAACGTATTACTCCATATGCGTTATCGTTCCATTATAACGGTCAACGTAGGAGTAATTGCATAAATCTTATTTTTCTAATACTATCCTTATATTTTCCTACGTACGACTCGCTTTATCTTTTCCATGATACAAGTCGAGGATTCCTACCTCCATTCTATATATATACACATGCACACATATCACGGGGGGAAACAAAAGGAAAATAGAAAATATTCATGAGAGACCGAAAAGGCAGAATGGGTTCCTAACACCTTCCCATTTCGTAACTAAGACTCTGAACCCTTCTCGAATCATCTTGGTTTCGCACACACTGGTATATCTTTGGATGCCATCCTTCGGGGTGTCTTCCCCTTTTTCTTTTGTCTGTTTTGAGTAAAGTAGATTGGCGACTCTGAATCTCTCTACATTTTTACACCACATCTCAAACGACGCCGACCGAAGCACTCCCAAGAGGGACGCGCGGGACCCGAAGGATCCTTTCCTCCACGCTGCCCGCCCGCGCAGCGAGGATCGGGGATGGCCACACACTGATCTTTGGTTGATGACAATATTCCCACATATAGTCCAAAATGATATTCCCCAACTTAATCACTCATGCAATTCATATTCTGATATAAAATATTGGAAGGGATTGTAAAATTGAAGTGTACCTTGAAAGAATGGAATTTGACAGCTCCCATGCTCTCAAAGGACTCTCTCAAAACTAACAAAATGATTTTTTTTAAAACAAAGGACTCGTACTTTGAAAAATATATTTATGAATTTTATTATATTTAGAAATATAATAACTTGACTAAAACTCATTTTCCAAAAACATAGCTTTTGAAAGTACCAGTTCCCTCATTTGACCGAGGACACTTTTGTTCAAGGTCCCCTCGGGCGAAGTTATTATCTTATGAACATCCTTGAATGAAAATCAATATCCTCATTATAATACTAATTCTTTAGAGTTTCCCTCTTTTGAAGCAATTTATCTTATGAGATTCGTTGTTTAAAAAATTGTGACCTCGACCAAAACATCTTTCAGTCAAGGGAATCTCGTAAGAACTAGATCCTTATTTTTTTATTGTTCTTGTAAAATAAAAAAGATTAAAAAATTTGTCAATTTTTTTCTAAATCAAGTTTTGTCCATTTAATTCCTTACTTAAAAGATAAAATAAAGGAAAAAAAATAAAAATCTTACCCAACCTTGAATATTCTATCGTCTGAAAAGTCTGGTACGGTATTATAGTCTATGATATGGCGCTTTGTATCTTTTCTTGAATGATATGTACAGCTACATAGACTCAATATAAAGATACTATGAAGATAAAAAAAAAAGTTTTCTTCAGAATAAATCCAAGACACAATAAAATTAGAGAGTGTAAAGCATGTCCCTATATTCAAAATGTTGTCTCACTAACATCGGACGATGTAAAATATATGTCGTACGATACACCTTTTTCATACCATATCAGACCTAGTCCTCAAAAAAGGTCATTTTGTGATATTAAAACCCCAAATGACGATATGGAAAACTCCACATGTTCCTTTGTGTGATATGCTTCCTATCATTCATCATGGTTAGAAATAAAGGATTTGAGTAGATTTCAAATATATTCTTGCATGTTTTTGGATCCCTGTCAAATGAGATAGGTTTATGTCATAGAAAACACTCTCAAAGTCATTTCTAGTCTTCTTAGTGAGGCTCTTATATGTATACATAAAGGATCCCATTAGTGAAAAATTAGGAGAAACCTAAGATGATTATCTCTCTCCCTTCTCCTAACTTCTACAAAGAGTGGAACCTCTTCTTAATTTGGAACTCCACCCTTTATTCTTGTTTTCTAAGTCATAGAAAAAACTTACAAGATATATTGTATCCATATTAATAATATTTTAATTACCAAAGAAAGATGAATCTCTATCTTCCACATTCAAGGCACGATGCCTTAATGCTCTAGAAACAATAATTAATATTCTAAAATCATTTATGCCTCGAAGCCTTAACACTCCTAAAGCAACAATTACTTAGACAAAATTCTAGATATTTTCATATCAAAATATTTTAATAGGAAGCATAGAGAGGGACTCAAAAGTGTAGTGCAATTGATATTAATACCAGACTCTCTTACACCAATATATACACTTATAACCTCTTCTGGTGATTTCAATGCGCTACACAACTTTAAAAGTGCAATGTTTTCTGTACTCATCGCATCACACTTCGTATTATCCATTTACAACTCCCCGTGGAACTCTATGATAGAAAATCTTTTTGGTATGTCGTCGTTGTTTTTTTTTTGAAATAACCAAAACTTTATTGATGAAGGTAGAAAAGCCCTACCTAGGTGGCATTACATAAAGAGCAACAAAGATATGAGAAACAGAATTTAATGATTCAACTTCCTAATTGATGGGGTGCCAAAGAGATCCATTCTATAAAAGCCCCTAGCTGATTTTGGAAGATCCATCACTGAGTTAAAAATATTGAACTTCTTAGAAGAAATTATGTCGTCATTGTGGAAAGCCTATCTAATCAAAAATCTTAATTACCTAAAAAAGTATATAACAAAACTAGAGAATAGTGGTAAGTGAGGTATCAATCCAAATCAAGGGAGTGAAACAAAGGAGAAGCTCATGCAATTCAAATTTTTTTTTTTAACTTTTTGATTTTTCTATTTTTTTAATCTTTTTCAATATTAAAACAATTTTTAGAATGGAGAAATAACTAAACTAAAATCAAAGATCAAATGACAAACTAAAAAGTGTGATGAAAATGTGTGAAATCTAACTAAATGAACATGTAAAATATGAGATGAGTGAAAAATCAAAGTGAGAGCTAACAAGATATGGGATTACACCATAAATTCTAGTTAATTTAATTAATTAGTTCATTCAAATTAAATATCCCAATATAGTATCAAAATTACAATCAACTATGTTGCAAATGAAATTTTAATAATAACATTTCAGAGACTTAATTTAACACTCCTATAAATCTTGAAACATACATCCAAACATCATCTAACAAATCACCCGCTAGGATCGATTGGCTAAATTAGTTTAAATCATAAAAATAAGCTTAGAGTTGAAATTCAAGAAATAATTTCACATTTTAGAAAAACCTATCTCTAGTTTGATTCTAAAATGGAAATTAAGACTAGAATCTCGATTTTCTCTCAAAAATCATTTACCCTCTCTCGAGGTGTAAATCGAAAGTGAGAGTGCAAAGTTAATTATAGAATGGAAATTTAATTTAATTAAAATAATTAAATCCTAGAATGAGAAGCATACAATCCTCCAATTGAGCATCCAAATGATTTTCAATAATATACACACACTCAATTGAATCTCTCACAAATTGATCACTCAAAAATCAAAAAAATAAAATAAAATAAGTATTTACAAGTTGTTTCTCTCACTTTAGTCTCCTCTCTCAAAACCCTCTTAGGGTTTCTAGGTGATTCCCCTTTTATGGGCTTTGAGTCTACTTTTATATGGCACATGGAGCTAAGGGGTAAGGTTGGAAATTGTGGGATAAGAGAGCATGGGGAGTATGAGGTGTGTGGGGTTATTTTAAGAATAAAGAGTGAAGAAATTAGTTGGGGTATAATGGGTATTGGGGTTATGTAGGATAAGTTTGCATTTTAAAGCACATGTGGGGTAAATGACTTTGGTCTTTTGTTTTTATGCAGATGGAAAAAAATAATTTTGGCTTTTGTGGGTTTAAAATGGCTATGGGGTTTCGTTGATTTCAACCGGGTTTTATGGAGGTCCGATTGGGTGGCTGGTTTGGGATTGCTGCCATGGGATGTGGGTCGGACGAAATTCGGGTTCGGGTTTTGAGTTGGAGGTGGTGACAGTGGGTTTCCATGGAGATGATGCGCCGGAGCAGGGGGCTAGGATTGAGTTCGACGGGTTCATGGTAAGGTTGCATGTTTGTGGCCGGAATGGGATAGGAAGGTGGGTCGTCTGATTTGGGACTGCTCGGTTAAGGGGTTTGGGTAGTCATATTTGGCAAGTGGGTCTTGAGTGGGTTAGTTGCGAACCGGGTCGCAAGTGTTGGGCATGGGTCGAGAAGGTTAGGCTCCGGGTTCAGTGGCTGCTGGGGGAACGGGTTCATGGGTTAAGTTTGACAGGGCCTTAAATGGTTGGGTAAGGGATGGTATGGAGTTATGACTATGGAGGTTAGAGAGAAAAGATGGGTTTGGTGGGGAAGATGAGGGGGTAGGATTGGGTGTGGTGAGGGTGTAGCTTAATACGGTGTGGGTGAGTGAGTTGATTGGGTGTATAAGTGTGTAGGAGTTTTGTGTCTAAGTTTGTACCCTTAAAAAAATGAAAATAAAACTATCTCACTAATCTAAAAATAAAATTCTAATAAGTAAAAGACACAAAATAAAAAATGAAAATGAAACTAAAAAGAAATGAAAATAAAAATAAAAATCTATTAAAACCAAAAAATAAAATCCTAAAATAAAACTAAAGAAAAAATAAAATCTAATAAAAATAAATTCCTAAAAAATAATCCTAATTAAATAAAATAAGATAAAGATTAAAAATAAAAAATAAAAAGAAAATAGAAAGTAAAACCTAGAAAATTCTAAATAAATCCTAAAAATAAAACGACTCAATATAAAAAATCTAAAAAATAATAAAAGTACAACTAGACACACGCATGTTGAGGTTTGGTTTGGACCAGGTCTGGTCTAGGGTAAGGCTACAGGAATGGTGAACTATCCATATCTTGATGCAAATTGCCTCAAAATAACACTTTTTAACCCGCAACTACAATCAAGCCTGCACAGTAGACAATTGTGCACATAAGACCCAATTTTGTCGAGAATTAGCAATTAAAATAAGCCTATTCAGGGTATAAAATATACACTTTTGGGTTCTTATCACTCTACACCCTCTTACCTCAACTATACTCAAGTAAACATGGTACATGAAATAGGGTTTTAACGCATAGTTTCCATTTTGGAAATTTTAACCAAAACAAAAACTTTAAAACATCAACCTACTATTTTCATACAACAAAAGTTATCTTATGTTTTATGGATTATAGAGCAAGGATAAAAAAAACTTGCATTGTATAAAGGCACAAGTCCATGTCGTGCGACATGAGCTTGTTGTCAACTTTAATCAGCTCTCAGAGATTTCAACAATATGTTTTATTACTCAAAATCAATATTCAAACATAACACCACTTGCTTCCAATAAAGTTTCAAAACATTTTCTATTAGTTTGAGGATAATGTCATTCGACATAAAAAAAATTAAAACTTGTAGTGAACCTTTGCTCGAAACTAGGGTTCTCTTCCTTAAGAATTTTTGCCTTGGTTAACATCATTGTTTTACCTTTAAAAAAATAATCATTATAATATAAATCAAGATCTTGTTAAAACAAGCCTATTGTTATTCATAAAATAGGAGATGCATGTTTATATTTGGATTATATAGCAAGGTTGATCAATCCCAAAATGGACACTACCTAAAGGCTCAAGACCATGATATACAACATAAGCTTGTTTTTTAACAAAGGTGTGATTTGAAAGATTTTTAGCAATATGTTGAATACTGCAAAATAGTTATCAAATGTCTCACCACAATATCCATTTTTAAATTACTTCCTCAGATAAAAAAAATGCATATTTAAAACCCTAATGCCATTCCAAAATTAAATTAAATTTGATTCCTTCCCTTAGGATATGTAGTACCGAAGAGAATTCACCCTCTACAGAACAAGTCAAAATAAGCCCACACACCCATTCATTTTCCATGACACATACAAGTTTTTCTACCTTTGTTATATTCACACATATGTCAAACACACGCACACCTTTTCATCTTAATCATATTTACACATATGCCAGACACGCATACTCGGTGTCGACCACAGTGTCGTTTGGTTGTAAATAAAGTGAGGGCATTAATGTGTTGGGAAAAATCCACCCTAGTTGTCCTAGTGGTAAGGAGTGAATCTGATAGAATCAGATAGTGACCGTTAGTCTAAGTTTCAAAAATCCCTAACGGAAACCTGATATTAAGCGAGGCATGCGTTAGAGTGGCTCTGGAACAATGTCCCCCCATTTAGCTCGTATGGGGGAGTCCAAAGGGCTCGTTCATGTAAAGGTTCAAGGTCATGAAAAAAACACTCGGTGGAAGAGACAAGATTTTTCTTTGGATGGGATAGTCATAGAATTTGTGGGTTTGGGGTTTGGGGGAGGGTGCCCTTGAGGCAAATGTTTTAGGGTAATTTATATTTTTAGAAATATTATTCTTGTTTAATTTAAATTTATATACATAGTCAAATTGGGCAACCATACATTCGAATCTCAAATTACATTAAAATATGAGATTCAGGATATGTACCCCAATGAAAAACGCTAAAAAAACATACAATTTAACAATAACCAAATCACACCAATTTATTAAAATTTAGGCAACTATGCATAAGTTATTTTTGTTTTGTATGGGATTTTACAAGAAGTTGCGAGTGTGGAGGATCGGTGGTGGGAGCCCCCGAGACGAACTTTTTTATAGATATTTTTTAAATTTTTTTCATAAATATTCTATTTTTTATATGACGATACATTTCAAACATCAAATTAAAAATTAAAAGTCTGAGGAAAATCGTCCTCAACCACTTTGTGCCTCTAACAGTGCCTTTTCCTTTTCACAGAAAATGACACTTGTCCCATACTTGCTAAAACAGGACAAACAACTAAAAACAAAAACTCCCGAGTGGTTAGAAATAAATCTTTAAACTTGGGACTAAATATTTATGATCCCAATAATAAAACAATAAACAACAACCAAATCAATTCAAAACAAAATTAAATTCTTAAAAACAATCAAATATAATCGAATAAAACTCAAAAATCCAAATCAATTTACTTAAGCGTTCAAAACCTAAAGAAATTTAATATAATAGTTACCTTAATTTAAACACAAAGATTTAGAGAAAGTCTCTTAGAGAGAGGTAGAGGAGGTCGTATGTCGATTCACCAATGCCAATAATTGTTTGACGAAGAACACCATTTTTTAGAGATAGTGACGAAGACGATTTTAATTTGAGGGGAAGAGAGGGGAAGAAGTCTTATCTTAACTTTTGGGATTGAACTTTCCTCATCTTTTAAGAGGCATGGGTTTTAAAATAAATTGTATTAGTTACCTTAAAATATTTTCAACTTTACAAACTTACCTTCAAATTTATACAAATAAAAATAGGGTTTTCTCCCAAAATTCAGGGTAGGGCATTTTCCCACACTAGAACTGCATTAGCTCCGTGAATGCACACACTTACTATCTTTTTCATATTTACACGATTGTCAAATACACTCACACTTTCTATAATTTCCATTTTAACATATATTTTGTATAAAAATGTAAAAAAAATTATTTCATAGAGATTGGATAAATCTCGTGTCAACCCCATGAATATTTCACTGATTGGATAAAAAAAATATAGTTCTCATATGGAGATAGGGTTTGTCGATCCCTGAGCCTCATGATATCCTTCAAACCTCATATAATCATCATCAACACATTTGAATACTTTTGTAGAGGATGTGACTACAACTATCTCGAAGATGTTATATCATTTTGCAGGACAACAAGTATCATGATTATTCCTATCCTCCCCCTAGGACTTTTTAAAATGTTGTACTTAGCTCTCTTTCATATTAAATACTTATATTTGGGTTTAATAATATTTTGTGTTATAGATAAACTATAAAATCTCCCAACACCTTTTCAATCTTAGGATGGCCTCACACATCCAAGGTGTGAATTTTGTGGTTATGTTAGGTTCCATTTACTTGCAATAAAGTTATATTCAACTATAAATAAGTTTAGAGAAGATCTAAAGACATTATTATGACTAAAATCGGTGGTAGTAGTGTATCATGCTCCATTTATAGATGACTTTTTTTTAAAGATATGGTTTGTATACACCCCATTCTAATACCCTTCATACACCTCCACAAGACCCAAACAAAGTACCTTCAAACTCGAATCCTTATTCCTCTTTCAAACCCTAATTAGAGGTCATCGGATGCTTCCCGATCTTCGTTTGATTTTTTCAACTCTTAGACCCGAGAGTCTCTAAATTCACTTTTATATATCCCTAATTCCCCTATCTAACAATCCTGATAGAGCACGAATCATATCGACGATTAACATTTAGCATCCATTTTACCCAAAAACCTTAACTTAAGGCTAGTGGATGCTTCAAAGCTCCATTTGACATTGTTCAACTCTCGTACTAAAGTTTATCTAAATACATTTTTATAAGACTCTTAATCCCCTTTTCAATTGTCCTAACCATGTAAGAATTGCACCTACGATTCTCATTTAGCATGACCATGTTATCCAGAAAACCTAATCGGACGTCACCATATGCTTCCCAGCTCTGTCTGACTTTGGTGAACACTTGGATCCAAGAGTATCTCAATATACTTTCATAGAGACCTGAACATTATCTCCAACAATCCCAACCGTGTGCGAAAGGGCTTACACTTTGCATTTTTTTACCCATTTTTTGAAAAATTCATTTCCAATCTACCTATAGGAACACCTACACCAGTATGTAGGGCGGGAGGTGTAATACCCCGTATTTTTATGTATAATATTAAATCATAAAAATTGATGTAAATTAATTATATATATTTAGCGTGACAAGCGAGGTCACTATTTACATTTTTATTTGAGTTTTAAATTCAAATTTGAAATTGGAATTTATGTATTATAATTCATTAATTGTTTAATTGATAATTGGACTTATAATGATTAATTAGTAAATAACTGAGTTATTAGTTATATTTTTGGGTAAAATTATTATTGGGCTTTTGGTACGAATAGAATGTTCATTTTTAATTTAATATTATGATTTAAAGGCCTCTCCGGTTAGTGTAATGATTGGGTGAGGTTTTAATCTAATTGGAGGTGTATTTGGATCTTTTATGTCAGGCCCATTTAGGGCTCGAGTGTAATTTGGAAATTAAGGGTTTCAAGGGGTTATTAGGATCTCATTCATCATAAAACACAATTGAAAAGCAACTTGGGGGGCTAGAGAGAAGCCACTAGAAGAGAAGATGAGAAATTGGGAGATATGTCTTTCTCCACAAATTGGTGAGGCAAGTTCATATAGAATATAAATATGATCGTATGTTTCTCAATATTGTATCTATTCATTGAAAATATAAATCAAATTAGTTGAAAATCTAACTTTTAAACATTAAAATTGAATGGTTTCAAATGAGTATAAATTAAGTTGATTCTCCCCTTAATTTGATAACGTTCATTATAAACCTAACTTGGATTGATATATTAATGGTTAGTAGTCGTTTAGTATTGAAAACATATAAAATCCCCTTGATGACATGTGGTAATCATAAGATATCATGTACTAATTAAATAATTTATAAAACCTATGGTTCTTAAGATAAAAATGCCCATTTAACACTTTAAATCATGATAGGATTGGTTGGAACATGTTAATATTGGTGATTCTTATTGGTATATGACTTAAATATGAAGGGGAAGGGTTTTTGTTGATGTCTATAGGTTTTTAGGATTGTTTATGATGATTTTAGGAAGACATTAGAGGGATGAAGTGAAGTAGATGATCACATGGGTAGAATCAATTCGAACTCTGGGAGAACCTGTTCGGTTCTTGAAATTTAGAAAATTATATCGGCCATAACTTCTTTGTTAGGCCTCGGATTTATGCATTATTAGAACCCAAAGAAGATAATTTGATGCTATAGATGTTGGCACTAGGCTATCATCCAAATAATTGGATATGAAATAAAATAATTTCTCTTAAATATGAAAAATATGTTAAAACTTTCTCAAAACACATCAAAATCTAGGCAGTTTCGAGTATGAGTGTCTAGGATGGATTTTAAGTTTGGGATGGATTAGGATGGCTTTATATTGTGATTGGATTGTTGGATTTGGGGGATTATGGTTAAGATTTTTTAGCCTTTGGCATTATAATACATATATAATAGAGTTAATTCTAATGTTTGAGGTTTTGGAAATTGGATTCGGATTATTTGGGTGTTTAGACCTTGGTCAGTTTGTGGTGGTCAAATTGTATAGGATGTAGTAGTTAAAAATTAGATAGAGGGATGGGTTGTTAGATGTAATTTTGGAAGCTTTGATACATGGACATGTAGCCTCAACATGTTTAGATAGAATTATATGAGAATGAATTTAGTTATTGCGCGTAATTATAGTATAAGCTACATATGAGACTATAACTATAATTTGGAAAGCCTTGGCATGTAGGTCTTAACATGTAGAACTGGATAGGGGTAACAAGGGTATTACCTTTTAAATAGTTTAAATTACTATGTATTATTCGGTAGTGAACAGTCGATATATAGATTTATATTGATTTAACCCACTAGTGAGGGTTGTAAGTGTGACCCGCTAGCATTGGGTCAATATGTATATATGTTTATATGATTCAACCCATTAGTGGCAAATATATTTGATTGGATTATTTATGTAAACTGCATATAATGTGTGAGTTCTCATTGGCATACATACTTAGAGGGATTCCATGGAAGGGTAAGTCTGAGATGGAGACCTTGATGAGTAGATGGGCTTTGCCTTGGTCATATCTACCCCAAGGTCTCAATGGATGTATACTCATATACTGGAAGGGTTTTACAAGGGTGTTCATCATACATCCTTAGGTATAATATTCTATACGTATGATGGGAAAGCATGTCTTAGATTTAGAACGGCCTAAGACTATACCTAGTATGTGCGAGTGATTCTCAAAGGTAAAAGGGATAGGCCTTCATTATGTGAATGAAAATAGCCCATTTATTTTTACATATTGGGGTTATACCTTTGTATGGATGTTAGACATGAGTAGAGTCCCATATGTAATTATTGTGTAGTGGCAATACAAATAGTTATACTAGTGTATATGATATGTTAAAGATGTATATGACTTACAACAAGGATGTTAACCTACATACTTATGTTTCGAATTTGTGTATTACCTATACACGAGATGTGTAAATTGCATTATTGGTTTGAGATAGCCAAATGTGGGTAGATTTGAGAAATGAGCAAGTTATTGGTATCGTGGTTATTCTGAGAAAAGTACCTTAGGGTTTGAGACATTTATACATCGTATGATTCATAATGAAATAGTGTAATACCCCGTATTTTTATGGCATTTAATTATGGGATTAATTAAATTAAATTGGGATAAATTATTTTAATATTAATCTGGATTTTAAAATAAATATTTACTAGTGTGATGATAGTTAGTAATTATTGGTAAGAATTATGTTGAATATTACTATATGAGTAAAGTAATATATGAGATTGAATTTATTAAAATTGTCGCGAGTGAATAATATGAGAATTATAGAAATTGAGTCGGGACGAGCGTGTGTCGTGTCGGGACTAAATTAATTGAATAAAAAGTAATTTAATTATAAGTTGCCCGTATGGTCATTTTGAGTGTGCCAATGTATCCGAAAGGGTCGAGATAGTCAAAAAAGTGTACCCGTGAGTTTAGTTTGGGTCTCGGGATGTTTTTAGGCCTAACCGGTAACCCGGGAGGGCATTTTAGTAATTACCCATTTTAGACCTTAATTATGGAAGAAATTTGAAGGATTATATCTGATGGGAGTTAGATTCGTCAAGGGTTAGAAACATTAGATTTGCAGAGAGGCTAAGGTATACCTTCGACGTATATCGAACGGTTCCCTCCGCATCATACCGCTTGATCGAAGTCATGACGGGAGGTATATCGCAGGGAACTCGTTCATGTACATCGATTATATCGAATTCTCTCTCACACGTACTGTCCCCATGAGATATATAGTGAGGCAATTCATGTACATTCGGATATCAAATGGCTTGTCCACACATACCGATTGCCCTTAAAAGCAAGACGTATATCGTGGAAGTCATGCCAAAGCGGGAAACCCTTCCAATTAACCCAACAACTGCATAGCCTTATATAGGTGTTAAACCTAGGGCACTCATATTTAGTTTGTCGGTTTCTACCCGAACCTTTATCGAAATGATGGGTTGGCACGCCGCTCAAATTTTCGCACAATTTCATCTTTTTTAAAAATGGGATCCTGTCCATGAGCCTGGTAACAAGTCCAACTATGTCTTTACAAATCTTTTAAAGCCAATTTCCTGGGCTCGGGTCCCGTTAGTGTTTCTTTTTTCATTTAGGTAAACCTAATACAAGTGAGAACATAATAATAATAGTAATAATAATAATAATAGTAATAATAATAATAATAATAATAATAATAATAATAATAATAATAATAATAATAATAATAATAATAATAATAATAATAATAATCATGCTGAGACCATTTTCCTGATTTTCCTCTTTCTTTACCAAAAATGTCAAAAAACATTTTTCCCCTCTTTTATCAAAATACCAAAAGAATTTTTCCTTCTTTTTACCATAAAGGTTTTTCCTCTTTTTTTTACCCAAAAATATTTTACCCTCCTCTTTTCCAAAAATGTCAAAAATATTTTCCTCCCTTTTCAATGATAACAGTTTTCCCCCTTCCTCTTTCAAAAATAAATTCAATTTTTTCTCCTTCTCAGGTCGATCGCATACCCGACCCTTGACCTGGTTCCTTATTAGCTTTGATATTTCATCAAACCGCACCGAGGATCCATCAGTTCCCTCACTACTTCCTTTGAGTCCGAAATTCATCTCTATCCACTTTTCGTGGAGAACACATGCAAGTGCCAAATGTGCAACAAAATTTGATGATGGTCCTAGCCCAACTCACTGCTAAGATTGACAATCTTCAAACTGAGGTTCATGAGATACAATGAAATTGGGTCCCTGTCCCGAAGAGCTCGAGGTCATCTTCCCTCGCTCTATGGGTCCGCCCGTACTTGAGCCTATTTAGGTCCCCAAGGAATATCATCACGCTCCACGTACCCCTCCTGTTAATGGGTCGCCGCTAGCTCATGTCAAATCTGGCCCAGCCAGGGGCTAACTTAGCCATGACCATTGATCCAAAGGAAAAAGAGTTGAACAACATCAAGGAGGACCTCAATATGTTGACCAAGTCAGAATCTCTGGGAACTAAATGTATTACACCCATGTGTCTCCCTATCCTAAAGCAAGGCTGCCTTAAAAGTTCAGGATGCCTAACTTCAAGAAGTTCATAGGTAGTGGACCCCTAATTTTTCATCTTCGAAGTTACCACTGATCCATGACTCTCCTAGGTGCCTCCCTAGAAATTATGTCCCAAATGTTCCAATAGACATTGAAGGATAGTGCTCTTTACTGGTTCTTATCTCTCAAGGAGTTCAGAATCCATAGTTGGGAGCATGTTGCTCGGGAATTCATGTCACAGTACAAGTATAACGAAGAATTGAAGATTACCCCCCGTGATTTATAACGACTCAAACAGAACCATGGGGAATCTATTAGTAACTTCATAGTAAGGTAAAGAGATAAATAAGACACCATGACCAACCGGGCTTCCGAAGAGGAGCAGGTTAGTATTTTGAAGAATAATTTCTTACCCCATGTCCAAGTGACAATGGGAGGATAATACTACCCTCATTTTTTAGCCTTTCAAGAAGTTGGAGTAGAGATCGAAAGAAATCTTATCAAGATAGAAGTTGAACTGAAGAAAGAATCTAGACAATTCACTCCAGAAAGTATGAGAAGCTTACCAGTACCGCAGTTCCAACCATCAACAACATCTCTCAGCTTGCCACTTCATAGGAACTAGAAAGTCGCCCTAACCCAGTCAAAAAGGAATAAACCAAGCTCCACTCTCCCTTATCTAAATTTTACCAAGACCTTTTAAGATGAAATTCTATCAAGCCATTGGACCCTTGTCCATTACCAAACCCACTTCCCAAAAATTTCAAAATGATGTCCATTGCGACTTTCACCAAACTGCCATCCATACCACTAATTAATGTTTCCACCTGCGAAATGTAATCCAAGGTCTGATTGACCGGGGTATCATTTCCCCACCAGCCAGTCCTAAGCTAAACACTACCCATAATCCATTACCAAATCATACAAATGCCATCTTCTTGGAACAAGACTCGAAATTTAATCCATCTACCCAGATCGTACCTAGTAAATCACCCATCATACCCATATATTCTTCTAAACCCCTCCAAGTTTGCCTATATTTTCTCCTGCATCCCACCTGTTATTCCGATCAGGCTCCGTCACTCCTTATTAGAGAACGTATTGTTGTTCGTACCTGATCCGAAGGGAAATATATGTAATTATCAGCGGTGATGATATGAGAAATCGTACATAGGTAGATCTCGTGCCAACAAGTCAAGTATGAAGTGTAGAATAAATAGATAAAGCAAACAAACAGAGAGAAGACAAGGTATAGAGTGGTTCAGCCTCTAAAATAGGCCTACGTCCACTGTGTTGCCCCGTTCTCATTATGCGTGTTGCATTGTACAATATAATCGTGCCTATAGAGGCGTACAAGTATGAGAATAAAGGAGAGTACATGATAGTATTAGAGATTTCGGTGAGCCCGTGAGGTGGCTATGATGCAGATTCTAGGCCTCCAAAGCTTATGTTGGGGTGATGTAGAGAGAATCTGTGTTGTAGTGCCTCGGGTGTGTCTGGAACCGATCCTTCACTTCCAGGTGTGATCCTCTATTTATGAGGAAGTGTGTTGAGTCACGTGCCCTGAGCACGTGGCATATACCAAGTCTGCAGTAGATGTGGATGAGGGCGTGCAGCCCGTAGAGTAGCAGCGCTGAGCTGTTGGAGGGGGACCACGGACCCTAAGCTGGGGTGCCGCGACCTCTTATGGAGAGGGACCCACCCTACAGGAGTTCTGGCCGTGCCTTGAGTGAGATACCGACCGCGGCCTGTATGGCTTGAATGCGATTGTAGAAGTACTGCCATGGCAGGGTGCTATACTTATACTATCAATAAGCCCCCAAGCCGTAGTGCCAAGGGAGATATATTGGGACTGCGGCTAAGTAGCCTAGGTGCCGCGGTGCTTCCAAAGCGACGATTCGTCTTCCGCGCTCCCTTATATAAATTGTTTCTGGCCGTGGACTTCATTACGTTTCTAAAAATTTTGAGAGCAAATCGAGAGAAAACCTTGTTTTTCCTTTCTCAAGCATTTTCCAACAGCCTTCCAAGGTGGTGTGAGGCTGAGCATCAAAGATTTCTTCGTTTCCAGGTAATCTTTCGATCAATAGACTTTGTAGTTTGAATTTCTTTCCACTTTTTAATAATCGAACATCTGAATCGTACACCAAACCTACTTTCTAATCTTCATGAACAAACCCTAGCTGTTTGATAGGAATCTAGGGCTTCAATTTAAAATATGCTTATTCCCTCAGAATCGAACACATGAATGCTGAGTACCTCAATAATTGCTAGGATAAATCTTCATATGCTGAATTGAGACCTAAGTTTGATAATTGTTAGGATCCTCGAGATGCCATGAAAATCATATAACTGTTCTTGATGCTTTTCACCAAGTTCTTCATATTTTGCGAATTTTGATCTTTAAAACGATTAAATGTTATATTCATCAACTGTTTTAAGAGTAAGGCCGCGGCATGATGCCCCAACTTTAATCTATTCCCATTTTGGTCCTTGTGGCATACCGTGGACGTCGGTCGCGATCTCTTAAAATCTGAGATTTCCCTTTGCAAAACAAGAGTAGATAACAGTAATGTTGAACCCCGTTCTGGAACCAAATCGCGGCATTTAGTAGGTTGGTTTAGGACCCTTAGGCTGATTTATCTTCCTTGGTTAGATGAGGGACACGCCCTTTGATATGGAGGATGAGATAGTAACCCTTTTAGGTTCAATCAATAGTAGGCAATTCATGTAAATAATCTTTCCGCGGCTTCTTGGTCTTTTCCAAACCATACTGGTTGCGGCGCCTAACTGCGAACTCTGCTTTTCAGGTACCGCTGCAGCCATATGAACTTTGATCCAGACGAGTTCTTGAGAGGCTTTTGGGCGAAGCATTTTGGGGCCTCTCCTCCTGAAATTTCTTCTATGCATCCTCTAAGGTCAATAGGCCCTTGCAAATTAAAAGATTGCCCGAACTGCATCAGACTCGACTCAGACTCCGCAGACTCCTCATCTGGGAAGGCCTTCCAATCTCCGTTGATGGAAGAGGAAGCCAACTCAAGTACCCATCCCATGGGTGAAGGAGATATTGTCGCGGCTGCTAGTAATAACCCTGGAGGTACATCAGGGAGGGCTGCGAGACCCTTGATCGCGCTTGGTATCCACAGCTTAATGACCCAAAATTGGGTTGAGCAGGTGGCTGAGGCCTTCGAATTTCCAGAAAATTTGATGTGTTCAGCCCCTACCGCAAACCAAAGACCGTGCACAGTTCTATCTGATGACGGAATTTGCTTCCCCTGCACGCGTTCATTTACGGGCTGCGGCTACCTGTCCCAGTTCCTATCCGTCGTCTTTTCCAGATAATGAAACTGGCCCCATCCCAGTTAGATCCCAACGGTTGGAGAGTTGTTCTTGCTGCAGTCGTGCTTTGGGAGAACTTATTCAAAAAGGACATTACTCCCGTGGAGTTCTTTTATTTTTATCTCCCAAAAGAGAACTCCGTAAAGTTCGCAGGATACTACTACTTTTCACTCTGCGATAGGAATGAAACCCTTTACACTGGGAGGCTGAACAGTGTAAAAAATTGGAAAGGAAAGTACTTCTACATTTCTGGAGAAGCGTGGGAGTTCCACCCTGAAGAGAATGAGAGGGAAAGGTCGTTTCAAATGCCGCGGCAATGGGGAACTCCCTCCAAACTAGGTAATTTTTAAATGTCCACGTCCCTTCCGCATATTTTGTTAAATATCTGCTAACCTTTGGATTTATTCTTCTTTAGTCCTTGATAACTTGACTTTAAACAAAAGGCAAGAAAAGAGGGTTGATGAGGCATCGGCGGTACCTACTGAACATAAGAAGTTCAGCACACTAGTCACATCAGCGAGCATATTCGAAGAAAGTTTCTTCCCCAACAAGTCAATTCCCCAGCAAATGGCCGCGGAAGGTAACGCTAATAGTCCGCGGAGTATAAAATGTTTCCCCAAAATGTTCAAATACTTGTGTTTACAGTTGCTTCTCTTTTTTATGTGAGGAATTTGATAAGGAGCTGCTGGTTGCCCAACTGGCGGAAATGGATGAGGACGCGGTGGTTCTCAATAATACCACGCGAAGCAGGAAGAGGAAGAGGTCTAAGGCCAAGGGCTCTGTCGCGGCCCCCTCTGGAGACAAGGCCACTGATCCTGCCAGGGATCAGGGTTTAATGATGAAAACCCTGCGCAGCATGAACACTTCGATGATGATATAGGGGAGAATTTGGCCGCGGTTGGCCTGATGTCAGCTGAAGTCCCCCTTCAACCGTCCTCTCCTCCATCACCAACTGTAGTGGCGGTTAATGCGAATTTTCCACCTCCCCAATTCCGCGGAGAGTCCGGGCAAGACGGTAGGCCAAGGCCTCAATTAAGGCAGCCTGACCCAAATTCTTCCTGGGACACTACTGCAAAGGTTGCGCGGAGAATGAAGCGAGCCTTGGATGCTGCGGACCTCAACAAGCTGGTTGGGGAAGATCACGAAGATCTGGAGGACTGTGGCATCCACAACCTTCTAAGGGTATGTACTAGTCATTTAACTTTGCATCTTATATTTTTCTGTACTTTTGCTAACATCTTTTATTTCATACAGGCCGCTGATGTGATTGTGGTCCAAAAGAGGAAGTATGAGGCTTTGTACAGGCTGAAAGAGGCCGAGAAGAGTGCTCATGCCGCGGACTTACAGTATGCATGGACCTCTTCTTTTGAGGCAGGTAAAGAGTCCGCTGTCACGGCCCTCCAGGCAGCCCATATGGACTTGGAGAAGGCCAACAAGGCCAGAGAGGAAGCGGAGGAGAATTTTAATCAAGCCGCGGAATCTCTGAAATCATCAGAGGCCCAGACAGCCGAAGACGCCCGTGTTGCAGAGATTGCAAATACCAAGCTCGCCCTCCTCCAGCAAAAATATCAAGAGCTAGAAGCTAAGTCTGCTCAGAAGGATGAAGCTCACCCCGCGGCAATACAAAAGTTGGAAGAAGATCATGGAGACGCCCTCCAGCTAGCCATAGATCATGCCGTGGAGTCATTCAAAGGCTCCAAGGATTTCTTCCTCACCAATAAAAGGGCATACCTTCGCGGCTACCAGGAGTTGCGACAGAGAATTATTAAGAACTTCCCTGATGCCAAGGAGACGGTCCTCGCTTGGAAATTAAGTGATGCAGAACATCAAGAGTGCATTGATGAGCTGAAGGCCGAGGCTGAAGAAAGAGCAAGGCTGATAGCCCAAGCAGAGGTAGAGGCAGCGGATGAGGATGGAGAGACAGAGACTACCGCGGGCGGAGAAGAGGCTGATGATGATGATGACGCAGCCTCTTAAATTCTTAATTTATGTTGCATCATCAACTTTTTGTAATCTTAAATTCTTAAATTCTTAATATAGGGTTGCGTCCCTCCTTTTTGTAATCTTAAACTTTTGTTGTGGCTGCGGCCTCCATTCTGTAATCTATGGCTATTAATACAAAGGCTGCGGCCATATTTTTATCACTGACTGATTGCTTGATATTCCTTGCTTTTCTATATTGCATGTTTTACATTGTCTGCTATACTTAATGGTTGCACGTTACTGCCACATTATTGAAAATGCGTCCGCGTCTCGATGACATCTCATTTCAAGTCCGCGAAAAGGAATCAATTTTGTTTGATTTTCTGTCAATGTCTGCACCCAAACAAATTGTGTTGAATCATCTAAGGCAACTGAGTACAAGCCACGGCCCTTCATCATATCGCGTCATGCAAATATCTTCACTTGATTGTCGCGGCCTTGATTTCAAGGCTGGGACTTCCTGATTGCATGGGGTTAGGCTGCCTTCATCGCACCCGATTGTCTGAACCGTTTATCTTTTGTCATCCTAAAACCCACATGGAACATGTAGCGAGCTTCAAGATATTAGTTCCTTAGCATTTTCATGAATGAATGGCTCCTGGAGCTCTGCAACCGTATCGGCGGTCTGCGGCGCACTTCAGGTTCATCTGAACAAGGTACCTCCGTAGACATATGTTGGTGTTTCCAAGTCTTCTCGAGCTGGGTCGTGTCACCAAATTCTAATATACGAGACGCTATCAAGCCTCTCCAGGCTGGGTTATGTTATTAAGCCACCCACAGCTAATATGTGACACACTATCAAGCCTCTCCAAGCTAGGTTATGTTATTAAGCCACCCACAGCTAATATGTGAGACACTATCAAGCCTCTCCAGGCTGGGTTATGTTATTAAGCCACCCATAGCTAATATGCGAGACACTATCAAGCCTCTCCAAGCTGGGTTATGTTATTAAGCCACCCACAGCTAATATGCGAGACACTATCAAGCCTCTCCAGGCTTGGTTATGTTATTAAACCACCCACAGCTAATGATATATATAAAGCCATCCCTGGCTAGATATTAGCTCGATGACGCGTCCCAAAAGCTAACAACGAGCATTATAAGCCCCCGTGGCTAATGTCGCACTCCGAGAGTAGAGAATTGGCATTGTAGGCCCTTGTGGCTAATAAAATCTCCTTGAATCCTCAGATGCTTTTGCGGATACGGTCATCATATGATAAGATGTAGTTGCACATTGAGAGGGGGACTTCTGGGCTAATGAAGGTCGTAACCCATCCATAAGTGCATCCCGAAGTAGAATAATCCTTCGAGATAATTTTGTTATATTTCCTTTGGAATCTGTTTAGGACAAAAAAGCCTTTTAGTGAGATAACAGGTTATGAAACCAAGAGAAATATCAGATATATCTAAACTTGCTAGTTCATATATTTATATAGGTATGTTGCAGCTAATGACTTTGTTAACAAAACATAAAGTCTTGAGTATTACGGCTACAATGAGCTTCATAAAACATAAACAGAAATAGTTGAAATTAGAAAGACTAAGGATGAGATGCGGCATGCAGCCTCTGTCAGGTCTGGCTGAATCCCTTATGCATTCTTCAGGAATCGCTGCAGCATCCCTTGCCCAATTAGCCTTTCAACTTCATCCTTCAGAGCATAACATTGCTCTGTGTCATGGCCATGGTCCTGATGGAATTTGCACCAGGTAGCTTTGTTCCTCTTGTGGGGTGGAGCTCTCAATTTTTCTGGCCACCTCAAAATCTTGTCCCCTTTGATGAACTCGAAGATCTCTTCAATCGGGAGGCTCAACTGAGTATAGACACCCGACTTTTTCTGCTTTTTTTGGCCTCCGATGGTTGATCCCGCGGTTTTATTTAGTGCCGCAGTAGGCAAGGTTGGCTTTGTTGTTTCCTCCACTTTAGCGCCTATTTTTTTAGATGCCGCGGCCTCCAGCATTAGCACCCTCTGAGTTAAAAAATTGACCTGGGTCTGAAGTGAGGCGTGGCTGTCATAGAGGTGATTAAGGTGATTGTAAAATTGCACAATCTCATCCTTGACTTCTGCACTCCGGCTGGATTCTCCTTCCATCTCTGCTTTTGTTAGTCTTTATAAAGTATACAGAATCTGAGACAAAACTAACAGAGGTGAGTGATCACAGAAGTATCAGGAAGGAGAGGGTTGAATTGCTCCATGATTATGCTGCTGAGGTCGCGGCCAGTATGGCACATAAGTGCACTGCCGCAGCCTTTCAATGTTATTCACCAGGGTCGATCCAAAGGCCACTAAAAATCCCTCCCACGATGACTTTGAACTGTTGCGGTAGGTCCGCACCAGTAGGGGTCGCGGCATGAGATACTGTTGACATTACAGGCCGCACCCCTGCCTGGGCAGGGGAGAGATCCTAAGAAAGGAGCTGATATTTTCTCCCCCAACACGTGAAGAAAACCTACTAGGGTCCATTGATGAGAGAATTTCCTTGCGGTGCGCAATATGGCACAACTTCAATGGTAACCCCTAGATCATAGGTAGATGACAACAAAAATGGGGTGAATATAGCCCTTCCCTAATCATCCACCTTTTTGGGACTAAAGTCCACCACGCATTTTCGCATTATCTAAATGGAATGATATCACAGGGGTATGTAAAATAGATCCAAAGCCATTAAATGAAGATCCAAAGACAGATCCAAAAATATGAAATACCCATTAAAGGGGGCGAATGTGATGCAGAGTCCAATAACCAGTAACCGACCCGTGAGGAGATGATCCAATGGACCCTAAGGGATCGGATAAGGTGTTTGAAGAACTCACATATGCAGAGAAAAAAGATTGAAATATCTCGTTCCCACAGACGGCGCTAAACTGATGATACGAGAAATCGTACATAGGTAGATCTCGTGCCAACAAGTCAAGTATGAAGTGTAGAATAAATAGATAAAGCAAGCAAACAGAGAGAAGACAAGGTATAGAGTGGTTCAGCCTCTAAAATAGGCCTACGTCCACTGTGTTGCCCCGTTCTCATTATTCGTGTTGAATTGTATAATATAATCGTTCCTATAGAGGCGTACAAGTATGAGAATAAAGGAGAGTACATGATAGTATTAGAGATTCCGGTGAGCCCATGAGGTGGCTATGATGCAGATTCTAGGCCTCCAAAGATTATGTTGGGGTGATGTAGAGAGAATCTGTGTTGTAGTGCCTCGGGTGTGTCTGGAACTGATCCTTCACTTCCAGGTGTGATCCTCTATTTATGAGGAAGTGTGTTGAGTCACGTGCCCTGAGCACGTGGAATATACCAAGTCTGCAGTAGATGTGGATGAGGGCGTGCGGCCCGCAGAGTAGCAGCGCTGAGCTGTTGGAGGGGGACCGCGAACCCTAAGATGGGGTGCCGCTGCCTCTTATGGAGAGGGCCGCACCCTACAGGAGTTCTGGTCGCGCCTTGAGTGAGATACCGACCGCGGCCTGTATGGCTTGAATGCGATTGTAGAAGTACTGCCACGGCAGGGTGCAATACTTGTACTATCAAGCGGTATTGAACCAGCTTCTAGATTTTGAGTTAAAATTTCCCTTAGAAATGACCATTGACTGCAAGAGATTCAGTACGCTGTTCTTGAAAGCTCAAAAATGGGCTCGAGATTCAGATATTTGAGTAGTACCTATTAATGAAGTCAGTTTAGATGATGTGGTCCAGAGCATAGCAGACTTATTTCGACAGAATGATGAAACTTGCAGTATGTCCAAACTACTTAATGCTTTGAAACTATAAAGGCTCCTGATACTTTCACTTCTATATCTCCTCGCTGAGTGGGAGGACCTATATGAAGAGGTCGTTGAGGTTGTGGACTGTATTAACTTTTCATGGAAAGATGATCTCATTGCCACCAGATGGGGGGATGAATTCGATAGTTTAGACGAAGAGCAATACCCAAAAAAGACTAGCCCAATAGTCAGAAGATGTGGAATGATATCGTTTGAGGAGCTGCTAGGAGAAATCAATAAGGTGGCAGAACAATTTGAGATAGATGAGGAAATGGGGTTCTATTTTTTCCCTCTTTTATGAACCATATGACTAGATCAAGGAGGCATTACCAAGTTCCAAACCCACAATCATCAGTGATCGATAAGGAAAAAGGTGTTTAGAATCTTCCTATGCCAGAAATGATCCTAAAGGAGAGTAAGATCCTTGATCAGTTGAAGAAAACCCAATCTAACATCACTTTGTGGGGACTTTTTATGTCTTCCTAGCTTCACTGGAATGCCTTGTTCAAACTATTTATCGGTCCCATAGTAACACCTTCCACCACGCCAGAAGAAGCAGTGAATCTAGTTGGATCCCTAACCTCTACTAGAATTCTCTCCTTCGAAGAAGAAATCCCTAAGATCGGTCCAAATCACAACTATGATCTTAATAGCTCTGTCGAAGTCACAAGAAAAATTGTCCCACTTTCGCTTGTCAATAATGAATCAGCTCTTAATATTTTCCCATTGAGAACCTTCAATTGTTTAGGAATGAAAGTGAGTGACCTTGCTCCAACCTATGTCGCGATGTGAGCTTATGATAATACTCATCGAGAAGTGATGCGATCCATAAAGCTCATAATAGGGGATAGCCCTATAAATCCCATTGTCGAATTCCAAGTCATCGATATCCCGACTTGCTTCAATTTGCTGCTTAAATGACTATAGCTCCATAGTATCAAGGGTGTGTCTTCTTTACTTCATCAAAAATTAAAGTTCTTCACCAATGGGTAGGTCATCACCATCTTGGGCAATGATGATAACACTGAGAATATAAGCACCAGCAATCCAGTACTAGAGATACAACATGGGGAAAATGATATGCTTGTTTTAGGTTTTTGAGTCAAACCACTTCCGCTCTTAGCAGGGCACGATTTTAAAAATGGGTTTTTTTTTAACTATAACACTCATGGAAACGTTAATGTGATCCAGATTTTCAAAAACATGCACTTCATGCTGGGACGATGACAACCGGGAATACTAGAACCCATTGTGTTGGAAAAAAGCTTTTCCTCCTTGTGGCTTGGTTTATAAACCCTCTGCAGAAGAACTTCGAATGCTCTGCCAACCTCGGCTAAAGAGAAGGATAGAAAGCGCCAAAATTGTCTCAAGAGATTCCTTAAATGGATGATTCATCAGGGAGGGTGAATATTTCCCCTTTTGCTTCTTTCTCGAACCGTGGTATGATCACATGGAGGAGAAGATAAAACCAGGAATAGAGATCTCTTTCCAAGATAGCTACTAGTGGGTCAAAAGTTCCCAGCATTATGTGTGACCGCCCCTTGAGAAGATCGTAGATTCCGAAAGAACTGACTCTGAGGATTCATTCAACTTGCAAACATTGGGGGTGACACTCTTCATGATCCACTCAAGTGCTACGTCATTGGATCCATCCCGCCTGATTAAAGTCGTTGATGCATCTCTCCTCAACTGGCATGCTATACCAGTTCCACCTACTAAAATACAACCCAACTCTACTGTTTACCCCATTTCCTCGTCTTTTGTTGTTCCTCCCTATTCTAATGTAATCGAGACCTCCTTTGATGAGGTTCTCAAAGATGTTTTCCTAATAATGAAATAAACAAAGATTTTGAGTATCTTGTTGTGCCTTACATTAATTATTTTGATTCTGATCAAACTCTTGATAATAATGATTTTAAAAATGAACAATTCTTAACTGATCTTAATAAGGTTAGTAATAAACAACATAACTACACTCAAGTTAATGAAGATGAAACTGTTATTATTAAACTTGGTTCTAGTAGCCAACTGCGTGAGATTAGGATATGGACCACCCTTGACCAGCATGAGAGCGCACAACTCGAAGAATTATTGAAAGAATTTGTGGATGTCTTCACATGGTCCTACGGTGACATGACAGACACTGATCTCGAGATCGCTCAGCACAAGGTTCCAACTCTCCCAGAATGCAAACCGGTCAAATAAAAACTGCGAAAGCTCCGTACCTAATGGTCACTCAAGGTTAAGGAAGAAGTGCTCAAACCGTTGAACATGGGTTTCATTCATGTAATCGAATATCCCACATGGCTAGCCAATATCTTACCTGTGTCAAAATCAGGAGGGAAGGTTTGCATGAGCATTGACTATCGAGACTTGAATAAGGCCTGTCCAAAGGATGATTACCCACTACCCAATATCGACATGATTGTGGATAACACGGCCAATCACGATCTTAAGTCATTTGTGGATAGGTTTTTTGGATATAACTAGATCAATATAAACCTATATCATCAATAGAAAATCGCATTCATCACCCCATGGAAAACCTTATGGTACACTGTTATGTCATTTGGCCTAAAAAAATGCAGGGGCTGCCTACCAAAGGGTTGCCACAACTATCTTGCATGATTTGATACACAAATAAGTTAGGGTCTACATGGATGATATAATGATCAAGTCTAAGATGAGGTAAAGTCATGTTCCCGCTCTTTGAAAGTTATTCAAGTGACTACGGAGATACCAGATGCGACTTAACCCACAAAAATGTGTCTTCAGAGTTACTAAAGGAAAGCTCTTAGGATTCATGGTTAGCGAAAAAGGGATTAAAGCAGTAACTGCCAAGTTGAAAGCCATGCTCAAAATTCCACCTCACTGAATGGATAAAGAAGTTCCGGGATTCCTTAGAAAATTAAAGTATATTACCCGGTTAATCATTCAGTTGACTTTTATTTGTGAACCTATGTTCAAAATCCTTCGGAAGGATTCAACTAAGGTTTGGAATGAAGCTTGACAATAAGCCTTTGATCAAATCAAGCAATATCTAACTCGGCCTTCAGTACTCATGCCACCACAGCTTAATCTTCCCCTACTCCAGTACCTGACCATAACGGATACTACAACTGGGGCTTTGCTATCCCAATACCTTGAAGAATCCCATAAAGAGAGAGCCATCTACTATGTCAGTCATAAGTTATTTGGGTACGAAGTTAACTACACTGCCTTGAAGAAGGCATGTGTCGCCCTTGTCTGGGTAACCTAAAAATTATGGCACGACATGCTCGCCTTTCCCATCAAACTTGTATCCCGAATGGATCCCATCAAGTACCTGCTTAATAAACATGCCCTATTTAGCCAAATGGCCTGATGGTTTATGTTGTTAGCCGAGTTCGATATTGTGTACATCACATAGAATTCCATGAAAGGAAGAGCCATCTCTAACTACCTCATTGACTACCCCATAGAAGAAATCGGTGTTTGGATTTATGAGTTATCGAAAGAGAACATCCTTTGTACCTCCCAAGAAGCCCTCCACTGGAAAATGTTCTTTGACGTCGTCTCCAACAAGAAATGATATGGCATTGGGATACTCCTAGTTTCCCCTGATGACTCTTACACTCCCATTACCATCAAACTAGATTTCCCCTGCACCAATAACATGATCGAATATGAGGCATGTAAGATAGGCCTCAAAGTCGCTCTCAAGAAAGGAATTCTATACCTAGATGTCTATGGGGATTCAACCCTCATCATCAGTCAAGTACTCAAAAAATAGAAAGTTAAGGACGAGAAACTCTTACCCTTCCACGCCCACCTAGAAGAATTAGCCTCCTAATTCCCATATATCACCTTCCATTACCTGCCCCGAGCAAAGAACAACCTAGACGATGCCCTTGTTACCTTAGCCTCCATGGTTGACATACCCTAAGGAATAACAATGGCTCCCTTCCTAGTCTAAAAGTAGGATAAACCTACCCACCGCTGCCACATTAAGCTCATCACAGAAGAAGATCCTGATATAGCTGATTACTGGTAGTATGGTATTTGGCACCTCCTTAAGGATGGTAGATATCCCCAATGTTCTAACAAGAAATACCGAGGAACCCTTCGTAGACTAGCTACCTAATACATTTCCTGTGATAAAGCACTGTTCAAAAGAAACTTCAATGGAACCCATTTTCACACTGTATCGTAAGGGCTGACATTGAAGAGATGATGCAAAAAATCCACAGCGAGGAATGCAAACCCCACATGAATGGCCATATTCTCTCTAAGAAAATCATCCAACAAGGTTACTATTGGACTACCATTGTTCAGGATTACACCGTCTATATTCAAAGATGCCTTAAATGCCAATAATTTTCCAATCTCCAACACTTGCCTCCATGGGAATTGTACAACATGAATTCTCCCTGGCCATTTTCCACATGGGGCATCAACATCATAGGGAAAGTTACACCATAGGCCTTCGATGGCATGAATTCATCTTGGTTGCCATTGACTACTTCACTAAATGGGTCAAAACCGAATCATACGCAATGTTAAATGCCGAGAAAGTGGCTAAATTAATTCGAAAATATATCATTTGCCGATATGGGGTCCCGCATGAGCTAGTGTCAGACAAAGGGTTATATTTCGAGGCAAAAGTCACATAAGTATTCGATGAGTATGATATTCAAAGACATAAATCTTCTCCCTACCGACCTTAACCTAATGGTGAAGTCAAAGCCGCCAATAAGAACCTCAAAGCCATAATCCATAAGATGACTTAAAGATACCGAGATTGGGTCGACTGAATCCTTTATGCCCTTTGAGGCTACCGCACTTCAGTTTGAACATCTACTGGGGCTATCCCTTACTCTTTGGTACATGACATGGAATTAGTCCTTACCATTGAGCTAGAAATTCCTTAACTATGTGTTGTTCTTGATAGCAAAGTCAGCCAGGAAGACTGACATCAAAGATATCTTAACGAAATATCACTCTTGGATGAAAGGATACTAAAATCTCTATATCATATACAAGGATACCATAGCCGAATATCATGTTCATACAATAAGAGAGTCAAGGACAATGGTGTCCAGGAAGGGGATTTATCCCTTAAAGAAATTGTAGAACCCATCTGGGAATCAAGAGGGAAGTTATAGCCCAATTGGAGTGGCCCCTACATTATGAAGAAGAGGCGCCTCTATGCTCAATGACCTCGATGGGGGAAGAGATAGCCCACCTAGTCAACTTGAACCCTCTCAAGAAATTCTACCCCTAGTCCAAAATCTCGGCACGCTACGACTCTTCTCATCTCTTTTCTATTCTAAAAAAAATCATTTCCCTCTACTCAGAACTACGTTGATCTTGATCCTTTAAAAATATTTTTACTTTAAAATATGAAACTTATAAAATTTTCAAAACCCACAGAGGTACATAGGCAGCGCATATGCTTTGCATGAGTATGACCCCCTTCTTGTTCATAAAATGATATTCTTTTCTTATCCCCGAGAACAACAGTTCATTTTTATCATTTACATGAACAAAAGGATTATGTATGCCTTAGCGACTAGTATAGATAATTCAAATGCAAAAACTCATCAAGAAGCACAACAACTTAATTAAAATTTTCTTTATTTTATTCCGTTACAATTACTTCAACATAGGGAGTCAAAACAACTTCTCTTGCCAACCTAAACCTATTTTCCTAAAGCCAAACAAAAACAAGCCAACTACTCCTAGATAACCTTCCCAAAATTTATCCCCACACATAACCAAACACCAAAAAAGCTTCATAAATAAAACTCCCTAGGGATCCTACCCGTAGATGCCAGCAGAACCGGCCCCATCATCATCCACATCCTGGGGTCCCCAAACCTCCCCTGCCTGAATAGAATGTCGTAGATTCTCCAGGGAATGGTAAACCAAAACCAGCCTAGGGAAAACAACAACACATCCTTCCATAGTGTAAGATATGGCAAACCACCTTTGGTCGGTGTCCACAGCCAACATCTTGGCAGCCACTGTCCTCCATAACCACTTCATGTTGTCCTTCAAAACATACCAAACTCTAACAACAAACTAGGAAGGACAGGTTGACAATCGACGATTCTCCCACAGAGAGCCCAGCCACATGCTCAAATGCTTTGTCAAGTCCTCCACGAGAAATAAATCTAGTGTCTGAGGTGGAACAATCTTCTCCCAGCCAAATTAGTGCAAGAGCCTCCAGGAAAAGTAAAAAGAGGTCTACTATAGGCCAACCAACATAACATACTGTTATTCCCCCAGTTATAAAATGGGCAGCAATTCTCCCAACTAAGGTACTGACTAACGTAAACCTCGAGCCCCATGCTCCACAAACTAGTTATCCCAGCTCTCGGTGTCTAAGCCCACGCTGATAAAGTAATGAGAAAAGAAGTTTGGGACAGTTGCCAAGGGATATTCAGGAGGGTATGCCATATGAAATCTCTCCGACAGTCGCATGAACATCATAACGAGGCTACCCCTTAAGAAGTCAGAACGGCCTTTCGCCAGGCATCCAGACTATTCAGAGTCTCTGTCAATATCACCGACGTAGGATTACGATGGTACAACATCTAAGAAGTAATGGCTGCAAGTTGTGGGTCAACCAACAGTTCCCTAGTCACCAATAGTAATTTTGAAATCAACTTAAGAATAATGGATCCAGCATAGCTCGCATCACTAACATCCTGTAAATGCAAAGAATACAGCATAGTCGGGAGATATCTCATTCCTCTCATAACCAATGACCACGTCGCTGAGGATGAGATATGGAGAGGTCCTGCTAACAGCTCCCGAGGAGATCGAGAAAATTCAGACATGGTCGTCGCAACACTGGAATTTATCCCCATCATGGAAGAGAACGCTTCGTAAGTCAGACAAACTTCATCGAAGACAAAATGAAAGACACGGGATACTAGAATTCTATCATCGCCATTAGAATTTTCCATTCAATAGGATAGTTGTGCCATGATGCAACTCGGCTCATGTTGAAAGCATCGTAGTCTACATTATATGAGTACATAGTCTCTAAGTTTCCAAGGTAAGAGGCAAATTCAACACTTCTGGGAGATCCATATTTCAAAATGATGAGACAAGAAGCAAGAAGTATGCAAAAAAAAGAGGAAATGTGGAGTAGTGAAGAAAATACTCCACCATTACCCCCTTTTATACTTGGAAAACTTAGCTAAAGATAAAAATCCTACACATCCCGGAGGAAAACCTGCCCCACCAAATACCAAGTAATTGAAGAAAGTGCAATCAAAGCCTTGGGTTGATTAGATTTGAGGCAGGACAAGGGTCATGCCAATCGGTAACCCTTATTTTTAGAAAATTCCCTTTTCTTTTTCTTATCAAAATCAAAAAATTCAATAAAAATAATTTTTATTCTACGGAATCATAATTTCCTTCTCCTGTTTTAAAATAAATTCTCTCTCAAATCATTTTAAATCCTTTTTATGATCTTAGTAGCAAAGTAAAAAGTGCATATGCAATAAGTCACTAAAACAAAAAATTAACAAATTCCCATTTCATTTGCATACATATATTGCTTTATTACACTTGTCTTGCAGGAAAACAACAAAAAAACAACAGGACTCTAGCTAAACCCCCCAAACTCTCTCTCCCTCTCTCTCTCTCTCTCTCTCTCACCTTCACCTATGCCCTCTCTCTCCCACTTTCTATTTTTTTCTCCTCTTTATTTCTCTTTCTCTCTAAGAACCTCTATCCCTATAACGTGAGCACTTTCCCCGGCGATGAGATGACGAGCCTCCACTCCCTGAATCAAACCCCTCCCCAAACGAGGCAGACGACACCAAGCAACATGGAATCGGGATCGACTCCCGAATATGAGAAGTCGCAGAAGCTACCCAATCCATAATATCCCTCATCCAGTTAGTTGACACCCGAATGTGCTGTAAGAAAAATAGAAAAGAGAAAATCAGTTAGTCTGAGGCAAATAAAGAAATCAAAAAATCAAAACACGAAGAAATAAAAGGTATATCGCTGGTTGAAGAACGTCCTCTGTCAACCCCAGCTCCTCCGAGTCCATCGTATTGGGATGATGCAGCATACGCATTGACCCTGCATTTGATCTTCAAATGTTATAAGAAGGGGGAGCCAACCGCACTAAGGGAACCTCTAAGGTCATCGCCATTATCGATGTCGACCTACCACCTGCACTGTGGGAGGAACCCACTAGACGACTCGAGCCCGCGAGGGAAAAGGCATAACATCATATATGCTTGATGGAATCAACCATCTCAACATGAAATCCAAGTAATCATAAGTCTCCATCGTGTCGGTATATGAAAAATAAGGCTGGCTGATCATCGTTGCCACCCGTGCATCCTCTGACATCTCCCGCTCTCGCCTTATGAACATCAGGGGCCTCGTAGGTGTCACAATCACCTTGACCTCCACCACCTGTCGGACTACCTTCTACCCTAGATACCAAGTGTCCCCAAACTAATGCGCCAGCAGAGGACGCAACTGCGTGTTTCCCCCGATCACCCCCATGGGATGGATGGCTGTCCCCAGGGATAGAAGGTCACCTACAAGATCCCTGATGAAAAATCAATATCTGGAAAAGGACATCGAAGAAAAGTGGTCTCAAGAGGAAAAAAGAATTTACCCGATCGACACGGTCCCTTCACCTGCCTGAGGAATCCCAAAAGACCGTGCCACTACCGTTTGGCATCCCTACACCCTGTCGATCGTCACATCCCTGAAATTTTGTACAAAAATTCCTAAAATGCCGAAAAATCCAAAGAAATCCCCAGGAAATTCTTAAAATTACCAAATGAATTTCAAAATATTTTCACCAAGAAAAACATTTTTTCTACGCTTACTTCCCAAGAGGAACACTTATTTCCCCAGCGAAACACTTATTTCCCTAGTAGAATTCCCAAAATCAACTGATATCTCCCCAGCAATGTCTCCAAAGGACACCGCAAAAATCAAAGAATTCCACAACAAGGAAAACATCCAATCCTCAAATTAATTCATCTTTCCTAGCGAAACGTAAAACTCAAAATAAAATTCTTCCCCAAAATCCCCAGCGGAACCACAAGATAATTTCCCCAGTGGTGTCTCCAAATTTCCCTAAGAAAACTACAACTTAAGGTCCCCAGAATTGACCTCGACCCGCCCTCAGAATCGGCTTCGACCCACAGAATTGGCCATCCCAACTTAAGCCCTCAGAATTGGCTTCGACCTATAGAATTAGTCATTCCTACTTAATCCCTCAGAATTGGCTTCGACCCGCATAATTGGTCGCTACAATTTAAGCTCTCAGAATCGGCTTTGACCCGCAGAATTGGTCAATTCTACTTAAGGTCCTTAGAATTGATCTCAGCCCACAGAATTGGTCATCCCTACTTAAGCCCTTAGAATTGGGTTCGACCCTCAAAATTGGTCACCTCCACTTAAGCCCTCAGAACTGGCTTTGAACCGTATAATTGGCCATCTCTACTTAAGCCCTCAAAATTAGCTTCGACCCGCAGAATTGGTCACCTCATCGACTCGCTGAATTTGTAACCTCACTTAAGCCATACGAATTGTCTTCAACCCGCATAATTTGTCACCTCTACTTAAGCCTTCATAATTGGCTTCAACCCACAGAATTGGTCACCTCTACTTAAGCCCTTATAATTGGCTTCGACCCTTAGAATTAGTCGCTTCTACTTAAGGTCCTAATAATTGACCTCGACTCACAAAATTGGTCGTTCCCTACCTAGGTCCTTAGAATTTACCTTGGACCGTAGAATCTTCCATTCTCAGCACTTCCTTAGATCCTCAGAATTGGCCTCGACCCTCTGAATCGATCATCCTTATCCTTTAGGTTCGTAGAATCGACCTCTTTCGAAAACATCATCTGGTATCTATTCAATGACTTTTACTTATTCCAAGCTCATTTATCGAGGGGATGTGCATACACCACATTTTAGGATCCTCTAAGTTTCTCATTATGTCCCTAGCACCTCCTCATTTCACTACGAACCCTAGGTCATACTCCAAGTACCGATCTAGAGGCCATCGGGCGCTCTTGGGACCCGTCTGACTCTTGTCAACTCTATCGTCAGAGAAAAATCTATATAAATATTAAAAGGGATCTAAATCTCATTTCCAACGGTTTACCCCATGCACAAATTGGCATAATGGTTCGAACGAACGAACCATTTTACTATCAAAAATTGATTTGGAGGCCACCGAGCATTGTCGAGCCCTAATTTGACCATAGTCAACTTCATCGTTAGAGTGAAAGATCTTTGAATCTTTAAAGGTCACTGAAATACCTTTCCATAGGTTTGCCCCGTGCATGAAATGGCAAACCGTTCAGATGAATGATTCATTTTCCCCTAAAAATTGATTCAGAGTCCACCAGGCACTCTCAGGCTCTGTTTTACCAAGGTTAGCTCTTCAGCTCGAATGAGACTGAATGAATCTTTGAAGGTCACTGAATACCCTTTCCAATGGTCTACCCCATGGGCAAATCAGCCTTATGGTACGGTTGAATAACCCGTTTTACTATAGGAGGTCATCGGGCACTTTCGGGCTCCGTTTGAGCAAAGTCAACTTTCTAAACCGATAAAAGATATTTGGAATGTCAAAGTAACTCTCATAACCTTTCCAACGGTCCATCCTTTACGCGATTCTGACTTACTATTTGGACGAACGATCCGTTTTATGTTCGACGATCTCCCGTCCAAGGGATCGATGAGCTCTTGCGAGCCACGTTTGATCCAAAGTCAACTACCGAACCCGAGAGAAGCCTAAAGGACTATTTAATGTCTCTGAATTACCTTTCGAATGGTATGCGTCGTACGCAATTTGGATCAAAAGATTGCATTTTACGAACATTTTTCCAAAAAACTCTGCACGAGACACCTGATTGGCAGGTACATTTCCCTGCCTATCGGTAGTGTGCCAAGGGTTACCTGCTGATTGGTAGGGCTGGGGCCATGCCGATCAGTACCACCCCTTATCCTATAAATAGAGGGCATGACCTCACTCCCGAAGCACAGCTCAGATTTATCAGCATCTATGATCTCAGTAACATTCTCTTGCAATCATCGAAGTTTCCTTATGTAAATTCTTTCATCTTATATTCCCATCCTTTTTATACCCAATTTGGAAAAATCTCAGCCTTTCTCCTCTAAAATTCATCTCAACATTCAAGGGAGTTCATCCAAGATCAAGATCAAGATTCTATTCTTCAAAGAAGGTCCAAATCCTTCCTCTCTCTCTTTAAATTTCTTGTTTTTGCAGTAATTACATAAATTCATAATCTAGCTTTTACTTTAGTTCATACATATTAACAACTCACCTTTTTATTAGTTATATTGTACATAGTTTGTTTTTTTATACTTTATTTTCCCATCTTCGCATTTTCCTCCTTTTCATCCATACATTATTTTAATACATATTATGTTTGCGATCCTTATTAGAATTTATCCAACATTTATTATCGTTTGATCATAGAGATTAATATCTCGATAAACGCATAAATTGTATTTTTCTAAATATTATTTTAGGAACATTCCTATGGATGACCTCACTCCATCTCTTTCATGATATGAGTTTGGCAATTCCATTCTCCGTTATATATACACACACACACACTTCAAGGAGAAATAAAGCAAAATAATAATAAAACCCCGTGAGAGACCGAAAGGGTGGGATGGGTGCCTTACACCTACCCATTCCATAACTTAGCCCCCGAACCTTTGAACTATTGGTTTCATAAGCATCAGTTTGTCTTTGATGCCGCTCTCTCTCGTGGCATCGACATGTTCTTTTGCCGGTTTTGTGCAAAATAGGTTGGAGACTCCATCTCTTTAAATTCACCCCACACCGACGATGACCGAAGTGTTCCTAAATCAAAGAGGGTCATCCCCCTTTTTCCCCACCCCTTTGGGAGGAAAGAGAGAGAGAGAGAGAGAGAGATAATTGGGATGGCCACAGCGGGTATAGGCTTGCGAGATTCCATAATTACTACTTGTGTTATATGATTTAAAATATTTAGTTAAACTTGTTATATGAATGGTGTGTGTATATAAGTTAATTCACTAAATTTTTGTATCTAACCCTCCTATAATGTTTTGTTTTAGGTATTCTTGTCGTTTAGAGTTTACTGCTAAGTTAGGACTTTAAAACGGGAGAGTGAAGGATATGTAATATGGGTTGAATATCAACAGAAATTTTGTAAATATTAAATATGCTTGGTAAGTTATATGTAAATGTAACGATGTTCTTATTTTGTACTTCGTAAGTGATATGTAATGGTAATTATATTTTCGTATAAACATGCCTTAGCAGAAAAAATCATGTGTTATTTTCCAAAATATTACAATTAAATTATTGCAAAAGGGAATTTATATGCATTATAAGGATGATTTTAACTTAATTAAGGTTGGGTGTGTCAAAGATACTCAAAATCTTCATTTATTTCATTGATAACATTTTCAAGAAATACAACATTGAAGGTCTCATCAAAATAAGCCTTATTTATACTTGCATCAGGAATTGAAAAAAATGAAAACATATTCATTCTCTATGGAATATACAATATGACTTTGGGTTTACAGAGTTAGGTTGGCTTGGATGATCCATTAGTTTAGTAGAGGCTTATCAGCAGAAGTTAAATTCTAGGATGAGCCAGACGACTCAAACTCAGTGTGGATCATGCAAAGGTCCATTCCTATCTTGTAAATACTAAAATAATTCGTCATTATCATTGCTTTTGATGCCTTTTCCGTTCTTTATGGGTCAGTGGATCTTGAGTTAGCAGAATTGACTGTTAAAGGTTTTAGCTCATGCTTTAGGCCTTTAGTCCAAGTAAACTCTATTTCAGATCCTGACTTTAGTTTTTTTCGGCTACATCGTACTGTGGCTCAGGGAAGCCAGAATAAGGGAAGTTTTCACCTATTTTATATGGTTCCCATTCAGAAAATCCCTTGAGAGGATGTTTTCTTCTTTAACACTCTCTTTCGGTACGGTTATCAAAAAGCCACAAGTTGGTTGGATATGAATGATATCCCAAAACCAGATTGTTGATAAGCTTTCTTAAGAATAATAGGCTCAAAAGTTACTTGATGTCTAAAACCCATCCCCATTCCGATCATGAAGTTCATATTCTTGAACATATTGATCACATTGACATTCCCATGTAGGCAGTGTTCATGGCTCAATTTGTCTTTGAAGTCATTCCCGATCGAAAAAGGGAGTGGGTCAACTTTGAAACCTGATAGGAACCTATCATTCATAATGTGATAGATATGAAGAATTTGGTGTTGGTGCCAACTCCATCAGTGTTTTCATCATCCATGATAATGGTATTAACTTGCTTGTCTGTGAAGAACTTTAAGTTCTAGTGAAGAAAAAATTCTACTCTTTTGATAGTGTGAAGCCATGGATGACCAATAACTAAGTTGAAGTAGGAAGGGATGACCACAACACGGAATTCTCTCTGGGGATAAGTTGGCCCATCCTCTAGTCTGTGAGATATCAAACCCATGACTTCTCATTGATTATTATCATCATCACGTACGATGGTATATGTATGAGTGAGATCGCTGACTTCTAACCCTAGGCATATGAGAGTTCTCAATGAGATGAGTACCACCGTGATGATTTTTTCTAAGGATTCCCAATGCGATATTAAGGGAATAGTTGTGATCTAGGAAAAATTTAAAGATTTCTTCATTGGTGAAGGAGATGAGTCTTATAGTAGACAGATTTTGGACAATCTGGATTGCCTTATTAGGAGAAGTGGAGGGATAATTTTTAACCTCGGTGAGAAGCTTGACAAGAGAGTTCTTATGGATATGGGAAGATAAAAGTTCCCCACAAAGTGTTGTTAGCTTCATTTTCCTTGAGTTTCTTAAGGATCTTTCTTTCCTCAATCAAAATTTGGAGTGTTGGGAAATTTTTCAATGACCCTCTTTCCTTTATCCACAATAGCACTTATGGGGGCGGGGGGTTCCGGCTCCCATGACTTGCCTATAAAAAATCCTACCCGACTTGACAACCAAGTAAAGTCCTACTATGATAGCACGTAAAATCCATAAATAGATTGATTAGATATAACATAAAAATCACAAGAATAAAATTTTTATTGGTAATATTCTCAGCATAAGAAAGAGTCAAAACTATTGAACAATGGCAAGATAATGAAATACTAAATCAACACAAAAACCAACTCTGATACCAAACGCTGCCAATACAGCATAAGCCAAATCTGAATATAAAATGTGATCATACAAATTCCAATTCTTAATATAAGTATACAAGTACAACCTGACTGAAAATGAAAGAGTACAACGAAATAATGAGCTATAGTTGTTCAATCCTGCAATTCTAGGAGTAAGAAATGGGACATTATTAGAGATGGTCTTCCAACGAACCCACATCTATAGTAACTACCACAACAACAACCTGTATAAATAGTTTTAAAAGAAAACATAAACAACATGTCTATGTATAGTAGGGTTATAATTGAAATTGTTCCACATTATAACTACACATCTACCTCTTGTATTTTAATATATTTTAAGTAATTAGTTACCCATCCCAATAACCTAAAATATCATGAGGTTCTAAATTTCCAACTCATATGCATCCCATGTGATTAAAATCTTACAACACCATTAGTTAATCTTATCATTTCAATATTAAGTTAATCTATTTGTGACACCCTGCCTAATTAAATACTGGGTGATTAGTCCTTTATTAAATTAATTCAAATTGTTCGGTTCGTTCATTCTTAGCATCACTGTCATAAAACAATTTTCTTTATTAATCACCTAATAAATAATTAAGCTAAGTGTCAAGACATTTGATTTTATGAATTAAGTTCTATTGTTATGATTTAATCTACGAAAACATTTTTTATAAACACTAATAATAATATTAAAATCCAAACCATCCAAATTAAGTAACCAGACTAAATTAATCAATCCATAATAATATCCTAAATCGCAGGACAAAGTAATAAGTAAAACATTCCCATCAATAGCTGAATACTGAAATAATAAAGAGTATAAAGATCTCTCTAAACTAAAAGAAATATGGAAATGGGCGACACATGCCCTAACTAAAAATGACTAAATAAGAGAATGAGGAGACAAGGATGAAGTCGTCTACTGCAAGGACCTGCAACTCCCACTCTAGCTGCAGCACATCAATAATCCAAAGATCTAAGCCTGAAGCCCTTGTGGTTGGGAACCTATAATACATACATACATACATATATATATATATGGGAAGGAAGAGATGATAGTAAACGGGTCAGAGCCCAAGTGTAAAACAGTTTAAAAATAGTTCAGCAAGTATTTAAAATGCTTATCAGGTTATATTACATACATGGTATTAACACAAAACACGCATAATGGAGGCGAAGCATAGTTCCAAGTCACTTTGAGGTCATCACATACCCTCATGTATATTAGGACCATCTAACTATCATTCTCGAATAGCGTGTACCAAGGATGCTATGTTCTAGGGTATAAGTCAATATCCCCCATAAAGGTCCAATCGAGATAAGACTGTCCCGGCACGAAACCTCCATGATAGCAAGTAGTGAGGGTAGGATTACAAATAAATATACAACATAAAATTCATATACAGGCACTCGTATAGGTAATCCCATTATCCAGCTAGGTACGTCCATAACCCATAATATATATTCGAACCATGCATGGCACCCAACGTCCGAGTTCTACGTATAGTTAAATCATTCTTTTTATTTTCTCAATTATCGCGAATCCTTAAGTACTTGTCGACTCTCTAAGTGTATTCTATTGATAAATATAAAATCATTAGGTGTACACTCACTACCCTACTAACTTAAGCCCTTCTTAATTATCGCAAGACCTAACTTAACGTATGCTCGATTTCCCACTTAATTTATATCCCCGAAAATCCCATGATTAAATCTCATATAAAGGCGTATTATTCAAACCCTACTTATATCCTACTGGTCCTTCTCAAGTCCAACTATTATATTTAAATTATTTCCAAAGGTTATTACACATCGGGATTGGATTAACCTATAAAATGGGAAAAAATCCCATTTCCAGGAGGAGTCAATCGATCGATCGACATTCTTGAGTCGATGGATCGATCGAGCAATTCTTCGCCCAGATTTCATTTCTGCAATTTCTTACCTACGGGTTTCCTTAACATAAATCCTCAAAACCTCTATTAATTTGTCCCAAAATCCCAAACAATCAAACCAACAGTTATATTACCCTGCATACATGATTTCTAATGTAAAAAGTATACGAATTCATCAAGGACCATCAATTAAAGGGTCAATTAAAATTAATACAGCAAGAACCCTATTTTTATCATCATGGTCATTATTTTCCTAATTCTTACAAAATTTAACCTCTATTGAACATCAATTTCGTAACTAATCTTCTACATATAATAATAGGGTTGTCCTAACATAATTCCTATTTAGAATTTCAATATGAATCTCCTAATTATCATTTATCTTAAACTAATAATCTCCTAAACTAGCATGTATGTGTTATCAATTGAAGAACAACAAGTTAGATACTTTTTGGGAAATCAAAGGTCTGGTCCGACGGATTTGAGTGGTATATGAACGTTTCCCTTCTCCCGATCTACGCGTTGGTGGTGGAATTGATGAGTGTGGTGTAAGGTTGGTGGCTCTCTTCTTTGGAAGCCTTCTCTCTCGAAGAATTCCCAATAATCCCTATTATCATCGCCCCCACAATAAAGTGCATGTTTTATAACATCTAGATCACATTAACGTTGCCATGAGGGTTATAGTCCAGAAAAATCCCATTTTTAAAATCATGCCCTGCTAAGAGCAGAAGTGGTTTGACTCAAAACCTAAAACAAGCATATCATTTGCCCCATGTTGTATCTCTAGTACTGGACTGTTGGTTCTTACATTCTCAGTGTTATCATCGTTTCCCAAGACGGTGATGACCTACCCATTGGCGAAGAACTTCAATTTTTGATGAAGGGAAGAAGACACACCCTTGATACTATAGAGCTATAGTCATTTAAGCAACAGATTGAAGCGAGTCGAGATATCGATAACTTGGAATTCAACAACGGAATTTATAGGGCTAGCCCCTATTATGAGCTTTTGGATCCCATCACTTCTCGATGAGTATTATCATAAGCACGCATCGCGATAGAGGTTGGATCAAGCTCACTCACTTTCAGTCCTAAGCAATTGAAGATTCTCAATGGGCAGACATTAAGAGTTGATCCATTATTAACAAGCGAAAGTGGGATGATTTTTCTTGTGACTTCGACAGAGATATTGAGATCATTGTTGTGATTTGGACCGATCTTAGGGATTTCTTCTTCGAAGTAGGATAGCATTCTAGTAGAGGTTAGGGATCCAATAAGATTCACTGCTTCTTCTGGCGTAGTGGAAGGTAGTACTATGGAACCGGTAAGTAGTTTGAATAAGGCATTCCAGTGTAGATGGGAAGACATAAAAAGTCGCCACAGAGTGATGTTAGCTTGGGTTTTCTTCAACTGATCAAGGATCTTAATCTCCTTTAGGATCATTTCTAGAATAGGAAGATTCTCAACACCTTTTCCCTTATCGATCGCTGATGATTATGGGTTTGGAACTTGGTAATGCTTCATTAATCTAGTCATATGGTTCACAGAAGAGGGAAAAAATAGAAATCCCATTTCCTCATCTATCTCAGATTATTCATCCACCTTATTGATTTCTCCTAGCAGCTCCTCAAATGATATCATTCCACATCTGCTGACTATTGGGCTTGTCTTTTCTGGGCATTGCTCTTCATCTGAACTATCGAATTCATCCCCCATTCGATGGCAATGATGTCATCTTTCCATGAAAATTCAATACACTCCATAACCTCAACGGCCTCTTCGTATAGGTCCTCCCACTCAGCGAGGAGATATATAAGTGAAAGTACTAGGAGCCTTTATAGTTTCAAAGTATCAAGTAGTTTGGACATACTGTAAATTTCACCGTTCTGTCGAAATAAGTCTGCCACGCTCTAGACCATATCATCTAAACTGACTTCATTAGTAGATACTACTCAATTATCTGACTCTCGAGCCCATTTTTGAGATTCCAAGAACAGCATACTAAATCTCTGGCAGTCAATGGTCATTTCTAAAGGCAATTTTAACCCGAACTCAAGAAGGTAGTTCAATACCGCTGATAATTCCATATATTTCCCTTTAAATCGGGTACGAACAGTAATGCGTTCTCTAATAAGGAGGGACAAATCCTGATCGGAATAACAGGTGGGATGCAGGAGAAAATATAGGCAAACTTGGAGGGGTTTAGGAGAATATATGGGTATGATGGGTGACTTACTGGGTACGATCTGGGTAGATGGATTAAATTTCGAGTCTTGTTCTAAGAAGATGTCATTTGTATGATTTGGTAGTAGATTATGGGTAGTGTTTAGCTTAGGGCTGGCTGGTGGGGAAATGATACCCCGGTCAATCAGACCTTGGATTACATTTTAGAGGTGGAAACATTGATTAGTGGTATGGCTGGCAGTTTGGTGAAAGTCACAATGGACATCGATTTGAAATTTTTGAGAAGTGGGTTTGGTAATGGACAAGGGTCTAATGGATTGATAAGATTTCATCTTAAAAGGGCTTAGTAAACTTTAGAGAGGGGAGAGGGGAGCATGGAGCTCGATTTATCCCTTTTTTACTGGGTTAGGGAGGCTTTCTAGTTCCCATGAAGTGGCAAGCTCAGAGATGTTATTGATGGTTGGAACTGTGGTACTGGCAAGATTCTCATGCTTTCTAGAGTGAATTGTCTAGATTCTTTCTTCAGTTCAACTTCCATCTTGACAAGACTTCTTTTGATCTCTACTCCAACTTCTCAAAGGGGTCGAAAATGAGGGTAGTATTATCCTCCCATCGTCACTCGGACATGGGGTAAGAAATTATTCTTCAAAATACTGACTTGCTCCTCTTCGGAAATTCAGTTGGTCATGGTGTCTTCTTTATCTCTTTACCTTAATATGAAGTTACTAATAAATTCCCCATGGTTCTATTTGAGCCGTTATAAATCATGGGGGGTAACCTCCAATTCTTCGTTATACTTGTGTTGTGACATAAATTCCTGGGCAACATCCTCCCAATTACGGATTCTGAACTCCTCGAGAGATAAGAACCAGCAAAGAGCGCTATCCTTCAAAGTCTATTGCAACATTTGGGACATTATTTCCCTGGAGGCACCTAGGAGAGTCATGGCTCAGTGGTAACTTTGGAGATGATAAATTGGGGGTCCACTACCAATGAACTTCTCAACGTTAGGCATCTTGAACTTTTTCGGCAGCCTTGCTTTAGGATAGGGAGACACATGGGTGTAATCCATTTAGTTCCCAAAGATTCTGACTTGGTCAAACTTCTTGGTCAACATATTGAGGTCCTCCTTGATGTTGTTCAACTCTTTTTCTTTGGATCAATGGTCACGGGTAAGTTATCCCCTGGCTGGGTAAGATTTGACATAGGGAAATGAGCTAGCGGCGACCCATTAGCAGGAGGGGCACGTTGAGAGTGATGATATTCCTCGAGGACCCAAAGAGGCTAATGTACGGGCGGACCCATAGCGCGAGAGAAGAGGACCTTGAGCTCTTCGGGACAGGGACCCAGTTTCGTTGTATCTCATGAACCTCAGTTTGAAGATTGTCACTCTTGGGAGTGAGTTGGGCTAGGACCATCATCAAATCCGGTTGCACATTTGGCACTTGGTATGTGTTCTCCATGGGAAGTGGATAGAGATGAATTCCAAAATCGAAGGAAGTAGTGAGGGAACTGATGGATCCTCGATGCAGTTTGATGAAATATTAAAGCTAATAAGGAGCCAGGTCAAGGGTCGGGTATGCGATCGACCTGAGAAGGAGAAAATTTTGAATTTATTTTTGAAAGACAAAGGGGGGAAACTGTTATCATTTAAAAGGGAGGAAAATATTTTTGACATTTTTGGAAAAGAGGAGGACAAAATGTTTTTGGGTAAAAAAAAGAGGAAAAACCTTTATGGTAAAAAGAAGGAAAAATTCTTTTGGTATTTTGATAAAATTGGGGAAAAATGTTTTTTGACATTTTTGGTAAAGAAAGAGGAAAATCGGGAAAATGGTATTATTATTATTATTATTATTATTATTATTAATATTATTATTATTATTATTATTATTACTATTATTATTATGTTCTCACTTGTATTAGGTTTACCTAAATGAAAAAAGAAACACTAACGGGACCCGAGCCCGGGAAAATTGGCTTTAAAAGATTTGTAAAGACATGGTTGGACTTGTTACCAGGCTCATGGACAGGATCCCATTTTTAAAAAAGATGAAATTGTGCGAAAATTTGAGCAGCGTGCCAACCCATCATTTCGGTAAAGGTTCGGGTAGAAACCGACAAACTAAATATGAGTGCCCTAGGTTTAACACCTATATAAGGCTATGCAGTTGTTGGGTTAATTGGAAGGGTTTCCCGCTTTGGCATGACTTCCACGATATACGTCTTGCTTTTAAGGGCAATCAGTATGTGTGGACAAGCCATTTGATATCTGAGTGTACGTGAATTACCTCACTATATATATCGTGGGTACAGTACGTGTGAGAGAGAATTCGATATACTCGATGTACATGAACGGGTTCCCTGCGATATACCTCCCGTTATGACTTCAATCAAGCGGTATGATGCGGGGGAACTGTTCGATATACATGGAAGGTACTTTCCCAATGGAAGGTGAGAGTCATATCACTTAGGATAAATGCAACCTATCGGACTAGCGCCCATCACGAAGTGACCCCCCAGTTACGGTGGTGATGTAGTGTGCAAAATGCATGATTCTTGATTAGCATATTATGGAAAGAGTATCGTTATTTTGCATGATGTGCATTATACTAAATAGGGGAGAATGTACAAGTATAAAAATTAAATCTAACATGGAGCATGAGGATTATACTAAGCATGGGTCTATGAGAGTGAGTGATGTGTGATTATCTACAAGTGAGTGTGTGGTAGTGAACCTAAGCATAAATCAACTACATGTGGTGTGTGATAAGTGTGAGTGAGCATGGATATATACAAGTGTGATAAGTGGGGATGTGTGTTAGTAACACCTAAGCATGAATTTTCTAAGTGGTGTGTGCAACATGTGGATATAAGTGATCCTAGGTGCACGTAGTGTGAAGTGTACATGGAGAGCTATCTACAAGTGTGTGAGTGAGTAGTGATATAAGCATGAGGTATATATGTGCAAGAAATACTAAAGGAAAAAAAAGGGAACATACAGGTAGGTGCATATACGCACAGCAGAAAATAATAACACCCATGCAAACAGAGTCTAGAGCTCTTATGAAAATTCTCCCCAATGGAGTCACCAGTGTGGCCATCCTGATTATCTCCCTCTATCCTCCCGGTTGGGGGGGAGGGGTGAAAAGGTCTCACGTCCTCTCTGATCTAGGAATGATTCAATTGTCGTCGGTGTGGGGTGAATGTAAAGTGATGGAGTCGCCAGCCTATATTGCACAAAATAGGTAAAATAACATGTCATCGCCTCGAAAGAGTGGCATAAAAGACAAATTGATGCTTACGAAACCAATAGTTCGAAGGTCCCGGGCTAAGTTATGGAATGGGAAGGTATTAGGCACCCATCCCACCCTTTCGATCTCTCATGGGATTGTATTATTATTTTCCTTTATTTCTCCATGAAGTGTGTGTTCGTGTATATATAACGGATATTGTAATCGCCCAACTCATACCATGAAAGAGACAGAGTGAGGTCATCTATAGGAATGTTCCTAAAATAATATTTAGAAAAATACGATCTATGCATTTATCGAGATATTAATTGCTATGATGAAACGATAATATAGGTTAGATAAACGCTAATAAAGATCACAAACATAATATGTATTAAAATAATGTGTGGATGAAAAGGAGGAAAATGCGAAGATGGGAAAACTTGGGAAAATTGCAAAACTGAAAAATTAAAAAATTAGAAAATTGGAAAATTGGACTCGGGTTTTAACCCTAGACGCCTACGTAGCCTATAAAGGCATAAAAGTCCACGTAGTTCACGTGCGGCATAGGGGTGGGATTTATCCCATAGATTCAAACGGGATTTTATTATGTGTGTGTGTGTGTAGAAAATGTGTTTTAGTTTTGAAAAAGTGTGATGTATAATCCCGTTGGAATTTGTAAGTGTAACCCTCTTTTTGTTTGTTTTAGTTTTTTTATAAAAAAATAAAGTATGTGCAATATAACTAAAAAAATATGAGATGTTAATCTGTATGAACTATAGTAAAAGCTAGATGATGAATTTATATAATTAATACAAAAATAAGAAATTTAAAGAGAGAGGGAACGATTTGGACCTTCTGTAAATAATTGAAGCTTGATCTTGATCTTGATCTTGGATGAACTCCTTTTAATGTTGAGATGAATGTTTTTGGATGAGAGAGAATGAGATTTTACCAAATTGGGTATGAAAAGGATGGGAATGTAAGATGGAAAGGAATTTCGCACAAGAAAACTTCGCTGATTGCAAAAGAATGTTGCTAAGATCACTGATGTTGATGATTATGAGGTGTGATTTAGGAGTGAGGACATTACCTCTATTTATAGGTTAAGGGGGTTCCAATAGGAATGGCCCCAGCCCTGCTAATCAATAGGTAACCCTAGGCACACAGTCGATAGGGAGGGAATGGACCTGCCGATCGTCAGTCTCGTGCAGCTTTTCGGGGAAAAATAGTCATAGAACACAATCCATTAATCCAAATCACGCACGGGGCATACCATTACAAAGGTAATTCAAAGACCTTCAAGAGTCCTTTGGTCTGCTCTCGGGTCTAGGAGTTGACTTTGGGTCAGACGTGGCTCGAAAGAACTTATCGGTCCTTTAGACGGGAGATCGTCAAATAAAAAAGTATCGTTCTTCGAATGGTAAGTCAGAATCACACACCAGGAAGATCGTTGGAAATTTTATGCAAGATAATTTGACATTCCAAAGAGCTTCTCTCACTTTGGAAAGTTGACTTTGGTCAACCAAGGCCCGAAAGCGCCCGATGACCTTTCAAAGTAAAACGGATGGTTTGTCAGTACTATAAGACTGATTCATGCACAAGGTGGACCATTGAAAATGGTATTCAGTTCCCTTTGAAGATTCATTCAGTCTCATTCGAGATGAAGAGTTGACTCTAGTCAAACAGAGCTCGGTGGCCTCTAAATCAATTTTTGGGGGAAAATGGATCATTTATCCAAATAGTTATTTTATTTCGTGCATAGGGCGGACCTTTGGGAAAGCGTTTTTAGTACCCTTATAAGATTCAAAGATCTTTCAATATGACGATGAAGTTGACTGTGGTTAAATTGGGGCCCGGGAGCTCCCAGTGGCCTCCAGATTGATTTTCGATGGAAAATGGTTCATTCATTTGAACCTTTATGCCGATTTGTGCATGGGGCTGGATTATTGGAACGGGGATTTAGTGACCTTATAAGATTAATTGAGCTTTCGCTCTCATGATAGAGTTGATCGAAGTCAAACAGGCCCTGGGAGCACCCGATGGCCTCTAGATCGGTACTTGGAGTATGACCTAGGGTTTGTAGTGAAATAGGGAGGTCCTAGGGACCTAAGGAGAGACTTAAGGGGTCCTATAATGTGGTGTCTACACCCGCCAAAGTCCAATTAACCCCCCACAATTTATTGGGACCACCGCATCCCTTTATTTTGAGCCGAGTACACAAAACCTTAAGTTAGATTCTCTAATTAAAATGATACCACCTCATCCCATAGGACCCACCGCAGTCTATATAATTATATAATGTCACTTAACATTTTTTATCATATGCATATGTATCTTAAACACCAAACTATACATTTCCATGAAATTTTATAAGCATCTGCAATTCATAAGACAGGTCACTCCCCTCAAATTAAGTAATTAGAGTAGTATGAAATCTACTTCTTTGAGTCGCTTCCCTACCGTATAAGAACTCCTTGATTTATGAATATTTTCCAAGAATTCCTTCCAAACTTTATGCTATGTAATGAAGAATATGATAAAAATATTCTTTCTAACTGTCCAACATGTGGTCATGTGGTCATATTTAGTGTGGTGGTGTATGATTGGATGAAAGAAAGGTCCAATCAAAACATTTCAACTTAAGGCAGATTCATCCCTTGTTCATAAATCCACTATAACTTACTATTCTCCCAACCGATTGAACTCCCGTTTATGGCCACTCATAGACAACTTTAAAATGTACAACTTTATATTTAATTTTTTTTTAAATCATAAATTTACTATTCTTAAACTAGTCTCAAATAGGAATGTAATAATCTCCCCAAAATTTCAAATATTAAACATATGGCAACCGAACCGCACCAAATTCACACCAACACCCTGGTTTACTTTTATAAACATAATAATGCATCCAAAACATTCTTTATAATGAATTTAACGACACAAATAATCATACACTCAAAACATGTTATCACTAATCATAAGCTCAATTAGAATCCAATGAATTCAACATATATATCACATGAGTATGCCCTCTCTAAACTTGATTATTAAAATGTTCAATAACCATCATCGAACTTATCAATCATATATAATGCTTAATTATGTAATTAATATTCCTAATCATGTTTTATGGCATTACAATTCTATCCCTCTTAAGTTATTTCATCCATGAAATTTAATGCATAAAAAACTCACCGAACAAATGAGGATATTGCTCCTTCATATTATCCTCTCCTTCCCAGTAGCCTCCTTCACATGGTGACTCCTACATATTGATTTCATTAATGGAATATTTTTATTACATAACACCTTCTCCTTTTAATCTAAAATAGCAATTGATTTTCCATATAAGTCAAGTCATCTTGAAGCTCTATTTGTTGTGAAATCAACACATCTCAAGGATCTGGCACATACTTATGCAACATTGATATATGAAAAACATCATGTATTCAAGACATTTTTTGTTCTAATGCCAACTTATAATCTACGTCTCCAATTCATTTCACTATCTCATAAGGGACAATGTACATAGGAGTTAATTTTCCCTTTTTCTCAAATTTTACAACCCATTTTAAAGGTAAAACACGTAGGATTACTCGATCACACTCATCAAATTCCAATTCTTTACTTCGGTTGTCTGCATAGATTTTTTGTCTTCTTTGTGCCACCTTTGAGTGAATATGAATAAGATTTACCTTCTCAGTAGTCTGCTATATAATTTTTGGCCCAATACTGGAATGGTAACTTTTATTGTAGAAAAACTCTATTAGTGACAAGTGCTCATACCAACTTCCTTTTAACTCTAATACATAAAAATGCATAACATTTCTTTGAGTGTATGGATCGTTCATTCCGATTGCCCATCAGTTTAAAGATGAAAAGTTGTATTAAATTTCAATTTAGTCCCCAAAGCTTGTTGAAAACTCGGCCAAAAGTGATAAGTAAACTTAGGATCTCGATCAAAAACAATAGAAACAGGTGCACCATGTAATAAAATTATCTCATCCACATATATTTTGGCATATTTATTCATGGAGTGAGTTGTTTTAATAGCAAGAAAATATGCATACTTGGTTAATCTATCATTGAGGACACAAATAGAATCAAAACCATCATGACGATTTTTGCATAGTTTTAATGGTAAGGACTATAGTAAACCGCTAGGCTTATGATGCTCAGTCTTCCCTTTTTGGTAAACATGACATCTAGCAACAGAGTCTTCAATTATGTGTTTCATTCCAGACCATCAATAACATTGTTTCAAATCTCTATAAAGTTTTGTGTTACTTGGATGCATAGCATATAAAGAACAATGGGATTTCTCTGAAATTGTTCTCCTTAAATAAGTCACACTAGGTACACATAAACGGTTATCATACATAATGACGCCATCGTCATGAATAAAAAAGTTATTTTCTTTACCATTTTGCATATTGTCTCTCTCTCCAATTATGTATCTCCTGACTATGATTGGCATACCCAGTCTATCAACATAGGTCTAACATTTAAATATGTTATTATTCTGTAAGAATTATTTAAAGTTAATTCCACCCCCATCAAATCTAACTCTCTCAATAGGTCAGCTCGAATACAATAAATATAAGATACTTTACTTGGAAACTTTCTATTTAAAGCGTCTGCAATAATTTTAGCCTTACCTTGATGGTGATGTATTATGAAGTCATAATATTTTATAAGTTCCATCCACCTCCTTTGCCTTAAATTCAAGTATTTCTGAGTAAAAAAGTATTTTAACTTTGATGGTCAGTAAAAATTTCACTACTATAAATAATTAAAGACATTCATGTATATTGAATTGTTGACAAGCAAAATCAATTAGCTTTCCATACTGCATTAACACACAACTAAGTCCTTGATATGAGGCATTATAATAAATGACTAAACCTTATGTACCTATCATAATAGTCAATATTGGAGTTGACGCCAACATTCCCTTTTAAATTTCTAAAGCTTTGCTCACAATCATCATTCCCCGTTAATATGTTCTCCTTTTTGGTAAGCTTAATCAAAGGCAATGCCATAGAAGAAAACCCCAATAGAAATCTCATCTAATATCCATCCAATCCCAAAAAATTATATAGCTCTATCACACTAGTTGGACTTTCCCAATTAATTACCGCATCCACCTTCTTGGGATCAACAAAAATTCCATCAGTAACATGCCCAAAAAATTCTACAATATCTAGCCAAAATTCACATTTAGTAAATTTAGCATATAACTGCTTATCCCGCAAGGTTTCTAAAATAACACACAGAAGGTATTCATGTTCCTCCCTACTATGAGAATAAATCAAAATATCAGTAACGAACACAATAACAAAATAATCCATGTATGGGTGAAATATGTGGTTCATCAGGTCTATAGATACATATGGTGCATTTGTTAACCCAAATGACATAAAAAGAAATTCATAATGGCCCTAATCAGAAATAAAAAGAAGTTTTAGACATGTCACAGTCTCTTACCTTCAACCGATGATATATGGATATGAGATCAATCTTGTAAAATATTATAGCTCCTTGAAACTAATCAAATAAGTTATCAATACGGGGTAGTGGGCATTTGTTACAAATCATCACCTTGTTTAACTGATGATAATCAATGCACAGTCTCGTGGTTCCATATTTCTTCTTCATAAAGATACTGGGGCTCCTCATGGTGATACATTAGGCCATATAAAATCACGGTCAAACAAATCTTACAATTGTATTTTTATCTCTTTAATTATATAGGTGCCATACGATATGGGGCTGGTGCTTAGTACGAACTCAATCATAAATTCCACCTCATGGTACAGGGATAAACCTGGAATTTCCTTTGGAAACATATCTCCAAACTCATTAACCACTAGTAAATCTGATATTTCTTTAGACTTTTGTCGTGTGTCCACCACATGAGCAAGATAACCATGACATCCTTTTCTTAGTAGTTTATGTGATTTTGTAGCATATTTCAAACATGTTTGAGTGACATTTTGGCCCCCTATAAATTTAAATTCAGTTTCACCCAGTAGACGAAACACCGCCTCATTTCTAAAGCAGCCTATACAGACATGAGAGTAGTTCAACTAATCCATGAGCATTATTGCACTAAATTCATGCATATACGAGGTAATAAGTCCACCAATAACTCATTTTCACCTACTCGTACAATGCTTAACTTGCACATCCTATCAATGAAAACTAGTTCCTCTATTAGAGTAACAATAGTTAAAAAATAATCTAATAGTTATAACGGTGTATTAAGATGAAACAGATAAAGTAAAGATACAAAATAATGTGGTTCTCTAGGATCCATTAACACATAAACATATTTCTTACAAATGGGAAGTGTACATGTCACCACATTAGGTGTAGATTGTGCATCTTATCGCTTCAGTGAAAAAACTCTGCCTTGAAATTGGCTTTCAGATCAACCCCCTCTACCTCCCCCATGTACATTCTGTGTTGAACTCCTAAATCCTAACTTCACATTCCCAACTAATGTTGTATCTACCATTACCAAACAATTCTTTTGCATGTTTACCTATTGATGACAATGAAGACATAAAGGTGTAGTCTCAGTTATTGTACACTCCCAAGACATATTCCCTTCACCACCACATTTATAACCATAAATGGGCCTCGATCCCAACACATATACATTTTATGACTGACTTATCCTAGTCCTTCCACCTCGAGCCTGAAATCTTTTATACGCATTTCTAGAATTTTTAAATCCTTGACCTTTAGATCCCCCTCGTGCTACATTTTGAATTAAGGTTCCTGTCTCCTATGCATGTGATTTTGTACCATCATATCTAGCTTTCTTTGAATGTTCAACTTGCATTTCTTTCATAGACATTTTTGGCACCATAGATCTGTCCACTAAGTCCATATAATCCGTGATCTTCATATTAGCAACCATAGTTTTCAGATCTACATCCAATCCAGTTTGAAATTGGATACATTTACTTTCTTTTACCCTCACCAAATCAGGTAAAAATATAAATAAAGATATGAATTAATTTTCATACTCTGCCACTATTCTATTCCCCTATTTCGGGATGATAAATTCTTCTTCCCTTTCCTACCTATAAGGCCTTGGAAAATATTATTTAAAGAAAATATTCACAATCTTCTCCTAAATAATTGATGGAGGAATTGCTGGCACCACTCCCCTAATTGTAGTAAGTAACCTCTATATAGCATCCCTCCATAACTTTGCATCATTTTCTAACCAAAAGGTTTCCAACAAAACCTTTTGTTCATCTTGCACTTTAGAATATTGTTTCCATATTTCTAATCCACCCTTCTTCCACTAACGAATTAGTAGTCCCAGTAAATGCTGAAGGATTTAACTTCGTGAATCTCTCAAGTAATTTATCAATTTCTCCACCATGTAATCCACCTCTCTCTTGTTTCACTAGTTGTTCCACTTCACGTAATATTCTTCCCATTTTATATATATGTTATTATTTCACCTATGGTTCCTCAACTTTAATAAGTTTTTGTCCTTCCGGACTACAAGAAACATGGGATGCCTCACACTCTACTCTGTCATTCTGCTCATGTGGATCCATCACTTATTATAACATAAATAAATCAAATAAAAATATAGTAGCACAAGTTTTAACATTAATATTGTTAATCAAAATCCTAGATCATAACAAACCTACTCTCTATTGTTCACTCTGAATCTAGACCTGACACCATATCCAGAAACTAATAGCTATGTTCTGATACCAATTTGTCATATCCTTCCTCAATAAAGTTCAAATCATTCTTATGATGCATATAAATTCCCTTCAACAATAACTTAATTACAAGCTATTAAAAAATAACACACGATTTTTTTCTCTAAAGGCATGTTTATATGAAAACATAACTACCTTTACTTAAAACTTACTAAGTACGAAACAAGAATATCGTTACATTTACATGTAACTTACGAAGTACAAAAAAAACTTTATGTAAACAAGTTTTTTAGTTTAATATTTACAAAAGTTTGTTGATATTAAAACCATATTACATATCCTTCATTCTGCCATTTTAAAGTCCTAACTTGGCAGTGAACTCAAAACGATAAGCATACTTAAAAGAAAACATTATAGGAGGGTTAGCTACAAAAATTTAGTGAATGAACTTATATACACACACTATGCATATAACAAGTTTAACTAAATATTTTAAATCATATAACACAAGTAGTAATTATGGACTCTCGCAATCCTATACCCGCCACAGTCCAATTCCCCCCCCCCCCCCCCCCCCACGGTTTATAGGGACCTCCACATCCCTTTGTTTTGACCCGAGTACAAAAAACCTTAAGTTAGATTCTCTAATTAAAATGATACCACCACATCCCATAAGACCCACCACAGTCCATATAATTATATAACTTCACTTAACATTTTTAATCATATGCATATCTATTATAAAAACCAAACTATACATTTCCATATAACTTTATAAGCATCTAAAATTCATAGGATGTTTCATCATAACTCTCCATACTTTTGTATACAATATCCCATGTATAATGTATTGTTACCTCGACATATTATACCTATTTTATTTAAGTAAGTAATTAGAGTAGTATGAAATGTACTTTTTAGGTATGGTAGAATTAGTCGTTTCCCCACCTTATAAGAACTCCTTAATTTATGATAATTTTCCAAGAATTTATTCCTTAACCTCTCCTTTCTCTCTCCTAAAGCTTATTTCTTCCAAACCTTATATTATGTAATGAATAAGATGATAAAGATATTCTTTCTAACCAGCCAAAGCGTGGTCATGTGGTCATATTTAATGTAGTTGTGTATGATTGGATAAAAGAAAGGTCCAACTAAAACATTTCAACTTATAACAGATTCGTCCCTGATTCGTAAATCCACTGTAACTTACTATTCCGCATCCAATTGGACTCCTATTTGCAACCACTCGTAGATAACTTAAGGATGTACAATTTTTATATTAAAACTTTTCCAAAATCATAACTTTGTTGTACTTACACTGGTCTTAAACATCCACGTAACAATCTGCCTAAAATTTCAAATCTTAAACACTTGGCAACCAAGCCTCATTAAATTCATACCAACACCCCGGTTATTTTTTATAAACAAAACAATGCATCCAAAACATATTTTATAATTAATTTAACCACATAAATAATCGTATACTCTAAACATGTTATCATTAATCATAAGCTCAATTTGAATCTAATGCAACCAATATATATATATGTATGTATGTATGTATGTATCACGTGAGTATGCAGTTTCTAAACATGAAAATTAAAATATTTAATACCCATCATCAGCCTTATAAATCATAACATATACTTAATCATGTTTTGAGACAGTACTATCTTATTGTGCCTTTGCTTAATTCCATTGATTATAATTAAATAATTTATAGAGATGATTTGATAACTGAGAAACTCTTAACTGAACTCAATCAAGAAAAATCCAACAACATAATCGTGTTCAAACTAATGATGATAAGACTGTTGTTATTAATCTTGATTCTAGTGTCACTCTTTGTAAGATTAGGATAGATTCAGCCCTTGATGAGCATGAGCGGTCTCAATTCGAAGAACTTCTAAAGGAATTCGTGGGCATCTTCTAATGGTCTTACAATGATATGCATGGCATCGACCATAGATCATACAATATGAGATCTCGAATTATCCTGAATGATAACCTGTTAAGCAGAAGCTAACAAAGATCGGCCCGAATGGTCCCTCAAAGTGAAAGATTAAGTGGTCAAGCAATTAAACGTGGGTTTCATCCGTGTGATCGAATATACGTATTATTTTTGCAACATTATTTCTATGCCGAAATCAGGAAGGATAGTCTACATATGCATCGACTATCGGGATATAGAGAAATCTTCTTCGAAGGATGATTACCCTTTGCCTAACATCATTATGATCATTGATTATATTCTTAATCATGCCCTCATGTCATTTTTCGATGTCTTTGTGAGGTATAATCATATCAATATGCATCCTGGCCACCAAGACAAGGTGTGGGGTACCTTTTTCTACACTTTCATGCCTTTTGGTCTTGTAAGGACATTTTTCTCATGTCCAACATGTTACATTTATGTATGTCTTACGCCGCTACATTTGGCATGTCACCTCACGATCTCACATGATGGCCTCTATTCGAATTTAAGGAATCAAGCATTCGACATCTCCATCAAGTGTCCCACCTCTGCCTCAACGACTTCACGTTCCATGATTTTAGGGACTTTACGCAAGAGAAGTCAAAACACTGAAAGAAGGTAAGATATGAAAGTTCAAGGGCATTTTCATAATTTTACACCCATAGTCCGGAGGTCTGGTCAACTGGAAATTTGAAGTACTCGACGCCACGAAGATACTGGAAGAAACGGCACCCCAATCCGAGCTACGGTAAAGGATTTATGACCTTTTGAAGACGGAGAAAATTCCTTGAAGAATGTTGTTTTCTTTTAACCCCAAACCAGTGAGGTACCGCAAACCGCATGGGGAACCGATTCGGGGGGAACCGGTTTGGGGTACACCAGAATCGGTTCCGGGTACCTGACGCTGTAAAGAGTCCCAAAATTTTAAAATTCATTTTGGATTCCTTTAAAAGCCAACTTCGGGGTAGTTATTTTGCAAGACTTGAAAAGATGTTTTTGAGAGTTCTATCACCTCAAGTCTTCATATTTTTGAGTTCCCAAACTCATGTTTTGATTCACATATCATTGTCATATCTTTTTGAATCCTTTTTGAAACCCAAGAACACAATTTTGTTTTTTTTCATCTTTGTGGGGAGATCTTTGCAACCGAGGACTGCGTGTTATTGCTGAGGGAGTCTCTATAAAGTTTTATGACTGCGTGCCATTAAGGAGTGTTGCGGTTCTTCCTTTGTTGATGGGACTGAGGTTCATGTGGGTTCGCTGCGTGTGGATTTATTGCTGACGACACCGACCGACGCCTGCGAGTATTCGTGTGTCACTATATTTCATTGTAATCCGTGTAAGTTGCGATTTACTTATTATAATGAAATAAAAGGTTTTGCCCTGCGGGGATTTTTCCTTAAACTTGTGTCACATGATTTATCTATTTATGGTTTGACACACACACACATAGATGTTTTTTTAGGGGCTGAATTTGTTTGTTTAAAAATAGACTCTAATTAAATAAGGGTTACTTGGAAAATTGTGATTTATTTTAAATCGATATCACACACCGAACCTATTCGATTTTTCAAATTGGTATCAGAGAAGGTTACGCTAATTTATCGCATATTCCTATTTTTCGCAAAAATTTGTGTGATATTGATTTTTTTAAAATCAGTTTTGTGAAAAATCGCAATTTTTCCAATGGAACGCCCATTTAATGAGGAGCCTATATTTGAAAAAATTCACGACCTTGCTGAAAATTTAAAAAGTTTGAATTTGAAACTTTGCAAAAGAATTAAAGTTTTGGAAAAAGAAACTTCTCTCTTTAAAATTAATATTGAATATTTGCAAGAGTTCCAAACTCAAAGTGATATTTGTCGTGAGCACTTTGGTAATTTGTCTATTTATTTTGATTCTTTGAAAATTGTCAAAAAGGAGAGTGATGATAGGGTCCTATTTTTAGAAAAGGAATTGTAGGACCTTAAAAATTCGAGGGTTTGTGTTTGTGCCAAAGAGGAGAAAAATATTTTAGTCAATGAGTTTGTGGCACGTGAAAAGACTCTTAGGAAAAAGTTTGCTTTAATTGAGGGAGAGAGAGATACGCTTTTAGGAATTATTGAAAACTTGAAAAAGGCGTCCCTTAATTTGGAAGAGTCTAATTCTTTGCTTGAGTCAAAAATTTTGAAATTAAAAAATGATTTGATAGACTCAAGTAGGTTTGATAGTGATGGTAGTGGCTCATATTGTTCTCATGCTTCTAATGCTAAAGCCAAAACCATTATTTGTTTTAGAGGGTCAACCAATTTTTAGGATGTTAGAAAAGGTCAACTATAGGTGTCGTTCCACCCGTTTACACATGTTCATATTGTGGTCGGAAATGTCACCTTAGGCGTTTTTGTTTTTATCTTGGAAAATGTCCTAGGAAATTTATGTCTAGTGTTCCCGTGGTTTCCAAATCCCCTACACGACGTTTCACATCTATTTGGGTTAGGAAATCACTTTTGGATACGCTAGATTTTAGACAAGTTGATTCTCGTTTTCTTGCACATGATTCTTCTCTTGCCATATCATATAGATGATTGTGTTTGCATGTTTGTAATACACAAGTTGAGGTTTCATGTTATATATTTTCTAGGGTCTTGACATGTAATTTTTGTATGTTTTATTTTTTTTGGAAAAATTGTGAAAAATACAAAAAGATTTTATTTTTGATAAAAATTTTGAAAAATCCAAAAAGATTTTTGTATTTTGTTTGCACCATTTATGGATGAAGAATTAGGATGACCAAGTCACAACATCATTCCATTTTACATGTGACTATTTGATAGTGTTTTGAGACAATAGGTCAATTCATCCATGTGCTTTATAATGTTTGGAGTCATTAAGATGTATTTAAGTGTTACTTCCTACATGTTTGACTCATGATTTCCTTTATTGCACACATGCACGGATTTGTTTGATTATTGTGCTTGTCTTATCACATGTTGGTTGGGTGTTTTCACTTCAATCTTGTCCTTAAAATGAACCAAGCGCACTAAAACTTGATAAGGAAATTGTGCATATAAGAACCGTTTTGTGAGTTTCTGTGCTTTGTTTTAAAACGGGGAAGGGCTGCGAAAGGTTCATTTTGCCTTTGAGAATACTAAGCCACCGTTAAATTGGACCTAAAAAATGGAGGAATTTTATTATCCGAGGTCCAAAGAGGTTTAAAAGAGCCCAAAAAAAAATTAAGGCAATAAAAAGAAATTCATGCCAAATTATGGGCCATTTAGGTTTTTACACCAATTCTCCAAAGTTTCAGAATTTAGTTTATTCTCCTCTAAAAGAAAATATATATGAGGGAGTTTGGTTGGAGATTTTATAACGGGTTTGCACGTCCTTAAAAGTCTTGAAAATTCACTAAATAATTTTGGACGTTATTGGTGTAGAAATCATTTGACTTTGACTTGTTGATTTGCATAAGACAATATCATCTAAATTCAATAAATTTTTACACCTAAGGATACCTTTGATGTTCATTCGTTAGGAGTACACGTATGCATCATGCACATATGATTGATTGAGTTTATTTACCTATCGAATGTGTTCACACCCATACATTCTGTTTCCATGACTTGGTTGTTTTAGCTTAAATCCATGGTGTGATTTTTGTATCATATTTTTTTCAAATTGGTATCAGAGCGGGTTACGCTAATTTATCGCGTGATCCTGATTTTTCAAGGATTCATTTTTTTATACGATTTGTTTGAGCATCTCCTTGCAAGAGCACGTTTGCAATTTGATTTATCCTTTGTTTTGAATACCGTGACACCCCGATTTTGCTTGTTTTATTCATTCTTCTTATTTATCTATTTGGAGACATAATAAAAAGGGGGACAAAGAATTATCATTTTATGGGGGAGTTTGAATTTTGGGGTAGGTTTGATATTTGACTTATGCTTTCATCATAAATTGGTATTTATGTTTATTTCATTTCAAACTCGATACGTCACTTGGTATTTGCTTTATCTCATGTGTGTAGGTACTACGTTGATGATCATACGTTACACACCCTGATGAGAAAAGATTTGAGATTCCTGAAGATTTGAAGATCAAACGATGAAGTCTTATTCATTTGTACCTTTCCAGTTTTAGGTTCATGGAAGGGTAGATTTGTATAGGAAATTTGGTATTTGATAATTCGGATATTTTTATGTATATACCAGCATAGACATAGGGGGATATTTGTAAGGACATTTCTCTCATGTCCAACATGTTACATTTATGTATGTCGTACGCTGCTACATTTGGCATGTCACCTCAAGATCTCACATGACTGCCTCTATCCAAATTTCAGGAATCAAGCATTCAACATCTCCATCAAGTGTCCCACATCTGCCTCAATGACTTCACATTCCATGATTTTAGGAACTTTACGCAAGAGAAGTAAAAATAGTAAAAGAAGGCAAGATATGAAAGTTCAAGGGCATTTTCATAATTTTACACCCATAGTTGAAGTGCTCGACGCTACGAAGATACTGGAAGAAACGGCACCCCAATCCGAGCTATAGTAAAGGAGTTATGACCTTTTGAAGATGGAGAAATTCCTTGAAGAATATTGTTTTCTTTTAACCCCAAACCAGTGAGGTACCGCATGGGGAACCGATTCAGGGGGAAGCGGTTCGGGGTACACCAGAACCGGTTTGGGGTACCTGACGCTGTCAAGAGTCCCAAAATTTTAAAATTCGTTTGGGATTCCTTTAAAAGCCAACTTCGGGGTAGTTATTTTGCAACACTTGCAAAGATGTTTTTGAGAGTTCTATCACCTCAAGTCTTCATATTTTTGAGTTTCCAAACTCATGTTTTGATTCACATATCATTGTCATATCTTTGTGAATCCTTTTTGAAACCCAAGAACACAATTTTGTTTTTTTCATCTTTGTGGGGAGATCTTTGCAACTGAGGACTGCGTGTTATTGCTGAGGGGGTCTCTACAAAGTTTTATGGTTGCGTGCCATTAAGGAGTGCTGCGATTCTTCCTTTGTTGATTGGACTAAGGTTCATGTTGGTTCATTGCGTGTGAATTCATTACTGACGACACCGATCAACACCTGCGGGTATTCGTGTGTCACTGTATTTCATTGTAATCCGTGTAAGTTGCGATTTACTTATTATAATGAAATAAAAGGTTTTGCCCTGCGGGGATTTTTCCTTAAACTTGTGTCGCATGATTTATCTATTTATGGTTTGACACACAAACACATACACACGTAGATGCTTGTTTAGGGGCAGAATTTGTTTGTTTAAAAATAGACTCTAATTGAATAAGGGTTACTTGGAAACTTGCGATTTATTTTAAATCGATATCACACACCGAACCTATTCGATTTTTCAGGTCTTGAAAACATCAGTGCTACATTTCAAATAATAGCCACAACCATACTTCATGATCTCATTCACAAAGAGGTTAATGTTTATGTTGGTGATCATCAAATCCAAGACTTGATAAGGTCACATTCCGAGAAAATACTTTAAATGATTGCGACGGCACTAGAGGTGTCTTAACCCTCAAAAATGCATTTTTGGTGTCACAAAGAGTAAACTCTTTGGCTTTACGATCAAAGAAATAGGGATCAAAGAAAATATTGACAAACTTAAGGAAATCCTCTAAATGCAGTTCCTTGGATTGAGAAAGAATTTCACAGTGTTTTGGGCAAACTCCAATACATCAACAGATGTATCAACCAACTCACTTCCATTTGCGAGACCGTCTTCAAGCTCCTCAGAAATAATTCAACTAAAGTCTAGAATGAGGAGAGTCAATAAGACTTTGATAAAACTAAAAGATATCTTACTCAACCACCTGTGTTCGTGCCACCATAACAAGGTATACACCTTATCTTGTACTTAATTATCATCGGTACTACGACTGGCCAATGCTAGCCCAATATATAAAAGAGTCACAAAAAGAGAGTGACCTACCGCAACATTCTAAAACTAGCAGGATATGAGGTGAACTATACATCATTATTAAAGGTGTGTTTCGCCCTGGTTTGGGTCACTTAAAAACTTTGACACTACATGCATGCATTCTCCATTACGTTAGTGTCTTGAATTGACCCCATAAAGTAACTACAAGAAAAAAAACTGCCTTGTCAAGGCTCATGGACCATTGGCTATTGTTTCTAATCGAGTTTAATATCATCCATGTCTTGTAAAAATCCATCAAAGGAAGATCCATTTAGGATTACCTAGTCGACCATCACATGGGGGAAACTGATGTATGGATTTCTAAATTCCCGAACAAGGATATTCTTTGTGCTTACCATGAAGATCTCCATTGGAAAATGTTCTTTGATGGAGATGCCAATAAGAAGGTATAAAGTGTTAGGATACTCTTAATTGTTCCCAATATATCTCACACTCCCATCTCCATTAAGTTGGATTTACCTTGCACCAATAACATTACTAACTATAAAGCATTCACTATGGTCCTATAGATATCAATCAAAAAAGGAATTAGAGACTTCAATGTCTATGGAGACTCAGCCCTCGTCAAAGGGAAAGTCCTCCAAAAGTGGAATGTTAAGGTTGAGAAAATCCAACCCTTTCACGCTCTCCTCAAAGATCTTTCTTCACGAAGTAAAGATGTCACATCCAACTATCTCTCCGACTAGATAAACAAATTTGTCAATGCATTTCCAACTTTGGCCTTTGTGATCGACATGACCGAGGGAATAATAATGACTCCCTTACAAGTTTAGAACCAGTTCATGCTAACTCACTGTTACCACATCTAGATGGCTATGGAAGGAGATCTATACATAGTTGGCCTATGATATTATGAGATATGATGCCTCCTCAAGAATGGTTAGTATTCATAGTGGGGGTTATAAGAAAGACCACATAACCCTTTAAAAGATTGCATCTCATTATATGATCTGTGATAAAGCATAATTTAAGAGAAATTTTGATGGCACGAATTTGAAATGCATAGCAGGGGCTAACATTGAAGAAGTAATGCAAAAAATTTATAGTGAGAAATGTGGACCTCACATAAATGGTCATATGCTTGCCAAGAAGATTATCTGACATGGGTATTATTGGAATAATATGGTCTAATATGGTGTACATATGTCAGAAGATGCCTCAAATTCCAATAACTTGCCAATCTCTAGCACTTACTCCCTCTAGTTTTGTATAACATGACCTCACCCAGACCCTTCTTGACTTGGAGTATCAACATTATTGGGAAAGTCACTCAGGAAGCATCAAATTTCTATGAATTCATTCTTGTTGCCATTGATTAGTTCACCAAATGGGTTGAAGAAGAATCATATGTGGTATTGAATGTGAAGAAAGTAAACAAGTTCATTGAAAAGAACATCATATGTCACTGCAAGGTCCCTCGTGAGCTGGTATCGGATGATGGCCTCTAATTCGAAGGAGAATTGGCAGAAGTGGTCGAAGAATATGGAATTTAAATACATGAGTTTTCTCTTATCGACCATTAACCAAAGGGGTTATTAAAGGTGAAAATAAGATCCTCAAATCCATAATCAGCAACATGACTGAAAGTTGTAAGGATTGGGTTGATCGAATCCTTTATGATCTCTAGGGATACTTCATGTATGTTAGAATAGCCCCTGGGGCTACCCCTACTCTTTGGTTTATGGCATGGAAAAATTCATGCCCATTAAACCTAGGATACGCTCGATATGCTCTAAAGTCAAGTCAAATAAGTTGATTGTCAATAAATTCGTTATGACGAACTCGCTCTCTTGGAAGAAAAGTGACTGAAAGCTTCATACTATATACAAGGGTATTAGCATCATGTCACACGATCATTCACTAATAAGGTTAAAGATCGCAGTGTGTGAGAAGGCAATCTTTCTCTTATAGAAATCGTAGAACCTATCTGGGAACCAAAAGGGAAACTTAAGCCCAAATGGATTGGTCCATACTTGGTGAAGAAAAATTTTCCACGTGGCACCACTATGCTTGCAGACCTCGGTGTAGAAGATATGGAACTTCAAAACAACTTGGAATGACTCAAGAAATTTACCCTTGATCCAACTCTCATCACGTTATGAAATTCTTACCTCCATTATATTATTTTTAAAAACTCTTATCTTCTCCCTTGGAAAATAACTACGTAGGACCTAATCCACTCAAACATCTTTTTTTAAAAATTACAAACATTTTTTGCCCCCACGAAGGTACATAGGCAGCCCATATAGTCATTTTGGTTGTGGTCCTTTCCTTTTTCACAAAATGCTATTCTTTTCTTCCAGTAAGAGACACTGGTATTTTCCATCATTTAACTAAATAAAGGGGTTATGTATGCCTTAATGATTGGTATCCATAGTTCAAGCATAAGAACTTTTTCATAACGGCCTAACAAAATACATCAAAATCATTATTTATTTCAAATACCTTTCAAAACATAGCTATTACACTAAGCATTAGTAATAAGAAATTTGAAACACTTACATAAAACCTAAACTACCATACACCTACCAACCTACTAAATCCTTACCTACCATACACCCACAAAATACTAACACCTAAACCTACACCAATCATGTTTTTTAAAAGTTTAATAATCATCTCAACTACAGAAGGTCCTAATCGATCATCATCATAGTCATTATCCTCTCGAGGTCTCCAATAATATTCATTCTGATTATGTATCGTTATGCGCTTAGTAGGGAAGCAAAACTTAAAAATCTTCAATGGAACAACAACAAAACTTCTACTAACACGATCCATCTATGCCTTATTTCCTAGCCACAAACCTTCATGGCCAAATCCTTCCACAACCACCTCAAATAATCCCCTGAAACCACGATAGCCTCCTATATATACTGGGTCAGATGGGTAGATTGCTTGTGATACTGCCACAAAGCCCCCAGAGACATCCTTAAGTATTCAGTCAGGTCCTCCACATGATAGAAATTGGTTATACCTGAGGGAGCAATCTATTCCTAGCTTTCTTGACGTAAAAGTTGCTAAGGAAGATAAAAAGAGGTCTGGTGAAGGCCCATGAGCTAAGCATATCGAAATTCATCCAATTATAAAATGGGCTCCAATTAACCCCACCATGTCATAGACTAGTGAAAGAAGATATCCCCATTCCCTAAGAGTCGGTCGATCCAGTCATCCATAGAGGGACCAAAATCGATGCAAAAACATAGAAAAAATATGGAATATCAATCAGAGTGTACTTAAAGGGAGCAAGAAGACGGAGCATCTCTACTAACCTTATGTACATCATCACTGGGATACCTCACAAAGAGGTGAAATGGTTCTCTTTCCAATCACCAAGCTCATCCAATCTCTCTGCCATTATAATGGTATCAGGGTTACAGTGATAATTTATCGACAGCACTATAGAAGTTGCCCAAGTATCTTCACCTAGACCGTCTATCACCGAAAGCATCCTAGCAATCAATTCTAGAGCCACTATGCTAGCAAAGCCTTTGTACCTAAATTCCTTTTGATGCATAGAGTCTTGCATTCGAGGGAATATTAATAACTCCCTCATGCACCAGTGGTCAGGTACTAAAAGGGAAGATATGCTACAATTCATCCAAGACCACTTAAGGAGAACTGGAAAGGTTGGGCATAATGGTAAGAAGTCGAGGTTCGACACATAACATAACATAGAATTATTTATAAGTTGAGCACACCTCATCTAATCCAAAATAAAACATGTGCTCCTCTAGGTACTAAAATTTCAAAGCCTCCTCGAGTAAGCTCTAATTCATTGAGTGGTTGTGCCAAAAAGTGTCAAGGCACAAGTTGAAAAAATCATAACTAACACTAGATAAGAATATAGCTTCCAGTCCTTCGAAATAGGAAGAAAACATCTCAGTCATGGGAGTAACCATTTGAAGAGAATGATAAATCAATGAAAAGAAGAAGAGAAAGAGTTAATAAGCAATGAAGAAACTCAAGTACTAAGGATGCAACAAAAGTGTAGTAAAAGGCTGAAAATAAAATGTACATGTGTAGGTGTAGGTGTAGGTGTAGGTGTGCTGATAGGTAGGCAAGGGTATGTCGGATAGCAACCCACCCACCCACCCCCCCACCCCCAACCCCCAAATTTGGAAAGATTCCCCTTTGTTCTTTTGTTTTTGCCATTTTCAAGATAATCCCCTCTCAAAATCAACCTTCTACAAAAGAGTTTCCAGGGCATTTCTTTACTTACATATTCAAAAAAAATATTTAAAGTTTTCTAAATATATTTCCTTACTTCTATTTCACATAAAACCCTTAGTGGAAAATTAAAGGGCATGTAGAATAAGTCATCAACTCAAGATAATTAAAATTGGAAAATGATTCATTTTATGTATTTTTTTCTTTTTTATATTTTTCGATACAAGAAAAATAGAAAAAAGGACCAAAAAAGAAAAATTATCGGGACACAACCCGTAATTTCTAAAAAATAAAGCCTATTTACTCCCTCTTATGGTGCCTCCCATAAAGGCGAGAAGAAGACCCTCCACTACCAGATCTAAAACTAGGTGAATGATCATCAGCAATCATCAACGAGGAAACACAAGACCGAGTTGTCATCCATATATACTCAGCCATGGAAGTCATCTAATTTTTGAATATCACACAGCCAAGATGTAGACACGGGAACATTTTGAAAAAAGAAATAATCAAGTAATAAATCAAGTCAATAGCAAACAAAAGACGGAAATCAAAAGGCAAACCTCATAAATCAGAATACAAAGAAAGAAGACATAAATCATACCTTCCACTGAATGTATGCATTTGAGAAAGGTGGTAAACTATCTATCATCTCCTGAGGATAATAAGTCACCTAAAAGGAATGCCCCCCTCTAATTTGAATGTAGTATGAATGCGTTCGATAGTGTCAGAGCAAAATAGCCTCTACAGCCTCCGCACCACTCCTGAAAACCTGAGTTGAGAAACCAAATTCGCTGCTACCATCTCTCGCCTTTGTCAATAGAGGAGGAACATCATCCATGTTATAATCAATGCCAACATCAAGTAGCTAGTCACAAAGTCCAGGTAGTCCTCCATTATCGTCGTTAACTCACCCTCCAACATCTTCCCCCAGATCCTAATACGAAAGGGAGGGACGGCAGGAGGAACCAAAATTGTACTCTCCATTACCTTTTGTACCACCCTCTCACCCAAGTACTAGGTCTATCCGAACTCATGCGTCAGCAAGCGTCATGATTGGGCATGTAGGATTGTAGCATCTATCTCTCCTGAAAGTTGACTCCGGGGATAAAATGACTCCTATCTAAATAAAAGTCAATCATTAATGCATAATTAAAAAAAATCAAAAAGAGCACAAAATACAAAAATCATAAAAATTACACATTTTCATGAAAATTATCAAGACTCATAATACACACATGTAGTTAGAAATCATCAAAAATTGCAAAAGACTTTTAGAAAAATCCAAAAAATTTTAAAAGACTTCTCACATCGTGGTTTTACCTTTCAAAACTATTTTTCACCCTTTATTATGGAAATATGGTGGAACCTTCAAGCCAATCACACCCTATGGTCTGATTTTTTGGAACAAATAAAAAAATGTTTCAAATAGCATTGGATCAAACACTCTTAAGATAATTCAAGAGAATTAGGCCACAACAGACAAATATATTACTGAGATTGAAGGCTCAAAGTACTGGACTTTTGCCTATGATGGCCTATTCACTTCAAAATCTACCTAGAATGTGATTAGAACAGCTAAATCTCCCTCATTCCTGTGCAAAAACATTTGGAACTCAGCTTATCCTCACAGGATTTACATTTTCTTTTGGACGTATTTCCATAAAATTATTCCAATTTGATGAGTCTATTCAATCAATGGGGTCATCATTGGCCTTTGAATGCTACTGCTGCCACCATCATCTTAGAACTTTAAATCATCTTTTTGTTAATGTTCCAATTATTTCCTTTATTTGGCAATTCTTTGCTAATTTTTTTGGCTTGCAGATATCCTATTCCTCCCTCAATTTGATGTTGATGTCATGGTGGATTAGGAAGCCTAATCGAGACTTCATTCAATTATTACTTATGACATGGGAAATATAGAAGAGTTGAAATAAATGCCTCAATAAAGGATAAATGGACACCAAGCAGATTATCAATCAAGTGATTTCTCTAATCACATTTTGTTCCTCAAACACATGCTTGAAATCTCAGGACCTGAACCATAGCTATTTACGATCAATATTGATAAATACAAGCCAAAATTATTTCAACTAATTAATTGGTTGAAACCAAATTTAGACTTCATCAAACTTAATACAGATAGAGCTGCCAAGGGTAATCCAAGTCCTTTTAGATCAAGAGGTATTATTAGAAACCATAAGGAATTATCCATTCATGATTTTTTATCTTTTGAAGGTGTTGAATCAAATAATAGAGCTAAATATATGGCTATTCTTAGAGGATTAAGACTTTGTGCATCCCTTCAACTTTATAAAGTTAATTTTGAATCAAACTCCAAATTATTTATTGATGTTCTTAATGATCTGATTGAGACCTCCTTGGAGCCTCATTGACTTGATTTTATCTATTAGAATAGTTGAAGATCAAATATCAATGTCTTATGTATAGTGTTGGAGAGAAGCTAACTTTATAGCTGACAATCTAGATAATCATGCAGTTATTTCTCAATCTTTCATATGCTTTGAGCAATCTAAGGATCTCCCTTATTTATCTGGAGGCCATTATAGAATGGACCTACAAGGTCTCCAATCAGTCAAATTTTTCAAATAACTTATTTTTACTTTCTCTCATTTAGAAAATCTTTACTCTTATTTCTTTTGTTTTTGTATTGATTTGGGGTTAGAATGGACCTCAGAATTGGCCTCTACCCCCTGGATTGGTAGCCTTCACTCTTTAGGTCCCTAGAATTAACTTTGGCCCTCGGAATTGGACTTGATCCCCTAAATTGGTTTCCTACACTCTTTAGGTCCCTAGAATTAACCTTGATCCTAAAAATTGACCTCGTTCATCTAAATATTATCACCTGTGCTCTTTAGGTCATCAAAATTACTTTACACTCAGAATTAGCCTCAACCCTTTGAATTGGGTGCTTACACTCCTTGGATCCTTGTAATCAACCTCGGCCCTCAAAATTGGCCCCAACACTTTAAATTGGTTGCCTACACTCTTTAAGTACTTAGAATTGATCGTAGTCCTCATAATTGACCTTGATCCTCTAAATTGGTCGCCTACACTCCTTAGGTCCTTAAAATTAACCTTGCTCTTCATAATCATCCTCGCCTCATGAATTGATCACATACACTCTTTATATCCTTATAATTGGCCTTGGACCTTTGAGTTTTCTAGAACCCCTGAATCAGACTGTTATCCCTAGGTCCTCAAATCAGACTGTTATCCCTAACATGATCTACTTATCCCAATCATAGTTACCACATATAGGAACTCCTAATGCTTACAAACTTCCATTAGGGTGTCTTTGTTTTGATGAGCTTATCTTATCCTAAGTTTTCCTTCCTATGGGTTCTGTATACACCCCATTCTAATGCCTTCGATACGCATTCACAAGACCAAAACAATGTCCCGTCAAACCCCGAACCCTCAAACCTCTTACAAACCCTAATTGAAGGTCACCGGACTCTTGTGATCTCATTTTGACTTTGGTAAACTCTCCTACCCTAGATTCTCTCCATTCATTTTTGTAGGGCTCTGAACCCCCTTTTCAACTCTCTCGTCGTGCACAAATCAGACCTACGTAGGTCACATTTAATAACCATTTTACACAAAAACCTTAGTCGGGGGTCTACGGATGCTTACAAAAAAAAATTTGACTTTTTGAAACTCTTGTACCCAAGATTATCTCAACACACTTTTATAGAGATCTTAATACCCTTTCTAACAATCCCGGTCGTGCAAGAATCAGACCTACTATTTAGATTTAGCAATTATTTTATCCAAAAACCCCAATTCGAGGTCAACGGATGTTTTCGAGATCCATTTAACTTAGGTCAATTCTCAAACCTGAGATTATATCAACATGCTTTAATACATATCTTAATCATCTTTCTAATGTTCCTGATCATTTAAGAAATGGACTTAAGGTTTACATTTTATGACCATTTTTTTAGAAAATTAATTTCCAGTCTACCTAGGCACACCTCACCCCCCGCCCCCCAGTGCTTGCATGTAGCGAAGACTTTAATTGGTAACCAAATCTGATAAACCTACTGATAGGCAGGCCAAGGTCCCCCCGGGGGAGCATAGTCATTTTGACCTTTTAGGGTTCCCTATTTAAGTAAACCCTGACCTCATTACTCACGACCTTCAACCTCGTAATTCATGCAATATCCCTATTACCTTACTCCCAAAAATATTCTCTTACATCACCCCCCATACCTCACCACTTATCACCACTCCACCACCATCCAAAAATCTTATACATAACTTTCAAAAATCAAAATCCAAATCACTTAGAATGTTTATATCCTCGCCATCCTACTTTGTTAATTTAGTGTAATTTCTTATATTTTAGTATTTTTAGCATATTTTCTGGTTAATTCTTGTTTTCCCACCATTAATTACACTTTTTATTGTTTATATATCCTCAAAACTTAGTTTAATAAACTCAGAAACCCAAAAAGAGGTTATCCCCTAAACCCCAAATTAGAGTTTCCTCCCACTTTTTTCACACTTTCACCACTGTTGCACATTTTCCAATAAACTAAAAAGTAGAAACTATAGTTTTTAAGTATGGTTTAGACTCCACCTTTACTCTTCATTGGAACTACGTGGACTTTAATGCCAGTTTCAACCACGTAAGCGTCCCTGGTCTATCTTGGGATTCGAGTCCTTTTTCTCTCATTTTACTCTTTTCACTTTTTCTCATTAATATTCAATTTACATATTAGTTTATCTATTATTACTTGCCTTTCTCACCTTCTATCAATCCCGTTAACATGCATATTCATGATTTCATAGTGAGTAACTATTCGACGCATTGCTCATAGTCTATCTATTTTTACTACATTTAGCACTTCTGATAATACACGTATCCACTTACTTATAGTGAGTCAAGATTCGATGCATATCTTGAAATTTATCCACTTCCATTCATTTATTCACTTTTCTAGTGGTCCCATTGACACGCGTATGCGCTCTTTCATCGTGAGTCACTATCCAGCACATCGTTCATTTCCTGGCTATCTCTATATTTTCCTCTTTCTATTACTTTTACTCCTTAGAATGATTTTTCCATCTTTTCCATAATGTGGACACAATGATCGTTCCTCACACACTATTTACATATATTTATATTTTTCAACCCACACACATTATACACCTGAGCACGTGTTTTAGGAAAAGGAGAACATTTTTTGCTCATCAGATACCGAAAGGGAGGAATAGGTGCATAACGCCTTCCCATTCTTTAACATAGTCTCCGAGCTCATGAATTTCTTGGTTTCGCATGTATCAGTTAGTCTTCTTTACATCTTATCTTCAGAGGCGGCTACCTATTTCGCCTGTTTTGAGTAAAATAGGTTAGCGACTAGAATCTCTACACATTAACACACTTTCATACCCTTGACGTCGGCCACTTCATGTCCTTTGCATTCCGATAAAACATTGTGTGATCGACTGGAGGGGATTTTCCCTCCCCTAGATCTTCCAGGGCCTGTATTCAGGATGGCCATATAATGCGAAAAAGTGGATTGTGAAAGTATTATGTTTGTGGTGTGAGTCATTATTTCCTTTTGCAAATGTCTACCATAGTACATATATCATTCTTATCGGACCAAGGTTTCTCTCATTAGTCATTTTTTCTCGTACGTCTGGGGTTGTGTGAATTCTTTTTACATTATTTATTCTCGTATGTCTGGTGTTGTGTGATTCTAAACTTCATAAAATATTTTTATCACATAGAAATTCAGTATTTATTTTATCCTTATAAGAATAAAATGAAAATTATTTTTTAACATTGGTATTTAATTTCTATTTTATAGATACCATCGAGACTTTGAACTCTCAAAGGTTGACTCAATGGTCGATCGAATTTTAGGGTAATTTGGGAAGCTTGCTTCCATGTGGCAAGCATTGGGGCCATGTCGATGTTTTCCTCCTTCTAATATGAATATTGTTTCTTCATATATGTTTTTTGACTTAACAACCTTTTTAAGACTTTGGGTTTCCAATAGTATGTATTAAAAAAACAAATGACTTTTCCTTAATGGTTTCTATTATAGCTTCTAACTACACCTCGTTTGATGGTTGAGAAAAAATATGGGATGGGATAGGATAATATAGGAGTTACTCATCCAAACCGGATATAATAAGCCCACCTCCTGGGTGGGATAATTGATTTCACATCTAATGAGATAAGAGGCTTACTTAAAATAATTTCTCCCACTCGAATGTAATCTTGTCCAACACCAAACTTGGATGTGATAAATCTATCTTATCCCACCATATTATCTAGCGATCAAATAGGGCCCTAGCACGCATGAAAACATTATATTGTAGTATACTATTTAGTGACCCCAAAATATTGTTATTGTTTTCGTTAAACTCCTCAAATATTTTTTTTTGTTTGTTTGTTTAGAAGGTAGCATAACCAAAATATTATTTCAACGATGTACATGAAATAAAATAGATTATGTATACACTCTTAATATTTTTTTAAATGATCAAATAATAGGACAAATGAAAATTTTAACTTAAGGTTTGGGGTGAGTTTGGCATCCACACATATACTTTCAAAAGTTACAAATTCAAGTCCATTGTACATTAAGAGGTGCAATTTAACCTTCTACCAGTCTCTTATTTAGAAAATTGATGGAATTTTGACTAGGCTCTATTTTGAGTGACATGGGACACATTTTTCCAAATGGGAGACTAATTGAAGGTTAAAATTGCATCACTTAATGCACATTTCGGTTAAATTTGCAACTTTTGTAAGTATGGGTATGGATAACAAATTCACTGCCAACCTCGAAAAAAAAATCATTTTCCACAAATAATAACATTATGTAGGCGTGATGTACATGCATGGTCATTAGAACACAAATTTAGTGAGAATGAGAATGCAACATGGATAGTAAATGAAGTGTAAACTAATCATGGGAATATGTTTCAATGTTAGTGCATGCGCGCGTGTGTGGAGAGAATGATATGAAGACAGAAATGATTATTATCAATGATTATATTAGTTATGAAAACAAAATTTGTATTTAATGTTAATAAGTGTGTATACATCCTTATTTAACTTTGGATTGTATTATTATGACAATGTTTTCTAAATATAGTTTTCATTATACTTGAAAGCTTTTCATTTATTAGTTATATATATATATATATATATATATATAGAGAGAGAGAGAGAGAGAGACCAATGGTACGTTTTCTTACAAAGGATGACATGGACCTCTATTCGATATAACTCGAGTAACCAGAGACCTAGACACCAAGGTTCAAACTAAAAATCTCACCTTTTATCTTTTATTTTTTGTACTATTTTTTCCAATCCTTCAAATACCGGACAATAGTGTTTCACCGTACCACCAATGCCAATCGCTGGCAAGCCAACTACAAAGTCAAGCTTGAATTTTCTCCATGAGAAAATGAGTTTGCAAATTTAAAATGTGAACTAATTTTTGCGGTTTCAAACTACAAACCCGAGTAACGGGTGCAATTATTATACTATAAATTCGAAATAGAAGGGAGAGGAAATAGAAAAAATTATTAAAATAAATTATAATTATAGGTATTACAAATCTAATTCTATTATTAATTTTGTCACCTAAAAATTTCCCATGTATTAAACTCTAAATCAAAAGGTATAAAATTTATTTTTCACATTAATCTTAATTGTTGTGAGATACAATAAGCAAAAAAAAATCTATAGTTCAGGGGTTTTGGTGAAATTCACTCAAATTCTTAACATTAAATATGTGAGTGTTCATGGGTGGTAAAAAGAAGCAACGAGTGGTCTTAGTGTATTGTGGCGGGTTACTTCCACTTTGAGATATTATGGACTAAAATATTAAGGAATATTTATTGTTTTATTTCCTAGTTGAGGAAGGTCTATATATCCCTTTTTTGAGTAGGATTAGGCGAAAAAGGCTTAATAAAAAGGAATATCAACACTATCTCTAATATAATTGTTATCTTAGAAATATATTTTACTAAATGATGTAGATAAAAATTAACCGTGGAAATTAGTTTGAAGGTGAAAGAGCATACATTTCATGATTATATTAATCACCTACGTTTGAAGAAGATGACCAAGTTGAGTGTTTGACATTCTCTTTTTAAAACAGAATTCGCCCCCACTACAGTGCTTACGGAAATGGCCAATGGACGTTTGCCTACCAGGATTTAATGGTCTCAGCTAGCACGAGAAGAACTGCAATGTGTTTTCCCCATGAACCAAAAATGGTGATATTCTTTTTTGCTCAAAAAAGAAGAAAGAAAAAAGAATTTTTTGAAATAAATAAAAGGATGAAAAAGGGCTCTTATTTATAGGAATTGAGGTTCCTTTTTTGAACAGTCATGTATGTTCGTGAATAGAAATAACAAATGGCCCATATTAAATTGATTATAGTTAATACTCCAGATATAATGACGTTTTTAAAATTAAATAAAACGGCGACGTTTTTAATGACGTCTCCCTAACATTATAATTTTAATTAAAACGATAACATTTTCTCAACAAAGACTTTTAATAATATTAACTGTGACATTTTGGAAACAATTTCAGCCTAATCTTCAAGCCTAAATTTTGTAGAAAACCCCAGATCAATTTTAAATAAAAGGATAATATTGGCTCAAGAAAGACCCATTACTCACGAATCGAGACTGACCGATCAACCAGCGATGGTGAACATGCTTTTGGTTTAAAGCACAAACCATGCATTGTGTAGGTCATCTTCCCTTTAAAGGCTTGGGATACCCCATGCCATCTGAACCCTTATTCTAACTAGTGTGTATATTAACTACACCCATTTCTTATATTTTTCCTTCGTGAGAAATAATTGTGACACCCCGACTAATTAAATACCGGGTAGCTACTCCTTTATTAAATTAATTCAAAATGCCAAGTTGGTTCAGTTAATAGCATCACTGTCGAAAACATTTTAATAATTACTAACCACCTAGTATTTAAAAGTAAGTGCCAAATTTTAAGTTAAGTCTGATTAACATGCAGTAAAAGAATAATGAAAGAATAACAACCATTCACTATAATGAAGTAATGAATAACCAAAAACATAAATATAAATCCGGAGGAAAACTCCTCACAACAATCCCACAACTGAAAAATAATACGACAAGTCTGAATCCTGAATAATTACATGCCAGAAGTCTGAATAACTGAAATAAATGAAATGTCTCTAAAAGAAATGGGCGACATGCCCTACAACTGATAACTGAAGAATATCGAGTCAAGATAGATGAAGCATCTACAAGCAAAGTCCCGTAACTTCCACAAATAGCTACAGCTCGTCACCTGAATGAGAATCCTAGGCATGGTGTCCTTGTGGCTGGGCACCTAAAATGGTTTTTACAAAAAAATAGATTTGAAAGCAAATGGGTCAGAGCCCGAAAGTGGAAATCATTTTAAAAACAGCGAGTGTTTTAATAACATTAAAACATTAAATGCAAAATACATGTTAGGACGTGCACTCACATGAAATTCTCACCTCTCGACTACATGTGCACTCCTAACGTACCGTACCCATCTATAAGACATCCATATCTAACCAAACCGTAATAAGTTCTACCCCTTACTACTCGATTCCCATATTATATTATAACGTTATCAATTAAATAGAGGGCTTTACATACACTCGGATTCTCAATTAGTAATATAATTCACTATCAATTAACCCGTTATGTTTTCTCAAAACATTACCATAATTATATTCACAATATTAACATGAAAGTTCCCATTAATTAAGTGTATATTATTCACGTCATAAATATACAATACAAGCACCCCGAGACTAGCTGCGGTGCACACATACTCTGCTATCCATCCCGGTACATCACGTACATAAGGATGACGTATTCCGAATCTCTCAGGAATCGTTCTCAGATAACAACATCACAAATAATGGAGGCGAACACAGTCACATCACATGGGTCACGCACATAACTGCGCTCCCACGATCAGCAGACTTATTAACATCCCAATAAGTCCTTCTCTGACCTATGTTCATCGAGGTAACCAATCTAAATCCGGGCAACACAAGGATTAGAAGGCCCTAAGCAAACGTAAACCTCCCGTGATAGCAACTATGGTAGGTATGTCATACACATAAAATCAATATATATACTAAGTATGCACACCTCTTAGTAATTACCATAATATATTGGAGGTACACTTCTTATTCTCGTACCGACATATAATACTACACAATTTATATGTTCCCGGTTAATATAATAAATGAGGCCGTCAATAGTTCTCGCAACGTAATAGACACTCACGTCCTACTTCATATTTTCCTTAGGTTCAAACTACACTTCAAGGTTTGACTCCTCATTATATCCCAAACACCCAAAATGTAACAATTAATCATCAAGGGAAGTTTATCTCTACATATACACAAGGTTGCGGGACACTCGGGATCAAAACAGGCTAAAAAGCCTAAACTGTCAACTCGTTCGAAGTCTCGTTCGAACGAGGCTGTTCGAACGAGAGTTCGTTCGAACGAACTGGGCCTTCTAACGAGATCTCGTTCGAACGAAATTCTTTAAACGAACATCTCTCTCGTTAGAACCCAAACTGTCAACTCGTTAGAAGCTCGTTCGAACGACCTGGGCAGGTCTTCTAACGAGTGGCCAGATTCGAGCCCAGAAATTTCTAATCTCGTTTTTCCAACTTTCTTCACTCCTAATCCCTCATAAAAATCGTTCCAACATCAATTTAAGGATCCTAATTCGTACTAAACATTCATGGATCATAACTAAACGTTTATATAGGGCCAATACGACTTAATCATCATCAAATCATCAAATCCCTTCATTTATCCCCCAAATTACATGAACATGAACCCTAAAATTTATAAATCATCAATGAGCCTAATAAATCCGTTTTTGTTTCATCCAAATTATAATATCATCAGAATAATCATCTAAATACAAATCTACATGCGATTCCTCATCAAAAATGTAATTTTCACTTCCAATTAAAATGGGTTTTCATTAATTCCCAAGAACAATAAGGTTTTATCAATTCCTACACATGGAAGAAGCATTCTCTGAAATTAATTGGAATTAAACCACTTGCCTTATTTGAATCTCTGAATTTGAGGTTGAATCTTGAAGGTTGAATTGCCTTCTCTCTCTCTCTGCAGAATCCTTCTCTTTCTCCCCCTCTCTACAAGTTCTTCTCAAGGTGTTAATGGAGGTGGGATTGGTTTTGCAAAGTTATAAAGTTTCTAACTTCTCCCGTATCCCACTACCTAAATTGGGGTTGGAAATGGCTTAGTGGGTTAATACTAAGTCAGATTTTTAACTCTAATTTTCGTGGGTTTTAATTACACAATTTCCAAAATTACCAAAATGCCCTTATAAGTTACCGGTATGGCCCAATAATGCCCCGGGACCCAAACTTAACCCCCGGCTAGTGTTTTCTGACTATTTCGACCCTTGCGGACGCGTTGGCGCACTCAAAACGACCATACGGTTAATATAACTAAAATTCACTTTTTAATTAAAATAAATATTTCCCTGACGCGACTGTCACACGCGTCTCAATAAAATTTTCCAACTTGTCGTATTTCAATCTCACGACAAATTCCATACTTCCATATTCATATATAATCATATATGCACATTATATTCAAATACCAACTCGCATCTCGCTAGTATTTTAATCCGGATTAATTTCCAATTAATACGCATTTAATATAATTAATCCCATAAATAAATATCACAAAAATACGGGGTATTACATACTTCCCCCCTAATAACTGAATTTCGTCCCAAAATTCGGAACTAGAAAGTACCTGGTAAAAACAACTCTAGATAACGTTCGCGCATCTCATCCTCGCTCTCCCATGTGGACTCCTCAACATTATGATGTCGCCACTGAACACGCACTAACGGGACTATCTTTGACCGCAGTTTCCGTTCACTTCGGTCCAAAAACGTAATCGGCCCCTCCTCGTAGGAGCTATCAGGCTGGAGATCGATGTCCTCCAAAGCAATGTGAGAATGAGCCAAATCATCTCTAAGATATTTCCTTAGCGTGGAAATATGAAATACATCGTGAATCCGATGCAAATGCTCCGGTAATCCAAGTCTATACGCAACCGGTCCAATCCGCTCAATAATAGGAAATGGTCCCACATATCTCGGTGCCAACTTCCCTTTCTTCCCGAAATGCATAATCCCCTTCATAGGAGATACTCTGAGCAAAACCTGGTCCCCCACTTGGAACTCCCTTAAGAACCTCTTTGCATCAGTATAGCTCTTCTGCCGATCCTGAGCTACCCGAATGCGACTCCGTATCAATTCTATCCTTGCCGAAGTATCCTGAATCACCTCCGGCCCAAGTAGTTTGTTGTCCCCCACCTCCAACCAACACGCTGGAGAATGACAAGGTCTACCGTACAACACCTCAAATAGAGCCATGCCAATGGTGAATTGGTAGGAGTTGTTGTAAGCAAATTCCACCAGTGGAAGATACTTCTCCCATCCACCCTCCAAATCAATGATGCACATACGTAGCATGTCCTCCAACATCTGGTTCGTACGCTCGGTCTACCCATCGGTCTGCGGGTGATATGTCGTACTCAACCGCAATTCCGTGCCCATGGCCTCCTGAAAACTCTCCCAAAACCGTGAAACAAATATCTTGTCTCGGTCAGACACAATATTTAGGGGCACACCGTGAAGTCTCACTATCTCTGAAATAAAGAGCTGGGCATACTGTCCCGTAGTGTAGTCTGTCCTTACGGGTAGAAAATGAGAGACTTTGGACAACCTGTCCACAATTACCCAAATGGAGTCGTGACCTCTCTGTGACGTTGGCAACCCCGTGATAAAGTCCATGGAGATGCTCTCCCACATCCACATCGGGACCTCCAACGGCTATAGCAGTCCTACCGGTCTCTGATGATTCACTTTTACTAACTGACAAGTGGCGGATTTAGAAATAAACTCGGTAATATCTCTCTTCATCTCTCTCCACCAATACTGTCATCTCATGTCTTGGTACATTTTGTCCCCATCGGGATGTACCGCGAACCATGAGCCGTGCGACTCTGCCATCACCTCATGCCGTAATTCCTCCCCTTCCGGAACTACTAATCTCGCATTGAAGCATAATCCCCCATCTGAGCTAACGGTATAGGACTCGACTCCCTCTGCTAATAATCAAACTATCTGCTCCTGACAGAACGAGTCATCTGCTTGTGCCTTTACCACTCTCGTGACAATCTGCGGTGTAACGGTCATTACAGACATGAACGATAGGGCCACTGCATCCTGGTGTCCCAATTCCTTCCATTTGGCCTTCCACACCCCTGCCACTTCATCTGCTGGCCTACGGCTCAACGCGTCTGCTACCACATTAGCCTTCCCCGGGTGATACTGGATATCGAACTGATAGTCCTTCACAAACTCAATCCACCTTCGCTGTCGCATATTCAACTCCTTTTGCATGAATAGGTACTGTAGGGACTTGTGCTCCGTGAACAATCGAAACTTTTCCCCCAAAAGGTAATGTCTCCATATCCGAAGGTCAAATACAATTGTCGCCAACTCCAAGTCATGAGTGGCGTAATTCTTCTCGTGAGGCTTTAGCTTACAGGATGCATAAGCAATGGCCTGACTCTCCTGCTGTAACACACCTCCAAGTCCTTGCAAGGACGCATCGGTGTAGACTAGATACTCAACTCCCGGTCTCGGCAATGCTAACACAGGTGCTGAGGTCAACTTATCCTTCAAATCATCGAATGCCAACTGACAAGCATCACTCCAGACGAACGGCACACCTTTACGAGTCAGATGTGTCAAAGGACCTGCTATCTTCGAGAATCCCTGAATGAACCTCCTGTAGTATCCTGCTAGGCCCAAGAAACTACGAATCTCAGTCGGTGTCGTGGGCTGTCCCCACTCCCTCACCGCGGATACCTTCCCCGGATCAACAGATTTTCCCCGGTCGGAAATAATATGTCCCAAAAACTAGACCTCCTTCAGCCAAAACCTGCATTTCTCATATTTGGCATACAACTCGTTCCGACATAGTGTCTGCAAAACTTGCCTCAAATGCTCGGCGTGCTCCTCCTCTGTCTGAGAGTAAACCAGAATATCATCAATGAAGACAATGACAAACTGATCTAGGAAATCTCTGAACACCCTATTCATCAAGTCCATAAACACTGCTGGAGCGTTGGTCAAACCAAAAGGCATAACCCGAAACTCGTAAGACCCATATCTCGATAAGAACGCAGTCTTTGAGACTTCCTCCTCCCTGATACGCAACTGATGGTATCCCGATCTCAAATCAATCTTTGAGAAGAAAGAAGCTCCTCTCAGCTGGTCAAATAGGTCATCGATTCGAGGCAACGGATACTTATTCTGTATCGTGACCTTGTTCAACTCCCGGTAGTCCACACACAATCTCAGTGAACCATCTCTCTTCTTCACAAACAACACAGGGGCACCCCACAGCGAAGTACTCCTCCGTATAAACCCCTGACCCAACAACTGCTCAATCTGATCCCGTAACTCCCTCATCTCAGCTGGAGCCATACGGTACGGTGCGCGTGCTATAGGTCTCGTATCTGGAAATAAGTCTATGACAAAGTCTATCTCTCGACTGGGGGGTAATCCAGGTATATCCTGAAATACATCGGCAAACTCTCTAACAATTGGAATTGAATCAAGTGGTATCACCACCTCCTTAGAGTTCTCCTCCTCTAAATAATACAAATGAGCGGTCGAACCTCCCTCTGGGCGAGGCATCGCCACTACAAACATCTCTTGCCCCGGAATGGAAAAAATAATGCTCCCACTGAAGCAATCAATCATGGCTCTATAATCAACGATCCAATCCATACCGATAATCACATCGTGAACATGCATATCTAATACCAACATATCTGCAGGTAATACCAGACTACCAATCTCTACCCCTACTCCCCTGCATATAAAGAAAATAAGTGACCCACTCCCTAATGGTGATTCTACACACGTCACTGTGCTCTCTGCTGTGGCTAACAACCCTAAGGTTTTCACAAAATGTGTAGCTATAAAGCAATGTGTTGCCCCCGTATCAAACAAAACCCGACCCATAGTACCATGGATAGGAAACATACCCTCAATAGCGGGTGGTGCCTGCGGAGCTGCTGCCTGGTGGACGTTATAGACACGTCCATACTGTAACTGTCCCTGCTGCACAGGAACTGCTGGAATAGCTGGAAGAGCTGGCACCTGGGCTGGAGCTGAGAGGGCTGGTAGAAAAAGTGGCCTCTGTGGCTCATGTCGAGCACCCTGCTGCTGCTGCAGGGCCCTGCCCCTATCAGGACAGTCCTGGCGTTTATGGACAGTCTTGCCACAAACGAAACACTTCCCCGAGAAGTTTCCCCCTCTCTGTCCCTGCTGGCCCCGGCCCTGGTGGCCGTTACCGTTCCTCCACTGGCCCTGCTGAAACTGCTGTTGACCATTCTGACCCTGCTGGTTCTGATGGCCATTCGGACCCAGATGGCCCTGCCGGAAACCTCCCTGTCTGTGCCTAAAATTTCCTGACCTGAACCTCTTGTGATCCCCCTACTGGGTACCCTGATCACCCTGTCTCTGCCCCTGAACAGATTGTGCCCCACTGGCACCATTTCCTCTAGTCCTGCCCTGATGGCTAGACTCTCCCGATCGCTTGCCCTCAGCCATGTGAAAGCGGTGATCCTGGAAATGGAGCAATGCAGTGTTAATCACATCAGAATAAGTGGCAAACGGGAGGTTCCCTAACAAGTGCTGACGAATCCTCCATGTCAACCCGTCCGTAAATTTATGTATCTTCTTCTCCTCCGTTGGTATTTCATCCGGAACAATGTTCAGAAGATCAGTGAATTCGTCCTCATACTCGGCCACAGTCTTACCCTCCTGCTTGAGGCTCATCAACTTCCTCCTCATCTCTGTGTGAACAGCCGACGGAAAGTACTTGCGGTCAAACCGCACCCAAAACTCCTGAATAGTGAGAGTATCTCTCTCCTCCACTGTGGTAATAGACTCCCACCACTGCAGTGCAGACCCTACTAGCTTAAAGGTAGCTAGTATCTGCTTCTGGACATCTGTGCACTCATACATCCTCAGGTGTCGCTGGATGTCCTTCCTCCACTGACTCGAAACTACCACATCGGAGCTACCTGCGAACTCCGAAGGGTGTGCTTTCTGAAAAGCATCACGTACACGTTCCCAAGCAGACGGGAATGCATGTGCCTGAACTGGCGCGGCTATCGGCGCCTGAGGCGGTGCCTGCTGAACTACTGCTAGTGCAGCATTTACCGCCTGGGCCATAATGGTTGCAACCTCGGCGGCATTCATCGTGCCCTGAACTGGTGCGGGCTGTGGTTCTGGCGTTGCATCCCTGGGAACCCGTTGTGCACATCGTGGAGGCATCTGGAATAAGAATAAAGTTTATAAGTTCGCAATTATAAACTTAAAATAGATGAAGAACGTAGCATATACAAAAGAATACAACAGTCCTAAAATATAGGGCTCTACATCAAAGAAAGCTCAGCGAAAACATAATAAGCTGTTCAGATCCTAAAGGACACTAGAACCTGATGCTTTGATACCACCTGTGACACCTCGACTAATTAAATACCGGGTACCTACTCTTTTATTAAATTAATTCAAAATGCCAAGTTGGTTCAGTTAATAGCATCACTGTCGAAAACATTTTAATAATTACTAACCACCTAGTATTTAAAAGTAAGTGCCAAATTTTAAGTTAAGTCTGATTAACATGCAGTAAAAGAATAATGAATACAACTGAAAAATAATACGACAAGTCTGAATCCTGAATAATTACATGCCAGAAGTCTGAATAACTGAAATAAATGAAATGTCTCTAAAAGAAATGGGTGACATGCCCTACAACTGATAACTGAAGAATATCGAGTCAAGATAGATGAAGCATCTACATGCAAAGTCCCGTAACTTCCACAAACAGCTACAGCTCGTCACCTGAATGAGAATCCTAGGCATGGTGTCCTTGTGGGTGGGCACCTAAAATGGTTTTTACAAAAAAATAGATTTGAAAGAAAATGGGTCAGAGCCCGAAAGTGGAAATCATTTTAAAAACAGCAAGTGTTTTAATAACATTAAAACATTAAATGCAAAATACATGTTAGGTCGTGCACTCACATGAAATTCTCACCTCTCGACTACATGTGCACTCCTAACGTACCGTACCCATCTATAAGACATCCATATCTAACCAAACCGTAATAAGTTCTACCCCTTACTACTCGATTCCCATATTATATTCTAACGTTATCAATTAAATAGAGGTCTTTACATACACTCGGATTCTCAATTAGCAATATAATTCACTATCAATTAACCCGTTATGTTTTCTCAAAACATTACCATAATTATATTCACAATATTAACATGAAAGTTCCCATTAATTAAGTGTATATTATTCACGTCATAAATATACAATACAATCACCCTGAGACTAGCTACGGTGCACACATACTCTGCTATCCATCCCGGTACATCACGTACATAAGGATGACGTATTCCGAATCTCTCAGGAATCGTTCTCAGATAACAACATCACAAATAATGGAGGCGAACACAGTCACATCACATGGGTCACGCACATACCTGCGTTCCCACGATCAGCAGACTTATTAACATCCCAATAAGTCCTTCTCTGGCCTATGTTCATCGAGGTAACCAATCTAAATCCGGGCAACACAAGGATTAGAAGGCCCTAAGCGAACGTAAACCTCCCGTGATAGCAACTATGGTAGGTATGTCATACACATAAAATCAATATATATACTAAGTATGCACACCTCTTAGTAATTACCATAATATATTGTAGGTACACTTCTTATTCTCGTACCGACATATAATACTACACAATTTATATGTTCCCGGTTAATATAATAAATGAGGTCGTCAATAGTTCTCGCAACGTAATAGACACTCACGTCCTACTTCATATTTTCCTTAGGTTCAAACTACACTTCTAGGTTTGACTCCTCATTATATCCCAAACACCCCAAATGTAACAATTAATCATCAAGGGAAGTTTATCTCTACATATACACAAGGTTACGGGACACTCGGGATCAAAACAGGCTAAAAAGCCTAAACTATCAACTCGTTCGAAGTCTCGTTCGAATGAGGCTGTTCAAACGAGAGTTCGTTCGAACGAACTGGGCCTTCTAACGAGATCTCGTTCGAACGAAAGTCTTCGAATGAACATCTCTCTCATTAGAACCCAAACTGTCAACTCATTAGAAGCTCGTTCGAACGACCTGGGCAGGTCTTCTAACGAGTGGCCAGATTCGAGCCCAGAAATTTCTAATCTCGTTTTTCCAACTTTCTTCACTCCTAATCCCTCATAAAAATCGTTCCAACATCAATTTAAGGCTCCTAATTCGCACTAAACATTCATGGATCATAACTAAACGTTTATATAGGGCCAATACAACTTAATCATCATCAAATCATCAAATCCCTTCATTTATCCCCCAAATTACATGAACATGAACCCTAAAATTTATAAATCATCAATGAGCCTAATAAATCCGTTTTTGTTACATCCAAATTATAATATCATCAGAATAATCATCTAAATACAAATCTACATGCGATTCCTCATCAAAAATGTAATTTTCACTTCCAATTAAAATGGGTTTTCATTAATTCCCAAGAACAATAAGGTTTTATCAATTCCTACACATGGAAGAAGCATTCTCTGAAATTAATTGGAATTAAACCACTTGCCTTATTTGAATCTCTGAATTTGAGGTTGAATCTTGAAGGTTGAATTGCCTTCTCTCTCTCTCTGCAGAATCCTTCTCTTTCTCCCCCTCTCTACAAGTTCTTCTCAAGGTGTTAATGGAGGTGGGGTTGGTTTTGCAAAGTTATAAAGTTTCTAACTTCTCCCGTAGCCCACTACCTAAATTGGGGTTGGAAATGGCTTAGTGGGTTAATACTAAGTCAGATTTTTAACTCTAATTTTCGTGGGTTTTAATTACCCAATTTCCAAAATTACCAAAATGCCCTTATAAGTTACCGGTATGGCCCAATAATGCCCCGGGACCCAAACTTAACCCCCGGCTAGTGTTTTCTGACTATTTCGACCCTTCCGGACGCGTTGGCGCACTCAAAACGACCATACGGTTAATATAACTAAAATTCACTTTTTAATTAAAATAAATATTTCCCTGACGCGACTGTCACACGCGTCTCAATAAAATTTTCCAACTTGCCGTATTTCAATCTCACGACAAATTTCATACTTCCATATTCATATATAATCATATATGCACATTATATTCAAATACCAACTCGCATCTCGCTAGTATTTTAATCCGGATTAATTTCCAATTAATACGCATTTAATATAATTAATCCCATAAATAAATATCACAAAAATAAGGGTATTACAATAATTTCTACACCAAGTTAGTTCATTTAAGACCAAATTTTTCATCTATTTCTTATTTTTTTTGATCGAATGAATACACCACGTTGCTTTCCAAGTCAATAACAAAACATAGGTGGTTTGACCCGATATTTTTAATGACGTGGGTCCCATATTGATAGAGGCTCAAAGTTTACCAAAATATGATTTTGTCAAAACTTAATTGGGTTATAAAACCCATTTCATCCAAAAATATCCTACATGAATGAAATTTGGGTGAAGAATGAAATTGAACATGAAGACAAATTTAAAGAGAGAGTATCAGTGGAAAAGTATTACATTCGTAAAGATAGCTTTTGGATTATAATCTTTCTTAGTAGATCCTACTGGGTTTACTATCCAATCAATAAATGTTATGTCTATAATTGATTGACCTTTTGTGTAAATCGAGACAATAGAATTCACATATCCCTTTTTCCAAACATTTTTGGTTCTCATTCTTTTGTCTACTTTGGCCTTGGACGCCTTATGGTTTTATAAGTATGTTAGAGAATATAGTCGTTTGTTATTCTTATAGAAGTGTCCCCTTATCACTCACATGTGTGATTTATATTAATAGTATTTTTCTAATACCTCACTTGACCAGTTTCTTCAAGATATAGGAATCATTAAAAACAAAGTTCATCTTGTTACACATGGCAAATTATGCATTGACCTCCTTCTTTATTAGAAAAGTTGACTTATTTTTCACAACCTATATTCGTATAAAGAAAACAAAAGTCCTTACTTTTCTTTCTCTTACCCTACTCCTATAAAGGTCAGCAGAAGGAATGCTCTGCTCATCTTTCGCTCATTACCACAGTGCTCGTTCACCGCTTAGGCTTCTTCCATTCAAAAAGGTAGTGTCTTTTTCCTATTCTTATAGGTAAATATCATCTTTAAGTGAAGTGAATCCTAGGAATGGGAGGTAGAATTGTTTTCTTCTATAAATCACATGTAATTAGGTTGTCCCGATGAACTTATTTATTAGGATCTCCATTCATTTTGCTTGGGTTTCCATTATGGAAATTGTTTTAGGTTTTAACCGACTTTAAGACCATTCCCCTCGATGATCTTCTCACATTTTCTCTAAGTATACCTTTTGTTAGTGGATCTACAATATTTTCCTTTGACTTTACCTAGTCTATGGAAATAATTCAATTTGAAAGAATATTTTTAATGGTATCTTGTGTACGAAGTATGTGTAGTGAATTACCGTTATTGTTACTATTTTTTTCCCTTCCAGCCATTGATTGGCTAAATCACAATGTATTGCGATTAGTGGCATTAGTTTTGGTCAAATTAAAATATCCCCTAAGAAATTTCGAAGATATTATGATCCTTCTCTCGCTTTATCCAAAGCAATAAATTTTGATTACATTGCGTATCATGCAATGCCTTTTTTTAGGATTTCCATGAGCCAATTTCCCCTCTGAGATTAGATGCACATATACTTTTGAATTTGGAGTCTTTTAGTCAGATATCCAATTTTTATCTCTATATCCTTCAAGAATAGTTGGACGTATTTAATAGTTCAATCTGCACTTTAAGGAATGCTTTAGATTTTTAAATACTATTATTAATGCCTTCTAATGGTCTTCTCCATGATTACTCATATATCGACTTAGCTTACTTAATGAGTATGGTAAATCAGGTCGAGTGTAGTTTGATAGAGTCATTAAACTTCCTAGTATGCAGGAGTATTCTAGTTGAGATATCCATTCACCTTTATTATTTATGAGATGAAGAGTTTGATCAAAAGGTGTTTTCATTGGACTCGTGTCGTATTTATGATATTTTAAAGAATTTTATCAAAATGGTAAGATTGAGCAACTAAGGTCATCAGAAGTTCTAGTAATTTTGATTCCTATAATAACATCCTCCACACTCAGATCTTTCATTTCAAATCTATTTTTTATTATATGTTTAGCGAAGTTAATGTCATCATTGTTATTACTAATGATGAACATATTGTCTACATATAAACATACTACGACATATCCCTTTTGAAAGCTCTTAACATAAACACATTTGTCTCACTCAATTATTTTGTAACCATTTAACTTCATCACATTGTCATTTTTTTATTCCACTACTTTAGTTCTTGCTTCAAACCATAAAGTGATTTAACAGGCTTGTATACTTTTTTTTCCTTATCAGGAGAAATAAAACCTTATGGTTGGTTCATATATATTTATTAGTCTAATTCACCATTTAAGAAATCCTTTTTGACATCCATTTTATGTATTTCCAAATTTTGTATTACAGTAACTGCAATTAGCAAATGTATGGATGTAATTCTTGTAATGGGTGACTAATTGTCGAAATAATTAATTCCCTCCTTTTTCTTGTAGGCCTTCGCAACAAGTCTTAATTTGTATATATTAAATTAACAATTTTCCTTCCTTTTAAATATCTAATTACATCTTAAAGGTTTGGTTCCAGGTGGAAGATCGATTAAATCCCACGTATGATTTTTCATAGTGGATTTAATTTCAGTATTGATTGGTTCCTTCCAATATGAAGCTTCTGGAGTAGATAATGCATCTTTAACACTTTGAGGTTCTCAATCTAACATGTATGTTAGAATATCCAGACCAAATGACTTTAAATTTTATGTCTTTTTTACTATGTCTAGGCTCTTCCTCATTGTCCTTTATATTAAACCTGTGGTCTATTGGCCTTTAAGGATCACTATTAATATCATAAACTCTTTAATGGGAATTTGTTTCTTGTACATTATTTGGAAAAATATCCTCAAAAAAGGATGTGTTCCAAGATTCTATAATTTCATTAACATGAATGTCGGGAATATCATATTTATGCAAAAGAAATCAATATGCACTACTGTTGATGTTGTAAACTGGGTTCAAGTTTGTCTTAGCTGATTATTACCAATTAACTAGAAATATAACTATTATGAGAGGAACTCATGAATATAAACTATGAAAATGAAGAATATGGCTAAAATAATAAGGTAGATTCCCAAATTTACATGGTTTATCCCAATTTGATGCCTACGTCCATAGGTAAGGAAATATTTATTTCTTAGGTTATAAATATCATGAGTTATATAGTTTGAAAATTCTCTCTCTCTCTCACTATATATATATATATATATATATATATGTGTGCCCCCAATTTGCTAGTGTAACAAATAATAAATTTCTTGCCTCTCTTGAGGCTAACAGGTTGTTTTTATAAGATACTAGGAGATGAGAGAGGGGGACACATGTCACCTAAGTTAGGTGAGATCAAGATTTACAAGTGGGGTGGGGGAATGATTATAATTTAGTTATGTCATGTGATGGGAATATTTTCATATCTCCTTCAATTGCATGTGTATCATGTTGCTGACATCATATACTCACATGGTTCAAACTCCATGTGATGTTATTAACTAATGGAGTTATCATTGTATTCTCAATGATGAAGCTAATTAGATACAAGTAGATGTCTTTAAGGGACCTCGGCTCCTAATATATAGTAGTTCATTTAGCTCAATTAGTCCATATGACATGTGTCACCTTCTCATTTATGGTACAACAATAACCTCGGGAACAATGATGTAAATTCCTTGAATAGTTAAACCTTCTAGGGGTATATGTTACGGATGGAATGAATGAAGTTTCTCACATGACTTACATTCGGATTGGCTCATTCGTTTTAGCCTGAGCCAAACTAAATGCTCTATGTGATTATACTCGAGTGGTGTTGGCTCTACCACGTGTCATCGTCGACAAGTAGGTTAGGTGATCATTATTGCACATCCACCTCAAATTTCTTTTGTACAATTTCAGACTATTAGTGAATTTTTCCATGCCCTTTGTGTCACTCTTGCATCAATTTCATAATTATTTTCCCCAGCCTATTTAAACTACCTCGTTCAATTAATTTCTCCTTTAAAAATTTGAAACCGTTCGTGGCCTTAGAGAGAGAAATTGCAAGACTCAACTCAGATCATTTTCCACTGTAATTGTCCATTTTCGACAAGGCTATTCTCCTTTACTTTAGTTGCTATTGCCTTTAATTATCATGTTTCTTCCCAGCTTTCTATTTCCATGGCTTCTAGGTATCCTTTGTGTCTTCCATTCACTTATTTATCCTATCAAGAATGGTTCTACTAGTGACCTCAATTTATCCATTAAATTTAGGATAGCTAGGAGTGGAGTGGAATGGATGCATTTAATATGAAATTGGATGCAATAGTTGTTGAAGTAGTCATTGTCAAACTATGTCCCATGGCTTATGATAAATGATTTTGATATACCATAACTGCAGATAATATTCTTCCGAATGAACTAGAATATCTACGACTGGCTGATGCCAATCATCGATTCAACCTCCACACACTTAGTGAAGTAATACACTATGACCACTAGGTACCTGAATCTCCCCTTTATTTTTGGCTTTATCCCCCATTGTGAGCAAGGCTAGGGGCAGTGTTCGAAGTTAAAGATTGTATTTGTCAATTTTTCATCAGGCCATGCCTTTGACACTTGTCACACTTCTTCATGTATTCAACACAATATTCCTTCATACTAGGCCAATAATAGCCCTGGGTAGCTATTCTCTTCACCAGTGATCTCACAATAAAATGGGCTCCACATGACCCATTGTGCACCTCTTTGATTAAAGATTGAATCTCACTAGGGTAGACATATCAAAGGAATGGTAACACAAATCCACTTTTGAACAGCAAACCACCGTCAAGGACGTATCTTTCCACCTTATAGCACATTCACCTTGCTTTATGGTCATCTGGAACTTCTCCTATTTATAAGTAGGAAATTATTTGGTCCATTCATGAAGGTCCTAACTCTTATTCCATAACATTCACTCACTCTAATAATTAGATGTAATAGGATCTTCACTAACTCGACTTGGGTATCCTATGATGGATGAGAAATCGCACTAATACATGAATTATATGTTCAAGGTTTCTTACTACCGGAATCGTTATGAATTTTGGCAACAAAGTTTTCACCTTGTCCAGGTACTTGGACATCATATCTTTTCTCGCTTCATGTGAACCTAAAACTTTATTAATAACTAAATGCAAATCATTGTGTGCAAAAACCTATTACTCCCCAAGATATGAGGTTAGGCCCACTCCTGTAATCAAGGCCTCGTATTCATCTTTATTGCTAGAGTATTTGAAGTTAAATATCAGCACATACTCAATATCGTCTCCTCTTAAAGTGATGACAGTGAGATCGTCCATACTCCCATTAGCACACAATGGCATAAACGAAGATCTTCGATGTGGGATAGCCTCATCAAATCCACTATAAACTTGAGAGCCTTTTTTTAACACTTTTTTATATGTTCTTGATCTCGAAATTGCTTGACTACCCTTTCTGAAGATTCTACCTAGACTGTAATTGCAACAGAAGGAGTTTGGGATCATGTATCCTTCTCTAGAATATCTTCTTTGAATGCAAATTATGTGTTGAAATCATCTAATGTATTCCACTTTATTGTTGTTCTCGACTCATAAATAAACTCTCCCAGTTTAACCGCCCACTCTATTAGTCTTCTAGACTTCTCTAGTTTATAAATGGTCTATCTAAAGGGCTAGTTGTGAAGACCACTATTGTATAGGATTGAAATTAAGGGTTTGTAATTCATGATGCCTCAATTAGGGTAAGGGATAACTTTGTTAGGCTCAATTATCTAATCTCCACACCTCAGTAGGCCTTGCTTGTATAGGATGCCATTTTTTTTTGCTTCATCATTTTTTCTTATTAGAGACAAATTAACTGCTGACTTCAATACAACTAAGTATAGGTATATCTTATCCCCTAAAATGAGTCTACAAAGAAAATGTGGGGATCCTAGGTATCATTATGGCTCCCTAAATATTGCCTCGCGCGAACGATTACTCGCTAAGTGGAGTGGCATCTGCCTCTACAAATGTTGGTATGGAAGCTGAAGGGAATACCTTATGAAATCCAAGGGACCAAAGGAAAGCAACTAATGCAGTCAAGGCAGATAGAGCAGCGATGAATTCTTTGGCATGGTATAGGAGTGTGCGTAGATCCTCATTCCACTCGAAGATTTTTCTTAACACCTTGACAAATTGGGATGGACTTGTCCATTATTCTGGGCACGAACCAATTTACCATGGTTACTCGCCCAGCGAGCCACATCACTTTTTTGTGTTCTTAGGAGCCTATATATTTATGAGAGCTTTGACTTTGTTCGGATATCCTTTTATACCCCGATGGTTGAAAATTAACCCCTAAAACTTATTGGTATCGACTCTGAACAGACATTTGGTTGGGTGCACCTTCATCTTATATTTATTCATGGCATCAAAAGCTTGGCATAGGTCCCATATGTGGTCCTCATCCTTTTTTATCTTTATGAGCATATCATTTGCATACACTTCCATATTCACTCTGATTTTTTGTTTGAAAAAATTACTTACCAACCTCTGGTAGGTCGCTCCTATATTTATTAATCTAAAGGGAATGACGTTGTAGCAGTACGTCCCCTTACTGGTGATGAACAAAGTTTTTTGCGTGTTGTTGACCATCATAGAGATCTGTTAATATCCCGAATAGGCATGTATAAATCTGAGAAGTTTGTGTTCGGTTGTTGCATCCATTATATGGTCTATTATAGGAAATAGATAAGTCTTTAGAACAAGCTTTGTTTAAGTCTGTAAAGCCCACGCAGATACTCCATTTTCCATTTTTCTTCTTAACCATCATTATATTGGAAAGATAAGTTTGATATTTGGTGTCCTCGACAAATTTTATTTGGCAGAGCACTTCAGCTTTTATTGCCAAATTCCTCTATTATATGAAGAATCGAATGTTATTCTTGATAGGTTTTGCCTCTTTTAAACATTAAGCTTGTTACACAAAACCTTTAGATCAATGCATGTCATATCCCTGTGACTCCACATGAACACATCGCATCTTTGCAAAAATAAATCAGTCAACTCCTTCTTCAGTTTTGTCTCTAGAAATAAGCTGATCTAAACTGCCCATTTCGGATGCCCATCATCTAGAATGACGGGTTTAATCTGTCATGTCACCTAGTCATTTACTATTTTCTCTTCATTCTATGGGTCTAGGGTTTCAATCTGGCATGTGGTCATCAATTCCTATATTTGTTTAGTCAAAGTGAAATAACATTCCCTAGCAACCAGCTAATTGACTTTAAACTGACCCATGCTGAAATTAGTTGGGAACTTCATTACATAATGAATGGTGGAAGGTAAAGATTGAAATTTTTTAGACCCACGCGATCACATATGATGTTGAAAGTTGACGCTACATTCTAGTCAAGGACAATTAAAAAACCATCATTTTAGTGCTGCAAGTTGATTAGGTTCCTATTGTCACCTCCACCTTTACTGTTCTTAAGAGGAACACCTACTCTCCCTGAAAACTGATCAAAAGTTGCCGATAAGGCTGCAATTTCCTCTTTAACAATATTAATCTTTTGAAGCAATCATAAAAAACATGTCGTCTGAGCTTCCATTGTCCACTAAAATACTTTGAATCGGGCATTCATGTACCATCAAGCTTACCACCAGGGGATCATCATGTGGGTATAGGAAGCCATCTAGATCGTCCTTCGAGAAGCCCACAATGATCCGGTCTCGATTTTCCTTGCGAGGTCGATTATCAGATCCAATAATGAACGTATAGATGCTTCTGTAAAACATAATAATTTGGTATTGGCCTTTCTTTTTGTAGCAATGCCATCAATTTGACAACTAGAGTTTATTATCGGTACATAAATTAGAAGTTCAAAAAATTCGTCAAGCTATTTTATAATTGAATGGCGGTGCAAATTAAGATTAAAAAAATCACCAATTTGAATTTAATATTTCTCATTTTATTTTATGAATAATTACACACGCTAAAATTATGCAACTATGAAAAAATTAATTAACAAAATGTAGTGCCAAATTCGTGAAGTTATATTGCACCACTTTACTTTTAATCGTGGTGATGGAACCAACTGTTCATTGATGGACTCCCTAATATTTATGAGAGAGGCTTTAAATAGGCACAACAATGGGTCAGAAAAAATGGGCCGAGAAAAAATGGACAAGCAACGGTGCGCATCTGGGTTTTGGCCAAAATCTCAAACCATGCATAATGCAGGTCATCCCCCTTCAAAGGGGTATCAAAGGTATCAAATGTCTTAGGCCATTTAAGGAGTATATATGTTCCTTACATACATTTTAACTTGCAATGTGGACCCGCTACACACTAGTTTAACCACATCAAATTGGGTGATTTAAGGTCAATTTCTCATTCCCCTCTTAATGATTTTGATCATGTGTATATCAACATTAATCTCCTTCCATAGAGGAACATGCCAATCTGTGAACTTGCTCAAAATAATGTGTGGGTCTCACTTTTATTTAGCCTAAAATTGATCCAAATTTAGATGTTCAATACTCATTTTTTCAACAAAAATTATTTATAAGAAAAGGATAAAGTTATATACACTTGCGCTTAATACTTACTACACATGTAAAACACATTCGATGCTTAGGTCAAAGTATCACTAATCATTTACAAAATCATGTTTATTTATATGTAAAGGGCTCAGTCAGCATAATATAGTTACACCATCAATGAAACATCATTGTCATAGTGTTGCTTTAGGTTCAATTGTCGAGAAAAGCGATGAGTGATTAGTGATATAACTACGTAAAAGTTTGGTGGGTCAAAAGTACCCATGAAATAGTTTAAAATATGAAGTTTTACCCCTAAATGTATCATAAATTAGCTATAGTTACCTACTTGAATATTAAAAATAAATGATAACTTTTTTCTAACTTTAGTAGTCATTGTATTATTTCATACATTTTGTGGCTAACACAATATAGGGTATATCCTTGTAATGATTCTTAATTAATTCGAAGATTCAAAAATCAACGGCATAATTATTTTGTGAATATTCATCAACATGTAAAAGTCTTATTTTCTTTTTATAGGTCTCAAATTAAAAGTATTAACATCTAAAAGAACATGTTTATTAACATCCAAAAGTATTAACATGATAGAGTATAAATGGACCCCAGTGAAGTGTGCAAATTGTAAGGTATTTGGGCATAGGGATGAGAACTTAGATGATAAAAAAACCAGCAAAAGTTTAGAGGAAGATAGAAGATAATACCAAGAAAGAAATTGTTCAAAGCAACACTGATAAACAATCAAATATCCAAGAAGCAGTTATTAAAATTCAAGAAGAACAAAAGGAAGAGATGGTCATAGAAATAGAAGCAAAAAAAGATTGCAGACCAGGAATAAACAAATTAAATCCCATCCGAGAATGTGAGGAAGAAAATGTGATCTCAATAATATAGGATCAAGGTGAAACAAGCCATAACAACAAAACAATCCTGATGGGAAATTATTTTGAAGTCTTACAAGAGGTGGATGCCGAGATTAATGAAAAAAAAGATAAAAGTAGTGAAACTGGTCCAACGGTTGACCAAACAAGCCTTGGCAACAGTGTTATTAATCACCAAGAGAATCACAAGAAAATCAACACTCCTAGAGGCAAGCGAAACACAAATAATGAAAATAGAGAAAAGAAGAAGGGGGAAGAGGTATGCATAAGCACTGATTATGATTAAAATAGCTATATGGAACATTAGGGGTTGGAATGCTGTAAGACACGAGTAATACAACTTGTTCTAATTCAGTTTGTTAAACCACGTGAATGAAAGACGAGTTATGTTATGACATGAGAAAAAATTAGTAAGTATCATTACCATAAAATACTAGGAAATGAGAGGTTTTAAAGCTATCCTTAAAGTTTCCATAATTATAAAACCACCCCCCAAAGATTTAAAATGATTTTTTATCTATACAAATATCCAATTTGACCTCACATTTCCTTACAAATACCTTCCTTACTTTCTGAAATTATAAACCAGCCCAACCCCACATTGTCGAAGTTCTAAAAATTTCAAAAAATCCCCTCAAAGTTGGAAAATAATGCATAAACACCTTAAAACTCAACAAAAACTTTCCAAGGACTAAATTCAAAGATTTCACCATCTTCCTTATCAGCAGAACTAGTAAGAATTGACAAACAACTTTTAGAATAAACTAATACCATGCTTTACACCTTTGAGACTCTTTCACCCCATAGGTTCTCCTAAGTTTTATCTTATTAGACCAAAAAATACCACCTCATATTTCAACCAATGAACTCACCACTAACCCCCTATAAAAAGCCCACGTTAGGGAGAAGAGTTTAGTACAAATAGTGATAGAATTCAAAGCTCCAAAATTCAGCAACTTCGGGTACCTTGTAAATTTACATTTAGTTTTCAATTATTTTACTTTGGTTGTGTTTCTAAACTAGAATAGAGTTCAAAATAACTCTTACATGCTTTCTGTAACATAGAACTTACAAGTTTTGAGCAAAAACCTAAAAATCACCATTGAAGCTTAAGCTCCAATAGGGGATTTTCAATTTTTGATTCTAAACCTGTTTTATAGTGATAAACCTTTTCTTTGTACTCATAGAATCTTCACCATGAATTTAATTTTAGTATGGTATCCTTGTCAGTTCAAAATCAAAGATTTTTAGTTTCGGCCACAAAAATTTCAGAAACAAAATTATCTTTACTCAGGATGAATTAATCCTTTAAACCAAAACCAATTTGTTCAAAAACAACCCAGAAACAAAACCTTATTACTACCTTGGTTCGAATTATACACAAAATCAATTCCCCTCTCACTGAAATTTTCAATACTTCTCAGTCCATGGAAGTAAGCTTTACAGTTTGTCTCAATACCTAAAAGTTATATATTAGAAATCCTTGTGAAAAATAAAACAAAATGGCTTTTGAAAGAACTGAAATGGTTCCCTATCAAAGGTTTAATTTGAAGTCAAATTTTCTAAAACCCTAGGTCAAACGTCCCAAGGTTGAATACGTGTGAAGGCCACGCGCGCAAGTGAGGTCAAAATCAGTGCGTGGGACCTTTGACCTGGAGCCTGTGAGCACGTAACCAGTTAAAAAATTCTGAAACAAATTCCAAAAATTCTATTTTATTTTTCTGGTCAAAACGGTATATTGTAACACCATGTTTGGATGTCCAAAACTCAAAAACGACATAGACCCTAGTTTAACCTTTAAATTTTAAAATTTAATGTTTGCACATACACCCCTGAAATTTCTGACCCCTATAATTTTACTCCAAACTTTTTTTTATAACTTTTAGACCTCATTTGCAATGAAAAAGTCTTCTGGCACATGTATAAACAAGTTAAGGAACTTAGTGAAATAAAAGTTTAAGTTTATTTATAAATTAAACCTCGAAAACTTATTTTTTTTCCAAATATAAGTTATTTCGGTTTTCATCACAAGTCATACACTTCATGCTTACAACATATATATATTGTCATTCTAAACAGACATGCACGGAATACCTTACTATCTACTAAGAACTCGACGGCCTATTTCAAAACACTAAGTAGGTGATTTCTTATTCAATATTATTTCTCGCAATGCTACTCAATTACGCCTCTCGTTGATATCACTTTGTGATAGAGCCAGTATATCATATTCTCATTGTGGAAATCATTTGAGTAGTGAGGAGTACGTATTTCTAAAACTTCACAAATTTTCAAAATGCCAAAAAAAATTAGAAAACTTCAAAATTTCCAAAAAAATTGAAAAACTCAGAAAAAACCAAAAATATTTTTACTTCAAAATAAATAAAAATTAGAATTTAAATTTTTCAAAAATATCATTAAAATTTGGGTTAAAGTCTCAAATTGTAAAAACATAATGCACAGAGCCGAAATTGACCAAGGATGGAAATTGAGCGAACACGGACGACTTAACGAATAAGTGTATAGATTAACCAACCCGATGAGATTCGAGCCTATCCTTTTTGTGAGTTTATAAATGTAACAACCCGAGGCTTTAGAGATGATAATTTATTATTTTTTGGGAGAAATAAATATTATTTTATTTGGAGAATTTTTAAATTAGCAATTGAAGTCAAAATTTGAAGTTGTTAGAAAGTGTTCAAATGGCAATTCTGAGGGTGTAGTTGTTTTCGCAAGGGTCGAGAAAGTCAAAATGACTGTACTTGGGGTCTATTTAGGTTCCGAAATAATTTAAGCTCGTTTGGCTCGAATTAAAGTTACCGAGTCATTTAAAGTGTGTATTATCGTTTAAAGTGTGTACAATTGGGAGATAAGTCTTAAAAAGCCTACGGGAGATTTATTCTCCTTAGAGAGAAAGAGAAATAGAAAGAAAGAAAGAAAGAAAGAAAGTGAGAAGAAGAAAAGAAGAAGAGAAAGTGGAGATTTCCGGTCAATACGCGATCTCGAGGACGGATCAGACCCTACGAACCCGAGGCAAGTGATTAAACTTGCTAAATAATTGTTGTGTACCATTTATTTCATGATTTGGGGATTGAATCTTTGGGTTTTAGGTTTAGATTATCAAAACCTAACTTTTGGGTAAAATCTTATATTTGTTATGTAGATATTGGATTTGAGGTTAGAAATTAGTTTAAAGGTATTCTTGGATGAATATTAATGTTATATATGTGATTGGGTTGAAAAGAAATGAAGAGAATGTGATTAAAATAATTTTTGGGATTTTTGGCTTAATAAAAAGTAGCCATTTTCGAGGTTTCTGAGAAGCCGAATCTATTCGGCCCCTTACCGAATCATTCGGAAATATGCAGGTGCCCAAGTCTGAGTGACCGAATCGATTCGGACCCCATCCGAATCGATTCGGATTGAGACAAAATCCCAGGTCTGATGACCCGAATCGATTCGCCTTGGAGGCTGAATCAATTTGCAGGGCCGAATCGATTCGGATTTGGCCCGGATCGATTCAGAAATAGGGCTTTTTGAGGGATTTTTTCTAGGGAGAATTTTATTCCGTTTTGTTCGAGGTTATCGTTTGGGGACCTCTATAGGAGATATGTGGAGTATGTTTTGGAGATTTTTAGGGAGTTTCCCTTATAAGAAATTGTTGGAGCCATATTGACTTAAATTGAGGAATAACGATTAGATATTATGGTATATTCTAAGTGGGGAAGCCCACTATTGATGAAAATTCTATTTGGAGATAATTATTAAATTTATATGAAAATAAGAATGAACTTAGTGATGTTTGAATATTAGAATCAAATCCCAAAGGGGATAACTTTAAAGGTTCATCCAATTAATTGAACCATATTATGGATTGAGAATAGGAATGCTAATAAATGTGCATACGGATACAGAAATATACTTAACGATGATTGATTTGGGATATGTCTCACACAATGAGAAATGCAAATTGAGGTGCATTAGGATAAAGAACATCCTTAACTTAAATAGAATTGAGAAACAATTCATAAATAGAAGCGACATGTAAGCTTCAAGAGAGAAATAGTATAGTGTATACTAAGGGGGGAGATGTGTGAGAATTAACGATTAGTATATCGAGAGGGAAATATACTAAACAATAATAATATTTCAACTAAGCCTAAGAGAGTACTATGAATACGTAAATGATGTGGTAGGTATACCTTATATGATGATATATCTTTATATGATGTGATGATGTATGTATACCTTATGTGATGGTATATATATATAGTGAAGCATACCCCCTCCTTGTTATCATTGGGAAGTTGTGCGCGATGAGCGTGAGCATCCTGGCTCGATGAGCAGGGTGTGGATATTCTCTAGGTCATAAACGTCCATGGTGATTGTTATGTGATATACATTATTATTTTGGGGGTGAGAAGTCGTGGGTATGTGTCATTCTCACTTGCCAGTTAGGAGCTATGACCGCTTCCTGGGATGTTGTGTGCGTGAGTTGATCACGAGGTGGGTGTCGTTGAACCCCACCAGGTGGTTCCCAATATGCTACGTGGTATGGGAAACTGGAAGATGATAGCATTGTGAGCTTGCGTCCTCGAGTTATAGCTCGTTTGGATGGTTATTATATTATGTATGTGATTGGTTGTTCGGGTATCGAGGGCATAATGAACCTCAACGATCAACATTGCCAATAAGTAGTGTATCGGGGAGGTTCCTTGTTTGAATTTTGCTTTGCGAGATGTCCCACACACGAAGCTCAGTGTAATGTTGTAAAGTGAGGAGAAGTTAGTCCTTAATGCTCATAATTATATATGTATATACTTCTCGACGATTGACAGTGCCAGAAGTAGTGTATCGGGGGGGTTCCTTGTTTGGATTTCGCCTCGACGAGACGTCCCACGCATGAACCGTAGTGCACTGTTGAGAATTGGGAATAATAAATTAAATAAAATGGAGTAATAAGAATTTGGGTTACATGCATCATGCATTGAGGGCATAATGAATCTCGAAAATCAATACTGTCAGGACTAGTGTAACGGGGGGATTCCTTGTTTGGATTTCGCCTCGGCGAGACGTCCCACGCACGAAACGTAGTGCAGTATTGAGAATTGGGAGAAGTTTATTCCTTAGCACTTAGATGCTAGTAACTCATCTATATAATTGTGTATTGTTGGCATAACTAGAATATGACAAATTCTATTAAAGAAGATGTTTATGTTTATTGTATGTCGGATTGGAAAATGGGTATGTAAACCCTATATGTTAAGTAAGTGAACAAATGAATGAGAACCCTAACATTAAAAGTTAAAGTATATGATTTAAATGGAATTCAGATAAGTGTAGATTGGGAGACAAGTTAGATGATTTTAATTGAATGTTTATTTTGGGTTTAAGTTAGACAACCTTGCCTATATAGATTTGGGAATTAATTTGGAGATCACGTGCATACGTTTAGTTGCGCGCTTTAGTGGAAGGGTGAGTTGGTTTATTATGAAGAGTGAGACTCCATTAAATCATGTCATAATGCATTTATAATTATTATGCATTTTAATGCACTTGCTATAAAATGTTTTCAACTCGGGCTCTGACCCGTTTATATTTTCTCTTGCTATGTATATATATTGTATTACTTTAGGTGCTCCTCCGCAAGGACGCCATTAATGTTCTCCCATCCAGTGTATTCGTGGAGCTGTGGCAGTAGCGGACTGTTGCGGAACTTTGCCTTAGTCGATTACTATCTTTGGTATATCTAGATTAGGATTCAGTTTGTATTATCGGGTTTATAATCGAGTGTTTTAGTTTAACACTTTATCTTTTCCTTTCTCAGATTTTTGTATTGTCTGTTACCGGACAGCATATTCGGGTATTTCATTGTAGAGATTTTGTTGTACACTATATTGTACTCTTTTATATTATTGGAGTTTGCATGTATCACTCATCATAGTTAGATGTTGTATTGTTGGTTATTGGTTGCATGGTTGGTTTTTAATTGGTGTTAAATAAAAGTTTTAAATTTTTGGCAATCCGCTTTTAATAGTTTCGGGTACTTAGCCTTATATTATTTAGTATTGTCAGTTGATGTTGAGACTGATCCATCTGAGATACCTGATTTAATGTAGTATAGGGTTGGCCACCCGTTATTATTTCGAGCGGGTTGTCACAATAAATCAGTCTGAGTTAATGGTTAACTCATAGTTCAATCCAGCGTTTAAAAAAGTCATTGATGATCTCAATCCTTCGCTTTGATCCATTAAGGGAAACATGTGAGATGATGTCTTGAAAAAAACGCTAAAGAAATCTCTAAACTAATATTCACCTCGAGCTACATAAGGTAAGGCAATTAATAATTTGGATAATGAAGTAGGCCCTCATTTATTACCCGAAAATCTTGGCCAGAAAAAGTCATGAAAAAATTTTCCTTTGCTAACCAATTTGAGCCAACTAAATTTTTTCCTTTTCGTTTGACTACTCGAAAAAACTAAATGAGCCGGAATTGAGAAAAGTGAAACTCCAGAATTTTAGTCCAATTAGTGCAAATAAAAAGGGGGAAGAAAAATAGAACATGCTCAACAAAAATAGCAAGATAAGAAAAATGTGAAAAAGAGAAAAAAATAGAAAAAAGAAAATAAAAGAAAATGAACAAAATCCCAGGAAAGCCTAATGGACATTTCAAGAAAATTCTCCAATTCCAAAGTTCCCAACCATTTCCTTTTACCCATTACACCTTAAAACCTGAAAAAGTCCTAACTAGGTCCAAATTTCAAAAATTGGTTACCGCATGGAGAGTTAAGGTATAAAAGAGATTTAAAAGTGTGAAGTAGAAGCAGTATTTCTCATTTTCATGTTAACTTTCATCCGATGAAGAGAACTTTTCTCCCACAAATTTTTGTCTTTTGAATTTCGTGTGCGTGAACTTGTGTTCCTTTGCATTTACTCCTTATATCACGCATACCGAGAGAAAATAGTCACATTTTCGAGTTTGAGAGAGCACCTAGTGAGAATTTGAATAAAACAAATTTTCGAAAACTGACGTAATGGTCAACCGGTGGAAATTCGACGTTAAATTTTTGGTTTCGCACACACACACGGTGATTTGAGACTCTTAAATTGAATTGATGATGAGTGTTTTCTGGAAAAGTTTGAATTATACTATTATTGATTACATTGAGTTTTCTTTGAGTCAATTTTTGTGGAAATATTCATTGCAAACCCTCACGAGACACAACTCGTCCTACTAGGGTGACCTAGGGGTTTAAAGGCTTGTGCTATATGCTCAATGCAATCGCTTGCCCGCGAAAGTGGTAATCTTTCCAAATAAAATGAAATTTGTGAGAGTTCACCCATAGTTACATTCTATTACATTTCTCGGGACGCGCAAAGTTCTAAGTTAGGGGGTTTGATTAGGCTCAAATTCTTCCAAATTTATCCCTTTAATTTAGAGACTTTTATTATCTAGATTAACGTAAAATGAGTGTAATTATCGTATTTCTTTGTTACTGACTCCTTCTAACAAGTACATCTAGTTTCGTGTATTTCTCATGAGTTTTACAGGTATTTGAAGCATTGAGGAAGAAAGAAACTGGAAAAGCAATTAATGAAGTCAAAAGAGGAAAGTCAAAGGGAAATTTCATAAATTTGTATCCGTCATCCGGAGTTGAAGACAACTAGAGAGTTAAAGAGAAACCAATTTCAAAAGCACTGGAAGAAACGGCAAGTCAATCCAAGCTACGGTGAAAAAGTTACGAAGATTTGAAGTTGAGAAGGAACAAAAAAAATATCCCTGAATGAAAAATGCAGGAGGTCCGGATAGCCCAGAAAAGGGTCCTGACCGGTTCCCAAAAAGTTCTGTATGAAAAAGCTAGGCGATCCGAACCTTTTTCCAGAAAAGGATCCGGACCGCCCAGGTAAAAAAATCGTTGTATAGAAAAGGGGTGCGATCCGGGCCTTTTTCCTAAAAAGGATCTGGACCGCCTTAAGCTAAAGAACTCTGTTTAAAATAAGGGGGCGATTCGGACTGCCTCCCCCGATGGGTCCGGACCGCATTGGATTTCCACGAATTTTTTTATTCTTTCTCAAAGTTTTATGTGGGTCAAACTCTTTTAAATTTCGGAGCTATTTATTCAGATTAGTTACAAATTAATAGGAGTTCAATTGTTTAGGTTAGCTAATTAGGAGGAAGGTTTCTGTAGTCAAAAACCCTAGATTTCAATAAGATTTTTGTTGTAAGTATTTCAAGTTTGATTCTTCAATACAAGTAATTTCTTTCCATTCCTTCTTTCATAATTGCCCTGGTTTGTTAATTATTAATCATGAATCTCTTTAATTCTAAGTTTCTATTAGTCATGATGTTTTCCTCTTTTCAATCTATGTTTTCTTTTAATTTAATCATGTCTAGCTAAATTTCTAAGGGTTGGGGTGCATGAACCCCACCCGATGTAATTCACAATAATGGGGACTTTTCAGGTTTTAAGGTGTAATGGGTAAAAGGAAATGGTTGGGAACTTTGGAATTGGATAATTTTCTTGAAATGACCATTAGGCTTTTTCTGGCTTTTGCTCATTTTCTTAACTTTTTTTTCTATTTTTTTCTCTTTTTCACATTTTTCTTATCTTGTAATTTTTGTTGAGCATGTTTTATTTTTCTTTCCCCTTTTTATTTGCACTAAATGGACTAAAATTCTGGGGTTTCACTTTTCTGAATTCCGAGTGATTTAAGTTTTTCGGGTAGTCAAACGAAAAGGGAAAAAATTAGTTGGCTCAAATTGGTTAGCAAAGGAAAAAAATTTCACGACTTTTTTTTACCAAGATTTTCGGGTAACAAACGAGGGCCTACTTCATTGTCCAAATTATTAATTGTGTTACCTTATGCGTCTCGAGGTGAATTTTAGTTTAAAGATTCCTTTAGCTCATTTTTCAAGACAGCATCTCACACGTTTTCCATAACCTATCATAACAAAGGATTGAGATCATCAACAACTTTTTTAAATATTGGATTGAACTATGATTTAACCATTAACTCAGATTGATTTACAAACTCACAAAAAGGATAGGCTTGAATCTCACCGGGTTGGTTAATCTCCACACTTATTTGTTAAGTTGTTCATGTTCGCTCAATTTACATCTTTGGTCAATTTCGGCTCTGTGCATTATGTTTTTACAATTTGAGACTTTAAACTGAATTTTAATGATATTTTTTGAAAAATTTAAATTCCAATTTTTATTTATTTTGAAGAAAAATATTTTTGGTATTTCTGAGTTTTCCAATTTTTTTGGAAATTTTGAAATTTTCTAATTTTTTTTTTGGCATTTTGAAAATTTGTGAAGTTTTAGAAATACGCACTCGTCACACCCCCTAACTTAGACTTTTTCATTCTCCCCAAGCAAATGGACAAAAATCTAAATAAGGCAAAACAAGAAGTGCGATAAATAAAACAAACAAATGGAGAAAAATGCAAATTTTTATTTAGAACAACTGTGGTACATTAAACAGGGCAGAAAAACAAGGGAAAAAATACACCATACAACCACATCAAAAACAGGCCATCGACACAGAAATCAACAAAAGCGGGGGGTTGGAGCTACTGGGCGCATTCGGATCATAAGGATCATAGAAGAAGCTTGGAGGGGGTTCACAAAAATTGAGTTCAGACATGTGAGCTTGAAGTCTATGCATCATGCTCGTGTCCCTTCGGTATTGCGAGATGAACCCATCAACTTTGCCCTCCAATGTTGTTAGGTGCGCGTCCATATCATTATCGAGTAGCTCAAAATCATAATCTTCTTCATTTGCATCGGATCCCACCCCTTGTTTGCCCATTTCCATGTCGGTCGCTGCTTCCTCATCCTCGCTACTCTCGTCCTCATCGGATTCTTCATTTTCTCGAGCTCTTAGAATTGCCCTTGGTTTCTCGCTTTTAGTCCAGGTAGCCTGCCCAAAAGGGTTTGGGAGGCGAAGAGTCCCGACATGATGATCGAAGAGGTGATCGACGAGAATGGAGGTAATAAACCAGGAATAGGGAAGAGGAGTAGCGCCCTTTTCATCCATAGCCACAAAGTAGACATCGCGAAAAATGATATGTACCAGATTTATGGATGAGGTGCGGTCAAAGAGGTGGTAAACGAGTGTTGATTGCCAGGGTCGCATTCCGGAGTCATTAGAATTTTGGAGAATGTTGGCGCACACAATTTGAAATGTGAGGTGCGCTTTTTCGCTCAACCAGCCGACCCCAAAGAGGTCCTTGCCCTAAACTTCCCGAGCGCAAGAGGCTCAATGAGGACATCCTTTTCGAGTGGTTGGGAGTTATTGGGGTAGACAAAGGGAGGGATTGGGGACGTATTTTTCAGCAAGCTTCTCGGCTATTGACAACAAAGAGAATGGGATGCGTTTCCCCAAATTCACGCTTCAGCCACAAACTAGCCAGTGCGTATGAGGGTGCCGTAAAATTCTCGAACCTCAGACGCCCACACAACGTTGTGAAACTCATGCAAGAAGCAGCACCAACCCTTTGGAAGAAATAGATTGGTGACATAATTGGGTAGTTCATCCCAATTAATGGCCCGCTCTACTTAGAGTTTTTGCATATCCCCAAAGTATGTCTCGCACCACCGCATTTCTTGGTCAGAGCGGTAATCGTTGGGGCTATTATCGATGATAGCGACGGAATTGTATTTGGTGGGTCTGTCTTGGTCATCCATGGATTAAGAGAGTGGGTGAGCAAAATTTCTTGAGAGATGAAGGAGGAGAATAGCTTGAGAAGAGTTGGTATGGGAGAGATGGGGGTAGGGGTTGTATTTATAAGTGGGTTTTGGGGTGGGAAGGGATGGATATGGAGGGAAAATAGAAGGAGGTAAAAGGGAAGGGATTTGGGGAGGGAAATGGTGGGGGGTGATTTAAACGTAAGAGAATGGATTGGGGAAGTAGGGTTGCACCTAGGGAATAATTAAAGAAAAACCAGAGGCGGTCTAGATTGGGTTCCCGGGGGCGGTCCGGATCATCGTGCTTATTTTTATTTTTTTAATTCTTCGAAGGCGGTCCGGATTGGGTGCCCAGGGGCGGTCCGGATCACCTCCCTTTTGGTGACAGAACTCCTCTCTGCTTCCATTCTAACTCTCTCTTGTTCAATAAAGTCTCTCCCACTTACTTTCAACTCAATCATGACCCTGATTTATGTTCAACCCTCATGTTTGAATCGCGAGATGGTATCAAAGTGTATGCTTCCTACCTGTGAATGTACTCGACATCGAATTAATGAACCTACCTAACCTATCCTAATTGACACCTAACTACTATACACAATAATCACCCCATACGCATCGGGGTGTGATGACCTCTCAATTTCGGCTCACTCTACTTTGTAGATGGGGTCCGATAACCAAATGGTGTCGACATCCTCTACACATGCCTCTAGATATGGCTTTAGGCGTTGACCATTGATTTTGAACGTATTTCCCCCCCCCCCCCTTCGGATCTTCCAATTCCACTGCTCCATGGGGGAATACATTCTTCATAACGAATGGACCAGTCCACCAAAACCGCAACTTACTCGAAAATAGATGAAGCCGAGAGTTATAGGGGAGAACTTTTTACCTGGGAAGAAACTCTTTTCGTCGATTAATTTTATCGTGTGGGAGTTTTCATCCTTTCTTTGGAAATCCTAGCATTCTCATACGCGTCATTTCATATCTCCTCTAATTCATTCAATTGAAGCTTGCGAGCTTCACCGGCTTTGTCCATATCGTAATGGTCCAATACGCTTTGTGCTCCAACTCAACGGGAAGATGGAAAGGTTTTCCATACATAAAGAAGAACAAGGACATTCAGAGTGGGTTCTTGTATGCGGTACGGTAAGCCCATAGCGAATCGTTTAATCGAAGGGACCAATCTTTCTAGCTAGGATCGAAGGTCTTTTCGAGTATGTTTTTTATTTCACAATTTGCCAACTCGACCTACCCATTCGTTTGTGGGTGATAAGTCGTTCCAACCTTGTGAATGATGCCATACTTCCTTATGAGCTTCTCGAATGGCTTGTTGTAAAAGTGTGTGCCATTATCACTGATTATCGCTTTTGATTCACCGAAGAGAGAAAGTATGTGTTCCTGTAGGAATCTTATCACCACTTTATTATCGGGATCTTATCATCTACACCCATTGGCATGCACTTTTTCACATAAAAGTATTGTGCACTAGTAAAATACGCATTGGAGAATCTTAACGGTTGTCTTTTTCACATAAAAGTGGCTTACACATGCTTCTGAATGACAAAATTGGATGACTTTTGGAATCTCATCATCCGGTACGCATCATCGGATGATTTGGTTGGGGTAATATTTAAAAAGGAATAGACCGTCATAGAAAAATATGCACGACCAAGTGATGAACCTATTCTTATCTTGCGTGTCTAATCGGGAGGGATGACTCCCGTGACAAGATAGTTCACTATATCTGCAAACCAAGGCAAAGAAGAGGTGGCAAAGAGTTTCTCATCCAGGAAGTACTTGTCTATGGGTGTAGGATCACTAGGTACGTCGGACTAAAGTCGTGACAAGTGATCGACAACGAAGTTTTCTACTCATTTTTTGTCTTTAATGGAGAGACCAAACTCTTGTAGGAGTAGGATACACCTTATGAGGCACGGCTTGGCGTCTTTCTTTTAAAGGAGATATTTTAGATCCGCGTGGTCGGTGAAACAAGTGATGGGGGAACCAATGAGATAGGACCGAAATTTATCTAAAGCAAAAACTACCGCTAGTAATTCCTTCTCCATGGTGGAGTAGTTGAGTTGTGGTGCGGTAAGAGTCTGGCTAGAATAGTAGATGACATGGTCCTTTTTGTCTTTCCTTTGGCCCAAAACAGCCCCGATCGTAAAAGCGCTAGTATCACACATGAGCTCGAATGGTAAGGACCAATCCGGGGCTTGCATGATGGCATCGGAAACAAGCATGTTCTTTAATTTTTCAAAAGCACGTTGGCATGCTTCATTCCACTTGAATGGGGTGTCCTTCATAAGAAAGTTTCTTAAGGGTCTAGCAATGGCGCTAAAGTCCTTAATGAACCTTATATAAGACCCCGCGTGGCCCAAGAAGGAGCGCACATCTTTTAGCAATTTTGGTGGGGTAGGTCAGCTATGACATTTATTTTTGCTCTATCAACCTCGATCCCTTTGGATGAAATAATGTGGATAAGAACTATTTCCTCAGTTACCATAAAATGGCATTTCTCCCAATTCAGCACTAAGTTCTTCTCCACACATCGGGCAAGTACTTTCTCAAGATTGGCTAAATATAGTTCGAAAGAGGTGCCGAAAACACTGAAGTCGTCCATAAACACCTCTATCCCTCTCTCAACCGTGTCACTAAATAAGCTCAACATGCACCTTTGAAAAGTCGCGGGTGCATTACACAAGTCGAATGGCATATGTTTGTAGGCAAATGTACCAAAGGGACAAGTAAAGATCGTCTTATCTTGATCAAGTACATCTACCTCAATCTGGTTATATCCTTAATAACCATCTAGGAAGCAATAGTAAGGGTGGCCTGCTACTCTTTCAAGCATTTGATCAATAAATGGCAAGGGGAAATGGTCTTTCCTAGTTCCTGCATTGAGTTTTCGATAATCAATGCAAATGCGCCACCCAGTGGTGGTACGTTGGGGAACTAGCTCTCCCTTGGCATTTTCAATCACTGTCATGCCCGACTTCTTCGGGATGAATTGAATGGGGGTTACCCACCTGATATTCGAGATTGGGTAGACAATCCCGGCATCCGATAATTTAATCATTTTGGCCCTCCCCACCTCTTTCATAGTGGGGTTTAGCCTTCTTTGCATTTCTCGCGAGGGCTTAACATCCTCCTCTAGGTGAATCTTGTGAGTGAAAATTAGTGGGCTTATCCCCTTTAGATCATCTATACACCAACCAAAATCACCTTGGTGCTTCCTCAAGATTTTTAATAGATTACCCTCTTGCTTTTCATCTAAGCTAGAGGAGACAATAATAGGAAATGTCTCACCCTCTCCTAGGAAAGCATATTTAACGTTAGAGGGTAGTCTCTTCAACTCGAGAGTCGAGAATGTGTCGTTAGAGGGCACCATGCGTTCCTCCCTCGATGGTAACTCTTCAAATCGATAAACCCAATTTACATCTACTACGTCCTCGTCCGACTCTCTCTCATCAAGTAACTCTCTCAATTCCTCAACCTCTCTCTCAAACTCGGTATAAACTCCCTCGCTCTCATGACTAGACACTTAACAAGCTTCTAAGTCGTATCCACATAAATTTTCCTCAATGTTCTCTTCTACGATCTCATCAATTAAGCTCACTGCATGAATATCGTCTTCTTCCCTTGCCTATTTGGCTATGCTGAAGGTGTTAGTCTCCATTGTCATGTTCCTAAAGGTTAGTTGCATTTGCCCATTTCGAGTATTAATTAGTGTGTTAGCCATAGCTAAGAATGGGTGCCCAAGAATGATGGGGACATGGTTACTCGAGGTGAAGGAGGGTTCTGTGTCCCAAATGACAAAATCCACTGGGAAGTAGAAAGTGTCCACCTGGACTATCACATCCTCGACTATGCCTCTCGGTATCCTCACGGTTCGATCCGCCAATTAGAGAGTGATCCTTGTGGGCCTAAGGTCGCCTAGATCTAGTTGCCTATAAATTGAATAGGGGAGGATATTAACACTTGCCCCCAAGTCAAGTAAGGCCTTTTTAAATTTATTATGTCCAATGGTGCAGGAAATGGTGGGTGCACCAGGATCTTTAAATTTAGGTGGAAGATCGTTAAGAAAAACTGAGCTCACGTTCTGTGCTAGAAACACATTTTTATTTACCTTCACCCTCCTCTTGACTGTCAATAAGTATTTTATGACTTTTGCATAAGATGGAATTTACCTTATTGCATCGAGTAAAGGTAAATTTAATTTCACATTTTTAAGCACTTCTAGCACTGCATCACGGGCGGTCCTTTTTTGGATAGGAACCAATCTTTGAGGGAATGGGCAAGCGGAGGGTGGCTTGATAATTACTGTGGGTTCATTACTGTCTTCTTTGTCACTCTTATTCAAGGAGATATCTTCGGCCTCTTTCATTCTGGGCGAAGTCTCCTTGTCTTTTGATGCATCGTGTGGGGGAGGTGATAAATCAACAACTCTCCCACTACGAAGAGTGGTAACAGCTTGACATTGCTCTTGATGTTCTGTAGAGGTGGATCTAACTCTAGTTTGACCTTGGAGAGGTCTTTGGCCCTGGGCAAGGAATTTGCCCTTCTCTTGGATACTCAACGAAGATTGCAACTTTGAGATGTTCGCATTCATGTCGGCGAACATGCGATCATATCTTGCATTGGTTTCACTCTGGGAGTTGATAAACTAGTTTATTGTATCCTCGAGGTTCCTCCGCGGTGGAATAATATATGGAGCTCGAGGAGGTGGTGCTTGCTATAATTAAGGGGGGGTGGAGTTGGGACAACCTGTGAATGTGGGTTCATCGCAGCTTATGGTCGTCCGTAGTTTAAACTAGGGTGGTTTCTCTATGAAGGGTTGAACGAGTTACCATATGGGGCATTAAAATGTCCCTTGAACCCTCCTATAGCATCCACCTGCTCGGTGTGCATGGCTTTGTAGCCGGAAATTATCGGGCTTGTCTTTGTGGAATAACCCACCTCACAGATATCACACACCTTTTTCTTTCGCGACACGGATGGATCGGGAGATATCTCTCAATCGGCTATCAAGTAAATCTTTCATTTCTCTTTGAAACTGATCAAATCGCCGGTCTATTATGGTATAACTATCCAATTTGAATAGACCCGATGCATTAGGCGTAGTCGATACTTGTTTAGGTCGGATTTGGGTATTAGGATTAGATGAGTCCCATGCTTGAGTAGTCTCTGATATATACTTAAGATGGGCCTCGACATCGCTAGAGTCTAAGTCCCAAAAAGGTCCTTCACACATTATTTGTACAAGTTGTTTAGAAGCCACTGTCAACCCATTATGGAAGAAAGAGATCAAGTGGTGTTTTTCAAAATCATGATGGGGGCATTCACTTACTAACTCTTGGAAACGTTCCCAACACTTGTCAAAAGGTTCATTATTTTGTTGTCGAAAAACTTGGATTTGAGTATTGGCAATGTTGGTCTTGTACGGTGGGTAGAATTTTGAGATAAATTTGGATTGCATATCCCTCCAGAAAATAACAGAGTTCGGGGGTAAATACCAAAGTCAGGTCTTGGATTTATCCTTTAAGGAAAAAGGGAAAAGCTTTAGGCGAACGACATCCTGCGTGCAAGCTTGGTCACTAAATGTGTCGCATGCCTCTTCTAACTCTCTTATATGCAGGTATCATTTCTCCGAATCCATGCCATGGAAAGTAGGGAGAATCTGTATCATTCCATTGTGGAAGTGGAACTTACCATCATTATACGGGAGTAAAATGCAACCTGGGGTGACAGTTCATTCTGGAAAGAGTAAGTCTTTCATGGGACGATAAGGTGGGTGTCCCTCTCCAGTGCTAAAACTAGCGGCGTCAAACATCGCTCTCTCTTCAAGTGACTCAAAATACTCACTCGGTGTCCTAGATGGGTGAGTCAAGGATTGACTCAGGGTGTAACTAGCAATAGAGTTCTCAGGGGTAGGAGGTGGAACCCAAAACTGTGGAATGCGAGGCGTGTGGGGACTATCAGAGTTATACTCAACGATTGGATTTTTGTGAATTCGGGTTGGAGTATTTTGAGGAGTTTGAGTTTTTTCAAGATTTTGCATTAAAAGCTTGTGAGAGATGATTTTTTATTTTGATTTTTTTTCTTTTTTTTTGGTCTAAGCTTTAGATTAACTCGATCCAACCTAAGTCTACCTAAATCCCCAGCAATGGCGCCAAAAACTTGATGCGACCACAAATGTGTATCTAGTGTTCTTGCTGATATAGGCTCAAGTGCAAGCCTGTCGCGTTAGTAATAAACCCGATAAGTCGGGATCGTCTCCACAGGGAAATAGGACGAATAAGCATAACGACATTGGAAATATTGAGAACCCTAGCTTTGAATCTAAATGAAATGAAAAGATGATTTGGGGGATGAAACAACTACGACTAGATGCAAATTTTAGGGTAACTACTAACGAAACTAAGGACTAACAGTATGTAACTATGCTAATTAAACTAAATGATGATGATAGATGGACTGAAAATTTAACTATGAGATAAGAACAAGAAGTTGGATTACAATCCCCCACACCCTAGTAATTCACTTCGTAGGATACTAGATTCGGAATTAAAATTTTAAATGAACCCAGTCTTTATTAATCCCAAGCATTCCATATATGAGGGATCGTAGACCGCACCATATGAAATCAAAGGTAATAACAAAGCGGTGTCGCAATAACCGATACACGCCTCGTACTCTTAAACATCTTGGTTACCTAGGACAAATGAGATCAAAAATCCTACGACGGTTGCAACAGTTACGCAACACGATTCATCTAAGATTTTACTTCAAAAGTCTATTTCCCATTATCGTGAATTACATCGGGTGGGGTTCATGCATCCCAACCCTTAGAAATTTAGCTAAACATGATTAAATTAAAAGAAAATGTGGATTGAAAAGAAGAAAACATCATGATTAATAGAAACTTAGAATAAAAGAGATGCAGGATTAATAATTAACAAATCGAGGCAATTATGAAAGAAGAAATGGAAAGAAATTACTTGTATTGAAGAATCAAACTTGAAATCCTTACAGCAAAACTCTTGTTGAAATCTAGGTTTTTTACTACAAAAACCCTCCAATCCTAATTAGCTAACCTAAAAAATCGAACTCCTATTATTTTGTAACTAATCTAAATAAATAGCTCCAAAATTTACAAGAGTTTGACCCACATAAAACTATAAGAAAGAATAGAAAAATTCGTCAAAATCCAATGCGGTCCAGACCCATCGGGGGAGGCAGTTCAGATCGACCCCTTATTTTAAACAAAGTTCCTTAGCTTAAGGCGGTCCGGATCCTTTTTAGAAAAAAGGTCAGGATCGCACCCATTTTCTATACAGTGACATTTTTACCAGGGCGGTCCGGATCCTTTTTTGGAAAAAGGTCCGGATCGCCTAGCTTTTTCATACAGAACTTTTTAGGAACCGGTTCGGACCCTTTTCTGGGCGATCCGGACCTCCTGCCTTTTTCATTTAGGGATCTTTTTCTTGTTCCTTCTCAACTTCAAATCTTTGTAATTTTTTCACCATAGCTTGGATTGACTTGTCGTTTCTTCCAATGCTTTTGAAATTGGATTGTCCTCAACTCTCTAGTTGGCTTTAACTCCAGACGATGGCTAAAAAATTACGAAATTGCCCTCTGACTTCATTCATTGCTTTTCCAGTTTCTTTCCTCCTCAATGCTTCAAATACCTTCAAAACTCATGTGAAATACACAAAACTAGATGTTGTTAGAAGGAGTCAGTAGCAAAGAAATGTGATAATTACACTCATTTTACGTTACTTGAGATAATAAAAGTCTTTAAATTAAAGGGATAAATTCGAAAGAATTTGAGCCTAATCAAGTAGTTCAAATTTTTTACGTATAATTGATTCATATATTTGAAATGACTATGCAATCATATTATTTCACATGATGTTTTTTACTCGGTTACTTATTTATAGCATACATTACAATCAGGGACTAATCTTTCGTTCTACCCACGACTGTATTATTTGTCTTGAAGGACTCAGATGTTTGAGGGACTGCATACGGAATGCCTCTCTTAGTATTGGCTTAGCACGGTTACTTTTATCTTCACTTATCTGGATTGATTATATCCAATTTAATTGGATTGATTTAATTGTATGTATTTTCTATTACCCTTAAGCCTCTAAGAAGATAATTATGGGTTATTTGTTTGGAACCCATCCCCACCTATTACCAACTCTATCCCTATGTTGTTACAAATTTCCAGGAACCCGTTCTCATATCAAATTATTTGAATCTTCGTCTTATTGAAACTCTTAAAATAACTCTTTTATTTCATATTTGAACTGTCTAAAATAAGGATTATCTACTTGGAAAACTTGCTTATGTTTTTCAAATTTCAGATGGATCCGGGGAATAGAGCAGACAATAATACTCCGCACAATAATAATAATAATGCTTCTTCTCGCATTACCTTAAGAATTTGTACACCCAGAAAATCAGCCGAGGAAATGAAGCTCCTATTTTAATATCCTTTGTTACTACGTATAAGTGGATGTATTATGTTTAGTCCTAAACTTATGTCGCACTTTTCTTTCCCAATTTTACTTTTGCTCTCTTGGGAGAATATGTAATAAATTTGTGTTTTTTATTTTCTGATGTAAGAAACTTTATAATTCCATATTATATGATATTAAGGCATGCCACTATCTTAAAATATGTTTTATTTCCGCAACATATATTTATTTTCCCGTTACATTTCTAAACCCAACCTCCAACTCACTCCTGATTATTCGGGACGTGACAACATGGTATCAATGCAGTTATATTTAAACCATGTTCTTACTCCTATGCGGGACATATAAATATAACTAGTTTACAAATTGTGTAACTTCTTAATATTACGTTCTATACTAATTGCCTCTCTTACAGTAATGAATGTGTGGATAACATCTATTTGAACACGGAGGGTATCAATCAAGACCAGTTCAGTAAAACTGTTCGGGAGGAGGGATTCAATAAGTTATGCAAGGTTATTCGAGACATTGACCGGGAATGGGCTATTATTACCCCAAATATTAAACATCATTTACTGACATAACGCTTACTCGGTGATGAACAAGCCACAAAGCAAGATCGAATGTTTGCAGAGGACGACGAAATCCTTCAGACTGTGATTCATTTTGCATGGGATGTCACCCCAATGAATGAACTTCGCAGTACTCTGCCAGTATCACCCGAAGACTATGGTCCCGATTTACCAGTTCTCGACGTTACTACATCGTCAAGTTCAAGCTCAGGAGATTCCAACGAGTAAGGAGGAGAAGAGGAAGGACGTCTTATTGCTACCCAAAAGGACTTATCACTGTTGTAAAATAAATAAACTTGTGTGAGCTAGAGGTTTTAAGTAGAGTGTTACGTTAAGTAGAATGTTACGGTAATATTATATATCAACTAGTAATTTCTTTACTTATGAGACTTGGTTAATTATGTTGTTCCAATTTTCCTAAGAGAATAAAGTTGAGAGACCTTATGTGTTAATATATTCTATTTTTTTCTTTTCCTTATAACGTTATGCTTTAAAATTTGTCTATTTATATAGGATGGTGAATACACGCAACATTAACAGTACACCCCGATCCGAAGCAACATCAACCATTCCATCCACGGCTATGGATAGCATAGCTAGATGTCTACAAGAACTCACAGGACTTACACAAACCCGACAAATTCTTACACCTGAAGCCAATATATCAATAGAAGCTCGACGAATGAATGCATTGAAGGAATTTTTATGACAATGACCCCCAGCTTTTTATAGGAAACCCAGGGCTATAGAAGCATAAAGTTGGTTTCAAAAAATTTTGAAAGTTTTGAATGGAGTGGGTATTATACCTGAACTTCGAGTAAATTTGGCAACATATTTATTTGAAGGTGAGACAGATTATTAGTGTCAAGCGGTAAAACGTACCCAGAATATGGAAAACTGTACATGATTACAATTTGAGGAAATATTCTTCAGAAAATATTTTCAAAAGCATTACGTGACCAATTGGCAGTGGAGTCTTTAGGGCTTCAACAGAATAGTATGACCATAGCACAATATGAGGCTCGATTTATAGAACTTTCTCATCACGCTCAGTAATATGTCGACAACGATGTTAAGAAATGCAATCATTTAGAACGAGGGCTTCAAGCCAGTATCAAATCTTTTCTCATCCCTTTGCAGATTTGTGATTTTGGGAAAATGATTAATATATCCAGCCTTATTGAGAAGAATCTGACTCCTAGTAGGATAACTCGTGGCAGCACCTCTTTCCAGAATAATTCAAATCGGTATACACCATCTTTTCGTCTAGAATCGCCCTAATTTTAAGAATGAGGGGCGATGTTTTAATCAAATTCAACACCATTCTTCTATTCGATGCTGTGAATGTGATGCTCTTGGTCATATTAGGCCTCAATGTCCAAAAATTCATAAGCCCAATCCTCGACCCCCTACCAATACCAGAAAAAATTACAACCCACAACGAAACATGGGAAAACCTCCAATGGTATGCACTACGACTAATCCAAGAACTCCTCAAGGGAATTTTAAACAAGGATCTACATCTAATCCACCCACTCAGGGCTGATCTTTTGCACTGTTGACTCAAACGGACAGCCACAACGTGATAAAAGGTATTATTCTCCTTAGTAACCTTAAGGCACATGTATTAATATATTTAGGGTCATCTCATTCTTTTGTTAGTACAAGGTTTATGAATTTAGTAGGTATTTTTCCTGTTACTTTGGATCACCCAATTTCCATAAGTATGCCTAACGGTAATATTGCTAGAATGTGACAGATTTGCAAAAATTGTGAAATCAGACTTGATGTTGGAAACATCATCATTGACCTCGTAGTTTTAGATGTAGTGGGTTTCGAACTAATTATCGGAATAGACTCTTTAACTACTAACAATGCCTTTATTGATTATGCGTCACGAAAAGTTATATTTCAAAATACTATTATCGAAGATGGTTAATTTCAAGGTCAATATTTCAGGACTTCCTTTGACGTATCTTCTTATGCGTTAAAAATTCTTAATAATTACCATGATGTATTTCCTAAAGATCTACCTAGAATTCCCCCGTCTCGATAAATTGAATTTGTAATTAGTTTGTTCCCCAATACGACCCATATTTCCATACCACCTTATCGTATGGCACCTTTGGAATTATGAGAACTTCAAATTCAACTGGATGATTTATTGGCCAAAGGATTTATTAGACCTAGTTCATCTCCCTGGTGTGCTCCAGTTTTGTTTGTAAAGAATAAAGACCAATCAATTCGATTATGTATAAATTATCGTAGGTTGAATCAAGTTACAATTAAAAATAAATATCCATTACCTAGAATCGGTGATTTATTTTACCAATTACGAGGAGCTAAAGTATTTTCAAAAATCGATTTACGTTCAGGATACCATAAGTTAAAGGTGAGAGAGGAAGATATTCCAAAGACACCTTTAGGACTTGATATGGATATTTTGAATTCTTAATAATCTCATTTGGACTTCTAATGCTCCAACCGCTTTTATGGACTTAATGCATCGAGTGTTTCAACCATTCTTGGATCAATTTGTGATAGTATTCATCGATGATATCCTAATATACTCACAAAATATAGAAGAACATGAACATCATTTACGAATCATCGTAGATACGTTACGATGTCATCACTTGTATGCTAAGAAGAGAAAATGTGATTTTGTTATGAAAGAGGTGAAGTTTTTGGGACACGTAATTACCGAATTAGGAATTCAAGTAGACCTCATAAAAAATCTCGTAGTGGTGGAATGGTCATAACCTACAACAATAACTGAAGTCCATAGTTTTTTGGGATTAGATGGATATTACCGAAGATTTATAGAAGGGTTTTCTACTATCGCTCTAACTCTTATGAAATTAACTAGAAAGGACACATGCTTCGAATGGACTCTAGAATGTACCCAAGAGTTCCATACATTAAAAGAACGCTTAACCACTACACTTGTACTTACCGATAATTTTCTTTTTGTGTGTGTTGTTGTTGAAAGCCAAGTTAGTCAAAATCCTCAAAGTACCTACAAAATAATATCAAACTCAAGTGTAGAGCGGTAAGTAAGGATGTCAATCCACTTCAAGGGGGTAAGATAGAGACAACTCAATTGTAATTCAATTTTTATTTTCTTTTTGGAATTTTTCTTTTCTATTTTTTTCTTAGCTTTTTCAAATATTAAAATAATTAGGGTGAGGATGTGAAAAAAGACTAACTAAAATGAAAGATCAAATTACAAACTAAAATGAAAAATAAAGTCTAACACAAAAATATGAGACAAGTGAGGTAAATAAATGTGAGAACAATCAAGGAGTGGGATTACACCACAAATTTTAGCTATTCTAACTAATTAGTTTAATTAATTGAATTCTCCAAAATTAATATCAAAAATTACAAATAAACTCTCGTTGCAAATGTAATTTTAATAGTAACGTTTTAGAAAATTAATTTTAACCCCCACAAATCTAGAAAAATAGATCTACACTCCTTTTAATTAATCACCCACTAGGATCGATCGATTAAAATTTATGTAAATCTAGAAAATGAATTTTAGAGTTGAAATACAAGGAATAATACCACACTTAAGAAACCCCTATCTCTAGTTCGAATCTAAAATGGGTATTATAACTTAGAATTTTGATTTTCTCTCGAAAATCATTTACCCTCTCTCGAGGCGTAAATTTAAGGGTGAGGGATCAAAATTAATATTCAAAGGGAATTTTCGATTAAATTAAAATAACATCAAATAAGGGTTCCCCCCACCCCTTGAAAGGATATCTAGCCTAACATGGTATGAAATTTGACAAATTAATAATCAAAGGCATAAAATAAATGAGAAGAGAAGAGAACAATCAAACTCAATCTCTTGAACTGAAATTGAACTCCTATTTACTTGAAATAAAGCACCATCCATCCAATATGATCATCCAATAGTAATCAATTCAATATAATACTCAATTGAATTACTCACATTTTATCCTCACAAATCTCTAAAAATAAAAATAAAAATAAAAACTATTTACAAAATATTTTCCTAATTTATTTTCTAATCTGACCTGTCTCTCTACTTTTATCTAGAATTTTCTCTCTTTATTTACATGATAATGGATGAATTCAACTACATCAATCTATTATGAAATAATTTCTAAAAATGCAAAAATTCATTATAGATGGGTGGGGTGGAATTCATCCTAGAGATAAATTTCACTACACACCTCTATATTGAGATATTTGCTAAAAATGCAAATACTCTCTAAAGAGCAGTGTAGAGAAATTTATCACACAAGAGTTAAAAAAATGAGATCTTAGATAATAATGGATGAATTCAACTACATCAATCTATTATGAAATAATTACTAAAAATGCAAAAATTCATTATAGATGGGTGGGGTGGAATTCATCCTAAATATAAATTTCACTACACGCCTCTATATTGAGATATTCGCTAAAAGTGCAAATACTCAACATAGAGGGATGTAGAGAAATTTATCACACAAGATGTAAAAACTAAATTGGAGATTTTTTTTCCTAATGGATGAATTCAACTACATCAATCTATTTTGAAATAATTGCTAAAAATGCAAATATTCATTATAGATGGGTGGGGTGGAATTCATCCTAGAGATAAATTTCACCACACACCTCTATATTGAGATATTTGCTAAAAATGCAAATACTCTCTAAAGAGGGGTGTAGAGAAATTTATCACACAAGATGTAAAAACTAAATTTGAGATCTTTTTTCCTAATGGATGAATTCAACTACATTAATCTATTTTGAAATAATTGCTAAAAATGCAATAATTCATTATAGATGGGTTGGTAGAATTCATCCTAGAGATAAATTTCACTACGCATATCTATATTGAGATATTTGCTAAAAATGCAAATACTCTCTAAAGAGGGGTGTAGAGAAATTTATCACACAAGGTTTAAAAACTAAATTTGAGATATTTTCTTCCAATGGTCTTCATCTTCCTTAAATAATAAGAATGGGGCTAAGGGTAAATTGGGTAGGGATTAAATGGACATGAGGGGTGTGAGGATAAGTTGGGGTTAAAATAGGGAAATGCACAAATGTGCATGGGTTGTGTGAGGTCATGTGTGAAGTGGGGTAATGAGGTAATGGGGATAAAAAAAATAGATTTATTAAAATGGGGTTAGGGGTAAAATGGGTATAAGTGGGTTAAAAGAGTTTTAAAGATGTGTGGGCATTTGTTTGTTTGTTTGGCTTTTGGTTTTTGGCAGCTCACGGATTTGGCTATGCAATAGGAGAAGTGGGTATTTGGGTTGAGAAGAGATTGGTTAATGGTGGGAAGTGAGATCAAGCTTTGGTTGAATGGGGTTGTATGGCTGGGTCATGGGTTTAGATGGGTGGATCTGCGTTGGGCCGATGACTCAGGGTCGAGATAGGTTCCATCCAGATTAGTCTTTTTGACAGCGGGTAGGCGGGTTGGTGGAGATCGGGTTCTGCCAGGGTCGGAAGGTGGTCGGACTCCTTTCGGGTTCACGGTTTCTATTGCAGGTGGGTCGCTCCGGTTTGGGCAAGGGGCGATAGGAGGTGGGAGGTCTGGTTAGGGGACACAGGCGTGGTTCCGGGCTACTGGGGGTGATTTGGAGTGGCTGGAGGTGAAGAGAGGTTAATGGAGGTCTGCAGCTGGCGGCGGTGGGTCAGGCAAGTGGAGGTAGAGCCGCGGTTTGGTTTTTTTGGTCGGGTTGAGGGTATGTAGGTTTGGGAAACAGGATGGTTCCAGCGAGATGGTCGCCAGAGGTAGTTGGATGTGGTCAGAGTTTGAGAGAGGAGGGTTTAAATGGTGGAAAGAAGTTGGTGTTTTGGTGAGAGGAGAGAGAAAGAGGTTGAGGTTGAAGATGTTGGAGGGAGTAGATGGGTGTGTGAAGGTATAGGAAATTAGGGTGAGGTGAGTTGTTTTGGTGTGAGTAAGGTGTATGGTATTAGGGTCTGAGGGGTTGTGTATGTGTTTAACTTATGACCCCTAAAAAAATAAACTAAAAATAAAAAAAAAATAAAATAAAATAAAATTTTAACTAAACTAAAAAAATAAAAATGATACGACACGACACACTATACAAACTCTAAAAAAAACTAAACACAACTAAAATAAAAACTATAAAAATAAAAAACTAATAAAATAAAAATAAAAAAATGAAATAATAATAAACTAACTAAAAATAAGAAAATATAAAAACTAATACACGACGCGCTAAAAATATAAAAATCCTAAAAATATATACATGACTCAATAAAATAAAATAATAAAATAAAATAAACCCTAAAAATAAAATGACACAAATAAAATAAAATGGAACAAACTAAACACACACGGTTTGGGACAAGTTTAGGTAGGTTTAGGGTAGGCTAGGGTACGGGATAAGGGTAATTAGCTCCATAATTCGTACAATTGCCTTGAAATACACATTTGAACACCGCAATGTGCATTCGACCTACAAAATAGACAATAAAGGGCATAAGACCCAAATTATCAAGAATTAGCAACTAAAATACGTCTATTCGGGGTACAAAATGTACACTTTTGTGTGCTTATCACTTACCATACCTTCTAGTAATGTAGGTTATGACGTGTACACCGATGCCTCTTTACATGGATTAGGATGTGTACTTAGCTGGAAAGGTCATAGCGTACGGATTGCGACAATTGAAGATTCACGAATGAAATTATCCAACACATGATCTTGAGCTAGCCACTATTGTCTTTGCTTTAAAGATTTGGCGATGCTACTTGTATGGAGTGGAATTTCAACTTTTTTTCGACCATAAAAGCTTAAAGTACATCTTTACTAAAAAATATCTAAACCTACATCAACGTAGATTGATGGAGTAATTAGAAGATTATGATTTCCAACTACACTATCATCTAGGGAAAGGCAACAAAGTAGATGATGCTTTAAGTCGTAAAACTAATGGAAGATCAACAGGAATACTTGCTTATCAGCTCATGCTCACATTGATTCACTACGACTTACAATACAAAGATTTCGCTACTTTTCAAAACATCATAGCTTACCCATCTCTTCAAGCCAGAATCATTGGGCAACAAGCTACGGATAAATTTCTTACCAGACAACGACGGAAGATTGAATATGGGAAAGCTAGGCCAGAATAGACATACCATCCTTCTAAAGGAAAAAGGTTTCAAAATCGTATATGCGTAACAGCAGGCCCCAAACTAAAGGAGGAACTTTTGTGAGAAGCTCATCATTCTAAATTTATAATTCATTCAGGTAACACCAAAATGTACCAAACCCTCAAAAAGAACTTTTGGTGGGAAGGAATGAAATAAGAAATTTGAACTTTTATTGCTAAGTGTCTAACGTGCCAATAAGTCAAGATTGAACATCAACAACCCGATGGACTCTTGCAACCTCTTCCTATACTAACCTGGAAATGGGATCATATTACTATGGACTTTGTTAGTGGATTACCCCTATAGTTCAGGGCTATAATTCAATTTGGTTAATTATAGATTGATTAACCAAGTCAGCTCATTTTCTTAAAGTACGTACTACTAATTCCTTACAATGACTCGGCAACTTATATCTTCAAGAGATTGCTAGATTACATGGAATTCCTTTAACTAGTGTATCTGACCGTGATCCTAGATTTGCGGGACATTTTTGGCAAGCATTACAAACAGTTCTGGAAACCAAACTCTTTAAGTACCACGTATCATCCTCGGACTGATGGACAATCAGAACGATATACGAACTCTAGAAGATATGTTGAGAGCATGTACTTTAGATTTAGCAGGGAACTGGAGTGATCATTTGGCGCTAGTAGAATTTTCCTATAATAATAGCTATCAAGCTAGCATTCTGACCTCTCCATATAAAGAACTTTATGGAAGACCTTGTCATTCTCCCCTTTGTTGGAAGGAGTTCAGGGAAAATCATATTTTCGGGCCAAAGATTATTCTCAAGACTATTGAGAAAGTATGCTTAATCAAAGAGAGATTGAAAAAATCCCAAAGCCGACAAAAAAGTTATGCTGATAATCGCAGACGCCCCCTGGAATTTCAAAAAGGAGTTTTTTTCAAGCTATCACCTCGAAAGGGAATTATTAGATTTAAATGAAAAGGGAAACTGGCACCACGGTACATTAGACCTTTTGTTATTTCTAACCGTATCGGACCAGTCGCATATCAACTAATATTACCCCCTGATCTCACTCAACTACACAATTTATTCCATGTATCTCAGTTAAGCAAGTATATTGCAGATCCAAATCACGTTAATTCATGGGATGGACTATCAATCCAGACTAACCATGACTTTGAAGAGCGACCCATTCAAATCTTAGATACTCAGGACCGAGTACTTTGCACAAAGACCATTTCGTTAGTAAAGATTATTTGGAAACACCACGGTCAAGAAGATGCCACATGAGAACTCAGAGACACCATACACAAACAATACCCATAATTATTTTGAAGATAATTTCGGGACAAAAAAAATTTTGGTAGGGAGAATTGTAAGACCCGGGTAATACGTGTTCTAATTCAGTTCGTTAAACCACGTGAATGAAAAACAAGTTATGTTATGACATGAAAACAAATTATTAAGTATCATTAACATTAAATACTAGGAAATGAGAAGTTTTAAAGCTATCCTTAAAGTTTTCATCATTACAAAACCACCCCTAAAGATTTAAAATGACTTTTTACTATTCAAATATCCAATTTGACCTCACATTTCCTTACAAATACCTTCCTTACTTTCTAAAATTATAAACCAACCCAACCCCACATTCTCTAACTTCTTAAAATTTTAGAAAGGCCCCTCAAAGTTGGAAAACAATGCATAAACACCTTAAAACTTAACAAAAACTTTACAAGGACTAAATTCAAAGATTTCTCCATCTTCCTTATCAGCAGAACTGATAATGTTTGACAAACAACCATTAGAATAAACCGATACCATGCTTTACACCTTTGAGACTCTTTCACCCCATAGGTTCTCCTAAGTTTGTCTTTTTAGACCACAAAATACCACCTCATATTTCAACCACTGAACTCACCATTAACCCCCTATAAAAATCCCATGTGAGGGAGAAGAGTTTAGTACAAACAGTGACAGAATTCAAAGCTCCAAAATTCAGCAACTTCGGGTACCTTGTAATTTTATGTTTAGTTTTCAATTATTTTACTTTGGTTGTGTTTTTGCAGTAGAATAGAGTTTAAAAAAACTCTTACACGCTTTCTGTAACATAGAACTCTCAAGTTTTGAGCAAAAATCCGAAAATCACCATTGAAGCTTGAGCTCCAATGGTGGATTTTGAATTTTTTATTCTAAACCTATTTTATAGTGATAAACCTTTACTTTATACTCATATTATCTTCACCGTGAAGTTAATTTCAGTATGGTATCTTTGTCAGTTCAAAATCAAAGATTTTCAGTTTTGACCACAAAAAATTTAGAAACAAAATTCTCTTTATCCAGGATGAATTAATCCTTCAAACCAAGACTAATTTATTCAAAAACAACCTAGCAACCAAACCTTATTACTGTTGTGGTTCGAATAATACCCAAAATCCATTCCTTTTTTAGTGAAAATTTTGATATTTCTCAGTCCATGGAAGTAAGCTTTACAGTTTGTCTCAGTACCTTAAAGTTATACATTTGAAATCCTTGTGAAAAATAAAAGAAAATGGCTTTTGAATGAACTGAAATGGTTCTCTATCGAAGGTTTAATTTGAAGAAAAAATTTCTAAAACCCTAGGTCAAACGTCGCAAGATTGAAGATGCGTGAAGGCCACGTTCTCGAGTGAGGTCAAAATCAGCGCGTGGGACCTTTGACCTAGCGCATGTGAGCGCGTGACCAGTTAAAAAATTCGAAAACAAATTCCAAAAATTCTATTTTATTTTTTGGTCAAAATGGTATATTTTAACACCATGTTTGGACTTCCAAAACTCAAAAACGACATAGACCCTAGTTTAACCTTTAAATTTTAAAGTTTAATGTTTGCACATAAACCCCTGAAATTTTTTACCTCTATAATTTTACCCCAAATGTTTTTTATAACTTTTAGACCTCATTTGCAATGAAAAAGTCTTCTGGCACATGTCTAAACAAGTTAAGGAACTTTGTGAAATAAAAGTTTAAGTTTATTTATAAATTAAACCCCGAAAACTTATTTTTATCGCAAATATAAGTTATTTCGTATTTCAACACAAGTCATACACTTCATTCTTACAACATATATATACATATATATATATATATAGACTTGTATGGAATACCTTACTGTTTACTAAGAACTCGACGGCCTATTTCAAAACACTAAGTAGGTGATTTCTTATTCAATATTATTTCTCGCAATGCTATTGAATTACGCCTACCGTTGATATCACTTTGTGATAGACCCATTATATCATATTCTCATTGTGGAACTCATTTAAGTAGTTCAAATTTTTTACGTATAATTAATTCATATATTTGAAATGACTATGCAATCATATTATGATATTTTTTACTCGGTTACTTATTTATAGCATACATTACAATCATGGAATAATCTTTCGTTATACCCACGACTGTATTATTTGTCTTGAAGGACTCAGATGTTTGAGGGACTGGATACGGAATGCCTCTCTTAGTATTGGCTTAGCACGGTTACTTTTATCTCCACTTATCTAGATTGATTATCTCCAATTTAATTGGATTGATTTAATTGTATGTATTTTCTATTACCCTTAAGCCTCTAAGCAAATAATTATGGTTTTTTGTTTGGAGACCATCCCCAGCTATTACCAACTCTATCCTAATGTTTTTACAAATTTCCAAGAACCCGTTCTCATATCATATTATTTGATTCTTCATCTTAGTGAAACTCTTATACTAACTCTTTTAAATCATATTTGAACTATATAAAATAAGGATTATCTACTTGGAAAATTTGCTTATGTTTTTCAAATTCCAGATGGATCTGTGGAATAGAGCAGACACTACTACCCCGCATAATAATAATGCTTCTTCTCTCATTACCTTAAGAATTATGTAAACCCCAAAAATAAGCCAAGGAAATGAAGCTCCTATTTTAATATCTTGTTTTACTACGTATAAGTGGACGTATTATGTGTAGTCCTAAACTTATGTCGCACTTTTCTTTCCCAGTTTTACGTTTGCTCTTTTGGGAGAATATGTAATAAAGTTGTGTTTTTTATTTTCTGATGTAAGAAACTATGTAATTCCATATCATATGATATTAAGGCATGCCACTATCTTAAAATATGTTTTATTTCCGCAACATATATTTATTTTCCAGTTACATTTCTAAACCCAACCCCCAACTCACTCCTGATTATTTGAGACGTGACAACATGGTATCAGAGCAGTTATATTTAAACCAGGTTCTTACTCCTATGCGGGAGACACATAAACACACACACACACGTACACACACACACACACACACACACACACACACACACACACACACACACATATATATATATATATATATATATATATATATATATATATATATATATATATATATATATATATATATATATATATATATATATATATATATATATAAAACTATTTTATCATTTTCGTAACTTCTTAATATTACGTTGTATACTAATTGCATGTCTTACAACAATGAATGTGTGGGATAACATCTATTTGAATACGGAGTGTATCAATCAGGACCAGTTCAGTAACACTGTTTAGGAGGAGGGATTCAATAAGTTATGTATGGATATTCGAGACATTGAACGGGAATGGGATATTGCTACCCCAAATGTTAAACATCATTTACTGACATGTCACTTACTCGGTGATGAACAAGCCACAAAGCAAGCTCGAAGGTTTGCATTCAAACTGCGATTCATTTTTCATGGGATTTCTCCCCAATGAATGAACTTCGCAATACTCCGCCAGTATCACCCGAAGACTATGGTCCCGATTTACCAGTTCTCTACGCTACTACATCGTTAAGTTCAAGCTCGGGAGATTCCAACGAGGAAGGAGGAGAAGAGGAAGGAGGTCTTATTGCTACCTAAAAGGACTTATCACTGTTGTAAAATAAATAAATTTGTGTGTGCTAGAGGTTTTAAGTAGAGTGTTACGTTAAGTAGAATGTTACATTACTATTATATATCAACTAGGAACTGATTTACTTATGAAACTTAGTTAATTATGTTCCAATTTTCGTAAGAGAATAAAGTTGAGAGACCTTATGTGCTAATATATTCTGTTTTTTTCTTTTCCTTATTACGTTATGCTTTAATATTTGTCTATTTATATAGAATGGTGAATACACGCAACATTAACACTACACCCCAGTTTTGCCTTTGCTCTCTTGGGAGAATATGTAATAAATTTGTGTTTTTTATTTTCTGATGTAAGAAACTTTATAATTCCATATCATATGATATTAAGGCATGCCACTATCTTAAATATGTTTTATTTCCATAACATATACGTATTTTCCAATTACATTTCTAAACCCAACCCCCAACTCACTTTTGATTATTCGGGACGTGACAAATGTCCCTCATTAACAGAGAGAAGTGTGTACATATATTAGAGAAAATAATATTAACATGATTTTCCTTGTGGAGATTAAAGTCAAAAATAACAACATTGATGTTGACAAGCATGGATTTTTTATAACTGGGGCCTTATTCATAATACTCCTAATCATGGCCCTGGTAGGGTATGGATTGTTTAGGATACAAATGTCTTGGATGTGGCAGAGATTAATAGCATGAATCAAGCACTATGTGCTAAAGTTTAAGTTAGAAATAGAGATAAATCCTTTATTTTCACTGGGACTTATGGTGATAATGAGAGAGCTCCTAGAATAAACTTATGGAATTATCTAGAAAGTGTTACAAACATGTTTAAGAGAGATCCCTGGATTATTGGTGGGGATTTTAATGTAGTCATAAGCAGCAATGAGAGGCTTGGAGGTAATGGGGTTGACAGGGAAGAGACTAGTGATTTCAATCAGTGTATTAGTAATATTGTGGTTGACGATTTCCCTATTAAAGGCAATTGGTTTACATGGAACAATGGAAGATATGGAGATACAAATATTCAAAGTATAATTGATAGAATGCTACATAATTATGTTTGGCTTCAAGAGTTCATGGATTGAGAGGTTCAAGTGGATTTACCAGGTATATCTGATCACACTCCCTTGGTGTTGGTAATACAACTTGAGAAAGAGAACATTAACAAACCCTTTAAGCTCTTTAATTTCTGGATGAACCATAATGAATTTATTGAGATTTTGGAGAAATTGTGGGAATATCCTATAGCTGGTAATGTTATGTTTAGAGTGGCAAAGAAACTTAAATTCCTCAAAAAAAATTGAACAAGGTATAGTATTCCAACACTTCCTTAGAGTTAATGCTAAAAAGGTGGAATTTGATAGAATTCAGAATGATCTGGTCCAGAATGGGAGTGATGTTTTGCTTCTACGGGCTAAAACAGAGTGTATGAATGAATACTTAGAACTGAGGAATTTGGAAGACGAATTTTTTAAACAGAAATCTAGAATTGCATGGTTAGAATTGGGGGATAAGAATACTACCTTCTTTTAGAAAAAAAAAAGTTAAAAGCATATTAATAAAAATAAGATCCTTACCATTAAAAATGAATATGGAATACAATACAAATGTCAGCAAGATGTTCACAAGGAGGCCATGAGGTTCTTCAAGAAGCTTCTAGGTTCTACTCAGACAAAAATGTATCTCCTATCTTGATAAGCTTTATGAAATTAGGCAGAGATAGTTATTGAATGATCAAAAGGAAGTTTTATAAGCTGAGTTTACTCCTGAAGAAGTTAAAAGTTCCCTTTTTTATATTGATTATGATAAAGTCCCAGGCCCTTATGGTTATAATGCTGCTTTCTTCCAAAAAAAATGGAGTATTGTGGGTAAAGAAGTGATTGAAGTTGTTTTGTCCTTTTTTAGATCTGGGAGAATGTTAAAATAATGGAATAGTACTGTGATTTCTCTAATTCCTAAGTCTAATAGTCCTAATAATATAAAGGATATCAGACCTATCTCTTGTTGAAATACTACCTATAAGATAATTTCCAAGGTGTTGGTTAAAAGAATTGGGATAGTGATGCCCAAGTTAGTAAATAATAGGCAATCTGCATTTGTTAAGGGAAGAAGTATCACAGATAATGTGATTTTGATGCAAGAACTAGTTAGGGGTTATCATCTTAATTCAGGGGATCCTAGATGTGCTTTAAAAAATGTTATAATGAAAGCCTATGACTCTGTAAATTGGGAATTCATTTTGGATATTTTGAAAGTTATGGAGTTTCCTGAGAAAGTTTGTAATTGGATATGGAATGTGTTAGTACTACCAGTTTCTCTGTCAGTGTTAATGGAGGTGTGGATGGTTTCTTTAAAGGTATAATTGGGCTCAGGCAATGGGATCCTATGTCAGCTTACTGATTCTTGTTGGTTATGGAAGCTTTGTCATGGATAATTGATGATAAGATTAGTAAAGGGAAGTTTACTTTTCATCCTAAATGTAGAGATTTAAAAATATCTGATGTCATATTTGTTGATGATTTGTTTATTATGGCCAAAGATTATGTTAATTCCTTACAAGTGATTGATAGAGTGCTCTAGGAATTTAAACAAATGTCTGGATTAGGTGTAAGTAAACCTAAAAGTGAGATCGTTTTTACTAGAGTTAATGATGATGATAAAAGCAGTCTGGCCAGCTTGATGGGAATTAGAATTGGGAATTTACCAGTTAAATATTTGGGCATACATCCAATTTCTACTAGATTGAAAGTTAATGATTGTACTATCTTAGTTGAAAAATTATTGGGGAAGATTAAGAATTGGATAAACACCTGGTTTTGCTATGCAGAGAGGGTCTAATTAGCAATTTCTATTTTTAGGATCATTCAAGTGTATTGGATTAGTATATTTGTATTGCTTAAAAGAATTATCAAAGATATTAATCAAATTATGAGGAATTTTATATGGTTAGGGGTTGATCTTACTAAACATGGAGCTAAAGTTGCTTATGAAGATATATATGTTCCATTGGAAGAAGGGGGATTAGGCATCAATAACTTATGGGTATGGAATAATGTTTGCATGATGAGACATTTATGGGATGTGGCTAGAAAGAAAGACTCTCTGTGGGTGGATCCACTCTGTTATGATCAAACATGATACATTGTAGACTGTTAAAATGCCTAATGATGCTTCTTGGACATAGAGGAAACTTATGAAATTAAGGGGAAAATCTAGATCATTCATAAAATATTATATTGGCAAGGGGGAGGACAGCACTTATTTCCAGATTGATGATTGGAATGAGAAAGGTCCTTTCATTGAATGTTATGGGAGAAGTATTGTATATGATGCTAATAGTAATGTGAAGATTAAAGCTAGTGAATTTATTCAGCCTAGTGGTTGGAATTTTCCTAAACTTACATCTAATGATCTTAGGGAGATGGCAAGTACTAATATCAGACCTAACATGGATACTGAAGACTGGATTAAATGGGTGGTTGTTAAAGATGAAGACACTTATAAAGGTATTAGAGAGAGAAGACGAAAAGTTACATGGGTCAAAGTAGTGTGGTTCTCTAAAAGAATCCCTAAATGTGCTTTTTTATTATGGGTCACCTGCCTAAACAAAATGTGGGACTAAAAAGTTGGGGTATCATCAATGTTGAGAATTGTGTGCTCTGTGGAAGTGGGGTGGAAAATAGAAAACATCTTTACTTTGAGTGCTCCTTCTCTTATTAGATTTGGTTTAGAGTCCTTAAAGCCAACCTGATTAATCGATATCCATTAATCTTTGAAGATGAAATCAGTCTTATTAGTTATGGGAGTAAGGATTTCAAGTTAAATATTAGAAAACTGAGTTTATTCATTACTATATTCTATATTTGGAAAATCATGAACGATATTATCTTTAACAACACTTAGTGGAGATGATGAAGGGCTATAAAAATGTTGACAAAATGATGCGAGAAGCCACATGCAGATGGAGAAAAGTTCAAAATAATGTAGAAAACAAGGAGATTTGCAGTAACTGGGGATTATCAGGAACAAAAATCAAGATTTTTAGTTCAAGTATATATGCATGTCAGATTGATTGTCATTGTAAAAAGGGTTAAGATCTTATCTCGTAGATCTGATGATTTTTGTGAGAAACTTTTGTCGCTTTGACGTTCCCTGTGTTGGATTTGATGCTCTGAGTTTTTCTGGGGATACTAGCTAACTGGAATTTATACGATGATCCACACGGTTCTGATCTATTCCACCTTCGAAGATGTGCTTTCTTTTATCCAAGTTAGTTGATCTCATCTGCAAGAATGGCATATTGTTAGCTAATGAGAAGATATAGTTACATGTGTCAAAGCCAAGTTCCTTTTCCACTTAGCTTGATGTTTAGTGGTGTTTGAGCATTGGTTGATGATTCTACATGCATGATGTGTAGACTGTCAGTGAGGTTGCTTTGTTGCTGGTCTGAACTCCTCCTTTGTTGATTTTGTTCCTCAGATCTTCGATCTTTCTTATGATCTATAGGAAAAACCTTGTTTTCCTATTGCTCTGATCTCGTAGTTCCTAGATGAAGGTTTTGGGTGAATTGGAGAGAGAATGGTGTTTTGGTTTGAATGGTAATGGTTTTCTTTGAGAAGTGGTTTGGTTTCTAGAAAGTGTTTGATCTGACTGAGATATTGAACGGTCTTATCTTGGGTCTGTGTCGTGTTTCAATGGATTTGGTCATGTTGGATGCTTATTTATTCACTTTGAGGTGATGAACGCGTGTCCTTCTCTTGTCACTTCTTATTTTTAATTATGCAGCTATCCTAGTTTTAGGTTGAGCCGGGTAATTCTTTGTAGTTGGGTCTTGGTTGGATGGGATGGGCCTTTATTGTGGGTTGTGTCTTTGCTTGTGTGTAGGCCTGCGAGCCTTTTTGTGTGCATGTGCACTTTGTGGTTTGGCCTTGGACCATTGTTTGGACTCATTGTAATTTTCTTTGCTTTTGCCTTTTGGTAATATTATTCACATTTTACCAAAAAAAACATCTAAAAGCACAAAAAGTTGACTTTCCATGGAATTCAATTCTATGGATCGGGTAAGAATTGAATTTCATGAGAACCAATGTTTTATCAAACAGGCCTAAGTTTTATAGAAGTTAACTAAATTTTAGTTTTCGCAAGTCTTTTTTCTTTCTTTTTTTCACTTTCAAATGTGGATGGAAAGACTTGTTAAAATTAGAATTTTTAGTTGAATTTTAGCACAAAAAAATTTGTTTTATATACTTTCAAATGCTCACACACATAAAACGTGCCATGTGTGTATATTTTATGCGTTTCTATGTGATCTTCATTGGTATTATAAAATATTTTGTGTGAGAATCTCTGATCCTTGTTTTGTTTTTCTCTGCACAAACTTTATAATTAAATATCTACCAAATATAAGACTGTTTGAGACAAAATTTATATATTTGGAAAGGTCGACAAGATCTATCAAAAGAGATCCATGAAAGATATTCAATTTCAAGTTTGAAATTTCGCATTGCAATTTCCTACGTGTTTTTCAGTGGTGAAATTTTGCAAATTTTGCAATGTGAAATTGCAGTGTGAAATTCACACTAAAATTTCGAAACTTCACACTACGAAATTTAGCGGAAAATGCATGTTTTTACTAATTTCGCAATGTGAATTTGCAATGAGAAACTTAACAATGCAATTTCACAATGAAAATTTTCAGTGGTTGTCGGAGCATTGTTGGAGGGTCGTCGAAGTCACCTGTATGTATCGTCGAGTACTCGTCAGAGTCACTAGGGTGTTGCCCGAGTGTCACCGGAGCCGTTGGAGAGTCGTCAGAGCCACCGAAGAGTCGTCGGATTATCACCGGAGAGTCATCGGAGTGTCACCAGAGTTCATCGATGTGTCGTCAAAGCACGGAGATGTCATTCTGGAGATGCAATGATGGTGGTTTACCATAGTCACCAGAGACATGGAGTGAGTTGCAATAGAGAGAGAAAAGGAATTAACAATTGGTCAGTTATGGTAAAAGGTATTTTGATCCACTTTAAAAGAATAGGCGTCTCAATAAACATGTCTTACTCTTAGGTTTCATTATCCAAACGTTTGGCACCAGGGGATAACTAAACGCCTGTATTTTTATTTAGTAGTTCCGTACCCAAAAAAATTCTAGCTCTATGAGTGGTGAATGATACGTAATAAGAAAGTGTTAAGTCTTCAAATATGATCACCCCAATTAGGCGATTTTATTTAGTATTCTAATTCCACCAAAGTTTATTACAATTCTTAACCCATTCCGCAAATTTCACAATAATCAAATTGGGTGGTATGGATTTTTAAATTAATTTCGTACTCCAAACACTTCTTGAAGAACCAAACTAATGATTAGAATTGTGCTCACGGTTTCAATATTAGAAGTCTCCAACGTCATGATGCTCGAAAATTTGTTTTTGATATCAATTAAAAGTATTGTATGCTTTTGGTACATGTATTTATGGAAAATGTCGTGGGTAGAAAGAAATTACACAAGCAACTAACACAAACTCATGTTGCAGTGCAATAAAGTGTTGTACATTGTCTTGGAGTGAGTGATGTACAACACTCCGCTGCAATGCCACATCAGTTTGAATATTTTTTGTGTAATTTCTTTATACTTATAAGGGTGTTAGGTAGGGTGAAGTAGGTACACAGAATTCCAATAATGGAATTGTAATATAACGATCCTAACTCTTAGTGTACTGCTGCAGCTGGAGCTCCACTTCTCTTTTACATTGTTTTTAATAAAAAAGATTATGGGCCCATTTAGTTGTGGAAAACCCATTCCGGTTTTCTATTTCCAATTTTCATCTCCATTTCTAATTTTCATTTTTCATGGAGAATTTTATAGAAAACTAGAATACTCGTTCAAGTAATGAAACTAAGGTCCATTTCATCTCTTTTTTCCCACAAAAATCACCCTTATTGCAACATTACCATGGTTGTCATAGCAGCAGTGAGGTAGGGTTGGTGGTGGTGGTGGCGGCAGCGGCAGCGGCAAGCAGCAGTGTGGTGGCAGCAGTTGTGGTAGTGAGTTAAAATAAATTTTCCATTCAAAGGAAAATTTTTGGAAAATATTCTATTCGTGTTTTCCCAATGTTCTGAAAAATTGGAAAACTAGAAAAAAGGAAAATAATTTTCTAAATTGGAAAAAATAGACATTTGAACGTGTTTTTTATTTTTCTAGTTTTCTCAGAAATTATTTTCTAGAAAACAACCCTGTTTTCCACAACTAAACAGGGTCTACACATTTTCGATAAATAAATAAGGCAGACACATCAAATATGGGAATTTTTAAAGTGCAAAAAGTAATTCAAATAATTGAGCATAGCCTTGGACCTTGGTATCAACAAGTCTTTTTAGTCAGCTGAGCCCACTGACAGCATTCCCAAAATTCTCAATGGCGAGTATACAAGGGAAATGACTACTACATTTTGTCAAATACAGTATATTACGGACCATGAGCTTTAATCTAGTTGGATTGGTATAATATAATAAATATCCTGCGAACACAGACAGTGCATCACAGAACTGAAAACTTGAATCACACTAACACAGATGCATTATGAATTTACAACAAACATCTACAGTCAGGCTTTTATTTCAAATTAAAATTTTGTTCTATAAGAATCTCCAAAGAGCTTTCAAAATTGATGAGCCAAATCACACATTACCATCAGTTTAGGAGAAATAACTTATTGGGAGACCTTTATTTCTGATCCATTGCCAAGATCACCCTCCAAGCTCTAGAAACGTCTTTATGATTCCCATCATCTCGCCTCCAGGAAATCGCCCCAAACAACCCCTTGCCGATGCTATCTCATGAAACTCGAAAACGGAATCACCATTATAAGCTTGAAGCTGTTTGCTAATTTTCTCTTCTGTCCCCACACCATCTTCTAGAGCTTCGCCAGCCTTGACGATTGGAAGAGGGAAAGGATCAAGAGATGTTTGTAGAAGGACCGATTCTCCACCCACTGCACCTACGAAGTCTCTTAATCGACACAATGCAAATGGAACGGGTTCAAAGCTATGGTCCCCATATTCAACCGGTGTAGAGTGGTCCCCAGTAACACAAAGGGTGTATTCGAATTCCCCAGTTGATTCTGCTTGCCAAAGAAGCTTGGCAAGCTGACCTATAGCTCGATCAACAGCTTCCAAGCCTTTGAGTTTGAAAATGCTTGCTCTATCATGACCTGCATCATCTATTGCCTGAAATTACAGTTAATTGCCATGTTTAACATCGCGATTGTAGCATGAAAAGGCGTTGAATCAGAGTACTCAAACTTACATAAGCCCTTTGCCCTATGCATACGTGGGTAGCTGGGAGCATAAGATAATGTGGAATCTCAACAAACAATTCACACAATCATGCAATTTAGGCTCTGTTTGGTTAAGGTGAAATATTTTTCTTTTATAGGTGAGAAGTAAACTGTTGAAAAATATTCATTACTTGGCAAGCAAAATCAACTAGTGATTAGGTCTTGTTGAAGTGTGCCTATATAGGACATAGTTAACAGCCCATATACTCTCTCGGTTCCCAAATTAATAGTCTTAGTCCGTTCCAAATTAATATAGTGTTTCCAAAAATTATTTATAAAACTAGGTTAGATTGCAAAGTTACCCCTTCGAACAATTAGAAAACAGCAATCCAAGTGCATGTCTTCCATTCCTATGCATTCATCAGTTTTTGGAGGATAGATCTGAAATGTAATATTTTTCTTAAAATGTTTCGACTTCTTAAATGGAAAATGTTAATTTGGGACAAAGGTGGTATAAAAGGGACAGGAGGGATACTAAACAGGAACCAAAAAAAACATAAACACACCTTGTCCCTTTGCTATAATGTGTCTCTAGGGCACAACAAACCCCTTTGTAATTTTAATTGAACAAGAAATACGTGAAAATACATTTCACTGCTCTACTTACCCCAAAAACAACCTGAGCCTTTGGACGACAAAATTTCCCATTTTGTAATATAATTTATAGGGTGGTAGATTGATAGTATTCTGGAATGAAAACAATGGTAACATTTTTTTCAACTTTTCTTGTTTCTTTCAAATTTGGTCAAGTTTGGAATGCAGGGTGGGTTTGAAGAAATATGGAAAATCAAAGAGGAAAATTACGTCTTGTTCTCCTGTTACAAAGAGGAAAAATTATGTTACCACCTTAATATGAAGGAACCCAAAATCATAGCCATCGGATCGGCCAGGTTTGTGGTCATCCTCCCCTGGTACAAAAACATTGGGGCAAGACTGGAGAGGAGCTGAGAGTGCCTTGGCTATGGCAGTTGCTTTGGAGGTTAACAGGGTTCGATAATCTCCTGTTGCTCCCTGAGCTTCCAGGATATCAATACCGAGCGATAAGCCGAGGCCAGCTATAATCTTTGTAGGGGCTACCATGCATGGCCACAGCCCATGTTTCTCTTTGAATGGAGGAACCTGCAAAACATATGGTGAGACCAACCACAAGAATTTACAGTATCACACATAACAAAAAGATGCGCACACACAAATATCCCAATTCAGTCTTGTTCTTGTAAGACCAACTGTTTTCATCACGAATCCCAAGTTTACGTTTGCAGAAGAGTGTTTTCACAGCGTTCAGAACATTGCCTTCTGCTTAGGGTAAATTGCAAGATACCCCTGAACTATTAGCTAGTTGCAAATACCTCCCTGAACTATTATTTTTACAAAAAAAATCCTTGAACAACAATTTTATAAATAAAAAATAATAAATCCTTGAACCCTTCACACCTTTTGCAATTTCCCGGTTATGTGTCACTAAAAAAGGTTGTTAACAACACTGTTAATTGAGACATGATGGTATTTGCAACGTTTTCATAGTTTAGGGTTGTACTTTGCAATCATGGTAATAGGCCAATAGTTTACAGAGAATATCAATGAGAGCCAGTGTGTCAACATTCCAGACTCCATAAAACCCTAACTTTGCAAGACTAAATATCCATCAGGTGACACATTTAGCTGACTAAAATGTTCCTCTCCACTTTTGACACCTAGTGGCATAAAATCTTTCACCTTTTCTGGAAAGAATTTTCTATTTGAATGTGAACCCCAAAACAGTCAAAGCGTCCCCCCTATACAACACACACAGTGCTAACTGTAATATTTTAGATTGTACAATTGTATTTCCTTTCATTTTATTATTACTTAAAGTATAGTTAAAAGAGGGGAACATTACTTAGAATATTCTTATCCGTCCTCTTTAATGTTATATACCTTTTAGGCGGGTCGGGCATAGCGGTCAAAGTCAGCCTCGGCCAAAACATAGATGTGTACCCAGTACCTGGAATATAAAGGGAAATGGGGGGAGGGATGGGGGGAAAATGAACCTTGTAAGCCAGGCCTAATGAGTCGAGCTAATTTCCTTTTTTATACACTACTTGATGCGCACGTGCATTACACGTGACCAATGTGTGAAGGTACATTTCTTAGGTGTACCAATCAATAAAAATAAATTGTAAATATTTCCTTGAATGAATATTTTGGATACGAAAAAGGAACCCATTGTGTGTAAGACAAACTGAAGTCACTGTCTTCCAAATTTCAATTTGAGTCGCATATTTAATGTGAAGAAAAAATTGTTTGAACAATAATATTGGAGAAGGCGTAACTCAGAAAATTTTAATATCCAATGATATTTTAAACATTAGACATAATATTGCAAAGTGATTCACACTGTCAACATGTTATCAATTTAATGGAAAGACGTTAAGATTATTTAAATGAATGAGGATACAAAACACGCAAAGAAAGTGTAGACACCAGAAACCGTGTGAAGTCGAGTATAAGAAATACCTCTAGTTATGTTATTGTGAAGCCATTCGAACGTTAGAAAAGAAGAAAAAAAAAGAGACTGCAAGTTATTTGGCATTTTCCCCCAACTTATTCCTCAATTTTAAAATTTGGTACTTATTTTTTTTAAATGTAATCTTTTGAGTTACACAATCTAAAAGTACATAATTCGCTTACGAAAGTTAAATATTTAAATGAGGATCTACCTTTTGGGGTGTCCAAGGTATAAATAACATATAACTATATATGTTAGACATAGGCAAGAAAAATCATAATCCCAATGAAGTCAAATTGGGGGCACTTAGTATTTAAATTTTTCTACATGTTAGCAACTTGAGTGAAACACAACCAAGTTAGCTTGTTCCGAAACATGATGATATTATATCAATAATGTGGAGAGAGATAGAAAGAGGGGGAGAGAGATGATGGTGAACAATGATGTTGTGGGCACAAAATGTACCTAAACAAACAAAAAAGATACCCTTTAATAGGAAAAACCTAACAATTCATTTCCCACCACATGTGCCCCCCAAAAAAATCTAGATGACAACTATGGATACTAACTTCAAGTTTAGCCTAACTAAAAACATTAATTTTGAAGCAAGTCACTAATAAAGTAGAACACTAATCTAGTTTTCGTCCAGGAAGTGATGTTATGTTTAGATGCCTTGTGAGGAGGAGGGTTCGAGATAGGTTGATTTCCATTATAAGTTTAGGGCTGAGCTCTAATTCATCAAATTTTCTGGGGAAATTTATTATGTTATCAACTTTTCAAATTAATAACTTAAATGAAAGGTTGCTTTAAAATTATAATCAAATTAAAACATACGAAAGAGGGAAATCCCAAACACAACATACAACCCATTTTGACCTGGAGGTCACAGGTTTGAGTCGCGAAAACAGCCTCTCTGCATATGCAGGGCACTGGGGTTGCCCTTTTAACATAAAACCCATCATAGACGCATATTCCATTTGAATAAAAAATCTCTACCAATCATTCACCAACAATGCCAGATGCATATATTTTTGAAGGACCCAATAAAACATCAGATAATGAGATCAAACATACCTACAAAGAGTACATTTGAAAATATGTTACTCCTTTATTATTCAATGGTTATTCCCTTTGTTTATTATAATTGATGAAAAACTTAATAAATGAAAACAGATAATCATTTATTTTTCTTTATAGGGTTTCTTTACGAAGGATTCCAACCCATGAATACATGCTAAACCTCTAAATTTAACACCACTCTTATTTAATGAGAAAATCACTACCAACAAAAATTTGAAACAACATTGCTCCTCCAACACAACTCTGTCCTAAAAAACGGACCTGTTCTCACTAAGGCAAACTAATGACTCAGAAACATTTGCATTGTTGATAGGTACCAATCAAAAACATGTAATTAAAGATTTTGACATTGGTGGGGGTATTTGAAGAAATAATTCATAAGAATTCCGTGGGAAATTTGTTAAAGAAAATATGGTTATAAGTTTGGAAAAATCTGTTGCACTTGTGAGTTTTAAGCTAATGCTACATTAGATCATTTACAAAAATTGCATTTCACAATCAATTAACAATACTACCTATGAAGCACGGACACGTGCGTCGTGTCGGACACAACATGGACATGCTGACACAGCAAATATAAAAAATTGGGACACGACACGGCTGAGACACGACAACCAATAAATATTTTTTTTATGAATAATTCCACATATTTTGCACTATAAACATGAAAAATTATTAGTCGAATGAACTTATCTGAAGTTCCTAACTAACATGATCATGTGTCACATATAAACATATAAAGGCATAAGAGTCTTAAATCCATTTTAAACATTTAACATAATTCTTCAAAAAAAAAACATAATAATAACAGGAACTGAAAATAACAAAATAAGATTTTTTATAAAATCAAATAAATTATATCTAATAAGTTAATTATATCTCTTCAAACTAATAATAAATTTGTTATTATGTCGAAACCCTAGGATTTGAGAGGAGGTGAATACGTTGTTTAGTAAACCATGATAAAAACAATTTCTAAAATTTGCTCCCATCATTTGAATTTTTTTTCTTTTTTGTAAGCTCAGTCGTGTCCTCGCCGTGTCCCTTGCATGTCCACGTCATGTCCCCCGTGTGACCCCGTTGTGTCCCTGCGTGTTTCTGGCGTAAACTACCCGTCAAAAGGCTCCTAAAATTATCTAAACACCACTTTAGAGAGAAAAATACTCTTTTTTATTTCAAATTCAAGTCTACCTCAAATGAGGCTTACAAGTGGGTATTTAAAGGGGAGAAGTAGCTTAGACTCCAAGCTAAGGCCCTAATTACAAAAATGTCATTATTACTCCTTACCATAGTTGTCAAAATCGTCCGATTCGCGATTCGAATCGGACGATTCGATTCGATTCACTACCAAAACGATTCGAATCAACCTTCGAATCGCAAATGTCTAAAGAATCGGACCGAATCGGCGATTCACGATTCGAATCTTCCGATTCGGGTCCGATTCGGTCCGATTCACTTTTTTTTTTTTTTTTTTTTTTTTTCGCGATTTTTTTACATTAAATTAATATATAGGCTCTTTATGATATATATATATTTGTTTTATGTAGGGTGTTTTAAATTAATATGTAGGCTGTTTTATGAAATATTTTTGTTTTTTACATTTTTAAGCTTAAAATGGATGAGAACATGTACTACGGTTAATTTTTGTGATATATTTTGGTATATTATCATGTGCTATGATTAGTTTTTTGTCATATTACGCTTAATTACCAATTCTATAGTGTTAAATTCCATTTACATATGTTTTACTACGTTTTTATCGTTTGGTTCCGATTCGACCGATACGATTCACGATTCGATTCACGATTCGCGATTCGGGGGGTAAACGATTCACGATACGATTCGCGATTTGACAACTATGCTCCTTACATCTAAATACACTAACAAAAATAAAGGAAAATACAATAACAAAATAAAAGAAAATACAAAAGAAAATAAAAATGACAAATAATCCCTAAAAAGGGCCTATTTTCATCACTCTCCCAGGCTTCGAAAAGCTCGTCCTCGAGCGTAGGAGGTGAAAGGTAAGAAAGCAAGGCACCCATCAAAGAGCTCACTAGGAAGAAGAGCCATCCTCGAAAACGCCCTTTGTACCGGCTTGCAGGATAGGAACACAATTCAAATGTGGCCGACCAACAAAATCGCGACCCGAGATTCCCGCGATGAACCTCCTTAATGCTACGCCGCGGAAAATTTTCTCCGAGCGCATATCAAAAGCTATCAGAAATGGGTCCACATACCCACAACTTATCACATCACCCAAGATCACCACTTCATCCCCGAGAGAGATAAACACCGATCCAACCTCATCAAAATCGTCATCCCCATGCCCAAAGATTGGGAAGAAGTCGCTCAAATCAAATGTTTTCGACTCACAAAAGTGCGTGCGAGTCACCCAAGCATCCTTGACTAAAATGTTAAAAAAGCCCCAATACATTTCGTCGTTTTTTTTCTTGCAATCAATCGGCTTGGAAGGGGACTTTTTATCGTTGATTTGACCAAATTGGGTGTATGGGTGAGGGAGAATGATTGGGTGTAACCAATCTTGGACTAGCTGTTGGTAATCTTGAATTGAGCCTCGTGGGTGAATCGAGGCGAAAACGTAATTTTTTTTATGTTTGGGGTTTGATAAATGGGTGGTGGGTTGGTGGTGGAGAAATTTTGTAGGGTTGGAGGCTAGGGTTTGTAAATTGTGGATTGAATTGTAAAATGATAAGTGGAACCCTAGGAGTGGATTGTCTTGGATCTTGAATGGAGGGTTTATGGAATGGATTTGGGTTTTAGGGGAAATTAGGATTCAAGATTTGAGTTTTCGAGGTGGTGGGTTTGGTGTAGAGAGTGGGGTAGGGCAGGGGTTGTGGGTAGGGATTTCTAGGGTTAGGGTTAGGGTTAGGGTTAGGGTTTTGAAAATGGGTATAGCTTTGTTGTTGTGATTGTACCCACTCTCTCGTTCTTTTTTTAATCTCCTCGTAAAGTTGTTCTGATTTCTTGGGAGCCTTTGAAGTGTAGTGTACGATTTGATAAAAAATAAACACTGATACACCAACACTAATGTGGAGCTTCACGTGCTCTGATACCAATTTGATGTAAACTATCCGTCAAAAGGCTCTTAAAATTATCTAAACACTACTTTAGAGAGAGAAACGCTCTTTTCTATTTCAAAATTCAAGTCTACCTCAAATGAGGCTTGCAAGTGGGTACTTAAAGCGGAGGAGTAGTTTAGGCTCCAAGCTAAGGCCCTAATTACAAAAATGTCATTATTACTCCTTATCGCTAAATATACTAACAAAAATAAAGGAAAATACAATAAAAAATAAAGGAAAATACAATAAAAAATAAAAGAAAATAAAAATGACAAATAATCCCTAAAAATGGCCTATTTCCATCAGTTACACTTTTTTATGATACCATATGTGTCCAAGGCATGTCGTACATGTGTCCATCTCCCTAGAGTGTCCGACACTTGTATAAGGCCTCTGGCTAAGTGCCCACACTTCATAGAATTCTACACATGGTGAGTTAGACGGAAAAAATCTCATCCACGATGATGAGGTGATATATTTATTTTTATTTTTTTTCTTTATAGCAAATATGGATGATATTTTCCAAATTATAAAAAAAAATTGTACTGGTGTGACTAAGCTAAGGCATCTTTTTATACAGAAGTGAAGAAAATATGAGACAATATCTTCAGGTTTGCTTTAAAATTAACTGATGTTATGTTAGAGAAAAGTTGGTGATTTTATATTGTGGAATGTAATGTCAGATCATCATCTCAAATATTACAAATTTTAAAGCCCTAAAAGAAACATTGAATGCCATGTAATAGAATAGTGAGTGCCCAATAAAAAAAATTATTCAAATTTCAAAGTTTTAAGATTTCAAATACACATAAAACAGTACCTGTTAGAAAAGAAATGAATAATCCTAAATAAGGTTGAAACCATACATAGGGTCAAGGCTCTTTGATCAATCAATATCAGCAATGGATTTGGAGTGGAGGGATTTGATGGAGTACATATAATGGATAGGAAATATAATGTGGAATAAATGAAATTGAAATTTAGGGTTTTAAGCGGTTTAGGAGTCATTAAGGGGAAGATGGAGGACCGAGTTGGAGACTATTGGCCTCCGTTCGTACGAGAGAGAGGATGTGTGGCGAAGGCTGGTGAAATAAGTGGTAATAATGATGTGGTAAAAATGTGAATATGTGACCGGATAAGGGTAGATAGGTCTTCTTAAGTAGTAGAGAATACTATTATACAATTAATGTGAGTTAGTTTATATACTTGAACAATTAATATGCTCATTATAACTTTATAAATAAAACAAAAGAGGAGTGGTATGTATAAGGAAATAAAAGAAAGAATACAATAATTTTTCAATATTTTAAACAGGTAAAACTGGCCAAGCCAGCAGGTAGGGCTAACGAGCTTGATAGCTGGCACTGTCCAAGTAAACGAGTAGGCTGTGAGCCCATGGCCTTGGCCGTTAGGTTTCCGGGCTATCCGTGTCCATTTAAAAAAAGGACGGTCCAGGCTTTTTGGAGAGGCCTCCATGGGGGCAGCACTGTTTTGACACAGGAGGGTTGAAAAGATTGTGGGTTATAACCCAGTAACTGGGCCTACCGGGATTTTAACACTCCCTGGACCTAAGCTAACTTGGGCTGTCTATTGGGTTGTGCGCCCTCAGCCTACTGAAAATTAAAATTAAGAATTTAGCTGCCTATGAGGTTGACCAACGAAATGTAAGACTGCTATGGGTTGTGGTCTTGAAAAGCTTTTGGTCAAGTTTGGTCTTCTAAGGGCTGAAAAATGTTACAAATCTGGCCCAAAATTTTGAATTGACAGAAGAAAAAATTATCATTTTGGGTTTAAGAAATTAGATAAGTTTTTTATTTGCAAGACTTCGGCATCTAGATTTTGAGTTGGTGGACAAAGTATTTTTATTACGGGGGGTTATGATAATAAAAGAGTACAAGGGTACTCATCGTGATATCTTAAATTGTACTATAGTATTTCCTTCCTTTTTATTATTAGTAGTATAGTTAAAAGGGGGGACTATTCCTTAGAATATTCTTATCCGCTCTCAATAGTCCTTTTACCTTTTTCAAGATAACCTAGACCTATATTGATGTAATGTCTTATTGTTCATTATTCATAATATAATGAGGATATTTTCTTAGATTGAGAATTTTCGGCAAATAATATGAAAGTGAGAGAGAGAGATATTACTTGAGGATTACGTAACATACCTCAATCCTAATTCCGCAACCTCGTAGAAGAACAAGATTAGCAATGCTCTTTCCTTCAGCTGCCCGTTTTGCATTCAATGGGTGAGCAACTAGAATTCGTGATATCTCCTTCGATAATTCATTAACAACTAATGCAGTGTGCTTTGCTTCATCACTATCATCAAGAGCTTTAGCTTGTAAAAGTAAGCGGTTGTCCTTTAACGGGTCTGTTCCCGAAATATTGCCACTCAATTTCGGGCCTTTTACAACCACTCCGCATCTATGTTCCGTTGCATACCTGCAAGAAATGATTCGTATCATTTTTATGTCAAAACTATGGATTTGTTAATCTTCAGAAATATGACGACTTTTTACCACCACCAAAACATAGTCCTGTTGAACTATACGGTTGAAGAACAAAGAATTTTACTATATATAGACTCCATTTCTTGAGGGTGAAATATTTTTCACTTGGGTATAAAAAATAAAGTTTTTTTTAACCTATATAGAGCTAAAAATTTGTTTATATAAAATTGTAAATAAGTGTACACGCTATAATATAAATTGCATGATTTTGGGAAAAATAATGAACAAAATAAATCACAAACTCCAAATAGGTGAATATATTTTTTACCATTTTAATTTTCACCTCAAACCAAACAGTACCTAAAAAATCTTTTGGGGATGAACTCCCAATATACAATTTCTGCAGTTGCCTAAATCTGTAACAAGCGAAGTTATTGCAATTGAAGGAATTATCACCTGACTCTGACTTCATACTGAGGAAAAGATGGCAACTTCAATCCATCTAATGCTGCACAGAGGATTGGCCCTTCTTCTTCGAAGTGCCTATCAGCCCTCCTACTGGTGACTATTCCAGTTTTCTCATCCAGGGTTGCAAAGTTGGACTGAAATAAACATAGTAACAGTCATTGATTAAACTAAAAATACAACCAATAAATCAATTAAAAGTATTTAATATTTCATCCACATAAATCTAAACTGACATTTTCACATATGCCAACACAGCGCAATGGACGGGAATCCATCTGCTGAAGCCAATGCTGAGTACAAGTTGGCAATGGCAAACCTCAAATACAAACTATCTCTGGAAGAATACTATTGAAGACAGAAGGCAAGGATTAAATGGCTTAAAGAGAGAGATAAAAATACCCAATACTTCCATGCAATGGTTAATCAAGAGAAACAAGCTTCATATTGCAAGAATTAAGGATTCATCTGGAAACTGGATAGCTGATCAGCAGGGCATATGCAACTCTTTCACTGAGCATTTCAAAGGTATTCTTACCTCCCCTTCCTATGCTCCTTCTAATTGGTCACTTATCAAGCATATTCCAAAACTAATAACTGATCAAGACAATGAGCTTCTATCTGCCACTCGAACTCGGGAAGAAATCAAACTTGTAATTATGCAAATGGACCCTTCCAGTTCTGCAGGTCCTCATGGTTTCAATGCAACTTTCTATAAACAGTGCTGGCATATTATTAGTAAGGACCTGTTCAATGCCATCTCCAGCTTCTTCTTGGGGAGTACACTTCCCAAAAGTTGGACTTAAACCTTACTTATACTCATCCCCAAAACAGAAAATCCTTCTTCATGCAGTGATTACAGACCAATCAGTCTATGTAAGACCTCCAACAAGATCATATCCAAAATTTTGGCTAATAGATTGGGGCTTTTGTTGAATAGGATTATCTCTCCAAATCAGGCAGCTTCATTAAGGGAAGGGCAATTAATGAACATATTCTTTTAGCTCAGGAGATGATGTACAATTTCAACAAGAAAAGGAGAGGGGGAAATCTAGTGTGCAAGCTTGATATATCCAACCCAAGCCCTATGATAGAATGTCCTGGATGTTTATCACTCAGGTGCTTAGACAATTTGGCTTCAACGAATCATTCATAGACATGACTCGGAGATTAATCTCAGACTGCTCGTATTCCATTCTCATCAATGGATCTCCTCAAGGGTTTTTCAAATCATCTTGTGGGGTGAGACAAGGTGATCCACTATCTCCTTGCTGCTGAAGTTCTTAATAGAGCTCTGCACAATCTCTTTCTGGAAGGTCAAATAGAATCCTTCTCAATGCCCCCTGGAAGTCCTATCGTTTCTTGCCTCTCATTTGCAGAAAATGTCCTAATTTTCACCATGTCCTAATTTTCACCACTGGATCCCAAAAATCTTTGAAGAACCTTATGGCCTATATCAAAGAGTATGAGACTAGTCAGTCTGGCAGCTCCTAAATCACTCAAAATGCAGTTACATGGTCCACTCCAACTGTCCTCCCACAAGAAAAAGAATTATAGACAGGATTACTCAATTCTCTTTTAAAAAAAAACTACTTTACTTTATCTTGGTGTTCCTCTTTATGCATATATAAAGAAGGCTATCCTATTTAACGATTTATTGGATAAGATCCAAAAGAGGATGGAAGGCTGGTCATGTAAACTTTTATCTCAAGGAGGCAAGCTCACTCTCATCAAACATGTCTCCCAATCCATGTATTATCATCTCTTTGCTGCCCTGGATCCTCCTAAAACCATCATCAAAGCTTTGGATACTATCTTCTCAAATTTTGGGGGGGGCAAGACTGAAGGAAATCTTAGTAGGCATTGGAAGAACTGGAATGATCTGTCTTCCTTATGAAGAGGGGGGCCTTGGGATAAAGTAGATTTCTGACTTAGTTGCAGCCTCAACTTGTAAATCGTGGTGGAGACTCCTAACAGCTGATTCTAACTGGTCCTTGTTCATGAGAAATAAATACTGTAAAAGAGGCAGACCTCTTGATTCTATCTGCAATACCTCTTCATCTCATCTTTGGAAAAGGATGCATACCTATATTGAAGTGGTGAAAGAATGGATTGATTTCTCTTCTGACATAGAATGGAAGGGTAATGCTAATGGCCTTTTCTCATTGGATTCAGCTTGGTGCATTATTAGACATAACAGTTGCATTCAATATTCTTACTTTTCTATGTGTAATAGAAGACTCCCCAAAAAGGTCTCTATTTTCATGTGGAAATTACTTAATGATATTGTTCCAACTGATGATGCCATCACTAGACTTAATATCCCTTTAGCATCCAAATGTTATTGTTGTGACCTTCATCAGCAAAAAACTCTAAATCATCTATTCTTTGAAGGAGAAGTGGCTTTCAAGATTTAGAATCATTTTGGTGGGGTGATGGATATAAGATCAACTGCTACTAACATTAGAGGACATTTGATGGCCTGGTGGATAAAGACCAAAGGTAAAGGCTTAATAGACACTATGCATTCTCATTCCTAGTATCATCTCCTGGGAGCTTTGGAAAGGGAGAAATAGAAGCAAATATGATGCCTCCCCTATGAAGACTGATGTAATTATTCCAAAAATTTATCATGCCATCAGAGATATATTTAGGGCTAGACCTTTCATAGGAAGTAAGTCTAGACTTGATATTGAGATCATTCATAACTTCAAAATTCTCTGTAATTAGCTTTTGTATTTGCCATTGGAGAAGGGTTGTTCTTCTCTTTATACATAAATTTTCATTGTTCTAAAGAAAAAAAAAAAGCCACCAAACTAACCGAGTCTACCATACGTTAAGCATGTGAGTTTCTAACCAATAGATAAAAACACAATCAATTACTAAGATATTTCATCCCTTTTTTTTAATTTATCTTCGTAATCCATGCAAGGGAGAGAATAGCATCCATAGTGCAAAATCATACATGACAATGAAAGAATTTGTAGAAAGCTCTATGGCGTTGTCCAAGATTTCATAGAATATTAATGTGTAGATATGGCGCATGCACACACGACAAACTAACTAGATGTGTGGTTTCCAAGTAAAGTCCAATATCGTATGCATTTTAAAATGAATGATACTCGAGTAAGTTAAAGGCTTATCTCTAGACTTCCTCTTTCTAGTCCCATTCATCTTCTTCCTCCTCTTACATAAACCTGCTAAGGTTTTCCTTGAACTTCATTTTCTTCTTTGTGCCTTTGATCTGTTTTATGTCGATCTGGAGGGACCCTTAGGGTTCCTTTGTCATTCTTCCATCCCCACCACACTTCTCTCTATCCTGGAATTCCCCACTCTTCCCTCTTTTGTTCCTTCTTCTTCAACCTCTTGTCCTACTGACGCCATGGCTATCTCCGGACACAAGGTGCCATTGCCTCTATCAATTCAACCTATTCCTTGTTTACCAGTTATCCCCTTTTCCCAAAAAACCGTAAACCTGAAGGATGGAGAATCTGTTATTAAATTTTAATCGGTTCTATTGCCTTGTTTCCCAACAACTATGATTGCCAAATTTACATTTGGTATGCTTCTTAGTAACACCATACATACCCACATCCAACTCTTCATGGGGACTCTCTCATTTTTCCCACTGTTGGCCATCTGATCAAGAGAATTCTCAAGACGATTTCTCATAGGCATTTTGTAGAGAACAACATTCGATCCAGAAGTCACTCAACTAATCTGAATCTTATTTCACCGCTGTTAGGGTTGAATTCCCTGGTCTTCCACTTATTTCTTTAATGTCTCTAGCCTCCGAGAAATTGCAAACTTGTTTGAATGTTCATAAGAGTTGATAGACACACTCTTCAGCTTATTTTCCCAATATTTCCCAGAGTCACGTTGAGGTAGATGTAACTAGTTTTCTGCCATCAAGAATTTGGATATTTAATGGTGAAGACCTAGAGTTTGGGAAAAAGATCAAATACGAGGGAAAGATATATTGTCACCAATGCAAACATCACAGTTATAAGCTAGAGGAGTGTCTCAAAACTCCTAGCCTCCCGAATGATGAAATTTTGTCCACGACCCCCCCACCCACCCACCTCCCTCTAAAAAGGTAACCTTCAACTTATCCCTTTGGTCAAGAATAGCAACATTCAGTCTCCCCCACAAGACAATGTAGTTCCCATTCAGTCTCCCCCACAAGACAGTGTAGTTCCCATTCAGTCTGATTAAAACATGAAGGTTGATCATACTCATGATATAGTAAATCTTATCGAGAGGTTGGGGTCGATGACAGTTCCAGTCCAGCCAACCCCAAACCAATCAGCTGTCATAGACAAGGAGATCCATTTATCTAGTATCTTGGGACGTCCTTGTGCCCAAAAAATAGTCATAACCCACCAGGTAATGAATGGATAGAAGTGTTTGTGGAAAGTACTAGTCAAATACAAAAGGATCAGGACACATCTATTAATATCGCAGTTAAAAGTCCTGATGTTCATATATTCCCAGCCAGAACCCAAAGTGCAATAGAGGCTCACAAGGTGATTGTAGAAATCCTCAATCTTTAGACGATCGAATCTCAACTACCGTTCCCATTGAGACTCGAGCTAAATATGGTGATACAATATGCAATAGTTAGGCCAACTGTTCAGCTTGCTATCACATAATCGGAATTTTTAAATACTTCGTTAGAACTTGCATCCCTCAACTCATAGCAGTCACTGCTTCAAAAAGTGATGAGATGGACTTTTGCAAATAGAACATCAAGGCGTCTAATGAATTTTTCCACCATTTTGAACAGATTCCTGCAGATCTGGAAAGCTGATTAAGGAAAAGGGATTCAGATGGCTTCAAAAGGCCCCCAACCAAGAACTGCTAGATCTAAATCTAGAAAAAAAAAATGGTGTTCTTTATACCCTCTTCTCCATGATAATTTGCATCTTATGAAATGCCGGGAGAATTATAGATTCCTCTAAAGTTAACCACCTCAAGAAAAATCCATAAACCTTCTCACTTTGTTAAAGCTGAACCTAAAAGTGATGGGGATAAACTTTCGGCTCTAGCAAACTGGATCATTACCCTCATTTTGTTCACTTTATGACGTAAACTACACGTCAATGACCTACAAATCAAGACAATATGATTTCTAGAGAGAGAAACAAAGAATTTCTTATATTTCAAGAATTGAGGCTATCTTCAAATGAAGACTACAAAGCTATTTATAGGTGCGTTATTACTTGCTAATCAAGTAATAGCCTAAAATGACTAAAAAGGGCAATTATTAAAAAAAGAATACCTAATTAGTCCCAAACATGCTTGGAGACCAATTAAAAGGTTAAAAAGAAAATAAAAGAAAGACTAATACAAAATATTAAAAATGACAATTAAACCCTAATATGACGCCATTCCCACTATTCTCCCCGGCTTCGAAAAAGTTCGTCCTCGAACTTGAAATGTAAATGGTCAACGTGGTGAGGCGTCCTTCCAAGAATTCTTCAATTTGATGCGGGAGATGCCCTTGTACGCGACTTGCATACCTCCTTTCAAGAAACCGAAGAAATGTAGCTAAGAAATGTAAGGGTTCGGTTTTCTTGATTTTCTTTATTTTCTATCGTTGTCGAGGGAGGCGGGTAGAGAGTTAAGGTGATATTCTGGATAGGACAGCAGTGGTGGGGCTGCCTAGGGCAGAATAGGGTGGGGTTAGGGCTTTCTTGAGGTCGTTTTGATAGGGATATGGGGCGAAATTGGATCGGGTAGTATTCTGGCCGGAGGCAGGTACGTTGTGGTTCTTTTTGAAGGCGGAACAGCGGGGGTTATGCCCAGAAACAAGGCTGTTTGGTTGGCCGGCAGCAGGGGTTAAAGGGTTTCTTGGATTAAGGTTTTCAATGGGTTGGCTAAGGTTTTGCAACTTGGAAACAAGTTGGATGAGGGTTTTCATTTGTTCTTCTACACTATCCACTTTTTCATGCAATTGTTGATTACTTTCTTTCAATTCTTGATGATTTTTTCTTAACTCTTCGTTACTCTAATCTTGAATTCGCGTCGTCCTCTTCGGGGCCATTGAGAATGTAGTGCACGATTTGATATTCTACACACCGATACACACTAACACCAATGTTTGGAGCGACACCCGCTTTGATACCAATTTTGACGTAAACTACACGTCAATGACCTAAAAATCAAGACAATATGATTTCTAGAGAGAGAAACAAAGAATATCTTATATTTCAAGAATTGAAGCGATCTTCAAATGAAGATTACAAAGCTATTTATAGGTGGGTTATTACTTGCTAATCAAGTAATAGCCTAAAATGACTAAAAAGGGCAATTATTGAAAAAAGAAAATCTAATTAGTCCCAAACATGCTTGGAGACCAATTAAAAGGTTAAAAAGAAAATAAAATAACTAAAATAAAAGAAAGACTAATACAAAATATTAAAAATGACAATTAAACCCAAATATGATGCCATTCCCATCACTTTAATCCGGAAACTTGGCATGGTTGGATCCTTTGGAACCATGATCCCAACATTGATATCATTTCCTCCAGCAGCCAGACTACATATATTTCTCTTCACTTGAGGAACATCTATTGTCCCCTGCATTTATGCAAAATGTAAAAGACATGAGAAAACCTGTTTGGGAGAACCTTCTAAACTTTGGTCATAGCACCCCTGGGCCTTGGATTATTGGTGAAGACTTCAATATTGTTACTATATCATATGAAAAAGTAGGTGTAGTGTGGTTCATCATGAAGCGATCTGTTAATGATTTCCTTTACTTTCAACAAGAAGTTTGGCTCGAGGGATGTAGGTTTTGAAGGAAGTGTCTTCAATTGGTGCAAAAACCATGAAGGGAACACTTGATGGGCTTAAATTGGCTAGATATCTCATCAATTCAGTGGCCTCTCATCTCCTTCCTCCCTTCAAACCCCATCTTCTAACCAGACTCCACTCAGATCATTTCCCTATAATTCCAACCCTGCCCAACCCAACCAACCTATAGGTTTTAGACCTACTAGGTCTATGAAAATGTGGACAGCTCACAAGGCTTTTATGGACTTTGTTGCCACAAATTGGGAGAATGAATTCATAGGGTCCACGCTTCTCACTTTGCAGAACAAGCTCACCAATTTAAAGAAAGGACTGCGCAAGTGGAAATGGGAGGTCTTTGGGAATTTAAACAACACCATATCTGAGCTAGAGGATAATGTCATTAGATCGGAGACTGAGTTTCAGCCTTCAACAGATCTGGTCTAGATCCATTGCTGAATCTTTGAGTGTGAGCTTCAACTAGCGCAAGCTATTCCTCTTTAGAGAGAAGTCCAGACAATGCTGGCTCAAGGATGGAGACAGGAACATGGCTTTCCTCCATGCTGCTATAAAAGAAAGAAGGCCTAAGCAAGCATGCTTCAAACTCGAAGGTGAGGAGCTTATTACTGAAATTAACGCCATAGTCTTATTACTGAAATTAACGCCATAGTCCAAGCTGCTGTTGGTTATTTCTCTAACATATATGCCAAGGATAGCTCTACAAAAGAGGATTAATTTCATGACAAAATGTATCATCTCATCACTGATGAAAAGGTCCAAAAACTCTGTTTTATCCCAAATCCTGATGAAATAAATAAATAAATACATATATATATATATATATATATATATATATATATATATAGAGAGAGAGAGAGAGAGAGAGAGAGAGAGAAAGAGGCCCTCATACATACCAAGTATACATACTTGCTAGCGCAAACCGATTTTTTTAAAATATTGAAAAATTAATTTTGAGCTGAGTTTTTTCGTGTGATATTTAAACATTTCAAGGGATCCATATAAAAAAATCAGCTCAAAATACCTTTTTTGTTATTTTAAAAAAATCAATCAAACTTTCCCAGCTTTCAAAGTGCTTTAAAAGCTGCGAAAGTTTGACCCATTTTTTCAAAATAGCAAAAAAAGTTATTTTGAACTGATTTTTTTAATATGGGTCCCTTGAAATGTTTTAATGTCATATAAAAAAAATGCAACCAAAAATTAATTTTTTTACTATTTTAAAAAGATTTGGTATGTAAACTTGGTATGTACGAGTAAGTCCCTATGTATATATATATATATATATAAAAGCTACCTTTGCCTTCAACCCTGGTGGTGTCTATTTGGGACGGTGTCTGTTTTTCAGAGGCCATGCCCTCTTTTGATTAATACTCCTCACTTCTTCTTGTGAACTCAGACCTATAAGTTTGTGCAGTTTTATCTATAAAGTCCTTTCCATCATGAATAATAGATTGACGACATCCTCACCCTCATCATCTCCCAAAAGAAATTTCACTTTGTAAACGTAACAAGTAACCATGAATATGTTTCCCTAACCTCTGAATTTACCTCAGACATCAATAAGAAGACTTTTGGGGAGAAGTACTGTAAAAGTAGACACAACTAAAGCTATGATAGGCTTAAATGGGACTTCCTTCAAGAAATCCGTCAAAAAATTGATTCGCATTCACATTAGTGTGACCTTGTTAACTCGTGTGTGTAATATTCACACCTATGTCAAAATGAGAGATTTGGGTATTTAGCATCTGGGAGAGCGTTTAGAAAAGGGACCCCCCTCTACCCCCCTCCCTCTAACTATTGCTCAAGAAGCCCTCTCTAGAAACCTTAAGGCCCATGTTTGATCAAGGCCTCCCCTATAAAGCTGCTCACACCCAAAACAAGATTGTGCATCTTATTTTTGTTGATGATTTTTTAGTATTTTTCAATGCTTCCAAAAGAAACCTTATCAAACTCATAAAGTTAGGGCTTTTTTTACTTAACCCCATGTGATAATTTCATATGTAGACTTAACCCTCCCAAAGTTCAAAAACTAGACTTAACCCCCTATATTAATGTCATAATTAGACATAACCCCCAACAGGCTAATCCCTATTTTTTTAGACGAATCTACCCTGATATGAGAATGATGCACTTCAAGGAGCTAAAGATGCTGAAGATGAACATGGGGTTGGTCATACATGTGGGAGTGGAGCTAAATTTGCACAAGACCCTTTGACAATTTCTAGTGGTCCAATTACAAGACTTAGAGCCCAACTTTTTAAGGAAGCACTTATTGGGCTAATCCAAGAGAATTGGGTCGATTCTGAAAAGATGAAGACCAAGATGGGTCCAAATGATAATCAAGGCTTAGTCCACATCATTAAAGCAATTTGGGGAGCTAATTAGCATGCAAAAATGTGACCATCATGTTCACACCATAAATGGGCATGAATTTATCTATTTTCAAGGTTAAAAAAGGGGGATGAATCTAGTCTTGACTAATTATCTTTAAATCCATTGAACTTAGTCATTTAGTCTTATTTTGTTGTTTTCCAAGTCCAAGTGGCCTAAAAACGTGGGAACTTGTTTACTTTGACAATTGTGTTGTTTTAATATTGTATTTATTTCATTTTCTATTCTTGGCGGGTTGTTCCAAGTATAAATCATGGGAGCTACGAATTTTGTAAGCATCTTTTTTTTACTACTTTTTTTTTGTTTTCTTTTTTTTTTAAGGAGGAAACAAGAAAATAAAAAAAATAAATAGTCAAACTTGCCTCAGAAATAGGCTCTGATACCAAATGATATGAACCCCACCAACAATTGTGATGAAACCCAATAATAATGACGGCTAAAGAACCCTAAGATCGTATAAACAAAGTTTGTTAAGCCTTGACCCGTTACCTAGAAAGATAAGAACCAAAACTACAGAGGATTAAAACGCCACACCAAGAAACCCAAGAATCTCTCACGAATCAAGGTGATAAGTTTGGTTGTTTTAACGCCACAAGATTAACTTGATAAGTTCAGAAAGTTTTCTTAAGAACCAAGAGGAACAAAATACCTCACAATAATATTAGTTTATGTCAAAAGATGCTTACAAAATTCGTAGCTCCCATGATTTATACTTGGAACAACCCTCCAAGAATAGGAAATGAAATAAATACAGCATTAAAACAACACAATTGTCAAAGTAAACAAGTTCCCACGTTTTTTAGGCCACTTGGACTTGGAAAACCACAAAATAAGACTAAATAACTAAGTTCAATGTATTTAAAGATAACCAGCCAAGACTAGATTCATCCCCCATTTATTAACCTTGAAAATAGATAAATTCATGCCCATTTATGGTGTGAACATGATGGTCACGTTTTTGCATGCTAAATAACTCCCCAAATTGCTTTAATGATGTGGACTAAGCCTTAATTATCATTTGGGCCCATCTCCCGGAGGAAAACGGATCGTTCGTCCGAACCGTGAGGCCGATTCGCACGCATGACGTATCGATGGAAAGGGTATTTAGAGCCCTTCGAAGATTCATTCAATATCGCTTGATTTAGAGAGTTGACCTTGGTCAAACTGGGCTCAAAAACGTCTTGTGAGCCTTCGGAGTAAAATGGGTCGTTCGTCCATACCGTAAGGTTGATTCGAGGCACACCGTTGGAAAGGGTATTCAGTGCCTTTTAAGGAATCATTCAGTCTTGTTCAATATGAAGAGGTGACAAGTGTCAAATGGAGTGCGGGAGCGCCCAGCTATGAAGCACGGACTCGACACGTAATACGTGTTTCGACACGACACGTGATTTTTTCAAAAATCAGGATACAACACGCCAGGATACATATAATATATAATATATATTTAAATACATATATTAATGAAATAAAACAGATTTTTTTCCATAAAATACATTATTAGAGCATTCTTAACATGAAATTAAGAAAATGGACCATATAAAACAAAATTCAAACACACTTTAACATTAAAAATCATAAATAAGGCAGAATCATAATCACATAAAAAAAATTAAAATAAAAAATAAAAAAATAAAAAGGTGTCCTTTTTACGTGTCCCAGCGTGTCGGACTCGTGTCAAAGCTGACTCGTGGCTTCCGGGATAGTGTCGGTGCTTCATAGGCGCCCAGTGACCTTCGAATAAGTTTTGGGGGGAAAACGAATCGTTCATCCGAATGGTAAGTCTGATTCGTGCACGGGGTAGACCATTGGAAAGGGAATTCAGAGCCCTTCTAAGATTCATTGAGCTTTCACTGAGGAAAGGAAGTTGATTGGGGTCAAAACGAGGCCCGGGAGCACTCGGTGGCCTCCATATAGATTTCTGATAGTAAAATGGACCGTTCGTCCGAACCATAAGGCCGATTCGTGCACAGGGCGGACTGTTAGAAAGGGGATTCAGAGGTCTTCATCTTTTCAGAATCAACCCAATTCTCTTGGATTATCCCAATAAGTGCTTTCTTAAGATGTTTGGCTCTAAGTCTTGTAATTGGACCACTAGAAATTGTCAAAGGGTCTTATGCAAATTTAGCTCCACTCCCACGCGTATGACCAGCCCCATGATCATCTTTAGCATATTCAGCTCCTTGAATTGCATCATACCCTCTCATCTTCTTCTACACTTCATCTTCTTCCCCAATTCCAAAATCAAAAACCCTAATTTCAAAATTGTCCCATTCAATCAAACTCTTCGCTTTCTCATCAACAAATAAAATCACAACATTTATATGTTGGCATGATCGAAAGTACCTGAACTGACTTCAATATAGTGTGATAACAGCAGTTGTCTCTTCACATGGCTCTTACTCCACTTTTCTTATTTCTACATACTTTGTTCTACGTTTTTCTTCATTTACTCTCCTCTCTTTGTTAACATCAGCTAGCTCAGAGTCTGCAATTCTCCCGGCTGCCTAGGCTCTCTCTTCCTTAACGTGCTGCCTTAATGCCATTTATTGTATTTTTGCAGTAACAACTTGAATTCTTAAACTGAAATTGTAGTATAGTATTTTTTGATTGCTTTCTATGGCTTTTGATCCAATATTGAGCTGGTGAGGATTTGCTGAATTCAAATCAATATATAGCAAGAGAGATCACAGGCGTGAGTTGTTTCGGCTCTGTGATTAGGACACACGTATAGGTTTTATGAAGATTTTTGAAATCACAACGTCAATATGTTGTGATTTTATTTGTTGATGAGAAAGTGGAGAGTTAGATTAAATGGAAAATTTTTGAAATTAGGGTTCTTGATTTTGGACTTGGGGAAGAAGATGAAGTGGAGAAGAAGATGCGAGGGTATTTTCGTCCAAAAAAATAAGGATTAGCCTGTGGGGGGTTATGCCTAATTATGACATTAATATAAGGGGTTAAGTCTAGTTTTTGAACTTTGGAGGGTTAAGTTTAAATATGTCATTATCATAGGGGGTTACGTCAAAAAAGCCCTAAAAGGTATGACCGGTTATGAACTATATTTTGGGCAATTAGTCAACGCTGCCAAGAGCTGCTTTCTAACTAGTAAATCTTGTTCCACTACTAGGAATCACCTCAATTTTATTGGCTTGTGTCTCTCAGAAATCACGTACTCTTAAATATCTTGGTGCTCCTCTCTTCCAAGGTAGAGGCATCGTTTCTCACTTTGAAGAATTGATCACCTCAGTTAGGGGGATAATCAATGGTTGGAAAGCTAGATTACTTTCTGTTTATGGTAAAAACACCCTTATCAAAGCTATGCTTTGTGAAAGCCCCATTCATTTTATCTTAAAGTCCCTTCTAATGTCCTACAAATTTCCTTTGGAGTTATAATGGAAACTCTCACCATCAATCGATTAGTAGGGATTTCATATGTGATCTCTTAAAAAAAGGAGTTTGGGCATTAAGTCCCTAACCAAGTCAGGGAATCTCTCCATGCTAAATGTCTTGGGTGTACATCAAATGTGAATATGTGGGTCACTTATACGAGAAATAACTATGGACATCCTAGGGAGATGATGTCGTCCAAAAAACCTTATTATGCTTCTCACATATGGCTTATAATTAAAAATCAAATCATTCAGTCTCTTTCTCAAGTCACTGGATTTTGGGAACTGGTGATATAAACTTTTGGCTGGATAAGTGGTGTAGCCTTGAAAAAAGCACTATTAGGGGAAAATAATACTGCTCATGAGGCTTTAAATTTAAATTCCTTCCTTGAGGGGTGTCCTCCATTCCAACATATGTTTTCAGTGACATCTTGAAACAAAGAAATTGTCTTGACATAACTCAACTCAAATGGGGATTTTAACCCTAAGGGCTATTGGAATCACTCCAGCATCAAATACCCAAGGTCTTTTTGGGGACAAATACATCTGGAACACTTAAATCCTCCCAAGCTAGGGGCTTTTGTTAAGAAAGTTATCAATAACGGGGTGACAATAAACTCAACTTAACTCAACGAAGCCTTTTCCAATTATTTGGGATCGGCCACAAGAATCCATTATGCTCTGTTGAGTGCAATATACACGGTTAAACCACGTGATATCACGTCCTTTTTTACAATATCCCAAGTCAACTTAGGCCTACACCTACTCCAATCATTACCATACATCAATACTAACTAAATCACTCTTCCTAACAAGAGCATCTATTGGTCTACGTTTGACGTGTCCAAACTATCTAAGCCATTTTTCTCTGAATTTATTCTATAGAAGCTACTTTTACCTTTTCACCAAATTGTGCATTTCTAATTCTATCCTTTCGAGTTTTACCACCAATCAATCTCAACATTAGTCTCTCTTCTACGCTCATTTTTTGAACATTTTATTTCTTAGTTGCCCAACATATCATTCCATATAACATATGGCAGGTCTAATAGTCATCCTATATGACTTCCCCTTGAACTTTAAAGATATACACTGATCATTGATCCGATTGTTTTGTTTGTTCTACGTCGCTCTGAACATTATTTTGAGAGCACAGTATGGTATGATTTAATCACTAAAAAATCGCCTTGAAGCTTGTAAGATAGTAGTCCCCTTGTAGCCTGAGAGTATGGTAATACTAGTTGAGGTGTAACCCCTATAGGTATGGTGATAAATAATGACCCAAGATCTATTCAATAAGCACAAGTAAACCCACAATATTATATATGATCAACACTCAGATTGAACTCACAATACTCTCGTGTATAACTCAAAACAATAATAAAAGGAACTCAGAAGTAAGTCATCCAAAGGGAGAGAGAAGCAAACACACTGGATACACCTTGACAGGCAGCTAACCCACCGACAACCTATGAAAGATCTCTAGTTTGCTATTAAAAGCTTCACCTGACAATGGTGGGTGAGCAAGAGCTCTGGTTTGCAATAACTTCTCTTTGATATGTACTCTCTCTAGCAAAATTATATCTAGAAAGAACTCCCACTCTCGGAAGTGGTTGAAGCCAATAAATAGCCCCCACACCACTCCCGAGATGCCTCAGTCTTCATTAATGTGAAAGACCTCCCTATCACAATTTACGTCACTAACATGAAATGCATAATGGGTCAGCCTGTCCTATGTTATAAACATTAAATGCCAAAACATGTCTTTTGTCTAACCACTGTGCGTCAGAGGACTGTCACCACAGAGGTGACTCACCAAACCGTCTGACAGCCCTAATATCATAACGGTTTACTCGAGTTCAGATGGGACAGTGTTTAGCTGGCTAGTGGCATCACATAAAGTAGATGTGACATTAAGTAAGGGGTTGTTTGGCTCAAGGGTCAACAAACGATGGAACTCAAGTCTACTCCGCACAAGCTTCCACAGTGAAAGGTTACTCGGTATTTTACCAGGTGTATCTAAGATGGTCAAGACAAGCCCTAATGTTGTCTTACTTCCCAATCCTCAAAACCAAGTCCCTCTGAAATTCCAACGACGAGGTCATTCGGTAAAGCATGTAAGCTCTCCCAGGCCCTGCCAGACCTGATCTCTCGCGAGTACCATTTGACCTCACACTTAATATTACAGTTATTACATCATTGCAATCAATGTTAACAATTTAACTAAATAACAAACAGGAAGTAAAGGATGAGCTATATCGGTCAATCTCCTCGCTGGGCTGCACGCGGAGCTGTCTCGATGTCCTCATGCTGCTTCCTTCCCTTAAGTCTCTTATATTAGCTGGGGAGGCTTATCTCTAATCTAGAGATTATTTTCAAGTCCCCCCTACATTTGCCCCTTCATGTAAAGATTTGTTGTGGCAACAAGAAATGTCTGCACGAAAACTTCTCAATCCGATGAACCTTAAACTTGTGTGGAAAAAAATTCTTGCCTCTCTGATCTTGTTGCAACTTCTCCCGTTATTTCTGCCAGAAAAAGGTTCAATTCTCCCTGCCGTTATTTCTGCCAGAAAAAGGTAAAATTCTCCCCGATGTACCTGATCCAGAAGTATCTCCAAACGGGCTTGTGGTGAGGGGACATCGCTATTTTTTTTTTGTCGTATTATCTCATTCGCTCTGCTTTCTTCACTGGCGATTGGAATTCTCCCAAAATATCTGAGGAAAGTGTTGACCTGTGTGCTGGCTGTTCAGAAGTTAAATTCTCCCCTTACCTGTACGTCTCCCAAAGTAACCGTTGAGCCTTAAATTCTCCCCAGTATTGTCATTCCGTTATTCTTCCTCGTCTTATCTTGTTCAAAAAAGTAAAATTCTCCCCGATGTACCTAAGCCAAAAGTATCTCCAAACGGGTTTGTGGCGAGGGGACATCGTGAACTTTTTTGAACTGCGCTACGTGGAGCCTCTCCTGTAACGTTGAAATTCTCCTTGATGCCTCTTCAACCCGTTTTATCTCAGTTTGGGTTTTCAGCGTGGGGTCTCTGTTTGATTGGAAAAAAAAATTGGCGCCAAAACTTAACTTCTCTTGAAAGCAACAAACCTTTTTCCAAACGTCACCTCATTAATGACGTGAGCCTGTCTTTTAAACTACCAAAGCGTGCCCTGAAGTGCCATGTGTCCACTTGCAATCATTTTGACGACTTGGCACGTGCTTCTGTGGGAAACTCAAACGTCCACTTGATTTCAAATGACTAATTCTCAACACTTAGTCACTTTTTCATCTTCGTCTCTTTGCTTGCCTTAGTATTTACCGAGCTTTTTAGAAAGAGAAAACTGCCATCCGCCATTATTGCTACTAGTTTTTCTTCGTCTTCTTGCTCCTTTGCTATTTGTCTCTTTCTTCTACTATTACTCCGCCATTTTTACCACTCCTTTTCCTCTCTACAAGCCTCCACCCTCTCATGGTTTCTTCAAGATCTCCGGTTGCCCCCACCACCAGTGCTACGCCTGTCATCGCCACTGCTGCTACTGCTGCCCCTATGGACGCCACCGCTTTGGTGGCAGCTCGCCAAGAACAGCTGCGTTTTTATCGTCGATCTCCTATCTTTGGCAAAGGTGATAATTTCTGGGGTGCTTGCAAGTCTTGCACTTTGACTGTCAAGTGTGACCCTTTGCTCTTGGGTGATGAAGATGAGGACTCTACTGCTTGGGGTTACTTTCCCCCAGAGGGAACCATGAGGTTCCGTATTATCTGAGGTGACTTCCCTCATTCCCACATTGATTTCAAAGGACCTGGTGGCTCCCCCTCTCTTTTCGGTGATTAAAACGCGTTCATGCAGTCCACATAAGTTAGTCTTCACCGTGCCACCTAGTTTGGGGAGTTTGCTCTCTCCAAACACAACGCCGCCCTACAAGTTTTGGTTGCTCGATGGAACATCACAACCCATACATTTATTGCCGCATGGGGAGAGTTCACCGTTACCCTTGAGGACGTTTGTGAGCTACTTAGGCTTGATCCCGTTGGTACTTCCCCCTACCACGATGAGGCCTTGGATGCCGAAGAGACGAAGGCCCGAACAAACTTGTATTAGATTTGCAGGTGATGTATCAGCACTTCTAACAAAGCTACCTTCAGCCCTCTCATTAACTACTTATATCGTACTTCTGTTTCTTCTGGGTTTGGACCAAGGAAAGGTACACCCCTTGAGCTATCAGCATATATACTTGTGATTCTATCCTGATTTATCTTGCCTGGTAAACCTAACGACCAACCTCGTAGGGATCTCATTAATCTCTCCGTCCGTTTGGCCAGGGGACTCTTCAATAAGTACAAGTAAACCCACAATATTATATATGATCAACACTCAGAATGAACTCACAATACTCTCGTGTATAACTCAAACAATAATATAAGTAACTCATAAGTAACTCGTTCAAAGGGACAGAAATGTAAGCACCCTAGATACACCAACACACCAACCATCTCTAAAAGATCTCTAGTTCGCTATTAAAAGCTTCGCAATAAATGACAATGGTGGGTGAGGAAGAACTTTGGTTTGCAATAACTTTTCTCTTATATGTACTCTCTCTCTAGAAATATTCTCTAGAAGAGGAAGTGGATGAGGCCAATAAATAGCCCCCACACCACTCCCGAGATGCCTCAGTCTTTATTAATGTGAAAGACCTCCCAATCACACTTTACGTCACAAACATTATTTGCATAATGGGCCAGCCTGTCCTATGTCATAAACATTAAATGTCAAAATGTCTTTTGCCTAACAACTGTGCATCAGAGGACTGTCACCACAGAGGTGGCTCACCAAACCGTTTGACAACTCCCAATACCACGGTGGTTTACTCGAGTTCAGATGGGAAGTGACATCACAAAAGTAGATGTAACATTAAGTAAGGAATTGTTTGGCTCAAGGATCAACAAACGATGGAACTCAAGGCTACTCCGCACAAGCTTCCACGATGAAAGGTTACTCGGTGTTTTACCAGGTGTATCTAAGATGGTCAGGACAAGCCCTAGCGCTGCCTTAATTCTCAATCCTCCAAACCAAGTCCCTCTGAAATTACCACGGTGAGGTCATTCGGTAGAGCTTGTAAGCTCTCCCAGACCTGCCAGGCCTGGTCTCTCGCGATTACCGTTTTACCTCACACTGAATATTACAGTTATTACATCATTGCAATCAATGTTAACAATTTAACTAAATAACAAACAGGAAGTATGAGCTATATCAGTCAATCTACTCACTGGGCTGCCACACTGAGCTGTCTCGATGTCTTCATGCTTCCTTCCCTTAAGTCTCTTCAATTAGAGAGGATTATCTCTAATCCAGAGATTATCTTCAAGTCCCCCTACAAAGCTTAAGCCTCGGAGTTGAATTTGAGACTTAGAAAATAAAAAGAAAAAGAAGAAAAAAAATTGTTCTTTTTCTTCCATCAAGAACTTTGTTTTCTTTTTCTTGTTATTTTAACATATGTCAACAATTGGTGTATATATACATACTTTGACGATAATGCAACAATTTTATTATAATTTTACTAAATTACATACTTTGTTTTTTTAAAGGATAAATGACCTATGTTTATTTTTTTCAAATTCACTCTTTTTTTAAAGGTTAACTTAATCATTTTTCTAAAATTGCACTTAACTTAAAATAATTTTTGTTTTGATCTACTAACTCTTATTATTTTTTCCTTGTTTTAAAATTGCACTTAACTTATACTATTTACTATTTTAACTTAAAAGAATTTTTTAAAAAATAACCAACATGTCATATTATAAAATAACCAATATGTGAATGAAACTAAAAAATGAATTTGCCAATTTGATTTTGCATTGATTAATTTATCCTCAAATTATAAAATAACCAATGTGTGAATAAAACTAAAAAAATGATTTTTCAATTTTATTTTTGCATTGATTAATCTATTGTCTTGCTATAAAATTACAAATATGTAAATGAAAAAAAATTGATTTTGCATTATTTAATTTATCGTCATATTGTAAAATAACCAATATGTTAAAATTGATGTTATCAAATTATTTTTTAAAAAAAAAGTCATCTCGGGGGAACAAATGTCAAGTATGTGAGAAAGTCCTCAAACATTTTTTCGCAGTTCTATTTTATATTTCGTTGTTACTTTATTTTTTATGATTTTATTATTATTTTTTAATATTATTTTGCTCTTTGGGGTGGGGGGGGGGGGGGGGGGGGGGAGGCTTACGCCTCTCCTCGCCAAAGCCAAAACGTCTCACCTCGCCTCACGCCTCTTTAAACATTGCGGAGGCTAATGATATATGCTGGGGGATCTGGTCTTTCCAAAATGATAGGTTTAATCACACAGAATTTAACACTTAACAATCCAAGTCCAAGGTTTTCAAATTGTTTTGGGAGATCTCAGCAACTTAACTCCCAAATGTGAAAGTAGTTTTCATGACAGCATTTTAGGGAGCACAGTTGGTGTACAATAAATGATTTTGGAATATGGGTTAAATGAACCCCCCACCCCTAGTGAGATTTAAGGTCAACATAGACGGGTATTCAATAAATATTAGAGCCGCAGGAGGTAGTATTTCGAGAGTGGAAACATGATTTGTGCATTCAAAACCTCTTTTGGGACTGGATCAAACTTGGTGGCAGAATCTATAGCTGTGTAATTTGGCTTTAAATTTGCAGAAATAACCATCTTGAGGTAAACATTATCGAAACTGATTCGGATATTCTTCACCAAACCATCCATGACAAATAAACTGTCCATGGTCAGTAGTGCATATCATCAAAACTATCAGGGAAAATATTCCCAGTTCAGCAGTAACTCAACATACCCTTAAAGAAGGAAAAATTGTGGCTGAATCTCTATCTATGTTGGGGGATAATATGGATCAAGTGCAGACTTATTGGCATATTCAAGAACTTCACCATCAGATTTAAAGAACCTTATATCAAGACAACTTGGGGCATTTACTTTACTTTTATTTCTTTTAATTATTGTTTCTTTCATTCATTTTTGAGTTATTTTTCTGAGATTTATTCTTTGTAGGCTGTTTTATGAAGCCTCTCTCTCTCTCTCTCTCTCTCTTAGAGATATGCTTTGTAAGAGGTAAATGTAGATATTGGCACGATGTTAGAGTTTTCGGATTTCTGGAACTTGGAGTCCGCAACCAGCAAAGGAGTCATTCGCTGCAACGGAGGCAAGTTGGCAACAAGGGAAGAGTTTGTTCGATGCAACGAACAGGTATGCAGCTAGGTTAAATGATGGTATTTTGGAATTTCAACACATTTTTCTCCCATCTATAAAAGTATCGTTTGGGAGGGGAGGGAGGGAGGGGAGGGGGGCTAAACTCTTAGTTTGGCTGCTCATTGAGAGAGCCTTTACGGCATATGGGAGTCTCTTCCTAAGGTGAGAAGTTAGGTATCTCACTCATGGGTATTGCTCAAAGGTGGAAGAGAGATGAGTGTGTAGAAATCTTATGTATTGAGTGTGCTGTAGATGTTTGTTTTTTTTGGGTGTGTGTGGGTGGGTGGTGTGGGGGGGGTCGCTAGGTTACATGGGAAGTGAAACACTTGGTGGGTACATAGGAAACACACATGAACATGAGATTTAGAGGGTTCTAAGTCAACCACTAGGACCAGCTTAGTGGGTAGAGCTCTCACTCTAATGTAGGAGATTAGGGGTACAATTCCCCCTCCCCTTATAAGAAATAAATAGATAATAAAAATATAAAAAAAAAAGTTCTTAGTTTATAACTTTGATTCATTTGTGTAAAGATCAGTTGCCAAACTCATTGAAAATTTATAATTTTCCATCAGACTATAATGTAGGAGATTAAGGGTACAATTCCCCCTCCCCTTATAAGAAATAAATAAAATAATAAAATAAAATACAATAAAAAAAGTTCTTAGTTTATAACTTTGATTAATTTAGGTGAAGAGTTGTTGCCGAACTCATTGAAGATGTATCACTCTTCATCGGATTATAATTGAACGTCTAAGGCTATGCATACACACGTTTTTCAATTTCCTATGATAAAACGATGTTTTCACATATTGTGGCCTGATTGTGTGTTATTTATTTTGACTATCTCATCTCTAACACACACATCACTTACCTAAATCGGATATAGTCAAATCCATTGAAATTGAACATAGGATTTGTATGTAGATAATTTTTTTATCACACTTAGATTTCCTAATTGAATTGTTTAAATTATAAATCTACATGCCTGTCATCATTTCACCTAATTGTATGGTATGGTAAGATTGTTAAAATTGGAAAGAAAAATAAAATTGGCTAAAATGGGATAATTTGTGTTGAAACCTATTCGCCTCCCCTCTAGGCTTATTTGAGTTAACACACTCAACTGGCATACACATTAATAGAGAAAAGTGAAGTACAGCGGTAAGCTAGGCACATGAAGATAATGAAAGGCTTATATGCTGCTATGGTTTTCATAAATTTTGACAATATGCCCGTTAACAATGAAAAAATAAGGAAATTATGTATAATTACATACTTTGAATGCAATATCCCCTGGTGACATGGCCAATCCAGCTCCCATTGATTCAAAGGCACCACGGCCCCGGTAATATTGTCTAGGGTCATAACCCAATAAAGATAGGTGGGCAGTGTCACTTCCGCAAGCTAAGCCTACCTCGACAGGGTCCATAAGACCGTTTACTCCAGCAGAAGCAATGGCGTTCAAATTGGCTACTTTGGCTACTTGCAGAGGGGTTTTATATCCAAACCTCGGCAGGGACACATCACCCAACCCATCGATCAGCACAAATGCCACTCTTCTCTTCGCCCGTTCCAAATCAACCATCTTCTTTATGCTGGGACACAAATCTAATTTTGTTTCCAATGGAATTGCGGAATTGGTTACATGAGATTTCGCAGGTAGCGTTGTTCATGTTTTAATTAAACAACAAATGTAAGAATAAAGGTAGCGTTGTTTCTACTCTCTCTTTTTCGAACAATCCCTCAATGTTTTTAAATTACTTAAATGGCCCCTATTGTTTGTTAAATATTTTTATTCAGTTCATTATGTATTTTTTAAATCTATTGGGTCCTTAATATTTATAATTTATTTCTAATCAGCTCTTCTGGTAAAATTACCGGACTTCACCTAATTTATATATTTGCACCTATTTTAACATGTAAAGTTACCTTTTGAACTCATTAAACCTTCCAAGCTAATTTTTATTGTTTAGTATTTTAAAATATATTAAACATTATAAATTATTTTGAAACTTAAAAAAAAATTATCCTTCCTTTTAAAATATGTTGAATATTAAATATGAGAAACATATTGTATTAAATATTTTTCTTTTTAAACATATTAAACTATAAATACTTTTAATAACAAGTATAATGATAGATGATCTTTTTTCATTACGTATCGCTTATTTTCTTGAATTTGGGTATTTTTTATCATATTTACTTCCAAACGTCTTTTTCTTGAATTTGGCTCAATAGGTACAAAAAATACATTTGGGGCTCAATGAAAACATTTAACAAACATTAGATGTCACTTTACTAATATTCATCTTTTTTTTTAGTTTATCCGCTTAAAACATACTCAAAAAAATATATGTTGCTTATTATTTATTTAGGATTAATGAGTAAAACAAGCTCAAAAAGATATGTATGGTGCATTACGTATTTGGATTTAGAGAAAATATATTTTTTAAAAATAGAGTATTCTAGACACTACACTCTATAACAACCCACGTATTGTAATATTTAGATTGATCAAGTCCAAATATTAGGATATACAAATTTCTTTTACAAATTAAATATCATTATCAGCATATAAAGAAAAAATATAATAACGATGCATCAAAGTAAAGAGTGCAACGTAATAAAATCCTCCAATACTAAAATGGAATCATCACCCAATTAGAATTAATATAACAAGAGTCTCAATATCAAATATAGTCTGAGACGCCATTACAACCATAATAAGTGTCCTTAAGTCTCATTTATAAAAATAAAGCTTAATCAAGTACATCATCAACTCACATAACTGAAAATAAAGTAAGTAGATATTAACAACACCTACATCTCAAAATATCCTCAAAGGTGATGAGTAGGAAAAGAAAGAACAAATTTATGTCAGTTGGAGAAAATACTAATTATGGGGCCCAACTCGAGCACCTGAAAATATTTCACGATATAAATGGGTTAGACATGACAAGATAGTAAAGTTACTCAACACAAAGAAGTCATATATGTAAAGGATATCTCCAAAGTCATATATCATATAATAACATATCTAGTATATAAAACGAAATCTCATTATCCATTTTAATTACATTTAATTTTCATAATTAATAAATCTCTTAATTATTTAAATTGTAACCGCGTCACGTCTCATCTCATAAGACCATGGCCACCATCACGCGGTTCAAACACATAACAATAGTCACCGTATCTAGTCTTGTCATCAACAAAACTACGGATTGTGTATTATGTATGTGAGCAAAACACCTATACCAAACCTAAAGGGGGGTGAATAGGTTTGAAAACATCATATGGTCAATTTTTTGAATTTCAATAAATTTGCTTGCAATTTTGAATCTTCTAACACATGCTTTAACAAAGTTCTTTTCAATTGTCTTGATTAACCCAAACAACTATGAAACTAAGTGAATCTCCATGGAAAAACGATATCAACACACCTAATATAAATTTATGCAAATTCACTAGATTTAAATTTGATCTAAGTAAAATGTGTGATCAAATGTGTACATGTGAATAGAAAACATACACAATCATATATAAAATAAGGTTTATGAGGAAAAACAACCCACCTTGGGTAAAAAAACTTTGACGCTCTCCAATTTTCATTTATACTTGAAAAGATGTTTTACACACAAAAAAAAAGAAGATACCTTTCACACAAACAATCTTGTGTAGTTACCTATGCACCTTGCAACTTTCCCTCATTGATGATCAAAATCCACAATGAGCTCCACGTCATGAATGAAGAAGTCTATTATCTTCCTTAAACTCAATACCATACTATAAATCTCCAATAAATCAGACTGCCTCCAATTTTGATCAAAGAGCACGACGTAATTACAATGCAAATATAGAATGATGAATTGACATAGGATGGTCAAGATTTTATAATTTAAAAAAAAAAAACTAGATTCACTCACAAACATTGGATCAAGGCATATATCAAGTTTGAAAAGTTTATGATGAACAAGTGAGATTTAATTTGAAGATGGGAAAAAATAGCTCTCAAGTTTGAAAATACGTCCAGAGAGGTTTTTCAATTGTGTGAAATTTAGATCTTATGAAATGCGAGGGAAATTGGCATATTTGTAAGAAATTTTTTAAATCGGATCCCGATGTACGCACGAAGCACTCTTGATGTGTGCACGATTCCAACCGGTAGAGAATCATGGCCAAGGCCGTGCGCACAAGCACATATTGGTTTGGTGCGAACATCACCGTGTGCACAGGGTTAAAACTAAGTCATGCTAACGGTTAAGCCAACACTTCTTCCAAGACAAATTAACTTGTTCTCAAAGCAAGACAAACTCCCCAAAACTTTTTCAAATATCCTCTGAGACAGTTTAAAATATTTGTTCCATCAAATTATATAATCCTAAGACATTTAAAAAAATATTTGTGCATGTGTGTGTTTATCCATAGACAATTCACAATATCTACTAAAAAGGATATAGTCTTAAATCCAATGTGAATGTATAGCAATGGAAGTTTTCAATGAGCGACTTGCAAAATATCGAATCTTTAAAGGTCCATTATAGACAAATGATCGTGACTCAACCATTCGAATCGAGTCTATGTTACTCGACTAACTCAACAACTCAAACATTTTTTCACGAGAATTAACCAACTAATATTAGTTACAAAATTACATTTTCAATAGGCCACCATCACATGTGATGGTACAATAATGACATTGCCTCTATATCTAGTCCTTCCATCTTCAATGCAGGGTTTCTGTAACATATAGCATATAAATAAATCTGATACACATCGATTCCAATCCACTTAAAAGGATTAGAGTCACCATAACGTGAACGTGCACATGAAGTGTTCTCTCTGAGCACACACCAATATAATAACCCAAATTACTTATTATCTTTTAAGCATTATATTTTTCAAGATTCATAAATTTATCATTACACAAAGCGACAATCATATTATACTTAACTTACCCCCCCCCCCCCCCCCAAAAAAAAAAAAAATTAGGCGTCAAAATTTTAAGTCCCTAGCATTACGTTTACTTTGTTACTTATTAATTACTTCTCTTGCGCATGTATTATTCTAGTAAGGATTCATATTAACCAACCACCCTGCTTAAAATCTCATAAGTGGATTTTAGCAAAAAGGGAAATACTACTTTATTATTTCCAGGGGGAAAAAGGGGAAAATCATCTTTTAATAATTAATTAACTCATTCCTGCTCACATGATGTATAATTATAAACTAAATAATTTTAATCAAATATCAATTTAATATATTAACTAATGATAATTCTAACACTTATTTTAACCCCACAAACTTATAAGGAATATCTAAGGGCTTCTATCCACATTTCCAGTTAGGGTAACGTTGACACGACTCAGAAAGAGTCTCTAATGTGCGTTCACTCTAGGCTCAAGTGCAAGCCTGTTGCGTTAGTAATAAACCCGGTAAGTCAGGATCGTATCCACAGTGAAATAGGACAATGGAATTGTGACGACGTTGGATAGACAAGGAAATCCTAACTCTGACTCTAAAGGAAAAAGAAAATTGATTTGGTTTGTGGAATGACTATACTAGATGCAACTATGAAATTATGAAAAGATGCAATTATACTAAGTTACCTAAAATACCGATGAATACTGATTTAAAACTTTAAACTATGTGATGAGAAAAACAGGACGGGAATACAATACCCCAACCCTAGTGTTGATACCAAATTTAGTCTGCTGACATGGCTCAATAAAGTAAAGGCATGTGGCAATCTACGTGGCAACAACAAACACTTCCGAGGAACTCACATGCTCCGAGAAACCATACTACAACGAGGAACACTGATTCCCCGAGGAACTCATACGCTCCGAGGAACCATACTACAACGAGGAACACTGATTCCCCGAGGAACCCATACGCTCCGAGGAACGAGAACTCTCCGAGGAACTCTTGAGTACCGAGAAGCTTAGGCGGTCCGAGCAACTCAGGCGGTCCGAGCTGCACCTCGAACAAAGCATTAATAGCAGGATAACCAATAGTTTGACTGTTCATTAAATGCTTATCATTCAAACACATACGCTTAAGGGGCATTGAATGTATTACCCATTAATATGTACATCATTTAATGTATTAACCTTTCACATTATAGCCTCAGGGCTATAAATACATTGTACAATCCTCATTGTAAGGGGAGCGGAATTTCTTAAGATAACTTGTAATTGAGAATTTCCAAACACTCAGCAATAACATAACAGTGGACGTAGGCCATTCTTATAAGGCTGAACCACTTTAAAAATTCTTGGTTTCATTTATTTTATCTGTGATGGAATAATTAGATACGATCTAATTTTTTGCATCAACAGATTGGCGCCGTCTGTGGGAAACGACTGGTAATATCATTTTCCATCAAAAATAATCCATCACAAATGGCTGATATTCCAGAATCTAGCAATCGAAATGCTGGAAGCCCTCCAAATCCATCTGCTCTGCCAAATATTCCAGATCTGGCTGGAATAATGACAAATCTGGCTCAGGGCCAGACCGTCATGCAAGAAACTATGCGACAACTCATACAAACCCTCCATGGCGGTGCACCAACCCATTCAAGACCACGAAGTATTTAAAGAAATACCCGTGCACCTTCTTCACGTACTAGACGTACCAATTCATATCGCAATGAGGAGTCTGAAGATTTTTCTTATCAACCTGGACGAACTTCGTCAGTGCGAGCCACAGATACTGAACAACGTATCACTCTCTCCCCAGAAAGGACCAGTGCGCTAAAAAGATTAAGCAGAGTATCTCCTTTCGATCGATTAGGTCCTCGGAGGAGCAAAAGTCCTCCTAGAGCCCCATCGAGGAGTTTTCGACGACCATCAGACTTAAGGGAAGGATCTGCCCAGTCACGACCAGTTGCTCGTCAAGATAGATCCCAGGAAGCCACCTCAATGCGATCAGTTGCTCGAACCAACAAGCCCGAGGGAGGAAATGATGCATGAAAGGGCTTTATTCAAAGGCTGGAGGATGGATTGGGGGAAATGGTTAAAGATAAGAACCCTCTACAACGAACTTTTATTCGAGGAACACCTTTTGTCCAGGCCATTGTAGATTTTCCAACACCATCAAAGTTCAAAGCACCTGTTGTAACCCCCAAATATGATGGAAAGACAGACCCTGTCCTTCATATAGAACAATACCAAGCTGTAGCCGACATCTATGATGTTCCAGATGAGATGAGATGTATGGCATTCTCGGGAACTCTTACCGGATCTGCTCAAATATGGTATAATAATCTTCCTCGGGGTAAGATTTCAACTTTTCTTCAACTGGCCGAGTTATTCATTAGGAATTTATGTTTTGGGGCAAAGCCAGTTAAACGAGTAGCACATTTGTTAAGTGTTAGAAAAAAGGCTGGTGAGAGTACCAGAGATTATATAACTCGTTTTAATAACGAGAAACTTGAAGTCATTTATTATGAGGAGAAGACAGCGATTACCGCCTTGATGAGTGGACTACTGCCCAACAAGTTGTACAACACTTTGGCCAAAGATCCACCTAGAACCATGTCAGATCTGATGGGAAAAGCATCCAAGATTATGAATGCCAAGGAGGCTATGGTTGCAAAGAAGAACATGGATGCTAAAGAAACCAAGGTGGAAGGTGATAAAGCTAAGAAGAAAGAGCATAAGCACAATGGTAATGACAAACATTCAAAAACTAGGTCGGTATGGGACGTAATGAAGAAATTTGATAATTATACTCCTTTGAATAAAGATATCAACCATGTTCTAGAAGAAATCAAGAATAATGAGGAATTAAACTGGCCAGAGAAAATGAAGGCAGATCCTGACAAGAGGAATAAGGCAAAGTATTGCGAGTTTCATAAAGATCATGGCCATATGATAAAAAATTGCATAGCTCTTCAGAATGAAATTGAAACACTCATCAGACGAGAAAATCTGGCAAAGTATGTTGATCGTGGAAGCGAAAGAAGAAACAACGACCGAACAAGAGAGATGTCTATATCTCCTCGTCGAGCAGAGGAGAACAAGAAAAGAAACCATTAAGTTGATCTCGAGACGACCCCGATCTTCCCAAGAGACCAAGGCAGCCAGAACGAGAGGTATTTTTAATACACTATGGGTCATTTGACTGTAATGTCATAACAGGTGGAGATACAGGAGGAGGAGACCTTACTGCCGAGAGAAAAGCTTACCTCTATGAGGCTCAAGCTTGCTCGTACATTCAACGAATAAATCTTGCTGAGGAGGATCGCCCGAGAAAGGTGAACAAAGAGAAATTTGTCATTGGTTTCTCAAAGAATGACCTCGCAGGTGTTCTATATCCTCATGATGACCCATTGGTGATCAAAATGAGGATGAAGGAAGTAATAATTTCAAGAGTACTGGTCGACAATGGTAGCTCGGCAGACATCATGTTCTACTCGTGCTTCGATAGTTTAAATCTAAAATTATCTCAACTGGAGCCTTATCATAGACCCCTCATCGGCTTTGCTGGCGAGAAAGTATTTCCACTTGGGACGATCAAGTTGGATATATTCATTGGTACGTGGCCTGCTTATCGGACAGAAAGAATATGCTTTTTTGTGATGGATAAGAATATTCAATCATCATACAATATCAAGAGTAGGATTGAAGAAGTTCGAGGCTGTACCATCTACAGTGCATCAGTGCCTAAAATTTCCAACAAATTTTGGAGTAGGAGTTGTGAAAGGGGATCAGAAAGTAGCTCGGGAATGCTATTATTCATCCGCCGAGCAAGAAGAAATGGAGGAATCAAGGAAAAAGACTACTACCTATCAAGTGGATGAAGGTGCAGAAATTGAAACATTGGATCCTAGAGATGAGTCTCAACTCGTGAAGGGTCAAGTGGTGGAAGCTACTGAAAATATCATTCTGGACGACGAGCACCCTGAGCGAACTACTCAAGTAGGTTCGTCATTGGAAGCCTCACTAAAACAGGAATTGATAACTTTCCTAAGAAGCAGAAAGCAAAATTTTGCGTGGAGTCATGAAGATATGCCCGGAATAGATCCAAATTTCTTATGTCACGAACTCAATGTGAATAAGGAGATCAAGCCAGTGAAGCAGAGAAGAAGAGTGTTCAGCCCCGAGAAGAATCAAGCTATACAGGAGGAAGTCGAGAAGCTCCAGAAAGCTTGCTTCATTGAAGATGTTAAATATCCAGACTGGTTAGCCAATGTGGTGATGGTAAAGAAGAAAAACAACAAGTGGAGGATGTGTGTAGACTTCACCGACCTCAACAAAGCATGCCCAAAGGATCACTTTCCACTGCCCCGAATTGATCAACTAGTCGATGTTACCTCGGGACATGAGCTGCTGAGCTTCATGGATGCTTATTCTGGCTACAATCAGATTAAAATGAAACCTGAAGACAGGGAAAATACTTCTTTCATTACCCCTAGGGGAACTTATTGTTATAATGTTATGCCTTTTGGTTTAAAAAATGTAGGTGCGACATATCAACGGCTGATGAACAAGGTCTTTGCTGAACAAATCAGTTGCAATATAGAAGTCTATGTTGACGATATGCTGACAAAGAGCAAGAAAGTTGCCGATCATCTAGTTGACTTAAGTCAGACTTTTGATCAACTGGATAAATACCAAATGAAGCTGAACTCGACGAAGTGCATATTTGGAGTACGAGAAGGCATGTTTCTCGGGTACATTGTCAATCAACGAGGCATTGAGGCAAATCCTGAAAAGATCAAAGCTCTATTAGGGTTGCGATCTCCGACGACGAAGAAAGAGGTGCAAAGTCTTACAGGACGAGTAGAAGCACTCAACAGATTTGTATCGCGAGCAACTGATAGATGTCTCCCATTCTTCAAGACACTCCGAAAGACTTTTGAGTGGAATGATGAATGTAAGAAGGCTTTTCAAGACTTGAAGAAATACTTGGGAGCACCTCCACTGTTATCCAGGCCAGTGATGGGAGAAAAATTATATTTGTATCTGGCAGTGTCCGAGAATGCAGTCAGTTCGGCATTAATAAGAGTGGAGAATGGAGTACAAAAACCAATCTACTATACAAGTAAGGCCTTCCGAGGAGCAGAGATCAAATATACAAGGCTGGAAAAGTTAGCACTGGCGCTGATTGAGGCGAGTAGGAGAATGAGGCCATACTTCCAGGCTCATACTATAGTCGTATCTACTGATATGCCGTTGAGGCAAGCCCTTCATAAACTAAAAAAATCAGGGAGATTGATGTACTAGGCAATAGATCTCGGTGAATACGATATAGTCTATGAACCCAGATCATCGCTTAAAGGGCAAGCTGTAGCGAATTTTATAGCAGAGTTCACCTATCCTGATACCCCTGAGGAGCAAAAGTTGCTCGCTGATCAACCTGTGGATATTACAAGATCAACAAACACAAGCTCAGACCAACTTAGGTTGGTAAAAGGGCAAGTGGATGTTACAGGATCATCAAATTTGAGCTCAGACCAACTCCGGTTGGTAAAAGGGCAAGAAAAGATGATCGACGAAGAGCGAGAAATATCAGGGGAAGATGAAAGGAAGTAACAAATATTTCATCGAGGAACTCTGATAGATCAAAAATTTGAAGACGAGTTACCTATATGGAGGCTATACGTAGATAGCTCATCTTGCACAACAGGTAGTGTGGCAGGGATAGTTTTGAGCACTCTGGATGAGGTCGACATGGAATACGCCCTACGTTTCCAATTCAAAGCTTCCAATAATGAGGGTGAGTATGAGGCCATGATTGCAGGTCTTAATTTGGCAAAAATTATGAAGGCGCATCAGGTTATTGTCTTCAGTGATTCTCAATTAATTGTAAACCAAATAATGGGAGTATATGCAGTCAAAGGAGAATTAATGATCAGATATCACGCAAAGGCAAAGCAGCTGGTGTCGGAATTTGCTGCTATTCAGCTGGTCAGAATACCGAGAATGGAGAATGCGAGAGCAGACGCCCTAGCTCGATTAGCCTCAGCTACTCGTACCGAGCTCCGAAGAATAATCCCAATTGAAGTTTTAGCTGGTCGGAGTATAGATGAAGATCTGACGATGAACTTTATTACCGTTGATTTAGGACCATCTTGGATGGATCCCATCAGGGCATATATTGAAGAGGGAGAATTACCAATTGACAAGCTCGCATCCAAGAAATTGAAGTTTAAAGCTGCTCGGTATGTATTAACTAACGGTATTCTATATAGACGAGGAATTATGGCAGGTTTGCAGAGATGTGTGCATCCCACCGAGGTGAAAGATTTAATTGAAGAGGTCCATGAAGGGTCCTGTGGAGCCCATGTAGCAGGTCAGACGCTTTTGCAAAGGATAATGACGCAGGGATATTACTGGCCGACGATGAGGGCTGATTGTACAGCCTATGCCAAGAAATGTGACAAGTGCCAACGCTTCTCCTCCATCCGAAGAACTCCCCAAGTATTGTTGACACACATCACTTCCCCTTGGCCATTTTCCATGTGGGGAATAGATTTGGTCGGGCCACTGTCGACGACTAGAGGAAGGTTCAAATACCTCGTCGTCGCAGTGGATTATTTTACTAAGTGGGTAGAAGCTGAGCCTCTCATTGATATGACGTACGAGAAGGTGTACCAATTTATTTGGAAGAACATCATTTGTCGATATGGTCTTCCTCATGCTTTCATCACAGACCATGGAACACAATTTGATAACGAGGAGTTCGCTGCCTATTGTCATCAATCAAATGTTTTGAAGATCCACTCAGCACCAGGTCATCCTCAAAGCAATGGACAAACTGAAGTGACAAACAGAACACTGCTGAATGGCTTGAAGAAAAGACTGGACGATGCGAAAGCAAATTGGATCAACGAGTTACAGTCAGTACTGTGGGCTTACCGAACTACTCCCCGAGTAGCAACTGGAGAATCTCCATATATGCTAGCGTTTGGAAGTGAAGCTGTTATACCTGCCGAGTTGGGCCTCCCAACACACAGGGTACTGAATTTCAATTCCCCTGTCAGCGACTTAATGAGAAGATTGGATTTAGACATGCTCGAGGAAGTTAGAGAAGAAGCAGCCATCAGGAACGCCGCATACCAACAACGAACAGCTTTATTCTACAATAAGAGGGTGAAGAAGTGCGACCTGAAAGAAGGAGACTATGTGCTGAAGAAAGTAATTCAAAAGCACAATAAACTGGAGGCAAACTGGCATGGACCATACCGAGTTACAGAAGTTGTTCGACCAGGAACTTACCGAATAGGAACTTTAGAAGGGGAGGAGTTTAAAAACGCATGGAACGCAGAGCACCTGCGCAAGTATTATCATTAATGGATAATCTCTCTTTTTATTGAAAGTTTTTCGGGGAATACTAGTGCTACACACTACTCGGCAAAACTCGACAAAACTCGGACTACTCAAATTTTTTCTCAAAAATGCCAACTAAGGTTGGTCGAGAAAGCTACCTATATTCCTCCGGGAAGTAAAGCTACCTGTATTCCTCCGGGAAGTAAAGCTACCTCTATTCCTCTGGGAAGTAAAGCTACCTCTATTACTCCGGGAAGTAAAGCTACCTATATTCCTCCGGGAAGTAAAACTACTTGTATTCCTCCGGGAAGTAAAGCTACCTGTATTCCTCCGGGAAGTAAAGCTACATGTATTCCTCCGAGAAGTAAAGATACTTATATTCATCCGGGAAGTAAAACTTGTATTCCTACGGGAAATAAAACTATATGTTCCTCAAGAAGTAAAAGTATTCCTAAAAATGCCAACTTATGTCGGTTAGGAAGTAAATATATTCTCGAAAAGGCCAACTTGAGTTGGTCGGGAGGTAAAATTATTTCAAAAAAGTGCTAAAAGTTGCTCGAAGAGGAAAAATCCACTAACTACGGCTGGTCGGGGATAAAAACCCACTAACTGTAGTTGGTCGAAAAGGAAAATTTACCGACCTTGATTGGTCGTAAACATTTTATGAATACGAGAAAATGATCAAGCAAAATTATTGATACTCGTGACTTTTTAAAATTATTAGTAAGTTGGTCGAGAAACAACTTAGTGAGTTGGTCGAGAAACAACTTAGTAAGTTGGTCGAGGAATAACTTAGTAATTTTTTATAATGACTACCACAAATTCAAGCTAGTCGACAATAGGTTGATTGACAAACAACACAAAATAACACAATATTGTTATCTTTTTAACAGACATACATGCACAAATGTAAAGTATTTTACAAGACAATAGCGATTAAGATTGCGAACAAAAATAAAAGTCTTTCATTAAATCCAAGAACAAATTACATTGATAATGAAATGTATACTAACTATTACATCAAAATTCCTACTCTATTGGTTTCTTCCCCTCTGCTTTTGAAACAGGTTCCTCGCCAGTAGGCGGATCATTTAAAGCAAGAGGAGAGTTTATGAAGTTCAAATCTTTTAACATCCTGATATTCATCACGGATGGTCGATCTATGAGGTGCTCGGGACGAGATATCTCGACACTTGAATGGAGATTGTAGTCGCTGAGATACTTGGAAATTAAGCATCGAGGAATGGCTCGAGCAGGGATCCAACTCATATCAAGTTTGAATGGTGGCACGGGTAGGTCGAGCAGCCCAAGATCATGGTAATCCCACATGTAATGACCCTGTTCGAGTTGCAGCACACCTAAGGCATTCAACCAGCCTTGCTTGTAGCCCTCATTATTGGCATTCTGGATACGATCGTCCAAGTGGTAGAGAGCCTCGTTGTACCCAGCCATCCAGAACTCTCTGGGCTGTTTGTGGAATTGATATGTCAGTCTTTCCAGCTGCTCGTGGAGATTTTTGATGAAGAGTTCCTTATTCTCCAAGACTGACTTCTGCGCAGAAAGCTGCTCTTCCAGGTCCCTGATTTTCTTTGACATTTCAGCCAATGCCTGGTTCTTTGCCATTAATCGGAAAGCTTGGTTCTCCAAAGCAGATTGAGTCCTCTGTTCCTCGATAGGAATTCGAGCTGCTCTTGCTCGTCCCCGAGGAGCTCTTACTCGTCCACTAGAAGATGTAGAGGGGCCAACTCTCTTCAAGGTCTCTGGGATCAACTCTCTTCAACTCCTCAAGTTGGCGTTCTCAACCTCCAAGAACGAGAATCCCTCATCAGTCACTGGGATCAAGGCTTTTGAAGTGGAAGCTGCAAACTTCAACTGTGACAACTCTCTTTGCAGGTTGTTATTCTCTTGCTCTAATAATTAAGCTATTTGTCTGCACTCCTCGACTTCAGCCCTCAGAGTTCTCTCCCTCACATCGTAGCCAGCAAAACGCTTCTCGTATCCCTTGTCAGCATTGAGTTGCTGATACTTCTTCTCATACCCCTCGTGCAAAAGGGCAGTGGATTCTTTGTATTGCTGCTGAAGGTCTTCAAGAGTGCCTTAGAGATCCTCGATCATGTCATAATAAGCCACATTATTGGCCACCGCACGATCAAGCAGACACTTCAAATATTGGTAAGCTTCAACTGCCTGTTCCGAAGCATCTTGGCCGAGGATGTCGACGATTTGTGCTGCACTCAGATCTGTGTGACCAGCCTTAAAATAATTATTGCACTGCCTCAACAACCTTGTATCATGAGCAGACAGTAATTCCATCATGTCCAGAAACTAGTAGAGGAAGAAAAAGCAGTAATCAATAATCAAAACAAAGCATGAAGAAGAGACAACAGTATGAATAAACACAAGTGCAAGTTTTATTATATCATAAAAGTCAGAAGTACAAGGTTCAGAGTTACATGTTCAGGATTACATTTGTTAAAGAAAAATAAAATAGAGAAATCCGAACAACTCTACACCTTTTCCTTGTCTCCCAAAACTTTCTCGGGAGGATTGGACGAGGAAGTAGGTTGCTCGGATCGAGCAGATAGTGGTTGGGGAAGTGTTGGAGGTTGCTCGGAGGAAGTTGCAGGTAGTTGAAGTTCCTCGTCAGCGGGCTGGATAGTCGGGGGAAGAGAAACCTGATCTCCCATCACCATGGAAGACTCTTCGGAGTCATCTTCGTCCTCTTCTTCGTCTTCAGGAGTTGGAGGGGGACCAGGGATGTGTCGCTGAAAGAGTTCGGAATTTTCATCCACTTTCATCTCCTGTAGAGCAGTGAAACATCCATCCCTAAAGTACTTGAGGCTGCCATATTCTACTTGCGACATCATGGCAGCCAAGCCTTTGTTCCACCCCTTGTCCCAGCCAGCGCTGAAAGACTTCTTCACAGCCAGTTTTCTCTTTAACTTCTCCGAGGAAAGCTTCTCGGACAGAAGGTTTTCAGCAGTCTTCAATTTATTTTCAACCTCCTCCTTCTGCCGACTTACTTCCCGAAGTTGAATTAATTCTTCCTCAGCAACCTTGAGTTTATCTTCAAATTCCTCAGCATTCTTGAGCTTCCCTTCAAGCTCTTTATTTTTCTCCTCCAAGTTCTTTATTTTCTTCTCCAACCCCTTGGAGACTTCAACAACTCGAGCCTTCTCTTGCTCGGTGGAGGCAAGCTTCTTCTCCCAGGTTGCCTTATCATCAGCATATTTCTGGCGAGACTCTTTCAGAGACTGCCCCAAACCTATCAAAGCTTCCTCTACACCAGACGAGGAGCTTGAAGCTTTAATAGCTTCATCCTTCTTTAAAATTATATTAAAGCAGCTCACCAACTGTGAAAAGAAAATGAGAGCAAGTCAGAGACAGATATAACAAGGGAAAGATGAAAAGTTCAAAGTAATAAGACTTACAGAAGTAATGTGGCGAGCTGCCAAAGAGGTAACCATATCCCGAGAAAGGTTTTCTTCGATACCTTGGATCTCAGGAATGATCCAAGTCTTCACCGAGCTCATGGCAGAGCTTGGGGGAACGAAAGTGGGAACTCCTCTAATCGAGGGCTGAGAGACAGTGTCAGCCAAATTGACCGAGGAGCTTTTCTTCAGCTTCCTCGGGGGAGCAGGAATAGGTTCAACCAAGGAGAAACTCTTGGTCGGTGATATTACAATCACTTCTCCTGGAGCAACAGACTTGCTCGGAGCCACTTGGGGCTTCTCGACAACCTTCACAGCAGGGGCAGCCGAGGAAGGTGCATCAGTTTTCTTCGTCCCCTCCCCTGGGACGTCAATCTTACTTCTTTTTGCCTCTCCAGCACCAGAGGCAGGTTTTTCAAAAAGGGTGGGAGGTCTTCTCTTCTTCATCCTTTCACTTAAAGGAACGTGTGACTCAGACGACGAACTGGTAGAGGCTGGTACTGGCTCTGCGTCGCTTATTACCGGACGAGCAGTAAAAGAAGTTGTGTAGCTCTTGTACTGCAGTAGATATGAAGATGACCTAATGTGCTCGTCGGCAACAGACTGATGCAAACTCCAGATAAGTTTCAAATGTCTTATGTTAACGTCTGCCTCTTTTGGACACTTTCTTTTGCTATCAACTGCAAATAAATAAGCATTAAAATATTAGTGGAACATTTTATCAAACATAGAGGAAGCATAATTTCAAAATAAATAAAATGAAATAAAAATAACCTATCCCATTGCCATAGGGAGGGCATCTGGGACCCTGATACACTTCATCTCCTGATAAAGGAGCATGTTGCCAATTTTTTATAACAACTCCGTGCTCAAAATAGTCCCTATTGGCATCCGGGAGATTGACCACTAAAGCCCTATTTAAAAATCTAGTTTTTAAATTAGAAGTGTTATCACCCACTGCCCATCTATAACAAAACATGATTTCTGGAATTCCTATGCGAGTTCCATGAATTTGATTTAACCTATGAACCCCATTAACTATCCTCCATGTATTGGGGGTTATTCTTGCAGGCACAACGTCAAAGTATTGACAAAATTCCAGACAAAGAGGATTAGGCCAAAAAGAAAATCCACACTCAGCAACAAAAAGACTGGGGAACCAATGTCCCTCAGCCAAACGGAAATAGTCAAAAGCCTCAGAAAGCTCTTCCAGAACAACCCAGGAGGGAATAGAAAAATCAGAGCGAAACTTATCAAGAGATTCAACAGGGTAAACCATGATGAATAAAGGAAATGAAGAAGAAGGAAGAGGATCTTACAGAAAAAGAGTGGATCTGTTGACAACGAACGATGAAAAGGATGAACGCACAAGAGAGTAAGCCAATGGAAAATTCGAAGATACAAATTTGAAAAAGTAGAAGACGATGGGATTGTCTGTGATGCTTAAATACCTTGCCTTGGGAAAAGGAAAAAGTAATGATTACAAAAAGAAATGATTACGCTACCGGCGGCTAGAAGGACAAAAAGGGCGCGACAATCGAAGCGAGTATAAAAATTCAAAAAAGCCTGATTCTGTGAATTTGGAAGGAAAAATAAATACAAGGAAAACACTCCTAAAAATCAGGAGGACCATTTAAAACTACCATATTCCGAGAAAGAATGTTCCGCACTCCTCAAATTTCGAACTATGAAGCATTGGGGTCTTCTGTTGATACCAAATTTAGTCTGCTGACATGGCTCAATAAAGTAAAGACACGTGGCAATCTACGTGGCAACAAAACACACTTCCGAGGAACTCACATGCTCCGAGGAACCATACTACAATGAGGAACACTGATTCCCCGAGGAACTCATACGCTCCGAGGAACCATACTACAACGAGGAACACTGATTCCCTGAGGAACTCATACGCTCCGAGGAACGAGAACTCTCCGAGGAACTCTTGAGTACCGGGAAGCTTAGGCGGTCCGAGCAACTCAGGCGGTCCGAGCTGCACCTCGAACAAAGCATTAATAGCAGGATAACCAATAGTTTGACTGCTCATTAAATGCTTATCATTCAGACGCATACGCTTAAAGGGCATTGAATGTATTACCCTTTCATATGTACATCATTTAATGTATTACCCTTTCACATTACAGCCTCAGGGCTATAAATACATTGTACAATCCTCATTTTAAGGGGAGCGGAATTTCTTAAGATAACTTGTAATCGAGAATTCCCAAACACTCAGCAATAACATAACAGTGGACGTAGGCCATTCTTATAAGGCTGAACCACTTTAAAAATTCTTGGTTTCATTTATTTTATCTGTGATTGAATAATTAGATACGATCTAATTTTTTACATCAACACCTAGTGTATTGCAGATAAAATACTAATCGTAAATTTAAATGATTAATTAGACCCAAAATTTAGTACTCCCAAGCATTACGTATATGAGGTTCAAGCCCGCACCATACTTAATAAGAGGACGAGTAAATCGGTATTACGGTAGTTACACTCGAATTGCATTCTAAAGCATCACGGTTACCCGGAAGTAAACGAGATCCAAAGATCTACAATTGTCGTGCTCGTGCGCAATACGGACGTAACAAATCACTAAATTCAGAGGATTAATGTTATACACATGCAACTATCACATCACGCTGGGTTCATGTATCCCGGCCTTATAAAATCTAGCCTAACATGCTGAATCTAATGAAAATAATTTTTAAATTGCAAAAAACTATGATTAAACAAAGGAAAATTTATGGAATGATGTAGAAAGGAATTAAACAGAGGAAATAACTCACTAATCTTACCAAGGCGTTAAGAGAAGTAATTAAGAACACTTGTAATCACAGAAATCTGAAAAATCTTTAATCTTGAAATTAAAAGAATAAACTATCTCTAAACTAGGGTTTTCTGAAAAGAATGGAAAATTATATTAATTCTCCGTACTAAAAAATGATAAAAACTCGGGTTTATATACCCTACAAAAATTCCAAGAGTTTTAGTTGTACTAGGACTCTCCATTAGAGAAAGATAAAATTTCAAAACTCGACAGCTGGACCGGTCCGAGGCTCCTACGGATCGGTCTGCCTGGAATGCGGACCGGTTCTTTTATTTCTGGGGCGGATCGGTCCATGGCGGACCGATTCTTTTTATTTTCTTCCAGCTTCAGTTTGCTTTCGGTCCGGAGTTCTCTGGAATGTGGCACTGCGGACCGGTCCGGTCTTCCTGCGAATCGGTCTGCCTTTGACTTTCTTTTCTCCAACTTTGACTGTTCATATCTTTCTCACCGGGACTCCAATTGAGGTGTCGTTTCTTCCTATGTGCTCATGAACTTGATATCTTCAACTTCTCTTTAGGTGCCTCATCCGAATTCCGGGTAGAAATTACACTTTTTCCCTTTTGACTTTCCTTCTTTTCTTTCTCGATTCTTCCGGTTTCTTTCTTCCTTTAATGGACATCAAATACCTGTAAAATCAATAAGAAATACCAGAAACTCGGTGTACTCATTAGGATAAGTCAGTAGCAAGATTATGAGATAAAGTCAAATCGATTACGTTGATCGAGGTGCTAAAAGTAACTAAATTAAAGGGATAAATTGGGAAGAATTTATGCCTAATCAAACCCCCCTAACTTAGAACTTTGCACGTCCCGAGCAATGTAAAAGAATACTAGCAAGGCTTAACTCTTGAAAAATATTTTATTGGGATAGAATACTTTTTTTGCGGGCAAGCGATTGCATTTAGCGTATGCAACAAGCCTGTAAACTCCTAGGTCACCCTAGTAGGACGAGTTGTGTCTCGTGAGGGTTTGTAGAGAATGTACCCACAAAATCTACTCAAAGAAGATTCAAAATACGTAAAAATTGTCTAATTCAAACTTTCCCAGAAAATAGTCATATTTACAAGTCTCAAACCGTAGTGTGTGCGTGCGAAGCCAGAAATTTAACCGCGGATTCCCACTGATTGACTATTACGTTACTTATCCAAAAATTCGTTTTGATTTCAAATTCTCACAGAATGCTCTCTCAAATGAATCACTCAGAATGTGGCTATTCTTTCAGTATGCGTGATATAAAGAGTAAATATAATGGGTGCAAAGTCACGCACACAAGTAGAAAGACGGAAATTTTAGAGTGATAGGCTCTCATCAACGGAATACGATTTAAAAATGGGAACATTGCCTCTAATTTGCGCATTCCATCTCCTTTATTATCTTTTGGTATATTAGTTCTCCACGCGGTAACCAATTTCGCAATTTAGACTCGTTTAGGACTTTTTCGGGTTTTAAAGTATATTGGGTAAAATGAAAGAGGTAGGGAAGGTTGGGATTGGAAAAGTCATTTAAGATGTCCATTTGTGCTTTTTCGGCTATTGCTTATTTTTTTCTTCTTTTTCTCTATTTTTTTCTGTTTTTCACTTCTTTTCTTTTCTAGCTATTTTCGTTGAGCATATCTATTTTTTTCTTGCCCCTTTATATGCACTTGTCGGACTTAAATTCTGAATTTTTCCATTTTTCACAATTCCGAGCTATTTGGATTTTTTGGGTTATCAAACGAAAGGGAAAATCTATTTGGCTCAATTTGGGTTACAAAAGGGGTGATTTTTCGCATCTTTTTCTGGCCAATATTTTTTGGTGACAAACGAGGGCCTATTTCATTGTCCAAAATACCAATTGCGTTACCATATGCGTTTCGAAATGAATTTAAGTTTAGAGATCAATTTTGGCACGTTTTTCAAAGCAATATCACACACGTTTTTCATAACCGATCAAAATGAAAGGGTTGAGATCCTCGAAGACTTTTTAAGCGCTGAAAAGAACTTTGAGTTAACAATTAACTCAGATTGATTGAAAAACTCGCAAAAAGTGATAGGCTTGAATCTTACCGGGTTTTGTTAATCTCTACACTTATTCGTTAAGTCGTCAATTTTCGCTCAATTTCCATCTTTGGTCAATTTTGGCTTTGTGTATTTGAATTTTACAACTTGAAACTTCAATCCGACTTTTAATGATATTTTTGAAAAATTTGAACTCCAATTTTTATTTATTTTGAACAAAAATATTTTTGGGTTTTTCAAAATTTTATGATTTTTTTGGAAATTTTTGGGCATTTTTGAAAATTTGTGGAGTTTTAGAAATACGCACTTGTGACCCCCCCTAACTTAGAGTTTTGCATTGTCCTCAAGAAAAAAGGACTAAAATCTAAACAAGGCAAAATAAGAAGTGCGATAAATAAAACAAACAAATGGAGAAAATGCAGATTTTATAGAAAAAAGGACTGTGGTACAATTACAGGGAAAAACATACAACCATGTGAAACAGGGAAAACAAATAAATACTGCCACAACCAAATAAAGCTTCACTAGGGCGGGGGTTGGGAAGATCTGGGCGCGTGGGGCCATAGGGGTTATAGAAATAGGATGGCAAGGGCTCGTTGGGATCCCCTTGGCGTCAGTATATGTCCAGTTGGAAACGAAACATCATGCTCGTATCGCGACGGTAGTCGGTCAAAAATTTACCAAATCTCGTCTTAGGTTCCTCCATACGGTTCGTGAGGTCGCTACCCGCACATTCAAAATTAGGGTCATCTTCTTCGTCCGCCGACTCTTCATCCGCACCTACGTCACCCATTTCCACATCAGTATCGGCTTCTTCTTCTTCCTCTTCTTCACTCTCACTCGAGGCAGCCTCATCCTCGCTATCACTTCGTCGCCTTTCCCGAAGGACGGCTAGCTATTTGGCGCTCTTAGTGCGGGTTCCCTGTCCAAAAGGATCGGGAAGGCAAGTATGATCGAGCGGCGCCGCAATGCCAGCATCCTTGAGGATGGAGGTAATCAATCGTGCATATGGAGGTGGGGATGCACATTTTTCATCCAGGGCTGAGACCATGATGTCGGCGTATAGGGTGCGGGCCAAGTTGATGGAAGTGTGTGGATCAAATAGGTGGTAGGTCAATGTGGCCTGACGGGGCCGCGTCATGGAATCGTTGGACGTTTGCAAGATGTTTGCACACAATATTTGGAAGGTGAGGCGTGCTTTCTCATTTAGGCGGCCCACAGCGACAGTTTGCCTCGTCAATGCAACATCCGGGGCAATGCGATCCAGGATCGATTCTTTGGCGATCGGGGCGATGTTCCTCGGGTAAGTGAATTCTTGAACATCGAGAACATCGTATTCGGCCAACTTGGACGTGAGAAGGGCCAATGAAAAGGGGATGACTGTACCATCCATATATGCTTGAGCCTCGAATTAGCCCGTTCGAACAAGGGTGCCATAAAAGGAGCGGACCTCGGCTGCCCAAACCTCTTCGTACGGTTCATTGAGGAATAGACACCAACCCCTAGCCATGAAGAGGGCGATAACGGAGTTGGGCAGACCTGTCCATTGGACAGCGCGCTCCACGTTGAGTTTGCGATCCGGATCGAAGAACCAATTGCACCATCGCTCCTCTTGGCGGGAATGGAATTCACCATGGGCGAAGTGGAGGATCTCCGTGGATTCGTATTTGGTGGGGGCAGGTCATTGGGCCATGATAATAGGGAGAGGTTTTGCTGGAAAATTTGGGAGAGATGAGAGAGGGGTGATGTGGTTGAAGGTGGGGAGATAAAGGGAGGTGATTGGTGGTTATTTATAGGTGAAAGGTGTGGGTAGGGTTTGTATTAGAGGGAAAATGGGGTGTATTTGGGAGGGAAATTGAAGGGTTGGGTGTGGGGGGACGAATTGGGAGGGAATAAAGGGGATTGGGAGAGGAGGGTGCACCTTGGGAAAGGGGGAAAAATTTCTGCAGAAAGCGGACCGGTCCGCCTGGGGACTGGACTTGTCCAGTCCTTTAAATTTCGAGTCTTTTCAACTACTGGACCGATCCGGCCCTAAAATAAAGGAACCGGTCCGACCTAAAATTAAAGGAACCGGTCCGGTTCTTATTTGTGAGCTGGATTTCCCCCTAACTTAATTTCGATCTCTCTTCTCTGGAAATTTTCACTTTCACAATATACTCCCTATCAATTTTGGATTAAAAACCTCTCAATACCAATGGTCAATGCAACTTGACTCAATTTTCTAAAACATGTGAATGCTTTCACCTTATTGTACCCTAATCCTATGGACTCTCACGACGCACACGACTCTAGGGGTGGCAATTTGGGCACGAACACGACAACACGACACGATCCAACACGAAATTGACACGAAATTAAAACAGCTTGTCGTGTTCGGTCCAGACTTTTTTGGCCCACTATCGGGTCGTGTCGTGTTCGTGCCAGGAAATTGACCCGATATTGGCCCGAAATGGGCCCGTTAGAGCCCAATTGCAACACGATAAGAAAATAACCCAATTATGTCCCAATTACAACCCAATTGTGTCCCAATTACAACCCAATTGTGTCCCAATTAGCCCAAATAGGAAACTCCATCTCGTGAAAAAAGAGAACACATCTTCAATTAGCCCAACGGGTTATCGTGTCCAGTCGTGTCAATCGTGCCAATTTGGCACATTTTTTTTTCGTGTTACTCGTGTCGGGTCGTGCTACTAATGGGTCGTGTTCGTGCTAGCAAAAAAAACACGCTAGCGTGTCGTGTCGTGTCCGTGCTAGATAAAATTGTGTCGGGTCGTGTCGGGCCAGATCCAAACACGACCCATTGGCCCGAATTACCACCCCTACACGACTCTCATCTACTATACATAAGAATTCACCCCATACGTGTCGGGGGTGCGACGACCTCACTGTAGCAGCTCACTCTACCCCGTAAATGGGGTTCGACAACCAAATGGTGTCGACTTCTTCCACACACGCCTCTAGATATGGCTTTAGGCGTTGTCCGTTTACTTTGAATGTATTTCCCCCTTTTAAATCGTCCAATTCAACAGCTCCGTGAGGCAAAACATTCTTCACAACGAACGGGTCAGACCATCTTGATCGCAACTTGCCCGAAAAGAGATGAAGCCGAGAGTTATAGAGAAGCACTTTTTGCCCGGGAAGAAACTCTTTGTGTCGAATGATGTTATCGTGAGCGATTTTCATCCTTTCTTTGGAAATTTTAGCATTCTCATACGCATCATTGCGTAGCTCTTCTAACTCATTTAATTGAAGCTTGCGAGCTTCACCGGCTTTATCCATGGCATAGTTCAACTTCTTAATTACCCGATATGCCTTGTGTTCTAATTCCATGAGAAGATGGCAAGGTTTGCGATACACAAAGCGGAAAGAGGACATGCCGAGTGGATTTTTATATGCGATATGATAGGCCCATAGTGAATCGTTCAATCTAAGTGACCAATCTTTTCGGGTGGGATTGACGGTCTTTTCAATAATGTTCTTGATTTTTCGATTCGCTAGTTCGGCTTGCCCATTCGTTTGTGGGTGATAAGTCAGTCCAACTTTGTGAACGACGCCATACTTTCTCATTAGCTTCTCGAATGGCCTATTATAAAAGTGCGTGCCATTATCGCTGATTATCTCTTTCGGTGCACCGAAGCGGGAAATTATGTGTTCCTGCAGGAACTTTATCACCACTTTGTTGTCATTTGTCTTGGTAGCTATAGCTTCCACCTATTTAGAAACGTAGTCTACCGCAACAAGGATGTATAGGAAACCAAAAGATGGGGGAAAAAGTCCCATGAAGTCAATTCCCCAACAGTCGAAGATCTCAATAATGAGTATGGGGGTAAGAGGCATCATGTTTCGTCGGGTAATGGCTCCCATTCGTTGGCACCTATTGCAAGATTTACAAGCAACGTTCATATCCCGGAATATTGTGGGCCAATAGAGGCCGCATTGCAGAATTTTAGCGGCCGTCTTTTTCTTTCTAAAAGTGGCCTCCACAAGCTTCCGAATGACAAAACTGGATGACTTTTGGGATCTCGTCATCCGGTACACATCGTCGGATGATTTGGTCTGCGCAATATTTAAAAAGGAAGGGATCGTCATAGAAAAATATGCGCGACCAAGTAATAAACCTCTTTTTATCTTGCGGTGTCCAGTCGGGAAGGACGGTTCTCGTGACAAGGTAGTTCACTATATCTGCAAACCAGGGCAAAGAAGAGGTAGCAAAGAGTTGCTCATCCGGAAAGTATTCGTCTATGGGTATGGGATCACTAGGTACGTCGGACGAAAGCCGTGATTAGTGATCGACAATGACGTTTTCTACCCCTTTCTTATCTTTAATGGAGAGATTAAACTCTTGTAGGAGTAGGATCCACCTTATGAGGCGCAGCTTGGCATCTTTCTTTGCAAGTAGGTATTTTAATGCCGCGTAGTCGGTGAAGCAAGTAATGGGAGAACCGATAAGGTATGACCGAAATTTATCAAGGGCAAAGACTACCGCTAGCAACTCCTTCTCTATGGTAGAGTAGTTGAGTTGTGGTCCGGTAAGAGTCCGGCTAACATAGTAGATGAAGTGAGCCTGCTTATCTTTTCTTTGACCCAAAATAGCCCCTATTGCATAAGCGTTACCATCACACATAAATTCGAATGGTAAAGACCAATTCGGAACTTGCATGATGGGAGAGGACACAAGCATGGTTTTCAGTTTTTCAAAAGAGCTTTGGCATGATTCTGTCCACTCAAATGGGGTGTCCTTCATGAGTAGGTTACTTAAGGGTCTAGCGATGGCGCTAAAGTCCTTAATAAACCTTCGATAAAATCCCGCGTGGCCCAAGAAGGAGCGCACATCTTTGAGCAATTTTGGTGGGGGGGAGATCAGCTATGACATCTATCTTAGCTCTATCAACTTCTATCCCCTTGGATGAAACGATGTGGCCAAGAACTATTCCCTCGGTGACCATGAAGTGGCATTTCTCCCAATTCAACACTAAGTTCTTTTCCACACACCGAGCAAGTACTTTTTCCAGTTTTTCAAGACAAAGATCGAAAGAGGTGCCAAAAATGCTAAAATCATCCATGAACACTTCAAGTCCTCTCTCGACCATGTCGCTAAATAGGCTCAACATGCACCTTTGAAAGGTCGCGGGTGCATTACACAAGCCGAATGACATACGTTTGTAGGCAAATGTACCAAAAGGGCAAGTGAAGGTCATTTTCTCCTGGTCAAGTACATCTACCTCAATTTGGTTATATCCGGAATAACCATCAAGTAAGCAATAGTAAGGGTGGACCGCTACTCTCTTAAGCATCTGATCAATAATTGGCAAGGGGGAGTGGTCTTTCCTAGTTCTTGCATTGAGTTTTCGGTAATCAATGCAAACGCGCCACTCGATGGTGGTACGTTGGGGAAATATCTCTCCCTTAGCATTCTCAATCACTGTCATGCCCGACTTCTTCGGGACGACATGAATAGGGCTCACCCACTTGCTATCCAAGATTGGGTAGATAATCTCGGCATCCAATAACTTGATAATTTCGGTTCTCACCACTTCTTTCATATTGGGATTTAACCTTCTTTGCATTTCTCTTGAGGGCTTGACATCCTCTTCGAGATGGATCTTGTGAGTGCAAATCAAAGGACTTATTCCCTTCAAATCGGTAATGCACCAACCAAAAGCACTTTGGTGCTTTCTCAGAATTTTTAACAATTTACCCTCCTGCTCTTTGTCTAGGCTAGAGGAGACAATAACAGGAAATGTCTCATCCTCTCCTAGGTATGCATATTTAATATGGGAGGGGAGTTGCTTCAATTCGAGGGTTGGAAATTTTTCGTTGGAGGGAACCATGCTAGTATCCCTCGGTGGTAACTCCTCTAATCTAGAAACCCAACTTACATTAATCGCGTCCTCGTCCGACGCTTTCTCATCAAATAACTCTCTCAACTCCTCAATCTCCCTCTCGAATGCGGTGTACGTCCCCTCACTCTCGTGTTTCGACACTAAACAGGACCCTAAGGCGTCTACACAATAGTTCTCCTCAAATTACTCCTCCACTATCTCATCTATGAAGCTCACTGTGTGAAAATCATCTTCTTCCCCCACATGTTAGGCTATATGGAAGATGTTGGTTTCTAAGGTCATGTTCCCAAAAGTGATTTGCATCTGCCCATTCCTAGTGTTGATAATGGCGTTAGCCGTAGATAAAAATGGGCGCCCGAGAATGATGGGAACATGATTACTTGAGGCGAAGGAAGGCTCCGTATCCCAAATGACAAAATCTACTGGGAAGTAGAAAGTGTCAACTTGGATGATCACGTCCTTAACTACACCTCGTGGGATCTTCATAATTTGATTCGCTAATTGGAGAGTGATCCTTGTGGGCTTGAGATTGCCCAAATCAAGTTGCCTATAAATGGAATAAGGGAGGATATTGACACTTGCCCCAAAATCAAGTAAGGCTTTTTCGATTTAATTTTCTCCAAAGATGCAGGAAATGGTGGGTGCACCGGGATCTTTGAATTTAGGCGGGAGATCGTTAAGTAGAATGGAGCTCACGTTCTGTGCTAGAAAGACATTTTTCTTTACCTTTATCTTTCTCTTTACCGTCAATAAGTCTTTAATGACTTTTGCATAAACTAGAATTTGCTTAATGGCATCGAGGAAAGGTAAATTCAGCTTTACTTGCTTTAGCACGTCTAGCACTTCATTACGTGGGTTTCCTTTATGGTAAGGAATCAACCTTTGGGGAAATGGTGCCGCGGAGGGTGGTCTCACTACTACCTCGGGCTCACTAGCGTCTTCTTTGTCACTCTCATTCAAGGGGACATCTTCGGCCTCTTTCGTGTCGGGCGAAATCTCCTTGTCTTTTGTTGTGTCGTGTGGGGGAGGTGATAAATCAACGACTCTCCCACTACGAAGAGTGGTCACAGCTTGACATTGCTCTTGATGTTCAGTAGAGGTGGAGCTAATAATAGTTTGACCTTTGGGAGGTCTTTGGCCCTGGGCAGGAAACTTGCCCTTCTCTTGGACACTCAACGAGGATTGTATCTTTGACAGATTTGCATTTATGTCGCTGATCAGGCGATCATATCTAGCATTGGTTGCAGTCTGGCTATTGATAAGTTGATTCATAGTATCCTTGAGAGTTCTCCGCGGTGGAGGGATATATGCTCCTTGAGGTGGTGGTGCTTGCACATGTCCTTGCATGTGTGGATCTTGTTGAAAGTGTTGTGGTGTAGGAGGGGCAACATGTGAAGTAGGGTTCATCGCAGCATGTTATTGCCCATAGCTAAAACCAGGATGGTTTTTCCATGAAGGGTTGTAAGAATTCCCGTGCGGTGCACCAAAATTACCCTTAAATCCTCCTATACCACTAACTTGCTCTTGAAGCATCACTTTGTAGGCGAGTATAGTCGGGAATTCCTCAATTGAATGACCCGCCTCACAAATCGCACACATCTTCTCGACGGGGTTTGGTATGGATCCAGTTGGTCCTCTTCCATATACCTCACATAGGTCTCGAAATCCTTTCTCAATTGTATCTAATCGACTGTCCGTCATAGAATTCTTATCTACGTGAAATAAGCCAGACGCCGATGGGGTGGTGGGCACTTGACGATTTCGATTTTGAGCATTAGGATCAGAAGTATCCCAGGATTGGGTAGTCTCGGCAACATACCTCAGGTGCAGCTCAGCATCGTGGGAATCTAGTTCGACAAGCGGACCACTACCCATAGTTTCAACGAGTTGCTTGGAATTAAGGTTCAGCCCATTATAGAGAAAAGAAATGATTTGCGCTGTATCAAATCCATGATGGGGGCACGAAGTAACTAACTCATTGAAACGCTCATAACATCGATGAAATGGATCATTTTTTGATTGTCTGAACGCTTGAATTTGAGCCTTTATGGAGATTGTTCGATGTGGTGGGAAGAATTTCTTGAGAAATCTAGATTGCAACTCGTTCCAAGATGGGATCGAGCTTGGAGGTAAAGACCATAGCCAGGTCTTAGCTTTATCTTTTAGCGAGAAGGGGAAGAGTTTTAGGCGGATCACCTCTTGTGTGCAAGTTTGATAATTGAGAGTATCACACACATCCTCAAATTCCCTGATATGGAGATATGGCTTTTCAGAATCCATACCATGGTAATGGGGTAAGATCTGGATCATCCCATTTTTAAAACAAAATTGCCCGGCATTATACGGGAGCATAATGCATCCCGGAGTGATAGTGTGCTCGGGATATAAGATTTCTCTCAGCGGGCGGTATGGGGCCTCTTCCTCACCGGCGGATACACTACCGTGTTACGACATTTCTCTCTCTCTTAAAGACTCGGTGTCCTCACTTGGTGTGCTCGGAGGTGTGTCCTAAGAAGGAAAATGGAGTGTTATTTAAGATTGAGTGTGACAGTGTGGGAGGTGGAATCCAGAACTGTGGGGCGTTAGGAGAGTAGGGGCTATCAGGGTCATACTCAACAATCGGGTTTTCGTGAATATGGGTTGGAGTATTATGGGGGGTTGGAGTGAGTTTAGAATTTTGCATTAACAACTTATGAGAGATGATGATGAATCTTTTTGTGCTTTTTAAATTTTTATATGTTTTTGGATTTTTGGAGATTTTTGGTCAAAGTTTTAGATTGACTCGATACAATCCTAAGTCCACCTACTTCCCCAGCAACGGCATCAAAAACTTGACGCGACTCAGAAAGTGTCTCTAATGTGCGTTCACTCTAGGCTCAAGTGCAAGCCTGTCGTGTTAGTAATAAACTCGGTAAGTCGGGATCGTATCCACAGGGAAATAGGACAATGGAATTGTGACGACGTTGGATAGACAAGGAAATCCTAACTCTGACTCTAAAGGAAAAAGAAAATTGATTTGGTTTGTGGAATGGCTATACTAGATGCAATTATGAAATTATGAAATTATAAAAAGATGCAATTATACTAAGTTACCTAAAATACTGATGAATACTGATTTAAAACTTTAAACTATGTGATGAGAAAAAGAGGACGGGAATACAATCCCCCAACCCTAGTGTATTGCAGATAAAATACTAATCGTAAATTTAAATGATTAATTAGACCCATAATTTAGTACTCCCAAGCATTACGTATATGAGGTTCAAGCCCGCACCATACTTAATCAGAGGACGAGTAAATCGATATTACGGTTGAATTGCATTCTAAAGCATCCCGATTACCCAGAAGCAAACGAGATCCAAAGATCTACAATTATCGTGTTCCTACGCAATACGGTCGTAACAAATCACTAAATTCAGAGGATTAATGTTATACACATGCAACTATCACATCAGGCTAGGTTCATGTATCCCGACCTTAGAAAATCTAGCCTAGCATGCTGAATCTAATGAAAACAATTTTGAATTGCAGAATACCATGATTAAACAAAGGAAAATTTATGGAATGATGTAGAAAGGAATTAAAACAGAGGAAATAACTCACTAATATTACCAAGGCATTAAGAGCAGCAATTAAAAACACTTGTAATCACAGAAATCTGAATAATCTTCAATCTTGAAATTAAAAGAATAAACTATCTCTAAACTGGGGTTTTCTGAAAAGAATGGAAAATTATATTAATTCTTCGTACTAAAAAATGATAAAAACTCGGGTTTATATACCCTAGAAAAATTCCAAGAGTTTTAGTTGTACTAGGACTCTCCATTATAGAAAGATAAAATTTCAAAACTCGACAGCCGGACCGGTCCGAGGCTCCTGCGGATCGGTCTGCCTAGAATGCTGACCGGTTCCTTTATTTCTGGGGCGGATCGATCCGTGGTGGACCGGTTCTTTTTATTTTCTTCCAGTTTTGATTTGCTTTCTGTCCGGGGTTCTTTGGAATGTGGCACTGCGGACCGGTCCGGTCTTCCTACTGATCGATCTGCCTTTGACTTTCTTTTCTCCAACTTTGACTGTACATATCTTTCTCATCGAGACTCCGATTGAGGTGCCGTTTCTTCCTATGTGCTCATGAACTTGATATCTTCAACTTCTCTTTAGGTGCCTCATCCGAATTCCGGGTAAAAATTACACTTTTGCCCTTTTGACTTTCCTTCTTTTCTTTCTCGATTCTTCCGATTTCTTTCTTCCTTTAATTAACATCAAATACCTATAAAATCAATACGAAATACCAGAAACTCGGTGTACTCGTTAGGATAAGTCAGTAGCAAGATTATGAAATAAATTCAAATCGATTACATTGATCGAGGTGCTAAAAGTAACTAAATTAAAGGGATAAATTGGGAAGAATTTATGCCTAATCAAACGTAAACATTGATTAGAACGTACATAAGGCCCTATCAAATTTCATGATACAATTAAAATATTAATATTCTCAGTTCACACTTTAAGTCTCCTAATCATAATAATTTTCATTAACTAAATTATAAGATATGTGTCCATGTTTATTTAATTATCACGTTCCATTAAAAACAAGAAGTGTGTATTTATTCATGGATGATCAATATAAGAATCTATTTTTATAAAATTTATTATAACACGGATTTAAATATCAAATTCCATTAATAAATAAGAATTAAGTTTTTATTCATGAATGTTCAACATATGAATCTGAAAGTATAAGGTTGGGGTGTGATTTATATCAATATCCAAAACATATGAGTGTAAACATGGGGATTAACATCATTTACCATCAATTCAACTATTAATAATATCAATAAGGGATAACTAATTAAATTGTATGGAATATAGTCCAATTTTAATATAATATATCTAAATAGATAATGTATGAAAACTTAATTAACTTTAATTTATTTTAAAGTCTACATGTTTTGTTTGAGTGAATTTATCATTTACACGTACGAAAGGAGAGAAGTTGAACATTATCTTGCCTTAATTTGTAAAATATGAAATTATTTAGATTGTTTTCTAATACAACCTTGAATCTCCTTAGTTCCTTACTTAGATCATCATATTTTTAGTTGTACTCTTTATTTTAGGATGTTGAAGTAGGATTTCAATATCAATTTCCTAAATATATGAGTCTGACATGGGGATCTTCATCAGTTACCATCAATTCAATTATTAATAATATCAATTAAAGGTTAATGTACGTGATATAGTTTTTTTTTTGTGTATATATATATACACACACATTAACTAGATAATGTATGAAAATATAGTTATTTTAAAGTCTACATATTTAGTTTAGGTGAATTTATCATTTACACGTATGAAAGGAGAGAAGTAGAACATTATCTTGAATTAATTTGTCAAATCTAAAGTTGTGTAGATTTCTTTGCCATTCACCTTTGAATATCTTTTGAATAAACATATTTCCTTCTTTTAGTCATCATCTTCTTTTTAGTTGTATTCTTGGTTTTAGGTTGTTAATGGAGATAATGATGTTTGGGGAAGAGGTAGAGAGTATTTTAGGGTTTTGTAGATTTAAAGATATTTGGGTTTATAAGAAATTTAATGAAAATCGGTTGAACTCGTGTAAAATAAATTATAAAAGGACTCCCACCAAAGAGCCCCATAGCTCACCCACAGTTAGCCTGCGGCTTGCCATAGCCACGTTCACGGGGTGATTTGCCCGCAATTGCATCCTCAACCCATGGCTGCGATCATAATGGTACTCTAAACTTTAAATTGATTCATTAATTCCAAATGTGATTAAAACTACAAATCCCTAGTATTTCTCCCCCAAGAATTTTACTAATCACTATTTTACCCCTAAAGTTCCTCTATAAACCCCCATATGACCTTTCTCTAAAACCTTATCCCAATAAGGGAATCCCATTAAACCAAACTTAATTATTCATTCATTCAAAACCCAAATGACATTATTATGCTACTAATTTAAATTACACATCATCAATCAAATGCAAAAAATCACAAATCCACTTATAATATTTTTAAACTCTCAAGTTACATTCCAACTTCTAAATTCTATTTTACTTATTAATTCTGCCGTTTAATAAATTTCTCAAAAATACGGGGCACTATAATCTTTTCCCATAACAAAGAGAATTTTGTCCTCCGAATTCACACAAACATACTTGCCTAAAATAAATTTGGATATTGTTGTCTCATCGTACCTTACACTCTAATGTGGACTCGATCTCGCTATGATGACTCCACTGTACACAAACTAAAGGGGATCTCCTTAGACCTTAACATCCTAACTATATGGTCTAAGATATGCACGGAATAATCACTATATAAAGCATCATTCTCTAACTCAATATATACCAAGTTTGTATATTGATAAGAAGGCTCATTCCACAAAAATCTACGAATCATTCATAGATGAAACTTATTGTGTGCCCCATCTAGATGGTCATAAAGTGTTAATCTATATACAAGATTCACCATTCAATTCATAATTATGAAAGGCCCAATGAATCTCGGTGCCAACTTCCCCTTCTTTCGAAAAATCACCACCCCCTTCATGGGTGATACCCCATGATCTCCAATAAAAAAACTACAAATTCTTCATCCCCAAGTCTGCACAACACTTTTATCGGCTCTAGGAAGTCTTGATCATATCCCGAATAATCTAAATATCCCATTCATATCTTGAACAAACACTAGACCCGATAATTTAATATCACCCAACTCCAACATATAGGTGTACTACACCAAAATGGTCAAATTGACACTCTTTAACGGGTCAACCTTGTCACGATCATTGACCGTGACAAAAAAATACGCATTTTTTATCACGATCAATGACCGTGATAAGGTCGCGACAAAGGCTAGTCACGGTCATTGGCCGTGACAAGTGAAGTTGTCACGGACTTGTCACGGTCAATGACCGTGACAAATCTTATATACTTGTCACGGTCAATGACCGTGACATGTCTGTGACAATTCTGTCAGTAAAAAAACCTTCTCTCTTCTTTTTTCTCACCGATTTCTATTCCTTCCATTTCTCTCTTTCTCTTTCTAAGCGACTGCACTCTCTCTCTCTCTCTCTACGATTTTGGTACGTTTTATCTCTCTATTTCTCTTCCATTTGTGTATATGTGTGTATATGTGTGTGTATATGTGCGTGTGTGAGTGTGTGTGTGGTGTATATATGCGTGTGGGGGGGAAGGGGGTGTATATTTGCGTGTCTGTGTGTGTATATATGCATGTGTGTGTGTGTGTATGTGTGTGTGTGCGTGTGTGGTGGGCAGGGCTGGGGGTGGGGCTGTGTGTGTGTGTGCACTTGTGTGTGTGGTTGGGGGGAAGGGGGAAATGAGGCGGGGGGTGGGGCTTGTTAATTTTTTTTAATTAAATTTTTATTGGTTTATCAGATATTGCCTCTCATATGCAAGTAGTGCTCCTTGTAAAAGAATTGATTGATTATATATTGATTGGTTGTTAATTTTTTTAGTAAAGTTATAATTAGTCCCCTTTCATATGCAAGTAGGATTGCCCCTAATTGTAAATTAGTAAATTAATAATTGTATATTTTAATTGTTAATTTAATTAATGAAATGAATTAATTGAGTAGATGAATTAGAAGGAGTACGGGATACACATTTGTTGTTGCTATTGCGGTTAAATTATAGTGGATTGATGTTCGGTTGGTTAATTTTAAAAGTGGCATAACCACTGGATTATTGTCCATATGGGGGTGGGATTTTTGAACTTTTTTTTATAATTACTTTGTATCACGAACACTATATATATAGTATGATAATTAAATGAAACATACTTGAAATTACATATAGTGCGTATAGATACTAGCCTTCTAGTTCTTATGCGTACGCATTCAATAGCCCTTAGACCTGTTCGAGAGTCATTTCCCCTGTAATGAGATCTCTCGAATTGTCCCATTTGGACAGTTTGGGACTGCATAATTTCTATATAATAATATTCTTAGTGGCTTAAAGTTGTTACTTTTGGAGGAAGTTCTGCAGTCGTATCTTAATGTTCTCCGGGTACAAACTAGATTGGCAAGTGTGAGTATTGTTTCAATTTATCAATTGAAATAACACTCACACTTGCCAATCTACGTCCTGTACTTGGAGAACTATGGGGATATGCTGTCGAATTTTTCTCAAATCGTAATAATGTGCATGAGCTGTTAAGTATATTACAGAAATATGCGGTCTTGAATGGGATATGACCACTCACCCTTTAGAGGAGATGGGGGAAATAGAAATTTCTATTATAAATTAAATTTGAACTTGAAATTTAAAAATCGAATATAAATAAGAAATAATTAAATGAAACATACTATAAATCTAAGTTTTGTTTATACTAATCCATGAATATACTCTTCTTACCTTTAATAGGTGATTAGTTGTGGTAGCTGTGATGGGATATCCTAAATACAAAGAGTGGATGAGTGAGACAAATAGAATGGCGGATGTGTTTCGCAGAGGTGCTAATGAATTTGTGAAATACGCAAAGAGATGTCATAATAATGAAGAGTTTTCGTGTCCGTGTGCTAGGTGTAAGAATGGTAAGGTCTTTGAGTGGAAAACAATTTAACTACATTTGTTAAGATGGGGTATGCAAGATATTTATCGATTTTGGAGTTTTCACGGTGAATTGAAAGTTCGTTTTGTCCCTGAACAACCTTCACAACAACCTTCAACAAGTAGGATAGATGTAGAAGGGGACGACGTAGATCATAATATGTTAGAGGATTTAGTTGATGATGCGTACGGAGTTTATGAAGTAGAGGAGAATGAGGTTACTGATGATGTACAAGGTTCAGGTGCTCGTGAAGATATCATGATAAACCTTGACGATGACTACCAAAGTTTAAAATTTAAGGCAACCCACCCGTTATACTCTAGTTGTGAGAAATATCAAACAACTTTACATGCCATGGTTGGTTTACACAGTTTGAAGACGCAGTACGGTTTGTATGGCAATAGCGTGACAGGGATTCTGAATTAGGTGAAGGGCTTACTACCCAAGGAGAATACGATTCCAAATAGCTATCATGTTATGAAGAACAGTTTGAAAGGTTTGGGAATGAAGTATAAATCGATTCATGCTTGTGAGTATAACTGCATACTATACTGAAAGGAGTAGGAAAATCACGATCGTTGTTCGGTATGCGATGAACCTAGATATGTCCAATCTACTGGAAAGGAAGGCACAAGCTCAAAAGTGCCTCAAAAAGTGTTGAAATATTTTCCCGTTGGGCCTAGATTAAAGAAAATTTTCACAGTATCATGGATAGCGGAGGCAATGACTTAGTATGCTAGGGCAGAAGTAGAGGGTAATCTCATGCGTCATCCTATTGATTCTACAGCTTGGAGGAGGATGAATTATGAGTATCCTGATTTTGCTCGAGAACAGCGCAACATTCGTTTGGCTATATCAACAAATGGTTTCAATCCATTTGGAAATCTAACCACCAATCAGAGTGTATGGCCAGTGATCCTAGCCCCACTCAATCTCCTTCCTTCACAGTGTATGAGACCTGACTTTTCGATGCTGTCTTTGTTGATACCTAGGCCGACGGCACCAATTTGTAAAGTTGTATTTTACTGTGACTGGGTAAGAGTTGAGAATAAAAATACTTGTAAAGTTAATCCTGGCACCAATTTGATCATGGTTGACTTGTCCAAATTGAAGAGCAAAGACCACGTGAGCGATGAGCCGTTTGTTTGTGCATTTCAAAAGGTCAACCGAGTTTTTTACTCGGAGTATATCAATAACGAGCCGTGGTCAATTGCCCTACATGCGTCAAAGAGTCTAAATAGTAGTGCAGATGACTTGACTTCTCCTACCGAATATTAATCCATTTTTTATGATAACCCAAATTTGAAACAATTTTTCAATTTGTAATAAATATTCCAATTTGTACTTTATCAATCCATTTTAATGCTTTTAATTGATTTGCACTTTATCATTTTCACTCTTTTTATCTTTCTCTCTTTCCTTTGTATATGAATGTGTGTGTGTTGGGGGGGGGGGGGGGGCAATGTGTGTGTAGTGTGCGTGTGTGTGAGAAGTATGGGGTGGGTGGGGATGTTTCAGATTTTTAGTAATTGTACATATTATGAGTTAGATGCTGTTGTTTTGGAATTCAGAATTTAGGTGTTAAATAGTAATAATTCATTTGGATTTGTAGTAATTGTACATATGATATCTTCTTCTAATTCATTTGGATTTGTACTAATAACAACATTTTTTTACGGAAAATGTCTCCTTCAGGTATTAAGGCGAGGATGATGATGCTGATTATGATGATGTCGCCTGGGCTCGGTGGTAGAGGTGGCAATTCGTGTGCGTCATGTCATGTTCGGGTCGTGTCATGTCGGATTCGTGTCAAGTATTAGTCAACCCTAACCCGATCCAATTAACTAATCGTGTCAGATGAGCAAACACTAACCTGACCTATTTATTATCGTGTCGTGTTCGTGTTGACCCGCATAACCCATTAAGTAAAATATAAAATATTTTTTTTGTTCTCTCTTAACCAATCATACCAATCATAGGCCTATAATAACTTAAATTTAATTAATTTCAACTTCTTGCAACACATAAATAATTTATCATCCGATTCTCCTTGAATTTTATAAAATGCCTATTAAGATATATAAATTATCTAATATATTCTCCATAAAATACGAGTTAAGCGGGTCTATTCGTGTCATTTTCGAGTTATACGCGTTTGACACTAACCCAACCCGTTTATTATTCGTGTTGGCGGGTCGTGTCATATTCGGGTTCGTGTCAAGAAATCATCAACCCTAACCCGTTAACTTCGTGTCAAGTTCATGTCGGGTTATCGTGTCGTGTCAAAAATTGCCACCCCTACTCGGTGGTAGCGGAGGCGATGAGGGCTCCTCGGCCCCTAGGCTCCACAAATGGGAAAAATTGGGGACGGCCGTCGAGAACAAGATGGGGCTAATAGCTAGATCCCTCGAGCTAGTAAAGGCTATCATCGGCCCGGGGTACACTAGTTGGAGGGAGGTGCCAAATGAGCTCAAGTTAGCTATTTAGGTGGCACTACAGGTAATGTATTTATATGAATATTTCAATTTCAATTTTGATTTCAATTTCATTTTATATTTATATTTATATTTATATTTATATTTATATTTATATTTATATTTATATTTATATTTATTCACAACTAACATTGTATTTGTTGGACAAGAACAACTCAGCCTGGTCCCAAAACTACGCGATTTCGTCTTGGAGCAGTTGAAGGAGCAACACAAGACGTGGAAGAAAAATATGCGGACCCAGTAATTTGGGAAGACCAGAGACTCCATTATCCGAATGCGTGACTCTGTCCGGTCGAAAGAGCCGATCTCATTGGCACAATGGTAAAAGTTCATTGACAATTAGATCGGGGAGAGGCAATTGGCATCTCGCCAATCGAGGAGGGAAAATGGGGCAAAAAATACAGACGTGCACTACTTCTGCCGGACGTCTTACTCCGAGGTGGAGCACAGGATGATGGTAAGATTTAATTTTTCTATAATTACTGAAATATATTATTCTACATTATTTTACTTTGCGGTGCCGATACTAATTTTGCATTATTTTATTTCAGGGGACGGGGAGTGGCCCTGGGGGTATGCCACATAGGCTCAATACTTATGTGGCTATTTGGACGAAAAAGGGGAAGGATAAGGAGGTGTCCCCGATTGTTGCGTCCACGATTGTAAGTAATCCGACAGTTTACTTTTTATTAATTACGTTATAGTTTTTTTATTTACTTATTTAACTAATCATGTGCTTTTTGTCGTTTCAGGCAAAGCTTAAGGAAGTACATGAGTCGCAGTCTGATGCCGATAAGGCATCTTTGTCCACAGACGCACGCAGTCAAGTGCTTGGCATTGATCGCAAGGAGAGGACAAGGGGGTGAGCTCGCGGGTGGCCAAATCTAGGATCATCGAATTAGAGATGAGCAACACCGGGTTGGCTCGAACGGTGGACTCACATGACACGAAGTTGTCCCGTTTGGAGGCGACGGCCTAAGATATGTTCTCATTCATGAAGCGTTCGTTGGGCTAAAATCATAAGGGGAAAGGGAAGGAGAAGGTGGTGGAGGAGGACGAGGATGTGGACCTCGCTGCTTCATCGCCGACACGTGCAAACTCTGATGATCCAGTCCCCTACCTGGCTCCCTTCGACTGACCGATGTTGACACTTGGTTGACCGGACGTGTTTATACCGGACATATTTGATGGATAGCGGATAGGCCGGGGGTTGAGGGACCCGAATACCGTCCAGGGTATGACAGTTCATGGATGTTTGTTTCAAGACATTGAGGCCAAGGTGCTCGTCACGCATGTGATACCCGGGAAGAAGAACTCCTCATTGTGGTTGCGCAAATAATTCGACATGATGCATATTCAAGGGTGTATCAATACATATATCGTGTGGCCTATTCACCTCCTCAGACCTACCCCACACATGTAGTGACATTATTTGAATTGAATCGTTTTAAGTTGTTACATTTGAATTATATATGGATTATATCGTGATGCATATTATTTTGAATGTATATTTGCATTACCTCTATTTTATTTGGATAAATGATGTTTGAACAGGTACAATGTTGCTATAACAGGTACAAATATACTACTGGGCAGTGGCAGTGGCCATACAGCCCAACAAATGTTTTTTCAATTCTATCCAGAATTGTCACGGTCATTGACCGTGACAAGTCCGTGACAAATAATACTTGTCATGGTCAATGACCTTGACAATTTTTTTAAAAAATGCCACTGATTAGTCATGGTTATTAACCGTGACTAATCTTGTCATTGACCGTGACAAGTATAATGAACTTGTCACGGTCAATGATCGTGACAAGTCCGTGACCACAAACGTTGTCACCCCCAGACTTGTCACGGTCATTGACCTTGACAAGTTGGACTTGTCACGGTTAATGACCATGACAAGTCAGCAGATTTGGTGTAATGGTGATCTATTAGGTCACCCATACAATGCCTCTTAAGGTGTCATACCTGTAACACCCCGTAATTTTGAGGACATTGACTTTAATTATTTTTGGAAGAAATATAACTTATTTAATTTGGGAAAATTTAAATTTATGATTTGGAGAAATTATTTCAATTGGAGGATTTATTTAATTTGGCGAATTGAGGTTTAATTAATTCAGAGTATTTTTAGATTTCGCGCGTGTCGCATTTTGAGGTCAAAATTGAAGAATGTTGTAAAGTAATGTGGAAGACAATTATGAGCAAACAGTTAATTCTGGATGGGCTAAAATAGTCGGAAAAGGGTACCCAGGGGTAGTTAATGGGTCTCGAAATATTTTTAGACATAATCGGGCCTACAGGCGGTATTTGGGCCAATTTAAATTAGCATACAAGCATAATTTCGGGAATAGCATTAGAAAATCTGAATTTAAGAGTTTGAGGTGAACACAAATCTAAAGGAAATATATTATAAAACCCAAATTAGAGAAGTTTTGACAGATACAACTCAAAGAGAAAATCTAGTTTTATTGAGAAGAAAAGAGGGATAACTTTGGGGAGCTTTTTGGGAGACACATACACCATCTTCATCAAAGGACTTAGACTCTACATTATATACAGGCAAGTGGTTAAATTTCTTCAATCTAAATTTCTGATAATTGATTCATAACATAGTGGGTGTGACAAAATCCATTATTTTTGGGTTCGGTTGATACAATATTAGGTTTAAAATTTATGGAGTACTCGTGCAAAAGTTTTTTAGGAAAGATGTATATCTCAAGGTGTGTTGTTTGGGGAATTAAAATTCCTGATTTTCGGGTTGATGAAATTGGGATTTATTCAAGTATTGTGAATATTTGAAAATCAGAGAATAAATTTCGTATCTGTGTTTGATTATTAATAATAGATTGGGAGTTTAAATATGTTAAAATTCGTTGGAGAATTTTGGGGTTTACAGTGAAGTAACCGAGGAAAAAGGGTGGATTGAGTTCTTTAATGGCGGATGAGAATAAATTTCGTATCTGTGTCCGGGTATTTTGGTTGAGTGACGTCGGGAAGTGACTGGATATTTTAGGCTAGCGCTACTGGATTTGTGCACGAATTAGTCGGGTTTACATTATATATATATATATGTATATGCGGTGATTATGTAGTATATATATATATATATTTGTGTGCTTTATAAATATTGGACTGAAAAATATTTATAGGAATGCATACCCCTGTAGTGCTGTCATAGGAGGTTGCGCGATGTGGGTGAATCCCCTGGCTAGTGAATGCAGGGGGACTATAGTCCCCAGGTCATAGTCATCCTGGATTTTAGTGTGTGATTTATTTTCAGGGGTGAACTGCTTTCGGGTATGATTCAGTTTCACTTTCGGTGTGGGAACTATGGCCGCCTCCGCTATGTTTATTTTTGTTTCACTGATTTGGGGAGCTACTTGAGTCGGGGTGTCCGTGTGAATGAGTATACCTGGGGTGATAGCATTATAGAAAACATCTGGTAAGTGTCTCCTCAGGTGGATGGTTATATATACGACAATTGTGTGAATGTTGTGATATATGATACGTATATATGGTATAGATTTATATACGAATAAAATACATGTAGTGCAACTGTATTATATATGTACGTATATAGGAGTATAGGTATTTATATACGGGTGAATTACTTAAGTAAAAAGGGATTTTTTATGTATAACTAATGAGACGGTTATATAATGCAATTAAAAAGGACTAATTAAGTTAATGTGATAAATAACTTATGAAGTAAAAGTACAAATTACTCGATCTAGAGTAGAGTGTCAAGGAGCTCCAGGATAAGGCTAGTTAGACGGGGTAGTGTAACTAGGGGGGTTAGGAAGAAGCATTAGGTGTGCACAATATTTGAGGGATGAGTAATACCTCAAGTGAGTGCGATACTAACTTAAAGATGAAAAGCATTCATGCATTTTAATTGTTGCATTTTAATTCACTTGCAAAATATTTTCAAAAAAACTCGTACTTGAAAAATATTTTCAAAAACTTTTAGGTGTCCAGTCTGTGATAGGGATACCAAATTTGATGATCCGTTCCAAGGATGTGTAGCTGCAACAGATGTGGATGACTACAGGGTTTGGACTTAGTTGTTTCAGTTACTTCATTCTAAAATAGAATACAGTTCAGTATTTAATTTGGGCATGTTGCCCCAGCTATTTTATTTCAGTTAGACTTTGTACGCAGTTTATTATTTCTGTTGGATTATTATAGTGGCTTTTGGATTTTTGCCGATGGTTTATTCGGCCAGTCATTTATTTATTTATTCAGTATTGATTTAGATTCATTGATTGTGTGAATGGTTTAAATTTATATTTATATTGTTGTTATTGTTTAATAAAAAGATAAAATTTTGACATCAGTTTTTTGAGTACTAGGGGGTTAGTAAGTTTTAAAAAGTTTTCGATAGTGATGCTAAGAATGAACCAGACAAGAAACCTTTTTTAATTTATAAGGATTTGATCACCCGGTATTTAATTAGGCGGGGTGTCGCAATACCTCTCGACTATTGATGGTTGTTATTATAGGTGAAATCAACTAAAGATAAGTGAAAATTCCAACTACCCTTAAAATTTAAAGCAGACGATTGTAGCATGCCCTCTAAAATATGATTCACCCTCTTAGTGTGCCCATTTTAGGATGATATGACTAACTAAGGTGAAACTATGTCCCCATATCCTCTTGAAAGTTTCCCCCAAATCGAGACAAAATAGTCGGATCCCTATACGATACTATAGATAATGTCAATCCATGTAACCGAACAATCTCTGTTACATATAACTTCACAAATGCTATGCCATAAAGTTTGTACAAACTAGAAAGAAGTGATCCATTTTCTTCAAATGGCCAACTGTCACCCAAATAGAGTTGTTTTGTCTGGGTGTTAAAGGAAAGCTCGTAATAAAGTCCATGGAGATGTTGTACTATTTCCACTTGGGAATGGGTAATGGTTGTAGTTTACCTAATGACCTCTAATGATCTGGAAAATACCACACTGGGACAAAAAATTAACAACATACCTTTTCATACATGCTCAATAATTATGGCTCCTCGTGTCTTGACATATCTTATCCCCTTCCGGATGCACCGTGAACTGAGAACGGTGAGCCTCCTGCACAAATGTAGAGATCCATATCTTTTCATCACAAAATTAATTAGATCTTCCTATAGCGAAGTTCTCTGCCAAATAAACCCTTATCAAAATGTTTCTTAATTGTCTCCCTCATTTCCAAACTTGCCATTCAGTATGATGACCTGAAAATTAAATTAGTTTTGGGTTCTAGGTCAATGATAAAGTTAATATTTTTGGCTGGTGGTAAATTTGGAACCTCCTCAAACACATCAGCAAATTCGTGAACTATGAGAATAGAATATAAAAACACAATAATCTCCTCCCGAGTCTCCTTATTTATGGAATATAAATGTTTCATGTTACACCCTCTAGCCTAGACTTGGCCATTATATACATCTCATGTTGCAATATAACAAACATCATCACTTATCCACTATAATCTACATGAGACTCATACGTGACTAGCCAATTTATCCTTAAAATCACATCATAAACATGGGTATCTAAAAAGAACAAATTGACTATAAATCATAACTGACCAATGGCTCCTTTTGCACATGTTTGACAAATGTGACATTTTGATGATAAAAACAAGTGCATAAAATGTGGGAAATTTTTTTTTGGCATAAAGAGAGAAACCTAAGTGTATCAAAGGTCATATATCATTCAAAGAGGTTAAAAAATCCACCGGAGTCTCTAAGTCCATGAAGCGATGCAATGCAAGCCAACTCGGACACGAATAGAGGCATCTATGAAACTCAATGATATAGACACATAAGAAATGCGAAGGTTATGTTCCGAGACTAAAATAAAAACTCCTAATCGTCTGAAAAATAAAATATTTTGGCACGGAATAAGCTAAGAAACAGATATGTACATCTTTATTCTCCCCTTAGCAGTTTTGTGGAAAAATCCCAAAATACTCCAAAAGTACAAAATACATGAGATCCCACTATACACAATAAAGTCCCAATCATTAATCTCATCGCCCAAAATGTAACAACCACCCCCTGACATTGATCATACTCATGTATGATTTGCTAACGTGGTATGACCAATTGGGCTCTGGACTTGTTGAGGTGGATCATAAGTCAAATTTTAGTAACACAATGGCCCCAATGCAATCGATTGGGAGTTTTATGTTCGAAATTGAATATTGAGATTTTTGGCAGTCATTCGACCGAAAGTCACAAGTATATATATAAATCACTCACAGTACATATATATACATATATAAAACCCCTAGGATAAGTTGCGGTGCACGCATACTCTGCTGTCAAATCCATGTACATCACGTACGTAAGGATCACGTGTTCCGAATCACTCAGGAATCGTCTCAAAATAAATCACACATATTGGAGGCAAACATAGTTCACATACCCATGGGTCACGCACATACCTACGCTCCCATGGTCAACTGACTTATCAACTCACAAATAAGTCATTCACAGTCCTATGTCCTTAAGGTACCAGTCTAAATCCCCCCGAAGGAACACAAGGATAAGAGAGTCCTTTTTCAAAAACTAACCTCCCGTGATAGCAAGTATGGTAGGTATGTCATACACATAAGAAATCCATTCACTAGTAATTCACACAACCTTAGTAATCATATTTAAATATAGATATTCACATTCTATCTAGTAAGTCTCGTACGTAGTAATATTATCCCAAACATCATACGTAATTATATATTTAACTTGATAACTCTCTCTTGTCGTATCAATTTGAGTACCTAAACCTACCCCAAAAGGTTACTAGGCCTCCTATTAGTTTCTAATGTTATCTCAGTAACTTAAAGCCCCTCCATTACTATTATTATCCTTACCTAAACATTTATTCCCATTATAGTTTCAATTCGAACGATTTCTAACCGTACCTCACTCGGTAGTCCCTCGTAAGCAATAGTATTCAAATCCCTAAGGTAATCCATTTTTTCGGGCTTCAACTAAGACCCTACTGACCTTAACTAAGTCCCGCAATATCATATTAATCACCCTAAGAATCAATATAGGCTTTGGGATTTTCCTTAAACCTTTAAGGGAAACAATTAACAAAAATCAGAAGAGGTCGATCGATCGAAGAAAAGGGGTCGATCGATCGATCGACATTCTTGAGTCGATCGATCGATCAAACAGGTATTTGCCCAGAATTTTCTTTAACAGATAGGGGTTTCCTCTTTTTACACCTCTAATTCTTCATTATAATGTCCCAAACTTCCAACCAAGTATACTAATTCTTCATTACAACATGTTTGCATAATTTTCAACGTTTTAGAATTATCAAATCAAAATGGGACATCAAATTCTTGGATCGATTCACATAAATTTCATACAAAAACCCTAGTTCTCCAATTTCCTCAAGAACTCTAATTAATTAATTACAAATTCATAAATCTCTACACATGGATCATGATTTCGTGTCTACTAAAATTCCAGAAGTTAATCTACATGAAAAACCTACCCAGATTATGATTTCAATTCTTTAAGTCCATTCCATTATTATTATTCAATATTATTCTCCAATTCTAACCTAACGTGGATGATATATGCACTAAATTGTTGCAAGTTAAATCACTTGCCTTGTAATGAAGATTCTGATCCTTTGAAGTAGATGGTATAGAAACGCTTCTCTTTTTACGATCTATCCGATGGTGGTGACGGTGGTGCAAAAAGTCCAAAGATGGTGGTTCTCCTTTGGTAACTTCCTCCACTTCATCTCTAATGGACGTCTGTGAAACTTGGTGATGGAAACCCTAAGGATCTAACCTATTGGCCGATAAAGCTTTCTAAATTTCGTGGGTCACTATTCACCAAAAAATGGAAATGACTAATATACCCCCTCGAGTTGCTGGTTAGGCCTAAAAATGCCCCGGGACCCAAACTAAACCCCCAGCTAGTGTTTTATGACTATCTCGACCTTTCCAGACACGTTGGCGCACTCAAAATGCTCATAGGAATGACATAAAAATAAATTAATTTTAAATCTATTAAATTGGGTCCTGACACGACTGACACGCGCGTCCCAGCTAAATTACCGAAACTGCCGTATTTTCAACTCACGACAATTTTAATAAATTCAATAATCACATATTACCATAATCACTCAGTAATATTTAACATTATAATAATATTTAAATACTAACTCTTGTCTCGCTAGATATTTAAATCCGAATTAATTTCCATCCCAAATTAATTTAATTAATCCCATAATTAAAAGCAATTTCATTTAATTAATCTCATAATTAAAAGCCATAAAATTATGGGGTATTACAAAATCATCGATTTCCCTTGCTCTCTTGAATCTCGTTGGAAAGTTGCATTCGAACGAAGTACTTATTCGTTCGAATGAAGGGGAAGTTCCCATTCGAACGAGGTACTTCTCACACCCCATTTAACCCTACGATTTTGCCTCGTTTGTATCTTATTAGAACTCCCATTCTAACGAGAGGGGATCTCATTCGACTGATGTTAAAAGTCATTTGAACGATTGGGAAAAAAATTAAAAATTCTGCACGTTTTAATGTGTTGTCACGATGTGGATCGTCGGATTGGATGAGGTGTGAAGCTATCAATGGCTCAGATAAAAATGTGGGATGACTTGATGGACCATTGAATTGGGGTATTCCAATCAAATTTAGTCTCTCTCTATCTCTCTCTCTCTCTCTAACTTTTAGAGCTCTTCCACCACTAACCACAACCACACACCACTCTAGCACCACCATCGCTCCACCAAAATCACCATAGTCTAACCCTTTTCTTCCATATTTAAGCTCATAAAACCAATTTACACCATTTATTGGACAAATTTACAAATATATGGAGATATTATTGGGGGGTTTTGAAGAAAAAAGTAGAAGACATTATGGAGCTTGAAGGGGGTTTTCATGGAGCTTTTAAGGAACAAGCTTGGTAGAGCTAGGCAACCTATTTAAGGCCACCTTAAGAGGCGAGAGGTTTCCATCTTATTTTGCACATCATCCACTATTGTTGGAGCTTATTTGAGGTGGAAAACTCTACTCTTAGCTTAAGAACTCTATTTTCCCATGGCATTGATTTTATAGTTAGAGTTTGTAAGAGTAGTATGCATATATGATTTAAGAAAGTTATTTCTTTGGTTTCGTGAAAAATGATTTATAAAAGATCCCAGAGGTTTTGAGAAAAAATGATATATTTTAAGAAATCTTGATATCTAAACATTTTATGGAATAAAATATTTGAAATGATATTTCTCGTGTTGAAAATATTTTATGAACAAATGTCTCAACGTTTTCCTATGAAAGTTGGGATTTTTATATTAGTAGGAATTTACTCAAGTTTTGAAGAAACAAAAATGTCTTTGAGATTGAAAAGCATATTTAGGCAAACATTATGAAATTTATGGAATGGACCATGTGTTAGACCCATTTAGTAGGATTTTTGGACTTAAAATCCATCTCCTCTAGTATATAAACTTGTAGTATTTTGATGATGAGCATATAAACAATTTTAAAGAAGGATTAATTGGTTTTAAATATGAAATAAAGAAAATAGAAATTTCCTCCCTCAAAGTGTGTTAAAAGGTGTAGAAAATATGATAAATGAATATTTTAAGACTACATGTCGAAATAAAGAAAAACTAGTATTTTCTTGTAAAATAGTCTCCAAAATGCCAAAGGGGTTTTACTAGTAAAGAAAGTAATGAAATAAAGAGATTTTCAACTTGAAAATGGCATTAATAGTAAAGTGTGAGATTAACGTTAATAAGTAAAAATATTTGAGGAGTTGGTATGCATAACTTGGTAATGTTTTTGGGAAAATAGCACTCGTGAAAACGGGGGGAAATGCATGTTTGAAAATAAAAGGGTAAAATGGTAATTTTACATAAAGTGGAATATTTTTATGAAATAAAAATGTTCAAATGGTGTTACCCAAATAGTCCTAAATGAAAGGGATTTTTGGGATAAAATCAATGCAAATTCGTAAAGAATAAGAAATGATAATTTTTAAAGTATAACACAAGGTGGGGTGAAGTCCTCGGATTTTGGCTTTGGCCAATAAAAAAGTGGAATAATGTGGACATTTGATAAGTGTTAAAACACATTAATATGGATTCGTATGACACTGAAAATAATTAAGAAGGGCCCGGAGCCCTAGAGTGAGACCTAAAATCACTGGCCAGAGCATATGGTTTCATAGTCGGTGGTGTGGAGCCCGTTAAAGTATACAGATATTTGGAAGATTTCGAGAAAAAAATAATGAAAAATGAAACATGTCAAGAAATGGATTGTGTGGCAAATATAAGAAAAGACAACCTAACTTGAACGAAATTAATAAATATTTTGGTTAAAACATAACGTGGACAAGTAAAGTGAAAATTGACTAATGTCCATGAAATAAAAGGAATGGTAAAGAGATTTTGCTATGACGACGAAGTTGATTGGGGAAAAATGGAGCCCTAGAGTGACTGGTGGCCTCTGGATAGATTTTCGGGGGAAAACGGATCCTTCGTCCGAATGGTTATGCCTTTTCGGGCACAGGGTGGACCATTAAAAAGGGGATTCAGTTCCCTATGAGGATTCAAAGAGCTTTTTCTTTGACGATGAAGTTTATTAGGGCCAAATCGGGGCCCGGGAGCCCCTGATGGCCTCCGAATTGATTTTTAGTAGAAAAAGGGTCCATTTGTCCGAACCGTTATGCCTATTCACTCACGGGACGGACCGTTGAAAAGGCTATGTAGATTCTTTCAAATATTTCAAGAGATTTTGCTCTGAAAATAGAGTTGATCGGAGTCAAACGGGGACTGGGAGTGTCCAATAGCCTCTAGATTGGTTCTTGGAGTATGACCTAGGGTTTATAGTGAAATGGAGAGGCGCTAAGGACCTAAGGAAAGACTTAGGGGGTCTTAGAATGTGTTTTCTACAAATCCTTTCGATGGGTGATCTTGGAATAAGTGAAAGACGTCGAATAGACACCACATGATGTTTTTGGAAAGATGTCGATTATGCGAACCTAAGGGACGAGGATGACCGATTCAGAGGGTTGAGGTTAATTCTAAGGACCTAAAAGGAACTCTGGGGATGGCTAATTTTACGGTCCGAGGTCAATTCTGAGTACCTAAAAGAGGTGATGATCGAGAACCAAGGTTAATTCTGACCTAAAAGAGGTGAGGACTGAGGACCGAGGTTAATTATGACCTAAAAAAGGTGATGATCGAGGGTCGAGGTCAATTATGACCTAAAGGAGTTGACGATCGAGGTTCGAGGTCAATTCTGATCTAAAAGAGGTGACTACCCGGGGTCGAGGTCCATTCTGAGCTAAAAGAGGTGATGACCCGGGGCCGAGGTCAATTCTGAGCTAAAAGAGGTGAGGACCCGGGGCTGAGGTCAATTCTGACCTAAAAGGAGGTGACGATCGAGGACCGAGGTCAATTCTAACTTAAAAGAGGTGACGACCAAGGTCCAAGGTCAATTTTGACCTAAAAGAGGTGAGGACCCGGGCTCGAGGTCGATTTTGACTTAAAAGAGGCGACGACTAAGGGCTGAGGTAATTCTGACCTAAAAGAGGTGATGACCGAGGGCCGAGATCAATTCTGACCTAAAAGAGGTGACGACCGAGGGCCGAAGTCAATTTTGACCTAAAAGAGGGGGTCAAGGTCAATTATGACCTAAAGGAGGTGACGATCGAGGGCCGAGGTCAATTTTAACCTAAAAAGAGGTGACGATCAAAGACTGAGATCAATTTTAACCTAAAAGAGGTGACGAACAAGGGCTGAGGTCAATTATGACCTAAAAGAGGTGACGACCCAGGGCCGAGGTCAATTCTGACCTAAAAAAGGTGACGACCGGGGGTCGAGGTTAATTCTAACCTAAAAGAGGTGAAGATAGAAGGTTGAGGTCAATTCTGACCTAAAGGAGGTGACGACTGAGAGCCGAGGTTAATTCTGACCTAAAAGAGGTGACGACCGATGGTTGAGGTCAATTTTTACCTAAACGAGGTGACGACCCGGGGTCGAAGTTAATTTTGACCTAAAAGAGGTGACGACCTGGGGATGAGGTCAATTTTGACCTAAAGGAGGTGACGACCGAGGGCCAAGGTCAATTATGACCTAAAAGAGGTGAAGACCCCGGGCCGAGATCAATTCTGACCTAAAGTAGGTGACGACCGAGGGCTGAGGTTAATTTTGACCTAAAAGAGGTGATGACCCGGGGCCGAGGTGAATTCTGACCTAAAAAAGGTGACGACCTAGGAGCCGAGGTCAATTCTGACCTAAAAGAGGTGACAACCGAGGGCCGAGGTTAATTATGACCTAAAAATGGTGACAACTCAGGGACGAGGTCAATTCAGACCTAAAGGAGGTGACGACCCGGGACCGAGGTCAATTCAGACCTAAAAGAGGGTGACCAATTCTGCGGCCTTAAGATAGAGATTTTCTTGGGGAAATTTGGAGACTCCCTTGGGGATATGTATCTTATAGTTTTGCTAGGGATTTAGGGGAGCATTTAAGTTCCGTTGGGTTACAGGGAATGATCCGAGGGTTGGATGTTTCTCGGATGGGAGATTTTTGGTTGTTGTGGTGTCCTTTGGAGATGTTGATTAGGTGGATATCCAATTGTTTTTTGAGATATTGATTAGGAGTTTTTTGGGAATTTTTATACAAAAATTTAGAAAGGGTGCCGATTGACATAGTATGAGGTGTGCCAATGGTAGTTAGAGCTGTCAATGGGTCGTGTTAACGGGTTGTGTTAACCGATTAATGGGTGGAAACACCCTTAACTCGTACACGACCCGTTAAGACTAACGGGTCAAATGATAATACCCAAACACGACCCGTTAATATTAACGGGTACACGACCCGAATCGTTAACACCCGTTAATATTAACGGGTCTAAACGGGTAACGGGTTGGGTGACCCGTTAATACTCGTTAGTACCCGTTAATACCCGTTAGTACCCGTGTAATATTAGTTCGGGTCACACGACCCAATAAAACCCGTCACCACTAATGGGTGATAATGGGTATAAACGGGTTTAATCGTGTAAGAGTACAAACCCAAACACGACCCGTTATGATAACGGATCTACCGTATTGACCCGTTAATGACCCAAACCCAATAAGACTAAACCCATTAACTTATAATTTCGTGTCGTATCGTGTCGTGCCTCATTTTTCCAGGTCTAATGGCAGTGGCATGGTCTTTTGGGGTACCTCGAGCAGGTGGACGGACAATTTCGATTGGTTGGTGACAGGGAGATGCCGATCGGCATGCCCCTTAGCCTCCTATAAAAGGAGGAGGGCTCTCCTCATTTTTCACAGCTTTCTGACTTGCCTCCTTCTGTAATTACGTTTTACAAATCGTTATAAGGTTCCGTAATCAAGAGATGGATGATTTTTCACGAAGCACAACACATATGGCGTGGCTCAATGCTAACAATTGGGCAAACTTGGAATGGAGGGCGAGGGTGCCCTCGCTCTGGACAACGAAAACGCTTTTGACTCATTCGAGCTAGTGGCGGATAATAGGACCCTCTTGTGCGAGCTGACGAGTCATCTCTCTTCTAAGTAGTGAACCCTGGCGGCTATGTAAGTATTGATGACTTTTGGTATTCTTTTCCTTTTTCTTAGCAATATTTCCTTATTTCTTGAATTTTGACAAGGATTTTTTTCCTTTTTTCTTTTTTGGAATCTAATGTTTCTATGTCGACTTTGCGTGCTTGAGGGACAACGGGGCTTAGGGATGTTTAAGAGCAACTTCTGCCTGTGGTGTGCTAGATGGTGTCATCAGTCGATTTTGGGAGACTGGCATCTGCGCTGGATAAGACGCCTTGTTCTAAGGCCGTTCTTTGTGCTCTAAGGGAGAGGTGGTGGGACACCAACCACACCTTTCTTTTTTACTTTGGGGAGATGACGATGACTTTGATAGATGTGCAACAGCTACTGGGGCTAGATTTTGATGGGGTACAGATTGAGGTGGATAGGACTTTAAGGGTGACGCCGGAGGCGCTGACGGCGACGTTGGGTGATGTGGAGAGGGTAGTTTTTGAGGACTCTCTTTGTTTATCTCTTTTGAGGGAGTTATTGCTAAGGAGGAGGAATGATGAGAGCGATGGGAGAAATGTGCAACAGATGGATTGGTTTTTTATTTTGCTGGTGTTGGGGGGTTTCTTGGTGGTGACGAGTGGCGACGTCGTCCACTTGTGTTTTTTACCATTTCTCAGGGTGTTTTCAAACATCCCTCTTTATGACTAGGGAAGCCTGACTTTGGCGACCCTTTATTCTTCTCTTGATGCGTTTAGCCAGTGTTGCCGACAAACTTTTACTGGTATCTTCTTGAGGTATTCTTTATTTTTTGCATTTTCCTTTATGCCTTCATATTTTTCTTCATGCGTTTCCCGATTTCTTGATCGCTAGCCTTTTATCCTTTGCAGATGTGGTTCTATGAGGTGATTGGATTTAACACTCAATTTATATCTTTGAAGGATGATTCTAGTGGGGATTTCTGTCAGATGTACCGGTGGTGGAAGTCCAATCGACAGTCGAAGAAGTCCCCCGCTCTGGAGGAGGTGCATCAGTTCTTGAATGGACCGACGAGTGAGCTGGTAAGTCCTTTTTTTTCCTTGAGAATGTCTTTCCTTTGATGACACTTTTTTGATATTGATCTTCTATTCTTACCGAGGAATTTTCAGGTGACCTTCTATCCCTGGTTGACGGCTATTTAGCATACATGGTTAACTGGGGGAAATTCACAAATGCGGAATTTGCTGGCATGTGAGTTTGGCTACTCTTGGTACCTCGGGGAGAAAGTAACCTGGTTGATTATGGACGATGAGGTTTTGGTGCCATTGGCGAGGCCTTCGGTGCAAATGAGGAGAGTGCGGGAGATGTTGGATGATGCACGGGTATCGGCGATGATGGTTGAGCCTTACACATCATATACCGACACAGTGATGATGTATGACTATATAGACTTTGTGTCGAGTTGGTTAATGCTACCCAACATATATGACACGATGACTCTGAAAAACGTTGCTAATGCCGTTTAATACAAGATTAAACTATATAAGTAACTCCGAGATGTTTGTTGAAGAAACCCTTTTCTTTTGAAAATAAAAATTATAAACAACAAGATGTGTTTACAAAAAACTTATGTACGAGAGTAATCAAGACTTTGTAATCAGTTTTTTAAAACAAGACAGTTTCAAAAATTCAGCACACTTATAGAATGAGATGAGTAGATGAAGATAATCAACACACAGTTTTTAACGTGGTAAAACCTCTCCCAACAGAGGAAACATCCACGGTGACTTCTAAGTCACAAAAGAAAAAAAATCCACTAACAACAAATAATAGTTACAAACAATACAACATTCATGCACACAAATCAACCTATTCTAAGTTTAGGAATATACCCCACTTGGTGTCCTTCTAACTTCTCATAGATCTGATTGTTGGTGATGTTCTTCCAGTTTGATAACTTCCTTTGCTTTAGCTTCCTTACGTCGACTCAATGATCTCTGATCTTATTCACAACACTTCCAGTGCAGTAGTGTGTTAAGTGTTTGTGAAGTGATTCCTATCAACATGCATGAACTCACACACACTTAGTTTTACAGAAAGTCCTAGAAAATTACATATAAAGACTATATGCTGTGATTTTAGTTTATTTCTTTCTTACAGAACTTGAAACCTTTTTTACCTTTAATATATCCCAGATTCCACGGAAATCTTGCTTCAAAATCGGTCAAGACCTTAATCAATCTCTGTTTTCAAAATATTTTTGAGATTGAAAATCTCCAAGTGTGAATCCAACTAGGTCAAGGTTAAGTTTCGAAAGAATAGAAACCATAAAACATTTTCAAAACTAAATCAGTAAATATTTTCTTAAATCAAGTAAGAAATATGCAGATCTAGTGAAAATGTAACATGCAGAGTGTAGATCTAAAGTTTCTATGAAAGAGAAATGCAGATCTTCACACGAATGTTTAAGTTGTAAACAAGATCATAGACAAAGAGGTTACAGCTTCAATATGAACAAACCACTCTCTCTCAAACACTCAAGGTTGTGTTTGGGGTTGTGAATATACGAAGGTTTGATTCAGAGTTTGAAGTGTTTAGGGTTAGGGTTAGGGTTAGGGTTTGGCTAACAGTTTTCCCTTTCTCTCTCTTCTCTCTTTTCTTTTCTCTCTTCTCTCTCACTTCTCTCTTCTCTCTCACTTCTCTCTTCTCTCTATTTTTTCTCTCAGAAATGACGAATGCCCAAAAGTCTTGAAAGGCTGAGAAGTGGAGGGATTATATAGGAGTGAGGGAAGGTTCTGGAACGACGAAGAGAATCAATGGCTGAGATCAAGTCTTTCTAACTTTGACTTGATCCAAGGGTTATGAAATAGCGGTGGTTAAGATGATTGTGATTGGTTCATAGATATAGCACCAGGATTGACTAAAAACACATGCAGTCCATCGATAAGGAATGATCCAACGATCAGCAATCCACAAGGCAATCCTCTCACATAACAAACACAAATAGATGAACCAGGAGGATGACAAGTGTTGAAATGTGAGTGGCTCACAAACGCGCGTCCAAAGTATTTACAAGCAGCCCCCTGAATTCTCTAGCGCATTTATATTCTACCCAAACCAACATTCCAGTGAAAAATGAAGTTTTTAAAATAGAAATTTTACCCCACAAATTATATAAACACATTTTATTAATGAACACATTTTATTAATGAAAACATTTATTTAAAAAATGTTTAAAAATGTTTAAAAATTCCCAAAAAATTATTAAAGCACCAATTAAAGGGGAATTAAAAACACACACAATTTTAAGCAATATGTACACATGTATGCACTTCTAATGTGTGTAGTGTGATTCAATTTATACCTTCTTGGATCATTGAAGAGGATTAGAGAGAAAAAAACTGAGGTTCTTTGGATTCTAGGTTGGACAACCAATTTTGTCACTATTTCCAAACTAGTTGAACACTTATACAGTATAGACTTAAGCAAGTCAAAGGTATAAGGTGCTTCAGCCTCTTTCCCGTGAGGGTTTGAGTTGGCTAGTGGGATCCTTCCACAATGCGGGCGGTGCGTCGACATCAACGGTGATGACAACCTCGAAGGTTCCTTTTGTGCTCTTGGCTCCTCCTTCTTACAACATCCGACGGGCTGACGGAGGGTCGGTGCCTATGTTGCACCATCCTAATGCGATGGATCCGGAGGAGTTGGGCTTGATAGAAGAGGTCCTCCTACCTGAGGTATACTTTTCATCTCTTATTTTTTGATTTTCTATTTTCTTTCTTTGCCTCAGACTGACTGATTTGATCTTTTTTATTTTTCTTTGCAGCATATATGGGTCTCCACTACCTGGCTGAAGGATATTCGGAATTAGATATGTTTGACAACCTCCCACATTCGGGATGCGATTTAGTTTCCTTCTTGTTTGGCACTGTATGCCTCGTCTAGGAAAGGGTGAGGCCCAGGGAGTGGGGGTACATCATCTCATCGTCGAGGGAAGAGAGCGTGCCACAAGGAAGGAGGCTCTTAGAGAGAGAAAGAGATAGAGAGATAGAGGTTGTAGGTGATTAGAAAGAGAGAGAGAGAGAGAGTTCCATTGTATTTCCTTATTTTCCCTGCAAAATTGATGTAACACAGCAAAAATCTATGAAAATAAAATGAAGTTTTAGTTAACTTTCATTTTTAGTGAGTAATGCGCATGCTCTTTTTTACTTTGCTGCTGAGACCGAAAAAATAATTAAAATGATTGGAGAAAGATTCTATTGTAAAATAGTATAAGTAAAAACATAAGGATAAGGAAATTCGGAATTCACTTAAAATAAAAATTATTTTATTGAGTTTTTTGACATTGACAAAAAATAGAAAAGGGGATTTCCCCCCAAATAGAGTATTGCTGATCGGCATGCCACATGTCCTGCCTATCGGCATATCAGTCCAGTCGAATCAACCCAAGGCTTTGATTTCACTTTCTTCAATTGCTCGATACTTTGTGGGGTAAGTTTCCATTCGATTTCTGTCGGGTTCCTTGTTTTTGTTTGAGGGTTTTTAAGTATAAATAGGGGTGTTGGTAGAGCATTTTCTTCACATCTCCACATTCCTTATCGTTTTTATTCTTCTTGCTTACTATCTTCTTATTTTGTGATCTGGCTCTTCCTGGTAGTGTTGAGTTTGCAAACTACCTTGAAACCTTGGAAGCAATGTATTCCTATAATATTGACTATGAGGCTTTCAATATGTGATGAGTCTCTTTATGGTGCAGTCGGCCCATAGAATAGAATATGTTGATGGCAGCGGTTACATTCTGGTACCCTAAGACCATGTCCTTCATTTTGTGTTTGATGAAATTTGTCCAACTTATAAAGAGTTTTCTGCTATGTTGGGGATAAATCCCAAGGTTGATGTGGCTATGCCTGAGTTTTCTCGGTCCCTTAGGGAGCTGTTAGCGGGACTTATCCATATCTCTCATTCGGCAGCTAGGTTATTGGTCATGGGAGGAATGATTTCTCTTCCTGCGGTGCTGCATTCTGTGCATTTGTAAGATGTTAGTGATGTCGGCTATGCTGGAGCCGTCATTCTAGGCCTGGTTTCAAAATTATTGTTGGTGATTGGGGAAATGTCAGTGTACCCACAACTCGCAACCATTAGTTTCTGGATGTCGTACCGTCGCAACCCTGCGATGGTGATACTAGTAGAGACTCTGAATGGTCTGGATGCCTATCGGGAAGGCTGTTCTGACTTTTTGAGCGGTAACCCTGTAATGCTGTTCATGTGGTTGTCAGAGAGATTATGTATGGTGGTCCCACCTGAGTATCCTTTTCCGATTGTGCCAAAGTACTTCTCACGCTATTTTATTAGCACAGGCTTGGACATCGAGAGATGAGAGAATAATTTTGCGGAGCACGGGGCTTGAGGCTTGCATTGGTCAGTGCCTTAGTGGGGGGAGATGCTGTCTATTCTGGAACTTAGAGAATACCAATATGTTCAGTTATTTGGCCTCAGTAAGACCTCTTTATACTTTCCCTGACATCTTTTATGCTAATTTGGATGGGAACAGATGTTGCCTCTATAGACACTATACTTCTTTCCCATGGAAGATCTGACAGAGCGTATGCGCATGCGACCAGGATCTTTGTGGGAGAATCGTCTACCATAGACCCATCCATCTTAGTCTACTGGGTGAGCCTGGCAGGTTTCAGGGGAGTACATGAAGTGGTTATGGAGAAGAGTAGTTGCCAAGATGCTAGCTGTGGAGACTAGGCAAAGGTGGTTCACCATATCTGACACCATGGAGGGAGGTATTGTGGTTTTCCCTAGGCTGGTACGGGCATATCATTTAATGGAGCGTCAGCGACACTCTGTTCAAGCAGGGGAAGTTTGGGGACCCCAGGATGTGAGTGATAATGGGGCTAGTTCCTCAGGCAGCTGTGGGTAGAATTTTTGAAGCTTTTATAATGGGTGCTTAGTTTTGTTTGGTTATTTTTGTTGTATTTGAGGGTTATTTTAGGAGTAGTGGGGCTTGTTTTTATTTGGTTTTAGGAAGGTAGTGGTAGGTTGTCAAGGGGTGTCATTTGCATCCCCATGCTGATGTGACTGTACCAAAATTCCCAAAAAAATGAAATGAAAAAGTTTTGGATTATCTAGTTGTTCCTTTTGATGAGTTTTGCATTTGAATTATCTATATCAATCGCTAAAGCATACATAATCCTTTTGCTCATGTATATGTTAGAATGAGTTGTCGTTCTCGGGGATAAGAAAATAATAGCATTTTGTGGAAACAAGGGGGTCATGCTCATGTAAAAGGGATGAGCTTCCTACATACCTCTGAGGGTTTTGAAATTGTTTTGAAATTTATTTTTAAAAGTTTTTTTTAGAGGATCAAGCCCCACATAGTTCTGGATAGAGGGAAATGGAGATTTTTTTTTAGAATAGAAGGGGGTTGAGAAGAGTCGTAGCACGCCGAGATTTCAAACTAGGGGTAAAATTTCATGAGATGGTCCAGGTTGACTGGACGTGCCATTTCCTCCCTATCAAGGTCTGGGAGAATAGCGGCGCTGCCTGGCAGGATCTTCTTTACGCTGCAGGGGCCACTCCAATTGGGCTCGAATTTCCCTCTGAGGTCCCAGATGTGCTCTACTATCTCATTAAGGGCTAGGTCCCCTTATTGGACACCACAATCCTTGACTCTCTTATTGAATGATTGCACTATTCGGCGATGGTATCCTTGTATGTGATTGTAATACACCGCATTTTTATGATATTAAATAATTATGGGATTAATTATTATTGTTGGATTAATTAAATTAAAAAGGTCAGTAAATTTAATTATTAATTGATTCGAATTTAAAATAATTATTAACTAGCGTGCCAAGGGTTAATACTTATTGATGGAAATCATTGATTATTACTGTGGGTATATGTAATATGGAATTATATAATTTTTATAAATTGTCGGAGTGCGAAATACGACAGTTTGATATTTTAAGTCAGGACACGCGTGTGAGTCATGTCGATACTAATTGTATGGAATAAAAAGATAAATTATTTTTGTATAACTTGTATGGAAATTTTGAGTGCTCCATTGAGTCCAAAAGGGTCGAGATTGTCAGAAAACTCTATCCGGGCTTTTTATTTCGACTCAGGGGTAGTTTTAGGCCAAACCGGCACCCCGTAGAGGTATTTTTGTCCTTTGGAATTTTAGAGTAATAATATGGACAAAAATTGGGAAATAAAAGATAGATACACTAAGGTTAGATAGGAATTATCAATTCTAAACCTACGCGAGAGAAAAGAGAAAGGCACAGAGAAAGGTAGAAGGGACTATTGGTGTTCTTGGTGCCTAACTCAAGAACACACACCAAAAACTATACCAAAGTTTAGATCGCATGACGAGGAACGCACCCATACCCATATCAACAGCAGATCAGACCGTCAAAATTAAGGCAAGTGTTTAATTCTTGCAATTTATAGCAACTAGCATGTTCATAATAGTGTAGGTGTATTATATTCACTTTTTGATTTATAAGTTTTGATGAAATTGGAGGATTAATGGCATTTATTAAAATCTGGAGATTAAAGTAGGATGAATCCATCATGTAGATAGTTCAGAAATCCCAAATTGATGAGTGCTGATGATGGACGAAATTGAAATTGATGTTCTTGTATGGAAATTTGATGAACTAGGGTTTTGAATTATTAAATTGGGAATTTTGGATTTTATAACTGATTTATGTTGAATTAATGGTTCAAAGTTAAGGAAAATCATTTATACATGTTAGAACATTAATTAGGATTGCTGTTTTAGTGATTGGGGTTGAGAAATTTAGAGGTTTTAGGACTGAAATTTTGAGGAAGACGAAGTATGAACAGTAAAACATAACAGGTCTGTCCAAACCAGAGAAAGACCCCATCTCGTTCGAACGAGATGGAATCTCGTTCAAATGAGAAGTCTGACTCGTTCGAACGACCTGCTAACTCGTTCGAACGATAGGTTTCAGAAAAGCCCAGAAATTCTCGTTTTTCCCCAGATCATGTTACCCAGTTAATTATGTTAGGAAAACTTCCATTTACTAATATTAGCTTAGTGCAGGATTATTTGGAAAGATATCCTAGAATAATACCTTAAGTATTGAATAGGTGAATCAACCCTGGGAATTTTGAGAGTGTGAATAATCGAGTTAATTGCGTAAGTAGTAAAGAGAAATATGCTACGTGTAGAAATATAAATATGGGATGGGTGAATACCCAAAATTTTATAAGGCTTTGGGAATGCCTATTATTATATGTTTATCATTATTGCGTGTATAGTATACCTACGCTGCTTGCTATCGGGCGGAGGTTTCGTGCACTGCACAGTTTTATCCTGGGTGATCCAATGGGGGGGATATTTGACTTGTACCCAGAGCATATGAACTTGGATACGTGATGTCTATTACGTAGGATAGTTTCGATGGTTGAATGAGAGCGTAGGTATGTGCGTGACCCATTTAGCTGGTGAGTATGCTCGCCTCCAATATTTGTGTTATGAGATTTATGGTTTGTGAGAGACGCCGAACCAGTTATTCTTTATGCAGCGAGCGATGCACCGGGACATGATACTAGAGTATGCATTATGCCAAGTGGTCCTAACCAAGGGGCGCAGGATTTGTATATATATGTATAGGAATAATTTAATTATATATATATATATATATATATATATATATATATATATATATATTGTTCTTACTACTAGAACAGAGAATACCAAATGCAGTTTATGGGAGTGAAGTATTAAATAACGTATTGTATGGGCGATATGGGTTTCTCTTAAGAGCTATATTTAGTAGTTTATGTCTATGACCTAGTTGGGGATAATATGGATAACTAGGTTAGGGTAGACGTACGATAGGTGTGCACATTTGTGGCGGGATGAGGATCTTATGTGAGAGTTCGGAACTAATATGCACATAATATTTACAATAATGCAGTTTTAAATACTTGATAAAACAAATATTTTTACAAATCGGGCTCTGACACTTTTCTTGCTATTTCTCTTCTCTTTTGCTATATGTATATGTTATACCGGGTGTCCAGCCACAAGGTCACCATCAAACTTAGACGCATGGATCATTCAACGAGCTGCAACTGTTGTGGAAGCTGTAGGTTATTGATACTAGACGCTTCTATCTTTCCATTTAGTTCTTAGTTCAGACATTTCAGTTAGGGCATGTGTCGTCCGTTTCCAGCTTAGTTATTTCAGAGATTGTATTTTCTTGTTAGCTTTTCTTTTCTTGTTAATTTGAGTATTATGATTTTATTGGTTTTAGACTTTGAACTAGAATGTTTTATCTAGTCTCATTTATTTCAGTATTTGATTCATGTTCAGTATTTATTCTCGTGGAATGGGAATGGCTTATATCTTAAAGCATGAAATTTATTAATGGATTAATTGGGTATAATTAATTGGAAAAATATTTTGACACTTAGCTTAATTAATTATTAGTTGAATAATAATGAAAATTATTTTTCGATAGTGATGCTAAGAATGAACCAACCAGACACTTTGATTTAATTTAATAAAGGACTGATAACCTGGTATTTAATTAGGCGGGGTGTCACAGGTGGTATCAGAGCATCAGGTTCTAGTGTCCTTAGGATCTGTACGGCTTAACATGTTTTTCTCTTAGCGTTCTTTGATATAAAACCCTATCTTTAGGACTATTGTACTCTTATTTATATGTTTACGTCTTCAGCTATTTGAGATTTAATAATAATTGTGGACTAATAAATCCCTTCTCATTACAGATGCCTCCGAGACGAGCCCTGAGAAACAGAAATGCCCAGCCAGAGCAGCCAGCAGCTCAGGCTCAGGGAATGATTAACGCAGCTGACGTTGCCGCCATTGTTACTCAGGCAGTAAATACAGTCTTAGCGATGGTGCAACAGGCGCCACCTCAAGTACAGGCTGATGCGCCAGTTTTGGTTCAGTTTCCCACTGCATGGGAGAGGGTCAGGGATGCTTTCCAAAGGGCACATCCCCCAGAGTTCTCGCGCAATTCTGACATCATCATAGCGAGCCAATGGAAGAAATATATCCAGAGGCATCTTCGCATGTACGAGTGTACCGACATTCAGAGGCAGTTACTGGATTCCTAAAAGCTAGTGGGAGCCGCTTTGCAGTGATGGGAATCCACTACCACCTTGGAGGACAGGGATAATATGACTATTCAGAGCTTTTGGGTGCGATTTAACCGCAAATACTTTCCCTCCGCAGTACAGACAAAGATGATGCGGAGACTATTGAATCTAAAGTAGGAGGGTATGACAGTGGTAGAATATGACGAGGAATTCACGAGACTGCTTACTATGGTGCCAGATGAGGCACCTACTGAAGAGAAGAAAATTATGATGTTCATGGATAGACTGACCTGGAGGATTCGTGAGCACCTCATAGGTAATCTGTCATTGGGTATTTTCACTGATGTACTCAATGACACCCTATTACATTTACAGGACCATCACTTCCATCAGCAGGGGAGTAAGCGAGCCGGGGAGTCTGGACAGCAGGTAGTAGTGCACGTGAGGCACCAAAATCTCAGGTGCAGGTCCGTCAGGATGAGCGAGTTCCCATCAGGGGGACCCTGCTAAGCTATTCCGATCTAGTAATTCTAGGCAGGGATATGGGGTTTATAAGCAGGGTCAGTACAGTCAACAGGGTTAACCTTGTTATCAGCAGGGCCATCAGGGCCAACAGAGGCATCAACAGGGTCACCAGGGCTAGTGGAGGGGCGGTAATGGCCAGCAGGGCCAAGGTCAACAGGGGTAGCGAGGAGGTAACTTCAGTGGCAGGTGTTTCTCTTATGGCAAGACTGGCCATAGGAAACAGGATTTCCTCGACAAGGGGAGGTTTCCCTAGCAGGAGGGAGCTTAGAAGGAGCCCTACAGACCCATCTTTCCTGCTGTTCTACCAGCAACAATGCCGGTCCCAGCCTTGCCAACACCCTCGATTCAGCAAGGACAGTTATAGTATGGACATGTTTATAACGTCCACCAGGCGGCACCACATCAGGCGTCACCTACGATTGAGGGTATGTTTCCTATCCATGACACTATGGGGAATGTTTTATTTGATACTGGGGAATCACACTATTTTATAGCCACTAGCTTTGCATGGGCCACGGGGTTATTAGACACGATAGAGAGTATAGTGACATGCGTAGACTCACCACTGGGAAATGGGTCTTTGATTTTCTTTATATGCCGAGGGTTAGGTATAGAGATTGGGAGTTTGATTTTGCCTACCGATATGTTAGTCTTAAATATGCACCAGCATGAAGCCATCATGGGCATGGATTGTCTTACAGCTTATAGAGCCATGATAGGCTGTTACAGTAGGACTATCATCTTTGCAATACCAGGACATGAGATATTTCTGGTGGCGATGACTCATCCTGAGGGAGGATCGTCCACCCATTTATATTATATAGAGAAAGGAGACGTCTAAGGAGGTAGTGATTCCTATTGATTCGATTCCTGTAGTTTGCAAGTTTTACGACATGTTCCAGGATATTTCGAGACTATCGCCTAGTCGAGAGATAGAGTTTGTTATAGATTTGATGCCGAGAACTTGGTCGATAGCTCGCACACCGTACTGTATGGATCCTGCTGAGATGAGGGAGTTACGGGATCAGATTGAGAAGCTGTTGGGACAGGGCTTCATCCGTAGGAGTACCTCGCCTTAGGGTGCTCCCGTTCTGTTTGTGAAGAAGAGGGATGGTTCATTAAGGATGTGTGTAGACAACCGATAGTTGAACAACGTCACGATATGGAATACGTATCCATTGCCCTGAATCGATGATTTTTTAGACCAATTGATAGGAGTTTCCTTCTTCTCAAAGATAGATTTGAGATCGGGATACCATCAGCTACGGATTAGGGAGCAAGATGTGTCAAAGACTGCTTTCTTGACTAGGTATGGATCCTACAAGTTCAGAGTCATGCTATTTGTTCTGAAAAATGCTCCAGTCGTATTCATAGACTTAATGAACCGGGTGTTCAGAGAGTTCTTAGATCAGTTTGTCATTGTCTTCATTGATGACATCCTGATTTATTCCCAGACTGAGGAGGATCGGGCTGGGCATTGGAGATGAGTTCTTCAGACTCTGCGAGAGCATCAGCTATATGCCAAGTATGAAAAGTACGGATTCTGGTTACGAGAATTACAGTTTCTGGGGCACGTTGTGTCAGAATTGGGAATATCAATGGACTCGAGCAAGGTGTCGGAGTGAGGGAATAGGGACAACCCACGACACCAGCGGAAGTGCGTAGCTTCTTGGTGTTAGCAGGATATTATAGGTGGTTCATTAGAGGGTTCTCAAAGATTGTGGTCCCATTGACAAATTTGACTCACAAGGGGGTGAAGTTCATTTGGGATGATGCTTGTCAGTTAGCATTCGATGAGCTAAAGGATAAATTGACTTCGGCGCTATTTCTTGCTTTACCCAGGCCAGGGGTGGAGTACCTGGTATATACTGATGCTTCCGTATAAGGACTTGGTGGAGTACTTCAGTAGGAGGAGCAGGCTATAGCTTACGCCTCACGTAAGCTTATGCCTCACGAGAGGAATTACCCCACCCATGACCTGGAATTAACAACAGTCGTGTTTGCCCTACGGATTTGGAGACACTACTTGTTAGGGGATAAATTTTGCCTCTTCACAGACCACAAGTCACTACAGTACTTGTTCACTCAGCGGGAGTTGAACATGCGTCAGCACAGGTGGCTGGAGTTTGTGAAAGATTACCAGTTCGAGATACAGTACCACCCGGGGAAGGCCAACGTAGTTGCTGATGCATTAAGCCGTAGGCCAGTAAGTGAGGTGGCATAAGTGTGGAAGGCGAAGTGGAAAGAATTAGGACATCAGGAAGCAGTGGCCCGATCCTTTATGTCCATTATGACAGTCACTCCAAAGATTGTTACGGGAGTGATCTAGGCCCAGGACGCTGATTCGTTTTGCCAGGATCAAATTTTATGGCTTCTAGCGGAGGGCGCAGAGTCATACTCAGTGAGCTTAGATGGGGGATTGCGATTTAATGGGAGATTATTGGTCCCGGAAGGAGAGGATTTATGTCATGCAGTGATGACACAGTCTCATGGATCCAGATTTGTGGTACATCCGAAAGGGGATAAAATGTACCAGGATATGAGGGGACAGTACTAGTGGAGTGGGATAAAGAAGGACATTACGGAGTTCGTGTCCAAGTATGCCACCTGCCAGCTGGTAAAAGTGGACCACCAGAGGCCGACAGGGTTACTTTGGCCGCTGAAGATACCTATGTGGAGATGGGAGAGAATTTATATGGATTTCATCACTAGGTTGCCTACTTCACAGTGGGGTCACGATTCTATATGGGTGGTGGTGGATTGATTGACCAAGGTAGCTCATTTTATGTCGGTATGGACGGATTACACTACAAGACAGTATACCCGGATATTTATTGCCGAGATAGTGAGATTGCATGGGCTACCCTTGAACATTGTGTCTAACAGAGATAAGACTTTTGTATCACGCTTCTGGGAGAGCTTTCAGGAGGCTATGGGTACTGAACTGTAGTTGAGTACGGCTTATCACCCACAGACAGATGGCAGACTGAGCATACTAATCAGATGTTGGAGGGCATGTTGCGCATGTGTGTCCTTGACTTTGGAGCGCGTAAGGAGCTGTATCTTCCATGGTGGAGTTCGCATATAATAACTCCTATCAGTTTATGATCGGCATGGCTCCATTCGAGGTGTTGTACGGCAGGCCTTGTCATTTTCCTACTTATTGGCTAGAGGTGGGGGACAACAAGTTATTCGGGTATGAGGTAATTTAGGAAACGTCAGCCAGGGTTGAGATGATTTGGAACCATATTAGGGTAGCCCAGGACAGGCAAAAAATCTACACGGATGCAAAGAGGTTCTCCAGAGAGTTCAATGTGGGGGAACAAGTATTGTTGCGAGTGTCTCCTATGAAAGGGGTGATGAGGTTCGGGAAGAAGGGAAAATTGGCTCCGAGATATGTAGGACCATTTCCCATTATCGAGAGGATCGGACCGGTGGCATACAAACTTGGGTTACCGGAACACTCGCACTGTATTCATGATGTGTTCCACATCTCATCATTGAGGCAGTTTCTAAGGGATGAGTTGGCCCATAGCCACATTGCGATTGGGGAGATTGATTTACAGCCCGACAATTCATATGAGGAGAGGCCTGTGGCTATCCTAGACCGTAGCGAGAGGAAATTGAGGTCAAAGGTAGTTTCACTGGTGAGGGTTCAGTGGGAGCATCATAACATAGAGGAGTCTACATGGGAGCGAGATGAGGATATGCGTGAAAAATATCCAGACTTATTCCTACCAGATATGGTTTACTTTTCGAATTTCGGGACAAAATTCCGTTATTAGGGGGGAAGTATGTAATACCCCGCATTTTTATGATATTAAATAATTATGGGATTAATTATTATTGTTGGATTAATTAAATTAAAAAGGTTGGGAAATTTAATTGTTAATTAATTCGAATTTAAAATAATTATTAACTAGCGTGCCAATGGTTAATACTTATTGATGGAAATCATTGATTATTGCTGTGGGTATATGTAATATGTAATTATATAATTTTTATACATTATCGGAGTGCGAAATACGAAAGTTTGGTATTTTAAGTCAGGACGCGTGTGTGAGTCGTATCAGGACTAATTTTATGAAATAAAAAGATAAATTATTTTTGTATAACTCGTATGGAAATTTTGAGTGCGCCATTGAGTCCGGAAGGGTCGAGATAGTCAGAAAACTCTATCCGGGCATTTTATTTGGACTCCGGGGCAGTTTTAGGCCTAACCGGCACCCCGTAGGGGTATTTTTGTCCTTTGGAATTTTGGAGTAATAATATGGACAAAAAATGGGAAATAAAAGATAGATTCACTAAGGTTAGATAGAGTTATCAGTTCTAAACCTACGAGAGAGAAAAAATAAAGGCACATGAAAAGGTAGAAGGGACTATTGGTGTTCTTAGTGCCTAACTCAAGAACACACGCCAAAAACTATGCCAAAGTGTAGATCGTGAGACGAGGAACACACCCATACCCATATCAACAGCGGATTAGACCGTCGAAATTAAGGCCAGTGTTTAATTCTTGCAATTTATAGCAACTAGCATGTTTGTAATAGTGTAGGTGTATTATATTCACTATTTGATTCATAAGTTTTGATGAATTTGGAGGATTAATGGCATTTGTTAAAATATGAAGATTAAAGTAGAATGAATCCCTCATGTAGATAGTTTAGAAATCCCATATTGATGAGTATTGATGATGGACGAAATTGAAATTGATGTTATTGTATGGAAATTTGATGAACTAGGGTTTTGAATTGTTAAATTGGGAATTTTGAATTTTATAACTGATTTAAGTTGAATTAATGGTTCAAAGTTAAGGGGAATCATTTATACATGTTAGAATATTAATTCGGATTGATGTTTTGGTGATTGGGGTTGAGAAATTTAGAGGTTTTACGACAAAATTTTTAGGGAAGACGAAGTATGAACAGTAAAACGTAACAGGTCTGGCGGCCAAACTAGAGAAATAACCCATCTCGTTCGAACGAGAAGTCAGAGTCATTCAAACAACCTGCTACCTTGTTCGAACGATATGTCCCAGAAAAGCCCCTAAATTCTCATTTTTCCCCAGATCATGTTACCCAGTTAATTATGTTAAGGAAAACTGCCATTTACTAATATTAGCTTAGTGCATAATTATTTGGGAAGATATCCTAGAATAATACCTTAAGTATTGAATAGGTGAATCAACCTTGGAAATTTCGAGAGTGTGAATAATCGAGTTAATTGCGTAAGTAGTAAAAAGAAATATACTACGTGTAGAAATATAAATATGGGATGGGTGAATACCCAAAATTTTATAAGGCTTCGGGAATGCCTATTATTATTATTATTATTATTATTATTATTATTATTATTATTATTATTATTATATGTTTATCATTATTGTGTGTATTGCATACCTACGCTTCTTGCTATCGGGCGATGGTTTTATGCAGTGGACAGTCTTATCCTGGGTGACCCAATAGGGGGGGGGGGGTATTTGACTTGTACCCAGAGCATATGAACTTGGATACGTTCTATCTATTACGTAGGATAGTTTCGACGGTTGAATGGGAGCGTAGGTATGTACGTGACCCATTTAGCCGGTGAGTATGCTCGCCTCCAATATTTGTGTTATGATATTTATGGTTTGTGAGAGACATCGAACCAGTTGTCCTCTATGCAGCGAGCGATCACCGGGACATGATAGCAGAATATGCATTGCGCCAAGTGGTCCTAACCAAGGGGCGCAGGATTGGTATATATATGTATAGGGGTGATTTGACTATATGTATATAATAGTGAATAATCCTAATGTGTGAAATTAGCGAATATGTAAATGTTGGCAAATAAGTTAACTTAAGGGGATAAAGTACTTACTACTAGAACAGAGAATATCAAATGCAGTTAATGGGAGTGAAGTGTTAAATAACGTATTGTATGGGTGATACGGGTTTCTCTTAAGAGCTATATTTAGTAGTTTATGTCTATGACCTAGTTGGGGATAATATGGATAACTAGGTTAGGGTAGACGTATGATAGGTGTGCACATTAGTGGAGGGGTGTGTGACAACCCGCTCACCAAAATAAGGGGTGGCCAGACCAATACTCCAATATAACGGAATCATGGATGGAATCATTCTCAGCATCATAACAAAAATATAGAGTATCTAGGATAACCACCCAATATTTCAGAAAACGGGTTGCCAAAATTTTTTGATTTGAAAGTAAATAAATGAAAACAAACAACCCAATTCCTGAAAGATAAGGGAAACCCCAAGACATATATAAATAATACAACAAGGATAAGATAAAAAGACCGAATAGGTAACCGGTCACTAACTGATACACCAATGACACACACGTACAATAAGTTACTTATTACATTTTATTAGACATTTACAAAAACTTGGACCTCTCGCCCGAATAAAAGACTTGATCTTAACTAGAATAAAAATGAAAACGTCTATACCAAATGTATCCCGTAATACCCGCAATGCATCACGGCTCGTCAAAAACATCGGAATAGGAATTCAAATCAGGCATCCTTGCGGCGGAGTACCTGAGCAGAGACAAGATGAATATGCAACAAGAAATGTAACCAGGTCAGGGCCCGGTTCTATATGATTACCAGATGAATAAAGAGTATGACAGTTATGTACGATAAATCATGAAGAAAGAGAAATAAGCAGCAACCTATACAATTTAAAACATAAGCTAAACAGGAACTAAATAAGAAGCATTAAACTAAAAACTTCATCAAATGTGCCAATTATTTCATATATCTTTTCCTTAACAGGAAATATATATATATAATCAAAATCTTTTACTCTTTAAGGAGATTTTATCTCAATTTTACCTTTTGTAAAAATCCTTTCCTTATCAGGAAAATAATCAATTTCAAATGCTCTTTGTGGCATTTACATGTGCTCTTTGTGGCACTCCATCATGCTCTTATGGCATATTAAATACATCAAGTTCCACTTGATTATGAACTGTTATAATTATATACATATAACGAATTCTAAGACCGCCCGTCCGGGTTTCCCCACTGTGCGCGCCCCTAAATGACCATCATCTTCCAGGGCCTATCATTAGACAACCTGGGCACCTATATCGCAAGACGTCGGGAAGCGGCCATGAGCCTGCGGGGTAGTCAAGACCACACCCGGAATCTCCTACCCATCGCAGAAAATATACAACAATAAGCGCTCCCATGGCCTAGGACTATATCCACCCTGCATTCATTAGCCAGGGGGCTTTACCTCACGTGCGGACTTCCCTTATGATGTCATTTAGAGAGGTGTGTTTAAACCATTCTATTTATCATTAACAAATCAAGTAAATCATTATTTACCGGTTTCATGATTAAGTAAATTATCATTTACAAATATCAATACCATTTCCATTTCATTTCCATCCCACGTATATGTTTCACTTTATTCGAAACCATTCTATTTATTTTGTAAATAATCTAACTTACTACCCATAGTCATACGATAGCTTATATCAACACTACAACCTCAAAGGAGTAAATAAACTCTTCATTATCTCCAAGCATTCTAGGAGGCTATTTTAGAACCCCAAGGTTATCATCTTTCGAAGGAATGAAATGACTTTCAATTTATTCTCCAAACTCACCTTTATGGCGTTATTATGAACCACCAAGGTTAACATAGTTCAATCGAACTTTTAAAATCTCCCAACATTCTTTTGGGGTGGTAATATAAACCATCAAAACTAGTATAGCTTAATTAAGCTTCTAAAGTCTCCCGAACATAACACTACATCTCCTAGTTTTATAATGATTAACTAGAAGAAAAGAATGCCCTATCATTAATAGGCCTATCCCCGGAAAAGTCCCCACATAACCCATTCCTAATGTAGGGTAGACAACTAACTCATCTCACACTCTAGGACTCTAAGTTTACTTCATTCAAGAAGGTTCCTAATCCCTATATTTAAAGAAAAGAATTGAAATTGAGTTATAAAATTAACTCAAAAACAGCAGGAAAACGAATCAATTCGCCCAAGGGCCGAATCGATTCGCCCTAGCGAATCGATTCGCCCAAAAAGAGAATCGGTTCGGACTACTAAACCAGCTTTATGCAATTGACCGAATCGATTCGGCCTTAACCCCGAATCGATTCGGGTTATGCAGACCTGCCAATTTCCTTTAGCGAATCGATTCGCCCAAGGGGCCGAATCGATTCGGACCTGCAAATCTGCCAAAAATGGCTACGAAGGGTTATGAACCCTAAATCCTCCAAACTTCAAATCTCTTCCTTTTCACACACATCCAACAACAAAAATCTACCCCAAACTAATCTACATGATTATTAACCATCAAAACCCACAATTTCTTCAACATAATCAAGACTAGGGTTTAAATCCCACAAATTCTACATTTAAGCCATAAATGTAAATACACAACTATCATACAATTTATGCATCTTAAATCACATATTAACAAGTAGAAAACTTGCCTTAGGGTTGATATCTCAGATTTATTTGGAGTAGAAGCAATCCCAAATCCTCCATCTTCAATCTCTCTCTCATTTCCCCATTTCTCTTCTTCCTCTTTCTCTCTCTATGTTCAAGACATAAAATGGGGAAAAATAAGGGATTTAGAAGACTAAAATCGTGGCTTAGGTTAAAACTCCCAACTCAAATGGTTAATACCACATTAAAATGACTCCCAAATACGCGTATAAGCTAAAACCAGGTAAAAGTGCCCGGAACACAAAAATACAATATGGCACTTATTTTGACTGTCTCGCACCTTCCGAGACTAACTACACCCTCTAAACTGGCATCCGGAAATTTTATAAATTATTTCGAGTTCCAAAATCATTTAAACTAAAAGGCCATTTAAAATACATGACACTACAGACATGCAACCTGATGGTATTTACTTTCACATGCAGTAAATATGCATCAATCTAGTAAATATTAACTTTCAATTCATTAAATTAATATTTACTCCAGTCCCCACATTTTATATAATTACCTTATGCGGTAAAATCAGTATAAAATGAGCCTCCCAGAGTCGAGGGTTGTTACATACTCCCCCCCTTAAGAGGGAATTTTGCCCCCAAAATTCGGGCATACCCAAATCTGATAAGGGTATACTACTCTAAACTAGGATTCTACCATCCTAAACAAACTCCTCGTTATTGCAACGTCCCAAATGGACCCGGACTAAGATCGACCCTATTGATCTCAATCTACATCATTTGTGCTCTAGCATAGCACAAAGCGTTCCTCACCAACTACGGATCCTATCTTCCTACGGCGAAAGGTGATGTCCTCGCGACTCGGTAAAATTAGCCGAATCTCTAGCATCATGTTACATCACACCTTGGGGCATTCGTACCAACTCTAAGTGGCTTATCCCTAACGCTACTCAGCTATCCCCCGCCTCGACGTATCTCATCAAGGCGTATGGCTTAAAAGCCAACTCTCTAAAGAAATGTTCCGAGACCACTCCAAGTCCAAGGAACATATTACCCATTGGTTCCATCCATCGAGTATACGAATTACTAAACTGACCACGTTAGGCCACTCACGAAACCATGCCTTAGGAAATGGTCCATAAGACCACTCCAAAACCTAATGGTTGCACGAAAAACCCCCATCCATACCATTACTGCTCCCATCTACTATGTATACTAAGGCGCACGTTCGTAATATGCCTTTCGACATAAGTCAATTTCCTCCCTTTTATCCATCCACTTTAGGGTGGTAGGATATACGCCATTTCCATACGGTTCCCATTACTTCGTGGAAACTTTTGCTAAACCTTCGACACGAATATCTAGTCTCGGTCCACCCTATTATAATAGGCACCTCCCACGGTTTTACTATTCCTCCATCGAGAACGGGGTATACTCTTCTACAAGTAGTCCGTCCATAATGGCCGGGAATGCAACAGTCTGATCAAACGATTAACCATTTTCTCAAATGGGATCATGACCAGTTCGATGCCGGTAGTTCCATGCAGGCGTCTATGAATACCCTTCTTCGTTTCACTACTACTCTCTTTACACGAGTAGGTGAAATGATCAATCACAGACAGACACGCCCTTACTACCGAGTCTTCCTATTCATGCTCGTTCTACTTGGCCTTCCATGCCATTACCATTATCTCTGATGAGTTCTCTACTCGACACGTCCACTAGCCCAATCGCATTTCCTTAGCGAATGAGAAAATATCCAATCACTAGTTCTTCTGAACTCCGAGCACCAACTCGATTCCTCCCACAACATATTGCAACAACTTGTTGCCTACGAGAAGGACCAAATTTCCTGCCCAGGAAGTAGTGCCTTATCTATTTAAGGTGATCACTACCACGATGAATCTTAATTCAAGCACAGGATATTACTTTTCACAAGTTTAAGCTTGTGCGACGCATAAACAGTAGGTCTATGCTCCATTATTATTACTCCCCAATCCTAGCAGAAACTTACTCATTAAACTCACTCTCGAGCTTACAATCATGACTCAGGAGTGAGGATCTACCCGTCCTTATTAACTCCCCGGAAATGAAGTTACCAACGTAACCTTATCTCTAAGAAATGCCTCATCTCCTTCGGCCGAACCTACTAAACCTCTCGAGACCCCATAATTTCGCTCCTAAGGGATCTAATCTCTTATGGAGTTAACCCATAACTTATTCGTGGTCAACTCCTTACCGCTTTCCTAAACTAACACCGCCTACCCTAAAGGTCTTACATCCTAAAAATCCTAAGGTCTATCTATATATATCCTACCTAAATCGTAAGCATATAATACCAAAGACATCCCTAGTGCCCAAGACCTTACTCAACTTCCGACATTCGCTCGGGTTCATGCGTGGGACGTCTCGCCGAAGCAAAATCCAGACAAGGAACCCTCCCGTTACACTACTACCTCGCATCGTCGGTCCTCGAGATATGGCGGTCTAAAACACATGATCGGGATCGGTAAATTAACTTACAATTCTACTAATAAGATTCTACTTCTAGACTTTACCTTAGCATTCTATACACGAAATAAGAGAAAGGAAATATGGCATATCTCCACTCCCAACGTCGTTAAGGTTCACGCGTGGAGCGTCCCGCAAAAGCGGAATCCAAACAAGGAACCCCTCCTATGCATTACTACTTAACTTTGTTGGTCGTGGAGATAAGTCATAGCATCTACACACAATGCAAGTAAACAATAGAACACTCAAACCAAGTAACACATATGACACATATACATTTAAAAAATATCATCACTCGCTTCATAACGAGTGAAGAAAAGATAGAACTTCCATACCACGGAAGTCATATAATTACCCTTCGACAATAGCGTAAATACTACTACAAGCTCAATATACACACCCGAGTCTATCGTAGACACAATACTACTAAATCTTATCCTAAGGAATATACACTACCCACCTATAAGGTAGAATTCCCTCCACAATTTGCCAAGCACTCTGGGTCAATACTAATGGTTCTCAAACTCCATATTCGAGCCTTACACATACCAACATTATCTCCCCAACTCCCCAACCAGGCATTTTACTCTTGCCCTTGCCCTTGCTCTCCACTCAACGAAATTTAAAATGAGTGGTTTTACACTCCACATCATAACCGTTATTCCGACTCTGGCTAACAATAATTGCCCATGCAGTCCCTCTTACTTTCTCAGTAAAAGAGGACACGCTCTTGGCCTCCTCTTCCTCAGTTCAATGAAACCTCCCCAGGTGGGTGTCCACCAATGGGGTTTCACGATTCTTACTCCATCAGAAGTGTTAACAACACCTATTTTGGAGCCTATCACTTCATGGTGCATGGTCTCTACTCCCTAACCGTACAACACCTTATTCGCCATTGGTCTTTAACCGAACGTCTTGTGAACATTCGGGAATCCACCTTCTCCTCAGTCCAGTTATCCCAGAGAAACTCGCCATTGCAAGTATCCACCGGGCTTCTCTATGGGTTAAACTTCTGGCACCCACGAATATAGTGACCACATTTTCATCACCACAACACTTCTTCTATGGGTGAAGGATTTTTCCTCCATTCTACTACAGGGCACTTCTCCACTTCAATATAACATCGCGTGAATTCTCAAGTTTAGTACCACTTCCTACTCCTAGCGGTACTTGGTAAACTACATCAACTGAAATTTGCAGTCGTAATAGCAAGACAAGAAAGTGCTACAAAAAGGGAGCGACCTCTAAAGCGGTCCTCATCCCAGCCCACAACTTACAGTTTTCCACAAACCTTCCCATAACGCCCTTCTTCTATCGACCTATTATTCTCACACGAATACGCAAAATATTTTATAGATTCTACCTCATGGTAGAAGAACGAGATCTCACGAGAGAAATCAACGATCTTAATCCTAAGTCTTTACATCAAATCAAGAACAACGCTGAAAACTTAAGGCGTCCACACAGATTCCTAAGGACTCTAGAACCTGATGCTCTGATACCATCTGTGACAACCCACTCACCAAAATAAGGGGTGGCCAGACCAATACTCCAATATAACGGAATCATGGATGGAATCATTCTCATCATCATAACAAAAATATAGAGTATCTAGGATAACCACCCAATATTTCAGAAAACGGGTTGCCAAAAAATTTTGATTTGAAAGTAAATAAATGAAAACAAACAACCCAATTCCTGAAAGCTAAGGGAAACCCCAAGACATATATAAATAATACAACAAGGATACGATAAAAAGACCGAATAGGTAACCGGTCACTAACTGATACACCAATGATACACACGTACAATAAGTTACTTATTACATTTCATTAGACATTTACAAAAACTTGGGCCTCTCGCCCGAATAAAAGACTTGATCTTAACTAGAATAAAAATGAAAACGTCTATACCAAATGTATCCCGTAATACCCGCAATGCATCATGGCTCGTCGAAAACATCGGAATAGGAATTCAAATCAGGCATCCTTGCGGCGGAGTACCTGATCAGAGACAAGATGAATATGCAACAAGAAATGTAACCAGGTCAGGGCCCGGTTCTATATGATTACCAGATGAATAAAGAGTATAACAGTTATGTACAATAAATCATGAAGAAAGAGAAATAAGCAGCAACCTATACAATTTAAAACATAAGCTAAGCAGGAACTAAATAAGAAGCATTAAACTAAAAACTTTATCAAATGTGCCAATTATTTCATATATCTTTTCCTTAACAGGAAATATATATATATAATCAAAATCTTTTACTCTTTAAGGAGATTTTATCTCAATTTTACCTTTTGTAAAAATCCTTTCCTTATCAGGAAAATAATCAATTTCAAATGCTCTTTGTGGCATTTACATGTGCTCTTTGTGGCACTCCATCATGCTCTTATGGCATATTAAATACATCAAGTCCCACTTGATTATGAACTGTTATAATTATATACATATAACGAATTCTAAGACCGCCCGTCCGGGTTTCCCCACTGTGCGCGCCCCTAAATGACCATCATCTTCCAGGGCCTATCATTAGACAACCTGGGCACCTATATCGCAAGACGTCGGGAAGCGGCCATGAGCCTGCGGGGTAGTCAAGACCACACCCGGAATCTCCTACCCATCGCAGAAAATATACAACAATAAGCGCTCCCATGGCCTAGGACTATATCCACCCTGCATTCATTAGCCAGGGGGCTTCACCTCACGTGCGGACTTCCCTTATGATGTCATTTAGAGAGGTGTGTTTAAACCATTTTATTTATCATTAACAAATCAAGTAAATCATTATTTACCGGTTTCATGATTAAGTAAATTATCATTTACAAATATCAATACCATTTCCATTTCATTTCCATTCCACGTATATGTTTCACTTTATTCGAAACCATTCTATTTATTTTGTAAATAATCTAACTTACTACCCATAGTCATACGATAGCTTATATCAACACTACAACCTCAAAGGAGTAAATAAACTCTTCATTATCTCCAAGCATTCTAGGAGGTTATTTTAGAACCCCAAGGTTATCATCTTTCGAAGGAATGAAATGACTTTCAATTTATTCTCCAAACTCACCTTTATGGCGTTATTATGAACCACCAAGGTTAACATAGTTCAATCGAACTTTTAAAATCTCCCAACATTCTTTTGGGGTGGTAATATAAACCATTAAAACTAGTATAGCTTAATTAAGCTTCTAAAGTCTCCCGAACATAACACTACATCTCCTAGTTTTATAGTGATTAACTAGAAGAAAAGAATGCCCTATCATTAATAGTCCTATCCCCGGAAAAGTCCCCACATAACCCATTCCTAATGTAGGGTAGACAACTAACTCATCTCACACTCTAGGACTCTAAGTTTACTTCATTCAAGAAGGTTCCTAATCCCTATATTTAAAGAAAAGAATTGAAATTGAGTTATAAAATTAACTCAAAAACAGCAGGAAAACGAATCAATTCGCCCAAGGGCCGAATCGATTCGCCCTAGCGAATCGATTCGCCTAAAAAGCGAATCGTTTCGGACTACTAAACCAACTTTATGCAATTGACCGAATCAATTCGGCCTTAACCCCGAATCGATTCGGGTTATGCAGACCTGCCAATTTCCTTTAGCGAATCGATTCGCCTAAGGGGCCGAATCGATTCGGACCTGCAAATCTGCCAAAAATGGCTACGAAGGGTTATGAACCCTAAATCCTCCAAACTTCAAATCTCTTCCTTTTCACACACATCCAACAACAAAAATCTACCCCAAACTAATCTACATGATTATTAACCATCAAAACCCACAATTTCTTCAACATAATCAAGACTAGGGTTTAAATCCCACAAATTCTACATTTAAGCCATAAATGTAAATACACAACTATCATACAATTTATGCATCTTAAATCACATATTAGCAAGTAGAAAACTTGCCTTAGGGTTGATATCTCAGATTTATTTGGAGAAGAAGCAATCCCAAATCCTCCATCTTCAATCTCTCTCTCATTTCCCCATTTCTCTTCTTCCTCTTTCTCTCTCTATGTTCAAGACATAAAATGGGGAAAAATAAGGGATTTAGAAGACTAAAATCGTGGCTTAGGTTAAAACTCCCAACTCAAATGGTTAATACCACATTAAAATGACTCCCAAATACGCGTATAAGCTAAAACCAGGTAAAAGTGCCCGGAACACAAAAATACAATATGGCACTTATTTTGACTGTCTCGCACCTTCCGAGACTAACTACACCCTCTAAACTGGCATCCGGAAATTTTATAAATTATTTCGAGTTCCAAAATCATTTAAACTAAAAGGCCATTTAAAATACATGACACTACAGACATGCAACCTGATGGTATTTACTTTCACATGCAGTAAATATGCATCAATCTAGTAAATATTAACTTTCAATTCATTAAATTAATATTTACTCCAGTCCCCACATTTTATATAATTACCTTATGCAGTAAAATCAGTATAAAATGAGCCTCCCAGAGTCGAGGGTTGTTACAGGGTGAGGATCTCATGTGAGAGTTCAGAACTAATATGCACATAATAATGCGGTTTTAAATACTTGCTAAAACAAATATTTTTACAAATCGGGCTCTGAACCGTTTCATGCTATTTCTCTTCTCTTTTGCTATATATATATATATATATATATCTGTGTGTGTGTGTGTGTGTGTGTGTGTGTGTGTGTGTGTGTGTCCATCCACAAGGTCACCACCAGACTTAGACGCGTGGATCATTCGACGAGATGCAACTGTTGTGGAAACTGTAGGTTATTGATACTAGACGCTTCTATCTTTTCATTCAGTTCTTAGTTCAGACATTTCAGTTAGGGCATGTGTCACCCATTTCCAGCTTAGTTAGTTCAGAGATTGTATTTTCTTATTAGTTTTTATTTTCCTGTCGGATTGAGTATTATGATTCTATTGCTTTTAGACTTTGAACTGGAATGTTTTATCCAGTCTCATTTATTTTAGTATTTGATTCATGTTCAGTATTTACTCTTGTGGAATGGGAATGGCTTATATCTTAAAGTATGAAATTTATTAATGGATTAATTGGGTATAATTAATTGAGAAAATGTTTTGACACTTAGCTTAATTAATTATTAGGTGATTAATAATGAAAATTATTTTTCGACAGTGATGCTAAGAATGAACCAACCGGACACTTTGATTTAATTTAATAAAGGACTGATCACCCGATATTTAATTAGGTGGGGTGTCATAGTGATATGGATATTTCAGCCTCCTTTCATCCAAGAGTGATAGCTCATCGATATGGCTTTGATGTCAGTCTTTCTCGCTGACTTTGATTTCTAGCATGAGGCGTAACGAAGGGATTTCCACTCTACGAGTAGGACTGCTTCCATGATGCAAACCAGAGAGGAAGGGGTAGCCCCATTAGAGTTTCAAAATGAAGTGCAGTAGCCTGAGAGGGTGTAGGGTATCCATTCGACCCAATCTCAACAACTCTCGATCACCTTACTGATGTTGGATTTTAGATTCCTATTGTCGGCTTCGATTGCTCCGTTGGTTTGGGGTCGGTAGGGAGAAGATTATGTATCTAAATCCCATACTCGTTGACCACCTCTGTAACCTCTGCTACAGAATGCAACTCGTTGTATGACACCAGCTGAAGCGGGACACCATATCGGTAGATGATGTTTTTCTTGATGAACTTGGCCACTTTCTTGGCATTTAGAATTACGTATGACTCGACTCTGACCCACTTAGTGAAGTTGTGAATGGAAACTAGGATGATCTCATGCCCATTGGACGCTTTGGGTGTAACCTTCCCTCTAATGTCAATACCCCATGTAGAGAGTGGCCAGGGAGAAGTCATGTTGTACAATTATCGCGGAAGCAGGTGTTATAGGTTGGAAAACTATTGGCATTTGAGGCATCTTCGAATGCAGGTTGTGAAATCCTGAACCATGGTAGTCCAGTAGTAACCTTATCAGATGATCTTCTTGGAGAGTATATGTCCATTTAGGTGGGGTCGGTATTCCCTGTTGTGGATTTTCTACATCATCCCTTTAATGTCAGCCCCTGCGATGTAGTACAAATGGGTTCCATTAAAGTTTCTCTTAAATAGTGCTTTATCACAGATAATGTACTGGGCAACCAATTTGCGAAGGATTGCTCGACCTTTCTTATCAGAACCTTGGGGGTACCTACCTTGATTGAGGAGGTGCCAAATATCATAGTACTAGCAGCCGGTTATCTCAGGATCTTTATGATAATCTTAATGTGGTAATAGTGGGTTGGTTTATCTTGATTTTGTACAAGGAAAGGAGCAATGGTTATTCCTTCAGGTAAGTCAATCATGGAGGCTAAGGTAGCAAGGGCATCGACTAGGTTATTTTTTACTCGGGGCAGATAGTGGAAGGTGATTTCTTGGAATTGGGAAGATATCTCTTCTAGGTGGGCATGGAAGAGTAAGAGTTTCTCGTTCTTAACTTTCCATCTTTTGAGCACTTGATCGATGATGAGGGATGAATCTCCATAGACATTGAGGTATCAAATTCCTTTCTCGAGGGTAACTTTGAGGCATATTGTGCACACCTCGTGTTCAGTCATGTTGTTGGTGCAAAGAAAATCTAGATTGATGGCAATGGGAGTGTGAGAGTCATCAGGGGAAATTAAGAGTATCCCAATGCCATACCCTTTCTTGTTGGCGTCGTCATCAAAGAACATTTGCCACCGAAGATCTTCTTGGGAGGTATAAAGGATATTCTCATTTAGGAACTCAGAAATATAGACATCGGCTTCTTCCATAGGGTAGTCGGCGAGGTAGTCAGAGATGGATCTTCTTTTCATGGCTTTTTGCGTGACATAAAAAATATCAAATTCGATTAGAAGCATCAACCAATGGGCCATTCGACTGGAAAATGAGGGCTTCTCGAGTAAGTACTTGATATCATCCATTCGGGATACAAGTTTGATGGGAAAGGTGAGCACCGAAGACACATTTTTATGGGTTAAGTCGCATATGATATTACCGCAGTGGCTCAAAGAATTTTTAATGAGTGGGAACATGAACTTCCCTAGTATTATACTTGATAATCATATCATCTACATAGACCTCAAATTCTTTGTGTATTAGATCATGAAAGATGGTTGTGGGAGCCCTTTGGTAGGTAGCCCCTGCATTTTTTAGACCAATCGACAAAACGATGTAGCAAAAGGTTCCCCAAGGGGTGATGAATGCGATTTTCTCATGATGATCCGAGTGCATTTTGATCTGGTTGTATTCGAAAAACCCATTAACAAATGACTTGAGAGCGTGACTGGTTATATTGTCCACAATTATATTGATGTTGGGTAGCGGGTAATCATCCTTTGGAGGGGCATTGTTCAAGTCTCGATAGTCAACGCACATGCAAACCTTCCTTCCTGATTTTGGCACGGGTACAATATTGGATAGCCATGTGGGATATTCGAACACAAAAATAAAACCCACATCCAACTATTTGACCACTTCTTTCTTAAATTTGACCGACAATTCGATGCTGAGCTTTCGTAGTTTCTGTTTGAATGGTTTGCATTCTGGGTGAGTAGGAATCTCGTGTTGATCTATCTCGGAATCAATGCTGGGCATGTCATCATAGGACCATGCAAAGATATCGACAAATTCCTTCAGTAATTCCTCGAGTTACGCATACTCATGCTCGTCAAGGGTGGCCCCTATCCTATATCGCGCATTTGGCTACTAAAATTGAGATTAATAACAACAATTTCATCTTCATTAACTTAAACGCGGTTATGTTCTTTGTTATTAAACTTATTTATACCAGTTAATAATTGTTCATTTTTAAAATCATCATCATCATCATCATCATCATCAAGAGTTTGATTAGAATCAAGACAATTAACGTAAGGCACATCAAGATACTCAAAATATTCGTTATTTCATTGGTAGGAAAAATAACATTGAGAGCCTTATCAAAGGAGGTTTTGATTACATAAGAGTAAGGAGGAATAGCTAGAGAAGAGGAAATGGGATAAACATCAGGGTTGGGTTGAATATCAGCAGGCATAACTGGTGTAGCATGCTAGTTAAGGAGAGGTGCATCAGCAACTTTGATCAGGCGGGATGGATTCAATGATGTAGCACCTTAGTGGATCATGCAGAGTGCCAGCCCCAGTATCTGTAAGTTGAAAGAATCCTTAGAGCCACTTACCTCGAAATATCCGGTATCAGCTATGGTCTTCTCAGTGAGTGGTTGCACTTGATGCTAGGAGCTTTCGGCCCATGATTAGTTGTCTTGGAGAAAGATCTCCATTAAAGACTTATTTTACTGTCCGACTTACATGTGAGTATGTCTTATGCCGCTAAAACCGTCGAAGATTTATTTAAGATCAATCGTGCGTCAAGACAGATCCGACTATCAAAGTTCTTCAACATTCAATCTTCTGCTAGATTAATTTTGGTAAGGTTGTGTTTAAGTACCTTAGCATTTCACTTAGAGTATTGGGATATTTTTTACAAAATATTTTCTAAGTGTTAGAGCGGAGTTTTTTGTCAAAATATTTTTTTAAGTGTTAAGGCGAATTTTTCAAGATGAAATAAAAAAAATTATTTTCTATTTTATCTCGTTCGAGTGACAGGAGGATATCGCACGAAGTGTCATTCAAACGACAGCTCAACTCGTTTGAGAAACACTGTTAACTCGTTTGAGCGACCATCGTCGACTCAATTTTTGTATAAATTAACCTTTTGACTTCATTTTTCAATAGAAGACCTGAGAATTCTGTTATACGAAAGTTGCTTTGGCGAAAACATTAGTCTTCTCACTTTTGAGAGATTTAGGGTTTAATCCTTTTTGTTTTCAATTCACAAAATATCCTGATCTTTATGTGAATTGTTTTGGAACCCAAGATACAACTTTGGTGAAGTTTTTCTCTTGTAGAGAGGGAAAATCTACGGCTGAAGACTGCGTATCGATTGCGAGTGATCGAGGATGTTCCTAACTGAGTTGGATTGCATGTTCGTATGGACTGCTGCGGTTGTTCCGTTGCTGACTCAAGGCTACGTGTCTTTATGCATTCTTACGGGAGTTCTTTAAAGATTTCATTGTAATCATTGTAAGTATTATAGTGAAATAAAGATTTTGCCTGAAAGGAATTTTTCCTGAAATCTGTGAGTTAGCAATTTTATTTGTGATGATTTGACACACACATGTAGTTGCATGTTTAGGGGCTGAATTAGTTTGGTTTAAAATATTATCACCAATTAAATAAGGTTGACTTGGAAACTTTTGAATTTATTTAAATCAGTATCATGCACTCATGTTTTATGCGGGTTTCATCTTCTTGTCCACGTGATCATACCATGGTTCAGGAAAGTCGCAAAAGGGAAAATCTTCACCCTCTCTGATGAATCTTCCATTCAAGGAATCTCTTGAGACAACCTTGGAACTTTATATCATTCTCTTTAGTTGAGGAGCATTTTGAGTTCTTCTGCTGATGGGTGATAACCCAAGCCACAGGGAGGAAAAGCTTTATTCAACACAATGGCTTCAAGTATCCCTTGCCGTCTTTGTCCCAGCCCTAGTCTGGGCATGAAGCACATATTTTTGAACATCTGGATCACATTAATGTTGCCATGAGGGTTATATTATGGAAAAACTATATCATTGTACTCGTCCCCTTCTGGGAGTAGAAGTGGTTCAACTCGAAAACCTGACAGAAGGATATCGCTCACCCCGTGTTGTATCTCAAATACTCGATTACTGATGCTTGCATTCTTGGTATTATCGTCATCGTCCAAAATGGTGATGACCTGCCTATTGGCGAAGAACTTCAATTTTTCATGAAGAGGGGAGAACACACCTTTGATGCTATGGAGCCATGGTCATCCGAGTAGTAGATTGAAAGAGGCTGGGATATCGATGACTTGGAATTCCACAATCGAATATATAGGGCCAACCCCTATTACAAGCTTTATGGATCCCATAACTTCTCGGCGGGTATTATCGTAGGCACGTACTACGGCATAGGTTGGAGCAAGGTCACTCACTTTCAATCCTAAATAATTAGGGGTCCTTAACAGGATGACATTAAGAGTTGATCCATTATCAACAAGTGAAAATGGTATGGTCTTTCCCATGACTTCGACAAAGATATTAAGAGCTTAATTATGGTTTGGCCCAATTTTGAGGATTTTTTCTTCGGAGAGTGAAAGCATTATAGTAGAGGTTAGAGATCCGACCAGATTCACTTCTTCTTCTGATGTGGTAGAAGGAGGAACTATGGGTCCAGTGAGTAGCTTGATTAAGGAATTTTGATGCAGCTGTGAAGACATAAAGAGTCCCCACACAGTGATGTCGTCTTGGGTTTTCTTCAACTGATCGAGGATCTTGCTTTCCTCGAGGGTCATTTCTAGCATAGGAAGATTCTCGACACACTTTACTTTATCGCTTGCTGATGGCAGTAGGCTTAGGACTTGGTAGTGCCTTCCCGACCTGGTCATATGGTTCATATAAGTGGGGAGAATAGGAACCTTGTTTCCTTATTGGTCTTGGGTTGTTCAGCTACCTTATGGATTTCTCCTAGAGGCTCTTTATATGATATTATCCCACATATGCTGACTATCGGACTAGCCTTTTCTGGGCTCTTCTCTTCATCTGAAACATTGAATTCATCCCCCCATCCGGTAGCAATGATATTATATTTCCATGAAAAGTCAATACACTCCACAACTTCAATGGCCTCTTTGTATAAGTCCTTCCATTCAACGGGGAGATATAGAAGTGAAGGAATTAGACGCCCTTGTAGTTTTAAAGCATCAAGCAGCTCAAATATACTACGAATATCATCGATCTGTCGGAATAAATCCATCATGATCTGGACCACCTCATCTAGACTGACTTCATCGATCGGTACCATCCAATCGTTTGACTCTCGGGCCCATTTTTGAGCTTTTAAGAATATAATGCTGAATCTCTGGCAGTCAATGGTGATCTGGGACGGCAATTTCAGCCCAAACTCTAGGAGTTAATTGAACACTTTTATTAATTTCATATCTTTACCTCTAGAACAGGTGCGGACAACGATGCATGCTTTGGTAAGGAGTGATAAGGCCTGATCGGTGAAGCTGATAGGGTGTAGGAGAAAATATGGGCATACTTGGAGAGGTTTAGGAGAGTATATGGGTATGATTAGTGATTTGCTAGGTATAATCTGGGTAAATAGGTCAAATCTTGGGTCCTCTTCAAGAAAGATGACATTTGTATGATTCGAGAGTGGATTATGAGTAGTGTTTGGTTTAGTATTAGCTGGTGGGGCAATGACACCGGGGTCGATTAGACCTTGGATCATAGTTTGGAGGTGGAAACACTGGTCGGTGGTATGTCCGACAGTTTGGTGAAAGTCATAACGGACATTTGGTTTGAAATTTTTAGGAAGTGGGTTTGGTAGTGGACGAGAGTCCAATAATTTGATAAGGTTTCGGCTTAAGAGGACCTGGTAAAATTTAGAGAGGGGAGCACGAAGCTCGGTGTATTCCTTTTGGACTGGGTTAGGGAAACTTTCTGGTGCCCATGAAATAGCAGGCCGAGAGATATTGTTGATGGTTGAAACTGCGGTACTGGCTGGCTTCTCAAAATTTTTGGGAGCAAACTGACCATATATTTTCTTTAGTTAAACTTCTGTCTTGGCAAAACATTCTTCGATTTACACCCTTGCTTCTCGGAGGGCTCAGAAATGAGGGTAGTATTGTACTCCCATTGTTTCTCGGACATGGGGTAAGAAGTTATTCTTCACAATGCTGACTTGTTCCTCTTTGGAAGGCCGGTTGGTCATGGTGGATACTTTCTCTCTCCACCTTGCCATGAAAGTTACTGAATGATTCCTCAGAGTTATGCTTGAGCAGTTCTAAATCATGACGAGTAACCTCTAACTCTTTGTTGTACTTGTACTGTGACATGAACTCACGGGCAACATCCTCCCAACTATGGATTTTGGACTCCTCGAGGGATAAGAACCAGCGAAGAGCGCTATCCTTCAAGGTCTGTTGGAACATTTGGGACATTATTTCATCAAAGGCACCTAGGAGGGTCATGGCTTGGTGATAACCGCGGAGATGAACAATTGGAGGTCCACTACCCCTGAACTTCTCGATGTTGGGTATTTTGAACTTTTTCGGTAACCTAACTTTAGGATAGGGAGACATGTGGGTGTAGTCCATGTAGTTTCGAGAAAGTTTGACTGGGTTGAACTTCTTAGTTAACATTTTGAGGTTTTCCTTTACCTTGTTCAATTGTTCCTCCTTCGGATAAATGGTCATGGGTAAGTTATCCCCTGGCTGGGCAAGATTCGACGTAGGAAGTTAAGCTGGCGGCGGCCCATTAGTAAGAGGAGCACGTGGAGCATGCTGGTATTCCTTGGGAACCCAAATTGGCTCGGGTGTGGGAGGACCCATAGTGCAAGGGAAGAGGACCTCGACCTCTTCAGTAATAGGGACCCAATTTCATTGCATCTCATGAACCTCGATTTGAAGGTTGTCAATCTTATCAATGAGTTGAGCTAGGACAGTCATCAAATCTGGATGCACATTTGGTATTGGGTTTATGTTCTCCATGGAAAATGGATGAATTCTTAACTCAGAGGAAGTGAGGGGATCCAAGGTGATTCGACTGAAGAACGAAGCCAATAAGGATCCAGTCCAAGGGTATGCGATCGACTTGAGAAGGAGAAAAATTAGGATTTATTTTTCCTCTTAATACAATATCAATATGCTATTTGGTGATGTAGTGTGAAATATGCACGATTCTTGATTATTATCTTAAGTAGAGAGTATCTTTATTGATTATGCTAAGTAGGGAGTAAGGTACAAGTATAAAAAGTAAATCTATACTAAGCATGGATATGTGAGAGTGAGTGATGTGTAATTATCTATAAGTGAGTGTGTAGTAGTGAACCTAAGCATGTGTGGGTACCTTGTTTATTATTTGTCTTGGTCCAGAGGAGTAGCCCGACCAAGCCATTATTAAAGTTAGGTAAGGTCCCCCGGTCCAAACTCTTGAGTCTCATAAATAACTAATTCAGCAGCGACCCATTCAACCCATAAAATCTCTCAAGAGATATTCTAGGGATTATGGGCCAACGTGGAGGTGCCCAATACCCCCACTCTCCGATAATTACATGTATATATTGAACCCTCCAGCCCAGGGAAAAGGCAATGTAATTGAAAACACTCCCCTGGAGAAAAGAGAAATATAACCAGAGAGCACCACCGTGGACGTAGGCAATTTTGCCGAACCACATATATCTTGTGTCATATGTGATTGCAGCTATTTTATGTTCTTTACTTTTTCTGGTGATCGGATTTGCTTATAATTTTTGTTGAGATTTATTATCACCACAACTGGCACCGTCTGTGGGAAGCGATTGTTCTTCCTTTAAGAAGGCCTTCACCAACGTGAACCTAAAATGTCAGGTCACAACATCAATGCCCCTTAAGTAGGGGATATTCAAGAGCAACCCATTACTTGTAGGGTTAGACCTGAAGTTCAATGCTCAAACCCAAGGCCTCATCCAAAACGGAAGGCCTCAGAAGAAAGCCAGGGACCGACTAGGTCCACGCAAGTCTCCAGACTGATCGATGCCTACGAGGCCAGGCTCCAAGAGCAAAAGGAAGCTACACGCAAGAAGGAAGCCGAGAACGATCGCCTCAAGAAAAGACTAGAGAAGATGGAGAGAGAACTCCATCGCAACACAAGGCAACGTCATTATCACACTCCTAGCCCTCAGGCGAGCAGATCTCACATCCAAGGAAGGAGCCCAAGACGTGGATATCAAAGAATTGAGGGACACAGGTCAGATGATGACTTTCCCAAGAAACAACAATCAGCTGGTCGTTATAAAAGCCCAGGTCGAGGAAACGACGACATATAAAATTTGGTCCGGAGAGAAATGGACCAACACCCAGCACATCGGGGTGCCAGGTTGACCAGACAGCTAGCCAGGCGAGCTCTCAGGCACCAGATGAAATCCCCTTTCTCAAGGGAGATAGAGGAAGAAGAAGCCCCCAGGAAGTTCGCAATGCCCAGGTTCAAGATCTACGATGGAAAGGCTGATCCTATCAACCATGTCAGGCGGTACAGGCAGGCCCTCTGGAACCATAAGGATGCATTGATGTGCCGGATCTTTTCGTCGATCTTGCATGACGTGACTCAAAAGTGGTTCGAGAAACTCCCTCACAGATCCATCAGAAACTTCGAGTCCCTGGCAGAACTCTTCACAACTCGCTTCATTACCAACAGCTCCCACCCGAAGAGGATGGATGCTTTGTTGACTATGAAGAAAAAGCCTCAGGAGAGCCTTAAAGACTACACGAAAAGGTATTAGGAACTGTTCAACGAGGTCGAGGACTACTCGGAGCAGGTCGCCATCGCATCCTTTAAGATTGGCTTAACTAGTTCTTGCCTCTTACACCAGTCCCTCACTAAGAAGGACGCCACGACCATTGACGATTTAATGGCTCGTATTGAAAAATACACAAAAGTTGAATATGTGACCCATCTCAGTGCACGGGAAAATGGTCGTCGTGCCAAGTTCGCCGGCAAGGACAGCGATAAAACTAAAAATCAAAAGAAAGGAAGTAAGAATGGGGCAAGAGCGGCCCTAAGAATGGGAACAAGAGTGATGCCTCGAAAGCATTTCAAGCAAAAAACACAGTTTTCAAAGAACCGATCTACAATATTCTGGCAACGATAAGGGATGAACCATTCATTAAGTGGCCCAGGAAGATGGGTGGAGACCCTTTAAAGAGGAACAACGCAATAAGATGTGCTTTTCATAAAGAGGGCTGGCACAAAATCGAGCACTGTAAAGCCCTTAAGTCTCACCTTGAAGAGTTATCTCAAACTAGACACTTGAGCGAATTTGTGGAAAAGAAGGCAGAAAAGGTAGCTTCCAATGGAGATGAAAGGACCGATAATGTGCTTGAGGAAGACATCAACCATGAGTTCACAGTATTACAGCTCGAATGGAAGTTAAAAATCTTACAGCCGTGATGCAAGCTTTTCAAATCGATCCAGCCAAAACACAAGTAGGAAAGCATCGGCGAGCAGACGACGTCGACTACAGCAAGCACATTGTGTTCACAGATGAGGTCTTAGAGGGAGTAAGGACCCCACATCATGATTCATTGATCGTTACACTCAGGATAGCTAACTATGACATCGACAGGTTGCTCATCGATCAAGGTAACTCATCCGAAGTAATGTACCTCGACCTGTTCAGGAAGTTGAAGTTAAGCATCGCCGACCTAAAGGAAGCCACCATTCCTCTAGTTGGTTTCACTAGAAAAGTAACCATACCCTTGGGAAAGATTATCTTGCCAGTAAGGGCAGGAAACATCTAAAAAATGATTGAATTTCTCGTGGTCGATATTGATTCCCCCTACCAAGCGATCCTCGACAGAGGATGGTTGCACGTGATAAAGGCCGTCTGATCGACACGTGAAAGGTGTGCACGTGTAAGGGCACATTCGTTGTTTTTTTTTCACCGCGATAATACAAACAAACCTAAATTACGACTACACTTGCGAGGCAAGCACAACGGTAAGTCGGGTATCGATAATCCACATGGACGAGATGCTATAATTTATATGATTTAATACTCCTAAATAAAAGTGTAAAAGATAAATTACAAACTAAAAAAGAAAAGATGCATAAAAGGGAAATATTAATCTAGGCGAGTGTAAATTAAACTAGATTAACAAAGCGAGTAAAATTATAGGTTATGTCGAATTTCCCTCACCCGAGTTAATTTGTATAAAATGGATACATGGGTCGATGAGTTATTGCGAGTGCGTCTCGTTTCGACACATTTAATTGAAGCAAGGGTTGCCACGCCCCTAAATCCGCATAAAAGCCTAATAAGATTTTGGCGTCAACAAATACCCCGGAAATTACGCACGTAAGGTCGTAAGCACGGGACATACATGATATGCCCCATCAAATCTCCTAAGCACAATAACTAGGACAACGCACCCGAAATAGACCCAAAAACACCATCACCAAAGTAAAGCAACGCGTCAACCCGAGTGAGTTCAATTCAAACACAACCTAGACTAACTTAGCTAGAAAGCATATTAAAAACGCGATAAAGAAAGCGGTAAATAAACGCGGTAAAGTTATACTAGAAAGTAATTATATCGAAGCATGTAAATAAATCATGGAAATTAAACTACAATAATGGAAATAAAAGAAATACAACTTGAATTTAATGGAAGGGAAGATGAATAGTACAAATTACAAACCTAAATGTTGTCACACCAAATGAGGAAGAAAAATGAGTTCTCACCCTCCAAACGCTAAACTAAACTATCTACCTTCTAATAATATCTAATTATATCTGAAAATGAAACCAAAATTCCTTTATATAGTAAGTTACAAAAGAAATAAAGGAAAAAGAAAAGAAAAGGAACGAATTGCAAAATATCTGGTATGATCGATCGATCGATCAAAGACCATCGATCGATCGATCAAAGACCATCGATCGATCGATCAAAACCATCGATCGATCGATCAAACAGGTCCCAACCCACTATCTCAATTTATAGGCTTAATTCGAAACTGTGGTCGACCGGAGGCCCAAGCTCGGTCGACCGGCACTCTGTTTTTGGTAGCCCTTGGTCTATAAAAAGGGGGGAAATGCGGTTGCAAACGAAAATGACCATATCTTCTTCGTTCGAACTCCAAATGATGCACTGTTTGCGGCCACGCGATGCTAACTCGACGAACTACCCATCCGTGGAATTTCCACGAGTTGGAGAAGAAATGTGAATTGACTAAAATGCCCTTGAAGTAGCGTCCAACGACGAAACTTCTCCGAGATGCAACAAATCCTTACTTTTAGCGTTCCAATACCTACAAAAGCACAATTAACCTGAAAAACATGTATATATCCAAATTTAGGGTTATATGGTTAATGAGCATGCATATAGGCATTATGGATTGTAAAAGTGCTAGAATGCATAAAGATAACGAGCGAAAATATGTAATATTTGATACGAATCACCGTCCCCTCTAGCTACCATCAGAAGCTAAAATGTATTACTGAGCAAGGAGTGGTGGAGATCCACGAAGACCAGGCAATGGAAAGGAAGTGCTTCATAGCAGCCATCCATCCCAAGCCGGAGAAGAAGGTTAAGAAAGTTATAAGCAAGGATAAAGAGCAGGAGAGCCTAATTCCCTCCAAATAGCAACTAAGATATGGAAGACCAGGGGTGGAGGAGTCCAGGATCCTCCCTTATGAAAGAGTCGTCAAGGACCTGGAGGAAGTCACAACCAGTAACATCTCAAGTGAAAGGAAGTTATTGATTGAAACCTCACTCACCGACCACGAAAAGAGGGAATTGGTCACCCTACTTCGAGGTAACCTAAATGTCTTTGCATGGGAGACTTATGAGCTTCTCGGGATTGATCCGAGCATCACCTATCATCGACTGAACGTCGATCCAGCATTCAAGACAATTACACAGAAAGCTCATCATACTGCTCCAAAAAAAACCAAGGCAATGGAGAAGGAAGTTGAAAAACTTCTGGACGCAGGATCCATAGGAGAAGTCTAGTTCCCCAAATGGATATCCAACCCAATGGTTGTGCCTAACAACAAAGGAAAGTGGAGAGTCTGCATCGATTTCACTGACCTCAATAAGGCATGTCCTAAAGACAACTTCCCCCTCTCAAAGATTGATCAGCTGGTAGACGCTACTGCAGCACATGAAAGGATGAGCTTCTTAGACGCATACTCCGGGTATCACCAGATACCTCTGTATGAGCCAGATCAAGACAAAACAACATTTATAACCATAGTTGGGTTATATTGCTATAAGGTTATTCCCTTTGGGCTATAAAATACAGGAGCAACCTTCTAGCGATTGGTCATCAAGATGTTCAGAGACCAAATGGGAAGCACTATGGAAGTCATCGTCAAGATCAAGCTCAAGGAAGACCACCTCTCTGGCCTATCAAGAACCTTTGAAATCCATAAGAAGTACCGAATGAAGATCAACGCAAGTAAGTACTCCTTCGGTGTCCAGTCAGGAAAATTCCTTGGGTACTTAGTCAGCAAGAGAGGCATTGAATCCAACCTAGACCAAATTGACGCCATCAAAAGGGTGCAGCCCCCCGTATCATAAGAGACATGCAGAAGCTCATGGGGATGCTCGCCGCCCTAAATTGGTTCATCTTAAATTCATCCGAAAGGTGCCAGCCGTTCTTCCAATTGTTGAAGAAAAGCAAAGATGTGGAGTGGAACGAGGATTGTTCGAGGGAATTAGAGGGGCTCAAAGCTTACCTCAGCACACCACCCTTACTCGTAATCCCTCAGGAGAATGATTCTCTATACCTATACCTCGCAGTATCCAGTCATGCTGTAAGTTCTTCTCTGGTATGCGAAAAATGGGGATCCAACACCCAGTCTATTACGCAAGCAAGACTCTCTTAGACGCCGAACAACGATACCTACCACTAGAAAAGCTTGCCTTTACACTAGTGGTAACCTCAAGGAAATTAAAACATTACTTCGAAACCCATTCGATTATCGTACTTACATCCCACCCTCTTAAAGCAGTCCTGAGAAAAGCAAACCTGTCAGGTAGACTATCAAAGTGGTCAGTCGAGCTTAGGCTATTTGACATTTAGTTCCAGCCGAGGAATGCCATCAAATGGTAGGTCCTCGCTGACTTCATCGCAGAGTTTATAGGCGAACATCCTTGCGATGAACCCCAAACTATTCATCAGAAGGAAGTTCCCTTGACATCAGGCGTATAGAGACTATTCGTTAACGGTGCCTCCAATTTCAAAGGGGCAGGAGTAGGCATCGTGATGATTACCCCTGAATATGCAATACTCGAGCAAGGAATCAGGCTTGGATTTGAAGCCTCCAACAACGAAGCCGAATATGAAGCACTGATTGCGGGCCTACAAAAAGCACGAGCGCTTGGAGCAAAGAAACTCCAAGTGTTCGGTGACTCACAGTTTATCTCTAACCAGATAAGTGGCGATTTCAACGCTAGAGATGAGAGGATGGCAGCCTACCTCACCACGACAAAAAAAATTAATGGCTGACTTTGAACAAGTCAGCGTCCAACAGTTTCCCAATGGACAGAATAGCCATGCTGACGCCCTAGCTGCCTTAAGCTCAGGAATCAATTCTGACTTGAAGAGAACAATTCTAATTGACTTCCTTGCCCAACTAAGTATCAACCAGATCGATGAGCTACCGAAGGTGGGGCATGTTCTCCAGATTGAGACAACCCCTAGCTGGATGGACCCCTTAAGGGATTATTTGAAGGATGGTATGCTACGAGACTATAAGAAGATCGCTCATTAGATTAGAGTAAAAGATGCTCACTTTCACTTATCTTCTGAGGGCAAGCTGTACAAGAGATCTTTCACTGGTCCTTACCTATAATGCGTTCATCCAAAGGACATCGAGCAAGTTCTACACGAACTCTATGAGGGAATCTGTGGGAGTCACATTATGGGAAGGTCTCTAGCTTTTCGAGCAATGAAAGAAGGCTACTGGTGTCCGTACATGCAGAAAGACGCTGGAATATATGCTCGCAAATGCAAAAACTGCCAACTTCACACACCTGTGGTTCACCAGCCAGCAAACGACCTGAAGTCACTTACTAGCCCATGGCCTTTCACCCAATGGGGTATGGACATCGTGGGACCTCTACCTACCACAACAGATAAACGTAAATATTTGCTGGTCACAACAGACTACTTAACCAAATGGATAGAGGCAGAGCCACTGGCAAACATTAGAGACGCAGACATAATAAGATTCATATGGAGGAGCATTGTCACTCATTTTGGGATCCCTAAGACTATCATCACTAACAACGGAACCCAGTTTGAAAGTGGCCTCTTTCAGGGTTTCTGCAGCGACCACGGTATCAGGCACTACTTCAGCTCTGTGGCATATCCTTAGAGAAACGGACAGACTTAAGCTTCCAACAAAATAGTGATTGATGGATTAACGAAACGCTTAGAGCGAGCCAAGGGGGGTATGGGTAAACGAACAACCCCACATCCTATTGGATTATCGCACTACCCTACGGCGAGCAATTGGAGAGACACCATTCGCACTGACGTATGGGATGAAGGTAATTATACCCTTGGAAGCTAGCCTCCCTACCATGAGATCTACCCTGGTCGACCAAGGCCAGAACGATGAAGCATTGCTCGCTAAACTTGACCTAGCTGAAGAACGAAGAGAGTTGGCTCTAGTGAAACTAGCAGCTTATTAGTAACAGCTAGCAAGGCACTACAACAGGAAGGTCAATCCAAGAGCATTCCAAGTTGGGGACTACGTCGTGAGGAAAGTTCTTGTCAGCGCTGTAAAACTATTCGATAGCAAACTAGGACAAAATTGGGAGGGGCCATTCAAGGTGATAAGAGACGACCTATAAGGAGCCTATAACTTAGAAATACTGGAGGGTAGGGAGATACCTAGAGCTTCGAATGAAGCTAATCTGAAGAAATTCTACTTCTAGTTCTCTTTTTTCTTTTTGAACTCAGTGTTGAATTTTCAATCCTTTTACGATTAATGAAATTCGTTTGGCAGTAGCATTTTATGAAGTGTTGATTTTTATCAACTACATTATAATTCATGCACCCTTTCCAAGTCACAGGCTCCCCTCTTAACATATAAAACTAAGATCGCGAAAGACTTATTATAGCAGGGTCATTATGAATGGCCCTCCTCAGACATTCGTCAATGAACACGAATGACCTCGTAGCTTGCCCTTGGCAAAATATGAATCCCTACAGGGGACCCTTAGGCAACATGGCCAACCCAGGTTGGTTATAAACATTATTTGTCTCAAAAATCCTGCCCAGATAGAACATCCAATACCAGGTGTATCCTCGCCATTGCCTCACTTAGGCCTAAGGAAGTGTGACGACACAACCTAAAAGGTAAAGTAAGGCAGAATGGTACACTAAAAAGCATACTGGACTGGGGGGATACTCACTCAACAACTAACTCTGCCTAAATCAAATCTAGTCGACTGAAAGGGACCAAGATAACTGAAAAAGAGATCAATGAAGTAAAAAATAACACAACACATGTTTAGTTGGCAAATCACCCAAAACATAACTGTCTTATTACATCATTACATACACAAAGAGTTACATATGCTGAGCAATTTAAACCCTAATGAGACCTAGGTCACTGAGTAAGGCAGCTAGCCACTCGCGCTCTTTGGCCATCATCTGGGTGAGGAGCTAATTCCTTCTCGACTTCGGCTAAATTTAGTTCCACGAGCTGACTTGGGATTGCATCTATGGGAATCCATTGATCATCCCTTCCGAATGGGTTCAACATCAAATTTGAGGGGGAGATCTCATCCCGATACCAGAGGATAGAGTTCCTAGGACCTGCAACTCCCTAAGAGCACTCAACCACCCTCTTATGAAAGATAACTCTTTGACCTCCTTCAACTTCATCGGAGCATCTGTCCAACCCTGGTCATAACCATCAACCCACACCTGCCGAGGACCTTTCATGAACAGGTGCCTCAGCAAGGTAACATCTCTCTGAAGACCATCAGCTATCACGTATGCCTTGCGAACATCACCTCAAAGCTTGAAAATCTCCCTAGCTGAGCCACTATCATCAGTACCAGCTCGTGGCCCAATCGATGAAGAGGAATCGCGTAAAACTCAAGGAGCAATGCTCGACGCATTCTCCCTAAGTTGCGAGATTTCTCTCCTTAGATCATCATTCTCTTGTTGAAGGACCTTTCCAACTTGATTAACCTCAGAGGCATCCAGAAGCTTAGCTTTCAGAGCATCCACTTCTTCCTGAACAGAAGCACCGACCTCTTCCATCTCCTGAAGCCTATCTTTCAGCTTGGCAACAAGCTCTGACTGGTCCTTATAGTCTTGATTCCTCGACCTAAGAGACTTGAAGATTTTACAAAACCATGGTAAACTCGGTTTCTCACATCGGGACTAAAAAATTTTCCTAGTTGAGAGGTAGCAGGAATATATTCCTCAACATTGATAAGCTACAAATCATACGAGCATCGAGAATAAATAAATCAGTGCATGGAGGAAAATAAAACTTCATTTCATTAAAAAAAATAGTTTGAGTACATCAGCAAGAAGAAACATAAATAAATAAATCAGTGCATGGAAGAAAATAAAACTTCATTTCATTAAAAAAAAATAGTTCGAGTACATCAGCAAGAAGAAACATAAATACAAAAAATACGAAGGTCCCTAAGAATAATAGCTGGTGACCTCAGTCTGTTCTGAGGAGGCTGGTTGCTTCCCCTTATTCGTGACACCCCAGGTGCACCTCCCTCAGATGGAGCAGTCACCATTCCCTGATCAAGGGGAGCATCAACAGCAGTGGTCAGGACGACTGGAACACTTTTATTGGCAGCAGAGGAAGGCACCTCATCCAAAATAGGCTTGGGGCCAGGGTCATGTTCGTTAAAGAGGGGGGGGGGGAATCAACATCCACCTCAGCATCGAGCAATGCCCTGTCCCAACCCTTCTTGAAGTTGAGGCGGGTGATATAGCCGATCTAAGCCTCAGTATCCTCATATTCTACGAGCCACCCAGCATTGTACGAGCTCTCCTTAAGGGTAGCAGCCTCAGATTCCATCTTCTTCATCTTCTTGACAAGCTCTTTGTTCTCCTCGACCACTGCTAGCTTGCTCGTACAGACCAAAGCGTAATACTGCCTCAACTCCTTAAGTTCCTTGGACATCGTATCTTTTGACTTGTTAGCTTTGGACAAGGTAAGGTCGAAAGACTTCCGAGCAGCATTGGCAACCTTCAAGCTCGCCTCTAACTCAACAATCTTCCTCGTCAGTTCATCCTGACTGCGATAGAGGACGGTGAAGTCAGATGAAAACTATAAAAAGAAAGAAAAGATTTAGCAAAGAAGGTATTGAAATAAGAATTAAAAGAGCAAAGAAGTTAAAACAAACTTACCAAGGCCATCCTACGACTTGCCTTTAGGGCTAACTGGTCGGTCCCTATACTCGACGACCTCTGACGATCAGCCGAAAAGACTGCTCTCTCGAGCACCGCCAGAGCCAGCTTAGGGGAAAGAGCAATAGAAGCCCTCTCAGCTAGGGTAGACACAGGCACCAGAGACTGCCCCGTCTTGGTCCTCACTTCTTCTCTTCTCCTTTTTTCCTCCATCTATTTCTTATTCCTCTCTACTTCCCTCTTCCTCTCTTATTACTTCTTATTTCTTCTTCTTCTTCTTCTTCTTCTTCTTCTTCTTCTTCTTCTCTCTCTCTCACCACCACCTCCTTTTTCTTCGTCCTCTCCTGCTCATCAGCTACAGTTTGAGAGCTAGTGGCAGTATCCGTACTCCCAGACTTCTGCTTCTTCAACCTATAAGCGAGAGCCACATTGTCTTTATCATCATCCTGGTTTAAAATTTTCCTAGGAGGAGCCATAGTTTCCTCGATGGAGCTATCCGAATCCTCTGAGTCCTCTGAAACCTCTGAACCCGCAGAACCCTCTTCCGAACTGGAAGATTTTTTACCGCTTGAACTCTCCTCGCTGTAATCACCCTCAACTACACCTCTATCAGCTCCCTAACTCTCTTTACCAGAGCTGCTTTACTCGTCGTCTAATTGAATTGGTTCAGCAACAACCTCTTCTGTGATATCTATTTGAGAAATACTATCCACAGGTCGGGCAATGAAGTTGGACCCGATGTTCTTGTACTCCAAAAGGAATGCAGCTGATCACGAATGCTCACCGTCAGCCAAATATTCCCTGATCTTTCAAGCCTTGACCATCTTAATAGCTCGAATTTAGTGAAGTGCAGGTTCTAAGTTCTTTGTCTTCGCTGAAAGAGGAAAAAAAGAAAAATATAAGAAAGACAGTACACTAACAGAAAATCAATGAGCAAAATAAGAGTTATGCCTACCTATATACTCCTCCCCATAAAAGGGAATCATAGGTCCCCTATACCTCGCCCCTTAAGTTTAGGGAGGGAACTGCCAGTTCCTGCCAATAAACCCCTCTTGCCAATAGTCCTTGTGGGAATCAAGTAGATTGTCGACCAATAACCTGTCAGGACTCCTAGCTTTCAGATAGAGGAGACCAGAGCTGGTTCGAAAGAAGGAATAGCAATAAAATTTTTTAACAAGACCTAGATTAGTGCCATAGAGCTGATTGATTCTATGAAAATGATTGACAATCTTCCAAACATTTGGAGAACACTGTGCAGGAACTATATAGAAATAACTAAAGAAATGCAAAAATAAGCGATTTAGGGGAAAAGTCAGACCCCCCTGGGATAAAAGAAGAATATAAATCCAATGCCCGACCTCAATGTCTCAAACATTACGAGGAACAGGGGCACATTCAATGTCCACCCAATTTGGAATGTTGTATAACTCCCTAAACTCAGCTATCAACCTACTACCTATTCCTGCCATTAGAAAAGAAAAACCCTAGCAGCGATAATGAAGAAATTTCAACAGAAAAGAAGGGAAGAGAAGTTTGGAGATCTTACGAAGTGAAAATCAATTTGAAACGACGTAAAGCCACAATCAAGGAAGATGGGAAGATAAGGAAGAGCTCGAAGACGAAAGACGAGACTTGGAAGTGAGAAAGCGTGGTAAGAAGCTGGAGAAATCTTGAGAATGCGAAGAAGTTTGGAGCGACGTCAAAAAATGTCTTCTTCAAACAAATTTAAACCTTTTCAATGATTACGCACAGAGAACAAAATGAACCTTCCGCCTAAATCTACTTGGAAATGATGTTTCACTCCCCAAAGCATCTTGCAATTCACAAAAATACCATCAGGACTATTATTTAAAATTATTGAGCCCAAATTGTGACCCAAAATTTTTAGGGGCAATTGTGGGTACCTCGTTTATTATTTGTCTTAGCCCAGAGGAGTAGCCCGACCAAGCCCTTTTTAAAGATAGGGAAGGTTCGGCCCAAACTCTTGAGTCTCATAAATAACTAATTCAGTAGCGACCCATTCAACCCCTAAAATCTCTCAAGAGATATTTTATGTTCTTTACTTTTTCTGCTGATCGCATTTGCTTATAATTTGTGTTGAGATTTATTATCACCATAGCATGGATCAACTACAAGTGGTGTGTGATAAGTGTGAGTGAGCATGGATATATACAAGCGTGATATGTGGAGGTGTTTATTAGTGACAGGTAATCATGGATTTCTAAGTGGTGTGTGCAATATGTGGATATAAATGATCCTAGGTTCACACGGTGTGAAGTGTACATGGAGAATTTCTACAAGTGTGTGAGTGAGTAGTGACATAAACATGAGGTATATTTGTGCAAGAAACAATAGAGGAGAAAAAGGGAACATACGGGTAGGTGCATACGCACACAAGAAAACAAAACACCCATGCGAACATAGTGTAGCACTCTTATGAAAAATTTCCCTAGCGGAGTCGCCATTGTGGACATTCCGATCGAGATCGCACATATCTTCCTCTTCTCCCAGTTCTTCCTCCAAAAAGGGGGGATAATTATGGGAAAGAAATGGGGGTTCGAAAGGTCTCACGCCCTACTTAGGAACGCTTCAGCCATCGTCGATGTGGGGTAAATGTAAAGAGATGGAGTCGCCAACCCATTTTGCACAAAACAGGAAAAAAATCATATTGCCACCTCCAGAGAGCGGCATCAAAGACAAACTGATGCATACGAAACCAATAGTTCGAAGGGTTCGGGGGCTAAATTATGGAAAGGGAAGGTGTTAGGCACCCATCCCACCCTTTCGATCTCTCATGGTCTTGTGTTATTGTTATACTTTATTTATCCGTGGAGTGTGTATGCGTGTATATATAAGGGAGATCGGAATCACCAACCTCATACCATGGAAGAGATAAAGTGAGGTCATCCATAAGAATGTTCCCAAAATCATATATAAAAAATATGATTTAAGTGTTTATCATGATATTGATCGTTATGATGAAACGATAATATGTGTTGGATGAAACGCTAATAAGAATCACAAACACAACATGTATACTAATGCAAGAATATGAAAATGGGAGATTTAGGAAAATTGGTGAATTTAGAGAAATTGATAGATTAGAAAATTAAGAAAAATGGACTCGAGTATCTAGTTTTAATCCAAAACGCCTACGTAGCCTATAAAGGCATCAAAGTCCATGTAATTAGAATCCGACATCGGGGGTGGGGTTTATCCCGTAGTTCTGAACGGGATTTTATTATAGGTGTGTGTTTAGAAAATGGCTTTTTAGTTTTGAAAAAAGTGTGATGGATAATCCAGTCCAGAATTCATGGACGTAACCCTCTTTTTTTTTAGAGAAAATAAAGTATGTACAATATACTAATAAAAATGTAGATATTAATGTGTACGAACTAAAGTAAGAACTATATTATGAATGTAATGAAATCTATGAAAAATAAGGAATTTAAAGAGAGAGGGAAGGATGTGGACCTTCTTGAAGCTTGATTTTTGCTCGTGGATGAACTCCATTGAATGTGAGATGAATGTTGGATGAGATGGAATGTGATTTTTCCAAATTGGGTATGAAAAGGATGGGAATGTAAGATTGAATGGAATTTCACATGGAGGAACTTCCCTGATTTTGAGAAAATGTTGCTGAGATCACTGATGCTAATGTAGGTGTGCTTTAGGAGTGAGGTCATGCCCTCTATTTATAGGGTCAGGGGTGGTGCCGATAGGCATTACCCTAGTACTGCATATCGGCAGGTGACGCTAGACACACTGTCGATAGGCAGGATATTGGACCTGCCAATTGGCAGTCTCGTGCTAATTTTTTTGGAAAAATGGTCATAGAACGTGATCCGTTGATCCGAATCATGCACGAGGCATACCATTAGAAAGTTAATTCAGATACTTAAAGATTCCTTTAGATTGCTCCCAAGTATGGGAGTTGACTTTGGGCCAAACGTGGCTTAGAAGCGCACGTTGGTTCTTTGAACGGGAGATTGCCGGACGAAAACGAATCGTTCGGCCGCATGGTAAGTCAGAATCGTGCATGGGAGGACCGTTAGAAAGGTTAGGAAATTAAATTTGACATTCTAAAGATCTTCACTCAGTTCGGAAAGTTAACTTTGGTCAATCGGGGCCCGAAAGCGCACGGTGACCTCGAAGAGTAAAATGGATTGTTAGTTTGCACCGTAAGTCAGAATTGCAAATGGGGCGGACTGTTGGAAAGGGTATTCAGTGCCCTTCGTGGATTCATTCAGTCTCGTTCAACATGAAGACTTGACTTTGGTCAAATGGAGCCTAAGAGTTCCCGGTGGCCTCCAGATTGATTTTTGGGGGAAAAGATATCGTTTATCCGAATGGTTATTCCATTTTGCCCATGGGGTGGACCGTTGGACAAGGGTTTCAGTGCGCTTAGAGGATTCAAAGATCTTTTGATCTGATGATGAAGTTGATTGGGTCAAATCGGGGCTCGGGAGCGCCTAGTGGCCTCCAAATTGATTTTGAATTGAAAAAGGGTCCGTTCATCCAAACTGTTATGCCAATTCGTGCACGGGGTAGACCATTGGAAAGAGGATTCAGAGTCCTTTAAAGATTCAAAAATCTTTTGCTCTCATGAGAGAGTTGCCCCGAGTCAAACGGGGGCTCGAGAGTTCCCGATGGCCTTTAGATTGGTACTTAGAATATGACCTAGCATTTGTAATAAAACGGGGAGGAGCTAGGGACCCAAGGAGAGACTTAGGGGGTCCTAGAATGTGGTGTCTACAACATCGGGAAAACTAAGTAGGGACCGAAGACCTAAGGTGAAAATCTCAAAACCACTGGCCAAAGCATATAATGGCGTCGCCGATAGTGAGGATCCCGTTAATGTACAAGGTATTTGGACGATTCTAAGAAATAATAAATAAGGAGAAATCTAGGTTTGTATGAGTTATTTAAGTGAACAACCTAATTAAAGTAATAATTGAGACTAATGGTAAAAATGTGAATTATAAGTCTCTAAACCCGGTAAAGGGTGGTAAAATGGGTTAAGTGTGAGTATGAGCTCATCGCTCGGGGGCATAACATATAGTTACATCATGGTTGATTAAACTACTTATGATTTTATAATAGAACAAAAATATTCATTACATTTCTTGGTAATTCATAGAAAAATGTGTTGCTTAATATTAACCTCCTGCTGAGTATTTTCTCATACCTACTTTCCTTTTGTTAAAAAACCCCACGATGTGGATATTGGGAAATAGATAGGGAATATGAGAGGATGATAGGTGATGAGATCTCGCTAAGTTTCTGATGACTTTTACATTGGGGTGTGTTTGGTATCCTTAGGGAACTAGTCAAATTTAGTATCATGGAGTGCTAGTGTTCTAATAATGGTTGTATTGAGGGTCATGTGATGATCCCAGGTTAATGGTTAAATTTTAAGGAATCAAATTGTGTATTCCTTGGTGAAGTCATCCAATTTGATAAATATAGGCGGTTCAACCACTAAAGGGAAATTTGAGAGTTGTGTCATGTTTGGAGATGATGCTCGTTTTTCCTAAGATGACTAGTGTGGGAAGTGTAGTACTCGATTTTGATGGGTACTAGGAAATGCATTTGGACTTAGATTTATAATGTAATGATTAGAGATTCAAAAATAGCACCACAAAGGATACATCGAAGCATGATTAGGATATCGACATGTGTTGATAGTATAGGTTAGAATAACTCTAGTAGGGAAGAGACTAGTTCTTAGAACGTCTTACCAAATCGGTACGAATTAGGAGACATAGACCTATATAATACTTTCTACCCTTAGAGTGATAATGGCGATCGGTGTGACCATCACATAATTTCAGTTTGGGTAGAACCTGGAGATAGACGCAGTGACGACCTTGTGTTATTAGAGGTTATATTGGGTGCATATTTCTCTTAATTGGTCACTACCCAAGGAGACGTTTGCGATACGATTAGAGTAAATGTAGACAATGACCTAGGTGTGTTAGGCTGGTCATGACATCACGTTAACTAGAGATATGGACAAGATTGACATTGACAAGGGCGTTGGGCATTCTTCAATCGGAATGGTTCATGTCTATCAAGGATGTAAGGAGGAAGCCATACCCCTAAGGAGGAAAGTACGCCATTTGAGTTACCAAACGATAATAAGTTTGTATATTGCTTTCGTCTTGTGGGAATGAATGGTTTAGTACCCCATAAGAATGTTTGGGAGGAGTTATAGACTTTAAAGCATTTTGTAGAGGTTCGCCTTTTATAAACCATAGTCTGCTTCATGCGAATGGGATTTTCCCATAACGGTTGTTCGTTCTTTTTAATTCTTTGTGTCCCTTTCAGTTGCGGTAATTGAGAATTATTTTCCCTTGGTTGTGGTAGTCGGGGACTATATCATGGTATGGTACAGTACGGTTTGGCTCAGTAGAGTAGGGTTGGACCTAGAATGGTCAATACATCTCGATAACTGGGTGTAACCTTATTTAAAGTATCCTTTGTATTGCACAAAGTTTTATGTGTGTGTGGTTGTGCGTTCGTCCACACGGTTTGCTGTTAATATCCGTTTCCCTTAAAATTAGCAGCTTTATGAATTGGTAGACATTGCAATTAGTAGTTCTGGTTGTGAAGAGCAAGATGATGATTCGAGGACATCGTACAGTGATAAAGCTTAAGAAAACATACCACAAAGTGTCATTTGGCCATGGTGAGTGGGTTGGAGTGATACCTAGGTGAGTGTTCCATAGTGGTACGCCTATAGTGACCCTAGGTTCATACAAAGGTCTTATGGAAAGGTTTTAGTCAGATGTATGATTTAGGACTTAGTGGTACTATCTCTCCTTGAGGTGAGAGACTAGCGATGCGAGGATGGTATCGAGTTTAAGAGAACGTGTGTGGTTAGGGTGACCCAAGAATTTGAGGAGACTCAGGGAGTGTAGTCCTAAGGATTTAAATAATTTACTTTGATGAATGGGATGTTAGTTATGCTTCAATTTGCACTTGGGTTAGTGTCGATCACTTAGGATTATTGCTCCGATAGATGCCTTGGGTGTTATCGACGAAACCTTAAGACTTTATTGACCACTAGGTAAGCAGAGACTCGAGGACTGTTATGCAACTTTGAGGGCTAGACTGATGGGGAGCATTAGAATATGCTGCATGTTGAGTTCTTTGGTGATTACTATGGTGAAAGAAAACATGTTTATTTCCTAGGGGTTGGTATTTTGATAACCAAGCCTTGAAATATCCCTATAACTTAGAGTAAGGATTGATAAGCCCGGGAACTTGAGGAATTGATGGGTTAATAATTTTGAGGATGAAATCCCCCAGTGAGAGTATAATTTAACACCCACCCCCGTGACTTTGATCGTACTCATATGATTTGGTGACTTGGTATGACCAATTGGGATCTGGGCTTGTTAAGGTGGATCATATGCCAAACTTGGGTAATGTAGTGGCCTCGACAAAATTGAATTGGAGTTTTATGGCCTAAAGGGAATATTGAGGTTTTGGCAGTCATTTGAATGATAGTCATTGTCATTCGGATAAGTCGATCGAATGAGGTTTTAACGACCTTCTAACGAACGAGAAATGGTCGATTTCCCTTTCTCTCTAGAATCTGGTTGGAAAGCCGCGTTTGAATGAAGTACTCAATCGTTCGATTGAATGGGTACTTCCAATTTGAACGAGGTACTTCTCACATCTCATTTAACCCCACGATCCCACCATTGTAACTCGTTAGAACTCTCATTCAAATGAGAGGGGATCTCGTTTGAATGAGGTTTAAAGTCGTTCGAACAATTGGGAATTTGTTTGAAATATTATACATATTTTAATGTGCTGTCATGATGTGGATCGTCGTATTGGATGACGTGTCGAGGTCTCAGCAGCTCAGATAAAAAAATATGGGACAAAGATTTGATGGACCATTGGATAAAAGGTTGAATTTAAGGGCATTTGGGGGATTTAACCCTCAATGTTTGGGGGGGTATTTAAGTGAATCTTTGACTTATTTAGAGTATTCCAATAAGATTTGGTCTCTGTCTCTCTAGCTCTTAGAGCTCTTCTTCCACCAACCACCAAAAACCACCTTAGAGCTTCCATCCACCAACCTAAAACCACCACAGTCTAACCATTTTCTTCCATATTTAATATCATAAAACCTATTTACACCATTTTTTGAACAAAGTTACAAATACATGGAGATATTTTTGGTGGTTTTTGAAGAAGAAAGTAAAAGAAATTATGGAGTTTGAAGGGGGGGGGGGGGGGGGGGGGATCATAGAGCTTTCTAGGAGCAAGCTTGGTGGAGCTAGTCAACTTCTTTAAGGCCACCTTAGGAGATAGTAGGTTGCCATCTTATTCTAAACTTCATCCACTATTGTTGAAGATTATTTGAGATGGGAAACTCTACTCTTAGCTTAAGAACTCTATTTTTCCATGACATTGGTTTTGTAGTTAGAGTTTGTAAGAATATGATGCAGCATATATGATTTAAGAAAGTTATTTCTTTGATTTTGTGAGAAAAAGTTTATAAAAGATCCCAAGGGGTTTGAGAAAAAATGATATATTTTAAGAAATCTTAATATCTAAACATTTTATGGAATAAAATGTTTAAAATGATATTTCTCTTATTGAAAATATTTTATGAGCAAATGTCTCAAGGTTTTCTTATGAAAGTTGAGATTTTTATATAAACAGACATTTACTCAAGTTTTGAAGAAACTAAAATGTCTTTGAGCTTGAAAATCATGTTTATGCAAATATTATGAAAATTTTAAAATGAACCATGTGTTAGACCCATTTAATAAGATTTTTGGACTTAAAATACATCTCCTCATGTATGTAAACTTGTAGGATTTTGATGATGAACATATATATAAGTTTGATGAAGGTTTTATTAGGTTTAAACATGAAATAAAAAATAGAAATTTCATCCCTTAAAGTGTGTTAAAATGTATAGAAAATGTGATAAATGGATATTTCAAGATTACATGTGAAAATAAAGGAAAAATGGTGTTTTCTTATAAATTAGTCTCCCAAATGCCAAATGGATTTTCTTAGTAAAGAAAGTTATGAAATATAGAGATTTCCAACTTGAAAATGTCGTTAACTCTAAAGTGTTAAATGAGAATTAATAATTAAAAACATTTGAGGAGTTGATATGCGTAACTTGGTAATGTTTTTGGGAAAATCACACTTGTGAAAATGGAGGAAAATGCAAGTTTGGAAATAAATTGATTAAATGGTAATTTTACATAAAATGGAACATTTTTATGAAATAAAAATATTAAAAACAGTGTTACCCAAATAATTCTAAATGAAAGTGATTTTTGGGATAAAATCAATGCAAGTGTGTAAAGAAAATGAAATGATAATTTCTAAAGTGTAACACAAGGTGGGGTGAAGTTCTCGAGTTTTGGTTTCCGCCGGTAAAAAGTGGAATAATGTGGACATTTGATAAATGTTAAAACACATTAATATGGAATCGGATAACATCGTTAATAATTAAGAAGGGTTTGTAGCCCTCGGGTGAAAGGCTCAAATTCACAGGCCAGAGCATATGATAACATAGCTAGTGATGTGGAAATCATTAAAGTATGTGGATATTTGAAAGATTTTGAGAAAAAAGATAATGAAAAGTAGATCATATCAAAAAATGGGTCGTGTGGTGAATATAAGAAAAGACAACCTTACTTGAATGAAATTAATAAATGTTCCGGTTAAAAGATAATGTGGACAAGGAAAGTGAAAATTGACTAATACCCATGAAGTAAAAGGAATAGTAAAGTGAAATGATCAAATGGGTAACTAAGAAATCTAAAGAGGTTCAACCCATAATTAATACAAGAGTGTGTTTATGAAAGGTCTTCAACGAAAAGTAAGTATTTTCTAACACGTTGCCTACGTGTGTTGAAGGGTGTTTTTGAGAAAAATACTAAGATAAATTTGGTATAAGTTAAAAGTGTAATTTTGATAAGAGAAGTGCCTTCCCCAAAATAAAAAAGGTATTTATTTAAAGTATTCTACCGGGTGTGTTAGATTAAGAAATAAATGTCAAGTCAAGTAAAAAGGGTTCTTTTACAAGATTAAGGCTAATTGATCGGAATAAGTAACATTTTTGGAATAAAAACGGGTTCATGCATTAAAGTGTGTGCGTATATATATATATATATATATATATATATATATATATATATATATATATATATATATGTATTATAAAAAGGTGCATGAAAATAGATTCATTATTATTATTATTAATAATAATTTAGATATCATACATGAAATAATTTTAAATAATGTTTTTTTTTTAATTTTTTTTTATTAAATGATTTTTTTTATTTGTGTTTGGATTTTTTTTTTTAATATGGGTTGGCTTTTATCACGGGGGGAAATTTATTTCCATGCCATCGGCATGGGCACACACTAGTATATATATATATATATATATAAGGTAGTTGCATGTGCACGTAGACTTAACATGTTAGAGTCTCTTTCTGTTGTTCGATTCTTTATTGCATTGTTGTATTTTCTCACGGGGTATTCGGCTTATTCCCTCGTCCTTGTTATGACAAGTTTGGTGCTATTTCGTATTTTGAAAGTGTTGTACATGTACGTATCCTTTTTATTTTAGTTTAGTATCTCTGTATGCTTGGATTTTGGGGACGATTTCCACGGGTCTCTCACGTAGATTGATGTAAACTAGAATCACATACTAAACAAGTGAAATGCTAATTAAATAAAACTAGACAGGTAACATTATTTAGGTTATCCCATTGCACTTCACCCCTAACACTCGGGTTGGAGCGAGTTGACCATGAGTAACCCATAAATCCGAGTCGGAGCATTACACAAAACCCTAGAAAGGACAACATAGACTAATATTTGACAAAACAAAGTGAGATTCTCCATGATGAGATACCTATAAAGCTCAAACAACACAAAACCATCAAGCAGGTAATATCACTCTAAAAGCAAAGCTCCCCCTCCAAATGAACTATCCCTGAAAAAATGCACCATCATAGATAATTTTTTCTCCCCCTTTTTCCATGAATAGATAAGGGTAGAAAAGACAATACTAAGATAAGTGAAATAATAAATCTCAAAAGATGCGAGAGATAAAAACAAATATAGAAAAAATAATCAATCGCATGTGTGAAACTAAATATTTTAAACTAAAAATATTTTGTATGATGGCAACAAAATTGATATATGATCACAACTTCACTATCTTCTCTCTAAATGTACTTAAAATTAAAACAAGCACTCAATACATTATGACATACGTTAGCACATCATCCAAGTAACCATGAAACCATATACATGCAAATACAATGAAGTCTTTCAACCAAGACAATGAAGATCATAACCAAGATAATGAACATCATAAGCTACTTAAAGTTGACTTTAAGCTTTCATCAAACCCAAGCTCTCAAGCCTCAAGAACAACTCGAACATCGACCTATCCAAGAAGAAAGTCACCTTATCCCAAAACCTATGGAGATAAAACTCATGCAAGAAGTACATCATAAGCCCAGAATTGATAATTCAAGCAAGTCAAAGAATGCTCAGAAGCCCAACTGATTATTACTTTATTGTGTTGTAATTTAGGAATCATTTTACAAAGTAAAGTAAAATATTTTAGTTTGTATATAATCAAAACCTACATACCTAAACCCAACCTAAAGTACCCTAAACCTTCCCTAAAGCATAACCCTAAACCCAACTTCATTTCACCCAAAATCTAGGAGGTTTAGTTGATTAAACCTTTATTTTGGTTGACTAAAATTAGTTGTAGTCAGGTAAACTTTTTACACCCAACTAAACCTTGGGCCAACCAACTAAAAATCATACAAAAGGATTTTTAGTCGACTAGACCATTCATCCTAATACCCTATGTCTTCCAATATGAATACCAAACATATTACCAACATATGTTTGCATCTTCACACTATAAATAAGGCTCCCCCCTTCCATTCTAAAATCACCCAAGCTTACAATACCATCTACTTGATAAAACCTTCTACATCCTAGCTTGTGTCATCCCTTCCTTGGATTTATAGAGAGAAATCAGAATGCCCATTTAAGAGTTTTAGACCCAAAAACTTACTTAAAGAAATAACTTTATGAAAACCCACTTGAACCTAAATTCTCAATCTCAATCCCACTTTAGTAAAGTCATAATCCCAAAACCCACTTGTGTTAAAGCTATAATCGAAACCCGTTTGATCTATATACTTGTTAGTCTTATTTAATTACTTTTTTAGAGAGATAAAGTAAACCCACTTCATTACTTTTAATAAAGATAATTGACTTTATGTTTTGGTTACGAATATTTTTGTTATGACTCACGGTTAAAAAACTCATTGTATCTTCTTAGCCGGTAGTGCCATTGTTGTGGGTAGTCGAGGCATTTTAAGTCCTTGGGCTATTGCATGGATACAACTTAGGTAAGGATGAATTTAACATCTTGTTGGTTGCGGTTTATAAGGCAGTGTTCCTCATGAGGTTTTTGGTTCCAACATAAGTGGAAGGGAGATAGTGAATTTCTCGAGTACCATCTCGAGCATGGACGTAGGCAGAGGTCGAACCAAATTAAAATCACGATTCTCATAGTATCATTATTCTATCTCTCTTAATTATATTTATTGTTGATTAATTGCTCACTCATAATAAGACTTATCATATTACAATTAATTATTACAACTAATTTAATAAAGTTTTGAAATTTTCCATTAAAACCCATATACCTAATTCACCCCCCCTCTTGGGTATATTTTCCAGTCAACAATTGGTATCAGAGCCTAGCACATTGATACTTATTTTTGAAAAGTGTAATTTGAGTTTAAAGATCAAAATGGCTAGTATTTTTTTTGCAAAGGTATGATCTTCGTATTTTCAATAAGGATTCTACAAATTTTGGTAACAAAAATATCTCTTGTTATCCAATCTATTGATTAATCTTTATGGGAAGTAATTAGTGATAAAGACTCACCCCTAATATCTAGATCAAATATTGAAAGTAAAAATGAACTTAATTTTGAAGCTTTGAAGATCTTACGCTCCTTTATAGATCATGCTATTTTAGCAAAGGTGTCTCACTTCAAGGAAGCAAATGATTTATGGAGCAACCTTATTAAGGAATTTATGGAAGAAAAGGATGCTAAAGAAAAAACCCTTAATTAATTATCCATACATCACGGACCTCGTGTCCACCAATTGTAGAAGAAAATTTGACTTGAAAAACCCTAATTTTAAAAATGACGTTGTTAGAAGAGTTCTCAACTTCACCGTAGAATAAACACACTAAATGTCATACGTATACATAAGACAACAATGAGGTGAAATTAGAAACTTTTGATTTTGAATCACTTTTTAGTAATGAACTGATTAATGCATATGGAAAAGTAATCCAACTTTATGACATATTAGTTATAAGCTACAAAAACCTTATTAATTATCATACAACAATTCAAAATGAAAACAAAAATCTATACATTTAATGTGAAAGCATAAAGAAATAAAACAACCTTCTAAGATGGGAAAATAATAAAATTAAAAACAAATCGACTCTATGAACAAAGGAAAATACTTATCATGTCTACAGAATGAAAACAATCAATTAAGAAAAGTGATATTAGAAGTATTCCTCACCTTGACTTATACTTCCATTGATACATCGATAATAAAAATACATTCAAATCCTCATATTCCTCAAGAACAGTCACATCTGGAAGGATCATTCCCTCAGGTTTTTTCAAAACCAAGTTTCCCCACATTTATGCTACGTTCAATAATTAAGGGTGGATCAACTGCCTCGAGATGGACGAAACCACATATCCAACTTTTGTTCGGGTATTCTACACCATCTTATATAACAGAAATAATGCCATATATTTTCATGCTTTTATAACATCATTTAAATTTACACTCAAGTATATCTCCACTATCCTTGATATTCCTAATGCTGGGTTTGATAACTACGTCTCCCATAAATGGATAAAGTTTACCGGTTTCAATCCCATTACTGCAATGAGTTTCCTTGTAAAAAGAGATGTTGCCACCACCAAAACATATCGCCTCTTCCTCAACGAACTCAATGTTACCTTAAGGATCATTCACAATCTTATAACCTATTGTATCATTCCACGAGGAGGTATTCATGGAAACATATCCTAGCTTGACGTTTTTCTCAATTTGAGTATTCAACAAAATTTCCACATCAACCTTCCTACATTCATCATGAACCATATGTTAAACTACCTAGAAAAGGTCGTATATGTATTCCATACTGGATGACTCTCACTAAGCCTTTTAAAATTAAAATATCCCACTCTCCCACGCACATGAACCTTTACCTACAACTACCACACTTTCCTTGTTACTGCGTATCTTCAAACTCATGGATCTCATAAAAATTCATGGTTAATGGAATACTGAAGAAGAATTAGGGGAAGAAGTAGGGGAAGAAAATGAAGAAGAAGAAGACAAAACCCCCAACATTACCCATGACACTCCCCGTAATATTCTCCATAAAATTTCCCATCATGATCCCTATTCCACACACCTACTTGTTGAAAATTGAAGTCGTGATTTCTCTACCTTCACCAGTCTGATGCATAAAAAAGACACTCGTATCTCACGTTCGGTATGACCGCCTTACGAGTCATATTGACTCCTTCAAGAACATCGTCACCTCCCTAACGTATTATCATCACCAATGGCATGAACAAGTTGATCCAAGTATGAATGGGCAATCTAACAACACCCAAATATTTTAAAATGTTAGTAACCTCTACGCCCAACAGTCGACTACTTGGTCAAACCAACGAAATAATACATCCATCATGACAAATTGGACCACACACAATTTTTTTTGTGGCTTTACATCCTTATCTTATCCAGAAATGCCCATGGAGGATGTTCACTTTTCCCAACCACCACCTCATGATAATTAAGTACCGAACCCAAATAATCAAGCCAACGGTTCTTCTAACCTCAACAATCCCTATTGCCCATAATTTTATGAAGTTTGTATTTGTATTACCACTTAATGAATAAATATATGTGATGTTTTTGTTTTCCCTCATAATATCTCCCCATATATCATTTTAATTAATCCAAGAAAATTATGCCTCAAATTTACCAAAACATGATGGACCAAAAACCCTCAATGTCATTTTTACACCACACATAATACGTCTGAGATAACTCAACTTTACACTTCCTTAAAACATACACACACATACCACACTCTAGGAATTCTTTAAAATTGTAAGACAACATCGAAGTAACATTGTTCCAAACCCATGAAATCGTTTTTCCTACATGTACTAACATATTTTGAAGTCAATGATGAATAAAGGAAATAAGGATTTAATACATGTGCTATCAAGAAAGTCTTATAACATCAAAAATAAAATTTTCAAAAAGATCCACCCACTCTTTTAGATAATGAGAAAGAGAGAGAAATATGATATAAGAAAAAAGATTCTACAACTAAGGGGAGAAAAAAAGTTTTTCAAAATCAATGTCTCAAAGCAAGAGGAGACTTTTAAACCTTTTTCTCAAACTATATCAAATATATCGTCGTCATAGAAAGGGGGAGATTGTGAAACGAAAATGATTTTTTATGATTGCAACATAAGCTATATATGATCACAACTTCACTATATGATCTCATAATGTACTTGAGATTAAAACAAACACTCAATACATTATGAGATATGTTACTAGGAACACATTATCCAAGTAACCATATCCATGAAAATTCAATGGAGTTTTTCAACCAAGACAATGAAGATTATAACCAAGATAATGACGATCATAATCTATCTAAAGTTGATTTCAATATTCCATCAAACCCTAGATTTCAAGACTCAAGCAATGCTCAAACATTTACGATTTCAATAAGAAAGTTATACCTTATCCCACAACATATGGAGATCAAACTCATGCAAGCATTACATCACAAGACCGTAATTATAATTCAAGCAAGTCAAAGCATGCTTAGAAGCCCAATTGATTATTACTTTATTATGTTTTATTTTAGGAGCCATTCTAAAAAAGTAAAGTAACATGTTTTAGCTTGTATATGCTTAAAACCTACACACATAAACACACATAAACCAACCTAAAGTGTCCTAAACCTTCTCCAAAGCATAGTCCTAAACCCAACTTTATTTTACCAAAATATTGGAGGTTTAGTTGATCAAACCTTGAGACATCCAACTGAAACTCAAATAAAAAAATTTAGCCGAGTAAAAGTGTCAGGTTTTCTAGATATATCTTGGTAAAATTCTCCAACTTTCATCCTAATACCATGTCTTCAAATATGAATATTAAACATTTACCAACTTATGGTTCCCTACTCACACTATAAATAAGGAACCCCTCTTTCATTACAAAAATCAAAGCTTAGAACATCATATCATTAAGAAAATCTTCTTCATCCTAGTTTGTTCCATCTTTTCCTTAAGTTTCCAAAGAGAAATCATAATACCCATTTAGGAGTTTTAAACTCAAAAATTTCCTTATAGAAATAGCTTAAAAGGACTCACTTAAACCTAATTTCCCAATTCCAATCCCTCTTTAGCAAAGTCGCAACACTAACAATCACTTATGCTAAAGATATACCCTAAAACACAATTGAGTTATATACTTGTGATTCTTGTTTAATTACTTTTTTAGAAAGAGAAAGTAAAATCCACTTCATTACCTTTAGTAAATCTATTGGCTTTACGTTTTGGTTTTCAATCCTTTTGTTGTGATGCATGGCCAAAAACTTCATTATATCTTCTAGGCCGGTAGTGTCGTTATTGTGGGTGGTCAAGGAATTTAAACTCCTTACGCTATTGCATAGATACCCTTAGGGTAATGACGAATTTAACGTCTTGGTGGTTGCAGGTTGCAAGGTAGTGTTCCTTGCGAGGTTTTTGGTTCCGTCATAATTGAACCAGAGATAGTGAAGTTCTTAAGCACCGTCTCGAGCATGGACCTAGGCAGAGGCTGAACGAAGTTAAAATCTCAATTTGCATAGTTTCATTATTCTCTCTTTCTCTTAACAATATTTTTCTTTGATTAATTGCTCACTTATAATTAGACTTTATTGCAATTAATTATTATAACTATGTTAAGAAAAATTAAAATTTTCCATTTAAATCACTATACCCAATTCACCCCCGTCTATTGGGTATATTTTCGGGTCAACAACATGGAGGATATACACAAAATCTTTCTCCACATAAATCACGTGTAGGATAATAACCAAAAAAAAATTAAAAGATATCAATAGTAAAGATGTATGATTAATGATAAATCAAGAATGGCCATATGATATCTACAGATGTACCACGCAATAAACACATGCGAGCATCAATGATATATATCATGAAATATAAAAGGTGTAACATGGTAAAACATTCACAAATGAATAACTTTTCAATCAAAGATATACATACTTCCTTTGAAACAATAATCTATCGCTTGAAAAAAATAATACACCCTCTAATGAAAAACATATGAAACATGTGAAACATGATGGGGAGAGGAGTATCACAACAAGATATCATGAAATCACATGACAAAGACATGTGAGAATTGGACATGGAACATATGAAGAAATGTGAGAAACTATAACAAGAACCACATATGTCCAAAAATATCATGGAAAGAGTCATGTAAAATAGATGAAGATCAAATATCGCAGCACAAATCAGACCAGATACCCAAGAAACATGGTGTAGGATAAATAAACAAGTATATACATCATCAAGATCAACATCTTTACCAAAATCTACACAATATATCATAAGATATGACTTAAAACACATAATCTCCCAAAAAATAGTTAGCAAAATAAAGCACCAAAATCTAGCAAAAATAAACACAAAACTATCACAAACGACATAAAAGCCATTAGGAGCAAAAATGTGTCTAAGGCAGAACTAGAGAGATACAAACACAGTAAGTGCAAACACCACTGAATATTCCAAAAAGATACAAACAAGACCTAAAATAGAGAAAAAATGTATAGCTCTCTATTCAAATACACAAAGATATGATCAAGGTCCCATCTCAAAGTCAAATTAACAAGGTCATATCAAGTACAAAAATTGTATACAATAATAATCCAAGGTATGCACACATAACTCTAATAAACAAAGAAAATTATCATCCACAAAGTCACATAACATCCTAAGCGAATAAACACGTGGGTGATATAGAGGTAAAAAATCCAAAGTAGTACGTACAAGCATAGGATGATATATAATAAGAAACACGTGTACCAAAAATAAAACTACTATGTACTAAAATAAGGGACCACACGCATGGCAGAGAACACTACTGAACGAATGAGTGTCGTGCGTATGAGCACAAAATGATCCGTGCAAACGAATCGACGCAGAAACCACACTCGCAAAATACTAACTTCAACAAATCAAAACCAACCTTATCACTTATTTGAAAAAGACTTCTAATACTCACAAAAAATACCCAAACAAGAATAAAATGGGCAAAGGCACAATCAAAATCTCAAAATCAATTCAATACCCTGAATATCCAAAACTCTCAAATGCGTGATATACAAGATGGAATCAAAATCAAACAGAGAAATGAAATCAAATGATCCGAGTAAAACAAGCAAACACACTAGACATGAACAAAGAAATATCATACTAGTTAAAGGTAAAGCATATAATGTGTATATATAAAAGTAAGATTTGTTCTCACCAAAAATCAAACATCAACTTTTAAAGATCATATAGCATTAAGAATCATCAAGTTGATTGCACATATAGAATACACGTACGTATGACAATTATTTTAATTCACATAAAACTAAATGTAGCGTGTGATGATAGAAAATCATGTATGTGTAAGAGAACAAAAATGAATCAAAAGAGTTTTAAATTTTATTCATTCACATCATGAGATAACTAGTCATCAAAAGAACAAATTCATATTATGGACTAGGCAAGAAGTTTACATCCACCTAATTTATTCCCTCAAAAACATTTTGTTTGAATCTTTTAATGCCAAACTAATATGACCAATTCATTTGAATTTGAAGCTATAGCCTTATTTTGTTTCTATTGTCGGTTAAGCATTTGACATGTAACTTTTATCAACATGTGACACCCCGCTTAAAATAATAACAGGTGGCCAGCCCTATAATAAAATAATCAGGAATCTTAAGTGGAACATTCTCAGCATCTACTGACGACACTCAAACAAACACAACTAAATACCCTTTACTACAAAAAGAGGGTGCCAAACAAAATAAATTAAAACATACGAAGCAATACCCAACTGAAAACATAACATGTACTGAATATGATAAAGAACACACACATGCTATATAAAAGAGATGAGTACTAGAGTACAATCAAATATACCAAAAAAAGGAAATACCCGAATATGCTATCGGGTCACAGATAATACAACAGTCTAAAGAAAGATGAATATAAATAAAATGCAGCAACTACAACTCTTGGGTGTAAACCCGATATACAATCTGAATCCTAATCTAGATATACAAAAGATAGGAATCGACTATATCAAAATCATGCAAGAGTCCGCAACTGCCACAGCTTCCTCGAATGCACTGAATAGACAACAGCAATGGCGTCCTTGCGGAGGAACACCTAAAATAATACAATATATATAGCAAGAAGAAAATATAAACGGGTCAGGGCTCGAGGTGTGAAAACATTATTAGTAGGTTCATTAAAATGCATAATAATTATAATTGCATTATAACATGATTAAAGTGGAGTCGCGCTCTCCAAAAAAAATCCAACTCACCTCTCAACTAAAGCGTGCACCTAAACGTTTGCACACGATCCTCAAATATCTGCCAAACACTATCTAGGGGAAATAATCTAGCCTACACCCAAAATTTATACTCATGTAAATCCTCATCAACAACGAAACCAACAACTTCCAATTCTACACTAATCCCAAATGTGCGTCACTTACTTAACATATAAATAATCATATACGTATTATCTTGCTAGAATTTCTCATATTCTAGCTATTGACATAAATAAGTTAATAGCATCGAATTCTAAGGACTAAACTTCTCCCAATTTTCAATACTGCACTGCATTTCGTGCGTGGAATGTCTCGCAAGCAAAATTCAAACAAGGAACCCCCCGATACACTACTCCTTGACAGTATTGATTATCGAGATTCATTATGCCCTCAATGCATGACGCATATAACCCCAATTACTTAAATAATAATAATATATATAATTTAACTATTCCTAACTCTCAACAGTGCACTGCATTTCATGCGTGGGACGTCTTGCAAGCGAAATCCAAACAAGGAACCCCCCCGATACACTACTCCTTGATAATGTTGGTCGTTAGGGTCCATTATGCCATCGGTACCCAACATAATATATACTCACTTTGATATATACTTTTCATATTCACTTTAATATATTCATCATAATTTAGTCCGGATAAAATCTCCCGGAATGAGATTCAATCAATACTCTTATGTCTCGTTACACTAGAGACATATATATGATAGCTCATAATCATATAAAAATAATATACTATTCACACAAGTATAATAGTAACCGTCCTAACGAGCTATAGCTCGAGGACGCAGGTTCTCAATGCTATCATATACCAGGTAATCGTTCACGTATCATCCTGGGTACCAACGGTCGAAATCTCACACCGCCTTGGTAAAACAAAAATCACAACTTATGGGAAGAGGTCATAGTTCATCCCTGAAAGTGAGAGGAAACGTACCCACCACGTCTGACCCCTAATAAAAGTCACACAATAATAATGGACGCTATGACCTGGGGACTATACGCTCCCTACTCCTCAAGTCAAAGGCCTCACCCACATCGCGCAACTTCCCATGATAGCATAGAGGGGGTATGCTTCACACACACACACACACACACACACACACACACACACACACACACACACACACATATATATATATATATATATCATACACACTAGATATACATATACCATCACATCATATAAATATACACCATCTCACAAGGCATATATATCACGCCATATAAGTATACATACTCTTATTACGCTCGTATGCGTAAATGAAATAATTTCATTTATAAGTATATTACTCTCGATATAAACACCGTTTCTAACTCTCACACTTTCCCACTTTATATACACGACGCGATCTCTCACTTGAAGCTCACCCATCGCTTCTATTATATGATAAATCTCCCAATTCAATTAGCGTTAAGGATTTTCTCTATATACAAATTCACATCAATCAACAATCATCATCCCCAATCCATATTATGGTTCAATAAATCCTATGAACCCTTAACGTTATCACATTTGTGATTCAATCCAAAATTCGACATTGCTAAGTGCATCCTACCACTCTCTTATAAACCCATAATTATCTCCAATTAGAAATCTCAATGATTGTGGGATTTCCCCCTATGCTACACGAAAATGCTCAATTTATTTCTCTCAAAATAACTCGATACGACCCCAATAACTTATCATAACTGAACTCCCTAAAATTCCCAACACGTACTTCTCGTGACATATATAATGGTTCCTAAGCCTCAAACCTTAAAAGAAAGGAGTAGACAGACAATATAAACTTCTGATTTGAAAATAGGGAACCGGATTGGTCTGGTCCATTTCACCCGGATCGGTCCGGTAATTGTGCCATATGCAGAAACTTAGGGGTCCGGATCGATGTACCTGGTAAATCGTCCATCACCCAAATCTTTCTTTCCCAAACCTAAATCTTCCACAAAATCACATTTATCACCTCCTCACCATTTTTCTTCAATCCAAACATATTTACAACATCAAAACTCATTATAATTCTACCCAACAAGTTTTAAAACCCAAAATCCATATACCCACACCTTAAATGTAAGATTTACCCAAAATCTAGGTTTTGACATTTTAAACCCAAAATCCATAATTTTTATCCACAAATCATGAAATAAAAGATGCACAAGAATTATTTAGCAAGTTTAATCACTTGCCTCAAAGTTGTAGAGGTTGAATCTTCCTCGAAATCGCGGATTGGCCGGAATCTCCAAACTTTTCTTCTCTTTCTCTTCTTGCTTTCCTCTTCTCTCTCTCTCTAGGGCTTTTCTCTTTCTCTTAAGTGAGAATGACTTCTCATGTAGGCTTTTAAGCCTTAAATCCAAGATACCCAACTTTAAATGATAATACACACTTAAAATGACTCGGTTACTCCAATTCAAGTCAAACGAACTTAAAATCTTTCGAAACCCAAATAAGACCCAAGTACAGTCATTTCGACTATCTCTACCCTTTCAGAATCAACCGCACACTCAGAATCGTCATTCGAATTACTTTCTAACATCCTCAAATTTTGACCTCAAATGCCAATTTAATTATTCTCCAATTAAAATAATATTATTTCTCCCAATTCTAATTAATTTATTGGTTCAAAAAAAATCTTGGGGTATTACACAACATACTGAATTTTGCCGTTGATTGTCTTTTCACACACACACACACACACACTTTATTTAGAACCTAACCAATGATACTCAAATTCAAGTCGGCCCTTATCACTCTAATGGTAGCCCTTATCAACATGTAAAAATGGTCATTTTTCAACTCTAACAAAAATGAATATATATATATATATATATATATATATATATATATATATATATATATATATGTCACTAAAACTCACAAAAATGGACCATGGATACTAAATAAGCATACATACTATGATAGTAAAAAAGAATATAAGCTCAATCAACATGTCAAGTCTCAATAAATTGCTAACACAAGTGTGTGACAGCCCGCCTAATTAAACCTTGGGTGATCAAGCCTTAATTTAATATAAAACAGGTTTCTTAAATTGTTCATTCTTAGCATCACTGTTGAAAACTTTTTAAATTACTAACCAACTAAGTGAAATTAAGCTAGTGCCAAATTTTATCTTCATTAAAATAGATAAAACAACTCATGCGGAACAATATAAAGTAAGCACTACTAAAACGATCCGTCATAAATATATGTATAAATAAAGTCTTGCTGAAAACCACGGCTGAAATAAAACTAACTCAAAATCCAACAAAATCCGAATAACTGTAAATGTAAAGAGTGGACAACATGTCCCAAACTGAAAGTACTAAAACTGAGATCGTAAACTAGATCTGAAAAAGACAATCATCTAATCAAAACCCTGCAACATCCACATGTGCTGCAGCTCCAAAATCCCTGGAATGAAATCATGCTGGGTCTCCCTTTGGCTGGGCACCTAAAAGGTTTTTAAAAAGATTTTACATAGCAAGTGTTAGTACTCAAAACATTTAAAAATATTTTGCAAGCAGTTATCACAAATATGAGTTATTGATTACACATGTTTAAGACTTCGTACACTCTCTTGAGTTATCTCACCCCTCTCCTATTGTTGATGTAAAAAACTAGATTTGGTCTAGTTAATTAATCACAAATAAATATGAAATAAAAAATAAGACAATGGATTTTTAAAGTGGTTCAGCCTTATGAAAATGGCCTACGTCCACTGTTTTGTATTGATGGATGTTCTTGCCTTAATCTTGATCATAATTGCTAATGATCAATTACCCAGTTATGGGGGGTATTACAATATATTTATAGCGTTGGGGCTGTCAGTATGAATAGACGATATGCCATTATCTAATAGACATTTACATCTGTACAATAAGAATGTTCATTAAATTCGATGTTCATTGAATTCGCAATTATCGCTTGATCTTCCTGGCTAGATGCTCTGCACGTTGAGTAGCTCGGCACGCTAAATAGCTCTAGGTAATGAGTAGCTCGGTGCTGCGAGTTTCTCGGTGAGTATAAGCATTTTCTACGTAATATGACACATGTCTTCATATGATTGGTCCACGTTAACTGACTAATTTTAGTATCAACAGAAGCCCCTAATGTTTCACAGTTGAGTCTTGATATGAGAGTGTGGAATATTTTACCCAAAAGTTTCTCGGGCAACTTTTTACGTCTTGATTAATTACAGATCTCCAACACTTAGGAATTTCTTTAGTCTTGTCATTTGAGCGCGAAATGGAAAACTTGTAAATATTTTGAATCTGCGATAGACACTTGGGTATTTGCGTCTTTTTCATCATTTAATCGCCGAAAATGCAATCGTCTTTTCTAGTAATCATTTCTCTTCCTTCTTCCCGATGCAAGGCATTTAAAAATGATAGATACGGACCGTCATCTACTTTTCACCTCTATATTTTTAAACTCTTTTTCTTCTCGTTCTATCTTTGTATTGTCATTCTTTCTGTCGTCCGCCTTAGCAGACTTCACAATCCCTCTATAAGAACTTCTTCTTTCTTCTTTCTTTGCTTTAGCCACCATCGTTTATCTTATATAATCGTTGGATAAGTTCCGAGCTAATTTTGCGATTCCCTCTTGGGTGATTCTAGAAGAACCTCCTTCCCCATCTGATTTATTTTCTCTGGCTGAGGGACACTGGTTTCCCTCACTTTTCGTAGCAAAGTGTGGCTTCTTTTCCGCCTAATCCCCTGTGTTTGTAGTTTTACCAATATTTCGATATTGTTCCTGCAAGAGTAGCTCCAAATACATGGAGTGTAATTAATAGCGTACATAGGTTAAACCAAATTCATGGGACTCATTTAGGGATCCCTAAAATTGTGTTTTGTTATAAATGGGTTACCAGTGATACCACATTTTATTTAGAAACTAGGTTTTCCAATAGAGCTTTAGTGGTCAATCTTCCCGATGCTAATATGGACTATTTTAATCATGGAATTGTGATGAAAAATTGGCAACATCCCCCATTAAAAGGAAATGATGTTTACCAAAGTCCCAGATGTCCATTATATGGCAATGGTATAGGTTGTTTTTAATTCTATAGTTTAGCTCTGTTTATATTTGAAGAAATATGTCACTGATATATTTATTTTTATTTTTTTGCAGTTGATAAAAAAAGAAAGCCTCCAAAAGAGAGTGACATTAATATAAAAGCTTTGAAACTCATCTGGGGTTTGCATCAATCAGTTGATGGGGGGCAGGTTAGAGCTGCTTCTTATTTATTGAGATACAAAAATACTACTTCCTCTTTTATTGCTCATCCTCTTGCCCCTCCTGTGATAATTGATCTTGATCAAGTTCCTCCATCTCAAGCCGGTATAGAAGGATCTTCTTCTGATTTAGGTGCCTATATTGCTGATTTGATGACGAAAAAGTGGATAATGCCTGAATTATTTGCCAAGGATGCTCCTGGCACTGATGGGGCAAAGAAGAGAAAAGGGGATGTCCTAGCTGAATGGACGAAGAAAATGGATAGTATTCCATCCAAAGGAACAATTCCACCTGTCAAGGAGGTCGGTAGGAAACCACCTGCTGTCCCAAAAGAGGCAGCACCTTTGATTAAAGGTGTTGTTGTTACGCAAGAAGAGGCATCACCTTTGATTGAAGGTGCTCCTTTAAGGACATTGAGGAAAGGTCTTGCAGAAAGACCTATAGAAATTGTTTCTCAGCCTTTTGATGTTGAGGATCCTTCTTTGAGAGTGAAGACTCCAGCCCTCATTACTCGGAGCTCGGCCAAAGGTTTGATCAAGTCTTGGACCATTCTTGAATACCGAGCTACTAAGGGTTCCCTTTATCAGGAGAAGATCACCGACTTAGCGGTTCAACATATCGCGTCAGTAAGTATTATCATCCCTACTACTTTGTCTCCATATACTGTATTCATATTCTGATTTGGGCCTCTTTTCTTTCCCAGTTCATGACGTGTTTTAATAGTATCTTGGAGAAAGATGAGGCTATTAAGGCTTCAACCTCCTCCAGTGGGATTGAGGAAGATTTTGCTGGGTTGTCACAGTCCTTGAAGGACTCCCGAAAGAAGTACGAGGAAGATAAAGTTACGTGGGAGAAGAGTCTTCTATCCGTAGAGTCATCTCGAGACCAAGCTATAAGTGCTTCCAAGGAGTTGGAGGAAAAATTTAAGGCCGTCGTTGTGAGCAAGAAAGAAACTGATGGCAAGGTTGAAGAGGATGAATGGCATAAGAAAGATCTCGAGGAGAATGTGAGGCTTGCTGAGGACTATGCTTCCTCTCAGAAGGTGAAGAGAAAAACTCCTGTGAAGAAATCTTTCAGTTCTGGTTGGGACAAAGGATGGAACAGAGCTTTAACTGCTATTACTTGCCAGAAGGAGTACGCAAGTCTGAAGTATTTCAGGGACTGATGGGTCACAGCATTAAAAGAGTTGAGTGTTGCGGAAGATTCTGAGTTATTTCAAAAACACACTCATGGCCCTCCTCCTACTATTGACGACGAAGAAGAAGATAAAGCTGCATCTGATGAGTCTTCCATGATGATAGTAGAATAAGTCCCTGTTGCTACTGCTCCTCAACCCTCCAAGCAAGTTTAACAAGCATCAGCTTCTACGGAGCAACACCAAATGCCTCCCGTGCAACCAACTCCTTCGTCCAAACCTGTTGATGGTGTTATAGGAAATAAGGAGAAGGTGTAACGTTACTCGGCTTTTTATTTATGTTGTTTTTCTTCTTTTCCTTTCTTCATTGTAACTTTGGTTATAATCTCTTTCCTTATGATCAATAAAATCGATTTTGTTATCTAGTCTGAATTTTTCCTTGACTTACTCTGTCTATATCGTTATTGATACATTTTTATTTTCCCTTGCTAGTTTGTTGCCAGGATGGAACTCTTATCAGCTCATGACACAGAGTTGATGAAAAAATGTAATGATTACTTCAAAGTGGGTCATACAGATTTTACTGAGGCCCAAATAATTAATATCCTTGGACCCGATGCTTCTGAGCGAGCAGTTGATGCATACAAATATTTGAAGTGTTTGCTTGATCGTGCTGTGGCCAATAATGTGGATTATTACAAAATAATTAAAGACCTTCAAAGGATGATTGAGGAACTCCAACTTCAGCACAAAGAAACCACTGCACTCTTACACGAAGTTTATGAGAAAAAATACCAACTGTTGAGTGTTGACAGGGGCTATGACAAGTACATCTCGGCCCATGAGAAAAAGGAAACTGTGCTGAAACTTGAGATCGAAGAGCAGAGGAATATTGCCAAGCTGCTAGAGTAAGAGAATATTATGTTGTAAGAGGAAGTGAAGCAACTCAGATCTACTGCCTCCTCTTCTTTGGGAGTCTTGGGTCCAATTAATGATGAAGTTTAGAAACTGAAAATGCTGCCTTGAGAGAAAAGTTGGAGACTTTGAAATGAACTAGACCTACCCCGTTTGCTCGTGGCCGAGAAAGGACTTCTACCCATGGATGAGCAAGAGCTGGTCGGATTAATATTGAAGAGATGAGGACCCAACTGGCTTTAGAAAATCAAGCCGTTCAATTGACGGTAAAAAATCAAGCCCTGGCAGAAATGTCTAGAAAAATTCAGAGTCTTACCAACCAACTCTCCAACCAGAACTTTGCAATGGAAAGTAAAGAAATTTTGGTGAAGAAACTCCAGGAGCAGCTTGAGAGATTGACTTATCATTTTTTACAAACAGCCTAGAGAATTTTGGATGTCGAGATACAACGAAGCTTTATACCATCTCGATGCTCGGCTGCAATAATCGAATAACGAGGGATACAAATAAGGATGTTGAATGCCTTATGTATGATGAAAGTTAATCGAGGATTATCCTTGTGGGATTGGTGTGAGCCTGGATGACTTGATTTGCCTGTTCCTCCCTTTAAACTCAATGTTAGCTGGATTCCTACTCGTGCCATTCCTCGGTGTTTGATCTCCAGGTATCTTGGTGATTACCAGCTCCACTCAGATTTTGAGATATCTCGTCCTGAACATTTGCCTGATCGACCATGTTCGAGCAACGTCAGAATGCTGCAAGATATGAATTTGATTGATTTTCCCTATGCGTTAGATGACCCTCCAGCCGAAATGGAACCTGTATCAAAATCAGAGGGAAAGAAACCCATAGAATAGGAAATTTGTACTTAATGAATCAAAATTCATGTTGATGTAATCTGGTTGTGTTTAATGAAGACAAATTGGTCTTTGTGCAAATTTATTTCCTTGGAAATACTTTGTGAGATGTGTTTCTCGTTATTTGCTGATGAATGTATATATATATATATATATATATATATATATATATATATATATATATATATAGAGAGAGAGAGAGAGAGAGGGACAATTTGCCCTATTTTGCCTAGACAATGGAGCTTGCCCCACTTGCTGCCTAGTTGTAGTGACTTGTCACCCATTAGTGCCTAAGCGATGGAATGATTTTCATCCCATGTTCCTGCTTAGTTGTAGTAATCGCGTTAGGTTTACCTTGGTGCCTAGATAGTGGATGCCCCATGAGGTCACCCATCTTCTTGTTCAGTTTGGGACGTCCCTTGAGATCATTCGTGATCAAATAGGCTTTGCCTTGTATGATTGTTATGCCAACTTTGTTGGTCAATTTATTAGTGCCGACCAACCGTGGTTGGTGGTTGCTGATATGTCGACTAACCATAGTTGGTGTAGTATGTAGCACTAGTACTCCAAAAAAAATTGAACAAAAAGAATATGGAGAAAATATCATCTTTATTCATATTGAAAGAAATGGAGTACATGTTAATCTGTGTTACTGATAATATAATCTGTGTTACTGATAATATTTGGCGAGATGCTCCGCATTCCATGCATTTTTGAATTCTTGTCCCTCCAAGGTCTCTATTCTTTAGGTCCCAGGTCGAACAACTGTAGTTACTCGGTAGGGCCCATGCCAGTTGGCCTCTAACTTGTTATGCTTATGAATTACCTTCTTGAGAACATAATCTCCCTCCATGAAATCACATTTCTTGACTCATTTATTATAGAACATGGCAGTTCATTGCTAGTAAGCTGCGTTTTTGAGGGCCGCATCTTCTCTTACTTCTTCGAACATATCTAAGTTTAAACGTCTCATCAATTCTCTTATAGGAGAGTTAAACTTAAGCACCCTATGTGTCGATAGTCCCAGTTCCATTGGTATAACTGCTTTACTTCTGAAGGCTAGCATGTAGAGCGATTCCCCCATGGCTGTTCGAGGTTTTGTGCAATATGACCATAACACAGAGTGTAGCTCGTTAATCCAATTTCCTTTTGCATTATCTAGTCGTTTCTTCAAACCGTTCAGCTGAATCCTGTTCGTCACTTCAGTTTTCCCATTGCTCTGGGGATGGCCTGGTGCAGAATGGATCTTCTGGATATTGGATTGATGACAATATGCGACGAACTCTTCATTATCGAATTGGGTACCATGGTCGGTAATGAAAGAATGTGGCAGACCATACCTGCAAATAATATCCTTCCAAATGAACTGGTAAACCCTTTTGTACGACATGTTAATGAGAGGTTCAGCCTCAACCTACTTGGTAAAATAATCAACAGCGACTACCAGATATTTGAACCTCCCTTTGGTGGTCGGTAGAGCCTTGACCAAATCTATACCCCACATAGCAAACGGATAAGGGAAGTAATTGGTGTTAATAATGCCTGGGGAGTTCTTCGAATGGAAGAGAAACGTTGGCATTTATCGCACTTCTTCATCGTTGGCCAATAATATCCCTGCATGTTTATCCTCTGTAGGAGAGTTCAACCTACAACGTGAGCTCCACAAGAGCCTTAGTTAACCTCTTCAATCAGGTCTTTAACTTCTGAAGGGTGCACATATCTCTGTAGACCTGCTATGATACCCCTTCTATACAAGATACCATTGTTCAGTACGTACCCAACTACTTTATACTTTAGTCTCTTGGCTACGAGGTGGTCAGTCGGTACAACCCCTTCTTCAATATATGCCCTGATGGGGTCCATCCAAGATGGTCCCATATCCAGGGTGATAAATATCACCATTAAATCTTTATCTATGCTTCGGTCTGTCAGAATCTCAATAGGAATTGTTCTACGTAACTCGATATGAGTAGCTGAGGCTAATTGAGCTAGTGCATCAGCTCTCCCATTTTTTAATCTTGGTATTCTGATCAACTGAACTGCAGTAGAGTGGACACAATCTCCATGGCCTTGGAGTGATACCTTGACATCAAGTCTCCCTTCGCTGCATACAATCCAAGAATTTAATTTATGATTAACTGTGAGTCACTAAACACGATAACTTGCTCTGCATTCAGCGTTTTAACTAAACTAAGGCCCACAATCATAGCTTCATATTCAGCTTTATTGTTAGAAGCTTTGAACTGGAAACGCAATGCATATTCTATATCCAATCCATCTGGGCTATGAAGAATTATACCGGCTCCGCTGCCCGTGGTACACGAAGAGCCATTAACATACAAATTCTATATGAGGATGCCATTATCAAACTCTTGGTCTGATAAAATTCCCTGATGGAATATTCAGTACTTTCTTTTACCCTCTTCTAATACTAGGCTGTTGTCTGATGGTTCTTGCTGCTCGACGCTTGTCCCCTTCATTACATCTGTTGATAGGAGTTGATCGGGGGTAGTCTTTGATGATTCCCTAACATCCACTAATTATTCTGCATTAGACCCTTGTTGGTCGACAGTATCTGGGTAAGTGAATTCCATGATGAAATCTGCTACCGCTTGCCCTTTGAGTGAGGTCCTTAACTCATAAACAATATCATACTCTCCTATCTCGACTGCCCAATACATCAGTCTTTCAGATTTTTTTGGCTTGTGCAAAGACTGTCTGAGTGGCAAATCAGTGTACACCACTATGATATGGGCCTAGAAATAAGGTTTCATCCTCCTACTTGCCTCTATCAAAGCTAAGGCTAGCTTCTCTAACTTGGGATATCTTACCTATGCTCCTCGAAAAGCTTTGCTCATATAATATACATGTTTTTGTACACCATCTTCAACTCTTATCAACACTGAGCTAACTGCTCTCTCAAAGACAGCCAGATATAAGTATAATCTTTCTCCCACCACTGGCTTGGAAAGCAGGGGTGGCGTCCCCAAGTATTTCTTTAGAGATAAAAATGCTTGCTCGCACTTGTCATTCCACTCAAAAGTATTTCTAAGCACCTTGAAGAATGGGAAGTATTTATCCATCGCTCTGGAAATGAACCTGTTTAGAGCTGCAACACGCCCTATAAGGTTTTGCACTTATTTCTTAGTGGTTGGAGATTTTAGTTCTAACAAAGCCTTGATTTTATTAGGATTTACCTCGATGCCGCGCTGATTCACAATGTATCCGAGGAACATGCCTTCTCATACACCAAAAATACACTTAGTCAGGTTTAGCCTCATCTGATATTTCTCCAGTTGATCAAATGTTTGGCTGCGATCCGCTATGTGGTTTGCGGCTTTCTTGCTCTTCGTCATCATGTCATCGACATAAACCTCCATGTTATTGCCAATTTGTTCTGCGAACACCTTATTCATCAATCGCTGGTATGTTGCACCTGCATTTTTGAGACCAAATGGCATAACTTTATAACAGTATGTACCCCTTGGGGTGATAAAAGAAGTACTTTCCCTATTTTCTGGTTTCATCTTAATCTAATTGTATCCGGAATAAGCATCCATAAAGCTCAGCAATTCATGCCTCGAAGTAGCATCCACCAGCTGATCAATTCAGGGCAAAGGAAAGTGATCTTTTGGGCAGGCTTTGTTGAGATTTGTGAAATCTACGCACATTCTCCATTTATTAGTCTTCTTTTTTACCATCACCACATTAGCTAGCCAAAGGAAAGTGATCTTTTAGCTCGTGGCATAAGAAGGCTGGATCTATCCCTGGCATATCTTCATGACTCCACGCAAAAGCTTGCTTTCTATGCTTAAAAAATGCCACTAATTCATGCTTTATTTACGGGTCCAGCGAGGCGCCAATTTGAGTTGTTCGTTATGGACGTTCGTCATTCAGAATTATGTTCTCCATGGTTTCTATAACCCGACCCTTCACAAGTTCAGACTCATCTCTGGGGTCCAGAGTCTCGATCTCTGCATCTTTGAACTCCTCCACTTGGTATGTGGTGGTCTTTTTCTTAGCTTCCTCCAATTCTTCCTATTCAGCAAATGAATAGTAAAATTCCCAAGCTACTTTTTGTCACCCCTCACAAATCTAACTCCGAAGTTGGTCGGAAACTTAAGGCATTGATGTACCGTAGATGGCACTACCTCGAACGTTTTCAATCCTAACCTCCCCATGATTATGTTGTAGGCTGATTGGACGTTTTTATCCATTACGAAAAAGCATACTTTTTCTATTCTGCAAGCAGGCCAGGTACCAATTAACATGTCCAACTTAATTGTCCCAAGTGGAAAGACTTTCTCGACAGTAAAGCCAAGGAGGGACCTGCAATATGGCTCCAATTGGGCTAACTTCAAATTCAAGCTGTCAAAGCACGGGTATAACATGATATCTGCAGAGCTACCATTATCTACCAATACTCGTGAGATCACCACATCCTTCATCCTCATCTTGACAACTAAGGTATCATCGTGAGGATATAAGACACCTTCCAGGTCATTTTTGGAAAAACTAATAACCAGTTTGTCCTTGTTCACCTTCCTCGGGAGATCATCTTCAGTCAGATTTATGCGCTGTATATAAGAATAAGCTTGGGCCTCATTGGGGTAAGCTTTCCTTTCAGCAGTGTGATCCTCACCTCCTGCATCTCCACCTGTAATCACATTATATTCAAATTATCCAAAATGGATTGAAAATACCTCGCGTTCGGGTTTCCTTGGCTTTTTTAGGAGGTCGGGGTCATCCTCTGGATCGTCTTCGTGGTCTCTCTTTTTGTCATCTCTTGTTCGGCGAGGAGATTTGGACCTTTGTCTTCCTCTCTCGTTAGTCTTCCCACCATTCTGGCGATCAACGAACTTACTCAGTTTTCCTCGCCTAATGAGTGCTTCGACCTCATTCTGGAGAGCTATGCAGCATTTACTCATGTTGCCATGATCTCTATGGAACTCGCAATATTTGGACTTATCCCTCTTATCGGGGTCTGTCCTCATTTTCTCCGGCCAAGTTAGCTCCTCGCTGTTCTTGATCTTTTCCAGAATATGGTTTATATCCACCTTTAAAGGAGTGTAATTCCCATATTTCTTCAATTACACGAATGCCTCCTTGCCTTTTGGTCACTTTTCATTCCCATCATGCTTTTGATCCTTCTTCTCCGCTGTACCTTTAGCCTTGGTCTCTGCTTTAGTGTCAACATTCTTCTTCGCAGCCATGGCCTCTTCGGCGTTCATGATCTTAGCTGCTTTTGCCATCAGTTCTTCCATGAATTTAGGGGGATTTTTGGCCAACGTATAATATAACTTGTCAGGTAACAGACCACTCATCAGAGCTGTTATTGCTATCTTCTCCTCGTAGTCAATCACCTCAAGTTTCTCGTTGTTAAAATGAGTAATGTAATCCCTGGTTCTTTCTCCTATTTTCTTCCTCACACTCAGTAAGTGTGCTACTCTCTTAATCGGCTTCACACCGAAATAGAAATTCCCTATGAAGAGCTCTGCCAGCTGATGGAAAGTAGCAATCTTACCCCGAGGAAGGCTGTTGTACCATATCTGGGCTGACCCAGTGATTGTTCCTGAGAATGTCCTGCACCTCATCTCATTGAGAACTGCACACATATCAACAGCAGCTTGATACTACTCTATGTGGACGACGGGATCAGTTTTTCCATCGTACTTAGGCGTTACTACAGGAGCTTTAAATTTCAATGGTGTGGGAAAATCCATAATTGTCTGTACGAAAGGTGACCCTTGGACAAAATTTTTTTAGAGAGGATTCTTGACCTTAGCCATTTCCCCTAACCTGTCCTCTAACCTTTGAATGGAGACCTTCCATGCGTTGTTTTAAGCTTCGGACCTATTCGTTCGAGCAACAGATCACGGTGAATTCTCCTCTTGGGATCTTTCATTACGAGTTACTGGTCGTGATTGGGTAAAACCTTCTCGTAGATCATCTGGTCGTTGAGAATTTCTCGACGCAATCATAGTAGGGTTTCTGTTCCTCTTAGGGCCCAAAGGGAGAGTCACTTCTCAACCTCTCCAGAGCGCTTGTTCGTTCTGGGGCTAGAGTAACATTTGGTTGTGAATTTGTAGCTCTTATAGAAGTAGTCCGGCTAGGCCGATAGGAGGGATCATTGGTCCCCTCAGTTCGATGAGGCCCTGTACATCGGGACTGATAAGCATCTGGAAATAATGTACGTCTGGTTCTTGAAGGAGGTAAATGGGTAGGTCTCTAGACGCTTCGTTGACCTGACTGGGCAGGTGTGCCATTACGACCGGTCTGAATGGGTTATCGCATGGTCTCTTACATATCTGTTTACCCCTGGGCTAAATTGGCGACCATGCCAGTGGGATCCTGGAGAGTTGGGGAAGCAAATGGATTGGGGGGGACTCGGTCATTGTTTCGGTTACTGGATTCTGGGATTTCAACCATTTGCGATGAATATGTTAGTGAAAATGCTACATACAGTCGTTCCCACAGACGACGTCAATCTGTTGATGTAAAAAACTAGATTTGATCTAGTTAATTAATCACAGATAAATATGAAATAAAAAATAAGACAAATGATTTTTAAAGTGGTTCAGCATTATGAAAATGGCCTACGTCCATTGTTTTGTATTGATGGATGTTCTTGCCTTAATCTTGATCACAATTGCTAATGATAAATTACCCCGTTATGGGGGTGTGTGTGTTATAATATATTTATAGCCTTGGGGCTATCAGTATGAATAGATGATATGCCGTTATATAATAGACATATACATCTGTATAATAAGAATGTTCATTAAATACGATGTTCATTGAATGTGCAATTGTCGCTTGATCTTCCTGGACAGATGCTCTGCACGTTGCGTAGCTCGACATGCTAAATAGCTCGAGGTAATGAGTAGCTCGATGCTATGAGTTGCTCGGTGAGTATAAGCATTTTACATGTAAGATAACACATGTCTTCATATGATTGGCCCACGTCAGCTGACTAATTTTCGTATCAACACCTATAGTGCATGCCTAACGTTGGTACTTAGTCCACCTAGCTATACTACCCAAGCTAACTAGTATAAAATACTCCACTGAACTTATATATTCTCTAAGTTCCCATATCACACACATAGTATTTAAATATTCCATATCTCATATGTTATATACGTAGATAACTTATTCATCTCTTATTATCTTTATTCTTTTATAATTAAGTCTCACTACTTAATTATTACTAAAATGTTATCAGTCCATCTTATTACCTACTATCTCATGTTAGTAGATTATGCATACAATATACATTTATCACATGACATATACTAAATATTAGTTATCACTAATATGTCCTTATAACACACATAAAGGACTCTTGGTTCGGAATGATTCATCGACCCTGAGTAAGAGTTGGTTCGGAATAATACATCGACCCCAACTAGTTATGTATACATATATTCTGGTTCGGTATTGTTTCATCACGACACTAGTTCTAAGGTTTGGTTTTTCATTTTTCACCGACCCCAAACATATAATAATCATATGTTAATTAAGAATATCTTATCGACCCTAACATACTTAATTTAGGTATACTCCTCTTAACCTAAAATTTCATACAATTCAGTAGGGACACACCCGACCTATCAATCATGTTCGTACATAATATTTTACTCTCTTATTTTAACAATACTTGTTAATTTACGATTTATCTCACTATTGCAGTTAATTGAGTATATGCACTACTCTAAGGGCCCTAGTTACCCCTCCAATTAATTCAGTAGTTAATTCCTCTCTATCCTAATGATAATTATTTAGAATTCATGTTAACTCTCCTCGAACTTAAATCCACCATTTTCGATATTCGACCCGTTCATTCTACGCTTATCAATTCATTTTCTAAGTAGTTGTCTCAATGAATATAATGGGTCTTAGCTCTCTACCTACTGGTCTTTATCAAGTCCTTGGATAGTTATAAAAATACTCCAAACTTCCCAATAAGTGATAGTCATCAAAGAAAATTCACTCAATAAGATTTTCTAGAAAACAACAGGGGTCGATCGATCGACCTTCATCATCGATCGATCGACTGATGAATGTCGATCGATCGATCTTCATAGTTGATCGATCGACTATTCTGGGCAGCTTCGTCCTGTTACATTTTTCTTAAGTTTTAACCACTTAAAAATCCATTAAACCTCCTAGAACTCTCTATTAACATCACCAATCAACTTATATATGTACAGAGACCATTCCTAATGTGAATATGTCACACTACACCAAAATGGCCAAAATGTCACCTTTCAGCCGGCCACCCTTGTCAAGGTCATTGACCGTGACAAAAACACGCGTTTTATGTCACGGTCATTGACCTTGACACGACCGTGACAAGGAATTGTCACGGTCATTGACCGTGGCAATTCTTTAAATAATTGTCAAGGTCAATGACCGTGACACGACCGTGAAAATGTTTGCAGCAAAAACCCTTTCCCCCTTCTTTTTTCCCTCCCGCCGTTCCCTCCCTCTCTCTCTCTCTCTCTCGACGCTGCTCTCTCTCTACTTTCAGGTTTAATTCTCTCTCTCTCTCTCTTTCATTTATATATATGTTTGTGTGTATATATATGTGTGTATGTGTGTATATATGTGCATGTGTATATGCGTGTGTGGGGGGTGGGGCAGGGTGGGGGTAGGGTGGGGGCAGGGTGGGGGTAGGGGGTGGGGCAGGGTGGGGGTAGGGTGGGGGGTAGGGGTGGGGCAGGGTGGGGGTTAAAAATATAAATAAATAATTAATTTTCTATAAATTTCCAAAAATAATATCCAAAAATGTAAATGTAAATAATATCCAAAAATGTAAATGTAAATAAAAATAATAAATAAGTAATTTTATGACGGGTGATGAAAGCCCGTAAACATGTTGGGGTGGGTGGGGTGGAGGTGGGGTATGATTTATAAAAAGCACAAAACAATAGTAGAAATTCAATACCTGAAATTAACATTGAGATTATTTTAAATAGATAGTCACTACTGTGTGTGTGTGTGTGTGTGTGTGTGTGTGTGGTGGGTGGGGGGCAATTGTGTGTGTGTGTGTGTGTGTAGGTGGTGAGTGGGGGTGGTGGTGTGTGTGTATGTGGTGAGTGGGGGGGTGTGTGTGGAGGGAGGTTGGGGGTGTGTGTGTATGTGGTGAGTGGGGGGTGTGGAGGGAGGTGTGTGTGTGTGTGTGTGTGTGTGTGTGTGTGTGTGTGTGTGTATTTGAATTAACCCATGAATTTGTATTTTTGTATTTGAATTAACCCATGAATTTATTTTTGTATTTGAATTAACCCATTATATGAAACATACTTGAAATTAAATATAGTGTGCATAGATACTAGCCTTCTAGTTCTTATGCGTACACATTCAATAGCCCTTAGACCTGTTCCAGAGTCATTACCCCTGTAATGAGATCTCTCGAATTGTCCCATTTGGACAGTTTGAGACTGTATAATTTCTATATAATATTCTTATTGGCTTAAAGTTGTTACTTTTGGAGGAAGTTCTGCAGTCGTATCTTAATGTTCTCTGGGTACATACTAGATTGACAAGTGTTACTGTTATTTCAATTGACCAATTGAAGTAACACTCACACCTGCCAATCCACGTCGTGTACTTGGAGAACTAAGGGGATATGCTGTCGAATTTTTTTCAAATCGTAACAATGTGCATGAGCTGTTAAGTATATTACAGAAAAATGCAGTCTTGAATGGGATAGGACCACTTACCCTTTAATAGGATAATTAAATGATGGGATAATTAAATAAAACATACTATAAATCTAAGTTTTGTTTACCTTTAATAGGTGTTTAGTTGTGGTAGCTGTGATGGGATATCCGAAATACAAAGAGTGGATGGGTGAGACTAATAGAATGGGGGATGTGTTTCGCAGAGGTGCTAACGAATTTGTGAAATATGCAAAGAGATGTCGTAATGATGAAGAGTTTCCGTGTTCGTGTGCTAGGTGTAAGAATGGTAAGGTGTTTGAGTGGAAAACAGTTGAACTACATTTGTTAAGATCGGGTATGCAAGATAGTTATCGATTTTGGAGTTTTCACGGTGAATTGAAAGTTCCTTTTGTCCCCGACCAACCTTCACAACAACCTTCAACAAGTAGAATAGATGTAGAAGGGGACGACGTAGATCATAATATGTTAGAGGATTTAGTTGGTGATGCGTACGGAGTTTATGAATCTGAGGAGAATGAGGTTACTGATGATGTAGAAGATTCAAGTGCTCGTGAAGATAACACGATAAAACTTGACGATGACTACAAAAGTTTAAAATTTAAGGCGACCCAACCATTATACTCTGGCTGTGAGAAAGATCAAACAACTTTACATGCCATGGTTGGTTTGCACAGTTTGAAGACGCAGTACGGTTTGTCTGGCAATAGCGTGACGGGAATTCTGAAATGGGTGAAGGGCTTATTACCCAAGGTGAATACACTTCCAAATAGCTATCCTGTTATGAAGAACAGTTTGAAAGGTTTGGGAATGAAGTATAAATCGATTCATGCTTGTGTGTATGACTGCATACTATACCGAAAGGAGTATGAAAATCTCGATCGTTGTCCGGTATGCGATGAACCTAGATATGTCCAATCTACTAGTAAGGAAGGCACAAGCTCAAAAGTTCCTCAAAAAGTATTGAAATATTTTTCCGTTGGGCCTAGATTAAAGATATTTTTCACAGTACCATGGATTGCAGAGGCAATGACTTGGCATGCTAGGGCAGAAGTAGGGGGTAATATCATGCGTCATCCTATTGATTCTACTACCTGGTGGAGGATGAATTTTGAGTATCCCGATTTTGCTCGAGAACAACGCAACATTCATTTGGCTATATCAACAGATGGTTTCAATCCATTTGGAAATATAAGCACCAATCAGAGTGTATGGACAGTGATCCTAGCCCCACTCAACCTCCCTCCTTCACAGTGTATGAGACCTGAATTTTCGATGATGGATTTATTGATACCTGGGACAAAGGCACCAAGTGATGACATTGATATCTACCTGGATCCTTTAGTAGAAGAATTAAATGAGTTGTGGGAAGAGGGTATGCAATTATTTGACTCTTTTAGAAAAGAAGAGTTTACGCTGAAAGCTATGTTGATGTGGGCAATTCATGATTTTCTAGCTTATGGGACATATTCGGATGTGTAGTACATGGTTATTTGGGGTGTCCTATTTGTGGAGAGGAGACTGAATCTCTTCGTCTATCCTCTAGCTTAAAAAATGTATACCATTGCCACAGGAGGTTTTTACCCCCAGCTCATAGTTTCAGATTTGAGAAAGGTTCCAATTTTTTATTGGGCGGAGTTGAACATAGGCTACCGCCGAGACAACTTTCGGGTTCAGAAATTGAAAGTAAATCTTCTGAATGTGGACCAAATATGCCAGGTAAGAATCCCAAATTTAAGAATGTCAAGCATAAGAAGACCCCAACTGGGAATGAAACTGAGATAAGAAAGGCATGGTCTCGGAGGTCAATTTTATTTGACTTGCCTTATTGGAAGAAAAACCCGGTGCGCCATGTATTGGATGTGATGCATGCAGAGAAGAACTTCGTTGAACATATTGTGGGTACTTGCCTTGGGGGAGTCATTCGAAGGATGGAGAAAATGTACGAAAAGACCTTAAAATGTTAAAACTTAAGCCACAACTATGGTTGAAAGAAGATAGTAGGGGAAGGACAGTAATTCCCCCTGGTGCGTTTACTTTGACGAGTGGGGAAAGGAAGGTGCTTCTAGACACAATATATAATTTGAAGGGCCCATCTACTTTTTCGTCCAACTTGCAAAGGATTGTGAATTATTCTACTCATAATTTACATAAGTGTAAGTCCCACGATTGGCATGTGATCATTCAATTGGTTCCTCTATTGTTTAAGCACTGTTTCTCCAAGCACAAGGATTTGCGTAGGGCTATTATGCAAATTAGTATTACCTTATCCCTCTTGTGTGAGAAGGTAGTGAATCGAGAACACATTTTTGGCTCTAAAGTGTACGAGGAAAGTACAAATGTACAGAACTCAGGAATTTCATACAAGGCTCTTACTTTCTTTCGAGCGAGCGCAAAAGATAAAAACCTCGTTGAAGCTGAAATGACTTACTATGGTGTAATCCAAAATATATTTGAATTGGATTATATAAGCTTCAAAGAGGTTGTATTTTACTGTAAATGGGTAAGAGTTGAGGATAAAAATGCTTGTAAAGTTGATCCTGTCACCAATTTGATCATGGTTGACTTGTCCAAGTTGAAGAGCAACGACCACGTGAGCGATGAGCCGTTTGTTTGTGTATTTCAAAAGGTTAAGTAAGTGTTTTACTCGGAGTATATCAACAACGAGCCGTGGTCAATTGTCCAACACGCGCCAAGGCGTCTAAATAGTAGTGTGGATGACTTGGCTGCTCCTACCGAATATCAATCCATTTTTGATGATAACCCGAATTTGAAACAATTTTTCAATTTGTAATAAATATTTCAATTTGTACCGAAACATCCATTTTTAATGCTTTTAATTGATCTGCACTTTATCATTTTCACTCTTGTGTAGTGTGCGTGTGTGGAGAGGAGATTAATACATAAATATTCCAACTACATCTAAGTTTTGTTTATACTAATCCATGAATATACGCTTCTTACCTTTAATAGGTGATTAGTACATAGTTATTTGGAGCAATGCTCTGCAAATTCCTCCCAACCGTTATGTAGACAAACATCACCAGTTGAAGTTGTCAATTCCACTTTCCATACCCCACCACTTGGAACTTCTAGCAGAACATGGGAGACCATTGAAAGGTGGAATTGACAACTTCAACTGCTGATTTTTGGCTACACAACGGTTGGAAGGAATTTGCAACGCATAACTCCATAGGATTATGGTATTTCTTACTGTTTAGATATGAAGAGAATTATATTTGACACGATTTCCCGGGATACATTAGTTGGAAGGAGGTGCCATATGAGCTCAAGTTAGCTGTTTGAGTGACACTACAGGTAATGTATTTATATTTATATGTCAATTTCGATTTCGATTTCAATTACGATTTATATTTATCTATATTTGAGGGGCGGATACTAATTTTACTTTATTTCAATTCAGGGGACAGGGAGTGTCCCTAAGGGTAGGCCATATATGCTCTATACTTATGTGGCTATTCAGACGAGAAGGGAAGGATAAGGAGGTGTCCCCGAGCGTCGCGGTACAAAATCTCTTTTCCATGCAAATAGTTTGTAGATTTGAGATAATTGATGGTGATGTTGTTTCTTCTTAAATAGTTTCTATTTTGAATATATATTTGCATTATCTTTAGTTTGTTTGGATATATGATGTTTGGAACAGGTACAACGTTGCTATAACAGGTACAAATATACTGCTGGGCAGTGGCAGTGGCCATACTGCCCAGCAGATTTTTTTTAAATTCTGCCCAGAATTGTCACGGTCGATGGTCGTCACAATTTTTTTAAAAAGGGTCACGGCTTTGTCACGGTTATAAACCGTGACAAACGTGTCAGAGTCATTGACCGCGACACGACCGTGACAAAAAAAGTTGTCTCGCCTCGAAATGTCACGGTCATTGACCTTGACAAGAGTGATTTGTCAGGGTCAATGACCTTGACAATAGTGCAGATTTGGTGTAGTGTCATCAAATCTCTACGAAAATCATCCAAGAACCACCAATATCCTTATTTTCTCAAAACCCTAGACATATGGCTTATTTATCTTAAATGATCACATACTTAGATTTATATTTCATAATAGCAATCATATTTCTTCTGTAATTCAATCCTCTACAGGTGTAAATCTAACTACATGCAAGTCCTACCCCAAACATGCATTTAAATCAAATCCTTCTTCAAGAATTATTTACAAAAAACATTTATTCTACTCATCTTATGCATGGATATTATAACTCAGATTTAAATTTTGTAAATAACCACTTCCTTGATTTAGAGATGGTCTGATTTCGTGGTTGATGTAGAGTTTGATTGTTTGTCCCCTTCAATCTTCACTCTTCAATTGCTTGAATTGCAAGAATTCCTTTGAATCTCTCACTCTTCTCTTTTTATGCTTTGAGAATGACTTCTCTTTTCTCCCTAATGGCTTCTCCGTGAGTTATTAGGTTTCTAACCCGAACCCCTTATTTATTCAGATGATAAAAGACTCCAAAATTCGTAGGTCTTCCCACTCCTATATTTTAAAAGACTAAATGCCCCTAAATGGTCCTGATTTAGCCTAAAAATGTCTCGGGACCCAACTAGTACCCCTGGGTATACTATTTTGACCCTTCCAGAGCAAACCGCGACCTCTAAATTGTCATTTGAGTCACTAATATAATATTTCTTATCTCAATCCCCAAATTTGGTCTACACGCGACACGTGGTTGAGATATATCCCAGTACGTCAATAATTACACATTATGCCGTACACATTAAATATTCCATATTTACTATTCTCACTTAGTAAATTTGATTCTTAATATTAATCTGTATTCTCTCAATTAATAAGAAATTATAATTATTATTTACTCACTTAATAATTACAATTATTATTACTAAATTACTCTGCTCACGTAATTTAAATAAATTCATATTTTCCATTTAATTACACACTTAATTAAATTCTAAATACACAAAAATTACGGGGTATTACAAAGTGTGCTAGTGCGGTGTAAGTGATATACAAGCTAAGAATCCGCAATACACTTGCAAAAATTGATTTTCATGGTATTTTTAAGAAATTGTTTACATTAAGCACATAAACATATGAAGATTAAACTATCCAATTATCTTTGCTAAACATAACTTATCTATTGAAATTTAGCATGGTTAAGCACAAATAAAAAAGCAATCAACCAAAAATATTTTTGGATTTTTTTTTGTATGTAAACAAACTAAGCCAACACCTACATTTCAAGATCTCTTGAAAAGTGATGACTCGGAAGAGGAAGAACAACTTCGTGCTAGTTGGAGAGAATAATAATCTCGTGGAACAACTAAAGAACTTGAAAACATTCCACAATATAAATGAGTCAGATCCATTAAGATTATGAAACTACGCAACTCAAAGAAGTCATATATGTAAAGGATATCTCCAAAGTTATATATCCAATAGTAACATACCCAGAATATAAAACAAAATCTCACCATCCGTTTTAATTACATTTAACTTGCATAATTTATTAATATTTTAATTAATTAAACCATAAGTGCATCTAGTCTCATCACATAAGACCGAGGCAACTACCATATAGTACGCACACGTAATAAGCGCTATATCTAATCATGTCGTTTACAACACGAGGCCACCATCACATGTGACGCACTACAATAACATTTCTTTATATCTAGTCCTTCGATCATCATCACATGGGCACCATCACACGGGGAACACAAATAAAATCTGCTACCTATCCAGTCTTGCCCATACAAAAGGATCAGGCACACCATCACGTGTAACTCACACATAAGGTGTTCTCTCTTGGCACATATTAATATAATGTCCCAAATTACTCATTCTCTTTTAAATATTCTCCTTTATAAGGTTCATATTTTCCTCATTACCCAAAGCTACAATCACACGATACTTTTATCCCACCCAATAGGTATATTAATTCAAGTCCCAAGTACTATGTTTTACTTTTATCTACTTATCTTACAAACGATTAATTACTTATCTTATGAACATATATTCTTATTGTAGGGATTTAAAATAACCAAACATACTTTAAATATAATAAGCTAATTTTAACAAAAAAGGAAATCCTAATATACCATGTTTATAGGGAAAAGGGGCAAACCATCTTTTAATAATTAATTAACTCATTCCTACTCATATGATGTAAAATTAGGGACTAAATAACTTTATCCAAATATCGATTCAATATATTAATCCACAACAATTCTAAACCATATTGACCCTAAAACTTCATGAGGAAGATCTAAGGGCTCTTGTCCACATTTTTCAATTAGTGTAATGTAAGCACTGATATGAACATATATGCGGCTCTAAAAAATTTCATTACACAATTAACATGTTGATATTATTAATCCATATTGTATGTCTTTTAAACATAAAAATTTTCTTGAACTAAATTATAACATATGAATTCATAGTTATATATTTATCACATTACATTAAACAACAAGAATTAGGTACTCATTCATGGATAATTAACATATAAATCCAAGAGTATAAGTCTAGCATGTAATTTTATATCAATTTCATAAAAATATTATTTTAACATGGACCGAATTATCAAAATTCCGTAATAAAAAAGAATCAGGTATATATTCAGTAATGTTTTAACATATGATTCTAAAAGTATAAGTTTTTTTTCGTAGAAATGTAATGCCCCAAAAGAAAATAGCCTAAGGGCAGCCCACAGGCCCCCTACTCACTACCGAAACAAATCGGATAATTACAACAAAAAACCAACCCAACCCAAAAATAACATAAATGAAACAAAATAAAATAAAAAGAAAAACAAAATAATAACAAGCAGCTGTCTTCAATAAATCCAACAAAAGGCCACTTGTCTAACACGTGCCCTACTTTGCAACACCCTCTGATGCACAACCATCAAACTCAAGACCCAAAAAAACAAATAACTAAACCACTTTATCTACCAAACAAACCGGATTAAGCTACACATAAACTAAACACTTGAAAAAACTCCGGCAATCACAGTCAAAAGAAGGCCTCTACAAGAAAAACCAACTCAACACCATTGACAACCAGACAGAGAAGAAATCGAAGCAAAGAAACCCAACCAGATAAACTCAGATCAAAGAAGCTTTTGAACCATCCATCTACACAAGACCACTGGAGAAAGGAAGAAGCAAACAAGGATCGACCAAACGACCAACCATTAAAAACCCTTAAGAAAACATTGAAAAACATCAGAAACTCCAACACACAACCCACAATGATTTATCAACAACAGAAGCACTCCAAAAAGAATCAACAAAGCCACAATAATAAAAACTGAGCACATGGAAGGAGCACATGCAAGGGTTGACTAAGAATCACCACCACCCATCAAACTATCCAGAAGATTTATCAACAACAGAGCATACTTACAGCAACATCAAAGACTCAACTGTAAAAAAAGACTGCATGCAATAACTGATCAAGAATCTACCAACTTCCATAAACATCTTTAGAAGAACTGAATCTCCAAACAAAATCAACAAACCATGGATATGAGGTAGACCATCATTTGTCTTCAATTATACACTCTCTCGAACCCAAGCTCATAACGAGTTCCCAGTTATCTTGGGTTCTTTTGAATTTTCCTTATTTATACATAGCATCATGCATTATTTTGACAATGTTTGGAATTACCGCTATTTTGTCTTCAAACTTGCTTTCTAGGGTTAATCTTTTCTTTTTCTAAACGACTACGATTTTGCATGACTTTGCAAGCTACCTCCTCCACGGGTTAACCAATCCCACCATTCAAGACACCATTAAACATGGTAACCATCACGTGAATCCTTAAACCATTGTGGTACCAACAAATACTCCTTTATCGAAGTCTTTTGTATCACTTGTTAGAGGGAACAAATCTCTAATAACAATTCCATTGAAAGAGGTAGGTCAATTTCTAGGGAAACCAACATATTTTTCTCAAAAGAAGATGTGCAATGCCTTTTAAAATTTAGGTTTTTATGGTCTAGTCCCTTGACTGGACATTTTTGACTTTTTAACCTAGTCAAACAAATTTTAGACGATTAGGTCCATATAAATACCTTTTTCGACATTTCATTATTTTGTTATCATTAACCTAATCGGCGATTGGCAGCTTTTTCGATAAGCTAGGTTCTTCTCTTTCTTCCTTCCGCTTCTGTCAAACAGGTTCGTTCTCTCCAATAACTTAGTATCTTATGATATCTTTTCACTTCTGTTCAAACCATATTTGTTCTCTCAAAGAAGGAAGGTATCAATTTGTTCGAAGAAATCAATTCTTTCCACTTTGTTTAACCTAGATTTCCCTTTGCATTAATTCGATCATTTGTAAGTTTATACATGTGATGAAGAAATGTTTTGCATATCGATCAATTAAAATAGGTTGATGTATTTATTTTCGATTAATCAAATCATTGTAGTTCTGTAAATCATGTGATGAATTAACTCGAATATCGAATGAATGATTTGATTGTGTGTTTTTATAATTTTATTTTAATTTTATATGAATATATTTTAATTTTGTATTTTGATTTTGTAACAGGTTGTGTATAATTATGTGTTCATATGTGTGTTTACTTTATGTATATACAAGTTGTTCATGTATATACCTCAAAGGATCATTGTAGTAAAGTACACGTAATTTGATATAAAGTACACGTGAATTTTGAACTTGATTAATTATGATTTTTTCTTTTGATATTAATTTTACAAAATGTTAATGTACATTTACTTTGTTACTTTTGACTCATTACTTAATAGACTTGTCATGTGTTATATGGGCATGTGTTTGTGGGTTCGCGCCACTGGCATTGACCAATCTTGATGCTTTACAACAGTAAAGTACTTTGTATATATATGAGCTGAAAATTAAAGTAAAGTACACGCAATTGGATCTAAAGTACACTTGATTTTCTAATGATTAATTCTCATTTATTTTTTGACATTAATTCTTCATAATGTTAATGGGCATTTACTTTGTTATTATTTATTCACACTTAATAGAGTAGTCATATCTATGTTGGCCATGTGTTTGTGGGTCTGTGCCAGCAACATTAATTAAACTTGAGCTTTAACAAAACTATTTTCTGTTTTAATTTAATTCAGGTCATAATGGAAAGTTTTGAGATTTCCCGGTGTTGTTATTTGAAGAATATGGCTTGCATTGAAATGTTTGAAGGCAGCTCATTAGATTTCATATGGAATGAGTTATGTAGAAGATTTATGGATTTGAAGGTTTGATCTTTTTCATTGAAGTATGGCTTTGGTGATGAAAGTCGATTCATGTTAGTTTGTGAAAAAGATGATTGTTGTATGTTGCGGTCTCAAGTGATACTCAAAGATAATTTTATTTGGATATATGTCTTTGATTCAACAGCTTTGGCCACTAGTACAGTTCACGAACGGGTTAAATGCACGTATAGGATTCGTGAACGGGTTAACCGTAATTATACAAGTTGCGAGAGGGTTTAATTCAGTAGTACACGTAGAGAAAAAGTAGACTATATATTATCATACACTGTGATTAATATTAGTCGTGGAGTTAAAAATGATGATTATATTGGAGGTGTGGAGCCGAGTACATCAAAAGCTTATCTCTCCAATGATTGGAAGACATATATTAGTCATGAAGAGCAGTGTTTCGAAGTAAGTGTGGTTGAGTTTTGTGAGAAGTTGCAAAAGTATGATATTGAGGTAATTTTCAAGTATATATATTTGAAGAATGATAAAACTCGGGTGATAGTAAAGTGTTTTAAAAGGAGTACTGAGAATTGCATGTGGCGAGTTCATGATTCACTGTCGATAGTAAATGGTTATTTTAATTATATAAGAAGTCTAAACAATGAGAGCATACTTGTAGGGGTGTATATAGTAGTCCATCAACAAAAATGATGGACTCCAAATTGGTTTCGACATTTCTTACTGCTGAGCTAAGGGATAAACCATTGCTGAGACCAATTGATATAGTTAGAGATATGGAGAAGAACTACGATCTTGATATAGGTTATCATTATGCATTGCATGGTAAAGAGATGTCTACTGTTGAGTTGCATGGTGATGAGAAAGTTTCTTATGCATTAATCAATTATTATAGGGAACTTTTACTAAAGTATAATCAAGGATCGCATTGCATTCTTGACATTGAACCGGAGAGAAAATTATTCAAAAGATCCATTAATGGATTTCAGTACTGCAGACCTATTTTGTTTCTTGATGGTGCCTTTTTAAAGAGCCGATACTGTGGAATGATTGTGTCGATAATTGTAAGGAATGGGAACAACGGTAAATATGAAGAATTGAAGTTTACTTTACAATATTATGCCTTTATTTTGGCATCCTTTGTATGTTATATTGACACAATATAAAATGCATGCATAACATTCCAAAGTACATGTGAATATATGCGTGTACTTTATGTATTACACGTGTACTTTGAGGTCTATTTTTGTTATTTGCATAGAATCCCAAAGTACACACATTAGATTAAAAAGTACACGTGAATTTCTATTCTATATTATGTGTACTTTGTAATGTCATGTGTGTACTTTAGTATTCCTTGTCCGTTTGTGGCCAACAATGCAAAGTACATGCATATCATTAAAAAGTACACGTGAAATCTTGTTTAAACTTTACGTGTTTGTAATGTTTTGCATGTACTTTGGGATTCTTTCTTTGTAATGGTTAAATGAAATAATAAATTACACCCATATACATTAAAGTACAAGCATAATATGTATATACTTTACATTTATTTGGTCTATATCTACAAATATATTTATTATGTTGTATAGCCTAAGTGTTTATTGGTCTGCACAGGGACACCATTTTTTGAGTTCATCATAGAATCTGTATGTACTGATATATTTCATCATAATTTCAGGCCTTTATCCTCTTGAATATGCAGTTGTTGATTCAGAGGCAGGGGATAATTGAATGTGGTTTCTCATTAATTTGCATGATGCACTAACTTATTAAGGTCGAAACATCACATTCATATCGGATGGGAACAATGGTCTTATTGAAGGTGTTTCAAAGGTCTTTCCAATATCTGCACATTCCTACTATATACATCATTTACGGGGAAATATAAAGAAGAAAATACGGGGGAGTGAGAATATCCGAAAGAAGATTGTTCAAGATTTCATGCATTGTGCATATGCTGTAATAGTTGATGAATTTCATAAGAACATTGATGCCTGAAGAAGGAAGTTGGAGTTTGTGTTGCTGATTTTCTTGGTAATCTGCCTTCGGAGAATTAACTTTGTGGATATTTCACTAGAAAACTTTATGGTGATGCGGCATCAAGTTATGTGGAATCATTAAACTCTTGGATCCTATAGGAGAATGAGGATTAAGATTATGAATTTCAATGCAAACAAATTTGTTGAATTTGAAACATGGTGAAGGAGTTGTGTCCTCATTTTAATAAATTACTGACTGAAAATTGGAATAAAACTAGACATTGGAATATTAGCCGCTCAAGTAAACATGTATTGGAAGTTCATTCAGATGTGCGGGCCACGGTTGACTTAGAGCAAGGAATGTGCTCTTGTAAGAGTTAGCAGCTACGATGCTTTCCCTATTTTCATGATATTGTTGTCGCACAGAAGATAGGTGGAAGTATCCATGATCATATTTACGATTATTATAAGGGTTTTTATACAAAACATCATACTCATCATACTAATAAACATGCCATAAACCTCAATGAAAATAAAAAAAATGTCAAACAATAAGAGAATTTGTGAATTTACTAGATTGATAATGTGTGTACTTTATAAAACAATGGATGATCATCATTAAAAATGCATGTACTTTATTAAATATGCGTGTACTCTCCATTATTTACAACAGTATACCTAAGTACATGTGAAACATTCCAAAGTAGACGTAAAAGTAAAAATAATTTCACGTGTTCTTTGGGTTGATAGGCGTGTACTTTATATTATGTACTATGTAAAATCAAGAATTCATAAAGTACACACATAAAACACAAAGTATACTTAACAATCACGTGTACCTTGGAATGCCATGTGTGTACTTTATATTTTGTCCAAAGAATAAATAAGAAATCATAAACTACACGCATAAAGTTACGAAGTACACGCAAATTTATATAATAATTTTTAGTTACAATGCAATAATGCGTGCATTTTATACTAAATATGGACAAATGATTACAAATATATTTTTAATATCACCAAATTACTAGCTCATTGAGTTCCGTAAGAGCTGCTTCTTTCTCTATTAAGGACCTTTGGTTGGCTTTAAACAAGTAGTTATTGCTTTGTGAAGCTGATGATTCCTCCAACTTTTTATTTGGTCACAGTCGTTCTTCGTTGACTCTTCAAGTTTATTTTTCAACTCATTAATAAAATAATTTTTTTTGTCCTTTTCCTCCTCCAACTTTTTTATTTGTCAGTTGAAGCTATCTTTCAACTCCTGAAGTTGAAGTTTCAATAGTGTATCGAACAGAGCCTTATCCTACCCCAAGTTCTTAATATTCTCTTCAGCTTGAACCTTTGCTTCATTAAGTTCTTTGAGTTGGGTATCTCTCTCCTACAACATCAATTTCATCCTAGCATTCTCTTCAGTCAATTTTCTTACCTTTTCAGCCATTATGACTAACTTAGCTTTCTCCGTAGACTTTGCCACACTTCGTTTAATGGATTTCCTAATCAGATTCGGATGAAAAACTTGTAGCTCGTTCTGGTTCTATTTCTGGATCTGGCTGTGACCCAAATCCCAATTGGGTATGTCATCATCTTTCACTTCTTTTTTTATACTCTTTGAAACTTTCGTCTTCAAAGCAACTTTATTGATCTTATTATCATTCATCCATTTCTTCAATGTTCCTAAGCTCCACCGAAGAAATCTCGATTCTTTATCCTCCTTCCCCTCGATAGGATTGATAACATTAAACTTCTCTCATTCCCAATAGTGTGAAAATTGAAATAAAAATTAAAATTTATAACATTTAAACCAATATATATGAGTAACAATGTAAATATTGTTAAAGTACATGCATAATACATGAAGTACACACAAATTAAAAATAAAATTTCATTGCAATGTGCATGTACTTTTAAAATCATGCGTGTACTCTAACAAAGTACACGCATATGTCACAAAGTACACGCACATTCCAAATGATTTGACTCAATGAAATGTGAGTTTACTTTATAAAACATGTGTGTAATTTAACAAAGTACACACATGATTTATAAAGTACACGCACATTGAAGTTGATTTGTGTTGCTGCAATGTGCGTGTACTTTATGAAATATGCGTGTAGTTTAACAAAGTACACGCACATTGAAGATGATTTGTATTGCTACAATGTGCATGTACTTTATGAAATATGAGTGTAATTTAACAAAGTACGCGCATATTTATAAAGTACACACACATTGAAGATGATTTGTATTACTGCAATGTACGTGTACTTTATGAAATATGTGTGTACTTTAACATTGAAATGTGTAGAATGAATTTTCCTTACCAATAATGATATGGTGCATCCACTGGTTGTGCTGGGCTTAGATTTGGCCGTTTTACCGAGAGAGTTGATCATAAATTTTTAAACTTCAGAAGCCTAATAATATGTAATCATATCATCAATATCGTTGATGTATCGTGTGAAAAATTCACCTAATGTGAAGTTTAAGTTGGAGAAAAGCATCATCCATAAAATGGAGTGAAATAAGTTTTAGAAAATCTTGCTTACCCTCGTCAGTGTCAAGCTCAACCGAATTCTTCAATCCCTTTGTAATATCTGATTTTCCAATCTTTACGCTGACATCAAAGTAGCGACTGTAAAATTCAGGTCTGGGGGAAGATCGATCCATTCTCTTGTTCAGTTTAATTTCCTTTTTCCCTTTCGTTATTGGATCCTAAAAATTTGACTTATATTGTTGGGGGTCATTTGAGCATCTCTAATCATCTTAAAACAAATTCTGTTTACATTGTAGTGTTTGGAAATAGTGAGATTGTTTTTATCACTCTTTTTATGATCTCTCTCTTCTATTTCACCGCTGTAGTAGGCATTGAATAAGTTCTAGAAATGTGTCTTCTTAAGAAGATCAATATGCTTCTCATTGATTTTGTTACGAATATACGACAAATCATGATACAAGCTTAAGATATTCGACCTATTTGGTTATTTTTATGAACTTCCCTTGTTGACTTCTTAGGACTCTTTTTATTTCCTTTTGTTGGCCTCTTTGGACCACTCTTATCATCAATTTCCTTTTTGGGATTCTTTCCCTTATGCACCCTTGTCTTCAAAGTCATTTCTGTTTAGTAAATGCATAAAATTTAAAGTAAAAGCATATATATTAAATTACATGCATAAAGAAATAAAGTACACACATAAAACATAAAGTACATGGATTTTATTTTGGAAAAAAAATATATTTGAATAGAGTACTGGAATGTTAAACAAAATTACATGCAATATTCTCTTAAAACTTTATACAAAAATCTCAAAAAATACAACAAATACGTAATACAATATTTCGACGAACAAATTCCCTATCGTCCGTTACGTGGTAATACTTAAGACTTGTTGTTTGACAAGTTAAAAACCAAGATTCTCTATTAGTAACAAATTCAGAAAAGAAGTGATACAATAAATCCATGCTAAACGTGCTAGCATTTTCAAAACCTCTTAAGCAATACTGCTCAATTTGTTTTGCCAAATCCTTCACCTTTGATTCAGTTACTTGAAGCTTTTGTACATCAAAAGTGCACTTAATGTCTTCAAAGTAGTAGTAAAAACCAAGTAACTTTTTCGCTCTATTATTGATGCGAAGCAGAAAATCAATGCTGTCATCGTTAGTAGTATTGACTGTCAATGTGCAAGGTTTTGTATTATTAAGATCTTCAAAGATGCACGCAATAGTTTTGTAGTTGGACATGGTTGATGGGTTGATTCCTAAACAATAACTCAACCCAGATACTTCTTAAAAACAGTGGAATATCATTCAAATGCTGCTGGCGTGGACCAAAATAACATAGGATCTACTAAATATGAAGACGAAATATATATTCCATAAAGTACATGAACATTGGAATGTACAAATTCAATCTCGATGGACGTGTACTTTCATAAAGTGCATGCGTAATACATAAAGTACACACATTACTGATTGACCAAAATAATTTGCTACATGCATTTACTTTATGTATTATGCGTGTAATTTATGAAAGCACACATAATATATAAAGTACAATCACATTTAACTGGAGCAAATCATTTTCACTTTTGCGTGTACTTTATCTATTATGCGTGTACTTTTATAAAGTACATTCATACTTTGTTCAATCAATTACCACCATAATAATATACGAACTATTAAATGCCGCTGGCTTAGACCACAATTAATACGACTTATAAAAATACACAGAGTTTGTATATACTCCCCCGTCCTTAATAAATTCCATTGGCGCAGACCACAATTAACATAAGAAGTGCAATAATACATAGAGCATGTATATATTAGCATTCCTAAATAAATGACACTAGAGCGGAACATAATTAATATAGGACCTATACAAATTCAAAGAGTATGTACATATTCGAATCTTGTATATGTTCCTAGTCCTCAATGAATGATGTATAGAGGAGGAAATTTACAGTGATGAAATACATAAATATATAGAAATCAACATGAAAAAAGTGTGTTTTGCATTAAAAATCAGGGCAATAAATGTAAAAGTTAGATTCATATTGTATTTTTTCATATCATCAACAAACACAAAGTTTTTCATCATTCCATGTATAATGTCTACAAATTTCTACATATTAGAAAACAAAATACATAATAAAATAAGGAAAAAGTTGTATAAAACCTAAGGACACAAAAATAGTACATGAAATACACAACATAACACTCAAAATACAAGGACAAATAGGTGATATCAGAAATATAATGATAAGAACACAACATATACAGAGTGTATGGTATAATATTAAAACCAAAACTTAAGAACACAATTACATTTAATTCACAATAAATTACATCAAATACATATATATAAGAATGTATTTATACCTTTTAGTTTTGTTTGGAAGAATTTGATTGAGAATGTGAATTGTTTGTTAGAATTTCCAAGATTAGGGTTTTGATCGCTTGAATTTCTATGAAGTGTGTTTGTTTTGGAATTCAAGGGTATTTATAGGTTATTATTGGACCAAAATTTGATTGGGAATGATAATCGTTTTTGAGTATTGATCGAAAAGACAATACGCTTAGGGTTTTGATCGAAGAGACGATAAACACTTTTTGATGGTTGAATTTAGTTAAGTGTGTGTATTTTTCAATTCGGGGGTATTTATATGTTGGACCTAATCATTTAAAATTTGTTGGTCCTGTATTTAGTGTCCAAAATTATTAATCTAAGGACTCGATAGTAAAAGCCCTTTAAAATTTGCGTTGGTGGGCAAATTCTCTCATCGAATACCTGCTCTACTATAGATACGTAAAGTGTTCCATTCTATGGGACTTAAAATACTTTCAATGTGCGTTTAATAGGTGCCAACCATTTTGTAATCCTATTATTCCACAAAGAAGATTTCCACCATCTTTGGTTGCGGGAAGCATGGTTTATTAACTGATATCCCATAAGGGTTTTTAAAGGGACATATGATTTTCATCCAAGTATTGAATTATCTATTGTACCAGTGTGGATGTCATTTATGCTTCTCTCAATCCATTTATACAGTAAGGCAAGTATATTCTCAATTGAAAGTGAAGTAGGGCCATCATTAAAGCTAGACGAACCAACAACATCTCTTATAAGACATAGTATGGCTAGAGGTTGTGTGGAGATTGGCTTGGAAAAATGAGATTACAAAAAGAGTATGGATTGGATATGGCAAAGAAAGGAAGGGATTTTGGCCATTAGTAAACTATGAAAGGGTTCCAGACTATTGCAACACTTGTGAAAGAATGGGGCATCACTACAAGTTCTATAAAGTTGGTAATAGTAAATAAAGGATAGGAAAAGTAGGACCCCAAGCAGAAATCGAAAAAAAATAAGGGAGAGAAACCTTTAGATTATAAGGAGAAACATAAAGAATCAATAAAAATTAAAAACTTTTTAACAATTCATATAAATGAGGAGAAGGCAGAAAATGATCCAAATGTGGAAAATAATGGAGTCAAAAGACGAAAACAAATTGACAGAGTCTAAAGTGAATGGCTCTCAGTAAGACATAATAGCGAAGGATAAATCGATAGTAGAGAATGTTGTGACAACTGTTTGTGAACATGTGGTAGATAAATAAGGAGAAGAAAATTAAACAATCAATGGGGAAAATATAAAAAAGAAGGAAAATGTCATTATACAGGAGGATTCAGTGGAAGAACAAGGATTGGAGGGATTTCAAGATGAATGGGAGATGTTGGAGAATCTAAAGGAGGAAGATAAAAGAAAATATATTGAGGAATGCTTGAACTTGTCCCCAAGACATATTCCCAAAGAAGTGGAGAAAGAAGATATTGAATAAGTGAAATTCATAACAGTTTCAACTTAAAGGAATAAGAAGAATTAAGTGTCTATTCCAAAAGTGACCAAGATATTGAGGTCACATTTAAAGGCTTCATTTTTATAAATCCCAATGATTAAGTGTCGAATATAAGGGGTATAGTAAAAAAATGTTGTTTCTAGATTCAAGAAATTAAGAAGGATGCACTATCTATCAATGGTGGCTGTATTAGAGCCTAAGGTAGATGTTTCTAAGTTGCAGGAGTATGTAAGAATGATGGGGTTTGAGTAAGGTTTCTCAGATGATCAGGGGAGAATTTGGGTGATTATTTCTTGAGGAATCAAGTATTCAATTATCTGTTAAATTCATCAAGCAATTACATTATCCTTAAATCACCACTTGTTTCAAGGTTACAACAATGTATGCACAATGTTCTAAAAGTGAAAGAAAACCTTTATAGGATTATATTCATTCATTAGCTCAAGGAATCCCTGGTTAGTGGGAGGTGATTTTAATGTAGTTTTGGTGTCTGATGAAAAGGGAGGAGGAAGACCTATAGATTTCAATGCAGTAGAAGACATTCACAATTGTATAACCCAATCAGGGTTGTTAGATGTAGGGTACGCAAGAACTAGATTTACATGCTACAATAAAGGGATGAAAATGGGAAATTTTGTCTCAAATTGGATAGGATAATTGTTAATGTGCAATTTTTTCTTGTTTTTAACACAAAAAGATGACATACTTAAACAAAAAAGCCTCAGATCACGGCCTCCATCTTACGGTTATAAAAATTGAACAACATAAAGATAAGTGAATTAGATTCCTTAGTTTTTAGACCAACCACAAAGAGTTTAAAGACATTATAAACGAGCATTGGGAGCATTATACATTTGATAACACCTTATTTACTTTGACTCTCAATTTAAAGAAGCTAAAACTAGTGTTGTCTGATTGGAGTAGAAAGATTTTTGGCAATTGTTTTTCCATAAGGCCATTGAAGTTGAGGAAGAAGTTTTTCTCAAGGGAAAATTCTCATTTAACAAATGAATAACTTATAGAAAATAAATTTTGGAAGCAAAAGGTAAATGTTAAATGGGCTATAGAGGGGGACAAAAACTCTAAATATTTTTACACCTATGTTAAGGCTAGAAGGAACCAACTATGTATTCATAAAATAAAGGATGAAAAGAGAAACTGGTGTTCAGTTAAAGAAGTCATCTCTGAAGCAACCATGAAATATTTCAAAGATCAATTTACAGAAAAAGCATGGGAAACATAGAGAATTCTGTTCTGGATTGTATTCCTTATTTTTTGAAAGATAAAGAAACTCCATATTGGTTTAATTGCCATACTCAGGGGAGGTGAAAGAGGCAGTTGTTAACTTCAATAAAAATAGATCTCTAGGTGCAGATGGTTTTACATGGAAGTTCTTTACATCTACTTGGGATATCATTGGGGAGGACGTGGACATAGCAGTGTTAGCCTTTTTTGTAGGATGTGAGATTCCAAAGATTATTTCTACCACCATTTTTGATTTGTTTTATAAAAAAATGTGCCCCTCTACTTTTAATAAATTTAGGACAATTAGCATATGTAATTTTACAAACAAGACTATATAGAAAACATTAGCTGCTAGATTGGGGAAATTCTTGCCAAGTCTTAGTTTAGAAAATAAAAGTGGTTTTGTGAAAGGAAGATCTATAGCGGATAATATTATTTTGTCCCAAAAGATTATGTCAATCATAAATCTTAAGAATGAAGGAGGAAATATTAGTGTGAAACTAGACTTGTCAAAAGCTTATGAGAGAGTATCATGGCCATTCTTGTTAAAAGTGATGAGAAAATTTGGGTTTGGGGAAATTTGGATAGATATGGCCTGAAGAATAATTTTAAATTGCTGGTTTTTATACTATTAAATGAGGAGGTTTTTTGGCTTTTTGAGTATTGAATAGGTTTGAGATAAGGAGAGCCCTTATCTCCTGATTTATTTGTGTTGTTTGTATAAGTATTTTCAAGAAAATTAAACTGTTTAGGGGAGGTTCCTTTTTTAGAGGTTTCAAAGATCCCATTAATAGTCCAAAGACCACTCATCTTGCATTCGCAGAAGATATCTTCACTTTTTCTTCTGGAACAAAGAAGTCTATTTATCTTGTGATGGAAGTTATAGAAGCATATGAGAGGAACCCTGGTCAAAATATTAATAGAAATAAAAATGTTGTGTATGTTGTTAGCAAGATGATTTCAGATGATAATGTTATGTCTACCGTTTGATAAATACAAAAGTACAGAATTATTAATTATAACATAATTACAGAAATAAAACGAAATTACAGAAATGAAATACTTACTTGTATTTGCAGAAATAATATTAGAATAGAAAAAGTAATCCGAGCCCCATTTAGAACAGTCTCCTTAAGACAAATTTATTCCCTCCACAAGGTGCCAAAGGTAATGAATAATTGTCTCCCAAGATAGAACGGATTTCCAAATTAATCAAGCAGCACAACAATGATTAATTTCTTCGAACACAATTCTGTGTTTATACTCAACCAGACCAAAGAATGATATGCAGGAATGTATGCAGTAGCAGTAGAAAAGTTTGTATTTTTCTGGGAAAAGATGTAGCATAAATTCGAAATTATTGGAGGGCAATTTTTTCAATAGTCAATTCTGTAGGGGAAATGTTTAATTTATAGCTTTTGTGTTGACTGTTGGAACAGTCAACCGAAATTAACTACCAAAACAGTTAATCAGTTAAACGAAATTAAATGTTGACTGTTGGCAATAACTGCCAACACTTTATTAATTAATTAATTAATTTCGTAATTAATTAATAATTAAAGCCCAAAAAGTTAAATAAATTCGGCCAAAAAATGTAGGAGATTTTTATAAGCCCAAGCCCAAGCCCGAGCCGAGCCGGCCGGAAGGGACGCGCGCGTGTGGACTTTTGACTGAAAGTCAACATGTGCATAGCTTTAGGTCATCTCCCCTTCAAAGAGTTGGGATACCCCAAGGCATCCAAGCCTTAGTCCATACTTGGGGTGTTATTAACTCATCAAATTTCCACTACTCTTCCAATGTGGGACAAGAGTTAAAACACACCCAATTCATTAACTTTCATTGCTTTGTGAGTCACTTTGGGGACATATTTATCATTCATAACTTATTAAAATTGGACGTATGAATATACTACGTTAATCTCCTTGCGGAGGTGAACGCGTTCGTATATGGTCCCACGATTTTCGTAGTGTGGGTCCCACCTAAATTTGAGCTCAAAGTTGCTCAAAACTCTGTCCAAAAAATTCTAGACAGTTTTCTAAAACCAATTCAAGTCCAATTTTCCAACAATCCCCCACATGAATGATATATCGCTATAAATAAAACCAAACAGATGCTAATGCAGATGCAGACACAAGTTGAGTAAAACTGAAGACTTATTGCATCGAGAGAAGTAGCCTAGTGGCCTTGAACTTTCCTTAGTGATGTACTATCAGATTTACTTGGTTAATCAGTAGACTTCACGTCCTTGAACCGTCAACCGTTTTTGTAAACCTAGACAACAGTATTCACACAATAATTCTTCAACACAGTTGGTTCTCACGTTTGTGTTCATTTTGGCCGTGAACACCACTTGGTTTCGCAAGTATTTTAAAGAATATGCCTTTCATTATTCTCATAGAAGTGGCCCCCTTCTTACTCACGTAGGTGACTTCCATAAAGAGTATTCTGCAATACCCCACTTAGACGTACTAAGATATAGATGTCATTAAAAGCATAACTTATCCTAATTTCATGGCAGATATGCATTGTCTCATCTTTGGAATGGATAGGATTAAATATCCTCCAGTGCTTACTGAATACAACGTAGTTCAGTTTTCCCATTGAACCTAGATCTTGGGATCTCCAGTCACCTAGGTTGGGTTGCCACTATATTAATTCTTATTTATTTATAGGCTTTAGACCATTCCTCTCGATGATCTTTCAACTTGCTCTCGGTTTAAACCTTTCGTTAGTGGATCCGATATATTATCTTTTGACTTTACATAGTCAATTGAGATAATTTCGTTTGAGAGAAGTTGTCTAACGGTATTGTGTCGACGATGAATATGTCGTGACTTTCCGTTATACATGTGATTTTGTGCCCTTCCAATCTCTGATTGGCTATCGCAATGTATACATACCGCGGGCACAGGTTTAGACCAATTTGGAACATCCTCTAAGAAATTTCAAAGCCATTCAACTTCTTCTCCAGCTTTGTCTAGTGCAACGAATTCAGATTCCATTGTCGATCTAGCAATGCACGTTTGTTTTGAGGATTTCCAAGATACGGCTGCACCTCCGAGGGTAAACACATACCCACTCGTAGACTTAGAGTCTTTTGTATCAGATATCCAATCTGCATCGCAATGTCCTTCAAGAACAGCTGGATATTTTGAGTAGTGCAGTCCATAGTTTTGAGTATATTTTAAATAACCCAAAACTCTCAATATATCTTTCCAGTGATCTCTTCCTGGATTACTCGTAAATCGACTTAGCTTACTTATTGAGTATGCTATGTCCGGTCTCGTACAGTTAATGATATACATTAAGATGCCGATAATACGAGAATATTCTAGTTGAGATATGCTTTCACCATTATTTCTTGCAAGATGTAAATTTACATCTACAGGTGTCTTGGTAGGACTAATATCATATTTCTTGAATTTTTCAAGTACTTTCTCTATGTAATGAGATTGAGATAATATAAGTCCATCTGATGTTCTAGAAATTTTAATTCCTAATATAACATCGGCGATTCCCATATCTTTCATGTCAAATCTACTACTCAACATTTGTTTTGTAGTTTTGACAATTTCCAAGTTACTACCCATGATAAGCATATCATCAACATAGAGGCATACAATGACATATCCATTATGAATGTATTTAAAGTAAACACATTTATCGCATTCATTAATTTTGAAACCATTTGATAACATTGCATTATCAAATTTTTCATGCCATTGCTTAGGTGCTTGTTTTAATCCATATAGTGATTTAACAAGCTTACATACTTTTCCTTCTTGTCCGGGAGCTTTGAACCCTTCAGGTTGCTCCATATAAATTTCCTCGTCTAGTTCACCATTTAAGAATGCAGTTTTTACATCCATTTGATGTATTTCGAGTCCATTAATAGCAGCTATTGCTATTAACATTCGAATGGACGTTATTCTTGTTATCGGTGAATATGTGTCGAAGTAATCCAACCCTTCCTTTTGCCTATATCCTTTAGCTACAAGTTTAGATTTATATTTATCAATTGATCCATCGGCCTTCAATTTCTTTTTGAAGATCCATTTATAACCTAACGGTTTGAACCTGGTGGAAGATCCACTAGTCCCCATGTATGATTTTGTAATATGGATTCAATTTCACTATTAATTGCTTCTTTCCAATTGGAAGCATCGGGTAAGGATATAACTTCTTTATACGATTGAGGTTCATTTTCTAACAAATATGTTAGAAAATTCGGACCGAAAGAAGTCGAGATTTTTGCTCTTTTACTACGTCTTGGTTCATCCTCTATTGATTCAATAGGTTGATGAGTACCACTTGTAGTAGCTTGATTTGTCCTTTTAGAAGGACCAGATTCTCGGGTCATGTTATACGGGAATTCATTTTCAAAAAATGAAGCATACCTCGATTCAATAACCATATTTACATGAATGTCCTAAATCTCAGATTTACAAACTAGAAATCGATATGCACTGCTATTAGTATCATAACCGATGAATACAAAATCCACGGTTTTTGGCCCTATTCTTACCTTTTTAGGTTTAGGAACCATCACTTTGGCTAAGCACCCCCACACTCGTAAATATTTATAGGAAGGTCTTCGACCTTCCATAATTCATAAGGTGTCTTGTGAGTCTTTTTGTGAGGTACTTTATTGAGAATGTAATTAGCAAAAAGTAAGGCTTCCTCCCACAAATTTTGTGGAGCTCCTGAACTTAATAACATTGAGTTCATCATTTCTTTCAAAGTACGATTTTTGCGTTCAGCAACACCATTCTATTGAGGAGAATAAGGAGCGGTTGTTTGATGAATAATCCCATTTTCAGAACAAAATTCCTCAAATGGATATTCATATTCACCTCCTTTATCACTTCTAATAGCCTTTATCGTTTTGCTTAATTGATTCTCAACTTCATTCTTATACTGTTTAAATGCATTAATAGCCTCATCTTTACTATGTAACAAATATACATAGCAATGTTTTGTGCAATCGTCAATAAAAGTAATAAAATACTTTTTCCCACCTCTAGTTTGAACAAATTTTAAATCACAAATATCGGTGTGAATTAAATCTACAGGTTCAGTTATCCTTTCAATAGAATGGAAAGGTAATCTAGCTAATTTAGATTCCACACAAATTTCACATTTATGATTTTTATCAATATTAAATTTTGGCAAAAATTCCAAGTTAATTAATCTACGCAGTGTATCAAAATTAACATGTCCCAATCTAGCATGCCAAATATTAGATGACTCAATCAAGTAAGAAGAACTAGCAATTTCATTCATTGAAACAGATGTTTTTGGGGTTACAGTAAGAACATTGAGTTTAAAGAGCCCCTCATTTAGGTAGCCCTTTCCTACATACATGTCATTTTTAGACAACACAAAGCGATCATACACAAACACAAGCTTGAAACCATTTTTAGTAAGGAGAGATCCAGAAATCAGATTCTTTCGGATATCAGGCACGTGAAGAACATTGTTGAGAGTAAGTTCCTTTCTAGAAGTCATTTTCAGAGTTATCTTTCCTTGTCCCATCACCTTCGAAGTGGAAGAATTTCCCATAAAGAGATTTTCTTCATTTTCCAAAGGCTTATAGGTGGTGAACATTCATTTGTTTGCACAAATGTGTCGTGTGGCTCCAGTATCCATCCACCATTCCTTGGTATTTCCAACCAAGTTACATTCAGAGACCACGGCAAAAAGATTCATATCCGCCAAATCATTGGTGATATTCTCACGCTCAGTTACATTTGCTTGAGAGTTATTTTTATTTTTCTTCTTAGGCTTACGACACTAGCTTGAGCGGTGTCCAGATTTACCACAATTGTAACATTTGCCTTTGAACTTTTTCTTGTTTTGTTTTGAAGTGCCTTCCCCATCATACTTTTGTTTGTTCTTCTTGGGACCTTTAACAACATGGACCTTCGTTTCCATTGGATTCTTACCACTTTTCTTTCGAGACTCACGGTTGTCTTCTTCGATTCTCAGCCTGACCACCAACTCCTCCACATTCATCTCCTTTCGCTTGTGCTTGAGATAGTTTTTGAACAAAGTCCAAGATGGTGGCAACTTTTCAACAATTGCAGCAACTTGGAAAGTTTCACTAATTGACATTCCTCCAGCATGAATGTCGTGGAGGATCACTTGGAATTCTTGTACTTGCGAGATCACAGATTTAGAATCAACCATTTTGAAGTCCAGAAAACGCCCAACGATAAATTTCTTCATCCCAACATCTTCAGTTTTATACTTCTTTTCCAAAGAATTCCATAATTCCTTGGATGTTTTGATCGTGCAGTAGACATGGTACAATGTCTTGTCCAAGTAAGACAAAATATAATTCCAGCATAGGTAGTCCGAATGCTTCCAAGCATCGATAGCAGCAACCTTTTAAGCGTCATCTCCCTCTTGAATAGAGGGGAAATCTTCATATACAAACCTGCCCAGTTGGCAGGTAGTGAGATAGAAGTACATTTGTCCTTGCCAACGTTTGAAGTCAGCCCCAATGAACTTTTTCGTTTCTCCCCGTGTGGCATAGATACGGGTTCAGTCACATTTGTGTTGGTGACAATCATTTTCGTAGGAGTAGTGTTCGTACTTTGCGATTCCATTTCTGTTACAAAAACAGAATTTTTATCAATGATAAAATTCATATATAATGAATTAACCAAAACAGAATACAAAATTCTGTGCACCAATTTCCTCCAAATATAATTCATAAATGAATTCCAAAAGAATTCCAAATAAAATTCAGAATTAAACTATAATATAAACAGAATTCCGTACAAAACAGAATTAAGTATAAAATCTGTCACACTAATTTTTAATAATAAAAAGAATTCTGTACAAAACAGAATTATAATTTAAAGATTAAAATTTTTACATAAACATATTTTAACAAGAATACACAAATATAATTTTATTTTCTAAAACAGAATATAAAAACAGTATAGAAATTAATTTCTATATCAAAACTGTTTTACTAATTTCAACAATAAAGCAGTAAATTAATTCATTTTATTCTGTCAAAATAGATTTATTTCCAACAAATAAATTTCTGTAATAAAAAAAATTATTTACACTAAAAAATAGTAGAACTTTATAAATTTGTCTTAAGATTGTTATTATCTACTGTTTAATAAATACAAAAGTACATAATTATTAATTATAATATAATTACAGAAATAAAATGAAATTACAGAAATGAAATACTTACTTGTATTTGCAGAAATAATATTAGAATAGAAAAAGTAATCCGAGCCCTATTTAGAACAGTCTCCTTAAGACAAATTTATTCCCTCCACAAGGTGCCAAAGGTAATGAATAATTGTCTTCCAAGATAGAACGGATTTCCAAATTAATCAAGCAGCACAACAATGATTAATTTCTTCGAACAAAATTCTGTGTTTATACTCAACCAGACCAAAGAATGATATGCAGGAATGTATGCAGTAGCAGTAGAAAAGTTTGTATTTTTCTGGGAAAAGATGCAGCATAAATTCGGAATTATTGTAGGGCAATTTTTTTAGTAGTAAATTCTGTAGGGGAAATGTTTAATTTATAGCTTTTGTGTTGACTGTTGGAACAGTCAACCGAAATTAACTGTCAAAACAGTTAATCAGTTAAACGAAATTAACTGTTGACTGTTGGCAATAGCTGCCAACAATTTATTAATTAATTAATTAATTTCGTAATTAATTAATAATTAAAGCCCAAAAAGTTAAATAAATTCGGCCCAAAAATGTAGGAGATTTTTATAAGCCCAAGCCCAAGCCCAAGCCCAAGCCCAAGCCCAAGCCGGAGGGACCCGCGCGCCCGCGCGTGTGGACTTTTGACCGAAAGTCAACCCGTGCATAACTTAGGTCATCTCCCCTTCAAAGAGTTGGGATACCCCAAGGCATCCAAGCCTTAGTCCTTACTTGGGGTGTTATTAACTCATCAAATTTCCACTACTCTTCCAATGTGGGACAAGAGTTAAAACACACCCAATTCATTAACTTTCATTGCTTTGTGAGTCACTTTGGGAACATATTTATCATTCATAACTTATTAAAATTGGACGTATGAATATACTACGTTAATCTCCTTGCGGAGATGAACGCGTTCGTATACGGCCTCACGATTTTCATAGTGTGGGTCCCACCTAAATTTGAGCTCAAAGTTGCTCAAAACTCTGTCCAGAAAATTCTGGACAGCTTTCTAAAACCCAATTCAAGTCCAATTTTCCAACAGATAAGGCTTCTATTCTCTCAAATAGAGCCCATATCTCAGTGAAACGACCTCCTTTCACATTTTTGGGATGTCTAATTTTTAATGGTAGAATAAAAACTATTTTTTTTAGGAGTTGATTAAAAAAACCATGAACAAGTTATCTAGTTAGGCAATAAAAATTCTATCTTCTGGTGGAAGGTTGGAGATTATAAAATGTGTGCTCCAGGAGTATCCTCATGTATGAGTTAACAACTATTAAACCTCCAAAAAAGTCATTGCCATTATAGAAATCCTTTTCGCCAACTTTTTTGAGGGTTTATAGAGGGTAAATGTAAAATGAAATGGAAAAAATTATCATAATTATGTACCCCAATTAATGACGGAGGATTGAGTATAAAGTCTATTTTAACTTTTGATAAAAGCTTTTGGGATGAAATTGTGGTGGTGCTTTAGATCCAAAAAGTCTTTGTGGGAAATTTTATATGGGAAAAATATTGTAGAAAAAAGAATCCTTATCAAAACTCAGTTTAGAATTGGATCCTGTACATGGAGAAGAATGTTCGATGTCAGAGAAAATGTTAAATCTAATGTGCAGTGGTTGATTGGGAAGGGAAATATAAGCCGCGCTTAGGATAGCTAGTCTAGAAAAGTAAAATGGAGTTAAAATATGTTGTTAGAGGTAGATATCAAGGAGAAAGAGGTTTTAGGAGAAGATAGATTATGGAGTTTGACAAAAATATCAGAGCTTATCCCATGTAAAGAGTCTCAAATAGTGTAGGAAATTATGGTTTTGACTAGATCTATAGCAGATTAAATGGTGTGGACTCTAGATTCCAAAGGAAAGTTTAACATTTATTTTGCTTGGAATAAAGTCAGGGAAGATAAAACTACATATTGGTCTAATAAATTCATTTGGGGTAAAAATATTCTTGGTAAGATATCCGTGTTTATGTTGAAAATGTTAAGGGATATATTGTTGGGGGATGATGATATAGCTAGAAAAGGTATAAGGGCACCCTCAAAATATAGTTTTTTCTTCACTATGTAGAAGATGTGCATAACTTTTTTGCATGGTGACATTGCAAATAAAATATGGGATCATTTTAATGGGATTTTGGGAGTGTGAGCAATGGGATATGGCATTAGATTATTAATGATAGCACTACACCAAAAATAGTAATCTGACACGGTTTAAAACTGTGTCAGATCAAATCTGACACGATTTTGAACTGTGCCAGAATCATCTATTCCAAATTGAAATTTTTTTCCTGGCACGGTTTAAAAGTGTGTCAGATCCTGTCAAACAGGTTCACTTCTGGCACACTTTTAAACCATGCCAAAATTTGATATTTCTGGCACACTTTTGGCAAAATTTGTAACTATGCCAGATTAAATACCTTTTGGTACACTTTTGGAACAATTAAAATCGTGCCAAAATTTGGTTCGCTTTTGGCACGGTTTTGAACGGTGCCAGATTTTCAAATTAGTAAAAAAAATTATAAGTAATATTACAAAAAAAATTAATTAATCCTACATATTGAGTAACAAAGAATTAATGAGTAACTTTAGCTAATTAAATCTTCTGGACAAATTTACAGATGAATACTATTTTTATAGAAAACTCAGAGAGCCAAATTGATTAAAACAAAAATAAGAACAAGTAGACAAAAAATCCCCAAAATAAAAATAATGAAAGAACCTAAAGCCTTATAGAGATGGCTACAAGAAACTAAAGTCTTTGGTTGAGTATTAGACTAATGATACCCAAGCCAAGGATAATCAAAAAAGAAAAAGTGGGGATTTTTTTAGATGCGAATGAAATAGATACATATAAGGAGCATAAGTAATAAAAAGCAAATCCAAATGTGGATCATAGAGACCCATTGGTAAAAAGTTCGCAACTTTTCATCATCCAAAACACCATGATCTCTATGCAAATAAAACGCTCTTGCATCAACTTCATGAGGCTTTGTCGACATGAATCAACTTCACATGCACCTGTTATAAGCTTCGGTAATAGAACCCCAAAAGTAAAAAATTAGTCTTCTCGTACAACTTACACAGCGATGACCATGTACTGCATCTGAGCTGCCTCAATCATCAACTAGCCACTAGTCAGAAGACGAAACTTAAAGTGGAAACTATCAAACCAATTAATCCCAAGGTTAGAAGATTCACCAATCTCTGTTATTTATAGAAACACAAATAATTAGTTATGTAATTAAATTGCAGCATCATGAAAATACAATCTATGTATAAATTAACTGTGCGACCATTACATTATGCAACAAGCTTTGTTATTTTGTTTACCTAGTTTTTAGATTTTAAACTGTGTTTATGTGACTAGTTGAGCATGTTCACTAGTTGGACCCAACATTATATACACCCAAGTAAGGAACTTAGCAGTCATAAGTTGTGATATAACATGTAAGAAAGAGAATTTAAAAACAATATGAAATTGACTACTTATTAATGAAGGTGTTGGAGTTGAACCACATGAACATGAGAGACAGAGAAAGTATCAAACCATAGTAAACCATTGTGAGCAAGTGGTACTCTATCAATTCAAACAAAACCCAGTTAGCTATTGCCCCACCAAGGACTCTTGCTGATATTTTTGTTTTCCTTTATAAAAACTCATCATCAACGAGAAAGAGAGATTAATTTAGGGATTTCCTCTATGGACATCTAAGAACATCAAAAAACCCAAATTGCAATTGATTGTTTAATTTTGAATCACTAGTGAAAGTATGGATGCTAATAAAGAATATAGCAGTGTATGAAAATAGAATCCATACGCTCACTAGTGATTCAAAATTAAACGATCAATTGCTATATCATTAAATTAAATTTATTTATAGATCAACAAGTAGACCGTTGAATTAAATTTCATAATATATAGAAACGATGCATTAGCGCAAAACTCAATAATGACAAGGCCACTAGTGACTGGTGTGGTAAATGTATAAACTATGTATTAACAAGCTATGATCCTCAGAAGAGAGAACAAAATAGTAAGTCTGGTATATAAAACGAAAATAGATTATTGACCTCTTCTTTGAGAAGTGACACTACTTCCACATTTTATGCTGCCAACATCTTGTCCACGATATCCAGAGAACCTTCGTTTGTGCTGATATTTGCTTTGATCAGCAGACTTAGGCATACCAATTAAATGGAAGGCGTTTCTGTCCAAATTAGAAATGCTTCCATCAACACTCAACGAAGAGATAAAATACATAGTGCACCTACCAAAATTCAGGTTGATCCCACTATTGATCCGCTTATACATCATTTTCACTTTTTGTTTCAACTGCTGCTGAAACCTCTATTGCTAATGTTAGAGGAAGTAATAATTCGATTGTGGTATCTGTTGAAAAATTTGAATAGGAGATGAGATTTCCATTAGAACTGGTTTCAAGTGATGGGATTTCCAAAGAGAGATAATACACATACATATATATATATATATAAGGGTAGTTTAGATTAGATGGAGGCGTAACCCCTTTTGGAGTACAATAATGATAAGTTAATCAAGAAACACCTTTGACTAAATGAAACACACAATCATGATCTGGTGAAAATGAACTCAGGTTGATCTTAGAAATCTCTCGTGTATAACTCAAAAGATAATAATGAACTCATAAGTAACTCATTTAGAGGGAGAGAGAAATAAGCATCCTAGATACACCTTGGCAGGCAGCCAAACAGCCCAACCACCCTCAAAGGTCTCTATCAAGTATTAAAGCTTCGTAATAAATGACAATGGTGGGTGAGTAAACTCTCTGGTTTGTAATAAAATCTCTTTCTGATGTATATTCTCTCTAGTGATAACTTCTGAACTCTAAAAAAGAACACCCTTTTCCCAGAGGTGGCTGGGTCCCTTAAATAGCCCCCACGCCACTCTCGAGATAACTCAGCCATTAATAACTATGAAAGACATCCCTCATACTTTATGTCACAAACATTAAAATCCCGATGCCCTAGTTAGCTCCACGTCATAAATATTAAATGCTAAGACATGCCTTTTGCCTAACCACTGTGTGTCTGGGGGATATCATCATAGAGGTGGCTCACCAACTGTCTGACAACCCCAAATACCACGGTGGTTTACTCAAGTGCAGATTTGATGTGGCCTATCTGGCTAGTGACATCACATAAAGTAGATGTGACATTAAGTAGAGGGTTATTTGGTTCACAACTCAACGCCCAATGGAACTCAAGGCTGCTCTGCCTGCAGTTCCACGGTCAGGGTCTTTTGGTATTTCACCAGGTGTATTTAAAATGGACTGGACAAGCCCCAACGGTGCATCACTTATCAATCCTCCAAACTAAGTCCCTCTCAAGTTACCTTGGCGAGGTCATTCGATAGAGCATGAAAGCTCTCCCGGGCCCTACCAAGCCTGGTCTCTCGCGAGTACCGTTTGACCTTACACTGAATGCCATTATAATCATTACATCATTACAATTGTTACAGCTCGTAGTCAATATAAACAAAAAATACAACACGACTAAGTAACACAACAAGATAAAGTATGAGCTTCCACGCCGGGCTACCATGCTGAGATGCCTCGCCTGAACCGCCTCGTTGTCTTAATACCAAACATTGTTGTTTAGTGGGGGGATTATGTCTAATCTCAAGATTGCTGTCAAGCCCCCCTATATATATATATATATATATATATATATATATATATATATATATATATATATATATATATATATATATATCAGAACGCAAAATATGATGCAACTCCATCAGATATGACCAACACAATTGAATCAAAACCATAATAACTAGATGGGAATAAAATCAAACCTTATCTTCACGTTAAATCTCGCGAATATCGGAATTGGAATTACTCCACATTAGTATCTTCATGGTCAGCCCATGGATACTCATGCTTCTTTAACTTCGTTACCTTCGAAGACACTATTACTACTCTAATCAATGTCCTGTCCATTCGTGCTCTACCTAGGCCTAAAAAATCCTAAGGTGGAGTTTTACAACACAAATTTCCACTAACAATAATTGCAACCATTCTACCAAATTACGATAACTAATCACTCTTAATCCTCTATCAATATTAATCATATTAATACACGCAGAAATAACATATATTTTATATGTAATGATCTCAATTGCATTGAAGAGATCCTAATTGGATTAAATTAAAAAACAAGGGAGCACTCAAAAGGTGGGGAAAGAAGGGTTGATATTCTGGAAGGAAAAGGAGGTCACCAATACGCAACATAACATGAACCTGGTAATAACAACCCGTTTTGTTGTGAGATTAGAATACACCCAATTCACAAATGATGTGTGACACGCCGACTAATTAAATACCGGGTAGCTACTCCTTTATTCAAATTAATACAAAATGTCAAGTTGGTTCAGTTCATAGAATCACCGTCGAAATACATATTTATAATTACTAGCCACCTAGTATTTAAAAAGTGAGTTGTCAATTTTAATTAAATCCGATTAACATACAATATATTTAAATTATGAAATTTTAATAACACAACCACAACACAGTTACAATAGAATAATAATGAAATGACAATGAATCTGGAGGAATACTCCTCTAATAATCTGAATGCTGAATACAACCGAATACAAAGTCTGAATCACTAAATAGTTACAACCCAAAATCTGAAAATAAAACTGAGTAAGTAAGATGTCTCTAAAATAAAAGGGGCGACATGCCCTACAGATGAGTAAAATAGAGTCAAGGTAGAGAGTGGAGGCGTCTACTATCGAGGTCCTGTAACTTCCACAGTAGCTACAGCACGTCACCGGAATGGAACTCCTACACTTGGTGTCCTTGTGGCTGGGCACCTAAAAGGTTTTACAAGCAAATAGATTTGAAAGCAAACGGGTCAGAGCCCGATTGTGAGACAGTTTAAAATACAGCAAGTGTTTAATATCATTAAACAGTGAATATAAAATACATGATAGTGCGTGCACTCACATGAGTTCCTCACCTCTCAACTAATCGTGCACACCTATCGTACCCGTACCCTTACCCGTTCTAGATATTCAACTATCAAACTAGTCCAATTCAATATATATTACTTTTACTATACTAATCATGGTTTAATTCCTGACGCCTTACTATAAACTGAGAGTTTTACCTTCATTCCTCAAAATTAGTTTATTTAATTACTAAGTGTTTTCCCCTTTTTAACTCTACAAAGATATTACATTAATTCACACTTGTACTTATATAAAAAGTTCATTTCAATAATTTAGTATATCAATCTCATCATAATATACAATAATGGCACCCCTAGACTAAGCTGCGGTGCACACATACTCTGCTATCAAATCTCGGTACATCACGTACATAAGGATCACGCATTTCGAATCTCTCAGGAACCGTTTCGATAAATAACAAGCACATATAATGGAGGCGAACATAGTTCACATTACATGGGTCATGCACATACCTACACTCCCATGATCAGCAGACTTATTAACTTCTCAATAAGCCCTTCTCTGACCTATGTCCTCGAGGTACCAATCTAAATCCCCCTCGTAGGCACACAAAGATTAGATGGTCCTGATCGAACGTCGACCTCCCGTGATAGCAGGTATGGTAGGTATGTTATACACAAATAACTACATATACCAAGAATTCACACATCTTAGGTATCCCATAATATTAATAGATGTATATTTCTCATCCCTATACCGTCATTTAATGTTACATGTTTACAAGTCCCCGATTTATATACATTAAAGTTATCAACTCTTCTCATGTCGTAATTTTTAGTTACTTATACCCTAACCCATAGATGTCATCTGGTTTACTACTTAATTCTAAGTTTTAATCCTCAACGTACTCAACTCTCACAACTATACCCATTGGTCAACAAGGGAAGGTTATCACTCAGTTAAATAAGTCTAATGGGAGTTTGAAACAAAATTAGGCCTAAAAAGGCCATTCTATCAACTCGTTAGAAATCTCGTTCGAACGAGGTTGTTCCAACGAGGGTCATTCGAACGAAGTCTTCGAATGAACTCGTTAGAAGGGATACTGTCATCTTGTTAGAAGCTCGTTCGAACGACCTGGGCAGGTCTTCTAACGAGATGGCAGAACACGCCCAGAAATTTCCCAACTCGTTTTTCTTCACTTCCTCTTTTCAAGAATCCATTCTAAGATCATCCCAATTAAGTTTTATTGTTAGTAAACTAATCTAAGTCCTCCTAGGTCGCTTCTTAACATATTATTGGGGTCAAATCTTCCTAATCAACATGTAATTAACATAAATTCCCAATTTCCACCCCAAACCCTATGAATATGAACCCAGAATTTAAATGTATTTAAAGACTCCTTATTACTCCATTTTCAGATCATCAAAAGTTATGTTTTGTGTATTGAATTCCTCCATAAGCATTTTACATACAATTCCTATCTCAAAATCATAAGTTTGACCATAATCCCATTTGTTTTCCTCAAGACTTTATAGGCAATTAAAGTTTTTTACACTAAACATGGAGGAAATATTCACTGAAATTAATAACATTAAATCACTTGCCTTAGATTTGTTCTTCAAATTTGTTGCCGGTGTTTCAAGGTTGATTCTTCCCTCTTTTTGGTCACAATCTCTTCCAAAATGATGATGGGGAGATGGTTTTGTTTGGAAACCCTTTTCCCTCTTTCTAACTTCTCTCAAAAACTTCCGTAGCCCACTCTCTCACTTTTTGACTGATAATGGCCTTAGTGGATCTTTTAATAATATCTAATTTAACACTAAAATTCGTGGGTTTTAATCCCTTAATTTTTAAAATTACCAAAATACCCTTATAAGTTGGCGGTTTGGCCTAAAAATGCCCCGGGACCCAAACTAAACTCCCGACTAGTGTTTTCTGACTATTTCGACCCTTCCGAACACGTTGACGCACTCAAAATGATCATTCGGTTGATAAAAATATAATTTACTTTCTAATTTAAATAAATTCATTCCTGACGCGACTGACACACGCGTTCCAACTAAATTTCCCAAATTGTCGTATTTCTGCCTCGTGACAATTTAAATTTTTTCAATACTCATATATTACCATATATATACTCAGAAATATTCAATTTTAACATCATAATCAAATACTAACTCACATCTCACTAGTATTTATATCCGGATTAATTCCCAATTAATTCTCATTTAATTCAATCAATCCCTTAAATAAAAATCAATAAAATTACGGGGTATTACATGATGTACAATTAAACGTGTTCACATTATAATCGGTGAGTTTTAATAATTGCGTAATCAAGAACAGAATATGATGGCTCTAGAATACGATGAAAAACCCCTTGAATCAATATATTATATATGCTAAACATTGTATAACAAAACCCTTACCAGTCCATGTAAGTAAAAGTTGATAAGTAGTTGACGGGCTTGGTATAGAGCATTGGGTGGTAATAGTAATGAAATTTACTATTGGTAAATTTTCACAGCATATTTTAGTCATCATACATAAAATGCACATAAGTAATACTCCCTATGTCCCAAATGGCAAACTTGTTTATCTCCCTCTTATTTTCAAAAGCATATTCTCAAAGCACATATTTTTCTCCCAGTAAAAATTGGAAAAAGGAGCACTTTTAGAAAAAAATAAAGAATATTAGAGATTATTGTAATTTTTCCTTCTTGAATGAATTTAGAGAAATGATCAGAATTTTTGGCCTTGTTAAATTACTATAATGAATTTAAAGAAATGATGGGAACTTTTGGTCTTGTTACCTTACTATAATGAAATATTTGGCCTTGTTAACTTACTATCATAAAGCTTATGATTATATACAGCGGGATTAAAAAATATACACAGGTTAGACAACATGCAAGCTTAAGATCATAACCTAATCAAAGTTAAGAAATGCAATTATAGTTCAACCGAGGTGAGATAATATCAAACGGAGACTTGAGGATTCACTAGAACCGATGATTCCAATTCTAATAAATAGAAAGAAATGAAAAAAAAAATCTTTGCATAAACCGTAATATGATTCTGTTTCATTATTATAGTGTTTATTTCTGTAAAGACGTCAGTTTCTTTTTTTGCACAAGCCTTAATATGTTTACTCATCCAAACGAATTTTTTTTTTGGATTCCCTACCTATATAACCACAACAGCATGTTGAATATCGTCTTCTCAAGCAACCATTGGTTGTGTCATCGAGGGCGTGGACATGGAAACCATGGAGTCCGGGCTTAAGGCCAGAAATATTTCGAGTAACTGTAGTTGGACCTGCGGCATTTAATCAACAGAACAGTTTTAATCCCATATATTTTAGTAAGATTGTATACATGTCATTTATTAAAGTAAAATATAATTTAATGTTACCATCACCTTCTTCACTAAAGAAGATGGTTCCACTGACACCTGCATTGCTGCTGAGAACTGCAACAACCTTCACCATTGTTATTTGAAATATAAAGAAATGATAATAACAATTCTGTATCAGTAAGATATATGGGTATGCGTTTGTTTATATGTTGTTGAAATCCAACCACAAGTAGAATAGATATAAGGATTATTAAGTTCATATGACTATTGAAAGACTAAGTAAGAGCACAAGAGCAATTTAAAAAATCTCTGAAATAGGGTAAAATATTTCCACCTATTTTGGAGATAACTTTGTCAAAAATTACCAAAATTATTGAGCATACAGGTAGTCACAATGCATACAAATAATTCTAAAATAGGCATAATCATGCATAGTGATTATATCAAGAGTTGGGATCCGAGGGGAAGGTATATACTAAAGATGTGCATCAATGTGTTGGAATCTGAGTGGAAGGTACATTGCCTCCTTTATTGATACGAGTGTGAGGTGTGGTCATATCAAGATCTCGAAGAACCATTTTGACCACTGCCACGTGGAATAGTAGAAGAGTAATAAAAGAATACACATAAAGGTATTCAAACATCCAATGAATTATGCACTTATCAACTATTAAACTGGAACTTATGATTAAGATAAAACAAGTCAAATTCTGAAACTGAACTGCACTTCTCAACCATTATTAAGATTGATTTAGAGGTTGGGGGAATAGTTAAGCTACCAAGAGAGATTGATAGCTTGTAAATGATGAAATGACGTGAGCATATGTTGGCTAATATGTTGCATATAGTCTGGAGTGCCATTAGATATGCAATTTATCATTACGAGATCATTAACTTAATAATATAATTACATGATCAATAACTTAACAAATGAATATTGAGTGAGAGAGTGCTAACATTGGTGTTCATTTTCATTTACAATCTATAGTTGTCTTCTCTATGAATCATCAATTGTCTACTCCACCTGCGAAACCACAATTTAAATCAGTTGCATAGTAATGGATTCAAATTGAACTAGAATCTTAAACATTATAAGCATCCATTTATTTTGAGTATTCATTTGATGATGAATGAACTATGGAGATTGATGGATAGAAAAATGTAATCTTGGAGATTGATGCATTTGGTTATTACCTCAAACTTGGAAAGTTCGAAAAAGAGGTTTGCATGCCATGACGCCAGCGAGTCAGACCCCTACAATTCACACGGCAAGCCCAATAAAATCACATATCGTTCACATTTAAGTTAATATTGCACACTTACATTAGGTGATAACACATGGGAATAATTTATTGTATAATCTTGGAAGGATAAATAAGAAGGATATAGTGGTAGGGAACCATGACTCGTAGTCCATTAGATGAAACTATGGAAAGAAATGCGGATCCCAGTCAAGTTGAGTGGTTTGGAGACAGATTTGTTGGCCCGATTATTAACAAAATAAAGATGATGATAATTATTACTTGAACCCATGAGAGATGAGTAAAAGGAGAAGGACATTATAACTCAGAAGAATGCATAGATATGTAGCGTTGCGTATCTAAAAAGAAAAAACCTACAATAAAATTAAGGACGGTAAAATTAATATATATAGACTAGTTGGAATCTAGTTAGACTAGATTCTAAGCTTGGTGTTATAGTTGTTTATCAAGTTAGTTATCAAGATACATACATTGTTAAAACACTGTGCCATTTTATACAACCTATTAAACTCAGTAGAAATCACACATAGATTTTCTTTCCTTTCTTAGAGTACAAATAATTTCTTTTCCCTCCACTCTTTCCAATCTAAACAGAGTCCAAGTGATCCTGAAGAACAAGAGGAAAGTGAATCTATTATGCAGTTTTCTAGGTCTTTAACTGGAGGTATTAAAAGAATGATAAAGTTATTTGTTCCTTAGGATTTTCTCCATAAGAGGAAAGTGAATCTATTATGCAGTTTGTCAGATCTTTTAGGGGGAGGTAGTAAAAGAATGATAAAGTTGTTTATTCCTGAAGTTTTTCACAACTAAATCAGAAAATAAAAACCAAAAGAAAATATAAATACTTACAGTGGAACAAATGTTTTGAAAGTGTATCATTAGGTATATACTAAGCAACAAGCAACCTCTCATCACCGTCATAACAATACCCAATAAAATTATCAACTCTTATATGTCTCAATATCCTGACTCCCAATGCTTCATCCTTCAAACAAAAAAGGAAGGAACTCTAGCAGTTAGTCTCTAACACTTGAAAAGGCTAGCATGTGATCAAATTTTTTTTGTACCACTCAATTGAATATAACAATTATGGATACTATTACATGCAATTACATCATCATACAATTTGTTGAATATAAGATCCATACTCATAGTCGTATTATCACACATCAATGATTATATAACAAGACAACAAACTAAGCAATGAAAAGTCTTGGATTGCACATTAAACTAACCCTAAAAAACAATAGATGTAGTTTTCTTTTGTCTAGTTTCAAGTTTCTAAGTGGATTGTAAAACTTTGCAATTCTTTTTATAGTTACTCAAATTTAACATTAAACTTAACATACACAATTATACAAGAATCATTTGTTGTGAATGTGTCATTAATATTGACCCCATGAATGTGATGAAGCATATGGATACATTAATTACGTTGCATCATTTATATGATATCTTTGTAGTAATTTCACATTATGAAACGTAGTGAGCTGAGCAAAGATATCAAGGTGTGCCAAATTGTTTTTGTTGGGTGCAAATTGATGTTTTTAATATCTATAGTTCAAATGGTATTATTCAGATTTTTATGTTATGAATAGTAAAAGCACCAAATTAAAAAAATAACTCCAAAAATACTTGGACATTTTTTCAAACACGTAACATACAACTTATAAAGCAATAATAGATACACATAGAAAAATGATAGAACCAAAGAAACAAATTCAAAATCAAAGGAAGAAAACCAGAGCATGTTTAAAACACACACACACACACGCACACCCAATACCACAATGACATAAATGAATCCAGCGATTTAACCTTTGGAATACTCTGTTATTCTACTCATGTCAAACTATTTGTTATATCGACAACTTTGTGCTATATGCCAATGTTTTGAAAATGAAAATAGGTAGAGAGACACAAATAAGACATAAAGTAACCCAAATATGCAAAATAAATATACTACTGTTTTTTAAAAAACATAAAGAGAGATGAGAGTATGCGTGATTTACAAAAGCCTAAAAATAAAATTATAATCACCAAATCAATACCTGCAAAAACAAGACACAAAATGATTTAAGAAAAAATAAATCCTAACGGTTGAAACACAAAAGAACCCTATACTAAAACCATAAATCATTTGAGCTTGATATGTTGAATTTGAACACCTACCTTGGATAACTAATAAACAAACAATATAAAAAATATAGAGAATGAGAAAGAGGGAATACCCGAGAAGATATTCGTGTGAGAGAAGAAATTTGTGTGGGAGAAGAAAGGCTGGGCACCCAAAAAGTGAGAGACGAACGTCGAGCGAGAAGGTTAGAAAAATGAGAGGGATGAGTGAACGCGAGACTCAAAGACAGTAGTGTAATTTTTTAAGGCATTTTATATTTTAGTCAAGTGTACTCAATTTTGGCACACTTAAAAACTGTGGCAAATTTTGGCACTGTTTTAAAGTGTGCCGGATTGTCATTAAACCGTGCCAGAATTTGACACAGTTTAAAACTGTGACAGAGTTTTAATATTAGAGCATGCCAAATTACTATTTTTGGTGAAGTGTAGTTGGACAGTTGTCTCATTTAAAGAACTATTAATGAAAATTAGTTATTCTCATTTCATCTTTTATATATTGGTAAATCTACAAGTCTAGAAACAAAGCCAAATATGAAGGCATTAAAATGCTTGTAAATAAAATAATTTATGAAATATGTGAATTGGTGAAATTTCAAAGTCTTGTCTGCCATATTTTGCCTAATGGTACTCTCCTGCATCGTATTAAAGTTGAGTGATTCTACTGTAACCGAACTTTCAATTGAAAGTTCATGGACTGAAATAGGTCTCAAGTTTTTATTTGTTGGTTTTTGGGTCCCAATCTCAAAAACCAACCAATAAAAGTTTGACAACTCTTTCAGTCCATGAACTTTCAGTCCAAAGTTCAGTTAGAATAAAATTTTTCATTAAAGTTTTTTTTTCTAGAAAGAAGAAAGTCTAGCATCTCTTATAAATTCATAAAATGGAATCCTCCTCCTATAAACTATTTAAAATTAAATGTTGATAAATTCTCAAAGGGAAATCTAGGTCAAACTGAAGGTGGGGGTATATTGAGAAATCATAAAAGGTGAGTTTATAACGGCCTTTTCAATTTTTATGGAGAAAAGTCAAACTTAAAAGTAAAAATATTGATCATGCTTCAAGGTATCAAATTTTGTAATGATTTGAAGGATTACAATATGCTTATAAAATCAGATTCAAAATTTTAGTTGATATAATGAATAGATAAATGGAAATATCTTTAGCAAATGATAGTATATAACTAAAGTTGACATCACAACACAACGTCGACATTTTTCGCACTCACACGACGGCACATGTATAATTTATTAATGTGTTAGCCATTTATTTATTTTGTATTATCTAGATTAATGTAGACACATATGTATTTTGTCAATACATGCATTTAGTTGGTTCATGTATGTAGACACATATGTATTTGGTCAATACATACATTTAGCTGATTCATATATTAGGAGATTGTTGAATAAAAGTTCGAATGGAGTACATTCAAAACATCATTTCAATCTTTTTCTCGTATATATATAACCCTTTCACTTTTTGCTTTTATTCGCTTGATGTTTTCAATTTAACATCGTATGAAAGACATCAATATGAATTTACTAATGGCACAAATGGGGTATTATGAGGAAGATTATAGAATTTTATTTGGTGTGTGTGAGGGGACAAATCTTAGGCCGTCTAAGGAATAGTTGGGGGTGTTCCAAGACATGTTCAAGGTCAACAACAGTCTCACTCTGGTCAATGGCATTTTTGGTATATAAATATCACCTTAAATAAGGGTTTTAGTTCTACTATGTTAAATATGTTTTCAACATGCTTAACTATATTCTCTTTTACAATGTGAGTCTTCAAAGAGTAACATTTTACGGCCACACAATGCATGTCTGCAAGCTAGTAAGTTATATTTTGATGGATATATTTAATCTTATTGAATAACGTTAAATGAAATGTGTTCGTATTTATAGAGAAGGAAATCAATCAATCGATTATTTTAGCTAATTTAGGTGTAGATACATAAAAAATGTCTACTCTCAATAGATCTTATATTTCCTAACTCAATTCAAAGGGCTTACACGGATGGATAAATGGGGTATCCCTTCTATAAGGGTTAAAAAAAGTTAAGTAATGATTAAAAAAATATAGTAGTAAAAAAATTATATATATGTATTCTTGTCTATTTTATAAAGATAGCTTTATAGTTTTAGAAGTTACATTTATGTATTGTTGGCTTATTTATAAAGACAACTTTTTTAGGTTAAGCATGTTATTTCATTCTTGTAAAGCCATAAAGAGAGGGTTAACCTAACTTCCATTATCTAATAAAATGTGTGGGATTTTGTCCTTCTTCTGGAGAAAAAAAAATGTATGGTTAGATTGTGATTTATATCAATTTTCTAAACATATGAGACTAACAAGGTGACTATCCCAGCAATTGAATTGCTAATGATATAAATTTATGGCTAAATTATATAAATCAAATGAGATAGTAAAATTATAATACATAAGAGTTCTATATATAAAATTTATTAAAATATAATTATCTATAATTGATTTTAAAGTATACATGTTTATCTTAGGTAAAGTTATCATATACATGTATAGAAGGAGAGTAGTAGAACATTATTGTAAGGACATATTTTCTCATGTCCGTTCTCTTACATTTTTGTATGTCGTACGCCGATACATTTGGCACGTCTCTACACGATCTTACACGACGGCCTCGATCCGAATTCCAGGGATCCAACATTCAAAACCTCCATCATGTGTCCCACATCTTCCTCAACAACTTCACGTTCCATGATTTTATGGATCTTATGCAAGTGGTACGCAAGAGAAGCCAAAACAATGAAAGAAAGGCTAGATAGGAAAGTTCAAGGGCATTTTGGTAATTTTATAGCCATACTCTGGGGGTCTGGTCAATTGGAAATTTGAATATCTCGATGCCACAAAGATACTGGAAGAAACGATACCTTAATCCGAGCTACGGTGAAGGAGTTATGGCCATTTGAAAATGGAGAAAAATGCCTTAGAAGAATGTTGATTTTTTTCAACCCCAAACCAGCGAGGTACCGCAAACCGCATGGTGAACCGGTTCGGGGTACCTTACGCTGGCAAGAGTTCCAAAATCTTAAAATTCCTTTTGGATTTCTATAAAAGCCAACTTCGGGGGAGTTATTTTGTAAGACTTGGAGAGACGATTTTGAGAGTTCTATTTGCTCTAGTCTTCATATTTTTGAGTTCCAAAACTCATGTTTTGATTCACACATCATTGTCAAACCTTTGTGAATCTTTTTGAAACCCAAGAACACAATTTTGAGTTTATTCAACCTTTGTGAAGAAGCCGTCTTTCTTCTTCATTGCTGCCCTCCTAGAAAGGGAAAGTTTCGGCCGATAAACTTGTGGAGAAGCTGTTTCTCTTCTTCATTGCTGACCACCTGGAGTTCTTGCGGGAGATTCTAGCCGAGACATTGAAACTGACGCCTGAGGTTATTTCGAATGTCGCTCTGTATTTCATTGTAATCCGTGTAAATTGCGATTTACTTATTATAGTGAAATAAAAGGTTTTGCCCCTTTGGGGGATTTTTCTTAAAATTGTTTGTTTTCTCCTGCATGCTTTATTTTATTGGATAAATCATCTAGATGCATGCTTTAGGATTTAACTAAAATTTGGGATTAATTAAAATTGGATTTTATTTGAGAAGTCACAATATTTTCTCTGTAGTAATTCTACAAATTGGTATTAGAGCCAATTACACAACTTTACCGTGTAATTTTCCGCAGATTTTTTCTAAGATATCAATTTTATGAAAAATTGATTTTTGAAAAAGAGCGTGTTCATAATGGAGAAGTTATATAATAAAATGCCAGTTTTTTACGGGACAAACTATGCATACTGGAAGGCCCGCATGAAATCTGCATTAAAAGCCATTAATGAACGTATCTGGATTTTGGTTGAAAGAGGGTGGACACCTCCCTCCGTCACTGTTAATAACGTGATTAGTTTAAAACCGGACACTACATGGACTGAAGAAGAATTTAAATGGTTATCTTTTAATTCTAAGGGTTTAAGTGCTATTTTTGGATATGTCACTCCTGATGAGTTCAAACGCATAATGACGTGCACCACGTCAATAGAGGCATGGGATGTTTTACAACTTACCCATGAAGGAACTAATGCTGGGAAAGAGTCTAAACTGCAAAATTTAACAACTCAATTTGAAATAATCACCATGCTTGAGTCTGAGTGTTTTGATGAATTTTATGCTAGACTGTTTGATATTGTTAACACTAGCTTTAATCTTAGTGAACACATTCCTAATGCTAGAGTTGTTAAAAAGATTCTTAGATCACTGCCTAAGCGTTTTATCCCTAAATTCACTGTGCTAAATTCTATAGGTAATTTAAATACGCTTAAATTGGAGGAACTTGTAGGAGATTTGCGAACTTATGAGATTGATATGTTTCCTAAATCTGTCAAGCCTAAAGATAAGGGAATTGCACTTAATGCCCAGGAGAGAAAAAGTGAGGGGTCGACAAGAAAGAGGGAGTCATCTAGAAAAGGAGAGATAGATACGTCAGATTCTGAGTGTGACTTTGATTTAGATGATTTGGCCCTGTTTGCTAAAAATTTCAAGAAAATTCTCAAATTCAAGAAAAATGGTAATTTCAAAGATAAAAAGAAGTTTGAGAAAATTAAGTTTGAAAAGAAAAATCAAAAATATTTTAAAGACCCTCCTAAGAAAGAGAGTGAGAGATGCTTTGAGTGCGACGGTAGGGGTCATAGAGCTTTTGAATGTGCTACTAGGATGAACAGAGAAAAGGGCAAAGCTGTCCTTAATGCTACCCTTAGTGATGACAGTGAGGTAGAGTTGGTGGACTCTGGAGACGAGTTATCGCATGAGTGTAACTTCACCGCATTCATGGTTAGTCATGTGAGCACTTCTAGTACTCCTCAGGACGATGAGGATTCTACTTCACAGGGACACCTCGACAGTGAGAGCGATGTGAGTGAGGGGGAGGTTGATGCAAGTGAGAGCGAGAGTAATCTTCAACACGCCTACGCCGAGTTATATAATGAGTCATTTAAAACTAAAAAGCGTAACAAAGCGTTAGTTCTTAGGATCATCGCTCTAGAGGAAGATTTAGAAAAATCGAGAGAGAGAGAGAATCCTTCACCTGCATCACTTTGAGAGAGAGAGAGAGAGTCTGCCTATGTTGAGAAAGAGAGTTTATTTAGAGAGAGAGAGACTTCTTGGAGAGAGAGAATGAGTTGTTTCGAGAAAGAGAAAGGGGACTTGACTAAACAAGTGTCCAGTCTTACGAGTGAGCTCCATTCCTCCCTAGAGACTCAGAAGAAACTTGAAGCCCTTGTTGCCCAGCTTACTCGTGATCTTGAGAGAGCATGGGAAGCCAAGGTTCAAATCGAGGATAGATCAAGAAAGATGCTCCTCGGCCCCGCTTTAGGTTTTGGTGATAGGTAGTGAATAGGTTATGATGGTTCCTCCACGTCCCAAATTGTACCTGGACCAGTTCCTGAGTTTACTACGACTCCATATGGCCATCATCAAAAACCACGAAGGAGAGTTCGACCAAGAAAAGAAAACCCAGGGCTGCCTAAGACTTCGTTCTTCTGTACGTACTGCAAAAGAAAAGGCCACCTCAGGGAGTTTTGCTACAGTTTGGGTCGGACATGACATAATACTGCTCCACCACATCATACTGATAATTTTTCTAGTCTGAGAGAGCGTGTTGAGTTTTTAGCTGCCACATCACAAAGTTTGATGGAGGGATTCCGACGAATGTCTTTGCCGTCGGTAAATGCTTCTCGCATCCCGGCTAAAACCAATAACAACAAGGGTAAATAAAAGGTTACCACTTCTTGTGTGCCTAAGAAAGATAAAAAGGCTCTTGTTGTTCATGTCTCTCTCAAAGCACATAATACCTCACAGTGATATTTTGATAGTGGGTGATCCAGACATATGACAAATGAGGCATCATTTTTTACCTACCTTGAGGATTATAAGGATGGTAGAGTCACCTTTGGAGATGGGAGCAAATCTAGTATTGTAGGACGAGGTACAGTAGTGTTACCAGGATTTCCTAAGCTAGAGAATGTTTTCTATGTCAAAGGTTTAAAAGCAAACCTTCTTAGCATTAGCCAACTGTGCGATGCTGATTTTACGTAAAGTTTGACCGGGGTGGGTGTAATGTCTATAATCAAGCCGGTAAACTTTTAGTGCAAGGGGTGAGGATAGAGGATAATTGCTATGGGACTGAGCCCATGTCCTCACTTGTCTGCAACATCGCCATAATCACTCCTATGGATCCGTGGCACCAATGTCTAGGTCACGTGAATGTTATATATTTGACTCGCTTAGCTAAAAAGGACCTAGTAAGTGACTTACCATCACTTGGAAAGCTGACTTCCACGGTTTGTGGACCCTGTCAGTTGGGAAAGCAAATCCGTAGCCCCCATAGGAAGTTACATTCTATTACCACCTCCCGTGTACTTGAGTTGATTCACATGGATCTTATGGGTCCTACTCGTACTGAGAGTCTGAGTAAAGAGGTATATCCTCGTGATGGTGGATGATTCCTCCAGTGGATGATTCCTCCAGATATTTGATTATAGGTTTTCTGAGAGAGAAATCCGATGCTGTAGAGTTTTTAAGGACCAAGTGCCGTGTCTTGCAAAACCAACACAGAGTCACTATTAACAGGATACGTAGTGACAATGACACTGAATTTATGAAATCAAAGGTATATCTTTACTGTGATAGCCTTGGGATCAAACATGAGTTTTCTGCTGTGAAGACTCCTCAGTAAAATGTGATTGTTGAGAGAAAGAATAGGACGATCCAGGAAATGGCTTGGTCTATGCTTCTAGGTCATAATGCTTCTAGGAGATTTTGGGCAGAGACACTGTCTATTGCATGCCACACGATGAATAGGGTTTACCTGCATCCACACACACTTAAGACGCCTTATGAATTGTGGACTGGAAAGAAACCCAATCTTGCTTATTTTGTGTTTTTGGGAGTAAATGCTACATCCTACGGGATAGAGAGCAATTAAGAAAGTTTGACTCCCGGAGCAATGAGGGAATATTGCTAGGATATTCATCAAATAGTAGAGCGTACGCGTTTTTTAATCTGAAGAGCTCTAAGGTTATGGAGTCAATAAACATCACCGTGCCAGATGACGAACCTCCAACGGTTATTGATCATAACCTTCAGTGTGAGGATGATGACTTATCTGACAGTGATTTACTTGTCCCTCGCCCACACTCTGTGGACCCTACTCCTGTGTTAGGGGACACACCAGCTTGGGTTCGCAAGAGTCATGACCCGACCTCCATTGTAGGTGATCCCACTCTTGGGGTGAAGACTCATGCTCAGTTAAAGAACGTCGTTAGCCACTTTTTCTACACGTCCAAAGTCGAGCCCAAGAATCATAAAGAAGAACTCAAGGATGAACACTGGATATCTTCCATACAGGATAAGTTGCTTCAGTTTAAAAAGAACAATGTCTGGTAACTTGTCCCCCGACCTAGTGAGACTAATGTGATAGGTACCATGTGGATTTTCAAGAATAAAATGGATGAAAATGGTACCATAATCAGAAACAAGGCTAGGTTGGTCGCTCAAGGCTACACACAGATAGACGGTGTAGACTTTGGGGAGATATTTTCTCTTGTTGCGAGGCTTGAGTCCGTTCGCTTACTACTCGCCATCGCATGTCATCTGCGCTTCAAGTTATATCAGATGGATGTCAAGAGTGCCTTTCTAAATGGCATTCTACAGGAGGAGGTTTATGTGGAACAACCAAAAGGGTTTGAAGACCCTAAGCACCTGGACCATGTTTACTATCTTAGGAAAGCCTTGTATGGTTTGAAGTAAGCACGCCGTGCTTGGTACGAGAGGCTTACTTCCTATCTCTTAGCCCGAGACTTTAAGAGAGGGGGAGTTGATATGATGTTGTTCATCAGGAGAGATGACGGTGCTATTTTGGTTGCCCATGTCTGTGTGGATGACATAGTCTGTGGATCCACATGCTCCCAGCATGCTCACCACTTTGAGGAGGAAATGAAAAGTGAGTTTGAGATGAGCATGGTAGGTGAGCTTACTTTCTTCCTTGGTCTCTAGGTTCGTCAGCTAGAGGATGGTATGTTCATCTCCCAATCCAAGTATGCTAGAGACCTAGTGAAGAAATTTGGTTTAGACTTCACTAAGCATGCACGCACACCTATGAGTACTTCTATTAAGATTAGTAAGGACAGTTCAGGCAAGGACGTAGAGCAAACCTTGTATCGGAGTATGTAGGTAGTCTTCTGTACTTGACTGCCAGTCTCCCCAATATATCCTTTAGTGTTGGAGTTTATGCGCAATATCAGGCGTCCCCTAAAGAGTCACACTTACTCGCTCTAAAACGTATTATAAAATACGTGAGTGGGACTCTCTCATATGGTATTTGGTATTCCTTTGATACCAATGACCGTTTATCCGCCTATTCGGATGCCGATTGGGCCGGGAATGTAGATGGTTGTAGGCTCACTTCTGGTGGGTGTTTCTATTTTTGTTCTGCTCTTGTCTCGTGGTTAAGTAAGAAGCAAAACTCCATCTCTTTGTCTATTGCTGAGGCTGAGTACATCGCCGTCGGGAGTTGTTGCACGCAACCCTTATGGATGAAGAAAATGCTGGAGGATTATGGGATATCACAGGACACCATGACCATCTTCTATGATAACACGAACACGATACACATATCTCTCAATCTAGTCCAACATTCGCGCACAAAGCACATCAGGGTACGCGAGCACTTTATACGTAAGTTAGTTGAGGAGAAAGTCGTATCCCTGATTTTCGTTCCCACCGACCATCAGTTAGCCGATATTTTCACGAAACTTTTAGATGCCCTTAGATTTGAGAGTCTTAGGAAGTCTTTGGTAATTTGCACAGTTGACGGAGGGGTTAGTCCGTGTCTAGGATATGATGCTTTTTCATGTTCATATCATATGCTTCCTATTGCTGGTTTGTATCATGTGTATTATTACTTTTGCCTTTTTATATATTTTTTTAAAGAAAAATCCAAAAAGATTTTCTTTTTTATAAAAATTTTAGAAAAGCACAAAAAGATTTTTGTATTTTTTTTTCACCTTTTATTGATGAGCATTTAAGATAGCTGAGTTACAAATTTCATTCCATTTATCCATGTGACTGTTTGATAGTGATTTGAGACACTATATCATTTCATCCATATGCTTTAGATTGTTTGGAGTCTTTGAGATGTGATTAGTGATATCTTCCTACATGTTTGACTCCTATATCCTTTATTGCACACATGCACGACTATATTTGATTATTGTACTTGTCTAGCACATATTGGCTTGAGTGTTTCCATCTCAATTCTGTCTATACAACGTATAATGTGCGATAAAAATTGACAAGATTGGAATGCATGTTATAACCATTTTGTGAGACTGTGTGTTTATTTGAAAACGGGGAAGGATGCGAAAGGTTCATTTACCCTTTGCTAATACTAATCCACCATTAAATTGGACCTAAAAATGGAGGAATTTTATTATCCGGGGTCCAAAGAGGTTAAAAGAGACGAAAAAATTTAAAGGCAATAAAAACAATACATGCCATATATGGGCCATTTAGGATTCACCATCAATTCTCCAAAGTTTGAGAAATTATATTACCTCTATTCAAAATATAAATCTGAGGGAGTTTGGTTGGAGAATTTAAACGGGTTTGTACTTCCTTGAAAGTCCTGAAAAAGCATTACATCGTTTTGGACGTTATTGGTGTGGAAATCACTTTGAGATTTGATGTGTTGATTTGATTGAGTCAATGTCTCATATTTCCATTTTTTTACACCAAAGGAAGATTTTGAGTTCATTCGTTAGGAGTATCAGATAATAGTCATGCACATATGTCATGTTTGTATGCATTGATTTTCCTATCGAATTTGATCACAACCATTCATTTACGCTATCATCGACTTGGTTGTTTTGTCTTCGTTCATGGTGTGATTCTTTGTTTGTATATTTTGTGTGAAAACTTTTGAAAAATTCAAAAATAAAAGTTTCTTACCTTGTGACATTATCCATTTGCATTTATTTCTGCTTCTCATATATGTCTATTTGGGGACATAATAAAAAGGGGGAGAAGAATTATCATATTATGGGGGAGTTTTTGATTTTGAGATTTGACTTTTTCTTTCATCATAAAGTTAAAGTGGTATCTATGTTTATCTCATTTCAAACTCGATACGTCACTTGGTATTTGCTTTATCTCATGTGTGTAGGCACTACAATGATGATCTCTGAAATGCACACCCCAATGAGAAAATTTTTGAAGATTTAAAGAACAAGTGATGAAGACTTATTCATTTGTATCTTCCCAGTTTTGGGTTCATGGGAGGGTATATTTTTATAGGCAATTTTGTCATTTGATAATTCAGATTTTTTATGTATGTATCGGCATAGGCATAGGGGGAGATTTAAGGACATATTTTCTCATGTCCGTTCTCTTACATTTTTGTATGTCGTACGCCGCTACATTTGGCACGTCTCTACACGATCTTACACGAAGGGCTCAATCTGAATTTCGGAGATCAAGCATTCAACATCTCCATCATGTGTCCCACATCTGCCTCAACGACTTCACGTTCCACGATTTTATGGATCTTATACAAGTGGTACGCAAGAGAAGGCTAGATAGGAAAGTTTAAGGGAATTTTGGTAATTTTATAGCCATAGTCTGGGGGTTTGGTCAACTGGAAAGTTGAAGAGCTCGACGCCACGAAGATACTGAAAGAAACGACACCTCAATTCGAGCTACGGTGAAGGAGTTACGGGATTTTGAAAATGGAGAAAATGCCTTAGAAGAATGATGATTTTTTTCAACCCCAAACCAGCGAGGTATCGCAAACCGCATGGTGAATCAGTTCGGGGGGGAACCGGTTCTGGGTACACTAGAATCGGTTCGGGGTACCTGACACTAGCAAGAGTTCCAAAATCTTAAAATTCCTTTTGGTTTCCTATAAAAACCAACTTCGGGAGAGTTATGTTGCAAGATTTGGAGAGACGATTTTGAGAGTTCTATTTGCTCCAGTCTTCATATTTTTGAGTTCCAAAACTCATGTTTTGATTCACACATCATTGCCAAAACTTTGTGAATATTTTTGAAACCTAAGAACACAACTTTGAGTCTGTTCAACCTTTGTGGAGAAGCCATCTTTCTTCTTCATTGCTGCCCTCTTGGAAAGGGAAAGTTCCGGCGGACAAACTTGTGGAGAAGCTGTTTCTCTTTTTCATTGCTGACCACCTGGAGTTCTTGCGGGAGATTATAGCCAAGACATCGAAATCGACGCTTGAGGGTATTTCCTATGTCGCTCTGTATTTCATTGTAACCCGTGTAAGTTGCGATTTACTTATTATAGTGTAATAAAAGGTTTTGCCCCTTTGGGGGATTTTTCGTGAATTTGTTTGTTTTATCCTGCATGCTTTATTTTATTGGATAAAATCATCTAGATGCATGTTTTTGGGTTTAACTAAAATTTAGGATTAATTAAAATTGGATTTTATTTGAGAAGTCGTAATATTTCTGCTATAGCAATTCTACAATTATCTTGCCTTAATTTGTCAAATTTGAAATTATGTAGATTGTTTAATCTCCTTTGAATAACTTTAGTTCCTTTTTTAATCATTATCTTCATTGTTGTGTTCTTGATTTTATGTTATCAATGAAGGACTTAATTTTTGGGGAAGAGTTATATTATATTTTAGTTTTTTTACTTTTAAATAGATCTGATAATATTGAAGGAGAAATTGATATTACCCCATCAATTATGTCTTTTTCTAAGTTTTTTTAGTTTCAACAAGAGATAATTTTGAAGGATAAATTGAGAGTAGAGAATGTTGTGCTAACAGTCTAGGAAAATGTGGCAAAGAAATAAGGATAAGAAAATGAAGCAATCAATGGGAAAAATATAAAAAAGAAGAAGGAAAATGCTATTATATTGGAGGATTCAGTGGAAGAATAACAATGGGTGGAGGATTTATCAAGACGAATGGGAGATGCTAGAGAATCTAAAGGAAGAAGATAAAAGAAACTATATTAAGGAATGCTTGAATCGGTCCCCAAGACATATTCCTAAAGAAGTGGAGCAAAAAGATATTAAAGAGGGGGAATTTATAGCAGTTTCAGCTTGAAGGAATAAGAAGAAAGAAGTGTATGTTCCAAAAGTGAACAAGATATTGAGGTCACACATAAAGGTTTCATCTTTTCAAAATCCCAATGATTAAGTGGTTGGTGTGTAATATAAGGGCATAGTAAAAAAAATGTTGTTTCTAGATTCAAGAAATTAAGAAGGATGCATTGTCTATCAATGGTAGTTGTATTCGAGCCTAAGGTGGATGCCTATAAGTTGTAGGAGTATATGAGAAAGATGGGTTTTGAGTAAGGGTTTTCAAATGATTAGGGGAATATTTGGGTGATTATTGTTGGAAATGGGCTTAAATGAGTCACAATTAAGCTACTTTGAGCTCAAATTAAAGTGGGACTACATGTCGATTTTAGCGAGACCTAGAATAATCGTGTACTCATCGAGAGAAGTATCACGTGGTATCTTTAGTACTAATCCATTAAGTATTTAATGAAAAAATTGTCTTCAAAGTTACTCACTTGAGATGTGAAGTATGTAGTAAACTTGGTGTAGGACTTTTTCCCTAATTGGAAGAATGTGGAAAAAGTGAAGAGTTAATACACTTCTTCTTTGGGAATAAGGCTTGGATGCCTTGGAGGTATTCCAACTCTTTAAAGGGGAAAGGACCTATGTTATGCATATGTAGACTTTGGGATAAAAACCCACACGCGTCACCACCGCTTTCCGGTTAGCTCAGCTCTACCCTTGCCAAGACTGGGGTTTGGGCTTATCCTAATGGAGTATAATCATTTTAAAATTTATGGCCCAAGTTTTAATTACCTAAAATATTTGGGGGCTTTAATTAATTTGTGGAAAAATTATTGAACAATCACATCTTTTCAAGTGAAAAGTGTAATTAATTAAAGAATATTTTAATTAATTACGAAAAGGTACATCCTCTCTAATTAACATTAAACAGTCAACTGTTTAGTGAAAGAGTGTGACTGTTTGTGAAAAGGAATAGTGAATATTCAAATGGCCATGAACAACACTATAAAAGGAGTCCTTTAGACTCCATTCTTCCACACCAAAAACAAAAGTTCTAACCATTCTCTATCCCTCTTGCAGTCTATATTCATAATTCTACTCATCTTCGAAGTAGAATTCAGTGTTCAAAGTACAAACAATTGTTGAGTTCGTCAGAGCCTTGATAGTTTGAAGTGCTTCTATCGTCAAGGACGAAACATTCGTTCTATCCTGGGAGACGATTGCATACAACCTTGAGCACCTATTGAGGGAGCAAAATTATCTTAATGACACAACGTGAATTTGTAGGACTCGAATTCTATTATTAACTTTCAATTCAGTATCATTAGTTTCGTTTAACAGATTACTTATAGGTTTTTTTTTTTACTGTTAATAAATATTGTATATTTATTATTTATTATGTTTTAAATTATTAAAAATAGTTTATTTTATTCTCTAAAATAAATATCCGGGAAAAACAATCTTAAGATGATTGTTTATATATTCTGTTTTTGATTTTTTTAAGGAATTGTTTTAATAATTTTACATAACAGAATTAATTACGTTTATTGCAATTTTCTATTTTTCATAAACAGTTTCTTTTATATATTAGTATTCTATTATATACTTATTGCGTATATAATTTCCATATAAAATAATATTTGTTATTATTGTAATTGTGAAAAATACATACATTTTATTTTTGTAACAGAAATGCCCGCATCTTCTAGTAACCTTGCTGTCCTTACGGTTGACACACCATTGGGGGAAAATCCTGAAAAATTCAGTGGCATGGATTTTAAGTGTTGTCAATAGAAAATGAAATTTTATTTGACGACTTTGAATCTGGATAAATTCCTTAATGAAGAATCTCTTACTCTTGATGAAAATGAGATGAGTATGGAAAAAGTCACCGCTATTAATGCATGGAAACACACTGATTTCTTATATAGAAATTATGTTTTAAATGGACTTGACAATACACTATATAATGTGTATTGTAATGCTAAATCATCTAAAAAACTTTGGGAGTCTTTGGACACAAAATCTAAAAAAAAGGATAGCGGCACGAAAAAAATTCATTGTCGGTCATTTCTTGCATTATAAAATAGTGAATGTTAGAACCGTGATATCCCAAGTTCAATAACTTCAAGTTATACTTCATGATATTCATGCCAAGGGTATGTCTCTTAGAAAATCATTTCAAGTGGCGGCAATATTTGAAAAATTATGACCTTCTTGGAAAGAATTTAAAAATTATTTTAAAACATAAACGTTAAAAGATAAAACTTGAGGAATTAATTGTCCGTTTAAGAATAGAAGAAGATAGCTACAAATCTAAGAAAAGAAGTGGAGGAAATCAATACCTCGAGTCTAAGGCTAATTTAGTGGAAAGGCAGATTGAAAGCTAATAAAAAGAGAAAGCACAATGGATAAGGTCAAAGCGATGGATCCAAAAGTGCTAAGAAGTTCAAAGGCAAATGTTACAACTGTGGTAAACTAGGGCATTGCTCTAGGGACTATCAAAAATTGAAGAATGCCGAGAAACAAAATGCTCAAGCAAATATGACAGAATTAAACGAGCTCTTAGTGTATGCCAATGACATAAACCTCTCTGCTATGGTTTTTGAATGAAACTTCGTTGGCAACAACAAAGATTGGTGGGTTGACGTCGGTACTATGTGCGACATATGTTCCAACAAATGGATATTCTCCTCTTACAACTTAGATTAAAATGATGAAAAACTGTACATGGGAAACGCTTAAACTTCGAAGGTTGAAGGACGTGGAAAAGTGATGCTGAAGGTGACAAGCGACAAACAACTCACTCTTAACGATGTGCTTCATGAGCCAGATATTTATAGGAATTTAATTTTTGAATCTTTGTTATACAAAAATGGTTTTAAGTTAGTATTTGTATTAGAAAAATTTGTCCTTACTAGAATGACAGGTATGTAGTCAAGGGCTATCTCTGTGATGGGCTCTTCAAAATGAATATAATGACTGTTGTACCAAATAATGATAAGAAATCTATTTCTTCTTACTTGCTTGAGTCCTTTAATATTTGGCATAGAAGATTAGGACATATTAATTATGATACAGTGCATGATTAGTTTCTTTAAATTTGTTGCCTAAATGTGAATGGGATCCTAATCATATATGTGAGGTATGTGTAAAATGCTCGGTAAGCTCGGTAAGCTCAACATAAATGTGAATGGGATCATTTGTGTTGAACTTAATTCACACCAATATATGTGATTTGATATTTGTACAAACTAGAGATGGTAAAAAGTATTTCATTTCTTTCATTGATGATTGCACTTGATATTGTTATGAGGGTCATAACTTATTTAACTTTCAATCAATTAGGCTATATGATCTTTGCTTGCGACATCTCTAACTATTCGGTTAGCATCTTTCACTTAATGAATCACACATTTTTCAAAGAATTACTCTTCCTGAGTGCAGGTTCGGTGATTCATGCCATGTCTGATGAGCAAGATATGTGAAATATTGGGGGGGGGGGGGGGGGCTTTCCTCCTCATTCCATTTTACCTATTCCATGATGATCATGGGAAGCTTATTGTATATTTTCTTGGAAGCAAAGATGAGGCAATTGAAGTGGTTAAACACTGCAAGACTGAAGTTGAGAATCAACCTAGCAAAAGATTAAGGCAATAAGAAGAGATAAAGGTGGTGAATATGAATCCCCTTTTGAACAATTTTGTTTGGAACATGAAATCAGTCACCAAACATCTGCCCCTTATTCACCTCAACCTAATGGTATTACTGAACACAAAAAATGAACATTGAAAGAAATAATGAGTGCTATTTTGATAAGTTATAGGCTACTACAGAACATGTGGGGGGGAAGTGTTGCTTGACACCAACTATATTTTCAACAAAATGCCTCGTAAGAAAGCCCTGAATATCGCTTATGAACTATAAAAAGGTCATCGACCAAACTATAATTACTTATAAGTGTGTGGGTGTTTGGCAGAGGTAGCACTACCTAAACTTAAAAAGGTAAAGAAAGGGCCAAAGACCATTGATTTCATATTATTTGGTTATGACGAAAATAGTAATGCATATCGGTTTCTTGTCCATAAATTTGATATTCCCGATGTGCATTTTAATATGATCATTGAATCTAGGGATGCTAAATTTTTCAAAAATGTTTTTCCTGGTAACATGCAAAGTGAATCGAATTCAAAGAAAATACCTCATGATGATACAACTAGTAATCAAGAGATTATCGATAATAATGCTATAAATGAGAATGAACCTAGGCATAGTAAAAGGTCAAGGAAGTTAACGTCATTTGGACTAGATTTTCTAACAGATTTATTAAAAAATGAACCACAAACGTTTAAGGAAGACATGTCCTCTCCCAAGACTTTTCTTAATGGAAAGAATTTGTTCATTATGAAATTGAATCCATACTGAAAAACCACAAATGGGAATTGATGGTTCTTTCATCTGGTAACAGACCATTAGGCTAGAAGTGTATCTTCAAACGAAAGATGAAAGAAAATGATTCAATTGAAAAATATGAAGAAAGACTTGTAGCAATAGGTTACAAGGGAAGAAAATGACTGGATCACTTCGATTCTTATTCACCAGTTACAAGAATTACATCCATATGTATGTTAATAGCAATATCAACATTAAATGGACTCGAAATAGAATATATGGATGTAAAAACGACATTCTTAAATGATGAATTAGACGAAGATATATATATGGAACAACTCAAACTATTTATTTTTTCTGGACGAGAGAAAAAGGTCTGTCGATTGGTCAGATCTCTTTATGGGTTGAAGAAAGCTCCCAAACAATGGCAAGCTAAGTTTGATAATGTCATGATGTCAATTAATGAGTGTGACAAATGTGTATATGTCAAGAGCACTCAAAATGGGACATTATAGTATGTCTATACGTTGATGATATGCTTATAATTGGTAGAAAATATAACACAATCAAAACTACCAAAAGAATGTTAACTAATAAGTTTGACATAAATGACATGGTGTTACTTATGCTATTTTAGGAATCAAAATTTCTAAGACAACTGATGGTTTAATATTATTTCAAACACATTACATTGAGAAGTAACTTGATAGAATCAAGAATTATGATATTATACTAATTAAAACACCAGTTGATTCTAACATTCACCTCAACACAAACAATGGTGAAAGAATATTACAATTAGAGTATTCTCGTGTAAGGGGAAGTCTCATGTATGTCATGAACTATAACCGAATAGATATAGCCTACTCCATATATAGAATATGTCGTTCTATGAGTAATCCAAGTAGTGATCACTGGAAAGTCATTATTAAGGTTTTAGGGTATTTAAAACATACCAAAAATTTTGGACTGCACTACACCAAATATATAGATATACTTGAAGGCTACGCTGATACTAATTGGATATCTAATTCGAAGGACTTTAAGTTCATTAGTGGACATGTATTTAGTCTTGGTGGTGTAGTTGTTTCTTGGAAATCCTCAAAATAAACATGTATTGCCATATCTACTATGGAATCTGAATTTATTGGTTTGGATAAAGGTGGAGAAGAAGAAAAATGGCTAAGAAACTTCTTAGAGGATATTCCAAATTGGGTTAAGCTTGTGCCTGCTATATGTATACATTGTGATAGTCAATCAACAATTGGAAGGGCATATAATACCATGTATAATGGTAAATCTAGACATATTTATCATGGACAAAATACCATTAGACAACTACTCTCTAGTGAAATTATCTCCATTGACTGTGTTAAGTCAAGAAATAACATTACGGATCCGCTTACTAAAGGCTTAGCTAGATGTGACACCCTGCCTAATTAAAAATCAAGTGATCAGTCCTTTATTAAATGAAATCGGAATATCCAGTTGGTTCATTCTTAGCATCACTGAAGAAAAACATTTACTTTAGTAATCACCTAAAAATTAAATGAGCTTGTGTAAAAAAAACTTTTAATCTTTCAAATTAATGTTCAACAATTTAAATCAGAAACCACATTCACCATTCTCATAAGTAAGATAATAATAAATGAGAAACCATCGGGCTAAATTAAATAAGACTAGAATAAACGTTCCAGTTTAAAGTCTCAATACAAACAAATCATAATAAAAATGTATCCAATAAACTGAAATAAATGAGTACAAAGTCTCTGAGATAATAACAACTAAGAATGGGTGACATGTCCTGACTGAAAATAATTGCATCAAGAATCTGAATGAATGAGAGTAGAGGTGTCTAATATTGAGGACCTGCAACTTCCACAACAGCTGCAGCACGTCAAGTGGTCTGATATCCTATGCCACCTGGCATCTATGTGGCTGGACACCTAAAATGATTTGCACAAAGAAAATAGATTTGTAAGAAAAGGATCAGAGCCCGAGTAGAAAACAGTTTAAAATATTTTAGCAAGTATTTAAAATGCTTACCAACAAATATCACATACATGTTAGCTTTGCGGGGTCTCACTTGAGATTCTCACCTTTCAACTATTGTAACGTACTTCTAAACAACTCTAGTTACTGGTACCACGCCTAACTAGTTCGAATCCAAGTATGTTTCTACACAGACTGACTCATTGTGCTCCCCGTATCGCCCACACAATACGTTACCCATTACTTTGTATCGACTAGCCAAATTATGGATTCCTCATTTTATGTTTAATTTACCACATTAAGGTTATTTTAGATATCATAATATTTCCCTTCTACTAATCCAACATAGTAGAATATTTCACAAGTGTGTATATATATATATATATACATACTAATATGACACCCTTAGGTTCAGCTGCAGTGTATGAATACTCTACTATCATGTCCTGGTACATCACGCACTGTATAAAGGATTATTGGTTTGGTATATCTCTCAAACCATAAATACAAATCACATATATTGGAGGCGAATATAGTCCCCAGCCAAATGGGTCACACACATACGCACGCTCCCATTTAACCGTTGAAACTATCATACTCTCGGATAGCACATGTCTAAGGTTCCATGTTCTGGGTACAAGTATAAAATCCCCCCAATAGGCTCATTAGGATAAGACCGTCTACGACGTGAAAACTCCCCCCGATAGCAAGCAATGTATGTATGTCATACACATAAAAATCATACAATAGGCATATGAACAACCTATATATTTATATCATTGATATAGCTATACACACGTCCAGTATCATAAGTCTCATACGTAGTATATTTATATCCCTAATATCCCACGTATTGATAAATCACAACTTTACTTCTCATCACATGCTCCCGAGTATCTCTCACCACTCAAAGTATATCCTTTCTTTTATACATAATATCAGTAGGTAACTCACTCACATCCTACTAGTTTAAGTCATCATTTTCCTCGAATTCTCTTGACTCAAATTCTTCACACAATTATGTTTTTCTCTCTATTAAGCCTAATATAATGTAGTCCTTATTTTCTCCTCATAGGACCAAGCTTAAAGCCCAATCTAGTCCTACTAGTACTTCAATATAATCCCCATTATGTTTAAAATTAAACCCCACAATTGAATCCTAAACAAAAAGGGAAAGTGGCCAAAATTTGGGCAGCCGAATCAATTCGGTCCTGCTCCGAATCGATTCGCCTTCCCGAATCGATTTGGCTAGGAGCCGAATAGATTCGCCTCTACAAGAGTTATCTTCTTCGTTTGTCTATTATGGGTTTCTTCAATTTCTAAACCTCCAAATCGCCATTACACCTTCCCAAAATCCCAACCAAGGGTCTATAATGTTATAGTAACATATATAAACAATTCCCAACATAATCTAATCATTAAATCTTCCTAAAATTCACCCAAACCAAGTTAATTCATTATAATCTTGAAAAACCCTATAATTTCATATTTATTCATAATCTCATTAAAGATTTCAGATTTCTTCCCAAAATTGTTGGTATTACTCATCAAGATTCATTTACATATCTGAGGGATCAACTATTAAGTCATTCCTACTCATGAACATGAATTATATCCCAATTCTTCAATTCCAAATTCATAAATTTCATAAGAAATCCATCATATTCTAACATGGATGATATATCAATTCAAAAGTTAGCAAGATAAACACTTGCCTTGATATGAAGGTATGATATATTGAATATGATGGGTATGGTGGTGTTCCTCTTCCCCCGATCTACGCGGTGGTGGTGTTGGTGGTGCGATTGGTGTAGGAATTGGTTGTTCTAGCCTTTGGAACCTCCTCTCTTCTCCCTCCCATGGCCTATTTGAAACTCTATGAATTCTAACTGTAGAATACTCCTATTCCGAGATGAAATAACACTCTAATTTTCGTATGTTTTAATTCCCCCAAAATACAAATGACTAAAATACCCCTTTGGGGTGCTAGTTTGGCCTAAAAGTGCTAGGGACCCAAATAAAACCCCCGGGTAAACTATTCTGACTATCTCGACCCTTCCGGACACTTTGGCGCACTCAAAATGACCATTCAGATGAGTTAAAAATTAATTACATTTTATCTCATTAAATTGAGTCCCGACACGACACACGCGTCCCGACTTAATTGTTGTAACTGTCGTATTTTCTCTCGCGAGAATTTTAATAAATTCATAATCACACATTAATTTATTCACTAAGTAATATTCAATATAATTCACATAAATAAATACTGACCCTTATCTCGCTAGTTAATATTTATTTTAATCTAGATTAATTATCAATTAATTTCCCATATTAAATTTTAATTAATCCCACACTTAAACATCATTAAAAATGCGGGGTGTTACACTAGAGAGCTAGTAAAATGATCATCGAAATAAATCAAATTAAAGCCAATGATATAAGTGAGAGTATCCATGATGGAAACCCTACATAGTTGACTCGAGATCATAAGATCTATATTCAAAGGGACAACCAAACTCTTTATGACTCAGCACGCACTGCGAAGATATATATACTCCAACAAATTCCTATGATGTGACAGTGCACAGCTACCGCAAGATTTAGGATAAGTTATGCTTTTAATGACTTATATATCTTAATATGTTCAAGTGGGGTATTACAGGATAATCTTCATAGAAGTCACCTATGTGAGTGAGAAGGGGACGCTTTTATGAGAATCTGAGAAGGAAAAATTCTCTAAAACACGCATGAACCAGGTGATGATCAGGGACAAAACGAACACAAACGTGAGAACAAAAAGTGTTTGAAAGGAACTATTTGACTTATGTTGTCTTGGTTTAAAAAATGGTTGACTGTTCAAGGCATCTTCCCCACTGATTAGCCAAGAAAATCCAACAGGTACTCCCTAGGGAAAGTTCAAAGTCTCTGGCAACTTATCCAGGTGTCTTTTTCTTCAACTGTAATCGAACATGAATACATTTATTTTGTTTAATGGTATATATATTTTTTTCATTAATGTTGGGGATTGTTGGAAATGGGTTTAAATAAGTCAAAATTAAGATACTTTGAGATCATATTGGATGGGGACCCACATGTTGATTTTAGTGGAACCTAGCATAATCATGTACTCCTCCGAGAGGAGTATAACGTGGTATATTTACATATCTAAACCCATTAAGTATTTATTGAAATTTTTTTCTCCAAAGTCACCCACTCGAGATGAGAAGTATATAGTAAAGTTGGTGTAGGACTTTTGTCCAACATTGGAATAATTTGAGAAAAGTGGAGAGTTATTATACTCCTTGTTTGGAAATAAGGCTTAAATGCCTTGTAGGTATCCCATTGAATGTGAAATGACCTATGTTATACATAGGTGGACTTTAGGCTAAAATCTCACACATTGCCGTCGTCCGTCCATCTAATTAAAAATGTTTTAATTGATTAGGAAAAGGTACATCCTCTTTTGTGAAGACAAAATAGTCAACTGTTTAGTGAAAAAGTGTGACTGTTTGTGAAAGGGCATAGCGCCTATTCAAATGGCCATATATAACACTATATAACCAGTCCTCAAGACTCATTTTTTTACACAAATTTTTTTCCTAACCATTCTCTCTTCCCTGCATTTTGTATTCATAAGTCTTCTCCAATTCAAAGTAGAATTTAATGTTCAAAGTAAAAACATTTGTTACGTTCGTCGGAGCCTTGACAATTTGAAGTGTTGCTACCATCAAGGAAAAAAATCCATTATATCCTACGAGACGATTGCTTACAATCTTGAACAACTATTAATGAAGCAAAATTGTCATAAGGACACAATATGAATTCATTGGGCTCGGATTCCGTTATCAACTTTCAAATCAGTATCATTAATTTCATTTAAAAGATTACATGTAAGTTTCTTTTCTTGCTATTAATAAATATGGTATATTTATTTAATTTATTATGTTTTAAATTATTAAAAATTGTTTATTTTATTTCTAAAATAAATATTGTAAGAGCAAATATTTTAGCTTAGGCTGTTTATTTATTTTATTTGCACTTTAACATATTTGGTGTATCCCGTTACAAATCGACACGTGCCGACATGATGAACCAAACTCCAACGTCTCCAAGATTGAAGGTTTCCCTGCATCTAAAAAAGGTATAAAGATTTTAGGATTTTAAATTTATTCATAATTTTATTTGGGATTTATTTTTTATAAAATAAACCGAGGGTGGATTTTTTGAAAGTTTTAAAATAATATTTTTATTTTTAACCTCGTTCAAACGAGATCATCTTCTGATTCGAACGACTTGGCTTTGTCATTTAATGCCTCATTAGATCCAACATCAAATAAATACTAATGAGGCAACACTGTTTCAATTCGTTAGAAGGTCGTTTGATCCTGGTTCAAACAAGTTAGCTATCTCGTTCGAACGACTTGGGTTTTCGTTATAACAAGATGCCAATCTCGTTCAAACATCTTAGATTTTTCTTCGAACAAATTCGTCGCCTCGAAATTTGTGTCAGGTCTATAAATATCTATTTTGAATTTTTTTCGTGGGAGTTTGGAAAAAAATGTAACCAAAATATCTTTACCAAAGTTTTTCCATCTTTCAATTCACACTTTATATCACCAAATATTTTTTGAATCTTTTTGCAAAACTAGAAAGTTTCGTACCTTGTATACACATTTGTGGAGAGGATTCTCTACGGCTGAATTTTTGAACTCTAAGGATCATAACAAGAGAAGGCATAAGAAGGGTGAAGGCAGATCGGTGGATACCGAGGGTGGACCGCCACCTGTGGATGACTATGGAATAAGCCATTTTCTTTAGAGATGTTGAAGAAACTTCGCTTTATACTTGTGCGTGTATCAAGTATCCTGTAAGTCGATAGTCTTGTAAAATTCCCTAAAGTAATAAAATATAGGTTTTGTCCTGAAAATGGATTTTTCCTTATTTGTCGTGGATGATTGCATCCGTAGTTTATTTTCCAGCAATTGGATCTTTTATCATATGCATATCTAATTTAATCAAATATTATTTTAAAAAAAAAACTGGATTTATGTTTTTGGGAATTAAACTGATGAAAATCCAAAAATAAAATCATTGTTTGTGACCATCCTTGCCAAGCATGTTCATATGCACTAACCAAGTGGTATCTGAGCATTCCACTCTATCAAGTTGTATCAGAGAGGGTTGCACTAATTTATCCTGTAGATCCTTTTTAATGCTATTTAGGGTGGTTGTTTATCCTTCTCTATTTGGTTTATTTATTTTTCTCTCGATGGATAGCCATAGTGAAAATTTATCTCCTTTGAATTTGAAATTTTCTAAAAGAATAAAAATTCTTGAAAAAGAAAGTTTTTGTTTTAAAGTTGCAATGGAACTTTTGCAAACTATTCTAACTCAAAGAGATTTATTTCGTGAAATACCCGTGGACACGGATCGTGATTTTAGAAATTTAGAATTGTCCAAAAAAGAGAGTGATGATAGATTTCAGTTTTTAGAGAACGAATTAGAGGACTTTAAAATTTCTATGATTAGTGTATGTGCCATTTAAGATTATGATAAATTGATTTTATATTTAAAGTCATGTGAGAGGACTCTTAGGAAAAAGTTCTCTTGTATTGAGGTGGAGCGAGATAACCTTCTAGGAATGATTAAAAATATGAAGAAGGAGTTCCTAAAACTTTAAGAGTCTAATTCTTTGTTTTAGTCTGAAAGTTTAAATATAAAAGATGATTTAAAAGACTCTAGTAGTGTTCGAGTGATGGTACTGGCTCCCACGATTCCAATACTTTCGTTGCTAAATCCAAGACCATTGTTTATTTTTAGATCACATTCCTGGGTGTTAGAAAAGGTCAACCTGGAGGTCCCGTTCCTCGTTGCGTTTACACATGCACACACTGTGGTAGGAAAGGTCACCTTAGGCGTATTTTCTATGATATTTAAGAAGACCCTAGGAAGTTTAAGTCGAATGTCCCTTTGGTTCCCAAAACTTCAAGCGCTATGGGTGATTGCTTACATGTTTTTGTTTTTCATACTCTAGTTGTGCTTCATGATATATATTTTCTAGTGTTATGACATGTATATTTCTTTTATTTTTATTTTTATTTTATTGAGTCATATTGGAAAAATACAAAAAATTATTATTTTGATAATTTTTTTTGAAAAATCCGAAAAGATTTTTAGTTTTTGTATATTTTAATTTTACATATTTGATATGGCATATTGGTGTGTTTGAATATATTTCACTTTATACTTTTCATGTGGCTAGTACATTTGGTTATGATTATGATTATGGATACTTAGATTGTTCTTAACCACATTTTCATGGAGTTGTTTCGAACATGATTTGCTTAATTGATTCGACTTTGTATATGCCTCCGCACACACATGCACAAGATTTTTTAATGTTAACTTCACATGTATATTTGAGATTTATGAGACGTTCTCCCATCAATTTTGTCATTTATATATTTTGTGGCTATGTGGGATTTGTCCATGTAAGAACCTTGCCTGTGAGATTTATTTGATTAGATTAAACAATTATGAGTGTGCATGGGAAAGGGATACGAAAGGAGAAAATCTCATTTACGAGAAATCCACCGTTGGAAAGAGCCCAATGAAAAGATTAAAGGAAATAAAAATAGAAATTTTTTCAAAAATGGGTAAACTTAGTAATGATTGATCATTCAAACTAAATAACATCAAAAGATTTGAGAAAAGAAAATAATTAACAAAAATATGATATATGTTTATCGTTTGAGGGTGCTTAGTTGAAGATTAATGAGTTTGCAAGATGAATCCTAGTTATGCTTATTTTATCATGAAGCTATTGATTTATAGAATCATCAATATTCTAAGCTTGTGTGCATTTTGCTTGTTTGTTTATTTAAGTTCACTTTACCTTGTAACTTGAGGCTAAATCTTAGTTTGATAATGTTTTGTGGTCAATTAGAACTTCTTGAACATATTTGAGTGTTTGGGTCATGATTCATTTGTATCTAGTTCATGCCCATTGCTTATCTATTTTATGTCGAGTTTTGTGGACGTTTATACCTATATATGTGTGTCGGATTTTCATTGATATATTTTGCATATTTTATGTATGGTATCGTGTTCTTGAGTCTTTATGATTTACACTTAGTCCATGTTTATCATATGCTTAATTAGTTGAATTATTTATTCGTGACCGGCCATGTTATGTGTTTGACACACTTTACACCGTTGCATGCTTTATTCCCTTCTCTTTATGTTTAAAATTATGGTATAAAATATTCTCATCTTGATATCTTATGATCACGCATTTAGGAGGAGATTTGGTTTTGGGGGGTAATTATTTATGCTATCTTACTTTGTCTATTCCTAAACAAAAAGGTAGAGAAATGGTATCTTTCCTTTGCATGCTTAGTATCTTTATCTTAGGGGGAGACGTTTTACATAGGTTGAGATTATTTTAGACAATATTATATGCTTTACATTTGTGGATTTATACTTTCTCTATTCCCTTGGCATTTGAAGGTGTGTTTAAGCTTGCAGGATTTCATGATGAGATTAATGCGGTAAAGTTTTCAAGCAAAACAAAACAACTCATTGAGATTATCATTACATGTACGTTGTTTACATATCTATGTGATGATATCATACTTCTTCGATGTGATGCTCTATTATTCATGTTTTGATTCTACTCTTTTGTCTATTTTTGACAAAAAGGGAGAGAACAAATTAAGAGGGAGATTTGATGATTAGCTTGATTTATGGGGGAGATCGGATATTGTGTTTTATGAATTTTATTTTCTATTTCAAGCTTGATGCATCACACGGTATTTTCTTTACTTCGTGTGTGTAGGTATCTAAAGAGGAAGAACATATTGCATTGGATGAAGTCAAAGTTTCCCAAGGGAAGATCAATTGGAGATGAAAGACAAAGTTTATCTATGCAATTCCATTTCTAGGGTTTGGGAAGAGTATTAGGATTTTTGTCATAGAGGGGTAATTTTTGTAATTTGCATTTCGATTAATTTTGTACCGGAATAGCCAAAGGGGGAGATTTATAAGGGCAAATATTTTAGTTTAGGCTGTTTATTTTTTTTATTCTCACTTTGGCATATTTAGTATATCCTGTTACAAACCGACACGATGAACCAAACTCTAACATCTCCAAGATTGAAGACTTCCTTACATCTAAAAAATGTATAAAGCTTTTAGGATTTTAAAATTATTCGTAATTTTATTTGGGTTGTACTTAAAAAAATGAGGCTGGATTTTTTAATTGTTTTAAAATGAGTTTTTAATTTTTTTACCTCATTCAAATGAGATCAGCTTGTCATTCGAACAACTTCGCTTTGTCATTTGACGCCTCATTAGATCCAAGATCGAACAAATTACTAACGAGGCAACACTGTTTCAATTCGTTAGAAGGTCATTTGATCCTGGTTTAAAAAAGTTAGTTATTTCATTCGAAAGGCCTGGGTTTTTGTTTTAACGAGATGCCAATATCGTTCGAACGACTTGGATTTTTGTTCGAATGAATTCGCTGCCTCGAATTTGATGTCAGGTCTATAAATACCTATTTTGAGTTCTTTTTTCGTGGGACATTGAAAAAAACGTAACGAGAATTTCGATTCACACTTTGTATCTCCAAATATTTTTGTGAATCGTTTTGAAACCCTAGAAAGTTTCGTATCTTGTACACACGCTTGTGAAGAGAATTCTCTACGACTGAATTTATGAACCCGAGGGACCACGACAGAAGAAGGCTAAAGGTTGATCATTGGATACCGTGGGTGGATTTCCACCTGTGGACGAATCTTGACTGAGCTGTTTTATTTAAAGGTTTTAAAGATAATGCGCTTTATACTTGCGCGTGTATCAAGTAGTCTGTAATTCGATAGTGTTGTAAGACCCTCTAAAGTTATGAAATATAGGTTTTGCCCTGAAAATGGATTTTTCCTTATTTGACATGGTTTATTGCATGCGTAGTTTATTTTTTATGATTGGATCTTTTATCGTATGCATATATAATTTAATCAAAGATTAAAATTGGTTTAAAATTGGATTTGTGTGTTTGGGAATTAAATTGATAAAAATACAAAAATAGAATGTTTGTTTGTGACCATCCTGGCCGAGCATGTTCATATGCGCTAACAAAGTGGTATCGAAGAATTCCACTCTATGAAATATACAGATCAACAATTATTTCGCGAGGAATTAAATATTCCATTATTTCTCAAATTCATCAACGAATTACATTCTCTGTAAATCACCACTTGTCTACTTTTGGAGTTCACATTACAAGAATGTATGCACAATGTTCTAAAAGTCAAAGACAACTTTTTTGGAATTATATTCATTCAGTAGCTACCAGTAATCCCTAGTTAGTGGGAGGTGATTTTAATGTAGTGTTGGCATCTGATGAAAATGGAGGAGGAAGACTATAGGTTTCAATGCAATAGAATAGTTTCACAATTGTATAACATAATCAGGGTTATTAGATGTGGATTTGTCGTATCTAAAATTAGAGAATGAAATGAAATTACCGACTACAAAAAATCCAACAACATAAAAAATTAACAGGCCGAGTCAGAGACTAGGTCGCTCTCTTTAAGGTGTTTCGAGGATCTGTCCAAAATTGTGCTACAGCCGAATTAATGCCACGCCACCCCAGGGTAAAAAAACCCAAAATTGAAATAAATTTCTACCTCAGAAAACTATTCACGTAGTAATATTATATACTAACACCCATTCACAAATAAATGCTTAATATCACAATATCATTTTGGGGTAATAACTGATCAGGTAAGGAAAAGGAAAAAAATACTTTTAAATAGAGAAAATATTTTATGTGTCTTTCAACGCCGTTTTGCAGAGAAGAAAATGGTGGAAAATGATTTTTCTATTTACTCTGTGTAGTGTGATATCTGTTTGTTCCATTCTCTCACTCATTTGAACAAAAGAGATGGCCAAATAAAGAGAAAGAAAGGATCTAAATGTTAGAAACGAATGGTGTGGGGTGAAATTTAGAGAGCCAGAGACTTAAAGTCTCACTTTCGACAGTCAAAAAATAATAATTTTTAGTTTATATTTTTATTTAAAAAAATTTATTTTGGCCTAAAATAATTAATACACTCGTAGACCAAGCCCAAGCCCAAGACCCAGGACCCAGGACCCGAACATGGACATTGGCCAGGCGGGTCGATCGGACGGACGACGAAAGCACGCATGTATGTTGTTTAGCCTAATAAGTTCTTTCACCCAACGCAAACAAAATTCTAATGCCCAAAGGGCTAGCCTATTAGTAAAAAAAAATGTGTATATTAACTACACCAATAAAGACTTTCCCATTAATGTGGGACAAGATATATGAGAAACCTCTTAAAAGTTATCTCTTTCTCTCTCTAGACAGTTAAAGACCAAAGTCTTATTTTCAAGGTTTATTAAACTAAATAGATGTTCCAACAATCCCCCATTTGTAAATTTTGAAAATTATTGAGCAATAATCAATAGAATTATGCATAAGCAAAATTGTCTTTCGACTTGAAACTTTATGTAGTGAAGATGATTCAGATTATACTAGAGTAACGGTAGTTTTGAACTCTATCTGTGACAACATCCCACACACAACCCTACTCGGGTTTAGTTCTCAAGCTAGTACATTACGACCATACGCTTCTATCCTAATATTACCATAGTAAGTGGTAAGTTACGCCAAATTACCATACGAAGTGGCCTCACTTCCACATTCACATAGGTGAGTCTATCAAAGATACTCCTGCAGCTAGATACCACACTAAAATAGAGATATAAAAACTTTATTAAGAGTTATAAATAACTCAACCTTAACTCGGTTCAGGATATCATGTTCCATAGGGATAGAATGAGAGTAATAATTAGCAAGATTCAACCCATATCACTTGTGAATTGTTATTACCCTTTGAACCTATTTCTTTGGATCTCTAGTTTATAGGTTGGATTACCATCACAAGTGACTTCCATATCTAAGGGCTTTAGTCCCATCCCTTTCGAGGTGTTCCACACCTTTTCTCTTACTAGTCCTTTTGTCAAAGGATTAACTAATCTTTTTACAAACCGTATGTGATCCACTTTGATGGCATCTATAGAGATAAACTCTCTAACGGTACTGTGTTTACGACGTATCTGCCACTTATTACCATTATAGTAAGGATTCTACACTTTTGTAATAGTTACGGTACTATCGCAGTGGATAAGAACGACCGATATCGATCTCTCTTATAGTTGGATATCTAAAAAAGGTTTCTTAACCATCCTGCCTCCTCAATAGCTGTAGCTAGCGCTATCATTTCCGACTCCATCATCGACTCACCTAAAATAGTCTATTTTTTAGACTTCCATGAAACTGTACCACCAACGATACTACTTTGGAGTCATCAGATAGGGTGTTCTAATCAGCATCAATAAATCCTTCAAGGACTATGTGATGCTTTGTATAGTGTAATCCGAGGTTCATCATTCTTTTAAGATTCCGCATGACCCTTTCTATAGCATGCCAATGCTCCATACTAGGTCTATTTGTAAAAATCTACATAGTACTACCACAACATAAGCTATGTCAGGTCTAGTGCAATCTGTAGCATAACGTAGTTTACCAATATTGCTCGCATACTCAGTTTGGACAGTTAAAGTAATCACATTTCTTTAGAATTTTCTCAACATATAAGATTGGTGCAAAGAAATTCCCTTTCCAGACCTAGTAATTTTAATTCCCAATATTACACTAGCTTCATCCAGATATTTCATATCAAAATTGGCACATAATAAAGATCTAACATTATCTACGACATGAATATTAGATCCAGATATAATCAAGTCATCCACATAGAGACATATGATAGTGAAAATATTATTTTCATATTTATAATAAAAACATTTGTCACTTTCATTTATTTTGAACCCATTTGAGACAACTAAGCTATCAAATTTATCATGTCATTGTTTATGTGCCTGTTTTAGTTCATAAATAGATTTATCTAATTTACACAATTTATGTTCTTGATCGTGTATAATAAAACCTTCAGGTTAGTCCGTATATATCTCTTCTTCCAATTCACCATTTAAAAAGGCAGTTTTAACATCCATTTGGTCTACAATTAAATCATTTAATGTAGCTAAAGCAAATAGTACACGTATAAATGTAATTCTTTTCATGGGTGAAAATGTATCAAAAAATTCCACGTCTTCACATTGTCTAAAACCTTTGGCAACTAAATGTGCCTTATAGTTTTCAATAAAATCATTAGGTTTTAATTTATTTTTAAGAACCCATTTACAACCAATAGTTTTACACCCCTATAGAAGATCCACTAAATGCCAAGTTATATTAATTTCTAAGATTCCATTTAATCATTAATAGCTTCTTGCCATAAATCTTTATCTAAAGAATAAAAGGATTCTTGAAGGGTATTGGGATATTCCTCTATTATTTAAGCATAAAAATCGAGATCAAATTCTTTTTCAACACGAGATCTTTTACTTCTTCTTGGTCTTAGAATAGATTCATTTGGTTCTGAATTTTTAAAAATAGAAACGGTAGTGGATGTCGACCCCCTACTATTTCTCAATTTAAATGAAAACCTTTCTTCATAAAAATCAGCATCGTTTGATTAGATAATAATTTTATTTGACTAATCATAAAATTTATATGCTTTGCTATTATCCGCGTAGCCAATAAAAACATACTCATATGCTCTACTAGCCAATTTATAACTCTTAGGGTCGGGAATATGTACATAGGCTAAGCATCCCCACATTCTAAAACATAACATGTTTGGCTTATTATTTTTTCAAATTTCATACAGAGAAATTTTATTTTTAGTTTTGGGAATTTCGTAAATCATGGGACACACCGTTAAATAATTCTCCCCACAAATGTGAGGCAGCCCTGAACTTCAATAAAATAGCAACTACCAACATAGTTAAAATTCTATTTTTTCTCTCCACTTTTGTGACACCCCGCCTAATTAAATATCGAGTTATCAGTCCTATTTCGTAATAGGTCTCAGCTCAACGTGGTTTCTCCACACGTTCAATAATTATCTTTTAATTCGATGTCCTAACATCCAACGAAGTTTCTCCACTCCTGATGTTTACTAAGTCTTATTCGTATAACATCTCACAGCAAAGCCCAAAAGATCTTTTTCCAATGCACTATTCCTAAGCATTGTCGGTCCTCAATTTTTGTAGAACCCAAAGCAAATACCCGGGACACTCAAACCCTATCCCTATACTCATAAGTTTAATCATTGACTCCCGTGTCTCTAAAGGAGTCATATACTACTACACTCGCAATATTACTAAGTCCTCACCGCTAAGTTAATTACGAGCTAAATCTCTCCACTTCGTGATCACCGGAATAACCTTAGGCTTCTGTTGGATTAACCCTTATAGGTGAAATTAAAGTGTTAAGATTGAATTAGGAATTATCGATAAATAAACCAAATTGAAGATGATTTTAAATCAAAGAAATTCGGCTGTTGTGATGACATGGACTTGTAGGACGTGAGTGATTATCTACTGAATTTATATGAGAAATAAATGATTAGCCTTCGAGTGATGAGAGAAGCTCATGAATATAATCTAAGAAGCAAAGTCATAATCTGTAAATACGTAGGATATGTGAGATAAATATACTAAGTATGGAAATATTTATATGGGTTGTGCATGTGCCCTATTGTTATTATATATAGGTGGGGTGAATACCTGTACTATATATATTGTGTGTGTACCATACCTATGCTGCTTGCTATCGGGGTAGAGGTTGCGTGTTGTGTACGGTCATATCTCCGTGTGCCTTCGGGGGGATTTTGATTCGTACCCTGAGCATAAAACCTTGGACACGTGCTATCGGTTGAGAATGATAGTTTCAACGGTTGAATGGGAGCGTAGGTATGTGCGTGACCCATTTGCCTGGGGAGTTTTCTGGCCTCCAATATTTTTGATATGAGATTTATGGTTTGTGAGAGATGTCGAACCAAAAGTCCCATGTACAGTGTGAGATGTACCCGAACATGATAACAGAGTATGCATGCACTGTAGCTGTGTCTGGGAGGTGCTATATTAGTATATATAATAGTGTGATGAATATATATACTGTGATGTAATTTATCATGTGAAAATTGTAGATTAAAAATATATATACTGTGATGTAATCTACTGTGTGCAATTGTAGATGTAAATAAATAATGAAATTTGAGAGAATTAAGTAAATGAGTAGTTAATCCTAAAGCTATGAAAGTTCATATTAAAGAGAAATGAACATATTTAATTATCATACGTATTATATGGAAAATATGCGAAAATGATATGGGATAGAATCCTAATTGAGAACCTTAATTAGGGAGATAATAAGGTAAGCTAGGCGTGCACACTAGATGAGAGGTGAGATTTCTCAAACGAGAGCCCGAGAATCTAAAATGTACATAATAACTGCTTAATTGTACTTGTTAAGCAGTTGGTATTTTAAAAATCTTTTACAATCGGGCTCTGACCCGTTTCCTTGTATATTCTTTTCTCTATTGTATCTTGTAAATCAGGTATCCAGTATTAGCGATGCCGACATAGAATATGGATATCTCGACGGGTTATGGCTACTACGGGAGAGGCAGATTTTGTGTAGATGCTTCCATTCTGTTGAATCACACATATGTAATGTCTACTTTAATTTAGGGCATGTCACACAGGATTCTAGTTATTTCATTTCAATTCCAGAGATTGTAATAATTTATGTCAATATCAGTTTTATTTGATGGTAATGAAATATTTTAATTGGAGAGTTATTCTAATCACATTTAGTCCATTTCAGTTGTGATGTGATGTTGTTTATTATTACTACACTTTTTGGAATGGTTTTAGTTAAATTAGAAATGGAAAAGTTTTGACACTAGCTTAATTATTTATAAGGTGAATTAATAAAGAATTTTTTTTTCGACTATGATGCTAAGAATGAACCAACTGGATATTCTGATTTAATTTAATAAAGGACTGATCAACCGGTATTTAATTAGGCGGGGTGTCACAGGTGGTATAGGTTCTGGTTTCCTTAGGAGCTGTACGAATTTCTATGTTTCAACGTAGGCCTCTTTGACGTAGAGCCCTATTATTAGGATGTTGTATTCCTCTGCTTATTACGACTTAAGTTCTCCTGCCAGGAAATAGAAGCGATGAAATTCTTATACGAGCTTGGTCAGGCATCGAGGACTAGCAAGGGTCGTTAGAAGAACAAGAGGAGGAGGACTCAGCCAAAGATTTAGAGCGTTTTGGGAAAATGCTGATTGAGATAGAACTCACCAAATTGTTGTTCAGGCTGAGGACAATAAAGGAGTCGTTCGGGAGCTGTAGTTTTCCAAGCACCGTCATGGATGACGTTTATGCCATTCCAAACTTACCCAAAACCGTCAGTGACGGGTGAGGGAGTCGGAAGAACTTTTGTAAAGGAAGAAATCCAGAGGAAATTATGTAGGGTGAAGTGTAGTAACACCCAGGACTTGAAAATTTCGGGCGAATTTTTTTACTCATAGGAGCAATCTAAAGTTATGAGAGATATACATCTCATATAAAGAAGCATGTGTGAAGCTAAAATGAGAAATTTATGTATGGTTATATCGTGAAATTGTTTGTAGACACCCCATTCTAGTACCCCCTAAACCTCTCCTTAGGACCCTAGCACCTCCCTTCATCACTACAATCCAAAGTCATACCCCGAGTACTGACCTAGAGGCCATCGGGAACTCCCAGGCTCCATTTGATTAAAAGTCAAACTCTTTAGCTTGACCGAGACTGAATGAATTTTCAAAGGTCACTGAAACCCCATTCCAATGATCCGCCTCATGCGCAATTCTGACTTACGGTACGGACGAATGACCCGTTCTCCCCCGAAACTTCATCAAGAGGCCACCGGACGCTCCCAGGATCCGTTTGACCAAAGTTAACTCTTCAGCTCGATCGAGACTGAATGAATATTCAAAGGGCACTGAAACCCCTTTCCAACGGTCTACTCCGGGATCAATTCTGACTTACGGTGCGGACGAACAATTCGTTTTACTCTGAAAGATCACCGAATGCTTCCAGGCCCCGATTGACCAAAGTCAACTACCCAAACCGAGTCAACTACCCAAATCGAGTCAACTACCCAAACCGAGATCCATTCTCCCCTCTCCAAAGTTTATCAATCCCTGTTAAGCCAAAACCTTATCAAACTCTTTTACCCCTGTCCGTTTCCAAATCCACTCGCAAGAAACTTCAAGGCAAATTCTCATTGCGCCTTTCACCAAACTGCCGGCCATACCACCGACCAATGCAATCACCTCCGAAATATAATCCAAGGTCTAATTGACCGGGGTACCATTGCCCCACCAGCCAATCCTAAGCCAAACACTACTCACAACCCACTCCCAAATCATACTAATGCTATATTCCTAGAAATGAACCCATAGTTTGATCCCTCAACTCAAATCACACCCATATACTCTCGTAAACCTCTCCAAACTTGCCCATATTTCCTCCTACCCCCTGTTTGCCTCGCTGATCAGGCACTGTCACTCCTTACCAGAGCATGTATTGTTATCCTTACCCGTTCTGAAAATGGAAGTGTGGAATTATCAAAAGTGTTAAACTAACTCCAAGAGTTCGGGCTAAAATTTTCCCCACAGATAGTCATTGATTGGCAAAGGTTTAGTACGCTGTTCTTAGAAGAACAAAAATGGGCCGAGAGTCAAAAAATTGGGTAGTACCAATAGATGAAGTCAACCTAAATGATGTTATCTAGATCATGGTAGAATTATTCAGTCAAACCAATAATATTTGCAGTATGAATGAGTTACTTGATACTCTGAAGCTACAAGGGCGCCTGGTACCTTCACCCTTACATCTCCCCGCAGAATGGGATGACTTATACGAAGAAGACATTGATATTATGGAATGCATTGCCTTTGCATGGAAATATAGAATTGTTACCACTGGATGGGGGGAAGAATTTGAAGAGCAAGGTTCAAAGAAGACTGGCCCGGTGGCCGATATGTGTGGGATGATATCATTTAAGAACTCCTCTGAGAAATAAACAAGGTGGAAGAACAACCCGAGATCGATGAGGAAACATGATTCATGACCAGATTAGGGAGGCATTACTAGATCCCAAGCTTACTACCAGCCAATAACAAAGGTAAGGGCATTGGAAACCTTCCTATGCCAGAGATGACCCTCGAGAAAAGCAAGATCCTTGATCAACTGATGAAAACTCAAGCTAACATCACTCTATGGGGGCTTTTCATGTCTTCCCAGCTGCACAAAAATTCTTTGACCAAGTTTCTCACTGGACCCACAATACCTCCTTCTACCACACCAGAAGAGGCGGTAAATTTTGTCGGATCCTTGACCTCTACCCGAATGCTATCCTTTTTCGAAGAAGAAATCCCCAGAATTGGGCCAAACTATAATCATGCACTCAACATCTTCGTTGAAGTTATGGGGAAGATCATACCACTCTCTCTTGTCGATAATGGATCCGCCTTTAATGTTTTCCCATTAAGAACTTTCAAATGCTTAGGACTGAAGGAAAGTGATCTCGCGCTAACCTCCGTTGCGGTGCGTGCCTACTATAATACTCGTCGAGAAGTGATGGGGTCCATTAAACTTGTAATATGGGTTGTCCCTATAAACCCTGTCGTTGAATTCCAAGTTATTGACATCCCAACTTTTTTCAACCTGTTGCTTGAACGATCTTGGCTCCATAGTATCAAGGGTGTGTCTTCCTCGCTCCATCAAAAATTGAAGTTCTTCCCCGATGAATGAGTCATCACCATTTTGGGCGATGACGAAAATGCCGAGGGTACAAGCACCAGCAATCCAATCCTTGAGATACATTACAGGTTAAATGATATGCTCCTATTAGGATTCCGAGTTGATCCACTTCTACTCCCGACAGGGGATGATTTCAACGAAAGAGTTTGTCTAGAATACGACCCTTATGGCAATGTCAATGTGATTCAGATGTTAAAAAAAATGCACTTCATACCCAGATTGGGGCTCGAACAAAGATAATAAGGGATATTTGAATCCATTGAACTGAAAAAAGATTTCCCCCTTATGGTTTGGGGTATAGACCGTCAGAACAAGAGCTCAGAATGATCCTCCAGTCTCGATCTAAAAGAAGATTAGACTGCATCCAGAATATTCCAGGTGACTCCTTGGATGAACGATTCATTAAAGAGGACGAGGACTTCCCCTTTTACGACTTTTTGAAACCCTGGTATGACCATACAAATAAAAAGATGGAGCCTGGAATGGAGATCTTTTTCCAAGACAGCTACCCATGGGCCAAAAGTTCTCGACACTATATACCACTCATACATATTTCGAGGGAAGTGACTCCGAGGATTCATTCAATTTATATACACTAGGGCTGACACTCTGCGTGGTTCATTCAAGCACCACATCACTGGATCCATCCCACCTAACCCCACTGTTTACCCCATTTCTTCTTCTGTTGTCTATCCTTGCTAAAATGTAATCGAGACCTCCTTTGATGAGGTTCTCAATGCTGTTTTTCCTATTAATGAAATAAATGAATATTTTGAGTATCTTGCTGTGCCTTACATTAACTGTTTGGATTCTAATCAAACTTTTGATGATGATGATTTTGCAAATGAACAATTCTTAACTGATCTAAATAAGGTTAATAACAAACAACATATCACATTCAAGTTAATGAAGAAGAAACTAATATTGTTAACGTCGATTCTAGTAGCCAACTGTGCGAGATTAGGATAGGGGCTACCCTTGACGAGCATGGGCGTGCACAACTCGAAGAATTACTGAAATAATTCATGGATGTCTTCGTGTGGTCCTATGACGATATGCCCGATATTGATCCCGAAATAGTCAACATGAGATCCCCACATTCCCAGATTACAAGCCAGTTAAGCAAACGCTGAGAAAGGTCTGCACCGAATGATCGCTCAAAGTCAAAGAAGAAATGGTCAAACAGCTGAACGTGGGCTTCATTTATGTGATCGAATATCCCACATAGCTAGCCAATATAGTGCCTATATCAAAATTAGGAGGAAAAGTTCGAATGTTTGTAGACTACCGGGACTTGAACAAAGCCTCTCCAAAGGATGATTACCCGTTACCCAATATCGACATGATCGTGGACAACACAACCAGTCATGCTTTTAAGTTATTCGTTGACGAGTTTGATAGATACAACCAAATCAAAATGCACCTAGATCACTAAGAAAAAATCACGTTCATCACATCGTGGGGAACCTTTTTCTACACTGTTATGCCATTTGGTCTCAAGAATGCTGGGGCTATGTACTAGAGGGCTGCCATAACCATCCTACATGATCTAATTCACAAGGAAGTCGAGACCTATATGGATGATATGATTATCAAATCCAAAACCAGAACAGGTCATGTTCCCGCCCTCTGAAAGTTCTTCGAACGACTGCGATGGTATCAGATGAGACTCAATCCACATAAATGTGTCTTCGGCATTACAAAGGGAAAACTCTTGGGATTCATGGTCAGTGAGAAAGGGATAGAAGTAGATCCTGCCAAACTAAAAGCCATACTTGAGATGCCACCTCCCCGAACGGAGAAAGAAGTTTGAGGTTTCCTTGGGAAATTGTAATACATCTTCCGGTTCATTAACCAACTAACCTCCATCTGCGAACCTATCTTCAAACTCCTCCGAAAGGATTCAACCAAGGTTTGGAATGAGGCTTGCTAAGAATCCTTTGACCGAATCAAACAATATCTTACCCAACCCCTGGTACTCATGCTACCACAACCTAGTTTCCCCTTACTCCTATACCTAACCATAACCGAAACTGTAGCTGGGGATTTGCTAGCCCAATACCTTGAAGATTCCCGCAAAGAAAGAGCCATCTATTACGTCAGTCACAAATTGACTGGGTATGAAGTCAACTACACTTCTTTGGAAAAGGTATGTGTCGCACTTATTTGGGTCACCCAAAAGTTGCGACACTACATACTCGCCTTCCCCATCAAACTTGTATCTCGAATGGACCCCATCAAGTACCTACTTGAGAAGCCCACCTTATCTAGCCGAATGACCCGGTGGTTGATGCTCCTAGCCCAATTTGACATTATGTAAGTCACGCAAAAAGCCATAAAAGGAAGAGCCATCTCTGACTACCTCGCTCACTACCCCGTAGAAGAAGCTGACAACTGGATCTCCGAATTCCCAGATGAAACATCCTCTGCGCTGCCCAAGATGACTTTCGATAGCAAATGTTCTTTGACGGTGCTGCCAATAAAAAGGGATATGGAATTGGGATCTCCCCAGATGACTCCCACACTCCCATCGCCAACAAGTTAGATTTCCCTTCACCAACAACATGACTGAATATGAGGCATGTACGGTAGGCCTCAAAGTTGCTCTCAAGAAAGGAATTTAATGCCTAAATGTCTATGGGGATTCTTCCCTCATCATCGGTCAAGTGATCAGAAAATAGAAAGTCAAGGGCGAGAAGCTCCAACCCTTCTATGCCCACTTAGAAGAACTAGCCTACAAATTCCAAGACATCACCTTCCACTACTTACCCCGAACAAAGAATAACATAGCCGATGTTCTTGCTACCTTAGCCTCTATGGTCGACATGCCTGAAGGAATAACAATGGCCCCCTTCCTAGCTTAAAAGAAAGATAAACCAACCCATTACTACCACATTAAGCTCATCACCAAAGAAGTTGAGCTAGCCAATTACTGGTACTATGATATCTGGCACCTCCTCAAGCATGGTAGGTATCCCGAAGGTTCCAATAAGAAAGATCGAGCAACCCTCTGAAGACTGGCTGCCCAGTACATCATCTATCACAAAGCACTGTTCAAGATAACCTTTGATGGAACCCATCTACATTGCATCGCAGGGGCTGACATTGAAGAGATAATGCAGAAAATCAACAGTAGGGAATGCGGGCCCCATATAAACGATCACATGCTTGCCAAAAAGATCATCCAATAAGGCTACTACTGGACCACCATGATCCAGGATTTCACCGCCTATGTCCGGAGATGACTCAAATGCTAACAGTTTTCCAACCTTCAACACCTGCCTCCGCGAGAATTATACAACATGATTTCTCCCTAGCCGTTCTCCACCCGGGCTATCGATATCATAGGGAAAGTTACACCCAAGGCCTCTAATGGGCATGAGTTCATCCTAGTTTCCATTGATTACTTCAACTAATGGGTCGAAGCTGAGTCATATGCAGTTTTGAACGCCAAAAAAGTGGCCTAATTCATTAAGAAGAACATCATCGGCCGATATGGGGTCCCGCATGAGGTAGTGTTAGATAACGGGTTGCATTTTGAGGCAGAAGTCATAAAAGTGGTCAATGAGTACAGGATTCAGAGACACAAATCTTCTTCTTACCGACCTCAGACCAATAGTGCAGTCGAAGCCACCAACAAGAACCTCAAAGCCATCTTCAGTAAGATGGCTGAAAGTTATCGAGATTGGGCCGAACGAATCTCATACACCCTATGGAGCTACCGAACCTCAATACAAACCTCTACTGGGTCTACTCCTTACTCTCTAGTTTACGTCATGGAAGCAGTCCTACCCGTGGAGATGGAAATACCCTCGTTGTGCGTCATGCTTGAAAGCAAGGTCAGCGAAGAAAACTGGTACCAAAGCCGTCTCGACGAGCTGACCCTCCTCGATGGAAGGAAATTGAAATCTCTATACCACATACAAGGGTACCATCACCATATAGAGCAATTATTCAATAATAAAATCAAGGACAGCGGTGTCCGAGAGGGGAATTTATCCCTCAAAGAAATAATAGAGCCCATTTGGGACCCAGAGGTAAATTTAAGACTAATTGGAGCGGTCCATACATCGTGAAGAAGATCTTGTCATGTGGTGCCGACATGCCCACCGACTTAGATGGAGAAGAGATGTTTCATCCGGTCAACCTGGACCGTCTCAAGAAATTTTACCCCTAAACCAAAATCTCTACGCGCTACGACTCTTCTCATCTCCCTTCTATTCTAAAAAAAATCTTCATTTCCCTCTACCCAGAACTATGTGGGCCTAATTCTCTGCAAGAACCATTTTCAGAAAAAAATTAAAACCTTTTAAAAATCCCCAGAGGTATGTAGGCAGCTCATACATCTTGCACGACCCCTTATTTTTCACAAAAAAACTATTCTTTTCTTATCTCCGAGAACGACAGTTCATTCTAACATATACTTGAACAAAAGGATTATGCATGCCTTAGCGATCGGTATAGATAAATACAAAATTCATCAAAAGGCAAAGTTGGATGATCAAAAACTTATTTATTTCACTAATAAGAAGTTACAGTGAAATTACATAAGGAACGGATAACTCCCTTCCCCTACCTTCCTAAAAAGCCAAATAAATTCCTAAATTTATTCCCCATTACAAAACAAACTCTCAAAGAGTCCTACCCACAGCTACCAGAGCAGTCTGCTCCATCATCATCATCATCATCATCTACATCCTGGGTTCCCCAAGCTTCCCCTTCCTGAATAGAGTGCCGCAGACACTCCATAGATCGATAAGCTCGAACCAGTCTCAATAAAACTACAACACCTCCCTACATAGTACCTTTGTCCAGTATCCACTATCAACATCTTGCTGACCACTATTCTCCACAACCACTTCATATAATCCCCGGGGATGTGCTAAACTCTCCCAACAGATTGATAAGGACGAGTTGATGGATGCCGAATCTCCCACAAAGAGCCAAGCCGCATGCATAGACGCTCTGTTAGATCTTCTACCATAAAGAAATCTAGTGTCCGAGGTGGCATGACATGCTCCCAGCCAAATTGGCACAAAATCCGCCAAGGGTAATAGAAAGAGGTCTGTCTGAGACCAACCAATCGGATGTACCGGTATTCCCCCAGCTCCAGAATAGGCAGCAACTGTCCCACCAAGGCATTGACCAGTGTAGATTTAGAGCCCCATGCTCCACAAACCAGTTCTCCCAACTCTCAATATCCAGGCCAACACTGATGAAATGGCGCGAAAAGAAGTTGGGTACAACCGACAAAGGGTATTCTGGAGGTGTCATTAAGAGGAGTCTTTTAGACAACCACATGAATAACATCACAGGGCTACCCCTTAGAAAGTCAGAACGACCTTCTCTCCAGGCATCCGGGTCATTCAAAGTCTTTGCCAGTATCACTGTTGCATGATTGTGATGGTAGGACATCCATGAAGTAATATCTGCAAGTTATGGGTCCACCAGTAGTTCCCCAGTCACCAGCAGCAATTTTGAAACCAAGCCCAGAACAACGGCTCTGGCATATCCAGCATCACCAACCTCTAGAAAATGCATAGACCGCAGCACCGCCATAAGGGAAATAATTCCTCCAGTAACATAGTATCTACCCGCCGAGGGTGAGACGCGAAGAAGTCTAACCAATAGTTCCCGAGAAGATCGGGAAAACTCAGGCATAGCAGCCGCCATACTAGGATTTACTCCCAACATGGTAGAAAATTCCTTATAAGTCGGTCAGACTTCTTCCAAGCCAAAAAAGAATACATGGTCTTTGGGGTACCAAAATTATACCACCGCCGTCAGCATGTTCCACTCTATGGGCCGATTATGCCATAAAGAGACTCAACGCATGTTGAAAGCATCATAGTCGACGTTATAAGAGAACATTGACTCCAAAGTCTCGAGGTAGTTGGAAAACTCAACACTACCAGGGAGACCCATCTCACAGAATAAGAAAGATAGAATATGAAGGTGTGATGAAAGCACTCCACCCTTACCCCTTTTTATAGTTGAAAACCCTTATAAAAAAGACATAACTATAGACACCCCATTCTGTTACCCCCCATAACTCTCCTTAGGTCCCTAGTACCTCCCTTCACCACTATAAACCCAGGTCATGTCCCGAGTACTGATCTGGAGGCCATTGGGCACTCCCCGGCTTAGTTTGACCCAAAAGTCAAACTCTTCGTCTCGACCGAGACTGAATGAATATTTGAAGGGCACTAAATACCTTTTTTAATGGACCGCCCCGTGCGCAATTCCGACTTACCATGCAAACGAACGATCTATTTGTGTTCGAAACTTGACCCAGAGGCCACCAGGCGCTCCCCGGCTCAGTTTGACCCAAAAGTCAAACTCTTCATCTCAATCGAGACTGAATGAATCTTTGAAAGGCACTAAATACCCTTTCCAACGGACCACCCCGTGCGCGATTCCAACTTACCATGCAGACGAACGATCCGTTTGCGTCTGAAACTTGACCCAGAGGCCACCGGGCGCTCCCGAGATCTGTTTGACCTATGTCAACTCTTCAGATCGACTGAGGCTCAATGAATATTTAAAGGGAACTGAATACCCTTTCCAACGAACCACCCCGTGCGCGATTCCAACTTACCATGCGGACGAACGATCTGTTTGCGTCTGAAACTTGACCCAAATGCCACCGGGCGCTCCCGGGCTCTGTTTGACCTATTTCAACTCTTTATCTCGATCAAGGCTGAATGAATCTTCAAAGGTCACTGAATACCCTTTCCAACGGTCCGTCCCATTCGCGATTCTGACTTACCATGCGGACGAACGATCTGTTCGACTCCGAGAGGACACTGAATGCTTTCCGGGCCCGGTTGACTAAAGTCAACTCCCCAAACCGGGTCAAACTCTTTGGAATGTTGAAGTACATCTCCTAACCTTTCCAACGGTCCACTCCGTTCATGATTCGGACTTACCATGCGGACGAACGATCCGTTTGCGTCCGAATGATTTCCCGTCCAATGGACCGACAAATGCTTTCGAGCCATATTTGCCCGAAGTCAACTCCCGAACCCGGAGCGATCCAAAGGACTTTCAAAGGTCTCTGAATTACCTTTCCAATGGTTTGCCCTCGGCGGCCAATTTTTCGAAAAAGTCTAAAGCGCACTGCCAAATGGCAGGTTCCAGACCCTGCTTATCAGCACCTGCCGATAGGCAGGAACATATATATGCCGATCGGCACTTACTTGGGACTATAAAAGGAGGCCTTCACCTCATTTGCAAGGGAGCCGAGATCTGATAAAAATCTCTCTGAACGAATTCCAAAAACCTCTCTCGAAGGCAGCGTGGTTTCAACTTCCAAATCCCTTTTTTACTTCCACTTTTCATCATCCTTTTCATTAAACTTGGTGAATTAGCCACTCTCCATCATCATCTAAGTTCAAGGGCTTCTCTCCAACTTTCAAGATCAAGCTCAAGATCTTCAAGAAGGTCCAACTTTCTCAAACTCTCTCTTAAATTCTCTTAAATTCCCAATAACTTGTTTTCTTATTTATCACTTTTATTATCTCATCTCACACATCCTAATATACAATTTATTTAGTATTATTGTACATCTTTTATTTTCATAAAACCCAAAAACAAGAAAAATAGGGTTTGCTCATAAATTTCGAGTAGGGATTCTCACACTTTTTTTCACACTTTTCTCACAACTAAAACACTTTTTCTACACACACACACACACACACTTACAAATAAGAGATTCCCCATTTGGATTTATGGGATAAACCCCACCCCTCATTTTGTATGCGAACTACGTGGACTTTGATGTCTTTATAGGCTACGTAGGCGTCTCGGGGTAAAACCCGAGACTCGAGTCCTTTTTCTCACTTTTTCTCTCATTTTCTATCTTCTCTAAATCCATTTTCCTTATATTCTATATACTTAGTGACTCATTACTCCATATGCGTTATCGTTCCATTATAACGATCAACGTAGGGGTAATCGCATAAATCTTATTTTTCTAATATTATTCTTATATCTTCCTACGGATGACTCACTTTATCTTTTCCATGATACAAGTCGAGGATTCCTACCTCCATTTTATATATACACATGCACACATATCACGGGGGGAAACAAAAGGAAAATAACAAATATTCATAAGAGATCGAAAGGGCGGAATGGGTGCCTAACACCTTCCCATTTCGTAACTAAGCCTCCGAACCCTTCTCGAATCATCTCGGTTTTTTACGCACCAGTATGTCTTTAGATGCCATCCTTCGGGGTGTCTTCCCCTTTTTCTTTTGTCTGTTTTGAGTAAAATAGACAGGCGACTTTGAATCTCTCTACATTCTTACACCACATCTCAAACGACACCGGCCGAAGCGCTCCCGAGAGGGATGCGCGGGACTCGAAGGATCCTTTCCTCCACGCGCCCGCCCGCATGGCGAGGATCGGGGATGGCCATAATAAGCCTTGCAGAAATCAAAGGAAATCCTGCCCCACAAGGGACCAAAGGTTAAAGAGGGTACCAATCAAAGCTTTGATTGATTAGAATGGACTAACCTGCCGATAGGCAGGACAAGGGTCTTACCGATCGTCAACCCCCTATTTTTAGAAACTTCCCTTTTTCCTCTTTTGTCAAAATCAGAAAACTCAATAAAAATAAATTGATATGCTCAACAGAATTTCCAAATCCCTTTCCATCTTTATATAAATTCTCATTTTAAATAAAACTTTCCTTCAAATCCCAAAAATATTTCTTTTTACGGTCTCAATAGCAAAGTAAAAAGCGTATATGCATTCATTCATTCATTACCAACAGAAGATAATAAAAAACTCCATTGCACTGTATAGATATTTTTCTGTGTTACATTATTTTTACAGGAAAATAAAGAAAAGCAGAAAAATAACGGGACTCAACCTGAACCCACATTTCTCTCTCTCTCTCTCACTTCCCCTTCCCCTCTCTCTCTAAGAACTCCCATCCCTGTGACGCGCTCGCTTTCCCCTGCGACGAGATGACGCACCATCGTTACCCGAACCAGACTCCTACCCGGATGAGGTAGACGACACCAAGTAAGAAGGAACAGGGACCGCATCCCGAATATGGGCGGTCGTTGAAGATATCCGGTCTCTAATATTCCTCAGCGAAGTGGTGGATACCCTAACTTGCTGCAAGAAAAGTCAAAATCGGTTTCAAGCAGAAAGATCAAAAGAAACCAAAAAGAAGGAAAAGAGAAGAACATAAAGATATACGAAAGGACAAAGAACCTCCTCTGTCAAGACCCACTCCTCCGGGTCCATCGCATGAGGACGATGCAACATAGGCACCATCCCTCCATCAACCCGTTGGATGTTGTATGAAGGGGTACGCAACCTAACAAAGGGGACCTCCGAAGTCACCGCCACCGCAGATGTCGACGGACCGCCACCGCTGTGGGAGGACCCCACTGGCCAACTCGAATCCACAGGAGGGAAAGGCAATGCATCATATATGATGGGCACCATCAGTCAACTCATCACGATGTCCATGTAATCATACGGTAAAGTCGTATCGGTGTACAACAAATAGGACTCGCCAATCATCGCCGTGATCCTCGGATCCTCTGGCAATAGCCACTCCCGCCTCATAGACATAGGGGGACTTGTAGGTGGCACCACCACCTCCTCCTCAGCAATCTATCAGAGCACCCTCTCCCCATGATACCAAAAGTGTCCAAACTCATGCGCTAGTAAACGCCTCATTTACGCATTCACCCCAGTCGACCCCATGTCTTGAACAACCATCCCCTAAGGGTAAAAGGTCACCTAAAAAATACCCAGCAGATATAAGTCAGTATGGAATCAGAGCACACAAAGACCAAAACTGAAGAAGGAAAAACTCTTACCCTATCACTGGTCAGGCCATTCAAGACTCGATGCACCGCCTCCAGAGAAAGAGACTTCCTCGACTGTCGATTGGCCTTCCACCACCGACACAAACGATAAAAGTCCCCAACAGTCTCATCCTTCAGATCAACCAGCTGGGTATTACACCCAATCACATCATAGAACCACGTTTGCCGAAGATAAAAATTCGCGATAAAAAAGAGACGCACAAGGAAAATGCGAATGCATGAAAAGGAAAATGCGCAAAACTAAAGAATACCTCAAGAAGATATGTGGATCCAGTAAAAGTCTATCGACAGCACCGGCTAAATGCATCCAGAGAAAAATAAAGGGTCTTCAAAGTCAGGTTCCCCCAATCATAGGGAGGGATGTTCGAAAACATACTCAAGTATGGAAAAAACCATAATTGGACAACGTCGTCGCTCGATGCCACTTGAAATCCCCCTAACACCAGCAAAATAAACAGTCGGTCCATCTGTCTCACCTGCAGTCCGTCCTCCACATCAATCACCCTACCTAGTAAAACATCCCTCAATAGGGATAGACAAGTAGAGTCCCCATATACTCTCCTCCCCACATCACCTAGCGCCGCCCACACTGCCTCCGGCCTCACCCACAGGGAACGATCCACCTCTATCTGCTCTCCATCACAATCCATCCCCAGTATCTACTGCACGTCTATGGGAGTCACAGTCATCTCCTCGGTACCACCACCTCTCCCCCAGAGCGCATAAGACCATCGTCGAATGAGGCATCTCATCCAGCACAGATGCCAGCCTCCCAAAGCCTACCGACGATACTTCCCAATGCACCAAAGGTGGAAGGTACTCCCAGACATCCGTAAGCCCCGTCGTCCCGCAGGCACGCATAGTCGACAAAGAAACATCAGACAGTCAAAAGAAAAAAATTGTCAAAATCCAAGAAAAAAGGAAATCACACAAAAATAAGAATGCCAAAAGTCATTTTTTTACTTACATAACCACCAGGGTTCACCACCCTAGAAGAGCGATGACGCGAAGGCTCATGCAGTAAAGTTCGCTCATCCACAACTAGCTCAAATGCATCAAAAGAGTTCTCACTCCCCAAAATAAGAGGCGCCCTAGCCCTCCACTCCACATTTGCCCAGTCATCAATATCCAACCACTCCTTGTGTACCACAGTGCTCACAAAAGAGGCCATTTTTTAGATTGCCAAATGCTAGAACGATTTGCAGAAGAAAATCGCAGAAAGAGAGAAGGCAAGAAGCTGTGAAAAATGAGGGGAACTCGCCCCTTTTTCATAGGAAGCCAAGGGTCATGCCGATCAACATTATACCCCCTACCGATCATCACTGACCTTTTACCTTCTCGAGGTAGTTCAAAAATCCGTGCCACTGTCGAATGTCACCCTCCACACCATGCCGACCCCCCCCCCTAAGTTTTGGTATAGAAACTCGCATAAAATGCTAAAAAACCCTAAAAAATCCTCAAAAAATTCCTAAAAATCCCAGGGAGGGTTTAAAACAGTTTTACCAAGAAAATTTTACACTCCCTGAAGTGAAACCCCTATTTCCACAACGGTACTCTTAAAGGCCAAGTGTTCTTTCCCCGACAACGTGCCCAGATAACCTCTAAAGTATCCCAAACTTCAGGTTATCTCATATTCCCCAAAGGTCTAAAATTTCCCTGAGAAATACATCCAAACCTTGGACCACCTAATCACTTCCCCAGTGGAATGTATAATATCAAACTGGTTGTTCCCCCGATAAAGTCTCTAAAAGATACGAGGATTTCCCCAGCAATTAGCTCCCCAGCTCAAATCAAAATCATAAGGTAATTTCCCCGATAGATTTCCCCGAGAACATCACACCTAAGCCCTCAGAATTAGGTTCGACTAGTAGAATTGGCCATTACAATTTAAGCCCTCAGAATTGGCTTCGACCCGCAGAATTGGTCATCTCAATTTAGGCCCTCAAAATTGGCTTCAACCCGCTGAATTGGTCATCTCAATTTAAGCCTTCACAATTAACTTCGACCCGCAGAATTGGTCATCTCAATTTAATCCCTCAGATTTGGTTTCAACCCGCTGAATTGGTCATCTCAATTTAAGCCCTCAGAATTGGCTTCGACCCGAAGAATTGGTCATCTCAATCTAAGCCCTCAGAATTGGCTTCGACCCCCAAAATTGGTCATCTCAATTTCAGCCCTCAGAATTGGGTTTGACCCAAAGAATTGGTCATCTCAATCTAAGCCCTCAGAATTAGCTTCGACCCATAGAATTGGTCATCTCAACCTAAGCCCTCAGAATTGGCTTCGACCCGCAGAATTGGTCATCTCAACTTAAGCCCTCAGAATTGTCTTTGACCCGCAGAATTGGTCATCTCAACCTAAGCCCTCAGAATTGGACATCACAATTTAAGCCCTTATAATTGGCTTTGACTTGCAGAATCAGTCGCCCCGACATCGCTTTAGGTCCTCAGAATTGACCTAAATATTTGATCATCACTTCCTTTAGATCATCCCCGGTATTCCCTCTAGGTCCTCAAAATTGACCCCGACCCACAGAATCGGTCATCCTTATCCTTAGGTCCTCAGAATCGCCTTGACCCTATGAATTGGTCATACTATTTTAAAGACATCATGCGATGTCTATTCGACGACTATCATTTGTTCCAAACTCACCCGTCGAGGGGCTCTGTAGATACCCCATTCTAGTACCCCCTAAACCTCTCCTTAGGACCCTAACACCTCCCTTATTCACTACAAACCTAAGTCATACCCCGAGTACTGACCTAGAGGCCATCGGGTACCCTTAGGCTCCATTTGACCAAAAGTCAAACTCTTCATCTCGACTAAGACTGAATGAATTTTCAAGGGGCACTGAAACCCCTTTCTAATGGTCCGCCCTGTGCACGATTCTGACTTATAGTGCAGATGAGCGACCCGTTCTCCCCCGAAACTTGATCAAGAGGCCACCGGAGGCTCCCAAGCTCCGTTTAACTAAATTAAACTCTTTAGCTCGACCGAGACTAAATGAATCTTCAAAGGGTGCTAAAACCCCTTTCCAACGGTCCGCTCCAGGACCAATTTTGACTTACGGTGCGGACGAATGATCTGTTTTACTCTGAACGATCACCGAATGTTTCCGGGCCCCGGTTGACCAAAGTCAACTTCCCAAACCAAGTCAAACTCCATTTCTAATGGTCTTCCCCATGCGTGATTTTGACTTACCATGCGGACAAACTATCCGTTTGTGTTCGATAAATCCCCGTCCAAAGGACCGACGAACTCTTTCGAGCCACATTTAACCCAAAGTCAACTTTCGAACCCGGGAAAATAATTTTGAAGGTCTCTGAAGTACCTTTCCAATGGTTCACCCCGTGTACGATTTGGATCAACAGTTTGCACTCTACGATCGATTTTCAGAAGGAACCTGAAAGAGACTGCCAAATGACAGGTTTCAAACCCTACCTATCGGCAGTGTGCCTAAAAACACCTGCCTATTGGACGGACCAGGACTATGCCGATCAGCAATGCCCTGGGCCTATAAAAAGGAGGGTCTGACCTCATTGCAAAGGAGTCACAAGATCTGAAATCCATCACTCTCAGCGAACTCAGAAAACCCCTCTCAAAGTCAGCGTGATTTCCACATCCAAATCCCTTTCCAATCCTCACTTTTCATCATATTTATCATCAAACTTGGTGAATTAACTACCCTTCATCATCATCCAAGTGTAAGGGTTGCTCTCCAACATTCAAGAACAAGCTCAAGATCTTCAAGAAGGTCCAACTTTCTCAACTCTCCCTTCAAATTCTCCTAAATTCGCATTAACTTGTTTTTACTACTTAACACTTTTATTCTCTCCATCTCACATATCCTAATATACTTTTTATTTAGTATTATTGCACATCTCTTATTTTCATTTAAATAAAACCCAAAAAAAAAAAGAAAAAGAGGGTTTGCTCATAAATTCAAAACAAGAATTCTCGCACTTCTCTCACACTCTTCTCACAACTAAAACAATTTTTTACACACACGCACACACACACATATATATAAGATAAGTCCCCCATTGGATTTATGGGATGAATCCCACCCCTCAATTTGCATACGAACTACGTGGACTTTGATGCCTCTATAGGCTACGTAGGCGTCTCGGGATAAAACTCGGGACTCAAGTCCTACTTTTCTTCCATTGTCTATTTTTCTATATTCTTTAACTTAATTCTCCTAAAATCTATATATTTACATATACATATATTTGTTCATAGTGGCGTATTATTCCGTATGCGTTATCATTCCATTATAACGATCAACTCTAGGTGTTGATACCAAATTTAATCTACTGACGTGGACCAATCCTATGAAGACACATGGCAACTACAAACACTTCCGAGGAACCCACTCGCTCCGAGGAACAAGACTACAACGAGGAAGACTAGTTCCCCGAGGAACACTGCTTACTCCGAGGAACTCATACGCTCCGAGGAAAAAACCTCTCCGAGGAACTCTTAAATATCAAGAAGCTTAGGCGGTCCGAACAACTCAGGCGGTCCGAGCTGCATCTCGAACAAAGCATTAATAGCTGGATAACCAACAGTTCAACTGATTCATTAAATCCTTATCATTCAGATGCACATGGAAAGAGGGCATTAAATGTATTACCCTTTCATATGTATATCATTTAATGTAGTACCCTTTCACATTACAGCCTCAGGGCTATAAATACATTGTACAATCCTCATTGGAAAAGGACCCCCAGACCGAAATTTCTTGAGATAACTTGTAATCGAGAATTCCCATACAAACAGCAATACCAAAATAGTGGACGTAGGCCATTCTTATAAGGCTGAACCACTTTAAAATTCTTTGTCTCATTTATTTATCTGTGATTGAATTATTAGAGTGGTCTAATTTTTTACATCAACAGATTGGCTCCGTCTATGGGAAACGACTGGTAAAATCATTTTCTCATAAAAAACAATCCATTACCAATGGCTGATATTCCTGAATCCAGCAATCGAAATGCCGGAACCCCTCCAAATCCATCTGCTCCACCAATTGTTACAGATCTGACTGGAATAATGGGAAATCTGGCTCAGGGCCAGACCGTCATGCAAGAAACAATGCGACAACTTATCCAAACCCTCCATGGCAGTGCATCAGCCCATTCCGGACCACGAAGCATTCAAAGAAATACCCGTGTGCCTTCTTCGCGTACTAGGCGTACTGATTCGTATCGCAATGATGAATGTGAAGATTTTTCTTATCAACCTGGATGAACTTCGTCAGTACGAGCCACAGATACTGAACAATATGTCACCCTCTCCCCAGAAAGGACCGGCTCATTGGAAGGGTTAAGTAGGGCTTCTCCTTTCGACCGTTTAGGCCCTAGGAGGAACAAAAGTCCTCTTAATGCAGCATCGAGGAGCTTTCGACGACCATCAAATTTAAGGGAAGGATCTGCCCAGTCGCGACCAGCTGCTCATCAAGATGGATCTTATGACCGACCAGCTGCTCGTCGAGATAAATCCCAGGAAGCCACTTCAACGCGATCAGTTGCTCGAACCAATGGGCCCGAGGAAGGAAATGATGCATGGAAAGGCTCTATTCAGAGGTTGGAGGATAGATTAGGCGAAATAGCTAAGGCGAAGAAACCTTTACAACGAACCTTTGTTCGAGGAACACCTTTTGTCCAGGACATTGTTGATTTTCCAACACCATCAAAGTTCAAAGCACCCGTTGTGACTCCCAAGAATGATGGGAAGACTGACCCTGTCCTTCATATAGAACAATATCAAACTGCTGCTCACATCTATGCTGTCCCAGACGAGATGAGATGCAGGACATTCTCGAGAACTCTTACCAGATCTGCTCAGATATGGTATAATAATCTTCCTCGGGGTAACATTTCAACTTTTCTTCAACTGGCCGAGTTATTCATTGGGAATTTCTGCTTTGGAGCAAAGCCAGTTAAGCGAGTAGCACATTTGTTAAGTGTTAGACAAAAAGCTGGGGAGAGTATCAGAGATTATATAACTCGTTTTAATAACGAGAAACTCAAAGTCATTGATTATGAGGAGAAGACAGCGATTACCACTTTGATGAGTGGACTGCTACCAAACAAGTTGTACTATACTTTGGCCAAAGATCCACCTCGAACCATGTCGGACCTGATGGGAAAAGCGTCCAAGATTATGAATGCCGAGGAGGCTATGTCTGCAAAGAAGAATATAGAAGCCAAAGAAACCAAGGTGGAAGGTGATAAAGCTAAGAAGAAAGAATATAAGAACAATGGTGGTGACAAACAATCCAAAAATAGGTCGTCATGGGAGGTCTTGAGGAAATTTGATAATTACACACCTTTGAAGGTAAATATCAACCACGTCCTAGAAGAAATTAAGAACACCGAATAGTTAAACTGGCCAAAGAAAATGTAGGCAGACCCTGACATGAGGAATAGGGAAAAATATTGCGAGTTCCACAAGGATCATGGCCATATGACTAAAAATTGCATAGCTCTTCAGAATGAGATTGAAACACTCATCCGACGAGGAAAGCTAGTGAAGTATGTTGATCGGGGAGGCGAAAGAAGAAACAACGACCGAACTAGAGAGAGATCTGGATCTCCTCGTCGAGCAGAGTAGAACAAGAAGAGAAACCATGAAGTTGATCCAGAGGATGATCCCGATCTTCCCAAGAAACCAAGGAAGCCAGAACGAGAGGTATTTTTAATACGCTTTGGGTCATTTGATTGTAATATTATTACAGGGGGAGATGCAGGAGGAGGAGACCCTACTGCAGAAAGAAAAGCTTACCTCGGTGAGGCTCAAGCTTGCTCGTACATTCAGCGAATAAATTTAGCTGAGGAAGATCGCCCGAGAAAGGTGAACAAGGAGAAGTTGGTCATTGGGTTCTCAAAGAACGACCTTGCAGGTGTTCTATATCCTCATGATGACCCGCTGGTGATCAAAATAAGGATGAAGGAGGTTATGATTTCAAGAGTACTGGTCGACAAGGGTAGCTCGGCAGACATCATGTTCTACTCGTGTTTCGATAATTTAAATCTAAAGCTATCTCAACTGGAGCCTTACCACAGACCCCTCATCGGTTTTGCTGGCGAGAAAGTATTTCCAATTGGGACGATCAAGTTGGATATATTCATTGGTACGTGGCCTGCTTGTCGAACAGAAAGAATACATTTCTTCATGATGGATAAGAATGTCCAATCATCGTATAATATCATCATGGGAAGAGTAGGATTGAAGAAGTTCGAGGCTGTACCGTCTACAATGCATCAATGCCTAAAATTTCCAATAAACTTTGGAGTAGGAGTTGTGAAAGGTGATCAGAAAGTAGCTCAGGAATGCTATTATTCATCCGCCGAGAAAGAAGAACTGGAAGAAACAAAGAAAAAGACCACTACCTATCAAGTGGATGAAGGTGCATAAATTGAAACATTGGATCCTCGAGATGAGTCGCAACTCGTGAAGGGTCAAGTGGTGGAAGCTACTGAAAACATCATTCTGAACGACGAGCACCCTGAACGAACTACTCAAATAGGTTCATCGTTGGAAGCCTCATTAAAATAAGAATTGATAACTTTCCTTAAAAGCAAAAGATAAACTTTTGCGTGGAGTCATGAAGATATGCCTGGGATAGACCCAAACTTCTTATGTCACGAGCTCAATGGGAATAAGGAAATCAAGCCTGTGAAGCAGAGAAGAAGAGTATTCAGTCCCGAGAAGAATGAAGCTATACGGGAGGAAGTCGAGAAGCTCCATAAAGATTGTTTCATTGAAGATGTTAAATATCCAGATTGGTTAGCTAGTGTGGTGATGGTAAAGAAGAAGAATAACAAGTGGAGGATGTGTGTAGACTTCACCGACCTCAACAAAGCATGCCCAAAGGATCACTTTCCACTACCCCGAATTGACCAACTGGTGGATGTTACCTCGGGACAAGAGTTGCTAAGCTTCATGGATGCTTACTCTGGTTACAATCAGATTAAAATGAAACCTGAAGACAGGGAAAGTACTTCTTTCATTACCCATAGGGGAACTTATTGTTATAATGTTATGCCTTTTGGTTTGAAAAATGCAGGTGCGACATATCAGAGGCTGATGAACAAGGTCTTTGCTGAAAAAATCAGTGACAATATGGAAGTCTATGTTGATGACATGCTGACAAAAAGCAAGAAAGCTGCCGATCATCTAGTTGACTTAAGTCAGACTTTTGATCAACTAGATAAATATCAAATGAAGCTGAACCCGACGAAGTGCATATTTGGAGTACGAGAAGGCATGTTCCTCGGGTACATTGTCAATCAACGAGGCATTAAAGCAAATCCTGAAAAGATCAAAGCTCTATTAGGGCTGCGATCTCCAACGACGAAGAAGGAAGTACAGAGTCTCACAGTACGAGTAGCGACACTCAACAGATTTGTGTCGCGAGAAACTGATAGATGTCTCCCATTTTTCAAGACACTCAGAAAGACTTTTGAGTGGAATGATGAATGTGAGAAGGCTTTTCAAGACTTGAAGAAATACTTGGGAGCACCTCCACTGTTGTCCAGGCCGGTGATGGGAGAAAAATTGTACCTGTACCTAGCAGTGTCCAAAAATGCAGTTAGCTCGGCGTTGATCAGAGTGGAGAATGGAGTACAAAAGCCAATTTACTACACAAGTAAGGCTTTCTGAGGAGCAGAGATCAGATATCCAAGGCTGGAGAAATTGGCACTGGCGCTGATTGAGGCGAGTAGTAGAATGAGGCCATACTTCCAGGATCATACTATAGTAGTATGTACTGATGTTCCATTGAGACAAGCCCTTCATAAGCCAGAAAAATCAGGAAGATTGATGTACTGGGCAATAGAACTCGGTGAATATAATATAATTTATGAACCCAGATCATCACTAAAAGGGCAGGCTGAAGCAGATTTCATAGCGGAGTTCACCTATCCTGATACCCCCGAGGAGAAAAAGTTGCTCGCTGATCAACCTGTGGATGTTACAGGATCAACAAACACAAGCTCAGACCAATTCCGATTGGTAAAAGGGCGTGTGGATGTTACAGGATGTGATGCAGAGATAGTTGTGAGAACTCCGGACGAGGAACAAGAGTTACTTGCTAATCAACCTGTGGATGTTACAGGATCGACAAACACTAGCTCAGACCAACTCCGGTTGGTAAAAGGGCAAGTGGATGTTACAAAATCATTAAATTCGAGCCCAGACCAACTCCGGTTGGTAAAAGGGCAAGAAAAAATGATCGACGAGGAGTGAGAAAAATCCGGGGAGGATGAAAAAAAGCAGCAAATATTTCACCGAGGAACTCTGTCTGATTCGAAATTTGAAGACGAGTTACCTATATGGAGGCTATATGTAGATGGCTCATCCTGCAATGCAGGATGCGGCGCGGGGATAGTTTTGAGCACTCCGGACGAGGTCGACATGGAATACGCCTTACGTTTCCAATTCAAAGCTTCCAACAATGAGGCTGAATATGAGGCCATGATTGCAGGGCTTAATTTAGCAAAAGTTATGGAGGCGTAACAAGTTATGATCTTCAGTGACTCTCAACTGATTATAAACCAAATGATGGGAGTATATGCAGTTAGAGGAGAATTAATGATCAGATATCATGCAAAGGCAAAGGAGCTGGTGTCAGAATTTACCGCTATTCAGCTGGTCAGAATACCAAGAATGGAGAATGCGAGGGCAGACGCCCTAGCTCGACTAGCATCAGCAACTCGCACCAAGCTATGACGAACAATCCCAATTGAAGTGTTAGCTGGTCGAAGTATAGATGAAGATCTGACGATGAACTTTATCACCCTTGATTTAGGTCCATCTTGGATGGATCCCATCAGGGCGTATATCGAGGAGGGAGAATTGCCAATTGATAAGCTCGCAGCCAAGAAATTGAAGTTTAAAGCTGCTCGGTATGTATTAACTAATGGTGTTTTATATAGACGAGGAATTATGGTAGGTTTGCAGAGATGCGTACATCCCTCCGAGGTAAAAGAATTAATTGAAGAAATCCATGAAGGGTCTTGTGGAGCACATGTAGTAGGTCGAACGCTTTTGCAAAGGATGATGACGCAGGGATACTACTGGCCGACAATGAGGGCTGATTGTATTGCCTATGCCAAGAAGTGTGACAAATGCCAGCGCTTTTCCTCCATCCGAAGAACTCCACAAGCATTGTTGACACCCATAACTTCCCCTTGGCCATTTTCCATGTGGGGAATTGATTTGGTTGGACCACTGCCAACGACTCGAGGAAGGTTCAAGTACCTCGTTGTCGCAGTGGATTATTTTACTAAGTGGGTAGAAGCTGAGCCACTCATTGATATGACGTACAAAAAGGTGTACCAATTTGTTTGGAAGAACATCATTTGCCGATATGGTCTCCCTCATGCCTTCATCACAGACCATGGGATACAATTTGATAACGAGGAGTTTGCCGCCTATTATCATCAATCAAATATTTTGAAGGTCCACTCAGCACCAGGCCATCCTCAAAACAATGGACAAACTGAAGTGACAAACAGAACGCTGCTGAACGGTTTGAAGAAAAGATTGGATGATGCGAAAGCAAACTGGATCAATGAGTTACAATCAGTACTCTGGGCTTACCGAACTACTCCCCGAGTAGCAACTGGAGAATCACCATACATGCTGGCGTTTGGAAGTGAAGCTGTCATACCTGCCGAGTTGGTCCTCCCAACACACAAGGTACTGAATTTTAATTCCCCTGTCAGCGACTTAATGAGAAGACTGGATTTAGACATGCTCGAGGAAGTCAGAGAAGAAGCAGCCATTAGAAATGCTGCTTACCAGTAGTGAATAGCTTTGTTCTACAACAAGAGGGTGAAGAAGTGCGACCTGAAAGAAGGAGACTATGTGCTGAAGAAAGTAATTTAAAAGCATAATAAACTGGAGGCAAACTGGCATGGACCATACCGAGTTACAGAAGTTGTTCGACCAGGAACTTATCGAATAGCCACTTTAGAAGGCGAGGAGTTTAAGAATGCATGGAACGCAAAGCATCTGCGCAAGTATTATCAGTGATGTATATGTAACACAGTTCCATCAGTATGAATAAAATGAAGATATTCTGCCAAAGTCTCTCCTTTTATTGAAAATTTTTCGGGGAATACTAGTGCTACGCACTACTCGGCAAAGCTCGATAGACTACTCAACAAAATATTCCAAACTGTACCAAGTATGGTTGGTCGGGGATAAAAACCCACTAACTGTAGTTGGTCGACGAGGAGAAATATTCCTAAAAATGCCAACCTGTTTGGCTAGGAAACGAAATATTCCAAACTGTACCAAGTATGGTTGGTCGGGGATAAAAACCCACTAACTGTAGTTGGTCGACGAGGAGAAATATTCCTAAAAATGCCAACCTGTTTGACTAGGAAACGAAATATTCCAAACTGTACCAAGTATGGTTGGTCGGGGATAAAAACCCACTAACTGTAGTTGGTCGACGAGGAGAATTTATCGACCTTGGTTGGTCGGACACATTTTATGAAAAAGACAAAAATTTACCAAGTATGGTTAGTCGGGGATAAACTCTCACTAACCGTAGTTGGTCGACAAGCATAATTTAACAACCTTGATTGGTTGATACTCGTGACTTTATTATTAAGTGATCGAGCAATATTATTGAAACTTGGAACTTTTTTACTGAATTGGTTGACGAACATCACAATATTGTTATTTTTAACAGAGATGCATAAATGTAAAGTGTTTGATAACTACAAGATAATAGCAATTGAGATTTGCAAACAAAAATGAAAGTCTTTCATTGAATTCAAAATAAATTACATTGATAATGAAATTACAGTTACATTGACATGTATACTAACTGTTACATAAAAAATTCCTATTCTACTGGTCTCTTCCCCTCAGCTTTTGACACAGGTTCCTCGCCAGCAGGCGGATCATTTAAAGACTGAGGAGAATTGATAAAGTTCAAATCCTTCAGCATCCTGACGTTCATCACAGAAGGTCGATTTAAAAGATGCTCGGGACGAGATACTTCGATCTGAGAACGTAAATTTTAGTCACCGAGATACTTTGAAATTAAGCTCCGAGGAATGGCCCGAGCAGGGATCCAATCCATCTCTAAATTATATGGTGGCACAGGCAAGTCGAGCAACCCGGGATCATGGTAGTCCCACAGATAATGGCCTTGTTCGAGCTTCAACACACCTAAGTCATTCAGCCAGCCTTGTTTGTAGCCCTCATTGTTGGAATTCTGGATACGATCATCTAAGTGGAATAATGCTTCGTTGTATCCAGCCATCCAGAACTCCCTGGGCTGTTTGTGGAATTGATATGTTAGCCTTTCTAGCTGCTCGTGGAGATTCTTAATGAAAAGCTCCTTATTCTCCAAGACTAACTTCTGCGCAGAGAGCTATTTTTCCAAGTCCCTAATCTTCTTTGACATGTCTGACAAAGCCTGGTTTTTTGCCATTAATTGGAAATCTTGGTTCTCTAACGCAGACTGAGTTCTCTGCTCCTCGACAAGCACCCGAGCTGCTCTTCCTCGTCCCCGAGGAGCTCTTGCTCGACCACGAGAAGAAGTAGAAGTGCCAAAATTCTTCAAAGTCTCCAACTCGTTCCTCAACTTGGCATTCTCAACCTCTAAGAATGAAAATCCCTCGTCAGTCACTGGGATTAGGGCTGTGAAGAAGAAGCTGCAGACTTCAATTGTGATAGCTCTTTTTGCAAGTTGTTGTTCTCTTGCTCCAGCAGCTTGGCAATCTGTCTGCACTCCTCGACCTCACCCTTCAAAGTTCTCTCCCTTACATCATACCAGGCAAAAATCTTCTCGTAGCCCTTGTCAGCAACGATCAACTTGTATTTTTTCTCATAACTCTCATGCAACAAGGCAGTGGATTCTTTATATTGAAGCTGAAGGTTTTCAAGGGTGCCTTGGAGATCCTCGATCATTTTGTAGTAAGCCACAATATTGGCCACCGCTCGATCAAGCAGACACTTCAGGTACTGATATGCTTCCACTGCCTGTTCTGAAGCATCCTGGCCAAGGATGTCAGCAACTTGCGCAGCACTCAAGTCTGTGTGACCAGCCTTAAAGTACTCATTGCACTGTTGCAGCAACTTTGTATCACGGGCAGATAGCAGATCCATCCTGGCCAGAAACTAGCAGAGAAAGAAAAGCAATCATCAATAAGAAGAACAAGCAGAGTATGAATGAAAGATAGACAACAATAGGCAAGAAAATTCAAGTTTTATTAGATCATAAAATTCAGAGTTACAAGTTCTGGATTACATTTGACAAAAGAAGAAAAATATAAAGATAAGCCCAAATAACACTACACCTTTTCCTTATCTCCCAAAACCTTCTCGGGAGGTTGGGAAGAGGAAGCAGGTTGCTCGGAGGGAACTGTGGGTTGTTCGGAGAGCACCAGCTGTTGCTCGGAAGAAGAAACGACTTTCTCGGCAGTATATTGGATGGTTGGGGGGTGATCTCCCATCACCATTGAAGACTCCTCAGAGGTAGCTTCGTCCTCTTCTAATTCTTCTAGAGTAGGAGGGGGACTAGGGATATGTCGTTGGAAGAGCTCGGATGATTCTTTGACCTTCATTTCCTGAAGGGAAGCAACCCATCCATCCCTAAAATACTTTAGACTGCCATAGTCCACTTGAGATACCATGGGAGCACACCCCTTGTTCCACCCCTTGTCCCAGCCAGAGCTGAAGGACTTCTTCACAACAGCTTTCCTCTTGGTCTTCTCCAAGGCAAGCTTCTCGGACAGCAGGTTCTCAGCAGCCTTCAATTTATTTTCTGCCTCCTCCTTCTACCGACCTACTTCCTGAAGTTTGGCCAAATCCTCCTCGGCAGCCTTGAGTTTATTTTCCAGCTCTCCAGCAGCTTTGAGCTTCTCTTCGAGCTCTTTATTTGCCTTCTCCAAGGCATTATTTTTATTCTCCAACTCTTTGGAGGCTTCAACATCTCGAGCTTTATCCTGCTCGGTGGAGGCAAGCTTCTTCTCCCAGACAGCCTTATCAGTGGCATAAGTCTGGCGAGAATCTGCCATAGATTTTTTAGCTTCCTCCAAATCTCCCTCCACGCTGGACGAGGAGCATGAAGCTTTAATTGTCTCATCCTTCTTCAGGATTATGTTAAAGCAGCTCGTCAACTGTGAACAGAAACAGAAAGCAAGTTAGAAACAGAAATGACAAAGGAAATATGAAAAATTAAAAGTAAAGAGACTTACTGAAGCAAGATGACGAGCAGCCAAAGAAGTAACCATGTCCCGAGTAAGATTATCTTCATTACCTTGGACCTCGGGAATGGTTCGTGACTTTACCGAGCTCATGGCAGAGCTCGAAGGAACAAAAGTGGGAACTATAGTCCCAACAGTTGGGGGCTGAGTAGTGGTGTCAGCCAAATTGACCGAGGAGCTTTTCTTCAGCCTCCTCGAGGGAACAGGTACAGATTCAACCAAGCAAGAACCCTTGATCGGTGATATCACAATCCCCTCTCCAGGAGCAGCAGACCTACTCGGAGCCACTGCGGGCTTCTCGGCAACTTTAGTAGGAGCAGCTAGAGGAGCTGCATCAGTCTTCTTTGTCCCCTCCCTTGGGACATCAATCTTTATCCTTTTTACCTCCCCAGAACTGGAGGCAGTTTTCTCAAACAGAGTAGGAGTGCTTCTTTTCTTCATCCTTTCACTTAAAGGAATATGGGATTCAGGCGATGAGCTTGTTGAAGCTGGAACTGGCTCTGATTCACTAATCACTGGACGAGCAATGAAGGAAGTGATGTAGCTCTTGTACTGGAGCAGATACGAAGCTGATCTAATGTGCTCGTCAGCAACACTTTGATGGAGACTCCAGATAAGTTTCAAATGCCTTATGTTGACATCTGCCTCTTTGGGGCACTTTCTCTTGATATCAACTGCAAATAAATAAACGTTGTTATTAGTGGCACATTTTATCAAACACAAAAGAAGCATAATTTCAAAATAAAATGAAATAAAAATAACCTATCCCATTGCCATAAGGAGGGCATCTGGGACCCTGGTAAACCTCATCTCCAGTTAAGGGAGGGTGTTGCCAATTTTTTATGACAACCCCATGTTCAAAATAATCCCTATTGGCATCAGGGAGATTAACTACTAAGGCTCTGTTTAAAAATCTAGTTTTTAAATAATAAATATTTTCATTGACTGCCCATCTATAGCAGAACATGATTTCTGGGATTCCTATACGAGTTCCATGCAGTTGATTTAACCTATGCACCCCATTAACTATTCTCCATGTGTTGGGGGCTATTCGTGCAGGAACAACATCGAAATACTGACAGAATTCTAGACACAAGGAATTGGGTGGAAAAGAAAATCCACATTCAGTAAAAAAGAGACTGGGGAACCAATGTCCCTTAGCCAAATTGAAATAATCAGAAGGCTCAGAAAGTTTTTCCAAGACAACCCAAGAGGGGATGGAGAAATCAGAACGAAACTTCTCAAGAGACTCAACAAGGTAAACCATGGTGAATAAAGAAATGAAGAAGAAGGAAGAAGATCTTACAGAAAAGACTGAAGCTGTTGACAACGAACGACGGAAGAGATGAACGCACAAGAGAGTAGAAGACAATGAAAAACTCGAAGATAAAAATTTGAAAAGGTAGAAGACGATGGGAGTGTCTGTGAAGTTTAAATACCTTGCCTTGGGAAATGGTGAAGTAATGATTACAAAAAATGATGATTACGTTACTGACGGCTAAAAGGGCATTAAATATTGGCGCAGGAATCAAAGCGAACAACAGCGGCTAAAAAGATGAAAAGAGATGTGGGAATCGAAGCATGCAGAAAAGTCCAAAAAAGCATGATTATACGAATTGGGAAGGAGAAATAAATACAAGGGAAATGCTCCTAAAAATCAGGAAGACTATTTAAAGCTACCATATTCCGAGAAAGATTGTTCCATAATCCTCAAATTTCGAACTATGAAACATTGGGGGCTTATGTTGATACCAAATTTAATCTACTGACGTGGACCAATCCTATGAAGACACATGGCAACTATAAACACTTCAGAGGAACCCACTCGCTCCGAGGAATAAGACTACAATGAGCAAGACTAGTTCCCCGAGGAACACTACTTACTCCGAGGAACTCATACGCTCCGAGGAACAAACCTCTTCGAGGAACTCTTAAATACCAAGAAGCTTAGGCGGTCCGAGCAACTCAGGCGGTCCGAGGTACATCTCGAACAAAGCATTAATAGCTGGATAACCAACAGTTCAACTGATTCATTAAATGCTTATCATTCAGACGCACACGGAAAGAGGGCATTAAATGTATTACCCTTTCATATGTATATCATTTAATGTAGTACACTTTCACATTATAGCCTCAGGGATATAAATACATTGTACAATCCTCATTGGAAAAGGACCCCAAGATCGGAATTTCTTGAGATAACTTGTAATCGAGAATTCCCATACAAACAGCAATACCAAAACAATGGACGTAGGCCATTCTTATAAGGCTGAACCACTTTAAAATTCTTTGTCTCATTTATTTATCTGTGATTGAATTATTAGAGTGATCCAATTCTTTACATCAACAGATTGGCGCCGTCTGTGGGAAACGACTGGTAAAATCGTTTTCTCATAAAAAACAATCAATTACCAATGGCTGATATTCCTGAATCCAGCAATCGAAACGCTGGAACCCCTCTAAATCCATATGCTCCACCAATTGTTCCAGATCTGACTGGAATAATTGCAAATCTGGCTCAGGGCCAGACCGTCATGCAAGAAACAATGCGACAACTTATCCAAACCCTCCATGGCGGTGCATCAGCCTATTCCGGACCACGAAGCATTCAAAGAAATAACCGTGCGCCTTCTTCGCGTACTAGGCGTACTGATTCGTATCGCAATGATGAATCTGAAGATTTTTCTTATCAACCTGGATGAACTTCGTCAGTACGAGCCACAGATACTGAACAACATGTCACCCTCTCCCCAGAAAGGACCAGTGCATTGGAAAGGTTAAGTAGGGCTTCTCCTTTCGACCGTTTAGGCCCTAGGAGGAACAAAAGTCCTCTTAATGAAGCATCGATGAGCTTTCGACGACCATCAGATTTAAGGGAAAGATCTTCCCAGTCGCGACCAGCTGCTCGTCAAGATGGATCTTATGATCGACCAGCTGCTCGTCGAGATAAATCCCAGGAAGCCACTTCAACGCGATCAGTTGCTCGAACCAATAGGCCCGAGGAAGGAAATGATGCATGGAAAGGCTCTATTCAGAGGCTGGAGGATAGATTAGGGGAAATATCTAAGGCCAAGAACCCTCTACAACGAACCTTTGTTCGAGGAACACCTTTTGTCCAGGACATTGTTGATTTTCCAACACCATCAAAGTTCAAAGCACCTGTTGTGACTCCCAAGTATGATGGGAAGACTGACCCTGTCCTTCATATAGAACAATATCAAGCTGCTGCTGACATCTATGCTGTCCCAGACGAGATGAGATGCAGGACATTCTCGGGAACTCTTACCGGATCTGCTCAGATATGGTATAATAATCTTCCTCGGGGTAAGATTTCAACTTTTCTTCAACTGGTCGAGTTATTCATTGGGAATTTCTGCTATGGAGCAAAGCCAGTTAAGCGAGTAGCACATTTGTTAAGTGTTAGACAAAAAACTGGGGAGAGTATCAGAGATTATATAACTCATTTTAATAACGAGAAACTCGAAGTCATTGATTATGAGGAGAAGACAGCGATTACCGCTTTGATGAGTGGACTGCTACCAAACAAGTTGTACTATACTTTGGCCAAAGATCCACCTCGAACCATGTCGGACCTGATGGGAAAAGCGTCCAAGATTATGAATGCCGAGGAGGCTATGTCTGCAAAGAAGAATATGGACGCCAAAGAAACCAAGGTGGAAGGTGATAAAGCTAAGAAGAAAGAACATAAGAACAATGGTGGTGACAAACAATCCAAAAATAGGTCGTCATGGGAGGTCTTGAGGAAATTTGATAATTACACACCTTTGAAGGTAAATATCAACCAAGTCATGGAAGAAATTAAGAACACCGAAGAGTTAAACTGGCCAAAGAAAATGAAGGCAGACCCTGACATGAGGAATAGGGAAAAATATTGTGAGTTCCAAAAGGATCATGGCCATATGACTAAAAATTGCATAGCTCTTCAGAATGAGATTGAAACACTCATCCGACAAGGAAAGCTAGCGAAGTATGTTGATCGCTTCAGAATTAAGAACACACATCCGACGAGGAAAGCTAGGAATTTGTAACCGCTTCTAGAAAAGGGGGAGCCCGGAGGGTTGGGAAAACGTAGCTAAATGGAAAGATTGAATTAAAGGGTTATAAGTGACACATTATCAGATGATATAACTAGTGGGGGAACCTATTTAAGTCCTTACTAAGCAGAGATAAAGTTATCCAAGACCAACGGGGTCGATAACGTGTTCTATGGAACCAGTGGAGCGAGTGGAACAACGAAAATAGCAGTTGGGAGATAAGATTGTCAGTTTTGAGAGAAGGATTATACCAAATGGTTCATGGGACCAGTAATGTAAAATTTCCCTATTGTATATAGGGTGCGGTTACAAGAGTTGAATGTGTCCACATTAAGAAGTGCAACCGATAAGATTAGGAATGGTAAACCATGCCAGTTTAGCATAACAACTGGAGGATTGAGATTTTCAGTGGAGGATTTGGGTCAAGATAATTGGGCTCAGGAATTTACAACTCGAGAGTGGTAGGTTTAGGCAGGAACATTGGAGTCCTCGGTAACAGTAGCATACTATATTTTAGGGTCGATGAGGCCCAGGAAGTAAAAGGGAGGCCAGTAAAGCCATAAGTGAAGCCTAGAGCTTATTGGGCCAATGTTTTAGTGATGGGCGTGTAAGATACACAAAAGAATAATTTGTCCACCACGAGGAGGGGGAAACTATTGAATGAAATCATAGATGTATAAAAAAATTGCAGATACTCATGGGTCGTGTTGGCAGCTAAATGTTGGGACCTTACGATTAGGCGAGACTGGTGAAGTTTTGTTTCATCCTTTTGAGTAAATGATTAATTCAAGTGACAGTAGTGTGTCACAATATATACATGAACTGTTAACACTAAAATTCACGTGCGAGTCGAGTTTAGTGGGTACGTTAGTTTTAACAGTCTGGTTACAAACTTATTTATCATGAGAATTGGGACTTGTTGATGTCACCCGTGAGTGAGACAAGTGGGCCTCCCTAAGAACATATTTTATCATTATATTTTACTACTGCATTGAGTTAGTAAAGTAGATATTTTATGGTAATGTGTAGTGATTAATTACTAAATGTCTAAACGATAGTAGATTGTGTGATAAGACTATCATGCTGGATACTCCAGGGGAAGTGATATTAATTTTGTGAGGCGCCACCTGAAATTTGATTGGGCCTATATACATGTATATATGAAAATTTCATGGTATCATAGACCTCAGTGAGTACGTTGACTAGTTATATGTGATCCCGGTACGTAGGTATTTATTTACTGATGTGACTCAGGATACAATGTGTTCTTTATCGAGCAGCGAGATATAGATAGTTATAAATATAGCGCCGCGAACTTAGGATAGTGAGGGCTCCATGTTTCATGTTATTTCTAAGGGACATAAGTAGATTTTTATGTCAACATACGGAGATTGTGGGAAGGTATATATTATGGACTGAGGTCCTTACGGATCTACCCGACCGACTATGTTAGGTAGTAGTGTATCGCGGGGTTCCTTGTTTGGATTTCGCTTTGTGAGACATCCCACGCATGAAACTAGCAAACGTCGGGAGTTGGAGAGAAGTTTGGTCGATATTACACGTGTTTCGTGCGTTGATCATTCTACATTTACAAGAATATAATTAAGGGTTAATAATTCCACTATGACTTAAGGCCGGAAGAGTCACCTAGTTCTAACGAGAAAACTAGTACATAATGGTTACATCATATATAGAAAAGCATGCCGGAGGCGCGATAATTGATTGTGCAATAATGCACGAGATATAGGATGTATGGGTGCCCTAGGCAATTGAAAGTATTGTATCAGGTAGTAGATTATGATTTTTGTGTCAATTCGACAACATTTAGCTAGGGAAGTCGAAGCTTATTCTGTAAGATTTGTCAGAGGCTTACGTTTCACGAGAAATTAATTTTTAAAGCAAGGGGAAGGACTCGTGACATGCGGTTAGGAAAAGTCAGATGGATCACAGTTAGGGGTACATTTGAGAGAATATAAAATGTACCATGTTATAAATGATAGTGGAGATGGTATTTAATGAAGATAAATATTACTAAATTATTTTGCAATGGGTCACTTATCTGTTGGTAAAGGGTGGACTATCCGAAACCAGTTGGGGTTTCTTCAACTGTAGGGATTCCTAAGTAGTAATGGGAGAGTATTTCTAAGGATTTTATCGTGAAGGGGGTTATGATCCTATATGGGTAATAGTGGATCAGTTGACCTAAATATCTTACGTTATGGCAGTTAGGACTGATCATACTACGGGACAATATGCATCGATCTTTATAACCGAGATAGTGAGGTTACATAGGGTACCGTTTGATATCGTGTTCGATTGGGAGAATATTTTTATCTTTTGATTTTGAGAGAGTTTTTCTCATGAGGCCATAGGTACTGAGTTGTTATTGAGTACGACCTATTATCCGCAAAAGAATGGGCAAAACAACCGGACTAATCAGATGTTGGGAAAATAAATTATGTGTGTACCCTTGGATCTTAGGGGAGGACGATAACAGTCCATTCCACGAGTTGAGTTTGTGTACAATAACTCATATAAGTTCACTTTTACGCATAGTGTCCGTTGAGGTATGGCACGGTAAGCCTCTTTGTTCTCCTTCTTGTTAGTTAAATGTGGGGGACCTAGTAATATTGCAAAAATTAGAGATGGGTTGATACTTATAGTATATAATGTGTGTAAAATATATACTGCGCAAATAACCTACTTGTGTGCGATCGTCGCGAGACGAGATCGTATGTATCTAAAGAACTATTAATCTACTAAGGTGCGGATAGTAGAAGACTAGATAGTTAATATCTAAAATAAGTTTAAGTAGTGAAACTTAAACGGTCGGGCTTGGGCAAGAACCTTCGTGGCAGGGTAACCTGGAATTTAGAACGAACATATGTGAAATTTTCATTATTAAGGGTATTTGATAGCGTACTGTATGGGCGGTACATAGTAGTTTATTCGTGAGTGCGAGGATGCGATGCTCAACATATAGCCGAGTTATTCGTATCTGGTATACTTTTTTTGAATTTTTGGACGAAATCCCGTTGTAAGGGGGGAAGTATGTAACACACCGTATTTTTAATGATTTTTAAAATGATATTAATTAAAACTAATTGTGGGATAATTAAAAATTAATCCAGATTTAAATATCACTCGAGAATAACAGTACTATAAATGATTATGACTTTATAAATGATAGTGATTTTTTATAAAATTGTTATGAGTGATGAATACGAAAATTTTGGTAATTAAGTTGGGACGCGCGTGTGAGTCGTGTTGGGACTATAGTTAAATGGAATGAAAAGTAAATTATTTTTATGTCATCCAAATGGCCATTTTGACTGCGCCAAAGTATCCGGAATGGCTTAAATAGTCAAAATTGAGTACCCGGGGGTTATGTTCGGGTCTTATGAGTTTTTGAGACTAGCTAGGACTTATTTAGGTGACTTTTGGCCTTCTCAATGGTAGGTGTGGGTACCATTTTTGCCACCACGGAACCATATAAGTAGCCCGATAAAGGCCCAAAGTTTGGGAGCCCCGTATCCCTACCGAAATTAGTTATGACTTAGTCTCTTCCTAAGATCTCATAAGGAGATATTCTAGGAAGTGATGGACTAATGTGGGGGAGTCCAACACCCCCACTCGTCGAGAACAAGCATGTATATGACAAACCCTAAGCCTGGGGAAAAAGGGAAGTAAGATATTTTCCTGTAAAACACCCCCTGGAGTACAAAGAAATAGTACTGAGAACACCACCGTGGACGTAGGCATTATTGCTGAACCACGTACATACTGTGTTGTGTGATTGGCATTCTTTACATTCATTATTTTCTTTGGTGATTGTCTTTTCCTATTAATTTGTGTTGAACTTAATTGTCACAACAATTGGCGTCGTCTATGGGAACGTTTGTCTTCCTTTAAAATCCCCCACCAATAAAGAATTGAGAATGTCCGATCACAGTATCAATGCCCCTCAAGCAGAGGATATCCAAGAGCATCCTGCCCCCCACAAGATCAGATCTAAAGTTCGATGTTTAAATCAAAGGGCTCGCCCAGAGCGGCCAACCTCAGTGGAGCGCCAGAGACCAACGAGGACCACAAAAATCTCCAGATTGATTGATGCCTATGAGGCAAGGCTCCAAGAACAAAGGGAGTCCGCTCGCAAGTAAGAGGATGAAAATGCTCGCCTCAAAAGGAAATTAGAAAGGATAGATAAAGAACTCCATCGCAGCACTAGGCGACGTCCATATCGCACTCCTAGCCCTCGGGCGAGCAAGTCTCGCATCTGAGGAAGGATCACTAGACGTGGATCCCAGAAAAGTAAGAAACACGAGTCGGATGATGATTTGCTCGAGCAACAGTGACCAGCTCGAGGTAATGAGGATATACGAAATTTTGTTCGAAAAGAGATGGACCAGCACCCAGCACATCGGGGTGCCAGATCAACTAGAGAACTTTCTCATCAAGATCTCAAGACCCAGATGAAATCCCTTTTCTCAAGGGAGACAGAAGAAGAAGCCCCCAAGAAGTTTGCTATTCCGAGATTCAAGATCTATGATGGAAAGACTGACCCTATAGATCACATTAGGCAGTACAGGCAGGCCATGATTCTCTGAAACCATCGAGATGCACTAATGTGCTGGATTTTCCCCTTGAGCCTGCACGATGTGGCCCAGAAGGGGTTCGAGAGGCTCCCTTCTAGGTTCATCAGGAGCTTCGAGTCCCTGGCCGAGCTCTTCAAGGCTCGCTTCATTACCAGAAACTCCCATCCAAAGAGGATGGATGATTTGCTAATAATGAAGAAGACGCCACAGGAGAGCCTCCGAGACTACGCAAAGAGGTACTGGGATTTGTTCAATGAGGTTGAGGACTACTCAGAATAGGTAGTAGTGGCCTTTTTCAAGATCGACCTACCTAGATCTTGCCTTCTGCACCAATCCCTGACGAAGAAGGAGGCCACAACCATCGATGACTTGATGGCTCACATCGAGAAGTATGCCAAGGTGGAATATGTGACCCACCTCAGTGCAGGGGAGAATGGTCAGGCTAAGCTCGCTGATAAGGGCAACGATAAACCCAAAAACCAGAAGAAAGTAGGCAAGAATGGGGGCAAGGGTAGCTCCAATAATGGAGGCAAGAATGACGTTTCGAAAGAATTTTAGGCAGTAAACACTGTCTTCAAAGAACCAATCTATAAGATCCTAGCAAAGATCAAAGATGAGACATTTGTTAAATGGCCCAGAAATATGGGGGGAGATCCCTCAAAAAGAAACAACGCGCTGAAAAGAGCTTTTCACAAAGAGGGAGGACATAAGACTGAGCACTGCAAGACTCTTAAGTCTCACCTTGAAGAATTGGCCCAAACCAGGCATCTAAACGAGTTTGTGGAGAAGAAGGCAAAGAAGGTTGCTGCCAATGGAGACACGAGGCCCGACAACGTACTCGAGGACGATGCTGGACATGACTTTGCAGTAATTCATGGGGCATCTGATATGAAGAAAATTCAAGGGAATTTAGCTCGGATGGAAGTGAAAAATCTTACAGCGATAATGCAAGCTTTTCACATCGATGCAGCGAAGACACAGTTAGGAAAGCATCGGCGAACAGATGATGTCAATTATAGCAAACACATCATGTTCACAGATGAAGATCTGGTGGGAGTAAGAAGCCCACATCATGACGCTTTAATCATTACCCTCAGGATAGCCAACTATGACATCGACAAGTTGTTCGTCGACCAGGGAATCTCATCCGAGGTAACGTATCTTGACCTATTCAGAAAGTTGAAGCTAAGTGTTGCCGACCTGAAGGAGGCCACTGTCCCTCTAGTTGGTTTCACTGGAAAAATAACTATCCCATTGGGAAAATCATATTGCCAGTAAGGGCAGGAAGTGTCTACCAAATGATCGAGTTTCTGGTAGTCGACATTGACTCGCCATACCAAGCTGTCCTCGGTAGAGGACGACTATATGCAATGAGGGTAGTCCCGTCGACCTACCATCAGAAACTCAAGTATGTGACTGAGCGAGGAGTAATGGATATCCACGAAGATCAAACGATGGCAAGAAGGTTCTTCATCGCGGACATCTGCCCAAAACCAGAGAATAAGGTCGAGAAGGCCAAAGAGAAGATCGATGAGCAAGAAGGTTTGATACCTTCGAAATAGCAACTAAAGTATGGAAGACCTGGGGTGGAAGAGACCAGGCTCCTCCCCTCTGAGCGGGTCATTGAAAACCTGGAAGAGATCATAGCTGGTGACAGCAATAAAGATAGGATATTCTTGATTGGAGATTCTCTCACAGATCAAGTAAAGAAGGAGTTGATGGTATTATTGAGAAGTAATCTAGACGTTTTCACATGGGAATCATACGAGCTGCCAGAAATTGACCCCAGTGTGGTTTGTTATTAGTTGCACGTCAACTCCACTTTCAGGCCTCTCATGCAGAAGGCACGGTGAACTGCGCCCGAGAAGGCCAAAGATGTAGAAAAGGAAGTAGAGAAGCTTTTGGATGCATGATCCATACGGGAAGTTCAATTCCCTAAATGGATTTCCAACCTAGTAGTAGTTCCGAAGAATAATAGAAAATAGAGAGTTTGTATACACTTCACTGACCTTAACAGGGCATGCCTTAAGGATAGTTTCCCCTCCCCAAGATCGACCAATTGGTGGGTGCCACAGCAGCTCATGAGAGGATGAGCTTCCTAGATGCGTACTTTGGGTATCACCAGATTCCTCTGTATGTGTCGGAATAAGACAAGATAGTGTTCATCACTACCATCAGTTTATACTGTTATAAAGTTATGCCCTTCGGGCTCAAGAATTCAGGAGCAACTTACCAGCGGCTGGTCACCAAGATGTTCAAAGACCAAATGGGAGATACCATTAAAGTCTACATTGATGATATGCTCGTCAAGAGCAAGCGCAAAGAAGACCATCTCTTAGACCTATCAAGGAACTTTGAAATACTTAGGAAATACCGGATGAAACTCAACACGAGCAAGTGTTATTTCGGTGTCCATTCAGGAAAATTTCTTGGGTACATGGTTAGCAAGAGAGTCATTAAATCCAACCCGGAATAGATCGATGCAATTAACAAGGTACAACCTCCTCGCACAATAAGAGACGTACAGAAGCTCACGGGTATGCTCGCCGCTTTGAACCGTTTCATCTCAAAGTCCTCTGAGAAGTGCAAGCCATTCTTCCAGCTCTTGAAAGAAAACAAGATAGTAGAGTGGAATCAAGATTACTCGAAAGCATTGGAATAACTCAAAGGCTTATCTCAGTACACCAGCTTTGCTGCTCATACCTTAAGAAAATGATTCCCTATACTTATACCTCGTGGTCTCCAGCCACACCATCAGTTCTACACTGATATGCGAAAAGTCAAAAATCCAGCACCCAGTTTAATACGTGAGCAAGACCTTGATAGACACCGAGCAGCGGTACCTACCCCTGGAGTTGCTCTCCTTTGCCCTGGTGGTAGCCTTGAGGAAATTGAAACACTACTTAGAAGCTCACATTATCATCGTCCTTACCTCACACCCCTTTAAAGTATTCCTACGGAAAGCGGATCTGTCTGACAGACTCTCCAAGTGGTTAGTCGAGATCGGACGGTTTGACATCCAATTTCAACCAAGGATTGCAATCAAGGGGTAGGTGCTCGCCGACTTCATCGTAGAATTCACAGGAGAGCAGCCTCGTGACCAACTCCAACCCATGGATCAGACAAAAAATCCCTCAACGGGAGGAATTTTGCATCTATTTATTAATGGAGCCTCCAACTCAAAGGGGGGAAGGAGTAGGCATTGTGCTCATTACTCCAGAAGACACAATTCTCGAGCAGGGGATCAAACTTGGATTTAATACCTCTAACAATGAGGCAGAATACGAGGCTTTGATAGCAGGCCTGCAGAAGGCACATGCATTAGGTACAAAATAGCTACAGGTGTTCGGCGACTCATAATTGGTCTCCAATCAGATAAGTGGGGAATTCAACACGAGGGATGAAAGAATGGCAGCCTACCTCACTTTAGTAAAAAAAGTTAATGTCCAATTTTGAAGAAGTCAGTGTCCAACAGTTCCCAGAGGACAAAACATTCATGTCGACGCCCTAGTAGCTTTAAGTCCAGCAATCGACTCCTACTTGAAGAGAACAGTCCCTATAGACTTCCTCGCCCATCCAAGCATCACCCAGAGTGAAGAGATGCCAGGAATGGGCCGTATTCTCTAGATCAAATCATCACCTAGTTGGATGAACCCCCTAAGGGATTATTTGAAGGATGGTGTGCTACCAGATGACAGGAAGGCTGATCATGAGATAAGAGTCAAAGCTTCCCACTTTCACTTATCTCCTGAGGGCAAGCTATATAAGAAATCATTCACCGACCCTTACCTCCAATGTGTTCACCCAAAGGACGTCGAACAAATGTTGCACGAGCTCCATGAAGGAACCTGCGGGAGCCATATTGGAGGGAGATCGCTAGCTTTTCGAGCGATGAAGAAAGGCTACTGGTGGCCATACATGCAGAAATATTCTGGAGTATATGCTCGTAAGTGAGAAAAATGTTAGCTACATGCTCCTATGGTCCACCAACCTGCCAGCGACCTAAGATCATCCCTTGGCCTTTCGCCCATTGGGGAATGGACATCGTGGGCCCTCTTCCTACTGCTGTCGGTAATCGCAAGTATCTGTTGGTCACCACAGACTACTTCACTTAATGGATCGAGGCAGAGCTGCTCGTAAACATCAGGGACGCAAATATGATGAGATTCATATGGAAAAACATAATTACTCACTTTGGGATCCCAAGAACCATCATCACTGACAACGAAATGCAGTTCGAGAGCGACCCCTTCCAGAGTTTTTACAACAACCATTGGACCAGGCACCATTTTATCTCGGTTGCCTACCCCCAGAGCAACGTCCAAACTGAAGATTCTAATAAAATAGTGATCGATAGGCTAAAGAAACGATTTGAGCGAGCCAAAGGCGCATGGGTGAGTGAGCTACCATACATTCTATGGGCTTACCGCACTACCCCACGACGAGCAATGGGGTAAACCCCATTCGCACTAACATATGGAATGAAAGCAATCATCCTTCCAGAAACTGGACTCCTAACCATGAGATCCACCTTGGTCAACCAAGGCCAGAATGATGTAGCATTACTCACTGAATTTGACCTAGCCAACGAATGCAGAGAGCTAGCCCTAGTGAGACTAGCGAGGTATAAGAAACAACTTGCAAAACACTATAATAGAAAGGTCAGTGCACGGACAGTCCAGGTTGGGGAATACGTCCTAAGGAAAGTTCTTGGCAGCATAGTAAAACCATCTGATGGCAAGCTGGGTCCAAACTGGGAGGGCCCATTCAAGGTGACAAGGGGCGACCTACAAGGAGACTATCACTTAGAAACGCTGGAGGGCAGAGAGATACCCTGATCTTGGAACGCAGCCAATCTGAAAAAATTCAACTTCTAGTTTTTTTTATTAATCTTTTCTCGCATTTTTGGAATTGGCAACTCATTTTTTATTGCTTGTGACTAATAAAAGGTTGTTTGGCAGTGACATTCTATGAAGTGTTAATTTTGTATTATGAACTTTATAACTTGCACACCTTTTCCAAGTGACATGCATATTACTCAGTGTGCAAAACCAGGGAATCACCCTCCTCAGGACTTCATTATGAAACATGAACAACCTCTTAGCATTGCCCCGGGCAATATATGAAGCCCTACAGGGGACCCTTAGGCAGCCCGAACAAATTTAATTGATCGCCAAATAATGTTTGGCTAAAAAAGCCTAATAGAATAGAACATCCAACACCAGGTGTGTCCTCGCCATTGCCATACTTAGGCCTAAGGAAGTGTGACGACACGACCTGAAAGGTAAAGCAGGGCAGAATGGTATCGCATAAGCATACTGGACTGGGAGGATATTCACACAACAAAACATATTTACCTATATCAAATCTAGTTATCTACGAAGAGCCCAAGGTAATCAAATAAAAAATTAATGCACAACACATGTTTAGTCGGCAAAATGCCCAAAACATAAGTATTTTATTACTTCGTTACATTTACAAAGAGCTACATTGAAGTAAGAAGATATTAATGGCGATTAGGCCTCTGAGTAAGATAATCATCCACTTGCGATCTCCGGCCATCATCCGGATGAGGGGCTAATTCTTCCTCGACCTCATTCGCATCTTGCTCTAATAGCTGTCTAGGAATAACATCTATAGGGACCCACTGGTCATCCCTCCTGAAAGGATTAGGCCTCAGAGTTGAAGGAGAGATCTTGTGATGATACCACAGTATTGAGTTCCGAGGAACCTATAGCTCCCTGAGGGTTCTCAACCATCCCCTAATAAAGGCGAGCTATTCAAACTCTGTTAACCTCGTCGGAGCATCTGTCCAACCTTGGTCATAACCATCAGCCCACACTCGTAGAGGTCCTTTCTTGAATAGATGTGTCAGCCATGTGACATCTCTTTGAAGCCTAGCAGTAATCATGAATGCTCAACGAACATCTTCTCGGAGCTCGTCTATCTCCCTAGCTAGATCCCCTGTATCTGGACCAGCTCGGGGAGCAACCGATAAGGAAGAAGCTCACAAAACTGGAGGGGTATCACTCGGTATTGTGTAAGCTCAAGGAACAGCCAATGAAGAAGAACTTCGTAAAACATGAGGTGCGACGCTCAGCGCATACTCCCTGAGTCGCGATACCTGCCTCCTCAAAGTCTCGTTCTCCTACTGAAGAGCTTCTTCGACTTGATTGATTTCAGAGGCATCTAGAAGCTTAGCTCTCAAATTATTCACTTCTTCTTGGACAGAGGCACCAACTTCTTCCATCTCCTAAAGTCTATCCTTCAGTTTGGCGATGAGCTCAGACTGGTCTTTAAAACTTTTATTCCTCAACCTGAGAGACTTGCAAATCCTAACGAAGGCTTGGCGAACCTGATTGCTCGCATTAAGACCAAGGATCCTTCCTAGTTGAGAGGTGGCAGGTATATAATCATCTACATCAATCAACTACAGGCCATACAAGCATTCAAAAGCAGAAGAATCAATATACAGAAGGGAAAGTCTTTTCATTTCATTCAAATAAAGATGTCCAATTACATCAATAATTAAAGGATAGCAGTACAAATAAATATAAATAATGTCCTAAAATTAAGCTAGTTGGCAACCTCAATTTGTTGAGAGGTCGCTAGTTGCTTTACCTTATCAATAGCAATATGAGCACCTCCCTTAGATGGAGCAGCTACTGTTCTTTGAACGGAGGGAGTTTTAGCAGGAATGGTGAGAGGTGCAGGAATGCCACTATCAATAGCCGGGGTGGGAGCCTCATCCATAACAGGCTTTGGGCCTGGATCATGCTCGTCGAACAAGGGTGAATCAATATCCACCCCAACAGCCAAAAGAACCTTGTTTCAGCCCTTCTTGAAGCTCAGCCGACTGATGTAGCCTATCTAAGCATCAGCGTCCTCATATGCGATAACCCACCCAAAGTTATACGAACTCTCCTCAATGGTAGCAGCCTCAGACTCCATCTTCTTCACCTTCTCTAACAGCACCTTATTTTCCTTGACCACGGCCAGCTTGCTCGTGCAGACCAGATCGTAGGACTGCCCCAACTCATTCAACTACTTGGTCGCCACTTCCTTTACTCTGTTAGCTTCAGCAAGGGCGAGATCATAGGACTCCTGAGCCTCACTGGAAGCCTTCAGACTGGCCTCCAGCTCAGCACCTTTCCCCTTCAGTTTAATGTTATTCTTCTCTAAATCCGCATTCCTACTCACCAGCTCGTCGTGAATACGATAGAGAATAGCAAATTTGGTCACGAACTGCAAGTAAAAAGGGAGCACTAGAAGAAAGCATTTAACAAAAAATTACGAGTATTAAAAAATAAAAACAGACTTACCAAGGCTAGCCTCTGACTCGCTTGCAAAGCTAACTGGTCGGTCCCCATTTCTCTCTGTCGATCAGCGGGCAAAACTGCTCTCTTGAGCAGCACAGGAGCCAACTAGGGAGAGATGGCGATCGAGGCCCCCTCGGGTAATACGGACACGGGAACCAAAGCTTTCCCATCCTTCATCCTCGCTTCCAGCCTCCTTCTCTCCTCTTCCCTCTCCTTCCCCCTCTCATCTTTCCTCCTATCTTCCACATTCTTCCTCTCTTCTTCCTTCTTGTTCTCCTATTATTTATTTCTCTTATTCTCTCTTAACTGTTCTTCGTCCCTCCTCTTCTTCTCCTGGTCAATATCAGCAGACTATGGACCAGTGGTAGCTTCTCCACTACCAGACTTTTTCTTCTTCGATCGCCTAAAGAGAAGCACATCATACTCATCATTATCATCCTTGATCAGGTTCCTCCTGGAAGGAGCCATATCTTCCTCGTCGGAAGTACTTGACTCACTAAAGGACTCTCGAGCTTCTGAAGCCTCTTTTGAGATGAAAGACCCTTCACTACTAGAGCTCCTCTCACTGGCACCACCTTTAGCAGCTCCCCTAGTATCACCTTCACTATGCTCACCAAAGCTGCTCTCTTCCTCGTCCAACTGGATGGGATTTGCAATAACTTCCTCAGTAATATCCAACTCAAGGATCCTGTCTACAGGTCATGCGATGAAACTAGACCCAATATTCTTATACTCCAGAAGAAAATCAGCTGACTGAGGATATTCTCCATCAGCCAAAGGTTCTCTGATGTTCCAAGATTTAATCTGCTCGGCAGCTCGAACCTCATTGAAAGCATTCTTCGTCCTCGCTGAAAATAAGAGAGAAGAATATCAGAGAAATCATATATTAACAAGAAGATCGAAGAGCAGAACAAAAATTAAGCCTACATATGTACTCATCCCCATAAAAAGGGACTGTGAACTTGTCAGACCTCGACCCCTCGGCATGGGGAGGAAATTGCCAATTCCTATAAAGAAAACCCTCTTCTAATCCTTATGGGAATCAAGTACATTTACTACCAATACCCTATCAGGACTCCTGGTCTTGAGGTAAAGAAGAACAAAACTTATACGCAAGAAAGAGTAGCAGAAGCATATCTCATCAAGCCCTAGATTGGTGCCATATAGATTATTTATTCTATGGACACCATTAACTGTCTTCCAAACATTTGGCGAGCACTTGCGGGGACAATATTTAAATAACCAAAGAAGTACAGAAACAAATTACTTGGGGGAAAGTGAGCCCCCTTGGGATAGTAAAAGAACATGAATCCACTGGGCACCCTCTATTTATCTAACACTTTTAGGGAGAGGGGCACACTCAATGTCTACTCAATCTGGGATGTTGTAATATTTCCTAAATTCAGTTACTAACCTATTGCCTATTTTCACCATTTGCAAAACCCTAACTACAAATGCAAGGATATTGCAAAATAAAAAAAGTACAGAGAGAGAACAAGAAGAACTTACGAAATAAAAACTTAGATTGGGACGACGTGAAGTCACAAGCGAAGACGATGGAGGAGATTGAGATTGAAAGATGATGGCTTGAGAACGAGGGGGCAATGGTAGAAGCTTAGAGAAGATGAGAAAATTTGAAGAAGTTTGAAACGACAACTACAAACTACCGTTCCAAAGGACTTTTAAATGATTCCAATCATCGCGTACAAGACACAAAGCAAGCTGCCGCCTAAATCAGTTTTCAATCTTGTGAAGAGCTGTACAATTTACAAGGAAGCCATTATGACAAACCATTTAAATTTATTGAGCCCAAATTGTGGCCCAAAAACTTTAGGGGCAATTGTGGGTACCATTTTTTCCACCACGAGCCCAGACAAGTAGCCCAGTAAAGGCCCAAAGTTTGGGAGCCCCGCATCCCTACCGAAATTAGTTATGAATTAGTCTCTTCCTAAAATCTCGTAAGGAGATATTATAGGAAGTGATGGAATATCGTGGGGGAGTCCAACACCCCCACTCCCTGAGAACAAGCATGTATATAACAAACCCTAAGCCTGGAGCAAAAGTCACGTAAGATATTTTCCTGTAAAACACTCCCCGAAGTACAAAGAAATAATACTGAGAGCACCACTGTGGACGTAGGAATTCTTGCTGAACCACATACATACTGTGTTGTGTGATTGGAATTCTTTACATTCCTTATTTTCTTTGGTGATTATCTTTTCCTATTAATCTGTGTTGAACTTAATTGTCACCACAGTAGGTGAAAAGCCAAAAACGGAACTTCCCCTTTAAAATCAAAGGTTGGGTTTAGGGAATAGTCAGTTTCACAAACCCAAAGGTTAAGGAAATTATACAGAGAGTTAGAGAGAAAATGGAGAGAATTGAGAAAGAATTTCAAGAGCCTAAGGAGAGGATTTAAAGAAATTGTGCAAGAACAAACCCGGAGTGAATATTTAGGAAGAAAATTCATGGAGGATATAATTCTTCTCCAACGGTTCAGACCTACGAATTAGAGGCAAGTGATTAACTATTGTAAATTCTAGCATTTTTCCATGTTAGGTTGTTTAGAAAATTCTAAAAAGTGATATGAATTAAGATAATTCTATATGAATCTTTGAAATGATAATTGTGTAGGAATGATCTCTTTCTGAGTTTAGAATCAACTCCATGAAATATATGAATTACTTGGTGAAGAAATCTATAATTTTCATGTGTAATTGATGATAAAGTTAAAACTAGAATTCTTGAGATTTAATATGGAATCTGGGTAGATTTATACATGTTGATGATGTTCAATTAATTTAGATACATTAGAACTTGCCCATATATGTTAGTATATGATCTGGGTTAAATGAATATGAATTTGGAGATGTCTTAATATGATTTTGGGGATGAAAAAGTGTAAAACCCGTAGGTAAATATATGCATAATCTGGGCAATATCTGGTCGATCGATCGATCGACTCAAGAATGTCGATCGATCGACTCGATCGATCGACCACGAACAGTCGATCGATTGACTCCCCATGGAAATGTGATTTAATTCCTATTTAAATATTTGTTTAAATCCCAACTTTTAGAAATATTTGGTGACGATTAATTGAATAAATTGGGAATTAAAGAAGGGAAGTAGGGTATACTTAAGACCCGAAAAATATTATGGAATGGAATAGGGGAAATTAACGAAGTGTGAATTAAATTCGTTATGGTGTGAAAATATATATTGTGATTAGAATCGAATAAAGGAGGATTTAAGGTTAGAACCAGTAGTAAGGGAGTTATTATTACCGGAATAACCTTAGGCTTCTGTGGGATTAACCCTAATAGGTGAAATTAAAGGGTTAAAATTGAATTAGGAATTATCGAGAAGTAAACCTAATTGAAGATGATTTTAATTCATAGAAATTCGAGTGTTGTGATGACATGGACTTGTAGGACTTGAGTGATTATCTACTGAATTTATATGAGAAATAAATGATTACACTCCGAGTGATGAGAGAATCTCGTGAATATAATTTAAGAACTAAAGTCATAATTGACAAATATGTAAGATATGTGAGATAGATATAATACATATGGAAATATTTATATGGGTTGTGCGTGTGCCCTATTGTTATTATATATAGGTTGAGTGAATACCTATATTATTTATATTGTGTGTATACCATACCTACGCTGCTTGCTATCGGGGTGGAGGTTGCACGTTGTGTACGGTCATATCCATGTGTGCCTTCGGGGGGGATTGTGATTCGTACCCTGAGCATAGGACCTTGGACACGTGCTATCGGTTAAGAATGATAGTTTTGACGGTTGAATGGGAGTGTAGATATGTGCGTGACCCATTTGGATGAGGCGTATGCTCGCCTCCAATATTTGTTATATGAGATTTATAGTTCGTGAGAGATGTCGAACCAGCAGTCCCTTGTACAGTGCAAGATGTATCCGGACATGATAGCAGAGTATGGATGCACCGCTGCTATGTCTGGGAGGTGCTATATTAGTATATATAATAGTGTGATGACTATATGTATACTGTGATGTAATCTACTATGTGAAAATTGTAGATTTAAAATATATATTATGATGTAATCTACTCTGTGTAATTGTAGATGTAAATGAATAATGAAAACTTAGAGAATTAAGTAAGTGAGTACTTAATCGTAAAGCTATGAAAGTTCATATTAAAGAGAAATGAACATATTTGATTATCATACGTATTATGTGGGAAATACGGGGAAATGATATGGGATAGAATCCTAGTTGAGAACATTAATTAGGGAGATAATAAGGTAAGCTAGGCGTGCACACTAGATGAGAGGTGAGAATTCTCATGCGAGAGCCCGAGAATCTAACATGTACATAATAAATACTTAATTGTACTTGTTAAGCACTTGCTATTTTAAAAATCTTTTACAATCGGGCTCTGACCCGTTTTCTTGCATATTCTATTCTCTATTGTATCTTGTACATCAGGTATCCAGTATCAGGGATGCTGACATAGAATATGGATATCTCGACGGGTTATAGCTGCTACGGGAGATGTAAAATTTTTGTAGACGCTTCCATTCTGTTGAATCAGACATATGTAGTGTCTACTTTCATTTAGGGTATGTCACCCAGGATTCTAGTTATTTCATTTGTAATCATTTATGTCATTAATGTTGATATCATTTTTATGTGATGGTAATGAAATATTTTAACCGGGGAGTTATTCCAATCACATTTAGTCTTATTCATTTGTGATGTGATGTTGTCTATTATTACTACACTTTGTGGAATGATTTTAATTAAATTAAAAATGGAAAAGTTTTGAAACTAGCTTAATTATTTAATAGGTGAATTAATAAAGAATTTTTTTTCAACAGTGACGCTAAAATGAACCAACTGAATATTTTGATTTAATTTAATAAAGGACTGATCACCTAGTATTTAATTAGGCGGGGTGTCACACCAACTTTGGTTTGAAGGTTCTTATTGCTTGCTTCACCGGTATAGCTGAAGGCATAACATTCAACTTGTATCAACTCACCTCTTCGTCTAGCCCCTCATTCTTTGTGTATTTCCACTCGAAGACATCTCTAAATTATCTAATCAACTCTATCAAGGCCTTTCTTTTCTTCGCGCTTAGGTCCTTCAAAATAAAAATGGGCCTTACATCTTCTCCATCTTCATCCATGTTTAACTGTTCCAACTTTTATACCTGGGGCTTTGGGCGATCCATCATGTAGTCTCGTTCTTCGGCTATGTCCTCCACAAACTCTTATATACTTGAGTTGTCAATGATCATGCATTGCCCCTACTAATTCATCAGGGAACATTTATATATCGGGTCAAACATTTCATCATCCCCTAGATCAGTTCCTTTGATTGCCCGATCACACCCTCAAAGGAGGTAAATTACTCTCCCATCCTTCGTGATCTTCTTTTTGCACTATTTTCTCATCATTACAACCGCTATCTCTTCCTTTCCCTCGAAGCTTCTTCCTGTCTATCTCCTAAATATCTTCTCAGCACGTTATGCCGTTGGACCTGACATTCCATCGGGCCCATCCTAGGTCTCATTCGATCCTTGAGCTACTTCGAGAGGTTCAATTTATTGGGATTAGAAAATCAAACTTCTTCGAATATTGCTTTTCCTTTCGTCCCTTCGCTGCTTTGGTCGTTCAAAGGCCCCATCCTTTCTCTAATAGAGGGAACTCTTTATCCTTCCATCCTTCTTGTCATCACCCTGGAATCTTCCTCCAGCTCTATGTAGAAAGTTACATCAATCAAATGAGCTTCTTTAGTGGTGAAAGGCTTCTTTATGGCACATATAATGATCTCAGTCCCTTTAACATTTGCCTTTGCACATTGGTGATACGTCGAAGGGGCTAGACCATGGTTGTGCATCCATACCCTCCCTATCAGTAGGTGATAAGAAGTGACACTTTCAATCACGTCGAACTTAATATACAAGGTAAGGTTCCCCATCACAATCCCCACATTCACGTATCCAATAGACTTGGACGGTTGATTATCGTAGCCTGAAATCACCAAAGGCATTGGTATTAATCTTTCCTCCAAAATGTTGGTTATCCAAAAGGAACTGATAAGAATGATATTTATTAATGCTCCCACATCCATCAAGGCCCTTGCAAAGCTTACCCTATCGATGCTTGCCATTACGTACAAGGGCTTATTGTGTGGGAATCTCACAGCCCTGTTAGCATCACTAAAATTTATTTCAGACAAGAATTTTCTCACTGGCCTGGACCTTCCATCTCAATGATGGTATTATATTCTTCCTCACGGTTTCTAGAATCTCTTGTGCTATCTCCAAACTTCTTTCCTCTGGCATCCCCACTTGGTCTTAGAACCACAATAATTTGAGCGACTGCGAAATATATTGGTACTCTAACCTTTGGTCCGCTTCTTCCCCTTCCAGGTTGTATACCTCCTCCAAATCCCTCGCACTTGCTTCATCGTAGGCAATGACAACATTGGCCATGTCATTTTTATAATCTTCCAAGGCCTCCTCAAAGTCATTCCGTTGGAACTCCAGTTCCCTCTCTTCTCGTTCGGCCTCATCATCATAGGTAACCACCAGATTTGCCCTATGTGGTGGGAGGGGGCTAATGTTTACATTATCTTGATGGATATACAAAGTCCCTATCTTTATATGTTTGCTGATGATTTTCCTCACTATGAAATAAGACTCCGTTGGGTGACCCACCTTTCGGTGGATCTACCAGTATTTGGGATCAAATCTCGTTGCTGCATCTAGCTCCACGATCGAAATGCCTTGGGGTTGGTATATCGTTGCCCCTTCGGACATGGTGTTGTAGTAATTGACGACCTCTTCAACTGTCTAAGGCAGTGGTGGTGGGTTTTCCTTGTCTCTTCTAAACTTTCTCTTGTTATCTTTCGTTGGCTTCTTGGACCCTTCACCACCGTCATCGTATCCCACCCGTTGGGGCTGGCCATATGCTATAATGGGTTGTATTGGCTGTCTGAATACCACTGGTACTATGACAGGGGCTTGTCCGAACCACCAGTGATATATTTATTCATGCCTTCAGAAATGATGCAAAAGTTCCTTTGTGTGTTTCATTAATGAGGTGATAGATATATTCCGATAGCAAACCTTCAGCGTAAAGATACAACAGTTTGGACTCTTTGGACTCCTCCCTCACGTCGAGTGACCTCTCTCGGAATCTTCAAATATATTCCACTATGTCTTCCCCTCGTCGTTGATTCTCCCTGCCTAACTGAGTCAACATAAACTCTTCTTCCATAAAGAACTTCTGGACAAAAATCACGCGCATCTCTTCCCACGTCGAAACACTTTTTGGCACCAAATGGGAGTACCAGGTTTAGGATTTATCGATTAAGGATTTGGAGAACTCCCTCAACCTGAGATTCTTATTGTTACAATGAGGTCCCAAGTATTCGATGAAGCGTTTAATATGATCCTTCGGGTTCCCCCCTTTCCTAGTGTATTTTTTGAAGATGGGAGGAATGTAGTCCTTCAAGTAGGGCTCATCATGGAATTCCTAGGGATAGGGCATACGAAAATCATCAGACATCGATGCCCCACATTCATCTTCAACATTTATTTTTGCATATCTTATCTCATCTCTTCCAAAGAAGATGCTGGTGTTTTCTCGATCATTGGGATAATAGCTAGAGCGACCACTGGTGGGACACTCATTGCACCTGGAGTGACCCCAATAGGTGGAACTCCCGTCACACCTGGGGCACCCATAATTGGTACGGCAGTGGGTACTGTGTTCGAGGGGGCAGTGCATGTTGGAGCTCCACTTATTGGGGCTATCGGAGCCACCATTGGCGTCACGAAAGTACTGGCATCAAATCCCTCCAACATCGTTGTAGCAACGGGTGTTTGTAAAAACTCATAAAACTTAGTCATGAGGAGGGCCACTTGATCTTGCCTCATCCCAACGCTCGTGTAAGCTTGCGTTATCCCTGGGACGCCCGTCGCCGTTTGAACTGGAGGCATATCCACCCGAGGGACCCCATTTCTAGTTGCCTCAAGCTCCCTTACAGCTTTCTCTTCTTGAAGTTGAATGGTGTTAAAATCTTTAGCACGGTTAACATTATCTTGAGACATACTTCAAGAAGAATACCTCCCCAGAAGAGTCGCCAAATGTAAGAGGTTAGTTCCCTTTATAGCCTGGGAATATGGTAATAATAGTTGAGGTGTAACCCCTATAAGTATTATGATAAATGATAATCCAGAAACTCTTCAATGGACACAAATAAACACATAATATTTTATTTGATCAACACATAGATTTGACACACAATACACTCATGTATAACCCAAATAATAATAAAGGAAACTCAGAAATAACTCAGTTAGAGGGAGAGAGGAGTAAGCACACTAGATACACCTTGGCAGGCAGCCAAACACACCCACAACCTCTGAAAGATCTCTGGTTAGCTATTAAAAGCTTCATAATAAATGATAAATGATAATGGTGAGTAAGAGATCTGGTTTGGAATAACTTCTCTCTATGATCCCTTTTCTCTCTAGCCAATAAATCTCTAGAAAAGAACCCTAAAAAAAATCCTCTCCCTAAAAAATGGTTGAGGCCCATAAATATTCCCCCCGCACCACCCCCGAGGTGCTTCTCTCTTTAGATCTGTGAAAGACATCCCTCATAGCTTATGTCACAAACATTAAATGCCTGATGGATTAGTCAGCTCCACGTAATAAACATTAAATGCCAAGACATGCCTTTTGCCTAACCATTGTGTGTCAGGGGGATGTCATCATAGAAGTGGCTCATCAACTATTTGAGAGACCCAAATACCACGGTGATTTACTCAAGTGCGGGTTTGACATTGCTTAGGTGGCTAGTGACATCACCTAAAGTAGATGTGACATTAAGTAGAGGGTTATTTGGCTGACAACTCAATGCACAATGGAACTCAAGGCTGTTTCGCCCAAGATTCCACGATCAAAGGTCTTTCAGTGTTTAACCAGGTGTATCTAAGATGGTCAGGACAAGACCCAATGCTGCCTCACTTCTGAATCTTCTAAACTAAGTCCCTCTGAAGTTCCCATGGAAAGGTCTCTCGATAGATCATGGAAGCTCTCCCAGGCCCTGCCAGGCTTGGTCTCTCGGGAGTAGCTTTTCACCTCACACTGAATAGCGCTATAATCATTACATCATTAAAATCGTTATAGTTGTAGCCAATATAAAAAGAGACAACATGACTAGGTAAGACAACAAAGCTAGAGGGTGAGCCCTCTCAACCAGTTACTTCACTGAAAGATCTCCCCGGGTTGCCACGTTGAGCTGCCTTGCTTGAATTGCCATGCTTGAGCTTCCTCGTTGAGCTTCCTTGCTTAAGATTCCTCGCTGACTTATTCCTTTGAGTATGTTATATTAGTTAGGGGATTATCACAAATCTAGAGATTATCTTCAAGCCCCCATACAGAACTGAATAACTTAAATCGAAGGACAACATGTCCATAACTGAAGTACTGGACTGATTTCCTACATTATATATTAATAGAGGAAGCATATAATCAAATCCTGCATGCATCCACCTGTATTGCAACTTTGTATCCTTGGACTAGAATATCAAGTCTGGCGTCCCTATGGCTAAACACCTAAAAGGTTTTGAAAATATTTTATAGTAAGGTTAGAACCCAAAACATTATGATTATATTTAGAAAGAATTTATCACAATTCATAAATCAGTTATTGATTACACATGTTAGGTTCGCATACACTCTCTTAAGATTTCTCACCTCTCATCTATTATGCACGCCTAACGTTACTATTTAACCCACCTAGACTTACTACCCAAGCTAACTAGACTCAAGTAATTATCTGAAATGATTAACACATCTAAGTTCCCATACCGCCCATACAGTACTCTAACCGAATTAACATCTCTCGTATGTTATTAATCACGTAGGTAACATTTCTCGCATGTTAAATTTTTAACCAATTAAATTAATTTTCACTACTTTATTTCTCTTTCAAATACACATCTCATTTAACTGTCTACTGTCACACATAAGTTGACTATTTCTCAACTATATAGTTCACCCATTAATATATACTATAAATCAATTAAGTTTCACTACTTAATTTATCTTTCAAATATATATATATATATATATATTTCATTCAACTGTCTACTATCATATATAAGTAGATTATTTCTCAAGTATATATCTCACACACTAATATATACTATAAGTACATACTTTGCATTCATGCCTCCGTATCACTAATTAAGGCCTAAGGGTTCGAAATATCACCTCGATCCCAATAAATCTCTTTCATATATTGGTTCGGAATTTCACGTCGACCCCAATTTATGTGTCATATATTGGTTCGGAATGTCACCTCGACCCCAAATTTAAGTTTCATCTATTGGTTCGGAATGTTACCTTGACCCCAATTTAAGTTTCATCTATTGGTTCAGAATGTCACCTCGACCCCAATTTAAGTTTCATATATTGGTTCGGAATGTCACCTTGACCCCAAATTTAAGTTTCATATATTAGTTCAGAATGTCACCTCTACCGCAATTTACGTTTCATATATTGGTTCGGAATGTCACATCTACCCCAATTTAAGTTTCATATATTGGTTCAAAATATCACCTCGACCCCAATTTAATCAAGTATACTTTAGGTATTCACACCACCTATGTATTATTATAAGTCAGTAGGTATGGACACAACCTAATTATCCTTGCTCGTACGTAGTATATTTCTATCGAATACTCACCTATATATTACTTAACTATTTACCTCACTATCGCATTTATTTGAGTTTTCACACAAATCTAAGGGCCTTACTCACCCCTTCATTATTTTTCAGTAGTTAATCCTATCGTCACTACTGGTCATAAACATAGGTTCATTCATCACTACGTCACCCCTCTCGAATTTCATTTATTTATCAATCATGGATATTTTCTCAACTATCCCAATACTTACTCGTCTCACTTTATATAATCCTAATCTCCACTTTATGCCTAATGTCCTTATTATAGAACAATAATCACAATCAATCAATCTAGGCAACCAACAATGGAATAACAACTAAAAGTAACATTTCTTAAAATTTACCCCACGAATCTGCCCAGATTTTTAAAGTGCAGTTTTGAGGCATTTTGAAGCCGTTTTGGAGAAAACGTATCAGAGAAAAAAAATGCAAAAAAGAGGATTTTCTATTAGGTAACTTGGACAGAATAGCCATTTTCGGAACCAAAACGATGCAAAATAGTTTCTAAAATGACAGTTTAACTTACCTAATTTCATAGACTTCTTCAATAATTCAAGAAGTTGTTCTACAATTCAATCCTACCCATCAAAACCCATATTTCTCCCATATAAATCATGACCCAATTATTGATTTCATGTTCTCTGCATAAATCAATCAAATTTACATGCATTCCTACCCATAACATGCCTTTAATTCAAGTTTCATCATTCAATTAACTAAGATCAACCCTATTCTCAACATGGGTATTATAACCTCAAGTAAAACCATAAATAAACACTTACCTTATGATGTTGGATATGATTTCATGATTTCCAGATGTGTTTGTGTGACTTACTTTTCAATCCACACTCCAAAGATGATGAAAGTGCAATATCCAGAAAGAGTTCTTCAAGATTCCTCTCAAATCCTTTAAGAAAACTCTCTCTTTGATCTCCAATGGCCTCTATTAGGTTTTTAGACTTCTAACCCTAGCCTCAACTTCTTAATATATAATATAACAATTATGGTCTCTTAACCTTATTTTTCCAAATGACCAAAATGCCCTCAATAGGTGCCGTTTTGACCTAAAATTGACCCGGGACCCAAACTATACCCCCCAATATACTATTTCAAATATTTCAATCCTTTCGGAATCATCTATGACATCTAAACCATCATTCGATTAACTCTAAATATTTTTCTCATCTCCACCTCAAATTAGTATACAAGCGACTCCCGATGAGATAAAAATCAACTATGTCACTATCACTTGCTATGACACATCATAAATATCGTAACTCAACTTTGTAAATTTATTTCATGATATTAATCATTATCTGACTCTCAATTAATATTTAATAATCATCACTTCACTTATTTAATTCCATTAAATTACGTCACTCGTGTAATTTAATCATAAACTAATTAATTACACACTTAATTAATTAAATTTCAAATATGCAGATTAAATTTCAAATATGTAGATATACGGGGTATTACAGCTTTACCATTGATTTCGTGAGAAGATGGGGATTTTTTCATGTATAATATAGTGGGTTTTATAAATATCAATAAAAGGTCCAAAATCATATTTGGTGCCTCTATCACTACATAACCTCTTAATTTTTTGATTAAATTGATTTTTAATTTCATTTAAGAAAATTAGAAACATATCAAACTCGACATTTTTATTTAGCATTAAATGCATAAATGAATAATCCATGCGATCATCAATAAAAGTAATAATGTAACGTTTGCCATTTCTAGTTATATTTCCATCCAATTCACAAATATCCAAATGAATTAAGTCAAACGGTTCAGATTCTCTAATAACAAATTTATGTGGGGCTTTTGTTATTTTATCTTGACTAAACCATTTGAATTTTTCAAAATTTAGTGATATTTCTGGAATTCGTCCTAAAGTTCTAGCATGCCAAGCTTTTAAGGAACATGTAATGTAAGAAGAAGGGGAAATTTTATTGATAGCATTAATGTTCAATTTAAACATTACTTCAGTGGGATGACCTTTGAGTACAAAAATACCATTTTTGGTTAAGATAAATAAATCGTCCCCGAAAGTATGAGTGAAACCAACTTGGTTGAGGAGATAGATATAAACTACGTTCTTCCTCATTTCAGGAGTGTGCAACACTTACTTAAGGACCACCATTTTTCCAGAAGTAAACTTAAATTCAAAATCTTTAGTACTAACAATTTTATTGGAGTGGGAATCACCCAACAACATCCTTTTATTTTCAACGTCAGAATAAGTCTTAAATGAAGTACAATCATAACAAATATGGACAGAAGTGACACTATCTACCCACCAACCTTCAGTACCGCTTACCATGTTGATTTTAGAAATCATATCTCATAAATCCTCCTTAGTTAGGTTCTCCTGAGGAGCAGGAAATGGTCCATTCTAACACTGTGGACTTCACTGTAACACCCCAAAAGTTTAAATAGAAAATAAATTAATTTAATTCAAAACTTGGAAAATAATTTTTTTGGATTTTATTATTTTTAGTTATTTAAAATGTTGGATTTTGTTTATAAAAAATAGGATTTTAATCAGAATTGAAATCGGGTTTTAATTCGAGAAATTCTAGCTTTGTAGTTAAAAGTAGAGATTTTCGGTTTTGCCAGAAAACTGAACCGGTTCAGTTTTTAAGTAGAATTGGTTCGGTCTGTTAGTTTAACAAAAATAAAATCTTTCTCTTAGAAGTTATGTAGGACTCAAATTCATTTTAGTATATCAACACAAAGTGACGAGTTTAGTGTTTTTAAAACATATTTTAGCCTTCTCCAAAAGCAAGAACCTCCCATAATTTTCATCCTCTCTTTTCTTCCAAACCTAAATCCTTTAAACTCAATGACTAACTTAATCAAGATTGTCCAAGAACATGTTTTCATTGTTTTCTCGAGTGGAATACAACTATCAATTCAGAATTCTCAAATAATTTTTCTAGGGCATGAATACTTCTATTCTCTCTCTTTAGTATTATGTGTTTTAAATGTCGCCTAAACATTAATTTACATATTTTTCTTAAAATAAATTAGAAACCTTAATTAAGAAAAGTGAAAACTAATTAGGGACTGTTTTTTTTGAAAAATCTTAATCTAAATTAAGACTCATAACCCTTATGTGCTGAGGGTAGAGATTTCGTTTTGCTATTATGGGGGTAGGTTTGCATGTAGAAAATTATTGTTGCGCTATTTTAAATTAAAAATAGACTTGGGTAATGATATAACATTATATGGGAATGATCAAAATGAATTATTGTTATGTGCTTCGTAAATTCGCATGATGATGAGATTATAATTGTTGAATAAAATAAATTGTGTTAATTACGACGATGGATTGAATAAATTAAATTGAGATTAATCGTGATCATACGAGAGATTGCATATTTGTTAATAAATTGAATTGTGCGACTTATTGTGTTGATTATATTTATCATCGCATGGACGATGGGATTTCAGGTTGTATGCTCTCACTTTAATTTTAGGAATACTTTCTAGGTATAGGACTAGTGGGTACGCCTTAGCAGCGGTTAACACTTTCTAGGTATGGAACTAGTTGGTGTAGATTTTACAGATGGGACATTCCGGGGTAGGGCTGATTTTTGATTTTGTTCAGTCGATTTGGATAGCCTAGGTGCGAGACTAGGAAGAGATAAATGATAGAAATTCATCCTAAAAAATAGGATATGGCATGTTTGTGTTTTGGAGACCTCTAGGTATGGGACTAGGGGTAGGCTTGAAGTATTATGATCTCTAATACAGAGGGGCTAAGATAAGATAATGAGAAAATGAGATGATGAGAAAATAAGAAATTAAGAATTAATACCTAAGATTATAAACGTGTATTAAAAGTGAATTTTGTAGCGCGAGTATGTGCAGGGCTAACTGCTAAACGGGTCGATTGGCTATAGTGACGTGTCATGCATGGAACCTCATGAGTATGTGCATAACTGACAGAATACAGGTGGACTGGCTATAGTGAGGGGAATGGGTGTGATGTGTAGAACTTTAAGCATGCCAAGAGTGTGTGCGGGGCTGATTAGGGGTCGATAGACCATATTGACGTCGCACGAATTAAAATAAATAATTAATTAAAATGAGCAAGGATAAGAATAAAATTACAAATAATAATAGTATTGCAATATTTGGGTTGCACTTTAGGGTGCATTAGTTGTATGGTAGAAAGTGGTAGTTTACGTTTATTCGCATGTTAATTAATTATCTTATTAAATTAAAATATCCCATTATGGTATTTATTATGTATAATGCTACTGTCTGGGTTCATGGACCCTAATTAGGAAGAGTACCCTGTATTCATGAGGTGGGATTTGACCCATTGTGTTCACTAACCTTTCAGGTTTAACGTTGGAGTAACTGCAGGGGTGTATTTGAGATATTTTGGAGGTGTAGATGGAGTTTATTATAGCTGCTTAGTATTTTAGATTAATTTTCCTTTCCATCGCATTTCTATTTTGAGACTTTATTTATGTATTTTGTGGGCTAATCGGTTTAACATTTGTTTACGATTTTATTCCGATATTTATAGTTGCATCATTTTATTCGGATTTATATTTATTTGGAGTTAGATTTAATTTTGAGATTAACATGGTGATGAATTTTAATATTGCACGAATGGTTAATATTATCGAATTAATTTAATTATTATCTTGTGGAATGAATTTTATACGTTTCATATCGGTCACATGCTAAGAATGATTACTTATTTAGTGACGTTCAACATAGTTTGGCAGTGATGGTTGGTCACCTCGCTTGTCAAATTGTGCGGGGTGTTACAGATGATTTCAGGGCATGGTCTTATGTCTCGTAGGTTGTTAGCCCATTTTAGATTTCGCATTACCGATCTTTGATCCCCTGTATTGATTCGTACTGCTTAAGGTATTTGGTCTAGCATACATGTTAGCTATGTTTCTTAAAGATAGGATGGTTTGTGTTAAGGACATATATACGTTGAGATTAGAACTAATAATTTTGCTCTGAGGATAGTTAGAAGTGATTTTGGAAGACGAGATATATTTCGGAGATTATTACTACATATGTTGGGTATCATAAATATCGATATTGGTGATGTAAATTGATTTGGGGACTTAAGCGTTTCGATGACTTTTAGAAGATAAAATCGAGTGGTGATTCGTGAGAGAGTGTGGTACTCCATTATTTTCATAGTTATGCGTGTGTATATATATATATATAGTTAGGACATATATTGTATTTTTTTTATTGTGGGGTACGTGCGGGTAGGATTGGGTACGGGTGCCTAATCACGGTATTCTATGGGTAGGCATATGTAAGCCTTATTTTTATTTTCGCATTTACGCATCATCGAATTTCGAGGATGAAATTCCTGTGCTAGTGGGAAAGTATGTAACACCCTATAATTTTAAGTCAAAAATAAATTAATTTAATTCGAAATTTGGAAAATAACATTTTTTGGATTTTATTATTTTTAGTAATTTAAACTGTTGGATTTTATTTATGAAAAATAGGATTTTAATCAGAATTGAAATCGGGTTTTAATTCGAGAAATTTTAGCTTTGTAGTTAAAAGTAGAGATTTTTGGTTTTGCCACAAAACAAAGCTAGTTTGTTTTAAAGTAAAATCGGTTCGGTCTGTCAGTTTTACATAAATAAATCTCTGTCTTAGAAGTTGTGTAGAACTCAAATTCTTTTTGATATATAAACACAAAGTGGCGGGTTTAGAGTTTTTAAAACACATTTTAGCGTTCTCCAAAAGAAAGAACCTCCCATAATTTTCATCATCTCTTTTCTTCCAAATCTAAACCCTTTAAAGTCAATTTTCAACTCAAGATTTGAATAACTTAATCAAGATCTCTCAAGATCATCCAAGAGCATATTTTCATTGTTTTCTCGAGAGGAACACAACCATCAATTCAGAATTCTCAAATGATTTTTCTAAGGCATGAATACTTCTATCCTCTCTCTTTAGTATTATGAGTTTCAAATGTCACCTAAACATTAATTTACATGTTTTTCTAAAAATAAATTAGCAGCCTTAGTTAGGGAAAGTGAAAACTAATTTGGGACTATTTTTTTTAAAAAAATCCTAATCTGAATTAAGACTCATAACCCTTGTGTGCTTAGGGTAGAGATTTGGTTTTTCGATTATACGGGTAGATTTGAATGTAGAAAATATTCGTTGCGCTATTTTAAATTAAAAAGAGACTTGGGTAATCATATAAAATTATGTGGGTAAGATCAAAATGAATTATTGTTATGTGCTTCATAAATTCGCATGATGATGCGATTACAATTATTGAATAAAATAAATTGTATTAATTACGACGATTGATTGAATAAATTAAATTGAGATTAATTTTGATCGTATGAGAAACTCTATATTTGTTGTTAAATTGAATCGTGTGACTTATTGTGTTGATTATATTTATTATCGTGGGGACTACGGGATTTCTAGTAGTATGCTCTCACCTTAATTTTAGGAATACTTGTTAGGTATATGACTAGTGAGTACGACTCTGTTACGGTTAACACTTTCTAGGTATAGGACTAGTTAGTGTAGATTTTACGGATTGGAAATTCCGGGGTGGGGCTGATTTTTGGTGTTGTTTCGTTGATTTGGAAAGACTAGATGCGAGACTAGGAAGCGATAAATGATAGAAATTGATCCTACAAAATAGGATGGGACGTGTTTATGTTTTGGAGACCTCTAGGTATAGGACTAGGGGGTGGGTTTGAAGTATTATGTTCTCTAATAGGGAGGGAATAAGATAAGATAATAAGAAAATGAGATGATGAGAAAATAAAAAATTGAGAATTAATACCTAAGTTAATAAATGTGTATTAAAAATTAATTTTGCGATGCGAGTATGTGCAGGGATGACAGTTAAACGGGCCGATTGGCTATAGCGACATGTGTGTGTTAGCGTCACAAGTATGTACGAGCTGACAGTTAAATGGGCTGACTGACTATAGTGATGTGTAGTGTGTAGAACCTCACGAGTATGTGCAGAACTGACAGTATACGGGTTGACTGGCTATAGTGAGGAGAATGGGTGTGATGTGCAGAACTTTAAGCGTACCAAGAGTGTGTGCAGGGTCGATAAGGGGTCGATTGGCCATTTTGGTGTCGAATGAATTAAAATAATTAATTAATGAAAATGAGTAAGGATAAGAATAAAATTATAAATAATAATGTTATTAGAATATTTGGGTTACACTTTAGGGTGCATTAGTTATATGGTAGATAGTGGTAACTTACGTTTATTCGCGTGTTAATTAATTATTTCATTAAATTAAAATATTCCATTGTGGTATTTATTATGTATAATGCTACTGTCTGGGTTCACAGACCCGAATTGGGGAGAGTAGCTTGTATTCATGCGGTGGGCTCTAACTCATTGCGTTGACAAACATTTCAAGCTTAGCACTGGAGTAGCTGCAGTGGAGTATTGGAGATATTTTGGAGGTGCAGCTGGAGTTTATTATAGATACTTAGTAGTTTAGATTTATTTTCCTTTTCATCACATTTCTATTATGAGACTTTATTTATGGATTTGGTGGGCCAATCGGTTTCACAGTTGTTTATGAATTTATTCAGATATTTACAGCTGGATCATTTTATTCAGATTTATATTTATTGGAGTTGGATTTCATTTGGAGATTAACAAGGTGATGGATTTTAATATTGCATGAATGGTTATTATTATCAGATCAATTTAATTTTAATCTTGTGGAATGAATTTTATATGTCTCATATAGGTCACATGCATTGAATGATTACTTATTTAGTGATGCCCAACGTTGTTTGGCGGCGGTGGCTGGCCACCTCGCTTGTCAGATTACATGGGGTGTTATAAATATGTCCTGGCTTACAACACTTAAAGCAGAGAAACTATTGGTGCTACCAGTTTGTCCATTTCCATTAGGGCGGTTCTTACACTAATTCGGATTTTGATTTGGTTTAAAGTTTTGGTTGTGGTTCCTTTTATGAAATTTCATATTTTTTGCATTTAGTTTTATAACAGCTGGAGTTCTATTCTTATTATAACCCTTGTTGTTAGACAACAAAAATTTCATCCTTATAATTTTTTTTTTCAGGCTTCCTCCTCAATTATCAAACGAGTGATTACACTTTCAAGTGAAAATTCCTTCAATTTATGCCTCATAATGTTTTTAAAATCATTCCAACTGGGTGGTAACTTGCCAATTATAACAAAAACTTGAAATTAGTTATTTAATTCCATTCTTTCGGAAATAATTTCGTGAGAATTTTTTGTAAATCTTGAGTTTGAGCAATAAGATATTTTTCATCTATCATTTGAAATTTCAAATAACGTCTGATTGCATATTTTTTAGTACCCACCTCTTTGGTATTATATTTTTTTCATAATGCCTCCCAAACAACTTTGATGTTTTTAGAATTGGCATAATAATCATAAAGATCATCATTTAGGCCATTCAAAATATAATTTTACAAAGAAAATTATTTTCGTCCCAAGTTCGCATGGTCTTATTTTCATCAATATTAGGGGGGGGGGGGGGGTCACACATAATAGGTTTGTATAATTAAACACTTGATTTTAATTTCTTACTGGTTAAATAAAACAAATTTTTTGTCTCCATCGATTAAAATGTAGACCCTCAAATTTGAAAGGTTTGTTAATTATAAAGGTATTTTTGTTATCCATGATAAATAAAAATCACCTTAAAATTATTGTATATAAAATTAGAGAACGAAGAAAGATTACCAATTGTGAAAAATTCAACAGCAGAAAAATCAACAAGTTGAGTCACAGACTAGGTCGCTGTCTTTAAGGTGCTTCGCGACTCTGCCTAAAATTGTGTTGCAGTCGAATTAATGCCCCACCACCCCCATGATAAAACAGTGCAGAATCGAAATCAATTTCTCTCTTAGAAAACTATGGACGTAGTAATTTGGAATACTAAAACCCGTTCACAATTAACTGCTCAATATCACAATATCAGTTTGGGGGAATAACTGATCAGGTAAGGAAAAGAGAAAAACGCTCTGAAATAGGGCAAATATTTTGTGTGTTTTTCAACTGTGCTTTGAAAAGAAATAAATGGTGGAAAGGAATTTTCCTATTTACTCTGTATAGTTTCATTTCTGGTTGTTCTGTTTTCTCATTCATCTGAACAAAAGAGATGGCCAAATCATGCGAAAGAAAGAATCTGAACGTTAGGAAAGAATGATGTGGAGTGAAGCCTAAGGAGCCAAAGACTTAAAGTCTCACTTTCCTGAGTAAAAAAAATTCGTTCAAATTTTCATTTAAAAACACTACACCAAATCTGCAATATTGTCAAGGTCATTGACCCTGACAAATCACCCTTGTCAAGGTCAATGACCGTGACATTTCGAGGCGAGACAACTTTTTTTGTCACGGTCGTGTCACGGTCATGTCGCGGTCATTGACCGTGACAAGTCCGTGACAACCTTTGTCACGGACGTGTCACGGTCAATGACCGTGACAATTTTGGGCAGAATTAAAAAATAATCTGCTGGGCAGTATGGCCACTGTCACTGCCCAGCAGTATATTTGTACCTGTTATAGCAACGTTGTACCTGTTCCAAACATCATATATCCAAACAAACTAAAGATAATGCAAATATATATTCAAAATAGAAACTATTTAAGAAGAAACAACATCACCATCAATTATCTCAAATCTACAAACTATTTGCATGGAAAAGAGATTTTGTACCGCGACGCTCGGGGACACCTCCTTATCCTTCCCTTCTCGTCCGAATAGCCACATAAGTATAGAGCATATGTGGCCTACCCTTAGGGCCACTCCCTGTCCCCTAAATTGAAATAAAGTAAAATTAGTATCCGCCCCTCAAATATAGATAAATATAAATCGTAATTGAAATCGAAATCGAAATTGACATATAAATATAAATACATTACCTGTAGTGTCACTCAAACAACTAACTTGAGCTCATATGGCACCTCCTTCCAACTAATGTACCCCGGGCAATCGTGTCAAATATAATTCTCTTCATATCTAAACACTAAGAAATACCATAATCCTATGGAGTTATGCGTTGCAAATTCCTTCCAACCGTTGTGTAGCCAAAAATCAGCAATTGAAGTTTTCAATTCCACCTTTCAATGGTCTCCCATGTTTTGCTAGAAGTTCCAAGTGGTGGGGTATGGAAAGTGGAATTGACAACTTCAACTGGTGATGTTTGGCTACATAACGGTTGAGAGGAATTTGCAGAGCATTGCTCCATAGGATTATGGCATTTCTTAGTGTTCGGATAGACGAAGAGATTCAGTCTCCTCTCCACAAATAGGACACCCCAAATAACTATATACTAATCACATATTAAAGGTAAGAAGCATATATTCATGGATTAGTATAAACAAAACTTAGATGTAGTTGGAATATTTATGTATTAATCTCCTCTCCACACACGCACACTACACAAGAGTGAAAATGATAAAGTGCAGATCAATTAAAAGCATTAAAAATGGATGTTTTGGTACAAATTGAAATATTTATTACAAATTGAAAAATTGTTTCAAATTCGGGTTATCATAAAAAATGGATTGATATTCGGTAGGAGTAGCCAAGTCATCCACACTACTATTTAGACGCCTTGGCGCGTGTTGGACAATTGACCACGGCTCGTTATTGATATACTCTGAGTAAAACACTTGCTTAACCTTTTGAAATTCACAAACAAATGGCTCATCGCTCACGTGGTTGTTTCTCTTCAACTTGGACAAGTCAACCATGATCAAAGTGGTGACAGGATCAACTTTACAAGCATTTTTATCCTCAACTCTTACCCATTCACAGTAAAATACAACCTCTTTGAAGCTTATATAATACAATTCAAATATATTTTGGATTACACCATAGTAAGTCATTTTAGCTTCAACGAGGTTTTTATCTTTTGCGCTCGCTCGAAAGAAAGTAAGAGCCTTGTATGAAATTCCCGAGTTCTGTACATTTGTACTTTCCTCGTACACTTTAGCACCGAAAATGTAACCGTTCAATCGATACTTTTTGTACTCTTGTGCCACGAACAAGGGTCCAGTGGCTAGATGAGCAAGCCTTGATGTCGCATCACCCATCTTTAGGAGCTGAGAATATAGATAAATTAATTATATTAGTGGTAAAATTTGAGTGTAATGTAACGCTATATAACGACTGTTTTCATTATAATTACCTCTTGTGTCAACCATAGCCTAAATTTGCTGTCTGATTGTACCATTGTTTTTCGTCTTTTATTGTTCTCACAGGCTTCATATTTACTGCATATTACAAAATTAATCATGTATAAAATAATCTAAAATAATGTTAAACATTATAATATTCGAAACTTACTTTTTCCATTCTTCGACATCTTCATGTGTGTCAAATAGATAACGAGCTACTTGTTCATGTTGCAAACTCATTAATTTCACTCATTTTCCCATCACATTACCACCATTATCGAGGAATTCATCAGTGTCATCAACTCTGCGAAACACATCCCCCATTCTATTAGTCTCACCCATCCACTATTTGTATTTCGGATATCCCATCACAGCTACCACAACTAAACACCTATTAAAGGTAAACAACACTTAGATTTATAGTATATTTTATTTAATTATCCCATCATTTAATTATCCTATTAAAGGGTAAGTGGTCCTATCCCATTCAAGACTGCATTTTTCTGTAATATACTTAACAGCTCATGAAAATTGTTACGATTTGAAAAAAATTCGAAAACATATCCCCTTAGTTCTCCAAGTACACGACGTAGATTGGCAGGTGTGAGTGTTATTTCAATTGGTCAATTGAAATAACAGTCACACTTGTCAATCTAGTATGTACCAGAGAACATTAAGATACGACTGCAGAACTTCCTCCAAAAGTAACAACTTTAAGCCAATAAGAATATTATACAGAAATTATACAGTCTCAAACTGTCCAAAGGGGAAAATTCGAGAGATCTCATTATAGGGGTAATGACTCTCGAACTGGTCTAAGGGCTATTGAATGCGTACGCATAAGAACTAGAAGGCTAGTATTTATGCGCACTATATTTAATTTCAAGTATGTTTCATATAATGGGTTAATTCAAATACAAAAATAAATTCATGGGTTAATTCGAATACAAAAATAAATTCATGGGTTAATTCAAATACAAAAATACAAATTCATGGGTTAATTCAAATACACACACACACACACACACACACACAGTAGTGACTGTCTATTTAAAATAATCTCAATGTTAATTTCATGTATTGAATTTCTACTATTGTTTTGTGCTTTTTATAAATCATATTCAATGTTAGATATGTGTTTTGTTAAGATATCTAAGTTGTTCTATAGAATTATTTTTTGTATCTTGAAGTTTAAGTTCTAAAATAATCAACCTAAAGTTGTGGTTCATAAAGTATTATCACAAATATAAACTAAGAGTGATAAAATAACTTTGAGGCATATAAATTAATTGTGACAAAGTAAGATTATGCACCAGAACCTAAAATTTAAAAAAAGTGTTTTTATTTAAACCCCACTTTTATTTCTATAACTCCTATTTTATTAATTTTTAAATATAATTAAGGGTGTATAGAAAGAAAAGTTAAATAGGAATAAAAACAACATTTTTTAAAATATGAAGGGCTCACCAATTTGATCAAATTTTTCAACAACATAGACTAATTGATCTTTATTACTTTGAATGAAAATTACTTATTTATTTTGAATGAAAATAAATTGTTATCCAATATTTTTGGATATTATTTACATTTACATTTTTGGATATTATTTACATTTACATTTTTGGATATTATTTTTGGAAATTTATAGAAAATTACTTATTTATTTACATTTTTAACCCCCTACCCCCACCCTGCCCCCCACCCTACCCTACCCCCTACCCCCCACCCTGCCCCACCCCCTACCCCACCCCCCACACACGCACATATATACACACATATATATACACACAAACATATATATAAATGGAAGAGAGAGAGAGAGAGAGAGAGAATTAAACCTGAAAGTAGAGAGAGAGAGCAGCGTCGAGAGAGAGAGAGAGGAAGGGAACGGCGCGGGAGGGAAAAAAGAAGGGGGAAAGGGTTTTTGCTGCTAACATTGTCACAGTCGTGTCACGGTCATTGACCTTGACAATTATTTAAAGAATTGTCACGGTCAATGACCGTGACAAGTCCGTGACAAGTAAATTTGTCACGGCCTTGTCACGGCCGTGTCAAGGTCAATGACCATGACACAAAACGCGTGTTTTTTGTCACGGTCAATGACCTTGACAAGGGTGGCCGGATGAAAGGTGACAATTTGGTCATTTTGGTGTAGTGAAAAATTATTTTTGGCCCAAAATAATTAGTATACACATAACCTAAGCCCAAGAATTGGAAACGGACACGAGCCGGGTCGGTCGGTCGGACGGACGACAACGATGTGTGCATGTGGGATTTGGACCAATAAGTGTAATACCCAGAATTTTAATTGCTTTATTTTATTAATTTAATAGAGAAAAAATCAAATTGGAAATTAGAAAATATAAATTAGTGAGATAAGGGATTAATATTTATTGAAATTATTATTTACTTGTGTGTGGAAAGTAAATAGTTATCTCTATATACTATAAAATGCTAAACAAGAATTTAATGACAGCTTCTTCTAAGGCTATACACGTGGCATCTCTATCTCTATTAAGACTCCCTCTAAATTAAGGCCTTCACGTGGCACGTCCTAAATATTTGCTCTCACGCCTCTTTTTCGTAATATGAGAGCATCTAAATTTCATTTCTCAAACTATTAAACCCAAATGTCCCGAACCCTTCATCTCTCTGTTTGTTTACTTTCTAAACCTGACCCTTTATATCCACACATCCAAATGGTTCATGAACTACAAGAGAGGATTCGAGCCTGATAGACCTACCTACCACTTCATTCTCTCTCTATGCGGCCTCTGCTGCTTCTACTTCTAGCTCACACCCCTCTTCTCCACGAGTCTCACTCGCTTGCCACGACTCTCACTCGCTTGCCATGACTCCTACCTCTTCTCAATGAGTCTCACTCGCATTTCGAGGGATTTGATTTCACACATATGAATCTTGAAGTTGGGGTTTCAAAAAGGTTTCATTTCACTCGCATTTGGGTGCATTCTTCGCGAGTTCTTGGTGAGTTTGATAGATCTGAAAGGTTTTTATGTTCATTTTATCTAGAAAGAACACATCTGAAAAGGTTTTTGTTCGATTTCATTATTTTTGTGTGTTTAAATCATTTTTCAATTGTAGCTAATTTCATTTCTTTTAGTGCAGCAAAGGCAAGACCCCCGAAGAGACAGAGTAAGCCCAATAATTTGACATAGTTGTTGTTGGGTTTTTTGGTTGGAGAATGGTGTGTTATTATTCTTTATTCTTATTGAGTCTTTATTTGATTCTATCTTTTCTCAACAGATTTGTGTTTTTATTCCCCCCACCCCCCTAGATATTGCTAGATGCGAAATCAACTCTGAACAATGAACTTGAAGAGCTCATATTTTTATTAGTCACAAAGTATTTATGCAAATGTCTTGCTCGCGCACTGGGTCGCGATGTTAGGGTTTGTTAAGGTCTAAATCAATATCTTTAAATTTTGTATTGTGAATCCGTTTAAGTTGGGTTAGCCTTATTTACCATCTTTTTTGTGTTTCATATTGTGTAAACATTAAGATATTTTGATTGAATCCACATTTTGAAGAGGAAAGTTGATGTCTGATTTATTTTCATTTTTTGTTTTCCATTTTCATTTTTTGGTTTTCATTGATCTGAAAAGTCTGTTTTAATTGTATTTGAATGTGTATTACAATATTGTCAGTGGTTGTGAATGTAAAACCAAGTAAATAGGAATATTTTCTTTGTGTGTGGTGTTGAAAATGTTCAAATTGTTGGTTTAATTAGGCCTTAGTTTTTCTCTCACGAATGGGTAGATATGCTCGGATCATCCCGCGTATACATTCTAAACTTATTTATCATGGGTGATTCAAGCACTTAACTGAATTTGTTGTGAAGAAGAGGCCCAAATACATTTTTTCATGGTTGATGTGCATTGCAGTAGTCATGTGGCATTTTTTACTCGATTTGTTAGGTTGATTTGTAGATCTGGCTTCATACTAGGTTTTTGCAATCTTAGTAGTATAGGCCATATATTCATTTTTATGGTGTGTTTTCACTTTTTTTAGAGGTATAGTAGCGGATGAGAAAGTTGGAGTACCATGTTTATATAAATCTACAAGTATGAGGTTTTAATGTTTTCTTTTTATTTAGTGTTAAAATTTTGTGACATTAATTTCTAGAAATGTTCTCCTTAATAATTAAGTGACTTTAAATATTTTTCATTTCATGTGTATTCATTTTCCTATTATTTATCCTAAATGGAATTTATTATTTTTTTAAAATTTTATCCTTTTGTAATGGTTTGGAATGTTTGTAATTGAATATAGGTTTTGTATAACGCATTCTGTCTAAAAATAGGTTTGATTTACTTCACCTATTGTTTTCATACTTTTTTTCCATTCAATACTCAATCAAGTTCATTTGAGATTGCTTATGAACATCAGGCACCTACCTATAAAACCAAGATTTTGATAGCTCTTCTTATATATAATGTGTATATATGTTTATACTTACATAAAATGTTGTGTTTCATATACTGTTTGAATATGTAAAGGCTCTGTATGTTTTATATAGTTTGTATTTGTCATGAATAAATCTGTTCATGAGGCTTTGAGATGTGCTAATCGATTCGGGAATATATTTTTTCAATTATGTAAACACTAATGTATAAAGTTCGTATTATATATTTGGTTTGATAATAAATATGTAATATTTTAATAATACAGGAATCGATAAATCGTAATTGGTTTGATATACAGATGTAGTGATAATTTCGTTCACAAATATCAGAAAACTTTCTCCCCAATATTCTATAGGGCGGTTGCAAATCAAAGGTCACCCGACTTTTCTTCAAGTCTCTCTCTCTTCCAACCATTCCCATTCTCTCTTTTTATTTACACGGGATAAATCCCCTTTCAGTAGAACCCAACCCCATCCCCTCTAAAGTCTCTCTGATCTTCTCATTGTTTAGCAATACCTCAAGAAGTCTTGCTAAGGTTTCTTCACAGTGATGACGTCTAAGAAGTTCCAAAAGTGCCTCAATGGCACCACTTTCGGCCATCTCTACAACAGTTGTAGCGTCCCCACTTTCTAACATTAAGAGAGAGTTTAATGCACCAACTACCGTTCCTTATGAGCCTAAACGAGGCAACCTTACCAAAACTACCACATGTACTTCCAAATAGAACTCGAAAACTAAATTGCAGAATACTTGATAGTGCTCGAAACTAAATCTCAATTCTAATTATGGGATGAAAACCCTTTTGTTTGTTTGTACACCCCTTTACTAATTTTCCAACTTCTACTTTGATTTCATTTTTCAATCCATGGGCCATAGTATGATTTTAATAGGTTAGAATTGGGGCATAGCAGATGGAAATGCATAGAAACGGCTGGAAGGCATAACCGATTCTTAATTTGATATAGATGCAACTTCATAAATTCTCATTAATATTTTTTTATATTTTTTCCTTATATGTGTGTCGTTTCATTTAATTGATTGAGTTGTTCAGCACTTCTATTTGCATTTTAGCCCTATTCTCTCTTGATCTGAGTAGCTAATGTCTAATAATTGTTTTAATACAAGGTTTAATTTTTATAGACAATGAAGAGGACAATGTCGTTTGACGAGGAGGCGAATATATCATTACATGACTCTACATCTGAAGCAGATAATGAAGTTTCGATTAGCATGCAGTTTTAAAGAGGACATTTTGTACTATGTATCTAAGTAATTCTGCTTCTAATTGTGGGTTGAATTACTGTATGAAAATTCAATTTTTAAGATGACAATTACCATAATGAATAAAAAAATTGAATTGAAGAATTTATCATTCAAACCATCATGCCTTGGCAATTAGCTGATAACCATACAATATTGATTGGTTACCATTTTCAGCTGTGACTTTTTAATCAACTCGAATTTCTCTACAGACAATAAGGAAGATGGACAAATATAAGAGATGTCCACTTATTTCCCAAGTTCAAACAATCAAAGAGATGGATCACTAGTGCTCTGGTTCGGTACATGGTTGAACTTGTTGAGAAGAGGGATGCCCAGTCACAGTCAGTCAAGCAAAATAAATCTTTGGGGTGATAAATACTTCTTTTGGAGGTATAACAAACGGAAGTGCAATGTTTTCAACTCTGTTATAACCTCATTTGCAGCAAGCTGGACAGAAGATACAACATTTTAGTTCTGTGGGGTAAGTACATTCATCATAATTGTGACCCGCATTTAGGGTGTTTGGGAACCTCAATTTCATATATTGGAATTAGAATTTTTTATGTACAATATATAAATAGTTATGTTGGGCTAAGTTCAAATAGAAATGAAATTATTTCAATTCCGATTCCCAAATATTGAATTGGGGTTCCTAAACGCCCTTTAGTGTTTGTTTGGTTGGAGTCTTTTGTGAATTCCTAAAATTTCAATATAATAAATTTACATAAAGAGTTTGAGCTCTAGTAAAGGAGTTAGCACTCTGGGATTCGATTCAAAAAATCTATGGAACTTTTAAATTGAGGATATTCATAAAATTTGGGATTTCTGGAAAGTGAAAAATTTGAACCAAAACTTGAGTATTAGTAGACTAAATTTATAGTTGTGGCTTTTCACAGTGTTTTCATGAAAATTTCTTAAATTAAAATTCACTATTTCAAAAGAGAACTTTTTAAGAAAAAACTAGCTTTAATATATTTAATACTCACGACCAAAATTTAATTAATTATCAAGAGATTTGATACATTGTTTTTAGAAACCCTACTCTTAGTTTGAGATGTTCCAAAAAGAAAAAGTGACTTTCAATTTGAGACCGAGATAGCGAGACTAATAAAGAGCATTTATTCAGCTGGATCAAGTCCTTTCAGAGAAGGATAAGATCTACTATAGGAAGAAACAAATATTAGCCTCTGGGCAATATACATAGTAATAAAATACTATAGCTAATAATAATGATCATAATTTGTCAGACCCTATTGTGGATTCATTTCATGCTTTTATTATTCATAATACAGGAAAAGTAGGCTGTCAATGAGGGGAAAGTACTACTGATATCTTGGTGGAAGGAACATGTTCTTCTCACCTAAGATGTGAATTAGCTTTTCATATATGATTCTGATCCTCCATAAAGTTGTGATTATTTTTCTTTTCTCTTCTCCCCCACTCTTTTTCTATTGAATATCCTGTAATTTTTACTCTATGTATGAGATGTACATTTGTCTTCAACCGAATAAAGAATTGGGGAGAAAGTTGTATTAAACACATTCCTCGAATGAAGTATGAGCTAAACATTTTACCATTTTTAATAGCAGTGACGTTAAATGGGCCACATCCAAACAAAATTAGTATGTGTTGTGGTTTTCTTCATATTTTATTGTGGACAAACATTGTAATTTACTATTTTAGAACAATGGTATCAGATGTGCCAACAGATAAACAGAAATTGTAAACTACAACCCTTTCTCTCCTAATCAATCATATCTGTTGTGGGGCGATTATTTCCTTGAGGCGTGGTTTATGTTGTGGTGCCGAGCCTAGCAGTAGTATGACTTGGGCAACAAAACTATTCTGCAGTCTTCCCGTGGCACTCCTGTTTTTCCTTGCCCAACTGGCAAATGGACATATACTTTGTCCGTCCATTTGTCAATATGTCATTTCGTATAATGTCATAATGGATGGAGGCTATATTTTCTTTGGATGTGGAGCATGGAAAACGCATGGGTCACATATTAATATATTTTGATTTATAAAAATGAATTAGGACCTAAGAAAAAGCCGTTTCATAATTTTGGCTCAAATTCCCATGCCTAAATATGGGGAATACAAAGGGTATAAATTTAAATATTCATTGTTATTGAAGAAACGACACCCAAGATAGCACATGTAATAAAATAATGACAACTAAATGACCCTAAATATGAATCATATACGGGGAAAAATATTTTACTTCTTATGGCTTTATTGAAATTTTTATCTATTTTTGCTAGGTTATATTGCTCAATTGAGAAGGGTTGACAAAGGATATGGTATGAATTATATCTCAAAGTCACTCTCTACTATAATCTTTTGTTCTGTTTTGGCTTTGCCACTACTATAATGACTTATTTAATCGAGCTACAAATTATGTGTAGTTGTGTGGCACTTGAGTACTCCTTTATGAGGGTGATCCAGTAGTATAACTAAATACATATATATATATATATATATTAGTTATTTCTAATGACGGAATGACAAATGCTTTACAAGTGTAGTATTTACTGCTTCATGTGTGTTGATGTTGCATCAAGAGCCATAATGTATATTTAGATTTACAAAAAGAAATATATTAGTGAAAAGCTATCATGAAATAAAAAGGAAAAATTAGATCATATTATGCAGCAGATATCTATTCATACTGTAGATAATTTTGGTTTAATTATAAAAGTCACGAGTGCACTAGAAATCGTAAACTTATTGCACTTCAAGTTATCATTTCTAAGCATTACTCTATACAACTTTAAGGCATCATATAGAACAATTTCCTCGCTCCTTCAAGTTATCCCACATTTGCATACCCAGATATCGTAATCGTCTCGCCCGCGCATCGCGTGGGTTTAAAACTAGTACTATCTATTATAGGTCGCGTGTGAGTGTTAGCGACAATCAAATTGGTGATGGGTCAATAGGGTGTTACATCGATGGATAAATATAATTTATGGAAGACACGTATAGTACACACATGTCAGACCTGGATAATGAAAAGTTAGCACAATTGGAGTTGGGTGACTCATATGATCTTTTTGAGTGCACCAGTGACCCCAAAAGGGCCAAAATAGTCAAGAGTAGGTACTCGGGTATTGTGTATGAGCTTCTGGAGTTTTTTAGATATAAATAGGACCGTATAAGGCAAATAAGGTAATTTTATATTATTAATTAGAGAGAGAAACGTGATTGAACTATTGATAAGTCTTACTAGTATTTGAAAGGTGGATGACATCCCACCTTTTACTTTCTAAACAAAAGGTTGAGAGAAAAGAACCCTAGATATGAGAAAAGAGGCAAGGAGGAAGGAACTTGAAGAGAAGATTTAACCTGAATTGAAGAACGTCATATTTGTAATCCATTAAGGCAAGTAAATACTTGCTTTATATCGAATTTCAATTTGTAATCAATTACTTTCTTGAATTATGTTAGAAAATTGGGGTTTTGATTATGGAAAACTAGAATTATGATTAGTAAAGAAGTCCATTGATAATGATTACATGATCTTGAATGATGAATACATTTCAGTTGGTTTATATTGATAAAATCTGTGTTTTAATGGAAGAATAGAATGAACATGGATGAGAGATAAGATCTTGATGATTAATTTGATATTTGAGTTTTAAATTTTGAATTAGTGATGATTTCCACGTTAGATTTATGTTTATATCAATGGTATTGGGTTATATGGATGATCTATAAACTATATTTTTGGAAATTTGGTATATAAACCCTAAAAACAAAGTTGAGAGGTTAGATATGAATCCTACCTAAGAAAGAGGGCTTTAAGTATGTCCTCTTGAGTCTTGTTAGAGCCTTATTTGAACCCCATTTGAACGAGGTACTTCTTTTCGTTAAAACGAGCTAGGTTTTCCATTCGAATGAGATGGGTGTTCCATTTGAGCGACCTGTGGTTTTGGGTCCAGTGTGGATCGAGAAATGCTTTGGATATTTTTTTGAACTCGAGAAAGTACGTGGGAGATTATCCAAGTGAGTGGATAATTAAATAAACATACGTGTATCGCAACTTATTAGTGGGAATTTAATAATTAACTAGGGTTCTCAAATAAGAGACTAGTTAAATAAATAAAACGGGAAGTTGGATAGACTTCGGGTTTTGGGTGAAACGTACGCGGTGGGATATGTGTACGAGTTCAATAGTTATTATATATACATATTAGAGGGACGTACACACACACACACACATACATGAATATGTGTTTGCTACTTACTTGTTAAACATACATACTCGGTAGTGCTATCAGAGGAGGTTGTGCGTAGTGGGCAGTCCACCCTGGCATTGACCAACATGTATTAGAATGATTCCCCAGGTCGTAGTACTATAACATGACCACTATCCATGTGTGAGGATAGGTGTTGGTTTGAGTCCATTTGGGTGCGATTTGGTATGGTCGCAACCCCAGGGCGTATGGCTATGAACCCCTCCATCATGTGTGTATCCATTTGGGATCGGTGTTGAGATTCCGACCTAGTGGCTCAGCGTGAGGCATGATGCCTGGAGCCGGATAGCACAGGAGAAATGTATCCGATGAGTCTAACTCTTTGTATATGGTTATACGTGTGTATATATATGTGATGTAGCATGTATATCTATTTATAGAATGAATGTAGCTGTGTATGTTATCTTTTGATTATTGAATTATAGCGAGTGTGTCACTAAAATACTGTTTATAAATGAATACCTACTGAAGGTACTTAGACTTAGCTAATAGAGAGTATTAGTGGGGTTGGGATTACATAGCAGTTGTGTATACTAGTTAGACTGTATAGTTTAATTAAGATAATTAAAATGAACACGTTAGGTGCGTAGTGTAGTTGAGAGGTGAGGTGTATCTCAAGTGAGTGTGACTGGTTAATGTTGAAAGTAATACACGATGGTTTTAAATAAAGACTTACTGGCAAAAATATTTTACTCTATGGGCTTTGACCCGCATATTCCCGTCTTTCCTTATTTTCCATGTTACTCATTAGGTACGCAACATCAGCAACCGGGATAACAATGATAGACTTGTTCTTGCCAATGGTAGTTGTTGATCCTTGCTTAGACGTTTCTCATTTCTTCTCTAGATAAGATCAGTCATTTCCTATTTACTATTAGGCATATTGTCAGAAGATGATAGACTTTATATCACTATGAACTTTTATTATTTTTTCAGACTTGTATCTAGTTATTATTTTAGTTCAAACTGTGGATATTTTTGGTGATCGATGGTTTATTCGATTCACCCTTATTATTTTTTTTTTTTATGATTGATGTTTAGTCCGTTATTTTTGTTTTATGGATTAATTGTATTCTTTATATTATCTTACTGCGACAGTGATGCTGAGAATAATCCATACTGAGATGTAGATTATATTTTGGTAAAGCATTGATCACCAGGTATTAAAAATAGGTGGGCTGTCATAGTTGGTATCAGAGCATCAAGTTCTAGTGTTTTTAGGATCTGTGCAGACTTGCTACGTTGTGAGCGTTACATTTTCTTTGATGTAGAGCCCTCTATCTAGGACTATTGTTTCTTATTGCATATTTATATTCTCCAGCAATTATTTATGATTGAATTAAATCATACAAATTTTGGTTTGGTTTCAGATGCCAAACAACAGGAGAGGACAACCATCTCCTGTCGCTAGAAGGTTCACTACGGAGGAGGCCCAAACAGAGTTACAAGCCACTCAGGGGATGGTGATCACAACTGCAGAGGTTTCCACTATTGTCAAGGGCATAATATTTTCCCCATTCATATCCACAACATCCAATGGCACCAGTTGTTCAAGATCACCCAGGGACATCTGTTTGGGAGAGAGTTAGAGAGACCTTTCAAAAGGGGCATCCGCCACAGCTATAGGGGAGTGCGGATATGGTTGCTTCTAGCTAATGGAAAAATGACATCCAGAGGAAATTACGCATTGTTGAGTGCATTTACACTCAAAAGAAGATAATGGATACTATTAAGCTAGTGGGAGTAACACTTAAGTGGTGGGAGCCGATCACCACAACAGAGGAGAGAGATAATAAGACCATACAAGAGTTTTGGGTGCAGTTTCACAACATGTTCTTTGCGTCAGTAGTTTAGATGGAGATGAGGAGGGGATTCCTTGACCTATCGCAGGAGGGCCGGATTGTGTCCGAATACGAGGAGGAATTCAAGCGTCTAGAAAACCTTGTGCCAGATGAGGTGTATAAAGAGGAGAAGAGAGTCCTCAAGTTTACTGATGGTCTCACATGGAGGATTTTCCAGCACTTGTTGGGGAACCTTGAAGAAAAGTTTTAAGGTTAAAAGCTTGTTTACAAGGTTAATAACAAACTCTTATAAATTGTGTAAAGTCCGAATAAACTTTTTGGGCAAAACTCTTTTCGAAAAACACAAGATGTGTTGTACAAACTTTCTGAATGTATGGTTTAGATTCGATAGTTGATTACCTTTCTTTTTAAATTTTGATAAACGTATACTAAAGTTACCATGCAGTCCCAATCACAACAACAGTTTAGAAAATTTCAAATAAATAGACATAGGAATTTTTAACGTGGTAAAAACCTTAATCAAGGGAAACATCCATGGTGCCCTCTATGGCACAAAACAAAAATTCACAACAATAAATAATCGAGTTACAACACTTAAGCAAACACACAAGGATCCTAAATCTAAGTTCAGAATTATACCTACATGAGAAACTCCACTCCAAAGGTTTCTGAATAGAACTGATCTCTTCTTTGTTGCTCCTTTTCCTTTTCCTTGACCTCCTTCTCTTTGAATTCAGATTCCAGCAACTCTTTCAACTTTTAAGTCTCAAACAAACCACTGTATCTAAGTGTTCTTGATGTGCACTATATGTAAATATGCAACTCACCCTCTCAAATTTATTTATACAGACAATCCTATCAAATTACAAACATATCTAAGGTGAATAGGATATTTCCAAGTCTGTATATTACAAATCAAGACTTCTTGATCTTTCTGTTAATCCAAAGATCTCAAGGATACCTTGCTCAGAATACGGCTAAGGTCTTAAACAATTTCAGTATTTTGAAAAGATTTTTGAAATTGTAAGCCTCTAATTGAGATACAAACTAGACTAGAAGTTTATATCGTAAAAACAGAATAAAAAATAACATGCAAAAATTTATTCAAACGATTTTGTAAAAGAAACTTCTAAATCAAGAACAGATCTAGAAGAGCAACCTTGCATTCAAAAATAGCCAAGGTCCTATGTGTCTCCTTTTATTTTTGAACACTTTTATTTCACAAAATGTGAAATAAAACCAAGAAACCTAAACGCTCATAATGATCTGGTTTTTCTTGAAACCCTAGAAGTTTATTTTTCAAAAACTTTGGAATCAAGTGGATATAAATACAGAGATCCAAAAAGAGAACTGAAAATAATAGGCGTGTGATGTTCTCTTTAGAAAATCTCAAGTTTCAATATATGAAACTTGCTATATTCTCAGAGAGATGATTTGAGAAAGACTTAAAATGAAAGAGGATTTTAACAAGATGTCAACCCAACTACCAAACCCACATAAACCCTAGATCTCGTGGTTTTTGGTTTCTGGTAAAAGTGTTTGAGGTTTAAAACTGTTTAGGTTGAAGGGATTCACTCAGAGGTGATGAGGGATAAAGATGAATGGTTCTTCTTCCTTTCTCTCTCTATTTTCTCTCAGGTTTCTTCCCTTTCTCTCTTTTATTTTCTCTCTGGGAAGATTTGAACAAAAGTCTCAAAATACTGAGGGTAAGTATGGTTTTATAGTAGGTGAAGGAAGGATCTAGAACATCGATAGTAATCAAGGGCTGAGATTAAGTCGTACCGTTTGACTAAAGATCCAATGGTTTATAACGAAGCGGTGAAATGAACGAATCTCATTGGATGAGAGTTAAGCACTGGGATTAAAACACAACATATGCAAGCCGTTGATAAAACTAATCCAAGGGTTGAGATTAAAGATCGAACTTGTGTCTATGAGAAAGCACAAATCCACCCGTTTAGCTACCAACACGTGTATGGCTATGATGAAAGTAAAACACGTGTTTATAAAATAATTAAAAAGACACCTTATAGTCTCTAGAGCTTTTATATTCTACCGAGGCTAACTTTCAGCGAATAAAATAACTTCTAGAAATTCAAATTTCAACCACAACACTTTTAAAAACAAGTATTAATTAATTCAAAAACTATTTTTAAATTGTATAAAATGTTTTAAAGTGAATTAATTTGATTTTGAAAGGTCTTAAAGGTGTTGTAAAACCACTAATAGAAATAAGAGATATATGATGCAGTGAAAGTGTCCTATTAGTGGTTTTAAAGTAAGAAATATCTTCCTTTTTAAGATTGCTTTGAATTTGACTGCTTCTTCTTCTTCCTTCTTCTTGAACCTTTGGGAATGGAGAAACTCATAAAGACTAATCCTACTTTGTCTCAATATTCAAACTAGTTGGAACTCCTATATAATGTAGACTCATATAGTGTGTTCTCAAACCTCGCATTATGAACCTACACTGAGGTCGTAAATGTCGCGTTTCTCCACTGTTCGAATCGTTGCTTCCATCTGAGGGGGCATAAAAAGGGCCGAAGAGTCTAGCCAATAGGGCAAGATCGGGACTGTTGTACCAGCAGGGCACCATAACAGCAGTAGAGGCAGAATGAGCAGAGTTCCTAGGATGGGGACTCTGCTAAGAGATTCAGGCCGGGTAATGACAACTTCAAACAGGGTCATCAGGGCCAGTAACACACCCCTCAAGGAAAATAAGGTGAGGGGGAATCAAACAATCGCCCAACAGGGCGAGGTTACAGGGCCAATAAGGCCAAAGGAAGGGGAAGCCTCATCAGGGCTAGTAGGGACAGAGGCTAGCATATTTTACTGGTAAATGCTTCACATGTGGGTAGCAGGGCCACATGCGCCATGCATTCCTAAACAAGGATAGGGTTCAGGATCAGGGTGTCTAGCAGGGATAACATGTGCATCAATTTCTAGTCTCACCCGTTGTTCCAACATTGATGCCTCCGTAGGGACAGGGACAGTTTGGGCGTGTGTATTATCTCCGAGGATCAATTTTACCGCAATGCCACCAATGATTGAGGATATGTTTCTTATCCATGGGCACATGGGGCATATTTTATTTTACACGGGAGCATAACATTCATTTGTCAGCATTAGGTTTGCATATGTGACAAGTTTAGTGGATTTAGCCATGAATATTATTATGACTGCAAATTCACCTTTAGGTGGTGGGACTCTCATTCGATCTACTGTAAGGGGCATGTGTGGACATGGGAAGTTATGCTTAGTAGTATATATGCTCATATTAGAATTGGATGCGTATGATGTTATTTTGGGTATGGACTGGTTAGTACGTACAATAGGATTCTCGTGTTCGTTATACCATGGCAGCGTGACATCCTACCTATTCTAATCCTGAGTAATCAATCCAATATTAAATTAAACCGGAATCATTAATGGTTTCATTCTTAGCATCGCTGTCGAAATCCAATTTATTTTACTAATACCCTAATGGCTCGGTGTTAAAATTTTAAATCTTTTATTAACATCCAATCAACTTAAAATAATAAACCACATTCACCGTTCCAGTAACCATAATAATAACAAATGATAAAACCTCAAGATAAATAAACGTGCCTAGAATAAACACTCCAGACAAAAATCCAAATACAATCATCCATAATATAAAACCAAATCCAACACTAGAAATAAAATGGAAGTACAATGTCTCTGAAATAACCATCAGCTAGAGATGGGAGACATGCCCGACTGATAAAACTAAATGATATAAAGAGGAATTGATAAAGGTTTTGGCATCTACAACAAAGGTCCCACAACGTCCACAACAGCTATAGCACGTCAAATATTAGGAACTCCTAAGCCTGACGTCCCTATGGTTGGGCACCTAAAAGGTTTATACTAAAATGGATTTGAAATGGGTTATAGCCCAAGTAAAGCAGTTTGAAAATATTTTTACAAGTATTTAAAATTCATTAAGGAGAAGATATTGTATGCATGTTAACTTTATGTGCCCTCACTTGAGATCCTCACCTCTCAACTAACGTGCAAGCCTAACATATACTTCTAAACCAACCTTGTTACGCTACCCTGCTTAACTAGTTTGAATTAAGTCACTCCGTGACAAATAGTTAGTTGTGCCCACCCGTATTGCCTATACATTACGTTGTCAATTTCTAACCTTCTTAGTCAGCAAAAGTCACCAATTAAATATTAAGTTCCCACATACTTAAATTACTTTAATTATAACTATATATCTTATTTAATAATGCACACATAATAGAATAAATCACATGTATATATATTTACATCACTCTTATAATATATACGAATACGACATCCCTAGGTGGAAACCTATGATGAGGGCATACTCTGCTATCAAGTCCTGGTACATCACATACTAAGTAGAGGACATCCGATTCGGAATCACTCTCGTATATTCACAATTCACACAATTTGGAGACGAATATAGTCCTAAGCCTTTGGGATACGCATACACCTAACGCACCCAAATGACATGTCACACTCTCGTTCACACAATTAATGCTTAATCCCTAAGTACTATGTTCTGAGGCACAAGTCAAAATCCCCCCAATGGGCTCATCAGGATAAGAATGTCCATGACACGGAACCTCCCATGATAGTAAGTAACCTAGGTATGTTCACAAATGAGAATTCATACAATAGCTATTCACACAACCTATATATATAGCATAAGTATAGGAATACATGCTACCTATAATATATGTCCCGTACGTAGTACATATAACTCCCGAATATCCTACGTATTATTAAATTATGATTTTACTTCTCATTGTATATTCCCGAGTATCCCCCACTACTCAAAGTATGCCATTTATTTTTTAAAGTATTTCAGTAGGTAATCCACCCATACCCTACTAGTCTAAGCCATAGGTTCGCTCACCTTCACCGTGACTCATTATCAATCCCCGAATTCTCATAAATTACACCGATAAATCTTAACCTAAATTCATCTCATTTATGACTAAGTCCTAATCCTACCATTAGCCTACTGGTAACCAAAATATCTCTCACAATGTTTTAAAGGTATCCCAAAAGTTACCCCGTTCATCGATTTCAAGGTCAAGTCTAAAATAAGGGATTTTTCCAAAATTTGGGAATCCGAATCGATTCGCCCAATGGCCGAATCGATTCGTTTGACCGAATCAATTCGAAAACGTACATGTCTCCTTCTTCCTCTACGTAGTTGTATTTTTCTCCATTTTTCTTAATAAAAACCTCATGGTTCTTCACCAAACTTACAACCAAGATTCCCAAACATTATATACACATACAAGGGTTATTTCTAATATAAATAGTTCTTCAAATCATCAGGAATCCTACCCAAGAACTGATTATTTAAAATTATCCATAAAACCCTAGTTTTATGATCTTGCATGCCTATACATCATTAAATCCAGATTTTTCCGATTTATATTATCCCATATATTCTAATTTTGTCTTCAAATCACATAAGGCTTTAATGTACATGCGAATCCTACTTAAGATCATGAATTAAGTCTCCAATTTGAAGTAAAAATAGTTTATTCATGGGTATTGTTCAATCCTACTCTAACATGGATAATATATGCACTCAATTTACTAAGATAAATACTTGACTGATATTGTAAGTCTGATTCTCTTCAAAAAGGTATTGGGTGGCCTTCCTCTCCACCGATCTACACTCCGGTACTGGTGCTGGTGGTGCAAAAATGGTGTGGGAACCCTTGAAACTGCTCTCCTTCCTCCTCTAATGGTCTATCTATATTTTTGTAACTGTTAACCCGAATCCCCTCAACATAACTGATGATATAAACCTATAAAATTCGTAGGTCTCTTTTATCCAAAAATCCAAAAGACCAAAACACCCCTCCGGGGTACCGATTTGGCCTAAAATTGTCCTGGGACCCAATTCAAATCACTGAGTACACTTTTCTGACTATTTTGACCCTTCCACACACACTGACGTACTTGAAATGACCATTTGGATGACCCGTAATTAATTTATATTTTATCTCATAAATTGAAATCCCGACACGACTGACACGCGTATCTCAACTAAATTATCGTAACTGCGGTATTTCTCACTCACGACAATCATAATACATTCTTATTAATTTATTGCTAATTCACTAAGTAATACTCAATATAAATAAATATTAACCCTTGTCTAGCTAATTAATATATATTTTAAACTGAATTAATTTCCCATTTTTAATTTAATTAATCCAAATATAAAAGTCAATAAAAATACGGGGTGTTACATACTTCCCCCCTAAAAATGGAATTTCATCCCAAAATTCGGAAAAATACCTGTATGAATAACTCCGGAAATTTGTCACGCATCTAATCCTCACGCTCCCAAGTGGACTCGTCGACATTATGATCCCCCCACTAAACACGTACAAGTGGAACTACCTTCAACCTTAATCTTCGCTCACTATAGTCTAGGATAACAACCAACCTCTCCTCGTATGAAATATAGGGTTGTAAATCAATCTCCTCCAATTCAATGTAAGTGTGAGCTAACTGGTCCCTAAAATATTGCCTCAGCGAAGAAATGTGAAATACATCATAAATCCAATGCAAGTGCACTGATAACCCGCGTCTATATGCAACTGGTCCAATTCGCTCAATGATAGGGAATGGCCCCACATACCTTGGTGCCAACTTCCCTTTCTTACTGGACCTCATTATCCCCTTCATATGAGATAAAAGTAATAACACCTGGTCCCCACATTAAACTCCAGGAAAAACCGCCTGGCATCAGCATAATTCTTTTGTTTATCCTGAGATATCTGTATATGACTCCGAATCAACTTAATTTTAGCCGAAGTATCCTAAATTAACTTTGGTCCGAGAAGCTTGTTGTCCCCCACCTCCAACCAACAAGCCGACGAATGACAAGGTCTACTGTACAACGCCATGCTAATCATAAAATGATAGGAGTTATTATATGCAAACTCCACCAGTGGAAGATACTTCTCCTAATCTCCCCTAAAATCAAGGATACACATCCGTAGCATATCTTTCAACATATGGTTCGTCCTCTCTATCAGCCCATCCATCTACGAGTAATAGGCTTTACTTAATCGCAACTCGGTACCCATGGCCTCTTAAAAACTCTCCCAAAAATGAGACACGAATATCTTATCCCTGTCGAATACAATATCAAGTAGCACCCTATGCAGTCTTACTATCTCAGTGATGAAAATCTGGGCATACTGTCTTGTAGTACAATCCGTCCAGACTTCCAGAAAGTGGGATAACTTGGACAACCGATCCACTATCACCCAAATGGAATCGTGACCTCTATGTGATATAGCCAACCCAGTAATTAAATCCATGGAAATGCTCTCCCATTTTCACATCAAAATCTCTAACGACTGTAAAACCCATGTTGGTTTCTGATGGTCCACCTTCACTAGCCACAACTGGTACACCTCGAGACAAACTCTTCAATGACTTTCTTTATCCCACTCCACCAATACTGTCATCTCATATCTTATTAAATCTTTTCCTCTCTAGGATGTACTGCAAACCGTGACTCGTGCGACTCTGCGATCACCGCATGTCGCAAGTCCTCCCCCTTCCAGACAATCAATCTCCCGTTAAAGCATAAGCCTCCCTCTGTACTCATGGAGTATGACTCTGCTCCCTCGGCTAAAATCTGTCAGATCCTATCGTGATAAAATGAATCTATTGCTTGGGCCTGTACCACCCTCGTGACAATCTGAGGGTGACGATCATAATTGACATAAATGATTTGGTAACTGAATCCTAATGTCCTAACTCCTTCCATTTTGCCTTCTAAATTTTAGCCACATCCCCACTGGCTTGCAGCTCAATTCATCTGTCACCACATTAGCCTTCCTAGGGTGCTAATGGATGTTAAACTGATAATCTTTCACAAATTCCAGCCACCTATGCTGATGCATATTCAGCTTTCTCTGAGTGAACAAGTACTGTAGTGGCTTATGATCCGTGAATAGGTGAAATATCTCCCTCAAAACGTAATGTATCCAAATCCTAAATGAAAACACAACTACCGCTAACTTCAAATCATGGGTGGGGTAATTTCTCTCGTGAAGCTTAAGCTTGAGGGAAGCATAACCTCTACCCTGGTCCTCCTGTAGTAGCACACCCCCAAGTACCTGTAGGGATGCGTCAATAAAAATAAGATACACCCCTTGTTAGCTAGTGAAAGTGTACCATCAAAGATCGGTAGGGCTCATATAGCCGTTAGATATCTCTATGTGGAAATGAGAGAGCATTTACATGGATTTCATTATAGGGCTGCCCACATCGCAGAGGGGTCACGACTCCATATGGGTGATTGTGGATTGGCTGACCAAGGTAGCCCACTTTTTTCCAGTCCGGACTAATTATACTACGGGGCAATACGATCGAATTTTTATTGCCGAGATAGTGAGACTCCATGGGGAGCCCCTTGATATTATGTCCGACTAGGACAAGATTTTTGTGTCCTGATTTTGGGAGAGCTTCTAGGAGGCCATGGGTATGGAGTTACGTTTGAGTTCAACCTATCACCCGCAGACGGATGGGAAAAAAGATCGGACAAATCAGATGTTAGAGGATATGATGCAGATGTGTATCCTTGATTTTAGCGGGGGTTGGGAGCAATATCTTCCACTGGTGGAGTTCGTGTACAATAACTCCTACCAGTTTATGATTGGCATGGCCTCATTTGAGGCATTATATGGTAGATCTTATCGTTCACTTTCTTGTTGGCTAGATGTGGGTGAAAATAAGCTACTTGGTCCATAGGTGATTTAGGAAACTACTGCCAGAATAGAGATGATTTAGAGTCGTATATGGGTAGCTCAGGATAGGCAGAAAATCTACGCCGATGATAAGTAGTTCTTTAGAAAGTTTATTGTGGGGGATCAGGTACTATTATGAGTATCTCCTATGAAGGGGATAATACGCTTTGGTAAAAAGGGAAAGTTGGCACTGAGGTACGTAGGGCCATTCCCTATCATTGAGCGAATCGGTCTCGTAGCTTATAGATTTGGGTTACCGGAGCACTTACATAAGATTCATGACGTGTTCCATATTTCTTCGCTGAGGAGATATCTTCGGGATGAAATGTCCCACACTCATATTGCTTTAGAGGAGATCAACCTACGGCCCGATAGTTCCTGCGAGGAGAGGCCAGTTGCTATCCTAGAACGTTGCGAGATGAAATAAAGTTCAAAGGTACTGCCGTTAGTATGTGTTCAGTGACAGCACTATAATTTCGAGGAGTCTACCTAGGAGCACGAGGATGAGATGCGCAACAAGTATCTAGATTTGTTCGTACCAGGTATACCATTATTTTTACTCCTTTCCAAATTTCGGGACGAAATTCCGTTGTAAGGGGGGAAGTATGTAACACCCCGTATTTTTATGTTTTTTTTTTTAAAATATAGGATTAATTGAATTTAATGTGAGAATTAACTAAGAATTAATCCGGATTAAAATAAATATTAACTAGCAAGTTAAGGGTTAGTGTTTATTAATGTGTATTATGCTGAATATTATTGAGCGAATAAAGTAACATATGATTATGAAATTATTAAAATTATCGCGAGTGGAAAAAAATATGACAGTTACGAAAAAATTAAGTCGGGACGAGCATGTGAGTCGTGTCAGGACTAATTTAAAGGAATTAGGAAGTAAATTAATTACAAGTATTCAGGATAGTCATTTTGAGTGTGCCAACATGTCCAGAAGGGTCGGGATAGTGAAAAATGTCTACTAGGGGGTTTAGTTTGGGTCCCAAGATAATTTTAGGGCAAATCGGCATCCCGAGAGGGCATTTTGGTAATTTTAATTTTTGGGTAATTAATATGCATGGAAATTAGAGATAGAATATATTTGTTATGTGTGAAAGCCACAGAAGGTGAGGGGGAAACAAACCCAAGGAACTAAGGCCTAAAACCACCACCTTACAACACCAGGATCACCACCGTGTAGATCGGAGAACGAGGAACACACCCATACCTTTTCCACCAGTGGATCAGACCATCAAAATAAAGGGAACTATTTATTACTTGCTTTATTTTAGCACCATTTATGTTCATGTTAGCATATGAGAATATAACCCATGTTTATATACGAATTTTGAGGAAACTAGGAGATGTAAATTCTTAATCTAATATTGAAATGAATATGTTGATTCATTTATGCATGTAGAGGAAACAAACCCACGAAATCATGTATTGATTGATGAAGGAATCTGAGATATACTTGTTCTCAAATGGGAAATTGAAAGAACCAGGGTTCTAATAGATTAAATTGGATATTTCATACTTAACTCGTGATTAATTATGAATTGATGGAGCTAGGATGTTAGAATCCGAATATACATGTTGGGTTATCAATTAGTATAGTTGTATTGGTGTTAAGGAAAAATCTGTAGAGGATTTGAGAATGAAAATGGTGGAAAAATGTACTCGAGGAAGAACAATTTTCCACAGATCCTCGGACCGGTTCGGTCCATTAGTCGGATTGGTTTATTTTTTAGCCGAATCGGTTCGTATTTGCCCAGAACCGAATCAGTTTGGTCTATTGTAATTTTCTACAGAACGTGTAGAAATTTTCTAATCATAAAATTTCAAGATTCATGATTATGTATAATGAGAATTAGTTTAATGCCAATATTGGGTTTAGGATTGGACCTAAAAGGGGGAAACTAGGGGTTAAGCTTAGTTGGTATTAATCGAAGAAAAACACTTACTTTAGAGAATAATTCGAGACTCGGAGATTGGAGAGAAATGATGACGTATACCAATAGGATATAGAGAACTTACCTACTTTTATGATGTGTAAAGTTAGAGATATCCTTCGAGTGATGAGAAATACTCAGGAATGATTGTTAATGAAGTTAGTTATGAATTATTATTACGTAGAATATTCGAGATAAAAATATACTACGTATGAAACATGTGAACTAAAGTTATAGTTTGTGTGAATACCTAGTGTGTGTTTATTATGTGTATGACATACCTAGCTACTTGCTATCGTGGGAGGTTGTGGAAGAGATAGCCTTATCTTTAGGAGCCTTCGGGGGGATATTTGACTTGTATCTCAGAACATAAGACTTAGGTTGGATTGCCATTTGTGTGAAAAATGGTATTGCACGGTCATTTAGTGTGTGTAAGTATGTGCATATCCTAAAGACTTTAGACTATGTTTGCCTCGAATAGGTGTGATTTATTTATATGGTTCGTGGGAGACTCCCAAACCGATTGCCCTTAATTGAGTACGAGATGTACCAGGACTTGATAGCAGAGTATGTATTGCACCACGATGTAGCCTTGGGGTGTGGTATTAGTATATGGATATTATAGCACTGTGTATATATGTATACTTGTGTTATTATCTATTGTGTGATATTTGTAGATGATTAAGACGATGAAATCCTAAGCACCTTAAGATGTGAATACTTAACTTTAGGGTGATAACCCTTAAACAAAATAATAAATGTTGAAAGAGTTAATACAAGTATTTAGGAATGCGGGATACTACTTCGAGATATAGCTAGTGGTGTAAGTCTAGAATCTAGTTAAATGATATTAGTATAGCTAGATTGGACTTGATGTACGTTAGGCATGCACCATAGTTGAGAGGTGAGAATCTCATTCGAGAGTACGAAAAGCTAACATGCACATAATACTTGCTTTAATTCAAATTTTAAATAATTGCTAAAATACTTTTACAACTCGGGCTCTGACCCGTCTCTCACATATTTTTCTTCTCTGGTACTATTTATATCAGGTGTCTAGCCACATGGACGCCAGGCATAGATGTTTAGACTATTTGACGTGTTGTAGAAGTTGTGGTAGCTGCAGGTCCTCATGATTAGACGCCTTCACTTTCATTTCACTAAGTTCTCTCTAGACATTTTATTTAGGGCATGTATCACCCATCTTCAATTATTTTATTGGAGAGATTGTACTTCCTTTATTTCCATATTTTGTATTTAGTTGGATTGAGTGTATTGGTTTGTGGTTTGAGACTTTGGACTGGAATTTTTTTATCCAATCTTTTTGTTTCAGCAGTTGATTCATATTCAGTTTTTATTTTATTCATGTGTGGTAAATTGTTTGTGTTTTAATAATTGGAATTTATTAATGGATTATTTGGGTATAACTTAGAATGGAAAATGTTTTGACACTAGCTTAATTATTTATTAGGTGATTAATAAGATTAAATGTTTTCGACAATGATGCTAAGAATGAACCAACCGAACATTCTGCTTTAAATTTTTATAAAGGACTGATCACCCAGTATTTAATTGGGCGGGGTGTCACACATCCTAGATAAAAGGTGCCTCTTTGTGAGTTAAATTGGTCAACGGACCCACAACCTTAAAAAATCCCCGAATAAACCGTCGGTAGTACTCGACCAATCCCAAGAAACTACGCACCTCCGTCGGTGTCATGGGTTGTCCCCACTCCCTCACCGCTGACACCTTACTCGGATACATTGATATCCCCGTGACAGATACGATATGACCCAAAAAATGTACCTCACGCAGCCAAAATCTGCATTTCTCAAACTTAGCGTACAAATGGCGCTTGCGTAATGTCTGTAAAACCTGATGTTGATGCTTGGCATGCTCCTCCTCAGTCTGAGAGTAAACCATGATGTCATTAATAAATACAATGATAAACTGATCTAAGAACTCTCTGAACACCCTATTCATCAAAGCAGTGAACACAATTGCCACATTAGTTAGCCCAAATGGCATAACCTGAAACTCGTAAGACCCATATCTCATCAGAAAGGTAGTTTTAGATACATCTTGCTCCCGGATGCGCAACTGGTGATGCCCTGATCTCAAGTATATCTTAGAGAAGTAGGAAGATCCTATCAACTGGTCAAATAAATCATGAATTCGGGCCAACGAATATTTATTCCTTATTGTGACTTTATTCAACTCTCAGTAATCCACACACAAGCCTAAAGATCCATGTTTCTTCTTCATAAACAACATTGGGGCAGCTTAAGGCGAAGTACCCTATGAATAAGGCCTTTGCCCAAAAGATGCTTGGTCTGGTCCCATAGCTTCCTCATCTCCATAAGAGCCATACAATAAGGTGCACGAGCTATCGACCGAGTGCCCGACCCTAAATTAATGACAAAATTTATCTCCTGATTAGGCCACAATCCTAGTATCTCCTAAAATACGTCAGTAAACTTTCAAACAACTGGGATCGAATCTAGGGAAATCACTATCCCCTGAGAGGTCTCCTCCTCTATATAATACAAGTGAGTTAATGATTCCCCTTCGGGATGGGACGTCGCCACTAAGAACATCTCCTGGATCAGAATCGTAAACACGATGCTCCTACTGTAACAACCGATCATGGCCCTATACACTGCTAGCCAATCCATTCCAATAATGGATTTATACTTCGACATACCTAACACAATCATATCGGAGGGAAAAACTAGTCTCTCGATGTCTATACTCACACCCCGACAAATAAAGAAGATAAGTGTCCCACTACCCAGTGGTGAGTCTACACACATGATTGTACTATCGACCGTGTCCAAAAATCCCGTGGCTTGTGAAAATATATTGACTATAAATAAGTGTGAAGCCCCAGTGTCAAATAAAATGTGCCCCGAAGTCCCATGTATAAGAAACGTACCCTCAACTGAGTGTGGAGCCTATGGAACGACAGCCTGGTGGATGTTGTACACACGCCCGTACTGTAATTGTCCCTGCTGAGGTGGGGCTACTATAATGACTGGTACTGCAGGAAATGATGGTGCTAGTGCTGGGACAGCAGCGGAAAACATAGTCCTCTGAGGCTCCTGGCGAGTGCCTTGCTGCTGCGAAACTCAACCCTCATCAGGGCAGTCCTAATGCTTTTGGCCATTCTTGCACATATGAAACATATTCTCGTGAAATTTCCTCCCCCCTGGTGCTTTTGGCCTCAGCCCTGCTTTCCACCACCACCTCTCCCTTGGCCCCAATGAAAACGATGTTGGCCCAGCTAACCCTACTAACCCTGATGGTCATGCCTGAATCCATCCTTCCCCTGCCTAAAATCTTCGAATCAGAAATTCTTAGCAGCATCCCACTGATGGGAACCCAACTCACCCTATCTCATCTGAGTTTAAGTCGATTATGCCCCACTGGAACTACTACCCCTTGTCTTACCTTGCTGGCTGGACTCTCCTGAGTGCTTGTTTCCTTTCACGTGGAAGCGGTGGTCCTGACAGTGCAGTAAAGCAGCATTCAACACATCTGTATACGTATTGAAAGAGGGATTACCTAACAAATGTTGTCGGATTCTCTACTATGCACAAATAGTTGTATTTTCTTCTCCTCTGTACTCACCTCTTCGAGAATTTTTTTTCCAACCTAATAAATTTCTCCTCATACTCAGCTACTGTCCTCCCTTCCTGGGAAACGTCTAAATTTTTTTGCCTCATCTCTGTTAGAATGGAGGATGGGAATTACTTGCAATCGAACTGCTCTTAGAACTCCTAAATCGGCATGCTATCTCTCTATTGTGCAGTGGTAATGGAATCCCACCACTGTAAGGCTGCCCCCACTAGATTAAAAGTAGCTAGTATCCGTCTCTGCACATCAATGTGCTCATACATCCGCAAATGCCCCGCTGTATATCTTTTTTCCATTAGCAAGCAGCAATGACATCGGAGCTCCTCTGAAACTCAAGAGGATGATCCTTCTAAAAGGCATTTCTGATTCGCTCCCAGGAAAAAGGAAACAAGTGTGTCTAGTGCGGAGACTGGGGTGGCACATGTGGTCCCTGTTGAGAAAAAGTAGTCAAAACCGCATTAACCGCCTATGTAATAATGGCGTCAACCTCAACAACATTCATAGTCCCTAGTGCCTGAGCTGTCTATGGCTCGGGATGTGCATCTGGGGTGGCTTACGGTGCACGTCTGGGAGGCATATGAAACGAAAGATAATTTCCATAAGTCTATAGTTCAATATATCTCAAAATAGATGAAGACGTAAATGTGTAATAATGAATACAACAATCCTAATAATAGGGCTCTATATCAAAGAACTCTACGCTTGAAACGTAACAAGTTCAAACAAATCCTAAGGAAATTAGAAACTGATGCTCTAATACCATTTGTGACACCCACCTATTCTAATCCTGGGTGATCAGTCCATTATTAAATTGAACATGAAGCATTAATGATTTCATTCGTAGCATCACTATCGAAATCCAATTTATTTTACTAATACCCTAATGGCCCTATGTTAAAATTTTAAATCTTTTTATTAACATGAAATCAACTTGAACTAATAAACCTCATTCACCATTCCAGTAACAATAATAATAATAATAAATGATAAAACCTCGAGACAAATAAATGTGCATGGAATAAACAATCCAGACTGAAATCCAAATACATTCATCCATAATATAAAACCAAATCCAACGCATGGAATAAAATGGAAGTACAATTTCTTTGAAATAACCACTAGCTAGAGATGGGAGACATGCCCGACTGATAAAACTGAATGATATAGAGAGGAACTCGTAAAGGTGGATGCGTCTACTACCAACGTCCTGCAACGTCCACAGCAGCTGCAGCACGTCAAATATGAGGGAACTCCTAAGCTTGGCGTCCTTGTGGCTGGACACCTAAAAGGTTTTTACAAAAATGGATTTGAAACGGGTTAGAGCCTGAGTAAAATAGTTTGAAAATATTTTTGCAAGTATTTAAAATTCATTAAGGAGCAGATATTGTATGCATGTTAACTTAGCGTTCCCTAACTTGAGATCCTCACGTCTCAACTAATGGACATGCCTAACGTATACTTTTAAACCAACCTAGTTACGCTACCCCACCTAACTAGCTTGCATTAAGATACTCCCTGCCAAATAATTCGTTGTGCCCACCCGTATTTCCCATACATTACTTTATCAATTTCTAACCCTCTTAGTCAGCAAAAGTCACCAATTAAATATTAAGTTCCCGCATACTTAAATTACTTTAATTATCACTATATGTCTTATCTACTAATGCACACGTAGTATAATATATCACACGTATATATATTTAAATCACTTTTATAATATATACGAATACGACATCCCTAGGTGAAAACCTGCGATGCAAGCATAATTAACTATTAAGTCCTGGTACATCACGTACTAAGTAAAGTATATCCGATTTGAAATCACTCTCGAACCATACATTCACAATTTACACAATTTGGAGGAGAACATAATCTTAAGCATTTGGGCTATGCACACGCCTAACCCACCCAAATGACTGGTCACACTCTCGTTCACACAAGTAGTGCTCAATCCCTACGTTTTATGTTCTAAGGCAAATGTAAAAACCCCCCCTAATGGGCTCATCAAGATAAGATTGTCCACGACACGAAACATCCCCATGATAACAAGTAGCATAGGTATGTTCATACATTAGAATTTGCACAACACACACACACACACACACACACACACACACACATATATATATATATTAGTATCGGTATACACGCAACCTATAGTATATGTCCCGTACGTAGTATATATAACTCTCGAGTATCCTACGTATTATTAAATTACGATTTTACTTCTCATCGTATATTCTCGGGTATCCTCCCCAACTCGAGGTATGCCATTACTTTTTAAAGTATTTCAATAGGTAATTCACCCATACCCTACTGGTCTAAGTCATAGGTTCGCTCACCTCCACCGTGACTCATTCTCATTCCTCGAGTTCATTACATCACAAATTGCAATGATAAATCTTAACCTTAATTCATCTCATTTATGAATAAGTCCCAATCTTACCATTAGCCTATTGGTAACCAAAATATCTCTCACAATATTTTAAAGGTATCCTAAAAGTTCCCCCGTTCATCGATTTCAAGTTCAAGGCTAAAATAGGCAAAATTGCCAAAATCTGGGAAACCGAATTGATTCGTCCAATGGTCGAATCGATTCACCTGATTGAATCGATTCTCCCTTGGGCTGAATTGATTCTCCCTTGGGCCAAATCAAAAAATGTACAAGTTTCCTTCTTCCTCTACGCATTTGCATTTGTCTCCATCTTTCTTATCCAAAAGCTCATGGTTCTTCAACAAACTTACAACCAATATTCCCAAACATTACATACACATATAAGGGTGATTTCCAACGTAAAATATCATCAAATAATCAATAATTCTACCCAAGAAGTCATTATTTCGTAATTATTAATAAAACCCTAGTTTTATGATCGTCCATGCCTATACATCATTAAATCCAGATTTTTCCCGTATATATTATCCTAGATATTCTGATTTCGTCTTCAAATAACATAGGACTTTAATTTACATGCAAATTCTACTCAAGAACATGAATTGAGTCTCCAATTTCAAATAAAAATCATTTATTCATGGGTATTGTTCAATCCTACTCTAACATGGATAATATATGCACTCAATTTAGCAAGATAAAAACTTCCCTGATATTGTAAGTTCGATTCTCCACAGAAAGGTCTTGGGGTTTCCTTCCTCTCCTCGCGATCTACACTCCGGATGTGGTGGTGGTAGAATAATGGTGTGGGAACCCTTGAAACTCCTCTCCTTACTCCTCTAATTATCTTTCTATGTTTTTGTAACTGTGAACCCGAGCCCCCTCAACATAACTGATGATATAAACCTATAAAATTCGTAGATCTATTTTACCTAAAAATCCAAAAGACCAAAATACCCCTTCGGGGTGTGCCGATTTCGCCTAAAAATGCCCTGGGACCTAATCTAAACCCCCCGAGTACAATTTTTTGACTATTTCGACCTATTCGGACAAACTGGCGCACTCTAAAAGACCATTTGGATGACCCATAATTAAATTAAATTTTATCTCATAAATTTAAGTCTTGACACGCGCGTCTCGACTAAATTATCGTAATTTCCGTATTTCTCACTCATGACAATCATAATACGTTCTTATAATTTATTACTCATTCACTAAGTAATACTCAATATAAATAATATTAACCCTTGTCTTGTTAATTAATCTTTATTTTAAATCGGATTAACTTCCCATTTTTAATTTAATCAATCCCAATATAAAAATCATTAAAAATACAGGGTGTTATAGGCAGACATGTTTCATGTGGCGATGCCTTATTCGGAGGGTGGGTCGTTCATGCACTTGTATTATATTGAGGAGGAGATTTTTTAGGGTACATTCATCTCATTGGATTCAATCCCAATTATTCGAGATTATGCTAATATGTTTCATGAGACACTGGGTAATCGTCGAGTCGAGAGATCGAGTTTGTGATTGACTTAGCATCGGAGACTATGCTGATAGCGCGAGCATCGTATCGTATGGATCCTTTAGAGATGCATAATCTATGATATCGGATTTAAAAGTTATTGGGGAGGTTTTTTTTTCTATAGAAGTAGTTCACCTTGGGGTTCACCAGTTCTGTTTATGAAGAATAAGGATGGGTCTTTATAATTGTGTATATATTACTCGGAGTTGAATAAAGTCACCATCTGAAACAAGTATCCGATTTCTCTTTCGATGACTTATTCAATCAGTTGAGAGGAGCAACCTACTTCTCTAAGATTAACTTGAGGTCGAGGTACCATCAGTTATGTATCACAAAACTGCATTTTTAATGAGATACAAGTCTTATGAGTTCAGGGTTATGCTCTTCGAGTTAACCAATGCATTGGAAATTTTCATGGATCTTATGAACAAGGAGTTGAAGGAGTTCTTCGATAAGTTTTTCATCGTGTTCATATATGACATCTTAATTTATTCTCGAACAAAGTGCAAGAAAGCATAGTACTTGTGTACGGTTCTTTAAACCTTGTGGTACCACGAATTGTATGCCAAGTTCGAGAAATGTGGATTCTAGTTACGAGAAGTGCAGTTCTTGGGCCACATTGTCTCTCAGAGAGGGATTTTTATGTATCTGAGTAAGGTATCAGCGGTGAGGGAGTGGGACTAGACCATGACACCGACGAAGGTGCATAATTTTCTACGGTTAGCAGTTGACTACCGCCGGATCATCAGAGGATTTTTGAAAATTACGAATCCCTTGACGAATTTGACTCATAAGGGAGTACCTTTTATATAGGATAACCATTATCAGTTAGCTTTTGATGAGCTAAAGGACAAGTTGACTTCAACGCTTGTCTAGGGGAGGAATGGAGTACCTTATTTTTACCAATGCATCTTTACACAGACTTGGGGAAGTTCTGTAGTAGGACAAGTGAGCCATAACTTATGCATCTCGTAAAATTACGCTCGATGGGAAGAACTATCATACTCACAACTTGGAGTTAGTGGAAGTCGTATTTTCCTTGAGGATTTGGAGGCACTATCTTCTGTGGGAGAAGTTTTGATTATTTAAGGACCATAATTGACTTCAGTATCTCTTCACTTAGAAGGATTTGAATATGAGGTAGTGTAGGTGGCATGAGTTCATGAAGGATTACCAGTTTGACATCCAGTACCATCCGATGAAGGCTAATGTAGTAGCAGATGCATTGAGCCGTATGCTTAAAGGACATTTAGTAGCGGTATGGAAAGAGAAGTGGGCAGAGAATTACCAAGAAGATAAGGTTGTCCGAGCGTACTTAATTGTGATTATCATCACACCCGAGGCCATTTTAAGGGTTATGAAGGAACATGAAGAACATCCATCTTTTCGGGAGAGGATTCAAAAGTTATTAGCAGGTGGAGTGGAGTCGTATTCAGTCAGTTTTGAGGGTGGCTTATGCATCAATGAAAGGTTAATTATTCTAGATGATAAGGAGCTACGATGTTTAGTAATGCTATAGGCATAGTGTCATAATTTTTGGTACATCTCGGAGGGTACAAGATGTCCCGGGATATGAGGTGATAATATTGGTGGGCCAGGATAAAGCGGGACATAATAGAGATTGTCTCCAGGTGCACCACCTATCAGATGATGAAGGTCGATCATTAGAAAATAGTCGGGGTTCTACAATCGTTAGAGATTCCGGTGTGTCAAGCACACTATATATGTGACATACTTGAGTCTAATATATAGGAGATTATCTAGTTTGGAAATATAGATAATATTTGTGTCATCCCTTGTGCTTCATTGCCTCTTCATAATCTTAAAAATATCTACATCAACAAGGAATATGGTCCTACATGTAGAAAACCAACAACACTGCACACTCTAGGATTGCATTTATCATATTCTTGGACATATATGAGGCGTGTGTGTTGTTTAAGCTAAAAGGAATTTTATACATTTTTAAGGATTTTTTAAAACAGTTAAAAGACATTTTCTAAAATTAAGTTTAGGGTTTTTAAAATGTTTGAGGTTAAATTTGAAATTCAAAACCTTCCTAAAAACTTCCTTGGGTAGGAATCAAAAGTGATAGATAATATTGGGGTAGGAAAAGGGATTATCTAGAATTTAAAAACACGTGTTTTATAAGCCATTGTACCCAGACACGTGATGGGCTCAGGATGGTTGGTTTTGTGTTTCCTTAAACTCACATACCTGAGATTCATTTACCTTCGTTAGATCAAAAGCTATCAACGAATTCATATATTTAAATCAATCCTTGTGCCATCTGTTTAAACCAATTAGTGCCTTAATAAATGTGGTGCATTAAGAGCCCTTAGATAGATTACATGAACAACCAATCAAATCTCAACCATTAATTTCATTCGTGGTTCCAGATCCTTCCAAACTCCCTATTTATACAACCCTCCATCCCCTAAGTTCCAATCTTTGGGAGACTTTAGGTCTGAGAGATAAAAGAGAGAGAGAGAAAGAGAGAGAGAGAGAGAGAGAGAGAGAAGAGAGAGAAAATAAAATATAGAGAAATTTCTAAAACTAAACAAAACTCTTGCAAATTTTTTCCAGAAAATATATTTGAGTGTTTGAAGGTTTCTGGTTTGCTGTTCAAAAACTTCTTTGGTTTTAATCTCTCGTCTAACACCATCACTAAGAGTTAGAACTCGTTTCAGATTAGTGAAACTTGTAGATTTATTTCCAAAATGATACATTCACTTAGATGTGTAAGATTTCATTTCTTTAGTTTAGAAATCAACCTCTCTTGTTGGATTTATTTTTATAAACGTTTTTATCAAAGTTATATCCAACCAATCTCTTTTGTGTTTTACAAAACTAAAATAAGTGTTTGTACATTCAAATATGAGTTTTTCAATTTGAAAAACATGTGTATAAATAAGATTCTACGAATCTTTCTTTTTAAAAGATTCTTGAGAAAATAGATCTGAAATATTAGGATTTCAAGAACAAACAATAATTTCCGTAGTGTGAAATTTCGCATTTTATACATAGAAAAATATTGTAATTTGTAGGGACTTAATTGTATAAGTGTGTGTGAGTACATGCATATGTTAGGCACTTGACGCACAACACTTCCATACAACATCACTTAAACAGTGTGTTGGTTGAGAGATTTTAACCAGTTTGAGTCGATGTAAAGAAGGAGCTAAGGTGAGAAGCTAAAGAATGTTGAAGACCTCAATTAGAGCCTTAAAGAAGTCAGAGTTACCTAGCGGAGCTGGTATATAGTCTGAACTTAGAACATGTTTGCTTTGTGTGTATAATACGTTAAATGCTTGTAACCCGATACTTTATTCTAGTAGATTTTTATTTTGAGGTGTAGAGACCTCCGTGGATGTTTCCCCAATTAGGTGGCGTTTTACCACATCAAAAAATTCTCTTGCAATGTGTGTTTTTATTTCTTCATTCATGCTATTACACTGCTAGACTTAGTTATTGAGATTTCAAACCTGATTTCAAGTGACTGAAATTTCACGCTCATAATAATCAAACACATCTTGTGTTCTTATATGTGTTTTAGAAAAGAGTTTCTTCAAGAAAATAATTCGGATCTTACTCAACTGATTTAACTTTTGTTAAACAATTTCATAAGAGTATTTTTAATTGGTACCAGAGAAGTGTACTTTGTTTTCAAAACATTCTAAGATCTTATATTTTTTGAAACTATTTTAAAAAAAAAACAACTATGGACGAGAAATTTGATAGATTGGGAAACTTATCCAAGCCACCCCTCTTTGATGGGACCAACTTCCCTTAGTGGAAAGTAAGGATAATAGCTTCATCAATGGGACCTTGGGAGATGAAGCATGGGATGCTATAGGAAACGGATATGTATACCCAACTAAGCATGATGTAGAAGGTAGTACTATAAGAGTTAAAAAATTCCTAAGTGAGTTCACTAAGGATAAAAAATTGGCCTCCTATAATAACAATTAAGGAAAGAATGCTATTTTTATGTCGTTCAATGAACAATGAATTTAAGAGAATATCTATTTTTTCAACCTCTAAGGAAGCCTGGGACACTTTGGTCACTGCCCATGAAGGTGACACACGTGTTAAGGTTGCTAAGACCCAAAGGCTTATACAACATTATAACACACTTTTGATGGCTAAGACTGAAACATTTAATGAGTTTTACACTAAGTTAATTAATGTGATTACCAAACTACATGCTAACGGCACTGTGTGTGAAAGGAAAGAGATAGTTTTTGAAATTCCAAGATCACTCCCATCAAAATTTGATAATAAAAGATATGCAATTGAGGAGATGGATGATCCAAATCTCCCTCCAGAACTCCTCAGTAGCAAACTCAGAACAGTGGAAATGAAATTAGAGTTTAAGAAATAACTCTCCAATGATCAAAAGAAACACACCAGTCCAAACCTTATCTTTCAGTCTAAGGTGACTTCACCACACCTTAGTGTTGCTAATACTGACTTAGATTCTGATGAGGAGTGTGACTTAGATGATTTGGACAATCAACTTGCCCTCATGTCTAAACAGTTTAAAAAGGTTATTAAGTTTAGAAACAAAATTTCTTCAAAACAAGTAAAGGATGATTATCCACATTTCTCTAAGAACAAACCTTGTGAGAAAAGACAATATACAAACCACACTGAGAACAATAGTAGACCTGACAGAGCCCCGAATATGATTGAATGCTTTATATGTGGAAAATTAGGTCACATTACTAGTAACTGTAAGGTTAAGTTGAAACACAATAATAATAAAGCCAACTTGTGTAATACTTGGGATGATTCAAGTGACTCTAATGAAGGTGAGCCTGAATCATCTAATGTCTTTGACCTTTGCATGTATTTTTTCACAAAGATTGTGTATATTGGTGATATGCCTACCAATCATACCGAACTTGATGCTAGTATGCTTAATACTGCTATGTCCTATGATGTCTTTCCTGTTCCTATTTTATTTGATCTATACCTAGATATTGCTAATACTATTGATAATGTTAATAGTTTATCTATGGGGTGTGTGAGTCAAAGGGAACGTTTGAATGACAAACTGAATGTGTGCGTGAGTCCTAAAAATGAAGTGTTAGGGGACAAGCCACATACTACATCTAGTGACTCCGATAATGATGACCTCCCAGACATTCACACACTCAATACTAAAACTCTTAGGAATATCACTAAACTTGAAAAAAAATCAAGGACCTTACTGAGAAAATAGAAGCCCTAAGTCTTATGGTAAAACAAAGTGTTGAGGACAACACCACTCAATGTCCGGATCGTGAAAATAAAACTAAGTCTTATATTGAAAAAATCAAATAACTTCCAGAGTCAAATGAGATTTTGGAAAATAAATACTAAGCTACTTTATTGGAATTGGAACAAACTAAAGAGAACATTTCAACAATCTTCAAAATAATTTCTAAATTTGAAAATAATGCTAACGGTTTTGAAGATTGTGTAGCATCAAGTAAAACCAATTCTGATGATAAAACTGGCATAGGATTTGAATAAAAACCTAAGGCACCAAACAAACCTTTTCCAAATGTGAAATTTGTGCCTGGAGGAATAAAACATAATGACCTATGTCCAAATTTTCAAGCGTTGAAAAATGACTTTGATAAAAAAACAAAAAGAACCAAACATTCTTATGGGAAATAGTTCTAAGTCAAATGTTGAGCCTATGGATAAGTATGTCTTCCCCCATAAGGCAAGGAGACCCTTTGTTTCAACCTATTGCAGTTAGACATAAGGCCAAAGTCCAACCAATGGACAAGCCTATTTTAAAAAAAAATCAAAATCTTAAGAAACCATCTAGTTGTCTATACTATTCTTACTGCGATGTTTATAGACACTGACTTGAAGAACTTTCTAGTTCATAAATTTTTTAACTATTCTAGACAAAACAGAAATAACTACGTCCTTCCTAGGCAGCTCGATAAGAACTATAACTATAGAAATAGGAAGAAATGATCTAATGCTGAAAAGAAGTCCAAGAGAAAGATTCCAAGATTCATAACTAAACCAAATGCTCACAACTCTTTCAAAAATCATGCAAATGCGCGTAAACCTTTTGAAAAATAAGTTAATACTAAAAAAAAATTAAAACTCGAGAAAATGCGCACAAACATTTTAAAATAAGAGCAATTTGGGTTAAAAAAGATGATTAAATACCCCAGATGAAGTGTAACATTGTGGTTAGCACTTTAAAAGCTTAACACACTGCTTCTGGATGGTATTTGGACTCTGGTTGATCCAAAAATATGATCAGAGATGATACTAAACTCACAAATAGAATTGACTTCTTAGGAGGAAAATTTTTATTTGGAGATGGAGTATTAGCTCAGATCATAGGTGAAGAGACACTCCATGAAAAGGGACTACCTATTCTCAAATATGTCCTTTTAGTAAAAGGTCTAATGGCTAATATGTTTAGTATATCACAATTTTGTGACTCCGATCATACAGTTACATTCTCAAAAACAAATTGCAAAATTTTTAACAAAAATGGAGACTGCATTCTTACAGGCCTTCGCACTCCTGATAACTGTTACACAGTAAATCTTGGGATAGAGATCTGTAATATTACCAGGATGGATGATAATGAAATCAGGCATAATAGGTCAAGGCACATAAATTATGATAACCTTTATAAATTAAGCTCCCAATAAATAGTTAGAGGTCTGTCCAAACTAAAATCTATTTCAAACATTGTTTGTGGGCCCTGTCATGAAGAAAAGATAGTTAAAACTGCTCACAAGAAAGTTAAAGACACCTTAACAACAAAAACTCTAAAGCTTATCCACATGGACCTAATGGGTCCTTCACGAAATGTAAGACTTTATGGTAACAATTACATTTTGGTAATAGTGGATGATTTTACTTGATTCACTTGGGTAGAATTTTTGAAACAAAAATCTAACACATTTCCTGAATTTTTGAAAATCCTTTTACTCATTGAAAATGAAAAGGGTACCCAAGTGAATCGAATTCGTAGAGATAGAGGAGGTGAATTTAAAGACTTGGGTGTAACAGAATATTTTGACTATAATGGTTACAAACATGAATTCAGTGCTCCTAAAATGCCACAACAAATAGTATAGACTAGCATAAAAATCACACAATCCAAGAGATGGCTAGGGTAATGATTCATGCTAAGAACCTGCGAAAATACTTTTGGGTTGAAGTAGTTTAGACAGCATGTCACATAATCAATAGGGTGTATCTTAGGGAAAATACCAAACAGACTCCTTATGAACTCTGGTATGGAAAAAATCCCAATTTAACATTTGGGAGTATTTGCTATGTTTGTAAAGACAGAGAACACATGTCTAAATTTAAAACCTGTGGCGACAAAGAAGTCTTTTTGGGTTACTCCCTCAGTAGTCGGGCCTATCGTACTTATAATTTTCATCCAAAGTTCTTAGGTAATCTATAAATGTGATTGTTAGCGACATTAATGTTGAAAGTGAAAAATAAGGGCCAACTATAGTGGATGAGTCTGAAGATGTTTTAAATTATGACTCTCCAAAATAGTTGATTCTTTACCAATTATAACCCCTTTAAAACGAGACTATGTGATAATTGATTAAATTAATTCGCAAGTTTCCAAGTAAACCTTATTTAATTGGAGTCTATTTCTAAACCAAATAATCCAGCCCCTAAACATGCATCTATTTGTGTGCGTGTGTCAGCCCATAAATAAATAAATCATGTGACACAAATATTAAGGAAAAATCCCCGAAGGGGAAAACCTTTTATTTCTAGAACTTTGAAGAATTCACAAGACCATTGACTTACATACAACCTGATAATCCCCCACAAGTGTAACGCACGGTGTCTTCATCAAACGTCCAAAGAAACGGATAGAAATAACGTCAGCTAGAATGTCCCACAAGAACTCCAGGTGGTCAGCAATGAAGAAGAAAATGACTTGTCCATAAGTTGTGAACTTTATAAGGACTCCCTCCACAATAGCACGTAGCTCTCCGGTTGTAGAGTTCTCTCCACAAAGTATAAACCACAGCAAAATGTGTTCTTGAACACCAAAATAATTCACCAAAGCATATTGGGATTTTTGTGAATTGTAAATAAATAGGGATTAAACCCTAAAAGGAAGAAGCCAAAATAATTCTAATGAGTATTTATAATAAAAATGCGCTACCTCAAAATACGAGATCGTTTGAACGCGATAAGGGTCTCGTGCGAACGACTTACAAATGGAGTTCAAACGACATCTCGCAGAGTTCGTATGTCGCTCGAGCAAGATACCAATCTCGCTTGAACGACCTAGGCATCAAAATCGAGGTACGCTCCAACACTTAGAAAAAATTACTCATTCTTAAATTTGACGAAAAGGTCCACTCCAACACTTAGAAAATAATTTGTAAAAATATCCCAAAAGCTTTAAGTGAAAAGTTAAGGTATTAAAAACATAACCTTACCAAAGTAAACTTCGTGGAGTCTTGAATGATGAAGAACTTGATTAATTCGGATCCGTCTTTGACGTAGATTGATCTTGAATGTTCTTCGACGGTGTAGCGGTATACGACATAATTAATTGTTAACGGACATATAAAAATATGTCCTTACAAATCTCCCCCTATGTCTATGCCGGTACAAACATAAAAATATCCGAATTATCAAAGACCAAAATGCCTATATAAATCTACCCTCCCATGAATAAATTTGCAAGACCTCAAAACTATTCTTTAAACATCTTCGTCAATTCTCAAAGCTTTTCTCATCAGGGTGTGCAACAACATAATCTTCAATCTTTGTACCTACACATATGAGATAAAGCAAAATACCTTCGTGACGCATCGAGTTTGAAATGATATAAGAATAAAGCAGTAATAAATCAAATCTCCCCCATAACATGATAATTCTTTCTCCCCCTTTTTTATGATATCCCCAAATAGACAAATAAGAAGGAAAGAAATCAAAACATGAAGTGTCACGATAAAATGCATAGCAAATATGAATCAATCAACGCGCATGCAAAGGTATTTCCCACAAACTTTCACAAACTATTTTTGATTTTTCAATTTTTTATACAAAAAAAGATACTAAAAATACACCATGGATTTAAACTCAAGCAACCAAGTCATGGAAACGGAATGTATGGGTGTGAACACTTTAATAGGTAAATAAACTCAATCAATCATATGTACACGATGAATATGTGTTCCCCTAACGAATGAACATAAAAAACATCCTTTGGTGTAAAAATTTGTTGAATTTAAATGACATCGTCTTATGCAAATCAACATATCAAAGTCAAAGTGATTTCCACACCAATAACGTCCAAAACTATTTAGTGCTTTTTCAAGATTTTCAAGAACGTGCAAACCCATTATAAAATCTCCAACCAAACACCCTCATATATATTTTCTTTTAGAGGTGTTAAACTAAATTCTCAAACTTTGGAGAATTGGTGCAAAAACCTAAATGGCCCATAATTGGCATGAATTTCTTTTTATTGCCTTTAAATTTTTTTGGGCTCTTTTAAACCTCTTTGGACCCCAGATACTAAAATTTCTCAATTTTTTAGGTTCAATTTCAACGGCGTCTTAATCGTAAAGGATAAAAAAAATATGTTTCGTATCCCTTCACCATTTTCAAACAAAGCACACAAACTCACAAACGGCTCTTACATGTACAACTTTCTTATCACGTTTTATCGCACTTGGTTCGTTTTAAGGACAAGATTGAAGTGAAAACACCCAACCAACATGTGATAAGACAAGAACAATAATCAAACAAATCCGTGCATGTGTGCCATAAAGGAAAACATGAGTCAAACATGTAGGAAGTAACACTTAATTACATCTTAATGACTCCAAACATTATAAAGCACATGGATGAATTGACCTATTATCGCAAAACACTATCAAATAGTCACATGAAAAATGGAATGATGTTGTGACTCGGTCATCCTAAGTGTCCATCCATAAACGGTGCAAACAAAATACAAAAATCTTTTTGGATTTTTCAAAAAAATTATCAAACTAAAATCTTTTTGTATTTTTCAAAAATAAAAATCTATACAAAAAGAACATGTCACAACGCTAGAAAAAATATATCAAAAAGCATAACTAGCACGTGACAAACATGCAAACACAATCATCTATATGATATGGCAAGAGAAGAATCATGTGCAAGCAAACGAAAATCAACTTGTCTAAAATCTAGTGCCTCTAAAAGTGATTTCCTAACCCAAATAGATGTGAAACGTCGTGTGGGGGATTTAGGAACCAAGGGAACACTAGACATAAACTTCCTAGGATATTTTCCAAGATCAAAACAAAAATACCTAAGGTGACCTTTCCTACCACACTATGAACATGTGTAAATGGGTGGAACGACACCTATGGGTTGACCTTTTATAACATCCTTGGAATTAATTAACCCTTTAAAATAAATAATGATTTTGGCTTTAGCATTAGAAGCATTAGAACACAATGAGCCATTACCATCACTGTCAAACCTACTTGAGTCTGTCAAATCATTTTTTAACTTCAAAATTTTTGGCTCAATCAAAGAATTAGACTCTTCCAATTTAAGGGATGCCTTTTTCAAATTTTCAACAATTCCTAAAAGGGTATCTCTCTTTCCATCAATCAAAGAAAACTTTTCCCTAAGAGTCTCTTCACGTGCCACAAACTCATTGACTAAAATATTTTTTTCCTCTTTGGCACAAACACAAACCATCGAATTTTTAAGCTCCTCCAATTCTTTTTCTAAGAATAGGACCCTATCATCACTTTCCTTCTGGGACAATTTTAAAGCAACAAAGTCATGGCCCAAGGTAACAAATTTTTCACGATAAAAATCTCTTTGATTTTGAACCGTTTGCAAAAGATCCATCGCAGATTTAAAACGAGAATTTTCTTTTTCCAAAACTTTAATTCTTTTAGCAAACGTCAAATTCAAATGATTTATATCATCAAAACTCTGACTCGTGTCATCAAAGGGGGGCATTAGATTACTTAAGTGCTCCTCGGAAAAATTGCGATTTTTCACAAAATTGATTTTAAAAAAAATCAATATCACACAAATTTTGTGAAAAATAGAAATACGCGATAAATTAACGTAACCTGCTCTGATGCCAATTTGACGAAGGGGGAATTCAAATTATATAAAAAAAAATCCTTAAAAAAACCGAATCACGCGATAAATTAGCGCAACCCGCTCTGATACAAATTTGTAAAACGAGACTGTGTGATAATTGATTAAATTAATTCGCAAGTTTCCAAGTAAACCTTATTTAATTGGAGTCTATTTCTAAACCAAATAATTCAGCCCCTAAACATGAATCTATGTGAGTGCGTGTGTCAACCCATAAATAAATAAAGCATGTGACACAAATATTAAGGAAAAATCCCCGAAGGGAAAAACCTTTTATTTCTAAAACTTTGAAGAATTCACAAGACCATTGACTTACATACAACCTGATAATCCCCCACAAGTGTAATGCATGGTGTCTTCGTCAGACCTCCAAAGCAACGGCTAAAAATAACGTCAACTGGAATCTCCCGCAAGAACTCCAGGTGTCAGCAATGAATAAGAAAAGGACTTCTCCATAAGTTGTGAACTTTATAAGGACTCCCTCCACAATAGCGCGTAGCTCTCCGGTTGTAGAGTTCTCACCACAAAGAATAAACCCCAATAAAGTGTGTTCTTGAACACCAAAACAATTCACCAAAGCATATTGGTATTTTTGTGAATTGTAAACAAAGAGGGATTAAACCCTAAAAGGAAGAAGCCAAAAGAATTCTGCTTTGGCAGTTTTTTTTTCTGTAAAACGCTGGGACTTCTTCAAGAAAACGATACCATTTAATAAGTATTTATAATAAAAATTTGCCGCCTCGAAATACGAGCTCATTCGAACGAGATAAGGGTCTCACGCGAACGACTTATAGATGTCTTTCAAACGACATCTCGCGACATCCCTTTTTGGATTGATTCTATACAAGAGGAGTTAGCTCAATTCACAAGTCATGACGTGTGGTATCTAGTACCTCAGCCAAAAAATAATAAGGTTATCAGAACTAGATGGATTTTTTTAAATAAAACTAATGAATCTGGGAAGATAGTTAGAAACAAAGCTAGATTAGTGGCTCAGGGATATTCTTAGATTAAAGGAATAGACTTTGAGGAAAAACTTTCCCCCGTTACTCACCTCGAGTCTATTCGATTACTCGTAGCAATAGCCGGTCATTTACACTTCACACGTTTTCAAATGGATGTAAAATTGGCATTTCTTAATGGTATTTTGACAAAAGAAATCTATGTTGAACAACCCAAAGGTTTCATTAACCCTCATTACTCAAACCATGTCTATAGATTGAAAAAGGCATTATATGATTTAAAGCAAGCCCCCAGGCCTGGTATGAACGCCTATCGACCTTTCTTATCAATAAAGGTTTTCGACGAAGTGGCAATAACCATACGTTATTTATTAAATTTTTTAACAAACATGTCTTAATCGCTCAGGTTTACGTAGATGACATTATCTTTGGATCAACATGCCATACTGAAGTTAAAAACTTTTCAAATATTATGCACAGGGAGTTCCAAATGTCATTAATGAGGGAGCTACAATATTTCTTAGGTCTCCAAGTCAAATAAATGTCTAATGGGTTATTTATTTCACAAACCAAATATGCGATAGAGTTATTAAAGTAATTCGGATTAGAAAATGCCAAATAAGCTAGGACACCCATGAGTACCTCAGTCAAATTATCGAAAGATGAACATGGGAAACCTATTGATCCTACCTTGTATAAAAGTATGATAGGTAGCCTATTATACCTCACCGCCTCGCGTCTGGATATAATGTATCATGTATGTGTGTGTTCCCGCTATCAAAGAGCTCCTAAAGAAAGTCACTTACTATGTGTCAAAAGGATTATAAAATATGTCAAAGGGACTATCAATTTAGGAATTTGTCACACAAAAGACACGTTTAGCATGATCATAGGATACACCGATGCTGATTGGGCTCGCTGTTTCGATGACAGAAAAAGCACATCAGGAGCGTGTTATTACATAGGTAATAACTTGGTAGGATGGAATAGTGATAAACAAATTTCACCTCGCTTTCCACAGCCGAATCAGAATATATAGCCGCAGGTAGCTGCTGTGCTCAATTAATGTGGATTAAGAAAATGTTAAGAAACTATGGCATTAATGAAGATAAATTACATCTCTACTGCGATAATCAAAGTTCTATTAATATTTCCAAAAATCCGTTCAACATTCATGCATAAAATGCATAAAGATTCGACATCACTTTATACATGAATTGGTAGAATCTAAGGAATTAGAAATAAATTATTTACCCACAAAACTTCAACTAGCAGATATGTTCACTAAGACTCTAGATCACTCAAGATTTGAATCCTTAAGGAAGTCTATTGGCATCATACATCTTAAATAGTATCTATCTTCATTTAATATATCCTCCTGTCTTATTCATGCTTATAATGGATCGCTGATGGTATAGGGCAAGGTCGTTTGAAAAATGACAAAATACTCCTCCTATATCTATTTTATGTAGGAGTTCCATGATATGACACATTGTTTATTATAATTTGATAGATATCTACTCCGTTTTATTTTTCAGATATGTTTCTTTGGGTTTTTTCACCCTTTGTCCATTTGATACAAAATGGGGGAGAAATATTTGAGTCCATCTTGGACATTTTTTGTATAATTCAACTAAAATACTTGATCTTTGTCTTGGGATTGTTTTATTTTTTCAGGAATTCAGTACATCTACTTTACTTAGGGCATTGGTTTGTAAATAGTTAAGTTATGTACTTTTTCATTTCTAGGATTTAGGGTAGATAGAATTTTGTATAGGAATAAGGTTTTTTTATTTTTTTTTGGCATCCCTACGAGTCCTAGATGACTCAAACGAGATTTTGTCTCATATTCCCAAAGGGGGGGATTGAAGAACACAATATATGTGACTTACTTGAGCCTAATATATAGGATCTTATCTAGTTTGGAAATATATACAAAATTTGTGTCATCCCCTGTGCCTCATTGCCTCTTCATATTCCCAAAGATATCTACATCAACAAGGCATATGGTCCTACAGGTAGAAAACCAACACTACACACTCTAGGATTGCATTTATCATATTTTAGGACATATATGAGGTGTGTGTGTGTGTTGTTTAAGCTAAAAGGAATTTTATACATTTTTTAAGGATTTTTAAAAACATTTAAAATCCATTTTCTAAAATTAATTTTAGTGTTTTAAAAATGTTTGGGTTTAAATTTGAAATACAAAACCTTCCTAAAAACTTCCTTGGGTAAGAACCGAAAGCGCTAGATAATATTAGTGTAGGAAATGGGATTATCTGGAATTTAAAAACACACGTTCTATAAGCCATCGTAGCCTTACACGTGTTAAGCTCAGGACGATTGGTTTTGTGTTTTCTTATACTCACATACCTTAGATTCATTTACCTTCGTTGGATCAAAAGAAATCAACGATCTGCATGTGTTTAAATCAATCCTTGTGCCATCCGTTTAAACCAATCAGTGCCTTAATAAATGTGGTGCATTGAGAGCCCTTAAATTGATTACATGAATAGTCAATCAAATATTAACTGTTGATTTCTTTCATGTTTCCAGATCCTTGCAAGCTCCCTATAAATATAACCCTTTGTCCTCTCATTTCCAATAATTAGGAGACTTTAAGTCTGAGAGATAAAAGAGAGAGAGAGGGGGGGGGGAGGATCGAGAGAAAATAAAATCGAGAGAAATTTTAAAACTAAACAAAACTCTTGAAGTTTTCTTCCAGAAAATATATTGGAGTGTTTGAGGGTTTCTGGTTTGCTGTTCAAAAACCTCTCTGGTTTTAATCTCTCGTCTAACACCATCACTAAGAGTTAAAACTCATTTCAAATTAGTGAAACTTGATGATCTAATTCTAAAAGTGATACAGTCACTTAGATTTGTTAGATTTGATTTCTTTAGTCTAGAAATCATCCTCTCTTATTGGATTTATTTTTAGAAACTTTTTTATCAAAGTTATATCCAACAAATCTCTATTGTGTTTTACAAAACTGAAATAAGTGTTTGTATGTCCAGATATGAGTTTTTCAATTTGAAAAACTTTTGTCTAAATAAGATTTTACGGATCTTTCTTTTTAAAAGATTCTTGATAAAACAGATCTGAAATATTAGGGTTTCAAGAACAAACAATAATTTCAGTAGTGTGAAATTTCGCATTTCATACATAAAAAAACTTGTAATTTGTAGGAACTTGTTTGTATAAATGTGTATGAGTACATGCATATGTTAGGCACTTAACTCTCAATAATTCCACACAACATGACTTAAACAGCGTGTTAGTTGATAGATTTTGACCAGTTTGAGTCGACGTAAAGAAAGAGCTATGGTGGGAAGCTAAAGAACGTTAAAGACCTCAATCAGAGCCTTAAAGAAGCCGGAGATACTGAACGGAGCTGGTATATCTTTTGAACTTAGAATAGGCATGCTTTGTGTATATAATACGTTAAATGCTTGTAACCTGATGCTTTATTCTAGTGCATTTTTGTTTTGAGGTGTAGAGACCTCCGTGGATGTTTCCCCAATTGGGTGGGGTTTTACCAAGTTAAAAAATTCTCTTGGATTGTGTGCTTTTTATTTTTCAGTCATACTACTGCACTGCTAGACTTAGTTGTTGGTATTTTAAACCTGATTTCAAGTGACTAAAATTTCACGTTCATAATAATCAAATACATCTTGTGTTCTTATAACTGTTTTAGAAAAGATTTTCTTTAAGAAAACTATTCGGATATTAAAGTAGTATTTTCAGTGTGGAAATATGATAGTGTTTCAATGGACTTCATCACAGGGTTACCGACATTATAGAGGAATTACGTACCCATCTGGCTCACTGTGGATTGGCTAACTAAGGTGGCTTATTTCTTTCCAGTTTGGGTGGATTAGATAACGTGGCAATATCCGTAGTTATTTATAGCTAAAATAGTGATATTGCACGGGGTTCCTCTCAACATTGTTTCATATCGGAATAAAATCTTCGTGTCCTACTTTTGATAGATATTTTAGGAGACGATGGGGACAAAGTGGAATTTCAGCACGACTTATCACCCCTAGACCAATGGCAGATGAAAAGGGCGGATCAGAGGTTAAAGGATATGCCAAGGATGTGTATACTGGACTTTAAGGGAAGCTAGGAATAGTATTTTCCTTTGGTAAAGTTTGTGTATAACAACTCATACTAGTTCACTATTGGCATGGCATCATTTGAGGCCCTGTATGGGAGACCTTGTCGTTCGCCCTCTTGTTCGTTAGAGGTGGGGGACAACAAGCTACTTGGACCTGATTTGATTCAGGATACATCAACAAAGACCAAGTTAATTCATAGTCACATTCGGGTAGTGCGGGATAGACAGAAGAGTATATTGATGCGAATCAGAGATTTTCTGAGCATGACGTGGGTGATAAGGTGTTACTGCGGGTATATCCCATGAAGGGAGTGATGCTATTAAAAAATAAAGGGAAATTAGCCCCTAGGTATATGGGTCATTTTTCCATTATCGAGAAGATTGGGCAATTTACGTATATGCTTAGCTTGTTAGAGCATTTGCATAGGATTCATGACGTGTTCATTGAAGAAATATCGCAGGAGTGACATGGCTTATTGGCACATACCATTAGAGGAGATTGACTTGCATCCATATATCTCATATGAGGAGAAACCTTTTTCCATCCTGGATCGAAGAGAGCGTAAGCTTCGGTCAAAGGTGGTACCGTTAGTGCGTATATAGTGGGGACAACACAATATTGCCGAGTCGACATAGGAAGATGCGGATGATATGAGGGAGAATTATTTGGATCTCTTCGTGGCAGTTACATCAAAATTTTGAGGATGAAATTCCGTTGTTAGGGGGAAGAATATAATACCCCATAATTTTAATTACTTTATTTTATTAATTTAATTGGGGGAAATTAAATTAAAAATTAGTAAGTAATATTTAGTGAGATAAAGGATTAATATTTATTGGAATTATTATTTACTGAGCGTTATAAGTAAATAGTTGTAATATGTATTATAGGTCGTGTACGGGTAATAGCGACAGTCAAAGAGGTGATGGGTCTATAGGATATTGCATCGACGGATCAATATAATTTATGGGAGACGCGTAGGGTACACATATATCGGACCTGAATAATTAAAAGATAGCACAATTGAATTTGGGTAACTCGAGTCGAAATGGTCCAAAATAAGTACTTGGGTATTGTGTCTGGGTTCTAGGTCCTTTTTAGATATAAATTAGGCTGTATAGAGTCAAGAATATCATTTTATATTATTAATTAAAGAGAAAGACGGGATTAAACTATTGAGAAGGCTTATTAGTGTTTGGGAAGGTGAATGACATCCCACCTTTCACTTTTCAAATAGGAGATTGAGAGAAAAGAACCATAGAGAAGAGAAAATGGGCAAGGATGAAGGATCTTAAAGAGAAGATTCAACCCGGATTGAAGAATGTCGAATTTGTAATCCATTAAGGAATGTAAATACTTGCTTTATGTCACATTTCAATTTATAGTTAATTAATTTCTTAAATTATCTTAGAAAATTGCGGTTTTGATTATGGAAAACTAGAATTGATGATTAATAATGAAGTTTATTGACAATGATTACATGATCTTGAATGATGAATAAATTTGGGTTCGTTTATTTGATAAAATTTGGGTTAGAATGGAAGAAGAGTGTAAGATGTTTGTCCAGATTTGGGGAAGTATCGCATTTAGAATATTTTAGACTTGAGCAACGTTGTTGCGCTTACGTATCCGTCTCTTCACATAAAAAAATTCTGCGTAGTTCAAGGGTCCATACGATACGCCGAGAAAACTTGGTTCTTGGGTGGTGTTGGTGTTTTTTGTGTGCGGGGGTGCCAAATCCGACTAACTGCCTCCAAACGCCCATATACCGTGTAAAATAGGTAAAACTCATAAAGAAACCATGAAAATCCATTCATTACTATCAAACCCATGGCGGAGCTCAAAAGGTTCGTGGGGGAGAAGAGTTAGACTTCCTCTCCGTACCTTTCCCCCAACACCATCATCCATCCAAATGAGGGGGAAGCCTTATTTTTATAGAAAAAGTGCCCAAGTGGGCTTGACACATGCCATCTTTTATGTGGAGCCAAGTGTCCAATATTTATGGTGCCACCTGTCACAGTATATGTGGTGACATCTCGAATAATTAATTTACGTCATTGCTACAGTATTACCTAGTTAAATTCGTTAAACTCGCTGCATATTAAATTGCGTTTAATAATATCGCAACCTGTGTAGGGTCTGAATAGTAGTAAAACTTAATAAATTATAAATCAGTATATGATAAAATCTGTGGGGTAATTTTATTAGAGTATTGGTTGTTAATTTCTTTAATACCACTCTACATTCGCCACCTCGCACGCATAGTTGGTGTGGTGATGCTTTGGCTGAGATATATCAACTGCGTGTACAAAATATCGTTCATAATGTTTTAACTTTGTCTAAGCCATCATGTGATCACGTTCGATCTATACCATGCGTATATGTGCATATAATTTTGAGGGCTATCATTTCCACCTCGGTTTTACATTTTGGAGGAGTATTTTTAGGGTTGTCCCCATTCCTTTAGTCGGTTTCAATATATTTGATCAACCTGTGGATCATGGGTAATAATCTCATATCTCATTTTAGTTTAATGATATACTTCTATCTCATATCTCACATTTTAGGCTTTGATCCCATGGGTTATTTTCGAAGAACCTCTTGATCATTCTTTTCATGAGAATGAAACACTATGAATTAAAGTGAAGAGTAAGAAGGAAAATATAACTCCTTAACAATGTAAACCAATTTTTAAGGCTTTTGGTAAAACTCCACCCAAGTATGTGACTTAACAATGAAAACAACTTGTTAATTTTTTTTGCAAACTCCACCCAAATATGTGACTTAACAATGAAAACCACTTGTTAAGATGTTTTTTGCAAACTCCACCAAACATGTGACTTAACATTGTTAAGATTTTTTGCGAACTCTACCAAAATATGTGACTTAACAATTAAAACCACTTGTTAAGATTTTTCGCAACCTCCACTAAATATAGGTGACTTAACAATGAAAACCACTTGTTAAGATTTTTACAACTTCCACCCAAAATAGGTGACGTAACAATGAAAACTACTTGTTAAGATTTTTTTAAGCGTCCTCAGTGTACCTAGTCGAGCAACCATAAAGGTGATTTAGGCAAACTAGGGCTTCAAGAATTCCCAATTTACTTAGTCGAGGTTCCATGTAGGCCCTTTAAGTAAACTGGGACTTTTAAGCGACAATAATTTACCTAGTCGAGCAACCATAAAGATGCTTTAGGTGAATTGGGGTTTGGTGGATGCCCAATCTTACTTAGTCGAGCAACCATAAAGGTGCTTTAAAAAAAACTTGGACTTTTAAGCGACAAAAATTTACCTAGTCGAGCAACCATAAAGGTGATTTAAGAATACTGGGGCTTGGTAAATGCCCAATCTTACTTAGTCGAGTAACCATAAAAGTGCTTTAAGAAAAACTGGGACTGCCATATAGGTCGAAGTTTCTCATAGCCATAATGCACCACAATATCGGTGATATGCTCAAAGTTCACCCTCTTTCTCAGAGTAAATAACCTCGGCCAGTTTTGTAGCCGAGGTGACTAGAAGCCAATGATAACCATCATTCGAGGTGGGATCAATCATCTGCCAATGTCATCATCAGCCCCATACGACATCAAAACTACCTCATACCTAACCTCGGCCTGCCTTCCTAGCGGAGGTCCTTACGGTTAGACAAGACACAACAACTACATCTAACTCCACCAACCTCGTACTCGCCCAGGCTGATGTTACATCAGTTAAGGAAACAGGGCCGAGCATTTACAAGCACATGTAAGGTTTGGCACACGTGGACAAATTAGTTATAACAGAATCATTCCCCTCACGTGAGGGAATATTGAGGTCATCATTATCTATATGAGATTAGTCAGGTGTCATTCTCGTACTGGTTCAATCCTCACGTACATGCGCATTGCATGCTTTGGGGGTACATTAAACCCCTCAAGCACTATATAGAGAGGTCATCCTCTAGGATCCATAATTGTAACCCTAGCGAAAACTCTGTTAGTTTACACAGTAGAGAGAAAAAGCTTGAGAGATTGTATCTATGGTCGTTAGTGAATTTATCTAGTGATATTATTCACACACTCAGAGTGGACGTAGGCCAGATTGTCTGAACCACTTACATACAAGTGTTCACACTCTTCTCCTCACCTCCTTCTACTATATATATATACACTCTTGTGTTTCCATGGTTATTGCTAGCTTGAGCTTGTCAACACCTCATCTGGTAGTGCTATTTTCGACATCATCATTTTGGTGCCGTCTGTGGGAACGAGAAGATTCATCTCTTCCTTTTTGAAGCTTAGCCTCATCGGAGACTCTGGTGGTGAACCAGGCCTCACCCTTCGCGTGAATTTGTGTCACCATTGAAAGAGAACCTTTAAGGCATCAAGATCTATAATATTTTCATTATAAGCTCTTCAGTATAAAGATATGGCATCGGAGTTACCACCACCTCCTCCACCATCTGGCATTGGAGGACCCAGTTCCATCCAGGCACCACCCCAGTTCGAGAGGGATGAGGTGGCAGCAGCCTTAAAGTCCTTGGATGCAACCCATCAAGTGATACAGGAGAAATTTTCCCAGCTAAGCCAAAATATAATGAGACCACCTGGGGTCTCACTAGAAATGATTACTCCGACAGCTGTTCAACCTTATCCTGAAGCCAGGGGACCACCCCAGGCACTGCGAAAAGACCAACCTACTCCTCAACGGAGGAGGGATGTTGCTGACCCTAGGCGTTTACATCTGGGGAGGCCAGGAAACCTTTGCCCCGAGGATAGGTACGATGACATTGAGGCGAAAGATGCTCCGATAGACTATTGGGAGCTATATGAGGTCTTAAACAACACTGTACGTCCTATACAACAGAGCCGAGGTCGTGCGTAAGATGAGATGGGGATGCACGACAAAGAGGGTCTACTTTTGAATGCTTAAGTAGAGGGTAGTCCTTTGAAAGGCTCGGTCCAATTAATGATCTAAGGCAGAGGTTATCCAGGTCAAGAAGTGTAGTTGACTCACAAAGGGAAGGTGGTGAACATCAGCCTCATCACGACCGACCCCAAAATGGCCGAAACTGTGGCCAGGAGGTCAACAGCCGACGCTATGCAACAGCTAGGGAACCCTCGGTCCACCCCTTAAAGGTGGATGGGAACAATTTCTGCCAAGTCGATGTTGTTAAACCATGGAACGACTCCATTCAACGGATGGAAGAGAAGATAAGGAACCTCATAAAAAGCCGAGACCCACTACAAAGGTGATTCTCAGAGGGTTCCCCATTTGTGGCAAGGATTGTTAACTTTTCAACCCCTGCCAAATTTAAACCACCGATGGTGTCTCCCAAGTACGACGGTAGTACCAACCCAGTGCATCACATTGAGATATATCAGTCTGCAGTAGACATTTATTCAATCCCTGATGAGATGAGGTGCCAAGATTTATCGAGCACTTTAACGGGAGCTGAACATATTTGGTTCACTTCTCTTCCTAAAAATTTCGTTGAAAACCTTAAGGGTTTGGCTGAGCGGTTTATACACAACTTCTGTTTTGGAGTAAGACCTCAGAAGAAGATAACCCATATGCTATACGTAAAGAAAGGCAAGAATGAAAGCCTCAGAGACTACATCGCAAGGTTCAACAAGGAAAAATTAGAGGTTGAAGATTACGAAGAGAGCATAGCCATGACAACCCTCATTGGAGGACTTTAGAAGGGAAAGCTACTTTGGAAGCCTGTTGAAGACCCTTCTAAGTCTATGGTCGAGCTGTTAGCGACGACTGGAAAGGCCATGAATGCGAAAGAGGCAATGGCTGCAAAGTATGAGGATGAGAATGGAAGTAGCAGTGAGAAATTTCAAAGGAAGAAGGATGGAAATAAGAGGATTGTAAACGATAAGTTAGTACACTATACTCCTCTAACTGTGAGTTACGATCACATCCTCAATGAAATAAAGAATTACATATCCCTAAGATGGATGAAGAAGCTGAAGGCTCTTCCACATAATAGGAATGAAAACCTATGGTGCGAATTCCACCAAGATTACGGCCATCTGACCGACAAGTGTTTCGCCTTCAAGGACAATATTAAGAAGATGTTGAAGTCTGGAAAGCTCAGGAAGTATGTGGATGGTAGAGCTTCTAAGGGAGGAAGAGACGACCCTAAAAAGAAAAGAAATGGTAGACACCGGGAAGATGCCCCAACCAGAAGAGCTAAGGACTCAGATGATGATTACGATGACCCTGACCTCCCACCAAAAGATGATAATGCCCCAGTAAAGAGGGTCGATATGATCTCTATCGATGTGAACACCATCTGTGAAGGACTGGCTCATGCACATGATCATTGCATGCTTGGTGGTGCATTACAACCCCCAAGAAATATATATAGAGGTCATCCTCTACCTTGTAAAGGGATCTATAATTGCAACCCTAGCTGAAACTCTGTTAGTTTACACAGTAGAGAAAGGAAGCTTGAGAGATTGTATTTATGTCCATGAGGGCCTTCATCTAGTGATATTATTCACACACTCATAGTGGACGTAGGCCAGATTAGTTGAACCACTTACATACAAGTGTTCATCCTCTTCTCCTCACCTCATTCTACTATATATATATACACTCTTGTACTGCCATTGTTATTGCTAGCTTGAGCTTGTCAACACCTCATCTGGTGGTGGTGTTTTCGACATCATCATTTTGGCACCGTCTGTGGGAACAAAAGGTTCATCTCTTCCTTTTTGCATCTTAGCCTCACTGGAGACTCTGGTGGTGAACCAAGCCTCACCCTTCACGTGAAGCTGTGTCACCATTAAAAGAGATCATTTAAGATATTAGGCTCTTTAATATTTTTATTAAAATCTCTTCAGTCTAAACATATGGCATCGGAGTTACCACCACCTCTTCCACCATCTGGTGTTGGAGGACCTAGTACCATCCAGGCACCACCCCAGTCCGAGATGGCTAAGGTGACAGCAACCTTGAAGTCTTTAGCTGCAACCTAGTAAGTGATGCAGGAGCAATTTTCCTAGCTAAGCCAAAATATAATGAGACCACCTGGGGTCTCACCAGAAATGATTAGTCTGGCAGCTGTTTAACCTTATCCTGAAGCCAGGGGACCACCCCCAGGCACCGTAAAAAGACCAACCTACTCCGAGAATTATGTGGATAGTAAAGCTTCTAAGGGAGGAAGAGACGACCCTAAAAAGAAAAAAAATGACAGATGCCAGGAAGATGCCCCAACCAGAAGAGCTGAGGACTCAGATGATGATTACGATGACCCTGACCTCCCAACCAAAGATGATAATGCCCCGGTAAAAAGGGTTGATATGATCTCTTTCGATGTGAACACCATCTATGGAGGACTGGCAAGAGGTGGTTCAGAGGTTGCAAATCGTAAGGCTCATGTGGCAAAGGCTAAGGTAGTGACTAAAGTCGAGTTTATAAACTTGGCATCTACGAAGGTTAAGCACAAGAAGAGAAAGAAGGTAGATATGGGCACCCTCATAGTTGGCTTCTCACGACTTGATTTCAAAGGTATCTTAGCTCCTCATGATGACCCTATGGTAATCACCACAAGGGTCCATGGGTGTGAAGTTCAGAGGATCCTTGTTGATGGGGGAAGTTCAGTAGACGTTATGTTTTGGCCCTATTTTAAGAGCCTAGGCATCAGCAGAGCTAGGATTGTCCCCTATCATCATACCTTAATTGGCTTCAGTGGTAAAAAGGTTCATCCATTGGGCATGTATGAGATGGATGTTTGAATGGGAGACGGGTGGCCTAAGAGTTTGATCAAAAAAATTAATTTCTTTGTAATGGATGAAAACGTCTTCTCAACTTACAACCTCATCATAGGACGACTAAACCTCAAAGAATTTGAGGTCGTGCCTTCAAAGGTCCACTAAATGCTAAAAGTCTCGACTCCCTATAGAGTAGGGGAAGTGCAAGGTGACCAAACATCAGCACAAGAATGATATTTTAACTCTGCGGAAGAGAGATAGGCTCATAAGAGGGAAATAACCACGTACAACATCGATACACTTGATCCTAGAGATGAAACAAAGATCAAGAAGGGAGAGGCCACAGCAGAGGTAGAATCCATCGTCCTCGATGAGGAGGAGTAAAAAAAAATCCAAATCAGTAAAACCCTAAGACCTGAGATCAAGGATGAACTTGTAAGGCTGCTGAGGAAGAGACAAAGCATCTTTGCGTGGAGCCATGCAGACATGCTAGGTATTGATCCTGAGATTATGTGCCATAAACTCAATGTTGTAGAAGACGATAAGACCATAAAATAGAGAAGAAGAGTTTACTCAAGGGAGAAGTATGATGTCATCAGAGAAGAGGTTAGAAAGCTTGAAGAGGCCAAGTTCATTAGAGAGGTCATATACCCGGAGTGGTTATCTAACTTTGTCATTGTGCCAAAAGCAAATGGGAAATGGAGGATGTGCATAAACTTTATTGATTTGAACAAGTCTTGCCCAAAAGACAGTTTCCCCTACCTCGTATCGATCAAATAGTGGATGCCACAGCAGGACATGAGCTCATGAGCTTTATGGACGCATATTCAGGGTATAATCAGATCTTTATGAATGCAGAAGACTCAGAGAAGACAACATTCATCACAAACAAGGGGACCTATTACTATAAGGTCATGCCTTTTGGGATAAAGAATGAAGGGGATACTTACCAACGTCTTGTAAATATTATGTTCGAGGATCAGATAGGCAAGTCCATAGAAGTGTATGTGGATGACATGCTGACGAAGAGTCTAAACGCTGACACTTATGTGGCCGACCTTGGAAGAACCTTTGACACCATGGAAAAGTATAGAATGAAGCTCAACCCGACCAAATGTGTCTTCGAAGTAGGAGAAGGAAATTTTTTAGGATTCATTATCAACCAAAGGGTAATAGAGGCTAACCCTGAGAAGATCAAGGCTCTGCTAGAAATGAAGACACCGAGAACCATCAAAGTCGTTCAGAGGTTAATCGAAAGAGTTAGTGCACTGAACAGGGTCGTCTCGAGAGCTACACACAAGTGTCTTCCTTTTTTCAATGTGCGTAGAAAAGCCTTCGAATGGGATGAGGAATGCGATAAAGCTTTTTAGGAGCTCAAGTCCTATCTTGTATCCCCTCTACTCCTATCTCGACCCATTCTTGGGGAGAAGTTATATGTATATCTAGCTGTTTCAGAATCAGCCATTAGTGCAGCCATAGTAAGAGAAGATGATGGAGTGCAAAGGCTAGTATATTTCAATAGTAAATATCTTCAAGGGTCTGAACAAAAGTACCCATGGATTGAAAAATTAGCCTATGCTCTGATACATGCTTCTAGGAAAATGAAGACATACTTCCAATCCTACTCTATGGTTGTCCTCACTGATTCCTCACTCATACAGGTCGGGCAGGCTGATGACTTGGGCCATCGAGTTGGGGTAATGTGGCATTGTTTATCAACCTAGGGTTGCCATCAAGGGGCAGTCACTCACACACTTTGTAGTCGATTTTACCTGGGAAGAGGATGAGGTTGAAAATAGTCTAATGGCTACGGATGAACTAGACCAAAATGTCTTCGAAGATTCGGACGAGGTTGAGTCAAGCCAAGTCAGGAAAAGAATAGTTGAGAATGAGGAAGACAAGTAACTCTTCAAGCAAGGGACCCTATCAGAGAGGAACTTCTATTCAAATAAAGATGTTTGGAATATCTTCATTGATGGGCCGTCCTGTGAAAATGAAAGTGGAGCGGGGCTGATAGTGTCAGCACCAGACGATACCGATATTGAATATGCATTGATGTTCAACTTCAAAGCTTCGAACAACGAGTCAGAGTATGAGGAATTAATAGCAGGTGTCTCCCTAGCAAAAGCCCTTAGTATTGGCCAACTCCTAGTCCATAGTGACTCAAGGTTAGTCGTCAACCAAGTCCTAGGAGTGTATGAGGCCAAAGATGAAAGGATGGCCAAATACCTGAAGAGGGTGAGAAGGATGCTAGAAAGCTTCAAAGAAGTGAAGATGGGGAGGATACCTCGGCTAGACAACAGCCGAGCTGATGCACTCGCGAGGTTGACCTCAGTAATAAGAACAGACATAAGAAGAATAGTACCAGTTGAGATACTGCTCAAGTCGACCATCGAAGAAAAAGAGGTTGTCATAACTTACCTGAATCTGAATATGGGAGCATCATGTATGGATCCTCTTATCAGATACACCAGAGAGGGAGAGCTACCAGAGTCGAAGTCAGAAAGGAGAAAGCTGGGGTTCAGAGCTGCTAAATTCTCAATTGTGGGAGATGTCTTGTAAAAGAAGGGGTTCCTCCTCCCTCTCCTCAGACGTGTCCACCCTTCAAAGGTTCCACACATTTTTTAAGATGTACATGAGGTCTCTTGCTCCAGTCACATAGTAAGAGGACCTTTAGCTAAGAGGATAATCACTCAGGGGTACTGGTGGCCGACCTTAGCCAAAGATTCAGCTGCGTAAGTGAAGAAGTGTGATAAGTGCCAAAGGTTCTCCATTGTCCATCATTACCTATGACTTCAATCATCTCCCCTTGGCCATTCACAATATGAGGATTGATTTGGTAAGACCCCTGCCAAGAGCCATGAACAATTATAGATTCTTGATTATAGCAATTGATTATTTCTCCAAATAGGTAGAGGCTGAGCCAATGGTCACAATCACTAAGAAGAAGACCTTCCAGTTCATCTGGAAGAATATCATATGTAGGTATGGCCTTCCAAACACCCTCATCTCAGACAATAAAACCCAGTTCAAGAATGTTTCCTTAGAGAAATAGTGTGAAAGAGTAGGGATCAAGCAGTTCTTCTCTTCTCGTGGCCGACCCGGTTACAAATTGAATAATTCTTAATGGGATAAAAAAAAAGGTTGGAAGAGGCCAAAGGGAGATGGACAGAGGAGGTATATGCTGTGTTATGGGCCTACATGATGACAACAAGGACACCAACGAGAGAGACTCCATTTATGTTAGCACACGGTTCAGAAGCTATCATCCCTACAGAAGTAGGACTTCCCACTCATAGAGTTCATACCTATAACCCTCAAAGGAATGGGGAAGAGAGAAGACTTGATCTTGATTTGATCGAGGAAAGAAGAGATGATGCATAGATAAGACAGGTAGCCTACCAGCAGAGAACTGCGAGATTCTACAATCAAAGGGTGAAATCAAGGCTTATAGTTGTGGAAGACCTAGTCCTAAAGAAGACGTTGCAAAAGGCCAATAAGCTCCATCTAAACTGGCATGGTCCTTACAGATTAGTTGATGAGGTTTTGTCTGGTACCTACCGACTAAAAAACCTTGAAGGACAACCTTTCTCCAAACCTTGGAATGCCGATCACTTAAAGAAGTATTACATATGATGTTGTAGTTGTTCTTATCTTTTTGTAATACATGTATCCGTTTAAACAGAAGATGTTATTGAAAACATAACAATGATGTGCTAGTACTCTTGTTATATGCTTTAACATCATTAGTTTGGTGAAAATATGAGGTGAAACATTATATTACCGTGACCTCAGACCTTAAACATCATTAGTTTGGTGAAAATATGAGGCAAAACATCATTATTTGATGGCCTCAGACCTTACACATCATTAGTTTGGTGAAAAATATGAGGGTAAACATCATTATTTGGTGACCTCAGACCTTAAACATCATTAGTTTGGTGAAAATATGAGGCGAAACATCATTATTTGGTGACCTCAGACCTTACACATAATTAGTTTGGTGAAACATATGATAGTAAACATTATTATTTGGTGACCTCAGACCTTACACATCATTAGTTTGGTGAAAAATATGAGGGTAAACATCATTATATGGTGACCTCAGTCCTTACACATCATTAGTTTGGTGAAAAATATGAGGGTAAACATCATTATTTGGTGACCTCAGACCTTATACATCATTAGTTTGGTGAAAAATATAAGGGTAAACATCATTATTTGGTGACCTCAGACCTTACACATCATTAGTTTCGTGAAAAATATGAGGGTAAATATCATTATATGATGACCTCAATCCTTACACATCATTAGTTTGGTGAAAAATATGAGGTGAAACATCATATTATGGTGACCTCATACCTTAAACATCATTAGTTTGGTGAAACATATGAGGGTAAACATCATTATTTGGTGACCTCTAACCTTACACTATTAGTTTGGTGAAAAATACGAGGGTAAACATCATTATTTGGTGACCTCAGACCTTACACATCATTAGTTTGGTGAAAAATATGAGGGTAAACATCATTATTTGGTGACCTCAGACCTTACACATCATTAGTTTGGTGAAAAATATGAGGGTAAACATCATTATAGGGTGACCTCAGACCTTACGCCATTAGTTAGATGAAAACATTTATGAGGGTAAACATCATAATTTAGTGACCTCAGGCCTTAAACATCATTAGTTTGGTGATAATTTATGAGGGTAAATATCATTATATGGTTACCGAAGTCCTTGCACATCATTAGTTTGGTGAAAATTTAAGAGGTAAGACATTCAAATATAACATCGTATGAAGCAACAGAATCTAAAGAAGATTAAACTAATGATTATCATGAAAAAGATCTATTACAAGTTAGAGGCATCAAGAGGCGATCAGAATTTTAAAAAATCTAAGAGATACAGACAAGGGAAATTAAAATTATAACTTTTATAAAGCTTCACAAGAAAAAGGCCTACGTCTCTACAGCTGCAGTCGTTTCATCAAGGACGATGTTTGTCACCCCAGCTCCATCATCATGATGGGTAGCATCTTCAATCTTAGTGACCTCTAGGGGAGCAGTCTCGACTGGAGGAGCGTCAGCCTCCTCAACATCCTACAAGGCCTGAGCAAATCGATGATCACCAAAACCAAGACCAACAAAGTCTGAGGTAGACAGGATTGCTGACTCTTTCTCCTTAGTGGCTGCCCATTTTCCAGTTGCTTTGATACCTCTTTCAAGGTATTCAAAGCCAAAGCTGATAAATTCATCAGAGACCTTATAGTCTTCAATGGTCTTTTCAGCAATGTCTTCAACTGCAGCCCTAACAATAACATCCACCTTGGACTGAAGGGCATCATCCTTGGCCTTCAGGGCTAAGTTATGGTCCTTCTTGAGTTTGGACATGTCTCCATCCCTCTGCTTGACCACACCCTTTAGCTTTTCAACCTCTGCATTCAAAGAGGCTTAAACCTTCTCAGCTTCTTGGCCTTTCTCTATAAGGGGAAACTTCTTTAGAGTCCAGTCAATGAGGTTATTGAAGGATAAGACACCCTGCAGAAGAAGATCATATGTAAGAAAAGATGAGCTATAACTTCTAGAAAGCCGAGGTTACACTTGAGAAAAGAAAGTGATCAAATTAGAAAAAACTAGTACCTGAATGGACTGATGGAGAGCAAACTTGGCCAACAACGGGACATCCAAAGAGCGTAAGAAACGCTTATCCTCTTCAGTCATTATTGTGCCGATAGCGTCGACAGACTTCAGACTGTGGCCAATGAGGCTATCACTAATCTTTAGCTGAGCAAGACGGGAAGCCAGGGCCTCGTTTATAAAAATGGGAATGGCACGATCCCCTTTCTGAGTCTTTCCCGGCCTCAGATGCTCCGGGTCAGCATTGATCTTCCTCTTTTTGGTAACATCGACTTGGGATGTGATGACGTTATTCTTAGTTGTAGGGGTACATTTTTGCCACCCCTATTTTGCATTATCTTTACAAGATCGGGAGCAGACATTTCCCAAAGGTTGTCTGATATGCCTTCAGGGCGCTCTGTAAAAACGCAAGTCTCTGAGTTAGTCAGTCAGAGGTATAAAAAGTAAGAGGTATAACATATAAAAAAAATAATACTTACGAAGCTCTCCCAAAGGACCACCCCCTAAGCCTGTTTGAGAGAGGTAGTAGGGGGTCATCAGATGCTTATATTTTATAAGATGACCCTGATCGCACTGATTGTGAAGATCCTCAACTTTTTGGCAACTGCCCTGGTTGAGTCCAGGGTCGGCTTTAGCAGTAAGGGAGAACTTCCCCCATATCAGACGTTCCAGAGGCCTCATTTGGACTAAATTCCCATGCCCTAGAAGCAAAGAAATACCGTGGTTTCCAATTATGGTTTGAAGTTTGGGTAACCCAAAATATTTTCTTCTTTGATTTCCTAGCTAAGAATTGGTAATAGCTAGGGTGGTTTTGGCAGAGGAGGGTACATAACAACCTGTGAAAACCCTAACTGCAAGGTCTGAGTGGTGGACAACCCTCCAAAGGACGATGACCTCAATCATAACCCTCCAAGCATTAGGAGATAATTGGTAAGTATCTAGATTTATATGAGAAAGTATAGCTCTGACGGTTGGGAGAATAGGAAGATGAAAGCCTAATTTGAACATCTTCTTATAAACGCAGATCTCTCTGTCTCGGCCATCAGAGGCCCTCTCATCCCTCAGAGGTTTCCTAAGGATGATGGAAGAGCTTATGGAATAGAGGTGCCTAAAAGTGAGAAGGTGATACTCAGTGATGGAACTCACAATCTCAGCCGCCTCAAACGTATCAATATCACTCTCCTCACCATCATCACTATCCTCAACAACGTCGGCCTGGGCTGGTGTAGGAACATCATCAAGAAACCTCTAAGCATACTCAGCCCCAGTGGTAATCGACAGAGGAATGGTATCAATGATGGGGCAATGAACACACTTGGACCTATGATTTCAATATCAGAAGGCCTATGTGAGTTACTAGCACTATGGTGAGACGAGGCAAGACTCAAAACCTCAGCTTCCTCAGGAACCTCACCCTACCTAGGAGAATAATCCATAGCCTATTGAAACGAGTCTACATATATGGGGTCTGAGGAAGATGACTCAAACTCAGACATTAGTGTGGGATCCTCAGGGACCTCTGTAGGCTCAGCAGGCTCGGATGGCTCAGGGTAGATAACCTTCAGAGGTGGAGGAAAGATTTGTCTGAGTGGAAAGGCCTTAGCCCTACGAGATTACTCTTGGGCTATCTTTATTTGCCTAAATTTCTCCAAGGTCTTCTCACGAAGAGATGGGAACTCTTCTATGAGTTGATACAAGGGTCTGAGCATAAGTGGGACGACACTACACTTAGGAAGGACTCAAAACCACAAATAGGTACTCAACTTGAAAGAGCCCAAACTCAAGATAAAAAAGGTAAAGTTGGAAAATTCCAAATGAAGAACCTCAAGAACACTTAAGAACAAGGTCGTCATAAAAGATGATCGGAGGTCCATCGGAATCCTAAGGAAAGGGTATTTCTGACTGAAATAACCTCGGAGCTACCTACCGTTATCCCTAAACCACTCAACCACCAATACTAGTGTAAACCCTGGCCGAAAAATGCAAAGACTCACCAGAAACTCAGAAATAATGATGTTGTAACGAAAAATGGAAAAGAAAGGTGGAAATTAATACTTGGCTAATCGCGAAATAGAGAATAAGAGGTTAGAGGCAAAGAAAGCTCTAAATCACCGCAACAATGGAACTCTTGGAGAGAGAGAAGAAGTTCCAGAAAAAGCTAAGGCAGGAAGAAACTTGGAAGAAAGAGAATGAGGAGAGAGAAGAGGGTTTTTAAACCCACCTAATGATGGGGCACGAGTCCTAATGACCCATCATTGCCCTAGGGAACCCAAAGGACGAATCAGAATCACATCATCTTGGGGAACATGCTTCACTTTAGTTAGTTCCATGTGTTAAGAAAAATATTGGCACCCAAAGAAATCCAGCCTCGGCCTTAATTACATACCCCTCAGTCATCTAATTACATAGAAGACTAAGGGATAGGGGGTGATTGATATGCCCAAAGTGAACCCTCTTACTCAGAGTAACTAACCTTGGCCAGTTTTGCGGTCGAGGTGACCAGAAGCCAATGGCAACCATCAGCCGAGGTGGGCTTAATCATTTGCCAATGTCATCATCGGCCCCAACCGACCTCGCAACTACCTCATACCTAACCTCGGCCTGCCCTCATAGTCGAGGTACTCACGGTTAAACAAGATAAAGCAACTACATCTTATTCCACTAACCTTGTACTCGTCCAGGCCGAGGTTACATCAATCAAGGACACATAGCCGAGCATTTATAAGCACATGTAAGGTTTGACACATGTGGACAAATCAGTTATAATCGAATCATTCCCCTCACGTGAGAGAATATTGAGGTCATCATTATATATATGAGATCAGCCAAGTGTCATTCTCATACTGGTTCGATCCTCGCGTACATGCCCATTGCATGCTTGAGGGGTACATTACACCCCTTAAGCACTATATATAGAGGTCATCCTCTACCTTGTAAAAGGATCCAGAATGGAAACCCTTGTTGAAACTCTATTCGTTTACACATTAGAGAGATAAAGCTTGAGAGATTATATCTATGGCCGTTAGTGCCTTCATCTAGTGATATTATTCACACACTCACAGTGGACATAGGCCAAATTGGCTGAACCACTTACATACAAGTGTTCATCCTCTTCTCCTTACCTCCTTCTACTATATATATACACTCTTGTGCTACTATTGTTATTGCTAGCTTGAGCTTGTCAACACCTTATCTGGTGGTGCTATTTTCGGCATCATCAATCGGTAAGGTTTCTCGAAGCTATAATGCACCACTTTGGGCGACTTATCACAATATCGATAAGGTTTTTCGAAGCTACAATGCACCGCTTTGCGTGACTTACCACAATATTGATAAGGTTTTTCAAAGCTATAATGCACCGTTTTGGGCGACTTACCAAAATATTGGTAAGTTTGTATGCAAACTCTGTATTAATTCTATGGCTTTTCAGGGCAATTTTCTTTCCCTCTGTCACTTCGCTGAAAATAATGTTGTACAGTTAGTGTTATATGTGAGCCAACCGATGGATATGCTGAACAAGTTTGGAGACTGTTTTGGTAATGCCTCGATAATATCTATCATCAAGGTTTCTTAATGTTATAATGCACCGCTTTGGGTGACTTACCACAATATCAGTAAGGTTTCTCAAAGTTATAATGCACCGCTTTGGGAAACTTACCACAATATCGATAGTTTTGTATGCAAACTCTATACTAATGCTCTGGGTTTTCAGGGCAATTTCCTTTCCCCTATCACTTCGATGGAAATAATTTCATACAGTCAGTGCTATGTGTGAGCCAATCGATGGCTATGCTGAACAAGTTTGGAAACTATTTTGGTAATGCCTCGACAATGACGACCATTTTATGGCCAGATCTGAGCACACTTGTCACTCGCGCTCCTATGCAACTAAATCTTACATCATATAATACTTTTCCCCCTCTTTACTTTGTTTTGTCTTTTATCTTAAGATAAAGAAAAGAAAAGAAAAACTCATACATCGGTTACAACACCATATGAATAAAATTAAATACATTTCACTGTGTGATATCCTCCAAATAAAAAAATCTCCTGAGCCTTTAGCTTTGACATCTGTAAGGTCTGATGTAATTTCTCGATCTTTATTTGCTCATGTGCTTTCAATATCTACAAGGATAAAAAATTATTTGTGATTCTGGAACAAAAACCAATAGTAACTTGTGAGGATTATTATAATGACATATATAATCATGTGGGGTGTATATTGCCCCCTTTATTTTATTTTATGCCAATAGAATAAAATAAACTCAAACTCATGCCTCGATGAATCGTAAAACATATTTTTATGTGTTGTTTCATGATACCAATTTGATATGATACAATATGCAGTTCATACTTTTTCAATCTCATTTTTATAGAATATAATGATATAGTGAAGATATATCATGTGGTGGGCTATTGATCTCGTGCCCCCATTATTTTATCAAAGTTGAGAAAACTCTGAAGTGGTTTATTAAATCATATATAGAATAATTCTATCAATAAGCATGCTGAGTCGCCTTGAGGTGAATAATAAATATCATATTCGAATTTTTATGTAATTAATACCATAATATGAATAAATCATATTTCAACATAAATCGAATACAAAGTAGTACAGAAGGCTGCTCCGAGCGATCATGGATGAGGTTACTCATAAGTTTACTATGAATAGGGCAGCTCGAGCTACTATAAATGCTACTATGAATGAAGTAGCTTGAGTCACTATGACTGAGGAAACTCGAGCCACTATAATTAAGGTTGCTCTAGGTACCATGCATGAGGCTGCTCGAGGTACAATGAATGAGGTTTCTCGAAGTACCACTGATGAGGATGTTTGAGGTACCATTGATGAGGCTGCTCGAGGTACCATGGATGAGGTTGCTCGAGGTACCAGGTTTGAGAAAATCGCTAAATTTTTAACAAAAAAATATTATTTTTTCAAGGTCACTATAAAAATATCCTTTTGATAAGGTTTTTCGAAGGATGTCATTATGACATTGTTGCTCAAAATTATTGTTTTTTGTCTAGGTTGCTCGAAGGCATCATTTTAACAAATTTTCTCGAATATGTACATACTAATTCTTTAAATGATCTTTCTCAAGGAAACATAAAATAGTTTTCAAAACTTCAAGGCATATGTGGATTCTCGATGGAAAAATTTAAGCAACATGGTGCCTCGTATGAAAAATTTAAGCAATAAGGTGCCTTGGGAGAAAATTAAATAACAATGTGGCTCAAAATAGAAGTTGCTTCAACCTAAACTTGCATTTATTTGAGTTTAAACCTTTAAGGGGATTTTCTTGTGTCAATAAAGAAATATTTGTGTGAGCCCGAATAATAACCTCTGATGTACACAACACGCAAATGCCAAATATTTATGCCCGGATTTTATAAGTGTGGCATTTATTTTATGCCGACATATTAAAATTTATATCTGTTCAAAACTTAAATTCGAATAATCATAAGCTTACTCGAGTATATGCTTGTACTGAATCTTTTAAATGGTCCTTTCAAGCCACCATCAAATAGTTACGAAATGCCAAGGTATATACGGTTTTTCCAGAGATAAATGTTTTGTCTACCCGAACAACTCGAATTTGTGTGAGGCTACATGCATTTTTAAGCATTTTCAGAGTATTTTTTCAGGGTATGTAAATAAAAATACGCACAAATTAAATATCATAATATTTAAAATTAAATGAAATAGGTGATACGCTTTATTTGGCCTATTTTGCAACACCACGCACCAATAATCCTAACAACTGTATATTTGTGATAGTATTCGAATGAAATATAAATAATATTGTGCATAATTTTAAAGGTGTCCGTTCCACTATACCTACCGTACCCATGTTTTAAGAAGAGTAACCTCGAGTGACATCCCAGGAAAGAAACAAATTTAGTTGTACATACAGGGCCGGCCCAAGGGGTAGGCCAATGAGGCAACCGCCTTGGGCCCCCAAATCTGATATAAAAATATAAGCCCCAAATATTGTATAGGTGTGTATTATATAAGTTTCTAAAAATAAGCCCAAGCCCCAAAGATAAACTTAAAATCCACCCACCAACAACTAACCCTTTATCTCCACTTGCTCATTCATTACATTCATTTAAGAACTGAAAAAAATGGCTCCCACCCCACCCAAGACCAACTTTCCAAATTCCATCCAAATTCCAACCATTTAAACTCTCTATCATTATCTCTAAAAAAATCAACCCTCTTTTAAATGCTTACAATACTCTTAAGTTTCAACCCAAAAATATTCGAGAGGTTTATATTTTTTTTATTCACCCTCTCTCATTATCTCATGTTAATTTTTTAGATTGGAATCTTCATTGTTGTTAAATATAAATGTTGTTTTTTATTAATTTATTGAACACTTGTAAAATGATGTTAATTTTTTTGTTAAGTTATTCTTGTTCATATTTTTTTTTAAATCCAGAAATATAAATGTCGTTTTATTACTAATATGTTAAACCCTTTTATTAATTTTTTTAAAGGTTGTTATTTTATTAATCTAAGGTTTAAAGTGTATATAAAGTTATCTTTTCTTGTTGTCATTTTTGTACCTCTTCTTGTTGTCATTTTGTTAAGTTCTTGTTGCCATTTTTTTTATTAATCTGTCATTTTTTTAATTATAATTATTGTTTGTTAATTTTTGGATTTAAATGTTGTTTTTTATAATTTTGAATTTAAATGTTGTTCTTGTTGTCATTTTTTTTATATTTTAAACACCTTAGTACAAAAAACATTTATATTTAAAGATTTAAATGATGTAGTTTAAAAGTGAATATAAAGTTATATGTTCTTGTTATCATTTTTTTGTTAATCCGTCATTTTTTTAATTATAATTCTTAATGTTAATTTTTTTTGTTAAGTTCTTGTTATTAATTTTGTTGCTCCTTTTAATCCCCTATTAATTTTTTTTATTCTAATGATGTTCATTTTTTATGTGTTTCTTTAGCCTTTTTTTAGCAAAGAAGGGTTTTCAAAATTGCTTTACAAATTCAGCAAAACAGGTTCCAATGTTCCTTTATTTTGTTGTGGTTGGAATTTTTTAGATTGATTGTTGGGTTGTTGTGTATTCTATTTTGTTCGTTTCTAGTTAGCTTGTAAAAATACATATTATACTTTTTGGGAATAAAAAATATTATATAAAGAACCCCATTTTACAAGTTCGTCTTGAGCCCCCAAATTCTCGGGACCGGCCGTGTGTACATATATATACATTTTCCCCATGTATAGAATAAGTATGTATGAAGATATTGGTTTAGTATTTAAAACATGGGGTAACACATTTCATATTCCAGCAGCTAGTACGAAGGGGATTCCCTCCTAAACCTTATCAAAGATCGAGGTATCTCGGAGAGCGAGATATCTCAAAGATCGAGGAATCTCTAATATAAAGGGTTATGGATCAAGATCGCTTAAAGTTTAAGGGCTTTGTGGGTTGAAGTTACTCGGAGGTCAGTCTATTCGGAGAGTTGAGGTTCCTCGGAGGTCAAGGCCGGAGATCGAGATTGCTTGGTTTGAGTTTTGAGCTGTATCATTTTGTTCATGAATGAATACCAGAGGTGGGTCCGTGAATCGGAGGTGCGTCGAGTTTCAAACCCCCAATGCAATCCAGTTTGTGGTTTTGAGTTAGATCAAATTTCACGATGGATCAGGCTTAGAGCAATCCTTATGGGTAGTGCAAACTTTTATATATGCGGTTTATATGTATGCTATGAGTAGGGTATAATTGCATATATACACATCGGTAGGCTAAAAAATAATAAATATAGAATTGCATTACTATGTTTTTTGTGGGGCCCAAGTTAAACGGAAGATGATGTTCCGCGCAACAATGGAAAAAGAAATTAAAATCCTTCAGCGGAACAAGATGTTCCGCCAAGGCAATACAACAAAATCAACTATTTTCATTTTGTACCCTAGATCTTTACAATAGTGTATGGCGGCTGTTTTTTTTTCTAAATGCATGGATAATATTTTACTAAAAAGTCACATACACTATTAGGATAAATAATTTATCTTTAAAATTTCATGGATAATAATTGTATCTAATAAATTTGCTAAACTACATTACATTAAAAAAAATACTATTTTAGTAGGGTAAACTATAAAATTGTTAGTTTTATAATTATTTGTTAACTGAAATTTACTCAAAAACTCACAAAATGGAATAACAAATTTACAAATTTAACTACTGTTTTTTGGGGATGATTGTAGGATAATATTGTGGATAAATTAACTATGCAAAAAAATAAGTCATAATAGTGGCATAAAACAATTAACTAGGCACAAAAATGAGTTGTCAAAAATTATAACCACAACTAACAGATTTTTTGAGACATTGTGGGTGAAATTGCAAAATGGTAAAGACGCAAAACGGAAGAAGATGTTCCGCGAATGCCTTTATTTTAAACGTCGTCGTTTCATGCGTTCATAGTGTATATTTAGGTTTTTTCCCGTAGCATTTTATATAATTTTTACCTCCTATATTTGCACTAGAAGTGTCTAATTTTAAATTACCAGTAAGGATTGCTCTTACAAGGTTTATCGGGTGAGGTCCCAACGAGCCACTTACGGCGGCCCAGGTTCCTCATAGGTAAGGATCCTCAAAGATAGTTGTTCGGAGATTTCCAAGCAGGTTGTTCGGATGGACATCAAAAGTGTGACTCATTGTAGTTAGGTTTTATAATTCTCATTTTAGGAAGCCTGAAGATTTGTCCGAGTTTTCGAATCACCTTTTGAAAAGGAAATAATATATGCTGGCGGCCATCTCTGACAAAAGATAGATGGAGAGGATGAAAGGGGAAGTGACTTTCTTGCCAATGTAGGTCTGACGACCCCAAAATCTCTTACACAGTTATAGGAATAGTCGAATAAATCAATTAGAACTTTAAACTTTGTTTATACATTTTCTTCTGGACAAATATTAATAGCTATAAGCCCACCGTAGTTTATTTCGCCAGATTTCTCATAAAAGATTTTTTAATCATCTTCAGATCCTCGAGGTGTACTATATCAGTGGTCTGTAATATCTAATTCATAATAAATATTTTTTAGATATGGAAAAGTACATATTGTTAGTGGGTTTTCAACTGTTGTACTGAGCGGAGATATAAGGAGAGAGTAATTCTACTCTGATCGAATTTTAGACAAACTTTTTTCAGATATATTGACGTGGCAGCGTGTTATTAGTTGGTTTGTAGGTCCCACTGGCGTGGACCTCAAAAACCAACCAATAGCAAGTGGCCACGTCAGTGCGTCTAAAAAAAATTTGTCTAAAATTCGGTCACAATAGAATTTTTCATAAGGAGATGTTATTATATATTTTTAATTTTGGCTCTGTCAGACAATACAAAATTTTGGCCATTGGATAAATCAGTTTAATGTTATCCATAAATTCGGATTCGAATATTGGATGGATGCGAATTTTTGAATATCCGTTTACAGCGCTATGTATATCTCACAACCTATAACTAATTTTTTCAAAATCTTTATATTGAAACAGTACCTTTATCTAGTTGTTAATAGCCAGACTCCATTTTCTTTTGACTCTCATAAAGAATAGTCAGGTTAATATTACTGACACACGTAAGCTATTTAAAATCTGCATCATTTTTCGTGGACTACACACAACCACACAAACAGACAATATCTGGCCAAATTTATGGCTAATGAAAAAAACTTTTAATCAAACTCATGTTGAAAAACAACAATAATAATCTTTTAGCAGAATCATTTATGCATATATTTTTTTCATCTGAGTATTTTAAATATTCTGATTGAAGATAGATGCTAATAGATTTTGTGTGTATTCTAACAAATATGATTTGTGATATTCATCATAAAAGGGATACATAGAATATTTAACATCACGAGTATAAGTAATAATACTTATCTTCACTGAAAAAAACAAATGCTTTGCCTCCATTGAGTTCTCCGCGTGCGCAAGAGGCATTACACAATCGGAATCACGAATACCTCCCCAGCGGCGGCGTCAAATGTAAGATATGAGTCTAGATTTGGGGAAGCGTTGCATTTAGAGTATTTTACACTTGGACAACATTGTTGCTCCTACGTATTCATCTCTTCACAGAATCAAAGTCTACGTAGTTTGAGGGTCCGTACGATGTGCCGAGAAAATTCAGTTCTTGGGTGGTATTGGTGTTTTTGGTGTGCGGTGGGTGCCAAATCCGTCTAACGGCCTACAAACGCCCATATATCATGTAAAATACATAACACTCATTATGAAACCATGAAAATCCGCTCGTCACTATCAAACCTGTGGAAGAGCTCAAGAGGTCCGTGGTGGAGAAAAGTTAGACTTCCTCTCCTTACCTTGCCCCTAAGACCATAATCCATCCAAATGAGGGGGAAGCCATCTTTTTATAGAAAAAGTTTCCAAGGGGGCTTGGCACACGCCATCTTTTCTGTGGAGTTAAGTGTCCAATATTTATGGTGCCACTTGTCACAATATATGTGGTGGCATCTCAAATAATTAATTTAAATCACTACTGGAGTATTGTCTAGTTAAATTCGTCAAACTCGTGGTATATTAAATCGCGTGTAATAATATCTCAGCCTGTGTAGGGTATGAATTGTATTAAAACTTAATAAATATAAATTAATATATGATCAAATCTGTGGGGTAATTTTGTTACAGTATTGGTGGTTAATTTCTTTAAACCAACCCACTCTATAAAGAGAATGAACATAGATGGCAGATAAGGTCTTGATGATTAATTTTATATATGAGTTTTAAATCTTGAATTGGTGATAATTTCCATGTTAAATTTACATTTATATCAGCAGGAGTGGGTTATATAATTGATCTACGAACTAAATTTCTGGAAATTTGGGTATGAAAAACCCTAAAATTGAAGTTAGAGGATTGGGGATGGATCTCGCCTAAGAAAGAGGGCTTCAGGTACATCCTCTGGAATCTGGTTAGAACCCCGTTCGAACGACCTAGTTTTCCATTCAGATGAGGTATTGTTTTTCGTTAGAACAAGATGGGTGTTTGGTCCGAACGACTCGTGATTTTGGGTTAGGTTTGGATCGGGAAATGTTTCGGTTATTTTTGTGAACTCGAGCGAGTACATGGGAGATTATCCCAGTGAGTGGATACTTAAATAAATATATGTGTTTCGTAACATTAGTGGGAATTTAATAATTAACTAGGGTGCTCTAATGAGGGACTAGTTAAATAAAAAAATAGGAAGTTGGATAGGGTTCAGGTTTTGGGTGAAACGTGCGCGGGGGATACACGTGCGGGTTTGGTAGTTATTATATATACATATTAGAGGGATATATATATATATATATATATATACACACGAATGTGTGTATGCTACTCGCTTGTTAAATATACCTACTCGGTAGTGCTATCGAAGGAGGTTGCATGTAGTGGATAGTCGACCCTGGCATTGATTAGTGGGTGTTGGATTAATTCCACAGGTCATAGTACTGTTGCACAACCACTATACATATGTGAGGATATGTGTTGGTTTGAGTCCGGTTGGGTGTCATGTGATATGGTAGCAACCCTAGGGCATATGGCTATGACCTCCTCCATTTTATGTGTATCCATTTGGGATCGGTGGTGAGATTTCGATCCGGATGCTATGTGTGAGGCGTAATGCCTGGAACCAAATAACACAAGAGAAATGAATCCTGCGAGTCTAACTCTGGGGATATGATTATACGTATATAATGAGAGATGTCTATGTATATTTATATGATGTAGCATGCATATCTATTTATAGCACGTGTGTAGTAGTGTTTGTTATCTCGTTATTATTGGGATTATAGCAAGTGTGTCTCTAAAATAGTATTTATAAATGAATATCTATCGAAGGTAATTAGACATAGCTAATAGAGAGTATTATCAGGGTTGATATTGCATAGCAATTGTATATCCTAGTTAGATCGAGTAGTATAATTAGGATAAATAGTATTTTAGAGACGCACTGGATATAATTATTAGAATGACCCAGGACCATGACTTAATTATTGGCCAATGCGGACAAGATTATGAACGTCGAGGAGGCTATGGATGCCAAGGAGTTAATCCACTCCAAGACTATCATTAGCAAGATCTTGAAGAAAAAAGAGTAAAAAAATAAGAAGGCGGACAAGCCGAAGAGATACAAGAAGTATACTCCTCTAAAATTTGGCTTTTACCATATTCTCAAAGAGATTCATATGATCAAGGACCTGAGATGTCCCCAAAAAAATGAAAGCTCGTGTAAACATAAGAGATAAGAAGAAAATAGTAGGATTTCCACATGGTTCACAACCACAACACAAATGATTGTTTGTCCCTGAACAAAGAGATTGAGAATTTGATCAGACAGGGCACACTATCAATATTTGTGGACAAAAGAGGCTAAGAAGATCATAATGATGAGCAAAAACCCAAGAGACGAACAAAATCCCCTTTTAGGAAGGTTTATGAGAAAAAAAGAGGCATTAATGATGATTCAAATGATGACCCAAATCGGCCCAAGAGACAAAAGGAGCCTGCTCGCATGGGATTTCTTTTGGGTGTAACTTTATTGCAGGATAAGACACTGTAGGTGGAGATAAACCCATAGAAAATAAAGAGTACCTCAATGAGGCAAAGTATTGTGCTCACATTAGGTAAATCAACCTAACCAGCACTGTATATAATCTCCCAATGGAGGTAAACAAATATCTCTTGGTGGTTATTCTCTCTAAAGATGATCTATCAGGTGTGCTCTACCCTCATAACGACCCCCTGGTTGTCATGATGATGGGGCATGAGGGTAAGGTGGAGAGAGGTTTTGTTGTTCATGGAAGTTCGATCAATATATTTTTTTATAGTTTCTTTAAAACATTAAGAGTGAGGAATATCAAACTTGAGTCATACTATAGACATATCATCGGCTTATATAGGGAGAAGGAATATCCTTTGGCAATGATTGAACTTGAATTTGTGATCGGCTCTTGGCCAATGTGTCTAACATAAAAGATCCATTTCTTCATCCTAGACACTAGCGTCCATTCATCATATAATATTATCTTCGATAGGGTAAGGTTAAAGAAGTTCGGGTCATTTCCTTCTAATCGACACCAACGTTAGAAGTTACCCACTCACTATGGGGTTGGAGGGGTAAAAAAGATCCAGGTCAAATCTAGAGAGTGCTACTACACCTCAGCCGAGCAGGAGGAGAAAAAGAAGATGGAAAAAACCTACCAGATCAAGACGTTGGATCCACAAGATGAGGATAAATTATTCAAAGGATAAGTTATGGAGAAAATCTAACCGATTGTTCTGGACGACGAGCATCTAGAAAGGACTACTCAGATTATCTCATCCTTAGATCATATCTTCAAAAAGGATCTAGCAAAAGTTTTGAGACAACAAAAGGGTGTGTTTCCTGGAGCCATGAGGATATGCTAAGGATTAATGAAGAGTGTAAGGATAAATTTCCAAATGAGTCAATTTATATGTATTAGCGTAACTCCGGACAATACATTTTGATTTATAGGTTAAAACTTGAGTTAGTGAACTTTTAAGCCCATGACATATTTGTTGAAGACGTAATGGCTAAGTTAAAGAGATCACATCACCATGCCATGTCTGGTGATAAGTTTTGTCATTAACGTTCCAAGCATCTCTCGGGTATGAATGCATATTTTATGTTGAGCCTTGGATACTTTTTATTATTGGGTGTTGGGATTATTTTAAAATGTTTTAAAATGACATTATATCTTTCAGAGAAAAATATTTTACTTTTTCATGGTCATTATAATGACTTTCATAAATCGTTCGAACGGGGTTCCTGTCCCATTCAAACGTGATATTAAATGAGGTTAATTTCTTAAAGCTTTTGCCTTTCTAGAATCTTTTTCGATAACTCGTTCGAAGGTTGTTCCAACAAGATTGGTACCCTCGTTCGAATGACCTTCTAACGAGGATTTTTTTCCTTGGGCTCTTTGTATTCTCGTCATATATTTCAACCTATACCATTTAAACGAGAAGCAATATGTCGTTCGGATGAGAATGGTACCCCATTCGAACGATCGGGCACATTTGATAAAAATGCAGTTTTTCTGACACTTTTTGCTCGACCCCCACTCTTCCTTTTCCATCCATTTTACGTAGTGTGAGATTCCGTTTTAAAACAAACTTTTTTTATCCTTTGAGAAAATATATTCTTTCTAAAAATTCCAAGAAGGTTTGGTTAATCATTTATGATTAATCTTCAAAAACATAAACCCATGTTTACACCCAATTAGTTTAGATCCAAGATTCTTCATATATATATATATATATATATATATATGTATGTATGTATGTTTTGAGATCGAGTTTTTTGGCATCGTAGTTTATTCTCTACATTTGTGAGAATTATTTCTTACAAAATATGTTGTGCTTGATAGTAAATACGGGGGACTTCGTGTGTGTGACAGTTTCTGAGCCTTATCCAAAGCATGTGTGGACTCACACGCAGTTATGGTTTTGCAGGTGGACTATTGCATGTCACTGAGAAGAGGTTGAAGGAATGAAGGGAGTCAAGGCTTACAAGGGGATCGAGTTAGTCCTGTAAGTTTTCTGTAGTATCCTTTTATAAGTTCGTACTTAGTGGACTTTATGTGGCTGGATCCTCTGAGATTTTTCCCATTTGGGTTTTGCTTGTACATCGGGAGTTATGGTGGATTTATTATATCTTTCAATACTCACCTATATGTATGCATAGGTTTAAGATAAAATCTGATTATTCACAACTCATTTAAATTGGTGAAACGTTTAACTTTGGGTTGATTTGTTTAGTTTAATATTTGTTTGGTGTTTGATTAATTTGAATTAATTTTGTTTGAAAAAATTAATTTGAAAAAGTTCTTTTAAAACTCGATTTGTTTAATATTGGAACCATCCCATCACGATATTTACTGCTTCAGATTGGCATCAGAGCGGGTACATTTAAATATCGGGTTAGATCTTGTTTCGGCTTGAATATGGAAAATTTGCCATTTTAGAGGTTTCCAATGTTTTATGGTTCTAACTATGCGTATTAGAAAGCGCATATGAGGTTGACACTTAAGTCGTTAGATGAGTGGTTTTGGTAAGTGGTTGTTAGAGAATGGTCCCCACCAACGTGTTTAGTTAGTGAAGTTCATGTTCTTAAACTCGTAAAAAGATTTAATGCAAATGAGCGTGGTTTAAATGCTTTTTTTTATTGTGGTCACACTAGATGATTTCTGCCATATTATGACATGTGAAACGTCAAAAGAGGCTTGGAACATACTCCAACTCATCCATGAAGGTATATGTGTTGTTAAGGCTTCCAAACTCCAAAAACTCATCACTTAGTTTGCAATGATTAAAACGGGTGAGAGTGAATCCTTTGATGAGTTATATGCTAGATTGTCTGATATTGTGAACTCATATTTTAACTTAAAAGAGAAAATGCCCAAAAATTGTGTTATCAGAAAATATTAAGGTCCTTACCTGATAGATTTTATCCTAAAGTAATGGTGTTAAACTTTTTGGGCACATTAGACTCTACGAAACTCGAAGAACTTTTAGGTGATCTTCAAACCTATGACCCAGATATGTTTACCTCCAAAAAGTCTACGAAAGATAAGGGAACTACTTTGAAAGCCCAGAAGGAGGAAACACAAGTCTTGGATGATGAGTCTGACATTGATTCCATTGATTTTATTGTGTTTACTAAAAGTTCAGAAAATTTCTTAAGTTTAATAAAGAGAAATTTATAAATGATTATAAGAAATTTTATAAGTCAAAGTATAATAAGGTCGCTATATTCCCAAAGAATCGTAATAATAATCTTAAGAGGGATGAGTCGAATAGGTGTTGTGGGTGAGAGGGGTAAGGCAGCTGAGTGTCCTATTAAACTAAGGAATAAGGGCAAAAAACCCATTGCATATAATTCCACCCTTAGTGATAGTGAACCAAAAGAGGGTCTCGATTCCCCCATTGAGCACAACTTCACCGCGTTCATGGATAGTCATGTAAGTTTTGATGATGAATCTTCCCATGAAGATAGTTCTTACATGACACTTCCAAAACCATAATTTGTGAATCTCAAGTGCGTGATGGTAGAGAGAGTGGAGAAGAGAGTGAGAATGAAGAAAATGAGGAGGAGGAGAGTGAGATCCAAGTTTCCTTCCGTGAGTTGTATGCATAATCATTGAAATTAAAAAAAAACTTAAAGTTGGAAGCTGGGGGTGAAAGAACGTGCCACATGAAATGATGAGACTGGTGCTTTAATTGAAGATCTTAGGGCATATGAGATGACTCTTCGAGAGAAGATAGAGTATGTTGAGGATGAGAGATATAGTCTTCGATGTTTAATGGAGGCTATGAAGAAAGAGATTCTATAGTTTGAAGATTATAGGCATTTACTTGAGTTTAGGATAGTGGATACTGAAGAGAGACTAAGAGACTCAAGTCGTGTCAAATTTGATTTGGGGTCTAGGTCTAAAAATTTGGATAAGATGTTAGGAACCATTCAATTAAAAAAATGAGAAATGAGCTATTGGCTTCGATATTCAAAATACTTCTGCTAATAAAGCCAAAACTATGATTTTGAGAGAATCAACCATTGCTAAGAACGTTAAAAAAGATCAACCCTTAGGTAACATTCCACGTGTCTTTACATATACACATTGTAATAGGAAGAGTCACCGTAGGTGCTTTTATTTTGATCTTAAAAACGGTCCTAAGAAGTCTAAATCTAGATTCACCAAGGTTCCCAAAGCCCAAGAATATCATGTTTCACCTTTGTACATTAGGAAATCTGATTTAGGTGCTTTACATGAGCAACTTCTTGATTCTCGAATGCTTGCACATGATAATTTCCATGCTAAATCTAATGGTTGAATGTGTTCACATGTTTACATACATTAGCCTTTGTACTTCACGACATATGTGTTTTTAAAGTCTTTTGTATTTTTTTCCATTTATTGAGTCCTATTAAAAAATAAAAAAAGATTTTGTTTGTCTTTTGAGTTGCCCCTGTTTTTAAAATTTAAAAACACAATTTTTTTTTTTGTTTATGTGTTGTTTAGTTTTACACATTTTGTGTGCCCTATCCTTATGTTTGAATCCAATATCATTCCATGTATCCATGTGGCTAGAACTTTTGGTTATGAATGTCAATGCTTATTGGATTCTCTTTGTATATGCCTCCCCACACACATGCACAATATTTTTTGAACTTTAACTTCACATTCTATATTTAATCTAAGTGATATGGTCTCCCATCAATCTCGTCATCTACATATCTTTTGACTATTGGGGATTTGTGCATGTAAGAACCATTGTCCAGGAGTCTGTTGTTTATTGAAAAATATGATTGTGCACGAGAAAGGACTACATAGGGAATAAATCTCCTTTGTGGGAAAACCACCATTGGAAAGAGCCTAAAAATTAAGAGGCAAAAGAAAAAAATAAATTGTCAAGGCCATGTTTTTAATATTGATCATTAAAATTAGTATCTTTAAAATATTTGAGTTAAAATGATATATATTTAGTTTTGAGGGTGTTTAATTCGAAGATCAATGGGTTTGCACAATGAATCTTGGTTATGCTTAAAATACCATGACACTATTCAATTGTAGAATCTTCAAAATTCTAGGCTTATGTGCATTAAGCTTGTTTGTTATTTGAGTTCACTTTATCTTGTCACTTGAGGCTAAATCAAAGTTTGACAAAGTTTTACGATTAAATAGAACTCCTTGAACATGTTTAAGTGATTGGGTCATAATTCTTTTATATATATTTCACACCCCTTCACTCTGTTTACCACATGTTTATTTAGACACATTTATGCCATATGAGTTTGGAAACTTATTGTATTTAGTATCGTGTGTCGTGGTTATACCTGTATATGTGTGCATATACTTCATTAATATCTTTTGCATATTTATATATATGCTATCATTTGTTTTGAGTCTTTTATATATACGATTGCTTCTAGTCTCTATATTCCATCAGTTTAAAGATACATTTCATTATGGTATGCTATTTGTTCATATTATTATTTATCTTGTTGCTTGTTTTATATTGGTTTCACATGCTTCTCTTAGTGCATTCTAGTTGATATGATTTTGTTATAGTATCATATATGTTATTCATGGTTCCTTATCTTGTATCATTATACACCATTGCATGATATACTTTCTTTTCTTTTATGCTTATCCCTTGTTTCATTTAGGAGGAAATTTGGTTTAATTGGAGAAAAATTAGTTATTTTATGCACCTTAATCTTTGTCTATTCTGAACAAAAATGGGGACAAATGGTATCTAACTCTTTTCATTTAGGGAGATCTTTTACTTAAGGGGAGATGTCCTTACTTAGGTAGATATTGTTAGACAAAGGATGAGGGTTTTTTCTGCAAATTTATATAGTTATATTCTCTATACATTCGATGGTGTGTTTTAGTGTGAAAGTTTACTTCCACACGACAAAGTTTTCATGCAAGCAAAGCTACTTATAGTATGTGTCTGTCAAGCTTCTGTACTTTTTCTTTTTTGAGGTTGGGATTGAGTCATTTAAATGAGCTTGACGGTCCATAGGTGTATTTATTTTTGGTTTTGTTCAGGAATAGACAAAGGGGGAGATTTTTAAGAAAAAATTTCAAATTGAGTAAATTTGTATGTATTGGCTTAAATCCGGACAAAAAATTTTGAGTCATAGGTTCTAACTTGAGTTAGTAGCCTCAAGACTATGATATTTTTTGAAGACATAATGGCTAAGATGAAGAGATCACATCATCATGTCGTGTATTGTACCATTTGTCGTCCTCAATATTCCAAGGATCCCCCATGTATGAATGCATATGTTATGTTGAGCCTTGAATACTTTATTATTAGGTGTTAGGATTATTTTAAAATGACTATATTTTTTAGAGAAAATATTTTACTTTTTGTAGGTCGTAAGAATGACTTTTCATATGTCGCTCGAATGAGGTTCCTCTTATGTTCGAAGGAGATATCAAACGAGGTTAATTTTTGAAAGTTTTGGCCCTTTTAGAATCTCATTAGATAACTCGTCCGAAGGCCATTCCAACGAGATTGGTACCATCATTCAAATGACCTTTTAATGGGGATTTTTTTAATTTCCTTAGGCTATTTGGAATCTCTTCAGATATTTTGTTCTATACCTTTTGAACGAGAAGCAACACGTTGTTTCGAACAAGAATGCTACCTCGTCAAAATAACCGGGCGCATTTTTCAAGTGCGGGATTGCAGTTTTAAAACAAATTTTTTTATCCTTTGAGAGAAGATATTCTTTCCAAAATGTCCAAAAAGGTTTGGTTAATCATTTATGATGAATCTTTAAAAACACGAACCCATGTTTACACCCAATTAGTTTAGATCCAAGATTATTGATATATATATATATATATATATATATATATATATATATATATATATGTGTGTGTGTGTGTGTGTGTGTGTGTGTGTGTTTTGAGATCGAGTTTTTTGGCACTATTTTTTATTCTCTACATTATTAATTATTTCTTGCAGAAGATTGCATGCTTGTTGGTACATACAATGCACTTTGTGTGTATGATGTTTGCTGAGCCTTATCGATAGATTTCGAGGCATGTGTGGACTCAGATGTTGTTGCATCTTTGCAGTTGACTACTGCATGTCAATGAACATAAGTTCAAGGAAAGAAGAGTATCAAGGCTTGCGAGGGCGTCGAGTCTGTATTATAAGTCTTCTTTCGTGTCCTTTTGTAATTCCGTACTTAATGGACTTTGTGTGGTTGGGCCATCCGAGGTTTTTACCATTTAGGTTTTCCTCATACATCAGGTGTTGTGGTTGATTTATTTTATCCCACAATACTCACTTAGATGCATGCGTAGGTTTAAGATAAATTTGATTAGCAATAACTCATTTAAATTGGTGCAACGTGTAACTTTGGGTTAATTTGTTTAGTTTAATATTTATTGTGTTTTATTTATTTGATAAATTACTTTTAAAACTCGCTTTGTGTAAATATTGGAACTATCCCACCATGAATATTTGCCTAGTTACAGTGTTCATTTGTCATGAATTAAGCACAATGAATGATGCTAAACTCGTGGAACAAAGATGACATGTCTTTAGTTAAGAAAAGAACATGGTTGAACAATATGAGGTTGAGAAGTTTCAAAAGGTGAACTTCATAGAATATGCCAAGTATCCAGAATGGCTCTCCAACATGGTCATGGTCAAGAAGCAAAATGACTACTGGCTCATATGTGTTGACTTTATCGACCGGAAAATAGTTTGCCCTAAAGACCATTATCCGTGACCTATGATTGACCATTTAGTCGATGTTAATCTAGGGAATGAGTTTTTCTGCTTCAAGTATGCTTATTCTGGGTATAACCAAATCAAGATCAAGCTAGAAGATCAGGTGAAAACTTAGTTCATCATTGGTCGAGATACCTACTACTATAGTGTTATGCCTTTTGGGATAAAAAATGATGCAGCAATGTACCAAATATTGGTGAGCAAAGTGTTTGAAGACTAGATTGATAAGAATATGGAGGTGTATATTGATGATATGATCACAAAAATAAAAAATTCCACCGTCCACATCATAGATTTGGGTCAAACTTTTGACGAGATTTAGAAACACCAGTTGAAGCTCAACCAGACAAAGTGTGTCTTCGGGGGTAAAGGAAATGATGTTCCTGGGATAAATAGTTAATCAAAGAGGGATTGAGGCCAACCTCGATAAGATTCAATAACTAATCAATATGTGTTCCCAATGATAAAGAAATAAGTCCATAGGCTAACTGGACGTGTGGTAGCATTGAACATGTTTATTTCCAGAGCCACTAACAAATGCCTTCCATTTTTCAAAGTGTTGCGAAAAACTTTTGAATGGAACAATGAGTGTGAAGATGCATTCCTAAAAATTAAATGGTATTTGGGGTCTTCACCATTTCTTTTAAGACCTGTTTTGAGTTAAAAGATTCATCTATACTTGGCCATATCTGAATTTGCGGTCAGTTCGCCTCTAGTACGACAAGAAGATGGGGTATAAATACCAATGTATTACACCAGTAAGTCATACAGTGGAGGAGAAATATGACACCCTATGTTGGAGAATCTATCATTGGTCGTAATTAAAGATTCTAGAAGGATGAAGTTGTATTTAGAGCCCATACCATTGTTGTCAATACAGACCAGCCTTTGTGCCAAGACATTCATAAAATTGAGAAATCAGGAACACTGATGGCTAGGACCATGGAATTATGAGATTGTGACATTTGGTATGAACCAAGAATGGTATCGTGGAAAATTTTATCACCGAATTCACTTATCAAGAAAAACCTTCCTATCAGATTTCTATAAAAGAGGGCTCAACAGCAAATGTGGCAAAGCAGACTTCCACAGAAGATAGCTTAACCACAGAGCAGATCGAGTGGACTTATTCAAATGATAGCTCACCAGTTCAACCACATAAGAAGACTTATATGGGAGATATATCGGCCATTAATTCGACTGACCATAAATTGGATGTACCAGAGTCATCGTTTAAGCAAGAAGAAATTGCTCATGACTTGGTGCAAATAAAAAAATTATTTAAATATCGAATCTTTATTGAGGGAGATTTCGAAGAGGATTCTCTTGTCTAGAATTTTTTTATAGATGGCTCATATTGTGCCACTGGTAGTGGAGTGGGTTTAATAATTATAATGCCATATGACATCGATGTGGAATATTACCTTAGATTCTAATTTGAGGCCTCTAATAATGAGGCAAAGTATGAGGCTCTCATAACGGGGTTTGAATTGTCGCCTTCTTGTAGTGATTTTTAGATCATGTTAAAATAGGTATTGGGAATTTATAAGGAAAGATAGGAGTTTGTAAAAAAATACTTGGCTAAAACTAAGGGGTGGTTAGAAAAATTCCTTGCGATTAGTATATCAAAATTCTTAGGGTAGAAAATTCCCGAGCGGACACACTTACTCGATTTCCATGTGGTATAAGAACAAAGCAAAGAAGAACGGTTCTAGTGGAAATCCTAATGCATCGGAGTATCGATGAAAAGATTGGCAATGTTCTGGAACTAGACTTGGGGCCATTCTGAATGGATCCACTACAAGCATATCTAGAAACTGGCATTGCCTCATCAGACCATAAAAAAGTAATGAGACTTCGGTATGTAGCAATGAGGTAAGTGGCAGAAGGAGGAATCTCGTTCAGAAGAGGGTTCATCATTTTATTACTCAAATGTATCCACCCAGGCGAAGTCAATGACTTGATTAAAGAAGTGAATGAAGGTTCTCGTGGAGAAAATTTAAGAGGAAGATCGTTAATGAAGTGAGTGACCACATAAGGCTATTGCTAACCCATTATAAAGGCTTACTGCACAAACTATAAAAGGATATGTGATAAGTTCCAAAAATATGCTTCAATCCATAGGACTCAAGGGGCATCGCTCATGCCGATCACACCCCCTTGTTTATTTGCAATATAAGGAATAGATCCAGTCATTCTACTACTAAAAACCAGAAGAAGATTCATGTATCTAGTGGTGGCAGTGAATTACTTTACTAAATGGGTAGAGTCTAAGACCGTGGTACATATGAGAAAGTCTTCCACTTTATCTGGAAGAATATTATTTTCCATTATAGAATGCCATACACATTCACCACTGAAACTATACTCAGTTCGATAATCAAGAGTTCAAATACCAATGCGTACACTCTAAGATCCAGAAACTTCACTCAGTACTTGGTCATTCATAATGTAATAGACATACGGAAGTGACTGACAATACTCTGCTAGATGGAATAAAGGAAGGATTGGATGATGCAAAGGGAAACTAGATTAATGCATTCCAGAGTGTCCTCTAGGCATAATGGATAACGTCGAGAACAATAACTGGAGAGACACCTTATATGTTGGCTTTCGGAACAAAAGCAGTGGTTTTGATAGAAATTCATCTGCCCGATCACCATGTCCTTAAATTTGACTCACTAAAGAGAGATCTAATGAGAAGGCTGGATTTGGATTTAATGGAAGAAGTCAGTGAATATATGGCACTTTGAGTGGAAGCATACGAACAACAGAATGCTCAGTTTTTTAATAAATAGTTAAACTGTTACACCTGATGTTCTGTATAATGTAATGCTAAAATATCAATAATAATTTAAGAGGAAAGAAAATAGAATTTTATTTATGTGTATGCATAACATCTTATTACATAGCTTGGAGTCTCCATAAAATAGAAATAAACAAGTATATTCGAAATAGTCATAACACAAAAACAAAATGAGGACTAAAAAGGTCACATAAGTTAGTAAGTTGTGGTGAAATTGTTCTAGTGGGTGCTACCATCTTTTCTAGTTACCACCCCACACATACGTAACCGAAAATGTTTTCCTTCATAAGACTGAATAAAAATCCAGTGGGGCGGGAGTATTTCTCCTTTTTCGAGTTCATTTTCCATCTGGAAGGGAAACAAATAAGAAAAACTTTGCCAATTAGATAATTTTATTTCTATAACAAGTGTATATATGTGAGTATGTTAGATAGCAATGAAGTATCAACAATATGTCACAATTAAAATAATTTGGAACAAACTGGGATATCAATAGTAATGAACTTGGGTATATGGAGTTTTGTTTATATTTGTAGGAATAATATGGTGATTATAATTGGATATGTGTTTTATCAAGTCAGAAGGATAAGGTTTAGAGTATCACATGATAACCCATAATTATCGATTATAGAGACTTCAAATGTGTAGCAATACTCTTATAATAACATCCAAAACCTTTGGCGATATAATAAACCAAAAACCTTTGGTGAAGTAACCAACTAGGCACACTAACTAGAGTGTCCCTCATACGTATGTAGTAATAATCCATGCAATTGAACATGTGAGGTCTACATGACAAATAGTGCTTCTGTGGGTATACCAGAAGTCTATTCCCTAAATTATAATGTATGCTACTGGGTTTAAATGAATCATAACTTGCATGAAATTATAGGGTTTGGGTTTAATCGGATAAGGATTGAATTAATATTCATAGTATTTATGAACTACACAAAAGATTTCATAAATGAGAATAAGAGCTCAAGGGCTATCACACAGTGAGATAAACAAATGCTATAAGTCAAGGGTGAAAGTTCAAAAATAATATCAAATTAGAATCACCAACTTTTTAATTTCAGGTGAATTGTAACAGATCTTCGTTCCCACGGGCGTAAACTAGGTATTTGAAATTATGGATATTACAAATGTTTTGAGTATTAAGGAAAAATAGATTTGTAAGTGAAAATTAAGGTGAAAAAAATTATTTACAGTGTAATTTTTAGTGCTGGGATTAAATATATAATTATGAAAAGTTTAGATTTTTCTCTAATTTCCCCATTTCCATTCATTTTTGGAATTGGAGATAAGGGACATTTTTGTTGTATATATGGAAAATGACATATTTTTAAATTTGGGGTTATTTTGAAATAATTGGAAAATCCAGGGGTTAAAATGAAAATGAAATTTTTGGTTTTTCAACTCTTAAAACTGTTTTCGCGAGAAACCGATTTTTGGAAAACCAAATAGGGTTATGTAATCTAACATTTTGACCAGAAAAATAAAATAAAATTTTTGAAAAAAATCTCATAATTTTTATATTGGAGACACGCCCTCATGCGCTGGATCAAAGTCCAGATGTGCCTAGATTTGATTTCACTCTTGAACATGTATTACATTTCATCTCCTACCTTTGTTTTGTTGACTTTAGGGTATGACAACTTTGACCTTAAATTCAAACAGTTCTAGAATACCATTTAGGTTTATTGTTGAATGAAAATTGTCTAATTTGTTAGACGAATCCAACCATACTAGTTTCAAGCATTGAGGTTAACTGGTTCAAGCTATTCATTTTTTGTAAAAATGTCTTAAGTTTGACTTTATCATTTGTGGCTTTAGGCTATGATTCAAGCTACATCATGGTGATATGATGATCTCGAATCAAAATGTAGTCGAATTGGTTTGGTTTCAAAGTTTTTGTTTATCGCAGCTCTAGAATTTTATTTCTGAAACTTCCATGTCCGTATTTTTCAAACTTTGACTTGGGGTATTAAAACTCATTTTGCGTTGAATTAAGCTTTTCATCAAGGTTCCTTAGACCCATGTCTTGAGTTCTCCCATTTTGAAACTGGTTCAAAGTCAAAATTACAGGTTTCACCATTAAAACTCAAGCCTTAATGGATGTTCTAGATATTCAAGCATTTTTAGTGCTTTTGCCACGTTAAAACTTACATGCAAGCTCATATTTATAACCAATGAATGCTAAGAAACTTAAACAAAGGAAAAAATAGAAATGCTACATAAAAACATAAAAATACCAAAATTCTAGAAATTTTCTTTGTGTTTTCACTATGGTAGTATATCTTTTTACAGTGGTTGAGGGGGGTTTATATTGCTTGTGAAGGGGGAGGGATTGTTGAAAAAAGGTGGATACTTACCATGGTTTGGTTAAGTTTTACCAAGGTACCATGTGGGAGGATATGGGTACCTTGTGTTTTCCCAAGTGGTACAACTGCTCATAAGGCAGCGAGCTAGCCAAAATATTCAGGTGTTAAGTGATAATAGTTTTTGTTTTAATTTGGGTCCGTAAGTAATATATAAGGTTAATTTAGGAATAATCACACACTCTTTTGAAAGTTTAGGGGGTAAATATGTAAGTATCCAAACTTGTTGGGTTAAATTATGTAATTGATACAAAATACCAATACTATGATTTAGTTTTGTGTTTAAGTATGGGTTATAAGAGTAGGATGTTGTTGAATAATAAGTTTTAATGTTTTCACGAGTTTTTTTAGTAATTTTGAAACTTTGAGGGTTACTGAGGTAATTATCTTAGTCTTTGGGTTATATATCAATTATAGGTTGGTTTGTTACATTCTTCCTTCCTAAAAAAAATCATCCTCGAAATTCCCTTCAAAGAGTGCGGTATAGTGTATTCTCATAGATTGTTTCGTTTCCCATATTATTTCTTTTGTACCATAGTGTTGACAAAGGATCTTTACTATTGGAATGTTTTTTGTCAAAGAACCTTGTTTTTCCAATCAATAATTTTGAATTTTTTTTTCATGATTGAATTTTACGGATATGCCTTCCTTGGTAATAATGTGATTGTGATGAGGTATGTAATTCCATAGTTGTGAAACATGGAAAACGTCATGTCTATTGGGAAATTATGGAGTTAGTTTCTAAATGGTAGGCTACCAATCCTATACATTCGATGATTTTAAAAGGTCCAATATAACGAGGTGCTAACTTCACTTTCTTTCCAAACTGAATAATACTTTTTTATGGGGACACTCTTAAGAATACTGATTGTCTATACGAAATTCCTAGGGTTTCCTTCTGTTATCAGCATAGCCATTTTGTCGGCTTTGGGCTGAATGTAATCTTTCTCCAATGATTTGTATTTTTTTCGTAGTTTCATTTATAATTACGGGTCCAAAGGTACTGTTCTCTTTGGATTCTTTCCAACATTAGGGTAAACGACAGGGTTTACTATATAAGGTCTCATAAGGAGTTGCTTGAATAATGGTTTGATAGCTGTTACTGTAGGCGAATTCGATTAAGGTGAGATGATCATTCCCATGTACTAAAAAAGTTTAGAGCCCAAGCCTGTAGCATATCTTTGAGGGTCTGAATTACTCTTTTAGATTGACTGTCGATTTAGGGATGTAAGGCAGTGCTTAGATAAAGCTTGGTTCGCATGGATTTTTGTAGTACTTGCCAAAATCTTCCTATGAATCGGGGATCTCGATTGGATACAATGGATAATGGTATTCTAGGGAGTCTAATAATTTACCAAATATAAAGCTCACTGAGTTTTTGAATTGAATTAATAGCTCTCGTTGGTAGAAAATAGGCAGATTTAATAACTCGGTCGATAATAACCTATATTAAATTATTACCTCGAGATGTTCTAGGTAATCCACTAATAAAATCCATCATAACTTGATCCCATTTCCATTCGGGAATAGGGAGTGGTTGTAATAATCCTCCGACATGCTGGTATTTAATTTTTACCCGTTTGCAAGTTAAACATTTTTCCATTAAATTGAAGATATCCTTCTTCATACCTTACCACCAATACTGTTGCTTGAGATTCTGATACATTTTCGTTCTCCCTGGATGAATCATAAATCTTGAATGATGACCTTCCTCTAATATTTATTTTCGTAAGGAGGGGTCTACGGTGACACACAATCAATTCTTATATCTTAATCCTCTCTCGCAGTTATTTGACTAATCTCTCTCTTCTTTGTTTTCTTATAATCAATGCCTTTGGCTTTTTAGGAATTCATCATCTACTTGATATTCCAAAATTCTTTTGTGGAGGGTTGTGTGAGCGATGATATTTCTCAGAATGATTAGTTTTTTAGAATAATCTCTCTCAAGTTGTATTCTCTTATAGTAGCTAAAAACGTAAACATACTATTGAGCATTACTTTTGACTTTCGACTTAAACATCGGTAACTACGTTACCTTTCCCTTGGCGGTATAGTAAGTTAAATTTGTAATCCTCCAAAAACTCAATCCATTATCATTCTTTAAGACTTAGATCTTTCTAAATAAAGATATATTTTAGACTCTTGTGGTTAGAGAATACCTGAAATTCTTTCCCATAAAAATAACATATCCAAATCTTCAGTGCGAAGACTACCCCTTCGAATTCTAAATAGTGTACCGAGTAATTATGTTCATGAATCTTTAAGTGTCGTGATCCATACTCTATCACCTCACCTTGTTGCATTAACACAAATCCCAATCCTTATAACGAGACGTCAATATATACGTCATAACCAACATTACTAGAAGGAATAGTGAGGACTGGGGTTGTTGTTAACTTTTCCTTTACCATAAGGAAGGCTTGTTAACATTAGGGAGTCCACATAAATTAAACATCCTTTCAGGTTTGCTTCATCAAAGGTAGGGCAACTTTTAAAAAAATTTCCACGAAGCGTCCATAGTAACTTGCGAGTTAGAGAAAGTTTTATATTTCCGTAACACTCGTAAGTTGTTGCCATTTAAATACTTCCTTGGTTTTTATTGGGTCTACCTGTATAACTACTTTGGTGATCGCATGCCTGAGAAACTTTACCTCTTACATAATTAAATCACATCTTCTTTCCTTCGTATAAAGTTGGTGTTAGCATAAGGATTCTTGTACTATGTGCAAGTGCTCTTCATGGCCCTCTCTAGTCATAGAGTATATTAAGATATCGTATTTTTAGATGACTTTTAATTGATCCAATAAAGTTCAAAACACTCTATGCAGTCGGTCCATGAAAGTTGTTTTTGCATTGGATAATCTAAAGGACATAACCACAAATTCAAAATGGCCATACCGAGTTCGAAAGGCAATTTAAAGTATATTTTATTCTTTCACACGAAGTTGGTGATATCCAGATTGTATGTCAATTTTTGAAAATATTTTTGACCCTCGTAAGTGGTCAAATAGGTCCCCTATCCTGCAAAAAGGATATTTATTTTTTATGATTACCTGATTCAGTTTACGATAGTCGATGTGTAATTGAAATGACCCATCCTTATTTTTCACAGACAAAACTAGCGCTCCCCAAAAGGATGTAGTAGGCCAAATAAAACCCTTTTTTAACAAGTCGTCAAGTTGGGTTCTAAGTTCCCGTAGTTCCAATGGGGCCATACGATAAGGAGGTATCAAAATGGGGGAAGTCTTAGGTGACAATTTGATAACAAATTTGAGCTCTCATTGTGGGGATAGTCCGGGTAATTCCTTCAAAACTATATCTTCGTTATTATGTAAGATAGTAGGAGGAGAAGTATATCCTTTCTCATGAAGTTGAGAGACTACTGACTTGAAGTGACTCTTTCCTTGGAAGTAAAATGGTGTCCGATAATGTCTTTTGAACGTTACTATCTTTTCATGGAAGTTAATTTGAGAAAAGTTGGGTAATAAAATGTTCATTCCTATGATCAAGTCAAACTTCTTCCGATCTAAGTCTATCAAATATACTTTTAAAAATCTTGTCCCGATCTCTAGAATGTGTTGTTTACAAACTCTATTAGTGACCGTGATTTCTCTGGTTGAAATTCCCATGGATAACGGATATGCTAAGGGAATGGTAGATAATTATAATAGAGTTGTGAATTCATAGCCAATGAAAGAATGTATCGAGATAGAGTCAAATAATATGTGTCGAGATGTTATGAAGAGATATGTTAACTTCTACCACGTCGTAATAGTTTGAATTTTTTATTAGAAGAATGGAGAAATTTCGACCTCGAGTTCTAGTCATCGGTCTTGTCTATTTTCATGAAACCATTATTGAGGTGGTTGATTGTCAGATTTACAAATTGATATCACGAATGGGTTTCGATAAAATTGGTAGTTTTGGTTATTGACGAGGAAGTAAAATTTAGGGGATATGATTGGTGCAGGTTTGGGCATTGTGGCCTTATGTGTCCTACTCGGCTATACACATGGAATTGCATTCTAGATCCACTATTGCTATGATTCATTTGGCTAAAAACTTGATCGCACTTTGTTTTTTCATAAGGATGGTCTCATCGATTGGATTGGTTTCTAATAACATATAAGCTTCTAGGTGGTGGAGTTATGATTCGATTAATTCTTCTAAATGCCGAATTCCTTTCAATAAGGAAATCTAACTTTATAATTTGGTTAAAATCAAGAAGTTTCAATGGTATTATAGAAGCTATAATGTTGGTTTATGAGACACGTGATGATGCTAAGAATCAGCACCACCAGGTAAGGTGTTTCCAAACTCAATATATGAATAACAATGGCAGCACAGCTATATAAAGAGATAAGAGTGGGAGATGAGGATATGAGGAATCAACACCGGAATATAAGTGGTTCAGCCAATCTGGCCTACGTCCACTGTGAGTGTGTGTGTAATATCACTGAATGAAGGCACTAATGGCCATGGATACAATTCTCTCAAGCTTTCTTTCTCTACTGTATATTTAGACAGAGTTTTGGCTAGGGTTGAATAGATGGGGATCCTTTTGTAAGGTAGGGGATGACCCCTATATATAGTACCAAGGGGGTGTAGTGTACCCCCCATGCATGCAATGAGCATGAGTGTGATATCCTCACCAATGTGGGAGTGCCATCTGTCACTGTCACCTGTAAGGAATGATGATGAAATATTCTCCCCATGTGTGGAGAATAATCTTGTTACAACTGATTTGTGCCCAGGTGTCCTTATCCAAATGTCAACAGATGCTTGGCAGTCATATTGGTGAATGACCTCGGCCTGGGAGAGGCCGAGCTATAAAGGCTTGATGTTCGTTCAATCCGAGATGTGTCATAAGTAGTCTCAGCCTGATCTCAGCCGAGACATATGCTGGGGTCGGCCCGAGCTGAGGTTGGACATATAGCATGCTGATGATTACTATGTCTGCTCCTTGTCACCTCGGCCCAAGCTGAGGTTGGACTAGCTCCATGTTGAAGGTTATCAGGGCTCCTTGTCACCTCGGCCTACTCCTGGCCGAGGTTGCTATACCCAGGTACATGAGGATGCTGTTGATGCCTGCGATGCGCGTAGTGTCCATTGAAGTGTATATGGTAGTGTCGGCCTGGGCCGAGGTTGGTCTGGCCAAGGGATGGTATCGTGGGCCCATGGCCTACATGGGGTCGATCAATGTCTCGGCCATCATCTCAGCCGAGGTTGGTGTCTCTGGGCCGAGGTTACACTTGGGGCATATCAATCACCCCCCAGCCCTTAGTCGTATGAGAGAGCAAGTGGCTAGGGGATTGCTTCACCTCCGAGGCTTGTCCGTCCCAAGGCTAATATCTACATGACACCTGTCTCAATCTAGAGCGTGCAAACTTAGCTGGCGTGAGATGTCAGTTGTCCCTTGGGTTTCCCAAGGCAATGATGGGCCTTGGGAAGTGTGCCCAGGTATTTAAGGGTTTAAAACCTTCCTTTCTCTTTCTTCTTCCTCATTTCTTTCCCGCGCATGCTGAGTTCTTACGATTTTCTCTCTCTAAGCTCCTCCACTCAACGCCCTTCTGCAGAGGATTTCCCCTGGTTTTCTTGCGAGTTCTCTTCGTTTCATCCATCAATTCATCTTCAGGTACTTATCCCTTTCCATTTCATTTGTTTTTGGTATTTGGTTTGAATTTTCCGGCGAGATTTTGAGTTTTCCGGCGAGCTCCATTAACTCCGGCGAACTGTGTTTTCTTGAAACTCCTAAGTTTGATCTTTAGGCTTCTTCATTTTATAAGCCAAACGTGTTTGTAGCTTTAGGAGTTTTTCCCAAGTTTAGGGTCGTCCCAAGTTTTGGGTCGTCCTCTGATGCTCAGACCCCTGTACCAGCTTCTTGAGGACTTTCCTTCTCTTAGAGATAAGACCTTAGAAAAGATTAGGCAAATAGAGAGAGCTCAGGAAGAAGCTCGTAGGTTCCATGAGTTCCCTATTAGACCTATCTTTCCCCCACCTCTCAAGGTGGTATATCCTGATCCTCCTGAGAACTTTTATCAGACAGACGTCTCTGCGAACCCACTGCCGATGTCTGAGTCTGAGTCTTCCACCTTAGACCCCATGTCTGTGGACTCTTTCCAAGAAGCCATGGATTTTACACCTCGGACTGGTCAGGACCCTGACCAGGCCGAGGTCTCCAGCCGAGCTTCGTCCCAGAATGGCTCAAGCACCTCAAATTCTTCTTCAGAGGTCGAACTTCTTGAGCCAAATGTGGCTGTGCCACCCATTCTTGATGCCATCCCTCTATCGGCCGTTACAGGGGCTGAGTTCGCTTAGAGATTCCCTGGTCACCCGTCTACATCTGCTCCAGCCGACTATGAGCTTGACGATGATGAGGATGTTGAAAGTGATTTTGACATCTCTGAAGCAGCCGAGTTCGAGAGCACAGTCACCGAGGTGGACCTCCTGTGCTTTGGGTACTTATATTCCATTAGTCCTTCCATCAAGTTAAGGAGACCTCTGAGGGAAGAGAGGGTCTATCATGGCCGAGATGGAGAAATCTGCTTGTACGAGCAGATGTTTAAGTTAGGGTTTCGTCTACCCATTCATCCCATCATCAACTTGCCCCCCTCGCAGCTCTCTCCCAATGCTTGGAGAGTCATTATTGGGGCCATTATCTTGTGGAGGGCAGTCCACCACTCTGAACTCCCAGTTCCGATCTTTGCTGGTTGCTATGTCCCTACCTCGGCCAAAAATCATCCGAGCTACTATCACTTCGTGGCTCGGAGGCCTGAGAAGAAGATGATCCAGGTGACTCAGACCTCGAATCACAATTGGAAGCCCCAATATTGTTTCGCCTCAGGGCCAATGGAGTTCGGCTCATCTGTTCCTTCTTCCACTCTTGGGCCGAGGATACCCCTCAGATGGGGTAAGGTCACCATGTCTGCAAGGGCCGATCCTGGTCTAAGCCTTCAAAATATCCAAAAGGTGAAGGCCCTGCAAGATTAAGGGGCACACGGCTTGTTTGTTAAGTTCGAGCATTTGCTGACCCCTCAGTTTCTCTCAGGGACGAGCCTGGGTGGGATCCCCCTTGTTGACTTTGGTAAGGATTTTTCTTTTTATTTCAAGTCTAACCCCTGATCATTCATGTTTGATTTCTAACTCTTGTCTTTTAACTTTTTCAGAGAGACCACCAGGTATCTCAGACGAACTGTGGGAGATGGCAGCTCCAAGCTTGGCAAGGCTTGCAAAGAAGGTTGGTCTGAACGCTCCTCCTCCAGATCCCACTACATACAAATCCAAGAAGAGGGCCCCTAAAGCCCATCCCTCTGAGGATCAGAGGCCGACTGTGAGGCAAAAGAAAGCCTCAGATGCTGCACTTCCAATTTCTTCAGCCGACATCCTGACGGCTCGTCTGGAACCAGCTAAAGTTGACCGACAGCGTGGTCGGCAACAGCCGATAGGCCATGGATGCACTTGCCTCTGTAATGACCGAGGCAGATAAGCGTTTCTATAGAGCCATGGATACCTCCGTGATGGTTGAGTTCGGCCTTCACAGAGCCGTCCAGTTATGACTTGTTTCTTTTGTCAATAATTTTACAAGTGCAACATCTGAATTTCCTCCCACTTAACCTCTTCACTAAATGTGCAGGGAGTGACTACCATGTACCAATTGTCTAACTGGGCCATGAGGAAATTGCCCCTCATTCAGAAGGGGAAGGAGGCTGAGAAGGTCGAGAGCGCCCTGAATGCCCAGGTTGACCGTTTGAAGTCAGAGTTGCAGAATTTTGAGAATAAGGCCAAGAACTCTGAAAATAAGGCCCAGGGTTTGGAAAAAGATATCTCTGCGCTCGTCAAAAACCATGCTAAGGCTCTGAAGGACAAAGACGATGCTCTGCAGCAGAAGGTCAATGCGGCTATGAAGGCTGCCCTTGCAGATGTCTCAGAGAAAATAATTTATGACTACAAAGTCTCTGAGGAGTTCGTGGGTTTTGGTTTTGAATACCTCGAAAGAGGTATCAAAGCCACTACCAAATGGGCCGATGTCAGAGAGAAGGAGGTCGGCACTATAAAGGCCTCCGACTTTGTGGGCCTCGGCTTCGTCGACCCTCAATTTGCCCAGGCACTGCAAGAGGTAGAAGATGAGGCCGCTGCCCCAGCCGATACTGCAACTCTGGGAGGGACCGAGCTCGGAGGGACAGATCCTGTTGATGAGGTGGCCAAGGTTACTAATGCTGAGCAGACCAATCCGGCCGAGACTGTCAATGTCTCCCCCCCCCCCCCCCCAACCAGGAGTGATTTGTAACAACAAACATTTTGTAATTTGTAATTTGTAATTTGTAATAATGAACATCATGTGTAATCTCTTCTTTTTACTGAATGCCAATCCTCTTATTTTGATCTCTAAATGCCTCTGAATGCTATTAGTCTCTGAAGTCATTACTTAATATGCTGTGCTCATAACCAACTTCACCAAATTAATGATGTTAAGGGTCTGAGGTCATCTAACCCAGGTGTCTGAGCTCAGACCTCGTTACCACCGAGTGATGTTATGAGGGTCTGAGGTCATCACCTAAGAGGTTAGCCTCATAATAAATATCACCAAATTAATGATGTTAAGGGTCTGAGGTCATCTAACCCAGGTGTCTGAGCTCATACTTCGTCACCACCGAGTGATGTTATGAGGGTCTGAGGCCATCACCTAAGAGGTTAGCCTCATAATAAATATCACCAAATTAATGATGTTAAGGGTCTGAGGTCATCTAACCCAGGTGTCTGAGCTCAGACCTCGTCACCACTGAGTGATGTTATGAGGGTCTGAGGTCATCACCTAAAAGGTTAGCCCCATAATAATGTCACCAAATTAATGATGTTAAGGGTCTGAGGTCCTCTGTCAAGGTGTCTGAGCTCAGACCTCGTCACCACTGAGTGATGTTATGAGGGTCTGAGGTCATCACCTAAGAGGTTAGCCCCATAACAAATTTCTGGTCTAAAGAGCGAAGAAAGAACTGATATGGAAATTGATCTTTATTAATAACCTCTTCTCAGTAAGATAGAACATTTTCATAAAATTCTATACAACATCATATGTAATATCTCTTGAGATGGTCAGCATTCCACGGGTAAGTGAAAGGTTCTCCTTCTAGGTTTTCTAGCCTGTAAGTGCTAGGAACGACCTCTTCCGTCACTTTGTAGGGGCCATGCCAGTTTGGGTGTAGCTTGTTTGCCTTCTGTAGTGTCTTTTTTAGCACTAGGTCTCCCACTGCAATGGGTCTTGACTTCACCCTCTGGTTGTAGAATTTTGCTGCCCTCTGTTGGTAGGCTGCTTTTCTGACCTCTGCGTCTTCCCTTCTTTCTTCGATGAGATCCAGGTCTAGCCTTCTCTTCTCCCCATTGCTGTCAGGGTCATAGGTCTAAATCCGATGAGTCGGCAGTCCTACCTCCATTAGTATAACGGCCTCTGAGCCATGTGCCAGCACGAATGGGGTTTCTCCCGTTGGTGTCCTTGCCGTAGTTCTGTAGGCCCATAATACTGCGTAGACCTCTTTTGTCCATCTCCCCTTCGCGTCTTCTAACCTCTTCTTGATCCCGTCCAAGATAGTTCTGTTTGTGACCTCGGTCTGACCATTTGCCCGAGGACGACCAGGAGATGAGAAAAACTTTTTAATACCCACTCTTAGGCAATATTTTTCTAAGGAGGAGTTCTTGAACTGTGTCCCATTGTTTGAGATGAGAGTGTTCGGGAGGCCATGTCTGCATATGATGTTCTTCTAAATGAACTGTAAGGTCTTGTGTTCTGTAATTGTTATCATCGGTTCTGCCTCCACACACTTTGAAAAATAGTCAATGGCAACTATCAAGAATCTATAGTTGTTGACAGCTCTTGGTAAAGGTCCTACTAAGTCAATTCCCCATACCGCAAATGGCCATGGAGAAGAGATTGATGTCATAGGCTGATGAGGTTGATGAGGGATGGTGGCGAACCTTTGACATTTATCGCACCTTTTCACATAGTCTGCAGCGTCCTTAGACAAGGTAGGCCACCAGTATCCCTGAGTGATGATCCTCTTAGCTAAGGGTCTTCCCCCTATGTGGCTAGAGCAAGAACCCTCATGAACCTCCTGTAAGACCTGGGGTACCTCCATGGGATGCACACATCTGAGGAGAGGCAATAGAAACCCCTTTTTGTACAGGACGTCTCCTACTATTGAGAACTTGGCAGCCCTGTATCTCAACTTTCTCCTTTCCATATTGGACTCAGGTAGCTCTCCGTCTCTTAGGTATCAGATGATCGGGTCGATCCATGAGTCTCCTAGGTTCACATTGTAACAAGGGCTACATACCTCATCCTCCTCGATGCTTTCTTTTCCTAAGACCTCGATTGGAATGGTCATTCCCAAATCTGTCTTCATTGCCGAGGCCAGCCTTGCCAATGCATCAGCGTGGTTGTTGCTCAGCCGAGGCACTCTCTTCAGCTTTGCTTCTTCAAAATACTCTAGCAACCCTCTTACCTTTTTTAGGTATTTGGCCATCCTTTCGTCTTTGGCCTCGTATGCCCCCAACACTTGATTGACAACCAACCTCGAGTCGCTATGGAGTATGAGTCACTTTACTCGAAGAGTTTTTGCCAATAAGAGACCTGCTATCATGGCCTCATACTCAGACTCGTTATTGGAGGCCTGGAAGTTGAATCTCAAGGCGTACTCAATGTTGGCGCCATCTGGAGCCGAGAGTATTAGCCCCGCGCCGCTTCCACTGTCACAGGAAGAGCCATCAACGAAGAGGCTCCATACGTCTGCATCCGATGAGAAGACCCCTTCTCTCACAACCCCCTTCTTGAAGAGGTACCGATCCTCTTCCTTCTCTTCCACTCTGCTCCGGGTTTTGCCTGGGACGACCTCTTCTCGGCCTCGGAAGACGTTTGGTGCAGTCTCTTCCGAATCTCTGAAGACACTACGGTTCGTCTCTTTGCCGTTATCTAAACCTTTCTCTGTCTCGGCCTCTTCCAAACCTCTATCGGCCTTTTCCCAAGTGAACTCTGCGACGAAGTCTGCGAGGGCCTACCCCTTGATGGCTGTCCTAGGCTGGTAGGTAAGATCATATTCTCCTAGCTCGATGGCCCAGGTCATCAATCTTCCGAACTTCTGTGCAGAACCTGCCTTAGTGGGGAGTCAGTGAGGACTATCATGGAATGCGCTTGGAAGTAAGGCTTCATCTTCCTTGAGGCATGTATCAGGGCATAAGCCAACTTCTCCATCCGAGGATAGTTTTGTTCAGACCCTTGAAGGGCCTTACTGTTGAAGTACACAGGCCTCTGGATTCCATCCTCTTCCCATACGATGGCTGCGCTGATGGCTGACTCAGAGACTGCCAGATACACAAATACTCCCCCGTAATGGGTCGAGACAGCAATAAGGGAGACCCCAAGTAGGACTTGAGTTGGTCAAAGGATTTTTCACACTCTTCGTCCCACTGGAAGGCCTTTCTCAGAACTTTAAAGAATGGAAGACACTTATCCGTTGCCCTAGAAACAAACCTGTTAAGGGCTGCCACTCTTCCCGTGAGTCTGTGGACATCCTTGATACTCCTAGGAGTCTTCATGTCGAGCAAGGCCTTGATTTTCGCAGGGTTTGCTTCAATCCCCCTCTGATTAACGATGAACCCCAAGAACTTAGCTGATCCTACCCCGAAGACACACTTCGCTGGGTTGAGCTTCATTCTATACGAATCCATGACAGCAAAGGTCTTCTCAAGGTCTGCTACGTGAGTACACACTTTCAGGCTCTTCGTTAGCATATCGTCCACGTACACCTCCATGGTCTTACCTAACTGCTCCTTGAACATCTTATTGACAAGACGTTGATACGTTGCCCCCGCATTATTCAGACCAAAGGGCATCACCTTGTAACAGTACGTCCCCTTGTCAGTAATGAAGTATGTCTTCTCAGAGTCTTCGGCATCCATGAAGATTTGGTTATAACCTGAATAAGTATCCATGAAACTCTTGAGCTCGTGCCCTGCCGTTGCATCCACCATCTGGTCTATCCTAGTTAAGGGATAGCTGTCCTTCGAGCACGACTTGTTTAGGTCTGTGAAATCTACACACATTCGCCACTTTCCATTGGCCTTAGGCACAATGACTGCATTTGAGAGTCACTCTGGATAGGTAACCTCTCTTATGAACTCGGCCTCTTCCAACTTTTTCACCTCTTCCCGGATGACCTCATACTTCTCCCTGGAGTAGACTCTTCGCCTCTGCTTGATAGGCATGGCATCTCTGTCCACGTTGAGCTTGTGGGTCATGATCTCAGGGTCGATACCAGGCATGTGTGCGTGACTCCATGCGAAGACACTCTGCCTCCTCCTGAGGAAGTTTATCAGCTCTTCCTTGATCCTTGGCTCTAGGGCTAGCCGACCTGGACGGTTTTTTCCGTCTCGTCCTCATTAAGGACGATGGATTTTACCTCTTCCGCGGCCTCGCCCTTCTTCAATTTTGTTTCATCTCTCGGGTCAAGAATGTCAATGCTGTAAGTGCTGGTTGCTCTCTTATGGGCCTCTCTCTCTTCGACCGAGTTAAAGTAACACTCCCGCGCCGTGGTCTGATCCCCTTTCACTTCCCCTACTCCATAAGGAGTCGGGAATTTTAGCATATGATGGACCGTCGACGGCACGGCTTCAAACTCTTTGAGGGCCACTCTTCCGATGATGAGGTTGTAGGGCGAGAAGACATTTTTGTCCATAACAAAAAAGTTTATCTTCTTGGTCAACCTCTTAGGCCACTCATCCCCCATCCGTACATCCATTTCATACATGCCTAAGGAGTTCACCTTTTCACCACTGAAGCCTATCAATGGGTGATGGTAGGGCACCAACCTTGCCCTGCTAAGACCCAGGCTCTTGAAACAAGGCTAGAACATCACATCTGCTGAGCTTCCCCCATCTATGAGGATTCTCCCTACCTCGCACCCATGCACCCTTATTGTTATGACCAAAGGGTCATTATGGGGGGCTAAGATGCCCTTGAAGTCGAGTCTGGAGAACCCCACTATGAGGGTGTCCATGTCTACCTTCTTCCTCTTTTGCGCTGCGTCAAAAGATGTTAGATTCACAACCTTGGTCTTAGCCACTGACCTGGCCTCTGCTACATGGTCCTTCCTATTGGCTACCTCAGAGCCACCTCCTGCAAATCCCCCACATATGGTGCTAACACCAAAGGAGATCATGCCGACCCTCTTCACCGGGGTGTTGTCATCCTTTGGCGGAAGATCCGGGTCGTCTTCATCATCGCCCTCTGAGTCATTGTCCCTTCTGGCTGGGACATCTCCACGGCATCTGTCATTCCTTCTCTTCTTAGGGTCCTCTCTGCCACCCTTCGGAGCCTTGCCATCCACATACTTCCTCAGCTTTCCAGACTTCAGCATCTTCTCAATCTCATCCTTTAGAGCGAAGCATCTATCTGTGACATGGCCGTGATCTTGATGGAAGTCACACCATAGGTTTTTGTTCCTCTTATGTGGCGGGGCCTTCAGTTTCTCAGGCTCCCTCAGAGACCGGTCAGTCTTAATCTCATTGAGTATGTGCTCACAGCTCACAGTCAGAGGAGTGTAATGAGCAAACTTGTCATCTCCTGACCTCCTCTTCCCCTCTTTCTTACCCTGAGACTTTCCTGTGCTACCGCGGTTCTCCTCCTCATACTTGGCTGCCATTACCTCTTACGCATTCATCACCTTCCCTGCGGTGGACAGCAGCTCTGCCATAGACCTGGGGGGATCTTCCGCTAGCTTCCACAATAACTTCCCCTTCTGGAGGCCTCCTATCAGGGCGGTCATGGCTATGCTCTCTTCATAGTATTCCACCTCCAATTTGTCTTTGTTGAATCTTGATATGTAGTCTCTTAGGCTCTCACCCTTAGCCTGTTTGACATACAGCAGGTGGGTGGTCTTCTTTTGAGGTCTTACCCCAAAGCAGAAGTTGTGGATGAACCGCTCAGCCAAGCCTTTGAAGTTCTCAATCGAGTTCTTCAGGAGGGAGGTGAACCAACTATGAGCTGCTCCTGTCAAGGTCCCTGAGAAGACCCTGCACTTCATCTCATCAGGTATCGAGTAAATGTCTGCCGCCGACTGATACATCTCGATATGGTGCACAGGGTTGGTGCTGCCATCATACTTAGGAGTCACTGTAGGAGGCTTGAACTTGGCCGGGGTTGGGAACCCCATTATCCTAGCCACAAATGGGGAGCCCTCTGAGTAAACCCTCTGCAATGGGTCTCTTCTTTTAATGAGGTCCCCGATCTTCTCCTCAAGGCATTGGATAGAATCATTCTAGGGTCTCCTGTCATCAACTTGGCCGAGGTTGTCCCCTGCCACCTCTCTGCGATGGACAAAGGGTTCCCCAGCCACAATACGTTGGCTGTTGACCTCTTCCTATTCCCTGGCTCTTCCTCCACAGGGTCGGCCTTGGTCTGGCCGACCTTGCCTACCACCTCTTTGGGAGCCTGCTGCGCTCCTCGACCTTGATATCCTGTGTCTTAGGTCATTTACCGGGCCCAGGCTCTTGAAGGCCGACCCTCTGCTTAACCTGTCAAAGGCCTACCCTCTTTGTTGGGCCTCTTCTCTTCTTCGGCCGACACATCCATCTCGGCCAACACCTCCTTGACTCTGCCTAAGAGGTCGTATAGTGTCATTTGACACCTCATACGGCTCCCAGCAGTCTTCTGGGGCTTCTTCATCTTCAAGGTCATCATACCTGTCCTCTGGGCAAGGGTTTCCCTGCCTCCCCAGGCGCAAGCGCCTAGGGTCAGCAACGTCCCTCCTCCGCTGGGGTGCAGGTTGGTCCTTCATGGGCGCCTGGGGTGGTCCCCTGGCGTCAGGATGAGGCTGAACCGCCGTCAGAGATATCATGTCCGGTGAGACTCCAGGTGGCCTCATCATCATGGTTTGGCTGAGCTGGGCAAATTGCTCCTTCATGGCTTGCTGTGTTGCAGCTAAAGATTTCAAGGCTACTGCTACCTCCGCCATTTCGGACTGGGGAGGAGCCTGACTGGAGCTAGCCCCTCCACCTCTGGGCGGCGGAAGAGGCGGTGGTAATTCTGGTGCCATGTGTTAACAATAAAGATCTTGAGCAGCAAGTGAGCTTAATACCTTAAAGGACCTCTTTCAATGGTGAAACAGCTCCACGCAAGGGGTGGTTCCTGGTTCACCACCAAAGTCTCCGATGAGGTTAATAGAAAAAGAGGAACAGATAGCTTCTCGTTTCCATAGACGGCGCCAAAATGATGATGCTAAGAATCAGCACCACCAGGTAAGGTGTTTCCAAGCTAAATATATGAATAACAATGGCAGCACAGCTATATAAAGAGATAAGAGTGGGAGATGAGGATATGAGGAATCAACACCGGAATATAAGTGGTTCAGCCAATCTGGCCTACGTCCACTGTGAGTGTGTGAGTAATATCACTGAATGAAGGCACTAATGGCCATGGATACAATTCTCTCAAGCTTTCTTTCTCTACTGTATATTTAGACAGAGTTTTGGCTAGGGTTGAATAGCTGGGGATCCTTTTGTAAGGTAGGGGATGACCCCTATATATAGTACCAAGGGGTTGTAGTGTACCCCCCATGCATGCAATGAGCATGAGTATGATATCCTCACCAATGTGGGAGTGCCATCTGTCACTGTCACCTGTAAGGAATGATGATGAAATATTCTCCCCATGTGTGGAGAATAATCTTGTTACAACTGATTTGTGTCCAAATGTCAACAGATGCTCGGCAGTCATATTGGTGAATGACCTCGGCCTGGGAGAGGCCGAGCCGTAAAGGCTTGATGTCCGTTCAATCCGAGATGTGTCATAAGGAGTCTCGGCTTGATCTCAGCCGAGACATATGCTGGGGTCGGCCCGAGCCGAGGTTGGACATATAGCATGCTGATGATTACTATGTCTGCTCCTTGTCACCTCGGCCCAAGCCGAGGTTGGACTAGCTCCATGTTGAAGGTTATTAGGGCTCCTTGTCACCTCGACCTACTCTTGGTCGAGGTTGCTATACCCAGGTACATGAGGATGCTGTTGATGCCTGTGATGCGCGTAGTGTCCATTGAAGTGTATATGGTAGTGTCGGCCTGGGCCGAGGTTGGTCTGACCGAGGGATGGTATCGTGGGCCCATGGCCTACATGGGGTCGATCAATGTCTCGGCCATCATCTCGGCCTAGGTTGGTGTCTCTGGGCCGAGGTTACACTTGGGGCATATCAACACGTTCAAAGTGTTTACACTTTTTAGCTTCAGTATCCACATACTCTTGGGCATGTCGAGATTGTTTTGTAAACATGGCCTCTTAATGTGCTATCATCAGTTGTTGTTGGTACAAAATTAGGAATTCCACCGTCATCTGATCTCTCAATAATTCAGAAAACTAGTTTTTAAAGAAAATATCCTCGAATTGGATCCATGTTAAATTGTCAACATCTCGGGATCGAAGAACAAACTTCCTCCAAAAAATTTCTTCTCCTTCAAACAGATATGTTGCCAATTTCACCCTAACTTTAGGGATTATACCTACTCTGTTAAGAAATTTAAGTGTTTGACGTGCCTTTCCATACAACACTAGTGGTCTTTGTCAAAGAAATTCTTTAAGCTTGTTAACTCTTCGGGTCTTATCTAGAATTTTATTATTAACCGGGTGTGGCGTTGGTACATTTTGTTGCATCCTGGTCAAAGTCATTATTTTTTGTATAAATTTTATTATTCCTTTATTAATCATAGGTGGATTTGGTACATGTGGAACATTTTATTGTTCTTCTTGTAATCCACTTGTAATTGCTCATGTATTAACCGTCCTATATAAAAAAACATACTAAGGATATAATGACAATGGAAGTAACTAAATAAAGTTTTTATATTAATATCACAACTATGTTACATTGGAATATGATACAGTCAAAACTTTCTATAAGAAAAGTATACAGTTATATGTTACTATTTTATGATTCCTATAAGTACAAACGGTTGGTTAGGTCTACTGCGCTCAGTTAGGAATATGGTGATCACTCATTTTCACACACACAAATTTAACAAAAGATACTGAATTCATCATACGTTTATTTATTTACATTTATATTCCTTTCCTCTATTTACTTTAAGCAAGCAAAGGTACAATGTTCTTAAGTTCGAGTCCTGGGTCAAAATGATTACGTTCATTAGAGGTAGTGCTAGGGGCAACAGAACTAAAATAGTTGGCGTTAGATGAAATAGGGTCAAAATCGATTGGGGTGTTTGGGAGAGTAACAATAAGTTCTTCGGGTGGATCCATGTCCCAAAATAGATGGATGGCTCTATGTAGCATGCCAGGATCTTCGAAGAATCTCTTGGCTTGCCTTACGGCTTGTGCATCTCCCATTAGGCGACCAATCAGCGGACTAATATCTGGAGTAGTGATAGCCCAGTATCAATCGATACTTTGAATAATTTGACACAACTTGACATATCCCTCATCTCTAATTTCTCAGACTTCTGATGCGTCCCGCCACAGATGTCTAAATAAATTTGTCCCATATGTTCATGTCTGTAAGAAAGAAATAGTTACATAATGTAACTAATATGATTATTCTAAGTTTTTAAGCTTGTTACAAGGAAGGTTCTAATAACTAATATGATTATTCTAAGTTTTTTATAGGCATCAAATCCCTTATGTCTTGTATAGACATAAAACATAGTACTTGCTCTGATACCATGTTATCGCACCCGATGTTCTGTATATTGTAATGCTAAAGTAATAATAATAATTTAAGCGAAAATAAAATAGAACTTTATTTATATAGGTGCATCGCATCTGATTACATATCTTGGAGTCTCCATATAATAATAAAAGGGTATGTTGAAATCTTCATAACGCGGAAACAAAAATGGGATAAAAAATATCACATAAGTTGGTCAGTTATGGTGAAAGTGTTCCCGTGGGTGCTATCGTCTTTTCTAGTCACCGCCTACACATATGTAACCAAAAATGTTTTCCTTGATAAGACTGAATAAAAATCCTATGGGATGGGGGGTATTTCTCCTTCTTCGACTTTATTTTCCATTTGGAGGTGAAACATATAAGCACAACTTTTCTAAGAAGATAATTTTATTTCCATAACAAGTGTATATATGTTAGTCTGATAGATAGCCATGAAGTGCCAAAGATATATCACAGTTATAATAATTTGGAACAAATTGAGATATCAACAGTAATTAAACAGGGTATATGGAGTTTTGTTGATATTTGTAGGAATAATATGGTGATTATAACTTGATAAGTGTTTTATCGAGCCATAATGATAAAATTCAGACTATAACAGTATAACTCATAATTATTGGTTATAGAGGCTTGCAATGAATAGCTATACTCTTATAATAACATCCAAAAGCTTTGGATAAATTCAATCCAAAACCTATGGATATATAATCAACCTAAAACCTTTGGAAAAGTAACCAGCTAGGCACACTAACTAGAGTGGAACTCATACGTATGTAGCAATAGATCCAGGCACTCAAAAATCTGAGTCCTACAGGCCAAATAGCGTTTCCTTTGGTATATTGAAAGTATATTCCCTGAATTATAATGTATGATACTGGGCTTAATTGAATCATAGGTTGTATGAAATTATCGGGTTAGAATTTAATAGGATAAGGATTGAATCAATATTCAAAGTATTTATGAACTACACAAAAGAGTTCGTAAATGAGAACAAAAGTTCGAGGGCTATCACATAGTGATATAAACAAATCTAGTAATTCCAGGGTGTAAGCTCAAAAATAATACCAAAATAGAATTACCTACTTTTAATTTTGGGTCGTTTGTAACTGATCTCACGGGGGTAGACTAGGTATTATGAAATTACAGATATTATAAATGTTTAGAGTATGAAGGAAAAATGAATTTCCAAGTGAAGTTGGGGTTAAATATATAGTTATGAAAATTTTACCTTTTCCATTAATTTACTCATTTCTATTCATATCTGGAATTAATGATAAAAGATGTTTTTGTTGTATTTATGGAAAGGGACTTAATTCTAAAGTCAGTATTAGTTAGAAATAGTTGGAAAATCCAGGGGCTATAATGAAAATTAAAATTCCATTTTTAAACTCTTAATTTTGCTTATCGAGAAACTGCTTTTTGGGAAACCAAACAGGGTGATGTAATTCACCATTTTGACGAGGAAAAATAAAACAAAAGTTTTGGAAAAAATCTTACAATTTTCTGATTAGAGACGCACCCTAATGCGCTGGGTCAAAGACTATACGTGCCTAGATTTGAGTTCACTCTCGTGTGAGTATTATACTTCATCTCCTACCTTCGTTTAGTTCACTTTAGGGTTTGAATTGTTTGACTTTAAATTCAAAAGAATACCATTTAGGTGGATTCCTGAATGAAAATTGCCTAATTGTTTAAGAGGAATGCAACCATATTGGTTTCAAGCATTGAAGTTAATTAGTTTGAGCTATTCATTTGCTATAAAAATGGCGTAAGTTTGAATTTTACATTTATGGATTTAGGCTATGATGGGAGCTACGCCATGGTGATATTCGTGATATAGGATCAAAATGTAGTTGAACTAGTTTGGTTTCATAGATTTTAGTTTACCACAGTTTTTGAAACTTCCATGTATGTAATTTTCAAACTTTGATTTGGGGTATCAAAACTCATTTTGGGTTGAATTAAGCTTTGTACCAAGGTTCCTTAGACATGGGGCTTGATTTCTCCCACTTTCAAACTAGATCAAAGTCAAGAGTACAGGTTCGACCATTAAAGCTCAAACTTTAATGGAGGTTCTTGATATTCAAGCTTTTTTAGTGCATTTCCCACGTTAGAACTTACATGTGAACTCATTTTTATAACCTATGAATTCCTATAAACCTAAAAACTTGAAAAAAAACTAGAAATACTCATAAAATCATAAAAATACCACAATGCTAGAAATTTGCTTTGTGTTTTTCACTGTGGTAATGTACATTTTTATAGGTTTTTTGTACTGCTGGTGAAGGGGAAGGGATTGGTGGAAAAGTAGGTGAAAACTTACCATGGTTTGGTTAAGTTTTACCAAGGTACCATGTGGGAGGACATGTTTACCATGTGCTTCCCATGTTGTATAATTGGTCACAAGGCAGCTAGCTTGCCAAAATGTTCAGGGGTCAAGTGCAAATAGTTTAGTTTTTATTTGGATTCTTGGGTAATATATAAGATGAACTTAGGGACTATTATGCACTTTTTTTTAAAGTTTAGGGAGTAAATGTGTAATTTTCCACACTTGTGGGGTTGAGTTGTGTAATTGATACAAAATACGAATACTATGATTAAGTTTTGTGCTAAAGTTTGGGTTATAAGGATAGGATATGGTTTAAATAATAAGTTTCAAAGTTTGAAGTGGTATTTTGGTAATTTTGAAACTTTTAAGGTAACTACCTTATTCTTTGGTTTATATATCACATATAAGTGGGTTTGTTGCATAACCCAAGCATTCTAAAGAAGGGAGACGACATACTGAAGTAAGTGATAAAAAATGGGAACAAATTGGAACCCAATTAGCATGGACCATATAGAGTATATGTGGTTATATGACTTGGAACTTATAGAATTAAAACCCTGGAAGGCGAAGAGTTTAAGAACCCCGAAAATGCTGGGCACCCGAGAAAATACTACCAATGAATGAGAAAAAATGTAAACTAATTTCATTTCTTGTAACCTTGTTCATGGATAAATAAAATCCATTATTTCCCAATGCTTTCATTTAAAAATTTTATTTTTCGTGGGAGTGGGAGATGTGCTAAAATGCTAGAGACGAAATCATCTCAGTAAGCATGCACAACCAAAAACAAATTACAAAATTCCTGAATGATCTCGTCCCTGAACAAGGTCACGAACGAGAAGTCTAACTTCACGTACAATCTTGCCTTAGGGGAGATCAAGAATAACAAGTTTATCCAATCTTGGAAATCCATTACAGTCATATGGACGATAAGATCCAACTATAACATATTAATGCAAGGATAGATCCTAACACATTTGGTCGTCTCAGGTAACTAATGCTAAAGCTTGGTCAGGATAACACTTTCCACCCATACGACTAGTAAGTTGGAATTAGTATTAGTAGAACCTAAGACCGAACAACTGACGTTCGTCCAAAAGTGGTAGCTAGTAAAGCAGACCAGTCAAACAATAGTTGAACACATGATCATAAGAATAAACTACTAGGAGACCCATTTTAGACACCTAATACCTAGTAAGTTGACATGGCTAACATACTTAATGCTATGATAAATCTATAAGAGTAGAACTGACTATGTCGAAGGAATTCAATCACTTTCACTTTTACAAAATATTTTAAAGAAAACACTACTCATGATCACATGTTTAGAAATGCAGTCGAACACATGTAAACTTTGACATCAAATTCGGAATAATAAGCACAACATTCAAAAGAAGATAAAAAAATAGGACAATAAGTTGTTTATTGCAAAAGAGGTCACAATTTTTTTCATAAACTGTTCATCACAAAATGGAATAACATGTCTAATAAATGAAATAAAAATGCATAGAGGCTTCACCGAAAGACAATCCCAAAGCTTCACTTGAACGAATCAGGTCTAAGGAGCATCACCGATAACAACTTTAGTCTAAGTAGCAATAGGAGAATCCGGGAAGAGCATCCTCAGAAATCTGTTCCTAGCCAGCCTCTTCAGTTTGATCGTCATCAGTAGAAGACTCCTCTACTTCCATTAATTTCTAAACACCAAGGGTCGTGGCCTCATCATCGCCATCCCACTTCTTAACTTCACCAGATATGTTAGGGTAATTTTTTTTATCCTCTTTTTCAGCTCCTCAAACCATCAAGGAATAAAGACTGGTTTTACATAGTGTATTTAGTCGAGAATTTGTACCTCTCCACAATATTTTCCTTTTCCATCAATAGAGCCTCCTCGACCTTCACCAATTCTTTATTGACATCATCTATAGTCTTATTAGATAAGTACAAACCATCATTGACTTAATTCAAAGCTTCCTCCAAGCTCTTGAACCTCACGACATCAGTATCAACATGTTACCGTAGCTTACGAACTTCTTCCTCCATTTGAATAAGAGCAACTGTCTTATTGATTACCTTTTTATCTTTGCACTGTAGTTCATTTGAGATTTTATATATGTCATCATCGACTTCCCTAAAGTTGTCCTTCAACTCATAATTCTCCTTGGTTAGAGATTTCATGTTGCTCAGTTTCTCTTTGTATGCCATGTGATTGGTAATGGCCTTCTCTCTCAAAATAATGGTGTCCATGAAACTCTGTCAACAAACCAAGTCAGTAAAATAATAACAAGAAGTAAGTTCAGGATAAGAAATGAATCAGTAAACATATCACTTCAAGCTAGTGTTGGGACAATCTCTACAAGGCATCTGGGTTGTACACCCTCATGAATTCAAAGTCCTTACTATGACCATGATACCCTAGCAAGTTAGCCATATTGTTTATATGATGATATATGGAATCAAGGTATTTATTGATATCCTCCAATGTCACCAAATGATCAGGGTCAGACTTTTAGTGTTTGATCTCCCCATAATGAGGAGCCGAGCCTTATGTTATGAACAGATGATGAGTTGGACGTCTCTCAATCTACAATTTCTCAAAATAAGTGCCCCTAACCCTTGGAACCTTTGGATCGTTTTGAGGGTTAGGGTAGTCTAGAGATATTTTTCCCTCTATAGGAGGAAAATAGTATATGGATGAATTTCCCTTTTCCTTACCCCAAATAGTGGCCTTGGCCTCAGCAGTTTGCCTAGCATTAGTCTTATCTTGCATCCTTTCTCTGCACCATCCGTTTTCTATGCATCCACCTTCTTCTTTTCTCGGGCCTTAGTAGTCGCTTTCCTCTTTTACTCAATATATATTTTTATGCGATGAGCCAGCTCCATTTGAGTCATGTCCAACTATTTGGGAGATATGATAATAATACACTATAAGGGTGACTGCTATGAAACGAATGAGGATGCTACTGAAAAAGAATGTAACAGATTAGTAAAAATTACCATAGTTAATTAGAGAGCGATTAAAATTAGAAGAATATTACTTATTCCAACCTCGATCTCACCACCTTACTCAATTTCAGTTCCAAGATTCGTCTCGAACAAAAGGCTTCTTTCCACACGAACATTATTCTCAAAAATAAGGGGTCCCCTCCTGGGGGAGTATAATACCTAACACTGATAAACTTTTCAACAAAAAGAAACTCTTTAAATTTTAGGGGTTAGGCATGTAGTATTCCTTGACCAGGTGCTACGGAATGGTGGGAGCTTTGGAGCCTTCTTTACTAAAATAAAGATGGGCATAATTATAACAACACAGTATGCATAAAGATTAGAAAGATGGAAAAAAAACAAAAAAATTTACCTATCCTTTTAGGCTCATTCCACTCTCGTGGGACCTTATATGATCGATCTCTTTCGTGGTTTCTGAACTCCCAACCACCCTTTATAAAAATGAATTGTCCTTTCGAGCTATAATTATAGGTTTGGACGACCTTGACCATTCTCAAGTATGACTTTTTAGAGGAGAAATAAAAATACACTGGGCTTTTGCATTATCGTTAAAACCATTGACATATAAAACAACATCTCCAGTCAGGTCAAAACCTGTGTGGACCTTCCAGAACAACATGCAACTAGAATGATCCTATAGGCATTGGGAGGGAGATGCATAAGAGAGATGCCATAACCGTTAAGGATAGACCTAATAATGGGATGCAAAGGCAGACAAAGTCCCACTTGTCATTTATTTGATTTTGGGTTCGAGGAGACATTATGAATCGGTGGTCCTCGATTGTGTATGAGAGTTACATGGATCGGATAACAGAGTATGCCATCATCACATGGGTCATTCCGGTGGATGTTATAGTTGTATATATGATATGTATGATAAATATATACAAATATAATTTATCTACTTATGTGTGATAGTATAACTGATAGACTGTGCATATCTAAAAGTTATTTAAGTAGAGAGACTTAAATAAATGACTCAATAATAATATGCGGGTAATATTTATTATTGATATCATGGGTAGCTTATTGTATGTGTTATACTAGGGAGTTAGACTTGTTGTGATTAGTTAGATACGTTACTTAGTTGGGCTGGGTAGCATAGCTATGAAGGAAATGTTAGGTGTTCACTTTAGTTGATAGGTGAGGAACTCAAGGGAGTGTATGTTGTACTAACGTGTGTATCTAATAACTGATTTAAACTCTTATAAAAAATATTTTTTAAATGGTTTTCTTGGGCTCTGACCTGAGTCAAATCTATTTTTCAAATCCTTTTAGGTGTCTAGCCACAGGGATGCGATGCTTGAGGACGATTTTCTGGGGATGCATAGCTGCAGCACTGGTGGAGGCTTACAGGAATTAATATAGACGCTTCAGTTATTCATTCCTAGTTTAGGAGTTTCATTCAGTATTTCATTCGAGCGTGTGTCCCCTTCAAACTATTTAGTATTTTAGTTTAGTTATTAGACTTTGTGGATTCTGTATTTTGATTTGTTATGGGAACCGATGGTTTATTAAGTATTATTGATTTAGTTATTTATCGTGTGTTGGATTCAGATATTTCTATTGTGGATGGTTTGTTACTTTTTTACTTGTAGGTCCCCAAATTATAACTTTCAACAAAAACTTTTTCTTGAGCGGAATTAAGTTAAGGATGAATGCAAACCAACTTTCTCTTTTTATGAAAAACTCTTTTCCAATTTTATCAAACCAAGTTGTAACACAAATTAACTAAACCAGTTTTTTTCTTGTTTAACCCTAAGCATGCAACTAGTGATTAAAGTAAGTAAAATAAAGTAAATAAATACTCATAATGCCAATGTACGAGGAAAACCCCAATCGGGAAAAAACCTCGAATGGCCCAAGTCAGATAATGAATATGACAATGGTTTTACAAAGTCGGACGGTAGTCTTATACAATGAATCGATCCCCACGAGACTTGACGCTCCTCTGATCTTCTACCTATCTTCACAGTGCCCACGCAGAAAGTAACCTTCTTCTACGATGCTCGTCCACAACACGCGTCTCCACGAGTGTCTCGGTAAACACCGATACGGCCTTGTGTCGTCTACGACGTTGAACATGAAAGTAATCTTCTTCGCTTCTTCACCACAAAACCCAACAATGTTCAAGTGTTGAACAAACCCATCTTGGTGAAACAAAGATCAGATAAGCATATGGTAATGATAACTCGGATCTTTGTAAACTCTAAGGATGTTTTTAAGCCTTTAAAACCTTAGAAAACATGTTCAAACAGGTTTCTAGATCATAAACTGCTTTTTCCAGAAAGCACACCCATGAGGAAACAACTGGGACCTGACTTAAATAAAAAATCCAAGGCTGTGCAATCTCGTTCGAGCAAGATGACACGTCATTCGAACGATAGTGCATCTCGTTCGAACGACATCAGTTGTCGTTTGAATGGCGTCGTAATTAGAGTTTGATATTTATCTCATTTAAATACAGAGTTTTGCATAAAACTAACTCTTATCCAACTCTAATCCGTCCTCATCTGATTAAAACAAACTGTAAACATTTAAAACACTTTAAAACGTTTTCTTTTAAAAATAACATCCTCATTTTTGTAAAATAAAATTTCGAGTTTCATTAACATTATGCATTCATACCTGTGTGATTTCGAAATGCAATAAAACCTTGAAGACGAGAAATTTCACCAATTAAATTTCGACATGATTAATTCTTTGTAGCTTTGCCGCAACATCTTCAATTAAATCTTCGACAAGTCATAGTCTCGTAGTGATCGGACAATAAAAAATCTACCTATGACTCAAACATGCTTTGTTACAAGAATAAGTCAAAATAACATTAAGACTCAATTGGAAATTTAGTCCTTACAAATCTCCCCCTTTGACTATTCCGGGACAACACCAACAGTGAAATGCCTAAGCTGGGCCGTCAAGCCGTATGACGCCTAAATCCCATCCCATAAACTCAAAATAAATACATACATCATCAGTACAAGATAAGATTCTTCAACAATGAACCGACAATCATGAAACTGTCTCGAATATTTGAATGTGATGTAGACTTGAAATCTCGAATCTCATTAAGCATACCTACACACATGAAACAGACAAATACCAACTGAAGTGTGGAGGAACAAATGATATAAATCACAATAAAAATCAAATCCAAATAATTTTTTATGTGAGTAAACATGATAGTAATTTGTATAAAAGATTAAACCATGTCTTCATGATCATAATTCTTTGTAGCTTTGTCGTAACGTCTTCAATTAAATCTTCGACAAGTCATAGTCTCGTAGTGATCGGAAAATAAAAAATCTACCTATGACTCAAACATGTTTTGTTGCAAGAATAAGTCAAAATAACATTAAGACTCAATTGAAAATTTAGTCCTTACAAATCTCCCCCTTTGACTATTCTGGGGAAAAACCAATAGTGAAATGCCTAAGTCGGGCCGTCAAGCCGTATAATGCCTAAATCCCATCCCATAAACCCAAAATAAAAAATACATCATCAGTATATGATAAGATTCTTCAACACTAAACCGACAAGCATGAAACTATCTCGAATGTCTGAATGTGATGTAGAATTGAAATCTCGAATCTCGTTAAGCATACCTACACACATGAAACAGACAAATACCTTGTGAAGTATGGAGGAACAAATGATATAAATCATAAGAAAAATCAAATCCAAATCATTTTTTATGTGAGTAACACATGATACCAATTTGTATAAAAGATGAAACCACTTTTGTGCAATCATGATACCAATATGTGTAAACATCAAAACTCATAAGAAAAACTCCCCCTACATCACATACATCTCTCCCCTTTTTTGTCTCTAATTGATAATCCGGTGAAAAGATAAATAAATCTAGATAGACATGCAACAACCAGTTAAAAAATGATCAAATGATGTCATATCGGTATCTAGCAAACTGTGAATCACATAAAAATATATCAGTCTAAGTAGGTGTGATAAATGAACCAATGCAGCAAAAATATGTCAATAACCAAAGTAGACTACATAAACAGAAACCCAGTACCAAAATATGAATCAATATGCAACAGGGTTCTGAAACAGTTCAACCAGAAAAAGTCAAATTGGTCAAATAGGGTTGTCGTTCGAACGAGCCAGGTATGTTGCTCGAACGAGAAACGACATCGCTCGAACGAAATAGCACACGGTTAGAACGACATTATCAAACTTTTCACAGATTCCCCAAAAAATTAAACAGTGTTGCCCAGTGAAGAAGTATCCTAAAAATTCTAACTGGAAGGGGCTCAAAACTATGAAACAGTAATAAAATAGAAGAAAAACTAAAACTAAAAAAAAACAAATATGAGTAACATTCCAACGTAGTATCGATGTGACTAAACATAAGCATGGAGTGTACGTGCATGAACTAAAACAAATGAATCATAATTCCAAAACATCGAAACGATCAAGAAGCTCTAATCAATAACAAGTCATCATCAAACTTTATTGTAGCCATATGTGACAATTAAAGTGTGAGCTTAATGAACTAAACAAACATCATGCACACGAATCTTGAATTTTAACGATTCTACAAACAATATCATCATGACACGATTTTTCAACGTTAGGATTCTTTGTGCAAACCCGTTTAAATTTTTAATCCATCCAAACTCCCTAAAAAATATATCGTAATTTCTTTTGAATGAACTAAACTAGATTGGCCCATTTATGGCATGTGATTCTTTTTATTTCCTTATGAATTTTTTCGGGGCTCTATTAAATGGTGACTTTCACGACAAGTCAATTTTACACTCTCGCAACCCTTTCCCATACATTCATCGTATTTTCAATTTAATTATCACGGTAAAAGCTTATTAAATGCACACCTCTCCTTAAGTTTACTTACGCATAGATGACAAAATTGAGATAAGAACGTCTCATCAAACTCAAATAAGCAAGAGTAGTCAAACATCCATATGAACTCGTGCATGTGTGCAAAGATGGCATAAAGTCGAATCAAAACGCATATCAACTTCTATACAACCCCATAATACAATGGTTAAGATCAATCTAAGCATCGAAATTAATGACCAAATGTCCTAACAACATGGATAATGGAAGCAAGGGGGTCGAAGAACACCAATATGCCATATTAAACATGATAACTCAAGACACAAAAAAAACGAAAATCTTTTTGGCTTTTTCAAATTATTTAGACTTAATTAAAAGCAAAATATTTTTGTGTTTTTCTCAAAAAAATTCGAAACCAAAAATCTTTTTTGTATTTTTCAAATCAAATGCAATAAATGAAAAATATATTACAAAATCATAAACATGGTAACACACTCAACCTTTAGATTTAGAATGGAAAGAATCAAGTGCCACCAATTGTGAACCATGAAGTTTCACTCCTAAAGCTACCGAATTCGACTTCCTAACCCAAGTAGGTGTGTAACGACGCATGGGGGTGAGGGGAATTGGGGAAACTTTATTCCTAAACTTCCTATACTTGCGAGGACCATTCCTAAGGTCATAGCAAAACTTTCTAAGGTGACCTTTCCTATCATAAAACGTGCAAGTGTAGCGATGGTATGGAAAGTGACCTATATGTGGACCTTTTCGAATGTTCCTATGTGGCTCTCTCACACGTACAGGGGGGAATGGGAAAAACACGATCATCAAAGCCAATACCACCCCTATCTTTCTTAATTTGGACGGTGCCTAGCATCCTATCCAGCTTCTCACTCCTACCCTCTAAGTCAAACTTAACTCTAGATGAGTCTCTCAAAAGGTCCTCTAACTCCTTAATCCTAGACTCAAGTAGACGCCTAGTCTCTTAAAACTCTAGCACCTCCTTTTTCAAAGCCTCGATCAAACCTCTAAGGGTGTCTCTCTCTTTCTCGACGTACTCTAGTTTCTACCTAATCTTCTTCTCCTGTTCCCTAAGATCCTGAATCAATGCATCATTATTTTCTACGGCACGCCCTTTCAAATTATCTTGCAATTTCGAGTTAGCCTTTGTCACCTTCACCGTATCCTCAAACAACTCTCGAAATGCAACTTGCAACTCTCCTACGTCGATCTCCTCATTCTCACTCTCATCACCCTCACCCTCTCGGGAAGCACTCTTAATAACCTCAGAAGTGTCATACACATGAGTATCCTCATGGGAAGATATATCGTCGTCGCTTACATGACATGCCATAATCGCAACAAAATTACGCCCAATGGGGGAATCCTCTCCCTCTTCCGGTTCACTATCACTTAAGGTGGCGTTGTATGCTATCAGTTTCTTGCCCTCTTTCTTAAGTCTAGTGGGACACTCGGCTATTTTGTGACCATACCCCTCACGCCCGAAACACCTATCAGAATCATCTCTCTTAGGTTGATCACTTTTATCCCCAGGGGTGGAGTCTCCCTTGTTCTTGAATTTCTCAAACTTTTTGGCATCTTTCGATTGCTTATGAATTTAAAGAAACTTCTCGAACTTTCTTTCCAACAAGACGACTTCCTCAAAGTCGGAATCGAAATCGTCATTCGAAGATTTAGTTTCCTCCTTTAGGGCTTTCAAAGCAATGCCCTTTTCTTTCTTTGGCACTGCTTAGAGCTAAACATATCTAGTTCATAAGTTTGCAGGTCACCTACGCTCTCTTCCAGTTTCGACAAGTTAAGCATACCAAGGAATTCATAACGGTCACTTTCGCATCAACCCTACTCGGCAATAATCTCAAAATTTTCTTAATCACTCGGTTATCAGGAATCTTCTCACCTTGGTTAAAAGATGTGCTAACAATAGTGGACAACCTTGTGTAAAACTCATCAAACATATCATTCTCTAACATCTTAATTGTTTCAAACTATGTAGTGAGATTTTGCAACTTAGACACGCTAACCGTGCTTGTGCCCTTGTGAGTTAGTTCAAGTGTATCCCAAGATTCTTTCAAAGTTTCACAAGTCACGATACAATTATACTCTTAAGGCATGACATGTTAGGAAATAACGTACAAACCTTTAGAGTTATACTATGCAAGACTATGTTCAGTCTCAGTCCATGACTCAACGATTTTCAAACTAGTAACCTCACCCTCTCATGTGACAGGTGGTGACCAACCTTTTTCAACAGGTAACCAAACACGCTTATCAATGGATTTTAAAGCATTTTTCATTCTCATTTTCCAATAAGGATAATTAGTGCCATAAAAAACAGGAGTGCGAAAACCATCATAACTTCCAAAATTCATCCTTACAAGCAACAAGGGATCAAACACAATAAAAATGTATTTCTAGCTCTGATACCAATTTTTAGGTCCCCAAATTATAACATTCAACAAAAACTTTTTCTTCAGCGGAATTAAGTTAAGGATGAATGCAAACCAACTTTCTCTTTTTATGAAAAACTCTTTTTCAATTTTATCAAACCAAGTTGTAACACAAATTAACTAAACCAGATTTTATCTTGTTAAACCCTAAGCATGCAACTAGTGATTAAAGCACGTAAAATAAAGTAAAGCAATACTCATAAAGCCAATGTACGAGGAAAAACCCAATCGAGAAAAAATCTTGGACGATCCAGGCCAGACAATCACTATGACAATGGTTTTACAAAGTCAGACGGTAGTCTTATACAATGACTCGATCCCCACGAGACTTGACACTCCTCTGATCTTATACCAATCTTCACAGTGCCCTCATAGAAAGTAACCTTCTTCTACGATGCTCGTCCACAACACGCTTCTCCATGAGTGTCTCGATATCCACCGATACGACCTTGTATCATCTACGATGTTGAACACGAAAGTAACCTTCTTCGCTTCTCCACTACAAAACCCAGCAATGTTCAAGTGTTGAACAAACCCAACTTGGTGGAACAAATATCACATAAACATATGGTAATGATAACTCGAATCTTTGTAAACTCTAAGAATGTGTTTAAGCCCCTTTAAAACATTAGAAAACATGTGCAAACAGGTTTTTGGATCGTAAACTATTTTTTTTAGAAAGTACACCCGTGAGGAAACAACTGGGACCTGACTTAAATAAAACATCCAAGTCGGTGCAATCTCGTTCGAGCGAGATGACACGCCATTCGAACGATAATGCATCTCGTTCTAATGACATCAGTTGTCGTTTGAACGACGTCGTAATTAGATTTTGATATTTACCTCATTTAAAAGTAGACTTTTGCATAAAACCAACTCTTATCCAACTCTAATTTGTCCTCATTTGATTAAAACAAAGTGTAAACATTTAAAACACTTTAAAACATTTTCTTTTCAAAATAACATCCTTATTTTTGTAAAATAAAATTTTGAGTTTCATTAACATTATGCATTCATACCTGTGTGATCTCGGAATGCAATAAAACCTTGAAGATGAGAAATTGCACCAATTAAACTTCGGCATGATTAATTCTTTATAGCTTTGCCGCAACGTCTTCAATTAAATCTTCGACAAGTCATAGTCTCGTAGTGATCGGACAATAAATAATCTACATATGACTCAAACATGTTTTGTTCAGAGAATAAGTCAAAACAACATTAAGACTCAATTAGAAATTTAGTCCTTGTATTACTTTTCACATGTTTTTATTATAATGAGAGATAAAATTTGACACCAACTTAATTTGACATAGGTGATTAAAAAATTAAAAAAGTTTTCGACAATTATGGTAAGAATTAACCAAATGAGTTTCCTATTTTTTAATAAAGGACTGATCACCCGTGTTTAAAATTGGCGGGGTATCAGATATGGTATTAGCGCATCAGGCTATAGTGTCCATATGATCAATAGATCTTACTATGATTTCAGGGTAGCGTTCTTTTGGTAATGAGCTCTATTATTAGGAGTGATGCATTCATAATTACGTATTTGAGATTACGTTCTTCTGCTATTATATTTGTATCGACTGCGAACTCATACAATTCGATCTGTTTTTAGATGATACCCTAGAGAGGATGACTGGAGAGAGCAATGGAGAGAGACGATGAGAGAGAGGCACGGTGAGAGCCATAAGCATCGCAGCCACAACCATCACAGGGTACATTAACGGCAGCAGAGGTGGTCGCTATTGTGGCATAGGTAGTTAATGCCTCTATGACTGCCATGGCTCTCAACTTTCTTTAGGCCTAGTATCTACTGCAGCCAATGGCACCGGTTGTCCAGGCCCACCCAGGGCCCTCAGAATGGCAAAGAGTTAGGGAGGAATTTTAAAAGGGCTACCCACTTGAGTTCTAGGGTAACTCAGACGTGAATTTGGCATGCCAGTGAAAGAAAGACATTCAGCGCCACCTACACATGGTTGAGTGTAGCGATGTGTAGAAGCAGATGTTGCCCACTTTTAGGCTTATGGGAGCAGCGCTATAATGGTGGGAGTTGGTTACCACTACCGAGGATAGGGACACAATGTCCATTGTCGATTTTAGTGTGTGATTTGACCGCAAACACTTTCCACCAATTATCGAGATAGAGATGCAAAAGAGGTTGATTGTGGTGACTCCGAGTGACCACTCAGTAGCTAAGTACGAGGAGGAGTTCACTCGTTTTGATAATTTTTTACCAGACGAGGTAAATAGTGAAGAAAAGAAGAAGCTGAAGTTTATCGATGGACTAGCCTCGAGGATCAGGCAACATTTGATTAGTAATCTCGCATTGAGGACTTGTACAGATGTCATCAATGCCTCACTTCTACTTTTCCAAGATCATCGCTTCTAATTAGGCATAAATTCTTCTCAATTTATCCCTTAATTTAGTTACTTTTAGCACCTCGAACAACGTAATCGATTTGACTTTATCTCATAATCTTGCTAATGACTTATCCAAACGAGTACACTTAATTTCCGGTATTTCGTACTGATTTGACAGGTATCTCATGTTAATTAAAAGAAGAAAGAAACCGGAAGAGTCGAAAAAGAAAAGAAGGAATGTCAAAAGGGAAAAAGTGTAATTTCTACCGAGAATTCGGATGAGGAACCTAAATAGAAGTTGAAGATATCACATTCATGAGCACATAAGAAAAAACGACACCTGAATCGGAGTCCCGGTTGGAAAGATATGAGCGGTCAAAGTTTGGGAACAAAAGTCAAAGAGGCAGACCGATCCGTAGGAAGGTCGGACCGATCCGCAGTGCATATTCCAGAGAACCCCAGACCGAAAGCAAACCGAAGAGGGAGGAAAAATAAATGAACTTGTCAGCCCCGGACCGATCCACCCCAGAAATAAAAGAACCGGTCCGCCCCGGACCGATCCGCCCCAGAAATAAAATAACCGGTCCGCATTCAAGGTAGACCGATCCACATGACCCCGGAATGGTCCGGCTATCGAGTTTTAATTTCTTATCCTTCTCTAATGGGGAGTCCTAGTGTGGCTAAAACTCCTGAAATTCTGTAGGGTATATAAACTCGTTTTATTATCATTCTTAGACACGGAGAATTACTATAATTTTCCATTCTTTCCATAAAACCCTAGTTTAGAGATAGTTTATTCTTTTAATTTCAAGATTGAAGATTATTCAGATTTCTGTGATTACAAGTGTTCTTAATTGCGGCTTTTACTGTTTTGGTAAGATTAGTGAGTTGTTTCTTCTGTTCAATTCATTCCACAATTTTTTCTTAGTTTAATCATGGTTTTCTGCAATTCAAAAATCATTTTCATTAGTTTCAGCATGGTAGGCAAGATTTTCTAAGGTCGAGATACATGAACCCAGTCTGATGTGATAGTTGCGTGTGTATAACATTAATCCTCTGAATTTAGTGATTTATTACGATCGTATTGCGTAGGAACACGATAATTGTAGATCTTTAGATCTAGTTTGCTTCTGGGTAACCGGGATGCTTTAGAATGCAATTCGAGTGTAACTATCGCGATACCGATTTACTCGTATACATAATGCTTGGGAGTACTAAATTCTGGGTCTAATTAACATTTAAATTTACGATTAGTGCTTTACCTGCAATACACTAGGGTTGGGGGATTGTATTCCCGTCCTGTTTTTCTCATCAAATAGTTTAAAAGTTTTAAATCAGTATTCATTAGTATTTTAGGTAAATTAGTATAATTGCATCTTTTCATAATTTCATAACTGCATCTAGTATAATCATTCCCAAAACCAATCATCTTTTCTTTTTCTTATCAGAGTCAGAGTTAGGATTTCCTTGTCTATCCAACGTCGTCACAATTCCATTGTCCTATTTCCCTGTGGATACGATCCCGACTTACTGGGTTTATTACTAACGTGACAGGCTTGCACTTGAGCCTAGAGTGAACGCACTTTAGAGACACTTTCTGAGTCGCGTCAAGTTTTTGGCGCCGTTGCCGGGGATTTAGGTAGACTTAGGATTAGATCGAGTCAATCTAAAACTTTGACAAAAAATTTCCAAAAATCCAAAAATATAAAAAAATTCAAAAAGCACAAAAAGATTCATCATCATCTCTCCTAAGCTGTTAATGCAAAATTCTGAACTCACTCCCACACCCCATAATACTCCAACCAGCATTCACGAAAATCCAATAGTTGAGTACAACCCCGATAGCCCTCACACTCCTAACACCCCACAGTTCTGGATTCCATCTCCCACACCGTAACACTCAATCTCAAATAACACTCCGTTTTCCTTCTTAGGACACACCTCCGAGAACACTTCGAGCACACCAAGTGAGGACACTGAGTCTTTAAGAGAGAGAGAAATGTCGCAACACGATAGTGCAGCTGCCGGTGAGGAAGAGGCCCCATACTGCCCGCTGAGAGAAATCTTATATCCCGAGCGCACTGTCACTCCGGGATGCATTATACTCCCATATAATGCCGGGCAATTTCGTTTTAAAAATGGGATGATCCAGATGTTACCCCATTACCATGGTATGGATTTTGAAAAGCCATATCTCCATATCAGGGAATTTGAGGATGTGTGTGATACCCTCAATGATCAAACTCGCACACAAGAGGTGATCCGCCTCAAACTCTTCCCCTTTTCGCTAAAAGATAAAGCTAAGACCTGGCTATGGTCTTTACCTCCAAGCTCGAGCCCATCTTGGAACGAGTTGCAATCTAGATTTCTCAAGAAATTCTTCCCACCACATCGAACAATCTCCATAAATTCTCAAATTCAAGCGTTCAGACAATCATAAAATGAGCCATTTCATCGATGTTACGAGCGTTTCAATGAGTTAGTTACTTCATGCCCCCATCATGGATTTGATACAACGTAAATCATTTCCTTTCTCTATAATGGGCAGAACCTTAATTCCAAACAACTCGTTGAAACCATAGGTAGTGGTCCTTTTGTCGAACTAGACGCCCACGATGCTGAGCTTCACCTGAGGTATGTCGCCGAGACTACCCAATCCCGGGAAACATCTGATCCTAATGCTCAAAATCGAAATCGACAAGTGACCACCACTCCAGCGGTGTCCGATCTATTTCACGTAGATAAGAATTCTATGACAGACAGTCAATTGGATATACTAGAGAAAGGATTTCGAGACCTATGTGAGGTATATGGAAGAGGACCAACTGGATCCATCCCTAACCCTGTTGAGAAGGTGTGTGCGATTTGTGAGGTGGGTCATTCAATTGAGTAATGCCCGACTATACTCGCCTACAAAGTGATGCTTCAAGAGCAAGTCAGTGGCATAGGAGGCTTTAAGGGTAATTTCGGTGCCCCGCACGGGAATTCCTACAACCCTTCATGGAAAAACCACCTTGGTTTTAGCCATGGGCAATAACACGCTGCGATGAATCCTAATTCACATGTTACCCCTCCACTACCACAACACTTTCAACAAGCTCCACACATGCAAGGACATGTACAAGCACCACCACCTCAAGGATCATATATCCCTCCACTGCGGAGAAGTCTCGAGGATACGATAAACCAATTTATCAACAACCAGACTGCAACTAATGTTAGGTATGAGCTCATGATCCACGACTTGAATGCGAACATTTTACAGTTGCAATCATCATTGAGTATCCAAGAGAAGGTCAAGTTTCTTGCCCAGGGACAAAGACCTACCCAAGGTCAAACTAGTGTAAGCTTCACACCCCATGACCATCCAGAGCAATGTAGCGCAATTACCACTCTATGTAGTGGGAGAGTAGTTGACTTGTCACCTCCCCCACATGATGCAACTAAAGACCAGTTGACTTCGCCCGGCACGAAAGAGGCTGAAGATGTCCCCTTGAATAAGAGTGATAAAGAAGGCACTAGTGAGCTCGAGGTAGTAGTGAAACCCCCCACCGCTGCCCCATATCCTCAACGGTTGGTCCCGCACTCCAAAGGGACTTCTCGGGACGATGTTTTGGATGTCCTTAAACAAGTAAAGATTAATTTACCTTTTCTCGAGACCATACAGAAAATTCCCGCATACACTAAGTTCATTAAGGACTTACTCACGGTGAAACGCAAGCTAAAGGTAAATAAAAATGTCTTTTTGGCCCAGAATGTCAGTTCAGTTTTATCGCGTGACCTTCCATTAAAGTATAAAGATCCGGATGCACCCACGATTTCGTGCATCATGGGGAAGAACCGAATCGAAAGAGCACTAATAGATTTAGGGGCGAGTGTTAACATTATACCCTATTCCATCTATAAGAAACTCGATTTGGTAGTCCTCAAGCCCACAAATATGACTCTCCAGCTAGCGAATCGTTCTGTGAAGATGCCCTGGGGAATCATTGAGGATGTGATCGTCCAAATAGACACTTTTTACTTCCTGGTGGACTTTGTCATTTGGGACGAGGAGCCCTCCATTCTCCCGAGCAATCATATTCCCATTATCCTTGGTCGCCCATTATTAACTACAGCTAATGCACTCATCAATACTCGGAGTGGGAGGATGCAATTAACATTTGGGAACATGACCCTTGATACAAATATTTTTAACAATATCAAGAACGAGGGTGACGAAGGAGAACTGTGAGAGACGGATCTTTCAGTAGAAGCACACGAGCATGGGAGGACCCACACGCGAGAGCTGATAGGGGTATGCCTTGTTACATCAAGTGAGAGCAACAATTTAGAGGGAATAGGGAGAAGTTCGTATGAGTGCTTAGAGGAGAGCGAATGTAAAGATATGATAGATATTTTTTCTCCTCAAGTACTACCCACCCACACCACCTAATAATTTTGAGATGGAGTGAGGAAGAAAGAATGTCAAAACAAAGCAATAGAGAGAGCTAGGGGAGTTGAGCCTAACAGGAGTTGACAGAGAATTCGTGCAGGTGGATGAGTGATGCGAGGGGAACCGAGTGTTCGTGTAGGGACACTATCGTTGATTTCGGCTCCCGCTCGACATGCAAAAGAACCTAAACTACAGCTACACTTGACAAGCAAGTAAAGCGGTAAGTCGGGTATCGAGAATCCACAGGGAGTTATTAAATTTCAGATGTTAATTGTTTAATTACTTCAGGAATAAAAGTGTAAAAGGTGATAGGTGGTTATGGTGACTAAAGAAAATGAGAAGTTACGCTAAATTAAAGTAAAGCGAGGATCAGGATTGCATTCTACCAAACGGATCGAAACAACTACTAACTAGAGTTAAGGCTCGAAAGCAATCTAATCGAGCATTTTCAATTAAGCATGAACATCACACAATAAGGAATTTAAGCCAAAGTTGCGAGATTAAACATTTAACTGAAAAATGGTCGCACGCGGATTAAACTCGGATTGTCGCTATAAACTCTAACGTTGCATGACAAAGAAAGATAAACGCTTAACAATCCAACTTTGATACGTGTGGTTTCAATTAAACGCGATTTTGCACTAAACCTAGTTTTCGGAGCTCGGGGCCCGAAAATGGCGGAAATGAAATCCCGACCCTATTTATCTAGGGACGCATAATGAATTAAACTAAATTAAACTAATTAACTAGAAAGCAATAAATTAAAGCAAGAAAACCTAATTAGAAAGCATGGAAATTATCTAGAAAGCAAGGAAAGAATGAAATACAACTAGATTAAGGAGAGGGAAGATGAATAATTAATCTTACAACCAATTAGTGTGTCAATCCAAGAGAGGAAGAAGAAGAACCAATCAAAACCCCAAACCCTAACTAAAAACTAACTTAAAATCGTATATATGGCTGTTTTCTATTACAAAGCCAAAATTTGGCTTATATAGTAAGTTAGAATAAAAGAAAAGAAGAAAGAAAAGAAAAGAAAATATCTGCAGAAAAACAGGGGATCGATCGATCGACCCCTTTAGTCGATCGATCGACAGTGTAATTCGTGGCAAAAATAAGAATGGTCGATCGATCGACCCTTATGGTAGATCGATCGACTAAGCAGGGGCAGCCTGCAATCCTCCCTGTTTTGGCATACAATCCAACGTCGCTCCAATCGCCGTAACTTTGTCGTTATGCATCGGAATCGCGCACCGTTCGCGGCCACGCGAAGCTAGCGAGGAGTGCTACAACTTCCATGTAGATGTCGGGCCAGGTGCCCAAGCTGTCAAAAGACTAAAATGCCCTTGCGCGTGCGGTTGTGTACGGAACTCGAGCGGAATGCATCCGAACTTCATACTAAGCATCCAAATACCTACAAAAGCTCAATTAACCCCTGCAAAACATGTTAACATAGAAATCCGAGGTTGTCTGGTTAACGAGCATAAATATAGGGATTAAGATACCCGAGGGGGCTAATAACGCGTAGGTTAACGGGTGAAATACGCAATATTTGCGTCGTATCACACCCCCTAACTTACACATTGCTAGTCCCTAGCAATGAAATAAGATGCAACAAGAACTACAAGCAAACCAAAAGCAGGAGAAGTACAAAAGTATGGTATAAAAGCAATAAAAAGATAAGGCCACTTTCGCGGGCGATTCGATTGCATTTAGCGTATGCAATAAGCCGTTAAACCCCTAGGTTACCCTAGTGGACGAGTGTCATCTCGTGAGGGTTTTCAGGGATGAAACCCACAAACATCATAAAGTTTCCTCAAAATATGCCCAACCCAACATGCAACAAGCCCAACAATGGCGAAAAGGATTTCATACGAATTATTAGCAAAGTGAATGAATTCACACAAAAGTCCAAATCATTAACATTATAGATTGCACCTCATAGAATTGAAACCTTAGAATGTGGGAGGGGAGTGAGCACATACAAAATATGATTTGGCAAAAACTTAAATAAATCGGATAAACATAAAAGCATGCATACATTCAATCCTCACGGGCATTACGCTCAACAAATGAAATCACTCGGAATGGGAGGTAATACACGGGACATGTGGGCATAAAGAGTAAATGTAAATGGAAACTAGGCCGCACACATGTCACAGAAGAAGAACGCTATATAGGAAATGAAAAACTTGCAATCTCAATGAAAGATACCGCACACTAAAAGAGGCGAAATGCATTTTCACAGATTATCACAACTATTATGACTTTTGAATTACATCAACCTAAGATCACATAGGACTTGTAATAGGGTTGTAATGTAGGATAGGCTAGGGTACGAAATGAAGGAATGTATGTACGGATTCAAAGTGTTCGGGATGAAAACTCGGGATAATGGGAGAATGCGTGCAATAACAAAATTGGAAAAACAAGTTCCAAAACAAGCATTAAATGTATCATTTGGAGAGTAATCAAAGCTTATTGAACTATACACAACATATACAACTTTCTCTTTCTTTTCTTTTCTTCTTTTTCTCATTTTTCTCTTTTGTTTTCTATTGCTTTTTGCTTTCTCTTTTTCTTCACTTTTTTCACTACTTTCTTTTCTTTGCTTATCAAACTCTCATATGCCTAAAATTGAAACCGCAATACATCAACAACATTCAATCCCAAGTAACATTCCAAACAAAGGTATGTAAGGTGTATGTATGGCTTAAAACTCCAATTTGGAGTTGGTTATGGGATTTTGGGTAATGAAACGAAAGGCTATATTTAGGCTCAAAGGGGTTAACGAGGGTAAACATATAAGGGTGAGGCCAAGGCTAATATGGGTGATATATCAAAGATGGCCTATGATCATTTCCAAAAGTTTACGCAATTCTCGAATCAAAACAATATACGAAAATCATGCTCAAGTAACACATTTCAAGTAAGAACTCAATTAATGAACGGTCAAATGAAAGAATAGAGAGATTACCAACGAATTCAACGTTTTCAATGAGAAAAGAATAGTGTATACACTCACAAACGACGAAAGGTACAAAGCTTACTCGGTGTAAGTATATACAATGCAACAAAAGATTACCGAGTTATAAAAATCTTAAACCAAATCAATAGAACAAGGAAAGTGCATATGCTCATGGGATAAAGTTTAATTCATGAAGTTATTCACAAAATCAATGATTTGAGGACTAAAGTCTAATACTTCTAAAATCGAGAACATGCATCATTGAGTTGTCTATTGAGTCGGGCAATTATGAAATTTATCATCGAAAACAAGGCAAAATGCCCAACAAAGGAGAAAAAAGAAAGAAAATATTTTTGAAAATTTTCAAATTTTTCACAAAAAGGCATACTCAGTAACTAATTGTGAGCAAATCCATGGACTACACATGAAATGGATAGAATATCCTACACCCCCTAACTTAAATGTTGCATTGTCCTCAATGCGCATTAAGAACACAACACAAAGAGAGGAAAAGAACGATATTACCCATGGTTGGAGTGATCTCCATAAGCGCGAGTCCAAAGGAATCTACAAAACAAGTTAGTACCGAGCATAGCAAAAACAAATAACAAAAAGTTAACTAATTACACTAGACTAAATTAAAAGGAAAGAAAAATAGGAAAGAAAGAAAATTAAAAAGCTAACTATTTACAACCTACTATTTAGACTTCACACTAACTATACACTAGAAGTCTAAATAGTTGAGGGTCCACCCAAAAAGGTATTTGACTTTGAAAGATCAACGGTGGACCCTCCAAAGCGAACATGCCTCCCGAAAGATATGAATTCCGTTTGAACAACGGAAGGCATGTGGGTGGTGAAAAAAGTGAACCATCGCCAATTTGAAATTTTGGGCGGACGATGGGGGATTTGGATAACAAGGGGGAAAGGTACACTAGAGATCCAAGAAAAGTCGATTCATCTCCCAAAGGTTTTTCAAGTGGAATGGGAGATAGTGCACACACGGGGATAGGATCCATCGAAAACAAGTCCGGTAAAGAGTCCTCATCGGCAAAAAGTGTAGTTTTAAAAGTTTCTACCGACTCACAGGAATCAACCAGTAATTCTAATGGTTCAATGACGGAAAACGAATATGGTGATGAAACAAATTCAATCTCAATCGACTCATCGTCGGAAGGAGATTGAATTTCGGAGGAGAAAGATTCACACTCGATGAGAAATTCTTTGAAAAATTGAGGTGAAACACTAGTTTCCACCTCCTCGTTGTTTTGTGCAAAAGAATTCATCTCATCGCAAAGTGAACCAAGTCTCATTCCAGCATCATTTAAGCCTTCCAAACCTTGGGAATAAAGAAGAAAAGTCTCTTCCAAAGTAGGCTTCCTCGGCTCTAGATCCTCGGATTCCTCATTTGTTTGAAACTCGTCTTCGAAAGTAATGAGATGAAGATCGTCATTGGATTCGAATAATGAATCCAACTCAAGCTCCCAATAACGATTTTCATTCCGATAAATGTTTTCAAGTCTTTCATTTTCAAGAAAATCTTGAAAATGGAAAACTTGAAAACTATCCCCAAAGTATGAATCATTAGAATAACCGTAATAACTATAATAGTAGGACATGATTACCTCGTTGTTTGCCGATGGAGAATCCGAGCAAGAAAGTGAGCAACCGCGAATCAATGTTTCTTAGCGCTCAAGTATGCTATCCTGCAAAAAAGTTTAAAACAAAGAATACAAATACAAAAGGAAAAATACTACGAAATAATAAAGCAATTACAATCTAAAACACACTCCCCGGCAACGGCGCCATTTTGATGCGAGGGGAATCGAGTGTTCGTGTAGGGACACTATCGTTGATTTCGGCTCCCGCTCGACATGCAAAAGAACCTAAACTACAGCTACACTTGACAAGCAAGTAAAGCGGTAAGTCGGGTATCGAGAATCCACAGGGAGTTATTAAATTTCAGATGTTAATTGTTTAATTACTTCAGGAATAAAAGTGTAAAAGGTGATAGGTGGTTATGGTGACTAAAGAAAATGAGAAGTTACGCTAAATTAAAGTAAAGCGAGGATCAGGATTGCATTCTACCAAACGGATCGAAACAACTACTAACTAGAGTTAAGGCTCGAAAGCAATCTAATCGAGCATTTTCAATTAAGCATGAACATCACACAATAAGGAATTTAAGCCAAAGTTGCGAGATTAAACATTTAACTGAAAAATGGTCGCACGCGGATTAAACTCGGATTGTCGCTATAAACTCTAACGTTGCATGACAAAGAAAGATAAACGCTTAACAATCCAACTTTGATACGTGCGGTTTCAATTAAACGCGATTTTGCACTAAACCTAGTTTTCGGAGCTCGGGGCCCGAAAATGGCGGAAATGAAATCCCGACCCTATTTATCTAGGGACGCATAATGAATTAAACTAAATTAAACTAATTAACTAGAAAGCAATAAATTAAAGCAAGAAAACCTAATTAGAAAGCATGGAAATTATCTAGAAAGCAAGGAAAGAATGAAATACAACTAGATTAAGGAGAGGGAAGATGAATAATTAATCTTACAACCAATTAGTGTGTCAATCCAAGAGAGGAAGAAGAAGAACCAATCAAAACCCCAAACCCTAACTAAAAACTAACTTAAAATCGTATATATGGCTGTTTTCTATTACAAAGCCAAAATTTGGCTTATATAGTAAGTTAGAATAAAAGAAAAGAAGAAAGAAAAGAAAAGAAAATATCTGCAGAAAAACAGGGGATCGATCGATCGACCCCTTTGGTCGATCGATCGACAGTGTAATTCGTGGCAAAAATAAGAATGGTCGATCGATCGACCCTTATGGTAGATCGATCGACTAAGCAGGGGCAGCCTGCAATCCTCCCTGTTTTGGCATACAATCCAACGTCGCTCCAATCGCCGTAACTTTGTCGTTATGCATCGGAATCGCGCACCGTTCGCGGCCACGCGAAGCTAGCGAGGAGGGCTACAACTTCCGTGTAGATGTCGGGCCAGGTGCCCAAGCTGTCAAAAGACTAAAATGCCCTTGCGTGTGCGGTTGTGTACGGAACTCGAGCGGAATGCATCCGAACTTCATACTAAGCATCCAAATACCTACAAAAGCTCAATTAACCCCTGCAAAACATGTTAACATAGAAATCCGAGGTTGTCTGGTTAACGAGCATAAATATAGGGATTAAGATACCCGAGGGGGCTAATAACACGTAGGTTAACGGGTGAAATACGCAATATTTGCGTCGTATCAATGAGAGACTTCACAACAAAGTCCAACCTCTATTGGACTCATGTAGTCATTTAGGAGAGGGAGAGTGGAAAGATAAAACTGATGAGTTTCTTCGCAATGACCATCCACCCATACCATTTAATGGCCCGAAGGCGATAGAGGAGAAAAGTTGTGTCTCGTCCGACTTTGAGCCCACCCCATGCATTCCAAAATTGAAAGAAAATTAGGTGTTCCCTCTGAGTCGGTGCACGCAAGCTATGCTTTGAGTAAGCATCACAGGGATCCTTTTCCGAGTAGTCACGATGAGTCTCCCGATCTTTCCTTTATTTATAGGCGAGGTCCCAACTTCTACCGGTTGTTGGTATATGACAGGAAGACGGGAGTGACAAGGAGACCATCGAACCCCGTGATTGGGTTCGGGTGAGTTCGTGGATAGATGAGAGGTCGTCGCACTCTCGACGCGTATGGGGTGATTGTTGTTGTATTTTTGAGTCATGCATGAGTGTCATATAGTGTCTTGTTGTATTTTAATAATTTGTTTGTTTTATTTTCTCGCACTTTTTATTCGCTTTGAGTTAGATTTTAATCCTTTTTTATTGAGGACAATGCAAAAATCTAAGTTGGGGGGGGGGGGGGTCACAAGTGCGTATTTCTAAAACTTCACAAATTTTAAAAAATGCCCAAAAATCTCAAAAAAATTATAAAATTTTGAAAAATCCAAAAATATTTTTGTTCAAAATAAAAAAATATTGGAATTCAAATTTTACAAAAATATCATTAAAAGTCGGTGTAAAGTCTCAAGTTGTAAAATTCAAACACACAAAGCCGAAATTGACCAAAGATGGAAATTGTGTGAAAATTGACAACTTAACGAATAAGTGTGGAGATTAACAAACCCGGTGAGATTCGAGCCTATCACGTTTTGCGAGTTTTTAAATCAATCTGAGTTAATTGTTAACTCAAAGTTCTTTTCAGCGCCCAAAAAGTCGTTGAGGATCTCAATCCTTTCATTTTAATCGGTTATGAAAAACGTGTGTGATATTGCTTTGAAAAACGTGCCAAAACTGATCTCTAAACTTAAATTCATCTCGAAATGCATATGGTAACACAATTGGTATTTTGGACAATGAAGTAGGCCCTCGTTTGTCACCCAAAAATATTAGCCATAAAAAGATGTGAAAAATTATCCTTTTGTAACCCAAATTGAGCCAAAAGGTTTTTCCCTTTCGTTTGACAACTCAAAAAAACCAAATAGCCCGAAATTGCAAAAAATGGAAAAATTCAGGATTTCAGTCCGAAAAGTGCATAAAAAGGGGCAAGAAAAAAAATAGATATGCGCAACAAAAATAGCAAGAAAAGAAGTGAAAAACAGAAAAAAAAAATAGAGAAAAAGAAGAAAAAAATGAGCAACAGCCCGGAAAAAGCACTAACGGACATTATAAGAAAGTTTTCCAATTCCAAAATTCTTAACCTTTCCCAATATTACCCAATACACCTTCAACCCGTAAAAGTCCTAACCGAGTCCAAAATTGCGAAATTGATTACCGCGTGGAGAGCTAATACACCAAAAGATAATAAAAGAGATAATGCGTGAATAAGAGGCAATGTTCCCGTTTTTAAAACCGTATTCCGTTGATGAGATCCTATTACTATAAAAATTTTGTCTTTCTTCTTGTATGCGTGACTTTGCGTCCATTACATTTACTCGTTATATCATGCATACCGAGAGAATAGCCATAATCCGAGAGATTCGTTCGCGAGAGCATTCCGTGAGAATTTGAAATCAAAACGAAGTTTCAGATAAGTAACGTAATGATCAATCGGTGGAATTGGCGGTTATATTTTTGGCTTCGCACACACGCACTATGATTTGAGACTATTGAATATGACTTGATGGTGACTATTTTCTGGGAAAGTTTGATTTATACAATTTTTAGGTATTTTGATTTTTCTTTGAGTTGAATTTTGTGGGTATATTCACTTCAAACCCTCATGAGACATTACTCGTCCTACTAGGGTAACCTAGGGGTTCAAAGGCTTGTTGCATATGCTAAATGTAATCTCTTGCCCGCGAAAAAGGTATTCTATCCCAATAAAATATTTTTCAAGAGTTGAGCCTTGCTAGGATTCTTTTACATTGCTCGGGACGCGCAAAGTTCTAAGTTAGGGTAGTTTGATTAGGCATAAATTCTTCTCAATTTATCCCTTAATTTAGTTACTTTTAGTACCACGAACAACGTAATCAATTTGACTTTATCTCATAATCTTGCTACTGACTTATCCTAATGAGTACACTGAGTTTCTGGTATTTCGTACTGATTTTAAAGGTATTTGATATCACTTAAAGGAAGAAAGAAATCGGAAGAGTCGAAAAAGTAAAGAAGGAAAGTCAAAAGGGCAAAAGTGTATTTTTTACCCAGAATTCGGATGAGGCACCTAAAGAGAAGTTGAAGATATCACATTCATGAGCACATAGGAAAAAATGGCACCTCAATTGAAGTCCCGGTGAGAAAGATATGAGCGGTTAAAGTTTGGGAACAAAAGTCAAAGCGATAGACCGATCCGAAGGAAGGCCGTACCGATCCGCAGTGCATATTCCAGAGAACCCCGGATCGAAATCAAACCGAAGAGGGAGGAAAAATAAATGAACCGGTCCACCCCGGACTGATCTGCTCCAGAAATAAAAGAACCGGTTCGCCCCAGAAATAAAAGAACCGGTCCGCATTCAAGGCAGACCGATCCACATGAGCCCTCGGATCGGTCTGGCTATCGAGTTTTAATTTCTTATCCTTCTCTAATGGGGAGTCCTAGTGCAGCTAAAACTCCTGAAATTCTATAAGGTATATAAACTCGTTTTATTATCATTCTTAGACACGGAGAATTAATATAATTTTCCATTCTTTCCATAAAACCCTAGTTTAGAGATAGTTTATTCTTTTAATTTCAAGATTGAAGATTATTTAGATTTTTATGATTACAAGTGTTCTTAATTGCTGCTTTTACTGCTTTGGTAAGATTAGTGAGTTGTTTCTTCTGTTCAATTCCTTTCTACATCATTCCACAAATTTTTCTTAGTTTAATCATGGTTTTCTGCAATTCAAAAATTATTTTCATTAGTTTCAGCATGGTAGGCTAGATTTTCTAAGGTCGGGATACATGAACCCAGTCTGATGTGATAGTTGCGTGTGTATAATATTAATCCTCTGGATTGTGATTTATTACGACCGTATTTCGTAGGAACACGACAATTATAGATCTTTGGATCTGGTTTGCTTTCGGGTAACCGGGATGCTTTAGAATGCAATTCGAGTGTAACTATCGCGATACTGATTTACTCGTCCTCTGATTAAGTATGTTGCGGGCTTGAACCTCATATACGTAATGCTTGGGAGCACTAAATTCTGGGTCTAGTTAATAATTTAAATTTACGATTAGTGCTTTACCTGCAATACACTAGGGTTGGGGGATTGTATTCCCGTCCTGTTTTTCTCATCAAATAGTTAAAAAGTTTTAAATCAGTATCCATCAGTATTTTAGGTAAATTAGTATAATTGCATCTTTTCATAATTTCATAATTGCATCTAGTATAATCATTCCCAAAACCAATCATCTTTTCTTTTTCTTTTCAGAGTCAAAGTTAGGATTTCCTTGTCTATTCAACGTCATCACAATTCCATTATCCTATTTCCCTGTGGATACAATCCCGACTTACCGGGTTTATTACTAACGTGACAGGCTTGCACTTGAGCCTAGAGTTAACGCACTTTAGAGACACTTTCTGAATGGCGTCAGCTTCCATGTGAAGGGAAGCAAGAGAGAAGGCAAGTCTATCTAGTCGGGCAAGGTAGGTGGGAGAGGCGCTAGCAAAACACTGCGGTAGAAGTAGTAGTAACAGTCTGGTAGGGACTAGGGGAAGGATTTCTAGTAGGGGAATCAGACCAAGAGGTTCATATCTGGGGGTTATCGACCCGATGGATGTTTCAGGCAGGGCCAGTAGGGTCCTCAATAGCAGCAGGTTCCTCAGGGCCGTCAGGGCCAAAGGAAATATGTGGGAGGCCATCAGGGCTAACTGCAGGGTCATCACCGTTATTTCCATCAGGGTCAGAGGCAGAGGAACTTTTCGAGCCAGTGCTGTATTTGTGGATAGACGGTCCATAAGAGGAGAGACTTCCCATAGCAGGGTAGAGTACTGCTGCAGCAAGGTTCCCAATAGGGGAAGTAGGCACAGATACCACCTATAGCATCAGCCCCATCACAGTAGGGGCAGATACAGTATAGATGAGTTTATAATATTTAAGACGTAGTCATACAACAGTCCCCATAGGCACTACCAGTAATAGAGGGCACATTTCCTATTCATGAGATTATGGGTAGGATTTTATTTGATACATGGGTTTGAAGGGAATAGAGGGTACATTTCCTATTCACAAGCATGAGCTGTCGGTCTATTAGAGATAGCCAGTAGTCTCCTCATGTGTGTAGAGTCACCTTTGGGTAGTGGGTCTCTTATACACTCGATCTGTAGCAGTATGGATATTGATTTGGGGAGATTATGTTTAGTCTCTGACCATCTCGTGTGAGATATAGAGGGGTATGATGTCATTTTGGATATGGATTGTTTAGTTAAATTCCGAGCGATGGTTGATTATTTAGGGAGTACTATTGTGTTCTCAAATCTAGGGAAGGAGATATTCTTAGTAGAGATGCCTCTTCTTGAGGGAGGGTCGAGCATACATATATATTACATTGAGGAAGAGACTTCACAGGAGGTGGTTCTCTATCTATAATCGATTCTAGTGGTGAGGGAGTTTGAGGAAGTGTTATAGGAGATACCCGAGTTACCACCTAGTCGGGAAATTGAGTTCGTTATTGATCTAGCACTGAGTACCGAGCCTATCTCTAGAGCGCCTTATCGCATGGACCCATCAGAGATGAGGGAGTTGAGGTAGAAGATTCAGCAGCTCCTGGGGAAGGGTTTCATCAGATGGAGAACATCACCATAGGGTTCTTTGGTTTTGTTTGTCAATTAGAGGGATGAATCGCTTCAGTTATGTATCAATTCTAGGGAGTTGAACAAGGTTACGATCCCAAATAAATACCCACTGCCTCGAATCGATGATTTGTTCAACCAGTAGAGATGAACAACTTTACTCTCCAAGATAGATTCGAGGTTTGGATATCATCAGTTGCACGTCAGAGATGAGTATGTTTTTAAGACTACTTTTCTAACATGGTATGGGTCATACGAGTTTAAGGTGATGCCATTTGGGCTCACCAATGCGCCAGCAGTGTTAATGGATTTGATGAACTGGGTATTCAAAGAGTTCCTTGACCAGTTCATGATCGTATTCATCGACGATATTCTAATTTACTCTCATTCGGAGGAGGAGCATACCGAGCATCTATGAATGGTTTTATAGACACAATGAGAGCACCAATTGTATGCTAAATTTGAGAAGTGTGGGTTTTGGATTTGAGAGGTGCAGTTTTTTGTCCACATTATGTCTAACAGGGGTATTGCAGTTGATCAGAGCAAGGTGTTGGTGGTGAGGGAGTGGGTACAACTCATGACACCGATCGAGGTTCGTTATTTTTTGGGTCTAATCGGATACCATAGATGATTCATTCAGGTTTATGAAAGATTGCGAGTTCGTTAATGAATCTGACTCGTAAGGGGGTGCCATTTGTTTGGGACGACCATTACCAGTTAACTTTTGATGAGCTAAAAGACCAATTGACCTCATCACCTATACTTTCACTTCTTAGAGGGGGAGTGGAGTACCGTGTCTATACAGATGGATCCTTGCAGGGACTTGGGGGTGTATTACAGTAGGAGGGGAGGGTTATACCTTATGCATCTCGCAAAATTAAGCTCCACGTGAGGAATTACCATACGCATGACTTGGGGTTAGTAGTGATTGTGTTTGCCTTGAGGATTTGGAGGCATTATCTTTTGGGGGAGCAGTTTACTTTGTTTACTGACCATAAATCACTTCATCATCTATTCACGCAGAAGGATCAAAACTTGAGGCAGAGAAGACGACTTGAGTTTCTGAAGTATTACCAATTTGATAATTAATATCATCATGGGAAGGCGAACTTGGTGGCAGACCCGACGGAGGTTTGGAAGGCGAAATGGAAAGAGCTTCAACATGACGACGAGATTCTCAGGGCCTACGTATTAACTGTCACGCTTGAGATTCTTATGAAGGTAGTCAAAGCATAAGTAGGGGATCAATATTTACAGGATAGAGTTTGTCAGTTGTTAACCGATGGGGTAGAGTCATATTCAATCAGTTCAGAGGGAGGTTTGCATTTTAATAAGAGACTCGTGGTTTCAGAGGATGAGTATTTGAGACATGCAGTGATATCAGAGTCTCATGGGTTAAAGTTTATGGTATATCCCGATGGGGATAAGATGTACCCGAATATGTGTAGGAAGTATTGATGGTCGGAGATGAAGTGGGACATAACAGAGTTTGTCTCGAAGTGTGATACCTGCCAGCTATTGAAGGTAGACCACCATAGATCGACAGAGATGTTGTAGCCACTTGAGATTCCAGTGTCAAAGTGGGAGAGCATCTCCATGGATTTCAATACCGGGATACCAATATCGTAAGGAGGTCATGAGTCCATATTGATGATAACGGATCGGTTGATTAAGGTGGCTCATTTTCTTTGGATTCGTACAGATTTTAAGACGAAGCAGTATGCGTAGTTGTTCATCACTAAGATAGTGCAACTACACGGGGTTCCGATTAATATTGTGTCGGATCAGGATAAGATTTTTGTGTCCCATTTATGGCAGACCTTATAGGAGGCTATGGGCATAGATTTACGATTGAGTACAGCGTATCACCCACAGACTGATGGGAAGATAGAGGGACTTAATCAGACGCTAGAGGATATGCTAAGGATGTGCGTACTTGACTTCAGGGGAGGATGGGAGCAACACTTTCCTTTGGTGGAGTTCGCATATAACAACTCCTACCAGTTTACCATTTGTACGATGCCATTTGAGGCATTATATGCATGGCCTTATCGTTCTCCCTCTTATTGGTTAGAGGTTGGGGATAACAAACTATTGCATCCAGAGATGATTTAGGACACCACTACCAAGATTGAGCTGATTCGAGGGCACATTCGTATAGCTCAGGACAGGAAGGAGAGTTATGTCGATGTAGAAAGGAGGCACATTGATCTTGAGTTTGGTGACTAGGTGTTGGTACGGGTGTCTCCTATGAAGGGTGTTATGAGGTTAGGCAAGAAGGAAAGCTAGCGTCGTGATATATGGGATCGTTTCCAATTATGGAAAGGGAGGGACTAGTGGCATATAGGCTGGATTACCAGAACACTTACTGCGGATTCACGATATGTTACACATGTCATTGCTAAAGAGGTACCAGAGTAATGGGAGTGATTTCTAACATGTCCCATTAATGGAGATCGACTTGCAGTTAGATATCTCGTATGAGGAGAGACTGGTGGCGATACATAATTATAGTGAGCGTAACCTGCGGTCTAAGGTGGTACTCTTGGTTCAAGTTCAGTAGGGGAACCACAATATTGACGAGTCGATATGAGAGTGGGAGGATAACATGCATGATCAGTATCTAAAGTTATTCACCGTAGGTACGTCCCAATTTCGAGGGCAAAATTCCTTTGTAAGGGAGAAGTATGTAACACCCCATTTTTTTAGTATTAAAATTTTATTAATTTGATCATTTTAAATTACACATGTGACGTAATTTAAATGAATTAAATATTTTTTGATTGACTAAAATATTAATCAGGTAAGAGTGACTAATGTTTATGAGTAAAATTACTAAGAGAATAGCGAATAATTATATTACATCATAGCAAGTGATGGTGACGTGGCAATATTTTATCTCAACCGGGAGTCACGTGTAGACTATTTGGGGTCGAGATAGAAATTTTTTATAGGGTGACTCGGATGGAAATTTCTAGGTAAGTTGATTTCGAATGGGCGAGATAGTCAAAATAGTGTACACGGGGGTAGTAATTGTATCTCGGGGCCTTTTTACTCATAATCGAGCCCACACAGGGGTGTTTAGGTTATTTGGGCTTCGCCTGTTAGCCTAATTTAGGGATTAGATATTATAAACCTAAGTATAATTAGTTATGGTAGAAGTTAAACACATTCTAAACCCTAAGAAATTAAGAGGACTCCATTAGAGAGGAGAAATAGAGATTTCTTTTAGATTTTTCACTTTTTTGCATCAACTTTACCACCGGAGTGCATTCGGAAAGAAAGGAATGCATCCTCACGAAACACAACACAAAATCAGACCCTCTAGTGCAAAGGCAAGTGTTTATCTTGCGTGTTTTAAAGAGGTTATAATACATATGGTAGAATTGATGAAATCTTTCATTAACATGTGTTTTGTGATATAATAATGAAACTATTTCATGTATTAATTGGAATAATCATTAGAGATTTTATTTTTGGGTTTAAGAGATAAGAAAGCTGATATGAGGAAATTATTTCTGGGTATTATAAAGAACATGCATGAAAAAGAGAAAATTAGTGTTTGTGTAGAAAAACCTTTGATGAATTCTTGAAAGTTATGGATTTAATGATAGAGATTCATTAGAACTTTTTTATATAATATTATTTGGTGCTGGGACAAATTATATGGCTGTTTGGGTACGATTCATGGGGGTTGTGTTGGTTAAAATGGTGGAAACCCATTACAGGGAAGAACATGGGTTATCAAGGGTTTTCAATCGGTTTGAATATCCCCCAGAACGGGTTCGGTCTCAAACCAGTTCAGGTGACCTACTATGCCCATAATTTATTTGTTTAAATTTTTAAGAAATTAATTAGGGGAAAACTATGGGATAAGTTTAATATATGTACACGGACTTATTGAAGGTCAGTTGGTACGTGATTAAGGTGTGGTTGTCCTAAATGAGGGTAAATTGAGACATGGATCGAAGAGGCGTAACCGATTGAGTGATGTATCGGGAGTTTACAATTTAGGTTATGGGAAGAGGGAAAGATAACCTAATACTTGAATTAGAAGTATAAATATGTATAACTACTGAATTAATGTAAGGGAAAATTTAATCTTTGGGTAGTGAGCGATGCCCAGAAAAATATGGAATAATAATATATGAGAATTTATTTGTATGTTGAGTAGTCGAGAGAGATAAATACTACGTAGGGGATATATTATAAGTTGTGTGAGTACTTATATTGATAATGTATATATATAGGTTGTGTGAATACCTATTATGTGATTTGTTGTGTGTGTGAACATACATACATTGCCTGCTATCACGGGAGGTTCTGTGCAGAGGACGATCCCACCTTTGCGATTCCAGCGAGATCGGGATTTGTGCTCCAGAACATAGAACTTAGGGTAGCTCACTATGTATTAGTTGGACTGGAAGGTCATTTGGGTACATTAGGTATGTGTGTATCCCTAAGGCTTATAATTATGTTTGCCGCCATTATCTGTTGTTTGATTTTGGGTTCAAGGAGACATTCTCAATCAGTGATCCTTGATTTGGTATGAGGGGTGAATGGACATGATAGTAGAGTATGCCAGCATCAAGGGGGTCATTTCATGGGATGCTATAGTTTTATATATGATATGTGTGATAAATATATATAAGAGTAATTTATCTACTTATTTTTGACAGTAGAACCGATAGATTGTGCATATCTAAAACAAATTAAAGTAGAGAGACTTAAATAAATTACTCAATAATAATACGTGAGTATTATTTAATACTGATATTTTGGTAGCATGTACTATGTGTAATATGAGGGATTTATACATGTTATGTTTAGTTAGATACATTATTTAATTGGGCTGGGTAACATAGCTAGGTAGGAAACTACGGTTATGATGGTTGGTCCCACTACTCCTTCGTTGAGAGGTGAGGAACTTAAGGGAGTGTACGTTGTACTAACGTGTGTATCTAATAACTGATTTAAATTGAGATTTAAACAATTGCAAAAAAATATTTTCAAATGATTTTCTTGGGATCTTACCTGTGTCAAATTTATTTTTCAAAACCTTTTAGGTGTCTAACCATAGGGACACCAAGCTTGAGGAATTCTTTGCAAGGATGCGTAGCTACAACACTTATGGAGGCTTGCATGAGTTGATATAAATGCTTCAGTTGTTCACTCCTAGTTTAGGAGTTTCATTTAGTATTTCGGGCATGTTATCCCTTCAGACTATTTAGCATTTCATTTTATTTATTAGACTTTATGGATTCACTTTATTATTTCAGACTTGTATTTGGATTCGTTGTGGGAACCGATGGTTTATTCGGTATTATTGATTTAATTATTTATCATGCGTTGGATTCATATATTTATATTGTGGATGATTGGTTACTTATTTACTTTCCACATGTTTTAATTATAGTGAAAGATAAAACTTGACACTGGCTTAATTTAACATGGGTGGTTAGTAAAGACACTGATGATAAGAATGAACTAAATGAGATTCCGATTTATTTTAATCAAGGATCGATCACCCGTGGTTAAAATATTTCGGGTGTCACAAGACCCCTCTCAGAAAGTCAGAAAATATTCTCCTCAAATTTACAGCCTTTCCCTTTCCAAATAGACCATTTCCCCGTATTCTCTGACCTCCCTTCCTTACCTCCTTGGAAGTTTACCCCCATCACCATATCACTTTCATGCCACTTTAAAACAGTGAACTTCCATCTCAAAATCAGTAACAAGCATTCATAAGGAGGTCTATTTCTCCATCTGTTTCTCTAATTTGTCCATTTTGGTATTATTCACGTTATTTCTATTTTTGTGCTTTGTTTTATTATATCATAACCATTTTTCTCTACTCTTTATTTGTAATATTGCACATAATCTATTTTCATAAAAAAACTCCAAAAGAAGAAAATAGGGTTTATTCGTAGATTCCAAAAGCGGGATTTCCATTTCACACTTTCACTCTTAAAATACATTTTTTCTACTTATACATAAGAGGAGTCCCACATTTGGATTTATGGGTTGAACCCCACCACTATGCTATTTTGAACTATGTGAACTTTGATGCCCCTTGGGCTACGTAGGCATCTTGGGCTAATACCGAGATTTGAGTCCTCCTTTTTTTATGTTTATATGATTATTTTATTTCGTGTTATACATATTTTTTGTGAGTTTTATACTTCACATACTTTTGTCTCTTACGATGTGAACATTCTCCCTTTTATAAAGATTCAAGATTTGACGAACACTTACATCATATTTTCATCATTATTTTTAGGAACACTCCTACAGATGAGTCCGCTCCATCCCTTCCATGACATGAGTTGGATGATCCCGTTTTCCCATTACTTATATTATACACATGCAAACCATCACAGAGTTTTAAAGGAGAAGATTAACATTAGCCCATGAGAGATTGAAAGGGGTGGAATTGGTGCCTAACACCTTCTCATTTTGTAACTTAGTCTCCAGACCTTCGAACTACTTGGTTTTGCAAGCATCACTTTGACTTTGATGCCGTTCTCTTGAGGTGGTGACAATATTTTGCCTATTTTGAGCATAATTGGTTAACGATTCTATCTCTTTACATTATTCCACACTTGACGACGACCAATCTCGATATTCTGCACGTGTCGAAGGGAATTTAACCTCAGATGGCTACAGTGGCGACTCAGATGAGGACTTTTTTAAGAGTACTAGACTCTATTTCTACATTGGTGGTATTCTTTACTCTCCTAGTTTTCTAGATGTGTACATATGCTCCCACTTATATGTTCCCTTTTCTCCTTCACGAATTTCATTTGTATGCCTATCTCATGCTTATCTCTACCATGCTCTCTTCTCATGCATATATCATTTCTCACTCACTTGTACATGCTCACTTCACACACTTACAATTGTATATAGTATCACCTATACTCACATGCTCCACACACCATGTGTAGATTATCCATTCTTAGCTTAACTAGAACACACCCACACTTCTCTCACTTATATATATCCCCCTACTCACTTACACATCTAACGCACCACTTCTAAATTATCCATGCTTAGCTTCACTAGAACACACCCACACTTCTCTCACCAACATATATCTCCATTCTCACTTACACATCTCATTCACCACTTGTAGTTGACCCATTCTTAGGCTCACTAGCACACACATTCATTTGTATATATTCACATGATCACTCGCACTATTCCTATGTCACTCTGTTTACACATATATCTCACTCTCTTGTATATATTCACATTCTTCCCTATCATCATGCCTAGTATAGTCTTCATGCTCCATGCTAGATAAACTTTTCATGATACTTTTACATTATCACTTATAGTGGAAGTACTCCTTTTACTTTGCATGGAAATAAAAATATCTCTCCATAAGATACTAATTAAGACACATGTATTTTTGCACACTACATCACCAGAGAATGGCAGTATTGACCAAAGATTTTGGATTCACTGTGGTGCGATATGATTATCACTTTCCATTGTCCTCATACCTTCGATCTATATCGAATGGTTCCTCCCGTATCGGATATTCGTTCACGTACGTTGAGTATATAAAATTCACTCTCACACATATCGTCCCCATGAGGTATATCGTGTGGAAATTCACATATAATCGGGTATATCGAATGGCCTTTCCACTTACCGATGAATGATGTCCCTTATAGGCAAGAGGTATATTGTGGAAGTCATGCCATAGGGGGGGGCCCTTCCCCTAAACCAACAAGTGCATAAACAACATATTATCATCAACCTTAGGGCACTCATAGTTAGTTTATTAGCTACCATGCGAAAATTGGGTTGGCATACAACTCAAACTCGCGCTATTTCATCCATTTTTAAAAAAGGACCCAGTTCGTGAGCTTGAAAACAAGTCAAAGCTATATTTTAAACCATATCTTCACTAGGCTCGGGTCTTGTCTAACATTTTTCTTGCATTTAGGAAAACATAATGCAAGTGAAAACCTAATCATAATAATAACTATGCTGAGATTTCTCTCATTTTTGCCTTCTTTTTAAAAAACCAAAAATACAAAAAAAAAAATTCTTTTCCTTTTTCAAAATACCAAAAATACTCCTTTTTTCTTCCAAAAACAAACCCAAATCATTTTCCCTCTCAAGTCGATCGCATACCCGATTTTGGCTTGGCTCCCTATTGGCTTCAATCTTTCGTCAAACCACCCCGAAGACCCATAACTTACTCTGCTAATTCAATCGAATTTAGGAACTACCTCCACAGGATATTCATGGAGAATACTAACGAAGCACCGAATGTTTAGTTAGATCTAATGTCCATCCTAGCTCCATGCAGAATTTAACCCTTCTACCCAGATTGTACCTGCCAAAGCACCCATCACCCCCACACTCTCACCCCGATCTATCAAAGTTTGCATGTCCTTTTTCTTGCACCCCACTTGCCTTACTGATCAATATCTATCACTCCTTAAGAGAGCCTATGAGATGGGGGAGTCATGGAACTACCTGTTATCCTAGACCAACTCTAAACATTCGGGCTAAAATTATAGTCTGAGATGTCCATTGACTTCTAGAAATTTAGTGGCCTATTCATGGAAGCTTAAAAAAGGGCTCGAGAATCAGATGAGGGGGTAGTACCCATTAAGGAAATCATTATAGTTGACATTCTGCAAATCATGTCTGATATGTTTCTCCAGAGGAAGAAGTCTATACCATTTCTAAATTACTCACTACTTTGAATCTTCAGGGACGGCTGGTCCCTTCACTTCTACATTTCCTCATTGAGTGGGAAGACTTATAGGATGAAGCGGTAGAGGTTGTCGAATGCATTGATTACCCCTGGAAGGGAGACATCATTGCCACCGTATGGGGGGATGAATTTTATAGCTCAGATGATGAACTACATCATGAAGATGCCAATTTAGTTTCTAGTTTGTGTGAAATGATCGCTTTCAATGATTTATTGGGATAAATCAATAAAGTATCCATTTAACCTGAAGTAAATAAAGTGACGGGGTTCTTCTTCTTCCCCTCCTCTATGAACCACATGACTAGATTAGGGTGGTACAACAAAGATCTGGTTCCCCATTTAATCGGATTTGTTAAAGGGAAAGGAGTTATCGAAGAGCTCCAAATGCCAGAAATGACCATTGAAGAAAGAAAAGTTTTGGATGAGCTTAAGAAAACTCAAGCCAACATCACCTTATGGGGACTCTTCTTGTCCTCTCACCTGCACTAAAATTCCCTAATAAAAATCCTCACTGGATCAATAATTTCCCCCTCTACTACTCCTAAAGAAGCTATAAATATGGTTGTATCCTTAACCTCTACCAGACTCCTCTCTTTTTTTAAGAAGAAATCTCAAAATTCAGCCCTGTCACAACTATGCCCTCAACCTCTCCTTCAAAGTTTTAGGAATGACAATCCTTCTATCACTCATCGACAATGGATCCGCTCTCAATGTCTATTCACTCAAAGCCTTCAACTTCTTAGGATTGAATGTTCGTGAACTCACTCGCACATCTACCATCGTTCGTGCCTATAACAACACTGGTAGAGAAATCATGGGTTCCATAAAATTCACACTAGGGTTTGGTTCTATCAACCCTTTGACTGAGTTCCAAGTCATCAATATACCCTCATGTTTCAATCAAATCCATATCACTCATGGCTCCAAAACATTCGAGGCATATCGTCTTCTCTCAATCAACAACTAAAGTTCTTTGCTAAAGACCAAGTTATCACCATCCTGGGGAATGACAACAATTCAAACAATGCCAGCACAAAAATTCCACTATTGTACATTCAACATGAGATTAATGAGATGCTCCTCTCCGGTTTAAAAATTCATTTGCTCCCTGTCCCAGCCGGGGATTGTGTCCAACCCATCTCCTTATAAGCGCGTGTGGGCACGATGGTGGGGTTCGTGCCCTTCCTCAAGGTGCTTCGACCATCGTCAAATGTGGGGTTTTGTATAGAGATAGAGTCTCCAGTCTATTTTCTACAAAACAGGCAAAAGAAATGTTCCCACCTTGAGAGGACAACATCAAAGACATAATGATGCTTTCGAAATAAATTAGTCCAGGATTCGGGGGCTAAGTTATGGAATGGGAAGTTGTTAGGCACCCATCCCGCCATTTTGGTCTCTGATGGGCATGTGTTATTCTTCTCCTTAATAACTCCATGAAGTGTGTCTGCGTATATATATAAATGGAGAATGGAATTACTCGACCCGTGTCATGGAGAAAGGTGAAGTGAGGTCATTCGTAGAAGTGTCCCCAAAATAGTAATTAAAAATATAATGTGTGCATTTGTCGGGTCACCAATCGTTTATAAAAAGGCGATGGTATAAATTGGACCAAGTGTGAGCATGAATCACAAATATAATATATGGAAATAATATATGAACAAAAATAAGAAAGGAGGACTTGAATCTCGGATTTTACCCAAGATGATTACGTAGCCTAAAAATACATCAAAGTCCGCGTAGTTTTCATGCAACACGGGGGTGGGGTTAATCTTATAAACCCAGAAGTGGACTTTATTATATGTGTATGTAGAAAAAAGGATGTTCTAGTGTGAGAAAATGTAGTGAGAAATCCCCATTTGGAATTTATAAGCAAACCCTATTTTTCTTGTTTTGTCTTTTTATAGAAAATATAGTATGTTCAATACTACTAATAAAACGTGGCATATTATAATGGGTAAACTAACAAAGATGAAATGATAAAGTAAAAATTAAATAACTGATGAGAAATAAGAGAATTTAAAGAGAGGGCAAAACGTTTGGACCTTCTTCGGAAGCTTTAAGATTGATATTGATTGTTGAAGGGATGATCTTGCAAGTGGATAGAGGTGGTAGGAGGAGAGGTAATGGAATTTACTAAATTGGATAAGAAAAGGTTGGAAATGGAATACGGGGAAGAGATTTCAATATGGAAACCACGCTGACTTTGAGAGAATGTTGTTGAGATTACGAGAGGGATATTTCTGAGTGGCCTTTCGAAGTGAGGTCATGCACCCTTTATATAGGGTGAAAGGGATGTTTATTGGCATTGTATTTAATAGGCCTATTGACAGACAACCCTAGACACACTACCGATAAGCAGGGAAATTTATTTTCCATTTGGTAGTCTCATGCAAATTTTTTGGAAAAATTGTTATAAAATGGAATCCATAAGTCGGAATCATGCAAGGGACGTACCATTGGAAAGGGTATTCAGATCCCTTTAAGAATCCATTAGGATTATCCATGTTCAAGAGATGACTATGGTCCAACGGGGCTCGAAAGCGCCCGTCGATCTTTTGGACAAGAGATTCCTAGAGGAAAATGGATCATTTTTTTAAATCGTCAGGCCAATTTATGCATGGGATGGACTATTGGAAATGGTATTAAGAGACATTCGAAGATTCATTCAGTTTCATTCGATTCGAAGAGCTAACCATTGTCAAATGGGCCAAAAAGTGCTCAGTGACCCTTCAGAGTAAAACCAGTCGTATATCCGTACAATAAGGCCAATTAGTACACGGGGCAAACTTTCAAAAAGGGGGTTCAGATCCCTTTAAAGATTCATTCTGTCTCGTTCAATTTAAAGAGTTTATGGGAGTCAAATGGAGCCCAGGAATGCCCGATGGACTCTATATCAATTTTTGGGTAATATCGAGTCGCTCGTACGGGCCATAAGGCTAATTCACGCACGGGATAGATCGTTGGAAAGGGAACTCAGATCCCTTTAAAGATTCATTGAGCTTCTGCTTAGGCAGATTTATTTTCTAGGGTCATTCACCCGAAGAGTATATATAATTTATGCATAGGGTGGATCGTTGGAAAAGGGATTCAAAGCTCTTTGAAGATTCATTGAGCTTTGGCTCACACGAGATAGTTGATCGGAGTCAAATAGGGCTCGGGAGCTCCCGGTGGACTCTAGATCGATACTCGAAATATGATCTAGGGTTTATGGTGAAGGAGGAAGCACTAACGACCTAAGAAGATGCTTAGGAGGGTCTTAGAATGTGGTGTCTATAAATCCCATCGATGGGTGAGCTTGGAAGAAGTGAAGGTCGTCGAATAGACACCAGATGATGTTTTGGGAACGAAGTTAATTGTGCAGACTAAAGGGACGAGGATAATCGGTTTAGAGGGTCGAGGATGACTGGTTCAAAGGGTTAAGAAATATAGGTTAAAAGGGTCAAGGTCGAATCTAAGGACCTACGGTGATGACAACCAATTGTGTGGGTCGAGGTCAATTTTGGGGACCTAAAGTTATAGAGATTGATTTTATGGGTCGAGGTCAATTCTGGGGGCCTAAAGTTGTGACGATCGATTCTAGGGGTCGAGTTCAAATCTGAGGACCTAATGTTATAGAGACTAATTATGTGGATCGAGGTCAATTTTGAGGACCTAAAGTTATGATGACAGATGCTACGAGTTAAGGCCAATTCTGAGGACGTAAAGTTGTGACGATCGATTCTACAGGTCAAGGATAATTTTGAGGACCTAAATTTGTAATAACCAATTCTGAGGGTCGAGCTCAATTCGGAGGACCTAAAGTTATGATGACCGATTATGTGGGTTGAGTTCAATTCTAAGGACCTAAAGTTATGACGATTGATTCTGAGGTGGAGGTCAATTCTAAGGACCTAAAGTTTAAGATGACCAATTCTATGGGTTAAGGTAAATCCCGAGGACCTAAAGTTGTAGAAATCATTTATGCGGGTCAAGTTTAATTCTGAGGACCTAAAATTGTGATGATCGATTCTGCGGGCTGAGGTCAATTATGAGAACCTATAATTATCACGACTAATTCTAATGGTCGAGGTCATATTTGAGGACCTAATGTTGTGATGACTAATTATTAGTGTCTAGGTCAATTCCTAGGACCTAAAGTTATGAAGACCAATTCCGAGGGCCGAGGTCAATTCCAAGGACATAAAATTATGACGACTGATTCAGTGGGTCGAGGTCAATTCTTTGGACCTAAAGTAATGACGACTGATTCTACGAGTTGAGATTAATTCTCATGACATAAAGTTGTATCACATAGAGTTGTTCTCTTAAGGAATTGATATATTATATTGTGGATTCATATGAACCTAATGTTCTATTGAAGATTATATTATTTTGAGACTCAATTGGTGAAGGTCTTACCCTTGAGACATCCGGTTAAGGACTACGATATTTTGAGAGGGGAAACTGTGAATAATTTTATCTGCAAGCACATCCTAAAATTTACCCTTAGCTTAGTGATATTACTTAGGAAATTAGGAAGGTATTATTCTACAATATTGTTGGGGAGGCATTCGGGTTCTATTGGGGAAGACTTGAAATTGGAGATTACGTTGTTGAATTGTAGTTAGACCTGGGATGAGGGTGTATTGTTGGTTCTGTTTGTGGAATATATTTAGGGTTTATGCTGGGTACAAAAGAATAATATTAATCTTGTTGGGGATTTTGAGAGTATGTAAGGGATTAGTGTTCTTAAAAAATGATTTTCTTGAGGAAGAAAGGTTCCAATATTTATTTGGCATTTATAGGAATTTTTTGGCTATTTTTTTTATTTTTCAAGCATTTTTGTACAAAATTTTCAGGGGGCTGCCGACCAGCCTGTTATAGGGGTTGTCTTTTGGTAACGGAAAGGTCTCCTGAGCTTCCTAGGGCAGATGAATAGGAAAGTGTCGATCGATTTGTGCAGGGAGGCTGCCGATCGGCATGCCATTTAGTCCCAATAAAAAGGGGGCGATCCCTCCTCATTTTTCACATCTTCCAGAGTTCGAATCTTCTGCTTCCTCAATTTAGAAATTGTTCATAAGTTCTTTCTTCTTCAAGACTTCAAATGACGGGCTTTTCTAGCGAGGAATACAGCTTGGAGTGGTTGAGCGTTGATGACTAGGCTGGCTTGGAATGATAGGCGGTGCCCCTTGCCGATGGAAATGAAAATGTATTTGATATTTTCGTCTAGGGTGAGGAACCTTAGTTTTCATGCAAGTATGATGACCATTGGTATTCTTTATGATTTTCTCTTTATTTTCTTGTGCTAATGAAAGGTTTTTTTCTTCTATTTTCCTTTGGCAGACTGATATAGCTCCTTCGAGCATAGGATCTAAGGGGACGATTGAGATGAGGGATGTATGGGAGCATTTTTCGAACGAGGTGCGTTCGATGGTTACTTCTGCTGGCTTTGGCTATTTGGCGCAGGCCTTGGACGAGACGCCGCATTCTACTGAGGTGTTGTGCACTTTGGGAGAGAGGTGGTGGGACATTACGCACACCTTCCACTTGGGTTTTGGGGAGATGATTGTTAATCATATTGATGTTTAGCAACTACTGGGGATAGATTACGAGGGTGTGCAGATAAATGTGGATCTTACTGTAAGGGTGACGCCAGAGGCGATTCAGACAGCGTTGAGTGACGTTAGTAGGATCATTTCTGGAAATTTTATCCGCATCTCTTCTCTTCGAGAGGTTCTCTTGAGTAGGAGAGTTGATGAGATTGATGGGGAGAAGGTAAGACAGATGGCCCATTTATTTATTCTTGTTTTAATGGGTGGTTTCTTAGTGGCGATGAGTGGTGACGTCGTTCATCTTTGGTTTTTGTTATTTTTGAGGACGTTTTCAAAAGTCAAACTCTATGATTGGGGGATCCTGACCTTCGTGACCCTTTACTCTTCTCTGGATGCATTGAGTCGGTTCTGCCGGTAGAATTTTACAAGGGCCACGCACCTTTAGGATGTAACTTTTATTTTTCTTTTTCTTCTTATACATTTCCTTGCATTTTCCTTTAGTTTTGTTTCTTTATTGATTCCAGTGTTTTTGCAGACATGGTTCTATGAGGAGATTGGGATCATTGTGAGGTTGATATCCCTAAAATAAAAGGATTAATGGACTTCTACCGTATGTACCTGAGGCAGAAGTACAACAGGCGGTTGAACCAGTCTTTGTCCCTAACGGTGATAAGGCATAGCTAGAACACGTTGACAAGCGATCAGGTTATTTTGTTTATCTTTAAAATCCTCTTTTGGCAGTTACATTCTTTTCATGAATATTGATCTTTTTTAGGGGGCTTGTAGGTGACCTTTTATCCTTAGGGAAGGGCTCCTCAGCATACGGGGGTGACAGGTATGCATGTACAAATAAGGAGGTTGATGGCGCATGAGTTTGGGTACTCTTAGTACATAGGAGAGACGGTGGTGCGGAAGATCATGGAGTACAAGGTGGTTGTCAATCCTTCGGTATCCCTGATGTATATGAGGTGGGTGAGTGAGATGTATGATGAGGCTAGGATGGCGGCTAGGGTTGGTGAAACTTATACGCTCTACACGGACACGACGGTGAGCTATGATTACCTGGACTTCGTGACGATATAGTTGATGCCCTCTTACATTTACGATGTGGTGAACATGCCTCCGCCTCCTATGGCTTTGAGTAGGGGTATCACCAAGCCAACGGGATCTTCCCACAACATGTGTGATACTTCTTTGGCGGGGGCAACGGTAGAGGGGGCTCCTCTTATTCAGGTCAATCCCCCTTCTTATAATCTTTGGTTGACTAGTGGGGGGACACTGAGCATGTTGCACCGCTCTAATGCATTGGCACCAGGGTTGATGGGACTTATAGATGACGTCCTTCAGCCTGAGGTATAATTTTCTCTTTTCTCATATTGTCAGTTTTTTATTCCTTATTTTCTCTTTTACTACCTGATTGGCCTTTTGTTTCTTGGCTTGCAACATGTTCGGGTGTCGACTACATCATTGAAGGATATCAAGGACTGGATGGCCTCCGTGGCAACTTACATCAAGGACTCCATTCCTTCTTTCGTGGTTCTATTCTCCATATTGGATGAGGTATTGGGTTATGGTAGTGGATATTTTACCCTTCATCATTGGGGGAAGCGTATTCACTAGAGGGTGAGGGTTTGAGGGAGAGAGATTAGGGACTCAGTCCGAGTCTAGTTATTTTGGTTCTCTTGGTACTTCTTCTTTTCTTTTACCTGAAAATGTAATCATGTAATGGCAGCATATATATATATATATATATATATATATATATATATATATATATATATATATATATATATATATATGAAGGGGATTTGTTTTTTTAATTCTTAGTTTAATGACTTATCCTACATGCAATTTTACTTTGCTGTTGAGATCGCAAAAAGTAACAGGATGTTTATTTAGAAAAATGAGAGATTAATTAAAGGTTTATTTTTGGAAATGATAAATAAAATTGGATAAGTAAGAAGAAAAAAACCCGGGGGTTTTAAAATAAGGATTTCTTTTTTGAGAATTTTATTTTGATAAAAAAAAGGAAAGATAAAATCTTAAAAAATAGATGTGTTACCGATCGACATACCCCTTGTCCTGCCTATCGTCATACCCTTTGTCCTGCCAATTGGCACTTGGGTCAAGTCAAATCACTCTAAGGCTCTGATTTCACTTTCATACAGACCATAGTAATTTGTAGCGAAACAATTCATTCAGACTCCTGAGATCCCTTGTCTTTTGCCAAGTCATTTGTGTATGAATGGGTAGGTAAGGAGTGTAGTTTTTCCATCCACACCCATTTTCTTCTTTTTACTTATTGCTTCTTGTTTTCTGCCCCATTATTCCCAAAATGGCCCTTCTAGTGTATGAATATTTTCTTCCTTCCATGAAATTCTTGAATCCACGTGTTTGTATAACATAGACTCTTAGGCTTTCAACTTGCCTCGAGTCTCCTTATGGTGAAACTGAGAGATTGACTGGAATATAATAGCGGTGGCGTCATAGTTTTGGTATCTCTAAGAAAAGGTGTTTTGTTTTGGTTTAGATGAGGTTCACCTGATCTATATAAAGTTTTAAGCCATGTCAGGAATCAGTCCCAACGTAGCGGCGGCTATGCTCAGATTTTCTCAGTCTCCTCGAGCGCTATTAGCGGAGTTTCTCCATATTTCCCATTCGGATGTTCGATCGTTGGTTATTGGGGGTATGATTTCTCTTCTAGTTGTCATGTATTCTGTGCGCTTGAGTGATTTCAATGATGAGTGCTACACCAGAGCTGTTGCCCAAGGCCTAACTTCGAGGATCTTGCTGGTGATGGGGGACTTAACGGGGGACCCCTAGTTGGCTTCAATAATTTCATGGATTTCTTACCATCTCAGTCCATACTAGCGGAGACTCTGAATGATCTTGATGCTTGGAGGGAAGGTCGCTCTGATTCTTTTAGAGGGATCCCGGTGATATTGTTCATGTGGATGGCTGAGAAGTTCCGTCTGACAGTTCCACATGAGTGTCCCTTGGTAGGCATGCGAAATTTCTTTTATTGGTACCTTATCATTTTTGGACCATCTGTGGAGAATTGGGTCAATTGGTTCTTGGATAACAGAGTCTGGTGTCCCCATTGGTCGGTGTCATAGTGGGGAGAATTGCAGCTTCTTCTAGAACTAGGAGAGTACCGATATTCTCGGTTAGTTGGCCTATGGCAGACTTCGTTCTATTTCCCTTTGAGGCTTCTACATCAAGTTGGATGGGAACAAAGTATGCCTCCTCGGACACTAGACTTCTTTCCTGTGAAAAACTTGATTAAATCCATGCGTCTGACATTTGGTTCTCTGTGGGAGAATCATCGGCCATCAACCCATCCATCTTAATGTGTAGGTAGGGCTGACATATGTTCGGGGATTATCTGAAATGGTTGTGGAAGCGAGTAGTGGAGAAGAAACTTGCGAAAGAGACTGAACATAGGTGGTTTGTTATTTTTGATACCATGGAAGGAGGGGTAGTGGTCTTTTCTAGGCTAGTCAAGGCATACTTCTCTATGAAGTGTATTCGAAATATCAACTAGGAAGGGGAAGTTTGGGAACCTCCGAGGGCTTATGATGACGGGCCTAGGTCTTCTGGAAGCTGTTGATAGGGTTTTATGAAGTTGGGATTATTTTTAGATAAAGCTTTTGTTTTTTTTATTTGGGGTTTTAGGAATAATTTTGTAAAATTTGTTTAGGCCGGTTTAGAAATAATTTGGTCAGTGGAGAGGGGTGGTTGTTTTGACTCCTTTCATTGATACTTCATTTAATGGTATTGAACTTCATTATTTAAAAAAAATGAGCATATTATTGTGCCTCTTGAAGAGTTTTCCATTTGAATTATCTATGCTAATCGCTAAGGCATACATAATCCTTTTGTTCATGTAAATGATAAAATAAAGTGTTTTTATCAGAGATAAGAAAATAAGAGCATTTTGTTAAAAAGAAGGGGACCGCGCCCATGTAAAGTGTATGAAATGCCTGCGTACCTCTGGGAGGTTTAAAGTTTTTCGAGTTCCATTTTGAAAGCAAAAGGATTTTTAGAGGATCAGGCCCCACATAGTTATGGGTAGAGATAAATAAATAGTTTTTTTAAATAGAAGGAAGATGTGATGAGTCGTAGCGTGCCGAGATTTTGGAGTGAGGATTTCTTGAGACGATCCACATTGAGTGGATGTGCCATTCTTCTCCGTCGAGGTCTGCGAGCATAGTGGCACCTTTGAGAGAATCTTCTTCACTATGTTAGGGCCACTCCAGTTTGGTTTGAATATCCCTATGGTGTCCTAGACATGTTCTATGATCTCTTTAAGGGAAAATTATCCTTCTTGGACACCACGGTCCTTCACTTTTTAGTTGAATGGTCGCACTATCCGACGATGGCACCCTTGTATAAGGTATAGAGCCTTCAACCTCTTTTTATCTAAGAGTGACAATTTGTCAAAGCGTATCTGATGCCAGTCTTCCTCGCTAACTCTGCTCTCGAGCATAACACGTAAGGAAGGTATTTCTAGCTCAACGAATAGGACAGCTTCCATGTCATATACCATAGAGTAAGAGGTAGTCCCGGTAGATGTCCTGACTAAAGTGCTATAGCTTAAGATGGTATAAAGGATCCCATCATCCTAATCTCTATAATTCTCTGTCATTTTATTGATGATAGCTACGAGTTTCCAGTTCTATGACCTCGACTTTATAATGTAACCCATTATCTAATACTAGCACATGGGGAACCCCGTATCGGCAGATGATGTTTTTTTGGATAAACTTGGCAACCTTCTTGGCATTCAGTACTACGTATGACTCAGCTTTGACCCATTAAGTAAAGTAATCAATGGTGACTAAGATGAGGTCATGACCATTTGAATCTTTAGGTGTGACTTTACCTATTATGTCAATGCTAGATTTGGAGAACGTCCCATGAGAAGTCATGTTGTACAATTCCTGAGGAGGTAAATGCTGGATATTGGCTAATTGTTGGCATTTGAGGTATCTTCAAAATATGGAGTGCAATCCTAAATGTAAGGACACAAATATCCAATTGAGTCCATATGTAGTTTTGGCTCAATTCCGGACAAAAACATTTATTCATAGGATAGTATTTGATTGTAATATTATCAAGCCTATGAAGTATGTGTTGAAGACGTAGCGGCAAAGAATATAAAGCTTCATCAAAATGCCGGGTTGCGTGCCTCGTTTCTACGTCATCAACTAAGGTTCCATGCTCCCAAGGTATGAATGCAATTATATTTATATAGGAGCTTGGAACAATATATATTGGGTGTTAGGTGTAATAAAAATTGCATTTTATTTTCAGAAAGAATCAATTAGAACTTTAAAATAAGTTTATAAAAGTTTCTGGGCCAAAATCGAATCTTACAAACTTTCTGGTCGTTCGTTAGAAATATCGTTCGAACGAGTTTTTTCGTCCGAACCAGGTTTCGTTCGAACGAGTTTTTCGTTCGAACCAGGTTTCGTTCGAACGAGTTTGCCAACGACCCTAAACTGGTCAGTCGTTCGATATATCGTTCAAACGAGTTTGTTCGTTCTAATGAGGTATCTAACTAGTTTCTAATGAGCCCAGTCTGGTTGCTCGTTAGAAGTCTCGTTCGAACGAGAGTCAAGTTCGTTCGAACGAGATGCCAGGGCGGGAACAGTTTTGAGCAGTTTTTGGAAGTTTTCACCCACTTTCCCCACTTGCTTTTTTACCAACTTTTTCAAGACTTATTAAGGACGGGAAACACATTTTTCTAATTAACTTTTCCAACCTTGTTTATCTCCTAGAGAGAGTTTGAGAGCAAAAATAGTTTAGGAAATTTTTCAAGTTTTGAGTGTTGTTTTTCAAAGAAAAATTCATATACCACTGTAGTGTTTACACCCAATAGTTTTTTATCTAAGTTCTATATACATATCAATTGCTTGGAGTTTTGGCACCGATTTATCTCTACCGAATTCATGAAGAGAAGTTTTGGTTTGCTTCTACATCCATCAAAGAAGAAGACTTTTTGTTGAAGATTCTACCCACTTGGAGAAAGGCTCCATGCTTGGGTGACGGTGACCATATAAAGTCCCATCGGTGGATTTCGAGACCGCGGTGGTGTTCCGAGGCTGTTCGCTAGGAAGAGGTTTCTACGAGAAGAAGCGTCGAGGCTTGAGAGGGATCGAGTCAGTCGTTGTAAGTCTATCTGTCTTGTATTTGTAATTCCATATCTAGTGGAGTTGTGGCTAGGGCAGTCCGAGGTTATTTCCCGTCTTGGGTTTTTCCTCGTACATCTCGGCGTAGTGTGATATTGTTTATTTTATCTTGCACAATAATTTAGGATCCATGCTTAGGATAATTTCAAGATAAAATTTGGTTTAATTATCACACTCATTTAATTTGGGACTAAATTAAATATTGGGTAAATTTGGTTTATTCAAGTCATTTGCTAAAATTGGTTTCGCCTAAATTTGGATAATATATAATTATGACTTAGGCAAATTCTAGGACTTGAATTATGTTTTAATTTGTTTTGAGAAATTAAAACTTGTTGTTATTTTTGAAAGTTGAACCATCACCTGTTTTACAACGCTTCCGCATCATCTCTTAATTTTTATTTTAAAATGGAAATTAAATATTTTTTTAAATCGTGATAAATTATTAAAACCCCCGGGGTTCCATACTTTTCAAATTGGTATCAGAGCCAAAAACGATAAATTATTTCGTTAAGCTCCTTTAATTTTTGGCTAAAATGGATTTTTCCCCATTTTCAAAATTTACTATTTTCGATGGTTCAAACTACGCGTATTGGAAAGCGCGAATGAGATCGGCACTAAAATCTATCGACGAGAGAGTTTGGATGTCTGTTGTTACCGGATACTCCCCACCAACTTACTTAGTTGAAAATGAACGTGTTATCAAACCCGCCGATAGATGGACTGAAAATGAGTTTAAACTTGCTAACTTTAATTCCCGAGGTTTAAATGCCTTATTTAGCGCTGTCGCACCGGATGAATTCCGACGTATTATGACGTGTGAAACCGCTAAAGAAGCTTGGGATATTTTACAATTAACTCATGAAGGAACTAGTGTCGTTAAAGCTTCAAAACTCCAAAACCTCACCACTCAATTTGAAACTATCAAAATGGATGAAAAAGAAACTTTTGATAAATTTTATGCTAGACTTTCTGATATTTTTAATTCATCCTTTAACTTGGGAGAGAAAATACCTGACGACCGTGTTGTAAAGAAAATTTTGAGGTCCCTACCCGATAGATTTATTCCTAAAGTGACCGTTTTAAATTCCTTACCCACTTTAGCCTCTACGAAATTAGAAGAGCTTGTAGGTGATTTACAAACCTATGAACTAGATATGTTTCCCTCTAAAACTGAAAAGAAAACTGAAAAGGGTGTTGCTTTAAAAGCCCGAAAAGAGGTCAAACAAGTAGTAGAGAGCGATAGTGAAAGTAACTCGGAAGATATGGCTTTGTTTGCTCCCAAATTTAGAAAATTTCTTAAATTTAACAAAGATAAATTTAAAAATGATTTTAAGAAATTTGATACTTCTAAACATGATAAAAGCGAGAAGATTTCTAAAGCCGAGAGGATCCCTAAACCTAGTAATGATAATTTAGATAGGGACGAGTTTAACAAGTGTTTTGGTTGTGAAGGTTATGGCCATCGAGCTTATGAGTGCCCCACTAAACTAAGGAAAGAGGGTAAGCGACCCATTTCATATAATGCGACCCTTAGTGATAGTGATAAGGAAGAGAAGCCCGAATCCCCCACTAGGAAAAATTTTGTGGCTTTTATGGCTAGTCATGTGAGTGACAGTGAGAACTCATCGATTGATGAAACGATAGCACATGCCACTTCCAAGGTCATTGTACATGATTCTCTTATTTTTGATGACAGTGAGAGTGAAGAAGAAAGAGAGAGTGAAAATGAAGATGAGGTTGATATGAGTGAACTTCAAAATGCTTTTCAAGAACTGTATACCGAATATATTAAATTGAAAAGAGCTAATTTGAAGTTAGAAGCTAGTTTAAGAGAGAGTGTCAAGGTCGTTGATGAAAATGATTTAATAGAAGACCTTTGGACTCATGTGAGGACTCTTCAAGAGAAGCTTGAATATGTAGAAGGCGAAAGAGATAGCCTTAGGGGTTTAATGGAATCCTTGAAAAAGGAGCTTCTTGCTTTTGAAGAGCGAAATGTTTTACTAGAATCTAACATTGTAGAATTGGAAAATAAATTGAAAGATTCTAGTATTGTCAAATTTGATATGGAATGTCGTTCAGAAAAACTAGATAAAATGTTAGGAACGGTGCAAATTAAAAATGATATTTGTGGTTTAGGCTTCAATCCTTGTAATGAATTTACTCATAATGCCCAAACCAATGTTTTAGGAGAATCAACTAGGAATACTTTTAAAGATCACTCCTTAAGTAAATCTTTTCGACATGTTCTCACTTGTACACATTGTGGTCGACAAGGTCATCTTAGGAAATTTTGTTTAGATCTTAAACGAATTCCTAGAAAACCCCATAGTAAAGTAACCACGGTAGTTAACGTTCCTACACCCCAAAATAGTCATTCCTCATTAATTTGGGTTAGGAAATCCGACTTGGTTGCCTTACAAAATAGGGTTGTTGATTCTCATTTACTTACACATGCTTCCTCCCTTGCTAAATCTAATGGATGAATGTGTTAGTGTTTGCATACTTTAGCATTTGTACTTCATGCTATATTCATATGCTAAATGTATGCTTGTTTAGTCATTTTCTAGTCATAGCCTTATTTCATATCCCATGCTAGAAATCATGACTTGTTTATCTTTTTGTATTATATTTTGTGTTTGAATTAATTGAAAAATATAAAAAGATTTTTGTTTATCATTTGTGTTTTATTTATTTCATTTAAGCTTAATGAAAAATACAAATAATTTTTTGTTTGTCCTTTTGAGTAAATATTTATTTTTGATTAAAAATGTTAAAAACTCAAAAAGATTTTATTTTGTGTGTATTTTAGTTTGACACACTTTATGTGGCATATATTTGTGTTTGAATCCCATCGTTTACGCTCCCATGTGGCTAGAACTTTTGGTTTAGATTTTCAATCCTTAAAATGTTCTTTACCATGTTTTATATGGAGTAGTTGGATTTTTTATTGTTTAAATGGATTCTATTTCTCTATGCCTCTATTCACACATGCACGAGCTCTTTTGAAATCTTAATGTCACATGTTATATTTGAGCTTTTTGAGGTGTTCTCCTATCAATCTAGTCATCTACATATCAATGACCTAGGAGGACTAGTGGATGTCAAAATCCGTTGCATGTGAGATTTGTGTGAAAATGAAAACATGATAAATCTAAATGTGCACGGGGAAGGGCTCCGAAAGGATGAATTAAATCCTTTGCGATAGTAAGCCACCGTTGATTGGATCTAAAAGAAATACGTGATCCAAAGGCCTAAAAACAGAATATTTGGCATTAAACAAAAAGAAATTGCCAAAGCCTATGTTTGTTTGATATATTCATTCAAAAATAAAAGAATATATATGCTCAATGAGGGAGAATTGGATGGTATATCAACGGTTTGCACAATGTCCGTTTATCCTAGTTGTCTTTAATGTCTTGACTCTATTTGGTTTGTAGAATCATCATCATGCTAGGATTGTATGCCTTGTGTATGTTTGTTCATTGAGTTTAATCTATATTGTCACATGAGGTTATATTTAGTTGTGATGAAGTTTGCAATCAAATGAGAACTCCGTGAATGTTTCTTAAGTGTTTGGGTCTAAATTTAATTGTTGCTAGTTCACACCCCTACACTTCCGTTTCCATATGACACATTTTTGCCATACGAGTGTGCAAACTTATTGTATTTTGTGTCATGTGTGTGTTTATATCTATCTATATATGCAAGTACTTATTGGTATATTTCAAGTATATATATATATATATATATATATATATATATATATATATATGTGATATTTGTTTGTCTTTGCCTTGCTTTTATTGTCCATATGCTTTCATGTCTTATCACTTTAAGTTGTTTCTTAGTTCTTTATCCTTTGCCTATTCCTGAACAAAAAGGGGGAGAATGATGATAGGGGGAGAAATGGTATCTAAACCTATTATTATTGTATCTTAGTTTGGGAGATTTATCTTAGGGGGAGACGTCTTTCTAAGTAAATGTCATTTGTTTGATAAAGGGGAGAATTATTTTAGGGGGAGTAATTATTTAATTGCATTTAATATTTTGATATTCCCTATGAATTTGATGAGTTTGCTTAAGTGTGCAGGAATTCTACTAAAGCGGCATCTTTAAAAGGCAAAGCATTTAATCCTTGGGTTGAGTCAAGTTTGGGCGGGTTATGTTTTGAGTCTAGTGAGCTTGACGACCCTTTAGGATTTTTGATTTGGTTTTTGTCCCGGAATAGCCAAAGGGGGAGATTTGTAAGGACACAAATTTCCAATTGAGTCCATATGTAGTTTTGGCTCAATTCCGGACAAAAACATTTATTCATAGGATAGTATTTGATTGTAATATTATCAAGCCTATGAAGTATGTGTTGAAGACGTAGCGGAAAAGAATATAAAGCTTCATCAAAATGCCGGTTTGCGTGCCTCGTTTCTACGTCATCAACTAAGGTTCCATGCTCCCAAGGTATGAATGCAATTATATTTATATAGGAGCTTGGAACAATATATATTGGGTGTTAGGTGTAATAAAAACTTCATTTTATTTTCAGAAAGAATCAATTAGAACTTTAAAATAAGTTTATAAAAGTTTCTGGGCCAAAATCGAATTTTACAAACTTTCTGGTCGTTCGTTAGAAATGTCGTTAGAACGAGTTTTTTCGTTCGAACCAGGTTTCGTTCGAACGAGTTTTTCGTTCGAACCAGGTTTCGTTCGAATGAGTTTGCCAACGACCCTAAACTGGTCAGTCGTTCGATATATCGTTCGAATGAGTTTGTTCGTTCTAACGAGGTATCTAACGAGTTTCTAACGAGTCCAGTCTGGTCGCTCGTTAGAAGTCTCGTTCGAACGAGAGTCAAGTTCGTTCGAACGAGATGCCAGGGCGGGAACAGTTTTGAGCAGTTTTTGCCCACTTTCCCCACTTGGTTTTTAACCAACTTTTTCAAGACTTATTAAGGACGGGAAACACATTTTTCTAATTAACTTTGCCAACCTTGTTTATCTCCTAGAGAGAGTTTGAGAGAAAAAATAGTTTAGGAAAATGTTCAAGTTTTGAGTGTTGTTTTTCAAAGAAAAATTCATATACCACTCTAGTGTTTACACCCAATAGTTGTTTATCCAAGTTCTATATACATATCAATTGCTTGGAGATTTGGCACCGGTTTATCTCTACCGAATTCATGAAGAGAAGTTTTGGTTTGCTTCTACATCCATCAAAGAAGAATACTTTTTGTTGAAGATTCTACCCACTTGGAGAAAGGCTCCATGCTTGGGTGATGGTGACCATATAAAGTCCCATCGGTGGATTCCGAGACCGCGGTGGTGTTCCGAGGTTGTTCGCTAGGAAGAGGTTTCTACTAGAAGAAGCGTCGAGACTTGAGAGGGATCGAGTCAGTCGTTGTAAGTCTATCTGTCTTGTATTTGGAATTCCATATCTAGTGGACTTGTGGCTAGGGCCGTCCGAGGTTATTTCCCGTCTTGGGTTTTTCCTCGTACATCTCGGCGTAGTGTGATATTGTTTATTTTATCTTGCACAATAATTTAGAATCCATGCTTAGGATAATTTCAAGATAAAATTTGGTTTAATTATCACACTCATTTAATTTGGGACTAAATTAAATATTAGGTAAATTTGGTTTATTCAAGTCATTTGCTAAAATTGGTTTGCCTAACTTTGGATAATTTATAATTATGACTTAGGCAAATTCTAGGACTTGAGTTAATTAAAAACTTGTTGTTAATTTTTGGAAGTTGAACCATCACCTTTATAATGCTTCTGCATCATCTATTGTGTTTACACAAAAAGGAAATTAAATATTTTTAATCGAGATAAATTATTTAAAAACCGGGGATTCCACCTCTTCACTAAACTATGTTGGTCTAATAATAACCTTGACGGGTAATCTTCTTAGCAAGCATATAACCATTCATATGGGGTCCTCATTCCTCGATGTGGATCTTCAGCATCATTTGTTCAATGTCATCCCCTGCAATGCAATGCAAATGGGTTCCATCAAAGTTTCTATTGAACAATGCTTTAACAAAGATGATGTGCTAGGCAGCCAGTTTACGTTGGGTCCAACGATATTTCTTATCGGCATCTTGGGGATGCCAACCGTGATTACGGAGGTGCCAACTGTCATAGTACCGGAACTTGTCCATATCAAAATCTTTCTCTATAATGAGCTCAATGTGGTAGCAATGGGTTATCATACTTTGTTTTTAGACTAGGAAATGGGCCATCGTTATTCCCTCGGGCAAGTCGACCATGGAGGCCAGGGTAGCAAGGGCAGCGGCTAAGCTGTCAATTGCGTGAGGCAAGTAGTGAAAGGTTATATCCCAAAACTTAGAGGCTAGTTCTTCTATGTGGGCGTGGAAGGGTAAGAGCTTTTTATCTTTTACTTTTAAACTTCTAAATACTTGGCCGATGATGAGAGAAGAATCCCCATAGACATATTGGTATTTGATACCTTTCTTATGGGAGACTCTGAGGCCTACGGTGCATGCATCGTATTTGGCCATATTATTAGTGCAGAGAAAATCTATCTTGATAGCAATAGAAGTGTGAGAGTCATCGGGGGAGATTAGGAGTATCCCAATGATGTATCCTTTCTTGTTGGAGGTACCGTCAAAGAAAATTTGCCAGCGAAGTTCCTCCTGAGAGGTGTACAGAATATCTTCATCAAGGAATTCAAATTCCCAAATACCAACCTCTTCCATAGGGTAATCAACAAGGTAATCGTAGATGGCTCTACCTTTCATTATTTTTTATGTGGTATACGTGATATCGAACTCAGATAGTAGCATCAACTATCGGGCCGTTCGGCTATATAAGGTAGGTTTCTCAATTACGTATTTGATAGGATCAATTCGGGACACAAGTCTGACTAGAAAAGTGAGCATGTAGTGTCGTAACTTTTGAGTGACCCCGACTAGGGTAACACATGCTTTTTTTAAGGCAATGTAATTGACTTTGTACCCTACCAACTTTTGACTGACATAATTGATGGCCCTTTCCATGAGGGGTTGTTCGATATATTGGGCTAGTAAAGAACCTGCTACAGTATCTATTACGGTCAAGTACAAGAGTAGAGGGAGATTTGACTGCGGAGGCATACGTACTGGAGGTCGGGTAAGATATTACTTGATTCTATCAAAGGCTTCTTGATGGGACTCATTCCCGAATTAGGTAGAATCTTTCTAGAGTAGTTTGAAGATGGGTTCCCAAATAGATGTCAACTGGTTGATGAACCGATTGATGTACTGAAGTTTTCCCAAGAATCCCTGGGCTTACTTATCCATTCGGGGTGGTGGAATTTACAGTATAGCTTTCAGCTTTGGGGGGTCTGCTTCGACTCCCTTTTTCACTGACCATAAATCCCAAAAAATTTATTTGTGACATCGAAAATGTATTTTTTGAGGTTTAGTCGCATTTGGTATCGTCATAGTCATTCGAAGAACTTTCAAAGGGTGGGTACGTGACATTATCGAGTCTTCGATTTAATAATCATGTCATCTATATAGACATCGACCTCCTTGTGTATCAAATCATGCAAGATGATTGTGGCAGCCCTTTGGTAGGTAGGCCTAGTGTTCTTAAGACCTAATGGCCTAACTGTGTAACAAAAGGTCCCCTAGGGAGTGATTAAGGAAGTTTTCTCTTGATGGTGAGGGTCCATCTTGATCTGATTATATCCGACGAATCCATCGACGAATGACTTGAGGTCATGACTAGTCGTGTTGTCCACAATCATGTCGATGTAGGGAAATGGGTAATCTTCCTTCGAAGATGCTTTTTTCAAATCTCAGTAGTTGACGCACATGAGGACTTTTCCTCTTGATTTTGGTACAGGTACAATGTTGACGAGCCATGTGGGATATTCGATCACCTAGATAAGTCCTATATTTAATTTCCTAACTACCACTTCCTTGACTTTGGGTGACTATCCAGTGAAGAGCTATAGTAGCATCTATTTTATCTGCTTGCATCGCGAGAGAGTTGGGATCTCATGCGAAGCTATTTTAGGAGTGATGTCGTTCAAGTCATTATAGGACCATGAAAAGACGTTCACAAATTCCTTCAGCAATTCTTCAAATTATGTACGCTCATGCTCATTAAGGGTATCCTAATCTCGTGTTGTTGGCTACTAGAACCAAGATTAATAAAAGTAGTTTCATCCTCATTAATTTGAATTTGATTATGTTTGTTTGTTATTAACCTTATTACGATCAGTTAAGAATTTTTCATTTGCGAAATCATCATCATCAAGAGTTTCATTTGAATTAAGACAATTAATATAAGGCGCGGAAAGATACTTAATATCCTTATTTATTTCACTTTTGGGCAAACAGTGTTCAGAACCTCGTTAAAAGATTTCTCGATTACATGGTTATCAGAAAATGGAACAACAATAATAGATAAAGAGATAGGGTATTCAGTAAAGTTAGGTTGCATCTCAGCAAGTGGGACTGGTATAGTATTCTAGTTGAGGAGGGGATCATCAGCGGCCTTGATCAGAGCGGGCGAGTCCAACGATGTAGCGCCTAAATGGATCATACGGAGGGCTAGCCCCAGTGTCTGTAGGTTGAACGAGTCTTTCAAATCACTTTCCTCGGAGACATCGATAATGGCTACAGCTTTCTGAGTGAGAGGTTGCACTTTATGTTGGCAATCTTTGGCCCAGGAGTAGTTGTCTTAAAAGTAGATTTTTATCCCCGACTTCATCTTCTTATCCACATGGTCATACCATGATTTAGGAAATCCACAAAAGGGGAATTCTTCACCCTCCTTAATGAATCTTTCATTCAGAAGTCCCTCGAAACGGTCTTAGCATCTTTTGAACTCCTTTTTAGTCGTGGTTGGCAGAGCATTATGAGTTCTTCTGGTGAAGGATGATAACCCAAGCCACATAGGGGAAAGTCCTTTTTCATGACTATGGGATCCAATATCCCTTTTTGATGTGGCCCCAACCCCAGCCCTAGTCCAGGAATGAAATGCATGTTCTTGAACATTTATATCACACTAACATTACTGTGAGGGTTGTGCTCTGGATAGACTCAGTCTTTGAAATTATTCCCTACCGAAAGAGGAAATTTATCATCCCTGAAGTCAGAGAGAAGCATGCCATTCATCCTCTGATGTATTTCTAGTATCGAATTGCTGGTGCTGGAATTTTCTATACCATCCTCATCCCCTAAGATGGTAAGGACTTGCCCTTTGGCTTAGAATTTCAACTTCTCATGATGGGAAGAAGATACCCCACGGTTATTATGAATCCAAGATCGAACAAGCAGTAGGATGAAGAATGATAGTATTTAAATGACTTGAAACTTAGTAAGGATATTGATAGGTCCAACCCCTATTGTGAATGTTATATATCCCATAACCTCTCTGCTAGTATTATCATATGCACGCACTGCGAAGGAAGTAGGAGTTAGGTCACTTTCTTTCAACCCCAATAAATTGTAGGTTCTTAGTGGGAAAACATTGAGGGCGTATCCATCACTTTAAAGGAGATATTGAAGATATAGTTGTGGTCAGGGCAAACATTCAAAATTTCTTCTTCGAAGAAGAAATGGAGTCTAGTGGTGGTCAAGGATCCTATCAGGTTTACAACTTCTTTTGGAGTTTTGGAACGAGGGACTATGGGTTGATGAGAACCTTTATCAGAGAATTTTAGTGTAATCTGGAAGACATGAAGAGTCCCTATAAGGTGATGTTAGCTTGAGTCCTCTTGAGTTGGTCAAGGATCTTGCTTTCCTCAATGATCATTTTTGGCATGAAAAGTTCTTCGGTAACTCCCTTTCCCTAATATCTTCTTGATGACGGAGGATTGAAATTTTAGTAGTGTCTTCTTGATATGGTCATGTGGTTTACGGAGGCAGAGAAGAACAAGAACCCCGTGTCTTCATCTATTTCTGGTTGTATGGCTACTTTACTGATTTCCCCCAACAGGTCATCAAAACATATCATTTCATACATGCTAACTACTGGAGTGACTTTTCCATGATTTTCTTCATCATCTGAGATGTTAAATTTTCCCCACATTCGGTGGCAACGATGTCTTCTTGCCAAGAGAAATTGACGCATTTCACGACCTCAACATATCCCTCATATAAATCTTTTCACTAAACCGGGAGGTAAAGGAGTGAACAGACCAACCTCCATTGCATCTTCAAAGCAGTGAGTGGTTCGAAAATGTTATAGATCTCGCTGGTCTATCGAAAGATGTCTGACATAATCGATACAATATTGACTAAGATAATTTTATCCGGTCTTTCATGAACAACCCACGTAATTTCCAATAGATGATGGTCATTTTGGTGGGCAATTTCAGCCCGAATTCCAAGAGTTGGTTTTGAATTACCGATAACTCCATATCTCTTCCTTCGAATTGGATACAGACGCTAATTCAAGCCATTGTGAGGAGTGACAGAGCTCGATCTGTGAAACAGGTAGGGTGTTGGAGAAAATACGGGAAAACTTTGAGCAATTTGGGTGAGATTACGGGTATGATGGGTTCTTTACTGTGCACAATTTGGGTTGAGGATCGAATTCTCGATCATTATATACAAAGATGGCATTTATGTGGGTTAGAAGTGGGTTATGAGTGGTGTTGGGCTTAGGATCTTTTGGTGGGGAGATGACACTCCGATAAATCAAACCTTGAATCACGTTTCTTAGATGGAAGCATTGGTCAGTAGTGTGGCCAACAGATTAGTGAAAGTCATAGTGGGCATTGATTTTGAAATTCTTGGGAAGTGGGTTTGGTGATAGAAGGGGGTCCAAGGGTTTGATGAGGTTTCAACTTAATAAGGCTTAGTAGACTTTGGATAAGGGAACATGGAGCTCAGTCTATTCCTTTTTTACAGGATTAGGGCATCTTTCTAGTGCCCAAGAGGTTGCAGGTCAGAGATACTGTTAATGGTTGAAATTATAGTGTCGTTAGGCTTCTCGTACTTTGGGGGGATGAGCTGTCTGGTCATCTTCTTTGACTTGACTTCTACCTTAGGAACACTTTCTTTAATTTCTACACCTGCTTATCGGAGAGCTTGAAAGTGTGTATAATACTGACCTCCCATAGTTGCTCAGATATGGGGTAGGATATTCTTCTTTACTATGATGAATTGTTCTTCCTTATAGGGTCAGTTGTTTATGGTGGTAGCTTTCTCCCTCCACCAATGCTATGAAATTCTTCTTCTTGATAAGCTCTAGATCATGGCGTGTAACCTCTAGTTCTTCATTACACTTGTAGTGTGGCATGAATTCTCAGGCGATATCTTCTCAACTGCGAATTCTAGATTCTTCGAGGGAGAGGAACCATCATAGGGCGCTATCCTGCAAAGTCTGTTGAAACATCTAGGCAATTTTCTCTTCAGACGTACATAAAAAGTTCATGGCTAGATAATAATTACGAAGGTGAACAATTGAGGTTCCGTTGTCCTCAAAACTCTCATTGGCTGGCATCTTGAATTTTTTTGACAATCTTACATTATAGTAGGGAGACATGTGGATGTAGTCCATGTAGTTCTCAAATATCTTAACTTGGTCAAACTTATTTGACAACATCTTGAGGTCTTCCTTGAGCTTGTTCAATTATTACTCCTTGGGATCAATGGGTCTGGCAAATTACCCCTGGCTAGGCTAGGTTTGGCATAGGGAGCTTAGCTGGCAATGGACTATTAGCATGCGGAGTATGCGGAGCATGCTGATATGATTCAGGGACCCAAACAGGCTCGGGAGTAGGTGGTCCCATGTCATGAGGAAAGAGAATCTCGAGTTCGTCGAGAACTCGGATCAATCTCGCTACATTTCATGAACCTCATTTTGAAGGTTGTCAATTCTGGCACTGAGTTGGACTAAGATTGCCATCAGACTAGGGTGTACGTTCAGTGCTTAATCAAAGTTTTCCCTGAAGGACTAGTAAAGTTAGATTCTGGACTCGGATGAAGTAGCAGAGGAACTAGCAGAGCTTCAAGGAATTTGGTGGAAGATCGAAGCCAATTGGGAGCCAGGACAAGAATCGGGTATGCAATCGACCTGAGAAGGAAAATGAGGAAGAAAGGATTTTTTTGGGTATTTTTTAAAAAAGAGGAAAGATGTTTTTGACATTTTTTGTAAAAATGAGGGGAAATGTTTTTGATAAATAGGAAGACAAATATTTTTGGTATTTTTTATGAAATGGAGTAAAAATGTTTTTGGTATTTCTGTTTTTTGAGAGTGAGGAGGAAAAACGAGAGAAGAGCCACAACATGAATATTATTATGTTTTCACTTGTATTAGGTTTACCTAAATGCAAAAGAAATGACGGACAGGTTCCGAGCCTAGGAAAATTGGGTTTGAAAAAATAGGTAAGATATGGTTTGACTTGTTTCCAAACCCATGGACAGGATCCTATTTTAAATTTGGGCGACACGCTGACCCGCCATTTCAGTAGAGTTTCGTGTTGTAACTGACTAACTTAGTATGAGTGACCTAGGAATGATGTCTATATGAGGTTTATGTGGTTGTTGGGTTAGTGTAACAGTTACCCCTTTCGAATGACTTCCACGGTAAACTTTTTTTCTTTTGAGGTAAATCGGTATGTGTGGACAATTCGAGTGTACATGAATTGCCTCACTATATACCTCATGGGGACAGTATGTGTGAGAGATAATTCTATATACTTGAGGTACATGAACGAATTCCTTGCTATATACCTCCCGTAGTGAGTTTGGTAAAGAGGTACGATAGGGGGGGGACAGTTCGATATACGTCGAAGGTATTAGGCCAATGGAAGGTGAGAGTCATATTGCTTAGGCTAATTGTGACCTGTCAGACTAGCGCCCATCACAAAGTGACCCCTTAGTACGAGATAAAATTTTGGTCAACAACCACGATCTTGGTGATGTAGTGCACAAAATGCATTATCTTTTATTAATATATTATGGAGAGAGTCTTTTATTTGGCATGACGAGAAAAGGAATCACTATACTAATAGGGAAGAATGTATAAGTATCATGAAAAGTAAAGCTAGCGTGGAGCATGAAGACTACACTAAGCATGGATACATATGAATGAGTGATATGTGAATATCTACAACTGGATATGTGGTAGTGAGACTAAGCATGGATCAACTACCATTAGTGTGTGATAAGTTAACATGGATATATACAAGTGTGATAAGTGGAGGTGTGTGCTAGTAAAACCTAAGCATGGATATTCTAAGTGGTGTGTGAAATATATGGGTATAGAGATAGAGTCGCCAGCCTATTTTGCACAAAACATGCATAAGAAATGTTGTCGTCTCGAGAGAGCGGCATCAAACACATACTAATGCATGTGAAAAAAATTAGTTCAAGGATTCGGGGTTGAGTAACGGAATGGGAAGGTGTTAGGCACCCATCCCGACCTCTTTGCCTCTCATGGGCATGTGTTATTCTTCTCCTTAATAACTTTGTGAAGTGTGTGCGGGTCTATATATAAATGGAGAATGTAATTACTCGACTCGCATTTTGGAGAAAGTCGGAATGAGGTCATCCGTAGGAGTGTTCCCAAAATAGTAATTAAAAATATAATGTGTGCGTTTGCGGGTCACTGATCGTTTATAGAAACATGATGGTATAAATTGGACAAAACGCGAGATTGAATCACAAATATAATATATGGAAATAATACATGAACAAAAATAGGAAAGGAGGACTCGAATCTCAAATTTTACCCGAGACACCTACGTAGCCTAAAAATGCATCAAAGTCCACGTAGTTTGCATATAACACGGGGATGGGGTTATCCCATAAATCCAATCGGGGTCTTTATTAAGTGTGTGTGTGTGTGGAAAAAAAGGATGTTTTAGTGTGAGAAAATGTAGTGAGAAATCCCCTTTTGGAATTTATAAGCAAACCCTTTTTTTCTTATTTTGGGTTTTTTTAAAGAAAATATAATCTTTGCAATACTACTAATAACAAGTGGGATATTAAAATGTGTGAACTAACAAAGATGAAATGCTAAAGTAAGAATTACAAACTAATGCGAAATAAGCGAATTTAAAGAGAGACTGAAAGTGTGACCTTCTTCGAAAGCTTTAAGATTGATACTATTGTTGAAGGGTTGCTCTTGTAAGTGGATGGAGGTGGTAGGAGGAGAGGGAATGGAATTTTCTAAATTGGGTAAGAAAATTATGGAAATGGAATATGGGGTAGAGGTTTCAATATGGAAACCACGCTGACTTCCAGAGAATGTTGTTAAGATCCTGAGGGGGATGTTTCTGAGGTTCCTTTCGAACTGAGATCATGATCCCTTTATATAGGGTCAAGGGGTTGCCGATTAGCATTGTCTTTGACATGCTTATCAGTAAGGAACCCCAGAAACATTGCCGAAAGGCAGAGAAATGGGTTTGCCATTCGACATTCTCGTGCAGATTTTTCAAAAAAAATGGTCGTAAAATGCTATCCGTAATATCAAATTGCGCATGGGACATACCATTGGAGAGGGTATTAAGAGACCTTTATGAATCTATAGGCCTATCATAGGTTCAAGATTTAACTGTCGTCAAACGGGGCTTGGAAGCACCCTATGGTCTTTCGGAATAGAGATTTATAAAGGAAAACAAATCATTCGATCGAATCGTAAGTTCGATTCGTGCATGGGGCAGATCGTTGGAAAGAGTATTTAGAGACTTTCTAAGATTAATTTATATTTTTCTTAGGAAAGGAAGTTGAGTGGGGTCAAAATTGGGCCCGAGAGAGCCTAATGCCCTCTAGATAGATTTTTGATGGTAAAACGAATCATTCGTCTGAACCATAAGGCCGATTCGCTCACGAGGGAGGCCGTTGGAAAGGGCATTTAGAGCCTTTTGAAGATTCATTGAGATTTTGCTCAAACGAGAAAGTTGATCAGAGTCAAACGGGTCCTGAGAGCGCCCGGTGGAATTTAGACCGGGCCTTGGAGTATGACCTAGGGTTATGGTGAAGGATGAAGTGTTAGGGACCTAAAGAGATTCTTATAAGGTTCCTAGAATGTGGAGTCTACATGGACAATTTAAAACATCGAGTCTGTCCAAAGCATAACCCTCATGGCAATGTCAATGTAATTCAAATGTTCAAGAACATGCCCTCCTTGCCTGGAATGGGGCTAGGGCGAAGCCAACATGGAATCCTTGAACCAATAGTCCTGAAGTAAGCTTTTCCCTTATACGGCCTGGGTTTCCAACTTTCACTAGCCAAACTCAAAGCACTCCGCCAATCATGACTGAAAAACGCCTAGAATATGAAAAAACTATTTCGGGGATTCTTTGAACGGAGGATAAAATCAGGGATATATATCTTCTTTCAAGAAAACAACACTTAGGATGAAGACTAGAAATAAGAAGTACAACCTCTCACCAAGAAAACTATAGAAATCACTGAGAACTCAAAGGGAAGAGACTTCAAGGAATACTTTTACCTACAGAAACTGGGTCTAAGTCTCTGGATGATCCACCAATACACTGCACTACTGGACCCATCCACCTAGATCACAACTGCTGGTGCACCTCTCCTAAATTGGAATGCCATCCTAGTCCAGTCTGCTCAAGGTTAGCCAAACCTCGTTGTTTATCCTTTTCAAATCTCTGCATTTATTTTTGTTTCTCCTTTTCGTGATGTAAATGTAATCGAGACCTCTTTTGTTGAGGTTCTCAATGTTGTTTTCCCTGAAAATGAAATAAATGAGGGTTTTGAGTATCTTTCTATGACTTACATTAATTTCAGTGATTCTAACCAAACTTTTTTTTATGACGATTAGAAATGAGCAATTCTTAACCGATCTCAATAGGGAAAAAAATAAACAACATAACCGCATACAAACGAATGATGATGAGACTGTTATTATTAATCTCGATTCTAATAACCATCAGTGCGAGATTACGATAATGTCCACACTTAACGAGCATGATCGGTCTCAAATTGAATAACTACTTAAAGAGTTCATAGACATCTTTGCATGGTTTTATATTGACATACCTGGCATTGACTAATAGATAGCTCAGCACGAGATTCCAACATTCTCAAAAAGCAAATCGGTCAACCAAAAGTTGAGAAAACTTCGAACGAAATGGTCATTTAAAGTAAAAAAAGAGGTAGTCAAAGAGTTGAACGTGGGTTTTATTCGCATGGTCGAGTACCCTACATGGCTTGATAACATCATTCCTATGCCGAAATCGGGAGAGAAAGTCCAAATGTCCATCGACTACCGGGATTTAAACAAAGCATTCCCAAAGGATGATTACCTTTTTCCCAACATCGACATGATTGTGGATAATATGACCATCCATACCTTCAAATCATTTATCGAAGAATTTTACAGTTATAACCAGATCAAGATGCACCCTAATCATTAGGAGAAAACTACCTTCAACAAACTTTTTGGTACACCGTCATGCCATTCGAGCTCAAAAATGTTGGGGATACCTACCAAATGGATGTCATAACCATCATGCATAACCTTATTCACAAACAGGTCGACGTCTATGTTGACGACATGATCATCATGTCCAAGACTTGGGAAAGTCACATCCGGGCCCTTCAAAATTTCTTTGAGTGAATTTTGTGGATTATCCCATAAAAGTGAATTTTTAGCATTACTAAGGGGAAGCTTTGGTGATTTATGGTCTGTGAGAAAGGAATTGAAGCAGATCTCACTAAACTGAAAGTCATAATCGATACGCCAATACCCCGACTGAAGAAGGAAGATCGAGGATTCTTGGCTAAATTATAATAGTCATTCGGTTCACCAGCCAACTGATCTCTATCTGTGAAAACATTTGTAAAATTCTCCAAATATATTCAACTTAAGTCTGGAATGTGGCTTGCCAAGAAGCCTTTAAAGAGATACGTCACTTGATCTTCGGTACTCATGCCTCCACGACCAGGTCACCCCCTCCTCCTAACTTGATCGTCACTGATACCGTAGCAGGAGATTTACTAGCCCAATACATTGAGGAATCTTGCAAAGATAAAGCAATCAACCATGCAAGTCAAAAACTGGTCAGGTACAAAGTCAATTACATTGATCTGGAGAAAACATGCATCACCTTTGTGTGTTTCATGAAGAAATATGAAACTACATGCTTGCTTTTACCATCAAACTAGTATTTGGAATGGATTCCATCAAATACTTGCTAGAGAAACCCACTATGTCAAGTCGAATGGCCCGATGGTTGATGTTATCAACTGAATTCGATATTGTGTATGTCACGCAGAAATCCATTAAAGGGAGGGACATATCCAACTACCTTGTTGAATATCCTATGGAAGGAATCGATGTTTGGGTCTCTAAATTCCCAGATGAAGACATTATTTGTGCCTCTCGGGGGGATCTCGAATGGAAGATGTTCTTCGATGGAAATACCAACAAAAAAGGGTACGACACTGTGATACTCCTTAATTCTGCTGATGAATCCAACACCCCCATTTCCATCAATCTCGACTTCCCTTTCACCAATAAGATGTCAGAGTAAGAGGCATGCACTATAGGCCTCAAGATCACCCTTGAGAGAGGTATCAAGCACCTAGACATCTATAGGGACTCTTCCCTTCTTATCGGATAAATCTCAAAAAATAAAAAGTCAAAGACGAGAAGCTCCTATCCTTTCACGCCCACCTAAAAGAGATCACCCCCTAGTTCAAAGATATCACCTCCCTCACACAATTAAAAGTTTAGCTCATACCCTTGCAACCCTAGCCTCCATGGTCAATATGCCCGAGGGAATAACAATGACATATTTCCTAGTTCAGAAATAGGCTACGCCCACCCATTGTTAACCACATTGAGATCATTATCGAAGAAGACTCTGATATGGGCGAATTCTGGTACTATGTTATTTGGCGCATCCTCAAACATGGTAGATATCCCCGAGATACAAATAAGAAAGATCGTGTCACCCTTTATAAACAGGCTAACTAGTACATCATCTACTATAAAGCACTTTTTAAGAGAAGCTTCAATGGAACGCATTTGCATTGCATAACAGGGACTGATATATAAGGAATGATGTAGAAGATCCACAAAAAGTAATGTAGGCCCCACATGAATGGTTACATGTTTTTCTAATAAAATCACCTGCCAAGGTACTATTGGACTACCATGATTCAAGGTTACACTGCCTATGTTCGATGATACCTCAAATGCCAATAGTTTATGAACCTCCAATACTTACCTCCCCGGGAAATATACAACATGAACTCTCTCTAGACCTTCTCTACCTGGGGAATAGACATTATAGGGAAAGTCACTCCCAAGGATTCTAACGACCATGAGTTCATCCCGGTCTCCATCGATTACTTCACAAAATGGATTGAAGCCGAGTCATACGTAGTACTGAATGCTAAAAAAGTGGCCAAGTTTATCAAAAAGATATCATATGCCTATATGGGGTTCCCCATGAATTAGTATCAAACATTGGGATCCACTTCGAAGCCAAGGTCACAGAACTGGTCGACGAGTATGGAATTCAGAGACACAAGTTTTCTCCTTAGTGACCCCATACTAATGGCATCGTTGAAGTTGCCAATAAAAGTCTCAAACAATCATCATGACGATAATCAAAAGTCACAGAGAAACTCCCCCTAGGGCCACCGCATTTCTATTAGAACACCTGCTGGGGCTACCCCTTTTTCCATACAGCATGGAAGCAGTTCTCCCCGTTGATCTAGAAGTTCCTTTTCTGTAGTTGATGCTCAAAAGTAAGGTCAACAAAGAAGACTGGCATCAAAGCCACTATAACAAGCTCTCACTCTTGGATGAAAAGAGACTTAAGGCTCCATACCACATACAAGGGTACCATTGTCGGATAGCACAAGCATTCAATAGTAAAATCAAGGACCACGGTTCCCAAAAAGGATACCTTGGTCTCAAATAAATTATAAAACCTGTCTGGTACCCAGAGGGAAGTTCAAACCTAATCGGAGCGGCCCCTACATCATGATGAAAATCTTGTTAGGCAACGTCGTTGTGCTCATAGGCCACAATGGATAAGAGATGACGTTTCCAGTGAATCCAAATCATCTTAAGAAATTGTAATCTTAATTCAAAATCCTGGGGCACTACGACTCTTCTCACCCCTTTCTATTCCAAAAAAATTCTTCATCTTACCTGTGGGTACCCGTATTTGGCATCATGGGCCCAGACGAGTAGCCTAATAAAAACGGCCCAAAGTCTGGCACCTCGTATCTCAACAGAATTCAGTTCCGACTTATTCCACTCCTAGAATCTCGTAAGGAGATATTCTAGGAGTAGAAGATGGATGTGGGGGAATCTAACACCCCCAATCCCCAAGAAAAAACATGTATATAACAAACCCTAAGCCTGGGTCAAAAGGCGCGCACTGTATTCTCTATAAAATGGTCCCCGGAGTATATAGAAATAATACCGACTACACCACCGTGGACATAGGCATTCTTGCTGAACCACGTACATACTGTGTTGTGTGATTGGCATTTTATGTTCTTTATTTCCTCTAGTGATTGCGCTTTTCTTATTTATTTGTATTGAATATAATTGTCACCACGTTACCCTACTCAAAACTATGTAGGATCTGATCCTCTCAAAACAACTCTTTTTAAAATGAAACTTGTGAAATTTTTGAAACCCTTAGAGGAGTGTAGGCAGCCCAGACGACACACATAGGTGCAGTCCTTTATCTTTCATAAAATGGTATTCTTTTCTAATCCTCGAGAAGGCCAGTCGATCTCATCATTTACATGAACAAAATGATTATGTATGCCATAGAGATTGGTTAGATAATTCAAATGCAAAATTCATCAAAGGCATAACAAAATATTATCAAAATCACTTTTGTTTTTAAATTAAGGAACATAGCCATTACATGAAATATCAGTAAAGGGAGTTAAACGGACCACCCCCTTATAACCTACAAACAAACTACCCAATCCCTACCAAATAACTAGCTTCACGAGAAAAATCCCAAAACACCCACATAAACATAAAATGCCTCACCAAACCACCCCAATGACAAATTCCCCAGCTTTACAAAGTACTACCCTCAGCTGCCAGACGTCCCTGCCTTATCATTATCGCCTGCTCTCGAAGGTCCCCAAGTCTCCCAATCCTAATTAGTACTTCAAATGTGTTCTATGAAGTGGTACACCATGACAAGCTTTGCCAAAACCACAATAGCCTCCTTCATGGTATCAAAGGCAATAAGCCACCTTTGCCCATCCTTAACTTCCAAAATACCGAGACATATTTCAATCCCCTCCAACATATTATGGTAGATGGGTAGACGGCTCGCGGTGCTACCACAAAGGTCCTAATATCATCAGTAAAGACTCAAACAAGTCATCTGTTGGGAAGAAGTTAGTTATAGGAGGAGGCACTATTTGTTCCCACCCCACTTGACTCAGAAGCAGCCAATAAAAATAGAAGAAAGCTTGGAGAAGGCCAACTAGTTGCATATAGTGATATTATCCCAATCGTAAAATGAGTTACGAGTCCCCCCACCATGCCACAGACCCGCGAAGATATCGAGTCCCGTGCTCCACGAACTAGTTAACCCAGCTCTCTGTTGAAAAGTCAAAACTGAAGAAGGGTCAGATGAAGAAGTTAGGGACACCCGATCAAGAGTACTCAGGAGGGCCCTCTAGGCAAAATCTCTCTGTAATCCACATGAATAGCATCACAAGTCTTCCCGGTATAAAGTCAGAACACCCTCCTTTTAAGCATCGAGACCATTCAAAGTCTCCGCCAGCACTACCACCGCAAGCCTATAATTGTAAGGAATCTACACCACTAGCGTGGCCACTAGAGGATCGGTCGTCAAGCCACCCATCACCAATAATAGCCTACCAGTCAGGACCAAGGCGATTAGCTCCATTAGACATCAAACTTTATATCTCCTCATTTGTATACCAACCAAGACTCTATGGCTTTTCTCTATTCAAAAATTCTATAAAATATATTTCTCATACTTTTCACCAAAATAGATCCTTTCAAATGGAAACTCTGTGCAACCAAATTTCCTAGGCCTTCCTCTACTTAAATATGTTAAAAACATATTAAAAATTTTCAAAAAGTACATTATTCCTACTTTTTCTCAAAATAAAACCTCAGCTGGAAATTAAAGTGCATGTAGAGTAAGCCACTAAGTCAAGATAATCAATAAAGTATGCATTATTATTGTCGTTTTAGTCTTTTTCAGGTAGAAATCCACTAAATCAAGCATACAACATGGTCAAAGGCAATCTCCTTCAGTCACAAAGACAATAATAATGTCACCATATCTGCCACACCACTCTCTATCCAAGGAACCAGACGTACCCGAACTCATGCACCAAAAACCTCATCATCTTTGCATGCAGATTTATATCCCCCGCGGCCCTCGAAGAAAGACACCATGGGTAGAAGCTAACCTACATCCCCAGCAAAGAGTCGATACTCTACTCAGAAGTAAAGTTTAAAATTTGGTAGTGGCCTTTACCCTTCCTTGAAAAACCCAGAAGTTCGTGCCCTATGCTGATAGGCATTCCTCAGACCTGCCTGTCGGCAGTCCCGTCCAAATTTCATCCCAAAAATGTCATAGAATTCAAAAATTGACTGAAAATTCTGAAAATTTCCCATAAATTCCGTAAAAAATGTACAACATTATTTTCCCCAAGAAAATAATTTTTGGAGCACCAAGCCCCTTACAAACCCTTAAAAATCCACAAACTGGATCAACAAAACACTGTGCTCACATCTAAGCCTACTACATTTTCCCCAGCAAGAATCTTAAGTCAACACATTCCCCGATGGAACCAAAAATGTGCCTGCACCAAGACCCTCTCTACGTTTTCCCAACAGAGCTATTCCCCGTAAACTAAAACTCAAGTCCTTAAAATTTACCGCGACCTGCAGAATTGATCGTCATAACTCAAGGTCCCCATAATGGACCTCAACCCGCAAAACTAATCGCCACAATGTTAGGTCCTCAGAATTGACCTCAATCCTAAGAATTGGTCGCCATAACTGAAGGTCCTTAGAATTCACCTCGATCTGCTAAATTAATCATCACAAATCAAGGTACTCGGAATTAACTTTGATCCGCATAATTTGTTATCACAACTCAAGGTCCTCGAAATTGACCTCGACACGCAGAATTGGTCGCTATAACTCAAGGTCCTCAGGTTTGACATTGGCTCATGGAATCGGTCATCACAACTTAAGATCCTCAGAATGGACCTCGACCCGCATAATCATTCGCCATTACTTAGGTCCTCATAATTGATCTCAACCCGCTCAATTGGTCATCACGCTCTTTAGGTCCTAAAATTTGAGCCTGACTCGCATAATTGGTCATCTTAACCCTACGTCCACAAAATTGACATTAACTCTCGTTAGGTCTGTATAATTGATCTCAACCCTCCGAATCGATCACCCTCGTTCTTTCGGTCCGTAGAATTGACCTAAAATCTTCTTCCCCAACATTGATGTGGTGTCTATCTTTTAATGGACTTCACTTGTTCTAAGCTTATCCGTTGAGGGCCTTTGTAGACACCCCATCCTAGGACTCTCCTATCCACCTTAGGTCCCTATAACTCATCCATTCACCATAAACACAAGGCCATCCTCCAAGTGTCGAGATTGAGGCAATGGGGTGCTTTTCAGACCCATTTGACTAAACTCTCCAGCTTGAGTGAAGCTTATTGAATCATCGAACGGCTCTAAATTACCTTTCTCACGGTTTATCCCATTGATGGATCGGCCTCACAGTCTGCACGAACAATTCGTTTTACTTCGAAGGATCATCGGATGCTTACAAGCCTATTTTAAACTCGGTCAACTCTTCAAATAGAGTGAAGCTTAATGAAATCCCGAGAGTCACTGAATTACCTTTTTAATAGTCCGTCATGTGTGTGAATTGGCCTTATGGTTCAGACGAACGATCTATTTTCCTTCAAAAACCCATATTTAGAGACCACCGGGTGCTTCTGAGACCCATTTGACTTTAGTCAACTCTTGGGCCTGGTAATGGCTCAATTGATTCTCAAAGGGCTTTGAATTCTCTTTCCAAAGGTCCACTCCGTGCACTATTCGAACTTAGGGTTTGCATTTTATGCCCACTTTTTTGAAAAAAGCATTTTGGATTGCCTATAGATACCCTGTCTATCGAAAGGTTGTACTTTTTCTTGCCCAGCAAGGCAGACCTTATGCCGATAGGCAGGCCAGGGGCCATGCCGATTGGCACCCCCTTCAACATATAAAAAAGTGACATGACCTCACCTTGAGGGACCCTCTTAGAAAGTCAAAAAACATTCTTTGCAAATTCACATCTTTTCCCTTTCCAAATAACCCATTTTATTGTATTCTCTTTCTTCACTTCCTTTATACACTTGGTAATTTACCCCACCTCTCCATATCACTTTTATACCACTTCAAAATCAGCTCACTTTCATCTCAGAATCAGTAACAAACATTCATAAGGAGGTCTAATTCTCCATATCTTTCTCTAGTTTGTCCATTTTAATATTATTCACCTTATTTCTATTTTTGTTCTTTGTCTTATTAAATCATAACCACTAATCTCGACTCTTTTTTGGCAATATTTCACGTAATCTAATTTCATAAAAAAAGAGGGTTTACTCATAAATTCCAAATGCGGGAGTTACATTTCAGATTTTCACTCTTAAACACACATTTTCTATACAAACACATAAGAGGAGTCCCACATTTGGATTTATGTGTTCAACTCCACCCCTTGCTATTTTCGAACTGCATGGACTCTGATGCCCCTTGGGCTATGTAGGCGCCTTATGCCAATCCTGAGATCCGAGCCTCCCTTTTTCATGATTATATGCTTCTTTATCTCTTACTACACACACGCGCGCGCGCGCGCCCGCGTGCACACACACACACACACACACACACACACATATATATATATATATATATATATATATATATATATATATATATATATATATAGAGAGAGAGAGAGAGAGAGAGCCCCTCCTATAAGGACTCCTTATGGTGCATACCTCGGTACATACCATTTTTTTAAAATAGTAAAAAAATGAATTTTTTGATGAAACTTCATGGATATGATCTTCACGGTGAGAAGATCTTCTCCAAATTTTTTCGTCAAAAAATTCAATAAAAAAAATGTTGTGATGAGGTGATATGTAAAAAAATGGTATAAAAATGCATTTTCGACCGTTGAAATGTTGACGATCATCTCACCCACTTCTTGATTGAATGTTTGGACGAAACTTCCTGGATATGATCTCGAAAGTGAGAAGATCGTATTCATGAAGTTTCATCAAAAAATTCAATCAATAAAGTGGCTGGCACCGACCCAACATTTCAATGGTTGAAAATGAATATTTATACCATTTTTTTACATATCACCTAATCTCAATGGTTTTTTTATTGAATTTTTTGATGAAAAAAATTGGAGATGATCTTCTAACCGTGGAAATCATATCATGAACTTTCATCAAAAAGTTCATTTTTTTACTATTTTAAAAAAATGGTATGTACCGAGGCATGCACCATAAGGAGTCCTTACAGGAGACTTTATATATATATATATATATATATATATATATATATATATATATATATATATATATATATATATATATATATATTGTGAGTTTTATACTCCTATATATTTGGGTCTCGTCTGATGTGCACATTTTCTCTTTTATACAAATTTATGATTCGGCAAACAATTACATCATATTTTTATTATTATTTTCGGGAACACTCCTATGGATGAGTCCATTATGTCCCTACCATAATGTGAGTTGGATGATCCCATTTTACCATCATTTATATTATACACCTGTACACACCCATCACGTATTTCAAAAGGAGAAGATTAACATTATCCCATGAGAGACCGAAAGGGTGGAATGGGTGCCTAACACCTTCCCATTCCATAACTTAGTCCCTGGACTTTCGAACTACTTGGTTTCCTAAGCATCCGTTTGACCTTAATGGTGTTCTCTTGAGGCGGAGACATTCTTTTGCCTGTTTTTTGTAAAATAGGTTGGCAACTCTATCTCATTATCCCCCACTTGATAAAGGCTGACCCCGATATTTCGTGTGCGCCGAAGGGAACCTGACCTTGGATGGCCATAAACTACTTCACGAATGTAAAGACTTGGTACCGAGGAAATAATCCAAACAAGGAAACCCCGTGATACCTAATCCATGACCATTGAATAGTCTCTCATAATCTAAGTTGCTTAAAGTAAATAGTTAGTGCATAATCGTGCATTATGTTGATTTCTAAAGAATGAGATTTCATGTAACACATATACGAATAACATAACAACTTATAAAAACATAATAAGTAAGATATCCAATGTCACGCCAGGAAAATAAATAAACAACTATGCAATTTCAATAAATGCACAAAAATTGGGGTGCAAAATTCCTCCCCCTTAAATAAGGAATTTCATCCTTAAAATAAACCCTAAACCCTTATATATTTGACTCAAAGATATCTGAATACCTCACCTCATGTCATCCTCTCTCTCCTAAGTACACTCATCCTGACTGTGGTGTCCCCATTGGACTTAAATTAATGGAATGACCTTTGATCGTAAAGTTTACTCTCTCTAGTTAAGAATGCTCTACGGTTTCTCCCCGCAGATTGTATTTGGATGAAACCCAATCTTGTTGAGGTCAATTTACTAATAGGCTAACTCATCCCTCAAGAATATCCTCATAATAGACATAAGGTACACTTATGTTCTCGATAAACATGGTCGAGTAATGCCAAATGATATGCCTTCGAGCCCATCTATTCAAAATCATGAAGAGACCTACATATCGAGGTGCCAATTTCCCCTTAGATCAAATATTTTCACTCCCTTCAACGTGGAGACCTTCAGAATCATCTGATCCCGCACCTAAAACTCCAAATTACTCTTTATCCTATCAGCATAACTATTTTGTCAATTTTAGGCAATCTTGATACGCTCCCTGGTGAGATTCATGAGGTGTCCCAAATGCAATTCAGCTCGAATAGCCCTCTATCCCCTATTTCTGGCCAACAATTCAGAGAACAGCATGGTGATCCATACAATACCTCATAGGGTGATATACCAAAAGTTTGATGGTGACTATTATTATAAGTGAACTCCATGAGTGATATGTGTTGATCTTGAAATCCAAAACACAAGCTCATAACATATCCTCAAATATCAGGTTCACTCTCTCAGTCGGACAATCTATTTGAGGGTGAAATGCGGTACTCGTATTCAGTTGCACTCCCATTACCTCCTAAAATCTTTTCAAAAATAGGGAAATAAAATTATTGTCCCTTTCGGACATAATATCAACTCATACCCCATGAAGATGCATAATCTTTACAATGAAGAGTATGGAGTACTGCTTTGTGGTGTAATCTATCTTAATTGGAATAGAATGTGCCTCATTCGTCAATCTGTTGATGATGACCCAAATAGAATCATGTCCCCTTTGGGATCTTGGAAACCCAATAATTAAATATGGAGATTCTCTCCCACTTCCACACAAGAATCTCCAACGATTGCAACTCCCCCATTAAAGAGGGAATTTCATCCTCGAAATATGATTTTGTATACTTTACTCAAAGTTCTCTTGATAACTCACCTCATGTCTTCATATCTCACCAAGTAGGCTCATCTTCACTGTGGTGTCCCCAATAGACATAAACTAATGGAATGACCTTCGATCATAAAGTTTACTCTCTCGGATTAAGAATGCGCTACGATCACTCCTCTTCGCTTGCATTTGGTTGTAACTCAATCTCATCAAGGTCAATGTCCTAATAGGCTAACCCATACCTCAAGAACGTACTCATCATAGAAACATGGAAGACATAATGTACTCACTAAAGATGGTTGAGTAAGGCCAAATGATATGCCACTGAACCCACCCTATCCAAGATCGTGAAGGTACTTACGTATGTAGGTGCTAACTTCTGCTTGGAGCCAAATATCATAACTTCCTTCATTGTGGAGACCTTCATAATCACCTAATCTCCCATCGAAAACTCCAAATTACTCTTTCGCCTATCAATGTAACTCTAATTCAAAAATTAAGCCTAGTCAAAATAGCCTTAATCCAATGATCCCAAAACATATTCCAAATGACCTAAAATTTCCCAACCCATATAATAAGTCAATGGACTTAAATTACACTATTTAAGACAAAAAATGACTTTCGAAGCTTCCTGAAACTCCCGAAATATAACATATTTTAATAAAATTATGATGATACACAAAACCTATATAGCATTATCCCACGGAGAGAGTCATATGTGGATGAATAAGATCAAGTAATTAAAAAGTAATGTATAAGAAGAGATGAGAGAGAGGGAGAGAAACACGAACATAAAAATGGTTCATCCATTGGCCTAATCCATAATGTAAGGTGGGCATGAATAGCCATTGATGAATACAAATACATGCTCTTTATTTCTCTATAAATATTTTTGCATAGCAAAAGTAGGAGTACTAGTTATCCGATATAGGTAAAGAAGATGGAGTGCTCTTACATCGGATGAGGGTGTGTAGTGTCATCCCCTAGAAAGAAGTACATGCCTAATAGTTATGAGAGCCTCTGAGAGAGTTCCAATTGTTTGTTCATAAATTAAGGTCATCATAGTGAAGATTCCCTCATTTGGATTGTTCATTCCTGATAATGGCTTTGTGTGGATATGACTGAAAGGCCCCTGCCACACTTTTCATGTATGGCTGAATGTATTTGTCATCTTAAATGAGATAGGATGGTCGTCTAAGACCAACAGACCTACCCTAAGTCCTTGGGTCTAATGCCTTGTGTAAGAGCATGATTTAATAATTTCTCCTATCTTAGTTATTTTGATGTATCCCATTACAAACTGAACATTACCTCCACATATGCTTCCACATTCTTGGAAGACATGCTAGTAACCGAGCAAAGTTCCAAAGTTCAGAGACTTTGAAATCATCATGAAACCTTACGGAGGTATATGGCTTTTAGGTTTCTGACATTAACTTAATGAAATTTATTCTTAGACGTGAATTTTTACTCATGGCATTTTTATTAAAATAATTTTTGAAAATAAATTGATTTTCATTTGTAATCTCGTTAGAACGAGTTGTAACTCTCATTAGAATGAACTCCATAGTTAGTATGAACTAATTTTCAATGTCGTTAGAATGAATTATGTTATTAAAATGGAAATCTAATGATATTTGAATGAGTAATCTCGATTTGACATAACAATTCTTATTGGAAGGCCGTTCGAATGAATTAGGCCTTTCCTTCGAAAGAAATTGGACTGCCTTAGAACTAACCTATGGTTTTTTCGAACGAAGTCCTTTTTTAGTTGTAACGAGTTCACCTACTAGGAGTTCATGTTTTTATATAAAAAAAAAAATTTGGAATAGTTTTTCTAAAGACTTTTTGAGAAAATCAAAACCCTATACATGTTCCAAAAGTTTTCATCTTTTTACTTCTTTGAAATAAGTTTTTTGGCTTTCCAAATCACACATCCATTAGAATGATTTGTTGAGTGTCAAACCCTAGTTTCCATACATTATAACAAACCCTAGTAGATTTTTGCTCTATGACTTACTTTTATGGAGTTACTACTTTACAGATGAAGAAGAAAGGATTTCACATCCTGAGGCTGAATTGTAGACATCGGGGGAAGAGTTGTTTCTTGTGGACGATGATGCACTGTCTCATATCTGTTGAATATTTGAAGACCTATGCATTATACTTACTTAATATCTAAGTATTCTGTAATTCATAGGGTCTATCAAACTCTTAAAAGTGCTGAATATAGATTTTTCCCAAAAGGGATTTTTCCTCAATTCTTCTTCTATTTTGTTTGGTTATTTTGAATTAATTAGCTTGGATTTTATCTTACGTATTCAACCAAATCTAATCAAGATAAAACTAGGAAAAAATTGGATCTTTGTGTGTGTAACCTAAGATACAAATGATTCCATATAGCCCCTACCTTTCTCAAATTATTATCAGAGTTAGTTACACTAATTCATTGTGTGATCTAAATTTTGGGATTATATGGATAATTTGTATAATAGGCTATTATTTTTTATGGGTCAAATTATGCATATTAGAAAGCTTGAATGAGATTGGAATTTAAGTCAATTGATGAGAGAGTCTGGCTTGTCTGTGAAAGAGGGTGGACACCACCTGTAGACACCCCTTCCTAGGCCCCCCCCTAAGAACCTCCTTAGGTCCCTAGAACTCACTCGTTCATCTTAAATCATAAGTTACACTCCGAGTGATGATATGGAGGCCACCAAGATCTGTTTGGCTCCGATCAACTTTCTTGCCCGAGTGAAATCTCAATGAATCTTCGAAGGGCTTTGGATACCATTTTTTACCATCTATCCCCTGCGCGAATAAAACTTATGGTCCGTACGAATGGTCCTTTTTATCTTGAAAACTAATATGAAGGCCACTAGGCACTCCAGGGCCCTATTTGACTCCAGTCAGTTCCACATCTTGAGAAAATCTCAATGAATATTTGTAGGACCCTAATTCCCTTTTCAACGGATTGTCCCATGCGTGAATCAGCCTTACGATTCGGACAAATGACTCATTTTACTCTAAAGGGTCATCGGGTGCTTTTGGGCACCGTTTGACCTTAGTCAACTCTCTAAACCGAACAAAGATGAATTAAATCTCAAACGGAACTGAATTCCCTTTCCAAAAGTCCATCTCATGAGAAAATCAAACTTACAATTTGGACGAACGATATGTTTTCCTCTGAAAACCACCCATTTGGAGACCATCGGGGCGCTTTTGAGCCCCGCTTCACTTCGGTCAACTCCCGAACTCGAAGTGGCTCAATGAATTCGTAAAGGATTATGAATACCCTTTACAATGGTATGTCCCGTGCGTGATTTGGACTTATGATTTGCATGTTATGCCCATTTTACTGAAAACCCTATTCCGGACTACCCATAGGCACCCTAGGGACCCTGCCAATTGACAGTGTGCCTAAGGTTCTATGCCGATAGGTAGCTAAGACCCTTACAGATCGGCACCCTCTTTGTCCATATAAATAGATTCCATTACCTCACTATGAGGATAGGCCACTGAACATTCCTCTCAACAAGTCAAAGAACATTCTCTCGAATTCAAAGTTGTTCCCTTTCTTAAAAAAAAAACTATTTTCCCACATTCGCTTCCATCACTTTCTTACCTCACTTGGTAATTCCCGCACCTATCCATACCACTTTTATAACATTGCAATATCATCATATCTACATCTCAAGTTCAACATCAATCATTCATAAGGAGGTCCAATTCTCCATCCATTTCTCTAACTCCTCCATTTAGCATTAATCATCTTATTTCTATTTTAATATCTTTGTCTCCTTACATCACCCCCATTAATCTCAACTTTTAATTTATTTCATTTGCACATAATCTACTTTCATAAAAAAAATAAAAGAAGGAAAATAGGATTTATTCGTAAATTCCAAAAGAGACATTTTCGTTTAACACTCGCACTCTTAAAAGCACCTTTTCTCTACACACACACCTAAAAGAAATCCCATGTTTGGATTTATGGATTGAACCCCACCCTATACTATCTTCGAACTACATGGACTTTGATGCCCCTTGGGATGCTATAGAGGGGGCTTGAAGGTAATCCTGAGATTAGGGATAATTCCCTAATTGGCAATAGTGTTTGAGATTAAGCAACCAAGGCAGCTCAAGCGTGGCAACTCAGATGAGGCAACTTGGCGTGGCAACTCATACTTTAGCTTGTTGAATTAGTCATATTGTATTTCTCTTTATGTTGACTGTAAACTACAATGGTTGTAATGATGTAACGAGAATAATAATGAGTTTGTGTGAGGTCAAACGGTACTTGCGAGGGACTAGGCTTGGCAGGGCCTGGGAGAGCTTTCATGCTCTATCGAATGACCTCGTCGTGGGAACTTTAGAGGGACCTAGTTTGGAGGATTGAGAAGTGAGGCATCGTTGGGGCTTGTCCTGACCATCTTAGATACACCTGGTAAAAACACCGAAGGACCCTGACCGTGGAACCTCGGGCGGAGTAGCTTAGAGTTCCATCGGGCGTTGAGTTGAGAACTAAACAACACTTTACTTAATGTCACATCTACTATAGGTGATGTCACTAGCCAGCTAAACAATGTGAGAGATGCACTTGAGAAAACCACCGGGGTATTTGGGGCTGTCAGGCAGTTGGTGAGCCACCTCTGCGACAACAGCCCCCTGACACACAGTGGTTAGGCAAAAGGCATGTCTTGGCATTTAATGTTTATGACGTCGAGACAACTAGTGCATTAGGCATTTAATGTTGTGATACAATGTATGAGGGACGTCTTTCATAGTCTTTAATGACTGAGTTGCATCGGGGATGGTGTGGGGGGGCTATTTAAGGACCCAACCACCTCTGAGGAGAGGATGATCTTTTTAGAGAACTCTGGAGTTATTACTGGAGACACACATCAGAGAGAGAGTTATTGCAAACTAGAGGGTTTATCCACTCACCATTGTTATTTACTGCGAATCTTTTAATACTTGACATAGATTCTTAAGGGTGTATGGTGTGTTTCCACCTGCCTACCAAGGTGTATCTAGGGTGCTTACTTCTCTCTCCCTCCACCTAAGTTACTTCTAAAAGTTCATTACTATCTCCTGAGTTATACACGAGAGACTTGTGAGTTTAAACTGAGTTCGTCTTCATTAGCTTTGCATTTGTATGTTCTATCATTAATCCAAGGTCTTGGGCTAATTAACTTATCATTACCATACTCAAAATGGGTTACGCCTCCATCTATAATCTAAAGTACCCTCTTACATTTGGCGACTCTGCTGGGGAGGCATTCTTCTAAGTAAGGAGTATGGTGCAAGATAACGTTAATCGAAGGCTCAACTTTGATGACATTCAACATAGTGAAGAGCAAGCAACAAGAGAACTGGAGGCCCTAAGGGATGGGGCTCCTCGAATAGAAGTGCCTCCAGTTCAGATAGCACCAGGCGCTCTAGGGGTAACGCAAGCTTCCAAGAGTGTTGGGCTGGGACTTGCTCAAGTGGCCCTCCTCATGAGTAAGTTTGATGAGTTTTTACCGACCCCCGTAGCTTCAACAGTGCTTGGAGGATTCGAAGCCAATTCCTTTGTCACACCAGGAGCAGCCCCAACGGCCCCACCAGGTGAAGGTACAATGGGAACAACCCCGGAAAGCATACCCTCCGTCGTGAATCCGGCGGTGGGAATCTCTGGAGTGTCAACGGCGCAAGCAGTAACGATGGCTCCAGCTATAACGGGCATTCTGCCTGTGACCCCATTGGTCGTTGCCCCATCCCCCATGGAAGAAATGAGAAGGGAGATGCTGAAGTTCATGCAGGCTTCCTCGCAATCTGTGGGCGAGGTAGCTTCGGTCTATGACGACTTCCGAACACCTTACCCTCAGTAATACAACGACAAGCTTTATCCAAAGGATTATGTTCCTCCTATCTTCGAAAAATACACAGGAAAGGGGCGAAATCCGAAGGAGCATATTAAACATTTTATCGAACACTTGGGGGCGCATTGCAATAATAAGAAGCTTAGGTTGAAGGAGTTCTCCAAATCCCTAACCAATAAAGCATATACTTGGTACTCTCACTTGGCCCCTACGAGTGTTTCTACATAGGAAGATATGCATGTGTTGTTCATCTAGAAGTTCTTCCTGGAAGAGGATGAGTTTACTCTGACCCAATTGGGAAGAGAGAGACAACGGCCGAGAGAAGATGTAGTGGCGTACGTTCGAAGGTTCAGGGAAAGGTCCCTCGATGTAAGAGAGGAGGACAAGGAGTCTATACTATAACAGATCTATGCGAAAGGGCTGCTCCCTGATTACACATGCCACCTGATCAACGAGATGCGCGAGGGAACTTTTTCAGTGTTCCTAAAATCCACAAGGAACATATCACTGGTTGCACGACCAAACCTGGTGGTGGTACCTATGATGTTCAGGCAGCCGATGCAACCTGGGGGAGGTAGGACTCAACCTCCATGGGTGGGGTACACCGAAGGAACAGATGGGGGTAAGGCGCCGAAGAAGGACAATAAGAGAAAGTTTGGAAAGGACAGAGAAGACCTTCCACCGTTGCCTTGTACGATAGAAGAGACTGTGAGTTGTTATAACGAAATGGTCCAAGGTGGAACGGTTTATGAACCAAAGGGCCTTCCAGCGAAAGAACCCGACGCGGCGACGAGGGCGGATCCCAAATACTTCCAGGTTCATCGAAAGATTCAGCATCCAACAGAGAGCTGCTTCACACTGCGAAGAATCATTGACAAGTACATGAAGGCGGGGACATTGCAAATCCCCCTGCAGAACATTAACAAAAGCCCACTTCCAGCGCACGGGGTCAATCTGGTGACGGCCTATGATGAGGAGGTAGAAAATGAAGGAGGAGGGTTAACGATGAGGCAGAAGGAGCTCGAAGAAGCTCCGGAACATTGCACCACAGGAATGGCTATAGTAGTTTTAGCCTACGATGAGGCAAGCGCTAAAGACGTGGAAGACGTATACAGTGTTGAAGGTGAGGAAACAGACTCGGTCATAGAGTATAGTGCAGTTTCAAAATCTCTAAAGTTCACTTGTTTTTCGATCAAGTGGGGATCCCGAAGGAGAGCAGAATGGAGATAACTCGGGCGATTTTGGACATTGCAAGGAGGAACGCAGTCCCCTCGCTAAGGTGGAGGGGACCCATGGCTAGGATGGTGAAGAAGTTTCTGTCAGAAGTAACCTTCAGCGATGCAGATAGAGGTGTAAGGTTCCCTCATAACAAGCCTCTGTATGTAACCGCTAGTGTCAACGGGGTTAGCTTTGCAAGGACTCTTATGGATGGGGGTGCTTCTATCAGTATTATGCCAGATCAACTCCTTCCACGCGGATAATATTTCGGAAGAAAGGTTGCTTCCCATGCCTTTGGTAATTTTGGGGTATGAAAACCAATCTTTCAAGTCCGTCGGTTATGTGAATGTTGGGATTGTGATGGGAAATCTGAGTTCCCACATCAAGTTCCATGTAATAGAAAGTGCAACTTCCTATCATTTACTAATAGGGAGAGTGTGGATGCACAACCAAGGGTTAGTCCCTTGAACCTATCATCAATGCGCCAAGGCAAATATTAAGGGAACAAAAGTGACCATTTGGGCTACGAAGAGGCCTTTCGCTATCGAAGAATCACACTTTGTGGATGCGGCATTTTATACAGAGCTGGAGGAGGATGTGCGGGTCCTGATAAGGAGAATGGAGGGAGCATGGGTTCCCTCGATTAGAGAGAGAATGGGGTCCTTGAACGAGCAAAGTAAAGAGGGTGCAAGTAGCAAAGGGGTGAGGGCCGAAGAAGCCCATCAGGTGATCCCTCGACCCCAAAATATCTCGAAGCAACTCAAAGACAGGATGAGGCCTAGAATAGACCCGGTGGAGCATGAGGTCCAACGGCAAAGCGTGTTGAGTCGCTTTTTAGGGGTAAGAATCGCTGAGGCTTCCAAAGACAAGAAGAGGAAGGCCGTGGCAACAACTACCAGCAGGCAATGCAAGAAAATTGTCACGAAAGAGGGAAAAGTGGTGTACCGCTTTTAATGGTGTGAACGGGCCGCCGAAGAGACTAAGGATGAGGTTGACCCGATATATGAGTGTTTTTTGGTGGATCAACAGGGACAGTGTATGGTGATAGACAGCTCCAACATACAGGATTTTGTAGAACATGACGTCGAAGAACTAGACTACATGGCAGATCAACCGAAGCCCCAGGCACAAGAGTTGGAGCAGCTGAACCTAGCAGGAGAAGGGGAAGATCCAAGGCCTATCTTTATCTCGAAAGAACTTGGTAAGGAGACACGAGAAGCCTTGGTTGAGCTGATTCAGGAATTCATAGACGTCTTCGTATGGAAATACACTAAAATGGAAGGGCTGGATGAGGAAGTGAGCTGCTACAAACTGAACGTGATGCCTTCAGCTATTCCGGTGAAGCAGGTAATGAGGACTTACAAACCTGAACTAGACTTGAAGATTAAGGAAGAGTTCCAACGTTTGTTGGCAGTAGGATTCATCAAGACAATACAACATCCCCTTTGGATATCTAGGATTTTACCAGTGGGGAAGAAAGACAAAAACCAAATAAGGATCTGTGTGGACTTCAGAGATTTGAATAGGGCTTGCCCTAAGGATGAGTTTCCCTTACCCTCCATCGACAGTTTGATAGATGCCACGGCTGGTCATGAGATGTATAGCTTCATGAATGGGTACATAGGGTACAACCAGATCAAGTTGGACCCCACAGACGCAGAGAAAACGACATTCCGAACTCCGTTGGGCAACTTCATATACAAAGTGATGCCGTTTGGACTCAAGAACGCTGGGGCCACTTACTAGAGGACAATGATGGCCATTTTTTTATGACTTCTTCCACAAATTTATAGAGTTCTACGTGGATGACTTGGTCATCAAATTGAAGAAGGAGGAGTCCCATCTGAATGATTTAAGGAAGGTGTTTATTCGGTGCAGGAGGTATAAATTGAGGAAGAATCCGTTAAAGTGTGTCTTCGGAGTAACGAGCGGGAAGTTTCTAGGATTCGTGGTTGATCAACAAGGGGTGCAGATGGACCAGGATAAATAGCGGGCGATCTTGAAGATGTCATGTCCAAGAACGGCGAAGGAGCTGAAGAGTTTTCTCGGTAAAGTCTCCTACCTTAGAAGATTTGTGACTGGATTGGCTGAAATAACACACCCACTTATGCAAGTATTGCGAAAGAACACGAAATTCAGGTGGGAGGAGGTTCACCAGGAGTCTCTTATTGGGCTGAAGAAACTGCTCGTTTCACCATAAATCATGGTTCATCCCCAGGTAGGAGTACCGTTGCAGCTATACCTTACGTCTACCACGAGGTCCGTTGGAGCTCTGCTGGCACAAGAAGTGGACGAGCAAGAACGGCTGGTTTACTACCTCAGCAGAATCATACATGGGCCAGAGATTAGATATAGTAGCTTAGAAAGGCATTGTTTAGCCTTAGTCTTTATAGCATTAAAAACTTAGACATTATATGCTATCTTTTACAATTCATATTATAAATAGATTTGATCCTATTAAGTATTTATTGGCAAGGACTATATTGATTGGCATGGTAGCTAGATGGTTCCTCATCCTCTCAGAATATGACTTGAAGTGCATAGTTCCTCGTGCGATCAAGAGCCAGGCGTATGCCGATCTATTGGCAATCTTTCCATCATGAACGTTTGAGCCTCCTAAAAAAGACATCCCAGGAGATGACTTACAGGGTAATTATCTGGATAAAACTGATGTGGAATGGACGATACAGTTCGATGGATCTTCGACAGAAAAGAAGGGAGGGGCAGGGGTTATTCTTTCAAAAGGGATGGAGGAGATTTGCCTTTCCTACAAGCTAGATTTCCCTTATTCCAATAACAAAGCAGAGTACAAGGCATTGGTACTGGGGCTGCTGGAGGCTCTTCGAAGGGGAATTCATTCACTCTGTATTAAGGGTGACTCGAACTTAGTGATTCAGCAGGTAAACAGAGAATATTCGTTGAAGTACATGAGCCTAGCGCCATACAGAACAATCATTCAGAGGCTTCTCAACTAGTTCCATCGGACCAAGATCAGAAGACATCCCAGAACGATGAACCGCCATCCAGACGCCTATGCCACTATCGCCCAGAAAATGGTCATGAGGAACGATAAGACTATCGTTATGATCCAACGAAGGACAACTCCTTCTGTGGTACAGTTAATACTACCGATGGAGGAGGACATGGACTGGAGGGGAGAGATTAGGAAGCAACTAGAGTCTGGAGAATGATCTATGAGACAAAGAGAGTTAGCCCAACACTTTACGAACCAGGGAAATCTTTACTACATAAATGTTGGGGGATGGTTGTCAAGATGTGTCAGCCCAGAGGAAGCAAAACGAAGGTTGAAGAAAATGCATGAGGAGCACTGTGAAACGATTGAGATACCCCTATATAGGAGAATGCAAAGAGAGGGGTATTTCTGTCCTAGAATGAAGTAAGATGCGACCGAGCTGCAACGGAAGTGCGATAAGTGTCAGCTATTCTTCGAAGCAGCTGAGTGCCATTTCATTAAAACTCAAATGGACTGGAGGCAGCCCTATATCAACTTTATTCAGGATGAAGTTGTCCCAATGGAGAAAATGGATGTGATGGGACTAAAGCGAAAGGCCCCAAGGTTCTATGTTCAGGAGGGGCAGCTTTATCGAAGGGGGTACTTCAACAAGCCATTGCGTTGCATCATGAAGGAAGAATCAGTTGAGGTCCTCAAATAAAAGAACTATCCAGTCCACATAGAAGGGTCCAAGTTGTATGATCAGTTGATGACGTTGGGTATTATTGGCCAACAATGGAGAAAGATTATGCTGAGTTCGTCCGAAAATGCAAAGCCTGCCAACTTCATGGGAATATGATCCATGCCCCATCGGTAGACTTACACTCTCTGGCAACACCCTATCCGTTTCACACTTGGGAATTTGACCTAGTAGGGGCGGTACATCCTTCTTCGAGGGGCAAGATATGGATACTGGTAGCAACGGAGTGTTTTACAAAATGGGCCAAAGCAATACCACTCAGACGAGCAACGACTAGGGTGGTGAGTAACTTCATCAGAGAGTACATCATTTGCCGTTTTAGGATCCTAAAAGTTATTCTTTCAGATAACGGGACTCCCTTCATCAATTCAGAAGTAATAATGCTCACAGACAAGTACTCCATTGTTCATCACATGTTAACGGTGGCGTACCCAAAGGGAAATGGTCAAGTCGAGGCGACTAACAAAACCTTGGTTAACATTTTGGCCAAGATGATGGAGGACTTTCCAGGGTCGTGGGATGACAAGATACCAGCTGTATTATGTGCCTATCGAACAACTAAGAGGAAACCCACAGGATACACTCCGTTCTCTCTTATTTATGGGGTCAAGGCAATCCTTCCAGTGGAGTTGGAAGTTCCCTCTGCCCGATATGCCTTGCGAAGTAGCATGCTCCCTCAGAATAGACATGTGCAGTTGGAAGCATTGGATGAACACAGAGATAATGCGATGCAACACTTTCAAATGTATACGAAATAACTCTCCAGGGCATACGATAACTTGGTGAGACCAAGGAAGTTCGTGGAGGGAGATCTCGTTTTGAAAGCAGCAGTAAAGCACATCAGGGGGCTTCCTCTACCAAAGTTTGCAGACAACTGGGAGGGACCTTTCGTTGTAAAGGAAGTTCATGATTCAGGTTATTGTTTAATTTTGAAGTTGGAGGAAGATAAGCCATTTAAGATTAACAATAAATGGCTGAAGGTTTATCATGTGTAAACAATCAAGTTCGAACCATTGTGTTAGCTGGTTGTTGTTATGAATATACAAGTTTTAGTTATGACTTAAACAACAATGAAATAATTATAGAAATATAGAAATTTATAACATACAAAAGCAGTCACAACACACGGAAGAATTGGAAAATATACGTTCTTGATTCATAAACAATGGAGCATTACAAAATTGGGAACTACTCCCCAAGAATTACATAGAAAGAAACAAGAGGAAGGTATATATAATTGTTGACTAGCCTAGGAGGAACCATAGGTCTGAAGATGAGAAAAAATCTCTGGGAAGGCCCGAAGAGGCTGTAATGCAAGATTATTGGGCATTGATGGAAACCTCCAACCTTTTTTGTACTTGTGCATGTCTGATAAGGAGTCTTTCTCGTTTCAGCTAGGCCAGACACAAAGCCTCTTCGGCATCACCTACCTCCTTATCAACTGCTTCCAGGAGGGGTGCTATTTCGGCCAACTTGGCTTCCTCAGCCCGTTGGTCCTGCTGATGCTTCTACAATAATTCCCTCTGATTGATCAGTTGTTGGATATTCAAAGTGTTTAAATATGATATAAGCTAGTTAAAGTGAAAACCATCATGACTCAACTCCTTCAAATGGCCAAGAAATTGGTTAAGGAGTGGTCTGGAAACGGTCGCAGTGGGAATACTGGCAATTTCTGCAATAACAGTAGCCATGCCTTGCAGCCTATAACTCATGACATAGATGTTGGAACGTAAGCATTCCACTGAGAAGGTTTCAGGATGGTGATTCACGAGTTGCTCAATCACCAGACGGTGAGTAGAAGGCATTTGGGGAGAATGTTGAAGCACCATTAATCAAAATGCATGAGGAGCCAAATCCGACAGAGGAAGCTCGCACCCGAATTCACTCTCCGCTGCAGCACCGGTCATAGAACCTCGGTCTGCCTGGTCAGAATCTTCCGAGATGGCAAGTTATCGATGAGGTGAGCCCATAGGCGAAAGAACGGGTGGAAAAGTTTCTCGGGCAACCTAAGATAAGAAAAAGTAATGAGTTTGTGAAAAATCTTAACAAGTGTTTTCATTATTAAGTCACCGTTATAGGTGGAGTTTGTGAAAAATCTTAGCAAGTGTTTTCAATTGTTAAGTCACCGTTATAGGTGGAGTTTGTGAAAAATCTTAACAAGTGCTTTCATTGTTAAGACACCGTTATAGGTGGAGTTTGTGAAAAATCTTAAAAAGTGCTTTCATTGTTAAGTCACCGTTATGGGGGAGTTTGCGAAAATTCTTCGACAAAAATAGAGAGAATTAGAAAATACCTCAGTCATGGTAGGAGCCAGAACGGGAGTAACTATGGAAGCAGTATGGATAGGAACTGTTGGGGGTGGGCTCGTTACATCAGAGACTATAACGGGATACCCGGTTACAGAAGCCTCAATGGTAGTCAAAACTCCCTCGCCAACATACGAAACAAAATCCAGAATGGGCGATTCGCTAGAAGAAGATGATGGACTCCCAAACGAGGCCTCACAGGGGTGGGTGCAAAAAAACCAACACGAGGGGCAAAGGCACCAACCTTGGCCTTATATGCAGGAAGACCACCAAGAGAAGATGGAGCAAGGCTGGGAGAAAGCTTCAACATGAAGCTAAGTGTTAAAAAGGAGGAATAAGTACAGAAAAAGGGAGAAGTACTTATGGGTGTTACTTACCTCGGTTATGGCACTGAAAAGGGGAATGGCGCTCAGTGGTCTCGCCAGCATCGTTGGAAGAGGAATGTTAACTAACAATGAGGACACTTCAACCTAGGGCACCCAAGGTTCAACATGATAAATGAACAAAGGGGTGAGACTGAAAGGACGTTATACCAAATAAATTATAGAGGAAATCATACCTCGGGCTCATTTTCTTCGGCCAGAACAACGGGCAGAAGAAGCTCAGATGGAGAGGATAAACTAGAAGGGACGAGGAGAGTTGTCTCTGGTCACAAAGAGACACCCACAGAGTCATCACCACTATCACCCATGGCAACATCTCTTACACATTGAGAGGATGAACGACGGGTATAGGTGATCCCGGTTATGGGCGAATGAGCAGAAGTCATAATGGATGGCGAAGCACCTAAACGTCCCCCCACGAATGGGCTCACGGGGGGCTAGGGGGATTGGCAGTTTCTTCTTCAACCTCCTGCACTGAAGTCACCAAAAATGCATAAGCAAATGTACCGCTTCCTTAGGTAAATGGAAAATAATAAAACAAGCATAAATACCTCGGATCTGACAGGCGAAGAGGCAGGAGATAAAGGCACCTGAGGAGTTTGTCTCCTCTGGGACTTGGTACCCAGAGTTTTCTTCCTCGTTCCTGATGCACCACTGCCAGTACCTCGAAGAAAGTTTGAGCTTTTTCTCCTCTTTGTCGTGGGCTCGGTGGGATCAACAAGGATTGTGGGGAAGGTTCCCGGTGGAGGAACAGTTGGAACATGTCGTTCGAACTCAGCGTTTATGCGTGCCACCTCAGATTGTGCTTTCCTTCTCAACTCCTCGGCCCTCTCTGCAGGCATAGGAGGAGGAACGGAGGTAATGGGGAATGCCCCCTTAGGAGCTTGAGATTTAGGCTCAGCCTTGGTCTTGGACTTGGAAAACGTACCATTCTTCGCCTTTTGACCTGAGGGTTCATCGGTAGTAACTTTGGTCGATGGGGCAGCTTTCTTAGAGGCTGCAGCACTCTTGAGTTTGGACGTAGTAGTGGGAATCATGGAACATAGTGGTGGAAGCTCAGTAGGAGATGCCTTGGGGGTCGTACTTAGAGGGAATTCAATCCCAAGAACGAAGTTGCCTTTTAAACCCAACTCTAAGGCAGAAAATGAAGAAATAGGAGGATACACTGGATCTCCCTCAATGAACTCAGTAATTTCAGCCACTTGTTTATGCTAGTATTTTGTTGCAAACAGAGGGGTCACGTCCCCTTGCCTAGTGATGCTGGGAATGGTGACTCGCCCGACCATTGTAGAACTGATTCCCCATGCAGCGGTTGAAGAAAATAGAGAACACGCCTCACTAAAGGAAACCTTGGGATTTAACGATTGAAACCCTGGGCGAGGAGCCCCCTGGTCAAACCCAAACTGGAGGCTACATCAGTTGGGATTATAGTGCTCACCAGTATATCCCCATTCAGTGTAAGAAGGCAGATATCCTGGGGAGAACAGTAGGACGACAGCCAGCGAGGGATCTTCAATATCCACGGTAGGGGTCTGTACCACCCTCGCTTCATGTTGAAAAAATCCACAAGTGTGGAAGAAGATATCCTCCTGGTAGGGCCTCATCACGAATTTCTCAAAGCGATCAATCACAAATATCAACACCTTTCGGCTTTGTCTCTTATGATAAATAAAGGACCGTGGAGGTAGAATTATTTCCCCCGAAGGAGGGCGGTTGGTTTTGGTAGCTATAGCAGGGAAACGAAAGTAAACGAAGCCGGTTAAGAGGACGTCATTGGCAAAATTGGCCAAGTTATAACGGTCAAGCGATCGTTCCATATCGACCAAAGTCCTATCCTGCCAGGTGTAGAGGGATCCCAAGGCAATTGCTGTCAGGGGAAGTTTGAGGCCCCGGGCCAAACGAAGGGATATATTGATAAAGTCCCTTCGGGGCTGGTCGTTGGGTTTTCCCGTCAAAAGGAAATGGGAGAGAATCACAAGAATATAGGTAGGAAGTTCCAACGGTGTACCTTGACCAGGAGCATCTGTTGAAGAACTGCCTCCACCAGAACCCTTGAAGAAATAATTAATCAGAGGAGAGAAAGTAGCCTTGTTGGATGAACCAATGCCGCTTCGGCATATATGATCCAAATCCAAACGGTCGGCAGCCTCTTGGGCATCTAAAGCCTCATCAGTATATGGCTCATGACCTGTTGCAACGAGGCCCAGGAGCTCGCACACGTCTTCCAAGGTTATGGTGAACTCACCCCACGCAGCGATGAATGTATGAGTAGTAACATTCCATCGAGAGACCAGGATAGGAAGGGAAGCATTATTCTTCGAGAGAGTGAACTCACCAAACCATTTAGCCCGTTGCAACCCAAGCTTGGTAAGAATATCAGCATGGGAACCTTGCATATGGGAGTTCCAGGCAGGGAAGTGGGCAGGAGATCCCCTGGGTGCTTCGAAATCAATATGGGACCATGGAAAGTCCCCTCGCTCCAGGCGAAATCGAAGAGTCCCCTCTAGAGGAAGAAATCCCCACTCAGAAGAATCTTCATCTTCGTCACCCAACAGTAAGGCGCCAAACTAAGAAGAAAAATGGACCCTCTTACACGCACCAGCAAAGTCATCACCTTCTCCAAAAATAGGTGATCGACGATAAAACCTTAGTTGTTTCTGGCGAGCAGCATCCAGGGTGGTGGCAATGGTGGAGGCAGTGGGCGGAGTACTGGCAGCAGACGCGGAGGGGTTGCTTGAGGACGCCATGGAAAATGATGATAAAATAACGGAAAAGCTTTGAGAAAGAAGGGTTTGAGAACAAGAATGGAGAAACACGAGCACAGGTGGAGATAGAGATGGTAATAGAAGAAAGAAGTTAGGTTGTAAGAGCTTAAACAATAATGGATTTCTCACAGCTTCTTTTTCTCTCTCTAAAAACAATGGAAGCCTAAGGACGATGAAAGCAAAGTAAGAGACAAGAAAGGTTAAGTGTTGGGGTATGGACGTTTGAAATTTTTGAGCCCGGCATTTAGATTTCCCCACCCTCGCACGTGCGCGGTCTCCTGTAATCAATTCACATGAACACGTGGCACTTCAGGAAGTACTTTGGCAGTTGAAAAGACAGCGCCACGTCATTAATGAAGTGACGCATAGAAAACTGAAAGTGTTGCCTTCTTCAACAAGTTTCAGTTTTGGCACCAGAAATTTTTGTCAAGCATATCCAATAAACTCCTAACGAAGAAGATCCCACATGTCCAAATGCTATTTGAACGCAACGAAGCACCACGGGGGAGAATTTCATTTACCAGGAGTCCAAACGAGTATTTGAGACGGTTACTAGGTCTTTTGGCAGAATTTCAAATATTAAACCTAGAACGGTTGAAAATCAGCATGAGGAAAAAGCGGCGATGTCCCTTTGCCCCAGCCCCAATGAGAATGGCGCTTCGACTTAGGTATATCGGGGAGAATTTTGCTTTTTCCAAGAGACTATATCATTGTGGTTCTAACAGGGGAAAGAAGGCCAGAATTTTTTCACGCAGAGAAGGTTAATCGGATTGAGAAGTTTCGTGCAGGCATTTCTTGTTCCCACAACAAATCCCTCCACGAGGGGCAAATGTAGAGGGGGCTTGAAGGTAATCCTGAGATTAGGGATAATTTCCTAATTGTCAATAGTGTTTGAGATTAATCAACCGAGGCATCTCAAGCGTGGCAACTCAGGAGAGGCAGCTTGGCGTGGCAACTCGTACTTTAGCTTGTTGAATTAGTCATATTGTATTTCTGTTTATGTTGACTGTAAACTATAATGGTGGTAATGATGTAATGAGAATAATAATGAGTTTGTTTGAGGTCAAACGGTACTTGCGAGAGACTAGGCTTGGCTGGGCCTGGGAGAGCTTTCATGCTCTATTGAATGACCTCGTCGTGGGAACTTTAAAGGGACCTGGTTTGGAGGATTGAGAAGGGAGGCACCGTTGGGGCTTGTCCTGGCCATCTTGGATACACCTGGTAAAAACACCGAAGGACCCTGACCGTGGAACCTCGGGCGGAGTAGCTTAGAGTTCCATCGGGCGTTGAGTTCAGAACCAAACAGCCCTCTACTTAATGTCACATCTACTGTAGGTGATGTCACTAACCAGCTAAACAATGTGAGACATGCACTTGAGTAAACCACCGAGGTACTTGGGGCTGTCAGGAAGTTTGTGAGCCACCTCTACGATAATAGCCCCCTGACACAGTGGTTAGGCAAAAGGCATGTCTTGGCATTTAATGTTTATAACGTGGAGACAACTAGGGCATCAGGCATTTAATGTTATGATACAAAGTATGAGGGACGTCTTTCATAGTCTTTAATGACTGAGTTGCCTCGGGGATGGTGTGGGAGGCTATTTAAGGACCCCAACCACCTCTGAGGAGAGGATGATCTTTTTAGAGAACTCTGGAGTTATTACTAGAGACACACATCAGAGAGAGAGTTATTACAAACCAGAGGGTTTATCCACTCACCATTGTTATTTATTGCGAATCTTTTAATACTTGACAGAGATTCTTAAGGGTGTATGGTGTGTTTCCACCTGCCTACCAAGGTGTATCTAGGGTGCTTACTTCTCTCTACCTCTACCTAAGTTACTTCTAAAAGTTCATTACTATCTCATGAGTTATACACGAGAGACTTGTGAGTTTAAACTGAGTTCGTCTTCATTAGGTTTGCATATGTATGTTCTATCATTAATCCAAGGTCTTGGGCTAATTAATTACCATACTCAAAAGGGGTTACGCATCCATCTATAATCTAAAGTACCCTCTTACAGATGCGTAGGTGTCTTGGGCCAATTCTGAGATTCGAGTCCTTATTAATACATGTTTATATGTTTCTTTCGTATCTTATATATGTATTCTTTATGAATCTCATATCCTTACATGCTTGTGTTTCGTCGGATACACATATTTTCTCTTCCATAGAGACTTGTGATTCGACAAACACTCATATTATATTTTAAATTATTATTTTTGGGAGCACTCCTACGGATGAGTTCACTTCATCTCTTTCCATGTCGCTGATTGAATGAGTCCATTCTCCACCATTTATATTATACACATGTGCACACATATTATGGAGTCTAAAAGGAAAAGATTAACATTTTCCCATGAGAGACTGGAAGGGCCGGATGGGTGCCTAACACCATCCCATTCTGAAACTTACTCCCCGAACCTTCGAACTATTTGATTTCGCAAGCATAAGATTGGCCTTGATGTTGTTTTCTTGAGGCAATGACATTAATTTGCTTGTTTTGAGCAAAGTAGGTTGGCGATTCTATCTCTTTATATTATCCTCCACAATGACGACGGTCGAGCTCCCTGAGAAAGGACACACCCCGCACGCACGCTAGAGGGAATCCGAAACCCCAGGATGACCAAAGTGGCGACTCCGATGGGGACATGTTTTTAAGATGACTACACTTTATTTCCACATGGGTGTTATTATTTGCTCACCTACTTTTCTACATGTGTACATATATTCCCACTTGATGTTCCTCTACTTACTTTTTGTACATCTACCTCATGCTTATATCTACCATGCCCCATTCACATGTATATAACACGTTTTCTCACTTGTACATGCTCACTTCACACACTTGTATATATTCTCCATATTCACTTTACACACTTACACTTGAATATAGTTTCACTCCTACTTACATGTTCTACACACCACTTAGATTATCCATGATTAACTCCACTAGCACACACCCACACTTCTTTCCCTTATATATATATATCCATGCTCACTTACACATCTGACACACCACTTGTTGTTAATCGATGTATAGGCTCACTATCACAAAAAATCACTTGTATATATTCACATGTCACTCACTCATATGTATATATCACCATTCTTTCCTGTCACTATGCTTAGTATAGTCTTCATGCTCAATGCTAGATTTACTTTTCATGATACTTGTATATTATCCCTCATTAGTGTAGTACTCCCTTTACTTACTATGCAAGTAAAAAAAATGTTTCTCAATAATATACTAATTAAGACTTATGCATTTTTGCACACTACATCATCGGAGCATGGAAAGTTTTATAGAATTTTTTTCTCGTGAGTTCACTTTGTGATGACTTCCGATTTTACTGGGTCGCGATTAACGCAAGAAATATGAGTCTCACCTTCAATTAGCATAGTACCTTCGATGTATATCAAACGGTTCACTCCGCATCGTATCACTTGATCGAGCTCATGAAGGGAGGTATATAACAGGGAACTCACTCATTTATGTCGAGTATATCGAATTCTCTCTCACACATATCATTTACATGAGGTATATCATGAATAAATTCATGAACAATCGGATATATCGAATGGCTTGTCCACTCATACCGATGAAAGGTTTCCCTTATAAGCAAAAGGTATATAGAGGAAGTCATACCAAAGGGGGGAACCCTTCCACTAACCCAAAAAATGCATAAACCTCATATAAGAATCAACCTAAGGGCACTCATAATTAGTTTTCAAATTGACATGCAAAACTCTATCGAAAATACCGCCTAAAATTTCTTGCTATTTTGTCTTTTTTTAAAACAAGACCCTCTCCGTGAGCCTAAAAATAAGTTAAACAGTGTCTTATATTTTTAAACCAAATTTTCCCAAGCTTGGGCCATGTCTGACATTCTCCTTGAATTTAGGAAAATCTAATACAAGTGAAAACCCAGTAACGATAATAATTATGCCGAGAATCCTCTCATTTTTTTCCTCCTTCTCAAAAACCAAAAATACCAAAAACATTTTCCCTCTTTACTTCAAAACTAAATTGAACAGTTTTCCTCTCAAGTCGATCGACTCAACTTTGGCCTGGATCCCTATTGGATTCGATCTTCCGTCAAACCACCCCGAAGCTCCATTTCTTCTTCTACTACTTCAATTAAATTTTGGATCTACCTCCATGAGCTCTACATCGAGAACATCGACCAAGCACCAAATGTTCAGCCAGATCTGAAGGTCGTCCTAGACCAACTGAGCACCAAGATTGATAACCTTCACATTGATGTCTAAGAAATGCAACGACACCGAGACCAGATCCCTAAAAAGCCATAGGTCTTCTTTCCTCGTGTTATGGGTCCACCTTCCCCCAAGCCTGTTTAGGTACTAAAATAATACTAGTATGTCTTGCCTGCCCCGCCTACAAATGGTCTTCCACATAGTCAGTTCTCGATTCCAAACCTCTCCCAGTAAGGATCCAATCTGCCAATACTCGTGGATCCAAAGAGGAAGAACTATTTAAGGTTAAGAAAGACCTCAAGCTGTTGTCAAATAAGTTCGACCAAGTTAAGTCATCCGGGAACTACATGGACTACACATATATGTCTCTGTATACCAAAGCTATACTACCGGAGAATTTCAATATGCAAGACATCGAGAAGTTCGGGGATATCGAGCCCCTAATTGTGCACCAACAAAGTTACCACTGGGCCATGACCCTTATTGGGGCCTCTAATGAAATAGTGGCCTAAATGTTTTAGCAAACCTTGAAAGAAAGTGCCTCTGATGGTTCTTATCACTCAAAGAATCCAGAATTCGTATTTGGGAAGATGTAGCCCGAGAATTCATGTCTCAGTACAAGTAAAATGAAGAGTTAAAGGTCACACATAGAGACCTAGAGCTACAAAAGCAAAACTGTAATACCCCGTAATTTTATTGATATTTATTTAAGGGATTAATTAAATTAAATGTGAATTAATTGAGAATTAATCCGGATATAAATACTAATGATATGTGAGTTGGTATTTGATTATGATGTGTATATATGGCTATATATATGAATATTGAAAATATTAAAATTGTCGCGAGACTGAAATACGATAATTTGGGAAATTTAGTTGGGACGCGCGTGTCAATCGCGTCGAGAAGGTAATTATTTGAAATAAAAAATGAATTCTATTTTTATCAACCGAATGGTCATTTTGAATGTGCCAACGAGTCCAGAAGGGTCGAAATAGTCAGAAAACACTAGCCGGGGGTTTAGTTTGGGTCCCGGGGCATTTTTGGGCCATACCGACAACTTAAAAGGGTATTTTGGTAATTTTGAAATTTTGGGGATTAAAACCTACGAATTTTAGGAGTTCATTATATATTATTTAGGAACCCACTAAGCCCATTATCAACATTAGGTGAGTAAGAGGGCTACGGGATTTATAGGAGAGTTTGAAGAAGTTCCAAAAAAAAAAGAAACCTCCAACCACCATCTTCAACCTTGGGAGAAAATCTGTAGAGAAAGGAGAGAATCAACCTTCATTCACCAACATCAAATTCTGAAGAATAATCTGAGGCAAGTGATTTAATATTTTTAGTGCATTGAATATGTCTTCCATGTTTAGTGTAGGAATTATCTTATATTGAAACTTTTGAAGAAAACCCACGACATTGTTGAAGAAACTTTGAATTTGGGTTAGGATTTGCATGTAGAATGATAATGGACTGATTTAATATTTGAAGAGTTATATATGATGATTTAAAAAATGGATTTATGATGAGTAATTGGGCATAAGATAATTATGAGTTCATGTTCATAGGGTTTGAGAAATGTTTGGAGATTTATATAAAATCCTTGATGATTTGTAAGATTTGACCCCTAAAATGTGTTAAGAGATGATCTAGGATGATTACAAATGGTTTAAATACGTTAAAAACATAATTTGGATGGTCTTAGGGTGGATTTAGAGGAGAGAAGAATTGAGAAAAATGGATTTGGGAATTTATGGGTTGAAACTCCCATCTCGTTAGAAGACTTGCCCAGGTCGTTCGAACGACCTCGTTCAAACGAACTTCTAACGAGATGACAGTATGACTTCTAACGAGTTGGTATTTCATTCGAAGCCCTTCATTAGAACGAACTCGTTCGAACGACCTCGTTCGAACGAGACTTCTAACGAGTTGACAGAATGGCCTTTTTGGTCTGATTTGATTTCTAGTATCCCGTAGACTTATTTAAATGGTGAGATAACCTTCCCTTATTAACTAGTGGGTATAGTTGGGAGATTGGGGTACATTGAGGAGTAAAACTTAGAATAGTGTCTTAAACCGGATGACATTTGTGGATTGGGAAGCGTGTAACTAATCACAAAGTGAGAATAATTGATAATTTAAATACATATAAACCGGGGACTTGTGATTTGTTTAACACTAAGTGTTGGTATAAGAACGAGAAGTATACCACTAATAAAACATTGTAATATCTAAGATATGAGAATGCTTAGTATATGTAGATATCTGTGTATGACATACCTACCGAACTTGCTATCATGGGAGGTTGGCGTTCGTTTAGGGCCATCTAATCTTTGTGTGCCTATGGGGGGATTTAGATTGGTACCTCGAGGACATAGGTTAGAGAAGGACTTATTGAGAAGTTAATAAGTCTGTTGATCATGGGACTGTAGGTATGTGCGTGACCCATGTGATGTGAACTATGTTCGCCTCCATTATTTGTGATTATTGTTAATTAAACGTTTCCTGAGAGATTCGTAATACGTGGTCCTCATGTACGTGATGTACCGGGATTTGATAGCAGAGTATGTGAGCACCGCAGCTTAGTCTCGGGGTGCTAGTATTGTATATTTATGATGAGAATAATATACTGGTAATTGAAATGAATTGTTGTGTATAAATGTGAGGATAAATAATAGTAACAGTTTGTAAAGTGAAAATGGAAGATCTCTAGAAATTAGTGGTACTAACATGGGAAAACTGTGTAATAAGTTATAACACTCTGTTAAATAAAAGTTGTTGGAAATTGAATTAGATATCATATAGAAATGTTATATTTTAGTATCGGACTAGTTAGATATGGGAACAACTAGAATGGGTACGGGTGCGATAGAAGTGCACAATTAGTTGAGAGGTGGGGAACTCATGTGAGTGCACACACTATCATGTACTTTATATTCACTGTTTAATGATATTAAACACTTGCAAATTTTTAAAATATTTTCACAATCGGGCTCTGACCCGCTTGCTTTCAAATCTATTTTTCTAGAAAACCTTTTAGGTGCCCAGCCACAAGGACATCATGCATAGGAGTTCTATTCAGGTGACGTGATGTAGCTGCTGTGGAAGTTACAGAACCTTGACAGTCGACGCCTCCATCTTCGATCTTGATTCCATTATCAGATTTTCTTATTTTTTTGGGCATGTCGCCCCATTCCTTTAGAGACTTCTTACACTTCAGTTATTTCAGACTTTGGGTTGTAATTTATTTAGTGATGCAGACTTGGTATTTATTTATTTCAGTATTTGGATTGTTGTGAGGAGTATTCCTTCAGACTCTTCATTATTTGATGGTTATTCTATTGTGACTATGTTGTGGTGGTTATGTTAGCATTTCATAATTTACTTAGTGTATTGTAATCGAATTTAATTAAAATTGACAACTCACTTTTTAAATACTAGGTGGTTAGTAATTATTAAAATGTTTTCGACAGTGATGTTATGAACTAAACCAACTTGGCATTTTGTATTAATTTAATAAAGGAGTAGCTACCCGGTATTTAATTAGTCGGGGTGTCACAAAAACCATGAGGAATCGATCAGTAGATTCATTGGAAGAGAGAAAAGCCGCCACTATGACCAACAGGACCTCGGAGGAAGAACAAGTGAGTATTATGAAGAACAATTTACTAGCCCATATCCGACCATCCATGGGAGGATAACATTACCCTCATTTCTGAGCCCTTCGAGAGTCCGGTGGGGAAATAGAAAAAGGTATCACCAAAGTGGAATATGAACCAAAAAATCTAATCAAAAAGTTTACACCAAAAAAGTAAGAAAATCCCACTAGTGCCTCAATCACAACCATCAACAACATATCACAACCTTCAACTTTTTTGGTACCCGAAAATTGCCCCAACCCTATCAGAAAAGTGTACACTGAATTCCATTCTCCACTCTCCAAATTTTATTTGGATATGATATCTAGAAGTCTCATAAAATCATTGGAACCTCAACCATTACAAAATTCACTCCCAAAAAACTTCAGGCTCGATGCCCGCTGTGAATTTCAGTAAGTCGTAGGCCACACCACCGACCAATGCTTTCATTTGAGAATTAGGATCCAGGGTCTAATCAATCGGGGTATCATTGCCCGCCAGCTAATCCCAAGCCTAACATCACTCATAACCCATTTTAAACACATGGAACCAGAACGAATGCCATCTTTTTGGAAAATAACCCTGATTTTGACCTATCTACCAAAATTGTGCATGTCAAAGCACCCTTTATTCCCATGGACTCATCTAAACCTCTCAAGATTTTCCCGTCCTTTCTTTTTCACCCTACATGTCTTGTTGATCAAGCACTATCGCTCCTTATGAGGGCTTTCATTGATGTCCGCACCCAATCTAAGGGGGAAGCATGGAACTACCTATTTTGTTAGACCAACTCCAAGGATTTGGGATGAAATTACCCACCGAGATGTCCATCAATGACTAGAAATTTAGTGTCTTACTTATGAAAGCCCGAAAGTGTAATACCCTGAGTTTTATTTTTATTTAAATTGAACTATTTATGTGTCAAAGTGGCATTTTACGAATCATTTATAATTTTGTAATGCTTACGGCCCGTATGTATGTCCTATAATTTGAAAATAGGGTTGACACAGTTATTCTCTTATTCAAAACAATTATTTTCCATGTAAACGGATAGTAGAACACGATTAAAACGAATTATTTTGAATTATTATTCGAATTGAAGTGTGCATAAGTTAGTGTAATCCAAAAGTAGTGTCAACGTGAAAATAACGCATTAACGTGTCCTACACGCTCTAATAATAATTTATAGTTTAATGAAATCTCAAGAATTATAAAATATTATACCCGAAAAAAATTATAATTGAGTACCAAAGACACTCAGTTGAATAATTATCCAAGTTGACTATGTTCTGACTGTATTCTGACTATGCAGCTTGGGAATACTATAAATAGAGGCTTCTACATACAATAAAAATTACGTCTCTTTATCTTCTCATTTCAAAACCCCAAAATGGGTTTATTCTCTCTCTCTCTCTCTCTCTCTCTCTCTCTCTCTCTCTCTCTCTTTATCTCAAAGAAAAACATCAAGAGCCAAAGGACCCCTGCTCCTATACAAACCTCTGGCCAAAAACCCCGACCACACTGGCTAACCCCTCTCCCTTTTCCCCTGACAAAATCATCGGCCCTCCTTCTTTCTTCTCCTCTACCTTCGGTTGGAATGGTTTATTCTCAATCCCTTCTTGTATTTCGATTTTTTCTTTTTCTTCTCTCTCCTGCTGCCATGAAAGGAAGCTCGAAGCTTCTGATTTATGATATATATTTATACGTGCGTGTGTGTGTGTAAACCGACGCTCCGACCCCCTTTCATGGCCATGGCCGTCATCCAGAAAACCCAAACAGGGGGTGGGTTTTGTCCATCAATTTCATTTTTTATTTCTTTATATATATATATATGTGTGTGTGTGTGTGTGTGTGTGTGTGTGTTCAAACACCCAGAATCAAGAACGATTCCAAGTCAATTTCATTGGATTATTGTTCTTGGATTGAATTCCGTCACGACTCAGTTTATTTTCGAATATTGTAATTTCAATTGGGTGCTTGGATTAGGATAAATTATTCGGGAATTTTGGTGTTATTTTGAATACCCGTATATACTCGATTACATATAAAATGTTATAAGCACGAATCCCCAAGCACGTACGAGTAATCGTATTTTTATTTATTTGACTTAGTGTCATTTTCTTTTAGAAATATTTTTAAACGAGTTATGATACCAAACGACTCAAGGTTTTGTCTTCATTATGACTCGAGCTATATTATGAGTCATATTTATTAAAATTGTGATTATGCAGGTGTTGGATATTTTGTTATGCTGGCTAACTTTGGAAGTGGCACGACCACTGGATTCCAAATATGGGGGAATTTTCACCATTTTTTTAATTTTATTTTGTATCACGAACAACAAATTATCTTATTACTACATTCGAGTAATATAAATGAAAACCATAAATATCAACTTTTGTCGGATCAAAAGTAATATTTTAAATCAAATATACGATTTAGTAAAAAAATTGATTTTAGAATAACTCTAAAATTTAATATATTTTAACTTGTATATTTGATCAGGATAGTATTTTAGAACGTATTCAGTCCAATCGAATCATTTGATTCCACCTAAAGAGTTATTTCCAGAAAACACTTATTATTTCAATACTGAGAAAGTTGTTGTCTATTTATTTTCATCAACAAAAGAAGATTGTTATTTCAGTGGTGTAATTTCTGAAATTGTATGAATACAATTTTACAAATAAAAAAAATTATAGCCGATTTCCCCAATTATTTCAAACATTTTACGTGTCAAACCTTCTACATAAATTTGGACTCCCGCAATTATTATTATCAATAAACATAGCACATTTATATTATTTTGACCCGTTAACTAGAGATCGCAGTTTAGTATTATATATGGAATTCATATACTACGTATTATCATAGAACAAGGTTTATTCATATTATTCGAACGATGTACGATATCATAAACCCCAATCCTTTCCAAAACCACTCTCATTTAAACCCTTGAGCACAAATGACTACGGGAACTGGAATGCAACAATGAAAGATCCTTGAATGACAACATGAAGTAGATTTTTCTTACTTTTATAATAGTAAACTTTGCATATTTGGCATATTGCTATTGATATCACTATGTGATAGGTCCTATTTACTCTTATTGTGTGCATGTTATAATACTGCCATCCTGCATATTTTATCACATACCATCGGTATTTGAATTATCATTAGTATTTGAATTCAATTATGGATCAATTTTAACCCTTCTCACCTAATAACTGATATCATCTTCCTTATTGATTCAGTTCACCCCTCCACTTTTGTGCATTATTTACCTTATGAGCACTTTTCATGCCATTACTTACTTAATAGCAATTATGGGCCATTATTTATATTATAAGCATCAGTATTGACTGGGAAGTAGACTGATGTGTTATCCCACGAAACTTTCTACTTGGCCTAATGGTCTCATATTATTGAGAGTCTGAATTTATTATTCCATACGTATGAGTCCCACTTAGCTATTGTACTAAGACGATTACTTTTCCCCAAAGGTTTTGGGTTGATAATTATTATTATTTTGATTTTACTAGTGGCTTAATTATTTATATACCCTTAGTGAACTAGTAAGTATGGGATTATTAGTTTAAAGATCCGTGACTTTCTTATATGACCCGTAATGTTGTTACCAGGAACTATTGTTCCATTACATTTACTGCAACACTGATTTTCTTTATATAAACCTTAATGGATTGGTGAGTATTGGATTATAAGTTCAACTTTCTTTGTATGACCCTTAATGAGCTGGTAAGTATGGGATTATCAGTTCAGACTCCCTAATTTTTATTTAAGGGTTATTATGAATAAAATAATTGCTTCGTTTTTATTTGATAAACACTGAATTCTATACACCTTCCAAGCTCTCTGTAAATTTGTACTTGTTATAGAACTGGTAGAGCCTATTCAGCAATTTTGCTGATTTGTTTCCTTACAGTGATTTGGTACAGGTATCAATAAAAAATGAAAAATACCTCAGGAATTATATTTCAGTAGTTTGAGACATGCAGAGAAATCATAGAAGCATAAGACTTTTGAACTACAGTGTAAGACAGTTTAGTATTTATAAATTCTTAATTATCAGGGTATGCATGGCTCAATTATTATTTAGTATTACTTTAAGACAACATTTGCCCGAGAAATCGGGGTGTGACAAGTTGGTATCAGAGCCAAGCTTAAGTTAGCCAATACGGGAGGGTGGAAATTCGGGTTAGTCGTGTCATTTTTGAGTCGTGATGATTTTCATTTTATTATAAGTTTTAGGTAATCTTGAATCTATACAAGCTAATCGTGTCATGTTCGGGTTATTACCATAAACGGGTTATCGTGTCAAAAATTGCCAGCCCACGGGACATATGTTAGGAAAGTTTCCTAAAGTTATAAGGATAGTAAGGATGGGATGCTTAGACATGCATCAGGAATATTGATCTTCAAGTTACATGATGAGAATAAGGGATAGTAGGATATTTCCTAGGAAAATATTTTGAAGGATGGAGGTATAGTTTCAAGGTTAAAATGATTGAATGATTACAAGGATGGAAGTATACTGTACAGTATTCCCATTAGATTACGAGACTATATTGCTTATGTTAGATGGTACCTGAATAAGTTATATTAGAGAAATTATAAATAAATTCCTTGGTGAGAATTGAAAATGTCTTTATGAAAAGCAGAATTATCAGAAAGCTTAAGTTGAATCGTTCTACTCTGTAGAACATAACGACATCACTTATTGAATTATAATCCACAAACAATATTTTCCCAAGTTCTACATAACCTTGACATTGAATTATTATTAATAAACCACTTCTATATATTGTAACCATTGTCAATTATTTTTTGAAGTTATAGTGATTGATGATATCATTGAAAAATTTAATATCCCCAAAAAAATATGGAATTCATAGTGAAACATAATTTCTTATCCATAAAAAACTATCATAGTTGTGATATGATGAAAGTCTATCTAAAAACCTTTATATGATTTTGACACCACGGGTGTATTGGTTTCATTAGCCATCTTTTTAATGAAACTTTACTTTGAAACCTAAATAATCTTGATAAATGAACAATATAAATTTTCACCCACGATTGGTGATTCTGATCTATTATTATTTCACGATATTCTCATATTATTATAATATAACCCCCGATACTTTTTTAAATCCTTTGTGAGATTTATAATATGATATGCTTGATGCGATTTTTAACCCCTATGTTAATCTTAGAACAATATGTTCAACTTAACTTGATTTTCTCGAATCTAATTCTTACATATCTTACAGTATAACTAGGAAATACACTACTGTTATACCCACGATAGTATTATTTTCCTGTAGGACTCGGATTATCAAGGGCCTAGTTTTATTTATGCCTCTCTTCGGATTTTTGGCTTGAACATGTTACTATATTTCCAGTTATCTGGATTAATTATCTCCAATTATTTGGATTGAGTTATCTCCAATAGTGTTGGATTGATTTGTTACTTGTATTGATATTAACCCTAAGTATCTAGCACAAATAATTTTAGGTTATCTTGTTTTAGAAACCATCCGAAAACCTAAACTTTGTGAACCTGATATTTTATTTCTAGAAACATTATCATAAGAATTATGGAATATTACATTCAATGAATGATTGAAATACCAACCTGATGTTGCCAAAGTTTTATCCGGAAAAAATTATTGTTGATCTTAATCAACAAGGTATTTATATCATTCCAAGATTTATCAAAAACCCTTAGCCTCGAAGTATTCATTCGTTCCCTCATTTAATGACCTAAGAAATTATTGGGAAGATACAATAGACTTGAGAAAGACTTAGGCATGTAAGATATATTGGACCCTTTAGTATTAGCAAGTCATTAGTTCTATAACCTATCAGTTATATATATCCACAAAATTATTTAATACCTCTCAGGTGTTATATGTGTTCTAGTTGAGCTGATATATTCCAAACCAAATACATGTTAACTTTATGACTACACTGACAACCTACATTTTGAAATTAAATCTCCTCTGGAACTCTAGACTCTTGTTACATCATATCGTTAGCCTGTCCTAATTTTATATATTTCATGGTACTTTCATAAAATCCCTCAGTAAATGTTCTTAGACCCAATAAGGAATATTTAGGGATAGACAGTTATTAAATTCAAACGTATATTTACATTGTCTATCGATAAACTTATTCGGAATATATTACCATATGATCCTGTAGAATTTTAAGTAGTATATTGTAACCATATAAGTTAAGAGAAATTCCTATTTACTCTTTATGCTATCTTCTGCATACATATAGGAAACCCTAAAATCTTTTATTGGATGATAAGAAATACCAAGGTGAGTTTAGATTACAAAAGGTTGAGATAAATTTTCACACAAGGAAATTTAAATTTAAGGCAGAAGCATGAATAGAATTTTGAGGACTACAGATTCAAATTAGATAAACCATCTCGGGAAAAGCAGTGTTGTCGGGAGATTTAACAACGTAATTTCTTAGAATATTGTTGATACCACATTACCAAATGATTTACACCACTCCTGTAAATTTTATATTAACCAACTAGTACTTCTTACCCAACCTTGAGAAAGACAAACATAGAAGAATCATTCCCAGATCTCCTTGTACCTAAAGTTAGACTCGATGATTATCAAGAGATAGGGAAACAAGTCTTCAATTTTGAGATATATTACATGTACCTAATGAATTTATTTGAATTGCTTTTGATCTAGAAATGGAAATGAGATCACATCCCCATGGATTTTATTTGCAAACTACTCCGTATGTACCAAGGATGTAATTCTATGTATGGATGATATTAGAAAAACTCACCAAATTTGTCATTTGTTTTAATTGGGAATTGTTTGTTCGTTCCAAAAACTCAGTATTAGGATTCATAGTAAGATTATCAACATGAATCACCCTGTCGATGTACATAGAATCTTAAGTTATGTTGATTTTTGGAATAAAGGTGTGTTTTTAGATTATACCAATCACTCCATTTTCCATCTATATCTATCAATTTATTTTAAAATTGGTAGAACGTACTTAGCATATTTTTGCTAATTTTGTTCCTCTTAATAGCTAGGAAAAAGAGAATGTCATCCTTTCTTCTGAGATAAGTTTCAGCATATGAACATCATTATGATCTGGTGTTATCCTACCGTAAGTACACAAATTGGTTCTGTGAAAGTTTCAATCCTTATTACTATGACTTTATAAACGTCAGAACTTGGATTCAATATACTTCAAACAGTAATAACATTATGTTGAAGGATATCGGTGATAGCAACATCTTCACTATTGTTGTATAACAATACTCACATTATTTTTTAACCACTCCTATCTATCTGGTCAAAAAATTAGCCCAAAATTTTGAAGTATATCCAGAGTAGTTCTGCGTGCTTTAAAGAACCAATTATCTTTATGTCTATGGTAGATTCCATGTGATGAATTCTACAATATTGGATACCATACCAACTATGACAATTATTAATATCATGTGAACCTAGGCATCGTACATGTGAAGAATTCTACAATATTCATGTGAACCTACACGGGTAATTTAATATCACGTGATGAATTCTACAATATTAATATTATACACCATACCAACTATGAAATACCTGAAAGTATCAGACGTTACATTGTGTTCCAAAATAGTGACTTAGTGGAAAAGTCAAATCCTGTAGACAAAATGTTTTAGTATTGAGGAAGCATTGCATTAAGGAACTCAATACAGTTTCTTCTGTAATTGAAATTCAAAGGAAACTTCCTATAGAAGTATTAACTACATCGAATAGTCGATGATTCTTTTCGATGAAACAAGAACATGATTGTAGAAGCATAGTAGTTCCCCAGATTTTTTTGCTATTTATAAAGATGTTAACAAAAGAAATAAATGTTTTACCGCAAACATTGGAATTGCCACTTCTAATAGTAAACTTGTTAATTTTGATATAGAAAATAGATATCTTTGTACGAAAATCCGATATATTATTGAAAATCGTGACTTACAATATCGACTTACTTGCCTGAACAATCTCACCTAAATCTCTCAAGATTTTCTCGTGCTTTCTACTGCACCTAATCTAAGGGGGAATCATGGAACTACCTATTGTGTTAGACCAACTCCAAGGATTTGGGCTTAAATTACCCGTCGAGATGTCCATCGACTACCCGAAATTCAGTGTCTTGTTTACAGAAGCACGAAAGTGTAATACCGTGACTTTTATTTTTATTTAAATTAAATTTTTTATGTGTTAAAATAGAATTTTATGGACCATTAATAATTTCACGACGCTTATGACCCGTATGTATGTCCTGTAACACGAAAATAGGGTTGACACATTTATTCTCTTATTCAAAATAACTATTTTCCAAGTAAATGGATAGCAGAACGAGATTAAAATGGATTGTTGTAAATTATTATTCGAATTCTAGGGTGTATTAGTTAGTGTAATCCGAAAGTATTGTCAACATGAAAATAACACGTTAACGTGTCCTACACGCTCCAATACTAATTTATAGTTTGATGAAATTTCAAGAATAATAACGTATTATACTGGGAAAAATTATAATTGAGTACCGACGACACTCAGTTGAATAATTATCCAAACTGACTGGTGTCCTGACTGTGGAACTTAAAAATACTATAAATAGGTCCTTGTACCAACCATAAAAATTACACCTCTTTCTCTTCTCATTTTAAAACCATAAAATGCGTTCATTCTCTCTCTCAGAGAGAGAAACGTCAAGAGCTAAAGACCCCATGATCTTATACAAACCCACAAAGGAAAACCACCAACCTCTTACTAAAAACCCCGAGCCCCACGCCTAACCCCTCTTGCTTTTCCCATGGCGAAATTGTCGGCCATCCTTATATCTTCTCCTCCACCTCCAATCGGAATGGTCTATTCTCTTTCCCTTCTTCTCTTTTGTTTTTCCTTTTTCTTCTCTCTCCTACTGCTATGAAAAGAAGCCCAAAGCTTCTAATTTCTGATATATATGTTTATATGTGCGTGTGTGTAAATCGAAGCTCCGACCCCTGCACTAGCCATGGTCGACGGACAAAAAACCAAAAAACAGGGGGTGGGTTTTGTCAATCAACTTCGCTTTTTTTATATAGCTATGTATGTGTGTATGTTTATATATATATATATATATATATATATATATATATATATATAAGGGGAGTCCTCCTCAAAGGTTTATTCGTTGAGTTGATCCTATACTTAGCAACTAATGAAAGAAGACAAATACCTCTCGGAGGACCTCCCACGAAGACCCTCCATAGACACACCTCGAAGAACTTCTCTCAAAGACTAAAGTTATTCGAATGAAAATATTTTGTAATAAGAAACAGAATGTATTGAATCTTGTATTTTATTTATTGAACAAGTTTACTTTGTAATATGGGTGAGGTTGTTCGGTACACTCGAGGGACCATGTCGGGAAGGTCATGGGAGAGATCACATGCTCTATCAAATGACCTCCTCTTGGGAACCTCGCAGGGACATGGTTTGGATGATCAAGCACAAGGAAATGTTGGGAAACCAATAACCAACCCTCTTGGAATACTTGGGCAAAACTTCACTCAGCACAAATGGTTGCTCGAGCTACCTCCAGTCGAGATACTATGACTTCAACCTATTTGGAGGAACCTCCTCGAGGAACCATAATCTTGCACCTTTTTCCTAGAGATAGTTCGTAGACAGTAAACAACATACTTAATGCTCGAGCTACTTTCCAGCTGAGTAACCTCAAAATCATACACCATCTCTTTGGTTGATGTGACCACACATCTAGTTGGATTTATTATTCACCTACTTTATGACGTCATAACGTCTGGCATTTAGGGACTCGAAATTACAGCACTCAAGTGAGTTTATCATTTGGACGGTAGGCCTAGTTAACCAAATCAAATTTCATAGCCGTTATAAGGTAAGCCTTTGAGATTCCATGTCACATCCTCGTTAATGCCAACATGCTTCTACCTGGTTGAGCAGTTTCCCGCCAAAACATAATATCACATGCATTTACTACAATATCTTTCACATTAATTCTATGGTACTTTAGAATTTAATGATGGTCAATCACATTAAATGCCAACAAGGTTACTCTAGTAATCTTGCCTCCATATAAAAACACCAACCAAAAAGTTTACACGGACGACAATCTTGATCTAGAATTAATGTTGGATTCCCCTCATACACGAGAGCCTATGTGAGAACATTGATTGTCCAAACATTCTTCCTGTTCCCATTAATGTCAACATTATTGACCACTAACTGAGCTTGAAGTTCCTGCCTTGCCTTTATTCTGACAGGAGTTTTTACTCTTTCTCCCTACGACCAAGTCACTTACTAGTCCCATTTATTTATTGTATTCCAGTGCATTTATGGTGTAAAGATCTCATATAATACTAGCTTCAGCATTGAATGTTATTACCTCTCTTGCCCTCATTTATTGTCATTATTAAATACAGTCTTGAGAATTAATCTCGATCTTGATAAGGGGTTATGCTTCGCTTAATACTAACTGTATTCGAAGAACCCGCATCTTATAATATATATGTTCAAACACCCAGAATCAAGAACAATTCTAAGTCGATTTCGTTGGATTATTATTCTTGATTCGAATTCCGTCACGACTCAGTTTATTTTTGGGTACTGTAATTTCAACTGGATATTTGGATTAGGAGAAATTAGTTGGGAATTTGGGTGATTTTGGTGTTATTTGGGATAAATTTCTTTTTGGGTGGATGTCATTGTCTTCAAAGCCAAGCTAATCAAATTCCCTTGAATTACCTAACAAATTGATAAACAACTGGTATTGTGGTCTGCACGGGTATCAATCCAACTTTCAAGAGTGACACATGCTAAAATGAGAAGATAAATGCAATTCTCTTTCAATTATTTTTATTTCTATATTATTTTAATTTTCTTTTAAAGCAATTTTCAAGGGAAAATGAGACTAAGTTACTAAAAATGAATAAAATCAAACACTAAAATTAGAGATAAAGTGAGGGAAATGAATATGAGAACAATCAAGGAATGAGGCTACACCAGATATTCTAGTTATTCTAATTAATTAATTCATTCATTTGAAATCTCCCAAGTTAGTATTGAAATTACAAGTCAACTCGTGTCATAAATGCAATTTTAACACTAGCCTTTTAGAAAATTAAATTCAAACCCCCACAACTCTAGAAAATAAATTTACACTCCTTTTATTAAGTCACCGCTTGGATCGATTCTTCAAACTTCATTTAAATCATAAACAAGAAAATTTAGAGTAGAAATTCAAGGAATAATGCCACACTTGAGAAACCCCTATATCTAGTTCGATTCTAAAATGGGTATTATATCACAAATTGTAATTTTCTCTCGAAAATTATTTACCCTCTCTCTAGGCGTAAATTGAAAGGTGAAGGATCAAAATTAACATTCAAATATTCGAACTAATTAATTACAAGAACACAAAATAAAGGTTCATTTGACCCCTTAAAATGGGTTTTTAGCCTAGCATGATATAAAATATGATATACAAATAATGAAAGGCATTAAAATATAAGAGTAGAGAAAGAGAAAAAATCTTCAAGCAAGTCTACTTGAATTTTCCAAATTGAACTCCATCCTCATCAATACAATTCAATCTATCAACAATTAATTCTCACAATACCCAGAAGAAACATAAAAGAAATAAAAAATATTTACAAAGTTGTGTATCTCTCTATTATTCTCTAAAACCTACCTTCCATTTAAATGGGTCTCCTCTTACTCTTATAAGAAGATGAATTTGGCAAGGTATATAATTGGAATGATAAGGGTTTGCGGGTAATTGATGGAGCACATACGAGGGCATTTATATTGTGAGGTAATGAGGGTATTTTGGATAAAGGGGGTTAAAAGACATGTGGTGCATTCATTTTATTTTTGGTTTTTATTTTACGTGGAACTAAAGGCAGGTGGAATTCGGTTTTGGGTTTTGAAGGTTTAGAAATGGGCCTTAGATATTGGCATGTGGGTATGGATCGTTTTGGAGTTCGGGTACGGGTCCATGGGTTTGTAATTGGGTTGGTGAATGGGTATGGGGATTGCCAGCGATTTTTGGTCCAGTGGATTAAGTGTGGAGTAGGGGTAAAGGCAAGAGAAATAAGGTGATGGCAGTATTAATGGGTCTTTGGCAGCGAATGGGTTTGTCAGTCTATAGTGGGGTTAGGATAATCAGGACAGAGGTGGGAATGGAAGTGGGTATGGGAAGGTTGATGAGTTCGGCCATGGTTGTGGTCATTGGAGTTTTTGTTGGTTTGAGCATGGGGATGTGGCGGGGAGCGGGTTTACGGGTATTGGTGGTTTGAATATGGAACTCGGGTCTAGGAGGTACAAGGTGGCTGGATCGGGGTAGATGGGTTTGTCGGTAAAATGGGATAATGGTGGGTCGTAGGTTTGTTGTTGGATTTCAGGTGTAAAAGTGAGGTAATGGGTTTTTGAAGTTTGTTTGTTAATGGAGGTAGGAGATAAAAGGTGGGGGGAAGGAGATGGTGAGAGAAGAGAGAGTGTAAGAAAATCTGATTTTAGTTGTTTAAACATGTGAGTTAAGGGAGGGTCTCTGTTGTAGGTGAGGTTCATGGTAGGTAATGTATGTGTGTATGAGTATTTTATTATATATAAAAATAGAAAATATTTACATACATATTTGCAACACACGCAATAAAAAAAAGTATAAAAACTCAAATATACATATATAAAATATAAAAAAACTCATAATAAAATTAAACTTAAAATAAAAATAAAAATAAAAACAATTAACACTAAAATAATATAATAAAAAAAATATTAAACACACACTTAAATATATGACACTGACACGACGGCACTCATATTTTGTATAATATTAAAATAAAATGATAAAATACTAAATAAAATAAAATGAAATAAAATAGTAAAAATGACTAAAAAATATATGTATATAGAAAATATAAAAAAAACAATACTGCACACACATTGAGCAAATATGTGACAGGCGAGGGATGGTATGGATTTGGGTGTTTGGTAGGGTACTGGGTTGTAGCTTCTTTTAACTGCATCTTTCTTGCATTTGCCTTGATTTAGAGCGTTTGATACCGCAAGTGAACATTGACCTACAAGATAAACATATATGCGCATAAGACCCATTTTATCGAGAACTAGCAATTAAAATATCGTCCGTTTTGGAATTATTTACACACTTTTTGGTGCTTATCACACTACCCATAAACATAACATTGATAGTCCTCAAGCAAAAATAGAGAGAAAAAGAGATAAGTGATCTAAAGTGTGTCACTTTCGCGGGAACTTGAGATTGCACTTAGCACGTGCACCAATTCATTAAACATGTAGGTTGACCTACAGGATGAGTGGTGTCTTATGAGGGTTTGCAGTGAATGTACCCACAAAATTTCAAAAATTTATTGAAAGGCAGTCTCTGATTTAACGATGAAGAGTTATAAAACCCAACTAAAAAGGCATCAAGGAACACTGGGTTCAACTATCAAAGTAAGGCATAAAATTACTTAATACCAAAAGCGTAATCCTTCCTAAAACTCAGCATGTGTTGTGTGAAATAATCTTAACTATCATGAGAGAAATTATTAGATTGCCTTTATTGAATCAACGCTTTGACTTCAATTCTCACTGGATATAGGTCTCTCTGAATCGAACTCTCTGAGAATTGGGTAAGTGTATCTCTCTAGTGTGTGAGGATGTGAGTAAATGTAAACAATGTCAAACGTCTCTCACACTTTTAAGAAATGATGGATACATGAAAGAAATGTTTCATCTAATGAAGGAATGCTAACCACTATGTTGAGAATGTCGAGTTATTCACCATATAGAATTCTTGTTTGTCCGAACACCTCACTGAGGTTGAAAATGGGGTTTATATAAGACACAAGGAAAAAAGGAGATGAATAGATGGATGATATTATGGTAGGGTGATAATATCCTATCTTTTTCTTCTTTTTTATTAGGTGTCTTTCTTTCTTTCTTCCCTATTTTTCTCTTTTTTTTCTCTTTTTTAATTGTAATGTATTTTTCTTTTCATAACCCAAATGAAGACAGGTTACACTTATAATTTCAAACACTCCTTTTCTAAAAAAAACGATAGTAGTGATGCAAAATGATATGTGGATGGCATCTGGAATATATATGGATAAGCGAAATATGGAATGATAAGGTAATATGGAAAAATGGTAAGTGTATGGTCAAAAATGGTTTGGTGCTCGGGACAAACTTCAAGACACGTGTTTCTTACAACTTGAGAGTGATGTCATTCTCAGTGATTATGTCAAAATTGAAAAATAATGAGACCATTCAACGACTAAGTGTGGTACCCAAAGAATGTTGAGTCAACTTGTGAATTGGCGATGACGTAAAAACCCTCAAAAGGTGAAAAGATCAAGTCTCAAGGGTTTTAAGTCTCTCTTAAGAATATTGTTACTCTTCAACTTTTGATTGTAAATGTGAAAGTGCAAATTGTCGAGTTTAGGAATTCATAGTGCAAGTACTCTTTAAGAGGTATTGTTTAATTTTATGGTAAAAAGCATAATTTTAGATTCAAACAAGGGTATTTCGAGACTTCTAAAAGAGGTATGATAGACAATTCATGTGATAAAAAATTGAGTTAAACTACACAAAGAGTTTAAATGATTTGTTCCTGGAATTTTTTCATAAGAGGTATGATTTGGATAAATTTCCCACCCCCAAACAAAATAGAACATCGTCCTCAATGTTTAAAACTATATGAAATTGAAAGCACGTGGTGGGAAAGAGATTACCATAATGAACCGCTAATGAAATGTGGATTGCGTGATGGACACAAAAATCTGTACCAGTCTATAAAGCATGTGAAAATCATTAGGGTGGGATAGAACACCACCCCCAAAGAGGATATGACTCATACTTAAAAGCAAGATAGGATGGGCTGCCTCCCGATAGCGTTAAGTTTAATGTATTTAGCCAGACTGATTAGAACTCACCCAAAAATAAGATAGAATCAAGGATAGATCGGGGTGGCATAAATGGTGTGGGTGATGGGAATCACCCCCAAACAAGATTGAATAGTTAGTCTTGTGAACCTGGGCTACAAGGTCAATGCACTTGTATGTCAATGAGCTTCATGCGATGTAAAGCATCGGTGGAGCAAGGGTGGCTAGGGAAAAGATTGGTAAAGGTGAGGATGAAGAGGCACCGATCACGGGCCTTATTGAGCGTATAGGTGAGGGAAATAAAGGCCCTATAAGCGTAGTGCTCTAATTGTATGGGAAGTAAAAATGGTGTGGGGAGTGGGATGTGGTGGGACTCAGAGATAGTGTGCAGACGTTATATAAAGACGATGATAATGGTCGCACCGTGACACGTCAATGAGCTGTCGAAAATAAAAAATCGCCATGATAAACGAGTGACAAGCATGTAGGAATGATCTTGGTGTCACATAAGGTGATATTAGCACAAATACTCTCATGGATGGTGGGGTCGATAAAAAACTCATAAGAGGTCTCGCGGAGGCCTAGGGTGGAGGGAGGGTTCAGGCAAAGACCTAAAGGCATAGATGAAAACATGTGAGTTATAATCACAATGTCCAAATTAGGTGGCGTGTCAGGTGGGACAATGGGTGGGTCGGGTGGGACAAATGGGTGGGGAAAAATGATCCAACTCGAGAGTAGAATATGCACACTTATAAAGAGGAACGGAGTGAGCCTCAAGGGTAATCTCAAGAGGGAGTGTGGAAGTAAAAGATGGAGAGATCAATTTATCCACCCATAAGTCACCATCAGAGGTGCTGGAAAAATATAACGAGGCATGAACATCCGAGATAGAGCAATAAACATCAAAATTAGACTTAAAGTGAGGCAATAAAGTGTGAACAGGATTCATATCCAGAGAGTTAGGAACCATCTCGAATGCAATCTTAAAATATTGGTGATCACTCGTAGCCGTTGTGAACCTAGAATGAATGAGTGCATCGGGGAAACACATGGTGGGTTCAATGGGTGTAAGCACGGGCGTAGTTTTCGATTGGCGGGATAGGGAATAGGAACTATAATGGTGGGTTCTTCAAGAAAAGGCAGGGTTTGATCAGTTTCACATTTTTTAGGCAAGTCAACACAATTATCAACTTGGGGCCTGGACCACGAGGTGGTTACAACTTCGAGATTCTCGAGATTATATGGTTGGTCACACTAAAAAGTGATATCACAAGATGACTTATCATCACACTATGTGGGTGTAAGAATGGGTTCACTTGGGGTGGAATCCGACTCTCTCCCACACTCAAATTCATTTAATCATTGTTCAAGACATTGAAGGGCATTATTTTGAGATTGAAGACTGTGCAGTTGTTTGAGGACGAACTTTTACAAGATGCTTTCGAGTGCAGATGGGCATGGTGGTGGTGAAGTGTTGGTGAGTGGTGATGATGGTTGAGGTGGACACAATTCTCTATAGACACTAGGAGGTGGAGAATACTCATATGAAGTGGGAGGAGCAAGGCCAAGTTTGTCATACACGAGAGAAGTGTCTTCATGAGAGATAAAAGGTGGATAATCATGGGGAGAACAATAAGGGGACTGATTGGGATGGGATGCACTAGGTATCCATGACGACTGTTGAAAACCATGAGTATCCACAACATGGGGTTGGGATTCATATTGCGTAGGAGGGTGATCAAACCTCCACGAATAGTTTGGGTACTCACACCACTCGGCATTGGATATGTCATAAAATAAGCCAAGATTGATTCTAAAACAGCGTTATTTGGATACACTTGGGCCATGGTTGGTCCGGATGGATATTGAAGGTATGGACACTTATGGGACAAGTGATCGGCTGGAAAGTAATAGGTGCACGATGAAGCATTAAATAAGTTGACACTCGTCATCGGAGGTGATGGAATATGATATGAATGCGTGGACGATGCAGGAGTATCAACGGTTTGCGTGAATGAGTTAAAGCTACTAAGTACAATATGGAGGTTGGACTCGAGCTCAACGTCAAACATGCTTCGATACAATGGGAAATGACCAAAGTAGTCCCTTGAAGGATGTTCGTCGGCCATGGCGAGAGTAGAATTATATTTTTGGATATTTAAATATTTTTCAAAAGGAAAAACAATATTTTTGTGATTTGTTTTTTGAAAATTAAGAGAAAATAATATTTTTGGATTTTTAGAAAAAGTAATGAAGATTTTTTTTTTTTTTTTGAAGAAAAGATAGGAGATAAATCTTTGGACTCTTGAATTTGAAGAACTCACTAAAACCAACTACCGAAAGATTGAATTAGACTCACACAACTCATGGATAAATACTAACTACCAAGTGGCCAATTTTTATCTTCAAAATTAGTGAAAGGGTTATTAAATTTTAGTTAATCCGCGGGGGACAAAAATCACGAAATTTATCTTTGTGATCGCGTTAGCAAAAATGTGCTCCTACTTGGCTAGCTAGTTGATTGATTTTAAATTTAATTATAGCTACTGTAGCACACAATGGATAAGCGAGTGAGTTGGGTGATGAAATTTCTTCTCGTTTCAATGACCGGGTCTAGGTCTTCGATTCATGAATTCATTAAACCATCCAAAATAAATGCAATGCGATAATAAAAATAACATAGTAGCAATTAAGCACACAAGAATGCACTCACTTGCGAGAGATTCACGAGTGTTAAAGAAATTTACCTCCCACGGCTTTTACACTTGTGGGGTGAAGACCGATACGAGTCGACCGGGGAGAGATCACATATCTTAATTGGCCCCGGGAGTCCTACCGACCCAAACTAGAGAGGCTTTGTTTCCTCGCATTTGGATGCCCTCTCTCTATCTTGTTCGATTTCCCAATCACACTTTTCATCTTTTTTATTAATTATTACCAATATAAATGAAAAATAAATGGTGTCTCCAATCACCGCAATACAAGCCAAATGATAAAAACCTACTATAAAACTTCTAATAAAATGAAAAATGGTTCTAAACAATGAAAAAAATAACAAGTAAATTACAATCCAAAATCTTCTCAAGTGTGTCAAACTCCAAAAAGTGGCAATGGTGTCATTTGATAACTTAGTTTTTGTGTGGATGTCGTTGTCTTCAAAGTCAAGCTAATCAAAATCCTCTGAATTACCTACAAAAATTGATAAACAATTTGTACTGTGGTAAGTACGGGCATCAATCCAACTTTTAAGAATGACACCTGCTAAAATGAGAAGATGAATGCAATTCACATTCAATTATTTTCATTTCAATATTTTTTTAATTTTCTTTTAAAACAATTTTAAACGGATAATGAGACTAACTAACTAAGTGACTAAAAAACGAAAAAAAATCAAATACTAAAATTAGAGATAAAGTGAGTTAAATAAATGTGAGAACAATTAAGGAATTAGACTACACCACATATTCTAGTTATTATAATTAATTAATTCACTCATTTGAAATCTCCCAAGTTAGTATTGAAATTATAAGTCAACTCTCGTCACAAATGAAATTTTAACACTAACCTTTTAGAAAATTAAATTCAAACTCCCATAATTTTTGAAAATAGATTTATACCCCTTTTAATAAATCACCTACTAGGATCAATTCATCAAAATTCATGTAAATCATAGAAAATAAAATACATAGTATAAGTTCAAGGAATAATACCACACTTGGGAAATCCCCATCTCTAGTTCGATTCTAAATTGGTATTATATCTCGAATTTCGATTATCTCTCGAAAATCATTTACCCTCTCTCGAGGCATAAATTGAAAGGTGAAGGATCAAAATTAACATTCAAGTGGAATTTTAAATAATCGAACTAATTAATTACAAAAAAATAAAATAAGGCTCCTACCCCTTGAAAGGGGTATTTAAACTAACAAGATATGAAATATGATAAACAAATAATCAAAGGAATTAAAATATAAGAGTAAAGAAAGAGAACAAATCTTCAAACAAGTCTCCTTGAATTTTCCTATTTCAACTCTATCATCATCAATATAATTCAATCCCACAACAATTAATTCTCGTAAATTCTCTAAAGAAAAATAAAAGAAATAAAAAAATACACAAAGGTGTTTATCTCTCTATTATTCTCTAAAACCCACCTTCCACTTAAATGGGTCTTCTCTTTCTTTTATAGGAAGATGAATTTGGGTAGGGGTATAATAGGAATGATAAGGGTTTGTAGGTAATTTAGGTAACACACACAAGTGCATGTGTGTTGTGAGTTAATGAGGGTATTTTGGATAAAAGGGGTTAAAAGACATGTGGTGCTTTCATTTTATTTTTGGTTTTTAATTTAGTAGGAATTAATGGCAGGTGGAATTCGGTTTTGGGTTTTGAAGGTTTAGAAATGGGTTTTAGATATTGGCAAGTGTGTATGGATCGGTTTGGAGTTCGGGTATGGGTCCATGGGTTCGTTAATGGGTTGGTGAATGGGTATGGGGGTAGTCGTCGAGTTTTGGTCTAGTGGATTGAGTGTGGAGTGGGGGTAAAGGCAAGAGAAATAAGGTGATGGCGGGATTAGTGGGTCTTTAGCAGCCAATGGGTCTGTCTGGTATCGGTGGATTTAGGATAATCAGGTCGGAGGTGGGAATGGAAGTGGGTATAGGAAAGTTGACCAGTTCTTCCATGGATGTGGTCGTCGGAGTTACTACCGAATTGAACATGGGGATGTAGCAACGGGCACCTGGGTTTACGGGTATCGGTGGTTTGAAAATGGAACTCGGGTCTAGGAGGTAAAAGGTGGTTAGGTCGATTTGCTGGGTAAATGGGTTTGTAGGTAAAATGGGTTAATGGTGGGTCGTAGGTTTGTGGTTGGATTTTCGGTGTAAAGGTGACGTAATGGGTTTTTGATGTTTGTTTGTTAATGGAGTTAGGAAAGAGAACATGAAGGAAGGGTATGGTGAGAGGAGACAAAGTGTAAGAAAAAATGATTTTAGTTGTTTAAACACGTGAGTTATGGGGGAGTCTTTGGTGCAGCTGAGGTGCATGGTAGTTAATGTATGTGTGTTTGAGTATTTTATTACATATAAAAATAGAAAATTTGTACATATATATTTACGACACACACACAATAAAAAAATATAAAAACTCAAACACACATATATAAAATATAAAATGACTCATAATAAAATAAAACTTAAAACAAAAATAAAAATAAAAACAAATAACACTTAAAAAATATAATAAAGAAAATATTAAACACACACTCAAATATATATGACAGTGACATGGCGACACGCATGTTTTGTATAATATTTACATAAAATGATAAAATATTAAATAAAATAAAATAAAATAAATAATGAAAATGACTCGAAAAATGTATGTATATTGAAAATAATAAATATAATACTATACACGCATTGAGCAATTATAGGACATGTTAGGGATGGTCTGGACTTAGTTTTGGGCCCGAGTGTTTGGTAGGGGACTGGGTTTAGCTTTTTTTAATTGCAGCTTTACCGCATTTGATTTAATTTAGAGTGTTTGATACCGTAAATGAACATTAACTATAAGATAAACATATATGCACATAAGACCCGTTTTACCGAGAACTAGAAATTAAAAATCGTCTATTCGGGAGTTTATTTAAACACTTTTGGGTTCTTATCATTTTGGCATAGATACCAATAGTAAATGTCAAATACCTCGGGAATTATATTATAGAAGTTTGAGATACACAAAGTAATCATAGAAGAATAAGCCTTTTAAACTACAGTGTTAGACAGTTTAGTTTTTATAAATTCTTAATTTGCATAGTATGCATGGCTTAGTTATGATTTAGTATTATTTCAAGATATTATTCGCCCCTGAGAAATCAGGGAGTCACAGAAAGTGGGATCGAGAATCAGACGAAAGGGTCTTGCCTGTTGTAGAAGTCAGTCTAGATGACGTTGTATAGATCTTGGCCGATATGTTTTGCAAGATTGAAGAAATCTACTACATTTCTAATCACTTCTTTGAAACTTCAGGGATAATTATCCCGTCCACTCCTACACTTACCTAGTGAGTGGGAAGATTTATATGATGAAGCCATAGAAGTTGTCGAGTGCATTGATTACTCTCGGTAGGAAGATATTGTCACTAGTGGATAGTGGTATGACTTTGACAATTTAGACGATGAATCGAATCATGAGAAAACCAATTCAGTTACCATCTTGTAGGGAATGATCTCTTTTGAATATTTGTTAGGAGTAATCAACAAATTATTCGTTCATCTCGAAGTAGATAAAGCCACGGGGTTCTTATTCTTCCCACCTTTGTGAACCACATGACCAGATCAAGGAGATACTACAAAGATTTTATTCCCCAATCAACCGAAGTAGACAAAATAAAAGGAATTAACAAAGAACTCCTAATGCCAAAAATGACCATTTAGTAAAACAAATTCCTTGATCAACTCAAGAAAATCCAAGCCAGCATAAACCTATGGGGACTCTTAATGTCCTCCCAGTTGCACTGGAATGCCCTAATAAAACTCCTAACTCGACCCCTACAATTTCTCCCTATATTACTCCTAAAGAATCCATGAACATTATCAAATCCTTGACCTCTAACAGACTCCTCACTTTCTCCTAAGAGGAAATCCTAAAATTTGGCCATGATCACAACTATGACCTTACAATATTTGTTGAAGTCTTGGGGAAGATAGTCCCTTTATCACTTGTCGACAATGAATCTGCTTTCAATGTATGTTTGCTTAGAACCTTAAACAACTTGGGATAAAATTCAGTGATCACACTCCTACATCTACTGCCATGAGTGCCTATGACAGCACCCGTAGAGAAAAAATGGGTTCTATAAAGCTTACACTAAGGACCAGCCCTATCAACCTTTGACAAAATTATAATTAATCGTCATACCTGCCTCCTTCAATTCACTCCTTGGCCATCCATGGCTCCATTGTGTTCGATAGGTATCCTCTTATCTTTATCAAAAACTAAAGTTCTTTGCTAGAGGTCAGGTCGTCATCATTTTGGGGTACGACGAAGGTACGGACGGTACCAATACCAGCAATCCAGTATTGGAGATTCAGTATGAGACCAATGACATGCTGCTCTCCAAATTCATAATTGATCCACTCCCTGTCGTAGCACAGAACAACTTCAAAGATTGAGTTTGTCCAGAACACAATCCTTATGGCAACATCAATGTAATTAAAATGTTAGAGAATATGCACTTCATGCCTGGAATGGGGCTAGGGCGACACCAATAGGGAATTCCTGAGCCCATAGTTCTGAATGAATCCGTTCCTTCATGTGGTTTGGGATACCAACCTTCATCAATTGAAATCAAACTCCGTTGATCGTGATTGAAAATATACCTAGAGAATGAAAAAAGTATTTTTTGAAACTCTCTAAATGGAAGATTTATCAAAGGGGGTGAAGAATTTCCCTTCTGTGGATTCTCAGAATCGTGGTATGACCATGCTAATAAGAAGATGAAATCGGGGTTGGAGATCTTCTTTCATGATAATTACACTTAGGTTAAAGACTAGAAGCATGAAGTGAAGCCTCTAACTGAGCAAAACCATGGCAATCACTTAACTCTCTGAAAGAAGTCACTCTGAAGAATCCTTTAACCAGAAAACACTAGGTTGAATCTCTACATGAAACACCAAGTTGTTCTTCCATTGGACTCATCCATAACGATCATGACTCCTAATATCCCTCTCCTAAACTGGCATGTTATCCTAGTACTGCCTGGTCAAACCCAGCCAAACTCTGTTGTCCATTCTATCCAAGCAATCTCTGCACTTGTTTCTGTTTCTCCTTTTCCTGGTGAAAATGTAATTGAGACCTCTTTTGACAAGATTCCCAGTGTTGTTTTTCCTAAAATGCAATAAATGAAGATATTGAGTATTTTTTTGTACCTTACATTGATTGTGTTGATTCTAATCAAACTTTTGATGATGATGATTTTTTAAATGAACAAATCTTAATTGATCTCAATAAGAAAAAAAATAAACAACATGAACGCGTTTAAATTAATGATGATGAGACCATTTTTATTAATCTCGGTTCTAGTAGCCACCAGTGTGAGATTATGATAAGGTCCACCCTTAACGATCATGAGCATACATCATTTAAAAAGCTGCTAAAACAGTTTATAGACGTATTTGCATGGTTCTATGATGACATGCCAGGCATTGACCCAAATATAACTCAACATCAGATCTCGACATTCCTATAAGGCAAACCAGTCGAATAAGAGTTGAGAAAACTCTGAACGAAATGGTCACTTAAATTCAAATAGGAGGTAATCAAACAGCTGAACATGGGTTTTATTTCCATAGTCGAATACCCTATATAGCTTGCCAACATCGTCCCTGTGTCGAAGTCAGGATGAAAATTCTGCGTGTGCATCGACTATCGAGAATTGAGTAAAGCATCCTCGAACGATGATTACTCATTTTCGAACATCGACATAATCGTGGACAACATATCTAGCCACGTTTTAAAGTCATTTATCGATGAATTTGTCGGCTATAACCAGATTAAGATGCACCCGAACCACCAAGAGAAAACTGATATCATCAGCCACCGGGGAACTTTCTGCTACACCATCATGCTATTTGAGCTTAAGAAAACTGAGGCTACCTATAGAAGGGTTGCTACAACAATCTTTCATGACCTTATTCACAAAGAAGTCTAGGTTTATATGGATGACACGATCATAAATTCCAAGACTTGGGAAGGTCATATTCCTACCCTCCGAAAGTTCTTCGAGCGACTATGATAATACCAAATGCGGCTAAATCCAGAGAAGTGAATTTTCGTCTTCACTAAAGGAAAAATCTTTGGGTTCATGGTCAGTGAGAAAGGAATTGAAGTGGATCTTGTCAAATTGAAAGACATAATTAAAATTCCACCACCTCGAATAGAGAAGGAAGTTCGAGGAGTTATAAGAAAATTGTAATACATCAGTCGGTTCATTAGCCAACTAACGTCTATCTGCGAACCCATTTTGAAATTCTTCGGAAAGATTCAACCAAAGCCTGGAATGAAGCCTGCGAAAAATCCTTTGAAGCGATATATCACTCGACCTATGATACTCATGCCTCCACAACTAGGTCACCCCCTCCTCCTATACTTGACCGTCACTAATACCGCAACAGGGGCTATACTAGCCCAATACATTGAGGAATCCTTCAAAAAAAATAAACATATACTATGGTAGTCTAAAACTGGCCGGATACATAGTCAATTACACTACTATAGAGAAAGAATTCGTCACCTTAGTCTGGGTCACACATAAATTATTACACTACATGCTTGCCTTTTCCATCAAATTAGTATCCCGAATCGATCCCATTAAGTACTTTATAGAGAAACTCACTTTGTCAAGACTAATGGCCCACTCGTTGATGGTGCTAGTCGAGTTTGACATTCTGCATCATGCAGAAAACCATGAAGGGGAGGACCATCTCCAACAACCTTGCTGATTATTCCATGAAAGGAACGTATGTTTGGGTATCTGAAATCCTAGATGAATATATTCTCTATATCTTTTAGGAGGATGTCAAATGGAATATGTTCTTCAACAGAGCTACCAAGAAGAAACGGTGCGGTATTGGGGTACTTTGATCACTCTTGATGACTCTCACACTCCAATTGCTGTCAAGTTGGACATCCATTACACCAACAAAGCGACTAAATACGAGGCATGCACCGTAGAACTCAAGATCACCCTCGTCGTAGACCTCCTTATCGATCCCAAACCAATGGTGCCATCGAAACTGCTAACAAAATCCTCAAACCCATCATTAGTAAGATGAACAAAAAAGCTACTGGGGCTACCCCTATTCTCTTATATACGTCATGGAAGCCGCTCTCCCTATTGATCTAGAAGTACCTTCCCTATTTTTTATGCTCAAGAGTAATGTCAGCAAAGAAGACTGGCATCAGATCATCTATGATAAACTCTCACTCTTGGATGAAAAGATACATAAGGATATATACCACATACAGGGGTACCATCTCCGGATAACACGATCATTCAATAGAATAGTCAAGGACCACGATGTCCAATAAGGAGACATTGCCCTGAAAAAAATTATAGTTACTGTCTCGAAACCCAAAGGGAAGTTCAAGCCTAATTGGAGAGGCCCCTAGATAGTGAAGAAAATTATGTCAGGCGGTAACGCTATGCTCACAAACCTTGACGGAGAAGAGATGACGCGCCCAGTCAATCGGGACCATCTCAAGAAAATCTACCCTTAGTCTGAATTCTCGATGAGCTATGACTCTTCACATCTCCTTTCTCTTCTAAAAAAATAAATAAATAAATTCTTCATTTCCCCGAACCAGAACTACGTGGGACCTAATCCCCTCGAAATATTTTTTTCAAAACTAAGCTAAAGGATTTTCAAAACCCTCAGAGGTACGTAGGGAACCATATAACAAACATAGGTGTGGTCCTGTCTTTTTCACAAAATTCTATTCTTTTCTAACCCCTGAGAACGGTGGTCCATCTCATCACTTACATGAACAAAAGGATTATGTATGCCTTCGCGAATGGTATAGATAGTTCAAATCCAAAACTCATTAAAAGACATAGCAAAATATATCAAAATAATTTTTTATTTCAAATTAAGGAGCATAACCATTACATGAAATATTAATCGAGGGAGTCAAACAACCCAATTTCAAATAATGAAAACAACCTACAAAATAACCTACCTAGTACAAATATATAGCTTAATAGAAAAACTTTAAACATGCCAGATACCGAACTAAATCACCCCAAACATAAATTTCCCCAAATTCATAAAAACTAACCCCAGCTTCACTAATACAGCCCTCAACTGCCAAACGGACTTGCCTCATCATCATTACCTTATCCCAGAGCTCCCCAAGTTTCCCACTCCTAATTAACGCTCTGTATGCACTCCATACAACAGTACGCCTTGATAAGCTTGGATGAAACCATAACACCCTCCTCTGTGGTGTCGAAAGCCACAAGATACCTTCAACCAGTCTTTATTTCCAAGATCTTCCCAACTACCCTCTTCCACAACCACTTCAGATAATCCCCAAACACATGCCAAGACCCTCCTACAGATTATGACAGATGGGTAGATGGATAATGGCGTTGCCATAAGGGTCCCATTATCATCCATAAAAACTCAGTAAGGTCCTCCAATGGGAAAACGTTTGTTATACGAGGAGGCAATATATGTTCCCACCTAGCTTGGTGCAGAAATCACCAAGGGAAATAAAAGGAAGTCTGTCGGAGGCCAACCAGCCTCGCGTATCGATACTATCATCGCTACAAAATAGAATGCATGTCTTTCCACTATGCCACCGACCAACGAAGATATCCGGCCCCGTGCCCCACAAACCAGTTAGCATAATTCTCTATTAAAGGGATGAAATTGAAGAAAGGTCAGACGAAGTAATTAGGCACACCCGACAGGGGATACTCAGGAGGGGTCCAGGAGAAACCTCTCTGCAATCCATATAAATAGCATCACCGGGCTCCCCCTTAGAAAATCAAAACCGCCCTCCTACCAAGCATCAAGACCATTCAGGGTCTTCGCTATCACCACTGTCATAATAATATAGAAGAAAGACATCCATGCCACTATCATGGCCACCTGAGGATCGGCTATCAAGTCACCTTCCACTAGTAACAGGCTCGCAGTGAGGCCCAAGGCTATATCTCCAGTAAAACCATCATCAGTACAGTATGCCCATCACACCAGAATCGGCACAATCCAACAAAAGCGATAGTCTTCACTTTAAATCATGCTTTCCATCTCCTCGTCCATATACAAGCCAGTCCTCCAAGGCCTTTCTATACTAAAAAATTCCAAACAAACACATTTTTCTCAAAATAAGCCCCTCCAAGAGAAGATTTTTGCATTCAATCCTCTAAGGTCTTCCTTTAGTCAAAAAAATTCCAAAAAACACCATTTTTCTACGTTTTCACAAAACAAACCTCAGCAACAAATTTAAGTGCATGAAGAAACTCGCCAAATCAAGATAATAAAAAAAAGTACATCTTTTTCTTTCTTTCTTGAGTTTCTCTTTTCAGAAACAAAACCACTACATCAAGCATACAACATGGTTTATGCCAAGCTCCACCCATCACATTAATGGATTAGCAAGAAAATCCTGAAAGTAAAGAACCAAAAATATATGTCACCATATCTGACGTGCAACTCTCTCCTCGAGGTACCAAATGTACCCAAACTCATGCGCCAGCAATCGCCTCATCTATGGAGGCATACACATACCCCCCACAACCCCCGAAGGAAGACTCCAACAGTAGAAGCGCACCAACATCCCCAACAAAGAATCAGTATCCACCTAGAAGAAAATCCTGAATTCATAAAAAAGATAGAAATCGACAGCTCCCTGGCCATGCTGTCCCACAAGAAGATTTTTCTCTTCACAAGAAGCCAATGCGTCAGTTCCCTATGATGATTAGCACCTCCTCAGGCCCTGCCAATTGGCAATCCCCTCCAAATTTCATCCCAAAAATACCGAAAGAAATCGAAAAATGCTCAAAAACTTCTCAAAAATCCTTGAAAAACAAATAACATTATTTTCTCCTGAGAAAATCATTTTTGAGCACCAAACCCCTTTATAACACTCAAAAGTCCCAATAGGATTACCCTTGCACTCTTATCATCAACATATTCCTAATGGAACCAACGATGAAATTCCCCAACGGGAACCACAAACCTATATATTCCTCCACAGAATATCAGATCCACACATTCCCTAGCAGAACTTAATGTATGCCTACACCCAAAATCATTTATGCTTTCCTCAGAGAAACCATTCCCTGCAAACTACAACTCAAGGTCCTCAAAAATTACCTCGACCCGCATAATCGATCGTTCAAGGTCCTTGAAATTGACCTCGACCCATAGAATCGATCGTTCAAACTCTCAAGGTCCTCAGAATTGACCTCGACCCGCAAAATCGGTCATTCTAACTTTGGGTCCTCAAAATTATCCTAGACCCATATAATTGGTCAACCTCAACCTGAAGAATTCTTTGTCCCAACCTTAGGTCCTCAAAATTGACCTCGACTTGTAGAATCGTTCGTCATAACTCAAGTTCGTCAAAATTGACCTCAACTCGTAGAATTAGTCATTTTCACTTTAGGTCCTCATAATTGACCTCGACTCGCAAAATTTATAGTCCCAGCCTTAATTAGGTACTCAGAATTAGTCATCCCAAACATTAGGTCCTTAGAATTAACCTCAACTCGCATAATCGGTCGTCATAACTTTAGGCCCTCAAAATTGACTTCGACCAATGAATCGATCCATACACTCCTTAGGTCCACATAATTGACTTCAACCATCTGAATCGATCATCCTCATCCTCTAGGTCTACAGAATTGGCCTAAAATCCTCTTCCCTAACATCAATGTGTTGTCTATCATTCGACGGCCTTCCCTTGTTCTAAGTTATCCCATCAAGGGGCTCTACATCCCATCCTAAGACCCCCTTAAGCACCTCTTTCGATCCCGAGCACTCAATCGTTCACCTCAAACCATAAGTCATACTTTGAGAACTGATCTGGAGGACACTAGGTGCACTCAAACCCTTTTTTACTCTGGTCAACTTTCTCTCTTAAGTAAAAGCTCAGTGAATCTTTGAAGAGATCGTAATCCACTTTCCAATGGTTCGTCACATGCGTGAATCAGACTTTTTATACAGACTAACGGTTTGTTTAACCCTGAAAATTGATCTAAAGACCATTGAGCACCATATTGGGCAACTCTTCAGCTTAAGATAAGATAATAAAACTTTGAAGGGATCAAACTGGCGTTACGATTCAGACGAACAACCCATTTTACACTGAAGGGTCATCGAGCACTTCTGGGCCCTGTTTGACCATAGTTAACTCTTTGAACCGAATGACGGTGAATGAAATCTTGAAGGTCATTGGATTCCCCTTTTCGATGATTTACCCATGCACAAATCGGCCATACGGTTTGGACGAACGATCCATTTTCCTCCGAAAACCTTCCATCTAGAGACCAAATGGGGCTTTCGAGCCCCATTTGACTTCAGTTAACTCTCAAAATCGAGAGTGTCTTAATGTATCTAAATACCATTTTTAACGGTCTGTCCCATTCACGATTCAGAATTATGGTTTTCATGCCCTTTTTTGTGAAAACCCTATTCTGGACTACCTATAAACACCCTAGGGACCCTACCAATCGACAGTGGGCCTGAGGTGCTATGCCGATAGGCAGGCCAAGACCCCTGTCTATCGGCACCCCATTTGGCGCTATAAATAGAGGTCCTGACCTCACTTTAATGAGAGACCAATAAACACCCCTCTTATCAAGTCAGTGAAAATTCTCTCAAGTTTAGAGTTATTCCCTTTCCCAAAAAACCCATTTTCACAAATTCCCTTACATCACTTTCTTACCTCACTTGGTAACTCCCTCCATCTATCCATACCACTTTCATACCACTACAAGATCAATATATCTATATCGCAAGGTTAACTTCAAGCATTCATAAGGAAGACCAATTCCCCATCCCTTTTCTTTAGGTCTTCCATTTTAGCATTAAAAATCTTATTTCTATTTTAATCCTTTTGTCTCATTACATGACATCCATTAATCTCAACTTTTTATTACTAGTACTTGTATGTAATCTATTTTCATAAAACAAATAAGAAAAGAGGGTTTATTCGTAAATACCAAAATAGGGATTTTCCTTTTACACATCTCACTCTTGAAAGCACCTATTCCCTACACACACACACATAAAAGAAATCCCCCATTTGGATTTATGGATTGAAATCCACCCGATGCTATCTTCAAAAAATGTGAACTTTGATGTCCCTTGGACTACATAGGAATCTTGGGCCAATACTGGAATTCGAGTCCTCCTTTATGGATGTTTATATGTTTATTTCATATCTTATATATGTATTTTTTATGAATATCATATTCTTACATGGTTGTGTTTCGCCCAATACACATATTCAGTCTTCCATAGAGACTTGTGATTCCACAAACACTCATATTATATTTTGAATTATTATTTTTGGGAACACTTCGATAGATGATTTCACTCAGTCTCTTTCCATGACGCGGGTTGAATGATTCCATTCTCCACCATTTATATTATACGCATGTTCACGCACAACACGGAGTCTAAAAGGAGAAGATTAACATTTTCCATGAGAGACCTAAAGGGAAGGATGGGTGCCTAACACCTTTCCATTCTGTAACTTATTCCCCGGACCTTCGAACTATTTGATTTTGCAAGCATCAGTATTGTCTTTGACATCTTTCTCTCAAGGAGGCGACATTTTTTTGTTGGTTTTGAGCAAAATAGGATCGCAGCTCTATCTCTTTACATTATCTCCCACATTGATCACAACTGAGCGCCATGAGAAAGGTTGCACCACACGCACATAGGAGGGAATTTGAAACCTCGGGATGGACACACCACCCACTGTGACTAATGACAATGTCAAAAGTCTTAAACATATCACCGCTTGGACAAAGGATGATTTTAAATGGTGTAATTTGAACTCCTACGGCCTTAGTGCAATTTCTGGTGATGTTACCCCTAACGAATTCTTCCACATCATGATGTGCATCACGTCAAAGAAAGTGTAGGATACCTCCAAACTCACGAGGGTACCAGCGCTATGAATGCTTCTAAGCTAAAAAAATCTCACAACACATTTTAAAACTATCACTATGCTAGAATCTGAGACTTCTGATGAATTTTATTCTAGATTATCTCATATAGTCAATTTAACCTTTAATTTGGGTGAGAGAATTCCTAAGACACGAGTTGTGAAAAATATTTTGAGATCCCTCCAGTCCCGTTTTATCCCTAAGGTTGCAGTCCTCAATTATTTTGGGATTTTAAATACTCTTAGGTTAGAAGAACTCATAGGAGACCTTCACACTTATAAAATTGATATGTTCCTCAAAACTTAAAAGAAAAAGGGAATAGGTATTGGTTTGAAATCCAAGTAAGGTTTTTGACTCCGACTCTGAGTTTGATTATGAGATTGATGATCTTGCCTTATTTGCAAAAAAAATCAAAAACATTCTCAAATTTAACAAAGAAAACACTTCCTAAGAAAATAAAAGTTTTGAGAAAAATAAAAATATGAATGAGGGAAATAACGTTTTTGAGACCAATGTAAGATGTTTTGAATGTGATAGGAAAGGATAAAAATCGTATGAGTGTCCCACTAGGCTAAAGAGACGGGATAAAAGAAAAGATGCTTATAAAGAAACTCTTAGTGATAATGAGGTTGAGTCGGTTGATTTCGAGAATGAATAATTACATGAACCAATTTTTTATGAATTCACGGCCAGTCAAATGATTACTTCTAGTTCGTTCCACACCGATGAGGACCTTTCTTGACGTGATAGCCTCGATAATTTGTCGAACCATTTTGGAGAGAGTAGGAGTGAGCAAGAGAATTTGAGTGAGGGAAAAGGGGGACTCCAAAAGGCCAATGACACTCTTTACTTTAAGACTTTAACAACCAAAAAGCATCATAAACATTTGTCTTGTAGGGTGTTTGACTTAGAGAAGGAGGTGAAAGTTTTGAGACAGTGTGAGGTGTAAGTGAGTAAACTCTAGAAGCTAAGAGTTTCTTTGCGTGAGCAATTGACAATTGATTATTATTGATAAGAAAAAGATCAATTTGACCAACACTGTGGCTAGTCTTACAAGAGATCTTTAAGCTTCATTTGAGACTTGTGAAAAACTTAGAGCCAGTGTATCTCAACTTCAGAAAGATCTTGAGAGAGTTCGAGAGGTAAATTCAATTTGGAGACACATCTAAGATGATTGGGAAAATGTTAATTGGTCCTACGTTAGGTTTAAATGAGAGTTAAGGAATAGTTTATGACGGTGCATCCATTTCCAGTGCCTCACCTAAACCGGTTACTGAATTAGTATTATATCCTTATGAGCCTCGATCTAACCTTCCAAAGAGACCTACCAAGGATAGATCGTACTAGGAATTTTTACCAAGGTATACCCAATCTGATGTATGTTTGTTGTCGTTGCAAACAAAGACGTCACCTCCGGGAATTTATTTTAAGCTAGGGAGAGTTTTTCACACACGTGATCCTACATATGCTCCACCACATGCTCCCACACGAATTCACGCATGTATCCCGCACACACTTCAACTAATATTATTTTACATGCTCTTTCACATTACCATAGATATATTGAGAGTTTTCAAGAGCAAGTAGAGTTTTTAGTCAAGAAAAGTTTAAAATTTTCCAAAAAGATTTTATTTTTATAATTTTTTTGAAAAAGACAATAAGATTTTTGCCTTTTTGTTTTTCACCATATATGGATGTGCATTTACGATGTATGAATCACAACTACACTCCATCAAATCATGTCAATTTTTTATGGTGTTTAGATACATGGCTTAGTTTCTATAATGTGCTTAATAATGTGTGGCTAGCATTGTATTGTTCATTGATGACTACCATCTTCATGCTAGACTTTTTATCAACTTTATTGCTCACATGCACGGATCTTTTTTAACATTGTAATTACTTGACATATATCGAATACGGTGTTCTCATCTCAATAGTGTTTAATAACGAACCAAATGTACTAGAGATAAGTTGTTCTTGTAAGAACCATCGCCCGAATTTTGTTTCCCAAAAAAATTATTTTATGTTAAGCAATGGAAATGGGATATGAAAGAGAATTTTTCTCTTTATGTTAAAAGTCATCACTTGCAAAAAGAACCTTAAATATTAACGGAACAGTAAAACAGAAGTGTGAATGCCCTTTTTTCATTGATGCTTCACTACACATAAGCATTATGATATCTTTAAAAAATTTAGAGTGACTTCTTAAATATCTGAGTTTTTTAGGGTGTTATAAAGTAGAAGATCAATGGGTTTGCACAACGGACTCTCTTGAAAAACATTAAATAGCTTGGTATTATTGATTTGAGAAGCATTTAAATTCATGTCATATTGCATAAGTCGTGTCAATTTCATTTGTGTTTAACATTCTTATGCCTAAGGTTGAAATTAAGTTCTTTCTTTAAAAGTATCTCATGACTTCGTGAAACTTTCTTACATATTCTTATGTTGATTTTCCCATGTAACTTGTTCACACAATTTCATTTCACTTTCATAATCTGGATATTTTGGTGTTATTCCATGGTTTGATGTATTTGTACCTATGTGTACTTTTTATACATATATTGTTTATACTTGAGAAAATTGAAAATTTCAAAAACAGTTGGTATGCTTCTTGGAAATTCATTGCATGTGCTTTATTGCTTATCTCTGTGACGTTATTTCATTTGGATTTGGGTTATGCTAATTCTTCAAGCTTAGTTTCTTACCCTTTGTCTATTACGGAACAAAGGAGGGAGAATAAATTGAGGGTGAGAGTTTCTCTTGGCTTTAAACTCTCAGATATGTCATGGTATTATTTCATTTCATATATGTAGGTATCTTTAGCTTTGATGATGATATCATGGACCACACAAGATAAAGAATTTCGGTTGAACACAAAGTCTAGAATGTCATTTCGTTATGGGTTTGGGACGGCATTAGTGGAAGATTGTCTTTAGTGTTTTAATTTGGTTCAGTTTTTTGTTTTTGTACCGAAATAGCCAAAAGGGGATATTTGTAAGATAAATATTTTATAATTTCTCATAGCTTAATTATTTTGTCTTGTCCCACTACAAATCGAACACTACATCCACTTATTTAGGTGTATCCCATTACAAATAGAACACTACATCCACATATGCTTCCACGTTCTTTGAAGACATGTTAGTGACCGAGCAAAGTTCGAAAGTTCAAAGACTTTCAAACCATCATGTAACCTTATGGAAAAATATATGGATTTTAGGTTTTTGACATTAACTTAGTCAAATTTATTCTTGGATGTGATATTTTACTCGAGCCATTTTTACAAAAATAATTTTTAAAAATAAAAAAATCATTTTCAATATCATTACAATGAGATGTAGCTCTTATTAGAACGAACTCCTTAGTGCATTTGAACAAAGTTCCAATGTCGTTAGAATCAGGTGCTTAAGTTGTTATAACAAACTTCAAATGAACTTCGAACGAGTAATATCTATTTGACAGAACAATTCTCATTGGAAGTTCATTGGAAGGTCGTTCGAATGAACTAGGCCTTTCGTTCGAACGAGATTGGACCTCGTCAAAATGAATCTATGGTTTTTGTTTGAAGGAAGTCCTATTTTTTTTCTAACCAATTTTTCGCCTCGAAATTCATGTTTTTTTATAAAATAGACTTTTGTGACATTTTTTCTCAAGACTTTTGACAAAATCGAAAGTCCTATACCTGTTCCAAAAGTGCTCATCTTTTTATTTCTTTTAAACAAGTTTTGTTTTCCATATCATACATTTATTAGATTGATTTGTTGAGTGACAAACCCTAGTTTCCATACATTATATCAAACCCTAGTATAATGTTTCTCTATGTTTGACTTTTACGGAGTTGCAACTCTACAGCTAATGAAGAAAGGATTCCACTTCCTAAGGTTTATCAGTGGATACTGAGGGAAGAGATGCTTTCTTTGGACAGAGATGGACTGAGCCATATCAGTTGAATATTTGATTACCTTTTCATTATACTTAGTGGATCTCTAAGTTGTCTACAAGTAATCGAGTGTATCAAACTCTTTAACAGTGCTAAATATAGGTTTTGCCCGAAAAGGATTTTTCCCAATTTTACTTCTGCTTTGGTTTGTTGGTTTGATACAATTAGCTTGGATTTTATCTTGTATATTCACATAAATCTAATCAAGATAAAACTTATCAAAAAATAGATCTTTCTGAGTGTAAATTAATTTATGAGTGATTCTAATTAGCCTATAGTTTTCACACCTTATAACTTAGGTGTTGTCTAAGCCGAGAACTTAATGTTGGTATTGGTGAGAAGTTTAATCTCATCTATGAGATGAAACTATGAAGACTGGTTGATATCTGGGGTGTCATCCAGAGGAGACTATATTTATGTATATTAATTACCTCTAGACCTTAGCCTTGTGCATAAGTATGAGGATGAGATTTAAACTTGATCCCTGTTGGATTTGAGATGATTCTTCTTGATGTCTCGTTTCGTCTGTTGGTGGGTCCACAGTTGAAACCCTGATGGATTTATTGTCCACAAGTTGTCAATCGAATCTCTAGGGTGTAAGATGAAATTGTCTTATCAACCCTTGCCCTTTTGCATTCTTTTCGAGATGATAAGTTTACCATTTTTCAATTATTCGTTCAAAATGTGTGAGGTTACACAATTCTCGAGGATTTTTTTGTGGTATTCCTAGTGAGTGTATCCATACACGTGGCTCTTCACAATTATCCCATCCCACGTTTTGGTATATGAAACTCATCATTACCACCCTACTCAACTCAAAAATAGCATGAGATAAAAATACCGCCCATTTTTGGCATTTTAATAAAAACATTAAACCAGAGGTACTTTGTCCCTTTCTCTCTCTAGAACTCTGCCTTTAACAGCTTATTTGAGAGTTTTTTAAAGGAAGGAAATGAAAGGAAAGTTTTATTAGGAGAGAAAAGAAAAGATAGGAAAATTTATAGTAGAGAAAATAAAGGAAGAGAATATAAAGGATTTAGGAAGGAAGATAAAATAATTTTCTTTTCTTGTGTTTGGAAGTTGGAAGAAAAATAATTTTTTTAAGCGAAATAAGATGCATTCTTTATAGAACTTTCCTTTCTCTCCATTTCTTTATGATTTGGAAGGAAAGTTTTGGAGAGTAAGGAAGGAATTTTTTAAAAAAAAAATTATTTCTTTTCTCTCCTTTTAAACTCCCAAAGGACGAAAAATGGCGAAACAACAGTTTCTGTCATATGTAAAATCCCAAATGACGGAGAAGAAGCATCATTGCCCTAACTTTCCTTTCCTTTCTCTCCAAAATAAAACTCCCAAACAAGTTATAACGACCTACTTTGATCACTTTTTGGCATCATTTTCCTTCTTCAGTCATTGCCTTCACCACCAAGTACACCTCTTTCGATATTTTTGTTTTGATTTATGTTTAATTTTTTTATTTTTTTTATTTTCTACCATTTTATTTTTCTTTTTCACCTCCTATTATAGCGGTTTAAGGGAGGAATTAGGTAATTTTTGGTTTTCGTGGTTGAATCTAATAATATTTTGAAGTTTCCAATAATTATCATTGTGTTGTCATGTTGGTTTCTGTGTTTTTGGTTTTAGTGTGTCTTTGGCTGTTCTTGGATATTTTGGGTGAAAACGATCAAGTCTTTAGAATTTGATCTTCCAAACATAGGGTTTTATTTGGGTCAACTATTTGTGAATGTACAATAACTTGCACAAGACTTGGCTGAAACTATGTTGATTTCGAGAATGAGTTCACCGAGAGAGGGTAAAGGCACGACTCTTTTTGGTCGAGAGGGTCTCATTAAGAGAGTGTTCCTTCGATAATTCTCAATCCGACACCTTTAGCTTTGATATCTCCCATGTTGTATCTTACTAACGTTTCTCATTAAGACATTCCACTTGAGGTTCATTCCCCAACTGCAATTGTCATTAGCAGTGATATTATGTATAAGAGCGATACCATGTCAAAAGGCTACACCAAGAGTGAGAATTTTAATTCCCCGAATGATATGGCGAGCCTCATTAAGGGAAGCTATGAGAGTTATCATTGCTCATCCTAGCCTAGTCAGGACTTTAGATTTCATCGAATCAAGTAATAAGGATCATCTTGGTACCTCATATCATCTACCTGAGAATCCTAAGCCAGAGATATGCAATATTTTTTATGATTAAACTAAAGATGATTTATAGATAAACTTCCACATGTTGTTGAATCTTTGATAGCTAAACCCGGTCGAGACAATTGTGGAAAGGTGCCTGTAATTATTCATGATGCTAAGGCCTTCGAGGTTGATACGAATGTTGCCTCAACATATAGTAGTGATGTCCACGAGGTTGATCTCATCATTTGGTGAAACTTGTATGGTATTGATTCTTCCATAATAATGATTGTTCCTACCAAAGACGAGAGGGCATATGGCTTAAATAATAAATATGAGATAATTATTTATGAGAAAATGTTAAAGTTTTTTGTCTTTTGTTTTGTCGAAGCATCAGGGGTATATTCTCTGATATTATCCTTGCTCTAACTCTATTATCCCCCAATGCTTAGAAGATGATAGTAGGGTCATTTATCCTTTGGAGTCTTGCCTGCGAGAAAGATATTCCCTCAAATGTATTTTGATCTTGTTATTCCACTGTAATGATCTTGTTATTCCCTAAAAATTAATCTCGGCTACTATCATTTTGTTTCCTATAAGACTAACTAAAATCTCAGGCATTTGAACCAGACTTCGAACCATGAATGGAAGTCTTAATATTTCTTCGTCTTGGTCATATGGAATTTAATGATAATGTATTATTGAAGTATAGGGTTTGCAGCACTTCTAACCTTCAATTAAGAGATAAGATTTCCAGTAATAATGGGAGAAGCCATTTCCCAAATGTAATCAGATGTGTTTACTGGTTGATCTGCAGAAGAAAGAAAAGATCAAGGACAGTTAGTATCGACTAAAATATGAGACGACATATTAAGTTTGAAATTTTCAACAATGGTAAATCTTATGTCGTCTCGTATTTTAGTCGATACTAACAGTTATGATCTTTGCTTTTTTTATAGATCGCCCACTGAACACACCCAATTAAATTTGAGAAATGGCTCAGTGTCAAGGGTTTGAAGAAGAGAAAATAAGTCATTGGGACTTCTGCCGAGATCCAGCAACATAAGAAATATCAGGCTCTGAGAAAATCTCTAAAAATTCCAAGTTGTGATGATGCCACAACATACGCGCACCTATCTCATCCTTCCCTCAGTCCTGAGTTTATTCTCGGTGCTCATGCTAAATCTAGAAAAGCCATCTCACCATTAAGCCATCATTTGATCATCGTTATTTGGTTCTTAAAAAACCTCAAGGGATATTAACTTTTCTCTTTATATGACTACTCAAGTAAATGATCTTGGTTCATTTTCGCCACGTATTGTCTCATCTTCAACTAACTATATTTCTCATTCCTACCTTATTTTAGTTTGTCCTCTCCCTTCAACACATTTTTGAATGGGTCTAGGATAATTAGCCCAAGGTACAATTGGCAGAGCAAGCCGAGAAGGAGATGTCTGCTCTCTAGAAGAAAATGAAAAAATTAAAGGATGACCACGACCAGGAGATGATAAAACTCAGAGACTATTGTAAGTGTGGTATCTCTTCTCTGAAGGATAATCATCGAGAAGACTTGAATAAGTGTGATGCGGCTGAGAAATAACCATTACGGTCCAGTTGTGAAGCAGCCATGGGAAAATTCAAAAATTATGGGAAGTTTAGCAATTACACAATCAATTATTTGGAGAAGGTCACCTAGGCTATCAGTAGGCTAGTTGCCACTTAGTTTCCTAAGATGGCAAATGTCCTTAACGCAATGAGCATCGCTGACCTTAAGACGGTAGCTACTTTGGAGGAGGTACAGGTCGGGGTGTTGTCATTCTAACTTTAAATGAATATGTCCACACCGATATGGGTGGTGATGAGATGACTCAGTCAATGTTGAAGAGAATCCTATCGGTAATAACCAGAATGCCACAAATGTTCAAGCAGAGTCAACCCAAGAAAAATTCATTGGCACCAACATGGATATTAGTACTTAAAATATCTTTGCATTAGTGGGTGACCATCTATTGTCAGTGATGCCCTTAATAGGTCTGCAATGCAACAAAATTATCATCCGTCTATTGGGATTATTACTTTCTGCTACATTTAACATTACCCTTCTATTATTTTTTTTTTAAATTTCTGATTGATGTGACTATTATGCAGACATATGTCTGCTATTTAGCCTTTGTCATGTGGCGTGTTATTTTTTCCATTATTTATAGAGTTTTCATGATAAAAATAATTTGGAGTGTGAAACTTATCTTATTTTCTTCCTTTTATTTCGTCTTAATCGATAGACGAGAAGAGATTTTATATCCTGAATTTTGAATTGTCAACAATTTTTCCTAATGTTTGAGATTTTTCACCCTAAGATAATGATGTTTATCTTCCCACCTCTAAGGGTTTATACAAGACATGCCTAAGATCCGAGACTCTAAGTGTTCTCACCTGTCGGGAGAGAGATTTCATAAAAAAATCACAATTTTATAATAATGTTTAACTTCCCACCTCTCAGGGTTTATATGAGACATGCCTAAGAGCTGAGACTCCAAGTGTTCTCAATTGTCGAGTGAGAGATTTCATAAAAAAACTTTACCATTTGATAATGATGTTGAGTTTCCCACCTCAGGAGTTATACCAGACATGCCTAGGAGTCGAGACTCCAACTGTTCTCACACACTGAGAGAGAGATTTCATTAAAAAAATTCAAAATTTGATAACGATGTTAAGTTTACCGCCTCTCAGGGTTTATACTAGACATGCCTAGGAGCCTAAACTCCAAGTGTTCGCACTCGTCGAGAGAGAGATTTCAACAAAATTTTCAACATTTGATAATGATGTTAAGTTTGGGATTTTTAGTTTGGACGAGACATCTCTCCCAATGGTCATATGAACCTAAAATCTTTTCCCACCTCTAGCGAGTTATATAAGACATGCCTAGGAGATGAGACTTCTCGTGTTCTCACCCGACGAGAGAGAGGTTGTATGAGTAAAATAAATGGAGATGGAATTTGCATAAAATGAGATAATATTTCATTTTCCTTCAATGATAACTTTGATTACTTAAAATAACACCTTAATTCATAATACCTACCTTTTTACAGTATATTACAATTAGTATTGGATGGTAGTATTTCTTTAAGTGTTTCACATTCCATGGATTGGAAAATGCTTCCCCCTTCAAATTTTCCAACCGTTATATTTGTAATACGACTTCTTAAGTGACTCTATAGGAACCATGACAATTTGGATGATGCGTGTTGGCCTTTTGGATGACTTTTTTAGTACTAGGCCACCAACTTTCACTAGACGAGATTTAACCCTTTTATTGTAAAAGTTTGCAGTTCTTTGCTGGTAGGCTTACTGTTGTATGATGTCACGATCTCTGAGTTATTAAATGAGATCTGAGTTAAGTCATATCTCTCTTCAAAGTTCAACTCAAGATCATATGGATGTACTTTGTAACTCGATAATCAAATCTCGGTAGGGATGACTACTATTGACCCATATGCTGGCATAAAGGGAGCCTCTCCAATCGGCATCCTCTCAGTATCTCAAGATGCCCACAAGATACTGTGTAGTTCATCGATCCATTTTCCCTCGACATCTTTCAATCTCTTACTTTAACCATTAAGTATCATCTTATTGGTCACTGTAGTTTGTCCATTAATATGTGGTCGGCTAGGTGTGGAGAAAAATTGCTTAATGTCAACCCCTGTGCAATGAACTGCTAATGACTTATTGTGAAATCAAGTTCCATGATATGATACCATGGTAATAGGGAGCCCATATTGGCATATAGTATTTCTCTAAATAAACCTAAAGAACTTTTCCTCAGTAATGGTGATAAGAACCTCCGTTTCTACCCATTTTAAAAAATAATTAATCGCGGTGATTAGGAATCGATAGTTTACTTTGGCTCTCGGCAATGAACCAACAATATCAATCTCCCACATTATGAAGGGCCACAAGGATGAGATAGGATAAAGATGTCAATGAGTTATGTTTTCTTGATGATGTCACTTATCATATTTACGAACATACTGAGTTACATCTTTATCTAGGTTCAACCAATAGTAGCCTTGCATTATAATTCTTTTTGGCACCAAACTTCCATTAACACCACTTGCATATCTACCTTCGTGAACATCTATGAGGATATACCCTACCTCATAAGGATTCACACACCTCAAGATAGGGAGCAGATACTTTTATACAATAGGCTCCCTATTATGGAAAACTTTATGGCATAATAATGCACTCTCCTTCATTCCACCTTACCTTCTGGGAGCTTTTTTCCTTTTAAGTACTCAATGATTGGGACCATAAATGATGATCCCAAATCCGAGTTAAAACACTCTAGACTTTCGACTTCTTCGTGGGTAATGTTTGGTTCTTGAAAGATTTTAATTGGTATTATTCTATAAATCTTAACTCTCATACACAAAGCAAACCTTTAAAGGGCCTCCTCTTTTCCATTCTCACTTCATGTAATTCTCTTCATCGTCACTCCCTAGAAACTTATAAGGGATGTCTTCACTCTATGTAATTACTTGGCCATTTTTCATCTTTTGCTTCGTAAATTCCTAAAAGTTGATTCACTACCAACTATGAATCAATGTGAGTCAGAATGTGGCTGATACCCAGTGCTTTGGCAAATGCAAGTCCTGCTAGCAAAGCTTTGTACTCGTCTTTATTATTTGAAGCCTTAAAGCTAAATGTCATTGCATATTCAAAATCGGTCTCCTTTTGATCCATCTAGATAAGTCATGCCCCACTACCGACTGTATATGATGAGCCATCGCTAAACATATTTCAGATGGGCATTTCTAATTAGAATGGTCCCTTATCATGGAAACTATTATTTCGTAATAAATTTGGCTCTGGGATACCAACTGTAGTTTCGACCTTGAAATTCTCAGCATTTCCATTTTGAACTCTTTGCCTTTTCTAATTTTTCAAATTTCTTTTCATCTTTGATTTTTTTTCGTCAATTCTGGTGAATTCTACCACAAAATCTACTAAAACTTACCCTATGATTGCATTTATCGATTGGTCGACGATATCAAACTCGCTAAACTCAACTGAACAAGCCATGAATATACCTAATTTCTATCATTTATGAATGTCTTGACTGAGAGATATGTCAGTGAGCATTACCATTGTGTGAGCTTAAAAGTAGGGCTTCATCTTCCTTGAGGCATGTATTAGAGATAAAGATACTTTCTCCAATTTTGGATATCTCATCTTTGCCCCTTGTAATGCTTTATTACTGTAATACACTGGTTTTTAAGTCCCATTGTCAACTTGGATGATCATAGCACTGATAACCGACTCTGAGACTATAAAGTATAAGTATAACTTTCCTCCTTGAAAAGGATAAGACAAGAGCAGTGGTGACCCAAGGTAAGCTTTTAATTCTTTGAACTCCCTTTCGTATTCTTCATCCTAAACAAAAAATTTCCCCAAAATCTTTGAAAAATGGTAACCATTTATCAATCTCTTGTGAGACAAACATGTTAAGCGTTGTGACCCTGCTTGTCAACCTATAAAAATCCTTCATGCTCTTTGGTGTCTTCATATCAATTATTGCTTTTATCTTTGCTAGATTTGCTTTAATACCCCTCAGAAGGACAATGAATCCCAAACAAATTCTAGTTTGACAGTGAAGACACAATTTGATGAATTCAGCTTCATCATATAGTTGTCCATCATGTCAAAAGTTCTCTCCAAATCTTTAATATGATTATCACCCTTGAGGCCCTTTTCCAACATATAGTCAACATATACTTCCATCTTCTTACCAATCTTCTCCTTGGATATCGTAATGACGAGCCTCTCGTAAGTGTCCCCTACATTCTTTTGGCTGAAAGATAAAACTTATACAATAAGTCCCTTTATCTGTAATGAAAGATGTCTTCTCGATGTCACCTTCACACATTAAGATCTGGTTATATTCTACGTAAGCATCCATGAAGCTTATGAGTTCATGCCTCGCAGCTTCATCCAGCATTTGGTTAATTCAGGATAAAGGGGAATTGTCTTTGGGGTAAGCCTTATTGAGATCAGTAAAATCCATGTGCACTCCCCATTTAGAATAATGTTTTGGCACCATAACCACATTCAATAGCCAATTCAATTATTTAACCTCCTTGATGAAGTTTGTTATCTGCAGCTTCTTTAATTCTTCTTGGATTAATTCATATTTATATCTAATAAATTCTCATCTCTTTTGCTTCATCGATTTTACCATCTTGTCAAGGCCAAGCTTTTGGTAAATATGCTTGAGGTAAATCCCTAGCATGTCACTGTAACTCCATGTGAAGATTCCTTATCTCTTTATTAGCAACTCTACTAAATTTTTCTTCAAATTTTATTCAATGAATGATCTAAATTGGACGGCTTTTTTTATTCGCACTTATTGAGGATAATGGATTCTACCTCTTCTAATGTCTCCTACTCCTTCAATTTTTGCTCATCTCGGAGTCAATGGTATCAATATTATAAGAGTTGGTTTTCCTTTTATGGGCTTCTCCTTCCTATGTCAAGGTCAAATAGAACTTGCGCGCTTACACTTTATTACCATTAAATTCCCCTACTCCATAAAGAGTTGGGAATCTCATTATCTGTTGCATAGTGGAAGGCAAGTCTTAGAACTCTTTCAGAGATACGCTCCCCATAAAAAAGTTATATATCGAGATTACATTCTCGTCCATCACAAAGAATTTTATTTTTCTTATCAAACATTTCAGCCATGTCCCAGTGAGAACATCCAACTCAATTATTCACAGTGGGCGCACTTTTTTATCGCTAAATACGATAAAAGGAAAACGGTACGGGACAAGTATCTTATTACTAACCTTCAAGACTTTGAATAAATCCCAAAAAATCACATCGATTGATCGTACTCTATCTACCAAGATGAGAGACACATTCTATCCATGAACTCATGAGCTTTAATAAGTGGGTCATCATAAGGAGCTAAAATTCCTTTAAAATCCTACCTGGAGAACCCCACTATGAGACTTTCAATTCTTACTGTCCTCAACTTTCTTGGTTTCCCATAAGGTTCTATCAAGTAAACATACATTCTTATAGGCCCACCGTTGCCTCGATGACATGAGTTTTTATATCGGCTAGCTCAGTTCCTCCACCTACTATGCCTCCTGAGATCATCTTAACATCAAATAAAATCTTTTGGAGATTACCTTTAACTTCCCTCGATTTTACCGGAAGATTTGGATCATCTTCTTCGACATTATTTGACTCTTTATCATTTCGATTTACTTAAACTTCTTTCTTCTTTGGTCAGCTATCCCTTGACGAGGAATATCTCTTAATTTTATCATCTCGGCTCTCACTTTTATCAACATACTTTCATAGCTTTCCCAGCTCCAACAACTTATCTATGTCATCCTTCAAAGCATAAAACTTGTATGTTATATGGTTGTGATCTTGGTGGGACTGACATAACATCCTCATACCCCTTTTGTGGGCAGGGGCCCTATGTTTCTCAGGCTACTTCAGCTCTTTTTCTTCTTTGATCTCTTTTAGTATAAGATGGGGCATAACGGTGAGTGGGGTATATTTTTTGAAAACTTATCTTCATTTGGCTTCTTCTTATCTTTATCATTTTCTCAGACCTTCCCTGATTTACTGCTACTTGACTCCCTCTGGTCCTCCTTAATGGTTGCCATGGCCACTTTTACAATCATAATTCTCCCAACCTTAGTCAGAAATACCATGGATTTTGGAGGAACTAAGGAGAGATTTTAGTAGAGTTTCATAGGTTAAATCCCACTAATGAGGGTCGTCATAGAAATATTCTCATTATAATTATCAATTTTAAACTGCTCCTTATTAAATTGAGATATAAAATCTCTCAACGGCTCACCTTTCCTCGCTTCACGTTCCACAAATGGGTCACTTTCTCAGCCAGCTTCATGCCGAAACAAAAGTTATGGATAAATTTTTTAACTAAATTTTTAAAATTTACTATCTTCCCTTTTAGCAAACCAGTATACCACACATAGGCGGCACCAGTGAGTGGTAGAAAAATCTCGACATCTCATCTTTTCAGGACTAAAGTAAATGTCGGCTGTGAATTGGTACATTTCTATTTGCTGAATCGGGTTTGTACTCCCATCATACATTGGAATCACATCCAATGGTTTGAATTTTTCAGGTTTCGGATAGTCGACTCTATTTGATATAAAAGAGAACCTTCTATCTATCTCTTCTGACTTTGGTCTCATCTCTTAATGAGACTATAGATTTTATAATCTATCCTTTGAGTCTAACTATTCCAGGACTTATCATCAGCAAGAACATTATCTCTTCACCCTTAAATCTTATAGACGACTTGTGTGGGTCTTCTCGAGCATTGGTCACATCTAGGCCTTTATTGTGGGCTGACTAGCTCTTTGAACTTGTTAAGACGAGATGACTATTGATCCTTATCCCACTGGTGATTTTTAGGATAATGTCTCGACTAGAATTTCATCTTGGGCCAAGATGGTCAAATTTTAACCATTTTCTTAGCTTTATAAAGGTAATATTCATGTGTTGACTTTGGGGGATATACTAGATACCTTTTCCTTGGTAAATAGGAGGAAGGGTAGAGGTTTTACTTAGTTGGTATGTGTAAGGTGATTTTTCTCTTACCTAGTTGGTATGTGTAAGGACATTTTTGTCATGTCCGTTATCTTACATTTGTGTATGTCATACGCCGCTACATTTGGCATGTCTCTACACGATATCACACGATGGCCTCAATCTGAATTTCGGGAATCAAGCATTCAACATCTCCATCATGTGTCCCATATCTTCCTCAACGACTTCACGTTCCATGATTTTAAGGACTTAATGCAAGTGGTATGCAAGAGAAGTCAAAATAATGAAAGAAGCAAAGACATGGAAGTTCAAGGGAATTTCAGTAATTTTATAGCCACTCTCTGGAGGTTCAGTCAACTGAAAAGTTGAAGAGCCCACCGCAACAAAGACACTGGAAGAAATGACACCTCAATCCAAGCTACGATGAAGAAGCTATGGTCCTTTGAAAATGGAGAAATTTTTGAGAAAAATCCCTTGGAAAAATGCTAAGTGTTTAAGCCCCATGTTCCAGTGATTTTCTGCGAATCGAAAGCCAAACCGGTTTGGGGAGCAAACCGGTTCGCAGTACACCCGAACCGGTTCGAGGTACCTATACGCTGGCAGAGTTTTAAAAAATTAAAACTCTTTTTGGTTTTCTTATAAAAGCCAACTTCGAGGGGGTTATTTTGCAAGACTTGGAGAGATGAATTTGAGAATCCAAATACATCTAGTCTTCATATTTTTTAGTCTCAAGACTCATATTTTGCTTCACACATATTTTCCAAACCTTTGTGAATCTATTTGCAACCTAAGAACACAACCTTGTGTTTGTTCAACCCTTGTGTAGAAGACCGTCATTCTTCTTCATTGTTGCCCTCCTGGAAAGGGAAAGTTCCAACCGCCAACTACAGAACCGAGGCCTGCGGGTATTTCTGTGTCATTGTATTTTCATTGTAATTCATGTAACCGTATCTTACAATATTATTGTGAAAATAAAGGTTTTTCCCCTTTGGGGGATTTTTCCTCACATGTGTGTATTTGAATGTTCTTGCATGATTTCATCATCTTCTTCAATCAAACCGAGATGCATGTTTAGGATTTAATTGATAAAAACTGAGTTTAATTAAATAGTCTCTCTAATTGATAAAAACTGAGTTTAATTAAATTGTCTCTCTATTTAAACGCACGTGCACTCCTTTCAAATTGGTATCAGAGCCAATTACACAACTTTACCGTGTAATTTTTCGCAAAATTTTTCTAAGATATCAATTTTCTGAAAAATGGATTTTTGAAAACGAGTGTATTCCTAATGGAGAAATTATATAATAAAATGCCAGTTTTTGACGGGAGAAACTATGCATACTGGAAAGCCCGCATGACATCTGCATTAAAAGCCATTGATGAACGTGTCTGGATTTTGGTTGAAAGAGGGTGGACTCCTCCCTCCGTCACTGTTAATAACGTGACTAGTTTAAAACCTGACACTACTTGGACTGAAGAAGAATTTAAATGATCATCTTTTAATTTTAAGCGTTTAAGTGCTATTTCTAGATCTGTCACACCTGATGAGTTCAAAGGCATAATGACGTGCACCACGTCAAAAGAGGCATGAGATGTTTTGCAACTTACCCATGAAGGAACTAATGCTCTGAAAGAATCTAAACTGCAAAATTTAACAACTCAATTTGAAACAATCACCATGCTTGAGTCTGAATGTTTAGATGAATTTTATGCTAGACTGTATGATATTGTTAACACTAGCTTTAATCTTGGTGAACACATTCCTAATGCTAGAGTTGTTAAAAAAATTCTTAGATCACTGCCAAAGCATTTTATCCCTAAAGTCACTGTGTTAAATTCTATGGGTAATTTAAATACTCTTAAATTGGAAAGACTGGTAGGAGACTTGCAAACTTATGAAATTGATATATCTCCTAAATCTGTCAAACCTAAAGATAAGGGAATTGCACTTAGTGCCCAAGAGAGAAAATTGAAGGGTCAGCAAGAAAGAGGGAGTCATCTAGAAAAAGAGAGATAGATACGCCAGATTCTGAGTATGACTTTGATTTAGATGATTTGGCCTTACTTGCTAAAATTTCAAGAAAATTCTCAAATTTAAGAAAAATGGAAATTTCAAAGATAAAAAGAAGCTTAAGAAAAATAAGTTTGAAAAGAAAAATCAAAAATATTTTAAAGATCCTTCTAAGAAAGAGAGTGAGAGATGATTTGAGTGCGACGGTAGGGGTCAAAGAGCATTTGAGTGTTCTACTAGGCTGAACAGAGAAAAGGGGAAAGTTGTCCCTAATGCAACCCTTAGTGATGACAATGAGGTCGAGTCGGTGGACTCTGGAGATGAGTCACCGCATGAATGTAACTTCACCGCATTCATGGCTAGTCATGTGAGCACTTCTAGTACTCCTCACGACGATGAGGATTCTACTTCATAAGGACACCTAGACAATGAGAGCGATTTAAATGAGGGGGAGGATGATGTAAGTGAGAGAGAGAGTGACCTTCAACGCGCCTACGCCGAGTTATATAATGAGTCATTTAAAACTAAAAAGTGTAACAAAGCGTTAGTTCTTAGGATCACCGCTCTAGAGGAAGATTTAGAAAAATCGAGAAAGAGAGTGTCCTCCACCTGCACCACCTTGAGAGAGAGAGAGAGAGAGAGAGAGAGAGAGAGAGAGAGAGAGAGTGAGTGAGAGAGAGATAGAGTCTGCCTGTGTTGAGAAAGAGAGTTTATTTAGAGAGAGAGAGTTGTTTTGAGAAAGAGAATGGGGACTTGACTAAACAAGTGACTCGTCTTACGAGTGAGCTCCATTCCTCCCTGGATACTCGGAAGAAACTTGAAGCCCTTGTTGCCCAGCTTACTCATGATCTTGAGAGAGCACGGGAAGTCAAGGTTCAAATCGAGGACAGATCTGGGAATATGGAAAAGATGTTCCTCGGCCCCGCTTTAGGTTTTGGTGATAGGCAGGGAATAGGTTATGATGTTGCATCCACGTCCCAAATTGCACCTGGACCAGTCCTTAAGTTTACTAAGACTCCATATGTCCATCGTCAAAAATCACGAGGGAGACTTCGACCACGAAAAACAAACCCAGGTCAGCCTAAGACTGCATTCTTCTGTACCACTACACCAAAAAGGCTAAATTGGCACCCTTTAGCCGGCCAGTCTTGTCACGGCCATTGATCGTGATAAAAAAACACGTGTTTTTGTCACGGTCAATGACCGTGACAAAGGCTTGTCACGGTCATTGACTGTGACAAGTCCGTGACAAATGTACTTGTCACGATTCATGACCGTGACAAATACTTATAATATTGTCACGGTGAAGGACCATGACACGTCCGTGACAATTTGTTCAGTAAAAAAAACCCTACGCTTTCTTTTTTTCGCACTGTTATTGGTTTTCCCTCTCTTTCTTTCTCTAAGCGATTTTTAGCTCTCTCTCACTCTCTCTCTAAGGTATGTTTTTTTCCTCTCTTTCTCTTTCATTTCTATATGTGTGTGTATATATCTGTGTGGTGGTGTGTGGTGGGGGGAGGGGGCAGGGGGTGGAGGGTTTAGGGTGGGTGAGGTGTGCGTGTACGTGTGCGTCTGTGGTGGGTGGAGGGGAAGGATACGGGGCTGGGTGGGGGGCTGGGGGTGGTGGGGTGTGTGTGTGTGTGTGCAGGTGTGCATGTGTGTGTGGCGGGGGGAGGGGGTGGCGTGGGGGTGGTGGGGCAATATCAACAATTGTATAGCGTTAATTAATAAATTGTATAGCTTTAATTATAACTTTAATTGTATAGTTTAATATGAAAGTAAATTAATAATTAGTGCCCATTTCATATGAAAGTAGGATTTCCCCTCATTGTACATTAGTAAATTAATAATTGTATACTTTAATTGTTAGTTTAATTGTTGAATTGAATTAACTGAGTAGAAGAATTAGAAGGAGTACGGGATACACATTTGTTACTGACATTGTTGTTGGATTATAGTGGATCGATGTTGGGTTGGTTAGTTTTAAAAGTGGCATGACCACTGGATTATTGTCCATATGGGGGTGGGATTTTTCAAATTTTTTTGAAAATTACTTTGTATATCGAACAATATATATATAGTATGATAATTAAATGAAACATACTTGAAATTACATATAGTGCGCATAGATACTAGCCTTCTAGTTCTTATGCGTACGCATTCAATAGCCCTTAGACCCGTTCGAGAGTCATTACCCCTATAATGAGATCTCTCGAATTGTCCCGTTTGGACAGTTTGGGACTGCATAATTTCTGTATAATATTCTTAGTGGCTTAAAGTGGTTACTTTTGGAGGAAGTTCTGCAGTCGTATCATAATGTTCTCTGGGTACATACTAGATTGACAAGTGTGACTATTATTTCAATTGATCAATTGAAACAACACTCACACATGCCAATCTATGTCGTGTACTGGAAGAACTATGGGGATATGCTGTCGAATTTTTTTCAAATCATAGCAATGTGCATGAGTTGTTAAGTATATTACAGGAAAATGTGGTCTTGAATAGGATAGGACCACTCACCCTTTAGAGGAGATGGAGAAAATAGAAATTTCTATTATAAATTTAATTTGAATATAAATAAGACATAATTAAATGAAACATACTATAAATCTAAGTTTTTTTTATACAAATCCATGAATATACGCTTTGTACCTTTAATAGGTGATTAGTTATGGTAGCTATGATGGGATATCCGAAATACGAAGAGTGGATGGGTGAGACAAATAGAATGGGGGATGTGTTTCACAGAGGTGCTAACGAATTTGTGAAATAGGCAACGAGATGTCATAATGATGAAGAGTTTCCGTGTCCGTGTGCTAGGTGTAAGAATTGTAAGGTGTTGAGTGGAAAATAGTTGAACTACATTTGTTAAGATCGGGTACGCAAGATAGTTATCGATTTTGGAGTTTTCAAGGTGAATTGAAAGTTCCTTTTGTCCCCGACCAACCTTCACAAGAGCCTTCAATAAGTAGGATAGATGTAGAAGCGGACGACGTAGATCATAATATGTTAGAGGATTTAGTTGATGATAGCGGAGGCAATAACTTGGCATGCTAGGGCATAAGTAGGGGGTAATATCATGCGGCATCCTATAGATTCTATTGCCTGGAGGAGGATGAATTATGAGTATCCCGATTTTGCTCGAGAATAACGCAACATTCGTTTGACTATCAACAGATGGCTTCAATCCATTTGCAAATCTAAGCACCAATAAGGTTTCAATCCATTTGGAAATCTAAGCACAAATCAGGTTTCAATCCATTTGGAAATCTAAGCACCAAGTGTTTTACTTGGAGTATATCAACAATGAGCCGTGGTCAATTGTCCAACATGCGCCAAAACGTCTAAATAGTAGTGTGAATGACTTGGCTACTCCTATCGAATATCAATCCATTTTTTCTGATAACTCGAATTTTAAACAATTTTTCAATTTGTAATAAATATTCCAATTTGTACCGAAATATTCCAATGCGTTTGGAGAGTTTGGAAGTGCATAATTTCTATATAACATTCTTAGTGGCTTAAAGTTGTTACTTTTGGAGGAATATCCTATTATAAATTGAATTTGAATTTGAATTTGAAATTTAAGTTTTGTTTATACTAATCCATGAATATACTCTTCTTACCTTTATTAGGTGATTAGTACATAGTTATTTGGGGTGTCCTATTTGTGGAGAGGAGACTGAATTTCTTCGTCTATCCTTTATATCCGAACACTAAGAAATGCCATAATCCTATGGAGTGATGCTCTGCAAATTCCTTCCAACCGTTGTCTAGCCAAACCACTACACCAAATCTGCCCATTTGTCAAGGTCATTGACCTTGACAAATCCAACTTGTCAAGGTCAATGACCGTGACATTTCGAGGCAAGACAAATTTTTTTGTCACGGTCGTGTCGCACTCAATGACCGTGACATGGTTGTCACGGTTTATTACCGTGACAAAGACGTGACCCTTTTTAAAAAAATTGTCACGGCCATTGACCGTGACACGTCCGTGACAACTTTGTGTCACGGACGTGTCACGGTCAATGACCGTGACAATTCGGGGCAGAATTTAAAAAAAATCTGCTGGGCAGTATGGCCACTGCCACTGCCCAGCGGTATATTTGTACTTGTTATAGCAACGTCGTACCTGTTTCAAACATCATATATCCAAACAAACTAAAGATAATGCAAATATATATTCATGACGATATAATCCAAATATTCAAAACAGAAATAATATACATGACGATATAATCCAAATATAATTAAAATGGACAAACTTAAAAATAATGTTACTACATGTCTTGGGTAAATGTGAGGAGGTGAGTAGGCCACATGACATATGAATTGACGCACCCACTAATATACGTCGTGTCGCATTGTTCGCGCAACCACGACATATGGGACATACGGGACAGCTTCGCGTCGTGTGAATCCACCGTTCGAGCCAACCCGGTGTCGCTCGTCTCTAATCCGATGATCCTAGATTTGGCCACCCGCGAGCTCACTCCCCTTGTCCTCCCCTTGCGATCAGAGCCAAGCACTTGGCTGAGTGCGTCTGTGGACAAAGATGCCTTGTCGACATCAGACTGTGACTCATTCACTTCCTTAAGCCTTGCCTGAAACGACAAAAAGCTCATGATTAGTAAAATAAGTAAACTAAAAAATTATTACGTAATTAACAAAAATTAAACTGTCGGATTACTTACAATCGTGGCCGCGACGCTCGGGGACACCTCCTTGTCCTTCCCCTTCTTCGTCCGAAGAGCCACATAAGTATCGAGCCTATGTGGCTTACCCCCTGGCCCACTCCCTACCCCCTGAAATAAAATAAAGTAAAGTAAAATTATTATTGGCCCCGCAAAGTAAAATAATGAAGAATAATATATTTCTGCAGTTATAGAAAAATTAAATCTTACCTGCATCCTATGCTCCACCTCGGCGTAAGAGGTCCGGCCGGAGTAGTGCACGTCCGTCTTTTTTGCCCGATTTTCCCTCCCCGATTGGCGAGATGCCAATTGTCGATACTCGATCTCATTGTCAATGAACTTCTGCCATTGTGCCAATGAGATCGGCTCCTTGGGCGAGACGGATTCACGCCATTGGATAATCGACTCTCTTGTTTTCCCAAAGTACCGTGCCCGCATATTTTTTTTCCACGGCTTGAGTTGCTCCCTAATCTGCTCCAAGACGGGATCGCGTAGCTTTGGATCCAAGTTGAATTGTTCCTGTCCAACAAATACAATGTTAGTTGCGAATAAATATAAATATAAATATAAATATAAATATAAATATAAATATAAATATAAATATAAATATAAAATCGAAATTGAAATTGAAATTGAAATTGAAATTGAAATTGAAATTGAAATTGAAATTGAAATTGAAATTGAAATTGAAATTGAAATTGAAATTGAAATTGAAATTGAAATATTCATATAAATATAAATTTAAATATATTACCTGTAGTGCCGCCCAAACTGCTAACTTGAGCTCATATGGCACCTCCTTCCAACTCATAAACCCCGGGCCGATGACCGTCTTTAGCAGCTCGAGGGATCTCGCTAATAGCTCCGACTTGTTCTCGACGGTAATCCCAAATTTTCCATATTTGGGGAGCCTAGGGGCGGAGGAGCCCTCGTCGCCTCCGCTACCTCCGAGCCCAGACGACATCATCATAAACAGCATCATCATCTTCGCCTTAATATCTGAAGGAGACATTTTTGCTGTAAAAAAATGTTATTAGTACAGATAAAAAAAATGTTAATAGTACACATACACACACCCCTACCCCACCCCCACCACACACACGCACACGTCATGCCACTTTTAAAACTAACCAACCCAAATTTCATCAATTAAACTAACAATTAAAGTATACAATCATTAATTTACTAATTTACAATGAGGGAAAATCCTACTTTCATATGAAATTGGCACTGATTATTAATTTACTTTCATCTAAAACTATACAATTAAAATTACAATTAAAGCTATACAATTTCTTAATTAAAGATATACAATTGTTAAAATTGCCCCTCCACACCCCCCACCCCCCACCCCCACCACACCCCTTGCCCCCCTCCATGCACACACCTACGCACACACACACACACCCCACCCCCACCCCCACCACCCACCACGACCCCCACCCCCTCCCCCCACCACACACCACCATACACACACACACACACCCCACCCCCACCACCCCACCCCCACCCCCCACCACGATCGTGACAACTATATTTATTGTTTATCAATAAAATTATGACATGAGATAATTATAATTGGAGCATAAATTTCATTATCATAAAGGGATAAATCCAACCAAGTACAGAGATTCTACAAATTAAAGTGAGAATTAAATTTAAGACTTTCTAACAACATGCATGTGTATGGATTCTACATAGTTGGGCACGAAAGTAACTAATGATATTCCTTAAAACATACAATTGGCCACATTTTGTGAATTTACTAAACTTTATATAATATTATCAAATTCTGTTAAAAAATTATCTAAGGTTTTACCTAATTGAATTAATTTCATGAATAAAATTATTATCAATTTAAATATTTATATAATTAAATTTAACATATGAATTCTAGAACTTTTCTAACATTTACACAATTTTAACTATCACTAACATTTACACCATTCTAACTATCACTAACATTTACACCATTCTAACTATCACTAACATTTACACATATATATATACACATACACATATACATATACACACATATATATACACACATACACATACACATACATATAGAAATGAAAGAGAAAGAGAGGAAAAAAAATATACCTTAGAGAGAGAGAGAGAGCAGAAATCGCGGATGAGAGAGAGAGAGAGGGGGAAAACCAAAAGAGGTGGGAAAAAAGAATCCTAGGGCTTTTTTTGCTGCAAAAGTTGTCACGATCGTGTCAAGGTCATTGATCGTGATACAAATCTCGCATTTTATGTCACAGTCATTGACCTTAACACGACTGTGACACATAATTGTCAGGGTCGTCAACTGTGACAAGGCCGTGACAAGTAAATTTGTCAAGGCCTTGTCACGGTCAAAGACCGTGAAAATTCTGTGTCACGATCGTGTCAAGGTCAATGACCATGACACAAAACGCGAGATTTGTGTCACGGTCAATGACCTTGACAAGGGTGGCCGACTGAAAGGTGACAATTTGGCCATTTTGGTGTAGTGAACATCACCAGTTGAAGTTGTCAATTACACTTTCCATACCCCACCACTTGGAACCTCTAGCAAAACATGGGAAAATATGGAAAGTGGAATTAACAACTTCAACTGGTGATGTTTGGCTACACAACGGTTGGAAGGAATTTGCAGAGCATAACTCCATAGGATTATGGCATTTCTTAGTGTTCAGATATGAAGGGAATTATATTTGACACGATTGTCCGGGGTACATTAGTTGGAAGAAGGTGCCATATGAGTTCAAGTTAGCTGTTTGGGTGGCACTACAGGTAATGTATTTATATTTATATTTATATTTATATATATATTTATATTTATATTTATATTTATATTTATATTTATATTTATATTTATATTTATATTTATATTTATATTTATATGAATATTTATATTTATATTTATATTTATATTTATATTTATATGAATATTTAAATTTCAATTTCGATTTCGATTTCGATTTTTATGAATATTTTCTTGTTGGGTGGCACTACACTCTTGTATAGTGTCTTGCAGTGGTTGATTCTTATAGTGGAACTGGAAATTGGTGCTGAATTTTCTCAAAAGTTGTCCTCTTGTAGAGGTTCTTATATTTTAGGTACGTCATGGGTTCATAACATCACTTCTAGCTAAATAGTTTGTAGATTTGAGATAATTGATGGTGATGTTGTTTCTTCTTATATTAGGGTTTTTCATTTTGTTGTGAACAAATCGGAACATCGTGGTTGGAATGGTATGTACCTGATTGTTTGAGATCACACCTAAAGACAATCGAAATTATGGGATTGGGGTCGAGTATTGGAGTTGAACAGTTGAGATACTTTGTGGAGAATGCCAAAGTTTTGAACAGGTACAGGATTGATTCTATTTTGAATGTATATTTACATTATCTCTATTTTATCAGGATATATAATGTTTGAACAGGTACAACGTTGCTATAACAGGTACATATATACTGCTAGGCAGTGGCAGTGGCCATACTGCCCAGCAATTTTTTTTTTTAATTCTGCCTAGAATTATCATGGTCATTGACCGTGACAAGTCCTTGACAAAGGAAGTTGTCACGGACTTGTCACGGTATTGACCGTGATAATTTTTTTAAACACTGTCACGATTTTGTCACAGCCCTTAACCATAACAAAGCTTGTCACGGTCAAGGCTCGTGACATGACCATGACAATTCTAACAAACTTGTCACGGCCAATGATCGTGACAAGTCTGTGACAAAAAAATTGTCACCCCCAGAATTGTCATGGTCAATGACCATGACAGTTCGGCAGATTTAGTGTAGTGTACGTACTGCAAAACAAAAGGCCACCTCAGGGAATTTTGCTATAGTTTGGGTCGAACACGACGTACTACTGCTCCACCATATCATACTGATGATTTCGACAATCTGAGAGAGCGTGTTGAGTTTTTAGCTGCCACATCACTGAGTTTGATGGAGGAATTCAGACGGGTGTCTTTGCCGTCAGTGAATACTTCTCACTTCCCAGCTAAAACCAACAACAACAAGGGTAAACAAAAGGTTACCACTTCTTGGGTACCTAAGAAAGATAAGAAATCCCTTCTTGTTCATGTCGCTCTCAAAGCGCATAATACCTCAGAGTGGTATTTTGATAGTGGGTGCTCCAGACATGACAGGTGATGCCTCATTTTTTACCCATCTTGAGGATTATAAGTATGGTAGAGTCACCTCTGGAGATGGGAGCAAGTCTAGCATTGTAGGATGAGGTACAGTAGACTTACCAGGATTTCCTAAGCTAGAGAATGTTTTGTACGTCAAAGGTTTGAAAGCAAACCTTCTCAGCATTAGCCAGCTGTGCGACGGTGACTTTGCCGTAAAGCTTGACTGGGACGCATGTAATGTCTATAATTAATCTAGTAAACTTTTAGTGCAAGGGCTGAGGACAGAGGATAATTGCTATGGGACTGAGCCCACGTCCTCACTTGTCTGCTACAGCGCCACGATCAGTCATATGGATTTATCGCACCAACATATAGGTCACGTGAACGTTAGAGATTTGACTCGCTTAGCTAAAAAGGACCTAGTACGTGGCTTACCATCACTTGGAAAACCAACTTCCAAGATTTGTGGACCCTGCCAATTGGGAAAGTAAATCCATAGCCCCCATAGAAAGTTTCATTCCATTACCACCTCCCGTATACTTGAGTTGATTCACATGGATCTTATGGGTCCTACTCGTACTGAGAGTCTGGGTGGTGAAAGGTATATCCTTGTGATGGTGGATGATTTCTCCATATATTCGATTGTAGGTTTTCTTACAGATAAATCTAATACTGTAGAGTTTTTAACAACCAAGTGCCATGTCTTGAAAAACCAACACGGAGTCACTATTAACAGGATACGTAGTGACAACGGCACGAAATTTAAGGAAGCAAAGGTAGATCTTTATTGTGATAGCCTTAGGATCAAATATGAGTTTTTTGTTGTGAAGGCTCCTCAGCAAAATGGGATTGTTGAGAGAAAGAATAGGATGATCCAGGAAATGGCTAGATCTATGCCTCTAGGTCATAGAATTGCTAGGAGATTTTGGGCAGAGGCAGTGTCTACTGCATGCCACACGGTGAATAGGGTTTACCTGCGTCCACACACTCTTAAGACGCCTTATGAATTGTGGACTGGTAAGAAAACCAACCTTGCATATTTTCGTGTTTTGGGGAGTAAATGCTATATCCTACGGGATAGAGAGCAATTAGAAAAGTTTGACTCCCGGAGCGACGAAGGAATATTGCTAGGATATTCATCGAATAGTAGAGCATACCGGGTCTTTAACCTGAAGAGCTCTAAGGTTATGGAGTCAATAAACTTCACCGTGTAAGATGACGAACCTCCGACGGTTATTGATCTTGACCTTCAGTGTGAGGATGAGGATGTTTCTACCAGTGATTTACGTATCCCTCACCTACACTCTGTGGACCCTACTCAAGTGTTAGGGGACACACCTTCTTGGGTTCGTAAGAGTCATGATCCCTCTGCCATTGTTGGCGATCCCACTTTAGGGGTCAAGACTTGTGCTCAGCTAGAGAACGTTGTTAGCCATTTTTTCTACCGTCCAAAGTCAAGCCCAAGAATCACAAAGAAGCACTCAAGGATTAACACTGGATATTTGTCCTAAAAATAACGTAATACATAAACATGTCCATAATCAATAAGTCAGCTACAAACATAGTCTCCCAATATCCACACTTATACATCGACACATAGAATGAACTGGTGTACTCAACCGAAGAATGAATCTATGTGTAATAAAGTATACAATGCTAAATCAAATGTCCCAAACAACTGAGAAAAAGATCTACTAACAAATGTATGTGATGCACTAATATCACACAAAATGTATCAACATGCCCATGAATAGGATGCATACCCTCTGCTACCTAGGCTGGTGTCTAAGCATCTTTAGGTTCAACATGAAACATATGCATTTACTAAAACTCTTGATGGGCTTTCGATCGACCTAGTGGTGGAGCTAAAAATGTTAGCACTAAAAAAAATAGTGGGGGTTGACAACTATTGATGTTGAACTTGTGGTTCATAGTATGCATGGAATAAAAAATTTCACTCATGAATATTTGAATGATTATTTAATAGGAAGAACAAAATACAAAAACTACATTTAAAACCTAAACGTGGGATTGCAAATAAAATACCATTGCGGATCTGGTTGAAATCTAATATGGAGAAAGGTATTTATTGGTGATGAAGGGCTACCTTCTTTTGGTCCTCTACAAGCTTTCTTGTGTCCCCAAAATTCTTGAATCTTGAGTATATGATCCTCCCAAATTTGGGTAAGTTTGCGGGCATGTTTTGAGATGAAAACTCTTGCCTTTGAGTGAGATATGGACCGTTTTCTTGCCCTCTTCACAAAAATGTGATTAGTACTTTCTATCACCCTCTCTAACCATTGAACGAACATGCACCTCAAAAAGCTAGCCTACACCAATATATCTTAGTATAAGTTATGGTCTTGGGCTAAACAGGGTTTTCTGAAATCTACACCTAACTACTTGGACATATGGACTATACTAGGGAACTACAAAAAATAATCAAATTTCCTTACTTTATTTTATCCTAATTAATTCCACTAAATAATTATGATTGCACTCCAATTTAATTATCTAAAAAATCACTCAAATATAATAAGATCTTATTTACAAAGTTGATTGTGGTACATAATGTGATTCCCCACATGAAGCTTTTGATACCCTCTTGGTCAAATCAATTTTTAGCTAATTGACTTAAACCAAAATCTAATTAGTTCCTTGATTTCTAAACTTAATTTTTTTTTTACTCTAATGAATGACAAAATAATTAACTAATAATGTTTAACTGATGAAAACAAATCTAATAAGTCTATTAATGGGGTATTGCAATATAAGATATCTCCTGGAAGCATATTCCTCTTAATTACGATCTGACACCTACTCACACAATGATCGCCCAATCATTAGAGATTAAGATTTAATAAAGTGAATCTTACCCATAATATTATAAGAAATAATTGTGCAAGCATTCAAATCGCATAAATTTCGAGATTAAGAATTTATTCACCCTTGCAAATGGTGTGAGATTATCTAAGTCTAATCAAGACAACCCTTAGACTTAAATCTCATGCGTGGACCTATTCAATACATTATTTTATGTACCGGTCACAATCCATTTCCAAACTATCTTACAACTTCTTAAAACGACAAGATATGTTCCCATAGTTTGAGACAAAATGCTCGTCTTATATACACATTTTCCGATAGGATGCCAACTCCCTACCTAGGTTGTGAACTGTTCAATTATACTAGAATCGAAATTCTAATCTCCTATGATCAAATCGAACCCAAGTCACCAGAATTCCTAGTAAGTGTAATTGATCGACATATATGGGCAATATATTTAAAATATAAATATGAATAAATATAAATAACATGATTATCATTCCAAAATTAACTAAACAATCCTTGCATTAATAAATAAAATGGCATTACATGTTTTTAAGAATAAAACCTCGATAATCTCCCACTTAGTCTTAAATCCATGTGCTTATGTATTTCAATCATATTCCCTCTACATGACTTTTTAAATTCCTAGCTGGTAAGCTAATCGTAAAAGGATTTTTCGAGTTTTCCTTAGATGCAATGATTGTCATGATGATGCCGCCTCTTTGAATGATCTCTCGAATCAGGTCACACTTGTTTCTTATGAGTCCTTGATTCTTTTGAATCTGCAACCGCAACATTATTCACAATAAAGTGTAATAGTCGACTGCACTGAAGGAACCATATCCAAGTCACTTAGGAAGTTCTAGATCCAAAAACCTCCTTTGTTACCCTCCGAAGCATCAACATATTTAGATTTCATAATCGCGCAATACATGATTGCTGAAGAATCCTCCAACTTATGGTTCTACTTCCTATAGTAAATACGTTTCATAAGTTAGATCTCCTAGAATCCCTGTCCGATTGAAATTTTTATTCCACGTACCTAATGGTACTACACTTTCCATTGAATAAGCCATCACCTAAAAGATAGTCCATTTTATGCACTTGATAATGTGCTTAACAGTAATCCAGGTTCCTTACCTTGGTCACACATTGATTATAATTCTTAATAAGTTACCCATATACATTGGGTTTAATCATATGATTTAATTACTAAGTAACATGCATACAAATTATTATTGACAAAACTTCTCTCTAATCTCAACACTGCACTACGTTTCGTGCGTGGGGTGTCTCGCAAAGCGAAATCCAAACAAGGAACCACCCCGTTACACTACTCCTTGACAATGTCGATCCTAGATATCCATTATGCCATACATACGATATTATACTACTACAACTACTAAATTTAGATTACAATATGAAAACAACTTAAAATCTCCAATAATATCCTTAGGATGATGTAACCGAAATATTCCTTAAATACGATACATCAACCCCCATCAATCTAGTACATCATAATCATCCAAGATGTACTCCACAAAGATTCCATATCCTTTCATCTATAGGATATATAAATATATTTATATGCATTTATTCTAACCATATATATATACAATCATCCATTCCCATAGCCAAGTGTACATACCACATATGATGTACAATGGCCATCCACATAATATACCCAGCTATATATATCGCCGATAAAACTGCATCATGTTATCATCTTCATATACCATCCTGGGGACCACAGTCGGTCTCAATATCACCGATATAGGGTCCATACACACACAGACGATGTCTCGGGAAACGGCCATAGCTCCTAACCGGTCAATGAGACGAGACATACCCACCACGTCCCACCCCGAAAATATAAATCACATAATAATACACTGGACGACTATGACCTGGGAACTATCCATACCCACCTCCTTGAGCCAGGATGCTCACCCTCTGCGCGAAAACTTCCCAATGATAGCATGAGCGGGGTATGCTTAACCACATAAGTATATATATCATTCTCATGCACAATATATATACATCTATAAGATCCCATCATATGATCAAACATTAAACCATCATATACGGTTTTGATATTCATACCATGTATATCCACAAAATGAATATATCCATATATTCATATCTATATAGATATTTATACATATATTCACATATCCTTATATCTATATATACAAACTAATTCTCGTTCATATGTATAAGATATATATATGCACTCGGCTATAAGTATACATAATCCTCAATATACAAGCCGTCACCACAAACTCATTTAATTTACCTCGATTTGTGAATACAATCCCTCGCTTGAAGCATATTCATCCATTTTCCTATGATGAATAGTCTCCCAAACCACATACGGATATATATATTTATCCAACATCAGGGTTATCACCCAAAGTTTAGTGTAAGAAACCATCACTACACATACCAACTATATCCGAGAGCACATTGAAGAACTAGTTATAATTCCAACTATTGGTATACACATAACTAATAGTCTATAAGCCTCAAGCTCAATCTTACATTCACTAAATAATCCCATTTCTTTGGGAAAATACCCATTGTAAATCACACACCGATAAACAACATCTACCCCAACTAGATTTACACACTCTACTCTAGTTGGTAATATGATCCCATCGCTCTCGATTTTGACTATGGTTCAATCTCTCCTATGAACTCCTAAATCTTATTGTGCTTGCAATCTATTTCTTAAGTTAAACATTACTAGGGATACGCGACCACTCTCTCTCATCGGTCCTCAATAACATTTAAACTCACTTATGACCTCAAGCTAGAACTCCCGTCCTCCCTGAGATCCCTCACTACATCAGAATGTCCATTATTAACACGAACGTAAGCAAAAAGGGACGATCTCCGCCATTTATAACCATTTCATGATATCCCATCTCTATCATGATAACATAACCCGCCAATCACTTCAATTCTATATTTCTTTCATTACTAAGAGAGGCATCCCATCCTCCTGAATTAGTTTAACATAGGCCCGCAAGTTCCTATTCGACCTAGGGCCCTATTCCCTTAATCTAATATCATAACCCTCCATATTAAGACCATTAAGAAAGCCCCTAAGAATAAAACTCCAAAAGAAAAGGGGAAGAAAGAACTCCAAATTTTGGGCTAAAAACAGGGGACCGATCGATCGGGCCTAGACCCATGATCGACCGCGGGTCGAAATTTTGCATACGAAGAAATGCAGTAGGCTTTTCCCCTAAGGTGTGATCGACCGGTCCCCTGGGCGCGATCGATCGGCCATACCAGTTATCTTGGCCGATTTTCCCATTTTTAGCAAACCCTAAATCCTCAAACACCCAAATATCATCACCAAACTCCCAAATTTTCAACCCAATAACATCATGAACTTGAAAACTCATCTTACATCTCATCCCAACAATTTATGTGTAATCAACCCATGTATAAACATTGATTTCAAGATTTATACCCAAAAATCTAGGTTTTGATATTTATACCCAAAATCTAGTTCTTTAACCCACAAATTCTGAAATCAAATACACAAATGGCTTATTTAGCAAGATTAAACACTTGCCTCAGATTTGTAGAGGTTGGATCGTCCTCGATGTCACATTTTGGCCGGAGATCCCAAGATTTTTCTCCTCTCTCTCTTCTTTTCTTCTACTTTCCTTCTTCCTTTTTCTCCCTAGGACTTTTTCTCTCTTTCTCTCAAATGAGAAGGCTTGATCCGTAAGCCTCTTAAATCCCTTAAAACACAAGTCCCAGTTCTAATTGTTAATACACACTTTAAATGACTCGTTTACTCCAATTCGAGTCAAACTGACTTAAAGATATTTCGGAGCCGAAATAAAACCCAATGACAGTCATTTTGACTATCTTGACCCTTCCGGGATCGATGGTACACTCAAAATAATCATCAGGAATACTTTAAACAGTTCTCTATTTTTGGACTTCAATTCCCAAATTTTAAAATTCTCCAATTTATTTAAATTTATTTTCCCAAAAATTTAATTTCTCAATGTCCAAAGTCAAGGGTTGTTACATACTTCCCCCTTACAAAAATTTTACCCGCGAAATTTTAAGATATGCCTAGGACCTCAATCTCATCTAGTCCTTACATCAATCCTCAGGATCACTATACCGATCCTTACTAGTTCTCACGTCGAACCATATAAATTTTTGAAACAAACTACTACCCAGGGCGCCCATACACCCCGTACCCGAGCTCCACTCGTATAATTATAATCAGGCTTCATTAGCCTCCAATCGTGATATAACCATCACCAATATAATCTATAACAACATATTAATTATATAAAAGTTTGAAAATTCCCAATGGTTGAACTCCTCTCAATTCCTGATGCTAGCTACCTTCGTGCGGTGGAGGTCTCGCAAGCGAAATCCAAACAAGGAACCCTCCCAATACACTACTGTGTAGCTAGGTCGGGGATTGAGATTAGTTGAACCAGGGTTAAGGTTTTAGAAAATATTTTCATATTTTAGATATTGCCTAAAGGCCTATGCAATAATATAATATAAAACAAATCCATGTCTTTTGACATGCCAAGCAAACACCTTATGTTTAAGACGCAAGGCCTCAACAAATACAACAGTCTAACCAATACCTAGTTCTCAAACTAGCACAACTATGAGCTAAATTATCCGCTCAACATAAATCTACTAAACTCTAAACCTCTCAGCTATACTAATCCCATGAATTGCATCAAAGCATTTGCCACGAGGTAAGTCCTCCTCTCATAGGATTACTAAAATTACACTCCCTAACCCATCCATAAGACAATGACCTTATAGTCACTACTCAACAAACCTCAACATTTCGCACTCTTGGAATTCAATATTATAACCCTCGACTATCTCCTCACGAGATGATTTATTTTCTCAAAAGATGCCCTACAAAGGCCATACTTACTCACTCCTTCCTCTAAGGAAATTCTATACACCCTAACGGTGTAGCGGCTAACCGCACAATATACCTAACGCGCGACGTTGCTAGTATCACACAAAGCATGACTTAAACCCAAAGGAAGGTATTTTACCTTATACTTCCATAATCCAATGGTTTCACCCCGTCCTTGAACCTCAACTCAGGGTCCTCTACTTCTTCCAGGACAATCATTACTCCGAAACCTATTTCTCCACAAGAGAAACATCTTCCTCAAAATCCTTACTAACCATTTTGAAGGACAAAATGCGATTACAACTACCAAAATCTCCCTCAGTGCTACTCAATGAACCTGAGTCTCTAATTTCTTTCTCCCTCATCCCAGAAGGCGATACTCCTGATATTGGGACAACTCCACCTACCTCACATCCATAAGAGTCACCAACACCAGGTTTCCTAATAAAGGTTGACGGGTTTCTCAATCTAAACCTCCCAAGGACTACACTACATGCCTCTCCTCAGACTTACCTTACTAAGTCCAAGATTCGCCATTCGAGTAATTCTCCCTTTCTTACTCAACCACCGATAGGTCACCCTGAACCACTGCTAGAGTTCTCTTTCTTATTCCCGCCTGAACGGAGGAAAACAAATACCTCCAATCAAAGTATACCCAAGATCTGTTATGGGTATTATATCTCTAATCTTGTCCTTTCCTAGACGACATAATCTAGGCGACGTCTGAAACGAAAGCAACTGTTATCATAACGTCGATCAAGTGAATACACTTCACAGAAGAAGATAACGCAGTGAACACAACAATCCTAATAGTAGGGATTTATATCAAGAATTTTAACGGAAGAACGCAGAAAACCCGCACAGATCCTAAAGACTCTAGAACCTGATGCTCTGATACCACCTGTAACACCCCACTTAAAATAATAATGGGTGGCCAGCCCTATACTACATTAAATCAGGAGTCTCAGATGGCTCAGTCTCAACATTAACTGTCGGTACAATTATAATATAGGACTAACAGCCCGATATCATATAAACGAGATGTTAAAATTAAATAATACATAAAACAGACAACAAACCACACTATAAACTACTAACGAAGAAAAGAAAGATACATACAAGAACTATGAGAAATGAAATGCTAGAATAAAATGAAATAAATAACTATAGTGGAATATACCACAAAGAAGTAAACCCGAATAAGATGTCGGGTCATAGCCAATACAATAACTGAAATGAAATAAATATACACATCTATAAATATCCCTTGGGTATAAACCCGTTATACAACATGAATCCTACTTAGATTTTTGAAGAAGTAGGAAGCTACTACAATCTAAGTCCTGCAACAGTCCGCACCTGTCACGGCTCCTAGGACTCTGGGTAGAAGGTCATCCAGCATCCATACGGTAGGACACCTGTAGTAATATATATATATATATATATATATATATATATATATATATATATATATATATATATATATGCAGGAGAGAAAAGTAAACAGGTCAGAGCCCGAGTGTGAAAAATATTTAGCAAGTGTGTTAACCGTGCATAATAAATATCGATGCACTTATTTCATAATTAAAACGGAATCCCACTCTCGTGAAACCCAACTCGCCTCTCATCTAACAGCGCGCACCTATTCGCGTCCTGAAATTTTAGTTAAATTACCCCCATTTATAAGGACAACCTAACTTAACATAGGCCCAGCCTATACCCACGAGATCTGCCATCCTATCATAAACCAAGAATCCACTCTTTCTAAACACACTTAATTATTTTTACAACATGTATGCCATACTAGGCTTAATGGATTTAGGTTTATAATTTAATCAATTATAATTCTTAATACGTTACCCATATACATTGGGTATAATCATATGATTTAATTACTAAGTAACATGCATACAAATTATTATTGACAAAACTTCTCTCTAATCTCAACACTACACTACGTTTCATGCATGGGGTGTCTCGCAAAGCGAAATCCAAACAAGGAACCACCTTGTTACACTACTCCTTGACAATGTCGATCCTAGAGATCCATTATGCCATACATGCGATATTACCTTACTACAACTACTAAATTTAGATTACAATATGAAAACAACTTAAAATCTCCAATAATATCCTTGGGATGATGTAACCGAAATATTCCTTAAATGCGATACATCAACCCCCATCAATCTAGTACATCATAATCATCCAAGATGTACTCCACAAAGATTCCATATCCTTTCATCTATAGGATATATAAATATATTTATATGCATTTATTCTAACTATATATATATATATATACAATCATCCATTCCCATAGCCAAGTGTACATACCACATATGATGTACAATGACCATCAACATAATATATCTGGCTGTATATATCGCCGATAAAACTGCATCATGCTATCATCTTCCAGGTCATTACTCATATACCATCCTGGGGACCACGGTCGGTCTCAATATCACCGACATCGGAGCCATACACACACACACGACGTCCCGAGAAGCGGCCATAGCTCCTAACTGGTCAATGAGACTAGACATACCCACCACGCCCCACCCCGAAAATATAAATCACATAATAACACACTGGATGACTATGACCTGGGGACTATCCACACCCTCCTCCTTGAGCCAGGATGCTCACCCTCTGCCCAAAAACTTCCCAATGATAGCATGAGCGGGGCCTGCTTAACCGCATAAGTATATATATCATTCACATGCACAATATATATATACATCCATATGATCCCATCATATGATCAAACATTAAACCATCACATACGGTTTAGATATTCATACCATGTATATCCACAACATAAATATATCCATATATTCATATCTATATAGATATTTATACATATATTCACATATCCTTATATCTATATATACAAACTAATTCTCGTTCATATGTAGAAGATATATATATATATATATATATGCACTCGGCTATACGTATACACAATCCTCAATATACAAGTCATCACCACAAACTCATTTAATTTACCTCGATATGTGAATACAATCCCTCACTTGAAGCATATTCATCCATTTTCCAATGATGAATAGTCTCCCAAACAACATACGGATATATATATTTATCCAACATTAGGGTTATCACCCAAAGTTTAGTGTAGGAAACCATCACTACACATACCAACTATATCCGAGAGCACATTGAAGAATCTAGTAATAATTTCAACTATTGGTATACACATAACTAATAGTCTATAAGCCTCAAGATCAATCTTACATTCATCAAATAATCCCATTTCTTAGGGAAAATACCTGTTGTAAATCACACACCGATAAACAACATCTACCCCAACTAGATTTACACACTCTACTCTAGCTGGTAATATGATCCCATCACTCTCGATTTCGACTATGGTTCAATCTCTCCTATGAACTCCTAAATCTTATTGCGCTTGAAATCTATTTCTTAAGTTAAACATTACTAGGGATACGCGACCACTCTCTCTCATCGGTCCTCAATAACATTTAAACTCACTTATGACCTCAAGCTAGAACTCCCGTCCTCCCTAAGATCCCTCACTACCTCGGAATGTCCATTATTAACACGCACATAAGGAAAAAGGGACGATCTCCACCATTTATAACCATTTCATGATATCCCAGCTCTATCATGATAACATAACCCTCCAATTACTTCAGTTCCATATTTCTTTCATTACTAAGAGAGGCATCCCATCCTCCTGAATCAGTTTAACATAGGCCCGCAAGTTCCTATTCGACCTAGGGCCCTATTCACTTAATTTAATATCATAACCCTGCATATTAAGACCATTAAGAAAGCCCCTAAGAATAAAACTCCAAAAGAAAAGGGGAAGAAAGAACTCCAAATTTTGGGCTAAAAATAGGGGACCGATCGACCGGTCCCAGACCCCCGATCGACCGCGGGTCAAAATTTTGCCTACGAAGAAATGAAGTAGGCTTTTCCCTTAAGGCGCGGTCGACCGGTCCCCTAGGCGTGATCGACCGGCCATACCAGTTATCTTGGTCGATTTTCCCATTTTCAGCAAACCTTAAATCCTCAAACACCCAAATATCATCACCAAACTCCCAAATCTTTAACCCAATAACATTATGAACTTGTAAACTCATCTTACATATCATCCCAACAATTTATGTGTAATCAACCCATGTATAAACATTGATTTCAAGATTTATACCCAAAAATCTAGGTTTTGATATTTATACCCAAAATCCATTTCTTTAACCCACAAATTATTAAATGAAATACACAAATGACTTATTTAGCAAGATTAAACACTTGCCTCATATTTGTAGAGGTTGGATCGCCCCCGATGTCTCATTTTGGCCGGAGATCCCAAGATTTTTATCCTCTCTCTCTTCCTTTCCTCTTCTTTACTTCTTCCTTTCTCTCCCTGGGGATTTTTCTCTCTTTCTCTCAAATGAGAAGGCTTGATCCGTAAGTCTCTTAAATCCCTTAAAGCACAAGTCCCAGTTCTAATTGTTAATACACACTTTAAATGACTCGTTTACTCCAATTCGAGTGATACTGACTTAAAGATATTCCGGAGCCGAAATAAAACCCAATGACAGTCATTTTGACTATCTTGACCCTTCCTGGATCATTAGTACCCTAAAAATCTTCATCCGGAATACTTTCAAAAGTTCTCTATTTTTGGACTTCAATTCCAAAATTTTAAAATTCTCCCATTTGATTAAATTTTATTTTCCCAAAAATTTAATTTCTCAGTCTCCAAAGTCAAGCGTTTTTACAGATAGTTAATGGTTTGGGTTAGTGTTCACCACCTTCACCCATTAATACCCGATAAGAACCGTCACGATCCATTAATTTAAGTAAATAAGATTTATTGTTAAGACTTATAAATATTTAATATAGATTAACATTAATTTAATCATATTTTTTTTACTAAATGAGAGAGTTACTGATGATAATGAATTAATGAGTCTATTTGTGTTTAAAAATGAGCTAATATGTCAACTTGTATACAATTCAAAATAATTCAATATTTTAATGGGTAATAATGGGTGAACATGGCATGACACGTTAAAATAATGGTTTTGATTTGAATATGGTTTTTCACAACATAAAAAAAATACTTGTTTAGACATGAACCCGATAAGTCCTGACCATGATAAAAATAGGCACGAACACAACTCGACATGACCCGTTGCCAAGTCTATCGGGAACCCCATTTCCATTATTCCTTTCTAAGAAGACTGGGCACTACTTCTTCCAATGTGCACACCATTTTCATATATAACAATTTCATTTCGGCTTCTTACCTGCTACCTAAGGATTAAAAGAAATTAATGGCCACGGGTTATGCATGAGACTCTCCCTTCTTCTTCTTCTTCTTCTTCTTCTTCTTCTTCTTCTTCTTCTTCTTCTTCTTCTTCTTCTTCTTCTTCTTCTTCTTATTATTATTATTATTATTATTATTATTATTATTATTATTATTATTATTATTATTATTATTATTATTATTATTATTATTATTATTATTATTATTATTATTACCTTGTAGAATAGAAGAAGATGGTCCTTTCTCAGCAACCTGAACCACACCCTTATGTTTTGTGATATTCTCAGCATCTTGGAGTTTTTTAAGCACTTGGGTGAGAGAATAATCAAACTTGTTCATAGAATAAGGTAAAACTATATAAAGAACTCCAGTAGTGATTGAAGAAAAAAATCGACCTAGATTTCCCCACCGATTTTTTATTCAAGAACCTCCAACTCTCCCAAGATGGACATCATCTTAAAAATGTGCTCGCATATATGAGTACCATTTAAAATCTTTGTGTTAACCATCCTTGCCATATCATCAAATCTTACAGGACGATTTTGATCCTCAAACATATCCCTCGAGTTCAGAATCATATCCTAAGATCTTGATATGTGTTAATGATAGGGTTGAAACACATTGGTATAAAGGCCAATATGTAGCAACGAGCCATCTGATCAGCCTTTTCCACCTCTAATAAGCTTGGACACCCCTTTCAAGCGCCTCCTTATCGAGTTTGGCAACGCAGATTTCAGTCAAAACAAACTTATAGTCCTCAGTAGTTAGGAAAATGTCCATCTTTCTTTTTGAGTCAATATAGTTCATTCCAGTAAGTTTGTGAAGAGTTTATTTTGAAATCTAATAACCATAAATTTTGAAAATGGAATTATTTCAAAATATACACATGAGACTTAACATCGGTTTAGCATTCCTCTACCGCTAGATAAATTAAATCCCGTTGAACATCCTAGTTCCCAAATGAAGTGATATTTCTCTATAGGATATTAAATCACTCCACCATCAATTAGACAAAAAAACTCATTTTTTAATTATATACTCCAGATAGTTCAAGAACTTTTGTTCAACATAATTGAATAGTCAGCATCTTTTGGTCCCTCGCCTAATGACAGTGACTCTTATAGGGAGCATACCATTAATTGTGTTTAAGTGTATACCATCGGTTCTGTCACAACCCCGTCCCAAAATAGCAGTGGGGAACAAGGGTCTTGACATGCCACCAAGGCAATATATATTCTGACTTAAATTGTTTCCTTAATTAAATGCAACGGAAATACAATTACATGGTTATGAATCGTAAAATACTAAAATTAAAGGAATTACATGGTTTCCTTAACACTCAATTCATCATATCCATAAAAGTGGCTGGTGCATTAGTCAGTCAAAATGGCATCACAAAAATTCATAGTGGCCATATCTAGTACGAAAAGCTGATTTCAAAATATCACCCTCCTTAATATTCAATTGGTGATAGCTTGACTAAGGTCAATCTTATAAAATACTTACACACCTTGCAGTTGGTCAAACAAATGATCTATACGAGATAAGGGGTATTTATTCTTAATGGTCACCTTATTTAGTTCACAATAATCTATACATAACCTCATCGCCCCATCCTTCTTTTTAACAAGTAACACTGGAGCACCCTAAGGGGATACACTTGGTCTAATGAAACCCTTATCTAACAGATCTTGTAATTAACCTTTTAATTCCCTTAGTTCTAAAGGTTCCATGCGATAAGGTGGTTTTGAGATTGATATAGTTCCAGGAATAAGGTAAATTGTAAAATTTATTTCTCTACTAGGAGGAAGACTGGGTAAATCATCTGGAAAATGTTTAGCTATGGTAATATCTTCTAAACTAGGCTCTTTTGTTTACAAATCAATAATGTAAGGAATCCTTGACATCCCTTGTTAAGAAAACTATAAGCTTGCATTGTAGAGATAATATGTATGGGAGATAGGATGCTAGTTCCTTCAAAGCTAAATTCTGGATGGTTAGGAATTTGGAAAGTAACTCTCTTCTCAAAACAATCTACCTTATCATGGTACGATGCTAACCAATCCATCCCCAGAATGACTTCAAAGTCTCTTATGTCTAAAACTATCAAATCAGTGAATAGTTTATGACTACTAACATCTATAAGGCAAGACTTATATACTAATGTTCCCGTCAATAACTCACCCGAAAGAGTAGAAACGTGTATGCTATGATTCAAGGTTAAGGAATATTAGGAAAGCGATTAACAAAATGTACAGACACAAATGAATGGGTAGAACCAGAATCTATTCAAACTTGAAAAGGTTAAGCACATACAGAAAGTGTACCTGACACTACTGCATTAGAAGCCTTTGCATCGGAAAGATTAAAAACACTACCTTGTCTTACATGATCCTTGTTGTCATTAAAGGTCTTTGTTGGCGCCTTCCCTTTGTTAGGGAAATCTTTCATTTATGTCCCTTTTGGCCACACCCAAAGCAACTTGCCGTCTCTAAGTAACACGGTTGCCCTCTATGAATGTTACCACATCGTTGGCATCTATCAACATTAAAGGGTTTGTTTACTAAATGATTTACTATATTAGGCATAGTCCTAAAGGGGTGTTATTGGGGCTCCTTCCTCTTTGTTCTCCAAACTTCCTTTTCACCTCTCCAACCAGATTATATTTTTCACTATCCTTCTCAGCTACTGTTGCCCTAGCCACCACGTCATTATATGATGTTAACTTCAAGATGGAAATTCTACAACGAATATTCAACCTCAAACCACGTTCAAACTTCTTAGCTTTTAAAACATCAGTTATCACAACATGAGGTGAAAAACAGGATAACTCAGTAAAATTTGCCTCATATTGACTAACCGTTATATTTCCTTGAACCAAACTCATGAAGTTAGCTGCTTTTTGGTCTTGCACCATTTCAGGAAAGTATTTCTCATAGAAGATCACCAAGAAGTCATTCCAACCTATGGGATTATTCCTTTCCCCGTGTATTCTCTTAGTCATTCTCCTCCAGTGTTCGGCTTCACCTTCTAACATGAATGTTCCAAATGAAATCCCTTGTTCATCTCTAAACTTAATAACATCGAATATCTTTTCCATTTGCATCACCCAATTTTCTGCTTCGGTGGGGTTAGAAGTACCTTTAAAAGATGGAAGGTTCAACTTCTTGAACTGTTCAATAGTACACCTACTTAGTTCAAGATTCCTTGGTGCTCCATTATTCACTTGATGCTCTATAATTCTTGATAGACTTTCAATTGCCTTGTATGCACCTTCCAGTCCTTCCATATTTGAACCACAAGTTCCCGCACTTGATCTCGTCGTGGTCATTTTCTACAGTCATGGCCAAACATATGACGTATTATACTATCTCAAGATTGAAATTTAGAAGAACAATTATATATAAACAATTATATGTAGACTGTAAGACATATGGTGGATTATCACATAAGTTAGATACTTAATCCTATATCCTATGTATGGAAACTTGGGATATATAACGTTCAAAACTTATGTTCCGTAGTCTATGGTTCATAACCTATGCTCTGATACCACCTCTGTCACGACCCCAACCCAAAATAGTAATGGGGAACGAGTGTCTTGACATGCCACCAAGGCAACAAATATTCTGACTTAAATTGTTTCCTTAATTAAATGCAACGGAAATACAATTATATGGTTATGAATCGTAAAATACTGAAATTCATTGAATTACGTCATCAGAGCTTTCTAAAAGGAAACTTCATTTATATTACAAGTAACAACGAGTTACAACTTAAAACGAAATTTAAAACTTATTATAAGAGAGCCAAACATGCACTATATGATATAACAAACTTTTTAATTAAAATAACAAAAAGAGCTCTAAAAGCTGAATCTTCCTTATAGTCCTTTTACGTTCCCTCCCAGCCTACTTATTTCCTTAAAAATGGATGGTAATACAACATCAGCTAAAATCGGAGTGAGGTTCAATCTTTAGAAATTCCAAGGTTTTGTTCAGAAAATTGATACCTATTCAAATCCAAAGAGTAGACAGATACATATATGGATAGGAATTTATCATATAAAATTTGAGATAATAGTATATAAAAATGAATAGCACAGAATATAACATATACGATAAATCAATTTGCAATATATTTTTCTTTCAATCATATCATTTTAATGGCCAAGTACACTCTAATACCGTATTCTTCTACCATGTTACTCCCCGGTAGTTGAGGGTCAATTGAACTTGTTTGTCACAATGCCTTATTTAGGGCATACCAATGATAACCCATTTGAGAAGGTCAGTCAGTAAGAGAGGTACCTTAGGCCGAATCTTATTTCCAATAAAAATATCATTTTCAAAACTCTTTTGAATTGGTATGTCTATATGGACAAATATAAACATATCACAAGGAATCAATCATCGGTATCAGAAGAATTTTGAGAATAAAATTAGTTCACAAAATATATATAGTTTGCATAATATCATAAAATTAAAATGCACAGGAATGTCAGAGTACTCACTTAGAACAGAAGATCAAAGTTGCAGATATTAAGTCTTGGATCACTTCGTTAATATGAAACTTCTTCTTAAACTTACAGAACTCCCTCTTGAGATATCACTCTTTCTTACTATAGTTATCCAAGAAATGGTATGAGTTCAAATGATCCTGAAGGTTTTATTTATAGTTTTCCAAGAATTTCACGGCACTGACACTTGTCTAGCTGACCATGCCTTTACAACGGCGAGTCGGCGTTGAGGTGTCGTGCAACGGAGGGGTCTTGCAGCCTTATTTCACCGAGAAGTGACACCTATTTTAGCTCTCTTGGTAACGACAACACGTGTTTTAACTTTATCTATATGGATGACATGTTTAAGCGCTAGGTGTCAAGCATGAGGGGGAAAGGTGTTAAGGGTATAATGGTCATTTTACATATGAAGGGCATTTTTGTAATTTCACACTATATATTTTCAATATTTCTTAAAGGTCCATGAAAATATTTATTTACAAAATGGTACTTTTTATGTTTTAATTTTAGTCCCTGAAACTTTCTTAATTAAAATGAAGTCCCTAAAGTCTCATAAAATTACGTTTTCTACCCCGAAACTTATCATTTAGCTTAGGATATTCTATAAGACTTTGATTTAATCCATTTTGATGAAGAAGGAAGTTATTTCAAAGTGTTTAAGTCGTCCAAACCAGCCTCCCCTTCCAACCAATCAAAATACAACACATGGTGTGGTAATAAGACGGAATACTACTTAAAGGATGGACAAATTTGACCTTATTTCGTAATTTCGGTATAACTTCTTGCTCGGGCCTTTGTTTAACACACCATTTCTCGTGTTACAAACCTAATTCATATATCCACAAATTTTTACTTTTTACCTCAAGTCAATTGTTATATTATAATGGTGAAAACTAGTCTCCAATATGAACATTCCTATCGAAAACTTTAAAATTTTATGTTTGTAACTAATTTGATATTTCATGATTTATGAAGGGAGGATTAGACTAAAAATAATAAATTAACATTATACATATAAAATATGAAATAATACAAAATCTAAAACAAACTATATATGAACATACAAAAGTGGGATTATTACATCCTACGCTCCTTATAAAAAGTTTGGTCCCCAAACTTTACTTTCATTAATTTCCAAACAAGTATGGATATTTCTCCTTTATTTCATCTTCCCACTCTCTTGTTGCTTCTTCAATGGAATGATTACTCCATAACACTTTGACCAATGAAATTACCTTGATTCGTAATATTTGATCTTTATGGTCTAAAATTTCTATCGGATGCTCAATGTATGGCAAATCTTCTCTAACTGGAAGGGATTCATAACTTAGGATATGTGTTGGATCTGGGACGTATTTCTTCAATATTGACACGTGAAATACACTATGCATACTAGCAAGTTCAGGGGGTAAGGCTATTCTATATGCAACAGCTCCTATCCTTTCAAGGATTTCAAAAGGTCCTATGCATCGTGGACTCAATTTCCCTTTCTTTCCAAATAGGATTACTCCCTTTGCTGGTGATACTCGCAAGAACACACAATCTCCTCTTTGGAATTCTAACTCTCGGTGTCGATTGTCAGCATAACTCTTTTGACGGCTTTGAGCGATTCGAAGTCGGTATTGTATCAATTTCACTTTCTCTATGGTGATCTGAATCAATTCTGGTCCCAATAATTTTCTTTCTCCAAATTCTACCCAACATGTAGGGGAATGGCACCTTGTACCATAGAGTGCTTCATACGTAGCCATTTGAATACTTGTTTGATAACTATTATTATATGCAAATTCCACTAACGATAAATGATCATCCCAATTCCCTTTCAGATCAAGTACACATGCCCTAAGCATGTCCTCTAAGGTTTGAATGGTTCTCTCTTATTGTCCATCTATTTGAGGATGAAAAGCGGTGCTAAAATTTAATTGTGTTCCAATGGATGCTTGTAGGCTTTTCCAAAAGTGAGACACAAATCTAGGGTCACGATCAGAAACAATTGAAACTGGGGTTCCATAAAGCTTAATAATTTCTCGCACGTACAACTTAGCTAACTTTTCTAAAGAATGGGAAATCTTAATGACAAGAAAATGACCAGATTTAGTTAACCTATCAATAATTACCCAAATAGAATCATTACCATTTGAACTCCTTGGTAAACCTGTCACAAAATCCATAGTGATATGTTCCCACTTCCACTCAGGGATAGGTAGGGGTTGTAGTAATCCTGGTGGCTTTCGATGTTCAGCTTTTACTTGTTGACAAATCAAACACTGAGATACAAATTTGGCTATCTCCCTTTTCATGTTATTCCACCAAAATACTTTTCGAAGATCCCTATACATCTTTATACATTCCGAATGAAATGTGAATCTTGAGTAATGACTTTCCTCTAAAATTTGCCTCTTTAGTTGATCATCACATGGCACACACACTCTATTTTCACACCTAAATATATCATCTCTTATCGCAAATTCAATCCTCCTTCCTTCAATAACTTCTTCACTAATCTTCTTCAATTGTGGGTCATTTACTTGTGCAATATTGATCATTTCCATCAACATGGGTTGTACTTGTAAGTTAGCGATTATTCCTCCTTTGATATAAATAGGTACATCTATTTCCATACTTCTTAAATCTTTCAATAGAGATTTCTTTCTTGTCATAAGACATTCTAAATTTGGTGTAGACTTCTTACTTAAAGCATCAGCTACTATATTTGCTTTCCGTGCGTGATAATGAATATTTAAATCATAATCCTTCATCAATTCTAACCACCTCCCTTGTCTCATGTTTAACTCTTTTTGAGTAAAGATATATTTCAAACTCTTATGATCGGTATAAATCTCACATGTCTCACCATAAAAATAATGTCTCAAAATCTTAAGAGAAAAAATTACAGCTCCTAATTCTAGGTCATGGGTTGGATAATTTTGCTCATGTGGTTTTAACTGTCTCGAGGAATAAGCTACTACTTTTCCATTTTGAAATAGCACACATCGCAAACCATTTTTAGAAGCATCATTATAAATCACAAATCCCCCTGTCCCGGAAGGAATAGTCAAAATTGGGGCAGTTACTAATCGATTCTTAAGTTCTTGGAAACTATTCTCAACTTCCTCAAACCATTCATATTTCACCTTCTTTTGGGTTAATCTAAATAGGGGTTTGGCAATACTAGAAAATCCTTCGACAAATCTTCGATAATAATCTGGTAATCTAAGAAAACTACGAATCTCTATCACATTAGTTGGTCTAGGACAATCCATTATAGCTTTAATCTTTTGAGGGTCAACCGACACTCCCTCCTTGGAAATGACATGTCCTAGAAAAGAGACACTAGAGAGCCAAAACTCACACTTTTTTAATTTCGCATATAATTTTTATTTCCTAAGGATTTGTAATATAGTCTCTAAATGCTTTTTGTGTTCCTCAATACTTTTGGAATAAATAAGGATGTCATCAATAAAAACAACCACACACAGATCCAAATATTTCCTAAACACTCTATTCATCATATCCATAAAAGTGGTTGGTGCATTAGTCAGTCCAAATGGCATCATAAGAAATTCATAGTGACCTTATCTAGTACGAAAATCTGATTTCGAAATATCACCTTCCTTAATCTTCAATTGCTGATAGTCTGACCTAAGGTCAATCTTAGAAAATACTTGCGCACCTTACAGTTGGTCAAACAAATAATCTATACGAGGTAAGGGGTATTTATTCTTATTGGTCACCTTATTTAGTTCACGATAATCTATACATAACCTCATCGTCCCATCCTTCTTTTTAACAAGTTACACTGGAGCACCCTAAGGGGATACACTTGGTCTAATGAAACCCTTATCTAACAGATATTGTAATTGAACTTTTAACTCCCTTAGTTCTAAAGGTGCCATGCGATAAGATGGTTTTGAGATTGGTATAGTTCCAGGAATAAGGTCAATTGTAAACTGTATTTATCTTCCAAGAGGAAGACTAAGTAAATCATCTGGAAAATGTTTAGCTATGAGAATATCTTCTAAACTAGGCTCTTTTATTTTCAAATCAATAGCACTTGCAAGGAATCCTTGACATCTCTTCTTAAGAAAACTACAAGCTTGAATTGTAGAGATAATATGTATGGGAGATAGGATGTCAGTTCCTTCAAAACTAAATTCTGGATGGTTAGGAATTTGGAAAGCAACTCTCTTCTCAAAATAATCTACCTTATCATTGTACGATGCAAACTAATCCATCCCCAAAATGACTTTAAAGTCTCTTCTATCTAAAACTATCAAATCAGCGAATAGTTTATTACTACTAATATCTATAGGGCAAAACTTATATACGAATGTTCCCGTTAATAACTCACGTGAAGGAGTAGAAATGTGTATGCTATGATTCAAGGGTTCAGGAATATTAGGAAAGTGATTAATAAAACGTACAGACACAAATGAAGGGGTAGAACTGGGATATATTAAAACTTGAAACGGTTGTGGATATAGAAAGTGTACCTGACACTACTACATTAGAAGCCTTTGCATCGAAAAGATTAAAAACACTACCTTGTCTTCCATGATCCTTATTGTCATTAAAGATCTTTGTTAGCGCCTTCCCTTTGTTAGGGAAATCTTTCATTTATTCCCCTTTTGGCCACACCCAAAGCAACTTCCCATCTCCAAGTAACATGGTTACCCTCTCTGAATATTACCACATCGTTGGCATCGATCAACATTAAAGGGTTTGTTTACTAAAGGTTGTCCTATATTAGGCATAGTCCTAAAGGGGTGTTATTGGGGTTCCTTCCTCTTTGTTCTCCAAACTTCCTTTTCACCTCTCCAACCTGATTATATTCTTCACCATCCTTCTCAGCTATTGTTGCCCTAGCCGCCACGTCAATATATGATATCAACTTTGATGATGCTGTGATTTAGCATCACCGGATAAGTGATAATGAGCTCAAACAGTAGTAGCCATGGAAGCCATAGATATGCATAAGTGTTTAAGTATGTAGAAGGGGATGAGTATAAGAGGAAGAAAGACAATGATGTATAGTGGTTCAGCCAATTAGGCCTACATCCACTGTGAGCGTGTGATCCTCTAAGTATGGGCACTAATGGCCTTGGATACAATGCACATAAGCTCCCTCTCTCTCTCTCTCTACTATGTATTTAAGCAGGTTTGTAGCTAGGGTTTTTACCATGAAATCCCTCTGTGGGGTTGTAGGTGACAAGTATATATAGGTCTTGGGGGGTGTAGTATACCCCCCAAGTAAGCATGGTGCATGTGAATGATGATCTAACAAATCCCCTATTGACACCTGTAGATGCCAAATGATGACATAATATTCCCTCACGTGAGGGTGTGATTCGGTTATAACGGTCTGCCACGTGTCATGTGAGCCCGACGCGCACTGTTCCACGCGTCTCCCAAACCACGCGCTGTCATGATGTCACCCTCGGCCTATGAGCCGAGGCCGAGGGCAAAGTTTCTTCCGGTAGTGAGCCTGGCTTGATTCTGGCCTCGTACTGTCGTACCCTCGTAGGGTCGTCCAGAGCCTGGGGAAGGGTCGGCCCCTTGTAGGGTCGTCTAGAGCCTGGTGGAGGGTCGGCCCCTCGTATGGTCGTCTGGGCATGGTGGTGGTCAGCCGGGGCCTGGTGAAGGGTCGTCCCCTCGTAGGGTCATCCGTATTGGAGGTAATCCTCGTCCAGGCTGAGGGTATAAACGGGTATATCAATCACCCCCCAGCCCTTAGCCATAGGTGTCATCGAGATGGCTGAGGGATATTTGCTGAATTTGAGACGCGTGTGATCAGTTAGGTGAGTGACACCTGTGCAGGTACTCATCGCTGTTCCAGTTTCCAAGGTAGGGAGGCTGCGCAGTGCGTATGGGGCCTTGTGCCCTAATTATACCTTTCTTTGGTAAATGGGTCCACTCATTACCAAAGTACTTAAGAGATTTTCAAACTCTCTCTCTTCATCTTCTTCTTCTTCGCGCCCAAGAATATTCTCTCTCTAGAACCAGTTCCCACTGCCATTTCAGCCTCCGATTTCCCAGGTTTCAGCAGCGTTCTTGCCCTCTTCTCATCAGGTAACCTCTTTCACCCAGCGTTTTCTTTTGCCTTCATTTCTGTTTATTTTTTAGGGTCGTAGGGCGGCACTTTCTTTTGAGTTACCCCATAGCTTTTTTCGGTGTCTTCTCCGGTCACTGGTTCTTCGAACGTTCTTGGCGAAAACCTTTGAGTTCTTTGTTTAATCCAAAGGTCAAACCTGGTCAATCCCCCAAGTGTTTGTGGTTGAATTAGCCAAGTCTAGTATAATTTCTCCAAGTGTAGGGTCTTCCCTTTAATGCTTAGGAGGCTTTACAACCTAGTGTCTGAATTCCCACCCCTGAGAGAAAAACTCTTTGCCGAGATCAGACGAATAGAGGAAGAGGAAGAGAGGAGACGAGGGGCCGACCCTAATTGGGTACGACCCATCTTTCCCATTCCTCTTGCCACCATAAGACCATCTGAACCCTCTGAGTCTTGTGGGTCGTCATCTCGTCCGGCCGATACTCCCAAACCAAGTGAAATGGACGAGAGAAACTCCTCTCCAACTGGTGCTGGAACTTCTGGTAGAAGGGACTCACCTGACCTTAGCCCAGGACGAGAGACTGAGGGTACAATCCCCTCTGAGGCTATCCCTGTGACAACCCTATCTCCCAACGCCTTCCAAGTGGCTTTTCCTCAGGGTCCTCCTGCAGGTGATGAGGAGGATGAGGACGACGATACAGATGATGAGGTTGATACCTCCCATGCCTCGTCTTTTATCTCCTCTGTTAGGGATAGGGACCTTCTGATATGGAGGCATATTTACGGAGTGCCATCTGGGGTGACTATGAGGGCTCCCTCTGATACCTAGAGGGTTTTTGAGGGAGAAGAGGGAGAGATTGCAGTCTACGAGCAAATGTTCAAGGTAGGTGTTAGACTTCCCTTCCATCCTGCTATTGTAAATATTCTGTCGGCTCTGGGCGTCTCCCCCTCTCAACTTCCACCCAACTCATGGAGGACGATTCTGGGTTACATTTCCCTGTGGAAAAACTCTTTTACTGATGAGACCTCGTCCGACGTATTCTTGGCCTGCTATAATATCACCTCTTCATCTAAACAGCCCGGATATTATGATCTAGGGGCGAGGAGTTCTGAGAAGAAACTGCTCCATGTAGCTCAAACTTCCAATCATGATTGGAAAAAAAGGTTCTTCTTCATATCTGGGGCATGGGAGAGCTCCACCGAGGCGTCCCCTTCTGCCGATGCTCCGAGGGTTCCTAACAGATGGTCTAACCCCTCCATGAAAGCTAGGTCAGACCCCGGACTTAGCTTGGAGGAGAGGGATATTGTTGAGTATCTGAGGGGACGAGGGAGAGAGGGTGAGATCCCAAAGTTCGAAGATTTGATGACCCCTCGCTTCCTTAAAGAAGCTGGTTTGAGGGTCGGCCCTCTGACAGAACTATGTGAGTTATACTGAACATTTTTCCTTCTTTACTTATTTTTGAAGTGTTCTCTCTTTATCTCTGAACTTTCCTGATTCATCGTATCCTTTTCAGGTCGTCCTGCAGGCATGTCAGATTACCTCTGGGATATGACTGCTCCAAGCCTTCTTGCTGGTCTAACAAAGAAGAAGGGGAAGGAGCCTCAGCAAGCTCCCAAGAAGACAAGGGCCTCAGGGCCGACAGTTGTTGAGCCGACAGCTGTTAGCCACAAAAGGAAGGAGCCTGAGGATCCAGTCGAGCCTCGTCCTGACCCTAAGACGAGGGCCAGGGCCGAGGCCTCTGAGGGTGCAACCTCTTCATCAAGCATGGGGGCCTTCTGGTCTCAAAATCTGTCCCATCTGAGGGCCGACCCCTCATCTCTTATTGCCAACCTGAGGGCAGCAAAGGCCTCGATGTTCTCTGCACCGTCGGCCTCTGACTTCGAGTTCTTGGCGAAGATGCCTCCAGCCAAAGTGTATGACTACGGTCTGCACTCCCTTGCTCAGGTATTGGCCCTAACCTTTAATTTCATTCTTTCACTAAGTGTTTCCTAGGCCCCCTTTGATATATCTTCATTTTTCTTGCAGTTTGTCTGTGCCTTCACCTCTGCCACCAAGTGGATGGCTGAGAATCAACAGAAATTCCATGAAGCCGAGAGGGCCATTCAACAAGAGGCTGACCTACGGACAGAGCTGGACACTGCGAGGGCCGAGCTCGAGAGCACAAGGACAGAGCATGATAGAGTCCTTGATGAGCTGACGAGGCAGCATGATGCCGATCTTCAGGCTAAGGACTTGTTGATCAAAGATAAGGACTTGTTGATCAAGGGCAAGGATGAGGCTCTGATCAACCTGGAGGCCCGTCATAAGACTGATCTAGAAGCAGCCATCAAGAAAGCTGAGGCTGATGCTGTGGAGGCATACAAGACTTCAGATGAATTTTAGGGCTTCGGCCTTGAATATCTGGAAAGGGGGATTAGGACGGCCTGCCGATGGGTCGTCCTCAAGTTTGGCGATGTCGTCTCCTCTGTTCGCCCATCACTGGAGGGTGTTCAACTGGACAACCCCCTAATTGCCGAGGCCCTCAACCAAGTGGAGGCCCAAGTCCAGATCGAGGGGGTCGGTACATCTGAAGATCATCCAGTGCTAGTAACTGAGGAGACCATCCCTATTGATGTTGAGGCCCTGCCCTCTGATGTCGTCCCCTAGGGTGGCTGCCTGTAACCCATACCCTTATTTTTGTACTTTTTGTTCAAAGGCCTTGTAAAAACACTTGATACTTATATTTGATTAATACCAGTCTCTTCCATATTTGCTGTCTTCCTTATTTCATTTTATTATGGCTTGCTCATTGTTGATGCTATTAACCCTTCCCTCGTCTTTTTTGAGGACCACCGTGGGGTCATCCCCTCTACTGGTCCCCATTATAGTCGAGGGATCAACTTTCCAATTTAATGGATTTTAAAGTCATCCCTCGTCTTTTTTGAGGACAGTGGAGGGGTCGTCCCCTCCACTGGTCCCCATTATAGCCGAGGGATCAATTAACCAAATTAATGGATTTTAATTTAGTCTTCCCTCCTCTTTTTTGATGACAGTGGAAGGGTCGTCCCCTCCACTGGTCCCCATTATAGCCAAGGGATCAACTAACCAAATTAATGGATTTTAATTTAGTCTTCTCTCGTCTTTTTTAAGGACAGTGGAGGGGTCGTCCCCTCCACTGGTCCCCATTATAATTTAGTCTTCCCTCGTCTTTTTTGAGGACAGTGGAGGGGTCGTCCCCTCCACTGGTCCCCATTATAGCCGAAGGATCAACTAACCAAATTAATGGATTTTAATTTAGTCTTCCCTCGTCTTTTTTGAGGACAGTGGAGGGGTCATCCCCTCCACTGGTCCCCATTATAGCCGAGGGATCAACTAACCAAATTAATGGATTTTAATTTAGTCTTCCCTCGTCTTTTTTGAGGACAATGGAGGGGTCATCCCCTCCACTGGTCCCCATTATAGCCGAGGGATCAATTAACCAAATTAATGCATTTTAATTTAGTCTTCCCTCGTCTTTTTTTAGGATAGTGGAGGGGTCGTCCCCTCCACTGGTCCCCATTATAGCCGAGGGATCAACTAACCAAATTAATGGATTTTAATTTAGTCGTCCCTCGTCTTTTTTGAGGACAGTGGAGGGGTCATCCCCTCCACTGGTCCCCATTATAGCCGAGGGATCAACTTTCCATGCATGCTAGGACTGACAACAGGATGAAGGAAACACTGATATTTCTCATTAATTTTCCAAGTGTTCTGGTGGATCAACCCTTCTTACAATTATGGCCTTTCAAGACCTTACAACACTACTGATAGTATTTCTTCAAATGATCTGCATTCCAGGGGTTCTTAAAGGTTCCCCCTCTAAGTTTTCTAGCCTGTAGGTCCCTGGGACAACTTCATCGATGACCCTATATGGGCCATGCCAATTAGGATGGAGCTTGTTGGGTTTCTGCCAAGTCTTTTTAAGAACCAAGTCTCCCACTGCAATAGGCTTCTGTTTCACCCTTTGGTTGTAAAACCTTGCGGTCCTCTGCTGGTAGGAAGCCTGCCTTATCTCAGCATCCTCCCTTCTTTCCTCAATCAAGTCCAAGTCAAGTCTCCTCTCTTCCGTATTTCCCTGGGGGTAGTACATTTGGACCCTGTGAGTGGGAAACTCGACTTCGGTGGGGATGACAGCTTCTGATCCAAAAGCCAACATGAATGGGGTCTCCCCGGTAGAGGTCCTTACTGTCGTCCTATATGCCCACAACACTACATATAACTCTTCAACCCATCTTCCTTTTTCCTCCTCAAGCCTCTTCTTAATCCCATCTAGGATTGTCCTATTCGTAACTTCGGTTTGCCCATTGGCCTGAGGTCGGCCTGGGGTGGAGAAAAATTGTTTGATACTTACCCTCTCACAGTACTTCTACAGAGAGGCATTCTTGAACTGGGTCCCGTTATCCGAGATGAGGGTGTTGGGTAGACCATATCTGCATATCACATTCTTCCAGATGAACTGGAAGGTCTTTTTCTCTGTGATCGTGACCATTGGCTCGGCCTCTACCCACTTTGAAAAGTAGTCAATTGCTATGATGAGGAACCGATAGTTATTGACTGCCCTCGGTAAGGGTCCTACCAGGTCAATCCCCCACACTGCGAACGGCCATGGGGACGTAATGGAGGTAAGAGGCTGATGGGGCTGGTGAGGAATGGTGGCAAATCTTTGGCACTTATCACACTTCTTTACATATGCTACGGTATCTTTCCCCAAGGTCGGCCACCAGTAGCCTTGGGTCACTACTCTCTTTGCCAAGGATCTTCCCCCAATGTGGCTTGAGCATGACCCTTCATGCACATCTCGCAAAATGGAAGGGACTTCTGAGGGATGTACGCACCTAAGTAAGGGGAGCAAAAACCCCTTTTTGTACAGCGTGTCTCCGATGACAGTGAACTTTGCAGCCCTGTATCTCAGCTTCTTCCTCTCTTGGCTTCCTTCTGGCATCTCTCCCCCTTTAATGTATCTGATCAGAGGGTCCATCCATGAAGGTTCTTGAGAAACATTCATGCAAATGCAAAGTGTTCCCTCGTCGTCTTCAATAGTTGGTCAAAGCAAGATTTCTACCGGGACTGTCCTCCTTATGCCTGTCCTAGTAGCTGAGGCCAACCTTGCAAGGGCATCAGTACGGCCATTGTCGAGCCTAGGTACCCTCTTGAATTTCGCTTCTTTAAATTCTTTCAGCAATGACCTCACCTTCCCAAGGTACCTAGCCATCCTCTCATCTTTGGCCTCATAGGCTCCTAGTATCTGATTCACCACCAGCCTTGAATCACTGTGAACCAAAATTTGGCCGACACTAAGAGATTTGGCTAAGGAAAGGCTAGCTATCAGGGCCTCATATTCAGCCTCATTGTTGGAAGCTTTAAAATTGAACCTCAAGGCGTACTCGATGTCTGTGCCGTCGGGTGCTGATATTATCAATCCAGCTCCGCTCCCGCTTTCGCAGGAGGACCCGTCGACGAAGAGACTCCACATGGTCTGTTCTTCAGAGAAATTTCCCTCAGAGAGGGATCCCTATCGGAAGATGTATCTTCCCTCTTCATTTTCAGCCACCTTTCTTCTAGCGGTGCTTGTCTCAGCCGTACATGCAGGAGGGTCGGTGAGCCTACCTTATTGGATGTCTGTCTCCCCGAGGGTCTCACCCTCGGCTTCATCGTTCTCCCAAGTAAACTCAGCCACGAAGTCTGCCAGCGCCTGCCCCTTAATGGCTGTCTTAGGCTGATACACAATGTCGAATTCCCCCAGCTCTATAGCCCAGGTCATTAGCCTTCCTGATTTTTCAAGCTTGTATAGGACCTGCCTAAGAGGAGAGTCAGTAAGGATGACCATAGTGTGGGACTGGAAGTACGGTTTCATCTTCCTTGAGTCATGGATCAAGGCATAGGCTAACTTCTCCATCCTCGGGTATCTTTGCTCTGCCCCCTGGAGTGCCTTGCTGTTAAAATATACGGGCTTCTGTATCCCGTCTTCGTCTCTTACGATTGCTGCACTGATAGCGGACTCTGAGACGGCGAGGTACACATAAAGTCGTTCACCCTGCACGGGTCGTGACAGCAGCAAGGGAGACCCTAAGTATGATTTTAGCTCCTTGAAAGCCTCATCACACTCTTCACTCCACTCGAAGGCCTTCCTGAGGATCTTGAAAAATGGTAGACACCTGTCTGTGGCCCTGGACACAAATCTGTTCAAGGCAGCTACTCTCCCTGTGAGCCTCTGAACGTCTTTAATGGATTTGGGGGTCTTCATCTCAATAAGGGCCTTTATCTTTTCAGGATTGGCCTCGATGCCTCTTTGATTGACAATGAACCCCAAGAATTTCCCTGCTCCGACCCCGAAGACACACTTGGCCGGATTAAGCTTCATCTTGTATTTGTCCATCGTATTAAAGGTCCTCTCCAGGTCTGCCACATGATCCTCTGCCTTCAGACTCTTAGTCAGCATGTCGTCTACGTAGACCTCCATAGACTTCCCAATTTGATCTTCAAACATTCTGTTTACGAGGCACTGGTACATTGCCCCCGCATTTTTTAGACCAAAGGGAATGACCCTATAGCAGTATGTCCCCTTGTCAGTGATGAAGGTTGTCCTCTCCGAGTCCTCAGGGTCCATGAAAATCTGATTATACCCTGAGTAGGCATCCATGAAACTCATGAGCTCATGGCCTGCGATAGCGTCTACCATCTGGTCGATGCGGGGAAGAGGGAAGCTGTCTTTGGGACAATGCTTGTTGAGGTCTGTGAAGTCCACGCACATTCTCCACTTGCCGTTGGCCTTTGGGACAATGACTGCATTGGACAGCCATTCAGGGTAGATGACCTCTCTGATAAACTCAGCATCTTGTAATTTTTTAACCTCATCCCTGATGACCTCGTACTTCTCTCTAGAGTAAATCCTCCTCTTCTGCTTTACCGGCTTCACTCCTTCTACCACGTTGAGCTTGTGGCACATGATTTCAGGGTCAATCCCTGGCATATCTACATGACTCCAGGCGAAGACGCTTCGCCTTCTCCTCAACAGCTTAATGAGGTCTTCCTTGATATCGGGCTTCAGAGACTTGCCAACTTGGACGGTTTTTCCCGGGTCATCCTCATCGAGGATGATGGGTTCTACCTCCTCGGCGGCCTCTCCTTTCTTGAGCTTCGTCTCATCCCTGGGGTCTAGGGTATCAATGTTGTAAGTGGTCGTAGCCCTCTTATGTGCCTCCCTTTCTTCAGCAGAGTTGTAGTAGCACTCTCGCGTTGTCGTCTGGTCTCCCTGAACCTCCCCTACCCCGTACGGGGTAGGGAAATTAATCATCTGGTGGACCGTAGACGGTACAGCTTCAAACCCCTTGAGGGCCACACGTCCCAGTATGATGTTGTATGCTGAAAACACATGTTCATCCAGCACAAAGAAACTGATCTTCTTGGTGAGCCATCTCGGCCATTCGTCCCCCATCCTGACATCAGCCTCATATATCCCCAGGGGATGAACCTTCTCTCCACTGAACCCAATCAATGGATGATGGTATGGGACAAGCCTGGCATGACTGAGACCCAAGGCTTTGAAGCATGACCAAAACATCACATCTGCGGATGAGCCCCCATCCACCAGGATCCTCGGAACTTCGCACCCGTGCACCCTGGTGGTGATGACAAGAGGGTCGTCATGCGGGGCCAAGAGGCCCTTGAAGTCCATCCTTGAAAATCCCACGATCAAAGTGTCCATATCAACCTTCTTCCTTTTTTCTGACTTGACCTCTAGGGAGGTTGAGTGCACCGTCTTCGTCACTGCCTTGGCCTCAGCGACATGGGCCTTCCTGTCGGCTACCTCCGACCCTCCTCCTGCCAGACCCCCGGAGATCATCCCCACCCCGAACGATATCATATTGAGCCTCTTGACAGGGCCGTGTTCATCTCTCGGCGGGAGGTCAGGGTCGTCCTCATCATCGGAAGGGTCGTCCCCTCTTTTTGAGGACCTTCTTTGCATGTATCAACTCGCTTTTTTCTGGGGTCGTCCCCTCGGCCCCTCTTGAAGGCCTCTCTGTCCACGTACTTTCTGAGCTTCCCTTCTTTCAGCATCTTCTCAATCTCATCTTTCAGAGCAAAGCATTTGTCTGTTACGTGGCCGTGGTCTTGGTGAAATTCACACCACAGGTTCTTATTCCTCTTGCCGGGGGCTGCCCTCAGCTTCTCAGGCCACTTCAGGGACCGGTCACTCTTAATCTCATTCAGGATCTGTTCACAGCTGACCGTCAGAGGGGTGTACCCAGCGAACTTATCATCCGAGGACCTCTTTTTCCCCTCTTTGTTCTTCTTAGGGTATTTACTCCCACTAGCACCCCCTCTTTCGTCTTCATATTTCGCGGCCATCGCCTCTTCGGCGTTCATCACTTTTCCTGCTGTTGACAGTAGCTCAGCCATCGTCCTTGGAAGGTCTTCGGCAAGCTTCCATAACAGCTTCCCCTTTTGGAGTCCTCCAATCAGGGCTGTCATAGCTATGCTTTCCTCGTAGTCTTCCACCTCCAGCTTCTCTTTATTAAATCTGGCTATGTAGTCCCTCAGACTCTCATTCTTTCCCTGCTTAACATAGAGCAGGTGTGTGGTCTTCTTCTGTGGTCTCACCCCAAAGCAGAAATTATGGATGAACAGGTCGGCCATCTGCTTAAAGTTTTCAATGGAATTTTTTGGAAGAGACGTGTACCAGACATGTGCAGCCCCTGTCAGGGTACCAGAGAAGGCACGACACCTCATCTCATCTGAGATAGAGTATATGTCTGCCGCCGACTGATACAACTCCACGTGGTGGACAGGGTTGGTGCTCCCGTCGTATCTTGGGGTGACCGCAGGAGGCTTGAACTTTGATGGAGTGGGGAAGTTGACGATCTTTGCCACAAAGGGTGAGCCTATGGTGTATCCCTTCTGAAGAGGATCCCGGCTCTTTAGTATGTCGCCAATCTTATCCTCTAACCTCTGGATTGAGTCATTCCAGGGCCTCACAGGGTCAGCGTGACCGATGTTATCCCCCGCTGCCTCTTGGAGGTGGATGGAGGGTTCCGCTACACCAGGCCTGTGTCGGCTGTTTACTTCCCTTTGGCCGTCATCCCGTCTTTGGGGTCGGCCCTCTGGTGCCTCCCTCCTAGATCTTGCAGCACTTCTTGACTTGGACAACTTATCCCGCGGGTCATTTACTGGGCCCAGCCTCTCGAAGGCCGACCCCCTGCTCAGGCGGTCAAAAGCAGAGCCTCTCGGACGATCATCAGGGTTTGGTCTCTCGCACTTTCCTCTACTGTCCTGGAGAGGTCGTACAGTATTGTTGGAGACCTCATATGGCTCCCAGCATTCTACTGGAGCCTCTTCTCCCTCCAGATCGTCATACCTGTCCTCAGGGCAAGGGTTTCCTTGCCTCCCCAGGCGTAAACGTCGGGGGTCAGCAACATCCCTACGCCGCTGAGGGGGTGGCAGGTCTTTACGTGGTGCCTGGGGTGGCCCCCTGGCCTCATGCTGCCCTGGAGCTGCTGCCGGAGTAATCATCTCAGGTGAGACTCCTGGTGGTCTTAGTATGTTCTGACTTAGAGCTGTGAACTGCTCCTGCATCATCCGTTGGCTGGCTGCCAGAGACTTTAGGGCTGCTGCCACATCAGCCATCTCAGACTGAGGCGGTGGCTGGCTGGAACTGGGTCTTCCCTCCTCATCTGACGGGGGAAGAGGTGGTGGGGGCATCTCAGGTGCCATGTGTTTGAGCTGTGAAAAGCTGAACTGAAGAAAAGACTGGTGAGCTTGAGAACCTTAGTGGGTCTCTTTCAATGGTGAAACACCTCCTCTCAGGGGGGAGCGTTGGTTCACCACCAGAGTGCCCAGTGAGGTCAAGCTGTACAAAGGAAGAGATGTCTTCTCTTTCCCACAGACGGCGCCAAACTGATGATGCTGTGATTTAGCATCACCGGATAAGTGATAATGAGCTCAAACAGTAGTAGCCATGGCATCCATAGAGATGCATAAGTGTTTAAGTATGTAGAAGGGGATGAGTATAAGAGGAAGAAAGACAATGATGTATAGTGGTTCAGCCAATTAGGCCTACATCCACTGTGAGCGTGTGATCCTCTAAGTATGGGCACTAATGGCCTTGGATACAATGCACATAAGCTCCCTCTCTCTCTCTCTCTACTATGTATTTAAGCAGGTTTGTAGCTAGGGTTTTTACCATGAAATCCCCCTGTGGGGTTGTAGGTGACAAGTATATATAGGTCTTGGGGGGTTTAGTATACCCCCCAAGTAAGCATGGTGCATGTGAATGATGATCTAACAAATCCCCTGTTGACACCTGTAGATGCCAAATGATGACATAATATTCCCTCACGTGAGGGTGTGATTCGGTTATAACGGTCTGCCACGTGTCATGTGAGCCCGACGCGCACTGTTCCACGCGTCTCCCAAACCACGCGCTGTCATGATGTCACCCTCGGCCTATGAGCCGAGGCCGAGGGCAAAGTTTCTTCCGGTAGTGAGCCTGGCTTGATTCTGGCCTCGTACTGTCGTACCCTCGTAGGGTCGTCCAGAGCCTGGGGAAGGGTCGGCCCCTCGTAGGGTCGTCCGGAGACTGGTGGAGGGTCGGCCCCTCGTAGTGTCGTCTAGAGCCTGGTGGAGGGTCGGCCCCTCGTATGGTCGTCTGGGCCTGGTGGTGGTCAGCCGGGGCCTGGTGAAGGGTCGTCCCCTCATAGGGTCGTCCGTATTGGAGGTAATCCTCGTCCAGGCTGAGGGTATAAACGGGTATATCAAACTTCAAGATGGAAATTCGACTACGAATATTCAACCTCAACTCACGTTCAAACTTCTTAGCTTTTGAAACATCGGTTATCACAACATGAGGTGCAAAATGGGATAACTCAGAAAAATTTTCCTTATATTGACTAACCGTCATATTTTCTTGAACCAAACTCATGAAGTTAGCTGCCTTTTGGTCTTGCACCGTTTCGAGAAATTATTTCTCATTGAAGATCACCAAGAAGTCATTCCAACCTATGGGATTATTCCTTTCCCCGTGTATTCTCTTAGTCATTCTCCACTAGTGTTCAGCTTCACCTTCTAACATGAATGTTCCAAATGAAACCCGTTGTTCATCTGTACACTTAAGAACGTCGAATATCTTTTCCGTTTGCATCACCCAATTTTCTGCTTCAGTGGGGTTAGGATTACCTTTCAAAGATGGCAGGTTCAACTTCTTGAACTGTTCAATAGTATAACTACTTAGTTCAAGATTTCTTGGTGTTCCATTATTCACTTGATGCTCCACAATTCTTGCTAGATTTTCAATTGCCTTGTATGCACCTTCCAATCCTTCCATATTTGAACCACGAGTTCCCACAGTTGGTCTCATCTTGGTCATTTTCTACAGTCATGGCCAAACATAAGACGTATTATACTATCTCAAGATTGCAATTTAGAAGAACAATTATATATAAACAACTATATGTAAACTGTAAGACATATGGTGCATTATCACATAAGTTAGATACTTAATCCTATATCTTATGTATGGAAAATTGGGATATATAACGTTCGAAACTTATGTTCTGCAGTCTTCGGTTCATAACCTATGCTCTGATACCACATCTGTCACGACCCCGACCCAAAATTGTAATGGGGAACGAGTGTCAACATGCCACCAAGGCAACAAATATTTGGACTTAAATTGTTTCCTTTATTAAATGCAACAGAAATACAATTATATGGTTATGAATCGTAAAATACTGAAATGGAATTATGTCATTAGAGATTTATGAAAGGACACTTCATTTATATTACAAGTAACAACGAGTTACAACTTAAAATGAAATTTAAAACTTATTACAAGAGAGCCAAACATGAACTATATGATATAACAAACTTTTTGCTTAAATAACAAAAAGAGCTCTAAAAGCTGAATCTTCCTTATAGTCCTTTTACGTTCCCTCCAAGCCTACTTATTTCCTGAAAAATGGTTAGTTATACAACATTAGCTGAAATACGAGTGAGGTTCAATCTCTAGACATTCCAAGGTTTTGTTCAGAAAATTGATACCTATTTAAATCCAAAGAGTAGACAAATACATATATGGATAGGAATTTGTCGTATAAAATTTGAGATAACAGTATATAAAAATGAATAGTATAGAATATAACAGATACGACAAATCGATTTGCAATATCTTTTTCTTTCAATCATATCATTTCAATGGCCAAGTACACTCTAATACCATATTCTTCTACCGTGTTATTACCAGGGAGTTGAGGGTTAATTGAACTTGTTCGTCACAACGCCTTGTTTGGGGCACACCAGTGATAACCCAGCTGAGAAGGTCAGTCAGTAAGAGAGGTACCTTAGGCCGAATCTTATTTCCAATAATAAATATCATTTTAAAAACTCTTTTTAATCGGTATGTCTATATGGACAAATATAAACATATCACAAGGAATCAATCATCGCCTTCGACAGCCACACCATTGGTTACTAGAGGAATGATCTCCCTTTCGGCGGTGTTACAATCCATGCATTTGCAGGAGACTGGCAACGCTGGATACGCCGAAGCCGTTGTTCTGGGCTTAATATCAAAATTATTGATGGTAACTGGGGAACTGCTGGTGGACCCACAACTTGCAACCATTATTTCCTGGTTGTCATACCATCACAATCCTGCGGCAGTGATACTGGCGGAGACCTTGAATGGCCTGGATGCCTGGCGAGAAGGTCGTTCTGGCTTTTTGAGGGGTAGCCCCGTGATGCTATTCATGTGGTTATTAGCAAGACTCCGCATGGTGACTCCTCCATAATACCCTTTGTCAGTTGTACCCAACTTCTTTTCACGCCACCTCATCAGTGTTGGCTTAGATATTGAGAGATGGGAGAACTGGTTTGTGGAACATGGGGCTCTAAATTTGTGCTGGTTAGTGCCTTGGTGAGGACAATTGCTGCCTATTCTGGAGCTGGGAGAATACTCGTATGTCCGGCTGGTTGGTCTCAGGCAGACCTCTTTCTATTTTCCTTGGCATCTTCTGCGTTAATTTGGCTGGGAACAGGTCGTGACACCTCAGACACTAGACTTCTTTTTGGTAGAAGATTTGATTGAACGTTTTCACATGCTGCTTGGCTCTATGTGGGAGAATCGGCATCCGTCGACCCGTCCTTCTCAGTCTGTTGGGAGAGTTAAGCATATCCCTGGGGATTATATGAAGTGGTTGTGGAGGAGAGTAGTCAACAAGATGTTGGCAGTGGAGACTGGATAAATGTGGTTTGTTTTGTTTAATACCATAGAGGGAGGTGTGGTAATTTTTTCGAAGCTGGTTCGAGCTTATCGGTCTCTAGAGCGTTTGCGACACTCTGTTCAGGCGGGGGAAACTTGGGGGCCCCAGGATGCAGATGATGATGACGGAGCGGGCTCCTCTGGTAGCTGCGCCTAGGACTCTTGGAGAGTTTATTTTGTAATGGGTAATAAATGTGGGGGGTTTTATTTTGGCTTTTTTAGGAAGGTAGCGGGGATGGGATTTATCCGTTCCTTTATGTAATTGCACGGCAATTTCTTATTAACTTGAATAAACAAGTTTTTGATCATCCAGCTGTGCCTTTTGATGAGTTTTGTATTTTATCTATACCGATCACTAAGGCATACATAATCCTTTTGTTCAAGTGTATGTCAGAATGAACTCTCGTTCTCGGAGATAAGAAAAGAATAGTATTTTATGAAAAAGAAAGGGTCGTGCTCATGTAAGGTGTATGAGCTGCCTACGTACCTCTGGGGTTTTTGAAAAGTTCTAATTTGTTTGAAAATGGTTTTTGCAGAGGATCAGGCCCACTTAGTTCTGGGTAGAAGGAAATGAAGAGATTTTTTTTAGAATAGATGGGAGATGAGAAGAGTTGTAGCGCGTTGAGATTTTGGACTAGGGGTAGAACTTCTTGAGATGGTCTAGGTTGACTGGACGAGCCATCTCTTCCCCATCTAAATAAGAGAGCATGGAAGCACCGCTAGACAAGATCTTCTTAATAATGTAGGGGCCGCTCCAGTTGGGCTTAAATTTCCCTCTGGGGTCCCAGATGGGTTCTATGATTTCTTTGAGGGCTAGATCCCCTTCTAGGACACCGCAGTCCATGACTATTTTATTGAATGATTTCGCTATTCGGCGATGGTACCCTTGTATGTGGTATAGCGCTTTTAATCTCCTTTCGTCTAGGAGGGTCAACTCGTCAAGACGGCTTTGGCACCAGTCTTCTTCACTGACCTTGCTCTCAAGCATTACGCGCAATGAGGGTATTTCCTGCTCCACGGGTAAGACGGCTTCCATGCCATAGACTAGAGAGTAAGGGGTATCCCCAGTAGAGGTTCGGATTGAGGTTCAGTAGCCCCAGAGGGTGTATGGGATCCAGTCGGCCCAATCCCAATAGCTTTTAGTCATTTTACTGATGATGGCTTTGAGGTTCTTATTAGCGGCTTCAACTACACCGTTGGTCTGAGGTCGGTAAGGAGAAGATTTGTGTCTATGAATCCCATACTCGTTGACCACTTCTGTAACTTTTGCCTCCAAATGTAACCCGTTATCTGACACCATCTCGTGTGGGACCCCGTATCGGCAGATGATGTTTTTCTTGTTGAATTTGGCCACTTTCTTGGCGTTTAGCACTGCCTATGACTCAGCTTCGACCCGTTTGGTGAAGTAATCAATGGAAACTAGGATGAACTCATGACCGTTAGAGGCCTTCGATGTAACCTTCCCTATGATGTTGATGCCCCAGGTGGAGAACGTCTAGGGATAAGTTATGTTGTATAATTCGAGCGGAGGCAGATGCTGAAGGTTGGAGAACTGTTGGCATTTAAGGTATCTTTGGACATATGCGGTGCAATCCTGGCTCGTGGTGGTCCAGTAGTAGCCTTATCGGATGATATTCTTGGCAAGCATGTGACCGTTCATATTCTTGGCAAGCATGTGACCGCTCAGAATATTATGGCTTAATTCCATAATATCAACTACTTAATCTTTCAAGTCAACCAAAAGAAAAATAAATTCATGTTATTCTCTTTTAGTATCCGCTTCATTTGGTGCAAATAAAGAGAGGTTGGTGAACTCCTGCTCATTTTTGCAATAGTGTGGATCCCAGGTGTTAGACTAAATAACTATCTCTTCTTTTGAACCCTAATGAATGGAGAAAAGTACTTACCATCAAACATTCTCTAGAACTAATAAATAGTCATGGTTCTTATCTCCTCCACAGTGGTGATAGACTCCCACTACTTCAGTGTCTCACCTATCATGTTAAAGCTGGAGAGCTTCTGCATCTGAACGATTGTGTACTCAATTATCCTCAAGTAGCTATGGATATATTTCCTTCATTGATGCACCACCAGATTATAAGAGTCCCTATGAATTTCGATGGGTTACCTTTAGCAAAAGCCCCATGTTCGCCTCACAAGTGGACACTTACAGTTGAGCTGGCATCGCCACCTACGGTTGTGGCTACTAGGGTTGTTGAAGTTATTGTATCATGACGGTCACTCCAGCAGCGGCTATTTGAGAAATTATTGAAGCCATGTCCACTATGGGTGCTTCTTGTGGTACCCATTGATGTGGTTGTTGCTTAGGCTGAGCATCCTGGTTGGTAGCCATGTTGGCAATCAATCATCATATGCTACCTCATATGGTTTCCATATGAAAGAAAACCAATAATTTGTATTAGCTAATGATTCAAAGATAAGTATAAAAAAAAATACTAGACATAGGGATCTAATAAATCAAACAACACAAAGGAAAACATAATGGAAATCCAACGGAACTTAAGACACTAGAAACTGGGATTCTCTGATATCAGCTACAACACCCCCTATTTTCCACGTATAGAGTGGCCAAAACACAATGACGAAGATAAGACGCGTTAAAACAATTTTTATCATTCTAAACATAATAATAATAATAATAATAATAATAATAATAATAATAATAATAATAATAATAATAATAATAATAATAATAATAATAATAATAATAATAATAATAATAATAATAATAAACTGTAATAAATTTAAACCATCCACAACATGCGATGAAATAAAATAACAAATAATGGATAATCCAAATGTCTCCACACCCATAATAAAAATCCCACGAATAATTTTAACTAAAATAAATGAATTGTGTCCAACATGATCCATACAAATGTGACACCCTGCCTAATCAAATCCCGGGTGATCAGTCCTAAATTAAATTGAAAAAGGTTTCTCGGTTGGTTCATTCTTAGCGTCACTGTCGCAAACTTTTTTTTTAATTACTAATCAACTAAGTGAAATTAGACCGGTGCCAAATTTATCTTTCATTATCCCAAGAATAATACTCATGTGAAAAATAATTAAACATTCACGCTATAGAATAATTCAAACCATCATGCAATATATAAAGGATAAAGTCTTGCCGAGTTAACAATCGACTAAAATCCAAAGCTGCTAAATAAAGTCAACATAATCCAAAACTGAATATCTGAAATAAAAACAATGGACAACATGTCCCAATAGAGAGCACTAAAATGAGATCCTACACTAGATCTGAAAGGATGAATCATTTATGCAAAGTCCTGCCAACCTCCACAATGCTGTTGTAGACACCCCATTCTATTACCACTTAAACTCTCCTTAGGTCCTTAGCACCTCCCTTCATCACTATAAACCCAGGTCATACCCCGAGTACTGACCTAGAAGCCATCGGGCACTGCTAGGCTCCGTTTGACCAAAAGTCAAAGTCTTCGGCTCGACCGAGGCTGAATGAATCTTCAAAGGTCCCTGAATCCCCTTTCCAACGGTCCATCCCGTGCATGATTCCGACTTACCATGCGGACGAACGACCCGGTTTCCCCCGAAACCTGACCTAAAGGCCATTGGACGTTTCCAGGCTCCATTTGAACTAATTCAAAGCCCTTAGATTGACTAAGGCTGAATGAATCTTCAAAGGTCACTGAAAGCCCTTTCCAACGGTTCGCTCCGTGCATGATTCTGACTTACGGTACGGACGAACGATCCGTTTTACTCTGAAAGGTCACCGATTGCTTCCAGGGTCCGGTCGACTAAAGTCAACTCCCCGAACCGGATCAAACTCTTTGTAATGTCTAAGTAAATCTCCTAAACTTTCCAACAGTCCACCCTGTGCACGATTCAAACTTACCATGCGGACGAATGATCCGTTTACGTCCGACGATTCCCCGTCCAATGGACCGACGAATGTTTCCGAGCCACATTTGACCTAAAGTCAACTCCCAAACCTGGGAACGGTCCCAAGGAATTTTTAAGGTATCTGAATCACCTTTCCAATGGTCTGCCCCATGTGCGATTCAGATCAATGATTTGCGCTCTGCGGTCGATTTTCTGAAAAGGCCTGAAAGATACTGCCAAACGGCAGGTCCCTGACCCTGCCTATTGGCAGTGTGCCTAAACGCACCTGTCAATTGGCAGGAAGAGGGCTACAAATATTGGCAATGCCCTGGGCCTATAAAAATGAGGTCTTGACCTCATTGCAAAGGGGGCCCAGATCTGAAACAGATCACTCTCAGCAAATCTTGAAAATCCCTCTCGAAGGCAGCGTGATTTTCACATCCAAATCCCTTTACAACCTTCACTTTTCATCATCCTTTCCATAAAAATTTGTGAATTCACTACCCTCCATCATCATCAAAGTGCAAGGACTGCTCTCAACCATTCAAGATCAAGCTCAAGATCTTCAAGAAGGTACAATTTTCTCAATTCTCTCCTTAAATTCTCATAAATTCGCATTAACTTATTTTATTACTTAGCACTTTTATTCTCTCATATCACATATCCTAATATACTTTTTATTTAGTATTATTGCACATCTCTTATTTTCATACGAATAAAAAACCCAAAAAATAAGAAAAAGAGGGTTTGCTCATAAATTCCAAACGGCAATTCTCGCACTTTTCTTACACTTTTCTCACAACTAAAACACTTTTTTCTACACACACACACACACACACACACAAATAAGAAAAGTCCCCGGTTGGATTTATGGGATAAACCCCACCCCTCGTTTTGCATGCGAATGAAGTGAACTTTGATGCCTCTATAGGCTACGTAGGTGTCTCGGGGTAAAATTCGATATTCGAGTCCTATTTTTACTTTTTCTTTCATAATTCAATTCTCCTAGATTACATATATATACATATATTTATCCTTAGTTGCGTATTATTCCACATGCGTTATTGTTCCATTATAACGGTCAACGTAAGGATAATAGCATAAATCCTATTTTCTATTATTTTTATACCTTCCTACGGATGACTCGTTTTACCTCTTCCATGGTACAAGTCGATAATTCCTACCTCCACTATATATACACATGCACACATATCACGGGGAAAATAAAGGAAAATAGCAAAAACCCATGAGAGACCGTAAGGGCGGAATGGGTGCCTAACACCTTTCCATTTCGTAATTTAGCCTCCGAACCCTTTTCGAATCATTTTGGTTTTGTATGCATCAGTATGTCTTTGGATGCTGTCCTTCGGGATGGCTCCCCTTCTTTTGTCTGTTTTGAGTAAAGTAGATTGGCGACTCTATCTCTCTACATTTTTCACCTCACCCAAATGACACTGGCCGAAGCACTCCTGAGAGGGACGCATGGGACCTAGGATCCTCCCTCACACTGCCCGCCCTCCGCGAGGATAAAAAATGGCCACAGTGGCGACTCTATTGGGGACTCATGAGGGCTAGATTTATTTACATGGGTGTTATGTTTGTTTATATTTTCCCCCTATTTGCATGTTCCCCCTTTATTACTCATGTGTACCCCATGCTTATGCTTCTATCACACACTTGTAGAAAATTCTCCATGTACACTTCGCACCACGTGCACCTAGGGTCACATATATCCACATGTTGCATGCATCACCCATCCATACTTGGTGTACAATTGGTACTTGTACTTTGCTCCCTGTTTGGCGTAATCAAGAAAGACATTCTCATAAGATATTAATAAGAGGATCATGCATGATTCACACGACATCACCAAAGAGCATTGTGATTGACCAAATTTTACCCAGTAACTGGAGGGTCACTTCGTGATGGGCACAGTTTGCCAAAGCGATATGACTCTCACCTTCCATTGGCCAAGTACCTTCGACGTATATCGAACGGTTACCCCGCATCGTACCGGTTGACCGAAGTCATGACGGGAGGTATATCGCAGGGAACTCATTCACGTATGCCGAGTATATCGAATTCGCTCTCACACGTACCATCCCCACGAGGTATATAGTGAGGCAATTCACGTACACTCAGGTATATCAAATGGCTTGTCCACACGTACCGATTACCCGCAAGAGCAAGATGTATATCGTGGAAGTCACGCCAAAGGGGGGAACCCTTTTCGATTCACCCAACAAATTTCATACGCGTATATAGGTGTCAATCCTAGGACACACATGTTAGATTGTCGGTTTCTACCTGAAACTCTACCGAAATTCTGGATCGACCTGCCGCTCGAATTCTTACGCATTTTTAAAACAAGACCCTGCCCGTGAGCCTGGTCACAAGTCGAGACATAGCTTTGCATATATTATAAACCCAACTGTTCCAGGATCGGGTCCCGTTCGGCATTTAATTTTTCATTTAGGAGAATTAATACAAGTGAAAACATAATAATAATCATGCTGAGACCGTCCTTCCTTTCTTTATTAAAAAAAATCCAAAACAAAAAAAAAAATCTTTCTCCGTTCTTTATCCAAAATCCAAAAACATTTTTCCCTCTTTATCAAAAATCCAAAATCATTGCTCATCTCTCTATCAAAAATCCAAAAACATTTTGTCTTTCCATCTCGAAAAAAATTCCCTTCTTCTCAAAAATAAATCCCATTTTGTGCCTTCTCAGGTCGATCGCCAACCCTTGGCCTGACTCCTTACTGGCTTCGGCTTCAGTCAAATCACCTCAGAGTTCCATTCGTTCCCCTATTACTTCATTCGAGTCCGGTATCCATCCGCTTTCCATAGAGAACACAGATCAAGTACCCGTTGTGCAGTCAGATCTGACGGAGGTCCTAGATCAGCTCATATCCAAGATTGATAACCTCCGAATTGAGGTCCGAGAAATGCAACGAAACCAGGTTCTTGTTCCTTTAGAGCCCGAGTCCCTATTCCCTTATGCTATGGATCCACCCGAGACTATCTGGGTTCCCAAAGAGTATCAGCACTCTCCACGTGCCCCTCCTGCTAATGGGTCGCCGCCTGCCCAGCTTTCGATGCCGAACCTTGACCAACATAGGGCTAACTTTCCTATGATCGTTGGTTCGAAAGAGGAAGAATTGAACAAGGTCAAAGAGTACCTCAAGATGCTCACCAAGAAGTTTGACCAAGTTAGAATCTCGGGGAATTACATGGATTACACCCACATGTCTCATTATCCTAAAGAGACGTTACTCGAGAAGTTCAAGATGCCAAATATCGAGAAATTCGGAGGAAAAGGACCCCCGATTGTTCATCTCCGTAGCTTTTACCGTTCCATGACTCTACTAGGGGCTTCTGAATAAGTAATGGCCCAATTGTTTCAGTAAACTCTGAAGGATAGAGCCCTCCGATGGTTTTTGTCTCTAGAAGAGTCCAGAATTCGTAGTTAGGAGGATGTAGCCCAAAAATTCATGTCACAGTACAAATATAAAGAAGAGCTTGAGGTCACCCGTCAGGATTTAGAGCTGTTCAAACAGAACTCTGGGGAATCAGTCAGTAACTTCATAGCCCGATGGAGGGAAAAAGTAGCAACCATGACCAATCGTCCTTCCGTGTAAGAACAAGTCAGCATAGTGAAGAAGAACTTCTTACCCCATGTCCGAGCAACGATGGGAGGATAATACTATCCCCATTTTTTAGCTCTCAGAGAAGTAGGAGTAGAAATCGAGGAAAGTCTTGCTAAAATAGATGTTGAACCAAAGAAGGTATCAGAATAGTTCACCCCCAGGAAATATGACAAGCCTTCCAGTGCTGCAGTCTCAACCATCAAAAACATCTCCCAACCAACCACATCATGGGCACTAGAAAGCCTTCATATCCTAGTTCGAAAGGAATATACCGATATCCAAGCTCCCCTCTCCAAACTCTATCAAGCCCTGCTAAGCCTAAACCTTATCAAACCCTTGGATCCTCATCCATTGGCAAATCCACTCCCAAGAAACTTCAAGGCAGATTCACATTGCGCCTTTCACCAAACAGCTGGCCATACCACTGAACAATGCTTTCACCTCCGAAATATAATCCAAGGTCTAATTGACCGGGGTACCATCGCCCCACCAGCCAATCTTAAGCCAAACACTACTCACAACCCACTCTCAAATCATGTCAATGCCATCTTTCTAGAAGAGAACCCAGAATTTGATCCCTCAACTCAAATAACACCTATATACACTCCTAAACCTCTCCAAATGTGCCTATATTTCCTCCTACACCCTGCTAGCCTCGCTGATCAGGCACTGTCACTCCTTATCAGAGCATGCTTCGTCGTACGTACCCGTTCCGAAAATAGAAGTATGGAATTATCAGAAGTCTTAAACCAACTCCTAGAGTTCGGGCTGAAATTGCCCTCACAGATGATCATTTATTGTCAAACGTTCAGTACGCAGTTCTTGGAAGAACGAAAATGGGCCCGAGAGTTAGATAGTTGGGTAGTACCGACCGATGAAGACAGCCTGGATGCTGTTGTCCAGATTATAGCAGAATTATTCAGATAAAAGAAATAACATTTGCAATATCACCGAGTTATTCGATGCTTTGAAGCTACAAGGGATCCTGGTCCCTTCACCCTTACACATCCCCACCGATTGGGAAGACATATCTGAAGAAGCCGTTGAAGTTGTGGAAGATATCGACTTTATGTGGAAAGACAGAATTGTTGCCACCGGATGGGGGGGAGAATTCGAAGATTCGAATAAAGAGCAAGATTCAGAGAAAACTGGTTCGGTAGCCGATATGTGTGGGATGATATCATTTGAAGAACTTCTCAGAGAAATAAATAAGGTGGCGGAACAACCCGAGGTTGATAAGGAAACAGGATTCATATTCTTCCCTTCTTCAGTAAATCACATGACCAGATCAGGGAGGCATTACCAAATTCCAAGCTCATTACCAGTAAATAACAAGGGGAAAGGTGTGGAAAACCTTCTTATGCCAGAGATAACCCTCGAGGAGAGCAAAATCCTCGATTAACTAAAGAAAACTCAAGAAAACATCACTCTATGGGGGCTTTTCATGTCTTCTCAGCTACATAGAAACGCTTTGATCAAGTTGCTCACTGGACCCACAGTTCCTCCTTCTACCACACCAGAAAAAGCGGTAAATTTGGTCGGATCCTTGACCTCTACCCGAATTCTATCCTTTTTCGAAGAAAAAATCCCTAAGATTGGGCCAAACCACAATCATGCTCAGTCAAAGTTATGGGGAAGGTTGTGCCACTCTCTCTTGTCGATAATGGATCCGCCTTGAATGTCTGCCCACTGAGAACCTTCAAATGTTTAGGATTGAAAGAAAGCGACCTTACTCCAACCTCCGCTGCTGTGCATGACTACGATAATACCCGTCGGGAGGTGATGGGATCCATAAAGCTTGTAATAGGGGCTAGCCTTATAAACCCTGTCGTTGAATTCTAAGTTATTGACATCCCAACTTATTTCAATCTGTTTTAGGATGACCTTAGCTCCACAGTATCAAGGGTGTGTCTTCCTCACTCCATCAAAAATTAAAATTCTTCACCGACGGATAAGTCATCACCATTTTGGGCAACGACGATAATGTCGAGGGTGCAAGTACCAGCAGTCCAATTCTTGAGATACAGCACGGGTCAAATGATATGCTCCTATTAGGATTCAAGGTTGAACCACTCCTACTCCCGGTAGGGAACAACTTCAAAGAAAGGGTTTGTCCAGAATACGACCCTCATGGCATCGTCAATGTGATTCAGATGTTCAGAAACATGCACTTCATGCCCCGGATGGGGCTAGGACAAAGACAACAATGGATACTTAAGCTTATTAAACTGAAAAAAGCTTTCCCTCCTTGTGGTTTAGGGTATCATCCATCAGAACAAGAGCTCAGAATGATTCACCAGTCTCAACCAAAGAGAGGACGAGACTGCATTCAGACTATCCCAGGTGACTCCTTGAATGGACAATTCATCAAAGAGGGCGAAGACTTCCCCTTTTGCGGCTTTCCTGAACCATGGTATGACCATACAGACAAGAAGATGAAGCCTGGAATGGAGATCTTTTTCCAAGATGACTACCCATGGGCTAAGAGTTCCCAACACCATGTACAACCACTCATCAAAGATACTGAAAAGACTGAGGAAAGTGACTCTGAAGATTCCTTCAACTTATAGACACTGGGGCTAACACTCTACATGGTTCACTCAGGCTCTACATCATCGGATCCGTCCTAACTGAATAAAGCTGCTGATACACCTCTCCTCAACTGGCATGCTACGCCAGTTCTACCTGCTAAAACCTCCCCTAATCCTAATGTTTACCCCATTTCTTTTTCTCTTGTCTATCCTTATTCAAATGTAATCAAGTCCTCCTTTGATGAGGTTCTTAATGTTGTTTTTCCTATCAAGGAAATAAACGAAGATTTTGAGTATCTTGTTGTGCCTTACATTAACTGTTTAGATTCTAATCAAACTTTTGATGATGATGATTTTGTAAATGAACAATTCTTAACTGATCTAAATAAGGTTAATAATAAACAACATAACCGCATTCAAGTTAATAAAGAAGAGACTGTTATTATTAACCTCAGTTCTAGTAGCCAACTGCGCGAGATTAGGATAGGGGCTACTGTTGACGAGCATGAGCATGCACAACTCGAAGAATTACTAAAGGAATTCGTGGATGTCTTCGCATGGTCCTATAACGATATGCTCGACATTGGTCCTAAAATAGCTCAGCATGAGATTCCCAATCTCCCAAATTGCAAGCCGGTTAAATAAAGTTGAGAAAGCTCCGCACCGAACGGTCGCTCAAGGTTAAAGAAGAGGTCGTCAGACAGTTGAACGTACGTTTTATTTGGGTGATCAAATATCCAAAATGGCTAGCCAACATAGTGCCCTTTCCAAAATCAGGAGGAAAAGTTCGGATATGTGTAGACTATTGGGATTTGAACAAAGCCTCTCCAAAGGATGATTATCCGTTACCCAATAACGACATGACCGTGGACAACACAGCCATTCATGCTCTCAAGTCATTCGTCGATGGGTTTGTCGGATACAACTAAATCAAAATGCACCCAGACCACCAAGAAAAGATCGCGTTCATCACCTCATGGGGAACCTTTTATTACACTATTATGCCATTTGGTCTCAAGAACGTTGGGGCTACCTACTAGAGGGTTGCCACAACTATCCTTCACGATCTGATTCACAAAGAGGTTGAGGTCTATGTGGATGATATATTTATCAAATCTAAGACTAGAGAAGGTCATGTTCCCACTCTCCGAAAGTTCTTCGAACGACTGCGACAGTTTCAGATGAGACTCAATCCATAGAATGCGTTTCCGGCGTTACAAAGGGAAAACTCTTGGGATTCATGGTCAGTGAGAAAGGGATAGAAGCAGATCCCTCCAAGCTGAAAACTATACTTGAGATGCCACCTCCCCGAACAGATAAAGAATTCTGAGGTTTCCTTGGGAAATTGCAATACATCAGTCGGTTCATCAGCCATCTAACCTCCATCTGCGAACCTATCTTTAAACTCCTCCGAAAGGATTCAAATAAGGTTTGGAACGAGGCCTGCCAAGAAGTTTTTGACCGAATCAAACAATATCTGACCCAACCCCCGGTACTCATGCCACCATAGCCTGATCTCCCTTTTGCTCCTATACCTAATCATAACCGACACCGCAGTTGGGGCTTTGCTAGCCCAATACCTTGAAGATTCCCACAAAGAAAGAGCCATCTATTATGCAAGCCACAAATTGGTCAAGTATGAGATCAACTACACTGCTTTGGAAAAGGCATGTGTCACGCTTATCTGGGTCACCCAAAAGTTGCGACACTACATGCTCGCCTTCCCCATTAAACTTGTATCCCCAATGGACCCCATTAAATACCTGCTTGAGAAACCCACCTTGTCCAGTCGAATGTACCGAAGGTTGATGCTCCTAGTAGAGTTTGATATCGTGTACGTCACACAGAAAGCCATGAAAGGAAGAGCCATCTCTGACCACTTCACTGATTACCCCATGGATGAGGCCGATGTATGGATCTCCGAATTTCCAGATGAAAAGATCCTCTGTGCTGCCCAGGACAATCTCTAGTGGCAAATGTTCTTTAACGACACTACCAACAAAAAGGGATATGGCATTGGGATACTTCTGATCGCACCAGATGACTTTCGCACTCCCATAGCCATCAAATTGGATTTCCCTTGCACCAACAACATGGCTGAATACGAGGCATGCACGATAGGCATCAAGGTTGCTCTCGAGCAAGATATTCAATGCCTAGACGTCTACGAGGATTTCGCCCTCATCATCGGTCAAGTGCTCAGAAAATAGAGAGTTAAGGATGAGAAGCTCCAACCCTTCCATGCCCACTTAGAAGAGCTAGCCTCCCAATTCCAAGACATCACTTTCCATTACCTACCTCGAGCAAGGAATAACCTAGTCGATGCCCTCACTACCTTTACCTCCATGGTCGATATGCTTGAAACAATAATAATGACCCCTTTCCCGGTTCAAAAACAAGACAAACCAACCCACTGCTACCACATTGAGCTCGTCACCATAGAAGATCCCGAGATAGCCAATTGTTGGTACTATGATATTTGGCACCTCCTCAAGCATGGTAGGTATCCCGAGGGTTCCAACAAGAAAGATCAAGCAACCCTTCGAAGACTGGCTGCCCAGTACATCATCTGTCACAAAGCACTGCTCAAAACAACTTTGATGGAACCCATCTACACGGCATCACAGGGGCTAACATTGAAAAGATAATGCAAAAGATCCACAGCGAGAAATGCAAACCCCATATGAACGGTCACATGCTTGCCAAGAATATCATCCGATAAGGCTACTACTGGACCACCACGAGCCAGGATTGCACCGCATATGTCCAAAGATACCTTAAATGCCAACAGTTCACCAACCTTCAGCATCTGCCTCCGCTCGAATTATACAACATAACTTATCCCTAGCCGTTCTCCACCTGGGGCATCAACATCATAGGGAAGGTTACATCGAAGGCCTCTAACGGTCATGAGTTCATCCTAGTTTCCATTGATTACTTCACCAAATGGGTCGAAGCTGAGTCATACGCAGTGCTAAATGCCAAGAAAGTGGCCAAATTCAACAAGAAAAACATCATCTGCCGATACGGGGTCCCACACGAGATGGTGTCAGATAACGGGTTACATTTGGAGGCAAAAGTTACAGAAGTGGTCAACGAGTATGGGATTCATAGACACAAATCTTCTCCTTACCGACCTCAGACCAACGGTGTAGTTGAAGCCGCTAATAAGAACCTCAAAGCCATCATCAGTAAAATGACTAAAAGCTATCGGGATTGGGCCGACTGGATCCCATACACCCTCTGGGGCTACTGAACCTCAATCCGAACCTCTACTGGGGATACCCCTTACTCTCTAGTCTATGGCATGGAAGCCGTCTTACCCGTGGAGCAGGAAATACCCTCATTGCGCGTAATGCTTGAGAGCAAGGTCAGTGAAGAAGACTGGTGCCAAAGCCGTCTTGACGAGTTGACCCTCCTAGACGAAAGGAGATTAAAAGCGCTATACCACATACAAGGGTACCATCGCCGAATAGCGAAATCATTCAATAAAATAGTCATGGACTGCGGTGTCCTAGAAGGGGATCTAGCCCTCAAAGAAATCATAGAACCCATCTGGGACCCCAGAGGGAAATTTAAGCCCAACTGGAGCGGCCCCTACATTATTAAGAAGATCTTGTCTAGCGGTGCTTCCATGCTCTCTTATTTAGATGGGGAAGAGATGGCTCGTCCAGTCAACCTAGACCATCTCAAGAAGTTCTACCCCTAGTCCAAAATCTCAACGCGCTACAACTCTTCTCATCTCCCATCTATTCTAAAAAAATCTCTTCATTTCCTTCTACCCAGAACTAAGTGGGCCTGATCCTCTGCAAAAACCATTTTCAAACAAATTAGAACTTTTCAAAAACCCCAGAGGTACGTAGGCAGCTCATACACCTTACATGAGCACGAACCTTTCTTTTTCATAAAATACTATTCTTTTCTTATCTCCGAGAACGAGAGTTCATTCTGACATACACTTGAACAAAAGGATTATGTATGCCTTAGCGATCGGTATAGATAAAATACAAAACTCATCAAAAGGCACAGCTGGATGATCAAAAACTTGTTTATTCAAGTTAATAAGAAATTGTCGTACAATTACATAAAGGAACGGATAAATCCCATCCCCGCTACCTTCCTAAAAAAGCCAAAATAAAACCCCCCCACATTTATTACCCATTACAAAATAAACTCTCCAAGAGTCCTAGGCGCAGCTAACAGAGGAGCCCGCTCCGTCATCATCATCTGCATCCTGGGGCCCCCAAGTTTCCCCCGCCTGAACAGAGTGTCGCAAACGCTCTAGAGACCGATAAGCTCGAACCAGCCTCGAAAAAATTACCACACCTCCCTCTATGGTATTAAACAAAACAAACCACATTTATCCAGTCTCCACTGCCAACATCTTGTTGACTACTCTCCTCCACAACCACTTCATATAGTCCCCAGGGATATGCTAAACTCTCCCAACAGACTGAGAAGGACGGGTCGACGGATGCCGATTCTCCCACATAGAGCCAAGCAGCATGTGAAAACGTTCAATCAAATCTTCTACCAAAAAGAAGTCTAGTGTCTGAGGTGTCACGACCTGTTCCCAGCCAAATTAACGCAGAAGATGCCAAGGAAAATAGAAAGAGGTCTGCGTGAGACCAACCAGCCGTACATACGAGTATTCTCCCAGCTCCAGAATAGGCAGCAATTGTCCTCACCAAGGCACTAACCAGCACAAATTTAGAGCCCCATGTTCCACAAACCAGTTCTCCCATCTCTCAATATCTAAGCCAACACTGATGAGGTGGCGTGAAAAGAAGTTGGGTACAACTGACAAAGGGTATTCTGGAGGAGTCACCATGCGGAGTCTTGCTGATAACCACATGAACAGCATCACGGGGCTACCCCTCAAAAAGTCAGAACGACCTTCTCGCCAGGCATCCAGGCCATTCAAGGTCTCCGCCAGTATCACTGCCACAGGATTGTGATGGTATGACAACCAGGAAATAATGGTTGCAAGTTATGGGTCCACCAGCAGTTCCCTAGTTACCATCAACAATTTTGATATTAAGCCCAGAACAACGGCTTCGGCGTATCCAGCATTGCCAGTCTCCTGCAAATGCATGGATTGTATCACCGCCGAAAGGGAGATCATTCCTCTAGTAACCAATGGTCTGGCTGTCGAAGGGAAAGTTCGGGTAAAGTCGCGGCAACACTAGGATTTATCCCCAGCGTGGAAGAAAATTTCTCGTAGGTAGGATAAACTTCATCCAACTCAAAGCGGAAAACATGGTCTTCGAGGTACCAAAATTGTAGCGCCGTCGTCAGCATGTTCCACTCAATAGGTCGATTGTGCCACAAAGAGACTCGACGCATGTTGAAAGCATCGTAGTCGACATTATAAGAGCACATCACTTCCAAGGCTTCGAGGTAGTTAGCAAACTCAATTCTACCAGGGAGAGCCATCTTGCAAAACTAAGAAACAAGTAGACAAGTGAAGGTGTGATGAAACACTCCATCCTTACCCTTTTTTATACATGAGAACCCTCACAAAAGACATGACCCCTGCAGAAATCGGAGGGAATCCCACCCCACAAAGTACAAGAGGCTGAAGAGGGCACTAATCAAAGCTTTGAATTGATGGGACTGGACTTGACGACCGATAGGCAGGACAAGGGTCTTGTCGATCGGCAACCCCCTATTTTTGGAAATTTTCCTTTTTCCTCTTATGTCAAAATCGGAAGCTCAATAAAAAATAAATTGATGTTCTCAACAGAATTTCAAAAATCCTCTTCCACCAGTATATAATTTGTCATTTTTAAAACCTTCCTTCAAAATCCCAAAAATATCTCTTTATACGGTCTCAGCAGCAAAGTAAAAAGCGCATGTGCATGCATTCACTCATCCATCATTAACAAATATAATATAAAAACTCCATTGCATTGCATATATATTTATTCTCTGTGTTACATCAATGTTGTAGGAAATAAAAGAAAAGCAAAAAATAATGGGACTCATCCCGAACCCACATTCTCTCTCTCTCTCTCTCTCTCTCTCTCTCTCTCTCTCTCTTTCTCTCTCACTTACCCTTTACCCCTTTTCTCTAAGAGTTTTCACCCCTGTGACGCGCTCTCTTTACCCTACAGTGAGATGACGCACCACCACTAGCCGAGCAAGAGTCCTCCTAGGATAAAGCAGACGACACCAAGTAAGAAGGAATCGGGACCGCATCCCGAATGTGGACAGTCGTCGAAGATATCCAGTCTCTAATATCCCTCAGCCCAGTAGTCGATACCCGAACTTGCTGTAAGTAAAAGGAAAAATCAGTATCAAAACATAAAAGAAAGAAAGAAAGAAAAGAACAGAAAGGTATAGTGCAGGACGAAGAACCTCCTTTGTCAAACCCAACTCATCCGGATCCATCGCATGAGGACGGTGCAATATAGGCACCATCCCTCCATCAGCCCGCCAAATGTTGTACGAAGCGGTATACAATTGCACAAAGGGAACCTCTGAAGTCACCGTTGCCGCAGATGTAGATGAACCACCGCTGTTGTGGGAAGACCCCATCGCCCGACTCGAACCCGTAGGAGGAAAAGGCAAGGCATCATATATGTTGGGCGCCATCAACCAGCTCATCACAAAGTCCATATAGTCATACGACCCAGCCATATCAGTGTATAATAGGTAGGACTCTCCGATTCTTGCATCCTCCGGCATCATCCGCACCCGCCTCATAGATATAGGAGGCTGCTGATAATACGCAAATATTGCATATTTCATCCGTCGAACCGATGCATTTTAGCCCCCTCGGGTGCCTTAATCTCTATATTTAATCCCGTTAACCAAACAACCTCGGTTTATATTGTTAACATGATATATGAGGTATAATTGGGCTTTTGTTGGTATTTAGGTAGTAAGAATGGAGTTTGGACGCATTTCGCTCAAGTACCATACGCATTCGCACGTTCAAGGGCAATTCGGTCAATTCATAGTTTGGGCACCTGGCCCGACATCTCACGGAAGTTGTATCCCTCCTCGCAAGATTCGTGTGGCTATAAACGGTGCGCAATTATGATCCCGAATGAAGAAGTTACGGCGATTTTAGCGGAGAAGAAAACATTTACACCAAAACAGGAGGAAAGGAGGTTCTACCCTGCTTGATCGATCGATCGATCGATCCTTCATATTTTTTGGAACGATTTCATCCATCGATCGATCGACCAAAGGGGTCGATCGATCGATCCTCTGTTTCTGCAGATATTTTTGCCTTCTTTTCTTTCTTCTTTTCTTTTATTCCAACTTACTATATAACCCAATTTTGTGTAATATTCATAGATATTCAGTTTTTATTAGTTTAGCCTAGGGTTTGTGGGTTTGGAGAGCTTGGCTTCATTTCTCTTTGGGTTGACAACCATATGGGTTGTGTATGTTAAACTTTCCATTTGCATCTCCATTTATATAATTGTTCTTACCTATTTCTTGCTTTGTAGAATAATTTCCATGCTTTGATAATTAGTTTAATTTCTTTATTTCTTGCTTTCCTAGTTTAATTACTTGTAATTCACTTTAATCATTATGTGCCCTTAGATAATTAGGGTCGGGATGTCGTTCCGCCATTAACGGGCCCCGAGCTCTGAAAATTAGGTTTTGTGCAAAATTGCGTTTAATTGAACCCGCATGAATTTTAGTCGGATTATTATACGTTTAACTTTCTTTGTCATGCAACGTTAGTGTTTAAAGAGATAATTCGATTTTAATCCGCGTATGACCAATCTTCGGTTAATTGTTTATTCTCGCAACTTTGGCTTAAATTCCTTATTGTGTGAATTTTATGATTAATTGATAATGCTCGATTAAATTGCTCTCGAACCGGAATTCTAATTAGTAGTTGTTTCGATCCGTATGGTTGGATGTTATCCCGATACTCGCTTTACTTTTATTTAGACTTAACTTCTTCTTTTCTTTTATTTCCTAGCACACATCACCTTTTTACACTTTTATTCTTGGATTAATAATCTGTTACGATCTATCAAACATTCTTTGTGAATTCGATACCCGACTTACCGCTATACTCACCATTTGAGTGTAGTTGTAATTTAGGTTTTTGTATTAAGTAGGCGAAATGAAAACAACGATTAGCGTCTTTACACACGCTACTTTTCACACTCGATCAAATGGCGCCATTGTCGGGGATTGTTTTGATGTAGATTGTAATTGTCTTATTAGTTCGTAGTATTCTTTATTTTGTATTTGTATTCTTTGTTTTAACCTTTTTGCAGGACTTCTACATTTGAGCGCCTAGAAACGCTTGAATTTTTCCCGTCGCACATTGCTTTGTGGAATTAGCCCTCTCGATCCTTTGTTGGGGTAAGCATGTCTTATTCTAACTTTTCTGGCAATCCTAATGATAACTCTCAAAATTCCGATAAACCATTGAGTTTTGGTCAATACTTACAATCCCAAATTGCAACACCTAAAATGACATTGGGTGAGTATTACAAAAGTCAAAGTTTGGATTACATCAATTTTGGGCGTGATCTTTTTGATTCTGGGTCGCAAGATCCTTATGATAAGAATTTTGAAACAAATTGTAATCATTTTCAAAATTCTTATGTTAATGATTTTGAGTGTAGTCCCGAGGACAATTTCCAACCCTCTCAATTCCAAGAATCCGCTCCCCGTCCTATGACTTTCGGTGAGGGATTGTGCATGCTTGAAAATGAGAGGATTAAAAACTATTATCCAGAAGAAAATCGTTGTTGGGAACACGAGTTGGATTTATTATTAGAATCCGACGACGACTTTACTTCGAAGACTTACGAAGTCGAGGACTGTTTTGAACCGAATGAGGACTTCATTCCTACTTTGGAACAAATCATCCTTGACTTGAACCATGGTGTAGTAGAGAATGAAAACTAGGATGAAACGGGCCTAGTGTCCATTTGTAATGAACTCGTTTCTTCTTTGATTTTCAAAGAAGAAAGTTTCATTGTAAACGATCCTATTTCTTCCGAAATTCAATTTTCAAGCGATGATCACTCATCACGTGAGATTGAATTTCTTTCATCACCGTCTTTATTCTATACTATCACACCAATTCTAGTACCCGATGAATAGTTCAAAACTTTTTAGTTCCAAACCTTTTCACCGACGAGGAGTATTCGCTCGAGCCGCCTTCCATGACGGCATATTTTCCCTCATGTGCGTCGCCTCCCATTCCAACTTTAAAATACTTGGGAGATAATTCAATTTTTCTTGGCCCCCATGTGTATTTATCGCCCGTCCTATCCAAATCCCCCATCCTCCCTCCCAAAGTTTCAATTGGGGATGGTTCACTTTTATCGCCTTACACATGCCTTCTGTCGTTTGAACAGAATTCCTATCTTCTGGGAGGCATGTATGAAAGGGAAAGTCCACCATTGATCTTCCAAAGTCAAAACGTTGTTTGGGTGGACCCTCAAAAATTTCAACTTTTAGTATATAGCTAATTGGATATCCTATGTGTAGGTTGTATATACTAACTTCTTCATTTTTATTTTCTCTTAATTTAGCCTAGTGTAATTAGTTAATCTCTTTTTATTTCTTTTTTTATTCTTGGTTCTAACTCTTTTGTAGGTTCAACGGACTTGAATTTGCGAAGATTATGCGCCCCGGCACACACTTGTTAAGAAAACAATGAAAAAAAATCACAAAAATAATTTTTCTTTATTTTTCACACACTCATCCTCACGCAATTGCATTTGTTTTTATTTTTTATTTTATTTTACTTCATTTCTTTTTGAACATGCGTGTGTGTCGATCGTTGTACATATTTTTCATTTTTTGGTTAGTATATGTGTAGGTATGTGCATACTTAGCCCAATTCTTTGTTTTTTTTAATTTTTTTTAGAAAAAAATTCTTTGTATTTTTATTTTCCTATACTTATATATATATATATATATATATATATATATATATATATATATATATATATATATATATATATATATATATTACTTTTCTACCCCCATACTCCCTTAAATTCCATTCCCCCCCCCCCCCCCATTAAAAACTGAATGCAGTGGGCTTTTTACTGCTTGATCGATCGATCGAAGCCCAAGGGTCGATCGATCGATCGACCAGTAAAAAGCCGAGGCAGGTCTGATTTTTCCCTTTTCTCCTCATTTCTTTTCCTCTCCTCTCTTCCTAATCTCGAGCCCTAATATTTTCCCCCACCACATTTCCTTAATTTTCATCCATTTTCTACACTTGTAAGGTATAATTCTTCCTACTTTATTATGTGTTTGTAGATTTTGGTTCATTTTTGTCATGATTTCCATGTTTAACCCAATTTTTGACATATATTGAATATGTGTGGATTTCTCCTTGTTTTGTATTGTTCTAGCTGATTTCCTTCCATAATATTGCTATATATCCATTCATGAACACATTTTTCATGTTGCATTGTGATTGTGTTCATGAATGGGGCTACTTTATTGATTCAAAATGGTATTTTTCACCCTCATCGCACATTGCGCACGCCAAGTGTTCACTGAAATGCCCTAAACAGTTTTCCATCATTTTTTGGCACACACATGGGGTAATTTTCACTTGTTGTCGCACGACGACAAATTTTCTCGCAATGTTGATTTTTTTTCCTCGGTTTTGCGCACGTGCACCCACCATTTCAACTCGTACACTAACTAACCATTAATTGTGGTTACAATTTTCTTTGTATTGCTTAATTACTGTTTTGTAGGTTGAAATAGAAAACCTAAAAAAATATAAGTTCACGCGGTGCTTGCCCAACGGAGGCTTCGAGGGGTTTCACTGCAAGAAGGAACGAGACTGGTTTCAGGTCTACTTTCAGACATCCGAGCGACCGCTGGGTTATCATTTTGCCTAGACCATTGATCATATACCACAGGAGGCGCGAGCTTTGTTGGACCGATAGGGATGGGAGCCCTTTATCGCTACCAATGGGCGCGTCAATGAATAGCTCGTACGTATGTTTTATCTAATATTGGTAGAGGTGAGGGGGCAGGGGCCTACTACGTATGAGGCCATGGTCCGTAGGGTGCGGATACCTTTCCGCCGTTCTGACTTGGCAGCTTTTATGGGTGTGCCAGACCCTGTGAATCCTATCATCTTTTTGAATGGGGGTATGTTTGGTCGTGCGACGTTGATAGAGGCCCTTGCGTCGGGCGAGGAATGGAAGAAAAGTGCATTACGTTCGGCCACAATGGTAGATTTACCGAGACTTCTCCACTACATCAACGTCCACTCATTCATGGTGATGAGCAACCGATCAGAGGTTCGTCACAAGCATGCAACATTGATCTACACCATGCTTCATGATTTGGGCGATATCAGTTTGCCCAAAATATTTTTGGAGACGATGCTGTCGACATCCACGGAGATCGCCTGGAGGTATTCCCTTCCTTTTTTTGCCCTCATCACGAGGATCTTCATTTCTCACGGTTGCCCAGAATATGACGTTGATCGCAAGCATGAGCCATTACGCCTTCTCACAAAGGACAATATCTCGAAGATGTTGACTCATGCTTGGGGGGAGCCGGGGAACAAAATATAAAGGGCAGCAACGGCTGATTTGGCAGCAGAGCAGGCAGAGATTAGAGGTATAGAGAAGGGTGAGGGTTCTCACGTATCACACACATATTATAATTCCCGCTTTGAGGCATTTCAGGCCGTGCAGGACCAGCGCTGGGAGGAGACCCATCTCAGGTGGCTACATGGGAGTCCCGCCTGGACCAGCAGCAGTTAGAGCTGCGACAACAATAGGTCGATCTACGACAGGACAGAGATGAGCGCCGGCAGCTTAGAGCGAAGCAGAGGCATGAGTATCGAATGATGCAGGCCATGATGAGAGACATTTACTTGTAGAGGCATGATTCGGATGCCCCTCTACCTCCTCATTTTCATGATCCTTCTGATCCTAGTGGTTCCGACCACTAGGCTACTCCTGTACTGGGTCAATTTTGGCATTTCTGGGTCGGATATTATGTTATATTTTTTATTTTTATTTTTATTTCTTTCTTTTTAATAGTTATAATGTATTAAGTTGTTTTGTATTGAACTTATGGAAAGAGAAATAAAAATTTAGTTTGTGGTTGTTTATTAGATTTTGATGTGTGTGACCTTCCATTTTATAAAATCAAAAAGTTCACCATCAAACTATCTAGTATTTGCACTTCAGCCCCTCTATATTGTTGTGACTTGTGACATAGATTCTTTTGACTTAATACATCGGTATATATTCTTCCTATACTTTGCACTAACTTGTTTCGCAGATTCATTTGGACATGTACTTATGGAGATCACTCCAAATGTGGGTAATATCATTCTTTTCCTATCTTTGTGTTGTGTTCTTTAATGGACGCATTGGGGACAATGCAACATTTAAGTTAGGGGGTGTGGGATATTCTATCCATTTCATGTTTAGTCCTTGAATTTGACCATAATTTAGTTACAAAGCATGTTTGTTGTAAAAATTTAAAAAATTTCAAAATTGTTTTCTTTCTTTTTTCTCCTTTATTGGGCTTTTGTTTTGCCCTTGTTTCCGATGATAAATTTTAATAATTGTCCGATCCATTAGAAAATTCAACGATTCATGTTCTCGATTTTAGAAGTTATTAGTCTTTATTCCTCAAATCATTAATATTATGAATAACTTCATGAATTAAACTTTATCCCTTGAGCACATGCATTTTTCTTGTTATATTGATTTGGTTTAAGATTTTTGTAACTCGGTAAGCTTTTGTTGCATTGTATATACTTACACCGAGTGAGATTAAAGACTTATCTTCATTTGAGAGTGTATACACTATTCTTTCCTCTTTGAAAACGTTATAGTCGTTGGTAATCTCTCTATTCTTTTATTTGACCGTTCATTAATTGAGTGCATTCTTGAAATGTGTTACTTGAGCATGATTTTCATTTATTGTTTTGACTCGAGAATTGCATAAACTTTGTGAAATGATGATAGGCCCTCTTTGTATATCACCCATATGACCTTGATCTCACCTTTTATATGTTCCGTAGTCAACCCACTTGAGCCTAAATACTAGCATTTCGCTTCATTACCCAAAATCCCATAACCAACTCTAAATTGGAGTTTTATACCATACATATTACCTTACATACCCTTGTTTGGATTGTTTACTTGGGATTGAATGATATTGTTGTTTTGTGGTTGCAATTTCAGCATGAATAGAGTGAGAAAAGAAGAAAATGTAGTGAAAAAGAGAAGAAAAAGAGAAAGTTGAAAACAAAAGAAAACAAAATAAAAAAAAGTGAGAAAAAGAAGAAAAGAAAAATAAAGAGAAAGTTGTATATATTGTGTATAGTACTCAATAATCCTTATTACTCTCTTGATTGTTATATCTAATGCCCGTTTGGAAATCATTTGTCCAGTTTTGAAATTGCCCACTTTTTCCCATTATCCCGAGTTTCATCCCCAAACTTCTTTGAATCCGTATATACATCCCTTTGATTTCGTACCCTAGCCTAGCCTACATTACAACCCTATTGAAGTCCTATGTGATCTTAAGTAGATGTAATCCAAAGGTTTAAATAGTTTTGATAATCTGTGAAAATGCATTTCACTGAGATTACAGTTTTTATTTCCTATATAGCGTTATTCTATTATGACATGTGCGCGGCCTAGTTTCCCTTTACATTTACTCCTTATGTCCGCATGTCCCGTGTGTTACCTCCCTATTTCAAGTGAATTCATTTGATGAGCGTAATGCCCGTGAGGATTGACTTTTATGCATGCTTTGATATTTAGTATCCAAGTTATTTAAGTTTCTACCAAATCATATTTTGCGTGTGCTCACTCCCCTCCCACATGTTAAAGTTTCAATTCAATGAGGTGCATTCGATAATGTTAATAACTACGGACTTTTCACGTGAATTCGTTTGCTTTGCTAATAACATGTTGAAATCTTGTTCGTATCGTTGAGTTTGTCGCATGTGATTGGGCATATTTTGAGGAAACTTTACGATGTTTGTGGGTATCATCATTGAAAACCTGCACGAGACGACACTCATCCACTAGGGTAACCTAGGGGTTTAACGGCTTATTGCATACGCTAAATGCAATCGTTCACTCGCGAAAGTGGCCTTATCTTTTTATTACTTTTATACCATATTTTTGTAGTATCTTCTATTTTTGGTTTACTTGTTGTTCTTGTTGCATCCTATTTCATTGCTAGGGACTAGAAATGTGTAAGTTAGGGGGTGTGATAATACGCAAATATTGTGTATTTCATCCATCGAACATATGCATTTTAGCCCCCTCGGGTGCCTTAATCTATATATTTAAGCCCGTTAACCAGACAACCTCGGTTTATATTGTTAACATGCTATATGAGGTATAATTGGGCTTTTGTAGGTATTTAGGTACTAAGAATGGAGTTCGGACGCATTCCGCTCAAGTCCCGTACGCATTCGCACGTTCAAGGGCAATCCGGTCAATTCATAGTTTGGGCACCTGGCCTGACATCTCACGAAATTTTATCCCTCCTTTCAAGCTTCATGTGGCCACGAACGGTGCACGATTTCGATCCCGAATGAAGAAGTTACGGCGATTCTAGCGGAGAAGAAAGCATTTACACCAAAACAGGAGGAAAGGAGGTTCGGCCCTGCCTGATCGATCGATCCTTCATATTTTTTTCCACGATTTCATCCATCCATCGATCGACCAAAGGGGTCGATCGATCGATCCTCTGTTTCTGCAGATATTTCTGCCTTCTTTTCTTTCTTCTTTTCTTTTATTCCAACTTACTATATAACCCAATTTTGTGTAACATTCAGAGATGTTCATTTTTTATTAGTTTAGCCTAGGGTTTGTGGGTTTGGAGAGCTTGGCTTCATTTCTCTTTGGGTTGACAACCATACGGGTTGTGTATGTTAAACTTTCCACTTGATTCTCCATTTATATAATTGTTCTTACCTATTTCTTGCTTTGTAGAATAATTTCCATGCTTTGATAATTAGTTTAATTGCTTTATTTCTTGCTTTCCTAGTTTAATTACTTGTAATTAACTTTAATCATTATGTGCCCTTAAATAATTAGGGTCGGGATTTCGTTCCGCTATTAACGGGCCCCGAGCTCCGAAAATTAAGTTTTGTGCAAAATTGAGTTTAATTGAACCCGCGTGAATTAAAGTCGGATTATTATGCGTTTAACTTTCTTTGTCATGCAACGTTAGTGTTTAAAGCGATAATCCGAGTTTAATCTGCATATGACCAATCTTCGGTTAATTGTTTATTCTCGCAACTTTGGCTTAAATTCCTTATTATGTGAAATTTATGATTAATTGATAATGCTCGATTAAATTGCTCTCGAGTCGGAAGTCTAATTTGTAGTTGTTTCGATCCATATGGTTGGATGTTATCCCGATCCTCGCTTTACTTTTATTTAGACTTACCTTCTTTTATTTTATTTCCTAGCACACGTCACCTTTTTACACTTTTATTCCTGGATTAATAATCTGTTACGATATATCAAACATTCTCTGTGGATTCGATACCCGACCTACCGCTATACTCACCATTTGAGTGTAGTTGTAATTTAGGTTTTTGTATTGAGTAGGCAAAACGAAAACAACGATTAGCATATTTACACGCGCTACTTTTCATGCTCGATCAACTGCGCAGGTGGCACCACCACCTCCTCCTCTGCAATGTGTCGAAGCACCCGCTCCCCGAGATACCAAGAATGGCCGAACTCATGCGCCAGAAAATGCCTCATCTGCGCATTCACCCCAGTCGCCCCCATATGAATGGTTGTCCCCCAAGGGTAAATAGTCACCTAAAAATCCCTAGCAGGCATAAGTCAATACAAAATTAAAATGTGAAAAAATCAAGACTGAAAAGAAAGAGTCTTACCCTACCACTGGTCAGGCCATTCAAGACCTGATGCACCGCCTCTAGAGAGAGAGATCCCTTCGACTACCGATTGGCCTTGCGCTATCGATACAATGGGTAGAAGTTCCCAACATTCTCGTCCTTTAAGGCAATCAGCGGGGTATTGCACTCAATCACCTTATAGAACCACGTCTGCCAAAGACAAGAATTCATAATAAAAAAAAGATGCCTAAGGAAAATGCGAATGCATGAAAGGAAAGTGCGCTAACTGAGAAATACCTCAAGATGATATGTGGATCCAGTAAAGGTTTGCCAGAAGCACCGGCTGAATGCATCCAAAGAAAAATAGAGGCTCGCTAAAGTCAGGCTCCCCCAATCATCGAGAGGGATGTTCAAAAACATCCTCAAATACGGTAAGAACCACAAATGGATGACATCGCTGCTCGATGCCACCATGAAACCTCCCAGCACCAACAATATAAACAACCGAGCCATCTGCCTCACCTGTAGCCCGTCCTCAAAATCAACCTCCCTACTCAGCAAAACATCCTTCAACAAGGAAAATCGAATGGAATCCCCAAACACTATCCTCCTTACATCGTCGAGAACCGCCCACACCGCCTCCGGCCTCACCCGCGGAGAATGATCCACCTCTAGATACTCCCCATCGGAATCTAGCCCCAGCAGCTGCTGCATATCTATGGGAGTCACGATCATCTCCCCAAAGCCAAAATGGAAGGTGTGGGTAGTATCCCACCACCTCTCCCTCAAAGCGCACAAGACCGCTATCGAACGAGGCATCTCATCCAGCGCAGACGCCAACCTACCAAAACCCGCTGATGATACCACCCAACGTACCACAGATGGAAGATGCTCCCAGACATCCTTAAGCCCCATCGTCCCACGGGCACGCATGTTCTTCAAAGAAATATCGGACTATCAAAAGAAAAAACCTTGTCAAAAATTCAAGAAGGAAGGAAAAATCATCAAAAAGAGAAGAATGCCAAAAGTCTTTACTTACATAACTACCAGGGTTCACCACCCTCGAGGAGCGATGACGCGATGTCTCCCGTAGCAAGGTCCGCTCATCCGCAATCGGCTCGAATGCGTCAAAGGAGTTCTCACTACCCAAAGCAAGAGGCTCCCTGACCCTCCACTCCACGTTCGCCCAGTTATCAATAGTCAACCATTTCCTATGTGCTACAGTGCCCACAAAGGCGACCATTTCTTAGAGATCGGAAATGCTAGAATGATTTGCAGAGGAAAATTACAGAAAGAAAGAAAGCAAGAAGCTGTGAAAAATAAAAGGAATTCACCCCGTTAAATAGGATGCCATGGGTCATGCCGATCGGCATTGACCTCCCACCCACCGATCGGCACTGACCCCTTACCTTCCCGAGGCAGTCCAAAAGTTCGTGCCACTGCCGAATGGCACCCTCCATACCATGCCGATCGGTACCCCCTAAAATTTAGTATAAAAATTCCCAGAAAATACCAGAAAGCCCTGAAAAATTCTCAGAAAATTCCTAAAAATCCCAGGAAGATTTAGAACATTTTCACCAAGAAAATTTCCGCACTCCCTCATGCGAAACCCCTATTTCCCCAGCAGAACTCCCAAAAACCAAGTAAAACTCCTCCCGGTAACATCCCCGGAGGATCTCTAAAAATCACCTCCCCAGGGGAATTTTGGCTATTCCTTCAGAGGATGCAAAAGATTTCCCCAGCCCAAAACAAAACCACAAGATAAATCCCCCCGACAGAGTTCCCCAAGAACATCTCCACTTAAGCCCTGAGAATTGGTCATCTCTACTTAAGCCCACAGAATTGGCTTCGACTCGCAGAATTGGCTTCGACCCGTAGAATTGGCTTCGACCCGCAGAATCGGTCATCTCATCCTTAAGCCCGTAGAATTGGCTTCGACCCACAGAATTGGTCATCTCTACTTAAGCCCGCAGAATTGGCTTCGACCCGCAGAATCGGTCACCCTCATCCTCAAGCCCGCAGAATTGGCTTCGACCCACAAAATCGTTCACCCTCATATTCAAGCCCATAGAATCAGCTTCGACCCGCAGAATCGGTCACCCTCATCTTCAAGCCCTCAGAATTGGCTTCGACCCACAGAATCGGTCACCCTCATCTTCAAGCCCTTAGAATTGGCTTCGACCTGCAGAATCGGTCATCACCAGCACCTCCTCAGGAATTGGCCTAAACCTTTCCTCCAAACCACCCCTTAAGTCTTCAGAATTGACCTCGACCCCATGAATTGGTCATACTTGTTTCCTTAGGTCCTCATAATCGACCTCGACCCCCTGAATTGGTCATCCTCTCTCCCTCAGGTCCTCAGAATCGACCTCGACCCTCTGAATTGATCATCCTCCCTCAAAAGCATCATGCGGTGTCTATTCGACGGCTATCATTTGTTCCAAACTCACCCATCGAGGGGCTCTATAGACACCCCATTCTGTTACCCCTTAAACTCTCCTTAGGTCCTTAGCACCTCCCTTCATCACTATAAACCCAGTTCATACCCTGAGTACTGACCTAGAATCCATCGGGCACCACCAAGCCCCATTTGACCAAAAGTCAAATTCTTCAGCTCGACCGAGGCTAAATGAATCTTCAAAGGTCCCTAAATCCCCTTTCCAATGGTTCATCCCGTGCGTGATTCTGACTTACCATGCGGACAAACGACTCATTTTCCCCCGAAACCTGACCTAGATGCCATCAGACGCTCCCAGGCTCCGTTTGACCTAATTCAAAGTCTTTAGATTGACTGAGTCTGAATGAATCTTCAAAGGGAACTAAAACCCCTTTCCAACAGTCTGCTCCGTGTGATATTCTGACTTACGGTACGGAAGGACGATCTGTTTTACTCCGAAAGATCACTGAATGCTTCCAGCACCCGGTTGACTAAATTTAAATCCCCAAACCGGATCAAACTCTTTGGAATGTCAAATTACATTTCCTAACCTTTCCAACGGTCTTCCCCGTGCGCGATTCGGACTTACCATGCGAACAAACGATCCGTTTGCATTCGATGATTCCCCGTCCAATGGACCGACGAATGTTTTCGAGCCACATTTGACCCAAAGTCAACTTCCGAACTCGGGAACGATCCAAGTACTTTCGAAGGTATCTGAATTACCTTCCCAATGGTCTGCCCTATGCATGATTTGGATCAATGGTTTGCGCTCTACAGCTAATTTGCCAAAAAGGCCTGAAAGACACTGTCAAACGGCAGGTCCCAGACCCTGCCTATCGGCAGTGTGCCTAAACGTACCTGACGATTGGCAGGAATAGGGCTATGACGATCGGCAATACCCCGGGCCTATAAAAAGGAGGCCTTGACCTCATTGCAAAGGGGGCCCAGATCTGAAACAGATCACTCTCAACAAATCCAGAAAAACCCTCTCGAAGGCAGCGTGATTTCCACATCCAAATCCCTTTACAACCTTCACTTTTCATCATTCTTTCCATAAAACTTAGTGAATTCACTACCCTCGATCATCATCTAAGTGCAAGGGCTGCTCTCCAACATTCAAGATCAAGCTCAAGATCTTCAAGAAGGTCCAATTTTCTCAATTCTCTCCCAAAATTTTTATAAATTCACATTAACTTGTTTTATTACTTAGCACTTTTATTCTCTCATCTCACATATCCTAATATAATTTTTATTTAGTATTATTGCGCATCTCTTATTTTCATACAAATAAAAAACCCAAAAAATAAGAAAAAGAAGGTTTGCTCATAAATTTCAAACGGGAATTCTCGCACTTTTCTTACACTTTTCTCACAACTAAAACACTTTTTTTCTATACACACACACACAAATAAGAGAAGACCTCGATTGGATTTATGGGATAAACCCCACCCCTCATTTTGCATGTGAACTACGTGGACTTTGATGCCTCTGTAGGCTACGTAGGCGTCTCGGGGTAAAATCCAAGATTCGAGTCCTATTTTTACTTTTTATTTCATAATTCAATTCTCCTAGATTACATTTATGTACATATATTTGCTCTTAGTGGAGTATTATTCCACATGCGTTATCGTTCCATCATAACGGTCAACATAAGGATAATCGCATAAATCCATTTTCTAATATTTTTATACCTTCCTACGGATGACTCGCTTTACCTCTTCCATGGTACAAGTTGATAATTCCTAACTCAACTATATATACACATGCACACATATCACGGGGAAAATAAAGGTAAATAGCAGAAACCCATGAGAGACCGTAAGGGCAAAATGGGTGCCTAACACCTTTCCATTTCGTAACTTAGCCTCCGAACCCTTTTCGAATCATTTTGGTTTCGTATGCATCAGTATGTCTTTGGATGCTGTCCTTCGGGATGGCTCCCCTTCTTTTGTCTGTTTTGAGTAAAATATACTGGCGACTCTATCTCTCTACATTTTTCACCTCACCCAAATGACGCCGGCCGAAGCACTCCCGAGAGGGATGCGCGGGACCTAGGATCCTCCCTCACGCCGCCCGCCCGTCGCGAGGATCGGGGATGGCCACAATTGCAGCTACGAGTACCTGGAATGAATCCTCAAATCTGGCGTCACTGTGATATTTTGATATCAAGAGTTAGTACTCAAAACGTTTTGAAAATATTTAGCAAGTGATAATCACGGTAAGATGGCTTATTGATTATACATGTTAAGATTTCACGTACACTCTCTTGAGTTACCTCACCCGTCATCTAGTGCACGCCTAACGTCCCATACATAGCCCACCTAACTGTACTACCCAAGATAACTGAACTATAGTATTCAACTGAACTCATCTACGTGACTAAGTTCCCATATCGCCCACTTAGTATGTAATAGTAACCATATCTCATGATTTATATACCTAGATAACTATTCACGCCTTGTTATCTTTAACCGATTTATAATTAAGTTTCCTTACTAAATTTACTTTTATATGTATTCACGACATCTCATTATCTACTAACTCGCATAAGTATATTATTAATAGAGTATACATTTCACACAAAACATATACTTATAAATTCATTCATTACTAATAAGCCCCCTTAACACACATAAAGGACTCTTGGTTCAGAATGATCCATCGACACCAAGTAAAAGGATTGGTTCGGAATTTCACCTCGACCCCAAGTTCATGTCATGTAGTGGTTCGGAAAATCACCTCGACCCCAATAATGAAACTTTATACATAGATTGTTTCGGAACTCTTTCGTCACAACCCCAACTTACTATTTCCATATATTAGTTTGGAATCCTACCTCGACCCTAATATAGGCAATTATACTTTAGGTATTCTCTCCACCTAAGTATCTATATAATTTAGTAGGTATACACGCAACCTAATAATAGTGCTCGTACGTAATATTTCCTCTTTAATATTCACCGTACTTATTATTTTACGATTTATCTCACTATAGCTTTTTAATTGAGTATTCACATAACTCTAAGGGCCCTAGTTACCCATCCATTCATTTCAGTAGTTAAGCTATCTCTAAGCTATTGGTATACTCCTTAGAATGACGTTTACTCCCTCCATAACTGAAATCCCGAATTCTCGATGCACTACTCGATAGATTTATCCTCGTCGGTCCATCTCTTCAAATCTTGAACTCAATGATTATAACTGACCCCCACTATACACCTACTGGTACTATCTAAGTCCCTAAATACGTATAATATCATCACTAAGGTTCCCCTCAAGCGTCGGCAATCGAATAGAACTCAACCAACAAAAGAACCCAAAATCATCCTGGGTAGTGACAGAGGCAATTCTTCTTCATCATGCGTTTTTCACCATATTCAATTATCTAACTCACATGATTATCCATCAAACTTGCAACCATTGATACCAAACCGTTCCTACATACTCTAGGAGGATTTCCAATGATTTAAACATCATAAATCTTCACAATTTAGTCCACAATAATTCAAGTCTTCTAATGATTCAAGAACCCTAAAAATATGTTCTTCCCATAATTTAAATCAAAAATCCAGATTAAATTGGTTTTAATCATCAAGTATTCTATGATTTCAAATCCTCAACGGGTCTAAATCATTCTTGTAAGGACACAAATTTCCAATTGAGTCCATATATAGTTTTGGCTCAATTCCGGACAAAAACATTTATTCATAGGATAGTATTTTTTTGTAATATTCACAGGCCTATGAAGTATGTATTGAAGACGTAGCGGCAAAGAACTTAAAGCTTCATCAAAATTCCGGTTTGTGTGCCTCATTTCTACGTCATCAACTAAGGTTCCATGCTCCCAAGGTATGAATGTAATTATATGTATATAGGAGCTTGGAACAATTTGTATTGAGTGTTAGGTTAATAAAAACTGCATTTTATTTTTCAGAAAGAATCAATTAGAAACTTAAAAATAAGTATATAAAAGTTTATAAAAGTTTCTGGGCCAAAATCGAATTTTAAAAACTTTCTGGACGTTCGTTAGAAATGTCGTTCGAACGAGTTTTTTTCGTTCGAACCAGATTTCGTTCGAACGAGTTTTGTCGTTCGAACCAGGTTCGTTCGAATGAGTTTGCCAACGACCCTAATCTGGTCAGTCGTTCGATATGTCGTTCGAACGAGTTTTCGTTCTAACGAGATATCTAACGAGATTCTAACGAGCCCAGGCTGGTCGCTCGTTAGAAGTCTCGTTCGAACGAGAGTCAAGTTCGTTCGAACGAGACGTCAGGCGGGAACGGTTTTGAGCAGTTTTTGGCAGTTTTTTTCCCCACTCCTCCACTTGGTTTTCAACCAACTTTTTCATACATTATTATGTGTGGGAAACACATTTTCCAACACAAATTTTTCATCCTAATACATCTCCTAGAGAGAGTTTGAGAGATCATTCCAAAAAGGAAAATGTTCATGTTTTAAGTGTTCTTCAACTTAAAGAAAAATCTTTAAACACTTAGTTTACACCCATTGTTGTTTATTCCAAGTTTCATATATAAATATCAATTGCTTGGAGATTGTTTTGGCAACGGTTTTTCTCTACACCGAATTGAAGAGAAGTTCGTTTCATTTCTACCCATTTGGAGAAAGGCTCCATGTTGGGGTGACAGTGTGCCTAATTGACCGATCGATGGGAGTCCGAGACCACGGTGGAGCTCCGTTGGTTATCCGTTAATTGGAGGTTGATACAAGAAGGATCATCACGGCTTGAGAGGGTTCGAGTTTAGGAAGTAAGTCTTTTGTCTTATATTTTGTAATACCGTTTTTAGTGGATTTGAGGCTAGGGTCGTCCCGAGGTTTTTTTTCCCGTTAGTGGGTTTTTCCTCGTATATCGCGGTGTAGTGTGACTGTTGATTTTATCTTGCACAAAATTTAGAATGCATGCTTAGGTTAATTTCAAGATAAAATTTGGTTTAACAATCACACTAATTTAATTTGGGACTTAAATTAAATATTGGGTAAAATTGGTTTATTCAAGTCATTTGCTAAAATTGGTTTCGCCTAACTTTGGATAATTGTTTATTATGACTTAGGCAAATTCTAGGACTTGAATTATGTTTTAATTCGTTTCTTTTGAAGATATTAAAACTCGGCCTTGTTTATTTGTTGAACCATCACTTATATTCCCTTCCGCATTTATCTAAAAAGGATATTATTTTTGAAAGTTAAAACCATCTCAACGCTTCCGCATTTATTTAAAAGGAAATTATATATTTTAATTGTGATTTTAAAATCCGGGGTCTTTCAAATTGGTATCAGAGCCAAAAACGATAAATTATTTCGTTAAGATCCTTTAATTTTTGGCTAAAATGGATTTTTTCCCATTTTCAAAATTTTCTATTTTTGATGGTTCAAACTACGCGTATTGGAAAGCGCGAATGAGATCGGCACTAAAATCTATCGACGAGAGAGTTTGGATGTCTGTTGTTACCGGATATTTCCCACCAACTTACTTAGTTGAAAATGAACGTGTTTTAAAACCCGCCGATAGATGGACTGAAAATGAGTTTAAGCTAGCAAATTTTAATTCCCGTGGTTTAAATGCCTTGTTTAACGCTGTCGCACCGGATGAATTCCGACGTATTATGACGTGTGAAACCGCTAAAGAGGCTTGGGATATTTTACAATTAACTCATGAAGGAACTAGTGTCGTTAAAGCTTCAAAACTCCAAAACCTCACCACTCAATTTGAAACTATCAAAATGGATGAAAAAGAAACATTTGATAAATTTTATGCTCGACTTTCTGATATTGTTAATTCATCCTTTAACTTGGGAGATAAAATACCTGACGACCGTGTTGTAAAGAAAATTTTAAGGTCCCTACCCGATAGATTTATTCCAAAGGTGACCGTTTTAAATTCTTTACCCACTTTAGCCTCTACGAAATTAGAAGAGCTTGTAGGTGATTTACAAACCTATGAACTAGATATGTTTGCCTCTAAAAATGAAAAGAAAATCGAAAAGGGCGTTGCTTTAAAAGCCCGAAAAGAGGTCAAACAAGTAGTAGAGAGCGATAGTGATAGTGACTCGGAAGATATGGCTTTGTTTGCTCGTAAATTTAGAAAATTTCTTAAATTTAACAAAGATAAAGTTAAAAATGATTTTAAGAAATTTGATACTTCAAAACATGATAAAAGCGAGAAGTTTTCTAAAGCCGAGAAGATCCCTAAACCTAGTAATGAAAATTTAGATAGGGACGAGTCTAATAAATGTTTTGGTTGTGAAGGTTATGGCCATAGGGCTTATGAATGCCCCACTAAACTAAGGAAAGAGGGTAAACGACCCATTTCATATAATGCGACCCTTAGTGATAGTGATAAGGAAGAGAAGCCCGAATCCCCCACTAAGAAAAATTTTGTGGCTTTTATGGCTAGACATGTGAGTGATAATGAGAACTCATCGAATGATGAAATTATAGCACATGCCACTTCCAAGGTCATTGTACATGATTCTCTTATTTTTGATGATAGTGGGAGTGAAGAAGAAAGAGAGAGTGAAAATGAAGATGAGGTTGATATGAGTGAACTTCAAAATGCTTTTCATGAATTATATAAAGAATCTATTAAATTGAAAAGAGCTAATTTAAAGTTAGAAGCGAGTTTAAGAGAGAGTGTCAAGGTCATTGATGAAAGTGCCTTAATAGAAGACCTTAGGACACATGAGAGGACTCTTCAAGAGAAGCTTAACTATGTAGAAGGCGAGAGAGATAGCCTTAGGGGTTTAATGGAATCCTTGAAAAAGGAGCTTCTTGCTTTTGAAGAGCGAAATGTTTTACTGGAATCTAAAATTTTAGAATTGGAAAATAAATTAAAAGATTCTAGTAATGTCAAATTTGATTTGGAGTGTCGTTCGGAAAAACTAGATAAAATGTTAGGAACTGTCCAAATTAAAAATGACACTTTTGGTTTAGGCTTAAATTCTTGTAATGATTTTAACCCTAAAGTCAAAACCAATGTTTTCGGAGAATCTTCTAGGAATGCATTTAATGATCACTCCTTAGATAAATCTTTTCGACATATTCTTACTTGTACACATTGTGGTCGAAAAGGTCATCTTAGGAAATTTTGTTTAGATCTTAAACGAATTCCTAGAAAATCCCATAGTAAAGTAACCACGATAGCTAATGTTCCTACACCCCAAGATAGTAATTCTTCATTAATGTGGGTTAGGAAATCCGACTTGGTTGCCTTACAAAATAGGGATTTTGATTCTCATTTACTTACACATGCTTCCTCCCTTGCTAAATCTAACGGATGAATGTGTTAGTGTTTGCATACTTTAGCTTTTGTACTTCATGCCATAATCATATGCTAAATGTATGCTTGTTTAGTCATTTTCTAGTCTTTGCCTCATGTATATCATATGCTAGAAATTATGACTTGTTTATCTTTTTGTATTATTTTTTGTGTTTGATTTACCTGAAAAATATAAAAAGATTTTTGTTTATCATTTGTGTTTTATTTATTTCATTTAAGCTTAATGAAAAATACAAATGATTTTTGTTTGTCTTTTTGAGTAAATATTTATTTTTGATTCACAATGTTAAAAACTCAAAAAGATTTTGTTTTGTGTGTATTTTTGTTTGACACACTTTATGTGGCATATATTTGTGTTTGAATCCCATCATTTACGCTCCCATGTGGCTAGAACTTTTGGTTTAGATTTTCAATCCTTAAAATGTTCTTTACCATGTTTTATATGGAGTAGTTGGATTTTGTATTGTTTAAATGGATTCTATTTCTATATGCCTCTATTCACACATGCACGAGCTCTTTTGAAATCTTAATGTCACATGTTATATTTGAGCTTTTTGAGGTGTTCTCCTATCAATCTAGTCATCTACATATCTATGACCTAGGAGGACTAGTGCATGTCAAAATCCGTTGCATGTGAGATTTGTGTGAAAAATGAAAACATGATAAATTAATATATGCACGGAGAAGGGCTCCGAAAGGATGAATTAAATCCTTTGCGATTGTAAGCCACCGTTGATTGGATCTAAAAGAAATACGTGATCCAAAGGCCTAAAAATAGAATATTTGGCATTAAACAGAAAGCAATTGCCATGGCCTATGTTTGTTTGATATATTCATTCAAAAACAAAAGAATATATATGCTCATTGAGGGAGAATTGGGTGGTTTATCAACGGTTTGCACAATGTCCGTTTATCCTAGTTGTCTTTAATGTCATGACTCTATTTGGTTTGTAGAATCATCATCATGCTAGGCTTGTATGCATTGTGTATGTTTGTTCATTGAGTTCAATATTTATATTGTCACGTGAGGTTATATTTAACTGTGATGAAGTTTCCAATCAAATGAGAACTCCGTGAACGTTTATTAAGTGTTTGGGTCTAAATTTAATTGTTTCTAGTACACACCCCTACACTTCCGTTTCCATATGACACATTTTTGCCATACGAGTGTGCAAACTTATTGTATTTTGTGTCATGTGTGTGTTTATATCTATATATATATGCAAGTATTCTATTGGTATATTTTTTTTTGTATCTATATATATGATATTTGTTTGTCTTTGCCTTGCTTTAATTGCCCATATACTTTCATGTCTTATCACCTTAAGCTTTCACATGCTGTTTATTAGTTCTTTATCCTTTGCCTATTCCCGAACAAAAAGGGGGAGAATGATGATAGGGGGAGAAATGGTATCTAATCCTATTATTATCGTATCTTCGTTTGGGGGAGATTTATCTTAGGGGGAGACGTCTTTCTAAGTAGGTCATGTGTTTACAAGGGAGAATTAATTTAGGGGGAGTAATTAATTAATTGCATTTAATATCTTGATATTCCCTATGCATTTGATGAGTTTGCTTAAGTGTGCAGGAATTATTCTAAAGCGGCATCTTTCTATGGCAAAGCGTTTGATCCTTGGGTTGAGTCAAGATTGGGCGGGTTATGTTTTGAGTCTAGTAGAGCTTGACGGCCCTTTAGGATTTTTGTTTGGTTTTTGTCCCGGAATAGCCAAAGGGGGAGATTTGTAAGGACACAAATTTCCAATTGAGTCCATATATAGTTTTGGCTCAATTCCGGACAAAAACATTTATTCATAGGATAGTATTTTTTTGTAATATTCACAAGCCTATGAAGTATGTATTGAAGACGTAGCGGCAAAGAACTTAAAGCTTCATCAAAATGCCGGTTTGTGTGCCTCGTTTCTACGTCATCAACTAAGGTTCCATGCTCCCAAGGTATGAATGTAATTATATGTATATAGGAGCTTGGAACAATTTGTATTGGGTGTTAGGTTAATAAAAACTGCATTTTATTTTTCAGAAAGAATCAATTAGAAACTTAAAAATAAGTATATAAAAGTTTATAAAAGTTTCTGGGCCAAAATCGAATTTTACAAACTTTCTGGACGTTCGTTAGAAATGTCGTTCGAACGAGTTTTTTTCGTTCGAACCAGATTTCGTTCGAACGAGTTTTGTCGTTCGAACCAGGTTCGTTCGAACGAGTTTGCCAACGACCCTAATCTGGTCTGTCGTTCGATATGTCGTTCGAACGAGTTTTCGTTCTAACGAGATATCTAACGAGATTCTAACGAGCCCAGGCTGGTCGCTCGTTAGAAGTCTCGTTCGAACGAGAGTCAAGTTCGTTCGAACGAGACGTCAGGCGGGAACAGTTTTTGGCAGTTTTTTTCCCCACTCCTCCACTTGGTTTTCAACCAACTTTTTCATACATTATTATGTGCGGGAAACACAATTTCCAAGACAACTTTTCCATCCTAATACATCTCCTAGAGAGAGTTTGAGAGATCATTCCAAAAAGGAAAATGTTCATGTTTTAAGTGTTCTTCAACTTAAAGAAAAATCTTTAAACACTTAGTTTACACCCATTGTTGTTTATTCCAAGTTTCATATATAAATATCAATTGCTTGGAGATTGTTTTGGCAACGGTTTTTCTCTACACCGAATTGAAGAGAAGTTCGTTTCATTTCTACCCATTTGGAGAAAGGCTCCATGTTGGGGTGACAGTGTGCCTAATTGCCCGATCGGTGGGAGTCCGAGACCACGGTGGAGCTCCGTTGGTTATCCGCTAATTGGAGGTTGATACAAGAAGGATCATCACGGCTTGAGAGGGTTCGAGTTTAGGAAGTAAGTCTTTTGTCTTGTATTTTGTAATACCGTTTTTAGTGGATTTGAGGCTAGGGCCGTCCCGAGGTTTTTTTTCCGTTAGTGGGTTTTTCCTCGTATATCGCGGTGTAGTGTGACTGTTGATTTTATCTTGCACAAAATTTAGAATGCATGCTTAGGTTAATTTCAAGATAAAATTTGGTTTAACAATCACACTAATTTAATTTGGGACTTAAATTAAATATTGGGTAAAATTGGTTTATTCAAGTCATTTGCTAAAATTGGTTTCGCCTAACTTTGGATAATTGTTTATTATGACTTAGGCAAATTCTAGGACTTGAATTATGTTTTAATTTGTTTCTTTTGAAGATATTAAAACTCGGCCTTGTTTATTTGTTGAACCATCACTTATATTCGCTTCCGCATTTATCTAAAAAGGATATTATTTTTGAAAGTTAAAACCATCTCAACGCTTCCGCATTTATTTAAAAGGAAATTATATATTTTAATTGTGATTTTAAAATTCGGGGTCTTTCAATTCTACATGCAAATCCCTAACCATGATGCATTTTATTTAATTCTTTTTCTCCAAGAATATTCATTAAATCATATTATTCATAATCCTACACATGGATATTGCAACTCAATTTAATTTGCAAATAACCACTTGCCTTATTCAGAGATGATCTGATTTCATGATTGTTGCTAGTGATTGATTGTCTTTCTCCTTCAATCTTCCTTCCCAACTAGTTTGTGGTGCAAGAACCCTTTGAATCCTTCACCAATTCTTTCTTAGGCTTTGAGAATAATCTTTATTCCCTCTCTAATGGCTTCCCTTTGTGTTATGAGGTTTCTAACCCTAACCCCACTTTCAATCAGCTGATAAAACACTCCAAAATTCGTAGGTTTTCTCACCCTCATATGCCAAAATACTAAAATGCCCCGGTACGGTCCCGGTTTAGCCCAAAAATGCCTTGATACTTGACTAGTACCCCCGGGTATACAATTTTGACTAATTCGACCCTTTCGGAATCATATGACCTCTAAATTATCATTTGAGTCACTTAAAAAAAATTCTATCTCATCCTCAACTTAGTCTACACGCGACACCCGGTTGAGATATAATAAAGTACATCCATATCATTCGTTATGTCGTACAAATTAACAATCAATATTTACTATTCACACATAGTAAATTTGAATTATAATATTAATCAGTGTCTATCTCTCGATTAATATTTAATAATTACAATTATTATTTAATCCCTTAATAATCATAATTATCATTAAACCGCATTAAATTACGTCATTCACGTAATTTCAATATTAAATCACGCCACTCACGTAATTTAAATTAAAATGTATTTTCTATTTAATTAATCAATTAATTAAATTCTAAATACGCAGAAATACGGGGTATTATAACAAATCCTTGAATCTAATGAGTCTAAAACTGAAATACATAATGAAATAGCAACTTAAATTAGGAATGAAAAATGACCAAAATGTGGAAGTGGCAACTCTCAACCCTACTGCTCCTACCTATGAAACCTTAAAAATTATTTTATAATATTTTGGGGCAAAGCTCAGAAGTTGCAATAAATAACTTACTTTGACGTTGCATAGAGATAACCGAAAGTGGGAGATAAGTATACAAGGGGTATCATGAGGTCGACTCGTCTATGGGTCGACCTCGGCCCAGAATTGAGAAATAAATAATTATGTTAATTAACACCATCTCGAGATACGTGTACCTTATGACAAGATGATGTAAAAAACCAAATACACGTGCCATATAATAGGATGTGAGATATTCTCCCCCATCAACTTATAAAACTTGATTTTAGCTAACCAATAAAGATGAGACACGTGTTGCTCTCCTCTCTGACCTTTAATGGGCTATAGATATCAACCCATAAGCTTCATGTGAGGTATGAACTATTTTATAATGTTGTGCTTCCCAATTATAGAGAGTCAACTTGTAATTAACTACATGCCTATGGAGATGGTTTGATATAAGAATATAATACATGACACTTGTGGACGTAGGCACCAACCTGGGTTGAACCACGTAAATTCTAGTTTTCTCCTTTCCTTTTTTACTCCCTACTTCATTCCAGTGCTTACTATTAAGTATTTGTATCTCTTAATTGGTACATTCTAGTTTATTGATATCATTTACCTAAGATCTAGTCAACCACAATTTCTAGCAATAACAATAAACTTGAGTTTTTTTTTATTTTGTAATTAACTCTTGTTTAATTATATTCATAGTGCAACTTTTGAGTTAAATTAGAACCGTAGAAATAATTATAGTTTTTTATACTTAAACATATGAATCTGAATTGATTATTATTACATAAAAATTGTAAGGTGGTATAATGAGTCGCGTTGTGAAAATACGAAAACATGTGTTTTTATTTACGAGTGATTATTATACCCACAAAATATAGACCCGTTGATTTGCCAACAATATATTGATAGTTTAAATTATATAAACTCACAAATATTGACTAAGTTTTTTAAAATAGTTAAAAAAATATTTTGACCGAATATTTTTATAAGGTATCAATGGAATGTTTAGATACGCTGTAAAAAAAGTAGTCCTAAATAAATTTTTCTATATTTTCTAATTTGGTCTTCAACTTATGACTTCATTTTAGGACATGGTGGGAACCTGGCTTGAAAATCAATTTTAAAATATTTTTTTTACTATTTAAAAAAATTGGTGTGTGCTCTTGGCCCTCTCAAGAGTAAAATCATATTGCTGGTGAGACTCGAACCTTCATAGTTTCCAAGATCAAATAAGTGTCTTACAATTGCGACAATTTGATATATTTTCATATATGTAATTTGAGAGTCTCTCTATATTTGACTCTATAAAAGACACGTGTATGATAGCTAAATAATGTCATTTAGAGCATTACCAGCATGTATGGATTATTTGTGAGGTGGTAAGGTAAATATGAGGTACCAACCCAAAAAGAATTGCAGTGCGTATATGGCATAATGGGTTTTAAACGGCGTTGTTTTGAGAAGAAATCTCCAACGAAACTCAATGCTCCATATGAGATATACGACAATGTTTGGGGGGAACACAGTTTATCATGGGAGAATAAAAATGTTAATCTCATGCGAAACACAATTTGTAGTCTCAGATTGATACCACCAAACAATTTTGCTTGCTTTTTTCATCATAAAATTTAGCAAGTTGATTTATTTGGCAACACTTTACCCTGTTATTATTCAAATACACTTGTGTACCCTTTGTTGTAACGAAATGCTCTTATTTAAGTCTATTAATTGAGCTGAGCAAGTTCGAAACCCATTTGTTCGACTCGCTAAATTTGGGGTGAGATCTTACTGAGTTTGAGTCGAGCCGAGTTTGATCTTAAATATTAAGCTTGAATTCACTTTGAGCATCGCTCGAGCGAAGCACTGCCAAGCTTGAACTAGGCTCATTCCCAAATAATATAAATAAATAAATATATATATATATACACACACACACACACACAAAGAAAGAAAGAAAGTCTCATCTAAGGACTTTTTATGGTGCAAATCCCGGTACATACCATTTTTTAAATAGTAAAAAATAATTTTTTTTAATGAAACTTCATGGATATGATCTCCACGGTGAGAAGATCGTCTCTAATTTTTTTCATTAAAAAATTCAATAAAAAAAACTATTGAGATGAGGTGATATGTCAAAAAATGGTATAAATATGCATTTTCTACCGTTGAAAGTTTGGGTCGGCACCAGCTACTTGATTGATTAAATATTTTGATGAAACATCATGGATATAATCACCTCACTGTCGAGATCATATCCATGAAGTTTCATTAAAAAATTCAATCAAAAAGTGAATGAGATGATCGTTAAAATTTAAACGGTCGAAAATGCATATATATATCACTTTTTTACATATCACCTCATCTCAACGATTTTTTTATTGAATTTTTTTGATGAAAAAAATTGTAGATGACCATCTCATAGTGTTGATCATATTCATGAAGTTTTATAAAAAAATTCAATTTTATACTATTTTAAAAAAATGATATGTACTGGGGTCTGTACCATAAAGAGTTCTTACAGGCGAAGGCCTTTATATATATATATATATATATATATATATATATATATATATATATATATATATATATATATATATAGTCAGGCTCTCCAACATACCTCCTAGCAACATACATTTTTTTTAAAATAGTAAAAAAAATAATTTTGAGTTAATATTTTTTATATGGGTTCATGATATTTAAATGTGCCCCTATGAAAAAAATCACAACAAAATAATGTGCTTTGATATTTTTAAAAAATAGTTAAAAAAACTGTCAGTTTTTACCCTTTAAAACTGTGAGTTTTTTTAAAAATATCAAAACACATTATTTTGTTCTGATTTTTTTTACAGGAGCACATTGAACTATCATGAACCCATATAAAAAATATTAACTCAAAATTATTTTTTTTACTATTTTAAAAAAATAGGTATGTTCGTAGGTATGTTTAATGAGGTATGTTTGAGAGCCTAACTCTATATATATATATAATTTATTTTACATTCTATGATATGTAAAAATGTTTTAAAAAGAAATAGTTTTAGTTATTTAATCCATGTGCAAAATGTTGCGCTTACTATTAAATAAACGTAAGTGGGTCATTTAGTAAATTAGCTTTAGTTAGCAGCGTTGCTTAGACACATACACACAATTAGAAATTTTTAGAATTTCAATTCATTTCATTCCCCTCTCCATTTCAACCTCTCTCTCAACCTTTGCAATTCACTATGTCGCCGCTCCATTTGCTCTCTTTCTCAAACATCGTAGCTTCGTTTCTTTCTATTGCCACCGCAAGTTTTTTTTTACTGAAATATTATTTTTAAGTTAATGTGGCTGAAATATATATTTCAATGATCTCTAAAAAGGTTCATGATGTTAAATTATTGATATTAATGTTGTCTAAACGTGTTTTTTATGCTGAAATATTTTTTTTAATATTTTCATATGTTGCTGAAATATATATTTTAGACAGGTTTTCTTATTTTATTGTTGAAATATTAATGTTTTTGCTGCTGAAATTTAAATTTGATGTGGAATGCATTTTTTCAAGCCAAAGTCAAGACTAATTAGGTCCCGTTTGATTATCCCAAAATTGTAAATTGGATCATTAATAAATTGATCCATTTACAAATTGACTCATTAATTGTGTTTAGTTTCATTAATTAAATGATTCATTAATTATCTCGTTTTAGCTCATGTGCAAAACCTGAAATTGAATCATTTTACAAAAAAACGTGAAATGAATTCATTTGAAATAGAATTCACATAAAGTGCATGTCACATCTTCCTCTCCCTTTCTCTATTGATTTATTTGTATCTTTTTTTTTTCGTAGAACCTTAACACTAACTTAAAATTATCAAACATTATGTAAATTGAATTTAACTCATTCTAAATTCACTTATTTATAATTCATTAATTTGATTCGTGGACCCGATTGCGAGTACTCTTATTGTAAGGTAAGGGGTGATTAAAAAGTGTACCGTAACGCAGCTAGCTGGCCCGGGGGACCTAAGTAATCAATTCTGAAGATTCCAAAGAGATCCTTGATTGAAATTTTCATTTCAAAACCGTGATTCCTCAGCGCTGACGAGGCAGTATTGCCACTTGTAAACAGCGGTATCAGCTGATGTTACAAGAATTAAGGTTGGGGATTCCCTTAAAAGACCATAAGGTTTGCTTTCACAGTGAAAGAAACATAATATCATTCTCAATCACAGAGCGTGCAGACCAATCTCTAATTTAGAGTTATTGGTTCAGCTTATAATTCGGGAGTGCCACCCAATAAGCAGATAACTCGCGTAACTGTAGCACGTCTATGTTTGTCACTGTGCATGTAAAAAAGTTTGTCACGTATTAAGTACTCCGTAGATCATGGAGAGTAGTCCACTTCCATCGGTCAATTATTTTTTGGTGCAACTTTCGAAAGCTATTCACTCCTCCACTTCTTTCATACTTCACTCTGACCACGATCCAGGTCATATCTCGCTGTTCCAAACCTTATCATATACACGGTGAATCTAATTGAAGTGCCGTACCACCCTGCCCCTAAATATGTAATTTAAGGTTTGGACCTCATATATTTAGGACATAAGCCACTTTAGCCCATATAATTTCTAGGATCAAATATCAAAAAATTCTTTAAATATTTTTTAATACACACTCAGTCCAAGGATTTTATTTTGTATCAAAAAGTCATTTATTCTCTTATTTTTAAAGGTCCGCGTCAGCGGCATGGTGAAGGACTTTTTGGTGCAAAATAAAAAAGGTTGAACTAAACGTGTATTAAAAAAAGTTCAAGGGAATATTTGGTATATATCCCTAATTTTTATCATTAGAGAATTGGCCAGGGATCTATCCTATGAGATTGTACAATCCTAAATTATAGAGATTAATGTGAGTTATTTTTGAAGAAAATGTTTTATCTAAATCTCACTGACTAGTCAATCATTAATTGAGTTCAATCTTAAAAAAGAAAATGTTAAAATGTGTATTCAGGCCACATATTTTGAACCTCAAAATAGCAAGTATGACAGTTTTACATGAGTATTTGTACCCTATTAATTGTACGTCGAAACTCTATTTCTATTATTTTGGGTTCTCAGTGTGTGATCTTAGAACACAAGTTATTAGAATCCTTTCTAAAACATCTAATCTTATTCTCATAAAATATCTAGTCTTATAATACTCCAAACCTAACATTTTTGGATAACTTCCACTTTCCACAATCTCTATTTCTTTCTATCTATCACCATACCACCACCTGAACTCTCCTTCGCTTTCGTCTCTCACCATCGGCGCAACCACCATCCCTAATTATTTTCCTGTTTGTGTTTTCTTTTTGTCAATTATTGTTGGTTGTTTTAGTAATCTGATTTGCTTACGAGTTAGTTGGATGGTTGGGCGGTTGTAACTAGGTGATGGTCTTCTTCATCTCATTTTCTTCCCTGTAATCGTTACTTTAAGAGAAAGATTATAAACATAACATAAATTTTCATTAAAATATTCAAAATTTTAAAGTGATGATGGATCTTTATTTGATAGATATCGGTGAGTACGTTTCATAAATATTATTTTTATGAAAAACGGGTTATGTAAATCAAAACTTACAAGTTTTTGAAGCTTGAAAAAGAAAAAAGAAAACTTTAATCGTTTAAAAGATATTCTCCAATACTTACAGGTGAGCGGCTATAAAAGGGTATGTATGTCTAGTCAAGCCTCAAAAATTAAAAATAAGATCTTTTTAATGTTTGAATAGTCAATGGCCATATATGGAAAATCACATCAACTAAGACATATATGTGAAAGCCACATGTGTAGTTTGCAATCTCTATCTCTAATATTATTATACTAGCTTTCGTAGAGCATGCATACTCATGTGTGTAGGTATCCCAACGGATCAAAATCTAACAAGATCAAGGATAATCCATATTAGTTTATTATGAAAAATTTCGGACCTCATCAGATTTAGATCGTATAAGAGGGATTTTAAAACTCTAATCCATACCCAAAACGTAATGGCTTCCAGTTAGATTTTATCCAACCTTATTGGAAATTATTAAATGCATCATTTTCATAAATGTAATATTAAATTGGATAAGTAAGCAAATAAATTTAAGATTTTTTTTAATATGACTTTAAGTGCAATAATGATCATGAGATAATATAATGAAAATTGAAGATTAAAAGTATTAGCTATATAATATTTAATTTTCTTCTCATTTCATATACCAAATTGGATCGGATTCTTAACGAATCAGATTACTTCCAGTTCGTAGTTGATCCACTTAAAAATGAGATAAACAAATATTTGATTATGGGGTAATTAAATTCCATAACACAAATTCATATTAAATTAAATACAATGGATTCACATAAGATTCATATTAAGATCCGATCCATTGGCAAGCACATGCATGTGCGATAGAAATAGGTGAGTCATGGTTGTGAAACATGATGAAAATATTTTTTGAACTTAACCCTTTCTTCTAATCTCCTTAAAGAACTCTTAACTCTATTGATTTCAACAAAAGAATGTCAGTTCCAGGTCCTGCAAAAATTTCAGCTAATAAACCCAAATTAGTTATAGGAAGTTGTGGAAGAGTTTATTTTTGGTTAAAGAAAATATGGCAACATGGCTTGATAAAACTTATACCTTTATCATATAGTAGGGTCATAATGAGAATAAGATAACATTGGTGTAAAAAGTCAATTTTTCGTTAAATAATAGTATATACATACATATAAATGTGTGATAATATGTTTTTTATATATATATATATATATATATATATATGAGTTTCTCACCTCGTAATATATCTTAACTTGTTAATTTGGTAGATTTTATACTAAAAAAATTTATATGATTCTCGCACTTAACCACTTGTTATTGAACTTTGTCATTACTTTTGGTGACTCATAGCCGAGTGTACACAACTAAACTTTAAGTTTCAAATCTATTAGATTCGTACATACTCGGTTGCTCCCTAGCATGTATTTCCAATAGGCCTTGGAGACAGGCGACAAAATATTGTAAAGCTATGATTTTGATTTTCTTAAGGTATCTTATTGCTTCAAATTTAAGTTTGTATATGTTTTATGTGACACCCCGCCTATTCTAATCCTGGGTGATCAGTCTATTATTAAATTAAACAGGAATCATTAATGTTTTCATTCTAAGCATCACTGTCGAAATCCAATTAATTTACTAATACCCAATCGCCGGTGTCAAAATTTTAATTCTTGTTATTAACATGCAAATAAATATTTCACATTCAATATTCCAAATAACAACATAATAAATACTAGAATATCTGAATAAATAATAATGACTATAATGAACACTCCAGACTGAAATCCAAATACAATCATCCATAATATTAATTCAACTCCAATACTGAAACTAAATCAAACTACAATGTTTCTTAAAAGTAAACACTAGCTAGAGATGGGCAACATGCCCGACTGAGATAAATAAAATGATAATCGGGAACTGAAATATGTGGAGGCGTTTGATACCAAAATCTTACAACTTTCACAGCAGTTGAAGCACGTCAAATAAAGAAACTCCTAAGCTCGGCGTCCCTATGGCTAGGCACCTAAAATGCCTTTGCAAAAATAAATTTGAATGGGTCAGAGCCTAAGTAAAACAGTTTGAAAACATTTTAGCAAGTATCTAAAATGCCTTAAAGAGTACATGTTAGATACATGTTAGCTTCACGTGCTCTCACTTGAGATCCTTACCTCTCAACTATTGTGCACGCCTAACGTACTCTTCTAAACCTACCAAGTTATGCTAGCCCGCCTAACTATCTTGACTTAAGACTTTTCCCTTCTATTATTTCAGTATGCCCACCAGTATTGCACATACAATACATTACTGAATTTTCAATTCCTTTTATTTATTAAGAGTCGCCAATTAATTTACACATACTGAGGTCAGTTTAGATATCACTGTCTATAGTATGTACTAAAACACCCGTAGTAGAACAAATCACAAGTATATATATTTACATCACTCTTATAATATATACGTATATGGTATCCATAGTTGAAGACCTACAATGTAGGCATACTCTACTATCAAGTCCTGGTACATCACATATTAAGCAAGGACATCGGGTTCGGAATCACTCTCGAACCATACATTTAAAAATTCACATAAAGTTGGAGGTGAACATAGTTCTAAGCCTTTAGAGTATGAACACACCTAACGCATGCAAATAACCGGTCACACCCTTATTCACACAAGTGGTTCTCAATCCCTAAATTCTATGTTCTGAGGTACAAGTCAAAATCCCCCCCCCCCAATGGGCTCATCTGGATAAGACTATCCACACTAGGCAATCTCCCGGGATAACAAGTAACCTAGGTATGTTTATACTTGGAAATTCACACAATAAGTATTCAAACAACCTATATAAATATAATATCAGTATAGGTATACACTCAACCTATGATATATATCCCGTACGTACTGTATACAACTCACGAATATCCTATGTATCATTAAATTTTTATTATACCTCTCATCGTATATTCCCGAGTATCCCCCACTACTCAAAGGGTCCTAACTACGCATGAAATTATCTCAGTAATTGTAATATCTCACTTTTACTGGCCCAGTATAAGGTTCACTCGTAATTCCCGTGACCCATTTTGTATTCTCGAGAAATTATTTAAATCCTAATTTATAGTCTTAATTCTTATCATTAGGGGAGGGTTCAAATCCTAAACTTTTAAAAAAATAAGAAAACCCAAGCCCCGGACTAACAGGCCATCCGAATCGGTTTGAGGGTACATTCGAATCAGTTTGAGGTGTACACCGAACTGGTTTGAGGGACAGGCCGAACCAGTTCGGGGTACCTGGTAATTCATCTTCTCAACAGCTACGGGTTTCACCATTTTAAAAGCTAAGAACATCCATTACGCAATCCCAAACTCCCAACCAAGTATTTTAAATGTTATACCAACATATATACATGATTTCCAACGTAATAGAATCATAAAATTGTCAAAGAAAACCTTTAAATCAAATTGATTCAATATTAATCCTTAAAAACCCTAGTTTATCGTTTTTATCCAAGATCCTCAATAAAACCAAGATCTACATGCATAAAGAGATTTAAACTATCATGGTTCTTATCTAAGAACATGAATTAAACCTTCCTAATTAACACCAAATCTTTATGTATTCATGAATGTGTTCATCCTACACTAACATGGATGGTATATATGCTCAGAATTGACCAAGATAAATACTTGACTCAATTAATAGGTCTGAATCTTTATAAAAGAATGTTATGGTTGTTTCCTTTCCTCCCGATCTATGTTCTAATGGTGGTTGTGGTGTAAAACGGTGTAGAAAACCTTAGAACTCCCTTCGAACTCTCCTCATTCCTTCTCTAATGGCCTCTCTTAGGTTTTGTAATTAATAATCTGTGACAACCCGCTCCAAATAATAACGGGTGGCCATCCCTATACTATAATAAATCAGGTATCTCAGAAGGCACAGTCTCAACATCAACTGACAATATTAATAATATAAGGCTAACTACCCGAAATCATTAAAAGTGGATTGTCAAAATTTTTTAAAATTTTTTATTTAACAACAACAACAAAACCAATAATGCACATAACCAACAATATACATCTAACTACGATGAGTGATAAGTGCAAACTCCAATAAGATGAAAGAGTACCATACATTGAACAACAAAAATCTCTACAATGAAATACCCGAATATGCTGTCGGGTAACAGACAATACAACAGACTGAGAAATGAAATAAGAAAGTGTTAATCTACAACACTTGAATATTAACTCCATACACAAGTGAATCCTACTCTAGATATACAAAGATAGGAATCGACTAAAATAAAGTGCTGCAACAGTCCGCTACTGCCACAGCTCCACGAATCCTGAATGGATGAACATCAAAGGCGTCCTTGCGGAGGAACACCTGAAGTAGTATAATATATACATAGAGGAGAAAATATAAACGGGTTAGAGCCCGAGTTTGAAAAACATTTTATAGCAAGTGTATTAAAATTCATAATAATTATAAATGCATTATTACATGATTTAGTTGGAATTGAGGTCTCCATAATAATCCTTCTCACCTCTCAACTATAGCGCGCACTAAGCGTATGCACGTGATCTCCAAATGGATGCCCGATTCTATTTTAGGTAAGAGGATTCTAACTTAAACCCAAGTGAAGTATTTAAGTGAAACCATCTAACCTATCTCCTAATCTACATTTATTTCAATTATCTTTAAGTTATATACATTAACTTTAATGTAATAGTTATGGTCATCTTTATAATGTTCATTTGTTGAACATATATAAAGTTACATGATCCAATCATGTCCACATCATCACAATACATCAACAATCTCATTTACTAGAATTTTGTATTCTTGTGAAGCCCTTATAGGGCAGGAAACCATATATATAATTATATAGTAATTATATATGAGTTATTAGCATCATGAATTTAAAGACTAAACTCCTCTTGATTCTCAACACGGCTCTGCGTTTCGTGCGTGGGACGTCTCGCCGAGGCGAAATCTAAACAAGGAACCCTCCCGTTACACTACTCCTGGCCGTATCAATCCTCGAGGCTCATTATGCCCTCAATGCATGATGCATGTAACCCAAATTATTTTTTAATTTTAATTATTTAATATTCCCAATTCTCAATAGCACACGGCGTTTCATGCGTGGGACGTCTCGCCGAAGCGAAATCCAAACAAGGAACCCCCTCGTTACACTACTCCTGGCATTGTCGATTGTCGGGATAGGTGATATATATATAAATGATTATGAGCATTAAGGACTAAACGTATCCCCAAGTTCCAACATTACACTGCAGTTCGTGCGTGGGACGTCTCGTCGAGGCGAAATCCAAACAAAGAACCCCCCCGATACACTAATCCTAGCAATGTAGGTTGTTGAGGTCCATTATGCCCTTGACACCCAAATACAACCACAAGCAATAATAATCATCCAACCGAGATATAACTCAAAGGACGCAGGCTCACATGCTATCATCTTCCAGCAGCCCATATACGTAGCAAACTGGGGTCACCTGGTGGGGTTCCACGACACCCACCTCGTGATCTACTCACACACACAACGTCTGGGAAGCGGTCATAGTTCCTAACCGGCAAGTGAGAGCGACACATACCCACGATCTCTAACCCCCAAAATAAATAAATGTATATAAATATGTCATTTGCTGACCACAAAGGACGACTATGACCTGGGGAATATCCACACCCTGCTTTATCTGCCACGATGCTCACCCTCTACGCACAACACTTCCCAATGATAGCAAGGATGGGTATGCTTAACATGTATATACACCATCATATAAGGTATACATACATCCCACATAATAAAGATATACCATTTTATAAGGTATACCTACAACATCATAATTATCTTCATTTTCTTTATACGCCCATTGGCGCAATTTGATTAACATCAGTGTTTAGTATATTTCTCTCAAGATATACTAATTGTCAATTTTCACACATATTCCTCACTTAGTATACACTATACTATTTCTCACTTGAAGCTCACATGTCGCTTCTAATAATGAATTGTCTCTAAATTCAATTCAAGTTAAGGATATTCTTGATCCTAATAAACCTCAATTAGCATACGCAGTTCTCTATCCATAATATGGTTCAATTTATTTAATGAACCTTTAAAGTTATCCCATTTGGGATTGGATCCTAAGATCTGGTATCTCTAAGTTATTCTCATTCTCAAATCGTGAAATTGTTATTATCACCAAATAAAATCCCAAATAAAAGTGGGCTTCCCCACTTAGATAAATACCAAAATCTCTAATCGGTATTCCTCAAATTTAGTCAATATGACTCCAAAATTTTATTATAAGGGAAACTCGCTAAAAGTCTCCAAAACATACTCCAAATATCTCCTATAGAGATCCCCTAACGTTGACTTCGAACAAAACGGGATGAAATTTCTTTTAGAAAAACAATCCCTCAAAAGCCCTGTTTTCGAATCGATTCGGGCCTATTCCGAATTGATTTGACCCAGCGAATCGATTCGGCCAGGAAGGCGAATCGATTCGAGTCATAAGACCTGGGATTCTGTCTCAGGCCGAATCGATTCGACTGGGGTCCGAATCGATTCGGTCACTCAGACCAGGGCACGTGCATAATTCCGAATCGATTCGGCCCTTCAGAACCTCGAAAATGGCTACTTTTTAAGTAAGCCAAAATACCCAAAATTCATTTTAATGGTTTTCTCTCCATTTCTCTTCAACCTAATCACATATATTTCATTAATAATCATCCTAGAATACCTATAAACCAATTTCTATCCCCAAATCAAAGATCTACATATCAAATCTAATATTATACCCAAAAGCTAGGTTTTTGTGAAACTAAACCTAAAACCCAAAATATCAATCCAAAAATCATGCAATAAATCTACAAAACAATTATTTAGCAAGTTTAATCACTTGCCTCGGATTCGTAGGGTCTGAATCCGCCTTGAGATCGCGTATTGCCCGGAAATCTCCACATTCTCTCTCTTTTCTCCTTCCTTTTCTTCTTCTCTTCCTTTCTTTCTATTTCTCTCTCTTTCTTGGGAGAAATATCTCCCGTAGGCTTTTTAAGCCAAATCTCCCAAGGTACACATATTTAAAGGATAATACACACTTTAAATGACCCGGTAACTTTCATTCGAGTCAAACGGTCCTAATTTATTTCTGAACCCAAAGAGACTCCAAGTACAGTCATTTCGACTTTCTCGACCCTTCCGGAAACAATGGTAGCCTCAGAATTTACATTCGAGACACTTTCTAACGACTCTAAAATTTTGACCTCTAGTACCAAATTAAATTTTTTTCTCCAATAAAAATATTATTTATTTCTCCCAAAATAAATAAATCCTAGTCTCCAAGTCCTCGGGTTGTTACATAATCCTAACCTCTCCAATACATATTTTGATATACACTTGTAAAATTCGTAGGTCTCTTTTCTTCAAAATTTCAAAAGACTAAAATACCCCCTCCGGATTGTCGATTTGGCCTAAAAATACCTCAGGACCCAAACTAAACCCCTAAGTACACGTTTCTGGCTATTTCGACCCTTTCGGGCACACTGGCGCACTCAAAATGACTAGTTGAATTATCCACAATGAAATTATATTATATTTCATAAAATTAAATTCTGACATGACTGACACGCGCGTCCCAACTAAATTTAGCATAACTGTCGTATTTCTCACTCACAACAATTATAATACTTTCTTATCAATTTATTACTCATTCATTAAGTACTATTCAAAATAAATAAATATAAACCCTTGTCTCGCTAATTAATATTTATTTTAATCCGGATTAATTTTTCATTTTAAATTTAATTAATCCCAATCTAAAAATCATTAAAATTACAGGACGTTACATACTTCCTCCCTAATAACGGAATTTCATCCCGAAATTTAAAAAAAGGAATATCTGGAATGAACAACTTTGGATATTTGTCGTGCATCTCATCCTCGCGCTCCCAAGTAGAGTCGTCGGCCTTATGATGCCCCCACTGAATACGTACAAATGGAAGTAGCTTCGACCTCAATCTCATCTCACTATGGCCTACGATAGCCACTAGCCTTTCCTCATATGAAATATCGGGCTGCAAATCGATCTCCCCCATCGCAATGTGAGTGTGAGCTAACTCGTCCCGGAAATATTGTCTCAGCGAAGAAATGTGAAATACATCATGAATTCGATGCAAGTTCTTCGGCAACCAGAGTGTATATGCAATAGGCACAATCCACTAAATGATAAGGAATGGCCCCACATACCTTGGTGACAACTTACCTTTCTTCCCGAAGCTCATTATCCCCTTCATAAGAGATACACATAGTAGCACCTGGTCCCCCACATTAAACTCCAGGAAGAACCTCTTGGCATCGTCATAACTCTTCTATCTGCCCTGGGCTATCCGTATACGACTCTGAATTAAATCAATTTTGACCGGCGTATCCTGAATCAACTCTGATACAAGTAGTTTATTGTCCCCCACCTCTAACCAACAAGCGGGTGAACGACAAGGTCTACCATACAACATCTCGAATGGTGCCAAGTCAATCATAAATAGATAAGAGTTATTATACGCAAACTCGACCAGTGGAAGATAATGCTCCCAACCCCCTCTAAAATTAAGGATGCACATTCATAGCAAATCTCCTAATATCGGATTCATCCTATCCGTCCGTCCATCCGTCTGCAAGTGATAGGTCATACTCAATCACAACTCGATACCCATGGCCTTCTAAAAACTCTCCCAAAATCGAGACACAAAAATCTTGTCCTATCGGACACAATATCTAGTGGCACCCTATGCAATCTCACTATCTCAGTGATAAAAATCTTGGCATATTGTCCCGTAGTATAATCCATCCGGACTGGCAGAAAATGAGCTACCTTGGTCAATTGACCCACTATCACCCAAATGGAATCGTGAACCCTCTGCAACGTAAGTAACCCAGTAATAAAATCCATATAAATTCTATCCCATTTCCACATCGAAATCTCTAATGGTTGCGAAACCCGTGCTGGCTTCTGGTGATCCACCTTCACCAGCTGAAAAGTGGTACAACTCGAGACAAACTCGGTAATGTCTCTCTTCATCCCACTCCACCAATACTGCCATCTCATATCTTGGTATATCTTATCCCTTCTAAGATGAACCGCAAATCGTGACCCGTGCAACTCCGCCATCACCGCGTGTCATAAGTCCTCCCCCTTCCAGACAATTAATCTCCTGTTCAAGCGTAAGCCTCCCTCTGAACTCATGGAGTACGACTCGGCTCCCCCGTCTAAAACCTATCTGATCCGATCCTAACAATCTGGGGGTGACGGTCATAACTTACATAAATGATCTGAAAACTGAATACTGGTGTCCCAGCTCCTTCCATTTTACCTTCCAAACTTCAAATGGATCCCCTATGGGCTTGCAGCTTAATGTGTCTGCCACCATGTTAGCCTTCCCTGGGCGATACTAAATATAAAGCTTATAATCCTTCTTAAATTTCAACCACCTATGCTGACGTATATTCATCTCTCTCAGAGTGAAAAAGTAACGTAATAAATTATAATATGTGAATAGGAGAAATCTCTCCCCAACAGATAATGTCCCCAAATATGTAACGCAAACACGGCTGCCGCCAACTCTAAGTTAATGTTGGGGTAATTCCTCTCGTGAGGCTTAAGCCTACGGGAAGCATAAGTTATATCCTGATCCTCTTTCTGTAGCACACCCAAGTCTTGTACGTACGCATTAGTAAAAACAAGATACTCCACCCTAGTCCTGGGAAGTGCGAGTATGGGTGTTGAAGTTAACTAGTACCTCATCTCAACAAAAGTCAACTGAAAAATGCCATCCCTGACAAATGGTACGCCTTTGTGAGTCAAGTTAGTTAATAGACCTACAATCTTCAAAAATCCCCGAATAAACGGTTTGTAATACCCAGCTAACCCCAAGAAACTGTGCACCTTCATCAGTGTCATGGCTATCCCCACTCCCTCACTGTTGACACTTTACTAGGATCCACTGATATCCCTCTGGAAGATGCGATATGACCCTAATACTGAACCTCACGCAACCAAAATCCGCATTTCTCCAATTTAGCATACAACTGGTGTTCGCGTAATGTCTGCAAAACACGATGCAGATTCTCGACATGTTCCTCAGTCTGAGAATAAATGAGGATGTCATCAATATAGTGTGACACCCCTTCTAATTAAATAGCGGGTGATCAGTCCTTTATAAATTAAATCAAAGTAGTCGGTTGATTCATTCTTAGCATCACTCTCGTAAAATAATTCATTTTATAAATTAAGTCCTATTGTTGTGATTTATTATACGAAACCATTTTTCATGAACACGGATAATAATATTACATACCAAACCATCCTAGAGGAATAAACAAGCTAGATTAATCCATCAAATAAAGTAACTCAAATTGAAGGATAATGAATTAATTAAAACAATCCCAACTTAAACTGAATACTGAAATAATAAAGAGTACAAGCCTCACTAAACTAAATAAAATTGGAAATGGGTGACACATGCCCCATCTAAAATGACTAAGCGAAGAGTTCAGATGTCAAGGATGAAGTCGTCTAATGCAAAGACCTGCAACTCCCACACTAGCTGCAGCACGTCAATGGTCCAAGAATCTAGGTCTGACGCCTCTGTGGCTGGGCACCTATAATATATATATATATATATATATATATATATACAAGAGAAAGAAAAGATAACAGGAAACTGTAACACCCCGCCTGCCCGGGGAGAGCGAGTGGAGCGCTACTACGATAAACTAAATCAAATCCACAATATAACAAGGTATAGAGCATCTAAATCCCATAATAGAAAAGAAACTACTAATCTCAAATCTCTTCAAATAAAACAACAAGCCTCTCGAATTAAAACAACTATCTATCTCGATACTAAAATGAATCTCCAATGCTCTATACATAAAAATAAATAAATACAAGTCTTCTCTCTTGTATTGAAAATCTTCCCAAAAGAATCCTCGCTAAAAATCAATCTCCATAGCGCCCCAAAATCCGTGCTAACCAGCCACTAAAAGAAAAGATGAGGAAGTACACAATACGACAGGAAAGATGCTCAACAAATATGTTACGATGAATAAAACGTCACAATACGAAAATGAATATTCAAATCAAATGCAAATCTCAATAGCATTTTATCAATAAATTTCTCAACAAAACATTAACCGGGTCACCAGGCCTCACCCCATCCGCATATGCTTTATCAAGTCATAGCCCTTGGAAGCAGGAATTTTGGCGGGTGCCCAACGTCCGTGCCATATTAAAATCTCATGACAACGTGCTCAATAACAACATGAATAATACAACATGAATCAAAATCATTCCAACAATTATTTTTCCAGATTTCAATGATTTAACAATTCAAAATATGAGTTCAATTAACGAGAATTCAACGGAATAAACACTCGCGAGATTTAGGAGCATATTGTGTAAAACCCCATACCTCAAAATCATGACATGAATCATCACATAATTTTAGCCTCAAAATCTATCACACCATCACGTTCCTCTCGCGAAAATAATCAAATCTCGTTCTAGCCCAAACTCTAGAAAACACCAAATAAGCTTTATATTCTAAGGTTGAAATCTTGAATAAGCTTGGGGCAATGGTTTGTAGATGAAAGGGAGTAATTTTGGAGAGGTCTTCTGGTTGAAAAGTTTATGAAAAAGTGATTTGAAAATCCAAGCCACGAATTATTTGATATATAAAGGGTTAAGAGTTTGATTAAGAAAAGAGTTCTAATTAGATACAAACACTAAAATTTTTATTCTGTACGATCGGACCGTTGGAATCGTTTAAAACTTTAACATGTTGTAGAGAACGGCGAGACAGGACTTCTGACAAAAATTCAGCTTGATCAAACGGTCGAATTTTTAAAAATATTATTTTTACTAGAGAGTTTTATGTTCCGAAGACTCTTAGAGAGTTTTATGTTTTGAGGACTCTTCTAAATAATAAAAATTCAATTAAATCTCCATTTTAATTCCGATTTCGAAACCGTTTGAAATTCTCGCCTTTAAAAATAATAACCAACATACTTGAGCAATATAAATAAATTTTATCTCAAAATTTATTTTTCCTCTTTATTTTGAAAATACCCTAAAATTACGCGGGTTGTTACAGAAACGCGTCAGAGCCCGAGTGTAAAATAACTTTAAAAATAGTTTAGCAAGTATTTAAAATGCTTACCAGTTGATAATTACATACATGTTAGTATCTCGACACTCACTTGAGAATTCTCACCTCTCAACTAGTGTGCCATGCCTAACGTACTGCCGAATTAATCTGGATTGAGCTAACCCAATTCGATAGTGTAACCCAATACACTAGCCTAATCCAATTTCCCTCACCAAATTCTGTTTCAATTAATCGCATGATTATAGTTTATATCAGATAACCTTTTCTTATGAATATATTAGGCCAGTTATATACGTCTCAATATAGACTTAAGTTCATAACCACTTATTGCATTTACTATGAATTATTCAATTCGTATCTACTTATAAGCACGGTAGATTAATCACAGGTATACATATATTTATCACACATAATATATATACTAATAGGGCACCCCACATAAATCTATGGTGCTAGCATACTTACTATCACTACACCAAATTTGTCTAATTATCACGGTCATTGACCTTGACAAGTTGGACTTGTCAAGGTCAATGACCGTGACAATTCTGGGGGTGACAACTTTTGTTGTCACGGACTTGTCACGGTCAATGACCGTGACAAGTTCGTTAGACTTGTCACGATCATGCCACGGTCCTAGACCTTGACAAGTTTTGTCACGATTAAGGGCCGTGACAAACCCATAATATTTAATAAAAAATTATCACGGTCATTGACCGTTACAAGTCCGTGACAAGTTTCTTTGTCACGAACTTGTCACGGTCAATGACCATTCTGGGTAGAATTGAAAAAAAAATCTGCTGGGCAGTATGGCCACTGCCATTGCCCAGCAGTATATTTGTACTTGTTATAGCAACGTTGTACCTGTTCAAACATCATATATCCAAATAAAATAGAGATAGTGCAAATATACATTCAAAACAATATGCATCACGATATAATCTAAATATAATTCAAATGTAACACTTAAAACAATTCAATTCAAATAATGTCACTACATGTTTGGGGTAAGGTTAGCTCTAAGGAGGTGATTAGGCCACACGATATACGAATTGACACACCCAGCAATATACATCGTGCCACATTGTTCGTGCAACCACAAGGGGGAGTTCTCCTTCCCGGGTATCACATGCGTGACGAGCACCTTGGACTCGATGCCTTGAAGAAAACGTTCATGAACTGGCATACCCTGAATGGTATTCAAGGCCCTCAACCCCCGACCTATCCGATGGCCCTCAAATATATCCAGTAAAAACACGCTCGGCCAATAAAGTATCGACATCGGTCGGTTGAAGGGAGACAAATAGGGGAGTGGATCATCAAAGTCCGCACGTGTCGGCGATGAAGCAGCGAGGCCCACATCCTCGTCATCATGCACCTCGTCCTCCTTACCTCGTCCTCCACTACATTTTCCTTCCCTTTCCCCTTACGGTTTCCACCCAATGAACTCCTTATGAATGAGAACATATTTTGGACCGTCGCCTCCAAAAGGGACAGCTTCGCATCACGCGAGTCCACCGTTTGAGCCAACCCGGTGTCGCTCGTCTCTAATCTGATGATCCTAGATTTGTGCCACCCGCGAGCTCACCCCCTTATCCTCCCCTTGCAATCAGTGCCAAGCACTTGGCTGAGTGCATCTGTGGAAAAAGATGCCTTGTTGGCATCAGACTGCAACTCATGCACTTCCTTAAGATTTGCCTAAAATGACATCAAGCACATGATTAGTAAAATAAGTAAATAAAAAAATTATAACGTAATTATTAAAAAGTAAAATATCGAATTACTTATAATTGTTGTCGCGATGCTTGGGGACACCTCCTTATCCTTCCCCTTCTTCGTCTGAATATCCACATAAGTATCGAGCCTATGTGGCCTACCCCCAGGGTCACTCCCTGTCCCCTGAAATAAAATAAAGTAAAATTAGTATCGATCCCGCAAAGTAAAATAATGCAGAATAATATATTTTTGTAGTTATAAAAAAATTAAATCTTACCATCATCCTATGCTCCACCTCGCGTAAGACGTCCGACCAGAGTAGTGCACGTTTGTCTTTTTTGCTCGATTTTCCGTCCCCGATTGGCGAGATGCCAATTGTCTCTCCCCGATCTCATTGTCAATGAACTTTTGCCATTGTGCCAATGAGATCGGCTCCTTCGGTGGGACGAATTTAAGCATTCGGATAACAAACTCTCGAGTCTTCCCAAAGTACCGGATCCACATATTTTTTTCCACGTCTTGTGTTTCTCCCTCAACTGCTCCAAGACGGAATCGCGGAGCTTTGGATCTAGGCTAAATTGTTCCTGTCCAACAAATACAATGTTAGTTACGAATAAATATATATATAAATATAAAATGAAATCGAAATCGAAATCGAAATTGAAATTGAAATTGAAATATTCATATAAATATAAATATAAATTCATTACCTGTAGTGCCACCCAAATAGCTAACTTTAGCTCATTTGGCACCTCCCTCCAACTAGTGTACCTCGGGCCGATGATCGTCTTTACGAGCTCGAGGGATCTCGTTAATAGCCTCGTCTTGTTCTCGATGGTCATCCCCAATTTTCCATATTTAAGGATCCTAGGGGCCGAGGAGCCCTCCTCGCCTCCGCTACCACCGAGCCCAGACGACATCATCATAATCAGCATCATCATCCTCGTCTTAATACCTGAAGGAGACATGTGCTGTAAAAAAAATGTTGTTATTAGTACAAATCAAAATGAATTAGAAGAAGACATGAAAATATATACAATTACTACAAATCCAAATGAATTGTTACTGTTTAACACCTCAATTCTGAATTCCAAAACAACAGCATCTAGCTCATAATATGTACAATTACTAAAAATCCGAAACATCCCCACCCCTACCCCTACTGCCCACACATGCACAGTATACGAGTGAAAATGATAAATTGCAAATCAATTAAAAGCATTAAAAATTGATTGATAAAGTACAAATTGGAATATTTATTACAAATTAAAAAATTGTTTCAAATTCGGGTTATCATAAAAAATGGATTGATATTCGGTAGGAGCATTCAAGTCATACACACCACTATTTAGACGCTTTGGCGTGTGTAGGAAAATTGACCACGACTCGTTGTTGATATACTCTGGGTAAAACACTTGGTTAACCTTTTGAAATGCACAAACAAACAGCTCATCGCTCACGTGGTCGTTGCTCTTCAACTTGGATGAGTAAACCATGATCAAATTGGGGACATGATCAACTTTACAAGCATTTTTATCCGCAACTCTTACCCTGTCACAGTAAAATACAACCTCTTTGAATCATATATAATCCAATTCAAATATATATCGAATTACACCATAGTAAGTCATTTCAGCTTCAACGAGGTTTTTATCTTTTGCGCTCGCTCGAAAGAAAGTAAGAGCCTTGCATGAAATGCCCAAGTTCTATACATTTGTACTTTCCTCGTACACTTTTGCGCCGAATACGTAACCGTTCAATCGATACTTTTTGTACTCTTGTGCCACGAATAAGGGTCTAGTGGCTAAACGAGCAAGCCTTGATGTAGCATTACCCATCTTTAAGAGCTGAGAATATAAATAAATTAATTAGACTAGTTGTAAAGTTTGAGTGTACTGTAACGTTATATAACGGTCATTTTCATTATAATTACCTCTTGTGACAACCACAACCTAAATTCGCTGCCTGATTGTACCATTATTTTTCGTCTTTTATTGTTCTCACAGGCTTCATATTTTCTTCATATTACAAAATTAATCATGTATAAAATAATCTAAAATATTCTAAAATAATGTTAAATATTAAAATAATTTAAACTTACTTTTTCCATTCTTCGACATCTTCATGTGTGTCAAATAGATAACGAGCTACTTGTTCATGTTGCAAAATTATTAATTTCACTCGTTTTCCTATCACATGACCACTATCATCGATGAACTCAACAGTTTCATCAACGTTGGTCGAGTCAGGCATATATTCCTGAGTATATATTGATGACTCCACGGTGATGTATTCCTCTGCAATTGATCCTACAATGTATCGCGTATTCTTGACGTAATCTTTAAAAACTTTCATCAATCTTTCAAACGGATACGTCCACCGATATCTAATTGGACCATAGAGAATTTCCACGTCTCATAGGTGTACCAACAAGTGAACAATTATGTCAAAGAATGCTAGGGGAAAGTACTTCTCCAACACACAAATCGCTTCGGTCACCGCCAATTTTGCGACCACTATATGTTCTCGATTGACTACCTTCTCACACAAGAGTGAGAAGGTAATACTAATTTGCATAACAGCCCTCCGCAAATCCTTGTGCTTGGAGCAACAGTGCTTAAACAATAGAGGAACCAATTGCATGATCACATGCCAATCGTGGGACTTACACTTATAAAAATCATGAGTAGTATAATTCACAATCCTTTGCAAGTTGGACTGAAAATTAGATGAGCCCTTCAAATTATATATTGTGTCTAAAAGCACCTTCCTTTCCTCACTCATCAAAGTAAATTCACCAGGGGGAATTATTGTCCTTCCCCTACTATCTTCTTTCAACCATAGTTGTGGCTTAAGTTTCAATGATTTAAGGTCTTTTTGTACATTTTCTCCATCCTTCTAATGACTCCCCCTAAGGAAAGTGCCCACAATAGGTTCAGCGAAGTTCTTCTCTGCATGCATCACATCCAATACATGGCGCACCGAGTTATTCTTCCAATAAGGCAAGTCAAATAAAATTGACCTCCTAGACCATGCCTTTCTTGTCTCAGTTTCATTCCCTATTGGGGTCTTCTTATGCTTGACATTCTTAAATTTGGGATTCTAACTTGGCATATTAAGGAGACATTCAGAAGATTTACTTTCAATTTCTGAACTTAAAAGTTGTCTCGGCAGTAGCCTGTTCAACCCCGCCCAATAAAAAATTAGAACCTTTCTCAAATCTGAAACTATGAGTTGGGGGTAAAAACCTCATATGACAATGGTATATATTTTTTGAGCTAAAGGATAGACGAAGAGATTCAGCCTCCTTTCCACAAATAGGACACCCCAAATAACCATGTACTACACAACCGGATAATGTCCCATAAGCTGGAAAATCATGAATTTCCCACATCAACATAGCTTTCAGCGTAAACTCTTCTTTTCTAAAAGAGTCAAATGATTGCACACCCTCTTCCCACAGCTCATTTAATTCTTCTACCAAAGGATCCAGGTAGACGTCAATGTCATCACTTGGTGCCTTTAGCCCAGGTATCAAAAAAGACATCGTTGAAAATTCAGGTCTCATACACTGTGAATGAGGGAGGTTGAGTGGGGATAGGATCACTGGCCATACACTCTCATTGGTTCTTAGATTTCCAAAGGGATTGATACCATCTGTTTATATAGCCAAACGAATGTTGCGCTGTTCTTGAGAAAAATAAGGATACTCATAATTCATCCTCCTCCAAGCTATATAATCAATAGGATGACGAATGAGATTACCCTTACTTCTGTCCTAGAATGTTAAGTCATTCCCTCCGTTATCCATGGTACTGTGAAAAATTGCTTTAATCTAGGGCCAACGGGAAAATATTTCAACACTTTTTGAGGCACTTTTGAGCTTGTGCCTTCCTTACCAGTAGATTGGACATATCCAGGTTCATCGCAAACCGGACAACGATCGAGATTTTCACACTCCTTTCGGTATAGTATGAAGTCATACACACAAGCATGAATCAATTTATACTTCATTCCCAAACCTTTCAAACTGTTCTTTATAATAGGATAGATATTTAGAAGCGTATTCTCCTTGGGTAGTAACCCTTTCACCCATTTCACCCCTCCATCTCCTCTAAAGGGTAAGTGGTCCTATCCCATTCAAGACCACATTTTTCTGTAATATACTTAACATCTCATGCACATTGTTACGATTTGAGAAATATTCGGTAGCATATCCCCATAGTTCTCCAAGTACACGACGTAGATTGACAAGTGTGAGTGTTATTTCAATTGATCAATTGAAATAACAGTCACACTTGTCAATCTAGTATGTGCCCAGAAAACATTAGGATACAACTGCAGAACTTCCTCCAAAAGTAACAACTTAAATCCACTAGGAATATTATTATACAGAAATTATGCAGTCCCAAACTGTCCAAACCGGATAATTCGAGAGATCTCATTACAGGGGTAATAACCCTCGAACGGGTCTATAGGCTATTGAATGCGTACGCATAAGAACTAGAAGGCAAGTATCTATGCACACTATATGTAATTTCAAGTATGTTTCATTTAATTATCATACTATATATATATTATTCGTTATACAAAGTAATTTTCAAAAAAAGTTAAAAAATTCCACTCCCATATGGACAATAATTCCACTATTAAAATTAACCAACCCAACATCGATCCACTATAATCCAACCGCAATGGAAATAACAAATGTGTATCCCGTACTCCTTCTAATTCATCTACTCAATTAATTATTTTCATCAATTAAACTAATAATTAAAGTATACAATTATTAATTTACTAATTTACAATGAGGGACAATCCTACTTGCATATGAAAGGTGTACCAATTATTAATTTACAAAAAAAATTAACAACCAATCAATATTAAATCAATCAATTCTTTTACAAGGTATATGAGGGGCAATATCTAATAAACCAATAAAAATTTAATTAAAAAAATACATACACATGCACATATACACACACACGCACATATAAACCCCCTGCCCCTACCCTACTCCCCCCCCCCCCTCGCTGGCCCTGCCCACCACATGAACACACACACATATATACACATGCACATATACACACACACACGCACATACACCCCCTCCACCAGCCCTGCTGCCTCCCCCCCCCCCCCCCCACGCATATATACACCACACACACCCACACACATTTACACACACATATATACACACATGAACATATAAATACACATATACATAAATGGAGGAAAAATAGAGAGAGAAAACATACCAAAGTTGTAGAGAGAGAGAGAGAGAGAGAGAGAGAGAGAGAGCAGCTGCTAGAGAGAGAGAGAGAAATGGAGGGAAAAAAATCGGTGGGAAAAAAAGAAGAGGGAGGATTTTTTACTAACAGAATTGTCACGGACATGTCACGGTCATTGACGGTGATAACTTTATAGGCTTGTCACGGTCAATGACCATGACAAGTCCGTGACAACTGTACTTATCACAGAGTCACGACCTTGTCACGGTCAATGACCGTGACAAAAAATGCGTGTTTTTTGTCACGATCAATGACCGTGACAAAAAATGCGTGTTTTTTGTCACGATCAATGACCGTGACAAGGCTAAACGCTTAAAGGGTGCCAATTTGACCATTTTGGTGTAGTGTATCAAGTCCTCGTATCTCTCAAACAAAGGAAAATACTAGTTCGGAGTCACTCTTGAACTGTATTAACACAAAACACAAATATTGGAGGCGAAGCATAGTTTCCAGTCACTAAGAGGTCAGCACATACCCTCACGTCTCTTAGGAGCATCTGACTTTCATTTGCAGATAGTTTGTATCAAGGATCCTATGTTCTAGGGTACAAGTCAATATCCCCCATAAAGGTCCCATCGAGATTAGACTGTCCCAGCGCGGAAACCTCTATGCTGGTAAGTAGCGCGGGTATGATTACACACATATATTTATATAATAAATATTCATACACACATATTTATTTTTTCATTATTCAGATAGGAACACACACGACCCATATTATATTCTGGCCATACGCGGCACGTAGCGCCCGATTCCTGCGTATAATTAATTCACCCTTTAATATTCTCAATTAACGCAAGTTCCCAAATACTTCTCGAACCCAGAAGTGCATCCTAACATAATATCAGTAGGTGAACTCTCTATAACACATTGTCCTAAGTCGTCATTAACTTGCACAACGCCCAATCTATTACACACACGATCATAACCCATTTTATCCCCTTGTAATCCTACCGTTAATTCTCATACAAAGTCGCACTACCCGTACCCTAACCACAAACCTACTGGTCCTTCCCAAGTCCCATTAGGGTAAATAAATTATGTATAAGGGTTCCCACAAAGCGGTGTTGGGTTAATCATTAAAAAGGGAAGAAGTTTCAAATTCCAGAAGGGGTCGATCGATCGAAGGAAAAGGGTCGATCGACCGATCGATCAGATATTGCCCAGATTCTGCAAAATTTAAGCCTACGGGTTTCAATCAAATTTATTCTCAAAACCACTATTAAATCAACCCAATCTCCCAACCAAACATCACACATATTATAGTAATAGATATGAACGATTTGTAGCATAAAAACTTCAATAAGTCCTTAATGAATCATAATTCAATGGGGCAATTCAAGATTATTAACTCAAACCCTAATTCTGCATAATTTTTCAAGCACTTTAATATTTTTCCAGATTTCTTCCTCTAATATCATTACAAATTCGTGGTTTATACTCTACACATGATAAGGAATTCAGCCTACGTAGATTCTCCTTAAACATGCAAATTTATTCTTCCAAAAAATAAAAATCTTCATGAAAACAGGCGATTATTCTTTCTACTCTAACATGGATGCATTATCAACTCAAGAACAGCAAGATAGATACTTGCCTCAAGAATATAATGTATGAATCTCTGAGATTTGATGATGTGGTTGTGTTCTCCTTCCTCTGATCTACACTTCGGCGGTGTTTGTGGTGGAAACGGTGCAACTATGGTGGCTCTAGCCTTGGGGAGCTCATCACCTTCCTCCTCTAATGGCCTCTGTAAAATATGCAGGTTCTCACCTTAGAAGACAACCTCTAACACCTGATATACTTCTCTAATTTTCGTAGATAATTAAATCCCAAAAATAAAATTACCAAAATGCCCTCCTGGGATGCCGGTTTGGCCCAAAATCGTCCCGAGACCCAAACTAAACTCCTAGGTACACTTTTTTTACTATTTCGACCCTTACGGATACATTGGCGTACTCGAAATGATCATACGGGTGACTTATAATTAATTCACTTTTTATTTCATTAATTTAGTCCCAACACGACACTTGCGCTCCCGACTTAATTTCTATTATTGTCGTATCATTCACTCGGGACAATTTTAATAAATTCAATCTTATATATTAATTTACTCATCCAGTAATATTCAACTTGTAATTACTAACTCTCGTCACGCTAGTAAATATTTATTTTTAAAAATTCGGATTAATATTAAATTAACTTATCCCAATTAAATTTAATTAATCCCATAATTAAAGAACATAAAAATACGGGGTATTACATATAGTCATTGAAAAACCGATCCAAGAACTCTCTGAACACCCTATTCATCAAGTCCATAAACACAGCTAGCGCATTGGTTAGCTCAAATAGTATAACTCGAAACTCGTAAGACCCATATCTCGTCAGAAAGGCAGTCTTAGGTACATCCTGCTCTCGGATTCACAATTGGTGATATCCCGACATCAATTCTATCTTAGAGAAGTATGCAGTTCCCCTCAACTGATCAAATAAGTCATTAATTCTGGGCAATGGGTACTTATTCCATATCGTGACTTTATTCAACTCCCGATAATCCACACACAGTGGTAAAGAACCATCATTTTTCTTCATAAACAACACTGGGCCAAGGTGAAGTAATCTGATGGATAAAGCCTTTCCCTGAACGTCTTCTCAATTTTATCCCATAGCTTCCTCATCTCCATAGGAGCTATACGATACGATGCCCGAGCTATTGGTCGAGTGCCTGGTGCTAAGTCAATAACAAACCCTATCTTTCTGCTAGGTAGAAATCCTAGTATCTCCTGAAACACATCGACAAACTCACACACAACTAGGATATAATATAGGTAAATAGATACTCCCTGAGAGGTCTCCTCCTCTATAAAATACAAATGAGTCGACGATCCTCCTTTGAGAAAAGGCATCGCCACTAAGAACATCTCTTGGCCAGGTATCGCAAACACTATGCTCCTACTATAACAGTCAATCATGGCCCTATACTCTGCTAGTCAATCCATACCAATAATGGCATCGTACTCTGACATATCTAACACAAGCATATCGACGTGAAAAACTCAACTCAACTCTATAAAGCCTTTTCCCAATTATTTAGGGTCGACTACATGAATCCTATTTTTCCATTCCATCATGTCTAATGCAATATCTGCGGTAAAACCACATGATACCGTGTCCTTTTTATAATATCCCACCAAGTCAATTTATGCCTACCTCTACCCTTTGTGTTACCATCAATACGAACTAAATCACTCTTCCTTATAAGAGCATCCGTTGGTTTATGCTTGATGTGTCCAAACCATCTAAGTCGATTTTCTCTCAATTTATCTTCTATAGTAGCTACTTTTACCGTTTCACGAATTTGTTCATTTTTTAATTTTATCCTTTCGAGTTTTACCACAAATCAATATTAGCATTAGCATCTCCGCCACACTCATTTTCTGCACATTTTGTTTTTCGGGTGCCCAACACTTTGTCCCATATAATATGGCGGGTCTAATGATTGTCCTATAAAATTTTCCTTTTAACTTAAAAGGTATACTCCTATCACACAAAATGCCGATAGAACTTCTCCACTTAACCCAACCTTCTCTAATCTAATGAGTAACATCATCACTAATATCTCCATCTTTTTGGATAATCGATCCTAAATAACAAAAATGATCATTTTTAGGTATCTCTTAACCCTCCAATTTCACCGCATCTCCATTTTTCCTCCTATTCTACTAAAATTGCACTCCACATATTCTGTTTTAGTTCTGCTTATTTTAAATCCCCTTATTTCGAAAGTTTCTCTCCACAATTCCAACCTAGCATTAATCCCCGTTTTAGTCTCATCTACTAAAATAATATCATCTGCAAATATCATACACCATGTCACCTCATCTTGTATTTGTCCAGTGAACTCATCCATAGCAAGAGCAAGAGCTAAGATACAAGGACTTAATGCTGAACCTTGGTGCAGGCCTACCGTAATTAAAAATTCACTACTTTCTCCTGCTGATGTTCTTACTGTTGTCATCTCACCATTATACATATCCTTGATCACATCAATATATCTGCGAGTCACTCCTTTTTTTATGTAGAACCCAATATATTATATCTCTAGGTATTCTATCATACGCCTTCTCCATATCTATTAAAATCATATGAAGATCCTTATTTTTCTCCCTATACCTCTCCATTAATCTTCTTAATAAATAGATTGCTTCCATTGTTGACCTCCCACGCATAAACCCAAATTAATTCTCGGATACTATTGTCTTCAATCTCAATCTATATTCAATTACTATCTCCCAAAGTTTCATTGTATGATTAATTAACTTAATACCACGATAATTGAAACTACTTTGTTTGTCCCCTTTATTTTTATAAATAGGTACTAAAACACGTTTTCTCCATTCGTCGGGCATCCTATTAGTCATTAAAATTCTATTAAATAATCTTGTAAGCCATGATACTCCATCCTCTCCTAAGCACTTCCAAACCTCAATAGGGATACCATCTGGTCCTAAAGCCTTCCATGTTTTCATCCTTTTTAGAGAAATCCTGATCTCTGTTGACCTAATTCTGCGAAAAAATATATTTTTTCGAGTCTCCCTAAGTTCTTCTATATCTAATCTACTCTCATTATCTCCATTTAATAATCTCTCAAAGTAGTTTTTCCATCTTTCCATAATTTTATCATCTTTGACTAGGACTCTTGAATCATTACTTTTGATACACTTAACGTTATTAAAATCTTTTGTTTTTTTGTCCCTAAGTTTAACAAGCTTATAAATACTTTTTTCCCTTCTTGTGTTACTAATTTTGTATAAAGATCATCATAAGCTTTTAACTTTGCATCTCTTACCACTTTCTTAACTTCCTTTTTATCCCTTTTTTATTTCTCAATTTTTTCTTCATTTTTATTTATTTGCCATGTTTTAAAGCACTGCCTTTTAATTTTTACTATATTTTGTACTTCTTCATTCCACCACCAAGTTTCTTTAGACTGTGGCCCCTTGCCTTTTGATTCTCCAAGAATTTATTTTGATATTCTCCTAATGCATGTGGCCATCTTATTCCACATTATGTTAGTCTCTCTTCAGTAATCCATGTTGCTTAATTTAATACTTTATCTTTAAATAGTTCTAATTTCTCTGCTTTTAAGTTCCACCACCTAGTTAGTGGGTTAATCTTCACTTTTTGCACTCGTGACTGATTTTTAATATTTATATCCAACACCATTATCCTATGTTGTGAGGTTAAGCTTTCTTCGGGGATAACCTTACAATCTTTATATGTTAACCGATCTCCTTTTTTAGTAATGAAAAAATCTATTTGGCTCTTATGCGTTCCACCTTTATAAGTTATTAAGTGTTCAAGCCTCTTTTTAAAACATGTGTTTACTAGTACAAAATCATAAGCCATCGCAAAATCTAAGATAAACTCTCCCCCGTCGCTCCTATCTCCAAAACCATATCCTCCATGCACTATCTCGTATCCTACACGATCTTCTCCTACATGACCATTAAAATCTCTCCCTATATAGATTTTCTCACCTACGAGTATTTCTTGAATTAGTTCCTCCATTTAATTCTAAAATTGTACTTTAGTGTGCTCATCTAATCCTACTTGGGGTGCATAATCACTAACATATTAATTATATTTTCCCCTAATACCAATTTTACAAGTATGAGTCATCACATTTCTTAATAACGGTTGCGATATCGTCCTTAAAGTTCTTATCTACTATTATTCCAACTCCGTTCTTATTTCTAAGGTTTTCTGTATAATATAATTTAAACCCTGTATTTTCTATTTCTCTAGCTTTCTCACCAACCTATTTAGTTTCTTGTAAACAAGCTATTTAACTTTTCTTCTTATCATGGTTTCTACTAACTCCATCTCTTTTCCTGTCATAGTCCCTATTTTCCAAGTCACTAACCTAAGTCTAGTATCCTGGACTAGCTTCTTTACTTGCACACGTCCAGTTTGTTGCAAGAACCCCTGCGTATTTATTATCACATCCAAGCGCCGATGTGACGCCCCTTGCCTATTTTTCGAGACACCTGGTGGCAGGCGTAATGCATCGCATAAAGGGAATTCCCTAGAATTAGCACGTATATTCATAGGATTCATGTTCATAAGGATCTTAATTTTTTTTACAATGGTTGTCAGCTACCTAACGTATCCCTTCTCCTTTATTCGGGGTTGGGATCGGCAGTGTCAAAAATATAAGAAGTTAATCAGGACATAGGCAGAGTTTCGAGGGGCAAAACAAGCCTCATAATATCTATATTCACACCCCAACAGATAATGAATATAAGTGTCCCTCTACCTAATGGTTAGACTACACACGTGACTATACTATCATCCGTGTCTAACAACCCTCTGGCTCATGCAAATCAAGTAGCTATGAACGAGTGTGAAGCCCTAGTGTCAAAGCGCCCCGAAGTCCCATGTATAAGAAACATACCCTTTATTGTAGGTGGAGCCTGTGGAACTGCGGCGTGGTGGACATTATATACACGCTCGTACTATAACTACCCATGCTGAGGTGGGGCTACTAGAATGATTGGTGCTATAGGCAATGCTGGCACGGGTGCTAGTGCTGGGAGGGCGGTGGGGAAAATAGGCCTCTAGGGCTCCTGACGAGCTCCCTGCTGCTGCTGAACTCTTCCATTATCAGGGCAATCCTGACACTTGTGGATATTCTTACCACATATGAAACACTTGCCTGTGAAATTTGCTCCCCTCTGGCCCTACTGGCCACTACCATCTCTCCCCTGGCCCTACTGAAAACGTTGTTGGCCCTACCTAAATCCACCTTATCCCTGCCTGTAATCTCCCAAATGGAAATGCTTAGCAGTAAACCCTGGTGGGAACCCTGCTCACTCTGCCACAGCTGACTCTGAATCGATTGTGCCATACTAGCACTGCTACCCCCAATCCTGCCCTGCTGGTTGGACTTTCCTGAGCACTTACTTCCCTTAATATGGAAGCAGTGGCCCTGACAGTGTAGTAGAGCAGCATTCAATATATCCATATATGTCTTTAAAGCGGGATTACCCAATAAATGTTGTCGAATCCCCCAAGTAAGACCATCTTCTCTTTCGTACTCGCCTCCTCAAGTACAAAGTTCACCAGCCTAGTAAAGTCCTCCTCATACTCCGCTACAGTTCTCCCCTCCTGTAACACATCTAAGAATTTCTACCTCATCTCAGTCTGAATGGAAGATAGAAAGTATTTACGATCGAATCACTCCCAAACTTCTTAATGGTCATGGTGTCTCTCCTGTGTGGTGGTAATGGACTCCCACCACTGTAAGGCTTCCCCCACTAGCTTAAAAGTAGCTAGTATTTATTTCTGTACATTATTTCACTCATATATCCTCAAATGCTTCTCGATATCCTTCTTCCATTAGCATATCACAACTACATTGGAGCTCCCCTGAAATTCGGGAGGATGAGCCTTCTAAAAGGCATCTCTGACTCGCTCCCAGGCAGAAGGAAATGAGTGTCCAGAAGCTAGAGAAACACCCTGAAGCTGAGGTGGCACATGTGGTTCCTACTGGGCAAAATTAGTCAAGGCTGCATTAACCACATGTGCCACAATTGCGGTAACCTCGACAGCAGCATTCATAGTCCCTGGTGCCTAAGCTGGCTGTGGCTCGAGTTGTGCCTCTGGGGTGGCCCATAGTGCACGCCGAGGAAACATCTAAAACAAAGGAATTTTCTATCAGTTGATAGTTCATTATATCTTAAAATAGATGAAGACGTAAATGCATAATAAAGAATACAACAATCCTAATAGTAGGGATCTACATCAAAGAACGCTACGCTGAAAATCGTAGTAAGCCGCACAGATCCTATAGACACTAGAACTTGATGCTCTAATACCATCTGTGACATCCCTCATATTCTAATCCTGGGTGATCACTCCATTATCAAATTAAACATAAATTATTAATTATTTCATTCTTAGCATCACTGTCGAAATTCAATTAATTTACTAATACCCAAATGGCCCGGTGTAAAAATTTTAATTATTGTTATTAACATGCAAATAAATATTTCACATTCACCATTCCAAATAACAACATAATAAATGCTAGAACATATGAATAAATAATAGTGAGTGGAATAAACACTCCAGACTGAAATCCAAATACAATCATCCATAATAATAATCCAACTCCAATACTAAAACTAAATAAAACTACAATGTCTATGAAAAGTAAACACTATCTAGAGATGCGCGATATGATTGAATAAGATAAATAAAATGATAATCAAGAACTGAAAGATGTGGAGGCATCTACTACCAAGATTTTGTAACTTCCACAGCATCTGCAACACGTCGAATAAAGGAACTCTTAAGCCTGGCGTCCCTGTGGCTGGGCACCTAAAATGTTTTTGCAAAAATGGATTTGAAATGGGTCAGAGCCCATGTAAAACAGTTTGAAAATATTTTAGCAAGTATTTAAAATTCATTAATGAGTACATATTAAATACATGTTAGCTTCACGTTATCTCACTTGAGATCCTCACTTCTCAACTATTGTGCACACCTAATGTACTCTTCTAAGCCCACTTAGTTACGCTACCCCACCTAACTAGTTTAACGTAAGCCTTTTTTCGTCTATTATTTCATTGTGCCTACCCGTATTGCCCATACAATATGTTACTAAATTTCCAATCCCTTTTATTTATTAAAAGTCACCAATTAATTACTAGGTTGACACATACTAAGGTCAATTTGCATATCATTATCTATAGTATCTGCTAAAACACCCGTAGTAGAATAAATCACACGTATATATATTTACATCACTCTTATAGTATATATGTAAATGACATCCTTAGGTGGAGACCTGCGATGCGAGCATACTCTACTATCAAGTCCTAGTACATCACATACTAAGCAAGGACAATGGGTTCGAAATCACTCTCAAGCCATAAATTCAAAAATTCACATAAAGTTGGAGGCGAACATAGTTCCAAGCTTTTGGGATACGCACACACCTAATGCACCCAAATGATCGATCACACCCCTATTCACACAAGTTGTGCTCAATCCCTAAGTTCTATGTTCTGAGGTACAAGTCAAAAGCCCCCCAATGGGCTCATCAGGATAAGACTGTCTACGGCGCGAAACCTCTCATGATAACAAGTAGCCTAGGTATGTTTATACAAGCAAATTAACATAATAGGTATTCACACAACCTATATAAATATAACATCAGTATAGGTATACACTCAACCTATAATATATGTCCCGTACGTAGTGTATACAACTCACAAATATCGTACGTATTATTAAATTTTGATTATACCTCTCATCGTGTATTCCCGAGTATCCCCCCACTACTCAAAGGGTCCTAACTACCCATGAAATTATCTCAGTAATTATAATATCTCTCTTTTACTGGCCCGGTATAAGGTTCACTCGTAATTCCCATGTCCCATTTTGAATTCTTGAGAAATTGTTTAATATCAACCCTTGTCTACTGATTTCTAGTCTTTATTCTCATCATTAAGGGAAGGTTCAAATCCTAGCCTTTTTTAAAAAAAAATAAGACAAACCAAGGCCCAGACTAACAGGTCATTCGAACCAATTTGAGGGTACATTCGAACCGGTTTGAGGTGTACGTCGAACCAGTTTGAGGGACAGGACGAACCGATTTGGGGTACCAGGTAATTCATCTTCTCCACAACTACGGGTTTCACCATTTTTAAATCTAAGAACATTCATTACACAATCCCAAACTCCCAACCAACTATTGTAAACATTATACCAATATATATACATGATTTCCAATGTAATAGAATCATCAAATTATCAAAGAACACCTTTAAATCGAATTAATTCAAGATTGATCCTTAAAACCCATAGTTTATCATTTTTATCCAAGATCCTCAATAAAACCCTGATTTCTTCACATAACGTTACTAATTAATCGAATTCGTTCTACATGTATAAAGAGATTTAACCTATCATGGTTCCTACCCAAGAACATGAATAAAATCTTTCCAATTAACACCAAATCTTTATGTATTCATGAATTTGTTCATCATACACTAACATGGATGTTATATATGCTCAGAATTTAGCAAGATAAATACTTATTTCAATTATCAGGTCTGAATCTCTGCAAAATAATGGTATGGTTGGTTTCCTGTCCTCCTGATTTATGTTCTGATGGTGTTTGTGGTGCAAAACGGTGTAGAAATCCTTAGAACTCTCCTTCTTCCTTCTCTAAGGTCCTCTCTTAGGTTTTGTAACTAATAACCCTAACTTCCCCAACACATTTTCTAATATACACTTATAAAGTCCGTAGGTCTCTTTTCTCCAAAATTTCAAAAGACTAAAATACCCCCCCCCCCCCTTCGGGGTGCCAGTTTGACCTAAAAATGCTCTGGGACCCTAACTAGATCCCCGAGTACACTTTTCCGACTATTTTGACCCTTCCGGACACACCGGGTCACTCGAAATGACCATTTAAATTACCCATAGTAAAATTATATTTTATTTCCTAAAATTAAACCCCGACACGACTGACAAGTACGTCCCGACTAAATTAACCATAACTGTCGTATTTCTCACTCACGATAATCATAATACGTTCTTATCAATTTATTACTCATTCACCAAGTACTATTCAATATAAATAAATATTAACCCTTGTCTCGCTAATTAATATTTATTTTAATCCGAATTAATTTTAAATTTTAAATTTTAAATTTAATTAATCCCAATATAAAAATCATTGAAATTACGGGGTGTTATATTTTATGTCAAAAATATTTCTTAAATATTGTTCATATTGCCCGTTATTTGACAAACTTCTAATCACCATATTACGCATGGTATATATAATAACGAATTTGTGAAGGGTATGCCATATTCATAAGATGTATAAGCATATTCTAGCACAATACAATCTAGAAGAACCAAATTTTTTAATTATGCTTAATTTTACTGTTGGAGTCAACACAAAGGATAAAAATGGAATTATATGAGCATTACAATCAAGAAATTAGTCTCATTTCAATGTTTGTTTAACCTCAAAATGAAATTATGGTTCATTTGGACTTATTGTTATTAAGGACTATTCATTAAACTATATTGAAAATAGGATTATGAGTGTTTGTAGCTAATTAACTAACGAATTGCTAATGATAACATAAAGAAAATTGAGTAAAATTAATTTAAAAAATTGCAAAGGAAAGTAATATACAACAAAACAATATGCAAGAGAAATGAAGAAAATTAGAACTAAAATTGATATCTAAACATCGAGTCTTGATTACTTATACTACAACTATCATACTCCTAATATATATCTTAATTGAAAGGAATTAAAAGAAAAATATTTTTTGTGACATATTTTTATATGATATATTACTCACCATTGTTTATTTATATATAGGGGTTATGGTGAGACAAAAAAAGACTTCAGCTAACTACCAGTTCAAATTTTGAATGTAGATAATTGGTTCGAGCATGCAAGGATGTCTTTTTGATTGACATAATTATGTTTTGGACAAAACATAAGTCTATAGTTGTTAAGTTTGTGTTAGAAAATAGTGAAAAACAAAATACATATAACAAGTTTCCTTGCTCTCGTCGACAAGGAATTTGAGAAAGGTAAGTTTGTGAAAAAGCTTTTGAATTTTAATTTAATGTGGATGATAATAATGGACATGATTTCATTCGTTTTAAACTGTTTTTTTATTGCATTGAGTAGCACAAAGAAGGCATTTATTTCCTTTATTTTTATTTCAAAAGAAATCAAAAATAATTTTCTCAATTTCTCGTTCGAACGAGAGATCATACGAGGGTCTCGATCGAATGGAGTCTTCGAACAGGTAATTGAGAAAATTATTTTTTATATCTTTATTTTCTAGGATGATGATTACTTCGTAGAATGAATTAATACAAGCTATAGAGTCCCCTCGTATAAAACTTCTATGAATATCACATCATACGAGAGACTAGTATGAGCTACAGACTTTCTTTGTAAGATATGTCGTACAGTCTCCACATTGTATGAGGTCGCCTTCTTGTTCAAATGAGAAGGTTCCTCATTTGAATGAGGGTCCAAAGCCATAGGCGAGTTCTTTTTATTAGAGCATTCATAACTCTGAACCTTTTTATTTTTACATCAAAACAACAATCTTGTTCTAATTATTTTGATCCGAGTTAATACAAATCATATTTTAACACCTTTGAAGATTAGATTTCTCTGAGGATGATATCAAAAAGGATTAATATGGGCTGAAGTCACACCGTAGATCGATGGATACTAAGACCTGTAGGTTGTGACTTCTTACTGAGTCATTACAGCAAAATGCTATCACAATTAGTATAGGCAGAGATTGACCATTAGATCGCAATATAAAGATTTGTGGCATAATATAGAGTTTGCACTTTAAGTTGTATATTTTGTCTCTACAGAACATTCATTAACACTTGTGAAATTTGGAATGATGCGCATAATAGTTTTTCCTGCAAGGGTTCTGTGTGAGTGTATTTATCTTTTTCAATTTACTTTTCGTGAGTCACCTCCATGGCTACTCACGTCTTTAATCTGGTCTTGCTGATCTTTCAGCTAGAATGGCTATTGGAATTGTTGGTGATGCGGTGTTAGGTATTCTTCTTTTCCATCTCATTGTTGATCTCTAATTGATGCCTTAGTTTATATATCCAACGGATATCATTTATACAAACTAAAAGTTGTAATTTAATAACATCTATAAAAAAGTGTAAGAAGCAAAATGCAAGAGCTAGATCTAACGTTTAGTCATAATCATGGAAATATTACGATTGAGTTGAAGAAAACTCATGAATAAAATTGGGTTATCCCGCATTAATAATCAACACCGAACCAACTTTTACGACACGGGACGAGTTTTGATCTTAACCAATGATTGTGTATATCTTTAATCTATACAAAAATAATGACAGGGACTCCCATTGGGACAAATAAAGTATCTATTAAGTAAAAGAAAGTGTCGTCGTGTATATGGAATTGGTACTCATCAATATATGTGTTATTTTGTCTTTGGTTTGGTTGTTGTTTGATTATTATTATTATTATTATTATTATTATTATTATTATTATTATTATTATTATTATTATTATTATTATTATTATTATTATTATTATTATTATTATTATTATTATTATTATTAAGGTTTTGTGTTTATGTCAAGCACTATAGATAGGAGATGCCTTACAATCCGGATCACTTAATGGTTGATTGTGGTAGGTTTTAGTTTAATTTTGTTTTGTTCATATCACTAGCCACTTGATGGTGGTTAATAAATACTGTTTAATTTCACACTTGAATTGATTATTAACTTTTGAATTTCATTGGGTTTGGCTAAACATGGAGTATTAGATAAAGCATTAGAGGAATATGTTATTTGCTGCACTTGGAGTTTTGGCTAAATAGGGAAATTTGATAAAACAGGGAGTATGCGAAGGCTGCTCTGATTGGTGAGTTGGGCACAATCAAATTTCAGACCGGGATATGGGTAAGATTCGTTAATTTTGGATAATTTTAAAAACTAACTTCTGAAACGCTTGTTGAATTTGAATTTTGAACTGATTGTCTACTATATCTACTACTGTATGGCTAATTACTTTAGAAATATCTATTATAAGGCTTTTGATAAAAAAAAACTACTCCAAGAAATTTCCAACGTTTTCCTCACCGTAACCGAAAGCGAAAGAATAGAAATAAAATAAGTGGGAACACTTGTTAAAGAAATTTCATCACGTGTCATTATGGGAAGAATTACTTTACCCATTTCAAGGCCTGACATGTTATCAAACATACTTGATAAACAAAAAAGCATCACACTTACACAACAAGCACATTAGTGTACTTTTCAAAATCGAGGGTTTGAGACTAATAATTATGTGATCTATAACAATGTAGTTAAATATATTCATCAGATTGACTTCATTTTCTAAAACATACTTGTAAATCGTTATAAAATTGAAAAAAAAAACTTACAAAGAGGGAGGGGAGGGGTTATCGACGTCAAAGAGTTATTATGATTGATGGCTGGTGGGAGAAGCTAGGATTCTTGTTTTTTTTTCTTTTGTTTTGTCTGATCGAGGTTTTCTTTTTTTTTTTTTTGGGGGGGGGGGGGGGGGGGGGAGTAGTTTTTTATATTAGGGTTAGATTAGTATAGTAGATAAGAAACAAAAAATAACTTTTGTATGCTTTTTACTCAAACGACGTCATTTTAACTTAAGCTTAAGAAAAAAAAATGATTTCTGCAATTAAAAAAAAAGCACACCTTATGATACATATATATATATATATATATATATATATATATATATATATATATATATATATATATATATATACACATACATATTTGTATTGATATATTGATATTTCTTATATCCTTAGTGCTTATAACTAGAAGTTTGCTAGGTTTCCAATGACAATAAAATAAATTTTCGCAGTAGTTTTCTCTGTTGTGATCATAAGCTTATTGTTGTAGTTTTTAGTTATGGTATTTTCCTTTTCCTATACTTGTTTTAAAAAGTCGTATATATGCATTGTTGCTGCAGATCTTCACTGGCAGGATTTCAAAGGTTCTTTCATCAGAAATGGTAATGTTAGCTAAAAGTTTGTTATACACAACACTGTCTCAGATCTCTATTTTAGCTTTCCATCTTTATTATTATGGTGACTAAACTATTATGGCGCTTCCCCAGATTATGGAGATTGTTACATGTGATGTGCAGACAATATGCCTCCTCCAACGTATGAAGAAGTAAATAATGTATTTACTTCTCTAGCATAGAATGGGTCTAGTGACATCGTGGATTACTTTATATGAGAAGTTATATACTCGTATCAAGATGAATCTGATGTAGAGCTTAACTTTTTTGTCAGCGTCTGAAGTTATATACTCGTATCAAGCTAAATCCACTGTCAGCATGGTGTTTTATTGTTTAAAATGCGGGGTTTTAAATTTTAGATATGTAATGCTTCTATTTTTTTTCTTTTGAGTTAAAGACTATTGATAGACATGGCTTTCCTCACATGATATGATTCACTTAGGCTTATGCTTTCATCTATGATTATCTTACTAGAGTTTATGATTGTATTTATATGTTCAACATTTTAAAAAACCCCACTTTTCTTCTTTTTCTTAGTAAAGTTGGGAGTGCGACTAGCCTAGTTGTGGATATTTTTCACTTTGAGAGCTTTCGTCTATGATTAGTGTTGAATCTAACGTTTGTTCTACTCGTACATTAGTTTTTTGCTAAGATCTATCTTGTGCTCATATGGTTATTCTGATCATGTTCTGCAGGCTGTATTATTTCCTTATCATTATTTTTGGTTGGTTATTATTGGCTATTTGCTTGCAGGTTCGCTTATTGGATTTAGTGGTTTGAAATTCATCAGTGAAATGGAACAGGTATGTTGTTTGAGTAATTAAGGATCAAACAATCCAAAATTTTGAATTCTAAAACTTTCAACTCGTCTGGAAGTGCTTACCCTCATAGCTGCTTGCGTATCCATGTAATGAATGTTGGGCCTTATTAACTTTCACCCTGAGTTTTTATTTATTATAACCCATATTTTGTAAGTTTAAGGTATATTCCCCAAAGCATTGGTAAATCTATCTAAGTGTCATTTTGAGGGCCTTGTATTACATTATGTGAGCTTTAGCGACGCTTTTGTGATTGTATCTCAAATTATTATATAAGTGATGGTGTAATACGGAAGTTCAAATAACAGTGAGGGTGAAAGTAAAAAAAATTATTCAATATTTGAACCCTTATGCGTAAAGCTTAGTATGTTGATCTATGTTTTCTTTATATAGATTGTATCGGAGATACGCAAGACAATGGAATCTGTAAGCTTTATTAAAATCGGCACACCAGTTCTACAGGTTTGTAAATTTCTTTATGTTCATGTTCGGTTGATTCATCTTGGGGTTATAGTTGTCTCATTAAAGGAGCTAGAAAGATTAGAAAACATAAATGTTTAATAAAAAAAATTATTTCCTTTCAGACAAATGAAAATGCTAATAATTGTAATGCAAGCTTGGACAGACCTTTACTACTGAAATCGTCAAAGCCTGTCTTTTGAGAATACGAAGACAATTTGAAAAAATCTTAACTTAGACTTAAAAACATGTCGTTAGAGGGTGAAAACTTAAACCAACCTCCAAACGGTCCCGTAAGAGGCATGAATACCTCGCACGGGGCTAATGTAACTTGTAGGAACTGACCGCATAGTCACGGGACATGGTTTGAGAATACGATGATAATTTGAAAATATCTAGACTTTGACTTAAAAATATGCCATTAGCGGGTGAAAACCTAAACTAGCCCCCAAGTGGCCCTGTAAGAGGCACGGGACCAATATAACTGATAGGAATTGACTGCATAGTCACGGGTCTCCCAGTTTGAGAATATGATGATAATTTAAAAATATCTATATTAGGCTTAAAAACAAGCCGTTAAAGGATGAAAACCCAAACCAACCACCAAATCCCCCATGTAATAGGAATGAACACCTCGCACGGGACCAATGTAACTCGTAGGAACTGATCGTGTAGTCACTGGTCTCCCGATTTGAGAATCTGATGATAATTTAAAAATATTTAGATTATTCTTAAAAACAAGCAATTTGAGAGTTAAAACTCAAATTAGTCCTCAAACGGCCCCGTAAGATGCACTACACCTCGTACGGGGCTAATGTAACTCATAGGAACTGACCGTGTAGTCACATGACATATGGTTTGAGAATACGATGATAATTTGAAAATATTTAGACTTTGGTTTAAAAATATGTTATTAGCAGGTGAAAACCTAAACTAGCCCCCTAAATGGCCCCGTAAAAAGCACGAACACCTCGCATTGGACCAATGTAACTCGTAGGAATTGATCGAGTAGTCAAGGGTCTCACGGTTTGAGAATATGACGATAATTTAAAAATATATAGATTACGCTTAAAAACAAGTCGTTAAAGGGGTGAAAACTCAAATCAACCCCAAACGACCCCGTAAGAAACATGAACACCTCGCACGGGTCCAATTTAACTTGTAAGAACTAGCCACGTAGTCACTGGTCTCCTAATTTGAGAATATGATCATAATTTAAAAATATTTAGATTATTCTTAAAAACATGCCGTTTGAGGGTGAAAACTCAAACCAGTAATCAAATGTCCTTATAAGAGGCACTAACACATCGCACGGGGCTAATGTAACTCGTAGGAACTGATCGTCTAGTCACATGACATATGGCTTGAGAATACGATGATAATTTGAAAATATCTAGATTTTGGTTTTAAAATATGCCTTTAGTGGGTGAAAACCTAAACTAGCCCCCAAATGGCCCTGTAAGAGGCACGGACACCTTGCGCGGGACCAATGTAATTCGTAGGAATTGATCTCATAGTCATGGGTCTCTTGGTTTGAGAATATGATGATAATTTGAAAATATATATATTACGCTTAAAAACAAGCCGTTAAAGGGTGAAAACTCAAACCAACCCCCAAACGGCCACATAAGAAGCATAACACCTTGCAGATGACTAATGTAACTTGTAGGAACTGATTGTGTAGTCACTGGTCTCTTGGTTTAAGAATATGACAATAATTTAAAAATATATTGATTATTCTTAAAAACATGTCGTTTGAGGGTGAAAACTCAAACCAGTCCACAAATGTCCCCGTAAGAAGCACTAACACCTCGCACGAGGCTAATGTAACTCCTAGGAACTGATCGTGTAGTCACGGAACATATTGTTTTAGAATACGATGACAATTTAAAAATATCTTGACTTTGGCTTAAAAATATACCGTTAGTGTGTGAAAACTTAATCTAGCCCCCAAATGGCCTCGTAAAAGGCATGAATACCTCGCGCGAGACCAATGTAACTCGTATGAATTAACCATGTAATCACGGGTCCCTCGATTTGAGAATATGATAATAATTTGAAAATATCTAGATTAGGCTTAAAAATAAGCCGTTAAAGTGTGAAAATCCAAACCAGCCCCCAAACGGTCCCGTAAGAGGCATGAACACCTCTCATGGGATCAATGTAACTTGTAGGAACTGACCGTGTAGTCACGGGTCTCCTGGTTTGAGAATATGATGATAATTTAAAAATATTTAGATTATTCTTAAAAACATGTCGTTTGAGGGTGAAAACTCAAACCAACCTTCAAATGGCCCCGTAAGAAGCACTAACACCTCGCATAGGGCCAATGTAAGTCGTTGGAACTGACTAGTCACGGGACATATGATTTTAGAATACAAAGATAATTTTAAAATATCTATATTTTGGCTTAACACCTTTAGTGGGCGAAAACCTAAACTAGCCCTCAAATGGCCCCATAAGAGGCACGAACACCTCACACGGGACCAGTGTAACTCGTACGAATTGATCACATAGTCGTGGGTTTCTCAATTTGAGAATATGACAATAATTTGAGAGTATCTAGATTAGGCTTAAAAATATCCCGTTAAAGGGTGAAAACCCAAAGCAGACCCAAACGTACCCGTAAGAGGGATGAACACCTTGCAGATGACAAATGTAACTTGTAGGAACTAACCGAGTAGTTATGGGTCTCCCGGCATATGATGATAATTTAAAAATATTTAGATTATTTTGAAAAATATGTCATTTGAGTGTGAAAACTCAAATCAATCCTCAAACGGCACCGTAAGAGGTAATAACACCTCGCACGGGGATAATGTAACTCATAGGAATTGGCCGTATACTCACGGGACATATGGTTCAAGAATACGATGATAATTTAAAATATCTAGACTTTGGTTTAAAAGCATGCCGTTAGTGGGTGAAAATCTAAACTAGCGCCCAAATGGTCCAGTTAGAGGCATGAACACCTTGCACGGGACTAATGTAACTCGTAAGAATTGACTGCATAGTCACGAGTCTCTCGGTTTGAAAATATGAAGATAACTTAAAAATATTTAGATTAGGCCTAAAAATAAGGGTGAAAATCCAAATCAGTCCCCAAACGGCCCCGTAAAAGGCATGAACACCTCGCATGGGACCAATGACCGTGTAGTCACGGGTCACTACACGGTCTCCCAGTATGAGAATCTGACGATAATTTAAAAATATTTAGATTATTCTTAAAAACATTCCATTTGAGGGTGAAAACTCAAACCAGTCCACAAACTGCCCCTAAGAGGCACTAACACCTCGCATGGGATCAATGTAACTCGTAGGAAATTACCTCACAGTCACGGTACGTATGGTTTGATAATACGATGATAATTATAACTTGAAAATGCAAATTTTGAGCTTGAATAATATTTTTTTAAAATTACTTGGTTACTGATATCATCTATTTTTTGTATCCTATTTTTTTGTAGGATGACATTTTATCGGTAGCTTTTATCCATGTGGAACACATGAAGTCAATGGTTTACGACAAGGGGATTATTTATTTAATGTCGTTAATATTCAGGATTCTATTTTTTTTGTTATGGCCCTGCGAGCTTTTGTAGTTTTATTGTTATCTTTTATGGCCGTGCGGGCTTTTTTAATTTTATTGTTATATTTTATGGTCGCGCGAGCTTTACATTATGCAGGTTTTATATTAGCAGGTTTTAGAATGTCTAAAAAATGGAGGAAACTCTGTCCAATTTTTTTGGTCTCTGAACTATTAAGACTTGTAATAATTTGAAGTTTGTATGTACATTAATTTATCAACAACGTGCGAGATTCACAATTTGTGAATTTTCTTATTTTCAAATAATTAATTTTTTTCTTTGATCCCAAAATTTTGGCACAGTTCAAAACCGTGCCAAAAGTGTATCAAATTTTGGCACGATTTTGAACTGTCCCCAAAAGTGTACCAAAATGTACTAAATCTGGCACAGTTATAAAGTTTGCCAAAAGTGTGTCAAAAATATCAATTTGTTGCACGGTTTTAAAGTGGGCCAGAAGTGTTACTATTTGGTAAAATTTGATACACTTTTAATCGTGCTAGAAAAAATGACCATTTTGGAACACCTGATTTTGACAATTTAAAATCATGCCAGATTTGATCTGGCACAATTTTAAACCGTGTCAGATTGCTATTTTTGGTGTAGTGTATACGCTTTCTACAAAAATACTATACATATAATATATCTTTTAATAAATTCCGAAATGGTTTTATAATTTATCTAGTATTAATGCAACTACTATGCAATGCACCCGAGCGATGAGCTCATACTCACACTTATCCGTTTCAAACCATCCTTTTTCGGGTCTAGAGACTATTAACATATTTTATTCATTAGTCTCCTTTTTATAACATTTCATTAGGTTGTCTTACTTACACATTTTCGAGCACAACCATTACCATTTTCTTTTTCCATTATCTTTTCTCGAAATCTTCCAATATTTACATACTTTGACGTGCTCCACACCGCCAAATATGCTACCATATGCTCTGACCAGTGATTTTGGGTCTTTCACCCTAGAGCTCAGGGCCGTTCTTAATTATTCCTGGTGTCATCCGAGTCCATATTAATGTGTTTTAACATTTTAGGCTAATGTCCACATTATTCCATTATTTTACTGTTTGCATCATTTCTACGGCTTATATCACAACCATTTCATCTTGACAACGTGCCATTTTATTCACTTTATTCATTTTTCACAAAAATCGACCGATAAGTTCTAACAAGGAAATCCAACCATTAGGACCCTCAATTTGTCAAAATTATCATTTTACCCCTTTCTTCATCATAATTTTGTCAAAACACATTTAATTCATTATGGCACTAAAAATCAATATTTTCTTTCAAAATGTCATTTTTATGATTTATGTCCAAAAACATGCCTCATTATTTTATGTCTTCTACATAAAACACATTTAACCATTTAAAGGCCATTTTAGACAAATGTCCACTACTTAGCCCTATTATTTCATATGATTTAAAATATCATTTTTCTTCATTCTATAAATATTCTAGCATATATTTAGGACAATTTTTCAACATTTAATCATTACCTTATAAAACCCATTTCAACATGGTTTATCAAGTCCAAAATTCCATTTTCTATCATACCACAAGATTCTAAACATGTTCATGAGGATTTCAAGCCTAGAAATTCCTCAAAAATGAACTAAACAAGATATAAATCATAGATTTTTATTTTTCATGCTTTCTTTTCATATTTCAAGGTAAAAGTGTCATTTATTCATAAAAGACCCATTTAGGATTTGTCTTATTCAAAAATTCATTTTTGCAAAACTTTGAAATATTAGGAAATAACTTTATTTTTGGCATTAAATATTGTCTAGCATGCATCCTACACATTTTTCATGGCTAGAAACCTTGAAATCTTAGGAAGAGGAAAACCCTACCTCATTGTTTGAAGAGAAGACAAACAAGAAGACGACTATGAAAGTTTCTAGCTCCAAATACTCCAAAAATCTCTTCAAAATGCTCCAATGCTTCTCCTACTTGCTTGACTCTACACACTTCTACATTTGATAAAACTCGAGGATGAAGAAAAAGGCTTGAAAATTGTGTATTGTGGTGGTGGCAAGGTAAAACTGTGGTGAAAATGCTTGGGGAAGAAGATGAACTCTTGAAACTTAGAGAGAGAGAGAGAGAGAGAGAGAGAATATGGCTCATATATAATGGTGGGGAGAGAACCCACCATTTCTCCCTTCTTTATAATCCAAAAACCCACATAAAATGATTTAAAACCCAAGCCCCAAATGTTATACACGTGTTAGGTCATATGGTGCCTTTAGAGATCGACACTTCATCAATCCAATGGTCCAAAACATGACAGCACACAAGGGCAACTCGAAATATAAATTTTTGAAGCAGTCGTTCGAACGAGATCACGTCTCGTACAAATGAGAATTGAATCTCGTTCGAACGACATACTAACGAGGTGGGAAAATCCTATATAGAGGTGGGTCATTAGAACTATGTTAGAAGGCCATTCAAATGAGGAAGTTTTCTCCTTCGAATCATAGGGCCTTCATTCGGATGAGATAAGAATTTCGTTCGAACGACTCCTGAACTCGTTTAAAAGACATAATTAATTCCTAATTCCAAATTTGTCCATTCTACTCCTAAAAATTTCACAAAGGCCATAAGAGTATTCAATTATAGATAATAATCCATATAACATTGGCCTGAGGCCCAAGAGTTCTACAAAATTATAAATTACATAGGAAATGGGGTAAAATATTGAGCACGGGTATTACGCGAGGCTTCACATTTATCGCACTGGGAGTTTTCCCACAACTTTCCTCAAAGCTTTATTTATTTTCATTTTAGAAATCCTCTCCAACATTTTCCTTCTTAAACACATGATTCGACATTGTTACTTAAACCAAAAGAAGTTCCCATCGAGCATGCCAAAAAATATGTTTTGGGGATAAATACTAAAGAATGATAAAACTGAAATTATGCAAGCATGCCATATAAGGTTACCCTCAAAGATATATTAGACATTATGTTTCGTTCGATTTCCTTATTACTAAGGACTTTTGATCAAAACAGTTTGAAGATAGTTGTGAGAGTGCTAAAACCTAATTAAAGTTACAAATTTCTAATGACGAGATAAAGTAAATTGGGAAAAATAAATTGCCAAAAGTGTAATTTCAAAAAGAAGTAAAGTTCCTCATACGCAAGCGAGAGAAATGAAGCAATTTCTAACTAAAATTTATACTTAAACTTTGAGTTTAGATTATAATTATTATAAATAGTCCTACTCTAAATTACAATTGAATTGAAAGGTAATTTGTATGTGTTGTGAGATTTAGTTATCTAATGTATCCTTCATTTCTTTCTTTATTTACAGGGTCTTGGGAACGAAAAACCTTACCTTTAACTTCAATTAAGTGCCTCTTCAATTTTGAATGTTGATAATTGTTCAAATGTCTTGGACTTGACACCCATTTGACACATGACTACTTTTTTTGTGTATAATTTGTTGGTGCATGGATTAACCATAATTATAATTATTTTTCTTGTTGACCCTCGAGTGTTTTGACACTCTGATATTGGTAGGTTAAGTCATTGAGTAAACGTATAACCTTTATGGATGTGCATAATAATACTAAAACTCATAGTCAAACGTTATAAATATAATTCATTTATTAAAATGTGTAAATACTACCAAACAAAAATGTTTAATATTTTCAATCAATATTTTATCCTTGTAACTTTGGTAATAAACAAATTAGTAATTTTCATAATACAATTAGCGTAATTTGATTTTACAAATTTAATTTTATTCTAGTGTCTTCAATTAATATTCACCATAATTTTTATAAACCTAACATCCTCTCTGTTGATGTAAAAAATTAGATCACTCTAATTATTCAATCACAGATAAATAAATGAGACAAAGAATTTTAAAGTGGTTTAGCCTTATAAGAATGGCCTACGTCCACTATTATTTTATTACTGAGTGTTTGGGAATTCTCGATTACAAAGTCTATCAAGAAATTCCGGCCCAGGGTCAAGTCCCTTTACAATGATGATTGTAATGTATTTATAGCCCTGAGGCTGTAAAGTGAAAGGATAATACATTAAATGATGTACATATGAAAGGGTGATACATTTAATGCCCTTTAAGCGTGTGCGTCTGAATGATAAGCATTTAATGAATAGTCAAACTGTTGGTTATCCTGCTACTGAAACTTTGTTCGAGCTGCAGCTCGGACCGCCTGAGTTGCTTGGACCGCCTAAGCTTCTCGGTGTTTAGGAGTTCCTCGGAGTGTATGAGTTCCTCGGGGAATTCTTATTCCTCGGAGCGTCTGAGTTCCTCGGGGAAGTAGTGTTCCTCGTTGTATTCTTGTTCCTCGGAGCGTGTGAGTTCCTCGGAAGTATTTATTATTGCCATGTAGATTGCCACGTGTCTTCATTCAATTGGGAGATGTCAGCAGATTAAATTTGGTATCAACAGAAGCCCCCAATGTTTCATAGTTCAAAATTTGAGGAGTATGGAACATTCTTTCTCAGAATATGGTAGCTTTAAATGGTCTTCCTGATTTTTGGGAGTGTTTCCCTTGTATTTATTTCTCCTTCCAAATTCGTAGAATCATGCTTTTTCGAACTTTTCTACTCGCTTCGATTCCCGCGCTCTTTTTGTCCTTTTAGCCGCCGGTAGCGTAATCGTTTCTTTTTGTAATCATTACTTTTTCCTTTTCCCAAGGCAAGATATTTAAACGCTGCAGAAAATCCCATCGTCTTCTACTTTTTCAAATTTGTATCTTTGAGTTTTCCGTCGTCTTCTACTCTCTTGTGCGTTCATCCTTTTCATCATTCGTTGTCAACTGATCTACTCTTTTTCTGTAAGATCTTCTTCCTTCTTCTTCATTTCCTTTTATTCACCATGGTTTACCCTGTTGAATCTCTAGATAAGTTTCGTTCTGATTTTTCCATTCCCTCCAGGGTTATTTTGGAAGAGCTTTCTGAGCCTTCTGATTATTTTCGTTTGGCTGAGGGACATTGGTTCCCCAGTCTTTTTATTGCTGAGTGTGGATTTTCTTTTCCACCTAATCCCCTGTGTCTGGAATTTTGTCAATATTTTGACGTTGTTCCTGCAAGAATAGCCCCCAACACATGGAGAATAGTTAATGGGGTGCATAGATTAAATCAAATCCATGGAACTCGCATAGGAATTCCTGAGATTATGTTTTGTTATATATAGGCTGTAGGAGATAATACTTTTTATTTGAAAACTAGATTTTTAAATAGGGCCTTAGTAGTAAATCTCCCGGATGCCAATAGGGATTATTTTGAGCATGGGGTTGTCATAAAAAATTGGCAACGTGCTCCTTTAAGTGGAGATGAAGTTTATCAGGGTCCCAGATGCCCTCCTTATGGCAATAGGATAGGTTATTTTTATTTTATTTTACTTATTTTGAAATCATGCATCTTTTGTGTTTGATAAAATGTATCACTGATGGCAATGTTTATTTATTTGCAGTTGACAGCAAAAGAAAGTGTCCAAAGGAAGAAGACGCTAACATAAGGCACTTGAAACTTATCTGGAGTCTGCATCAGAGTGTTGCCGACGAGCACATTAGGTCAGCCTCGTATCTGCTGCAATACAAGAGCTACACCACCTCTTTTACTGCCCGTCCAGTAATAAGTGAATCAGAGCCAATACCAGCTTCCATTAGTTCCTCGCCAGAATCTCACATCCCTTTGAGTGAAAGGATGAAGAAGAGAAGACCTCCCACTCTCTTCGAGAAGCCTGCCTCTGGTTATGGAGAGGCAAAAAGAAGTAAAGTTGACGTCCCAGTGGAGGGGACAAAGAAGAATGATGCACCTTCCTCGGCTGCTGTTGCGAACGTTGCCGAGAAGCCCGCAGTGGCTCCGAGCAGGTATGCTGCTCCTGGAGAGGTGATTGTAATATCACCGACCAAGGGTTCTTCCTTGGTTGAATCTGTTCCTGTTCCCCCGAGGAGGCTGAAGAAGAGATCCTCGGTCAATTTGGCTGACACCATCACTCAGCCCCCAGCTACTGGAACTGGGGTTCCAACTTTTGTTCCCCCGAGCTCTGCCATGAGCTCAATAAAGTCCTGGATTATTCCCGAGGTCCAAGGTACTGAAGAAAACCTTACTCGGGACATGGTCACTTCGTTAGCTGCTCGTCATCTTGCTTCTGTAAGTCTTCTTACTTTGAACTTTTCATATTTCTTTTGTCATTTCTGTTTCTGACTTTCTTTCTTTTTACTTTCACAGTTGACGAGCTGCTTTAATATAATTCTGAAGAAAGATGAAGCAATTAAAGCTTCATGCTCCTCGTTCAGTGTGGAGGGAGCTCTGGAAGAAGGTATCAAGTCTTTGGACGATTCTTGCCAGACATATGCTACTGACAAGGCTGTCTAGGAGAAGAAGCTTGCCTCCATTGAGTAGGAGAAAGCTCGAGCTGTTGAGGTCTCCAAGGAGTTGGAGAAGAGAATAAAGGAGTTAGAAGGGAAAAATAAAGAGCTTGAAGAGAATCTCAAAACTACTTGAGAGTTTGAAGATAAAATCAAGGCTGCCGAGGAGGAGCTGGCTCAACTTCGGGAAGTAGGTCGGCAGAAGGAGGGGATTGAAAATAAATTAAAAGATGCTGATACCCTGCTGTCCGAGAAGCTTTCCTCGGAGAAGTTGAAGAGGAAGATGGCTGTGAAGAAGTCCTTCAGCGCTGGCTGGGACAAGGGGTGGAACAAGGGGTTGGCTTCCATGGTGTCGCAAGTGGACTATGGCAGCCTCAAATACTTTAGGGATGGATGGGTTGCTACTCTTCAGGAGATGAAAGTGGATGAAAATTCCAATCTCTTTCAGCAACACATCCCTGATCCCCCTCCTACTTCTGAAGACTTAGAAGAGGACGAAGCTGCCTCCGAAGAGTCTTCTATGGTGATGGGAGATCATCCCCCAGCCATTCAGCTTGCTGTCGAGGAACTTTAGCAAATCGTTACTTCTTCCAAGCAACTGCTGGCGCTCCCCGAGCAACTGTCTATTCTCTCTGAGCAACCTACTTCCTCGTCCCAGCCTCCCGAGAAGGTTTTGGGAGACAAGGAAAAGGTGTAGAGTTGTTCGGGTTTCTCTTTACATTTTATTTTTCCTTTATCAAATGTAACCCAGAACTTGTAACTCTGAACTATGATATAATAAAACTTGGATTTTTTTTTGCATACTGTTGTCTATCTTCTATTTATACTCTGCTTGTACTTCTTATTGATGATTACTCTTTCTTTCTCTGCTAGTTTTTGGCCAGGATGGAATTACTATCTACCCATGATACAAAGTTGCTGCGACAATGTAATGAATACTTTAAGGCTGGCCATACAGACCTGAGTGCAGCACAAGTTGTCGACATCCTTGGCTAAGATGCTTCAGAACAGGCAGTTGAAGCATATCAATATCTGAAGTGTCTACTTGATCGAGTAGTGGCCAATAATGTGTCCTATTATGAAATGATTGAAGATCTCCAAATCACCCTCGAGGATCTTCAGCAACAATACAAAGAATCCACTGCTCTGTTGCATGAGGGATATGAGAAGAAATACCAGCAGATCATTGCTGATAAGGGCTACGAGAAGCTTTTTGCTGGGTATGATGTAAGGGAGAGAACCTTGAGGGGTGAGGTCGAGGAGTGCAGACAAATTGTCTAGTTACTAGAGCAAGAGAACAACAACTTGTAGAAAGAGCTATCACAGTTGAAGTCTGCAGCCTCTTCTTCAAAAGCCTTAATCCCAGTGACCGATGAGGGATCCTCGTTCTTAGAGGTCGAGAACGCCAACTTGAGGGACGAGTTGGAAATCTTGAAGAGGTCTGGCCATTCCACATCTTCTCGGGGTCGAGCAAGGGCTCCTCGGGGACGAGCAAGAGCAGCTCGGATTCCTGTCGAGGAACAGAGGACTCAGTCTGCCTTGGAGAACCAGGCCTTCCAATTAATGGCGAAGAACCAGGGTTGAAATGTCAACGAAGATCAGGGACTTAGAAGATCAGCTCTCTGAGCAGAAATCTACCTTGGAGAACAAAGATCTCTTCGTCAAAAATCTCCACGAGCAGCTGAACAGACTAACATATCAGTTCCACAAGTAGCCCAGGGATTCTGGATGGTTGGATACAACGAAGCACTATACCACTTGGACGATCGTATCAAGAATGCCAATAGTGAGGGCTACAAGCAGGGCTGGTTGAATGCCCTAGGTGTGATGTAACTCGAACAAGGTCATTACCTGTGGGACTGCCATGATCTCGGGTTGCTCGATTTACCTGTGCCACCGTATAAATTGGATATGAGTTGGATCCCTGCACGAGCCATTCCTCGGAGCTTGATTTCAAAGTATCTCGGTGACTACAATCTTCATTCAAAAGCCGATATATCTCGTCCCGAGCATCTCTTAGATCGACCATCCGTGATGAATGTCAGGATGTTGAAGGATCTAAACTTTATAAATTCTCCTCTGGCTTTAAATGATTCGCCTGCTGGCGAGGAACCTGTGTCAAAAGCAGAGGGGAAAAGACTAGTAGAATAGGAATTTTGATGTAGTAGTTAGTATACATGTCAATGTAACTTTCATTTCATTATCAATGTAATTATTTTGAATTCAATGAAAGACTTTCATTTTTGTTTGCAAATCTTAATTGCTAATGTCGTGTAATCATCAAACACTTTATATTTGTACATATTTGTTAAAAAGATAGCAATATTGTGTTGTTTGTCAACCAACTCAATAATAATTAAAAAGTTACAAGTATAAAAAATGTTGCTCGATCACATAATAATAAAATTTTGTTTCTCGACCAACTTAGCAATAAAGTAACGAGTATAAAGAATGTTTAAAATGTTTCCAACCAACCAAGGTCGTTAAATTCTCCATGTCGACCAACTACAGTTAGTGGGTTTTTATCCCCGATCAGCCATAGTTAGTAAATTTTTCTTAAATGTTTTCAATCAACCAAGGTCGGTAAATTTTCCTTGTCGACCAACTACAGTTGGTGGGTTTTTATCCCCGACCAACCATAGTTAGTAGATTTTTTTCTCTACGAGCAACTTTTGCACTTTCTGGAAAAATCTGACCTCCCGACCAACATAAGTTGGCATTTTCGAGAATATATTTACCTCCCGACCAACATAAGTTGGCATTTTCGAGAATATATGTACCTCCCGACCAACATAAGTTGGCATTTTCGAGAATATATGTATTTCCTAACCAACATAAGTTGGCATTTTTAGGAATATTTTGTTTTCTAGCCAAACAGGTTGGCATTTTTAGGAATATTTTGTTTCCTAGCCAAACAGGTTGGCTTTTTTAGGAATATTTTGTTTCCTAGCCAAACAGGTTGGCATTTTTATGAATATTTTGTTTCCTAACCAACCGAAGTTGGCATTTTTAGGAATATTTTATTTCCTAACCAACCGAGATTGGCATTTTTAGGAATATTTTGTTTCCTAACCAACCGAGGTTGGCGTTTTTAGGAATATTTTGTTGAGCAGTCTGAGCTTTGCCGAGTTTTGCCGAGTAGTGTGTAGCACTAGTATTCCCCGAAAAATTCTCGATAAAAGGAGAGACTTTGGCAGAATATCTTCATTTTATTCATACTGATGGAATTGTGTTACATATACATCACTGATAATACTTGCGCAGGTGCTCTGCGTTCCATGCATTCTTAAACTCCTCCCCCTCTAGAGTTGCTATTCGGTAAGTTCCTGGTCGAACAACTTCTGTAACTCGGTATGGTCTATGCCAATTTGCCTCCAGTTTATTGTGCTTTTGAATTACTTTCTTCAGCACATAGTCTCCTTCTTTTAGGTTGCATTTCTTCACCCTCTTGTTGTAAAATAAAGTTGTTCGCTATTGGTAAGCAGCATTTCTAATGGTTGCTTCTTCTCTGACCTCCTCGAGCATGTCTAAATCCAGCCTTCTCATTAAGTCACTGACAGGGGAATTGAAATTCAGTACCCTGTGTGTTAGGAGGCCCAACTCGGCAAGTATAACAGCTTCACTTCCAAATGCCAGCTTATATGGTGATTCTTCAATTGCTACTCGGGGAGTAGTTCGGTAAGCCCAGAGTACTGATTGTAGCTCGTTGATCCAATTCGATTTTACATCATCCAGTTTTTTCTTCAAGCCATTTATCAGCGTCCTGTTTGTCACTTCAGTTTGTCCATTGCTTTGAGGATGGCCTGGTGCTGAGTGGACCTTCAAAATGTTTGACTGATGGCAATAGGCAGCGAACACCTCGTTATCAAATTGTGTTCCATGGTCTGTGATGAAAGCTTGAGGAAGACCATATCGATAAATGATGTTCTTCCAAACAAATTGGCACACCTTCTCGTAAGTCATATCAATGAGTGGCTCAGCTTCTACCCACTTAGTAAAATAATCCACTGCGACGACTAGGTATTTGAACCTTCCTCGGGTCGTTGGCAGTGGCCTGACCAAATCAATTCCCCACATGGAAAATGGCCAAGGGGAAGTTATGGGGGTCAACAATGCTTGTGGAGTTCATCGGATGGAGGAAAAGCGCTGGCACTTGTCACATTTCTTGGCATAGGCTACACAATCAGCCCTCATCGTTGGCCAGTAGTATCCCTGCGCCATCACCCTTTGCAAAAGCGTCCGACCTGCTACATGGGCTCCACAGGACCCTTCATGGATCTCTTCAATCAAATCTTTCACCTCGGAGGGATGTACACATCTCTGCAAACCCACCATAATTCCTCGTCTATAAAGAATACCATTAGTTAATACATACCGAGCAACTTTGAACTTCAATTTCTTGGCTGCGAGCTTGTCAATTGGTAATTCTCCCTCCTCAATGTATGCCCTTATGGGATCCATCCAAGATGGTCCTAAATCAAGGGTGATAAGGTTCATCGTCAGGTCTTCATCTATACTCTGACCAGCCAACACTTTAATGGGTATTGTTCGTCGTAGCTCGGTACGAGTAGCTGATGCTAATCGAGCTAAGGCGTCTGCTTTCATATTCTCCGTTCTCGGTATTCCGACCAGCTGAATAGCAATAAATTCTTACACCAGCTCCTTTGCCTTTGCATGATATCTGATCATTAATTCTCCTCTAACTGCATATACTCCCAGCATTTGATTTACAATCAATTGAGAATCGCTGAAGACAATAACCTATTGCGCTTCTATAATTTTTGCCAAACTAAGACCTGCAATCATGGCCTCATACTCAGCCTCATTATTGGAAGCTTTGAATTGGAAACGTAGGGCGTATTCCATGTCGACCTCATTCGGAGTGCTCAAAACTATCCCCGCGCCACATCCTGTAGTACAAGATGAGCCATCTACATATAGCCTCCATATAGGTAACTCGTCTTCAAATTTTTTATATGACAGAGTTCCTCGGTGAAATATTTGTTGCTTCCTTTCATCTTCCCCTGATATTTTTCGCTCCTCGTCGATCATCTTTTCTTGCCCTTTTACCAATCGGAGTTGGTCTGAGCTCAAAATTGATGATCCTGTAACATCCACTCTCCCTTTTACCAATCGGAGTTGGTCTGAGCTTGTGTCTGTTGATTCTGTAACATCCACTCGCCCTTTTACCAACCGGAGTTGTGGTCTGAGCTTGTGGCTGTTGATCCTGTAACATCCACAGGTTGATCAGCGAGCAACTTTTTCTCCTCGAGGGTATCAGGATAGGTGAACTCTGCTATAAAATCTGCTACAGCCTGCCCTTTTAGCGATGCTCTGGGTTCATAAACTATATCGTATTCTCCGAGCTCTATTGCCCAGTACATCAATCTCCCTGATTTTTCTGGTTTATGAAGGGCTTGCCTCAATGGCATATCAGTGTATACTACTATGGTATGAGCCTGGAAGTATGGCCTCATTCTCCTACTCACCTCAATTAGTGCCGGTGCCAACTTTTCTAGCCTTGGATATCTGATTTCTGCTCCTCGGAAGGCCTTACTCGTATAATAAATTGATTTTTGCACTCCATTTTCCACTCTGATCAACGCCGAGCTAACTGCATTCTTGGACACTGCAAGATATAAGTATAATTTTTCTCCCATCACTGGCTTGGACAAAAGTGGAGGTGCTCCCAAGTATTTCTTCAAGTCTTAAAAAGCCTTCTCACATTCATCATTCCACTCAAAAGTTTTTCGGAGTGTCTTGAAGAATGGGAGACATCTATCAGTTGCTCGTGATACAAATCTGTTGAGTGCTGTTACTCGTCCTGTGAGACTCTTACTTCTTTCTTCGTCGTGGGAGATCGCAGCCCTAGCAGAGCTTTGATCTTTTCAGGATTCGCCTCAATGCCTCGTTGATTGACAATGTACCCGAGGAACATGCCTTCTCGTACTCTAAATATGCACTTCGTCGGGTTCAGCTTCATTTGATATTTATCCAGTTGATCAAAAGTCTGGCTTAAATTAACTAGATGATCGGCAACTTTCTTGCTTTTTGTCAGCATGTTGTCAACATAGACTTCCATATTGCAACTGATTTGTTCAGTAAAAACCTTGTTCATCAGCCGCTGATATGTCACACCTGCATTTTTCAAACCAAAAGGCATAACATTATAACGATAAGTTCCCCTAGGGGTAATGAAAGAAGTACTTTTCCTGTCTTCAGGTTTCATTTTGATCTGATTGTAACCAGAATAAGCATCCATGAAGTTCAGCAACTCGTGTCCCGAGGTAGCATCCACCAGCTAATCAATTCGGGGCAATGGAAAGTGATCTTTTGGGTATGCTTTGTTGAGGTCGGTGAAGTCTACACACATCCTTCATTTGTTGTTATTCTTTTTTACCATCACCACATTGGCTAACCAATCTGGATATTTAACATCTTCAATGAAACGAGATTTCTGGAGCTTCTCGACTTCCTCCTCTATGGCTTGATTCTTCTCGAGGTTGAACACCCTTCTTCTCTGCTTCACAGGCTTGATCTTTTTATTCACGTTGAGCTCATGACGTAAGAAATTTGGGTCTATCCCAGGCATATCTTCATGAATCCACGCACAAGTTTGCTTTCTTCTTCTAAGGAAAGTTATCAATTCCTTTTTTAGTGAGGCTTCAAACGAAGAACCTATTTGAGTAGTTCGTTCAGGGTGATCGTCGTCCAGAATGATGTTTTCAATAGCTTCCACCACTTGACCCTTCACGAGTTGCGACTCATCTTTAGGATCCAATGTTTCAATCTCTGCACCTTCATCCACTTGATAGGTAGTAGTCTTTTTCCTTGATTCCTCCATCTCCTCTTGCTCGACAAATGAATAATAACATTCCCGAGCTACTTTCTGATCACCCTTCACAACTCCTATTCCAAAATTTGTTGGAAATTTTAGGCACTGATGCACTGTAGATGGTACAGCCTCGAATTTCTTTAATCATACTCTTCCCATGATGATATTGTATGATGATTGAACATTCTTATCCATCACAAAGAAACGTATTATTTCTGTTCGACAAGCAGGCCACGTACCAATGAATATATCCAACTTGATCGTCCCAAGTGGAAAAACTTTCTCGCCAGCAAAACCGAGGAGGGGTCTATGATAAGGCTCTAGTTGAGATAGCTTTAGATTTAAACTATCGAAGCACGAGTAGAACATGATGTCTGTCGAGCTACCATTGTCTACCAGTACTTTTAAAATCATTACCTCCTTCATTCTCATCTTGATCACCAATGGGTCATTATGGGGATACAGAACACCTGTAAGGTCATTCTTTGAGAAACCGATGACCAATTTTTCTTTGTTCACCTTTCTCAGGCGATCCTCTTTATTTAGATTTATTCGTTGAATGTACGAGCAAGCTTGAGCCTCACAGAGATAAGCTTTTATCTCGGCAGTAAGGTCTCCTCCTCCTGCATCTCCACCTGTAATAACATTACAATCAAATGACCCAAAGCGTATTGAAAATACCTCTCGTTCTGGCTGCTTTGGTCTCTTGGGAAGATCGGGGTCATCCTCGGGATCATCTTCATGATTTCTTTTCTTGTTCTCCTCTGCTCGACAAGGAGATTTAGACCTCTCTCTTGCTCGATCGTTGTTTCTTCTTTCTTTTCCTCAATCAACATACTTTGACAGATTTCCTCGTCGGATGAGTGTTTCAATCTCATTTTGAAGAGATATGCAATTCTTGGTCATATGGCCATGATCTTTATGGAACTCACAATATTTTTCCCTATTCCTCGTGTCAGGGTCTGCCTTCATTTTCTTTGGCCAGTTTAACTCCTCGTTGTTCTTAATTTCTTCCAGGACGTGGTTGATATCTACCTTCAAAGGAGTATAATTATTAAATTTCCTCAAGACTTCCCATGACGACCTATTTTTGGATTATTTGTCACCACCATTGTTCTTATGCTCTTTCTTCTTGGCTTTGTCGACTTCCACCTTGGTTTCTTCATCCATATTCTTCTTCACAGCATAGCCTCCTCGGCATTCATGATTTTGGCCGCTTTTGCCATCAATTCTGGCATAGTTGTGGGTGGATCTTTGGCTAAAGTGTAATACAACTTGTTAGGCAACAGTCCACTCATCAAGGCAGTGATCGTTGTCTTCTCCTCATAATCAATGACTTCAAGTTTCTTGTTATTAAAATGAGTTATATAATCTCTGGTACTTTCACCAGCTTTTTGTCTAACACTTAACAGATGTGCTACTCGTTTAACTGGCTTTGCCCTAAAGCAGAAATTTCCAATGAATAACTCGGCAAGTTGAAAGAAAGTTGATATCTTACCCCGAGGAAGATTATTATACCATATCTGAGCAGATCCGGTAAGAGTTCCCGAGAATGCCCTGCATCTCATCTCGTTTGGGACAGCATAGATGTCGGCTGCAGCTTAATATTGTTCTATATGAAGAACAGGGTCAGTCTTTCCATCATATTTGGGGGTCACAACAGGTGTTTTGAACTTTGATGGTGTTGGAAAATCTACAATGTCCTGGACAAAAGGTGTTCCTCGAACAAAGGTTCGTTGTAAAGGGTTCTTGGCTTTAGCCATTTCCCCTAATCTACCCTCCAGCCTCTGAATAGAGCCTTTTCATGCATCATTTCCTTTCTCGGGCCTGATGGTTCGAGCAGCTGATCGCGTTGAAGTGGCTTCCTAGGATTTATCTTGACGAGTAGCTGGTCGCGATTGGGCAGATCCTTCCCTTAAGGCTATTGATCGTCAAAAGCTCCTCGACGCTACATTAAGAGGACTTTTGTTCCTCCTAGGGCCTAATCGATCGAAAGGAAAAACCCTACTTAATCTTTCCAATGAGCTGGTTCTTTCTGGGGAGAAAGTGACACGTTGTTCAGTATCTATGGCTCGCACTGACGAAGTTCGCCCAGGTTGATAAGAGAAATCACCAGACTCCTCATTGCGATATGAATAGGTACGCCTAGTACGTGAGGATGGCGCACGGGTGTTTCTTTGAATACTCCGCAGTCCTGAATGAGTTGGTGCACCGCCATGAAGGGTTTGTATGAGTTGTCGCATTGTTTCTTGCATGACGGTCTGACCCTGAGCCAGATTTGTCATTATTCCAGCCAGATCTGGAATATTTGGCGGAGCAGATGGGTTTGGAGGGCTTCCAGCGTTTCGATTGCTGGATTCTGGAATATCAGCCATTGGTGATGAATTGTTTTTGATGAAAAACAATATTACTAGTCGTTTCCACAGACGGCGCCAATCTGTTGATGTAAAAAATTAGATCACTCTAATTATTCAATCACAAATAAATAAATGAGATAAAGAATTTTAAAGTGGTTCAGCCTTATAAGAATGGCCTACGTCCACTGTTATTTTATTGCTGAGTGTTTGGGAATTCTCGATTACAAGGTTTATCAAGAAATTCCGGCCCGGGGTCCAGTCCCTTTACAATGAGGATTGTACAATGTATTTATAGCCCTGAGACTGTAAAGTGAAAGGGTAATACATTAAATGATGTACATATGAAAGGGTGATACATTTAATGCCTTTTAAGCGTGTGCGTCTGAATGATAAGCATTTAATGAATAGTCAAACTGTTGGTTATCCTGCTACTGAAACTTTGTTCGAGGTGCAACTCGGACCGCCTGAGTTGCTCGGACCGCCTAAGCTTCTCGGTGTTTAGGAGTTCCTCGGAGAGTTCTTGTTCCTCGGAGTGTATGAGTTCCTCGGGGAATTCTTGTTCCTCGGAGCGTCTGAGTTCCTCGGGGAAGTAGTGTTTCTCGTTGTATTCTTGTTCCTCGGAGCGTGTGAGTTCCTCGGAAGTATTTATTGTTTTCATGTAGATTGCCACGTGTCTTCATTCAATTGGGCCATGTCAGCAGATTAAATTTGGTATCAACACTCTCATTTTCCCAACCATAACCCAAACCCTCCATTGCACCACACCCAGCCTTCATGTCATCTGCAACCATTGGTGCCTCCCCACGAACTCTCTCTCTCTCTCTCTCTCTCTCTCTCTCTCTCTCTCTTATGAGATGATTTGAAGCACTACAAATGATAAAGGGTCACTTGAATCAATCGATACCTATCCACACAAGCTCGACTACAAATAATAACTCAAGCTCCTCATAAAAAAATTAATTTAATTTAAAATTATTTTTTCTCGGAACCTAATTCATTTTTGGACTTGTTTTAGGTTAAATATGTTTTTTTAATCTTAAATGTGTTTTGAATTTTCAGGGTCTTAATCAAATTGGGTTAAAAATGGATTGTGTTCTTCTTACCCAACTTCTCGTGGCCTCTATTATTCAAAATTAAGCATGAAACAATTTCCACTAAAGTGAGGTGAAGGTGACATCGGAAGGCTGCGAGGTCGTAGGAGGAAAGAAAATACAAAAAGGATTGCTAGAAAGGGTAAGGGTGGAGTACATCACTAGAGGGATGACGACTTGTTAGTTCTTTTTTATCCCCCCCCCCCCCCCCCCCCACACACACACACACATTTTTTTTCCAGTTCTTTACGTAAATAACAATTGTTGATAAATGATTTTGTATAATTGTAATTATGTCATGAATTAATTAAAGATTTTAGTTTATTAATCTTATATATGGCCCGATGTTATTTATAAATGGGATTTAATTTTAAATGAAGATTGGTTTTCATGAATTTGCCCTTTGTCATGTTTGAATTAATAAATCAACAAAATTACAAAATTGAACTAAATTAAACAGTTGGGGGACTAAATTGAGATAAAATAAAATTTGTAGATTATTTTAAAATTTGGGCTAAAGTTTAAGGACTACATGATTAATTTACTCTAAAGTTTTAGTACTTTTGAATTCCTTTTTATTTTCAATAATGAAACAGATAAATTGAAAATTTATTATTCATACCTGTGACAAGAAAATATTTTTCAAAGAAATCATTTTGTAGTAAACTTCACAAAAATTATTAAAAAGTGTAAAAATTATATGTTTCTGAAAATAAAACTCTCTCTGTCCCAAATTAAAAGTTAATTATTTCTTTTTGAGTTATTTCAAATTAATATTTCACTTTCTATTTTTGGACATATTCAACGAATCGAGTTCAATATTTGTGAACAAGACTTAATTTTGATAGTTGATTAAGGTTGCGTTTGTTTTTTCATTTGAATTTGAATTCTGAATCTCTCATGTCTAAAATCTAAATCTAAAAAATATATTTATTTTTATGTCTGAATGGATTTGTGAATAAATATATTTATATCAATTCAAATTTTAGAGGTAATTTTACCTCTTAATCACTGAAAGACAAATATATCCGTTAATCTCTTAACTAATTTAAAAAATAAATACTATTTGATACATATTAAATGTGAATAATTCAAATTTAAATTTAAGGGATACAAATAAATAATATCTAAGTATATTATTAATTTATATAAAATAAAAATAATTAGAGTCTTAATTTGGAAGTTAGGGGGAGACAAAATGCGGTGCCGTAGAGTAGCGCTGATAATTTTTGACACGATAATTCGTTTATGATAATAATTCGAAATGATTCGAACTTAACACATTTAACTTATAATAAATTTAAAAATACTCAAAATTTATAATCAAATAAAAATTAACGTGTGACCTAAAAATCACGCGACTAATGTGAATTACAACCTCCGGTAGAGTAACTAGCCGTGGACCCAAAGTGATTGCGAAAATTCGAAAGAGGTAAATCAGTTTTGGGAATTTAATTTCAAGCGTGCCTGCGTAGTCACCGTGCTTCCTCAGCGCTGACGAGGCTGTTTAATCTCATTGCCATATACGTATGAGCTGGAGTTAATAAAGATTCACCGCTTTTTGTGAAGTTAAACAGATAGTATTCTCAAGCACAGAACGTGCAATCCACGCTCTAGTTTAGAGCCCTTGGTTTAGCCTACAACTCGGAAGTGTCTCCAAATAAGTAGCGAAGTCGCGTAACTAGCGCGTCTTTGTTTTGATACTACTGTATACGTAAAAGGTGAGGCTTTTTTGGCTCCCCCATAAAAAGGGAAGCTTTTTCTAAAAATAAAAATAAAAATAAAAGGAAGGTTCGCTGTTTATCTAGTACTCCGTCGACCATTGAAAACTGGTAATACTTCCACCCAGTTCCTTAAGTTATTCACTTCAATTTTCTTTATCTTTGACTTTGACCACGATCTAGTTCATTTCCCTCCGTTTCAATATTTATTTATCCTCATCCACGGTGTCTGTAAATAGCATCTAGTAAAGAGTCCTTTAGAACTAATACCCCCATATATTTTGATAAATCACTTTGATCCTTACAGTCTTTATTTATAGTAAATTTGTATCTTATATGAGATTTGTTTATTGTGCAGTACATGATTTGTTATACTGTGTAGGTTGAAATTCCTCAATGACCTTATATATTTTGAAAATGTGATTGTATTAATCAATTTGTTTCCACACATATTTGGATATATGTGAGCTGCTTACATGAATACCTTAATTGAACACTCATTTTTATTATTGGGCTACCTTAATTAAACAACCATTAATCTATATCAGTCCATTGTTTTGAAATGGTAGAACAAATTCTTTACGGACTTTTTATAGGGTATTCGTAAAATATTTAACTCAACTCAACAAAGTTTTTTCTCAATTATTTGGAGTCGGCTATATGAATCCTATTTTTTCATTCTATTTTATCCAGTGCAATATCTTCGGTTAAATCATAAAATATTTAACTATATTGTTGAAAAAACAACCAAATAATTTTTGTAGTATTTGTAAAATTATTCGAGATTTAAGGTACTCATTTAAGGATAATATGGACAATCTTCACACTATATACATTATCTCCAACATGTATTGTTAAGTATCTTAATTTTGTTTATTTAAAATTGTCTTTAATGGGGGGTCCACACTGTTGGTTGGCTATATCATTAAATGTTTTTTTTATAATCATCTTTAATAGTTATATTTATAATATGCTTTTTTCACTTTATAATTCTGTATTAATATGATAATTATATTTTATAAATTATGCGAGAATAATTGTACTTGGTATTATTTATATTGTTATATTCACTTGAATGAAAAGAAACATACTAAATATAATAGAGTCAGGCCATCTCCAATGGGAGATGCACAAACAATGCAAATTAAAATTTTTTGGGTTGATTGTGGAGTGTGGTTGTCACAGTGGGGAATGTGTAAAACCAATCTGGGCGGGAGGCTTTTGGCCGCCCAAGGGCTGGGCGGGGGACCCTTGTCCGCCCAAGATTTTCCTAATTATTATTTTTTTTTTTATTCCTGGTAAAATTCTGGGCGGATGAAAAGTTACCGCGCGAGGCTTTTTTCGGTTGTCTTTTAGCCGCCGACATTCTGGGCGGATGTCTTTTACCCGCCCAGATGTGGGCCCCCCCTCTAACACAATGTCTTCCGGCCGTGTAAGTTTACACATCGGTTAGCCTTTCTCTCTCTTAAATGTGCACAATACCTTACCCAGTGTGAAAGGATACAATGCAAATGTATACATTTGCATTGCCCTTTGGAGATGGCCTCATAAGCCCTTGTTTTGGATTTCCTCCCTAATTAGTAATTTTTATTTTATTTATGTAATGATGAATCAGTCTTTTCAATGTTGTTCTCATTGTATTGTATATTTGAGTTTTTCAGTATGGTATATATAAAATTTTGTAATTCATGTACGAATTTTTGTAATGTATTTATAAATTTTTGTAATTTATATGTAGAGTTTTATAATTTGTGGATGCATTACATAATATACAAGTAATATATTTATAAAATACACTAACATACGATGTATTTGTTAAGGGATGATGGAATATGGTGTTAAAAAACATATTTATGTAGCAGGACTAAATTAGAAATTGGGTGTATCTATAGTTCTGTTTAAGCTCAAGGTGTATGATAAAAATCGTCAACAAAAATGTTTTGAATATTATAGGCCAAAAGTGTAGTAAGGGTGAAAGTCAATAATAATTAAATGTATAGGGGGTGAAACCTCAAATAAGGATAAAAGATATGGAGGCATGGTCTCTATATAAGGTAAAGTATGAAGATTGAAAACACTTGTCAAAACGCAAGCGTTTATATTTGCGATATACACGAGAGCGAGCCATCACCATTGATGGCCATGTCCATCCGTGTTGCCTCCACAAAGCTCCGTCATTTAGCTCGACCTCTGAACACCGCTTCTTCCTCCTCCATAGCCGCTGTCTCCCCTATAACTTTCGCCGGCAAACCTGATTCCGATCTCTCTAAACAACCCATCGCCACCGTCGCCGCAGACATCACCGACGACTCAATTCTCAATTTTGAGGATGTGAAGGGCTTGTTTTCCTCTGTTTCCACCGCAAAGTTGATGAGATCGTCGTTAACGCTGCAAATGGCTTCGGTTGAACCCATGGTTGATTTGGGTATTTGGGTCATGAATTCGAAGCTTATGGAAACGGTTATTTTGCGTGACTTTATATTGACGACCATAAAGCATACGTTTTACGAGCATTTTTGTGCGGGTTCGGATATGGAGGAGGTGGGTCGGAGCGTCACCAAGCTTTCAGAATCCGGCTTGACAGGGATGTTGGATTACGGCTTGGAGCATGCAACCGATAACGCCTCCTGTGATCACAACTCCGACCAAATTATTCGGACGGTTAAATCAGTCACCTCCCTTCCACCGTCTTCGGTAAGTTTTTTTTTTCAAATACTGCCAAAAGTAAATTTATTTATTATACCGGTTTACTGTTTCTTGAATTTCTTTTATCTCTGTTTGTTGTTTTGTTTTATTTCATTTTTTGGGATGTGTTTGGAATTCAAACCCACGTTTTCAATTTCTCTACTCCACATGTTCTATTTATTTGGAAACGACTAAGATTTCATTATTTAAATCTTTTTTTTTTTGTTATAAAGATTTGATTTTTCAAACTTAAAATTCCGTTTTAGTCGAGGGTCGTTCGTTTGAGATGTTCTTCTTTGACTACTATTTTAGGTGGGAGATTCACATATGAACTTATAATTCTTGACATAATATGACACTTTTATCTGTCTATCTACTAATTTATAATAGTTTATATATTACTAAAATAGGGGGAAAATTCACTTCACAACGGCTTCCCATCTATTGCGTCAATGTATTATGTAAAGTAAACTAGGATGAGTGACTAAGGTTGCGTTTGTTTTTTTATCTGAATCTGAAATCTGAAGACTGAATCTGAAGTCTGAAATCTGAATCTGAAAAATTTTGTTTTTACGTCTGAATATACTTCTGAATGAATGTATTTAGACTGATTCAGACTTCATACCTAACTCTAACTCTTAATCATTAAGAGGCAAATATGACCGTTAACCTCTTAATTATTTAAAAAAACAAACACTTTTTGATACATCTTAAGTCTGAATGGTTCATATTCAGACTTAAGAGGTAAAAACAAACGACCCCTAAGAGAAGTAACTATTTGTAAAAACAGGTTAGCTTTGTGGTGGTGAAGGTGACTGCAATTTGCCCTGTGAGTCTTCTTAGGCGAGTTAGCGATCTCCTGAGATGGGAATACAAAAATCCTTGTTTTAAACTCCAATGGAAGCTTAATACTCTTCCTATTTTCTCCGATTCCAGTCCTTTATACCATACACTTGAACTACCAGACCCCTTAACCCCACAAGAAGAGGGTGACCTCCAATTAGCCCATCAAAGACTGGAAGAAATCAGTCAACATTGTCTAGATGCCAATATTCCCCTCTTAATTGATGCAGAGGACACATCAATTCAACCTGCTATCGATTACTTCACCTACTCTACGGCAATCGTGTACAACAAAGAAGATAACCCCATCATTTTTGGGACAATTCAAGCTTATTTGAAAGATGCAGCGGATAGATTGTTACTTGCAAAAAAGGCTGCTGATAAAATGGGTGTACCCATGGGGGTTAAACTGGTGAGGGGAGCTTATATGTCAAGTGAAGGGCGGCTCGCTTCTTCTTCAGGGTTTGAGTCTCCGATTCATAATACAATTGAGCAAACACACGCTTGCTACAACGGCTGTGCGTCTTTCATGCTCGAGGAGATGGCCAACCGCTCAGCGGGGTTGGTTCTTGCCACCCATAATGTTGAATCAGGTACAAAAGTATTTTGGCTCGGGTAAAACTAGTTTTGATATAGCTTAAAAGCATTTCACCTATTCAAAATTAAAGCATCTTCACTATTTTCTTCAAAATCAGATAATTATAGCGCGTCGAGCTTTCATCTCATAGTATCTTGGGTGTAATGTATTTCACCAAAGCAAATAATTCTTAAAAGTATGATGACCCATTTTGGAGTTAAATTATGTTTACTATTTTATCAAAAACCACACAATTTTAATATATTAACTTATAATGAGTAAAAATATTTCTTTACCATTTTACTTTAGGTTAGAAAATTAATTTAACTCAAACAATCATATGAATTTTTAATTTTATATCTGAAATTGTAAATTTGGGACTCCAATAATACACAAAAACCCGAACTATATGAGCACCAAATTTATAATAACGTTGAACAAATGATGGCAATTGTTTAACACTGGTGGATGTATAGGGAAATTGGCGGCAATTAAGGCGCGGGAATTGGGGATCGGAACGGAGAATCGAAAACTCCATTTTGCTCAACTCTATGGGATGGCAGAAGCACTTTCTTATGGGTTGAGAAATGCAGGATTCAATGTTAGTAAATATGTGCCATTTGGACCTGTAGACCAGATTATACCTTACCTTCTAAGGAGAGCTGAAGAAAACAAAGGCCCCTTATCTTCTGCAACCCTTGACATACATCTCATGAGGTAAATTAATTTCACAAATTTATAAAATTAAAAAAGAAAAACTAAAGATACGTTTGGTTATTGATGTTGTGTGTTTTCTTATTCTTTCCCATGCAGGAAGGAGTTGAGGAGGAGACTAAAGGCCACAATTCTCTAGGTTATGTTAGGGACGAGGATTAAGTTTATTTCTCAATGATAAATGTAATTGCACATAAAAAAATGAAAAGGAACTGTCAGAATTTGTATCTTTTTCCAAGTGGAATAGTACTAGTCAAAATATATCAATGTGGAATGTGAAGATCCTCTTGATTCTAGTCTTATTGGATTGCCGATTGTATATAATTTATTAATGAATGCCATTGGGGGGAAATTTATTTTATTTTTGTTTTTCAGAATCACTATTTTAAAACTCCATCCAGAAGCATTTTTTGAGTCGTACGACTTTTTTTTCTACTTTGGAAATGCTTCAAAAGTTGGTTACCCGTGACGTGAACAGTTTCTTGCAGAAATACAAACATCAACTCGAGCTGTCTAAGCCTGTCTACATGTGAGATGAAATTTCTCGAAGGAAAAAATACAGAAGAAAGTAAATAGGTTGTTTTTGTTATAAAATATCCACTTAGTGAATTTTCTATGATATTTTATAACTATTAATCGATTTATTGGATTATCTTATTTCCTATCATAAATAGGGATGATACTCCTTCAGCATTTCACGTACCAAACAAATTAAAAGTCATATTCCTTTAAATTATCTTTGTTTTCCGTTTATTTTATAATACGATATCAACAGGAACTCTCTTATCACCGCTGGCTTTTCCTGCAAATTGTTGCCCTCACTCGAACCAACTATCGTTATTTCTTTTTCTTTGAAGCCTCTGGCAAATTATAAAAGAGGATGTTATAGCCTGGCTGGAAGCCTTTAACATTCTCACTTTTAATTGCCTTTTAAAATACTTAATTATATGTGTTTTTGATACATTGAAACAAAATAAAAAAAATCCTATTGAAACTATTGATATAAATATTTAAGTTTACTCATTTTTTGGGGTGATCCAAGATATAAATTTATTAAGTCTCAATTTGTCGCAATCCTTAGTATATTTGATCTTGAATCTTACTATTTTTTTATAATCTAATATTAATCAAGATTTTCATAACTTTATGAGTTTATATGTGTTACACATCTTACTGCTTGAAAGATCACTTCGACTATTTTTGTTTTGCACATTCATGTATTGTCATCTGGATATGTGCTTGAAATTTAATTATTTTTTATTTAATCTTTTAATTAATTAGTTTTAGTATCTTATCATATAAAGCTATTGAGTGCTTATATTTCGCCCCGTACAATTTTGATTCTTGAATATTGACTATATTCTTTTAAGGGTGCTAAAAGCTCAATTGCCATACTATGATTATTTTCATAATGATCTATTTAATATTAAAACTTTGCATATTTATAGTTTGACTCATATTATTGTAATACCCCGCACTTTTATGGGAAATTATATTTAATAATTAAGTGCAAATTGGGAATTTAAGAAATTATTATGAATAGTAATTTTTGGAGTTTTCAATGATTAAATGATTTTCGATGTGTATTATAATTACTCTTGTGATTAAGTGAATGAGTTGGAGTATTTTATTATTTGTCGCAGCTGGGTAAAGCGACACAGGATAACATTTTAATGGAAAAATCCGCATTAAGTTGTGTTGGGTTAAATTAGTGAATTGCGGTCAAGTACCTCGGATGGAAATTCCGATTGCGCGGTTGATCTCAGAATGGCCGAGATAGTCATAATAGAGTACCCGGGGGTATGGTTTGGACTCCGGGAATTTTTGGACTAGTAATGACTCGTAATTGAGTAAACGAGTCATTTTTGGATTTTTAAGGGATAAACCCTTATTTCTCTCTTTATAAGGCATAAAAGAGAAAGAGAAAGGGAAAGAAAGAAAGGAAAAAGAGAGAGAAAAGAAAGAGGAGAGGAAAGGAAGAGAGAAAAGAGGAGAAATGGGAGATTTCGGTCAAACTCCGCCGGATTCGACTCGAGGTCGTCGGATTTTATCCCCCAGACAAGTGTTTACTTTCTTTATTTAATTTAGTGTACATATCTCATATCATAGTTGGTAAATTATGTGATTTTGGGTTAGAACCCTTAAAGTAAATTTGAGAAAAATTTGAGTATGAGCTTAGAAATTAATGTATTGTAAACTCTAAGTGATTTCTAGGGTTACAACCATGTTAATGGAGTATAAAATTGAATTGATATGGGAGAAATGTCAAAACTAGGGTTTTTATGGCTTTAAGGTTTAAACCAAAGAGAAATGGTTTAATACCACAAATAAATTGATGTGTTAGTCATAAATTAGTGCTAGGATGATTGTGGTGATGTTGGTTGATATTAGAAACCATAAGAACGGAGGTTGGGTTGATATTTGGAATTTTGGAGAAGATGATGAATAGTAATTCAACGTCCTTCCCGAATCAATTCGGCCATGAGGCGAATCGATTCGTCTCTTGGTCAAAAAATGAAAATTGTAGATCTTTTCGATACGGTCGCGTGGGCTCTGACCACGTATTTTTCTGATTTTTTTTGGATTTATAATAATTTTTCTACGGAAAGTTGTCCGAGATCGAAATCGTTAGTCAGAAATTAAGGCTATAATTATTTGGAGATAAATAGTTGGGGTTCTAAAAGAGAGTGTTAGGACCTCTAAAGGACTTGAGGAGATATGAAAACTTTGGGTTCCTTGAAATAAATTCGAGTTATAATTTAAATAGAGATTGGATTGAGTTTTGGGTTTTGGGTTTTGGGTTTTGGGGATATATATAAAACCTAAGCAGATTTGGGGATTTCGGAGCCGAATCGATTCGGTAAGAGACAATTTGAAAGTAGAACCATTTCGAATCGATTCGGAAAGGCCGAATCGATTCGGTGGCTAGCAATCGATTCGGTCCTGGCAAATTTTTGAGGTTTTCTCCTTTTAAGTTTAGGGAGACTTAAATTATGGTTTTGGAGATTATTATAGGAGATTCTAAATGGGATATTAGGATTCCTAGATGATTTGAGGATAAGTAAACCTCGAATTAATTTAGAGTACGATCCGGGGTATGGATTTAATTAATGTTTTGGGACAAGAGACATTCGAGAAAATCATTCGGCAAGCGTGTATAGATATATTTATGCGGTTAGAATGACTATGGGCCGATTAAAATAGAGAAAATTCTAGAATGTGATTAGGATGGAATTTTGGATTATTGATCATCGTTATGTGAGATTGACAATCGTGAACATTTATATATTTGAGGAATGATGTCGATTATATATACGATGTGATTACAGTATATATATATATATATATATTATATGATACAAATATGTATATATATCTATGTGTGAATGGTATATATATATATTTATGTGAAGCATACCCCCTCTTTGCTATCATGGGAAGTTGCGCGATGTGGGTGAGCCCCTGATTTGAGGAGCAGGGAGCGTATAGTCCCCGGGTCATAGCGACCATTTTTATATTGTGTGATTTTTATTAGGAGTGAGACGTGGTGGGTATGTTTCGTCTCATTTCTGGAGAGGAACTATGACTGCTTCCCAGACGTTGTGATTTTTTACCGCGATGTCGGTGATATTAAATCCGATCGCTGGTACCCAGGATGGTATGTGATTGATACCCTGGAAGATGATAGCATTGAGAGACCGCATCCTCAAGTTATAGCTCGCTGGGATGGTTATTATACTTGTGTGTATAGTATACTACTTGTGTATGAGAACAAGGTATTATATATCTCTATTAGAGTAAAGAGATAAAATGAAAAAGGATTAATTCTCATTCCGGGAGACTATATCCAGACGTGTATAATGATATACATATAAAGGGGAGTATGATGATGTATATAATTATATGAGTATACCTATTTACGTTCTATACTGAGGGTATAATGGATCTCGACGAACAACACTACCAAGTAGTAGTATATCGGGGGGGGGGGGGGTTCCTTGTTTGGATTTCGCTTCGCGGGACACCCCCCACACGAATTTAGCGCAGTGTTGGGAATGGAGAGAAGTTTATCCCGTAGTACTCGATTTACTTAGGATCTTAGGGTTTGGGGGTAACGAATTAGTTAGGCAGAGTAGTTTGACTAGGATGTTTAGAGAGATACGGTAGGAGTGCATTATTAGAAGAGAGGTAAGGGTTATCTCATGGGAGTGCGGTACCAATTTAAATATGAGATAAAACATATTTTCAAAAATATTACATTTACGCACTTGCAAAATATTTTCACAACTCGGGCTCTGAACCCGTTTCTATATTTTTTCCTCTTGCTATATATTATATATATAGGTGTCCAGACACAGGGACGCCTGGATAATGATTCCTTCGAGTCTGACATGTGCTGCGGCAGCTGTTGATGCAAGCAGGTTTTCTATAGACGCTTCTATCCTTGTAATATAGATAAGAGGTATTGTATAAACATTCGGACTAATAACCCAACTGCTTTTATTTATTCTTTTACTGCCTTTCTATGCAAAATTCATTGGGTTGTATTATGGTTACCGAGTGTTAGGTTATTTTATTTCTTTCTAGTTCCATTTATATAAACTGTGTGAATGTTTTATTTGTATATTTTGTTTAAAAAGATTAGTTAAATAAAATTTTGTCGCCAATCTAATAAGTTATTAGTAATTAATTTGGTTTTCGACAGTGATGTTAAGAATGAACCATATGCGACTCCTGTTTTAATTTGATACATGAGTGATCACCCGGTATTTTATTAGGGGGGGTGTCATAGATGGTATCAGAGCATCAGGTTCTAGGGTCCTTGGGAATCTGTGCGGACATACTACGCTTTCAGCATTGCTCTCGATTTGATTTAGAGCCTTATAATTAGGATTGTTGATTCCTCTTGTGAGATTTTGTTCTCCTGCTATATTTTAAGAATACAGTAATCTTTTGTGTGCTTGTTCGAGATTCGTATGCTGATCGATGATGGTCCACCACAGAAGTCCATTGCAAGGGTAGGAGATGGCAGGACTTATTTGGAATGGTTAGTTGAAGTTGGAGACTGGGACCGTAGTAGAGGTTACTCTCCTTGTGGCCCTTGTCAAGATGGTTGAAATGACTACTAAGGTATAGTGGTTATAATTATCCACGCACCGTTATAGGAGAGAGTGGTGCTAAACTTAAATTACCCAGTGAAGTAAATTGGGAAAAAGGTTCGAAAGGTCCTTGATAAGGACCATATGTTCAAGTTGAGATTATACCATGTAAGAGTAAGGTGATTCCATGAAAGTGAAAGGCTTAGAAGCTTTGGCTTAAAGCAGGGTGTGAAAATACCCAGATGTGAAAAATTAGAGGAAAATTTTTCACTCGTGGGAGAAATATTAAAATGATGGGACCGATAGTCACCATGTGTAAGGGAGAAAAATGTTTAGCTCATAGAGGGATCTTATGGATGGATACACCCGTTAGTTCCTTTGGTTTATCAGATATGAAGAGAATGCAGTTCCTGAATTATTCACATTAGGATCGATCAAAGGCCGATAGTGAATAAAGAGTGATATGGAAAAGTGAACTTTGTACCGAAGTAAGGTAGGTACAATGAAGAGAGAGTCCTTCAGAAGAATGATTGGATCACTAGAAAGTGTTCCTAACACTTATGGAGAATTTGTGTTCGTGGAACCCCATTGGTGGACATGCACCCGGGGAATCCTTTGAAACATGGATGTTGAGGCCGGTGGTGGAGTTTCCTTTTTACGAAGAAGTTAAGGGGACTATGATGGCGATTATTAGGATCGAGACTAAAAGTCTGAGATACTGATAACCTTAACATGGTAAGGGTGGCCAGAGATGGGGAATGTTGCAATGTGGAGCGTATAACCACGCGGTTAGTCATTGCCCGGTAGGAGTTGAAGGAAAAAAAATGGAGTGCCGAGATGGGGCATTAATTAAAGTAGTTTTTAGATTCAGTTAGGACAAGTGTACCATGTTTGAGAACTATATGGAGCAGTCAGGGAGACTGATGAAGTTGTTGTTATGAGTTTCACCTCAAACGAATGAGGTATATTTTGTGCGGCAAGATTGAGTCACAACATTTCGTGTGTTTGATTCGAGTTACTGGTAGTATCATAAACATTATATAGTGTATGTCTATGTGTTTGTCCGAGGTAGCGGAGTTCTATTTTCCTTCATTTGCTGTAAAAGCGGGTGTTGATATTTTGAATATATATCTGGTTTGTATTACTCGTTCTATGTGTGATATACGAGTATAGTATCATTCTGAGTATAATATATTTTTTATTGTTCGGAACGATAGCAGGATAATGATTGCAAAACTATCGTGTCTGCGATTCCAAGGTGGATTAGGTAATTTTTATGATATCTCACCTGGATACAGGTTGAGTTTGCCTTTGTTATTATGGGTAGGTGAAACTTCGGTGAGGAGATGTTTCATTATCGTGATATGAGTGCATGGCGACCTTATAAAGGTGGTTTAAGGTATGCAGGGTTATTATTGAGCTGTGAGTTTAAGCTCATTATTGTTTGCACAAGAACTTAGTGTTAGTGCGAGCGCTTGGTGGTGTGGCTCCTGGTTAGAGAAAGGAGTTCAGACCACATTTTGTTGAAAGAGGGGATAGGATTATCTCGGTTGCATAATTGAAGCTAATGGACCTCCACGACCAACAAAGTTAAGTAGTAGTGTATTGGAGGGGTTCCTTGTTTGGATTTCGCTTGCGAGATGCTCCACGCATGAACCTTAACGACGTCGGGAGTGGAGAGATGTTATAGGATGCAAGGATGTTGGTTTTGTCGATAAGTTATATAGTGTGGAGGAAACACTATAGACTGAGAGTATTATGGATATATAAGTGCTACGGAGAAGCACTAAAGTGGTCCTCTAATCGCAAGTATGTGGGTGAAGCTGGAGTTAGAGAAATTGATTTGAGGCTTATAACCAGGCCTTAATGAAAAGGCAAATTATAGAGGAAGTATGTTCTGGGTATGATGTTCGTAACAATTTTGCAAAGAGTAGGCATCCCAATTTGATAGACTTTCTATATCGTTAAAAAGAAGGATAGAATGGTAGAGGTACGTGGGTAGGTTAGAGAGGTAGGATTTAGGATATCCCACTGATGTGCCTTAGGCCGTTATATCTCGATGACCGACGATGCGAGGGAGTAGTGTAACGGGAGGGTCCCTTGTCTGGATTTTGCTTTACGAGACGTCCCACGCATGAAATCGAGCACATGTCGAAACTTGAGGGAGGACTTGAGCACTAGGGACATAGTAGAATATTATTATTTTATGGGGATAGGTTATGCATCGATCTTAGAATTATTGAGAATAGGGGCCATGAGGACTAGTGGCGCCGATATCAGGTGATTGTGATGAGTTAACCTTGAGAAGGATTGGATTTCTAAGTATAGGAAGAATTGAATTTTGCAGGTTAGGAAAACCCATGTGTGAGAGTTACACCGAGGAAATAAGGCCCATCTTTAGAGAGAGTGTTACGTGTGTCGCGTTTACAATGTTTGTGCAAATAAGCGCGTGTTAACAAGGTGTATGGGCACCCTGATAAGGTTGGTTTTATATGCCGCCTCAAATAGAAGGGGCACGGTATATAAGAGGTAGCACGCCTAAAACTAAGCGATGAGACTGGTGGGAATAGTCAAGCGCTAGAATAGGCCCGTTCCTTTATATACGATTATAGAAGCACTAGGTGCAACACGATGTTATTAGAGTCAATCTTACAACCGAGGTATTACAGTAGCATATGTAAATATAATTAAGTTAGTAGTATAGTATAAACCTTGTTAGAGGTGAGTACTGAAGGAATGTATAGTTGAGAACCAATTGGGTTAATACCATTCCACTTTGAGGTATTAGGATGTGAAGTGATTCATGACCCTAGTTTAGTGTTGGTAGTAACCGTTGTATCTGAATTTCGAGTGCGAAATTCCGTTGTAAGGGGGGAAGTATGTAATAACCCTCACTTTTATGGGAAATTAAATTTAATAATTAAATGAAAATTGGGAATTTAAGAAATTATCATAAATAGTATTTTTTGGAGTTTTCAAGGATTAAATGATTTTCAATGTGTATTATAATTACTCTTGGAATTAAATGAATGAGTTGGAGTATTTTATTATTTGTCGCAGCTGGGTAAAGCGACAGAGGATAATATTTTAATGGAAAAACCCGCATCAAGTTGTGTTGGGTTAAATTAGTGAATTGCGGTCAAGTACCTCAGATGGAAATTCTGATTGCACAGTTGGTCTCGAAGTGGCCGAGATAGTTATAATAGAGTATCCGAGGGTAATGTTTGGACTCCGGGAATTTTTGGACCAGTAAGGACTCATAATTGAGTAAACGAGTCATTTTTGAGTTTTTAAGGGATAAACCCTTATTTTTCTCTTTATAAGGCATAAGAGAGAGAGAAAGGGAAAGAAAGAAAGGAAAAAGAGAGAGAAAAGAAAGAGGAGAGGAAAGGAAGAGAGAAAAGAGGAGAAATGGGATATTTCGGCCAAACTCCGTCGGATTCAACTCGAGGTCGTCGGATTTTATCCCCCAGGCAAGTGTTTACTTGCTTTATTTAATTTAGTGTGCATATCTCATATCATAGTTGGTAAATTATGTGATTTTGGGTTAGAACCCTTAAAGTAAATTTGGGAAAAATTTGAGTATGAGCTTACAGATTAATGTATTGTAAACTCTAAGTGATTTCTAGGGTTAAAACCATGTTAATGGAGTATAAAATTGAATTGATATGGGGGAAATGTAAAAAGTAGGATTTTTATGTCTTTAAGGTTTAAACCTATGAGAAATGGTTTAATACCACAAATAAATTGATGTGTTAGTTATAAATCAGTGCTAGGATGATTGTGGTGATGTTGGTTGAGATTAGAAACCATAAGAATGGAGGTTGGGTTGATATTTGGAATTTTGGAGAAGATGATGAATAGTAATTTAGCATCCTTCCCGAATCAATTTGGCCATGAGGTGAATCGATTCGTCTCTTGGTCAAAAAATAAAAATTGTAGATCTTTTCGATACGGTCGCGTGGGCTCCAACCGCGTACTTTTCTAATTTTTTTGGATTTATAATAATTTTTCTACGGAAAGCTGTCCGTGATCGAAATCGTTAGTCAGAAATTAAGGCTAGAATTATTTGGAGATAAATATTAGGGGTTCTAAAAGAGAGTGTTAGGACCTCTAAAGGACTTGAGGAGATATGAAAACTTTGGGTTCGTTGAAATAAATCCGAGTTATAATTTAAATGGAGATTGGATTGAGTTTTGGGTTGTTGTGATATATATAAAACCTAAGCATATTTGGTGATTTCGGACCAGCCGAATCGATTCGGACAAGCCGAATCGATTCGGTAAGAGATTGTCTGAAAGTAGAACCATTTCGAATCGATTCGGAAGGGCCGAATCGATTCGGTGGCCAGCGAATCGATTCGGTCCATGCAAATTTTTGAGGTTTTCTCCTTTTAAGTTTAGGGAGACTTAAATTATGGTTTTGGAGATTATTATAGGAGATTCTAAATGGGATATTAGGACTCCTAGATGATGATTTGAGGATAAGTAAACCTCGGATTAATTTAGAGTATGATCCAGGGTATGGATTTAATTAATATTTTGGGACAAGAGACATTCAAGAAAATCATTCGGCAAGCGTGTATAGATATATTTATGCGGTTAGAATAAATATGGGCCGTGTAATCCAGGTATTTTTATGACTTTTAATTTTGGGGATTTATTAAATTTAATTAGAGATATTAATTTAATATTAATACGAAAAATCATTTAAATACTTACTAGCGTGATGAGAGTTAGTAATTATTGGAATTTTGTTGTAAGTTACTTTATGGGTAAGAGGTGTAATTGTATTTAGTAAAAATTATCACGAGAATCTAATTTGATAATTTTAGAAATTTATCGGGACGTGCTTGTGTCGTGTCGGGAGTAAATTCAAACTATTAAAAGTGAATAAATTATAAGTCATCCGTATGGTCATTTTGAGTACGTCAATGCGTCCGGAAGGGTCGAGATAGTCAAAATAATGTACCCGAGGATTTAGTTTGGGTCTCGGGGCGTTTTTAGGCCTAATTAACATCCCGGGAGGGAGTTTTAGACATTTCGTACTTTTAGGCATGGAAACCCATGAATTTCTAAGTCTTTATCAGATGTTAGGGATTGCCTTCTAGGGTTAGCATAACCAAGAACTAAAGACAACCATTGGAGAGGAAGAGGAGAAGCTTTCCAAGGAGTTCTAGGCCAAGAACTCCACCGTTTGCACCGTCGTCGCCGCCAAACTTTAGATCGCGCAACGAGGATCACAACCACACAAATCTTTTCCACAAATCTGAGCCAAATATTTCCAGGCAAGTATCTATATTGCTCTATATTAGTTAATGCTTCAATGATATTAGCCTAAGATTGATTAGAACTAGTTTTTGTGAAAGAAAACATATTTTGGAGACTCGAATTTGCATGATGTATAGGTAAAAGACGTGTTCTGGAAATCTAATTCATATGTAGAGGTTGAACCACGAAATTCATTGAATTAGGAGTAGGAAATCTGGGAAAATAATAGGAAGAACTAAGTTAAAGAAATTGTTAGGGTTCTTGTAATTTTTCTGGATTTTAACTCATTTAATTCGTTATAATTGAGGAAAATTCGCATGTCTTACGTAGAATATTTATTATTTGGGGATATAAAACTTGTGGTATAATTTTTTGAAAGTTTGGAAATCAAATATGGTGATTTGAATGATTTTGGAATGGCATTCCCGTAACTGGAAATTCTGCAGTTTCACCATACCTATTTGATTGATCGATCGACCCAAGAGCATCGATCGATCGAGCACCTGCCATCGATCGATCGACCCCTCCTGGAAAATTCAAATTCCCCTTTTTAAATAGGTTGTTCCAACTTAAATGAATATAAATTATTGGACATTATTGTTAGAACATTTTGGGATATAAAGAAGACTAGTAGGACTTTATAAAAATGGAACCTTTAATGTAAGTTGAGATTAACATTTAACGGAGGTGTTTTACACTTAAGGAATAATGGGAACATGTGTCTAAAGGGTGAGATTCATAAGGAAGTTACGTCGTGAAGTAAAAGAGTACCTACTGAAATTACACTTAGGGAGATAGAATTTCACTAATGTTACTAAGAAGGTTTGGAATAATCCCATAAATAAGAATAAGAGACGAACCGTTATACAGGATGATCTAGTAATGTGCCATAAGAATAAATATCATAAGTATGGGTCATGAGTGTACCTAAATTTGAAATGGGAATGGTAGTATACATATATGACTATGTTTGTGCATATACTATATAAGTGTAAAAATCATGCCCGCGCTACTTGCTATCACTGAGGTTACCGCCCTGGGACAGTCTTATCTCGATGGGGCCTTTATAGGGGATATTGACTTGTACCCTAGAACATAGGAATCCTTGGTACAGGCTATCGGATTGATAGTCAGACGGTCCTAAGAGACGTGAGGGTATGAGCTGACCTCTTTGTGACTTGGAACTATGCTTCGCCTCAATTTGTATGTGTTTTGTGTTAATACAGTTCGAGAGTGATTCCGAACTAGTATTTCCCTTAGTACAAGTGATACGGGGACTTGATAGCAAAGTATGCCATCACCATAAATTTTATGTGGGGTGTCGATAGTATATATATATATATATATATATATATATATATATATATATATATATATATATTATATGAGTGATTATTATATATATATGGGAACTATCTACCGTGACTAAAGGTAGGTAAGTAATGAATAATTATTTTAACTTGGATATAAGTGTTTGAAAAGTTTGAGGCAATACTAAGAAACTTTATAATCAAATGAGGTTTATGTGAGAAGTTTGCTTTTAAAAAAAAAAAATTCTTAACACTAGAAATTGTCAGCATGAAACCTTGTGAGTAACTTAAGATAAGCTAAACTGTTGGGAGTGGTAGTGCGGTAAGTGTGCACATTAGAAGAGAGGTGAGAATTTCTCAAGAGAGTGTCGCACACTAATATGATTGTTGCATTAGCCGGTAAGCATTTTAAATACTTGCTAAACTAAATTTTAAACTGTTTTACAATCGGGCTCTGACCCGTTTGCTATTTTAAATTTTCTCTTGTATATATATGTATATATTACAGGTGCCCAGCCACAGGGGCGTCTTTCATAGGATCCTTTGAAAGGAACGAGCTGCAGCTTAGGTGGGAGTTGCAGGCCTTTTGCTTTGACGACCTCATTATTGATTCCACTTCTAGTTCTATTTCATCCAGTTGGGCATGTGTCTCCCTTTTTCCATTATTCAGTTGGTTTTATCAGAGATTGTAATTTGTTTACTTCCAGTGTTTATACTTTGGGATTGTTACTGCCAGGATGTTTTTTTTTCTCTGAAGTTTTAAAGTTGGAATTATTTAGTTGAATGCTTAAATTGCTGGGATTATCTTTTCCAGTCTAGTTGTTGTCTGATTTTTAAACCATGGATTATGAAAGGTTTCAAATATTGGTTTTTAAATTAAATTTGGAAATCGATGTCTTAAAAATAGTTTTGTCACTTAGCTTAATTATTTAGGGTGTTTAATTTGAAAAGTTACTTTTGCGACATTGATGCTAAGAATGAACCAACCGTTCACCTTGGTTATAATTTAATAAAGGACTGATCACCCGGTATTTAATTAGGCGGGGTGTCACAGGTGGTATCAGAGCATCAGGTTCTAGTGTCCTTTAGGATCTGTACGGCTTATTTCGCTTTCAGCTTAGCATTCTTGATATAGAGCCCTATTTTTAGGATTGTTGTATTCTTGTTTTTACGCTTATGTCTTCAACTATTTGAGATTTGATAAAAAATGTAGACTAATAAAATTTCTTTACGTTTCAGATGCCTTTGAGACGTGCACCCAAGGATAGGCGTGCCCAAGTCGAGCAGCCAGCAGCTCCAGTCAGGGGATGATGAACGCAACTGAGGTAGCTGCTATCATTGCTCAGGCGGTGAATGCCGCGCTAGCGGGTAGTGCAGCAGGCTCCACCCCGGGTTCAGGCAGTGGCGCCAGTTCCAGCACAACTTCCATCTGCATGGGAGCGAGTTAGGGATGACTTCCAAAAGTCACATCCCACAGAGTTTGTAGGTAGTTCGGATATTATTGTAGCCAGCCAATGGAAGAAGTATATCCAGAGGCATCTGCGCTTGTATGAGTGCACGGACGTGCAGAAACAGCTGTTGGCTTCCTTAAAGCTAGTGGGGGCCACTTTGCATTGGTGGGAATACTACACCACATTAGAGGAGAGGGATATTATCACTATTTAGTCATTTTGGGTGCGGTTTGATAGAAAATACTTTCCATCCTCCGTGCAGACTAAGATGAGGTGGAAGTTACTGAATTTGAAACAGGAGAATTCGACTGTTGCTGAGTACGAAGAGGAGTTCACAAGACTTCTCACTATAGTGCCAGATGAGGCACCCACTGAGGGGAAGAAGATACTGTTGTTTGTGGACGGGTTGGCTTGGAGGATCCGTCAACACCTCATAGGCAACCTGTCACTAAGTACCTACACAGACATATACTCAATGTTTCTTTATTACACTGACAGGATCACCGCTTCCATCTGCAGGGAAGCAAGCGAGCAGGAGAGTCCAGCCAGCAGGGCAGGACTGGGGGTAGTGGTACTAGTGGAGCACCGATATCCCAAGGGCAGACTCGTTAGCATGAGCAGAGTTTCCATCAGGGGGACCCTGCCAAGAAGTTCCGATCAGGTGACTCCAGGCAGGGAGTTGGGAGATTTATGCAGGGCCAGCAAGGCCAGTCTAATCAACAGGACCAGTAGGGCCAATATCGTTAGCCGCAGGGTCAGCAGCAGGGCCATCAGGGATAACAGCGTTTTCAGCAGGGCCAATGGCGGGGTGGTAACGGCCAGCAGGGCCGTAATCAACAGGAACAAAGGGGAGGAAATTTCAGGGACCGATGCTTCGGGTGTGGTAAAAATGACCACAGGCGCCATGATTCTCTAGAGAGAGATAGGGCCCCACAGCAGCAGGGTGCCCGTAATGAGCTACATAGGCCAATTTTTTAAGCCACCCTCCCAGCACCAGCTCAGGCACCAGCCCTACCAGCCATCCCAGCAGCTCCAGTGCAGCAGGGGCAATTACAGTACGAACGTGTCTATAACGTTCACCAGGCTGCAGCTCCTCAGGAGCCACCCACGATTGAGGGTATGTTTCCTATCCATGGTACTATGGGTCGGGTTTTATTTAATACTAGGGTGACACACTGTTTTATAGCTACTCATTTTACGAAGGCCTTAGGGTTATTAGCCACATCAGATAGCATTGTGACATGCGTAGACTCACCACTGGGAAACAGATCATTAATTTTCTTTATATGTCGGGGTGTGGGAGTATAGATTGGTAGCTTAATCTTACCGGAAGACATGTTAGTCTTAGATATGCATGAGCACGATGTTATTATTGGCATGGATTGGCTCGCATCATACAGAGCCATGATAGATTATTTTGGTGGGAGTAGTGTCTTTGCCATTTCGGGGAAGGAGATGTTTGTAGTGGCGATGCCTCGCCTAGAGGGGGGCTCTACCGCTCATTTGTATTACATAGAGGAGGATGCCTCTAAGGAGGTCGTGACTCCCTTAGACTCGATCCTAGTCGTTCGTGAGTGTTCTGATGTATTTCAGGAGATACCAGGCCTACCCCAAGTCGAGAGATAGATTTTGTCATAGATTTATTACCGGATACTCGATCGATAGCACGAGCTCCATACCGTATGGCTCCGGTGGAAATGTGAGAGTTATGAGATTAGATAGAGAAGCTATTAGGTCAGGGCTTCATTCGTAGGAGTACCTCACCTTGGGGCGCTCCAGTTTTGTTTGTGAAAAAGAGAGATGGTTCACTGAGGCTATGTGTGGACTATCGGGAGCTGAACAAGGTCATGATACGGAACAAATATCTGTTGCCTCGAATTGATGATCTGTTCGACCAGCTGAGGGGAGCAACTTTCTTTTCGAAGATAGATTTGAGGTCAGGATACCATCAGGTACGTATTAGGGAGAAGGATGTTTCGAAGACTACTTTCTTGACGAGATATGGGTCCTATGAGTTCGGAGTGATGCCATTTGGACTCACAAATGCTCCAGCCGTATTCATGGACTTGATGAACCGAGTATTCAGAGAGTTCTTGGATCAGTTTGTTATCGTCTTCATAGATGACATCCTGATATATTCACACACTGAGGAAGAGCATGCTGAGCACTTGAGGTAGGTTCTTCAGACTCTACGAGAGCATCACCTGTATGCTAAGTACGAGAAGTGTTGATTTTGGTTACGGGAAGTGCAATTCTTGGGACATGTTATTTCTGAACTGGTGATAGCGATTGACCCAAGTAAAGTGTTAGCAGCGAGGGAGTGGAGACAACCCACGACACCGACGGAAGTGCGAAGTTTCTTGGGGTTAGTCGGGTACTACATGAGATTCATTCGAGGGTTCTCCAAGCTAACGGGTCCATTGACGAACCTGACTCGCAAGGGGGTACCATATGTTTGGGATGATACTTGTCAATTGGCTTTCGATGAGCTCAAAGATAAGATAACTTTGGCACCAGTCCTTGCTTTACCCAATCCGGGCGTGGAGTATCTGGTTTACACCGACGCCTCCTTACGGGGACTCAGGGGAGTACTTCAGCAAGAAGAGAAGGCTATAGCTTTTGCCTCCCGCAAGATTAAGACACACGAGAGGAATTACCCCCACTCACAACCTAGAGTTAGCAGCAGTCGTTTTTGCATTGAGGGTATGGAGACACTATTTATTGGGGGAGAAATTCCGCTTGTTCACAGACCACAAGTCACTGCAGTACCTGTTCAGTCAGCGAGAACTGAATATGCGTCAGCGAAGGTGGTTAGAGTTTGTGAAAGACTATCAATTTGACATACAGTACCATCCGGGGAAAGCCAACGTAGTTGCTGATGCGTTGAGCCGTAGACCGGTAGACGATGTAGCGGACGTCTGGAAAATAAAGTGGAAAGAGTTGGGTCACCAAGATGCGGTAGCCCGTTCCTTCATATCTGTCATGATAGTGACACCCGAGATTGTTACGAGGGTAATACAGGCACAGGCAGCAGACTCATTTTTCCAGGAGCACATTGTACGACTTTTAGCCGAGGGTGCTGAGTCCTATTCAATTAGTTTCGATGGAGGTTTAAGGTTTAATAGGAGATTGGTGGTCCCAGAAGGAGCAGACTTACGTCATGAAGTGATGACCCAGTCTCACGGGTCCCGATTTGCGGTACATCGTGGGGGAGATAAGATGTTCCAGGATATGAGACGGCAGTACTGGTGAAGTGGGATGAAGAAGGATATTGCTAAGTTCGTGTTCAAGTGTTCTACTTGTCAGATGGTAAAGGTGGACCACCAGAAACCGTCGGGGTTGCTTCAACCATTAGAAATACCTACGTGGAAGTGGGAGTGCTACACCAAAACTGGCGATTGGTCACGGCCAAAATCCCTGACCAAAACTGTGGGTCACGGACTTGGGCCGTGACCATTTCGGGCGTGACCATTTTTGTGGGTCGCGGCCCAAGTCCGTGACCAAAAAATAGTCACGGCCGAGAGGGGTCACGGTAGATGGTCGCGGACTTGGGCCGTGACCCATACCGTGACGGGTCACAGGCCTCATCTGTGACCCACAATCGTGAAAAATTGGTCGCGGTCAAAGTCCGTGACCCACGATCGTGACAAAAAAATAAAATAAAAAATTGGTTGCGGCCCTCATCTGTGACCCACAACCGTGACAAATTGGTCGCGGCCAAAGTTCGCGTCCCACAACCGTGACAAAAAAATAAAATAAAAATGGTCGCGGCCCTAGTCCGTGACCCACAACCGTGACGAAAAAAAGAAAAAAAACTGTCGCAGACTTTGGCCGCAACCATATTTATGCGCGACGAAAAAAAAATGGTCATGGACAAAGTCCATGACCATATTTAACTATAATTTAAAAAAAATGTATTTTTTGGGTCCAATCCTAAAATTGGGGTTCTTGTGAGTGCACCGTCGGTTGCTACGTGTAACGTTGGACGCGTACAAGGTGTTACAAATATTTATTATTGACAAAACAATAAAAAAAATCACAAATTGCGAATCGAGAACGTTGTTAATTAACAATTATATATACAAACTTAAAAATATTACACGTCTTAATAATTCACAGACCAAAACAAAATTGGGCAGAGTATCCTCTATTTTCTTGACATTCCAAACCCTGTAAATGTAAAATCTGCTTATTATAAAGCCTGCACAGCCATAAAATTCAACAATCAAATTATAAAAGCCCGCACGGCCATAAAACTAAACAATAAAAGCCTGCACGGCCGTAACACATAAAAAACAAAATCCTGAATGTCCACAACATATAAACAATCTTCACGTTGTAAACCATTGCCTCCTCTATTTGTTCCGTGTGCAAAAATCCTACAAATGATAGGATACATAAAAAAAATATCAATAACCGAGTAGTTTTACAAAAAATTTAATCAAGCTGAAAAATTGCATATATGAGTTAAAATTATCAACATATAAATATTTTTATGCCTAAGTCTAAAAATATGCAAATTACTGTCGAATTCTCAAACCGGAAGTTCCGCGGCTGCGTGGTCAGTTCCTACGAGTTACATTGGTCCTGTGGGAGGTGTTGGTGTCACCCACGGGGCCGTTCGGGGGCAGTTTCGAGTTTTCACCCTCTAACGCCATGTTTTTAAGCCTAAGTCTAGAAATATGCAAATTATCGTCGTATTCTCATACCGGGAGACCCCGGCTGCGGGGTCAGTTCCTACGAGTTACATTGGTCCCGTGGGAGGTGTTGGTGCCACCCACGGGACCGTTCGAAGTTTTTTTTTCGAGTTTTCACCCTCTAATGCCATGTTTTGCTTAAGTCTAGAAATATGCAAATTATCGTCGTCTTCTCAAACGGGGAGTCTCGCGGCTGCGCGGTCTGTTCCTATGAGTTACATTGGTCCCGTGGGAGGTGTTGGTGCCACCCACAGGGCCGTTCAGGGGCTGTTTTGTATTTTCACCCTCTAACGTCATGTTTTTTAAGCCTAACTCTAGAAATATGAAAATTATCGTCGTATTCTCAAACTGGGAGTCCCGCGGCTGCGCGACCAGTTTCTACGAGTCACATTGGTCCCGTGGGAGGTCTTGGTGCCACCCACGGGGCCGTTTGGGGGCTGTTTTGAGTTTTCACCCTCTAACGCCATGTTCTCAAGCCTAAGTCTAGAAATATGCAAATTATCATCGTATTCTCAAACCGGGAGACCCGCGGTGGCGGGGTCAGTTCCTACGAGTTACATTGGTCCCATGGGAGGTGTTGGTGCCACCCACGGGACCGTTTGGGGGTTGTTTCGAGTTTTCACCCTCTAACACCATGTTTTTAAGACTAAGTCTAGAAATATGCAAATTATCGCCGTATTCTCAAATCGGGAGACCCGCGGCTGCGTGGTTAGTTCCTATGAGTTACATTGGTCCCGTGGGAGGTGTTGGCGCCACTCACGGGGCTGTTCGGAGGCTGTTTTGAGTTTTCACCCTCTAACGCCATATTTTTAAGCCTAAGTCTAGAAATATGCAAATTATCGTCATATTCTCAAACCAGGAGACCCGCGTTTGCGGGGGTCAGTTCCTATGAGTTACATTAGTCCTGTAGGAGAAGTTGGTGCCACCCACGAGCCCGTTCGGGGGTTGTTTCGAGTTTTCACCCTCTAACGCCATGTTTTGCTTAAGTCTAGAAATATGCAAATTATCATCGTATTCTCAAACCGGGAGTCTCGCGGCCACACGATCAGTTCCTACGAGTTACATTGGTCCCGTGGGAGGTGTTGGTGCCACCCACGTGGTCGTTCGAGGGTTGTTTTGGGTTTTCACCCACTAACGCCATGTTTTTAAGCCTAAGTTTAGAAATATACAAATTACCGTCGTATTCTCAAATCGGGAGACCCGCGGCTGCACGGTCAGTTCCTACGAGTTACATTGGTCCCGTGGGAGGTCTTGGTGCCACCCACGGGGCCGTTCGGGGGCTGTTTCGTGTTTTCACCCTCTAACGCCATGTTTTGCTTAAGTCTAGAAATATGCAAATTATCGTCGTATTATCAACTCGGGAGTCTCCCGGCTGGGCGATCAGTTCCTACGAGTTACATAGGTCCCGTGGGAGGTGTTGGTGCCTCTCACGGGACCGTTCGGAGGTTGTTTTGGGTTTTCACCCTCTAACGCCATGTTTTTAATACTGCCTTTTTCTTGTTTAATGTTTGTGAGATCTGCAACACTTTTAATATGGCTCCTGTTTGATTTGTTCCCCATAATGAAGCTACTCTTTTTGCAATTAATTGAAAGACCTAATTATTTTTCATATAACTTTATAAAATCCATTAGAATATCTAGACAACTTTTAGAACCCTAAGTGAAAATGATAAGGTCATCTGCAAAACTAAGATGGCTAATTGAATCACATCCTCTAGGATAAGAGAAGGATTTAATTTTGCCATTTAGCATGAGATTATGAAGACGTCTATTTAAAGCTTCTGAGGCTAAAATGAAAAGGCTTGCATAGATGTTGCATCATTCCCTGACTAAGTAAGATGTTGTCTAAATGTTTCTATTTTTGACAAAACCTAATTCGAATGGGGAAATGAGGCTTAGAAGAAAAGAAGAAAGTTCAGAGTTGAGGATTTTTTAGAAAATTTTATAGGAGACATTGCATAGACTAATTGGTCTAAAGTCAGTGCAAGAGGAGGGCTTTAGAATTTTAGTAATAAGGCATATTTTAGGTCTCTCCCGGGGATTTTGGAATTTCAGCTCTAAGAAATAAGGATTGAATAGTTGACATTAAATATTTCTTGATAATGCCCTAACATTGAATAAAGAACGAGTTGTTGAAACCATCTAGACATGCAACACTATTTGGATTAATACTTTTAAGATCTTCCAAAATTTCTATGTAATCAGGAATCCTTTCCATATCTTCATTCATTTGGTTAGTCACCAAGGAAGGGATATAAGTTAACACTTCAAATGACTCAGTAGAACGTGCAGTGAATAAATTTTAAAAATAATAAATAACAGTGTTAGACATTCCTTCAGTTGACTCCTCTAAGTTGTTGTCCTCATTTTTTATTCTATGAATCAATCAATTCCTTCTATGTTGATTCACCAATGAATAATATTATTTAGAGTTCCTATCTCCATTTTTGATCCACTGCCTTTTGAACTTTTGAAACCAGAATTACTCCCCAAATGATAAGGCATCATTTAATTTAGCCTTAACTTTGTTCAGCTCCACCAAAAGGTCCTGAGTTTTATTCTCTTCATAATGGATCTCAGCTTTGAGAACCTTATCCTCTAGGTTAATACAGTTTTAAAAAATGTTTATGAAATTTTTTTGCTCTAATTCCTCATAATCCCTTTAAGTTTTCTAAGTTTGAAAGCAAAGACATCTAAAGGTCATCCTGTAGAGAATGAAGTCCAAATGTTACAAACCAATTGGAAGAAAGAATCAGCAGAGCAGTATATATACTAGTATATATATATATGCAGTATATACTGTATATATAGTATATATATGCAGTATATATACTGGTATGCTACTCTGCAGTACACTACATATATATATATACGCGGTCGGTTCCTACGACTCACATTGGTCCCGTGCGAGATGTTCTTTACTCTTACGGGACCGTTTTGTGTTCATTTTTCGTTTTCACCATTCGATGGCATGTTTTTATGCTTCAGTCAAACTTTTTATATATTTACGTCGTACACTCAAACTGGGAGCCCCGTGACTACGCGATCGGTTCCTACGAGTCGCTTTGGTCCCGTGCGAGGTGTTCGTGACTCTTACGGGACCATTTTGTGTTTGTTTTACGTTTTCACCCTTCCATGGCATGTTTTTATGCTTAATTCTAACTTTTTACAAATTTATGTCGTACACTCAAGCCGGGAGCGCCGTGACTACACGATCCGTTCCTACGACTTACATTGGTCCCGTGCGAGATGTTTGTGACTCTTGCGGGACCGTTTTGTCAGTGTTTAACGTTTTCACCCTTCAATGGCATCTTTTTTTTTCTCAAGTCTAACTTTTTGCAAATTTACACTGTATACTCAAACCGGGATACCTGTGACTATCCGTTTGGTTCCTACAATTAACATTGGTCCCGTGCGAGGCGTTCGTGACTCTTACGGTACCGTTTTGTGGCTTTTTTACATTTTCACCCTTCGATGGCATGCTTTTATGCTTAAGTCTAATTTTTTGCAAATTTAAGTCGTACACTCCAACCGGGAGTGCCGTGACTACGCGGTCGGTTCCTACGAGTTACATTGGTCCCACGCGAGGTGTTCGTGACTCTTACGGGACTGTTTTAAGGTTATTTTACGTTTTCACCCTTCGATGGCATGCAAGTCTAACTTTTTGCAAATTTACGTCGTACACTCAAACCGGGAGCCCCGTGACTATGTCGTCGGTTCCTACAAGTCGCATTGGTCCCGTGTGAGGTGTTCGTGACTCTTACCGGACCGTTTAGTGTCTATTTTAGGTTTTCACCCTTCGATGGCATGTTTTTATGCTCAAGTCTAATTTTTTGCAAATTTGCGTTGTACACTCAACCCGGAAGCCCCGTTACTACGCGGTCGGTTCCTACGAGTCACATTGGTCCCGTGCGAGGTGTTCGTGACTCTTACGGGACCGTTGCTTGTTGTACGTTTTCACCCTTCGATGGAATGTTTTTATGCTTAAGTCTATTTTTTTGCAAATCTAAGCCGTACACTCTAACCGGGAGCCCCGTGACTACGCGGTCGGTTTTTATGAGTTACATTAATCCCGTGCGAGGTGTTCGTGACTCTTATCAGACCGTTTTATGGCTATTTTACGTTTTCACCATTCGATGGCATATTTTTTCTCTTAAGTCTAACTTTTTGTAAATTTACATCATACACTCAAACCGAGAGCCCCGTGACTACGTGGTCGATTCCTACGAGTCACATTAGTCCCGTGCGAGGGGTTCGTGACTCTTACGGGACCATTTTAAGGTTGTTTTACATTTTCACCCTTCGATGGCATGTTTTTATGCTTAAGTTTATTTTTTTACAAATTTACGTCGTACACTCAAACTGGGAGCCCCGTGATCACGCGATCGGTTCCTACGAGTCACATTAGTCCCGTGCGAGGGGTTCGTGACTCTTATGGGACCGTTTTAAGGTTGTTTTATGTTTTCACCCTTCAATGGCATGCACGTTTAACTTTTTGCAAATTTACGTCGTACACTCAAACCGGGAGCCCCGTGACTATGTCGTCGGTTCCTATAAGTCACATTGGTTCCGTGCGAGGTGTTCGTGACTCTTACTGGACCGTTTAGTGGATATTTTAGGTTTTCACCCTTCGATGGCATGTTTTTATGCTCAAGTCTAATTTTTTGCAAATTTGCGTCGCACACTCAACCCGGAATCCCCGTTACTACGCGGTCGGTTCCTACGAGTCATATTGGTCCCGTGCTAGGTGTTCGTGACTCTTACGGGACCGTTTTGTGCTTGTTGTACGTTTTCACCCTTCGATGGCATGTTTTTATGCTCAAGTCTATTTTTTTTTGCAAGTTTACGTCGTACACTCTAACCGGGAGCCCCGTGAATACGCGATCGATATCTATGAGTTACATTAATCCCGTGCGAGGTGTTCGTGACTCTTATCGGACTATTTTATGGCTATTTTACGTTTTTCACCCTTCGATGGCATGTTTTTATGCTTAAGTCTAACTTTTTGCAAATTTACGTCATATACTCAAATCGGGAGCCCCGTGACTACGCGGTCGGTTCCTATGAGTCACATTAGTCCCGTGCGAAGGGTTCGTGACTCTTACGGGACCGTTATAAGGCTGTTTTACATTTTCACCCTTCGATGGCATATTTTTATGCTTAAGTTTATTTTTTTATAAATTTACGTCGTACACTCAAACCAGGAGCCCCGTGACCACGTGGTCGGTTTCTACGAGTCACATTAGTCCCGTGCGAAGGGTTCGTGACTCTTACGGGACCATTTTAAGGTTGTTTTATATTTTCACCCTTCGATGGCATGTTTTTATGCTTAAGTTTATTTTTTTGCAAATTTACGTCGTACACTCAAACCGGGAGCCCCGTGACTACGTGGTCGGTTCCTACGAGTCACATGGGTCCCGTGTGAGGTGTTCGTGACTCTTACGGGACCGTTTTGTGCTTATTTTACATTTTCAACCTTCGATGACATCTTTTTATGCTCATGTCTAACTTTGTGCAAATTTAGAAAGTATTCTCAAACCGGGAGCCCCGTGACTACGCGGTCAGTTCCTATGAGTCGTATTCGTCCCATGCGAGGTTTCGTGACTCTTACGGGACCTTTTTGTGGCTGTTTTACATTTTCACCCTCCGATTGCAAGTTTTCATGTTCAAGTCTAAGTTTTTTACAAATTTATGTCGTACACTCTAACTGGGAGCCCCGTGACTACACGATCGGTTCCTACGAATCAGATTGGTCCCGTGCAAGGTGTTCGTGACTCTTAGCAGACCATTTTGTGGTTTTCACCCTCCGATGGCATCTTTTTTATTCTCAAGTCTAACTTTTTACAAATTTACGCCGTACACTCAAACTGGGATCCCTGTGACTACCCGTTCGGCTCCTACTATTAACATTGGTCCCGTGCGAGGTGTTCGTGACTCTTACGGGACCGTTTTGTGGCTTTTTTACATTTTCAGCCTTCGATGACATGCTTTTATACTTAAGTCTAATTTTTTGTAAATTTATGTCGTACAATCCAACCGGGAGCACCGTGACTACGCGGCCGGTTCCTACGAGTTACATTAGTCCCGTGCGAGGTGTTCGTGACTCTTACGGGACCGTTTTAAGGTTGTTTTATATTTTCACCCTTTGCTGGCATGCAAGTCTAACTTTTTGCAAATTTACGTCGTACACTCAAACCGGGAGCCCCGTGACTATGTCGTCGGTTCCTACAAGTCACATTGGTCCCGTGCGAGGTGTTCGTGACTCTTACCGGACCGTTGAGTGGCTATTTTAGGTTTTCACCCTTCGATGGCATGTTTTTATGCTCAAGTCTAATTTTTTGCAAATTTGCGTCGTACACTCAACTCGGAAGCCCTGTTACTACGCGGTTGATTCCTACGAGTCACATTGGTCCTACTGAAATGAACAAATGTCATAATTACGAGTACCTACTGAAATTATATTAATTGGGAAAATAAATGAGTACCTACTGAAATTATACTTTGGAGTATAAAAATTCACGAGTGTTACTTAATAAGTTGGAATAATCCCACAAATTAAAATAAGAAGCAAACGTTATACGTGATAACTAATTAATGAGTAATAAGGACAAATGTCATAATTACGGGTTATGAGATGTACCTAAAATTTGACATGGTAATAGTAGTATATTTATATGACTGTGTTTATGAATATACTATATACGTGTGAAAATCATTCCCGCGCTACTTGCTATCCCTGAGGTTACCGCGCTGAGACAGTCTTATCTCGATGGGACCTTTATGGGGGGATATTGACTCGAACCCTAGAAGATAGAAATCCTTCGGTACAAGCTATCGAATCGATAGTTCAGACGGTGCTAAGAGATGTGGGGGCATGTGCTGACCTCTTAGAGACCTGGAATCTATGCTTCGCCTCAATATTATTTGTGTTTGTATTTAGTACAGTTCGAGAGTGATTCCGAACTTGTATTTCCCTTAGTACGAGTGATACGGGGATTGGATAGCAGAGTATGCCCGCACCATAATTATTATGTGGGGTGCCGTTAGAATATATATATTATATGAAGATTTAATATATATATTACATTCTGGAATTTGGGAACTACCTACTGTGTTTATGGTAAGTAGGATATGAATAATTATTTCAATTTGAAAATAAGTGTTTGAAAGGTATAATATATTCCTGAGAGACTTTATTAGTAAATAAGGTTAAAGGAGAACTATGTTAAATGAAATGAACCTCTTAATCAGTTGAAATTGTCAGTTTAAATCTTACGAGCGACATGAGATAAGATAAGTTAAACCGTTGGGAAGGTTAGCATGATAGGCGTGCACATTAGAAGAGAGGTGAGAATTTCTCAATGGAGAGTCGCACTAATATGTTGTTGCATTGGCCAATAAACATTTTAAATACTTGCTAAACAAATTTTAAATCGTTTTTACAATCGGGCTCTGACTCGTTTCCATTTTCTTTTCTCTCTTGTATATATATGTATATATTACAGGTGCCCAGCCACAGGGGCGTCTTGCATAGGATCCTTTGGAAGGAACGCGCTGCAGCTTAGGTGGGAGTTGCAGGCCTCTTGCTTAGACGACCTCACTTCTTGATTCAACTCCTAGCATTTATTTTATCAGTTGGGGCATGTGTCGCCCTTTTCCATTATTCAGTTGTTTTGTTGGATATTTTAATTCATTTATTTCCAGTATTTACACTTTGGATTATTATTACTGTCAGGATGTTTTCCTTTAAGTTTTAATGTTGGGATTTATTTGTTGAATGTTTAACTCTTTGGGATTATAAGTTACAGGATAATTGTTGTGTGATTCTTTAAATTGTGAATTATGTAAAGTTTTAAATGTTGGTTTATAAAATTAAAATTTGGAAAGTAATGTCTAAAAATGGTTTTGACACTTAGCTTAATTATTTAGGGTGTTTAAATTGGAAATTTTATTTCGACGACAGTGATGCTAAGAATGAACCAACTGTTCACCTTGATTTTAATTTAATAAAGGAGTGATCGCCCGGTATTTAATTAGGCGGGGTGTCACAGGTGGTATCAGAGCATCGGGTTCTAGTGTCCTTAGGATCTGTACGACTTTTTCGCTTTCAGCTTAACATTTTTGTTATAGAGCCCTATTTTAGGATTGTTGTATTCTTGCTTTTACGGTTACGGCTTCAGCTATTTGAGATTTGATAATAACTGTAAGACTAATAAATTTATTCACGTTTCAGATGCCTCAGAGACGTGCACCAAAGGATAGGTGTGCCTAAGCCGAGCAGCCAGCAGATCCGGCTCAGGGAACGATGAATGCTAATGAGGTAGCCGTTATTATTGCTCAGGCGGTGAATGCCGCGTTGGCGGTAGTACTGCAGGCTCCACCCCAGATTCAGGCAGTGGCTCCAGTACCTGCACAGCTTCCATCAGCATGGGAGCGGGTTAGGAATGCCTTTCAATTGGCTCATCCCCTTGAGTTATCGGGTAGTTCAGATATCATCATCGTCAGCCAATGGAAGAAAGATATCTAGAGGCATCTGCGTATGTATGAGTGCACAGACGTGCAGAAACAGTTGTTTGCTTCCTTTAAGCTAGTGGGGGCTGCTTTTTAGTGGTGGGAATCCACCACCACCTTGGAGGAGAGGGATACTATCCCGATTCAGTCATTCTGGGAGCGGTTTGACAGCAAGTATTTTCCATCCGCCGTGCAAACTGAGATGAGGCGAAGGTTACTGAACTTGAAGCAGGAAAATTCCACTGTTGTTGAGTATGAGGAGGAGTTCACAAGACTTCTCACTATAGTGCCAGATGAGGCACCCACTGAGGGTAAGAAGTTTCTATTATTTGTGGACGGGTTAGCTTGTAGGATCCGTCAGCACCTTATAGGGAATCTGTCTCTGAGTACCTTGACAGATGTACTCAATGTTGCTTTACTACACTGCCGGGATCACCATTTCCATTTGCAGGGAAGCAAGCGAACAGGAGAGTCCGACCAGCAGGGCAGGACAGGGGGTAGTGGTACTAGTGGAGCACCGACATCTCAGGGGAAGACTCGTCAGCATGAGCAGAGTTCCCATCAGGGAGACTCTGCCAAGCGGTTCCGATCAGGTGATTCCTGGCAGGGATTTGGGGGATTTAGGCAGGGTCAGCAGGGCCAGCATAATCATCAGGGCCAGCAAGGCCAACACCGCCAGCAGCAGGGTCAGCAGCAGGGCCAACAGGTCTAACAGGGCCAGTGGCGGGGAGGTAACGGCCAACAGGGCCGTGGTCAGCAGGGTCAGAGGGGAGGTAATTTTAGAGGTCGATGTTTTGTGTGCGGCAATCATGGCCATAAGCGCCAGGATTGTCCAGAGGGTGATAGGGCCCGTAATTAAAGTCTCATTTTTTCACGTAAAGGCCAGACAGGCATGATACATCGAAGATGGGGCTTGTCGATAAATTAATACAATTCTCAGCACAACGTAATAAAATATTTCTATTTTAAAAAGGCCGATACTTTAAACTTTATAGATATCTCACTGACAATAATTAGACTAAAATCAACACAATGTAATGTAAATAACTAAATCCAACAGCAAATAAAAATCACAACTCCAACATAATGTAAATAACTAAATAAATCTCGAGCTTATGCCTTTACAAATATTTTCAAATAAAATAACTAAGACTGAAAAAACACCTAAACTAGTGCCAATGATCTGGAAAGCTGTTAATCACGAGAGATCGCAAGGCTGGTACAGCAACAGTCCTGCTATCCCTGTCTAGAAATAACTTGCGGAGAAAATATTTAAATTTGGGTCAGAGCCCAAGGTGTGCAAGAATTAACTTAATTAATTTATGATGCAATAATACAGTCGATGCAAAATAAATATTCCCCCTTCGTCACTCACATGCATTTAACACCTCACCTCTTATCTAAGTGTGATATTAATCGCATCCCTAATATGTCCCAAGTAAGGAGTATGATATCGTCTCAAATTATAAAAATGGATATACCAATAATTTAATATTTAAATGTAATCCCTAAATCTAATTACCCAGCTTCATTTATCTCGGTCTCCTAAGTTTCGTATACATAAGGCATAAATATCAATTATGCATTATAGGGTCCAAAATATAATTATTGTCCACATTCTTAGACAATTAAATTTGTCTCATATAAAGTCCGGGTACTTATATATATACGTCCTTCCATATATTTGACACACAAAGGCATCTACCATTGGTGTCTAATTCATGCTCTATCGGTAAGTCCAGAGGAATCCCTTATCCTAAGCGGACAACACAAACACTCTTAAATTGGGGGCGGTCCCTATAGTAAAATTTTCAACCATAGTTGAATCTAATGCTCGAGAAGAGCCTATGTGATATTGTTATGTGTTGCCTGCCCATTCATACGTGATGAGTTATATGAAAGAAATTCCTTAAAAAAGTTATTTCGTTTTATTGACATAAGAATACATGGGTATCATATTGAAATAACTAACGATAAGTAATTTTTCATTACTTTTAGTATGGGAAGTCAGAAGCTCACACTACCAAAATAATCATTTCATTATTCACAGAGTCAGACTATACAACATTTATTATTGTAAAATTGCACTTTGTCACGAGCCTGAATATCCATGGTTCAATTATTTCATTTTGGTCAAAAACCTTTGCAAATGTAAATAATATTTATCACAAGGTTATATATATGATGCTTGTGATTCACCGTATTAAACCATTGATAAATATATTGTTTATCATATATTTTTACTCTTTCCACCATTAGAGGAATGATAAAACATACACGAAGTATAAATTGTTCTCAAAGAACGGCCTGTTCTTGAAGAACGACGAGAATTATTGAGGAATACTTTCACATTATCTCATCCAATCCCCCGTATCTCTCAATACGAAAAGGAAGTAAAAATGATATTTCAACATGAAATGAATATGAAATTTAAAATGTTAGATGTAGTCTCCTGGACTAGTTACAAATGTGATTGATAAAATCATTGCCCCATTAGGACAAAAATAAATTTCGCAAAAAGGATAAACCTTATTCGGGAAAAAATTACATTCAGTCCAGAGTCGGCAAAATATTTACGTCGACAGTCACCAAAAGCCCTTAGAATTCCAAATAAATAACCAAGTGTTCTTACAAGTATTTTCAATGAAGGGGATAATTCGATTTGGAAAAATAGGAAACTTAGCACCTCGCTACATTGGTCCCTTTGGAATCATCGAATGTATTGGACCAGTAGCATATCGCCTGGAATTACCTCTCAAACTATCCAAATCTCCATAACGTGTTTCATGTTTCGCAATTCTGAAAATATATCTCTTACCCGAGTCACATCATTACTTGGAAGGATATAACAGTTGAATCCAACCATGAAGTTTAAGGAAATTACCATTTAAATTTATGACTGACAAGAAAAGGTTCCCCGATGTAAAACCATCTCATTAGTCAAAGTTCTTTGAAACACCATGGAACTGAAGAAGCAACATGGAAAATATAAGACATTATGATACAATAATGCCCTGCGCTTTTTTAAGGTAATTTCGAGGACGAATTTTTTTAAGTGGAAAGAATGTAACAAACCACTCTATATATACTCTAAGGGTCTGTTTGATAGAAAAATGAGAAAAAAGGTGGAATGGAAAGTTTTCTCCTGACAAATTTTGTCCATGCAAATTTTGACTTAAAAAATAAAATTTTGTGCCATTTAATAGCTTAATTTTTCATGTCGGCAAATCCTGTTGTTTCCATGTTTTTGTGTTTGATAAATATAATTTGTCTACTGGAAAACACCTAAATTCCTACTTATGTTGTTTGATAGCCAAAATTTGTCATGGAAATTGAGAGTTTTGCCAATATAAAAATTGTCTTATTCTGTAATTTAGCCCATTTTTTTGTTATCCAATTTTTGTCATACTTATCACGTTTTTGTCTTCATTTTCGTAATTATCATATGGTGTTAGATGCGAGTGTGGTGTTGGATGAGAAATGATGGAAGAATGTATTTAAACATACGAAACGGGCATATACTTTTTTTATTTCATAAGTGAATAACATGTCAAAATAGCGAGTAACATTTATTACAAATCGCATTACAACATTGAAATAAACAATATCTTAAACCCTAGTTGCCCACGATCACAGATTGCAGATTTTGATTATCTATTGGTAACATGCATTAATTTGATTTGGACTGAACGAACGACATTCCGTTAGTATCATAACTACTTCGAACACAAATCTTAGCATCTTCTTGTCCGCGAATAAATGTTTTGGATTTAACAACAACTCGAAGCGTACTGGTTGGATCCATCAACAACACCCTTGCTTCGTCTACATGTAGGTGTTGAAAATTATTTCACTAATACACCTACCTAAAAACGGACTAAGTTTTGGCATATAAAATGATATCATAAATATTTTATGAAATTTATAATTATCCTACTTACCAATGGGAATCTCTCCATCGGACGAGTTTAATTGATTGTTTGCAACGTTACATGACATCCCATATCAAAGTACCCATATTTAAGCCATGAAGGGCTGGAGAAATTCATATCCATTACAGTAATAATGTTTTGTGTGTGGTTCATTCGTAGACCCATAAATATTTTTTTAGTTTGAAATTTGAAATTTGATTTGAAATTAGAAATATCAAGTCTCAAAATTCAAATTTCAAACTTCAAGTTTCTAAAGTGAAATTTTGAAATGCTAATTTTCAAAGTTCATACTATAAAAGGATGGTTATAAAATTTGAAATTTGAGATTACATATATAACATCATCCTTGATTCATGTTGTTATATAAAAGGTTGTAGTTGGGAAAATAATTTATAAATTGGCAAAAATGTATCAACTATCCGATAATCCCATAAATATTACATCACAAAACATTACTAGAGCAAAGTTTACACAAACCGGATACCACTTCTTATAAGAGAAAAGTTTACACAAAGCATTACATCCCAAAACATTGCATCCACTAACAATTATTCGATAATAACATGTCTAAAAACATCAAAACGTAATACGTGGAGATAATGTCAAAGCATAATAGTAAGTAATAGTTAACATACCATCTAATCACGGTAGATTACAGAGCTTGTTGTAAGCCCATGTATGTGAGAAAAAAAAGTCAGAAATCCATTAAACACTTGGCCTAGTCCATCGTCAGTCACAAATAAGGGAATCATCTGCATGACATTCTCATCATCCATATCAATACCCACTATCCTTTCAAGGATACCCTGCCAGTTAACGTGAGTTTGAGAGTCAACGACAACCTGAAGCTCCATTGCGGCATAAATATGCTTTGACGACTCAGCAATGACAGATAGTGCTTGGGCACATTCTTCCTAGGGGTTCACACAGCGACGACGAGCCTTCGATTAGGTCCATGGCCCTTACTCTTTGTAGTGTTCCCACCCGATTATTGGGTGTCGATTTCCTGCCCAGTTGTTGGTAAGTTGTAGATCTCCTGCGCTGCCATTGTTTCAGTGTTAGTGTTTATGCACGGTTCATGAGTAACCTCCAAATCTTCTATCCCTGGAAAATGATGATCATTAAAACGATTGTTACCACAAAAAATAATTATAAGAATATCAGTATCTTGTAATAATATTTTTACCATGCATGGATGAGAACTGATCTGCCTCCGAGATAACATTATCAACCATTATCATATCATTGCCAAAGATTATTTGTAGCTCGTCATAGTACATACATTTCCTTCCTCTCATCTTCCCACCATCGGTTTACCATGCAACAAACGTCATAAGTTAATTCAACATATTCCTTTTGTGGTGGGTAGACAATTAAGGAAAATGTTATTTGTACTAACTGCAATATAGTGTGCCCATACACTTACATCTGCAGTTACGCCACCACTATTTGTGTCGTAACCAAAACCACTGATCTGCAATAGCTCATGAAACTCAACATATTCCTTTTTCAGTGTTTTCAACCTCGATCTCTAATTTTTTCCACCATGCGAATATGGCATCCTTCTTCGACAGTATCTATAACATCTTTAATTTGTGCGGTAGTAAATCCATTATCTACCCCGTGTCTCCATGTGATCACTTAGGCATACAAAGATAATGGATGAGGAACCCATCCATTAACTCACTCCATCGCAGATGCACTTTCTTTTGGTTCACTTCAACTTGCGAATATTGCACATTAATTTGTCGCTCCATTTTATTTATATTTAGTTTTGGCAGGCGAAATGGGATGCCATTTTGACTATGCTCCATAGTTGTTCAACAATTCAGATACATCAGTTAATTCGGATAATTTTGTACTAATTCAAATAATTCAATTTATATACCATATTTGGATCAACTATGCAGTTACAAAATAAATTCAAAAAATAAAGGTATGGATCAACTAGGCAGTTTATATACCAACATTTAGATCAGTAGTACTTGGATCAAATAACAGTTCAAAATCACAGTTACACTTGGATGCAATCACAAATCAAAATCGCAGTTATACTTGGATCAAACATCAGTTCAAAATAAAGAAACAGATCAGTACTAGCTGGATAACAGCTATCAATTAAGTAATATACTATCCACTAGCAACTATCGAGTAGAAGCTATCAATTATACTATCCAATAACAACTTATAATATACTTGAAGTACGAATTAAAGTAATAGCTATCAATCTCAACATTTGTCAGATATCAATAAATTCAAGTAGCAGCAGGATAGCTATAAGTAATATACTATCTCAACAAGTAGCAAGTAGCAAGAAGCAACCTTAAGTGGCAACTATCAATACCATCCTTGGATTATAATATATAACAATTACGCATAGTTATGAAGAACATATTTTAATGTAAAATCTAAAATGCATACCGGTTCAAAATTTGTGACATTGGGGGCACGTGTAATACAATCATCTACGATTGTGGTTTTTGTCGAACAACGTAACCATGACTTGAGATAAAATGCCACATAAGCATTTCTTTATTTGATACCATAAAAGTAGAAGTGCCGCTTAGTTTGATGATGGCATGTTTGAAAAATCCACAAACAACAACCTAAAATTTCAAAACAAAGAAAACATCATAACAAATTTTATCATTCATCGAAGTAAAAAGTATCCGTGTGATTCGCATCATATCCTGCCTACATCAAATTATCCATTGCATTTCTTTTCTTGATCCATGCAACATCAGTTATGAATGTTATATGCTCATTAGTAGGTATTTCTGGCACATTTGGGGAGAAGGGGTAATGTCATCATCATCACTTTCCTTATCCCCCACGCATTCATCCTTAACATTAGCAATCCTCAAGAAATTATAAAGGCCACAACAAGCTACAATAATCTTCCCTTAAATTTCAATCCCGTGAAAAGGTTAATGCCTTGTATACGTAAACCTTTTTTTCAATAACCTAATCGACCTCTCAACTACATTTCGAAGAAATGAATGCCTAAAATTAAACAACTCCTTACTATTCTCAGGTCGTTGTCCATCAACATCCCTATGATGATAACGTGTTTTCTGATATGGGGAGAGGAAACTAGGTACCGAAGGGAATCTAACATCTGCAAGATAGTATTTACCTACTGAAGCACCTTATACCTTTGACTTACTTAAGTCTATACTGTATAAGTGTTCAACTAGTTTGGAAATAGTGACAAAATTGGTTGTCCATCCTAGAATCCAAAAAGCCTCAGATCTTATCTCTCTAATCCTCTTCAATGATCCATGAAGGTATAAATTGAATCACACTACACACAATTAGAAGTGCATACATGTGATCATATTGCTTAAAATTGAGTGTGTGTTTAATTCCCCTTGAATTGGAGCTTTAATAATTTTTTGGGAATTTTTAAATAATTTTTAAACCTTTCTAAACATTTTTAAACATTTTTTTAATAAATGTTTTTATTAATAAAATTGGATTATATAATTTGTGGGGTTAATATTCTATTTTGGAAACTTCTATTTTCATTAAAAAGTTTGGTTGGGTAGGATCTCAAAGCGCTAGAGACTTCAGGGTGATGTTTTGTATTTAATTTGACGCGTGTGTGAGGGCCTCTTATATGTCAACACTTGTCATCCCCTTAATGCGTCAATGTGTGTTTGTTGTGTGAGAGGATAGCCTGGTTCATTACTGATCGTTGGATCATTTCTAATCGAGGGTCTGCATGTGTTCTTAGTTAATCCCGGTGCTACCCATATGAACCAATCACAATCCTTTTAATCACCGCTGTTTTATAACCCTTGGATCAAGTCAAACTCTGCAAGACTTGATCTTAGCCCTTGATTTCCCTCGAACATCCAGAACCTTCCCTCAGCCCTATAAATACCCTCCACTTCTCATCCTTAGAAGACTTTTGGGCATTCGTCTTTCTGAGAGAAAAAAATAAGAGAGAAGTGAGAGAGAAGTGAGAGAAGAGGGAAAAGAAAAGAGAGAGGAGAGAGAAAGGAAACTCTGTTAGCCCAAAACCAAACCCTAACCCTAAACACTTCATCTTTCTGAAACAAACCTTCGTATACACTTAACCCCAAACACATTCTGAGTGTTTGAGAGAGAGAGTGGTTTGTTATTTTGAAGCTCTAACCTGCTTGGCTTTGATCTTGTTCACAACTTAAACTTTAGAGTGATGATCTTATTTCTTTTTCCATAGAAACGTTAGATCTATACTCTGCATGTTACATTTTCACTAGATCTGCATATTTTCTACTTGATTTAAGAAAATCTTTACTGATTTGATTTTGAAAATGTTTTATAGTTTCTGTTTTTACAAAACTTAACCTTGACCTAGTTGGATTCACACTTGGAGATTTTCAATCTCACAAATGTTTTCAAAAAGAGATTGATTAAGATCTTGTCCGATTTTGAAGCGAGATATCCGTGGAATCTGGGTTATATTAAAGGTCAAAAAGGTTTTTAGTTTTGTAAGAAAGAAAGAAAACAAAATCACTGCATATAGACGTTATATGTAATTTACTAGGACTGTCTGTAAATCTAAGTGTGTGTGAGTTCATGCATGTGAACAGGAATCACTTCACAAACACTTAACACACTACTACACTGGAAGTGTTGTGTATAAGATCAGAGATCATTGAGTCGACATAAGGAAGCTAAAGAAAAGGAAGTTAGCAAACTGGAAGAACATCATCAACAAATCAGATCTATGAGAAGTTAGAAGGACACCAAGTGGGGTATATTCCTAAACTTATAATAGGTTGATTTGTGTGCTTGCATGTTGTATTGTTTGTAACTATTATTTGTTATTAGTGGATTTTTTTTTGCTTTTGTGACTTAGAAGTCACCGTGGATGTTTCCTCTGTTGGGAGAGGTTTTAGCACGTTAAAATCTGTGTGTTGATTATCTTCATCTCCTCATCTCATTCTATAAGTGTGCTGAATTTTTGAAACTGCCTTAGTTTTAAAAACTGATTACACAGTCTTAATTACTCTCGTACATAAGTTTCTTTGTAAACACATCTTGTTTATAATTTTTATTTTCAAAAGAAAAGGGTTTCTCCAACAAACATTTCGGAGTTGCTTATACAGTTTAATCTTGTATTAAACGACATTAGTGACGTTTTTCAATTGGTATCAGAGCCCTGTTAATTTTTATTTCAAAAGATCTTGTGTTTCTGAAATCGTTTTCTGAAAAACCTAACTATGGACGAGAAGAATGAAAGGTTTGGTAATCTGTCCAGACCTCCACTCTTTGATGGAAACAACTTTGCTTACTGGAAAGTAAGAATGGTTGCCTTCATCCAAGGGACTTTAGGAGATGATGTCTGGGACATTATTGAAAATGGATACACTTATCCTACTAAACCAGCCACTGAAGGAAGTGATGAGAGGTTAAAGAAAATCTTAAGTGAGTTTACCCAAGAAGAAAAAACTATTTCTCGAAATAACAATAAAGGAAAGAATGCCATTTTTATGTCTATTAATGACTATGAGTTCAAGAGAATCTCATCTTGTGCCACTTCTAAGGAACCTTGGGACACATTAATCACTGTCCATGAAGGAGACTCAAGAGTTAAAGCTGCTAAAACCCAAATGCTTATCCAGCAGTACAACTCTTTGATCATGTCTGATTCTGAGTCTTTTGATGATTTTTACATGAACTTGACTGATATAGTCACTAAGTTGCATGCTAATGGTATTACTTATGATAGAAATGAAATTGTTTCTAAAATCCTAAGGTCATTACCACAAAAGTTTGACAGTAAGAGGTATGCTATTGAGGAAATGAATGATCAAAACCTTACCCCTGAGTTACTCAGTAGCAAACTTAGGACTGTGGAAATGGAATTAGACTTTAAGAAACAATTAAATCATTCTCAAAGAAAACAACCCAACTCTAACTTGAGTTTTGCCTCTAAGATACCCAAACTTGAGTCTAATTTGACCAACTCTGACTCTGATGAAGAGTGTGATATAGACAAATTAGATAATCAGATTGCCTTGATGTCTAAACAATTTAAGAAAATTGTCAAATTTCGAAACAAACAAGCAACTAAACAAGGCAAGCCTAATTATCCTACTCTGTCTAATCCCAAACCTCATGAGAGAGGTCTTGACAAACATCCTAAGGACAACAATTCCAGACCCACTAGAGACCTTAAAAAGATTGAATGTTTTAGATGTGGGAAACTAGGTCACATTGCTCACGATTGCAGAGTTAATCTGAATAAAGCTAACACACACAATAGAGCCAATGTCTGTAAAACTTGGAATGATTTAAGTGACTCTGATGAAGAGGAACTTGAGTCATCTAATGTACTTGACCCTTTCATGTCTTTTTATGCCAAGATCATTTACAATGATGATATACCTGTGTGTGATAATGATGCTCCTACTTCTGCTTGTGTGAATACTGCTTTGATTGGCCTAGATGCTTTATTGTCTGAAAATGTTGCTAGTTCTAGTTCCGTGTGTGTGAGTCAAAGTGATCTCGATAACGACGATGTAAATGGGTGCGTGAGTACTAAAACTGAATCGTTAGGGGTCACTACACACACTTCACTTAGCGACTCAGGCACAGATGGCCTCCCTGATATCCATACCTTGTATGCTAAAACTCTTAAAAAAGGCACTAGACTGGAGAAGACCATTAGAGACCTGACTAAGAAATTAGATGATCTAAGTCTTATTGTGAAGTTGAATGCTGAAGAGTACACTAACCAGTGTCTGACTCATCAATCTGAAATTGAAACTCTTGATCAAAAATTAAAAGAATTGACTAAAACTAATGAAACCATGGAAATGAAATATAAGGGAACATTATTAGAACTGGAGGAAGCAAAAACAAAGACAGCTACTGTTTTCAAAAAAGTTTCTAAGTTTGAAAACAATTCAAATTGTTTTACTAACTTTGTTGTTGACTCCAAGACCAATTCTGATGATAGAACCGGTATTGGATTTTGCCCTAAGAACAAACCACAAACTACAAATCTTGAACCTATTAAGTTTGTGTCTGGGGGCAAAAGACCAATTGAAACATGTCCAGACTTTCATTTTATTAAAAAAGAATTTGATCAAAAGCAACAACAGAAAGACATTGGAGAGTCTAGTAATTCTAAGGCTGAGACTGCACTTAAGACTAAATACGTCTGTCCTTTGATCAGAAAGGCTGATTCTACCTATAAGACCATACCTCCTAGGAATAGGACTTCTGAACAGAATGCTGTTAAGCCCATCTTTAGAAGTTTTCCTAAGGAAATTCATCCCTCAAGCAATCAATATTGCTCCTACTGTGACATTTATGGTCATTCCTTTGAAGGTTGTTATGCTAGGCGTCTAAACACCCGTGTGTACAACACTTCTGTCTACAAGAACTTTAACTATTCTAGGCAAAATCGTAACAATTATGTCCTTCCAAGACAACCTGATAAGAACTCTAACTACAGAAATAGAAAGACCAAAACTAAGAGTTCATTTAAGAGAAAGGATCCCAGAAACTTTCCTAAACCAAAAGCTCAAATTTTTCACAATAATCAGTTTGCTGCTCCAAATGTTTTTCGACAAAAGCTGTGTCTCGAAAATTTTATTAAATGAGGGCAAACTTGCGCAAAATTAAAACTAGAGCTATTTGGGTTAGAAAAGATGATCTTTTACCCCAAATGAAGTGTAACATTGTCATCACTGCTCTAAAAGCTGAACACACTTCATCTGGTTGGTATTTAGATTCAGGATGTTCCAAACATATGACAGGAGATGAAACCAAACTTTTAAACAAAACCAGATTTGCTGGTGGGAAAGTAGTTTTTGGTGACGGAGTTTCATCTCAGATCATAGGTAAAGGAACCCTAAAAGAAGAAGGAATGCCTGTTCTCGAAAATGTTCTATTAGTTAAAGGCCTTAAAGCCAATCTCCTAAGTATATCACAATTTTGTGACTCTGACCATACAGTCACCTTTTCAAAGAACAATTGTAAAATTCTAAATGATAAAGGTGAGTGCATTATTACAGGATTTAGAACACCTGACAATTGCTATGCTGTCAAGACTAATTCTGAAACCTGTAGCATTGTCAGAATGGATGACAATGAAATCTGGCATAATCGTATGGGTCACCTAAGTTATGATATCCTTGGTAGATTGTCTAGTCAAGAGATTGTTAGAGGAATTCCTAAAATTAAACCTATTTCAAGTGTTGTCTGTGGTCATTGCCAGGAAGGAAAAATAGTTAAGACTTCACATAAAAAGGTTAAAGACATTCTCACCTCAAGACCTTTAGATCTCATCCATATGGACCTTATTGGTCCCTCTAGAACTGTTAGTCTTTGTGGACACAGTTATATCCTTGTCATGGTTGATGATTTCACACGATTCACTTGGGTTGCCTTCTTGAAACATAAATCTGACACGTTTCAGAATTTTTTGAAAATTCTTTTAAGAATTGAAAATGAGAAGGACACACAAGTCAATCGCATTCGTAGTGATAGAGGGGGAGAGTTCATAGACACATGAATAGTTGAATATTGTGACTACAACGGTTACAAACATGAATTTAGTGCCCCTAAAACTCCTCAGCAGAATGGTATTGCTGAAAGGAAAAACCGAACTCTTCAAGAGATGGCACGTGTCATGTTGCATGCCAAATCTCTACCTAAATACTTCTGGGTAGAATCTATTAGAACTGCCTGTCATATCACTAATAGGGTTTACCTTAGGAAAAACTCTAAACAAACCCCTTATGAGTTGTGGTACGGTAAGAAGCCTAATCTGAAATACCTAAGAACCTTTGGAAGTCAGTGTTATGTCTGTAAAGATAGAGAACATCTGTCTAAATTCGAAACTCGTGGTGATAAAGCCATCTTCTTAGGATACTCTCCAAATAATCGTGCTTATCGTATATACAATCTGTGTACTAAGGCTCTTATGGAATCGATAAATGTAATTTTAAGCGACACTATTGTCGAAAATAAGATATCTGAATCACCTATTGTGGTTGAATCTGAAAATGATTTCAAAACTGATTCACCAAAAATAGATGACTCATTACCTATAGAGAGTCCAGAAGTACCTGGCTGGGTCTCTAAAGATCATCCCATTGACAACGTGGTCGGTAATCCTAATGAGCCAGTTCGTACTAGATCCCAGTTAAGAAATTATGCTAATTATGCATGTTTCGTCTCCCTTGTGGAACCGAAAAATGTTAATGAAGAATTGAATGACACACACTGGATTTCTACTATTCAGGAAGAACTTTTACAATTCGTCATTCACGATGTCTGGTATCTTGTACCTCGGCCTCAAAACAAAAATGTTATTGGAACACGTTGGATTTTCAAGAACAAATCTGATGAAAATGGGGTAATCCTTAGAAACAAAGCTAGACTAGTTGCTCAAGGCTACTCTCAAATAGAAGGGATAGATTTTAGTGAGACTTTTGCTCCTGTCACTCGTCTTGAATCTGTTCGACTTCTTTTCGCCATAGCGTGTCACTTAAAATTCACACTTTATCAAATGGACGTCAAATCTGCTTTCCTAAATGGAATTCTGTCCGAAGAAACGTATGTAGAACAACCCAAAGGGTTCATTGACCCTAAATACCCTAACCATGTCTTTCGTCTAAAAAAGGCTCTGTATGGCTTAAAACAAGCTCCTCGAGCTTGGTATGAACGCCTTTCCAACTTTTTGTTGGATAAGGGTTTTAAGAGAGGAGGAAATGACCAGACTCTCTTTGTCAAACATTTTGACAAAAACATTATTATAGCCCAAGTCTATGTAGACGACATCATTTTCGGGTCAACTTCAAACTCTGAAGTTAAATCTTTTTCTGCTATTATGCATAAGGAGTTTCACATGTCCCTTATGGGGGAGCTACAACTTTTCTTAGGATTTCAAGTGAAACAGAATTCTGATGGTCTATTTGTCTCTCAAACTAAGTATGCCTTAGACCTTGTTAAGAAATTTGGCTTAAAGAATGCTAAAGTTGCCAAAACACCTATGAGTACTACCAATAAATTGAGCAAAGATGAAAATGGTAAGTCAGTTGATTTCACACTCTATCGTAGTATGATTAGTAGCCTACTCTATCTAACTGCCTCATGACCAGACATAATGTATGCTGTATATCTGTGTGCTCGTTACCAGAATAACCCTAAAGAGAGCCATTTATTGTGTGTAAAACGTATAATAAAGTACATAAAAGGCACTCTCAATCTTGGACTTAGGTATACTAACGATACCTGTAGCACCATCATAGGGTATACTGATGCTGATTGGGCCGGTTGTACTGATGATAGTAAAAGTACATCAGGTGCCTGTTATTATGTCGGCAATAATTTAGTTGGCTGGAGTAGTAAAAAACAGAATTGCACATCTTTATCTACGGTTGAGTCCGAATATATAGCAGCAGGCAGTTGCTGTGCTCAATTATTATGGATAAAACAGATGTTAAGCGATTATGGGATTAAAGAAGATCAATTACAATTGTATTGTGACAATTAAAGCGCCATTAACATATCTAAAAACCCGGTTCAACACTCGCGAACTAAGCATATTAAAATAATGCATCATTTTATACGCGAACTTGTTGAAACTAAGGAATTAGAAATTCATTACCTGCCTACTGATCTGCAACTTGCAGACATGTTCACTAAACCTCTAGACTATAACAGATTTCTGTATTTGCGAAATTCTATAGGCATGGTATGCGCTGATTAAACTCTTAAGACCTTAAGTTTTACCCTTTGTCCATTTGAGACAAAATGGGGGAGAAATTTGAGTTTTATGAGTTCAATATTTTGTTCACATTTCATCTAAACTACTTGATCTTAGTGTGTATATTTGCAGGAATCTCTTCTACTGATTGTCTACCATTTCTAGTGTAAAAATTTGTAAATAGTTGAGTTATGTAATTTTTGACTTTCTAGGAAATGGGTAGATAGTATCTTTTGTATAGGACTAGGTTTTATTTTTTTTGGGTTCCCTACGAGTTTTAAGCTAACTCAAAGGAGATTTTGTCTCATATTTCCAAAGGGGGAGATTGAAGCACCTTATACCTTTGACTTACTTAAGTCTATACTGTATAAGTGTTCAACTAGTTTGGAAATAGTGACAAAATTGGTTGTCCATCCTAGAATCCAAAAAGCCTCAGATCTTATCTCTCTAATCCTCTTCAATGATCCATGAAGGTATAAATTGAATCACACTACACACAATTAGAAGTGCATACATGTGTTCATATTGCTTAAAATTGAGTGTGTGTTTAATTCCCCTTGAATTGGAGCTTTAATAATTTTTTGGGAATTTTTAAATAATTTTTAAACCTTTCTAAACATTTTTAAACATTTTTTTAATAAATGTTTTTATTAATAAAATGGGATTATATAATTTGTAGGGTTAATATTCTATTTTGGAAACTTCTGTTTTCATTAAAAAGTTTGGTTGGGTAGGATCTCAAAGCGTTAGAGACTTCAGGGTGATGTTTTGTATTTAATTTGACGCGTGTGTGAGGGCCTCTCATATGTCAACATTTGTCATCCCCTTAATGCGTCAATGTGTGTTTGTTGTGTGAGAGGATAGCTTGGTTCATTACTGATCGTTGGATCATTTCTAATCGAGGGTCTGCATGTGTTCTTAGTTAATCCCGGTGCTACCCATATGAACCAATCACAATCCTTTTAATCACCGCTGTTTTATAACCCTTGGATCAAGTCAAACTCTGCAAGACTTGATCTTAGCCCTTGATTTCCCTCGAATATCCAGAACCTTCCCTCAGCCCTATAAATACCCTCCACTTCTCAGCCTTAGAAGACTTTTGGGCATTCGTCTTTCTGAGAGAAAAAAATAAGAGAGAAGTGAGAGGGAAGAGAGAAGTGAGAGAAGAGAGAGAAAGGAAACTTTGTTAGCCCAAAACCAAGCCCTAACCCTAAACACTTCATCTTTCTGAAACAAACCTTCGTATACACTTAACCCTAAACACATTCTGAGTGTTTGAGAGAGAGAGTGGTTTGTTATTTTGAAGCTGTAACCTGCTTGGCTTTGATCTTGTTCACAACTTAAACTTTAGAGTGATGATCGTATTTCTTTTTCCATAGAAACGTTAGATCTATACTCTGCATGTTACATTTTCACTAGATCTGCATATTTTCTACTTGATTTAAGAAAATCTTTACTGATTTGATTTTGAAAATGTTTTATAGTTTCTGTTTTTACAAAACTTAACCTTGACCTAGTTGGATTCACACTTGGAGATTTTCAATCTCACAAATGTTTTCAAAAAGAGATTGATTAAGATCTTGTCCAATTTTGAAGCGAGATATTCGTGGAATCTGGGTTATATTAAAGGTCAATAAGGTTTTTAGTTTTGTAAGAAAGAAAGAAAACAAAATCACTGCATATAGACTTTATATGTAATTTACTAGGACTGTCTATAAATCTAAGTGTGTGTGAGTTCATGCATGTGAATAGGAATCACTTCACAAACACTTAACACACTACTACACTGGAAGTGTTGTGTATAAGATCAGAGATCATTGAGTCGACATAAGGAAGCTAAAGCAAAGGAAGTTAGCAAACTGGAAGAACATCATCAACAAATCAGATCTATGAGAAGTTAGAAGGACACCAAGTGGGGTATATTCCTAAACTTATAATAGGTTGATTTGTGTGCTTGCATGTTGTATTGTTTGTAACTATTATTTGTTATTAGTGGATTTTTTTTGCTTTTGTGACTTAGAAGTCACCGTGGATGTTTCCTCTGTTGGGAGAGGTTTTACCACGTTAAAATCTGTGTGTTGATTATCTTCATCTCCTCATCTCATTCTATAAGTGTGCTGAATTTTTAAAACTGCCTTAGTTTTAAAAACTGATTACACAGTCTTAATTACTCTCGTACATAAGTTTCTTTGTAAACGCATCTTGTTTATAATTTTTATTTTCAAAAGAAAAGGATTTCTCCAACAAACATTTCGGAGTTGCTTATACAGTTTAATCTTGTATTAAACGGCATTAGCAACGTTTTTCACCTACGCATAATTTAAATAAAGTATGTTACTATAACTATTCATATTTTACTAATCTGAAGTAAGAGACCTCATTGAAAGTTACTCATGTTTGAACTTACCTAATGGCACGGTTAACTTATGCCGTTGTTGTTGAATCGCACTTCGAAGTAAGTGACCATCATGCGTTGGTCCCTCCCAAACAACGAGGACATAGTAGAATCGCATATCAAATATACATGCGACCAAAACATTTTAAAAAATTGCCCCTTTCTTATTGCGATACCTCGCTTGATCAGCGGTAGGAACAAAGTAGATTTGTGGGAACGTCAATTTCACCAACGAAATCCTAAATGGGTTGAATTGAATTTAATAATGGGAAAGTCATGCGTAAATGAATAAAAGTAATAAATGAAACCATCCTAACCTCGAAGTAATGATACGGTGGTAGGTCCTTGCCGTTGTCGTAAGGGGAGTTCATTGGACTTGCATTAGTAACTAGATCATTGAACAAGTCAAGGCATACTCGTAAAACTCTATGGAAGTAGTAACTAATGGTTTGACCAGATCTAAAGAAAGTCAACGACTTGGAAACATATCGATCATCATATCCAACGATATTAAGGAACATTGCGACTTGTTCCTCAACCTTAACTAATCGATTGTCACTTACTCCATACGTGAGTAACCTAGTACAAATTTATTTAAATGAGCCAATGTACATCCGTAGTTTTTCTTGGTATACCAGATCATTCATTTTAAATATTCGATATAATGTTATTTCTCGACCAGCGTCTGAATTCCTATGGAGAGCCCTACATAGGATATAGTCGCGACTCCTCATATATTGGAAAATTACAATTGCTCACATCACCAGGGTTTAGAATAACCCTCGTTGTTGTCACATGTGCTTTGAGCCAATGCTCGACATTGTGTTAGTGAATTCGTATGTCAACCAAAATAAATTAAACTTGTATGCCCAATTCAGGGTTTTTGACCAAAACATATTTTTTTATGATTATGGAAAAATGATCTTATTAATTCAATAATAAAGAACATCATTTAAAAAATAAAAACATAGAAGGAAGTAAATTTGTACCTAATAAGAAGCTTTCTGAGGAATTTGATTCCGAACACAACTATTTTTCACACAAGATCATAAAACATAATTCAATATATTTGTGGGAATAAATGGAAAAAAGGGAAAAATACAACTAATATTTCTCCTTTTTTTGTTCATATTCCCCATTTTAATGTTCCCTAATTTAATATGCCCCATTTCAGCAAGTACATAAGACTATGGTTTTAAACCAAATAATGGAAAAAAACTTAAAACTCAGCATAAAATAACATGGATCCAAAAGTATTTTATTAATAACACAAACATTTTATTTATAAAATAAAAACATTTATTTATGAACATTATATTTATAACAAAAACATTTTATTTATAAAATAAAAACTCTTCAGCATAAAAAACATGTACCCGAAAATGTTTTAATGGATAAAAAACAGAGAGAGATGGTATGATATCACAAAAACAAACATCCATCCATAAATGAAGAAGAAAAATCCATTCATAAACAAAGCAGACATGAAAAAAAACGCAGCAGAAGTTAATGGATCCAAAAACGATACCACAAAATTGAAGTAAAAAAAATCCATGCATAATTAAAGCTTTAATGGAAAAGAAAAAAAAAAGAGAAAAATGGTGGTAAGGTTACCTCTACACTTATAGATGTGTGTGTTGAAGATGTGGTTGATTTTGTCATAAATGGAGGATTTATGAAATGCAACAGGTTCTCCTCTCCCATCAATTTAATTTATCCATATGCTCTCATCAAATCACCTCGGTCGAAACGTTTGTCGGATAAAATTTTCCCAGCCATTCATTTCTTTGTGTGTGTGGGTGGGTGGGGGGGGGGGGGGGGGGGGGCAAAGAAACCAATTCCACAAAAAACGAGCAAAAGGGGCCACGTGAGGGGATTTAGGGAATTCATTTCCAGGGCAAATTTGACAAATCAAACGACACAAAAGTTAGAATTTAGGGGGGACTTGGAGATTTGCCAAGGCAAATAGATCCTATCAAACAGGGCCTAAATATACCTTTAGTACCTCTACAAGGTAATTATTTCAAATAAATCCTAAATTTTTACCAAATTACCAAAATACTCCTAAAGAAAGAATTAAGTTAACTTACACTTTTATATACCAATTAAAACCTAACTTTCACTCAAAGCTTAACCAAATGACTTATATTTTCTAGGAATGTCAAAACCAAATCTATTAGGTTTGAATAATTGCACACAAGCCCCTAAACTTTTATAAAGAAACTTAAAAGTCCTTAATTCTATACAAAAACTATCCAAGGACCTAAACCAAAACCCAAACTTATTTAAACTTACTCCCCTGCTGACATGGGCCCAACTAGACTGCCAACATGGCATGTGCCATGTGGAGTACCATGGCCACCCATTTTCCATCCAAATAAGCTTTGATGAAACTTATGCAAACTCAACTCCATCTTCGCCTACAAAACCATCAATCAAATCCTCCCCACGAACCCTATAAATACCCTCATTCACCTCAGTAAAAACTCATCTTCGTTGAGAGCTTTTCTAATGTAATTTTTTTAGAGATTTTGCATTTCTATTTTTTTATGCATAAATGTTTGTTTCTTCAATTTGGTTATGTTTCTGCATTTATATATAATAGAATTATATGTTTATATGTGTTAGTTAGTGTGTATATGCACTAAAATAGCTTAAAAACCAGAAAAATCCATTTAAACTTGACCTTCAATGGTGGATTCTGCTTCCTTGACTTTGAACCAGCTTTCAAAGTGAGGTACGTTGAGCTTAGGTTCTCAGGAACCTAGGTACAAGGTTTAATTGAACCAAGAATAGGCTTTGATACTTCAAATCAAAGCTTGAAGTTTTTGGGCCTGAAATTTTCAGAAAACAAATTCAGGAGTTTTACTCGACCAAAATCCCTCAAACCCGGCTTGTTTTTGCTACATTTTCAACATAAAGAAAAACCCTTATAATGTCAGAATGATAATCATAGCTTTCAGTCACTTATGTTAGTTAAATTTTTATCGTTTTTGCAGTTACTCAATAACTCAATTTAACCCACCAAAATTCTTGAAACCAATATGGTTGGATTCCTTTTCAAAAGTTATGAATTTTTTATTCAAGTACCAACTCAAATGGATGCCTAAAAAGTATCAAATTTAAGGTCAAAGTTTCAAAACCCTAAAGTCAAATACTCGAAGGTTGAAAATGAGTGGGTGACACGCGGGCGAGTGAGGGTCAAACCAGGCGCGTAAATTGTTTGACTTAGCGTGTGAGGGTGCGTCTACAATCAGAAAAATATGATTTTTTCCAAAAATTATATTTTTTAACTCTGAACAAAATGGTATATTACATAACCCTGTTTGAATCCCTGAAAATCATTTTCTATAGAAAACCAGTTTTAAAGTTTAAACTCATTTTTCAATTACACACATAACCCCCTGACCAATTTTTTAAGTATTTCAAAACACCTCCAAACTTTTTCTATGAATTCTTTAGTCCAAATAAAACTATTTTGTCTCTTGCGCCAAATCCAAATCCAAATCCAAATTGGAATAAAGAAAAACAAATTTTAAAAACTATTCAAAATTATATATTATACCCTTCTAGCTATTCTTACACTAAAACATCTTACAATTTAGTATCATACTGCATCATATAAGCATTCTTTTAGGCCTATCTGACCTACTTATACTCTCTATGATTTCAGACTATACAGTCAACCCCAATGAATTAGACGCATAAACCCGAAATTCAAAAATTCAAAGAAGGTGATTTTGATTTCAGTATTAAATAAATTGAGGTTATGTCATTCAAAATTACTGATTGTTATATCACTCTATGATAATTTTAAACTCAAGTTTCAATTACGAACTTATTTGTGTAGTTCATATTGACTCTGTGTATTGATTCTCTCGATATAATAGTCATTCCTAATTGTGGTATAGCCCTGCAACCTACTACAATAATTGAGGTATAACCTGCAATTTATGACTATTGTCAGTGAATCCCTTACTAGCATACCTTACAATTTAGGGATTATACCCCGGTATACCTTGGCTGTTCTAATTGGCATGTAGGACTTCGATGTTGAGTGCCTAGTTTTTATTTTCTACATAAGTATGAGTGTCACTCTAACTAAGTGTGCCAAGCCTTTATTATTATTATTATTCGCTAACAATTTTGGGATTGCCTGTCCAAGTGTATGATATGTTTTGGACGATATTGTAATGGTATGTCTATGCATTTAAATCCCATATAATCAATAATTTATGGGTTATCTTGTTATAGCCTGCACCCTTATCTTATTAACTTGATACACAACTTATCTGGTTACACTCCACTATAGTATTCATTTAATATCATTAGACTCCAGTATACCCTTGACAGTTCTATGATATTTCAGTTTGTCGCCAGTTTTTTATAATATCTATATTAAATCCAGTTACTCTTTAATAATACATTTTCTCCCCTACCTTGTATAAAAATAAAATTTATCTACTTAGCATGTGTGCTAAATTACTTTTCTTCTTGATGGATGACAAACCGGAGGAAGATGAGATACCTCCCGCACATTTGTATTTTTTATTCTATATTACCTCAAAATACCATTTCAATTACGTACGTATGAATAGTAGCAGGCAAGGATGGTAGTCCTCTTTGGAATATCTACACCGCAACTTATCAACTCTTATGATTCTCGAATATTTTTTACAAGTTTTACCTTATATATGGCATGTACGGATAATTACGTATTTTCGTTTATTTTAAGACTCAACTATGTAATGAGATTCTAGACATCCCCAATAATAAAAATCTTTTAATTTTTGTTTCCTATAATTAATTTGTTATATTTATTTTACTATTTACTTATCATTAGAAACATAGAATTTATGAATGCGACACAACAGGACGAGATAAGGTGATAAAGGGTCACCCTGTCTAAGACTCCTTTTCAGCAGCGATGTGCCCCTTAGGCTCTCCATGAATAAGAATCGACAAAGAGACCGAAGAAACACAATTCATAATCAAGCTAACCCATATATCACAGAAACCTTATTTAACCATAATCTTTTTGAGGAAAGACCAATTCACCCTGTCATGAGCTTCACACAAGTCTAATTTTAAGGCGAAACCACCTTTGTCCCCCTTTTTTCTTTTATTATGAGAATGGTTTAATTCAAAGGCTGATAAGTCGACCAGGTACAAAAGAGTTTTGATTTTTCGAGATAATAAAGTACGAAACTCGCTTTAGCCTATTAGCCAAAACCTTTGAAATAATTTTATATATTACATTGTAGAGGCTAATAAGTTGAAATTGAGGCATAAGTTTTGGATTTTTTTTTATCTTATGAAATAAGGTAAGAAAAGTGTGACTGGTGAAGTGCTGAGGCTTTGAGTTAGTCAGCGCATCAAGGACAAAACAAGTAACCAATGTCCCAACATTATGCTTGTATTTTTGGAAGAAAAAATCTGGGACCTAGAGATTTAGGGGGGAATTGTTTAAGAGCACATGTTACCTCAGCATAAACTAAAAAATGAGCATGTCATTCATCTGATTCGAAACGCGACTACTAATTCCATTAATGATATACATTTGGGCATCCTGGTGAGTAGTATCTTCTTTAAATAACTCCGTGAAATAATCCATCGCACATCTAATAATATCGTCATTCTCCGTAACACACAATCCATTATTGTCGGTTAACTCACCAATAGAATTTGAATTTCTTCTATGAGAGGCCTTACATAGAAGAACTTTGTGTTTATTTTCCCTTTTTTTAGCCAATCCACTTTCCACCTTTGCTTCCAAGACATCTCTTCCACCTTTAGAAGAAGGTTGATTTCAACCTCCATGGATTTTATTACCCTGGTTCTCTCCTCAGAGACAATCTGTTATCGCCACTAAGAGATAGACTCTCTCTTCTCTTTTAGGGTTTTTGAAATGCTACCATACTTCTTTCGGGCCCAATTTTTTAGCCTGCTCTCGCACGACTTTAGCTTCTCAGTAACCCCCTATGCTCATTCTCTCACTCCTTTTAAATGATTGCATTTAAGTTCTTTAGGATAAAAAAAAATCACATTACAACTGAATTTGTGATTAAGATTAAAAAATATGTTATATATGTATTAGGAATTCAGTCATATGATTTTCAAGTGAGATTTTATCTTAATCTAAATAGAGGTTGTTTCTAAGGGCACCACAACTTTTACTTCAAAATACCACAAGGAAACAAAAAGGATTTTTTGCTAAGGGCTACCAAATCATATATATATTTTTTACACATTATTTTCAACACAATTTACCATGCATTCTCTCTCTACACTACACTCAAAACTCTTCCTTTATATTCTTCACAAAAGTCAAGAACTTTTTCTCCATTAATCCAAAGAACCATCTTCAACCAACCACCTTCAACATTATTAAATAACTAGAATTTGTTATTTAAATGTTCAAATATCAATGGATATTCTCCAAAAGACAATGACAACACCTCAAAAGCAAATTAAAACTCCCAAATTACATTTTTTTAAGTAAACTTATATATATATATATATATATATGCTTATTCATAAGGATTGAAAATATATATATGCTTAGAGGTGTGACTATCCCACTGGTCGGGGCTGGGCCCTCGAAGAAGATGATAATTTTAGGGGTGACTATCCGAATCAAAATTTTTTTTTTTTTAAGAAAAGTTTCATTCGGGATAATTATGCCGAATGGAATGCATATATTCAGAATGATTATGTCGAATTAACTGCATATATTCGGGGTGATTATACTGAATGATATGTATATATATTTTTTTCGTTGAAAAGTCGCATTCGGGGTAATTGTACCGAATGAAATGCATATATTCAGGATATTTATGCCGAATTAAACACATATACTCGGGGTAATTATACCGAATAATGTTTAAATTCAATTTTTCATACTATATTTGGTTCGAGGCAAATATGACGAAATTTTGTACGCTAAAGTTTGTTGATTATGTGATGTCTTCTCAACATATGAGGAATATTAAAAGTTCTTTGCACAAAAAATTAATACATTATTGTTGTTCAACATATTTTTAATAGGTTTAACATGTTTTTCAAGGGTTAACATATTTTTCATAATGAATAATATATCAAACAATGTGTATTATATATGTTTTGATGACTATAATCTTGCTTGTATAGTGTTGAATGGTTATTTGATGAAGATCTTTGAAGCTTTGGAGGTTTAGATAATGGGATTTAGAGGTGTGCACAAACACGAATGGACCGAAAAAACTGAACCGAACCGAACCCACTTATGCAGATTTTTTAAATTCGTTTTTAATTCGGTCTTCAAATATAGAGGGCCGCATTATTCGAGTTGGTCTCGATCCTGGGTCTTAAAAAATGAGTTTGGACCGGATCGGACCGCTTTTATATATATATATTAATTTACTATCTATACTTATTTTTCACCCACACAAATACACGCATACTCACATTTAGATCTGATTTGAACCACCAACTTGGATATTATTTGCTCTATTACTTTGGATATTATTTGCTCTAATTTGATGCCTCTAGATCTAATCTAAACCCCCATATTGGATTTTGTTGCCTTTAGTATGCGACATGCCATTTGGATTTTGTTGCCTTTAGTATGCGACATGCCATTTGGATTTGCAGAGTTTCATTATTTTAGTTTATAGAGTTTTATTACAGTGTTTAGATACATTGTTTAGTTACATTGGAAGTGTTTTTTTTTAAGTGCTGTTTTTTAAAGAAAGTGCTGTTTTTGAGATTTTAAGTGCTGTTTTTTTAATTTTTAATTTTTTTATGAGGTGCTGTTTTTAATTAAATAAACATGTCCTATTTTTTTAAAAAGAAAAACACTTTTTTTTTTTTAAATTAAAAAAAAGGTGATGTTTTTTAATAATGTGCCTTTTTTTTTTTGTAAAATGTGCTATTTCTTTTATAAAATGCTAGTTTATAAAAAATGTGTTGTTTTCAATAAAAAAATGTGTTGTTTTTAATAAAAAAAATGGATCGAATAGGACCGAGACCGAACACGGACCGCTTGAAAATCGAATAGGACCGAGACCGATTATTCCGGTCCGGTCTCGATCCATAATCTTCTAGGACCGATTAATACGGTTCGATCTCAAAAATAGCTCAAAATCGGACCGGATCGGACCGCGAACACCCTTAATGGGATTAATTTGTAGTTAAAGTTGAGAGGTTTTGAAATTGAAAGGTTGAGAAGTTGAGAGGTTTGAATGTGTAAAGAGAAGAAGAGAAAGCGAATAAATGATTTTTTATCTTTAAATATGTAATAGTCCTTTAATAATATTTCAAAATAACTATTAAAGCTAAGGGATATTTTATAATAAAAAAATAATAATACTTTAAAATATTATTTAAAGTATCCTTAAAAACACCCTAAATAAATAATCATAAAGAAGACTGGCCAAATAAATTTTGGATGGCGGGCCGACACCTTGGTACCGTTTGTAAGGATGATATGTACTGAAAGTGTAAAAGGGCAGAAAGAAAAGATAGCAGGTGATGTTAGAATGATGTGGCACCAAAATCCCCCAGCTCTTGAAAGTCGGTTGTCACCGCTATCTCGGAGACTTTTAAAGTATGCGTGCGGGTCTAATAATTCCCAATCCAACATGTTAATATTTTTATATTAAATAATCATATTTTTACAGAAAGTTTGATCATTTATTTTAAATAAATCCATTATTCTACACTAAAAACAAGAAGAGATAACAACTGGGTATGACATGATTAAATTGGCAAAACAAAAGCTGACCATAAGATGACAGGACTCTGGCTGGATTTCGTATTAAATAATGTAGCATGTGACGACTGTCACCCTCCTTTTTATTTGCTTCTAAGATTTCGTTTCCAAAATGTACGAAGATAACATCTTATAAATCAAGTTGCAAAAACTAATAATAAAAAATATCAATGTATAAATTTTAAATAAGAATACTACTTCTTGACTCCATACAAAAAACATATGCACCCCAATATTGTCTCGTTGCCAACATATAGAAGTACGGTTTCATGTTCACACCAGTCACTAAAATGTTTCTAATAAATTACAGAAGGACGGGTTTACCTCATCTCTGTTACATTTTCACCGAATTTCAGACAATAAACATGTGGATGTATAATTAGCGGTGTGCAAAAAATCGATCAAATCGATAAAATCGAGTCGAATCGAAAATTTTCAGGCCAAGTTTTTTTAAGGGTCAGGTCGGTTTGATCAGGTATAAAACCGAAGGGGTCGGTTCGGTTCTCGATTTTGGCATAAAAAAACCAATTTTGAACCAAACCGAACCGAATTAATTTTTATACTTTTTAATTTTATATTATATTTATATTAGTGTTAGCATATTATATTATATTTTATAATTTTATATTTATATTAGGTATTAAAAAAATATTTTTTATTAAAATAAATGAAAAAATCGAACCGGCCCTGTCAAAAACCGATGGGCAAACCGAACCGGACCTGTCAAAAATCGACCCTGTTCGGTTCGGTTCTTCAACAGTTTCGGTTCGGTTCGGTTCGGTTCTTCTCCTCCAAAAACCGACATGGTCGGTTCGGCTTAAAAAATCCAGCCAAAATCGAACCGACCGACCCGTACACACCCCTATGTATAAAATGTGTAAATGCTAAATAATGACTAGGTGGGGATTTAAGTGTTAAAAAATGTTGTGTTTTTACATAAATTGTTTTATGATCAAATTAATATTGGTTAATTTTGAGGCATTATAAAAGTACGACTCACACTTCAAATGTGATGGAACCAAGTACGTACGTGTTCCTTATAGCAAGACGGGTACGTGATATATTCATTTGATAAAAACAGACAAATGATGAATGGCAAGACGGGTTACGTCAAACATTCGACTCGATCATCTTCTTCGTTTACAAGTTATTTTTTATTTATTATTAATCTTATTATTTATTGCATAAATATGATTTATATCATATTTTAATTGGATAAAACCAAAAATTATATATTTTAGATAACAATGTTAAGACAAAAGGATTATCGGTGGTGTTTGTTTCTAAACAAGACAATTGTAATTACGTTTTCCTTCTTATTGTAAAAAAAAGTTAGTCTTCAAATTTCGAAGGAAATGGTTTTATATATATAATGAGTGCCATAACTTTAAAAAGATTACTCGTATATGTAATATCTGTAAATGCAATGGCACACATAAAGGGATGAAAATGTCAGAATTGGATTGATATTACAATTGTGAAACCGACGGTTTAAATATTTTGCTATTAGCAAAAGAAAACTATATTTCCTTTGGGGTAAAATGTCATACCAGCGAAAGACAATTTTTACAATGGCCATGATATGGATTTCCTTACATATATAACAAATTGAAAGACAATGATGGCTTTTGAATATATTCTTATGGGATGAGGTCACTGGCAAACTTTTAAGAATGGAGAATATAAAAAAGTTTTAAATAACATTGATTTCTTCACTCCACCAATCCAATCATTTATCTTTAACTTGGATGGCACTTTCAATTAGTTTTGTGCAGTGCAAAGGGATTTCAATCACCAATTTTGCACCACAATTTTCAAATGGTATCGAAAACAGTTTAGACTACTATAAGTTTGAAAATGGATGGTCGGATTGAATTCTACAGTAAGAAAATATTCGTAAAGACCTTCTGCATAAAAGAAACATATTTAAGGTATATGAAACAATTTAACTGATGTGACCAAAGATGCGGTTTAACGGAAACACACATATTTATTTGTCCAATACTGGATTTATGATTGAACTTCAGGTCTTATGTCGGTGTATGCATATATATACATATCGGATATTGTTCATTTTAATAGTTGGCAATGATAGTAATATTTTATTATTGAAATATAATCGGATATTGTTTATGCAATTGAATTATTTCATTATTGCAATAATATTTATTGTCGGTACCAATGCATTTGTGTAGATGCGTAATGTGGCTACTAAAATGGTTCGTTTTGTATTGCGGTCCAAGAAGGCGTTTTGTGCCATCGTGATACAAATATTTGCATGTGCTTAATATGTTGTTGCATTTAAAGATTTGGATACGTGTCTAAAACATGTCAAAATTTGATCACACATTTTGTGATGTTTATAAGTTTTTGAAATGACACGATACACATAGTAATGGGACAATAATATATGTGATGATATTATGGTCTCTTGTGTGGTTACATGCACACGTGTTATAGTATTATTTTAGTGTCATTACATAATTTTTTGGGTTATTCCATTAGATCACATTTAGTGAAACATGATGACATAATTAGTTATTCATTGATGTATTGTACACTAAATTAAATGAGATTACATGGACGAACATGTGATATATTTAGTTACATGAATCGAGTTGCATTCCATTCATAATTATAATATTTAATTATTATGATAATTCTTGTAACCTCGATATTATATTTAAATTCGTTTTAATCTCCCGTGTCAATAAAAAAGTATAATTCACTATCCATTAATGTTGGTGTGTATGTTAAACATTGCAATGCATGCATTATTTTGACTCTTAGAGATATAAATATGCACTATTATTTAAAACAAAGTGAACCAACATGTTGGAAATTTGAGAATATTAAATTCACGCATAATGAATTAAAAAGTGTTATAGGTTAGGAATTTAATATGTATGCATAATTTTATGTAGTTGATGCCATATTGTGGCATCTGATGTCCTGTAATGAAAATTGAGGTGTGTACTGATATACTATTCTTACGTGTAGAAGTCTATTGGATATTTGTGTCATGATTGTATATCATTAACCATATATTTAAATATCATATTTATAATACAAGTTTTAATTTGTAGAAGTGAGCCTTTCACTCTCAATTTTGTGAGACACTTTTACCAAAATATCATTGAAAAGTGTTAAACATTATGTTTCATGAAGTATCACATTTTTATGTAACATTCAATTGATATTAACATTGAGAAAAAATAATACAATTTGTATTGATATCGTGGTGCTCCTTTTTCCATGACGAAAGACTTGAAAGAGTGGATTTGATTAATTTCATTATGTTACTCCACTTCATTATATTGAGTTTAACAAACTGTCTACATGAAAAAATATACGACAAACAAGAAACACCATGAATGGTTGGTCCTACATTCTCAATGAATTGGCCACTATATTCAATATTATAAAATGCGATGAAGATGGCAAAATATATGAGAATCTTTAGTTGATATAAAGTGATATATTCCTTTTCATAATGTCTAAATTTATTTTGGAAGAATTTTATACTTTCAATAAATGCGTTTGTCTATGTGATTGTCGAATGTGGTCTTGAATGAAGAAAAATCAGTGTGGTGTGATTATAGATCTATTTATTGGATTTATGATACAACATTTAAAATCAAGCGGTTTAACGACTGCTTTAAAGATGGTATAGAATTAAATCATAAATCTACTGAAATGATCAAGGGATTCAGAACCGAGTGGTTTCACGACTGCTTTAAAGAAGGTAGAATCAAATTATACTCTGATTGGAGACTTTGGCGTAATCTCAAGATTCCACCAAATTACATATTTTATATTATGATAATTTTAAAGTCCATAATCATAGATTGTAATACCCCATGATTTTAGGACTGGAAATTTATTTATTTTTGGGAGAAATAGTACTTATTTAAATTGGAGAATTTTAATTTGGCAATTGAGGTCAAATTTGAGGATGTTAGAAAGTAGTTCGGATGATGATTCTGAGTGTGTGGCTGATTCCGGATGGGTCGAGATAGTCGAAATGACTGCACTTGGCTCTTATTGGAGTTCCGAAATATTTTAAGTTCGTTTGACTCGAATTAGAGTAACCGAGTCATTTAAAGTGTGTATTATCATTTAAAGTTGGGTATTTTGGAGATAAGGATTAAAAAGCCTACGGGAGATGACAACCTCATTTGTGATATTGAGAGAAAGCCCTATAGAGAGAGAGAGAGAAGAGGAAAGGAAGAAGAAAAAAAGGAGAAAAAGCTTGGGGATTCCGACCAATACATGAGTTCGAGGAAGATTCAACATCCACAACTTTGAGGCAAGTGATTAAACTTGCTAAATAATTCATGTGTGTCATTTATTTCATGATTTGTGGATAAAAATTATGGAATTTGGGTTATTATGTCAAAAACCTAGATTTTTGGTTAAATCTTGTATTTGAGGTGTGGATATGTGGATTTAAGGTTTTAAATTTTATTGGGTAGAAATATAATGAGTTTGAATGTAAGAAATATTTTTGGGTTGAAGAATAATGGAGAGAAGATGATAAATGTGATTTTAGGAAATTTTGATTTTTGGAGAAAATAAGCCATTTTCGTAGCTTCTGAACGGGCCGAATCGATTCAGACCCTTTTTGAATCGATTCGGAATATTACAGAGTTACAGGTCTGAGTGACCGAATCGATTCGGACCCAAAGCCGAATCGATTCGGCCTAAGACAGGCTTAGAGGTCCTTTGGATCGAATCAATTTGAATTAGGAGCGAATCGATTCGCTCTGAGGACCGAATTGATTCGGGTTGGGCCGAATCGATTCGGAAACATGGATGTTTTGTGAGGTTTTTCTACAGTGAGTTTCGCTCCGTTCCATTTGGGTCGTATGGCCATGTTTTATTCGCAGGAATAAAGTAAAAATTTTCTTTCGGAGAGATGGCTAAGTGGTTGATAGCTCCGGTCTTGAAAATCAGTATAGTTTTGAACAAAGAACTATCGAGGGTTCGAATCCCTCTCTCTCCTTTTTTTGCTCGTTGAATCGATTTTTTTCTTTATTGGTTTTGCCCGGAAAGTATCATAACGTTATCGATTTGGAACCTTTATATATGTTATGAGAAGTATGTTTTGGAGACTTTTATGGAGTTTCACATATGATGAAATACTGGGGGCGTATTGAGTTATTTCAAGAGAGTGAAAATTGAAGATTATTGTATCGACTAGTGAGAATCCTACTACCGTCGATATTTATATTAGGAGATAATTGTGGGTCAATAAGAGAGAGGCATGAAGCGCCTAGTGATGGTGGACTTTTGGATTAAATCACAAATGTGATAACATTAATGGTTCGTATGATCAACTGAACCACAATATGAATTGGGAATGTTTTAGCATATTATCGACTAGAATAAGTTGTGTATATACTTATAGCCGGGTTAATTACTGTATGTCGGAGTATATATATATATATATAGATTGAGTGAATGTATAGACCTTGTGTGATGGTTTGCACATATGATGTGATTGCATATATATCTAGTGTGAATGATATATATATATATATATATATATATATATATATATATATATACTTATTGTGTGAGCATACCCTCCAGTGCTATCATGGGAAGTTGCATGATGTGGGTGAGGCCCCTGGCTTGAGGAGCAGGGTGCGTATAGTCCCCAGGACATAGTCGTCCATTATTTATTGCGCGTTTTTATTCTGGGTGAGAAGTATTGGGTATGATTCGTTCTCTCTTTCAGGTTCGGAACTATGACCGCTTCCTATACGTTGTGATTTATTTTTATTACCAGGGCGGTGTGATAATAGTCCGGTAGCTGGTAACCCGAGATAAAGCAAGTAATTCCTGGAAGATGATAGCATTGTGAAGTATTTTTCTATCCATAAGTGATTGGGTTTTGGATAATTACATGTACGCTAAGTGTGTTATGTGCACATGCTTGTTAGGGTTGAATGATGGTGATTTATGACTAGAGTAAAGTTATATAGACCCTAAAGGTTCGGTGCAATATCTTATTTGTGTAATTAGAGATTGTTGCTCCTAAGAAGTAGTCGAAGTTATGTGTTGGGTACCGATGGCGTAATGAATCTCAACGGCTAACATTATCAAGGAGTAGTGTATCGGGGGGTTCCTTGTTTGGATTTCGCTTTACGAGACGTCCCACGCACGAAACGCAATGCAATGTTGGGAGGAGGAGAAGTTTAGTCCTTAGTACTCGAATTTATATGTTATAGCTAAACAATGATTTATTAGAAGATAATAATTAGAGTAGTACTCTAAATAAGTAGCTGATGTTATATGCGTCGTGCACCGAGGGCGTAATGGATCCCGACGATCAACATTGTCAAGGAGTAGTGTATCGGGGGGGTTCCTTATTTGGATTTCTCTTTGTGAGACGTCCCATGCACGAAATGGTGCAATGTTGAGGGTTGAGAGAAGTTTAGTCCTTAGCATTTGGATGCTAATAACTTGTTTAAGTTAACAACTGGAATCCGATGATTTCTAGTAAGAGATATGTATATGTATATTTATATATTAACATACCCAAGACTTCTAGTAAGAGATATGTATATGTATATTTAGATGCATAAGTGGGTTAGGGTAGAATAGGAAGTTTATGATTGTGTTTTCGTTGATGGGTTACGCGAGTGTGGATTAGGCGTAGGTTAGATTGGTTTGTCCCTAGAACGTGTTGGGTAGTTATTTGAGGACTATGTACATATGTTTAGGTGCGCGCTGTAGTTGATGGATGAGTTGGATTTCCAGGAGAGTGAGACTCCACTTAAATCTTGTTATAGTGCATTTATAATTATTATGCATTTAAATGCACTTGCTAAAATATTTTCACACCTCGGGCTCTGACCCATTTATATTTTTCTCTTGTTATACATATATTGTTTTATATTTTAGGTGTTCCTTTGCAAGGACGACAATATGATGTTTTCTATCCAGTATTCGTGGAGCTGTAGAAGATGCGGACTGTTGCGGGATTTTGTTATAGCCATTTCCAATCTTTTGTAAATCTAGTTTAGGATTCGATTTGTATATCGGGTTTACACCCAAGGGTTGTGTATGTAGCACTTTTATATTTTTACTCAGGTAGTTGTACTGTCTGTGACCCAATAACATATTCGGGTATTTCCTTTAGTGTATTGCCGGAGTACTATAGAACTATTTCCTTTTATCTTAGCATGTGTGTGTACCTTCTCATGTTCAGTAGTTATTATATTGTTGGTTGGTTAATGTTGATTGTATGTTTTAATTTTTTTTGGCACCCGCTTTTTATAGTATTGGGTAGTTAACTATGTTTATTTTAGTATCGTCAGTAGATGCTGAGAATGATCCACTTGAGATTCCTGATTAATTATAGTATGGGGTTGCCCACCCTTTATTATTTTAAGCGGGGTGTCACAGGTGATATCAGAGCATCAAGTTCTAGTGTCTTTAGGATCAGTGAGGGTTTTCTACATTCTCCTGTAAGCATTCTTGATGTAGAGCCCTATTATTAGGACTGTTGTGTTCTTTACATCTATATTTTCTTCTGCGATGTGTAATCACTTGAACGGCGTTCTGATATAATTTCTCTTATTTGAGATTCCACCAAAGAGAGGTTGTCCAGGCAGGGCAAACAAGGGGGCTGAGAATATGGAACCCCAAATGCCTCAAGGGACTGTGACCATAGTCAAAGTTACCAATATTGTGGCACAAGCAGTTACTGCTGCCATTTCTGCGATGGCACATCAACCTGCAGCTCAACTAGCCCAAGCCCACCCAGGGCCATCTACGTGAGAAAGGGTACGGGAAGCTTATCGAAATGGACATCCTCCAAAATTTTCGGGGGGAGATGATGCGATGGTTGCAAGTCGTTGGAAGAAGGGTATGCAAAGGCACCTTTGAATGGCTGAATGCAGTGAGGTGCATAAGCAATTACTCACCACATTTAAATTAACGGGAGAAACTCTCCAATGGTGTAAATCAATCACCACATCGGAGCAGAGAGATGCAATGCCCATAGCAGATTTTTGGGAACACTTTGACCGAAATTATTTTCCTTCCACGATCCAGACGAAAATGAGGAGGAGATTGCTGGATGTGTCTCAAGGTGAACGAACAGTGGCCGAGTACGAAGAAGAATTTACTCGATTGGCGAATTTAGTGACCGATGAGGTACATACAGAGGAGAAGCGAATAGCAAAGTTCGTGGGAGGTTTAGAATGGAGAATTCAGTAGCATTTGTTAGGGAACCCGACGTTATTGAATTTTACCGAGGTAGTGAATGTGACATTGTTACAGTGTCAGGAATATCGTGTTCATTCGCAAGGGGGGTAAGAAATTTAGAGATGCGGGTTCATCAAGTAAGTTTGAAGAAGAAGATATCGGTGGAGCAAGATGGTATGAGCAGGATTATCAAGGGTCGCAACAACATTTTGTTCCTCAGGATGGGCAGGGAGGATTCACTGATAGATGTTTCGTTTGTAAAGAAATAGGCCATAGGAAGAGGGATTGTCCCAAAAGAGGTAGATGGCAACTTTTCGAGGAGGTTTTGGATGTGCAACCCCTACAACAAATCATAGGCCAGTTTGGGCAGGAGAACTTCGAATAGGAACCCATCGATGAAGGGATGCAGTTAGACTATGGATGTATTATGTAAATTATATTTCTCCTTTATGGTTAGGTTATGCCTTGAGGGGTATTGGGAGTGTCGCAAGTAAGATTTTAATGAGAGGTTAGTTGTCATAACCCTGTTATGTATGGAATGATCTAGAAGTGAGGAGTGAGCAAGTGGGGCACTTAGACGATATTTTTCGGAAGAATAGATTGTCTTGTGATGTGCTAGTAGAGAGTTACGACTTTGTTTTGAACGTAGGAACCTTTGAAACGCGTTGAGTAGTAACGGTGAAGCTATCATTTTATAGTTGTGTTAGACTTATGTGCTTGTAATGTTCCCGTTGTGGAAAGGCCTAGCGTATGGGAGTGTTTTGTTAGGAGGTAAAGGATTTTTCGTACTTAAGAGATTCAGGGCTTAGAGGGTTATTGTTGAGTTAGGAAGTTTAGCTCATGATTGTGCTAGTTTTGATAACTAAATGTTGGTAAGAGTATTGTATTTGTTGGCGCCTTGTGTCTCGGGCATGAGGTATTTGATTCGGATGTCAAAAGACATAAACTATTTTTAAAATTATAATTCTTTCTCCCATTCCTAGGATAAGTCAGTGCACTATCTTTCGCGTGTAATAGGATAAATTTTATTTATAATGATTTCTATATCTCGAACATATAGGTCAAGTGGGGTATTAGCAGGATACTCTTTATAGAAATCACCTATTTGAGTGAGAAGGGGCCACTTCTGTGAGAATAACCAACGGTTACATTGTTAAATTCTCTAACATACTCATGAAACCAGGAGGTGTCCAAGGCCAAAACAGACACAACAATGAGAACCAAGAATGTTCGGAGAAGGGTTGTGTGAATTCTATTGTCTCGGTTTACACAAAAAGTTTGATCAATTCAAGACATTGCGTTCATTGATTGGCCAGTGAACCCGATAGTCTCTCATTAGGAAAGATTCAAGGTCAAAAGCTATCTTTACCGATGCAGCTCTTTTCCACTGACACTCTCTCTAATTTGTCTTCATGTTCATTTGATTCTTCACCCAAATTTCATTCATGTGGGGGATTATGGGAAAATATTGTGTTTTTACACAAATTACATTATGACAAAATTAATATATTGGTCAACTTTGAGCCATTATAAAAGTAGAACCCACGCTTCAAATGTGATGGGACCAAGTACGTATGTGTTCCTTATAGCAAAATGAGTTATGTGATATATTCATTTGGTAAAAACGGACAAATGATGAATAAGAAATTTGGTTTGAAAGTGTCCCATTTATGTATGAAATTTATTGGGAAAGTTTATTTAATTTTCAGGGATGAATTTTCGTAACTATCGCTAAAGGTTATGACTGTTCGCTATATAGTGACTGTTTTTCAGAACCGTCCCTAAAGGTCGTGACTGTTCACCATAAGTTGTGACAGTTCATGAAAATCGTCCCTAAAGTGACTGTTTTCTAAAAGACATGTCTTTTCACGAAAAAACACTTTGTTTTTTATAAATACAAGACTTGTCTTCATTTTTTAGAGGGAGAAAAAGAGAGAAAAATATTTTCTATAATGTTCATTCTTGATCGAGTCGAATAGAGTATTAAACACAATTGGTTCGTGGGACACACACACTGAATTATTTCTTGCGCGTGTCGAGACCATTTCATCCTGGGAGGAAAACGCTCATTGTTCATTGCCGTAAGCACCGTAGCGGGAGCACATTTTGTCTTAAGGAGAGAATGTCAAACATTCGACTCGGTCATCTTCTTCGTTTGTAAGTTTTTTATTTATTTATTATTAATCTTATTATTTATTGCATAAATATGATTTATGTCATATTTTAATTAGATAAAACACAAAATTATATATTTTAGTTAACATTAAGTTGAGGAAGGAGGCTACTTTTGGTGCGGATTAATTTTTTAAAATAATAAAAAAAAAATTAAGGTAATTTTTTTTTTATAAAATTTTAAATTTTCGAGGGATCTTTTCAGAATTCAATTCAAAATAATTTTTTTATTATTCTAAAAAAAAATCCGTCGTTGTTTAAGTAGTTTAAAAACTAATAGATTTAGATCGAATTTTCTAAAATAACAAAACAATTCACATTGAGCTGATTTTTTTAGGGAGTCCCAGAAATGTTTAAATACCATAAAAAATCACCTCAAAAATAATTTATTTTCTATTTTAAATAATTGATTCGCACTATGGGTTGCACAGGAGCCTCCCTAAAGGAACTTCAATTTAAATATTTATTAAATCTTGGTACAAAAAAATTATCTCGATAATTAAATTTATCACTTTAATTTCGTATAGTATAAAAACAATAATAATTAGAATGTTAATATAATTTTACGTATTAGGAGCTACATCATACAGTAAATTATATTTTTAAATGCTACACTGTGTTGGTAAAACTTATTATAAATGCACTAAAGTGTAGGGGTGGCAAAACAGGTCAACGAGTCGTATTTTCACACGACACGACATGATAACGTGCTTTTTCCAGAGCTCGAACACGATAGGTTAAAAACACGACACGACACAATAACACGATAAGTAAATACGGTTCGATTGGACACGATTAGATCCGACTCAATACGACATGATTGGACACGATTAGACCACTTAGGGAGGAATTAAAAAAATAGTGGGTCTAAATAGTGGGTTGATAATAGGTTTATATGGGGGTCGCTAGTGGGTGTATATAGGATTTAAATTGTGCCATTATCAAGTCAATTTCGTGGCAGAAATTAGACACAAACACGACATGACCCGTTAGCGGGTCAAAAAACTCAGACCCGAACACGACCCAAACATGAAAGATCGTGCCAATTTCATTTCATTTCGTGTCGTGCTATCATTTTGTTCCCAAAATTGCCACCCCTACTAAATTGTACACCATAAAAGATTTAAGGGTTCATCATTTAAAAAGTTAAAATGTTGGACGGGGGGTGACCCCCCTTAAATGTAGTCCACTTTGTCCTTGCTAATAAAATTCTAATCCCTCGATAAAATCTATCAACTAACATGTTATAAATTTAAATGTGTATTGTATAAAATTGATTAAATATGTAAGGGGGTGATCCATAACCATTGGAAATATAACTAGTACCTTTAATGATCGTGTAAGAATAACTATATTAATATCAATAATAAAATCGTATAAGTTTTTTTATTTATCTTATTGGATATCTGGACAATGTTCTTCTTAATATTAAATTCTTAGTATATAATTTTAGACGACAAATTAATAAAAATAAAATAAAATAATTCATTTATACGCTTTTGATGCCACAAACTTAAAATGAACTTCTTAAGCCATCGTGAAAGTAACAATTAAATGTTAGTTAATTACACGTACCCCTGAACTTTACCCCCTGTCACTTCACCGCCCTAATATTAATTTTTTAGACATTAACCCCTAAACTTTTAAAAACGACTTCAAATAACCCTCTACCGTTAACACCATTAATTTTTTGGATGAAAAAGTGGGTCATATACATGAAACATGAGAGGAAAATAAGCGTATTTTCGTCCATTTAAGGGGTGTTCGCGATCTGGTCCGGTACGGTTTTAAGGTATTTTTGGGACCGAACTGCATTAATTGATCCTAGAAAATTATGGACAGAAATCGGATCAGAATAATCAATCTTGGTCCTATTTGATTTTCAAGCGGTTCGAGTTTGGTCTCGGTCTTATTCGATCCATAAACAACTAAATATGACTAGCTAAACATGGAACATACAAACGTTGCCAATTATTGTTACGTGAATTCAATGGACTGCCTACAAGCATCACTACAAAGAACTACCTCCACCCAGGAGAAATCATTTGGATCTGGAGTTAAAATTGAAGTTTGAACAGGTTTAGTCTCTAAATATTTCTTTTCGTCCATATGACCTTTTATTTTATACCCTCGTGGCCTAGGAAATGATACGTGAGAATATTTCAGGATGAAAAAGTACATTTACATTCAATAAAATTAACCATCATTAAAAAGAATGAAATAGTGCTGCATGAGTTGGATGTTTCTAAGGAGAAGCTTGATAACTTTTAGAAACGTCATGAAGAGTTAGAGTTAAAGTCAAAATCAAATGTTTAATGGCTTGCTAAAGTGGTTAAATCTATTTGTGGTTACCATCTCGAATTGAAGCAGGAGCTTAGAAAATTGATAAAAGAATAAATAGATGTGGAGGTAGTTCAAAAATTCAATAATTTCTTTATTTAACAAAAAAATGAAAAAAAACAGAGCAATATGAACAACATTGAACAAAAATTCTCTATTAAAAAATCCCACAAAACATAGCAAAATATTATTACACAAAGAAATAAAATAAATAAGACACTTTGAACAAGTCAAGTTAAGAATCTTACATTGAAACTTTATGTTGGAGCCATTAATTGTTGAACAAACTTTGGAGTTTAGGTCGTCAGGTTGGGGGTTTAGGCAGGTGTTAGGTTTAGGTCGGAGATCGTGACAGGAGGTGGTGTTTAGTCCGGAGAGAGAGAGAGAGGGTAGAGAGGAAATGAAGAAGCAGAGATAGTGAGGGTGAGGGTGAGGCTATATATATATATATATATATATATATATATATATATATATATATATAGAGAGAGAGAGAGAGATGTTTAGGGTTGGTTTGTTGGGTAAGAATGTTTTGTTGGTAAAAGCGTGCGTGTGTGTATATTTATGGGAAAAACTTTATATATATAACTAGTCCGGTCCAGACTCGCTTTTTAAGACCCAACACTGAGACCGGACCAAATAATGCGATCCTTCACATTTTAAGATCGAATTAAAAAAAACCCGCAAAAGTGGGTCATGTCCAGCTCGGTTTTTCGGTCCATTCGGGTTCGTACACACCCCTAAGTCCATTCCTATTTAAAGGGAAATTTTGTAAATAAACATCCTTATAATCATTCCTTTTTTCTCTTTCTCTTTCTTTTTCTTCTTCCCTTTCTTATTCTCTCTCTCCATAGAGATGCCATGCACTACAAAAAAGGAGTTTTTGGGACTGAAGTTTTTGAGAAGGCTGCAATTTTAGTTCCTAAAATACACCTTTTGGTACGGGTATATCTTAAAAACTAATAGTATATAAAACCCTTTTCGTTACCCATCCAAAAAATTAATACTAATGGGACTGTATATTAGTAGTCGTCCCAAATAATACACCTTCTAAGATGGCTAAAAATTTGGTTTTCATGCTTAATACATTTATCTCCTGCTTCTTCAACTTTTCTATTAGCACTCTACATGGAAAACAAAAATAAAAGGAAAGAGAAACCCCAAAACAAAACCTGAACCCCCATCACTTTCTTCAACCCGGAAAAAAATCCACCCCAACCATTTTCTCTCACTCGCCCTCGCTGGATGCTAGTTCCTTTCACAATCGCAGGTGCTCTAAGATTTCGGCACGCTTTGCGCTACTCAAGGGTAAGTCGTTTTCTTTCTCTTTTGGTTGTGTAGGAATTTTAGTTGTGTAGGTAGGTCGCTAGCCAGGGTTTCGAAAATGGGATATTAAGTATTTAGTCCAATTTATAATGATTTATTTATCACCACTCCCATGTTTTTATTTTTTTAGTTGTTGGTCCTATATGGGACAAGTGTCATTCTCTACAATAAGAAGGATGAGGGGTTACAGGGAAGTTATAGGCAGTTTTGGGTGCTTATGGGACCTTTTACAATTCAAAAAATACATGAGAGTGGAGACTAAATACATCTTTGAAGATGGGACTAAAGTAAAAAGATCTATTCAAAAATTAGGAATAAGTAAAATTGGAAATTATCAAATTGGAGTTTTATAGTTAAAGACATCAAATTAGTTTTTGTTATCTATTGATTGTTAATTTCCTTGTTTAGTTGATGTTAAAATGAAAGAAAAGGTAATGAAAAAGTAATGTGATGTCTAGTTGTTGTAATTGATTGGTTATTGGGATAGTTGGAGTTTTTGTTATAATATAAATTACTTATAATTTGATAATTATAATTTTTTTACCTTATATCAGAATTATGATTTTCAGTGGCAATCATATGTTTTTCATTGATGGGAATTTGATAGGGTTCATTGGCGTTTAAATATTTAATATAATTCTGGGCATTCAAGTTATAGTATCATCAAGTTGATACGCATAAAATGTAATTATAATCATTAGTTTTTATATTAGATTTATTTGCAGTAGTGATAGGAGATTGAGGGTGAGCCAACTGAAAACTCAGATGGTCATTTGGTTATTGTAGTATAGTTTTGAGATTTTATGAGAATATTTGTATACATGTTTATGCGAATTTTAGTCAGAATTATTGTTATGTTTGTTTGTGTTAATGAATAATGTCCTTTGCAAGTAGATTATGCTGTTCAAGTTGGAATAATTAGTTGTCTATACTTCTTTATGTGAGTTTGTTATTTGATTATGATTATGATTTTATCTTATGATATATATGTTAAACCAATTAATTCAAACATCTATCACCATTTGAAAAAATTGCCTATGTTATCTAATAATGAAGTATCATAGATAAAGACACACATAACTAAGAAGATATCAAAGAAATTTAAGAAAAACAACCATGTCAAATCGGAATACCGATTTTCAAAACTGATTATTATACGATCATTTTGGGCTTAAAAATTGGATTTAGGGGAGAAAACTCAAAATAACAACTGAGTGGCCAGAAAAGAGGCATGAAAATCCATAAATGTAAAAAATTAATTCGTAGGAAGTGTCTGTGTTCTCGTCGGACTTCTTGTTTCCCAAATTGACTAGTAAACATTCATACTGGGGTTAAACGTAGGATTTTGAGGGTGAAAATTGAAAATAACAATGAGATTATCCGAATAAAGACACAAATACTCACAAAGGTACCAAAACAACCTAAGAGAAGTCAGTATGTCCTCATCAAATATATAAGTGGATCTACTGTAACTTCAGAGTGTTTTAAATATTCAATGGAAGTACAACTCTTTATAAAATATGCAAAATTCTATATGTAATGAGACTCAAATATTAAATGGGTTTTTCTCTATGTACCTATTCTCTAATGCTATGTTAGTTTCAAGGAATAACAATACTCCTCACGTTCGGCGGACACAATTGAAGAGTTTTATTTTTTCTTTTTGTTCCATGCCAAATTAAGAGCGGTGTTTCTAAATATAGTATATAGACCTAGATTATATTTCAAAGTTACCTATTCTAGCAGTACACATAGGTGTCCAATGTCTTAAGATAATCTGTTGGATTCTACTTGTATTTATAGTTCTTAGAAGGATAAATGTTTTCCTTAAAGTGTTGGAAACTCATTTTCTGGACAGATTAAGTACATTTTCCCCATGTTTAGTGTCACTCAAAATAAAAAATGGATAGTATAAAGAATGAGTTACAAACAAGAATTAAAAAGGAAAAAATCAAAATTATTTATGACTTTTTACAAAATGTACATTTGTTAAGAGAACTAAAAAAGGGTTGTTTGATATTCATATGTTTTTTAGATTAAATCCTAGTAATGTGCGTTTTAAAGGAATATGCTATGTGCACAAAGAGCGTGCAAAAAATGCATTAAAATATTCTCTTAACAAGTGTATGTATAACACTACAATGAATTTTAAGAACACTCTTAGTACGCATAGCATTGTCCATATTTTATAGGTCCATGTGACTACCTTAAAATGTTTCTTATTATAATGACAAACATGCCCACACATTTGAACACACCCCAAAAAGTGCACTATGTTGATTGATAATGGCACCAAAGTTGAAGAACTAATCCAAATTGAAGAGGCTCAACAAGACGTCCTGATCACTAAATTTTAGTTCATGGCCGATATAGGGTTATGCTGTTAGAGAGGAACATTGAAAAATATCGTTCTTACAATCTGGGGAGCCATTTGGCTTTAGAGAGGAACATTAAAACATTTCCTCCTTACAATCATAAAAATATCTTCGCCATACTTGTTCATTAATGATAAGATATGCATGATGTTAAAGATTACATTACTAGAAACCTCTGCATGTTCTTATTATCAAAGTATTACTTGCATTGGAAGTTTGTTGCTCTATTTTCATATTTCGCTCCAATACCTAATAGTATGAAGCATTTATGTCTATGATATTGAAAATTTCATTTATCTAATCTTTTCATTTTTTATTCTCTAAGCATATTGTCACTTGACATATATTCCTCTCCCTTAAGCTTCAAGAATTAGCAACTCATTTATTTGCTCATTATAAATTGATTGATTTGTTTTTTATTTCAGAATAAAGGAAAACATCATTTCCAATGATTTGTGTTGAAGTGATTAAAATTTACAACGAGCAACAAAATATTAGAAATTTGCAACAGTTTCCAAAAGGAAATAGATTTTCTAGATGAAAATCTTGTACTGGTTGCATCAATATATGATGTTATTAACTTAATGAACCTTGAATATAAAAATCCTACAGTTAATGATACAACCACGAATGATCATAGTAGTCATTCTCACAGTTGCTTGACAATTCGCGTTCAAGGAAAAGACCTAACATTTGGGTTAATTCTTCGTAGTTGTTTACATCTGGTTAACCTGGATGGAATCCACATAGTTGAAAAATCTAAGCAATAGGAGATAGATTAAAGGAAGCACAACATATTAATAAATCTCTTTCTTCTTTAGGAGACGTGATATCATTTCTTGCCCAAACGAATTCACATTTCCCACATAAGAACAATAAACTCACTCAGTTCCTTCAAGATTCCCTTATACGAAAAGTGAATCACTTTGACTGGAGCAGCTCATGTATGGTTCACTTTACTCCCAAAGAGTTTAATTGAGAACTTCAAGCAACTTGCAGAGAGATTCATAAACAACTTCTAATCTTAGGTGTGGCCTCAAAAGAAGACGACTCACCTGTTGTACATCAAGAAGGGGAAGAATGAAAGTCTCAAGGAATACATCGCGAGGTTTAACAAGGAAAAGTTAGAAGTGGAGGACTATGAAGAAAGAATTACGATGATAGCACTGATAGGAGGTCTATAGAAGGGAAAATTGCTCTAGAATCTTACTGAGGACCCACTGAAGTCTATGACTGAGCTATTGGCGATGATCGGTAAGGTTATGAATGCCGAGGAAGCTATGGTAGCGAAATATGAGGACGAAAAGGGGACGAGCAGTGGGGGAAAACTCCAAAAGAAGAGTAAAGATGGAAAGAAGAGGCCAGTAGACGATAAGTTTGCCGACTATACTCCCCTCATGATCATCTTCGAGCATATCTTAAATGAGATTAAGAATGATCGGTCCCTGAAGTGGCCCCAAAAGTTAAAGGATCCTCCTCACAAGAGGAATAAAAATCTATGGAAAGAGTTCCACCAGGATCATGGGCACTTGACTGAAAAATATTTTGTGCTCAAGGATGAAATGGAGAAGATGCTAAAGGCTAGAAAATTGAGAAAGTATGTAAACAGTGGCAATGCCAGGGGAGGTCAAGATGACCCGAGGAAAAGAAGGGTCAATAAGTGCAAGGAAGATGTCCCAGGCAAGAAGGATGATGCCTCGGACGACGATGATGATGACGACCCAAACCTGAAACCTAAGGACGATGATCCTAAAGGTTACCTCATCATGATCTCATTTGATGTAAAGATGACTACAGAGGTCTCGCAGGGGGAGGTACAAAGGTGGTAGATAAAAAAGCGCATGTTGTAGAGGTCAAATCCCTTCCCAAGGTAGAAGCAATTAAGTTGGCCTTCATGAGTGAAAAGTTAGAAAAAAGGAAGAAAGTTGACCTGGACACTTTGATTATGGGCTTCTAAAGACTAGATTTTAAAGGAATCCTAGCTCCCCAAGATGACCCTCTAGTGATCATAACTAGGGTACATGGGTTTGATGTGCCGATAATACTGGTCGATGGGGGAAGTTTAGCTGACCTCATGTTCTGGCCGTGATTCAAGGGCCTAGAACTTATAAAGAAGACGATTACACCTTATCATCACCCTTTAATAGGGTTCAGTGGTGAGAAAGTCCACCCTCTTGGTATATATGAGATGGATGTCAAAAGGGGATATATTTGGCCAAAGAGGCTCATAAATAAGGTGAGATTTTTTGTGATGGACGAGAGAGTGTATTCGGACTATAATATTATCATGGTAAGAATAGCCCTCAAGGAGTTTGAGGCCGTGCCTTCCATTTTACACCAGATGATAAAATTCTCGACCCCATATGGGGTAAGGTAAGTTCAAGTTAATCAAGTGTTTGCATGGGAGTGCTATTTTAACTCGACTGAAGAGAGAGAATCTCACAAGAAAGCCACTACAACGAATAACATTGATAGATTGGACCCCATAGACGAGACGAAATTAAAGAAAGGAGAAGTCGCAAAAGAGGTAGAATCCATCGCCCTCAATAAGGACGAGCCGAAAAAACCCATCTAAGTTGCCAAAGCCCTAAAGAAAGAGGTCAATGAAGAGCTAATTAGAGTGTTAAGGAAGAGACATAATATCTTTGCTTGGATCCACGAAAATATTCCCGACATTGACCCAAAAGTTCTCTGTCATAAGCTCAATGTGATCGACGATGTAAGGCTAATCCGATTGAGAATAAGAGTCTACTCATGAGAGAAATATGATGTCATCCAAGAGGAGGTGAAAAAGTTAGAGAAGGCAGACTTCATCAGAGAGGTCATTGGCGTGACTTTAAATGTGTCTCTAGTGTGTGCTAATTGCGGTTCAAGTGCAAATTGATCGCGTAAGTAATAAACCCGGTAAGACGGGGTTAAATCCTTAGGGAAATAGGACATGGAATGTGATGACAATAGGTAAGATTACTAATCCTAAACTGACTCAGAAATAGAATAAAAAGATGCTGGTATTTCAATTTAATGAATTAACGAAGTGCAAATTAATTAAACTACTAATTAAACTACGAATGCAGGAGTAAACTAATTATGGATGAATAAATATGAATGAGAAAGATAGGTTAGAATATAATCCCCCTAACCCTAGTATGTTTACCGGATATAAAACTAGTTGTGAATTAGATAACTGATTAAATACAGTCTTTATTAATCTCAAGCATTACATATATGAGGGTACTAGCCCGCTTCATACATAATCACGAGTAAGAATAAAGCAGTGTCGGACAAGATGACACGCGCATCGCACTCTTAAACACTCCGATTAATTAAGGAAAATGAGGTAAAAAGACCTATGATGGTTGTGACTACTACACAACACGATTCAATCATTTATTTAATTCAGGGAACTAATTTTATAATCATGCAAACCACATCGGGTTGGGTTCATGCATCCTAACCTTTAAAAGTCTAGCCTAACATGGTAAAATTAATTAAAGTTATGTATTCTACTGTGCATATATTCAAAATCATTATGAAATTATACCTGGAGGAGCAAGAGAATATAAGAACTTCTGGAAATAAAAAAATCATGCACGAATTATAAACTTCAAACAATAAAGGAGAAGAATTAGACTCTATTACAGAAATCTTGAATTACAAACAATAAAAAATTGTACTCTTGAGTTCCTAGGGTTCTTTTCCTTTTTCTCTCTTTAAAACTATGAAAAAAGGAACTCTTTAATGTCTGGTCACAAGTTGGAATAAAAACAATATATTTTTACAAGAGTTTGGTCCATGCAAAACTCTAATTTAGAAGAAAGATAATTAAAAAATTCTTCAACCGAATCGGTCCAGGCCAGAGGTATCAGTTCGGTTCGCTTTATAAAGAAGTCCTGGCAACCCCAGATCAGTTCTTTTTTCCTCTTCATCTGTTCGGTTTGCCTTTAACCGTGTGGAAAACTGGTTCGGTCTTACTTTCACCAGTTCAGTTTGGTGTATTTATATTTTTCTTCCTTTTTCTCCTATGATTTTCTCTCAACTTAGACTCTTCATAACTTTTTACTCGGGACTCAGATTTGAATGTCGTTTCTTCTTACATGCTCATGGACTCAAAGTCCTCAACTTTCCTTTAGGTTCCGTATCCGAATTCTTGGTGTGGAATTTCTGTTTTGCCCATTGACTTTTCTTTTTTTTCTCTTCTTTCTTTCTTTCAGTTTCTTTCTTTCTTTGCGTGCACTAAATACCTGCAAAATCGATGAAAAATGCATGAAACTCAGCGTACTCATTAGAAAAGGTCATTAGCAATGATATGGGATAAATTAACTCAAATTACACCGCACAAAATGTTAAAAGACTCTAAATTATGAGGATAAATATGAAGAATTTATGCCTAATCAAGCCTCCCTAACTTAGAACTTTGATCGTCCCGAGCAATGAAAAAAACTCAAAATAAGGTCAAAATCTTATCGAACATTTTATTGGGATAGAGTGCCTCTTTCACGGGCAAGCGATTTCATTTAACGTGTGCAACATGCCTTTAAACCCCTAGATTACCCTAGAAGGATAAGTAGTGTCTCGTGAGGGTTTGTAGTGAATATACCCACAAAATTGGTTGTCGACTCAAAGAAAGATCAAAATACTTAAAAATTGTACAATTTAAACCTTTCTAAAAATACTCACCATAAATTTATATTCAAGAGTCTGAATTTGTGGTGCATGTGTGCGAAGTCAAAAATTTAACCGCTAATTTCCACCGATTGATCATTACGTTACTTTCTAAAAATTCATTTTGATTCAAATTCTCCTGGATGCACTCACAAACGAATCACATGGAATGTGGCTGATTCTCTCGGAATGCGTCATATAAAAGAGTAAATATAACGGAACACAAATTCACGCACACTATTTGAAAGACGAAATTTATTTATGTGAAAGGATCTCTTCATCGGAATACGATCATTGGCAAACGGGAAACATCGCCTCTTATCCACACCAATTAATCTCACCTTTCATCTTTTCATGTTTTAAGTCCTCCACGCGGTAATTAATTTTGTAACTCGGACTCGGTTAGGACTTTTTCGGGTTTTATGGTGTATTGGGTAAAAATGGGATTTATTGTGAAGGTCGGACTTGGAAAATGTCCTTATTATGTCCATTAGACCTTTTTCGGGCTTTTGCTCATTTTTCTCTTCTTTTTTATATTTTTCATATTGTTCTTTTCTTGCTATTTTTGTTAGGCATCATCCTATTTTCTTTACTTGCCCCTTTTTGTTGCTCTTGTTGGACTTAATTCAGTAATTTTTGATTTTCCACAATTACAGGCTATTTGGATTTTTCGGGTTATAAACGATTTTTTTTTTATTAGGCTCAAATTTTGCAAGGGATAATTTTTCACAACTTTTTATGGCTAATATTTTTAGGTAAACAAAGGAAGGCCTACTTCATTGTCCAAATTGCTAATTTCTTTACCGTATGCATCTCGACAATCATTTAATTTAGAGATATTTTAGCGCACTTTTTGAGATAACAGCTCACACGTTTCCCGTAACCATCAAAATAAAGGAATTGAGATCTTCAACGACTTATTTTAAAACCCTGAATTGAGCTTTGAGTTAATCATTAAATCGGATTGATTTAATTACTCGCAAAAATCGATAGGCTCAAAATCTCACCGGGTTGATTAATCTCCACACTTATTCATAAAGTCGTCAATTTTCGCTCAATTTCCATCTTTGGTCAATTTCGTCTTAGTGCATTCGAATTTTTACAATTTGAGATTTAAAACAAAGTTTTAGTGATATTTTTGAAAAATTTAAATTCTAATTTTTATTTATTTTGAAGAAAAAAATATTTTTGGCTTTTCCAAAATTTTTCAATTTTTTTGGAAAATTTTGATATTTTCTAATTTTTTTGGGCATTTTGGACTTTATAAACTTTTTAAAGCGCATGCGTCCCCCTTACTTAGACTTTTGCAAAGTCACTATGGAATAGGACTAAACTCTAAAATAAAGGAAAGAGCGTAAAAATAAATAAAGGCAAAATGCAAAATTTTTTTGTATTACTGTGGACCAAGTACAAGAAAAGAAAGGATAGAAAATACATAACTCTTCATCACCGAGAAAAAAATTACAAGCAATTAAGCACCCAAAAGTTGAAGAACTACATATTTTAAACAACCACACAAACATCGGGCTATTATGGGGGTGGGTTTGACGGTGGAACATTGGGACCCATATGGAGGTGATAATGCTCGGCTTGGAGGCGATGCATCATGCTTGTATCGCGCTGGTAAGCTTGACGGTCCGTTTGGCGGTCACCACACTATTCCTTGAGGAACTTGTCAAAGCGCTTTTCAAGCGCAGAAATGCGACGATCAAACTCCACACCCACCGGCTCGTAATCCGAATCAGCCTCTTCGTCATTCTCCTCTTCTCAACATCCTCAGCCTCCTTATCAACACCCACCCTCGCTAATCGTATCACCTCCTATTTCTTTTCACTCCTTGTGCGGGATTCCTGCCCAATGGTCTTTGGAATACGGGGAAACGTTCAGGGGGTGGGGTGGGGTGGGGGGGATACCGGCATCGACGAGGATTGAGATGATGAGGCGGGGATATGGGAGAGGTCCTTACCCTTTTGATCGAAGGCTACATACAAAATATCGGTGTAGAAGGTTCGGTCAATATGGATACTGGTGTTGGGATCGAAGAGGTGGTATACAAGGGTGGCTTGGCAAGGGCGCATCGCCGAATCATTTGAAGTTTGTAGTATGTTGGTGCATACGATTTGGAAAGTGATGTGAGCTTTGTCATTAATATTTACCACCGTAAAAGTCACGCAAGCCCAACTTTCTCCGGGTGCAAGGCGGGCGATGAACGTACTTTTCGGAATTATGGGGGCATTAGTGGGGTACCCGTACAAATCAGGGCTCGGAACACCCTTGGCTTCTAGATTCCAGGATAAAATTTCCAATGAGAAGGGGAATGGGGTCGCGTCGACATAAGGTTCGACTTCAAACTCGCCCGTGCGGACGAGATAACCATAAAAAGAATGCACTTCATGCTCCCACACCACGTCATGTGGCTCGTTGAAAAATTGGCACCACCCCCTTGGAAGGAAAAGGTTTGTAACGGAGGGAGGTAACTCATTCCATTTGAATTGGCGCCCGATGTATAATTTTTTAGAAGGAATGAAAAATTTCTCGTACCATAGGCGCTCTAGAAGTGAACGGAACTCCCTGTTACCAACGTGGAGTTTTTCAACGGATGTGTATTTTACGGGTAGAAACCTGTTTGCCATTTGGAAATAAATTGGTGCTGCGGGAAAAATGAGAGACAGAGTAAGAGAGGGAAGTGAATGGTGTGAGAATAAATGGGCGGGGTATGGTGTGTATATATAGGTGGTGTGTGGAGGGGGTGGGGAGGAATTTGGAGGGACATGGATGGGGGGTAAGGGGTGAAGAATGGAAGGAAATGGATGGGGAAGGGGGGAAATTCAGATTTGGAGGGAGATGAATGGATTGGGGGGAAATGGTTGAAGAATGGAGGTAAATTGATGGTGGTGGTGGTGGTGGGGGGGGGGGTGGGGTGGGGGGGGGGGGGGGGGAAATTCGGAGTTGGAGGGAAAGAAATGGATTGGGGGGAAGGGGGGTGTTCCTAGGGAGACAACAAAATCTGCAGAAAGCAAACCAGTCCGGGTTCCAGGGGCGGACCAGTCCAGTTCCTTTTTGATTTACTAGTTATTTTGTTACCGATCCGGTCCCTTTAGGGGAGAACCGGTTCGATCTACTGTAAAGCCCTCATCTTCTCTTCTAAGAGTAGACTCTCTCTCTCTCTCTCTCTCTTGATTTTTTGGACACTTCCATAAATATTCCTACGCATGATTAGCTCGGACTGCCCAACAACTTACCACGAAGCTCTTTATGCTCTCTCTAACCGTGTGCTTGAATTCCTATCCTCACATGATGTGCACCTAAGGACTCCTAACGATCCTAAACTACACACTACAAATATACAAGAATCACCCCATACACGTCAGGGGTGCGATGACTTCTCCGTTACAGCTCACTCCACCCAGTAAATGGGGTTCGACAACCAAATAGTATCGGCTTCTTCAACACACGCCTCTAGATATGGATTTAGGCATTTTCTGTTAACTTTGAATGTATCTCCCCCCTTTGGATCTTCCAATTCCACAGCTCTGTGGGGGAAAACATTTCTCATAACGAATGGTCCAGTCCATCCAGACCGCAATTTTTTAATAAACAAGTGTAGCCTAGAGTTGTAGAGAAGCACCTTTTAGCCCGAATGAGACTCATTTCGACGGATAATTCGATCATGGACGAGTTTCATCCTTTCCTTGGATATTTTGGCATTCTCATACGTATCATTGGGCAGCTCTTCCAACTCATTCAATTGAAGCTTTCGTACTTCACCGGCTTTATTCAAATTGTAGTTCAATCTCTTAATTGCCCATTATGCCTTTTGTTCTAGTTCCACGGGGAGATGGCAAGGCTTACCATACACAAAGCGAAACGGGGACATCCAGAGGGGGTTATTGTATGCGGTAGGGACCAATCTTTTCAATTAGTATCTACGACCTTTTCTAAGATACGCTTAATCTCACGATTTTCTAACTAGGCTTTGCCCATTCGATTGGAGGTGATAAGTCGTCCCAACCTTATGGATGACCCTATACTTTCTCATAAGATTTTGAAACGGCCTATTGCAAAAATTCTTACCGTTATCACTAATTATTGCCTTCTGATCACCGAAGCTAGAGAGTATGTGTTCTTGCAAGAACTTGATCACCACTTTGTTGTCATTTGTCCTTGTAGCTATGGCCTCAACCTATTTCTACACATAGTCTAGCACGAAAAGGATGTATAAGAAACCAAAGGAGGGGGGGGGGGGGGGGGGAAAGGGCGATGAAGTCAATACCTCAATAATCAAATATCTCGATGATGATTATAGGGGTTAATGGCATCATGTCTCGTCTGGTGATAGCTCCCATCCTTTGATATCTATTATAAGATTTACAATAAGGATTCACATCCTAGAAGATTGTGGTACAATAGAGGCTTCTTTGAAGAATCTTAGTAGCCGTCTTATTTGTGGAAAAATGGCCTCTACACGCCTCCATATGATAAAAATGAATGACGCTATGAGTCTCATCATCCGGTACACAATGTTGGATGATTTGGTCGACACAATATTTAAAGAGGAATGGGCCATCATAGAAAAACATGCGTGACCAAGTAAGGAACTTATTCTTATCTTGCGGTGTCCAATTAGGAGGGACGGCTGTACTTAAATCTATTCGCAAACCAGAGGAGAGAAGATGTGGAAAATAATTTCTCATCCAAGAAGTATTCGTCTATGGGTATGGGATCATTAGGCACATCGGACGAAAGCCGGACAAATGATCGGCAATGACTTTTTTTACACCTTTCTTATATTTGATGGAGAGATTATACTATAGTATGAGTAGGATCCACCTTATGAGGTGTGGCTTAACATCTTTCTTAGCAAGGAGATATTTCAGCGCCGCGCGGTCGGTAAAGCATGTGATGGGCGAACCGATGAGGTAGGATCAAAGTTTATCTAGGGAAAAAACTACTGCTAACAATTATTTCTCCATGGTGGAGTAATTGATTTGCGATCCAGTTAACGTCTGGATAGCCCAAAACAGCCCCTATAGCGCAATCACTCGCATCACACATAAGCTCGAATGGAAGGGACCAATCCAGAGCTTGCATGATGGGGGCGAAAACAAGCATGTTTTTTAGTTTGTCATAAGCACTTTTGTATGCTTCGTTCCACTCAAAGATGGCATCCTTTATAAGGAGGTTACTCAAGGGTCTAGCGATGGCACTAAAATCCTTGATAAAACTTCTATAAAAACACCATGGACCAAGAAGGAGCGGACATCCTTTAATGATTTAGGTGGGGGAAGCTCGGCTATGACATCTATTTTTTCCCTATCGACTTCAATTCCTTTGGACGACACAATGTGGCCAAGAACTGTTCCTTCGGTTACCATGAAATGGCATGTTTCCCAATTTAAAACCAAGTTCTTTTCCACACACTAGGCAAGTACTTTTTCAAGATTTGCAAGACAAAGGTTAAAAGAGGGGTCAAAACGCTAAAATCATCCATAAATACCTCAAGACCTCTTTCAACCATGTCACTAAAGAGACTAAGCATGCACCTTTGAAAGGTCGCGGGAGCATTACACAATCCAAATGGCATACGTTTGAAGGAAAATGTGCTAAAGGGACATGTGAAATTCGTCTTCTCTTGATCAAGAACATCTTCCTCTATTTGGTTATATCCGAAATAACCGTTAAGGAAGTAATAATATGGGTGTCCCGCTACTCTCTCTAGCATTTGGTCGATGAATGGTAAGGGAAAATGATCTTTCCTTGTGACCACATTGAGTTTTCGGTAATCAATGCAGCCAATCGGTGGTGGTGCGTTGGGGAATTAACTCACCCTTGGCAATCTCGACCACCGTCATTCCCGACTTCTTCGGGACAACTTGGATAGGACTCACCCATTTTCTATTCGATATTGGGTAGATGATCTCAGCATCCAATAATTTAATGATTTTTTCTTGCACTACCTCTTTCATGGTGGGGTTCAATCGCCTTTGCATTTACCTCGAAGGCTTCACGTCCACCTCGAGGTGTATTTTATGGGTAAAAATCAAAGGACTTATACCTTTCAAATCCGTTATGCACCAACCAAAAGCACTCGGGTGCTTCCTCAATATCGCTAAAACTTTACCCTCTTGCTCTTTATCTAGGCTAGAGGAGACAACAACATGAAATTTCTCATCCTCTCCCAAATAAGCATATTTAACATTGGAGGGTAGTTTATTTAATTCGAGGAAATTTTCATGTCCTCATCGAATGCTCCCTCATTTAATGCCGCTCTCCACTCTTCTAACTCTCTCTCAAAATTGGTGTACTTCCTGTCGCTCTCACTAGTCGAGATAAGGAATGCTTATAAGGCATCTTCACTGAACTTTCCCTCTATGTGCTCCTCTACTATCTCCTCTATAAGATCCACTGAGTGAAGATCATCCTCATCACCCACTTGACTCGCGATATCGAAGATATTTATTTCTAAGTTCATGTTCGCGAAAGTGAGTTGCATTTGCCCATATCGAGTGTTAATCAGGGCATTCGCCTTATCTAAGATTGGTCGATCAAGAATGACACGAACATGATTATTTGGGGTGATGGAGGGTTCCGTGTCCCAAATGACAAAATCTATCGGGAAGTAGAAGGTGTCAACTTGGACTATCACGTCTTCAATAATGCCTCCTGGTATCTTCATGTTACGATCCGCGAGTTGGAGAGTGATTTTTATGAGCTTGAGGTCCCCCAAATCGAGTTGCCTATATATGGAGTAGGGAAGAATGTTGACACTCATCCCTAAATTAAGTAAGGCCTTTTCTATTCGATTCTACCCAATGATGCACGAAATGGTTGGTGCACCTGGATCCATAAATTTTGGTGGGAGATCGTTAAATAGAACAGAGCTCAGATTTTGTGCTAGGATGACGTTCTTTTTCACCTTTAGCCTTCTTTTCACCGTCAATAAGTCCTTGAGGACTTTAACATAGGCTAGAATTTTCTGTATAGCATCAAGAAAAGGTAATTTCATCTTAACTTGCTCAAACACATTGAGCACATCATTACGGGGGATTTATTTTTGGGGAGGAACCAACCGTTGAGGGAATGGCGTGGCGGTGGGTGGTTGCAGTGCGACTTCAGGATCACTAGTGTCATCATTGTCACTCTCCTTCAAGGGGGCATCTTCGACCTCTTTCGTGCCAAGTGAAACCTCCTTGTCTTTAGGTGTGTTGTGTGGAGGAGGTGATAAATCAACATCTCGCCCACTAAGTAGAGTGGTAATGGCTTAACATTGCTCTTGATGTTCATTGGAAGTAGAGATAACACTAGTTTGACCTTGTGGAGTTCTTTGATCTTGGGCTAAAAACTTACCCTTTTGTTGAATACTTAAAGAAGATTGCAACCTAGAGATATTCACATTAATTTCGGTAAACAAGCGATCATACTTAGCATTGGTTTCATTTTGGAATTGGATGAATTGGTTTATAGTATCGTCGAGATTTCTCCACGGTGGGGTGATATATGGTGCGGGAGGTGGTGCCTGCATATGTGATTGCATATGTGGAGCTTGTTGGAAATGTGGAGGTGGAGGTGGGATAAGGTGTGAATTATTATTCAACACAGCATATTATTGCCCGTAGCTAAAACCATGATGGTTCCTCCACAAAGGGTTGTAATAATTCCCATGTGGGGCATTTAAACTACCCTTAAATCCTCCCATTTCGTCCACTTGTTCATGTAGCATTAATTTGTAGGTGGGTATCATCACGCAGTCCTTCATTGAATGGCCCACCTCATAAATAATACACACCTTATCTTTCATGGATCAAGTGGATTCTCTTAGCTTTGATTCGACTACATATTCCATATGATAAAGTCCTGGCGGTGAAGGAGCGGTGGGAGTTTGTAGAACCTGATTTTGGATATTAGGAATGGATGTGTCCCATGATTGAGTTGTCTCAGCGAAAAACTAAAGGTGGGAATTGGCATCATGTTCATCTAATTCCTAAAATGGTCTCTTGTACATTGTCTCAACGAGTTATTTAGACGCTATACTTAGCCCGTGGTGAAAGAAGGATATGAGGCGGTACTTCTCAAAACCATGATGAGGGCATGTACTAACTAGCTCATTGAAACGTTCGTAACATCAATCAAATGACTCATTTTCTTATTGTTGGAATGTTTGAATTTGAGTTTGGATGGAATTTGATCGACGTTGGGGAAAGAACTTTAAGATAAATTTGGAGGCCATCTCCCTCCATGATCCATTTGATTTCGGTGATAAAGGCCAAAGCAAGGTCTTAGACTTATCCTTTAAGGAAAAGGGAAAAGCTTTAGGAGAACGACATCTTATGTGGAAGATTAATTGCTAAATGTATCGTATGACTCTCCGAACTCACGAATGCAGAGATAAGGCTTTTTCGAATCCATCCCGTGAAATATGGGAATAATTTGTAACATCCCATTATGAAAATGGAACTCTCCGGCATTGTACGAAAGTAGAATGCATCATGGGGTTATAGTTCCCTCGGGATAGTGGAGCTCTCTCATGGGACAATATGGCATCTCACCCTCGCACGTACCAAAACTAGCGTTATCGGACATGGCTCTCTCTCCAATTGACTCAGTATCCTCACTGAGTGTCCTAGAAGTGTGACTTATAATGGAATTTGGTGGTGTAGGTGATGGAACCCATAACTGAGGTGCATTAGGAGTGTGTGGGCAATCAGGATCGTACTTAACTATTGGATTCTCGTGAATGCGTGTGGGAGTATATTGAGGGGTTTGTTGCGGATTTTGCATGAAATGGCAATGAAAGATGTTATATTTTTTTACTTTTTCAATTTTCTGAATTTCTTTTTGGATTTTTGATTTTATGATTTTTTTTGGCTTTTTAAGATTTGGAGTTAAATTTCATATTAAATCGACCTAACCTAATAGTCTACCTAAATCCTCGACAACAGTGTCAAAAACTTGATGCGACTTTAAATATGTATCTAGTGCATGCTAATTACGGTTTAACTGTAAATTGGTCGCCTAAGTAATAAACCCGGTAAGACGGGATCGAATCCTTAGGAAAATAGGATGTGGAATGTGATGACGACAGGTAAGATGACTAATCCTAAACTGAATCAGAAACAGAACGAAAAGATACTTGGATTTGAATTTTATCTATTAACTAAGTGCAATTCAATTAAACTACTAATTAAACGACGAATGCAGGAGTAAACTAACTATGACTGAATAAATACGAATGCGAAAGACAGGTTTGAATACAATCCCCTGAACCCTAGTATCTTTATCGGATATAGGACTAGTTGTGAATTAGATAATTGATTAAATTCAGTCTTTATTAATCTCAAACATTACATATATGAGGGTACTATCCCGCATCATACATAATCAAGAGTAAGAATTCGCACTCTTAAACACCCCAATTACCTAAGGAAAACGAGGTAAAAAGAGCTACGACTGTTATGAATACTACACAACATGATTCAATCATTTATTTAATTCAGGGAACTAATTTTATAGTCATGCAAACCACATCGAGTTGCATTCATGCATCCCAACCCTTTAAAGTCTAGCCTAATATGTGGTAATTAATTAAAGCTATGTATTCTACTGTGCATATATTCAAAACCATTATGAAATTATACCTAGAGGAGCAAGAAAATCTAGGAACTTCTGAAAATAAACAAATCATGTACGAATTATAAACTTCAAATAATAAAGGAGAAGAAACAGACTCTGTTGTAGAAATCTTGAATTGTAAATAATAAAAATTATACTCTTGAGTTCCTAGGGTTCTTTTCCTTTTTCTCTCTTTAAAACTATGAAAAAAGGAACTCCTTAATGTCTGGTCACAAGTTGGAATAAAAACACTAAGTTTTTATGCGAGTTTGGTCCATGCACAACTCTAATTTAGAAGAAAGATAATTTGAAAATACTTCAGCTGAATCGGTTCGGGCCAGGGGTATCGATTCAGTTAGCTTTATACAAATTCCTCACAACACTGAACCGATTTGTTTTTCCTCTTCATCGGATCGGTTTGCCTTTGACAGTGTGGAGAACTGGCTCGGTCTTACTTTCACCGGTTCGGTTTGGTGCATTTCTATTTTTCTTCCTTTTTCTCTTGTGATTTTCTCTCAACTTCGACTCTTCGTGGCTTTTTACTCAGGAATCGATTTTGGATGCTGTTTCTTCCTACATGCTGATAGACTCGAAATCCTCAACTTTCCTTAGGTTCCGTGTCTGAAATACTGGTGTAGAATTTTTGTTTTTCCCTTTTCCCTTTTCCCTTTTACTTTTCTTCTTTTCTCTTATTTCTTTCTTCCAGTTTCTTCCTCTCTTTGCTTCCACTAAATACCTGCTAATTTCATGAAAAATACATGAAACTCGGTTATTAGAAAATGTCAGTAGCAATGATATGAGATAAATCAACTCGAATTACACCGCACGGAGTGTTAAAAGACTCTAAATTATGGGGATAAATATGAAGAATTTATGCCTAATCAGTCATCTTCCCATTCTGGTTAGAAAACGCTATCATCGTCCTCAAGGCCAATGGCAAATGGAGGATGTTTATTGACGTCATGGATATGAACAAGCATGCATGAAATATACATTCCCCTTGCCTAGGATTGATCAGATGGTGGAAGCCACAACTGATCATGAATTGATGAGTTTCATGGATGCCTACTCAGGCTAATACCAAATATTCATCGACCCGATAGATGAAGAGAAGATACCTTTTATAATTGACAAGGGGACCTACTGCTACAAGGTCATGCCCTTTGGGTGGAAGAATGTTAGGACAATGTATTAGAGGCTATTCAACAAAATATTTGAGGACTAGATCGGGAAGACAATGGAAGTTTACGTCGACGACAAGTTGACGAAGAACCTCAAGGCCGGCACACATGTGGTCGACCTTTCACACACTTTTGACATAGTAGATAAGTACAGGATGAAACTCAACCTCTCCAAATGTGTCTTCGATGTGGGAGCGAGAACGTTTTTGGTATTCATTGTGAATTGGAGGGTAATTGAAGCCAAACCTAAGAAGATCGAGGACTTGTTAGAGATGAAGACTCCTACGATGATAAAGGATGTGTAGAGACTGATTAGAAGAGTGGCAGCATTAAACAAGTTTGTGTCTAGAGCCACTGATAAAGACCTTGACTTCTTTAAAGTATTGAGAAGAAATTTTGAATGGAATGATGGGTATGATAGAGATTTTAAGAATTTGAAGTCCTATCTCGGTTCTACACTCTTATCACTCTTATTATTTAGACCAGTCCAAGGGGAGAAACAATATCTCTATCTGGTGTATCAGAATCGATAATTAGTGCTACAATTATAAGAGAAGAGGATGAAGTCCAAAAACTAGTGTATTTTAATAGTAAGGCACTCCAAGGGGCTGAGAAGAGGTACCCCAAAATAGAGAAGTTGGCCTATGCACTGATCCGTGCCTCAAGGAAGATAAATCCCTATTTCTGGCCACATACCATGGTGGTCCTCACAGACTCAACCCTCAGATAGGTCCTTTACAAGCCTGAGAACTCGGGAAGACTAATGGCTTGGACAATCGAATTAGGAGAGTTCGACATCATTTACCAGTTGAGAACGGGTATTAAGGGGTGGTCGAGTTCACTTGGGATGAGGCTGACATTGAAGATGTTGAAGCTACAACTTGTGAGCAAGAAAATAGAGTATGTCCTCTCTTAACTGAAGGCGAGATGAGTTTATCGAGAAATAAAGTGTCTGGGAATGAGGAGGAAAGGTATATTTTCAATAATGGATCCCTAGAAGAGGGTTATTTTTCACTAAACGGTAAGGTGTGGAGTCTCTTTGTTGACGGGTCTTCATGTGAGAGTGGAAGCGCGACAGGATTGATAGTGTTAGCACCAGATGGGACCAATATTGAATATGTGTTGAGGTTCAAATTCAAAGCTTACAATAATGAATCTGAGTATGAGGCCCTCCTAGCATGTCTCTCCCTTGCCCGGGGACTGAATGTAGCCAACTCCTTGTTCATAGTGATTCTAGGTTGGTTGCTAATCAATTTTTTGGGGCATACGAGGCTAATGATGACATAATGGAAAAGTACCTGGGAAGGTTTAAGACAACATTATAACATTTTACTGAAGTAAAGCTCAAGTGGATACGTTGTCTGGACAATGGCTGAGATGATTCTCTAGAAAGGTTAGCTTTGGCCACACCAACTGTAATTAAAATAGCGAGACCTCGATAGATATTCTCCATCGACCGATGATCGAGGGAGAAGAGAATACCATCGAATTTTGTTTCAATGTGAGTATGGGAGCCTCTTGGATGGATCTTATAGTCCGTTACATTAGAGATAGGGAGTTGCCAGAATCTAAGGCTGAGAAAAAAAAATTGAGGTACAAAGCTGCCAAGCTATCCCTCATAAGAGACATCTTATAAAATAAGGGTTTCCTGCCTCCTCTACTCATATGTGTCCATCCATATGAGGTAGAGTATATCTTAAAGTACGTACATGAAGGTTCATGTTCTAGCCACTGTGGAGGAAGGTCGTTGGCTAAGAGGATCATTACACAGGGCTATTGGTGTCCGACGTTGGCCAAAGATGCAACTCCATATGTCAAGAAATGTAACAAATGCCAGAGGTTTGATACAATACCCCATCAACCTCATCATCCCTTTACCTCAATTACATCTCCTTGACCCTTTACTGTTTGGGGGACCAGAGGTTTGATACAATACCCCATCAACCTCATCATCCCTTTACCTCAATTACATCTCCTTGGCCCTTTACTGTTTGGGGGATTGACCTGGTTGGACCACTACCAAGGGCTATGACCAACTATCATTACTTGATCGTGCTAATCGATTATTTTTCAAAGTGGATAGAGGCCGATCCGATGATAATAATCACGGAGAATAAAGCCTTCCAGTTTACCTAGAAAAATATCATCTGCAGGTATGACCTACCCAATACTCTGATTTCTAATAATGGAGCACAGTTCAAGAATGTCTCACTGGAAATTTTTTATGAACGAGTCGACATCAAGCAGTTCTTATCTGCTCCTGGATGACCCTGGGCTAATGGGTAGATAAAGGTAACAAACATAACAATCCTTGATGGAATCCAGAAGATATTGGAATATGCCAAAGGTAGGTGGGTTGAAGAAGTATATTTTTTACTCTGGGATTACAAGACGACGAAGAGAACTCCTACTGGGGAAATCCATTTATGTTGGATTATGGTTCAGAGGCGGTAGCACTACACCAAAATGGGCAAATTGTCACCTTTCAGCCGGCCAGCCTTGTCAAGGTCATTGACCGTGACAAAAAAACATGCGTTTTATGTCACGGTCATTGACCTTGACACGACCGTGACAACGAATTGTCACGGTCAATGACCGTGACAAGTCCGTGATAAATTTAATTGTCACGGTCTTGTCACGGTCAATGACCGTGACAATTCTTGTCACGGTCAATGACCTTGACACGACCGTGACAACTTTTCCAGCAAAAACCCTATCCCCCTTCTTTTTTCCCTCCCGCGCCGTTCCCTCCATTTCTCTCTCTCTCTCTCTCTCTCTCTCTCTCTCTCTCTCTCTCTCTCTCTCGACGCTGCTCTCTCTCTCTCTCTCTCTCTCTACTTTCAGGTCCATTTTCTCTCTCTCTCTCTCTTTCATTTATATATATATTTGTGTGTATATTTGTGTGTATGTGTATATATATATATATATATGTGTGTATGTGTGTGCGTGGAGGGGGGCAGGGGGTGGGGCGGGGTGAGGCAGGGTGGGGGAGGGGGTGGTGGAGGGGGGCAGGGGGTGGGGCAGGGTGGGGCAGGGGGTGGTGGAGGGTGGGGTGGGGTGTGTGTGTGTGTGTGTCTGTGTGGTGGTGTGTGGTGGGGGAGGGGGTGGGGTGGAGTGGTGTGTGTGTGTGTGTGTGTGTGTGTGTGTGTGTGTGGTGTGTGGTGGGGGAGGGGGTGGTGGAGGGGTGGAGCAGGGGGTGGTTAGGGGTGGGGTGTGTGTGTGTGTGTGGTGGTGTGTGGTGGTGGAGGGGGTGGGGTGGGGTGGGGTGGGGTGTGTGTGTGTGTGTGTGGTGGTGGTGGTGGAGGGGGGCAGGGGGTGGGGTGGGGTGTGTGTGTGTGTGGTGGTGTGTGGTGGGGGAGGGGGTGGTGGAGGGGTGGGGTGGGGTAGGAATTGATATCCAAGACATGTATTTGAATTGATATCAATTTATTTGAATTGATAGAATTGTTTCTAGGATAATAATCCTACTATAAGATAATTGCTCAAAATAAATATTAAATAATAATTACTAAGATATCAATTCAAATAAAGTCTTAATAACCTAACCAAAAGAAATAAAATAAAATATCAAATAAATTATCATCCACCTCATAGACATTCCCTACCAATCATTTTAAGATAATTTTATCCTTATAAAGATAATAGATTATGTAATTTTAGGACTTAAAATAATATTGATTATGGATATAGGACAAGAAACATTTTGTTTCCATTTTTAGTCCCTATTTTCAAATTAAAGGGACACGTGGCATGTTATGATTGGTTAACGTTTTATGAATATGGGTCCGCACCAGCGATTTTATTCAAAAATAGGGACTAAAATCATAAATAAAATGTTTGTTGTCCTATTTTCAAAATACATATTACAATAAATCCTAAATTTACAAACCCCTAAAGATAAATACCTTTGATTGCAAAGCATGCACTTGTATTATTATTATACAACATGTATTATTTCGACGTGTAATTCTAAAATCTCACCTAGTTTTGTATACTATTTTTAAAATCATACTATCAATTCACGAGACACTAAACAAGAAAGAGGACATATAAATTTGGAAATGCTTGTTTTTCTTTCTAGAGACCCGAGTCGTCAAAACTTGGTAGTTTCGAGTGTGTTTTTATCACTAAATTATTATTTCACTAACAAATACTCCTCATATCCTAGATTAAGAGTCCATATTTAATTTTTGTACTTACTAATAATACACTTAATCAATGGCTAGGATTAACCCTTATTCACTATTATGAAATTTGGTTAATTGATTATTTTAAAAAAAAAGCAGAAGTAGACTAACATATATACACAACACTAAAAGTAGACATCAATTTTATAAATAATTGATATTTTCATTCAAAATATGTGTGTGTGCGTGTGCGTGTGGCGGGGGTGGGGGTGGGGTGGGGTGGGGTGGGTAGGGGTGGTGTGTGTGTGTGTGTGTGTGTGTGTGTGCGTGTGGCGGGGGTGGTATTGACGGAACTTACACATACGTTATAATATAGACGAAACATTTTTTTATCTGTACTAATAACATTTTTTTTATCTGTACTAATAACATTTTTTTTACAGCAAAAATGTCTCCTTCAGATGTTAGGGCGAAGATGATGATGCTGTTTATGATGATATCGTCGTCTGGTTTCGGTGGTAGCGGAGGCGACGAGGGCTCCTCCGCCCCTAGGATCCCCAAATATGGAAAATTTGGGATTACCGTCGAAAACAAGTCGGAGCTTTTAGCGAGATCCCTCGAGCTGCTAAAGAGGGTCATCGGCCCGGGGTTTATGAGTTGGAAGGAGGTGCCGTATGAGCTCAAGTTAGCTGTTTGGGCGGCACTAAAGGTAATATTTATATGAATATTTCAATTTCAATTTCAATTTATATTTATATTTATATTTATATTTATATTTATATTTATATTTATATTTATATTTATATTTATATTTATATTTATATTTATATTTATTCGCAACTAACATTGTATTTGTTGGACAGGAACAATTCAACTTGGATCCAAAGCTACGCGATTCCGCCTTGGAGCAGTTGAGGGAGCAACACAAGACGTGGAAAAAAAATATGCGGACACGGTACTTTGGAAAAACACGAGAGACCATTTTACAATGGCGCGGATCCGTCCCGCCCAAGGAGCCGATCTCATTGGTACAATGGCAAAAGTTCATTGACAATGAGATCGAGGATCGACAACTGGCATCTCGCCAATCGGGGAGTGAAAATCGGGCTAAAAAGACAGACGTGCACTACTCCGGCCGGACCTCTTACGCTGAGGTGGAGCATAGGATGAAGGTAATATTTAATTTATCTATAACTACAGAAATATCTTATTGGATATTATTTTACTTTGCGGGGCCGATACTAATTTTACTTTACTTTATTTTATTTCAGGGGGTAGGGAGTGGGCCAGGGGGTAAGCCACATAGGCTCGATACTTATGTGGCTCTTCGGACGAAGAAGGGGAAGGACAAGGAGGTGTCCCCGAGCGTCGCGGCCACGATTGTAAGTAATCCGACAGTTTAATTATTGTTAATTACGTTATAATTTTTTAGTTTACTTATTTTACTAATCATGTGCTTTTTGTCGTTTCAGGCAAAGCTTAAGGAAGTGCATGAGTCGTCGTCTGATGCCGACAAGGCATCTTTGTCCACAGACGCACTCAGCCAAGTGCTTGGCTCTGATCGCAAGGGGAGGACAAGGGGAGTGAGCTCGCGGGTGGCCAAATCTAGGATCATCGGATTGGAGACGAGCGACACCGGGTTGGCTCGAACGGTGGATTCACACGACGCGAAGCTGTATTGTTTCGAGGCGACGGTCCAAGATATGTACGCATTCATGAAGCGTACGTTGGGTGGAGACCGTAAAGAGAAAGGGAAAGGGAAGGAGAAGGCGGTGGAGGAGGAGGTGCGGGAGGACGAGGAGGTGCGGGATGACGAGGATGTGGACCTCGCTGCTTCATCACCGACACGTTCGTACTTCGACGATCCACTTTCCTATTTGACGCCCTCCAACAGACCATTATCGATGATTGGTTGGCCGAGTGTGTTCATATTGGACATATTTGATGGCCAGCGGATAGGGCGGGGGTTGAGGGACCCGGATATCATCGAGGGTGGAATAGTCCATGGACGTGTGCTTCAAGGGATGGAGTCCAGGGTGCTCGTCATGCATGTCATACCCGGGAAGGAGAACTCCCTACTGTGGTTGCGCGAACAATGCGGCACGACATATATTAGTGGGTGCGTCAATTCGTATGTCGTGTGGCCTACTCACCTCCTCACATTTACCCAAGACATGTAGTAACATTATTTTTAAGTTTGTCCATTTTAATTATATTTGGATTATATCGTCATGTATATTATTTTTACTTTGAAAATTTGGATTATACTGTCATGAATATATATTTTCATTATCTTTAGTTTGTGTTGGATATATCATGTTTGGAACAGGTACAAATATACTGCTGAGCAGTGGTGGTGGCCATACTGCCCAGCAGATTTTTTTTAAATTCTGCCCAGAATTGTCACGGTCATTGACCGTGACAAGTCCTTGACAAATCTTGTCACGGGCTTGTCACGGTCAATGACCGTGACATTTTTTTTAAAAAAAGGGTCACGGCTTTGTCACGGTTATAAACCGTGACAAACGTGTCACGGTCATTGACCTTGACACGACCGTGACACAAATCGCGAGTTTTGTGTCAAGGTCAATGACCGTGACACGACCGTGACAAAAAAAGTTGTCTCGCCTCGAAATGTCACGGTCATTGACCTTGACAAGGTGAATTTGTCAAGGTCAATGACCTTGACAAATGGGCAGATTTGGTGTAGTGTAGGGCCAACATAGGTAGGTCTCCCTACCCACAGGTTTCAATCCTATGATTTGAAAAAGAATGTTATCGAAAGAAGGCTTGATTTAGATCTTGTGGAAGAGAGGATAGAAGATGCTGAGGTTAGTCAAGCTGCCTACCAGCAAAGGACAACGAAGTTCTACAATAAGAGAGTAAAGGCACACCCACCGAAGATTGGAGATCTTGTGTTGAAAAAGACATGGAAGAAGCCTAACAAGCTTTATTCGAATTGGCATGACCCATACAAAGTGGTTGAAGAGGTAGTACCAGGGACATATAGGTTGGAGAATCTGGAAGGAGAGATATTCTCCAACTCATGGAAAGCCGACCACCTCAAAAAGTATTACCAATGAGATTTAGTTTTGCTAGTTTCTGTCCAATTCCATTGTCATACATGACTTAGATGGTGAAAGAAATATTAATGAAATTTAATAAAAATCTCAAGTGTTCCCTTATATGTTGTCCATTTATTTGAATGCTTGTTTTTTGTATATATCAATTCATCTTAATCTACAAAACATCATTCGTGGTGAAGTAGACTTAAGTTGCCCTCGGTGATACGACAGTCCAGACGGGGTCAACCTCATCCATGAGCTATCAATAACATCGAAAGACACTATTAAACACCATAATTTGGTGGATGAAAATAAAAAATCACTTAGTTATGGTTCATTATTAAACATCATTAATTTGGTAGATCTACTCTCTCAACCGAGACGAAAGTGCATGGATGAGACGACACTCATCTATACACTCTCAAAACGATCAGAAGGGATCTTATGCTATAACACAATAATTTGGTGGATGAAAATTAAAAATCACTTAGTTGTGGTTCATTATTAAACATCATTAGTTTGGTGGATCTACTCTCTCGGCCGAGACGATAGTAGATGGACGAGACGACACTCATCCATACACTCTCAAAAAGACGAAAAGGGACTTTATGCTTTAAGCATTATAATTTGGTGAATGTCAAATTATAAAAGTCACTTAATTGTGATTGATTTATAATGTCATAGATTTGGTGAAGGCAAGACAAACATCATTAACTTGGTGATCTTATGTTTATAACGTCATCAATATGGTGGATAAACTCTCTTGACCGAGATGACAATGGGTGGACGAGGTGACCCTTGACCACGCACTCTCAAAATGATGAGAGGAGGGTTGACATAGCATCATAATTTGGCGATATCAAATTTCATAGTTTGATTACTATCATCTCATCCTAAGACAGGACGACAACATAGTTTGAATTCATGGTATACAGACAAATTAAGACGAGATGCAGATAAATGAACAATAAAAAAGATTCCATTAATTCACAAATTAAATTATGAGTACTTTGAGGACGATAGAAACTTGGGATTTCAGCCCACAAAATAAACTATTCAAATGAGGAAGATTACAAGAAGAACAGGGTATCAGCCAAAGACGACCACCTTATGGAGTTGGCTCAAGAATGATAATGGTAGTCCCCTCAGCATTAGTCTCATTATGGATAACCCTATCCTCAGATCAGATAACCTGAACTTGGGCATCAGTATGTAGGGTCTCAATTTGAATGGCCCCAGTCTCGCTTGCAGCCATCAGCTCAACATACTCTAGTGCCGCATCAAAGAGAGGATCCGACAAGTCAAGTGCCTCCAACTCAGGCCATATAGAAGAGACGAACTCATAAAACTTAGTCGTGATCCATCGACAGGAGAACCTCACACCCTTCTTAAGGTATATGATTCCGTAGCTACCAAACTCGTCTAAACCCTTAAAAGCTTCGATAGCCTTGGCCTTGATCCTCTCAATTGACTCTGGAGACAGGGAATTGTCTTTGGCCGTTTACACGGTAATTGAAAGTTCTCTGGCTTGAGCAGCCGACTGTGTGATCGGGGCATGTTCTTTTTCTTTGAGGTCGCTATCCTTCTTCGTCAGGCCCTCGTCTATGAGCTTCAAATCGTCATGAGCTTGTTTGAGGTCGACCAGGCATGCCTCTAGTCGCTTCTTCAAATTTTCCTCAAATTTAGAAGCTCTTTCAGCCTCTTAAATCTTTGAATAATTCTTAACCATCCATTTGTTGGCCGAGGTGAAGGTGCACACAGGCTGTGGGAGAAAGAAAAACACAAGTGCTAGTACTGACAAACAATGGTACGAGATAAGATAAAAAGATATTCACTAAGAAAAATACCTATGCCATAAGATGAAGGACTAAGTCAAAGACTTGTGGGGTAGGCATATTCTTCAAGAACTCGTAATCATCCTTGGTTAGGAATCCTAACATGGACCTCTTTGATCTTGTGGCTGAGGGAAGAATTGAGCCCAGACACTTCCTAAGTGGGGCTATGTTGTTTTTCCAATACTCCTGAAAGGAGGCCCCAGAGCGGGAGCTCAGCCCACAACTACTCGACACCGATTGGCCGAGAGGAATTTCCCTCGGCCTCTAAGCATCTCGCTCAGGATGAATCTCAGAGGGAACTTATTGGTGGGTTCTCTTCTGACTCATCTCTGTCGACGTCATTCCAAAATTCCTCAAATATATGAGGAGGACAATCTGCAAAATAGAAATGGAGAATCATTAGTCAAAAGAACACGAGACGAGGAAAGACTTGAATAAAAATCAAAGAAATATCATCCAAGGGATCAACCTTCAACCCAGATTTCTCTAGGAATTCAGGAGACATCAAGTCTTCAATGGTAGGGAGTTATCCAGTCTTCCCTTAGCCTCTGAAAAAATTCAACTCTATCCCTATTTTTTACACTGTGGACGAGATCTAACTTGAAAGACATTGAAGGATTCGTCCTGGTACAGGAAACCCTCAACTCGCTTTCTCGACTCTCTTGGTCGGTGTCGGTCAGAAATTCCCAAGCCTCAGAAGCATAAAAAAACCTCCCTTTCCAACTATGGTTAGAAATCTAACTGATATGAAGGATCTTCTTGTCAGACTTCCTAGCTCCTAGGTGATAGTAACCAGCCTGGTTTGTAGAGGACGATACATAGTAACAAGCCTTAAAGATTTCAACAGAAGGCTCATCCTCGTACTTGTTTCGCTATAAAAAATATAGCCTAGTATAATCCTCCACGAGTTTGGATCTATCTGAGTAGGGGCAAAGCCGAGACTAAAAATAATGGCTCGTATATCTAGGTCAAAGGGAAAATGAAAGCCGACCCTGAACATTTTATTATAGAGGGTAATTTCACCCTATAGCTCATCGTACACTCTCTCATCCTCGTCCAGTACACGCAAGACAACATCAGGTTTGATGCCATACAGATGTTTGAAATAAATAAGGTCAAGTTACTTGATGGAGGATTGATACTGATCGGCATATGAGTAGTCTACAGGATCGTCAGCATCAGAATCTTCCTCTACCTCTCCCCTTGCCTCTTCATCATCATCACCGATATTATTAGTAAGATGCATAACAACGGGAGCACCATCAGGATAATTTTCCTGGAACTCTGCATCATTTATAACAGATAGAGGAATTATAGTTGGGGGAAACGCTACATTGATAATCGGCTCTATGGATTCTGATAGGTTCTAAACAGAAGAGTCATCCCACCCGGACATCTCTACTCGGCTAGGTAATGAGGCCCGAGATGTGGCATCAGGTTCTCCTATCCCCTTAGGTTGAGTTGGTGAAAACGTCATGGCCTTATCGTATGAATCTCTATCATCAGCCCAGGCAGAGGACGAGCCGGACATCTCTTCGACAGAGAGCATAATTATCTTTAAAGGTAAGGGAAATTAGGTCATCTCCAAACTGGGTCAGCTCGACACTTGACCTCGGCCTCTTCCTCTACCCTACGGATCTCTTGAAAATACCTTTGCCTAAGGTCAGGATATTGAAAGGATAGTTCATAAAGGGTCTTTAACATTCAAAAAGTCAAGGAAGCATATAGAAATGGAGAATAAAAGTTCAAAAAAGAACAAATAGCTTGAGGCTTTGACTAAAGTTGACTCAAATCTCGAAAGGGGGAAAATGAATCATTTTGTGGGTGAACAACCAAGAATAGTTTGAAGTTTTGACTTAGAAGATGACCAATTGGCACGAGCAAGCCCATAACTAAACAGAAAAAAACTCCCTAGGACATATACCTACCCAGAACCACCATGAGCTATCATGAAATGAACCCAAACCACCCAATACAATCGTCGGAATGTAGAATGAACCCACCCAAAAAATAAAAAACCTTATAACAGGCTTATAAACTAAAAAATCTTGAAAGAAATGGAAAAAGAGGGTTACCTGAAAGGAAGCGAAGAACGAGGAAGCAAGAATGGCCTTGCGAGATGCCTGGGAACGCAGAAATAGGAGGCAGGTAGCTCTGGTTCTAGAAAGAGGTCGCGCGAAGGATTGGAATGCAAGGAAAGGATAAATGTTTTTGAAAAAACCATTTAAATACTAGTAATGATTTGTGCACATTTTACAAGGCGGTGCAGAGCTCCCCATATACCTCATTATGCAGAGCATGAAACCCTAAGACATCACTCATGCCTCTATTAGATACAACCTGATTGGAACTGTGACAGTTGTCACCTCATGCTTCCATTAACTTTGTAGTTTCCATGTGTCCTCCCAACAAATACGATCAGTTCCATCAGACGATATAACATCATTACACCTCAGCCTCATCTACAAGTCAGAGACTAAGGGGTAGGGGTGATTAATATGCCAAGTGTGGACTCGTCCATGATCGCACATCCTCGGCCATATCCAACCTTCACCAATTGTCCAGAAGGTGGCATTACAACTCGGCCAGGTAAGACTCGACCAGACTGACTTAGTCGATGGAGCAGTACATGGTGCCTCAGCCTTGACCTTCAATAACCAGCCAACGTAAGTAACTATTATTTTCGGGGATTAGGTACCCTCATCCTTGGCCACTTGCAGGCCAACCATAGGATAAAGTCAATGGGTGCCATAGGTGTCAACTCTTCGGTGGTTCACATATCTATAAGTCTAAACTCAGTTATTGTGGTCGATCGAGGTCACATCACTGATAGAGCGTGTGCATTAGGAGATGCATGGAGATGTGCGCATGGATGTGTGACACACATGAACTAAAGCCATTATACCCAGATCACTCCCTCATGCGAGGAAATATTTGATCATCATGACTAATGATGCTGAAATCTAGCACCACCAGATAAGTGATGATGAGCTCAAACAGTAGTAACCATGGCAACCACAGAGATGTATATGTATAAGTGTGTAAGTGTGTAGCAGGAGATGAGTATAAGAGGAATAAGATAATAATGTATAGTGGTTTAGCCAATTAGGCCTACATCCATTGTGAGTGTGTGATCCACTAAGTATGGGCACTAATGGCCTTGGATACAATGCACATAAGCTGACTTGCTCTCTCTATTGTGTGTATAAGCAGAGTTTTTTCTAGGGTTACAATTATCAATCCCTCCATAGGGTTATAGGTGATAAGTATATATAGGTCTTGGGGGGTGTAGTGTACCACCCAAGTATGCATGGTGCATGTGAATGATGATCTAGCCAATCTCCTGTTGACACCTGTAGATGCCAAATGATGACATAATATTCCCTCACATGAAGGGGTGATATTGTTATAACGGTCTTCCACGTGCCATGTGAGCCTCACGCGCACTGTTCCACGCGTCTCCTAATCCACGCGCTGTGATGATGTCACCCTCGGCCTAAGATATGAGGTCGAGGGCAAAGTTCCTTCTGGTAGTGAGTCTGGACTAATTTAGGCCTCGTACTGTCGTACCCTCGGAGGGTCGTCTGAGCCTGATGGAGGGTCGGCCCCTTGGAGGGTCGTCTGGTATTGATGGAGGGTCGGCCCATTTGAGGGTCGTCTGGGCCTGATGGAGGGCGGCCCCTTGGAGGGTCGTCTGGTCCTGATAGAGGGTCGGCCCCTTAAAGGGTCTTCTGAGCCTGATGGAGGGTCGGCCCCTTAGAGGGTCATCTGGGCATGACGGAGGGTCGACCCCTTTGAGGGTCGTCTGGGCCTGATGGAGGGTCATGAGACCATCTTGGGCTCATATTGTTTGAGGGCGCCCTCGGCCTGGTCGAGGATATATATGGGTATATCAATCACCCCCCAGTCCTTAGCCATAGATGATGCTGAGATGGCTGAGGGATAATGTTGCTTCTGAGACAAGTGTATGGTCTTTTTGATGAGTGACACCTGTCAAGATGTCATGACACCTAGGCAGATACTCATTGTTGTTTCTATTTCCAAGGCGTGGAGGCTGCACACTTTGCTTAGGGCTTTGTGCCCTAATGATGTCCTCCTCGTGGACTGTGCTCTGCATAGGTTAGTGGGCCCACTCATTGGCAAGGTATTTAAACAATTTTTTAAGTTTCTCTTTCTTCTTCTTCTTCTTCTTCTTCTTCTTCTTCTTCTTCTTCTTCTTCTTCTTCTTCTTCTTCTTCTTCTTCTTCTTCTTCTTCTTCTTCTTCGCGCCTAAACTCTCTCTCTCTCTAGCCTCTCAACAGCTTCCATAGCCATTTTTGCAACCTTTCTATGCCACGCTTCATTCAGCCTTTGCTTTCATCTTCATGTACTCTTCTCTCCCATAAACTCCCTTTTTAATCTTCAATTTCATTTCATGCATTGGGTCTGACACCCTCTTGTAGCATTTCTAGGTCTTCCTTGTGTTTTCTGGTACCTTTTCCGGCGAGTTGAGTTCTTCCCTTTCTTGAGTGTTTTTGACCAAAAACCTTTAATTTTTGGTTTTGATCCAAAAGTCTAACTTCGTCAACTGTCAACTTGTTTGTGATTAGGTTAGCCAAATTCTTTTAAGTGTAGGGTCTCCCTCTTAATGCTTAAGAGGCTTTACAATTTAGCCGAAGAATTCCCTTCCTTGAGAGATGAATTATTTGTTGAGATCAGACGAGTAGAGGAAGAGGAAGAGAGAAGACGAGGGGCCGTCCCTAATTGGGTACGACCCATTTTTCCCATCTGAGTCTTGTGGGTCGTCCTGTCGTCCAGTCGAGAGTCATTCAGGAGAGATGGATGAGAGAGCGTCGTCGCCAACTGAAGCTGGGACTTCTGGGAGGAGAGAGACATCTGTTCTTAGCCCAGGCTAAGAGGCCGAGGGTGTGGTCCCTTCCGAGGCTATCCCTATGACAACTTTATCCCCCCATGCTTTTCAGATGGCATTTCCTCATGGGCCTCTCACAGGTGATGAGGCCGAGGGAGAAAGGACTGAGGATGATAATGGGGACTCAGATGCTGACCCAGTTGACACATCTCATGCCTCGTCCTATATTTCCACAGTCAGGGATCGTGACCTCCTGCTGTGGAGGCATGCATATGGTGTGCCCCCCACCATAAGTATGAGGGTTCCCTCTGAGTTTGAGAGGGTCTTTGAGGGTGAAAAGGGAGAGGTAGCTATGTACGAACAGATGTTTAAGGTCGGCGTTAGGTTCCCTCTGCATCCTGCCATTGTTAACATACTGTCCTTCCTCGGCGCTGCCCCCTCTCAGCTTCCTCCCAACTTTTGGAGGACGATCCTCGGATACATCTCCTTGTGGAAGAATGCCTTCACCGATGATCCCACCTTCGACGTGTTTTTGGCCTGTTATAACATCAGCTCCTCGTCCAAACAGCCTGGGTACTATCACCTGGGGGCGAGGAGGTCTGATAAAAAACTTCTCCACGTGTCACAAACCTCCAACCATGATTGGAAGAAGAGATTTTTCTTCGTTTCTGGAGAATGGGAATTTTCCACCGAGGCTCAACATTTGGACAATGGTCCGAGGGTTCCAAGAGGATGGTCTAACCCCTCGATAAAGGCCAGGTCAGATATCGGACGTAGTTTGGATGAGAAAGACATAGTTGAGTACCTGAGAGAACGAGGGAGAGGGGGTGAACTTGCAAAGTTTGAAGATCTGATGACCCCTCGGTTCCTCAAAGAAGCTGGTATGAGGGTCGGCCCACTGATAGAGCTATGTGAGTTATATTAATTTTTCCTCAATCTTTGCCTTTTCCAAGTATTTTATCTTTGCCTCTGCATTTTTCTGATGTGTTATCTTCTTTTCAGGTCGTCCTGCAGGTATATCTGACCAACTCTGGGAAATGACTCCCCCAAGTTTGCTATCTGGCTTGGGCAAGAAGAAGGGCAAGGAGCCTCAGCAGGCTATGAGGAAGACGAAGACTACGGGGCCTACGGATGTTGAGCCGACCAACGATTGACAAAAGAGGAAAGAGCCCGAAGTCCCCGTTGACCCTCGACCAGATTCTAGGACGAGGTCAAGGGTGGAGGCGTCTGAGGCGACCGCTTCTTCTTCCTGTATGGGGGCCTTCTGGTCCCAGAACTTGGCATTTTTTAAGGCCGATCCATCTTCTCTGATTGCCAACCCGAGGGCGGCCAAGGCGTCTATGTTTTCTGCCCCCTCGGCTGCCAACTATGAGTTCTTGTCTAAGATGCCCCCGACGAAAGTGTATGACTATGGTCTGCACACTCTGGTCCAGGTACTTATTCATACTTTTTCTTAATTGAATTTTTTACTAACTGTTTCCTCGGCCTCTTAACAACTGTTTATCATTTTTATGCAGTCTGTCTGTGCCTTTACTTCGGCCACCATGTGGATGGCGGAAAATCAGTAAAAATTTCATGACGCCGAGAGGGCCATTCAGCATGAGGTTGATCTGCAGACGGAGCTGGAGACTGCGAGGGATGAACTGGAGAGTGCCAGGAATGAACAAGCCAGGGTCTTGGATGAGCTGACGAGGCAGCACGATGCGGACTTGCAGGCCAAGGATGCGCTTATAAAGGAGAAGGACGAGGCCTTAACCAACTTGGGGGTCCAGTTCAAGGCTGATCTGGAGGAGGCTGTGAAGAAAGCCGAGGCCGATGCTGTGGAGGGCTACAAACTCTCAGATGAGTTTAAAGGCTTCGGTCTCGAATACTTGGAGAGAGGGATCAGGACGGCCTGGCGGTGGGTTGTCCTCAAGTTCGATGATTTCGTCTCTCCATTCCGTCCCTCCCTGGAGACATTTCAACTGGGAGACAAATTGATTGCTGAGGATTTATCCCACGTGGAGTCCCAGGTGCACGTCGATGGTATCGACACATCTGAGAATCAGCTAGTCGTGGTCGTTGAGGAGGCTTCTCTATTTGACGTCTGCCCTCTGATGCTGCTCAATAGGGTGGCTGTTTGTATCCAATACCCTCTTTATGTACCTCATGAATGTACTTTATTTTTTGGAGAACAAACATCCTTTTGTAATATTTCATTTATAATATCATCTCTCTTGTTGTCTTCCATATTCGTCTCTTGTGTGATTTGTATTGTGAAATTTTTATATTAACAATATCACTAACCCCTCCCTCGTCTTTCTTGAGGGTAAATGAGGGGTCGTCCCCAACATTGATCCTCATTATAGCCGAGGGTGGTTTCCACCAATTTTAATTGATGTTTAATAAAGTCCCCCCTCGTCTTTCTTAAGGGAAAAGGTGGGGTCGTCCCCACCCTTGACCCTTATTATAGCCGAGGGTTGTTTTTACCAACTAAATGGTTAATAAAGTTCCCCTCGTCTTTCTTGAGGGCAAAGGTGGGGTCGTCCCCACCATTGACCCTCATTATAGCCGAGGGTTGTTTTTACCAAACAAATGGTTTTCAAGTCCTCCCTCGTCTTTCTTGAGGGCAAATGTGGGGTTATCCCCACCGTTGACCCTCATTATAGCCGAGGGATGTTTTTACCAAATTAATGGTTTTCAAGTCCTCCCTCGTCTTTCTTGAGGGCAAAGGTGGGGTCGTCCCCACCGTTGAACCTCAATATAGCCGAGGGAGGTTTTTACCAAATTAATGGTTTTCAAGTCCTCCCTTGTCTTTCTTGAGGGCAAAGGTGGGGTCGTCCCCACCATTGACCCTCATTATAGCCGAGTGGTGTTTTTACCAAATTAATGGTTTTTAAGTACTCCTTCGTCTTTCTTGAGGGCAAAGGTTGGGTCGTCCCCACCGTTGACCCTCATTATAGCCGAGGGATGTTTTTATCAAATTAATGGTTTTCATGTCCTCCCTCGTCTTTCTCGAGGGCAAAGGTGGGGTCATCCCCACCGTTGACCCTCATTATATCCGAGGGATGTTTTTACCAAATTAATGGTTTTCAAGTCCTCCCTCATCTTTCTCAAGGGCAAAGGTGGGGTCGTCCCCACCGTTGACCCTCATTATAGCCGAGGGATGTTTTTACCAAATTAATGGTTTTCAAGTCCTCCCTCGTCTCTCTTGAGGGCAAAGGTGGGGTCGTCCCCACCGTTGACCCTCATTATAGCCGAGGGATGTTTTTACCAAATTAATGGTTTTCAACCTTACTAGAACTGACACGCAAGATGAGAGGAAACACTGATATTTCTCATTATCATTCTAAGTGTTCTGTTGGGGCAACACCCATTACAATTGTGGTCCATTAGGACATTACAACACTACTGATAGTATTTCTTCAAATGATCTGCATTCCAGGGGTTGGAAAAGGGTTCCCCTTCTAAGTTTTCTAGTCTATAGGTCGCAGGGACAACTTGATCGTTGACCCTATACGGGCCATGCCAATTTGGATGGAACTTGTTGGGCTTCTGCCAAGTCTTTTTAGGACTAAGTCCCCCACTGCAATTGGTCTCTGCTTCACCCTCTGATTGTAAAACCTTGCAGTCATCTGCTGGCAGGAGGCCTGCCTTATCTCGGCATCTTCCCTCCTTTCCTCAATCAGGTCTAAGTCAAGTCTCCTCTTTTCCGTATTTCTGTGGGGGTTATACATTTGGACCCTATGAGTAGGAAATTGAATTTCGGTGGGGATGACGGCTTCTGAACCATAAGCTAGCATGAATTGGGTCTCTCCGGTAGAGGTCTTTTCCGTCGTCCTATAGGCCCACAGTACAGCATATAAATCTTCAACCCATCTTCCTTTTGCCTCCTCAAGTCTCTTCTTGATCCCGTTTAGGATCGTCCTATTTGTAATTTATGTTTGCCCATTAGCCTGAGGTCGACCTGGGGTAGAGAAAAATTGTTTGATACTCACCCTTTCACAGTACTTCTCTAGAGATGTATTCTTGAATTGAGTCCCATTATCCGAGATGAGGGTATTGGGGAGACCATATCTGCATATAATATTTTTCCAGATGAACTGGAAGGTCTTCTGCTTTGTAATCGTGACCATTGGCTCTGCCTCCACCCATTTTGAAAAACAGTCAATTGCCACAATGAGGAAACCGATAGTTATTAATGGCCCTAGGCAACGGGCCTACCAGGTCGATCCCCCACACTACAAATGGCCACGGGGGCGTAATGGAGGTAAGAGGCTGATGGGGCTGGTGTGGGATGGTGGAAAATCTTTGACATTTATCACACTTTTTTACATACGCCGTGGCGTCTTTCCCCAAGGTCGGCCACCAGTACCCTTGGGTGATCACCCTATTCGCTAGAGACCTGCCCCTAATGTGGCTTGAACATGACCCCTCATGCACATCTTGCAAAATGGATGGGACTTCAGATGGGCGAACACACCTAAGTAAGGGGAGAAAAAATCCCTTTTTGTATAAGGTGTCCCCAATGACAGTGAACTTTGCAGCTCTGTATCTCAACTTCTTCCTTTCTTGCCTTGCTTCTGGCATCTCCCCCACTTTAATGTATCTGATCAGAGGGTCCATCCATGAGGCTTACTTAACAATATTCAGGAAAGTGCCAAGTGTTCCCTCAGCATCTTCAATAGTTGGTCGAAGTAAAATTTCCACCGGGACTGTCCTCCTGATATCTGTTCTAGTTGCTGAGGCCAGCCTGGCAAGTGCATCGGCTCAACCATTGTCTTACCTAGGTATCCTCTTCAATTTCACTTATCTGAAGCTCTTCAGTAATGACCTTACTTTCTCGAGGTACTTGGCCATCATCTCATCCTTGGCCTCGTAGGCTCCTAGTATCTGATTTACTACTAGCCTCGAATCACTATGGACCAGAATCTGGCCGACACTAAGAGACTTGGCCAAGGAGAGGCCTGCTATTAAGGCCTCATATTCAGACTCGTTGTTGGAGTCTTTAAAGTTGAACCTCAGGGCGTACTCAATGTATGTGGCATCGGGTGCTGATACTATCAGTCCAGCTCCACTTCCATTATCGCAGGAGGACCCATCAATGAAGAGGCTCCACACAGTCTTTTTCTCTGAGAAATTTCCCTCGGTGAGGGATCCCTATCTAAATAGGTATCTTCCCTCTTCGTTTTCAACCTCTTTCCTTCTAGCGGTGCCTGTCTCAGCCTCATCTGCTGGTGTGTCGGTGAGCCTATCTTGTTGGGTATCTGTCTTCCTGAAGCTCTCGTCCTTGGCTTCATCATCTTCTCAAGTAAACTCAGCCATAAAATCTGCCAATGCGTGTCCCTTAATGGCCGTCCTAGGTTGATACACAATGTCAAACTCCCCTAGCTCTATTGCCCATGCCATTAACCTACCTGATTTTTTTGGCTTGTGTAGGACCTGCCTAAGAGGAGAGTCAGTGAGGATGACCATTATATGGGACTGGAAGTATGGCTTCATCTTCCTTGAGGCATAGATCAAGGCATAGGCCAATTCTACATCCTCGAGTATCTTTGCTCAGCCCCCTGGAGTGCCTTACTGTTGAAGTACACAAGCTACTGTACCCTGTCTTCGTCTCTCACAATGGCTGCGTTGATGGCTGATTCTGAGACAGCTAAGTACATATGTAGTTGTTCGCCCTGCACTGGTCGGGACAACAGCAAGGGAGACCCTAAGTATGACTTTAACTCCTTGAAAGCCTCATCACACTCTTCGCTCCATTTGAAGGCCTTCCTGAGAATTTTAAAGAATGGCAAACACTTGTATGTGGCTCTGGATATGAACCTATGCAAAGCAGCCACTCTCCCCATGAGCCTCTGAACGTCTTTGATGGTCTTGGGGTCTTCATTTCTAGGAGGGCCTTTATTTTCTCAGGGTTGGCCTCGATGCCTCTTTGGTTGACAATGAACCCCAAGAATTTCCCTGCTCCGACCCCGAAGACACACTTGGTCGGGTTGAGCTTCATCTGGTACTTATCCATCGTATTAAAGGTCCTCTCCGGGTCATCCACATGATCCTCTTCCTTCAGGGTCTTAGTCAGCATGTCATCTATATAGACTTCCATAGATTTCCAAATTTTTTCTTTAAACATTTTATTTGCAAGGCGCTGATACGTTGCCCCTGCATTCTTCAGGCCAAAGGGAATGACCCTATAACAGCATGTCCCCTTGTCGGTGATGAAGGCCGTTTTCTCTGAGTCTTCAGGGTCCATGAAGATCTGGTTGTGACCTGAATATGCATCCATGAAGCTCATGAGCTCATGGCCTGCTGTAGCGTCTACCATCTGGTCAATGCGGGGGAGAGGGAAGCTGTCTTTGGGACAATGCTTGTTGAGGTCGGTGAAGTCCACACACATTCTCCACTTCCCGTTGGCCTTTGGGATAATGACTGCATTGGACATCCATTCAGGGTAGATGACCTCTCTGATAAACTCAGCATCTTCTAATTTTTTGACCTCATCCCTTATGACCTCATACTTTTCTCTAGAGTAAATCTTCCTCTTCTGCTTTACTGACTTCGCACCCTTTACCACGTTGAGCTTGTGGCACATGATTCAGGGTCGATCCACGGCATATCTGCATGACTCCATGCAAAGACGCTCTGTCTTCTCCTCAACAGTTTAATGAGGTCTTCCTTGATATTTGGCTTCAGAGACTTGCCGACTTGGACGGGTTTTTTTGGGTCATCCTCATTGAGGATGATGGATTCTACCTCTTCCGCGGCCTCTCCTTTCTTCAGCTTTATCTCATCTCTGGGGTCTAGGGTATCAATATTGTAAGTGGTTATAGCCTTCTTGTGTGCCTCTCTTTCTTCAGCGGAGTTATAATAACATTCTCACGCTGTTGTCTGGTCTCCCTGAACTTCCCCCACCCCGTAAGGGGTTGGAAATTTAATCATCAGATGGATCGTAGACGGCACAGCTTCGAACCCCTTGAGGGTTACCCGCCCTAGTATAATATTATAGTCCGAAAAGACATGTTCATCCATCACAAAGAAGTTGACCTTCTTTGTAAGCCATCTCGGCCACTCGCCCCCCATCCTGACATCAGCCTCATACACTCCGAGGGGATGAACCTTTTTTCCATTGAACCCAATCAATGGGTTATGGTATGGGACGAGTCTAGCACGGCTGAGACCTAAAGCTTTGAAGCATGGCTAAAACATCACGTTTGCAGATGCGCCCCCATCTACTAGGATCCTCGGTACCTTGCACCCGTGCACCCTGGTAGTGATGACGAAAGGGTCATCATGAGGGGCTAAGAGGCTTTTGAAGTCCATTCTTGAGAAACCCACTATCATAGTATCCATGCCAATATTTTTTCTTTTTCCTGACTTCGCCTCCAGAGAGGTTGGGTGTACTGTCTTCATCACTGCCTTGGCCTCAGCCACATGGGCCTTCCTGTCAGCGACCTCTAACCCTCCTCGTGCTAGACCCCCGAAGATCATTCTCACTCTGCGCGAGATCATATTAAGCCTATTGACAGTGTAATACCCCGTATTTTTATGATATTTATTTATGGGATTAATTGAATTAAATGTGTATTAATTCGGAATTAATTCGGATAAAAATACTAGCGAGATTCGAGTTGGTATTTGATTTTAATGAGTATAGATGGCTATATATGAATATGGAAATTATGAAATTTGTCGTGAGATTGAAATACGGCGATTTGGAATTTTGTTGAGACGCGTGTGACAGTCGCGTCAGGAATATTATTATTTAATTAAAAAGTGAATTTTAATTCTATTAACCGTAGGGTCGTTTTGAGTGCGCCAACGCGTCCGAAAGGGTCGAAATAGTCAGAAAACACTAGCCGGGGGTTTAGTTTTGGTCCCGGGGCATTTTTAGGTCATGCCGGCAACGTATAAGGGTAGTTTGGTAATTTTGGAATTTTGGGAATTAAAACCCACGAAAATAAGGAATTAAAATCTGACTTAACCTTTGCCCACTAAACCCACTAACTACACTATTTGACTTAATGGGCTACGGGAGTTATTGGAAATAGGTTTAGGGTTTCCTAAGACAACTTCTAGCCACCATTGTCATCTTTAGAGAAGAAGTTGTAGAGAGAGAGAGAGAGGAGAAATTCTGCAGAGAGAGAGAGAACAATTCAATCCTCAACATCAAATTCAGAGATATATCAAAGGCAAGTGGTCTAATTACGTTAATTGCGTTGAATGTTTCTTCCATGCTTAGACATTTCTGAAAATTTCGTTATTTTTGGGAGATTGATGATAACCCATTAAATTGGAATTAGAAACTTACATTTTGATGAGGAATCGCATGTAGAATTGTATTTAGGTGATTATTCTGATGATAATATATCTTGTATGAAACAAAAACGTATTTCATTATGACCATTGATGATCTTAAAAATTTCTAGGGTTCATGTTCTTGAGATTGGGGAAAAATGTAGAGACTTGATAATTGGGTGATGATTACGATGAATTAAACCCATAAACATGTTATTATATGACCTAAGTATGTTTAGGAATGATTAGAAACCTTGAAAAATTGTTGGATTGATGTTTGAATGTGATTATAGGTGAAGAAAAATTGGAAAAACGAAAAAAGGAAAATCTGGGCTCGAAACTGGCCTCTCGTTAGAAGACCTGCCCAGGTCGTTCGAACGAGCTCGTTCGAACGAGCTTCTAACGAGTTGACAGTTTGCCTTCTAACGAGAGGGATATTCGTTCGATGTTTTTCGTTCGAACGAGATCTCGTTAGATGCCCAGTTCGTTCGAACAAACTCTCGTTCGAACAGCCTCGTTCGAACGAGACTTCTAACGAGCTGACACTTTAGGTTTTTTTGGCCTGTTTTGATTTCGCGAGTCCCGTAACCTTGTTTAATTGTAGAGATAACATTACCTTGATGATAAATTAATATAGTTGGGATATTTGGGATATATTGATGAGTAAAACCAAGAAGTGCAATTTGAATTGAATGGAAATTGTGGAATATGACGTGAGTGACTATTATGACGCGAGAATTATTAACGGCTTAAATAATTGAATTAACAGGGAACTTATGAATTGTGAAACATTATAAGTCGGTACGTGAATGATAAGTGTACCACAAATAAATTACGGTGATTACTAAGATGTGTGTATGCTTAGTATACGTGCATGATTTTATGTGTATGACATACCTACCATACTTGCTATCACGGGAGGTTTACGTTCGCTTAGGGCCCTCTAATCCTTGTGTTGCCCGGATTTAGATTGGTACCTCAAGAACATAGGTCAGAGAAGGACTTATTGGGATGTTAATAAGTCTGCTAATCGTGGGAGCGTAGGTATGTGCGTGACCCATGTGATGTGACTGTGTTCGCCTCCATTGTTTGTGGTTTGCTATTATCCGAGAACGATTCCTGAGAGATTCGGAATGCGTGATCCTTATGTACGTGATGTACCAGGATGGATAGCAGAGTATGTGTGCACCGTAGCTTAGTCTCGGGGTGCTTGTATTGTATATTTATGACGTGAATAATATACACTTAAATTAATGAGAACTTTCATGTTGGTATTGTGCGTATAAATACAGAAACGCTTTGAGTAACTATAAAGGGATAACCTGTAATGAATTGTATTGCTAATAATTGAGAACCTGAGTTCAGTAAGCCCTCTATTTATTGGATAACGATAGAACGTATAATGGTAATTGAGTAGTAAGGGGTAGAACTTATTACGGTTTGGTTAGATATGTATGTCACTTAGATGGGTACGGTACGTTAGGAGTGCACAAATTAGTCGAGAGGTGAGTACTTCATGTGAGTGTACGTCCTAACATGTATTTTGCATTCATTGTTTTAATGTTATTAAAGCACTTGCTGTTTTTAAAATAATCCCCACTTTCGGGCTCTGACCCGTTTGCTTTCAAATCTATTTTTGTAAAAACCATTTTAGGTGCCCAGCCACAAGGACACCATGCATAGGATTTTCATTCAGGTGGCGAGCTGTAGATGTTTGTGGAAGTTACAGGACTTTGCTAGTAGACGCTTCATTTATCTTGACTCTATATTCCGCTTTCATCAGTTGTAGGGCATGTCGCCCATTTCTATTAGAAACATTTCCTATTTCAGATTTTCAGACTTTTGGCATGTAATTAATTCAGGTTACATTGTTTTACTTAGTTCAGTTGTGGGATTGTTGTGAGGAGTTTTCCTCTGGACTTTTATTATATTGTTGGTTATTCTATTGTTTCGTTATGGTGAATGGTTGTTATTCTTTCATTATCCTCTTATTGCATGTTAATCAGAGTTAACTTAAAATTTGGCAACTCACTTTTTATATACTAGGTGGTTAGTAATCATTAAAATGTTTTCGACAGTGATGCTATTGACTGGACCAACTTGTCATTTTGTATTAATTTAATAAAGGAGTAGCTACCCGGTATGTAATTAGTCGGGGTGTCACAGGTGGTATCAGAGCATCAGGTTCTAGTGTCCTTTAGCATCTGTACGACTTATTATGTTTCCGCTGAGCTTTATTTGATGTAGAGCCCTATATTTTAGGATTGTTGCATTCTTTTGTATATGCTACGTTCTTCAGCTATTTTGAGTTTATAAATGCGAACTTATAAACTTTATTCTTATTTCAGATGCCTCCACGACATTCACAATGGGTTCCCAGGGATGCAACGCCAGAACCACAACCCGCACTAGTTCCAGGCACGATGAATGCCACCGAGGTTGCAACCATTGTGTCCCAGGCGGTAAATGCCACACTAGCCGTAGTTCAGTAGGCACCACCTCAGGCGCCAGTAGCCGCGCAAGTTCAGGCACATGCATTCCCGTCTGCTTGGGAACGTGTACGTGATGTTTTTCAGAAAGCATACCCACCGGAGTTCGCAGGCAGCTCCGATGTTGTGGTTTCGAGTCAGTGGAGGAAGGACATTCAGCAGCACCTGAGGATGTATGAGTGCACCAACAGATACTAGCTACCTTTAAGCTAGTGGGGTCTACACTGCAGTGGTGGGAGTCTATTACCACCGTGGAGGAGAGAGATACACTCACTATACAGGAGTTTTGGGTGCGGTTTGACCGCAAGTACTTTCTGTCAGATGTTTACATGGAAATGAGGAGGAATTTGATGAATCTCAGACAGGAAGGTAAGACTGTGGCCGAGTATGAGGCCGAATTCACAAATCTGTTGAATATTATTCCTGACGAGATACCAACAGAAGAGAAGAAGATACAGAAATTTACAGACGGGTTGACTTGGAGGATTCGTTAGCATTTGTTGGGGAATCTATCGTTGGCCACTTACTCTGATGTGGTTAACGCGGCACTGTTACACTGCCAGGATCACCGCTTTCACATGGCTGAGGGAAAGAGATCGGGAGAGCCCAGCCATCAGGGCAGGACTGGAGGACATGGTGCCAGTGGGGCATAATCTGTTCAGGGGCAGAGACAGGGTGACCAGGGTTCCCAGCAGGGGGATCATAAAAGATTCAGATCGGGAAATTTCAGGCATGGACAGGGAGGTTTCTGGCAGGGCCATCAGGGTCCGAATGGCCATCAGAACTAGCAGGTTCAGAATGGTCAATAGCAGTTTCAGCAGGGCCAAGGGAGGAACGATAACGGCCACCAGGGCCGGGGGCAGCAGGGACAGAGAGGAGGGAACTTCCCGGGGAAGTGTTACGTTTGTGGCAAGACTGGCCATAAACGCCAGGACTGTCCTGATAGGGGCATGGCCCCGCAACAGCAGCAGGGTGCTCGACAGGAGCCGCAGAGACCCGTGTTTCCCGCCGCCCTCCCGGCGCCACCACAGATGGAAGCATTACCACCCATTCCAGTGGTCCCAGTTCAGCAGGGATAGCTGCAATATGGGAGAGTATACCAGCTTCAGCAGGCAGCAGCTCCACAGGCCCCACCCGCGATTGAGGGTATGTTTCCTATCCATAGCACTATGGGTCGAGTTTTGTTTTATACGGGGGCAACGCATTGTTTTATAGCTACACATTTTGCGAAAGCCTTAGGGTTATTAGCCACAACAGAGAGCACAGTGACGTGTGTAGACTCACCATTGGGGAGTGGGTCACTTATTTTCTTTATATGTCGGGGAGTGGGGGTAGATATTGGTAGTTTGGTATTACCTGCGGACATGTTGGTATTAGATATGCATGAGCACGATGTGATTATTGGTATGGATTGGCTCGCAGCTTATAGAGCCATGATTGATTGCTTCGGTGGGAGCATTGTTTTTGACATTCCGGGGCAAGAGATGTTTGTAGTGGTGATGCCTCGCCCAGAGGGAGGCTCGACCGCTCATTTGTATTACATAGAGGAGGATACCTCTAACGAGGTTGTGATTCCTTTAGATTCGATCCCAGTTGTCAGGGAGTATTCCGATGTGTTTCAGGAGATACCAGGCCTACCCCCCAGTCAAGAGATAGACTTTGTCATAGACTTATTACCAGATACGAGACCTATAGCACGCACACCATACCGTATGGCTCCGGCAGAGATGCGAGAGCTACAAGATCAGATTGAGCAGTTGTTGGGTAAGGGGTTTATACGGAGGAGTACTTCGCCGTGGGGTGCCCCTGTGTTGTTCGTAAAGAAGAGGGATGGATCGTTGAGGTTGTGCGTGGATTACCGAGAGTTGAATAAGGTCACGATACGAAATAAATATTCGTTTCCCCGAATCGATGACTTATTCGACCAGTTGAGAGGAGCTTCTTTCTTCTCGAAGATTGATTTGCGATCGGGATACCATCAGTTGCGTATCAGGGAAGAGGATGTCTCGAAGACTGCGTTCTTAACGAGATATGGTTCTTACAAGTTTCGGGTTATGCCTTTTGGCTTGACCAATGCTCCAGCCGTGTTTATGGACTTGATGAATAGGGTGTTCAGAGAGTTCCTTGGTCAGTTCATCATTATCTTCATTGATGATATTATGGTTTACTCCCGACAGAGGAGGAGCACGCAGAGCATTTGAGGCAGGTTTTGAAGACGCTACGTCAGAACGAGTTGTATGCAAAATATAAGAAGTGAGGGTTTTGGCTGAAAGAGGTTCAGTTTTTGGGGCATATTATTTCCGACCAGGGGATATCTGTTAATCTGGGGAAGGTATCCGTGGTGAGGGAGTGGGGACAGCCCACGACACCAACGGAGATCCGTAGTTTCTTGGGACTAGCAGGATATTATAGGAGGTTCATTCGGGGATTTTCGAAGATAGAGGGTCCTTTGACACATCTGACTCGTAAGGGTGTGCCATTCATCTGGAGTGATGCCTATCAGTTGGCATTTGATGAGTTGAAGGATAAGTTGACCTCGGCACCTGTGTTAGCATTGCCGAGACCGGGAGTTGAGTATCTAGTCTACACCGATGCGTCCTTACAAGGACTTGGAGGTGTATTGCAGCAGGAGAGTCAGGCCATAGCTTATGCTTCCCATAAGCTAAAGCCTCACGAGAAGAATTACCCCACTCATGACTTGGAGTTAGCGGCAGTGGTATTTGCCCTTCGGATTTGGAGACATTACCTTTTGGGGGATAAGTTTTGATTTTTCACGGACCACAAGTCCCTACAGTACCTATTCACGCAGAAGGAGTTGAATATGCGGCAACGGAGGTGGCTTGAGTTCGTGAAGGATTATCAGTTTGATATCCAATTCCACCTGGGGAAGGTTAACGTGGTAGCAGACGCGTTGAGCCGTAGGCCAGTAGATGAAGTGGAAGGGGTGTGGAAGGTAAAGTGGATGGAGTTGGGACACCATGATACAGTGGCCCGATCATTCATGTCGATAATGACTGTTACACCACAGATTGTCACGAGAGTGGTAAAGGCCCATGCAAATGACTCGTTCTGTCAGGAGAAGATAGTTCGATTACTAGCAGAGGGAGCCGAGTCCTATACCGTTAGCTCAGACGGGGGATTACGCTTCAATGGGAGATTAGTAGTTCCGGCAGGGGAGGAACTGTGACACGAGGTGATGGAAGAGTCTCACGTCTCACGGTTCGCGGTACATCCCGGTGGGGACAAAATGTACCAAGACATGAGACGACAATATTGGTGGTGCGGAATGAAGAGAGATATTGCCGTGTTTTTTTCTAAATGTGCCACTTGTCAGCTAGTAAAAGTGGATCATCAGAGACCGACAGGACTTCTATAGCCATTGGAGGTCCCGATGTGGATGTGGGAGAGCAAATCCATGGATTTTATCACAGGGTTGCCTACGTCACAGAGAGGTCATGAATCCATTTGGATAATTGTGGACAGGTTGACCAAAGTCGTTCATTTTCTACCCGTAAGGACAGACTACAGTACGGGACAGTATGCCCAGCTCTTTATTACAGAGATAGTGAGACTTCACGGTGTGCCCCTAAATATCGTGTCTGACAGAGACAAGATATTTGTTTCACGGTTTTGGGACAGTTTTCAGGAGGCCATGGGCACGGAATTACGGTTGAGTACGGCGTACCACCCGCAAACCTATGGGCAAATCGAGCGTACAAACCAGATGCTGGAGGACATGTTGCGTATGTGCATCATTGATTTTGGGGGTGGATGGGAGCATTATCTTCCACTGGTGGAGTTTGCTTACAACTACTCCTACCAGTTCACCATTGGCATAGCTCCATTTGAGGCGTTGTACGGTAGACCTTGTCGTTCCCCAGCATGTTGGTTGGAGGTGGGGGACAACAAACTACTTGGGCCGGAAGTAATTCAGGATACTTCGACAAGGATATAATTGATACGGAGTCGCATTCGGGTAGCTCAGGATCGACAGAAGAGCTATGCTGATGTGAAGAGGTTCTTCAGAGAGTTCCAAGTGGGGGACCAAGTTTTACTTAGAGTATCTCCTATGAAGGGGATTATGCGATTTGGGAAGAAGGGGAAGTTGGCACCGAGATATTTGGGACCATTTCCTATTATTGAGCGGATTGGACCGGTTGCGTATAGACTTGGGTTACCGGAGCATTTGCATCGGATTCATGATGTGTTTCATATTTCCTCGCTAAGGAAATATCTTAGAGACGATTTGTCTTATTCTCACATTTCTTTGCAGGATATCGATCTCCAGCCTGATAGCTCCTACGAGGAGGGGCCGATTGCTATTTTGGACCGAAGTGAGCGAAAACTGCGGTCAAAGATAGTCCCGTTAGTGCGTGTTCAGTGGCGACATCATAATATCGAGGAGTACACATGGGAGCGCGAGGATGAGATGCAAGAAAGTTATCCAGAGTTGTTCTTACCAGGTACTTTCTAGTTCCGAATTTCGGGATGAAATTCTGTTATTAGGGGGGAAGTATGTAATACCCCTTATTTTTATGATATTTATTTATGGGATTAATTGAATTAAATGTGTATTAATTGGGAATTAATCCGAATAAAAATACTAGCGAGATGCGAGTTGGTATTTGATTTTAATGAGTATAGATGGCTATATATGAATATGGAAATTATGAAATTTGTCGTGATATTGAAATACGGCGATTTGGAATTTTGTTGAGACGCCTGTGACAGTCGTGTCAGAAATATTATTATTTAATTAAAAAGTGAATTTTAATTCTATTAACCGTAGCATCCTTTTGGGTTCGCCAACGCGTTCGGAAGGGTCGAAATAGTCAGAAAACACTAGCCGGGGGTTTAGTTTTGGTCCCGGGGCATTTTTAGGTCATGCCAGCAACGTATAAGGGTAGTTTGGTAATTTTGGAATTTTAGGAATTAAAACGCACGAAAATTAGGAATTAAAATCTGACTTAACCTTTGCCCACTAAACCCACTAACTACACTATTTGACTTAATAGGCTACGAGAGTGATTGGAAATAGGTTTAGGGTTTCCTAAGACAACCTCTAGCCACCATTGTCATCTTTAGAGAAGAAGTTGTAGAGAGAGAGAGAGAGGAGAAATTCTGCAGAGATAGAGAGAACAATTCAATCCTCGACATCAAATTCAGAAACATATCAAAGGCAAGTGGTCTAATTACGTTAATTGCATTGAATGTTTCTTCCATGCTTAGACATTTCTGAAAATTTCATTATTTTTGGGAGATTGATGAAAACCCATTAAATTGGAATTAGAAACTTACATTTTGATGATGAATCGCATGTAGAATTGTATTTAGGTGATTATTCTGATGATAATATATCTTGTATGAAACAAAAACGGATTTCATTATGACCATTGATGATCTTAAAAATTTCTAGGGTTGATGTTCTTGAGATTGGGGGAAAATGTAGAGACTTGATAATTGGGTGATGATTAGGATGAATTAAACCCATAAACATGTTATTATATGACCTAAGTATGTTTAGGAATGATTAGAAACCTTGAACAATTGTTGGATTGATGTTTGAATGTGATTAGAGGTGAAGAAAAATTGGAAAAACGAAAAAAGGAAAATCTGGGCTCGAAATTGACCTCTCGTTAGAAGACCTGCCCAGGTCGTTCGAACGAGCTCGTTCGAACGAGCTTCTAACGAGTTGACAGTTTGCCTTCTAACGAGACGGATATTCGTTCGATGTTTTTCGTTTGAACGAGATCTCGTTAGATGCCCAGTTCGTTCGAACGAGACTTCTAACGAGCTGACACTTTAGGCTTTTTGGCCTATTTTGATTTCGCGAGTCCCGTAACCTTGTTTAATTGTAGAGATAACATTACCTTGATGATAAATTAATATAGTTGGGATATTTGGGATATATTGATGAGTAAAACCTAGAAGTGCAATTTGAATTGAATGGAAATTGTGGAATAGGACGTGAGTGACTATTATGACGCGAGAATTATTAACGGCTTAAATAATTGAATTAACCGGGAACTTATGAATTGTGAAACATTATAAGTCAGCACGTGAATGAGAAGTGTACCAAAAATAAATTACGGTGATTACTAAGATGTGTGTATGCTTAGTATACGTGTATGATTTTATGTGTATGACATACCTACCATACTTGCTATCACGGGAGGTTTACGTTCTCTTAGGGCCCTCTAATCCTTGTGTTGACCAGATTTAGATTGGTACCTCGAGAACGTAGGTCAGAGAAGGACTTATTGGGATGTTAATAAGTCTGTTGATCGTGAGAGCGTAGGTATGTGCGAGACCCATGTGATGTGACTGTGTTTGCCTCCATTGTTTGTTATTTGCTATTATCGGAGAACGATTCCTGAGAGATTCGAAATGCGTGATCCTTATGTACGTGATGTACCGGGATGGATAGAAGAGTATGTGTGCACCGCAGCTTAGTCTCGGGGTGCTTGTATTGTATATTTATGACGTGAATAATATACACTTAAATTAATGAGAACTTTCATGTTGGTATTGTGCGTATAAATACATAACCGCTTTGAGTAACTATAAAGGGATAACTTGTAATGAATTGTATTGCTAATAATTGATAACCTGAGTTCAGTAAGCCCTCTATTTATTGGATAACGCTAGAACGTATAATGGGAATTCAGTAGTAAGGGGTAGAACTTATTACGGTTTGGTTAGATATGTATATCACTTAGATGGGTACGGTACGTTAGGAGTGCACATTAGTCGAGAGGTGAGTACTTCATGTGAGTGTACATCCTAACATGTATTTTGCATTCATTGTTTTAATGTTATTAAAACACTTGCTGTTTTTAAAATAATCCCCACTTTCGGGCTCTGACCCGTTTGCTTTCAAATCTATTTTTGTAAAAACCATTTTAGGTGTCCAGCCACAAGGACACCATGCATAGGATTTTCATTCAGGTGACGAGCTGTAGCTGTTTGTGGAAGTTACAGGACTTTGCTAGTAGACGCTTCATTTATCTTGACTCTATATTCAGCTTTCATTAGTCGTAGGGCATGTCGCCCATTTCTATTAGAAACATTTCCTATTTCAGATTTTCAGACTTTTGGCGTGTAATTAATTCAGGTTACGTTGTTTTACTTAGTTCAGTTGTGGGATTGTTGTGAGGAGTTTTCCTCTGGACTTATTATTATGTTGTTGGTTATTCTATTGTTTCGTTATGGTGAATGACTGTTATTCTTTCATTATCCTCTTATTGCATGTTAATCAGAGTTAACTTAAAATTAGGCAACTCACTTTTTAAATACTAGGTGGTTAGTAATCATTAAAATGTTTTCGACAGTGATGCTATCAACTGGACCAACTTGGAATTTTGTATTCATTAAATAAAGGAGTATCTACCCGGTATTTAATTAGTCGGGGTGTCACAGGCAGGGCCTTGGTCGTCTCTCGGCGAGAGGTCAGGGTCCTCCTCATCGTTAGAAGGGTCGTCACCTCTTTTTTGAGGACCTCCTCTACATGCATCGCCTTGATTTTTTTTTGGGGTCGTCCCCTCGGCCTCTTTAGAAGGCACCTTTGTCAACGTACTTCCTGAGCTTTCCTTCTTTCAGCATCTTCTCAATCTCATCTTTCAAAGCAAAGCATTTGTCCGTCACGTGGCCATGGTCTTGGTGAAATTCACACCACAAGTTTTTATTCCTCTGATTGGGGGTTGCCCTCCACTTCTCAGGCCACTTTAGGGACCGGTCACTCTTTATCTCATTGAGAATATGTTCACAGCTGATCGTTAGAGGGGTGTAACCAGCGAACTTGTCGTCCGTATACCTCTTCTTCCCCTCTTTATTCTTCTTAGGGTACTTACCCCCACTAGAGCCTCCTTTTTCGTCTTCTCATCACCTCTTTGTCGTTCATCACCTTTCCTGCTGTTGACAGCAATTCAGCCATCGTCCTCGGAGGGTCTTCAGCAAGCTTCCATAACAGCTTCCCCTTTTGGAGTCCTCCAATCAGGGATGTCATATCTATGCTCTCCTCATAGTCTTCCACCTCCAACTTTTCTTTGTTGAATCTGTCTATGTAGTCTCTTAGACTCTCATTCTTCCCCTACTTAACATAGAATAGGTGGTTGGTCTTCTTCTGTGGCCTCACCCCAAAGCAAAAGTTGTGGATAAACCGGTCTGCCAACTGCTTAAAGCTTTCAATGGAATTTTTTGGAAGAGACATATACCAGACACGTGCAGCCCCCGTCTGAGTGCCAGAAAAGGCACGACACCTCATCTCATCTGAGATAGAGTATATGTCTACTGCTAATTGATACATCTCAATATGATGGACAGGGTTAGTACTCCCGTCATTCCTTGGGGTGACCACAGGTGGCTTAAACTTTGATGGTGTAGGAAAGTTGACTATCTTCGCCACGAATGGAGAGCCTATGGAGTATCCTCTCTGAAGAGGGTCTCGGCTCTTCAGAATATCACCGATCTTGTCCTCCAGTCGCTGGATTGAGTCATTCTAGGGCCCCGTAGGGTTGTTCTGGCCAATGTTATCCTCCGTCGCCTCTTTAAGGTGGATGGAGGGTTCTGCGGCGATAGGCCTGTGTCGGTTATTCACTTTCCCCTGACCATCATCTCGTCCTAGGGGTCGACCCCCGTGGGGTCGGCCATCTACTGCCTCCCTTATGGACCTCACAATGCTCCTTGATCTGGACAATTTCTCCCGCAGGTCATTTATTGGGCCTAGCCTCTAAAAGGCTGACCCCCTGCTCAAGCGATCAAAAGCAGAGCCTCTTGGGAGATCGTCAGGATTTGGTCTCCCGCACTTCCCTCTACTCTCCTGGAGAGGTCGTACAGTATTATTGGAGACCTCATATGGTTCCCAGCATTCTATGCGGGCCTCCTCTCCCTCCAGATCGTAATACATATCCTCAGGACAAGGGTCTCCTTACCTCCCCAGGCGTAGACGCCGGGGGTCAGTAACATCCCTACGCCTCTGAGGGGGTGGAAGGTCTTTGCGTGGTGCCTGGGGTGGTTCCCCTACCTCATGCTGCCCTGAAACCGTTGCTGGAGTAATCATCTCAGGTGAGACCCCTGGTGGTCTTAGTATTGTGACACCCCGACTAATTAAATATCGGGTAGCTACTCCTTTATTAAAATTAATACAAAATGCCAAGTTGGTTCAGTTAATAGCATCACTGTCGAAAACATTTTAATGATTACTAACCACCTAGTATTTAAAAAGTGAGTTACCAATTTTAAATTAAATCTGATTAACATAAAGTAAGTGAAGAATAAAAGAATAACATAACCATACACAATAAAGTCCCAATAGTGTAATCAACAAGTAATAAAGAGTCTGGAGGAAATACTCCTCACAACAATCCCACAACTGAAATAATAAAACAAGTCTGAATCTTGAATTAATTACAATCCACAATCTGAATAACTGAAATATAAAATGTCTCTAAAAGAAATGCGCGACATTCCCTACAAATGATGAAACTGAATATGGAGTCAAGACTAGAAAAGGAGGCGTATACTATCAAGGCCCTGTAACTTCCACAACAGCTACAGCTCGTCACCTGAATGGAAATACTATGCATGGTGTCCTTGTGGCTGGGCACCTAAAAGGTTTTTACAAAAATAGATTTGAAAGCAAACGGGTCAGAGCCCGAAAGTGGAGAGTATTTTAAAAACAGCAAGCGATTTAAATTACAATTGAACATCACATATTATAAACACGTTAATTTCGTACTCTCACATGAGTTCCTTGCCTCTCCACTACTGTGCACGTCTAACGTATGCCTTTAACCCATCCTAGTTATGCCACTATCTAACTAGTTTATACCACTCCTGCCTTCGCATTCAAACATAGAGTATGTACATATAACCCCCAATTAAGCCATATTTATAACCTATGTTCACATTCGTTAATTTACTTATCTCAAGTGTTAGTTAAATTCTCATTTTTAACCCCTTCGCATATATTAGTCAAACACATCTACTAAGCAACAATGAACCCATTACAAATACATAAGTACATCACTCTCAGTACATAAATATATATATATGGTACCCCTAGGCTAAGCTGCGATGCACGCATACTCTGCTATCAAATCCATGTACATCACGTACGTAAGGATCACGTGTTTCGAATCACTCAGGAACCATTGAAATACAAATCACACATGTTGGAGGCGAACATAGTTCACATACCCATGGGTCACGCACATGCCTACCCACCCAAGGTCGGGAGACTTATCCATTCAGCAATAAGCCCTTCAAAGCCCTATGTTCTGCGGTATAGATCTAAGGTCCCCCCGAAGGTCACATCGAGACTAGACTATCCTCTTACGAATGACCTCCCGTGATAGAAAGTATGGTAGGTATGTTATACACATAAGAAATCCATACACTAGGCATTCACACAACCTAAGTAATCATATATCAATATATATGTTCGCACATTTCATCTAGTTAATCTCGTACGTGGCAAATTTACTCCGAGTACTACATATAATATATATTCCGTTTGAAAACTCTCTCGTCGTATCAATTTGGGTACTTAAACCTAACTCAAAAGTTTACAAGATTTCTTATTAATTTTAAATGTTATCTCAGTACTTAAAGTCCCTCTGTTACTGCCCTTATCTTTCATCATCCTCAATTCTCAATGTAGTTCCAATTCGAACGTTTTCAAACTGTACCTCACTCGGTAGACCCTCGTACGTAATATCAATTAATCCCATAAGTTATAGCGTTCTCCGATAACAACTAAGGCCCTACTAACTTTAATTAAGTCCCACACTATCATATTAATCTTCCTAATAACCAACATCGGCTTTGAAATAATCATTAAACCTTCAAGAGAAATAATTTCCAAAATACAGTAGGGGTCGATCGATCGATAAAAGGGGTTCGATCGATCGAACCTTCGATCGATCGACATTCTTGAGTCGATCGATCGATCAAGCAGGCATCAGCCTAGAAATCCTTAACAGTTACGGGTTTGCATTTTTTTACTCTTCTTAATCATCATTACAACGTCCAAAACTCTCAGACGAATACACTAATCATCCTACTAACATGTTTACTTCCTTTCCCCCGTTTTAGATTCATCAAAACAACATATAACATCACTTTCATGGATCAAATTACCCAAAAATCATATAAAACCTAGTTTTTTTCCTATTTCTTCAAGAAATCCCATAATTCCTTCAAATTTCAAAATTCTCTACTCATTAATCATAAATTCGTAGTGGTTATCATCTCAAATATAAACCTACATGAAAGTCCTACCCAAATTATGATTTAAACCATTCAAATCCATTTAATTTTCATTATTTATGAGAAATCTCCAATTCTAAAAAAACATGTAAAATATATGCTTTGAATCTTTGCAAGATAAGCCACTTACCTATAAATTTGATGTTCTGATCCGTTGTTGTTTAAGGGCTGGTCCTCTCTCCATTCCGGTCACAATTCCCTCCAAATTGGTGGTGGTGGGTGGTGGTTTTGGTTTGGGGACTCTTTGTAACCTCTCCTCTAACTCACGTAACTCCCCTCTATGTTTTTGGCTGATCATGACCCTAATGGCCTAACCAAAAAAAAATAAATCAACACTAAAAATCGTGGGTCTTAATTCCTTAATTTTTAAAATTACCAAAATACCCTTCAGGGTTGCCGGTTTGGCCTAAAAATGCCCCGGAACCTAAACTAAACTCCCGGCTAGTGTTTTCTGACTATCTCGACCCTTCCGGACTCGTTGGCACACTCAAAATGACCATACTGTTGATAAAATAAAATTCACTTTTTAATTTAAATAATTACATTCCTGACGCGATTGTCACGCGCGTCCCAACAAAATTTCCCAAATTGCCATATTTTAGTCTTGCGACAATTTTAATATTTTCAATATTCATATACTGCCCTATATACACATTATAATCAAATACCAACTAACACATCTCGTTAGTATTTTATCCGAATTAATTCTCAATTAATTCATATTTAATTTAATTAATCCCATAAATAAATGTCCATAAAAGTACGGGGTATTGCATACTTCCCCCCTAATAACAGAATTTCATCCCGAAATTCGGATAAGTAAGGCACACCTGGAAAAATTTGGTATCCTCCAGTATTCAAAACAATTATAATGAAAAGCCCAAATCACTAAAACCCTCGCTTCACAATAAGCTTGTTTAACATACTTGATACCTTATCAAAATAATCTTCGATAAATGCACCTCACGTTGTGCTCTTATTAAAAAACATTCGAATAAAAATAGCCTATACATCATTAGCCGCATTATTTTTATTAGTATTGTGAGTCCGCACCTCACTACTAACTCCCGCATTTATCAAAACTCCAAACTACCATCCTGGGATGAATCAATAACACATCTGACTACGCTTGTCCATTCCTTGAAATATCCCGACGTTGTGACTTTCACACAAGGGAAAACCACTTCAGCCTGTTGGTGTTACACAAACCTTTGTAAGCACCTTGTCCACCATAAATAGATACGGGTGCTTTTCCCCCAACTCTACCATTAGGTAATATCTCCTCTTCATGACTAAAATATACCTCACTAGTTATATCCGACTTGGAATTGAAAATATCGCAATGAATCCAAAATTTCATACATACAATCCATCAGTCATTAGTCACCTTGCGCCTGCACCTCGGGTTATAGGTGATACAACCCTCAGTTTGAATCGTTATTTTCCACTACTTATTGTCACCCCACCTAAATGTGGATTTCGGGGATTTCATCCCAGTTCTAAATAAAACTACGTCGAACCACGTACCGGCGTGTTCACTATCTAATAGTGTAAATCATTCAAGTATATAACAATTTGTCTCCTTCTGAACAACATGACTCACGTATTTGAAGGAATTTGTTACCCCTCAAGGAATTTACTAACTTGACTCTTCCATCCCTGGAATAATTGGTTGGATACCAAATTAATTGGTTAATCATCTAACACCCAACCGTTCTACTACTTACTAGACCCCTTTAAATGCTAATTTTCTTGTAAATGTTCCTTCCCGTTAAGTGATACTTAACGATCCTCTGCTTCTCTTGGCGTATGCCAAAGTTTCGACCCTTACACTTTCTCACCTCTTTGTGAAAATTCGGACTCCTTATACCTTATTAATATTCTCACTCTATTTACTCTTGAGTCAGCCTCAACATTCGAATGATCGGAACTCTACTCCAAATTCCTCATATTAATTTATTCGCCTTCTCAAGAGATACCCTTTTATTAAATGGCTTTCTACTGCCTTTCCTCAAAATTTGAACGTGCTACACTGACTACACATGATATTCACTTACACCTTTTCTTATGACGTTTAATCTCATAAGTAATAATCTCACCCGTCTATGTTCCTTCTTCCTTTGATTTACACTTTAGTAAGTCAAGATGTCTACGTCCCTTATAACCCAACCATATGGTTTTTAAACATTATATACGCTTCATACAAATCCCAAACTCTTTATTGTCACTGTAAATACAACGGTGCTATACCACTTGGGCGTTCTCAATCGCTTCTGAATTAGAAATACTAAATCCTCCTTAACCTCAATGCGTCCTTCAACCCGAAAAAAAATCAAAATTATTAGTACTTCTTTTCAACAACTGGCTCTTCTGGCCTTATATCGTAAATCTGCCCCTTATTAACTTCTAGTTAATTACTTGCTTCCGTAACGATCGAGGCATCCAGATCATGAACGAATGGCTACACATCTCCTTACTACCCACCATACGCTAAGTTTCATGCGTGGGGTGTCTCGCAAAGCGAAATACAAACAAGGAACCCCCCCGATACACTACTACCTAACATTGTTGGTCATCGGAATCCGTTAAGCCCTGTCCATAATATGTACTCCTACACTCAATTTTTTTTTTTTAACAACAAAGTTTCATCTCAGTTCGCAATTATACATAAACAAAGAACTCCTTCTGAAAGACACTTTTCTCTTTACAGTGATGGAAATCACATTTCATATACAACATGCGAGACATTTTGAGACCCTCAAATTCCCGTCCCCAAACAAACAACTATGAGTATAAACTTCCAAATCTCTAACGGGGGATAAAACAATGCACTCTTTTTGTTACGACCTCTCTATCCTTAATTATAAAAACCCAACTATCTCCTTGTTGACTAGTAAATCAATTACATACGACTCAAAACAATGAAATCCCTACGCATACTGGGATTAAATATTCGAGACCATTATACCCTTTGAAATCACAACATATATATATATATATATATATATATATATATATATGTACATATATGCAATAGTACAATTTTGATCCCGACCCTCTCACAAATGGGGCCTCTCCAGAACCAAAACATTCTACCCCAAGGTAGTAACTTCGATAAACTTGTAATATCAGCACACTATCGGTATACTCATATATATAAAATAATAATTAAGATCATATCATACTCGTATAACACAGCACTAAAACGAGTAATTTTGATAAAGCATAAACCGCTATTAATATACCCATTCATCCTCCGCGGATGGCAATAAAAGTAACCCCCACACTATCAGGGAAATTGTTCTTATATATAATAAAATTACTGCTATACTCACTAAACTCGATTCTCAAGTGAAAATAACAATTGTAACAAATGTAGTAACTCATCCATGCCATTAATAACATGCATCCTCATCTGAGGATAAAACTTATAATTCTATCCTAATAATCGTCCCGGCTGCTCTAATGGTTCCTGGACTTACCACACATGTTGTCCCAAACCGGATATTTTAATAACTGTTTCCCTCGCCAGGCACAATACCTTGTTCCCTACTCTTGTATCGGGAAAATTTATAATGCACGGGTTTTCACTCCCACAAAGTACCTCTACACATACTCCACTTATTTTCGGTCACCCTGACCATGTTAAAGTGGTCCTTTCCTCGGACGTTGGTAGTCTCAGCTCTGAAAACTATCTCCATTGTTCCCTTAGCTTGATGTATCTAAGGAACACACTACTAATTTCTACATCTCTCACTAAAATCACCTTTGCCCGGTAGTAATTCAGCTATCCGAATCATTTTAACGGTTTCTCCGTTGGGTCTTCCTCCTTGTGGTGTTTCTCCAACACCATTTTCCCAGTCTTATTCTATAAAAATTCTTCGATTTTTGTATCTCCCTACCCGGGGATGTTTACTTCCAATTTAACATTATGCGACAATATCATTTGCTTTAACCATCCAAGCAGAATTCTGCCAGAAGGACTATCAATTCTTCTATGTAAATTCTCCCTTTAATATCCCCTTCTCCGTTTCACCTACTTCACCCGGCGTAGGGTTTACTAAATAATTTTTATTTCTTCTCACAAAGTGATCTCTGTCCGTACCTCTCGTGTGAGTTCAGAACGACATTCAGTTTTCATCCTAAACATCTGATGAAGGAACTTATGGTCAAACCATACATGTACACCCTCTTGACATCACATTCCACTTTTAAGTGGGTTGCTTGTTTCTCACCATTGAATCTCCGCTCTTACGAGTCAAGGAAAAATTTCTCCAAATTTTCACTCTCAATTGGTCATATCCTGACATATGTCCAAGCCTTTGGATACATTGCATTCGTTTGGCTAGCACATGTCGTCTTCGCCTTTCGAGTATTCCTACTGCTGGTTCTCTTCAATGTTACACCTAACTCTTTCTCTCCCATTCCAACCTTGTTGGATGTCTCTAATTTGATCCCATTCCTACCATAGCTGTTCCCGGAAGTCTCAAGTTGCGCCTTAGCCTTCTATATCATCCACGACTTCCGTTGCATAATATCGTTGACTTCAACTACGGTCATCCTTCTTTAAATGAATCAATTAACCTCAATATATATTTGCCTCCTGCTGTTCACCCAACTGTCTTCGCCTGACGTACTACATTGTTCGGCACACGAATACACCCGATCGCAAATAAGATTCACTATCATATATATCGAAGCAGGAGAATGAAATCTCACCAAAGATATCAATAATCCTAAGCATAGGGCTCTACATCAAAGAGAATTTTGCTGGAAGCATAATAAGCCGTACAGATCGTAAAGGACACTAGAACCTGATGCTCTGATACCACCTATGACACCCCGACTAATTAAATACCGGGTAGCTACTCCTCTATTAAAATTAATACAAAATGCCAAGTTGGTTCAGTTAATAGCATCACTGTCAAAAATATTTTAATGATTACTAACCACTTAGTATTTAAAAAGCGAGTTGCCAATTTTAAATTAAATCTGATTAACATGAAGTAAGTGAAGAACAAAATAATAACATAACCATACACAATAAAGTCCCAATAGTGTTATCAACAAGTAATAAAGAGTCTGGAGGAAATACTCCTCACAACAATCCCACAACTGAAATTATAAAACAAGTCTGAATCCTGAATTAATTACAATCCACAATCTGAATAACTGAAATATAAAATGTCTCTAAAAGAAATGGGCGACATGCCCTACAAATGATGAAACTGAATATGGAGTCAAGACTAGAAAAGGAGGCGTCTACTATCAAGGCCCTGTAACTTCCAGAACAGCTACAGCTCGTCACCTGAATGGAAATACTATGCATGGTGTCCTTGTGGCTGGGCACCTAAAAGGTTTTTACAAAAATAGATTTGAAAGCAAACGGGTCAGAGCCCGAAAGTGGAGAGTATTTTAAAAACAGCAAGTGATTTAAATTACAATTGAACATCACATATTATAAACACGTTAATTTCGTACTCTCACATGAGTTCCTTGCCTCTCCACTACTGTGCACGTCTAACGTATGCCTTTAGCCCATCCTAGTTATGCCACTATCTAACTAGTTTATACCACTCCTGCCTTCGCATTCAAACATAGAGTATGTACACATAACCCCCAATTAAGCCATATTTATAACCGATGTTCACATTCGTTAATTTACTTATCTCAAGTGTTAGTTAAATTCTCATTTTTAACCCCTTCGCATATATTAGTCAATCACATCTACTAAGCAACAATGAACCCATCACAAATACATAAGTACATCACTCTCAGTACATAAATATATATATATATGGCACCCCTAGGCTAAGTTGCGGTGCACGCATACTCTGCTATCAAATCCATGTACATCACGTACGTAAGGATCATGTGTTCCGAATCACTCAAGAACCGTTGAAATACAAATCACACATATTAGAGGCGAACATAGTTCACATACCCATGGGTCACGCACATACCTACGCTCCCAAGGTTAGCAGACTTATCCATTCAGCAATAAGCCCTTCCAAGCCCTATTTTCTGAGGTATAGATCTAAGGTCCCCCTGAAGGTCACATCGAGACTAGAATATCCTCTTACGAACGACATCCCGTGATAGCAAGTATGGTAGGTATGTTATACACATAAGAAATCCATACACTAGGCATTCACACAACCTAAGTAATCATATATCAATATATATGTTCGGACATTTCATCTAGTTAATCTCGTACGTGGAAAATTTACTCTGAGTACTACATATAATATATATTCCGTTTGATAACTCTGTCGTCGTATCAATTTGGGTACTTAAACCTAACTCAAAAGGTTACTAGATTTCTTATTAATTTCAAATGTTATCTCAGTACTTAAAGTCCCTCCGTTACTGCCCTTATCTTACATCATCCTCAATTGTCAGTGTAGTTCCAATTCGAGCGTTTTCTAACCGTACCTCACTCAGTAGACCCTCGTACATAATATCAATTAATCCCATAAGTTATAGCGTTCTGCGATAACAACTAAGGCCCTACTGACTTTAATTAAGTCCCACACTATCATATTAATCTTCCTAATAACCAACATAGGCTTTGAAATAATCATTAAACCTTCAAGAGAAACAATTTCCAAAATACAGTAGGGGTCGATCGATCGATAAAAAGGGGTCGATCGATCGAACCTTAGATCGATCGACATTCTTGAGTCGATCGATCGATCAAGCAGGCATCAGCCCAGAAATCCTTAACAGTTACGGGTTTGCATTTTTTTACTCTTCTTAATCATCATTCTAACGTCCAAAACTATCAAATGAATACACTAATCATCCTACTAACATGTTTACTTCCTTCCCCATGTTTTAGATTCATCAAAACAACATATAACATATTTTTCATGGATCAAATTACCCAAAAATCATATAAAACCTAGTTTTTTCCTATTTCTTCAAGAACATCCCATAATTCCTTCAAATTTCAAAATTCTCTACTCATTAATCATAAATTCGTAGTTGTTATCATCTCAAATATAAACCTACATGAAAGTCCTACCCAAATTATGATTTAAACCATTCAAATCCATTTAATTTTCATTATTTATGAGAAATCTCCAATTCTATAAAAACATGTAAAATATATGCTTTGAATCTTTGCAAGATAAACCACTTGCCTGTAAATTTGATGTTCTAATCCGTTGTTGTTGTTGTTTAAGGGCTGGTCCTCTCTCCATTCCGGTCACAATTCCCTCCAAATTGGTGGTGGTGGGTGGTGGTTTTGGTTTGGGGACTCTTTGTAACCTCTCCTCTAACTCACGTAACTCCCCTCTATGTTTTTGTCTGATCATGTCCCTAATGGCCTAACCAAAAATAAATAAATCAACACTAAAAATCGTGGGTCTTAATTCCTTAATTTTTAAAATTACCAAAATACCCTTCCGGGTTGCTGGTTTGGCCTAAAAATGCCCTGGGACCCAAACTAAACTCCGGGCTAGTGTTTTCTGACTATCTCGACCCTTACGAACTCGTTGGCGCACTCAAAATGACCATATGGTTGATAAAAATAAAATTCACTTTTTAATTTAAATAATTACATTCCTGACGCGACTGTCACGCGCGTCCCAACAAAATTTCCTAAATTGCCGTATTTCAGTCTCGCGACAATTTTAATATTTTCAATATTCATATACTGCCATATATACACATTATAATCAAATACCAACTTACACATCTCGTTAGTATTTTATCCGGATTAATTCTCAATTAATTCATATTTAATTTAATTAATCCCATAAATAAATATCCATAAAAGTACGGGGTATTACAAGTATGTTCTGGCTTAGAGCTGTGAACTGCTCCTGCATGATTCGCTGGCTTGCTACCAGAGACTTCAAGGTTGCCGCCACATCAGCCATCTGTGACTGAGGTAGTGGCTGACTGGAACTGGGTCCAACTCCACTCTCCGGTGGAGGGAGTGGCGGTGGCATCTTTGGTGCCATTTGTTTGAGCTATGAAAAGCTGAACTGGAAAAAAGGACTGGTGAGCGTGAGAACCTTAATGGGTCTCTTTCAATGGTGAGATATCTCCTCTAAGGGGGAGAGATGGTTCACCACCAGAGTGCCCAGTGAGGTCAAGCTACAGACGGCGCCAAACTGATGATGCTGAAATCTAGCACCACTAGATAAGTGATGATGAGCTCGAACAGTAGTAACCATGGAAACCATAGAGATGTCTATATATAAGTGTGTAAGTGTGTAGTAGGAGATGATTATAAGAGGAATAAGATAATGATGTATAGTGGTTCAGCCAATTAGGCCTACATCCACTCTGAGTGTGTGATCCACCAAGTATGGGTACTAATGGCCTTGGATACAACGCACACAAGCTGACTTTCTTTCTCTACTGTGTGTATAAGCAGAGTTTTTTCTAGGGTTAAAATTATCGATCCCTCCATAGGGTTGTAGGTGATAAGTATATATAGGTCTTGGGGGGTGTAGTGTACCCCCCAAGTATGCATGGTGCATGTGAATGATGATTTAGCCAATCTCCTGTTGACACCGGTAGATGCCAAATTATGACATAATATTCCCTCACGTGAGGGGGTGATATTATTATAACGGTCTTCCACGTGCCATGTGAGCCTCACGTGCACTGTTCCACGTGTCTCCCAATCCACGCGCTGCGATGATGTCACCCTCGGCCTATGATATGAGGCCGAGGGCAAAGTTCCTTCCGGTAGTGAGTCTGGCCTAATTTAGGCCTCGTACTGTCATAACCTCAGAGGGTCGTCTGAGCCTGATTGAGGGTCTTCTGGTCCTGATGGAGGGTTGGCCCCTTAGAGGGTCATCTGGGCCTGATGGAGGGTCGGACCCTTAGAGGGTCATCTGGTCCTGATGGAGGGTTGGCCCCTTGAAGGGTCGTCTAGTCCTAATGGAGGGTCGACCCCTTGGAGGGTCGTCTGGGCCTGATGGAGGGTTGGCCCTTTGAGGGTCGTCTGGGCCTGATGGAGGGTCATGAGACAATCTTGGGCTCGTCTTGTTGGAGGGCTCCCTCGGCCTGGCCGAGGATATATATGGGTATATCAATGACATACATGTGATAGATTCAAATGTCTTCTCAAGATTGGCTAGCTCCTTTAGCATATGCTCATTATATTCTTGAGTGGTACACTACACCTCCCAAGAACTATATATACTGTTCATCTTCTTCCTTGTAGAGGATCACTTAATTGAAACCCTCATTTGTATCCAGAAGAGATAAAAAGCTTGAGTGTTGTAACCTAGGACATTAGAGCCATATCTGTTAGTGGATTTCACTCATACAGAGTGAACGTAGGCTCCGACCGAGCCACTTAAATTCTGGTGTTCTTACTCTTCTCCTCATCCCTTTCTACTGTTATATTGATATATTTCTATTGCATTTATGCCATTGTTATACTGGTGTGAGCTTATTCATCACTTTGACTTGGTGGTGATATTCCAGCATCATCAATGCTCATATTCATTCACATTAGTTCGAAGGTTGACTATGTTAGAGAAATAATTGGCACACTTAAATTCCTTAAAAGGGTTTCCACTATCGATCTTGGTGCATCCAAAGCAAACAAAGAGAGTGCTAATGCCAAGGATCTAAAATAAAATATTACTAGTCTCAAGGAAACCTTAGCGAGGATAGAAGAAGAATCGAGTCCAATTTTGTGATGAAAATTCGAAAGCCCGATAAGAATTGGAGTGGTGTCTAATGGGTATTCTCCTTCACATCCTAGTTTAGACCTGTCAACGGGTCGGTTTGGGTCGTGTACGGGTTACGGGTTACGAGTCAAAACACCCTAACCCATACACGACCCGTTAAGCCTAACGGGTCTAATAACAATACCCAAACACGACCCGTTAATATTAACGGGTACACGACCCAAACCGTTAACACCCGTTAATATTAACGAATCATTTTGGGTCGAAATGGGTAACGGGTTGGGTGACCCTATAATACCCGTTAGTCTTCAATACTTTCAAAATAATGGGTTTTAATTGTAATTTTTATTGGGTATAGATTGGGTGACCCTATAGCACCCGTTAGTCTTTAAAGATATAGAAATAATGGGTTTTAATGGTTATTGTTATTGGGTATGGGTTGGGTGACCCTATAGTACCCGTTAGTGTTAACGGGTGTTAACGGGTAGAAACGGGTTAGAACGGGTACAGGTAAATTTCCAAACCCGAACCGTTAGTGTTAACGGGTCTACCGTGTCAACCAGTTAATGACCCAAACCCAATAAGGGTAAACCCATTAACTTATAATTTCGTGTCGGGTCGTGTCGTGTTAACGGGTTATCGTGTATTTTGACAGGTCTATCCTAGTTCGACAATATATTGAGGATTAAAATAAATTAGAGATTAGGAATAACTCTTCCCCAAACCCGAGGAGGGAAAGCTTTGATCTTCAAGACTTAACATTCTAGCCACTCATTGTAAGTCCCCATTCAGAGGTAAACGATTGTAATAATATAAGCATTGGGGGTTTGGTTTATAAGGTGATGGAAAACAAGCAAAATTGTTTAATTAGGGAAGAAAATAAAAAACATCTTCTAATATTGTTTTATTAGAGATGTATAACTGACCATTTAAAGATAGACCTAGAACAACAAAACTATAGCTAAGATTATAATGTAAATAGGAATTAATATGAGTTGGCCAGAACTGATGAATTTGATGACATGGAGGCCAACACTAGTGATTTTTCCAATCCATATTTCATTTGGCAACTAAATTTTCCCAAAGTTACAAGCATTCCAAATGTGTTGGGGTTAAAGATTTGATGACCTAGTTCAAGGAAAAGAAAGGGCACCCCGAAAATAACGAGTTTAATTCCACCGCCACTAAGCCGGAGACTATCCAATGGGGTTAATTCACCATTAGACAAGGTTGGTGGAAGGCAACGAGTTTTTGATGATATGAAGTGAAAACCTGGATGAGGGAATTAAGAATATATGTTACTATTATATATGGAAACCAGTTTTTGTTGTGGGAAGTGTTTTTTGTTGGTCCCCTTTCCTTGTGAATTAGTTTGTGTGTGTGTGTGTGTGTTTATATATATATATATATATATATATATATATATATATAGAGAGAGAGAGAGAGAGAGAGGCGGGGGAAAGACACTCCTACATCACACCAAGTTCCTGGCCCTAACAAACCTTTTTTCTAGTTTTAATTAACCTTTCAATCAACATATGTTCAAAAAATTAGGTCAAAATACGTTTTCTATCTATTTTTAAAAAATTCACAAACTTCTACTGGCGCAAATCCTTATAAATAAGGTACTTTCAGCAGTTTTTTGTTGGATTTTTATTGACCTAAATTTTTGAGCATGTGTTAATTGGAAGGTTAACTCCATAGGTAAAAAAAGTTTATTAATGCCTATAATTAGTTGTGATGTAGTAAGGATGATGTATAATATGTAGTAAGGATGATGTATAATAGCCTTACTTTCTCTCTCTCTCTCTCTCTCTCTCTCTCTCTCTCTCTCTCTCGATCGAGAGAGAGAGAGAGAGAGAGAGAGAGAGAGAGAGAGAGAGAGAAAGGTGAGGCAATAATTCCATTTATTAAAGTCTGGTTCACTCCACATAAAACTAATGAAAACCATCAAAGTATTTACCATATTTGAGATTTTGCAACATCAAACTCTTGATAATGTAATATCTTGGGAGTTTTCTTTCTAATCCCCCACCCCAGCCCTCAAAACCTCTAAACATTGACATTCATCGATTTGGGATGATTCGACACCTGTATTAGAGTCAGTTATTTAAAAGTCTAAGTTGATGTTTAAGGGTCAACATGTTACACTTCACAAGTTTATTAAATTAGTAACTCAACTAACCGATCTTTGGAATTTGATGGATTCTACCCATGTAATTCCCTACCCCGATAAATTAATTGAATTACATACATAGATTTTATACGAGTAGGAACTAATGATAATTGTAGGAAGTTACAGGGTAGTAAAATGGATTAAACTAGGGGAATTATTTAAATATGGATTTTATATGGACATTAGACTTGAATGGATCATAACATACAGAGTTATTGATTATAAGTAATAAAAATTATATAGGCCCTTCCTCGGACTTGGAAACTGTTTGGGGGCAAAGATGAGAAGCTTGAGAAGATAAAAGGGAAAGAGAGAGCTCGAAAATATCTTCATGGTAATTCAAATGACATCTAAGTCATTCAAGCGAGTAGCCTATGTCGTTCAAACGATGGCTATAGTCGTTCGAACGACCACTAAAAAGAATCAGTCCGCCATCTTCTGTCGAGCTCTAAGTCATTAGTTCCAAATCCATGTTAGCTCATGGATTGGGAGCGTGGGCTGGTAAGTAACGTTCGAGAGAAATAGAGAGTTGGTGGTATTATCAATTTGCTATCAACATATCCACCATTTGATCATTTGTGCTGTCTAAACATGGACCATTGGATCAATCTGATGGAGGGTTAGATAAGGTTTCATATGTGTATAAAGAAAGAGGTGTGGGGAGAAAATGGAAACTACTCTCTTATTCCCAAATGGGCTCCCGGATCCCTCTCACTTTGATACATTGCCTCCAACCATTAGAGCCTTACCATACTTAGCCACACCACAAAGGATAAAACCCCTACCGTGAAGAGATATAAGCTATGAAATAAATATGTAAAAGTTAGTTGATGGGGGAGTTTTAATGTGCATTTGGAGGGGATTATTTCAGAAGAAAAAGAGTATATTATTGGAGGTTTTGTAGAGGGTCTTTGGTGGGATTTATTGGAGCTTCCATGGATGACTGTTGGTGGAGCTTTTATGACTCCTTTTAGAGCCACCTTTGGAGGTTGGGAAGTCACCCATCTTCATACCACCACCTTTTTGGAGTCATTTGAGGTGGGTAATCTACTCTTATTATATTTGAGACACTATTTGCCGAATATTGTAGTCTTATTCTGGTGTACGATTAAGAGTAGGAATAAAAGAAAAATTATGTGTTTTTCGTAGCGTGAAAATAGACATTTTTATGGAATAAAAATGTTAGAAAATATTATTGTGTGCTTCATATTAAATCTGAAAATAGAGATTTTTATGGAATAAAGATGTTAGAAAACGTTATTGTTGTGTGTTTCCTATTAAATATGAAAATAGACATTTTCATGGACTAAAAATGTAAGAAATGTCATTTTAGTTTATTTCTAGTGAAAAAGAAATAATTATCATTTTTATGGAATAAAAATGTTGAAAATATTATTTTGTAAAAATAAAGATTGAATAATTATTTCAAGGTGTTTTGGAATATTGAAAACTAATATATTTTGTGAAATTGGGCATTCCTAGAAATATTGGTGTTAAAGATTTTATGGAATAAAATATTCAAAAATAAACATTTATTTGGCTAATATTTTGTTAAAATATGTTTAAACCACGTAGTATGATTTTTGGCCTTAAAATTCAAATTCTCATGCATATAAACTTGTAGTGTTTCGGCATAGAATGTATAAACAAGTTTAAAGAAGATTTTATTAGGTTTAAACACGAAATAGCAGAGGTTGGAATTTTAGTCTTCAGAGTATGTGTAATTTGAACTAAAAGACATAATGTGTAAGAAGTTAAAGGACTACACGTTAAATAAAAGAAATGACAATTTTCTTATAAAACTAGTCTTAAGTGTGAATGTATTTCTTGAACAAAGAAGTAAAGAAACAAGAATGTTGATAAAAGGTGTTAATTAAGTGTTATGGGAAAATATGGAATAGTTAGTTAGTCTAACTTACTAATGTTGTGAAATATTAACACTTATGAAATTAGAAGGAAGCAAAGGTATAAAAAGTGTTCCAATCGAGTAAAAGATTACTCCAAGTGTAAAAGGGGTGTTAAAGGGTCAAAACACTTAAGACGTTAGTGTGAGTAACTTAATAATAATTTTGGTGAAAATAATACTTGTGTAAATGGAGTAAAAGTGTGATTTGGAAACAAATGGGTAAAATGGTAATTTTAGTGAAAGTTGAACATTTTATGAAGTAAAAGTGTTGGAAAGGTGAGTTACACAATGCGGTCCTAGACGAATATGATTTTTGTAATAAAAATCAAGGTTAAAGTTTACGGGACACAAAATGGTAAATTTTAAAGTGTAACACAAATTGGGGCGGTAAAGTCCTGAATTTGACTTCGTCTAGGTAAAAAGAAAAGAAAATAATATGGAAAGTTGTAAAATGTAAAAACACATTAACAATACTCGGATGACACCGGGATTAAGCAAGAAGGTTCCAGGGCCCTTAAGTGAAAAGTACTAAATCACTGGCCAAAGCATATGGTGCCCATAACCGTCGATATGGAGCCCGAGTAAGTATGCATTATTAAAAGATTTTGAGAAAAGATAAATGAAATATGGAACATGTCAATAAATGGGTTGTGTGTTAAATGTGTTAAAACAATCTACCTTGAATGAATGAAATAAATGTTTCGGTTAAGGTGAAATGGACAAGTAAATGCGTAAGTCTATTAATGTCCATAAAGAAATGAAAAAGGGTTAAATAAAGTGGATAAACGGGTGATTAAGTAACCTAAATGGTTTAATCCATAATCCATACTTAATTGAAGAATGTGTTGTGAAAAGTATTTTCAAAGTATAAAAGAAGTATTTTCTAACACGGGAATTGCGTGTGTTGACATGGCGATTTTCACCGAAGATACTAAAGGATGTTGGTTTGTATAAAAGGGTAAATTCCGGTAAAGGAATGGTTTTAATAAATTAAGTGGAAAAATTTCAAGTGTTGAACCGGGTGTGTTAAATGATATGAAAATGCTAAGTATGACTAAAAAAACCTTTAATAAGATTAAGGTCAATTAATCTGGATAAGTAAGATTTTTTAAAGTAAAATTGTTAATGCATTGGAATGTGTATCTTTTAAAGGTATACGTATGTAGATATATACATATTTTCGGATGAATGTGGTTTTAGTGTGTGAATATTCTTTTCTACCGTTTATTTTTATACTACTCGTATAAATCTCACTGGGCATAGGCTCACTTCCCCACTTTGTCACGACAGGCAGGGAGCTGTTTATTTATGTTTACGTTAGTATCTTTGTTTACTTGGACGTAGGGGTTCTTCCCATGGGTCCCTTATGAAGTTTACCTTGAAACTGGAATCGGATGCTAACAAGTGAAATATTACTTAAAATGAAACTAGACTAGCAATATTATTTAGGTTGTTTCATTACACTTCACACCTAACGCTCGGATTGGACCGGGTTGACTCACGAGTAACTCAAAAATCCGGGCGGGGGAGTTACAAATGGTATCAGAGCTTTAGGTTCAAGGTTACTTTCGGGTGTGACGTGGTGAGGTCGGTATCGTATCTTTCAACATTGGTGAAGTTTTGGACAATCACGCTAGTTGATGGCGATTTAGTTTTTGTCCTCGACGGTAAGGTCAATGAGGTTAGCACGACAAGTTAAAAAATGCCATGTGGCACACGATTAGATTGATGGTTATTAATTTCTTCTGCATTCCTAATTAGAATTTTAGTAACTATAGTGGTAACGCCACCGTTGTTAGTGTGAGGTGATTTCATTAACAATTTAATGGCTTAGAATCATGCGAGAGGTTGTTAGAATGAAATCATGCCCGTTGGGCAAGTGGCACCAAATTATGTTCAATCGATGGTAGAGATTAATACCTAGAGTGTCATAATTATGTGATGGGGAATCATGATTTAAATTATGTGTAGCCTTGGGTGGTACATATGAAAGGTCAATATTGATGTGATAATTAGGCAATTTCTATCCTTGGGGTAATACCGTGATTGATGATAAGGTCAACGAGTTTATAAAATAATTTAGGCCAACACTAGAGGATAAGTCAACATTAGTTGATAGAGTGCTATCCTTGTGGGTGAACACCTTAGTGGATTATTAGTTGATGAGTGTAATTTCAAATGTTAGTTCTGGGTAAGGAAGAACTAGGTCCATTCATTGGGAAACTTGGGTTTAATGCATCTCAAGTTATGTACCTTGACTCTAATGTGGTTTTACATATTCCTGATGATCGAGGTAACCTAGGAGTGAACCAAGATAATCGTGGTGACTTGGTATTAAGTAATTAGGTGTCATGTTTTAGAATACGAGTTCTTATGGCGTTATTAGGGTAAGCCTCCTCTTGGGATATATCCGACGTCCCTTGTCCTAACAAAACCCTAGATATTATTAATTTATAATTTGGTGATTATAGCGTGGTATTGGGAAATTGGATTTCGTTCGACATTCGTGGTGAGGGCCTTGGTGTTTATAGGTAATACCTGACGTCCATATCCTACTAAGATCACCAGAGTTATGTTAACTTGTGAATTGACACATAGTGTGATATTTTCATAAAAAGGAAATTTTATTGGCATAGTTGAACAGTCATCGAGGATTCGAGAAAGGTAGACCTTGAGGTCTATTGGTTGCAGGTGATGCCTTGGTTCTGCCGTAATTGGTGGTAGGGATGATTATAGTTTATCCGTGATTTATAGTCACAACCGTTTGGGAGAGTGTAAGATTTGTATCTAAGCATTGAAACTTGCTTTAGCCGTCGAGGTAAGGGCTAGGTGCGAGGACATCCAAGTGTGTGGATAGTTTATGGACACGTGGAGGTTCCCATAAGAAGAATTTATGTGTGGCATCGTTGAGGATAAATATTGAATTTTGTGATATCTTGAGGTGTTCGAGAATTAAGGTGCACTTTTATTAGAATCTCATGGAGTAGTGTCCTTGTGAGCACCAGGTAATGTCGACATGGGTATCAAGCGGTTTGAAGAGTGCACCTAAGAGGATAAGGATGTATGCAATGAAATCTCATCAAATTGGGGATTTCACGTGAGATGTGCTTGGTGTTCTTAGGAGACCAATTAAATATAGTAATAAGAGGAAATATCATTCCAGTAACGATAGTGTTGAGGGTCAGGTGATGATCACATGTTAACAGTTTGATAGTGGATGTGTCGGGTATGGCTTTCCAATTGGCATAGGTGGGTAGTGTAATCCCTAAGGCAGAATGATAGTTTTATCTTTTATGAGTGATGCTCGGATGTCATGGAATGACTAGCACTGGTGTGGTGATATTCAGTTTTGAAGCACAGTAGGAAATGTATTCTAGGTTTAAAGCGATGACGCCATGTGTAGACTTACAAATGGCGACTAAGATGGGGTAGCTTCAAGACATAATTGCTATGTCGGGGTGTCGACAGTATAGGCTAGAGTAGCCTTAGACATGTAAAGACTAATTATTGGCACGTCTTGAAAAGTGGGTAGGAGTTAGAGATGTATCGCGATGTGATGTAAGTCGCCCTTAGGATGCCAATTACGGCGGGTGTGGTCGTCGCATGAATACTGTATGGGTGAAAAATCTAAGGTGAATCACTGGAAGTCTCGCGTGGTTAAAATGACATAGTTAAGTGAGTGTTTTACTTTAACCAAGTAATGTCCGCAAGATTTGGATTTGATCATGATATGTTAAATCAGACAATAACATAGGTGTGATAGGTTGGTGATGTCATCACCAATGTTTGGATTAGGTCGGTATAGACCAGGCATCAAGTGTTCGCCAATCAGAATGATTCATTTGCACCAAGGGTATTTAATGTAGGGCCTTGATCCCAAGGAGGAAAGTTGGGCATCGACTTACTCAAGGACTACGAATTCGTAAATAGTGATCGCATTATGAGAATGAATAGTCAAGATTTGATTCTTAATGACTAGTGATCCAGAACAGGGTGTATGGCTAGAAGTAGTACTCGATGGGGGTTTTGTGAGCGAGTAGTGTAACTTCTAGTGCATGGTATATGATCGATTCTATGAGTCCGAACTGAATACCTATGGATGAAGTTCATCGGGACGGGTGCATGTACCTCTGACTCTAGTGTGTTCCTTCGATTTTGGTAATCGAGAATCGATATTCTCATATTTGCGATTACTCAGATTGGTGCCATGTCTTGGCACAATGTCGTTAAGCCCGCGAGAGCACTGTAGGCCTGGTTTGGCTAATATTGCTTGATAACTAGGTACGCTCATATAAGGTAATCTTGTTATTGTATATTTTTTTACATACGGGTGACTATGCTTTAGGCTTTTCGATTTGTTCATAGTATCAATCTCCTTTAGACTAGTGGACTATAGAATGGACGATTCGGCAGTTAGTGGCTCAGGTTGTGATGAGCAGAAAGATGGCTTGAGGATACAGTATAGTGTCGTAAATCGAGGAAACTTAGCATACGATATTGTTTTGCCACCGTGAGTTGGCTGAAGGTAGACACAAGTGAGTGCTCGAGGATGAGATATCTAAGGTAGGGTTAAGTTCATCAGAGTGACGTAGTGGAAGGTGTAAACTTGGCATACAATAATGATTTGATGAATTATTCCTCCTTCAAGTGGGAGAATGACATGGTATAGTCTGGAAAATTGGGGAAAGACGGAATATAGGCCCAAATTTAGAATTACTTTTGATGGTATATGTGATGGTTGGATATGTCCCGATTTGTTTAGGGTGAGTGTTGATTGCTACGTATGGTTTTCTCGTGGAGACTCCGGCATGCCTTAGTTAAAAGCCAAGGTAGTTCTAGGAATGGGTTAGAACTTGAGCATAAGGCCAATGGAATCCCGGGGTTGAGTATGTAGCGTCATAGTTGACAAAATGGTGATCATTAGGGCATGGGGCATGCTTGATGTTTGGTGATAGTAGTGTTGAGGACATCTATGATTTTTTCTTGGAGGATTTCTAGAACGTACGATGGGAGTCGGTGGAACCCATGAGTTTGGGGATTAATGGAACAAGAATTTCAGGGACGAATAATACCCCGCCCCGATAAATTAATTGAATTATATATATAGATTTTATACGAGGAGGAACTAATGATAATTGTGGGAATTTGCTGGGTAATAAATGGATTAAACTAGGGTAATTATTTAAATATGGATTTTATATGGACTATAGACTTGTATATACCATAACATATGGAGTTATTAATTATAATTAATGAAAATTATATAGGCCCTTTCTCGAAATTGGAAACTGTTTGGGGGTATAGTGAGAAGATTGAGAATATAGAAGAAAAAGAGAGAGTTTAAAAATTTTCTTCATGGTCGTTCAAAATGATGTCAAAGTCGTTCAAGCGAGTAGCCTATGTCGTTCGAACGATGACTACAGTCGTTCGAACGAGCACTGACAAGAGTCAGTCCGCTATTTGCTGTTGAGCTCTATCCATGTCAGTTCATGGATTAGGAACGTGGAATGATAAGTAATGTTCGCGAAAAAGAGAGAGTTGGTGGTATTGTCAATTTGCTATCAACATATCCACCATTTGATCATTTGTGCAGTCTAAACACAAACCATTGGATCAATCTGATGGAGGGTTATATAAGGTTTTATATGTGTATAAACAAACAGGTGTGGGAAGAAAACGACAACTCCTTTATTATTCCCAAATGGGCTCCCATCTCCCTCTCACTTTGATACACAACCTCCAACCATTAGAGCCTTAGCATACTCAGCCAAACCACAAAAGATAAAACCCCTACTGTGAAGAGATATAAGCTATGAAATAAATATGTAGAAGTTGGTTGATGGGGGAGTTTTAATGTGCATTTGGATGGGATTATTTTAGAAGAAAAATAGTTTATTATTAGAGGTTTTGTAGAGGGTCTTTGGTTGGATTTATTGGATATTCCATGGATGATTGTTGGTGGATCTTTTACGACTCCCTTTAGGGCCACCTTTGGAAGTGGGGGAGTCCCCCATCTTCATCACCACCACCATTTTGGAGTCATTCGAGGTGGGTAATTTACTCTTATTACATTTGAGACTTTATTTGAAGAATATTGTAGTCTTATTGTAGTGTATGATTAAGAGTAGGAATATAAGAAAAATGATGTCTTCTTAATAGCCTGAAAATAGACATTTTCATGGAATATATATGTTAGAAAATATTATTGTGTGCTTCCTATTAAATATAAAAATAGAGAATTTTATGAAATAAAAATTCTAGAAAATGTTATTGTTGTGTGTTTCCTATCAGATATGAAAATAGACATTTTTATGGACTAAAAATTTAAGAAATGTCATTTTGGTGTATTTCTAGTGAAAAAGAAATAATAATAATTTTTATGGAATAAAAATATTGGAAAATGTTATTTTGTTAAAATAAAGAGTGAATAATTATTTCAAGGTTTTTTGGAATATTGAAAAATGATATATTTTGTGGAAATGGGCATTCCTAGAAATATTGGTGTTAAAGATTTTATGGAATAAAATATTTGCAAATGAACATTTATTTGGCAAATATATTGTGAAAAATATGTTTGAAACATGTAGTAGGATTTTTGGGTTTAAAACCCATCTTCTCATGCATATAAACTTGTAGTGTTTTGACATAAATGTATAAACAAGTTTAAGGAAGATTTTGTTGGGTTTAAACAAGAAATAACAAAGGTTGGTATTTTAATATTCAAAGTATGTATTATTGGGACTAAAATACATAATGTATAAGATGTTAAAGAACTACATGTTAAATAAAGGAAATGACAATTTTCTTATAAAAGTAGTCTTCAGTGTGAATGTATTTCTTGGACAAAGAAGTAAAGAAATATGAATGTTGATAAAAGGTGTTAATTAAGTGTTATGCGAAAATATGGAATAGTTAGTGAGTGTAACTTACTAATGTTGTAAAATATTCATACTTATGAAATTAAAAGGAAACAAAAGTATAAAAAGTGTTCCAATCAAGTAGAAGATTACTCCAAGTGTAAAAGGGGTGTTAAAGGGTCAAAACACTTAAGAAGTTAGCATGAGTAACTTAATAGTATTTTGATGAAAATAACACTTGTGTAAATGGAGTAAAAGTGCGATTTGAAAATGAATGGATAAAATGGTAATTATCCTAAAAATGGAACATTTTATGAAGTAAAAGCGCTGGAAAGGGGTGTTACACAATATGCTACTAAATGAATGTGATTTTTGGAATAAAAATTAAGGTTAAAGTGTAAAGGACACAAAATGGTAAATTTTCAAGTGTAACACAAATTGGGGCGGTAGAGTCCCGAGTTTTGACTTCAGCCGGGTAAAAAGAAAAGGAGATAATGGGGACATTTGTAAAATGTTAAAACACATTAACGATACTCGAATGACACCAAGATAAAGAAGGAAGGGCCTAGGGCCCTTGGTTAAAAAGCCCTAAATCATTGGTCAGAGCATATGGTTCGCATAGCCGTCGATATGGAGCCCATGTAAGTATGCGGTGGGAATATTTCGAGAAAAGATAAAGAAAATATGGAACATGTCAAGAAATGGATTGTGTATTAAATGTGTTGAAACAACCTAACCTGAATGAATGCAATAAATATTTCGATAAAGGTGAAATGGACAAGTAAATGCGTAAATCTATTAATGTCCATAAAGGAACGAATAAAGGTAAATAAACTGGATAAACGGGTGGTTAATCAACCTAAATGGTTAAACCCATACTTAACACATGAATGTGTTGTGAAAAGAATTTTCAAAGAATAAAACAAGTATTTTCTAACACGGGAATTGCATGTGTTAAAATGGAGATTTTCACTGAAAATACTGTTGGGTTATATAAAAGGATAAATTCCAGTAAAGGAATGGTTTTAATAAATTAAGTGAAAAGGTTTCAAGTGTTGAACCAGGTGTGTTAAATAATATGAAAATGCTAAGTATGACTAAAGAAAACCTTTAAAGGTATTCCATAAAATCTGAATAAGTAAGGTTTTCGAAAGTTAAATTATTAATGCATTGGAATGTGTATATTTCAAAGGTATACGTATGTAGATATATACATATTTCCGCATGCATGTGGTTGTAGCATGTGAGTATTCCTTTTTACCGTTGGTTTCTATACTTCTCGTATAAATCCTACTGGGCATAGGCTCACATCCCCATTTTGTTACGATAAGTTAGGAACGGTTTCAAAATTTGAGGGCGTTTTAGAGGTAGGTATATTTTATTTATGTTTACATTAGTAACTCTGTTTATTTGGACATCGAGGTGCTCCCTATCAGTCCCTCACGAGTTTATCTTGAAACTGGAATCGCATGCTAACAAGTGAAATGTTACTTAAAAAAAACTAGACTAGAAACATTATTTAGTTTGTTTCATTGTACTTCACACCTAATGCTCGGCTCAGACCAGATTGACTCCTGGGTAACACATAAATCCGGGTCGGGGCGTTACAACCCAAGAAAAATGAATCTCATTTGATCATGCTATCTGTTGTTCGTGTCTAAAATTGGTTTGTTGATTTGGATGAGTCTTATTTTAGTTAAATCAATAATTATAAACCACTGATAAAGTAAAAAAGCTATAAAATAGATAAGGATGAGAGATAGTGAAAGAGACATAATGTTTTTACGTGTTTCAGTTTAAGGAGGTGCCTACGTCCACAAGTAGAATGTTACTTGGTATTATAGTTTAGTACATTCCACTTTGCAAATCTCTAGGGTTTTGTGTAATCATTTTTAGTTATCCCTCGCTGAGAGAGATCATAAGTTATTTATAGTAGTGGAAAGGTGAAGAGATGTATTACCTTTTTACATTAGGTATTTACATCTTTACATTATAATTAGCATCTTGATATTCTTCACGTGTATGTTCATGGCGACTGTTGAGAGTCCCATTTATGTCTGTTCACATTACTGACTGTTCGTATTCTTGGGGGTGCTTGACCAATGTGTCGACCAGTGAAATAATAGCGCCAACCACGTTTGCTTCTTATTTTCGGGGCCATTGAGTATGATGACAGGCGTAACCTTTTTATTGATCCATCTGGTCTTGTTATTTGAGGTTACAAAAAAATCCCCCAATACTTTTATTCTTAATCGAAGTGACTTAATGACTGAAAGGATGGAGTATTATCTGCCAGGAGATGTTGGGCTATCTAGAGACGTCTGGTCGATCGTCGACGTCTGGGACTAATAAACTTCAGACTACCACCTTATGTCCAGTCACAATTTTGTAAATACTAGCAAAAATATCAAACCATTTAAGGGTACGTTAGTCATTTTCATATGTGGGGAATTGAGACGTCGTTGACATGCGAAGCGGTGGTACACTTAATCATTTCAATTTTTATAGCTCAGGGGGCATCATCGAGTACCATACAAAATCATTTCCCTCCTTATTTATCTCACCTTGAATATCAAACTCTTCTTCTCATTCTCAAATTTTTACTTCGCCATTTATGAGAGAGTTGTTGTTGTGTTCCGTTTCATTGTAAAAACTCCTTTTTTCTTGTCTTTCCTTTCTTATTTGTAGAAATGGAGTATGTTATAGACGAGATTTCTTTGGAGACATTTAAGGAAAAATATAAGATTCTGGAGCGGGTTAGAATAGAGTTCGTTGTAAGTCCTTGTGACCTTTGCTCATTGGAGAAGGGTCATTGGATCCCCACAATATTTATTGCTAAGTATGAGGTGACTTTTTCGCTACTGGTCATTTATTTTTTGAATTTTATCAATATTTTGATGTGGACGCTACCCAAGTGACTCCCAACACATGGAGGGTAATTAATGGGTTCGTTCATATAAATGAGCGTTTTGGAACCAACATAGGGATAGAAGAATTAATGTATTTCTATAATTGGGGGACCACAAATCACAACATTTATTATCTGAAGACCAGATATTCAAACAGAGCTTTAGTAGTAAATATACCTGATTCCAATAAGGATTATAGGGATCACGATTTGATAGTAAAGGACTGACATTTTCCCCTCTTCCTAAGGGCGAGGACTACAATTGGACCCTTCCCCTCGAGAGGGACAAAGAACAGGTCGATATTTTCTCATTCTTGTGTACTTTTCTTCTTTTTGGTTTTTCTACAAATTTTATTACTAACAACACTTTTCATATTTCTATTTTGGAGATAAGAAGAAGAATAAGGATATTCCCTATCTATCCACGGTTAATTTTTTTAACTTGAAAATTATCTGGTCAATCCAACACCGGATAGGGGAGGATCATCCTCACTCGACATCCATTCTTCTTGGATAACAGAGTTCTATTACCTTCTTCGTTGCTTGTCCCACTGAAGACATTCCATTATCACTATAAACCTAAAGGATCCAACTTCATCCTCCTCGATCGTTGAGTTAGAATCTCCACACCAAGCCGAAGGAAATTTTTCTGCTTGAGGTGCATCTTCCTTATTTTAATCTTTGGACCTAATGCTTATATCCACCACCATTTCATATCCAGATACAGTGAAGAGAAAAATCCCCAACCTTCTTGCTAGTTCAAAGTCTCCACCTCTTGTTCAGAAGAAAAAGACTAGTACTGGAGGCTCTAAACACCCCTTAATAATTGAGGCTACTGTAATGAATACCCAAGAGCCTTAGTTAAAAAGGTTGAAGAGGGGACCAGATACCCCTTTTGAGCTGGCTGAGAAGAATCGGGCTGATAAGGGCCAGGGTGGTTCCCATTCTGTGGCTATTAATCCAGGACTTTCTAGAGGGATGATTGGGGCAGGAATCCTTCCAACCGATGAAGCTATTATTGTTGTCCTTTCTCGGGCGAGGTTCTTAGAACGTGCTAACCACAACTTGGCCTTGGTAAGAATTATTTATTATTTTCCTCGTTCTATAAACCCATGTTATTATTTTATAGATGCTTATAACGGGTGGATTTTAAAATTCTTAGTTTATTATGATCAACTTCTTTGGAGGGATGACCAATCACGGGAGTCCTTTGTGAACGTGGAATGTTCTTTACAGGGTATGCAGGAGTCATTGGAGATTTCCAAAAAATCCCATAAAGGAGATAAGAAGAAATAGGAAGATACTACCGAGAAGTTGGAGGACTGCAAGGCCAACACCAAGAAGGTAGATGGTGATGCCGTGAAGAAGGCTGAGAAGGCTGCTCAAGATACTAAGCAGGTGATCGAGGACGCTAAAAGACAAATTATGGAGCTCAAGGCTAAGGAAAAGAAGGACAAATATGATTCCTACACCCAAGTATGGGATAAGGCATTCTCCACTATTATTGTGTAGGTAAGGAAGGATTTAATGTCTCCCTTACCTAGGTTAACACTGCACTGGATTCTGAACTCTTCCTTCAGCATAACCCTAGAACACCTTTAGAGATTAAGGATGAGGTGGATGATGAAAAGGGCATGGTTGAGTCTTATGTACCTCCAGAGATGACTACGGTGGTGGCTCACCATGAGGAGCAGGTTACTCAGGATAAAGAGAAGGTGTAAGTATAGGGTCCTTTTTTTTGCCTTCTACCTTTATTTCTGTAGTATGAACAACTCTCTGCTTGTAACCCTAGCCCAAAGTTTTAATAAAATTTTCCTTTATTTCTAGTATGACGTTATTTCATTCTGAGCATTATTTTTTCTTTCTATACTTTTGTAATATCCTATTCTTTTTAGTTTAAGTTCATGATGGTTAGCTTAGTGGTTACCGAAAGTGCACGTTTTAGGAGAAGTAATCAACTGTTGGAGGCGGGCTATGAGGATCCTGATGAATAAGAGATGGAGGATGATTTAGTCCTAGACATTTCCAACCAGGCCAAGGAAGCTTAGCTCCACATGTGTAGGTTATTCCACCATTATTTGGCGACGAATGATTCTTATTATGAAATGATATTCCAACTCCAATAAGATCATAAAGAAGCATTCTCTTATTTTTCAACACATTATGAGAAGAAATTTGTCTTTCTCCGGGGTGATAGTGGCTTTGACAACAAGTTGCAGGAATTATCCTCGAAATATTACAAAAAGGAGTTCGTGTTGAAGTCTAAGGTAAAAAGTTCTCAGGAAGTGGTAAGCCTCTTAGAACAAGAGAATAATATGCCGAGGAACAAATTAGAGGGCATCAAGAAAGCTATTGATGCCGATTAGAGTGAAGGTGCCTCGTTTTTGGAGCAAGAGAATGCTCGACTAATGGAGGAGCTAGAGAAATGGAAGAAAACCAAGGGGGGGTCAATCATTTAGGAAAGTTTTCATTGCTCATCCAACTGTAGAGTATAAGAGAATGGTGATTTTAGCTGACCAATAAAATATGACCAAGAACTAGTTGGCTACCATCAAAAGGCTTAATGATAAAGTTGACCATCTCTCTTATCACTTCCATAAGTAGCCCCGTACTATATGGATGGACGGCTATGATGAATCTCTGGACACTTAGACGAACAACTTGAGCAAGCATGTAGATAACGTTTAAAGTGGGGATGTATCAATGCCCTTACTATAACGAAAGTGTCAAGAGAAAACAGTTTATGGTATTAGCATGACCCTTTATGCTTAGATCAACCTATTCCTTTATTTAGGCTGGATATTATATGAATACATATAGATGCAATCCATATTATCCTGGTCAGATAATGCCTAGGGGATTATGGTCTGCACTGGGACGATGTGCTAAATCGACCTCTGCACTTGGTGAATAAGCCTAGTTCTAGTAGTCAATCTAGACTTAGAGAGTTGAGATGAAAAATTCTTCCCTCTGAATTAGATGTTTCTCCTGTTGGGATGGAAAAAGTCCTTAGAAAACTCCAAGAAGAATAAGTAGTTTATGTTTTTTATTCTCTCCTTGTTATAATGCATGTTGGACATTTTCTTATAAGGATGCAAAGATAATGACCTTTTTGAATAAAAACTTTGCCTTGAATAAAACTTGGATTGCTTTGTGATTGTGTCCTACCTGTAGTTTAGTCTTATAATTATGTGGTCGACATTAAGGCGACTAATGTACCTTATTGGTTACCAGTTTGGATGAATTCATGTTGTCCTTTCTTAGGTTCTACTATCATGCTTTTATTTATGGTCGCTCAACTAGATCTTGTCATTTTGATTAAGGGTTCACGTTTGTTGCATTGGTGACTAAATGTTTTAAGAATGTTCCTTAATTAGGTTTGGTAAAACTTCCTATTCTTGACATTGAGGAATCATATATGAAGTTTTATGTTTGGAAGTTCTCATTCGTGACTTGTCCAAGACGAAGTCATAGGTGAAGTTTTTGAATTTTTGGGACTAATAGTAACTAGTTAGTTAGTGACTAGATTTTTCTTTATTGTTTGAGATGGTACATCTCCCTCTCCTGGAAAAAAGAAAATAAAACATCAAAAGGAAAATAACTTTTGGTGAAACTGGGTGTTATTTATTGAAGATGAAAAATGAGTTACAAAAATACTGAAATATTACATTTGAAATAATTACTGAAAGTATTTCCTTAAGTTCTTGGCTTTCCATGGGTTCTTAAATTTCTTTCCTTCCAAGGCTTCCAAACGATAAGTACTGGGTCAGACAACTAAAGAAATGCAGTATATAGACCATGACAACTTGCCTCTAATTTGTTTCCTTTCTATACCACCCTCTTTAAGGTTGCTCTTCTTGAGCAGTTCACTGATGCTAGCGGTCATGCGCAGTGATGTATTTTCTCTGTTGGGAGTTAAACCCTTGCATAAGGTCTAACTTTGACCCTTGCATAAGGTTGCTCTTAGGGGAGTTAAAATTGAGTACTCTTTGACAGGGTAGACCAATCTCTGTTGAGACAACTGCCTATGACCCAAATGCCAACATGTATGGGGTCCCATCGGTAGATGTCCTAGGCATGGTCCTATAGGCCCAAAATACATTTTTTTAGCTCATTGATCCAGTTTCCTTTGGCATCATCCAACATTTTCTTCAGTCCATCGAGCAGAGTTTTGTTGGTCACCTATGTTTGGCCATTATAATGAGGGTGTCCAGGAGTGAAATGCAGCTTCTAGATTTTAGACTGGATACAATAATCTTTAAATTCTTAATTGTAAAACTGTATACCATAGTCGGTGATAAAAGCATATGGCATACCATATCTTCATAGTAATCTCTTCCATATAAATTGTAAGACATTCTCATTGGGGATATATACCAGAGGTTGAGCTCTCACTTACTTGGTGAAATAATCTATGGTGACAGTCAATTATTTAAACCTTCCCCTTGTCAGTGGGCCGACTAAGTCAATTCCCCACATTATTAAAGACTATGTGGATGTGATCAGTGTGAGTGCAGCTGTCGATGTCCTATGGATGGTAGAGAACCTATGGAATTTATCACAGTGTCTTGCATAAGCAACACAATCTACTTTCATGATTGGCGAATAATACCCTTGTATGGCCACTCGTCTGACTAATGATATTCCCTCCAAATGGGACCAACAAGATCCTTTATGTATTTATTTAATTAGATTTTGCACCTCGACTGGGTGGATATATCTGAGCAGTAATACAATGAGTCTTTTTCTGTATAAAATTCCTCCTTCTACAACGTAGCTGGATACTTTGTACCTTAGTTTCCTTGCTTCCTTTACATTGGACAATAGGATGCCTCTTTCAATATACTATTTTATTGGATCCATCTATGAGGGAACCGAACTCAATGCGATCAGATTGATATTTTTTTTGCCAACGCTTTTGTGCATGAGGATTTCTACTAGAATGGTCCTCCTTAACTCAGTTTTGGTCGCAGAAGCAAGCCGAGCAAGCACGTCTGCTCGGGCATTGTCCATCCTTGGAACCCTCAATATTTGGACTACTAAAATCTTATATATTTTGTTTTGCGCTTTGGATATGTATATCATTATGAATTCTACTTTGACCCGTACACTCCCAACATTTGGTTCACAATCAATTAAGAGTCACTGTGATCCAGTACTTTCTCAATGCGTAGAGAGAGAGAGAGAGTTAATTCAAACCCTTCATACTCTGTTTCTTTATTGGAAGCTTTGAACTAGAACCTGAGTGCATACTCTACGTCTATGCCATCTAAGGTATTAATTATTAATCACTCCTCTGCTAGAAGCACATGATGATCCATCCATGTACATCTTCCAGATTGGTGGTTCTTCTTTAAGCCCACCTTCAACCAGGGTTCTATAATTGAATCTATTTTGACTCTACTCTAGGTAGTGGGCTGCAACCTCTCACTTAGTTGATATTTCTAGTATGTCTCTGTCTCTAGGTTGGTAATATCAGTTATGGATCAATCTTTTAGAGAAGTCTTCTCGAGTGTTTGAATTTTTAGCTCTCTACCTAATAAGTCTGATCGGTTGGACTTACTGTTTACCTTTCTCCCATATGAGTCTGCTCATCGAGTTTCTCTTCATATGTGAAATCCACTATGAAATTTTCTACTTCTTGGCCTTTCACTCTTGTTCTAGGTTCATAGTGTATATTATTCTTTCCTAGCTCCACATCTTAAGATATAAATTTCCCTGACTTTTCTAGTTTGTGAATGGCTTGGCGCAAGGGAAAGTTCGTGTAGACCATAATAATGTAGTGTTCTAAGTATGGTTTCATTCTTATGACGCTTTAATAAGGGATAAGGCTAGCTTTTCCAGATGTAGTCAACGAATTTTTTTCTCCCCGTTCTCTAGTCAAATGAGTCCCGAGCTAACTGGCGACTCAAACACTGCCAAAAATAAGTATAGTTTTTCGCCCATGAGTCGTCTTGCGAGCGATAATGGAGATATAAAATCCTTGTCTAATATAAGAAGGCATTTTAACATTCTTCATTCCAATTGAAAGTCTTCCTGAACACCATGAACAATGGTAGGCACCTATCAATAGCTCAGGAGATAAACCTATTGAGGTTTGCTACTCTTTCAGTCAACTTTTGCACATCTTTCTTATTTACAGGAGACTATACATTTATCATTTCTTAGATTGCATCAAGATTATACTAAATGTCTCTCTAATTTACTACTAATCCAAGGAACATTCCTTCCTACACGCCGAACACACACTTAGTTGGGTTGAGTTTCGTTTGGTGCTTCTCCAAATAGTCGAACGTTTGACTCAGATCTTTGATGTGGTCAGTTGTTTTCTTGCGCTTGGTGAGCATTTCATCCACATACATCTCCATATTTTTACCATTATTATCTTCAAAAATAGTGTTCACTAGCCTTTGTTATGTCGCTCCATCATTTTTTTATCCCAAAAGGCATAACGTTGTAGCAGTAGGTACCTCAGCTAGTGATGAATGAGGATTTCTCCTTAGCCTTCGATTTCATTTAGATTTGATTGTACCCTGAGTAAGCATCCATGAAACTGGGAAATTCATGCCCGCTAGTGGCTTCGACTAGCTGATTAATCCTAGGAAAATGGAGATTCGTGAAGTCAACAAACATGTGCCATTTGTTATTCTTTTTCCTGACCATAACCACATTGGCCAACGAGTCAGATTATTTGACATCTTTAATTCAACTCTCTTTCTATAACTTTTCCACGTCTTCTTAGATGGACATATTTTTTTTCGAGGCTGAAGATGCGTTGCTTCTATTTTATTGACTTTTCATCTTTACCAATGTTTAGTTCATGGCATGTGAAGTATGGGTCAATCCTTGGCATATCCTCGTGGCTTTAAACGAACACATTCTTCTATAGCTTGAGGAAATTTACAAACTCCTACTTGAAGGATGGATCTATGGATGAGTCGATCCATGTTATCCTTTCTGGGTGCTCCTCGTCAAGGACTGTAGTCTCCACTACCTCTATAACTTGTCATTTGACCAATTCAACCTCCTCACAAGGATCTTTGTTCTCTATCTGGTAAGTGGTAGTGAGTTTTTCACTTCTTCCTAATCGACTGAAGTGTAATAGAATTCCATGGCTTCAATCTAGTTTCCAGTAACAACATTGACCCTATAATGAGTAGGTGGAATCTCAGGATTGGGTGTACAGTGGACGGTACAACTTTAAATTTTTTAGGCCAGCCCTGTCGAAGATGACGTTGTAATATAATTGGATGTTCTTGTCTAAGACAAAGAAAAGAATCCTATCATTCGACATATTGGAAAAGTGCTAATTATGACTTCTAGTTTGATAGTTACCAAAGGATACACTTTTTCTCGAGAGAAACCTATGAGGTTCTGTGATATGGCTCCAATTTACTATCAAGTAATCCCAATCCTTTGAAGCAATCATAAAATAATATATATCACCTGAGTTACCATTATCCACCAGTATTCTGATCACTCTTCCTTCATTCACCATCAGTGTGACCACTAGAGGATCATCGTGAGGATAAAGTAACCTATATATATCGTCCTTAGATAATCCTATCACCAACATGTCTTTGTTCACTTTCCTTGGCTAACTTTTGACATTGTCAGATAGGTTAATTTATCGAATGTAGTAGCATGCTTTGTCTTAATTCAGGTACGATTTTTCTCGACTATTTCATCGCCTTCTCCAGTGTCGCCACTTGTAATAAAATGACAACTAAAAGAAATCATTTTCACATCGCGCACAAGATATTTGGGAATCTTTGAAAGATTAGGATTGTCGTCGACATCATCATCATCATCATCATCATCATCTCTTCCTCTTTTCTTATTGTCTATTCCATTACAGGGAGATTTTAATCGTCTCCGTTCTTCTCTCTCTTCTGATCTGCCTTCTCTGTCAACAAATTTGGAGATTTTTCCCCTTCTAACAAAACTTTCTATCTCATGTTCCAGTGATATACAATTGTCTGTGTTATGCCCGTGGTCTTTATGGAACACACAATATTTGGATTTATCTCTCCGATTTATAAGAGATTCTAGCTTCTCGAGACATTTCAAATCCCTATTTCCTTGGATTTCCACCAAAATGTGATGTACGCTAACAGTGGGGGAGTATACTTATCATACTTCATGGATTTCTTCGCCTTTTTGTCTTTCTTCTCTTTCTTCCCAGAGCCTTTATTGTTGTCAGTCTTGGAGTCGTGAGATTATTTCGCATCCATCGTTTTGTTACCATTCATAATTTACCCTCTTTAGCCATCAATTAAGTCATGGTTTGGGGGGGATCTTTTGCTAGGGCATAGCTTCTTAGGGAGTAAAATGATCATCGCTACGGTGCCAGTCTTGTTTTCTCGTAATCCACAACTTCCATCTTTTCGCTATTAAAGCGAGTGATATATTCGCTTGTACTTTCTCCTGGTGACTAGCGAACATTCAACAAATGAGCTACCCTCATAATTGGTTTGGATCCAAAGCAGAAACTACCGATGAACAATATGGAAATCTATCCTCATGGCAAGTTGTTATACCAAATATGTGCCGATCGCGCAATAGTGCTATAAAATGCCCAACAATGCATCTCGCCTGGGACTGTGTAGATGTCGACAACATCTTGATATTTCTATACATGAAGTACTTGATCAGTTTTACCATCATATCTGGGAGTTACCACATGTGTCTTGAACTTGGGAGGTGTAGGGAAGTTCACAATTACTAGGATGAAAGGTGATCCCTTCACAAAACTCTTGTGGAAGGGGTTTTTGGGTTTAGGTATTTCTCCTAAATGATCTTCTAACCACTAAATAAAACCTTTTTAGGGATGTCATCTGGATTGGCTTTAATTGAAAAACTGTTAGCCATTCGGTCATGAGTTTGTGCTAATCTCTTTTCTTGAGAAGTTTCCTCGGTATGCAAGGATCCTTGCACGCTAGTTCATGACCTAATAGATCCTTTACGGCGATCTCGTGATGTGGAGGGTTCCCTGTGATTATGACTCCTAGATGCTCAGGGACCTAAAGGATCAAAGGCCAAGAACCTACTGAGTCTTTTTAGGGTGCTCGGTCTCCCCTAATAGAGTGAATGACCATCATAGTAATAAGTAGATCTGATTGACGAGGTCGCGCTTGGGCAGTGTGATCTGTCATTGGTTGATCTAGAATACATAGATTTACCCATTTCCTGTGTAGGTTGCCTATCCCTATAGGGTGCTAGAGGCAACCTTGCTCCATTGGTGGTCGGACCAACTACGAGCCTAAGTTAGAGCACTTGAGTTAGTTATCTCACTTATCATGTATAGCCTCTTGACCTTTAGCTATGTTTAGTAGAATTTATTATAGATTCCATATTCCAGGAGTGGCAGAGGGGCTGAATGCATAACCAGCAGCGTGGTTACCCTCTATATTTTCTACCATTTTTCATTGTTTGATGGCAAGTGATAAAAAAAATTGGTGCTTGCTGGGAAATAGGTATGAAATAATGTTTGCCTTAACCCACAAACGGCACTAATCTGTTGGTGTCTAAAATTGGTTTAGTGATTTATATGAGTCTTAGATTAGTTAAACCAATAATTATAAACCACAGATAAAGTAAGAAAGCTATGAAATAAAAAGGGATGAGAGACAAAGAAAGAGACACAGGGTTTTTATGTGGTTCAGTCCAAGGAGGTGCCTATGTCCACGAGTACAACGTTACTTGTATTTGGGTTTAGTAATGCCTCTCAAAAGCTCTTTAGGGTTTTGGGTAACTATTTTTGTTTCCCCTATGAGAGAGTGATCGTGATCTATTTATAGTAATGGGAAGGTAAAGTGATGGAATACCTTTATACATTAGGTATTTACATTATAATTAACAACTGAATATTCTTCACGTGCATGTGCATGGCGACTGTTGAGAGTATCACTTGTGTCTTCTCACATTACCGAAAGTTTACATTCTTGAGGGTGCTTGGTCAACGCATTGACCAGTGAGATAATAGCACCGACCATGTTTGCCTGCTGTTTTGGGGGCCACTGAGTATGATGATAGGTTTCACCTTTTTATTGGTCTTCCTGTTTGTGTTATTTTAGGTTACAACACATGTAATATTTTTTTTCAATAGATGAAGTGACCATCCTCGACGCACTTGCTCTGGATCTGATTGATCTGGTAATAGGGTACAATAGGGTATTCCTTCTCTCTTCCTCTCTCTATACATGTATGTGTATCTTTTTTCTTTATTTATAAGTGGGTCCTGATATTTACACCCAAAAATATCTCCAAAACCCCAAAAAGTGTTGTACCTTTTTTCTTGTAAAATGTCAAATATACCCCAAACTAAAAAAAATTACACACAAATTAACACTACAAACTCTAAGACATCACAAACCACCCAAAAAGACACAAAATCATACTGGTTGCTCTTCCCACAGAAAACCCCAAACCCACGGTTAAACTTAGCTAAAATCATCTTCACCATTTCTCCCAAATCTCCATTTTTGTGTGTTTGTTGTGGTCTTCGTTGTGTTGTATATATACGGAAACCAAGAATCAAGGGTCTACATTCCAATAGGTGATGAAAAGAATGTTTATGATCAAGCTTCCTAAACTCGAAATATCCAATGCTTGTTTGAGGATTTTGAGGTATTAAAACACCTCTACACACTATATAATCTGTAAAAAAAACATTTAAAATGATGAAACGATGAAAAAAAACTACACTCAATGCACTTACGGTTGCCTATCACCGTAAGTGACAACGAGTTTCGATCCCAAGATACCGTATAATGACATATCGCGGTTACATTTGACCATGTAATGATTCTCTGTTACATTTGACCGTGTAATGATTCTTGACCGGGGTTATCAACTCACGGTTTCACTTGGCCGTGGTTACATATACACTATTTAATTTCACCGTGGTTATATATACACGATTTAAGTTGACCATGGTTATCTAACCAAGATTTCACTTGACCATGGTTATATATACACATCTTAATTTGGCCGTGGTTATATATACAAGATTTAAGTTGGTCGTGGTTGTCTATCCACAGTCTAAGTTGGCCGTGGTATTATACCCACGATCTAATGTGGCCGTGGTTATCTATACACGGTTGCTTGTTCAATCATACTCGCTTCACGCATATTGCCATTCATTCATGTAGTGATTATTATATTATCATTTAACTTAGATGACTCGATTTTAGATGATATATTTTTGCATGATATAGACAATCTCATTATACCGAGTGTACCTGCTGAATGTGCATCCGTCAAGAAAACGAATATGCATGAAATGAGTATGATTGAACAAGCAACGGCATCTACTTCGCCTAAATGTTTGTGTGATTTGTTTCCAGATTTCACATCGTCTATAGTAAAAAATCATATCACGTAGTTAATTTCCAACACTTTGAGATATTTAATGAATGACATTATTGTATGACATAATTTGATTGTGTGCATTGTTAGGATGCAAAAATAGAAGAAGGATTGAGTATTGATGCGATTAATCAAGACTATACAATCGAATTCACAACTGAGGAGGTATGTTTTGTTTATTAATATTGTACTCAACATGATTTTACAATTATACTCAAAAACTGTGTTTAAAATGTCCTTTTCTTTAACAATGTTCTTCGTGTGCACATTTTAATGATCGAGACAAGATGATTGATTGGTGTCAACAAGTTGGTCACAAGCTTCATGCATTCGTGATAATTTTGAAATACTACAAGGCCAGTACAGTCCGCAAGGGTAGGGTCATACTTGCTTGTGAGAGAAATGAGCTTCATAGACCCAAAAAAGACAAGGAGTTGGAAAAGAAGAGGAATCATTCTTAGGGAATGCGGAAATGTAATTGCCCATTTAGATTGAAAGGGGTTCCGCATGATAATGGCCGTTCGGGGGTTGAAGTTCTTTGTGCGTTACACAACCACGTGGTGTCAAAATCACTTATTGGGAACCAATAAATCGGACGACTCTCCAACGAAGAGTGGAACATTACAAATGAGATGATAAACAATGGGGTTGGACCAAAGGAAGTACTCCATACATTTAAGAAGAGGTCGGAGTACAATTGTTCATCAATACGAACAATATATAACGCTAAAAGCAAAATAAAGAGCGTTGAGATGCAAGGTAGTACCGCCATGCAACAGTTTGTGTATTTTCTTAGGGAGAAGAATTATGTCCACTGGCATCGAAGGGATGAGCAAAACGATGTGGTGGAGGATTTAATTTTTGCGCAATCCCACCTCTTGCTTGTTGGTGAAATGCTTCCCGAGTGTGCTTGTGATCGATTGCACTCACAAGACCAATCGTTACAATATGCCATTATTTGAGATGATTAGGGTCACTTATATCGGGCAATCTTTTTGCATTGCATTTGAATTTATGAAGAGTGAGAAGGAGGAGAATTTTAGATGGGCTTTACAACATTTGCGGTCATTATACGAGCCAGAAGCTTTGCCACAAGTTGTTGTCTCCGATAAGAAATAATCTTGTCTAAACGCTTTGCCAAACAAGTTTCCATGCGCCATCGTTCTTCATGCTTATTCCATGTACAAAAGAACATTGAAGGTGTATGTTTGGAACACAACATTAAAGACCAGGACAAGAAGGTGTTCATGCAAGGTTGGATTGGTGTGTTGGAGTCAGAGACTACGAATGACTTTGAGAATGCATGGACTGCTTTCTGCAAAAATTGGCTAGAATACCCGAACATAGTTGGGGTACATATCGAAGAATTGGATCCCTTTACGTTTTCAGTTCGTCCATGCATGGACTAATCGCGTACCCCACCGTGGCAACCGAATAACTAACAGAGTGAAGGGTTCCCATGCGCAACTAAAAAACACTTAACAAATAACACTGGTTCGTTTGCGACGATGTGGAAGGATATGGGCGTATTACTTGGCCAGCAAGTAACTCAAATTAAAACGGAGTTTGAGAAATCACTTCAATCCACCTAGCATGGACACAGTGAAGCGTTGTTGCGCGAGATCTATGGTAGGGGATCACACTATGCATTGGATCTAATTGTTGTTAAAATAGATTCCATGAGATCGGTATTGAGCGCATCAGGAGCTAGCACCCAATATATGGAGATACTATTCTCCCACGTACTTCGCACCATATACAAATTACCACGTGTCCACGAGTTGGACCAATAGGCGAAGCTAGTCCAAGAAATTCCACCGTGAGCACTAGACTATCATTAGAGGAAACTTGCCATTGTCCCGGACATCCCTCAGTGCCATAACCTTGACTATACACCTGAGGTGATATTTTTTAAGAAAAGGTGGAATGACGATGGTGAAGCTATTAGAAATATGATGCTAAGCATGGTAATGGCTATTAACCAACATTCTACGACACCCTTGATGGACCCGTTCAAATTCATCAAAAGGGCAGGCCACCTAAGGTGAAAAAGTAAGTCGACATATCTACAAAAAGATCCCCTTTCCTTGGGATCAAGATGTACCGTTCACAAGGGAACTTAAAAAAGTCTTCACAAACATTGCCCCGTTGATGGGAGTGAAATCGGAGACGTGGTCTCAGGAAAAGAAGATGTACATGAAGGATGTTCCCGAGTTCTTATGATCATTTGTGGAGGATATATATGATGTAAAATCTTATGGAAACTGTGGATATAGGGCTATTTCAAAAAGGGCGGGTGTTGGGAATGGACTTGAACATTATCATGTTATTCATAGTGCTTTGTTGTCTGAGCTACGTAGGGACAAGCCGTTTGGGGCTAAGGTGATGACATCCTATGATATTAAAGAGTATGAGAAGAGATTAAACTATTTTAGACACTCAAGCACAAGAGAGCGATGATTTATAATGCCAGAGTTTGGCTAACTTACGGCGAATGCACTTAAGCTAATGGTTGTGTTGATATCCAAATTTCAATGCTTAACTTTTGTTCCATTCGACGTTGGACCAAAGCATCATCTATATCCTGAACTCGTCAAATATTCATTGGGTGAGTTTGAAATGCACAAGATTTTGCCCCCTACCACCAATTGCCTCTTACTAGAAATCAAAGGCCAGTGAAGATGCCCTTCAGTGGCCTACTTTGTTTAAGTCCCGCTTTCAAATGTTTTAGAATCTATGTCCCAAAGACATTGCGACGAGAGATGAACTGTGCTTGATATCGTCGGGTGAGGACGAGGACTTGACTACGGCTTAAATTCTGTGGTGAAATTCTTAGGGTTTCTAGTAAATTTTTGTAATTTTTAGGATTGGAAACCTTTTTTAATTTATCAGGATTGGGGATTGATTGGAACTTTTTCTATCTTTTTGCAATCATTACTATAATATTCATTCGTTATATGTGATAAATTGGAAATCTTGGGGATTGGAAACTTTTTGTAATTTATCAGGATTGGTTATATGTAAGTTGGTTATTGGATAAAGTCTAGTGCTAATGATTGTAAATTTTTGTACCTTTTTGCAATCATTGATTATATGTAAACGGATTGATTGGAAATTTTTCTATCTTCTTGCAATCATTACTATAATATTCTTTGGTTATATGTGATAAATTGGAAATCTTAGGGATTAGAAACTTTTTGTAATTCATCAGGATTGGTTATATGTAAGTTTGTTGTTGGAGAAAGTCTAGTGCTAATGATTGTAACTTTTTTTACCTTTTTGCAATCATTGATTATATGTAAATGGATTGATTGGAACTTTTTCTATCTTTTTGCAATCATTACTATAATATTCATTAGTAACTAGTCAAACACGGTGACACCACACCGTAACAAGTCAAAGATGGTGACACCATAATGTGATATAAACATTCACGATTTAATAAAGGCTTACATATTCTCTCCACGATGTCATATAACCGTGAAATGTATCTTCACGGTGAATTGTAACCGTGAATTATATGCAGAGACTTGGCTATTTTTTCACCCCAACATCCACGGTTGGTAGTAACCGTAAGTACACCAACCACGACGTCATCTAACCATGAAATGTCTTTCCACGGTGAATTATAACCGTGAATTATATGCAGAGACTTGGCTATTTTTTCACCCCAACATACATGATCGGTTGTAACCGTAATTATACACACCATGGCTTTATCTAACCGTGAATTATATTCATAGACTTGGATATTTTTTCACCCCAACATACACGATTGGTTGAAATCATAAGTATACTCGCCACGGCGTCATGTAACCATGAAACGTATCTTCACGGTGAAATGTAATCGTTAATTATATGCAGAGACTTGGCTATTTTTTCACCCCAACCTCCACAGTTAGTTGAAACCGTAAGTATACTCACCACAGTGTCATGTAACCGTGAAACTTATCTTCACGGGTGAAATGTAACCGTGAATTATATGCAGAGACTTGGATATTTTTTCACCCCAACATACACGGTTGGTTGTAATCGTGACAAGTATATTTACGGTGGGTTATAGCCATAACCATACATTCAACGGTAAGATCCAACCGTGTAATATATACAGAGGCTTGGTGATTTCTCCCCTAATTTACACGGTCTAATATAACCATGGTTGTTTATATGGCGGTGACACCACACCGTTGATATGATTATGACGGTGACACTACACCGTATATATGTAATAAACGGTGATGAGCCACCATTTTGTTAACATTCAAGCATGTTCTCGGTTAACATTCAAGTACATAATAATCAAACACATATCACATAACATATTCATTGAAGTACATAACATAACATTCAAGTACATAACAATCAAACACATATCACATAACATATTTGTTTCAAAGTTGTTCCAAATAAGTTATTCCAACAATATTGTCGCAAAGTTATTCCAACACATAAGACATAACAAAATTTGGGATACTTCACAAACAAAAATTTTAAGAATACAGTTACATTCAAATTGTTTGAACAATTTTTTTCTATCTTCTCTTTAAACGCTTCGTCGAGGTGGATTTCGCTTGGGGGGGGGGGGGATTTTTCTTTATGGATTTTTACTTGGGGGATGGAACGTGCCGTGCCTTGGTCTTGGTTTCTTCACGCACCATGGCCTTTACCTTTTCTATATGAGTGTGCATCCCCTTGGCCCGAAGAAGGGCATCAAGCATTGCACGTGATTGTTCAAGGACATCCGTAGCCTCATGGTCTGAGCTTTCGTCAATAGCTTCCTGGAGAGGGTAATGGATACATCTATCCCCTTAGCCTATATAAATTATCATCAAATGTGTTAGATAATTTCTGAACAAAGGAAATAAATTTAATGATAAATTTCAAAACATTAACCATTTTATCTGAGTGCTTTAGCTCCAGCTTGCGTATTCAATTTTCGAGATTTTGAATGTATGGATGGGATATTTCTAGGTACCAATACATGTACCCATTCACACATTCCCAAGGCACAGGCCTCACCGGGGTCGAACGTCTGGCATCGGATAGTAATGGTCGACCCACTTAAGTTGAGACCATTTCTCGATATCAAACTTTAATTTGTATCGAGCTTGGGTCTTCCCCCTCTCCTCTGAAAAATGATGCATTGGAGGTCTAGGAATTGTTTGAACACGTCCACCATGTCGTAGGACCTTCTCCGGGTAGTAGGGTTCCCCAACATCATAGTAGATAAAGAGGTCGTTGTACCATGAGACCTCCTGAAATGGGTAGGCCTCACTTTTTTCAGAGTAGGGATACCATAAAACCTAAACGTATTTCCAAATGTTAGTACATACATAAATAAAGAAAACAAACACTGAACTTAAAACAACTAATACTTACATTTGAAGCCTTTAAATCATCGAAGGTTTCCCTTAGCTCCCGTAACTGTGCAAATTCATCACCTGAAACCGTTTGCGCACTCCATTTGCATAGACGCAACTCGCTATGCCTGAAATGGAGATTTGTAACACCCCTTGCCAAATTGAAGTGGTCGTATATCCACGCCTGCAGTCAAAATAAAATAAAATTTCAATATAGATATATTAATTAGGAGATTATTATATTACAAAGCAAAATTTAAAATATGTACCACTAGAAGGGGAAGATATTCGGCCACTTGCCGAACATCCACCCGAGAGGCAATCCCCAACTGTCGATATAAATGGGCCAATACACCCATCCCCCAAGCATAGTCTTTGCATTTTCTGAACTTTCGCAAAGACTTCACATAGTACACTGGAACTCGGTTGCCCGATTTGTCCGAGAATAATAAGCAACCGACCATGAAAAATAAGTACCCCTAAGCAGCCTACTCAATCTTCCGCTTTGAAGCAGTTTTCCCTAGCTTCTTAACCCTCCCCTTACACAAATTCATTAACCAGTCAAAACGAACAACGTATATAGACTTACACTCCTCCTTGGCCTCCTCCTCGGTACAACCTAAATATTTAGTAAGCTACTGGATTTGGGCCGTCTTCTCCTCGACTTTCTTCGGAACAGTACCGTACACCGGTTTAACTACTACCGAGATTTGGAGGAGATGGTACACATCATTTAGGGTGATGGTCATCTCGTCGAACAACATATGAAATGAATTTTTCTCCAACTGCTATCCTTTAATGAATGCCAACACCGATACATAGTCTATGTGCCGATAGGAGCGTTTAATTAGACCGTACAGCCCGAAGTTCCTCACTAGATCTATTACTCGATCATCCTCTTTGTCTAGATCCCACTCAGTAAATTTCTTAAAGTGGTACACGCGCTTCATTATTCCCCTCTCCTCATCTCTATTCCAAATAGAATAACCAATATAGTCATGATAACTTTTTAGGAGTTCGGGGTTATTTGGTGTTCACCCCTTGAGCGGTTAGGAATCATAGTGGCTTATTTTTTTTTTGGGCATTATGCTCTGGGCCTTTCTATGTGGATGGTTGGATTTCATCTTCTAAGGAAGAAGTCTCATCCTCTTCTTCCCTCACTCCTTTTTCCTCCCTCTTTCCTTCTTCCTCCTTATATTCCTCTCTCTCCTCCTCTCCTCCTCCTCCTCCTCCTCCTCCTCCTCCTCCTCCTCCTCCTCTCATTCCTTCTTCATCTCTATCCTCCTCTATTCCTTTTCTATCTTCCCCTCCTATGTCTCCATCTCCCTCTCTTTCCTCCTCTCTCTCTTTATCTCTCTCTTCATTACTTTCCTCTTCTCTCTCTTTATCACTTTTCTTCTCTCTCTCTTTCTCTCCTGATTTATTTTCTTATTTTTTCTCCTCCTCTTGATCTCCCACTACTCTTACCTCACCCCCTTCACTAACCCCAATCAAATCACTTACAACCGGCTCAACTACTTGCTCAATTGACTTCAAAGTATCACCCGCCTCAATATTAAGTAAGTCTCCTACCACTTTATCTAACGAAGTCGTCGGAGAATATCCTTCGCTTAAAGTAGTGGCCTCAATAGCACTACTACTACTAGAGGAAGACACGGGTCATCGTACCTCCTTAGCCGCCTCCAACCTCCTCTTTTGCTCGGATGCGGTAGGAGGATTTTTTCGTCTCGCCATTTATATGACCTACATAAGAAATTAACAAATTATATTAGAAAATCAACATTTACATACCCTAGCAAATGAATATATGAAAATGAATATATTTGGTACTTTAAGAGATTAGAATTAAAATTAGAAACAACAATTACATAAATAATCCTATAATATATGACACATAAGTAAAACTAATTTTAGTTTTTCCTACACAGTTTCAAATATTTGGAAAAAAATTACTAAATTATGACTTCTGTATAAAAAATAAATGGACCATGTTCGTGATTAGGGTAAGAAAATAAATTTTATAGCGTGGCGTATCGTGTAAATTATGACTTGTGTATCATCATGTAAATCTTATCAAGTTGTTAGTGTATCATCATGTAAAACTGTTGTGTCATTTTTTAGACACGGTTGGGTTTGGTCATGAAAATATAACCACGGTTGGGTTTGGCCGTGAAAATATAACTACGGTTAGGTTTGGCCGTGAAAATATAACCATGATTGGGTTTGGCCGTGAAACCTACAACAACGGTGAGAACTAGCCGTATATTATGTAATCATGATTGGACTTGACCGAGTATTATTGGCACCTACGGTGATGGGAAACTGTAGGTGCAGACCATTTTTTTTTTCTTTTTTTTAAATTGTTAAACCCTAGTTTTTTCTTACCGTGATAAACCCTAGGTTTGTTTGCGCAAATGGAATATATTTGCAGTTAGATTAATTAGGGTTACATTTTAAAGAGTTTATAATGGATTTCTCATATGTAATTTGCATGCTAGGGTTTAATACACAAAATGGGACCATAAAATTCAAACATGACAGTAATAGGAGTAAGGTTTAATGGTTTAACATACCAGAAATGAAGCTTGAGTGTAATGTTGTGTTGTGTGTTTTTAGTGTTGGGAGTAAGGTTTAATGGGGGATGGTGGTTTGGGAGAGAAGTTAGAGAGAGAGAGGGAAAGGGAAAAAATGAGGATTGTAATTTTTTGGGTTTTTATATGGGTGAAGGTACATGGGGTGTTGGTTTTTTAAGGTGTTTTGTATAAATATTAGGTGCTTATGTGGTGTTTTATATAAAAGGGTGTTTTGGAGATATTTTTTGGGTGTAAATATCAGGACCCTTTATAAATATGCTTATCATGTGCACATTATGTGGGAAATTTTAAGATTATTTATGGTTGGATTCTGCGCGTGTTATCTGCACTACCTTCTCCTTGTGCAATGTTTATGAAATAATATTCTGAGGGTTGTGGAAAAAAAAAACCAGATTATTCACAAGGCATGGTAAAAAAATCATTTTGTGTTCCAATTCCCTTTGGATAATTCTGGTAAATACAATGAGGATGATGAGGGTATTAATTAACATGGGATAAATATTTAAGTAAGATTAGGTTTTCATAGTATAGCACCCTCATGGTTCCACTTAAAAATGAAATTGGTATGACGATTTTTCCAATTAATGTGTGTAGACATCCCATCCTAGTACCCCTAAAATACCTCCATAGATCCCTAACACTCCTCTTCCTATAATAAGATCATAGATCCTAATACAAACCCAGATCTAGAGGCCACCGAACGCTCTCGAGACTCTTTGACCTCAGTTAACCCTTCAAACTAAGCGCAGTTCATTGAAATCTTGTAGGTCTCTAAATCTCCTTTCCAACGGTCCATATCGTGGGCTAATTGGCCTCACAGTTCACACGTATTCACCTTTTTACTCCGAACCCTGATCTAGAGGCCACCAGGAACTTCTAAGCCCTATTTGACCTCAGTAAACCCTATAACAAGAGCTAATATCATTGTAATCTCATAAGGCTCTAAATTATCGTTCGAACGGTCCATACTATGCTCGAATCGACCTCACGATTCGCGTGTACTCACCTTTTACTTCGAACCCTGATCTAAAGGACACCAGGCAATTTTGACCCCATTTGACATCGGTCAACCCTCTAAACTGATAAAAGCAGATTGAAACCTCGTAGGGCTCTAAATCTTCTTTCCAACAGTCCATATCATGCACAAATTAGCCTTATGATTTTCACTTACTTGCTTTTTTACTCTAAGAACCCCCTATCTAGAGGCAATCAGGTGCTTTCGAGCCTCATTTGACTTCAGTTAACTCTCAAAATTGAGAGTGGAAGGACTTTAAATACCGTTTTCAACGGCCCTGGCTATGCATGATTCGTACATACAAATTTTATGTTACACCCATTATTCAAAAAAGTCCATTCCCAGATACCTACAGTCACTCCCAGACCCCCTGCTTATCGACCAGGTGTATTTTTCTTTGCCAGCAAGCCAAGGGTATTCCCATAAGTAGACCAGGGTCTATGATAATTGACACCCCTAGTAACTCAATTTTTGCATTATTTAAGGAGACCATAACCTCATTCCTAAGGGTCCCTTTCTAAAGTCAGAACATTCTCCTCAAAATCAATGCACCGAAATTCTATTTTTCCAAATATTATCTCCATTTTTTACAGCATTCGCATCCATCTTTCATCACACCTTTTACTCTTACCTCACCATCATCCAACAACCTAAAAATCAACATCTACTACTACAAAATTAGACTTAAAGTCCTATAAAAGGTCTAATCTTATCCATTTATAACTCATTTAATTAGAAGTAGTTATTTAATTTTCTTTCCACTTTTGATATATCTTTTATTTCATTTATTCTCTTTAAAACTAATCTCACTTTTTATTATTTAGTAGACACAAAACTTATCTTCATAAAATATAAAAAATCCAAAAGGAGGATTTTCCTATAAACTTTAAATTAGAATTTTCTCATTTTCCACACTCCCTACACTTGTGCACATTTTCTATAAAACAAACTAAAGGGGTGTCTAATTTAGGATTTATGGGTTAAACCCTACCCTTGCGTGTTATCTGAACTACGTGGACTTTGATACTTTTAGGGCTATGTAGGCATCCCGAGCCAATCTTGGGATTTTACTCCTATTTTCTCATTTAATCACTTTATGTTTTCTCACATTTAGTAGTATTGCGAATATGAGTACTCCTACATATTAATGTTCCCATTCGATATACACATTCACTTATTCACAATGATTTATAATTTGATGGACACTCACATTATATTTTTATTTCATTCTTTTACACACTCGTTATAATGATTCCGTTCCATCTTTTCCATGACGCGAGTCGAATGATTTCTTTCTCTCATTATTCAAATCGCACACATGTACACACGTCTTTCCCATGACACGTGTCAGATTATTTCTTTCCCATGAGGTGATTGCCCTCAATTATTTCTTACTAACCAATTACGCTTAACATATAAATAACCGCCTAACCAAATTTCAGCTATAAATATGAAACAACTTATGGTCTGCCTATGGTTAGCATAAAAATGGAGGTCCTATTGATATTCATCGAATATGTCCCTTAATGTATCCTTTTTATATTCTTACAAAGGTTTTATCATTTGTTTATTGGAGTTGTAGAGAGATAAATTTTCCTGCTATTTTTTTCCTAATCATAAACTTTATTTCAATCTCATAATAATGGTTTTCTAGTTATCGTTCATGATCAACAGTCCATTAGTGGTGCACTGTTGAAGCTTGTTGCGGATAAACATCCTGGGCAAGATGTAAGCAAAACGGGTTGAAAAATATTCTCCTATACTCATGGATAGAGCATTGCAAATATTACTTAGCTCGAATAACTACCTTTAGACCTAAACATCCACAATTGGATAAAAGTGATGATATATTCGAATATCTTAGAAAGAATAAGTTTTTAACGATGAAGAAGAAAAAGTACACTAAGATATTACAATAAAAATGTTTTCAATGGTGATGAAGAATATCATCTTTACAATTTGAATGCTTTAGTATATAATGGCAGTGGCATCTCTTCCTCTCTCCACATGTCAATTTACCATTTCAATGCTTTAGTAAATAACTACTTTATATCTATTTTATCCTCAGCTCCCCATGTTAAGGAGCTTTGAAAGTTGATGAAAACTCAGGCTCTTCAATGTCACGTTATATCCTGGCCAAATGGCACCAAGCTTAATGTGGTCTATATTCTTGCTTCTCGATATCAATCCCTCAGGTATTTTGTGATTTTTATATTGATTTAGAGTTGAATATTTTATGTTTTGTGTGGTTTGATACTTTTTAATTCAGTATCATGAATTATAAATATCATTATGTTAGAGGTCAAATTAGATGGTTACTCAATGATATCATCAACAGTGGAATATAATGCCTAAGTCTTTTCTATTTTTTATTATTAAAAACACATTTTCTTCTATAAAAGACTCGTTGGGAGATTTCCTAATGTCATAAGCTAGAGTTTAAACCGAACATGGACAAATTATCTTGTCATTTTATATAAGAGACTCATGTTGTGATTGATAAGTTTGCAGGACAAGTCTTACGATCCCTTGCAATAACATACCAGATAATATTTATTATCTTGTCATTTGTTCATATTAGTAGTCTATTTCAAAAAGTTATTACTTTTAGTTCATGCAATTAACATTTTAAACATGAAGTTCCTGATGGAAGGAAAGATTGTCCAATATCTCTATGAAAAATCATTGGCCCCGTGCCTCTATTTGACCCACCCAAGCATGATAACTTTTTCCTAGACTCAATCATTGTCATGAGCGTAGTATGATCCACCGGGATATTAAAGGCTTCTTCTTGATAATGATAAAACTACTAATATAGCTGATTTTATGTGTACAAAATATAAGACTAAAGATTGAGATGTTTGGCATAAACAAGAGCTCCAAGAATTAGAGATTTGCCATGAACAAGCCCTACTATAGATAAAAAAAAAATGACATGGGAAGCAAAATGCAAAGATTGTTTTAGAGTTTTATCCCTCATCATGCTTCGAGTTACTCAACAACCCATGCCGACTAAGTAATATCGTATCTTTATCATTACGAGATTGCAAACATACTTATTTTGTATAGAGAGATATTTCACTAATTGCACGTGTATTCTACGTCAAATATATTTATTATATATATATATATATATATATATATATATATATATGTGTGTGTGTGTGTGTGTGTGTGTGGGAATGTTAGGTAGGATACATGTATCAAGTTTTTCTGCCCTTAATATATATTGTATATACTTTTATATTTTCCAGGGATAAAATTCTCCCTTTTCAAGTTACTTGTTTATAATGTTGTGGCTATTGTTGTAGTAATTTTTTAGTTAATTTTTATGCTTAAACATGTTGGTTTTCACGAGTAAGCAAAGGAGGATCTGTTGATTTTAAAAAAAAATATTAATTGTTTTTAAAGTTAATTAATATGAAGATATGCAAATTTGATAATATTAAAGATTATTATCTATAGGAACTATTAAAAAAATTCTTCTTGGTTTAAGGTAACTCACACTAAATAAATCTTATTACAAGTGGAAACCTTTTGTGGATAAGGCAAATCATTGAAGTCATTTTATTGGAGGTCGTATACTTCAAGATCACGATTTTATTTTGAAAACATCATTTTTGTTAGGAGTAGAATGTTTTGATTGAAGCAACTTTGATTTAGGTTGGTGGACACGATGTTAGAATTGTTAATTTTGTAGAGATATTTTACCTGTATGAACTCTAATATAGTTGAATGAAAAATTATATGTTATCTATGTTGAATTGGGTACCAAAGACATTATCTATTATTTTTAACATATTTTGTTTATGATTATATAGAATATATGCTAGAATGAATGTAAAGCATTGAATATATTTTACTTTTTACTGTATTTTACAGTGGAATGAATGTAATTCTAACTTTGGCGCCAAATTATTAAAGATGGCTTCCTTGTCATCTCAAAAGGATTTCGTAAACAATGAGCTTTTGACACATCTTCCTTCCTATCTTAAAACCCCCTTTTGGGACTGTTGTTGTCGTCTCAAAAATAGTTATTAAAGGCAACTTCCTTGCCATCTCAAAAGGATTCCATATAGGATGACCTTTTAAGGAAAATTAGTTCCCGTTTCAAAAAATCCTTTGGGGAATGACGATGCTTAGAACAACACCAACCGATAAGAGGTGATAGAGCTCAAACAGTAGCTACAATGACAGGAATAGAGTTATACATGTATGTATGTATGTATGTATGTATGTATGTATATAGAATGAGGTGAGTAAAAGAGGTATGAACACAATAATGTATAGTGGTTCAGCCAATATGGCCTACATCCACTATGAGTGTGTGATCCACTAAATATGGGCATAAAAGGCCTTGGGTACAATGCATAAGCCTTCTCTCTCTATTGTGTGTACAAACAGAGTTTCTGCTAGGGTTCTAATTATCTATTCCCTTACAAGGTTGAAGGAGACAAGTATATATAGGGCTTGGGGATGTAGTGTACTCCCCAAGCTTGCATTGAGCATGTGAATGATGATCTAGCCAATCCCCTATTGACACCTGGTTGGGCCACTTGTAGGTAATGATGACATAATATTCCCTCGCGTGAAGAAATGATCTTATTATAACGGTTTATTCCCTCACGCTCATTATTCCATGAATCTCTCGAATCACGCACCGAGGCTAATACTAACGTTGTGAAAGCCCCGATTGCTGAACGTAGTACATCTGCACTGTCGGGCCACACAGGGTCGGCCGGTCGTCTGAGCTGTCCCCTAGTCGAGGCTTCAATCTGCATGGCTTGGGCTGATTTGGGCCATCCAGCATACTTGTATCACCCATGGTGGGGTCGGCCTGACCGACCCCTATCTTTAGTATGACCCCTTGGGGGTAAAAGTAGAGCTGAGCCCTCGTCTTAGACAAGACTACCCTCGGCCAAGCAGAGGGTATATTTTTGTATATCAGGGACTGCTGTTGCTATCTCAAAAAATATTTAAAACTTGGTAATAATTAGACACCCCTACCTGTCCCAAATACCATCCCAAAAAGTATTTTGGATGGCTAGAGTACCTTTTAAGATGATTGGAGTACTATCTCAAAAAATAATTTTTTTTTGCACTGATGGTAGTAACGATGGTTCTCTTCTTCTTCTTCTTCTTCTTCTTCTTCTTCTTCTTCTTCTTCTTCTTCTTCTTCTTCTTATAACTCTTCATATTCCCCCCCCTCTCTCTCTCTCTCTCTCTCTCTCCCCCACACACACAAACATATATACACATAAATATACAACACAAAAGAAAACACACACATACACACACGCACAACCATATACCCACCGTCCCACTACATATCGATTGTCCCTCATATACCATTTACCAATCGTCCTTCTCACTCTCATCAACCCATGGTGGGTAAAGTCCAGATATAATATTTTTCTTTGTTTCAATTTGGAGGTTTCATTTTTGGAAGACTTGGGGTTACTAAGAAGAATGCGAAATTGAGGGTCGTGCTTTGTTCGAGTTATATGACTATATATATTATTTTTGTACCAGATTTGGAAGATTAGTCAATTTGATTTTCTTTCTTCATCTAGAGATGGTGTTCTTGATGTGAATAAGTTGGATGTCTTCATCAATATACGGTATTCCTTTAATTTTCAAAAATTTGAAATGTATTTTGTTTTGTAATTTCTATTTTGTAAGTTCTCCTTTGAATTCTAGTTTTTTCCAGAATTTTTGGGGATTTTTATATCATTTCATTTATTTATTTTCTAATTCATCATTAACTTTTTCCTTATTTTTGGAAAAAATGTTTCAGTGTTTTAATTGTTTTCTACATTTTCAATGTTTTAAATTGCTTCCCATATCTATTAAAAATGATTTTCTAAATTATTTCTTTATTCCAATTTTTTTTTGAGGTTCCATAATTTTTACTTTTGATATTTTTTTTAAAAAAATTTAATTAAAAATCTGTAAATATTCTTTTTTTAAAATAATTTCAATTCTATAGGTTTCAATATTTTCAGTTTTTTTCAACCTGTTGAAATGCTTTTTATATTATTTCTAGATTTTTAAAAGTTTTTCTTCATTCTTCTGTAATTTTTAATTTTTTGTAATTTTTAATATTTTAGTATTTTTTTTCTAGTTTTTATGTAATTAAAATATATTTTTTATAATTTTGAGATTTTAGGAATATTTTTCTGTATTTTGAAATGTTTTTTATGTTTATATATTTTGTAAATATTTTTTTAAATCTTTTTATATTATTTCTATTTTTTTAATTTTTTAGTAGACTTAAACTAAAATACCCTCATGTTCATGACACATGATTTATTTTTCATCCAAATATTTAACACTATTTAGGTGTCTCGGTTATTTGAAGTCGTTTTGAAATTTAGGTTATGTTCGAAAAATAAAAGTTCAGATGGTAAAGTGACAAATGGGATAAAGTTCAAGCATAGGTGTAATTGACCCACTAAATTCAGAAGTTGCATTTGCTTTACCACAAGGAAATGAGAAACTACTCAAATTTGTTGGTTATCTAAAGGACAACAACGATGTGACATTGAAAGTATGTAATAAATGTGTGCCGAAAAATAAAAATTAAATGTTATCATATCATTTAGATGTTTTGTTTATGAGATGTTTTGTTTAATATAAGCAAACAATATAAACTACACCACTATATTGTAGCTCACTCTTGTCTTTTATGGAGTCTTGTCATTAAATTATTATTTACACGTATTTCATTATTATTTGTCTAAATATGCATTATACCTTATATACACGAATTTTAAAAATCATCATCAGAAAAAAAATTATGTTACATATAATCTTGGTGTAAAACCCACTTTATACATTAGGTTTATGCAAAAAAAAATATAAATAAAAAAGATTACCCAACCGTTAGAGATCTTCACATGTGCAAATGATGACGAAAACTACAAAGACTTTAATAATAATTATTATTAATAATAATTAATCGTAATAGCTTTAATAAGTTAAACTCATTATAAATTTAGACCAATGGCGAGATTTAGTTACTTATACAACTATTCAGAGGTATTCAATGTTAAATTTAAGCATGGATACCATTGTATATAAGGAAGTATTAAAAAAGAAATATTAATTTGATATCTTTCAAGCTTTTTTATCTGCATAATTTCAACACAAGCAAGGTTGGTAGTTGTTCATGACACTATTTTGACTTCAAAATTTATGCTTAGTGTATCTAAATGAAATGTCATATATATTGGTTGGGTTAGAAATATAGAATTGCAATGGTAAAATTTTGAAGAATTAATGGATTCGAGGTGTAGTAAACTACTATCCTTAATGTGTTATTTTCCCCCACTCAAATTGAGTTTACAAATAGGTATGTAGTCAAATTACCTTCAAGATACAAAAAATCCACGGTGTTGCGATATTAGAGAGAGAGAGAGAGAGAGAGAGAGAGAGAGAGAGAGAGAGAGAGAGAGAGAAGATTGGAGGAAAGGAGATATATTGAATTGAGTAGTGTGTTTTGTAAAAGGGGACACATGACCTATATATAGTTAAACTAGAAGTACGATAGTACAATGTTGTAGTACAAATGTAGTATGGTAGTGTAGGTGTAGTAAAATAATATAAAGTACATTAAGTACACTAACATTCTTCTCCAAACTCAAGGTGGTAAGATGGAAACCAACTTGAGTTTGGACAGCCTGGAGGACCAGCCTTCATGAAAACATCGGCAGTCTAATTGGTGGTTGAAACAGATTGAAGGCCAATGGTTTCGCGGAGAAAATGTTGATAAACAAAGTGACCATTGATCTCAATATGCTTCGTTTGTTCATGAAAAAAGTCATTCTGAGCAATCTGGATAGCACTTTGATTATCATAATAAATAATGGTGTCCGTGGAATGGCTAACCCTGTGGTAGAATGAGATAAGAGATTTATCTAAAAAGAACCAATAGCCTGTGTTACGAGATAAGAGATTTATCTAAAAAGAACCAATAGCCTGTGGTAGAATGACGGTTGGTGGGGTCACTTTGCCTAATCTGCATAAGAGTAGGCACGAAGCTATAGGGAGGAATGAGTAGAGAAGTGAAGTCCGTTAAACCTAGTTCCCTTGATGTATCTGAGAATGCAAAGAACAACAACATAATGAGGTGAACTGGTAATAGAGAGAAATTAGCTAACAATATGAACTACATATGCAATATCTGAGCGCATGACAGTAAGGTAGGCAAGACTCCCCAAATATTGTTAATACAAAGTCGGATCAACAAGAAGAGTACCACCCCTATGGGGGTGAGAATGAAATTTAGCTCAAGAAGAGTGGTGACAGCCTTTCTATCAGTGAGTCCTGCACGAGTGAGAAGATCTAAAGCATATTTTACGTAAGAGAGCTAATATCCATTGGATTTATAAGATATCTCAAGACCAAGAAAATAATTGAGCTTTCCAAGATCTTTCATTTCAACATGTTGGTTCAGATAGACTTTAAGATCAGATATACCATAATGATCATCATCGGTAGTAATAATATCATCCATATAAAGAAGGAAAATAATAGCTCCATGGTCAGATTTGCGAATAAAAACTGCAGAGTCATTAGGACTAGAAGTAAACCCAAAACTAATAGCAATGTAATGAACTTAGCAAACCAAGCACGGGGGAGCCTATTTGAGACCATAAAGGGCACGATGAAGTTTGTAGACCTGATGAGTGGTACGAGGATATACTGAAGGTGGTCGTATGTAAACTTTCTCGATAATTCACTATTGAGGAAGGTATTTTTCATGGACATCTGAAACAGTTCCCAATGATGAATTGCAACAACTGCAATGAGACTGCAAACAGAGATGAGTCGAGCCACTGGAGAAAAAGCCCCCTTATAGTTAATCCCGTATTCCTAAGTAAACCCCTTCACAATAAGGAGTTCCTTGTAATGATTAATAGAGGCATCACATTGAGTTTGAATTTTATACACCATTTACATCCCATTACATTCTTACCACTTGGTAGATCCACTAAATCCTAGGTGTGATTCTCTTCAAGTGCCTGCAGTTCATCATCCATTGTCTTTTACCAAAGGGAGTTTAGACTGGCCTCACGATAAGAGCTAGGCTCATGATAAGAAATGATAGTAGAATACACATGAAAATCATAAAGAAGAACGGATGTGGTTTTAAGTCTTACACTTTTATAAAAAGGATTCGGTTCATATACTTGTGCAGATCCATCAGGTGAAGCAGAAAACTCGAGATAGTCCTCAAAGTGCAACTCATGTGGAGCATCAGATAAGGAAGCCATAGGTACTGGTGGTTTCGTGGAAGTTAAGTTAGGTGCGGAGGACGTATTAGGTACCAGAGGAGAGGATAGTGATGGTGATGTAAAATTTGGCGAGGGACTGAGTTAAGGTGAATCGAGAAATAAGTCTAACGAGGGATTAGTAAATAATAGAGGTGTATGTGAAGTAGATAAGTGAAATTTGGACAGTGAGGAAAACATCTTATGTTCCTCAAGGACAATATGGTAGTATACTTGAAAATGTTTAGAGTATGGATCCCGACACTTTTATCCTTTGCATTTTACCCCATAGCCCAAGAAGAAACACAATCGGGATCAAAACTCTAATTTTTTATGTTCACGGGGTTAGATAAGAATGAAACAAGCACTATACAAAATTCTGAGGTTACTATAGTCAAGAGGGTGTCCATGAAGACACTCATAGGGGGTCAGGTTTTTAGTAGTGGAAGAGGGGACACAATTTATGGTGTAGATGACAATGAGAGAAGCTTCTCCTAAAAAAGGTTCGTACATAATGTGCAGATGATTAGAGCATGAATAATGTTTAGGATATGTCGGTGTTTGCATTCAGTACGACCATTTTTTTTAAAAGTGCCAGGACATGACTGATGAGGAATTGTACACTATTGGTGTAGAAAAGTGATGATAAAGAAATACGCATATTTAGTGGCATTGTAAGCACGAAATACCTTAATTTTATGAGAAAATTGGGTATTGACCATAGTAGTAAAATTTGTGTAAATTTAAGGAAGTTCAGAACATTTTTGCATAAGGAATAATCAGCTATAACATGAATAATCATCTATAAAAAAATCTGAATTTTTCCATGGTAGCAACAGGAGATAGGCCCCATACATCCGAATGTATTAAGTCAAAATAAGCATGAGAAATATAGTCACTTTTATTAAACGATAAAGCAAATTATTTTACAAATTGAAAAGAAAAACAGTTAAATTTCGCATTATTAGCAAACCCTAAGTGATCATGAGAAAGCAAAGACTTAGAACTACCAATAGAAGCATGGCCTAAGGGTCATGCCACAAGTTAAGAGAAGGTGTGGAGGATGTAGAGGTTACTCTCAGAACCGGTGTGGTGAGTGATTATGGAATATGAAGGTTAATGAGCTCAAAGAGGTTCCTAACCTTACGGCATATCCCAGTAGTTTGTTCCGTCTTTGGACCCTGCACACAACAACTAAAAGGAGAATAAATGATGGTTAGGCCAAGATCACAAATTTATCCAATAGATATTAGATTTGGTGTGTGTTTGGGAATCAAATAAGTATTAGAAAATAGGTATAATTGGTGGTGGAGAAGAGACTAAAATAAGAATTCATAAGACTGCAATAGGTATAATTAAATAACTATGAATAATTACCTGAAATGACCGATAAAGCAGTTGATGGAGTAATACTAGAATATATAAGAACTTGTTTGAGGAGATATTTTTTATGATCAATCGTATTGGTAGAGGCAATGGGAAATAAACTGTTAGCAGTGGGACGAACGAATTTAAAGGGACCCCCTCGTGGGATGAAGAAGTCTGGGATTGCAGATATGGGAACTTCGGCCAATCTCGGTGGAGGTGACGACTGCCCATCAGATGATAAAACTTGCACACTCGAGTATGACAATCAATAAAAAGATCATCTTAGCCTACACTAGTTGCATGCCTTGAAAGAATTCGACTGTTTACTGCGGGATTTGGAGAATGGACATCTAGGATTAGCAAGAACAACTTCAGGAGAAGAGGTCGAATGAGTAGTAGGGCGAGTTTTCTCTGAGAGAAGTTATGAAACCGCTTACTCTAGTGTAAGATGAGAATATTTATAAAGGAGAGATGCACAAACATACTCAAATGTATCATAAAGATCTATAAGAAAGATAACCAATCGCTGACGATCTCCATAGTAAAAAAAATAGCAGCATCGATAGGATACTTCCAACTGGGTTTCGGAGGGGTCAACAGGACCTAGATAGAGTGCATCTCGAAAAGAAAATTATTGATGGTTTGTCCGGGTTACTGTTTCATGCGATGAATGATTCCCATAACCTTATATTTATTAGCGAGTCAGACAGTTGTATATCTCTTTTGAAGAAAGTTCTAAAGAGATTTGGTGGTGGTAAATCTTTCTAATTGAAGGCTAATTGAGGGTGAATAGGAATTACGGAACCACGGGATTACCTGATTTTTTTTCACTCCCACTCCTCAAGATGATCTTCAAACTTATTGACAGCTCCCCCAACGGCCTGGGTGGGTTCAGTGACACTCCCAAAGATATAACACCATAGTTTTTCGTCTTTGAGAAAACTCGATATTGCCTAAGACCAAGGGATGTAATTGGTACCATCGAGAGTGATAGAGATGGGTTGAGTGATATCATGGCGGTTCATACCGTTGAAAAAAGGATAAAAATAAGGTCCTTAATTATTGAAAATAGAGGTTGAAAATGGATTCAGGATGTCCCAAAATCACGAAAATGAACCCGGAATGAAGAAAAACGGAGTAAAAATGGGCTGGAAAGCCAAATAAGCTCAAACAGGGCCAAAAGGATGGTGGGTTGGATCTGGGACAATTCAGGTCAGTTTGCGAATCGGGGAACGAGTCAGATCTCTAGTAAAAAAAATCGAGCCAACTCACGAGTCATAATGGTAGCAATAGGAGAAAAGGCTTAATGCAGGCGCAAGAATCCTATCAGCGGAGGTTGTGTGGAGGTAACTTAAGCATTGTAGGAGGAAGACCACCACGAGCATTGTAGCTCTGATACCATGTTACGATATGAGAAAGAGAGAGAGAGCGAGAGAGCGAGAGAGCGAGAGAGAGAGAGAGAGAGTTGGAGGAAAGGAGATATATTGAATTGATTTGTGTATTTTGTACAAGGAGATACATGACCTATATATAGTTAAACTATGAGTACGATAGTACAATGTGGTAGTACATGTATCATACGTATAGTACAATATTATAAAGTACATTAAGTACACTAACACACGAGATTCTTCAAGTAGCAAACCTAAATAATTCCCACAGAACACTCAACGAAATTAGTAAGAGAAAAGAGAATTTCATACATTTAATCATAACCCTTCGACCATTTAGATCAATCCACGTGTGTGTGTTGTGTTTGATATTGTGTGTTTAGCTTTGCATCGGTTGATTTGTTGACCTTGTCAAAAATCAAAGGCTCACGCATGTGTGCGGATGGTTTGCATCATCCTTGATAAACACTAGGATCATACTCTTTGATAAACACAAGTAAACTCATATGATCAGTGGCGGATCCAGGATTTTTGGTCGGGGGGCAAAACTTTGAGTGGTGTCAGGGGTTCGGGGTAGGCGCCCCGAGCCGAATATTTTTTGGGTCATTTTGAGTGTTATACAAATTCTTAGCTCTAAAAATATATTGACACATTGAAGTTATATTATAAACAATTAGCCATTCAAGTTATATTTTAGTAGTAAAATTTCACTGAATTAATTAATTACTTTTGAAAAAAAACTATTAACACACCAAATATTTTTCAGTTTAGTAGCCCTAATATTTAGTATCCCTAATATTTTTTCAAGTAACAAATAAACTAACATCAAGTTAAACATAAAGCTAATATTTATTAATAAACAAACTCGCAAATTAAACTGACGTGTTAAACATACAATGTATTTGTTAACAAATAAACTAACAAGTTAAAAATTAAACTAACAAATGACAAAACTATATTATAACAAGTTAAAGACACCAGTTTTAGAAGAAAAAATTTGGAATGGAACACACCTCCTGATTTCTTGGCTGCGAAGAGGGGCGGAGAAGGAAAGAGGAGACATTTTGGTTGCTTGGCCACAAAGTCATGGAAGGAGGGATGGAGGTCGGCACATCAACGACAAGGCCTTGGGGTTTGGTCGGAGAAGGAAAGGAGAGGAATAGAAAAGGAGGCAGTTGTAAAGTGTGAGAAAGAACAGAGATGAAAAAACATGGGCGGTTGAACAAGATAGAAGAGCCTAAGGTTTTTTATGTTTCACAATTTATAACATTTTTACCCTAAAAGTTGCGAAAACCTTTTCATTTGTACCTCTAACTTTTTATTTTTACATATAACACCCATAAAAAAAATTATTGGTATTTTTTTTCGCAAACTTAGAAGGGGCCGCCCTTTCTCGTGGATCCACCCATGGTTATGAAACACATGTCTTTATTAACTCAAAGAAATTCATCTCTTTTTTATGTGGGCTTTGACTTTTGCACCTACTTTTGTTTTTTTACATTCCACACAACTTGCGTTTTCACATGTCAATTTTTCTTATTATAATCCAATTAAAAGCAATAAATTTTTATTTTATTATTTTCAAAAGTTTAAAGCGCATCAAAACGTGCTTATGAAATCGATATTTTCAATAACAAATCTTTCATACTGCATAGTATCTTGGTCCACCTTACCAAACTTAAAACTGTAAATGTCACATGGCCGAGTGGGCTAGCATTAGAGTGGCTGTTAAATATCATATCAAGTGGATCGCCAACTTGTTGAGAAATAATAATTTATTTAGGCACAAAGAGTCCAAGAAACTGGGAAATTAGAAAACAGAAAGACATGACTGGACCACCACTTGAATTGGTTGTCAATGTCATACCAAATGGAGAGACAACCACCTGGTAAATCACTGGCCTAGCCACAGGTGAATGCAATAGGAAAAGAGTAATGATATACTACCCGGGTGTTAACCCCGGGTTAGTACATGGAGATAATTTTTTTTTTTTTTTTTTTGATTTTTTATGTGATTTATTAACATTATTTGCCTTTTTTTATTATTTAAAAAAAACTGTTTTATTAAAAAATAATATTTTTTATAAACAAAAAAAAATGTATTGTTTAAAAACACTATTTTAATATAAAAAAAAAAATTCTGAAAAAAACTGTTTCCAAAAAGAAAAGTTGTTTAATATAAATATTTTTTTTTTACATTTTGAAAAAGTTTTAAGAAATACAAAAATTATTTTAAATGTTGTAAAATTAAAAAAAGTTCAAAAATAACAAGTGCCGCTGGCGCGGACCGTTAAAAATAAAAGAATATTGGGTAAATGGGTGTTTGAGGAACTAAATAAGTTGAAAATAATAAAAAAACATAATTTTTTATTAAATTAGTTTTTTAATGCAAAAATACAAAAATTATTTTAAATATTGTAAAATAATAAAAAAAAAAAGGTTAAAAATAACGAATGCCGCTGGCGCGGACCTTTAAAAATAAGAGAATATTGGATAAATGGGTATTTGAGGGACTAAATAAGTTGAAATAATTAAAAACATAATTTTTTATTAGATTAGTTTTCTAATGCAAAAATACAAAAAATATTTTAAATGTTGTAAAATTAAAAAAAAAAAAGCTAAAAATAATGAGTGCCGCTGGCACGACGCTTTAAAAATAAGAGAATATTTGGTAAATGGATGTTTGAGGGACTAAATAGGTTGAAAATAATTACAAACATAATTTTTTATTAGATTAGTTTTTTAATGCAAAAATACAACAATTATTTTAAATGTTGTAAAATTAAAAAAAAAAGTTTAAAAATAACGAGTGCCGCTAGTGCGGACCTTTAAAAATAAGAGAATATTGGGTAAATGAGTGTTTGAGGGACTAAATAGGTTGTAAATAATTAAAAACATAATTTTTTATTAGATTAGTTTTTTAATGCAAAAATACAACAATTATTTTAAATGTTGTAAAATTAAAAAAAAGGTTAAAAATAACGAGTGTCATAGGCGGGGACCTTTAAAAATAAGAGAATATTAGGTAAATGGGTGTTTGAGGGACTAAATAGTTTGTAAATAATTAGAAACATAATTTTTTATTAGATTAGATTTTTAATGCAAAAATACAACAATTATTTTAAATGTTGTAAAATTAAAAAAAAAGTTTAAAAATAACGAGTGCCGCTGGCTCGGACCTTTTAAAATAAGAGAATATTGGGTAAATGGGTGTTTGAGGGACTAAATAGGTTGTATATAATTAAAAACATAATTTTTTATTAGATTAGTTTTTTAATGCAAAAATACAACAATTATTTTAAATGTTGTAAAATTAAAAAAAAAGGTTAAAAATAACGACTGCCATTGGCGGGGACCTTTAAAAATAAGAGAATATTGGGTAAATGGGTGTTTGAGGGACTAAATAGTTTGTAAATAATTAAAAACATAATTTTCGATTAGATTAGATTTTTAATGCAAAAATACAACAATTATTTTAAATGTTGTAAAATTAAAAAAAAAGTTTAAAAATAACGAGTGCCGCTGGCGCGGACCTTTAAAAATAAGAGAATATTGAGTAAATGGGTGTTTGAGGGACTAAATGAGTTAAAAAAAATTATTAGATTAGTTTTTTAATGCAGAAATATAAAAATTATTTCAAATGTTGTAAAATAATAAAAAAAAAAAGTTTAAAAATAACGGGTGCCGCTAGCGCAGACCTTTAAAAATAAAAGAATATTGAGTAAATGGGTGTCTGAGAGATAAAAATGAGTTTTAAAAAAAATAATTGAAAAAAATAAATAAACTATTCTAATAAAAAATTATTTTTTATAATTGTTTTTAACTCATTTTATATGAAAAATCAAAAAAAAAAAAAATGTGATCCCTGTGCTAGCCCGGGGTTAACACCCGGGTAGCCAAACATTATTCATAGAGTAGTGATAAGCTTATCGGGTACTAGCACCACAGGTGCCTTGTTGTCATTTTTTTATTTGCTGTTTTTTTTTTTTTGAAAAAGTATGGTATAGTTTTTAATAAGGTTACTTAACTTTTTTTTTTTTTTATTTAGAAAAAAAAAATTTATAATTTTTTTTTCTTTTATAAATTAGAAAAATTGTATTGTTAAAAAACACTATTTTAATATTTTTTTTTTTGAAAAAAACTGTTCGAAAAAAATAAAAGTTAGTTTAATATAAAAAAAAAAACTTTTTCTTTACAATTTTAAATTGTTTTAAATTTTAAAAATAAGGGTTGTCGCTGGCGCGGACCTTTAAAAACAAGAGAATATTGGGTAAATGGGTGTTTGAGGGACTAAATAAGTTGAAAATAATTAAAAACATAATTTTTATTAAATTAGTTTTTTAATGCAAAAAATATAAAAATTATTTTAAATGTTGTAAAATTAAAAAAAAAGTTTAAAAATAATGAGTTCCGCTGGCGTGGACCTTTAAAAATAAGGGAATATTGGGTAAATCGGTGTTTGAGGGACTAAATAAATTGAAAATAATAAAAAACATAATTTTTTATTAGATTAGTTTTTTAATGCAAAAATACAAAAACTATTTTAAATGTTGTAAAATAAAAAAAAGGTTAAAAATAACAAGTGCCGCTGGCGCGGACCTTTAAAAATAAGAGAATATTGGGTAAATGGGTGTTTGAGGGACTAAATAGGTTGAAAATAATTAAAAACATAATTTTTTTATTAGATTAGTTTTTTAATGCAAAAATACAACAATTATTTTAAATGTTGTAAAATTAAAAAAAAAAAAAGGTTAAAAATAACGAGTGTTGCTGGCGCGGAACTTTAAAAATAAGAGAATATTGGGTAAATGGGTGTTTGAGGGATTAAATAGGTTGAAAATAATTAAAAACATAATTTTTTATTAGATTAGTTTTTTAATGTAAAAATACAACAATTATTTTAATGTTTTATAATTTAAAAGAAAAAGGTTAAAAATAATGAGTGCCGCTGGCGTGGACCTTTAAAAATAAGAAAATATTGGGTAAATGAGTGTTTGAGGGACTAAATAGGTTGAAAATAATTAAAAACATAATTTTTTATTAGATTAGTTTTTTAATGCAAAAATACAACAATTATTTTAAATGTTGTAAAATTAAAAAAAAAAAAAAGGGGGTTAAAAATAACGAGTGCCGCTGGCGCGGGCTTTAAAAATAAGAGAATATTGGGTAAATGAGTGTTTGAGGGACTAAATAGGTTGAAAATAATCAAAACATAATTTTTTATTAGATTAGTTTTTTAATGCAAAAGTACAATTATTATTTTAAATGTTATAAAATTAAAAAAAAAGTTTAAAAATAACGAGTGCCGCTGGCGCGGACCTTTAAAAATAAAAGAATATTTGATAAATGGGTGTTTGAGGGACTAAATGAGTTAAAAAAAATTATTAGATTAGTTTTTTAATGCAGAAATACAAAAATTATTTCAAATGTTCTAAAGTAAAAAAAAAGTTTAAAAATAACAGGTGCCGCTAGCGTAGACCTTTAAAAATAAAAAAATATTGAGTAAATGGGTGTCTGAAGGATAAAATGAGTTTTAAAAAAAAATTGAAAAAACAAATAAACTATTCTAATAAAAAATTATTTTTTATAATTGTTTTTAACTCATTTTACATGAAAAATCAAAAAAAAAAAAAAAAAAAAAAGAAAACAGAAGGGCTCCCTGTGCTAGCCCGGGGTTAACACCCGGGTAGCCAAACATTATTCTTATTCATAGGAAAATGACGGGAGTCATCACTTAAATGAATCTCTTTTACTGTGTAGTAAAGGATTCGATCGTAGACCAAGACAAAAAAAGAAAAATATGAGGGATGCTGGCGAAATCAATATATAGGTATCACCTTCCCCACATCAGGCCATTCCCAACCGGTAGAGTACAATCGAATATTTGCACTGTAGTGGTCCAACGCTCATGGTAAGGGTAAGTAAATGTTGTGACAATCAAACTTTGTCCGACACTAGGTTCGATATAAAAATGTGTGGGGCTCTCCTGGTGGGTGGTATTGACAAATGTTGAGAGTCATTCCAACAAAATAATGTACTGTTTTCAGCTAGCATTTGGGCATGACATTGTGACATTAAACAACTGCACACTCTCCTGCTCTTCCCCCTTTCGTGTGCAGCCCCCACCCCATTTTTGTGGTTGAGCCCTCCCATTCTCAATCGTTATCTCCTTTTGGTTCACTTCATGTTAGACCGGATCTGGATTGTAGCTCTTCTCATGTTTTTGATCCCTCTTGTTATAGTTCCGTCGTAGTGAAGGATCCCACCCCTTCTCACTTGGTTGCCATCTTTTTTTGTGTGCCTGATGTCAGACAAGTTGGGTGGGTGTTCCATCTATTAGACAAGGTTGTATTCTTAAAGGCATACTTATATCTATATAACTATATAACTATATAAAAATTGTAGAGACATTCACTTAATATTTATGAGTGTTTCCAAACGGTTTAATCATCTCTCTATGCAACTCCCAACATAACTTTTGGTTTTCGTTTTCCTTCCGATGCATCTCTCATGCATGAATCACTCTGCATCTAATTTCTATTCATTGTTCCATTCTCTCTCACACTTGATTCACCTCTATTATCTCTTCATATTCCATACGATTTCTTTTTGGATGTTTTACCAATTAGTCTCGTTTACTAAGTATGTAGTTCAATAGGTCCTAATATTTTTTTTTTGCTCCATCAGGTCTCATGAAATAAGATTTTTGTTCCAATAGGTCCTATTTGTAAACATACAGTGAATATTCACTGTATGTACAAAAATGACCTATTGAAGAAAAAATGTTGTGATAGGACCTATTAGGAAATATTCCCTTCAAACAGAACTTAATAGGAAGATCCCCTTTCTTTTTCCTGTTATAAATATCCTCCCATCCTTCTACCCATATTTTCACATCCTTCTCTCACATGCTTTACATTCCTCTTCCGCTCTCTCAGTGACATAGGCTCATTAGTGTTGTCTAAAGCTAGCATCAAATATAACATAGAACTTGGACAAATTCTCATGATTCTCTTAACTGCAGAGCAGATAGTGTCCATCACATGTAACCCATCATTATTAGAGGTAATTCTATTTTTTTAACTAACTATTAGATTTTGTTTTAAGAAGCCTTTTTTTTATCTACTTAGGTACTTACATAATGGGCTCAATTGAATTTTGCCGTATTTTTTTCTATAACAAATGGAATTTTTTAAAGAACTGTAATTTTTTATGGAAGTTTATTTTTAAAAAACTGATTTTTTAATAAAAATGTAAATTTAAAAACTTTTTTATATATAAATTGTTTCTAAATAACCGGGTTTATTAAGAAATAGCATTTTTTTTAAATGTACATTTTTTCTTGGTTTTATTTTTTTTTGTATATTCTTTATCTATTTTTAAAAATACAGTTTTATAACAAAATACATTTAAAAAAAAATAAGATTTATAAACAGTTTTTAAAAAATATAGTTTTTCTATAAAAAAAAATAGTGTTTTTCATTTTTTTCTATATTTTTTATCTTATTCTGTTTATTTCTTTTTAAAAATATATATTTTTTACAAAAATAAGGGTTTTTGAAAAATGCATTTTTTTTAATAATACAGTTTTTTTAAAATATATTTTTATGAGAGGTAATTCGATTCTTATCACTAACTATAAGATTTTATTTTAAGAAGCATTTTTTATATACTTAGGTACCTATGGAATAGGCTCAATTGCATTTCGATGTATTTTTTTAATAAAAAAAAATTGATTTTTTTAAAAACAGTATCTTTTTATATAATACTGATTTTTTTTAAAAAAATGCCAGTTGAAAAAATTTCTTTTAATAAAAGCTGTATTTTTTAATAAAAACATTTTCTAAAAAATACGGTTTATAAAGAAATACAGTTTTGAAAAAAATTACAATTTTTTGTCATTTTCTGTTTTTTTTTTTTCTTTATTTCTTTTTAAAATATTTTTTTATAAGAAAATATATTCTTAACAAAATACGGTTTATAAATAGTTTTATAAAAATATAGTTTTTGTAAAAATAAAATACTGTTTTTCAATGTTTTTTATTTTTCTGTTTTTTCCTTTATTTCCTTTAAAATATTTTTTAATAAAAAGTACATTTTTTTAAAGTACTTTTTTTTATAAATAAAAAAAAATTAAATACTGTTTTATAAAAACAATGTTTTTTTCTTCATATTTTTAATTTTTTTAAATATATTTTTTAGTAAAGAAATACAGTTTTTATGTTCTTTCGTTTTTCAATATTTGCTTTGTTTATATATATATATATATATATATATATATATATATATATATATATATATATATATATATATATATATATATATATATATTATGTTTTTATATTTTCTTCATTATTTTTTTTATAATACATTTTTTAATAAAATACTATTCTTTAACTAAATATTTTTTAAGAAATATAAGTTTTTTCCTATATTTTTTATGTTTTTTTCTTTATTTCTTCGGAAGAGTTTATGTCTTTTAAATTATTTAATAGGTTGCGACACGTGTCAAGTTATTATTGGTTGTATAATAGTGTTCGTAGGATGTTTTTTAAATTTTAACGAATGTCTACGAGTGCCCAATTTCTTTAAAATTGTAACGTTAATGTTAACATTGCAAAAATGGAAAGAAGTGGTCTAAAGTTCAAAATCGCCCAAAATAATAGGGTGAAATTTGCAATTAACCCTAAGATAAAATCTATATAACTATATACAAATTATTGTAAAAAAGCATGTGAGGTTGATGTGACACCCCGCCTAATTAAATACCGGGCGATCACTCCTTTATTAAATTAAATCAAGGTAAACAGTTGGTTCATTCTCAGCATCACTGTCGTTAAAAATACATTTTTCCAATTTAACACCCTAAATAATTAAGCTAAGTGTCAAAACCATTTTTCATACAAACTTTCCAAATTTTAATTAAAGAAAAAGATTTATTTATTTAAAACAACAGTTCTACAATTAAGAATCACACCACAAAAAGCCAAATAACATAATACATTCGTCAATCGAATGTCAACATATGAAACTAAAATAAAAAATCCATCCTGAATAAATCCCATAGAACAATACCGGAAATAACTGAAATATAAATGTCCCAACAACAAATGAAATGATGAAAAGGGGCGACACGTGCCCAATAAATGAGAGTACTAGGAGTGGAGTCAATAACGGAAGCCGTCTACTCAAGTGACCTGCAACTCCCACCTAAGCTGCAGCTCGTTCTTCTCAAGGGATCCTAAGCAAGACGCCCCTGTGGCTGGGCACCTGAAAATATACATATATATACAAGAGAGAGAGAGAAAAAGAAACGGGTCAGAGCCCGAAATTGTGTTTGATTTAAAATACGTTTAGCAAGTATTTAAATTGATACAGGCCAATGCAACAACATATTAGTACGTCCCACTCTTGAGAAAATACTCACCTCTCTTCTAATGTGCACACCTATCGCACTAACCTTCCCAACGGTTTGTTTTAACATTTATCATACTAGTCTTTCTAAAAGATTTAACTTAACTTAGATTACTCGAAAGATTTACAATACACGATTTCAATTTAAAAAGATGTTCCAATTTGTAGCCAAAGTTCTCTATTTTTAACTTCGTAAAAATTATAGAGTTCCCGTGACATTTTATACTTTCTCAAAACAAGTATTTATAATATGAGTCAACAACCATGTCCTACTTATTAAATCACAGTAGTCAGTCTCAAATTTCATAATCTCATATATATATTAACTACTCGTATAATATATATATATAACAGCACCCCGAATAAAACTATGGTGCGTGCATACTTCCACTATCCAAACCCCAAACCACTCAAATCAAGGGGAATACAAATTCGGAATCACTCTCGAATTGTATTAACACATATACAAACAATATCGAGGCGAAGCATAGATTCCAAGTCTCTAAGAGGATGGCACATACTCGCGTCTCTTAGGATCGTCTGAACCCTGTACCAAGGATATCTATCTTCTAGGGTACAAGTCAATATCCCCCATAAAGGTCCCATCGAGATAAGACTGTCCCGCGCGGTAACCTCAAGGATAGCAAGTAGCGCGGTATGTTTTTTCACATGCATATAATATATGTACACACAATCATATAAATATACCACTTTATCATATTAATATAGGTTCTTCTCATTACCCGTAATTATACCATTTATCCTTAATTTCACAGTTATAGGATTACGTAGAAGGTTTTATTCCTAAGCTTAACTCGAAGGGTTTTCTCACTTATTACCTAACACTCGTGGATTATATCCCCACAAATCTGAAATTCAGTAAGTGACTTTATTAGATTCCAACGTAACTCTCTTACGCACCTCACCCTTTAAATTCATAAATCTAACAACCTAAGGTAAATATCCCATAAATATCATTCTCGTTGAATATTTAAGGTTCCAACATTATTACATATACCCTACTGGTCCTCAATGTCTCCCAAATCATTTTATTTATGATGCCCAAAAATTATTTCACGGTAAACTTAATTTAACTAATTAAACAAGGGAAATAGGAGTCTGCCAGGAGGGGTCGATCTATCGAAGCTTGGGGCTCGATCGATCGATGCTCTAGGCTCGATCGATCGATCAAGCAGGTCTGGGCAAAATTCTGCAGAATGCAGTTACGGGATTCATCAAACTTCTTCTTCCAAAACTATGTTTTTCCATTCTAATCGTCCCAAAAATCCTACTATCATCATCATAACATTATACCAGGTGTTTATAACGTAAAACATGTGTATAACTATCATTAAACATGGATTTTCAACCTAAAATCATGTCCAGTTATCAAGAACCCTGGAATTTTCTTAAACAGATTTCTAATGAATCTTTCTCCAATATTTCTTTATTATGATCACCAAATTTCGTGGATTATTACCTCTTCATGGCAAGGGTTTCCAGAATCAACATATACATCAATACTATATGGGTTCTCCTATAGAAATGGGGTTTTCTTCCATAGTTTTCTTCACAATTCATTCCTAAGCTAACATGAAGATTGCATTAACGAAAATAGCAAGTTTAAACACTTGCCTGAGATTTTGGTATGCAGATTCACGGCTGATTTTGGTATGGCTGCGTTCCTCGACTCGTGATCTACGCGGTGGTGCTGGTGGCGGTGCAAACCGGTGGCTTTTTGGCCTTGGATTGCCTTGGAGCTCTCTCCTCTCTTCTCCAATGGCCGTCACTTAATTTGTGAATGTTCTAAACCTAAGAGGCTGACCTAATGGATGTTATAGGTTGGCTGAAATTCGTGGGTTTAATTACCCACTTACGTAAAATGACTAAAGTGCCCTCTCGGGGCACCAATTAGGCCTAAAAACGCCCCGAGATCCAAACCCGGGTATACTTTTCTGACTATCTCGACCCTTCCGGACGCGTTGGCGCACTCAAAACAATCATACAAACAACTTATAAAATATTTACTTTTTATTTAACAAAATTAGTCCCGACGTGACATGAGCACGTTCCGACTTAAATTTCCAAAATAGTCATTTAATTCACTTATGACATTAAATATAACCAATATAATATATTACTATGCTCATTAGTAATATTCAACAAGTTTCCCATAATTACTAACTCTCGTCACGTTAATAATTATTACTGTTAACGCAAAAATTCTCCATCTGCGAGGACCAATCAGAAAAGGACACGTGTCATCCTACGTGGCAATATTCGACACCCGAGGAGTGTTAGTCGGCACCCGAGGAGAGTTGGTCGGTACCCGAGGAGAGTTAGTCGACACCCGAGGAGAGTTGGTCGGCACCCGAGGAGTATTAGTCGGCACCCGAGGAGAGTTGGTCGGCACCCGAAGAGTGTTGGTCGGCATACCAACCAGGAATATCAAAGGATAACTACGCATTTAATGTGTATTAATGTACATTTATATTGTAGATGACAACAGATAGCATACCAAGCAATTAGATTCGTTGAATGTAGACATAATGTATAAATGTCTACATACAATGAATCTCTTTATCCCCCACCACTATAAATACATGTATTCCCTTAGCCAAAAGGAAAAGAGGGAGGAGAAGATCCAAGAGATCCAAGAACCGAGAGACACCATACACAAGATCCATACCTTTTTCTCTCTCTACACCACATTGTGCTATTGTAAATCCCTGGGAATAAAATAACAGTGGACGTAGGCTTTTCCTTATAGCCAAACCACTTTAAAAATCTTTGTCTCTCATGTGCTTGATTGGATTGCTTTTATCTATTTATCTGTGATCATAAAAATGGGATTCGGTCCAATTTTTTGCATCAACAGATTGGCGCCGTCTGTGGGAACGTGTTACAAGCGTTGTTCTCCATCAAAAGCTAAGTTTTTATTTTCTCTACGTATAATCAATTATACATACATCTTTTGATTCAATCATGATTTTTATGTTTATATACATAAATTAATTGTCCAATTTTTATCTGCAAAATGTTGCATATCATGATTTTTAAATCATAACTGTTAGATTAATTCTTATTTAGAAATCTGAAAAATAGTAGATTTCATAAATCATAATTGTTTGCTTGATTCTCAAGTTTCAATATTATATCATCAAATAAATATTTTAAATGATTACATATACCAATATATGTGACGGTGGTAAGATTTGATAAATTTTCGTTATAAATTTTGTAAGATCTTTGATGTCTATTCAAATTCCTATTATATTTTTAATCAGAGAATGGGAAAAGGTTAAAGACAATGAAAATTTTCCTCATGGAAATCATGACCTAGATCTACTTTCTCTCTCTTCAAGTTTGAGTCTCTTTGCATTCATTTTTATGAACTATATTTGGCTCATCTTCTATCTATGTCAATAAAGACAAATTGATTGATTTTTGATATAAATTTGGTAATAACTTTAATCATTCACCATATTTTTATCTCTCCAAATTGGGAATAGGAAGGGATCAATATAAAAAATAATTTTCTCTCACCTGAAAAATCATTACCCACCTCTTGTAAAAGAGGATCAGTAAATAATCATGACCATATCAAGACTCTGGGCACAAATTTGATATGTTGGCCCCTCGTTCATCACATCACAAGGTTTCTTTGTCGAAATCACACGATCTAGTGGGTTATATATTTATTCATTTAATTAACATTCTTAAGGCTTAAATTTTACATTGAATGTTATTTTTTGGATCTAAAGATTCGATATATTCTGGTCATCCAACCATATATTCTATAATTTGAGATATCCTTAAATGTTGGTCGGCAACATCCATTTTGTTTGTCGGCAGCAGTAGAATCTTGGGGTATTAAAAAATGCTAAATACCCCTGATATTTCTTTAAACACGAGTTCGGCTTGGGGACAAGCAGGGGGCTTAAGTCTTTTTTAACTTATGATCACCCCAAAAATATTTTTAAAACCAAGTGATAAATAATTTTCATACAGCAACTAATACCTGATTAGTTGTTGGAGATTAAATAATTTTACGTCTTATTTATGATGTATATTTGATAATAATTTGCCCATCTCACACACATTTGGCATATTATTAATATTTTTATTTCTCAAGCATATACATATCATATATTGATTGGATGAGTAAATTATTCTCATGACTAATCAATTCAGCCTACACAAATGGTAGAGCAAGATATTAATTTTTACAGGTACAAGATTCAACTCCGACGAATGCTCGGAAATAATCTTACTCTTCTGAAAAATATTATCATAGCTCGGCAGTATGAAATTTCACCTCAGCGAGGAACTATTGATTTTATTATTGCTATGATATCTGCTCCAGCACAAATGATTCTATATATCCATTGGGATTCATATTCTATATTCATCTCAATATGGAGCACGGCGAGATACTTATTATCATATTCAGCTCTGAGGAGAACTATAACATTTATTATATTTCACCCCCAACGGATAGTTGGTCGGGGTAATTCTTATTTATATGCAGGCCCAACAAAGTTCTCGGCCATATTCTTATGTTCTGGAAAATATTATTCTTATTCGGCATTCTGCAATTATGCCTCGACAAGATACTTATTCAGCTTTAAGGAGAAATACAACATTCGTTCGGATAATTCTTATTTATATTCAGGCCTGACAACGTTCTCGGCCATATTCTTATGTTCTGAAAGATCTTATTCTTGTTCGGCATTATATGATTCTACCTCGACTGATCGGCGAGGCACTTTATTATTTTTAATTATTCTTTATATCTATTTGGATGCATATTCTATTCTCATTTCAGCATGGAGCTCGACAAATATTTATAATCATATATTCAGCTTCAAGGATATCTCCAACATTTATATTATCTTATTCCCAACAATCTGTTGAGGAGGTCTCCAGCATTTATTATATCTTATTCAGCTCCAAGGATGTCTCCAGCATTTATTATAATCATATATTCAGCTCCAAGGATGTCTCCAGCATTTATTATATCTTATTCCCAACAATCTGTTGGTCATCGCCGAGGAGGTATCCTGCATTTATATTATCTTATTCCCAACAAATCTGTTGGTTAGCGCCGAGGAGGTCTCCTGCATTTATATTATCTTATTCCCAACAAATCTGTTGGTCAGCGCCGAGGAGGTCTCTAGCATTTATATTATCTTATTCCCAACAAATCTGTTGGTCAGCGCCGAGGAGGTCTCCAGCATTTATATTATCTTATTCCCAACAATCCATTGGTCAGCTCCGAGGAAGTCTTCATCATTTATTATCAATTACCACCAACTCCGATTGGTAGATAAAATCCAACTCCGGTTGGTAGACAAAATCCAACTCCGGTTGGTATTGGTCGATAAATCTCATTCAAAGTTCACATTCCACAGTTGGGGGCTTCTATTACAGATATATTTGTTCATTTGGTGGCACATTCTTATAACATCATGCAGTCGAGCATCAAATTCAACTCCACAAACTCACACGGTCGGGGCACCGACTAATCATCATTCAGGAGTTGTTTTTCTTGCTCGGGAATTACTTTTGATATTGAAGTTCAGGAGGTATATTGAAGTTCAGGAGGAATATTGAAGTTCAGGAGGTATATTGAAATTCAAGAGGTGTATTCAGAAGTATCAGGACATGATGAAAGAAAGCGATAAGTATTCCACCGAGGAACTCTGTCAGACCAGAAATTAGAAGACAAGTTGCCTATATGGAGGCTATATGTAGATGGCTCATCTTGCACTACAGGCTGTGGGGCAGGGATCGTTTTGAACAGCCCAGACGAGGTCGACATGGAATACGCCCTACGAGGTTGAGTATGAGGCCATGATTGCAGGTCTTAATTTGTCAAATACTATGGAGGCACAGCAGGTTATTGTCTTCAGTGATTCTCAATTGATCGTAAACCAAATGTTGGGAATATATGCAGCAAAGGAGAATTGATGATCAAGTATCAAGCAAAGGTGATGGAGTTAGTATCAGAGTTTGTTGCTGTTCAACTGGTAAGAATATCAATAATGGAGAATGTGAGAGCATACGCCTTGGCCCGATTAGCATCAGCTACTCGTACCGAGCTGCGAAAGAACGATACCAATTGAAGTATTAGAAAGTTGGAGCATAGATGAAGACCTGATGATGAATATTATTACCCTTGATTTAGGACCATCTTGGATGGATCCCATCGGAGCATATATTGAGGAGGAACAATTACCGGAGGATAAGCTCGCTGCCAAGAAATGGAAGTTTAAAGCTGCTCGGTATGTACTAATTAATGGTATTTTGTATAGACGAGGAATTATGGCAGGTTTGCAAAGATGTGTACATCCCTCCGAGGTGAAATAATTGATTAAAGAGATACATGAAAGGTCCTGTGGAGCCCATGTAGCAGGTCGGACACTTTTGCAAAAGGTGATGACGCAGGGATACTACTAGTCGACGATGAAAGCTAACTATATAAGCCTATGCCAAGAAATGTGACAAGTGCCAACGCTTTTCCTCCATCCGAAGAACTCCATAAGCATTGTTGACACCCATAACTTCCCCTTGGTCATTTGCCATATGGGGGATTGATTTGGTTGGACCATTGCCGACAACTCGAGGAAGATTCAAATACCTCATCATCGCAGTAGATTATTTTACTAAGTGGATAGAAGCTGAGCCACTTATTGACATGACATACGAGAAGGAAGGTGTACCAGTTTGTTTGGAAGAACATCATCTGTCGATATGGTCTCCCTCATGCCTTCATCACAGACCATGGAACACAATTTGATAACGAGGAGTTTGCTGCCTATTATCATCAGTCAAACATTTTGAAGGTTCATTCAGCGCCAGGATATCCTCAGAGCTAATGGACCAGACAGTTCGAAAGAACTAAAAAATACTCCTTTGGTTAGGAGGTGACACTAGCGTGATCAACTACGGTTGGTAAGATAACTAGTGGACAGTTCGAAAGAACCAAAAAAAATACTCCTTTGGTTAGGAGGTGACACTAGCGTGATCAACTACGGTTGGTAAGATAACTAGTGGACAGTTCGAAAGAACCAAAAAATACTCCTTTGGTTAGGAGGCGTACACTAGTGTGATCAACTACGGTTGGTAAGATATCTAGTGGACATATAGTTCGAAAGAACCAAATAGTTCGAAAGAACCAAAAATACTCCTTTGGTTAGGAGGTGTACACTAGCGTGGTTAACTACGGTTGGTAAGATAACTAGTAAAAAGTTCTTTGAAAAACAAAATACACCAAGTATGGTTGGTCAGGAATAAAAACCCACTAACTGTAGTTGGTCGACTAGAAGAATTTATTGACCTTAGTTGGTCGGATACATTTTATAAAGACAAAAATTTACCAAGTATGGTTAGTCGGGGATAAACTCTCACTAACTATAATTGGTCGATGAGCACAATTTAACAACCTTGGTTGGTTGGAAAAAATTTAAACATTTTTATACTCATTACTTTATTATTAAGTGATCGAGCAACATTTTTAATACTTGTAATTCTTTTTATTACTAAGTTGGTCGATGAACAACACAATATTGTTATCTTTTTAACAGATACATATGCATAAATGTAAAGTGTTTGATATTTACAAAACAATAGCAATTAAGATTGCGAACAAAAATGAAAGTCTTTCATTAAACTCAAAAAACAAAATACATTGAGAATGAAAATGTATACTAACTATTACATTGAGATTCCTATTCTATTGGTTTCTTTTCCCTCTTCTTTTAAAACAGGTTCCTCACCAGCAGGAGGATCATCCAAAGTATAAGGGGAGTTTATGAAGTTAAGATCTTTCAACATTCTGATATTCATCACAGATGATCAGTCCGAGAAGCACTAGCTCATTCCCGAGAAGCTCTTGCTCGTCCCTGAGAATCACTTGCTCGTCCCCGAGAACCTCTTGCTCGTCCCCGAGCAGAGGTAGAAGTCAAAATCAGCATCTACAGCACTGAGATATTTGCTACTACTGTCTCGACCAATAATGAAGAAGAAATTGTGTGAAAATGTTTTGAAGTCCACCACTATCTTGGTACTAATCAAATTGAAGAGTTGGGTTCAAAAGCTAGTATGTTACTCGACAAAGTATTCAGAGGATCATAAATCAGAAGAATCAAGCACGTGAAGTTAGCATTCAGTTGCTCGACACATGAAGCATTTGGTCGGCTGGCGAACCAATCAACATACTTGAAGATTATGACAAGCTACAAGTTGCATACTATGGCATGGCTGCATCCAAATTCCCAGGGGTGATACATAGCACACGGAGTTCTTCAAAAGAAAGATTAGCAACCATCAATCAGCCTGCATCATATGTCATCCAGGAGATAATGCACTTTGTGTTGAACAAATTAAGAAGGTAGATCAAGAATTTCACGAGCACCGAGCAACACTGCAGAATAAATACTCCATCCTTTCAAGTAAACCATCAAGCATGGAGCATTGGGGGCTTCTGTTAACGCAAAAATTCTCCATCTGCGAGGACCAATCAGAAAAGGACACGTGTCATCCTACGTGGCAATATTCGACACCCGAGGAGTGTTAGTCGGCACCCGAGGAGAGTTGGTCGGTACCCGAGGAGAGTTAGTCGACACCCGAGGAGAGTTGGTCGGCACCCGAGGAGTATTAGTCGGCACCCGAGGAGAGTTGGTCGGCACCTGAAGAGTGTTGGTCGGCATACCAACCAGGAATATCAAAGGATAACTACGCATTTAATGTGTATTAATGTACATTTATATTGTAGATGACAACAGATAGCATACCAAGTAATTAGATTCGTTGAATGTAGACATAATGTATAAATGTCTACATACAATGAATCTCTTTATCCCCCACCACTATAAATACATGTATTCCCTTAGCCAAAAGGAAAAGAGGGAGGAGAAGATCCAAGAGATCCAAGAACCGAGAGACACCATACACAAGATCCATACCTTTTTCTCTCTCTACACCATATTGTGCTATTGTAAATCCCTGGGAATAAAATAACGGTGGACGTAGGCTTTTCCTTATAGCCGAACCACTTTAAAAATCTTTGTCTCTCATGTGCTTGATTGGATTTCTTTTATCTATTTATCTGTGATCATAAAAATGGGATTCGGTCCAGTTTTTTGCATCAACAATTACATAATTAATTTTCGGATTTTTATTAAATAAACCGTCACATTAAATTTAATAAATTTAATAAATTCCCAAATTAATATAGCATAAAAATACGGGGTATTACATACTTCCCCCCAAATAACGGAATTTCGTCCCGAAATTCGGAAAATAAGGCATACCTGGTAAAAACAACTCTGGATATCTCTCGTGCATATCTGCCTCACGCTCCCAAGTGGATTCCTCCACATTATGATGCTCCCATTGGACTCGCACAAGTGGAACTATTTTCGGCCTCAATCTCCTCTCACTATAGTCTAGAATAGCCACTGGTCTCTCCTCGTAAGAGCTATCAGACTGTAAGTCTATCTCATCTATCGCAATGTGAGTATAGGCCATATCATCCCGAGAGAGAACATGCATTATATCGCAATGTGAATATAGACCATATCATTTTCCATTACTGAGAGAGAACTCATAGAGAGAGAGAGAGAGAGAGAGAGAGAGATTAATATGTGAAAGACCTCTAACCTCCCAAGTCTTATTCCCCACTATGGATTCGGGTACACAGTTCCTAAATTTTATATTATGTAATCTTAATATGTAATCATGGTAATCTAATATGTTGATTGAGAATATTATAAAAATTTCTTCCCAACAAGTGGTATCAGAGCCTCTTCATATAAAATTATTGAGATTTATATTGTGATTATGATTTATAAATAATTTTATTTTATTTCTCATATATACGATCTGATGAGAACTCATATGGCTTTTAGGATTCTATATAGAATTTTATATATGATTTCTGATGATTTTTGATAATCGTAATCCCAAAATTGATTGTTCGGATTTCGAGTGAATTTAGACGTAAAAATAATTTTGAGGGACATTTTTAGAGACATATTTTGTTTTCTTGCTTATAATTTTACGACATTTTGATGGTTACCTGGAAATATCGAAATAAACAAAATCCATTGTATACAATAGGCACCACCTTATCTCGGCGTTTTGATGTCTTTTATACCCCTAAGAACGTATTTTTGTTATTTTTGGTAATAATGTCAATGCTAATAACTCTCGCTTAAATTGATTTTACGATCCCGCGAATTAGAGAGTGATCCTGAAGAAATTGTTTATGTTACTGCAGTGATAATTAAAAAAGCTTCATTTTTGAACAAATAAATTAGTTTTCCTAGTATAAATCACTATATATATTTTTCATCATTGAATGTTTGTTATAATATTCATGTTATGTATTATTTGGTATTGACCAAAGGTTCAATATAAATTTTTGAATATTAGATATATGATTAGGTGTTCATATGGTTGATGGGAGGAAGAAGAATCCCTTCATGAATGATTTGGATCCAGGATATTTTTTTTGGAACCAAAACTATGCTCCCGTTTGTGGTATTTTATTAATAACCTCTTTTCTTATATCTTAAAATAAATTAATTGAAGTAATATGTTGCCAAAATAACCTCTATTGCATGGATTAATCTATTTTGAGTTATTAAGATGTGTGTGTTTATTATTTATGCGATTAGTGACTGGCCCAAAAGAAGGATGTTAATTGGACAAATAATAAATATATATGCTGGAATAAATGTGTGACGATTATAAAGTTTTCATGTGGACAATATACGGGCCAAAAGGAAGGTTGTTATTTGACCGGATTTATCATCAACATTTTATTTCTACACTAAGAGTACCACTTACAAATTGATGTTTCCGTCCAAAGACTAAATATTAATGTTGTACTAGGTATCTTAAAAAGGGTCCATTGTTTTAGTTGTATAAAATTTATGTCTTATATTTTTTTTAATCTTGACATGAATTTTAATTTAAGCTTATATTATTTATTTGTTCTTTGGATTAAGTTACTGCTTCTGCTACTAATATCACTGCCAACATGAATTCAATTCTTGTGCTTAACGATACAAACTTTAAGAACTGGAAACAGAACATTCTGCTAGTTCTCGGCTGCATGGATTTAGACTATGCACTAAGGAAAGAACAACCTGCTTCTCTTACGGAGAAAAGTTCCATTGAGGATAAAGCGAACTTTGAGAAGTGGGATCGTTCTAATCGCTTAAGTCTAATGTTACTAAAGCACAACGTTCTAGAAGCATTCGAAAACAATATGTCTGATGAGGTAACTATTAAGGATTTTCTGTTAGATATTGAAAATTATTTTGCAAAGAACGAAAAGCCTGAGACAATTACGCTTCTATATAACCTTATCTAAATGAGATATAAAGGTACATGAAACATAAGGGATTACATTATAGAGATGTCAAACATCACTTCAAAACTTAAGGCACTAAAGTTAGAGCTGTTTGATGGCTTACTCGTGCATCTAGTACTAATTTCTCTTCCTGCACATTACGACCAGTTTATAGTTAGCTATAATACTTAAAAGGACAAATGGACTCTTAATGAGATCATTTATCATTGATTGCAAGAAAATGACTGATTGAAATGAGAAAATAAAATTGGAAGTGCTCATATTGCATCTACCACAAAGAATAATAAGCGAAAAAGGAATAATAATAAGAAAACTACAGTAGGAACATCATAGCCCAAAATTCCACAAAAGAAGTAGGATCCATAATTTACCTGTTTCTTTTAATAGAAACCTGGGCATGGAAAAAGGATTATCTAATGTACGCCATATGGCGTGTAAAGAAAGGGTTGTTTGTGGAGCCGACTGCCAAGATATGTTGAAAGATTCATCGTAAAATAATTCCAATAAAAGCAATTGAGACCTTATATTATCTCTTGAGACCGGTCATTTTATTGAATTAAGAGAGATTTATGTAGTACCGACTTATAGACGAAATTTTGTTTCTATTCCTGTTTTGGACAAATATGGTTTTCTTGTTCATTTGGAAATAATAAAGTTAAGTCTTTTTTTTTCTTATTTCTACTCTTGTTGCGACTGGTTTCTTAATTAATAAATGCTTGAGTCCATGACTATTGATACAAAAAATTAGTCAGTTGACGTGGACCAATTATATGAAGACACGTGTCATCCAACATGGCACCAATTCAATGTACCGAGCTACTCAACATACCGAACTACTCAACATATCGAGCTACTTAGCATACTGAGCAACTTGTTAGGAAGATCAAACGATAAAGACATATTCAATGATTTTTCTTTACCATATACAGATGTATATTCCCATTCAATAACGACATATTGTCTATTCACACTAGTAGCCCAAGGGTTATAAATACATTGTAATACCCTTATGGCGGGGTAAGCTATTCGAAGAAAACATAATTGAGATCAAGGCAAGACACCCAATAATACAAGACGGTGGACATATACCATTTCATTAAGGTCGAACCACTTTAAAAATCTCTTGTCTTATTTCTTTACTCATATTTATCTGTGATTAATTAATTAAAAATCTAGTTTTTTACATCAATAGATTGGCGTCGTCTATGGGAAATGACTATACATAACGTTTTTCACTAAAAACTTATCATAAATGGCTGACCTCCCAGAATCCAGCAATAGGAACAATGAAGGGAATCTGCCTAACCCTTCCCTCCATCCAAATGCCAATGATATCACTGGAATTTTTGCAAGTTTAGACAGGGGACAAATGGCTATGCAGGAAATTATGCGATAATTCATTCAGATTGTTCAACATGGAGCATCTGCCCACTCAGGCCAACGAAGCGTTCACAGGAGCATGTGTCCACCACCTTCACGATCCAGAAATACCAAACACCATCATACTGGGAATTCAAGTGATCCATCATATCACCCTGGTCTGACTTCTCCTATAAGAATTTTGGATTCTTAAGAAAATGTCACTCTAACTCTAGAACGAATAAGCGCTCTAGAAAGGTTGAGCAGAGTTTCACCCTTCGACTGTTTAGGCCCTAGGAGGAACAAAAATCCTCCTCGGATTGCGTCGAGAAATTCTCAACGACCAAATAATTTAACGAAAGGCTCAGCCCAATCACATCTAAATCCCAGGCTTGCAGCTCGTGTAGAAAGATCTCAAGAGGAGAATTCGGCGCGATCTGTTGCTCATGTAAACATAAATAAATCAGAGGCTGGAAATGATGCGTGGAAGGGGTCTATTCAGAGATTGGAAGACAAGTTAAGGGAAATGGCTAAGGCAAAAAACCCTCTCCAAAGAACCTTTATCAAAGGATCTCCATTTGTACAAGCAATTATGGATTTTCTCACACCATCAAAGTTCAAGGCTCCTGTGGTCACACCTAAATACGACAGAAAAATTGTTCATGTTCTCCACATAGAGCAGTACCAAGCTGCAGCAGATATTTACGCAGTCCCAGATGAAATGAGGTGCAGAGCATTCTCAGGAACCATTACTGAATCTTCTCAGAAATGGTACAACAACCTTCCTCAGGGGAAGATTGTGACCTTCCATCAACTAGCATAACTCTTTATACGAAATTTTTATTTTGGTGCAACACTAGTTAAAAAGGTAGCACATCTTTTGAGTGTTAGACACAAATCAGGAGAAAGTACCATGGATTATATCACTCATTTTAACAACGATAAATCGGAGGTTATAGACTATGAGGAGAAGACAACCATTACAACTCTCATGAGTGTTCTTTTTCTAGACAAGTTGTATTACACCTTAGCCAAGGATCCCCCAAAATCCATGGCTGAATTGATGGCTAAAGAAGTCAAAATCATGAATGCCGAGGACGCAATGGCTATGAAAAATAATGTTTAGTCAAAGGCAGAAGCTAAAGCTGGAGGCAAGTCAGAGAGAAAAGATCACAAATTGTAGAATCGCTACAGCGAAAATATGTGACACCCCATCTAATTAAATACCGGGTAGCTAATCTTTTATTAAATTAATACAAAATATCAAGTTGGTTAAGTCTTAGCATCACTGTCGAAAAGCATTTAATTAATTACTAGTCACCTAATATTTAAAAAGATAGATGTCTAATTTTATTAATTAAGTTAACCAATAAACAAGAATTTTCATAAACCATCAATCGCATAAACAATCTCATATAAATGCTCAACGAGATGAAATCAAATGAGTCAAGAGTAAACACTCCAATAATAACAAAGCCAGAGTAATTTAAAGTCCCAATACAAGAGTTTGAATAAATAAACCAATAACCGAAATAATAAAAAGTCTGCAACTACAACCTCTAAATAAGAATGGGCGAAAAGCCCTAACTGATACAAATATCTCTGAAGGAACTAAGGATAAACATGAAGGCGTCTAATACCAAGATCCTGTAGCTTCCACAGCAGCTACAGCACGTCATCAGAATGGAACTCCTATGCTTGGCGTCCCTGTGGCTGGGCACCTAAAATATTTTTACAAAAACAAAAGTAGATTTGGAGGAAAACGGGTCAGAGCCTGATTATGAAAACAGTTTAAAAGTTTAGCAAGTGTTTAAATTATAACTAAACAACACATATATGAAAACGTTAGTTGCGTACTCTAACATGAGTTTCTTACCTCTCAACTACTGTGCACGCCTAACGTATGCCTTTAACCCATCCTAGTTATGCCGCTATCTAACTAGTTTGTACCACTCCTGCCTTCGCATTTTAACATAGAGTATCTACTCTTAACACCCAAATAAGGCATATTTATAACCCATGTTCACATTCATTAAATTACTTATCTCAAGTGTTTATTTAATTCTCATTCTTAACCCATTCAAACATCTTAGTTATTCACTAAGCAACAATGAACTAGTCACAAGTACATAGGTCACTCTCAGTACATAAATACATATATAAAACCCCTAGGCTAAGCTGCGATGCACGCATACTCTGCTATCAAATCCATGTACATCACGTATGTAAGGATCACGTGTTTCGAATCACTCAGGAACCGTCTAAATACAAATCACACATATTGGAGGCGAACATAGTTCACATACCCATGGGTCACGCACATACCTACGATCACATGGTCAGCTGACTTATCAACTCACAAATAAGTCATTCAGAGTCCTATGTCCTTAAGGTACCAGTCTAAATCCCTCCGGAGGCACACAAGGATAAGAGGGTCCTTTTTCAAAATAAAACTAACCTCTTGTGATAGCAAGTATGGTAGGTATGTCATACACATAAGAAATCCATACATTAGGCATTCACACAACCTAAGTAATCATATTACAATATAAGTATTCACACATTCCATCTAGTAATGTCTCGTACGTAGCAAGTTTACCCTGAACATAATACGTAATATATATATTCAGCTTGATAACTCTCTCGTTGTATCAACTTGGGTACTTAAACCTATCTCAAAAGGTTACTAGGTCTCTTATTAGTTTCTAATGTTATCTCAGTAATTAAAGTCCCTCCTTTACTGCCCTTAACCTTACATTATCATTGATACCCATTATAGTTTCAATTCGAACGATTTCTAATCGTACCTCACTCGGTAGACCCTCTTAAGTAATAGCATTCAATTCCATAAATTATAACATTCTCCGATCATAACTAAGACCCTACTAACTTTATTTAAGTCCCACACTATTATGATAACCACCCTAAGAATCAACATTGGCTTTGGGATACTCATCAAACTTTAAAGAGAAATAATTGCCAAAAATCAGAAGGGGTCGATCGATCGATCATTCGATCAAGCATGTATTTGCCCAGAATTTCTTAAACAGTTATGGGTTTTCATCTTTTTACACCTCTAAATCTTCATTTTAACGTCCAAATCTCTCAACCAAATATACTAATTATCATACCAACATGTTTACATCATTTCCCACATTTTAGAATCATCAAATCAACATAGAACATCAATTTCTTGGATCAGTTTACCCAATTTTCATATAAAAACCCTAGTCCTCCTATTTCTTCAAGAACATTAAATAATTCAATACATTTCATAATTATCTACCCATAAATCATAATTTCGTGGCTGTTATTATCTCCAACATTCAACTACATGCAAGACCTACCCAGATTATGATTTAAATTCTTCAAATCCATTCAATTTTAATTATGTAAGGTTAATCTTCAATTCTAACCTAAGATGAATGATATATGCGCTAAATTATTGCAAGTTAAATCACTTTCCTGGTAATGAAGATTCTGATCCGATGAAGTAGATGGTATGGGGCTGATCCTTTCTTTCCAATCTATCCGATGGTGGTGACGGTGGTGCAAAAAGTCCAAAGATGGTGGTTCTCCTTTAGTATCTTCATCCACTTCATCTCTAACTGCCGTTGGTGATTTTTGGTTGTGATAACCCTAAGAGTTCTTGTGTTGGCTGATAATTTAAGTCTAAAATTCGTGGGTCATATTTCCTCAAAAAGTCAAAATGACTAAAATACCCTCTGGGGCTGCCGGTTAGGCCTAAAATGCACCGGGACCCAAATTAAACCCCCGGCTAGTATTTTCTGAATATCTCGACCCTTTCGGACACGTTAGTGCACTCAAAATGTTCATACGGATGACAAAAAAATATTTACTTTTAAATCCATTAAATCGGGTCCTAAGACGACTGACACGCGCGTCCCAACTTAATTTCCGAAACCGCCATACTTTCAACTCACGACAATTTTAATAAATTCAATAATCACATATAACCATAATCACTCAGCAATATTCAACATTATCAACATATTTAAATACTAACTCTCGTCTCGCTAGTTATTTAAATCCGAATTAATTTCCAACTAATTATCCCAAATTAATTTAATTAATCCCATAATTAAAAGTATTTATTTAATTAATATCATAATTAAAAGCCATAAAAATACGGGGTATTACAAAATATTGCGACTTCTCAACTAAAATCCAATTTTAATTAATCCCAAATTTTAGTTAAACCCTAAAACATGCATCTAAATGATTTATCAAATAAAATAAAGCATGGAGGATAAAACAAACAATTTCAGGAACAATCCCCCAAAGGGGAAAACCCTTTTTATTTTCACTATAATTTGTAAAAACGGTTACACGGATTACAATGAAAATAAGAGCGACATACGAAATACCCTCAGACGTCAGTTTCGATGTCTCGACTGGAATCTCCCGCAAGAACTCCTGGTGGTCGGCAATGAAGAAGAGAAACGGCTTCTCCACAAGTTACTCCATAATGACTCCCTCCACAATAGCACACCGCTCTCCAGTTGTAGAGTTCTCCCCACAAGTTACTACAAATTAGTAAACAATCCTCTTGAAGGTTTAAAGATTCACACAAATATATGGGAATGGATTTGTGAATTAAAAAGGTATAAAACCTTAAAAAAAGTGTTGTCTATTTTCTGGGCTGTGAAAATGCAGAAACTGGTGCGTAAAAGACTTGGAAAAATATGTAGAATGCACACTGGTATTTATACAAAAATCAAGGCGATCTCGAACGAGATAGGCATCTCGCTTGAACGAGCGACACGTTTCGTTTGAATGACATCGCGCGAGATGCTTATCTCGCTCGAACGACAGTGCAAAATCATTTGAACAAGCTTGTCGACTGAGGCACTTTGCTTCTACACTTAGAAAACTTTTTGCTTTCGATAAAAAATATTTCAGACTGCAGAAAATATTTTCTAAAAAATTTCCCAAATATTTATGCAAGTATAAACAACTCCAATAAATCATTTTACCAATATTGCGTAATGGAGTGGGAACGGTTGAGCAGAATTTTGCATAAAGCATGAGGCACGTGTGAAGATGATGGATGCATGGATTCGGATCAAGGCCGTCGTGGATGATCGTGTTGACGTGCCGAATGTAGAGGTATCAGACATACAAACTGTGATCTAGGACAAACAGAAACTTCCTAAATTCTACCCCGGACATTTATAAAATTATGTCCTTACAAATCTCCTCCTATGTCTATGCCGGTACATACATAAAAATTCCGAATTATGCAATCTCCAAAGAACAAATGACATATAAGATAATATCCCAATTAAACCCTCAAACTGAGAATACTAAATGACATGTCACCAATCAAACTTCAACATCTTCAAATTTTCAGCTTTTCAGAAACTTCCAAAGCTTTTCTCATCAGGGTGTGCAATCCAATAATTATCAACTTTGTACCTACACGCATGAGATAAAGAAAAAACCTTCGTGACGCATTGAGTTTGAAATTATATAAGAATAAATCATTAAAAAATCAAATCTCCCCCATAATTCTAAAACTCCCCCATAACATGATAACTCTTTCTCCCCCTTTTTATGTTTTCCCCAAATAGACAGATAAGAAGAAACAATCAGAACATGGAGTGTCGCGATAAAGATGCATAGAAAATATGAATCAATCAACACGCATGCAAAGGTATGTCCCCAAAACATTCACAAACTATTTTTAATTTTTCAAAATTTTCATACAAAAATAAGATATTAGAAATCACACCATGGATTTAAACTAAAATAATCAAGTCATGGAAATGGAATGTATGGGTGTGAACACATTCGATAGGTAAATCAACTCAATCAATCATATGTGCATATGCATATGTGTAACCCTAACGAATGAACATCAAAATTATCCTTAGGTGTAAAAATTATTGAATTTAGATGACATCGTCTTAATCAAATCAACAAATCAAAGTCTAAATGATTTTCACACTAATAACATCCAAAACTATTTAGTGCCGTTTTGAAAACTTTTCAAAGGACGTGCAAACCCATTGATATATCCATCCAAAACTCCCTCATATATATAATAATGCAATTTTATTTTTCTATATCAAAAGAGTTTCTAAATTCTCAACTTAGAGAAAACCTATTGGCCCAAAATTTTTGGCATATTTCATATGTTTATTGCCTTAATTTTTTATGCGGGCTCTTTTCAAACGGTGGCTTTCACGACGTGATTATTATTCACTCGTAGCCCTTTCTCGTGTTCACTCATCATTTTTTATCTTAAACAAATTCCTCACGAGCAATGGATCTTACATGCACTACTTTTATTACTCTCTTATTATTGCACTTGGTTCGTTTTAAGGACATGGTTGAGATGAAAACACCCAATTAAGATGTGATAAGTTAAGAATAATAATCAAACAAATCCGTGCACCTGTGCAATAAAGGATATCATGAGTCAAACATGTAGGAAGTAACAACTAATTACATCTCAATAACTCCAAACATTATAAAGCACATAGACGAATTTACATATTGTCTCAAAACACTATCAAATAGTCACATGGATATGGAATGAAGTTGTGACTCGGTCATCCTAAGTGTCAATCCATAAACGGTGTAAACAAAATAAAAAAATCTTTTAAAATAAAATCTTTTTGTATTTTTTAAAATTTTCAAACAGAAAAAATATAACTACAAAATGATACTACTAACAATAGGCATATAATATCGATATGAGAAACATCCTATGCTAGCAAATATCAATCACACTAGAGAATCCACAATGAAAGCAGATGTGATAAACGAGTAATGCAGTGTTATCAATTAAGCATGGATACGAAGAATAATTACATATAAACTGACCAGAAGCAACCCATCAGTACCAAAAACCTAAGCATATGAACACCGGCAACTGAAATCAGAAGGGAAGGAAAAATAAAATTTCCAGACAGGTCGCTCAAACAACTTAGCTCTGTCGCTCGAACGACAAGGGCATGTCGCGAGATGCGACTTCGCGCGAGACAGAGCTGTCAAACGAGAAAATAAAAAATTCCCAAAATGCCCAAGAAATCATACAATTTTGCCCAATGCAAAAATTTCGTGAAAACAGTATCTGTAAGGGGCAAACAGATCCAAAACAGTGCTAAAACAGTAGCGAAACACACAAATGCAACAAATAAATCAATGTGTGCTATGTCAAAGTGAGTCATAACATTAGAAAGAATATAACATGATGCATATCTAGTGTATGACAAAACATCCAATACAATTAACCAAACGATCTCACATGGGGTGAATCACGTGCAAGCAAACGGGAATCGTGGACAAATAAACCATAAGCCTATAAATCCGATTTTCTAACCCAAATTGATTTGTAAAGACACGTGGGGGTTTGGGGAACCGAATTTATTCTTTTATTAACCTTCCTAGGTCCTTTTAAAAGCTTGTAACAGAAATTCCTAAGATGACCTTGCTTACCGCAATGTGTGCAAGTGTAAATTGGGCGGTGTGTGTTACCTAAAGGTGGCCCTCTCCTCAAATTTCTCGGTTGCTTTCTTCGAATTTTCCTAGGTGGTTATCTCCTAATGATCCTAGGAGGTTCTCTCATGATGTTCCTACGGGGCTCTTTCCTAACAAACACGGGTGCCTCTTTCTTAACAATCCTAGGAGGCTCTCCCACACTTGTGGGAATGGGTGCAACATATTTTTCAAGACCAATTCCACCCCTTTCCTTTTTTATCTCGACGGTGCCTAAAATCTTATCAAGTTTTTCAGACCTAGACTCCAAATCAAATTTCACTTTTCTTGAATCTTTCAAATTCGCCTATCCTAGATTCAAGTACACGTCTAGAATCCTCAAACTCTAATAACTCATTTTTCAAAGTCTCCATCAACCCTCTTAGACTATCTCTCTCACCCTCGGCGTACTCAAGTTTCTCTTTCAAAATTTTCTCATGTGCCCTAAGTTCTTCAACTAAAAAATCATTATTTTTTAAGGCACACTCTTTCAATAGAGCTTTCAATTTCAAATTTTATTTCTTCATTTTCAAAGATTCAGCATAAAGTTCATTGAAAGTAGTTTGCAAGTCACACTCATCTACACTTTCATCCTCACTCCCATCACCCTCACTATCATCACTAATTCTTCTTCCGAATCACTATCACTAAGTGTAGAAATATGAGAAACCAGTTTATTCAATTTCTTCTTTAAATTTGTGGTACACTCATCTAAAGTGTGACCAACACCCTCACAACAAGGACACCTCACAGATTCATTTTCAATAGAAGATTTAAAACAAGAGTTCGTGTGAATTTTCCAATTAACATTTTCAAAAAATTGACATCGAAGATCATCAAAACCACCAAAAGCCATTTTTGTGAAAAATCAGGATCAAAACACAATAACTTAGTGCAACAGACTCTGATACCAATTTGACGACGTGAGAAGTCAAATTGTATAAAAAAATTCCTTAAAAAATCAGGATCACGCAATAAGTTAACGTAACCCGCTCTGATACCAATTTTTAGAATCGCTACAGTGAAAATATTGCGACTTCTCAACTAAAATCCAATTTTAATTTATCCCAAATTTTAGTTAAACCCTAAAGCATGCATCTAGATGATTTATTAAATAAAATAAAGCATGCGGTATAAAACAAATAATTTTAGGAAAAATCCCCCAAAGGGGAAAACCCTTTTTATTTTCACTATAATTTGTAAAAACAGTTACACGAATTACAATGAAAATAAGAGCGACATACGAAATATCCTCAGGCGTCGATTTCGATGTCTCGGCTCGAATCTCCAGCAAGAACTCCAGGTGGTCAACAATGAAAAAGAGAAACGGCTTCTCCACAAGTTGCTCCATAAGGACTCCCTCCACAATAGCACGTAGCTCTCCAATTGTAGAGTTCTCCCCACAAGTTATTCTAGATGAGTAAACAATCCTATTGAAGGTTTAAAGATTCACACAAATATATGGAAATGGATTTGTGAATCAAAAAGGTATAAAACCTTAAAAAAGTGAAGTCTGTTTTCTTGGTTGTGAAAATGCAGAAACTGGTGGATAAAAGACTTAGGAAAACGTGTAGAATTCACACTGATATTTATACAAAAATCGAGGCGACGACGTTGCTTGAACGAGAGAGGCATCTCGCTTGAATGAGTGACATGTGTCGTTCGGAAGACATCACGCGAGATGCTTATCTCGCTCGAACGACAGTGCAAACTCATTTGAACGAGCTTGTTGACCGAGGCACACCGCTTCTACACTTAGAAAAAAAATTTCTTTCGATAAAAAATATTTCAGACTTCAAAAAATATTTTCTAAAAAAATTCCCAAATATTTATGCAAATATAAACGACTCCAATAAATCCTTTTACTAATATTGCATAATAGAGTAGTGGGAACGGTTGAGCAGAATGTTGCATAAAGCATGATGTACGTGTGAAGATGATGAATGCATGGATTCGGATCAAGGTCGTCGTGGATTATCGTGTTGATGTGCTGAATGTAGAAGTATTAGACATACAAACTGTGATCTAGGACATAAAAAATTCCTAGATTCTACCATGGACATTTATAAAATTATGTCCTTACACAAACATAATAGTGGGAGAAAGCAGTCGAAAATCAAAACAACGTTGGAACACTTGAGGAAGTATACGAATTATACTCCTTTAAAGGTGGATATAAACCACGTTCTGGAGGAAATCAAGAACAACGGGAACTGAATTGGCCATAAAAACTGGGATCAGCTCCTGAAAGAAGGGATAAATCCAAGTATTGTGAATTCCATAAAGATCACGGTCACACAACCAAGCAGTGTGTAGCTCTCGAAAATGAAATTGAGGCACTCATTAGACGCAGAAAGTTGAACAGGTATGTTAATTGCCAGAATGGTGGGAAGACGAACACCAGAGCTCGGCAGAGATCCAAATCTCCTTACCGACCAAGAGAAAATAAGAAAAGGGACTATGAAGACGATCAAGAAGATGATCCTGATCTCCCAAAAAGGCCAAGACAACCTGAATATGAGGTATTTTCAATTCGTTTTGGTTCATTCGATTGTAACATGACTACAAGTGGAGATGCTGGAGGGGGCGATCATACCGCTGAAAGGAAAGCTTACCTCAATGAGGCTCAAGCGTGTTCCTATATACGTGGATAAATCTGGAAGAAGAAGATCGTCCGAGTAAAGTCCATAAAGATAAGCTGGTCATTGGCTTTTTTAAAAATGATCTGGAAGACATTTTGTATCCTCATGATAATCCTTTAGTGATCAAAATAGTACCGAAGGATGTAATCATTTCAAGAGTGTTGATGGATAATGGTAGCTCGATAGACATCATGTTTTAACCCTATTTCGACAGTTTGGACTTATAACTTTTTCAATTGGATCCGTATCATATGCCCCTCATTGGGTTTTTCGGATAAAAAGTTTTTCCACTTGGAACGATAAAGTTAGACATGATGATTGGTACCTGACCATCTTGTAGAACAGAAAAGGTATGCTTATTCATGATGGATAAAAATGTCCACTCAGCCTATAATATAATTATGGGGAGAATAGGGTTGAAAAATTTTGAAGCAGTCCCATCCACTGTACATCAGTGTTTAAAGTTCCCGACCAACTTTGGGTTTGAAATTATGAAAAGCAATCAAAAAGTAGCTCGAGAATTCTACTGCTCGTCTGCCGAACAAGAAGAATTGGAGAATGCTAGAAAGAAAATAACCACTTATCAAGTGGATGAATCTGATGAGTCTGAGATTGAAACTTTAGACCCAAGAGATGAAACGAAACTCGTTAAAGACCAAGTAATGGAAACGATGAAAAGTATTATTCTGGATGACGAGCAACTAGAACGAATGACTCAGATTGGTGCTTCACTTGATCTAGTATTTAATCAAGAGCTGGTGGCATTTCTGAAGCACAAAAAATAAGTATTTGCGTGGAGTCATGAAGATGTCAGGGATAGACCTAGCCTTCCTATGTCACGATCTCAATGTCAACAAAGAGATAAAACTAGTGAAGCAAAGAAGAAGAGTCTTTAGTTCGGAGAAGAATCAGGCTATTCAAGAAGAAGTGGAAAAGCTGCAAAAGGCTTCTTCCATCGAATATGTCAAACATCCTGATTGGTTGGCTAAAGTTATAATAGTAAAGAAGAAGAAGAAGAAGAAGAAGAAGAAGAAGAACAAGTGGAGAATGTGTGGACTTCAAAGACCTGAATAAATCTTGCTCGAAAGATCATTTTCCTCTGCCCAGGATAGATCAGCTGGTAGATAAAACTTCGGGGCATGAGCTGCTAAGCTTTATGGATGATTTTCTAGATATAATCAAATTAAAATAAAACCAAAAGATAGGGAGAGTACCTCTTTCATTACCCCACAAGGAACATATTGTTACAATGTTATGCCTTATAGTCTTAAAAATGCAGATGCTACATATCAGCAGCTGATGAACAAGGTGTTTACAGAAAAGATTGGCAAAAATATGGAGGTATACGTCGACGACATGATGACCAAAAGCAAGAAAGTTACTGACCATATAGCTGATTTGAACCAAACATTTGATCAGTTGGAGAAGTACCAGATGAAGTTAAACCCAACCAAGTGCATTTTTGGCGTATAAAAATGCATGTTCGTTGGGTACATTATGAATCAAAGAGGTATTGAAGCAAATCCTGACAAGATAAAAGCCTTGGTGGAGTTACAATCTCCAACCACTAAGAAGGAAGTGCAGCTCTCAACAGATTCATCTCCCGAGGAACTAATAGATGTCTTCCATTCTTCAAAGTGCTCTAAAAAACCTTTGAGTGGAATGAAGAATGTTAGAAGGCATTCTTATATTTGAAGAGATACTTGGGGACACGTCCTTTATTGTCCAGGCCAGTGGCGAGAGAAAAATTATAGATGTACTTGGTTTTTTTAGAAAGTGCCTTCAGTTTGGATTTGATAAGAATATAAAGCGGGGTGCAAAAACCAGTTTATTATACGAGCAAGGCATTCAGGGGAGCAGAGATCAGGTATCCAAAACTGGAGAAGTTAACATTAGAGTTGATTGAAGCGAGCACGAGGATGAAAACATATTTTCAAGCCCATATAATAGTGGTATACACTGACATGCCACTCAGACATGCTTTACATAAGACAAAAAAGTCTTTAAGATTGATGTATTGGGCAGTGGAGTTAGGGGAGTACGGAATTATCTATGAGCCAAGATCCTCTCTCAATGGGCAGGCAGTGGTGGATTTAATTGCTGAATTTACCTACCCAGATGTCTTCGATCAATAGGGGCTAATACAGAGCAACTTCAAGATGCTAGAGGAGCAACAAAGAATATCCCCGAGCAACTCCCAGCAGCAGAATTTCCAGAAGGGATGGCCACCGATCAACTAGAATCCTCTACTAAGGTGCGAGATTTGAAAAAGAAGTATGAAGAAAAGAAGGACAAGATATTTCATCAAGGGATTTGTCAGACCAAGCGTTTGATGATAATATCCCTATATGGAATTTATATGTCGATAGTTCTTCGTGTGCAACAGGTTGCGGAGATGAAATTATTCTCAACAATCCGGATGGGATAGACATAGAATATGATCTTCATTTCCAATTCCAGGCTTCCAACAATGAAGTTGAGTATAAATCCATAATTGTGGGCCTCAACTTAGCTAAATCGTTAAATGCAGAGCAAGTTATGGTGTTCAGTGATTCACAACTAGTGGTGAATTATATGCTATGTCTTTACGCAGCAAAAGGGGAATTTATGTCAAGGTATTTAACTAAAGCTATGGAGATTATATCCAATTTGGCAGATGTCCAAGTAATTAGAATACCAAGACTGGAGAATGCAAGAGCAAATACACTTGCTCGGTTAGCCTCAGCTATACGCACCGAGCTACGAAGAATAATCCCCATTGAAGTACTTGCAAGAAGAAGTATTGATGAAGATTTGATAGTGGATTTTATCGCCGAAGAAGGTACTTTATCAGCCGACCAACCTACAGCCAAGAGGTTAAAGTATAAGGCTTCCAAATATGTCTTGAACAATGGAGTTCTATACAGAAGAAGTGTGATAGCTGGTCTGCAAAGGTGTGTTCATCTAGCAGAAGTTAAAGATCTAATAGAGGAAATTCATGAAGGATCTTGTGGGGCTCGCGTAGCAGGAAGAACTCTTTTACAGAGAATAAATATGCTAGGGTATTATTGGCCAACAATGCGCGCTAATTGTAAAGATTATGTCAAGAAATGTGATAAGTCAACGATTTTCTACTATACGAAGAACTTCTCACGCGCTGCTAACACCAATAATTTCACCTTTTTTATTCTCTATGTGGGAAATAGATTTGGTCGGGACTTTACCAACTACAAGAGGATGATTCAAATACTTAGTGGTGACTGTTGATTATTTCACAAAATTGCCTGAAGCTGAACCTCTCATCGATATGGCTTACGAAAGGGTCTATCAATTCATCTAGAAGAATATTATTTATAGATACGGTATGCCCCGTGATTTTATCACCGATCACGGTACCCAATTTGATAACGATGAGTTCGTAGTGTACTATTTACAGTCCAATATTTAAAAAATCCATTCAGCTCCAGGTCATCCCCAAAGTAATGGACAAACTGAGGTGACGAACATAACTCTACTGACTATGTTGAAGAAGAGATTGGATGATGCTAAAGGGAATTGGATCAACGAGTTGCACTCAGTGTTATGGGCTTACCGAATAACTCCTCGGACAACAACTTGGGAATCTCCTTACATGTTGGCCTTTGGGAGTGAAGCAGTGATACCTTCAATTCTCCAGTGAGTGATTTGATGAGACGCTTAGACTTGGACATGCTTGAAGAAGTCAGAGAAGATGTGGTGATCCGTAATGCAGCCTACTAGCAAAGGACTGCCATGTTCTATAATAAAAGGGTCAAGAAATTCGATCTCAAGGAAGGAAATTATGTGCTCAAGAAAGTGATTTAAAATAACAATAAGTTGGATGCAAATTGGCATGGGTCATATCGTGTCGCATCTGTTGTTCGACCTGGCACTTACCGAATAGAAACTCTTAAAGGGGAATAATTAAAAAATGCTTGGACTGCTGAGCACCTGGGAAAATACTACCAGTAATGTAACTAACCATGTACCCGATTGTCTCAGTATGAATGAGAATGATGATTTCCCCATTCATTTTTTTTGGAGTACTCGTGCTACACACTTAACTTTGCAGCAAAATAACTTTTTTCCACCAACAAAGTTGGTCGGCATCAGCCAAACACCAACAAAGTTGGTCGACATCACTATAAAACCAAAAATGTTGGTAAAACAATCGAGCAAGGCAAGGTCTACTTGATTATGGGTGACCCAAGAGGCATCTAAACTAGGCAAGAAGATGGGTAATATATCCATTGCCTAGGCACCAGTGCAATTATTTACTTAAATGATTGTCACAACTATGCAAGAACATGGGATAAAATTCCATTGCTTATGCACTTATGGGTGATAAGTCACTACAACTAGACAAATACATGGGGTAAAAGTTCCATTGTCTAGGCAATCAAATCAAAAAGGACAAAATGTCCATTCAAATATATATATATACTCAATAACTGAAAAATACACTACTATTGTAATTTCCAAGGAAACAAAATTACAAAGAGATACTTTTTCTTCATTTACTAAATACAGATAGCCTATTGTATTGGTTTCTTTCCTTCCGATTTAGATACATGATCCATTCTAACTGCAGGATCATCTAAAGCAAAAGAAGAATTAATAAAGTTCAAGTCCTGTGGTATTCTGGTGTTACTTGAACTTGGTCGGTATTGCAAATGAGGAGGTCTGGATATCTCAAATTCTTCATGAAGACTATAATCACCAAGGTATTTGGAAATCAAACATTGAGGAATAGATCTAACTAGAATCCAGCTAGCATCTAGCTGAAATGGTGGTACTGGCAGATCAAGCAACCCAGGCTTATACCAATCCCACAGCTCGGTTCCTTGCTCAACCTTCATCACAGTTATAACATTCAACCACCCCTGTTTCTATCCCTCATTACTAGATTGCTTCAACCTAGCATCAAGATGATATAAAGCTTCATTGTATCACCCTACCCAGAACTCTCTGGGCTGCTTATGAAATTGATAAGTTAATCGTTCAACATGCTGATGAAGCTTCTTCACCAAAATTTCCTTATTCTGTAATACATAACTCTGATTGGAAATTTGCTCGGTAAGAGTTTGAATTTTTTGGGACATCTCAGCCAGAGCTTGATTTTTTACCTTCAGCTGAGCAACTAGATTTTTTAAAGCCCGTTCAGTCCTAGTCTCTTCGATGCTGCTCCGACCAACTCTTGTTCTACCCCAAAAACTGGATGCATGTTTGACTCTTTTCAAATCTTTTAATTCTTCTCTTAATGAGGCATTCTCAGTCTCTAAAAAGGAAAAACCTTCATCATTAATTAGGACCAGAGCTCCAGAGGAAGAAGGAGATTTTAGTAATCTCAGTTCTTCTCTTAAAGTAATATTTTCTTCCTCTAGCAGCTTAGTAATGTTTCTATGTTCCTCAACTTCAAGTTTTAGCATACTCTCTCTCTCTCTTATTATGTGTTGAGATAAATTTTTCATAACCCCAATCAGCGCTCAACTGTTGGTACTTATTCTCATAACCTTCATGCAGAAGAGCAGTGGCTTCCATGTGTTAAAGTTGAAGTTTTACAATCATTCTTTGAAGATCTTCAATCATTTCGTAGTAAACTACGTTATTTGCTCCATCCTGATCAAGTAGACATTTTAAATATTGGTAGGCTCCATTGATATTTTAGAGGCATCAGATCCAAGAATATCAATTATTTGCGCTTCAGTGAAATCTACACAACCAGCTTTGAGGTAATCTGTACACTTCTTCATCAATTTTGTATCATGAGCTGGCAACAGTTCCATCCTGGCAATAAACTAGCAAAGACAAGTAAAAATAGATCAACAACAACACAACTATATTAAAAAGTAAAGGAGAAATTCAGAATAAATAATAAGTCCATTTTATTAATCATAATAGAGGAGGGTACAATCAAAAGTACAACACAAAGGGGACAACAGAGAAAAGCAAAAAATTGCCAAACAACATTACACCTTCTCCTTATTCCCTACAACATCCTCAGCTGATTTTGAAGAAGGGATTGGTTGCTCGATGGGTAGTTGATGTTGCTCGAAGGAAGTTGTTGTCTGCTAAACTTGCTAGGAGGATTGATGGATAGTAGTAGCAGGTGTTTGTTCTACTATAATCAAAGAAGATTCATCAGATCCAGCTTCATCTTCTTCTTCAATAGCAGAAGTAAGGCTATGAAAATGTCTTTGAAATGGTTAAGAATTCTCATCAATATTCAACTCCTTCAACGCTGCAACCCATCCATCCCTAAAGAACTTCAAACTTACATACTCCATTTGAGTATAGGCAATAGTTATAGCTTTTTTTCATCCTTTGTCCCACCCAGAGCTAAAGGACTTTTTCACTGTAACTTTTCTCTTCGCCTTCTCTGAAGAAGCATTTTCCCTAAGAAGATCTTCAATAAATTTTACTTTATATTCAAGATCTTTCATATGTAGTTCAACCTCTTCAAGCTTGCCCTCAGATTCCTCCTTGTTAGAAACGGCGACCTTCAATTTCTCCTCAACTTCCTCCTTGCTGGAAACAACGACCTTCAATTTCTTCTCTGCCTCATTGGCACTTTACATTGTGTTTCTTCAAGAGCATTATTTTGATGTAAGGGCAATGAAAGATGATCCAAATCAACTTCTAACAAGTCAAATAAAGTGCCAAGTATCAAAAGTGGGTTAATGCCATGAATGCTGAGATGATATCCATGAGAGAGAATGACATTTGGGATCATATCAAGTTGCCTGAAAGTGTGAAACCCATTGGTTGTAAATGGATATTTAAAACCAACGGGATTATGAAGGAAATATTGAGAGATATAATACGCGTCTAGTCAAAAAGGGTTTTACTCAAAAGGAAGGCATTGACCATAAACATAAATTTTCTCCAGTTTGGACAAAGACCCCTTTAAGATAATAATGACACTTGTAGATCAGTTTGATTTGGAACTACATTAGATGGACATTAAGACGACTTTCCTCAATGGTAACATTGAGAAAACCATATATGTGGTGTAACCAGAAAACTTTGTCTCGGGTGATTCAAAGTCTATGGTTTGCAGACTCAGGAAATTCATCTATGATCTCAAATAATCTTCCCTTCAATGGTTTCATAAATTTCATCAAATCATTATCTTATATGGTTTTGAGGTTAATGCACTGATGACAGTGTACATCATAAGTTCAGTGGGAGTAAATTTATCTTCCTTGTGCTCTATGTCGATGACATACTATTGGCTAGCAACGATATATGCTTATTACATGAAACCAAGAGATTTCTAACTAAGAATTTTGAAATGAAAGATCTTGGGGATGCCTCTTTTGTATTAGGAATTATCATATACCGAGATCGCTCTAAGGGTGTCCCTGGGCTATCACAAAAGAGATATATTGAGAAGGTACTGGCTAGATTTGGCATGAAAGATTATACATAAACTGATACTCTCATTTCTAAGGGAAAGAAGTTTAGTCTCTGTTAATGCCCCAAGAATGAGACTGATAGTAAAGAAATGAAAAAACTTCCTTATGCTTCTGGTGTAGGGGGTCTTATGTATTCTCAAGTATGTACGCATCCAGATTTAGCGTATATAGTGGGTATTTTGGGCAGATATCTGAATAACCCTAGGATGGATCATTAGAAAGAAGCCAAACGGGGTATGAGGTAAAACACAGATAACAAAAGATTACATGTTCATGTATTAAAAGTCAGATAATTTTGAGATCATTGAGTATTTCAACATCGATCTTGTGGGTTGCCAAGTTACCAAAAGATCCACTTTTGGCTATATCTACGCGTTGTTTGGAGGTTCTGTTTCCTGGAGGAGTGCTAGGTAGTCACTCATTGCACCTTCCACTATGGCATTGGAGTTCATAGCTTGTTTTGAGGCAACAAATCATGCAATATGGCTGCACAATTTTATATCTGGGCTGCCAATTGTGGATAGTATTGAAAGACCGTGAGAGTATATTGTGATAATAAATCAACAATTCTATATTCAAATAACAACAGAAGCTCGTCAAAGTCTAAGTACATATAAATTAAGTTTCTTGTTGTTAAGGAAAGAGTTCAGAGTCAGATATTGTCTATCGAACATATAAGAACAAACTCCATGCTCGCGGATCTCCTGACTAAAGGCTTACCACTAAAGGTCTTTAATGGGCATACTACTCATATGGGTGTTGTTTTATTTGATGATATGTAGTTTTCGTGGGATTTTGTCCTTGTTATAATGTTCTTTTCTTCGACACTATTGAGATACTTTATGTATGTTTCAATTTTCTACGGAATAAAGTTTATGGCATTTTCATTTTATTGTTTACTCTGAATGTGTTGTCTTTTAATAATGGTATAACATAAGGTTTAAAAGACTAAGATTTGATCTCACTACAGAAAAAGTAAAGACCAATTGGAAATAGGCATGTCTGAGATCACATTGCATGTAATTTCCAGCTGTACATCCATACTTGATCATTGATGGATCAAGTTACTAAATAAATGTAACAAAGGTCGCTTTTGTCTCATACTGGTATAAGAGAAGGACTAGATTGATTCCAAAGACATTTTAAGAATATATAGCAAATATAGTGCGCACCTAAGGTTATCGAATATAATTGCCTTCGGAATTAATATGTAGCCAAGGTGGGAGATTGTTGGGATATTTTTAATATTATAATGTGGGCTTACATATTAAGTAGTAATTGTATTTAGGCTTCTATTCTGATTGGGCTAATTAAGTGATCTAATTAGTAGATCCTGATAAGACATTTAAAATGAGTATGGTCATTGTATTGTGTGGCTACTCGAGAGTCACTTAATGGTTACCCAAGAGTCACCTATTGGTTATTCAAGAGTCACCTAACAAGAATATATGAGGTTCTAATTAGATGTCAATATTAAAAAGGATTCCTGTGCCCAAGGCTAATGGAATCACATACTCTCCTCCTCATTTTCCATCATTGAGAGAGAATCCACATAGAGAGAGAGGGATTAGTCAGTGAAAGACCTTAACCCCCCAAATCTTATTCGCCACTATAAATTCAGGTACACAACTCTTACATTTTATATTATGTAATCTTGATAATGTAAGATGTTGATTGAGAATATATTAAGAATTTCTTCCCAACATTATGGCCCGATGATGCCACAAACTTAAGACCTAGATATCGACTACCGTCTATTTCTCCTTGTTGTGGATCGCCACTTGTGACTGATATTTTATTCAGATGAGCTTCATATTGGGTTGGAGGTTGGATTTCTCCAGAGTTTGGTAGATTTGGGCATTGGGAGTTTTCTAGAGATGAATATGGTTGTTTAGGTCTTAGGTTGGGTGCAGGGTTGTGTGTGTGAAGGGTTGTTCTGTTGAAGAATTTTTAATTATGCAGAAAATATGAACAGATGTTTGGATTTGAGACGTAATAGACTACTGTCCTTAAGGTGTTATTTGCCCCCACTCGTACAGAGTTTGCTAACGGGTCTAGGCAAATTACCTCCAAGATACAACAAATCCACGGGTTTATTCAAGTAGCAAACTTGAATAATAACCCACAGAACACTCTATGAAATCGGTAAGAAGAAATAATAGAGAGAAAGAGAATTTTCGGAATTAATTATGACAGGATTTTGCCTTCTATATATAGCCTCTTGTGGTGTCTGTTCATGAAGAGACACCACATCCAAAGGTCATTTAATCACGGCCCTTGGATATATAACTATATTTTTTAACGTTCCAGATTTGAACTAAAAATATGCGACTGTACGGATTAATACTTAACGAAGTGGCGCCAAAATCCGACGGTTCATATCCACTCGCGCCATAATTATGTGTCATTTATTATGGATTTAATCTGGACCGTTTGATCTTTTGACGTTGTCAAAAATCAAAGGCTCCTACTGCTCCTCGCGACGATGCGTACGTGCGAAGTTCAAAGTGTGCCTCTAAAGCGCCCTAAACGCCCAATCGCACTTTCGCACACGCGCGCGCGCGTGCGTGTGCGTGTGCGTGTGCGTGTGCGTGTGCGGATGGTGCAAAGCACCATCCTTGGACCTAAGGTGTACACTAGTAGCATACACTTCAATGCACACAATTAATCTCTTATGACACAAAAGCATTTATTAACCCACTAACTTTTTCACACTTTTCCAATGTGGGACTTTGGTTTTCCCACTTCCCTTTGTCTTTTCCTATTCCAATTAAGGATGGTTTTAACCTTTCATTTTATCTAACCATTAATACCCATTAATATTAAAATCATCCAACAATCCCCCACTAGATTTTAATATTAATGCAATTTCTTCTTGTGATATGCTCATGCATATAAGGAGGTATCTTTCGATTTAAACCTTCAGTTAGTCAATACATATCAAAGTTCTAATAAGACAATGGTGTGCCATGCATTAAACCTTGTCTTATTATTTAGAACCGGATATATATCACACATGAGATATTCCAATCTCTACGAGATGTTCAATATGTTTTTAGCACTATTATGGCCATGTGCACTATCTTGGCTTCATGAATATTAACAAGAATAAACCCAAAATCTTGCTAGAAGCGGCACCACTTCCTATATTCATATAGGTGAAGTTCTCTTGCATGTCTTTGCTACTTTAGACAACGAACTTCATTAAGAGTTAAACTCATCCTCTTGACGTAGCAATATCCACTGAACATCCTAGAAGGGACATGAAATTGAATAAATTTCAGTGCAAAACTAATCACTTATCAGTAACTTGTTATTACCCATTAAACTTTGGAATAGTGATAATGCTATTACATAGTTGGGTTACCATTACTGGTGACTATTGAAAAAATGGTTTTAGTCCCATTCCACTAGATGTGTCCTTTACCAAATCTCTCAAAAGTCCTTTGGTAAGAGGGTCAGCTAGATTCTTATTTGTTCGAACATATATAATATTAATAACTCCATAAGTTATTAATTGTTTGACATATTCATGCCTTAAACTTATGTGTCTAGATTTTCCATTATATACTTTGTTATACGCTCTAGACAATGTAGCTTCACTATCACAATATAAAGAAAGAGATGGCATTGGTTTTGGCCATAACTTTATGTCCAATAATAAATTTCTTAGCCACTCTGCTTCTTTTCCGGCTGCTGCCAGTGCTATAAACTCAGATTCCATTGTTGAATGTGTAATGCAAGTTTGTTTCTTGGATGCCCAAGATACCGCCCCACCCGCTAAGGTGAATATCCATCCAGATGTGGATTTATTATCACTTGCACTAGTTATCCAACTAGCATCAGAGTATCCTTCAAGAACTGCAGGAAAGTCATAATAAAATAGACCTAATTCTTGGGTCTTCTTGAGGTAACCAAAAATCCTCCCAATTGCTTTCCAATGATCCACACTTGGATTATTAGTGTATCTTGACATTTTACCTACTGCAAATGCAATATCTGGCCTTGTACAATGCATCGCATACATTAAACTTCCAATTGCACTAGCATATTCAAGTTGTGCAACTGCTCTGCCAAAATTTTCTAATAATTTTATACTAGAATCATATGGGGTATTTGCTTCTTTTATTTTCAAGTGATTAAATTTGTGAATAACTTTGTCAATGTAATGAGATTGGCATAATGCATAACCCCCACTATGTTTCTTAACCTTAATACCCAAGATGGTATCCACTTCATTAAGATCTTTCATCTTAAATTGTGAACTAAGATACTTCTTAGTTTCATATACGCCTCTCATGTTTGTACCAAAAATTAATAAGTCATCAACATATAGACAAATAATTACACCATAGTCATCGGTGAATTTAGAATAAATGCACTTATCAGCGTTGTTATGTTTGAAACCATTAGAAAGAATGATTGTATCAAACTTTTCATGCCACTGCTTTGGTGCTTGTTTCAACCCATAAAGTGACTTAATTAATTTACAAACTTTATGTTCATTTCCGGGCAAAACAAACCCTTCGGGTTGTTCCATATATACCTCTTCATCTAGGTCACCATTCAAAAATGCTGTTTTAACATCCATTTGATGCACAAATAGATTATAAATAGATGCAATTGCCATTAAAACACGTATGGATGTAATTCTAGCAACAGGTGCATAAGTATCGAAATAGTCAATCCCTTTTCTTTGTTTAAAACCTTTTGCTACCAATCTAGCCTTAAAGGTTTGAATAGAACCATCGGTATTGTATTTTCTTCTAAATACCCATTTACTACTAATAGGTTGTGATCCTTGTGGCAAGTCCACTAAAACCCATGTCTGATTTGATAAAATTGAATCCATCTCATCATTAATAGCTTCTTTCCAAAAAGAAGCATCTCTTGAAGTCATTGCTTCGTTAAAGGTTTTAGGATCTTCTTCTACGTTAAGTAAAATAGGAATTTTATTTAGAATATTATCTCTATCTCCTTCAACCAAAAAAGCTAAGGCTTGAGATGAAATAAAATCAGGGCCAAAAGATTTTTCTTTTCTAGCACGCTGACTTCTTCTAGGTTCTATTTCTGTTTCGGGTTCATTCCTCTTATTATTAATTGATGGTCTAGGAATCAACCTAGTGGATGTATCATGATTGGCATCTAATTCGACACATGAATCTTTATAAAATTTATTTTCAATAAATTCAACATCCCTTGATTCAATTACAACATTAGAATTTAAGTCCAACAACCTATATGCCTTAGAATTTTCCGCGTATCCTATGAAAACACTTTTAATTCCTCTTGCACCCAACTTTGAACTTTTAGGGTCATGAATTCTATAGAAAGCCAAACAACCCCAGACCCTTAGGTAGTCCAGATTTGGTTTTTGATTCTTCCATACCTCGTATGGAGAAACATGTGTTTTCATTGATGGAATTCTGTTGTGTAAATGACAAGCGGTGAGTAAAGCTTCTCCCCACAAATTGTTTGGTAAGTTTGAATTAATCAACATAGAATTGATCATATTAGTAAGAGTCCTATTCTTTCTTTCAGCCAAACCATTTTGTTGGGGAGTATAAGGGGCAGTTCTTTGATGTATTATTCCATGTTCTTCACAAAATGAGTCAAATTCATTTGGAAAATACTCTCCCCCTCTATCACTACGAAGAATTTTAATTTTCTTTTCCTTTTGGTTTTCAACTTCTACTTTATAACGTTTAAACATAGAAAAAGCTTCATCCTTATGTCTTATCAAATATACATATGTGAATTTTGAGCAATCATCAATGAATGTAATAAAATATCTTTTTCCGCCTCTAGTTAAAATACCATTATATTCACATATATCAAAATGAACTAATTCTAATAATTCAGCACTTCGTTCGACTTTAGGAAAAGGTCTTTTTGTTAATTTTGCTTGAATACAGATTTCACATTTTTCATGAGAAGTACTATCAAAAGTTATTAATTTATGTTTAGACATGTATTTCAATGATCTAAAATTTAAATGCGCTAATCTAGCATGCCAAACATCAAAAGACTCAACAATATAAGCAGAATTATTCATATTATTAATCAAAATACTGAGTTTGAACATTCCATCACAAGCATACCCTTTCCCAACAAATGCCCCATTCTTAGACAGAATTAACTTATCAGACTCAAAGACGGCTTTAATGCCGCTTTTACAAATCAAACTTGCAGACACTAGATTTTTTCGAATTTCTGGTACATGCAGAACATTTGTCAACGTCAACTTCTTTCCAGATGTGAATTGTAGTTCAACGTTTCCTTTTCCTAGAACTTTTGCAGAATTATGATTCCCCATTAAACCTCTTGACCGTCCTCTGCTTTTTCATATGCGGAATACAATGATTTATCATTGCAGACATGTATGGTAGCCCCAGAATCGAGCCACCAGTCAGAAGACTTCGTTATTGCCGCCATGTTTAGTTCGGTAATCATACCAATTTGCATGTCCGATACCATTGCGACAAGATCCTCGATCTTATTTTCCACCATATTTGCATTGTTTGTATTATTGGATTCAGTAGCATCTATCTTTCGTTTCTTGTTTCTGCAATCACGGGCATAGTGGCCATTTTTGCCACAATTGAAACAAGCCCCATTGGACTGTTTCTTATTGGAATTATTTTTCTTGAACTTCTTACCATTAGGTTTGAAGTTCTTATGATATTTCTTTCCTTCAACAAAGTTTACTTTGGTGGAATTATGAAAAACATTTGTTTGATCACGGGATCTGGTTTCTTCTTCAATTCTTAAATGTTTCTGTAACTCCTCCAAACTTATATCATCTTTCCTATGTAGGAGTTTCTTACGACAATCATTCCAACTTGGTGGTAATTTTGCAATAATTGCACCAACTTGAAACGACTCAGAAATTTCCACCTTTAATTCACGAAGCTTTGTGACAAGGATTTGCAACTCATGTACTTGATCTAAAACAGTTTGGTTATCACTTATTTTGAATTCGAAATATTTCAGAATTAAGAATTTATCCGTACCTTCTTTCTCTGTTTTGTATTTATATTCAAGAGCATTCCAGATTTCCCGCGGAGACTGCATAGAGTTGTAAAGATCATATAATCGATCAGACAGTGTATTCAGAATATGCCCACGACATACCAATTCGTCTTCTTCACGTTTCTTCCTTTGTTCTTTGACAGTTTCATTATCGTCTTCTTTTGGTTCCGGAATTGCTTCTAGTTTAGGATCCAGAACATATGCTATTTTCAAAACTGTGAGAAGGAAGAATAATTTTCCTTTCCAGCGAGTGAAATTTGTTCCATCAAAGCGGTCCAAATGCACATTGGGATTCAGAAACATATTCATATTCTTTTCTGCCTCCATAATAACACCTTAAGATTGTTGAAGAATTTTTAATTATGCAGAAAATATGAACAGATGTTTGGATTTGAGGCGTAATAGACTACTGTCCTTAAGGTGTTATTTGCCCCCACTCGTACAGAGTTTGCTAACGGGTCTAGGCAAATTACCTCCAAGATACAACAAATCCACGGGTTTATTCAAGTAGCAAACTTGAATAATAACCCACAGAACACTCTATGAAATTGGTAAGAAGAAATAATAGAGAGAAAGAGAATTTTCGGAATTAATTATGACAGGATTTTGCCTTCTATATATAGCCTCTTGTGGTGTCTGTTCATGAAGAGACACCACACCCAAAGGTCATTTAATCACGGCCCTTGGATATATAACTATATTTTTTAACGTTCCAGATTTGAACTAAAAAGATGCGACTGTACGGATTAATACTTAACGAAGTGGCGCCAAAATCCGACGGTTCAGATCCACTCGCGCCATAATTATGTGTCATTTATTATGGATTTAATCTGGACCGTTTGATCTTTTGACGTTGTCAAAAATCAAAGGCTCCTACTGCTCCTCGTGACGATGCGTACGTGCGAAGTGCAAAGTGCGCCTCTAAAGCGCCCAAAGCGCCCTAAACGCCCAATCGCACTTTCGCACATGCGCGCGCGCGCGCGTGTGCGTGTGCGTGTGCGGATGGTGCAAAGCACCATCCTTGGACCTAAAGTGTACACTAGTAGCATACACTTCAATGCACACAAGTAATCTCTTATGACACAAAAGCATTTATTAACCCACTAACTTTTTCACACTTTTCCAATGTGGGACTTTGGTTTTCCCACTTCCCTTTGTCTTTTCCTATTCCAATTAAGGATGGTTTTAACCTTTCATTTTCTCTAACCATTAATACCCATTAATATTAAAATCATCCAACAATACCCCACTAGATTTTAATATTAATGCAATTTCTTCTTGTGATATGCTCATGCATACAAGGAGGTATCTTTCGATTTAAACCTTCAGTTAGTGAATACATATCAAAGTTCTAATAAGACAATGGTGTGCCATGCATTAAACCTTGTCTTATTATTTAGAACCGGATATATATCACACATGAGATATTCCAATCTCTACGAGATGTTCAATATGTTTTTAGCACTATTATGGCCATGTGCACTATCTTGGCTTCATGAATATTAACAAGAATAAACCCAAAATCTTGCTAGAAGCGGCACCACTTCCTATATTCATATAGGTGAAGTTCTCTTGCATGTCTTTGCTACTTTAGACAACGAGCTTCATTAAGAGTTAAACTCATCCTCTTGACGTAGCAATATGCACTGAACATCCTAGAAGGGACATGAAATTGAATAAATTTCAGTGCAAAACTAATCACTTATCAGTAACTTGTTATTACCCATTAAACTTTGGAATAGTGGTAATGCTATTACATAGTTGGGTTACCATTACTGGTGACTATTGAAAAAATGGTTTTAGTCCCATTCCACTAGATGTGTCCTTTACCAAATCTCTGGAAAGTCCTTTGGTAAGAGGGTCAGCTAGATTCTTATTTGTTCGAACATATATAATATTAATAACTCCATAAGTTATTAATTGTTTGACATATTCATGCCTTAAACTTATGTGTCTAGATTTTCCATTATATACTTTGTTATACGCTCTAGACAATGTAGCTTCACTATCACAATATAAAGAAAGAGATGGCATTGGTTTTGGCCATAACTTTATGTCCAATAATAAATTTCTTAGCCACTCTGCTTCTTTTCCGGCTGCTGCCAGTGCTATAAACTCAGATTCCATTGTTGAATGTGTAATGCAAGTTTGTTTCTTGGATGCCCAAGATACCGCCCCACCCGCTAAGGTGAATATCCATCCAGATGTGGATTTATTATCACTTGCACTAGTTATCCAACTAGCATCAGAGTATCCTTCAAGAACTGCAGGAAAGTCATAATAAAATAGACCTAATTCTTTGGTCTTCTTGAGGTAACCAAAAATCCTCCCAATTGCTTTCCAATGATCCACACTTGGATTATTAGTGTATCTTGACATTTTACCTACTGCAAATGCAATATCTGGCCTTGTACAATGCATCGCATACATTAAACTTCCAATTGCACTAGCATATTCAAGTTGTGCAACTGCTCTGCCAAAATTTTCTAATAATTTTATACTAGAATCATATGGGGTATTTGCTTCTTTTATTTTCAAGTGATTAAATTTGTGAATAACTTTGTCAATGTAATGAGATTGGCATAATGCATAACCCCCACTATGTTTCTTAACCTTAATACCCAAGATGGTATCCACTTCATTAAGATCTTTCATCTTAAATTGTGAACTAAGATACTTCTTAGTTTCATATACACCTCTCATGTTTGTACCAAAAATTAATAAGTCATCAACATATAGACAAATAATTACACCATAGTCATCGGTGAATTTAGAATAAATGCACTTATCAGCGTTGTTATGTTTGAAACCATTAGAAAGAATGATTGTATCAAACTTTTCATGCCACTGCTTTGGTGCTTGTTTCAACCCATAAAGTGACTTAATTAATTTACAAACTTTATGTTCATTTCCGGGCAAAACAAACCCTTCGGGTTGTTCCATATATACCTCTTCATCTAGGTCACCATTCAAAAATGCTGTTTTAACATCCATTTGATGCACAAATAGATTATAAATAGATGCAATTGCCATTAAAACACGTATGGATGTAATTCTAGCAACAAGTGCATAAGTATCGAAATAGTCAATCCCTTTTCTTTGTTTAAAACCTTTTGCTACCAATCTAGCCTTAAAGGTTTGAATAGAACCATCGGTATTGTATTTTCTTCTAAATACCCATTTACTACTAATAGGTTGTGATCCTTGTGGCAAGTCCACTAAAACCCATGTCTGATTTGATAAAATTGAATCCATCTCATCATTAATAGCTTCTTTCCAAAAAGAAGCATCTCTTGAAGTCATTGCTTCGTTAAAGGTTTTAGGATCTTCTTCTACGTTAAGTAAAATAGGAATTTTATTTAGAATATTATCTCTATCTCCTTCAACCAAAAAAGCTAAGGCTTGAGATGAAATAAAATCAGGGCCAAAAGATTTTTCTTTTCTAGCACGCTGACTTCTTCTAGGTTCTATTTCTGTTTCGGGTTCATTGCTCTTATTATTAATTGATGGTCTAGGAATCAACCTAGTGGATGTATCATGATTGGCATCTAATTCGACACATGAATCTTTATAAAATTTATTTTCAATAAATTCAACATCCCTTGATTCAATTACAACATTAGAATTTAAGTCCAACAACCTATATGCCTTAGAATTTTCCGCGTATCCTATGAAAACACTTTTAATTCCTCTTGCACCCAACTTTGAACTTTTAGGGTCATGAATTCTATAGAAAGCCAAACAACCCCAGACCCTTAGGTAGTCCAGATTTGGTTTTCGATTCTTCCATACCTCGTATGGAGAAACATGTGTTTTCATTGATGGAATTCTGTTGTGTAAATGACAAGCGGTGAGTAAAGCTTCTCCCCACAAATTGTTTGGTAAGTTTGAATTAATCAACATAGAATTGATCATATTAGTAAGAGTCCTATTCTTTCTTTCAGCCAAACCATTTTGTTGGGGAGTATAAGGGGCAGTTCTTTGATGTATTATTCCATGTTCTTCACAAAATGAGTCAAATTCATTTGGAAAATACTCTCCCCCTCTATCACTACGAAGAATTTTAATTTTCTTTTCCTTTTGGTTTTCAACTTCTGCTTTATAACGTTTAAACATAGAAAAAGCTTCATCCTTATGTCTTATCAAATATACATATGTGAATTTTGAGCAATCATCAATGAATGTAATAAAATATCTTTTTCCGCCTCTAGTTAAAATACCATTATATTCACATATATCAGAATGAACTAATTCTAATAATTCAGCACTTCGTTCGACTTTAGGAAAAGGTCTTTTTGTTAATTTTGCTTGAATACAGATTTCACATTTTTCATGAGAAGTACTATCACAAGTTATTAATTTATGTTTAGACATGTATTTCAATGATCTAAAATTTAAATGCGCTAATCTAGCATGCCAAACATCAAAAGACTCAACAATATAAGCAGAATTATTCATATTATTAATCAAAATACTGAGTTTGAACATTCCATCACAAGCATACCCTTTCCCAACAAATGCCCCATTCTTAGACAGAATTAACTTATCAGACTCAAAGACGGCTTTAATGCCGCTTTTACAAATCAAACTTGCAGACACTAGATTTTTTCGAATTTCTGGTACATGCAGAACATTTGTCAACGTCAACTTCTTTCCAGATGTGAATTGTAGTTCAACGTTTCCTTTTCCTAGAACTTTGGCAGAATTATGATTCCCCATTAGAACCTCTTGACCGTCCTCTGCTTTTTCATATGCGGAATACAATGATTTATCATTGCAGACATGTATGGTAGCCCCAGAATCGAGCCACCAGTCAGAAGACTTCGTTATTGCCGCCATGTTTAGTTCGGTAATCATACCAATTTGCATGTCCGATACCATTGCGACAAGATCCTCGATCTTATTTTCCACCATATTTGCATTGTTTGTATTATTGGATTCAGTAGCATCTATCTTTCGTTTCTTGTTTCTGCAATCACGGGCATAGTGGCCATTTTTGCCACAATTGAAACAAGCCCCATTGGACTGTTTCTTATTGGAATTATTTTTCTTGAACTTCTTACCATTAGGTTTGAAGTTCTTATGATATTTCTTTCCTTCAACAAAGTTTAGTTTGGTGGAATTATGAGAAACATTTGTTTGATCACGGGATCTGGTTTCTTCTTCAATTCTTAAATGTTTCTGTAACTCCTCCAAACTTATATCATCTTTCCTATGTAGGAGTTTCTTACGACAATCATTCCAACTTGGTGGTAATTTTGCAATAATTGCACCAACTTGAAACGACTCAGAAATTTCCACCTTTAATTCACGAAGCTTTGTGACAAGGATTTGCAACTCATGTACTTGGTCTAAAACAGTTTGGTTATCACTTATTTTGAATTCGAAATATTTCAGAATTAAGAATTTATCCGTACCTTCTTTCTCTGTTTTGTATTTATATTCAAGAGCATTCCAGATTTCCCGCGGAGACTGCATAGAGTTGTAAAGATCATATAATCGATCAGACAGTGTATTCAGAATATGCCCACGACACACCAATTCATCTTCTTCACGTTTCTTCCTTTGTTCTTTGACAGTTTCATTATCGTCTTCTTTTGGTTCCGGAATTGCTTCTAGTTTAGGATCCAGAACATATGCTATTTTCAAAACTGTGAGAAGGAAGAATAATTTACCTTTCCAGCGAGTGAAATTTGTTCCATCAAAGCGGTCCAAATGCACATTGGGATTCAGAAACATATTCATATTCTTTTCTGCCTACATAATAACACCTTAAGATTGTTGAAGAATTTTTAATTATGCAGAAAATATGAACAGATGTTTGGATTTGAGGCGTAATAGACTATTGTCCTTAAGGTGTTATTTGCCCCCACTCGTACAGAGTTTGCTAACGGGTCTAGGCAAATTACCTCCAAGATACAACAAATCCACGGGTTTATTCAAGTAGCAAACTTGAATAATAACCCACAGAACACTCTATGAAATTGGTAAGAAGAAATAATAGAGAGAAAGAGAATTTTCGGAATTAATTATGACAGGATTTTGCCTTCTATATATAGCCTCTTGTGGTGTCTGTTCATGAAGATACACCACATCCAAAGGTCATTTAATCACGGCCCTTGGATATATAACTATATTTTTTAACGTTCCAGATTTGAACTAAAAAGATGCGACTGTACGGATTAATACTTAACGAAGTGGCGCCAAAATCCGACGGTTCATATCCACTCGCGCCATAATTATGTGTCATTTATTATGGATTAAATCTTGACCGTTTGATCTTTTGACGTTGTCAAAAATCAAAGGCTCCTACTGCTCCTCGCGACGATGCGTACGTGCGAAGTTCAAAGTGTGCCTCTAAAGTGCCCAAAGCGCCCTAAACGCCCAATCGCACTTTCGCACACGCGCGCGCGCGTGCGTGTGCGTGTGCGGATGGTGCAAAGCACCATCCTTGGACCTAAGGTGTACACTAGTAGCATACACTTCAATGCACACAAGTAATCTCTTATGACACAAAAGCATTTATTAACCCACTAACTTTTTCACACTTTTCCAATGTGGGACTTTGGTTTTCCCACTTCCCTTTGTCTTTTCCTATTCCAATTAAGGATGGTTTTAACCTTTCATTTTCTCTAACCATTAATACCCATTAATATTAAAATCATCCAACAATCCCCCACTAGATTTTAATATTAATGCAATTTCTTCTTGTGATATGCTCATGCATACAAGGAGGTATCTTTCGATTTAAACCTTCAGTTAGTGAATACATATCAAAGTTCTAATAAGGCAATGGTGTGCCATGCATTAAACCTTGTCTTATTATTTAGAACCGGATATATATCACACATGAGATATTCCAATCTCTATGAGATGTTCAATATGTTTTTAGCACTATTATGGCCATGTGCACTATCTTGGCTTCATGAATATTAACAAGAATAAACCCAAAATCTTGCTAGAAGCGGCACCACTTCCTATATTCATATAGGTGAAGTTCTCTTGCATGTCTTTGCTACTTTAGACAACGAGCTTCATTAAGAGTTAAACTCATCCTCTTGACGTAGCAATATGCACTGAACATCCTAGAAGGGACATGAAATTGAATAAATTTCAGTGCAAAACTAATCACTTATCAATAACTTGTTATTACCCATTAAACTTTGGAATAGTGGTAATGCTATTACATAGTTGGGTTACCATTACTGGTGACTATTGAAAAAATGGTTTTAGTCCCATTCCACTAGATGTGTCCTTTACCAAATCTCTGGAAAGTCCTTTGGTAAGAGGGTCAGCTAGATTCTTATTTGTTCGAACATATATAATATTAATAACTCCATAAGTTATTAATTGTTTGACATATTCATGCCTTAAACTTATGTGTCTAGATTTTCCATTATATACTTTGTTATACGCTCTAGACAATGTAGCTTCACTATCACAATATAAAGAAAGAGATGGCATTGGTTTTGGCCATAACTTTATGTCCAATAATAAATTTCTTAGCCACTCTGCTTCTTTTCCGGCTGCTGCCAGTGCTATAAACTCAGATTCCATTGTTGAATGTGTAATGCAAGTTTGTTTCTTGGATGCCCAAGATACCGCCCCACCCGCTAAGGTGAATATCCATCCAGATGTGGATTTATTATCACTTGCACTAGTTATCCAACTAGCATCAGAGTATCCTTCAAGAACTGCAGGAAAGTCATAATAAAATAGACCTAATTCTTTGGTCTTCTTGAGGTAACCAAAAATCCTCCCAATTGCTTTCCAATGATCCACACTTGGATTATTAGTGTATCTTGACATTTTACCTACTGCAAATGCAATATCTGGCCTTGTACAATGCATCGCATACATTAAACTTCCAATTGCACTAGCATATTCAAGTTGTGCAACTGCTCTGCCAGAATTTTCTAATAATTTTATACTAGAATCATATGGGGTATTTGCTTCTTTTATTTTCAAGTGATTAAATTTGTGAATAACTTTGTCAATGTAATGAGATTGGCATAATGCATAACCCCCACTATGTTTCTTAACCTTAATACCCAAGATGGTATCCACTTCATTAAGATCTTTCATCTTAAATTGTGAACTAAGATACTTCTTAGTTTCATATACACCTCTCATGTTTGTACCAAAAATTAATAAGTCATCAACATATAGACAAATAATTACACCATAGTCATCGGTGAATTTAGAATAAATGCACTTATCAGCGTTGTTATGTTTGAAACCATTAGAAAGAATGATTGTATCAAACTTTTCATGCCACTGCTTTGGTGCTTGTTTCAACCCATAAAGTGACTTAATTAATTTACAAACTTTATGTTCATTTCCGGGCAAAACAAACCCTTCGGGTTGTTCCATATATACCTCTTCATCTAGGTCACCATTCAAAAATGCTGTTTTAACATCCATTTGATGCACAAATAGATTATAAATAGATGCAATTGCCATTAAAACACGTATGGATGTAATTCTAGCAACAAGTGCATAAGTATCGAAATAGTCAATCCCTTTTCTTTGTTTAAAACCTTTTGCTACCAATCTAGCCTTAAAGGTTTGAATAGAACCATCGGTATTGTATTTTCTTCTAAATACCCATTTACTACTAATAGGTTGTGATCCTTGTGGCAAGTCCACTAAAACCCATGTCTGATTTGATAAAATTGAATCCATCTCATCATTAATAGCTTCTTTCCAAAAAGAAGCATCTCTTGAAGTCATTGCTTCGTTAAAGGTTTTAGGATCTTCTTCTACGTTAAGTAAAATAGGAATTTTATTTAGAATATTATCTCTATCTCCTTCAACCAAAAAAGCTAAGGCTTGAGATGAAATAAAATCAGGGCCAAAAGATTTTTCTTTTCTAGCACGCTGACTTCTTCTAGGTTCTATTTCTGTTTCGGGTTCATTGCTCTTATTATTAATTGATGGTCTAGGAATCAACCTAGTGGATGTATCATGATTGGCATCTAATTCGACACATGAATCTTTATAAAATTTATTTTCAATAAATTCAACATCCCTTGATTCAATTACAACATTAGAATTTAAGTCCAACAACCTATATGCCTTAGAATTTTCCGCGTATCCTATGAAAACACTTTTAATTCCTCTTGCACCCAACTTTGAACTTTTAGGGTCATGAATTCTATAGAAAGCCAAACAACCCCAGACCCTTAGGTAGTCCAGATTTGGTTTTTGATTCTTCCATACCTCGTATGGAGAAACATGTGTTTTCATTGATGGAATTCTGTTGTGTAAATGACAAGCGGTGAGTAAAGCTTCTCCCCACAAATTGTTTGGTAAGTTTGAATTAATCAACATAGAATTGATCATATTAGTAAGAGTCCTATTCTTTCTTTCAGCCAAACCATTTTGTTGGGGAGTATAAGGGGCAGTTCTTTGATGTATTATTCCATGTTCTTCACAAAATGAGTCAAATTCATTTGGAAAATACTCTCCCCCTCTATCACTACGAAGAATTTTAATTTTCTTTTCCTTTTGGTTTTCAACTTCTGCTTTATAACGTTTAAACATAGAAAAAGCTTCATCCTTATGTCTTATCAAATATACATATGTGAATTTTGAGCAATCATCAATGAATGTAATAAAATATCTTTTTCCGCCTCTAGTTAAAATACCATTATATTCACATATATCAGAATGAACTAATTCTAATAATTCAGCACTTCGTTCGACTTTAGGAAAAGGTCTTTTTGTTAATTTTGCTTGAATACAGATTTCACATTTTTCATGAGAAGTACTATCACAAGTTATTAATTTATGTTTAGACATGTATTTCAATGATCTAAAATTTAAATGCGCTAATCTAGCATGCCAAACATCAAAAGACTCAACAATATAAGCAGAATTATTCATATTATTAATCAAAATACTGAGTTTGAACATTCCATCACAAGCATACCCTTTCCCAACAAATGCCCCATTCTTAGACAGAATTAACTTATCAGACTCAAAGACGGCTTTAATGCCGCTTTTACAAATCAAACTTGCAGACACTAGATTTTTTCGAATTTCTGGTACATGCAGAACATTTTTCAACGTCAACTTCTTTCCAGATGTGAATTGTAGTTCAACGTTTCCTTTTCCTAGAACTTTGGCAGAATTATGATTCCCCATTAGAACCTCTTGACCGTCCTCTGCTTTTTCATATGCGGAATACAATGATTTATCATTGCAGACATGTATGGTAGCCCCAGAATCGAGCCACCAGTCAGAAAACTTCGTTATTGCCGCCATGTTTAGTTCGGTAATCATACCAATTTGCATGTCCGATACCATTGCGACAAGATCCTCGATCTTATTTTCCACCATATTTGCATTGTTTGTATTATTGGATTCAGTAGCATCTATCTTTCGTTTCTTGTTTCTGCAATCACGGGCATAGTGGCCATTTTTGCCACAATTGAAACAAGCCCCATTGGACTGTTTCTTATTGGAATTATTTTTCTTGAACTTCTTACCATTAGGTTTGAAGTTCTTATGATATTTCTTTCCTTCAACAAAGTTTACTTTGGTGGAATTATGAGAAACATTTGTTTGATCACGGGATCTGGTTTCTTCTTCAATTCTTAAATGTTTCTGTAACTCCTCCAAACTTATATCATCTTTCCTATGTAGGAGTTTCTTACGACAATCATTCCAACTTGGTGGTAATTTTGCAATAATTGCACCAACTTGAAACGACTCAGAAATTTCCACCTTTAATTCACGAAGCTTTGTGACAAGGATTTGCAACTCATGTACTTGGTCTAAAAAAGTTTGGTTATCACTTATTTTGAATTCGAAATATTTCAGAATTAAGAATTTATCTGTACCTTCTTTCTCTGTTTTGTATTTATATTCAAGAGCATTCCAGATTTCCCGCGGAGACTGCATAGAGTTGTAAAGATCATATAATCGATCAGACAGTGTATTCAGAATATGCCCACGACACACCAATTCGTCTTCTTCACGTTTCTTCCTTTGTTCTTTGACAGTTTCATTATCGTCTTCTTTTGGTTCCGGAATTGCTTCTAGTTTAGGATCCAGAACATATGCTATTTTCAAAACTGTGAGAAGGAAGAATAATTTACCTTTCCAGCGAGTGAAATTTGTTCCATCAAAGCGGTCCAAATGCACATTGGGATTCAGAAACATATTCATATTCTTTTCTGCCTACATAATAACACCTTAAGATTGTTGAAGAATTTTTAATTATGCAGAAAATATGAACAGATGTTTGGATTTGAGGCGTAATAGACTACTGTCCTTAAGGTGTTATTTGCCCCCACTCGTACAGAGTTTGCTAACGGGTCTAGGCAAATTACCTCCAAGATACAACAAATCCACGGGTTTATTCAAGTAGCAAACTTGAATAATAACCCACAGAACACTCTATGAAATTGGTAAGAAGAAATAATAGAGAGAAAGAGAATTTTCGGAATTAATTATGACAGGATTTTGCCTTCTATATATAGCCTCTTGTGGTGTCTGTTCATGAAGAGACACCACATCCAAAGGTCATTTAATCACGGCCCTCGGATATATAACTATATTTTTTAACGTTCCAGATTTGAACTAAAAAGATGCGACTGTACGGATTAATACTTAACGAAGTGGCGCCAAAATCCGACGGTTCAGATCCACTCGCGCCATAATTATGTGTCATTTATTATGGATTTAATCTGGACCGTTTGATCTTTTGACGTTGTCAAAAATCAAAGGCTCCTACATTTTTCCTCAATCGCCACAGATTGTGACATGGTAATGACTCCGGTGTTAAGATTTGCCCGGGTTCATGTTAAGGTTGGGGTCACAACCCCTTTGATGGATTCGTATGGTCAGACAGGGATTTGGGTTTGATTGTGTTCAGTGTTCCGTCACTTAACTGCTAAATTTTCTATGGCGAGTGTTACGATACTGCTATGTTTATTGAATATCCCAAATTGCAGTAATGTCTACGTGTAAGTTTTTTTATTTAGTTTTGTTTTGTTACGTTTGTTTATTGCTTAATATGTGTTTTGTATTTGGTTCGTGTAGGTGTGTTGGGTGGTTTCAGCTATTTGGTTTGTTATGTTGGGTGTAGTTGGTGCCTTGGGGGTCGTGTTACGAGCTATATTCAATATTCTTTATAATTCTCATGATTTTCGTAATACACTTACATTACACCAAAAAAAGACGCTCTGACATTAATACGTATACGCATGCTAAAAATTTCAGTTCTACTACGGTATTTAAGCACTACCACTGTCTAAATATGTCCTTCAAGTTGGGAATGTTCTCGTTGCGATATAAAATCTTATATGAAAATGAGCTTGATAAACAAGTTATATTTACATAAAATGTTTTTGAAGAAAACCAACATTTTGAAGAAAAACAACCCATATATGATATATATTATGTCCCCCTTTATATAACAGCCCATAAATTATATCTCTGATAAAATAACCCATGAATTCTGATAAAACAACCCATAAATTATGATTAAAACGCAAGCCCAAAAAGAGGACAACCCAAAACTTTTCCAAGCAATATGACAGGCCAAAACTTTCCCAAGCCCATATATTTAACCTAACCTTTAAAGTTTTAACCTAACCTTTTATGCAATACCATTCAGCACAACACAAAATAAAGTTGTCGAAATAGAGAATTTTTACTCTTTGAAAGAGGTATCTCTCTCTCTCCCAACCGTCTTTACTCTTTATTAGTTAATTTTATTCATGTTATGTTATAATGTTAATTAATTTTATTCTGAAATAATGATATAATGTTAATTAGTTTTATTCCGAAATAATGTTATAATGTTAATTAATTTTAGTTAGTTAATTAATCTTGAAATAATGTTAGTTAATTTTATTCATTGTAATTGTTAATTTTTATATGATATTGTAGTGTTCAATTAATATATGATAATTAACTTTTTTTAGGAAAAATGGCAAATTCCGATTGTTTTATTTTTGTGTTGTAGAAACAGGGGAAATCAAAGACTCTTGATTCATTTTTCAAGAGAAAATATGTTGAAAGTGAAAATGTCGGCGAGTCTCCGGTTTCCCCTGAGTTTAATGTTCAAAAAATGTGTTTTATATGTGGTGCAACTATTATATTTTGATGGTGAATATATAAGACATTATTGGAAAAAATGCTTATGGTTAATATATTTTTAGTGCTAAAATATTGCATAAAAGTGTAAATAACCCTAAAAAAAATCGCCCCGGCGCCTCCCGCCCCTGAACCTGGTAGATTGTGGGCCCCTGCAAAATAAATTCCTGGCTTCGCCCCTGTTTTGGATTGGATGTTCAAATATTTATCATGGTATCAGAGAAGGCTATACTTGTCCCAACGACCCAAATTCTCCATCAGCCAATATAAATATATCCACGTGTCAGGCCCAAGTGATATCACGCGTGAGGGCGTGTTGAGATATAAATTTTTACATAAAAAATTAATTCTTGTACTACAATATATAAGATCTTTTTAGTAGACAAAAATATTTTAGATAAATTGTGATTATCAAAAATTGATTGACAAAAAATATTTTAGAAAAAATTTGAATTATGATGCTCGATTAGAGACCCGATAAGTTCTTACGTGAATAAAAATATGAGGTTTAGTTTATGTATATAAACTAATATGAGCATATACCTTAAATACATAATATGCCACATATACGAAAGCACGAGTATAGGATGCACCATTTATAAATTTCATTTTAATCTATCTTGTAAGAAAAAAAATACATTTGGAGTTTTTCAATGCTTGCCAAATATAATAGATTATTATGACAAGAGAAAAGATATGTGTATTTTGATAGTAAGAATCAAATTATTGCATACAAATTTAAGAGGAAAAAAACACATAAATAAAATATAGCATGTCTTTAAATTTTTAAAAATTAAAATAATTAATTTTCCTCACAAAGTATATATTTGAATTTTAAATGTAATCTTGATAACTCAATATAATTTTAGAAGTTAACAAGGACGTGGAAGAAGTTATTTTCGTAATATTTTATGGTATCCCTAAAGGAATTATGCATGGTTGTTTTTGTGTGAGACTTGATGGAATTAACATTTAATTTGTTATTAGGTTTTTAGGTTTTAGACTTGTTTTCAAAGTTTTAGTGTGTAGTCATACTTTTATTTTTTTAAATGTAACAAGTCCATATCCACCTCTAACCATCCTATAAGCGACTCTAGTTGTACTTCTGATGGAAATGGGTTCATATTAGGGCATATTGGTCATTTTAATATTCATATTAGTTATTCTTTCATTTTAGTTCTTTTATTTCCTTTTAATCCCTTTAATTGATCTTCAAGTAAGTTTGGGACTAATTAGGTATATTTTTTTTTAATGATTGTCCTTTTTAGTCATTTATGTAATTACTTGTGGATCCTCTATTTTTTTAATATAAGAAATTCTTAGTTTCTCTCTCTAGACTTGGTATTTATTTTGTTTTGGGCCATTAACGTGTAGTTTATGTCAAATTGGTATCAGAATGGGTGTCGCTTCATCATTGATGTATTGGTGTATAGGTTATCAACAAATCGTACGTTACGTTAGTAATGGCTCAAAAGAAATTCAAACAACGACAAGAGAAGATTCAAGAATTGAGGAAAAGTGATCAAGAATTGAGAAAAATATCTCAAGAATTGAAACAAAAGTTTAAAGAATTGGCACAAAAATGACAACAACAATTAAATGCCCTCTTCCGACACCTCTCTTCCAAAATTTCACCACCTACCACTATGAACTATCAATTTTCGATGAAGAATTGTTATGGCATATCGACCTCGACTCGAGGGTGAGGAAGCACTGCTATCAAAATCCTAGATTAGAAAACCCTAACTAAAACCCTCTGATTGACAAAAATAGCTTATGTCAACCCATCCCCACGCTATCCCGATATCCTCCAACCAAGCCGCCACCCCAAGGCTTCTCTGGTCGTTCTTGCATTCCCCCAACCCCAGCCAGTTCTTTTTTCCAACCAAACCTGAGGCCAAAACCCGATGCTAGAACCACGAATAACCACCCGCCATCATTCCCTTTTGTTTGGCGCCGACAAGGGGAATTTCTAAGTAGATCCATACACCCTTATCTTGATGCTAAATAATTCTGATCTGGCACGTTAGAGAGTCAATGACTTTCGTCGAAGCTAGACGATCGGTGGTGTTAGAAAACGAGTCTGATCGATGGTCCGATGATGAGAGAAGAAGAACCGATGTTCAGTGGCAGTGGTGTACCCTTTCCACACCATGAACAACCATATTTTACGATGACAATAGATGCTCCAATTCCAGTAGAGAGATTCTTCCATTCCCGATGGTGTTCCAGCCACAAGCAGTTGTTGGGGTGACTGAGTTAAGTGGTGGGTTGCTAGGGTTTGGCTAGATGAAAAAGAGAAGAAAAAAATAGGCTAAGGTTTCTCCTAATGAATCAAATCTTTTAAGTGGGAGCTTGGGTTGCATATGTTTTTAGGAGAGTAGGCTGTAAAAGTGGGATTTTCTTAGCGTTGACCCAATTTTAAAAGACAAGTCACTTGGGTTGATGTGTAATAAGTCAAAAATTAATTTTATTGGGGTTAAAAAATGAGGGCAGACACTAATTTTTAATGTGATGAAAAATATTTTATTTGGATCCCAAAAATTTCAAAAATTTATTTTTTACCCCTAATAAGTCATAACAAACTATTTTGAAAATATTTGTTCATGTGGTATGGTTGGACATAATTTTGAAAAGCATTTTTGGCGCGATCCGGACTACTCAAATTTGTCATTTTAAGTTTGAGGATGAACTTTTTTTGAAGCCAAGAAGAGTGATGGAAATGGGTTCATATTAGGACATATTGGTCATTTTACTATTTCTTATTAGTTGTTCTTATTTTATATACTTTATTTTATTTTATTTTATTTTATTTTATTCCCTTTAATTGGTCTCCAAGCGTGTTTGAAACTAATTAGGTATATTTTTGTTAATGATTGTCCTTTTTGGCATTTAGATAACTATTTGGGTAGCAAATAATTTTCCCTATATAAATACCCTATGTACTCATTTGAGGAAATTCCTCCATTTTTTTAATATAATAAATTCTTAGTTTCTCTCTTTAGGGTTGGTGTTTATTTTGTTTTGAGCATTTGACGTGTAGTTTACGTCATCTTCATTTTTTTTGAGATGGATATTTGTTCTATTTTATTAAAACAAGACCAACAACTATAAAGCCAACAACTTGGGAATGGTTATGAATGAAATTTTGAAAATTGAACTAAATACTTGTGCTCCGGGTTGATATTTTCATACAAACATTTAGTGATAATGTTATTATTTTTTCAAGAAGACACTTTCATATGAAAAACATGGTATATTGGTTCACCATTCGTGGTCTTATTTCACATACTCACACAAGAAAACTCGTATATAGATGTAGATAGTATATTTTACACTCTATGCTAATTAACATGCATTCAGAATACTATCTAATTCAACTTTAACATACCAAGAACATTTTAGTAACACTTTCACTATAATTTTCTAAAAATGTAAAATTATTTCGAAGACTCTCCATAATTTGAAAATTTCTCTAGTTCAATTTTGCAAAGCTTCTTTCCAAATAAATCTTTATGTCCACAAGTTGCATCCATCTTTGCATCCATATTATACTCCTTAATTTTTTTTATAGATTGATGGCGACACTTTTATTCTGGTATGGCATTTTCCTCCATAAATATTAAAGTTTCGACATTTGTTCCATAAATATTTTGGTCATACTCAGTCACCATTTGGTTGTGGCACATGCTTTGAATTGAATATATTTCTAGAACGTGCTCCATAACATCTTCCAACCTCATTAGTCTCAAAGGTTTGCATACAACAAATACAACTCAATAAATTTCAAGAGTCGGATATTTTTGTCCGACTTCATAACAAACTTTTTTTGGCAAACAAAAAGAAGATTTATGATACAAGTAATATTTTACATGCTTGGTTTTTACTGGCCACTCTAGGTGTAGGATACCTACAGAAGTCCTAATATAGTAAATGAAAAAGAAAGTGTCGTATTTGTGAGAAAAACTTATTAAAAAAGAGTCATTAAATGAGAATGTTATCAATGAGTTTGCACAAGTGTTAGCTTCCTTGTTAAAAAAAAGTATAATATGGTGACATCAGTGGCAATCCTCAAATACCTCTCGGATCAGGGCCCAGTGGGTTGGGGCTATCTGCACCTTCCTATAAATCATATTGGGTATATTAGTATATATATTTATTTTGAATGAACTAAATAAGTTGCGGTAAGTGGCCTACTGTTAAGTTTATTAGGTTTGGTGCTTGAGGTCATGGGTTCAATCTCTGGGAGGTCTTTGGGGCTTTGGGCTTCTATTGAGTGCCCATAATTTTTACCCTTATATTAATTGGTTTTTAACTCTTTTTTTAAACCCGGTTTTAATTTTTGACTTAGTCTCCTATTCTAAGTAAACTACCCATTAGTGGAGATATTAGTGGGTTAGTTGGCTAAAACCTCTACCCACGTTTTTACCAAATTCTGTATATAACAAAGGCTACAACTTTAAAAAAGAACACAAAAAATTATATCTCTCTCACTTTCTCTGCAGAAATGTTATTAGCCTATTTTCTATGATAAATTTTATATTTATTATTAATTTGGGAGTGCTGGAGTATCATGAGAGTTCAAGATTCTGCATAGTTACTGGTAACAGAATTTGATTGCTGAATCCTGGAATGTGTTTGTTCAAGAGGCTGACAGTATCAATATCAGCGGTCAATTTCACCTTTAGGACTTTGTGTCAAACTCAAACCTCAATCGATAAGTTCTTTCAATTTTATCTATTTCGCAATTGGGTTATTTCGTTTATTTTGCATATAATATTTCCAACAATCTAAAGGTGAAATTATGTTGTTATTCTACAACCTGCTATGGAAAACCCTAATGCAAAATACTCTGAAAAACCTGAACTATTTAATGGAAATAATTTTAAGAGATGGCAAATGAAACTGCAATTTTACCTAACAATTCTTAAGGTAGTTGATTTGATTTCATCTAATAGACCTTCTATACCTGAAGAACTATTTGTTTGGAAACAAAGGGATTATATGTGTAGGAATTATATTTTGAATTGTCTCTGCCTTGAATTTTATGATATCTATTGGTCCCGTCCCACTGCTAAAGAATTATGGAACACTGGATAAAAAATATGCAACTGAAGATGCTGGGTCTAAAAAATTTGTGGTTGGAAATTTTTTGGATTTTAAAATGGAAGATAATAAATTTGTTGTGTCGCACTATAAGAACTACAAATTATTATTCTCGAAATTCTAGCCTAGGGTTATAACATATGTGACGAATTTCAAGTATCTTCTATAATTGAAAAATTGACACCTTCTTGGAAAGATTACAAAATGGTCTTAAACACAAGAAAAAAGAGATGACACTAGAAGATTTGATAGTTCGTTTGAGAATTGGGGAAGACAATAGGAATGCATAACTTAAGGAGAAAAATTTTGAATTTAGTTGTAAGGATAATTTGGTCGAGGGGAAATTGAAAGAGTTGGCGCTTGCGTTCAATTAAGAAATAATATAATAAATACCATTTTTAACCCAAATTAACCCTAAGCATGCAACTAGGTGTGATTGAAACAATATGAAATCATGCACAAGATATTCAACACACAAAGTTTAAGGAAAAATCCCCCACAGGGGCAAAACCATTTGTATATCACTATAATTTGTAAAAGACGGTTTACAATCGGATTACAATGAAATACATGTTGACTAAGAATTACCCTCAGGTATCGGATTCTGTAGTCGCGGCTGGATTATCCCTTTCCAGTAGGGTTGGCGGCTGGAACTATCCCTGTCCAGTAGGGCAGCAATGAAAAGGAAGAAGCTGTCCACTTCACAAGGTTGAACAGCAGCAATGGTGTTCTTGGGTTACCATAAGTGATTCACAAATGTATGGAATTTGTGTGAATCAAAGGTATGAATCAATGGACTCAAATACCATGAAGACTTAAGAGTTATGGAACTCAGAAAATCGTGTGTAAGTCTTAAGAAAACCAACTCCCCGATCGTGGTATAAATAAGAATTCATTTGCCCTAAAAATCTGCACACGATCTGTTCGTGGTTATCCAGGGCGGACCGGTCCGGGCCTTAGGCGGATCGGTCCGATGGCGGACCGGTTCTTTTATTTTGAGGCTGATTCGGTTCGCATTCGGTCCGGGGCTCACTGGTCTTAAACGAGCAAGGCGGATCGGTCCGGGTCTCAGCGGATCGGTCCGGCTAGGCGGATCGGTTCGATTTAATATCAGGCGGACCGGTCCGGCTGTCTGAATTTCTGAATTCTTCCTTTCTTTTGATCTTCGGATTTATTTGATGACGATGTGATCTTTTCAACTATCATTCTTGTAACGGCGTATGATATATCATATACATAATGAGGGACAAATTGTCCTTACAAATCTCCCCCTATGTCTATGCCGGAACAAACATAAAAAATTCGAATTATCATGTATGAAACAATGCCTATACAAATCTACCCTTCCATGAACCCAAAACTGAAAGAGGTACAAATGACTAAGGCTGCATCGTTTGTTCTTCGAATCTTCAGAAATCTCACCGCTTTTCTCATCAGGGTGTGCATCATGGGATTATCAAGGATGTACCTACACACATGAGACAAAGAAAATACCAAGTGACGTATCGAGTTTGAAATGAGATAAACATAAGCATATATATCCATTTAAGATGATATTCTAAGATATTCTTAGAATTTCAAAACTCCCCCATAATCAGATAATTCATTCTCCCCCTTTTTATGATGTCCCCAAATAGACAAATGAGAGAAATAAATCAAGCAATCAAGTACCTGGGTCACACAAGGCATAAAATCACACCATGAATGAACATAAAACAACCAAGTCGGTGATATAGTAAAAGAATGGGTGTGATCAAAATTCGATAGGAAAATCAAAGCATACAAACATGACATATGTGCACGATGAATATTGGATATTCCTAACGAATGAACTCAAATGCTTCCTTTGGTGTAAAAGATTGGAAATATACGGCATTGACTATATCAAATCTACAAATCAAAGCTCAAAGTGATTTCTACACCAATAACGTCCAAAATGATTTTCATGCTTTTTCAGGACTTTCAAGGAAGTGCAAACCCGTTTTTCAATTTCCAACCAAACTCCCTCAGATTTATATTTTGAATAGAGGTATACTAAATTCTCAAACTTTGGAGAATTGATGGTGAAACTTAAATGGCCCATATATGGCATGTATAGCTTTTTATTGCCTTTTCAATTTTTTCGGGCTCTTTTAACCTCTTAGGACCTCGGATATTACAATTCCTCCATTTTTTAGGTCCTTTTTAACGGTGGCTTTTGCGCAAAGGATAAAAATCAACTTTCGCAGCCCCTCCCCGTTATGCAAATTATCACACAGTCTCACCAAAACGGTTTTTACATGCAATCCAATCTTGTCAAGTTTTATCGCATTTTATACATTGTATAGACAGGATTGAGATGGAAACACTCAAGCCAACATGAGATTGACAAGCGCAACAATAAAATATAGCCGTGCATGTGTGCAATAAAGGATATAGGAGTCAAGCATGTAGGAAATATCACTAATTACATCTCAAGGACTCCAATCAATGTTAATCACATGGATGAAATGATGTAGCCTCTCAAATCTCTATCAAACAGTCACATGGATATATGGAATGAAGTTGTGACTTGGCAATCTTAAATGCTCATCCATAAAAGCAAATCTCTTTTTGGTCTTTTTCAAAAATTTTATCAAAATAAAATCTTTTTGTGCTTTTCTCAAAATTTTTCAAAAAAGAAAATCTTTTTGTATTTTTCTAAGAATAATAAAAAATACATAAAAGTTGTACAACAAAGAATAGTACATATAAACAGACTAGCAATAGGAAGCATATGATATGATCATGAAGAAGCATCCTATTCTAGACATAAACCAACCCCTCAGTCAACTGTGCAAATCCCTAAAGATTTCCTAAGACTCTCAAATCTAAGGGCATCTAAAGGTTTCGTGAAAATATCGGCTAACTGACGGTCGGTAGGAACAAAACTCAGGGTTACGACCTTCTCCTCAACTAACTGACGTATAAAGTGCTCGCGTAACCTGATGTGCTTTGTGCGCGAATGTTGGACAGGATTGCGGGATATGTGTATCGCGCTCGTGTTATCACAAGAAATGAACATGGTGTCCTGTGAAATCCCATAATCCTCCAACATTTGCTTCATCCACATGAGTTGCGTGCAACAACTCCCGGCGGCGATGTACTCAGCCTCCGCAGTGGACAAAGAGATGGAGTTTGCTTCTTGCTCAACCAAGAGACAAGAGCAGAACCAAAGTGAAAACACCCACCCGAAGTGCTCTTACATCCATCTACGTCCCCGGCCCAATCGGCATTCGAATAGGCGGACAAACGGTCATCGGTATCAAAGGAATACCAAATACCGTATGAGAGAGTCCCACTCACGTATTTGATAATACGTTTTAGGGCAAGTAAGTGTGACTCTTTAGGAGACGCCTGATAACGCGCACAGACTTCAACACTAAGGGCAATGTCGGGACGACTAGCAGTCAAGTAGAGAAGACTGCGTATCATACTTCGATACAAGGTTTGCTCTACGTCCTTGCCTGAAGTGTCCTTACTAAGCTTGGTAGAAGTACTCATAGGTGTACGTGCATGCTTAGCGGAGTCTAAACCAAATTTCTTCACTAGGTCTCTAGCATACTTGGATTGGGAGATGAACATCACATCCTCTAGCTGACGAACCTGGAGACTAAGGAAGAATGTAAGCTCACCAACCATGCTCATCTCAAACTCACTTTTCATCTCCTCCTCAAAGTGATGAGCATGCTGGGAGCATGTGGATCCAAAGACTATGTCGTCCACATAGACCTGGGCAACCAAAATAGCACCGTCATCTCTCCTGACGAACAACGTCATATCTACTCCCCCTCTCTTGAAGCCACGAGCTAAGAGATAGGAAGTAAGCCTCTCGTACCAAGCACGGGGTGCTTGCTTCAAACCATACAAGGCTTTCCTCAGATAGTAGACATGCTCAGGGTGCTGAGGGTCTTCAAACCCTTTTGGTTGTTCCACATAAACCTCCTCCTGTAGAATGCCATTCAGAAAGGCACTCTTGACATCCATCTGATAAACCTTGAAGTGCAGATGACATGCGATGGCGAGTACAATACGGACGGACTCAAGCCTCGCAACAGGAGAAAATGTCTCCCCAAAGTCTACACCCTCTATCTGTGTGTAGCCTTGAGCGACCAACCTAGCCTTATTTCTGATTATGGTACCATTTTCATCCATTTTGTTCTTGAAAATCCACCGGGTACCAATAACATTAGTATCACTAGGTCGGGGGACAAGTTCCCAGACATTGTTCTTCTTAAACTGAAGCAACTCATCCTGCATAGCAGATATCCAGTGTTCATCTTTGAGAGCTTCTTTGTGGTTCTTGGGCTCGACTTTGGACGTGTAGCAATGATGACTAACAACGTTCTCTAGTTGAGCACGAGTCTTGACCCCTAGAGTGGGATCGCCAACAATGGCTGAAGGATCATGACTCTTGCGAACCCAAGCAGGTGTGTCCCCTAACACAGGATTAGGGTCCACAGAGTGTGAGAGAGGAACAGGTAAATCACTGTCAGAACAATCCTCATTCTCACACTGAAGATTAGGATCAATAACCGTTGAAGGTTCGTCATCTTGCACGGTGACGTTTATTGATTCCATAATCTTAGAGCTCTTCAGGTTAAAAACCCGGTACGCTCTACTGTTCGATGAATATCCTAGAAATATTCCCTCGTCGCTCCGGGAGTCGAACTTTCCTAATTGCTCTCTATCCCGTAGGATGTAGCATTTACTCCCAAAAACACGGAAATATGCTAGGTTGGGCTTCTTGCCAGTCCACAACTCATAAGGAGTGTGAAGTGTGTGTGGACGCAGATACACCCTATTCACCGTATGGCATGCAGTAGACACTGCCTCTGCCCAAAATCTTCTAGAAACTTTACGACCTAGAAGCATAGATCTATCCATCTCTTGGATCGTTCTATTCTTTCTCTCAACAATCCCATTTTGCTGAGGAGTTCTCACATCAGAAAACTCATGTTTGATCCAAAGGCTATCACAGTACAGATCCACCTTTGCTTCCTTAAATTCAGTGTCGTTGTCACTACGTATTCTGTTAATAGTGACCCCGTGTTGATTTTTCAGGACACGGCACTTGGTCGTTAAAAATTCTACAGCATCAGATTTCTCTCTTAGAAAACCTACAATAGAGTATCTAGAGAAATCGTCTACCATCACGAGAATGTATCTCTTACCACCTAGACTCTCCATGCGAGTAGGACCCATAAGATCCATGTGAATCAACTCAAGAGCACGGTAGGTGGTAATGGAATTCAACTTCCTATGAGGACTACGGATTTGTTTTCCCAACTGACAGGGTCCACAAATCATGGAAGTTGGCTTTCCAAGAGATGGTAAGCCACGTACTAGGTCCTTTTTGACTAAACGAGTTAAGTCTCTAACGTTCATATGACCTAGACGTTGGTGCCACAGATCCATAGGAGTGATCGTGGCGCTGTTGCAGACAAGTGAGGATGTGGGCTCAGTCCCATAGCAGTTATCCTCTGTCCTCACCCCTTGCACTAAAAGTTTACCGGCTTGATTATAGACCTTACAAGCTTTCCGGTCAAACTTCACTGCAAAGTCATCGTCGCACAGCTGGATGATGCTAAGAAGGTTTGCTTTCAAACCTTTGACGTACAGCACGTTCTCTAGCTTTGGAAATCCTAGTAACTCTACTGTACCTCGTCCAACTATGCTAGATTTGCTACCATCTCCAAAGGTGACTCTCCCATCATTATAATCCTCAAGATGGGTAAAATATGAGACATCACCTGTCATGTGTCTGGAGCATCCACTATCAAAATACCACTGTGAGGTATTATGTGCTTTGAGAGCGACATGGACAACAAGGGCCTTTTTCTCTTTCTTAGGAACCCAAGAGTAGGTACCTTTTTGTATTCCCTTGTTGTTGTTGGTTTTAGCCGGAATGCGGGGCGCATTCATTAATGGTAAGGTCATCCGTCGGAATTCCTCCATCAAACTCTATGACGTGGCGGTTAGAAACTCAACACGCTCTCTCAGACTGGCAAACTCATCAGTCTGATGTGGTGGAGCAAACGTACGTCGTGTCCGACCCAACTTATAGCAATTATCCCTAAGGTGTCCGTTTCTTTTGCAATGGGAGCAAAAGGGCACATTATTAGGAGGACCTTGGTTTGTTTTTCTTGGTCGAACTCTCCTTCTTGGGTTTTTATGACAGCCATAAGGAGTCGTAGTAAACTCAGGAATTGGTCCGGGTGCAATTTGGGACGTGGAGGCACCATCAAAACCTATTCCTTGCCTGTCACCAAAACCTAAAGCGGGACCGAGGAGCATCTTTCCCATCTTCCCAGAATTGTCCTCGGTTTGTAATTTGACTTTCCTAGCTCTCTCAAGGTCATGAGTAAGCTGAGCAACAAGGGCTTCAAGTTTCTTCCGAGTCTCCAGGGAGGAATGGAGCTCACTCGTAAGACTAGCCACTTGTTTAGTCAAGTCCGCTTTTTCTTTCTCAAAACTGCTCTCTCTCTCTCTAAGCAAATTCTCTTTACTAACCCAGGCAGACTCTCTCTCTCTCATGGCGGTGCAGGTGGAGGACTCTCTCTCTCTCGTCTCTTCTAACTCTTCTTCTAACGCGGTGATTCCAAGAACTAACGCCTTGTTACGTTTTTTAGTTTTGAAAGACTCATTATATAACTCGGCATAGGCGCGTTGAAGGTTACTCTCGTCCTCACTACCTTCCTCCTCTCCCTCACTCTCTTCGCTCTCGCTGTCGAGGTGTCCTTGTGAAGTAGCATCCTCATCGTCGTGAGATTCACTAGGAGTACTCACATGACTAGCCATGAACGCGGTGAAGTTACGCTCATGCGGTGACTCATCTCCCGAGTCCACCGACTCGACCTCACTGTCGTCACTAAAGGTAGCATTTAGGACAGCTTTACCCTTTTCCCTATTCAGACGAGTGGCACACTCAAACGCTCTGTGTCCCTTACCGTCGCACTCAAAACACCTCTCACTGTCTTTAGGGGGTTCTTTGAAATCTTTCTTTTCAAACTTATTTTTCTGAAAATTCTTTTTATCTTTGAAGTTTCCACCCTTTTTAAATTTCAGAATTTTCTTGAAGTTTTTAGCAAATAATGCCAAATCATCTAAGTCAAACTCACATTCAGAATCAGAATTTTCTATCTTTCTAGATGACTCGACTTTCTTTCTTGCTGACCCCTCACTTTTTCTCTCTTGGGCTTTAAGGGCAATTCCCTTATCTTTTGGCTTGGCAGATTTAGGAAACATGTCTATTTCATAAGTTTGTAAATCTCCTACCAGTTCTTCCAATTTTAGAGTATTTAAATTACCCAAGGAATTTAGCACAGTGACTTTAGGTATAAAACGCTTGGGAAGGGAACGAAGAATCTTTTTAACAACTCTAGCATTAGGAATATGTTCAGCAAGATTATAGCTATTATTAACAATGTCAGAAAGCCTAGCATAGAATTCATCAAAACATTCATTTTCATGCATGGTGATGGTTTCAAATTGAGTTGTTAAATTTTGCAATTTTGACTCTTTAACAGAATTTGTTCCTTCATGGGTAAGTTGCAAAACATCCCATGCTTCTTTTGACGTGGTGTACGTCGTTATGCGTTTGAACTCATCAGGTGGGACAGACCCAGAAATAGCACTTAGACCCTTAGAATTAAAAGATGACCATTTAAATTCTTAATCAGTCCAAGTAATGTCAGGTTTCAAGTTGGTCACATTATCAACAGTCACAGTGGGAGGAGTCCACCCTCGTTCAACCAAAATCCAGACACGTTCATCAATGGCTTTTAAAGCCGACCTCATACGGGCTTTCCAATAAGCATAATTTGACCCGTCAAAAATAGGCATTTTATAATATGACTTCTCCATATGAACACGCTCTTTTCAAAAATCAATTTATTTCAAAAATTGATATCTTTAGAAAAATTTTGCGGAAGTTAGGAATACGCAACAAGATAGCGTAACCTGCTCTGATACCAATTTGAAAGAGTTGGCGCTTGCGTTTAATTAAGAAATAATATAATAAATACCATTTTTAACCCAAATTAACCCTAAGCATGCAACTAGGTGTGATTGAAACAATATGAAATCATGCACAAGATATTCAACACACAAAGTTTAAGGAAAAATCCCCCACAGGGGCAAAACCATTTGTATATCACTATAATTTGTAAAAGACGGTTTACAATCGGATTACAATGAAATACAGGTTGACTAAGAATTACCCCCAGGTATCAGATTCTGTAGTCGCGGTTGGATTATCCCTTTCCAGTACGGTTGGCGGCTGGAACTATCCCTGTCCAGTATGGCAGCAATGAAGAGGAAGAAGCGGTCCACTTCACAAGGTTGAACAGCAGCAATGGTGTTCTTGGGTTACCAAAAGTGATTCACAAATGTATGGAATTTGTGTGAATCAAAGGTATGAATCAATGGACTCAAATACCATGAAGACTTAAGAGTTATGGAAGTCAGAAAATCGTGTGTAAGTCTTAAGAAAACCAACTCCCCGATCGTGGTATAAATAAGAATTCATTTGCCCTAAAAATCTGCACACGATCTGTTCGTGGTTATCCAGGGCGGACCGGTCCGGGCCTTAGGCGGATCGGTCCGATGGCGGACCGGTTCTTTTATTTTGAGGCTGATTCGGTTCACATTCGGTCCGGGGCTCAGTGGTCTTAAACGAGCAAGGCGGATCGGTCCGGGTCTCAGCGGATCGGTCCGTCTAGGCGGATCGGTTCGATTTAATATCAGGCGGACCGGTCCGGCTGTCTGAATTTCTGAATTCTTCCTTTCTTTTGATCTTCGAATTTTTTTGATGACGATGTGATCTTTTCAACTATCATTCTTGTAACGGCGTATGACATATCATATACATAATGATGGACAAATTGTCCTTACAGAAATCAAATGGAAACAAAAAACAGAACCAGTTCAAGCCTAACCATTTAAACCAGAAACATGGACACCATAAACCAAACCAGAATTCGAGGTCCAACCATAAATTCAAATATAATGATCAGAATAAAAATTCTAAACCTTAGTTTAAATCTAAACCTGCTAGTCAATGTTATGTGTGTGGAAAACCAGGTCATTATGCTGAAGATTGCAAGTTTAGAAAGAGTCAGAATGTAAAGCCTCAAGCAAATGTAACTGAGGAGGCTAACTTGTCTGTTGTGGTAACCGAGGCAAACATTGTGAGTAACATGACAGACTGGTGGCTTGATTCTGGCGCTACCAAACATATTTATGGCACAAGGTACCTTCACTGCTGTGGGTGAGGGTAAACGTCTGTACATGGAAAACTCCTCTTTGTCTAAGGTTGAGGGGAATGGAACTATAGTTTTAAATTTCACTTCAGGAAATGTTCTTACCTTGAAAGATGTTTTATATGTATCTGAGGTTAGGAAAAATCTGGTGTCCAGTTTTATCTTAGTTAAGAAGGGTTTTAAAATTGTTCTAGAGAGTGATAAGGTAGTTGTGACTAAGGGAGGTGCTTTTGTGGGGAAAAGTTATGTTCATGAGGGTGTTTTCAAACTAAATGTAATCGTGGCTGATAATAATAAAACATCTACTTCTTCTACTTATTTGATTGACTCTTGTGATATGTGGCATTTTAAACTTGGTCATGTAAATAAGGCATCCATTACAAAATTAATGTTTTTGGGAAACATACCAAAATCTGATATTTCTTCCAACTCTAAATGTGAAATATGTGTTGAATCAAAATATGCTAAAAAACCTTTTCCGAGTGTCGAAAGAAGTTCAACTATTTTAAGTTTAATACATTATGATCTTTGTGATTTAAAAGGTTTTGTGACACGTGGTGGAAATAAATACTTCGTTACTTTTATTGATGATTACTCTCATTACTATTATATTTATCTCCTTACGAGTAAAGACGAGAGTTTCTCAAAATTTATTTCCTATAAATTAGAAGTTGAAAAACAATTGGAAAAATTCATTAAAAAATTAAGATCCGTTAGGGGAGGAGAATACATGGGTGATCTTGATAAATATTGTAAAGAAAATGGGATAATCCATCAAGTTACTCCTCCTTATTCACCCCAATCTAATGGTGTGGATGAAAGGAAGAACATAACTCTTAAGGATAATGTAAATTCTATGTTAAGCACTTTGGGATTACCTTATAATTTGTAAGGTGAGGCACTTCTTATGGCTTGTTATATTCTTAATAAAATACCTTTTAAGAATAATGATAAAACTCCTTATGAAATGTAGAAAAATAAAAAACTTTCTTATAAACACCTTAAAGTGTGGAGGTGTCTTGCTAAGGTTTCAATATCACTACCTAAGAGAACTAAACTTGGCCTAAATACTGTTGATTGTGTTTTTATAGATTATGCTAAAAACAGTAATGCATATTGGTTTCTTGTAATTGATTCTAAAAATCAATATATAGATAAAAACACTATGTTTGGGTTAAGAGATGCTGAATTTTATGAGGACGAATTTCCTTTTAAAGTGATAAGTGAGGGAACTAGTAGTTTTGTTCCAGTGGGTCCTAGTGTTAAAAATGAATCTTCGAATTCAGCAGAATTTGAAATTACAAAAAGTAAAAGACCTAGGATAGCTACTTCTTTTGGTCCTGAATTTTTAACATACTTAATGGAAAATGATCCCGTCACTTTTAGTGAGGCAATGTCCTCACCCGATTCTATTTTTGGGAAAGAATCTATAAATAGTGAATATGATTCCATTATTTCTAACTACACTTGGGAGTTAGTTGACTTGCCTAAAGGATGTAAAACTATTGGATGCAAATGGATTTTTAAAAAGAAATTAAAAGCTGATGGTTTTACTGATAAATTTAAGGTAATATTGGTGGCTAAAGGCTATAGGCAAAATGAATGAATTGATTTCTTTGACACTTACTCTCCTGTTACTAGAATTACATCTATTATGCTATAAATTGCTATTGCTTCATTACATAATCTGATAATTCATCAAATGGATGTTAAAACGACTTTTTTGAATGGAGATCTTGAAGAACAAATTTATATGGATCCACCCGAGGGATTTGTAGTCCAAGACCTAGATAAAAAAAAGTGTGTAGACTTAAAAAAATCTTTATATGGACTAAAACAAGCTCCTAAGCAATGGCATGAAAAATTTGATCAAGTAATGATCTCTAATAGTTTTAACATTAATAAAGCGGATAAATGTATTTATAGCAAATTCAAGGATAATTCTGGTGTGATTACTTGCTTATATGTGGATGATATGCTTATTTTTGGAACTGATATGGATGTAGTTAATAAAACTAAAAATTTCCTTAATAAGCAATTTGATATGAAAGATTTGAGTGTTGCTGATGTTATACATGTTATTAAAATCATTAAAAATTCTGAAGGAATTGTTTTAACCCAATCTCATTATGTAGAGAAAGTTCTTAGAAAATTTGAACAATTTAATTGTATTCCTGCTAAAACACCTTATGACCCTAGTTGTCACTTAAGAAAACATTCGGGTCCTGGTGTATCATCGTTAGAATATTCTATAGTTATTAGTAGTCTCATATATCTTATGAACTGCACTAGACCTAATATTCCATATGCGGTGGGTAGACTTAGTAGATATATATAGAATCCTAATAATGAATATTGGGATGCTTTGATTAGAGTTTTGAGATATCTAAAATACACAATAAATTGTGGTATTCATTATGTTAGATATCCTGCTGTAATTGAAGGTTTTTGTGATGCTAATTGACTTTCTGATAATGATGAATGTAAGTATACGAGTGGCTATATTTTTGCCTTGGCAGGAGGCGCTATATCTTGGAAATCTTCCAAGCAAACGTGCATAGCTAGATCCTCCATGGAGTATGAGTCCACAGCGTTGGATAAAGCAATCAAATAGACTGAATGGTTAAGGAATTTCATATTACACATCCATTTGTGGCCAAAACCAGTTCCAGCTTTGTCCATTCACTGTGATAGTCAAGCAACGATCGCAGGAGCACATAATAACTCCTACAACGGAAAGTCTAGACATATCAGGAGAAGACACAACACATTGAGATACCTATTGAAAGATGGAGTTATAACAATAGACTATGTGAAGTCAAAGGAAAACCTGACAGATCCATTGACTAAAGGGCTAGCTAGAGAGATAGTTTATAAAACATCGAGGGGAATGGGACTAAAGCCTATTAATATTTAAATCACCTATAAGGGGAACCCAACCCATATACCTGGAGATCCCAAGATCTGGGTTCAATGGGATAGTAAAGTTATACAAGTGAATTTTGGAGGTACTAACTTAAGTTTTACATAAAACCCATTCCTATGATGTAGTACCTATGTATCGATAGAGGATAAGATTTAACCTCTTAACGCTTTCTATAGTTGTTATTCAGTGGGCTGTGAGATACAGTACAATCTTGATAGAAGCACCTATATGAGTGTGGTAGTGGGGCAATTCAGGCTGATTCTCTAGAGCACTCAAGAAACCTGGGCATGCTCAAGCCTGAAACGAGCACAACCGTGGGAACTCGATGATGATTTTGGGAGTCAAGTGTGTATTATATTGACTTAAGTTTACAACAATGGTGAAATAGTTCAAGCCATTAGTTCACTATCAACTTGTAAACTCAATAGATCAACACAAAGAAAAGGTTCAAGTCAAATGACACCTTCGCCTTTTACGTCACTCCTAATGATACTTCAGAGCGTCTTTATATATTTATTTATTTATTTCATGTGGGGAATTATTGGGTATATTAGTATATATATTTATTTTTGAATTAACTAAATAAGTTGGGGTAAGTGTCCTAGTGGTAAGTTTATGGGGTTTGGTGCTTGAGGTCATGGGTTCAATCCCTAGGAGGCACACTAAACATTAATAGTCTTTGATTGGGCCTTGGGCGATGGGGTCTTTGGGGTTTTGGGCTTCTCTTGAGTGCCCACAATTTTTACCCTTTTATTAATTGGTTTTTAACTCTTTTTTAAAACCCGTTTTTAATTTTTTACTTAGTCTCCTATTCTAAGTAAACTACTCGTTAGTGGAGATATTAGTGGGTTAGTTGGATAAAACCTCTACCCACGTTTTTTACCAAATTCTGTATATAACAAAGGCTATAGCTTTGAAAAAGAACACAGAAAAATTACATCTCTCTCACTTTCTCTGCAAAAATATTATTAGCCTATTTTGTACAATAAATTTTATATTTATTATTAATTTGGGAGTGCTGGAGTATCATGAGAGTTCAAGATTCTGCATAGTTGCTGGTGACAGAATCTGATCGTTGAATCTAGGGAGGTGTTTGTTCAAGAGGCTGACAGCATCAATATCAGCGGGCAATTTCACCTTTAGGACTTTGTGTTAAACACAAACCTCGATCGATAAGTTCTTTCAATTTTAGCTATTTCGTATTTGGGTTATTTAGTTTATTTTGCATATAATATTTCCAACACATATTAACAGCGAGAAAGGAACTGTTTCAATTTCAATATTTTGGTAACCTTATGTAATAGCTAGTTGAAGACGGCTTTTGAAGACGGCTTATGTAATTTTATCTTTCATCAGTGAAGTTGTGCACCCAATATTTTTTATAAAACAAACCATGAATTATACCAAGTGATTTATTATAATACCTCCCATTGATACTTATCTCGTTACATATGAACATTCTCTATCGGTATTTAGCTTGTCAAAATTTTGAGGCTGTTTAGTCCATTGTGTTAAAAAAGTTAATTTTTTTATAAATATATGGAGATTTATTGAGATGGGCAGTTTTAAATTGAGAACATTTAGGTGAAGGGTTCATTTAAAAGTTATAGCATTTATTGGCGTGTTTTTAAAAATAATATTATTACGTATTTTCCGAAAGCCAAATGGTAAATGGAGGAAGAAGTTCATTTAAACAGTGAGTATTGTTGATTGAAATGTTTGTTAAGGATGTTAACAGTTTAACTGGATTCAAAGGCGAGAGGTAGTGGATTGTACGAAGATGAAAAAAAGTTGGGCATTCAGTATAGATGTGATAGTTATCTTCGGTGACAAACATAACGAACATAAAGGTGATGGAAGTTTATGGAAGTGAAAAAGCACATTTGTCATAGGTAAAGCTCCGTGAGTTAAAAACCAAAGAAACTATTTGAGCTTTGGGGGTCATTTTAGTTTCCGAATATTAATCCAATGGAGATGTGGGATGTGTGACATGGTATTATTGTGATTAAGCCAATTATAAGTGGATTTAATATTAAATTTACCTTGCGGATTTAGATTCCATATAGGGATGTAAATTAGGCTGGGTGAGTCGGGCTTGAGGTTTCTCACGCTCGACCCGAATTAAAAAAAATTACCGAAGTCCGAACTCAGCTCATCAATATTTCGGGCCCGATTTCAATTTTTTTCTTAAAAAAAGTTTGAATTAGTGTTTTTTTCTTATGTTTCCATCATGGAAAAAATGTACACACCAAAATCTAATTGATATTTCATAAAACAAAGTACGTAATTATGAAATGTCTTAAACTAAAACAAGGGAAGTAAGAATGAAATCCTATAAAGACGAATTAAATTTCATACATATAAACTTAGTTGAAATAAATATGTTATATTATATAAAATAATTTATTTATTTATTTATTTATTCAAAGTTCGAGCTTCGGGCCCAATTCGGGCTTGCCAAAGTTCGGCTCAAGCTCGGCTCGAAATTCATTCAGGCTTGAAATTTTGACTTAGGGTCGGGTCGGCTCGGATTAAACTCAAATAAAGCTCGGTCAAAAAATAACAGGCTGAACGGGCGGGCTTCGATCTTGCCCGACTCAATTTACCATCCTAATTCCAAATTAGAATGTCAAGATTATTAATGAGAGACTAGCAAATGGTTTGAATTTCATGTATAAAATCAATACGTAGGATAGTAGATAGGGTTTATATTTTCCATCCATTAAGCTCATTTTTAAATTTGTTAACCCGTTGTTCAAGAATTTCAAGACAAATGTGAGAAAACAAGTGTGCTAGTGATTTATCCCCAATACATGTATGATAACTAAAAGAAATGTCCCCCGTTCGTATTATCGATTTAATACCCGACGTAAATTTAGGAATAAGGGAATGATATTTTTGCAAAACCATGATGATTTAGATGATACATTGGATTGACTAAGCGTGCGATGAGGAAAATATGTGGCCTTTATGACTTGACTCCATAGATTAAGTGGTTGTATAAAAAAATTCCATAAAATTTTATACATATAAGCATCTTTGAAAGTTTTTAGGTCATGAATATCCAATTCTCCAAGATATTTAGGAGAGTAATAATATACTAAGGGATAATTGGGTATTTATGTGTATGAAGAGATAAATTCCAGAAGAATTGTTTTTAATTTTTTTTAAAGTCGTGTTAATAATTTTTGGGGGAAGTTAAAAGGAGGACATAAAGTACAAGGTAATGTCAATATTTTGGTGTAGTGCTTATTTAGGAAGCAATAAGTTAGAGACAAACATCAAGGGCACTGTGGTTAAGGGAGTGTGATAATAACATTAAGTTCTTTCACAAAGTGGCTAACTCCCACCGACATTCCAATCATATTGGTAATATGGCTATTGAGGGGGCGGTGAGTATGAAGAATCCAACAAGGTAAGGGGGGTTATGTCCCAGATTTATGAGAATCTGTTCAGTAAAGAAGAAGAATAAGAGTAGCGTCCTTGCCTTGACGGGGTTGAGTTGGGTTACATTTCGAGGGCTGATGCTGAGATGTTAGATGGAATGTCCTTGATTAGGGATAAATTCTTCAGAATTTATTCCCTTAGTTCAGTAACTTTTAGAACCTCGGACTATGTAATTTGTATTGAATTATCTCATATATGTGAAACTGACCATTCCTACATAGTGCCTCAAGTTTTGTGGATTTTTCATGCTTTTTATAGGTATTTAATGCATGTGAAGAGAAGAGGAATCCAAGATCGAGAAAATAGGATTGGAATGAAATTCAGAGGGCCAAAATGGTTAATTCATATCTAGAGTTCTGATGAGGGACTAACATAGAAATTGAAGACCTCACGTCTACAAGTACTTAGGAAGAAACGACATCCCAAACCGAGCCCTGAATGAGAAGTTGTTGAGATTCAAAGATGAGAGAAAATCAAAAGAAAACAGGAAAAGAAAAAAATTCAAAACCGGACCAGACTAATCAATACCAACAGCGAACCGATTAGGAAGAATTCCATACTCTGAAGAAATTTCACCACCGGACCGGACCGGGGTTGGTAAAAAATGAACCGATCCGAGAAGCATGAAGACTCTGTATAAAATTGGCTTCCGAACCGATACGGATACTAATGAAAATGAACCAGTCTGGCACCTTTAAGAACTCTGCATAAATTTGGCTCCCGAACCGATCTGATAAAGAAGAAAAACAAATCGATATGGATGCTGCCAGACCTAACCAAAGATCCCCACCGAACCGGTTCAGACGAGATTTTCCTGATTTTTCTTTTCTAATTGAGAGTTTTACTTTTCTCCAACTCTTATAAATTTCGTTGTGTATTTAATTTAACTTAGTGCCAGACATTAAGAGGGGGGATTATTCTTAGTTTTAAATGTCTCTTGCATTCAAGAACCCTAGGTTTTTAGGTTTTGCAACATTTACTCAAGATTCAACTTTAATTCCAGATTCCTTTATTGCAAGTATTTTTTAATTTCTGCTTTTAATTGTTTTCATAGTTTAGCTTAATTAGTTTTTAAATTTAGGTTGCAATTCTTACTTCCAAATTTCTTCTCAATTTCTCACATAGTTATGAATTTCTGCAAATTTAGTTCTGAGTTAGTTTTTACTTTAACCATGTTCGACTAAGTTTCCAAGGGTTGGGATGCATGAACCCGACCCGATGTAATTTATCTATGTAGAAAATAGGTTTTGAATTGAAAATTGAATGAATCGTGTTGTGTAGTACACACAACCATCGTAGACCTTTTCACCTCATTTGCCCTAGGTAACCGGGTGTTTACGAATGCAATGCATGTGTTAGCTATTCAACACCGTTTTATTTTTACCTTTGATTGCGTATGATACGGTCTAGTACCCTCATATATGTAATATTTATGATTACTAAAGACTAGGTTGAATCAACTTTCTAATTCAAAAGCTAGTACTATATCCTGTAAATATAATAGGAATTGGGGGATTGTGTCCTAATCTATCTTTCCTTTATTCATATTCACTTCACTGCAGTAGTTGATTTCAGCGCATTAAGTTTAATCAGTAGTTAAATTTCCTTTGTATTTAGTTAGTAGTCATTCAGTTCCCAATTAATAATCTTTTTCACTTCTTTTGAGAATCAATTTAGGGTTAGTCTTCTATTCCTACGTCGTCACGAGCTTTAGTCCTAGTTTCCTGTGGAGATGATCTCGACTTATCAGATTATTACTAACGCAACATGCTTGCACTTGAGCCTATATAGCACTCACACTAGATACACATTTGTGGCCGCGTTAAGTTTTTCTCATCGTTGGCGGGGAATTAGGTAGACTTTAGGTTAGTAGATTCAATCCCAAATTTGATTCTAAAATTTAAAAAGCCTAAAAAATACAAAAAAATCAAAAAATAAAAAGAAAAAGAAATAAAAAGAAATCATCTCTCAAAAGACCTTTAATGCAAAATCAAGAATAAACTCCTCAGAATACTCCAATAAGAATTCACGAAAATCCCATCGTTGAGTATAATTGCGAAATCCCCCATACCCATCACGTTTTTGCAATTCTGGGCTCCATCTCCTACCCCTCCAAACTCCATCATGAGTCACACGCTGAGTCACAGGTCTAGAACACTTTGTTCGGATTCCGAGTCCATTGGAGAGAGAGCCATGTCAGATATCGCTAGTTTTGGTATGGGTAAGGGAAACCTATCGTATCGTCCCATAAAGGAACTCTTATTTCCTTAGTGAACTGTCACACCTGGATGCATTCTACTTCCATACAATGCAAGATAGTTCCACTTCCGTAATGGGATGATACATATTCTTCTAACTTTTCACGGAATGGATTCGGAGAAACCATATCTCCACATCCGCGAGTTCGAAGAGGCGTGCGAAACTTTTAGTGATCAAGCTTGCACGCAAGATGTCGTTCTCCTAAATCATTTTCCTTGTTTTTTAAAGGATAAAGCTAAGATCTATCTTTGGTCTTTACCACCGAACTCTATTATATCATGGAAGGATATGTAGTCCAAGTTTCTCTCGAAGTTCTTTCCACCACATAAAACCAACTTCGTCAAGGCTCAAATTCAATACTTTCTATAATGAGATAATAAGCCATTTGACAAGTGTTGGGAATGACTCCAAGATTTGGTTAACGCTTTCCCCCATCATGGATTTGAGAAACATCACCATATTTCTTTCTTCCATCACGGGCTTACGATAGCGTCTAAGCAACTTATTCAAACAATGTGTGAAAGACCATTTTGGGAATTAGATGCGAGTGATGCTGAGGCTTATCTTAAGTATGTCACCGAGACTACTCAAGCATGGGACACATCTGACCCTAATGCCTAAAATCGACCTCAATTAGCATCCACTACTCCTGCTGCATCCAATTTATATCAATTGAATCATGATACCTTGGTAGACCGACGATTTGATCAATTTGAGAAAAGTATGAGGCACCTAATTGAGGTACGACTGAGAGAAGCTATCGAATCCACCCATGCCGTGAAAGAAAACATCTGTGCCATTTATGAGGCAGGCCATTCAATAAAGGAATATCCGGCGATACTCGCCTACAAAGCTATGCATACCGAGCAAGTGGAAGCTATATGAGGGTTTAAGGGAAATTTTAATGGCCCTCATGGGAACTCGTATAACCCTTCGTGGAGATACCATCTCGGTTTTAGCTACACGCAATTACAAACTGTGTTGAATCCACATTCATATGTTGCCTTACCTCCACCCCCTCCTCAATTTCAGTAAGCTCCACCTATGCAAGCACACATGCAAGCCCTACCTCCAAGCCCATACATTACCCCACCATGGAGGACTCTTGATTACAACTTAACCCAGTTTATCCAATCTCAAAATTCAACTAGTGCCAAGTTTGAGAACATGTTCACTGAGATGCATACGAGCTTATCTAAGTTGCAATCTTCGTTGAGTGTCCAAGAGAAGGGAAAATTTTCGGCTCAAGGACAAAGACCTCCTCAAGGTCAAGCCAATGTTAGCTCTACATCCTATGATCAGCAAGAGCAATGCCAAGCTGTCGCCACTCTAAGTAATGGGCAAGTCGTTGATTTATCACCTCTCCCACACGAGAAGCCAAAAGACAAGGATATTTCGCTCGAAACTAAAGAGGCCGAAGATGCCCCCTTGAATGAGAGTAACAAGGAAGACATTAGCATGCCCGAAGTTGTTGTGAAACTGCCCACCACTGCTTCGTTCCCTCAATGGTTAGCCCTACCTAAGAAGGGATCTTCCCGTGTAGATGTGCTAGATGTTCTTAAGCAAGTGAAGTTGAATATGCCATTCCTTGATGCCATCCAGTAAATTCCATCCTATGGCAAGGTCATTAAAGATCTTTGACTATGAAAAGATGGCTTAAGGTGAAGAATAATGTCTTCCTAGCAAAGAATGTAGCTCCATTATACTTAATATCGTTCCACCCCAGTTTAAAGATCTGGGTGTACCCACAATCTTATGTGTTATTAGAGAACGTAGAATAGAGAGAGCCTTATTGGACTTAGGTGCAAGTGTTAATATCCTTCCCTATTCCATTTATAGGAAACTTGAGTTTGGTGACCTTAACCCCGCATGAATCACTCTCCAATTAGCGAATCATATAGTGAAGGTGCCTCGAGGGATTGTTGAGGACGTGATAGTCTAAGTGGACACTTTCTACTTCCCGGTAGACTTTATCATTTGGAATACGGAGCCCTCCATCCATTCTAGCAACCATGTTCCCATCATTCCAGGACACCCATTCTTAGCTACGACTAATGCCTTTATCAATACACGAAATGGGCAAATGTAACTCACTTTTGGGAACATGACTCTTGAAACACACATCTTCAATGTTGCTAACCAAATAGGTGACGAAGATGAAATCCATACGGCCGATCTCATAGAAGAGGTAATATAAGAGCTCATCGAGGGAACCATGGGTGGGGATGCTTTAGAAGCATGACTGGTGAGAGATGATGAAAGTGAGATCCCATGCACCGAGTATGAGAGAGAGGTAGAGGAGTTGAAATCCACATTAGACAAGGGAGCGTCTTCAGAGGAGTTGAGAGATGTTCATTGGGTTTCTAGATTCTAGGAACTACCCCCGAGGGAGTCATGCTTGACACCTTTCGAAAAGAAATTTCCTACCCTCGAGTTGAAGAAACTACCCTATAATGTGAAATATGCTTTTCCAGGAGAGGACGAGACATTTTCGATTGTTGTCTTATCTAGCCTAGATAAAGATCAAGAGGGTAAGTTGATCAAAATTTTGAGGAAGAACAGAGGTGCTTTTGCTTTGTCTATAGCAAATTTGAAGCGTATAAGTCCCTTGATTTATACCCATAAAATCCACCACGAGGAGGACATGAAGCCCTCGAGGGAAATGCAAAAGCAACTAAACCTAACCATGAAAGAAGTTATTAGATGCCGGGATCATCTACCCTATCTCAGACAGCAAATGGGTGACCCCAATTCAAGGCATCCCGAAGAAGTTCGAAATGATGGTGGTCATAAATGCTAAGGGAGAATTAATTCCTCGACTCACTACCGCCGAGTGTCATGTTTTCATTGATTATCAGAAACACAATGTCGGAATGAGAAAAGATATTTTTTCCTTACCCTTTATCGACTAAATACTTAAACACGTAGAGGATCACCCTTATTATTGCTTCCTTGATGGTTATTTCGGATATAACCAAATTGAGGTAGACATACTTGATCAAGAAAAGAAGACTTTTACATGTCCATTTGGTATGTTTGCCTACAAACGTATGCCTTTTGGATTGTGCAATGCGCCCGTGACCTTTCAATGGTGCATGTTAAGTCTCTTTAACAACATGGTAAAGAGAGGACTTGAGGTTTTCATGGACGATTTCAGCATTTTTGGTCCCTCTTTTGACCAATGTTTAGCGAATCTTGAAAAAGTGTTATCCCAGTGTGTGGAGAAGAACTTAGTCCTCAATTGGGAAAAATGCCACTTCATGGTTATTTAGGGCATAGTCTTGGGCCACATAGTCTCACCTAAGGGAATATAAGTTGACCAAGGAAAAATAGATGCCATAGCCGAGCTTCCCCCGCCTAAATCACTAAAGGACATGCGCTCCTTCTTAGGCCATACAGGTTTTTATAGACGGTTTATCAAGGATTTTAGCTCCATCATTAGACCCTTGAGTAACCTACTTATGAAGTATGCCCCCTTTGAGTGGAATGACACGTGCTAAGAGGATTTTGATAAATTAAAAAGCATGTTGATTTCCTCTCCCATCATGCAATCTCTGGATTGGTCCTTACGATTCGAGCTTATGTGTGATGCGAGTGATTACGCGATTGGGGATATTTTGGGGCAGAGAAAAGATAAGAAAGCTCATGTCATCTATTATGCTAGCCGGAAGTTAATCGGGCCACAACTTAACTACTCCACCACGGAGAAAGAGTTATTAGTGATTTTTTTTACTTTGGACGCTCATACCTTATTGGGTCGCCCATCACTTGCTTTACCGACCATGCGATCCTTAAATATATCCTTACTAAGAAGGATGCAAATTCAAGCCTCATAAGGTGGATCCTACTCCTACAAGAGTTTAATCTCTCCATAAAAGATAAGAAATGGGTAGAAAACATCATTATCGACCATTTGTCATAGCTCTCGTCCGACGTGCCTAGTGATCCGATACCCATAGACGAGTATTTTACGAATGAGCAGCTTTTTGCTACTTCCCCTATCCCTTGGTTTGTGAACATCGTTAACTATCTTGCCACGGAATCCATTCCTCCCGGATGGGCACCGCAAGAGAAGAAGAAATTCATCACTTGGTCCCACATGTTTTTCTATGACGACCCATTCTTATTCAAATATTGTGCGGACCAGCTCATCCGAAGATGTGTACTGGATAAGGAAATCCAAGATGGGATCCGATTTTATCATACGGAAGCTTGTGAAGACCACTTCTCCAAGAATAAGACGGACGCTAAAATTTTGCAAAGGGGCCTATATTGGCCCATAATATTTCGGGCTGTGAACGCCCATTGCAAATCTTACGATAGATGCTAAAGGATGGGAGCTATTACCCACCGCGACATATTGCCTATAACCCCTATACTCGTCATTGATTTATTTCATTACCGGGGTATTGAATTCATGGGACCATTCCCTCCCTCCTTCGGCTTCTTATAAATCCTCGTCGCGGTAGACTACGTCCCCAAATGGATGGAGGCAATAGATACCCGGATGAATGACAATAAAGGAGTGATTAAGTTCTTACAAGAACACATACTTTCTGGCTTCGGTGCTCCGAAGGCGATTATAAGTGATGACGGGACACATTTTTGCAATAAGCAGTTTGAAAAGTTAATGAGAAAGTTTGGGGTCGTCCATAAGGCTGGGATGACTTATTCTTCCCGAGATGCAACTCCCATTCCCCACCCCTTTATTCTTCCCTCCCAATCTATTTTGCCTCTTACCCAAACCACCATTTCCCTCCCAAATTCACTCCCCCTTCCCTCCAAAACCCTTCCCTCCAAAACCAAACTTTCCCTCCACCATACCCACCTATAAATACACCCTTCGCCCTCCCTCTTTCCACCACCACTTCTCCTAACTTTCATACTCTCTCTCTTCCCGATTTTTAGTGTCCGACCAGTGTTGTTACACAAGGCCAACCGCATCCACCCCCCAAAATACAACTCCGTCGAATTCATTAACCACGAAAATGACTCATATCGCTCCAATCAAGAACAAATATGGTGTGAACGTTTCCTCGATCAATCTCGTAAACTGCATATGGATCCAGCGTGAAGTGCGCTGGGCCGAGTTGCCAAATTCCATCACCAACCTTTTACTTCCACAGAGTTGGTGCTAGTTACTTAATGAGCCCCACGATGCGGTGTGGGCAGTCGAGGTGTGAGCTTTCTATGGAACCCTTGTACGCACCAATGACTTTTTTTCCAAGGCATTTATTAATGGCTGACGCATTCCATTCTCCTTAGAGATTCTCAATCAAAAACGTGCAGAGAATGATGTACCGAGCCCGACCCAATTAACAGATCCAAACTGGCTCGACCCACTCGATAAGGCCGTTTGCATTGCCCGTATAGCACCCGACGTGGTTTGGGCAACCGAAACATTTTCGATGGGCCGTATGAGCGATAAGGAGCGCATCACCTTCCAAATCGTGTGCCCCAATATCCTACAAATCTCAAAAGATTCCGCAGTGTGCCCCCGACAAGCGACTCTCGTGTATCACCTTTTTCATCACGCCACACCGATCCACCTAGGGCCACATTATTTACAAAGATATGTTTTACGCGACCATGGACGAAAAAGGTAACCAAGCGTCTCCCGTATGCCTGACTCATCACATCCATACTAGCCGATTTCGGAATTGAACCTCCAATCGGGTTTCCTCGCCTTCCCAACCCTCCTTGGCAAGGGACGGTACCAAAAGCGAGAGACAATGGGAGATTATCCACACACGGCAGTGAAGGAGGCGGATGACGATGATGATGATGATGATGATGATGATGATGATGATGATGATGATGATGATGATGATGATGATTCTGAGGAGGAAACAACTAGGTGCGTCGACGTAGTATGGGTGAGGGAAACTAGGAGGAATATAACGAGGAAAACGATTCAGGTATTAAGCCCCCGGGAGCCCATTTTGATAGTTGAATCATAGGAATCACGATTCGATGGTCTTATCAATCAATACAACACTTAACTCAAGGAGGAACACGAGCATATCAGCGAGACACGAGCATGTTACATCGACTCCAAGCTAAAATGCACCATACGACCATGGGTGCACCTCCCCGAATTATTTCTATGACTCGTACAACCCAAATTCTCCTAACCCTACTCCCCTCCCCCTCAATAGATTTCTCTTCCTAGGTTGCTTATGTCATGTTTCATATTTCCTATTTGCACAGCTTTTGTATGCTTGTTATATTTAATGGAAATTGGATTCCCTATCATTGTGTGTCTTATGCTTTCTTATGTGTATATTGCATTTTGTACTTTATCCCATTTTATTTATTTCTCTCCTTAATTTGGCTTTTAGTCCTTTTTGCATTGGGACTTTGCAAAAATCTCGGTTTGGGGGGGGGGGGAGGGGGGGGGGGAGTACGCATGCGCTTCCAAATTTCACAAAGTTCAAAATGCCCAAAACCCAAAAAAAATGAGAAAAAAGTTCAAAAATTTCCAAAAAAATTGAAAATTTTCCAAAAATCCAAAAATATTTTTCTTCAAAGTACATAAAAACTGGGCTTTAAATTTTTCAATAATATCACCGAAGTTTTGTTTAAAGTCTCAAATTTGTAATTTCCAAAATACTCTAAGCAAAAATTGACCAAAGATGGAAATTGAGCGAAAATTGATGACTTAACGAATAAGTGTAGAGATTAATCAAATCGTTGAGATTTTGAGCCTTTCACTTTTTTCTAAGTTTTTAAAATCAATCTGAGTTATTGATTAACTAACCGTTTAATGCAACATTAAAATAAGTTGTTGGGTCTCAATTTATTGTTTTGATCGGTTAGGGAAGAGTGTGTGATGTTACCTCGAAAAGCTCGCTGAAATATCTCAAAACTAAACTATTCTTGAGACTCATATGGAAATATAATTAGCAATTCGTAGAAATGAAGTTAGGCCCTCGTTTGTTACCCAAAAATATTAGACATAAAAAATTGTGAAAAATTCCCTTTTGCAAACCAAGTTGAGCAAAATAAAATTTATCCTTTCGTTTGATAACCCAAAAAAATCCATATATCCCGAAATTGAGAAAATCGAAAAATTCAGCAATTAAGTCCAATTTGTGTGAAAATAAAAACGGTAAAGAAAAATAGAATTATGCTCAACATAAATTGTTGACACCAAAATTTACTATCCTACATGGACCAATTACAAGCCAGCAGATGTCATCCTATGTGGCACAAGTCTAAGTCGGCATGATAGAAAAGCCCGACCTACTATGTTACCCGACCAACAGTCGAAAAGTCATTTTGTATAGCCAACCAAGCGCCAAAAATCTTACATCCTGTATTGCCTGTGAAGCGACAGTATTCGTGTAATTAATTCTCATTATGTATTGATTTAAATGCCTAACAAATAAAGGCATTTCATCATTTCACATAACAACGATCAAGACCCCCCGGGCTATAAATCCATTGTATCACCCTTATTGCAAGGGATCGAAAAATAAATCAAGGCAGTCAACACATAACAGTGGACGTAGGCTATTCCATTGAGCCGAACCATTTTAAAAAGTTCTCTTGTGTCTTGTTTGTTTTACTTAAATTATCCGTGATCAATTAATTAGGCTTATTCTAATTTTTTTGCATCAACAGATTGGCGTCGTCTGTGGGAACGTAATGCTAAACGTTTTCACTCATTCCTCTTTCATCATCTATGGCTGACATTCCAGGATCAAGCACTAGAAATGAGGGTATTACGTATAATCCCTTTGCCCCTATTAACAATAATGATTTGAAAGGAATTTTGGCCAGCCTGGCCAAGGGTAAAGAGGCTATGCAAGACACTATAAGACAGTTGGCCCAAACTCTGCAAGATGGAGTGCCAGCACAATCTAATCATAGGAATATGCCACCGCCACCAACCAGGATGAAAAGGCCCTTTAGTGTGTACTTTAGGTAAAAACAACTTTGTTCCAATTTTTAGTTAAAACCAATTTTAACTTCTTAAACCCTAAACATGTATCTAAGTGATTAAATTCATTCCATGAATAAAGCATGCGGTAAAAGAAACAATTTCAGGAAAAATCCCCGAAGGGCAAGACCTTTTTATTTCACTATAATTTTTAAGACACAACTTACACGGATTACACTGAAATAGGGTGACATACGAAATGTCTCGGTTGGAATCTCCCACAAGAACTCCATGTGGGAAGCAATAGAGAAGAAGACAGCTTCTCCACAAGTTACTTCATAAGGACTCCCTCCATAATAGCACGCAGCTCTCCGATTGTAGATTTCACCCCACGAAGTGCAAAATGGTGTAGTCAATGAATTGCCTTCTGGTAAACGCGCTCAAGATCACTAACTTTATAATTGAGCAATATGATCTTGAATAAACACCGAATGATGAAAAACTGTATGGGAATGAGTTTTCGAAATTGTTCTGCCTGTCAAACTTTCACAGATACATTTTTTATTTATAACTGAGCAGCATAAAGTCCAAGAAAATAAAAACATGAAAATCGAGGCGACAAGTTCGTTCGAGCGATATGTGGATCTCGTTCGCACGACATAAGGATGTCGTTTGAACGACCCAGAGTTATCATTAGAGCAACAGTGATAAAATAAACTATTTTCCTTTTAAATAAATGCTTGAATTTTCTTTAAACTATCTGTAGCTCAGAAATATTTTTAAAACATCAAAAGATTTAATTCCCAATCCCTTAAATCACCCAGCATTTAATCAACATACAAAATTACTCAATTGCTCACAAGTATTCATACCTGAGTGATCTTAAACATATGCAACACGTTTTGACTTGAAATCTTCTTCAAAGCTTTAAATTGCACATTCTTGGACTTGAACTTTGTCGTAGACTTCAATTAAATTCGATAATGAAACTAGCCTAGACTTAATTTATTTTGTCTGGAATTAAGCCAATTAAAATAAAAGTACATGATAAGATTTATGTTCTTACAAATCTCCCCCTTTGGCTATTCCGGGACAAAACTAAACAGAAGTGCTATATGCCGTAAACAAATACATGTCCTATCCCAAAACTCAGAAATATAAAAATACAGGACATAATGAAACTGAATAAACGGCAAGCATCTGAATCTGATTTTGTCTCTGAATGGCAATCATTTGAATCGGATTCTGTCTATGAATGTGATGTATCACTAAATATTTGAATCTCTTAAAACAATACCTACACACACGAGACACAAACAAATACCCAAGTAAAGTATGGAGGAATGAAAACAAGTATAATATCATAATAAATACTCCCCCTACATCACATATTTCTCCCCCTTTTAGCCTGGAATAGACAAAAGGTGGGACAAACACACCAAATCTAGCATGAATATATGAGAATGAACAACATGGTTAGATAAACAATATCAGTATGACAATGGATAGTAAAAAATAGCAGTAATTGAATCACTATGAGAGAATCACTAAAACTGTAAAATGAACTATACATCCATGGCATAAAAGAAATCAATAGTGATGCAGCTGTCCATAAGAATACATCATATCTGAGAATAAATAAATACAGAGGAATATTAATGTCTCAAATACAATTAAACAAATACAGCTAAGCATCGGTAGGAGCATCATCAACAGCAGCAGCAGTATCATCAGAGTATGTAGATGAAATATGACCTAGTCCAGAGGATCCTGTGCCTCTCTGTTGCTCTCTCTGTCGCATCTCATAAAAAAATGCTATCATACTCGATTCAGCACGAACACGTGCTTCGGCCTCAGCATCAAATTTGTCCATGATAGAGTCATACATCCTGGACTGAGCAGCTATGTGTGCCTGTAAAGAAGAAACCTCATCCTCAATAGGATGAGAGGGAGCAGGAGTGGAGGGGCGATTGAGAAAACTCAAAGGTGCTCGAAACGGTGTGACCGCCAGGCTGATAGGGATCATCATCGAATAAGGCTTCCTCAATGGGTGGATCACTAGCTCTCGTAGCCTATGGAAAATGACTCTTGGAACGAGTGAAAGTATTATGATCAATAATGGCAGGCGAAGGGAGACGATGATCACTCTCTATAACAGGAACCCCAGCAGCAGTGAAAATGCTGGAGATGAGAATCCCATAAGGAAGAGCAGGGCGAGCTAGAATGGTACCACTGACGGTAACAGACGATATAACACGAAGCATGACCGTCGGTAGATCGATTTCCCACCTCTGAGAGATGTGATACAAGAAATAGACAATATCAAATCCTATCTGAGTATGATTTATCCTAGGATAAATGGATGCTGACATAAACCTATTAAGTACACGAAAGGCATGAAAAAGTTGGCAATGGTACATAGTACCTGCCTGGGGAATCTCCCAGAAGAAATGATGCAAAATATAATCATATGTAGGTCCATCGTTGGTATAACGAGGAAACATAGCGTCAGGAACACGAGAAAGGTGCAAAAAAGCAGCTATGAGATCTGTTATTATGAGAATTGGAACGCCACATACAGTAGAAAAGATCCCCTCAGCGTGGGGAAGAGCGCAAAAGAAAAACTCTCGAACAATGTGCAGATAGATACCCCACCAGCCTCAAACATAAAATCCCATCCCCTACCAGAGAACTAGTGCTGAATGCCTAACCCCTGAAACTCATAATAACGAAACAACCTTTAAGGAACAACAGACCTAATGTGTAGGCCCAATAAGCAGTAATGATCATACTCAACACGAGTGGCCCGCCTCACTGGGGAGTATGGGGGCCTACTGTCTTGAGCTCTCTGAGCTAGAGCATAGGGTGTAGGCGCATTGAGTCGGCCTGTCGGGGTACCACGATGTCGAGGCGACATGACGAAAGAGTGTAATGTTTGATGTGTGAAAGCGAACAGTCACCGAGGAACACACACACACACCTAAGAACCTATCTCCGTAAAACCATCCAATCGAACCATCGCGAACACCAACCACAACCAATCAACATATCAGATATATAATTCTAAAAACAATAACTAATCTTTTCAAATGATTTCAAAAAAAATCAAAAGAAAGCCATGAACAGAAGTACCTCACAAATGTCGGAGAATAATAGGACCTCGAAAACGTCGGAGAACAGTAGGATCTTGAAGTCCCCTCAGTGTGTGTAAAAATGGCAGAGGAACAATCTTCGAAGGATTGATTATATATCGCCGGAGAGCAACTAAAAAAAAACTTACTGCCGACGATCATTCTGAACAGGTTCAGTCATCGAAAAATCACCGGAGAAATAATGGGAGGTACACAAGTGAAGTCTAAGATGAGAGTCCAGAAATACGAAGCTTTGAAGTCTAAAAATGGCAGGATTTTTTCAACAGAGCTGCTGCGTCGCTTGGGTAGGGAAAGGTTTTGAGGGAACGAAAAGAGAAGAAGAGAGAATGACGTTATAATTGAAACCCTAATCTCGCTTGATGTTGCTCAAACGACTTGATATGTCGCTTGAATGACATGTTCGCACGACATATGATGTCGTTCAAATCGAAAAATAAAATTCCACAAATACCCCAAAAACATTAAGGATTTTCCCAGTGAAAAAATTATCCCAAAATAGTACCTGGAACACAGAAAACAGTGTAAAAATGACCAACGGGAATTACGTGTTAACATGGTACCAATGTGCTCAATCATGAATGTGGATTGTATGGGCGTGAACTACAACACACGTCGAATCGATGAAAAAGTTCTAATTGATAGCAAGAAATCATCAAACTTCATCAAATCCATTTGTGATAAAATAAGTGTAAATTTAATGAACTAAACTTAATCAACATGCATACAAGTTCGGATTGTTGACGATTATACAAACAATAACATCATGATACGATGTTTCAACATAGGATTCGTGGTGCAAACCCGTTTAAACATATCTCCAACCAAACTCCCTCATATATATGAATTTTTTAAGATCTTTAGAAAAATCTATCAATCTTAACTTAGAGAAAGTCCTATTGGACCCAATTATCGGCATATGAATTTTTATTGCCTTGATTTTCTTTTGGGCTCTTTTAAACGGTGACTTTCACGACGAGTCAATTTTATACTCGCGTAACCCTTTCCTATGAACACTCATCATTTTTCAATATCGATTCTCACGAAAAACGATTCTTACAAGCAGACCTCCTCCTCAAGTTTACTTATGCATAGATGACAAAAATGAGATAAGAATGTCTCACCAAACTCAAATAAGCAAGAGAAATCAAACATTCATCTAAACTCGTGCATGTGTGCAAGATTGGCATATACACAAAGTCAAATCAAACTGCATATCGACTTCGAAACAACCTCATAGTGAAATGGTTAAGATCATTCTAGGCATCAATAATAATGACCAAAAGTCTTAGCCACATGAACAATGAAAGAAGGGGGGAATCAAGCACACTAATAAGCCACATCAAACATGTAACCTCACGACTCAAAAACTAAAAATCTGTAACACCCCGTATTTTTTTGCATTTAATATTTAATTAATTCGGGAATTTTAAATTACTGATGTGTTATAATTTTAATTGAATTAATTATGGAAATATATATATTTAAATATTAATTGGGGAGGGAATGGTTAATGTTTAGGGAAATTTAATTACTAAGTGAATAGTAATAATTTAATTACGTCATTTCGGGTATTAATGACGAGGTATGCACTTATCCCAGTCGAAAGTCGGTATAGACTAAATTGGGTGTGAGATAAGGATTTTTATAAATAAATTCGAATGCCAATTCTGAGTGCGCGGTTGAGTCCAGATGGGTCGAGATAGTCAGAAAAGAGTACCCGGGGTAGTAATTGGGTCTCAGGGTATTTTTGGGCATGGTCGGGCCCACAGGCGGTGAGTTGGGCAACTTTAATTAAGCCCATTAGGTGAAAAATGGGATTGAGGGTTTTAACCTAAGTGAGGGATTAGGAAATCAGCATCTAACACAATTCTCCATATAATTCTTTGAAAGCAGTTTACAAATCTCTCTCGTCTTCGCTCTCATCCTCACTCACCTCACCCTCACTCTCAGGTGTATCAACTTCTTCGGCTTCGGAAGAATCATGCGAAGGTAAGTCTTTATCACTTTCATGACTAGTCACACAGGTGGGAAGTTCACGCTTACTAGCATAAAAGTTTTCTTCTTCTGGGTCACTGTCACTAAGGGTAGAAACACGATTTATCGGTTTATTAAAATTCTCTCTAATTTTAGTGGGACACTCATTTATCCTGGGACCAAACCCTTCGCAGCAAAGACACTTTTCACAATCACCCTTATTAACCAATTTTTTAATAGCAGTTTTCATGTGTGATTTTCAATTAGATGATTCAAATAGGTGAATTCTAAAATCATCAAAACCACCGAAAGGCATACCTAAATATACGGGATCTCAAACACAATAAAATAGTGCAACAAGCTCTGATACCAATTTGAAAAATCCCTTAAGTGTGTACTTTAGGTAAAAACAACTTTGTTTAAATTTTTAGTTAAAACCAATTTTAACTTCTTAAACCCTAAACATGTATCTAGGTAATTAAATCCATTCCATGAATAAATCATGTGGTAAAAGAAATAATTTCAGGAAAAATCCCCGAAGGGCAAAACCTTTTTATTTCACAATAATTTGTAAGACACAACTTACACTGATTACAATGAAATAGGGTGACATACGAAATAGCCGCAGGTGTCGATTTTGATGTCTTGGCTAAGAATCTCCCGCAAGAACTCCATGTGGGCAGCAGTAGAGAATAAGATAGCTTCTCCATAATTTACTTCATAAGGACTCCCTCCATAATATCACGTAGCTCTCCGATTGTAGAGTTCTCCCTAGGAAGTGCAAAACAGTGTAGTCAATGAATTGTCTTCCGATAAACGCGTTCAAGATCACCAACTTTGGAATTGAGTAATACGATCTTGAATAAACACTGGATGATGAAAAACTGTATGAGAATGAGTTTTAGAAACTGTTATGCCTGTCAAACTTTCACAGATACGTATTTTTGTTTATAACTGAGCAGCACAGAGTCCAAGAAAAAAAACACGAAAATCGTAGCTCGATGTGGATCTCGAACTTTCACAGATGTGGATCTCGTTCGCGTGACATAGGGATGTCGTTTGAATGACCCACGGTTATCGTTCGAGCGACAGTGATAAAATAAACTATTTTCCCTTTAATTAAATGCTCGAATTTTCTTTAAACTATTTGTAGCTCAGAAATATTTTTAAAACATAAAAAGATTTAATTCCCAATCCTTTAAATCACCCAGCATTTAATCAACATACAAAATTACTCAATTCCTCACAAGTATTCATACCTGAGTGATCTTAAATATATGCAACACTTTTTGACTTGAAATTTTCTTCAAAGCTTTAAATTGCACATTCTTGGACTTGAACTTTGTCGTAGGCTTAAATTAAATTCCATAATAAAACTAGCCTAGACTTAATTTATTTTGTCCCAAATTAAGCCAATTAAAACAAAAGTACATGATAAGAATTATGTTCTTTCACAAGAGTATTCGGCACAGTCGTTCCTGAACTGCTAGGGATCCTTCATACCTACCTGTAGCAACTTCTTCTATTAGGGTCACTAATTCTACTGATGGACAATCTTGTGACACCCCGACTAATTAAATATCGGGCGATCAATACTTCATTAAATTAAAATCAAGGTGGACAGTTGGTTCATTCTTAGCATCACTGCCGCAAATTATAATTTTTAAATTTCAAATACCCTGATTAATTAAGATAAGTGCCAAAACCATTTAAAACCTTATTTCCATTTTATTAAATCCAATTATCAAACCTTTGACCATTAACACTTTAAGAGTCACACATTAAGTATAAGAATATAAATGAACATCCAAGAGTTTAACCATCAATAACGAAACCCAACTTTAAAACACCAAAAGAAAACATCCTGGAAGTAATAAATCCCGAAGTAAAGATATCGAAAGTAAAAGAATTACAATCTCTGACAAAACCAAATGAATAATGGAAAAGGGCAACACATGCCCCACTGGATAAAACAGAACTAGAAGTGGAGTCAATAATGAAATCGTCTAAGCAATGGCCTCTAACTCCCACAAAAGCTACAGCATGTTCCATCCAAAGAATCCTAAGCATGACGCCCCTGTGGCTGGGCACCTGTAACACATATATATATACACAAGAGAGAAGAGATAACAACAAACGGGTCAGAGCCCGATTCTAAAACAATTTTAAAATAGTTTTTTTAGTATTTAAAATGCTTACCGGCTAATGCAACAATCATATTAGTATGCTACACTCTCTTGAGAATTCTCACCTCTCATCTACAATGCACGTCTACCGTACTAATGAATCTCATATATCTCTCTAACTTATTCACCATAAGTCTTATCATTTGAAATTAAGGTTATGATATTCACTTTTAGAAAATCTATCTCTTCAAGATTTCTTACGTTAATTAGAATAACTCCGTATCGTTATAACGTTTCCGAATACTTATAGTGAAATTGAAAATTTATACATTGTTTAACTTTTTTCACGCACAGTAGAAAGTTCTCATATAGATATACGTATATATATTAATTACTCGTATAATATATATACAAACAGCACCCCACATAAAATCTATGGTGCTAGACTTCCATATATAAGTATATATATACCAATCACTCATATAATATATATATACTAATGACAGCCCACATAAAAACTATGGTGCTGGCATACTGTGCTATCAAGTCCCCTTTATCACACAAACTAAGGGAAATACTAGTTCGAAATCACTCTCGAACTGTATTAACACAAAAATACAAACAAATGGAGGCGAAACATAGTTCCAAGTCACTAAGAGGTCAGCACGTACCCTCACGTCTCCAAGGACCGTTTGACTATCAATCCGATAGCCTGTACCAAGGAATCCTATGTTCTAGGGTACGAGTCAATATCCCCCATAAAGGTCCCATCGAGATAAGACCGTCCCGGCGCGGAAACCCCCGTGATAGCAAGTAGCCCGAGTATGATTTTTATACAGATATAATATATGCACAATCACACAGTCATATATATATATATATATATATATATATATATACATACACATCCATATTATTGAATTAGGTGCGCTCACGACCCATAATTATAACTATCCGTTATTACACTTACTCGATTATTTCGTATAACGGACTCGTTCATTTTATTCTCGTAATTAAGTTATTATAAACTCACTTCTCGCCTCTCGAAGTATTATCTTTACCTAAGTACAATTTCAGTATCCCCTCACTCACCTTCTAATCCAACTTCCTAGACATTTCGATTATTTAATCAACGCACGTATGATTTCCTAAGTATGAATATCTCCCATTTACCCTTCCTTTCCCTTTCACACTAAAGTCCCACATAACGGGGTATATCTTCACCCTACTGGTCCTTTTTGTGTTTCATTATGTTCTAGCAACTCTAATAAAGATTTACTACGCATCAAATCGGATTAAGCTAACACGAGCAAAAATGCATTTTCCCAGGACGGGTCGATCGATCGATGAAAGGGGGTCGATCGATCGAACTATCAATCGATCGATGCTCTGGGCTCGATCGATCGATCAAGAAGTTATGGCGAAACTGGAGAAAACCCAGCTACATAAATATTACCCCAAACTCATCCAAATCATCATGTTTCAGTCCTAAACTTCCAACCACTTATACTACAAGTATTGTATACCCATATAAACAATATCCTATGTAAAACATGCGAGTTTTCATCAACTATAACAAAATAAAAGGGTAAAATCTATACAAATCTCAAGAATCCTAATATTTTTCTTTAACTTAGTTTCTTCCATTCTTTTTCCAGATTTTCTATCACTAAAACCATGGAAATTCGTGGTTCAACCTCTACATGTGAAATGGATTTCCAGAATATAATCTTTACTTCTACAACATGTAATTTTTGTCTCCAATTAATGTTTTCTTTCAAGAACACTAATTCTAATCAACCCTAGACTAATATAAAAGAATGCATTAACATGATTAAAGAAAGATAGGTACTTGCCTGAAATTCAAAGTTCTGATTTGTGAAAGAATTTGGTGTGGTTGAGATCCTCGTTGCGCGATCTACCATTTGGCGGTGACGGCGGTGCAACCGGAGGAGTTCTTGGCCTAGAACTCCTTGGAAAGCTTCTCCTCTTCTTCTCCAATGGCCGTCATTAGTTTTTGGTTATGCTAACCCTGGAAGACAACACTTACCATCTGACATAACCCTAGAAAATTCGTGGGTTTAATTACCCATAATTACGAAATGTCCAAAACGCCCTCCCGGGGTACTAATTAAGCCTAAAAAATGCCCCGAGACCCAAACTAAACCCCCAAGTACATTATTTTGACTATCTCAACCCTTCCGGACACTTTGGCGCACTCGAAATGATCATACGAACAACTTATAATTTATTCACTTTATATAATAATAATAATTTAGTTCTGACACGACACAGACGCGTTCCGACTTAATTTTCATAATTGTCATTTTATTCACACGTGACAATTTTATAAAATAAATCTCATATATTACTATACTCATCCAGTAACATTCAATAATTTCCAATAATTACTAACTCTTGTCACGCCAGTAAATATTTAAAATAACTTTCCGGATTAAGATTAAACTAATTTATCTCAATTAAATTTAATAAATCCCTAAATTTAAAAGCCATAAAAATACGGGGTATTACATACTCCTCCCTAATAACGAAATTTCGTCCCGAAATTCGAAAAATAAGACCTACCTGGTAAAACAATTATGGATATCTTTTCAATATGCAAACTATCTACATAGTAAGGCGCCTAATCACTATAGCCCCCGCCTCATAGCAAGCTTGATTAACATTCTCATTGGCGAGACTTCACATGGTGCAACTAACCGACAACATTTGCATAGGTCACGCCTATACATTATAAATTTTCATTATCTCACTATCATTGGGAGGCTGCACCTCACTACAGGACAACTACTTGGATTTATTTATATAAAAAACTCCCATTCTGAGAAAAACCATACGAACGTTTGACCACTCTTGTTCGCCTAAAACAGTCGTGGAATTCCACTATAGTTATCGAATTATTCTCGACCGATCCAAAATTCTGATTATCCACTCACCTCTAAACATACGGAAGGAGAATAGTCGAGTTTCTTCCACACTAAAACCTTAATAAGCACCTCGTACGTGACAAACAGGTACGAGTGCTTCTACAGAGCACTCCTGAAATCACCGTACCAAGATTCCAAAATTTCCTTCACGTGGCTCCACTAATCTTTAATCACCGTGCGCCTATTCCCTGGCTAAGGGTAATACATCCTACTCGAAACGAAACCTTATCTCCGTTGGTTCCTGAAATCCCATATCAAAGGTGGGATTCACCAATCTCATCCCGATTCAGAAATTAATACTATGTCGGACCATGTACTGGCGCGATCCTTCCTTTCAAAGGAAGTCTGGGGCACACTAGTTAATATTTTAAACTACCCCAAAGGAATATCAATCACTTCCTTCTTAGGCGACTTAATTCACATGTTCGGATGAACCCTTGATCTTGTTTTGAGGATGGTAACCCATCCAAGAACTTTACCGACTTTACCGACCTCTTCCAATTTCAGGAATTATCGATAAACACAAAATTCGCCGGTTCATTCTCCTCTTCCAACCGAACCCTATCTATGGGAGGTGCATGTCTCACTACGTCCCGCTAAACATCAATTTTTTTTAAATGTCTCACACTAAGTGACACGTAATACTCCCCTTCCTTACTTGGTGTATGCCGAAAGTTTCGACCCGTGCTCTTTTCTCCACGATGCGCACTTCTGGATCTTTTATACCATACTAACATCATCACTCTTTGTATGTGCAAGTCGCTCTCACAGTTGACTAATAACAACTCCGCTCTGAGTGTTCTTCATAATAATTAAATTCTACTCTATTCAAGGAATACCCCTTCTTAATGGCTTCCCACAGCCTTCCAATCAAAATTAGGGTGTGTTATTTTAATTGCACACTAATGTATGGATTATCGCCCCTCATGTGACGTTTAATCCACTCTACTACTTTTACTTCGTTATGTTAGTCCCACAAACATATATTCCACACGTCTATTACCACGTCCCTTCAAGCGAATGGTGCGCTACTCATCTGTAGAACTAACTAAATCCAACAAACTATAAGCAATAGGGCATTCAAATTCCATGACAACAAAACAGGAACAACAAATCTCAACTTCTTCAGATAAGTACAACAATTTTCCCTAATAGGTACAACAACCAAAATAAATCACTAACGCTCTATTCATCAAAGTAAATACAAGTCATCGCTTTTGTATAATAAAAATTATTTCCAGATAATCCATGATAAAAATCATCCCAACTCTTTATTTACCTTGTGTTCTGAACGCAGTTACAACACTTGGGTACTCTCAATCACCCTAGAAATTGAAATCTTTAAATCCTCTTTATCATCGTTCCACCCCTCAACTCGTGGGGATAACTTTCAATGCTTTCTTACCACATAACCGGCTCCACTGGCCTTAAATCATGATTCAACTTCTAACTTATAGATATAATTACCTACCCCTAGTACGACCGAGGTACCGAACTCACGGACTAATGACCAAACGTTTCCCTAATTCCAACCTTACGCTAAGTTTTATGCGTGGGATGTCTCGGAAAAACAAGGAACCCCCCGATACACTACTACCTAGCATTGTTGGTTATCGAAATCCTTTAGGTCCTCCGTCCATAGCATGTACCCCTTTATTCCGTCTCTTGACAAACAAGTTACATTTCCTCCCATAATTACACTTAACAAAGAACATTTCACCAATTGCACTATCGTTCAGTATTGGTTGGTAGTAATTGCATTCCATAAAGGTCGAATACATACAATTGGAATTCTCGAAATATCTTTCCCTAATAATAGGGGTATAACTCTTAACTCCCACATCTCTAGAGGATAGATATAACAATGCACTCTTCCTATCCCCAAGTCTTGAGTGCTAAACATAATACTGAGTTAAATCTTTTCGCTCAACAATAGACCCTCTACATACTGAATCATAATGACAAAGTCCATACATACATCGGTATCGAATATCTCAAGCCCACTATCCCCTCCGAAGTCTCTAGGATAGATAATATAAGTGCGAGTCCGACCTTCTTACAGGTGAAGCCTCGCCAGAACAAAACATGCTGCACTAATGCAACCACTCCGATAGCCTTGCAATAATTGCCCACTATCGTACTAACCATTTTTATAATGTTGTAACAAAGATAATATCATACTCGCGTATCGAATCACTACAACGAGTAACCTCAATAAAGTACATAACACTGTTAATATACTCATTCATCCTCCGCGGATAGCACTAAAGAAAAATCCCGCTAGGGAAATATTCGCATAATAATAAAGTTTATAATTATACTCATTAAACTCGTCTCACATGCTAATCTAGCAATGAACAAAATATAGTGACTCACTAGTGTCATATAAACATGCCGCATCCTCTGAGGATACAACTTATACTTCCACCTTGCCAATCATCTTGACTGCACAAATGGTCTCCGGACGTAACACGTCTGCCCAAACCAAAACAAAACTACTTTAATCGTTGTCTTTTACTAGGCACCGTATTCTTGTCCCTTTACTCACCTTGAAAAATATTATCGCGTGCGATTTCACTCCCCATAAAATACCTCAACACATAATCCACTTATCACCTGTCCTACTAACCATGTTAGGATTGTCCTTCTCTCGGACTTTAGTAGACTCGATTCCTGTTGCCTACCCCGGTTATTCCCTTAGCCTTTTAGGTCTTAAAGAACATGTCACTGTCTATAATAGTCCTTACTGAATTTACCATCACTTGTTAAGAATTCAACTATCCAAATCATTTAAATGGGTCCCCGGATGTGTATCCACACCCCTTTGTGATGCTACACCACTACCGTTGTATTCAGTCTTATTCTCGACTGAATTCTTTGATTCTTTTAGCTTCCCACACAAAGGAGCATTATCATCTTTATTGACAAAATACGACATTTTCAACCTCTAAATCGGCCGTCCATCAGAATTTCCTCTTTGAGTATTATCAACTATTATTACGAGTCGATCTCCCACTTGGAGTCGTTTCCTCCACTTGTATCTACATCTTCCGATACAAAATTCGCTAACGGTTAAGATTTATATTCACAAATGGACCTCTATCACATCCTCCTGTGATGAGTTCAGGATAACGTTCACTTCTAATCCTGAATATCTGATGAAGGAACATACGGTCAACACTGTACCTAAGGTTCTCATATAGACATAGCATTCCACTTCTAAAATTGGTGGTTGACTCCCATCATTATAACTTCGTTCCGACAGCCAAGAAAATAATTTTCTCTAAATTTTCACTTTTAGTTAGCCACACTCCGTCCTCTATCTAAACCTTTGGATCCTTTACCTCCTTTGGCAAACACACACAATTCCCGCATTTCTAGCATTCTCACTGACAATTTCTCTATAAATTATATAACACGTTGGGTGAGTTTACTCTCGCACCTCATTCGACTATAGCATCATTTGGAAATCATGGTTGCGCCTTACTCACCTTTACAGTCTTGGATTCTCGTGCAATAATGGGGATGACCTCGACTATGGTCATCATCCTCGAATATACTTTATAACCTCAACTGAGCCCTGCCTCTTGATGTCCGCTTAACGGCCCTCATTTGACATTCGTCATCGCCCGACACACGCACACATCCGAACGAAATTAGAATTCACTAATGTATATACGTTATAGCAGGGGAACGAAATCGCATCGTACAAATCAACAATCCTAAACATAGGTCTCTATATTAAATAAAGCAACGCTGGAAGCATAATAAGCCGCACAGATCCTAAAGGACACTAGAACCTGATGCACTGATACCACCTGTGACACCCCGCCTAATTAAATATCGGGCGATCAATCCTTTATTAAATTAAAATCAAGGTGGACAGTTGGTTCATTCTTAGCATCACTGTCGCAAATTATAATTTTTAAATTTCAAATACCCTAATTAATTAAGCTAAGTGACAAAACCATTTAAAACCTTATTTCCATTTTGTTAAATCCAATTATAAAACCTTTGACCATTAACATTTTAAGAGTCACACATTAAGTATAAGAATATAAATGAACATCCAAGAGTTTAACCATCAATAACGAATCCCAACTTTAAAACACCAAAAGAAAACATCCTGAGAGTAATAAATCCCGAAGTAAAGATACCGAAAGTAAAAGAATTACAATCTCTGACAAAACCAAATGAATAATGGAAAAGGACGACACATGCCCCACTGGATAAAACTGAACTAGAAGTGGAGTCAGTAATGAAATCGTCTAAGCAATGGCCTGCAACTCCCACAAAAGCTACAACACGTTCCATCCAAAGAATCCTAAGCATGACGCCCCTGTGAATGGGCACATGTAATACACACATATATATATACACAAGAGAGAAGAGATAACATCAAACGGGTCAGAGCCCAATTGTAAAATAGTTTTAAAATAGTTTAGCAAGTATTTAAAATGCTTACCAGCTAATGCAACAATTATATTAGTATGCGACACTCTCTTGAGAATTCTCACCTCTCATCTAGTGTGCACGTCTACCGTACTAATGAATCTCATATATCTCTCTAACTTTTTCTCCATAAGTCTTATCATGTGAAATTAAGGTTATGATATTCACTTTTAGAAAATCTATCTCTTCAAGATTTCTTACGTTAATTAGAATAACTTCGTATCGTTTAACGTTTTCGAATACTTATAGTGAAATTGAAAATTTATACATTGCTTAACTTCTTTCACGCACAGTAGAAAGTTATCATATAGATATACGTATATATATTAATTACTCGTATAATATATATACAAACAGCACCCCACATAAAATCTATGGTGCTAGGCTTCCATATATAAGTATATATATACCAATCACTCATATAATATATATATATACTAACAGCACCCCATATAAAAACTATGGTGCTGGCATACTCTGCTATCAAGTCCCCTTTATTACACAAACTAAAGGAAATACTAGTTCGGAATCACTCTCGAACTGTGTTAACACAAAAATACAAACAAATGGAGGCGAAACATAGTTCCAAGTCACTAAGAGGTCAGCACGTACCCTCACGTCTCTTAGGAACGTCTGACTATCAATCCGATAGCCTGTACCAAGGAATCCTATGTTCTAGGGTACGAGTCAATATCCCCCATAAAGGTCCCATCGAGATAAGACTGCCTCGACACGAAACCCCCCGTGATAGCAAGTAGCCCGAGTATGATTTTTATACAGATATAATATATGCACAATCACACAGTCATATATATATATATATATATATATATATATTGTTGAATTAGGTGCGCTAACGACCTATAATTATAATTATCCGTTATTACACATTTTACTCGATTATTTCGTATAAAGGACTCGTTCATTTTATTCTCATAATTAAGTTATTCTAAACTCACTTCTCGCCTCTCGAAGTATTATATTTACCTAAGTACAATTTCAGTAGGCCCTCACTCACCTTCTAATCCAACTTCCTAGACATTTCGATTATTTAATCAACGCACGTATGATTTCCTAAGTATAAATATCTCTTATTTACCCTTCCTTTACCTTTCACACTAAAGTCCCACATAACGGGGTTTATCTTGACCCTACTAGTCCTTTTTGTGTTTCATTATGTTCTAGCAACTCTAATCAAGATTTACTATGCATCAAATCGGATTAAGCTAACACGAGCAAAAATGTAGTTTTTCAGGAGGGGTCGGTCGATCGATGAAAGGGGGTCGATCAATCGAACTATCGATCGATCGATGCTCTGGGCTCGATCGATCGATCAAGCAGTTATAGAGAAACTGTAGAAAACCCAGCTACGGAAATATTACCCCAAACTCATCCAAATCATCATGTTTCAGTCCCAAACTTCCAACCACTTATACTACAAGTATTGTATACCCATATAAACAATATCCTACGTAAAACATGCGAGTTTTCATCAACTATAACAAAATAAAAGGGTAAAATCTATATAAATCTCAAGAACCCTAATATTTTTCTTTAACTTAGTTTCTTCCATTTTTTTCCAGATTTTCTATCACTAACACCATGGAAATTCGTGGTTCAACCTCTACATATGAAATGGATTTCCAGAATATAATCTTTACTTCTACAACATGTAATTTTTGTCTCCAATTAATGTTTTCTTTCAAGAACACTAATTCTAATCAACCCTAGACTAATATAAAAGAATGCATTAACTTGATTAAAGAAAGATAGATACTTGCCTGAAATCCAAAGTTCTGATTTGTGGAAGAATTTGGTGTGGTTGAGATCCTCGTTGCGCGATCTACCATTTGGCGGTGACAGCGGTGCAACCGGAGGAGTTCTTGGCCTAGAACTCCTTGGAAAGCTTCTCCTCTTCCTCTCCAATGGCTGTCATTAGTTTTTGGTTATGATAACCCTAGAAGACAACACTTACCATCTGATATAACCCTAGCAAATTCGGGGGTTTAATTACCCATAATTACGAAATGTCCACAATGCCCTCCTCGGGTACTAATTAAGCCTAAAAAAATACCCCGAGACCCAAACTAGACCCCCAGGTACATTATTTTGACTATCTCGACCCTTTTGGACACTTCGGCGCACTCAAAGTGACCATATGGGCAACTTATAATTTATTCACTTTATATAATAATAATTTAGTCCTGACACGACACAGGCGCGTCCCGACTTAATTTCTATAGTTGTTATTTTATTCACACTTGACAATTTTTATAAAATAAATCTCATATATTACTATACTCATCCAGTAACATTCAACAATTTCCAATAATTACTAACTCTTGTCACGCTAGTAAATATTTAAAATAACTTTCCGGATTAAGATTAAATTAATTTATCTCAATTAAATTTAATAAATCCCTAAATTTAAAAGTCATAAAAATACGGGGTATTACAAATCTTTCATCCCAGAAAGATTAAGTGCCTTAGAAAGGCTAAGTAGGGCCTCTTCTTTCGATCATTTGGGGCCCCAAGGAAATGCCCAACGGGTTGCGTCGAGAAATACTCGACTACCAAGGGTTCTAAGGGAAGGTTTAGCTCAATCCAGATTAAATACCCGACGAACAGAAAGGACTAGTCAGATAGAAAGTTCACAGGAAGAAAGTTCATCCAGATTTGGAGGTCGGCATAAAAGAGTTGTCTTCCATGGTGCTAACAGTGATGCGTGGAAGGGATCCATTCAACGTTGGGAAGACATCTTAGGTGAAATGGCCAAGGACAAAAATCCCCTTCAAAGAAGTTTCATTAAGGGGTATCCCTTTATGCAAACCATCGTGGATTTCCACACGCCAACCAAGTCTAAAGCTCCAGTAGTCACTCCCAAATACGATGGGAAAACTGATCCAGTTCTCCATATAGAGCAGTATCAAGCAACATTTGATATCTATACTATTCCTGATGAGATGATATGTAGGGCATTCTCAGGAACAATCATGGTTGGGAGTGAAAAATAAGGTAGTTGTCATACCCTTAGTTTGGGATGCGCGTGTGAGTCGTGTCGGTACTATTTTATTGGGTTAATAAGATAATTTATTTTTAAGTAACTTGGATGTCCGTTTCGATTAGTTAAGTAAATCCATGGGAATGATGTCGAATTATGATTAGTTATTAGACAGAAAGGACAAGTTAGTATAGGAGTAGAACTAGTGGGATTTGAATATTCGATAGGCGTGCACATTAGATGAGAGGTGAGTATCCCAAGTGAGTTCGATAACTTAAAATAAAAAATATAAGTGTTAATAAATTATTTTAAGAACTTGCTGATTTTTAAACTATTTTCAACTCGGGCTCTAACCCGTTTTCTATAAATCTCTTTTCTTGTCAAATTATTTTAGGTGCTGAGCCACAGGGACACTGGGCATAGGAATTCCATTCATTCGATGAGTTGTAGCTACTGTGGAGACTACATGAATTTGGTAGTAGACTCCTCTGAGTCTATCATTCCTTAATTTAGAGTTATTTTCATCTGTTGGACATGTCGTCCCTTCTTACTTATATATTCAGAGATTTGGTATTTGATTCCTTACTCCTCTCAGTTGCTTGATTTATTTAGTTGGATTGTTGTATTTAGTTTTTGACTGGAAGTGTTTACTTTGGTCCCTTTTATTATGTCGGTTATTAATGGTGAATGTGTAACTATTCATTACTTGGTGTTATATTAATTGAAAAGATAAAATTTTGACATCAGCCTTTCTAAATATTAGGTGGTTAGTTATAATTATAAAGTTTTCTACAGTGATGCATAATCTGAGCCAACTGGCTATTCTGAATTAATTAATAAAGGACTGACCACCCAGTATTTAATTAGGCGAGGTGTCACAGGTGGTATCAAAGCATCAGGTTCTAGAGTCCTTAGGATTTGTACGGCTAATTATGTCTTCAGCGTAGCTATCTTTGATGTAGAGCCTTATATTTAGGATCGTCGTATTCATCAATTGCGTATTTTACGTCTTCATCTATTTGAGATATTTACTATGGACTTATAAAGATTCTCTCTCATTTCAGATGCCTCCTAGACATGCACAACGAGCTAACGGGGATGCCCAGCCCGAGCCCTAGCCAATTCCGGCCCCGAAATGATGAACGCAGCGAAAGTTGCTATTATTGTAGCACAGGCAGTTAACGCAGCATTAACCGTGATACAGCCGGCTCCACCACAGGTACCAATAGTGGCTCTAGCACCATTCCACGCCCTCCCTTCTTCATGGGAGCGCGTCAGGGATGCCTTTTAGAAGTCACACCCTCCATAGTTCGCGGGGAGTTCAGATGTGGTAAAGGGCATCCAGTGGAGGAAAGATATACAGAGGAACTTGAGGATGTATGAGTGCACCGAGGTGCAAAAGAATATTTTGGATACCTTTAAGTTTGTAGGAGAAGTGCTACAGTGGTGGGAGTCCATAACCATTGCGGAGGAGAGAGACAACTTAACTATCAAAGATTTTTAGGTGCGGTTTGACCGCAAGTACTTCCCTTTCGTCATGTAGACCAAGAGGAGGCGAAAGCTACTAAACCTAAATAAGGAAGGAAAGACAGTTGCTGAGTATGAAGAGGATTTTATAGACCTTCTGAATCTAGTTCCAGACGAGATACCGATAGAGGAGAAGAAGATTCAGAGATTCATAGATGGTTTGACTTGAAAGATTCGCCTTCACTTGTTAGGGAATCTATCATTGTCCATTTACTCTGATGTGGTTAATGCTACCCTACTACATTGTCAGGACCACCACTTCCACCAAAAAGGAAGCAAACGAGTTGGGGAGTCCAGTTAACATGTCCGGACAGGAGTTAGTAGTACCGGTGGGACACCCGCAACTCAGGAACAGGCCTATCGGGGTGAGAAGGCTTTCCAACAGGGGGATCCTGCTAAGCGATTCCGTTATGGAGATTTCAGATAGGTACAAGGAGGTTTTAGGTAGGGCCATCAGGGCCAGCTTGGTTAGCAGGGGAAACGGAATTTTCATCAGGCCCAGCAGGGCCATGAGAGGGGTGATAATGACCATCAGGACCGAGGGAAGCAGGGACAGAGGGGAGGACACTTTACAGGGAGGTGTTTTACTTGTGGAAACACTGGCCACAAGCGTCAGGACTGTCCCCAGAGGGGTAGGGCCCCGGAGCAGCAACAGCAGTAGGGCACTCATCAGGAGCCCAACGACCATTATTTCCAGTCGCCCTCCTAGCACCGCCCCAGATTCTAGTTTTTCCAGCCATTCCAGCAGCTCCGGTACATCAGGGAAAGTTATAATATGGGCGTATTTACAACGTCGATCAGGCCCCAGTTCATCAGGCGCCACCCGCTATTGAGGGTACATTTCCTATCCATGGGACTATGGGGCGCATTTTGTTTAACACGGGGGCATCACACTGCTTTATAGCTACTAGTTTTTCACGTGCCACAGGGTTGTTAGACACAACAGAGAGTACAGTGACTTGTGTAGACTCATCGCTAGGGAATGGGTTGTTGATTTTCTTTATATGCCGAGGAGTAGGTATAGAGATTATGAGTTTAATTTTTCCAACAGATATGCTAGTCTTAGAGATGCATGAGCATGACGCCATTATTGGCATATATTGACTTTCTGCTTATAGAGCGATGATAGACTGTTTTAGTAGGAGCATTATCTTTTCTATACTGGGACAGGAGATGTTCCTAGTGGCGATGCATCATCCCGAGGGGGGATCATCCACCCATTTATATTACATAGAGGAGGAGACCTCTAGGGAGATAGTGATCCCCATTGATTTGATTCTCGTAGTTTGCGCACTTTTTGATGTATTCTAGGATATAACGGTACTACCACCTAGTCGAGAGATTAATTTTATTATAGATTTGATGTCGGGCACTCAGCCGATAGCCCGTGTGGCCTACCGTATGGCTTCGGCTGAGATGAGAGAGCTACGGGACCAGATTGAACAACTATTGGGATAGGGTTTCATTCGCAGGAGTACCTCGCCTTGGGGTTCTCCAGTGTTATTTGTAAAGAAGAGATATAGATCGTTGAGGTTGTGTGTGTATTATCGAGAGTTGAACGGAGTTACGATACGGAATAAGTATCCATTGCCCAGAATTGATGACTTGTTCGACCAATTGATAGGAGTTGCCTTCTTCTCAAAGATAAATTTGAGATCGGGTTATCACCAGTTATGGATCAGAGAGAATGACATATCAAAGACCGCATTCTTGACGAGATATGGGTCTTATGAGTTTCTAGTGATGCCGTTTGGACTGACGAATGCTCCAGCCGTTTTCATGGACTTAATGAAGAGGGTGTTCAGAGAGTTTTTAGGTCAGTTTGTCACCATCTTCATTGATGACATTCTGATTTATTCTCGGACTGAGTAGGAACATACCAAGAATCTGAGGATGGTTTTTCAGACTCTACGAGAGCACCAGTTATATGTGAAATATGAGAAATGTGGGTTCTAGCTGAGAGAGGTTCAGTTCTTGGGGCAGATTGTTTCTGTGGAAGGGATATCGGTAGATTCGGGGAAGGTGTCAGCGGTGAGAGAGTGGGCACATCCCATAATGTCGACTGAGATACGTAGCTTCTTAGGGCTGGTAGGATACTATAGGCGATTCATTCGAGGATTCTCAAAGATAGCAGGTCGGTTGACAAACTTGACTCGCAAAGGGGTACCATTTATATGGGATAATGCCTATCAGTTGGCTTTTAATAAGCTGAGGGATAAGCTAACTTCAGCACCAGTCCTAGCCCTACCCAGGCCAGGGATGGAATACCTGGTTTACACTTATGCGTCCTTTTCACGACTTGGGGGTGTGATTTAACAGGAGGATAAGGCGATTTCTTATGTTTCCCATAAGCTTAAGCCTCATGAGAGTAATTACCCCACCCACGACTTGGAGTTAGCGACAGTAATGTTTACATTGCGGATATGGATGCATTATCACAAATCCCTACAGTATTTGTTCACGCCATGGGAGATGAATATGCATCAGTAGAGGTGGCTTGAATTTGTGAAGGACTACCAGTTCGACATCCGTTACCACCCGGGGAAGGCTAACGTGGTAGCAGATGTATTGAGCCTTAGGCCAGCAGGTGAGGTGGCCGAGGTGTGGAAGGTGAAATGTAAAGAATTCAGGCATCAAGATGCTGTGGCCCGCTCATTCATGTCGGTGATTACGGTTAGACCCGAGATAGTTACTAGGGTGATACAGGCTCAGGCAGCACATTTGTTAGGATCGGATTATTCAGCTTCTAGACGAGGGAGCAGATTCTTTCTCCGTGAGCTCAGATGGGGGTTTATGCTTTAATGGTAGACTAGTAGTCCCAGAGAGGGAGGAGTTGCGGTATGCAATGATGACAAATTCGCATGGTTCATAGTTTACGGTACATCCCGGAGGGGATAAGATGTACCAGGATATGAGGAGACAGTATTGGTGGAGTGGCATGAAGGAGGACATCGCCGATTTTATTTCGAGGTGTGCCACTTGTTAGTTGGTGAAGACATACCATCAGAGACTGGTAGGACTACTACAGCCATTAGAGATCCCTATGTGGAAATAGGAGAGCATTTCCATGGATTTCATTATAGGCCTACCTACATCACAGAGAGTTCACGATTCCATATCGGTGATTGTGGATCGATTGACCAAAGTATCTCATTTTCTTCCAATTCGAACAGATTACACTACGGAGCAGTATGCGCAGATCTTCATTGCTGAAATAGTGAGACTCCACGGGGTGCCCCTTGATATTGTGTCATACCGGGAGAAGATTTTTGTGTCCAGACTTTGGGAGAGTTTTCAGAATGCTATGGGCACGAAGTTACGGTTGAGTTCAACCTATCACCCGCAGACGGACGGGCAAACAGAGTAGACGAACCAGATGTTGGAGGATATGTTGCGGATGTGTGTCCTAGATTTTAGCGGGGGATGGGAGCAGTACATTCCACCAGTGGAGTTTGCTGATAATAACTCCTACCAGTTTACTATTGGTGTGGCTCCATTTCTGGCGTTATATGGCAGACGTTGTCATTCTCTAGCATGTTGGCTTGAGGTGGGGGACAACAAGTTACTTGGGCCGGAGGTGATTCAGGACACCTAGGCTAAGATTGAGTTGATACGGAGTCGCATTCGGGTTGTGCAGAATCGGCAGAAGAGTTATGCCGATGCCAAAAGGCTCTTCAGGGAGTTTAGTGGGGGGGATCAGGTATTGTTGCGAGTATCTCCTATGAAGGGGCTAATGCGATTTGGGAAGAAAGGGAAGTTGACGCCGAGATATATTGGGTCATTCCCTATTATTGAGTGGATTGGCCAGTAGATTATTGACTTGGGTTACCGAAACACTTGAATAGGACTCATGACGTGTTCCACATCTCTTCACTGAGGAGATACCTTCGGGATGGTTTGTCCCACACCCATATTGCATTAGAGGAGATTGATCTTCAGCCTGATAGTTCCTACGAGGAGGGACCAGTTGCTATTCTCAACCATAGTGAGAGGAAATTGAGGTCAAAGGTAGTGTCGTTAGTACTATTACAGAGGCATCATCATAATATAGAGGAGTCTACCTTGGAGCTTGAGGATGACATGCGGGACAAATATCCAGAATTGTTCGTACCAGGTATACCTTTACTTGGTTCTTTTTCGAATTTCAGGACGAAATTCCGTTATTAGGGGGGAATTATGTAATACCTCGTATTTTTGGCATATTATTTTATATATTGATTTTGGATTAATTAAATAAAATGGAGAAAAAAAATTATTTCTAATTAATCCGAATTTAATTGTAATAATTACTAGCATGACGAGAGTTAGTATTTACCGATGATGATTATGTTGAATATTAGTTAAAGAGTAAAGAAATATATGATTAAGAAATATTATTATGGCCGGGAGTGAAAAATACGGCAGTTGTAATACACTTAGTTTGGAACGCACGTGTGAGTCGTGTCGGTACTATCTTATTGGGTTAATAAGATAATTTATTTTTAAGTAACTCGGATGGCCGTTTTAAGTGCGCCAGTGTGTTCGGAAGGGTCTAAATAATCAAAAAACACTAGTCGGATGTTTTATTTGGATTTCGAATCAAGTTAGGCGAAACCGACACCCGATGGGGGTATTTTGGTCTTTTAGGACTTTTCGGAATTAAAATGGATGAAAATCAGGAATTAAATTAGGAATGTACATGGTTAGAAGAGAGTTTTCAGTTTCCAACTTACGTTAGAGAGAGGGAGATAACCAAGAGGAAGAAGGAGAACTCAATAGTGCTTTGGGCTAAGAAGTCAAGCCCTTCCACCGGAAATCACATCAACGCGTAAATCGCGAGGAGGGGATCATCCCCATACCAATTTCGTTCAACGATTCAGAGGTTCACGAAAAGGCAAGTATTTATCTTGTTGTATTATTGAGCATATATGATTCATGTTAACATTAGTTGATGAGATAACTAGAATTCTATGAAGTTGAGACTGAATTGGGCATAAATCTTTAATTTGGGAGTATAGGGTTGCATGTAGTTGAATAAACATGTACTGGGTATATTAAATCTGAGTTTTATAAGTGATTTCACAAAATTAAACATGGGTTTATGTTGTTGTTAATGGATTTTATGATAAACTAGGGCTCATTGAAGATTTGGGTAAATTATTGAAATTCATGTTAAAATCTTAAGGATCTGATGTTGAAAACACATGGGAAAGTGTTTTAATACTAGGGGATATCGATTAGATTTGTTAAATGTGAATTAGGATGAGTTTTGAAGTAATTTTATGTTGAACAAATTGGAAAAATGAAACTTTTGGAAGACAGGGACGAACCCTGAGTTCTCGTTCAAAGACCTTCCCAAGTCATTCGAACGACCTCGTTTGAACAAGACTTTGAACGAGAATTCTAACGATATTACCAATGAAATTTTAGAGTTCGTCCTAAGTGAGAAACTTGTTCTAACGACCTCGTTCGAACAAGAATCCCCAGGTTCTAACGAGATTTCAGAAACTCCAATTTTTCCCAAATAAGTTAAAAACACTTCTAGGTTCCTTTAAGTGGGAGATTAGGACCTAGGACATCCTAGAGTATCTTATTTTCATGATATAGTAGTGAGGGAAATTGTGTAACTACTAAGGGAATGGGTTGGAATGAGAGAACCTTATAGATATATACGGTAAAGAGGTAAATCATACAATTAAAGTATAATGGGTAGTAGGGACGAATATACTACATATAAATTCAGGAACTTAAGGTGCATAAATACCTAATGAATATAATAGGTTGTGTGTATACTTATTGATTGAACTATTATGTGTATAATATACCTACGTTGCTTTCTATCGAGCGGAGGTTGCGCGTTGTGGACAATCATGCCTTGAGGAGCCTTCGGGTGGGATATTAATGTATACCACTAAAGCATAGAACCTAGGTACGAACTATTTGTGAGAAAGGTAGTGATGACGGTCGTATGGGCGCATATGTATGTGTGTATCCCATTGGCTTGGAACTATTTTCGCCTTCAATATATGTGTTTTGTTTTGATGGTTCACGAGAGACTGAACCTTTAGTCCGTTATGCAATGAGCGATGCAACGGGACATGATAGCAGAGTAAGCAGGCACCGCAGTTGTGTCTCGGGGTGCAATATTGTATATATATATAAGATAGAGTGTATATATATATATATACCTGTAATGAAATATATTGTGTCAATTGAGTAGGTAGAATTAATAATGAAATCTAAAATGAATTAAGTAGCGAAGACTTAATTATATTAAACTGAAGGGGTCTGTTTATCCTAAAGAGGAATTGATTATATATATTATATATTGCGAGGGAAATCCATGGGAACGATGTCGAATTATGATTATTTATTAGACAGAAAGGACTAGTTAGTATAGGAGTAGAACTAGTGGGATCTGAATATTCGCTAGGCGTGCACATCAGATGATAGGTGAGCATCCCAAGTGAGTTCGATAACTTAACATGGAAAATATATGTGTTAATAAATCATTTTAAGCACTTGCTGATTTTTAAACTGTTTTCAACTCGGGATCGACCCGTTTTCTGTAAATCTCTTTTTGTGTCAAATTATTTTAGGTGCTCAGCCACAGGGACACCAGGCTTAGTGGTTCCTTTCATTCGACGGGTTGTATCTACTGTAGAGACTACATGACTTTGGTAGTAAGCGCCTCTGAGTCTATCATTCCTTACTTTTGAGTTATTTGCATCAGTTGGATATATCGTCCCTGCTTATTTATATATTCAGAAATTTGAGATTTGATTCCTTACTCCTCTCCGTTGTTGAATTTATTTAGTTGGATTACAGTATTTATTTTTTGACAAGAAGTGTTTACTCCGGTCCCTTTTATTATGTCAATTATTTCATTTCTTATAAGATTGGATTGAATGGTGAATGTGTAACTATTTTATTACTTGGTGTTATATTAATTGAAAAGATAAAATTTTGACAGTTTTAACTATAAAGTTTTCGACAGTGATGCATAATCTGAACCAAAAGGGTATTCTGAATTAATTAATAAAGGACTGATCACTCGGTATTTACTTAGGCAGGGTGTCACATAGGGGTCTTGCAACTCCTCATACAAATGAGGACCCTCTCATTGGGAGGAGGAGTACAACTTCCTTACTTCCTCCATAGTAATATCTTTGGAGGGTGACTCTTCCAAACTCCTGCACTTTTCTTCTAGTGAACTTGATGGTGTTGTGACTTGCTCTGGCGCCGCCCTCCTCGGTGAATCTACCTCTACCGAAATTGTTGTTGTAGCAGTTGCCCCTCCAGAGGGGGTTGCCTCTAGTGTTACATAGCCTTGGCCCAAACTTGCCAAGTCTATGGTGTTTTATTTTAAAAACTCAATAAACATGCTCATAAGGTTCATACTTGCCATCGGAGTTGTAGTCGGTGAGTTGGTCTGTCTTCCCGGAGGAGCGGGTGCCTTAGCTCCAATCACCACCACATCCTTATGGTTGGTTCGGTCACTTTGAGTTCCATTCCCAGATGGAATGTTTAATAAAACTAACTGATTATAAATGTTGAAACCTTCTTTGTCCATTAAATAAATAATACCTCCCCAACGGAGTTGCCAAATGTAAGAGAATAATGTTACTGGGGTCTGGTAAAATACAGAATCGGGTGAGGCGTGACCGACTCTAATGAATGTTGCCTTCAAGGTTCTCAAGAACTTCCAGAGAATCTTCTAGTAAAACCTTCTCCTTTTAGTAATAATGGAACTCAAGCTAGAGCTCCCTCCCTGCAAGAATATGAACTTCACAACAATAATGATAACTTTTCTCAAGAGAAACTCCTAAGAGTGATGGTTGTCAGTGGGGAGTGAATTAACAAGCACTTAGAGAGAGAGCGTGGAGAGAATACTAGGAGGTTCTGGTGTGATTTTCACAGAGAAACGGTGCTATTGAGTTTTTCTATCATTGCTTGACCTTGCCCAGGAGTCCTATTTATACTTGGACACTAGGGCTGAGTCGACACTTTTGGGCTCCAAAATTGAGAGGGTTAGTAAGGGACAAGGTCTGAAATGTACCATTTATCCCAACCTGTGTATAGTCGCCTGTCCCCTCTGACATGTGCCACCTGGTGCCAACCAAAGTCAAAAAGCAAATATGTCTTCTCTTAAAGATAAAATATCTGATTTGGTAAATATCATTTAAAATGATAACTTGTGGTACAAACTTTGTGAACTTGAGAGAGGAGGCCTTAAGGACCACCTCCTCTAAAATCGTTTCTATTAAGAGGGGGAGAGGGGTCTTGAGGATCTCCTTCTCTAAAATTATTTTTTATAATAAAAATTCATTTCTGTTGAGCAACCTCTTGGTTGCTCATTCTAGTTATGACTGAGTGTGTTGTGTAAGGACTTGAGTGACTCCTAGGGTCTTTATACTAGTATTATCTCAATCATAAAGTACTAAATGGTTGAGCTTGCTCAACAAACCTTATTCCTCAGCCGCCAAGCCAAACTCATATATTTTCACTATCATGCCATGATTGAGATATAAAAATTGGTTGATTTGATTCGAATAAAATTTTGCTCATGTTTTTTGTATAATTTTTTTTATTTTGAATGAGTTCTCAAACACCGTCATTAATATAATTCCAAATGAACTTTATGCATCGAATCATGTTTATCCCATATTTCCTATTCATGCTCACACATTTCATATTTGAGTTTTATTTGTCTATGTATATGTGTGTAAGTCCTTTGATTTGTGCATTTATATCAAATGTGTGCTTAAAATGGAAAAAAAAAATATTTTCTCATGCATATGTATACATTCATACCCTATTTTTGAGTATTTTGGATTTTTTATTCTATTAGCTAAGTCTTTTCTAGATGATTTCTCTAATTTTATCTTCTCGATAAAATCCTTTGCACGGTTGTCATTCGCATGACTGCCATTCGCACGAAGAGATTTTTAAGATGTTAAAAAACGTTTTTTAAAGAGAAATTAGGGTTCCTTTTTTATATTATTTCAAATCTCTTCATTCCAAAGATAGACCTAGTCATTTTTTTTATAAAAATAGAGGATTTTGATCTTGCATGTGAGTTTTGTGCTCATATTTGAAGATTTAAGCTGAGATTGGGAGTACAAACCCTAGTTTTTTGTATTTATTGATTTTTCTTAGATCTAACTCAAGTAAGTTGTCTTAATTCAGATCTTTCACTTTATTTGAATCTTTTTATAGTTCTTCTATGATCATACTTCATTACTAGTTGTGTTGCGCTAAAGCAAGACTATCTCTAGCGACCAAGACGATAAAACTCACTCGGGAATTTTATCAAACACTTGGTGTGCGGAAAACACCCAAGACCTTGTTCCCAAAATGAACTAGTGTGCAAACTCCCAATCAAATCAACCAAGCATCAATGAAGTGACAATAAGAACATACAAGCAATCATCAAAGCAAAACAACAACGATATACGTGGTTCACCCAAGATTTGGGCTACATCCACAAATGGTAGGATATCTTCTTTTATAGATAAATGGCTAGGAACCAATGGTTACACACACACCTCACTTATCTCTCTCAAAAGTCAATCACTAACCAATCTCAAGAACTCACCTTGCTCAAAGTAGCTCTCTATCTCTCTTTGCCTTTGATTAGCTCTCAAAATAGCTCTCAAACTTGTCCTCTCCCAAAACCTAGAAATAACACTTGTATTTATAGATTTGAGCCAAAATGGCAAATTTGTAAATAAACCAAAACTGAAAAATAGGAGAGCCAAAATCAACAAACTCCACCTTGGCGATCCTGACGATCCAACCAATCTCTAGAATGCTGAAATTGAACCCGCTTGAAGACTGTCCCACCATCTACCAATCTAATGCGATTCCCCCAGGCGATCCTCACGATCCAATCGAACTCGGAATGCAAACATCAAATCCGCTCTAAGATCATCCCGACATCTAACAAGCCAATACGCTCCACCCGACGCTAAGCCACCTCAAACTTCAACCATGAAGTGAGATACCACAAGTCTTCACTCTAAGACTCCAAACGACTCCACCCGCCGAGGAACCATGTTCTAAACTAAGAACTCCCCTGAATGCTTCCCATGTAACCATACGGTGAAGCTCGCTCCTCATGTAACCCGGTGAGTACACCCCCACACAATACATATAGCATACACCTTCTTTACACGAAACATTCAAACACATCAACACCATCTTCCACCTTGAGAAATAACCACGGATGAGAGGGAAAATTCCTCACCTCTCATACCCTCCAAATCTCACCCTCGAAAGATATACCAAGTCTTTGTCACGAAAAACTCCCGTTTGCCAATGCTCGCAAACAATAACTCATCGACCTTCCTTGAACTAGCTACACACACCTCGAATCCATCACAGTCCTACACCTCGATTCCAATCGGCCAATGCATGTGTGCTACTAAACCGGGTCAACATCACCCGTTGGCCCTGGAGGGGGACTTCGATCCATCCCCTCCACTAGTAGGTATTCTCTCATCACTACCGTCTAGTCTCAGAAAGCTAGCACTCAATGTCTCCGCTTTGTTCACAAACGAGACATGCCTCGAACGTTCGATCACTTGTGCACACCGCTTCCCCATCTTTCTCGAAGTCTGATTTAGACGATACAACCCCTCTCTGTCCTCTCCCCTCGCTAGGACCATACAACCGCGTGTGACTTTCAAGACTCCACCCGCCACCGACACCCGGCAACCCTTGGAATCCAAACGGTTAATGGATATCAAATTCTTTCGCAACTTTGGGACATAGGCCACACCACCCAAAGTGCGTTCCACCCCATCGAACATCTTGAGTTTCACCGTCCCGACACCCTCAACGAAAACCTTCTCTCCGTTAGCCAAAGACATGGAACCTTTTCCATTTTCTGTAAAAGTCTCAAAATATTCCCTCTTGGAGCAAACGTGATCCGACGATCCCGAATCTAATATCCAATCATCTTGGGAAAGAGAGTTAACCTTGGAGATTGTGAAAAGTTCTCCAAGTTCATCTTCATAATTCGCACTCGCTACCGTTGCCCTCTCGGAATCAACCTTGCCCTTAACCTTGTCGTTCCACAAAGGACATTCTCGGATCATATGACCCCATTCCCGACACTTGTAGCATTTCGGCCCTTTACCACCAACACCTCTCGATCTAGACCTACTACCGTCATTAAATCCCCGGTTGGAGTTCCTCCTGCCATTTTGCCCACCTCCATCTCTCGCCATAAGGCCTTCATTATGGGAATACCCGTCACCTCCACCTTCCTTCTTTCTCATCGTGACATGAGATTGAATATCTTGCACAACCTCATTGCACCGGAGCGTAGACTTCCCAAACATGAGAGTGGTCACAAAATGCTCGTATGAATCGGGTAATGATGCAAGCAACAACAATGCTCGATCCTCATCAATGAATTGAACATCTATCCGATTCAAGTCATTTATCAAGGCATTAAAAACGTTGATATGCTTCATCATATCCTCACCCTCCTTCATCTCAAGCTTGAAGAGTTTCTTCTTGAGGAACAATTTATTTGACAACGACTTTCCCAAATAAATCTCTTCAAGCTTATCCCACATGCCTTTAGCCGTGGTCTCCGCTATCACGTTATTCAACACATCATCCGTGATAAGCATCTCAATACACGAAGCCGCTCTTTGATCAATTTCAATCCACTCGGCATCGGTCATGCCTACCGGTCGTCCCTCTACCCCCAACAATGTTAATTGCAACCTCTGTTGGACAAGAACGCCTTGCATTCGTCTTTGCCATAACCCGAAATTGATCTTCTCATCAAAAGCCTTCATGTTCGTCTTCATTGAGCCACTCGATCCATAACTCGGATCCCATCTCTTAGAGACTCCGCTCGTAGAGGTTGATTCTCGAGTACTCTCCACATTTTCCGTCATTTGGAACAAAAGCAAAAGCTATGCCAAAATTGCCAAAATTGATTCAACCTCGAACCAAAAATACCGGGCAAACAATGCAACCAAAGCTCTGATACCACTTGTTGCGCTAAAGCAAGACTATCTCTAGCGACCAAGACGATAAAACTCACTCGGGAATTTTATCAAACACTTGGTGTGCGGAAAACACCCAAGACCTTGTTCCCAAAATGAACTAGTGTGCAAACTCCCAATCAAATCAACCAAGCATCAATGAAGTGACAATAAGAACATACAAGCAATCATCAAAGCAAAACAACAACGATATACGTGGTTCACCCAAGATTTGGGCTACATCCACAAATGGTAGGATATCTTCTTTTATAGATAAATGGCTAGGAACCAATGGTTACACACACACCTCACTTATCTCTCTCAAAAGTCAATCACTAACCAATCTCAAGAACTCACCTTGCTCAAAGTAGCTCTCTATCTCTCTTTGCCTTTGATTAGCTCTCAAAATAGCTCTCAAACTTGTCCTCTCCCAAAACCTAGAAATAACACTTGTATTTATAGATTTGAGCCAAAATGGCAAATTTGTAAATAAACCAAAACTGAAAAATAGGAGAGCCAAAACCAACAAGTTGTTGATTTGTCGTTTTGAGGTTGGATTTGGGTTTAGTTGGTTGATTTTCACATTTTACTTATTACTCTCTTTGGGTTTTGGTTCGGTTTGTAAGTTTTCGTTTGCCAAAAAATCTCGATGTTTCGGATCAATGAATATCATTTGTTTTTAGTTCACTTTAAGTAGCTTTGTTTTATACGTAAATCATTTGATCTAGAGTTTGTGACTCTCCAAGAACCCCCTAATTTTCTCCAAGAAAATACCAAGATCCTAGGGCGAATTCTCCTTCTTCCTCTGCATGATAGCCATGATTCCAATAAAACCTCCAGATCCTCCTATTATTTGGACTAAATCCTTCACAAATGTGCTAATGAACAGTGCCACAAAATAGTCAAAATTGAAGACACCAACCACATACAAGGGGAAACCTGCGATTATTTTCTCAGAAGAAGATATATCAACTTTAGTTGAACCATTCAAACACTCAACTGTGGGAAAATTCTTTCGTGTTCGACCAACAATTGATATTATTAGAAAAACCTTCGAAACATTTTCTCTGAAAGCATGCTGCTTTATAGGACTTTTTTATTCAAAACACATTCTCATGTAGCTGAATAGTGAGGAAGATTATGTTTGATTGTGGCTTAGAGACCAATGGTATATAGGTAAATACCCAATGCAAACTTTCAAATGGTCAAACCAGAAGAAGAAATCCCTATAGTTCCAGTTTGGATAAATCTCCCAAAATTGCCTATTCATTTATATGCCAAATCATCACTATACTCAATTGCTCAATTAATAGGTAAAACATTAAAAATGGATGCCTCAACTGCCTCAATTATCAAGCCTAGCATATCTAGTCTACTTGTTGAAATTAATCTCCTCAAAGAAAGACTACACAAAATTTTCATTGACTGCGGTTCAAAGGGCTTTTAGCAATAAATACCCTACGAAAACATTCCATCAATTTGCTAATATTGCATAAAAAGGGACATGATGAATCTAAATGCATGATTAAACGTCCAAATATCAAAAATCCCTCCAAGAAAGTTGAAAAGAAAAATGATTAAGTGCAATATAGTACAGCTAACCAGATAGAAATTATCAATAGTAATCAAGAACCAATAGCAGAAAAAATTCAAGAAACTACATCAGAGACTGAAAATAAAGGTTACTCAAAGAATTAATTTGAAGTGCTAGATGATTTTTCTTCTAAATCTTAAGAAGAGAAAACAGAGGACATTCTAATTATTAATCTCAATGAAATAACTATATCTCTGATTGGAATTGATCAACCTCAAGAATAGTCTCAAACTCAGACAGAGAAGTTTAAACTGGGAGAAGATTATACTTCAGAAGAAACATTGATAGTGGAACAATACAATGTCTCACCTAAATGTTCAAATCTCTCAAAACATAAAATTCAAGAGGTAACAGAAAAAGACTACAATTCAGATATAGAAACTAAGAGAATATCAATAGCAATGATTGAAGAGCTTCCGAATTTTCCCTCTTGGTTAGATGCTAAGTGGACAACTTATTAAGAATAGAAGAAAGAAAAGATCAATTTCAGCAAAGAAGGTAAACAAATTCAGTTCCTACTCAACTTCATAAATAAAGTAAGCCACCAAAAACATCTCCTCATAATCCACTTTACAGAAGGTTCACAAGATCATCACGTAAATCAAACTCCCAAACTCATCAAATTCATCATAAATGATAAACTTTATATGCTGGAATGTTAGGGGAGTAGCAAACAAAGCCACAAATAGAATTAAAATACTTATCAAAATATATCATCTACCTGCCATTGCATTACTAAAATCAAAAGTTGAGGTATCTACTATAAATAATTACCAAGTTAAATGGAAAATTCTCAAACAACATTAGTAATAAACATAACAAGATTTGGTTATTACGGAACAACGATTTTCAAATAAATGTTATTAAAGATATTGGCCAACTGATGTGTTTGTAAATTATCATTGGACGTTTAAATAAATCTATGTTTTTAGTTATAGTGTATGAAAAGTGCACTACTATTGAGAGAATGGATCTATGGTCTGATTTATAAAACTTAACAATAAATAATATAAATCAATCTTGATTAGTCATTGGGGACTTCAATGTGGTCTTTGATGAAGAAGAAAAGTTAGGTGGTAATCAATTAGAATTTCATGCTATTGAAGATTTCAAAGACATGATCTCCTCAAATGCTTTGATAGATCTAGGATACATAGGCTCTAGATTTACTTGGACAAATAATAGATTCAAGGTACAATTTTATGTAGACTTGATAGAGGTTTAGTCAATCATCATTGGCAAACACAATTACCAAACACTAATATATCTCACCTACATAAAGCGTGCTCTGATCACAGTCCTCTATTATTATCAATTAAGAATCAACTAGATAATTTCCCCAAACCATTTAAATTTCTGTCAATGTGGTGTATAAAGTCAAATGTTACATTATAGAAGAAACTTGGTCAACTAACATACAAGCTTCTCCAGTGATATCTTTTCTTTAAATCTTTAAAACTTAAACAACAAATTGAGAAAATGGAACAAAGACAATTTTAAAAATGTTTTTCAAGCTGTTAAAGAATTGGAAGATCTAGTTCTTATTTAAGAAAACACTTTTGAACGATCCCCTAATGATAACTCCGAAAAAGACTTTCTTGAAACTAGATCTAAATTAAATATGGCATATCAGAGAGAGGAAAATTATTGGCACTCAAAGAGCCATTTAAAATGGTTTAAAGTGGGAGACTTTAATACTAAATATTTTCATGCCTCAGTAAGAGCTAGACAAATAAGGTTAGCAATAACAAAAATCAAAAAACAACTTAGACCAATGGAAAGAACATAGTGAAGAGATTGATAATATTTTTATTAATCATTTTCAAAATCTACAGAAGGCAGCATACAGATCTATAAATAAAAATTTCTTGGAAGTAATTGAAAAGGTTATTTCTAATGAAATGAACCAAAAAAATGTCCACATTTCCTTCTAAAGATGAAATCTACTCAACAATCAAAAACCTTGATTCAGGTAGTGTCCCTGGACCTGATGGTTTTGGAGGTTATTTCTATGTTCATTTTTAGGAAGTAATCAAGTAAAACCTGGTTAGAGCAATCATTCATTTTTTTATGGAGCTAACATTCCAATAATATGGTCCTCTACTTTAATTACTATAATTCCAAAGGTTAATATTCCAACATCTTGTTCCCAATTCAGACCAATAAGCTTATGTAATTTTTCTAATAAAATAATTTCAAAAATTTTTAGTATTAGACTCTTAAACATACTTCCTCTAATAATCTCTCAAATTCAAAGTGGTTTTGTAAAGGGTAGAAGAATACAAGATAATATTATTTTAGCTCAAGAAATGATTCAATCAATTGGTAAAAAAACATATGGAAATAATGTCGTTATTAAATTATATATGGAAAAAGCATATGATAATGCCTACAGGCCTTTCGTATGTGAAGTTCTTAGGAAATTTGGGTTAATGAACATCTAATTGACATGATTTGGAGACTAATATCCAACAACTGGTACTCTTTATTAATAAATGGTTAAAGTAAAGGTTTCTTTAATTCCTTTCGAGTCTTAAGATAAGGAGATCCAAGCCTATTCATCATAGTCGCAGAAACAGTGTGTAGAAATATGACAAATTATTCATTATGAGAAGGGTTATTCCCTTTTTCTCATCCTAAAATTAGTCAATTGATCTCTCATCTAGGTTTTGCTGATGATCTAATCATCTTCACTAATGGAGTCAATCACAGTCTTAAAGCAATAATTAAACTGTTAAAAACATATGAGATAACATTAGGTCAGAAAGTAAATTTCCCAAAGAGCTCATTCTATGTGGATAATAAAGTTAGGCCTTCTAGTAAGAAGAAAGTTATAGCCCATTACATGGGTCTGCCTAATAAGTAGCTTCCTATGAAATATTTAGGTTATTTCCTTACTAAAGGAAGATACAATTTAACCCAATTTTCAGAGCTTATTTCTAAAATTTGGGATAAACTAAACACGTGGTCATCTAAATTAATATCTCAAGTTGGTATTGGTACACTAATTAGACATGTTCTTCAGTCTACACTTTATCAGTTATGAATCCTCTTAAAATAATGATTAAAAGATTAAACTCTATTTTCAGTAAGTTCTACTGGGGAGGCTGTCAAAAGGAAAATCCATATCAATGATCCAAATGGAATGATGCTTATTTTCCATTTGAAGAAGGGAGACTTAATATTATAAATTTATAAGATATAATCAAAGAATCTTCTATTAAACTTTACTGAAAGTATAAGTTTGACACAGATTTTTGGGCATCCTTTATAAGAAAAAAAATACTCCAAAGGCTTGTCCTTTTCAAATGGCTCCAAAGTTGTAAAAATGATGGATTTAATTCACGATTGGACAGGAGAATTCATAGTTGAAGAACAACAGATAGGGAAACCTTCCCCAACATGGGAGTTTTCATTCAAATCTTCTTTCATAGTCTGTAGACAATCTAGACCAATCTCCTTAAGATGGAAAACTAATTGGATTTGAGATTGTTCTATGAAAATCTCAAGTTTCACTTGGAAACTGTTAAATAACTCAGTCCAATTTGAAAAAAAAACTTAAAAGCAAGTATAAGGATGGCCTCCATTTGTAGAAGTTTCTACTTAGATGAGGATTGTAGCCAACATGAGTTGATAGAGTTTTACATTGCTAGAGATGTATGAAAATTCTTCTCTGATTTTTTTGAATTAACAATCAATTTAATCTCTTGCAAGTCTCTTTTTCTTTCTTGGTGGCTTCCAAAACCAAAAAAATGATTACATCAAAATGTTATTCCAAAGCATCCCTAAAATTGTCTTATGGGAAATATTGAAATTAAGAAATAATTTTTTTTGAAAATTATAACTCTTCTGCTCCTCTCATTATTCATAATGTTATTACTCTTATTTCTAAAATTCTTCAAAATTGTAAGTTCTATGAAAATAGAAGCCCTAAAGATCTTCAAGTCATCAATACTTTCAATATCAAAACATATCAAAAGACAATTCATATATTCAAATGTGTTTGGAATAAGCCTTTACTAGGTTTCTTCAAACTTAATATAGATGGTGCTTCTCAGAGAAATTCAAGGCCAAGTGGAATTGGAGGAGTCCTAAGAGATTCAAAAGGTCATTTTATTACAGGATTTCAAAAATATATTGGCTCTCAAATCTCATTTAATGCAAAATCTCTTGCAATGGAAGAGGGCCTAAATCTCATAACCCAACTCCACATTGATAATGTGATCATTGAATCAGACTGCAAAGCACTTGTTGATATTGTTTTAAAGAAATCAAAACCAACTTGGTCTTCTATTGATATTATAGAAAACTACAAATTTCTTAAGCAATACACAATCCAACATATTTGGGGGGAGAAAAATATAGTGGTGGACTTATAACTTACCTCAACTTAGAATAAAAATCAAAAAATTATAATGGGGATATTATAAATCCCCAAGTTTTCAGTTTTAAGTTTATTCCTTTGATGTAATGGGGATATAATAAATCCCCATATTTAAATTTTTCATTCTAGTGTATTGAGCCCAACCACTAGAACTAGGGAAGTTAGGGCTTGTATGCCACTCGGGGGCTTTTTCTCCAGTTTTCAAAATCAATAAAACTTGTGAGGGTACCGTCCCTCTTTGAAGAAAAAGAAAACAAATCATTTGATCCGATTTGTAAGAGTTGATTAAAATTTTCTTTGAAACTTAACCATCCTTAATTAAAAAAAATTCTACTTTTTGGATCAATATCAAACCTTCCTGAGAGACAACAAACATTAACACTCAGTATAATATTAATAAGCTGGAAAAAAACTACCACATATTGAATAATAAATCATTTAATATATATTTACCTATATTGTTCACCAGTAGTCATTTTTAAATTATAGCCACCTCATGAAAATCTTAGTGACTAGTTAAAACATATGACATAACTACAATACTTATGTACCTTGTTAATATGGTTTTAGCAATCACCACTTGTCCTTTTCATTAAATAATGCATTCACTTGTTCATGATCGTTTTCAATTTTTATGATGTGTTTTTTCTTTGCACCCCCTTACCCTAACAATATCAATATCTTCTTTAGTTTTTCACTTTCGAAATCCATGTGGTCCGCTTCTTCCTAATCCGTCACTGTAGAAAAAACTTTTTTGAATTATGTTAAAAATAGCATAGCTATTTTCAAACAATATACAATTTTATTGATGTTAAAAAATAATTATGTGAATAACATATTGTAATGGAAGTAGCAATAGTTCTACCAAATGAATGGTACCAACTAAATTAAGATTTGTAAATAAATAAACTATAAAGGTTGGCAAGATAAATTGTAGCAGTTCCACAAATTTAAATTATATTGGTTCCAGTAGTATAAATTGTACAGGTCTAGAATATAAATTGTAAAGGGTTGCAAAGATCATGTCTAGAAACATAAATTGCAGCAATTACACAATTACAATTGTTGTAGTTTCAAAAAAAGCTTATTCATTTACAAACTTTAAAGCAATTTTATCTTATGATAAAAATTGTTAAGACAATAATTTTTCATAATCTAGGTCCACGTGATAGCCATTAGTAGTTATTTTTAAGCCTTTAATTTAACAAACAATTTCTAACCTAATGGGAAAGCTAAGTTTGGGTTTGTTTAACTAAGATTTGCTTTGGACTTTGGCTGGCCAATGATCACATTGGTTGATTGACATTCATGTTGGTTGGATGACGATGCCTTCCTGATGCTGGGCATTAGTTGACCGATGTTTTCTTATTGTTTGCCATTAGTTTGCCGGCAATGGCATGTTGTGTTGTTTTGGAATCATTTGGATGAATTTCACTTTGCGTTGTGTATAGATTGGCTAACTTCACCTTGTTGTTGGAAATCACTTGACTCACGTGCAACTTAGTTTGGGCATTGTCTAACCCCTACTGCCATAATAGTTCCCCATCCCCTTTATTGTAACATTTTTCACCTTGTTGTTGTCGCATTTTGAAATTATAATGTACTATTGTATAATCTTACACTAGATAACAGTGCACACGCAATGCATGTGCGATTTATATCTAGAGAAAAAAAATACTTAAATTAAAATAATAAAGAAAGTATAAATATTTTATTTCATATAATTATTCATGATATTCCATACAACATCATATTCAAATATAAAACCGAACTAAAATTTGTTAAATAAACAAAGCGCAATCACTTCAAATACCATATATTTTTCCTTGATTACCGTAACATAGTAAATACCCTCGAATGTGCTTTGATTGGTTGATCTCACACAAATAAGAGTAACAATGCATGTTATCAACATAAATAGGGAATTATCACACAATAAGAAAAACAAACAAAATGAAAATAAAACTTTTAAAATTAATCATCCAAAGATAAATAGCAAACAATATAAGATCATTTCTTTAATAGTCCTAAGACATTACATTATCAACTTCAATATATATCTCAAACATGAATTAACTATCTTTCTAATTGGCCAAGTATACAAATATATGATGAACAACATAAAATATAATCACATCATAAAAAATTAAATATGAAAATAAATACATGTAAAAAGGACAGCGTTTTTATTACTAAATTAATAGTACTTTCTGCATTACTATATAGAGCCACATGCCTACAATTCCTTAAGAACATATATTTTAAACCCCTCCCATCTCTTTTTCTTTATGCTTTTAAAAGAAAGAATTATTTTCTTACTTACATTACACTGTTGTGTTAGAATTATTTTTAATAATTCTCCATTTTGTGCTCCATAATTATATTAATAGTAAGAGTCACTTTGGTTAATAAAAGGGTACTCCAAATACCAAGAGTCAAAAGGACTCGTGGGCATATATCTTGATAATTGGTTGATATTAAGTGAGTTTTGGAGATTTAGGTCTTGTTTCTGCCTATAAATAAGTGACTGATTTCCATCATTCAGGCACTCTAAAAAGACAACACAATGAAATTATAGGAAAGGGAGAAAAATCTAAATCTCAAGGAGATAAAATTTTAAAATAGTATTTTGACCATACAGGTAGATCTAACCATTGGAATACGTTGAAATTTGAGTAAGTTCTTTCCATATACAACACGAAGCCATGTTCCAAAATTCAGCTTAATCGAATATAGTTAAGGTTGACTGCTCCATCAATCTTTCTAGTTGTGACACGATGGAGGTATATTATTTTAATATCATTTTATGTTCCGCATAATTGATTATATGTGATTATTATGAAGATCCAAGATCCTTTTATTAAGAACAATTGTATGTGAAAATTTAATCATTAATGTATCAATAATTAATATTATGGTGTTCCTAAAAATGGTTTTATATGTGGTATTAGAGCTAAAGTTTAATATCTCATGAGTTTTCTTATTGATATGTGCCTATAATGGAGTCTACATTAAATCAATTTTTGTGTGTCTGAGACTTTTTGTGATTTTTCTTCTGTCGTCAATACCCACTGCTTGAAATGAAAGGTCAAAACTTGCTCAGAATTTTACTAAACTCATATGGTCGACTCGAAACGTCAAAATAAACAAAACTCACTGTGTAGAATGGACACCTCCTTAATTTTTTGTTTTGACATCGTTTAGACCCTTAAAATTACGTTTTTGTCGTTTTTGGTAATAATGTTGACATCAATATCTCACTCCAGAAAATTGATTTCTAAATTTTACAAATTATTTTGAGATCCTGGAGTAATTCTCTACATTCCTGTGGTTCTAACTCAAATTTTTTATTTTGGGCAAAAATTATGATTTTTTCAAATATTATGTATTTTTCCACCACGGGAGTTGTTTTCTTTATTCATCGTTGTTCTAATGTTCATGTTATGTATTATTTGTTATTGATTAAAAGGTTCAATATAAATTTTTGAATATTAGATGTATGATGCGTTTGACAATAACATTTCGATGAATTAGATTGTTGTATATAATTCGTATTTGCTAGCCCAAAGATCCTAATGCAATTATGAATTGATGTTTTGACACTAATAATTATATGATGTTGGATGGGGAAGACATTAAAATATCTTAATCTATAATTGTAAATATTATATTTCTTGTGAATGGATCAATATTTGGACTTTAATTATCCATTAAGTTTTGAGGATAATATTTTTTGGGTCATTGATTTTTACGTAAATAGTGTTTACAACATTATCTCATTCCAGAAAAATTATTTTTGAATTCCTTCGAATGTTTTGGGATTCTGGAGTAATTCTCTACAGTTCCATGATACTAACTCGTTTTTTTATTTTTTGCAAAATTTAAGTTTTTCCATATTTCATGTATATTTTATGTAGAACTGTTATAAAATTTTGTTCTAATGATCCTATTTTAGCTGAATTTTCGTGCAAAACACAGGCCACATATTTCATATGGTAGGATATTAGACTTGTGTTATTGTTAATATTCATATTTTGATTAGTCTTGTGTCAAACATAGGCCAACGATTCATATTCTTGAATATTCTGTTATTGTTATTATTAATATTGATATTTTGATGAGTCTCGTGCCAAACACAGGCCAATGGTTCATATTGTTGAATATTATATTATTATTATTAATATTCATATTTTGATGAGTCTCATGCCAAACACAGCCCGTGATTCATATTATCAAATATTATATCATTGATATTCATGTTTTGACGAGTCTCGTGTCAGACACAAGCCAAGGATTCTTGTAGTTGAATATCAAAATTACTGTTTATTCTAATGCTAGTACTCTCATTAAGTTGAATTAAATGTCAAACACATGGTACAATTCATATGTGCGGTTACTAAATTTATGATTTCATTCGAATGCTAGTATTTATGTTAAATTGAAGTAGCCAAGCACGTACTACAATTCATATGCTTGGATACTAGATAATCTATTTCGATCGGATACTAATATTCCTTTTAAGTTGAATTAGATGATAAACACAATCTATAGTTCATATATGTGGATATTAAATTATTATAATGTTCATGTATAGTTTAGATTAGATGTCAAACACAGGCTACGATATAATATTATGGACATTAGGCTAATTTCTTTTAATATTTAATTGTTGGTGTATGTTCATTCACTTAATCATAATTAATGTTGCTAGACATCAAACACGTATGCCACAAGTATGGTAGCTATGATTAACTGATTACTCATAGGTAACAATATTTTAAGAAATTATTGGACATCAAATACAAATACCTATGATTTCTGCAATCATTTAGGACGTTACCAACTTAAGTTTTTTTTTTTTTGTAAAACACCAACAACTTAATGTTATAACCGTATTGTGTATTAGTATGATCATGAATGATTTGGGTCAATATTTATGATTTGTTACTCATACATAAGTGATAAAGTGAAAGCAAATGATTCATATTTTTCATTGACTATTATTCGTGTAATATCTCACGCAAACTTCATGTCTATTTGATTTTCACATTATATCTAGTTTTTCGTGAATTTCAATTTAAAAAATGAATAATTTAATAATTTATTCGTGTATTACGGGTATTTTACGCATGTATTCTTATCTCTAATATTTATATAATGTAATTATCGGTGTTCGTTATTGTACTCCATTCTATAACAGATATATATTGGACTCACGCGTTCATATCATGCATATTTTGTTTGCCTACTGGTCCATATATGATATTAAACTCTAGGATTTATGATGTTGTATACATATTACAGTTTATTCAATTATTGTGATTCGGTAGCCTACAGGGCCAATTACAATTATTAAGAAAAAATTAAGTAGTGATATATATTTTAAGAAGGCAAAAATGGTCATCAAATGATGATGTCATTGTTTCTTTCATCATGATATCACCAATTAAGTTTATCAAAACCCAAACGTGAATAATTTAGTTCATTGCTCATGCGATATTTAATGAACATATATGAAAAATTCATTGAGTTGTGTATATAAGTCTTTACTTAATGTAATATTCATATTATGAAATAATTCGTAGTCACGAAAGTGACCCACCTATAATGAGCATGAATATTAAATATAAAGATGATAGCAGTTGTAACTTGTGATGCTTATTATTGTGGAGTATATTGAGTTTAATCTTCAAACAAGATTATTTCTTAAAAATAGTTAATTTTGAATGATTGAATAAACTCTATATATCATATACATTATTCAGTATATATCATGTATATTTTATACTCAAGAATCTACAAGCATCATATAATTGTTAATCAATGGTCACTAATGAGAAAATAAAATGTACATTAGGTATTAGAGAGATATTAACATATGTGTTGTCAAATGAAAGAATTAATGTAGTGAGCAATTTATCTCATATCTTTAACATGTTATGGTTTGATTTTGTTTCTCTCGATTTTTATGTTGGATTTATTTAGCCCACTATTCATGATCAATATTTTATGGAACACTCCATATAAAGTTTGAAGAAATTAAACAAATTAAGTTTGTTTGCATGTTACACACTCGGACTAATAATGATAGAGATAATATGTATCTTTTATGGTTTGAAACGAGTTTTCATCTTAGTAGATTTTGCAAGATAAACTTACTGTGTTACAGAAAGTATTTACTTTTGACGCAAGGATTGCTTACAAAATAAACTAGAAATGCAAATGAGATTTGTTCTCTTTTATTCTTAGGGAATCAAGCCATTTATTTTTTCATAAATCCTCAATGCTTCCAATTTTCTTAAAAAATATTTGTCTAGACTTGATCACAAAGGATATTTTTTTTAAATAATTTTCAGTCCTTTTCAAAGGTTATGGTATTCCTTATATGTTTTGTCTAAAAGAAAGTTTGGGTATATTTTTTTAAAGATTTTTTTGATCCCGCATCATAATCATAGTATTATTGATGAAACTATGTAATCTTATACCAAATTCTCCCTTTGATAATTTTTATGGACAAGATTTTTGTAATGTCTCTTATAAATATTGATAGTCGAGTTATGTCGTTAAGGTATTACGATGTCAAATACCAGGATGACCTATATGGACCAAGTGGAAGATTATGAGTACCTTCCCTTAAAGTGAATCTACATAGATCATATAATTGTCATTGACATGTACTTATTGCATTATAGAATACCAAATGTCAAATTCATTACGAGTGGTGAAATTAGTGAGAATAGCAAATCATGAATATCGTTATAAAGGAAGGGAGGGTACTTATCCCATTACCGATAACTTTCCTCAATGTTTGTTCTTTTAGTTGTTGGATTGTTTAAACAATAAAAAACAAATAAATGATCAACCAATAAATCATGGTATTGTCACTATGAGACAAATGTAGATAAAATCATAAGGAATAGTATTAAGAAGATCCTAAATAGAGTCTACTATTCTAAATGATTATGTGGTGTATCTACATTCAGCATAAGGATAAATAAATATTCAGTTTTGTTTTCACAAATCATAAGAAGTAAACTTAATGGACTATATTTAACTCGGGTATAAAGGGGTCATCAAGACCAAACAAGATGCTAATTGTAATTAAATGAATAAAGTTAAATTGTAGTCAAATATTTTATGTGTAATGCGAAAAAGATTATGAATGAATCTTCTCATTTTTCCAAGGATGTGAAATTCTTATGAAATGAGTAACTCATTATGATTGAGAGCTACATTTAGCGTATGTGAAAATTATTATGCTCATGATATTTTACTCATATTATGAAAAGATTATTGTATAAACTTAAGTAAGTTTACCACATATGGTATTTTTAAAAATAATGCCATTACGTTTTTTAAACATCGTATATTCAATTTATACACCTTATTATCAGTGGGAGTAAGTTTATATATTCAATTTATTGTAAAGTAGAGAAATAAAATGTTACATGAATTTTCAATATGTAATGGATGAAATTATGAGATACTAAAAGATTATATGCTCGGTTATTACAACTCAGATTTACTGGTTTTATGGAAAGCATGAAGTTCACTCTTATATACTTATGTTTATTTTGATTCAATGGCCAATATTATGATGCAGTGCAACACAATCCATTGACTATTATGAAAATCTGAATCTGTAGCATGCTTTAATGCTACAACTTATTGATTGTGGCAATGTAACTTAAAATTATGGGACTTGGAGTTGCTGACAATATTATCAAGCCGCTGAAATATTATGATACTATCGTTGCAATCTTCTTTATTAAGATACATTGGGTATTATGTGAGTAACTAAGCATATTGTATCTAAATACCTTTTAAAGAAAAAAATCTGAAACGAGTGTCATTTAACACATTTGTACAAGTGTTAACATGGAAAATCCGCTTGATTGGAAAGGGAGATAAATCTAAATTCTCAAGGAGAGTAAATTTTGAAATAGTATTTTGACCATACAGGGAGATCTAACCATTAGAATAGGTTGAAATTAGAGTATGTTTTTTCCATATACAAGATAAAGCCGTGTTTCGAAATTCAGCTTGATCGGACATCGTTAAGGTTGACTACTCCATCAATCTTTCTAACTGTGACACGATGGAGGTATGTTATTTTAATACATTTTTAGGTTCCACATAATCGATTATATGTGATTATCATGAAGATCCAAAATCCTTTTATTGAGAACAATTGTATGTGAAAATTTAATCATTAATGTATCAATGATTAATATTATGGTGTTCTTGAAAATGGTTTTACATGTTGCACTTAAAATGGACATCCACACAATGACAAAAGTTCATTTTTTTGACATGTCATTTTTCGGTCAGACTAGACTAATTTTGGAGTTTGGATTTAGACTTTATCCAATGAATTTGAATGAACATATTTCGACCCTTTTATATATTTTGATTTGAATTACACATCTGTCTGAATCGTCGATAAGGTTGTCAATAATATTATTTTCTCTCATGGTAGATGATTTCACAATCCTCTTTTCTTTAACTCTTATTGTAGTTATCAATTGCATTAGAAAAATAGATTTAAGAGAACAAAATTTGTTTATATTTTACAAAAAAGGGTAACAGATAGAAATGTTCTCCAAATTTGGTGGAGTTTCACTATCAATATTAGCAATAATAAGAAACATAAAACCAAAATACAAATACATAATATAATATGTCAGAGGGTCTTGATGTTTGAGGTTTTGATCAATAATAATAAATATGTGGAGAAATTGAAGACAACTTATAAAACTAAAGGCAACAAAAAGGTGAATTAAGCAAAACGTAAGATATAAACAATCTTTACCGAATGATCTACCAATTGCCTAATTGTAAATACCCGAGAGAGATCCAAAGCATAAATCAATATGGATGAAGGAAGTTTAAAGAGAGGAAAATACACCATCAAACATTTAAACCCATAATCATTAAGAGAGAGAGAGAGAGAGAGAGAGAGAGAGAGAGAGAGAGAGACCATTTTAGTATAAAGAGAAGAAATGTGGGAGAATCGTGCTATATTGGGAAGTTAGTTCATTAGGTGAATTTTAAATTCACACTGGTGCACTTCAAATTTGGTTTGTTTATTTGTAGCGTGAGGGGTAATTCTGGACCATAAAATGTGATGGAGCTTCACAAAATGAATTATCTCTTGAATTTATATAATAATAGATATAGATATTGGTTATTCCTGTAAAAAAATTGAGTTTTGCATCAATCAAACATATATCTCGAATGTCGTAGGTGAATGATTTGAACCCTATTTTGTCACTTTTGGACTTTGTTCTATTGAAGCTTTTAACCCAGTGCATACTTTGATATCCTTTCTCAATCTTGGTGGAGGTTATATGTTGATTTTCATTGTAGTGGAGAGTTAGGGTGTCCAAAGGAAACTATCTGTATAGGAGATCAGGTAAAGTTATCGAGTTAAAGTTTGTAAAACATTTCTTTTCCAGTTGAATGAAACAAAGCTTGCATGTGAGGTTTTTCCCTGAGGTGGAGTTTTTCCTCATAGATCTGTTGTTTTTTTATGATTATGTGGACTAAATTGTAAGTTTAAATCACATCAAACATAAATTTACCCAAATTTAGGGTTGGATCAAAATTGGGGAGGCAATTAGAATTTATGGGAATTAACCTAATCAAATAACTTTAATTAGGCTAGATTATGATTTGTGTGTCTGTATCAAAATAATCATATAATTACTATTTTTGTGAATTAAAAATATCATCGCACATTTCTAATTTCAATTATATTAATTAGAATATGTTTTGTAGAAGGTTTTGAAAACTAGAATGCCAGATTTTTAGAATTGGGCAAAAGTTTCCTTACATGAGAATGAATCATATTCGCCCTATAGGACCTATTCAAGTGGTATTCGAGCACATTTTGGCCCCTTTTTTTAATTAGTATTAGAGTGGTTTTCTCTTGTTATAACTCAGGTTCTTGAATGAATCCTTGCTATGTGAACTTGTGCGTTTGTGTGAATTTTCAGATTTTTTTTCTTACATCTGATTTCACTTAATCTATATTTGTTAGATATGCCTACAATGTGTTATGTTTACTATACCGTTGGATCAATTGATATTTTGTTATTATTTGCTTTTTATTCATATTTTTGGATGAATTAATATGTCTACAATGTTTTGTCTAGCAATACATGACCAATTGTTTGACTTGTTTTGCCCCAGTTCACCTAATGTTAATTATACTTGGCCTTTTATTCCAAATTAAAAGACAAAACATTAGAAATCAAGTGTTAATAAAAACAAAGAGACAATAAAGTCTTCGGGTGTTGACTTTGATGATTGTAGTTAAGACGAAAGTGTTAAGACAATGAAAACTTAATGTCTCAACTTCTCAAAATGAATATATTGTATGCTAAATTGGCTACCTATGTGAATCTATTTGAAAAAGAACTTTTTTCTTGAAGTGGGTTGTTCGTCTGATGAAGTTAAGTCTTCAACTGACTGAGACAAGTCATTCTCTTTTACAAAGTTATCATATTCTCCTTGTTAATGATATGTGTTGATCATCTGATCGATTACGAAATATGTCGTCCCATTGCTCATATGCTGATCAATACCCTGTTTGATCATCAATTCGATTGTTAATCAATCTCTCCCTTAGTTGAGAACTGCCTTCCCCTTCGGTGATCGTAGTGTTCCCTATTCGGTTAGTAGTCCATTCATCACACTATTCATATGTTCACTACTATTTAATTATCTTAATCATGATGTCATTCATTCCGCCTCGGTCCGATCGATAATATCCCGCATCGGTTACCCCTAGACTCTAAATGTTATCGAAGATGAGCAAGAGATTCTTATAGTCGAACGAAGTCCATTCCACTCGTTAACTTTTCTATGGTGTTTATTGACGAGCGTGACAACTAGCTTGCTTTTGATTCTTCATGATTCATTTTGGATCTCGTGCCGACATCAATATCTGTGAAAAGATTTTGTTTTGGTGTGAAATATTTCCATCACAGGATACTAATTAAGTAAAATGCCATAGTCATTGCATGCCTGATGACGCCCGACACTCGAGGTGTCTGTGGGCATATGAACCCACTCCACGAGCCTCAATCGCGTGTGTCTTCTATCGAACTATCATGGATTATCTGATTCATTTAGATCGAACCGCTAAATTTTAAAAGATTTCCTAACTTGGTATAAAATGCTCCTCAAACCCTCTTCTCAAACTTTCGCATTTCATAATCACAAAACCAGAGCTTCCATTTTTATCGTCTTCTTCAAAAACCTCATTTTAACTGTTTTTTAAGTATTCAACCCTCTACCATAATCTATCACATTTTGTTGTTCAGAGGCTTTGACATTTTCCTTTTCTTAGGGACGACTACATTTCCATTATCATCGTATTTTCATTACTGGTATGGCCTAATCTTTTCAATTATGTTTTCTTCAACATCTTTACTTAGAAAATCACGAATAATAGCATAGTTTAGGCTTTATTTTCATTTTACTATGATTAGCAAATTTATGTCCTAATTTCCAAAGGGAAACCCCATACCCCTAGTTTTTTCCCTTCGTGCCTTCTTTTTCTTCAATACCTTAAGTGGATTTAACCATTCAGTTTGTCTCTCAGTCTGTCCCAACAAGAAAGACTTCAGTGCCAATAGGCTTTGGAAAATATAGTGAAGATAGTTGAGGCGTGAACATAATAAGCGTAGGGCCTCCACCAAAGGGGGCCCTTTGTTAAACCTATTCGGGCCCGATCATCCCCCTGGGACATAAAATCCATCCCATCGCAATGCTCCAAGGGTTGGTACATCGGATCCCCTTAGTTTCTTCAAGGTTAAATCTTTAAGCCCTTACCAAGTCGTCATCCACATGTTCGAGGATGATGGTAATGAATAGGTTGTAATCCTGCCCTTTCGAGGGCCCAATTTATTTGTTTGGATGATGAAATTGATCGGGCTCTGATTGTCCATAAATGTGAAGTATTCTATTATGAGCATTGTTTCCAATAAGGACTTGGAATTCCACTCCCCAAGTTGATCCGAGACGTGATTTCTTTCACCAATCTTTCCCCTTCACAACTTATATCGAGCGCAGGGGTAATTCTAGTCAGCACCTTGGTTCATTTTTATGGCTTGTTTGGTGTCAACTACCCCCTGACTGTGGGAGAATTGCTGACTTTATATAAACCCATGGTCACACAAGGGGGTATGTACACCCTATCTTTTAGAAGTAAGGGTAAAGTCTTCGTCACTTCCCTTCTTTCCTCCAACCATTACTGGATACACCACTTCCTTTACACCCGAGGGAAAGGATGGGAATGTGATGAACATAATGACCTTAGAGGTCATCTGTTTACAGTTCTTATGACTTGTACTAAGAAAGATCTTAGTGAGATTAGTTTTTATGATTTAATATTTCAATAAATTGTTAATATATTTTTTCATTATACTAACTAATCTTCCTTGTTATGTTCTTTAGAGGTCTGTACATAGCTTCTCGATATTTCTGCGAACCAAAAGGAGATAGTCAAGCAGGTTGTAAGCAAACCTCGTCTGTTCAAAGAGCTTTATAATTTAAAAAAATTAAAAGAACTTTATTTCATCGTGTGAGGTGAGGAGGTTCGGGATCGCGATGCCTTTCGACTCTGCGATGATACCGAAGAGGCACGCCTTGCCTCCTACTCATCTAAATTCAACGTGCATATTTTCCTTGTTCGTCGTGTATGCTTCTTTCATACTAAACCTTTTTACTGATTTTCTCTGTTATACTTACCAATATCCACATTTGTTTTTACAGCTTTTGACGCCATGGCTCGTCGAGGATACTATGCGGCATTGTGCAGACTAACCTAAAGATCGACTTCCCATCAACCTACCATCCCTCACCTAAACTCACCCATGTCCCCTTATCTGGCATTGTTGAGATTGTTCTTCCCCTAAACGATGTTGAGGAAATTTCTTCTGTCCAAATGGTTGATGAATATGCCCGTCAAAGTAGGAGGTATGAGAAAAGGATTTTCGAAAATGAGGCCATAATTGAGACCACTCCTATTTTAGTTCGGCATAGACTGGTCATTGAAAAACAAGAGGAGGATGATGAGGTAAAAATATTGCCCATTAAGGGGGAGGTTTGAACCCCCTACCTTTGGTATAACGAGCGGGATGAGAATTACTTGGCCTTACAAGGGGCCATTTTACTGAGGACGTTGACAATCTGGCTAGGGTCCCTATCGCTAGTGTCAAAGAGATGATCCAACTGGGGTCTAAGGTATGTGTACATTTTAACTTCTTGATACATTAATGTTTGGACTTCATGTCATTCTAATTATATAATTCCTCCATAGATAAGTTATCTAGGAACTTATGTCACATAACTGATTGAAAAGGAAGGACAAGTCAAGGAGGAATTCGAGGCTAGAGGTCGAGCTGGGAGATTTGAAGAAGTCTAAGGCTAAGGCTGATGTGGATTACAATTATTGGAAGTTAGAGGGATACTGAGAAGAATGTTAAGGATACTTCCATCAAAGATTAGGATAAGGTCGTCAAGAAGAGGGATAAGATCATTGGGGGAAAGAAATATGCTCTGGCAAGAGGTCACCGAACTGAAGAAACAATTAGTCAAGAAAGATAAGTAAAAGGCTCAAGTTGTGAAGGTCGAGTGGGCTTTGGCCCCTCTGATCATATTTAGGTACCTAAAGTCATTCTTGACTTTAGAGTATTGTTATGTGATCAAGTATCAATCATTTATCAATGACAATACTGAACTGGTCAACCAAGCCAAAGAGTCTCATCCTGACTTGGACCATTTCTTTTTCAACCCCTATGATTGCGAGATAAGAGAGGAGCCAATTCCCCCCACGTTCGAGCATAGACAAATTGGGATATGGTCATTATCGGAGTCTTTTGATGCCTTATTGGCCCTTGATAGACTTCGACGGTGAACATATCCAAATCTCCATGCACGAGGAGATGAGTCGGATCCTGGTTATATGGCCCCCTCGACTCTACCCTTGCTCCATAGTTTATTTTTCACCGATAAACACTAAGAGTTTTCAAACGCTTTAAGAATTTTTAATATGGGCTTCGGCATTTGAATATTTGTCTTATTAGCGTTGGCCTTAGTTTTGATTCAATCTTCACGTTATAGTAGTCCTCAGCCTTTTTGTTCATAGTTACAATGATATTTTTCCTTGTTTCTGAATGCATGCTCAAATTACTCAATTATTTGTAATGCTCAGAAATTTACTTCTCCTATATTTGCTAAAATTTGTTTATACTCGATTGACGAACTATGTCATTCATGCATGGTGAGTGCTAGAATGTTCTATGAGTAGACTAGTTCCTCCCTTGTGAAAATTCATGTTAGTTTTATATACTTATACTTGGTTATTATTCTGGTTTGATTTGTTAGTTTTTTAATGTGTTCTGGTAGCCTGATTGGTGAAAACTGAACTATTGCATTGTCTTTATCTGGCGTGATTCCGAATGTAACACCCCTTTATTTTTTTAAATATTTAAATTACACGTGTTGCAGTAATTTAATTAAATTAGAAAAAAATGAATGAATTTAATGAATATTAATTAGCGAGAAATGGAGTAATAATTATGTCTAATTATTATTACTTGTGTAATTTTATATTTGCTTGTGATAAGTAATTGAAATTGCATTATTTTATACTACATCATAAGTGGGTATAAGTGATGGGTTGGCAGGATCTTATTCGGGACGGGCGTGTAGGGTCGTGTTGGGAATAAGATGGTAAATTGATGATAGGTGACTCGGATGGCGATTCTAAGTTCAAGGTTGATCCAGAATGGATCGAAATAGTCAAAATTTAGTACTCAAGGATATTAATTGGGTTCTTGGAGCTTTTTAGACTAGTCGGGACTCACTTAAGGATATATGGGTCATTTTATATTAGCATATTAACCTAATTTCGAGATTAGGCTTATAAAATAATAGGTTTAGTCATAGGAGGTAGCCACTTCATTATTCTAAATCCTAAGAGAGAAGGAAAAGAGAAAAAATAAGGGGAAATCAAGAGAGAGCTCTAGAGGAGGCCAAATTGGGAGAAATTTTGAGGACTCCTTGCTTTGACTCATCACACACGAGGAAGATTCATACCCTACAAATTTTTTTAAGGCAACTGATTATCTTGCTTAATTATATATGTAGTAGTTTCAATTCATATCATAGTAGGTGTTATGAGAATTGATTTTTAGGTGGGGATTCGCATGTAAATGGGTTTTTGATAAATCAATTTCATAAAGCGGTGTTAATCATGTATGAAATTTGATGAACGAATCCCACATGATAAAATTAGGATCTTAATACTTATTTTTAGGATTGATCAAAGATAGTTATGTTCTTGATCTAAAATATGAAATCTTGGGGTATTAATGATTAAAAATTAAAAGCATGGAATAAGTGGATGATTGATGATTCAATCCTATGAGTTAAGATGATTTTTGGGTGTTAAGAATACTTAAAAGATGTTCCTTTATGAATTATATTGACATTAAATGAAAATATATGAACCTGAATCGAAAAGAAGAATTCTTGATTGTAAATTAAGTAATTTCATTAGAAGTTATGAAATCATATATGCTGGAAAAAGAATGATGAAAATCCCATGATTTAATTTAGTTTTTGATTATTGAAGACAATCAAATGTATGTATTCGTGTTAATAATTTATGGGGTTGGCATTTTATATCTTTTTGATGAAGTGTGGATGCATTTTGGGGGGACTTTTGGAGAAACTCGTGTTAAAATCGTAGCAGGTCCGTCTCAAAAGAATTCTAGGATCGAATCGATTCTCCCCTTGTAGAACTGGTACGGTTCTCCTACTTATCCCAGGACATGAACCTAGATCTTTTCTATACGAACGCGTGACCTCAGTTTCGTATTTTTCTGATTTTATATGAATTAGTCAAGAATTTTCTACGAAAGGGAGTCCGAGACCAAAATCTTGAGTGGGAAATAAAATTCGAGTATGGATGCACAGGCGTTTTAGGGTGAACAACACTCGGGCTATGATTTATGAAATCAAGTTGGGATTTTAGAGAGGGTTAGGCTACGGGCTAAAGAAGTATAGCTTAGTGTCCAGAATAATAATGATATGTGTGAATTAATTAAGAAATTAACTACTTATGCATTTTGGAGTTACGTTTGACTCAGGGATTGTGGGTTACTGCCACAAGTGACATAGGCACAGTTCTTCGGATTATATATATATATATATATATATATATATATATATAAAAGAGAGAGAGAGAGAGAGAGAGAGAGGGGGGGGAAGTTGATGCGACTTTAAAAGTGTCTCTAGTACGTGCTTATATCGGTTCAAGTGTAAGCCGATCGCGTAAGAAATAATTTGATCAAGTCAGGTATCAAACACAGGGAATAGGACGTGAATACTTAATAACGGATAAGCAGGATGATTAACCTTACGGCTGACTCTAGGAAGGAAGAAAATGATGATTGTTTTCAGATTTTTTAATTAACTAAAACAATTAAATTAAACTAATGACTTAACAACGCATGCAATACTAACGAAGTGGTTTTAACTATATGAGAAGATGGGATTGGGGTACACTCTCTCGCACCGTCGGTAAGTTCGTTGGATATAACAGGTTCAAAAATTATATTCATAGTTTAAAGAAAAAATTAAATCTTTCAAAGAATTAACTATATGAGAATTTAACTCGGTAAAATAAAATATTAATAATAAATCTAACGTGAATGATTAGATTGCCAAGACGCATACTATACTCTCAAATACCTTGGTTACCTAAGGTAAATGATGTTAAGATAACTATAATAAGTGTTTCGAAAAAATATCAAACCTTCAAATTATCTCGATATTTTTTTATTCAATTTTATATCCAACGCGTTACCTAGGTGGGGTTCATGTACCCCAACCCTCTAGAAATATAGTCGGACATGGTGCAACTACCCTTAAACATGATATCTATGTTGCATACAATTACTATTATGTAAAAATTGCAATCAAACATGTAAATAAGACTTCTAGAAAGCAACTAGTCAATCATAAACCAAAAAGATGAGAAAAATTGAAAGCAATAATGAAACTATACTTATATTGATGAAAACCCCTTGAAATAATGTAGAAGATTATCAATTGTTGAAAAATATTACTCTTAGGGTTCTTGCCGGTTCTTGCCTCCAAGGTCCTCTCAAAACCCTGCAAAAACTAACTATTATTTATTTAGCGCCCCCTAAAATAAACCTCTCACATTTTGTTAAGTATTTCAACCTTGCACAACTCTATTTTTAAGAAATTAATTTCAAAATTCCGTTACGCCGAACCGGTTCAATTTTTTTCATCTTTGGAGGGCGAGCCGATTTTCTATTTCAATTTTTCGAACCGGTTCTCTTACTTGGCATCGGTTCATTTTTCTTTTCCAGTTTGTCGAACTGGTTCTCTTTTTTTAGCAGCGGTTTGGTTTGCTTTTCCAGTTTGTCAAACCGGTTGCCTTCTTGTGACCGAACCGATTCGCAAGCCTGATTTTTCATCCCTTTTCTTTGGTTTCTTCTCAAATTTGTATCTTCATATATTTTCAACTGGGACTCAAATTTGGGCACTGTTTCTTCCTATACGCTTGTGAAATCATAGTATTTGACTTCTCTTTAGGTTCCTCATCCAAATTCCGGGTGTAGAATTACTTTTCTACCCTCGACTTTTCTTTTTTTCGTTCTTTCTTAATTATGGGTTCTCTCTTGTTTTCACGTGCATCAAATTCCTGCAAAATGTATGAGAAATACATGAAACTCGGTGTACTAGATAGAAGTTATTAGTAGCAATGATTTTAGATAACTCAACGTAAATAACACCACACGGGGTGATAAAATCCTCTAAATTACAGGGATAAATATGAATAATTTATGCCTAATTAAACCCCTTAACTTAGAACTTTGATTGCCCCGAGCAATGTAAAATAATCAAAGCAAGTTCAAAACACTTAGCAAATATTTTATTGGGATAGAATACATTTTTCATGGGAAAGAAATTGCATTTAGCATATGCAACAATCTGTTAAACCCTTAGGCTACCCTAGTAGGACGAGTGGTGTCTCGTGAGAGTTTACAGTGAATACACCCACAAAATTCGTTTTTCGACTAAAAGAAAATTCAAAATACTTAAAAATTGTACAATTTAAGCTCCCAAAAAATAGTCACTGTAAATATATATTTGATAGTCTCAATTTGTAGTGTGTATGTGTGTGTGTGTGTGTGTGTGTGTGTGTGTGCGTGTATGCGAAACAGAGAATTAAACTGCTAACTTCAACCGATTGATCATTACGTTACTTTTCGAGAATTCATTTTGATTCAATTCTCATGGATCCTCTCACAAAGGAATCACTCGAAAAATGGTTATTTTCTCTCGATGTGCGTGATATAAAGAGTAAATATAATGGAACACAATTTCACGTACATAAATTTGAAAGACAAATTTTTTTAGGGGAAAAGATCTCATCATCGAAATACGATTGTTGGAAAACGGGAAACATCATCTTTTAATCCGCACCAATTAATCTCTCCTATTATCTTTTCGTGTCTTAGCTCTCCACGCAATAATTAATTTCGTTATTCAGACTAGGACTTTCTCGGGTTGTACGGTGAATTGGATAAAAAGAGAATGGTTGGGAATTTCGGAGTTCAAAAATTTTTCTTACGATGTCCCTAGGCACTTTTTCGGGCATTTGCTCATTTTCTAATTTTTTTTCTCTTGTTTTTCTCTTTTCTCGTTTTTTCTCTTTTTATTTGAGCATTTTTCTAGCCCCTTTTTGTGCACCATTTGGAGTTATTTGTTAAATTTTTTTTATTTTCACAACTCCGGGCTAAATGGGTTTTTTGGGTTAATCAAAAGATTTGGAAATTTTATTCGGCACAATTAGGTTTGCAAAAAGGGAGAATTTTTCACATTTTTTTTTGTTTTAGCTCATTTTTTTGGGTAACAAACGATGGCCTAACGTCATTTATCCGAATTACTCTTTATTTTACCATATGCGTCTCGAGATTATATTTAATTTAGAGATATTTTACCACGTTTTAAGACAAAATCTCACTCGATTCCCGTAACCGATCCAAACAAAAGAATAGAGATCCTCAACGACTTATTTAAAGCTAAATTGAACTTTGAGTTAGCCATTAACTCATATTGATTTAATTGCTCGCAAAAATAAAAGGCTCGAAATCTCACCGAGTTAATTAATCTCCAAATTTATTCGTAAAGTCGTTAATTTTCATTCAATTTTCGTTTTTGGTCAATTTCGGCTTAGTGCATTTGATTCTTTACAATTGAGACTTAAAACAATTTTTTTGTGATATTTTTCAAAAAAATTAAATTCCAATTTTTATTTATTTTGAAGAAAAATATTTTTGACTCTTTTTGAAAATTTTCAATTTTTTTTAACTTTTTGACATATTTCAATTCTTTTGGGTATTTTAAGAATTTTTTAAGTTTTTAAAAGACACGCCTATCAATCCCCCCAACTTAGACTTTTGCATTATCCTTAATGAAAAGGACTAAAATCTAAAATAAACGAATAGTGCGAAACAAAAGGCAACAAATATCAAAATGCAAAATATTTATTTACCACAATTTATTACAAAGCGAACAAGGATGATAGAGTATACATAGTCCATAACAAAGTAAGAAAAATGAAGCATAAACGATGAGCATCAAATACACCAATCAACGGGGTGCTCAAAATCTTCCTAACTCGCGACCTCTATGGACCTATAAACTACCCTAAAACTAACTATACTCACTAATATACAACACAGACTCACTCCATACGTGTTGGGGGTGAGAAGACCTCTCTCGCTCTCCTAAATCTCATCTGACCCCGTATACGGGGTCTGATACTCTCCTCATCTCCCCCTTCCTCACTTTATAAACCAATTGTCAGAACAAATGGGTACCATCCCCATAGATAAGGGGGACACCTTGAGGTTCGTGATGGTTGAAGTGAATGAGATACTCATAGTGCCCACTTGGATCGCAACGTACTTGTCTCTACTTGGGGAGACTATCTCGGTAAAGATTGGATAGATATGATAAATCTAAATTTCCCTTAACTTCTGTAATGCATGGGTCGGGCTCTAAATCGGACGAGACTTGAGTCCTCTCCTCGATCGCCTCTGAGGACTCAAGTGGCATGGGTAAATGGTCACAAAGAAGGTATTTATCAATCTTATCCTTCCATTCGTTCTTTTCTAAGTGACTAAATGGTTCCAATAGTGATTGGACTTCCACATTGTGGTTCTCATCCATCGGTCCGAATCCTTTTTCAAACTATTCTATGTTCATATCTCCAAACTCTCCCTCTCTATCAACTACGTGATCTCTCTCGCTCTCAACATTAATCACTAAATACGACTCCTTGACCTCTCGCTGGATGTCAGAATTATCGCCCTCCCTCAAGATAACAAGACACACCCCTAGCGAGTTTAACATATGACTCTTCTCAATAATCTCGTGTACTTTCTCTTCCATAAGATCCATTTCTCATAATTCGCCCTCATCACCCTCGTACTTAGTGATGCTGAAGATGTTTGTTTTGAGAGTCATGTTCTCGAATGAGAGTTACATTTTCCCATTGCATGTGTTAATCAGTTCATGAGCCGTAGTTAAGAATGGACAGCCATGTATCACGAGAACATGGTTAATCGGGAGAGTGGAAGGTTCCTCATCCCAAATGACAAAATCCACTGGGAAGTAGAAAGTTTAAAGTTGGACAATCACATCCACAATAATCCCCCGAGGTATCTTCACAGAACGATCCGCTAATTGGAGAGTTATCTTTGTGGGCTTAAGGTACCCCAAGTCTAATTGTTTACAAATGGAGTAGGGGAGAATGTTAACACTCGCCCCTAGATCTATTAATGCTCTCTCAATTTGGTTCTTCCCCATGATGCACGAAATGGTCGGTGCACTCGGATCTTTAAACTTTGGTGAAAGGTGCTCAACAGTACTGAGCTAGCGTTATGTGCTAAGAACACATTTTTCTTTACCTTTATCCCACGCTTCACTATGAGTAAGTCCTTAAGGAACTTAGCATACGCGGGAACTTGATCACATACTTAAGGTAATTAGGGATATATAACCTTGAAATGATTTGATGTTGAATTAGTAAATTAATGATGTAAATTATGTTATATTATAAATAATGACTATTGTATAACTCGAGTAAGAGACTTGACACGATTGTATATACACACAAGCGTGACATTGTTTTACATGTATATTGTCGAGTATACACTAGACTAGTCCTCCAGTCGACGTAGGCACATGTTGAATGCTATTTTTTGTAATTGATTCGGTTAGTGTAATACCCCGTATTTTTGTGATATTTATTTATGGGATTAATTGAATTAAATGTGTATTAATTGGAAATTAATCCGGATTAAAAATGCTAGCGAGATGCGAGTTGGTATTTGATTATAATGTGCATATATGATTATATATGAATATTGAATTATGAAATTTGTCGTGAGATTGAAATACGGCAATTTGGGAATTTTGTGAGACGCATGTGATAGTCGCGTCAGGAATATTATTATTCAAATTAAAAAGTGAATTTTATTTCTATTAACCGTATGATCATTTTGAGTGCGCCAACGCGTCCTTAAGGGTCGAGATAGTCAGAAAACACTAGCCGGGGGTTGAGTTTGGGTCCCGGGGCATTTTTAGGCCATACCGGCAACGTATAAGGGTAGTTTGGTAATTTTGAATTTTTGGGAATTAAAACCCACGAAAATTGGGAATTAAAAAGATGACTTGGTAATTGCCCACTAAACCCACTAACCACATCTTAGGACTTATGGGCTACGGGGGTTATTAGAATTGTTCCAAAATTTCCTAAGGCAAACCCTAGCCACCATTAGCACCTTGGGGAAGAAAGCTTGGAGAGAGAGAGAGAAGGAATTATGCAGAGAGAGAGAGAGAGAACACTCCATCAATTCGTCATCAAAATCAGAGATACACATAAGGCAAGTGGTTTAATTTTGTTTATTACAAATAATGTTTCTTCCATGCGTAGGAATTTGATAAAAGTGTATTGTTCTTGGGAGATTAATGAAAACCCATTAAATTGGAATTAGAAATTGTATTTTTGATGAGGAATTGCATGTAGAATTATATGTAGGTGATTAATCTGATGTTAATATATTTTGGATGAAACAAAAACGGATTTTATTTGACTCATTGGGGATTTAAGAATTTCTAGGGTTCATGTTCTTGAAATTGGGGAAAAATGTATAGATTTGATATTTGGATGATGTTTAGAATGAATTAACACCATCAAACACGTTAATATATAACCTAAGTATGTTTAGGAATGATTAGAACCCATGTACAATGACTGGATTGATGTTTAGATGAGTTTGGAGAGGAAGAAAAGATGGAAAAACGAGTTCTGGGCTCGAATCTGGTCACTCGTTAGAAGACCTGCCCAGGTCGTTCGAACGAGCTCGTTCGAACGAGCTTCTAACGAGTTGACAGTTTGACTTCTAATGAGAGGGATGTTCGTTCGATGACTTTCGTTCGAACGAGATCTCGTTAGAAGGCCCAGTTCGTTCGAACGAACTCTCGTTCGAACGAGACTTCTAACGAGCTGACAGCTTAGGCTTTTTAGCCTGTTTTGATCCCGAGTGTTCCGTAACCTTGTGTATATGTAGAGATAACACTTCCTTGATGATTAATTGATATATTTGGGATATTTGGGATATAATTAGGAGTAAAACCTATAAGTGTAGTTGAACCTAAGGGAAATTATGGATTAGGACGTGAGTGTCTATTACGATGCGAGAACAAATGGCGGCCTAAATAATTATATTAACCGGGAACATATAAATTGTGTAGCAGTATATGTCGGTACGAGAATGAGATGTGTACTACAAATAAATTATGATGACTACTAAGATGTGTGCATACTTAGTATATGTATATGATTTTATGTGTATGACATACCTACCATACTTGCTATCATGGGAGGTTTACGTTCGCTTAGGGCCCTCTAATCCTTGTGTTGCCCGGATTTAGACTGGTACCTCGATGAACATAGGTCAGAGAAGGACTTATTAGGATGTTAATAAGTCTGCTGATCGTGGGAGCGCAGGTATGTGCGTGACCCATGTGATGTGACTGTGTTCGCCTCCATTGTTTGTGATTGTGGTTATCTGAGAAGGATTTTTGAGAGATTCGGAATGCGTGATCCTTATGTATGTGATGTACCGGGATGGATAGCAGAGTATGTGTGCACCGCAACTTAGTCTCGGGGTGCTTGTATTGTATATTTATGACGTGAAAAATATACACTTAAATTAGTGGGAACTTTTATGTTGATATTGTGAATATAATTATGGTAATGTTTTGAGAAAACATAACGGGTTAACCGATAGTGAATTGTACTACTAATTGAGAATCTGAGTCTACGTAAAGCCCTCTATTTAATTGATAATGCTAGAATGTAATTTGGGAATCGAGTAGTAAGGGGTAGAACTTATTACGGTTTGGTTAGTTATGTATGTTGTTTAAATGGGTACGGTACGTTAGGAGTGCACATGTAATCGAGAGGTGAGAATTTCATGTGAGTGCACGTCCTAACATGTATTTTGCATTTAATGTTTTAATGTTATTAAAACACTTGCTGTTTTTAAAATGATTTCCACTTTCGGGCTCTGACCCATTTGCTTTCAAATCTATTTTGTAAAAACCATTTTTAGGTGCCCAGCCACAAGGACACCATGCTTAGGATTTTCATTCAGGTGACGAGCTGTAGCTGTTTGTTGAAGTTACAGGACTTTGCTTGTAGACGCTTCATCTATCTTGACTCTATATTCAGCATTTATCAGTTGTAGGGCATGTCGCCCATTTCTTTTAGAGTCATTTCATTTATTTCCGTTATTCAGACTTCGGGCATGTAATTAATTCAAGATTCAGACTTATGTTATTATTTCATTCGTGGGATTGTTGTGAGGAGTTTTTCCTCCGGACTTATTACTATTTGTTGGTTATTTCATTACTTCGTTATGGTGAATGGATTATGTTGTTCTTCCATTATTCTTGTATTGCACGTTAATCAGACTTAATTTAAAATTTGGCAACTTAATTTTTGTATACTAGGTGGTTAGTAATCTTTAAAATGTTTTCGTCAGTGATGCTATTAACTGAATCAACTTGGCATTTTGTGTTGATTTAATAAAGGAGTAGCTACCCGCTATTTAATTAGTCGGGGTGTCACAGGTGGTATCAGAGCATCAGGTTCTAGTGTCCTTTAGGATCTGTACGGCTTATTATGTTTCCGCTGAGCTTTCTTTGATGTAGAGCCCTATATTTTAGGACTGTTGTATTCTTTTGTATATGCTACGTTCTTCAGCTATTTTGAGTTTATAACTGCGAACTTATAAACTTCATTCTTATTTCAGATGCCTCCACGACGTGCACAACGGGTTCCCAGGGATGCAATGCCAGAACCACAGCCCGCACCAGTTCAGGGCACGATGAATGCCGTCGAGGTTGCAGCCATTGTGGCCCAGGCGGTAAATGCCGCACTAGCCGTAGTTCAGCAGGCACCACCTCAGGCTCCGATAGCCGCGCCAGTTCAGGCACATGCATTCCCGTCTGCTTGGGAACGTGTACGTGATGCTTTTCAGAAAGCACACCCACCGGAGTTCGCAGGTAGCTCCGATGTTGTGGTTTCGAGTCAGTGGAGGAAGGACATTCAGCGGCACCTGAGGATGTATGAGTGCAGCGATGTCCAGAAGCAGATACTAGCTACCTTTAAGCTAGTGGGGTCTACACTGCAGTGGTGGGAGTTTATTACCACCGTGGAGGAGAGAGATACTCTCACTATCCAGGAGTTTTGGGTGCGGTTCGACCGCAAGTACTTTCCGTCAGCTGTTCACACGGAAATGAGGAGGAAGTTGATGAGCCTTCGACAGGAGGGTAAAACTGTGGCCGAGTATGAGGCCGAATTCACTAATCTTCTGAACATTGTTCCGGATAAGATACCGACAGAGGAGAAGAAGATACAGAAATTTACAGACGGGTTGACTTGGAGGATCCGTCAGCATTTGTTGGGAAACCTATCGTTGGCCACTTACTCTGATGTGGTTAACGCTGCACTGTTACACTGCCAGGACCATCGCTTTCACATGAATGAAGGCAAGAGGTCAGGAGAGTCCAGCCATCAGGGCAGGACTGGGGGAAATGGTGCCAGTGGGGCACATTCTGTTCAGGGGCAGAGACAGGGCGACCAGGGTTCCCAACAGGGGGATCACAAGAGGTTCAGGTCGGGAAATTTCAGGCACGAACAGGGAGGTTTCCGACCGGTCCATCAGGGTCCGAACGGCCATCAGAACCAGCAGGGTCAGAATGGTCAACAGCAGTTTCAGCAGGGCCAGTGGAGGAACGGTAATGGCCACCAGGGCCGGGGACAGCAGGGACAGAGAGAGGGAAACTTTACGGGGAAGTGTTTCGTTTGTGGAAAGACTGGCCATAAACGCCAGGACTGTCCTGATAGGGGCAGGGCCCCGTAGCAGCAGCAGGGTGCTCGACATGAGCCACAGAGGCCACTTTTTCCACCTGCCCTCCCAGCTCCTGCCCAGGTGCCAGCACTACCAGCCATTCCAGCAGTTCCTGTGCAGCAGGGGCAGTTACAATATGGACGTGTCTATAACGTAGAGCTGGCAATTTTTGACCCGATAACCCGTTTATGGTAATAACCCGAACTGACCCGAACATGACCCGATTAGCTTGTATAGATTTAAGATGACCCAAAACTTATACTAAAATAAAAATCATCGCGACCCGAAAATGACACGACTAACCCGAATTGCCACCCCTGCTATAACGTCCACCAGGCAGCAGCTCCACAGGCACCACCCGCGATTGAGGGTATGCTTCCTATCCATGGTACTATGGGTCGGATTTTGTTTGATATGGGTGAAAAACGTTGCTAATGTCGTTTAATATAAGATTAAACTATATAAGCAACTCCGAGATGTTTGTTGAAGAAACCCTTTTCTTTTGAAAATAAAAATTATAAACAACAAGATGTGTTTACAAAAAAAACTTATGTACGAGAGTAATCAAGACTTTGTAATCAGTTTTTAAAATAAGACAGTTTTAAAAATTCAGCACACTATAGACTGAGATGAGGAGATGAAGATAATTAAACACACGGTTTTTAACGTGGTAAAACCTCTCCCAACAGAGGAAACATCCACGGTGACTTCTAAGTCACAAAAGTAAAAATCCACTAAAAACAAATAATAGTTACAAACAATACAACATACATGCACACAAATCAACCTATTATAAGTTTAGGAATATACCCCACTTGGTGTCCTTCTAACTTCTCATAGATCTGATTGTTGATGATGTTTTTCCAGTTTGATAACTTCCTTTGCTTTAGCTTCCTTATGTAGACTCAATGATCTTTGATCTTATACACAACACTTTCAGTGTAGTAGTGTGTTAAGTGTTTGTGAAGTGATTCCTATCAACATGCATGAACTCACACACACTTAGATTTACAGACAGTCCTATAAAAATTACATATAAAGACTATATGCTGTGATTTTGTTTTCTTTCTTTCGTACAGAACTAAAAACCTTTTTGACCTTTAATATAACCCAGATTCCACGGATATCTCGCTTCTAAATCGGTCAAGATCTTAATCAATCTCGGTTTTAAAAATATTTTTGAGATTGAAAATCTCCAAGTGTGAATCCAACTAGGTCAAGGTTAAGTTTCGTAAGAATAGAAACCATAAAACATTTTCAAAACTAAATCAGTATAGATTTTCTTAAATCAAGTAAGAAATATGCAAGTCTAGTGAAAATGTAACATGCAAAGCGTAGATCTAAAGTTTTTATGAAAAAGAAACACAGATCTTCACACGAATGTTTAAGTTGTAAACAAGATCATAGACAAAGAGGTTACAACTTCAATATGAACAAACCACTCTCTCTCAAACACTCAAGGTTGTGTTTGGGGTGTTATATAAACGAAGGTTTGATTCAGAAAATGAAGTGTTTAGGGTTAGGGTTAGGGTTTGGCTAACAGTTTTCCCTTTCTCTCTCTTCTCTCTTTTCTTTTCTCTCTTCTCTCTCACTTCTCTCTTCTCTCTCTTTTTTTTTTCTCTCAGAAATGACGAATGCCCAAAAGTCTTGAAATGCTGAGAAGTGGAGGGTTTATATAGGGATGAGGGAAGGTTCTGGAACGAAGAAGGGAATCAATGGCTGAGATCAAGTCTTTCTAACTTTGACTTGATACAAGGGTTATGAAATAGCGGTGGTTAAGATGATTGTAATTGGTTCATAGATATACCACCAGGATTGATTAAAAACACATGCAGTCCATCGATTAGGAATGATCCAACGTTCAGTAATGCACCAGGCAATCCTCTCACATAACAAACACAAACTGATGCAACAAGCAAGTGACAAGTGTTGGCATGTGACAGGTGTACAAACGCGCGTCTAAAATATTTACAAGCAGCCCCCTGAAGTCTCTAGCGCATTTGCATTCTACCCAAACAAACTTTCCAATCAAAAATGAAGTTTTTAAAATAGAAATTTTACCCCACAAATTATATAAACACATTTTATTAATGAAAACATTTATTTAAAAAATGTTTAAAAATGTTTAAAAATTCCCAAAAAATTATTAAAGCACTATTTTAAGGGGAATTAAACACACAATTAATTTAAAGCAATATATACACATGTATGCACTTCTAATTGTGTATAGTGTGATTCAATTTATACCTTCATGGATCATTGAAGAGGATTAGAGAGAATGATTCTGAGGTTCTTTGGATTCTAGGATGGACAACCAATTTTGTCACTATTTCCAAACTAGTTGAACACTTATACAGTATAGACTTAAGCAAGTAAAAGGTATAAGGTGCTTCAATCTTCCCCTTTGGAAATATGAGACAAAATCTCATTTGAGTTAGCTTAAAACTCTTAGGGAACCAAAAAAAATAAAACCTAGTCCTATACAAAAGATACTATCTACCCATTTCCTAGAAAGTCAAAAATTACATAACTCAACTATTTACAAATTTGTATACTAGTAATGGTAGACAATAAGTAGAAGAGATTCCTGCAAATATACACACTAAGATCAAGCAGTTTAGATGAAATGTGAACAAAACATTGAACCCGTAAGTCTCAAATTTCTCCCCCATTTTGTCTCAAATGGACAAAGGGTAAAAATTAAGGTCTTAAGAGTTTAATCAGCGCATACCATACCTATAGAATTACGCAAATACAGAAATTTGTTAAAGTCTAAAGGTTTAGTGAACATGTCTGCAAGTTGCAGATCAGTAGGCAGGTAATGGATTTCTAACTCCTTAGTTTCAACAAGTTCGCGGATAAAATGATGTCTTATTTTAATATGCTTAGTTCGCGAGTGTTGAACCGGGTTTTTAGATATGTTAATAGCGCTTTGATTGTCACAATACAATTGTAACTGATCTTCTTGAATCCCATAGTCGCTTAACATTTGTTTTATCCATAACAATTGAGCACAACAACTTCCTGCTGCTATATATTCAGACTCAGCCGTAGATAAAGATGTGCAATTCTGTTTTTTGCTACTCCAACCTACTAAATTATTGCCGACATAATAACAGGCACCTGATGTACTTTTGCTATCATCAATACATCCGGCCCAATCAGCATCAGTATACCCTATGATGGTGCTACAGGTATCATTAGTGTACCTAAGGCTAAAAATTGAGAGTGCCTTTTATGTACTTTATTATACGTTTTACACACGATAAATGGCTCTCTTTAGGGTTATTCTGGTAACGAGCACACAGACATACAGCATACATTATGTCTAGTCGTGAGGCAGTTAGATAGAGTAGGCTACCAATCATACTACGATACAGTGTGGAATCAACTGACTTACCATTTTCATCTTTGCTTAATTTAACAGTAGTACTCATAGGGGTTTTGGAAACTTTAGCATTCTCTAAACCAAATTTCTTAACAAGGTCTAAGGCATACTTGGTTTGAGAGACAAATAGACCATCAGAATTCTATTTCACTTGAAATCCTAAGAAAAGTTGTAGCTCCCCCATAAGGGACATGTGAAATTCCTTATGCATAATAGCAGAAAAAGATTTAACTTCAGAGTTTGAAGTCGACCCAAAAATGATGTCATCTACAGAGACTTGGGCTATAATAATGTTTTTATCAAAATGTTTGACAAAGAGAGTCTGGTCATTTCCTCCTCTCTTAAAACCCTTATCCAACAAAAAGTTGGAAAGGCGTTCATACCAAGCTCGAGGAGCTTGTTTTAAGCCATACAAAGCCTTTTTTAGACGAAAGACATGGTCAGGATATTTAGGGTCAATGAACCCTTTGTGTTGTTCTACATACGTTTCTTCGGACAGAATTCCATTGAGGAAAGCAGATTTCACATCCATTTGATAAAGTGTGAATTTTAAGTGACACGCTATGGCGAAAAGAAGTCGAACAAATTCAAGACGAGTGACAGGGGCAAAAGTCTCGCTAAAATCTATTCCTTCTATTTGTGAGTAACCTTGAGCAACTAGTCTAGCTTTGTTTCTAAGGATTACCCCATTTTCATCAAATTTGTTCTTAAAAATCCAACGTGTCCCAATAACATTTTTGTTTTGAGGCCGCGGTACAAGATACCAGACATCGTGAATGACAAATTGTAAAAGTTCTTCCTGCATAGCAGAAATCCAGTGTGTGTCATTCAATGCTTCATTAACATTTTTCGGTTCCACAAGGGAGACGAAACGTGCATAATTAGCATAATTTCTTAACTGGGATCTAGTACGAACTGGCTCATTAGGATTACCGACCACGTTGTCAATGGGATGATCTTTAGAGACCCAGCCAGGTACTTCTGGACTCTCACTAGGTAATGAGTCATCTATTTCTGGTGAATCAGTTTTGAAATCATTTTCAGATTCAACCACAATAGGTGATTCAGATATCTTATTTTCGACAATTGTGTCGCTTACAATTACATTTATCGATTCCATAAGGTCCTTAGTACGCAGATTGTATATACGATAAGCACGACTGTTTGGAGAGTATCCTAAGAAGATGGCTTTATCACCACGCGTTTCCAATTTAGACAGATGTTCTCTGTCTTTACAAACATAACACTGACTTCCGAAAGTTCTTAGATATTTCAGATTAGGCTTCTTACCGTACCACAACTCATAAGGGGTTTGTTTAGAGTTTTTCCTAAGGTAAACCCTATTAATGATATGACAGGCAGTTCTAATTGATTCTACCCAGAAGTATTTAGGTAGAGATTTGGCATGAAACATGACACGTGCCATCTCTTGAAGAGTTCGGTTTTTCCTTTCAGCTATACCATTCTGCTGAGGAGTCTTAGGGGCACTGAATTCATGTTTGTAACCGTTGTAGTCACAATATTCAACTATTCCTGTGTCTATGAACTCTCCCCCTCTATCACTACGAATACGATTGACTTATGTGTCCTTCTCATTTTCAATTCTTAGTAAAATTTTCAAAAAATTCTGAAACGTGTCAGATTTTTGTTTCAAGAAGGCAACCCAGGTGAATCGTGTGAAATTATCAACCATGACAAGGATATAAATGTGTCCACAAAGACTAACAGTTCTATAGGGACCAATAAGTTCCATATGGATGAGATCTAGAGGTGAGAATGTCTTTAACCTTTTTATACGAAGTCTTAACTATTTTTCCTTCCTGGCAATGACCACAGACAACACTTGAAACAGGTTTAATTTTAGGAATTCCTCTAACAATCTCTTGACTAGACAATCTACCAAGGATATCATAACTTAGGTGACCCATACGATTATGCCAGATTTCATTGTCATCCATTCTGACAATGTTACAGGTTTCAGAACCAGTCTTGACAGTATAATAATTGTCAGGTGTTCTAAATCCGGTAATAATGCATTCACCTTTATCATTTAGAATTTTACAATTGTTCTTTGAAAAGGTGACTGTATGGTCAGAGTCACAAAATTGTGATATACTTAGGAGGTTGGCTTTAAGGCCTTTAACTAATAGAAAATTTTCGAGAACAGGCATTCCTTCTTCTTTTAGGGTTCCTTTACCTATGATCTGGGATGAAACTCCGTCACCAAAAACTACTTTTCCACCAGCAAATCTGGTTTTGTTTAAAATTTTGGTTTCATCTCCTGTCATATGTTTGGAACATCCTGAATCTAAATACCAACCAGATGAAGTGTGTTCATCTTTTAAGGCAGTGATAACAATGTTACACTTCATTTGGGGTAAAAGATCATCTTTTCTAACCCAAATAGCTCTAGTTTTAATTTTGCGCAAGTTTGCCCTCATTTGATAAAATTTTCGAGAAACAACTTTTTGTCAAAAAACATTTGGAGCAGCAAACTGATTATTATGGAAAATTTGAGCTTTTGGTTTAGGAAAGTTTCTGGGAGCCTTTCTCTTAAATGAACTCTTAGTTTTGGTCTTTCTATTCCTGTAGTTAGAGTTCTTGTCAGGTTGTCTTGGAAGGACATAATGGTTACGATTTTGCCTAGAATAGTTAAAGTTCTTGTAGACAGAAGAGTTGTACAAAGGGGTGTTTAGACGCCTAGCATAACAACCTTCAAAGGAATGACCATAAATGTCACAGTACGAGCAATATTGATTGCTTGAGGGATGAATTTCCTTAGGAAAACTTCTAAAGATGGGTTTAACAGCATTCTGTTCAGCAGTCCTATTCCTAAGAGGGATGGTTTTAAAGGTGGATTCAGCCTTTCTGATCAAAGGACAGACGTATTTAGTCTTAAATGTAGTGTCAGCCTTAGAATTACTAGACTCTCCAATGTCTTTCTGTTGTTGCTTTTTATCAAATTCCTCTTTAATAAAATGAAAGTCTGGACATGTTTCAATTGGTCTTTTGCCCCCAGACACAAACTTAATAGGTTCAAGATTTGTAGTTTGTGGTTTGTTCTTAGGGCAAAATCCAATACCGGTTCTATCATCAGAATTGGTCTTGGAGTCAACAACAAAGTCAGTAAAACAATTTGAATTGCTTTCAAACTTAGAAAATTTTTTGAAAACAGTAGCAGTCTTTGTTTTTGCTTCCTCCAGTTCTAATAATGTTCCCTTGTATTTCATTTCCAGAGTTTCATTAATTTTAGTCAACTCTTTTAATTTTTGATCAAAAGTTTCAATTTCAGATTGATGAGTCAGACACTGGTTAGTGTACTCTTCAGCATTCAACTTCACAATAAGACTTAGATCATCTAATTTCTTAGTCAGGTCTCTAACAGTCTTCTCCAGTCTAGTGCCTTTTTTTAGAGTCTTAGCATACAAAGTATGAATATCTGGGAGGTCATCTGTGTCTGAGTCGCTAAGTTAAGTGTGTGTAGTGACCCCTAACGATTCAGTTTTAGTACTCACGCACCCATTTACATCATCGTTATCGAGATCACTTTGACTCACACACACGGAACTAGAACTAGCAACATTTTCAGATAATAAAGCATCTAGGCCAGTCAAAACAGTATTCACACAAGCAGGAGTAGAAGCATCATTATCACACACAGGCATATCATCATTGTAAATGATCTTAGCATAAAAGGACATGCAAGGGTCAAGTACATTTGATGACTCAAGTTCCTCTTCATCAGAGTCACTTGAATCATTCCAAGTTTTACAGACATTGGCTCTATTGTGTGTGTTGGCTTTATTCAGATTAACTCTGCAATCGTGAGCAATGTGACCTAGTTTCCCACATCTAAAACATTCAATCTTTTTAAGGTCTCTAGTGGGTCTGGAGTTGTTGTCCTTAGGATGTTTGTCAAGACCTCTCTCATGAGGTTTGGGATTAGACAGAGTAGGATAATTAGGCTTGCCTTGTTTAGTTGCCTGTTTGTTTCTAAATTTAACAATTTTCTTAAATTGTTTAAACATTAAGGTAATCTGATTATCTAGTTTGTCTATATCACACTCCTCATCAGAGTCAGAGTTGATCAAATTAGTCTCAAGTTTAGATATCTTAGAGGCAAAACTCAAGTTAGAGTTGGGCTGTTTTCTTTGTGAATGATTTAATTGTTTCTTAAAGTCTAATTCCATTTCCACAGTCCTAAGTTTGCTACTGAGTAACTCAGGGGTAAGATTTTGATCACTCATTTCCTCAATAGCATACCTCTTACTGTCAAACTTTTGTGGTAATGATCTTAGAATTTTAGAGACAATTTCATTCCTATCATAAGTATACCATTAGCATGCAACTTAGTAACTATATCAGTTAAGTTCATGTAAAAGTCATCAAAAGACTCAGAGTCAGACATAATCAAAGAGTTGTACTGCTGGGTAAGCATTTGAGTTTTAGCAGCTTTAACTCTTGAGTCTCCTTCATGGGCAGTGATTAATGTGTCCCAATCTTCCTTATAAGTGGCACAAGATGAGATTCTCTTGAACTCATACTCATTAATAGACATAAAAATGGCATCCTTGCCTTTATTGTTATTTCGAGAAATAGTTTTCTCTTCTTGTGTAAACTCACTTAAGATTTTCTTTACCCTCTCATCGCTTCCTTCAGTGGCTGGTTTAGTAGGATAAGTGTATCCATTTTCAATAATGTCCCAGACATCATCTCCTAAAGTCCCTTGGATGAAGGCAACCATTCTTACTTTCCAGTAAGCAAAGTTGTTTCCATCAAAGAGTGGAGGTCTGGACAGATTACCAAACCTTTCATTCTTCTCGTCCATAGTTAGGATTTTCAGAAAACGATTTCAGAAACACAAGATCTTTTTGAAATAAAGGTTAACAGGGCTCTGATACCAATTGAAAAACGTTGCTAATGCCGTTTAATACAAGATTAATATAAGCAACTCCGAGATGTTTGTTGAAGAAACCCTTTTCTTTTGAAAATAAAAATTATAAACAACAAGATGTGTTTACAAAAAAAACTTATGTACGAGAGTAATCAAGACTTTGTAATCAGTTTTTAAAACAAGACAGTTTTAAAAATTCAGCACACTATAGACTGAGATGAGGAGATGAAGATAATCAAACACACGGTTTTTAACGTGGTAAAACCTCTCCCAACAGAGGAAACATCCACGGTGACTTCTAAGTCACAAAAGTAAAAATCCACTAACAACAAATAATAGTTACAAACAATACAACATACATGCACACAAATCAACCTATTATAAGTTTAGGAATATACCCCACTTGGTGTCCTTCTAACTTCTCATAGATCTGATTGTTGATGATGTTTTTCCAGTTTGATAACTTCCTTTGCTTTAGCTTCCTTATGTAGACTCAATGATCTTTGATCTTATACACAACACTTTCAGTGTAGTAGTGTGTTAAGTGTTTGTGAAGTGATTCCTATCAACATGCATGAACTCACACACACTTAGATTTACAGACAGTCCTATAAAAATTACATATAAAGACTATATGCTGTGATTTTGTTTTCTTTCTTTCGTACAGAACTAAAAACCTTTTTGACCTTTAATATAACCCAGATTCCACGGATATCTCGCTTCTAAATCGGTCAAGATCTTAATCAATCTCGGTTTTAAAAATATTTTTGAGATTGAAAATCTCCAAGTGTGAATCCAACTAGGTCAAGGTTAAGTTTCGTAAGAATAGAAACCATAAAACATTTTCAAAACTAAATCAGTAAAGATTTTCTTAAATCAAGTAAGAAATATGCAGATCTAGTGAAAATGTAACATGCAGAGTGTAGATCTAAAGTTTCTATGAAAAAGAAACACAGATCTTCACACGAATGTTTAAGTTGTAAACAAGATCATAGACAAAGAGGTTACAACTTCAATATGAACAAACCACTCTCTCTCAAACACTCAAGGTTGTGTTTGGGGTGTTATATAAACGAAGGTTTGATTCAGAAAATGAAGTGTTTAGGGTTAGGGTTAGGGTTTGGCTAACAGTTTTCCCTTTCTCTCTCTTCTCTCTTTTCTTTTCTCTCTTCTCTCTCACTTCTCTCTTCTCTCTCTCTTTTTTTCTCTCAGAAATGATGAATGCCCAAAAGTCTTGAAATGCTGAGAAGTGGAGGGTTTATATAGGGGTGAGGGAAGGTTCTGGAACGACGAAGGGAATCAATGGCTGAGATCAAGTCTTTCTAACTTTGACTTGATACAAGGGTTATGAAATAGCGGTGGTTAAGATGATTGTGATTGGTTCATAGATATACCACCAGGATTGATTAAAAACACATGCAGTCCATCGATTAGGAATGATCCAACGTTCAGTAATGCACCAGGCAATCCTCTCACATAACAAACACAAACTGATGCAATAAGCAAGTGACAAGTGTTGGCATGTGACAGGTGTACAAACGCGCGTCTAAAATATTTACAACCAGCCCCCTGAAGTCTCTAGCGCATTTGCATTCTACCCAAACAAACTTTCCAATCAAAAATGAAGTTTTTAAAATAGAAATTTTACCCCACAAATTATATAAACACATTTTATTAATGAAAACATTTATTTAAAAAATGTTTAAAAATGTTTAAAAATTCCCAAAAAATTATTAAAGCACTATTTTAAGGGGAATTAAACACACAATCAATTTAAAGCAATATATACACATGTATGCACTTCTAATTGTGTATAGTGTGATTCAATTTATACCTTCATGGATCATTGAAGAGGATTAGAGAGAATGATTCTGAGGTTCTTTGGATTCTAGGATGGACAACCAATTTTGTCACTATTTCCAAACTAGTTGAACACTTATACAGTATAGACTTAAGCAAGTAAAAGGTATAAGGTGCTTCAACGGGGGCAACGCATTGTTTTATAGCTACACATTTTGCGAAATCCTTAGGGTTGTTAGCCACAGCAGAGAGCACAGTGACGTGTGTAGACTCACCATTGCGGAGTGGGTCGCTTATTTTCTTTAAATGCCGGGGAGTGGGGGTAGAGATTGGTAGTTTGGTATTACCTGCAGACATGTTGGTATTAGATATGCATGTGCACAATGTGATTATCGGTATGGATTGGCTCGCTGATTATAGAGCCATGATTGATTGCTTCGGTGGGAGCATTGTTTTTTCCATTCCGGGGCAAGAGATGTTTGTAGTGGCGATGCCTCGCCCAGAGGGAGGTTCGACCGCTCATTTGTATTACATAGAGGAGGATTCCTCTAAGGAGGTTGCGATTCCTTTAGATTCGATCCCAGTTGTCAGGGTGTATTCTGATGTGTTTCAGGAGATACCAGGCCTACCCCCCAGTCGAGAGATAGACTTTGTCATAGACTTATTCCCAGATACGAGACCTATAGCACGCTCACCGTACCGTATGGCTCCGACAGAGATGCGAGAGCTACGAGATCAGATTGAGCAGTTGTTGGGTCAGGGGTTTATACGGAGGAGTACTTCGCCGTGGGGTGCCCCTGTGTTGTTCGTGAAGTAGAGAGATGGTTCACTGAGACTGTGTGTGGACTACCGGGAGTTAAACAAAGTCACGATACGGAATAAGTATCCGTTGCCTCGAATCGATGACTTATTCGACCAGTTGAGAGGAGCTTCTTTCTTCTCGAAAATTGATTTGCGATCGGGATACCATCAGTTGCGTATCAGGGAGGAGGATGTCTCGAAGACTGCATTCTTATCGAGATATGGTTCTTACGAGTTTCGGGTTATGCCTTTTGGTTTGACCAACGCTCCAGCAGTGTTTATGGACTTGATGAATAGGGTGTTCAGGGATTTCCTAGATCAGTTTGTCATTGTCTTCATCGATGATATTCTGGTTTACTCCCAGATAGAGGAGGAGCACGCCGAGCATTTGAGGCAGGTTTTGCAGACGCTACGTCAGAACGAGTTGTATGCGAAATATGAGAAGTGTGAGTTTTGGCTGAAGGAGGTCCAGTTTTTGGGACATATTATTTTCGACCGGGGGATATCTGTTGATCCGAGAAAAGTATCCGCGGTGAGGGAGTGGGGACAGCCCACGACACCAACGGAGATCCGTAGTTTCTTGGGATTAGCAGGATACTATAGGAGGTTCATTCGGGGATTTTCAAAGATAGCGGGTCCTTTGACACATCTGACTCGTAAGTGTGTGCCATTCATCTGGAGTGATGCATGTCAGTTGGCATTTGATGAGTTGAAGGATAAGTTGACCTCAGCACCTGTGTTAGCATTGTCGAGACCGGGAGTTGAGTATTTAGTTTACACCGATGCATCCTTGCAAGGACTTGGAGGTGTATTACAGCAGGAGAGTCAGGCCATAGCTTATGCTTCCCGTAAGCTTAAGCCTCATGAGAAGAATTACCCCACTCATGATTTGGAGTTGGCGGCAGTTGTATTTGCCCTTCGGATTTGGAGACATTACCTTTTGGGGGAGAAGTTTCGACTGTTCATGGACCACAAGTCCCTACAGTACCTATTCACGCAAAAGGAATTGAATATGCGACAGCGAAGGTGGCTTGAGTTTGTGAAGGACTATCAGTTTGATATCCAGTATCACCCGGGGAAGGCTAATGTGGTAGCAGACGCATTGAGCCGTAGGCCAGTAGATAAGGTGGCAGGGGTGTGGAAGGCCAAGTGGAAAGAATTGGGACACCAGGATGCAGTGGCCAGATCATTCATGTCAGTAATGACTGTTACACCGCAGATTGTCACGAGAGTGATAAAGGCACAAGCAGATGACTCGTTCTGTCAGGAGCTGATAGTTCGATTATTAGCAGAGGGAGTCGAGCCCTATACCATTAGCTCAGACGGGGGATTACGCTTCAATGGAAGATTGGTAGTTACGGAAGGGGAGGAATTGCGGCACGAGGTGATGGAAGAGTCGCACGGCTCACGGTTCGCGGTACATCCCGGTGGGGACAAAATGTACCAAGACATGAGACGACAGTATTGGTGGAGCGGGATGAAGAGAGATATTGCCGTGTTTTCTTCAAAATGCGCCACTTGTCAGCTAGTAAAAGTGGATCATCAGAGACCGGCACGACTTCTACAGCCATTGGAGATTCCGATGTGGATGTGGGAGAGCATATCCATGGATTTTATCATGGGGTTACCTACGTCACAGAGAGGTCATGACTCCGTATGGGTGATTGTGGACAGGTTGACCAAAGTCTCTCATTTTTTACCCGTAAGGACAGACTACACTATGGGACAGTATGCCCAGCTCTTTATTGCAGAGATAGTGAGACTTCACGGTGTACCCCTAAATATCGTGTCTGACAGAGACAAGATATTTGTTTCACAGTTTTGGGAAAGTTTTCAGGAGGCCATGGGCACGGAATTGCAATTGAGTACGGCGTATCACCCGCAGACTGATGGGCAGACCGAGCGTACAAACCAGATGTTGGAGGACATGTTGCATATGTGCATCATTGATTTTGGGGGTGGATGGGAGCAGTATCTTCCACTGGTGGAGTTTGCCTACAACAACTCCTACCAGTTCACCATTAGCATGGCTCCATTTGAGGCGTTGTACGGTAGACCTTGTCGTTCCCCAGCATGTTGGTTGGAAGTGGGGGACAACAAACTACTTGTGCCGGAAGTGATTCAGGATACTTCGGCGAGGATAGAATTGATTCGGAGTCGCATTCGGGTAGATCAGGATCGGCAGAAGAGCTATGCTGATGCGAAGAGGTCCTTCAAGGAATTTGAAGTGGGGGACCAAGTTTTGCTCAGAGTATCTCCTATGAAGGGGATTATGCGTTTCGGGAAGAAAGGGAAGTTGGCACCGAGATATGTGGGATCATTTCCTATTATTGAGCGGATTGGACCGGTTGCGTATAGGCTTGGATTACCGGAGCATTTGCATCGGATTCACGATGTGTTTCATATTTCCTCGCTAAGGAAATATCTTAGAGACGATTTGGCTCATTCTCATATTGATTTGGAGGACATCGATCTCCATCCTGATAGCTCCTACGAGGAGGGGCCGATTGCTATTTTGGATCGAAGTGAGCGGAAACTGCGGTCAAAGATAGTTCCGTAAGTACGTGTTCAGTGGCGACATCATAATGTCGAGGAGTCCACATGGGAGCGCGAGGATGAGATGCGCGAACGTTATCCAGAGTTGTTCTTACCAGGTACTTTCTAGTTTCGAATTTCGGGACGAAATTCAATTATTAGGAGGGAAGTATGTAATACCCCGTATTTTTGTGATATTTATTTATCGGATTAATTGAATTAAATGTGTATTAATTGGAAATTAATCCGGATTAAAAATGCTAGCGAGATGCGAGTTGGTATTTGATTATAATGTGCATATATGATTATATATGAATATTGAATTATGAAATTTGTCGTGAGATTGAAATACGGCAATTTGGGAATTTTGTGAGACGCATGTGATAGTCGCGTCAGGAATATTATTATTCAAATTAAAAAGTGAATTTTATTTCTATTAACCGTATGGTCATTTTGAGTGCGCCAACGCGTCCGGAAGGGTCGAGATAGTCAGAAAACACTAGCCGGGGGTTGAGTTTGGGTCCCGGGGCATTTTTAGGCCATACCGGCAACGTATAAGGGTAGTTTGGTAATTTTGAATTTTTGGGAATTAAAACCCACGAAAATTGGGAATTAAAAAGATGACTTGGTAATTGCCCACTAAACCCACTAACCACATCTTAGGACTTATGGGCTACGGGGGTTATTAGAATTGTTCCAAAATTTCCTAAGGCAAACCCTAGCCACCATTAGCACCTTGGAGAAGAAAGCTTGGAGAGAGAGAGAGAAGGAATTCTGTAGAGAGAGAGAGAGAGAACACTCCATCAATTCGTCATCAAAATCAGAGATACACATAAGGCAAGTGGTTTAATTTCGTTTATTACAAATAATGTTTCTTCCATGCGTAGGAATTTGATAAAAGTGTATTGTTCTTGGGAGATTAATGAAAACCCATTAAATTGGAATTAGAAATTGTATTTTTGATGAGGAATTGCATGTAGAATTATATGTAGGTGATTAATCTGATGTTAATATATTTTGGATGAAACAAAAACGGATTTTATTTGACTCATTGGGGATTTAAGAATTTTTAGGGTTCATGTTCTTGAAATTGGGGAAAAATGTATACATTTGATATTTGGATGATGTTTAGAATGAATTAACACCATCAAACACGTTAATATATAACCTAAGTATGTTTAGGAATGATTAGAACCCATGTACAATGACTGGATTGATGTTTAGATGAGTTTGGAGAGGAAGAAAAGATGGAAAAACGAGTTAAGAAATTTCTGGGCTCGAATCTGGTCACTCGTTAGAAGACCTGCCCAGGTCGTTCGAACGAGCTTCTAACGAGTTGACAGTTTGACTTCTAACGAGAGGGATGTTCGTTCGATGACTTTCGTTCGAACGAGATCTCGTTAGAAGGCCCAGTTCGTTAGAACGAACTCTCGTTCGAACGAGACTTCTAACGAGCTGACAGTTTAGGCTTTTTAGCCTGTTTTGATCCCGAGTGTTCCGTAACCTTGTGTATATGTAGAGATAACACTTCCTTGATGATTAATTGATATATTTGGGATATTTCGGATATAATGAGGAGTAAAACCTATAAGTGTAGTTGAACCTAAGGGAAATTATGGATTAGGACGTGAGTGTCTATTACGATGCGAGAACAAATGGCGGCCTAAATAATTATATTAATCGGGAACATATAAATTGTGTAGCATTATATGTCTGTACGAGAATGAGATGTGTACTACAAATAAATTATGGTGACTACTAAGATGTGTGCATACTTAGTATATGTATATGATTTTATGTGTATGACATACCTACCATACTTGCTATCACGGGAGGTTTACGTTCGCTTAGGGCCCTCTAATCCTTGTGTTGCCCGGATTTAGACTGGTACCTCGATGAACATAGGTTAGAGAAGGAATTATTGGGATGTTAATAAGTCTGCTGATCGTGGGAGCGCAGGTATGTGCTTGACCCATGTGATGTGACTGTGTTCGCCTCCATTGTTTGTGATTGTGGTTATCTGAGAACGATTCCTGAGAGATTCGAAATGCGTGATCATTATGTACGTGATATACCGGGATGGATAGCAGAGTATGTGTGCACCGCAGCTTAGTCTCGGGGTGCTTGTATTGTATATTTATGACGTGAAAAATATACACTTAAATTAATGGGAACTTTCATGTTGATATTGTGAATATAATTATGGTAATGTTTTGAGAAAACATAACGCGTTAACCGATAGTGAATTGTATTACTAATTGAGAATCTGAGTCTACGTAAAGCCCTCTATTTAATTGATAACGCTAGAATGTAATTTGGGAATCGAGTAGTAAGGGGTAGAACTTATTACGGTTTGGTTAGTTATGTATGTTGTTTAGATGGGTACGGTACGTTATGAGTGCACATGTAGTCGAGAGGTGAGAATTTCATGTGAGTGCACGTCCTAACATGTATTTTGCATTTAATGTTTTAATGTTATTAAAACACTTGCTGTTTTTAAAATTATTTCCACTTTCGGGCTCTGACCCATTTGCTTTCAAATCTATTTTTGTAAAAACCATTTTTAGGTGCCCAGCCGCAAGGACACCATGCTTAGGATTTTCATTCAGGTGACGAGTTGTAGTTGTTTGTTGAAGTTACAGGACTTTGCTTGTAGACGCTTCATCTATCTTGACTCTATATTCAGCATTTATCAGTTGTAGGGCATGTCGCCCATTTCTTTTAGAGGCATTTCATTTATTTCCGTTATTCAGACTTCGGGCATGTAATTAATTCAGGATTCAGACTTATGTTATTATTTCATTCGTGGGATTGTTGTGAGGAGTTTTTCCTCCGGACTTATTACTATTTGTTGGTTATTTCATTACTTCTGTATGGTGAATGGATTATGTTGTTCTTCCATTATTCTTGTAGTGCATGTTAATCAGACTTAATTTAAAATTTGGCAACTTACTTTTTGTATACTAGGTGGTTAGTAATCTTTAAAATGTTTTCGTCAGTGATGCTATTAACTGAATCAACTTGGCATTTTATATTAATTTAATAAAGGAGTAGCTCCCCGGTATTTAATTAGTCGGGGTGTCACAGTTAGGTTCCGCTCGAGTGCCATGTCGGAGATAAACCACCGGAATCGGACACATGGTTGTAATGCGGGTCGGATAGAAAGACCTTGAAATGCCATGTGATTTAGGACTTAGTACGATTGTCCTTGCCATGTAATATTGGGGAGTATTCGTATGTAGGCCTAGTGTTACGACTTGTTCCCCCGGGTAACAATAATTACCTGATATGACTTGTTGTGTGAGATATTATGCTTGTGTCTTAAAATAATATCTCGAATCGATGCATTTGATATTATACTTTAAGGAAATATTTTGGTACGTTAAATACTGAAATGAGATTAATAATAATTAATCATGATACGATATGAGACTACACGTTACTCAAGTTTGGGTTGGGTAGTCACGACATAGGAACGTTGGTTGGGTAATTGAACAACTTAATTACTGGAGACGAGTAATGACTAGTGTGCTTTCATTATATGTACATCTTATAATCTTATAGCTTGTTTTATTGCTTTGACGTTCGTCTATCTTGCTTCTTGCTCCTCTCCTATATATATAATATATGACAGGTCCTCGTCCCTATGGACAATAGACTATGGAGCTTGATGAGATCATATCAATCTTAGGATTCCTGTAGCTGTGGAGTTATTCTATTTTAATTTAAGTCGCTTTTTTCCCTTTTCTTGATGGTGGTATCAGAGATTAATATCACGTTGTTGATACTTGGTATTTGAGAGAATTGTTGTATTATTCTTTCCCGTTTTGTGTTGGGCCGCATGTATTGGCATTTTATATTTTAAGTTTGAGATTACTGATGGATTATTGAAATTAATATTTATGAGTTGGTTTCACTTGTTATAGTTGTTATTATATGATTTGGTTACACATATGAGACCGTACATGTTTATTTTACTGCATTTATTTAAATTTTGTTTCTAATGCCAACATATTGACGCTCCGCTTTAATTTAATTGGGCGTAGCTAACAGAATTAGATATAAAAAGAAGGGTTGTCACAGTTGGTATCAGAGCAAGATTTTAGAGCCTTTAGGGATCTGAGGACATCCGTTACGTTTTTCGCGCATCGTTTCCTTGATACGTAGAGCCTTACGATTAGGTATTGTATTCGATGACTTGGAAGATCTTCACGCTACGATTTTGATGGGCGATTCGGAGCTAGCCTTGTGTATAGGGAGGGTTCCTTGTTTGGATTTCATTCGTGAGACGTCCCACGCATGAGGTGAATCTTCGATCGACCACATGATAGTACGCGTGAGGTTTGTGTCTGAGTACTTGTTGTAATTATGACTAGTGCTCCACTTGAATAATATTTTTTTTTGAATACGTGTTCATTTACTATCTTTTAAGATGGTGATTTGATGAGACGTGGACTCTGGGAGAGCAAAGGGTCCAAGAATTTTAAGATACCGCAATTCGCGTGCAACTATCGTAGTTTCATCGCCCACCAGTAGGCGAGAAAACCGATGTTGAACTCAATGATTGAGTTAACTTTTGGTGCTTTAAGGGGAGGAAACACCTGTATATTTGCTGTGCATTATCAACTTTGAATATCATCTCTCTTATAGCTAGAAAGAAGTTGGTATAAGTTATAGCCCACCCTGTAGTACCACTGAGTTGTTGGTACCACTTGCGCGTGTAGTTGTCTGAAGTTATTTCCAATATGGAAGGGTAGAGCTTTAGATATGGCACACCTCAAAATGATGTGGTTCAGTTGTTGTGACATTTTCCTGAGAAGAAATTATCTCGCTCCACCCGTAATGGACAGACTGTTGAGGCATTTGATGACGTATTAATAAGTAAATGGTTAATGAAGTAAGTCTTGTGATAATAAGAGTATATTATTACTCATGAACATGTAAAGGAAGGGTTGTGATTTGAGAGAGGACTACTCCAAATCGGTGTATGTCCCACACCATCAAAGGATGACCTGAGGAGTCCAATTTTGGTTTACGCAAGAGTGTTATCATACTTGTGAAAAGCATGAAATAGATTCATCCGTTTGATAATGTTCAATGGGATATTCATGAGTTTGAATCTGTAATGGATAAGTGATTATCCTTGAAATATTGTGTTGGTATCAGGGAAGTTTGGTAGGCATGTAAACCTACACGATGTCCACACAAGCGATAGATGTCGCATTGGGGTGGCATAGTGGTTTTTAGTGTTCTGATCGTATAAAATTCGTAATGGAATCAACTTAAGGACGATAAGGTGTGTGTTCGATCATGCATAAGATATATTAGTGGGTTGGGTACTCACTTGTTCAGAGTAGAATGTTTCAGCGAGTTATCCCGAACAAGTTCATGAGAATGTATCAGTAATGTTATGATATCTTGGCCATGGACACTAGGGATGAGGAAGTCCGTATCGCAAGGTCATACGAGGATTGACATTGGAGAAGTCCAGAATTTTTTTTAGTAGTTTTATTTTCGTATTTGGCAATGAATGGAGTTCAGTGTTCTTCATAAATCCCTAGATTAGAATTGGTGTTCGATAATTTGTGGTTATCTTTCTTTGTAGCACCGGTATATTTGTTAAAAGTTATCGAGAGAGGAACATGAATATGCGTGTGCTAAGGGATGGAATTGAGTTGGAGTTACCAGTTGTGAACCCTACGATGAGTAGCGAATCTCTAGGGACGATTTGTAGAGTGAGAACATCACGAGGGAGTGTTCAATAGGAGTTTCATTTTATGGGAATGTGATTTCTTGAGTTGGTGATATATCCATGAGTTCAATTTTAAGTTATCACTCGATGATTGGGGGTACTAATTTATTACACCGTGATAATGGTGGTGCTTGATTTTGAATCCATCAGATATAGGAATGTGGCTATATTATGGCCCTCGTTATGTATTAATGTGAATTATAGCACGAGTGAGTAGCTAGTGACATGATGTTTACTTAGATCGTGTGTGATTAAAGATGCGTTCCAAAATCAGTGTAAGATGTTCGATTTTGGTGATGTCTAGACTAGTGAATAGTCATAGAATGGTCTTTATGGTCTTTTGATAATGGTAGAATCGTGTGTAGCTCGGTCAGTTTTTGATTGACTGATGATAGTGTCACCAACTGAGTGTCGTCATTAATGGCAAGAATTGAGACATTTTAGGATTCCAAATGTTGGACCATTCATTGAAATGGTTGTCATAACCTCCACTATAGGGGGCAACAAGAGAGTGTTTCGACTGTTGTTGAGAAGTTTTGTAAGGAGGGTGTGTACTCTTGGGCAAACACCCGCGAATGGGTTCGTAAGATATTTAATTTTTACTTCAGTTATGTGTGGATTACTGAGTGTTAATTGGGGTCACGGTACATGAAGGTACTCGCTACCTTATATTTACGACCTTTGACATGTTGGATAGCACACCGTTCTTCATAAAGACCAGGTAGCGTTGGTGTGCTGGAAGATGAGTATTCGAATGGTGAGTGTGCCGAATCCTATATTCTGATTTGGTAAGATAAGTGGTAATTTTTGGTCTTACCTCGTTGCTTCGAAAATGTACAAGCCTTATTCGTGGTTTAAAGAACCAATTTCATTTCATGTTCGGTGAGAAAATTCTAATATACTCACAGTCCAAGGAAAATCCTGTCGGATAGGTTGAATTCCTATACGTGTTTTTAATAAAAGAGCGGTATGTCGAATCTAGAGAAGGTCTATAACCTTGGGTTAGAGCTACCAAATTGGGAGAAGTGAGGGTGTGCAAGGGGGAATATTGCATCTTGGGTTAGTTTGAAACCTTTGTGTGAGGGATTGTTGACCGTCGAGAATGCAACTTTATCGGTGTTGTCTTGTTCGAGAGAGTATGAACCTTTTTGATATTATTTACCTAAGTCTAGACTTAGAAAGATGGAATAATATTCGCACGTGCATAGAAGTTGTATGCTTATGCACATGTGCAACCTTAGTGGATCCTAAGGGTTTCCATATCGTTTAACTCACCATCAATATAAGTGAAAGGCAAGTGTTATTGACAACTCGGAGTAGAGTTTGCTTTTGAACTTTCAGTACCATCTGTTAGTCAATTCTGAGTTGAGTATCGAGGCATGATTGATGAACAGTGACATCTGTATCGAATAGGCAAAGTTGTATTATTTGTTGTGTGATGAACCGTTGAGTCCAGAGATAAGTGTTTTTTTGGAGTTAGATGATTCTTATACCACTAGGGGTCTTGAGTTTACAAATTCCTTATCACGACAAGCTGACAGTAGTGTATCGGAGGGGTTCATTGTTTGGATTTCGCTTGCGATACACTCCACGCATGAAACTTAGCAAGTCGGGACTTGGGGCTATTGATTTCTGGATCAACTTAGTAGTTCAGTTATGTTAGGCTTTGTGATGAGACTTCGGTTGTACAATTAGAAATGGGAAAGTATCTCCATGGATTTTATTATTGGGTTGCCAAGATCGCAGCGCGGTAATGATTCGATTTGGGTCATCATCGACAGACTGCAAAGGTGGATCTTTCTTCTAGTGATGACGGATTACGGTAGCACAGTATTCCATGATTTTTATTAACGAGATTGTGAAGTTTCATGGGGTACCGCGTGATATTGTGTCCGACCGTGGCAGTGTCTTCATTTCGCACTTTTGGGGTGGTCTTCACGAGGCGATGGGAGTTCAGTTGAGTTTACGTATTGCATTCCACCCTCAGTTTGATGGTCAGATGGAGCGGGTAAACTAAATTTTGGAGGACATGCTATGATTTTGTGTGTTGGACTTCAAAGGTGGTTGGGATACACATTTACCACTGGTGGAGTTCGCATACAATAATAGTTATCAGACAAACTATTGTCATAGAACCATATGAGGATTTTTACGATAGGCCTTGTCGATCCCCTACATATTAGTTAGAGTTCGGAGAGCACCGGATGCTGGGTCCGAATATTGTTAGGGAGATCTCGGAGAAGGTTGACTTGATTCGTGCACAGATGAAGACTGCGCAAGATCGTCAAAAGACTTATGTTAACATAAGGCAGAGGAAGTTAGAGTTCGATGTTGGGGACCAAGTGTTGTTGAGGGTCTCACCCATGAGAGGTGTTGTTCATTTTGGTGCCAAAAAGAAGTTTTCAACGCGATATGTGGGTTCGTTTACAGTGTTGGGTAGGGTGGGATCAGTTGCCTACCGTTTAGCCCTACCCTACCAGCTCCAGCGGGTACACGATATTTTTTTTTATGTATCCATGTTGAGGAAGTTATTATATCCTGAGGACTCACACCTACACATAGAGTTAGATAGGGTTGAGCTGCAGCCCAATGGGAGCTACGAGGAAAGGCAGGTCAGGATCCGAGATCGTCGTGAGCATCAGTTGAGGTTAAAAGTTATTCCTCTTGTTCATGTTATGTGGAGTAATCATGATGAGTCTGAGGCCACTTGGGAGAGAGAGGATGACTTGCGAATTAGTCACCCATATCTCTTCATGGAAGGTACGTGAGAAACTACCTTACTTGACTTGAATTGATTTGTTTTAATTTGGATTTTAAGGAAGAAATCCCGTTCATAGAGGGGGAGAATGTAATACCCCGCATTTTTTATTGAATTGAAATTGGAAAAAAAAAACCATTCCAGTGTATATATTTGAAATGTTTGGAAAAGAAACTATGTCAGTATATATATTCAAAATGATTGGAAATGAAAAGTTAAAATGAATTCAATGAGATACGAATGTGCGACTTAAATATTAGAGGCGAATTAATGCGTAAAAGAATCGAGAGAGTTAAATTTGGGGTAATGGCATTTTTGTAAATAAACTAACCCTAGGTATAAATAGAAAAGAAGAGAAAAAGTCTTCATTTTATCATTTCACAATGGGGGCTAGGGTTTGGTAGAGAGAGAGTAAGAAGAGAAGAAATCTAAGAGGATTTCAAGAAGATTCAACTTCTCCATACAATATAAGGCAAGTTAATAACCTATATGTGTATATTATGTATCTATAATGAAATTTCACATGAACATGTATTTGGATCCCTAAATTAATATGAAATTGATGTTAAAAATGATATGAAATGTATTTGGATCATCATCCATGTAGATTCAAATGCAATAACATCATTATAGGGATTGAGATATGGAACAACCTCTTGAAATCCTCTTAGCTTTCTTCTCTTCTTACTCTCTCTCTCTACCAAACCCTAGACCCCATTGTGAAATGAAGACTTCTTCTCTTCTTTTCTATTTCTACCTAGGGTTAGTTTATTTACAAAAATGCCATTACCTCAAATTTAACTCTCTCGATTCTTTTACGCGTTAATTCGCTTCTAATATTTAAGTCGCACATTCGTATCTCAATGAATTCATTTTAACTTTTTATTTCCAATCATTTTGAATATATATACTAACATAGTTTCATTTCCAAACATTTCGAATATATACACTGGAATAGTTTTTTTTTCAATTTCAATTCAATAAAAAATGTGGGGTATTACACATGCCAACATATTCCTCATATCTCAAACCACCGAATAAAATATGTAAATTTTTCCCTCATGCATTTCGAGATCATGCAAATAGAGTCTAAATGAAAGAATTAGTAAATTCAACTCAGATCTGTGTACGTGAAATTGATATATCCAACTTATCTAAGTACATGAAACTAAGTGAATCTATATATATTTCTTTGTGTAACTACCTGTCAAGTAGGAAAATTTCATTGCAATGACTATGAATTGGAACCATCTATTCTCTCGCATTTGAAGGTGATTTTGGTTTTCCGTCTCTAGAATTCCATCTCTTTTCTTCATACCTAATAGATTAGAATTAATTAGTACAAACAATAAAGTGCTCTTAAGCTAAATACCAAGGAAGATCTTTAAGGCTAAATAATGTTATTACAAAAGGCATTTCAATCAACAAACCCACACTTTGCTCAAATGAAATTCTCAATCACAACTCTATAATCGTTATGAGGTAGCTCAGCTTCCTATTAGCTATTTGATTTCTCATTTCCCATGGGTGGAAGCAAACATCAATCAAACAAACTTTTAACCAACAAGTTCTTCGTTCATAAAACGATGTCTAATATGAATTACTGAAAATAAGAAACGTAAGTGTGATGCTAACATTGAATAAATGCAACCTGATTTGGAAGTCAAGTGTCCCGTATAGCAGATCTAACCTACAATAATAATAACAATAGGAAATGTTTTTCTCCTTGATCCGAGGCAATATATTTTCAATGTATAACTGTGTTGGATCATACTTGGGAATTTTTTTTTACTGTATGTCTAGTATGCATAACACAAGATTTTTTAGAAATATAAATTGGAGTTGCAGTGCACTGATAGTAAAATGAGTCCCAACAAAATATGCAATTAGAACTTCTAATATACGAATTACTCATAAATTTGGATAGGTTTATATCAGCTGTCAATAATGGAAAAAAACTTGACAAGTTGTAAAGTTTCATGAGAGACTTTCAGACTATGGATGCACGGACACACAATGCGACTCGACACAATCACACAAGTTTAAACTTTAGCACGATACATATGGAATACAATGGACTCCTAATTTCAAGCCAAGCCACAAAGATAAAGCATCAAAAAAATAACGTCACAACCTTTACTCACAAATAAACATATCGAAATATCAAAGTTCACAAGACAAAATAATCGTAACAACAAAAATTGGTAATCAATGATAGACAAAGAAGTTACATAATAGTTATTTAAACTGTTATATAACAGTTTACATAATTTTATTATAACAGTTATGATACTTCTTGATGGCTACAAATCCATCACCTCTTTATTTTTGTTGGAAAACATATTAAGCAGCAAATTTTTCAGAGAACTCCCGTAGGTCTTGGGTTGTGGAGGAATTAACAGTGCAATCCATTTCTGATTCTGATACACTTAGATATGCCGAATCATTTTTATAACATCTTTAGAAGAAAATGATATTTTCCTAGGGGATAAATAAAGAACTTTTACAAAATCTATTTTTGCCCATTGATTTTTAGGAGGAAGGGAAGTCAAGTATGGGAGTGGGAAAAACCAAAATCAAAATATGTGATTGGTTATACAGAGCTAGTAGCCTGAACAACTTGTTGATCTGAGATATTTGAGATGAAAATACAATGCAATACAAAGCTTGGCTATCATATATTTGAGATAGAAATAAAATTCAATGTTTCATACATAGTTGAGTTGTAATCTTAGTTTGACTATATCAAGTAAACCCAAAGTTAAAAAGTTATAACCGGTTTCTTTATTACAAGCCTATGCACAAGCTCAAAGGGAAATGCATATGAGTCTCACAATATCAAGTAAATACAAAGTCGCAACGAGTTTCTTTATTACAATCTTATGCAAAGACTCCCCCACACTAGTACCACATGTACTCACATAAAAGACTAGACATAAAATTTCATATGTTGAAATCACAAAACAGATTAGAAGTATTATGAAATTCAAAAGAAGCATTGTTCAATGGATTTTATTATATAGTTAGTGTGATATCATAAAAATATGGCGAGGTGTTAGTGCCTCTCACGGTGCCGTTCGGGGGTTGTTTCAGATTTTTGCCCTCTTACGCCATGTTTTTAAGACTAAATCCAGAAATTTTCAAATTATCTTTGTATTCTCAAATCGGAAGTCCCGTGATCGTGCGATCAGTTCCTACGAGTTACATTGATCCTGTGCGAGGTGTCGGTGCCTCTCACGGGGCCGATCGGGGGATGTTTTGGGGTTTTGCCCTCTAATGCCATATTTTTAAGCCTAAGTCCTCATATTTTAAAAATTATCATCGTATTCTCATACTGGGAGTCCCTTGATCGTGCGGTCAGTTCCTACGAGTTACATTGATCCCATGTGAGGTGTTGGTGCCTCTCAAGGGGCAATTTGCGGGCTATTTCGAATTTTCTCCCTCTAACGCCATGTTTTTAAGCCTAAGTCTAGATATAAGCAAATTATCCTCGTATTCTCAAACCGAGTAAACTGTGATCCTCCGGTCAGTTCCTACGAGTTACATTAGTCGGTGCGAGGTGTTAGTGCCTCTCACATGGCCATTTTAGGGTGTTCCCCTCTAACGCCGTGTTTTTAAGCCAAAGTTTTGATATTTTAAAATTGTCGACGTATTCTCAAACTGGGAGTCCCATGAATGCACGTTCAATTCCTACAAGTTACATTGGTCCCATGTGAGGTATTGGTGCCTTTCACAGGGTGGTTTCAGGGGCTATTTCGGGGTTTCGACTTTTAATGCCATATTTTTAAGCCTAAGTCTTGATATTTTTAAATTATCATCGTATTCTCAAACTGGGAGTCCCGTGACCAGGAGATCAGTTCCAATGAGTTACATTGGTCCTGTTCAAGGTGTTGGTGCCTCACACAGGGCGATTTGGGGGTTGTTCGGGGTATCACCTTTTAAGGTCATATTTTTTAGCCTAAGTCTTGATATTTTCAAATTATCATCGTATTATCAAATTGGGAGTCTCGTGATCACGTGGTTAGTTCCTACGAGTTACATTGGTCCCGTGAGAGGTGTTGGTGCCTCTCACGGGGTGGTTCGCGAGCTGTTTCGGGGTTTCCCCCTCTAACGCCATATTTTAAGCTTAAGTATAGATATTTTCAAATTATTGGCGTATTCTCGTAATGGGAGTCTCATGACCATGTAGTCAGTTCCTACGAGTTATGTTGGTCCCGTGCAAGGTGTTGGTGCCTCTCATGGGGCGGTTCGGAGGTTGTTTTGAGATTTTCCCCTCTAACCTCATGTTTTAAGCCTAAGTCTAGATATTTTCAAATTAGCGTCATATTCTCAAACTGGGAGTCCCGTAACCACGCGGTCAGTTCCTACGAGTTACATTAGTCTCGTGCGAAGTGTCGGTGCCTCTCACAGGGCCGTTTGTGGTTCATATTTAAAGTGCAAAAGTAAAGACATGAATATCACGAAAATACAAGTAAAACATGAATTACACGACGACAAGACACGATAAGACGATTGATGCGAGTCTTAAGTACCACACAAACACAACACGAAAATAGTATTATAGTTCTTTTACCATCTATTTACAGAATCACCATGAACAATCTTCCCTTACATCACACACAAAATGACAACACAATTTTTTTATCGTTAGTATGTTATTCACCCCCGCTCCCCCACACAGAACTTTGGTATGTTAATCGAGAACACGATTATTAATTTCTACCCAACCTTTGAGAGACTGCTTCTATGGGGTAGGTATGGTGAAAACTGAAAGTGTTACTGAAACACACATACATATAAGTTGAATAAAGCATACAAGATTAAAATGTTTTTCACATTTCCTCTCAGTTGTCTGCAACCAAAAGAGAGAAAATTATTAAAACTTATATAACTGAACTCGTAATAGAAGCAAAAGGAAAGTTAAATTCACCATTAAACACATTCTCATACGAGTTATCCAAGATAATTACCTGAAGAACCTTGTATATACATGCTTTTGGGCCACGAGAAAAAGATGCAAAGACTTTTAGGCATGGTCTAAACTTTAACTCATTTGTATACAAATGGAAGAAGAGTTATGAGTAACCTTAAAAACAATTCAACGTTTGCACTCAATCTACTTTAGTTTCAATAAATAAAAAATGGAAATAAGAGTGCCAAAATTATGTTAGATATCGCATTATTGTTTACCTACTACCAAAAAAAATTATACCAAAGCTTCTCTAGTAGGGAGGTCAATTATTCTGCTTTGTTTGGAAAGAATCTACGAAAATGGAAAATCACACAAAATCTCTGAAATAGCTCCTACAAAAGATTAAGATCATCTGAAAAACTAACTAATAGACATATTTGATATATTTATAAAACAATAATAATTACTATGGAAAACTTACTAATAGCCATAATTGCTAATATTTGCTAATACCCTTTAATTTCATCCTCTTCCTAAAATCAATGAACAACATATTCAATATTAAAGGCATTTGTGTCTCAGCCTAGAATTATCCTAAAAAATAACGGCACGCATTTAACCCCCAATATAATGTCAAAAAAATCCATTTAGTTATATTTTGTCAAAACAAAAATAACGACACGCATATAACTCCCAATATAATATGATGACATGCATATAACCCACAACAATGTCAATGTAATTTATTTTACTTATTAAAAATCCATTTAATTAGATTTTGTCAAAAAAAATATAATGTCTAGGGTTTTCAATAATATTTTGTCAAAAAAAATAACCCCAATACAATTTCTAGGGTCTATTGACATATACACATAAATCTATGCATACACACACATATAAACATAAATCTATACATACACACACATATACATACAAATAGAAATCTATACGCACACACACATATACACAAATAGAAATAAACACGCACACACACATCAGCCACAAATCAACAAATCGAAATGAACACACATATACACACATACCTTTACAAATCTTAGAGCTAAAATCGCATAAACCCCTTAGCCGAAATCGAATCGAAAAAATCGCCCAAACTTGCTAGTGATTGACGAAATCGCAAATGCCCAAATAGAGACTAAGGTCTGAGAAAAGTGTATTTTCTTTTTTTTAATGCCAAGAGTCATGACCCCCATGCGCGACCAACAGCAGACCACAAGTTGAGGGATGGTCAACACCAAGAAATGGCCATGGCCCCCTGTCGTGACCCCATACCAGCTACTAATTGATGAATGGTCACGGCCTTAAGTCGTGACCCCCTTGTGTGACCAATAACAGACCTTCAATTGAGGGATGGTCACGGCCCATAGCCGTGACCCACATCAAGAAATGGTCATGGCCCCCAGTCGTGACCCCATATGTGTATGTTTTCTCCTTCATCACGCCTATGGTCACGGTCCAAGTCCATGACCCATCTGTGACCAAGATTGGAGGGAATTTTGGCATAAATTTAGCGCCAAGATGGTCACGCCCTGGTCACAGCCCAAGTTCGGGACCCATGGTGGTCAGGAATTGGTTTGTGACCACTTTCAGAGCATCCATTATTTAGTGTGGTAATGAATTTGGTCACGCCAAAAAATGAGATAGTCACAACCCAAGTCCGCGAGCGGCTGGTCGCAAATTTGGGCCGTGACTAACTGGGCGTGACCATTCACAGGATTTGGTGTAGTTGTGGTGCGAATGACCATTTATATTTCGATCACTAGTTTTATTGAAATAAAAATTTTGGCTCCAAATTTCATCACTCCTACCTTGTTCTCCACATACACTCCCTCTTTTATTTGGAAATAACTAATTGATTGGGTGCATCCCTTCTTGACTCAGAGTTAACCCTATTTATACTCGCTCGACCATGCTACGTAGAATAGATCAGTTCTGAGGGGGTTGTTAATTAACTTGGGGGATAGCCAAGTTGTTCTTCTGAATACTTTGAGTGTGTAAAAAGTGTACCAAGATGTGACTCAGTTTGATCTTTCTTCCGACATAGTGGTTGGTTTATAATCTTATATGACCTGAACACTTAAGTGGGCATCCGACCTCTCTACTAGTGCATAATCAGTATGGTCCGAGTAGGGTGTGTATTAGAAAAGATGAATTAATGGAGATTAGCGAGTAGATGGAGAAAATTACATCAATTGGATGGGTATCGAAAGTCGAACAGGAGAAGGAAGATGTAATACCCTGTATTTTTACGCATATTTATTTTATTATGAAATTATGGGAATTTGGATTAATTAATTTAAAGGGAGAAAATTTAATTTCTAATTAATCCGATTCTAAGGGTAATAATTACTAGCGTGACGAGAGTTGGTAGTTATCAAAAATAATTATGTCAAATTAAAATTATTTTGAACATTATGTAGTGAGTAACGTAATATTATTTCCGAAATAAGAATATGGTCGGGGACGAGATACACGGTAGTTAAAATATAATTATTTAGGATGCGCGTATGAGTCGCGTCATTATTATATATTGGGAGGTTAAAAAGGCAAATTATTTTTATATAACCCGAATGACTATTTTTAGTGCGCTAGCGTTTTCGAAAGGGTCGAAATAGTCCGAAAACACTACTCGGGTGTTATATTTGGAGTTCAAGGCATTTTAGCCCAAAATGACACCCCGGAGGGGTATTTTAGTCTTTTGGGATTTTTGAGTAATTAAATGGATGAAAATAGGATTAAAATAGGAACATATAGGGTTAGTAGTCAGTCAGTTGCAACCTATATGAGAAAGAGAGAGAAAGAAAGGGAGAACCAAGGAGGAAGGAGACCCATTGGAGAACAAGCCAGAAGTTGGAGATTTCTCACAAATAGTTACACCAAAGTGTAGATCGCGACGAGAGGATCAACCACATACTAAATTCAATCAGAGAATCAGAAATCCATCCCAAGGCAAGTGTTTATCTTGCTATATATTTAGCAGATACTGTTCCTGTTAATCTCTAGCTAATGTAATAGTCATATTACAATGAAAATTTGGGTTTAATTAGGTTTAATTATAAAGAAACTTTAGAATTTCGAGATGGGTATGCATGTAGAGAATTTACCCTTTTGTAAACTGTTAAATTTGGAGATTTTATGCTTTAATTAAGAATTAAATTGAGGGGTTTTGATTGATAAAAAAATTGTTGGGTTCATTATAAAGAGGATTTTTAGAAATTGAGGAAATTGTTTAGATTCCCTTTGAGTATGTGAGGATTTGACCCTTAAACTGTATTTGAAAGTGCCATGTTGTGATTAGGAATAGTTTAGAAACCTTAAATTCTAAGTTGGTTGAGTTTTGAGTTGAAATTAAAAGTTGGAAAGTTAGGAAAAATGATTTTATGGAAGAACAGGTCCAGTTCAGAATTCTCATTCGAAGACCTGCCCGGATCGTTCGAATGACAATTCCAACGAGTCATCTAATGAAATTTTGATTTTGTTCGGAGTGAGGAGTTCGTTCGAACGAGAATACCTGGACTTCTAATGAAATTCCAGAATGTATTATTAAGGTCCGGTCAAGTTAAAATACAACCTAGGTATATCCAAGTGAGAAATAACCCACGTAAGTAACGAGTGACGTAAATTCCGAATTATTAGTGAGTTGGGAGTGTGATTGTTCTTGGGATATAGAGATTTTATAGAACCTGGGAGAGTATGTATGTTTGATAGAGGAATTGTATGACTGAATCGCGGTGAGTGGTAGAAATAATAATACTACTTGTGTACTATGGAAATCAGGTTGTGTGAATGCCTATTAAGTTATATAAGTTGTGTGCATGCTTATTACTTAGAATATTATGTGTATGACATACCTAGCTACTAGCTATCGAATGGAGGTCAGCGCGTTGTGAATGACCATATCTTGTGTTCTTTCAGGGGATTTTGAGTTGTACCACTAGAGCATGGAACCTAGGTACGGGGTATATGTGAAAATGATAGTGTTGAGAGTCGTATGGGCGTGTAGGTATGTGCGTAGCCCATCGTCTTTGAACTATGTTCGCTTCTAATATGTGTATATGTTTTATTAACTCCTGAGAGATTGAACATGTTGTCCTTCAAGCGTGAGCGTTGCAATGGGACTAGATAGCCGAGTATGCCTAGCACCAGGGGTTTCTTAACCATGGGTGCAATATTCATATATATATTTATATGTATACATGGTGAGATTATATACATATGTATACTGAGTTCCTATTATGTGTTTCATGTCGGCCACTTTATTAAAGTATATGCTTATTAGGGCACTAGTTGAGAATTAAGAATGTGATGAGAATGAGTTAAAGCATCTTTAAATATATTCCTAAATAATAGAAATATATTATCATCGAGTTATTTAGATATTTTAACATGCATAGTAGTTATACTACATTTAGTCAGGCGGGATATCATAACTAGCATGGGTAGTTAGGCTCGCTAGGCATGCACATTAGATGAGAGGTGAGCATCTCAAGTGAGTACGCTAAGTGAACATGAATAAAATTTGTGCTAATTAACCAATTTAAGCACTTCCTATATTTAAACTGTTTTCTACTCGGGCTTTGACCCATTTTTCTACAAATCTCTTTTCTTGTTCCTTTATTTTAGGTGCTCAGCCACAGGGGAACTAGGCTTAGGACATCCCACTCATTTGACAAGTTGTAGCTGTTGTGGAAGCTACAGGATATTTCTAGTAAACACTTCATAGTCTATCCTTATTTATCTATCAGTTATTTACTTCAGTTGGACATGTTGTCCCTTCCTATTTTACATTAAGAGATTTAGATGTTTTATTATGTTAATAGACTTTTATTTCATGGCTTTGGATTATTGTATGGGATTTTGACTGGAAGTGTTTACTCCAGTTCTTTATTTTAATTCAACTAGTTCTTTCCTTTTGTTTTTGGGATGAATAGTATTAGTTTATTATTTCCTTACTTGATGATGGTTAATACCAAGATAAAATTTCGACATCAAATTTTTTAAATATTAGGTGGTTAGTTTTAATTAAATAAAATTGATTATTTTCGATAGTGATTCATTATCTGAACCAACTGGATATTCTGGATTTAATTAATAAAGGACTGATCACCCAGTATTTTATTAGGCGGGGTGTCACAGACGACCAATGAGGGACTTTTGGAGGACCGTGGGAGGAAAGGCTCAACCAGAGCCATATATTATTCAGGGGGCGGTGACTGTGGCAGAGGTCACCACTGTTGTTGCTCTGGAAGTTAATGCAACAGTGACCACTAGGGCGAAACAGTTTCTCCATGCACCGCGACAGTAGATGGTGGTGCCAATTCATACTCATCTAGTGCAGTTAGTATGTGATAGAGTCAGAAGGACCATTCTAAAGGGCTATTCATGGAAGTTTATGGGAAATACATACATGGTTTTAGTTACCCAATAGAACAAGGTATTTGCATATGGTAGAGTGCGGTAACACTCAAAAATCAATTTTAGCGACTTTTAAGCTCGTATGAGTAGTGTTGCAGTGGTGGGAGTCAGTTACCGTATCTAAAGATGGAGATACTATGTGTAAGGTGTGGGTTGTTGAAATGAAATTAGTATTAAGCGAGGTGTAAACCCTTATCAAGATTGTGATTAGTGCCAAAGTACATTAGGAAAATGATAATAAATGCAAGTCAGACAAGCAATCTTCAATACTCAAAAGCCTATATTAAATGAGGTCTTTACAACATAAATGCTCCAGAAACACAATAAATAAAAGGGACCCCATAGGGAATTTGATTAAATGGAGAAGGAGCAAGAACCCTTAGAGAAATAACGGCAAGGAAGTAACTTCAAGAACAATAAATGGTCAGAGATGGTGTTAATGGAGGTAAGAGGGTAATCACATAATAAATTGGTTTCACAGCAAACACTCTTATCTTGAAAAATCTCAACAAAAAATTTAGGTTCCAATTGTCGTCCTTGTAAACTATGTTGTTGGGATATTTATATGGGAGACATGTCACTCGAGTGGCCTTACTGACATTAAATGGACTGACTAAAGTTAATGAAGAGATATTACATTATTAATGCTAAAGATAGTGCATTAAATGCACAAGATATAATATTTGAGGGGGAAAAACCGTTTAGCCTATCAGAGGTGTGGTGGAATTAATTAAGACAAGATGTGGCAGCCCAAAAGTCCATGATAAGACAGTTGGACAGTACAAGCTCACCATATTAGGAATAAACTCACTTGAGTGTTACTTCATAGAGCTCTTAAATGTCAGATGTTATGGTGTCACAGGGTTGGTAAACAATAATTTGTTAAGGATGTGTTATCACATGAATAAAAAAGGTGATTCATCGAATGGAGGTTACTCAGTTGATGGTTGCTCGAGCAACCTATGAACTGTACCCGAGGAATCAAAAACTATCTTTGGATAACTGTTTTGTATGAGGTCTCTAGAAGGGTTTCCCCAAGATATGGTAACTCGAGAATATATTCAATTGTCCTTTTTACAAAGGTTTTGCGTAAGTGCTCTAAAGGGGTTGGTATTTACTTTTCCAACGTTGCCTTACTCCCAATCCTCTAAACTAAACCCCTATGAGGTACCCAAGATGAGGTTGATTAATAGAGCATTTAAGATCTCCCATGCCCTGCCAGACATAGTCCCTCGAGGGTATCGATCAACCTCATAAACATTGCAAAGTAAAGTGAATGATTACAACAAAAGAGCAATACAAGTACATCATAATCTCTATTACAAGATGTCTTTTCCATATCTCTCAATTGAGCTTGGTCTTTATGGTAATGACCATATTTTCTTTTCCATTTGTGCAGTTTTAGTTTGCTAAATCAACTTTGAGCTTGGACCCCCTCTACATTTTCCCCTTCGTAGAGATATTTATTTACCAGTGAAGAAATATCTTTACAAAATACCATCATCAATTTTTTAGCAACGTGTATGTAGGGGTTAGTTTGAATAGATAGGCAAATGTAATGTTTTAAATTTTCTCTTCAAATGAGCTTGTGCTCGAATGAGATTTTAAATTTAGTCATGAAGTTTGTTCAGAGTTTTGGCATGTTACACTTGTGTGTGAACGGTTATTTTACTTGGGAAAATATAATGATTTTCAAATATTCCCCCCAAAACCATGTACTTGCTCAAGTTGATAAGAAATATACAAAATATCTTTTGAATTTCCCGAGTTATTACCATCATTGCTGCATCGCTTCGTATTAATTACTACTGATATACATCCCCCCATATTACACATGAAGGGCTCGGGTCTGCGCTTGCAATCCACGTCAGGAACCTCATGCATCGCTATTTTCATTGCAATCATTGCACTTCCCACATGCGCACGTGTATACTCCACGATATCATTTCAAGATTTAAACTCTTCCCCTTATAAAAGGGTTTCCTCCAACTCCTAAACGTTTTTTACCTTTACAGTTTAAGCAAATTAGTTTTTCTTTAAGCAGAGAGAAAGAGAAAGAACGGTATTTCCTTCAAAAATTCACCAAAAATTCCCCATATTTTCCTTCTAGATATCCTACCTCTTAATCATGGAACCTGTTGTTAAGAAAACTGCTTTTGTTAGGGGTGTTTCTCCTCGTACTACTGTTAGTCAACAACAATTGGGCAAGTACCGACGTGCTCCCTATTTTGGTGTTGCCGACCAATTCTGGGTGGTGGCTAACCAGTTCCCCGGTTCCTTCACTTCTAAGTATGAGACCAATATACTTGTGGGTGAAGATGGCGTCATTGACAACTATGCCTACATCCCTGGTTCTAGAATTACCAGGTTTAGAGTTGAAGGGGGGGGGGGGATTTCCCTTACTCCAACGTGGAGTTTGAGTCAGCCGGTGGCTCCTGTGAAGGGTTGGGTCCATGGACGGATTATATCTATGGTAAATACATTGCAAAATTATCATTGGTGGGTCTATCTTCTACTTCGTGGTTTGGTAATTTTACATTGGCCAAAAATAATAGTGCTCGTTAGATATTGGTCTCTTACTGAAGTCACCAGACTCACACATTTACAGCTGGATGGGGGGAATTTACTGTTCCATTAAAGGACATATGTGAATTATTGGGTATTGAGGCAGCTGGTACAGATCCCTACTTTGAGAAAGTTCCTTCTGGCGATGAAGCAACTACTCATAAGGAACTAAAGAGGTGATAAAGAACTGTATAAAGAATTACAATAAATTTACTTTCTCAGAGATTATTAGGTACTTCTATTATATGCAGGACAAAGCTAGTGCCGAAGGTACAGAGGCAGTAAAACATGGTCCCAAGGGCAAGCAAGTGTTTGTAATGCCTCCTACTGGGGAAGTTTATGAGAGAAGTGTTGAACTTGCAAGCTATATATGGGTTATTTTATTGAGGATCCTCACTAAGGGCAAGCAAGTGTTTATAGGAACTTTTCACTAAGCTTGATAACAATATAATAGCTCCCCTAATCGAGAAACACAGTAACATGTCCATAATAAATGGAAGAAACATTGAATCCATAAGAACTTTTCATAAGAAAACCTTTACAAAGTTGGGAATATTTACTACTTATCCTAACACAAATTCTTAATGTAGGAATACTTGCCTTAGACCAATTGACAAATCAAGTTCCAAAAACTTTTACTTCTTCTTTAATCTTTGGTGCCACTTCTCTCAAGCTCTCTTGGGTTTCCTCTAAAATCTAAAGTGTGTTTTAGGATTGTATAATTAACCTAATAATAAATCTTCTCGTGCAATTAGGCTTGGACCCAACTTAAGCCTCAACACAATGAGCCCAAATAGTACTTTAAATGGCCCAAAATTCTACCTATGTCATATGTTAAACCAATGGACTGAAATATAACTATTTTAAGTAAAAAATGGACATTCTAAATGCTCCAAAGGTCATCACGAAATATGATAAATCTAATAAATTAATTATTCCATTATATTAACTTTTAAGCCGATGCAAGTCACTTAATTTAGAAATTTAATTATTAATTATTCATGTATGACTTGACATTATAAGAAACTACTTTACGATCGATGGAACCCGATACTGAGGTGATAATACGAACAAGGAAACCCTCAACACCAAGATTCTGACCCTTCCATAGTCGCCCATAATACTAAGTCACTTATAATATTTAATTAATGTATTACTATCATTTATGTCAATTATTAAAAGTGTGAAATAACTTACACTAGTACGAACTTTATAACAACAAGCATAAAATATAATAAGTTACATCACATGCCACAAAAAATAATTCAATTATTGTAATTAAATAATGCACAGAAAACACAAGGTATTACATGCAGAATACTACAGTTTCCCCCACCCCCCTTAATAAAGGAGTTTTATCCTTGAAATTCGATACACACCAGACTAGAAGAGTTATAGATACTTTTCTCGCATGTCATCCTCCCTCTCCCACATCAAATCGTCCTCATTGTGATTCCCCCATTGGACACGCACTAAACAAATCACCTTAGAGTGAAGAGTTTTATCTCTTCTATCCAATATAGCAACTAGCTTATCCTTATAACTCACGTTGGGTTGAAACTCTGACTATCCGAGATTAATATGTTGATATGTTAAAGTGTCTCTAAGGAACCTCCGTAACATCGAGACATGAAATACATTATATGCCTACTGCAGATGATCCGACGAGGCTAAACGATACGTGACTGGTCCAATACGATCAATAATTGTAAATAATCTCGCATACAAGGGAACCAACTTCCCCTTCTTCCCCTAAGTAACTCCATAACGCCTTCTTGGGAGACACCCTAAGTAGCTCCTAGTATCCAACATTAAACTCTAGGTCTCTCTTCCCCAACTCCATAACGCCTTCTTGGGAGACACCCTAAGTAGCTCCTAGTATCCAACATTAAACTCTAGGTGCCTCTTCCCCATAACTCTTCTGCTGACTCTAGGTAGTCCTAATTCTCTCTCTGATGAGCTCCACCTTTGTTGAGGTATCATGAACAAACTCACTTTAGAGAAGATTATTCTCCCCACCTCTATCCAACAAGTGGGTGAATGACAATGCCTCCGATACAGGGCCTCAAATGGCACCATGCCAATAGTAAACTGATAATTGTGGTTGTAAGAAAAATCCATGAGAGGAAAATATTACTAATTTGAAGTCTAAAATGCACATCCGAAACATGTCCTTCAATATCTTATTCACCCACACCGTTTACCCATTCATTTGTGGATGATACGAAGTACTCAATCACAACTTTATCCATAATGCCTATTAAAAACTCCTCCAAAAGTGGACCACAAATTTCTTATCCCTAACGGACACGATGTCATGAAACTTCACAATCTCTATATGGAAAAATCTGGTGTACTGCTCTGAAGTAAATTATGCCCAAACTAACAAAAAATGATCTACCTTAGTCAGATGGCCCGTGATTACTGTCATACCCCGCTTAATTCTAGTGTCATCTGCCACCAAAACTAAGTCGGGCGTGAGTAAATAAAATACCATTCTTAGCATGAGACTGATATGAGACATATAAAATTAATCCACAAGATAAATGATAATCAATCCCAAAAGATAAACCATTCAACTAAGCGATAAAAGATCCATCTCCATGCTAAACTCAAAGTAAATCCAATCTCTATAATCTGAAACTAATATTCTCCAACTGAATCCAATAAAATGACTGAATAGAACCCCTACAACTTTGGAACCGAATGGCCCAATCACAACCATAAACTGTATCTCAAAATAAATACGAAGGAATGGAATGGAAAACTAAACTAAATCAATACGCATAAGGTAGAGAACCACCAACTGGACCTCCAAGGAAATCTCCAAATAATTTTATGCAGCTTCTCCAAATACTACCCTGAAAAAATTAGTCAATGCGCGAGGTCAGAGCCCCGAGCATGAATACACACTACTCCCCTCAAATAGGATCCTTGAATCAAGATAGTAGTATTATACGCAATAAATATTATAATAGAGTATTTTAAATTAAACGAGATAATTAAACGCGATAAATATAAATCACTAACTACCCGAAGAGATCCCCATTTAAAAATGCACACTAATATAATTTTAAATTCTCAAGTCTCGCGATGCTAATTTATTTAATTAGCCCATTTTATTATTGTTCTCACTTTTTATTATGATGGTCCTCCTGTCTCGGGTGGTAATCCACCAAAGTTTCACACTTCCCCTTGTCAATAGGCAGCCGAATCCGTTTAAAATTTCGATCCCCTGCAATATGATAAGGTTCCAACTCACGAAACGACATAAATCTCCCAAGCTGACCCGTTTAAACTGTCGGTCACTAACACATTATGTTGCCACCAATTTTAATACCCGTTTTTATCTATTACCCCACCCTTATAATCGATGTGAGATCCTCAAAATACCCCTTAGTCCCATACCTCAGGGTCCCCAAGTTATCAATATGTCCTACCCTATGTATAGGATGAACTTCTAACATAAAACTCAATTTAGTCTCATGCCTAGGCTAGCGTAACAACGATAAAGTACCAAAAATCAACCCACCGCCGACATCATTAAGTCGTTACAATTTACCCTCACTAGTCCCATACCTAGAAGGCGTAAATCACCAAAAGGCCTAACCACTAGTCTCATACCAAGAAGGCATCCTAAATATAGGGAGAGAAAGATACCCAACAACCCGTCATCACAAAAAGCAATTTAATAATACCAACAATTCACACAAATAAGCAATATAATCATCGTACAAAACTACGCATGATAGTCCAATTCAATTAAATCTTAATTTAATTATCACCGCGTCATAAATACCCAATTAATTTCATTTAATTATTTAACTTAAATATACCGATATTTCATCATTAAAACATCAAAATTCCAATTTCATTATCTCTACATAAACTACGTGAGTTATACGCCCCCAAATTCATTTCATTCAAAACTAGAATTTTTCTACACGCAACCTACACTAACAAAACCCAAAATCACTCATGAATCCTACGTACCCACGAGTTATGAATATTATTCATATTAAAATATTTCATAAAAACATCCCCAAACTTTAGTGTCCACTTTCTCTAATTAGATTGCTAATTGATTTTTAAGAAAACAGTGAATTAAGGTTTAGTTAACACTTAAAACGCATAATACTAAAGGAAAAGAATAGGGTATTCATGTATGTGATTAACTTGAATCAAGATCAGAATAGAAGTTTGAACTCCTCTTGATAAAACCCCAATTGAATCTTCAAAACTTGTGAAAATTAGGGGCTAGGGGTTGAAGATGAGAGAAATATATTTTGGAAAAACTTTCTGAAGAAAGTTTGAGAGAAAAGTGATTTTCGAAGTCCCAGCCCCGTATCAGTTTAGTATATAAAGGGTTTAAGAGTTAAAACCAGATTAGGAGTCTCTCATCCATCCACCGCCTCTGTCGTTCAAACGAGAACGCCTGTCGTTCGAACGACATGTGACATCGTTCAAACGACATGCCCTGTCATTTGAACGAGCCCCAAAAATCCCAAAATTAACTCTTTAAAAATCCAACTTAATTATCTGATAAAAATTCATTAGCTGAATAAATACGCACCTGCTAGTTAAATGTTTAAATAAAAACCTTATAACCTTTTTATAAAAGACCCGAATTAGTTCCCAATTGAAAATTTTACTAACAAAACTAAGTTAAATTCTTAAAGGCCATAAACTCCAAAAAATTATTTTACTCTGAATTAATTAAAGATCAATAATTAAAACAGGGGGTGTTACAATTATCTAAATGAAATTGTGTCCCCTATGTGACGTAGGCAGCCCTATAAAGAAGTCCATGGAAATGCTCTCCTATTTTCACACTGGAATCTCTAAAGGTTGTATAACACATGTTGGTCTCTAGTGATTTACCTTCACCATCGGATAAGTAGCACACTTGGAAACCAACACTGTGATGTCCTTCTTCATGCCTATCCACCAATAGAGTAATCTCATATCTTAATACATCTTATCCCCACCAGAATGTACCATAAAATGCAACCCATGCACCTTAGTCATTACTTCTTGTCATAACTTCTCATACTGAGGAACCACTAATCTACAATGGAATCGCAAAACCAATAGATCCAATCGAGTATAATTCTTCTCACCCGACCAATAATTGACTTATATTTTCCTCATAAGAAAGATCCCATACTTGTTCCCTTAAAACCCGAATAATGATCTCAAGTGTGATGACAAGAAATGCCACAAAGGCAAGAGATAAATCACCCTCAGTGCGAAGAGAACCCATCTTCGCTTTCCAAATCACCGAAAGTGTAATTGTCATTTGCGACTCGAGGTGTCTGCCACTACGTTCGCCTTTTGGGGTGATGCTTTATATAAAACTAAAAGTCTTTAACAATCTAGATCTATTAATTTTGTCTCATTTTTAACCCCCTCCGTGTGAATATGCACTCCAAACTCTTATGGTCTATAAAAATATAGAATCTCCACCCTAATAAAAAATGTCCCCAAATAAGAATAGCAAAACCACTTTTGATAACTCCAGATTATAGGTGGGTTAATTCCCCTTGTGAGGCTTATGCTCTCTAGAATCATAAGCTATTGTCCTCTCCTCCTGCATCAATACACCTCCAAGTTCCTGTAGTAATGTGTTGGTATATACCATGTACTTCACTCCACCACGAGGTAAAGCAAGTACCGAAATTAAAGTCAACTTGACCTTCAACTTGTCGAAAGACTGTTGGAAAAAATCATCCCAAATGAATGGAACCCCCTTAACCGTCAAGTTCATCAAAGGATCAACTATCTTTGAAAATCTTTGAATGAATCGAAAATAATAGCTTGCCATTCCAAAAAAACTACGCACCTCCGTAGGCGTTGTGGGTTATCCTCACTCCATCACTATCAATACCTTACTCGGGTCCACTGAGATCCTGTCTCTGACATAATGTGACCAATTAATGGTACCTCTCTCAAACAAAATCCAAATTTCTCGAACTTAGCACAGACTTGAAGGTCTTGTAACATCTATAAGACAATCCACAAATACTAGGTGTACTTGTTTGTAGTCTGATAATAAGTTAGGATGTCATTTATGAACACAGTGAAAAACTGATCCAAAAACTCCCTGAATTCCTTGTTCATCAAGTCTATAAACACTACCAGTGCATTGGTTAGACCGAATGACATAACCACAAACTCATACGACCCAAATCTCATCAAGAACGTTGTCTTTGGAACATCCTGCACCCAAATCCTCAATTGATGGTACGTTGACCTCAAATAAATCTTCAAAAATTATTAAACAATTCTCAATTCGTTGAACAAGTCATCAATACGAGGTAACAGATACTTATTTCATATGGTGACCTTATTCAACTCTCGATAATCAATGCAAAGTCTCAATGATCCATCATTCTTCTTCATAAAAAGGATCAGAGCTCCCCAAAATGAAGAACTCATCCAAATAAAAACCTGTCCCAAAATCTACTGAATCTGCTTTTTCATATCTAATGGAGCCATACGATAAGGTGCTCAGTCTATTAGTCTCGTGCTTGGATCTAACTGAATCATAAACTCAATTTTTATACTCGATGGTAATCCTAGAATCTCCTGGAATATGTCAAAAAACTCGTTAATAACTGGAATAGAGTCTAAGGACATAGTGACACCCTCAAAAGTGTCCTCCTTAATAAAATACAAATGCATGCTCAACCTTCCCTCCGAGCGCGGAATTACAGATAAGTAAATCTCCTGTACCAGAATGGCAAAGATGATGGACCACCCAAAATAATCGACACAAGCGTGATAAGTAGCCAACCAATCTATCCTCGGGATAACGTCGTACTTAGACATATCTAAAATCAATAGGTCAACAACAAATCAAAGTCTACCAATATCTACCCCTATCCCTTTACCCACAGAATGAATAGGTGAACCTCTACCCACAGGTGAATCAACATGCAATTATATATCTGATGCTAAATCTACCATCCCGGAGACCGAGCAAAGATACTATTAACGAATGAATGTGATGCACCAGTATCAAACAAAATTTATCCTAGATGTCCAAATATATGAAACATTCCTTAAACTATATGAAACATACCCTCAAATATAGGGATCATACCCTGCTGAGACTACTTCCCTTGGCCCAGGTGGCCCTTACAAATATCAAAACCCTTAACCTTCTTGTGACGTTAATTTCCTAACTAAGTCCCCTTAGGATTGCCACATTTGTTTGTCTTGCCCTACTGGATAGACGAATATATATTGGGACTTTTCTCACCCTTACCTTTTTTAAACTCTTTATGGTTATGACGGTGAAGTAAAGCGGCATTCACCACCTAAGTATAAGTGGGAAAAGTCGAATTCCCTAAAATCACTTGTCTAATATGACAAGTCAAATCGTAGTTGAACTTATCCATTATTTTCTCCTTCGTTTTACCTCCTCTCGAGCAAACAATGAAATTGTGGTAAACTCTAGCTCATATTCCACCAAAGTGATATTCTCATGCTTCAGACCCAAAAATTGTCTCTTTTTTTCGTCCCTGACTGCTGGCGGGAAGTATTTATCATCAAATCGTACCCAGAAATCTATAAAAGTAATCGTGTCTCTCTCCTCAGTCGTGGTGACCGACTGTAATACCTCATTAATCTTGAGAATTTAATTAATTAATCATGACTTAATTAATTGAGGTAAATCAAATGTAAATTGGAGAAATAAAATTTATGTATGTGCAATCATGATAAAGCATACTCATATAATGAATTTATGCAATTGGGGGAAATGACATTTTAATTTTCTTGATATTTGGTTAATATAATAATAGAAGTGATGTGGAGATATTAATGTTAATTATAATTATTATTTACTTTAACGGACCTAATTGGTTTAATAGGTATAATGTACTTATTTATTTTAAATTGTTTTATTTAGGTTAATGGACTAGTGGTTTAATAAAGTATATTGGAGGTTTAAGGGGCTTAATTATTTTAAGGGGGTTTTGGGAAAAGGTTCAATCTAACTCGAAGTGTATAAAAATAGGACACTCCACATAATTTTATAAATTTAGTCCATGTACAAAAAACACCATGAAAAATGACCAATATGCCACTTGACAATTCATACAAAAAAAACATCAAATTTTTAAAAGTCCATAACTTCAAATTTACAAATACAAAATTAGCAAAATTTATATATTTGAAATCTACTCGTCGAGATCTATCCAATAACACCCATATTTGATATTTTTTGACAAAAAAAATGAAATCGATAAATTTACTATTTCATTAAAACCTCAATTTTTTCTGACGAAAACTCCATTTTTTGTGGCGAACACTATATTTTTTCTAGCAAAAAACCTTCTTCTTCGGCGCTGGAAATAGTACCGCTGGCACGGACCAAAAAAATAAAAAAAATAGACGAAGGGAGAGTGAAACGAGGAGAGAGAAACAATTCTGGCGATCTCCGAGGAGGATTTCAGCGTTCGGACGAGGATTCCGGTGGGTGGAGTGGGGTGGGGTGGAGGTGGTGTTATGTGTTTATTTTTAAAGTGAGTTTTAAATGAGTATGAGTAAGGGTATAAATATAAATACCTCTTCAACTAAAACAAATGAAATTACCTGTTTTGTGTACTCTTAACTTTAAAAGGACCACACAAATAAATGTTTTTATATCACAGGGGCTAGATTTATAAACTTGAAAACCACTGTCCTAATAATCCAAATATAAGAAAGAACATGATCTTGACCTTAATTCTCTTTATTTTAAATAGACTAATGTATTTGGGTTAATGGAGGTTTATTTGGTTTATGGACTTAAATCATTGGGCCGCATGAGTTAGGGCATATGTATAGGGGTGGAAGTTTTCGCTTTTTTTCGAAGTAGGTGTTGTATTTAAGAGAGAGAGGGGGGTAACGTTGGAGGGGGAAAAGGACATAGAATACTGGGTCTAAACCAAAATTTATAACAGTGAGGATTTTAAGGAATCAATAAGTTTTAGTTTTGTCCTTTTAAACAGTACAGCAGTTGGGAGTAAAATTTGGGATAAAAAATAAAGAAGAAGAAGAAGAAGGGTTGGGAGCCTTGGGTTTCAGCGTTGACCATGGGTAGGAGAAATGGGTTGACTTTGGATTTGAAAATAATCATGAGACGGGCATTAACCCTTGTAACTAGAGAGGGAAGAAAGGGGGTCTCCCATACTAAGTGACAAATATGCGGAGCGGCGTGAATGCGACTGCGAATATGTCAAAGCGTCATTTTTTAGAAAATTAAAAATGAGGGTGCGACTTCAAAGAGAATATTAATTTAATAATTTTAAATTATGTACTGATTTTAAATTATACAACATATATTCCAACACCCAACAAAATATCATTAGACAATTTGAAAAACAATAATACCATCTTCTTCTCAAACAAACCAAAAAAACTTCAATAAGAATACTTTCCAATCTCAATGTTGAACAATTATAACCCAAAATGAACAGTTTAAATCAGAACTAACCCACACAACACTGAACCATCTAATTCAAAACTAACCCAAAAAATCAAACCCAATGAACACAAGAATGATACCCACCTTCTTCTTGGACTAATCCAACCACCAAACCAGTCTCAGCTTTTAAACATTTTTTACGCACCTTAATCCCATGAATGATAACCACCTTCTTCTCGAACACGAATGGAAAACCCGTAACACCAAATAATAACTGATTCATTCACCAAAATATGAACGCCACATTGGAAAATCTTGAATTGCGCATCTAAAGTTTTGGGTTTGCAACCCCGATTTCGATTCTAAATCGCTAGATCGCGATTCTGGAGTTGGAGTGGCACCATATTTTTATGAATTGTGTGATTATGATCCCATCTCTCCTCAGTCATTAACGACGACTCGGTGTTTTGGTATAAGAAGAATAGAAGAAAGGAAGGAAAGTATGGAGGTTGAGGGGAAAATAAGGTTGTCGGTTGGGTTGATAACAAGGAAAGAATGGTTCAGATAAATACACCAAAAATTTTACTCCAAAACACCATTTTATACAAAACACCACATAAGTACCCAATATTTATACAAAATATAAAACAAAATCAACACCACATGAACCTTGACCCATATAAAAACTCAAAAAAAAATTACCTCATTTTTTCTATTTTCTCTCTCTCTAAATTCTCGCCCAAATTTCTCTCTCAGCCTTACAAATTCAAATATAGACCCATTTAACAAATCCTACCATGGTAATATATTGAATGAAAAAGGAAATGGACAAACAAGGATTTTAAAACAAAAAAAAAACTGGGAACCTGTACCTACGGTTGCACATCGCCATAGGTGTTGGTGTAACTCGATCCAAGTTCACCGTATGTGGGTTCATTTCTGTTGCATCCCACCGTGGTTTATTTGTTTCGATCGCTTTTCACCGTAATCCATCTACCACGGCCACTTGCCATCGTAATAACTTTCACGGCCACTTCCAATAGTGGAAAAATACATTACGGTCACATTTCACCGAAAATACTCATCCCTTACGGCGACAGGGGGACGTAAGTACAGCAAACCCAGTTTCTTTTAATCTAATCTTCGTTTTAAACAATATATACTTTTTAGAGGTGTTTTAAGGACTATTGCAATGTATTTTGGGGGTTGAGGGACAAATGAGCAAGGTGAAATAGATAAGTTATTTTGGAGTTTGAAGAGTTTTGAGATTTTGTATTATGTGGTGTTGAGTTTGTGGTGTTAGTGTGTGTGTGTAAATTTTTGTTTATTTGAGGGTATATTAGACATTTTGAAAGAAAAAAAGGTACAAAACTTTTGGGTGTAGTTAGTAAAATTTGGATTTAATTTTCATGTGGTGTTTTGGAGATATTTTTTGAGTGTAAATATCAGGACCCGGGAAAGAAGGGGGTAAATGGGGCGCAACCTTCAAGGTTAGGTACAGCTGAATTAATTGTCCTTTTCCCTCCTAATCATTTGGACATATTATTTTTGCACGAGAAATAATTTTTTATCTCTCTTCATCAATATTTATGTTTGGGAGCGTACTCAACCACTACCCTCAATGATTAAATCCCCATTTTTATCCCCTTATCCCAAACTTAAACCAAATTACAAGACGAACCTTAGCTCTTATATGAATTTAAGAAGAGGGTTTTAAATTTTAAAAAGGGATTCAAGAAGTTTTCAAAGTTATTATTTTTTAAGAACCATTATCGAGGGATTTTCAAGGAAGCCCTTCTTCATTAACGAGTAACGAAAAGTAACTTTCTACTCTCCTTTTATGTCTGTAGTTGGTAAATTTCACCTAAATTAATTTTTATGATAAAAATTACTTAGTAACTCCTAGGGTTTCATGTATTCCTAATTACATTCCGATTGTGTGGAATTAAATAATTCTAAATATCCGATAGTATTTGTTGAACATTATTCATTTTTTGGAAATTAACATTAAGCCCAAAATACGTGAAAAGTTATATTCAAGTCTTGGAACCCTTTTTTCGAATTTGGCGATTGAGATTTGATATTATATGATGCGGACTAAAATTTAAACTTGTTAAATTCTAGAAGTTATGCATGCTTATTAGGGTTGTGCCATGTGCATTAGGATTAGTACTTTTATTGAACTTTTCCTTATCATATGATATATGCCACACATAGCTCATTTATGTTATCCAAACTATTGTAAAAATATTTTAACTTATTTAGGACACTTGAAATATATTGATGGACCCCGATATGACGTAATGTACTCTTGTATACAATTACACATCCCATTTATGCAATTACATCATATGAGCCCTACTTGACACCCCATTAATGTTGATATTAGTTTTTCATGTAGATGAAAGGAGGAGTATGGGAAATTACTAGTTGTTGGTTTGGTTGTTGAATAGTGGTATTGACTTAGTTGGAAGACTATACCCATAGATTATTTAATCCTTATTTTTACTATCGTATAATAAACCCTAATTAATTGGTCTTAGCAATAAATCTATCTAAATGTAAGTGTATCGGGGGGTTCCTTATTTGGATTTCACATCTGTGAGACGTCCCGTGCATGGGGTTTAGATAAGGGTAATTGTGGTAACTCAAAACCTTAACTAAACTAATATACCTTTACTTAAATTCTTTACTTTGCGAGAAATCATATGTACTGATATAAATCCATTAGCTCCTTATGAAATGGACTAAACATATAAATGATATGACCTGAGGGTGGGGTAATTGGGGTTTGAGTTAATTGCTCGGAGTGAATAAAGATGTGTCAAAATTTCATTGTTAAATAAACATGTGAAACGTGATGTTTAAATGAAAATGAATGGGTGGGCTTTGAGAAGGGACACCCTGATGTTGTGACATGTGAATTCCCGATCATGCGAATAACAAGTGACGTGAGAGTGTGAAACGTGATTATTATAATTTGTATGTGATGTGTTATTTTGATGCTGCGTACGGGCGACAAAAATTTATGTGATTTATTCGTGGATCTCAGGTGTTAGGACTGGACCTCATGTGTAGCTTTATCGTTTTAGTGATCCCTTGTTATTTCTCTCTATATACAGGTTTTCACACTTAAAGACATTGTGTTCTTTATTTTTCTATCATAGTTAGTTAGAACTTTTACATTTCCATTTAGTTTATTTGAGACACTATGTCTTGTGTGATTCAATGACTTTTAGAGGACCGTATTGAGACATCTTATGTTGGGTTACTTTGGTATTTGTCTTATGCAATTTTTCTATCAGTTTTATATTTGAGGATTTTCATATCATTTCGAAATTTATTGTTTATTCTTTCGTTTGTTCTCTCCATGTTGAGAATGATATTGTATTGTTTTAAATATTCTATATAATTTTATATTTAGACTTGATAACCTTAAGTGTTAATTACATGGAGTGTCACATTTGGCCTCAGGGAATGGTCTTAGGCCTCAAGGGTTGCAAGTTGTCTTAGACTTTTGCATACAGCTCTTTAATACGTGCATATCATTGTACTCTTATCTATACTAGCATGTATCCCACGCGATGCACGGGCATTTTATAATTTTATATAATATTTTTAAAAACCTATATACCTTAATTCAATAAATGAATATACTCCTATACAAAAAAAACTAATATATATACCTTATAATTTTATTTGTGGAAATTATTTTTATTATCTTTTGTAAAAGTAAAAAGGTCCAATTTAAAGATGTATAGTTAACACTTGACTGGTTAACTGCACTGAGAACTCATGTTGTTTACCGTAGACTTTTACTTATGTTTTTTTTTTATTTTTATAATCATGTTCTAAGGTGAATTTTAGGATGTAATATGTTTTATTATTTTTTTATAAGGTAATATATTAAAACAGGCCAAGGCCCAAATAGAAAAAAAACTCGATCCAAAAAAATCGGGACAACTCGGCTAAGAACTCAACAAAGAAAAAATAATTGGGCCCACTAAACAGAAGACCAAAACTAAACCCAACCCATATACACAAACAACCCAAGACCACTATCCGTGCGGGATGCGCAGGCATTTTATAATTTTCTTAAAAACCTATTTAAGTTTATAGTGATAATATGTCGTAAAGATAATTCAAGAAATCAATATACTCTTGTACAAAAAAGATAAAAACTAATATAGATACCTTATAATTTTGATTGTGGAAATTATTTTTATGATCTTTTGTAAAAGTAAAAAAGTCCAATTTAAATATGTATAGTTAACACTTGACTGGTTAATTGCACTGAGAACTCATGTTGTTTACTATAGACTTTTACTTACTATATTCTTTTATTTTTATAATCATGTTCTAAAGTTAATTTTAGGATGTAATATGTTTTATTTTATTTTTTTAATTTTTTTTTTTTGATAAGGTAATACATTAAAACAGGAAAAAAAAACTAGGACAAATCGGCTAAGAACTCCATAAACCAAAAACAACTGGGCCCACTAAACAGAAGACAAAAACTAAATCCAACCCATTTACACAAACAACCCAAGACCACTATCTCAACCCATCAGTTGAACAAACACTAAGGATCTAGATCGATACATGCATCAAACCCAAAAACACGCGGAAAACAACGTGCACACTAAGACATCCGATAAACCCAAAAATCAAAACAAGGGGCCAAAACTGTGTGTTATCTCTAATGAAAGATAGAAATCAAAACAAAGAAAACGCAAAAACTCCAAAGAAAAAAACTTTTACTTATTACATACTTTCCCTTTAATAACCACTGTGACACTAATGGTTGCCCCATCAGTAAATGAGATATTCCCATAGAGTGGGTTGGAAAATCCCAATGTCCTGCAGAAGTTTTTCAAAGCCAATCACCAAGTTCTTTTTGGCAACAACGTTGGAGCACAATAGAGACTCACTTACAAATAGAGGAAGAAGTAAGAACCTTGTTGTAGACGGATTTTTCCTTCCTATTCCCTATATTACTCTCTCTCTTCTTGGGCGGATGGTTTTGTGCAAAAAAAATGGGCCCTGGTAAAAATAAAGGAGGGAGGTAAAAGATTAAGAGTTGATGAAGAATTTTATAGAGAAAAATGTAGGAATATGAATGGGTGTAAATATGAATAGACAAATGGGTTAGATAAAAAGCCGAATAAAGGAGAATAAAAATGGGAAGTGTTTTATGAGGAGCATTAATCATGCATTTACACCTTTGAAGCCCTTATACTCTTGACTCACTTGAGTCTATATTGTATAAGTGTTCATCTAGTTTGGAAATTGTGACAAAATTATGTCCATCCTAGAAACCAAATAACCTCAGAGATTGGTTTGCTATTTCATTCATATATCTTGTTGTGATCTAGATCTAATTACCAACACTCACACACAGTAGAATGCATCATGTACATGTCACATTGCATATTTATGTGTGTACATATGTTGAGTATGTTTAAATCCCTAAATTTGATCTTTAAATATTTTTTGGGATTTTATAAACATTTTTTAATAAAGGTTTTATTAATTAAAACTTGATTTTAGAAGTTTGTGGGTTCAATCTCTAATTATTGATTAATGGGTTTATTGGCTCAAAGTTGGTTTGGGTAGAAACCAAAAGCGGCAGAGACTTCAGAGTTTGGTTGTAATTAATTTATGACGCGCGTTTTATATCGATTTATTGGTTAACACCTGTTGCTTGCTGATTGGTGGGATTTGTGTTTCTTCACTGAGTATACAATCGTGTATGCTTACAGACGTTGGATCAAACCTTATCAACGTCCTGCATGCTTTCTTTGGTAATCCCTGTGTATCCCTCCTGAACCAATCAGGTGACTTTTAATCACCGCTTTCTGTGAGCCCTTGGATTTAAGTCAATCCAGCTTGACTCAATCCTGACCCTTATTTTTGAACCTGCTTCTCGATCCTTCTCTTCGTCCTATAAAAAGGATCCTCCTCTCAGTCGTCCAAGACTTTTGGCCAATTCATTCCTGAGAATAAAAAAAAAAGAGTAGAGAGAAGAGAGAGAAAAGAGAGAAACCGGAAAGAAAGAGAGAGAGTTAGAAATAATAACCCTAACCCCTGTTCCTCAATCCTCTTTAAAACCAAACACTCCACAAAAAACTCCTACATATCCAAAACACTACCCTGAGTGTTCTTGAGTTTTTGAAAGATATTTGTGTTGCTGTAACCTCTTGTTCGTTAGATCTTGTTTCCAACTTAAACTGTTTACTTAGATCTATTTTCTTCTTCATAGAAATTTCAAATTTATGTTTTGCATGTTACATCACACTTAGATTTACATAGTTTATTTCTCATCTTGATAAATATATTGTTGATTCTTTTTTGAAATTTGCTTTTAACTTTGAAATCAACAATAAATGTTTAGTTCTCTTAAAACTAAACCTTTGACCTAGTTTGGAATCACACTTGGAGGTTTTCAATCTCGAAAATCTTTTCAAAAATCTGAGATTGATTAAGATCTTGACTTTCTTCTAAGCAAGATATCTGTGGATTCTGGGATTGATTTAAAGGTCAAACAGGTTCAAAGTTTTGTGAGAAGAGAGAAAAAGAAAAATCACTGCATATAGCCTTATATGTAATTTGCTAGGACTGTTTGTACTTAATAAGTGTGAGTGTGTGCATGCATGTGTTAGAGAGCACCTCCACAAACACTTTCACACTACAACACGAAAAGTGTTGGTAATTAGATCTTGTGAACAAGAGTCGACGTAAAGTGCTGGAACAAATCAGAAGTTAACAAACTGGGAGAACAACATCTACAATCAGAACTGCAGAGAAGTTATAAGGACACCAGAGGGTACATTCCTAAACTTATATATGTCTGAGTTGTATGCATGTTAGTTAAATAGTTTGTAACTCATAAATTTGTTTTAGTGGATTTTTTTTCATTTTACTCCGTAGAGGGAGTCGTGGATGTTTCCTCAATTGGTGAGGTTTTACCACGTAAAAAATCGTGAACTTAATCTTTCTACATCTCCTTATCTCATTCTTGGTTGTGCTGAGTTTAAAGTTTGTTTAAACTTCTTTATAAACCTATTAGTCAAATCTTGAATATATCTCATACATACTGTTTTGTTAAACACATCTTGTGTTCAAATAGTTTTGTTTTTTCAAGAAAAGAGTTTCCTCAAAAAACATCTCGGAGTTACTTAAATAGTTTATTTTTAATAAACGGCTTTAGTAACATATTTTCAACCTCTAATACTATCGTATTAGAGGTATAATATAGATATAGATTTCATTACTGATAGATTGCCATCTTAAATTTTAGATGCGGCTTTGGAGGAAATTTTGTCAGGTAAGAGAGCATGTGAAACAGGTCGATCCCATAGCCCCCGCACCACAGTCGCCCGTTAAGCTGAGTATTCCAACCCCTGATGCCTAGGGGAAATACCACTTTGGGGCATATCACTTGTTAGAGTTGATCATCTATGCAATCAAGACAGGCTTGGTGGTATCCAAGCGGGAAATACCAACTGTAGTAACTTTTCCAGCAACATCGATCACTACGAGAGGAAGAAAGGTTAAAAGAAGGCATTTCAAACCTAGGGGAGAGGTTTCGGTAACAGATATAATAAGTGGTGTATATAGCCCCATTTGAGTTAGTATGTTTTATATGTGGAGGAAGAGGACACAAATTTTAGGTTTAACCCAGTGCAAAGATTAAGGGGTAGGAATATCAGGGCAACTATGGGTAACGTCAAGGGCAGGGACATCAGGGCTTCATGCCTCATGAGCACCAGCAGCAGCCATACCGACCTCCGCAGCTTCTTGTGCTGAGGCCATAATCAATAGTAGCGCTACTCACAACATCGATTTCATAGCAACAACCCCAGCTTTAGTATGAGAGAGTTTATCAGATGGCACAAACCTCCCAGGAAGTCTAGGGTTGAGTATAAGCGGTTCATGATACGTTTTATATTTTTAGCACTTTATCTATAGTTTTGTTTGGCACTGGCGCCATACACACATTCTTATCACGTAGTTTTGTAGAGATTTCGATCTTACTTCCTAGACCTTATGATGGAGCTTTATCGATAGCTACTCTATTAGGTGTACATACTCGTATTTTGGAGATTTGTGATGATATGGATATTTACATCAATGGATTATGTTTTGGGGATGATTTGTTAGTTATAGATGCCCATCTTATGATGTGATCTTGGGTATGGACTGTTTGGATAGATATAAGGCTCATATAGATTGTAAGGGTCGAGTTTTCCTTTTTTAATATTCTGAGTCAAGAGATGTTTATTGTGGTTATGCCTTTCCCAAAGGGTGGTGATATGACACACTTTTATTTTATTGATGAGGAGACGTTAAAGGGGACTACCATTTCACCTGATTTGATTTTGATTGTCAAAAGAATTCTCAACATATTGGAGGAGGTGCCAAGGTTTCCACCAACTCTAGAGATTGATTTGGTGATTTATGTGTCTCCCGACATGATGTCGATTGCCAAGGCACCGTATCAGATGTCGCTTATGTAAATGAGGGAGTTGAGAGAGAAAATCAAGCAGTTATTACAGGAGGGGTTCATTCGTCATAGTACGTCATCGTAGGAAGGTCTAGTTCTTTTTGTGAAGAAGCGGGATGGTTTTTGTGTGTTGACTATCGTTAGTTAAACAAGGTGACAATGAGGAACAAGTATCCTTTATTGAGGGTCGGTGATTTTTTTAACAGCTTTAGGGTGCTTCGTTCTTCTAATAGATTGATTTGCATTCGAGGTACCATCAGTTAATGGTAAGTGAAGAGGATGTAACAAATAGTTTGATTGTTATAGTTCCTACGATTTTAAGGTCATTCCTTTTAGGTTGACTAACGCCCCTGCTGTGTCCATGGATTTTATGAATCGGGTGTTCTGACCACATTTGGATCAATTTATCATCATCTTCATTGATGACATCTTGATTTATTCGCGAACTGGGGAGGAGAATGTCGAGCATTTAAGAGTTTCACTTCAGATGTTACAGTATCACAAGTTATATGTGAAGTTCCAGAAACGTTAGTTTGGGAAATGGAAGGTTTACTTTTTAGTCCATGTAGTTTCAAAGATGAGATTTTCGATGGATTCGAAGAAGGTGTCAACCATTTTGGATTGACGACAGCCCACAACATTTAGGAGGTTCGTAGATTTTTTAGATTCACTAATGGGTATTATCGGAGGTTCATTCGAGGATTTTTTAAGATTGAAGGAACGTTGACCAAGTTACTCGAAAGGGGATCCAGATTGTAGGGAATGAGAGGTCTAGATATGCATTTGACACTCTCAAGGAGAAGTGACTTCTGATCCAGTTCTGGCTCTGCCTAGGAGTGAGGCTGAGTATTTTGTATACACCGATTCTTCCTTATAGGCATTAGGTGGAGTGTTGATGCAAGAGGATCGTCCTATTGCCTATGCATCTCAAAAGTTAAAACTCCACGAGGTTAACTATTTGACTCGTGATTTGGAGCCAGTAGCTGTAGTGTTCGCACATGTTTATAGGCATTATTTATGGGGTAGTAATTTCAGGCTCTTTAGTGATCATAAGAGTCTTCAGTATTTGTTAACACAAAAGTAATTTACCATGTGAAAATGATGGGTGTTTGATTTATTAGAAACTACCACTTTATGATTCAGTATCACCTGGTAAGGCCAATGTGGTGGCAGATGCTTTGAGTCGATGATCAATGGCAATTTTCTTCTCTCTAGTTGATTGATGTGGGTTATGTTATGGTAATTAACAAACTGACCAATGATTTTATGGGTATGCTCACCGTGACTCTCAATATTTTTATGTGGGTGGTTAGAGTGCAGACAAATGATGTGTTTTGCAAGGAGAGAGTGGTCGAGCCTTTGGCCACTAGTGTACCTCTTTACATCATTGGTTCGGATGGTCGATTACGATACAAAGGAAGGTTTATTATGCCATCAAATGAGGAGTTACGTAGGGCCATCTTACAAGAGGTCCATGGATCGCAGTTTTTGGTGTATACTGATGGGAATAAGATGTACCAAGATATGAGGATACATTATAGGTGGTATGGGATCAAGCGGGATGTTTCTAAGTTTTTGTCCCAATGCAGCACTTCTCTGATGGTGAAGGTGATTCATCAGCGACTGTTAGGGAAGCTTTCACCCTTGCCATTCACGAGTAGAAGTGGGATAGCATTTCAATGGATTTCATCATCGGGTTGCCTTTGATGCTAATGCAACATGATTCTATTTGGATTATAGTGGACCATTTGATGAAGGTTGCATATTTCTTGCCCGTTCACACAGATTTCATGGTAGAGTGGTATGTACATTGGTATGTGGCGGAGATTGTTCGATTACATCGGGTACCATTGTCGATCATCTTGGATAGATATCCGACTTTTGTATCTCACTTTTGGATCAATTTTTAGGAGGTAATTGTAACACCCCTGATTTTCCATGCCCGATTGATTAGGCCTGACAAGAAATACCGATAATGCTAAAATAATTTATATCATTCTCACCATCACGAAAAAATCAAAAACTACGATAAATAATAAAAAACGTCCATAATAAAACTCAATTAAGGATGACAAGAAGGATAACGAACTGAAATAACTGAACTCTAATAAATGAATCCACTAAATACAATTTTTTATTACAATTGTTCAACTGAATAAAATAAAGAACAATCGAAACCTCCTCTGAATATAACTCTTGAATACATATGAACAATTATTATGAATAAGTGACTCCAACTCTAGGCATACCAAGCTAGATCGCCACAATTGCGCATCCGACCGTTCAACTCTGTTAACTTATATATACAATAATAATGTTGGGGGGGACATTTTATAAATTTGGGTCAACGCCCTAAAGTTGAAAGAATATATACAATACAGCAATATCATTCATGCGACTAATTTACAATAAACATACCACCTTGAGGCTTTCAAATGCAATAAGTACCTCATCTCTCATCTAAGTGCAATACTATGTGCACGTCCCAACTTAAGGCATAACTGTACTAAAAGTCTCTATCTCTAGGCAAATTACTATCTCTATCTCTAGATAATTAATTACTATCTCTTAAAGAACAAATAACAAGGAATGCTACTAATTACCCAAATAAAATTTCACCCCAAGGCGCACGTATATATTATCATTAAGGTATTCGTAGTCTCATAAAAGTAATGCTCTCTTTGTTATAATATCTTTTTAATTAAACGTGTTCTTCTCCAAACTACTATAAAGGATAAACGGTAACTATGTATCCTGAAAAAAGGATGTAACTAACTATACTTAAGCAAAACACACAAATAAACAATGGTGTGATCACTATGTTGTAACACCACCAACGGCCCAAACCTAGACCATGTCGATGGATCAAGTCATCCTACCTTCTCTCATCACGGTGCTGTGACCGCTAACCGTATAATCTAAGACAATGACCTCCACTACATCTGGCCCATCTTAGCCAGTGCGTAGTACACAATCACGATATCGAACGCAAACACCCATCCGATAGATTCAGCATGAGTAAAGGAATGTTCACATAATCAACACAACATATATATATACGCACACATAAAATACATACACATGCGCACAATATATGTAAGTACTGGATAACGCATACAATCAAGCACAACTAAAACATCCAAATCCCCGACATTAGATCGTCATCTCAATTAGGTTTGTTATCTCTCAAAACCATGTTGAACATATATAAGCAAGTATGATACCATGTGCACTTAAGCGTCCACCCAATCTAAATCCCTAAACACCGAATTAATCACTACGTTCTTAGGTTCATTAACTCTTAAATTAAATTCCTAGTTTATTGCATCTCTAAACTATGAGTACATCAATCTCTCTATATATACACACTATCTCGTAATGTACAAATATGTTTCCTCATTTAATTACTAAATCAATCACACGAGCTACAATCTCTCAAGACCTAAATTAATCTCCAAAGCACTTTAACTCGTTACTCTCTAAGCTTGATACAGACATACAATCATAGGATACTGTCCATAAGCGCGTTTACCCATTCTAACCTAATCCTAACACCAGGTATAAATGCAATAGTAAAAAGGTTATATCTCTAACCTACATAACTATACTCAATATTAACCAAGTTTTATCTCTTAATAAAGTAGGTGGAGCAATCCTAAAAGAAAGTCCAACCTATCACAAATCCAAAATTTCAGTCTCATGCACCATTTAGTAGAAAATTCATAAAAAATTTAAAAAAATCATAAAAATACGAAACCAATGCCCACGTGTTCATAAAAAAAAATCTACAATTTTATGGTTCTAATCAATTCGCCCCAAGGCCGAAACGATTCGGTTCAGGGCATAATCTCAAACATCCTAAGGATGAATATGAAGTCTCAAAACCTCCATTAATGTCCAACCCAAGGTCCAAAGCAGTACCCAATCAATACCATAACCAAATATAATTATGAGAACATGTTTCTAAACCTTTTTACAGAATCCTAAGGTTTCAAGAACTTCAAATCCAAGACTAAAACTCAAAGATTCAAACTTTTTAACTTCATTCATTGATAAATCTTCATATGGTTTGTTAATCATTAGTTCTAGCCTTAAACCTCAAATTAACATGGATATAAATCGTAATAATGAAGTTTCATTATAAAAAAAGTCAATTATATTCAAATCTCTTTCATTTGATCCATAAATTTAATATTTTAATCACCAAGGTACAAGTATTCAACGCATGACAGATTCATATCATACCTAATTAACCCAAGTCATTACTATAATCAAACTAATCCCAAAATATGCTTCCAAATTCAGATTTGTAATAGAGAAAAACACATATTATAAATTAGCTACATATTTATAATGAGGATTGCATGATATTCTTGCCTTAGAATTGAAGAACACTAGGACATAGTCTTGAGACCTTATGGTTTATCCTCCTTGGACTTTTCTCTACTTCCCCCGGAGTACCATGGCTGCTAAGATTTATTTCTCCTTATAATAGATGGTAATGAATGACCCTTACTCCCAATTAAAAACTTAAACTCCTACATCTCCATTAAATGGCTATTTTCGGGCCCAAAATACTGCCCGGATTGACGCGAAACTCATCATAAGGGTCTGGGCCCAATTTAAAGTGGTAAAAATACATAAAATAACATTCGTGTCACCCCAAAGTGCAGTCTAAATGTTACTATCCATAACACTCGGTAATACCTCACGATGCCAATAAATTATTCACTTAATTATTCTACGCGGACGCATAATCCATAATAATATAATTAATATCACTAATTAATTATTCCAAACACACGCTACAAAAATCATATTGCATGCAAAACTTAATTAGTATCTAAGGTATGCCAGTTTATTATTACTAAACCATATAAGTAATAATTAGTTCCATTTGTTAATTTATTCTTACTTAATAATTAATTCCATGAAAATACGGGGTATTACATTCCTCCCCCTAATAAAGGAATTATGTCCTTGAAATTCGCTAATGCATACCGTCATAAACATAACCTTCATAGATATAATATGCTTATACACAATTTTCCCATACCCGTATCTAACGAGATAAAACAAAAAAAGATCACATATGCCTACCATAGTGTGCCACGACTGGGGCACCTGTACACCCTATACCATGTGTACACATGCACAATATTACATATATATATATATATATATATATATGTGTGTGTGTGTGTGTGTGTGTGTGTGTGTGTGTGTGTGTATGTATACACATCCAAAAGTGAACCACACATTCAATGCGTAACTATAAAGTAAAGGTATACTCGAATACCCTACTAATTGCGACCCATCGATTATTTGATATTGCCCCACTTATTCAATTAGTGGTGCAAACATTCTTAAATGCTCTCGACACTACATTTCTTGGCCTCGATGTCCTTAAATCATATAATATATCATCGCTTGATGTGTTATATCTCCATAAAAGTAATTTCTAAAATATTAAACCACATATCCTAGATCCCAAACATCTCTCAACTCTAGACACTTATTAAACTTCATGCGTGGGACGTCTCTCAAGCGAAATACAAACAAGGGATCTTCTCGATACACAATTGCCTAATCCACTCGGCTGTCGAGATTCGTTGGCCCAAGACCACACATGAAACAATGCACTAGCCACACAAATCTTAACTTGTGACAATTTTAACAAAAGGCTCACCCCTTCTAAGAGTGATACCAAACCCCTTAAGTTAATCGATCCAATAACTCTAAAACATCATGATTTTCTAAAACATCTTATAGATATTGCATAGTTAGTTTCATACAGAATGATGTCTCTCACTACCAACACCATATCTTAGTGAAAACCAACCCATAATCCATGTGATTTCATCAACAAGCAATCCACATACAGAGAGACTACTTTCGAAAATATAGATATTATGAACATCGTGATTCATTATATATTTAATCCAAGAACTACATCAATAACTAGCGTAAAATCCCCACATCATTGCACCCACTGCATAGAAATATAGAAACCTCAACCGAACCATCCTTGGTCCTACACTACCATACTCGGAATCCATATCTAGGTACTTGCCAACCACGTGGCCATACACCACACATCATAAAAATTGAAATCACAATTCTTTTTAGGAGTTCTCTCTCTCGGCTCAACTCGCTATTTTGTAACATCCTCTTCCGTTTTCCCCCAATTATTTCTAATAGGTGTACTCTCCATCTTACATTCTCAATTACAACCATCAATCAAAATATTAATCTTTCTTTGAGCCTCTTGGAACTTACTTGTTCCTAAACCTTATTCATAACTAATACATTAACGAAATACACGCCTGTAATGAACAGGCAACTCCAACCCCATTCAAAATATCCAATTGAGTCGTCTCAACCTGAACCAATAAGAAAATCAATATTCTTTTCTCCAATTTTCACTCATTTAGGTGTACTACTAATTATTTATGTCTAGCCTCCAACTCATATTATGTAACCACATGGTGACCCTACTCATACGTCCAAGCACTCTCACATTGTCATCACCTTAATCATAAATGGTTTAACAACATAAATTAACCTTGATTAAATCTGAGCACAACATTAATAGGAATTAATTACACATAAGTTCATCATCAAACCCTTATATTTTAATAAAATGCAGCAATCCATTACCCTCTCTCTTGGGTGCACAAAATTTCAATAGGTAATTCTACTAAACTAAATTTCTATCACAATCCATATTACCATAAGTAAAACAAAAAAAGGCCCAATAGGCTCCTTAAAATGCAAATTTCTTAATGTCTCCAAAAATAAACTCAACGTGATACATATTTACTAACTTGTACTTAAAACTCTCTAAGTTGCATACTTTACACCGAAACATGATAATCTACCACAATCATCCTCATAGTGGTGGTCAAACCCTTTATCTAACCACTAGTTCTATAATTAACTCCGACATCACAACGGTCTTCATTCGCATGTCTTTCATAGCTCGAATACTCCTCAAGTCTTGCCAACGCTCAAAACAACATCGAACCATGTCGACGCACACGTTATTACGACACCAGAGTAAACCTATGATATGCTCTAACACATCAAATAACTCTCAGTGAAAAATGAAACATTCGTAACACAAATCCTACGGACACTAGAACCTAGATACTCTGATACCAACTGTAAAACACTCGATTTTCCACACCCACTTGATTAGGCTTGACACAAAATACCGGGAGCGCTAAAATAATTTATGTCATTATCAACATCATGATAAACCAAAACTACAATAAAAAAAACATCCCGATAAATAAACTCAACAAAGGATGAAAAAAGAATAATAAAACTGAAATAACTAAACTCCAATAAATAAATCCACTAAATTAAATCTCTCATTACAATTGTTCAATAGAATAAAATAGAGTGCAACTAAAACCTCCTCTGAATACATATGAACACCTATAATGAACCATCGGTTCCAGCTCTACAAATACCAAGCTGGATCTCCATAACTGCAAGTCTGACTTCTTAACCATGCTAACCAGTATATACAATAATAATGTCTGGGGAGAAAAACATTTAATAAATTTGGTTCAGCGCCCTAAAGTTTCAAGAATATCTCCAATACATTAATATAAATCATATGACTAATTTACAATAAATATGCCACCCGTCATCTCTCACATACAATAAGCACCTCACCTCTCATACAAGTGCAATACTATGCACATGTCCCAACTCGGCCATAATTGTACTAAAGGTCTCTATCTCTAGATAATTAAGAAATATCACGTAACGAACAACTAACATGGAAAACTACTAATTACCCAAATAGTATTTCACCCCAAGGTCCATGCATATATTTCATTAAGATATTAACAGTCTCATAAAAGTAACGATCTCTCTGTTTTAATATCTTTTTAATTAAATGTGTTCTTATCCAAACAACCATAAAGGATAGACAAAAAGTATGTATCCTGAAAAAAGGATGTAACTAACTACACGTATAAGAATGCAATCCAAGTACCAACCCCCGCAATGTCGCTCACAAGTAAAATACAAGTAAATCACACAAAGTATTTAGCATGACATAGATTTCATTCTCAATTGTCTATCTTTAGACTATATTAGTTATTACATTACGCGGAGGCCACTACCTTTTTTGTCCATCTCGTGCCAGCAAAACATATTAATAAATAATGGGGTGATCACTACGCAGTATCACCACTAATGGACCATACCCAGACCATGTTGATGGATCAAGTCATCTTACATTCTATTATCACAAAGCGGTGATCATTGACCGTATGATCTAACATAATGACCTCCATTACATCCTACCCATCTCAGCCGACGCGTGGTCCACGGTCCTAATATCGAATGCAAACCACCAATCGATAGATTCACCACGAGTAAATGTACATTCACATAATCAACACAATATATACATACATATATATATATATATACACACACACACACACACACACACACACAATATGTGTATACTAGATAACGCATGCCCTCAAGCGTACCCAAAATATCCAAATCTCTGAACGTTGGATCGTCATCTCAATTAGGTTTGTTATCTCTCAAAACCCAGTCGAACATATATAACCAAGTAACATACCACGTACATTCAAGCGTCTACCCAATCTAAATCCCTAAACACTAGATTATCCATTGCATTCTTAGGTTTATTAACTCTTAATCCTTATAAAATTCAAATCCTACTTTATTATGTCTCTAAAATATGAGTACATATATATATGTGTGTGTGTGTGTGTGTGTGTGTGTGTGTGTGTGTGTGTGCGCGCGCGAGCTTGTGTGTTTCCTTATTTAATTAATAAATTAATTATGCGACCTATAATTTCTCAAGACCTAAATTAATCTCTCAAATACTTTAAATTGTTACTCTCTAGGCTCGATATATAAATACGGCCATAGGATACCCCTCAAAAGCACGTTTACCCATTTTAACCCAATCCTAACATCGTATGTAAATATAATAGTACAAATGTAATATCTTTAACCTACATAACTATCCTCAATATTAATCGAATTTGATATCTTAATAAACTAGGTGGAGCAATCCTGAAAGAAAGTGCAACCTAAAATCACCAATCCAAAATTTTAGTCTCGCGCACCGTTTTGTAGAAAATTCATAACAAATTAAAAAAAAAAGAAAAAAGAAACCAGCGCCCACGTTAATATAATAAAAAAATCTACAATTCTATGATCTAAATTGATTTGCCCCTATGCCGAATCGATTCGATTTTGGGCAAAATCCGAAACATCATAAGGACGAAGATGAAGTCTCAAAACCTCCATTAATGCCCAAACAAAGCTCCAAAATAGTGCCCAATAAATGCTATAACCAAATCTAAGTTTATGAACATGTTTCCAAATTTTTACACAATCTTATGGGTTTAAGAACATCAAATCCAAGACTTAAACTTAAAGATTCAAACTTTTCAACCTAAATAACATTGTTAAATCATCTTAGGGTTTGTTCATCATTAATTCCAGCCTTAAACCTCAAATTAACATGGGAATAAGTCGTAATAATGAAGTTTCATTCCAAAACATCAATTATATTTCAGATTTACATCATTTGATCCATCGATTTCATGTTTTAATCGTCAAGGTACAATTACTCAATGCATGACAGATTCATATCATTCCTACTTAACCTAAATCATTAGTATAATCAAACTTAATCAAATTAATCCCTAACATGCTTCAAAACTCGTATTTATAATAGGGAAAATAGATATTATAAATTAATTATAGATTTATAATGAGGAATGCGTGATATTTTTGCCTTAGAATTGAAGAACATAGGAACATAGGCTTGAATCCTTATGGTTAGTCCTCCTTGGATTTTCTCTAGTTCCCCCAAAGACGCGGCTGCTAGGTTTTGATTCTCCTCATAATAAATGGTAATGAATCCCTTAATCCTAATTAAAAACTTAAATTCATGTCCCTCCATTAAATGGCTATTTTTTATCCCCCCCAATCGGCCCAAAATACTTTCTGGATTGACTCGAAACTCATTCTAAAGGGTATACTTGCCCTTCAGGCCCAATTTAAAGCGGTAAAAAAACATACCTGAATATCCGTGTCTCCCCAGAGTCCAGTTGAAACAATATTACCTGCAACACGCCGTAATACCTCACAGCGTCAATAAATTATTCACTTACTTATTCTACGCATACACATAATCCACAATCATATAATTAATTCTTCCAAACACAAGTTACAAAAATTGTACTGAAAGCAAAACCTAATTATTATCTAAAGTATGCCAATTTATTATTACTAAATCACAAAAGTAATAATTTATCCCATTTATTAATTTATTCTCACTTAGTAATTAATTCCATGTAAATACGAGGATTATAGTTATGGGGACGAAGTTGCACTTGAGTATGTTGTACCATCTTCAGACAGATAGAAAGATGGAATAGGTGAACCAGATTTTTGACGATATGCTTCGAGCATGTGCATTGGGCTTCAAGGGTAGTTGGGAGACACACTTACCTTTAGTCGATTTTGCCTACTACAACAGTTACCATATAAGGTGTTGTATGGACGACCATATAGGTCATTGCTGTGTTAGTTAATTTTGAGATAAAGTTGCTTTTTGGGAGCCAAGTTCGTTCAGGATACATCGGAGAAGATTAAGATGATTTGCGAAAATGTGAACTTCGATAGGGAGGATGTGGAGTTTTAGGTAGGAGATCAGTTACTTATCAAGGTGTCACCCATAGAGGGGTAACGCATTTATGAAGAAGGGTAAGTGGGCCCCGAGGTACGCTGCGTCTTTTATGATCACAAAATGTGTAAGGTCACTCACTTATCATTTAGCACTTCCAAACCATCTATCTTGGGTGCACAATGTGTTTCATGAATTGGTGATTCGTAGATTCTTGCAAGTTGAAGCCGCGTATTAGTACATAGACTTAGACAATATCCAATTAGATATCGATGTTTCATATACCAAAGAGCCAACCCGTATCATAGATCTTAGGGTCCAGATCTTTAAGACTAAGGGGATTCTGTTAGTCCGTACTCAGTGGGTCACCATAGTGAGGATGACTTCACTTGGGAGTGAGAGGATACAATGAGATAGCAGTATTCGCACTTATTTCGAGGAAACTATGTGTTATATTCTGAGAATTCGAAATTCTATTGTTATAGGGGAAAATTTTAATACCCCGCCAATCTTAATTTAATTAATTATGTGCGATTAAACGTAAATGTAAGAAATCAAATTTATATATGTGCCATAATGATAAATTAAACTCGTGTAATGAGTTTATACAATTGGGGGAAATAACATTTTAATTTTCTTAAAATATGGTTAATATAATAATAGAAATGATATGGATATTTTAATATTAATTCTAATTATTATTTACTCGCATCGCTAATGGACTTATGTTTTTGGGTTAATGGAGGTTTATTAGGTTTATGGACTTAATCATTAGGCCACGTGAGTTAGGGCATACGTATGGGGGCGGTAGGATTTTTTTTTCCAACAAGCACTATATTTAAGTGAGAGAGAGAGAGAGAGAGAGGGAGAGGGAGAGGTTAACGTTGGAGGGGACAGAGGGCACGGATTACTAGGGCTAAGTGAAAATTTACGATAATGAGGATTTTAAGGATTCAATAAGTTTCAATTGTGTTCTTTTAAATAGTTTGCCAACTGGGAGTAACGGTTAGGATAAAATAAATAAAAAATAAGAAGGGTTGGGTGCCTTAGGTTTCAACGTTGACCATGGGTAAGAGAAATGGTTGACTTAGGATTTGAGCAGAAGCATGAGAGGGACGTTGACCCTTGTAACCAGAGAGAGAGGAAAGAGGATCTACCCTCTCTCCTCAGTCAATAACGAAGATTAGATGTTTGGGTAAATGAGAAATTAAAGAGAGGAAAGAAAGGACAACAGTTAAAGGGAAAATAAGGTTATCGCTTGGTTTATAACAAGGAAAGAAGGGGGTAAATGGGGCGCAACCTTCAAGGTTAGGTATAGCTAAATTAATTGCCATTCCTCCCAATCAGATAACCGCATTATTTTTGCAGAATAAGTAATTTATTATCTCTCCTCATCAATTTCTATTGTTGGTAACCCACTCAACCACTAACCCAAATCATTAACTTCCCATTTTCATACCTTTATCCAAAACTTAATCTAAATTACAAAACGAACCTTAGCTCCTACATCTATTTAAAAATAGGATTTTGATTTTTAAAAAAGGGATTCAATAAGTTTTCGAGGTTATTATTTTTCAAGGACCATTTTTGAGGTATTTTCAAGGAGGTCCTTGTTTACAAATGAGTAACGAAATTCTTGGGACGCGTGTATGATCTATGTAACTTTCTACTCTCCTCCTTTTATGTGTGTAGTTGGTTAATTTCACCTAAATTAATTTTTATGATCAAAATTAATTAGTAATCGCTAGGGTTTTGTGTATTCCTAATTACATTCCGATTATGTGGAGTTTAATAGTTCTAAATATCTGATATTATTTGTTGAGCATTATTCTTTTGTGGAAATTAATATTAGGCCCAAAATACGTGAAAATTTTTGTTTTTGTCTTGGACCCCTTTTTGTAGAATTTGGCAATTGAGATTTGATATTATATGATGCAGACCAAAATTTAGACTTGTTGAATTAAAAAAGTTTTGCATTCTTAGTAGGGTTGTACTTTATGCATTAGGAGTAATACTTTTGACGCGCTTATCCTTATTGGATGATGTATGTCACACGGACCTCATTTGCAAACTATTGTAAAAATATTATAAATGATTTGGGACATTTGAAATATATTAATGTACCCTCGTATGACATAGTGTACTCTTGTAGATAATTGCATGTCCCATTTATAAAAGTACACGACATGAGCCCTACTTATGACCCCATTAATGTTGATTTAGTTTTGTCACATAAACGATATATGGAGTATGGAAAATTATTGGTTGTTGAATAACGGTATTGGCTTAGTCGGAAGACTGTCGTAGATTATTTAATCCTTAATTTTAGTATCACATAATAAACCCTAATTAATTAGTCTTAAAAATTTCTTTATCTAAACGTAAGTGTATCAGGGTGTCCTTGTTTGGATTTCACTTCGGTGAGACGTCCCACGCAAAGGGTTTAGAGAAGGGTAATTGTGCCAACTCAAAACCTTAAGAAAAATAATATACCTTTACTTAAATGCTTTACTTTCCAATAAGTCAAATGCCCCTTAGCTCCTTATGAAAACGGACTAAAGCATATAAATGATATGACCCGAGGGTGGGGTAATTGGGGTTTGAGTTAGTTGCTCAGAGTCAATAAAGATGTGTTAAAATGTCATTGTTAAATGAATCTGTGAAACGTGATGTTTAAATGAAAATGAATGGGTGGGCGCCGAGGAGGGACATACCGACGTTGTGATATGTGAACTCTCAGGCATGCGAATATCAGGTGGCATGAGGGTGTGAAACGTGATGTTTATGATCACTACAAGGAAAAAAACTTTTAGTCGCAAAAAAAATTGTGAGTAATCATTAAAATTTGTCACTAATCATTTAGTGACAAAAAAAATTGTCACCACTTTACTATTAAAGACCTGGTGCTAATACCATTAGTGGCAATATTTAAATGTTTGACACAAAATGTTACGCGTTTAGTGGCAAACAGATTTGACTACTAAATAATGTACTTTTAATGAAAAAATATTTTATGACAAAAAAAATCCAAATTTCCACCAAAAGACATGTTATTTGACACTAAAAGGTTACTTTTGTAGCAAATATAAGATTTTCTACCAAAAGTAAATTTTTGCTTGAGATAAAGATAGTTCTATGACAATTCATATTTGTCATGTAAAATATTTTTCTGTGGAAAACCATTGCCACCAATAATAGTTATTGCATTCAATTTTTATGTTTTAGATAATGCTTAACGCATTCAATTTTCATATATAATACTTAAGATAATTAAGAAAATTTAGTAAGAACTTTTATGCATCATTACAAACATTCAAAACATAATTATAATATTATATACTCATTATGACAACCAATATTTGAACTATTCCACATCAAAATCAAGTCAAATACATTAATTATATAAATCGTTTCACCGTTCACAAAAGTAATTAAAAACGGATAAAGGAAATAGAGATAAAATAATTGATCCTTTATACTTCATGTATCTATTTTGTTACTCATGTATTCTTACGGACTACGAGATTAGATAACTCCTAAAAATTTTTAAAAAGGCCATCCATTGTTTGTTTCATTACAGCATTCTCCCATTCGAGCTTCATTTTCTTCTCTCCAAGCCTCATAAGCTTCTCTCATGGCCTTAGTAAGTTGTCTATCCCTCTCAATATATTTCTCCCCTTGCATAGTTACAAGTTGTCTAGTCTTCTTAGCATCAATCCCTCATCCACGTACATATCCAGATACCCTAAAACATTTTGAAATGCTTCCGCGTGATCCATCTTAATATTGTGATGCAGGTATTTATTTTATATCATCCTATTAATCATTCTAAACTATGTATAATTTAACATAATGGTATTCATAAAAAAATTGTAGTAAAAAAACTTGAAAACATCTTACATATAATTTCCAGCCTTCAAGTAACCCAATTGTCATTCCTTTTGCTCCAATGATTTGTATACCACACATTTGTCATAGGCATCGGATCTCTAGTTTTTTTGTCACACTATACAAATTTCAATATAAATAAAGTATCATAACCAATAACTAAGATAAGTTAAATAATTACCAAACATAATGTTTTTCATAAATATAAAGAACCATCTCATATTCCACTTGATGAAATATTTTAGTTCCACCGCAATACAAAATCTGCTGCTTAGATCGATTGATCGAGTTAATTTAACTTATTTTTTGCAAATAACATAAGGCATCTATTTTCAATTAAATAGTCAATTAAATTGCATGAAAAAAAGCATTTAAACTTTAATATAACCTTGTACTTTGCATCAATAAATGTCCCAACAAAATCAATCCATTTATCATCTGACGATATTTCTGACGGATGAAGCTCAAGAGCTCATTCTAAAGAGCCATGTGGTTTGAAGTATTCACAATTCATTTTTGATCGAAAGTTATTGAATTCAGTATGGAGTTGATCCATCACTTTTGACTTTATGTTATGATTATATGGCAATTGAAACTTATCTTATTTAACAGAAATGAAAAAACATTAAAACTAACTTTACATAGGGGAAATCTTTTATTTATGAGCATAAGTAAAAGCTTACTCGCATCAGTGTCTACATGTGTTCTTTGCTCTCTTCTGGAATATTAGTACACAACCAGAATTTAAAAGGATCTTGATTACGAATAACAATGTCTATTTCAGATTTAAAATTGGATGCAAAACGACCTACTATACGACCCTCTGAGATGGTGATTTCAATATACTCCCCTTTATAGTTTCTTTTAAAAACCAGTTCCTCGTGTTGGTCCTCTGACTCATTGCTTGGAAGATAAACCTAATAAAGCGTACCCACAGTGAAAATATAAGTCAGTCATATGCAATAGCAATATGCAATGCATAAATAAATTAGTCAGCAATATGTAATATGCTATAATATAATTCAGTCATATGTAGTATCATGAATTATGATACTCCATATGTAGTTCACACATTTAGCAGTATGCAACAATATGGAAATGAAGTGACATTATGTGATTCACACATTTAACATGAATTAAGGGACTACAACAACAATTGCTTTATTTTATAGTGTTGCTTTATGATCTATTACCTATGACGTAGGCAGTGGAAAGAGTTACTAACACAAATGTGTTTCATTAGTTACATATACAAGCGACATAATATGGTAGCTGATGCCTTTTCCTCCTATTGGCATTCTGGTATGGATGAAATGACCAAGTAATTTTTGTTTCAAGCATATTGAAATGACTCATTAGGATGTGTAATATAAGTAATACAAATGAATCGTTGAGATGTGTTTCAAGCATATTGAAATGACCAAGTAATATTTATACAAGAGCATGTATGATTTAATATGAAACAGTGTATTGAACTGTCTAAGTTATATGCATATTGAACTGACTAAGTAATATGCATACAAGAGAAAATATGATTCAATATGCAACAGTGGCAGTCATGTAGGATTCAATATACAACTGATGATTTATTATATAATAGTGGCTCAATCAATGACTCGTGGGTAAATAAATAATGACAAAAAACATAACACAAATGACTAATTGATATGCATATTGAAACAATTATAAAATCTCAACTCCTTAGTAATATACATACAAATATGATTCATGGGGGAAATTAATAACTTATATAAATATGCATATTGAACTGACTAAGTAATATACATACAAGAGCATGTATGATTCAATATTCAACAGTGGTCGTCATGTATGATTTATTATACAAATGACCTATTGAGATGTGTTTCATGCATATTGAAATGACCAAGTATTTTTTGTTTTCAGAATCATAAAAAATCTATCTATCAAAAAAACATATAAAATGTACTAAGATGTTAGGTTTATTCCTTTTCCTACTCAGACATAAAATAGAACATAATGACTCACGGGGGAAATAAATAGCTCATGCATATATGCATATTGAAACGGTTATCAAATCTCGCTTCCTTAGTAATATGCATACATATATAATTCATGGGGGAAATTAATAACTCATATAGATATGAAAATTGAACTCACCAAGTAATATGCATACAAGAACATCTATGATTTAATACGTAATAGTTTTAGTCGTGTATGATTCACCACTGGCAGTCATTTATGATTCATTATACAAATGATTCATTGAGATGTGTTTCAAGCATATTGAACTGACCAAGTAATATGCATAAAAGAGCATGTATGATTCAATATGCAACAGTGTATTGAACTAACTAAGTAATATACATATTGAACTGACTAAGTAATATGCATACGCTGAAAAATCATTGATATTTCACATGAGCATTCTACGTAACTGAAAAGCATTCCCTATGGAGGCATCATATGTTTAAATTCCATCTTCCCATAACTCTTTTAACTCCTTGATTAATGGTTGAAGAAACACAACCATGTCATTTCCAGGAACCTTAAGACCTGGTCTAAGTAGCAATAACATGAAGAATGGTTCATTCATACATTTCCAAGGTACTAAATTATACAGTAGAAAAATGACGACCATGTTCTATGTTTGCTATTCATATTTGAAAATGTATTAAATTCGTCACTAGAGAGACCAAGCCAGACATTATGAGCATCTCTCACAAATGAGTCATGAATCTTGTCAAATTCTTTCCAAGCTTCCCCGTCAGTCGGGTGTCTCAAAACATTAGCCTCCTCAACACGCTTATCTTTATGCCAACTCATTTTTAAGCTACATCCTTATTTATAAATAAACATTGTAAACCAGGCTTGAGTTGAAAATAAGCAAGACTTTATGGGGGATTTTCACACCATTTCCTTTCTCAATTTTCCATCTCGATTCTTCACACGTTGGGCATTTAGTTTCTTTCTCATTTGGGCCTTAAAAAATAGTGCAGTCATTTTTGCAAACAATAATTTTTATATAGTCTAGACCCAAGTCTCGAACTATTTTCTTCGCTCATAAAATGACTTCGGAATGTGGGCATCATTCGGAAGTAAGTTCTTAAAAAATTCAAGAAGTGAGTTAATGAATTTCTCACTCTATTTGTACATTGACTTTAGATGCAGTAACTCAATAATGAATGAAAATTCTGACATCTTTTCACAACCCGAATACAAATTTTATTGTGTATCTGATTCATCCCAAATCAAGCACATATATACCCTCTATACTTATGCATTTTAGCCCCCTCGGGTACTTTAATTCCTATAATTATGCTCGATAACCAGAAAACCTTCATTTTATATGTTAAAATGTTATTTTAGGTATTATTGTGATTTTATAGGTGTTACGGTGCTTAGTTTGAAGTTTGTTTTCATTCCAGTAAAGCTCCGTCGAGTATCGCACATTTAGGGGCAAATCAACCATTTCACACTTTAGGATTTTTACACAAAGTATTCACGAAAGTTGAGTCCCTCGGAATATGCTTCGCGTGGCCACTAAAGATGCACGAATCCAAGTCCTAACGAATATGGTACAGGCCTTTAAGCGGGGGAGAAATATAAGGAAACTCTCAATACAAACAATTAAGTAAATGACCATTGGGTTCTTGCCTCAAAAATCAGCAGGAGGTCTATGGCGATTGCGAAGGTCTTTGGACTACACACACATAAAGATCGGGTCTTGGGTTAACCAATATAGGCATCAACTTTTAGCAGTAAAAATTGCATGAGGTTTCTGCCACCACCGATCGATCGGCCCTGACCCCCGGTCGATCGGGTTTTCCAAGTTTTGCTTTTGCACGAATGTTGTGAGTTTTGGTAGCAGCAGCCGGTCGACCGGCTACCACGACCGCATTTAACCGATCATCCCTAATTTATCCTACGGCGCAAGCAGTACCAAATTCTCTATTTCTCGGTCGACCAGCCCTTACCGCAGTCGACCGGTCCTCTGTTTTGGCCGACTTTGTTATTTCCCCTTTTTCTATTTCTTTTTTCTTTATTTTTATTTTCCCACTTAGTATATATAGAAGCTTTGTTTTATTTGCTATATATTTTTTATTATATCTTCTTTTTTAGTTTGGAAGCTAGGGTTAGAGACTTTGGGGTTTCTTGTGGAGTAACCCCTATCCTCAATTTTCTTTGGGGTTTTTCATAGATTAATGTAAAAACTTTACTATTCATCTGCTTCCCTTTAATTTAAGCTTTGTACTCCTTTATTTTTCATGCTTTACAATTTATTTCCATGCCTAGATAAATTTTTGTACCCTATTTAATTTTTGTTTGCTTTTCTTAATTAGTTGTTTTAGCCTATTTTCATTATGTTTAGTAGTTAACTTAATTTAGGTTGTGGTTGATTGAACTCGTCTTGGTTTCAATGGGTTGCTTTGCTGTGGTGATGGAGTTTATGTATTTAATTCGATTGGGTTATCCTTGAATTTATGCCTAGGAGATTTAACGGGGTATATCATGTATACTCTGTGTTTACAACCTTACGTGCATAATTTTCGAGGTATTTGTTGACGCCAATATCATAGTAAGCCTTTATATGAATATAGGGGGTCACAACTCTAGATTTAATTACTTGACAAAATGAGATTCAATCTCAATAAATTTGTAGTCCCTGGTAACCATTTATAAGCATTAAACCGAGGTGAGGGATATTAGCCGCGATCTATAGTTTTTATTCCACTTTAATTAATCTTAGTTTAAATACCCATGCCTAGTTATTTTTTCTTTTTGTTAACAATTATCTTTTATTCTTTTATTGAGAACTATTGAACCAATATAATTCTAACAACTAGTCTCTGTGGATTTTCGATACCCTAACTGGCCGTTGTACTCTCATAAAAGAGTGTAGTCAATAGTCAAGGTTTTTGCAAAGTGGTGGGAGCCAAAAATAAACGGCCGACATAAGGTGACTCTTGCGTCGCGATTTCCCCCTACCTGTCAAAATGGCACCATTTTCGGGGACATTTTATTTTAGAATTTTATTGACTTAATATTTCCTACTCTTTTTCTTTCTGTTTGTATTTTTTGCTAACAATTTTTGTAGGACATCTACATTTGAGCACCAAGAAACGCTTGAATATTTCGACTGCACATCATTTTGTGGATTTTTGCCATCTCGAGCCTTCTTTGGGGTAAGCATGTCTTATTCCAATTTTTTTCGGTAATTGATATGATAATTCTCAAAATACCCCTACACCGATGACTTTTGGGCAATACTTACAAGCCCAAAAACTGAAACATCTAAAATGTCTTTGGGTGAGTATTACCAAAGTCAAGTTATGGATTACGGGATTTTTGAGAATGATTATTCGAATTTTGGGCCACAAGATCCTTATGATGAGAATGTTGAAACGATTTGTGATATCTTTCAAAATTCTTATGTTAATGATTTTGATTGTAGTTTCGATGATAGTTTTCAAAGTTCTCATTTGCAAGAATCTGTTCCTCAGCCCATGACTTTCGGTGAGGGCTTGCGCACTCTTGAAAAAGAAAATTTTGAAAACCGTTATCAAGAAGAAAATCATTATTGGGAGCATGAGTTAGATTTATTATTTGAATCCGACGACGATTTTTCTTCTGATACTTTTGAAGTCGAGGAATGTTTTGAACCAAATGAGATGTGGTGCCTACTTTGAAACAAACCATTCTTGACTTGGCCCATGGTATAATATATAATGAAAATGAGGAAGAAATGGACTTAGTATCCATTTGCAATGAATTGATTTCTTCTTTGGCCCCCAAGGAAGAATATTTCATTGGAAATTATCTTATTTCCTTCGAAACTCAATCTTCAAGCGAAGATGAGTCATCTTTTTAGTTTGAATTTCTTTCGTCCCCCTCTTTATTCTTTATTATCGAACTGATGCAATGTCCAATGAATCGGTTTTGAACTTTAAAACGTTTAACCTTTTCACCGATGAGGAGTACTTGCTCGAGTTGCTTTCCATGAAGTCATCTTTGCCTCCATGTGCGCCACCTCCCATTCCAATTGCAAAATATTTGGGAGAGAATTCTAATTTTTTTTCCCGTGTGTGCTTGTCACTCATTTTATCCAAATCCCCCATCATCCCTCCAAAAATTTTAATTGGTGATGGTTCATTTTTTCTGCCTTACACATGCCTTTCGTTGTTTGAATGAAATTCATATTTATCGTAAGTATGCGTGAAAGGGAGGGTCCCCCGTTGATCCTCCAAAGTCAAATCATATTTTGGGTGGACCCTAAAAAATTTCAACTTCTAGTGTATAGTTAGTTAGAAGTTAAAATTGTAGGTTGTAAATAGTTATTTTTTATTTTCTTTATTTTTATTTATTCTTACTTATTGTCTAGTGTAATTAGTTAAGTTTTTGTTATGCTTTGTACTAACATGTTTTGTAGAATCATTGGACTTGTAATTTCACGAGATCTCTCCATTTTAGGTAATAGCACTCTTTTCCTCTGTAACTTGGTTCTTAATTCACATTGAGGAAAATGTTAGGTTTTAACTTATGGGGTGTGGGATATTCTATCCATTCATTAGTTGTCTCTTTGATTTGATTATATGTTCTTTCCAAGCATGCTTTTTTTGTAAAAAAATTAAAATTTTCAAAAAGATTTTTTTTTCTTTTTTCTCCTTTGTTGGGCATTTTGCCTTTGTTTTCAATGATAACTCAATGATGCATGTTCTCGATTATAGAAGTTATCAGACTTTAGTCCTAAATTATTAATATTATAAATAACTTCACGAATTAAGCTTTAATCCCATGAGCACGTGCACTTTCTTGCTTTATTGATTTGGTTTAAGATTTTTATGACTCGGTAATCCTTTGTTGCGTTGTATATACTTACACCTAGTGAGCTTTGGGATTTTCTTCATTTGTGAGTGTTATACACTTATTTTTCCTCTTTGAAAGCGTTACACTCGTTGGTAATCTCATTATTCTTTCATTGATCATTCATCAATTGAGTTTATTTATGAAATGTGTTGCTTGAGCATGATTTTCGAAGTTTGTTTTGACTCGAGAATTGCATAAACTTTAGGAAATGATCATAGGCCATCTTTGTTATATCATCCATATTGACCTTGACCTCACCTTAAATGTTTTCCCTCATCAACCCCTTTGAGCCTTAATATATCCTTTCGTTTCATAATCCCAAATCTCATAAACAACTCCACATTAGAGTTATAAGCCATGTATATCACCTTATGTACCATTATTTGGAATAATACTTGGGATTGAATGATGTTCGCATTATGTGGTTGCAATTAAGCATGTGAGAGTGAGAAAGTTAAGAAGGAGAAGAAAAAGATAAAGTAGAAAATAAAAGAAAACAAAAGAAAAGGAGAGAAAAAAAAAAAGAGAAAGAGAAAGTTGTGTATGTTGTGTTCAATAAGCTTTGTTTACTCTCCCCATTGATATATTCAATGCTTGTTATGGAATCATATTCCAATTTTAAGTTTGCCCACATTTTCCATTATCCCAAGTGTGCATCTCCGAACACTTTGAATTTGTACATAATCCTTTCATTTCATAACCTTAACCCCAAACTTACATTACCGCCCTATAATTTTCCTATGTGATCCTAGGGTGAATTTAATTTAAAAGTTTAAATATTTGCTATAATCTGGGAAAATACATTTCGCCTCCTTTAATGATGGTATCTTTTATTGAGATTACATGCTTTTCATTTTATATTAAGCGTTATTCTTTAGTGACATGTGCACGACCCTGTTTCTATTTACATGTACTCTTTATGCCCGCATGTCCTGTGTATTACCTCCCATTTAATAGTGATTTCATTTGTTGAGTGTAATATCCAGTGAGGATTTATATGCACGCTTTAATGTTTATTATCCGATTTATATAAGTTTTTGCCAAATCATACTTTGCATGTGCTCGCTCCCCTCCCACATTTTAAGGTTTCAATTCTACGAAGTTGATTCAATAATGTTGATATTAAGGACTTTTGTGTGAATTCATTCACTTTGCTAATAACGTGTTTGAAATCTTTTTCGTTATTGTTGGGCTTGTTGCATGTGATTGGGCATACATTTTGAGGAAACTATATGATGTTTATGGGTTTAATCCCTGAAAATCATCACGAGACGAGACTCGTCCACTAGGGTAACCTAGGGGTTTAACTGCTTGTTACATATGATAAATGCAATCGTTCACCCGCGAAAGTGGCTTTTATATCTTTTGTATATATCTCCTGTCTTGTGGTTTTCTTATGGTTCTTATTTCTTTGAATTTGTTGATAAGTACTAGCAATCTGTGAATTAGTGGGTGTGAATAGTACTGAATCATGCACATATATACCCTCTATACTTATGCATTTTAGCCCCCTCGGGTACTTTAATTCCTATAATTATGCTCGATAACCAGACAACCTCCATTTTATATGTTAACATGCTATTTGAGGTATTATTGAGATTTTTTAGGCGTTACAGTGCTTAGTGTGAAGTTTGGTCGCATTCTGATAAAGCTCCATCGACCATTGCACATTCAGGGGAAAATCAGTCATTTCACACTTTGGGATTTTTGCCCCAAAGTATTCACGGAAGTTTAGGCCCTCAGAATATGCTTCATGTGGCCATGAATGGTGCACAAATTCGAGTCCTAACGAATATGGTATGGGCCTTTAGGTGAGGGAGAAATATAAGGAAACTCTCGATACAAATAATTAAATAAATGACCATTAGGTACTTGCCCCAAAAATCAGCGGCATGTCTATGGCGATTGCGTAGATCTTTGGGCTACACACACATAAAGTTCGGGTCTTGCGTTAACCAATAGAGACATCGAATTTTAGTAGCAAAAAGTGCATGAGGTTCCTTGACCCCCGGTCAACCGGGTCTTGGGTTAACCACCGACCGATCGGCCTTGACCCCCGGTCGACTGGGTTTTCCAAGTTTTACCTTCACACGGATGCAGTGAGTTTTGGTAGAACCAGTTGGTCGATCGGCCACCACTACTGTGATCGATCGGTCATCCCGAATTCGGCCTACGATGAAAGCATTACCTGATTCTCTATTTCCCTATCGATCGGCACTTATCGCGGTCGACCGGTCCTCTATTTTAGCCGACTTTGTTGTTTCCCGTTTTTCTATTTCTTTTTGCTTTATTTTTGTTTTCTCACTTAGTATAAATAGAAGCTTTGTTTTATTTGTGATATATCTTTTATTATCTCTTCTTTTTTTAGTTTGGAACCTAGGGTTAGAGACTTTGGTTTTTTTGTGGAGTAACCCCTCTCCTCCAATTTCTTTGGGGTTTTCACCATTTAATGTAAGAGATTTATTATTCATTTTCTTCCCTTTAATTTAAGCTTCGTACTCCTTTATTTTTGTGGGGACCAATTTTATTCTTATCCCACAAAAATGGTCGGACTGGCCTAATAAATTTAAAGATCTTCCCGACCTCATATCATGGAAATAACCTACGAGTATGTGCAGTCCACACCGCCCCAAAACCAAGCCAATCCCCGATAATCTCATGGAGATATTCTAGGGATTCATGGATCATCATGGTCATCGTGGAGTTACTTGAACAACTGAGATTCTACATCTATAAATTGTAATCCCCGGTTGGGGCATAGGGGCATGTAACCAAGCATATTGAGAGATACTTAATAAATAGTAGACCTCTGCATGGACATAGGCAAGTTGTCGAACCACGTACATAGTTATGTTGTGTGTGTGATTATCTTCTTTCGTGCTTGATTGTGATTTTTCTTCATAAAATCTTAATTATGATATTTTTGATACCACAACTGGCCGTCTATGGGAACGACTGCTATTCCTACGAAAACTCTCACTAATTGAAAGCTCCCAATGTCTCACCACAGTAGTAACATCCCTCAGGCCAGTGACGTTCAGGACAAACCTGCCCCTCCCAGGACGAGGTCTGAAATTCGCCAATCAAATCCAAGGCTTCTCCAGCAAAGGCATCCCTTTGAAGAGATTCACGGACCACTAAGATCCACACAAATTTCTAGGTTGGTCGATGCCTATGAGGCCAGATTTCGAGAGCAAGAAGAAGCCACTCGTTGTTAAGAATAGGAGAATGCTCGCTAAAAAAGACGACTAGAAAGAATGGAGAGGGATCTCCACAGAAATACAAGACGACGCTATGATTAGACTCTTAGTCCTCAAGTCAGTGATTCTCACAACCGAGGAAGGAGCCTTAGGCGCAATTAAGGGAGAGTTGAGAGGAAATGGTTAAAGGATGGTCAATCATGACAACTACAGCCAACTCGACGTCGTGGGAGTCCTGATCGACAAAATGATGAAATTTGGAGTTTTATCCGTAGGGAGATGGATCAGCACCCAACCCACTGAAGGTCCAGATCTATAATAGATCTATCTAGATGAATTCCCCTTTATCAAGGGAAATATAATAAGAGGACCCCCCAAAAAAATTCACAATCCCTAGATTTAAGATCTATGATGGTAAAACTGACCCTATCAATCATGTTCGGTAGTACAGGCAGGCCATGACCTTATGGAACCATAAGGACGTGTTGATGTGTTGCATCTTCCCTTTCAGCTTGCACGACATGGCCTAGAAATAATTCGAGAGGCTACCACATAGGTCTATCAAGAGATTTAAGGCTCTGGCTGAATTATTTACAACATGCTTTATAACCAGCAGCTCCCACCCCAAGCGGATGGATGCACTTCTCACAATGAAGAAAAAGCCACAAGAGAACCTCAGAGAGAATTACAAGATGTACTGGTAGATTTTTAATGAGATTGAGGATTGCTCAGAACAGGTTACCGTAGCGTCCTTCAATATCGGTTTGTCAAATACCTCTTTACTGCACCAATCCCTAACTAAGATTAAGGCTAATTCCATCGATGACCTAATGGCCCGTATTGAAAAATACGCCAAAGTCGAAGATGTAATCCATATTAATGCAAGGGATAATGGTCGTACGAAGAGGAACAAAGGGACAGAGTTGAATTATTCCAAGAAGAAAGGAAATAAAAAAGGGGGCAGGAATGGCTCAAAAAATGGCAACAAGAAAGTTTTGTAGGATGTTAACACAATTTTTAAGGAACTGAAATATAAAATCCTCGTTAAGATCAAGCAAGAGCCATTAGTCAAATGGCCGAAGAAGATGGGAGGAGATCCAACGAAGCGCAATAATGCACTGAGGTGCGCATTCCACAAAGAAGGCAGTCACAGGACCGAACATTACAAATCACTCAAATATCATCTCGAGGAGTTGGCTTAGGCTGGTTATCTCAATGAGTTCATAGATAAGAAGGCAGATAAAATCGTAGCCAATGGTGACAGAATCCAGACTACGTCCTTGAGGACGAGATAGGCCATGAGTTCGAAGTAATTCATGGGGCATCAAACCTCAAGCAAGTATAAAGAAACACTGCTCGGATGGAAGTTAAAAAGCTTACTCCGTTATGAATGCCTTTCAAATAGAGCTCGCCAAGACACAGTCCGGGAAGTGTTAGCTACTAGAATATGTCGACTACAGCAAACACATTGTGTTTACTGAAGATGACTTAGTTGGAGTTAGAACCCCTCATCATGAAGAATTGGCCATCACACTCAAGATAGCTAATTGGGACATCTAAAGGTTGCTCGTTAACCAAGGTAGATCTTCCGAAGTGATGTACCTAGACTTATTCCACAAATTAAAGTTGAATATCGCCAACCTCAAAAAGTCCACCATTTCGCTAGTCGACTTTGTAATAAAGATAAACATGCCACTGGGAAAGATAGTCCTACCTGTCAGGGCAAGAAGTATTTCGAAGATGATTGAGTTTTTGGTAGTGGATATTGAATCTCCCTACCAAGCCATTCTGGGCAGGGGTTGGATCCATTCCATGAAGGTCGTTCCATCCTCATATCATCATAAACTCAAGTGCATAACAGATCGAGGGGTGGTCAAGATCCGTAACGACCAAGCTTTAGCTAGAAAGTGCTTTATCGCAGCTATCCACCCCAAGCACGAGAAGAAAAAAGATGAGAGGAAAGCCCAAGAAGTTATGTTGCCTTAAAAATAGCAATTACGGTACAGATGACCAGGGTGGAGGAAACCAGGGTCCACCCAGCAAATAGGGTCATCAAAGACCTGGAAGAAGTTGCAGCTGAAGTCAACTTATCTGAAAGGAGGTTTCTGATCGAAACCTCTCTCACTGACCAAGAAAATAAAGAGCTCACCACGTTCCTCTGGATAAATCTAGATGTTTTCACTTGGGAATCATACGAGCTGCCTGGGATAGATCCCACAATTGTATGCCATCGATTGCACGTCGACCCAGCTTTCAAACTAGTCACTCAAAAGGCTCTCCGAATAGCCCCAGAAAAGGCGAAGGCAGTAGAGAAAGAGATAGGAAAATTACTAGATGGAGTTTCCATTCAGGAAGTTTAATTTCCCAAATGGATATCTAACCCAGTCGTAGTACCCAAAAGTAACAAAAGCTGGAGAGTATGTATTGACTTTAGCGACCTTAACAAGGCCTCTTCGAAAGATAGTTTTCCTCTCCCAAAGATAGATCAGTTGGTCGACGCTACTGCGATGCATGAAAGAATTAGCTTTCTGGATGCTTACTCCGAATACCACCAGATCCCACTTTATGTGCCAGACCAAGATAAGACCTCCTTCATAATGCATATTGGGTTATATTATTAAATAGTCATACCGTTCGACCTCGAGAATGCACGAACGACTTATCACCGACTGGTCACTAGGATATTCAATAAACAAATGGGATAAATAATGGAGGTATACATCGACGACATGCTCGTCAAAAGTAAACTCAAGGGAGACTATCTCTTAGACCTAGTAGGAACATGTGAGATCCTCAGGAAATACCGAATGAAACTTAATGCTAGCAAGTGTTCGTTTAGTGTCCAGTCAGGAAAGTTCTTAGGATACTTGGTCAGTAAAAGAGGGATTAAATCAAACCCCGATTAGATCATCATCATCAAGAAAGTCCAACCCCCTAGATGGTTAGAGAAGTCTAGAACCTTACCGACATGCTTATCGCACTCAACCGCCATATCTCCAAAATTCAGAGAGTTATCGACCGTTCTTCCAACTTTTGAAGAAAGAGAAGGTGGAACGATGATTTCTCCAAAGCCCTAGAAGAACTCAAGTCCTACCTCAGCAAGCCACCCTTTCTAGTGATCCCAAGTGAAGGTGACCCTTTACACCTCTATCTTATCGTGTCTGACCACGCTATGAGCTCCGCCTTGGTATATGAAAAAGAAGGAGGCCAACACTCAATCTACTAAGCAAGCAAGACATTTTTGGATGCCGAACAACGTTATTTGCTTCTGCAGAAGCTCGCCTATGCCTTAGTGGTAGCCTCAAGGAAGCTGAAGCATTACTTTGAGGCTCATTTCATCATCGTGATCACTTCACATCCCCTCAAAGTTGTTCTAAGGAAAACTGATCTCTCCGGACGACTGTCAAAATAGTCGGTAGATCTTGGAAGATTTGATATCCACTTTCAACCAAGAACATCAATTAAGGGGCAAATTCTAGCAGATTTTATCATTGAGTTCACGGGAAATCAGTCAACTACCTAGTTGGAAATTGAGCAACTAGCAGAAGAGGAAGCAAAAACCTTCGACTGAACCCTTTACATTGACGGAGCCTCCAACTTCAAGGGGGCGGGAGTAGGAATTATATTGGTTACCCCAGAGAAGACTGTGCTCGAAAAAGGGATCAGGCTGGGATTTGAATCCTCCAACAACGAAGCAGAATATTAAGCGTTGAACGTCGGCCTGCGTAAAGGACAATTACTAGGGGCAATATGCCTTCGGGTATTTGGATATTCAAAGCTAGTGTCCAAGCAGATAAATGGAGACTTTACTGCTAAGAATGAACGGATAGAAACTTACCTCACTGTTTTAAAGGGACTTATGGCAAAGTTTGATATAGTTGATGTTCATCGGTTCCCCAGGGAGCAGAAGAGTCACACCGATGCCCTAGCAGCTCTAAGCTTCACCATTGTCTTTGATTTAAGGATAACCATTCAGATAGAATTCCTCACGCAACCAAGTAACAACCAGTCAGTCATAGAGTAAGTCCTCCACATAGAAAAGGCACCTAGTTGGATGGATTCCATCACAACTTATCTAAGGAGAGACACACTACCAGGCAACAAGATATCAACGTAACAGATAAAAGTCAAGGCTTCTCGCTTTCATTTATCTCCTGAAGGAAAGCTCTGCAGAAAGTCTTTCACTGGCCCTTACCTCCAGTGCGTTCACCCCGAAGATGTCGAGAAGGTTCTCAATGAACTTCATGAAGGCATTTGTGGGAGTCATGCAGGAGGAAGATTATTGGCTTTTTGCGCAATTAAGGAAGGATACTGATGTCTGTACATGCAGAAGGATGCTAGAATTTATGTTCGCAAGTGTGAAAAGTACCAAAAGCACTCCCCTATAGTCCATCAGCCTGCTAGAGACCTCAAGTCATTGACCAGCCCATGGTATTTTCCCAGTGGGGCTTGGATATTGTAGGGCCTCTCCCTACTACTACATCTGGAAATCACAAGTACCTGTTGATTGGAACTGACTATTTCACCAAATGGATAAAGGCAGATCCACTCACGAACATCCATGACTCCGATATAATGTGGTTCATATGAAAGAACATCATCACCTACTTTGGGACACTAAGGACGGTCATTATTGATCATAGCACGCCATTCAAAAGTATCTTCTTTCAAGGCTTTTACGACGAGCATAGCATCAAGCACCACCTTAGTTATATAGCATATCCTCATAGCAACGGGCAAGCTAAAGCTTCCAACAAGAAAAGGATCGATGGACTAAAAAAATGACGAGAAAAAACCAAAGGCGCCTGGGTAAACAAATTACCTCATGTCTTATGGGCTTATCGTACAACTCCCAGGAGAGCAACAAGAGAAACCCCCTCCGCGTTCGCCTATGGAATGAAGGCAGTCATCCCACTAGAAACTCAACATCATTAGTTTTTGTACTAATCATTCATACTATGGTCAGATCTATCAAGTAATTTTTTGGTCAAACATTGATGGCAAGAAATCAACAAATAATATTAATACATGTTTAGTCATTAAATGCTCAAGACATGAATAATCATCTATATCTCTCATTCATAATCATGTGATTACATTTACATCAAAAGACAAAGAAATACTTAAAGACCTACGATGACCCAGCACGACGAGCAAGGAAGTTCACAACTCGATCTCTTCGACCATCATCAACATGAGGAACTAAGTCTTCTTCAATGCCCTCTGGGCATGGCTCTAGAAGCTGCACAGGAATGGCATCTATTGGGATCCAACGGTCATCGCTTGAGAAAGAATTTCGCATAGCAGATGAGCAAACAGTCTGATATTTATACCATAGGGATAATTCCTTAAGAAATTTCAATTCCTTACGAACGTTCAGCCATCCCCAGGAAAAGGTTAGTTCTTCGGCCTCTCTCAGTCTTACTGGAGCATCTGTCCAACCTTGGTCATAACTAACAGCCCAAAATCCAGTCGATGACCTTTCAGAATAAATGTCTCAATCGTGTGACATCCTTTTGAAAACTAGTAGCAATCACATGAGCTCGTTGAACATCTTCATTTAGCTCGATAATCTCCCTCCAGGAAGGTTAATTGTCAGTTTGAGTAACTGCAGCAGACGATGAGGATCCTCGCAGCACCAAGGGAGGACCAGATAGAGTGTTTTCTCTGAGACGATCAATTTCTCTTCTTAGAGCATCATTTTCTCTTTGTAATAACTCCCCCACCTGGTTGATTTCATACACATCCAGGAGTTTTGCCTTCAATGCGTCCATCTCCTCCTGCACAAAGGCACCAATTCCCTCTATCTTTTTAAACCTATCCTTAAGCTTAGCGACTACCTCAGACTGATCTTTGTAATCCTAGTTTCTCTACCTCGGGGACTTACAAATCCTTAAAAAACTCAGTGTGCTTGAGCATTTTTGTTCGAACTAAGAATCTGGCCTAGACGAGAGTTAGCAGGAATATAATCATCTAAATCAATGAGCTAGAGCCGACCAAACAAGCAACAAGAATCAGTAATGAAATAAAAAGTTTGCTTTTCATTAAATCAAAAGGCACATTCTTTTACAAGTGAAGGAGAGAATAAAAAATAAAACAGATGAATAAAAATAATAGTTAACCCTAAATTCCTTGGAGGACTTAATTTGGTCAGACATGGAAGGCCCCTTCCTCTTGCCAACAACTTGGTTGACAGGAACCTCAACTTCACCAGCACCTGGGGTAGCTCCTCTAGATGGGATAATTACCCCCTTTAGTTTGACCAGTACAGCTCTAATGGTAGGAGTGATAGGCTTCATGACATCTTGAGCATCTGGTTGGGCAGAAGGAAACTCCTCAACGGTATTATGACGAGGATGATGCTAAGAGAAAAGGGGGAGTCAACAGCAACTCCAATAGTATTCAAGGCTTAATCCTAACCCTTTTTTGAAGCATGCTCACTGAAGATAAGTAATCTAGAGTTCTGAGTCATCATACGCTGCATCCCAACCTTCATTATATCTATTTTCTCAAACGATCGTTGCTTTTTCCTTTAGTTGATCCACTTCTGTGACCAACCCCTTATTTGCCTTTGCCACTAACAGCTTGTCTGCAGTCAAAGAATTATAAGCTTCATAGAGGTTGAACAGTTCCTTAGTAGATCCCTTTCCTTGTCAAAGGAAGCGTTCGCATCAACCAGATCCTTCTCAGAAGACTTCAGGGCTTCATCCAGTTCTGAGTTTCTCCTTGACAGCTCAGCTCGACCACGAAGCAACACAGTATAGTCAGACATAAACTATAAAATAGAGAAAAATGGGATAAGCACGAGATGTTAGAGGAAAACATAAAACAGATAAGTATAGAGAAAGTAGTACTCAACAAAGCAATCCCTTGGGAAGACTTAAAGGCTAATTGGTCTCCCCCATGCTTGAGGAGCGCTCTTGATCAGCGGAGAGGACTGCTTTCCCCAGTAGTAAAGGGGCCAATTAAGGAGCAACATTCACCGAGGCCCCCTCAATAGCTACAAAAGAGGGCACTATCGAGGCCTTTGAGTCATGTGCCCTTTTTTTATTCTTTTTCTCTTTATCTCATTTTATCTCTCTCTCGTTTCTCCTCCACTTCTCTCTTCTTTATCTCCACCTCCTTCTCCTGAGCCACCACCTTGGAACTATCAATAGAGTTTCCATCCTTCTTCTTGAGTAACTTTATCCTGTTGGATAGCAGATCGTCATCATCATAATCCTGGATTAAGTTTTTTCTCCTCAGAGGGGAAATCTCTTCCTCACTGGACTCCCCTTCACTGGGCTCTTCCTTATCTCTCTCGCCTTTACCACTCCCTTCCTCACTGCCTTCTACCAGATCCTCCCCCGAGATGATTTATTCCTCGTCCTCTACCTTAATGGGTTCATAGGTACCACCAACTCCTTCTACTGGAACCTCTAGATGAAGGATTATATCTACTAGATAAGCAATAAAGCTAGAAGTAATATTTTTATATTCCATCAAGAATGCAGCAGACCGAGGATGCTCCCCTTTAGCAACAACATCTTTTATCCTCTAAGCTTTCAGAAGTTTAATAGCTCAGATTTCGCGAGGAGAAGGATATTGATTCTTGGCTTTGGCTGTAGAAAAAAGAGAAGAAAATGCAGAAGGAAAGTACACAGAAGCAGGCAAACAAATAATAAAGAAGAGATGGTAATAACGAACTATGTACTCCTCCCCAAAGGTGGGGATCTGAGGTCCCCTATACCTTATGACCCCTGATTGGGGAGGATATTGCCAATTTCTGGCAATAAAACCTTCAAACCAATAGTCTTTATAGGAATAAGTTAAGTTTACTACCAACACCCTATCAGGACTTCTTGCTTTGAGGTATAGAAGACCCCCATCGATGCGAGAGAAAGTATAATAATAACAGATTTCAGCTAACCCTAAGTTGGTACCATAGAGCTTATTTATTCTATGGACTCCATTTACAATCTTCCACACATTCGGAGAACATTGAGCAGGGACTACGTTGAAGTATTGGAAAAAATGTAAAAACAGAGGATTAGGAGGAAACGTTAAACCCCCTTATGAAACTAACGGAATATGGATCCAGTGACATTCTTCGAGGTTGCAAACATTTCTAGGGAATGACGTACACTCTATCTCTACCCAATTAGGAATATCATAACACTTCCTAAACTCAGGCAAATACTTATTATCAAGCATCGCCATGAGAAAAAACACAAAAAACCCTAGCTATAGTAGAAGATAGATGCACATAAGAAAGGAACTAGAAGAAGAAAGTTGAAACTTACGAGACAAAGAGGAGGCTTGGAAAGCTGAAGAAAGTCTTGATTTTGAAAAGCAAAAGTAAGGAATGAAGCCTGAGGACACAATATGCACAAAAATGAACAAATATAATGAACTGGCGATTAACTTTTTGATAAACTAGTTTTGAACACTCAAATGATGATTTACACTTCTCGAGAAAGATTTGGCTCTTCAATATCTTACAGAAAGATGAGTGCGCCCTCTTTATTTCAGTAAATTACGAGTATACCACTGACGGAGCTGCATCCTTAGCCACATATAAAATCTATTGGCCTAAGAAATGTCCCAAAGATTGGGGGGGGCAATTTTGGGGACCTATTTTATTCTTAGTACATAAGAATGGCCGGACTGGCCCAACAAATTTAAAGAGCTGTTCGACCTCATATCATGGAAATAAGCTACGAGCATGTGCAGTCCACCCCCCCCCCCCCCCCAAACCAAGTAAATCTCCTATAATCTCATGGAGATATTTAAGGGATTCATGGATCATCATGGGCATCATGGAGTCACTTGAACAACTGAGATTCTACATCTATAAATTGTAACCCTTGGCCCAGGGCATGTAACCAAGAATATTGAGAGATACTTAATAACATAGTGGACCTCTGTGTGGATGTAGGCAGGTTGACAAACCACGTACATAGTTGTGTTGATTGTGTGATTATCTTCTTTATTGCTTGATTGTGATTGTTCTTCGTAAAACCTTAATTGTGATATTTTTCTATACCACAATTTTTCATGCTTTATTATTTATTTCCACGCCTAGATAAATTATTGTACCTTATTTGATTCTTGTTTGCTTCGGTTAATTGCTTGTTTTAGCTTATTTTCATTATGTTTAGTAGCTAACTTAATTTAAAACATGGTGGAATGAACTCACCATAGTTTCATTGGGTTGCTTTGCTTTGGTGATGGAGTTTATGTATTTAATTCGATTGGGTTATCCTTGCCTTTATGCCTAGGAGATTTAACGGGGTATAACAAATATGTTCCATGTTTACGACCTTGTGTGTGTAACTTCCAGGGTATTTGTTGACGCCAAAATCATAGTAGGCCTTTATTTGAATATAGGGGGTGACAACTCGAGATTTAATTACTTGTCGAAATGAGATTCAATCTTAGTAAATTCCTAGTCCCATTTAACCATTTATACGCATTAAACCGAGGTGAGGGATATTAGTCGCAACCTATAGTTTTTATTCCGCTTTCGTTAATCTTAGTTTAAATACCCATGCATAGTTATCTTTTTTAACAATTATCTTATACACCTGTTTGAGAAGTATTGAACAAATATAATTCTAACAACAAGTCTCTGTGGATTTTTTATGCCCGGGTTGGCTGTTGTACTCCCTTAAAAGAGTGTAGTCAATAGTCTAGGTTTTTGCATAGCGTTGGGAGCCGAAAATAAATGGTCGACGTAGGGTGACTATTGCATCGCGATTCCCCCTGCCTATCAGTATCCCTAGAAAATCTAGCACACTTTTCCCTGTCACACCCATTTCCTTGAGTGGAATCTTTATCAAATTCATTTCCTAGCATGTCATTGTTGTAGGATCGAGTAAACATATCATGAAACATTCCTTCCTTATCATCTTTATCAAAATCGTCTCTAGCATTATCTTCATTCCCCATACTATCATCATCTCCAACTTCAAATGCATGCTCATTGTAATCATGAGCATTGTCATTGGGTGATAACAATGGTTCCCCGTGATATATCCACCAAGTATAACTCAACACAATGCCATGTATAACCAAATGACTTTTAACATCTTAACGATTCCTCCAATAAAAGTTATTACATTTCTTGCATGGGAAGTTAGTATTACCATTTGTCTCAACATTTGTAAAGGCAAAATTAAAAAATTATTTAACACTGTATCGATACACACTACTAATTCTATTTCAATGATTCATTCAGCTCTTAACCATCCCAATGACCCTATATCACACAGTAAAAAACAAGTGGATCAATGAAAAACCAATGAACTTATAATTCAAATAGAAATTGCTATTATAGCTTATGCAATATAATGAACTTATAATTCAAATAAAGAACATCTCGAACATATGCTACAATAATCTCAAACAACAAAGTCCATCAATGATGCTTATACCAAAAAATTTATCACAAAGCATATAGTGAGAACTATGTTTCTTGATTGAACATGGTCTAAACCTACATCTCCAATTTTGAAGAAAAAAAATTAGTAAACCCACAAATATATATTTGATTGGATGAGTGAGGTCATACTTCACTATGAAACTTATTGTCTTAGACTTCGGGTTTAGTTGTTACTTTTATGTTAATACTTGATTCTTTTCATGTTATATTTCAAACTAAGGAAAAAAACTAAACGCTAATTAGCCTTACAATTTTCACTAGTTCCTTTAAGAAAATTAACTCGTAATGTTCTTATTATTTTCTTTTACTAAACTTGCCCATATAAATTAGGATATTTTCCTTTTGCCTCCAAACTTATGGGTGATCATGAATATACCCATTCACCACTATTAAGGACTACGTGCACTAGACTACAACACACAAACATGAATAATAATAAAAATTCTACAGTCACAGACTCGGAATTCATTGACTTACAATTCCACATGTCTAAATAACAACTAGGCAAAATAAAGGCACGTAGCGTATTACTTCACGTGTACCAACCATTCCATCGATCAACACCTACTCTGTGCCAAAAATTGTCCTAATGTTTTTTTAACCTTTATTATTGTCTAACGATGATTGAACTTATAGTTTGGGATAAGTATGTCAATGTATTTCTAAATAGCCTACTTAGTTTAGTTTGGACATAAAATTTATCAACCATTGAGTATGCTCTGCCATTTATTTTGAAGAGCAAATTACCTTACTTGTTTGAACCTATAAAATTGGACTATAGGAATGTATTAGGTTAAAACCTATATACCATTTAATTTATATTTTTATTGTTATTTGCAATTTGTTCATCTTTAGCGTTATTCCTTTACACGCATATCACTTAATCAGTATGGAAATTAATGTAGTTTATCAGTATTATGAAATTGAAAGTCAATTGCAAATTATTTTTTATTATTTCACTTGTTTTTAGCTTATTTATTCATTTTGTGAGCCTTATATAATTTCTTTATAAAGTTTATATTTTTAAATTAATTCTTTTTTCTTTATGGTGTTTTTTAGGGGTAAAATGTGAGTATATTAATTAATAAACATGATACAATTTGAAGCATAAGCACCGACATACCGACACCAGTTTACCGATCAGACCAACCCAACACAATTTGAGATTAGTTAAGCAATATGGGGAAACAATTAAAGACTTACTGGACGAATGTGAATCTATGATGAGATCAAAGAAGAGATAGATTAAGAAGAAGAAAAAACATACCCCTCACGGGTCTGCTGACTTGAAAAAGAGATATGCAATTCCTCACGCACCTCCTCACACACCTCACGGCTCCATGATTGAGATTACATTTTAGCAAATTGCAATCAAATGATATTTCAGATCAATTAATCAATAAAAAATGATAAAAATATGTTTATATGTATGTGTGTGTGTGTGTGTGTGTATTAATATATACAAAATATTTCAAATCAGATGCTCCGTTATTGAGATTGGATGTAGAGGTTTATAAAAGATCGATGGTTTATATGTTTATATGTATATAAAGCTTGATCATACCGAAGAGGTTTATATAAGATCGAGGGTTTATATATTTATATGTATATAAAGCTTGAGCATACCACAATGTTTTGGCGGGCTGAACCCAAACAAAGATGAGATTTTTGAGAGATGAACCCAAGCAGTGGAACTGATTTTGGGGGATGAAGGGGAGATGAATGGTTTGGGGGAATTATTTTTGAGAGAAGATGGGTGGAAGATAAATGGGGAAAATTATGAGTATTTTTTGGGGGAATGAATCATCTGAATGTTTTTTGTGTTTAGTAGAAATTAATTTTTGGGGGGTAAATTGTGTGTATATTATAAGTTTTTTTGTGATTAACTAATATATTTGATTTAATGAACCTGGATTAGTGGAACACATTTTAAATTTTCAACTAATTAGAATTTTGTGTTCCCGCTAAGTGTTTAATTTTTCCCACCTTGTATTTAGTGGAAAAATTAATGGAGATTTTAATTTGTTGTCATAAATAAATTATCTTTTAGTGGCAAACATAAATTTTGCCACAAAGTGTACATTTTAGTGGAAATAAATGATTAGCCACTAATAATATCGCCACGAATTGAGATTTTTCTTGCCATGGATTTATACCTGGTGCGTTATTCCGACGGTGCATACGATCGATCGAGATTTATGTGATTGTTTAAATTTGGCGTTCCGCATATTTTTCATATGGCCGAGACGAAGGTGCGTATGTCGGTATTGTGTTGTTTAATTAATAAGAAAAATTAATTAATGAAAGGAATTGAGATAATGCAAATATATTGTAAGGATTTGAGTCAATGTACTGCATGTTTACGAGATGGCCAAGAGGGAAGGGCGCATGTTGGTTACGTGTTGTTCAACTAATGCGAACAATTAATTCGTGGTATGAATTTAGATAATTCTTTTACATTGTGAGGCTACGTTTTATGGGATGAGTCGTTTATTGAATTATATAAACTGTCAATTTATCATCAACTCATATAATGTAGCTCAGTTACTTGCTAGGGCTTTAGCTCATTTCTTATATGTGGATCTTGGGTTTTAGGACTAGACCTCCCGTGAGGCTTTCTTGTTCTAGTGAGCCCTTGTTATTTCTTTATCTATTTAGGTTTTTATGCTTAAAGGCATTATGGGTCTCCTTCTTTCTATCATAGTTAGTTTGTACTTTTACATTTTCATTTAATTTATTTGAGACATTCTAGCTTGTATTATTCAATGAGTTTTGGAGGACTGTATTGAGACTATATATGTTGGGTTACTTTGTTATTTGTCGTATGGACTTTTTTTATGAGTTTTACATTGGAGGATCTTGATATCGTTTCAAAATTTATTGCGTATTCTTTCTTTCGTTCTCTCCATGTTGAGAATTATATTGTGTTGTTTTAAAATTTTTGTATAATTTTATATTTAGACTTGATCAGCCTATATGTTTAATTACATGGGGTATCACACCGACTACCACCACTATAAAGCCTCTACTAACTTGAAGCTGACCAATATTTGCTTTAAGAACTCCATGCACTTTATCATCTACAAGTGCCTCTGGATGCCCTTCCTCTACCAATGCGCAACAAGAATATATGAAGTCCCGGTGTAAATAAGTGCGCTACAACGAAATAATGCGACTACACAAATAAATCAAATTTTAATTAACCCAAATTTTAGTTAAATCCTAACACATGCGTCTAGGTGATTTGATAACATAAAATCAATAAGCATGGAAAGGAAACCAATATTAGGAAGAATCCCCGAAGGGCAAAACCTTTTATTTTATTATAATTGTAAATCAATACTTACACAGTTATAACGAAATATATTTTTGACACACAAATACCCGCAGGTGTCGATCAGTTTCATCAGCAATAGATCCATGCGCAGCGAACCTATAAGAACCGCAGTCCTATCTTCAGCCCAGGAATACTGCAGCACTCCCTAATGACACGTAGTCAATCAGCCCAGTACCTCCCTCAAGTGGTACCTAGATCAGCAGTAGGTTACCCTCCCTACAAGAGCAAACTTGAACAATATGTATGTTTTTGGGTTCCAAAATAATTCACTACAGCATATGGGATTTTTGTGAATTGTAAAACAAATAAGAAGCCAAAAGTGTTCTGCTGATTTAGCTATCTTTGGAGAATGAAAAAAGAGAAAGACTTCTTATGAAAAACGGAGTTGAAGAGTCCTTTAAAAAGAAGACTTAAGGCTACGGGTCCCTCAAATGAGATAGCATGTTGTTTGAACGAGATGCAAGGTCGTTTGAACGACAGCTTGCACTTCGCGCGACATATCATGTCGTTTGAACGACATACGATGTCGTTCGAACGAGATGGTTAAACTTCAACATTTTTCTTTTTCTTTTTCTCATTTAAATGCACCGCCTCAAAAAGTCTGAAAATTATATTTTTGACTAAAAACATTTAAAGCTCCACTCCAACACTTAGAAAATATTTTGTGAAAAATATCCAAATATCCTAAGTGAATGATTATGGAATAAAACATAATATTTACCAAATTTGTCTTGCAGAAGCTTCTTTGATGAAGAACTTTGATATTCAGATCCGTCTTGATGCGTGAATGATCTTTAATAACTCTGCGACGGTTGTAACGATATACGACATACTCTAATGTAAACAGGACTTATAAAATATGTTCTTACAAACGTCCCCTTATGTCTATGCCGGTACAAAATAAAAACAATTCAAATTATCAAGTCTAAATGCCTATACAATTCTAATACTCTCCCATGAACCCAAAAGTGAAAAGGTACTCAAAATGCAAGTCTTCAAATATTTTTCATAAATCTTCATCAATATTCAATTATCAAAGCTTTTCTCATCAGGGTGTACAATCCAATAATCTTCAACTTTGTACCTACACACATAAGACAAAGAAAATACCTTCGTGATGCATCAAGTTTGAAATGATATGAGAATAGATCAATCAAGATAATCAAATCTCCCCAATAATACAAACTCCCCCTCGTTCTCCCCCTTTTTATTTGTCCGAAATAGACAAGTCAAAGAATAAACAATCAAAATATGGAATGTCATGACAAACAACACAAATATGGTTCAAACTATGCGCATGCAGAGTAAATACTCAAAAGATCCACAAAATATTTTTTGATTTTTCATTTTTTTCAAAATAAAAACAATTTACAAAAATCACACCATGAATAACATTAAGACGACCAAATCATCGATATGGAATGAATGGGTGTGAACATATTCAATAGGTAATAAAACTCAATCAAGCATATGTGCACGATGCATAAGTGTACTCCTATCGAATGAACATAAAAAATATCCTTAGGTTTAAAATTGTTGAATTTAGATGATATTGACTCAATCAAATCAACAAATCAAAGCCTAAGTGATTTTCACACCAATAACGTCCAAAACAATTTAGTGTCGTTTCGAGAATTTTTCAAAGGACGTGCAAACCCATTGATTACTTTCCAACCAAACTCCCCCATATATAATAAAGCAATTCTTATTCTAATGAGGTACTAAATTCTCAACTTAGATAAAACCTATTGGCCCAAATTTTGGCATATTTCATCTTTTTATTGCCTTAATTTTTTGTGCAGGATCTTTTCAAACGGTGACTTTCACGCAGAGTCAATTTTACACTTTCGTAGCCCTTTTCCATGTCGCTCATCTCACAGGCAATGGTTTTTACATGCACTACTTTTATCACTCTCGTATTATTTCACTTGGTTCGTTTTAAGGACATGATTGAGATGAAAACACTCGACCAACATGTGATAGACAAGTACAATAGTCAACCAAATCCGTGCATGTGTGCATTAAAGGAAATAATGAGTCAAACACGTAGGAAGTATCAACTAATAACATCTCAATGACTCCAAACATTATAAAGCACATGGATGACATGATATATTGTCTCAAAACACTATCAAATAGTTATCAGGATATGTAATGATGTTGTGACTCGGTTATCCTAAATTTCCATTCATATATGGTGTAAAACAAAATACAGAACTCTTCTTGGATTTTTCAATTTTTCCAAAAAATGAAAATGTTTTTGTATTTTTCCAAAAAACATAAATATAAACATGGTACACACTAGCAATAGGAATAATATCGATATGAGATTCATCCATTGCTAGCAAATAGTAATCACACAAATGAATCAATAATCAAGGCAGGTGTGATTAAACAAACAATGCAGCATAAGAAATAAAGCATGAATACTAAGAATGACTACATATAAACTGTCAGAAGCAACCCAGCGATATCAAATAATGTCACCAAAGAACACAGGGTATTGCAAATAGAGTGGTCAAAATCAACTAGGTTGCTCGAACGAGACTGCCTATCGTTCAAATGATATAGCATCTCGCGAGAAGTGCTTCCCGCGAGACCATAAATCGCTCGAACGAAAACCTATCTCGTTTGAACGAGAAAACCAATTTTCACAGATTCCCCAGAATGTTAAACAGTGTTGCCCAGTGAAAAAAATTCTAGAAAAGAGTACCTGAAAGGTGCTGACAGATCCAAGATAGTGCTAAAACAGTAGTTGAAACAATGCAAACTTACAACAAAGTGAATCATAAACCACTAGCATATGACAAATAACAAACACAATCAACCAAACGATCTCACATGGGGTGAATCACGTGCAAGCAAACGAGAGTCGTGAACAATTAGACCATAAGCCTCTAAATCCAATTTTCTAACCCAAACAGATTTGTAAGGACAAATGGGAGTTTGAGGAATTGAATTTATTCTTTTATTAACCTTCCTAGGTCCTTTTAAAAGTTTTTAATAGAAACACCTAAGATGACCTTACTTACCACAATGTGTGCGAGTGTAAACCGGGCGGTGAATGTTACCTAAAGGCGTCCCTCTCCTCAAATTCCTAGGTGGCTCTCTCCTTAAATTCCTAGGTGCCTCTCGCACGATGTTCCTAGGTGGCTCTCGCTTGACAACCCTCGGTTTCTCTCTCTTAACAATCCTTGGAGGCTCTCTCACAACAACCCTAAGAGTCTCTCTCACACATGTGGATTTGGCTTTGGGAATTGGTGCAAAACTCTCATCGAAGCCTATACCACCCTATCCTCCTTAATTTGGACAGTCCCTAAAATTTTATCTAGCTTTTTGGACCGAGACTCCAAATCAAATTTTACCTTGCTTGATTCTCTCAAGCTAACATATCCTTGACTCGAGTAAACGTCTAGAATCCTCAAACTCTAAAAGTTTCTTTTTCATAGCCTCCATCACCCCTCTTAAGACTATCTCTCTCTCCCTTAATTTACTCAAGATTCTATCTCAAAATTTTCTCACGTGCCCTAAGATCTTCAACTAAAACATCATTATCTTTTACGGCACGTTCTCTCAATTGAGCCTTTAAATTTAAATTTTCTATTTGTATTTTTAAAGCTTCAGCATAAAGTTCATTGAAAGCCGTTTGCAAGTTACACTCATCTACACTTCCATCCTCACTCTCATCACCCTCATTATCATCACTAATCACACGAGTGGAAAGCTCTCAACTAGAAGCATAAAAAACTTCTTCTTCCGAATCACTATCACTAAGGGAAGAAATATGAGATGTCAATTTTTTCAATTGCTTTCTTAAATTTGTGGGACACTCATCTATCGTGTGACCAACACCCTCAAAACGCAAACACCTCTCAGAATCATTTTAAACGGAAGATATAAAATAAGAGTTTGTGTGAGTTTCCAATAAGACTTTTCAAAAAATTGGCGTCGAAAATCACCAAAAACACCAACAGCCATTTTTAAGAAAAATCGAGTCAAACACAATTTTTCAAAAGACCAAGATCAAACGCGATAAATTAGCGTAACCCGCTTTGATACCAATTTTCAAATAAGTGCGTTACAGCGGAATAATGCGACTACACAAATAAATCCAATTTTAATTAACCCAAATTTTAGTTAAACCTTAGCATATGCATCTAGGTGATTGGATAACATAAAATCAATAGGCATGCATAAGAAACCAATATCAGGAAAAATCCCCGAAGGAAAAAACCTTTTATTTCATTATAATTGAAAATCATAACTTACACGGTTATAACGAAATAGATTTTTGACACACGAATACCCGTAGGTGTCGATCAGTTTCATCAGCAATAGATCCACGCGCAGCGAGCCTACAAGAACCGCAGCCTAACTTCAGCCCAGGAATACTGCAGCACTCCCTAATGACACCCAGTCAATCATCCCATTACCTCCCTTAAGTGGTACCTAAATCAGCAGTAGGTTAACCTCCCTACAAGAGCAAACTTGAACACGATGTATATTTTTAGGTTCCAAAAAAATTCACCACGGCATATGGGATTTTTGTGAATTGTAAAACAAATCAGAAGTCAAAAGTGTTCTGCTGATTTCGCAGTGTTTGCATAATGAAAAATGAGAAGACTTATTATGAAAAACGGAGTTGGAGAGTCCTTTAAATAGAAGACATAAGGCGTTAGGTCGCTCAAATAAGATAGCATGTCGTTTGAACGAGATGCAAGGTCGTTTGAACGACAGCTTGCACTTCGTGCGACATGACATATCATTTGAATGACATACGGTGTTGTTCGAACGAGATGGATAAACTTCAACATTTTTCTTTTTCTTTTTCTCGTTTAAACGCACTGCTTCAAAAACTCCAAAAATTATATTTTTGACTAAAAATATTTAAAGCTCTGCTCCAACACTTAGAAAATATTTTGTGAAAAATATCCTAATATCCTAAGTGAATGATTATGTAATAAAACATAATCTTTACCAAATTCATCTTGCAGAAGCTTCTTTGATGAAGAATTTAGATATTCGGATCCGTCATGATGCTTGAATAATTCTTCGACGGTTGTAACAGTATACTTCATACTCAAATGTAAATAAGACTTATAAAATATGTCCTTACACCTAGTAAACTCGGGTATGGTGCCTTTAGAAAAGTCCCTGCGCGCTCTCTCCCAATTATTAGTAGTATGCGGCTGAATAAGTACCACCACCTACGATTGTGGATATGACTGCCACTGTGGTGGTGGCTGGAATTGCTATAACATAGCAACCATCGCTATGGTGATTGATTGAGTAACAATAACAACTAAGATGCTACTTGTGGTGCTTATTGCGGTTGTGGTTGCTGCTCCTACTGAGCATCCCATCTACAACCTATCGATAATTTGCCATGTTCTACTATGCTTAATGTTTGCCACAAGCAAACAAAGTTCGTATTAGCTAACGATTCACGTATGAATACAATGAATCCTACCCACAGGGATCTAAAAAATCGAAGAACACAAGGCAAAACATATCGGGAATCCTAAGGAACCTAATACCTAGAACGTGAATGCTTTGATACCAACTGTAGCAACCCCTTATTTTTCATGTATTGTTTCGCTATTTCAATACGCCGAAGATAGGGTGCGTTAAACAATCTAAATCATTATGAGCATCACCGTAAAAAATAAATTAACTTAAAGTTAATTTAAATCCATCTAAACTATACAATAACTAAATGATAAATAAAAACAAAAATAAATACTCAATCATCCAAACAATAATACTGAAAGTAGTTTGAACTCCCATATATATGAACTGAATAAAAATATAACTGAGACACAAGGTCCATAAAATCTATAAATTAAATAAACGGACTACAGTATTAAAAAAAATAGCAACAAAAATTAAATTAAGTGGAGATGCAAGTCTGAATCTCCCCACCCCTGAGGATCCGGTCTATGATTGCCTCGAAAATAGTTTTATATGATTTGGGTTAGAGCCCTAAAGTTTCAATAAATATCTTCAATAGCAACAGTGATAATCACGCGACTCATTTACAATATACATGCCAATTCCGTTGACACTCACATGCAATAAATACCTCACCCCTTATCGTAAGTGAAATACTAATGCATGTCCCAACCCAAGGCATATACTATACTAAAAGCCTCTATCACTAGACTAATGCATAAGCACAAACTAATAATATGCAACCGAGATGTAACTAACTACACGTGTTAATAATACAACCCTATATATCACCACGTAATGCCACCCACAAAGTGAGATACACTCGATCTCATAATAATAACATATAAATGTGACACATGGTTCATTTTAATTAAGCGTCCATCCCTAGACTAAAATATCTCTTTCAATAATATTATTAACATCAAACGAAGGCAACTACCTTCGGGGACCTTCTTGTGATTCTATCGATAAATCCGTAGGAGTTACTCACCTAATGGACTTAAACAAACACATAAATATAATAACATGGAGATCACTACGTAGTAACACCATCCGTTAGTCTGATACTCAAACTTGCTCGATGGATCGAGTCTATTCGCGTTCTTTTACGGCGAAACGGTGAACGTAGGATCAAATATAATGATCTCTACAGCGGCCACCGTTAACAACTATATGTGCGATACATGATCACAACCTTTAAAGCAACCCCAATCGATATATATATAAGGATGGTAGGGTTTATGATTGGGCATAAATATTGTATATTTATAACCTTAATTTCGGAACCTTTGTGAACCCGAGCGGTGCAATTGATATGGATTTAACTCGCAATTATGCTACTAACCTTAGTTGGCAAGTATTTTGTGTTTTGTGTTTCTCTTATGTGTTTTACAGGTAAATTATGCAAACGGTGCGAAAGAGAAATCGAAACAATGAAGGAAAGGCTACAAAAGTTAGGAAGGCAAGTTCAAGGGTATTTTTGTAATTTTGTATCCTGATCCCAAAGGTGGAGCCTATTGGGAAGTTTAATAGATCATAACAATGATAACATAGGAAGAAACGACACTTAAATCCGAGTTGCTGTGAAAGAGTTATGATCCCTTGAAGTTGAAGAAAAATCCTAGAAAGAAAAGAAGAAAGCCTGAAAATTTTCTAAGTGTGGAAATGAAGAAAAGAAGTCTCCAAACTAGCAAGATTTCTCGAACCACAGTGTGAACCGATTCGAGGTCGAACCGATTCGGTGTACCTGCAAACTGGTTCGAGGTGCTTGATGCGCAAAATTCCACTTGAAAGTTGATTGGTCCAAAGAGTACTATAATGTACAAACTCTTCTAAAACGTACATATATCATTGTATTGGCTTAGAAAACATAGTTTTGAATAGTTTTTGATAGAGAGACAAGTAGGAGAATAACCTAGGAACATATTTGGTGATTCAAGATTGATTATTTCCGATTTTGATCTTAAGTTTTAATTCAAGCTTTGTTCTCTCTATTATTGTTTTGCATGTTATTCTTCTTGCACGATTCAGTTTGTTTCTAATTTCATAATAATTCCTTGCATATTTCATTACACTTCCATCATGATTTCTTTCACATGCAACGTAGTTAATTCATGCACAGTTAGGTTTAACATATCTGGCTAGATTTTTTAGGGTTGGGATGCATGAACTCAACCTGATGTGATAGTAGCATGTGTATAAAGTTAATCCTCATAACTTAAGGATTTATTATGACCGTAATGCATAGCGAACGCAACCATTATAGATCTCTGGATCTCGGTTGCTCTAGGGTAACTGGGATGCTTTAGACTGCAAAGTGCGTGTAGCTATCGTGTTACCACTTTACTCGTCCTCTGATTACGTATAGTGCGGGCTTGAACCTCATATACGTAATGCTTGGGAGTATTAAAGTTTGGGTCTGATTAATCACTTAAATTTACGATTAGTTTTATACCACCAATACACTAGGGTTGAGGGATTCTATTCCCGGCCTGTTTTGTCTCATCATATAGTCCAAGTTTTAGTTCAATCATCATCCGTCTTTTAGGAAATTTAGAGTAATTGCATTCCATTCATTCCTGATTTCATTAATTAATCATTTTCAAAATTGCATCTAGTTGTAGTTGTTTCACCATTCAAATTATCTTTTCGTTCTTCTTAGAGTTGAAGTTAGGTTAACCGTCTAGGTTAATCGTCTGTCCTTCTGTCGTCACGATTTTCTCGTTTTATTTTCCTGTGGAGATGATCCCGACTTACTGGATTTATTACTAACGGGACAAGCTTGCACTTGAGCCTAGAGAGTACGCACTTTAGAGAAACATTCTTAGTCGCGTCAAGTTTTTGATGCCGTTGCGTGGGACTTAGGTAGACGTAGGTAAGATTCCGTTAATCTAAAACTTCAACAAAAAAAAATTCAAAAATCATAAAAAGATACTTCATCTCTCAAAAGCATGTTAACGCAAAATCCTGAACTCACTCTAACTCCCAAAAATACTCCAACCAGCATTCACGAAAACTCGATAGTTGAGTACGAACCCGATATCCCTCACACTCCAAACGTTCCACAATTTTGGGTTCCACCTCCCACACCTCAACACTAAATTGCAAGTAACACTCCGACATCCCTCTTAGGACACACCACAGAGCACGCTCCGAGCATACCAAGTGAGGATATAGAGTCATCAAGTGAGAGAGCCATGTCACAACACGGTAGTGTAGCCACAGGTGAGGAAAAGGTCCCGTACCGCCCTTTGAGAGAAATCTTATATCCCTAGCGGATAGTCACTCCGGGATGCATTTTACTCCCGTATAATGCAGGGCAATTTTGCTTTAGGAATGGAATGATTCAGATACTTCTCAACTACCATGGAATGGATTCAGAAAATTCATATCTCCACATCCGAGAATTTGAGGAGGCGTGAGAAACCCTCCGTGATCAAACTTGCACAAAAGATGTGATACGCCTCAAACTCTTCACGTTCTCGCTAAAGGATAAGGCTAAGACCTGACTATGATCTTTACCTCCAAACTCGATTACATCATGGAACGACTTACAATCTAAATTCCTTAAGAAATTCTTTCCTACAGATCAAATGAACTCCATCAAGGCTCAAATTCAAACCTTTCGACAATCTGAAAATGAGTCGTTCGATCAATGTTATGAGCATATTAATGAGTTAATCACGTCATGGCCTCGTCATGGATTTGATAAATTGCAAATCATTTCATTCCTCCATAATGGGCTGAATATAAATTCCAAACAACTCGTTGAAACCATGTGTGATGGTCCCTTTGTCGACCTAGACGCCAACGATACTGAGTTTCACCTGAGGTATGTCACCGAGACTATGCAAGCATGGGATACATCTGACCCTAGTGCTCATAATCGAACGTGCTAAGCGACCACCACTCCATCGACGGCTGGCCTATTTCACGTAGAAAAGGATACTATGATGGCTAGTCGACTCGATTTACTTAAGACAAGAATGCAATAAGTACTTGAGATACGTGCAAGAGGACCAGCTGGCTCCATCTCGAACCCCATTGAGAGGGTGTATGCTATTTGTGAGGCGGGACATTCAACAGAGGAATCCCCGATGATACCCGCCTACAAAATTATGCTTTAAGAGTAAGTGAGTGGTGTAAGAGGATTTAAGGGTAATTTCGATGCGCCGTACGAGAATTCTTACAACCCTTCATGGAGAAACCATCCTGGTTTTAGCTATGGGCAACAAAATGCTGCGATGAATCTGAAGAGATGCGCATGTGTTCAAATTAAGAAATTATATAATTAAACTCAGTTTAACCTAATTAAACCCTAAACATGCAACTAGGTGTGATTGAATAATATGTAAAACATGCTAGTATGATCAAACACACACAATTGAGGAAAAATCACCCAAAGGGGCAAAACCATTTATTTTCATTATAATATTGTAACATACAAATTCTCATATTACAATGAAAATACAGTGACACAGAATTACCCGCAGGCGTCGGATCTGTAGTTGGCGGATGGAAGTTTCCCTTTCCAGGAGGGAAGCAATGAAGAAGAAGGTCGGTCTTCTCCACAAGGGCATGAACAAACAAAAGTGTATTCTTGGGTTGCAAAGTGATTCACACAGATATGGCAAGGTTGTGTGAATTAAACATGAGTTTGTGAACTCATAAAAATGAAGACTTAGATTATTGGGACTCTGAAAATCGTCTCTATAAGTCTTAGTAAACAAATTTGCGAAGTCGATTTATAAAAGAAAACCTGGGCCGAAAATAACTGAACACGATCTGCATGATTTTATCCCAGGCGGATCGGCCCGGTAAGGATGTGGATCGGTCCGAGGTCGGACCGGTTCGTTTTTGAAAGTGGTCTTTTCAGTTTGCATTCGATCCGGGGTCTACTGGTTCAAGAGCAAAGCGAATCGATCCAGGTAGAGGGCGGATCGGTCCGGGAGTGGATCGGTTCATTTTCCAAACAGGCGGACCAGTCCGGCTATCCAGAATTTTGATTCCTTCCTTGAATTCTTTGATATTCGGATCCGTTGATGATGATGAGATCTTGAATTTCTTCAACAATGTAACGGCTTATGACATATACATAAATACTGGATAAAATGTCCTTACAAATCTCCCCCTATGTCTATGCCGGTACAAACATAAAAATAAACATCCGAATTATCAAGTATAAAATTTCCTATACAAATCTACCCTTCCACAAACCCAAAACTGAAAAGGTACAAATGAATAAGATTTCATCGATTGTTCTTCAACACTTCAGGAATCTCAATACTTTTCTCATCAGGGTGTGCAAATCAAAGATCATAAAAGAAGTACCTACACACATGAGACAAATCAAAATACCAAGTGACATATCGAGTTTGAAATGAGATACACATAGATACCAAATTATGATGAACTCTTATCAAATCTCAAAAACTCAAATCAAAACTCCCCCACAATGATAATTCTTTCTCCCTCTTTTTATGATGTCCCCAAATAGACAAATAAGAAGAATTAATTAAGCAAGCAAAGCCGAGGTGACACAAGGAACAAACTACTATCTATGATTTTTCAAATTTTTGAAACACACAAAAATAACACCATGAACGAACACAAAACAACCAAGTCGATGATAGCGAAAATGAAGGGGTGTGATCAAATTCAATAGGAAAATCAATGCATACAAACATGGCATATGTGCACGATGAATATCGGATACTTATAATGAATGAGCTCAAATGCTTCCTTTGGTGTAAAACAAATGGAGATAAGATACATTGACTCAATCAAATCAACAAATCAAAGCTCACAGTGATTTCCACACCAATAACGTCCAAAACGATTTCATGCTTGTTCTGGACTTTCAAGAAAGTGCAAACCCGTTTTAAATTCTCCAACCAAACTCCCTCAGATTTATATTTGAATAGAGGTAATCTAAATTCTCAAACTTTGGATAATTGATGGTGAAACCCTAATGGCCCATAATTTGGCATATAATTCTTTTTATTGCCTTTAAATTTTTCGGGGCTCTTTTAACCTCTTTGGACCTCGGATAATAAAATTCCTCGATTTTTTAGGTCCTTTTTAACGGTGGCTTTTGCGCAAAGAATAGATAATTATCCTTCGCAGCCCCTCCCCGTTCATAATTAAACACACTGTCTCACCAAAACGGTTTTTACATGTATTCCAGTCTTGTCAAGTTTTATCGCATATTGTACGTTGTACAGACAGAATTGAGATGGAAACACTTAAGCCAATATGTGATAGACAAGTACAATAATCAAATATAGTCGTGCATGTGTGCAATAAAGGAGATAGGAGTCAAACATGTAGAAAGATATAACTAATCACATCTCAAAGACTCCAAAAATGTAAAGCACGTGGATGAAATGATGTAGCGTCTCAAATCTCTATCAAACAGTCACATGGATAAATGGAATGAAATTGTGACTTGGCTATCTTAAATGCTCATCCATAAATGGTGTAAATAAAAAATCTTTTTGGATTTTTTAAAATTTATTAAAAAAAAAACTTTTTGAGCTTTTCTAAAAATTTTATAAAAAGAAAATCTTTTTGGATTTTTCAAAATTTTATTAAAAATAAAATATTTTTGAGCTTTTCTTAAAATTTTTATAAAAAGAAAATCTTTCTGGATTTTTTTCAAAAAATAAAAAGGCAAAACAAAATAAACAAAACATATGATACAATCTAGCAATAGGCATCAGATGATATGAGAAAAATGCATCCTATGCTAGACACAGACCAATCCCTCAGTCAACTGTGCAAATCCCCAAAGACTTCCTAAGACTCTCAAATCTAAGGGCATCTAAAGGTTTCGTGAAAATATCGGCCAACTGACTGTCGGTGGGAACAAAACTCAGGGATACGACTTTCTCCTCAACTAACTGACGTATAAAGTGCTCGCGTATCCTGATGTGCTTTGTGCGTGAATGCTAGACTGGATTGCGGGATATGTATATCGTGCTCGTGTTATCACAGGAAATGATCATGGTGTCCTGTGAAATCCCATAATCCTCCAGCATCTGCTTCATCCATAAGAGTTGCGTGCAACAACTCCCAACGGCGATGTACTCAGCCTTCGCAGTGGACAAAGAGATGGAGTTTTGCTTCTTGCTCAACCATGAGACAAGAGCATAACCAAAATAGAAACACCCACTAGAAGTGCTCCTACAACCATCTACATCCCCGGCCTAATCGGCGTCCGAATAGGCAGACAAACGGTCATTGGTATCAAAGGAATACCAAATACCATATGAGAGAGTCCCACTCACGTATTTGATAATACATTTTAGAGCGAGTAAGTGTGACTCTTTCGGGGATGCCTGATATCGCGCACAGACTCCAACACTAAAGGCTATGTCGGAACGACTGGCAGTCAAGTAGAGAAGGCTACCTATCATACTTCGATACAAGGTTTGCTCTACGTCCTTGCCTGAAGTGTCCTTACTAAGCTTGATAAAAGTACTCATAGGTGTATGTGCATGCTTAGCGGAGTATAAACCAAATTTCTTCACTAGGTATCTAGCATACTTAGATTGGGAGATGAACATCCCATCCTCTAGCTGATGAACGTGGAGACCAAGGAAGAAAGTAAGTTCACCTACTATGCTCATCTCAAATTCACTTTTCATCTCCTCCACAAAGTGGTGAGCATGCTGGGAGCACGTGGATCCAAAGACTATGTCGTCCACATAGACCTGGGCAACCAAAATAGCACCGTCATCTCTCCTGACGAACAACATCATATCAACTCCCCCTCTCTTGAAGCCACGGGCTAAGAGATAGGAAGTAAGCCTTTAGTACCAAGCACGGGGTGCTTGCTTCAAACCATATAAGGCTTTCCTTAGATAATAAACATGCTCAGGGTGCTTAGGATCTTCAAACCCTTTTGGTTGTTCCACATAAACCTCCTCCTATAGAATTCCATTCAGGAAGGCACTCTTGGCATCCATATGATATAACTTAAAGTGCAGATGACATGCGATGGCGAGTAGTAAGCGGACGGACTCAAGCCTCGCAACAGGAGCAAATTTCTCCCCAAAGTCTACACCCTCTATCTGTGTGTAGCCTTGAGCGACCAACCTAGCCTTGTTTCTGATTATGGTACCATTTTCATCCATTTTATTCTTAAAAATCCACCGAGTACCTATCACATTAGTCTCACTAGGTCGGGAGACTAGTTCCCAGACATTATTCTTTTTAAATTGAAGCAACTCATCCTGTATAGCAGATATCCAATGTTCATCCTTGAGTGCTTCTTTGTGATTCTTGGGCTCGACTTTGGACGTGTAACAAAACTGGCTAACAACATTATCTAGCTGAGCACGAGTCTTGACCCCAAGAGTGGGATCACCTAAAATGGAGGTAGGGCCATGACTCTTGCGAACCCAAGAAGGTGTGTCCCCTAACACGGGAGTAGGGTCCACAAAGAGTGGGTGAGGGACAGGTAAATCACTGCCACACTGAAGGTTAGGATCAATAACCGTCGGAGGTTCGTCATCTTGCATGGTGACGTTTATTAATTCCATAACCTTAGAGCTCTTCAGGTTAAAAACTCGGTACACTCTACTATTCGATGAATAACCTAACAATATTCCCTCGTCGCTTCGGGAGACAAACTTTCCTAATTGCTCTCTATCCTGTAGGATGTAGCATTTACTCCCAAAAACACGGAAATCTGAAAGGTTGGATTTCTTGCCAGTCCATAATTCATAAGGCGTCTTAAGTGTGTGTGGACGTAGGTAAACCCTATTCACCGTGTGGCATGTAGTAGACACTGCCTCTGCCCAAAATCTCCTAGAAACATTACGACCTAGAAGCATAGATCTAGCCATTTCCTGGATCGTCCTATTCTTTCTCTCAATAATCCCATTTTGCTAAGGAGTCTTCACAGTAGAAAACTCATGTTTGATCCCTAGGCTATTACAGTAGAGATCTACGTTTTCTTCCTTAAACTCTGTGCCGTTGTCACTACGGATCCTATTAATAGTGACTCCGTGTTGATTTTGTAGGACACGGCACTAGGTTGTTAAAAACTCTACAGCATCGGATTTCTCCCTCAGAAAACCTACAATATAATATCTGGAGAAATCGTCGACCATCACGAGGATATACCTCTTACCACCCAAACTCTCAGTACGAGTAGGACCCACAAGATCCATATAAATCAGCTCAAGTAATTGGGAGGTGGTAATGGAATGCAGCTTCCTATGAGGGCTCCGAATTTGCTTTCTCAACTGACAGGGTCCACAAACTGTGGAAGTTAACTTTTCAAGAGATGGTAAGCCACCTACTAGGTCCCTTTTAGCTAATCGAGTTAAATCTCTAACGTTCACGTGACCTAGACATTGGTGCCACAGATCCATATGAGTGATCGTGGCGCTGTTGCAGATAAGTGAGGATGTGGGCTCAGTCCCATAGCAATTATCCTTTATCCTCACCCCTCGCACTAAAAGTTTTTTGGATTGATTGTAGACATTACACGCATCCCGGTCAAACTTTACTGCAAAGTCAGTGTCGCACAACTGGCTAATGCTGAGAAGGTTTACTTTCAACCCTTTGACGTACAAAACATTTTCTAGCTTAGGAAATCCTGGTAACTCAACAGTACCATGCCCTACAATGCTAGACTTACTCCCATCTCCAAAGGTGACTCTGCCATCCTGATAATCCTCAAGAGATGTAAAAAATGAGGCATCACCTATCATATGTCTGGAGCACCCACTGTCAAAATACCACTGTGAGGTATTATGTGCTTTGAGAGCGACATGAACAACAAAGGCCTTTTTATCTTTCTTAGGTACCCAAGAAGAGGTGACCTTTTGTTTACCTTTGTTGTTGTTGGTTTTAGCCGGAATGTGAGAAGCATTCACTGACGGCAAAGACATCCGTCGGAATTCCTTCATCAAACTCTGAGACGTGGCATCTAAAAATTCAACTCGCTCTCTCAGACTAGTAAAATCTTCAGTATGCTAAGGTGGAGCAGTAGTACGTCGTGTCTGACCCATACTATAGCAAAACTCCCTGAGGTGGCCTTTTCTTTTGCAGTAAGTACAGAAGAACATAGTCAAAGGCGGACCTTGGTTTGCTTTTCTTGGTCGAACTCTCCTTCGAAAGACTAGCCACAGTAAATTCAGGAACTGGTCTAGGTGCAATTTGGGAAGAGGAAGCACCATCATAACCAATTCCTTGCCTATCACCAAAACCTAAAGCGAGTCCGAGGAGCATCTTTTCCATTTTCCCAAATCTGTCCTCGATTTGTACCTTGACTTCCCGTGCTCTCTCCAGATCATGAGTAAGCTGGGCAACAAGGGCTTCAAGTATCTTTCGAGTATCCATGGAGGAATGAAGCTCACTCGAAATACTAGCCACTTGTTTAGTCAAGTCCCCTATCTCTTTATCAAAATAACTCTCTCTATATATAAATAAACTCTCTTTCACAACACAGGCAGACTCTCTCTATCTCAGGGTGGTGCAGGTGGAGGACTCTCTCTCTCTTGATTTTCTTAAATCTTCCTCTAAACCAGTGATTTTAAGAACTAACGCTTTGTTACGCTTTTTAGTTTTAAATGACTTAGAATATAACTCAACGTAGGCACGTTGAATATCACTCTCGCTCTCACTTGTGTCATCCTCCCCCTCACTCACATCGATCTCACTATCGAGGTGTCCCTGTGATGCATTATCCTCATCGTCGTGAGGAGAACTAGAAGTGCTCACATGACTAGCCATGAATGCGGTGAAGTTACACTCATGCGGTGACTAGTCTCCAGAATCCACCGACTCGACCTCACTATCGTCGCTAATGGTAGCATTTAGGACAGCTTTCCCTTTCTCTCTGTTCAGACGTGTGGAACACTCAAAGGCTCTATGGCCCTTACCGTCGCACTCAAAACACCTATCACTTTCTTTCTTAGGAGGATATTTAAAAACTTTTTCATTTTTCTTTTCAAACTTATTTTTCTCAAACTTCTTTTTATCTTTAAAATTACCATTTTTCTTAAATTTGAGAATTCTCTTGAAATTTTTAGCAAAAATAGCCATATCATCTAAGTCAAAATCACACTCAGAATCAGACAAATCAGTCTCTCTTTTTCTAGTTGACTCGCCCCTCTTTCTTACCGACCCCTCACTCTTTCTCTCTTGGACATTAAGTACGATTCCCTTTTCTTTAGGCTTGACTGTTTTAGGGAACATATAAATTTCATATGTTTGCAAGTCTCCTACAAGTTCCTCCAATTTTAGCGTATTTAAATTACCCATAGAATTTAGCACAGTGACTTTAGGGATAAAACGCTTAGGAAGGGAATGAAGAATATTTTTAATAACTCTAGCATTAGTAATATGCTCACCAAGATTAAAGCTAGTATTAACAATGTCAGATAGCCTAGCATAAAAATCATCAAAACATTCAGTTTCATGCATGGTGATGATTTCAAATTGAGTTGTTAAATTTTGGAATTTAGACTCTTTTACAGCCTTAGTTCCTTCATGGGTAAGTTGCAAAACATCCCATGCCTCTTTTGACGTGGTGCACGTCATGATGCGTCGGAACTCATCAGGAGTGATAGGTCCAGAAATAGCACTTAAACCCTTAGAGTTAAAACATGACCATTTAAATTCTTCTTCAGTCCAAGAAGTGACAGGTTTTAAATTGGTCACATTTTCAATAGTGACGGAGGGAGGTGTCCATCCTCTTTCAACTAGAATCCAAACACGTTCATCTATGGCCTTTAAAGTAGATCTCATGCGAGCTTTCCAATATGCATAGTTAGTCCCGTAAAAAACTGGCATTTTATTATATGATTTCTCCATTGAACACGCTCTTTTTCAAAAATCAATTTTTCAGAAAATTGATATCTTGGAAAAAATTTGCGAAAACTTAGGAATACGCGATAGATTAGCGTAACCTGCTCTGATACCAATTTCAAGAGATGCGCGTGCGTTCAAATTAAGAAATTATATAATTAAACTCAGTTTAACCCAATTAAACCATAAACAAGCAACTAGGTGTGATTGAATAAGATGTAAAACATGTTAGTATGATCAAACACACGCAATTGAGGAAAAATCCCCCAAAGGGGAAAAACCATTTATTTTCATTATAATATTGTAACATACAAATTCTCGGATTACAATGAAAATACAGTGATACAGAATTACCCGCAAGCGTCAGATCTGTAGTCGGCGGCTGCAAGTTTCCCTTTCCAGGAGGGCAGCAATGAAGAAGAAGGTCGGTTTTCTCCACAAGGGTATGAACAAACAAAAGTGTGTTCTTGGGTTGCAAAGTGATTCACACAGATATGGCAAGGTTGTGTGAATTAAACATGAGTTTGTGAACTCATAAAGATGAAGACTTAGAGTATTGGGACTCTAAAAATCGTCTCTATAAGTCTTAGTAAACAAATCCCCGAAAGTCGGTTTATAAAAGAAAACCTGGGCCGAAAATAACTGAACACGATCTGCACGATTTTATCCCAGGCGGATCGGTCCGGTAAGGATTCGGATCGGTCTGAGGTTGGACCGATTCGTTTTTGAAAGTGGTATTTTCGGCTTGCATTAGATCCGGGGTCTACTAGTTCAAGAGCAAGGCGGATCGATCCGGGTAGAGGCGGACCGGTTCATTTTCCAAACAAGCAGATCGGTTCGGCTGTCCAGAATTTTGATTCCTTCCTTGAATTCTTTGATATTCGGATCCGTTGATAATGATGAGATCTTGAATTTCTTCAACAATGTAATGGCTTATGACATATACATAAATAGTGGACAAAATGTCCTTACGGAATCCTAATTCACATGTTTCCCCTCCCCCACCATCACACTTTCAACAAGCACCTCACATGCAAGGACAATGTGCAAGCACCACCACCTCCAGGGCCACATATCACTCCACCGCGGAGAAGTCTCGAGGATACAATAAACCAATTTATTAATGCCTAGAATTCAATCACTGTTAGACATGAGCTCATGATCAACGATATAAATGTGACTATTTCAAAGATGCAATCATCGTTGAGTATCCAAGAGAAGGGCAAGTTTCCTGCCCAGGGCCAAAGACCTCCCCAAGGTCAAACTAGTGTTAGCACCACCTCTACAGAACATCAGGAGCAATGTCAAGCTGTGACCACTCTTCGTAGTGGTAGATTCGTTGATTTATCACCTCCTCCGCACGACGCAATCAAAGACAAGGAGATTTTGCCCGGCACGAAAGAGGCCGAAGATTTCCCCTTGAAAGAGTGATAAAGAAGACACTAGTGAGACTAAGGTATTAGTGAAACCACCCTTCCCATAAAGGAAACCCCCGTGATGAAGTGCTAGACGTGCTAAAGCAAGTAAAGGTAAATTTACGTTTCCTCGATGCCATCAATCACATTCCAGCTTATGTAAAAGTCATCAAGGACATGTTAGCAGTGAAGAAGAAGATGAAGGTAAAGAAAAACACATTTCTAGAACAGAACGTGAGCTCCATTCTACTTAATAATCTCCCGCCAAAATTCAAAAATCCCGATGCACCCACCATTTCCTGCATCATTGGAGAAAATAAAATTGAAAAATCCTTACTTGACTTGGGAGCAAGTGTCAATATTCTCCCTTACACCATCTATAGGCAACTCGATCTGGGCAACCTCAAGCCCACAAAGATCACTCTTCAATTGGCGGATCGAACCGTGAAGATCCCAAGAGGTATAGTTGAGGACGTGATCATCCAAGTTGACACTTTCTACTTTTCGGTAGATTTTGTCATTTGGGACGCGAAGCCCTCCTTCTCTTCGAGCAATCATGTTCCCATTATTCTCGAGCGCCCATTCTTACTTACGACTAACACAATAATTAATACTCGAAATGGGCAGATGCAGCTCACCTTTGGTAATATGACCTTAGAGACTAACATCTTCCATATAGCCCAACATACAGCGGAAGAAGATGATCTTCACGCGGTGAGCTTAATCGACAAGATCGTAGAGGAGTACTTTGAGGAAAAATATAGTGGAGATGCCCTAGGGACCTTCTTAGTGTAGAGCCACGAGAGTGAGGGGGAGTATACTTAATTCGAGAAGGAAGTTGAGGATTTGAGAGAGTTACTTGATGAGAGAGCGTCGGACGAGGACGCGAGAGATGTAAGTTGGGTTTCTCGATTCGAGGAGCTACCGCAGAGGGAGGCACGCATGCTTCCCTCCAGCGACAAATTTCCAACCCTTGAATATAAGAAACTTCCCTCCCATGTTAAATATGCATATTTAGGAAAGGACGAGACATTTTCTGTTGTTGTCTCCTCTAGCATAGACGAAGAGCAGGAGGGTAACATATTAGAGATTCTGTGGAAGCACCAAAGTGCTTTTGGTTAGTGTACTGCGGATTTGAAGAGGATAAGTCTTTTGATTTGCACTCACAAGATCCACCTCGAAGAGGATGTAAAGCCCTCTAGAGAAATGCAAAGAAGGCTAAACCCCAATATGCAAGAAGTGGTGAGAATCGAAATCATTAAGTTATTGGATGCCGGGATCATCTACCCAATATCGAATAGCAAGTGGGTGAGACCTATTCAAGTTTTCCCAAAGAAGTCGGTCATGACAGTGATTAAAATGCTAAGGGACATCTAGTTCCCCAACATATACCACCACGGGGTGGTGCGTTTGCATTGATTATCAAAAAATTAATGCCGGAACTAGGAAAGACCATTTCCCCTTGTCATTTATTGATCAGATGCTTGAGAGAGTAGCGGGCCACCCTTATTACTGCTTCCTTGATGGTTATTTCAAATATAACCAAATTGGGGTAGATTTACTTGATCAGGAGAAAACGAACTTCACTTGCCCCTTTGGTACGTTTGCTTATAAATGTATGCCATTCGACTTATGTAATGCATTCGCGAACTTTTAAAGGTGCATGTTGGGTCTATTTAGCGACATGATTGAGAGAGGACTTGAAGTGTTCATGGACGACTTTAGCATTTTTAGCACCTCTTTCGATTGTTGTCTAGAGAATCTGGAAAAAGTGCTTACCCGGTGTGTGGAGAAGAACTTAGTGCTAAATTGGGAGAAATGTCATTTTATGGTCACTGAGGGAATAGTTCTTGGCCACATAGTTTCATCCAAAGGGATTGAAGTTGATAGAGATAACATAGATGTCATAGAAGATCTACCCACACCAAAATTGCTCAAGGACGTGCGCTCCTTCTTGGGCCACGTGGGGTTTTATCGAAGGTTTATTAAGGACTTTAGCGCCATCGCTAGGCCCTTAAGTAACCTCCTTATAAAGGATACCCCATTCGAGTGGAATGAAGCATGCCAAAGTGCTTTTTAAAAATTGAAAAGCATGCTTATTTCCGCTCCCGTCATGCAAGCGCCGAATTGGTCCTTACCATTCGAGCTCATGTGTGATGCAAGTGATTTTTCAATAGGAGCTGTTTTGGGCCAACAGAAGGATAAAAAGTCTCATGTCATCTACTACGCTAGCCGGACTCTTACCGGACCACAATTTAATTACTCCACTATGGAGAAGGAATTGTTAGCCGTAGTATTTTCTCTAGACAAATTTTGATCCTATCTCATCGGGTCACCCATCACTTGTTTCATCGACCACGCAGCTCTCAAGTATCTACTTGCGAAGAAGGACGAAAACTCGTGCCTCATAAGGTGGATCCTACTCCTATAAGAGTTTAATCTCTCCATTAAAGATAAAAAAGGAGTAGAAAACGTCATTGCCGACCATTTATCATGACTTTCGTCCGACGTACCTAGCGATCCGATACCCATAGACAAATATTTTTGGATGAGTAACTATTTACTACCTCTTATTTGCCCTGGTTTGCGAACATAATGAATTATCTTGTCACGGGAGCCGTCCCTCCTGAGTGGACACCGCAAGACAAGAAGAGGTTCATTACCTGGTCGCGCATGTTTTTCAATGACGATCCCTTCCTTTTTAATTATTACGCTGACCAAATCATCCAACGGTGTCTACCGAATGATGAAATACCGAAAGTCATCCAATTATGTCATTCGGAAGCTTGTGGAGGTCATTTTTCGACGAAAAATACGGCCGCTAAGATTCTTCAAATCAGTTTCTATTGGCCCACAATATTTTTGGATGTGAGCAATTATTGCAAATCTTGTGATAGGTGTCAAAGAATGGGAGCGATAACCCAACGAGACATGATGCCATTAACCCTGATACTCATTATTGAGATCTTTGACTGCTGGGGTATTGACTTCATGGGCCCTTTTCCCCCATCTTTTGGTTTCCTATACATCCTTGTCGCGGTAGACTACGTTTCTAAATGGGTGGAAGCCATAACTACCAAGATAAATGACAACAAAGTGGTGATTAGGTTCCTACAAGAACACATACTTTCTCGCTTCGATGCTCCGAAAGCGATAATTAGTGATAATGGCACACACTTTTGCAACAAGCCATTCGAGAAACTCATGGGAAAGTATGGCGTCGTTCACAAGGTTGGAACGACATATCACCCACAAACGAATGGGCAGGCCGAATTAGCAAATCAGGAAATCAAGCACATCCTCGATAATACTATTAATCCCAACCGAAAAGATTGGTCACTTCGAATGAATGATTCACTATGGGCCTACCGCACCGCATACAAGAACCCACTCGGCATGTCCCCATTTTGCTTTGTGTATGGAAAACCTTGCCATATTCCCGTCAAGTTAGAGCACAAGGCGTATTGGGCCATTAAGAGATTAAATTACGATATGGACAAAGCCGGTGAAGCTCGCAAGCCTCAACTTAATGAGTTATAGGAGATACGCAATGACGCGTATGAGAATTCCAAGATTGTAAAAGCTTGGATGAAACTATCACATGATAAGATTATTCGACGAAAAGAGTTTCAATCGAGAAAAAAAGTGCTCCTCTACAACTCCCGACTTCATCTATTTCTGGGTAAATTGCGGTCTCGATGGACTGGCCCATTCGTTGTGAAGAGCGTATTCCACCACGAAGTAGTAGAAGTGGAAGATCCCAAAGGGGGAGATGCGTTCAAAGTCAATGGACAGCGCCTAAAGCTATATATTGAGGCGTGTGTAGAAGAGATCGACACAATTTGGTTGTCGAACACCATTTATGGGGTCGAGTAAGTTAAAAATGAGAGGTCATCGCACCCCCGACGCGTATGGGATGAAATCTCGTGTACTGTAGTAGTGTTTGAGTTAGGATATTTTTTAGTCCAGGCGCACAGGTTATGATGGGGAGCGAGATAGCACACTTTTTGAGAGAGTTAACACGCTTTTCGAGGGCTTGGTAGAGGCTTTTCGGGAAACCCGAGGGTCTAGGATATCTTAAGGGGCCATAAACAAGTGATGAGGCATGAGATAACACTTAAATTTTGAGATATGAGAGAAGCCAAGCTTCCAGGCCTGTAAGGTACCCCGAACCGCAGGGTGAACCGATTCGGGGGCCCAACCGGTTCGGGGTACAGGCAAACTGGTTCGGGGGTCCTGGCAGATTTTTCCCCCCTTTTTTCCAAATTCACTCTCTTTTCCCCTTCCCTCCATTCATTTTCCCTACGAAATTTCACCCTCTCAAACTTCCCCCTACCAATTTACACTCGAAATTCACTCCCTCCTTGATCTCCCTCCATCCCTATTCCTATTTCCCACCAAAAGCCACCCCCCCCACACCTATAAATTCACCCACAACCCCTCTCCATTTCTCACACTTAATTTCACTCTCCCTCTCTTCTCAACCATATCACCTCCATATCTATCTATCTCTCTCACCATGTCACGCCCCCCAAGCAAACTTCCATCCTCAAAAATATGACGATACTACCATCCTTAATGACGAGGGTGAGGGAGTATTTCGGTGCGTCCAAGAACATAATTAGGTTGAGGGCTATTTCTCGGCCACTCGCCCAATTCATATCGAATGGTTTGTTAATTGGGAGCAGCTTCCCGGTGAAGTCACCGCCCATTTCAACCGCCGGGGGTGGTGCTCATTTCTCTCTCCTACGAGCAACCAAGTTTTCAAATCTGCAATTCGCCAATTCTATGCGATGCTCGTGCACAAATCCTCCACTCTTCACGAGGCATATCTTGATAGCATTCGGATTCCATTCTCCGCCGCCATCATTGCGCGTAAAATGCGAGAAAAAGGGGTTATCCTCCCCGTGCCCTTCATGTATCCCACCAATGGTTCCCCCCGCACCAAAGCCGAATCTATCGCCCGAATGACGCCCGGGGAGGAATGGTTGCGCGATTCATTTTCGATAGGAAGTCTTACGGATACGGTGCGTTTTATGCACCTCATTGCATGTGGAGCTATCCACCAAACCACCAATGATTCGGTGGTCAGGCTGCGTCGCGCCAACTTCTTATACCATTTCTTTGACCCCGAGAGCACGATTAATCTGACCCAACTCTTCTACGCGGACATCCTCCAAGCAGCCTATGACGAGTGGGGAAAAGCAGCGCTCCCCTACGCCCACCTTATCACTGAACTTCTGATTGATGCCGGGGTGGACGATCCGGGGCAGCAAGTCCGACTCCCCCGCCCAATTGGAGCCACTTCCACCACCCGTAGTGAACGCCAAATGAGGGTGGCCCATCTCGACCGTCCTATTCTCGATGAGGGTGTGGGGGAGGAAGAACATAATCCCCCAATGATGGATGTGGGGGAAGATGAAGAGTATGATGAAGACGAGGACGACGACACCGATTTTGAGCCCCCGGGTGCAAATTTCGATAGGCGCCTTTCGGCGATGAAAACCCGTTTGGACGATTTCCTCACCCAATACAATCAAGACCAAGCGGCCTATCAACGGGATCAAGAGGCCTACCGAAGGGACACGAGCATAATGCATCGTCTCCAAGCCCATTTATACGAGCTCAACTTCGGTGGACCCCCTCCAACTTTCTTTTATGATCCGTATGATCCCAACGCACCCGTCCCCTCCAATCCACCGCCCCAATGAAGCCCTTGTTTGTTTGTGCCTTTTTTGGTGTTGTTGGTAGTTGTTAAAAATGTTGATTGTTTAATTCTCCCATCACCCGTGTAACACAAGCTCTCAATTTCTATAAAAAATATCGCTTTTTCTGTTTTATTTGTTCGTTTTATTTTCTCACTTTTAATTCGCTTTGAGTTAGATTTTAGTCCTTTTTGCTTGAGGACAATGCAAAAGTCTAAGTTAGGGGGGGTCACAAGTGCGTCTTTCTAAAACTTTAAATATTTTCAAAAATGCCCAAAAATTTCCGAATAAAAATCATAAAATTTTGAAAAATCCAAAAATATTTTGTTTCAAAATAAATAAAAATTGGAATTTAAATTTTTCAAAAATATCACCTTTATTCTATTTGAAGTCTCAAATTGTTAAATCTCTATTGCACTAAGCCAAAATTAACCAAAGATGGAAATTGTGAGAAAATTGACGACTTAACGAATAAGTGTGGAGATTAACAAAACCCGATGAGATTTCGAGCCTATCGATCTTTTTGAGTTTTTAAATCAATCCGAGTTAATGGTTAACTCATGGTTCTAATACAGCGTTTTAAATAAGTCATTGATGATCTTAATTCTTTGTTTTGATCAGTTATGGGAAATGGAATGCTGTCTCGAAAAGCGCGCTATAAATCTCTAAATTAAATTAATCTCGAGATGCATATGATAAATTAATAAGTAATTCGGACAATGAAGTAGGCCATTGTTTGTTGCCCAAAAATATTAGCTATAAAAAGATGTGAAAAATTATCCTTTTGCTAACCCAATTGAGCCGAATAAAAATTTTCCTTTTCGTTTGGCAACCCGAAAAACCAAGTAGCCCGAAATTATGAAAATTGGTAATGTTATCAAATAAAGTCCGAAAAGTGCATAAAAAGAGGCAAGAAAAAAAATAGTATAAAAATGCTCAACGGAAATAGCAAGTAGATAAAAAGAAGAGAAAATGAGCAATTGCCCCAAAAATTATTAAAGGACATCACAAGAAAAAATTTACAATTCCGAAATTCTCAACTATTCCCATGTTACCCAATATACCTTTAACCCAAAAAGTCCTACCGAGTTCGAATTGCCCAATTGATTACCGCATGGAGAGCTAAGATATAAAAAGATAATATGAGAAATTAAATGGTGTGATTTGAGGCGATGTTTCCCGTTTTTCAACTACCGTAATCGGATGAAGAGATCATTTCGCAAAATAATTTCGTCTTTCATAATTGTGTGCGTGAACTTGCGTTCCATTATATTTACTCTTATAAATCACGCATATCGAGAGAATATCCACACTTCCAAGTGATTCGTTTATGAGTATATCGATGAGATTTTGAAATCAAAGCGAATTTTTGAAAAGTAACGTAATGATCAATCGGTGGAAATTAGCGGTTCGATTTTTGGCTTCGCACACACACGACAACTTGAGACTCTTGTGAATATGAATTTATGGTGACTATTTTTTGGAAGGTTTAAATTGTATAATTTTTAAGTATTTTGATTTTTCTTCGAGTCAATAACGAATTTTGTGGGTATATTCACTCCAAACCCTCACGAGACACCACTCATCCTGCTAGGGTAACCTAGGGGTTTAAAGGCTTGTTGCATATGCTAAATGCAATCTCTTGCCCACGAAAAAGGTATTCTATCCCGATAAAGTGTTTAGAAGAGTTGTGACGTTATTCTTTTTCATTTTTATTGCTCGAGACGCGCAAAGTTCTAAGTTAGGGGGTTTGATTGAGCATAAATATTGTATATTTATCCCCTTAATTTCGAAACCTTTGTGAAGACGAGCGGTACAATTGATATGTATTTAACTCATAATTATGCTACTAACCTTCGTAAGTAAGTATTTCGTGTTTAGTGTTTCTCTTATTTGTTTTACAGGTAAATTATGCAAACGGTACGAAAGAGAAATCGTAATAATAAAGAAAGGCTAGGAAGGCAAGTTCAAGGGAATTTTCATAATTCTGTCGCCTGATCCTGAAGGTGGATCCCACTGGGAAGTTGAAGATCTTGGAATAACGATAACACTGGAAGAAACGGCACTTAAATCCGAGCTACGATGAAAGAGTTATGATCCCTTGAAGTTGAAGAAAAATCCTAGAAATAAAATAAGAAAGCTTGAAAATTTTCTAAGTGTGGAAATAAACAAAAAAAGTCTCCAAACCAGCAAGATTTCCCGAACCAAAGTGTGAACCAATTCGGGGTCGAACCGATTTGGGGTACCTGCGAACCGGTTCGAGGTGTCTGATGCGCAAAATTCCACTTAAAAGTTGATTGGTCCAAAGAGTCCTATAATGTACAAACTCTTCTAAAACGTACATGTATCATTGTATTGGATTAAAAACACAGTTTTGAATAGTTTTTTATAGATAGAAAAGTAGGAGAATAACCTGGGAACATAGCTTTGATTTGGTGGTTCAAGATTGATTATTTCTGGGTTTGATCTTAAGTTTTAATTCAAGTTTCATTCTCTCTATTATTGTTTTGCATGTTATTACTCTTGCATGATTCAGTTCATTTCTAAGTTCATAATAATTCCTTGCATGTTTCATTACACTTCCATCATGATTTCTTTTACATGCAACGTAGTTAATTCATGCACAGTTAGGTTCAACATGTCCAGCTAGATTTTTTAGGGTTGGGATGCATGAACTCAGCCCGATGTAATAGTTGCATGTGTATAAAGTTAATCCTCTAAACTTAAGGATTTATTATGACTGTATTGTGTAGCTAACACAACCATTATAGATCTCTGGATCTCGGTTGCTCTAGGTAATCGGGATGCTTTAGACTGCAAAGCGCGTGTAGCTATCGTGTTACTGCCTTACTCGTCTTCTGATTACGTATGGTGCGGGCTTGAACCTCAGATACGTAATGCTTAGGAGTACTAAAGTCTGGGTCTGATTAATCACTTAAATTTACGATTAGTTTTATACCAGTAATACACTAGGGTTGAGGGATTATATTCTCGGCCTGTTTTGTCTCATCATATAGTCCAAGTTTTAGTTCAATCATCATCCATCTTTTATGTAATTTAGAGTAATTGCATTCCATTCATTCTTGCTTTCATTAATTAATCATTTTGAAAATTGCATCTAGTTGTAGTTGTTTGACCATTCAAATCATCTTTTCATTCTTCTTTGAGTTAAAGTTAGGTCAACCGTTTGTCCTTCTGTCATCATGATTTCCTCGACATATTTCCCTGTGGAGATGATCCCGACTTACCGGGTTTATTACTAACGCGACAGACTTGCACTTGAGCCTAGAGAGTATGCACTTTAGAGACACATTCTTAATTGCGTCAGTTTATTTCTCTGATGTAAAGTATTGTATTAATGAAGTCTTAGCTCCTAATTAATCCTTAAATCCGCGTGTATATATTAAGCCTATTTTTCGACCTTCAATTGAGCCCAAAATACTACTCATAATGGTTCAAAACTTTGCCTAATGATATACCTACCCCCTGAGCCCAACCTAGAACGATAAAAACACATATACGAGCACCATATCACTCTAGAGTACTCTCTAAATGGAAGTACCTCATAACTCACGGTAATACCTCACCATGTAAAATAAAGCATGCACATATTTACTTTATGCGTAACTACATATAGTCCAAACTTAATTAATTATACCAATTAATTATATATAACATGCAGTATAAATAAATCACGCAACATGCAAATTTAATCATTATCTAAATATGCAATTTTATTATTACTAATTTACTCAAGTAATAATTGATTCCACTTTATTAATTTGTCCTCTCCATTAATAAACATTAAATAAATAAATCGCTCATCTTGCACCATTCTACGAGAATATAACTTGCCACATGTCGAAGGGAAATGTTACCCACCTTTAGTAGGGCAACCATATCTCTCACCTCATCGAACTCCCCATAGAGTCCAGAATTCTCCATCACTAGGTGGGCATTCTTAGAACCATTGGTCCTTGATTTCTTTGCAAAACATCTCAAATTAATGTCTAGTCTACCTAGACACGCCCTCTTCCAAGAATAAGTTGGGATCTACAAATCTTTAAATTTTATCACGAGTTTCTTACGTGAACATCTCCTTTCTCAAAGAGAAGAATAAAAATATCCAAATAACACAAGTTTGACTATAACATAACAATTGAAGCAATTTTAGTAAAAATAAGTCAAAACATGCAATAAGGTCCAATAAATAATACGTTTTGAAAAATGAAGATTCCATTAATGAATTTAAAATGTGTCAGGCCATATAATAGTTTTGTTAAAAAAATCAAGAAATTTAAAGCAAAAACATAAAGAAGACTCTAAGAACCCACATAAGGGTCAACACGCCTGTTGATGTCTAAAATTGGTAGTGATTTATATGATGCCAATTTTATAATCACATGTAAAATAACGAGAGAAATATAAATGAGACACGATAATTTTTAAGTGGTTCAGCTATAAGAAAAGCCGATGTCCACTGTGATTATATTTTGTTATTATTGATTATAGAAAACTAGGTATTCTTGTTAGAAGAATGACCTTGTACTTTTTTCTCGCTTTCCTTTTGTGAAAGGAATACATTGTATTTATAATGACCCGGAGATCAAGGGTTGGAATGCCTTTATACATTTATGCCTTTACACATAATGATTGTTGTCTACTTTTCATGTGATGATTGTTTATCTACAATGATGGTTTGTATTCTTCTGGTTGGTCGATGTGTTGGTCTATCAACTATCTTCTAAGTCGTCGAAGTAATTGATGACCAGGATTTCTAATTGGTCCACGTAGATGGATAATTTTTTGCATCAACAGAATCCACCAATGCTTCATTCTTGATATTTTGTTAAAAGGATGAAGTATGAGTCATGTAGAGTTGCTTGGTAGTCTTGCGTGGTTTTGGTCGGCTACCGACTTATAGGACTTGTAAAAAAAATTCATCATTTGATCATGTGATGGCAATTTTGTGAATAATTTGAAATTTAGCGAACCGCCAAAGGGCAAATTAGTAGTTTTCTCATCTTTGGAGTTGTACAGACGTCAAAATGGTAATCGTTTATACATTTAATCATTACCTGCACTATTTTTTATGCAAGCTATAAGAGATGAATTTTTGGTTGATATATGTACCATAAATTTTCAAACTTTTCAAACTATCTTTCGCCCTCAATCTTTTCTTATTCAAGCTTTCTTTCTGTGTCCATTTCCACTCTTGCTTGTGCCATCACTTTCTCTGTAAAATTTCTTCTTCCCTTTCCTTTGATTTCTTTATTTGCTGTAATCATGGTGTACATCGTTCACGAGGACTCTTTAGATGAATTTAGGCAAGAAAGGAATATTCCTGATTAGGTAGAATTAGAAATGCTTGTTCCCCCAATTGATGTTTTATAATTGCCAGAGGGTCATTGGATCCCTTCATTATTTATAGATGAATGTGGTATTAACTTTCCCCCAATCGTTTCTTTCTGAAGTTTTGTCAATATTTTGACGTTGTCACTGCTAGGGTAGCCCCCAATACATGGATAATAGTAAATGGGATTCATAGGCTTAACCAGATATATAGAATCTGTATTGGTATTCCTAAGTTGATGTTCTGCTACAAGTGGGTTACTACTGACAACACCTATTACTTGAAAACTAGGTTTGCCAATAGAGCTTTAGTAGTTAACTTACCAGATTCCAATAAGGACTACTTCGATTATGGGGTAATAGAGAAGAACTCGAAATATGCTGCTCTTCAAAGAGGAAAAGTGTATGGTGGGTCTAGGTGTCCTCAACAAGGACATGGCATAGGTTACATAAATTGTTATTTTTCTTTTTTTGCTGACTAACTATTTAATAATATATCAACTAACCTTCTTGTCTTCTTTTTATGTTGTGGACAATAAGAAAAAATGTCCAAAAAAGGGGACATAAATCTTCAAGAGTTTAAACATCTGTAAAGCATTCACCAAAGAATTGGTGAGAAACATCCAGAGCAGCCTCTTACCTGTTACAATACATGAGTTATATTACTTCTTTTGTTACTAAGCCAATTGTTGTAGCACCTTCAATCCCCATAAATTTGGAAGAGGAACCAATTCCCACTTCTTCGACTGAGGAATCTACTGGAGTTGATAAGGACCTTGGAACATCCTCATCATTTAAATCTTTAGATATTTCTGCAATCCCTACTTCCCCACAAGTTATCATGGGTAAAAGAAAACTTCCCAATTAGATGGAGGGGCCTTTGTTTCCCACCACCAAGACTGCTAACGTTATTGATACCTAAAAGTCCAAAGTGACTGAAAATGGGTCTAAGGTTGCTGAGAAGGTTCCTTAGGTTAGCAATACCGAGGAGGGTGAGACTGGCAGAGGTCACATAAAGATAATGAAAAGATTACTTCCTGACAAATCAACCAAGACGACTTTTGCCGTCCAACATGAGTTGGTCAAAAAGATCCAATCTGACCTGGAACTTACTGGGTCATTTTTGGTGGTTGTTAATCCTGGTTTGGCCAGGAAGTTGATCAAGTCTGGAACTCTTCCTACCGATAGGGCAGCAGCAGTTCCTATGTCTCGTTTTAGACTAACAGAGAGAGCTTACTCACATTTACTATCTTATTCCTTTTTCACTGACTTGCTATATTTTCATTTTGGAAGTTTTGGGTGGACTTTAATCAGATGATGGAGAAGGATAATCAATTGCATTCTTTTTCAGGAGATGTTGAAAGAGGCCTTTGAAGGTATAAAGAAATCCTTATATGCTAGCTGATATGCTTTGGAGATAAAGTATGGGAGGAAGAATTTATAAAGGCCAATGAAAGGGCCACTACTGCTGAGGAGAAATTAAAGACTACTGAGACCAGTCTAACAGCTACTGAGGACAGGTCCAGGGTGGTTGAAAACAAGTTGTTGGAAAATCAAACTCTTTTTCACCCGTCGAGGAGAAGCTTGTGGCAAAAAAGGACAATAATAAGAGCATCAAAGACACTGCTTTTAACAAAGGCTAGGAGAAGGCACTATTGGCTGCTTTATCACAGTTCGAGTATGCTAAGGAAAAATCCAGTAAGGATGATTGGTCGGAGGCACTCAAGGAAGTTTGCACTTATGATAACTCTGAGTTATTCTAGAGATATGACCCAAGCATTCCTCCAAATTTTGAAGAAGAGTTTAATGATGAAGAAGGATCATGGGAGTCTTCCTATAACCTGTTGAGTCTACTGTGGAACCAACTGGTGGAGTTGTCCTTCCTGTCGAGCTGCCTTCTCAAGTTAATTTCCAGGATAAGGAGAAAGTCTAGCTCCTCATTATCTATTTTCTTTGTCTGCAAGTGTCTTTTTGTTCTTGTACCGGGATCATCATTTTATAACATCCATTTGCTTATTAATGAAAAGACTTTATTTTGATCCAACTTGTGTAATTTCCTCTTCATCTTTCTTGGTTGTTGTGAAATTATATTTCCTGAAAGCTTTTACTTGATTTTCATCTTTGTAGTCTTACCCTTATGAACAACAATTTAATGCGAAAGAAAGCGATAGTTTCTGCTGAATCTGACCTACTCAGGCATAGTAGAAGCCTTCTAGAAGCTGGCCATATTCCCCTGTCTAAAGAGGACTTAGTCGAATTGTTAGGCCCTGATGTATCCAAGAAAATCAAAGAGTCCTATACTCATCTTCATTATTTATGGGACAAGGATGTAGCCAATAATTCCGCCTATTACGAAATGATAGAGAAACTTCAGGAGGATCATAATCAGTCCAAAGCTTTTATGCATGCTGATTATGAAGATAAGTATAAAGCTTTAAGTGAAGGATGGGGCTTTGAGAAAAAATTACAAGATATTACTTCTGCTTTAAACAAGAAAGAATTATCTTTGAATAAAGACATGGAGAATGCCCAAGGAATTGTTGTTATGTTGGAAAGGGATAATAATGCTTCAAGGAATGAGCTTGATGTCTTGAAGAAATCATCTGTCACTGGTCCTAATGAGGGTGCCTCTTTCCTGTAAACTGAGAATGCAATGTTGGAGAAAGAACTTGAAGCATTGCAAAAAAATAAACCCGGGCAAACTTCCAAATAAAGAGTAGTCATCCGACCAACAATTAATGAAGAAAGAACTAGGAAAACTCTGACTGACTAAGTGGCCTAGTTAAAAGTAAAGAATCAGGTTATTGCCAACTTCTCTGTCCAACTGGAAGCTAAGGATAAAGTTATTGTTGACCATTCTGCCCAGTTAAAAGTTAATAATAACGTTCTAAACAAATTCTAGCATCAAGTAAAAAGATTGACCTTTCAATTTCACAAGCAGCCAGGGAGATTTGGATGGAAGGTTACGGTGAGTACCTAAGCCATGTGGATGATCATCTTGCACAAAGACATCGTGAGGGTTATAGATGTGGATGGACCAATTTGCTTACTTTACTTAAATATGACCAAAACAATGAGTTATGGTATTGGAAAGATCCTGGTTTGTTGGATTGTGACAAACCTCCATTCAAGTTGGACGTAACATAGATCCCTACTGATGTCATTCCCTAATGTTTAATCATCAAATATATGGGAGATTATGTCCTTCATAATGCGCATGAAAAAATTCGTCCTCCTCATTTGATCAACATGTCGATTAGTAACAATACGTAAATGCTGCGAGATTTTAATTACATAAATCCCCTTATACCCTGGATGATCCTCCTGCTAGGATGGATAGAATACAACATACATCTTCTGAAATGACCAAAGCACAAGGAAAACATCCAGTTGAATAATTCTTCCATTTGTTGTACTTACTTTATCTTGAATGTAATACTTTTAGTATTTGAATAAAAGTATTGTACTTGTTGTCAACTTATGATTTGTTAATCAGTTGGTCGACTAAGTAATTTGCTTGATGATGAGTTATTAAACTTTGGTTTTAGGGCCTTAAATTTTACAAATTCACTTAGATAAAACTATAAATAGTTTTGTTGATCCAAGTTATAGCATTATTTATCAGTGGCGACCAAGTGTATGAGGAATGTATGTATATATCCCCGTGTTTAGGAATGTATACATGTATTCATGCATTTAACCCAGTCAGGTAAAACTTCTTGTGTATATACATGAAGTTTTACAGGCTTCTTATTCTTGACTTTTAAAAGACGAAGTCATACATTAAGTAATTATCACTGACAACCAAGTGTGTTAGGAATACATATATGTATTCCTGTGTTTAACTTAGTCGGGTAGATCTTCTTGTGTTGAAACATGAAGCTTTACTGACTTCTTACTCGTGACTTATTGATATGGAGTCACACATGAAGTAATAACTTCATCGGGTAAAACTCGACTGCATGTTAAGTTATTGATGCATCTCGAACTGCTTATTAAGTTGTTGGTGCATCTAGAATTTGATAAGTTCAACCTGATTAAGTAATTGATTTATGTATTTGTTGTCCTCTATTGATTGGCAAGGGCTGAAGACCAAGAGACATTATTTATAGGGATGTATTTAACTTGGTCGGGTAGAGCTTCTTGTGTTGAAACATAAAGCTTTTCTGACTTCTTGTTCATGACTTAATTATACGAAGTCATACATGAAGTAATAACTTGGTCGGGTAAAACTCGACTACATGTTAAGATGTCGGTGCATCTCAAATTGATTATTAAGCTATTGGTGCATCTCGAATTTGATAAGTTTAACCTGATTAAGCAATTGATTTATGTAGTTGTTGTCGTCTGTTGATTGGCAAGTGCTGAATACCATGAGACATTGTTTATAGGGATGTATATCGTCGTACTCCAAAACAAATCGAAAAAAATGAAAACTAAAATCAATATATTTTATTGAACATAAAGAAAAAATAAATACAAAATGCCTTTATTCACGAATAATATTTTTGGAGGTGCTCGGCGTTCCAAGGGTTCTTGAATTCCTCCCCATCAAGTCTCTCTAGTTGAAAAGTTCCTGGTCGAATTACTTCTGAAGTGCGATATGGACCATGCAAGTTTGCCTCAAGCTTGTTGCTTTTCTGGATGACTTTTTTGAGGACAAAGTTGCCTTCTTTTAAGTTGGTCGGCTTGACCCTTTTGTTATAAAAGCGAGCAGTCCTTTGTTGATATGCAACAGTTTTAAGGGAAAAATCTTCTCGAACTTCTTACACCATGTCCAAGCCCAATCGTCTCATTAGATCACTCTTGGAAGAATCAAAGTTTAACACTTTATGGGTTGGTAGACTACCTCGGTTGGTACCATGGCGTCTATCCCAAATACAAGCCTATAAGGCATTTCTTCAGTTACTGTTCTCGGCGTGGTTCTATAAGCCCAGAGAACAGAGTGAAATTTCTTAATCCATTTTCCCTTAGCAGCACCAAGTCTCTTCTTCAGCCCATTAAGCAAGGTTTTGTTTGTCACTTATGTTTGACCGTTGATTTGTGGATGTGCAGAGTGAAGTTTTGGGATCTTGGATTGAACACAGTATGCTTCAAATTCATCGTTATCGAATTGGGTTCCATGGTCAGTAATGAAGGCATAAGGCATGCCATACCTGCATATGATGTCTTTCTAGATGAAATGATATACCTTCTCGTATGGCATCTCTATTGATGGTTCTGTTTCCACCCATATCGTGAAATAGTCAATTGCTACCACCAGATATTTGGACCTACCTTTGGTGGTCGGTAATGGGCCGACCAAGTCAATTCCCCAAATGGAGAATGGTCGAGGATAAGTGATCACTGTTAAAATAGTGCCTGGTGCTTAGTGAACTGTAGCAAATCTCTAGCACTTATCGCATTTTTTTGCAAATGATCTATAATATGCCTTCATAGTTGGCCAGTAATACCATTGTGTGGTAATTTTCTCGACTAATGATCGACGAATTGAATGAGCTCCACAAGAACCTTCACGTACCTCCTTGATTAAGTAATTTCTAATGGATGGACACAACGTAGTGAGGAAACAGTATATCCCCTTTTGTATAGGATTTCCCTTTCCACTACATATACGGTTACTTTGTACCAGAGTCCTCTTGCATCTTTTAGATCAGTTGGCAAGGTTTCTATTTCGATGTAAGTGTTAATCGGATCCATCCAAGATTGTCCGAAATTTACAGCAATGAAATTGATCGTTGGATCCTCATATATGCTCCTGGTTGCTAATATTTCTACTGGAATGCTTCTCCTAAATAATATTCTTGTTGCTGAAGACAACCGAGCAAGTGCATCAGCTCGGGCATTTTCTATCCTTAGTATTCTGCTTATCTATACAAATAGAAATTTATAAATGACTTCCATTGCCCTAGCCAAATATCTCACCATCAAATCTCCTTTTACTCTATATATATGAAGCACTTGGTTGATGATCAACTAGGAATCACTATTCACTACTACTTGCTCGGCGCCTAATGATTGGGCTAACTCAAGTCCAACGATTAAAGCCTCGTACTCGACTTCATTTTTGAAGCTTGGAATTAAAACCAAAGGTCATATTCCACATTGATATTATCAGGAGTGTTAAGTATGATACCAGCTCCACTACCATTTGTGCATGAAGATCCATCCATATATAAATTCTATAATGGAATTTCACTGCTAAATCTTTCTCTAGATAGAATTCCATGGCGGAATACCTTTTTACTTGCTTCTGTATATTTTTGGGCCATTTTTTGAGCAATGAACGAATCCGATTGATCGATTACGACTTTGGCTTGCTTTTGAGCTGAGCTCTCTTCCGAGTAAGTCTGCTCGGTAGGTAAGTTAGGTTCTGGATATGTAAATTCTGTAATAAAATTTGTCAAAACTTTCCCTTTTGATTATGATCTTGGCTCGTGTATAATGTCGTATTCTCCCAGCTCTACTGCCCAATACACCAACCTACCTGACTTTTCAGGTTTGTGAAGTGCTTGCCGAAGAGGTAGAACAGTGTACACTACTATGGTTTGCGCTTAAAAATAAAGCTTCATTTGCCTGGAGGCTTCAATGAGAGTTAAGGCAAGTTTTTCCAAGCGTGGATACCTGATCTCTGCACCCTTTAATGCCTTACTGGTGTAGTACACTAGTTTTTAGATTCCATTCTCCAGCCGAACTAATGTCGAACTAATTGTGGACTCAGAAACGTCTAAATATAAGTATAATATTTCTCCCAACATTGGTCGGGACAACAATTCTGGAGACCCCAGATACTTCTTCAACTCTTGATATACTTATTTGCACTCCTTATTCCACTCGAAGGTCTTTCTGAGCACCTTAAATATTAGTAAACACATGTCTATTGCTCGAGAGACAAATTAGTTTAAGGCAACCACTCTACCAGTAAGTTTTTGAATATCTTTTTTACAGCTTGATGATTGCATTTTAATCAGAGTTATAATTTTAGCAAGGTTTACTTCTATTCCTCTTTGATTCACTATAAAGCCTAGGAACATTCCTTCTTGCACACTGAATACGCACTTGGTCGGATTCAGTTTCATCAAATGCTTTTCTAGTTGGTCGAAAGATTGACCGAGGTCCTTGATATGATCTGAAGCTTTTTTGCTTTTGGTCAGCATGTCATCTATGTACACCTCCATATTCCTCCCAATCTGGTCTTGAAACGCCTTATTGACCAATCTCTAATACGTTGCTCCAGCATTTTTAAGCTCGAAGGGCATCACATTGTAGCAATAAGTACCTCGGTTGGTAATGAAAGAAGTGCTTTATCTGTATTCTGGTTTAATTTTTATCGGGTTATATCCAGAATAAGCATCCATGAAACTCAAAAACTCATGTCCTGATGCGGCATCTACTAGCTGATCAATTCTGGGCAACAGAAAATGGTCATTTGGGTAAGCCTTATAAGATCTGCGAAATCTACACACATTCGCCACTTATCATTTTACTTCTTGACCATCACAACATTTTCCAACCATGTTTGATATTTGACATCCTCAATGAATTGGGCTTTTTGTAAATTTTCTACCTCCTCCTGAATGGCATGTTTCTTCTCAGGACTGAACACCCTGTGCCTTTATTTGATCGACTTGGAATCTTGTTAATGTTGAGCTCATGACAGAGGAAGTTGGGATCAATCCCAGGCATATCTTCATGACTCCAAGCGAATGCATTATTTTGTTCCCTTAGGAATGTAACTAATTCCTGTTTGAGGAGTGACGTTGATCGGGCATAAATATTATATATTTATCCCCTTAATTTCGGAACCTTTGTGAACCCAAGCGGTGCAATTGATATGGATTTAACTCATAATGATACTACTAACCTTAGTTGGCAAGTATTTCGTGTTTTGTGTTTCTCTTATGTGTTTTACATGTAAATTATCCAAATGGTCCGAAAGAGAAATCGAAACAATGAAAGAAAGCCTAGGAAGGCAAGTTCAAGGGCATTTTTGTAATTTTATAGCCTAATCTCGGAGATGGAGCCTACTATAAAGTTAAAGAGTTCGAAACAACGATAACACTAGAAAAGACGGCACCCAAATCCGAGCTACGGTGAAAGATTTATGATCTATTGAAGTCGAAGAAAAATCCTAAAAAGAAAAGAAGAAAGCTTAAAAATTTTCTAAGTGTGGAAATGAAGAAAATAAGTCTCCAAACCAGCAGGATTTCCCGAACCACAGTGGGAACCGATTCGGGGTACCTGCGAACCGGTTCGAGGTGCCTGATGCGCGAAATTCCACTTAAAAGTTGATTGGTCCAAAGAGTCCTAGAATGTACAAACTCTTCTAAAACGTACATGTATCATTGTATTGGCTTAGAAAAACATGGTTTTGAATAGTTTTTAATATATAGGAATGTAGAAGAGTAGCTTAGAACCATAGAAAATAATTCTCCATCAATTAGATACTTTTATTGTTTGAATTACAAGTTTTCTTTAAATAAAGTTTGTTACTTTCTTTCTTAATCTTGTAGTTAATTTATTTACAGGCTTTCTTTATTTTCTAGGTTTCCAATTCGTTTATACACGCTTAGAGATAGTTTTCTTATTGATTCAATTACATGCAACATAGGATTCATGTTTTTAATTAATTGCACCATGTTAGGCTAGATTTCTAAGGGTTAGTGTGCATGAACCCAACCCAATGTAATTTAGCCATGTAGAAACTAGGGTTTGAATTGAAATTTGAATGAATCATGTTGTGTAGTTGTCACAACCATCATAGACCTTTTTACCTCTGTTGACCCTAGGTAACCGTGGTGTTTAAGTATGTGATGCGCATGTATCTATTGCGACACTGCTTTACTCATCCTTTGATTATGTATGATGCGGTCTTGAACCTCATATATGTAATGCTTGGGAGTACTAAAGAACGAGTTTAATTAAATTTCTAATTCAAAATTCTAGCATTCTATACGGTAAATTTACTAGAGTATGGGGGATTGTATTCCCAACCTGTTTTCCCTTCATTTTTATTAAGTCATTCTTAGTTAGTTAATTTTGCTCACATAGTTAATGCAGTAGTTTAATTTAGTGTGCATTTAGTTAATTAGCTATTTCCCATCTCAACCATCTTTTTGTTTCTTTTTAGAGTCAAGTTAGGTTTAACAGTCTTTCCTTTGTCGTCATGTTCACTCATCCTAGTTTCCTGAGGATTTGATACCCAGACTAGCCACTATACTCCATAAGAGTGTAGTTAAAGTTTAGTTTTTTTATATTGTGGTAGGAATCCGATAACAACGATTAACGTATTTACACGGACACTCGGTTTCCACCTCTATCAAAATGGATTTGGACCATGCGCCTTTATTTGATCGGCTTGGCGTCTTGTTAACGTTGAGCTCATGACAGAGGAAGTTGGGATCAATCCTAGGCATATCTTCATGACTCCAAGCGAATACATTCTTTTGTTCCCTTAGGAATGTAACTAATTCCTGTTTGAGGAATGAAGCCAACGTGGAGCCAATTTGGGTGGTTCTTTCTGGTTTTTCACCATCCAAGATTATACTTTCAATAGCTTATACTATTTGTCCTTTGACTAGCTTAGTTTCATCTTTAGGATCTAATGTATCAACTTCTGACTCGTTATTAGGTTTCAGAGTGTTAACTTGGAAAGTAGTGGTATTTTTCTTCAAATCGATCAAATCTTTTTGCTCGGCTGAAGTGTAGTAGCATTCTCTGGCCACCTTTTGATCACTTTTTACTATGTCGACCCCGAAGTGAGTATGAAACTTTAAAAACTGGTAGGCAGTGGATGGTGCAGCTTCAAATTTCTTTAACCCAACCCTATCGAGGTTCACATTGTAAGTTGACTGAATATTTTTATCCATAATAAAGAAACGTATCTTCTCAGTATGGCTTGTTGGCCAAGTGCCGAATAACACTTTCAATTTGACTGTTCCTAGGGGAAAACCTTTTCTCCTGAAAAGTCAATCAAGGGTCTGTGGTACGGTTCCAGTTGACTAAGATCTAATCCAAAGCTCTATAAGCAGGGATAAAACATAATATCAGTCGAACTTCCGTTGTTTATCAATACCCTAACAATGATGGCTTCCTGGATTCTAAACTTGACCACCAGTAGGTCGTCATGAGGATACAGTACTCTTGAGAGATCATTTTTGGAAAAGTCGACGATAAGTTTATCTTTATTTACTTTCTTGGGTCGATCATCATCATTCAAATTGATACATTGTATGTAGGAACAAGCTTGTGCTTCATTCAGATAAACTTTCCTCTCAGCAGTCTAATCTCCTTCTCCTGCATCTCTACTTGTGATGACATAGAAATTAATTGAACCAAAACTTATCATAGCTACCTCCATTTCTGGTTGCTTAGGCTTCTTTGGCAGGTCTGGATCGTCTTTATAACCATCCTCATGGCCTCGCTTCTTGTCATCTCTAGGTTTGCAGGGAGAATTTGGCCTTCCTCCTATTTCTGGGCTTTTATATCGATCAACAAATTTGTTCAACTTTCCTCAGTGAATGAGGGATTCAATTTTGTTCTTTAAAGCAATAAAATCATTCGAAGATGTGTATCGGATGACGAGATTCCAAAGGTCATCCAATTTTGTCATTCAAAAGCATGTGGAGGCCACTTTTCTATGAAAAAGACAACCACTAAGATTCTCCAAAGAGGCTTGTACTGGCCCACAATGTTTCGAGATGTAAATAATTATTGCAAATCTTGGGACAGGTGTCAACAGATGAGGACGATTACCCGACGAGACATGATGCCATTATCCCGGATACTCATTATCAAGATCTTTGACTGCTGGGGTATTGACTTTGAGGGACATTTTCCTCCATCTTTTGGCTACCTATACATCCTAGTCACGATAGACTATGTTTCTAAATGGGTGGAAGCTATAGTTACCAAGACTAATGGCAATAAAGTGGTGATACGATTCCTGCATGAACACATACTTTCTTGTTTCGGTGCATCGAAAGCGATAATCAGTGATAATGGCAATCATTTTTGTAGCAAGTCGTTTGAGAAGATTATGAGAAAGTATGGTGTCTTTCACAAGGTTGGAACGACCTATCACCCACAAACGAATGGGCAGGCCGAGTTCGCGAATCGTGAGATCAAAAACATACTAGAAAAGACTATCAATCCTGATCGAAAAGATTGGTCCCTTCGATTGAACGATTCGCTATGGGCCTACCGTACCGCATACAAGAACCCACTCGGAATGTCCCTATTCTTCTTTATATATGGCAAGCCATCTTCCCGTTGAGTTGGAGCACAAAGCGTATTGGGCTATTAAGAGGGTAAATTACGATATGGAGAAAGTCGGTGAAGCTCGCAAGCTTCAATTAAATGAATTAGAGGATATACGCAATGATGCGTACGAGAATGCCAAGATTATTCGATGGAAAGAGTTTAAACCTGGACAAAAGGTACTCCTCTATAACTCCCAAATTCATCTATTTTTGGGTAAATTGCGATCTCGGTGGACTGGTTCATTCATTGTGAAAAGCGTATTCCCCCACGGAGTAGTGGAATTAGAAGATCCAAAAGGGGGAACACATTCAAAGTCAATGGACAATGCCTAAATCCATATATCGAGGCGTGTGTAGAAGAGATCGACGCCATTTGGTTATCGGACCCCGTTTACGGGGTAGAATGAGCTGAAACTGAGAGGTCGTCGCACCCCCGACGTGTATGGGGTGAATTCTTGTGTATAATAGTTGCACATAGGTTAGGTTAGCAGAGTCTGTAGGTTCATATCACGAAATGAGAGGAATTTGAGAACCAGCATGCTTTACGAGGCAAACTTTAGGGCCGTAGTGTCGAGGTCAGAGGTTTTCGAAGTCAAACATGTGTAGGACCATTGGTAGGAGCATCCAAAAGTCATGAGAGAGGAGTACACCATCACAGAGGTGAACTAGAGCTGATCTGGGAATCGGATCGATTCGATCCAGGTAACCCGGATCGGTCCGGTGAGAGGAAAATCGAAATAAAAAAGGGGTTCGGATCGATCCGATCTTGGGAACCCAAATTGATATGGTTTCTGTAACCTTTTAATTTCCCAAGGTTCACCACCCTTTTCCCCCAATCCATTTATTTCCCTCCAAATTCGTCCACCACCCTTCCCAACCACCTTTTCCCTGCCAAATACTTCCCCCTTTTCCCTCCAAAACCTACCCTACCCTCTCCCCTCCCTACCTATAAAACCACACCCTATCCACCATATTTTCACCACCACTACTCACTCTCTTTATCTAGTTATGTCCAGCACATCTCATACCTCCATATATCATGGCCAACCAACTAATTCCCCAAAAATATGAGTCCACCCATATTCTCGATGACGGAGCCGCCGGCTACCGTTCCCTTCAAGAATAATGATGGTGTGAGCATTTATTCGGGCAAACTCGCAAGCTCCAAGTGGAGCGTTAAGTCATTTGGAATAACATGCCAAACTTCATCACTTCCCTTTTCATGGCACAGGGTTGGTGTCATTTATTAAATGAACCTCATGGCGCGATGTGGCCCAACGAAGTTCGAGCTTTCTATGGCTCACTTGTCTGCACCGGGCACAACAAGGCCGAAACATATATAGGCGGCATCCGCGTCCCGTTTTCTTTGGAACTTCTGCTCTACAAATTGTCTGCCAAAGATGTCCCAAGCCCCCATCCTTTCACATACCCAAACACTCTCCAACCACTTGACAAAGACGTGTGCATGTCCCGTATTGACCCCAATGCTAACTGGATCACCGAGACTTTCTCGGTGGGCCAGCTAAGGGAGAAAGAGAGCCTCACTTTCAAAACTGTATGCGCGAACATTCTCCCAACGAGAAATAACTCGGCAATGCGCCGACATCAAGCCACCCTCGTGTATCACCTTTTCGATCACAACACCCCTTTAACCTGGCTCCCTTCATTTATAAGGACATATTTTTTGTCGTCATGGATAAAAAGGTAAAAACCCATCTCCCCTATGCCCGGCTCATCACGTCCATGCTAGCAGACGCCGGAATTTCCCTCACAGGATTTCCCTCGCCTCCTAGCACCTTTTGGGGCAACCACCCGGACTAGACGTGAAAGCCAATGGGCAAACATCCAAGCCCGATTAGCACAGGAGGCTAGCGATGAGGAAGAGGCGGCGAGTGATGAAGAAGAGCAGGCGAGTGATGATGAAGAGAGCAGCAAGGATGAAGAGGGAGATATCGAGATGGGTGAAGGAAATGAGGAGTATGAGATTGACGAGGACTCTAATTTTTCGCCCGCCAATCCAAAAATTAGCCAACGTCTTTTGGCAATGGAAAACCGACTTGATGGGTTCATAAACCAATACAACACTGATCAGGTAGCTGATCTAAGGGCTTATCAGTGCGACACCAGCATGATGCATCGTCTCCAAACAGAGATGTATCAGATGACTATGGGTACCCCACCACCGTCCTACTTCTATGACCCAAATATGCTCGGTGAATCCCATGCCCCACCCCAGTGATGCCATATTTGAAATTCGGTTGTGTAGTTGTTGGTTTTATCAAAGTTGGTTATTTGTCTTCCTTTCCATTGCAATTCATGTTGGTATTCTATATAAAATTCTGAATTTTTGGTATTTGTTCGTTTTCTTTCTTCGCACTTTTAATTCGCTTTGAGTTAGATTTTAGTCATTTTTGCTTAAGGACAATGCAAAAGTCTAAGTTTGGGGGGTCACAAGTGCGTCTTTCTAAAACTTCACAAATTTTCAAAAATGCCCAGAAATTTCAAAAAAAATAATTTTTTTTGAAAAATCCAAAAATATTTTTCTTCAAAATAAATAAAAATTTGAATTTAAAAGCTTAAAAAATGTCACAAATATTTTGTCTCAAGTTGTAAAAATCAAATGCACAAAGCCAAAATTGACCAAAGATGGAAATCGAAAGAAAATTGACAACTTAACTAATAAGTGTAGAGATTAACCAACTCGATGAGATTTCGAGCCTATAACTTTTGAGGAGTTTTTAAATCAATCCGAGTTAATGATTAACTCAAACTTCTTTTCAGCATGTTAAAAAGTCGTTGGCGATCTCTATTTTATTGCTTTGATCGGTTACGGGAAACGTGTGAGGTGTTTCTCAAAAAGCGCGCTAACATATCTCTAAACCTAATTAATTTTGAGACGCATATGGTAAAACAACTCGCAGTTGGATCATGAAGCAGCCCCTCATTTGTTTCCCCAAAAATATTGGGCACAAAAAGTTGTGAAAAATTATCCCTTTTGTAACCCAAATTTCAGCCAAATAATTTTTCCATTTGTTTGACAACCCGAAAAAACTCACATTGACCCAAAATTGTGGAAGTTGAAAATCCTAGGAATAAAGTCCGAAAAGTGCATAAAAAGGGGCAAGAAAAAAATTAGTAGAAAAAAGCTAAATAAAAATAGCAAGAAAATAAAATTGTGAAAAATAGAAGAAAAAAATGAGCAAATGCCCGAAAAATCACTAACGGACATCATAAGAAAATTGTCCAATTTCAGATTTCCCAACCATTTCCATGCTACCTAAATACACCTTAAACCCAATAAAGTCATAATCGAGTCCGAATTGCGAATATGATTACCGCGTGGAGAGCTTAGGCACAAAAGATAATATAAAAGATTAAATGGTGTGAATAAAATATGATATTTATCGTTTCCCAATAACCGTATTCCAGTGAAGAGATCTTTTCACACATAAATTTTCGTTTTTAATAAATGTGTGCGTGAACTTGTGTTCCATTACATTTACTCCTTATATCATGAATACCGAGAGAATAGCCACAATTCCGAGTGATTCGTTTGGGAGTGAATCCGTGAGAAATTGAATCAAAACGAATTTTCGAAAAAGTAACGCAATGATCAATCAGTGGAAATTAGCGCTTCAATTTTTGGCTTCGCACACACACTATGATTCGAAACTTATGCATATGAATTTATGGTGACTTTTTTCGGAGGGTTTAAATTGTCCAATTTTTAAGTATTTTGTCATTTCTTGAGCCAATAACTAATTTTGTGGGTATATTCACTAAAAACCCTCACGAGACACAACTCGTCCTACTAGGGTAACCTAGAGGTTTAAAGGCTTATTGCATACACTAAATACAATCACTCGCCCACGAAAGAGATATGCTATCTCATTTTAGAGTTGGGTTATGTTTTGATTCTTTTACATTGCTCGGGACGATCAAAGTTCTAAGTTGGGGGAATTTAATAGGCATAAATTGTTCCGATTTTTCCCCTTAATTTATAGGTCTTTATTACCTCGAACAATGTAAAACAAGTTAATTTAACTCATATCATTGCTAATTGCTTCGTCTAACAAGTATCCCGAGTTTCGTGTATTTCTTATTGATTTTACAGGTATTTAATACATAAAAGAAAGAAAGAAACCGGAAGAAGCAAGAGAAGAGAAAGAAGAAAAGTCAAAAGGGCAAAAGTGTAATTTCTACCGAGAATCCGATCAAGGACCCAAAATGAAATTCGAAGATCTCGAGTCTACTAGCGCATAGGAAGAAACTGCGTTCCAATTCGAGTTCCAGAGTAGAAGTTATGAAGATCCAAATATGTGAGATGATCATGAGAAATTGAAGAGATAATGAAGAGAAATTGGGAAGAAAGCCCGGATCGATCCGGGCCTCATAAGTCCCTGTGAAAGGATGCATTTACCAGATCGATTCGGTCCTCGTAAAAAAGGGATCGATCCGACCCCTAAAGTTCACTACATAAGGCACATTTAGCGGATCGATTCGAGTGTAGTAAAAAAAAGCGATCGATCCGGTCATTAGGCGGATCTGATATGCCCTATATGTACCCAACAGCTCAGAGACACCAACCTCGACCTGGGAGACGGCCGAGGTTGGAAGGGCCCTAGGTTGGTGACCAGCGGTGTCGTCCTAAGCAAGGTCGACCATAGCCGACGTTACTGGTTGCCTCACAGCCAATAAATAGCTGAGGTCCTCATGGTCTATGCAGATAGTAATCCATCAGGATGACATCGCATCTACACTATACATCAACCTCAGTTGTGTGTAAGCCGAGGAAGTAGAGCCTAAACAATCGTCATAAACAGCCTCAGCTGAGAATCAGTCGACGTTCCTGCTACTCCACCGTTACCTCGGCCCAAACCGACATTATAACTCCACTTGCCTTACTTAGGTTCTCCTACTGAGCCAAGATCATCGTTGATAACCTCCGATCGAGCAGTTGCCAGACTTCACCAACCTCGTACTCTTCTAGGCCGAGGTTGGCATCACCCGAGGACAGCCGAGCCTCCACACGTTCTTGTATAGCTTGAGACACATGGACAAATATGTTATAACCGAATTATTCCTTCCACGTGAGGGAATATTGAGGTCATCATTACTTAGTTGAGATTAGTCAGGTGTCACTCTCATATTGGCTCGATGCTCATACACATGCTCATTGTATGCTTGAGGGGCACATTACACCCCCCAATCACTATATATAAAGGTCATCCTCTACCTTGTGGAGGGATCCAAAAATTACAACCCTATCTAAAACTCTGTCACTTTACATAGTAGAGAGAGAAATCTTGAGAGATTGTATCCGTGGCCATTAGTGCCTTCATTCAGTGATATTAATCACACACACTCACAGTGGACGTAGGCCAGATTGGATGAACCACTTACATTCAAGTGTTCATCCTCTTCTCCTCACCTCCATCTCTTATATTTAGTATACTCTTATGCTGCCATTGTTAACATTAACTTAAGCTTACGAACACCTTGAAGGGTGGTGCTATTTCTAGCATCATCATTTTGGCGCCGTCTGTGGGAACGAAAAGCTATCTCTTCCTCATTTTTTACTTAACCTCATCGGAGACTCTGGTGGTGAACTAGACCTCACCCCTAGTGTGGAGTTGCTTCACCATTGAAAGTGGTTCGTCAAGGTACAAATCTCATTTACCCTACAAGCTCTTTGGTGTTAACACATGACACTGGAATTATCGCCACCTCTTCCACCGCCTGGTGCTGGAGGGCCTAGTTCCAGCCAGGCACCGCCTCAATCCAAAAATGGCGGAAGTGGCAGCAGCCTTGAAGTCTTTGGCTGCAACACAATAAGCGATGAAGGAACAATTTGCACAACTCAGTCAGAATATAATGAGACCACCTGGGGTCTCACCGGAGATGATCACTCCGGCGGCTGTTCAGCCTCATCCTGATGCCAGGGGACCACCCCAGGCACCGCGAAAAGACCAACCTACGCCTCAACGGAGGAGGGAAATTGTTAACCCTAGACATTTGCGTCTGGGGAGGTAAAAACATCCTTACCCTGAGGATAGGTATGATGATTTGGAGGCAGAAGATGCTCCAGAAGATTATTGGGAGCCGTATGAGGTTTTAAATAACACTGTACGTCTTATCCAGCAAAGCCGAGGTTGTGGAGGCCGAAGAGGTGAAGAAGCCCAGCAAAGAGGGTCAGCTTTTGATTGATTAAGCAGAGAGTCAGCCTTTGAAAGGCTCAACCCGATAAATGACCTGCAACAGAGGTTATCCACGTCGAGAAGTGTAGCCTGCTCACAAAGGGAAGATGGTCAACGTCGACCTCATCAAGGCCGACCTAACACGGGACGAGGTAGGGACCATGATGAGGTCAACAGCCGACGTTGTGCTGCGATTGGGGAACACTCGCTCCACCCCTTGGAGGTGGTTGGGGATAACCTCGGCCAGGCCAACATTGCAAGACCATGGAATGACTCCATCCAATGTCTCGAGGATAAGATAGGAGACCTCATCAAAAGTCGAGACCCACTGCAAAGAGGTTTCTCAGAAGACTCACCGTTCGTGGCTAAGATAGTGAGTTTTCCTACCCTTGACAAGTTCAAGCCACCTACGGTGTCTCCTAAGTATGACGGTAGCACCAACCCTGTACATCATATTGAGATGTACCAATATGCTGCAGACATTTACTCAACACCAAACGAGATGAAATGTCGGGCCTTCTCAGGGACTTTGACGGGAGCGGCACACATCTGGTTTACTTCTCTTTCGAAGAATTTAATTGAGAACTTTAAGGGCTTGGCTGAACGATTCATTCACAATTTTTGTTTTGGGGTAAGACCTTAAAAGAAGACCACCCATCTGTTGTATGTCAAACAAGGTAAGAGAGAGAGCCTAAGAGACTATATTGCCAAATTTAATAAAGAGAAACTTGAGGTTGAAGACTACGAAGAGAATATCGCTATGACCGCCCTCATAGGAGGTCTGTAGAAAGGGAAGTTGTTGTGGAAACTTACGAAAGACCCTCCCAAGTCCATGGCAGAGCTATTGGAAACTGCGGGGAAGGTCATGAACGCTGAAGAGGCCATGGCCGCAAAGTATGAGGATGAAAATGGTGGTAGTAGCGGGAAGTTCCAAAGAAAGAAGGATGGAAAGAAGAGGTCAGCTGACGATAAGTTCGCACACTATACCCCTTTGACTGTGAGCTGCGAACACATCCTTAATGAGATCAAGAATGACCGATCACTGAGATGGCCAGAGAAATTGAAGGCTCCTCCGTATAAGAGGAACAAGAACTTATGGTGCGAATTTCACCAAGACCATGGCCATGTTACAGACAAGTGCTTCGCCTTGAAGGATGAGATCGAGAAGATGCTGAAATTCGGTAAGGTGAGGAAGTATGTTGATGGCAAGGCTCCTAAAAGGGGAAGAGATGACCCAAAAAAGAAGAGAAATGACAGATGTCGTGACGATACCCCAGCAAGAAGAGACGATGACTCGGATGGCGATGATGAAGATGATCCTGACCTTCCACCAAAAGATGATAACACCCCAGTGAAGAGGGTTGGTATGATCTCCATTAGTGTTAACACCATATACGGAGGACTTACAGGGGTGGTTCTGAAGTGGCTGATCAAAAAGCTCAAGTGGCGGAGGCTAAGTTAGTGGCCACGCCAGAAGTGGTAAATTTGGCGTCTTCCGAAACCAAGTAGAAGAGAAAGAAGGTGGATATGGACAATATCATAGTTGGGTTCTCCCGACTCGACTTCAAAGGCATCCTAGCTCCGCATGATGACCCTTTAGTAATCACAATAAGGGTGCATGGATGCGAGGCATAGAGAATCCTCGTAGATCGAGGAAGTTCAACAGATGTGATGCTCTGGCCCTGCTTCAAAAGCCTTGGCCTTAACAGAGCTAGGCTAGTACCCTATCATCATCCGTTAATGGGCTTCAGCAGTGAAAAGGTCCACCCGTTGGGCAAGTATGAGATGGATGTGCGAATGGGCGACGAGTGGCCTAAGAGGTTGACCCGAAAGATCAATTTTTTTATTATAGATGAAAATGTCTTCTCGGCTTACAACCTCATCATAGGAAGAGTGGTCCTTAAGGAGTTTGAGGCCGTGCCATTGACGGTCCACCCGATGCTAAAATTTTAGACCCCCTATGGGGTAGGGGAAGTGCAGGGTGACCAGACCATAGCACGGGAATGCTACTTCAACTCAGCCGAAGAGAGAGAGGCCCATAAGAGAGCAACTACCGCATATAACATTGATACACTTGACCTGAGAGATGAAACGAAGTTGAAGAAAGGGGAGGCCTCATAAGAGGTAGAATCCATCGTCCTCAAAGAGGACTAACCGAAAAAAACCATCCAGGTCGGAAAGGCCTTAAAAGCAGAGAATAAGGAAGAGCTGATAAGTTTCTTGAAGAAAAGGCAGAGTGTCTTCGCTTGGAGCCACGCGGACATGCCTGGCATCGATCCTGAGGTTATGTGCCATAAACTCAACATGATTAAGGATGATAAGCCAATAAAATATAGATGAAGAGTTTACTCTAGGGAGAAGTACGATGTCATCCGGGAATAAGTCAGAAAGTTGGAAGAGGCTGAGTTTATAAGGGAAGTCATATATCCAGAATGGTTATCAAACGCAGTCATTGTGACCAAAGCCAATGGAAAATGGAGGATGTGCGTAGACTTTACCGACCTAAACAAGTATTGCCTAAAGGATAGTTATCCCTTACCTCAGATCGACCAGATGGTAGATGCCACTACAGGGCATGAGCTCATGAGCTTCATGGATGCGTATTCAGGTTATAACCAGATATTCATGGATGCCGAAGACTCAGAGAAGACAACCTTCATCACGGATAAAGGGACATATTACTACAAGGTTATGCCCTTCGGATTAAAAAATGCGGGGGCAACATATCAACGTCTTGTGACTAAGATGTTTGGGCTTAAATAGGCAAGACTATGGAGGTGTACGTAGACGATATGTTGACGAAGAGCTTAAGGCCTGCACTCATGTGGCAAACCTAGAAAAGACCTTCGATACCATGGACTTGTACAGGATGAAACTCAACCCTGTGAAGTGTGTCTTCGGGGTAGGTGATGGTAAGTTCCTTGTATTCATTGTCAATCAGAGAGGAATAGAAGTGAGCCCTGAGAAAATTAAAGTTTTGCTCGACATGAAGACACCAAGAAGCATCAAAGACGTTCAAAGACTCACTGGAAGAGTAGCTGCACTCAACAGATTTATTTCCAGAGCGACGGACAAGTGTCTTCCATTCTTTAAGGTGCTTAGAAAGGCCTTAGAGTGGGACAAAGAGTGTGATGAGGCTTTTAATCAGCTCAAGTCCTACCTCGGATCTCCCTTGCTCTTATCATGGCCCATAGCGGGAGAGAAGTTGTATATTTATCTGGCAGTCTCTGAATCAACTATAAGTGCAGCCATAGTACGGAAAGACGTTGGGGGCCCAAAGGCCTGTATACTTCAACAGTTGGGCCCTTCAAAGGTCTGAATAGAATTATCCTGGGATGGAAAAGTTAGCTTATGCCTTGATACATGCTTCTAGGAAGATGAAGTCCTACTTTCAAGCCCATTCTATGATTATCCTCACTGACTCCTCACTAAGATAGGTCCTCCACAAACTCGAGAAGTCGGGTAGATTGATGGCATGGGCCATTGAGTTAGGGGAGTATGACCATACTTATCAACCCAGGGTGTCCATTAAAGGGCAAGCACTTGAAGATTTTGTTGTTGAGTTCACATGGGAAGAGATCGAGGTTAAAAATAACCTAAAGGCTACAGAGGGGTCCAAAAGAAACATCTCATGAGACCCGAAAGAGCTTGTATCCAAGAAGGCCAGAAATAGAGTAGCCGAAAATAAGGAAGACCGATACCTCTTCAGGCAGGGAATCATGTTAGAAGGGGGATTCTCATAAGATAAAGACATCTGGAACCTCTTCGTTGATGGGTTTTCTTGCAAAAGTGGAAGCGGTGTGGGGCTGATACTCTCAGCCCCGGATGGTGCTAACATTAAATATGCCCTAAGGTTTAACTTCAAGGCATCAAACAACGAGTCAGAATATGAGTCCATGATAGCAGGCCTCTCCTTGGCAAAGACCCTTGGGATAAGATGACTCCTTCTTCACAGTGACTCAAGGTTGGTTATTAACCAAGTGTTGGAGGTTTATGAGGCCAAGGATGAAAGGATGTCCAAATTCCTGAAGAGGGTAAGAGTGATATTAGAAGGTTTCAAAGAGGTAAAGATGAAGAGAATACCTCGTCAAAACAATAGTCGCGCAGACGCACTAGCAAGGTTGGCTTCAGCAACCAGGACAGACATCAGAAGGACAGTTCCAGTCGAGATCCTGCCCAAGGCGACCATTGAAGAAGAAGAGGTAAGTAACCCTTGCCTCAATTTGAACTTGGGGGACTCATGGATGGATCCCCTTATCAGATATATTAGAGAGGGAGAGCTGCCAGAATCAAAGCTAGAGAGGAGGAAACTGAGGTACAGAGCTACAAAGTTCTCGATAGTAGGAGAGGTCCTATATAAGAAAGGATTTCTATTACCTCTCCTCAGATGTGTCTATCCCACAGAAGTTCCCCGCGTCTTAAAGGAAGTGCACGAGGGTTCTTGCTCCAGTCTCATAGGAGGAAGACCTTTAGCCAAGAGGATTATCACGCAGGGATACTGGTGGCCGACCTTCGCTAAGGATGCTTTAGCCTTTGTGAAGAGGTGTGACAAATGCCAATGATTCTCCACTATCCCCCATCAACCTCATCAACCTATTACGTCAATAGTTCTCTTTGGCCATTCGCAGTATGGGGAATCGACTTGGTGGGTCCCTTATGATAAGCACCCAAAAGTGTCTATTTTATACCCGGGATAAATGCATTTTAGTCACTCGTTTTAATTAAAAATGGCCTTATGTTCGTATTTTATATTTTTCAGGTCAAGACGCAGTTGCGGTACAAAAAATGTTAAATCAGTACAATTGCGACGCAGAAGCGGTCAAAAGCGTGCATCGAAGAAATCAAAAGAGACTGCGAAGTTAGAGTCCTCATTGAGCTTACCGAGATGTGATCTGACGCCCCGAAACAATCCCGTAACCTAAACCCGAGCCTACCCCGAGCCCAGACCGTTCCCCGAGCCCGGTCTGTGTTTAGTTTGTACCTTTATTATTTTTCTAGATTTTTATTTTGAGTCATTTTATTTTTAGAATTTATTTAAATTTATTTAGAATTTTCTAAGATTTATTTTCTATTTTTCTATTTCTTTATTTTGATTTTTGATTTTTATTAGTTTTTAATTTTGAATCTTTATTTAATTTTAATTTTAATTTTCTTAGGACTAGTTTTTTTAGGAATTTATTTTATTTAGTTTTTAGTTTTTATTTATTTAGTTAGGATTTTTAGTTTTTTTTAGTCTTTATAGAGTTTTATTTATTTATTATTAATTCTTTTTATTTTTTTTAGTCTCTTAGTAACAAATTAGATTCTTATTTTTTAGATTTTAAGTTTTATTTTAGTTATAGTTTTATTTTTTTAGTGTGTCATTTATTTTAGGGATACAACTTAAACACACACGCCATAATATCTTACATCTACACACACACTCATCCCCACCATACACCCTACACCTCACCCACACCAAATAAACCAATCCCCTTTTTTTACTGTTCATCATCATCTTCCCCAACCAACATCCACACTCTCCTCACCTCCATTACCACCATTAACACCCCCCAAATCAAATACCCACATAACATTATCCCCTCTCGTCCCTGCCAACCTGATCTCAACTCTGACTGCCCCAGCCTATACCAAACCCAACCCGGGGCGGCTCGATCCGAAACCCATTCAGACCCGCGAACAGCCCAAACTCCAGTCGGGCGCTACCCGCGGCCAAGACAGATCTGCCCAGCCCATCGGCCGATCGCGATCGCACCTCCTCATCTCCGGCCCGATCCTCCTCGCCGCCGACAACGCTTGGCCCATCTCCGACGCGCTCTCCAACTTGATCTACGAACCACAACCCGGACCCATCTGCGTTGGAAATCATATCCGACCCATGGCTCTTAGACTCGACCCATCAACTCGAAACCCAAATCCCTTAAAAATCGGATCTTATCCCATGCCATCTTCACCCCATTCAAATCCCTTAAATCTCTCATCCAACCATCCAAGAAAGGCATAGTGGGTCAAAAAAAAATGAAGGGAACTCTCATTTAAAAAGAGACTCTCAGCATAAAAAGAAAAACAGACGCAAATAGAGAAAAAAAAGGGGTGTATATTATGTACAGTTTAGGGTAATAAAAAAGTTCCAGAAAAATTCCAAAAAAAATTAGTTTAGCTTTAGAATAATTTTTAGGTTTAGTTTTTATTCTTTTTAGTGTAATCGAGTGCTGGATTAGTGAGAAGATTGAGACGCGTTTCATGAACGTGATTCGACAAGGAAACTTGCGTATTGTATTCTATTTCTCTATTCAAATTTATGTCATCTTTTGATATTTTATTGAATGTTGTTTATTCTAACATGAGAATGTTTGACTAAACACCCCGTTCGAGGGGTGGGATGCACTGCATATGATGTTACTTTAATTAATTGGTTTCATTAATTTTATATTTCTAGGTAAATTAATTTTAAGTGTCACTAATTAATTTATGTAACGAGAGTTAGTAAATTAATTGAACAAATTAATGTTTGAATTTAGGAATCGAACTAGAGATAGATTTTTTCGATATTTGAATATTAATTCGGTGTTGAAATTTGAGGATTGATATTGTTTTTTTTTTAAATTGATCCTAGCGGGTAATTTTCTGAAAATAGTGTAGTCCTAATTTTTCATAGTGTGACATTTTTAAATTAATTTTCTGAAAAAGATTTTATTAAATTTATAATTTTAACGAGAGTTAGATTATCAATTTATTATTATCTCGAAATATTTCAAAATTAATAAATTGAGAAATTAAAACAATTGAAAATGCAATGTAATCCCATCTCTTGACCTTCTCACATATTTCACACTCGGTTGCACATACTTTTTCATTATTTAGTCATTTTATAATTTTTAGCATTTGTTAGTTAATTTTTTTCCTTGAAATTATTTTTAAAAATAAAAAATTAAAAAATATTTTAATAAAAAAAATGGAATTGCATGTTTTCACATAAATTGTTTCACCTTTGAAGTTGGATTGATATCCGTACTTACCGCAATACGAGTAATTTTTAGACAAGTTTTGTAGGTACTCAAGGGAATTTTGAGAGTGGCTTTTGAAGACAACGACCATACGCAAAAAGCTTCTTATCACCTTACCAAGAGCGGCGGGGAACTACAGGTTTTTGATAGTTGCCATTGACTACTTATCCAAATGGGTAGAGGCCGAGTCGATGATCACGATTACCGAGCAGAAGACCTTCCAATTTATCTGGAAGAGCATCATATGCAGATATGATCTCCCAAACACCCTTATCTCGGACAATGGTACCCAATCCAAGAATTCTTCCTTAGAAAAATATTGCGAAAGAGTGGGGATAAAGCAATTTTTCTCTTCTCCTGGACGACCTCAGGCAAACGGTCAGACCGAAGTCACCAACAAAACTATCCTTGACGGGATTAAGAAGAGGTTAGAAGAAGCCAAGGGAAGATGGACTGAAGAGGTTTATGTTGTGTTATGGGCCTACAGAATAACGGCTAGGACACCAACGGGGGAGACCCCATTTATGTTAACACATGGCTACCAACCGAAATAGGACTCCCTACTCATAGGGTTCAGACCGACGACCCTGAGGGGAATGGGGAGGAGAGAAGGCTTGACCTGGATTTGATTGAAGAGAGAAGGGAAGAAGCGAAAATCAGACAGGTAGCTTATCAACAGAGAACAACAAAGTTCTACAATCAAAGGGTAAAATCAAGACCTATAGTCGTGGGAGACCTCGTGCTGAAGAAGACGTTACAGAAGACAAACAAGCTCCACCCAAATTGGCATGGACCTTACAAAGTAACCGAGAAGGTTGTACCTGGGACCTACAGGCTAGAAAATCTCGAAGAGGAACCTTTCTCTAATCCTTGGAATGCTGACCATCTAAAAAAGTATTACATATAATGTTGCAATATTTCCTACGAAAATGTATCATCTTATGAAGAGATTATTAATGAGAAGATCAGTTTTCGTATCAACTCTTGGTTTATTACGCTCTAATGATAGAATTTATGAGGGTAACATCTTAGTTGATGACCTCAGACCTTAACATCATTAATTTGGTGAATATTTTATGAGGGTAACATCTTAGTTGATGACCTCAGACCTTAACATCATTAATTTGGTGAATATTTTATGAGGGTAACATCTTAATTGATGACCTCAGACCTTAAACATCATATTTGTTGACAGGGTCTGAGGTGAACATCATACTTTGATGACCTCAGACCTTGAACATCATTAATTTGGTGAATATTGTATGAGGGTAACATCTTAATTGATGACTTCATACCTTAAACATCATATTTGGTGACAAGGTCTGAGGTGAACATCATACTTTGATGACCTCAGATCTTGAACATCATTAATTTGGTGAATATTATATGAGGGTAACATCTTAGTTGATTACTTCAAACCTTGAATATCATATTTGGTGACAAGGTCTGACGTGAACATCATACTTTGATGACCTCAGACCTTAACGTCATTAATTTGGTGATTATTGTATGAGGATAACATCTTAGTTGATGATCTCAGACCTTAAACATCATATTTGGTGACAGGGGTATGAGGTGAACATCATACTTTGATGAGCTCAGACCTTTAACATCATTAATTTGGTGAATATTTTTTGAGGGTAACATCTTAGTTGATGACCTCAGACCTTAAACATCATATTTTGTGACAGGGTCTGAGGTGAACATCATACTTTGATGACCTCAGACCTTGAACATCATTAATTTGGTGAATTTTATATGAGGGTAACATCTTAGTTGATGACTTCAGACCTTGAATATCATGTTTGGTGACAAGGTCTAATGTTAACATCATACTTTGATGACCTCATACCTTAACATCATTAATTTGGTGAATATTTTATGAGGGTAACATCTTGGTTGATGACCTTAGACCTTAACATCATTATTTTGGTGAATATTATATGAGGGTAACATCTTATTTGATGACCTTAGACCTTAACATCATTAATTTGGTGAATATTTTACGAGGGTAACATCTTAGTTGATGACCTCAGACCTTGAATGTCATTTGGTGACAAGGTCTGAGGTGAACGTCATACTTTGATGACCTCAAACCTTAACATCATTAATTTGGTGAATATTTTATTTATGGGGCTTATGAAAACATCATATGGAGGCTTCAGGCCTTAACACACATTGTGTGATATAGGAAATCATTCAAAGAACATTCAGCAACTAAAAAAATAAAGCCCTCCTCAGAGGTTGATACAGATTAAAGCTAAGAATTACAAGCCACAAGGTAACAGAGTTTGCAATCAGAGGTTACAGTTTGAAATCAAAATTAAAAATTACAAAGAGCATCACAAAATGGTCAAGTGTCTGCAGCCTCAGAGTTAGTTGACACGCCACCATCTCCCTGGCCGAGGTTGGTCACTTCTACCCCATTATCTTGAGGACCGACGTCTTCAGAGCAGTCTCGGTAGGTGCGGTACCTCCCTCTTCATCTACCTCTTGCAAGGCCTGAGCAAATCGGGGATCGGCGTAGCCCAGACCAATGAAGTCAGAGGCTGCCAGGCTCCCTGATTCTTTTTCCTTCATCTCAGCCCACCTGCCAGTGGCCTTAACACCTCTCTCGAGGTACTCGAAGCCGAAGCTGACAAACTCATCAGAGACCTTGTAGTCCTCCAAGATCTTCTCTGAGGCATCCTCCAAGGCAGCCTTCACAGTGATGTCAACCTTGTGTTGGAGAGAGTCCGCCTGCGTCTTCAGAGCAGAGGTATGGTCCTTTTTAAGCTTGTCCATATCCTTCTCCAGCTGCTTGACCTTAGCATCAGACTTCTCTAAATAAGCCTTCAGATGCTCCACTTCAGCATTCAAGGCAGACTCAGTCTTCTGGGCCTCTTTGACCTTCTCGATCAGAGGGAGTTTCCTCAGAGTCCAGTCCACAAAGTGGTGCAAGGAGAGGAGCCTCTGCAGAACATATGCAGAGATGTCAGTTCAAGACTTTAAAAGTCAAAGATGAGGTTACAATTACACAGAAAAACCAAAAGCAAAGAGTCTTACTTTGATGGATCGGTGGAGACCAAACTCGGCCAGCATAGGGGTGTCCATTGAATGACAGAAGCATTTATCAGAGTCGGTCATGACAGAGCCGATAGCGTCCAGGGCCTTCAGACTTTGGCCGATAAGGCTATCACCAATCTTCAGTTGCTCCAGACGAGCAACTAATACATCCTCAGAGGAGATGGGGATGGCACGATCCCCCTTTTGAGTCTTACTCTTCTGACTCTGATCTTCAGGGGCAGGGTCGACAGGTTTCCTCTTTTTGGAGGCCTCATCCCTTGAAGTAGTAAGAGGGGGAGGAGGCGCATTTAGACCTGCTTTCTTTACAATTTTTGTGAGACTAGGGGTTGCCATCTCCCAGAGTTCGTCGAAAATTACTTTTGGGCGCTCTGTAAACATAAAGGTCTGAGTTAGAAAATCAGAGACATAAAAAATTCAGAGGTATAACTTGTTGAAATAAAAGTAACTTACGGAGCTCAGTCAGAGGACTCCTCCCAAGGCCAGTTTCAGAGAGATAGTAGGGGGTCATCAAATGCTCATACTTGACTAGAAGACCATGCTCCCCCTGATCCTGAAGGTTTTTTACCTTCTTAAGATTATTTTGGCTTAGCCCAGGGTCGGCCCTAGCAGCCATTGTCACCTTTCCCCATCTCAGGGGCATCCTCGGCTCTAAGGACGAAGAGGGGGCACAGGGGCCAAATTCCCACAACCCTGAGGCGAAGAAGTATCGCGATTTCCAATTATGATTTGAAGTTTGGGTAACCTATAACATCTTTTTATTTGACTTTTGAGCTAAAAAGTGATAATAGCCTGGATGATTCCTAGCAGAGGAAAGGACGTAGCACCCAGTGAAGACCTGGACATGAAGGTCTGAATGGTGGACTGTCCTCTATAGAACTATTGCTCCAATTATCACCCTCCAGGCATTGGGGGATAACTGAGAAGGGGCTAAATTAATATAGGATAATATGGCCCTAATAATTGGGTGGATGGGAAGACGAAATCCTAACTTGAACATCTGCTCATACAAACAGATCTCACCATCTCGGTCGCCAAAAGCCCTCTCGTCCCTCAGAGGTCTCCTAAGTTTTATGGCAGGACCTATGGAATACAGGTGTCTGAAGGCAAGAAGGTCGAGTTTGTTGTCAGTGCTCTCTATCTCGGCTGCCTCTGAGGTGTCAACATCGCTCTTGCTATCATCATCCTCATCTTTTTCAATGTCGGCTGGAGTGGACGAGGGATTACCATTAGGGAACTTCTGAGCAAACTCAGCCCCTGTGGCGGTCGATAAGGGAAGAGCATTTAGGATTGGTGGAACAACCACACTAAGTCCTATAATTTCAACATCAGAGGAAGAATGCGAGGTGCTAGAACTCTTGTTAGAAGAGGCCCGACTGAAAACCTCGGCTTGATCAGGGGCATGATCCATCCTGATGGAGCAATCCATGGTTTCTTAAAAAGAATCCACACACATAAGGTCTGAGGTTGACGACTCAGACTCAGACATAGGGATGGGTCCTACTGGGACCTCTGTAGGCACAGAGGGCTCAAGGTATATGACCTTCTGAGGGGGTGGAAAGATAGGTCTGAGGGGGAAGGCCTCGGCCCTACGAGCTTCCTCTTGGGTTCGCTCTATTTGCCTAATCTTCTCTAAAGTCCTCTCTCTAAGAGATGGAAATTCCTCTAAAAGCTGATAAAGAGGTCTGAGCATAGGAAGACGACCTCACACTTGGGAAATTAAACTAAGAACAAATAACTTGACTCAACTTTCCTAAGGATCAAACTATTAACCTTAAACAAAAATAACAAAGAACAACAAGAACCAGTGCCACCGGAAAATGCAAGCAGTCACCGAAAAACTCAAAACTCTCACCGAAAATTGAAGAGACAAGAATAAAAGGGGCTAAAAATGGCAGAGTAAGGTGGAGAAGATACCTGAAGACTTGTAAAATGAAAGAGATTTGAAGCAACACAGAAATCCCAACAATGAAGCAGCTAAGCTCTTGTAGAGAGAGAGAGTTGCAGAGATAACCAAATGAGGAAGAAAGAGAAGAAGAATGGGGTTTAAACCCTTAAGTGTGAGTGCACACGTCCCAAGGACCATCATTGCCTTGGGATCCCAAAATACAACCAACATCATCACACTTATCAGGCACGCTACCACCTTCAAAAGCTGACACTTGCCAAGAAAATATGGGCACCTAAAGAATTCCAACCTCGGATAAACATACCCCTTAGGCACCTGATCACACAGGTAACTAAGGGATAGGGATGATTGATATGCCCTATATGTACCCAACAGCTCAGAGACACCAACCTCGGCTTGGGAGATGGCCGAGATTAGAAGGGCCCTAGGTTGGTGACCAGTAGTGTCGTCCTAAGCAAGGTTGGCCATGGCCGACGTTACTAGCTGCCTCACAGCCAAGCAAAAGCTGAGGTCCTCATGGTCCATGCAGATAGTAATCCATCAGGATGACATCGCGTCTACACCATACATCAACCTCGGTTGTGTGTAAGCCAAGGAAGCAAAGACTACACAATCATCATAAACAACCTCGGCTGGGAATCAACCGATGTTCCTGCTACTCCACCGCTACCTCGACCCAGGCCGACATTATAAATCCACCTCCCTTACCTCGGCTCTCCTACTGAGCCAAGATCATCGCTGGTAACCTTTGATCGAGCAGTTTCCAGACTTCACCAACCTCGTACTCTTCCAGGCCGAGGTTGGCATCACCCGAGGACAGCCGAGCTTCCACACGTTCTTGTATAGCTTGAGACACATGGACAAATCTGTTATAACCGAATTATTCCCTCCACGTGAGGGAATATTGAGGTCATCATTACTTAGTTGATATCAACCAGGTGTCACTCTCATATTGGCTCGATGCTCATGCACATGCTCATTATATGCTTGAGGGGCACATTACACCCCCTAAGCACTATATATAGAGGTCATCTTCTACCTTGTGGAGGGAACCAAAAATTACAACCCTAGATGAAACTCTATCACTTTACACAGTAGAGAGAGAAAGCTTGAGAGATTGTATCCATGGCCATTAGTGCCTTCATTCAGTGATATTACTCACACACACTCACAGTGGACGTAGGCTAGATTGGCTGAACCTTTTACATTCAAGTGTTCATCCTCTTCTCCTCACCTCAATATCTTATATTTAGTACACTCTTATGCTTCCATTGTTAACAATAACTTGATCTTACAAACACTTTGAATGGTGGTGCTATTTCTAGCATCATCAGGATCGATCCAAAATGTCGAGACCGGATCGATCCAGGGTTCGAGATTTGGGATTATCTTCTTAAAGCTAGAGTCTTGCATGACTCCAACTCTTGTATTTTTCGTAGTGTATATATTTCAAACTCCTTCCAGTTAATAAGGTAGCTTCTAATTCATTTTAGGGAATCCCTGTACTTAGTTTTGAAGAGAGAACAAATAAACCCTAGTTTTTCATAAGAAGATTTTGTTGTACGAGTTTGCATTTAATTATTGATTTGAATTTGTAATTCTCTTTTCAATTAGTTTCTTTAGAGTAAATGTTCTATTTCTTAAAAACCTTGTTTTTCTCTAATCATGTCTAGCTAATTTTCTAAGGGTTGTGGTGCATGAACCCCACCCGATGTAATTCACGATAATGGGAAGTAGACTTTTAAATTAAGATCTTAGATAAATCGTGTTGCATAACTGGTGCAACCATCATAGGACTTTTGATCTCATTTGCCTTAGATAACCGGGATGCTTAAGAATACGACGCGCGTAGTAGCTAATGCGACACCGCTTTACTCGTCCTTTGATTACATACTGTGCGAGCTACGATCCCTCATATATGTAATGCTTGGGAGTACTAAATAGCGGGTTCATTCAAAAATCTAATTCTGAATCTAGTATCCTACAAAGTGAATTTCTAGGGTGTGGGGGATTGTAACCCGACCTATTGTTCTCATTTCATATTTAACTCGTAAAACCATTTGTCATTAGCTTTTCGTTTAATTAGCGTAGTTGCATTTTGTTCATTCTTAGTTTCATTAGTTCATTATTCTCAAATTTGCATCTAGTTGTAGTTTTTTCGTATTCCAAATCACCTTTTCGTTCTTTTTAGAGTCGAGCTAGGATTCTCATTATTTCAAACGTTGTTATGTTCATTCGTCCTATTTCCCTATGGAGACGATCCCGACTTACCGGATTTATTACTAACGCGACAGCCTTGCACTTGAGTCTATATCATCACGAACACTAGATACACATTTTTTATCTCGTCGAGTTCCAAAAACATGACGTGACCAAGTGATGAACCTCTTCTTATCTTGTGGTGTCCAGTCGGGAGGGACGGCTCCAGATAGTTCACTATATCCATAAACCAGGGAAACAAAGAGGTGGCAAAAACTTGCTCATCTGGGAAATACTCGTCTATGGGTATAGGATCACTAGGTACGTCGGACGAAAGCCGTGATAAGTGATCAGCGATGATGTTTTCTACTCCTTTTTTGTCTTTAATGGAGAGATTAAACTCTTGTAGGAGTAGGATCCACCTTATGAGGCGCGACTTTGCATCTTTCTTTGCAAGAAGATATTTTAAAGTCGCGTGGTCAGTGAAACAAGTAATGGGGGAACCGATAAGATAGGATCGAAATTTATCTAGAGCAAAGACTACCGCTAGTAATTCCTTCTCCGTGGTGGAGTAATTAAGTTGTGATCCGATGAGAGTCCGAATAGCGTAGTAGATGAAATGAGTCTGTTTGCCTTTTCTTTGGCCCAAAACAGCCCCTATCACATAATCGCTAGCATTACACGTGAGCTTTAATGGTAAGGACCAATTCGAGGCTTGCATGATGGGAGCGGAAACAAGCATGTTTTTCAATTTTTCAAAAGCACTTTGACAAGCTTCAGTCCACTCGAATGGGGTGTCCTTTATAAGAATATTGCTTAAGGGTCTAGCGATGGCGCTAAAGTCCTTAATGAACCTTCTATAAAACCCCGCGTGGCCCAAGAACGAGCGCACGTCTTTAAGAGATTTTGGTGGGGGTAGGTTAGCTATGTCATCTATTTTTGCTCGATCAACCTCGATTCCTTTGGATGGCATGATGTGGCCAAGAACTATGCCCTCTGTTACCATAAAATGGCATTTCTCCCAATTCAGCCCTAAATTCTTTTCCACACATCGGGCTATTACTTTCTCAAGATTGGCTAGACATAGGTCGAAAGAGGTGCTAAAAACACTAAAGTCATCCACGAACACCTCTAGCACTCTTTTAACCATGTCACTGAATAAGCTCAACATGCACCTTTGAAAGGTCGTCGGTGCATTACACAAGCCGAGTGGCATACGTTTGTAGGCAAACGTTCCAAAGGGGCAAGTGAAGCTCGTCTTCTCTTGATTAAGTACATCTACCGCAATCTGGTTATATCCGGAATAACCTTTTAGGAAGTAATAGTAAGGGTGGACCGCTATTCTTTAAAGCATTTGATCAATAAATGGCAAGGGGAAATGGTCTTTCCTAGTTCTTGCATTGAGTTTCCGGTAATCAATGCAAGCGTACCACCCAGTAGTGGTACGTTTGGGAACTAACTCTCCCTTGGCATTTTCAATCACTGTCATGCCCGACTTCTTCGGGATGACTTGAATGGGTCTCACCTATTTACTATCCGATATTGGGTAGATAATCCCGGCATCCAACAACTTTATAATTTATGCTCTCACCACCTCTTTCATAGTGGGGTTTAGCCTTTTTTGCATTTCTCTCGAGGGCTCACATCCTCATCGAGGTGAATTTTGTGAGTGAAAATTAGAAGGCTTATCCCCTTTAGATCAGCTATACACCAACCAAAATCACTTTGGTGCTTCCTCAAAATTTTTAATAACTTACCCTCCTGCTCTTCATCTAAGCTAGAGGAGACAATAACAAGAAATGTCTCACTTTCACCTAGGAAAGCATATTTAACATTGGAGGGTAGTTTCTTCAACTCGAGAGTCAATAATGAATCGCTAGAGGGCACCATGCGTTCCTCCCTCGGTGGCAACTCTTCGAATCGAGAAACCCAACTAAGATCTCTCGCGTCCTCATCTGATGATCTCTCATTAAGAAGCGCTCTCAACTCCTCAAACTTCCTCTCAAACTAGGTATACGCTCCCTCGCTCTCATGACTAGGCGTTAGACAATATTCTAAGGCGTCTCTACATAAAATTTCCTCAATGTGCTCTTCTATGATCTCATCTATTAAGCTCACCGCGTGAAGATCATCTTCTTCCCCTACTTGTTGGGCTATATTGAAGATGTTTGTTTTTAATGTCATGTTCCCAAAGGTGAGTTACATCCTCCCATTTCGAGTATTGATAAGTGCATTAGCCGTAGCTAAGAATGGGCACCCAAGAATGATGGGAACATGATTCTTTGAGGCGAAGGAGGGTTCCATGTCCCAAATGAAAAAATCTACTATGAAGTAAAAAGTATCCACTTGGACTATCACTTCCTCAACTATACCTCTCGGTATCTTCACGGTTAGATCCACCAATTGGAGAGTGATCCTTGTGGGCTTAAGGTCGCCCAGATCAAGCTGCCTATAAATTGAATGGGGGAGGATATTAACACTTGCCTCCAAGTCGAGTAAGACCCTCTCAATTTTGTTCTCTCCAATGGTGCAGGAAATTGTGGGTGCACTGGGATCCTTATATTTGGGTGGGAGATCGTTAAGAAGAACGGAGATCACGTTTTGTGCTAGGAACACGTTTTTCTTTACTTTCACCATCCGCTTGACAGTCAATAAATCTTTAATGACTTTTGCATAAGCTGAAATTTGCTTTATTGCATCGAGGAAAGGTAAGTTTAATCTCACGGCTCTAAGAACCTCTAGCACTTCACTTATGGTCCCTTTGTGGGAAGGAACCAATCTTTGAGGAAATAGCGCAGCGGAGGGTGGTTTTACAACTACCTTGGGATCACTAGTGTCTTCCTTTTCACACTCGTCCAAGGGGATATCTACGGCCTCTTTCGTACCGAGTGAATTCTCCTTGACTTTTGAAGTGTCGTATGGGGGTGGTGATAAATCAACAACTCTCCCACTACGAAGAGTGGTTACAGCTTAACAATGTTCCTGCGGTTATGTAGAGGTGGAGCTAACACTCGGTTGACCTTGGGTAAGTCTTTGGCCCTAGGCAGGAAATTTTCCCTTCTCTTGGATACTTAACGATGATTACAACTCGGAAATGTGCGCATTCATGTCGGCAAACATGCAATCATATCTAGCATTAGTTTCACTCTGATAATTTATGAATTGGTTTATTGTATCCTCGAGGTTCCTCCACGGTGGAGAAATATACGGAGCTGTAGGAGGTGGTGCTTACTGGAATTGAGGAGGCGGTAGAGGTGGAACAACCCGTGAATGTGGGTTCATCGCAGCTTGTGGTTATCGGTAATTAAAACCAGGATGCTTTCTCCATGAAGGGGTGTACGAGTTCCCATGCGGGGAGTTAAAATTTCCCTCGAATCCTCCTATGGCATCCACCTGCTCGGTGTGCTGGCCTTGTAGGTGAAAATCGTCGGGCATGCCTTTGTGGAATAGCCCGCCTCACAGATAGCACACACTTTTTCTTTCAAAACACAGCTGGATCCGGAGATATCTCTCAACCGGCCATCAAACCAATCTTTCATATCTCTCTGAAACTGATCGAATCGACGGTCTATTAAGGTATTACTATCCAAATGGTATAGACCGGAAGCAGTCGAAGCGATAGATGTTTTTCTAGGCCGGGCTTGGGTTTTAGGATCAGATGTGCCCCATGATTGAGTAGTCTCTGTAACATACTTAATATGGGCCACGACATCGCTAGGGTATAAATCCCAAAAAGGACTTTCACACATTGTTTGCACAAGTTGTTTAGAAGCCACTGTCAACCTATTATGGAATAAAGAGATCAAAAGGAATTTTTCAAAGCCATGATGGGCGCATGTTCTTACCAACTCTTGGAAACGTTCCCAACACTTGTCAAAAGGCTCATTATCTTGTTATCGAAAACTTTGGATTTGAGTTTTGGCAGAGTTGGTCTTGTGCTATGGGTAGAATTTTGAGATAAACTTTGATTGCATATCCCTCCAAGAAATCATGAAGTTCGGGGGTAGAGACTATAGCCAGGTCTTGGCTTTATCCTTTAAGGAAAAATGAAAAAGCTTTAGGCGAACGACATCCTGCTTGCAAGCTTGGTCCCTAAATGTGTCGCACGCCTCTTCGAACTCGCGAATATGCAGGTATGTTTTCTATGAATCCATGCCGTGGAACGTAGGGAGAATATGGATCATCCCATTGCGAAAGTGGAACTGACCGACATTATACGGAAGTAAAATGAAACCAGGGGTGACAATCCGCTTAGGAAAGAGCAAATCCTTCATAGGTTGATAGGGTAGATTTCCATCTCAAGTGTCAAAACTCGTTGCGTCAGACATTGCTCTCGCACTCTCTTCAATTGACTCGGAATACTCACTCGGTGTCCTAGATGTGTGACTCGAGGGTTGATTCAGGGTGTAACTATCGATAGAGTGCTCAGGAGTAGGAAGTGGAAACCAAAATTATGTAACGTGAGGTGGGGAGGGGGGCTTTCAGAGTTATACTCAATAATTAGATTTTCATGGATTCTGGCTGGAGTATTTTGAGGAGTTTGAGTATGTTCAAGACTTATTTTGCTTTTATTTTTTATTTTTATTTTTTGGTCTAAGCTTTAGATTGACTCGATCTAACCTAAGTCTACCTAAATCCCCGGCAACGATGCTAAAAACTTGACGCGATCACAAACGTGTATCTAGTGTTTGTACTGATATAGGCTCAAGTGCAAGCCTGTCGCGTTAGTAATAAACCTGGTAAGTCGGGATCGTCTCCACAGGGAAATAGGACGAATGAATGTAATGACGTTGGACAGAATGAGAATCCTAGCTCGACTATAAAAAGAACGAAAAGGTGATTTGGAATACGAAATAACTACAACTAGATGCAAATTTGAGAATAATTAACTAATTAAACTAAGAATGGACAAAATGCAACTATGCTAATTAAACGAAAAGCTAATGACAAATGGTTTTACGAGTTAAATATGAAATGAGAACAATAGGTCGGGTTACAATCCCCCACACCCTAGCAATTCACTTTGTAGGATACTAGATTCGGAATTAGAATTTTGAATGAACCCGGTCTTTAGTACTCCCAATAATTACATATATGAGGGATTGTAACCCGCACAGTATGTAATTAAAGGACGAGTAAAGCGGTGTCGCATTAGCTACTACGCGTGTCGCATTCTTAAGCATTCCGGTTACTTAGGGCAAACGAGATCAAAAGTCCTACGAAGGTTGCACCAGTTATGCAACACGATTCATCTAAGATTTTAATTCAAAAATCTACTTCCCATTATCGTGAATTACATCGGGTGGGGTTCATGCACCCCAACCCTTAAAAAATTAGCTAGACATGATTAACTTAGAGAAAAATAGGGTTTTCTAAATAAACTAATTGAAAAGAGAATTGCAAATTCAAATCAACAATTAACTACTGAACAATTCAAAATTAAAGACAAAGATATTACTTGATTTGCAGAAATTAAATGCAAACCCGTACAACAAAATCTTCTTATAAAAAATTAGGGTTTCTTTGTTCTCTCTTCAAAACTACGTACAAGTCTTCCCTAAAACGAATTAGAAGTTCCCTTATTAACTGGAAGGAGTTTAAAATATATACACAACGAAAAATAAAAGAGTTGGAGTCATTCAAGACTCTAGCTTGAAGAAGATAATCCCAAATCTCGAACCCCGGATCGATCCGGTCTGTACATTTCGGATCGATTCGCTAAATGTGCCTTATGTAATGAACTTTGGGGGTCGGATTGATCCTTTTTTATGAGGATCGGATCGATCCTTTTTTATGAAGCCCGGATCGATTCGGGCTTTCTTCTCAATTTCTCTTTATTATCTCTTCAATTTCTCATGGTCATATCACATCTTTGGGTCTTCATAACTTCTACTCTGGAACTCGGATTGGAATGTCGTTTCTTCCTATGAGATCATAGACTCGAGATCAATTAAGAGGCTTTTATTACCTCGGGTAATGTAAAACGATTTCATTTATCTCATATCATTACTAATGGCTTCATCTAATAAGTATCCCGAGTTTTGTGTATTTCTTATTGATTTTACAGGTATTTAATACATAAAAGAAAGAAAGAAACCGGAAGAAGCAAGCGAAGAGAAAGAAGAAAAGTCAAAAGGGTAAATTCAGAAGAATTTATGCCTAATAAGTAGTGTGTCTATGATCCTTGTGAAATTCACAGTATTTGGATTTATCTCTTATGTTGGGGGGTGCCCTCAACTTTTCAGGCCACTTTAAATCTTGATTGTGCCCAATTTCCTCCAGGATATGATGGATACTGACCATTAGTGGAGTTTATGCTTCATACTTTTTGGGTTTATCCTCTTCCTTCTATTTTTGTTCCTTCTTTTTAGGCTTGGTGCCAGGGCTCTACTTTGTAGCCATTGCTTCCTCGGTATTTATGATTTTTCCAGCCTTAGCCACGAGCTTTGTCATGGTTTGGGAGGATCTTTTGCCAGTGTGTAATACAACTTTTATGGAAGTAATCCACTCATCAAGGTGGTGATGGCTATTTTTTTGTTCATAATCAACCACTTCCAGTTTATCGTTATTGAAACGAGTGATGTATTCTCTGGTGGTCTCTCCTGCTCGTTGCCTAACACTTAGAAAATGAGCTACTCTCTTAATTGGTTTGGTCCCAAAATAGAAGTTATTGATGAACAGCTCGACCAATTTGTTGCCCAGATTAATACTCAAGAGGGGGGTGAATTGAGATTTTATAAACTTTTCGGGTAAATTAAAATTTCAAAAAATATTAATTTTAAATCACTTAAACAAATTTCAGTTTATAAAACTATAAAGAATAAATCCAACAATATCAAATAAATGCAACTAACTAATTTAAACAACTAGAGATGCAGATTTTAACACACTAGGAATATTAAGTTAATTTTCGTATTTAATATACTGGATTTAATCTAAAGTGATTCACACAAGAATAACAATTAAATACTCTCAATAAATTAAACAAGTTATATTTTATGATTATAAGATCCAAATAAATTTATAAATAATTTTCGTAGTTAATAAAAATAATATTCTGAAATTAATTAAATATTACGAAAATAAATATTTCAGTCTTAAAATAAAATTACCAAATTTTTAGAGTTAATTAAATAGCAAGTGAAAGAGCTTAAAATAAAAATAATCAATCACACACAAGCAAGTAAATAAATATAAGTACTGAAAAATAAATGACACCGTATTTTTAACGTGGTTCGGTCAAAACCCGGCCTACGTCCACGCGCCAAGAGCAAGCTTCCGTCTCCCGCGCTTCACTAGTCCTGATCCACTTGAAGGTAGGATCAAACCACCTCTTGTACAACCGAGCAGCAAAAACCTGCTACTAGTACAACCACCGAAGCTAAAAACCCAAGCTTCAAATCTTTACACAAATGGAGTAGAAATGATGTACAGTTTATGAAACTCTTTAAAGATACAAAATGAGACTGAGTTTCTTCTTGGTTGAGACTTCGTAAATGACTTTGAATTTGGCCCAAGTCTTCACTTGAAATCTTTGTAGCTGGATAGTATTCTTGTGCTCTTTGATTTCTTCTTCAACAAATAGCTGAATTAAATCTTTGAGTTGCTCTTTTGAACTTGAATAAGCTGAGTATAAAACTTTGTTGCTTTTCTTAAATGTATGTAAGAACTGAAAATGAAATTTTCTGGTTGCTCTCTTCACTTTGTGCATGAGCTGAGTGTATGTTCAGTAGCTCTCTATTTTTCGTATCATGTCTGTGTTGAGATCAGCTTCAACTGATCTTGGTCTTGTATATTTGTAGATGCCCAACTAAAATTGACCGTTAGAGAAGAACTCTGGATGAAACTGGAGAGCATTAAATGCTCAATATCTTTGAGAGATAATCGTATCTGATTAACTATATTATCTGTCTAAGAAATAAAAAATGTACTGATAGAGAGAGAGAAATGTTAGAAGTAAAAGGAAAATAAAATATACAATGAATATTGATAACGTTTGCTGTGCGTGTGTACACAGAAAATGAATAAAAAAATTAGTCACCAAATCAGAGATATGTCATCTATATAAAATTGATCAAGAAATAAAGAGAAAAGATTACCAACTCTGCAACCATCAGAGTGAGTCAATCAATGTGGAGCCCAGAAAGATTTAAATATCAGTCCATTTGTGGACTAGAAATAAAGAGAAGACATGTGTAAGTGGGTTCATCATTTCACAAGATAGTTTCCGTCTAACTAGATGGACAAGTTATTATGTCATATGACTAAAATAATAAGAAATATTTTCTCTGCAGAAAGTATGGTGTGTAAATCAATTGTGAGTACACGCATGCATTTAAACATATATATATATATATATATGAGATCATTCGTACAAGAAAAAAAAATGGCGTCGCACAGTACAATGTCATAATCGGCCAAGACATGAAGGTCTAAGGCATGACAAAGGCATGTCAGTTCTAATTGGACAAGGCAAAGAAGTAGGCTGACAAGCCTTAAAGATAGGCGCATGGGGTTCTTAAGAGAGCTGACATATGTGACATAGGCTTATGACAGGATGGAGATAAATAAGGACTAAGACTAGTTAAAAAAAAAATCTGTAAAAAAAAATTTAACCACCAATTAAAATCCATACAGAGGTATGGTCGAAACAACTAAGAGGAATGAAACTGCCTAATCTCTTAGTTATACCAAACTGTACCAACAGTGGAGGCTCATGTTAATCAAATTAGTAGCCTGCAGTTTAGACATAAAGTCATAGCAGGTACACGCCTGACAACAAATCTTGTTCCTAAGCTGTCCAACAGGTATAAACGAGTGGCTCTTGATTTTTTCGGCTTCAAAAAAATATCAACCAAGCAGGTACAATATTTTGAAAAATGAAATCTGCTATAATTAAAATAGGACGAAGCAGGTAATCAGGTCAAGTCTCGGTTTAGAGGCTAACAGATGAGGCAAGGAACCTATAACTCCTAATATGTACTAACATAAAATCTAAACTCCATACATATATTAGCATGCATATATAAAGATAATAGTATATGTACACGCAAGACACACAAGGCTTTTAAGCCACTAAAATACAAAGTATAATAATATCATGCGCACAAACACATATATATATATATATATAATATCGAACATATAATATGACACGCACATGCAATATCATTCAAAAAAAATATTTTAAAAAAATATTTTTAACTTCAAAAATTTACTACGTAAAAAAATATATCAAGAAATATGCATGTGTGTCTGATGTGTCAAGTGCAAATGCGCACCACACGTGAATACCTTTTCTCAGATATGTCATTGAGTAGAGTCGAGGCGTACCTTAAACATAAACAGATATAACTCACTCAGAATAGATGATAAATATATGTATATCATGGTATATAAATAAGATTATACAATAATAAATATCTATAGAATAACCTAATAAAAATATGTTTGGAATCATCAAAATCAATATATTAAGTTAGACTAAAATGTACATTAATTAAACTAATTTAATTAATTAGGGATAAATAACATTTTCGTTAACAATCTCCCCCTTTTTTATGATGAAAAACAATGATTCACAATGATTCATAAAATGTATGAATTAAGCACAAATAGTGAATCATAAATATTTCTCCCCCTTTGACATTATCAAAAAGATATTTCTTATAAATTCAGTGTCATGTGTAAAAATGCGAAGCTCCCCCTATCAAAAATAATTCGTGCATGGGATATAACCATAAATCTCAAGGGACATATAAGTGACATGAAAATTTTCAATACGCACACAAGTCATTATAAATTTTTCATAGCATGTATTTGAATTTGTAGATAGATAAGAATATCATGAAATAATGCATAAGTCACCAAAAAAATAATAAAAGATAAATGATCAATTGTTGTAGTCACACACTAATCGTGCGTTGCGCACAATAGTTTCTCGGAACAATTTTTTATGCAAAAATAGGAATCACAACTCAAAGTTCTCAAATAATGCAAATATGAGAGATATATCAATTACCTCAATCATCTTTCTCAATAATAGCGTAAAAATTTTGAATAGCTGCATATCAATTGATGTGAAAATCCTCATGATAGACTAAACTTTTAAGCACACAACATGAAGCATTTCATAACTCGATGTTTTCAAATAATTTGAATTAAGCACATAACATGAGTTAGAATTAGCAAAAAAATATATAGCATTTTGCTCAAGCTTTGTCGTTTTCAAGATACGAGCTAAAATTCTCGGAATAATTAACTGAATTGCAAAATCCATAATAATATATCAAAGGTATGATCAAGCATTTTTCGAACAAGTAATCAAACAAATTTCAATAAACTTTTATCTCCCCTTAAAGGATACCAATTAAGGCAAATATGCATATAACAAATATGGTGCATCTATATCATGAGATAAAATATTATTAAAAATTTGACTTCATAAAATCATTTTTGAAAAGTCACACAAGTGATATTAATTGTTGATCATGTTATTTCTCAATTTAAACATACATAACACAAATGTTACAAATATTCGAACAATGACATTAATCATGTATTATGCAATAAAACTAACTCATTGAGATTAATATGTTCATATCATCAAAATCAATGAGTGAATGTTACAACATCAACATGTATCACATATAACTAATATACTAGAATGTACTCAAATGACATTTTCGTTTCAGATTTATATACAATAAAATCATGAATTTATCCAATATCATTATTCATAAAAATATATAAAAATTGTTATGAATTTTCTTATAAAGTAATCATCAAAATCAAATGCGTGAGATATAACAAAGAATCATAATAAATATACAAATTTACATGTGAAATCAATCAACACGCACATGTGTTATGACAAATATTCTATGCATGGAAAAATATCAATTATGAAATAAATCATTAATAAACATATGAAATTAATTTCAAGAAAGGTGTTCCTTACCACCTTACCAATACCAAAGATATATACAAGCAACTTCTTCCAAGTGTAGCATTTTCAACATTAGGCAATGATACTTCAAATTTGTAATATGACCAAATCATATTCCTTGAAAATCCACATTCCTTCTCAAAATGCAACCTACACAACTTTGAAAATTTTCTCTTTTGGTACCCAAAATGTGTTAGGTCCATAGGGGTTAGTATACATCTTAGTTCCTTTTGGAATCCATGCAAATTTTCTTTTTCTAAATTTATATGGACACAAATCTGAAAAATGTGTGTGTCTACCACAATAAGAGCATAAATAATTAGGTAGACTAGATGAGGCATCAAATTTCAATAAATTGGAATAAGTCTTTTTCTCATTTCCTTCATCATATCCAATACCATTATTATTAAATCGGATCCTTTGTGTCTCAACAATTTTATGAAAATATTCATTTCCTTTTGTAAAAGTATCTAATGATTTCTTTAAATATTCAATCTCCCTTTTTAACTCAATATTTTCAATTTCAAGAGGAGTATTGACAATTACAGATTTTTCCTTTTTCAAAGATTTAATTTCATTTTTCAAAGATTCATTTTCTAATTTCAACTCATCAAAATCATTTGACATATAATCATATTTAGTTGAAACTAATGAATGAGACTTCTTAAGTTTAATATATTTATTTTTAAGTTCTTCAAAGCTTTCACATAATTCATCAAAGACATCTTGTAAAACTTCATAATCATAAACTTCATCATTATCACTATCACTAGAGTTAGGGTTAGAATGTACCCCATTTTCCATAGCCATGTAACATAGATGAGCAGCTTCATTTTCATTCGAATCTTCATCGGAAGAGCTTGTGTCGGAGTCACTCCATGTTGTGGCTTTCAATGACTTCTTCACTTTCTTATACTTTGGACAATTAGGCTTAATGTGTCCAACTTCATCACAATGATAGCATCTTCGTTCAGATTTGGATTGATGATCATCATTGAACTCTTTTGAAAAATGTTTCTTTCTCCTTTCCTTGGCTTTCTTTTTAGAATTGAGATATTTTTTGAAATTTTTAGCCAATAGGGAAATATCATCATCATCATCTTCACTTTCTATATTTTTGCTTGAAGATTTGAGAGCAATAAATTTGTTTGCTTTAAGTTTCTCATCTTCAACAAATTCCTTAAGTTCCATTTCATGGGTGATTAAGGAACCCAATAACTCATCAATAGAGATAGGTCTTTCTCGTATAGCTTCTTTGATTGCCAGCTTCTTTGTCATATAAGCAGATGGAAGTGACCTGAGAATCTTGCTCACTAATTCAGAGTCAGTATAAGATTTACCAAGAGATTTAAGACCATTAATAATATTAGTGAACCTAGTGAACATATCAGAAATAGATTCATCAGACATCATCTTAAATAACTCATAATTATGAACAAGCATACTAATTTTATCTTCTTTAACTTGACTAGTTCCTTCATATGTGACTTCTAGTCTATCCCAAATTTCTTTAGCAGATTCACAACAACAAATTCTGTTATACTCATTTACATAAAGTGCAAAATGCAGCATAGCTTTAGCATTTATTTGAATTTTTCTAATATCAACATCATTCCATTCATTTTCTTCTTTAGGAACAGAAGCATTATTTACTATTTTACTAGGAGTATAGGGACCATTCATGACAACTTTCCAAACTTCATAATCATGTGACTGAATAAAATATTTAATTCTATTTTTCCAATAACTATAATCTATTCCAGAAAATAGAGGAGGTTTAAAAATGGATTGACCTTCACCAAGAGATGTAGTAACATATGCCATTGATCTTTAACTCTAAGATTGTTAAATCTAAAAATAAATAAGAAGAGCACTAGCTCTGATACCAATTGTTGCCCAGATTAATACTTAAGAGGGGGGGTGAATTGAGATTTTACAAACTTTTCGGGTAAATTAAAATTTCAGAAAATATTAATTTTAAATCACTTAAACAAATTTCAGATTTATAAAACTATAAAGAATAAATCCAACAATATCAAATAAATGCAACTAACTAATTTAAACAACTAGAGATGCAGATTTTAACACACTAGGAATATTAAGTTAATTTTCGTATTTAATATACTGGATTTAATCTAAAGTGATTCACACAAGAATAACAATTAAATACTCTCAATAAATTAAACAAGTTATATTTTATGATTATAAGATCCAAATAAATTTATAAATAATTTTCGTAGTTAATAAAAATAATATTCTGAAATTAATTAAATATTACGAAAATAAATATTTCAGTCTTAAAATAAAATTACCAAATTTTCAGAGTTAATTAAATAGCAAGTGAAAGAGCTTAAAATAAAAATAATCAATCACACACAAGCAAGTAAATAAATATAAGTACTGAAAAATAAATGACACCGTATTTTTAACGTGGTTCGGCCAAAACCCGGCCTACGTCCACGCGCCAAGAGCAAGCTTCCGTCTCCCGCGCTTCACTAGTCCTGATCCACTTGAAGGTAGGATCAAACCACCTCTTGTACAACCGAGCAGCAAAAACCTGCTACTAGTACAACCACCGAAGCTAAAAACCCAAGCTTCAAATCTTTACACAAATGGAGTAGAAATGATGTACAGTTTCTGAAACTCTTTAAAGATACAAAATGAGACTGAGTTTCTTCTTGGTTGAGACTTCGTAAATGACTTTGAATTTGGCCCAAGTCTTCACTTGAAATCTTTGTAGCTGAATAGTATTCTTGTGCTCTTTGATTTCTTCTTCAACAAATAGCTGAATTAAATCTTTGAGTTGCTCTTTTGAACTTGAATAAGCTGAGTATAAAACTTTGTTGCTTTTCTTAAATGTATGTAAGAACTGAAAATGAAATTTTCTGGTTGCTCTCTTCACTTTGTGCATGAGCTGAGTGTATGTTCAGTAGCTCTCTATTTTTCGTATCATGTCTGTGTTGAGATAAGCTTCAACTGATCTTGGTCTTGTATATTTGTAGATGCCCAACTAAAATTGACCGTTAGAGAAGAACTCTGGATGAAACTGGAGAGCATTAAATGCTCAATATCTTTGAGAGATAATCGTATCTGATTAACTATATTATCTGTCTAAGAAATAAAAAATGTACTGATAGAGAGAGAGAAATGTTAGGAGTAAAAGGAAAATAAAATATACAATGAATATTGATAACGTTTGCTGTGCGTGTGTAAACAGAAAATGAATAAAAAAATTAGTCACCAAATCAGAGATATGTCATCTATATAAAATTGATCAAGAAATAAAGAGAAAAGATTACCAACTCTGCAACCATCAGAGTGAGTCAATCAATGTGGAGCCCACGAAGATTTAAATATCAGTCCATTTGTGGACTAGAAATAAAGAGAAGACATGTGTAAGTGGGTTCATCATTTCACAAGATAGTTTCCGTCTAACTAGATGGACAAGTTATTATGTCATATGACTAAAATAATAAGAAATATTTTCTCTGCAGAAAGTATGGTGTGTAAATCAATTGTGAGTACACGCATGCATTTAAACATATATATATATATATGAGATCATTCGTACAAGAAAAAAAATGGCGTCGCACAGTACAATGTCATAATTGGACAAGGCAAAGAAGTAGGCTGACAAGCCTTAAAGATAGGCGCATGGGGTTCTTAAGAGAGCTGACATATGTGACATAGGCTTATGACAGGATGGAGATAAATAAGGACTAAGACTAGTTAAAAAAAAAATCTGTAAAAAAAAATTAAACCACCAACTAAAATCCATACAAAGGTATGGTCGAAACAACTAAGAGGAATGAAACTGCCTAATCTCTTAGTTATACCAAACTGTACCAACAGTGGAGGCTCATGTTAATCAAATCTGTAGCCTGCAGTTTAGACATAAAGTCATAGCAGGTACACGCCTGACAACAAATCTTGTTCCTAAGCTGTCCAACAGGTATAAACGAGTGGCTCTTGATTTTTTCGGCTTCAAAAAAATATCAACCAAGCAGGTACAATATTTTGAAAAATGAAATCTGCTATAATTAAAATAGGACGAAGCAGGTAATCAGGTCAAGTCTCGGTTTAGAGGCTGACAGATGAGGCAAGGAACCTATAACTCCTAATATGTACTAACATAAAATCTAAACTCCATACATATACTAGCATGCATATATAAAGATAATAGTATATGTACACGCAAGACACACAAGGCTTTTAAGCCACTAAAATACAAAGTATAATAATATCATGCGCACAAACACATATATATATATATATATATATAATATCGGACATATAATATGACACGCACATGCAATATCATTCAAAAAAAATATTTTAAAAAAATATTTTTAACTTCAAAAATTTACTACGTAAAAAAATATATCAAGAAATATGCATGTGTGTCTGATGTGTCAAGTGCAAATGCGCACCACACGTGAATACCTTTTCTCAGATATGTCATTGAGTAGAGTCGAGGCGTACCTTAAACATAAACAGATATAACTCACTCAGAATAGATGATAAATATATGTATATCATGGTATATAAATAAGATTATACCACTGTTCTAAAAAACCCGCCTAGGCTCCGCCTAGGCACGCCTAGGCTTAAGGCTTGGGAGAAACGCATCGCCTTACGCTTTTCACGCCTTATTCTTGGTAAAACCCTTAAGGCGCACTATTTTCTAAAAATAACAATGTTTTAGTAAAACGATGTCGCCTTTTAAAGAATTTATTTACAAACCGGACCATTATCTCATCCAAAATAATCAAATAGTATTTTAATTTGCATATATTCAGACATATTTTTATGATATGTGCAATTTTTGTATTTTAATAGCCTTGTTATGGTTAAAAAACATTAAAATATATTAAGAAGGCCTAAACGCCTTTTCACATTTTTTCACGTCTAGGCCCGCCTAGGCTTCTAAGGCTTAGGGCTTGGCCTCCACGCCTCAATCACGCCCCGCGTTTTTTAGAACCTCATTATACAATAATAAATATCTATAGAATAACCTAATAAAAATATGTTTGGAATCATCAAAATCAATATATTAAGTTAGACTAAAATGTACATTAATTAAACTAATTTAATTAATTAGGGATAAATAACATTTTCGTTAACAATCTCCCCCTTTTTGATGATGAAAAACAATGATTCACAATGATTCATAAAATGTATGAATTAAGCACAAATAGTGAATCATAAATATTTCTCCCCCTTTGACATTATCAAAAAGATATTTCTTATAAATTCAGTGTCATGTGTAAAAATGCGAAGCTCCCCCTATCAAAAATAATTCGTGCATGGGATATAACCATAAATCTCAAGGGACATATAAGTGACATGAAAATTTTCAATACGCACACAAGTCATTATAAATTTTTCATAGCATGTATTTGAATTTGTAGATAGATAAGAATATCATGAAATAATGCATAAGTCACCAAAAAAATAATAAAAGATAAATGATCAATTGTTGTAGTCACACACTAATCGTGCGTTGCGCACAATAGTTTCTCGGAACAATTTTTTATGCAAAAATAGGAATCACAACTCAAAGTTCTCAAATAATGCAAATATGAGAGATATATCAATTACCTCAATCATCTTTCTCAATAATAGCGTAAAAATTTTGAATAGCTGCATATCAATTGATGTGAAAATCCTCATGATAGACTAAACTTTTAAGCACACAACATGAAGCATTTCATAACTCGATGTTTTCAAATAATTTGAATTAAGCACATAACATGAGTTAGAATTAGCAAAAAAATATATAGCATTTTGCTCAAGCTTTGTCGTTTTCAAGATACGAGCTAAAATTCTCGGAATAATTAACTGAATTGCAAAATCCATAATAATATATCAAAGGTATGATCAAGCATTTTTCGAACAAGTAATCAAACAAATTTCAATAAACTTTTATCTCCCCTTAAAGGATACCAATTAAGGCAAATATGCATATAACAAATATGGTGCATCTATATCATGAGATAAAATATTATTAAAAATTTGACTTCATAAAATCATTTTTGAAAAGTCACACAAGTGATATTAATTGTTGATCATGTTATTTCTCAATTTAAACATACATAACACAAATGTTACAAATATTCGAACAATGACATTAATCATGTATTATGCAATAAAACTAACTCATTGAGATTAATATGTTCATATCATCAAAATCAATGAGTGAATGTTACAACATCAACATGTATCACATATAACTAATATACTAGAATGTACTCAAATGACATTTTCGTTTCAGATTTATATACAATAAAATCATGAATTTATCCAATATCATTATTCATAAAAATATATAAAAATTGTTATGAATTTTCTTATAAAGTAATCATCAAAATCAAATGCGTGAGATATAACAAAGAATCATAATAAATATACAAATTTACATGTGAAATCAATCAACACGCACATGTGTTATGACAAATATTCTATGCATGGAAAAATATCAATTATGAAATAAATCATTAATAAACATATGAAATTAATTTCAAGAAAGGTGTTCCTTACCACCTTACCAATACCAAAGATATATACAAGCAACTTCTTCCAAGTGTAGCATTTTCAACATTAGGCAATGATACTTCAAATTTGTAATATGACCAAATCATATTCCTTGAAAATCCACATTCCTTCTCAAAATGCAACCTACACAACTTTGAAAATTTTCTCTTTTGGTACCCAAAATGTGTTAGGTCCATAGGGGTTAGTATACATCTTAGTTCCTTTTGGAATCCATGCAAATTTTCTTTTTCTAAATTTATATGGACACAAATCTGAAAAATGTGTGTGTCTACCACAATAAGAGCATAAATAATTAGGTAGACTAGATGAGGCATCAAATTTTAATAAATTGGAATAAGTCTTTTTCTCATTTCCTTCATCATATCCAATACCATTATTATTAAATCGGATCCTTTGTGTCTCAACAATTTTATGAAAATATTCATTTCCTTTTGTAAAAGTATCTAATGATTTCTTTAAATATTCAATCTCCCTTTTTAACTCAATATTTTCAATTTCAAGAGGAGTATTGACAATTACAGATTTTTCCTTTTTCAAAGATTTAATTTCATTTTTCAAAGATTCATTTTCTAATTTCAACTCATCAAAATCATTTGACATATAATCATATTTAGTTGAAACTAATGAATGAGACTTCTTAAGTTTAATATATTTATTTTTAAGTTCTTCAAAGCTTTCACATAATTCATCAAAGACATCTTGTAAAACTTTATAATCATAAACTTCATCATTATCACTATCACTAGAGTTAGGGTTAGAATGTACCCCATTTTCCATAGCCATGTAACATAGATGAGCAGCTTCATTTTCATTCGAATCTTCATAGGAAGAGCTTGTGTCGGAGTCACTCCATGTTGTGGCTTTCAATGACTTCTTCACTTTCTTATACTTTGGACAATTAGGCTTAATGTGTCCAACTTCATCACAATGATAGCATCTTGGTTCAGATTTGGATTGATGATCATCATTGAACTCTTTTGAAAAATGTTTCTTTCTCCTTTCCTTGGCTTTCTTTTTAGAATTGAGATATTTTTTGAAATTTTTAGCCAATAGGGAAATATCATCATCATCATCTTCACTTTCTATATTTTTGCTTGAAGATTTGAGAGCAATAAATTTGTTTGCTTTAAGTTTCTCATCTTCAACAAATTCCTTAAGTTCCATTTCATGGGTGATTAAGGAACCCAATAACTCATCAAGAGAGATAGGTCTTTCTCGTATAGCTTCTTTGATTGCCAGCTTCTTTGTTATATAAGCAGATGGAAGTGACCTGAGAATCTTACTCACTAATTCAGAGTCAGTATAAGATTTACCAAGAGATTTAAGACCATTAATAATATTAGTGAACCTAGTGAACATATCAGAAATAGATTCATCAGACATCATCTTAAATAACTCATAATTATGAACAAGCATACTAATTTTATCTTCTTTAACTTGACTAGTTCCTTCATATGTGACTTCTAGTCTATCCCAAATTTCTTTAGCAGATTCACAACAACAAATTCTGTTATACTCATTTACATCAAGTGCAAAATGCAGCATAGCTTTAGCATTTATTTGAATTTTTCTAATATCAACATCATTCCATTCATTTTCTTCTTTAGGAACAGAAGCATTATTTACTATTTTACTAGGAGTATAGGGACCATTCATGACAACTTTCCAAACTTCATAATCATGTGACTGAATAAAATATTTAATTCTATTTTTCCAATAACAATAATCTATTCCAGAAAATAGAGGAGGTTTAAAAATGGATTGACCTTCACCAAGAGATGTAGTAACATATGCCATTGATCTTTAACTCTAAGATTGTTAAATCTAAAAATAAATAAGAAGAGCACTAGCTCTGATACCAATTGTTGCCCAGATTAATACTCAAGAGGGGGGATGAATTGAGATTTTACAAACTTTTCGGGTAAATTAAAATTTCAGAAAATATTAATTTTAAATCACTTAAACAAATTTCAGATTTATAAAACTATAAAGAATAAATCCAACAATATCAAATAAATGCAACTAACTAATTTAAACAACTAGAGATGCAGATTTTAACACACTAGGAATATTAAGTTAATTTTCGTATTTAATATACTGGATTTAATCTAAAGTGATTCACACAAGAATAACAATTAAATACTCTCAATAAATTAAACAAGTTATATTTTATGATTATAAGATCCAAATAAATTTATAAATAATTTTCGTAGTTAATAAAAATAATATTCTGAAATTAATTAAATATTACGAAAATAAATATTTTAGTCTTAAAATAAAATTACCAAATTTTCAGAGTTAATTAAATAGCAAGTGAAAGAGCTTAAAATAAAAATAATCAATCACACACAAGCAAGTAAATAAATATAAGTACTGAAAAATAAATGACACCGTATTTTTAACGTGGTTCGGCCAAAACCCGGCCTACGTCCACGCGCCAAGAGCAAGCTTCCGTCTCCCGCGCTTCACTAGTCCTGATCCACTTGAAGGTAGGATCAAACCACCTCTTGTACAACCGAGCAGCAAAAACCTGCTACTAGTACAACCACCGAAGCTAAAAACCCAAGCTTCAAATCTTTACACAAATGGAGTAGAAATGATGTACAGTTTCTGAAACTCTTTAAAGATACAAAATGAGACTGAGTTTCTTCTTGGTTGAGACTTCGTAAATGACTTTGAATTTGGCCCAAGTCTTCACTTGAAATCTTTGTAGCTGAATAGTATTCTTGTGCTCTTTGATTTCTTCTTCAACAAATAGCTGAATTAAATCTTTGAGTTGCTCTTTTGAACTTGAATAAGCTGAGTATAAAACTTTGTTGCTTTTCTTAAATGTATGTAAGAACTGAAAATGAAATTTTCTGGTTGCTCTCTTCACTTTGTGCATGAGCTGAGTGTATGATCAGTAGCTCTCTATTTTTCGTATCATGTCTGTGTTGAGATCAGCTTCAACTGATCTTGGTCTTGTATATTTGTAGATGCCCAACTAAAATTGACCGTTAGAGAAGAACTCTGGATGAAACTGGAGAGCATTAAATGCTCAATATCTTTGAGAGATAATCGTATCTGATTAACTATATTATCTATCTAAGAAATAAAAAATGTACTGATAGAGAGAGAGAAATGTTAGAAGTAAAAGGAAAATAAAATATACAATGAATATTGATAACGTTTTCTGTGCGTGTGTACACAGAAAATGAATAAAAAAATTAGTCACCAAATCAGAGATATGTCATCTATATAAAATTTATCAAGAAATAAAGAGAAAAGATTACCAACTCTGCAACCATCAGAGTGAGTCAATCAATGTGGAGCCCACGGAGATTTAAATATCAGTCCATTTGTGGACTAGAAATAAAGAGAAGACATGTGTAAGTGGGTTCATCATTTCACAAGATAGTTTCCGTCTAACTAGATGGACAAGTTATTATGTCATATGACTAAAATAATAAGAAATATTTTCTCTGCAGAAAGTATGGTGTGTAAATCAATTGTGAGTACACGCATGCATTTAAACATATATATATATATATATATATATATATATATATATATATATATATATATATATATATATATATATATATATGAGATCATTCGTACAAGAAAAAAATGGCGTCGCACAGTACAATGTCATAATCGGCCAAGACATGAAGGTCTAAGGCATGACAAAAGCATGTCAGTTCTAATTGGACAAGGCAAAGAAGTAGGCTGACAAGCCTTAAAGATAGGCGCATGGGGTTCTTAAGAGAGCTGACATATGTGACATAGGCTTATGACAGGATGGAGATAAATAAGGACTAAGACTAGTTAAAAAAAAAATTCTTTAAAAAAAAACTAAACCACCAACTAAAATCCATACGGAGGTATGGTCGAAACAACTAAGAGGAATGAAACTACCTAATCTCTTAGTTATACCAAACTATACCAATAGTGGAGGCTCATGTTAATCAAATTAGTAGCCTGCAGTTTAGACATAAAGTCATAGCAGGTACACGCCTGACAACAAATCTTGTTCCTAAGCTGTCCAACAGGTATAAACGAGTGGCTCTTGATTTTTTCGGCTTCAAAAAAATATCAACCAAGCAGGTACAATATTTTGAAAAATGAAATCTGCTATAATTAAAATAGGACGAAGCAGGTAATCAGGTCAAGTCTCGGTTTAGAGGCTGACAGATGAGGCAAGGAACCTATAACTCCTAATATGTACTAACATAAAATCTAAACTCCATACATATATTAGCATGCATATATAAAGATAATAGTATATGTACACGCAAGACACACGAGGCTTTTAAGCCACTAAAATACAAAGTATAATAATATCATGCGCACAAACACATATATATATAATATCGGACATATAATATGCACGCACATGCAATATCATTCAAAAAAATATTTTTAACTTCAAAAATTTACTACGTAAAAAAATATATCAAGAAATATGCATGTGTGTCTGATGTGTCAAGTGCAAATGTGCACCACACGTGAATACCTTTTCTCAGATATGTCATTGAGTAGAGTCGAGGCGTACCTTAAACATAAACAGATATAACTCACTCAGAATAGATAATAAATATATGTATATCATGGTATATAAATAAGATTATACAATAATAAATATCTATAGAATAACCTAATAAAAATATGTTTGGAATCATCAAAATCAATATATTAAGTTAGACTAAAATGTACATTAATTAAACTAATTTAATTAATTAGGGATAAATAACATTTTCGTTAACACAATTGATTAAAACTAAAAATTTATCCTCGAGGCAAGTTGTTGTACCATATTTTGGTTGAACCAGTGATGGTGCTTGAAAAAGCTATACATCTCATTTCATCAGGAATAAAATATATATTAGAAGGTGCCTGATATTGCTTAATGTGAAAAATAGGATCAGTCTTGCCATCATATTTAAGGGTACCCATTAGTGTCTTAAGCTTAGATGAGGTAGGAAAATCAACAACCGCTTTGATGAAAAGAGATCCTTTAACAAAATTACGTTATAATGGATTCATCTCTTTGACCATCTCCCCTAACCGATCTTTTAATCATTGAATCGACCCCTTCCATGAATTATTTTTCAACATTAGACCTATTAGAAGCATCTCGGCCATCCATTCCACGTGTTTGTGCTAAGTTATCTTCTTGAGAAGTATGGGCGGTACGCACGAATCGTCTGGTACTTGTTCTGGATCAAACTGATATTTTATGATGTTTGGTATGCCGTTCTTTTTATATAGATGGTTCTTACTGGTGTCCTCTATTTGCTCGAGGACCCATACAATCAAAGGCTAATGCTCTGCTTAATCACTCCAAATCACTTGGACGTTCAGGAGTAAGAGAGAAACCATCACAGTAATCCATTGATCTGATTGAAGAACTGGCCCCTGGATGGTAGGACATATCGCATGAGGACCTGGAATGACTATTTGAATTCCTCCTAGGAGGAGTATGGGGCCTTTCCCTTCTGAAAGACGAATCATCAGTATGCCGGGATAATGCAGCTGGCCTAGTTTGCAAGGATTGAGCCATTTGCCTCATAGTTTCCTGCATCGCTTCTTGCCCTTTGACAAGGTTGATTAGGACTCCATTTAGATATGTCGTGCCAGGAGGGGCATTGCCTTTAGCAGTGCGACTGCTTTCAGGATTGTCATTCATCTTGTGGAATCATTCAAAAATCAAATAAATGTTTTTTGGTGGAGAATAGTGATAGACCAAACGTTTCCCACAAACGATGCCAATCTGTTGATGTCTAAAATTGGTAGTGATTTATATGATGCCAATTTTATAATTACAGATAAGATAATAAAAGAAAAATAAATGAGACACGAGAATTTTAAGTGGTTCAGCTATATGAAAAGCCTACATCCATTGCGATTGTATTTTGCTGTTGCTGATTACAGAAAACTATGTATTCTTATTAGAAGAATGACCTTGTACTTTTTTATCTCTTTCCTTTTGCGAAAGGAATACATTGTATGTATAGTGACCCAGAGATCAAGGGTTGGAATGCCTTTATACATTTAAGCATTTACACCTATACATAATGAATGTGACTATTGATAGCCTTGGGTACGTGCAAAATGACTCTTGGTTGCTTTCCATGTGATGACTGTTTATCTACAATGATGGTTTGTATTATTCGGGTTGGTCGGCATGCTGGCCGTTCAACTATCTTCTAAGCCGACCAAGTAATTGATGACCAAAACTGTTGCCACATTAGGGGACATGAGTCCATTTCTAATTAGTCCACGTAGATGGATAATTTTTGGCATCAACAATGTCTAGCATCATTAGTTGTAGGCTCCTTGGAGTAATATTATTCACCTCGCCATGGGTGAACAACTTGGAATATTTAGCAACTCCATTGGCCTTCAAGGGTTCATCCAACCCTCATTAAAGGAGAGTTTTGAATATATCCTAATTGTTCACGTATAATCTTAAATGGCGGTGTCCTGACCATAGCTTTAGTTTCAATATTTACCTTGATCGTTGCGTCCAAGGCTTCCCTAAAGGTCTCCAACTCTGCCAACTTCGGCTTCAGCTCCTCCTCGAGCTCTCCCTTATTTGCTAAAAACCCTGGAGGTTATCGATCTCATTCACCTTATCCGAGATCTCAGTCAAAATCTAATGTCAATAGACCATCCATAACTTTATCAAAATATAAGGCATTTTTCTTATAATCGGTGCCCCATTCGAGTAGCTCACAAAAGTATTGATAAAATTCTAGGACAAATGCAGGGTTCGCCATTTTAGGATTAGGAACAATTCTCAATTCTTGGATATAGATCCATGCTCCCAATTGTATGTGTTCGAGTCGGGGAGGTTTATAACAAGGCATAGATTGACCCACCTATAATTTAAATTATATGTGTCATTTTTCATGGAAGTGATGAAGTAACAATAAAGGATTCCACTTACCCCTAAGTCGGTGCCATAAATTTCATTAAAGAAGAGCACCACATGAATTAGGCTCCATATATTAGGGTCCCCCAAATAAGGAATAATCCCAAAGTACTCGAGAAAATGGAGGAAATATGGTTTTGGTAAGAAGGTCAACAAAGCCTCGACAACCATTTGAGATAAAAAAAAATGTGCCATCCTCTACATTAAAATGATCGGTCAGGGCCTATTGCAATTCAACGATCAATCAACAAGGTATGACCCATTGTTTGAAGTTATTGGTGGGGTAAGAAGTTATAAGTGAAAAATTCCTAGGCAAATCTAAGTCCAATTAATTAGTTAATGTAGGCCCCTTTTCTACGCGAAAGTGTTTTAATGATGACAAAAACTAACTTTCTTTTTATGAAAACCCTTTTTCCAATTTTTAAACCGCACCAAGTTGTGAAGCAAATTTAACTTAACCAAATTTTATCCTGATTAATCCTAAACTACATATAGTGATTAAAGCAAGTAAAGTAAAGAAAAGAATGCTCACAACGCCGAATGTACGAGGAAACCACAAATGGAAAAAACCTCGAACGACCCAAGCTAGACAATCACTATGATGTGAAATTACAAGGAACATACACAAGTCTTACTCAACGACTCGATCCCCATGAGACTTGACGCTCTTTTGATATTCAACCACTCCTTCACAATGCCCATGCGAATCCTTCCGCGATACCTGTTCACAGCAGTCGCCTCCATGAATGCCACGGTGTCCACCGATGTAGATTGGAAAGCCTACGAAATCGGAACATGAACTCCTTCGCTTATTCTCCGCAAAACCCAACGATATTCTTCAACGTGTTAAACAAACTCCAATATGTGCAAACAAAGATCACTATTGCATATGATAATGAAAGCTCGAATCTTTGAAACTCTAAGGATGTTTTTGTACTTAAAAAACCTTAGAAAACATGTGCAGACTACGTATTGGTCGTATACTATTTTTCCATATTACACGCTTACAAAATTCTGAGGAAAACACGCCTTAAATAAATTTCTTCAGGTGATGCATCGTTCGAACGACTTAGCATGTTGCTTGAACGAGGTATCCATGTCGTTCGAACGATAGTGGAATCTCGCTTGAACGATAGTTAATGTCGTTTGAACCAGAAACAGTAGAGTTTGTGTTTTATAAAACTCTCATCCATCCTTATCTTAGAGTAAAATAAAGTGTAATCCTTTTAAAACTCATAAAAAAATATTTTAAAACATTTCTTTAATAAAATAACATCCTTAAACAAATTTAAAATAAATTCCAAGTCCCATTAAAATTACGTATTCATACTTAAGTAATCTCGGAATGCAATTTGATTGAAGACAGAATATGCACCATAAACTGACTGATAAATCTTTGAATCTTTGCCGCAACATCTTCATTAAACTTCAACACGTCATAGTCTGTGTGGGATCGTGACAATAAAAATACAACCTATTACTCAAACGTGTTTTGTTCCGGGAATAAGTCAAATAAACATACAACAGACTTAATTGGAAATTTTATCCTTACAAACTCCCCTTATGACTATTCCGGGACAAAACCAACAGTGAAATTCCTGAGTTGGGTCGTCAAGCCGTATGATGCCTAAATCCCATCCAATAAATCTTAAAATAAAAAATTACAGGACAAGACTAGTAAATGATGGTCCGACAAGCATGCACTGTTTGAATGTGATGTAGTCTTGAAATCTCGAATCTCTTTAAGCATACCTACACACATGAAACATACAAATACTCAGTTAAGTATGGAGGAACAAATGATATAAAACATGTGAGCAAAAATATAGATACCAATTTATAACCAATATCCAAATGAGGATATCAACATATGATCACAAATATGATACCAATTTGTGCAAACTAATTAATACCGACATATAAGCATGAAAGCATATGATATCAATTTGTAATGCAACAAAATCTATGTGCTCAATAGTTAATCTCAATTAATTCACGAGGTCCTCAAAATAACTCAATGTATTAAAGCATTTCCAGATTATAAAGCCATAACAAATTCCAACGATATTGAACTCAAAATTCAATTTTATCAAATAATATTAATCAAGTCAAAATTTTCATGTGGGTGATGAAGGGTAAAGCATTAAAATCGTGTTCGCGCGCACACACACGAAAATCAGCAACAAATTTTTATAATGAAAATTCTCGTGAAAGAAATTACAGTTGCGCCCAACCCAATTAAGTCCACTAATATTGCATGACTTGTGAAGAACATATTGCATAAGACTTGATTTGAGCCATGTATTTTTCCATCGCGTTGTGAATTGATGTCTCCCTCCGCACTAGAACAAGAAACTTAATTTAAAAGACAATATTAAGTAAGGACAATTATTCATAAGATAATACAATAATAATGGATCAAAGTGAAATGTACTCCCATCTCGGATCCATTAGAGACAGATTTCGTGGGTGGGCATCTGAAACGGTAGAGAATTTTGTCTTGATAGAAAATATCATACATAAGACTTATTTGGGCTTTGCCGGCGTTGGCCATGTGCCAGGAGGGCAATGGCACATTGCCCATTTTAGAGTAAGCACCAATATATATATATATATATATATATATCTGTTCTAAAAAACCCGCCTAGGCTCCGCGTAGGCACGCCTAGGCTTAAGGCTTGGGAGAAACGCCCCGCCTTAAGTTTTTCACGCCTTATTCTTGGTAAAACCCTTAAGGCACACTTTTTTTCTAAAAACAACAATGCTTTAGTGAAACGATTCTCCTTTTAAAGATTTTTTTTACTAACCGGACCATTATCTCATCCAAAATAATCAAATAGTATTTTAATTTGCATATATTCAGACATATTTTTCTGATATGTTCCATTTAAGTATTTTAATAGCCTTGCTACGGTTATAAATATTAAAATATATTAAGAATGCCTAAACGCCTTTTCACGCCTTTTTACGCCTAAGGCCCGCCTAGGCTTCTAAGGCTTAAGGCTTGGCCTCCACGCCTCGATCACGCCCCACGTTTTTTGGAACCTTGATATATATATATATATATATATATAATCCTGCACTTCTGCGGATTAGTCCGCATTTTAAGAATGCGGACCGGGCATATGTCACCTGACGGTGAGCCCAGAAAAGAGAGAGAGTGTGCCTATAATTTAGGCGATAATTTCTAGATGCACCTTTAGGTGACACATGTCCGATTCGCATTCTTAAAATGAGGACTAGTCCGCACAAGAAAATTATTATATATATATATAGATATATATATATATATTTAGGGGTCCAAAAATATTTTATGTATATTCTTAGGGACCCATTTTAAAATGAGTTTAATTCTTTAGGGGCCCATCTTATCAACTGTAAAAAAAATATGTATAAAGAATGATTCAACAACCCAAAAAAATTTGACCCGACTCATTTAAAATTCCCATTTTTATAGGGACTCATTTTTTCAACTACATACAATCTTTTTAGTGTCCACACTCTCTCTTTCATTTGCAAATTCCATCGCCCCACTCTCTCTCTCTCTCCAACGTCCCTATTTTTCTCTCTCTGTGCAAGTGTATAACTGATTCTGCTTCTATTCTTTTTGTTTTGATTTTTGTAGGAGGTCTAAAAAAGGCATAGCTAGCAATCAAGAAACTATGCATAATTTAAAAAGCTTTAAGGCAAATGTAAAATTAAGACCTCTTTATAGCTTAGATTCTTTTCATATCATATTTTAATTTATGAAAGAATAATAGATTATTAAAACAATGAATAGTTTTTTAATCTATTATTTTTTTAAACTATGAATAGTTTTTTAAAGTAAGGGTAGACTGTTGTTAGCTATGTTTATTATACTATTTTTTTAAACTCATCAAGGTCTTACTTATTAATATGTTTTTTTTATGTAATTATTTTTTCTGTTATCAGGTTCTTACTTTCTACACTAACCAAGTAGATGAAATTTGTAACGACATAAATTTCCAATTGAGTCCCTGTATTATTTTGACTTAATTCCGTGAACAAAACTGTGTTTGTAATATGTCATAGGGAGATTTTATTTTATCACGATCCCATTTGGTCTCTGACGTATTGAAAAATTGAAGACTTTGCGGCAAAGCTTCAAAGAATTAATCATGCCGAAGTTTAAATTGGTGCAAGTTTATTCATCTTCAAGTTAATTGCATTCCGAGATCACACAAGTATGATTGCGTATAATTAATGGTGCTCGGAATTGTTTTTTATAAAAGATAAGGATGTAATTTTTATAAAGAAAAATGTTTTAAAATGTTTTTAAAAGTGTTTTAAATGTTTACACTACGTTTTTATTCTGATAAACTCGAAAAAGAGTCTGACTTATTTGGATCTCTTTTGGAAGAGACGTTTTAAACAAAAAGTCAAACTGATACGCGGGCTCGTTCAAACAACAAGCAGTCTCGTTCAAATGAGATGCTTATGTCGCGTGAACGATGTGGCTATGTCATTCGAACGATGCTATTTTCGAGGCGGCGTTTAAATATTATTTAAAGCGTGTTTTCGACAGAATTAAATGCGTGTGCATTATGAAAAAAATAGTTTACGATCCAGTACGAGTTTTGCACATATTTTCTAAGGTTTAAAAAGCTTAAACACATCCTTAGAGTTTGTAAAGATCCGAGTTATCATTAGTTTATGTTTATGCGATCTTGCTATACCAAGAAGGTTTGTTCTACCATTGAACATCAGATTTTTGCGATGAAGAAAAGAGAAGGACTTCTTTTTCGACATTGTAGACGTATCAAAGCCAATCGGTGGACATCGAGACATACGTGGACGCGTGTATTGTGGACAGGTATCGTGGAAGACGAAATTTTATCTTGGGTACTATTGAAGAACGGTAAAAGATCAGAAGGAGCGTCAAGACCCCTGGGGATCGATTCATTGAGTAAGGCTAATTTGTCTTTGTAAAACCTTTGTTCATAGTGATTGTCTGGCTTGGGCCATCCGAGGTTGTTTTCCCGTTTTGGGTTTTTTCCTCGTACATCTGGCGTTGTGAGTATTCTTTACTTTACTTTACTTGCTTTAATCACTAGATGAATGTTTAGGATTAATCAAGATAAAAATGGTTTAAATTATAAATTGGTTTTCACAACTTGATGTGGTGCTAATTACAAGTTGGATAATTTTGGGTGAAAATTGGTTTGATTTGAAACACACACAAGGGACCCCCGCATTTTCAAATTGGTATCAGAGCTAGAAAACATAATTTATTTGTTTTGTGATCCCGTGTGTTTGTTTATCTCTCTTGTGTTTGTCCTCTCTCGATGGATTCTCTAAGCTTTGACGATTTACATCGTTTGAATTTAAAGTTTGCACAACGTATTGAAGTTTTGGAGAAAGAAAATTTCGGTTTTAAAAATAGGATTGAATAATTGCAAACGTTTCAAATTCAAAGAGATATTTGTCGTGAGAAGTTTAGTTCCTTGTTTAAAGATTTTAATAATTAAAATTGGGCAAAAAGGAGAGTGGTGATAGAGTTCTCGTTTTAGAAAAAGAGTTAGAGGATTTGAGAAATTTCAAGGTTTGTGCTGTTGAGGAAAATAATTCGATTAATGATTTTGTGGCACGAGAAAAGGATCTTAGGGATAAGTTTGCTCACATTAATGGGGAGCGAGATAACCTTCTAGGGATAATTGAAAATTTAAAGAAGGAGTCCCGAAAGTTTGAGGAGTCTAATAGTTTGCTTGAGTCGAAAGTTTTGATGTTAAAAAATAATTTAAATGACTCGAGTAGTGATGGTAGCGGCTTATCTTGTTCTAGTGGTTCGAATATAAAATTCAAAACCATAGTTTGTTTTAGAGCATCAACCACATCCGAGGGTATTAGAAAAGGTCAACCTAAAGGTCCAGTTCCTCGTCGTGTTTTCACATGTTTGCATTGTGGTAGGAAAGGTCACCTTAGGAGTTTTTGTTTTGATCTTAGAAAAGACCCTAGGAAGTTTAAACATAGTGTCCCATTTCCCAAAACCCGCTTTGTTAGGTATACACCTGTTTGGGTTAAAAAGTTCGTTTTGGAGATGCTAAATGCTAGGTTGGTTGATTATCACATGCTTGCACACGATGCATCACATGCTATTTCTTATGGATAGTTGCTTGCATGATATTGTTTGTCATAGGCTAGTTTTGCTTCATGATATATTCTTCCTAGCGTTATGACGTGTTTATCTCTTTGTATTATATTTTTCATCTGTTTGAGTCTTATTTGAAAAAACAAAAAGATTTTGTTTTTTATAGAATTTTTGAAAAATCGAAAATAGTTTTATTTTCTTGTTTGGTTGGTTTTTGTTTTTGAGTTTACATGTTTGATGTGGCATATTGGTGTGCTTGGACCCCCCCAATCGTTTCATATCCATGTGGCTAGGACAGTTGGTCATTATTATGTGACACCCCGACTAATTAAATACCGGGTAGCTACTCCTTTATTAAATTAATTCAAAATGCCAAGTTGGCTCAGTCAATAGCATCACTGTCGAAAACATTTTATTATTTCTAACCACCTAGTATTTAAAAAGTAAGTTGCCAAATTTTAATTTAAGTCTGATTAACATGCAACAAGTGTAATGAAGAAATAAATAACGCCATTCACCATACTGAAGTAAAACGAATAACCATCACAATAGAGTAAATAAAGTCTGGAGGAAAACTCCTCACTACAATCCCATAACTGAAATAAATAAACTGAAACAATACATGCTAAAGTCTGAAAACTGAAATGTAAAAGATGTCTCTAAAGAAATGGGCAACATGCCCTACAGCTGATATATAGTGACTCTGGAATCCAAAAGATAGAAGCGTCTACATACAAATCCCTGTAGCTTCCACAAGCAGCTACAGCTCGTCACCTGAATGAGTATCCTATGCTTGGTGTCCTTGTGGCTGGGCACCTAAAAATGGTTTTACAAAGAAAAAGAGATTTGAAAAGCAAACGGGTCAGAGCCCGAATGTGGAGTTATATTTTAAAAAAACCTTCAAGTGCTTTAAAAACATTTAAAACATTAAATGCAAAGTACATGTTAGGACGTACACTCACATGATAATCTCACCTCTCGTCTAACTGTGCACTCCTAACGTAAGTACTCATCTACAACGATATAAAACACTAACTAAATGTCATCATAACTAGCTAGACTGTAATAGTTCCTACCCTCATTACTCGGTACTATTAACATACAACGCTCGTAATTAGATAGGGATTTAATGTAAACTCAGATGCTCAATATGCAATATATATATATTACTAACCCGTTATGTTATTCTCGAAACAATACTGTAGTTATATTCACAACATTAACATGAAGGTTCTTATTAATTAACCGTATATTATTCACATCATAAATATACAATACAAGCACCCCGAGAACTAAGCTGCGGTGCACACATACTCTGCTATCCATCCCGGTACATCACGTACATAAGGATCACATATTCCGAATCTCTCAGGAATAGTTCAGATAACACAAATCACAAATAGTGGAGGCGAACACAGTCACATCACATGGGTCACATACATACCTACGCTCCCACGATCAGCGGACTTATTAACATCCCAATAAGTCTTTCTCTGACCTATGTTCATCGAGGCACCAGTCTATATCCCCCCCGTAGGCACACAAGGATTAGAGGGTCCTAAGCGAACGCAACCTCCCGTGATAGCAAGTATGGTATGTATGTCATACACACAATCCATATATCAATACTAAGTAAACACACATCTTAGTAATACCGTATTTTAATCGTAGTACATATTGCACTCACGTACTAACTATAATTATCGCAATTTGTACTATTCCGGTTTGTAATCATACGCGCCATAATTTTCTCACGTCGTAGTAGACACTCACGTCTCAACCCAAACCGTCCATGTAATACAACTCTCGTATGTAAATTCCTTCTCATAAATACCCAAATGTCCCAATTCTATCATTACTACATCTACGGAATGATATCTATATCCTCGAATAAGTTTACGGAACTCCAAAAATCAAAACAGTCCAAAATGGCCCAAACTGTCGGCTCGTTAGAAGTCTCGTTCGAACGAGACTGTTCGAACGAGTTTGGACTGTCAGCTCGTTAGAAGTCTCGTTCGAACGAGGCTGTTCGAACGAGATCCAGTTCGTTCGAACGAACTGTCCCTTCTAACGATATCTCGTTCGAACGAGATATCGAACGAAATCCCTACTCGTTAGCAATGACTGGTCAACTCGTTAGAAGCTCGTTTGAACGAGTTCGTTCGAACGACCTGGGGCTGCTTCTAACGAGCTACCAGCTTCGGCCCAGATTTTTCCCAATTCGTTTTTCACCATTTTTATCACTTCTAATCTCTTCCAAAGTTCATCCCAACAGTACTTTAGGGTCTCTAATTCATCCTAAACGTATTCAAATCATCTCCTAACATATTTTCAAGGATTTAATCTCTTTAACATCAATCAAAATATAAATCTCTACACTTTTTCCCAATTATTTCAAGAACATGAACCCTAACTTTTTAAATCAATAATTAACCCAATATAAATCCGTTTTAATCTCTTCAAATCACAAATATCATGAGAATAATTATCTACCTATCATTCTACATGCAGTTCTCCTTAAGATTTTCAAGTTCTATGTTCTAAACTACACGGGTTTTCATATTTTATCAAGAACAAACCATAAATCCGAATTTTCTAACATGGAGGGAACATTCTCTGAAATTAAATGGAATAAAGTCACTTGCCTTGGTTTGATTTCTGATTTTGGTGTAGGTTTGATGAAGTTTTCTGCAGAAATTCCTCTCTCCAAGCTCCTTCTCCAATGGTGGCTTAAGGTGGCTAGGGTTTGATTTGGGGAAACTTAGAAAACCTAAATGACATCCTACGTAGCCTTCTAGGTTAATATGGGTTGGTCATGGGCTTAGTGGGTCAAATCCACATCAGATTTAATTAACCAATTTTCGTCACTTTTAATTCCTAAAAATGTAAAATTACCAAAATACCCTTTAAGTTGCCGGTATGGCCTAAAAATACCCCGGGACCCAAACTATACCCCCGGCTAGTGTTTTCTGACTATCTCGACCCTTCCGGACGCGTTGGCGCACTCAAAACAACCATACGGATTATAGATTTTAAATTCACTTTTTATAATCAAAATATTTCACCGTGACGCGACGGTTCCACGCGTCTCAATAAAATTTTCAAATTGCCGTATATAAATCTCACGACAAATTTCATAATTCCAAATTCATATATAATCATATATGCACATAATTAAATACCAACTCGCATCTCATTAGTATTTATAACCCGGATTAATTTCCAATTAATACGCATTTAATTAATTAATCCCAAAAACAAATATAGCCAAAAGTACGGGGTATTACATATTATCGATGCTAAAATGATCTTAACCATTGTTTATATGGGGTTGTTTCGAAGTTGATATGCATTTAGATTCGACTTTGTATATATGCCATCATTGCACACATGCACGAGTTTATATGGATATTTGACTTCTCTTGCATATTTGAATTTGGTCAGGCGTTCTTATCTCAATCTTGTCATCTATGCGTAAGTAGACTTAAGGATAAGTGTGCATGTAAGAATCGTTTACCGTGAGGATTTGAATTGAAAAATGATGAGTGATTCAAGGGAAAGGGCTTCGAGAGTTCAAAATTAACTCGTCATGAAAGCCACCGTTTAAAAGAGCCAAAATAAAATACAATAAGCTAAGAAAATGGTCAAATTAGTTTAGTTCATTCCAAAGAAAATATGATATTATTGAGGGAGTTTGGATGGATTGAAAAATTTAACGAGTCTGCACATCTAATCCTAATATTGAAACATTGTAATTTGACGCTATTCTTTGTAGAATCGTCAAAATTCTGGATTTGTGTGCATGTAGTATGTTTAGTTCATTAAGCTCACACTTTAATTGTCATATGGCTATGATAAAGTTTGATGATTTATCGCTATCAATTAGAGCTTTTTGATATTTTTGATGTGTTAAAATTGTGACTCATTTGTTGTAGTTTCACGACCATACATTCCATGTCCATGTTTGAGCACATCGATACTATGTTTGGATGTAACTCGCATTTTTAGTTTTTATGAGTTTTTTCGTTTTGTGTTAAAAGCTTACTGTTTTAACACTGTTTTCCTGCTATCAGGCCCTTCCTGTTCTTTTTTCTATAAATTTTTTCGCTGGGAAAAAATATAAGATATTTCTGGGAAATTGTGTAAGTTTGGCATGTCGTGAGATCTCGTTCGAACAACATATCCATGTCGTGCAAAGTTTGTTCGAGCGACGTCCTCATCTCATTTGAACGACGTCCCTGTCTCGTTCGAACGACAGCCTGAATTCTAGCTTCTTATTGGTTTACAGTCCTCTGGTTAAAATTGATATTTTTTTGGTACTCTGGAAGCTTTCTGGACTGACTGTTTATATGCAGGTTTTACTGTCTCCTATTGACACTTTGCATATAGTCCGTTTATCACGCCTGATCAGTTTGCTATATTCTTTGTGTGATTTCTGGTTTACTAGCTACTGATTTATCATTAGTTGATCATATTTAGCTGGTTGTTTCATGATTATCTAGCGATTTCCTATTTCAAATTGGTATATTCTCATGCTAGATACTTTGATTGGTTTATCTCTTCACCGGATTGTCTATTCGAGACAAAAAAAGGGAGATATGTATGTGATGTAGGGGGAGATTTTGAGCATGTTTTTTATTACATATTTTACACATTGGTATTACAAATTGGTAGTACACATTGGTATCTTTTGTTGCTCAGATTGTTTAACAAATGATTTTTCAGAGTTTATTCATATTGGTATCTATTATCGCTTGGTATCATTTTAATATATATATTGATTTCATTTGTTCCTCCATACTTCACTTGGTATTTGTTTGTCTGTTTCATGTGTGTAGGTATGCTTAAGAGATTTGAGATTTCAAGTCAACATCACATTCAGACAGTTCATGCTTGTCGGTGCTTGCTACATATACTAGTCCGTGTCCTGTAATTTTTAATTTTGGATTTATAGGATGGGATTTAGGCGTCATACGACTTGAAGGCCCGACTTAGGCATTTCACTGGTTTAGTTTTGTCTTGGAATAGTCAAAGGGGGAGATTTGTAAGGACATACATTTTCAATTGAGTCCCTGTATTGTTTTGACTTAATTCCGTGAACAAAACTGTGTTTGTAATATGTTATAGGGATATTTTATTTTATCACAATCCCACTTGGTCTATGACGTATTGAAGAAATTAAAGACGTTGCGGCAAAGCTTCAAAGAATTAATCATGCTGAAGTTTAAATTGGTGCAAGTTTATTCGTCTTCAAGTTAATTGCATTCCGAGATCACACAGGTATGAATGCGTATAATTAATGGTGCTCAAAATTGTTTTTATAAATATAAGGAGGTAATTTTTATAAAGAAAAATGTTTTAAAGTGTTTTTAAAAGTGTTTTAAATGTTTACACTACGTTTTTATTCTGATAAACTTGAAAAAGAGTTTGACTTCTTTGGATCTCTTTTGGAAGAGAAGTTTTAAACAAAAATTAAAAAAGTCAAACTGACATGTGGGCTCGTTCAAACACAAGCAGTTTCGTTCAAACGAGATGCTTATGTCGCGCGAACGACGTGGCTATGTCGTTCGAACGACGCTGTCTTTGAGGCGGCGTTTAAATCTTATTTAAAGCGTGTTTTCGACAGAATTAAATGTGTGTGCATTCTGGTAAAAACAATTTACGATCCAGTACGAGTTTTGCACATGTTTCTTAAGGTTGAAAAAGCTTAAACACATCCTTAGAGTTTGCAAAGATCCGAGTTATCATTAGTTTATTTTTACGTGATCTTGCTGCACCAAGAAGGTTTGTTCTACCATTGAACATCAGGGTTTTGCGGTGAAGAAAATAGAAGGATTACTTGTTCGATATTGTAGACGTATCGAAGCCAATCGGTGGACACCGAGACATACGTGGACGCGTGTGTTATGGACAGGTATCGTGGAGGACGAAATTTCTGCGTGGGCACTATTGAAGAACGGTGGAAGATCAAAAGGAGCGTCAAAACCCGTGGGGATCGAGTCATTGAGTAAGGCTAATCTGTCTTTATAAAACTTTTGTTCATATTGATTGTCTGGCTTGGGCCGTCCGAGGTTGTTTTTCTGTTTTTTATTTTTTTCTCGTACATCCAGTGTTGTGAGTATTCTTTACTTTACTTTACTTCCTTTAATCACTAGATGCATGTTTAAGATTAATCAAGATAAAAATGGTTTAAAGTAATAATTGGTTTTCACAACTTGGTGTGGTGTTAATTAAAAGTTGGATAATTTTTGGTGAAAATTGATTTGATTTGAAACACACATAGGGGACCCCCGCATTTTCAAAATTGGAAAGGGAATAATAAATGGCTCAAACCAGTTGACATTTTCCCATATTTTTTTATATTCAATCAATTAAGATATTCATAGAATAAATTATCTATTAGATTCATTGTTAATTGCGTGTTATATTTTTATTTATAAGCTTATAATTTTAGAAATGTTACCGAAAAAACAAGCATCCGGATATCAAAAATGGAAAAAACTAAAAAGAATAGACGAGGTGACACAATCTTTTAAACTCCATAGATGATACCAAATTGAAAAAATATTGTGACAATCTTGAAACAATTCTAAAACATGAAACTTATTCTGATCTTGATGGGAAATATTTATTTGAAGAACTTAAAGTTTTGCGAGATATATTACCAAAAGAACTAAAACGACAATTAAAATACTAAATTTTAAAAAAAAACTTAATTATTTTCCAAATTCATTTATTGCTTATAAAATTCTATTGACCATACCTATTACAGTCACATCGCCGGAAAGAAGTTTTTCAAAGTTAAAATTATTAAAAAATTATTTACGATCAATTATGTCACAAGAATGGTGAAACGACTTAGCCTTATTATGTATTGCACAGGAATTGCTAAATAAACTTGATTATAAAAGTTTAATCAGTGATTTTGCAAGTACATATGCTAGAAGAATTATTTTTCAATGAGTTTTTAGATATTTAATATTTTTTTTGCAAGGACCTTATATCGGTGTGTTTATTTTTTCATCTGAATCTGAAATTTGAAGACTGACTCTAAAGTCTGAAATCTGAAAAATATATTTATTTTTATGTCTGAATGTACCTCTGAATAAATGTATTTAGACTCATTCAGGGTTCAGATTCAGACTTCAGACGTAATTCTATCTCTTAATCATTAAGAACCAAATATAGTGGTTAACCTCTTAATCATTTAATTTTTTTTTTGTACCTCTAAAATTTGAATGGTTCATATACATACTTAAAAGGTAAAAATAAACGAATGGTGTTTTTATTTAAATCCCACGTTTCTTTCTGTAAACCCATTTCTATTAAACTTGTAAAGCTTTTTAGAGATATTTAGAAAGAAAAATTGGGTGGGAATAAAAACACCCTAAATGAAACCTTAATTTTGAACATGACACTTCAAATCTCATGATCGCCGTGAGTTTGGGAATGTGCCCACGAAACATCCGCAAACCTTCAAGATACCCCAGGCTTGGCTCATCCGTCATCTTCTTAGTTGTCATACGTATATAACATATGTACACACATAAATTTACAACATTGAATGGTCATGTTCACGTGTTTTCATTTTCCCCCCATCCGATTTTCGCGGCAATCTAGATGAAATCTCCTTATTGCCCAAAATTGTGACTTATAAATTATTTATTTTGTATCATGATTGATAACATGGTACAACATCTACAGGTGTCATCATTGTATGTCATAAACTATGTTGGGAGAGTTTGTACTTATTGGATAACCTCATCAACTTTTTAAGAAAAGTTTGTCAATTCTTTATCAGCTGTTTGTTCCGATTGTTGGACGACCTCGTATAAGATAAGATATAGGAATGGACAAGAAAATTATAGATGAAATTGAATCAGGACCAGTTCCAGTTCCTACCCAGAGAGTTGACAGATTTGGATTTGCAAAGCAGGATCTCAACTCTCCTGAAGGTTTAGTTAGGAGCAGGTCAGCTTTTGAGTATAAGAAGAGGTATCGATTCTGTACTGATTTTATTTTTAATGTGATCGACCTCATTGTAACGCTTTCAATTTTTGGTTTGACATTTGTATTAATTACTTTTCTGTTTGTGGATAACTAAATCAAAAAGGGAAGAAAGGAGAATTAGAAAATGGAGGAAAATGATTGGAGTTGGAGGGAGTGATTGGAAGCACTACGTAAGGAGGAAACCTCATGTTGTTCAACGGCGTATAAGGAAAGGAATTCCTGATTGTCTGAGGGGTCTTGTTTGGCAGTTAATTTCAGGAAGTAGGGACCTCTTACTCATGAACCCTGGTGTGTACGAGGTTATTTCCCTTTCTTTTTCCCTTATCTACAATGGAATTTCTTGGTTATCTTACTTATCCTTCCTCATCTTAATTGAATAGTAGTAATGGGAGTTGTTATACACTTAAAGACTGCTTTTGTTTTTTCATCCCAAGTAATCTGAATCTGAAAAATATGTTTGTTTTTAGGCCCGCATGAACCTCTATACAGACTCAGACTTCAGAATTACCTCTGAAGTAAAACGTAAGGCCTAGGAGGGTTAAACGTAAACTTTGGTATTATTTGCAATTTTCCATAATTTGGCTTGTCTCAGACTCAAACATGCTCACACTAAAGAGCCCGTACGTTTTACCATTGCACCATCCACAATTGAATTTAATATCAAGTGGGAAATTTATTGACATAACAATGCCCTGTTGCAAAGGTAAATATAAGGTATTATCTAATAAAGAAGTTATGTAGAAACTTTTATGAATTTATGCGATGTTTTACACAACATAAACATAGAAAGCGTATTGTAATATTATAAAATCGCAGAAAAACAATATTTTGGAGTAAATCTGACACACGTAATGAAATTATACACTTCTAGGACACATAATTTTGTAACTAGTTTTTTTTTCATTAAACTTGTAACTAGTATTGAAATATCAGTTTCAACAAATTATTGATGTGCAAAGATCCATCATTTTTCATGAATAACAAGTTCTTGTAAAAAGAATACACATTTCTAGGAAGCATTATGAGTACATATCATTAATAGGGACATTTTATTGATTTAAACCTTTTAGTGGCCTTGTGAGTGAAGTGGATGATTCGAATTTGATCAAAACTTGACCCAGTACTATGTTAAGGTTTCACTTCTTTTTGCTGAAAATTGACTTAATATATTTATAGTGCATCCAAGTAAGCACTGACATTGGAAATTCCCATTCATGTTTGGTATTAAATTTAAGGAAATTACAGTAAATCTTCTAAACTATAGTTCATTTTCAGTTTATTACCTGAAACAGAGAGTGAACAAAGAAAATCCCTTCAAACATTCAATTTCTGTACTTTAATCATATTTTGTCAAAATTTAACAAATTTCAGCATATTGCATCACTCTTGGGAAGGCCTTCAAGAGATTTTAAATAAATATTGTGACTTTGGTTTATATGCAAATCTATCAAGAAACTTAACATATTTGCATCATGTACACTTGTTTGCATAAGTATTTCAACCCATTTGTATAAAAAAAAGTCATCAGATTTGTTCAAATATTCTTCAGCTCCTTTCCAAGAGGATGTCTCATTTTTTACGATATATGGTCCAGTGTAAAGTGTAAAAAGGGGATATTCGAGGGATCTTCCTGTTCACGTTTTAGTTCAAGAGGCAAAGTAAAAATTAAGTATAGTTTAGAGGAGTTTATTGGAATTTCCTTATTAAAAATTAAAGAACTGAAACTGCCATTGTGCTGGGCTCCGTTCTTATAACTTCCACCTCATGCTTTATTTTTATTTTCTTATTCATTCTCCTCGCCTAATCTACCTCTTCTCCTTGTTTTCATTCTCTTAGATTTAATAGTTAATCTTTTCCTTAATATCTCGTTAATCTTTGAGCTTCACTGAGAACATTCAGCTTAAAAACTTTCTTTTGAAGTCTTTCGTTTACCTCAAATGAGAAAATTTATGTTTACAGAACTAATTTCATTTTTAAATTCTATAAATTGCATACCCTGGGTTATAGTATCCCCTATATCTGCTAAAATGATATTGATCCAAATTATCTGATTATTTGCTGTTGTGCTATTCAAAGTAACTGAGGAAACTATAATTCAGATCCGTGCCAGATTAGATTAACCTTATATTCTTCCTTGGTTCTAAATGTAGTTGATTATTATATATTAACTTTTCAGTTGACACATATACCCCTCATCAATTATATAGTTTCTTGTTATTGCACTGAATATTTTGTTTTTACTTTTTCAGCAACTAGTAATATATGAAACTTCAGCTTCGGAGCTCGATATAATTCGAGATATTTCGCGGACCTTTCCCTCTCATGTTTTCTTCCAGAAGAGACATGGACCTGGTCAAAGGTCCCTCTATAATGTTTTGAAAGCGTATTCTGTGTATGACAGAGACGTTGGATATGTTCAGGTTTATATCACAAAATCAGATTGCAGTTCTGTTTACTTTTTCCGGAAGTAGAATACTGAATGATATTGAAATTATTTAGGGATATCTTGACTTTTACCTCCATTTTGTTCGAACTATTGTGTTGCACCCTTATTTTATTTTTTCCCCAAAAATTTGAGATAAACCCCAAAAGTGTTGCTAAAGCTCATAAAGTGTCATAAAAAGCCCTACAACTGTGACACGCAGGCTTTAGTGAGGCTTTTTTGGGGGCGTATCTCAAATCTTCCAAGAGTGGGAGTGTAACACAAAAGTCAGAACAGCAAGGGGGTGAGTCAAAATGTCCCTTATTTTTACTACAGGGAATGGGATTTATAGCTGGTCTGTTGCTTCTTTATATGAGCGAAGAAGATGTCTTCTGGTTATTGGTGGCATTACTGAAAGGAGCCGTGCATGCCCCAATGGAAGGATTATACTTGGTAACTCTTTTGTTCCAATGCCATGTTTTTTTAATTCTGACGATTCTCTTAGATAAGGGCTTTAGGCTGCTGAAGGCTAAAATCTTGTGTAGTTTGGTCAATAAAATAACTTTAGGTCTTTCGATGTTTGTTGCCATTGTAGTGAGATTTTGTTCAAGCTTTTTGGAAAGCTGAAATATTGCAAAAAATGTGGCCCTGTTATTTATGAATAGGGGTATTTGATGCAGGAGTACAGACATTAGGGTTATTTTTGTAATTATTTTAGCGAGGGTTACTTTTTTCCTTTTCGCACCCTTAGGTTATAAAAGGGTCGTATCTTTTTGTATTAGGGAAATCTTCCACTTTTGAAATCATGAATGAGAGTTGAGATTGAAACAATGTTATCTGGATCGTGGGTCGCTCTGGTACGTGGTCTAGGTATGAGTACGGGGTACATTGCTTTAGCCGGTAGGCAGTACGGTGGGGGTATGCTTAGTTGGTTCGCTACTTCAAATAATAAGGGGACTTAATGGGTTCTTTTAGTAAGGCCCAAAATAAAACAAATAACAAATTTTAGAGAGAGAATCTAAAAATGTTTTGTATTAAAAAATGAAGGTCCCCTCCAAATGAGGCCTAAATGAGTATTTATAAGAGTAGGAGGGAGGTTCTAGACTTGGGCTACAAGAAAGGTCCTAATTACTAATATGCCCTTTCTAGCTTTAACTCCTTACTCAAGTACAAAATATCCACTAAAAGGAAGTACATAAAAAATAGAGAAAAATAAGAAAACTGGATAAAATATACAAAATGTATTGGAAGTGGATAATCAAATCACTCTCCCCCGCCCCCCCTCAAAAAGAGTTTGCCCACGAACTCAGAGAGGGATGCCCACTGAGTGAGGCTTCAATATGGTGATCAACGCATGGCGAGGGGGCTCCTCTAACTCATTGAGATAATCTGGAGGATGCTCCATCGCTAAAAGAGCACGGCGACGCGAAAGAGTGCAGTCTGAAGCTCGATGCCCATTGGTGCCACAATTGTAGCATCTGAATGTAGGAGGCCCAGAGGTGTAGCCGCAGAAGTAATAGAGGTGGCTGGAGCAGTTTTAGTGGGTGCAGATGCAGGAGCAGTAGCTGTAACCGAAGGTGGTGGAGTTTGGGAAGAGGGCAGAGCTGCTGGTGCAAGGTGGTAAGCCTCTACCTTAGTAGCATACTCGACCGTCTTCAGAAATGTCGGTATCTCTTGCAATCCCAAATCGTGCTCTATGTACGCTTGAAGGTCCAAATTTTAGTAGCTGATCCGTTGATTCTTTGTCTCAGGAAGCCGAGCCCTGGTGCAAAGGAGCTAAAACTGCTTGGTGTACACGCCTCCTGACGGAGAGACTATATGCGAACAAAAAGATCTCGCTCGTATATCGGTGGGATAAATGAGGCCTGTAGGGTAGCCTTCAGCTCTGACCATGTCTGAATAGGGGGAAGTTCGACGATAACATAGATCATTCCACCAAACTAGGGCGAATTCTTAAAATTTGGTGGCAGCAAAAAGAACATAAGAGCGGGCCTGGACCCTCTTTTAATCAAAGAACGTCTCCATAGCAGCTAAGTAGTCGATCGTGACATAGGGTGAAAATCGGCCATCGAATATTGGGACATCAATGGGTATATCACCGTGGAGACTCCAAGTAGAATGGGGTTTCTGCCGTGAGGTTCAGGAGGTATGGTGAGATTCGGGTGGCCGAGGGTATTCGGTTGTCCGCCGACGGGGTGCCCTAATTTTTCAAGATTTTCGAGTTGATCGGAATTTATGATAGGGCCGAGGGATTCAGAATGTCGACCGGGAGGTTCGGAATGTCGGTCGGGGCCGAGAAGTTTTCGGTTCCTGTTGCTGCCGAGGGTTTGTGCATTTCGGAGCAGAGCTGGACTTCCGTCGAGGCTTAGGTGTCCAGGCGGTTGGCCGAGGATCCCGTGATGTCCTGATTTTTCGAAATTCCCGAGTAATTCGGAATTTGCACAGCTGTCGAGGAGTTCGGGTTGTAGGCCAAAGGGTTTTACATTTTCGAGTTTTCTGCTAATATCCGAGGGATGCAGAATTTCGGCCGGGGGCTAAGAGGTTCTCACCGCTTATGGAATCCGGACTTCGGCCGAGGCCGAGAGGGTCAGGAGGGCTGCTGTTAGGTTTTTAAGGGGTGCTGCTGGGGTTTCCGAAGAATTCAGAATTTGTGCCGCCGTCGAGGATCTCTAGGTTTCCGACAGGTTCTTTTCTAGCTCTTTGGGAAAATGGCTTCGGTGATTCGAGTGTGGCGGAAGGTGGTGGTGTTTTGGTGAAGAGGAAGAAGAGATCTTAAAATCTTTGGTTAATTTCTTGGGAAAATAGGGTTATTGGGCTAATTCGTTAAATTGTCGGGAAAGATCTTGATTACTTTGCCTCATTTTTTGATTGATTTTCTCTTGATGTCAATTTAATTTCTTCGGGGTCATCGAAAGTGTAGCGTATGATTTTTTTGATAATCAGTGCAGCAATAGACCAATTGGGTAACGACACCTTGCTTTGACACCAATTTGACGTAAACTATACGTCAAAGGCCCAAAGCAAAACAAATAATGAATTTTAGAGAGAGAATCTAAAAATATCTTGTATTAAAAAATGAAGGCCCCCTCTGAATGAGGCCTATACGGGTATTTATAAGAACAGGAGGAAGGTTCCAGACTTGGGCTACAAGAAATGTCCTAATTACTAATATGCCCTTTCTAGCCTTAACTCCTTACTCAAGTAAAAAATATCTACTAAAAGGAAATACATCAAAAATAGAGAAAAAATAACAAAACTGAACAAAATGTACTAGAAGTGGATCCAAATCACATCATTATAATTATAAATTTTGTCAAGATTCATGTCTCCACTAATATAGAAAGTTCCATAAGGATGTAGTGGATAATCTCGATATTCTATAATATATTAATAAGATATATAATATATTATTTATATATATTGGTTGAGAAGTTTTTTTCCTTCCCATTTATTATATTATTGAATGAAAAAATTGTCTTATAACTAATAAGAACTAAAGCAGTGGATGTTAAATTTGGGAACGCCATTTTTGAAGATCCGCATCGAGGACCCGCCATATTTCGGGTCGTGCGACCCGGGATCGCGATACATAGGGGAATGAAATGATCGCGGTAACTATGGATTGAAACTTTGAACTTAATGTTGTTATTTTTTTTTCCTTCGCTTCCACTAGTCCACATCAATTGGTATTAGAGCGGGGATTTTCTTAGAGGAGAGTTACGTGGATGGTGATGATTGGGACTCGAGTACACGAACTTGAGCAGACTGTTCAACTACCCATTGTCCTTAAAAATCACTCCTGTTGAAACACCGCCTGTTGAAACGTTGCCTATTGAAGTCGATAGGGCCATCCCCCGACGTTGCTTCCCTGAATGCCGCACCTCCCTTGGCTGCTGGTAGCACCGTCCTACGGGGCTCAATGCCTCTGGGCATTGGCCCTTTGCAACTAAATACCCCGCCCACTTTTGCCACCTCCATTTGTCGGAGGAGAGTCACATTCATGGTTCCTCTCCTGCCCGGAACCAAGGCCCTCAAGGTACTCACAACTAGCTTCAACCTCCGTTCGCCCATATTTGAGCAATATCCACCTTCTTTGACATGAGGCAACTCTTGCGGATGTCCGTTTGACAAAGCTATCCTAGGTTGAAAATGCCATATCATTTCTTGATCCCGCAATAAGAAAATAAAAAAAGGCGATGATCCGATGACTCTCCCAGTGGCTCGTTTGTCCCCAAACGAGCCAAGAATGGCTCTCGCGTAGGTGTAGATCGAGAAGGAATGAAAAGGGGGAAAAGGTTTAAAAAAACTTTCAGCGGAATAAAAACCACCTTCCTTGAACTTCCCAAAATTACAGATCACCCTCTAATACCCATCACTTTCAAATCATCTCGTACTGCGACCCCTCACCCCATTTACGTGTCTTTGTGATGTCTCGGACTCCTGCGACGCCCTCCGAACAATTTGGCAATACCAATTGATTTTGCAACAGAATCTTTTGAACAAGTGTTGTCATTGATAGGGGTTCTACTGACAACTTAGTGGCCCATGTAATGGTAGACAAATGTGTAGCCCTTGGGTGTTGGGAGGGGGAGAGCCACTCACGTTAAGCGAACGGTGTTGTGTATCGTTCTCGATTGTCTGTTATTCTAATGAGGTTTTATGTTTTGTTGTGGATATGAGCATTTGCCACATTCTCTCAGGACGCCCTTGGCATGATCACTCGAGCATTCACGACGGCCGTGCAAACACGATACCTTTTAGCACGGGGGAGCAGTTCTAGCTGCCTATATGGGAGTTCTGTCCCCATCCATCCTATTAGCCTGGAGCTTTGTTGATTTCTGAGGCCTAGGCGGTCCTACAACCCCTACTTCAATTAATTTGCAGATATGTGCAATCCTTAGTTGGTATCCCATGTGATATCTAACACGCAATAAACTGTCCCATAAGCTTTGTTGCTGAACTGTCCACATTATGATGAGTTACAATGGTAGGTTTATGAATTGTGTGAACAAGGGTTTGTTAGAGAGCATGTCCTTGCGTGTCATGCTCGGCATTCTCACACCCAAGAAGAATGGTAACTGATGGATGTCTGGGGACCATTATGCGATCCACAATATCAGCACGAAGAATTGATTTCGCATTCCCTGCCTGGAGGATATGATACATCAATTGAATAAATCTCGGGTGTTTTCAAATCTTGATCTTACGAGCAGGTACCATAAAATGATTAACACGTGGTAAGAGATGAGTGGAAGATCTCCTTCGAAATGAAGGACGGCCTCTCTCTACGAGTGGGTGATTATGCATTTCGGGTTGTCTGATGTCCCTTCCACCTTCACTTCTGTTATGACATAAATTCTTCAACCGTTCCCAAGGAAGATTAGTGTGAAGTACATATTTCCTATTACTTGATTTAAGGACATGTTGGATCAATTGAATAGATTTCTGGTCTTTTCATAGCTGGTCTTAATGCATGAAAGACAAAGCATATGCATGAAAGACAAAGTAATGAACCTTAAGCATGATAATGTTAATGCCACTCAGGTTAAAACTTATTTGAGTCAATGTTTTCTTGCGACAGCCTGATTCATAGACCTCTCAGACGATAATAGGTCCTTCCCAGTTAGGCGCGTGAACTTCAGTGTGATGTTCCTGATGCTTACCTTCTCGCATCACTAAGTCTCTTTCTTTGAACGCCTGGGTTTAAACAAGGCATAATATGCCAGAGAAACTTGCTGTATGTAGTTCTTTCTCACCTTACGCTTCTCGAATGCTTCTAACTATACGAGTCGTGAACCTGGAATAAGGTCGTGTTGGAGAGCCATTCTTGCTGAGTGCATAACTCGATTGGCAACATTGCTTCTGCTCCATAGACCAAAGAAAATGGTGTGAACCTAATTGGTCTTTTCTTTGAAGTTCTATAAGCCCAAAGTGCAAGTGAGATCTCTCCACCGTAGCATCCAGGGAAATCATCCCTAAGCTTTCTTAAAATTTGGAATAGGATTTTGTTGGTTGACTTGGCTTGCCCAATTCTGTTTAAATATACTACTGCAGAATTGAGTGATGTATTTTGCCAAGAGTTGCCTATCTTCAATGCCAATAAATGATTTTCAGTTATCAATTAGAATGACAATAGGAAGGCCATTAGGAGATGCTCGTGTAATTTTCCCAATTAGATCAAAGGTTCAAGTGTGAAAGGGCTTGGGACATGAGAGTGATTGCTGCTTACGGCAGGTGCAGGTGCAGGTGCAGGTGCAGGTGCAGTTGCACTTTTCAGAGGTACAACTATTGCTCACTTTGTGAACTTCTTGTTTGCGATTAGGAGATGCTCATGTAATCTTTCAATCGGATTAAAGGTCCAAGTGTGAAAGGGATTAGGACATGAGAGTGAGTGCTTACGATAGATGTATTAGTGAGGTTGTATTGGTATTGCCAGAGTGTGCATTTTCTCACGAAATTACTTGAATCTTTATCCGCTGCAGGCCACTAGTTGCACACAGTCATTAATTGATCATGGGCCTTTTTCCATTGAGAATGTAGATCCTGGCCCTCGCTAATGTAAATCTTGGTGCCCTTCTCGGCATAACTATTTTATCTCCCTGTTCATCAGGGATAATTCCAGAATGAACTCTGTGTAGGGTTGAGTCTAGTTTTCATAGTTTTCAAGGAAGTTATATACCTCTAATTTGGGGGAAGTGTTGGCATTTGAGGCATCTTTGTTGAGCTTTTGTAGCATTTTCGCTCTCATTGATGGCCATTAGTATTCTTGTCGTCGTAGCCTTTGGTATAGAGGGGTGTTTATCTTGCCACAATGGTCTTCATGGTTCTCCTCAGCCTCTTGTTTGCTTCTTCACGTCCATACTTAAACGAGTAGCCCATATGTTTTTTGGTAATATAAAACACCTTAAAATTATTACAGCCTGTTTGAGGGATAAAAGTGATGTGATTCCTACTTCCCCTTTTAACTTCTTTGAGATAGCAATTCTTCAATTGTATCGTATGGGCTCTCGGTGGGGAACAACTTTAGAGCAGTTGATGGGGTTGACCTCTTCTCGATGTTCATAGTGCCAGTGTCTCTAGGGATGTCAGACTTTGTTGGTGAAAGTGGCAAGAGTGATGGCCCTCAGTTGTTGCTTATTCTATTTGAAGCTATTCGAAGTTTTGACTACCTGTTTGAGGGATAAAAGTGATGTGATACCTACTTCCCCATTTAACTGCTTTGAGATAGCAATTCTCCAATGGTTTCATATGGGCTCTTAGTGGAAACAACTTTAGAGTGGTTGATGGGGTTGACCTCTTCTCCATGTTCATAGTGCCAGTTTCTCTAGGGATGTCCAACTTTGTTGGTGACAGTGGCAAGAGTGATGGTCCTTGGTTGTTTCTTATTCTATTTAAAGCAAATTGCAATGTCTGGCATAGTCTTACGTGAGTTTGATTCTTTTTACTACGAAGTCTCCACTTGTCTACTTGGCCACCAAGTTGGAATCACCTTTGATGCCGATGGTTTGAATTCCTCGTTTTAGAGCTTCTAGAAGGCCCAATATCAAGGCTTCATACTTAGCCTCATTATTAGAGCACTCAAAATTCCAGCTTGAAAAATGGGTTGACTTGTTTGCCTGCTCCCCAGTTCTAATGGCCAAGAACCCACCAAATTTCATTTAACTCAACAAAGACTTGTCCCAATTATTTGGGGCCCAAATTCCATTTGCCATCCATTTATTTTTTGCTGACTACCGCTCAGAAGTCGTCGCTAGGTAACTCTTCAGAGAGTGTAACACCCCAACCCGGATATGGGTCACCTGGTCAACCTGACTTAGAGTGATCAAACTAGTGAGAGTTGTGATCCAACCTATTTAGTTGCTACTTCATTTTATAAATTAACCAATTATCAAGTAAGCATGCTAGTTTCATTTACAAATAATAACAAAGGCATTCATTCCAGCGTGAGGAACTCCCAAGAATCTCGTGTGCATCATAGCAACTAAACGTAAATATGTACCGTTTTCATTTACCTTTTTTCAATCGGGCCAACAAGGCCAACACATCAACTGTGTTTAACACAATGTCCCTAGATTCTTATACTTTATTTACACTGTGCTGATAAGGCCTCAGAATACCCTCAAGCTGAACCTGAATTACGTGGTGGTGGTGGTTGTGACACAATAACCTTTCAGCATGTATTTCTATTTTCAGTGTTACACAACCCAACGCCTAATTTATCTTGACCAACATGGTCCATCTATTAACTTATGGATGCACACATACATTTGCCCCCGGTCAAATTACAATACTGACCTTATATTAAGTTAACACCCTTTACTTGTGTAATCAATACCTCTTTTAGTTTTTGACTGAAACAACAAATAGTGCAGTGGTTCAAAATGTCGTTGACAGAACTGTACGAGTCAAATAGATCGATGAAGTCATTCTAGTGCAGTTCGTACAGTAAAACAGTCTCGTCGATCTCCCTCTGAAATTTTATTTTCTGTTCTGAAATTGTTTTTTTGACCCCAAAAATTCCGTAAATCATTATCCTAAACATTGCCTCATGAATCTGGGTTAATTAACATTTGGCGCCAATTTTTATAAATATATCATTTTAATCATTTTCAATTAACTTAAATTCACTACAAGCCTTAAACTTTAGTTATTAGCATTTCATTCCAATACTTTAATAAATGTTGAAATTCATCATTTTCCTTTAGAGATACCGGCGTGAACGTAGGATAGCCCACATGGGGCCATTTATTTTTAAGCACATGTTTATTTTATTTTTAGTATTTTAGTATTGATTCGTTAATATCTAATATATTATTAGTATTATTACCAGAGATAATTATTAATTATTATTTACCTATTTTAATTAGGTTATATTTTAGTTTCCTTTCTAATTAGGAGTCTTGTTCCCCAAGTTTAGGATTATCTATAAATAAGGCCCTTGGCCCTCTTATATAATCAGAATTATTTATTAATGAGATTTGAGAGAAAATATGGTTTGATTATTATTATTATTATTATTATTATTATTATTATTATTATTATTATTATTATTATTATTATTATTATTATTATTATTATTATTAATCGTTTGTGTGTCATGTGTGTCAATTCCGATGCGTTTCACATCAAATTAGTATTAGAGTAGTGTTCGCTCCTGATTTTCCACACAAGTGTGTGTCAATCGTGTGTATGTCTAGGTTACGAGCTATGGAAGGAGCTCAGGGCAACCTATCATACGACATGTACGCAGCGATGATTAATGCTTCAAAACTGACCGCCACCAGCAGCGTCTGGATTTGGTTTCACGACCTAGTTAAAAGAATTGAGTGAACAAATAGAGGTTTTGAAGGTAGAGCAACGACGAGTGCAACGGTTGAAAGAAGTGTGATTTTGGCTATAAGCGGGTAAGGCTTGGAAGACCACCCAAGGCTAAACAATCCGCCTAACCACCCTAGACCACCTTGCCTTTGGCGGGTTGCCCCCATACCCAAACCTCTGCCACCGTAATCACAACCCGCTTGCTGCCTCCTAAAAGCCATCACCAAAACGCCCAAATCCGACCTCGCCCCTCCCACTTTTCCCCCTTCGGCGGGACCTAACCCCAACCAACTCCCGTCACTTCAATTTTCGATCAAATCTTACCCCTTCCGACCAATTTCCCACCAGATTCGGGATCGAAATCAATCCTCACCGTCAAAACCCTTAGTTCGACACAAAAATAACCGCCCGACCACCGTCCTAGCCCTCTGATGGGATCGCTGACTTTCGGCCATTGTCGCTGCCCGAAACGAGCTCCGGTGGGTCCACAAAGTGTCAAGGCAACTGAGTTGAGTAGATGGGCTGCTTGGGTTTATGAAGAGAAAGAGGAAGCTAGGGTTTCTTGTGATAAATATGGGCTGTCGATTGGAGTTTAAAAATTGATTTTTTTTAGTGTGAAAATTTAGACAGCCTCTAATTTGTAATATGTTGGATTTTTTTTTATTTAGGCTCCAAAAGTTTCAGAAGATTTCTTTTTCACCCCCAATAAAGGATAAAAAAGGCCCAAAATGTTCAAAGTATTTATGGGTGTGGTATGGACTCTCACAAATATCTCCTATGGTGCATGGCAACGCTTTTCTAAGAAGATGAGGGCACTATTTGTTCAACATCTTAAACATTCACGACTTTAGCGCTCGGGACGAGCTTTTCGAAAAAGGGGATAGTGAAGGGAACGTGGGATAGCCTCACGCTGGGCCATTTATTTTTAAGCACATGCTTATTTTATTTTTAGTATTTTAGTATTAATAAGTTATATCTAATTTATTATTAGTATTGTTATTAGAGATAATTATTAAGAATTAATTACCTATTTTAATTAGGTTATCTTTTTGTTTCCTTTTTAATTAGGAATGTTGTTTCCCAAGTTTAGGATTATCTATAAATAGGGCCCTCGACCCTCTCTTGTAAGCAAAATTATTTCTTAATGAGATTTGAATTATTTATTAATAAGATTTGAGAGAAAATATGGTTTTATTATTATTATTATTATTATTATCATTATTATTATTATTATTATTATTATTATTATTATTATTATTATTATTATTATTATTATTATTATTATTATTATTATTCGTGTGTGTGTTCATGTGTATGTCAATTCCGCTGTGTTTATACCAGGGGGTGTGGTAGAGCGGTAGGGGCTCTTCCTCCCTTAACCAAGTGTCGGGGGTTCGATTCCCGCCTTGGGTATGGAGCAGCCTTAAATCTCTGGGCCAGCTGTCCCACCCATAGAGGTGCCTACAATCAGCGAAGGGATTAGTCACTAAGTCGCTAGTGGATACCCTGGTATAAACCAAAAAAAAATTCCGCTGTGTTTCACATCAGATACTTTCTTTTAAAGATATTCAAACATAAATACTTCTTGTCACATAAATTCTTCTAAACATATAAATGTAGCATGAAATCTTATGTATAGTGTCCACACACGCACATATATATAACATGATTTGTTGTTGAGAAAACGAGTAGAATGACCTAACCTTTCAAGGATATTCAAACATAAATACTTCTTGTCACATAAAGTCTTCTAAATGTATATTTGTAAGATGAAATCCTACATATGGTGTATACACACGCACATATTTATAACATGATTTGTTCTTGTAATCAGAATTATTTATTAATGAGATTTGAGAGAAAATATGGTTTTATTATTATTATTATTATTATTATTATTATTATTATTATTATTATTCGTGTGTGTGTCAATTCCGTTGCGTTTCACATCAGATACTTTCTTTTAAGGATATTAAAACATAAATACTTCTTGTCACATTAAGTTTTCTAAATGTAAATTTGTAGCATGAAATCCTACGTATAACGTACACACACACACACACACACACACACATATATATATATATATATATATATATATATATATATATATATATATAGAGAGAGAGAGAGAGAGAGAGAGAGAGAGAGAGAGAGAGGCTCTTGTGCACACTAAAGTTTGCACACTAAGTTTGCACATCATTTTTTTAAAATAGCAAAAAAAATATTTTTGATCCGATTTTTTTTAATATGGGTTCCTTGAAATGTTTATATATCACACAAAAAAAATCAACTCAAAAAAACATTTTTTGCTATTTAAAAAAAATGGGTCAAACTTCACAACTTTTAAGCACTTTAAAAACTGGGAAAGTTTGACCGATTTTTTTAAAATAACAAAAGCAGTTTTTTTGAGCAGCTTTTTTTTATATGGATTCCTTGATATGTTTAAATATCACACAAAAAAATCAGGTAAAAAATATTTTTTTTGCTATTTAAAAAAAATGATGTGCAAACTTAGTGTGCACATGAGCCTGCCTCTCTCTCTCTCTCTCTCTATATATATATATATATATATATATATAACATGATTTGTTGTTGAGAAAATGTGTAGAATAACCCCACCTTGTCCAAGCATGACACAAAATAGTTGGTGGAGATGGAAGTCAGATTTCCTGTAAAGGAGCCTCTTCAAGCTCAAGGTGTTGCAACTTCTCTAAAGCCAAAACCTCACAAGATAGTATAAACCTATGTTAACTATTCTAATCAAACCAAAACTCAAGGAAAACCAATTTTTGATTGTCATTCAAGATGAAGTCTTCATTCTCTTCCAAAATGCCTTCAAAGTTTAGACATTATTCTGATCTAACACCTATACTCAAGAAATTCTCTCATTCTCTTACATCTTCCAAGTATTTCACACTTTCCCCTAATATTCTCACCTCATAAACATCCCAATCGCTCTCTCAAACCTTTATGCTAAAAACAGAGGCAGGGGACACAAAGTTTCCTTTATATACGAAGAGAATAGATTAGGGTTTGACTAAAGTAAAAAACCCTAGATTGGGATGTCGTTTGAACGAGTTCTTCTCATTTTAATGGCATTCATAAGAATGGCTAACGTAATCATTCGAACGAACTACTACTACACATCTAACAGGTCGACAGGTGGCTATTGGCTGGTTAATGTAGAGTCCTCTTTTGTCCAATGGTCACATATTTTGGTTAATTACTTTATATGAAAGATCTCATTTAACCAAAAATGGTTTTGAAATTCAAATCAAACTAATCCTTTTCCCTCCAATTGGTTTCCAACTTTCTGACCATTCTAGTTGGGATTTTATTAAGTCTCTCAATTAAATAAATTGGTATGCACAATTTTACATTTATTTTCTAATAAATTTAGAGGTACCTTGGTACGATGGCAAGTGCCCTCGTCCAAGCTACGGTTGGTCTCAGGTTCGAGACATGGCATATATGGGGTAAGGGCAACCGATATCTGCCTCTCCTAGAGCCAACAATGATTGACCAACTTGCCGAGATTTAGATCCAATAAATCAAGATCGCACCCATAACAATCAAACAATAACTGAGTGGATATTTCAATCTTGATAATCCTCATGATTAATAATTTATGCACCCTTTGCAAACTATGTGAGATTATGCAAGTCTAATTTAGTCAGAACTTATACTTGAATCTCATCTTTGGTCCTGTTCCATACATTCCTGATGTACCAGTACGATCCTCTTTGAACAATTCAACAAGTTCTTAAACCATCGGACAAGTTTCCGTAGTCAAGATAAACTACTAAGATCGTACTCGCAGTTTTACCGATAAGATGTCAACTCCTTCTCTAGGTTGCCAACTGTTCAATTGAACTAGATTCCGGATTTTGTCTTCTATGATAATTTTAATTTTAGAATAAAGAAAATTTTGAATTTTGAATCTACCCATAATTTGAATTTTGAATATACCGTTCTACCTTTTCAAGTCTTTCATTTTTTATGTATCAGGCCGAATCCAACTCACCAGATTTCCTATTAAGTTTAATTGATCGACATATGTACAATATATTTAAGATAAATATCAGTTATTCTCACAAGCATGATTCTTATTTTAAAATGAAACAGACACATCTTTATTGAAAAATAGATGTCATACATGGTTTTAAGAATAAAATCCCAATAATCTCCCACTTAGTCTTAAAGTCATGTGCGTATGCATCTAACACTTAATGGGTTGTTACCTGATGCAATCTTGGTCACAAACTTATCACCTGCCTTGTTCGATCTCTCGAACTAGGTGAAACCTACGCTCAATGTACTTTATCCTGTTATGGGTTCTTGGTTCTCTCGAACTTGCAATCGTTCCGCTATTAACACAATGCCTTGTAATAGCCAATTGCACTTAAGGAACCTCGCCCAAGTTACTTAGGAAGTTCCCGAGTCATATAGCCTTTTAGTTGCCTCCGAAGTGGCAACAACTTCGGCTTCCATAATGGAGTCAACAATACGTGATTGCTTCACACTCCTCCAACATAAAACTCCACCTCTTAGAGTAAACACATGTCCTGAGATTTAAATACTAGATTCCTTATATGACTAAAAACTGAGTCTTTGTACCTTAAGTAAATCGGCATGCAATCTCTAGCCCTTTTTAGGTACCTGAGAATATGCTTTTACTGCAGTTTAATGCTCCACACCTGGGTTATGCTGAAATCTGTTGACCATGGCAACGACAAAGCAAATGTTCGGTCTTATACACAACACAACATACATGAGGCTGCCCACTGCCGAAACATATGGTATATTTTTCATCCTCTATTTGATCAGGTGTCTTATGACAATCCTTAGAGCGATTCCATTCCTGGAAGGAACAAATCCCGTCTTGGAATCCTGCACGCTAAACTTGTGAGGACACCATCGATATAAGTGACTTGGGATAAGCCCAACATCCTTTTTATCCGATCTAGCGAAAGACAACCACACTCTTATATAAGACAATACGCCAATCTCATTCCCGTTTAGAATAATATCATCCACGCATTGTACTAATCAAGGTTTTAAAAGGCGAAACGAGGCGCGCCTCGAGGCGAGGCGGAGGGCAGCAAGTATGAGGCTTACGCCTCTGGTGCACTCTATGAAGCACGAACTCGACACGTAATACGGAATGCGACACGCGATACGTGATTTTTCCAAAAAATAGGATACGACACGCTAGGATACGTATAATATATAATATATTTTTAAATATATATAATATTGAAATGAAATTGATTTTGTTCCATAAAAAGCATTATTAGAGCAAACTTAACATGAAATTAAAAAATTGTTATTGAATTGCATAATATCTTTTAATAGGTACCAATAAGGATAACAAGGTAAGTAATTATGGCATGTCAACTAATGAAATATTTAATTAATTAGTTAGGTCCGGGTAAATAAAAGTTGAATTCTCAATTCCAAAAGTTAACCAAATCAGCACACATATAGGTTGGTAACAACTATGCATATGCTGACAACACTATGCAAACAACTATTAAATGCAAGGTTGGTAAACAACTATTAAATGAAAGGTTGGTAAACAGCTATGCTGACACACAACTGTCACACTCTTCTGCTGTCACACTCTTCTCAAAATAAAGTTAAGTCCTCTCTTACTTTTCCAAGAAGTCCTTACACTTCCACTTCTCAAAAATATGTGTGCTCTTCTCAAAAGATTAGTATTCCCTCTCTCTCTCTCTCTCTCTCTCTCTCTCTCTCTCTTCAATGTTGCCAATCCCAGCGTCTTTTCCTTTTCTCCCTGCCTTCGATGGAAACTCAGTTGCAGCAGGCTTGCAGCTGGGTTTGTTTGTAAGAAATGAGGCCTGCAATGATCATATGAGGTAGGGTCTTGTTTTGATTGTTGGCTGTTTTTTTTTACTTAACATTGTTTTCATTTATTAAATTTTAACCATATTTTGAGCTTTTAAAATACCAAAAAGTATCCAGTGTGTCCTAAAAAAAACGTGTCCATTGCGTGTCTGTAACGTGTCCAAGCATGTCCCCCTAAATTAAAAAAAAAACAATCAGGATACTCTAGGACACGCGTGTCCCCAACGTGTCTTAGCGTGTCCGAACGTGTCGCGTGTCGGACTCAAGTCAAACCCGATTCGTTGGCTCCGGGAGAGTGTTCGTGCTTCATAGGGTGCACTTGAGTGAGGCTTACGCCTTGTCTATGAGAGGCGTGCGCCTTGAGGCGTATGAGGCGTCCGCCTCAATTTTTGGCTGGTGAAAAAAAAAAGAAAAGTCACGTGTTTTTTTTTAGGAGAAACCACTTCAAAGAAAGTCGTATGTAAAATTACACAAAGAAAAATCAATTATCATTGACAAACCCTAGCTGCCGAACCATTTACACACAGAAAATCCCCCAATCGTCTTCTCCAAGAGAAACCGACCACCAATCATCTTCTCTATTAGGTAATATCCCCCGATCGTCTTCGGTTTTTTAATATTTCGTTTATATCCCCCTTTTTTTTAAGACTTCGATTATATCCCCCTTTTTAGCCACTGTTATTTTGTGCTGCTGTATATATATATATATATATATATACATATATACATATATACAACAGCAAAAAATAACAGTGGCTAAAAAGGGGGATATAATCGAAGTCTTAAAAAAAGGGGGATATAAACGAAATCTTAAAAAAAGGGGGATATAAACGAAATCTTAAAAAACCGACTATGCCATTCTTGGCGACGGTGATCGCCGACGAGAAGGTGACGGCCACTTACCATAATATATAGTTTCAGTGTACTATAACTATATTTAAAGAAAAGTCTCTCAATACAAACATTTTTTTTGATAAGTTTTGGAGTTTGCCAAAATCTTTTGGAGCGACGAAGTGACTAGGGATTTCTCTCCAGTGTTTGCTAAGATGCTTCGGTCTTTGGTTGACGCTATTATGTGGAAAAGACCCCATTTTCTCAAAGACTAGCCAGTAAGGAAGTAGTGAGGTCGGTATACGTGATGAGCATGATGAAGCGGAAGGCGAAGCGGAAGTGAGGGCAACATCTACGATGCCTTAATTCAAAAATGTGAGACCTGCCCGAAACTAGTTGCCTTTGACACTGAACGCTGCCCAGCTTGCTTGCTAGCTTTCCCTTCGTTTCCGAAATGAAGCGACAAAGAAGGACTACCGAATTAGGGAATTCGCCTTTGAAACCAGAACAACTTATGACTTGCACTGATTTATGGCTGCAAGTGCTCACCTCACTAATTATTAAAGGTGGGGTTAAGCGAATGAAGGACCATCTTGCGTGTTCCAAACAAAATGTGGCTAAATGTGTGAAGGTACCTCCGGAGGTTAGCCAAGAGATGAGAGATTATTTGATGAAGGGTGTTGATGTTAAGCAAGCAAAAAGAAGAGAAGATGAGGAAAGGATTAATAATGCCTCTTATTACTATAATCAATCATTTGGAGGGTCAAACACGGGTAGTGGTTCTACGAGAGGAGTTCGAGGACCAATGGATCGTTTTATTGTCGATGTTGATGATGATAGTGAAGCAACTACCATAGACAAGGGACACAAAAAAGATATTCGCAATCAAACGGGTTTAGGTGTTGGAAGTTTTTTTTTTGAAAATAGTATTCCTTTCAATGTAGCAAGTAGTCCTTTTGTGAACATGTGTCGGGCAATTGGGAAATTTGGTTGTGGTTTCAAGCCTCCTACACCACATGAACTTAGCACGTGGATTTTGAAGAAGGAAGAGAAGACAACAAAGGAAATTGTTAGTGGGGTGAAAAAGACATGGGCACAAATCGGGGTTTCCATATTATCTGACGGGTGGAAAGATGTTAGAGGGAGAAGTTTCATAAATTTTCTTGTCAACAATCCATATGGTACTGTTTTTTTAAAATCTGTGGATGCATCCGATGCCATCAAAGTTGCTAATTTATTGTTTAAGCTACTTGATGATGTTGTGGAGGAAGTTGGGGAGGATATTGTTATCCAAGTTGTGACAGACAATGTGTCAAACTATAAGGCAACAGGAAGTAAGTTAATGGAGAAGAGAAAATGGCTTTGGTGGACGCCGTGTGCCGCACATTGCATAGATTTAATATTAGAGAAGCTTGGAAATTTGCCTCAGCACAAGAATGCGTTGATTAAAGTTAAAAAGGTAATACATTAGTATTTTTTTATATCAATTTGACATTACAAAGTATGTATGGCTTGAGGCAGGGATTGGATGCGATGTTTACCTCTAAAGATTGGGCAGAATGTAGTTGGGCAAACAAACTAGAAGGGAAGGAAGCAAAAAAGATTATTTTGCGAGATAGCAGTTTTTGGGGTAATGTGGCTTATGCAATTAAGATCACAAAGCCTCTTGTTAGTGTATTGAGAATGACGAATTCTAAAAAGATGCCGGGAATGAGATTTATATATGGTGCTATGGATAAAGCCAAAGAGGAGATAGCAAAAAAATTGGATAATGATGAGGGGGCGTATAAGGAGTTGTGGAGTATCATTGACGAGAAGTGGGATTTCCTATTGCATCGTCATATGCACGCGGCAACATATTTTCTAAATCCCCACTTTCAATACGATGATAATTTCTCCACGCATTTTGAGATTAAGTCGGGGTTGTACATTTGCATGGACAAACTCATCACCGATCTAGTGGAGAGGGAAAAAGCTGATTTGCAATTGGATGTGTTTCGAAGGATGGAGGGAATGTTTGGGTATTCACATGCGAAACTTACGTGTAAGAAAAGGAGTCCCGGTAAGTACATAAATTATTGAAGTTAATTTTTTTTTAAGTTAATATTTTTAAAATTTTACTTAATGTTAATATATGCTTTCAGCTGATTGGTGGATTCGATTCGGAGATGAAACTCCAGAATTGACAAGTTTCGTTGTGAAAGTTTTAAGTTTAACTTGTTCATCCTCCGCTTGTGAGCGTAACTGGACTACATTTAATAGGTAATTAATATTTATGAATTAATTCTCGCTCTATGAATATAGTTATAATATTATGACTAACTATACAAAAATTTATAATAGATACACACAAAGAGGAGAAATCGTTTGACAACATCGAAGCTCAACACGCTAGTCTACATCATGCATAACAAAAAATTGAAAGATAGGCACTTGATGAAAAAGGCACTTAAGGAAGACCAGGATCCGTTGGTCATTAACATTGTGCCTTGTGATGATGAGTGGGTTGCCGAGCCCATCCAGTGGATGCCAAAGCGATGAATTAGGGTTGACAACTGAGGGGGCACGAGTACACATGTGCAACAAAAAAAAAGGAGAAGGTCGAAGAGTTCAAAAACTACGGGAAAAGGTCTAAATTATTATTTATACTTGTCTTCTTTATTTTACTAATTTCAAACAAACAACATAACTAATTTTTAATCTTATTATTTATTAGATAAAGGAAAAGGATTGCAATTGGTGGACGAAGAAGAGGAGTGGGAGGATCTCAACTCGGACGAGGAGGATGATGGACTGATTCGATATGCAGATGATTCCATGGATGATCCTCTAAGCGATGATGATGGGGATGGAGGTGGAGATGAAGCATATTATCCATTTGCCTGGCCATTGGATACCGATGATCCACTACTTAATATATAATGATGATACATATTGTTTGTTTTATTTTTGGATATGGTTTGGTGATACATTATATTTTGTTATGGTTTGGTGATGGTGATGGTGATGGTGATGATGATTTTCATTATGGATTTATTTTGTCTTGACGGTATAATATGTTTTGTGATGATGACATTATTATGTTATTATTTGTATTGTGTTGTGGAATCAAGTTTACATAGTTTGTTTTCATGATAGATGTGATACATAATTTGTTCCTCGTTTAATTACTATTTTTATATCAATTTTTAGTTACTTATGTGGAAAAAAGTTTAGGCTTACACCTCGCCTCACAGAGGCAAAACGCCTCAACTACGCCTCGCGCCTTTTAAAACCTTGGTACTAGTGATACCGCCATATTTCTATCATGCTTCTTATACAAACAAGTATGCATCGGGCTTTGATCATAATCAAAAGTTTGATTGCCTGATCAAACTGAATGTTCCAGTACCTCGATGTTAGCTTAAGTCCATAAATTGACCTCGATGTTAGCTTAAGTCCATAAATTGACCTCTTAAGCTATCAAACTTTTCTTTCCTCACTTCTTACAATGAATCCCTTGGGTTGCATCATATAGATGCACTCGTCAAGACTATCATTAAAAAAATGAAGTCTTGACGTTTAAAGAATCCCGATAAACTTTAGCATGGCTACCGGTGATAAGGTTTGCTTATATTTAATTCTTATCTTTCTGAGTAAACCCTTTTGCAACAAGCCTTGCCTCGAAGGTATCCACCTTCCCATTTATCCAACTTTTAACTTCTTGTAGATACACTCGCTTCCGATGGGTTTTATCCCATCAACAAGTCTACAAGATCCCAGAACTTGATTCGAATACATTGAATCCTTCTTGGTATCCATAGTCTTAAGTCATAGCTAAATGTCCTTGTCTTGGAAGGCCTCGTTGTAGTTTTTAGGAACCGGTTCGTATTCCCTTGGGATCTCATTGAAATGTTCACTCCAAACACTAACTTGTTAGGATGAGACTTACCCCCCCACTACGACGTGGTTCCACTTGTGATCAAGTATAAATGACATGTGTTACCTAATCATCGATATTGCTCCCACTACCGTTAAGTAATGCATTATTGAGTTCAAGTTGTATTTCTTCCTATACGCGTGGTCTAGCAACTCCGGTAATATGGTGTGCCTTTTGAAATTTTTATAAGACCAGCTTACTCTTGGACACATGATTTATTACATAATTCTCTTTCAAGAACTGGACAATGATACAATCAATGACCTTCTTGAGCTTAGGAATACGACATAAACTACCTCTATAAACTTTGATTAATCAATAAAGAGACATACTTTTGTCTTTGATTCCAACTACCTTGGCTCCTTCCGTAGCATAAGAGCCGGGCACTCCCAGATCCGAACATGCCCTAGAATGAGCTTGCGCCCACTCTATAGTTCCATAGGATTTGAAGAGACTGATTTTGATTGAACTAAATTCAAAATGTATATAGTCGTCTCTAATGTAAAATCCCAATAAGAATGTTGCATCCCTGAATAACTAACATGGACCTTATCATATCTAAAAGAGTATTATCCCTTCTTTTCACTACCCCATTCCGCAATGGAGTACCCGCAACTAAGATATAATCCCTACCTCCGATAAATGGTTCCTAAACTCTCCCAAGAGGTACACAATCCCATGATCAAATCGTAGGGTTTGGAATTAGTTTTTCTCACCCATACTCCACCTTAGCAGCGTATACTTTCAACTAATTAAAGGCTTTAGACTTGTGGAGCATAAGGTAAACATATCTATACCTTGAGTGATCATTACTTAAATCGGTGAAGTACTCATAATCACCTCATGATCGGGTATTCATAAAACCACATAATTCAAAATGAATCATTTCCAACACATTTTTGATTCTTCAGCTTTTACCCGTGAAGGGCCCCTTGGTCATTTTACCTTCTAAATAAGATTCATAGACTGGAAGTGTCTCCATTTCCAATGAACTCAATTGTCCATTTTAAATTGGTTTTTGAATTCCTTTTAGATTTAAAATGACCTGAGCGTAAGTGCCAAAATTGTGTTTAGTTCAACTAAGAAGGAAACTTTATATTTTATGATTTCCCATTAATGTTATTAATTTTAGTGTTTAGCAATATTGGTGAGACAAACCTTACTATGTATAAATTATTTTCTAATGTACTAGAACAGATAAAAGATTTCTCAATTTTGATGGAAAATAATGTTACTAAAATAATCGAATATCTGTTAAAAAATAATTTAGAAACCGAAAACAACATTTATTCCAAAACAAAGTACATAAAAATAATTTTCCAACATTATCCTTTTGTCCCCACCAAAATCTAAAATAGATACCCTACTTTATTGCCTTATTCTTACTGCCCATTATTAGGATCATCACTCCTTTAAGTAGTAGTTCGGTTACCTCTGCAAAGAGTTGCAGTCCTGATTTGCGGCGCCCGAATCTACACACCAGGTATCTGTAGATTGGACTACAAATCATGCTTTTACTTTAAAGAGAAAAGACATTACTGTGTCCTTTTCCTTATAGTGCTATGAAAACCGGACATCGTTGCTATCAATGTTCCAACTATTTGCGGTGAAAACACTTGCCTTATACGCTGCTACCTGAGGAATATGAAATTTGTTAACCCTATACCGTTGCACTTGAGACAACCTTCTCCTTCGTCCCTTTCGGAAAAGAAGTTGACTGCTTTTCAACAACTAACACTATGCCTTGGCTTTTGATGATATTCACTGCTGGATTACGAAATGGGTCCGAGTTTCTCCACCAATATCTAATCCAAAGAATCCCTACCTCACCCAAGATGAGAAACATCTCAAGAATTGAGCGTCATCAGCTAATTGTTGGTGTTAACAAATTCTCATCGGTTTATTGTTTAAAATTAAACATATACATATAGAACTTCCCTGTTGAGGGGACCAAACATACATAACATTTAATTTAAAAGAATTACCATAAATTTTAAAAGGGCTTTTCCATGTAATAATAGTGTATTTAGACTTAACCCCCCAGAGATGAGAAATTAGACATACCCCCCAAAAAATGGACGGGCGTTAGTCTCCGTCAAGAAAACACCACTAATGTATATTTTGACTTAGCCCCCTAAAATTTATGGACAATAATGCCCTCATCTTCTTCCCCCTTAACCTTCTTCCCAAAGTCCTAAACCCTAATCCTAATTTTTAAAGTTAAAACCTAATATATGCTGAGAACTAATATAACATGAAAAAACTTAAATAAAACCCAAATTATGCCAAAGCACATGTTTTTTTGTTTTTAATTTTTGAATAAATACCAGGAGAGCAAGTAAAATTACAAACAGTAGTAATTATACTTCGCTCTCATGTTTGAAACCACATGTCAACTTGATGATGCGGATTCAATTCCTTGGCAGAGCATGTTGCTTTTGCAAATTTCATATATAAAATATTAGGTGAACAAATAATGCCTGAATAAATGGAAATGAGAAAATAAGTGTGAACAAATAATGCTAAATTAATGGAAACAACCCTAAGTACTCCTCAAAGGGGTCTGCTATTTAAACAATATACAAAACAAAAATAAAAAGAAAGAAAAAAAATTGGCCGCAAAATCTTAAGATCATAATTGATATATAAGTTTCTCACCGTTCTTCATCACTTCCTCTTTCTCTTTCAACTGTTTCATTTCCATCTTTTTAACGAGTCTTGAGTATCAATTGGGTTGGATTCGTTCAATGCTTTTGGTTTTGTATGTATGCGTGTTTATATGAAGATGAATTTACATTCAATTTTATGCAATTATTTCAAGGGCTTTTTTGACTTACCCCCCCGTGATAATGCCATATAGAGACTTACCCCCACCCCCAATTTCAAAAACTAGACTTAACCCCCTATATTAATGTCATAATTAGTCATAACCCCCCACAGGTTAACGAACGTTACTTTTTGTTAACTCCTATTCTTTCTAGATAAAAATACCCTCATATCTTCTTCTTCACTTCATCTTCTTTCCCCAATTCCAAAATCAAGAACCCTAATTTCAAAATTTCCCATTCAATCAAGAACCATTGCGTTTTTGACGTTATTCAACACGCCGCTTCCGGTTGCCCAGGTGGGTGCTATTTAGACATTCTTTCTGATGTTCTTCACCAAACTATTTCTCATTCCCAAGAAGAAACCCTCTTAGCCCAAGCTAAGGAGGCTTTTAGTTTCAGGAAATGTGAAACTATACACAAAATTGTGACCCACTTGGAGATTGAGAAAGCGGTTTATCTTCTAAAACATGTCGAGATGTCTTTGATTGTGTTTGGGAGATGGTCTGCCATCGCTAGAGCTGAGACTGAGTTGACCAAGCTTGTGCGAACGACTGGGTTTAACAGGGGAGGCCACTAGGGATTTGGAGATGATAAATAAGGAGATTAAGAATGACCCTTTTTGTTTGGGAAAGTCCCATCCATGAATTGAAGCTATTATCAAACAAGGCTAAGGAGAATGTCTCCAAAAAGGAGGCTCAATTGATCAAAGATGTTGTTGCTTTTAATTTTATGCCCCCCACGAAGATTATTAGATATACAATAATCAGGCTTCTTGATTTTGGAACTATTTGAATGAGAAATTCAGATGGTGATGGAGACTTTGATTAAATGGGAAAATTTTGAAATTAGGGTTATTGGGGAAGAAGATGAAGTGAAGAAGAAGATATGAGGGTATTTTTGTCCAAAAAGAATAGGAGTTAACGGAAAGTAACGTCCGTTAGCCTGTGGGGGGTTATGTCTAATTATGAAATTAATATAGGGGGTTAAGTATACTTTTTGAACTTTGGGTGGGGTGGGGTGGGGGGTTATGTCTAAATATGTGGGGTTAAGTAAAAAATGCCCTTATCTTAATGTTTTGAAATTAGGGCTTTTTATTTGGGGAATAAGGTTAAGGGGGAAGAAGATGGGGGCATTATTGTCCATATATTTTAGAGGGTTAAGTCAAAATATACATTAGTGGGGTTTTTCTTACGGACACCAATGTTCGTCCACTTTTGGAGGGCTATGTCTAATTTTTCATCTTTGGGGGGGTTAAGTCTAAATACACTATTATTGCAGGGGGGGTAAGTAAAGAAGACCCATTTTAAAATACTGTGGTACAATGATCATTTCCCTCCATTGTGGAGGGAAGACGAAGCTAACACGAGAAATTAATTATGTCACAATTATAAAATACTAAAATAAGTTTATTATCATTTCCTAGTTAGAACAATATCCAGTTACATCTTCAGTCCTTGAAATTTATTCTAATTAAAACTTTTTACCTTTAAGACTAAACAAGTGGTTAAATAGTTGAGTTCAATTTTGAAATCTAAGAATCATCATTGAAAGAAAATTAATTTTCAATTACGTGAGAATTATCTTTTGATTATATTTTAATTTGGCATCCCTCTACCACCAATTAGAATAAATATGTCAAGCATCCTAGATCTCTTGTGAAGTGAAATCTGTCGTTAGGAGCTTATATCACCCCACCTTGAACTAGACAAGCTTTTCGTCTTTCAATTATGTTATCCGGACAGTCGAGTAAAATTCTGTCGAACACAATTAAATACCTGGCGCCTTTTGAACCTACAATTAATAACAGTGACTCCATTTGGGAGGATATCATTAATTATGTTTAATTGTATATCATCGATTCGATGAAATTGAATTCGCTCGTGTAGACTTTTCCCGATGGGAGGACCGAACTCGCTCACATTCAACTTCATAGAATTATCACTTAAATAGTTTTAAGAATACCGTGATTAAGTCCCTCCGTTGGGGAGGAAAGGCAAAGTTAATGTAAGTAACTAATCATTTCACATTCTTAAAACACTGATAGAGATTGTGGGATTTATGTTGAAACCCCTTTCCCACTTAATATTTTGAACTTGAGGATATTTTTGAAAAATTATTTGTTCAATTTTAAACCCTTGAAGTAAATCACCTGTAATTTCTAATTACTTGTACAAATTAAATTATCCAGTCTCACTAGTGTAATTTTTTTAAAAATAAAACCAAATTTTAATTAACATAAAATTCGGAGACCATAATTTCTTTTATACCTTAAATTAATTACTGATAAAATTCAAATTTAGAAAAGAATAAACAAACTTTGTTTTTTTTAGAAAAATCATGATTTAGGTCGGTCTCATAAATAAATTCATTTTGTCCATGATAATGTGGCATTCTAATTAATCAATTAATTAGCACACGAAATTATACAACAATAAAATATAAGATGACATATATATAATCAATCACAAACACAACAATCTTTTATATAATCTAAAATGCACTACGCTCATTTAATATTGCTATTCACTCAACCTATTCACGTGGCAATACTCCTTTGTATTTTTCATTCATTTCAACCACCACTTCATCGTCCCATCTCTTTAGTGGTAAAGCCATCTATTGAAAAAAGGACTCTACATATTCTCAAGTACTTCATATTTGGTGTTTGCCTTTTCGGTTTCCACCTCTTAATATCTCCTTAAATCCATCACTCTCTCTAATTCATTTTCATCACTCTTCCTTTTTTTTGTTCTACTATGGTGACACACGAATAACCTTCGTCCATAGTTTACTGATTTAGCGATTTCTCAATATGTTATGGTGAGTTGGTAACCTCTTTGCCGATTATTGGCTTAGAGTAAACCATGGTGAGGTGTTTTGGTGTAAATCATGGTTTGATTCCGGCCATTTTGGTGTGTCAGTTCTGGGCGTTAATGGTGGTTCAATTTAGACACATTTGTTATGGCCGTTTGTTTGGTTGTTGAGAAAATGTATGAAAAATTAATGATTTTATATTTTTATACTTTGGATTTTTGTATCGAAGAAAAATATTGACACCTTTTGCTGGAAAAGTAATGTTATGATATATTACTCAAGGACGATAGTGACTTGTAACCATTGAAATTGTAATTTAAAAAAAAACATATATATTTTTAATTACGCGTACATAATCGTCTCGCCCGCACATTGGGCGGGTTTACAACTAGTTATATATAAAATAAGACACAAAGTCCCCTTCCATTATGACCAAGACTTTTTCCTCGAACAAATTCTTTTGGGTGAAAATATATTTGAAAAATTCATCACCAAGTGGACTTCTGGAAAAGAGTCCAACCTGTGAAGAAACCAATGCTGCTTGAAGTCACTTGCGATCGCGCCATGGAGGGCCGCGATCGTGCGGGATCGAGGCTCCAAATGCCGCAACTTGCTTCTTTCGGGGCTATCCTCCTCACAATTGTTAGAAAAAGCTAATTGCGGCCTCGAGGCGTTTTCCCGGAACAAGGCGAGGCTATAGCCTCAATTTGAAAAAAAAAACTTTTTAATTGAAAAAAATACTAATAAATCCACAACAATAAACTATCATCACATCCATCACAAAAACATCTATCACAAAAAATCCATCACTAAAAGATTTAGTCCCATATTTCCAACGGGGATCCTTTCCACCCATATTTTCATATCACTACAAAATAGAAACATGTATACAATTTTAATATAACTTATACTTGATGAAAGAAGGGGGAAAAAACTAACTAATAGCTAGTTGCAAAAAAAAAAGACAAATTGAAAAAAAAGTGACACAAATAGACGTAGATACTTGAAAAAAAAAGATTACAGTTTTGCAATGATACTTGAAAAATAAACAGAGATATTTTTTTAAAAGAAAAAAAATTAATACTTGCAAAAAAAATAAACAGAAAACATATACTTGGAAAAAACTAAATGATAGTTTCTGTAAAACAAAAGTCACAAATAACTAGTGATAGTTACAAAAAAAACCAAAATCGGAGCTCAAATTTTCAAATTAGAGAAAAAAACAATCTGTCACATAAAACAATAAGAGAGAGAGAGAGAGGGGGAGAAGAAACGAACCTGTTTGGAGAAGAGAAAGAAGAAAGAAGAGCCGTTTGGAGCAGACAACAGAAAATTAAGGTTGCGTTTGTTTTTTTATCCGAATCTGAAGTCAGAATTTGAAATTTGAAGACTGAATCTGAAGTCTGAAGTCTGAATCTTCTTCAATTCAATTCAGACTTCAGATGTAACTCTACCTCTTAATCAGTAAGAGTCAAATATAGCCAGTAGCCTCTTAATCATTTAAAAAAACAAACACTTCTTGGTACCTCTTAAGTCTGAATGATTCAGATTTAGACTGAAGAGGTATAAACAAACAACACCTTAGGCTTTTGCTTTTGACCGTTCAAAAAAAAAAGATTCATTTCTTTAAAATTTTGAGGCATACGCCTCCGACAGCTTTAAGGCGCAACGCCTTGAGTTGTTCACTATTCCACTTCAAGGTGCAGGCGCAACGCCTTGAGTCGTGCACTATTCCACTTTAAGGTGCAGGTTTTGATTTCTCCCTCATATGCTATAGTCTCGCTAAGGCTACTCTGGGCCTCACTTTTGAGGAGCGCCTTGAGACACAATTTAAAATATTGATCCCCACCCCTATAGCAGCTCCACATGCTGCTATCGCGATTGTGGATTGCCATTATAGCGGCCTTGGTCATCTGCTGCATTTCTGCTGCTTCTTTATGCTTTTTGTTTTGCAAACCTTTCGCAATCTTGTGAACTCCATTAAAGGACCTCCAATCTTGTGCAGATTGCAACCATACTCGTGGGACAATCGGATGTATAAAAGTGTGCTTAAACCATGACAACGAATCACAATATTACCAATATAGAAGGCAAAAGCATCTGAACATCTCGGCTCCATGCAGACAGGGGACAAACGACTCATTCGGGACGTCTTGGCACCACCATGACTGATGAGAAGGTTTAAACTATCTACTCAACCCACTTTTAAGGTTCAAGCACGCTCAGTCGACCGCCTGTCTATAAGGACTGACCTCTGCCAACATTCTATCACATTTGCTAAGGGTACATTCCTCCTCTCTTTTGTGAACGAAGTAAGCTCAGATCCGCTGCCACCTCGGGGCACCTCAGACGCACTACAAAGCATTCACAACTTGTCTGGTGGGTATGTAGAAAGTAAATGCACTGTTCCACCTACCACCACTACCATCCCCCACTTGAAGTCTCCAATCAATATTTAATGCCTAGAATAACTTCCTTACATCACCTGCAACCCCTTCACTCCATCTCGCCACTGTAGCGGTCAGACCTTAGAGCCCGGCCGCCCATACCGTTACAGTCCACTCACACCTTTCCTAAGGTGCTTTCAATATTATATATTGGAAGCTTGTGATGGGTTGAAGGCATCTGGAAATCCAAGAATCATATGAAAACCACGAGAGCAACTGGAGAACACTTGTATTCTAGCTTCTCTTCACTTAGTATTTGCTAACGAATAGTTTGTTATACTTTTATACAAGGATTGGATCACTTCCATTATTTTGTCTTACATTATATTGGATACTCATACTGCTTTCTGCTGAGTCTTAAACTAGTTGAGGAAACCCTTGAGGAGTCCATCAGTTACTCTCCGGTCGGTCCTTATACTCGTGATAAAGACCTTAAAAACCTTAAGACTCTCTTGGCCAAAGCCCAAGAGGTCTCAGACTTTTAATATCGTCATTTATGATGGAAATGGACCGCACTTTAGAATTTTATTGCATTTTATTTTTTTATTGTATTTTCCTTTGTTTTACTTTAGTATTTAGAGGCAGAGGCGGATCCAGGAATTTATTTCGGGTGGGGCACAAACCATCACCGTGGGTTTGGGGGCGGGAGCCCCCAAATTTTTTTTAGGGTTAAAAAATTTTTAGGGGTAAAATTTTGATTTTTTTGGGGGAGGAGGGGGGGGGGGTACAACTTTAAATTTACAAAAGGATAAAATTTTAAATTTGAGATTTAGGGTGGGGCACTTGCCTCACCTTCCATTCATGTGGATCCGCCCCTATTTAGAGTTAAGGAGTAGTAATGGTATTTTTGTAATTAGAGCCTTAGCTTGGAGCCTAAGCTACTTCTACCCTTTAAATACCCACTTGTAGTTTTCATTTGGGGACACTCCATTTTTAATATAAGAAATCTTTTGATTCTCTTTCTAAAGTTAGGGTTTGGTGTATTTCTTTTAACTATTGACGTGTAGTTTACGTCAAATTGGTATCAGAGCGGGTGTTGCTCCACATTGGTGTTGGTGTATCGGTGTATTTTTGTTATCAAAATCGTACGCTACAATCAATGGCTCCAAGAAGATCCGAACAACTATACGAGGAGATTAAAAAACGAACGGGAGAGTAGGTACAATCACAACAACAAATCTATACCCATTTCCAAAACCTTAACCCTAACCGAAATCCCTACCCACAACCATTGCCATACCCCACCCTCTACACCAAACCCACCACCATAAAACCCACGACCTCGAAAACCCAAATCTTTGAACCCTAATTTCCCCCAAACCCCAAAACCATTCCATAAATTCTTCATTTAAGATCCAAGACAACCCATTTCTAGGGTTTCACCTACCATTTTACAATCCAATCCACAATTTACAAACCCTAGCCTCCAACCCTACAAAATTCCTCCACCACCAATCCGAATCTCCCAACCCATTACCCATTACCCATTTTTCAAATTCCAAACATCAAAAAAATTATGTTTCCGCCCCAATTAATTTCCGAGTCTCAATTCAAGATTACCGGCGGCTAGTCCAAGATTGGTTGCTCCACCCGATCATTCTCCCTCACTCATACACCCAATTGGGTCAAATCAACGATAAAAAGTCCCCTCCCAAGTCGGTTGATTGCAAGAAAAAAAGAAACGACAAAATTGGGTTGTGTATTAAGGATTTTTTTGATATTTTTGTCGAGGATGTTTGGGTGACTCGCACGCACTTTCGCGAGTCGGAAACATTTGATTTGAGTGACTTCTTCCCAATCTTTGGGCATGGGGATGACGATTTTCATGAGGTTGGATCGGTGTTTATCTCTCCCGGGGATGAGGTGGTGATCTTGGATGATGTGATAGGTGGTGGGTATGTGGACCCATTAATGATAGCTTTTGATATGCGCTCGGAGGAAATTTTCCGCGGCGTAGCATTAAGGAGGTTTTGTGTTCCTATTCTCCCGGAATTTATTGCAAGCCGGTGCAAGGGGCGTTTCCGAGGACGACTCTTCTTCCTAATGAGGAGCTTTTTGATGGTTGCCTTGCTTTCTTACCATTCTCTCCTACGCTCGAGGACGAGCTTTTCGAAGCCGGGGAGAGTGATGGAAATGGGCCCCATTTTAGAATTTTATTGCATTTCATTTTCTTTTATTTTTTTATTGTGTTTTCCTTCGTTGTACTTTAGTATTTAGAGGTAAGGAGTAGTAATTGTATTTTTGTAATTAGAGCCTTAACTTGGAGTCTAAGCTCCTACCCTTTAAATACCCACTTGTAGTCTTCATTTGGGGACACTCTCCATTTTGAATATAAGAAATCTTTTGGTTCTCTCTCTAAATTTAAGGTTTGGTGTATTTCTTTTAGCCATTGACGTGTAGTTTACATCAATTTACAATCAAATACAAGAAGTAACACTGTTCATAGTGGATGCGTGATCCTCAACAGAGGTTCTGAACCATTCTACATTTTATCTCTCATTTTGACATCTCTCCTCACAACCTGGTCTAAGGTCCCGTGAGGAGCACCTGTGATGTCTCCAAAGAGATTTATAGCACCATCAAAATAATTGACTATACTTTATGAATTTTCTAGAGTGGGTTAGTTAGCGTTAGTGATGTCATGGCTTAGAGCACTAAGTCCATGACATCACCCATGACAACATGGGTTAGCTTGGCCACAAAGTATTAGTAGTGTATAAATATCCTTGTCTGCGCTATCATTTCATGATCCCCTAACAAATGAATATGAACGAATGAGAATGAATTGAGAGAAATCCTAGTTCTTAATGTGTGGTGGTGGTGGTGTTGTGCGTAATTTCCGCGGCACTTGCATCATATTCTCTTGTTTTCTGCATATAAAAACAATTTCTCATACAAGGCCTACATAATGCATTTTGGTGGGAACATGAACTTACTTTTTGTGTTGTACTCATGATAGTTGCGTGGCCGGACTTTCTTCATTATGCTTCTTTATACAAACAGTTATGATAGGCACAATTTGTATACATTAATGTTTGAAAAAGCATTAAAAATCCCCCTAGGCACGCCTTTGGTGCAGTTTTACGCAAAGCAGCATATGTTGAATAACATGCAGTACAAAAAGCTTGCACTTATTATATTTTATTTTATTTTTATTTTTTACCTTTTTGTACATATTTTTAAAAATCGACCACGCCAATATTCCTTTTGATCGTTTTTAATGCTTTCAAAAGTTTTATAAAATCCAATTAACCAAAATGACAATATGGCAAAAATTTTGGAATAATTTGTTGAAGAACATGTTATTTTTACGATAATCTATGATTGAAATTCAATTATTATTTTGTTGTTAACTTATGCATATATAACATTGACTTACTACTTTGAATGCTATTTACTTCATCTGAAAATAATTACGTGGGTGTTATTTACTACTAATTATTCCGACATTTTCTATTATTTCAATTAAAAAAGTTATATACACAAAAGACTTGCGTCTTAATGCCTTGAGGCGCCTCGCTTTTTGTCAGGAAAATGGCTCAGCTAACACTTTCGGTGTTTTGACACTGGTTTGGATTTGCTATCTTTTGTTTATGTACACATCATGTCAATGCCGGGTTTTCCTCTTTTATCATTTATTACTTTTTTAAAGTTCACGACTCCCATCATCATGTCCAAGCTTCTCTTCTATTTGATGTAACTTATGAAGCCCACTTCAGTACTCTGAGAACTGTTAAATTATGTGTGTGGAGTAGGTGGGGTTGCCTCTTGTACAACAATACCTATTTCAGTTTGACCTCCTGGTAAGGGAGCACATGCCAATGTTGGGAGAGCACTTCGCTCGAGAGATGATAAACCCTAGCATGTACGCAAGCCAGTGGTTCATAACTGTTTTCTCATACTCTTTCCCCTTCCATATGGCTCTTCGGATTTGGGATGTCTTCCTTTACGAGGTGGGTGAGATATGATATATATGCACCCCACAACACATTAAAATGCATACTAATTTTATTCAGAATTTAACAATTTTTTTTTGTTTTTCCAGGGGGTGAAAATTGTTTTCAAAGTTGGTTTGGCCTTATTGAAATATTGTCATGATGACTTGGTGAGTTTTCCATGTATCAGGTCCCTTTTAGATGCTGATAAACTTGTAAATATTCACTCTAACGTTAACAAGTTGTCTTGGTCCCTAGGTAAAATTACCTTTTGAGAAACTCATACATGCTTTGCGTAACTTTCCCGAGGATGCAATGAACCCAGATACACTATTACCAATGGCCTACTCAATCCAGGTTCTCTCTCTCTCTCTCTCTATATATATATATATGGGTAAATTGCAAATTCAACCATGATGTTTGGGGTGTTTTGCAATGCCAAACCAACTCTTTCAATTTTGGCAATGTTAACCCCAACATTCTAAATATACGCAATGTAGACCCCGAGGAGTCAAACTTCCGTTAAAAAGTTAACGGAATATTCTGACTGCACACATATTTAAATTAAAGTAACAAATATTTTTGTTTATCCATTAATTAAACAAAAACCCAATTAACCCCTCTCTTCTTCTCTCCCCTCTCATCTCATCACCACCATGCACTGCCAAACCGAAAACCAGCACCACCACTAACCCGCCACCAGCACCACCACTAACATCCCACGAAAATAAAAATCAATACAACCACTCAAACCACCACCATAACTACCACTCACCACGAAACCGAAAAACAAACTCACCACGAAAACAAAAAACGCACCACCACTAAACTACCACCACCACTATACCAACAACACCATCACTCCCACCAAACTCTCCAGAAAAACCACTAACACCACCACCAACATTCACCACCAATGCTACCATCACTAAACCACCAAACTATATACACCCCCACCTTCCGCCTTCAACCATTTCTTCCCATTAAGACACGCACACACACATACAGATACAGACATACATATGTGCACAGACGCACACACACAAGTACATATACAGATAGACACACATATAGTCACATATATACACATATACACCCACAGTCAAATACATACTCAGATAAATACATACACATATATTCACATATACACACAAGTGCACACATACACATAAGAACCCACATACACGCACACTTATACACACACATATCTAATTTGTATATATACACACACCCAAATCGATGTATATATATACAGTCTGTGTATATATACACAAATCGTGTATATATACATTGATATATATGTGTTTGTGTGTGTATAATTTATAGAGGAACCGATCGTGGGTGGGAGGGGGGTGGCAGTGATGATTCTGTCAGTGATTATTCTTTTGATGGGTTCAGAGGGGGCGGTGGGGGACAGTGTAAGTTGGAAGGGAGTGGGGAAGTTAGGGAGACCGGAAAACTATTTCTGACAGTGCTAAACACCCCAAACATCAGGGTTAAATTTGCAATTTGACACACACACACACACATATATATATATATATATATGTGTGTGTGTGTGTGTGTGTGTGTGTGTGTGTGTGTGTGTGTATGTGTGTGTGTATATATATATATATATATATAATCAATGCATAATTTAATCAGACATGGTTGTCTGGGTGAATAGAATCTGTGAATCTGTTGACGGCCCGTACGACCTTCAGTTTATTAACCTACTTTTCTATACAGTCTTCTAAGAAGCATGGATACATACAGACACATCTTGTATCCATTCACACATCGACGGAACATATTTAAAAAAAGTAGGTCAAGAATACTCTTGAGGATTCATTGAATATTCTATACATATATAGTCGGTATACTCTGTTGGATTCATTGAACATCACATACACATATGATAGGTATAACCTGTTTCTTTGACACTCACACAAATTCTAATTGCTGTGTACGACACTGCCTATCAGAGTTCAGTTTCATTGTTGAAAACTCATAATCCATTTTCCTTCATGTAACAAGCATATTCTTATGTCTAGCGGCAGGATACTAAAACTGTATCAATTAGCATGTTCCTATTCATAATCGTTCTCCTTTCGTTGTTCTTCCTTAGCAGGGCATCATAATAGGCCTACTTAAGTCTACTGATAAGGGTGGCGTTAGTTAATTAGGGACGGAGGGAGTATGTTTCAAATTCATTAGTACAAATATACAATAAGATCTACTCTTTTGCTTGTTTGTACAATGTGCGCCTTACTTCAATCAGGCGCACGCCCATAGTTATTTAAGGCGCAAGGCACACCAAGGCGCCAATGCCTCCCTAGAGCGTAGGCGCAAGGCGCAAGGCGCAAGGCGAGGCGCACGCCCCATCAAAGTGAGGCGCACATTATACAAGACATGCAAAAATTGTATATCTATAATAATAAGATTATTTTATGATCTAAAATTTGAAATATAGCACACATTACTATTATACAAGTTTATAAAGTGACAAATAAGAAGATATATCTAATATACCATGTGGGAAAAAACATATAATCAAATATAAAAAATTATCAAATAACTAACAAAAGCAAAGATATTAATATATTTATAACAAATGTACTCCAATATGTGAAGAAAAATTTAAATCAATAGGAGATTCAATAATGTTGGACTTTGGGTTTCTTTTGCATTAAGTAGCGACTAGTAAGAAAGATAAAGTTTCACCACAACTTATGATTGACTTTGGTTAGTTTTTGGGTGGAAAATGATTCAATTCTCCATATTTCATTGGAAAATACGTAATGTCAACGTATTAATTGATCCATTCTTGTATTGGGGGCATTTTTTAGAAAAAAATTAACAACGTGCGCCTTAGGCGCACAAGGCGCACGCCTTATTGAAGGGGCCTTGCCTGAGGTGAGGCTAGGCGCCAATGCTGCACTTGGGTGAGCCTGGAGCCTAGGCGCGCGCCTTAAACAACTATGCGCACGCCTCATCTCGCACCTTACGCCTAGGCTCCACCTTTGTGCCTTGGTGCCCCTTTAATAACTATGAGCCGGTAAATCTCTTCTCAAACCTCTCAGTTACCAACTTCCAAATTGCTTTCGATTTATGAATTTCTCCCAACGGAAGGCCCCGATAAATGCATGACAACGAATTTCACAACTCAAATCTGAAGCCAGACTCTTCAAAATACGCCCCCCTCCCCGTCCCCAATGCCATCAAGGTGCTTTACCTTGATAGATTCTCAAGCCAACACCGCCTCAAGACAAATTGGAACTATTCTCAACATCTAATTTTGATTCAAAATCTACTCAGGAAAAATGAAAATATCATCCTAAAAAATGAGATGAGATAACTGAATTACCATGATGTTGTCAATGAAAAAACTCTCAAGCTTGACTCCCAGGAACCATCCTCTTCAATAGTGTGAAGTGCCTCCTCAACTAGGATAAACAACAAATATTATGGGTCCCCTTTCTGATACCTTTAGAGGTAGAAAAAAAATTCAAAAGATTATGATGCACAAGGATATACTTGTACTTTTGGCATTTATTCTTATTTTTACCCTTTTGTACCTTTTAGTATAAATAGCCTGAAGGCTCCCCAGTGTACCACTTTTGCCTATTTGATATTGAGGGACTAGAGAGAGAAATAAGAAAACCTTGATCCTTTTTTTTGTTGTTGTGTAGATAACATTTCTTTTACGCTTCCGCACCATTATTTACGTCAAACTTGGTATCAGAGCTTCGTTTGTTCTTGGCTTAATCATGTTCATAGAAGATTGGAACTTGAATTGATTTCATCTGAATGATACCCGGATTATCCCCAAAAATACCTCCCAAACCCTAGAAACCCTAATCCTAAGTGAAAACAGCAGAGGAGGGTCGGAAATAACTCCGATAGACCGAAAAGTGGAGGACGGCACCACCGAACCTGCTGGAATTCCAGCCATGATTCGTCGGTCCAATGACCTTCCAAAAAAGGTGGAATACTGCCGGAAACTTCTAGAAATTATTACTGACGCCACCAGCCACCTGACCCATGCGGGTCAGCGTCCGATCAGACTTCCCGGAACCCTACACATGTTGGATTCCCCAGATCAGCAGTCCGTCTGTTCTGTTTTACATAATTGACATATTTTGGCTTCTTCACCACCATCTCGACAAACCGCGTGTCAGAAATGGAAAATAACTCGTCGGAATTTCAAGAAATTGTTGCAATTGATCAAGAACCATTGTTTTCCAACCCCGATCAATCCAAGATTCATCCGGATCTATCAAAGAAACATTCCACCACAAACCCTAACCAATTTGAACTAAAAAAATTCAATTCCAAACCCTGTCTTCCCCAACCTCAACAAACCTTAAAACCTAATCAACCTAAAAAGCCTAGTCCCTTATACAAAGGGTGTGCATTATTGGGCATCCTTTCCATCCCTACCAATGTACCTTTATCTACAGTCTAATCCATTTGTCGAAGCCGTGATTCTTTTTGCCGTGCTCAAGCAAGGCTTGCCGATGTTTCTACCGCTTACACACACACCGTCATGATCACAACTTCGGTGGACCCCTAGGCACCTCCTAGTGACGACTTGGGGATTCGCACGAGTATTTTCTTTACTAGTTGTACCGCAAAAGGAAGACTTTGTACGGTGATTATTGACGGCGGAGCTAGTGACAATTTTGTGGCTCAAGAAATGGTAGAAAAGTTGAGGCTTCCTACGGAGTCATTGACCTCTCTGTGCCGAATTGGGTGGTTGAGCAATGGTCCCGCTATTACTCCGAGTTGACAATGTCGAGTAGACTTCTCGATAGGAGACTACCATGATGTGATAGTATGTACCGTGATGGATATGAAGGCGTGCCTCCTACTTTTGGAAAGATCTTGGCGATATGATCATTGTAGCGTACATGGTGGACGAGCTAACACTTGTTCAAACATGAGGAGAGAGATTTCCTCCTCCTCCCTATGAGACCATTTCCTATGGCACGACCTTCCGCACTACTAGTCTCATATGAGGAGTAGGCTACGGAGGCCGTGGAGACAGGTCTATGTTACGCCCTTATCAGCCTTATTACTATACAAGAGGCATCTATCCCTCCACTTGTCCAGGCCCTATTAGATTCATACGTGGATGTATGTACGCCTCCTGATGACCTCCCACCCCTTCATGACATACAACATGCTATAGATCTTGTACCTGGGGCACAACTCCCCAATTTACCCCACTATCGCATGTTACCTACGGAGCACACAGAGTTACTGAGGCATGTCACCGAGTTGTGTGACAAGGGTTATATTAAAGAGAGCATGTCTCCTTGTGCGGTGCCAGCGTTATTAGCACCCAAGAAAGATGGAAGTTGGCGTATGTGTGTGGATAGTCGCACCATCAACAAATTACATTGAAGTATAGATTCCCTATCCCTAGGCTCGAGGATATGTTGGACCAACTCCATGGAGCGACAGTCTTCTCCAAGCTTGATTTGAAAAGTGGCTACCATCAGATACACATGAGGCCAAGCAATGAGTGGAAGACGGCATTTAAGACCAATGATGGACTTTACGAATGGACGGTGATGCCTTTCGGCCTCTCCAACGCTCCTTCCACATTTATGAGGGTGATGACTCAGATTTTGCGCCCTTTCTTGGACAAGTTCGTGGTGGTCTACTTTGACGACTTTTTGATTTATAGTCGGTCTGAGGAGCATCTTGGGCATGTGGCGCAGGTTTTGGAGATTTTGCGAGTTGTGCGTTTTTTCCTTACATTGAAGAAGTGTGCCTTCATGGTTCCATCGGTGACTTTCTTGGGTTGCGTGTTGTCGGGAGATGGCTTCATGGTGGAGGACACCAAGATTCAAGTGATAGTGGATTGACCTACACCCATGTTCGTATCACAGGTCCGCAGCTTTCACGGACTCGCTAGGTTTTATCGACAATTTATAGTGGGATTCAGCACCGATATGGCCCCTATCACTAACTTGACGAGCACTTCTCCGAGCACCGAATTCAGGTGGACTGTGGGGGCCGAGCGAACCTTCAGGCGTATTAAAGAGTTGATGACTCCTCCTTCTATCCTCTCCTAACCTGACTTTGACCAGCTATTTGAGTTGTCTTGCGATGCTTGCAAGACGGGGGTGGGGGCCGTCCTGAGTCAAAACGGGAAGCCCATTGCTTTTTTTAGTCAGAAGCTGACGGGAGTGACATTACACTATTCTACATATGACTTGGAGTTTTATGCGGTCGTGACGACGGTGAAATTTTGGTCATCTTACATCCTACATAAGGAGTTTGTGATCAAGTCCGACCATGAGGCCTTGCGATTTCTTCATAACCAGCGGCGTGTTAGTGACAGACACGCCAAATGGATCGCCTATCTTCAACGCTACACTTTCCACCTCTAGTACAACCCCGGCAAGGAGAATTTGGTCGCGGATGCCATTAGCCGGTGATCTCATTCTTTGGTGACTTTGAGGAGCGAGGTATTTGGGTTTGATGAGATTCGAGACCAGTACCCGACTGACGTGGAATTGGGCTCGATTTTCGCTGCATGCCAGCAGGGTAATGGTGCATCGAGCGAGTATCTCTTACAGGATGGAATCTTATATCGGGGGATGACTTTATGTATTCCTTCTTTCTCCTTACGGGAGAAGATCATATCCGAGGTTCACGAGGGTGGATTAGCAAGTCACCTGGGGCAGGCACGCACACACGCGTTGTTACGGGACCGTTTTTATTGGCCGACTATGAGGCGGGATGCTAACGCCTTCATTAGGCGTTTCTATACTTGTCAGACACCCAAGATGTAACATTCCAATGCTGGCTTGTACACTTCACTACCGATACCCGAGCACCCGTGGCAAGATGTCTCGATGGATTTCATTGTCGGGCTCCCACGTACTTCCAGCGGACATGACTACATCTCGGTAGTTGTAGACCGATTTTCCAAGATGTCTCATTTCATCTCGTGTACTCGCACGACAGATGCTTCCCATGTCGCATCCTTGTACTTCCGTGAGATTGTCCGTTTATGGGACCGAGATGTGCGCTTTATGGGACATTTTTGGCAGATATTATGGCGCTTATTACGGACGGTGCTTCAGTTTTTGACTGCCTTTCACAAACAGACTGAGGTGGTCAACAGGAGTGTGAATGACCTCTTATGTTGTTTGACCCCGAAGCATCGCTGTAAGTGGGATATAGTGATTGCACAGGCCGAGTTTGCTTTCAACAACGGTGTCAACCGCTTTATGGGTTTCTCACCCTTTTAGATTGTATTGGGTCAGTCTCCTACTATGCCCATAGTTCCTACGTGTCCCTCCGCAGAGGAGTTTCCAGCATACTTGACTTCCATTCAGGCTGACGTCCGTGCTCGTCTCCAGACCACTTATGCCTCTTACAAAGAGGCAGCTGATGAGTATCGCCATTTTGTTTCCTTCCAGCCTAGTGATTTGGTTATGGTGTACCTTCAGAAGGCGCGATGTTTAGGTAAAGGTAACAAGCTCCTTATATGTTGCTTTGGCCCTTTTCCTATTATTCGAGCTTGTGGGCTGAATGCTTATGAGGTCGACCTTCCTCCAGAGTTTCGCATGCACCGCACGGCTAACGTGGCAGACCTTTCCCCATTCCGAGGCACCCACCCCCACCCATTCCTCTTCCTTCCTGTTCGACCCAACCGGTCCGTTCCCATGTTGATCGTATTGAGGGTATCCTTGATTCAGCATTTGTCTCTTCCTCATCGGGAGACTACACCCGTTACTTGGTTCGTTGGGTTGGACGCCCTGCGGCGGAGGATTTTTGGATTACCGAGGCCACCCTGCAGCATGTTGATCCCGATTTCGTTCGGCAGTACTCGGCATATATGGATTCTTCTGTGGGTGGGTGGGGGGGAGAATGATGCAGGAGCATAAGGATATAGTCTTAATTTTGGCATTTATTCTTATTTTTATCCTTTTGTACCTTTTAGTATAAATAGCCCGAAGGCACCTCATTGTATCACTTTTGCCTATCTGATATTGAGAGACTAGAGAGAAATAAGAAAACCTTGATCTTTTGTTGTTGTTGTTGTTGTTGTGTAGATAACATTTCTTTTACGCTTCCGCACCATTATTTACGTCAGATTCATCAACTATAACATAAACTCTCAAGTAGATAATAGAACACTATCCATAAAATCCACTCTCCTCCAAACCATATACTCTCAAAGTAGGAAGTTCCAGTTCACATGATCACAAATGTTCCCAATGTCCGGTTTACAAATGACTCTACCTAGCTATGGATTTTAACTTTCATACACTCTATGACCCACAAGAATCGTGTCCAATATCTATCCCCCTCAACACGACTTTAAAAAGGCATGCTAGGACTTGGGGACAATTGGATCCACTTCCATTCTCAACCGCATCACAAGGACTTTCGTTTGAGGCTTGTAGCTTCCCCACCAAGCAGATCCATATGAAGTCCCTGCTGTCAGAAGCGCCCCTTCAATCCTTAATTTTATTCAGACGTTCTTTCCTACCCGATGTGTATTGAAGGAGCTGGAAACGGAGAAAATGATTGCAGTGGTCGGGCACGTGGTGGTCTGTATTTAATGGAGACTGAGTTTCCTCATCATCCTGGGGACTTTCATCTAGTCATGCTCTTCACGCAGATGGTGTTTCGGCTCTTTAGCACTTGCATCAGTGGCATAAAAACTTGGGACAGCCCTCTCCTTCTCTATGTATTTCTTTTATGCCGTGATGTTAATGAATTTTCCAAGCATAAAAGTTCTCATCTGAATGATTACAATTAAAAAAACTACTTTTATGCTTTCTCAATAATGATGTGTGGGAACCCTATGTTTTTATTTTATTTTTTTGGATTGTTATTTTTTATTGAGTATTATTTTGGGTCACTTGGATTGATTTTTATCAAAAGCAAAGTACGTTCTTTCTTGAGTACTTTTCATAAAATGGTGAATGCCGGATCTGATGCTCAAATCAGAATCCTTAGAAGTTGTAATGGGATTGCATGTGCGTAGGGACTTTCATTTCGATCTCAACGAGCACGATATTCCTCATGAAACTTTGTGGGAGTGCCCTTGAATATGATGGTGTTGTAAAACGAAGAATTCCCCATCTTCCCTAGGATGGATGCTCCTTGATGTTTACCGTAAACATTCCCAAGTCTTTCAAATGTCTTTTTGTTGGTTACATTATTACTCGGAAAGGAATTACATGCTATTATCCATAATCCAGTAAAATGTATGTTAGGAATGTTTATGTTAGTAAGAGCTAAGGATGTTATTTCACGGTGTATGGGTCGTGTAGGATAACATGGAGAAAGGAATTCTGGGAAAAATGAGCTGGTTTTGTATAGGGTTTGTGGGTGTAGATGGTGTGTTGGGATTTAGATTACATTGTGAGTAGATTAGATTCGGGAAAAAAGGAGGTAGAGAGAGATAGGTAAGGGGTATAAAGGATTTTGAAATATTTATTCGAAGCGTTTGCGGGACATTAGGTTGGACAATAGTAGTTTTCCTTGGAGAAATTGGGGAATTAGTGACAGGTTTGATATATATTTGTTTCTTCCAGAATGGGAAGAGCTGTTCTCAAATGTTAGGCAGCTGGTGTTATATTAGTTAATGTCGAAATACAGTTCAATCATATTAGATTCTATCCCACTGAAGTGGGGCCTTCAACATATATGTTCGAGAATATGTGGTTAATAAATTCACACTGACTATGTAGGGGATCAGCAGTTTGGAAGGGAATTAGGGTCTATGGATGGGAAGGTCAAGTTCATGAAAAATTTGAGAGAGCTAAAGAATACATTGAAAGTTTGGAAGGTATTTGGAGATGTGGGATTGGAAAAAAGACATTGTTTGGAAAGAGAAGAAAAATTGACGATGATGAAGAGGTAGGGCCTTTGGGTGAACCTAAAACATTGGAGAATTGCTAGTTAAAAAACAGGTTAGAGGAAATCATTTTAAAGTGGAAATCTCGTGGAATTAAAAACAAAAGTTGATAAAATAAAAGAATGCAAAAAACTTGAGAAGGCCATATATAACATGTAAAGGGACTATGGGGAAATTTTAGAAGAGGAAATCCAAACGGTGGAAGAGACAATAATTTACCATTGAGGAAATAATTAATTTCGGTCTAGAAAGGGTTGAGTGGGAGGAACCTTTAGACGTAGATAAGGCCATGTGGCTGTGTGGGTCAAGCCAAGATATAAATATCCAATCAGGTTAATATAGTTTTATTTCCTAATTAGGGTTCCCTGTAGAGAAATGGCTCCCTATAAATAGTCCTTGCTCTCTCCCCTTTGTAATCAATTAATAGATTAATATGAATTGAGCTAGGAGTCTCTTTGCATGTGTGTCTACAAGTCTTCTGCTGTGATAGTTATAAATGTGAAATTGGTATGTGAGCAAGATCGCTCGTGGTGGTGGTAGTGTATGTACTTCAGTCAGAAGAATGCATAAGAAGTTAAATTTTTTCGATAACATATGAGAACACACTGTATGATTGACTTACTTGAATCTTTGTCATATAGGAGTTCCAACTAGTTTGGATATGTTGACAAAATTTTATTAGATTTTGAGCTCTTCTCCATGATACATTGAAGGCTTCACACTGCATCAAGCTACATCAAAAATCAACCTATCAAGGTAAAAAGGGAAGTCAAAACAACACACTTAGGACACAAATGTTTTAAAATATTTTTTGGGAATATTTAAACCTTTTAAATGATTTTTTAAACATTTATAAAATTTGATTTAAAATGTTTTGGGGTTAAAAGTTGAATTAATTTATTCCCTAAAAACATCTTGGGTAGAAAGCAAAACCGGCAGAAACATTGGTGTTAGCAAATGGGATTTCTAAAAGATAAAAAATACGCGTTTTATATCTTGTTTTTGTGAGACACGTGTGTGCATTTTAGTGGATGGTTTTGTGTTTTTTCCCACTCACAAATCTGAGGTTCATTTGTAGCCTTTAGATAAAATCTAATCGATGGTTTACATGCGTTCTTAGATAATCCCAGTGCAGACCAAATGGACCAATTAGGATGAGCGGTGCTGCGGTGCGTTTATAACCGTAAGATTTGATCTATCCATATTCTCTTAATCTCAACCGTTGATTTTAAACCAACGTCCAGAACCTTCCTCTCTTAGTATAAATATAACCCTTATGTTATACACTTGAGAACTTTTGGTAGTCATCCAACTGAGAGAAAAAAGAGAGAAGAGAGAAAAAGAAGAGAGAGAGAAATCGAGAAAACTAGAGAGAAGAAAGTCTGAGAGTTTTCGTCCCAAACCTAAACTGAGTTTGTTCAAAATCACTTCTATAAAAACTTTGAGAGAAAATCATAGTTAGGGTTTTCAGTAAGTGTGTGGAGTGTTTGGTTCGTAGTCAAGGCCCTCATAGAACGATTTCTCTCTTAGAAACAACCGCTCATAGGTTTTACTCGGATTTCTTTCTAGAAATTTTGAGAGAAACCACTGAGATACATTTTCACATTTATCTTAGGTGTTTCTGTGTATTTCTATTTTAGAAATACATTCTTTTGTTGCATCTTGAGTTTGCATATTTTTGTAGATCCAACTTCTGTTTTCAAGATCTAGAAAAAGAGACTTCGAAAACCATTTTTGTTTTTACATCTGAAAATTTCTTTTGAAACAAAGTTTTACAGTTTGTAAAATTTGTTTTTGTAAATAAATAAGTTGAGTATTAGATCTGTTTTTGTAAAGATCTAATTTCAGAACTAAAATAATTTTCGTTGAGAAGTTTGATTTTCTTGAAACTGAAACTCAGCATCTCATATAAAAGTTTTGTAATTCATAGGTCTGGTTGTATAATTTTAAGAGTGACGTGAGTAGCATTCTGCATACTTAGGCACTTCACAGTCACTACACTATCACACGAACACATAGAAATATGTTGTTTCATTGAGAGATTCTGTTTGACTGAGTCACCGGAATGAGGAGTAAGGAATTAAAGCAAGGGACGGTTAGGAGGATCAAAAGCGTCAGAATCAGATACCGTGAAGGAGTTTTGCTTAGTAGGTATTTTCTGTCTTTTAGCTTTAGGATGTTGTGTGTTTTTGTTCATGTGCTTGTAATTCTTGTAAACTGTTTCTAGTGGATTTTTTTGGTTGTGGCGTAGAGGTCACCGTGGATGTTTCCTCAAATTTGAGGTTTTACCACGTTCAAAATAACCGTGTCAAACTTTTCTGCTTTCAGTTCTTAATGCTTGCATGGTTGGTTTCATGACAAATAATTACAAGCCACCAAATCTTGAATCTGACTTTAATAATTTTTACACACTTTGTGTTCTGATTTCTAAAAGGAGTTTCTTAAACGAGTTTAATTCAGAGTTTACTTGATCTTTAACTTTGTGTTAAAAACTTGGTGAACGATTTTCAACGTCCACTCGTCTCTCAATTCTGTCTCATTGTAAATGATGGAACAAGTTCTGACATTTGGTTGGAAACAAGTGTTGAGGGCAGTGAAAGGAGCCCATTGAGATTGTCCTGCCATTGTGCACTCACACTACACCAAAAACAGGAAACTGGCACGGTTTAAAACAGTGCCAGACGCAATCTGGCACGGTTCAAAACCGTGCCAAAATCAGGCGTGCCAGTTTTTCTGGCGCGGTTTAAAACCGTGCCAGATTTTCCAAACTGGCACGCTTTTGGCACGCTTTTAAACTGTGCCAGTTTTTTTATCTGGTACGCTTTTGACACGCTTTTAAACCGTGCTAGATGTTAAATCTGGCACGCTTTTGGCACATGCCGAAACCGTGCCAAATTGTCTATTTTCTGGCACGCTTTTGGCACGATTATAAAGCGTGCCAGATTGTTTTATAAGCGTTCTCATTTTTATAAATTGGCACGGTTTTGACACGGTTTAAAACCGTGCCAGATTTTTCAATTAATAAAAAAAATAATAATAATAGGAAACAAATCTGGAAAATCTGCAAATTCCAAATCTGATAGGATAAATATTTATTATTTGTAAAAAAAAATCAAGAAAATTCACAAATTATGAATATCGCATGTTATTGATAAACTAATGTGCATACAAACTTCAAAAAATTACAAGAGCTAATAGTTCCCAGATCAAAAAAAAAATTGGGCAGAGTTTCCTCTATTTTTTGAGCATTCCAAAACCTGCTAACATAAAATCTGCCCATATAAAGCCCGCACGGCCATTAAAGTTGACAATAAAACTACTATAGCCAGTACGGCCATATCCCAAAAAATAAAACTACTAAAGCCTGCTCGGCCGTAACACAAAAAATAGAATCATAAATATTAACGACACTAAATGAATAATCCCCGTGTTATAAAGCATTGACTTCTTCGTGCGTTCCAAGTGGATAAAAGCTAGCGATCAAATGTCATCCTACAAAAAAAGTAACACACAAAGAAGATACGATATTAGTAACCAAGTCATTTTAAAAAAAATCGTATTCAAGCAGAAAAATTGCATATACGAGTCACAATTATTATTACATTCTCAACGGCCTGTTTAAGGGTTGATTTGAGTTTTCACCCTTTAACGACTTGTATTTAAGTTTAAGTGTTGATTTTTGCAAATTATCGTCATATTCTCAAACGGGGAGACCCGAGACTACGTGGTCAGTTCCTACAAGTTACATTGGTCCCGTGCGAGATGTTCGTGCCACCTACGGGGTCGTTTGGGGGTTGGTTTGGGTTTTCACTCTCTAACGGCTTGTTTTTAAGTCCAAGTGTGATTTTTGTAAATTATCGTCATATTCTCAAATGGGGAGACCCGAGACTACGCGGTCAGTTCCTACAAGTTATATTGGTCCCGTGCGAGGTGTTCGTGCCTCCTACATGGTCGTTTGTGGGCTGGTTTGGATTTTCACCCTCTAACGGCTTGTTTTTAAGTTTAAGTGTTGATTTTTATTCTCAAATCGGGAGACCCAAGACTACGCGGTAAGTTCCTACAAGTTACATTGGTCCCGAGCGAGGTGTTCGTGCCTCTTACGAGTCCGTTTGGGGGCTGGTTTAGGTTTTCACCCTCTAACGACCTGTTTTTAAGTTTAAGTGTTGATTTTTGCAAATTATCGTCATATTTTGAAACCGGAAGACCCGAGACTACGCGGTCAGTTCCTACAAGTTATATTGGTCCCGCGCGAGGTGTTCGTGCCTCCTACGGGGTCGTTTGGGGGCTGGTTTGGGTTTTCACCCTTTAACGGCTTGTTTTTAAGTCTAAGTGTGATTTTTGCAAATTATCGTCATATTCTCAAACCGGGAGACCCGGGACTACGCGATCAGTTCCTATAAGTTAAATTGGTCCCGTGCGAGGTGTTCGTGCCTCCTACGGGGTCGTTTGGGGGCTGGTTTGGATTTTCACCCTCTAACGACTTGTTTTTAAGTTTAAGTGTTGATTTTTATGCTCAAACCGAGAGACCCGGAATTATGCGGTCAGTTCCTAAAAGTTACATTGGTCCCGTACGAGGTGTTCGTTCCTCCTACGGGGTCGTTTGGAGGCTGGTTTGGGTTTCACCCTTTAACGGCCTGTTTTTAAGTTTAAGTGTTGATTTTTGCAAATTATCATCGTATTCTCAAACTGGGAGACCCGGGACTACGCGATCAATTCCTACAAGTTACATTGATCCCGTGCGAGGTGTACGTGCCTCCTACAGGGTCGTTTGGGGGCTGGTTTGGGTTTTCACCCTTTAACGGCCTGTTTTTAAGTTTAAGTGTTGATTTCTGGAAATTATTGTCGTATTCTCAAACCGGGAGACCCGGGACTACGAGGTCAGTTCTTACAAGTTACATTGGTCCCGTGCGAGGTGTTCGTGCCTCCTACGAGGTCGTTTGGGGGCTGGTTTGGGTTTTCACCCATAAACGACCTGTTTTTAAGTTTAAGGGTTGATTTCTGATAATTATCGCCATATTCTCAAATCGGGAGACCCGAGACTACGTGGTCAGTTCCTATAAGTTACATTGGTCCCGTGCGAGGTATTCGTGCCTCCTACGGGGTCGTTTGGGGGCTGGTTTGGATTTTCACCCTTTAACGGCCTGTTTTTAAGTTTAAGTGTTGATTTTTATTCGCAAATCGGAAGACCCAAGACTACGCGGTCAGTTCCTACAAGTTATATTTGTCCCGCGCGAGGTGTTCGTGCCTGCTACGGGGTCGTTTAGGGGCTGGTTTGGGTTTTCACCCTTTAACGGCTCGTTTTCAAGTCTAAGTGTGTTTTTTGCAAATTATCGTCATACTCTCAAACCGGGAGACCCGGGACTACGCGGTCAGTTCCTACAAGTTACATTGGTTCCGTGCGAGGTGTTCGTGCCTCTTACGGGACCGTTTGGGGGTGCTGGTTTGGGTTTTCACCGTTTAACGGCTTGTTTTTAAGTCTAAGCATGATTTTTGCAAATTATTAACATATACTCAAACCAGGAGACCCGAGACTACGCGGTCAGTTCCTACAAGTTACATTGGTCCCGTGCGAGGTGTTCGTGCCTCCTACGGGGTCGTTTGGGGGCTGATTTGGGTTTTCACCCTCTAACTGCTTGTTTTAAAGTTTAAGTGTTGATTTTTATTCGCAAACCGGAAGACCCGGGACTACGCGGTCAGTTCCTAAGTGTTACATTGGTCCCATGCGAGGTGTTCGTGCCTTCTACGGGGTCGTTTGGGGGCTGATTTGGGTTTTCACCCTTTAACGGCCTGTTTTTAAGTTTTAAGTGTTGATTTATGCAAATTATCGTCGTATTCTCAAATCGGGAGACCCGGGACTACGCGATCAGTTCCTACAAGTTACATTGGTCCCGTGCGAGGTGTTCGTGTCTCCTACGAGGTCGTTTGCTGGCTGATTTGGGTTTTCACCCTCTAACGGCCTGTTTTCAAGTCAAAGTGTGATTTTTGCAAATTATCGTCGTATTCTCAAACCGGGAGACCCGGAACTACGCGGTCAGTTCCTACAAGTTACATCGGTCCCGTGCGAGGTGTTCGAGCCTCCTACGGGGTCGTTTGGGGGCTGATTTGGGTTTTCACCCTTTGACGGCCTGTTTTTAAGTTTAAGTGTTGATTTTTGCAAATTATCATCATATTCTTAAACGGGGAGCCCCGGGACTCCGCGGTCAGTTCCTACAAGTTACATTGGTCCCGTGCGAGGTGTTCGTGCCTCCTACGGGGTCGTTTGGGGGCTGGTTTGGGTTTTCACCCACTAACGGCTTGTTTTTAAGTTTAAGTGTGATTTTTGCAAATTATCATCATATTCTCAAACCGGGAGACCCGAGACTACGCGGTCAGATCCTACATGTTACATTGGTCCCGTGCGAGGTGTTCGTGCCTCCTACGGGGTCATTTGGGGGCTGGTTTGGTTTTTCACCCTTTAACGACATGTTTTAAAGTCAAAGTGTGATTTTTGCAAATTATCGTTGTATTCTCAAACCGAGAGACCCGGAACTACGCGGTGAGTTCCTACAAGTTACATTGGTTCCGTGCGAGGTGTTCGTGCCTCCTACGGGGTCGTTTGGGGGCTGGTTTTGGTTTTCACCCTTTAACGGGTTGTTTTTAAGTCTAAGCGTGATTTTTGCAAATTATCGACATATTCTCAAACTGGGAGACCCGAGACTACGCGGTCAGTTCCTACAAGTTACATTGGTCCCGTGCGAGGTGTTCGTGCCTCCTACGGGATCGTTTGGGGGCTGGTGTGGGTTTTCACCGTTTAACGGCTTGTTTTTAAGTCTAAGCATGATTTTTGCAAATTATCAACATATTCTCAAACCGGGAGACCCGAGACTACGCGGTCAGTTCCTACAAGTTACATTGGTCCCGTGCGAGGTGTTCGTGCCTCCTACGGGGTCGTTTGGGGGCTGGTTTGGGTTTTCACCCTCTAACTGCTTGTTTTAAAGTTTAAGTGTTGATTTTTATTCGCAAACCGGAAGACCCGGGACTACGCGGTCAGTTCCTAAGTGTTACATTGGACTCATGCGAGGTGTTCGTGCCTTCTACGGAGTCGTTTGGGGGCTGATTTGGGTTTTCACCCTTTAACGGCCTGTTTTTAAGTTTTAAGTGTTGATTTATGCAAATTATCGTCGTATTCTCAAATCGGGTGACCCGAGACTACGCGATCAGTTCCTAAAAGTTACATTGGTCCCGTGCGAGGTGTTTGTGCCTCCTACGAGGTCGTTTGCTGGCTGATTTTGGTTTTCACCCTCTAACGGCCTGTTTTCAAGTCAAAGTATGATTTTTGCAAATTATCGTCGTATTCTCAAACCGGGAGACCCGGGACTACGCGGTCAGTTCCTACAAGTTACATCGGTCCCGTGCGAGGTGTTCGAGCCTCCTACGGAGTCGTTTGGGGGCTGGTTTGGGTTTTCACCCTTTGACGGCCTGTTTTTAAGTTTAAGTGTTGATTTTTGCAAATTATCGTCATATTCTTAAACGGGAAGACCCGGGACTATGCGGTCAGTTCCTACAAGTTACATTGGTCCCGTGCGAGGTGTTCGTTCCTCCTACGGGGTCGTTTGGGGGCTGGTTTGGGTTTTCACCCACTAACGGCTTGTTTTTAAGTTTAAGTGTGATTTTTGCAAATTATCATCATATTCTCAAACCGGGAGACCCGAGACTACGCGGTCAGTTCCTACATGTTACATTGGTCCCGTGCGAGGTGTTCGTGCCTCCTACGGGGTCGTTTGGGGGCTGGTTTGGGTTTTCACCCTTTAACGGCATGTTTTAAAGTCAAAGCGTGATTTTTGCAAATTATCGTTGTATTCTCAAACCGAGAGACCCGGGACTACGCGGTCAGTTCCAACAAGTTACATTGGTCCCGTGCGAGGTGTTCGTGCCTCCTACGGGGTCGTTTGGGGGCTGGTTTGGGTTTTCACCCTCTAACTGCTTGTTTATAAGTTTAAGTGTTTATTTTTATTCGCAAACGGGAAGACCCGAGACTACACGGTCAGTTCCTACAAGTTATATTTGTACCGCGCGAGGTGTTCGTGCCTCCTTCGGGGTCGTTTGGGGCCTGGTTTTGATTTTCACCCTTTAAGGGCTTGTTTTTAAGCTTAAGTGTTGATTTTTGCAAATTATCGTCGTATTCACAAACTGGGAGACCCGGGACTACGTGGTCAGTTCCTACAAGTTACATTGGTCCCGTGCGAGGTGTTCGTGCCTCCTACGGGGTCGTTTGGGCGCTGGTTTGGCTTTCCACCCTTTAACGGCTTGGTTTTAAGTCTAAGTGTTATTTTTGCAAATTATCGTCATATTCTCAAACGGAGAGACTCGGGACTACGCGGTCAGTTCCTACAGGTTACATTGGTACCGTGTGATGTGTTCGTGCCTCCTAAGGGGGCGTTTGGTGGATGGTTTAGGTTTTCACCCTTTAACGGCCTGTTTTTAAGTCTAAGTGTTATTTTTGCAAATTATTGTCGTATTCGCAAACCGAAAGACCCGAGATTATGCGGTCAGTTCCTACAAGTTACATTGGTCCCGTGCGAGGTGTTCGAGCCTCCTACGGGGTCGTTTGGGGGCTGGTTTGGGTTTTCACCCTTTGACGGCCTGTTTTTAAGTTTAAGTGTTGATTTTTGCAAATTATCGTCGTATTTGCAAACCAGAAGACCCGAGATTACGCGGTCAGTTCCTACAAGTTATATTTGTCCCGCGCGAGGTGTTTGTGCCTTTTGGGGTCTGGTTTGGGTTTACACCTTTAACGGCCTATTTTTAAGTTTAAGTGTTGATTTTTGCAAATTATCGTCGTATTCTCAAATTGGGAGTACCCGGGTCGTTTGGGGGCTGGTTTGGGTTTTCACCCTTTGACGGCTTGTTTTTAAGTTTAAGTGCTGATTTTTGCAAATTATCGTCATATTCTTAAACGGGGAGACCCGGGACTACGTGGTTAGTTCCTACAAGTTACATTGGTCCCGTACGAGGTGTTCGTGCCTCCTACGGGGTCGTTTGGGGGCTGGTTTGGGTTTTCACCCTCTAACGGCTTGTTTTTTAAGTTTAAGTGTGATTTTTGCAAATTATCGTCATATTCTCAAACCGGGAGACCCGAGACTACACGGTCAGTTCCTACATGTTACATTGGTCCCGTGCGAGGTGTTCGTGCCTCCTACGGGGTCGTTTGGGGGCTTGTATGGGTTTTCACCCTTTAACGGATTGTTTTTAAGTCAAAGTATGATTTTTGCAAATTATCGTCATACTCTCAAACTGGGAGACCCGGGACTACACGGTCAGTTCCTACATGTTACATTGGTCCCGTGCGAGGTGTTCGTGCCTCCTACAAGGTCGTTTGGGGGCTGGTTTGGGTTTTCACCCTCAAAGTGCTTGTTTTCAAGCCTAATCTACATATTTTGAAATTATCGTCATATTCTCAAACCGGAAGACCTATGACTATGCGATCATTTTCTACAAGTTACATTGATCCCGTGCGAGATGTTTTTGAGCCTAATCGAGATATTTTAAGGTTGCATTACAATTATTAGCATTTTCATTTGTCTAAAGAAGGAAATAATTTTTTTATTAAACATGTATGTTCTCTAATCTTTCTAGCTCTTTTAATCAGATAACTATAACCACAAAATGAATCGATCGAACATAAAAATTAAGAAATTTACAAACCTGTACAATCGGTGTGTCGATTTCAACAAAGCCTACAGACTCTAACAGCACGTCAACAACTTCAAATTCTTCCTCTTTGTAGCTCAGGTCGCAACATACATACATCCCCCTGTAAGTAAGGCGAAACAAATTATCCATATTGATAAGGCTACTTGTAACACAAATCATTCCATATGAAATTCTTAAACTCACGAGTAATAACCTGGCTTAAACTCAGGAAATTCTTAAATCATTTTGGTCATAGCTATATGTAATATACACAATCAATTTACATGTAGCGACTATATATATGGTACGAAGGTATTATACACATCTTATGTAATATACACATTCATTTTGATCATAGCCATTGATTGTGTAGCCATTGATCGTTATTGATTGTGTAGCCAATACACAATCAATGGCTATGATAAAAATGAATGTGTATATTAAACGAAACAAATAGATTTTGATGTTGCTGTCACCTCTAGGCCTATTTGTTGCTTGAATTTAACATCGTTAGGCTCGCTGCTGGGCATGTGATCCGTATGCCACGAATCAATGGGGCCTGCCTTGATAGATTTTGGATTCCCGGGGTGAGAGGATATTAGTTCGAGTGGGATAATGTCCCGCTCTCCGCGAGGGCTGCCTTGCTCGGTGCTGGTCTTCGCTATATCCAATTGAGGTAGCGCAAGGTGAGTAACATCTATAGGAAAGGAAAAATTTTATCAGGGAAACTTGGTTAGCCATAGACATGTGATAAAAGAGAACACTAGTTTACGTTCCCGTTCTTATCAACCACGTGGAAAAAAGAAGACAGGTGATAAAAGATGCCGGGATGACTAAATGCTGCTTTAAAACTATCAGGAAATAGATTCACATTATGTATTCATATAATTATGCATTTAGTCATCCCGATAAATCCAAAAAGGCATTATGTATTCATTCCTAGTACTCATTTTTAACAATATGTATTGATATAATTATTATCATGATTTAAAAAATGTAGACATATGTTGATACCTCCATTGAGGAATTTATGTTCTTTATCATTTTTGTTGTTGTCTCGATATCAAAGGCTTACATCCTCACCTTTCCCATCGCATAAGTGTTGTGAATTGAGTTTTGAAGATTCCCCCCCCCCCCCCCCGAGGCTGTTGTGTATTGCTACAATATATACTGAGCAGATGAAGGTTCCTGTAATAATAAACCTTAATTATGATTCCTCCTTCACAAAAAATTATAACTGAGTGCAGTAAGATGTCCTCAATATGTGATAAACTCATTCTCAATATTGTAGATGGCATTATATGCTTAAATTTGATAAGAATGAATATAATTAAACATTAACAACCCATAAAGGATCCACACAACCACATTTGTTTTTCTTTAATGTTCTTCCTTTCAAATTGTATATCAAGAAAACAACAGTCCACGTGAGAACATGTGCTCACAATCTGCTAGTCTTATTTTCAATAATGCACAAATCATGATACTTATAAATTGAACAAAATTGACATCTCATCCAATTAGAATAAAGAAACAAATCTAGTTCACACACACACATGGCTCTTTCCCCAATTCCCAGCACACACACCAAGGTAGAGCTCCTTGAATTTCATATAACACAAGGGGTGATACAAAGAGAGAAAACTAAACATGAAGAAGCTCTTATTTTCATAAATATTACAATTCACAATACAAATACTGTTTTTATATGAAAAAATAAATTTCTAAATTAACTAAAATGGGCACAAATCACAACAAGACCAATTTTATCTACACCAAAATTACCACAATTTTCAATGATGACCACAACACCTAAGCTAAAACAAATACTGGTTTTTTTAGTAATAAGAGAAAAGCAAAAATTAACTAAGAATAAAAATAAATAATTCATTCCCATTTGAGAGAGAGAGAGAGAGACTGACAATGGGGGTATTGGTAATGTGCACCTTTCGCAAGAAACAAACTCAGATCGGACCTTTGGCAATGGCCTCACCTGTCCACCTTCGAATCTCCACCCTCCATCGACTTGCCAGATACAAAAATAAGAAATATCACACCAAATTAAGCCACCATCTATATCGATGTGGACGCAACTGAGAAGGATAAATAAAGGAGGAAAAACGTACTCACAATGTCCATATGGTATATCACATCAACAACTAAATTCTGCTAAAAATTCAAATGCACTATTATGGGCCCACTATCTAGAAAACTCAGGGGAACAATTTTGGATCCAAGGAAATTCTTGTAAAGTAAGGAACACTAATTCTAGGTTATGAAATCAATGTGAGAACATACAACACCGGATCAGAACTATGTGAAACTATGATATCATCTTTGTATGTATCCAAATTTAACTATCTTGTCAAAACAGATCGTTATATGTTCAACAAAAAGGAATATAAAATTACAAATTCCAACCATTGAATTGTCGAACTGCTTTCTCCCACAATTAGTACCTCCATACAAATCCTGGGTTTTGAAATCAATACACAAACATGGATTTAAATATATTACACAATGAAATTACAATCAACTCAAAATGCATAAGAAAACCAAGAGTCAACGAATCTGAAGGACTCTTGACTCTCTATTAAGATACAGTAGTGATTCATTACAACCATGTAAATCCCAAATAATTCAATACTTACTCTCTATGCAATCTTTTTTTCCAAACTTTCATAACTCAAATACTCATCCCAACGTGGTGACCGTGACCCTTCCTCCGTCGGAACGGACCCGATTTCGGTGACCCATTCCGCCTGCGCCACGGTGATGATGGAGGCTCCGTGGTTTTATGGATGGAGGCGTGGAGGATGATGGATCGGGGCGTGGAGGATGACGGATTGTGGAGAGAGAGAGAGACGCTTAGGTTAGATTGAGGTTGAGGAGAGAGAGAGTTAGGTGAGAATGAGTTTGGTCCCGACTAAAAAATGGGGGTTATTTTTTTAATTAAGCGTACCCATATTTAGCACGGTTTAATACTGTGCTATATTTTGGCACTATTTTAAACCGTGCCAGTTTATGCTAAAACCGTGCCAAATTCTGGCACGGTTTAAAACCGTGCCAGAATCTCCTTGCCACAGTGTGCCAGATTAGCATTTTTGGTGTAGTGTCACTGAGGCACCTTGGACACTTTCTCGAGCTTTCGTTCAAGTGTGGTTAATGTCTCACCCGAGCAATGAGCCCGGTTTGATGAATTAACTGCAAAACAGGATGAATCCGACCCATAGCAAGTTGATTGGGTTTCTCCGCCAAATTTTTGAGTACCTTGACGAGCCAAGGGTTGGTGACGTGATTGATATTTTCCATCCGTCGACTTTACGGTGGTGAATGTGAGATGTACTCTTGAACCTCTGTCTGATGTGGACACTACCACGGAAGCTTTGAACCAGGTACGGCAAGTGTAGAGTGTATGGTTCTAGCGTTGTCAGCTTTTGGTGGTGTGCAAATTTCAGACACCGAGGAGGAGTCGCGCTGGGTGAAGTGGTGTTGAAGTGACGTGCGGCGGTGCCAACTTTTGGCATTGATGCCGTTGGCGCTTGTTAGCACGGTGCGCAGCGACAAAGACCTTCTTGAGCCAAGATCGTCATTCAAGGGGCTGATGTATTGGATTTGTTGATGGATCTGTTGAGTAGCAAGCTAGTTGTGAACCGCTCCCAAGTATTCAATTGGTTAGAAATTTAATTTGTGGGGTGATATATTGTTTAGTTAGCACTAGAGCACTCAATTTTCACCAATAGGTCGTGGTTGAGCTTTCTTCAAGGAAGGAAGAATGACGTATTCGGGGGTGGACCCTTTTGTGAGCAAGTCGAGTCGAGATGAAGTACAATTTTATTTTTAGTTGATGTAATGAATAATTGGAAATTAGTTATGAAATGAGGGCTATTTAAAGTCCTTTTTTTATTAGGATTATTTATCGACCAAGTTTTTTGGCTCCTATAAATAGTCCTTGTGCTCTCATTCATACTCAGTTAATAGCTTAATATGAATCGAGAGGAGTCTCTTTGCTCGTGTAAGTACAAGTACAGCTGTGTTATTGGTGTACGTTAGATTCATTGGCATATTCTGAAGCATGTTGGAATGTTGTCAAGGAGGATGTGATGAAATTCTTATGGGGGGTTGCACTCTGCCCAAGTTTAGAGAGGGGAAACCCCTTTCAATATTTTGTTTCTTTCCCTTTACTGAAAATGAACATCGTGGACATGATCCAGAGAAGCTTGAATATTTAATTATTCCTTATTGGTGTGTTCTCTACTCCAAGGCTGGAGAATATTTGGATCACATAATTGTTGGGACATGTGATCCCATGATTCTTTGATTTTGCGTACAGGTTCAATTAGAAGGAAAAAAAAGGAAGCAATCAGCATGAGTTGCAAAGCCCATATTTTTTTCTCTAGTTATAACTCAGCTCTATGCTCTCAGATCTGCGGCACAATGCTGCTCCCAAAAGATGTGCGGAGTAGAAGGGGCTAAAAATTTCCATTTGGGCTGATATTGACACAGGCTGAAATTCCAATGAGTGCGAGAAGCCACTAATGAAGAGTTTCCAAAATGCGACCTCACTATCTTTGACCTGTGACCTTGTATGCTTGAGCACGCTAATCGGAGTGTGGACTCTGCAGAAGGACTCTATCAAACAACACCGAAATCTAAAGAAATTACAAAGCAGTATTGGAACCCATGCCTCTCTATGGTGCAGCACCCCCACATGCTTTTGACGAGTTGAATCCATGCCTCTCTTGGGTTGATTGAGAACAAAGTTGCATGAAGCAGAGACTCCACGAAGAGGCAAATCCGCTAGCAAAAATTCACCACCCAACCATGCACCGAACTGCAAATCCACCCATGTGATTGTATTTTGTTTGATATTAACAAATACTTGCTAAAAGGGCCTTTATAAATGCAAGTGTACAATGATTATCTTGTCTTCGGTTTATGTTGTCCACTTCGGAATGTGTATAAGCCTGCGAGTACTTGGTGGGTCGTTTGGTTTACTAATTTTTCATTCAAGTGGATTACTATATTGTTTTAAGAATGTAGCGCAATTGAGTTATAAAGTTTTGTAATTAATTTTGTAGTCACCACAACACGAACTAGATTCACATGCCCGCACAAAAATGAAAAAATAAATGAATTTTTCAAGTCATAATTGTACCAAAAAGTGAGATTTAAGTATGTACAAATTTAATGAGTGACATAAAATTGTTCATATGGGTTGACTATAATTCCTTCTGGAAATTACCTTATTTTCTACCTATTTTTCTGAGTGCATTAGCATCGGGAATATGTTGTATTTGGAAAATATAGTGCTTTCAATTTCATACAGGTGTGTGCCCTCCAAAACAGAACTTAGTATCACGCTACTGTCATGACTTTTTCCATCCTTGTAAATTGGCCAGTTTCTGGACTGCTTGGGAATGTGTATTAGTATTCCAGTTGATTAATTTCATCATTTGTGCTCATATTTTTCTGGTGAATCATTAGGTATCCAAGCGTTTGGAGGAACTGAACCACGAGCACGAAAAGAAAAATGGGAAGCTCGCCAAATCCCATCTGAAGCAGAAACAAGCCACCCTAAGTCTCAAAGGTGACTCATTTCAAGTGGAGCTGTGACATCTTGTGAATAAATAGAACCAACTCTTTTAGGCCCGTTTGGTTGTCCAAAATTGTAAATTTATCCATTTAAAAATTGACTCATTAATTGTATTTGATTTTATTAATAAAATGATTCATTAATTGTTCCATTTTAACTCGTGTAAAATTTGAAATTGGATCATTTCACAAAAAACGTGGAATGCATCTATTTGAAATAGGAGTCTCTCTCTTTCCCTCCCTTTCTCCCTCCCCTATATCTTAATTTTTTTCAAGGTTCTAAAAAACGTGGGGTGTGATTGAGGCGTGGAGGCCAAGCCTTAAGCCTTAGAAGCCTAGGCGGGCCTAGGCGTAAAAAGGCGTGAAAAGGCGTTTAGGCCTTCTTAATATATTTTAATATTTTTTAACCATAACAAGATTATTAAAATACAAAAATTGCACATATCATAAAAATATGTCTGAATATATGCAAATTAAAATACTATTTGATTAATTTGGATGAGATAATGGTCCGGTTTGTAAACAAATTTTTTAAAAGGCAATATCGTTTCACTAAAGCATTGTTGTTTTTAGAAAAAAGTGTGCCTTAAGGGTTTTACCAAGAATAAGGCGTGAAAAGCGTAAGGCGAGACGTTTCTCCCAAGTCTTAAGCCTAGGCGGAGCCTAGGCGGGTTTTTTAGAACAGTGATTTTTTTTATCGTTTTTTTCTCATAGAACCTTAATATTAATTTCAAATATCAAACATTGCGTAAAATTAAATTTAAACTCATTTCAAGTCCACTCACTTACAATTCACTAATTCACAACGAATCATTTAATGTAGTCAAACCATTTGTGCGACCAAACAGGGCGTTGTTCTTTTGGCACTCTAAAAAAATTTATTTGCTAGTGTGTAGCATTCTGACAGATTACATAATAAAAACTCATTTTTTCCCTTACTATTTTGTCATATACTCACTCAGTCCCAAATTAATAGTTCTTATTTTCTTTTTTTGTATACATTAAGGAAACACTCAACATCAACACTTTTTTAACACTCAACATCAACACTTGTTTATTATATTGGAATTTGGCTAGTTGATTATGTCCAAAATATGAGACTCTTAATTTGGGATGATCCAAAAAGTAATAGTGGAGTCTTAATTTGGGACATAGATAGTATCATCTTTGGGATCTTTTAGTAGATAGGTGGTGGAATCTAGTCATCTCCTACAAGATGGATTTCTTTGGGTGGACAATAAAGAAAAGAGAATATCAGTTACCTATTTAGGCAACATAGCTCTATAAAGAAGTTGGTATGGGAACTACTTGTCTTTTTAAAACCATTGGATTTGAGGTAGACATAGGTCCTGTTTGGTTGTCCCAAAATTATAAATTGGTTCATTTATAAATTAATCCATTTCCATTAATTATGTTTGGTTTCATTAATAAAGTGATTCATTAATTGTCTCATTTTAGCTCATGTGTAAAATTTGAAATTTGATTATTTAATAAAAATGTGAAATGCATCAATTTGAAATTTGAGTCACATAAATTGTATGCTCCTCTCTTTTTCTCTTCCTTCCCTCTCCCCCCCCTCATACCCCTCTCCCTCTCTGTTAATTTGTTTTTATCTTTTTTTTTTCCTCATTGAACCTTAACATCAATTTCAAATTACCAAACATCGTGTAAAATTAGATTTAAACTCATTTCAAATCGACTCATTTACGATTTACTAATTCACAATGAACCAATTTATATAATCAAACAATTTGCATAGCCAAATAAGACAATACTCTTTAACACGATTTTACTCGTCTTTTTTAATCTTTGCCAGGCATTTTTACGATTTGGCTGACCAATTATCGTTAAGCAAGATCATTATTATCTTCTTACGGGGGAAAGATAGATCAACTGACTTGTTAATCCTTCTTTTAGCGCGTGTATTAATGAATTTTTATAGGATGTTTAGTATAATACTAGATTTGCAGGTATGTAGTAAGAAGGGGTATTTTGACAAAATCCCAGTTTGATTATATGATGGATATTTGATTACTCCAATTGTTGCAATTAATTAGGCACTACGCAATTTATGAAAAAACTGTTGATTTGCATGGGAAAAAATGTCAATTTATATTAGTTTTTCATGAAAATGTCTATAGTAGTTGATTTATATGAAATAGGTGTCAATTTGTGTGAAATAAGTGTCGATTTGCATGAAATTGTTGTGATATCTAAATAATTACAAAAATCGGAGTTAAAAGTCAAATATCTTATTATCGAACTTAGTTTTTGTCAATATAACCTTAGTAAGAATAAAATACGAACACCTACTTTTAGATGTATTTTATGCTATCTAGTTGTGAAGAACCATCATTGATGTGGCAACCTTATTCTCCATGATTTTCGAAGGAAACTAATCACCATTATAAATATGAGTGGTGCTATGGGTACCAAATAACTCCCCCAAATCTCCCCCAAATAGCATTGATGAGTTGTACCCTGGCGGGACCCATACCATAAGGTATAACACTTAAAGCTATTTGGGGGATGATTTGGGGGAGTTGTTTGGGACACATAGCATTTTCCTATAAATATATAACGACAACGTTGGTTTTAGATTCCTCCTTCCCTTTTCGGGTTTATTACAAACTTAACCCTAATTTTTGGGGGTAGAGATCAATTTGGACCCGATGTTTTGATTATTGCAACTTTATTGACATGTGGATATCTTAGTGAGCAAGAATTATTCAATTTATGTAAATAATAGATGGGCCTAAGTTGACCCCAAATCAAGGGTGGGTGAGAATGACCCTTTTTATCAAGTGCCGATCATAGAATGACCCTTTTTATGTTTTATAAAAGACTTTCGAAGCATAATGAAACACAAGTAAATTTCATGAAGTATAAGAGTTTACTCAGAAGATACATAAGTTTATAAATCAGCCAAGTTACACATCCAATCTTATCGTTGTGTTAAATTTTAATGATTGCTGGTGCACTTAAATAATCAGATTGGATTGAGTATGGCTAAAGATAACATTTCAATAAAACTAAAAAGGTCAAGGCCTTGCAAATTACAACCGAGCAATTAAAAGCCCAATGGCCAGATGCCTTGCATCAAAACAGGAAAAATAAAAGCTAAGATGTCACTCTATGCTTATCGACATCTCCCTTGATTACTGGTCAACCTCCTTACCGTTTCCTTGAACATGGGCTTAGGGTGGAGTCCAAATTTTTTGAACCTCTTTTAGGAGAGTTAACATGACCCGATTGATTAAAACATGGACAACTCACTCAAAACTATAGGATCCATTGATGAGTCATTCATGTTTCAACCAATCACATTGGAGGGACATATTAACCCTCTTTAAAAAGGATAAACAAATTCATACTCTTTGGCGTGTGTGCGCATTTGGATTGTTAGAGAGTCAATAAGGGCTTGACCTTCTTGTAGGCCAGTAATCCATCCTTGGTTGAAGGAGATAAGTTGGTATTACTCCAACTACTAGACCACACTGTTAACTCTGTCATCGAATATATCTTAGTAGGTCTTGTCCTTGGCCTCCATCAGGTTGGATTTCTCCTCTTCCAAGAAACCTTCTCTGTTTGAAGAAGGGCGAGTGCCTTCTTGGTCTCCATCAGGTCATGGTTGTCAATATAATAGGTTACCTAGAGATCCTCATGTTCAACCAACTTCTTGCAGTCCTCAGCTAGCTTTGGTTTGTTGGAAAGACCAACAATGTTGTTGTCTTTTACTACAACTTTACACATCTGATTGGTCATATGAAACAAAACTTTGTTCTATTCGACTACCTTAGTCTCCTTATAAGCTTTTATTTCCTTTAACATATCAAAACAAGGATAAAAATGTCAAGTGGTATAGGTTAGTAAAAACGACAATAACCCATAGTTTAAAGGAAAAGTTTAGCAAGATTAGGTTTTGCATTCCTTGTTTCATGCTGATATGTCCTTCGAAAGCATGAGGCCTCAACAGTTTTATTAGCTCCCTTTTTTGAAAATAATGGGGGACACATTCTGTTGGGGGTGGGGTATGCAAGCGTGATATATATATATATATATATATATATACAGTCCTTCTCTTGTGCGGACTAGTCCGCATTTTAAGAATGCGGACCGAACATGTGTCACCTAGCGGTGAGCCCATAAATTATCGCCTAAATTATAGGCACACTCTCTCTCTTTTCTGGGCTCACCGCCAGGTGACACATGTTCGGTCCGCATTCTTAAAATGCGGACTAGTCCGCACAAGAGCAGGACTGTATATATATATATATATATATATATATATAGAGAGAGAGAGAGAGAGAGAGAGAGAGAGAGAGAGAGAGAGAGAGAGAGATTTGCTAGTTGTTTGGGGTTGAGTATATCAACTAGTAATAATTGATTGGTTGATCCTTTCAGCAATTGCCCTGTTGGTCTACGAGTCAAGGGGAATATTCTCTCCCTCACTTCCTTTAGTTTGTTCTTCTCTTTATGTTTCTCTATTGTAGGAAAATATGCCTTTTGGCAGATAATTTAGTTAGTTAATTTTTTGTGCAGGTGTCGGAGGGGTCAACGATGTTCAAGGTGGACTGGGTATTCTTTTTTCTTGATTGCGAAGAGATCAACATGAGCCTAGGATCTCTCACCACGTCGTCATCTGAGTGAGTGATAACGAAGCTCTTGTTGGAGTACCACCCCTGTTGATTTTATATATAAGTACAACTATATATTTTTTTAACGAAGTAATGTGAAACCCTATAGAGAGAAATTGAAGTTTACCTTCGAGGTCACTATAGTTTGATCTCCTCTCTACAAGATCAAGATTTGATGTAGGATTGAGAACAAGGGCTTGATGTTACATCACGATATTCTATCGTAGTTCTTTCTATGCTTAATTATGAACGTACGGGTGGCAATTCGGGTTAGTCGTGTCATTTTCGAGTCGTGATGATTTTTATTTTATTATAAGTTTTGGGTCCTCTTAAATCTATACACGCTAATCGGGTCATATTCGGGTCATTTCGGGTTATTACCGTAAACGGGTTATCCGGTCAAAAATTGCCAACTCTACATGAACGAATGCTGAACTCTTCCATCCTGATCTTCTTCATCCCTCTTCTACTAAAATTTTAAGGTTGTTAAGAGCTTTAATATCAAAGAGTTTTTTATAGCCTATGGTGGGGGACATAGCTTGAGATAAAGGGTTATCTCCTAACGGCCCTCGAAAAACATGATCCGACCTATAATCTAACTCCATAAATAATAATTAACTTCACTAAATAATCATAATTCTAACTCTACTAATTAATTCAAATTTATACTTCGAGCTCCTTATGATTAATTACTTAATATCACCTCGCGTTATTGTATCCATCAATAATATGAATTACTAATATTTTATTTTAATCAACTTCTTTTAATTCCTCTAGCGGTCCAACTGAACTTATTTTTAGTGTTATATTAACACAATTCACCTATAGGGTTTTCCATATACAAAACTTGTAAGCCTCGAGGGTGTAAAATAACTTTTTCAATTTAAACACCCTAAATAATTAAGCTAAGTGTCAAAACCATTTTAGACATTACTTTCCAAATTTTATTTAAAATCAATAATTTAAAACTTTACGTAATTCATAATTTAAGGTTCAACCAACAAACATACTGGAACAACCAATCCAATTAATTAAACATCCAACTAAGTAATCTCAACATTTAAAACTTAAAGGAAAACATCCTGACAGTAATAAATCCAAAAGTACAAATACTGGAAATCAATAGATCACAATATCCGATAAGCAACTGAATAATGGAAAAGGGCGACACATGCCCAACTGAATAAATAGTACTAGAAGTGGAATCAACAAATGAGGTCGTCTAAACAAAAGGCCTGCAACTCCCACCTAAGCTGCAGCGCGTTCCTTCCAAAGGATCCTATGCAAGACGCCCCTGTGGCTGGGCACCTGTAATATATACATATATATACAAGAGAGAAAAGAAAATGGAAACGGGTCAGAGTCCGGTTGTAAAAACGATTTAAAATTTGTTTAGCAAGTATTTAAATTGTTTACTGGCCAATGCAACAACATATTAGTGCGGCACTCACTTGAGAAATTCTTACCTCTCTACTAATGTGCACGCCTATCGCACTAACCTTCCCAATGGTTTAACTTATCTTAGCTTAGGTTACTCGTAAGATTTAAACTGACAAATTCAATTGTTTAAGAGGTTAATTTCATTTAACAACAAAGTTCTCATTTAAACCTTATTTACTAATAAAGTTTCTCAGTAACACATTATACTTTTCAAACACTCATTCCCAAATTGAAATAGTTATTCCATTCTTACTTACCATAGACACAACAGGTAGTTCCCAAATCCCAGATTTAAATATATATATTAAATACTCATATAATATTATATATATTCTAACAGCACCCCACATAATAATTATGGTGCGGGCATACTCTGCTATCCAGTCCCCGTATCACTCGTACTAAGGGAAATACAAGTTCGGAATCACTCTCGAACTGCATTAACACAAACACAAACAATATTGAGGCGAAGCATAGATTCTAAGTCTCTAACAGGTCAGCACATGACCCCACGTCTCTTAGGACCGTCTGACTATCGATCCGATAACCTGTACAAAAGGATTTCTATCTTCTAGGGTACGAGTCAATATCCCCCATAAAGGCCCATCGAGATAAGGTTGTCCCAGCTCGGTAACCTCAGGGATAGCAAGTAGCGCGGGCATGATTTTTAAACGTATATAGTATATGCATAAACACAGTCATATAACTATACTACTATTACCATATCAAATTTAGGTACATCTCATAACCCATAATTATGATATTTATCCTTATTTCTCATTATTTAGTTATCACGTATAACGGTTCGTTTCTTACTTTAATTTGGGGGATTATTTCAACTTACTACGTAACACTCATGGATTCTTATCTTTCCAAAGTGGAATTTCAGTAGGTTCTTATTTCTTTCCAACATAACTACCCTATGCGTCTCCCCACTTTAATACATAGTTCCATCGTCCCTTATATGTAAACATCCCCGAAAAATATAAATCTCGTCTTACATTAAAGGTTTTATATTTTTAATAAGTCCTACTGGTCTTCTTTTATCTCCCAAAATATTTTAATAAGGATGTCCAAAGATTATTACTCATTTAAATTGAATTCAACTATTTAGAAGGGGAAATATGAGTATGCCAGTAGGGGTCGATCGATCGATGCGTCGATCGATCGATCGATCAATCAGGTATGGCGAATCTGCTGAATACCAGTTACGGGTTCTATCATCCAACATCATCAAAATCCAAACTTTTAACTCCCAAACTCCCAGAAATTTATACCACAAACGTTCTAAACTCAAATGGACAATATTCAACGTAAGGCATGTGAGTTTTCATAAAGAATCATGGATTAAAGTGCCAAAATTTATACAATTCTCATGAACCCTAAAATTTTCTTTAACTTAATACAAATCATTCTTTTTCCAGAATTTCTGTTTCTAGTCCATCATAAATCCGTGGTTCAACCTCTACATGTGAAGGGGATTTCCATATTATCATTAATATCACTACAACATGCAATTTCTAATTTCCAACATGGGTTTTATTTCATAGAAACTCATCCTAATCAACCCTAAACTATCATGAATGAAACATTAACGAAATTAAGCAAGATAAATACTTGCCTGGGGATTTTTGTTTCTGATTTGTGGAAGAAATCGGTGTGGTGGTGACCCTTGTTACGCGATCTACCTAGAACTCTTGGGCAAGCTCTCTCCTTCCTTCTCCAATGGCCGTTTTTTGTTTTTGGTTGAGTTAACCCTAGAAGGCAACCCTAAGCATATGATATAACTCTAAAATTTTCGTGGGTTTTCAAGCCTAAAAATGTAAAATGTCCAAAACGCCCTCCCGGGGTGTCAATTAGGCCTAAAAACACCCCGAGACCCAAACTAAACCTCCGGGTATATTATTTTGACTATCTCGACCCTTCCGAAAACTTTGGTGCACTCGAAATGACCATACGGGTGATTTATAATTTATTCACTTTTATTAATCAACATTTAGTCCCGACACGATACGAGCGCGTCCCGACTTAAATTTTCAAAATTGTCATTTTATTACCTCGTGATATTTAATAGAACCAATATCATATATTACTTTACTCATTAGTAATATTCAACAAATTTACAATGATTACTAACTCTCGTCACGTTAGTAATTATAAAAATAATTAATTTCCGGATTTATATTAAATTAATATCTCACATTAAATTTAATAAATCCCCAAATTTAGAAAGCATAAAAATACGGGGCATTACATACTTCCCCCTAATGACGGAATTTCGTCCCGAAATTCGAAAAATAAGGCATACCTGATAAGAATAAATCCGGGTATCTCTCGTGCATATCTGCCTCGCGCTCCCAGGTGGATTCCTCCACATTATGATGCTCCCACTAGACCCGTACAAGTGGAACTACCTTCGACCTCAATCTCCCTTCGCTATGGTCTAGGATAGCCACTGGTCTCTCCTCGTAAGAGCTGTCAGGCTGTAAGTCTATCTCTTCTATCGCGATGTGGGTGTGGGCCATATCATCCCGAAGGTATCGTCTCGACGATGAGATGTGGAATACATCATGGATGCGATGTAAATGCTCTGGCAGTCCCAATCTGTATGCCACCGGCCCAATTTTCTCGATAATGAAAAATGGTCCCACGTACCTCGGGGCCAATTTCCCTTTCTTCCCGAACCTCATCACTCCTTTCATAGGAGATACACGTATTAATACTTGGTCCCCCACGTTAAACTCTCGGAAGAACCGTTTTGCATTGGCGTAGCTTTTCTGCCTGTCCTGGGCTACTCGAATGCGACTCCTGATCATCTCAATCCTAGCAGAGGTTTCTTGAATCACCTCTGGTCCGAGCAACTTGTTATCCCCCACCTCTAGCCAACAAGTTGGGGAACGACAAGGCCTACCATACAAAGCCTCAAATGGAGGCATGCCAATCGTGAACTGATAAGAGTTATTATAAGCGAACTCCACAAGTGGAAGATGTGGCTCCCAACTTCCTCCAAAATCAAGGACACACATGCATAACATATCCTCCAACATTTGATTAGTACGCTCTGTTTGCCCATCTGTCTGTGGGTGATAAGCTAAACTCAACCTCAGCTCTGTACCCATAGCCTCCTGAAAGCTCTCCCAAAAATGCGACACGAAAATCTTGTCTCTATCTGATACAATATTCAGGGGCACCCCATGTAATATGACAATCTCAGCAATGAACAACTGAGCATACTGACCCGTGGTATAGTCTATTCGTACCGGAAGAAAATGAGCCACCTTGGTCAAACGGTCCACAATCACCCAGATGGAGTCGTGGCCCTGCTGTAATGTAGGCAACCCAGTAATAAAATCCATAAAAATACTCTCCCACATCCACGCGGGTATTTCCAATGGCTGAAGCAACCCTGACGGTTTCTGGTGGTCCACCTTTACCAGCTGGAAGGTAGAACACTTGGACACGAACTCAACAATGTCCTTTTTCATCCCACTCCACCAGTATTGCCGCCTCATATCCTGGTACATCTTATCTCCCCCAGGATGTACCGCAAATCTGGATCCGTGAGACTAGGTCATCATTGCATGACGTAAGTCTGCTCCCTCTGGGACCACCAATCTCCCATTAAACCTCAAACTCCCATCAGAACTAATAGAATAAGACTCAACACCCTTGGCTAAAAGTCGTACAATCTGCTCCTGGAAAAATGGGTCTGCTGTCTGCGCCTGTATCACCCTTGTAACAATCTCGGGTGTCACTGTCATGCCAGATATGAAGGAATGGGCTACTGCATCCTGGTAACCCAACTCTTTCCACTTTGCTTTCCAGATATCCGCTACATCGTCAACCGGTCTACGGCTCAACGCATCGACAACTACGTTGGCCTTCCCCGGATGGTACTGTATGTCGAACTGGTAGTCCTTCACAAACTCTAACCACCTGCACTGACGCATATTCAGCTCTTGCTGAGTGAACAGGTACTGCAGTGACTTGTGGTCTGTGAACAAGCAAAATTTCTCCCCTAATAAATAGTGCCTCCATATCCTCAATGCAAAAATGACTGCTGCTAACTCTAGGTTGTGGGTGGGGTAATTCTTCTCATGCGGCTTAAGTTTACGGGAGGCAAATGCTATAGCCTTCTCCTCCTACTGAAGTACTCCCCCAAGTCCCCATAATGAGGCATTTGTGTAAACCAAATACTCCACGCCCGGCTTAGGTAAAGCAAGGACCGGTGCTGAAGTAAGCTTGTCTTTCATCTCGTCGAAAGCCAATTGACAAGCATCATCCCAAACATATGGCACCCCCTTGCGAGTTAGGTTCGTCAATGGACCCACTATTTTGGAGAACCCACGGATGAATCTCCTGTAGTATCTGACTAATCCCAAGAAACTACGTACTTCCGTCGGTGTCGTGGGCTGTCCCCACTCCTTCACCGCTGACACTTTACTCGGACCAACTGCTATCCCTTGTTCAGAAACAACATGTCCCAAGAACTGCACTTCCCGTAACCAGAACTCGTATTTCTCATACTTAGCTTACAGCTGATGCTCTCGTAGAGTCTGAAGAACCTGCCTCAAGTGCTCGACATGCTCCTCCTCGGAGTGTGAATATATCAGAATGTCATCCATGAAGACGATGACAAACTGATCCAAGAACTCTCTGAACACTCGGTTCATAAAGTCCATGAATACGGTTGGAGTATTTGTGAGTCCAAGTGGCATCACTCTGAACTTATAGGACTCATATCTCGTCAAGAAAGCAGTCTTTGAAACATCATGCTCCCTAATACGTAGCTGATGGTACCCTGACCTCAGATCTATCTTCGAAAAGAAAGTTGCTCCCCTCAGCTGGTCGAACAGGTCATCGATTCGAGGCAACGGATACTTGTTTCGTATCGTGACCTTATTCAGCTCCCGGTAGTCCACACATAGCCTCAGTGAACCATCTCTTTTTTTTATCAAACAAAATTGGAGAGCCCAAGATGAGGTACTCTTGCGAATGAAGCCCTGACCTAACAGCTGCTTTATCTGATCTCGTAACTCTTGCATCTCCGCCGGAGCCATACGGTATGGAGCGCGTGCTATAGGTCGAGTATTCGGTAATAAATCTATGACAAAATCTATCTCTCGACTGGCGGGTAGGCCTGGTATCTCCTGAAATACATCGAAAAACTCACGAACAACTGGGATCGAGTCTAAGGGAATCACAACCTCCTTAGAGGTATCCTCCTCTATGTAATACAAATGAGCGGTCGAGCCTCCCTCTGAGCGAGGCATCGCCACTACAAACATCTCTTGCCCTGGAATGGCAAAGACAATACTCCCACCGAAACAATCTATCATGGCTCTGTAAGCTGCAAGCCAATCCATACCAATAATAACGTCGTGCTCATGCATATCTAAGACTAACATGTCTGCTGGTAATACCAAGCTACCAATCTCTACCCCCACACCCCCGCATATAAAGAAAATTAGCGATCCATTTCCCAGTGGTGAGTCTACACACGTTAAAGTGCTCTCTACTGTGGCTAATAACTCTAAGGCCTTCGCAAAATGGGTAGTTGTGAAATAGTGCGTCGCCCCAGTATCAAATAAAACCCGACCCATAGTACCATGGATAGGAAACGTACCCTCAATTACGGGTGGTGTCTGTGGAGCTGCTGCCTGGTGGACGTTATAGACACGTCCGTACTGTAACTGCCCCTGCTGCACCGGAGCGGCTGGAATGGCTGGTAGGGCTGGTACCTGAGCTGGTGCTGGGAAGGTGGCTGGAAAAAGTGGCCTCTGTGGCTCATTACGGGCACCCTGCTGCTGTGGGGCCCTATCACCCTCTGGACAATCCTGGCGCTTATGGACATTCTTGCCGCACACGAAACATCGGTCCCTGAAATTACCTCCCCTCTGACCCTACTGACCACGGCCCTGTTGGCCGTTACCACCCCGCCATTGGCCCTGATGAAAACGCTGTTGGCCCTGTTGGCCCTACTGCCGGCGGTGTTGGCCTTGCTGGCCCTGTTGATTAGGCTAGCCCTGCTGACCCTGCCTAAATCCCCCAAATCCCTGCCTGGAATCACCTGATCGGAACCGCTTGGCAGGGTCCCCCTGATGGGAACTCTGCTCATGCTGACGAATCTGCCCCTGCGATGTCGGTGCTCCACTAGTGCCACTACCCCCTATCCTGCCCTTTTGGCCGGACTCTCCTGCCCGCTTGCTTCCCTACAGATGGAAGCGGTGATCTTGGCAGTGTAGCAAAGCATCATTGAGTACATCTGTGTAGGTACTCAGAGACAGATTCCCTATAAGGTGCTGACGGATCCTCCAAGCTAACCCGTCCATAAACAATAGTATTTTCTTGCCCTTAGTGGGTGCCTCATCTGGCACTATAGTGAGAAGTCTTGTGAACTCCTCTTCATAATCAGAAACAGTAGAATTTTCCTGCTTCAAGTTCAGTAACTCTCGCCTCATCTCAGTTTGCACGGCGGATGGAAAATACTTACGGTCAAATCGCTCCCAGAATGACTGAATCGGGATGATATCCCTCTCCTCCAAGGTGGTGGTGGATCCCACCACTGCAAAGCGGTCCCTACCAGCTTAAATGAAGTCAACAACTGTTTCTGTACGTCTGTGCACTTATACATATGCAGATGCCTCTGTATGTCTTTCTTCCACTGGCTGACAATGATGATATCTGAACTACCCGAGAACTCAGGGGGGTGCGCCTTCTGAAAGGCATCCCTAACCCGCTCCCATGCTGATGGGAGCTGTGCAGGTACTGGCGCCACTTCCTGAACTTGGGGTGGAGCTTGCTGTACTACCGCTAGCGCGACATTCACCGCCTGAGAAACAATAGCGGCTACCTCATCAGCATTCATTGTCCCCTGAGCCGGAGCTACTGGCCGCTCGGCTTGGGCATGCCTATCCTTTGGTGCATGTCTCGGAGGCATCTGAAACGTGAAGAAATTTATTAGTCTACAGTTATTATCAAATCTCAAATAGCTGAAGACGTAATCATAAATGCAAGAATACAATAATCCAAAAATAGGGCTCTATAACAAAAATGCTAAGCTGAAAGCGAAATAAGCCGTATAGATCCTAAGGACACTAGAACCTGATGCTTTGATACCACCTGTGACACCCCGCTTAATTAAATACCGTGTGATCAGTCCTTTATTAAATTATAATCAAGGTGAACGGTCGGTTCATTCTTAGCATCACCGTCGTAAAATAACTTTTCCAATTCAAACACCCTAAATAATTAAGCTAAGTGTCAAAACCATTTTAGACATTACTTTCCAAATTTTATTTAAAATCAATAATTTAAAACTTTACGTAATTCATAATTTAAGTTCAACCAACAAACATACTGGAATAAACAATCCAATTAATTAAACATCCAACTAAGTAATCCCAACATTTAAAACTTAAAGGAAAACATCCTGACAGTAATAAATCCAAAAGTACAAATACTGGAAATCAATAGATCACAATATCCGATAAGCAACTGAATAATGGAAAAGGGCGACACATGCCCAACTGAATAAATAGTACTAGAAGTGGAATCAACAAATGAGGTCGTCTAAACAAAAGGCCTGCAACTCCCACCTAAGCTGCAGCGCGTTCCTTCCAAAGGATCCTATGCAAGATGCCCCTGTGGCTGGGCACCTGTAATATATACATATATATACAAGAGAGAAAAGAAAATGGAAACGGGTCAGATCCCGATTGTAAAAACGACTTAAAATTTGTTTAGCAAGTATTTAAATTGTTTACTGGCCAATGCAACAACATATTAGTGCGGCACTCACTTGAGAAATTCTCACCTCTCTACTAATGTGCACGCCTATCGCACTAACCTTCCCAATGGTTTAACTTATCTTAACTTAGGTTGCTCGTAAGATTTAAACTGACAAATTCAATTGTTTAAGAGGTTAATTTCATTTAACAACAAAGTTCTCATTTAAACCTTATTTACTAATAAAGTTTCTCAGTAACACATTATGCTTTTCAAACACTCATTCCCAAATTGAAATAGTTATTCCATTCTTACTTACCATAGACACAACCGGTAGTTCCCAAATCCCAGATTTAAATATATATATTAAATACTCATATAATATTATATATATTCTAACAGCACCCCACATAATAATTATGGTGCGGGCATACTCTGCTATCCAGTCCCCGTATCACTCATACTAAGGGAAATACAAGTTCGGAATCACTCTCGACCTGCATTAACACAAACACAAACAATATTGAGGCGAAGCATAGATTCCAAGTCTCTAAGAGGTCAGCACATGCCCCCACGTCTCTTAGGACCGTCTGACTATCGATCCGATAGCCTGTACTAAAGGATTTCTATCTTCTAGGGTACGAGTCAATATCCCCCATAAAGGCCCATCGAGATAAGATTGTCCCAGCGCGGTAACCTCAGGGATAGCAAGTAGCGCGGGCATGATTTTTAAATGTATATAGTATATGCATAAACACAGTCATATAAATATACTACTATTACCATATCAAATTTAGGTACATCTCATAACCCATAATTATGATATTTATCCTTATTTCTCATTACTTAGTTATCACGTATAACGGTTCGTTTCTTACTTTAATTTGAGGGATTATTCCAACTTACTACGTAACACTCATGGATTCTTATCTTTACAAAGTGGAATTTTAGTAGGTTCTTATTTCTTTCCAACATAACTACCCTATGCGTCTCTCCACTTTAATACATAGTTCCATCATCCCTTATATGTAAACATCCCCGAAAAATGTAAATCTCGTCATACATTAAAGGTTTCATATTTTTAATAAGTCCTACTGGTCTTCTTTTATCTCCCAAAATATTTTAATAAGGATGTCCAAAGATTATTACTCATTTAAATTGAATTCAACTATTTAGAAGGGGAAATATGAGTCTGCCAGGAGGGGTCGATCGATCGATACTCCTGGTTCGATCGATCGATCAAACAGGTATGGCGAATCTGCTGAATACCAGTTACGGGTTCTATCATCCAACGTCATGAAAATCCAAACTTTTAACTCCCAAAATCCCAGAAATTTATACCACAAACGTTCTAAACTCTAATGGACAATATTCAACGTAAGGCATGTGAGTTTTCATCAAGAATCACGGATTAAAGTGCCAAAATTTATACAATTCTCATGAACCCTAAAATTTTCTTTAACTTAATACAAATCATTCTTTTTCCAGAATTTCTGCTTCTAGTCCATCATAAATCCGTGGTTCAACCTCTACATGTGAAGGGGATTTCCATATTATCATTAATATCACTACAACATGCAATTTCTAATTTCCAACATGGGTTTTCTTTAATAGAAACTCATCCTAATCAACCCTAAACTAACATGAATGAAGCATTAATGAAATTAAGCAAGATAAATACTTGCCTGGGGATTTTTGTTTCTGATTTGTGGATGAAATCGGTGTGGTGATGATCCTTGTTACGCGATCTATCATTTGGCGGCGACGGCGGCGCAAACGGAGGGGTTCTGGCCTAAAACTCTTGGGCAAGCTCTCTCCTTCCTTCTCCAATGGTCGTTTCTTATTTTTGGTTGAGTTAACCCTAGAAGGCAACCCTAAGCATCTGATATAACTCTAAAATTTTCGTGGGTTTTCAAGCCTAAAAATGTAAAATGACCAAAACGCCCTCCCGGGGTGTCAATTAGGCCTAAAAATGCCCCGAGACCCAAACTAAACCCCCGGGTATATTATTTTGACTATCTCGACCCTTTCGGACACTTTGGTGCACTCGAAATGACCATACGGGTGATTTATAATTTATTCACTTTTATTTATCAACATTTAGTCCCGACACAACACGAGCGCGTCCCGACTTAAATTTCCAAAATTGTCATTTTATTCACTCGTGATATTTAATAGAACCAATATCATATATTACTTTACTCCGTAGTAATATTCAACAAATTTCCAATGATTACTAACTCTCGTCACGTTAGTAATTATAAAAATAATTAATTTCTGGATTTATATTAAATTAATATCTCACATTAAATTTAATAAATCCCCAAATTTAGAAAGCATAAAAATACGGGGTATTACACTAATCTATCACGCTTATTGATCCAATAATGAAATTTCACCTGATATGTTAAAGCAATGATTAACCATCACGCGTCCATCAAGTATATATGGATTAATAGCTTAAGTAAACCTAATAATCACGATGTATACACTGTCTTATTAAATTGGTACAAAGACAATAAACTCAAGGTGGTCCACTTCAATATGAACAGTAGACTAGCATAAAACTTGAATTTATACTTTTTTTTCATTATCAAGATAGACCTATTGAAATATTTTTCTGTAACCTACCGATGATGAATTTGGTTAATCTAAGACCATGAATGAAAGACATATATTTCACAACAACTAATGATCTGATCTTTTGTGTGTAAATGTTAGACATTGATAATATATTAATAATGTAAAAATTATGCCCATACATGTTTCTAATTAAAATATGAAAAATTATTTTATTTTTCAAAATAATAAATCCATAACTAAAATTATTATAAAAGGACAGTTCTAGTCTACTGGCCTAATAGATATGATGGTTGTCTTTTTGATCCTCCTGCAATCGAGCTGATATGGATGGTTTGGTACCCTCATGATCGTACAAGTGCCCAAGATCATCAAAGGTTGGAGCTTCTTGGATCGATTGTTGATTTTCTATATAATTGAAAATATAACTATAAAAGGTTTAGAAATAAAATAAATTACACTTTAAATCCTTTTATATTAACTTATAATATATCAAAGGTCAACCGAAAAAGCTTCAATTCAAAAATGGATTTTTGTAGGCTTTTAACCTTTTTGTGAGAAGATTCGGTGACCCAAAATCTGATATATGTCTTAAATATCTTGTATGATTCTAAATTCGAGCAATGACGAAAGACGTGTCTTGTGTCTCGAAAGTATGACAACTAAAACTTTTCCTTACATGAACTACGACTTACACTCCTTTTTTAACTTCCACAACCTACTTTGAATATATATATATAATAATGCTCTTGTGCGGACTAGTCCGCATTTTAAGAATGCGGACCGGACATGTGTCACCTAACGGTGCGCCTAGAAATTATCACCTAAATTATATGCACACTCTCTCTCTTTTCTGGGCTCACCACCAGATGACACATGTTCGGTCCGCTCTCTTAAAATGCGGACTAGTCCGCACAAGATCAGGACTGATATATATATATATATATATATATATATATATATATAAAGAGAGAGAGAGAGAGAGAGAGAGAGCTTTACAACATCTCAATGTCTTAATCTATGATACCTTTCAGCCAAAATAATTTGTTTCTTATTAGGAAAAAGATGAATGACATTTGTTCAATTTATGAACCAAAAGATCTACAATGATCACAAAAATCTCTCTAAGATATAAAACCTGAAGTGTTCGGAAAACTTAGTGATAAAAGTTCTTGCAGGCTCAAAACAAAGTCTTCTTCATCTTTATTATTGATCAACCTCAAGAGTGAGGTGATCAAATGGAAAAAGAGGAAAGAAAGAAGAATAAGATATGCAGAAGGGTTCTCTCTTTCCTTTTGTAAATAGATACTCTAAAAATTGATATGAGTGCAAAGCAATCTTCGACAATAACACTTAGCAAATAAAATATGCTAACATGAGGTGTATAAGAAATATAAGATACAAATCTTCTCATGATGAGATAGGATAGACACATCCTCATATAAGATCTAGGGTAGGTTAAAAGATGGTAAGTGAGGAAAATTGAATGACTTTACTCCTGTTTGGGGGGATTTATCAATTAATCTAAGGTAAAATAAAATTTTTGATCCTTAAGTTTCACACAAGTACAAATCAATTGGATGCTCGGGGGTATTTCGTCAGTTTGAATTCCAAATTGATTGGTAGCAAGTAAGTGCAAACTATAACCCCACAAATTCCATATATAGGGTGATTGGTCCAACATAAAAAATTTACGAGAATGAAATATTTAATAACATTCTAAGCATACGGAATAACATAAGAGTGACAATAATTATGGATAAATGTCAAATTGTACATAAATGACAATACGAAATTAAAAAATGCCCATAGCATTATAATTTGACATGATTATGATCTTATACTTCATCATATATATTTTCTTTATACATATGTTCTGCAAGGTGTATTTGAGATTTTATAGATTTTGGGATACTAATTGTCATGGGAAAGACGCTAAGTATGAAGTTTGGATGTGTTTGAGGAAAGTTTTAGTATATGATTAAACTTCAAGGAAAATTCGATCATTTCATACTCCATAATTTGGATGGTATCAAAAGACCAACATATATATCATCAAATTATCTGAGTACTTTCCAATCGTGCATCAACCTGATTCCGAAAGAGGGAGATATGCCCAATTTAATTTCAGTGTTCAGAATAAGTTCCAAATCTAGAATTGAATTGGGTTGGGAAATAAATTTTGGTGTTTTCCCAAAAATATGACTGAAATCAATTAGGTTTTGGACCAAATTCATTCAACCTCATGGGAGGTCGACTTTTACCCCTTTTTTGAGCCTTTTTACAATAATTTTTTAAAAAGTTATTATAAATAAAGGAGTTACTTCTTTTATTAAGTTGTTTTAAATTTTGTCTTCAATTTTAGTTATTTTTTACCCTTTTAGATTGAAGACAAAAATTAAACTTTGTAAATTATAAATTTAAACTCCGTCTATTAGGCTAAACTTTGTAAATTTCTTTTTTTCTCTCTTTTAAAAATTTGTTGTTCAATGGTTAATGTTTAGTGATTTGTATACCCATTTCAATACAAGTTATTTAGTTATAATTTATTATATTTGTTCTACCCTTACTTTACTTGTAGTTATGTAAATATTTGTTGTATCTAAGTAATGTGTTAAAATGGTGAACCCACTGTGGATGTTTACATTATTGATTAGTTATATATTAGATGCAATTAAATTTATATATGGGTGTTGAATTTGTATTATCTTAGTCTTTAAACTTTCTTTGTCATGAAATGATAGTATTTTGGGTTTTGCTACAAACTAAACCACTATTCCTCCATATCTCCTTGAAACCTTCATCTATTATTATGAGTTTTTCAGTACATATGTTTGATTATTGGTCTAAATGAATCTGTATTAGTTTCATCAGTGTTAAACCTCATAACCCAAGCTATTATGTTAATCTATGATGGGGGAATGGTTATTAATCCCTTTAGTTAATCCCTGTTAGTTAGAATTTTCATTGATCTTAACTTAATTGCTTTCCTAGTTTTAACATTAGTATTAAATCTCATAACAAAAACCACCCATTTCACTTTGTATATTATAAATCAATTTTTTGTAACTCACGTGTTACCTATGGATGCAATCTCTACTTTCCTCCATACTCTAGAGTTTAATAAGTTGTGGTTTTTGTTAGGTGATAAATATCCAAAGATAAATATTTTAAAAGTTAACTGCTCATCAAAATGGTGTCATTGTTGGGGAACGATGTATTTTATATTATTATTAATTTCGTAATTTCCATGTAATATTTTTTTATTAATTTATTTTCTAGATACTTGCACCATTGTGCTTCAAGAATTATGAAAGATGGTGCATACCAAGTCCTTATTAAATTGGTGCAATGATTCAATTTGGTAAGAATGCCTCATTTAACTCTTTAGGATCCAATAGTTGTTATGACACTAATCCTCAAAGTTTGCCAACACCTAAGACATGTGTGTTTACTGAACTCAATAGGTTTATCCTCTTCATTGGGCTCCTTGCTACAAAAACTTGGATTTCTAGTAGCCTCTTCTGTAGTGATTGGGGGGGGGGGGGGGGGGGGAACCAACATAATTAACATTTGTTGGAGTTAACTCCACTCTATGAATTGGGTTCGAAGTTAGAGTACATCCTTTAACATGGACATCAACAGTTATTGGTGATGTAGGAGGAGGAGATTTAAGGTCATCAACTGGCAAAGTTTCACCCACCTTAGCTAAAGTTTTAGCTGGAATTATTAGTGTGATAATACCAAAACATAAGAGACTCCATCATAGGACAAGACATTGGCATACCTGTCAACTTGACCTTATGAAAAGGTTTCCTAGAAATGGAATTCATTATTCTCCTCTTGGGAACATTGAACATAAATGTTAAAGGATGTTCAAAAGGCTTCAGAGTGGTTTATGAAGTACCAAATGGAACCTCAAAAGGGAGGTTTCTTCCTTGACTACTGAGAAAAAGGGACATCATCATCATCATCATCATCATCATCATCATCATCATCATCATCATCATCATCATCATCATCATCATCATCATCATCATCTTCTTCTTCTTGCACAAGTTTCTTCTTTCAAGAAGAAACATAAGCAACAGGATGAGGGGTACCTGTAGTAAACAAAGGCCAAAAGCTAAAGACAGATTATAAAAAATTAAAAGGAGCCTTACTCGATGAAAAAGGCAATGAGGAACTCGTGGTTGGATGTTTTGGGATTAAGTTAAGACCAACATGAATTAACGACCAATTTTTAAATGCCTCAGTCACCTAACATTGAACACAACACTTGCCATGTTAAAAGTTCTTCTAACCTAGTGTGAAAACCATGCTAGAACAACTTGTTTAGGGATGTTGGATTTTTTAGCAAATAAATATGGATTGGATCCACTCCTTTTAGGGATATGAATGGCTTGATATATGACATATTGTCTTAAAAATTGACCAGGAAGATAAATTTAACCATAAGATTTAGAGCCAGAACCCTTGAGGGGTGCAATGCTATAAAATAATTTCTAGAGAATCAAGAAACTTGCCCAACAAGCATTTATTCAAGATTGAGACAAACAACTAAGAGGCTTGGGCAATCTTCAACTAGGATTGAAGGAGGACCCTTAGATTGTCAGATTTGGGATCTTTGAACATTCTAATGAGAGCTTCAAAGCTCTTATTACCAAGCTTGGTAAGGTAAAAATCAGTAAGGTAACTAAAACCAAAGTTGCCTTAGGTATGACCAATCTCAAGGAAGTAGGCATGAAACCACATTTGGAGGGACCCAAGTGGCCCATCTTGATTGGAGTGAAGGGATTGGATTGGCGATTAGAGCAAATTCTGTAAAGAGGACCCAAGAGGTAAGGGGATAGAGACACTTTTTCCCGTCAGAAGAATGGCCACCAAAAAAGAATACTCCACCATAATCCGTTGAGTTTTGACACAAAAGAAAACAATAATACTCCCTATCATTCACACCCTCTATAACCTTCATCAATTTCTTCATAAAAGAGGAGTAGGACAGAAGGGCATTATCATTCTTTAATTGCGTAGGGGTTTCAGTCGGCTTCATTTGAGGATTGACATTTTTCCCAATAACTTTGAAGACAATCAATTGGAAGATGTCCAACATAGGGCCAACCATCCCAAAATTAAACTCGAAAAATAAAATGCTGGATTTCAGAATTGAATGGAATTGGAGATAACCAATGGATCATACTTAATGTTACTGAAGCTAAGTCCATAATGCCAGACTTCTCCATTTCTCTTATCGTGTCTATGAGCATTCGATTCACCCACTGTGACCACTCAACATTATCCAATCATTTGGGACAAAACCTATATCTAAAAGAAGGGATGCTTTGGTGAAGGTGGAATCTTGGATGGGAAGGGTTTGTTATCCAAATCGAGGGTAGAAAATAAAAAGCTTTAGGGGAAGTTTATCCCCCCAAAATGAACCCACAGGGAATTAAGAAACTCCACATGGTAGTTGAATATGGTAAAAAATATCCCCAATAATAATAGAGCCTTTACCCATGAATTCTTCAATAATTTTTTCAAATTGGGTGTAAAAATCTAGGATTTTTGATCTAGAATCCATTGACGATGAAAGTGTTGGGAAGAGAGAGAAAATAAACCTAAAAGCTGAAAAGATGCTTGAAGAGAGTAAGAAAATGATAGAAAGGAAAAAAACTCAGAGACAAGTTTAAATAGCTCAAGTGGACCATTTAAAATGCGAGGACAATACCAAGTATAGACCAACACGTGTCTCAAAATGTTTTCCCTCCCAAAGGCAAAGTTATGGGAAAGTGGAAAGATAAAAAAGCAACTTTATGGGACCAATCAATCAAAATCCCTCATGATTAGATTTTTGTCTGGTTAATAGCCCGAGAAATTGAAATAAATTATTGGTAGTTCCAATGCAACCAAATATATTGGTTGAAAGAAATTGTAGAGTGGGGTTAAATAAATTAACCACCAAAACTCTAGTAGTTAAACCCGTAGATGTGATCAAATATCGATTTATTATTTATCTAGTTTTACCATAAATCTAGTCCCTACATGGATTGAGATATTATTATGCCCGTATGATATATCGCGTATACTCCGCTTTTGACAGATTACACTAGACAACACTCTAGTAGTTATTTAAATTGTTCATTTAAGATGACACAATAAATATCGCAACAAGTGGCACCATAAATAGTTGAACACTTGGTTCCATAGGAAACATGACATATATCAAGCCCAATTGAGGCACTTTTTCTATAAAAAGAAGGTTCCCCCCTCATTTGGAGGGATGATGGTCTTGGGGGCAAAGTAAGGAGAGAAAATCCAACTCTTCTCCCTCATGAACCTCTTGATCTCCATCATAGGTTCAATAGTGATGAGCGGATTTTCATAGTTTCTTTATGAGCTTTACATATATTATACTGTATATATGTGTTTGGATATAGCTATCCGAATTTGGCACCCCCCACGCACTAAAACCACCAATTGAGTTTTTCAACATATTGTACGAACTCACGAACTACGCAGAATTTGATTTTGTAAACAAGACATATACATAGGCCCAACCACGTTGCTCAAATCTAAAACACACTCAATACTGTGCTTCCCCAAATTTGCACTCACATCTTACATATGGCGACTCTGCTGGGGAGGTATTCATAATTCTGGTTGTGTAATGCTTCGTGCGAACACAAGAAGAACTCAGCGAGAGTGGATAATATGTCAAAGATATCCCATTTCAGATAAGAATTTCGATATATATATTTTATCATCTAATATTCTGTTATCGCATGAAATAGTTTGGTAAATAGCACTGAACCTTGATTAAAAAAGTTATATTGCATACTTGTTGTTTTAGAGTTCGGATTAACACATCCAGTGAAATACTCACATGATTTAAAAATCTCTAATATTGATTTTTACTAGTCCAAATGAATCTTATTTGAAATTCTACATATGTTTATTCATAAATATTGTGAATGACTATTAACTGTAGAAGCATTTATTGATTGTACTTTTTCTTTGTCAATAGACATTTATTAAAGCATCAGAGGATGACCACCACGTCACTATTTGCATTTTATATTGTCTATAACTTGACAAAATAGTACAAAACTCATATGACCATTTATTATAAACCCAAAGCCAATTTAACTCTCGGCTAGAGTGGTACATTATCATTAAGTGAAAGCTTATCCAAATAGTTATATAATTTCAGAGCAGTCAGTATTGACTGACAGATTTGGACATGACATCAGTACTTTTAAATTAAACAAAACAAAATCTCGCTGCCTGCCTTACACCGGCAACAGTTTGTCCCAAACTCCGGCAAAACTCTGACGAAACCAATCGATCCAAATTACCATTTGGATGCAAATGGATTGAGAGGAGAAATTAATTAGAAACATGGTGAAATATGGAAAACGAACCCAGTTGAAAAAGGGTATTTTTATTTAAACCCCAACTTTTAGTATATATCCCCCATATTTTTTAAACCGCAGTTATCGGCTAAAAAACAATTACAAGACCCAGTCTCACGGTGTGCATTGAATAAAAAAGAAAATTTGGATTTAAGAACAGGACGCTTTCTCCGGCGGAGGACCCATTTCAAATATACATAACCCATCTTCACATAACCCCTTTCATACCATCTCCACCCCATCAACCCCCTCCCCGCCCCTACCATAGCCAGCCCCACACCACCCCGACCACCGACGACCTTTCATACAACACATATATATTTATGACACACACACACACACACACACACACACACACACACACACACATATATATATATATATATATATATATATATATATATATATATATAAAGAGAGAGATAGAATGAGGAAGTGTAAGTGAAGGAAAAAAATAAATAAAAATGAAATTACACCATTGTTGGGTGGATTTCACCAACTTAGATATGGATTTTAGTGTGTGTGTGTGTGTGTACACACACATAGAGATAGAGAAAGACAAAATAATTTTTAGATATATGGATGTACGGGGCTTTTCGTTTGATGTTGGTGGCGTTAGGTGCCGGAGTAGAGAGGAACGGCGATGGTGGAAGGTGGCTAAAAAGAGGATGAGAGGCTGGAGGAAGGGGGTGGTTGGTGGGTTTTAAAATTAGGTCAAATACAATTACAACTATTTTCAATATTGACTTATTGGTGGGTTATAAAAGGGGTCTTAAAGTATTTTTACCAATTTTTTTGAACTTTTGAAAACCGTTATGTGGGGCTGCATACAGGAAACTTGGGTTCATTTAAAAACACTCTTTGAAAAATTCAACCTAAATAGAAACCATTGTCCGAATAGACTCGTACGAGACATTAAAAAAAATGACTCATCTTAAAGTTCAAATCGAGCTACCATTTGATCCAGTTCAAAATTCGAACCAGTTAAAAAATTGATCCAGTTAAAAAATCCCTCCGACCCACGTGAGTCCGACTGCTTGAAAACTTCAAAACTCGAGCAACCTTGGATCTCCAAGGAGCCTTGACCTCTGACGAAACCTGGAAAATTGACCCACCTCGGGTCTTAAACTGGGAGTGTTCTACCAAAATCTCATTATCTTCGCCCAACTTCCACATCTGAAGGTTTTTCTGCTATTGGCAGTGGTCCCCGAACGGATCTTAGCTCCCATATTTGTCCCTTACTCCTAAATTCTTTTGGGGGTATTATGCTTTATTCTTTCTTCTCTGTTTGGGCGATGACCTTATAAAAAGGCTCCATAATATATTTTCATATACACATGTGAGAATGACCTTCTTAGCTGAGATGTATTCCAATGATGTTTTGGACAATTGATAAAGAGTAGTATTGATGATAAAAGTCAAATCCTCTTATTTAAATGAACATAATAAGTAACTAATTTGATGCACATAGTTTGTTTGAATATTTTGAAAAATTACTTACGAGAACTTAAAAAAGTATACACATATAAAAAAAATATAGATCTATATAAACTCAAGTGGTTCGTGTAGAAAAACATTCACTTAAGAAAAATCCATCTACCCCTTTGAAATCACATAAATGTTTTTTTTATGTTGTCTCAAATGAGACCATTTAGGGATTGAACTCAAATTAGTACAAGCATGTACTCGAACTAAACATGTCAAAATTGACATCTTTGGAACGATCTTATCAAAATAATATTTTTTTACTGAAAACTTAGCAATTTGGTCAATCGTAGTAGCTCGAGCTGACTCATTCATAGTAACTCGAGCTGCCTCAGTCATAGTAACTCGAGCTGCCCGAACCTCATACATAGTTGCTCGGAGCAAACTTTTGTGCTACCTTGTATTCAATGTATGATGAAATATGATTTATTCACATTGTGATATTAGTTACATGAAAATTCAAGTCTGATATTTATTATTCACCTCGAGGTGACTCAACATGCTTAACTGATCGAATTATTCTATATATGATTTAGTAGACCACTTCTGAGTTTTCTCAGCTTTGATAAAATAATGGGGGAATGATATCAATAGCTCACCACATGATATATCTGTGCTCTATCATTTTACGCTATAAAAATGAGATTAGTTTGAACTGAATATTGTATCATAGAAAAATGGCATCATGAAACTGCACAATACAATATATCTTACGATTCCTTATTTAAAGAGCCACGATTTTGAGTTTATTTTATTCTATTAACATAAAATAAAATAAAATAAAGGGGGGGGGGGGGGGGGGAATATACCCCACATGATTATATATGACATTTTTGCACATATGTCCTACAAGTTACTAATGGTTTTATGCCAGAATCAAAGATGATTTCTTGATCTTTGAAGATAAATCGAATGGATATGATCAAATCGACCTGGAGCAATCGTGACAAGTTATACAGATGTCAAAGCCAATGCTTGTAGATATGTATTTTAGATTTGGGGACAAACACCCTGGGAAATGTATTTAAATGCTTTCATCTTTTAGATGGTGTTGTAACCAATAGTTTATTTTTCTTTACTTTACCTTATCTTGAGATAAAAGACAAGGCAAAGTAAAGAGGGGCAAAAGTATTCTATGATGTACCACTTATAGTTAGACATGAACACAGGTGAAAAACATGCTCATATTCGGTCCCAGAATGGTCATCACTGATGAAGCATCTCCAAAAGAAATATTAGAATTGTTCAGCATAGCCACCGGTTGGCTCATATATAACACTGACCACATGACATTATTTTATCAAAGCAACAAGGGGCAAGCAAAATTGCCGTAAAACCTAGAGCATGGATACAGAGTTTGCATACAAACCTTATTACGGTTGTGGTAGGTCGCCCACAGAGGTACCAGTATTGAGGTAGTCCCCCACAGAGGTGCATTATAGTTCCCACAAACCTTATCAGTATTGTGGTAAGTCGCTCACAGAGGTGCATTATAGTTGTCACAAACCTTACCAGTATAGTGGCAAGTGTCCCACTGAGGTGCATTATAGTTCTCACAAACCTTACCAGTATTGTGGTAAGTCGCCCACAGAGGTACATTAAAGTTCTTACAAACCTTACCAGTATTGTGGAAATCCATCAAAAGCGGTGCATTATAGTTCTCATAAAAGTTCTATATTACTAGACACACCTGATCCTCGTTTATTGGAGATTAAATTCCTATACTACTAGGAATTAAAGTCCTATATTACTAGGCACGTTTGGCCCTCATTTATGGGAGATTAGTCCTAGATTACTAGGCAAGCCTGACCCTCGTTTATGGGAGATTAAAGTCCTACATTACTAGACGCGCCCGACCCTCGCTTATGGGATATTAAAGTTCTTCATTACTAGGCACACCTGACCCTCTTTTATGGGAGATTTAAAGTCCTACATTACTAGGAATGACCCTTTCAAGGGAGATTTAACTTCCTACACTACTAGGCATGCCCAGACCTTGTTTATGGGAGATTTAAAGTCCTACATTACTAGGCATGACCCTTTTAAGGGAGATTTAAAAGTCTTACATTACTAGGCATGAGCCTAATTTATGGGAGATTAAAATCCTAATTTACTAGAAAAACTTAAAGATCCTCATTTCCCGGTATGCTTAAAGTCCTAATTTGCTTAAAGGACCTTTATGGTTGCTTGACTAAGTAAAAATTGGGCACACTTGTAAAAATATGTTGGTTTAAGAAACCCCAGTTCACTTGAAACACAAATGGTTTCCCGATCGACTATTCTCGAAAAGTTTTGGTCTTATCATAGCAAAAGATCCACTACACTTAGATAAGACCCAAAAGGGGTTGCTCGAATATATATACTCGACCAGTTCGTTATCTAGATTTTACGACCAAACTGCAACAAGATTGTGGAGACATGTTCTCTCTGAGAGGACAGGTGGCAATTCTCAATGAGGTGCATAAAATAAAGAAACTTGGCATTATCTTGCGCACGAATTTGACAAATAAATTTTCTCAGATAGAGAGCTTGAGTTTTGTTCAAAAAAAGGTGTTCGCATTAACTCTGTCATTATGCACAAATTTGACAAAACAAATTTGCTCAGATATAGAGCTTGAGTTTTATTCAAAAAAGACGGGGGACAGAAAAGATAGCCCTCGAAACTATATGCAAATAATATATGCATATACATGCATATTAGAAACCAAACATGGTTATATGATGATTTTCTAGTCGAAATAGGCTAAACGATTTATTTTGTACACACAGCTGATATGTCTCAGTCGAAGCATCAACACACCAACTATGCGTACGAGGCGACAAATGTAGAGTGGGGTTAAATAAATTAACCACCAACACTTAAGTAGTTAAACCCGCAGATTTGATCAGATATCGATTTATTATTTATCAAGTTTTACTATAAATCCAGTCCCTTAATGGATTGAGATATTATTGGGCGCGTATGATATATCGTGTATACTCCACTTTTGACGGATTACACTAGACAACACTTTAGTAATTATTTTAATTGTCCATTTAAGATGCCACCACAGATATCGCTACAAGTGGCACCATAACTAGTTGAAAACTGGGTTCCATAGGAAACATGACATGTGTCAAGCCCACTTACAGTATTTTTTCTATAAAAAGAGGTTTCCCCCATCATTTCGAGGGATGATGATCTTGGGGGCAAAGTAAGGAGAAGAAATCTAACTCTTCTCCCCAACGAACCTCTTGATCTCTGTCAACGGTTCGATAGTGAGGAGTGGATTTTCATTTTTCATTACGAGTTTTACGTATATTATATAGTATATCTGTGTTTGGAGGCGGCTAGCCAAATTCGGCACCCCCGCGCACCAAAACTACTCCAAACCGAGTTTTTGGACGCATCGTACAGACCCACGAACTATGCAATCTTTGATTCTGCAAACAAGACGGATACATAGGTGCAACCACGTTTCTCAAATCTAAAACACGCTCAATGATATGCTTCCCTAAATCTTCACTCACATCTTACAGAAATGACAAAAGTTGTCCATTTATGAGAGTTAATAATTCTCCTAAGGAACAAAAATTTATTATTTGGACATATCCACACACGCAATTGGATTTAGTGGAACCACTACTACTATACCATATTTTTTGATCATCTCATGACCCAAAGAAATAAATATACAACCATTGAATAACAAGTGAAAGAGATCGGCCCCGATCAAACATATACCAAGGAAGGACCTTGGCTCAGCAAAGAGGTCGATCTCCTTTTCACCTGGATGGACTGGGTCGATACTCGTAAGGATAAACAACATACTAGAACTTTAATAATGCTATTAAAGGCTATCTTACACCATGTGAATGGTACCATAGATAACCAACATGTACAAAACATTCCCTAATGGGTAAAACATTAAATTATTACATATCTTCTGGGAAATCCATTCACAAGATGCTCCAACCTTGCCCATGATGGTCCAACAGACATTCCTTTACAATAGTTCACTATAAAATATCAGATCCCCCATTGGGAACAAGTAGGCAACCAATCGACTAACAAGTATAGAGATATTCTTACTTTATTGTCTAAATAGAGAGACTGAGTGATTGTACTATTCTGGGACCTCCGGACAATTAAAACCTACTACTACAAGATAGCATGTGGACATGCTCACTTTTGAGAGCCGAACCTCGTATCTATGTGTGTAATTCTTCTTATTCTCACCTCTATCTTCATACATACACTTTTTACCTTTTATTTGTTTATTATCTCGAATTGAATATCAACTAGATAAGATAAAATCTCGTGACCAATTTTATACGATAACAAACTGGCGTCATCTGTGGGAATGACTAAAGCCAAGTTGTTTCTCATCTAATTCCTAATCTCCATTTACAAAAATTTTGGAATTTTTGTAAAACACCTCCAAATTTTTATTGAAGATCATCTCGCTCGTCAAATCATCAGATTCACTTGATTTTTCACTTTGAATCCTCGATTTATTGTTCCATTGCCCACTTTAGTGTATTTCAGACATAAGTACACTGATTTGTAGCCCAAAACACTTTCTCCACTTTCACTTTTGCAAGTATTCAATCATACTATATTTTCATGTCATCATACTCTGTTTTTCTGGGTATTTTGTAAGAAATAGCTGAACACCTAGAAAGTAGTAGGGAGAAAGAAGCTACGCCACCTTTAACCACCCCTATTTGAATTGGAATAGGGGATCTAGAAGGATTTTTACATTGCTTGGTCAAGTGCCAAGAAGCTGTGCAAGAAAATATCAGACAACTCACTAAAAGTGTCCTGGCCTCATAGAGCCCACCAATTCATCCAGATCAAGTTTTAATAACCCCAGGTATGGATAAAACCTAGATAAATGCATGGTATCACTTTCTCCTTGTCATACAAGTATAGGTTGCAAGAGAACTGAGGTAAAGCAAAGGAAAACCCCAGGAGGCTAAATCTGGGGTCTGATACTAGTAGATTTACTAAGATAAGTCGGTCAGAACATGAAGAATCAAACTACTAACCATATTGAATCTCGACCATGAGGTTATCTGGATATGATGATGACCAAACATATTCAGCTAATCATAGAAGTGCCTTCAAAAGGCTCAACAAAGTACCCATCTTTGATAGATTAAGAAGAAAAGGGGCGCAAACACATTCGCACCCTGAAGGAAACATAAGACGAACATAATATAGGAGGCAGGATATATGGAGAGAGAACAGTCTAAGATGTAATGCCAGGCCATCAAACAAATATGAGAAAGTTGGCCGAAGATAATAGAGATCCCTCGAGAGTTACAAAGAGCTGATAAGGGCGTAGTAGCTAAATAAACACAACCATAGAGGGTATCAATCCAAAGGATAGAAGATCATCTTGGAGACATGATCAAAACTAAAAACCCACTCCAAAGAGGGTTTGTGTAGGGATCTCCATTAATAACTTCCATGATTATTTATCCCACACTTGTAAAATTCAATCCACTTATGATCACTCACATGTATGAAGGAAAGTCAGATCCAATTTATCATGTCAAGTAGTACTAGGCAACATGTGACATATCTCAGTAGCTGATGAGATGCGTTACATAGCTTTTTTAATCACTCTCACGAGTCTTGCTCTGATCTTGTATAATGGGTTGCCAAGAGGGAAGATCTTCAATTTTAAATAGTTGGCGATCTCTTTGTTAATAATTTTTATTTCCTAACAAAACTTGGTAATAAAGTAGCTCACTTGTGAAGCGTCCGTCAGCGTTCGGATGAAACGAAAAGGGGGTATATTACCAGGTTCAATACTAAAAAATTAGAAGTGGTAGACTACAATGAGAAAGTTTCCATTACAGTAATTATGAGTGGGTTATTTCCTAGAATATTGTATTGGGCATTATCCAAGGAGCCCCTAAACTACATGGCCGAGCTCTTGGCCAAAGCAAGAAATATCATGAAGTAATGGCTGTAAAAGAGTTCAACCATAAAAAACTTGAAGAAGTTAACAACTCAGGGAGAAGGAAAAATCCCAAAGAGGGCCCCAAGATGAAGAGTGATAGGAAACCATACCAGAAGTTTGATGAGTATACTCCCTTGACAATGGGAGTACACCACATCCTTAATGAGACCTGAGGAAATAGTGAATTAAAGTGGATGAAGAAGTTAAAAACATCTGTTGGAAGAAGAGATAAGAATAAATTTTGCAAGTTCCACAAAGACCACGGGTATGAGACCAAAAATTGCCTAGCTTTGAAGGATAATATTGAAGCTCTCATCAAAAGAGGGAAGCTAAATAAATACGTGGAGAAAAATAACAAACCAACACCAGCTCGTGAAAGCCAATGAGAAGATAAATGTCACCTTATGCAGGAAAGAAGTATAAAAAAGCTGAAGAGAATAATGATGAGGATGATCCAGAACTCATTGCAAGGCCCAAGCAACTTATAGAACAGTTGAATATGATTTCTCTGTCATGTAGTTACACAACAAGATGGGATGTTGGTGGAGGTCATGGACTAGCTGAAAGAAAGTCATACCTCAATGAATCAAGAGATTGTGCTGACAACAAAGACGTCAACATGGCTACAACAGTTGATATCCGACCTCATAAGGTTGCCAAAGAACGACTTGTGATTGATTTTTCCATAGATGACCTCTGAGGGTTGTTATATCCTTATGACAACCCACTGGTAATGACCATGATGGTCCACAAAAGGAGTTTGAAGAGAATTCTAATAGACAACGGGAGTTCGTCACATGTTGTTATATGAATGTTTTAAGAGGCTGAAGATTTTTGAAAGAAAATTGGAAACTTACTATCACCCACTGATTGAATACTCAAGCGAAATACCCACTGGGCACAATTGAGCTAGAAGTTATTATTGGAACTTGGCCGACCTACAGAATTGAGATGATGAGATTATTCATCCTTGATAAGAATATCTCATCAGCATATAATATTATTTTTAGAAGAGTGGGTGCCAAGAAACTTGAAGTTATATCCTCACTTGTTCATTAATGCCTAAGGTTCTCCACTAATTTTGGTGTGGAAGTGGTAAAGGGAAACCATGTAAAATCATGCAAATGCTAATACACTTCGACCAATGAGGGAAAAAAGGAAGAAATTATCTCAAACTTATTATATTGAGACATTAGGTCCTCGAGATGAAGATAAGTTGATAACTAGAGAAGCAACTGAGAAAACATAACTAGTAATCTTGGACGATGAGCATTCTAAAAGGTCAACCCATATCAGGTCGTCCCTGGATCCCATCCTTAAAAATAACTGTCTGACTTCTTACGTGCTAGGGAAAGAATTTTTTCTTGGAGCCATGAAGACATGCCTGGAATTGATCCCACCATTATTAGTCATGAGCTTAACATAATCAAGGAAGTAGAACCAGTAAAGAAGAAATGAAGGATATTATCTGAAGAGAAGAACATTGCAATTCCGGAAGAAGTGCTAAGCTGAAGAAAATTGACTTAATTGAAGATGTGTTATATCCCAATTGTCTAGTAAATATGGTAATAGTACCCAAGAAAAATGACAAATAGTAGATGTGCGTGAACTTCATAGACTTGAATAAGGCATATCCTAAAGATTATTATCCTTTGAGTTGAATTGATAAACTAGTGGATTCAACGGATGGACATGAACTACTGAGATTCATGGATGCTTATTCTGGTTATAACCAAATTAAGATGATGCCAGAAGACATAGAGAAAACCTCCTTCATCATAAGATGAGGTACTTTTTGTTATAAAGTTATGCCTTTTGGACTAAAAAATGGATGTGCCACCTATGAAAGGTTGGTGAACAAAGTGTTTGAAAAGAAAATAGGGAAGAATATGAAAGTTTACGTGGATGACATGCTGACCAAAAGCGTGAAGGTAGATGACCGTATCAAAGACCTTATCCAGACCTTCGATAAACTAGAGAAATATTAGATGAAGCTAAATCCAACCAAATGTATGTTCAGAGTCAAAGCTGAAAAATTTATGGGTTTATTGTTAATCAAATTGTCATAAAGGCCAAACCTGACAAGATGTAGGCATTAATCAATAGGAAGCCTCCCAAGAACAAGAAGGAAATCCAAAGGGTAATAGGATGAGTGGTAGCTTTGAACAAATTTTCATCCAGAGCAACATATAAGTGCCTCCTATTCTTCAAGGTGATTAAAAATTCTTTTGATTAAATGAAGGAATGTCAAGATGCTTTTATGGAGATGAAAAGATACCTAGAATCATCCTCATTATTGTTAAGGCCAATCCTAGGAGAAAAACTGTACTTGTATTTGGCGGTGTCAGAGTCAGCCGTTAGCTCGGCTCTGATCAGAAGTTATGAAACTAGTATACTATATAAGCAAAACTTTTGCTAGTGCAGAAGTGAGATATTATAAAATGAAAAAATTAGCTTTATCTCTTTAGTGGCATCAAGGAAGATAAATCAGTATTTCCAAGCCCACTCTATAGTAGTCTACATTAATCTTCCATTTCGACAACCCATCCACAAACTTGAGAAGTATGGCAGATTGATGGCATGGGAAATAAAGCTGGGTGAATATGATATCACATATGAGCCAAGGACTGTAATAAAAGGCCAAATGGTAGAAGATTGCATTACAAAATTCACCTATAAAGAAAAAAGACGAGTCAAGAAAGCTATTATAGTTCCGATCGAACAGAACCAAAGATAGAACAAGCAACATACTGCACTTCCAATTGACCAGATCCAAAGATCAACTGAGTCCTCAAGCGAACAAAATAATATTATCTGTAGGGAGGAGTTATGGTTCCTTAGTATAAGGAGACTTTAAACATGAGCTGCCAGTCGTCATGTGTAAGTGGTAGTGGAGATGGGTTGATAGTCAAAACACCTGATTGAGCTGACTTAGAATATGCTCTCCGTTTCAAATTTGAAGCATCAAACAATGAAGTAGAATACGAGGATTTCATTTCTGAATTGGAGTTAACTGTACCACTTGGAGTCGAGCCAAAAATGGCTCACAGTGACTCACAACTAGTATTAAACCAGGTGCTAGGAGAGTATGAAATAAGAGAAGAGAACGTGATAAAACATATTGTAAGAATGAAATTGCTTCTACCAAAGCTAAAAGTACTCCATATGATCAGAATCCCCAGAATTGAAGATACCCCAACAGACACATTAACTTATCCCGTTTTCGCCACTAAGGTTGATCTGAGGAGAACTAACTATGTGCCCCTTATGGATGGAACCAATTAGAAGATACTCGGAGGAAGGTATTCTGTCGATCGATTGGAAGGAAGAAAGAAGGCTTCGATACTAAGGGGCCAAGTTTGTTATGGAAAAGGGAATGCTATACAAAAGAGATTTACCTTCTTAATGATGAGATATATTCACCCGATCAAAGTACTAAACTTGGTCAAAGAAATACACGAAAGATCGCGTGGTGCCCATGTAGCACATCGGACACTCGCAAAAATAATAGAATTCCAATGATATTATTGGACAGCTATGAGGAAAGACTGTGAAGAATATACATAGAAGTGCGATGAGTGACAAAGATTTAGAGTAATACACAAGAGACTAGGATCCGATCTGGTACCGATCACATCTCCTTGGACTTTTTACCATTTGGGGCATGGATATAATCATCCCACTAGCATAGACCAAAGGAAAGTTTAAGTATTTAGTGGTAATTACTTTACAAAGTGGGTGGAGGCTGAACCACTCATAGAGATGACCTATGCTAAGGTCTTCCATTTTTTATGGAAAAATGTGATATGCAGATACGGGATCCCACATGCTTTCATTGCCGATCACGACACCCAATTTGACAACGATGAGTTTCAAAACTTTTGTTATACGTCCAAGATTAGAAATCTCCATTCATCACCAGATCATCCATAATGCAGTGGGAAGACAGAGGTCACGAACATAACATTGCTGGAAGGAATGAAGAAAAGATTGAATTTTTCCAAAGGGAATTGGATAAATGAATTGTAAAGTGTGTTGTGGGCCTATAAGACCACACCCCCTATATGTTATATTTTAGTAGTGAAGTCATGGTCCTAGTTGAGGTCCTCCTACCAAGCCGCAGGGTCCTCAACATTGATTATTTAAGAGTTATTTTACAAGAAGATTGGATCTAGACTTCATATATGAAGTCAGGGAAGCAGCAACATTCAGGGTCGTACAACAAAATTCTATAAAAATGATTCAATCCAAATACACTCAAGGAACGTGACCATATCTTGAATAAGGTTACACAAAAATCTAACAAGTTGGAATCAAATTATCATGGTCCCTACCACATGGCTGAAGTCCTACGGCTTGGTAGTTATCGAATTGAAACTCTAGAAGGTGAGATGTTCTAAAAACCTTAGAACTCTGAGCACCTCAAGAGGTATTATCATTAAAGAAATCTTTTCGTTATTAAAAAAGATGAATACAATCAGGAGTTACAATGCTTGAACGAATATAAGTAATTAAATACGAATACTGATTACCCCAATTATAGTTTTATGATTATCAAATTATTTTTGGCATTCATTAAAAGTTCATTTTAACAAATGAACAAGAGGCTTCAGTCAAAGATATCTCAAGGTACAAATAAATTCACGTCTTTGATTGTACCAGAATCTTAGGTCAAGTTATCCCAACACTACCCAATTAACCAAACACACATCTTTGACTGCACCAAAATCTCTGGTCAGGTCGGCCTAAGCTGTCCCAATTGACCAAACACACATCTCTGACTGCACCAAAATCTTAGGCCACGTCGGCTCAAGCCAACCTAATTGACCAAATGTAAGTCTTTGACTGCACACAACCTTTGAAAGAGGGTGCGATGACAAGATCCGTCCATATACCTTTCCTAACTTTACAACTAAAATAGTTTGTCACTAGGGAACTAGTAAGTCCAGGTTGTGACGATAAGATCAGTCAATAGTGTAAAAAAGTCTAAGAAATATTGGCAAGACCCAAAATAAAACTTTGATTAAACTACAAAATTGACTAGATCCAATTGCAAAAATCCATGATAAAAAATTCTTGGAAAAGAAAATATAGTACATGGTGAACAATATGAACTACTTTTATTATTCCCATTCACGGGTTCATACATGAATAATGTTTGGGAAAAAAACTACAAAAAGGTAAATAGTAGCAAGCTAAGTAACATCATCTTTAGGATCCAACTTTAAGTTTTTAGCAATAGGAAGCTTCTCCTCAATGACCTCTTCTTCAATGACCTGGAGCTCATCCCCAGATGATGACACAACTTCATCTTTTTTGTCATACTCCTTTTCTTCATCCATATCTTTTTCTTCATTATCATCAACCTCCTAAGACATGATGATCTGAGCAATATCATGATAGTGTTTAGCTACCCTCTTTTTCCATTCATCATAGCCCTTGACGAAGGCCATAGTGGTGTAAATCATATATTATTTAGAAGATTTGAAGTCCTTTATAACCTCTTCTCCATCCATGGAATAAGTAACCAAGGCCTCAGAAAGTTGAAAATTTAAACCATCAAGATTGTCTTTGGAAGTCTGATGGTCCTGTTGCAGAAGCTTGATATCTTCCTCAACTTTACTAAGGTCTTTAGCCTTAGTCACAATTTGGTCATCAAACTCATGAATATTGCTATAAGATTTAGAGATATTGGCCCTAAGAACTTTGATTTTCTCTTCAAGATCCTCTTTTGCATTCCTCAATTTATCACAAGAATTCAAGGCAGATTGAGCCTTCTCCCTCAAAAATGTGGTGACCATGTTACCCTGCATAAGAAAAAATGGAACAAATTAGCTCAAGGAAAATACATCAACTTGAATAAGAATAATGTAACATGACATGATTCAACATACTACTAACGCCTTATTGGAACCAAAGTTCCAAAGATTATCCACATCGAAATTGCTCATGAACTAAAAGTCAGGGGTATAGCCCACATAGCTCTGGAATTCATGAGTATTAGCAAAATTTAGGAGAATGGAAGTTTTATCTGCAAGGTTTTTATCCTTGTTCATTAAAGTGTCAAGATCGTAGGGCTTAACATAACCATAGGGAGATAAAGATCCCCCCCCATGTATAGTCCCTGAGCAGGTTAGCCATCAATAGAAATCCTCTCCTTGGCATTAAACTTGGGCAATTTGGGATTCTTGGTGGATGGATCATCCAAAAGACTCTTTTTATTGCTCTGCCTCTACTCAAACACCTTGCTCTTACCTTTTTCAGAGATTTTCTTCTTCTTAGCTTCCTCAGTAGCCAATTTATCTGCCTCAACATTTGTAAGAAGAGTTATGTCATCGTTTTCCTTCTTAGTACGAGCTTCCTTCTTAGACTTTTTGTCACCTGCTTCATAGGAAACATTAGCAGGAGACATAATAAAGGGCCTTGAATTTGCAGTTAAATATGTTTGAAATCCAAGGAAACAAATTAGTTAATAGGCAGTTTTATATGAACTATAAAAACACAGAGAAAGGAAGGATGACCTAAGACTTGTAAAAATGTCTCAACTTCTTCGACCCACTGATCGGCCTCTTCATAATCTCCTTCAACTTGAATGACATCCACCTCATTTTCCTCGTCTTCCTCAGAACTTTCCTCATATATGACGTATGTATGACGTATGGACCACCTACGTACCTTTAAGGATTTTAAAATTTTTCATGAGTTTCATTCTGGAAAGAAAAGATTTTTATGAGAGGAGAAAGTCCCACGTAGTTCTGGGTAGGGGAAATGAAGATTTTTTTACAATAGAAGGGGGATAAGAAGAGTCGTAGTGCGCCTAGATTTTGAACTAAGGGTAAAATTTTTTAAGACAGTCCTGGTTGACTGAACATGCCATCTCTTCTCCATTGAGGTCTGTGAGCATAGCGGAACCTCTTGAGAGAATTTTCTTCATGGTGTAGGGGCCACTCCAATTCGACTTGTATTTCCCTCTGGGGTACCAGACGAGTTTTATGATTTCTTTAAGGGAAAGGTCTTCTTCCTGGACACCATGTTTCTTGACTTTTTGATTGAATGATCACGCTTTTCGATGATGGTACCCCTATATATGATATAGAGCCTTCAGTCTTTTTTTGTCTAAGAACGATAATTCATCAAAGCGACTCTGAAGCCATTCTGCTTCATCAACTTTACTTTCGAGTACGACACGAAGGGAAGGTATTTCTAGCTCAATGAGTAGGACTGCTTCCATGATATACACTAGAGAATAAGGTGTTTCCCCAGTAGGTGTTCTGATTGAAGTGCATAAGCCTCAGAGTTCATAAAGGATTCGGTCGACCCAATTTCTGCAACTCTTAGTCATCTTGTTGATTATGGTTTTGAGGCTTTTATTGGCATCTTCGATGGAACCATTAGTTTGGGGTCGATCGGATAAGATTTGTGTATCTAAATATCATACTCATCGACTAGTTCTATGACCTCATCTTCGAAATGGAGCCTATTATCTGACACTAACTCATGGTGGACTCTGTATCGGCAGATAATGTTCTTTCTGATAGACTTGGCCACTTTCTTGGCATTCACCACCCCGTATGACTCGACTTTGATCCATTTGGTGAAGTAATCAATGGAAATGAATTTGTGACTGTTTGAAGCTTTGGGAGTAATTTTCCCTATGATGTCAATGCCCCAGGTGGAGAAGGTCTAACGAAAGGTCATATTATATAGTTCTTGAGGAGACAAGTGTTGGAGATTGTCAAACTGTTGGCATTTGAGGAATCTTTACACATAGGCCGTTCAGTCTTGAATCATAGTGGTCTAATAGTATATCCTTGACTAATGATCTTTTTGGCAAGTATGTGACCGTTCATGTGGGGCTCGCATCTCCCACTGTGGATCATTTGAATCATTTTTATAACATCAACCCTTGTAATTCAGTGCAAATATGTTCCATCAAAGTTTATTTTGAATAACGCTTTGTCGTAGATGATATACTGGGCAACCTATATGCGAAGGGTCGCACGATCTTTCTTATCTGCATCTTGAGGATACCTACCATATTTGAGGGGGTGCCAAGTATCATAGTATCATAATTCGTCCATATCAGAATCTTCTTCGAAAATGAGTTCAATGTGGTACCAGTAGGTAGGCTTGGCTTGTTTCTGAACCAGCAAAGGGGATATTTTTATTCCTTTGGGCATGTCGACTATGGAGGCCAGGGTAGCGAGGGGATCAGCTAGACTGTTCTTTATACGAGGCAAGTAGTGGAAGGTGACATATTTAAACGGGGAGGCAAGTTCTTCTAGGTGGGCATGGAAGGTTAGGAGCTTCTCATCTTTGATATTCCGTTTTCTGAGGATATGGCCGGCGATGAGGGAAGAGTCTCCATAGATGTCTAAGTGATAGATTCCTTTCTTAAGGGCGATCTTGAGGCCTATAGTGCATGCCTCATACTTAGTCATGTTGTCGGTATAAGGTAAGTCTAGTTTGATGGTAATGGGGCTGTGAGAGTTATCAAGGACCATTAGGAGTATCCCAATGCCATATCCTTTTCTTGTTGGTAGCTACATCAAAGAACATTTTCCATCGGAGGTACTCCTGAGAGGTGTAGGTAGTTGGAGATGGATCTCCCTTTCATATATTTCCGCGTGAAGTACACAATATCTAATTTGGCTATCAACATCAACCATAGGTCCATTCGGCTGGACAGAGCGAGATTTTTTAGCACGTATTTGATGGAATCCATATAGGATACTAGTTTGATGGGGAAGGCAAGCATGTAATGCCATAACTTCTGCGTGACCCCGACCAGGGCAACACATGCTTTCTCTAAAGTAGTGTAGTTGAATTCATAACTGACCAATTTCCAGGTGGCATAATAAGTGGCTTTTTCCTTACAGGATTCTTCAATATAATGGGCTAGCGAATCCCCTACTATAGTATCTGTGACGGTCAAGTACAGAAGGATAGGGAGACCTGGATGCAAAGGTATAAGCATCGTAGGTCGGGTGAGGTATCACTTAATTGGGTCAAAGGTTTCTTGGCAGGCCTCATTCCAGACTTTGTTTCAAGCCTTCTGGAGAAGTTTGAAAATGGGTTCACAGATAAAAGTCAACTGGCTAATGAATCGACTGATGTACTATAGTTTACCCAGGAATCCTCGGACTTCCTTCTCCATCTGTGGCTTGGCATCTCAAGTATGGCTTTAAGTTTGGCTGGGTCTTCTTCGATTACCTTCTCACTGACCATGAATCCTAAGAGTTTTCCTTTCTAATGCCCGCATCTAGTATTGTTGTAGTCGCTCGAAATTTTTTTGGAATACAAGAATATGACCTTATCGAGTCTTAAACTTGATGAGTATATTGTCTATATAGACTTTGTCCTCCTTGTGAATAAGGTCGTGCATGATGGCTGTAGCAACCCTTTAGTAGGTAACCCTAACATTCTTAATTCCAAATGTAATGACAGTATAGAAGAAGGTTTCCCATGGGGTGATGATGGTGGTTTTCTCTTGATGGTCAGGGTGAATCTTGATCTGGTTGTATTCGGTGAATCCATTAACAAATTACTTTAGGGCGTGGCTAGACGTTTTGTCCATAATAATGTCGATATTGGGTAATAGTCCATTAGGGATTATTTATTCAAACCTCGATAGTCGATGCATATGCAGAGTTTTACTCCTGACTTTTTCATAGGGACAATATTGGCGAGCCATGTAGGATATTCGACTATGCGAATGAAACCCACATTCAATTTCTTGAACAGTCTCTCTTTGAGTTTGAGAGACCATTTGGTACGGAGTTTTCTTAGCTTTTGTTTAACTAATTTGCATTATGGGAATGTTGGGATCTCGTGCTACGCTATTTCTGGGTCAATATCGAGCATGTCATCATAGGACCATGCAAAGACATCCATGAATTCTTTCAACAACTCTTCATCATTAATTTCAGGCTGATGGATACTAGAGTCGAGATTAATAACAACAGTCTCATCATCATTAATTTGAACGCGGTTATGTTATTTTTATTCTCCTTATTAAGATCAGTTTTAAATTTGTTCATTTGCAAAATCATCATCATCAAGATTTTGATTAGAATGAAGACAATTGATTTAAGGTGCAACAAGATACTCGAAATCTTCATTTATTTTATATTCGAGAAAACAACAATAAGACCTTCATTAAAAGTGGTCTCAGTTACATTGATATCAAAAAAAGGAATGACAATATTAGGTGAAGAGATATGTATAGGGTAGACAAAAGCGTTAAGTTGAATCTGAGCGGTTTGGATTGGCACGACATTCCAGTTAAGGAGAGGCATGTCAACAAATCTAATTTAAGTAGATGGGTCCGATGACATGGCATCTGAGTGGATCAAGTAGAGACTCAGCCCCAGTGTCTATAGGTTGAATGAGTCCTCATAATCACTTTCCTGATAATCCTCGATAGCTGTCACGACTTTCTCGGTGAGAGGTTGAACTTCATGTTGGAAGTATGTAGCCCAAGAATTGCTGACTTGAAAGAAGATTTACAGCCCCGATTTTATCTTCTTATAGACATGGTCATACCATGATATAGGAAGCCACAGAAAGGGAAGTCTTCACCTTCCTTGATAAACCTTTCATTAAAAGAGTCTCTTATAACATTCCTTTCGTCTTCTAAACTTCTTTTCGGTTGTGGTCACCAGAGTGCTTTGAGTTCTTTTGGTGAGGACTGGTAACCCAGGCTATATGGGGGAAGGCCTCCTTTAGGTATATGGGTTAAAGTATCCTTCACGGATGTTACCTTAGCCTCATTCCGGGCTTGAAGTTCATGTTCTTAAACATATGATTCACATTGACATTGCTATGAGGGTTATGTTTCGGATAAACTAGATATTTAAAATTATATCCTATTGGAAGGAAGAGTGGGTCAACTATGAAGCCATAGAGGATCATGTCATTCACCCCATGGTGGATTTTAAATACTAGGTTGCTAGTATGTCTGCACTGTCATCATCCCAAGAGATGGTGATAACCTAGCCTTTGGCGAAGAATTTCAATTTTTAATGAAGAGAAGAAGATACCTCTCGGATACTGTGGAACCATGGACATCCAAGGAGTAGATTGAAATATGAAGGTATGTCAATGACTTAGAACTTGGTGACAGGATTAATAGGGCTAACCCTTACTGTGAGTTTTATGGACCCATTACCTCTCGACAGGTGTTGTAGTAACGATGCAAGGAGATGGAAGTGGGAGTGAGGTCACTGACTTTCAATCCTAAGAAACTGAAGTTTTTGAGAGGACAAACGTTGAAGGCATATCCGTTATCAACAAGTGAGAGTGGGACTGTCTTTCCCAATACTTTAACAGAGATGTTGAGTGCATAATTATGGTGAGGGTTGATCTTTAGTATATCTGCTTCGAAAAAGGAGAGGAGTCTGGAAGAGGTCAGGGACCCAATCATGTTTACGGATTCTTTGGGAGTTGTAAAAGGAGGGACTGTAGGCCCGGTGAGGAGTTTTATCGGAGCATTCCAGCGCAGTTGGGAGGACATGAAAATCCCCCATAGGGTGATGTTGGCTTGGGTTTTCTTGAGCTGGTCAAGGACTTTACTTTCTTCGATGGTCATTTCTGGCATGGGAAGTTCTTCGGCAACTGCCTTTCCTTTACCTGTCTCATTCACATGAGGAACCAGATCTTTGTAGTGTCTCCCTAACCTGGTTATGTGATTTATTGAGGTGGGGAAGAACCGTGTCTTCATCTATTTCTGGTTGAAGGGTCACCTTATTGATTTCCCCTAACAAATCTTTGAAGGATATCATTCTGCACATACTGGATACTAGATTGGTTTCTTCCCGATTGGGTTCATCATCTTAACTGTCAAAGCATCCCCTCATCCAGTGACGACTATATCCTCTTGCCAATAGAAATCAATACATTAAAGAAACTTAACGGCTTCATCGTATAAATCTTCCAACTCAGTGGGGAGGTGCAGGAGTGAAGGGACTAACCATCCTTGAAGCTTCAAAGTGGTGAGTATCTCATCAATGATAAAAATTTCACTCGTCTGTCGAAATGCATCGATCATTATCTGTATCACATCATCGAGACTTAATTCTACAATAGGTACCACCCATTCATCTGACTCCCAAGCTCATTTTCATGCTTCTATGAACAAGCCACTGAATTTACGGCAATCAATAGTCATCTTGGGGGAAAATTTTAGCCCAAACTCGAAGAGTTGATTTAATACCACTGGTAACTCCATGTCCTTCCCTTCAGACTAGGTACTAACGATAACGCAAGCCCTTGTAAGGAATGATAAAGCTTGGTTGGTGAAGTAGGTAGGGTGTAGGAGAAAATATTAGCAAACTTTGAGAAGTCTGGGTGAAATTACATGTACACGGGTGCTTTTTTAGGAATTATTTGAGGAAATGGATCAAATTCAAGGTCACTCTCTCAAAAGATGGCATTTGTAAGGGTTAGAAGTGGTTTATGAGTGGTGTTGGGTTTAGGATTGGCTGGTGGGGAAATAATACCCTAGTCAATTAAACCTTGGATCATATTTCAAAGGTTGAAGCATTGATCAATAGCATGACCAGTAGACTGGTGGAAATCACAGCTGGCATCAGATTTGAAGTTTTTAAGGAATGGATTTGGTAATGAACGGGGGTTCAAGGGTTTGATAAGGTTTCGGTTCAATAGGTCCTGGTAGACTTTGGATAAGGGAGCATGGAGTTCAGTATACTCTTTCTTGGTAGGGTTTGTGCAACTTTCCAATGCCCAAGAGGTAGTAGGTTAGGAAATGTTGTTGATGGTTGAGACTGTATCATTAGTGGGCTTCTCATACTTCCAGGGAGTGAACTATCCGATCACTTTCTTTGGCTCAGATTCGACTTTGGTAATTCCTTCCTCAATTTCTACACCAACCTCTTGAAGGGCTCGATAGTGTGGGTAGTACTGTCCTCCTATGGATGCTCAAATGTGAGACAAAAGGTTCTTTGTCACTATACTGACTTGTTCTTCCTCAAAATGACTATTAGTCATGAAAACAACTTTTTATCTCCACCTTCCTATGAAGCTACTGAATGTTTCCTCAGGGTTCTACTTAAGAATCTCTAGATCTCAATGCGTAACCTCTAGCTCCTCATTGTGCTTCTATTGAGACATGAATTCCAGGGCGACATCCTCCTAACTACGAATTCTATATTCTTCAAGGGACATAAACTAATGGAAAGAGCTCTCTTTCAAGGTCTGTTGGAATTTCTAGGCTATTATCTCTTCAGAGGAATCAATGAGGTTCATGGCTCGGTGATAGCTTCGAAGGTGATAATTGGGTGTTTGCTTTCCCCGAACTTCTCGATATCTGGCATGTTGAACTTCTCTAGAAGTCTGGCTTTGGGATAGGGAGACAAATGTGTGTAGTCTATGTAGTTCCTAGATATCTTGACTTGGTCAATAATAACAACTTTAGGTCTTCCTTGACCTTATTTAGTTCCTCATCCTCCGGATCTATGGGTATTGGCAGGTTAAACCCTAGTTAGGTAAGTTTCGAAATAGGTAGTTGAGCTGGAGGCAGGCAATTAATAGGTGGGGCATAGAGAGCATGCTGATACTCTTTTGGGACCCAAATAGGCTCAGTAGCGGGGGGTCCCATAGCACTAGGAAAGAGAACCTTGGGTTCTTTGTGAATTTGGGTCCGGTGATGCTGTATCTCATGGACCTCGATTTGAAAGTTATCTATCTTGGCACTGAGTTGGGATAGGTCGGACATCAGATCGGGTTGCACATTCGGCGCTTATTCGGTGTTCTACATGAAGAGCTTGTAAAGGTAAATCATTTATTTATTTGAAGTCGCAGAAGAACCGACAGAACTTCAAGTGGTTTGACAGAAGACCAAAGGCAATAGGAAGCTAGGCCAAAATTGGGTATACAAGTGACTTGAAAGGGAAAATAGTTTGAATTTATTTTTGAAAGAATAAAGGAGAAAATTTTAGGTATTTCAAAGGAAGGAAAAAAGTGTTTTGGTATTTTTGAAAAGAGAAGGAAAAAATGTAAGGATGAAGGAGAATGAATCTCAACATGATTGTTACTAATGTTATTATTAGGTTCTCACTTGTATTAGGTTTTACTAAATGCAAAAAAAATGTTAAACATGACCCGAGCCTTGGAAAATAGGGTTTGAAAATATATAAGACACGATTGGACTTGTTTCCAGGCTTATGGGCGGGGTCCTTTTTTGAAAAAAGGCGAAATACAATAAAAATTCGGGCGATATGCATATCCAAAATTTCGAAAGATTTTCTCATGGTAATAAAGAAACTAAATATGAGTGACCTAGGTTTGACACCTATATGAGGTTTATCCAATTGTTGGGTTAGTGTAAGGGTTTCCCCCTTTGGCATGACTTCCATGAAATACCTCTTGCCTATAAGGGCAATCATTTACCAGTACGTGTGAACAAGCCATTTAATATACATGAGTGTAGGTAAATTTCCTAACTATATACCTCATAGGTACAATACATATGAGAGAAAATTTGATATACTCGATATACGTGAGCGTGTTCCCTACTATATACCTCCTGTCGTGAGTTTGATCAAGCGGTACGATGCAAGGGGAACCATCCGATATACATCGAAGGTACGAGGCTAATGAAAGGTGAGATTCATATCTCTTAGGCTAACTGCGACCTGTAGGACCAATGCCCATTACAAAGGGAACCCCTAGTACGTGACAAAATTTTGGTAAATGTAGTCATGATCTTGGTGATATAGTTCGTAAAAATGCACGAGTCTTAATTAACATATTATGTAAAGAGTACTTTTTATCATTTTTTATTGGCATGATGAGTAAAGGGAATACTACACTAATGTGGAGCATATACAAATAAATCTAGCATGCAAACTATACTACACATAGATATATGAGAGTGAGTACATGACATGGGAATATATACAAATGAGTGTGTGTGGTAGTGAGACTATATATGGATTAACTACTAGTTATGTGTGATATATGTAAGTGAGAATATATACAAGTATAGGAAGTGTGGTTGTGTGCTAGTGAACCCTAAGCATGGATATTCTAAGTGGTGTATGAAGCATGTGAGTGTAAAGTGAAGCTAAGTACAAGTGCAAGTGTGTGAAGAGTATAAGTGAGTGACAAGTGATACATACATTAGAGAGATATACAAAAAGGTAAATAGGGGAGAAAAGGGAACATACATGTAGCACGTATGCATACATAAAAAAATAACGCCCATGCAAAAATAGAGTATAGTCCTCTTAAAAAATACCCAGTAGAGTCTCTACTGTGGCCATCGCAAGGGTCTCTTTAGGGGTCCGGGGGAAATGCATCTCCCGAGGTGGATCCCTCCATATTTATCCTTTTTTTGGTATGCGCACAGAATTACGTCCTTTATCGGGGCACTTGGTCGTCATCGATGTGGATTATTATCTAGAGATTGAGTTTCCAAGCTATTTTGCACAAAACAAGCAAAAGAAATGTTGCTGTTTCGAGAGAATGACATCAAAGAAAATACTGATGCTTGCGAAATCAAGTAGATTGGGGGTTCGGGGACTAAGTTACTGAATCAGAAGGTGTTAGGCACCCATCCCGCCCTTTCGGTATCTCATGGACATGTGTTAATATTCTCCTGTAAAACTCCGTGATGTGTGTGACTATGTGCATAATATCAATGGAGGACGGAATTGCTCGAGTCGCGTCATGGATAAAGGCGGAGCGAGGTCATTATTAGGAGTGTTACCAATATACTAATTCAAAGTATGATGTAAGTGTGTGTCTATTCACAAGTCATACTGGTGGAACGATTGTGTATTTTAGATAAGACACATGCAAACAAGCATATATTATGAATATATGGTAAGAACAAAGTAGCAAATGTATGTGAGAGGACTCGAGTCTAGGGATTTACCCAAGACGCCTATGAAGCCAGGGGCATCAAAGTTCACGTAGTTCGAAAATAATACGAGGTGGGATTTAACCCATAAATCTAATCGGGGACTTTATTATACGCGTGTGTGTAGAAAAAGGTGTTTCAGTGTGAGAAAATGTGGTGAGAAATCTCCATTTGGAATTTACAAGTGAACACTCTTTTTCTTATTTTTGGTTTTTTTTAGGAAACTAAAGTATGTGAGAATACAGACAATAAGAAGTTTGAAATTAAGGTATGTGATGTAATAAAGAAAACTAGTGAAAAGGAAGTAACTAATGCAAAAATAAGATAATTTAAAGGCAAAAGGGAAGAATTAGACCTCCTTGTGAAGACTTGAAGTGGATCTTGATCATAGATGCGCTGATATCAAGGTGAGGTGATGGTGGTTTGAGGAGGTGGGAGGGAATTTACTCAAAAGAGTATGAAAATGATGGATGGAATGTAGGAAATGGGCTTTTAAGGAAAGAATAGCTCTGAATTCGAGTTAATTCTCCCTGAATTGCTGAGAGGGATGTTCAGGGGTGCTTTTCAAAGTGAGGTCATGACCTTTATTTATAAGGCCAATGGGGTGTCGATCGACATGGTCCTAGACTTGCCTATCAGCATAGAACCCTAGACACACTGTCGATAGGCAGGGTTTTGGAGTTGACATTCGGTAGTCTAAGGAAGATTTTTTGAAAAAATGACCATAAAATGTGAACTGTAAGTCAGGATCGCGCCCAGGGCGGATCTTTGGAAAGGGTGTTGATCCCTATAAGAATCCATTAAGACAATCCCAAGTTCGAGAGTTGACCAAAGTTAAATGGGGATTGGAAGCGCCCATTGGTCACTAGATAGGAGGTTCCTGGAGGAAAACGGATCATTCGTATGAATCGTAAGGCCAATTTGTGCACGAGATAAACCATTGGAAAGGGTAATAGGTTCCCTTTGAGGTTTCATTCAACTTATTTCGGTTCGGAGAGTTGACCATGGTCAAACGGGGCCTGAAAACTCTCAGTGATCCTTTCGTCCGTACCGTAAGGCTAATTCATGCACGGAACGGATCGTTGGAAAGGGTATTCAGAGCCATTTGAAGATTCATTTAGCTTCACTCAAGATGAAGATTTGACAGGATTTAAACGGAGCTCGGTAGCACCTGGTGGCCTCCAGCTCAATTTTCGAGGATCGTTCATCCAAATCGTAAGCCCAATTTATGCATGGGGCGGACCATTGGAAAGGATATTAAGAGCCCTTCAAAGATTCATTGAGCTTTTTCTCGAGCAATAAAGTTAATCAGAGTCAAAATGGGTCCCGAGATTTCCCGGTGGCCTCCATATAAGTTTCAATAGTAAATAGGCCGTTTATCCATACCATAAGGCCGATTCACACAAGGAGCAGATCGTTGGAAAGTGGATTCAATGCCCTTCAAAGATTCATTGAGCTTTCGCTCAGATGGAAAGGTTGATCGGAGTCAAAATGGGACCTGGGAGCACCCGATGGCCTCTAGATCAGTACTCAGAGTATGACCTAGGGTTTGTGGTGATGAGTGAGTGCTAGGGACCTAAATATGTGCTTTTGGGGGGGGGGGGGGGTCCTAGGATGGGGTGTCTAGAGCTCCAATTGAGACATAGGTGGGTAAAGTCATTTGTGATGAAATAAAGTGTGCGCTACTCAAAGGTGTGGTATAGATAGGTAGAGTTAGCAACACAATATCTTGGAACTTTGAAAGTTTCATAGTGAAGGTTTAAATATGGTCTCTTGTGAGTGTCGAAAGGGAAGAAAGGCTGATCTGGTTTAGAACAAGTGTAGGCCCCCGTAGGGTGACTTGTAAATGTGGGCTATGTCAGTTGCGTTTGATACTCAAGTAGAAATCGGGGAAGACTGTAGTATGGTCATAACCAATGCCCATTTTGTCAAGGGTTTGTTGAATATGATCTTCTCACGAAGCTTGAAAAGGGTTAATTGGTAATGAACCACTATAAATAATAGTGGGTTGCTGGACAAAGTCATTGGACACAATACCCATATTGTAGTTGGGTTTGTAATCATTAACTTCTGCCACAGAGTCTTAATAAACCCCAACATGCATGGCATCATCAGGATCTTCTCTATCTCCAAGGTGAATAGTTGGTCTACCACTAGTATGAGACCAAATTCTACCTAAAGATGGTGGAGCAGGTACATCGTAATACAAAGTCAGATCACACTCAGTAACATTAACTTCACCTAGGATGTTCTAAACACCAATTAGATACCATTCATCATCATAAAACTACTCCAAGGAGGCAGCAATAGATGCCCATGGAACTACACTATCCTTTTCTAGGTTTGAAGATGATCTAGGCACAAAATTGCTCTTGTAATGGCCATTGCTATGTTCTTTGAAATCCATTTGACGCGACTCAAAAAGTGTTTGTGAATTACGGCTCAAGTGTAAGCCGGTCACATAAGTAATAATCCGAGCAAGTCGGGTATCAAACTCAGGGACTAAGAAGAACTCTCAAGACGATGACTATGAAAGACAATTATACCTAACGATCGACTCAAAAAGAGAAAAGAAAAGTTGATGATTGTGGGAATAGTTAATCTACTTATAATTAATGCAAAGTAATTCCTAACTAACTACGCATGCAAGACTAAAGAATAAGTGTGTAACTTATGCAAGAATGATGGGATTGGAACACAGTACCCCGATCCTTAAGTAATTTCATCGGATACAAAACTTATCAAGAACTAAGTTTTTAATTGAAAATAAACCTTTAACTTATTTTAAGAATTACATATATGGGGGAATTAACCCACACGATATATAATCAAGATTAAAATTAAGGAGCGTGATAAGATTGTAAATACGCGCGTTGCATTCTTAAACACTCTAGTTACCTAGGGCAAACGGAGTTAAAAGTTGTAGGACGGTTATATTAACAAAATATCACGTTTTTAATTATTAATTGAATTCAAGAATATCTTTTATATCCATATAAAACCCTTTGGGTTGGGTTCATGCATCTCAAACCTTAATAACTTAGCCGAAAATGGCGACACTACTAATTAACGAGATTTCTACGTTGCATGTAATTATCATCATCATGGAATTATATCTAAGCATGCAAGAATTGATTATAAGGCATAAAATCTATCAAGAACACCAGGAAAATAAAAAATAATGAAGAATAACGGAAATGAGACAAACTATATTGAATAATTTCTTGAGAAGGATCCAAAATCATGCAAACTTGATGAAGAAATAATCTCCTAAGTTTCTTTGCTCTTTCTTTCTCTCAAAACTTAAGTCCCATCTACCTAACTAACCCTAGACTAACGTGTGTATCCCCTTATGCCATTTTTTACAAGTCTTTTAACAAAACAAAACTCTCAAAATTAAGTGGATAAGTGATAAAATTCGTTCCAGAGATCCGAGCCGATTCCCTTTGGAACCGAACCGGTTCAATCTTCAATAAATTATAATTTTTCCTCAAACTTTCTTCTCATCTTCAAATGTGCATAACTCTTCAACTGTAGCTCGGATTTGGATGCCGTTTCTTCCAGTGTGTTCTAGATATTAACCTCTTCAACTTATCTTTAGGCTCCTCATCCGAATTTTGTGAGAAAATTACTTTGATGCCCTTAGCTTTCCTTCTTTTCTTTTCGATTCTTATTCTAGTTTTTCTCTTGCTTTCACATGCATGAAATACCTGTAAAATATAAGAGAAATACATGAAACACGATGTAATCATTGAAAATGGTCAGTAGCAATAATATGAGATAAATTCACCTAAATTATATCGCACAGAGTGATGAAAGTGTCTACATTATAGGAATAAATATGAAGAATTTACGTCGAATCAAACCCCCTAATTTAGAACTTTGATCGTCCCGAGCAATGCTAAAGAATCATATTATTTTTGAAATACTTTAAAAAAATCTTATTGGGATATAGTACCCTTTTCGTGGGAAAGAGGTTGCATTTAGCGCATGCAACAAGTTGTTAAACCCCAAGGTTACCCTAGTAGGACGAGTGGTGTCTCGAGAGGGTCTGCAGTGAATTTACCCATATAAATCATTTTTTAACTCAAGAAAAATAACAAAATAATTAAAAACCGTTAAATTTAAATTCCTAAAAAATAATCACTTTAAATTTTTATTCAATGACCATAATTCATAGTGTGCATGCGCGAAGCCAAAAATCAAAGCGCTAATATCCATCGGTCGATCATTACGTTACTTTTCCAAAAATTCGCTTTAATTCAAATTCTCACGGGATACTCTCACAAACAAATCTCTCGGAATGCGGCTATTTTCTCTTGGTGTGCATGAAAATAAGAGTAAATGTAATGGACTTGAGTTCATGCACATAAGTAGAAAGATATAATTTATATGAGTGATAAGATCTCATTAATGACTTATGTTATTGGAAAATGGGAAACATTATCTTTTATTCACACCAATTAACCTTTCTCGCTATCTTTTCTTGTTTTAGCTCTCCACACGGTAATTAATTTCATTTTTCGGACTCAGTTATGATTTTTTTAGTATAAGGTGTATTGGGTAAAAAATTTCTTTGCTTATGATGTTCGTTGACACTTTTTCGGGCATTTCATCTTTTTCTATTTTTTTTTGAAATTTTTGTTGAGCATTTTCCTTTTTTTTTCTTGCCCCTTTCTATTACACCATTTAGACTTACCTGATGAAGTTTTTATTTTCACAATTGGGTTTTTCGGGTTGACAAATGATGGGGGACAACTTTATTGGGATCAAATTGGGCTTGTAAAAAGGGAATTTTTTCACAACCTTTTATGGCTAATAGTTTTGGGTGAAAAATGAGGGCCTAACTTCATTTATCCGAATTACTCATTATTTTACCATATGGGTCTCGAGATTAACTTTAATTTAGAGATATTTTTTGCGCATTTTTAAGACGACATCTCGCTCGTTTTCCATAACCGATCAAAACAAAAATTTAGAGATCTTCAACGACTTATTTAAACGCTGAATTGAACGTTGAGTTAACTACTAACTCGGATTAATTTAAATACTCGTAAAAAATGATGGTCTGGAAATCTCATCGGGTTAAAAATTTTCATACTTATTTGTTAAGTCGTCAATATTTTGCTCAATTTCCATCTTTGGTCAATTTCGGCTCAGTGCTTTTGATTTTTACAATTGAGACTTAAATAGGAAGTTAGTGATATTTTTGAAGAATTAAAATTAATTTTTTTATTTATTTTTAAGAAAAATATTTTTGACTTTTTTGGATTTTTTTTTTAAATTTCTAATTTTTATGAACTTTTTGACAATTTTCAAATTTTTTGGCATTTTGAAAATTTGTGAAGTTTTTAAAAGATGCACTTGTCACCCCCCCCCCCCCCCCTCCAACTTTGACTTTTGCAATGTCCTCAAGCAAAATGACTAAATTCTAAATAAGAAAAGCAGAGTGCGAAAATAAAACGAACAAGTATTAAAATGCAATATGATACTATATAACACCAACACACGACTCAAAAATACAACCAAAAAATCTCCCCATACGCATCGACCGGGGGGGAGGAGCTCTCTCTCAAAACTACTCAACCCTATGTATGGGGGTCGATAAACTCATCTCCACCTTCCCCCGCATCATAAGTCAAAAGTCAGAGCAATTGGGAATCGACCCAATAGAAAGAATGGCCACCTCGAGACAGATGATGAATGAGGTGAGAGAAATCATCAAGGTGCTCAATCACTTCATAGGATATTTGTTTCGACTTGGAGATAATATCATACCAAAATGTCTAATGACATGATAAGCCTAGTTTTTTTTAAACTCGATAATGCATGGATCAGGCTCTAAATCCAACGAAACACTAGTCATCTCCTCGATCGCATTCGAGAACTCAACTGGTATGGGTGGATGGTCACAAGAAGGAATTGATCTATTCTATTTTTCCAGTCGCTCTCCTCTAAGTGACAAAAAGAGTCCGATAATGATTAGACTTTAACATTGAGGTTCTCATCCACCGGCCCAAATTCTTTCTCAAAAGTTTTTAGGCTCATATCTCCTAACTCTCTCTCTTGCTCAATCTTTGAATCCTCTTTCTCGCTCTCGTCTAAGTGTTCTCTCCCGTTCTCATCTATGTGCTCTCCCTCGCACTCGTCACTTGCTCTCCCCCGCTCTCGTCTACGTGTTCTCTCTCACTCTCAATAGCCATAACTAAACATGCCTCAAATGGATCCTCAAAATTATCACCCTCAAGTTGTTCATGTACTACCTCCTGAATACGATCCGATTAATGTAAATCGTCCTCTTCACCCACTTTTTTGGTGATTTTGAATATATTTGTTTCGAGTTTCATGTTCCTGAACGTGATTTGAATTTTCTCATTACGCGTGTTAATCAACGCGATAGCCGTGGATAGGAAGGGGCGACCAAGAATAACGGGAAGATGAGGACTCAATGGGGGAGGAGGGCTCTGTGTCCCAAATGACAAAATCTACTGAGAAGTAGAAAGTTCGACTTGGACGATCATGTCCTTAACTACCATGAGATATCCTCAAGGAACGATCCGCAAGTTGAAGAGTAATTTTGGTGGGCTTAAGATCTCCTAAATCAAGCTTCGTATATGGAATAGGGTAAGATATTGACACTCCCCCCTAATCTAATAAAGCTATCTCAATTTTATTATCTCCAATAATACACGGAATGGTGGGGGCTTTAGGATATTTAAACTTCTGTGGGAGGCCGCTCGAAAGTACCCAATTCACATTTGTGCTAAGAGAACTTTTTTCTTGACCTTTAATTTACGTTTCACCATAAGCAAGTAATTGAGAAACTTTGCGTACGCGAGAATTTACTTGATAGCCTCAAGAAAAAGGTAAATTAAGCTTCACATGCTTTAGCACATCCATAATGTCATCATGGGGGTTTGGTATAGTGCGGCTATATGGGTTTTTACTACCACCCCAGGCTTAACTGTATCTTCTTTTTCGGTCTCTTCTAAAAGGGCATCTTCGGACTTTTTCATGCTGGAGGAAACCTCCTTATCTTTTTGTACATCGTAAGGAGGAGGTGATAAGTCCACAACTCTTCCACTACGTAGAGTGGTTACTTTGCTACATTGCTATTGATATATATTGGGATTAGAGCTAACATAGTTTTAGCCTTGGGCGGGAAACTTGTCCTTCTCTTGGATACTTAAGGAAGATTGCAATTGAGAAAGTGATGCCTTTAAGTCTGTAAGAGGGTAGTCCCCTTGTAGCCTGGGAGTATGGTAATACTAGTTAAGGTGTAACCCCTATAAGTATGGTGATAGATGATAATCCATAAACTCTTCAATGGACACAAATAAACACCCAATATTGTATTTGATCAATACACAGATTAGACTAACAATACACTCGTGTATAACCCAAACAACAATAAAGGAAACTCAAAAACAACTTAGTCAGGGGGAGAGATGAGTAAGCACCCTAGATACACCTTAGCAGTAAGCTAAACACACCAACTAGTCCTCAAAGATCACTAGTCAGCTATTAAAAGCTTTGTAATAAATGACAATTGCGGGTGAGTAAAAGATTTGGTTTGCCATAACTTTTCTCTGATATCTTTTCTCTCTAATACTCTCTAGAAAGAACTCTAAAAAAAACATCCCTCCCCTCAGAAGTGGTTGAGACCCATAAATATCCCCCCAAACCTCTCCCGAGGTGCCTCAGTCTTTCACAGTTGTGGAAGAAATTCCTCATACTTTATGTCACAAACATTAAATTCCTGATGGACTAGTCAGCTCCACGTCATAAAAATTAAATTCCAAAACATGCCTTTTGTCTAGCCACTGTGTGTCAGGGGGCTGTCATCACAGAAGTGGCTCACCAACTAGCTGACAGTCCCAAATACCACGGTGGTTTACTCAAGTGAAGATTTGACGTTGCTTAGATGGCTAGTGACATAACCTAAAGTAGATGTGACATTAAGTAGAGGGATGTTTGGTTCACAACTCAACACACGATGGAACTCAAGGCTACTCTACCCAAGATTCTGTGATCAAAGGTCTTTCAGTGTTTTACCAAGTGTATCTAAGATGGTCAGGACAAGCCCCAACGCTGTCTCACTTCTTAATCATCCAAACCAAGTCCCTTTGAAGTTCTCTACGGTGAGGTATCCTGATAGAGCATGAAAGCTCTCCCAGGCCTGGTCTCTCGCGAGTACCGTTTGACCTCACACTGAATAGCGTTATAAACGTTACATCATTATAATAATTATCGCTTGTAGATAATATAAAATAAGATACAACATGACTAAGTAAGAAAACAAACCTAAAGGATGAGCCCTCTCGGCCAGTTACTTAGCTGGAAGATCTCCCTAGGCTGCCACGCTGAGCTGCCTCACTTGTGCTGCCACGCCTAACTCCCGCGCTTCAGTTTCCACACTGGGATCCCTCGCTTGAGCTGTCTCACTGGATTATTCCCTGAGTCTTTTATATTAGTAGGGTTATTATCAATAATCTCAAGATTATCTTCAAGCCCCCCTATAAAGTCGACTAAATTTTGGGCATTTTGGTCATTGATCGTTGACTGAGTTTGCATAAATTGGGCAAGAGTGTCCTCGAGAATCTTCCACTGTTGGACCAAAAATGGCACGGGAGGAGGAACTTGCAATGATGTTGTTGATAATAAGGTAGGAGTGGTGGAGCTTGTTGGGAAACGTGTGGATTCAGGTTCATCGCCACATTCGATTGGCCATAACTTAAATCTGAATGGTTTTTCCATGAGGAATTAAAAGAATTCCTGTGAGGGGCATCAAAATTACCTTATGAGATCCCACCACCTTGACTTGTTCTCGGATCATGACTTTATAGGCGAGTGTCGTTAGGCATTACTCAATTGAATGTCCCACCTCACAAATAGCGCACACGTCATCTCTAATTGCTCGAGTGGAGCCAAATATGCCCCTCCCTTAGTTTCGACCACGTCTTCTAATCGTTTGGCTAGTTGATTAATTTGAAGTTTTAATTCTGCTTCCTTGTCCAATTGATAAAGACCAAATGCTAAAGGTGTAGTGGACGTGTGTCTAGCTTTGGGTTGGGTATTTGGATTCGATGTGTTCCACGCTTGAGTAGTCTCAACAACATACTTAAAGTGGGCCTCTATATCGCTTGCATCTAACCCTAAAAACTCTCCTGAGCACATAGTTTCAACGAGTTATTTGGAACTTAAGCTTTACTCATGATGGAAGTAGGAGATGAATCTTCACTTCTCAAAATCGTGGTGTGGGCACATGTTGATTAACTCATTAGACCTCTCCCACAATTTTCGTTATATCTCCTCCCAGATAGGCTTTTTTCTTTATTCGCCACCTGTCATGGCTTCTTCAAGTGTTCCTAACTTGCCTGTAACCAGTGATCCACCTACAATAACCCTTGCCCCTGCTGCTACCTCCACCCTAGATGCCACTGCCCTGGTGGCAATGCGCTAAGAGAAACTTCATTTCTACCTTTGCTCCCTATTTTTGATGAGGAAGATGATTTTCAGGGCGCCCTCAAAACTTGCACTCTAAGTGCCAAGTGTTACCCTTTGCTTTTGGGTGACAAAGACCAAGATTCCACAATTTGGGGTTATTTTCCTCTAGAGGGGAATATGAGGCTCCGTCTTGACAGAGGTGACTTCCCTTAGTCCCATATTGATTTCAAAGGACCTGGTGGTTCCCCCTCCCACTTTGCTTCTTGGAACTCGTTCATGCAGACCATTTACTCTAACGCTCTTTACAAGGTTGGGCTCCATCGAGCTGCCTAGTTTGGGGAGTTTACCCTCTCACAACACAACGTTGCTCTTCAAATCTTGGTCTCTCACTGGAACATTACAACTCACACATTTGTTATTTCATGGGGAGAGTTCACCGTTATGCTTGAGGACGTTTGTGAACTCCTTGAGCTTGAGCCCATAGGGATTTCAGCTTATCACGGCGAGGATTTGGATGCCGAAGAGACAAAGGACCGAGTAGACTTGGACCAGATTTGCTTTGTAGGAGGTGTATGAAAACACACTATAAGGTTGACTTAATTGAGTCTGTGCTATATAGGAGTTCCAACTAGTTTGGATATCGAGACAAAATAGGATTAGATTTTTTTGAGTTACTCTCTAAAAAAGCAATCCAAGCTTCATTAAAGGAATTCGAGTCCGAGAACTCTAATGCTCCAATGTTCTACAAAAAGGGAAGTATTAAACACATGAACCACATTAGGACACACACTGCATGAATATGTTATTATGTGTGCACAATTTATTTGATGGATTAGCCTCTTCAAAATTTTTTTTAAAAATTCATTTAAACATTTTTTAATCATTCTAAATGATTTTTCTTTTAATTAAAATATGATTTTTAAAATGTTTGGGGTTAAAACTACAATTAATTTTTTTTTTGGAGTAAAAAATTGCTTGGGTATTATATTAATCCACATAAACTTTTGGGATGCATATTGAATTCTCAAAATCTTAATTCGCGTTTTGCTTATTTAGTCTTGGACGAAAACTGCATTTGTGTTTCTTTACAAATCCAAGCCATGATGTTAGAATCATGATCCTTCATTCTAAAATCTATCAACGGCCATAACTGGAACACCATCAATCCGTGTGCTCTAATTCCATCCAACCGACATCGTGGTACCCAACCGACCTTTATCCAACCCTTAGCTTATCAGTTCGATCAACAAAATTTCCTATCATCCATTAGATGCAGTGTAAAACTCATCCCGACCATCGGTTTGAAACTGAACTTCGTTACTCTGTATATAAATCTATATTCATAGGTCCCGTTTGGTTGTCCCAAAATTGTAAATTGGATCATTCATAAATTGATCCATTTACAAATTGACCCCTTAATTGTGTTTGGTTTCATTAATGAAATGATTCATTAATTGATCCATTTTAGCTCATGTGCAAATTCTGAAATTTGATCATTTCACAAAAAACGTGAAATGAATCCATTTGGAATATGAGTCACATAAAGTGTATGTCCCCTCTCCCTCTCCCTCTCCCTCTCCCCCTCTCTCTTGATTTGTTTTTATCTTTTTTTTATAGAACCTAAACATCAATTTCAAATTACCAAACATTGTGTAAAATTAGATTTAACTCATTTCAAATTCACTCATTTACAATTCACTAATTCGCAATGAACTAATTTACATAATCAAATAATTTGCGCAACCAAACTGGGCCATAAGGTTTCATTTTTTTTTATTATGTGAATAGAAAAGGGCAACGACCGATTATAACAATAGAGAGAGAGAGAGAGAAGTGTCACCTTCTCCAAGAGAGATTAGATAGAGAGGTCAGCGAGTTTTTCAGCAATCAGAGAGAGAGAGAAAAGAACTTATCTCCAAGAGAGAAACCGAGAGCTATGAGAGACCCCAAATTTCAAACCATACACTTTATTTTATTCTCCAAACAAAATACAGTAGCAACCTTGTTTGTTTAAAACAATAAACCCATATTTAAGAGTTAAAATGTTTGAGGTTTATGTGAATTAGGGTATTGATGGTTTGATTCAAGATTGAAGACGTTTTCAATTATATCTCTCTCTAAGAACCATATTTTTCATATAGAATAATTTTTAGGTTTTTTATATCTGTTTGATTGGATCTTGTTGTTGATATTTTTTTTATCCAATTTTGTGATATCAAATACATTTTGAGAAATAAGACTTCTGGTTGTGTATATACTCAGATCTGAAAAATGTTTTTGGTTTCAAAATACAATTTCACATTTAGTGAAATAAGATTGAACATAAATAATTTTTGAATCAAATATTGATTTAAAAAGAAGTTATTTCAGATCTGAAATTTGTTGAAGTCTATTATTCAAAATAGACTTGAAATTACTTGCATATCATATAGAATGGTTTGTAATTCATAAGAATTTATTGTATAATTGATTGAGAGATGTGAGATGAATTTCTGCATTTAGATTACTTAACAACCACTTTCACTCTCTCACGAACATTTAGATATTGTGGTTCTTGGTGAGATAAATTTTTTATTGAGCTGCTATAATAAAGTGGACAAGGAAAAAGTAAGGAAGTTGCGGGAGGAAGAGTATATCAAGTCGGAAGCCTTTGAGAGTGGAGTAACTCGTGTAGGTAATTTTTTGAACTTTGATTTAGGATCTTATATTGCATGCTTAGTGCTGTAACTTGTGCCTTGTGGTTTTAGTGGATTTTTGTTTTGCTCCATCGAGGCGGCCGTAGATGTTTCCCTTATTTCAGGGTTTTACCACGTTAAAAAATCATGTGTCAAATTTGCTTGAATGTTCTTAATTGCTTTTGTGAACAATATCTCATTTAAGACTTAATTGTACATTTTAGTTTTAAAAATCTAAGGTAATCAAACTAATAAATCTAGAGGACATATTCCGAAACGTTTAACCCATCTTGTGTTGTATTTTGAAAAGAGTTTTGTTCAAAGAGTTTGTTTTCGGAGTTTACTTAATGTATAACATTTTGTTATTAACTTAGTAAGCAGTTTTTCAAGTGGTCTCAGAGCGGGTTTATCAAAAGTTATTTTGATCCTGAAACTCCAAAAATTGCTTTCAAAATATATTTCTAAATATGGATGAAAGATTTGAGAAGTTAGGTAACCTTTCTCTACCACCTCTCTATGATGGAAACAACTTTTCTAACTAGGAAGTACGAATGGTTGCTTTCATTCAAGGAACTCTTGGTGATGATGTTTGGGATATGATTCAAAATGGTTATTAATATCCAACTATGTCTTTATCTGATACTGATACCACAAGGGTTAAGAAACTTCTTAATGAATTTACTACGGCAGAGAAAAAGAAGTCTCTTGATAATAATAAGGGCAAGAGTGCTATCTTTATATGAATCAACGAGCATGAGTTTAAAAGAATATCTATCTGCTTTACCTCTAAAGAGGCCTGGGACACTCTAATCTTCACACATGAGGGTGATGAACGTGTTAAGGACGAAAAAACACAAATGCTTGTCCAGCAGTATAATACACTGATTATGGATGACAATGAATCCTTTGAAAGTTTCTACATTAGGTTAACCGATATTTTCATAAATTACATGCCAATGGTATAGCCTATAGTAGAAAATAAATCGTTTAAAAAATTCTTAGGTCATTACCTATCTAAGTTTGATAATAAGAGATATGCCATAGAAGAAATGGACGACCCAAATCTGACTCCCGAATTACTAAGTAGCAAATTAAGAACTGTTGAGATGGAGTTAGAGTTTAAAAAACAAATGACTACCCAAAACAAGAGACTCACTGGATCTAATATTGTGTTTTCAACATAATTGACTTCACCTAAAGTCAGTCCCTTAGACTTTGACCTTGACCTAAATGATGACTGTGATTTGGTTAATCTTGATAACTAAATTGCTTTAATGAGCAAACAATTTAAGAAGATAATCAAATTCAGGAACTCAGTGGTAGCCAAACATAGCAAACCAGGTTATCAAGGCCCTCAAAATTCCAGATCTCATGAAAGACATAACAACAAAAGGACCTATGAAAATAATAGACCTAAGATAGACATAAAAGATGTCAAATGTTATAGATGTGGAAAAATGGGACATTTTGCTAATAAATGCCCAGACATACTTAACGTCAATACTAGGGCTAATATATGTAAGACATGGGATGACTCTAGTGATTCTGATGAAGATGAAACTGAGTCAACCCATAATTTTGAGTCCTGTATGTCATTCTTTGCTAAGATCATATACCATGATGATAATGAATGTTTGACTACTCATGATTCTATTGTACCTATTATTTCTTCTGCTGAAGAGAATGTTGTGACTGTTGATGATGAAAACAACACTGATAGTGATAGCTTAAGGGCATGTCAAACTGAAAACATTATCGATAAACCTGAAGTGTGTGTGAGTTCCACATATGAAATAAGCGCTATAGGATACACTACACACACTACATTTAGTGAGTCTGATGACGATCTTCCAGATCTTCAAGAGCTATACACGAAAATGCTTAAGAAAGTGCCCGTCTTGATAAAATGGTTAAGCTACTGAATGAGCGTATTGATTTACTTAAGATATCAATTTTCTGAAAAATTAATTTTTGAAAACGAGTGTGTTCATAATGGAGAATTATATAATAAAATGCTAGTTTTTGACGGGATAAACTATGCATATTGGAAAGCCTGCATGAGATCTGCATTAAAAGCCATTAATGAACGTGTCTGGATTTTGGTTGAAAGAGGGTGGATACCTCCCTCCGTCACTCTTGAAAACGTGACCAATTTAAGACCTGTCATTACATGGACTGAAGAAGAGTTAAAATGGTCGTCTTTTAATTCTAAGGGTTTAAGTGCTATTTCTTGGTCTGTCACTCCTAATGAGTTCAAACGCATAATGGCGTGCACCACGTCAAAAGAGGCATGGGATGTTTTGCAACTTACCCATGAAGGAACCAATGCTATGAAAGATTCGAAACTGCAAAATTTAACAACTCAATTTGAAAAAATCACCATGCTTGAAACTGAATGTTTTGATGAATTTTATGCTAGACTGTCTGATATTGTTAATACTAGCTTCAATCTTGGTGAACACATTCCTAATGCTAGAGTTGTTAAAAAGATTCTTAGATCACTGCCTAAGCATTTTATCCCTAAAGTCACTGTGTTAAATTCGATGGGTAATTGAAATACGCTTAAATTGGAAGAACTTGTAGGAGACTTGCAAACGTATGAAATTGATATGTTTCCTAAATCTGTCAAGTCTAAAGATAAGGGAATTGCACTTAATGCCCAGGAAAGAAAGAGTGAGGGGTCAATAAGAAAAAGGGGAGAGTCATCTAGAAAAAGAGAGACAGATATGTCATATTCTGAGTGTGATTTTGACTAGATGATTTGGCCCTTTTTGTTAAAAATTTCAAGGGAATTCTCAAATTCAAGAAAAATGGTAATTTTAAAGATAAAAAGAAGTTTGAGAAAAATAAATTTGAAAAGAAAAATGAAAAATATTTTAAAGATCCTCCTAAGAAGGAAAGTGAGAGATGCTTTGAGAGCGACGGTAGGGGTCATAGAGCCTTTGAGTGTGCCACACGTCTGAACAGAGAAAAGGGCAAAGCTGTCCTTAATGCTACCCTTAGCAATGAAAGTGAGGTCGAGTCGGTGGACTCGGGAGATGAGTAACCGCATGAGTGTAACTTCACTGCATTCATGGCTAGTCATGTGAGTACTTCCAGTGCTCCTCACGACGATGAGGATGCTGATTCACAAAGACACCTCGACAGTGAGAGTGATGTGAGTGAGGGGGAGGATGACACAAGTGAGAGAGAGAGTGATCTTCAACGCGCCTACGCCGAGATTTATTCTGAGTCATTTAAAACTAAAAAGCATAACAAAGCGTTAGTTATTAGGATCACCCCTTTATAGGAAGATTCAAGAAAAGCAAGAGAGAGAGAGTCGTCCACCGTCAATACCTTAAGAGAGAGAGAGTCTGCCTGTGTTGAGAAAGAGAGTTTGTTTAGAGAGAGAGAATTATTTTGAGAAACAGAGAGGGGAAATGACTAAACAAGTGGATAGTCTTACGAGTGAGCTCCATTCCTCCGTGGAGACTCGAAAGAAAATTGAAGCCCTTGTAGCCCGGCTTACTCATGATCTGGAGACAGCACGGGAAGTTAAGGTACAAATCGAGGACAGATCTGGGAAGATGGGAAAGATTCTCCTCGGCCCCTCTTTAAGTTTTGGTGATAGGCAGGGAATAGGTTATGATGGTGCTTCCACGTCCCAAATTGCACCTGGACCAGTTCCTGAGTTTACTACGACTCCTTATGGCCATCGTCAAAAACCTCGAAGGAGAGTTCGACCAAGAAAAGAAAACCAAGGTCCGCCTTTGACTGTATTCTTTTGTACATATTGCAAAAGAAAAGGCCACCTCAGGGAGTTTTGTTATAATATGGGTCAGACACGACGTACTACTGCTCCATCACAGCATACTGATGATTTTACCAGTCTGAGAGAGCGAGTTAGCTTCCATATCACAGAGTTTGATGGAGGAATTTTTTCGGATGTCTTTACCAACAGTGAATGCTTCTCACATTCCGGCTAAAACCAACAACAATAAAGGTAAACAAAAGTCACAATTTCTTGGGTACCTAAGAAAGATAAAAAAGCCTTTGTTGTTCATGTCGCTCTCAAAGCACATAATATCTCACAGTGGTATTTTGATAGTGGGTGCTCCAGACATATGCCATGTGATGCCTCATTTTTTACATCTCTTGAGGATTATCAGGATGGCAGAGTCACCTTTGGAGATGGGAGCAAGTCTAGCATTGTAGGACATGGTACTGTAGAGTTACCAGGATTTCCTAAGCTAGAGAATGTGTTGTACATCAAAGGTTTGAAAGCAAACCTTCTCAGCATTAGCCAGCTGCGCGATGCTGACTTTACTGTAAAGTTTGACCTGGACGCTTATAAGGTCTATAATCAAGCCGGTAAACTTTTAGTGCGAGGGGTGAGGACAAAGGATAATTGCTATGGGACTGAGCCCACATCCTCACTTGTCTGCAACAGCACCACGATCACTCCCATGGATCTGTGGCACCAACGTCTAGGTCACGTAAACGTTAAAGATCTAACTCGTTTAGCTAAAAAGGACCTAGTACGTGGCTTACAATCACTTGGAAGGCCAACTTTGATGGTTTGTGGACCCTATCAGTTGGGAAAACAAATTCGTATCCCCCATAGGAAGTTTCATTCCATTACCACCTCTCGTGTACTTGAGCTTATTCACATGTATCTTATGGGTCCTACTCGTACTGAGAGTTTGGGTGGTAAGAGGTATATCCTCGTGATGGTGGATGATTTCTCCAGATAGTTAATTATAGGTTTTCTGAGGGAGAAATCCAATATTGTGGAATTTTTAATGACCAAGTGCCGTATTTTACAAAATCAACACGGAGTCACTATTAATAGGATCCATAGTGACAACAGCACATAATTTAAGGAAGCAAAGGTAGATCTTTACTGTGATAGTCTTGGGATCAAACATGAGTTTTCGGCTATGAAGACTCCTCAGCAAAATGGGATTGTTGAAAGAAAGAATAGGACGATCCAAGAAATGGCTAGATCTATATGCTTCTAGGTCATAAGGTTTCTAGGAGATTTTGGGCAGAGGTAGTGTCTACTGCATGCCACACGGTGAATAAGGTTTATCTGCGTCCACACACACTTAAGACGCCTTATGAATTGTGGACTGGCAAGAAACCCAACCTTGCATATTTTCGTATTTTTGGGAGTAAATGCTACATCCTATAGGATAGAGAGCAATTAGGAAAGTTTGACTCCCAAAGCGACGAGGGAATACTGTTAGGATATTCATCGAATAGTAGAGCGTACCGAGTTTTTAACCTGAAGAGCTCTAAGGTTATGGAGTCAATAAACGTCACCGTATAAGATAACGAACCTTCGGCGTTTATTGATTCTAGCCTCCAGTGTGAGGATGAGGATGTGTCTGACAACCATTTACTTGTACCTCACCCATACTCTGTGGACCCTACTCCCGCGTTAGGGGACACGCCTTCTTGGGTTCGCAAGAGTCAAGACCCTTCTGCCATTATTAGTGATCCCACTCTAGGGGTTAAGACTCGTGGTCAGCTAGAGAACGTTGTTAGCCATTTTTACTACACGTCCAAAGTCGAGCCCAAGAATCATAAAGAAGCACTCAAGGATGAACACTGGATATCAGCTATGCAGGATGAGTTACTTCAGTTTAAAAAGAATAATGTCTTGGAACTTGTCCCCCGACCTAGTGAGACTAATGTGATAGGTACCAAATGGATTTTCAAGAATAAAATGGATGAAAATGGTACCATAATCAGAAACAAGGCTAGGTTGGTCTCTCAAGGCTACACACAGATTAAAAGGTGTAGGCTTTGGGGAGACATTTGCTCCTGTTGCGAGGCTTGAGTCCGTTCACTTACTACTCGCCATCGCATGTCATATGCGCTTTAAGTTATATCAGATGGATGTCAAGAGTGCCTTTCTAAATGGAATTATACAGGAGGAGGTTTACATGGAACAACCAAAAGGGTTTGAAGACCCTACTATCTGAGGAAAACCTTGTATGGTTTGAAGCAAGCACCACGTGCTTGGTACGAGAGGCTTACTTCCTATCTCTTAGCCCATGGCTTCAAGAGAGGGGGAGTTGATATGACGTTGTTCGTCAGGAGAGATGATGTTCTATTTTAATTTCCCAGGTCTATGTGGACGACATAGTCTTTGGATCCACGTGCTCCCAACATGCTCATCACTTTGAAGAGGAGATGAAAAGTGAGTTTATGATGAGCATGGTTGGTGAGCTTACTTTCTTCCTTGGTCTCCAGGTTCGTTAGCTAGAGGATGGGATGTTCATATCCCAATCTAAGTATGCTAGAGACCTAGTGAAGAAATTTGGGTTAGACTCCGCTAAACATGCACGTACACCTATGAGTACCACTACCAATCTTCGTAAGGACACTTCAGGCAAGGACGTAGAGAAAACCTTGTATCGGAGTATGATAGGTAGTCTCCTCTACTTGACTGCCAGTCGTCCCGACATAGCCTTTAGTGTTGGAGTCTGTGCGCGATATCAGGCATCCCCAAAAGAGTCACATTTACTTTCTCTAAAATGTATTATTAAATACGTGAGTGGGACTCTCTCATACGGCATTTGGTATTCCTTTGATACCGATGACCGTTTGTTCGCCTGTTCAGATGCCGATTGGGCCGGGGATGTAGATGGCTGTAGGAGCACTTCTGGTGGGTGTTTATATTTTGGTTCTGCTCTTGTCTCCTGGCTGAGCAAGAAGCAAAACTCCATCTCTTTGTCCACCACGGAGGTTGAGTACATCTCCGCCAGGAGTTGTTGCACGCAACTCTTGTGGATGAAGTAAATGTTGGAAGATTATGGGATTTCACAGGACATCATGACTGTTTCCTGTTATAACACGAGTGCAATACACATATCCCGTAATTCAGTCCAACATTCGTGCACAAAGCACATCAGGATACACGAGCACTTTATAAGTCAGTCAGTTGAGGAGAAAGTTTTATCCCTGAGTTTCGTACCCACCAACCGTCAGTTAGCCGATATTTTCACGAAACCTTTAGATGCCCTTAGATTTGAGAGTCTTAGGAAGTCTTTGGGGATTTGCACAGTTGACTGAGGGGTTGTCTATGTCTAGGATATGATGCTTTTTCATGTTCATATCATATGCTTCCTATTGCTAGTTTGTTTTATATGTATTATTGCTTTGTTGTACAACTATTTTTTTTTACTTTTTTTTAAAAAATCCAAAAAGATTTTCGTTTTTATAAAAAATTTCGAAAAGCACAAAAAGATTTTTGCATTTTTTTCACCTTTTATGGATGAGCATTTAAGATAGCCGAGTCACCACTTCATTCCATTTATCCATGTGACTGTTTGATAGAGATTTGAAACGCTACATCATTTCATCCATGTGCTTTACATTGTTTGGAGTCTTTGAGATGCGATTAGTGATATCTTCCTACATGTTTGACTCCTATCTCCTTTATTGCACACATGCACGGCTATATTTGATTATTGTACTTGTCTATCACATATTGGCTTGAGTGTTTCCATCTCAATTCTGTCTATACAACTAACAATATGCGATAAAACTTGATAAGATTGGAATTCATGTAAAAAACCGTTTTGGTGAGACTGAGTGTTTATTTAAAAACGGGGAAGGGATGCGAAAGGTTCATTTTGCCTTTGCGATTTTAAGCCACCGTTAAAAAGGACCTCAAAAATTGAGGAATTTTATTATCCGGGGTCCAAAGAGGTTAAAAGAGCCCGAAAAAAATGAAAGGCAATAAAAAGCAATATATGCCAAATATGGGCCATGAGGTTTCACCATCAATTCTCCACAGTTTGAGAATTTAGAATGTCTCTATTCAAAATATATATCTGAGGGAGTTTGGTTGGAGAATACAAATGGGTTTGCACTTCCTTGACAGTCCTAAAAAAGCATGAAATAGTTTTGGACGTTATTGGTGTGGAAATCACTTTGAGCTTTGATTTGTTGATTTGATTGAGTCAATGTCTCATATTTCCATTTTTTTTACACCAAAGGAAGATTTTGAGTTCATTCGTTAGGAGTATCCGATATTCATCGTGCACATATGTCATGTTTGTATGCATTGATTTTCCTATCGAATTTGATCACACCCATACATTTACGCTTTCATGGACTTGGTTGTTTAGTGTTCATTTATGGTGTGTTTCTGTGTTTTTGAATACCGTGACACCTTGATTTTACTTGTTTAATTCATTCTTCTTATCTGTCTATTTGGGGACATCATAAAAGGGGGAAAAAGAATTATCTTATTTTGGGGGAGTTTTGAGATTTGTCTTATGCTTATCTTATATTTGTATCTATGTTTATCTCTCATTTCAAACTCGATACGTCACTTGGAATTTCGCTTTATCTCATGTGTGTAGGTACAACATTGTTCATTATTGGATTGCACACCCTGATGAGAGAAGCGTTGAGATTACTGAAGATTTGAAGAACAAACGATGAAGTCTTATTCAATTGTATCTTTCCAGTTTTGGGTTCATGGAAGGGTAGATTTGCATAGGCAATTTGTTAGTTGATAATTCGGATTTTTTATATATGTACCCGCATAGACATAGGGGGAGATTTGTAAGGAAATTTTTTTCCATTATCAATTTGTATGTCGTAAGTCGTTACATTGTTAAAGAAATTCATCAACGGATCCGAATGTCAAAACATCTTATCCTTGGAATCATTTTTCTAACCGATCCGCCTCCGGATCGGTCCGCCTCAAGTCAGATCGATCCGCTATTGCCTCAAAACAGTATACCCCGGATCGATTGCAAATTGAAGAAGCCCATTTCCAAAAAGAACCGATCCGACCTCGTACCGGTCCGGATCAGAAGAGGACCGATCCCCCTGAGATAAAATCAATCAGATCGTTTTAAGATATTTTTGGCCCAAGTTTTTTTTTATAAACCAACTTCGGGGATTTGTTTGGTAAGACTTTCATAGATGATTTTCAGAGTCCTAAATACTCTAAGTATTCACCTTTGTGAATCCCAAGACTCATGTTTTGATTCACATAACTTTTCAAACCCTTGTGAATCTGTTTGCAACCCAAGAACACAATCGTGTGTCTGTTCACACCCTTGTGGAGAAGACCGTCCTTCTTTTTCATTGCAGCCCTCATGGAAAGGGAAAGTTCCAGTCGCCGACTACAGATCTGATGCCTGCGAGTAATTTTGTGTTAATGTATTTTCATTGTAATCCGTGTAATTTTATGTCACAAAATTATAGTGAAAAATAAATGGTTTTGCCCCTTTGGGGGGTTTTTCCTCACATATGTGTGTTTGAATGTTCTTGCATGTTTGATCATCTTATTCAATCACATATAGATGCATGTTTAGGACTTATTTGATAAAAACTGAGTTTAATTAAATAATATCCCTATTGGGACGCACGCGCACTCTTTCAATTTTTTTTCATTATTTTTCTTTTTAGGAGTTATTCCTTCCTCTCCCTCCTTAGATTGGTTGTTTAGGATTATTGAGGCCTTGTAATTCATTTGGGTGAATTTTGACACCGATTTATTTTTGTAATATTTATTCCAAAAAAAAGAAAGCGAAAAGGGAAATCGGACAAGGTAGAGAGAGGGCGTCCAAAGGCGAGGATTTTGAAGCCTCTCTACTTTGGGTCGGTAGGACTCCCGGGGACGACTGAAGTAGGCGTACTCCCCCCCAATCGACTCAACTCGATCTTCACCCCATGCGTGTAAAAACCGTGGGAGGTAAACTCTTTATCACTCGCGAATCTCCTACAAGCGAGTCAATTTTTGTGTGCTACTTGCTCCTATATGCTTTTTATTTCTATATCACACTTAAATTGGATGGTTTGATGAATAAATTTACCTAAGACTTATACCCGATCATTGCAACGAGTTAGGATTTCATCACCCACTCAATGACATCTCCCTTTGCTTGTTACCCGTGCTCTCACTTAAATTAAAATCAATCAACTAGCAAGCCAAGTAGGAACGGTGTTCATTAGGACCCTTTCGGAACGAGACCCTCGTAGGATACTCTAGTGAGTCCTTTCCACCACTGCAAATCTTCATTCAACTATCTTAAGACTTTTGCCTAGGGAAAATGGGTTTTAAGTGAGTTCGCCCAGTAAAACGGGTTTGTGCTTTCCCCAGCGTGGTACCGGATAGTTGTGTGTTGTAGTAGATAGTGTGGTGAGCCTTAACTAGTAAGCCTCTTGTCTCTCGGGAAGAAAGTAAGAGCACATTTTTACCGGCGAGGCCTAAGATTCTGTGATTTTCTCGCCCACAGACTAATTAAAATTGACTACCCTATCACTTCACTTGAAGATAATAATTTGGCTACATTCGGACTTGTTCCCTTTGTGTACGTGTCTCAATTGTTCCTTTAGGTAGTGCAATTTTTGCTCCAACTATCCGTTTTTCCACCGTTAGTCCATCACCCCTTTTTCCCTTTTTTTCTGCATTTTTTAACCAAAACCAAAACTACAAAAATATTTTCCTTTTTTCCGCCTCATTTTTTCTCCCCAAAAAAACTCCAAAAATATTTTTTATTTTTCCTTCCTTATTTTCCAAAAAATCCAAAAATATTTTGTTTTTTTTCAAACAACCCAAAATCCTAAAAATATTTTTTCCTTGCTTTTATGCCACATTGGCAACGCAATGATTATCGATTAACATGTTCCCCTAGTGCTCCATCTCTCAATTCCTTCTTAGGTGATCGTGTCCCTATCGTTGCCTTTCCTCCTCATTTTCCTGATCCTTGTTCTTTTTCATCGGAGATGCCTAGTTCTCCTCCTTCCTATGTTTTTGTTACCCCACCCATCATGGCCGACAAATGCCCTTTAAGGGACTACTTTTCCCTGATTACGGCCACTCCGCCTTCATGTATCGTCCTTCCGCCCACTCCGGCCATGCAATTTGAAATTCTCCCTGTGACTATTTCTATGTTGCCCAGTTTTCATGGCCTTGAACGCGAGTCTCCTTAGACTCACTTGCGGAAATTTCTCACTGTGTGCGCTACTTTTAAAAATCAAAACTTAGACGAAGAGAATGTTCGTCTTCGGTTGTTTCCCTTTTCTCTTCACAATAATGCATCCATGTGGATCCATTCCTTGCCCCCGGATTCTATTCAAACTTGGGAACAACTTGTTAAGAAGTTCATGTCTAAATTCTATCCCATAAGCAAAACAAATGAAATGCGCCAAGCAATTCAGGATTTTAGATAAAAGCCTACCGAACAGTTTTGTGAAGCATGGGGTCATTTTCAAGACTATATTAATAGTTGCCCACATCACGGTCTCGAGAAAAGTCACTTAGTCCATAGTTTTTACAATGGTCGTATCCCTTCTTCTCGCATCATGATTGAATCCATGCATAAAGGTAAGTTCATGCATTTGACTCCCACTGTCGCCTATAATTTTCTCCTTGAATTAGGCGATGACTCCCAAGATTGGGAGGATACCAATGCATTTTCAAGATTCGATCCTTCACGTATAGGGCACACTTTTGAGGTAAAAAATGATCCTCATTTTAAAACTTTGCAACACAGCTTACACTCTTCAACTAAAACCGTTGACGCTCTTAGTTGTACTATGCAACAAAATGTTACACTTTCTAAACAAACAATGACTATCAACGATTATAGTCCTTCATCTTGCAGTGTCTGATTAAGTCAAGATCATTTAGCTCATTTTTGCCCCCTCCTGCAAGATGATCCTGAACCCACCATGGCCCAAGCATGTGCCTTTGATACCACTAGGAAACTCGTTCCCCCATCGTTTACTTACAATCCTAACAATAGGAATCACCTGTATTTCTCTTATAAGTACGACCACAACTTCGCTGCTTCCCAACCACAAAAACATGTTGGTGGTCCCCCTGGGTTTACACATAACCCACAAAGGCAACCTCGCCCTCCCGTCCTGCATCAGTCTGCTTTTTACCATCCATCGCACTTTCCATCTTCATTTGTCCCCCACGGCGGACATTTAAACAATAACAATCAGCTTGTTCCTGTTCCCCCTCCTTCATATGAGTATTCACAACCTCTTAATTCTTAGTGCGAGTTGGTTCCCCAACCATCTTATGCCCATTCGCCCAATTCCTCCACCTCTTCTCTCGAGAATCTCCTCACTCAGTTTATGACCACTCAGACTCAAGCCCTCCAACGGATTGAGCGGCATTTCAACCAATTCGAGTCTGAGCGAGAGAAAGGTCATTTTCCCAGTCAACCCATTGCTAACCTAAGGGGAATGGCAAAGACTCGGCCTACGAGGTTGGTTCCACTTCAATCCACCCAATTACCAAGAGTATATGAAAGCGGTATCTACTCTTCGCTAGGGAAAACAAGTTGATAATGATGTTCCTGCTCCCACTGATGTCCCACACCCGACCATCCCACCTTTAGCGCCTCTCCCTAAGGTTACCCCACCATCTAAATACCCATCTCACACTGAGTCCAATCCTCCTGAGCCCACCTCTGTGTATGTGCCCAAATCACCCTTCCCTCATTGGTTGGCTCCCATTAAGAAAGCCCAGTAATTTGATGAGATCAAGAAAGTTTTTCAGAATGTTCACATTAACATTCCCTTCGTCACCGCGATTCAACAAGTCCCTTTGTATACTAAATTTTTGAAGGACTTGTGCACTGTTAAGCGTGGACCAATGTTCCGCGTGATGCTTTCCTCACTGAGCAAGCTACGTCCCTTCTCCATAATAACGGTGTTGTGAAGTATAAAGACCCTGGTCGTCCAACTGTCTCTTGTATGTTAGGCGATAAGTTCACTACTAGTGCTTTACTTGATCTTGGGGCAAGTGTTAATTTGTTACCTTACTCCCTATACCTTGAGTTAGGTTTACAAAACATGAAACCTTCATGAGTAACTCTTCAACTTGCTGATCGTTCCGTGAAAGTACCTAAAGGTATCGTTGAAGATGTTTTGGTGAAAGTTTCAGAATTTTACTATCCTGTGGATTTCATCATCTTAGACACTCCTGCGCCCGACCCAACCAATACTCCTATCATATTGGGTCGCCCCGTTATGGCCACTGTCAATGCCATCATCAATTGTCGTGATGGGTCCATGAATATCTCTTTTGGCAACATGACTGTAGAAGTTAATATATCCCACCTTATGCAAAAACCGGCTGATGTCAATTCTATTGATGAGGTATGTGTGATTGACTCCTTAGTTAATGAAATGTTGGACCAAACTTACCCTACCGATCCTCTCCAATAATGTTTGTCTCATTTTGGATCCGACTTTAACATTGATTACTCCATCTCTAAACTCAATGCCCTACTAGATTCCACTCCACTGATGGACACTTCCCCTTGGGATCCTCCCTTCGAGCCCCTCTATGATGATACTATTCACTCTCTGGATCACCTTGTTCCACCTTCTGAACTCCCAACCACATCAGCTTCCTCTACTTTATGCATCGAGAACTCTTTGGACTCTATTTCTGCGTCTGAGTCCGATGTCACTCCTGCGCCACCTACTAGTTTGGAGCTTAAGCCCTTACCTCTCGAGTTGAAATATACTTTCTTAGGCCCTAACAACCACCACCCTGTCATCATTGCTTCTGATTTGACCCCTGCGTAAGAAGAGCAATTAGTCCACACCCTTACTCAGCATAACACTGCTATAGGATGGACCATTTCAGACATTCAAGGTGTGAACCCTAATGTTTGTAGTCATCGCATTCATTTAGAGAACCACACCAAGATTTCTCGTGAACCCCAATGTCGACTCAACCCTACTATAAAAGACGTCGTGCACGCTGAGATTTTAAAATTGTTCGATGCTGGTATTATCTACACTATCTCTGACAGTCAGTGGGTCAGTCCTATTCATGTTGTACTAAAAAAGTCTGGTTTCACCGTCATAAAAAATAGTGACAATAAGCTTGTTCCCACCCGTATGCAAACATGCTATCGTATTTGTATTGACTATCAAAGCTAAATGTGGTTACTCACAAGGAACATTTTCCTCTTCCCTATATCGACCAAATGTTTGAACGTTTAGCTGGTCATGCGTATTACTGCTTCCTTGATGGTTATTCAGGATACAACCAAATTCCAATTGCCCCTGAATACCAAGAGAAAACTACCTTCACCTGTCTTTTTGGCACTTTTGCCTACTCTCACATGCCCGTTGACCTTTGCAATGCACCTGCGACTTTTCAACGGTGTATGATTAGAATTTTTAGCGACATGGTAGAACATTTTCTCGAAATATTTATGGATGATTTTTCTGTATTTGGTTCTTCCTTCAAGCAATGCCTTTCTCATCTCACTATGGTCCTCAAATGTTGTCAAGAAAAGAAATTGGTCCTCCATTGGGAAAAATATCATTTCATGGTAAAAAAGGGGATTGTTTTATGTCACGTAGTCTCTCGCGACGGTATTGAAGTAGATAAAGCAAAAGTTGACATAATCTCCTCGCTTCCCATTCCTAAGTTTGTTAAGGACATTCGCTCCTTCTTAGGACACGCGGGCTACTACTGTCGTTTCATCAAGGACTTTTCTAAAATCTCTCGACCTTTAACAACCCTTTTATCCAAAGATGTTCCCTTTTTCGTTGATGATGCATGTGTTGCTTTTTTTGAGCGCCTTAAAGCTGAGCTCACTTCTGCTCCTATCATTCAACCTCCTAATTGGTCTTTACCCTTTGAGCTCATGTGTGACGCATCTGATTTTTCTCTAGCTGCTGTACTTGGTTAGCGGGTTAACAAGCGCCATCACGTCATTTATTATGCTAGCAGAACCCCCCATAACGCTCAACTTCATTACACGACCACCGAAAAGGAGTTGGTAGCTGTCGTATTCGCACTCGATAAGTTTAGATCTTATTTCATCGGTTCACATATCATCGTTTACACTGACCATGCTGCCCTGAGGCACCTTCTAAATCTTGGGATGATCCCTTCCTTTTTAAGTATTGCTCTGATCAAGTCATTCGTCGCTGTGTTCCTGACCATGAACAGTCAAGTATACTGTCCTTTTGTCACGATGGTGCCTGTGGTGGCCATTTTAGCTCCAAGAAAACCGCCACAAAAATTTTGCAAAGTGGTTTCTACTAGCCCACTCTTTTTCGAGATGCCCACCACTACTGCCAGGCTTGTGCCAAATGCCAACAATCTATGTGTACCTCTCGTCGTCACACGATGCCCCTCACACCCATTCTCATCGTCGAAATCTTCGATGTATGGGGCATTGATTTCATGGGTCCTTTTCCCTCATCTCATGGCTTCCAATATATACTAGTTGCAGTTGATTATGTTTCCAAATGGATTGAAGCCATAGATTGTCGCACCAATGACCATCGCATCGCGGTCAAGTTTCTTAAGGATTTTGTCTTCACACGTTTTAAAACTCCCAAAGCTATCATTAGTGATGGGGGTAAACATTTCTGTAATCGAGTCTTTGATCATCTCGTCAAAAAGTATGGTTTTACCCACAAAGTTGGTCTCTCTTACCACCCTCAGACTAGTGGTCAAGTTGAAGTTTCTAACCACGAAATCAAGAAAATCTTAGAAAAAACAGTTAATCCTAATAGGAAAGACTGGTCCTTACGCATGAATGATGCCTTGTGGGCATACCGTACTGCTTTTAAGACTCTGATTGGTATGTCTCCTTATCGATTGGTCTTTGGTAAACCATGCCACTTACCTGTCAAGCTTGAACATCATGCTTATTGGGTTGTCAAAGCCCTTAATTTTGATATCGACGAGGATGGCATTCATCGAAAGCTCCAACTTAATGAATTAGAGGAGATACGGAATGATGCCTATGATTTGTACAAGAAGTACAAGGACAAAATGAAGTGAATCCATGACCAAAGCATCCTTCGTAAATAATTCCACCCTGGTCAGAAAGTGTTGTTATATAACTCTCGTCTTCATCTCTTTCCCGGGAAGTTAAAAACCCATTGGTCTGGACCCTTTATTATTGAATCTGTCACTCCTTATGGTTCCATCACAGTTCAAAATCCTAAGGATGGTAGCCTATTTCAGGCCAACGGTCAACGATTGAAGCCTTTCTTAGAGCTCGACCCATCTCACATTGAAGAAATTGACCTTATAGACCCCATTTATGAGGACTGACTGTTCAGTCTTGTTTGGGGGTGATACTTAACACCCCATTTTTCTACCGCCTTGTGCTTTTCATAGTTCCTATCCTTCGGGTGAGATTGGTTCGGTCTGGCTGAAGACGTTAAACTTAGCGCTACCGAGAGGCAGCCCGTTGTTCATTATTTCTGAGTATGAGTCTTACCCTGTTTGGGGGTGGTGTTTCACATGACCCAATGATTTTTACATGCCTTATAGACTTATCTGTCGTTTTGTATCGCATCTGTTCTTCAGGTTTCATCTATGCTCCAGAGTGCGATACATTTCACTAGTGGTTCATTATGGTAATATATTTCCTCCCTTGTGCTTTTTATTTTTTATATATGGTTTTAAACATCGAGGACGATGTTCTCTGTTGTTTGGGGGTGGGAAATTTATCAAAATCGTGCCTCTTTTGAAAAAAATTCAGAAACAATTGATTTAAACATTTTGTGCTGTTAAATTTAAACTTTTATGACATGAATTGTCTATCATCCCTCTTTCAGAAATCTCGAAATACCCATGCTCGACACTTAAATTAGGATTTTTACAAATAAATTAATTAATGCCTCTTAAAAGCGTACTTGCACTTCGAATTCCTAAACTCGACAATTTGCACCATCACGTTTACAATCAAAAGTTTAAGAGTAAATATATTCTCAAGAAAGCCTTAAAATATCACTAGTGGCAACTTAAACCCGTGAGATTTGAGCTTTTCACCTTTTTGAGGGTTTTTACGTATCTCCGAGTCACAAGTTGACTCAACTTTCTATGGGTAACACATTTAGTCGTTGCATGGTCTCATCATTTTTTTCAAATTTGTCTTAATCACTGAGAATGACATTATTTTCGAGTTGTAAGAAACATGTATCTTGTAGTTTGTCCCGAGCACTAAGCCGATTTTACCATACACTTACCATTTTTCCCTATCACATTATCATTCACCCATTATCATTTTCCATATTACCCTTATCCATATGTCCCAAATACCATCCATCATTGCCATCGTTTTTGAGAAAAAGAGTGTTTGAAATTTTCCATGTAAATTGTCTTCATTTATGTTATGAAAAGAAGAATATATCGTAATAAAAAAATTGTAGAAAAATAAGCAAAGAAAAAAAATTTAGAAAAGAAGAAAATAAAGATGCGATCATAAATTCAAAAGATGAAGACATTAGTTATTCTTGTGTTACACTCTTCTCAAAACGCCCTAGAAAAATCCTTTTCATTTCATTATCCCCTCATACCTTTCATAAATCACATTTTTCACCCTTGGTAAAGTGTTCGGGCAATCGAGAAGATTATATGGTGAATAACTCGACATTCTCAACGTAGTGGTTTGCATTCCTTCATGAGATCTATTTTTTTCATGTGTCCGTCATTTTCTATAAAGTGTGTGAGGCATTTGAAATCGTTTACATTTACTCACCTCCTCACACATTAGAGAGATACACTTACCCAATTCTCAGAGAGTTTGATTCAGAGAGATATATCCAGTGAGAATTGAAGTCAAAACGTTGATTCTATAAAGGCGATCTTAGAATTACTCTAATGATACTTAAGATTACTTCACACTACACATGCTGAGTTTTAGGAAGGATTATGGTTTTGGTATTGAGTAATTTTTATACCTCACTTTGATAGTTGAATACGGTGTTCCTTGATATCCTTTTAAAGTTGGGTTGTATAGCGTTTCACCATCTACTCAAATACTGCATTTAAAAAAGTTTTCGAATTTTGTGGGTACATTCACTGCAAACCCTCACGAGACACCACTCGTCCTGTAGGGCAACCTATAGGTTTAATGGCTTGTTGCATATGCTAAGTGCAATCGCCAGTGACTGCGAAAGTGGCACACTTTTGGTTACTTATCTCTGCTTTCTCTCTAATTTTTGCTCGAGGACTAGCAATGTTTGGGTGGTGTGATAAGCACCCAAACGTGTCTATTTTATACCCCCGAATAGATGCATTTTAGCCTCTCGTTTTAATTAAAATTGGCCTTATGTCGTATTTTATTATTTTGCAGGTCAATCAGCAGTCGCGGTATGAAATGATGCTAAATCTGCATAATTGCGACAAAATAGCGATAAAAAGTGATCAATGGAGAAAATCAAAGTAGCCGTGAAGTGAGAAGTCCATTCTGAGCTTACCCGATGTGTTCCGATGTCCTGAACCAGTCTCGTAACCCAAACCTAAGCCTACACCGAGTCCAGACCATTCCCCGAGCCCCGTGTGTGTTGAGTTTGTACCTTTATTATTTTTCTAGAATTTTATTTTTAGTCATTTTATTTTTAGAATTTATTTAGAATTTTCTAGGATTTATTTTCTATTTTTCTATTTCTTTATTTTGATGTTGATTTTTATTAGTTTTCAATTTGTAATCTTTATTTAATTTTATTTTTCTTAGGATTAGTTTTTAGGAATTTATTTTATTTAGTTTTTAGTTTTAATTTATTTAGTTAGGATTTTTAGTTTTTATAGAGTTTTATTTATTTATTATGATTTCTTTTTATTTTTTTAGTCTCTTAGTAATAAATTATAGTTTTATTTCTAGATTTTTATTTTTTATTTTAGTTATAGTTTTATTTTTTTTAGTGTCATTTTTTAGGACTACAAATTAAACACACACACTAACTATTCCATACACACTCACACATCTAAATTAACCTACACCCTAACAGCCCCTCACCCTACTTCCTATACACCCAACCACACACTAACTAAGTCCCCATCATCTTCCACCCAACAACACTCTCTCACCTTCCTCCATAGCCTAAAACAACACAATCATTGAACCTCCAAAATCCCAAATCAAAACCCATCTAAATCCAAAAACCGATAACCCGAAAGCCCAATAAAAACCATACAACTCCATTTCCAAAACCTGGACCCAGCCCCCTGCTAAACCGCTGACCACCCCAGTTACGACGCCAAAATCGATCGGGCCGTCCTGCCTCGGTCCAGCCCCATTTCTGAAACCAAACCCGAGGCTAACACTGGCCTACCCGGCGCCGTCCTTCCCGATCCGAAGCCTACAGATCCGGGTCAGTCCAAACCCGTGAGCTACGAGCTCCAGCAGCGGCCCAACCCGAGCTCAACCCTGCGACCCGACAACCAAATCCCCAAACAGAGTTGGTACCAAACCTTAAAAATCAGATTCTCACATCATTGACTTAGCCATCTCCAAATCCCACAAAAATCTCTTAAGGAACCAAACAAACCGTGGGACTTTAAAAAAGGGATTGCAAATCACTTTAAAAAGAAGACTCTCATCATCACAAAAGAAAGAGAATACACAGAGAGAGGTCATGAGAGACAGGAAAAGAAAAAAAGGAGGTAGAAAAATAGTCAGAAAAAAAGAAAAAAAAATAGTTTTAGGTTTAGAAAAATTTGTAGGTTCACTTTTTATTTTCAGTTTTGTAATCCAGTCAGATTTTGTGACGAGTTGGGACGCGTGTTCATGCACTCAGTTGACACAAGAAATTATTGCGTATCGTATTTCTTTCTCTTTCTCTTTAGTTTCTTGTTTTTTGATTGTGCCTGTGCTAAAATTTTAATCATGTCTATCTAAACACCCCATTCAAGGGGTGGGATGAAACGCATATATTGAGTTGTTTTATTTGTATAATTGTTCGTTGATGCGTTCTAGGGTAATTAAATTGGAAAAATTCACTCATTAATTTATGTAACGAGAGTTAAGAAATTTATGGTAAAAATTAATATTTGATTTTTGGATTTCACTTAGAGATAAGTATTATTCTTAAATTTAAATATTAATTCTGTGTATGCAATTCAAAGATTGGTACAAATTTTCATAAATTAATCTTAGCGAATATTTTGTTGAAATGAGTGTGAATCTTATTTTTTTTTTATGTTGTGATTATTCTAGATTTAATTGCTGAAAAATATAAGATTGAATTTAGGATTGTGACGAGAGTTAAATTTTAAATTCAATATTATTTCGAACTATTTGATTGAATAATTAGGACATTAAATTGATTTGACTACGCGGTGTAATCCCACCTATTATTTCTTCTTATAAATTCTAAACTAGATTACTTTCTAAATTTTCATAGTCACTTTAGTTGCATAAATTTTCGTTTCCTCCCTTGAAAATTGTTTTTAAAATAAAAAAAAATATTGAAAAAGTTTTAAAAACACAAAAAGTTTTTTAATAAAAATTGGAATTGCAAGTTTTGACGATAATCGTTTCAATGCTAGAAATTGGATTGATACCCGAATTTGCCACGATACTAAATTTTTAACAAGTTTTGTAGGTAATTCCAGGAATTTTGATACTCGAAGTTTCATCACAGCGACATTCCAAATCCATATCCGAAGGAAGACAAATAAAGACTTATCACCGTTGAAGCAACGTGGGTCTGTAAAAACTCATAAAACTTAGTCGTGAGGAGGGCCACTTGAGCTAGACCCATCCAAGCGCTTGTGGAAGCTAGCGTTACCCCTGGGACGCCCATTACCATTTGAACTAGAGGCACATCCAACCGATGGACGCCATACCTAGATGCCTTAATCTCTTTTATAACTTGCTCTTCTTGGAGTTGAATAACATCAAAGTAGCACGATTAATATAATCCCGAGCCATACTTCTAGAAGAATACCTCCCCAACGGAGTCGCCAAATGTAAGAGGGTAGTCCCCTTGTAACTTGGGAGTATGGAAATACTAGTTGAGGTGTAACCCCTATAAGTATGGTGATAAATGATAATCTAGAAACTCTTCAATGGATATAAATAAACACATAATATTGTATTTGATCAACACACAGATTGGACTCACAATACAGTCGTGTATAACCCAAACAACAATAAAGGGAACTCAGAAAGAACCCAGTCAGAGGAAGAGAGGAGTAAGCACCCTAGATACACCTTGGCAGGTAGCCAAATATACCAAATAACCGTCAAAGAACTTTAGTCATCTAGTAAAAGCATCGTAATAAATGACAATGGCGGGTGACTAAAAGCTCTGGTTTTCCATAACTTCTCTCTGATATCTTTTCTCACTAATACTCTCTAGAAAGAACTCTAAAAAAAGCATCCCTCCCCTCAAAAGTGGTTGAGGCCCATAAATAGCTCCCCACCTCTCCCGAGGTGACTTAGTCTTTCACAGCTGTGAAAGACATCCCTCATACTTTATGTCACAAACATTAAATGCCTGATGGACTAGTCAGCTCCACGTCATAAACATTAAATGCCAAAATATGCCTTTTGCCTAACCACTATGCATCAGGGGGTTGTCATCACAGAAGGTGGCTCACCAACTGTCTGAGAGTCCCAAATACTATGGTGGTTTACTCAAGTGAAGATTGGCGTTGCTTAGATGGCTAGTGACATCACCTAAAGTAGATGCGACAGTAAGTAGAGGGCTGCTTGGTTTACAACTCAATGTACGATGGAACTTAAGGCTGCTCCGCCCAAGATTCCATGATCAAATGTCTTTCGGTGTTTTACCAGGTGTATCTAAGATGTTCAGGAAAAGCCCCAACGCTGCTTCACTTCTCAATCCTCCAAACTAAGCCCCTCTAAAGTTCCTTACGGTGAGGTCTCCCGATAGAGCATGAAAGCTCTCCCAGGCCCCGCCCTGCCTGGTCTCTCACGAGTACCGTTTGACCTCACACTGAATAGCATTATAATAGTTACATCATTACAATCGTTATTGCTTATAGCCAATATAAAAAATATACAACATGACTAAGTAAGACAAAAAAGCTAAAGGATGAGCCCTCTCGACCAGTTACTTCACTGGAAGATCTCCATAGGATGCCACCCTGAGATGCCTTGCTTGAGTTGCCACGCTGAGATCCCTCGCTTGAGCTGCCTCACTGCCTTATTCCCTTGAGTCTGTTGTGTTAGCTGGGGGGATTATTGATAATCTCGAGATTATCTTCAAGCCCCCTATAAAGTCGACTAATGTTTGGGCATTTTGGTCATTGATCGCTGACTGAGTTTGCATAAATTGGGCAAGAGTGTCCTCGAGACTCTTCCGTTGTTGGACCAAATAAGGCGCGGGAGGGGGAACTTACAACAATGATGCTTGATGATAAGGTAGGAGTGGTGGAGCTTGTTGGTAAACGTGAGGATTCGGGTTCATTTCTGCATTCAGTTGCCCATAACTAAAATCTGGATGGTTTCTCCATGAGGGATTACAAGAATTCCTGTGAGGGGCATCAAAATTACCTTATGATCTCCCACCACCTTGACTTGTTCTTGGATCATGACTTTTTAGGCGGGTATCATCGAGCATTACTCAGTTGAATGTCCCACCTCACAAATAGCGCACACGTCATCTCTAATTGCTCGAGTGGAGCCAAATATGTCCCTCCCTTAGTTTCGACCACGTCTTCTAACCATTTGGCCAGTTGATTAATTTGAAGTTTTAATTCAGCTTCCTTGTCCAATTGATAAAGACCAAATGCGGAAGGCGTTGTGGCTGTTTTTCTAGCTTTGGGTTGGGTATTTGGATTCGATGTGTTCCACGCTTGAGTAGTGTTGATGACATACTTAAAGTGGGCCTCTATATTGCCCATATCTAGCCCTAAAAACTCTCCTGAGCACATAGTTTCAACGAGTTATTTGAAACTTAGGCTTTACTCATGATGGAAGTAGGAGATGAGTCTTCACTTCTCAAAATCATGGTGTGGTCACATGTTGATAAACTCATTAGAACTCTCCCAACATCTATCGAAAGGCTCGTTATCGTTTTGCCCAAATTTAAGCTCTAATAGAATTGGTCTTATGTGTGGGAAAGAACATTTGGAGAAACTTATCCTGCATATCCCTCCAAGTGGCTATTGAGTTTAGTGCTAGTGAGCAAAGCCACGTCTTATCCTTATTCTTCAAGGAAAAGGGGAAAAGCTTGAGACACACTACATCTTGGGTGAACGTTTGGTTATTAAAAGTCTCACATGCCTCCTCAAACTTTCTAATGTGGAAGTAGGGATTTTCCAACTTCGTATAGTGGTATGTAGGGAGAATCTGAATCATCCCATTCCTAAAATGAAACTGGCCCGCATTATACGAAAATATAATGTAACCCCAAGTGACGGTTCACTCGGGCTAAAAGAGGTCTCTTATGGGATGATATGGCATCACTCCCTCACCTTTCCAAAAACTAGAATTATCATACATTACGCTCTCCCTTAATACTCGATATTCTCATCGAACTCCCTAGACGTGTGACTCGTGATGGAGTTGTGCCGTGAAGGAGGTGAAACCCAGAAATTTGGAGCGTTTGGGGTGTGTGGACTATAGGGATTGGATTCTACTATGGGATTTTCGTGTGCCGTATGAGGAGTCGGAGTGGGATTATATGGAGTGTTTTGCATTTAAAGCACGAGATAATATTTTTTAAATGTTTTTGGATTTTTTTTTTATATTTTTTATTTTTTTAATATTTTTTTATGATTTTTATAGCTTTTTAAGGATTGGAGTCAAATTATTAGATTAATTCTACCCAACCTAGCCCCTACTTAATCCCCGACAATGGTGCCAAAAACATGACGCGACTCAAAAAATGTCTTTAGTGCGTATGAATAACGTCTCAAGTATAAGCCGATCGCGTAAGTAATAATCCGAGAAAGTTGGGTATCGAACTCAGGGACTAAGACGATCTCTCGTGACGACGATCAGGAAAGACGATTATACCTAACGACTGACTCAGAAAGAGAAAAGAAAATTGATGATTGTGGGAATAGTTAATCTACTTATAATTAATGCAAAGTAATTCCTAACTAAATTAACTACGCATGCAAGACTAAAGAATAAGTGTGTAACATATGCGAGAAAGATGGGATTGGAATATAATCCCCCGAACCTTGAGTAATTTCATCGGATACAAAACTTATCAAGAACTAAGTGTTTAATTGAAAAGAAATCTTTAACTTCTTTTAAGAATTACATATATGGGGGAATTAACCCACACGATATATAATCAAGATAAAAATTAAGGAGGTGACAAGATAGTCAATACGCGCGTCGCATTCTTAAACACTCTAATTACCAAGGGCAAACGAAGTTAAAAGTTGTACGATGGTTCTATTGACAAAATATCACGTTTTCAATTATTCATTCGTTTCAAGAATATGTTTTATATCCATGCAAAACCCATTGGGTTGGATTCATGCATCCAACCCTCAAAAACTTAGTCTGACATAGTGACTCTACTAATTAACGAGATTTCTAGGTTGCATGTAATTATCATCATCATGAAATTACATCTAAGCATGCAAGAATTGATTATAAGGCATAAAATCTATCAAGAACACAGAAAAATAACAAATAATGAAGAATAATGGAAATAAGACAAACTATATTGAATAATCACTTGAGAAAGATCCAAAATCATTCGAACTTGATGAAGAAAAAATCTCCTAAGTTTCTTTACTCTTTCTTGCACTTACAACTTAAGTCCTAGCTGCCTAAATAACCTTAGAATAACGTGAGTATCCCCTTATGCTATTTTTACAAGTCTTTTAAGAAAATAAAACTCTCAAAATTAAGTGGATAAGTGTAAGGACATAATTTTATAAATATCCGTTCACAGTTGAGGATGTCATATACCGTTACAAACGTGGAAGAATGTTCAATATCACATATGCATCAAGACGATTATGAATATCAAGTTCTTCAACAAGTAAAGCCTTCGCGTTAACGGTTCGCTTAAGGTGTTGGGACATTTTTTCTAAATTTTTTTTTAAGTGTTGGAGCGAAGGTTTTCGTCAAAATATTTTTTCTAATTATTGAGGTGGACTGGAATAAAAAAAATTAATTTACACTTCAGTCGTTCAAGTGAGATTTCCACGTCGTTCGAGCGACAACTGACATCATTCAAGCAATAACCCTGTTTCGTTCAAGCGACGCACCGCCTTAGATTTTTTATAAATAGAGTTTTCCAACTTCATTTTTTACAAGAAAACCTGCGTTTTTGAACAGATACGAAACTTCTTTTGCCGAATATTTTGTCTTCTCACTTTTAGGATTTTAATCCTTTATTTTTCAATTCGGAAATCATCCCGATAATTTGTGTGAATTGTTTTGGAACCCAAGAACACATCTTGTGCCAAGTTTCTCTTGGAGCGAGAATCTCTACTACTGATCTAGGTGCTCTTGAGGGGAGTACTGGGCAGAAGACGACTGCATGTCAATAAATAGTACTTGCGGGTGTTCCTGGGTTGAATTGGAACTATGACTCTGGTTGACTCGAGGCTGCGGTCTATGTGGGTTTTCTGCGATTAACTCATTGCAGATTTCATTGTAATTGTAAGTATTATAGTGAAATAAAGGTTTTACCCGAAAGTTTTTTTTTTCCTGAAATCTGCGAGTTGGTTATTTATGTTTATTAGTTTGACACACACACACACACACACACACACACACACACACACGCACGTAGTTACTTATTTAGGGGCTGATTTAATTTGATTTAAAAATTGAGTCTAATTAAATAAGTTTGTAATTGAAATTTGCGAATTTATTCAAATCGATATCGCACACGGTGCATCACTTTTTCCAAATTGGCATCTGAGTAGGTTACTTAAATTTACCGAGTATTTCTATTTTTCTGGAAAATTTGTGTGATATTGTTTTTTTGAAAAATCTAATTTTTAAATATTCTCACAATTTTTTCGAATGAAAACTTATATAATCGGTTGCCAATTTTTGACAGGTCTAATTATGCTTACTGGAAGGCCCGCATGAAATCTCATTTAAAAGCAATCGATGAAAGAGTTTGGGTTATTTGTGAAAGAGGCTGGACTCCTCCCACTATCACTGCGAATAATGTTACGAATTTAGAACCCGTGTCAGACTGGACCGAGGGTGAGTTTAGGTGGATCACTTTTAATTCACGTGGGCTTAGTACAATTTTCTAACACGTCACCCCCGACGAGTTTCGACGTATTATGACGTGCACCACGTCTAAAAAAGCGTGGGATGTTTTACAACTCACCCATGAAGGCACTAACCCAATGAAAATGTCTAAAATTCAAAATTTATCTACTCAATTTGAAACAATAACCATGCTTAAGACTGAGTGTTTTGATGACTTTTATGCACGTTTGTGTGAGATTGTCAACACTAGTTTCAATCTTGGTGATCCTATACCTGATGCACGAGTGGTTGAAATTTTTTTAAGATCACTGCCAAAACGTTTTATCCCTAAAGTGACTATATTAAATACCTTAGGTAATTTAAGTAGTCTGAAATTAGATGAGATGGTAAGAGACTTACAGACATATGAAATTGACATGTTTAAGAAGAAAAAGAAAGTGAGTTTTTATGAGTCCAAGTCTGATTTTGATATGGCCATGCTTGCAAAGAATTTTAAAAAGTTTCTCAAGTTTTCGAAACAAAATTCTTACAATATAAAAGATTTTTTGAGAAAAATAAAAATGAGGCCAAAGAGAGTGGTAAGAAAGAGAGTGAGAAAGTGGAGGAAGAGAAGTGTTTTGAGTGTGAGGGGAAAGGCCGTAGAGTGTTTGAGTGTCCCACTAGGCTAAAGAGAAAGGGCAAAAAGATTGTCATGCCAACCACTCTTAGCGATAGTGAGGAAGATGTGACAAATTACGGGGATGAGTTTTCAAAAGGGAAGTTTGTTTCCTTTTTATCTGGTTATGTGAGCAAACCTAGTTTGTCCCACTATGATGAGGATACTTGTTCACGTGAGACACCCGAGGATGATGTCACACCCTGCTTAATTCTAGCTCGACCGCCACCAAAACTAAGCTGGGTGCGAGTAAATAAAATACCATTCTTAGCATACGACAAATATGAGACATATAAAATCAATCCACAAGGTGAATAATAATCAATCCCAATGAATAATTGTAATATAAAACTATCACATGCTAAACTCCAATTTAAACCAATCTCCAAAATATGAATTTATTTAAAAATCTGAATAATCAACTTATTGTAAATACTCCAATTGAAATCCTGAAATAACTTTGGAACCGAGTGGCCCAAAAAAACCCAAATGAAGTCTCATAATGAAAAATGACAGAAAGGAAAGTCTAAACTAAATCCAGTAATAAATTAAGCAACTCTAACTGCACCTCCGAGCAATATCCGATAAATCGTATGGAGCTATTCCAGCACTAATACCGAAAATGTTAGTCAACGCACGAGGTCAAAGCCCCGAGCATGAATACACACTACTCCCCTCAAATAGGGTCTGTGAACCCAAACAATAGCATTATACGCAATAAATATCACAATAAAGTATTTTAATTAATACGAGATAATTAAATGCAAGAAAGGTAAATTACTAACCACCTCAAAGATTCTTATAAAATCACACTAATATCATTTTAATTATCCCATAACCTCAAAGTGCTAATTGAATTTAAATTAACCCAAATTATCATTATTCTCTCTTATTATTATGGCGGTCCTTCCGGCACGGGTGGTAATTTCTACCAAAGTTTAACACCTCCCCTTGCCAAAATGCCAGTTGAATCCGTTTAAACTGTCGATCCCCCGCAATTTGACAAGGTTACACATATGAAAAGACATAAATCACCAATCGATCGGTTTAAACTGTCAGTCCCCACACATTATGTCGCCATAAATTTTAATACCCATTTTTATCTTAGGCATTAATTATCATTTTCTCAATTTCACAATTAACAAATAACCCCACTCTTTTAATCGATGTGAGATCCTCATAATACCCCTTAGTCCCATACCTAAGGGTCCCTAAGTACACATGCATCCTATCCTACATATAGGATGAATAACCAATATAAAACACGTCCTAGTCTCATGCCTAGGCTAATGCAACGATAATAAAACATAGAAAAAATCAGCCCACCCCCGGAATATAAAATCCCCACGAATTTACACTAACTAGTCCCATACTTAGCAAGTATAAATTTTAACCAAGGCCTACCCACTAGTTCCATACCTAGTAAGCATCCTAAAATAGGGTTGAGCAAAAATACTACCCAAAAGCCCCTCATCTCCGCGATGGAAAAAGTGACTAAAACAAATCACACAAATCACAATTCAATATGCACAACATAGAAATTTAATCATAAGGGGCCCAATTTAATTTAAATCAATTCATAACATCGTCTTTGATTCCAAAAGTGTTAAATTAATTAACATGCAATAATTTCAATATGACATAAGCGTTTTCTTTTATACTTTCGCAACTTATTATAAGTGTGAGCGCGTCCCAAAAATCATATAAATAAACTCACATAAAATTCTACATGAGATCCTACACCTAAAACCATAAACACCCAAAAATCTAACCTAAGATTAATTCATATTAATTTTTTTCACAAAAACAATCCCAAAATTTAGCGTCCACTTTTTCTAATTTAGTTACTAATTGATTTTAATTAAAAACACATGATTAAAGGTTTAGGCGACACTTAAAATGCATATTACTAAAGGAAAGGAATAGAGTATTCATGCCTAGAAAATTGTCGATTGAAAATTTTGAATACTCGGTTGCGTTCGTCTCGCAAAAATAAGCAAGTTTCGTTCTTGGGCCTTCTTGAAAATATGAAGTTTACACCTCCCAAAATATAATTGCAGTTTTGTTTAATAAAGGTTTGGAGTTGAAATATAAGGATTTGAGTAAATCTACTTTGTGTAGGGAAAAGAGGGTTTGAGAAAAAAAATGTTCGTACCTTTTAGAAAAAGTGGATCAAAGCCCTTTTTATAAGGTGTGATAAAAGACTCCCAATGATTGCCAACTCTAATATATATATATATATATATATATATATATATATATATATATATATATGTATAGTAGTAGCCCCTATGCGTGTCCCAACAAGATACTGCCTTCTCAAATATCTGACGTGGGTGTCCCAATCAAATGGAAGGCAGCCCCCCCTTTTTTTAAAACGAAACCAGGTACAAAGCAACAAAAGTGTGAACAAACAAAAAGATTAAAAAAATAAGGAACCAAAACAACCCCCTCATAAATGGAACTATGGGTGTAAAAGAAAAGAAACAGGGGAAAGAGTGGTCATTCCTCTCTCTCTCTTACTCACCTTAAGTGGGTTAATAATAATAATAATAATTAATATAATACTAATTTTTTTACAAAGGGATCCTCTCTTTAAAATGTCAAAAATCAAATATTTGGATTTACAAAATTTATAAAATTAGGAGTTCAATAATGTTAATTCAATTATAAAAAAAAATTCAAAACCCCATAAAAATATTTTCTATTTAATCAAAATTCGACAAAAGATCTTTTAAATTAAATAGTTCACTTTTTTTAATTGTCAAAATTTAAAAAAAAAATAACTTTTCGACTTAAAATTTAAAACGAGCTATTTAAGTTTAAAAAAGGGGTGTTACAGATGCGTTGAGTGTTTCCAGCAAGTCTGAGAGTGAGTGCGCTAGTAAGGGTAATAGTGAGCTCCAGATAACATTTAGAGATTTGTACGCCGAGACTTAAAGAATAAAAAATTGAATAAGCAGTTGAGTCTTAGGGTGAGAGATTTGGAGAGAGAGTTATAGGTTTTGTGGGAGGTTGAGGCGAAAGCGATTCAACTCGAGAAGGTGAAGGTTTCTTTGAGTGAACAGTTGATAGATTTAGGCCGGAAAAAGAGTGATTTGACAAACACGGTGTCTAGTCCGACAACACGTGTATCGCAACTCGAGAGTGATCTCGAACGTACCCAGGAGGTCAAAGTCCCTTTAGAGAACGCATCTATGAAGGATGTAAATATGATTCTCAATCCCATTTTGGGTAGATGTGAGAGTTTAGGAATAAGTCATGACGGTGCTTCTACTTACCACGTTGCACCCGAGCCAATTCCCGAGTTTATGATAGATTCATTTGGCTCTTAACCCAACCCACCTAGGCATCCCGTACCTGATAGGAGAGAGCTTAGGAGATGTTTTGAGAGACGTGTACCTAGGCCATTTTGTGTTTGCACACATTGCAAGAAGAGAGGACACCTTAGAGAGTTTTGTTTTAAGTGGGTTCATGCGTCACGTTTTGCTACTACACGTGTTCACACACACGCACCCACACCTGACGCTCTGGATGATTACACGAGAGAGTTTTCTCATATTAGGAGCAGGTAAAGTTTTTGGTCAAGACTTCACATAATTTGATGGAGGTTTTTCATAGGATGTCACCATATTTGGAAAACTCTACCACACATAACGGTTGAGGTTTATACTTGCTTGCTAGCATATGATGGTTTACATGTTGATATTTTTGCCTATTTCTAGTATGTATCTTTTGTATTATTTTATTTTGCTTTTGAAGAATTTGAAAAAGCCAAAAAGATTTTATTTTGATAAAATTTTTGGAAAAAGTCAAAAAGAGTTTTGTATTTTGTTTTGCATCGCATATGAATGGACATTTTGGATGACCGAGTCAAAATTTCATTCCATATCCATGTGACTATTTGATAGTGTTTTGATATGCGTCATCATTTCGTTTTGTGCTTTACAATGTTTGGAGTAATTGAGATGTGATTAGTTGTTACTACCTACATGTTTGACTCAGAAGTTTCTTTATTGCACACTTTCACGGATTTGTTTGATTATTGTACTTGTTTATCACATATTAGTCGGAGTGTTGTCATCTTAATTCTGTCTTTAAAATGGACCATATGCGGTAAAACTTGACAATGGAAGTAGTGCATGTAAAAACCGTTTACCATGAGGAATTTAATTGCAACAAAATATGATGAGTGAATCACGGGAAAGGTCTGCGAGAGTTGAAAATTAACTCGTCGTGAAATCCACTATTTGTAAAGATCCCTTCGAAAAAATTTAAAGGCAATAAAAAGATAAATATGCCAAAAAGGGGCCACCTCAAAAGAAAAATATAATGATTATTATTTATGTGGGTGTTTGGATGGAAAGAAATGAAAAACAACTTTGCACGTCCTGACAGCGTCATGAAAATGCATTCATAGTTTTAGACATTATTGGTGTGGGAATAATTCCTGACTTTGATGTGTTGATGGATTTAGTCGATGTCATTTAAATTCAAAACTTTTAACACCTAAGGATGATTTTTAGATTCATTTGATAGGAGTACACATATTCATCATGCACATATGTTATGATTGATTGGGTTTATTTACTTATTGAATATGTTCACACCCATTCATCCCGTTTCCATGATTCGGTTGTCTTAGTGTAAATTCATGGTGTGTGATTTTTGTAAAAAATATTTTTGCATTTTATATGAAAAATTGAAAAAATCAAAAATAGTTTTTGGTATGCTTTTGAGTATCTCTTTGTGATCGTAGTTTAGTTGCCTTGATAATCATGACATATCCATGTTTATTGTGTTTATTCGTTTCCTTGTCTATTTCGGAAAATAAAAAGGGGGAAAACGAATTATGAAGGAGTTTTTGTATTATGCGGGAGATTTGATTATTAATTGTTTTATTCTTATATCATTTCAAACTTGATGCGTCACGAAGGTATTTGATTTATCTCATGTGTCCAGGTATAAAGATTGATGATCATTATGTTGCACACCCTGATCAGAAAAACTTAAAGATTTGAAGATTTGATGTTGAAGATTTTTTTAAAGAAATTTTTTGGGACATACATGTGTAGTACCTTTTTAGTTTTGATTTCATGGTAGGGTATTTGATGTGTATAGTCATTTTTGATTTGATAATTAGGAAGTTTTTATCTTGTACCGACGTAGACATAGGGGGAGATTTGTAAGGACATAATTTTATAAATGTTCGTTCATAATTGAGTATGTCGTATACTGCTACAAACTTCAAAGAATGTTCGAGATCACATATGCATCAAGACAATTTCGAATATCACGTTCTTCAACAAGAAAAGCCTCTGCGAGACAGATTTTGGTAAGGTTGTGTTTTAGTCCCTTAACGGTTCACTTAAGGTGTTGGGAGATTTTTTCTAAAATTTTTTCTAAGTGTTGGAGCGGAGTTTTTTGTCAAAATATTTTTTCTAAGTATTGAGGCGGGCTGGAATAAAAAAAATTTACGCTCTAGTCGTTCGAGCGACAACCCTATTTCGTTCAAGTGACGCGCCACCTTAGATTTTTTATAAATAGAGTTTTCCAACTTTGTTTTTGACAAGAAGACCTGCATTTTTGAACAAATACGAAATTGCTTTTGCAGAATATTTTGTCTTCTCACTTTTAGGGTTTTAATCCTTTGTTTTCAATTCACAATTGATCCCAATAGTTTGTGTGAATTGTTTTGGAACCCAAGGACACATCTTGTGTAAAGTTTATCTTATAGAGAGGATCTTTACTTCTGATCCAGGTGCTCTTGAGCGGAGTACTGGGCCAAAGACAACTGTGTGTCAATAAGGAGTACTTGCAAGTGTTCTTGGGCTGAATTCAAGTTGCGATTTTGGCTGACTCTAAGCCGCGGTCTATGTGGGTTTTCGGCGGTTAACTCATTACGGATTTCATTATAATTGTAAGTATTATAGTGAAATAAAAATTTTACCTGAAAGGTTTTTTTTCCTGAAATCTGCTAGTTGGTTATTTATGTTTATTGGTTTGACACACACACACACACACAGACGTTGTTACTTATTTGGGGCAGCCTAATTTAATTTGATTAAAAAATTGACTCTAATTAAATAAGTTTGTAGTTGGAATTTGTGAATTTATTCAAATCGGTATCGCACACGGTACATCACTTTTTTCAATAAGTGACAAAATTGGCGCCAGATATCCGAACCGGTTCGATCTTCAGTAAATTATGAGTTTGCCCCTGATTTTCTCCTCCTCTTCAAATGTGCATAACTCTTCAACCATAGCTCGGATTTGGACGTAGTTTCTTCTAGTGTGTTCATGAGGTCAAGATATTCAACTTCTCTTAGGCTCCACATTCGAATTCCAGTTGTAAAATTACTTTGATGCCCTTAACTTTCCTTTTTTGCTTTTCGGTTCTTATTCGGGTTTCTCTCTTGCTTTCAAGTGCTTGAAATACCTGTAAAATATAAGAGAATTACACGAAACATGATGTACTCATAGTAAAGGGTTAATAGAAATTATATGAGATAAATCCACCTAAATTTCATCGCATGGAGTGACAAATGTGTCTACATTATGGGGATAAATATGAAGAATTTACACCAATCACCATTGTTGTTATAGAGATAATGGGAGGAGAAAAGACATGAAGCTCAGTTGCAAGAGAAAAATACTGGTAGATTAATGATGAGGATCTTTTCACTGCCAAAAGGCATCTATTTAAGCACCATTTACCACAAAGTAATGGTGACTGAACGTAGGGATGAAGTGTGCAAAGATCAACAGTCCACTAATTAATTTTCGCTAAAAATCAATTAGTGTTTGGGTTATGTTTACACAATATTATTACCGACCAATAAAATGCAGCCACATGTAAATACAAGTCGGTGATTACAAATGAGAACATAATAAGTCAGTTTAATGCAAATGGCTACACAAATAATTGATACTTGTTAAGACCTTAAACGTGGGATGAACACTTAAATAGCAGTTGTAGGGGCGTGAGTGCACTTAGGCGAGAACATTTAAATGGGTAAACCCCAACAGTTACAATAGCAGATGCATGGTAAGGGACTCTATAAATAAGTAGCTAAAGGATGAAAGAAAGGAGGACTCCATCAACGAAAGACTACATTTACTCGTTTAAACTTTTTTCCCTTTTACTTTTATTTCCCTTTTATTTTTATTTCTATACATTTTTCTTCTTCTTCGAAGTATTTTATGATGTATATTTGCTGCAATTCTCTTTATATTTTATGAAAATTCCCTCTACCTTTAAATTTAATCTATTTTTCCTTTTCTTAGCATAAGTTGCTTTACATTCCTTAGTGTAAACTATTTTTTATTTTAGTTTATTTATCTTACTTCACTGTTTTATTTATTTCAAACCTTCTTTTACCTTTATCTTCTGCACTTTACATCTTTTCCTTAGATTCTGGTTAATTAGATTTATGTAGCAATTACTATTAAGTCTCCCCAAAGTGGATAACAAGTCTTCTTAATTGAAGCATCAAACGGTACATAATCGCCTTATTATCGCAAGGATAAGATAATCAATTGGTTGGAAAGACCACAACCTTGTCTGGCATGCTCCCACATAAAAAACCAATCCAAAAAAACCAAACCAAACCTTTATTCCCGATCATATGCCTATAGACCCATTATTAAAATACCATTATGGGTAATCTTGAGCAACAAAGGTCGTGTGAATAACAGGACATTAAAATTTCCTTTTTGGCCCAATCTGCCTTAGCCTTAATATTATTCCCAAAATCTTTTGAACTAATGTCAATATTTTTAGATTTATAAATCCTTTCAAGATTTGACAAAAGAGTTATGATTTTTCAACAAGGGAATTAAAATCACGCCTTAAAGAAAAAACTTTATCCAAGTGAGGTTTCTCAATCACTTTGGAGGTTTTCTTAAGACTATAACAAAATTCTTTCAAATGAACATTTCGACTACAAAATTGCAATGATACACAACATGTTGTTCATTTTTCTTAGAATGATTTGAAATCTTTTTCTTATCAATTGATGAAGAAGACTCTTTAGGCACATGAGTCTTTTGAGAAGATTTCACAAAAATGGGTTTGGTCTCAGATTTAGAGGGCACTTTAGATTCAAGAAAACTAATATCTCCTTTGTCATTGGAATATTGGGTACGAGATAAAAGCATTTTGCCAATTTTTTTAATCTATCTTCTAAGTCAACTTTCACATTGTTAATGGAGTGTAGCTCACTTTCAAGAGAGGTCATTTTCTCATTTAAAGAGTCATTGAAACTTTTATATTCTTCTAACTCACATTATAAAACATTTAACACTTCTTGCAGATCATTTTTTTCATTCTTGATCAAAAGGAGACTCTCACTAAGAGAAAAATGTTGAGCGTGATCAAAAGGGACCCTTCATATTTAAAAGATATTTTCTTTTTAAATTTCCTAAGTTTTATGGAAGTTATCAACAAACTTTTCTTAAGTTTAGCATTTTCAGTGCAAAGTTTATCATAACCATGTTGGAGGTCACAATCTTCTTCATTACAATAATCATCACTAGAATAACCAAAAGACGATAAAGTATCAATCTTTGTGGAACATTAACCATCCGTGGATGAGGATTGACACAAATCTTTATCATTTGATGTAACACCGTTAAAAGAGCTAAAATTGTGCGTAGGTTGAACAACGTCTTCAAAAATATCTATACCTCTGAACACCACATTGTTCTCCAAATTAACACAAATTCGAGATCTTTCTTTAGGTCTTTCAACCTTAGCAACAAGACAACCAAGATCTGATACCATTTGAGAGTGCGTATTGCATACCAAAATGGAGACCCACCAAAAATCATAAGCACACCAAAAAGTCCATGTCATAATATTTACATATATTTTATCAATGAACTTAGATTTTTGTAATACCCCGTAATTTTATTGATTATTATTTAAGGGATTAATTAAATCAAATGAGAATTAATTGGGAATTAATCCGGATATGAATACTAGCAAGATGTGAGTTAGTATTTGATTATGATATTAAAATTGAATATTTCATGAGTATTGAAAGTATTTAAATTGTCACGAGGCAGAAATGCGATAAGTTGGGAAACTTAGTTGGGACGCGCGTGTCAGTCGCGTCAGGAACGAAATTATTTAAATTAAAAAGTGAATTATATTTTTATCAACTTAATGGTCATTTTGAGTGCTCCAACGTGTCCGTAAGGGTCAAAATAGTCAGAAAACACTAGTCGGGGGTTTAGTTTGGGTCCCGGGGCACTTTTAGGCCAAACCGGCTACGTAGAGGGGTATTTTGGTAATTTTAAAAATTAGGGAATTAAAACCCACGAAAATTAGAGTTTATATTTATAATTTTGAAGGGGGCACTAAGGCCATTACCAGCAAAAGATAAGAGAGTGGGCTACGGGAGTTTTGAGAGAAGTTGGAGAGAGGTTACAAGAGCCAAACCAAAGCCATCACCCATCACCACCATTCTGGACGGATTTGTGACTGAAAGAAGGGAAATTTGGCCTAGAATCAACGACAAGAAATCTGGAAAACGAATCTAAGGCAAGTGATTTGATATTTTTAAGTGCATGGAATATTTCTTGCATGTTTAGTGTAGGAACTATTTTGTCTTGAAAGTTTTGAGGAAAACTAATGAAATTGTTGGAGAAACTCTAAATTTGGGATAGGATTTGCATGTAGAATGACTATGGACGAATTTAGTATACGAAGACTTAAATATGATGATTTAAAAACAGATTTATAATGAGTAATTGGGCACAATAAAATTCTGGGTTCATGTTCATAGGGTTTGGGGATTAATGAGAATTACATTTTGTTTAGGAGGAATGGACCCTAAAAATATGTTAAGAAATGATCTAAGGGGGTTTAGAGAAGTTTAAGAACATTAAAATGCTATTGGGATGATCTTAGGATGAGTTTAGAGAAGAGAAAAATTGAGAAAAATGAATTGGGAATTTTTTGGGCGTATTCTGCCATCTCGTTAGAAGACCTGCCCAAGTTGTTCGAACGAGACTTCTAACGACCTCGTTCGAACGAGACTTCTAACGAGATGATAGTACCCCTTCTAACAAGTTGGTAGTTCATTATAAGCCTTTCGTTCGAACGACACTCGTTCGAATGACCTCGTTCGAAGGAGATTTCTAACAAGTTATTAGAATGGCCTTTTAGGCCTGATTTTATTTCAAACCTCCAGAAGACTTATATAATTGAGTGTAATCCTCCCCTTATTGATTTGTGGATATAGTTGTGAGATTAGAAGTACGTCAAGGATTAAAACTTAGATTATTGTAGTAAACTGGATGATATTTATGGGTTATGATATAAGTATCTAAAAACTTCGACGCGAGGATAGTTGATAATTTTTATATATATAAATCGGGGAACTTGTAAACGTGTAACATGAAATGATGGTATAGGAATGAGAAATATACCTCAATTAATATTATGGGATACCGAAGATGTGTGAATGCTTGGTATATGTAGTTAGTTGTGTATAACATACCTACCATACTTGCTATCACGGGAGGTCGGCGTTCGATCAGGGCCATCTAGTCTTTGTGTGCCTACGGGGGGGATTTAGATTGGTACTTCGAGGACATAGGTCAGAGAAGGACTTATTGAGAAGTTAATAAGTCTGCTGATCATGGGAACGTAGGTATGTGCGTGACCCATGTGATGTGAACTATGTTCGCCTCCATTATATGTGACTGTTATATATTGAAAACGATTCCTGAGAGATTCGGAATACGTGGTCCTTATGTTAGTGATGTACCGGGATTGGATAGCAGAGTATGTGTGCACCGCAGCTTAGTCTCGGGGTGCCAGTATTGTATATTTATGATGAGAATAATATACTGCTAATTGAAATGAACTGTCATGAGTAAATGTAAGTGTGAATAATAGCAACATTTTTAGTAGAGTTAAAAATGGAAAATCGCTAGTGATTAACATGACTAATATGGAAACTAAAAAAAAAGAAAAGTAAAACTCTCTGTTTATATTAAGATGTCGGAACTTAAATCGTGAATCGTATAGTAATGTTAGATTGTGTATTGGACTAGTTAGATATAGGAATATCTATAATGGGTACGGGTACGATAGGAGTGCACAATTAGTTGAGAGGTGAGGAACTCATGTGAGTGCAGGCACTATCATGTACTTTATATTCACTGTTTAATTATATTAAACCACTTGCTGTATTTTAAACTGTTTTCACAATCGGGCTCTGACCCGTTTGCTTTCAAGTCTATTTTTGTAAAAACCTTTATAGGTGCCCAGCCACAAGGACACCAAGCATAGGAGTTCTATTCCCGTGACGTGCTGTAGCTGTTGTGGAAGTTACAGGACCTCGATAGTAGACGCCTCCAATTTCTATGTTGACTCTATTTCAGATTTACTCATCTGTAGGGCATGTCGCCCCATTTCTTTTAGAGACATCTCATTTACTCAGTTTTTATTTCATATTTTGGGTTGTAATTAAATTAATGATTCAGGCATGTATTTGTTACTTCAGTATTTGGATTGTTGTGGGGTGTATTCCTCCAGATTTAGTTTATTACATCGTTATTTATTTACGATTGTGATGTGGTTGTGATATCAGTATTTCATAATTTAAATGGATGTCATGTTAATCGGATTTAATTAAAAATTGACAACTCATTTTTAAATATTAGGTGGCTAGTAATTATAAAAAAATGTTTTCGACAGTGATGCTATGAACTGAACCAACTTGGCATTTTGCATTACTTTTACTAAAGGAGTAGCTACCCGGTATTTAATTAGTCGGGGTGTCACAGGTGGTATTAGAGCATCAGGTTCTAGTGTCCTTAGGATCTGTACGGATTATTATGTTTCCGATGAGCTTTCTTTGATGTAGAGCCCTATGTTTTAGGATTGTTGTATTCTTTTGTGTATGCTTCGTTCTTCAGCTATTTTGATATAATAACTACGAACTTATAAGACTTTACTCTCGTTTAAGATGCCTCCACGACGTGCACAACGAGTTCCTAGGGACGCTCAGCCCGAGCCACAGCCTGCACCAGTCCAGGGCACCATGAATGCCGCAGAGGTTGCTGCTATTGTAGCCCAAGCGGTAAATGCCGCCCTCGCAGTTGTGCAACAGGCACCACTCCAGGCGTCAGAAGTAATGCCAATTTAGGCTCATGCATTCCCGTCTGGTTGGGAACGTGTTCGTGATGCTTTTCAGAAAGCACACCCTCCGGAGTTTGCAGGTAGCTCCGATGTTGTTGTGTCCAGCCAGTGGAAGAAGGACATTCAAAGACATTTTAGAATGTATGAGTGCACGGAGGTACAGAAATAGATAGTGGCTAGTTTTAAGCTTGTAGGATCAGCGTTGCAGTGGTGGGAGTCCATTACCACCCCGGAGGAGAGAGATGCCCTTTCTATATAGGAGTTCTGGGTGCGGTTCGATCGTAAATATTTTCCATCAGCCGTTCACACTAAAATGAGGAGGAAGTTAATGAACCTCAAGCAGGAGGGGAGGACCGTGGCCGAGTATGAGGCCGAATTCACTAATCTCTTGAACATTGTTCCCGATGAGATTCCGACTGAGGAGAAGAAGATTCAGAAGTTCATGGATGGGTTGACTTGGAGGATCCGTCAACACTTTTTGGAAAATCTCTCGTTGGCCACTTATTCTGATGTGGTTAACGCAACACTGCTTCACTTCCAGGACCACCGCTTTCACATGTCAGAGAGTAAGCGTCCAGGAGAGTCCAGCCATCAAGGCAGGACAGGGGGAAATGGTGCCAGCGGAGCACAATCTGCTCAGGGTCAGCATATGCAGGGAGATCAGGGTTCCAGCAGGGGGATTTTAATAGGTTCAGATCTGGGGGTTTCAGAAATGGTCAGGGAGGTTTTCGTCAGGGCCAGCAGGGTCAGCACGCCCCACAGGGACAGCACGGCCAGTAGGGCCAATAGAAGCAGTTTCAGCAGGGCCAACACGGCCAGGGGAGGAATGGAAACGGCCACCAGGGCCGTGCGCATCAGGGTCAGAGAGGGGGGAACTTTCAAGGGAAATGCTTCATTTGTGGCAAGATTGGCCACAAGCGCCAGGAGTGTCTTGATAGGGGCAGGGCCCCACAGCAGAAGCAGCAGGGTGCTCAACAGGAGTCCCAGAGACCTATGTTTCCCGCCGCCCTCCCAGCAGCACCACAGATGCTAGCTTTTCCACCCATCCCAGTAGTCCCTGTCCAGTAGGAACAACTACAGTATGGTCGAGTTTATCAACTCCAGCATACCGTAGTCCCACAGGATCCACCTGCTATTGAGGGTATGTTCTCTATTCAGGGGACTATGGGGCGTATTTTATTTGATACGGGGGCCACACACTGTTTCATTACCACGAGATTTGCACGCACTTTGGGGTTATTAGACACTGCAGAGAGCACGGTTACTTGCATAGATTCACCGTTGAGTAGGGGTTCCATGATTTCCCTTATTTGTAGAGGTGTGGGTATAGTGATAGGGAGATTTACTTTACCTGCTGATATGCTAGTATTAGAGATGACTGAGTACGATGCGATTGTTGGTATGGATTGGCTAGTTGCGTACCGAGCCATGATTGATTGTTTCAGTAGGAGTATTATTTTTTCCATTCCCGGGAAGGAGATGTTTTTAGTGGCGATGCCTCACCCCGAGGGAGGATCGTCCACACACTTGTATTACATAGAGAGGAGACCTCTAAGGAAGTGGTAATACCACTTGATTCGATTCACGTTGTTAGTGAGTTTGCTGATGTATTTCAGGATATACCTGGATTACCTCCTAGTAGAGAGATAGATTTTGTTATTAATTTGACGCCGGGCACTCGACCCATTGCCCGCGCACCTTACCGTATGGCTCCAGCGGAGATGAGAGAGCTAAGGGATCAGATAGAGCAGTTGTTAGGTCAGGGGTTTATCTGAAGGAGTACTTCGTCGTGGGGTGCCCCTGTGTTGTTCATAAAGAAGAGGGATGGATCATTGAGATTATGTGTAGATTACCGAGAGTTGAATAAAGTCACGATACGGAATAAGTATCCGTTGCCCCGAATCGATGACTTATTTGACCAGTTGAGAGGAGCTTGCTTCTTCTCAAAGATTGATTTGCGATCTGGATACCATCTGTTGCGTATCAGGGAACAGGACGTCTCGAAGACTGCTTTCTTGAGAAGGTATGGTTCCTATGAATTTCAGGTTATGCCTTTTGTCTTGACCAACGCTCCAGCCGTGTTTATGGACTTGATGAATAGGGTGTTCAGAGAGTTCCTAGACCAGTTCGTCATTGTCTTTATTGATGACATTCTGGTTTACTCCCAGATAAAAAGAAGAGCACGTCAAGCATTTGAGGCAGGTTTTGCAGACGCTACGTCAGATTGAGCTATATGCAAAGTACGAGAAATGTGGATTTTGGCTGAAGGAGGTTCAGTTTTTGGGGCATATCATTTCAAACTGGGGGATATCTGTTGATCCGGGGAAGGTATCCGCGGTGAGGGAGTGGGGACAGCCCACGACACCGACTGAGATTCATAGTTTCTTGGGCTTAGCAGGATACTACATGAGGTTTATTCGGGGTTTCTCAAAGATAGCAGGTCCTTTGACACATCTGACTCGCAAAGGTGTGCCATTCATCTGGAGCGATGCTTGTCAGTTGGAATTTGATGAGTTGAAGGATAAATTGACCTCAGCGCCTGTGTTAGTATTGCCCAGACCGGGAGTTGAGTATTTAGTCTACACCAATGCATCCTTACAAGGACTTGGAGGTGTGCTGCAACAGGAGAGTCAGGCAATAGCTTATGCTTTCCGTAAGCTTAAGCCTCACGAGAGGAATTACCCCACACACGACTTGGAGTTAGCGACAGTCGTATTCGCTCTTCGGATTTGGAGACACTATCTCCTGAGGGAGAAATTTCGGTTGTTCACAGACCACAAGTCTCTACAATACCTCTTCACGCAGAAGGAGCTGAATATGCGTCAACGTCGTGTAACAACTCGGATTTTTTAAATGGGAATTTTTAAATTAATTTTGGAAATCGGAGAAAAATAAAATTTTGGATTTTATAAATTTTATAATTTAAAGTGTTGGTTTTATATTTGAAAAATAAATTTTCAAACGGAATTGGAATCGGAATTAAAATGGAGTTTTAATTGAATTTTTATTATTTAGAAGAGTCCTCAAAATATAAAACTCTCTAAGAGTCCTCAAAGCATAAAACTTTCTTGTAAAAATAATATTTTTAGAAATCCGACCGTCCGATCAAGTTGAATTTTTGTCAGTAGTCCTGTCTCGCCGTTTGCTACAACATATTAAAATTTCAAGCAATTCTAACAGTCCGATCGCCCGTAATGATTTTTTCAAGTATTTGTATTTGATTAGGACTCTAATTCTTTTTGGTATATAAACATAAAGTGACGACTTTAGATCTTTTAAAACACATTTTAGGCTTCTCAAAAATCAGAATCCTCTCATCTTCTTCATCTTCTTCAACCTCAAAACCCTAGCCCCATTCTACATAACTTTCAACTCAAGTTTTGTCAAGATTAACCGGATTTTCTCAAGACGCGTCAAGAACGAATCTTTGTCAAATTTTTAAGAGGAATACACATTCAAGATCAGATTTCTAAACCAACTTTTATTCAGGCATGGATACTCTATTCTTTTCCTTTAGTATTATGCGTTTTAAGTGTCGCCTAAACACTTAATTACATGTTTTCTTAAAAATAATTAGTAACTTATTAGAAAAAGTGAATACTAATTATGGGGTTGTTTTTATAAAATCTTTTAATCTGAATAATATTCATAACCCTTTGGGTACGTAGGATTAATGAGTGATTTTGGGTTTTATTGGTGTAGGTTGCATATAGAAAAACCCTAGTTTTAAAATAAATAATTTTTGGGTGCGTATAACTCATGTAATACATGTAGAGATAATGAAATTTGGTTTTTGATGTATATATGATGAAAAATTGGTATATTTAATTTAAAATAATTAAATGAGATTATTTGGGTATTGTTGACGTTGTGATAATTAAATTAAAGATTTAATTGAATTGGACTATCATGCGTAGTTTTATACGTTGATTAATCATGCGTGGTTGTGTGACTTTTTGGTATTATTATATTTCCTTGTGACGATGGGTTGTTGGGTATTTTTTGCTCCCCCTATATTTTAGAATACCTTCTAGGAATGGGACTAGTGAGGGAAGATTATTGCGTTTTTATCACCTTGAGGGTGGGCTGATTTTTATTACTTTGTCGTCGTTACACTTGTCTAAGTATGAGACTAGGTTATGATTTATGTTAGAAAATCCTCCTATACATAAGTTAGGACGTATTGATGACTTGGGAACCCTTAGGTATGGGGCTAAGGGGTATTTTGAGGATCTCACATCGATAAAAGGGTGGGGTAAATTATAAATTGTGAATTGAGAAATTGAGAACTAATACCTAAGATAATAAGACGGGTATTAAAATATATTGGCGACATAATCAGCGAGGGCCGACAGTTTAAACGGGCCAGCCGACGTTTTATGTCGTGTCGTGTGTGGAACCTCGTCAATCAGCGAGGGCCGACAGTTTAAACGGGCCAGCCGGCGTTTTGACGAGGGGATGTGTATTTTTTGGTGGAGAAATCACCCGAGGCGGGAGGACCGCCATAATAAAATGAGGATATAATAAAAGCTGGTTAATTTAATGAAATTAACATCGTGGGACTTGGGAAATTAAAATCATATTGGTGTGCCTTTATAAATGGGGATTTATGCGGGTAGTTAGTGATTTATATCTATCGCGTTTAATTATCCCGTTTAATTTAAAATATTCTATTGTGATATTTATTGCGTATAATGCTACTGTCTGGATTCAAGGATACTATTTGAGGGGAGTAGTGTGTATTCTTGCTCGAGGCTTTGGCTCTGACCCATGCGTTGACTAATCTTTTTCAGGATTAGAATTTGGAGAAGCTGTATAAGTTTATCGGAGTTATCATTGGAGGTGCAGCTGGAGTTATTTACTTTATGGCATAGTTTAGTTAGACTTTCTTTTCCAGTCGTATTATGAGACTTCATTTGAGTTTTATTGGGCCATTCGGTTCCAAAGTTGTTTAGAGGATTTATTTTGGGATTATTTCAGATTTTATTTAATCATTATTGGAGATTAGATTTTTGGAGTTAGCATGTGATGGATCTTTTATCGCTTAGTTATTTGTGATCATTTGATATTGACCAATTATTTATCTTATGGACTGATTTATTTATGTCTCATATCTGTCTCATGCTAAGAATGGTATTTATTTAGTTCACGCCCGGCTTAGTTTTGGTGGCGGCCGACGCCAGAATTAGGCGGGGTGTGACACGTCGGTGGCTTGAGTTTGTGAAAGATTATCAGTTCGATATCTAGTATCACTCAGGGAAGGCTAACGTGGTAGCAGACGCGTTGAGCCGTAGGCCAGTAGATGAGGTGGCCAAGGTGTGGAAAGCTAAGTGGAAGGAGTTGGGACACCAGGATGCGGTGTCCCGATCGTTCATGTCTGTGATGACTATTACACCTCAGATTGTTACGAGAGTGGTAAAGGCCCAAGAAAATGACTCGTTCTGTCAGGAGCAGATAGTTCGATTACTAGCAGCGGGAGCTTAGTCCTATACCGTTAGCTCAGACGGGGGATTGCACTTCAATAGGAGACTGGTCGTTTCGAAAGGGGAAGACTTACGACACGAGGTAATGATAGAGTCGCACGACTCACGGTTCGAGGTACACCCTGGTGGGGATAAAATGTACCAAGACATGAGACGACAGTACTGGTGGAGCGGGATGAAGAGAGATATCGCCGTGTTCGTTTCTAAATGCGCCACTTGTCAGCTAGTAAAGGTGGACCATTAGAAACTGACAGGACTTTTATAGCCATTAGAGGTTCCGATGTGGATATGGGAGAGCATATCCATGGACTTTATCACGGGGTTACCTACGTCACAGAGGGGTCACGACTCCACATGGATAATTATGGACCGGTTGACCAAAGTTGCTCATTTTCTACCCGTAAGGACAGATTACACTACGGGACAGTATGCCTAGATTTTCATTGCAGAGATAGTGAGACTTCACGGGGTGCCTCTAAATATCGTGTCTGACTGAGACAAGATATTTGTTTCACGATTTTGGGAGAGTTTCCAGGAGGCCATGGGTACAGAGTTGCGGTTGTGTACGGCATATCACCCGCAGACTGATGGTCAAACAGAGTGGAAAAATAAGATGTTGGAGGACATGTTGCGTATGTACATCCTAGATTTTGGAGGTGGTTGGGAGAAGTACCTTCCACTGGTGGAGTTTGCTTATAATAACTCCTACCAGTTCACCATTGGCATGGCTCCATTTGAGACGTTGTATGGTAGACCTTGTCGTTCCCCAGCATGTTGGTTAGAGGTGGGGGATAGCAAACTCCTTGGGCCGGAAGTGATTCAGGACACTTCGGTAAGGATATAGATGATACGAATCCGTATTCGGGTAGCTCAGGACCGACAGAAGAGCTATGCTGATGCCAAGACCTGCCCAAGTTGTTCGAACGAGACTTCTAACGACCTCGTTCGAACGAGACTTCTAACGAGATGATAGTACCCCTTATAACAAGTTGGTAGTTCATTCGAAGCCTTTCGTTCGAACGACACTCGTTCGAACGACCTCGTTCGAAGGAGATTTCTAACGAGTTAACAGAATGGCCTTTTAGGCCTGATTTTATTTCAAACCTCCAGAAGACTTATATAATTGAGTGTAATCCTTCCCTTGTTGATTTGTGGATATAGTTGTGAGATTAGAAGTACGTCAAGGATTAAAACTTAGATTATTGTAGTAAACCGGATGATATTTATGGGTTATGATATAAGTATCTAAAAACTTCGACGCAAGGAGAGTTGATAATTTTAATATATATAAATCGGGGAACTTGTAAACGTGTAACATGAAATGACGGTATAGGAATGAGAAATATACCTCTATTAATATTATGGGATACCGAAGATGTGTGAAGGCTTGGTATATGTAGTTAGTTGTGTATAACATACCTACCATACTTGCTATCACGGGAGGTCGGTGTTTGATCAGGGCCATCTAGTCTTTGTGTGCCTACGGGGGGGATTTAGATTGGTACCTCGAGGACATAGGTCAGAGAAGGACTTATTGAGAAGTTAATAAGTCTGCTGATCATGGGAACATAGGTATGTGCGTGACCCATGTGATGTGAACTATGTTCGCCTCTATTATATGTGATTGTTATATATTGAAAACGATTCCTAAGAGATTCGGAATACGTGGTCCTTATGTACGTGATGTACCGGGATTGGATAGCAGAGTATGTGTGCACCGCAGCTTAGTCTCGGGGTGCCAGTATTGTATATTTATGATGAGAATAATATACTGCTAATTGAAATGAACTGCCATGAGTAAATGTAAGTGTGAATAATAGCAACATTTTTAGTAGAGTTAAAAATGGAAAATCGCTAGTGATTAACATGACTAATATGGGAACTAAAAAAAAAGAAAAGTAAAACTCTCTGTTTATATTAAGATGTCCGAACTTAAATCGTGAATCGTATAGTAATGTTAGATTGTGTATTGGACTAGTTAGATATAGGAATATCTAGAATGGGTACGGGTACGATAGGAGTGCACAATTAGTTGAGAGGTGAGGAACTCATGTGAGTGCATGCACTATCATGTACTTTATATTCACTGTTTAATTATATTAAACCACTTGCTGTATTTTAAACTGTTTTCACAATCGGGCTCTGACCCGTTTGCTTTCAAATCTATTTTTATAAAAACCTTTTTAGGTGCCCAGCCACAAGGACACCAAGCATAGGAGTTCTATTCCCGTGACGTGCTGTAGCTGCTGTGGAAGTTACAGGACCTCGATAGTAGACGCCTCCACTTTCTATGTTGACTCTATTTCAGATTTACTCATCTGTAGGGCATGTCGCCCTATTTCTTTTAGAGACATATCATTTACTCAGTTTTTATTTCATATTTTGGGTTGTAATTAAATTAATGATTCAGGCATGTATTTGTTACTTCAGTATTTGGATTGTTGTGAGGTGTATTCCTATAGATTTAGTTTATTACATCGTTATTTATTTGCGACTGTGATGTGGTTGTGATATCAGTATTTCATAATTTAAATGGATGTCATGTTAAGCGGATTTAATTAAAAATTGACAACTCACTTTTAAATATTAGGTGGCTAGTAATTATAAAAAATGTTTTTGACAGTGATGCTATGAACTGAACCAACTTGGCATTTTGTATTAATTTTAATAAATGAGTAGCTACTCGGTATTTAATTTGTCGGGATGTCACAATTTTAATGTTATTTAAGCACGTGGATGATAAAATATGCTAAAAATAAATAAACAGAGACATAAAATTGGATGTGCGAGGACAAAAATCCACTAACTAGAAAAACCTCGAGCCAATGCAACAATCTTACTAAAAACTTGGTAAAGACTTGCAGAGGGGACTAAAAACTAACGCTCCTTCCATGCTAACTCACACCTCACACTTTTTCAAGCAATCAGTAATAAAGTGGAGACATCTACATGCCGATAGAGACATTCAACATCTCTTATGTCTTAACACACATCAATAATGTTTCACAAGCCTTCTTCTTCAAGCTTTGGAGTTCACAAGTGTTTGTAACTAAAAAAAGAGCTACAAATATCACAATACTCTTATTTAGGAGAAAAGCCCAAACAATGTATGAAACTAAGTGATTTTGTAAAAGTTAAGGCTCTTGATAAAATCTTCATCTTTTTTTATATTGATCAATATTAAGAAAGATACATGATTAAATGCAAAGAATAGAAGAAGAAAATATTAACTAGATTTAGATACTAGATTCCCTCTATTTGAAAAAATGTGGTCTTATCTTCTTAGAAAGGAATAAAATGAAGAAGAAGGAACATAAATATCTCTTGGAAAATACTTCTTATAAAAAATAAGATGAGAGATATTTGGGAATAAAGAGAAGTAATAGTTTTATCGAGAAAAACCACACAAATGGGTTTACCCATTATCAAGGTGAGCTAGCAAGTCACATCTGTTACAGAATACATGTGTGTGTGTGTGTGTGTGAGATAGAGAGAGATAGAGTTGTTAGGGACTCTAATGTCTAATCATCAACCAACAAAACATAAAATGTGACTTTTGCATAAAAACCAACAAGATCTTCCAAGAAAGATTCCTAACCAGTAAATTCCTTGTCAGTTCGCTGCAGCGAGATTTTCTTAACTATAGCGAACTTGCAGTGAGGCAAGTTGTAGGGATTTGGAAGCCTTTTCAAAAATGACCATGACGTCCAACGAAAATTATTGTTACCGAGGCAAACCACACCCGAAATAGGTCACGACCTCTACCCGAGTTTTTGTTTAGAAAAATCTCAAGAATCGCTACTAGAAAAGGAAATCTCTGATGCAATGAATACACTAAGCTTTCTCACATTTTCTTATTTGTCTGAGTTTTCACACATAAAAGTTTTTAACATGATTTTATAAAAACAAGTGAAGTGCGTGTATAGATACTCCATCTTTTATCTTTCATCCTAAATGTGATCAATGAGGCACGATGATGAGAACATCATATTAAAGGTATTGAGCTGTGACAACCCGCTCATCAAAATAAGGGGTGGCCAGCCCGATACTCAAATAAAAATAGGAATCATAGATGGATCATTCTCAGCATCACGACAATATAATAAGTATGCGGGATAACCACCCTATATTTTTGAAAAACGGGTTGCCAATTTTTTTTTTTAAGTTAAAGAAAACATCCAAGCAACCCAATTTAGAAAGAAAGTGGAAACCCAAAAGAACTATATTACACAATAACAAGTATATAATAAGGGGACCAAATACGTTGTCGGTCAATAGTCTCATACGACAATATTCAACAAGTTCATTATGTTACATAATACATTACAATAAGCAAATACAATAGCTTGGGCCACACGCCCGAGTAAATGACCCGATCACAACTAGAGTACAAAAATGAAGGTGTCTAACAACATATCCTGTAATATCCGCAAAGTATCACGGCTCCCCAAAAACACCGGAATAGGAAAATCAGTACGGGCGTCCTTGCGACAGAGCACCTGATCGGATACAAGATTCATGCACAACAAAAAATATGAACGGGTCAGGGCCCGGTTTTATATGATCACCAGATGAATAAAGAGTATGATAGTTATGAACAGATAATCATGATAGATAAAGATGAGAATCTACCTACACAATTTTAAAGCATGAACTAAGGCAATTTGAATGATCATAATTTTAATTAAGTTATGGAAGAGGATATGAATAATTAACATGAATTAAAAACTTCCGTCATTCTCACTGATTCACTTCATCGTTCCGTTCCTTATCAGGAAACATAATCACAATTTTATGCTCTTTATGGCATTTATAATACATCAAGTCCCACTTGATTAAGAATAGTTATATTCATATACATATAACGTTTCTGAGACCGCCCGTCCGGGTTTCCCCACTGTGCGTGCCCCTAGATGACCATCATCTTCCAAGGCCTCTCAACTAAGACAACCTGGGCACCTACAACGCAAGACATCGGGAAGCGGCCATATGCTTGCGAGAAAGTCATAACCACACCCAGAATTACCTCACCATCGCAGAAAACATACAATAAGCGCTCATATGGCCTAAGACTATATCCACCCTGCATTCATTAGCCAGGGGGCTTCACCTCACGCGCGCAACTTCCCTTATGATGGCATTTAGAGAGGTGTGTTTAAGTAAATTATCATTTACCATATTCATAATTAAGTAAATTGTCATTTACCATTTTCATTTCCATTTTCCATGTGCATGTTTCATTTTATCCGAAACCATAATCATTTAACATCATCATTTTCTTTCATCATATAATAAGTTCCCAAATTAGTCTACAAGAAATCACAATATTTCTACAGTCCACAAAGTTTTATATACCTCAATTGAGCTCCTAAAGTCTCCCAGTACATATCTTTACAGCTCCTAAGCTCAGGCTAAGTTACTAAGGAAAATGACACTTTATCATCTATATGTAAGTCCCCGGAATAACCCCATCTAATGCATTTCTAATCTAGGGTAGTGACTCAACTCATCTAAGACTCTAGGACACTAAGTTTACTTCATACAAGAAGGTTCCTAAGTCCTAAGCCTAAAAGAAAAGGATGAAAATTGAGTTGGAAAAATAACTCAAAATAGCCTGATTTCGAATCGATTCGCCCTAGGGCCGAATCGATTCCCCCAAAAGCGAATCGATTCGGCCTTAACCCGAATAGATTCGAGTTTGCAGACCTATAGGCTGACCCCTTAACGAATCGATTCTCCCTAGGGCAGAATCGATTCGCCCCTGCGAATTTGCCAAGAATGGGTTACGGGTTATGAACCCTAGTTTTTCCCCAAACCAATTTCGACTCCATTTTTACACACATCCATCAACATTAATCTACCCAAAATCATTCTACATTATTATCAACTACGATAACCTACAATATCATCAACTTAAACTAAGATTAGGGGTCAAACACCATAAAATCCATATTTGTTCCATTAATTCCAATACACAACTATCAATACAATTTATTCATCTTAAATCACATATTAGCAAGTAAAAAACTTGCCTTGAGGTTGAAATCTCATATTCTCTCTTGGTATAAGCAATCCCAAATCTTCAATCTCTAATTTCTTCTTTTTTCTCCATAATTCTCTTGTTCTCTCTTTCTCTCTAGGTTTAGTAATACACAAATAAGAAATGAAATGAGGTGCAAGACTTAAACGTGTCTCTCTCCATAATTCCCAACTTAAATGGTTAATACCACATTAAAATGACTCACAACTACACATTTTTGTTAAAACCAGTCAAAAGTGCCCGAAACATAAAAATACAATATGACACTTATTTCGACTATCTCGCACATTTCAGGACTAACTACGCCCTCTAAATTGGCATCCGACAATTTTATAAATCATTTCAAGTTCCGGTTTCATTTATACCATAAATGTCATTTGAATCATATGACACTATAAGACGCAACATGATGATATTTACTTACACATACAGTAAATATGCAACAATCTAGTAAATATTAACTTTCAATTCATACAATTAATATTTACTCCATATTTCCAACATTTTATATAATTACTTCACACAGTAAATTAATATAAAATAAGTTCTCAAAAGCGAGGGTTGTTACATACTCCCCCCCTTATAAGGGAATTTTTCCCTCAAAATTCAGGCGTACCTTGTATAAAGTGATGCGGATATTTTTCCCCCATATCGTCCTCACATTCCCATGTTGATTCCTTGGCGTCGTGATGACCCCATTGAACTCGTACCAAGGGCACCACTCGCAATCTCAATTTACGCTCTCCGTGCTCTAAGATTGCAATCGATTGTTCTTCATACGAAATATCGGGTTGCAAATCGATATCCTCCAAAGGAATATGCCAAAGGGCTCCTTCACACCTCTTATACTTCTTCAAAGAGGAAACATGAAACACATCACTAATTTGTTGTGAGTGTTCCGGTAAGGCATGTTGATACGCTGCTGGACCTACCTTGGCAATAATGGGAAAAGGTCCAACATAGCGCGGCGCAAGCTTTCCTTTCTTCCCAAAGCGCTTAATACCTTTCATTGGCGATACTCGCACCAAGACTTGATCTCCTATTTCAAACTCTACATTCCTTCTAGTCGCATCGGCGTAACTCTTTTGACGGTCTTGAGCTTTTCGGATGCAATTTCGGATGAGTTCAATCTTGGAAGAAGTATCCTGGATCATTTCAGGTCCAAGAAATTTATTATCCCCCACCTCTAACCAACAAGTGGGCGATCTACAAGGCCGTCCATAAAGTGCTTCATAGGGTGCCATCCCAATAGTAAATTGGTACGAATGTTATAAGCAAATTCGACCAAAGGGAGATATTGTTCCCAACCACCCTTGAAATCAAGCACACACATTCGGAGCATATCCTCCAACATTTGGTTGACTCTTTCTATCTGCCCATCTATTTGAAGGTGGTAAGAAGTACTCAATTTCAATTCGGTTCCAATAGCTTCTTGGAAACTTCGCTAAAAATGGGAAATAAAAATCTTATCTCTGTCGGAGACTATATTTACCGGCACCCCATGGAGTCTAACGACCTCCGCAATAAATAGATGGGCATAACGAGCAGTATTATAATCTGTACGTACGGGTAGGAAGTGTGCCGACTTAGTCAAGCGATCAACAATGACCCAAATAGAATCGTGACCACTATGCGACGTTGGCAATCCCGTGATAGAATCCATCGATATACTCTCCCACTTCCACACTGGTATCTACAAGGGTTGCAACAAACCCATTGGCCACTGATGATCTATATTAACCAATTAACAAGTAGCACATTGGGACACGAACTCAGAAATATCCCGTTTTATGCCCGCCCACCAATACTGACGGCGCATGTTTTGGTACATCTTGTCCCCACCAGGATGCACTGAAAATTTAGACCCATGCGATGCTGTCATCACGGACCGTCTTAAATCCCCTTCGTTCGGGACAATGAGTCTCCCGTGGAAACGTAATCCAGCCTCCAAGCTCATAGAGTAGGATTCTTCTCCCTCGGTTAACAATTGGCGTATACGGTCCTGACAACCTTTATCTCTTCCTTGAGCCTCTATAACCCTTGCCACAATAGTAGGCGTAACGATCAATACTGACATAAACACCCTAGCAACCGCGTCCTCCTAACTAAGATCCTTCCATTTGGCTTTCCATACCTCCGCTAGTTCCCCCTCGGGCTTTCTGCTCAAAGCATCCTCCACTACATTCGCCTTGCCAGGGTGATAGTGGATGTCAAATTGATAGTCTTTCACAAACTCTAGCCATCGGTGTTGTCACATATTTAAATCTTTCTGGGAAAACAAGTATTGCAGCGACTTGTGGTCCGTGAAGAGACTAAATTTCTCCCCTAGGAGATAATGCCTCCAAATCTTCAAGGCAAAAACAACTACGGTAAGTTCCAAATCATGCATCGGATAATTCTTTTCATGGGGATTTAGCTCGCGAGAAGCATAAGCAATAGCTCGTTGCTCTTGTTGAAGTACACCCCCAATCCTTGTAGAGATGCGTCGGTGAAGACTAAATATTCTAATCCCGGCCCTGGTAACGCAAGGACTAGAGCAGAAGTCAACCTATCCTTGAGCTCATAAAAAGCTGAATGACAAGAATTATTCCATACAAACCTCACCCCTTTCCGGGTTAAATTTATCAAAGGGCTAGAAATTTTAGAGATACCCTTGATAAACCGGCAGTAATAACCCGCCAAATCCAGAAAACTACGAATCTCGGTAGGTGTCGTGGGCTGACCCCACTCCCTCACCGCAACAACTTTACTTGGGTCTACCGAAATACCCTGGGCTGTCACAATGTGACCCAGAAACTGTACTTCCTGTAACTAAAAACTGCACTTCTCGAACTTGGCATACAATTGATGATCCCTCAACCTTTGCAGGACCAACCGCAAATGAGTAGCATGGTCAGATTCTGTTCGAGAATAAACTAGGATGTCATCAATGAATATGATAACAAACTGGTCCAGGAAGTCCCGAAACACCCTATTCATGAGGTCCATAAACACGGCGGGGGCATTGGTTAGTCCAAAGGGCATAGCCAGAAATTCGTAGGACCCATATCTCGTTAGGAAAGCGATTTTGGACACATCTTGTTCCCGTATCCACAACTGGTGATACCCCATCCTCAAATCTATCTTAGAGAAGTACGATGCTCCCCTAAGTTGATCAAACAAATCATCAATCCGAGGCAACGGGTATTTATTCCGGATGGTGACTTTATTCAACTCTCTATAGTCAACACATAATCGGAGGGAACCGTCCCTTTTCTTCATAAATAACACCGGAGCGTCCCACGACGATGCACTACGCCTAATAAATCCTTGCTCTAGCAAGTTCTGAATCCGATCCCTTAACTCCCTCATCTCAACAAGAGCCATACGATATGGATCTCTCGCAATCGGTCGAGTTCCCGGCGCTAAGTCAATTACGAACTCAATCTCCCGACTCGGAGGCAAACTCGGTATTTCTCAGAAAACATCTTCTAATTCCCCAACAACTGGAATAGAATCTAAGGAAACAACTACATCTCGATAAGTCTCCTCCGCGATATAATACAAGTAAGTGCTAGTACCTCCTTCTAAACGAGGCATAACCACTAAAAACATTTTTTGCCCCGGAATGGCAAAAACTATACTCTTCCCATAGCAATTAACTATCACACGATACTTCACTAGCCAATCCATACCCATGATTACATCATACCCGACCATGTCCAGGACGAGCAAATCGGCCTCAAGGCACAAATTACGAAGATAAATTCCTATTTGTTTACAAACAAAGAAAATAAGTGAACCATCACCCATAGAAGACTCAACACTAGTGAAGGTACTCTCCGCAGATTTAATCAAATCTGTAATCTGAGCAAAACTTCTAGAAATAAACCAGTGCGTCGCACCCATATCAAACAAAATACGATCCATGTGCCCCTGAATGAGAAACTTACCCTCAATAGATGGCGGTGCTGGTGGAGCTGGAGGAAGCACAACATCCTAAATATGATGAACACATCCATACTGTAACTATCCCTGTTACGGAGGAACAACTGGATTGGGTACCTGTGGCGGTAACTGAGCCTGGGGCTACTGTGGGATCCTAGGAAGCTGTCCCCTAATCAAGCGAGTACACGACCTCTTGAAGTGGCCCGACTCTCTACACTGAAAACATCAATTCGTGACATTCTCTTGGTTTCAGCCCCGATTGTTTCTAAACTACCCGAAGCCTTGGCCCGAATGGCCTCTACCTCCATTTCCACCTCTACCTGGTTGTTGCGATTGCGATTGCAATCCACCTAGACCATGCCTATTATTATTATTGCCCCCATTATTAAACCCACCAGAACGTTGCCTTTTTGACAAGTCCCCTTGCTGGGGATCCCTTTCTCTTTATTTATTTCCCGAAGATTGGGACGAGGGAAATACTCCTCCTCTTATCCCATTGCCTCCGGGTTTCCCATTTTCCCCAAAGCTGAAGCCTTCTTACTACCCTGAACATACAACTGATGTTCCTGACAATGGAGTAGCGTCGCATTCATTACGTCTCCAAAAGTCTGCAAAGCTGGATTACCCAGCAAATGTTGCCGTATTCTCCAGTGTAAACCTCCAATAAATTTGGATATCCTCCTCTCCTCCGGAGTCACCTCATCAGGTACAAAACTAGATAACCGCGTGAATTCCTCTTCATACTCCGCAACTGATCTTTCACCTTGCACCACATCTTGAAGTTTTCTTCTCATCTCCCTTTGAACTGCGGGAGGGAAGTACTTCCGATCAAACAAAACCCAAAAATCATTGATGGTCATAACGTCTCTCTGCTCCAGCGTAGTCATCGACTCCCACCAATGCAATGCAGATCCAACGAGTTTGAAAGTAGTAAGGACTTGTTTCCTCTCCTCACTACACTCCATCGTATGCAGATGGCGCTGCATATCCTTCTTCCACTGATTAGCTGTAATAACATCAGATCCTCCATCAAATTCCGGGGGATGGACCTTTAAAAAGGATTCTCTAACTCTCTCCCACGGAGAAGGTCCCGTAGGAGCTTGTACATCCTGCGCTCATTGTTGTTGAGCTTGTGGCAATTGTTAAACCATGGTAGTCATAGAAGCATTGACCTCTTTGGCCATAATATTTACTACATCAGTAGCATTTATAGTTCCCTGATGCGGCGACGGCGGAGGACCAATGTCCTCTTCTACGACTCTATTCCTTCTAGCGGGGCGGCCTCTCTTAGGTGGCATCTGAGATGAAGAAACAATAGAATTAGAATACTATATAAAATAATTTATCTTGCAGAAGATTGCAAACATAGGCAACAAAACAGTCCTAACATTAAGCTCAATATCAAAGAACACTACGGTAGAACGTGACAAGTGCGCATAGATCCTAAAGACTCTAGAACCTGATGCTCTGATACCATCTGTGATAACCCGCACATTAAAATAAGGGGTGGCCAACCCGATACTCAAATAAAAATAGGAATCATAGATGGATCATTCTCAGCATCACGACAATATAATAAGTATGCGGGATAATCATCCTATATTTTTGAAAAACGGGTTGCCAAAAAAATTTCTTTTATAAGTTAAAGAAAACATCCAAGCAACCCAATTTAGAATGAAAGTGGAAACCCAAAAGAACTATATTACATAAAAATAAGTATACAATAAGGGGACCAAATATTATGTCGGTCAACAGTCTCATAGAATAATATTCAACAAGTTCATTATGTTACATAATACATTACAATAAGCAAATACAATAGCTTGGGCCACACGCTCGAGTAAATGACCCGATCATAACTAGAGTACAAAAATAAAGGCGCTAACAACATATCTCGTAATATTCGCAAAGTATCATGGCTCCTCAAAACACCAGAATATGAAAATCAATACGGGCGTCCTTGCGGAGGAGCACCTGAGCGGATACAAGATTCATGCACAACAAGAAATATGAACGGGTTAGGGCTCGGTTTTATATGATCACCAGATGAATAAAGAGTATGACAGTTATGAACAGATAATCATGATAGATAAAGATGAGAATATACCTATACAGTTTTAAAGCATGAACTAAGGCAATTTGAATGATCATAATTTTAATTAAGTTATGCAAGAGGATATGAATAATTAACATTAATTAAAAACTTCCATCATTCTCACTGATTCATTTCATCGTTCCGTTCCTTATCAGGAAACATAATCACAATTTTATGCTCTTTATGGCATTTATAATCCATCAATTCCCACTTGATTAAGAATAGTTATATTCATATGCATATAACGATTCTAACACCGCCCGTCCGGGTTTCCCCACTGTGCGTGCCCCTGAATAACCATCATCTTCCAGGGCCTATCAACCAAGACAACCTGGGCACCTACAACGCAAGACGTAGGGAAGCGGCCATATGCATGCGGGAGAGTCATAACCACACCCGGAATTACCTCACCATCACAGAAAACATACAATAAGCTCTCATATGGCCTAGGACTATATCCACCCTGCATTCATTAGCCAGGGGGCTTCACCTCACGTGCGCAACTTCCCTTGTGATGGAATTTAGAGAGGCGTGTTTAAGTAAATTATCATTTACCATTTTCATTTCCATTTTCCATGTACATGTTTCATTTGATCCAAAACCGTAATCATTTAACATCATCATTTTCTTTCATCATATAATAAGTTCCCAAATTAGTATCCAAGAAATAACAATATTTATACAAGTCACAAGGTTTTATATAACTCAATTGAGCCCCTAAAGTCTCCCAATACATATCTTTACAGCTCCTAAGCTCAGGCTAACTTACTAAGGAAAATGACACTTTATCATCTATATGTAAGTCCCCGGAATAACCCCATCTAATGCATTTCTAATCTAGGGTAGTGACTCATTTCATCTAAAACTCTAGGACACTAAGTTTACTTCATACAAGAAGGTTCCTAAGTCCTAAGCCTAAAAGAAAAGGATGAAAATTGAGTTGGAAAAATAACTCAAAACAGCCTGATTTCGAATCGATTCGCCCTAAGCAGCGAATCGATTTGCACAAAAGTGAATCGATTCGGATGAAAAATTCAAGTTTCTGCCTCAGCCGAATCGATTCGGCCTTAACCCGAATCGATTCGAGTTTGTATACCTGTAGGCTGACCCCTTATCGAATCGATTCGCCCTAGGGTAGACTCGATTCGCCCCTGCAAATTTGCCAAGAATGGGTTACGGGTTATGAACCCTAGTTTTTACCCAAACCAATTTCGACTCCATTTTTACACACATCCATCAACATTAATCTACCCAAAATCATTCTACATGATTATCATCTACGATTACGTACAATATCATCAACTTAAACTAAGATTAATGGTCAAACACCATAAAATCCATATTTGTTCCATTAATTCCAATACACAACTATCAATACAATTTATTCATCTTATATCACATATTAGCAAGTAGAAAACTTGCCTTGAGGTTGAAATCTCAGATTCTCTCTTCGTAGAAGCAATCCCAAATCTTCAATCTCTAATTTCTTCTTTTTTCTCCACAATTCTCTTCTTCTCTCTTTCTCTCTAGGTTTAGTAATACACAAATAAGAAATGAAATGAGGTGCAAGACTTAAACGTGTCTCTATCCATAATTCCCAACTTAAATGGTTAATACCACATTAAAATGACTCACAACTACACATTTTTGTTAGTCAAAAGTGCCCGAAACATAAAAATACAATATGACACTTATTTCGACTATATCGCACATTTCGGGACTAACTATGCCCTCTAAATTGGCATCCGGCAATTTTATAAATCATTTCAAGTTCCGATTTCATTTATACCATAAATTTCATTTGAAGCATATGACACTATAAAATGCAACATGATGATATTTACTTTCACATACAGTAAATATGCAACAATCTAGTAAATATTAACTTTCAATTCATACAATTAATATTTACTCCATATTTCCAACATTTTATATAATTACTTCACACAGTAAATTAATATAAAATAAGTTCTAAAAAACGAGGGTTGTTACATGAGTGTTGGTTAAGCTTTTTGAAGAGGTTAAGCTAGAATCGTGTGTTTAAAAAATCGAAACAAGATAACTATCTTGGAGGGAACAAATGAGTGTGTGAGTATTCTTGAAATTTATGATTTTTATATGAATAAATTATGTTGATGACATTATATCATTGGAGTTTTAGCATGGTGATGGATTTGATTGTGGTGAATGGTTTATTTATTATTAGATATCTCATTTCATATCTTGTGGAAAAAGTTTTAAATGTCTCATATTTATGTGATATGCTAAGAATGGTATTTAAATTATAATAATTGGCATATCTTGGCATCGGAGACTGATCATCCTCAATGAAAAATTATATGGTTTGTTATAAGGTGATAATAATGAGGAACGTATCTTTTCTCTCTCTCTCTCTCTCTCTCTCTATATATATATATATATATATATATATATATATATATATATATATATGAAGTTTCTCCATATATATGGTGAACCACAAGTGGGGAGGGTGACCTCATCACCAATTTCTCTCACTCAAGTGTTTAAAGAGAAAATATACGGCTACAAGATAGTAGTGAATGAATTCCCATAGAAAACTAAAAGAAGTTTTGAAAAGATCTTCATTACAGAAAAAATTCGTGGCCCGCAAAGCACAGTGGTGGTTACGACAAAAGTCTTCGTTGACATGAACCATCCTTAAGGAGGGAAGTCATAAAGGACGTTTGTAAAACTGGACCAAGTCATGAGAGACCCAAAAAAAAATTCAAAGGAAAAAAAAAGATTGTATATATTTTTGAATCTTAGTAAAAAACATAAACGATATAGTTATGCAATGGTCCTTTTAAAAAGATATACATGAACATATAATTTCATACTTATATCATGAATACCAAATTCATATCAAAGGACACATATACACAAAAAAAAATCATTTTCCATTGATTAAAAACTTAATTTTAGTATGATAAAAGTGCAAGTCTACTCAATCCATTACATCAGCCTGAGTGATAATGCATCGAGTATAATCGAGGTTAAAAAATAGTCAATTTTTATAAAATAAACCTACTACATAAAGTTGTTGGTGATTTTGAATATGTTAGTTTTTATTTTCCCTCAATGTTTTGCAATTTTAAATGGGTAATTTATTATTTTTGTTTCAATATTGTTTTGAGTTCTCGTTACATGTAATCTTGATATATAAGATTATATTTTTTTTTAGTAATTTATTATAATTATTAGGCAATGTTTGTTTGATTATATTAATAAGTGACTAAATAAAAACGAGCATTTTTTTCCTTGCGCACGACTCTCTAAATTTCAGGATCGTGCATGGCTCCAAGAAGAAGATACAAGATGGGTATAGACAAGACTAAAATTTGGGTGAGGTGCTTGCCCAACAATTCATCTTGTTGGACATGAAAATACACTTGCTACAAATAGTACAAGGATTTGATAAAAAAAATTATTTGATATTAATACATTATTATTTCTCGATTTCAAACTTAAACATATTTTAATTAAAATATTTTAATAAAACCAAAATCATTAGAAATTCTATTAACTTTGACTACCACGTGCTATTTTAAATTAGAATAATTATGATACCAAAAAATCATCAAATAGTAAAAAAAAATGCATATAAAGTTAAAAAAAATTAAAATATAAACCAAAAAAAAAAAATGAGAGAGAAAAAATATCACCGTCTTCAACCCAACAAGCCCCTCATCCACAACACAACCACCACCCAACGTTGGTCCACCACTTTGACCCCCTCTCTCACCCATGTACATCAACCCCCAACAATTGCCAATCACCAGTCCTCCCACATCTCTCGCTTTCTCTCTCTCTATCTCTTTATATATATATATATATATATATATATATATATATATATATAGGAAAATGATAACATGTTATCTTAGGACACATGTTTTGAGTATCAAAATAGTAAGTATTAGAGCTCCACAAGAGTATTTGTTCCCGGAGCTTCGTCCCTATTATTTTTGGAATCTTCATGTGTGCCCTTATGGAACATGTTATCAGGACCATATATATATGTATGTGTATATATACACATACACACACACACACACACACACACACACACACACACACACACACACACACACACACACAATTTAAAGGTTGAATGTTTAAATCGATTTGAAGATTGGAAGGTTTTGAAATCGATATGATGGTTTTGAAATCGATTAGACATGCTGATATTGACGGTTTTGAAATCCATTTTCTAGGGTTTCGACTTTCTATGGTTTTGTGGTTGTGGTGGAGGGAGGAGGGGCTAGGTGGCTGTGGTGGAGGAGGATAGAGGAGGGAGAAGGGGGTTGGGTGGAGGTGGTGGTTGATTGAGGGTGGAGGAGAGGGGAATAGTTTTTTAATATTTGTTTGTTGTTTATTTATTTATTTTTTTAACTACAATAGCATTCTCTTTTCATTTTTCTTTTTAAATATTTTTAAATTATTTTAATTTAAAATGCCACATGGCGGTTCAAGTTAACAAAAAATTTATTGCTTTTGGGTAAAGTTTATTTTTTCAATTAAAATGTATTTAAGTTTAAAATCGTGAATTGGTAATGTATCAAGGTAAAAATAAAAAAATAAAAATAAAAATAAAACAACCAAAAGTGTACGAGAAATATCTTTTCTTGGGATTATGTTGTCCCTTAGTCACACAGTTAGGCGAAATGGGGTTACGCTCTTGCACCGGAATCGCGATCTAACAATTTATGGGCGAAACCGACATAAATTCGCGAATTCAAAATTTGTAGTTCACGCTCCAAGATTTTTAGTGCATGCTCGGGATTTTGAGCAACAAATCAGCCAAAATTTGGTGTTTGTGAAGAAGATGAGTTTCTCGGTTGGAAAATTTATGTACAAACTTGATGAGTTTGGTTGTTTAGGACAACACTTGTTCAGGTGGGTTTTTATGAAGGTTGGTGGAATAGTGGGTAGATTTTCAAGAAGATCAGTGGAATCATGGTGAGGTTGAAGGTCGGTGGAGTTTTAGAAACACAAACCAGGACCCCTGCTTTGGGTTTGTTTGGCTCAAACTCCTACTTTTTATTCCAGACAAAATAGTTTTTCAAACAAAAACTATGGATAATATATATATATATATATAATTTAAAATTAATTAATTAATTTTCGCATTGATGCACTCCCGCATTTATATATTTTTTTTAAATTCAGGCATTGACGAACTCGCTCTCGCACTCATACCCGCATCGCACTGCGGACTTGTGACTTAGTGTTGTCCATTTGGAGATGTGTATAAACCCTTCGGTAATTGTTGTTTAATTGCATTTAATGATTTTTCATCTAAACATGTTACTATTTCGTTTTAAGCATTTTCTGTGAGTGAATCTGATGCTTGCTTCGTGTTGTTTCCATCGTGCAAATTTAATGAGTAACATATAAGCGTTCATGGGTTCACTAGAATTCCATATAGCCCTTACCCCTATTTTTCTACCTACTAGATTTTAGCCATGCGTGATGTGCGGACACTTTTTAGGACTTGTTGTATCATCATTATAATTAGAGTAATCATACTTTGACTTTATCAACTACAGTTTTTTAAAAATAATTTTCAATCAGTTACAACTAACTCTTAATAGAAGAAATCCAAAACTCCTAAATCCAGGAGAGTGAGGTTAATAGTTACTGATTATGTACATAATTATTATATGTACTCACGATGTTCGTATGTTCTTGGACGTGTTGGCAATAATATATACATGGGTAGCAAAATATTGGCAAGAAGATTGATTAAAAAGAAGAGATTTCTAACAATACATGTGGTGTCAATAAGACATGAGCGTCGCACTTACGTATGCCATACATTGTGTAAGGAAGGAATAACTCAATGAAAAAAAATTAAGAATCGACCTTCGATCCTAAAATGTACATAAGTTAATTTTTAAAATGCATGTAAGCATCTAACATTTATACTAAAGTTGTAAATTACTAAATATGATTACAAAGTGTTCCTTAACATTTCTACATTAAAAATAGATAAAAAGATCAATATATTCTACCTCATCCCTAGCTCAGGGAAGCATAATAGAAATTCATTAACCAAATCTTATCATTTTTCGTTTAACATTAAAGAGTAATGCTATACATATCAAGTATTTTTATTAAGTATCTGTGTCTTGAGTGCATTAAATAGCTGTACTTACACTTGAGGTACAACCATTTGATGCACTTGAAATACAAAATTTAGTACACAGACTTTTCATACACACATATATATATATATATATATATGTTGTGTTTTAGGTAGAGTTGGAGTAGAATTCTAGCCACTTATATAAACATTTGAACTAATATAAATAAAGATTAAACTAAAAATTACAGACCACCGGATAAATCACATGAGAAAAAATTCCACAAATAAAAATAATTAAATTAAAAGAAGGAGAGAAAGGATACATGGTTTGGTCTAGAGAATCTTCAACGATGGTTTTGAACCTACAAATAGGAATAAAAAATAATTTTTGCTTCAATTAAACGAGGCTAGAGATAATAAAAAAACAATCATAGAGAAAATAGAGATTATAAATAAAAGAATATAAAAACCAAACTACTCAATTTGAGAGAAGCCCAAATCATACTATTACATTTCAAACCTAAAAGAGACCAAACTCTTAACTGGAAAGTCTTAGAATAAGAGCTATAAGAGAATCTTCAACAATGGTTTTGAACCTACATATAGGAATAAAAATACTTTTTACTTCAATTAAACGGGGAAACGGAGTGAAAAAATAATCATAGACAAAATGGAGATTATAAATAAAAGAATAAAAAAACTAAACTACATAATTTGAAAGGAACCTAAATCATACTCCTATATTTTAAATCCAAAAGAAACCAAACTCTTAACTGAAAAATCATAAAATGAGAGCTAGGAGCATACCGTGTACAAGGTGAGAGAGAGAAGCCACGAAAAAGCTGGAAAAGAGAATAATTAGAATAAATACGTTCAAAACACAAATATTATCAAAACTCAAGTCGTGATCGGTGGCGAGGATGAGAAAAGCAAGAGTATACCTGCAAAACAGAACAAATTAGAAGAAAATTACCTATTATGAACACAAAATAAAACCCTAGCGTGACCCTAAAAACCCCATCAACCCAATTTGAGGCATATCAGAGATTGATTGACAGGGGGTGTTTAGATGTTTAATAGTGTTCAAAACAAAGAAATCGTAATCTCTTTGCCCCAAATTGATCGTTCAATAAAAGGTGGGAGGTAATTTGTGGATGGTGTTCTTCAATTGCAAGGGGAAATCAAGAGGGGAGTGGATTATCAAATGGAGGGAGAGTACATGAAAAGATTGGGAGAGGGAAACTGAAAAGAATAGGAAGAGGAATGGGCACATGGACACAGAGAGGGTGAGACTACAAACACGGATCAAAGAATAATAGGATTGAAGGTAACTGGGTGAAAAAGAGTTTTGTCTTAATTGCACATATATTTCTACTAAGAGAGATACCGTTTTCATATAGATATACTAGCATGAAGGCCACGCGATGCATGGCCGAATATATATATATATATATATATATAAATTAATTATTAGCAAATCAATTTAGAGTTTAGACAATTTCTTTATTTCTTAAACACTTTAAAAGGTTAGAAACAATTTCTATTAAATTGTTTTTAACTTTGGTAAAAATGTTATCAAAAAATATATATAAAAAATTATGTAAAAAAAAATGCTTTACCTTATTAACAGTTTTGTTCAATAAACCATATCGTCAGTAAGTAGAAGACCTAGGTATGAGGTTGCCCTTACATAACAGGAAGACCTAGGTATGAGGTTACTCTTATATAACAGGAAGACCTAGGTATGAGGCTGCCCTTACATAACAGTTGTAAAGGATTAGAGTTATCCAATCAAATCAAGTAACTTTGCTAAACTGACTTAATACAACAACCTTGTTTGTTGAGACTTACCATCATGGTTATGACTAAGAAAATGAATAACGGTGCATTTAAAGAGAGAGCAGTGAGTGAGGAGGAGACTTATGGGTGGAGAGAATTAATGAAATGAATGGGGAAAGGAAGGGATGTATTTGCATTAGAATTCTTGAAAATCATAGTCTTGGAAATGTAAAAAGCAAAAGGGAATTCATGATTTTACCTACTAATAATTAAGCCATTTGCCGCATTATATCATGTGCCACATGTCAGCCTCATATGATTTGAGTCTACATTTTTTTGCTATTATACTTCTTCCTTGAGCATCTACCGAGTCCTGGCATTTTTTTTTCATTTTTGGAATATTTAATTTAACTTTTGTAACAGAGATGAAAATCATTTAGTTGTGAAAAGTGAATTCTTTATTTAGGTTGAACAAAGATGAAAATAATTTACATAACATATTAACACTACACTTTCTTTGTTCAGCATTGACACAAAAGGATTATATATATTTAGTTTAATAAGCAAAAGGTAATGCCAACAGCTTTGGTAAACATAACCATCATGTGCATGATCCTAAAAGTTTGAAGTTACCGTAAAAGAATTTAAGGAATCGGAGCTATAAAAACCCACTTACCCGAGCCCGATTTTCACTATGCCCAACCCAAACCCCGGAGCCACCCGATTTGCGCATACCTATAACCTCCAATTCTCCCATGAACCCGGCGCCCCAAAGCTGAAAACCGAAACTAATTACTGTACATGTCTTCTACCCGAACCTAACTCCCGATTATACTCGAAATCCGCTGTAATACCCCACGATTTTTGGAGGCTGAGAAATAAAATTTTGGGGAAAATAAAATTTAATTAAATTGGAGAATTTTAAAACTTGGGAATTGAGGCCCAAATATAGAGAACGTTTCAAAGTATTTCGAATGATGATTTTGAGGGTACCATCGACCCCGGAAGGGTCGAGATAGTCAAAATGACTGTCATTGGGTTTTATTTCGGCTTCGGAATATTTTTAAGTATGTTTGGCTCAAATTGGAGTAAACGAGTCATTTAAATTGTGTATTAACATTTAAAATTGGGTTTATGTTTTAAAGGATTTGGAGGCTTACGGATGAAGCCATTTCTCATTTGAGAGAGAGAGAAAAGCCCTAGAAGAAGAAAGGAAGAGAGAAAGATAAAGGAAGAAGGAAAGAAGAGTAAAATAAGAGAGAGAGGAAGAAAAGCTTGGAGATTTTCGGCCCAACCGCGACATCGAGGACGATCCAACCTCTACAAATCTGAGGCAAGTGTTTAATCTTGCTAAATAGCTATTTGTGTATTTCATTTCATAATTTGTGGGTTAAAGGAATGGATTTTGGGTATAAATATCAAAACCTAGATTTTTTGGGTTTAAATCTTGAAATCAATGTTTATGTATGGTTTGATGACATATAAATGGTTGGGATGAGATGTAGGATGGATTTTCTTGTTACAAATATTATTGGGTTAAAGATTTGGGGTCTTGAGGATGATATGTGAGTGTTTGAGGGTTATGGGTTTGCTGAAATTGGAAATTCGTCCAAGGCAACTGGTATGGCTGGTCGACCACGGCCTGGGGACCGGTCGATCGCGCCTTAAGGGAAAAGCCTACTGCATTTCTTCGTAGGTAAAATTTGGACTCGTGGTCGACCGGGGGTCTGATACCGGTCGACCGGTCCCCTGTTTTTAGCCCTAGAATGGGAAATTCTTTTTCCCCTTTTTCTTTTGGAGTTTATTCTTAGGGGCTTCCTTAATGGGATATTTTAGGGGTTTTTTCTAGGATGACCTCTAGCCCTTTTTGGTTGGGTTTATTAAATTGTGGCTTTCTCTTATGAAGTAAGAGATATTTTGGAGACTTATAGGGGGGATCTCTCACTTAGTATATGATAGTGGGGACTTCTTGGAATAATTGGAGAAGAATATATCCATGTATGTGGTGAAATTTCTAGGCCGAAATTTATGTCAAATTCTTTTAAGGATAGGATAGTATTAAGATACAATTCAAATGGAAGAGAGCGATTGCCTACCCTTAGAAATGATAAATTTTATAAATAAATCCGAGAGATCTTAGACTAGGGGATTCACAAAAGTGATTGAACCGTAGTCGAAATCGAGAGCTACAGGATCATATTTCCAACTAGAGTAGAATGTGAAAATCTAGTTGGAGTAGTTGTTGTTTATCGGTGTGTGATTTACAACGGGTATTTTGCCTAAGAAATGGGATTTATCTGATGACAATAAGACTGAGGTTGAGGTTTATAAACTATTAGTTATATGTATATCGATAGTCAAAATTATTACTGGAGTCTTTAATGTGCTCTCGGATATAGATGGTATGTGTAGTGATGGCTTCCTACACAAAATTTTGGGTGATAACCCAAATGTTGAATATATATGTATAGATATATACATATGATTTTGCGAGACTACCCATCATAGGAAAAATGATGGAATATGTTTCAAGTGAAGGATTGTATTCACATATCGAGGTAAATTAAATGAGTTTGTGGTGACGGCTTGTATATTGAGGATTATGTATACTTATAGCCGAGTGTATATAGATATCTTATACACATGAATGAGAATTAACTTGCATATATAGAAATATGAATATATGGATATATTTATGTTGTGGTCATACGTGGTATGGATATTTAAACCGTATATGATGGTTTAATGTTTAATTATATGATTGGATCATATGAATGTATATATATTATGCATGTGAATGATATATATACTTATTTGGTTAAGCATACCCCGCTCATGCTATCATTGGGAAGTTGCGCGCGTAGAGGGTGAGCATCCTGGCTAGAAAAGCAGGGTGTGGATATTCCCCAGGTCATAGTCGTCCCGTGTGTTATTATGTGATTTACATTTTTATATTTTTGGGATGAGACGTGGTGGGTATGTTTCGTCTCATTGCCGGTTTGGAGCTATGACCGATTCTCGGGACGTCGTGTGCGTGAGTTTACCACGAGATGGGTGTCGTTTAGTCCCACCATGGTGGCCGCAGTATTGCTACGTGAGCTGGGCACTGGGAAGATGATAGCATTGATGCAGTTTATCGGCGCTATATATAGTCGGGTATTTATTTGTGCATGGCCTTTGTACATCATATATGGTATGTATACATGGTCATGGGATTGGATGATGGCGTGTATATATATATGGTTAGAATGAAATGCCTATATATATATATATTTATATATCCTATAGATGAAAGGATATAGAATCTTTGTGGAGCACATCTTGGATGATTATGGTGTACTAGATGGATAGGGGTTGATGTATCGCATTTAAGGAATATTTCGGTTACATCATCCTAAGGATATTGTTGGTGATGTTAGTGTAGTAGTAGTATAATATTGTATACATGGCATTATGGATCTATAGGATCGACATTGTCCAGGAGTCGTGTAACGGGGTGGTTCCTTATTTGGATTTCGCTTTGCGAGACACCCCACGCATGAAACGCAGTGCAGTGTTGAGATTGGAGAAAAGTTCTGTGAATTATGGTATGTACGGCATTATGGATCTCTATAATCGACATTGTAAAAGAGTAGTGTAACGGGGTGGTTCCTTGTTTGGATTTCGCTTTGCGAGACACCCCACGGACGAAATGTAGTACATTGTTGAGAATAGAGAGAAGTTTTGTCGATATTTATGCATGGCATAATGGATCCCCAGGATCGACGTTGACAAGGAGTAGTGTAACGGGGTGGTTCCTTGTTTGGATTTCTCTTTACGAGACACTCCACGCACGAAATGCATCGCAGCGTTGAAATTGGAGGGAAGTTGTGTCAATAATAATTTTGCCTGCTTGGTAATTCGAAATTAAGTCATATGTTTCTACCCAAATACATATGGGTAATTTATTAAGATTTATAATTGGTTAAATTATAAACCGGAATCCATTAAGCCTAATATGGCATATATGTTTGTAAAAATAATTAAGTGTATTTTGAAAGAGTGAGTTCTGGGGTTAGGGTAGTAAGGCAAATCTCGTGGGTATAGGCTAGGCCTATGACAAGTTAGGTTGTCCTTATAATTGGGGTAATTTAACTGATAAAATTGAGGATGCGAATAGGTGCACGCCTTTAGATGAGAGGTGAGTTGGGGTTACACGAGAGTGTGATTCCACTTTAGTTATGAAATATGTGCACCGATATTTATTATGCACGGTTAACACACTTGCTAAATATTTTTCACAACTCGGGCTCTGACCCGTTTACTTTTCTCTCCTGCCTGTATATATATATATACTATTACAGGTGTCCTACCGCATGGATGCCGGATGACCTTCTATCCAGAGTCTTGGGAGCCGTGACAGGTGCAGACTGTTGCGGGATGTATCTTGTAGCCGCTTCTTACTTCTTTAAAATTTTAGGTAGGATTCATGTTGTATATCGGGTCTGTACCCAAGGGATATTTATGAACATGTTTATATTTATTTCATTCCAGTTATTGTATTGGCTGTGACCCGACAGCTTATTCGGGTCTACTTTTTGTATTACAATCTATTGTAGCTATTTATTTCGTTTTATTCTAGCATTTCATTTCTCATAGTTCTTTCATGCATCTTTCTTTCTTTTATTAGTAGTGTTAGTTGGTTATATGTTGTACATTTTATTTAAATTTTAACATCTCGCTTATATGATATCGTGTTGTTAGTACTATATTATATAGTACCGATAGTTGATGTTGAGACTGGACCATCTGAAACTCCTGATTTAATGTAGTATAGGGCTGGCCACCCGTTATTATTTTGAGCGGGTTGTTACAGATGGTATCAGAGCATCAGGTTCTAGACTCCTTAGGATCTGTGCGAGTTTTCTGCATTCTTTCGTTAACGTTCTTGACATAAAGCCCTACAAATAGGACTGTTGTGTTCACTGCGTTGTTTTCTTCTGTGTAAATATATTCACTTGATTGGCGTTCTGATAACAATTTCTCTTGTTTCGTTTAAGACGTCACCTAGATATTGTCGTCTAGGAAAGGATAGGATTAGAAGTACAATACCCATAGCATATTTTGGGTACGTTTTAATCGGGGGTATTTGTTTTCCCCGATTCCGGAGGAGATATTGAGGAGATTTCTCGTAGTGGTGTGAGGTGATTTATCGGCAGTTGAGTAAGAAAGGAAAATTTACTCGAATGGCGAACCTTGGACTTAGTAAAGTAAGTCTGATGAGAGATTAGTGTAATCCTTGGGAGGCTTAGATGGAGAAACCCGTCACCTTTATTAGGAAACCTAGTGTTGGTGATTTTCCCGACGAGAGGTGTGTGGAGTTGTCCCAATATCGGGAGTATTGCCTTCTGGGAAGAGGGAGAAAGAATTTGGAAACTCAGTTTCATTGAGTGGGACTGAGGGAGTTTTCGGTAGTCACAATTGCGTTTTGTCCTTCAATATGGTTAGGAAGGATTTTGAGGAAGATGTTTCTCTTGTTGAGAAATAGGCTTAGGGATAATGATTGCCTTGGGAGAGTTGATGACCCTGAGTTGAGATTCAAGGACGAAGTGAAACCATTAGATTATGGGAGTAGGGTAGAATACCTTTCTTTGGGATTAAGTTACGTTTCGTGTAATATTTGGAACGTCGCGCTTAGGGTGTGATGAGTAGTTATCTGCTACACCGCTAGGGTGTATGGATTTTCCCTAGAGGAAGAAGTGAGCAAGTGTGCCTTTGTATGGCGTCTTTAGAGATGATACACCTTCTCGTAAAGAAATAGTAGGGAAGTTTTAGTATTCCAATGAGGGAAGAACTCATTTTTTAAAAGGTGTTGATGTGATGTAGAGGAATTTTTACTTGAGAAGTTTAGAGTTTAGTGGACTTATGTTGAGCGGATAATTTAGCTCATAGTCGTGCTAGTTTTGAGAACTAGGTATTGGTTAGAGTATTATCATTGTTGAGACCTTGTGTCCTAAGCATGAGGTGTTTGTTTGGCGTGTCGAAAGATGCGGGATTAATTTATATTGTATTGTTGTATAGGCCCTCGGGCGATATCTAAAATATGAAAATCTTTTTATAAAATCGTAACCCTAGTTCAACTAATCTCAATCCCTGACCTAGCTACACAGTAGTGTATTGGGAGGGTCCCTTGTTTGGATTTCGCTTACGAGACCTCCCCCGCACGAAGGTGGCTAGTGTCAGGAATTGAGGAGAGTTCAACCATTGAGGATTTTCAAACTTCTGTATAATTAATATGTTGCTATAGATTATATTGCTAAGGGTTATATTACGATTTGAGGCTAATGGGGCCTGATTATAATTTTATGAGTGGAAGCTCGGGTACGGGGTGTATGGGCGCCCTGGGTAGTTAGTTTGCTTTAAAGGCTTTATGGTTCGACGTGAGAACTAGAAAGGATCGGTACAATGATCCTGAGGGTTTATGTAAGGACTAGATGATATTGAGGTCCTAGGGATGTCTTAAATTTCGCGGGAAATTTTTGTAAGAGGGGAAGTATGTAATACCCCACGATTTTTGGAGGCTGAGAAATTAAATTTTTGGGAAAATAAAATTTAATTAAATTAGAGAATTTTAAAACTTGGGAATTGAGGCCCAAATATAGAGAACATTTCAAAGTATTCTGGATGATGATTTTGAGGGTACCATCGATCCCGGAAGGGTCGAGATAGTCAAAATGACTGTCATTGGGTTTTATTTCGGCTCCGGAATATTTTTAAGTATGTTTGGCTCGAATTGGAGTAAACGAGTCATTTAAATTGTGTATTAACATTTAAAATTGGTTTTATGTTTTAAAGGATTTGGAGGCTTACGGATGAAGCCATTTATCATTTGAGAGAGAGAGAAAAACCCTAGAAGAAGAAAGGAAGAGAGAAAGAGAAAGGAAGAAGGAAAGAAGAGGAAAAGAAGAGAGAGAGGAAGAAAAGCTTGGAGATTTTCGGCCCAACCGTGACATCGAGGATGATCCAACCTCTACAAATCTGAGGCAAGTGTTTAATCTTGCTAAATAGCTATTTGTGTATTTCATTTCATAATTTGTGGGTTAAAGAAATGGATTTTGGGTATAAATATCAAAACCTAGATTTTTTGGGTTTAAATCTTGAAATCAATGTTTATGTATGGTTTGATGACATATAAATGGTTGGGAAGAGATGTAGGATGGATTTTCTTGTTACAAATATTATTGGATTAAAGATTTGGGGGCTTGAGGATGATATGTGAGTGTTTGAGGGTTGTGGGTTTGCTGAAATTGGAAATTCGTCCAAGGCAACTGTTATGGTCGGTCGACCGCGGTCTGGGGGTCGGTCGACCGCGCCTTAAGGGAAAAGCCTACTGCATTTCTTTGTAGGTAAAATTTGGACCCGTGGTCGACCGGGGGTCTGATACCGGTCGACCGGTCCCCTGTTTTTAGCCCCAGAATGGGAAATCCTTTTTCCCCTTTTTCTTTTGGAGTTTATTCTTAGGGGCTTCCTTAATGGGCTGTTTTAGGGGTTTTTTCTAGGATGACCTCTCGCCCTTTTTGGTTGGGTTTATTAAATTGAGGCTTTCTCTTTTGAAGTAAGAGATATTTTGGAGACTTATAGGGGGGATCTCTCACTTAGTATATCATAGTGGGGAATTCTTGGAATAATTGGAGAAGAATATATCCATGTATGTGGTGAAATTTCTAGGCCGACATTTATGTCAAATCCTTATAAGGATAGGATAGTATTAAGATACAATTTGGGGTCAAATGGAAGAGAGCGATTGCTTACCCTTAGAAATGATAAATTTTAATAAATAAATCCTAGAGATCTTAGACTAGGGGATTCGCAAAAGTGATTGAACCGTAGTCGGAATCGAGAGCTACAGGATCATATTTCCAACTAGAGTAGAATGTGAAAATCTAGTTGGAGTAGTTGTTGTTTATCGGTGTGTGATTTACAACGGGTATTTCCCCTAAGAAATGGCAATAAGACTGAGGTTGAGGTTTATAAACTATTAGTTATATGTATACCGATAGTCAAAATTATTACTGGAGTCTTTAATGTGCTCTCGGATATAGATGGTATGTGTAGTGATGGCTTCCTACACAAAATTTTGGGTGATAACCCAAATGTTGAATATATATGTATAGATATATACATATGATTTTGTGAGACTATCCATCATAGGAAAAATGATGGAATATGTTTCAAGTGAAGGATTGTATTCACATATCGAGGTACATTAAATGAGTTTGTGGTGACGGCTTGTATATTGAGGATTATGTATACTTATAGCCGAGTGTATATAGATATCTTATACACATGAATGAGAATTAACTTGCATATATAGAAATATGAATATATGGATATATTTATGTTGTGGTCATACGTGGTATGGATATTTAAATCGTATATGGTGGTTTAATGTTTAATTATATGATTGGATCATATGAATGTATATATATTATGCATGTGAATGATATATATACTTATTTGGTTAAGCATACCCCGCTCATGCTATCATTGGGAAGTTGCGCGCGTAGAGGGTGAGCATCCTGGCTAGAAAAGCAGGGTGTGGATATTCCCCAGGTCATAGTCGTCCTGTGTGTTATTATGTGATTTACATTTTTATATTTTTGGGATGAGACGTGGTGGGTATGTTTCATCTCATTGCCGGTTTGGAGCTATGACCGCTTCTCGGGACGTCCTGTGCGTGAGTTTACCACGAGATGGGTGTCGTTTATTCCCACCATGGTGGCCCCAGTATTTCTACGTGAGTCGGGCACTGGGAAGATGATAGCATTGATGCAGTTTATCGGCGCTATATATAATCGGGTATTTATTTGTGCATGGCCTTTGTACATCATATATGGTATGTATACATGGTCATGGGATTGGATGATGGTGTGTATATATATATGGTTAGAATGAAATGCCTATATATATATATATTTATATATCCTGTAGATGAAAGGATATAGAATCTTTGTGGAGTACATCTTGGATGATTATGGTGTACTAGATGGATGGGGTTGATGTATCTCATTTAAGGAATATTTCGGTTACATCATCCCAAGGATATTGTTGGTGATGTTAGTGTAGTAGTAGTATAATATTGTATACATGGCATTATGGATCTCCAGGATCGACATTGTCCAGGAGTAGTGTAACGGGGTGGTTCCTTATTTGGATTTCGCTTTGCGAGACACCCCACGCATGAAACGCAGTGCAGTGTTGAGATTGGAGAAAAGTTCTGCAAATTATGGTATGTACGGCATTATGGATCTCTATGGTCGACATTGTCAAAGAGTAGTGTAACAGGGTGGTTTCTTGTTTGGATTTCTCTTTGCGAGACACCCCACGCACGAAATGTAGTACATTGTTGAGAATAGAGAGAAGTTCAATCGATATTTATGCATGTCATAATGGATCTCCAGGATCGACATTGACAAGGAGTAGTGTGACGGGGTGGTTCCTTGTTTGGATTTCGCTTTGCGAGACACCCCACGCACGAAACGCAGCGTAGCGTTGAAATTGGAGGGAAGTTGTGTCAATAATAATTTTGCCTGCTTGGTAATTCGAAATTAAATCATATGTTTCTACCCAAATACATATGGGTAATTTATTAAGATTTATAATTGGTTAAATTATAAATCGGAATCCATTAAGCTTAATATGGCATCTATGTTTGTAAAAATAATTAAGTGTATTTAGAAAGAGTGGGTTCTGGGGTTAGGGTAGTAAGGCAAATCTCGTGGGTATAGGCTAGGCCTATGACAAGTTAGGTTGACCTTATAATTGGGGTAATTTAACTGTTAAAATTGAGGACGCGAATAGGTGCACGCCTTTAGATGAGAGGTGAGTTGTGGTTCCGCGAGAGTGCGATTCCACTTTAGTTATGAAATATGTGCACCGATATTTATTATGCACGGTTAACACACTTGCTAAATATTTTTCACAACTCTGGCTCTAACCTGTTTACTTTTCTCTCCTGCCTGTATATATATATATATATACTATTACAGGTATCCTACCGCATGGATGCCGGATGACCTTCTATCCAGAGTCTTGGGAGCCGTGACAGGTGCGGACTGTCACGTTCACAACTCGGGCTCTGATCCGTTTACTTTTCTCTCCTGCCTATATATATATATATATATATATATATATATATATATATATACTATTACAGGTGTCCTACCGCATGGATGCCGGATGTCCTTCTATCCAGAGTCTTGGGAGCCGTGACAGGTGCGGACTGTTGCGGGATGTATCTTGTAGCCGCTTCCTACTTCTTTAAAATTCTAGGTAGGATTCATGTTGTATATCGGGTCTGTACCCAAGGGATATTTATGAACATGTTTATATTTATTCCATTTCAGTTATTTTATTGGCTGTGACCCGACAGCTTATTCGGGTCTACTTTTTGTAGTACATTCTATTGTAGCTATTTATTTCGTTTTATTCTAGCATTTCATTTCTCATAGTTCTTTCATGCATCTTTCTTTCTTTTATTAGTAGTGTTAGTTGGTTGTATGTTGTACATTTTATTTAAATTTTAACATCTCGTTTATATGATATCGGGTAGCTAGTCCTATATTATATAGTACCGACAGTTGATGTTGAGACTGGACCATCTGAAACTCCTGATTTAATGTAGTATAGGGCTGGCCACCCGTTATTATTTTCAGCGGGTTGTTACATCCGCCCCAAATCCTCCTAAACAAGAAGACCCAATCCCATACCTGCTACATTAAACCCGTGAAGCCACCAACCCAAAATTCGAATACCGAAATCCGACAACCCATTTCCAGCGATCCACGATCCAAACACACCAACGTCAACCTGTCCAACCCGAAAACATCGAACCCGGCTGCAGATCCATCTCCTCTACCCGTTTACCATCTAACCAAACTCCATACCCGAGAAGAAAAATCCCACCCAGATTCGACCCAATATCTCCCTACCCATTTACCTAATGTCTAGTTTTTAAAACCCTCCAAAGATAGTGATCGAATCTATCAAATAAAAGAACGACTCATCTCTGCTCATGTTTATGTGATGATCAAAAAAAAATGTTTCAAACCACAGGAAAAAAACACTTTTCTTAATCTAGATCTCAAAAGTCCAATAAAAATAAAACCCATTAACTAAGCAACAAATAACATCAAGACAAAAAGAAATACCCGATTGTAGATGTCTTTGATTCTATAAAGACTCACGCCCTTCTGCTATTTCTTCTCTATTTCTCTAGAGTTGAGATTAGGCTTTCAATGTGATACTTGTAATCGGATAGAGAGAGAGACCGGAAGAAAAGGAATATAAGAAAGGGGATACGAAGGGATAGTGCTATGTAGAAACATGTTTGGGTTTTCAAGAAATTGTGATGCAAACACGATTCTACTTAACAATTAGTTGTTAAATAGAAGTGGGATATGAAAAGTTAGTTCATGCATCTCTTTGATTTATAATTTCAAGAAAACACATGGCTGGTTGCCTGAAAAGATAAATATCATTTATTAGAGGAGAGAGAATATTGATCATTTATTAGGTTGCCACGTAGCAGCCTTAGATGATTTGGGTCTATAGTTTTTATATAGTTATATAGATTAGATTTTTTGATTGCACGAGAATGGAGAATATGTTTGTTTGGAAAATTATAGGGCCAATTTTAGTTGTAGAAAGTCAGATTGTTTCTTAAGATTTTAAAAAAAATCATGGAAATAATTATATTTTTTTAAATTATATTTTAAAATTATGTTTTTTCTCTTGAATTTTAACACACCCAAAACATTTTATCATTTACATTTTCGTCCCTGAAATTTCTATAATTTATTTTTAGCTCTTAAACATTACGTAAATTAACCATTGGTCACTGCATTTTATGTATTACATTTTGGCCTCAATTTTTTTCTAAATTATATTTTAAACTAAAAAAATTCTATGAACTACATTTTGAAATAATTTTATTTCTAACAAATAAAAATGTTTCCCTAATTTAATAAATTGTTAAATTGGAAATGTAAATTATAAATAAAAATGAAAGCTTGAAATATAACCAAATAGTAGATATATACAACTAAACAGTGTTTTCATACATGTTTTTCCGTCTCAAAATTATAATAAAGCGTTCCTTCACACACACACACACACACACACACATATATCTTCTGTAATGACTCTTTATGGTGCAGACCCCGGTACATACCTTTTTTAAAATAGTAAAAAAATAAATTTGCTGATAAAACCTCATGGATATGATCTCCACCTCGAGAAGACCATCTCTATTTTTTTTCATAAAAAAATCAATAAAAAAAACGTTGAGATGAGGTGATATGTCAAAAAATAGCATAAATATGCATTTTCGACCGTTGAAATTTAAGGTCTACGCCAGCCACTTGATTGATTGAATTTTTTAATCAAACTTCATCGATTTGATCTTCTCATTATCAAGATCATATTCATGAAGTTTCATAAAAAAAAATCAATCAAAAAGTGGGTGAGATGATCGTCAAAATTTCAATGGTCGAAAATGCTTATTTATACCTTTTTTTACATATCACCTTATCTCAACGATTTTTTATTGAATTTTTTGATGAAAAAAATTGTAGATGATCTTATCGCCGTGGAGATCATATCCATGAAGTTTCATAAAAAAATTCATGTTTTTACTATTTTAAAAAAATGGTATGTACCGGATAGTCTGCATCATATGGAGTCCTTGCATGAGGGGCCCTCTCTCCCCATATCTCTCTCTCTAGAGAGAGAGAGAGAGAGAGAAGTTTATGTGCGGTATAAGTGTGACTAGAGAGAGAAGTTTATGTGCGGTATAAGTGTGAGGTGCTCTCATTTGGAATTTTTTCTTAGGTCAATAAATGATGCTAATATCCAAAGCAGTACAAATGATGCTAATATCCAAGTCCCTGGTCAATAAATTGAAAATATATTAATTTATCATATAATTGATTATTAGAAAATGAAAATCATCCCCCAAAGCTACAAAATAATGCAATCAATCTTGAACATATCAAAGCATACCTTGATAGATCAGTTAGAATAAGTTTTGATCAATCTCGATTTAAACCTCTCCATATCAAAGATGATAAAAAATCTCTGATAAGTTATTTGACAAGAAAAGATGACGATCTAATGCCCAGACGTAATCTTAAGTTAAAAAAAATTGATATAACTTCTCAAGTAAGTAAATCTTATTATACAATAACCTCAAATTTTAATGATGATGAAGATCAACATTTCCCCTCTCAAACAAAATTTGAAACAGGTTTTTGTAAATCACAAATTATGAAAAATCAATAAAGATTATAAAATTCACATGATTAAATTAGGAGAAGATTTTGAGTAAAAAAATCATACTAAACGATGAACATATCGAGAAAAGTACTCCCCAAAAGAAAAAGATATAATAATAAGAAAGTAGAAGACTTTAATGAATAAAATAAGAACAAACATAAAGTTCTTTGATTATTTATATAACTATTATCAAAAAATAAATATCCTAACAAAAGTAAAGTAGAATAAACAAGACAAAACTACAGTCTTGCCCAGAAACCCTCCACTAGAAACTATTTTGTAAATCACATGGCAACAAAAGTAATTGCTACACCCTTTAAAGTCACTTCTACTAATGATTAAATCAAAGAAGTTATTGAAAAAAATAATTGCACTAATCAATACCTGAATTTTTTAAGAAAACAGTTAGAATCTATTGAAAACATGTTAGAGAAACCAAACCTATTAAATAAAAGGGAAATATCTTTAATTAAACTTCCAAAGTTCCGAAAAGTAATAAACTTACAAACAAAGTATGTGAAACTCAAGAAAAAATAGATAAAATGCTTAAAGAAATTAAAACAGAATCATAAAAAACTATTACAACTATCCAAAGAAGTGATACATATATGAATCAAATAGGCCTATCCCAAGAATTTACTACAGATGAAGATATCCAGACTATTGAAAAATAATTTACTAATGTTGAACTAAATGGAATAAGAAATTTCACATTAGCTCCAACCGCCCTAATAAAAATTTGGTATACAAGATCAACACCCCTAGATATGCAATATGAAGAAAGAAATGTACATAACCAATTCTTAATTTCATCAGACATACTCTATGATTGGAACATAGATAGAATATCCGAACAAGAAATTTTAAACAAAATGCAACACATATCTACGTTTTCCAATAATTACAATCAAAACATTCCTAAAAGAGAAATAATTGATCTTTTAATAGCGGGATTCATTGCAACGTTATAAAATTGGTGGGATAAATATCTCATTGAATAATCAAGAAAATAAATTAAAACTGTCGTCCAACAAGATGCTAATGGCCTCCCAATTTTTGATGAAAATATTTGAATAATCTCAGATGGAGTAAACATATTAGTTTTCACAATAATAAAATATTTTTTAGGAACACCAAGTAATATAACCTCAAGAATTTATGGTCGACTAAGTAACCTTAGATGCCATATTTTAAGTGATTTTAAATGGTAGACGAATGTTTTTACATCACGATTAATGCTTAAAGAGGATAGTAATGAACCATTTTTGGAAGAAAAATTTATTAACGAATTGTCAAATTTATTTTCTCACAAATAAAGGAAGTTTTAAGTAGTATAAATAGACACATTGATTATAACAATCTTACTTATTGAGACATAATAAGTACAATCTAGAACGAAGGATTAAAAATGTATATACACATGAAAATTAAAAATGTCTATAGACATGAAAATAAATAAACAAGCTAATAAAGACAAATTAAAAGCTAAATACGAGATGAATAATTTATGTGAACAATATGGTCTATACCCTATTGCACCATCCAGAAACAAAATAAAAATTTCGTACCCAAAACAATACAAAAGACATAAAAGAAATTACTTTAAAAATAATAAATTTTATATAAAAGAAAATAATGATTTATACAAAAAAATAAAGAAACCCCAACAATACAAGAAAAATGACAAAAGTAAAGTCAAATATTATAAATGCGGAAAAATTGGTCATTACAAATCCGAATCTAGAGTAAAAGATAAAATTAACCATTTACAACTATCATCTGAAGTAAGACAAGAAATATACAAAATTCTTGAACTCAAAAATACTTCGAGTAAAAATGAATAGAGCACTAATAATGAATCATTATCTGAATACTAGTCTAATACAAGCTCTAAGTCTCCATATATAAGATTAGGATGCAAAGATAATTATTGTAAAACAGTCAATGTTCTCGTTAAACAAGAAGAACAAGAAGAATTATTAATTAATTTAATTTTAAAAAAATAAAATTGAGTATTAAAATCATAATGTCTTTCAAAATTTAGAAAACTATTAACTAAAGAAGAAAGTATTATAAATAACCAAAACAAAATAAGTCTTGAAAATAGTTTAAAACGATTTAAAACTAGTAAAGAGACTACATTATAAGATCCCCAACGGGAGGTCAATATAATTAAATAAGATATCAAGGATCTCAAGATCGAAAATGAAGAACTAAAACAAGAAATTAATATTTTAAAACTAAACCAGACTTTTCAAAAGCAATAGACCATCTCCTTAGAAGAAAGTGAATCAGAAGGTGAGCACGAACAACTTAATATAAATAATCCTGAAATTGCCAATTAAACATAAATCAAATTAATTCACACTTTGGCATACAAAAGTAACTTTAATTATTAATAAATAATATGAGATAAAAGTCAACATTAATTAATTTAGTTGCAAATTTAAATTGTCTAGAAGAAGGATTAATTCCAACAAGATATTATCATAAAACATTTGAAAAATTAAATCCATCTAATGGAAGTAAAATGAAAATCAAATAAAAATTACCTAAAGCACATATTTGCAAAAATATTATTTATTACTAAACTCCTTTTGTTTTAGTAAAAAATATGATTGACAAGTTAATCTTAGAAATTCCTTTTCTTTGCATTTTATATCCATTTACAACTAGTGATATTGGAATAACTTCGCAAGCATTAGGTTAACAAGTAAAATTTAAATTTCTTTCAAACCAGCAATTAAAGATTTAAAAATACTAAAAGATTTTCTATATCCAAATTAGTAAAACATCTTCAGTACAAAAGAAAATAATTAAATTTTCTAAACATAAAAACAGGATACAAGAGAATTGAAGACCAACTTACCGATAAATTTTTCAAAAATAAAATAGAAAAATTCTAATTAAAAATAAAAAAATGAAATTTGCTCTGATCTACGAAACCCCTAGCAAAAATATGTAAAAACTTTACCATATACTAATTGTTGATTCCAAAAATTAGTCATCTACATGGACCATTCAAATACTGACACGTGTTATACAGTGGAGGATTAATCCTAGTCATTACGGATGGAATGCCGACCTACTCCAGGAATACCGACCAACACTAGGGATGCCGACCAGCGATGACATGCAAACTCCAACAGTTGTATATATTAATGAGTATACAAATGTAAATGTCTACGATATAAAGACATTCCATCCTCTGATATTCCAGCTCTTGTACACCCCATGGGGGCTATAAATACATTGTAAACCCTACATATAGGGACACACAAAAAAAGAGGCAATTTAATAATCCCAAGGCAATACACAACAGTGGACATAGGCTATTTCCTTAAGCCGAACCACTTTAAAAATCTCTTGTCTCTTTATTTTCTATTTATCTGTGACCAACTAATTAGCCTAGTCTAGTTTTTTACATCAACAGATTAGCACCGTCTGTGGGAATAATATTTCTAATCGATCTCACTCAGTCAAACACCTAAATGGATGAAATTCGTAAATCAAGTCTCAAGAACGAAGGTATTCTGCATGCTCCTTTATCTCCTCCATCTGCAAATGATTTAACTGGTGTTCTGGCCAGTCTTGCAAGAGGCCAGGAGGCCAGGAAAGATACTATCAGGAAACTTGCACAAACCCTCTAGGCCGGAGCACCTGCTCTATCTAATTAAGGAAATATTCCACCCCCACCCATAGGTGGTCGGCACAGCCATTCGAGATTAGCAAGAGATGTCTCCTATCATCCAAGGTCAGCTTCATTACTCAGGCATCAAAATCTTTTCATACGCAGTCTTATTCTCCAGAAAGGCCAAGCGCCTTAGAGAGGTTAAGTCGAACATCTCCCTTTCATTATTTGGGACCCAGAGGGAACATAAATGTTCCTAGGGCAATATCTAGTAATACTAGCCGACCATCTGATCAAAGGGAAAGCAAAACTCAATCTAGATCAAATGCCCGATGAACTGTTGCTCGAACCGAGCAATGGGTTCAAAAAGAAAGATCAGCAACTAATAAAGTTGCAACGCATAAATTCGGTGCTGCCAATGATGCATGGAAAGTCTCCATATAGAGACTGGAAGACAGATTGGGAGAAATGGCATAGACAAAAAACCCACTGCAAAGAAGTTTTGTAAAAGGGTCTCCATTTGTGCAAGCAATTGTGGATTTTCCTACTCCAGTAAAGTTCAAGGCTCCAGTAGTAACGCCCAAATATGATGGAAAAACTGATCCAGTCCTCCATATAGAACAATACCAGGAAACTACTGATATTTATATCGTCCCCGATGAGATGAGGTGTAGAGCATTTTTAGGAACCATTACCGAATCTGCCCAAATCTGGTACAATGGTCTTCCTCGAGGACAAATTTCTAGCTTCAACAAATTGGACGAGCTGTTCATCAACAACTTTTGCTTTGGATCAAAACTAGTGAAAAGGGTGGCACACTTACTTAGTGTGATACAAAAAGAAGGAGAGAGGACCAGAGATTACATCACTCATTTTAATGTCGAGAAAATATAAGTATAAATTATGAGGAGAAGACTACAATAACTTCCCTCATGAGTGGATTGCTCCCTAAAAAACTATGTTACACCCTTGGTAAGGATCCTCCAAAGACAATGGTAGAATTGATGGCTAAAGCAGCAAAGATCATGAATGTCGAGGAAGCAATGGCAGCTAATCGTAACTCGGGCAAAGAAGTTAATGGAAAAAATGATAAGAGAGATCGTAAAGAACCTAGAGAACACTGGGAATCAAGACGAAAAGGGGTTTTGGAGCGACTTAAGAAGTACAACGACTACACTCCGTTAAATATGGGAATTCACCATGTTTCGGAGGAATTCAAGCATAATAAAGATGTGCGTTGGCCTGATAAGTTGAGAAGTTCCCCGACCAAGTGAGACAAAACTAAGTACTACAAATTTCACAGGGATCACGGTCACACAATAGAATGTTGCATAGCTCTTCAAAATGAGATTGAAACTCTCATTCAAAGAGGAAAACTGAATCAGTACCTTGATCGACAGAACAATACGGGAGGTCAGCATAGATCAAAATCTCCTTGTAAGCCCAGAGAGGAGAAGAAAAGAACTCATGAATATGATCATGATAATGACGATCGCCCTAAAAAACTCGACAACCAAAGCATGAGGTATTGTGTATTAATTTTGGTTCTTTTAATTACCAAATGATTATAGGTGGAGACGCAGGAGGAGGAGATCATACAACAGATAAAAAATCTTACCTACATGAGGCAGAAGATTGCTCATACATTCAAAGGATCAACCTTGCATAGGAGGATGACCAAGGAAAGTTAACAAACACAAACTAGTAATTAGTTTCTCTAAAAATGATCTTTCAGGAGTACTGTATCCTCATGACGACCCACTGGTAATCAAAGTCAGAAAAAAGAAATCATTGTCTCTAGAGTATTAGTAAATAATGGTAGCTCGGTGGATATCATGTTCTATCCTTATTTCAGCAACTTGAATTTTAAAATTAGCCAATTAGGACCTTATCATCGACCACTAATAGGCTTTGCAGGTGAGAAAGTCTTCCCTCTGGGAACCATTAAAATGGAGGTGATGATAGGCACCTGGCCAGCTGGCCGAACAGAGAAGATATATTTCTTTGTAATGGATAAAAATGTCTATTCAGCTTACAATATAATCATGGGAAGAATAGGGCTAAAGAAGTTCGAAGATGTACCATCCACTATTCATCAGTGTCTAAAACTCCCTACTAATTTTAGTGTGGTAATTGTGAAAAGTGATCAGAAAGTAGCTCAGGAGTGTTATTATTCTTTTGCCGAATAAGAAAACTTAGAAGAAATAAATAAGAAAGCCACTACCTACCAAGTGGATACTCCTGAACTTGATGAAGAATCTGAGGTTGAAACCTTAGATCCAAGAGAGGAAACATAGCTAGTAAAGGGACAGATTGTGGAAGAAACTAATAGATGATGATAAACCAGAACGCACCACTCAAATAGGGACAACATTGGATAATGTTCTTAAACAGGAACTAGTGAGCTTCTTTAAACAGAGAAAGCATGCGTTTGCCTGGAGTCATGAAGATATGCCTGGGATAGATCCTAATTTCCTTTGTCATGATCTTAACGTGAATAAAGAAGTTAAACCAGTAAAATAAAGGCGAAGAGTGTTCATCCGCGAGAAGAACCAATCCATACAGGGAGAGGTCGAGAAGCTTCAGAAAGCAACTTTTATTAATGAAGTGAAATACCCAAACTGTTTGTCCCATGTAGTTATGGTCAAAAAGAAAAATAACAAGTGGAAAATATGTGTAGACTTCACGGATTTAAATGAAACATGCCCAAAGGATCACTTTCCTTTGCCCCGAATAGATCAACTCGTGGATTCTACATCAGGACGAGATCTTCTCAGCTTTATGGATGCTTATTCTAGTTATAACTAGATAAAAATGAAGCCTGAGGATAGGGAAAACACTTCTTTTATCACTCCCCGAGAAACATACTAATATAATGTTAGTCCTTTTGGTTTGAAAAATGCAGGTGCTACATATCAAGGGTTGGTCAACAAGGTATTCGATGAACAAATAGGCAAGAATATGGAAGTCTATGTAGATGATATTATTACAAAAAGCAAAAAGGCATCCGATCATATTATCGACCTCAGCCAGACTTTTGATCAACTTGAGAAGCACCAGATGAAGTTGAATCTGACTAAATGTGTTTTTGGAGTGTAAGAGGGAATGTTCCTCGAGTACATAGTAAACCATAGGGAAATTGAATCAAATCCAGACAAGATCAAGGAACTAATCGAAATGCAATCTATGACTTGTAAGAAGGATGTGCAAAGACTAACTAGATGAACAGTAGCCTTGAACAAATTTGTGTCCCCGAATAGAGATAGATGCCTGCCATTCTTTAAGGTGATCAGAAAAAGATTTAAATGGAATGAAGAATGTGAAAAAGCTTTTGGGGAGTTAAAAAAGTATTTAGGGTCTCCTCCATTGCTCTCCCTCCCAATTACAGGTGAAAAGTTGTTCTTGTACAACTGTTTTTAAATTAACTGTGAGTTCTACATTGATTCGAGAGGACAATGGAGTTCAAAAACCCGTCTACTATACCAGTAAGGCTTTTCGAGGAGCATAAATCAGATATCCTCGCTTGTAAAAATTAACATTGACATTAATTAAAGCATTTAAACGCATGAAACCCTATTTCTAAGCCCATACAATCATAGTTTATACTAATATGCCTCTAAGACAGGTTTTGCACAAACCAGAGAAATCTGGTAAATTAATGTACTAGGCTGTGGAATTGGGGAGTATGATATCATATATAAACCAAGGTCTTCTCTAAAAGGTCAAGTAGTGGAAGATTTCATAGAGGAGTTCACCTACTCTGAGGTCCCCGAGAAACAAAGTGATCAGATAGAACAAGAATCAGGAGAAGGTAATGTCACAAAAAAAGCTCCTAAAGAACTTTCTTCAAAAGAAGTAAGTGCAGACCTACCAGATTATTCTTCCTGAACAGAGGAGATGACTAAGAAGTATTAAGAAGCAAAGAGAAAAGTATTCCACTATAGGAGTTTGATAGATCAAGCATTCGATAATAACGTCCCCATATGGAACTTATATGTTAATGGGTCATCTTGTTCAACCGGCAGTGGAGCAGGTATAATACTTAATACTCCTGATAGTATTGATATTAGGTGTGCACTAAGTTTTTAATTATCAGTTTCAAATAATGAAGCAGAGTACGAAGCTCTTATTATAGGCTTAAATTTAGCCCACTCATTGAGTGCCGAGCAAGTTGTGGCATATAGTGACTCTCAGCTGGTAGTAAACCAAACACTGGGTTTATATGGAGCCAAAAGAGAATTGATAACCAGGTATTTATCCAAGGCGATGGAAGTCATTGTAAAATTACCAGCTGTTCAGATGAACAGAATACAAAGGTTGGAAAATGCTCGAGCTGATGCCCTTGCTCGGCTAGCCTTTGCTACTAGAATTGAACTCCGACGAACTACCCCTATTGAGATTTTGGCTAATAGGAGCATAGATGAAGATCTGATGGCCAATTTTATTTCCATAGACATGGGACCATCATGGATGGACCTCATCAGAGCATACATTGAAGAGGGAACTCTACCAGCAGATATGGTGGAAGCCAAGAAGTTAAAGTATAAAGTAGCTCGGTATGTGTTAGATAAAGGTGTTTTGTACAGGAGAGGACTAACAATCAATTTGTAGCGCTATGTGCATCCATCATTGGTCCACGATCTAATTCAGGAGATGCATGAAGGATCATGTGGGAGAACACTTTTACAAAGAATTAGTACTCAAGGGTATTACTGGTCAATAATGCGAGCAAACTATGCAATTTTTGCCAAGAAGTGTGATAAATGTCAGCGATTTCCCACAATTTGCAAAACTCCATAGGCTGCTCTAACTCCAATCACTTCACTATGGCCATTTTCCATATGGGGTATAGACTTGGTCGGGCCATTGCCGACTACCTGAGGAAGATTTAAATATTTAGTGGTTTTCGTGGATTATTTTATAAAATGGGTGGAGGCAGAGCCTTTGATAGATATGCTTTATGAAAAGGTCTATCAATTCATATGGAGAAACATCATCTGTAGGTATGGGTTGCCTTATGCTTTCATCACCGACCATGGAACACATTTTGATAATAAGGAGTTCGCAAATTACTATGCTCAATCCAATGCTAAAAAATTACATTCTGCTCTAAGACATCCTCAGAGTAATGGACGAACTAAAGTTACGAACAAAACCTTGCTTAATGGGTTGAAGAAAAGACTTGATGATGCAAAGGAAAATTGGATAAATGAGCTACACTCTATCTTATGGGCATACAAAACAACACCGCTAACAACAAATGGAGAATCTCCATATATGTTAGCATTTGGCACTGAAGATGTCATTCTTGCTGAGCTAGGCTTACCATCCCACAAAGTTTTGAATTTTAACTCTCCTATAAGTAACTTAATGAGAAGGTTGGATCTAGAAATGCTGGAAGAAGTAAGAGAAGATGCCGCCTTGCGCAATGCGGCTTATTAGCAAATAACATCTCGCTTTTATAATAAAAGAATGAAACCCACCAACTTGAAGGAAGGAGATTATGTGTTGAAGAAAGTACTACAGAAAAATAACAAGCTTGAAGCCAATTGGCATGGGCTCTACCGTGTTTCAGTAGTGATCCAACCTGGAACCTATTGCCTTGAAACCTTAGAAGGTGAAGAATTCAAAAACCCTTGGCATGCAGAGCATCTCCGAAAGTATTATCCATGATGTTGTAATCAATTTTCAACTTGCAATATTAATAAAATCTTCAATTTCTTTCCATTTTTTTGTTCATTTTTTTGGGAGTACTCGTGTTATGCCCTACATTATCTTGTTAAAAAAGTTATACATTGTTTCTCGGCTCAGCAAATATTGTCCTGAAAGTTGCTCGAAACAGCCATAAACTTGATCGTTGAAGTCCAAGTCCATAGGATGTTAAATCCTCAAGAAACTCGGTCCGCAAACATAAAGATAGAATAATATATTTATCCTATTGGGAAAAGTACAGGAGGAACGTTGCAAAGGTTCCTCAAGAGGAACATAAGCACATATTACACAAATGCATGGTCACACCATTAATATTTAGTGCAAAAATCCATTACTTGGGTGCATTTAGTAAAACCTTTGGAGACACATGGGTAACTAGCTCTAAATTTAGATTTTAATCTAAGTATTCTAGTAGGACTTATGTATTCATCTGATTAGCTCTAAATTTAGATTTTAATCTAAGTATGCTAATATAACGTCTGCACTCATTGATTATTGATACTCAACTTAAACAACATTTATCAGTAGAATTAATGATAAAGAAAGGATTAACATTCAACATAAAATAAGTTAAATGAAATTTTCATTTCATTCAATTAAAGTAATTACATGACTGTGTTAACAAAACAAAATACAAAGCCTCATTCTGCAGGACATTTCCCTTCAACTTTTGAAACAGGGTTCATTCCAGCAGGAGGATCATCCAAAGTATAAGGAGAGTTGATGAAGTTAAAATGCTGAAGCATTCTGGTATTGCTACTACTAGGATGATCAAACAGGTGAGGAAGTCGGATGATCTCTAGCTCATCATGAAGTTCGTAATCTCCTAAGTACTTTGAAATCAAGCATTGATGAATACGATGAACAGGAATCCATTTGACATCTAACTTGAAAAGATGATTGTCAAGCTTAAGTAAGCCTGGATCATATCGGTCCCACAATGTGTTGTTTTGATCCAATTTCATCACTGTCAAAGCATTAATCCAACCCCATTTGTAGCTTTCATTCTTAGCTTGTTAAAGCTTATCATTATACCTGTCCATACAGACTTCCCTTGGTTGCTTATGGAATTGAAAGGTTAATCTGTCAACCTGAGAATGCAGCTTCTTCAACATTCCATCCTTGGACTGTAATTGAGAAAATTGAATGGATAATTGTTCAGACAAGGTCTGTAGCTTCTGGGACATCTCAGCAATAACTTTATCTTTAGCTTTTAATTGCACAGCTTGACTATCAAGGGCCTGTTGGGTCCTGACTTCCTATGTAGTACCTCGGATAGTACCTCTACTAGGCTTGACACTAGCTCGAGAAGATGAAAAAGCATATTTTATTTTCTTCAAAGCCTCCAACTCCTCACTCAATCTTGCATTTTTTGCTTCCAAGAAGGAATGACCCTCATCTGTAGTAGCAACAACAGTGGATGACTTCAGAGCATCAAGTTCATCTCTTAAGTTGTTATTTTCTTCCTTTACGTTTCAACAAGAATTCTTGCCTTCGAAAATGAGAAGCAAATTTATCCAACTTTTGCTCAAAGCCCCAGCCTTCACTAAGGGTCTGGAATTTCTTCTCATAATATTCATGAAAAAGTTCCCTAGCTTCATTATGTTCCTCCTCTAACTCTGCAGTCATTTCAAAATATGAAACATTATTGTCCACTGCGCAATCAAGAAGACACATCAGATGAACATATGCCTCTTTGGCTTGCTTGGATACCCCTTCTTTGAGTAACTGCAGTAGGTCAGCATCAGTCAGAGATAAGTGACCATCTTTGAAAATCTCCTTACGCCTCTGAAGTATCTCGAAGTTAGTAGATGAGAAGTATTCCAGTTTATCCATAAACTATTCAGAAAAAGAAAGTCATCAATCAACAAGTTGCACAGTATTGAAAAATATAAGCAGAGAAACATAAATATTTCTCTTTTCATTAATAAGACGGGAAGTACAAATACATCTTTAAAAAAGAAAAAAAATACAAATATTGAAAAAAGGGAAACAAAAGCTGCTTGGTTTTACACTTTCTTCTTATCTTCTTCAGGATTAGCTGAAGAAGAAGCGGGAGCTGAAAGAGGAAGAGGATTATTTTTGGAGGGCACAGTAGAGTCAACATCCTGGTGTTGGTCGACAGACTCCATCATTATCAAAGATTAAATGTAACCCCCATCATCAACTTCCTCATCTAGGTTTGGAGGAGTCCCATGATCATGCCGAGAGAATATCTCGGAATCCTTTGGAGTGCCAACCTCCACCAAAGCAGCAGACTAGCTATCCTTGAAGAACTTTTTCTTCGCAAACTCAATTTTTAAAGATGCTTCACCAAAAGCCTTATCCCAGCCTTGGTTGAATCCAGCCTCTCTGGCCTTATCTCTCTTCACCTTTTAGCATCCACGTCCTTCTGAAGCTGGGCAAACTTGACTTTCTCAGCATCTAAGTCCTTCTGTAATTTTTTAGCCAAATCTTGAGCAGTTTTAATAACTTCTTCAGCAGCTTTTATCCTACCCTCCCATTTCTTTTTCTCATTAGCCAAGGCTTGTTGGTATTCAAGCAAAGACTTTTTCAACTCGTTGAAATCTTCTTTAACTTCACCAGAGAAAGAAGCTCTCAAAGCCTCATCTTTCTCCAATATATTATTAAAGTCAATGAGGAACTGAACAAGAGCAACAAGGAAAGTCAGTATTATAAATAACAGAGCAAGAGATAGAAATTAAAGAAGGTAAAAATAATATACCATAGCAAGGCTTTGAGTAGCCTTGTCATAACTCTTGGAGAGAGGCACTGCAACAATAACACTCCCGTGGTCTGGCAAAGTCCCAGACTTTATTAATTGTCTTGCCAATCTAGGGCTAAAAACCACTGGAGAGGAAGAAAAAGATATATGAGTAGAAGAACCTTCTTCTAACTTAGAAGGAAACCCTTTCTTTATTCTGGTCAGGGAGATCTTTTCAGTTTGCTTGGTTGGGGGCTTCTTACCAAGCTCATTTTTATTTTTCACTCCTGTATCATCTCGTTTAGAAGGGGGATTGGCAGTAATATCTCCCAAAATATTAGGAATATTCCTCCTCCCTATGGATGCAGCAAGGGGCAAATTTGAATCTAAGGAGTAAGGGGAAAGGGCGACAATATCTGTCACACCCCAAACCCAATATCCATACTAATCATTCATTAAAAGAATAATTAAATCATAATCTTGAGCGTATTGTAAATATAATTCACCTATCCATATTTTACTGCATAATGTGCATAATCAACATAATATTATTCTTGTGCCATAACGAAATCAACATCATAGTCATAATTAGAGATTATACAATACTACGATTAACTATGATAAACTCAATCCATACTAAATCAATATATACAATGTATGAGTATATCAAAATCTTCAGTGTGACAACGATAAAATCTCCATACTTAAACCCCAGCTCTTCTAACGGTGCAACCCTCAAGTTACCGGTCATATATTATCCTAGCTGGCAGCGTACAAACCTGAAATTGTTAAAATATAAACCGTAAGCATTAAGCTTAGTGAGGTACTCCTTCCCTGCAATAGAATAACAATTCTATATCGAATATGTAGATATAAAATCCGAACAGTCCTGCCCATTGGCAATAACAAATCATGGATCATAAGATCCAAATAATTCTGCCCGTTGGCAATAACAAATCCTGGATATTTGAATATCCAAACAAATCCTGAATACCGAAGTATTCAAACCAATCCTGGATCATAGGACCCAAACAAATCCTGGATATTTTAATATCCAAACAAATCCTGAATACCGAAGTATTCAAACAAATCCGCTCTTAGAGCTATATTCATATTTATATATGAAACAAATCATAAGTACACTCACCTTGACAGTTTAACTGGCTTTTCCCTTGCCTTTATCCGGTACTTGTTCAATCAGCTCTTCTTCCCTTCCTATCATTCTCACAATATTAGTATCATCATAAGAATATTAATAGTCCAAAGAATAACTTCAATCATAACTCAATTCATAAGCATCATATTATTCAATTCAAATCATTCATTAAAATGAAGTCCCATCTAGACTCAGGTTCTGATATCTAACATATTCAAATTACAGCCCAAACCCTTTTTAATTATTCTTGGTAATCCAATCCTTATTATATCATGTTTCCAAAACAAAAGACGTCACATCATTCCGAGTTTCCTAGAGCAAAATAAGCCTATTTCTTCACTACATAGCAAATCTGCCCTATAGGCTCTTTTATCGTTCATTCAACTTCCAGGAATTTTCATAATTTTTCTACATCATAAATTTCCATGATATTTAACCCAACATCAGTAAACACATTGAAAAATATAAAATTAAATTTTCATAAATGTTAAGGTTCATTTGCTATGTCAAGCAAAACACCGAACACATGGTGGGCATATTTTCACCCTTAGGGCAGATTTCTTACCCGAACTTCAAACCCTCACCAAGGACTCATTTGTTGGTATTTTCACATGATTTTCGGATATGTAATACATATATGAGTCCAAGTTAATCTCCAATTGGAATCAATCGATTCCAGTAACTAAACAAAAATATATGGAAGTTTGAATAAACAAAGTTTCTAAACAAAGCAATTTTAGGGTTTTATACATTAAACTTAACTTAAACTTTCATCTAACCACACATATATATCAAGGGCTGAAAGTTTAGTAAACAAATGATGATTTCTATCATATAAAACATAAATATAAGAAAAACAATAAGATTTGCAGTTAGAATTACCTTCGGGGCTTTTTCGTAATTTTCTATGAATTTTCTTCAATTTTCTCCTCACTTTTTCTTCCTAACTTCCAACTTCTCTTTCCTTAGGCTTAAAATCTCTCATGGCTGAATTTTGGCTGAATAAAGAGGTAATTCTAAGGGTTTGAGGTCGGCCAAAGCCACCACCCTTCCCAACCAATGAGAATAAAACATTTGTTGCCATATTAAGACAAAATACTACTTAACGGATGGACTACTTTGCCCTTGTTTCGTAATTTTGGTATAACTTCTCACTCGAACCTCCGTTTCATTCACCGTTTGTTGTGTTACAACCATAACTCACTTGTCTACAATTATGTAGTTTTCACCTCAAGTCAATTGTTATGTCATAAAGGTCAAAACTAGCCTTAAACATGGACATTCCTATCGAAACCTTCAAATTTTGTATTTGTAACTAATTCGACATTTCATGCTTTTTGGAGGTAGGATTAGACTAAACATAATAAATTAACATCACATATATTAATAACACACTAATCATATCACACAAGCTAGGCATGATTTACATATAATTAATCATAATTATATTCGGGTTGTCACAATTCTCCCCCTGTTAGGAAATTTCGTCCTCGAAATTGACATACCTTGGTTGTCCGAATCAAACAAATAGGGATAACGCATTTTCATGCTATCCTCACTCTCCCATGTAGCTTCTTCCATGGAATGCCTTCTCCACACAACTTTCACAAGTGGGATCACCTTTGATCTTAATATTTGTTCTTTCCTATCAACGATAGCAAGCGGTTCTTCCACGTAGCTCAAATCTTCCTTCAACTCAATAGGTTGTTCCACCAATACATGTGAAGGGTCTGCTACATACTTCCTCAACATAGAAACATGGAAAACATCATGTAACCGAGATAATTCTGGTGGTAACGCTAACTTGTAGGCAACCATCCCGACTTTCTCAAGGATTTCATAAGGTCCAATGTAGCGTGGACTTAATTTCCCTTTCTTTCCAAACCTCATAACTCCTTTCCATGGAGATATCCGAAGAAACAAATAATCCCCTTTCTGGAATTCCAAATCTTTTCGTCGTTTATCCGCATAACTTTTCTGTCTGCTTTGAGCTATTCTCATTCTATCTTGAATAATCTTCACTTTTTCAGTGGTGACTTCAATTAATTCTGGACCCTCTATCTTCCTTTCACCAACTTCACCCCAACATATCGATGTACGACATCGTCTACCATACAAGGCTTCATATGGAGCCATACCAATAGTAGACTGAAAACTATTGTTATATGCAAATTCTATCAAAGGCAAATATTCATCCCAATTACCTTTGAAATCAAGCACACAAGCTCTAAGCATATCTTCCAAAATCTGTATTGTCCTTTCCGACTGCCCATCTGTCTGGGGGTGAAAAGCCGTACTAAACTTCAAGTTAGTACCCATAGCATACTGCAAGCTATCCCAAAATCTAGATGTAAAAGTAGGGTCCCTATCTGAAACAATAGAAACAGGTGCCCCATGCAATCGAATAATTTCATTAACATACAATCTAGCATACCTATCAACTGTATATGTAGTCTTGACTGCTAGAAAATGAGCGGACTTGGTCAATCTGTCCACCACTACCCAAATCGAATCTGACCCCTTCTGAGATCGAGGAAGCCCAACCACAAAATCCATCGTTACATGATCCCATTTCCATTCCGGTATTGGCAATGGCTGAAGCAGACCAGTAGGTTTTTGATGCTCTACTTTCACTTGCTGACATATAAGGCATCTAGCAACAAAATCAGCTATTTCCTTCTTCATATTATTCCACCAATAATGCTCCTTTAAATCCCTATACATTTTAGTGCTACCAGGATGCATAGTATAAATGGAATTATGAGCCTCATCTAAAATTTCCTCTTTCAATCCACACACATTAGGCACACACAACCGATGTTTAAACAATAAAGTGCCATCATTCACAATACAAAAATCTTCAGACTTACCGTCTTGGACATCTTGTCGTTTCTTCTCAAGGAAAGGATCTTGACTTTGCAAATCATGAATACGGGTAGCTAACAAAGGCCTCACACTTACATGAGCAAAGAATCTGTCCCCATCTGCTAGCTGCAATTCCACTCCCATCAATCTCAACTCCATAATATGAGCAACTCTAGCACATCGAATACAAGATAACCTGCCTGAAGCCTTTCTACTCAAAGCATCTGCAACTACATTTGCCTTTCCTGGGTGGTAGTGGATTGTACAATCATAATCTTTAATTAACTCCATCCACCGCCTCTGCCTCAAATTCAACTCCTTCTGAGTAAACAAATACTTAAGGCTTTGATGGTCAGTAAAAATTTCACATACCTCACCATATAGATAATGACGCCATAATTTCAAAGCAAACACAATAGCAGCAAGTTCCAAATCATGTGTAGGATAATTACGTTCATGTGTACGCAACTGCCTAGAAGCATAGGCAATAACTTTCCCATGCTGCATAAAAACACAACCCAACCCCTGATGTGAAGCATCGGTATAAACAACAAAACCATCTCCACCATGCGGAATAGTAAGAACAGGTGCGGTTACCAACCTCTTTTTCAATTCATCAAAACTATTTTCGCAATCAGAATTCCATTCAAACTTAACATCTTTCCGAGTCAGTTTAGTCATTGGTAAGGCAATCGAAGAAAATCCCTTAATAAACCTTCTATAATACCCAGCTAAACCCAGAAAACTCCTCACCTCAGTCACATTATCGGGTCTCTCCCATTTCACAATAGCCTCTACCTTTTTAGGATCAACACATATACCATCTCCAGAAATAACATGGCCTAAAAATACAACTTGTGATAGCCAAAATTCACACTTGCTAAACTTCGCATACAACTTCTTATCTTTCAACAGATTCAAAATAGTTGTGAGATGCTTTTCATGTTCAACCATATCATGGGAATAAATCAGAATATCATCAATAAAAACTATCACAAATGAATCAACAAAAGGATGCAGTACCCGGTTCATAAGATCCATAAATACAGCTGGAGCATTAGTCACCCCAAAAGGCATCACCAGAAATTCAAAATGACCATACCGAGTACGAAAAGCAGTTTTAGAAATATCACTCTCCTTGACCCTCAACTGATGATAACCCGATCGTAAGTCTATCTTTGAAAACACTTTAGCACCCTGCAACTGATCAAACAAATCATCTATACGAGGTAAAGGATACTTGTTCTTAATTGTAGCTTTATTCAGTTGCCTATAATCAATACACAAACGCATGGTACCATCTTTCTTTTTCACAAATAAAACTGGCGCACCCCATGGAGATACACTAGGTTGTATGAACCCCCTATCAAGTAAATCTTGCAATTGAATCTTGAGTTCTTTCAACTCAGCAGGTGCCATTCTATACGGTGCCATAGAAATAGGGGTTGTCCCTGGTGCTAATTCAATACTAAATTCAACTTCTCTTTCTGGAGGTAACCCTGGCAACTCACTAGGAAACACTTCAGGAAAATCCCGTACAATTGGAACATCGACTAATTGTAAAGCCCCCTTCCTAGTGTCAAGAACATATGCAATAAAACCCTCACAACCCTTACTCAATAATTTCCTCGTCTGAATAGCAGAAATGATGCAACTGGGAACAATTTTCCTTTCCCCCACAAATTTAAATTCAGGCTCACCAGGCATATTAAAAACAACTTCCTTACGGAAACAATCCATAGATGCATGATATTTAGATAACCAATCCATTCCCAGAATTATATCAAAATCAGAAATATCCAATGGAAGTAGATCTATAACTGTATCTCTAGCCCCCACAGTCAAAACACAATCACGAAAAGCATATTCAGCTACAACCATATCCCCCATAGGCATATAAATACCCAACCCCACATCTAAACGAGTACATGGTCTATTCAGGTATACAGCAAAAGCATAGGACACAAAAGAATGTGTGGAACCAGGATCAACCAAAACATAAGCACTTCTATCACTAACAGAAAGTGTACCTGTCACCACATCTGGCGTAATCTGAGCTTCTTTCATCGTAAAGACTCGTCCACCTGGCCTGGAACCACTAGCTTGTCCTCTACCCACACTCTTCACTGTACTGCCTGGAGATAACATTCTGCTTGCTACTTCACTATGTGCTGCTGGAGTCTGTGCCAATTGCGGATAATTCTTCTTAATATGCCCCACTTGATGACAATGGTAGCATTCAAATCCCTTAAGCTTAGGACACTCAGATTTATAATGTCCTTCCTCTTTACAAAAGAAACATGTAACACCTCCTATTGGGGCCTCACCTCTCCCTGACTTTCTGGCTGAACCAAAAGATCCTCCACCCCTGGTATCTCTACCAAACCTCCCCTGACCTCTACCACTATCTCCACCACCTCTCTGAAATTTATGAGGTTCCATCTTAACACTTCCACCCTCACCTCCCTTAAAGTGAGATGCGTCGAATCTACTCTTTTTAAAACTCTCTCTACTTGCCACCCCTTGGTTCATTTGCCTTTCTGCTATCGTGGCTTTGTTTACCAGAGAAGCATAATCTTCTAACTCATAAGTGGCCACTCTATTTTGAATAGGCCAAATCAGTCCATCTTGAAATTTACTGCATTTATCTTCTTCCTCCTGCACATACTTAGTAGCAAATCTAGACAAAGCAGTAAATTTAGCATCATACTCCCTCACAGACATGTTCCCTTGGGTTAAATTTATAAACTCCCTCAGCTTCTCTCTCCTATAGACCTTAGGGAAATACTTAACATACAAAGCTTTAATAAATTCAGCCCAAGTAATGACATCAGTACCTTCCATCCTTGGCACCAAATGGTTGCTAGCTTCCCACCAATACTTCGCCTCTCCTTTCAGCTTAAACACGGCTAGATTCACTTTCTGGTTATCTGGAATCTTCATAACTGCAAATATAGTTTCAAGATGCCTGACCCACATCTCAGCTTCTGTAGGTTCAACTGACCCTGAATATTCTGGAGGATTCAACTTCAAAAACTTCTCATGCATGGAATCCTTCATTTCCTTCCTTGCCTCTTTCTCAATCCTGGCCACAATCTTTGATTCTAGATATCTAGCCTGCTGTTCTGCCATTTGCGCCATATTTCTTTCTTGTTGCTCTGCCATCCTCATCATTGCTTGTGCCATTATTTGCATCTCTGTAGGCTGTTCTTGCTCTCTAGCCCTTCCAGCAACACTTTGCTCCACTTCAGTATTCTCTGTACGAGAAGCGACTCCCTCTTCTCTAGGTTGTCCATTCCCAGGTTCCATCTGGAATTATCTGTAATACAATAAAATTCTAACAACCAATATAAACAGTTTACAGTACTAAACTATTTGTTAGTATATAAACAATTCAATAATATCAAATCAATCAATAACTGCCATCTAATCGTCACACACGTCCAGAATTAATAACCTAGACGCTCTGATACCACTAATTGTCACACCCCAAACCCAATATCCATACTAATCATTCATTAAAAGAATAATTAAATCATAATCTTGAGCGTATTGTAAATATAATTCACCTATCCATATTTTACTGCATAATGTGCATAATCAACATAATATTATTCTTGTGCCATAACGAAATCAACATCATAGTCATAATTAGAGATTATACAATACTACGATTAACTATGATAAACTCAATCCATACTAAATCAATATATACAATGTATGAGTATATCAAAATCTTCAGTGTGACAACGATAAAATCTCCATACTTAAACCCCAGCTCTTCTAACGGTGCAACCCTCAAGTTACCGGTCATATATTATCCTAGCTGGCAGCGTACAAACCTGAAATTGTTAAAATATAAACCGTAAGCATTAAGCTTAGTGAGGTACTCCTTCCCTGCAATAGAATAACAATTCTATATCGAATATGTAGATATAAAATCCGAACAGTCCTGCCCATTGGCAATAACAAATCATGGATCATAAGATCCAAATAATTCTGCCCGTTGGCAATAACAAATCCTGGATATTTGAATATCCAAACAAATCCTGAATACCGAAGTATTCAAACCAATCCTGGATCATAGGACCCAAACAAATCCTGGATATTTTAATATCCAAACAAATCCTGAATACCGAAGTATTCAAACAAATCCGCTCTTAGAGCTATATTCATATTTATATATGAAACAAATCATAAGTACACTCACCTTGACAGTTTAACTGGCTTTTCCCTTGCCTTTATCCGGTACTTGTTCAATCAGCTCTTCTTCCCTTCCTATCATTCTCATAATATTAGTATCATCATAAGAATATTAATAGTCCAAAGAATAACTTCAATCATAACTCAATTCATAAGCATCATATTATTCAATTCAAATCATTCATTAAAATGAAGTCCCATCTAGACTCAGGTTCTGATATCTAACATATTCAAATTACAGCCCAAACCCTTTTTAATTATTCTTGGTAATCCAATCCTTATTATATCATGTTTCCAAAACAAAAGACGTCACATCATTCCGAGTTTCCTAGAGCAAAATAAGCCTATTTCTTCACTACATAGCAAATCTGCCCTATAGGCTCTTTTATCGTTCATTCAACTTCCAGGAATTTTCATAATTTTTCTACATCATAAATTTCCATGATATTTAACCCAACATCAGTAAACACATTGAAAAATATAAAATTAAATTTTCATAAATGTTAAGGTTCATTTGCTATGTCAAGCAAAACACCGAACACATGGTGGGCATATTTTCACCCTTAGGGCAGATTTCTTACCCGAACTTCAAACCCTCACCAAGGACTCATTTGTTGGTATTTTCACGTGATTTTCGGATATGTAATACATATATGAGTCCAAGTTAATCTCCAATTGGAATCAATCGATTCCAGTAACTAAACAAAAATATATGGAAGTTTGAATAAACAAAGTTTCTAAACAAAGCAATTTTAGGGTTTTATACATTAAACTTAACTTAAACTTTCATCTAACCACACATATATATCAAGGGCTGAAAGTTTAGTAAACAAATGATGATTTCTATCATATAAAACATAAATATAAGAAAAATAATAAGATTTGCAGTTAGAATTACCTTCGGGGCTTTTTCGTAATTTTCTATGAATTTTCTTCAATTTTCTCCTCACTTTTTCTTCCTAACTTCCAACTTCTCTTTCCTTAGGCTTAAAATCTCCCATGGCTGCATTTTGGCTGAATAAAGAGGTAATTCTAAGGGTTTGAGGTCGGCCAAAGCCACCACCCTTCCCAACCAATGAGAATAAAACATTTGTTGCCATATTAAGACAAAATACTACTTAACGGATGGACTACTTTGCCCTTGTTTCGTAATTTTGGTATAACTTCTCACTCGAACCTCCGTTTCATTCACCGTTTGTTGTGTTACAACCATAACTCACTTGTCTACAATTATGTAGTTTTCACCTCAAGTCAATTGTTATGTCATAAAGGTCAAAACTAGCCTTAAACATGGACATTCCTATCGAAACCTTCAAATTTTGTATTTGTAACTAATTCGACATTTCATGCTTTTTGGAGGTAGGATTAGACTAAACATAATAAATTAACATCACATATATTAATAACACACTAATCATATCACACAAGCTAGGCATGATTTACATATAATTAATCATAATTATATTCGGGTTGTCACAATATCACTAATGCTAGATGCGATGGCTGAGGAAGTAGAAGGATGTTCTTATGCAAGGTCAATTACAGGGGAAGGAGTAGGACGAGCAATGAAGGATGAGACTGTGTTCTTGTACTGTAACAAATAAGATGGAGACTCGATGTGCTCCTCGCTAATCCTTTGATGAAGTCCCCAAATAAACTTCAACTCCCTCAAAGCACCTCACTATCCTTGGGGCACATTCTCTTCTAATCAACTGCAATATGAAGTTACAGATCAATAATTAGTGTAACATTAAAATAAGATATGTCCAAAGCAAAGCAATTAAATGAGGAATAACCTATCCCATTGCCAAAAGGGAAATTTTTTACAACAACCCCATGCTCAAAATAGTCCCTATTGGAGTCTGGAAGATTAACTACTATCGCTTTATTTATAGCCTTAGTTTTTAAATAAAAAGTGGTATCGCTAGTTACCCACTTATAACAAAACATTATCTCTGGAATCCCTAGATGGGTTCCGTGAATTTTATTCAACCTATACACTCCATTCACAACCCTACAAGTATTGGGGCTACCCTAGCTGGGACAATATCAAAGTATTGACCAAATTAAAGACACAGTGGGTTGGGACGAAAAGTAAACCCACATTCAACTATAAAAATAGATGGAAACTAGTGACCCTCAGTAAGTGAGAAAAAATCAGCAAGTAAAATAGCGTGTTCCAAAACAACCCAAGATGGAATTTTAAATTCATTTATGAATTCATCAAGAGAATCAACAGAGTAAACCATGATGAAGAATATAAGAGAAAAGAAATAATTCTTACAAGAATTAAGGATTCAGTAAGAACTAAAGAACATAAAATGATCGTTCGAGAAAGAAAAAGAAAGTTTGAAGACACTATAGCCCAGAAACACTCAGAAGATTTGAGATGGCAAAAGTTTGTGGCTTTTCCTTCTTTTTATAGGTCGCCTCAAAAACTGGAAAAGTAATGATTAAAAGACAGTGTCGATTGAACTGGTGGCGGCTAAAAGGCAAAAAAGGCGGATTTTTCCCCAAAACAATTCGTTAAAGTGGTGGCTAATTTCAAAAATTCCATGAACATTATATCCCCATAATTGAACCATAAAATTTTACAAGTATGGGAAGTCGGTAATCGACCAGGCCTAAAATTATTGCACGAGCAACTTTAAGATCCAAATGCATCATACTCTTATAAAAACTTCAAGCGTGAAACATTGGGGGCTTCTGTTGATACCAAAAATTAGTCATCTACATGAACCATTCAGATACTGACACGTGTTATACTATGGAGGAATAATCCTAGTCATTACAGATGGAATGCCGACCTACTCCAGGAATACCGACCAACAGTAGGAATGCCATCCAACGATGACAAGCAAACACCAATAGTTGTATATATTAATGATTGTACATATGTAATTGTCTATGATATAAAGACATTCCATCCTTTGATATTCCGGCTCTTGTACACCCCATGGGGGCTATAAATACATTGTAAACCCTACATACAGGGACACATGAAAAAAGAGGCAATTGAATGATCCCAAGGCAGTACACAACAGTGGACGTAGGCTCTTTCCTTAAGCCGAACCACTTTAAAAATATATTGTCTCTTTATTTTCTATTTATCTGTGATCAACTAATTAGCATAGTCTAGTTTTTGGCATCAACATTTTAGTGAAAAATTTATCCCCACAAAAGCAAGACCATTATAAATGAATAAAAAAGATCTGGAACTATGCAAAGATGAATTAATAATATATTACAAAAAGGAATTATAAGATACAGTAAATCCCCTTAGTCATGCCCTGCATTCTATGTCAGAAAAATGCCGAATTAGAACAAGGAACACCCAGAATGGTCATCAATTACAAACCACTTAATAAAATTTTAGAATATATAAGATATCCAATCCCCAATAAATGCGCCCTCATCAATATATTAAATAAATCCATCAATTTTTCCAAATTTGATATAAAAATTGAATTTTGGAAAATACAAACCCATAAAAAAGATAGATATCAAATTGTGTTTATAACTCCTTTTGGTCACTATGAATGTTTTTTCATGCCATTTGGATTAAAACTGTAAGGACATTTTTCTCATGTCCAACATTTTACATTTATGTATGTCGTACGCCGCTACATTTGGCACGTCACCTCACGATCTCACATGACGGCCTCTATCCGAATTCTGGGAATCAAGCATCCAACATCTCCATCATGTGTCCCACATCGTCCTCAACAACTTCACATACCATGCTTTTAGGGTCTATATGCTAGTGGTATGCAAGAGAAGTCAAATCTATGAAAGAAGTCACGATATGGAAGTTCAAGGGCAATTTGGTAATTGTACATCCACCGTTTGGAGGATAGGTCAACTGGAAAGTTGAAGAGCTTGCCACAACAAAGATACTGGAAGAAACGGCATCTCATTCCAAGCTACGGTGAAGAAGATATGGCCCTTTGAAGATGGAGAGAATTCCTCGAAGGAATCTGGTTCCTGAGTATCGGACCGATCCGCCTAAAGAGACCGGACCGGTCCACCTGCTAAAGTGAGGCCAGTATACCCCGGATCCATAGCGAACCGATGAAGATAAAAAGATGAACCGATCCGATGTCAACCGGACCGATCCGCCTGCAATTAAAAGAACCGATCCGGTATACCGGACCGATCCGCCCATCAACCGGACCGGTCCGCCTGGGATAATTACGAGCAATCCCAGTGTTTGAAAACTCTTTCCTTGGTTTTCTTATTTATACCAACTTCGGGAGAGTTATTTTTTAAGACTTCGATACACGATTTTTCAGAGCAGAGAAAGCCCCAAGTCTTCACCTATTGAGTACCAATACTCTAGGTTTTTAGATTCACACATCTTCCATATCTATGTGAATCAACTTTGGTAACCCAAGAACACCATTGCTGTTGTTCAACCCTTTGTGAAGTAGACCGTTCCTTCCTCTTCATTGCAGCCCTACTGGACAGGGATAGTTCCAGCCGCCAACCCTACTGGAAAGGGATAATTCCAGCCGCGACTACATAATCCGATGCCTGCGGGTAATTCTTAGTCAAAAAAACTTGTATTTCATTATAATCCGATTGTAAGCCGTTTCTCTTACAAATTATAGTGATATACAAATGGTTTTGCCCCTGTGGGGGATTTTTCCTTAACTTTGTGTGTTGAATAATTCTTGCATGATTTCATATTGTTTCAATCACACCTAGTTGCATGTTTAGGGTTTAACTAAAATTTGGGTTTAATTAAAAACTGGATTTTATTTGAGAAGTCGCAATATTTCCGCTGTAGCTGCACTCTCAAATTGGTATCAGAGCAGGTTACGCTAATTTATCGCGTGATCCTGATTTTTCAAGGATTTATTTTCTGATACAATTTGTCTACTCACGTTTACAAATTGGTATCAGAGCCTGTTGCACTAAGTTATTGTGTTTTGATCCTGATTTTGCAAAAATGGCTTTTGATGGTTTTGATGATCTTCGATGTCAAATTTTTGAAAAAATTAATTGGAAAATTCACACGAACTCTTATTTTAAATCTTCTGTTGAAAACGAATCTTAGAGGTGTCCTTGTTGTGAGGGTGTTGGTCACACGTTACATGAGTGTACCACAAATTTAAAGAAGAAATTGAATAAACCGATTTCTCATGTTTCTACCCTTAGTGATTGTGATTCGGAAGAAGAAGTTTTTTATGCTTCTAGGCGAGAGTTTCCCATCCATGTGATTAGTGATGATAGTGAGGGTGATGGGAGTGTGGATGAAAGTGAGGAGGAAAGTGTAGATGAGCATGACTTGCAAACTGCTTTCAATGAACTTTATGCTGAAACTTTGAAAACAAAGAAAGAAAATTTGAAATTGAAAGCTCAATTGAAAGAGTGTGCCATAAAAAATAATGATTTTTTAGTTGAAGAACTTAGGGATCATGTGAAAATTTTGAAAGAGAAGCTTGAGTACGTCGAGGGTGAGAGAGATAGTCTTAGAGGGTTGATGGAGACTATGAAAAAGGAGCTTTTAGAGTTTGAGGATTCTAAACGAGTACTTGAATCTAGGATAGGTGAACTTGAGGTGAAATTGAAAGATTCAAGTAAAGTGAAATTTGATTTGGAGTCTAGGTCTGAAAAACTTGATAAGATTTTAGGCACAGTCGAGATCAAAACGGATAGGGGTGGGATTGGTCTTGAAAAATATGTTGCACCCATTCCCACACGTGTGAGAGAGCCTCCTAGGTTTGTTAAGAAAGAGGCATCTAAAGTTGTTAGGAAAACACCCCTTAAGAACATTGTGAGAGAACCTTCTAGGATCATTAGGAGAGACCCACCTAGGCAAATTCGGAAAGAGCAACCGAGAAATTTGAGGAGAGGGCCACCTTTAGGTAACACACACCACCCGATTTACACTTGCACACATTGCGGTAGGCAAGGTCATCTTAGGCGATTTTGTTACAAGCTTTTAAATGGACCCAGGATGGTTAATGAAAGAATAAATTCGATTCCTAAAACCCCCACACTTCGTTACAAATCTATTTGGGTTAGAAAATCGGATTTAGAGGCTTATGGTTTATTTGTCCACAATTCCCGTTTGCTTGCACGTGATTCACCCCATGTGAAATCTTTTGGTTGATTGTGATTGCATGTTTGTCATACACTAGTTGTGGTTTCATGATATATTTTTACTAGTGTGATGACTTGTACTTTTTGTATAAATTCTTGTTTTTGAATTTTTTTAAAAAATACAAAAAGATTTTATTTTGATAAAATTTTGAGAAAATACAAAAAGATGTTATTTTTTGTTTGCACCGTTTATGGATGAACACTTAGGATGACCAAGTCACAACATCATTCCATTATTTTCATGTGACTATTTGATAGTGTTTTGAGGCAATAGGTCAATTCATCCATGTGCTTTATAATGTTTGGAGTCATTAAGATGTAATTTGGTGTTACTTTCTACATGTTTGACTCATGTTTCCTTTATTGCACACATGCACGGATTTGTTTGATTATTGTGCTTGTCTTATCACATGCTGGTTGGGTGTTTTCACTTCAATCCTGTCCTTAAAACGAACCAAGCGCGATAAATATTTATAAGGAAATTGTGCATATAAAAACCGTTTTGTGAGTTTGTGTGCTTTGTTTGAAAAAACAGGGAGGGGCTGCGAAAGGTAATTATCTATCCTTTGCGCAAAAGCCACCGTTAAATTGGACCTAAAAAATGGAGGAATTTTATTATCCGAGCTCCAAAGAGGTTAAAAGAGCCCGAAAAAATTGAAAGGCAATAAAAAGAAATTCATGCCAATTATGGGCCATTTAGGTTTTTGCACCAATTCTCCAAAGTTTGAGAATTTAGATTACCTCTAATATAAATATATATGAGGGTGTTTGGTTGGAGAATTTAAAACGGGTTTGCACGTCCTTGAAATTCTTGAAAATGCGCTATATAGTTTTGGACGTTATTGGTGTGGAAATCATTTGACTTTGAATTGTTGATTTGCATAAGACGATGTCATCTAAATTCAACAAATTTTTACACCTAAGGATACCTTTGATGTTCATTCGTTAGGAGTACACGTATGCATCGTGCACATATGATTGATTGAGTTGATTTACCTATCGAATGTGTTCACACCCATTCATTCCGTTTCCATGACTTGGTTGTTTGAGTCTAAATCCATGGTGTGATTTTTGTATCATATTTGTTCATATTGGTATCCTATCTTTATATGAAAATTTTTGAAATATTCAAAAATAGTTTCTTTTTTTTTGTGTACCGTGGCACCCCGATTGTGCTTATTTGATTCATTCTTCTCATTTGTCTATTCGGGGACATCATAAAAAGGGGGAGAAATAATTATCATATTATGGGGGAGTTTGAATTTTGGGGGAGTTTTGAGTTTTGAGTTTGCTCATAAATTGGTATCTATATCTATATTTATCTCAAACTCGATATGTCACTTGGTATTTTGCTTTATCTCATGTGTGTAGGTACTACTTTGATGATCACTGAATTGCACACCCTGATGAGAAAAGCGTTGAGATTCCCGAAGATTTGAAGATCAAACGATGCAGTCTTATTCACTTGTACTCTTTTCAGTTTTGGGTTCATGGAAGGGTAGATTTGTTTAGTCCATTTCTTATTTGATAATTCGGATTTTTATGTATGTACCGGCATAGACATAGGGGGAGATTTGTAAGGACATTTTTCTCATGTCCAACATTTTACATTTATGTATGTCGTACGCCGCTACATTTGGCACGTCACCTCACGATCTCACATGACGGCCTCTATCCGAATTCTGGGTATCAAGCATCCAACATCTCCATCATGTGTCCCACATCGTCCTCAACAACTTCACATACCATGCTTTTAGGGTCTATATGCTAGTGGTATGCAAGAGAAGTCAAATCTATGAAAGAAGTCACGATATGGAAGTTCAAGGGCAATTTGGTAATTGTACATCCACCGTCCGGAGGATAGGTCAACTGGAAAGTTGAAGATCTTGCCACAACAAAGATACTGGAAGAAACGACATCTCATTCCGAGCTACGGTGAAGAAGATATGGCCCTTTGAAGATGGAGAGAATTCCTCGAAGGAATCTGGTTCCTGAGGATCGGACCGATCCGCCTAAAGAGAACGGACCGGTCCGCCTGCTAAAGTGAGGCCAGTATACCCCGGATCTATAGCGAACCGATGAAGATAAAAATCTGAACCGATCCGATGTCAACCGGATCGATCCGCCTGCAATTAAAAGAACCGATCCGGTATACCGGACCGATCCGCCCATCAACCGGACCGGTCCGCCTGGGATAATTACGAGCAATCCCAGTGTTTGAAAACTCTTTCCTTGGTTTTCTTATTTATACCAACTTCGGGAGAGTTATTTTTTAAGACTTCGATACACGATTTTTCAGAGCAGAGAAAGCCCCAAGTCTTCACCTATTGAGTACCAATACTCTAGGTTTTTAGATTCACACATCTTCCATATCTATGTGAATCAAGTTTGGTAACCCAAGAACACCATTGCTGTTGTTCAACCCTTTGTGAAGTAGACCGTTCCTTCCTCTTCATTGCAGCCCTACTGGACAGGGATAGTTCCAGCCGCCAACCCTACTGGAAAGGGATAATTCCAGCCGCGACTACAGAATCCGATGCCTGAGGGTAATTCTTAGTCAAAAAAACTTGTATTTCAGTGTAATCCGATTGTAAGCCGTTTCTCTTACAAATTATAGTGATATACAAATGGTTTTGCCCCTGTGGGGGATTTTTCCTTAACTTTGTCTGTTGAATAATTCTTGCATGATTTCATATTATTTCAATCACACCTAGTTTCATGTTTAGGGTTTAACTAAAATTTGGGTTTAATTAAAAACTGGATTTTATTTGAGAAGTCGCAATATTTCCGCTGTAGCTGCACTCTCAAAAATAAATGGACATAGTGAATTTCAAAACATCATGAATGAAATATTTAATCCTTCTTCTCATTTTACGATAGTCTACACTGATGATGTCCTCATCTACTCTTAATCAATCGATGAAAATTGAAAACCCATAAATTCATTTTTTAAACTAATAAAAATTAATGGTCTGGTAGTTTCAGCCTCCAAAGCCAACTTATTCTAAATGAAAGTTAGATTTAGGTCATAACATTCACCAAGGTAAATTTAGACCTATAGACAGAGCTATCTAATTCACTGATAAATTTTCAAAGAAAATCCTTGAGAAAACCCAACTTCAATGATTTCTAGAATCTTTAAATTACATTACCAAATTTTACCCAAATCTTAGCAAATAATGCAAGATCTTGTCTGAACGATTACAAAGTAACCCTCCTCATGGGACTATAAAATTGTGACACCCCGCCTAGTCTAATATCTCTAGATCGACCTTTATTAAATTAAACGGGAATCATATATGATTTCATTCTTAGCATCACTATCAAAAATCAATTTGTAAAACTAATAAGCTATCAAGTCTGATATCAATTTTAAATCTTGATAACATGCTTAATTGAAACCATTCAACTATATACATAATCATCAACAGTGGCTGAAATGCCAGAATACTGATATCATAAATGAATAAACCGAATAAATCCTCGATATCTAGAATAAAATAATCCAAATGCTAAAATTGAGACATGTAAATAATGTCTGAAAACGAAACTATCCAACTACGGGCTACATGTCCATAGAGAAAATACTAAAATAGAATCCCATCTAGATAGAATGAAGTGAAGTATCTAAACAAGTTTTGCATGAATCCACAACTGCTAACTTGAATGGAATGGCTATCATTGGTGAACGTGTGGCTGAGCACCTAAAATGTATTGAAAATATTTTTGATATGGATAAGTGCCCAAAACATTTGAAAACAGTTGCAAGTATTCAAATGCAATAATAATAAAGAAGTATGAAATATTCATGTTAACTTAGTGTCGCACGCAGATAAGATTATCTCCCCCTGTCATCTACAGTACGCACCTAACATATTTTTTTCACTCACCTAGTTAGGCTATCCTGCCTAACTAGTCTAACCATCCTTACCATACTATAGTCCACTAAGCATCTAACCCATCTGTACCGCTCATACGATACCTCATAGTATATATTATGTAGTTAATAAATAAGCTACAACTTAATATTCATACAACAATTTAATCACATATACATATATAACTCTTTACACGTATATACATAGCATCCTCCGAGTGGAACCTCCTGGATGCATCTATAGTATGATATTAGGCACCAGGTATGTCACGTACCACTCTTGGGCCACCGGGTCGGAATCTCTCCACCGATATCATCACGTAAACATATAACGGAGGCGGTCATTAACATATATCCATGGGTCATAACCATACCAAATAAGATCCAACCGGACTTGAAACCAACACCTATCGACACACATTGGGGAAATAATCCAACACTTATTGGTCAATGCCAGGGTGGAATTCCCACTACACCACAACCTCCAACGATAGCATATTAGAGTAGGTATGTTCTTATAAAATCAATAACACATAAACATATATATACCGATCACACTCAATATATATATACATATATTTATATATATATAGTCAGCTAATGAACGTAACATATCCCATAGCACTAACCTGCCAAATCCCAAAATCTAATCCAATTTCCACGTTTATCTAAGTATTTCCTTACTTATAATTTAACTCACTGATTATAAACTTCTGGACAACATGCTAATCACATAAATCACTAACCTAACCATCCTAGAATTCTAACTTTTTTTCTTAATTTCCACCCGTATACGTTCACTTGCTTATTCACGTCTTTCCCTTTCATGAAATCCATCGTCGATTAGTCTACGACTTTTTCTAACCCTCACACTGAATTCCTAGAAACCTAAACTCATCCTCGGAATCGAAATACCTTGACCAATCCTCAAAAGGACCAAAAATTGACACAAAATAAAAGTGGCAGGTTATCAGTACAGAACCGGTTTGCTCCTCCCACCGAACCAGTTTGGTTTACTTGGCTTCCAAAGCAAACTTTTGACGGGATTTCACCCCTAATCTCCATCCATGGTAGTTCAAACCTCCACCAAACTCACATCCAAGAAACCTAGATCATTCCCAAACATATTCCAACATCTTTCTACATAAAAATCATCCCGAAAACAATCTATAATCACTCGAATAACAAGCTATATCAAGAATCAACACAATATCAAACCCTAGTTTCAAGATTTGGTTTTTTCTTATTAATTTATTAAAGAACTTAACTTTATATATAGATTTACTTCAGATTCATTCTAAAATATTATGAGATTCATCTCCCATCATTCATATATTTTCAAACCCGAATTTATCTTAGTTTCCCAATCCAAAGATCATAATTTTCACATGTTATTATACACCAAGGTTTGCATGAATAAATGTAACTACAAAGAATTATAAAAATAAGTAAATACTTTCCTTAAAGATGATGAAATCAAAGTTTCTCCTTCTGAAATACTTCATTTTGTGATGATCTACAATCCAAAGATGATATCTTTCCTTTTCGAATCCTTTCTTCCTTCTCTTTTCTCATTTTCTCTTCTCTTTTCTCATTCTCTCACAAACCCTAGCCATTTTGGATGGATAGATAGTAGCCCTCCTCTATCCACCTTCATTAAGTATCATCATTAACTCTATAAACTTGGATTGGGGTTATCCCCCTCAGGTCAAATTACTCTAATGCCCTCGTACGGTTCACGCTAACCTATTATGGACTATTTCGCCCCATTTCGGACCATCGATACACTCAAAAGTACCATTCGAGTCATCTAACATAACATTTCATCTCATGCCCAAGATGACTTTACCCGTGTGTCCCGAATGAACTACCGATAAACTCGTTACGATGTAATAGAATTTAATACGTCATCATTTACTTATCACACAAGTAAATATAAATATACATAAATATTAATCCTTTTTATTCGATAATTAATATTTATTTAAGCCAATTTACTTTCTAGTTAAATTAAAATTATGTCCCCACCTATAATTTAAAGTACTTTAAAAATATGGGTGTTACATACTTCCCCCTAATAATTGAATTTGTTCCAAAATATGTAGACATACCTCGCATAAAGAGATCCAGATACTTTTTCCGCATGTCATCCTCATGCTCCCAATTCAACTCATCGACATTATGATGCCCCGAATGAACACTACCACCTTCCACCGGAGCTTTATCTCAATATGGTCTAAAATGGCAACATGCCTCTCCTCATACATGAAATCTAACTATAAGTCTATCTCCTCTAATGTGATATGATGATACGCTAACTCATCCCTGAGGTACCTCCGCAATGATGATATCTAGAACACGTCGTAAATCCTCTATCAGTGCTTTGGTAAGGCGAGCCTAAATGCAACTGGACATATCCTCTTAATAATTGAAAAAGGCCTCACATATCTTACTACCAACTTTACCTTCTTTTCTAATCGTATAACTCCTTTCATGGGAGACACCCATAATAACGCCTAATCACCCACATCAAACTCCAAGTGTTTTTAGTGTGCGTCTGCATAACTCTTCTGACTATTTTAAGCTATTCGTATACGATCCCGAATCAACTCAATCTTTGTAGATGTGTCCCAGATCATCTCCAGTCCAAAAAGCTTATTGTCCCCAACCTCTAACCAACGAGCGGGCGAATGAAAAGGTCTACTATATAATGCCTCAAAAGGTGCCATGCCTATTGTCAACATGTATGAGTTATTATAGGCGAACTCTACCAGTGAGAGGTACTACACCCGCCCAACCTCCCTTGAAATCTAGTATGCACATCCTCAGCATATCCTCCAGCATGTGATTCACTCACTCAGTCTGCTCATATTTCTATGGGAGATAAGCCATACTAGCGACCCCCATAGTCTCCTAAAAACTCTGCAAAAAATGGGACATAAAGATCTTGTCCCGATCGAACACAATGTTATGTTGACACCCCATGTAACCTCACTATCTATGCTATGAAGAGCTTGGAATACTACCCCATCGTATAATCTTTATGAACTAGTGAGAAATACTCCACCTAGGTCAAATTATCCATAATGACCCAGACGGAATCGTGACCCCTCTGCGACGTCGGTATCCCCATGATGAAGTCCATCGAGATGCTTTCCCATTTGCGTACTGGAATCTCCAATGGCTGTAAAATTTTGGCTGGTCTTCAATGGTCCAACTGATAAGTGTTGCACCTGGAGACAAACTTGTCTTGCTTCATTTTAGATCAATAATATTGCCTTTTTATATATTGGTACATCTTATCCCCTCTGGGATGTACCGAAAATCGTAACCCATGAGACTCTGTCATCACTACATGTCGTAGGTCCCCATCTTTTGGGACTATCAATCTCCCGTTGAAGTCTAAGCCTCTCTCTGAACTGAATAAGTAAGACTCCTTTTATTTTGCTAACAACTCGAGCACTGTACCCTGATAAAATGGATCCCCCACATGTGCCTTCATAACCCTCATGATGATCTCGGGTGTGACAGTCAAAATCGCTGTACAAATTCTGGCCACTACATCCTCCTGCCGAAGCTCACCCCACTTCACCTTCCAAACCTTCAGTAAATCTTTCTTAGGCCCTTTTCTCAATGCATCTGCCACCACGTTAGACTTTCCCGGGTGATATTGGATATCAAACTTGTAGTCTTTCACGTCTATGATACTGAATGTCGAACTAGTAGCGTTTCACGATTTTGAGCCCCTTACGCTGCCTCATGTTAAGATCATTTTGTGTGAACAGATAATGTAGTGACTTGTGGTCCATGAATAGACTGAACTTATCCCCTAGTAGATAGTGCCTCCATATCCTCAAGGAAAAAGTGACTGCTGCAAGCTCAAAATCATGTGCGGGGTAGTTCCTCTCGTGGGGCTTAAGCTTACGAGAAGCATATATTATAGTCTGGTCCTCCTACTATAACTCTGCGCTAAGTCCTTATAAGGACGTATATGTAAAAACAAAGTACTCCACTCCTTCCCTAGGTAGTGAGAGCACTGATGCCGAAGTTAATTTGTCTTTTAGATCATCAAAAGCTAGTTATCACTGATCATCCCAAACAAATGACACTCTCTTACGAGTCAGGTTTGCCAACGGACCCGCGATCTTCGAGAACCCCATTATGAAACGGCAATAGTAACCAACTAAACCTAGAAAGCTACAAACCTCCATCAGTGTCATGGGCTAACCCCATTCCCTCACCACTACTACCTTACTCAGGTACACCAAAATAACCTTGCCTGATATAAGGTGGCCCGAGAATTGCACCTCATGAAACCAGAATTTACATTTCTCGAACTTAACATATAACTGATGGTCCTACAAAGTCTGGAGAACTATGCGCAAGTGCTTTTCATACTCTCCCTCTATTCGAGAATAAACAAAAATATCATCTATGAAGACAATGACAAACTGATCCAGGAAATCTCTGAACACCCTATTTATAAGATCCATAAATATTACTGGTGAATTGGTTAGCTCAAACGACATAACACTGAACTTGTAAGACCCATACCTTGCCAGGAATGTGGTCTTAGGAATGTCCTCTCTGATACATAGCTGAGGGTATCCCGACCTCAACTCAATCTTTGAGAAGTAGGTTAATCCTCTCAGTTGGTTGAATAGGTCATCGATACGCGACAACTGATATTTGTTCCGGATTGTGACCTTGTTCAACTCTCTATAATCAATACACAGTCACACCAATCCATCCCTTGTCTTCACAAACAACATGGGAGAAACCCACGATGATGCATAAATAAATATGGCTCTATATTAAAGAACGCTATGCTAGAAATGTAACAAATTCTCACAGATCCTAAGGACACTAGAACCTGATGCTTTGATACCATCTGTGACACCATGCATAGTCTAATATCGATTGATCAGTATTTTATTAAATTAAATGGGAATCATATATGATTTCATTCTTAGCATCATTATTGAAAACCAATTTGTTAAACTAATAACCTATTGATTCCCGTGTCAATTTTAAATTTGGATAACATGCGGAATCGAAACCATTCAATAATATATACATAAGCATCCACAATCGCTGAAATGCAAGGAATACTGATAGCGTAAACAAATAAATAGAATAAAATCCTGGTCTCTAGAATACAATATTCAAAATGATAAAATTGAGAAATGTAAATAATGTTTGATAACGAAACTATCCAATAATGAGCATTATGCCCAAAGAGAAAGTACTAAAATAAAATCCTATCTAGATAGAATGAAGTGAAGTGTCTAACCAAATACTGCATGCATTCACAGCTGCTATAACATCATCTGACTGGAATGGAATGGCTATTACTGGTGAACATGTGGTTGAGCGCCTAAAAGGTTTTGAAAATATTTTTGATACAAGTCAGTGCCAAAACATTTGAAAAATAGTTGCAAGTATTTAAATGCAATAATAATAAAGCAGTATGAAATATTCATGTTAACTTAGTGTCACACCTTCATGAGATTATCCTCCCCTCTCATCTATAGTGCACACCTAATGTATTTTTTATTCACCTAGTTACGGTATCCCGCCTAACTTGTCTATCCATCCTTAACATATTATGATCCGCTAAAAATTTAGCCCATCTGTACCTCCCATACTATACTTTATATTATGTATTACGTAGCTAACATATAAGCTATAACTTAATATTCCCACAACCATTTAAGCACATATACATATATCACTCTTTACACGAATATACATAGCATTCTTCAAGAGTGACCTCTCAGATGCATCCTTAGTATGCTAACAAGCACCAGGTACGTCACGTACCACTCTTGGGCCACGGAGTCGGAATCTTACCACTGATCCCAAAATGTAAACACATAACAAAGGCGGTCATAAACATACATCCATGGGTCGTAACCATACCTCATCACACCCAACCGGACTCGAAATCAACACCTATCCTCACGCACGAATAGTGTCCATGCAACAGTACTATGACTTGGGGAAACAATTACCTGCTGGTCCAAGCCAGGGTGGACTGCTCATTACATGCAACCTCCAACGATAATATATTAGAGTAGGTATGTTCACATAAATTCAATCACACATAGACATATATATATATGTGTGTGTGTGTGTGTGTGTGTGTGTGTGTGTGTGTGTGTAAAGTCGGCCAACATACGCAACATCTCTTGTAGCACTAGCCTACTAAATCCCAAAGTCTAATCCGACTTCCTGATTTATTTAAGTATTCCCTTACTTATAATTTAACTACACTTATGGACAACATGCTAATAAAATAAATCACTAGCCTAACCGTCCCGAAATTCTAACTTGATTTCCCGATTTCCATCCATAAACGTTCACTCACTTATTCACGTATTTCCCTTTCACGAAATCCATACTCGGTTAGTCAACAAATCTTCCTAACCCTTACACTGAATTCCCAAAAGCTAAACTTGCCCTCGAACACAAAATCCAGTGACCAATCCTCAAACGACCCAAAAATCAACACAGAACAAAAGTGATAGGCCAGTAGAATCGGGCCAATTTGAAAAGTGAACCGGTTTGCTCCTCCCAGCAAACCAATTCGATTTTCTAGGATGCCAAAACAAACTTTTGAAGAGATATCACACCTAACCTCCATCCGTGGTAGTTAAAATCTCCACTAAACGCCCATCCAAGAAAACTGGATCATACCCAAACATATTCCAGTAGTTTTCTATGTAAAAATCATTCTGAAAACAATCTCCAATCACTCGAATAACAAGTTATATCAAGAATCAACACCATATCAAACCCTAGTTTTAAGATTTGTTTTTTCTTCTTAATTTATTCAAGATCTTATCTTTCTTTATATATTTACTTCAGCTTCATTATAAAATATTATGAGATTCATCTCTATCATTCATATATATTCAAACCTAGATTTATCTTAGTTTCCCAACCCAAAGATCATAATTTTCACATGTTATTCTATACCAAGGTTTGCATGAATAAATGTAACTACAAATCAGTATCAAAGAAAGTAAATACTTGCCTTAAAGATGATGAAATCATAGTTTCTCCTTTTGAAATACTTCTTTTCCCGAAAATGATAGCTTTCCTTCCCAGATCTTCTCTTTTCTCACTCTCTCACAAACCCTAGCCATTTTAGATGGATGTATACCAACCCTACTCTATCCACCTTCATTAAATATCGTCCTTAATTTCAAATATGGTCAACCCCCTCAAGTCAAATGACTCTGATGCCCTCCTACGATTCACACTTAGTCTAACAAGTCCCTGAAACACAACCATAACCCCCCGGGTATCTATTCTGGACTATTTTGACCCATTCCGGATCATCGGTGCACTAAAAACTACCATTCGAGTCACCTAACATAAATTTCATCTCATACCCAACACGACTCTACCCGTGTGTCCCGACTAAAGTACCGATAAACTCGTCGCCTTAACTCACTTACGACGTAATATAGTTTTAACACATTATCATTAACTTATCACAGATGTAATATAAGTATACATAAATATTAATCCTTTTCATTCACTAATTAATATTTATCTAAGACAATTTACTTTTTGGTTAAATTCAAACTATATGCACACGTGTAATTTGAAATACTTTACAAATACAGGGTGTTACAAAAACATACTTCTATCATACAAAGTGCCAAGAAACATGTTAAAAATTTGTCTTGTCTTGGTCTTTTTACACCAAATTTATTCAAGATCATTGAAATTGATGCCTCTGACATTGGTTATGGAGGTATTCTTAAACAGAAAATCAACCTTCAGTCTCCTAAACAAATTGTTCATTTTCATTCTGGAGTCTAAAACAAAGAGCAAAATAATTATAGTACTATTAAAAAAGAAATATTGTCTATTATAATATGAGTTTTGAAATTTCAAAGTGACATTTTAAATCAAAATTATTAGTCACATTTGATTATAAAAGTGCAAATATGGTTTAGAAAATGATGTTCACAATATTGCTTCTAAACAAATCTTTGCTCGATGGAAATCTCTATTAAGATTTTTTTTTTATTTTGATATTGAATATATTAAAGGAAACCAAAATTCCATTCTTGATTTCCTCACACGTTAATTTCTAAAGAATAATAATATTGGAGAAAAATCCCCAGAAGTGAACTAGAGCTCTTGCTCTACACCTAACCAACCTTCAAGTAAAATTGCATCCCCACTCCAAGTAACAAACATATACCATGTTCATGGAAACAACACAAGACCCAATTTTAGTTACAGTTCCACTCTTGAAAATCCTATAGAGTTGGGACCTTATTCTAATCAATACATAGTCAATGACCTATTTTCTCCACAGCCCATTCAACAAGTTACTAAAACCAAGTTTTATAATCATCCAATAAAAAATGATTATGTTCTACAACCAAAGTTTTCAAATCTATTTTCCATTGAGCCAAATCACAGTAACATAAAAAATTCCATTGACCTAGTAAAAAAATATTTTACTCTCTCTTGGCATTTTACCTAACACTATCCTACCAAGACATTAAAATTTTACATGGATATTCTTTACTCACATGAATCAGTTCGTATTAAAACAATCACTGATCACAATATTTCAAATAAAATTCTTAACAATTACTTGCACATTAGTAACATTATCTCTCTTGAAGATTGGGGATCCCATCCTTCCATTTGAAAAACCTTCCCAAAACACCAAATTAAATTTAGTTATTATGATTATATCGTAGCATGGTTTAAATTCCGCCTCTACCAAGATGATGTGACTTATGCATCATAGACGTGTGTTTTATTGATGTACTAATAATGGATAAGGTTTATGGACAAGCTATGTCCAAATATAAATTCTGGAGATAGTAGCGTAGAACTAATGTTGGTTAGATGAAGTTTTATAAATCCTATATAGTGAGATTTTCATTAGGCATTAAGATTCTAGCCGCGGGTTTCGCTTGAATTGTTACCTGTTGTCTTATCGAGAGTAAGCACAACAATGTGAAGATTTGAGGATTGGTTATTGACATATTTATGAGTTATGGATATCATGAATTTTTGACTTGGGGTACAAACATAGAATAGATTCTAGTGATGGCATACTTTAAAGGATGAATAAATGTGATGCTTATCCGAGGATGGATTTATTTTAGTAGGTACGGACATGCATAATGAAAAGCATTGGTATTGTACAAGTTTTGGGTTACTTTGAGAGCTTTATGGCTAGCGATAGCCTTGATTACATGAAGATGTGTATTGTCATGAATAGTATTATAATTGTGACGTTGTCATTGAAAATGGGTAATACTAATCTTTATTGGGATGGGTGGATCTTTAAAAGCTTAGAAGTGATTAAGATCTCTACTATATTTATGGATGGACAAAGTGTGTGGTATCGTATATGCGAAAAGGAACATGATATTATTGTCATTAGTGAATCGATTAATTTAATGGGGTTTAGTGTACCTCGTTGAAGTGATGAGACTTTTGTTAAAATTGGTACAAGTTGAAATTTATGTGGTTAGCGTATTATTTCTTGTTTAGTATTGGACCAATAGATCTTAATAACCGACTAAGCTATGTAGTAATGCATTGGGAGGGTTCTTTATTTAGATTTCTCTTGCGAAACGTTCCACGCATGAAATTTAGAAAATGTCGGGAGTTGAGGAATGTTGGGTTCTAGGATGTTTTGTTAATATGTTATACATGTGTGGAGATATAATGCATAGGGCGACATTATATTATATAAGTTAAGGCCAGCGGGGCCAAGCAGTGAAATAATGTGAGCACTTAGAAATGGTTAGACCACTAGTGAATAAGTGGGACAATCAATAGAAGAATTGAGTCACGGTCAATAGGATATTCGAGCATATTTTTTCCTTATAGATGTGGATGGTATGTATGGTTCATTTTAGATGTATATTTGTCATCCATATGTGATGTTTGTGTGTGTGGGTGCATGTGATATGGGGCGTATGGGTGTCTTGGTCACACGACGGTAAGCTTAGATAGCCTTTTTCTTTTGTCTCATGAGATACGAGTGCAGACTAATTGACTATAAACCTATAATAATTCTGCGGGTTAAGCTTTGATGTTATGCTTCAGTAAATTTCGAGGATGGAATTCCATTATTAGGGGGAAGAATGTAATACCTCGTGCTTTCGTAACAAATTATGTTTGGTAGAATTTAATTAAATAAATTTGTGAATAAAAAAAATGGATAGAATTAAAATTTAACGTGGTAAAATTTAATTTGAGAATAAATTACTTACCGGTAATTAAAGGTTTATTTGATTCATTTATGCATGTTATTTTTACTCCTATAAAAAAAATTGCCTGGTAATTAAATTATTATTATGTGGCGTTCAACATAATAAAAATGTTTAAATTCAGTAGATATAGTTTGGTCATGGTTTGGGGACTCGTTTAGGTGTTTTAAACATCTAAATTAGGCTCAGGGTATCAGTATACCATTAAGGTAGTTATTGGGCCAACCCAGGTATGGTTTTGGGCTTGTTTGGGGGCCCAAAGTTAGGAGTTTATGGGTAAATCGAGATTAGGTATTATTAAAGGATGATTAACAACTTATGAGGCCATTCTCAATCACCGTAACATAACCCTAGCATCCCCACACCCATATGAGAGGTTACCAAGGCTAGAGAGGGAAGGGAGAACAAGGATTCAAGAGAGGGAGACTCCAATCGATATTTTAAGGCAATGCTAATTAATTTCCAATATGTATCTTAATTCAATGGTGTATTTCTCATGGAAATTTCAAGGTTAAAGTTGATGATTTGATGCATATATGATTGGAATAAACCTCATGTATATCGAAAAAAATTTCTGAAATTTTAACATTTAAGGATTAAACTAATTTGTGATAGCCCAAAAATTGAATAATCATGTTGATTAGGAATGAAACATTAGAACTCATGTTATAGGAATGTTAAATCTAATGTAAATAAATAAGAGATAAAGGTGCTTAAATGTGTTAAAAGAGAAAAGGTTGAATCTTGGAAACTAGGGTTTTATAGTGCATAATTCTTGATATAGATCATTACTGGATGAATTAATATGTTTTCGGGATGATTTTCATGTACAGAACTGTTGTTTCATAATTTGGAATGGATTAGAGTTCACACATAGGGTTTGGGTGAAGGTTATAGTCACTTTGGATGAACGGTGAGGTCAAACTCCTGACATTTTTTTGTCATTGTATCCTATCAAACCGAATCGGTTCATTAGGAAGGGCAAACCAATTCGCTAACCGAATCAATTCGTCCAGTTAGCGAATCGATTCGATTTTCTATGCTGGTTCCCCCTTGATTTTTTGGTTTTTCATGGATTTTTTAGGGTTCGGCATGGAATATGGAGTCCGGGAGATGGAATTGAACTTCTGGAATATAGAGGGAAAGTTAGGAAGTGCATTAAGTTAGCTAAGGATAAATTCCGTTTAAGGATTGTGACAAGCTAGTTGATGCCCTCCTATATCTATGACGCGGAGAACATGCCTAAACCAACCACGGCTTCGGGTAGGGCTACTAGCGTCTTGGTAGGATCAACTAACATCATAGGTGGTGGCACATCGACGGTGGCAGAGGTGACATAGGGTGCTACAATTATTCAGTTTAAACTCAGTTCCTATAATTTTTGAGTGAGCAGCGGGGAGTCACTGAGCGTGTCGCACCGTCCTCATGCGTCGGTGTCTAGGTTGACATGGCTTACAAATGAGGACCTCCGACCCGAGGCATATTCTTTCTCTTTTATGTTGATTTTTCTTTTCTTCTTTACTGACTGATTAGTCTTCTGTTGTTACTTATTTGCTTGCAGTATGTTCGCGTCTCGACCAATTGACTGAAGGATATAAAGGACTAGATGGACTCCATGTCTGATTATATAAAGAAGTTGGATCCTTCCTGCTCTGTGTCGCCTTCCATTTCGGATGAGGGTTCAGGTTGTGGGAGTGGAGGATCCACTGCTCGTCGTTGGGGAAAGAGTGTCCACCATGGGGTTGAAGGCTTGAGAGGGAAAAATTATGGGTTCAGGCGAAGTCTCGTTTGTATTTTTCTGTTTTTCTTTCTATCTGCAAAATGTAATCAAGTGAAGAAACATATATATGAAAAATATACATTTTCTTCTTTTTGACATTTTTCTTGATTTAGTGACTTATCATATATGCACTTTTTAATTTTCTACTGAGATTATTTATTTTACGCAAAGATAGTATCATAACGAAAGGCAAAATGTTTATTTTTATTATTTTAGAAAAGGGGAGTAAAAGTAATTAAATCAGGGAAAAGATTTTTTAGTAACAATTTATTTTGAGAATGAGTAATTGAAAGGGAATGGCCCAGGGGTAATTTTTCAAAATAATGATTTTTTTTTTGGAAATTGATTTTGATAAAAGAGGAAAAATGGAATTTTTCAAAATAAGGGGGGTGCCAATCAACATACCCCTTGACCAGCCTATCGGCATGGGGGTCAAGTCAAATTATCTCTAGGCTTTGATTGCACTTTCCTGCAAATTAGTGTACTCCTGTAGGGCTGGGAATTGATCGGGTTTCTAGAGTTTTTGTTTTTTTCCAAGGATTTTGCGTATAAAAGGAGGGGTGTGGGATGTGCTTTCTCCACCAATACCCACATTTCTCTTCCTTCTTCTCATTTTTTATTTCCAACTAGATCTTCTCATGTATGAAGAATTATCCTCTTACCTTGATGATCTGGAGGCCATATCCCTATACAATGTGGATTATGATGCATTCGACCTGTGTCGAGTTTCTCTGTGGCGTAATCGAGCCATAGATTGGAACTTGCTAGCAATAGTGATATAGTTCTAGTACTCTGCGGATCATGTCTTTCATTTTGGCCTGGATGAGGTATGTCCTACCTATGAAGAATTCTCGACTATGTTAAGGGTCAATCCTAGTGTGGCTCTAATACTCTATTCTAATAATTTAATTAAATTACATATAAAATATTCGAAAGAGGAGTTAATGATGATTATAAGAAGAATTATGGGTCAAAAATAGAATAAACAAAAGAATGGAAAAAATGGGAGGTTGTTTGAATGACATTGAAGGGTTGTATAAAGCAGGGATTCAAATGAGATGCCACTTCTTTACAATGGCATATTGCGCGAAGGGTCGCGCGAAACAACCATCGAACGAGGTGGAGAAGTCGTTCGAACAACATGGGCTTATCGTTCGAACGACGTAGATCAAATTTATTCAATCATGTTGCCCTTGTGTTCTATCACATTTTTTACCATTAGATCGTTGAGCTATTAAGCCCTGATTAACCTATATTGGATAAAATGAGAATTTTGACTTTGGAAGGGTTTTATAAGGGTGTGTTTGGGCATTTTTTGGGAGAAAAATGGAAGAAGAGAGAGAGAGGAGGGTGGTCTTCCACCTCCTCCCACCACAAACCACCATCCCTCAACCATTCTACCACCATAAAATACCACCTTATTAGTATATTCCACCATGTTTGAAGTGTTTACACCCATTTTCATCATTGTTGAAGAAGAGTTGCTAAATTTGGAGAAGTGTCAAGGGATTTTTGGAGAATATGATAAAATCTTCCATGAAGTTTGAACTGGGTCTTTCTTGGAAACTTGGATGGAGCACATTTTAAAGTATTTTTGGAGGATGCATTTGATAGCCCCATGAGGCCACCTTAGGAGGTGGGGGTTTCCCCTCCTACACCAATAATTCTACCACCATTGGATCTATTAGATGTGGAAAAATATATCTTTAGTATTAAGACTCTATTTTGCATTATTGGTAGTCTTGTAGTTAGATTATATGAGTAGTATGCATATGATTAAAAGATGAAATTATGTCTAGTAAACAAGAAACATTTTTATGAAATAAAAATTTTGAAAAAATGATATTTTGTTGAAAATAGAGAATGCATAAATATCTCAAAGTTTTGAAGTATTAAGGTTGGTATTGTACGAAAATGCTGTATTTTCTAGAAATATTGATGTTAAATATTTTATGAAATAAAATGTTTGAAAATAATGATTTATTTTGGTAAACATTGGTGAAATAATATTTCTTACAAAAATGAAGATTTTATGAAAAATAGACATTTGTTGAGTTTGAAGAAATTAAATGTCTTTAATGCTTGGAAAATGTATTTTTGCAAGTATGATGAATTTGTAGAATGAAATATATGTTTAACCCATTTAATAGAATTTTAAGGTTTAAAGTCCATCTTCTCATGCATATAAACTTGTAGATTTTGGCACTAAGTATTTATTTATTGATTTATTTTTTTGGGAAAAGTAGATCCCCATTTTATTAGAAATCAGAAGTGGAAAAAATCCCCCCACCGGCGGCTAACATCAATGATAAGCAATATGGGCACCTATATTAGAAAAGGATTCTAATATATCGGTAAAAAATCTGGTCCTAGTGCCTATAAATGGAAATATACAAAACACAAGTTTAATCTCCCCACAAATAAGATGAAAGATAGCAGACTCATCCATAAGCACTCCATCAAACATACATTTGTTCCTTGCACATCATAAATTCCAGCAAATGAAAGCGGGAATAATATGACACATAATACCTCTAATTTTGTTACCTTTGGAATTAAACCACCAAATCATCAACTAAAATTAGAATCTGAGTTCCTCAATCCAAGAATATTTTGGAAACGATTCCAAGTAGTTTGAGCAATTGAGTTACCCCCCAAAAGATGATCTTTATCCTCTTCATTAGCCAAAGTACGACATCTACATTTCGACACAATTGGAATCTTAAGTCTTTTGATATACTCATCTATTGCAATCCCTTTATGCAGTAAACACCACACGAAAATTGAAATTTTTGGAGAAATTCTTTTATTCCAGATAAGGGAAAAAGAACGTTGAATACATCTGTTGATACCAAAATTTATCCACCTATGTGGGCAAATCAGAAATGGACACCTATCTCCTTACGTGGCAAGAGTCTTAGTCATTAATCACTTAATCTATAATTAAGGTAGTTGTTCAGCTGGAAGTCCGACCAACCTGAAGAATGCAGACCATCAAGGCAGATGAATATACATCACATGGGAAGGAGCCAGGGGTCATCCAACATAAGTTCATGACTATCAACCATGACATTCATTATGTACGAGTGTAAATTCTTGAACATATAAAGGCATTCTAACCCTTGATCTATGGGTCACTATAAATACATTGTATTCCTTTCACAAAAGGCAAGATATAATGGATTCTAGGTTATTCTTATTGTAGCAAGAGTACCTAGATTTTTGTAATCACTAAAATCAATACAATAACAAATGTAAGCATTTCTTCATAGCCGAACCACTCTAAAAACTCTTTGTCTCTTGTGTGTTTATTTCACCACTTATTATATTTTATCTGTGATTATAAAATTAGATCTAGTCCATTTTTTGACATCAAGAGATTGGTGTCGTCTGTGGAAATGTGTGTTCATTATCGTTCTCTATCACGTACGTCTTTATTTAAGGGAAATGAATGACCCTGAGAGTAGTACCAGAAATAAAGGCAATACTACCATCCTATCTGCTCCGCCTACTGCAGCCGACTTAAATGGAATTCTTGCGAGTATTGTCAGGGGTCAAGATAACATGCAGGAAACCATGAGACAATTGGATTAATCATTACAAGCCAAATCTCCAGCTCTTTCCAGGAAAAATACGACTCTATATTTTAGGAGAGAAATTCCCCCTCCGCCTCCAAGGAATAGCCGACGTAGCTATTTTAGGTCTTTTCGTGATAGGTCTTATCGTCCAAGAGTAAGCTCATCACTCAGATCCGTATAATTATATGACGGACATTCTTTCTCTTCTGAAAGGCCAAGAGTTTTCGAAAGGTTGAGCAGAGCTTCACCTTGCGATCGTTTGGGACCCTTAGCAAATAGGAATCATCATAGGGAGTTATCCAGATTATATGAACACCCAACTGAAAATTATGAAGGCTCAGTCAAATCTTGGTCAAGCATTCAACGATCTGTGCACGCCTAGCAGACTTCTAATGAAGAGAGCTCAACACAAACTCATGGTCGATACGGTCGAGCTGTTTCGAACAGATCTAATGCAGGAAATCCTTCATAGAAATTATCAATCCAATGATTTAAAGATCGATTGGGAGAAATGGACAAGTCAAAGAACCCATTGCAGTGGAATTTTGTCAATGGGTCTTCATCCAGGAAATTGTTGATTTCCCAACTCCATCCAAGTTTAAAACCCAACCCCCAAATATGATGGTAAAACTGACCCAGTTTGACACATTAAGCAGTATTAGGTTACATCTAACATATATTTTGTTTCCAATGAAATGAGATACAAAGCTTTTTCAAGCACCATCACCAGCTCAACCCAGATATGGTACAATAACTTGTCTCGGGGATAAATTGCTAATTTTAATCAAATTTCCGAGCTATTCATCAATAAATTCTATTTTAGGGCCAAGCCAGTCAAGAGAGTATCTCATTACTTAAGTGTAAGACAACGAACATAAGAGACCATGAGAGAATACATCACTCATTTTAATAACGAGAAACTGGAAGTGTTTAATTATGTGGAAAATACAATCATCACCATTTTAATCAGTGGATTACTTCCATAAGAGTTATATTATGACTTGGCAAATGATCCTCCTAAACCCATAACAAAGCTCATGGATAAGACTGGAAAAATCATGAATGCCGAGGAAGTAATGGCTATAAAGAAAAGACCATCAACCAAATAGAAAAAGAAGGAGCAGAAATAGAATAAAGAAGATAAGCCCAAAAAATATGAAGCATATACTCCCTTGACGATCAGTATCCACCATATTTTTTAGGAAATTAGGCATAATAAAGATTTTAAGTGGCCTGAGAAGCTGAGGGCATCCCCTAACAAGAGAGATAAATCCAAATATTATGAATTCCACAAGAATCATGGACACACGACCAATCATTGTATTACTTTAAGGAGCGAAGTTGAACCCCTTATTCGTCGAGAAAACCTAAGCAAATTTATTGATCGGCGTGAAAGCCAAAAAATAAGAGGAAATCCAAATTCTACTCGCAAACCTAGGGATGACAGGAAGCGAGGCCATGAAAATGGTTATGAAGATGATCCCGACCTACCAAAGAAGCCAAAGCAACCTGAAATTGAGGTATCCATGATAAGTTTTGGTTCTTTTAATTGTCTTGTCATCAAAGGTGGAGATGCAAGAGGAGAGGATCAAACTGCCGAGAGAAAAGCTTACATGAATAAAGCACAATCCTGCTCCTACATACAACATATTAATTTGGATGATGATGATCGACCCAGGAAAGTAAACAAAGACAAACTGGTCATCATCTTTTCCAAAAATGATCTCTCTGGAGTACTTTATCCTCATAATGATCCCGTAGTCATTAAGTTTAGAATCGAGGATGCCATAATTGCCAGGGTTTTGATAGATAATGGAAGTTCAACGGATATTATGTTTTATCCCTATTTATAGAGTTTTGGATTAACACTTAGCCAATTGAAACCATACCACGACCTTTAATTGGATTTTCAAGGGAAAAAGTGTACCCCCAGGATTAGTCAAGTTGGAATTGTTATTCGGTACATGGCCAACAAGCCTCACCAAAAAGATACGTTTCTTTATTATGGGCAAAAATATTCAGTCTTCTTTTAATGTGATCATCGGTAGGGTTGGAGTAAAGAAATTTGAAGCTTTACCATCCACAATCCACCAATGTTTAAAGTTCCCCACTCACTTCGAGGTTGGTGTTGTGAAGGGTGATCAAAAGGTAGCTAGAGAATGCTATTATTCTTCAGCTGAGCAAGAAGATTTGGTTAATTTGAAGAAAAAGAACACCACTTACCAAGTAAAAACTACGGAGCCCAATAATGAATCAGAAGTTGATACTTTGGATCCCCGAGATGAGACAGAATAGTCAAAGGACAGATAGTAGAAGCCACCGAAAGCATAATCTTAGATGATGATAAATCAGAGAGAACCACTCAGATTGGCTCCACTCCTCAAATAGGAATTGGTTACATTCTTAAGGGAACGAAGGAATGTGTTCGCTTGGAGTCATGAAGAAATTCCAGGGATTGATCCCAATTTCCTCTATCATGAACTCAACATTTATGAGGATGCCAAGCCGATCAAGAAAAAGCATAGGGTGTTCAGTCCTGAGAAGATCCAGGCCATTCAGGATGAGGTTGAAAAGTTGTAAAAAGACCAATTCATTGAAGATGTAAAATATCCATCATGGTTATCAAACATTGTGAGGGTAAAAAAGAATAATAATAAGTGGCAAATGCGTGTAGACTTTATTGATCTTAATAAAACTTGCCCAAAGGACCATTTTCCTTTACCCATAGTTGATCAGTTAGTAGATGCCTCAGGTGGACATGAGTTGTTGAGTTTTATGATTGTTTATTCCTGCTATAACCAAATCAAAATGGAACCAGAGGATAAAGAAAACACTTCTTTCCTTACCAATTGAAGTACTTATTGCTATAATGTAATGCCCTTCGGGCTTAAAAATACTGGAGAAACGTACCATAGGTTGGTCAATAAGGTGTTTGAAGAATATATTGGGAACAATATGGAGGTTTACATAGATGATATGCTGACTAAAAGAAAGAAAGCTTCAGATCATATCAAGGACCTCAATTAGACTTTTGACCAGCTGGAAAGCATCAAATAAAATTAAATCCAACCAAGTGTGTGTTCGATGTGCAAGAATGAATGTTTCTCAGCTTTATTATAAACCAAAGAGGAATCGAAGAAAATCCAGCTAAAATCAAGGCTCTGATAGAAATTCCATCTCCAACCTGCAAAAAAGATGTTCAAAAACTTGCTGGTAGGGTAGATGATTTAAACCGATTTATTTCGTAAGAAACAAATGGGTGTTTACCATTCTTTATGGTTCTTCAAAAGACCTTTGAGTGGAATGAAGAGTGCGAATAAGCGTTTTAAGAATTTAAGAAGTATTTGGGATCTCTAACATTGTTGTCATGACCAAACTTAAGAGAAAAATTATACCTGCATTTAGCTATTTCTGAGTCTGCAATTAGCTCGACATTAGTTTGGCTAGAGAATGGGATCCCAAAACTAGTCTACTATACCAACAAAGCATTCATCAGAGTCGAAATCAGGTACCCGCGCTTAGAAAAACTGGCCTTAGATCTCATTGAAGTGTCCAGGCAAATGAAGCCTTATTTTTAAGCGCACACTATAATAGTGTACACTGATCTACCTCTTCGGCAAGCACTTCACAAACCTAAAAAGTCAGGCAGGTTGATGTACTGGGCTATAGAATTGGGGGAGTATGACATAATTTATGAGCTCAAATCATCATTAAAAGGGCAAGCTTTGGCAGATTTCATTGCAAAATTTACATATCGAAAGGATATCGACCAACCAAACTTACCTACCAAGAAAACGTCTCCGAAAGAGAGCTCAGCTCAATAGCAATCCAAAGTCATAGCCGATCAGTCAAAATCACCCATTTCTCAAAAGGTGGCTCATAAGTATACAGAAGAAAGTAAGAAAATATTCCACCATGGTGTTCTGTCTACAGAAAGCTTTAACAGCTAAATTCCATTATGGAACTTATACGTGGATGGATCTTCATGCTCAACTGGAAGTGGAGCTGGGATCATACTTAACAACCCTGACAATATCGATGTGGAATATGCCCTTAGGTTTCAATTCAGAGCATCAAATAATGAAGTTGGGTATAAGGTTTTGATCGCTATACTTGATTTTTCCCAATCATTAGGTGCTGAGTAAGTAGTGGCGCACAGTGATTCCCAATTGATTGTCAACCAAGTGCTCCATATATATGGAGTCAAGGGAGATTTGATGGATAAATACTTAACCAAGTGAATGGAAGTCATTTTTAAATTTCCAGGCGCATAAATGAACAGGATACCAAAGATAAACAACGCTCGAGCTGACGCACTTACTCGGTGGGCTTCAACAACAAGAATAAAACTCAAAAGAAGCATTCCAATTGAGATCTTGGAAACCCGAAGCATAGATGAGGATCCAGTTATAAATTTTATTACTATAGATTTGGGACCTTCCTGGATGGATCCAATTAGAGCTTACATCAAAGAAGGAACCCTACCAACTAATCCAAAAGAGGAAAAAAAGCTTCGATACAAAGCAACCAAATATGTGTTGGGGAAATAAGTCTTATATAAAAGGGGATTTACTATTTCCTTATTATGATGGGTCCATCCATTGGAAGTTGATGATTCGATTAAGGAAGATCTTGAAGGTTCTTGTGGAGCTCATTCAGCTGTTCGGTCATTAGTTCAAATAATCAACACACAGGGGTATTAATGGCCAACAATAAGGGCAGATTATAGGTCCTTCGCAAGAAAATGTGATAAGTGCCAGAGGTTTGCTGCAGTTCACAAAACATCAAGCGCTGCTTTAACGCCAATCACTTCTCCTTGGCTATTCTCCATTTGGGGAATTAACTTGGTCGGCCCACTGCCAACCACCAAAGGCGAGTTTAAGTACCTTGTAGTAGCTGTTGATTATTTTACAAAATGGGTGGAAACATAGCCATTGATAGAGATGCATTACGAGAAGGTATACCAATTCATCTGGAAAAACATCATATGCAGATATGGCATGCCTTATGCCTTCATTATTGACCATGGCATACGATTCGATAATGATGAATTCGAAGCATATTGTGTTCAATCCAAGATCCAAAAACTTCACTCTTCCCCCGGGCATCAACAAAGCAAAGGTCAAATAAAAGTGAAAAATAAAATCTTGCTTAATGGATTGAAGAATAGAATTGATGTGGCTAAGGGTAACTAGATTAATGAATTGCACTATGTTCTTTGGGCCTATCGAACAACGCCAAGGACGACAACGGGGGAACACCTTATATTTTTACGTTTGGTACATAAGCCATGGTACCTTTCGAGATAGGTCCACCAACTCATAGAGTGTTGAAATTTGATTCTCCCAATAGTGATCTAATGAGACGATTAGAATTGGACATGTTTGAAGAAGTTCGAGAAGATGCCGCCCTCTGAAATGATTCCTATCAATAAAGGATGACTCGTATTTATAATAAACAGGTCAATTTGACTTGATTAAAAGAAGGCGACTACGTCCTCAAGAAATTCATCCAGAAAGGAAACAAACCTGAGGCAAATTGGCATGGCCCCTATCATATTGCAACAGTATTCTGACCAGGAACTTTTTGACTGGAGACATTTGATGGGGAAGAATTCAAGAACCCTTGGAACGTAAATCAGCTTCGAAAATACTACCAAGCATTTTGTATTTCATTTTTTTTATGTTCAATAAAACTTTATTTCAACTTCAATATAACATCTTTGTTTTTTTCCCATTTTTTCAATTTTTTTCCCCAAACTACGGTGATATACATCCCCAGAAACAATAAGCAAACAAAGTCTCTTGGTCTTCAGTCGTTGCCGATTAACATACGATAATGACTACATAAATCACATACTTAATCAGGTTGAACTAATCAAATTCAAGATGCACCAACTTCTTAGTAAGTAGTTTAAGATGCATTAACAGCTTGGCATTGTAGTTGTGTCACGCCCGACTATGTTATTACTTCATCTATGATTTCATATTAACAAGTCATGAACAAAAAGTCTTTCCCAACCAAGTTAAACATATGAATATACACATATATATTCCTAACACACTTAGTCGGCACTAGTAACTTACTCCGTGTATGACTTTGTCTTTGAAAGGTCAAGAACAAGAAGTCTGTAAAACTTCGTATACAACTCAAGAATTTAAAAATAAGTTTTACCCGACTAGGTTAAATGCAGGAAAATATGTATACATTCCTAAATATAGGAATACACACATACATTCCTCATACACTTGGTTGCCACTGATAACTGAAGCTACAACTTGGATCAATTAAACTATTTATAGTTTCATCTGAGTTCATTGGTGGAATCTAAGGCCCTACAATCACAGTTTAATAACTTATCATTACACAAACATCTTTGTTGATTAACTGATTAACTAATCATAAGTTGACAACACAAAAACAAATATTTTTGGGTGAATACAAAAAATAAAAGAATTATCCATTTGGACGTTTCCCTTTGCTTTGGTAATTTCAGAAGATGTTTGTTACACTCTCTCCATCCCAGCATGAGGATCATCAAGGGTATAGGGGGAATTTAAGTAATTAAAATCTCTTAGCATTTGCCTTTTTCTACTGCGCGACCTATTAATCAGATGAGGAGGACGAATTATGTCATGCACATCGTGAAGGCTATAATCTCCTAGATATTCGGTGATTAAACACTGAGGAATGGCATCCGGAGTGATCCATGATATGTCCAAATTAAATGGAGGCTTGTCACAATACAACAGATCGGGATCATTCCAATACCATAACTCACTGTTTTGATCATACTTCAGTAAGGTAAGCAAGTTGATCCATCCCCATCTATAACCTTCGCGGTTACTTTGTGCAAGATGATAATCTACATGACTTAGCGCCTTATTATAACCTTCCATCCAAATCTCCTTGGGTTGCTTATGAAATTGAAAGGTTAACCTTTCTACTTGATGTTGGAGTTTCTTCAGAACATCATTCTTGATTTTCAATTGAGCAAATTTGCAATACCTCGACTTTTATTTTAATTTAAATTGAATTATTTATGTGTCAAAATGATCTTTCACGAACCATTAATAATCTTCATGATGCTTCTGACCCGTACGTATGTCCTGTACCATGAAAATAAGGTCATCACATTTAATTGCGTATTCAAATAATTATTTTTCATATAAATGGATAGTAGAACGAGATTAAAATGAATAATTTTTAATTATTATTCGAATTAAAAGCGTGTATAAATTAGCGTAGTCCAAAAGTACTTTCAAATCAAACAAATATGTTAACATGTCCTATGTGTCCCAATACTAATTTGTAGTTAGTTGAAATCTCAAGAAATATAAAAAATTATACACATTAAAAATTATATGCGAGTACCAAATACACTCAATCTCATATTTATCTTAAGTTGATTGTACCTATCTAAACGTTATAAAAGAAACCTCACCCCCTTTGCATTTCATAGAACCCAAAGAATTACTCTCTCTCTATCTATATATAAAACCTCTGCCACTAAGGAAACCCAAAACCCAACAAATCTCCTCCATGCTCATATACCCCGAAACCCCAACCTCTACCAAAACCCCCTACTCCACTGCCGGCTTTCCCTCCCCCGCCAAACCTTGGCCACATCTAACCAACCCCTACAATCAACGACTGTTCTTCTATTTCTTCTTCATCTATTTCATCATCATTATTATTATTATTAATTTTTTTATTATTATTCTACCATGGATCTAAATTTTCAAAGCTCATATATATATATATATATATATATATATATATATATATATATATATATACGTGTGTGTGTGTGTGTGTTGGTGATTTGAAGCTCAGACCATCACCCCTACCATGGTGATGGTCAATGAGCAGAACACCCCAAACAGAGAGTGTGTTTTCCCCCTTCTGTACCAATTTCATTTTTTCTTATTTTATCTTATATATATACACACATATACCTATACATACATATATAGATTTCTAATTTGAGATTATTGTTGTATTGTTATTTTTGTTCGAATTCCATCTCGTTTCAGGTTGGATGTTCGGGTAGTGTAATCTCAATTTGGTATTAGCTACTCTAACTTTTTGTCCTAACAATACCGATTTATTATTTATACTCATTTATGTATAAAAATTTCATAAACACGAAATCCCAATACGTACGAATAACCGTATATTTTTCTCAGTATATTTGGGCTCGTTTTCATTTTTCTAATAAATTTGTCACTTTGCTTTTAGACGAGTCATGATACCAAATGACTTGAGGTTATGTCATTTTTATAATCCGAGACTATATTACGAGTCATATTTATTAAAATTATGATTATGTTGGTGTTGAACTGTTTATTTTGTTGTGCTGGTTAATTTTGAAAGTGGAGCGACCAAGGGATTATTGTCCAAATAAGGAATGGATTTTTTGATTTTTTTTCTAATTTTAATTATGTCATGAACATTAATTTTATAACTATCCGTACCGAATGTTGACACTCGGATAATATAAAATATAACATATAGGGACTACTTGTTTAATTAATTTAATTATGCAATTGGTTTCAGACCAACTTTGGAAATTAATATTTTTGAATCATATATCGGGATAATACCTAGAAACAGGTCTTCATGCCCGTATAAAATATAGATTTTGTTAACATTGTCAAACCGAATATTTAACCGGGATAATATATTGATAAAATATTAAATTTTTGTTTATTCAATTTATTTAGACAAATTGAGTCCCTTGATTCCATTTAAAGAACATAATTCCAAAAAATGATATCATTCAAATATCGAGTTACGCCATAAACCTTATTTATGACATTCAGAATGATACTTATTTCGTCACGGAAATAGAGAAAGTTTGTTATGCCACTAACGTACTTACGAAAAATATATAAACGGAATTTATATATTAAATTCTTGCCATAGTATAAGATGTATTTGTGTACTAACCGAACGATGTAAGTTATCATAAACCCGAACCATTCTTCCCAAACACCGATATACCTACTTTCATTTAAACCCTGGAGCAAAACTATATACGAGAACTGGAATACAACAATGGAACATCCCTAAATGTCAACGTAAAGCTCGTAAACACTAGTAGGTGATTTCTTATTCAATATTATTTTCTCACAATGCTATTGAATTACACCTATCATTGATATCACTTTGTGATATACCCAGTGTATCATATTCTCATTGTGGAACTCATTTGAGTAATTCAAAATTGTTTACTTACAATTGATTCATATTTTGAAATGACTATGTCATCATATTATTTCACCTGATGCTTATTACCCGGTTACTTATTTATAACATACATTTTGGCCTGAAGGACTCAGATATTTGAGGGCCTGGATTTTTGCTTATCACATGGAATGCCTCTCTTAGTATTGGCTTAGCACGATTGCTTTTATCTCTAGTTATCTGGATTGATTATCTCAATTTTATTGGATTAATTTAGTTGTATGTATTTTCAATTTCACTAAAGCCTCTGGACATATAATTATGGGTTATTTGTTTAGAAACCATCCACATCCTTTAACCTGATCTAGCCCTTGATATTTCTATTTTTAGCAATATCATCTTGTATCATTATGCGTCTCTCACTATCACTGTTGAATCAAAGTTCTTATTATACTCCTGATGTTATTATCCTTCAAACCAAGATTCCATCTTAAAAATTATTTTTATACTTGTTATAGAATTAGAATCATCTACAGGGCAAAATTTTGCTTGTTCCTTCTTTTTCAGTTATTTTTACCAGGTACCTATAGGATATGATGAATATTTCAGAGATCAATTGATACGTAGAAGCAAGTAAAGGTCATATTCAAAGAAAAGGAGCATGGATGACATGAGAAATAATTTTGTATAGAAATCTGTAATAAGAATAAATTCTTAGATTTCAGTTGTAATCCATTTGAGTATAAATCAATGCCTCAGTTGTTTAAGTGTTTCAGATATATTTATGGTTTAGAATTATTATCTGGTAACCCTCACACTCGGGAAACTGGGATGTGACAATGTGGTATTAGAGCACCAGTTTCATATTCCTATGCGGGATATAGTTTGGTTTACCACTAATATAATTAGATCGTAGGAATAAGGAGGATAAAATACTTAGACAAGGATTAAAAAAAGTTTACTTTCAACCTAGATGACCTGTATATGAGATACTAGGACTTTGATTTAGGGGAAAGGTATTAAGGATATGATTAATAATGATAAGGGGAAGATATACATATTGGAATTATGAGCATAAACTCTTGATTACTACTTGGAGATAGGTGATTGATTTTGATATTCAAATTTTATGTGGTGAAAGAATCATTACGAATTTGGGATTGTTAATGATATGATTGAGTATTATAGCTATACTAAGAAAGTTATATTAGGAAGGGATTTTATAAAATATAATCCATAAGTATTTACGTAAAGCACCATTCTCTGTCTTAACTATTCAATTGATACTCCCCTTGAAAATGATGTACTTCATTTGGAATTCCAAAACTTTCATCTTTGAAAGTTATTTCATTTCTCTATTGTGAACTTTTATTATTATCTTTTGAATTGTAATCTTGGTATACTATATACTATTTCCATTAGATTACAAGAAGAATTATGTATGTAATAATGGTACCTGTTCAGGAGTAGATATGCAACTATTCAAAAAGTTCGTTAATGAATATTGGGAGTTTTTTTTCTAGGAAAATGTGGAAGGCATTAGAAATATTATGAGTGACCATTCTACTCTTTAGAACATAATGGTATTACTTACTGGATCCTACCCCATGATTATAATTTCCCGAATCCTACATAAGTTGGTTACACACTCTGATTATTGAACCAATATTTTATGCCTCAATACCACTATTAATTATTTTCGTAGTTTACTGTGATTCAGGATAATACAAAAAACTTTATCTCTAGAAATACTACAGTCTCAGTATTGAAATATAATTCTTAATCTAAACAACGAGCATAGTTGTAATTATATGAAAGGTTACCTAACACCCCAACATGACTTGGATATCCCAAATGTATTTTTCTTATAACCCATTTTTCTAAAGGAAACTTAACATGGAACCCATATAATTTTGCTATTAGACAATATGGATTTTCATCCCGACGGGTAAATGATAAAATGAATAAATCCCTTCGTTCTTTTAAGTAAAGAAAAAAAAATGAATAAACCATGTAAACGTTAACTTTTGCATAAATTATCAAGACGACTTAAGCTCTACATGAAATAGTAGTTGTTTACTTTAATCAACTAGGTTTTGCATTTACTGAAATCCTTAGTGTCAGATTACCTGTTCCATTTCTTATTAAGTTATCATAAAATTATCAAAAAATAATCACCTGTTAATAGTAATCCAATTTATAGATTATTACTTGAACCTTATACTTTAATCATACAGATCCTATGACAATATTCGACAAGTTATGTTTGACAACATATATTCTTATTACATTATGATAAACTTTATATTAGCTAGACCTTTATTCGGTATAGTTCAATTACTTGCAACGTATGAAAGACCCTTTAACAGATAATTGAATTAATGACCAATTTAATTTTAGAATTATTTTTTACAAATAATTACTAACTATCCCAAAATGATTATTCAAATATAGTACCCTTATGAAAATTTTGAATTCGAAAGCATTGACGGACTAGGACTAAACATTAATTGAACCCTTTAGAATATGAAATTATTACCCATTTTGTTATCAGTTTTGTACCGTAATTAGCCAAATAAAAATAATTATCGATTCAGACCCCGTTACAGCTACTTACGTTCACCAAATTACCAGCTTTTCAAATATCTAGTTAGCCTCATCTAAGAGTACTTTCTAACTTTCATATTTGTGTTAACTTTTGGATAATATAGGAGACCCTAATATTGTGATGGATGATTAGAATACCAAGTAAATTCAGGTAACCCAGGTTTGTAATACGTTTTCACCGGATATGACTCGAGTTGGAAATAGTAACGTTTAATGGAATGAGTACTGATGCAAGTTAGACTATCATCTAGAAAAAAATAAACGTTGTAGCCGACACCTTATATCATAACCTTAATAGAAAACTTAACCATTCGATTGTATAGAATGTTGTTGATACCAAAGAACGATATTGCCTTTAGCGAACCTCGCACTTTTTCCAAATGTCACCAATATAATTGCCTATCCGAATCTGAGAAAGAAAATCTTAGAACAACAATCTTCGATATCCCTTTATGATGAAACACAAACCATAATGAGAATCAAGAATTATCCTATGATAGGGAGACGAACCTATAATTTAAAAATAGATTACATGTTCCTGATCAATATCACGAGAAGTTCACCATTATAGATGCAAGATATACCTTAGGAACTTAAGAACTTATCATGCAGTTAAGGAATATTAGTAGTGGCCGATATAAGAATGATATTAAGAATATTTCGAGGAAATATCATACTTGTCACCAAGATGAAATAGGGCACTAGTATTTTCGTAAATTCCATTAACTCCTTCTGATCCCAGAATGGAAAATGGAAATAGGATCGCATCATAATGAATTCTATTATTTAAATATTTCATACATCTCAATGATACAAGTCAGTATGATTGGTAGTAAACTGACTCGTCAATTTTACCTTTTGCTTCCAAGAAAAACTGGTTGACTATTTTTCGGGTAGAGAAATTTAAAGTAATTTGATTAGCGTGAACGAATCCAATAGCTCATGTCATAGTGACACCAACGTATTTAGAAACTCAAATTTTAATTTTAGGGATGAGAACATACGCTTCTAGATTATACCTACCACCTCAAATACATGAGCTTAGACGAAACCTCATTAGGATTTAATAGTATCTTACCTTGATTATATAACCCAGTTCTAGTATGCCCAAATATTAAGACACATTAGCATATATATATATATATATATATATATATCAAATGAGAACAATACATTATTATAAGTATATTCCCAATAATAGTATCTTTATACATAAACTATGTGTAAATAAACTCTTTTCATGCTCAGTAGTACACCTTAGATTATGGAAATTCCATACATCCAAGAAATTCAAATTTTCAAAAGTTATTGGATAGATCCGATGTACCTTAAAGAATCCTTTTGTCTTTCATGAGTACGAAAGATCTACAGAGGGTAATTCTACACCATTAGACATCGTACCTATAGTAACCCTTAGTAAATTCTTATAAATTAGAGAACCAATCAAATCAATGGACCTGCTTAAATCACTTAACCCTTATCAGACGCTGCCTTATGGTAACTTCACAAGAATTAAATTCTATCGATACATTAATCTGATGTTTAGGAAGTTAAGTTTACCTTACATCAAGATCCCAGCTATGTTCTTCCTTAGTATGAGAAATTTTAAATAGACCGCTCTCGGAGTTATAAAGCATAATGAATAAATCATGTATTTTTCCAATGAACTGACAAACGATTTCATAAATATAATAAAATAATCTAGTTTTTCCTTAATATGTTCTCTATCAATCAGAACGCTACCAGAAGAAACAAACGAAAAGTATAGTGTCACCTAGAATTAATAAACTTTGAACCAAACTTGACAAACTAATTGAGAAAATATTTATTTAATCTCAAGGGTTACCAGTTTTGATTATCAAAATTAAGGTTAGAACATTTCAATTATATATCAACTCGAAAAGTTAATCAAGTGACTATTAAGAATACATATCCTTAGCCTAGGATACGAGACTTCTTTAATTAAATTTGAGAATCCTAAAGATATGATTTACGATTTAGTTAACATCAACTTCACTTGGATCAAATTTGGATAGACAACCTTTAAACATTAAAATGTATGCTGTTGAATATCAACCTATATTTCCAAATACATTTTGTGCAAACAACTATAAAATTATGTTATTATGAGATCCATGATTCAACCTATAGCATCGTCTCTTACCCGTACCCAATTGTATAGAATGACGAAATGAACTTCAGACCCTATACGAACCATGTTACCAAAACCTCTGTTTCGATACATGATACCTGCAAAGTTTGTAGAAATTCGCATTAATTATCTGAAACCTCTTTTCATTTATATTCCTACATGTGTCATTTTCCTTTATATGAGTATGCTTTGCCATTAATCACGAGAAGACTGATGTCAGTTATAAATTCATGAACTATCTTTCCAAATATACTTTATACCCTAGATGATGTACACACTATTAGACTCTCAAACTTTAGGATATCGGAATTTTGAGGACGAATTTTTTCAGGTGGACAAATTGTAATACCCTGGCTTTATTTTAATTTTAAATTGAATTATTTATGTGTCAAAATGATCTTTTATGGACCATTAATAATTTTCGTGACACTTATGACCCGTACGTATGTCCTGTAACATGAAAATAAGGTCATCACATTTAATTGCGTATTCAAATAATTGTTTTTCATATAAACGGATAGTAGAACGAGATTAAAATGAATAATTTGAAATTATTATTTGAATTAAAAGCGTGTATAAATTAGCGTAATCCAAAAGTACTGTCAATGCAAAAAAAATATGTTAATGTGTCCTATGTGTCCTAATACTAATTTATAATTAGTTGAAATCTCAAGAAATATAAAAATTTATACATATTAAAAATTATATGCAAGTACCAAATAATCGCATATTTATCTTAAGCTGAGTGTACCTGTCTAGGCCTGTCAATGGGTCGGGTCTGGACCCGGACCCGACCCGAACCCGATCCGTATAAGAGGGTCTGAGCATTTTTTTTTGAACCCGAGACCCGAAGACCCGAATACCCGAAGACCCGTTTATTAAACGGGTAGGGTCTGGATCTTATACAAGACCCGGACCCGAAGATCCGATCCGACCCGAACTGTACATTATTATTTTGTATATATATACATATATACTATAAATTTATATATATATTTATAAATATATCTTATCAATATAACATGTAAGTATTATATATAAAAATATATATATTTATGTATATAATAAATATAAGTAATATATGTTTTATTTATACTAATAATATTCTACAATACATTACAAAATATTTTAATTTAAGATTAAATAATAAAGAAGGGGGATAAAATAAAATAAATGTACATATTTGACCAGATTCGGACTCGAGACCAGAACGGATCCGGGTCTGGATCCAATATTGTAGACCCGATGAAGATCCGGATCCGAACCCGAACCCGATGAAGACCCGATTACACGGATCTGGATCTCCCTAAACCCGACCCGTCTCCGACCCGTTGACATTCCTGTACCTGTCTAAACCTTATAAAAGAAACCTCGCCCCATTTGCATTTCATATCAACCAACGAATTACTCTCACTATTTATAGAAAACCTTTCCCACTAAGGAAACCAATAACCCAACAAACCTCCGCTTTTACTAGAGCTTAACCCCGACCATTGCATCCCCAAACCCATGCTGCCTTTTTCTTCCCCTCAACCCATCACCCTCCACTCCTGAACCCATGCTCATATACCTCGGAACCCCAACCTCTGCCAAAATCCCCTTCTCCACCATCGACTTTCCCTCCTCTGCCGAACGTCAGTCACACCGAACCGGCCCCTACCATCGGTGACTGTTCTTCTATTTCTTCTTCATCTATTTCATTTTTTTACTATTATTATTCTGCCAAGTATCTAAATTTTCAAAGCTCATATATATATATATATATATATATATATATATATATATATATACACACGTGTGTGTGTGTTGGCGATTTGAAGCTCCGACCATAACCCTTGCCATGGTGATGGTCGGCGAGCAATACACCCCAAACAGGGGGTGGTTTTTCCCCCTTCCGTACCATTTTCATTTTTTTTCTTTTTCTATTTTATTTTATATAAATACACACATATACCTATACATACATATATAGTTATCTAATCTGAGATTATTGTTGTACTATTATTTTTGTTCGAATTCCATTCCGTTTTGGTTTGGATGTTCGGATAGTGTAATCTCAATTTGGTAGTAGCTAACTTTTTATTCTAACAATACCTATTTATTATTTATACTCATGTATGTATAAAAATTATCGTAAACATTAAGTCCCGATATGTATGAATAACCGTATATTTTTCTGAGTATATTTGGGCTCGTTTTAATTTTCTAATAAATTTTTCACTTTTCTTTTAAACGAGTCACGATACCAAACGACGTGAGGTTATTTAATTTTTATAATCCGAGACCATATTACGAGTCATATTTATTAAAATCATGATTATACTGGTGTTGAACTGTTTATTTTATTGTGTTGGTTAATTTTGAAAGTGGCGCAACCATGCGATTATTGTCCAAATAAGGAATCGATTTTTCGATTTTTTTCTGATTTTAATTATGTCACGAATATTAATTTTACAACTACCCATACCGAATGTTGACTCTCGGATAATATAAAATATGACAGACAGGGACTACTATTTTAATTAATTTAATTACGCAATTGATTTCGGAGCGACTTTAGAAATTAATATTTTTAGAATCATATATCGGGATAATACCTAGAAACAGGTCTTTACGTTCGTATAAAATTGTAGATTTTGTTAAAATAGTTAAAGCGAATATTTGACTGGGAGAATGTTTTAATAATATATTAAATTGTTATTTATTCAATTTATTTATACAAATTGAATCCCTTGATTCCATTTAAAGAATATTTTTCTAGAAAAATAGTATTATTCAAATATCGAGTTACCACATAAACCTTATTTACGAAATTTAGAATGTTACTTATTTCGTCAAGGAATTAGAGAAAGTTTGTTATGCCACTAACGTACTTACGAAAAATATATAAACGGAATTTATATATTAAATTCTTGTCATAGTATAAACTTTATTTGTATTAACTGAACGACGTAAGTTATCATAAACCCAATCCATTCTTCCCGAACACTGATATACCTACTTTCATTTAAACCTTGGAGCAAAACTATATACAGAAACTGTAATACAACAATGAAACATTCGTAAATGTCAACGTAAACCTCATAAACACTAGAATGTGATTTCTTATTCAATATTATTTTCTCGCAATGCTATTGAATTATGCCTATCGTTGATATCACTTTGTGATAGATCCAGTCTATCATTTTATCATTGTGGAACTCATTTAAGTAGTTCAAAATTGTTTACGTACAATTGATTCATATTTTGAAATGAACATGTCATCATATTATTTCACATGATGCTTTTTACCCGGTTACTTTTTTATAGCATACATTACAATCAGGAAATAATCTTTCGTTATACCCACGACTGTATTATTTGGCCAGAAGGACTGAGATGTTTGAGGGCCTAGATTATTTCTTACCATATAGAGTGCCTCTCTTAGTATTGTCTTAGCATGGTTACTTTTATCTCCAAATATCGATCTGATTATCTCCAATTTTATTGAATTGATTTAGTTGTATGTATTTGCTATTGCCCTAAAGCCCATTAACACATAATTATGGGTTATTTGTTTAGAAACCATCCATAACCTTTAACCTGATCTAGCCCCTTATATTTATTTATTTAGCAATATTATCCTGTATCATTATTCTAATCTCACTATCACCGTTGAATCGAATTTCTTATTATACTCCTGATGGTATTATCCTTCAAAGAAAGATTCCATCTAAAAATTATTTTTATACTTGTTATAGAATTATAATCATCTAATGGGCAAAGTTTTGCTTATTCCTTCTTTTTCCATTAATTTTACTAGTTACCTATAGGCTATGATGAATATTTCAGAAATCAGTTGATACATAGAAGCAAGGAAAGGTCATATTAGAAGGAAATAAACATAGATGACAAGTGGAATACTTTTGTATAGAAGTCTGTAATAAGAATAAATTCTTAGATTTTAGTTGTAATCTATTTGAGTATAAGTCAATGCCTCAGTTGTTTCAACATTTCAGATAAATTTATGGTTTAGAATCATTATCTGGTAACACCCACGATTGGGAAATCAGGATGTGACAAAATTGGTTGGCGAAAGCCTTATCCTTAGCTTCTAGTTGAATAGACAAGCCGAAAATGGCCTAACTCTTTGCTTTTAACTGGCTTGCTTGATCAACTTGAGTTTTCCTAGTTCTCTCCCCATCCACAGTTGGTTGGGTAGCGATCCTTCGTTTGAAATTTTGTCCAGTTCTAGTTTTTTTGCAATGCTTCAAGTTCTTCCACTAATCCGGCATTATCAATTTCCAAGAAAGAAACACCTTCATCAGTACCACTGGAGGATGATTTCTTTAGGCTGTCTAGATTATTTCTGAGTCGATTATTTTATTCTTCAAGCAATTTACCTATATCTTGAGCTTCATTAACATCTCGATTCAACATGCATTATTTTCACCTATACATAGAGGCCTACTCTTCAAGTTTCTTCTTAAATCCCCATCCTTCACTTAACGCTTTATACTTAGCTTCATGGTCAAATTATAATAAATCTTTAGCTTAACTAGGATGTTCCTGAAGTTGCTTAATCATTTCGTAATAGGAAGCATCGTTTTCAATAGCTCTGTTGCATAAGTAATGAAGATGAAGGTATAATTCTGTTACTAAGTTGGATGTATCTGGGCCGAGCCACCTAGCCAAATCTTCTTTAGACATAGGAGTATGCCCAACTTCCAGAAGGTTTTTCCTCTAAAGCAGGTCGGATTCAATAGAAATTATAGCCTTTTACTAGCATCAAACTGAGAATCACAATTGTAAGAATCCAAAGACAACACACCAGAAGTATAACAAAGTGTAATTAATTAAAAGAAGATCATTTCATTAATAAAGAGGGGATTAAAAAGATGCAATCCTATTACAAAATGGTGAAGAAAGGATAAGAAATTTGTTAAAAAGAAAAACAAAAAATGATGGAATTAGACCTGCTCATTGTTATCGGCATTAACTTTAGAAGGCAGCTCGACAGGAAAAGAGGTTTCCCCAACTGGCTCTTAGATAGACCCAATAGGTGGCAGAGAAGATTCACCTGATTCTTCTTCATCGTCAAATTCTTCCTCCAAATTTACAGGAGTGCCTGGATCATGCCTTTGGAATGAATCAGAATCTTCTGTAGTGCCTACCTCCTTAAGAGCCTCCGACCAACCGTCCTTGAAAGATATTTTCCCGACACATTCAATTTGTGAAGACACAGCTAATAATTCTTTCTCCCAGCCCTTATCAAAGGATGTTTTCTTTATTCTCTTGGTTGTGGCCTTCTCAGTTGTTATATCGACAACTTGCTTTATTAATTTCTCCTTGTATGCTTTCAGAAGAGTCTGATTTTCCATTAGTTTATCCTCGGACTCCTTAGCCTTATCCTTTGCTATCTTCAAATAGGCTTCAGCAATATTTAGTTTCTCTTCAGCAACAGTAGCCCTATTATTGGCTAGAGTTAAATCATTTTCCTAAGACTTTTGCTTGGACTCCAACGTTTGTCTTAAATTTTCTAAATATTTCCTTAGACCTTAAAAGGCTTATTCCACATCTCCTCCATAAAAACGCCATTGATCTTCCTTCTCCACCATCTGGTTAAAATCCATAAGAAACTGTACAAAGGAAAAATATCAGAACAAAACAAGAGAAATGAGTCAATAAAAGAAAGTAATAATGGAAAAGGATTTATAAGGCCAAATTTTAGCAATCTCTTTCTGATAACCTTAATCGAGGCATGGGACCAGTAGCTACCCTATCAGCTGGAAAGGTGCTAGCCTTAATTAGATTTCTGGCAAGGCCAGAATTGACAGCAACAGAGGATGAGCTAGCAACCTTAAAATTAGATTGATATTTTTTGACCAAATCCTATTGGTCGGCAATAATTGTTTGAGTTTGTTTTGCAGGCAATATTTTTTTAACCTCTTGTAGTGAGATGTAGTAGTATCAATTTATTCGGTAGTGATGACTTGAGTTACTTTTTCATCAAATTTAGATGTCTTCTCTGCCATGGTGGACTTCTTAGCATCAGCAGCTTTGAGAGTCTTTTCTGTAGTCCTTTTGGCAGTAGTAGGCGACAAAGCTCCAGTCACCAAATCAGGGATTTTCCTCTTGCTCATACTTACTATAGGTAAAGTAGGGATAGCCGAGATGTCCAACGATTCAAAATAAGAAGTGCCAAAATCCTTCTCAGCTCTAGTAGACTCCTCAGCCGAAGAAGTGGGAACTCGTTCCTCTTCTAAATTAATGGGAATTAGTGGTTCAAGAGTGGTTGGCCTAGCAACAAAGAAAATTGAGCTTCTATATTGCAGTATTTAGGAGGCTACTTTAGGGTGATCCTCACTAATTCTTTAATGGATGTTCCATATAACTTTTAGATCTTGAAGATTGATGTCCCCTTCCTTAGGACATTTTTTCTTACTCTCAACTGTATAAAACATGACAAGAAACATCAGTAAACATATTATCAAATAGTTGGTCACCAAGAAAGAAAAACTAAAATATCAATGCTAACAACCTATGCCATATCCTTCTTGAGGACACCTAGTCCAATCATACACTCCTTCTCTTTGAACATGGGCATGTTGCTAGTTCTTTGCTTTTACCCCATAGTTGAAGTAGTCTTTATTGGAATCTGGTAAATTGACTACTAAGGCTCTGTTGGCAAACCTAGTTTTCAGGTAATAAGTGTTGTCACTAGTATCCCACTTGTAGGAAAACATCTGCTCATGGATACCAATATGAGTTCTGTATATCTGGTTAAGCCTATTAATCCCATTTACTATTCTCCATGTATTGGGGGATACCCTAACAACATCAAAACATTGACAAAAATTCTAAGAAGAAATAATTAGGGGGGAAAGGTAATACCACATTCAGCTATAAATAATGAGGGAATCCAGTGACCCTCTAGTAGTGATAAAACATCAATTGGTGGTATAGGCATTTCTAAGTCTACCTAATCAGGAACACTTTTTTCCCTCCTAAATTCATCTAATGAGTCTCCATGAACAATATATACCATGATTAAACTAAGAAAGAAATCAAAGGAAAGGGAGGAAGAAAGCTTACAGAGAAAGTAATGGCAAAATTAAAGGAGAGAATAGGCGCAAAAAGAAAGCTTGGAGATGAAAAGCTTGAGGATAAAAAAGAAAGTTCGAAAGTTTTAAAATTTGTGGTATAGAAATCAGCCAAAGTATTGTCTTTTATATCTTGTAGAGAAAACATCATGGATAATGATTAAACTGTATAGACGATTGACATTCTGATGACTGCACAATGTTAAAGATGGAAAATTACAGATACACCCTTTGGCAGTTTGCTAAAATTCAAACTATTCACAAAATTGCCATTACATGATCAAATGATGAAAAATTCTACAAGTCCTATAAGTCGGACGCCGACCAAGACTACAAAGATTGCCGAGCAACTCCGTTTTTGTCATAGTTCATCCTTTTAACAAAATATCAAGAATAAAGTATTGGGGGCTTTTGTTGATACCAAAAATTATCCATCTACGTGGGCAAATCGTAAATGGACACCTGTCTCCTTATGTGGCAAGAGTCTTAGTCATCAATCACTTGATCGGCAATCAAGGTAGTTTCTCGGCTGGAAGTCCAACCAACCTGAAGAATGCAGACCATTAAGGTAGATGAATAAACATTACATGGGAAAGAGTCAAGGGTCATCCAACATATGTTCATGACAATCAACCATCACATTCATTATGTACGGGTATAAATTCTTGAATATATAAAGGCATTCCAACCCTTAATCTCCGGTTCTCTATAAATACAATGTATTCCTTTCACAAAAGGCAAGATAGAATGGATTCTAGGTTCTTCTTATTATAGCAAGAGTACCTAGCTTTCTGTAATAACTAAAATCAATACAATAATAGTGGATGTTGGCTTTTCTTCATAGCCGAACCACTCTAAAAACTCCTTGTCTCTTTATGTGTTTATTTCATCATTTATTATATTTTATCCGTGATTATAAAATTATATCTAGTCCATTTTTTTACATCAACAACATCCTTATTCCCTCACCAATTGCCACACGGATTTGAAGGTGAAATTCCCATTTTTAGTACATGACCACTTTTCGTTAGACGGATCAAAATTTTCCATAAAGTCCTCCTAAAGCATTTGCATTCTCCTCCAAACTTGAGATGAAAGGGGCATTGAACCTCTAAAATTTTGTGCCTCCAATTTCTTGTATTTACTATGCATAAATTGAGACCACAAAGAATTGGAATTCAAAAACTTCCACCACAAATTATGGGAGTAAGTAAGAGATAAATAAAAAAAATGGACCTCAAGTTTAGACCACCCTCTTCTTTTGTTTTGCAAATAGCTCTCCATTTCACTTATTGAAATTTAGTTTTGTTTACCCCATAAAAAATGAGCTCGGAGGTTATTAATGTGCTTTAGGATCATCCATAGAGGATTAAGAGTTGCAAGAAGATGAAGATGCATGGATTCCACTACTGTTTTGACGAGAGTTAATCTACCCGCTTGAGAAATGCTTTGATGGTTCCAAAAATTCAGCTTTCCTACCAACTTTCCAATGAAAGTAAAAAAATATGAGTTCTTTTTTTGCCCTGAGAATAAAGGAATCCCCAAATAACTAATTGGTAGGTTTTTGTGATTGAAACCTGTAACACTTTCAATAATTCTCTTCCTCCCATAAGTCTTATTTCCCGTCAAATAAAAAAAGCATTTGTTGTAATTGACCACCAGACCGAACGCCTCTTCATAAGACTTTAAAAATAGCATGAAGTTTTTAAGAGAACGTCTATCTCCATTAGCAAAAATAAGTGTGTCATCTACAAACGAAAGAAAAGAAATAATAGGGCGATCCTTTGTTAGAGAAAAATGAACCATATTTTCATCGTTCATCATTTTCTGGATCCCCCTATTGAGAATTTTTGTCTCTATAATGAATAATGTAGGAGACAAGGGTCTCCTTGTCTCACCTCCCCCTAGATTTGAAGAAGCCACATGCTTTTCTATTCACCACTATTAAATACCAAAAATAGAAATAGCCCTCCAAATTAAATCAATAACCGTCTCCGAGAAGCCAAAACTACGTAAAGTTTTGATGATGAAAAACCACGACATCCTATCATACGCCTTTGACATGTCCGTCTTTAAAATAAGATTAGAAACCCTCACTTTCTTATTAAAAGAGGACATTAGTTCTTGGGCAAGAAGAACATTTTCCACAATAGATCTTCCCTTAATAAAATAGAATTGCGACGGAGAAATAATTTTAGAAAGAATTTGACTCATCCTATTTGCCATGATCTTTGAGAGAATTTTGCAAGAAAAGTTACATAGATTGATTAGGAGTAAATCCCCACAATTTTTTGGATTTTTAATTTTTGTAATAGTCATAATATTAGTGGATGTCCAACTTATCGGGATCTCCTCACTAATAAAAAATAATTTAATGCCTTATGAAGATCCTCTTTGATTATATGCCAACACGTTTTGAAGAACGTTGCATTGAAACCATCTGGGCCAGCACTACCATCACCGCCCATCGAACAAATAGCCTCATGAATCTCCTTATGTTTTGATAATCTTCTCAAAAGAGCATTATCTTCCATAGAACTGCATTAGGAATACAGTCCCATAAATTTTTTCCCCTAATCCGTTCCATAATCCTTACTGTCCGAGACTTTGTTGCACCAGTTAGAAGCTGTTGTAAATGAGTTGTTGGTTATGGCAGAAGAGGAAAACCTTGATAAACCTGCTAGTGTGCTGCCTGCCATGGTAGTAGTGTTCGATCGTACTCTCGAGACTCTACAGCTGCTACTGCTCGCTGTTGCTAGTAAATTGATATTAAACGACCCTTCATGGAAACTCTTGTTCAAAACAGTATGGTCCGAGCTTAAAATATCTTGAAAATAACTGACAATAACATTCTCCAGCTCTTCTTTATCCGTCACCCTTTGCCCAATATCATTTTCTAACTGAGTTAAATTCAACGTCGCCTTCTTTTTACTCGCCATGTGTGAAAAGATTTCCTGTTAGCGTCACCCTCCTTTGCCACTTAACAGAAGACTTTTGTTTCCCAAAGTCCTCCTCATATTCAAAAAAATTGAGATAGTTGTCTTGAGCTTTGTGAAATTTCTCATGGTTTTCCAAAGACGGATCCGCATCAAACTCCCTTTCATGCCCCAGCATATTGTCTTCAGCTTTCTTAGCACGTTGAAAAATATCTCCAAATTTAGATCTTGCCCGAATTTAAGAAAAGATTTCACCCGTTTTAGTTTCTCTGTGAAAATTTGAAGCGGTCTACCATATAAATCATCATTCCAAGCTTTCTCAACCACTTGAAAAAATTCTTCATCCTTCGCCCAAAAAGAGAAGAATTTAAAAGGACGGGCTATTTTTTAATCGTCTACTCAAATTTTTAGGATTAAAGGGTTATGGTACGAGTTCACCCATGAAGATGACCCACCACGCAAAAAAAATCCCCATTTATCCATTCCGTGTTACCCTCTATCAAGTAGATCCAAAATCTGTGCAATACATTCCTTATTACGTCACGTAAACTGAGAGCCATTGTACGAAATCTCTTGTAACCCCGCATTAAGTAAGCATAAGTTGAAATCCATAACACCATCCCAATTCACCGCATTACCACCAAATTTTTTCGTCATTGTTACTCATAACATTGAAATCCCAACCCATTATCCATTTCATCTCCCCGATGTTTGAAACAAGCTCAAGATCCTCCCATAATTCCAGTCTCTCTTCTTTTTTACATTTTGCATAAATGGCCATAAATAAAAGGCCTTTAAAAAATTATAACTCAACCAAATAGATAGAGATTGATCTCCATTATTTTTAACTTCCATTTTCTAGTTTATTTTCTAAAGAATCCAAATTTTATTCGATTTATTAGCCATTACCCCATAAAATTTCATCTTCGTACACACCTCTTCATTGTTAAACTCATCAATTTTAGGTTCTTGTAACGACACCACACAAATAACATGTAATCTAATAAGATGTTTCAGTCTACAAATTAAAGGACCATTTCCCACACCTCTCATATTCCAAAAAATAAATTTCGTCATTTGGAAACTGCAAAAGTTAAAATTTTTGACACCTTACCTCCTAAACGGGTCTGAATAAGGGATGATTTTTATTCTAAGTAATTTTTCCTATGTCTTTGCTTTTTGACAACAATATATTCTTCTTCACTCAATCTCCGTTCCTCATGCTCCACCTTCTTATCGAATATTGGGAATCTTCTTGAAATTACTTTAGAGAAAGTTTCCCAATCATCGTTAAGTTCCTGCACCAAAATTAATTTATGAGTCCGACCCATAGAGGTGATGCCAATCTTCCATAAGCGACTTTTTAAGAGACAACTTTGGACCACGAGGAGAAAGAAAGAAATTTTTGATTGTCGTTGGATCCATCATCACCTTTTTAATTTTTGGAACTTCGTCCATGTCAAAATCCCAATAATTTTATTTTCGCACCTCCAATTCACCTAGCAGGTCACTATCTCCCACATGAACTACCTAAATAGCTGTACTGTTATCAACATCTAAAGAAGTAAGAATTTCACCTTCTTTTAAAATGTCCCCTACCAACAGATCATATTTCTTATGGGTTTCTACAACTCCTATATTTTCGAACAATGTTAGTTGAGAACACGAAGGGTATCAATTCTATCTTTTGAAATCCCTTTGCCTTCTATTGTTGTATTAACCTTATGTAAATTCACATTAATTTCACTATCCTTCTACCTTGGTTCATCCGAGTTCTTATTGACAGTCTTTATCCTTCTTTTGTTTCGATGCGTGTTGAATCATATTTTGATTTTTAACCTTATCTACTGCCTTACCACATTGTATAAAGCTTTTATCTTGCCTTACCACCTTGTCTATCATCTTGTTTATTGCAATCATTACCATCATGACCCAGCTTATTACATATGTTGTAATAGGCTGGTATATGTTCATATTCAATTTTTTACCAAAAACCCTTATTCGGAGATTTTGTTGGGTTTAAATATAAAATAAGAAATGTAGAAATTCTTGTCTTCAGTGTGTGAAAGAGGGTTAAAAATGTGATAAGTACAAAGTTGCAAGACTACATGTAAAATAAAGGGAAATGGTATTTTCTTATTAAAGTAGTCTTTAAGTGCAAATGGATTTCTTGATTGTAGAAAGTAAACAAATGTCTAGTTTGGAAAAATGGGTAATAAAGGTATTGAATAAGTGTTAATGGGTGAACATTGGAAAGTTGGTGATATGCCCAAAGTGCATCCACTTACTTAGAGCAACTAACCTCGGTTAATCTCATAGCCGAGGTGACCAGAAGCCTATGACAACCATCCGCAAGGTCTCCACTCAGAAGGTCGTCCCCATTCGACATTGCATCTACCTCATACATCAACCTTGGTTGGTCATCAAGCCGAGGTCAGCGGGGACTCATGGGATCAATCATCTGGCAATGTCATCATCGACCCAAGCTGACGTTGCAATCATCCATCAAGATCAGTAATGTTACATGGGATGGCAATGTCATCATCGGCTCAAGCCTATGTTACAACTACACATACCTAACATCGGTCAGCCTTGCTGGCCAAGGTCATCATGAATAACCTCGAAACAAAGCAATAGTCCGACTTCACCAACCTCGTACTCTTCCAGGCCGAGGTTACACCAATCAAAGAAGGCCGATAATTTATAAGCGTATGCAAGGTTAGGAATGCGTGGACAAAATCAGTTGTAACCAAATCAATCCCCTCATGTGGGGGAATATTTCATCATCATTATCTACATGTGATAGTGACAGATGTCTTTACTAGATTGGCTAGATCATCACACACATGCTCATTACATGCTTGGGGGCTACATTACACCCCCCAAACACTATATATACTTGCCTTCTCCTACCTTGAAAGGGATCTAGAAATATAAACCCTAGCCAAAACTCTGTTGCATTTACAATAGAAAGAGAAAGTGGAGTGATTGTATTACTAAGGCCATTAGAGCCTCATTTCATAGGGATATTTACACTCACTTGCACAGTGGATGTAGGCATTTGCCGAACCACTTATATTACTATGTTCATCCCCTTCTCCTCATATCCTACTATACATATATATACTCTTGTCCTGCCATTGTTATCACTTGCTTGAGCTTGTTAACACCTTATCTGGTGGTGCTGTTTCCGGCATCACCATTTTGGCGCTATCTGTGGGAATGAGAAGATTCATCTCTTCCTTTTCGTAGCTTAACCTCACTGGAGACTCTGGTGGTGAACCAGGCCTCACCCTTCGTGTGAAACTGTTTCACCATTGAAAGAGGTCCTTTAAGTCATTTAATCTCTCTAATATTTTCATCGCAAGCGCTTTAGCCCTAACATATGGCACCAGAGTTACCACCACCTCCCACACCATCTGGTGTTGGAGAACCCAGTTCTAGCCAAGCACCACCCCAGTCCGAGATGGCTGAGGTGACGGTAGCCTTAATGTCACTGGCTGCAATGCAACAAGCAATAAAGGAGAAGTTTGCCCAGTTAGGCCAAAATATGATGAGGCCACCTGGGGTCTCACCGGAAATGATTACTCCGGTGGCTGTCCAACCATATTCAGAGGTCAGAGGACCACCCTAGGCACCGTAAAAGGACCAACCTACACCTCAGCGGAGGAGGGACGTTGCTGACCTTAGGCATTTGCATCTGGGGAGGCAAGGAAACCCTTGCCCTGAGGAAAGGTACGAAGATATTGAAGCAGAGGATGCTCCAGCAGACTGCTGGGAGAATATAAGGTTTCAGACAACACAATACGTCCTATACAACAGAGCTAAGGTTACGGGGCAAGAAGGGACGAGGTTGGTGATGCCCAACCAAGAGGATCAGCTTTTAATCTCTTGAGTAGAGGGTCTGCCTTTGAAAGTCTCAACCCAGTTAATGATTTGAGGCATAGGTTATCTAGGTCGAGAAGTGCAGCTGACTCTCAGAGGAAAGATGGTGAACATCGGTCTCGCCATGGACTACCCTTACATGGCCGAGACTATGGCCAAGAGATCAATGGCCGACGTTGTGCAGTAGTTGGGGAACCCTGAGTTCACCCCTTGGAGGTGGATGGGATAACCTCGGCCAGGCCGATGTTGATAAACCGTGGAATGTCTCCATTCAACGGTTAGAAGAGAATATAGGGAACCTCATAAAAGGCCAAGACCCATTGCAAAGGGGGTTCTCAGAGGGCTCCCCATTTGTGGCAAGAATTTTGAACTTCCCAACCCCTACCAAATTCAAACCACCAATGGTGTCTCCCAAGTATGATGGAAGTACTAACCCGGTACATCATATTGAGATGTATCAATATGCAGCAGACATTTATTCAATCCCTAACGAGATGAGGTGCCAAGCTTTTTCAAGCACTTTGACGGGAGCTGCGCATATTTAGTTCACTTCCCTTCCTAAAAATTATGTGGAGAACTTTAAAGTTTGGCTGAGCGGTTCATACATAACTTATGTTTTGGGGAAAAACCTCAGAAGAAGATAACCCATCTACTCTACATTAAATAAGGCAAGAATGAGACCCTCATAGACTACATTGCAAGATTCAATAAGGAAAAATTGGAGGTTGAAGATTACAAAGAGAATATAGCCATGATAGCCCTTATAGGAGGATTGATGAAGGTGAAGTTACTTTGAAAGCTTGATGAAGACCATCCAAAATCCAAATCCGAGCTATTAGCAACAACTGGTAGGGTTATGATTGCTGAAGAAGCAATGGTCGCAAAGTATGAGGATGATAACGGAAGTAGCAGTGGAAAATTCTAAAGGAAGAAGGATGGAAAGAAGAGGGCTGCAGATGACAAGTTTGCACACTACACTCCTCTAATTGTGAGCTGTGAGCACATCCTTAATGAAATAAAGAATGACAGTCGCTGAGATGGCCGGAGAAGCTGAAGGCTCCTCCACATAAGAGGAATAAGAATTTGTAGGCGAGTTCCACCTAGGCCACGGTCATTTAACTGACAAGTGCTTTGCCCCAAAGGATGAGATTGAGAAGAAGTTGAAGTCTGGTAAACTCAGGAAGTATGTGGATGGTAGAGCTTCTAAAGGGGGAAGAGACAACCCTAAAAATAAGAGAATTGACAAGTGTCGGGAAGATGCCCCAACCAGAAGAGTTGAGGACTCAGATGATGATGATGATAATGACCCTAACCTCCCACCAAAAGATGAAAATATGCCAGTGAAGAGGGTTGGTAATATCTCCTTTAGTGTTAACACCATTTATGGAGGACTAGCAGGGGGTGGATCAGAGGTAGCCGACCGCAAAGCTCACGTGGCAAAGGCCAAGTCTGTGACCAAAATAGAGGTTGTGAATTTGGCGTATTCGGAGGTAAAACACGAGAAGAGAAAGAAGGTAGATATGGATACTCTCATAGTTGGCTTCTCATGGTTCGATTTCAAAGGTATCCTATCTCCACACGATGAACCTCTAGTACTCACCACGAGGGTGCATGGATGTGAGGTGTAGAGAATCCTCGTTGATGGGGGAAGTTTAGCAGACGTAATGTTCTGGCCCTGTTTCAAGAGCCTAGGCCTCAGCAGAGCCAGGCTTGTCCCTTACCATCACCCCTTGATCGGTTTTAGTAGAGAAAAGGTTCATCCGTTTGGCATGAATGAGATGGATGTAAGAATGGGAGATGAGTGGCCTAAGAGGTTGACCAGAAAAATCAATTTCTTCGTGATGGATGAAAACCTCTTCTCAGCTTACAACCTCATCATAAGAAGAGTATCCCTCAAAGAATTTGAGGCCGTGCCTTCAACGGTCCACCAAGTGCTAAAATTCTCGGCTCCCTATGGGGTAGGGGAAGTGCAAGGTGACCAAACATCGACACGTGAATGCTACTTTAACTCCGCAGAAGAGAGAGAGGCTCATAAGAAAGCAACAATCACTTACAACATCGACACCCTTGATCCTAGAGATGAGACAAAGCTCAAGAAAGGAAAGGCCGCAAAAGAGGTAGAATCCATCATCCTTAATGAGAACGAGCTAAAAAAACCCATCCAAATCGGTAAAGCCTTAAGACCTGAGATCAAGGAAGAGCTAGTGAAGTTTTTGAGGAAGAGACAAAGCATTTTTTCCTGGAGCCATGCAAACATGCTAGGTATTGATCCTAAGGTCATGTGCCACAAATTCAATGTTATGGAAGACGCTAAACCCATCAAGCCAAGGAGGAGAGTATACTCAAGAGAGAAATATGTTGTCATCAGAGAAGAGGTCAGAAATCTTGAAGAAGCCAAGTTCATCAGGTAGGTCATATACCTCGAGTGGTTATCCAATGCAATCATAGTGCCAAAGGCAAATGGGAAATGGAGGATGTGCATAGATTTCATTGATTTGAAAAAGTCTTGTCCAAAAGACAGCTTCCCCCTATCGCGAATTGATCATATGGTGGATACCACAGCAGGACATGAGCTCATGAGCTTCATGGATGCCTATTCTGGGTATAATCAGATCTTCATGAACCCGAAAGACTCAGATAAGATAACGTTCATCATAGACAAGGGGAACTACTGCTACTAGGTCATGCCCTTCGTCTTGAAGAATGTAGGGGCTACTTATCAATGTCTATAAATAAGATGTTCGAGGATCAGATAGGCAAGTCCATGGAGGTATATGTGGACGACATGTTGACGAAGAGTATGAAGGCTGACACTCATGTGGTTGGCCTTGAAAAAACTTTCGACACCATGGACAGATACATGATGAAGCTCAACCCAACCAAGTGTGTCTTTGAGGTAGGATAAGGAAAGTTCCTGGGATTCATCGTCAATCAGAGGGGAATATAGGCCAACCCTGAGAAGATAAAGGCCTTGCTAGAAATCAAGACACCCAGATCTATCAAAGACGTTCAGAGGTTAACCGGAAGAGTTACCGCCCTCAACGGGTTCATCTCCAGAGATACAGACAAGTGTCTTCCTTTTTTCAAAGTGCTTAGAAAGTCCTTCGAATGGGATGAGGAATACGACATGGCTTTTAAGGAGCTCAAGTCCTACCTTGGATCCCCTCTACTTCTGTCTCGGACCATTCTGGGGGAAAGTTTGTACGTATATCTAGCTGTTTTAGAATCATCCATTAGTGCAGCCATAGTAAAAGAAGACGATGGAGTGCAGAGGCCAGTATACTTCAACAGTAAAGCTCTTCAAGGGTCTGAACAAAAGTACCATCGAATGGAAAAAATAGCTTATGCTCTGATACACGCTTCTAGGAAGATGAAGCCATACTTCCAAGCCCACTCTATGGTTGTCCTCACTTATTTCCCACTAAGACAGGTCCTCTATAAGCCTAAGAAGTCAGGCAGGTTGATGACTTGGGCCATCGAGTTGGGGGAGTATGACATTGTTTATCAACCTAGGGTTGCCATCAAAGGGCAGTCACTTGTAGGCTTTGTAGCAGAGTTCACCTGGGAAGAGGTTGAGATTGAAATTTATCAGAGGACTGCTGATGAACCAAACAGAAACGTCTTCCACAATCCGAATGAGGTTGGGTCAAGTAGGTCCAGAAAAAGTGTAGTTGAGAATGAGGAAGACAGGTACCTCTTAAAGCAAGGGACCCGGTCAGAGGGGAACTTCTCTTCAAATGAAGATGTTTGGAACCTCTTCGTTGATGGGTCATCTTGTGAAAACGAAAGCGGAGCAGGGCTGATAGTGTCAGCACCAGATGGTACCGACATTGAATATACGCTGAGGTTCAACTTCAAGTCTTCAAATAATGAGTCAAAGTATGAAGCATTGATAGCAGTTCTCTCATTGGCAAAAGCCCTTAGTGTTGGACAACTCCTAGTCCACAGTGACTTAAGATTAGTTATCAACCAAATTCTTCGGGTATATGAAGCCAAAGATGAAGGGATGAACAAATACCTAAAGAGGGTGAGAATGATGCTAGAAATATTTAAGGAGATGAAGAGGATACCTCGACAAGACAACGGTCGAGCCGATGCAGTCGTTGGGTTGGCCTCAGCAATGAGGACAAATATAAGAAGAACATTGAGAACCTCATCAAAAGAGGTCTCGATTACATTTGAGCAAGGATGGACAAAAGTAGATAAAATAGGGTAAACATTGGGGTTGAGGGAGATTTTAAGAGGTAGAACTGGCGCATCATGCCAGTTGAGGAGAGGTGTATCAGCAGCTTTAATCAGACGGGATGGGTCCCTTAATGTAGTGCCTGAATGAACCATGCAGAGTGTCAGCCCCAGTGTCTGCAGGTTGAAGGAATCTTCGGAGTCACTTTCCTCAGTTTCTTCAGTATCTTTGATAAGCGGTGGCACCTGGTATTGGTAACTTTCGGCCCATGGATAGCTATCTTCAAAGAAGATCTCCATTCCAGGCTTCATCTTCTTATCTGTATGGTCATACCACGGTTCTGGAAAACTGCAAAAGGGGAAATCCTTGCCTTCCTTGATGAATCGTCCATTTAAAGAATCTCTCGAGATAGTTTGGATGAAGTCTAAACCTCTCTTTGATCGAGTCTGGTGGATCATTCTGAGTTCTGGTTCTGATGGTTGATATCCCAAGCCGCAAGGAGGGAAAGCTTTCTTCAGTTCGATGGGCTCAAGTATCCCCTGTTGCCTTTGTCCCAGACCCAGTCCGGGCATGAAGTTCATGTTTCTGAACATCTAAATCACATTGACATTGCCATGCGGGTCATATTCTGGACAAACCCTTTCTTTGAAACCGTCCCCTGCCGGGAGTAGGGATGGTTCAACTCAGAAACCTGATAGGAGCATATCATCTGACCCATGATGTATCTCAAGAATTGGACTGCTGGTGCTTGCACCTTCGGCGTTACCGTCGTCACCCAAGATGGTGATGACTCGCCCATCGACGAAGAACTTCAGTTTCTGATGGAATGAGTAAGAAACACCCTTTATACTGTGGAGCTAGGGTCGTCCGAGCAACAGGTTAAAATAGGCCGGGATATCGATGACTTGGAATTCGACGACAGGGTTTATAGGTCCAACCCCTATTACAAGTTTTATGGATCCCATCACCTCAGGGCGGGTATTATCGTAGGCACGCACGGCAGCGAATGTTGGAGCGAGGTCACTTTCTTTCAGACCTAAACATTTGAAGGTTCTCAGCGGGCAGACATTCAAAGCGGATCCGTTGTCAATGAGGGAGAGTGGTACAACCTTCCCCATAACTTCGACGGAGATGCTGAGTGCATGATTGTTATTTGGCCCAATTTTGGGGATTTCTTCTTCAGAAAAGGACAACATTAGGGTAGAGGTCAAGGATCCGACCAGGTTCACCGCTTCTTCTGGTGTGGTAGAGGGAGGAACTATGGGTCCAGTGAGCAATTTGATCAAAGAATTTCTGTGTAGCTAGGAAGACATGAAAAGCCCCCCATAGAGTGATGTTAGCTTGAGTTTTCTTCAATTGATCGAGGATCTTGCTCTCCTCGAGGGTCATTTCTGGTATAGGAAGGTCTTCAATGCCCTTCTCCTTATCATTGGTTGGTAGCGAGTTTGGAATTTGGTAATGTCTCCCAGATCTGGTCATGTGATTTACTGAAGAAGGGAAAAACTTAAATCCAATTTCCTCATCAATCTCAGGTTGTTCTGCCACCTTATCTATTTCTCCGAGGAGTTCCTCAAATGATATCATCCCACATAAGTCAGCTATTGGGCCATTTCCTCCTGATGCTTGTTCTTCATTTGAAACTTCGAATTCTTCCCCCCATCCGGTGGTAACAATTCTATTTTCCCTTATGAAATCAATGCATTCCATAACTTCAACGGTTTCTTCATATAGGTCTTCCCATTCTGTGGGGATGTGTAAGGGTGAAGGGACCAGGTGCCCTTGCAGCTTAAAAGCGTCAAGTAACTCGGTGATACTGCAAATGTTATTGGTTTGCCTGAATGCTTTCGTCACGATCCGGACAACATCATCTAAGCATATTTCGTCGGTTGGTACCATCCACCTATCTGATTCTCGGGACCATTTTCGTGCTTCCAAAAACAACGTACTGAACCTCTGGCGGTCGATAATCATCTGTGAGGACAATTTCATCCCGAACTCTAGGAGTTGGTTTAACACCTCTGACAATTCCATACCTTCACTTTCAGAACAGGTCCGGACAGTGATGCATGCTCTGGTAAGGAGTGACAGTGCCTGATTAACGGGGCTAGCATGGTGTAGGAGGAAATATGGGCAAAGTTGAAAGGGTTTAGAAGGGTATAAGGGTGTGATTTGAATTGATGGATCGAAATCTGGGTTTCCTTCCAAGAAGATGGCATTGGTGTGATTTGGGAGTGGGTTATGAGTAGTGTTTGGTTTAGGATTGGTTGGTGGGGCAATGCTACCTCGGTCAATGAGATCTTGGATTATGTTTTGAAGGTGGAAGCATTGGTCCGTGGTATGGCCAGCTGTTTGGTGAAAGGCGAAATGAGCATCAGTCTTGAAATTTCTGGGAAGTGGATTGGGTAATGGACGTGGATCCAGGGGTTTTATAAGGTTTCGGCTTAACAGGGCTTGGTAAACTTTGGAGAGGGGAGCATGGAGCTCAGTGTATTCCCTTCGGATGGGAGCAGGGCGGCTTTTCGGTGCCCATTATGTGGTTGGTTGAGAGATGTTGTTGATGGTTGAGACTGCGATACTAACAGGCTTGTCATATTTTCTGGGGGTGAACTGTCCGGACACCTTCTTTGGTTCAACTTCTGTTTTGGCAAGACCCTCTTCGATTTCTACTCCTGCTTCTCCGAGAGCTCGAAAATGGGGGTAGTACTGTCCTCCCATGGTTGCTCGGACATGGGGCAAGAAATTCTTCTTCACTATGCTGACTTGTTCTTCTTCAGACGGCCGATTGGTCATGGTAGCCACTTTTTCCCTCCATCGGGATATAAAGTTACTGACTGATTCTCCGGAGTTCTGTTTGAGAAACTCTAAATCACGGCGGGTGACCTCAAGCTCTTCGTTGTATTTGTACTGCGACATGAATTCTCGGGCTACATCCTCCCAGCTACGAATTCTGGATTCCTCAAGAGATAAAAACCATCGGAGAGCACTGTCTTTCAAAGTTTGCTGAAAAAATTGGGCCATCACTTCTTCCGAAGCCCCTAGTAGAGTCATGGAACGATGATAACTGCGAAGATGAACAATCGGGGGACCACTCCCTCCAAAGTTCTCGATATTTGGCATTTTGAACTTCTCGGGTAACCTTGCTTTAGGATAAGGAGACATATGGGTGTAGTCCATGTAATTCCCAGAGATCCTGACTTAGTCAAACTTCTTGGTGAGCATCTTGATATCCTCTTTGACTTTGTTCAACTCCTCCTCCTTTGGATCAACAACCAGAGGCAAGTTAGCCATAGGCTGGGCAATGTTTGGCATTGGAAGCTGGGCAGGCGGCGGCCCATTAGCAGGAGGGGCACGCAGAACGTGCTAATATTCTTTCGAGACCCAAATAGGCTCGGGTGGACCCATAGCACGAGTGAACAGGGCCTCGGGCTCTTGAGGAACAGGACCTTGGTTTCGTTGCATTTCTCGGACCTCAGCTTGGAGGTTGTCAATCTTGGCCACGAGCTGAGCTAGGACTGTCGGCAGATCTGGTTGTATGACTAGTGCTTGATCCGCATTCTCTATGGAAGATGGATGGATTCCGGACTCGGAAGAAGTAGTAGAGGAACGGACGAAACTCCGGGGTGATTTGACTGAAGACCTAAGCCAATAGGGAGCCAGGCCAAGGGCATGCGGTCAACCTGAGGAGGCGTAGGATGAGATTTATTTTTGAGAAAATGGAAGGAACTATTTTTGGATTTTTTATAAAAAGGGAGAAATGTTTTTGGATTTTTGATAAGAAAGAGATAAATGTTTTTTGGATTTTTGATAAGGAACGGAGAAATGTTTTTGGAGACGGAACTCAGCATGATTATTATGATTATTATGTTCTCACTTGTATTTAATTCTCCTAAATGCAATGCCGGACGAGACCTGGGCCTGGAAAAGTGGGGTTTTAATATATGCAAAGCTACGGTTTGGGACTTGTAACTAGGCTCGCAGACAGAGTCCCGTTTTAAAAATACGCGAAAATTGGGCGGAAGATCGACCCGAAATTTCGGCAGAGTTTCGGGTTGAAATCGGCAATCTGAAGTGCGTGTCCTAGGTTTGACACCTATATGCGGGTATGCAGTTGGTTGGATGAATCGTCATGGGTTCCCCCCTTTGGCGTGACTTCCACGATATACGTCTTGCTCTTGTGGGCAATCGGTACGTGTGGACAAGCCATTTGATATACCTGAGTGTACGTGAATTGCCTCACCATATACCTCGTGAGGACGGTACGTGTGAGAGAGAATTCGATATACTCGGCGTACGTGAACGAATTCCCTGCGATATACCTCCCGTCATGACTTCGGTCAAGCGATACGATGCGGGGGAATCGTTCGATATACGTCGAAGGTACTTGGCCAATGGAAGGTGAGAGTCATATCGCTTAGGCTAACTGCGACCTGCCGGACCATTGCCCATCACGAAGTGACCCTCCAGTTACTGGGTAAAATTTGGTCAAATATCAATGCTCTTTGGTGATGTCGAGTGAATCATGCATGATTCTCTTATTAGTAGCTTATAATGAGAATGCCTTTCTTTGATTATGCCAAACCGGGAACATAGTACAAGTACCCCAAAAGGTACGCTGACCAAGCATAAATTCTTCTGAATTTAGCGCCTTAAGTTTGTGATTTTGATATCCCGAACAAGGTAATTGAATCATTTTTATTCCATATCATTGCCATTGATTGTTTCTAACAATTTCCCCGAGTTTCGTGTATTTCTGATGGATTTTACAGGAATTTAGTGCAAGAAAAGAGAGAAAGAAACCAGAAGAAAGGAAATGATGAAAGGAAGAAAAGTCAAAGGGCAAAAGCGTAAATTTCTATCCAGAGTTCAAATTCGACACCTAAATGGAAGTTGAAGTGCTTGATTTCACAAGAGTATCGGAAGAAACGACACTTAAATCGGAGCTCGAGATCAAAAGTTATGGCCAGTCAAAGAAGAAAAGGAAAAAGTCAACATGGAAGAAATCGAACCGATCCGGGGATGTCGGACCGATCCGAAATGACCCAAGTCCAGTAGACCTCGGATGGATGACAAAACGATGACAGCAGAACCGATCCGGTGGGTACCGGACCGATCCGGTAGAATAAAAAAAGAACCGATCCGGTGGCTGAGAAACGGACCAATCCGATCAGAAAAAAAAAGAACCGATCCGGTACCAAATGGATCCGGGTCCTGACCGGTCCGGCTGTGCGAATTGCTGGCATTAATTATGCAGATCATGAGGTGCATAGCTGGTAAAATCTTGCGCAACAAGCGATTCTAGCTGTCAAATTCGTGCTACTTGGTGCTATAAAAGACCAAGCCCTACCTCATTCCAAAGGGAGTAAAATTCTAGAGAGTAGAATAGCATTTTAGAGAGAGATAGAGAGTTTTTAGTAAATAAATTTCATATTCTTAGAAAAGCCCTAGTTTGTAAGAACAAGAATTATTTCTGGATTCAATCATCTCTCTTCCCTAGTGCAGATTTCAAGTATCAAACTCCATTCTCTTAGTTAATCTCAATTTTTATTTTCAATTTAATCATCTTTTCTTGTTTTGTAATTTTTGTTTTTACCATGTTTCTTAGATCCACAATTATATGCATTGTTATGAAATTGTTTTCCCATAAAATCATGTCTAGATAAATTTTCAAGGGCTGGGGTACATGAACTCATTCCGGTCTAAATTACCTGTGTAGAAAATAGAGGGTAAATTAAATATTGACCAAATCGTGTATGGAAATTCTACGAACATAACCGACCTTTTAATCTCTCTTGCCCTCGGTACATGGGATGCTTAAGAACGTTATGTAAGCGAAATTGCCCATTCACCGCTTTATATTTACCTTTGATTTCATATGATGTGGGGTAGTTCCATCATATATTTAATGCTTAGGATCTATAAAGACTGGATTTAGTCAAGAATTTCAAATTACAATGCTAGTATTCTATACGATAATTTACTAAGGAATGAAGGATTGTACCCCACCCTATTTTCTCTCATATTCATATTTGGTTTCTTATAATACTTGGAGTTTTTGTGCACGTAGTTTATTTTTTTCAATCATCTTTTTGTCTTCTTTTCTTTTAACATCAACTTTAGGATTAAACTACCTTATCTTTGTCGTCACGTTCACACGTCTTAATTCCCTGTGGATTCGATACCCAGACTCGCCAATATACTCCTTAAGAAGTGTAGTTACAAGTTTAGGTTTTTTGTATTGAGGTTGGAAGCCGATAACAACGACTAGCGTATTACACGGATCCTCGTTTTTTCCACTTGATCATACGCCAAGTATGGATAGGTGATGCGTGCAACATTGGGATATACATGATCCTAGGTGCACGTGGTGTGAAGTGTACATGGAGAATTTTTCTACAAGTGTGTGAACATAAGCATAAGCATGGGATACACATATGAGAAAGGGGAACATGCAGATATGAGGAGGGGGGGGGGGGGGGGAAGCATAAACAAATATAGCATCCATGTAAATAGAGTCAAGCCCTCAAAATAAATAAAAATTCCCCAGCGGAGTCGCCACTGTGGCCATCCCCACCGATCCCCTCCGCGGAGGGAGGAGGAATCCTTCGGGTCCCGCGCATCCCCTCTCGGGAGAGCGCTTCGGTCGGCATCGATTTTGTGAGGTGTGAAAAATGTAGAGAGATTTAGAGTCGCCAATCTATTTTACTCAAAACAGACAAAAGAAAAAGGGGAAGCCACCCCGAAGGATGGCATCCAAAGACATACTGGTGCGTGCGAAACCAAAATGATTCGAAAAGGGTTCAGAGGCTTAGTTACGAAATGGGAAGGTGTTAGGCACCCATTCCGCCCTTTCGGTCTCTCATGGATATTTGCTATTTTCCTTTATGTTTCCCCCCGTGAGATGGGTGCATGTGTATATGTATAGAATGGAGGTAGGAATCCTCGGCTTGTATCATGGAAAAGATAAAGCGAGTCATCCATAGGAAGATTATAAAAGTAATATTAGAAAAATAAGATTTACGCGGTTACCCCTACGTTGATCGCTATAAGGGAACGATAACGCACATGGAGTAATGTGTCACTAAGACTAAGGATATATATAATATAAGAAAATTGGATTTAGAGAAAATAGGAAATGAGAGAAAAAGTGAGAGAAAGGACTCGAGTCTCGGGTTTTACCCCGAGACGCCTATGTAGCCTATAAAGGCATCAAGTCCACGTAGTTCGCATACAAAGCAAAGGGGTGGGGTTTATCCCATAAATCCAAATGTGGGATCTCTTATTTGTATGTAGAAAAGGTGTTTTAGTTGTGAGAAAAATGTGGAAAAAGTGTGAGAATCCCTACTTGGAATTTATGAGCAAACCCTCTTTTTCTTGTTTTGAGGTTTTTATTTATATGAAAATAAGAGATGTGCAATAATACTAAATAAAAAGTATATTAGGATGTGTGAGATGAGATTATAAAAGTGCTAAGTAAGAAAACAAGTTATTGGGAATTCTAGAGAATTTAAGAGAGAGAGTTTGAGAAAGTTGGACCTTCTTGAAGATCTTGAGCTTGATCTTGAATGTTGGAGAGAAGCCCTTGAGCTTGGATGATGATGGAGAGTGGCTAATTCACCAAGTTTGATGAAAAGGATGATGAAAAGTGAAGGTAAAAGAGGGATTTGAAAGTTGAAATCACGCTGCCTTCGAGAGAGGTTTCTGGGATTCGTTCAGAGAGATTTCTATCAGATCTGGGCTCCCCTTATAAATGAGACCAAGGCCTCCTTTTATAACCTCAGGGGACTGTCGATCGGCCCTATCATGGCATTGCCTATCGGCAGGTGCTGATAGGCAGGATCTGGGACCTGCCATTTGGCAGTGCGCCTCAGGCTTTTTCGGAAAATTGGCCGCCGAGGGCAAACTGTTGGTCAGAATCGTGCACGGGGCATACGGTTAGAAAGGTATTTCAGATACCTTCGAAAGTCCTTTGGACCTCTCCCGAGTTCGGGAGTTGACTTTGGGTCAAATGTGGCTCGGAAGCTTTTGTCGGTCCATTGGACGGGGAATCGCGCGGACGCAAACGGCGCGTTCGTCCGCATGGTAAGTACGAATCGCGCACGGGGCATACCGTTGGAAAGGTTAAGAGATGTATTTCGGCATTCCAAAGAGTTTGACCCATTTTGGAGAGTTGACTTTGGTCATTCGGGGGCCCGAGAAACGCTCGGTGGCTTCCCGGAGTCAAACGGATCGTTCGTCCGCATGGATAGTCGAAATTGCGCACGGGATGGACCGTTGGAAAGGGTATTCAGTGCCCTTCGAAGATTCATTCAGCCTCGGTCGAGATGATGAGTTTGACTTTTGGGTCAAACTGAGTCGGGGGGGTGTCCAATGGCTTCCAGGTCAGTACTCGGGACGTGACCTGAGTTTATAGTGATGAAGGGAGGTACTAGGGACCTAAGGAGAGTTAAGGGGTAACAGAATGGGGTGTCTGCAATATGTGTTATTGGTTGGCCTTCACCACCAGACTTCCATCTATTTCCCTAGGTGTCTTCTGTGCCAAGTCGTATGGGAATAAATTATTCCCTCTTGGATATGAACTTCTTCTCGATGGATGATCTGGCTAAATTATTACGGGGGATGTTAGGCTCCTTGTGGCAACACCGATGACCATCTACTATCCGTCATAGTCTGTAGAAGGGGCTTGGCATGTGTTTGGGGAATAGAAAAGGATTTGATAAGCACTGGAGTTCGGGTGAGGTATCACTTTATTTGGTCGAAGGCTTCTTGGAAGGCCTCATTCCAGACTTTGGTTCAATCTTTCTGGGGAAATGTGAAAATGGGATTATAGATAAAAGTCAACAGACTGATGAACCGGATGATAGTTTACCCAGGAATCCACGGAATTTCTTCTCCGTCTGTGGCGTGGCATCTCAAGTATGCCTTTAAGCTTAGTAGAGTCTGCTTCAATTCCCTTCTCACGGACATAAATCCCAAGAGTTTTCCTTTCCTGATGCCAAAAATGCATTTTTGTGGGTTTAGTCGCATCTGCTATTTCACTCATTCTTGATTTCTGTGTTTTGATAAAAAAAAAAAATCAAAAGTCAAATTCCCTCTTAGAGTTACTCGTAATGGTCACAACATGGTTTTATCCCAGAAATCCTCCCAGCAGACCTCCAAGAATAAGTCAAATATGTCTCCACGATTTTTAAAGTAGATCAAGATAATTCTCAATTTCCAATGCTACTTTTATTCTCTAGTAAATACAAAGTTCCATTATATTCAAATGGCAATATGAAGTACAATATGATAATGTCATGTGTGATAAAGATTCAAACTAATTCGCAAATTTCCATTTTAAACTTATTTAATCAGTGAAAAGTAACAAACCAAATAAATCCAGCCCCTAAACATGCAACTACATGTGTGTGTGTGTCAAACAATCACAAACAAAATAACTAACTCACTAATTTTAGGAAAAATGCCTTTCGTACAAAACCTTTATTTCACTATAAAATGGTAAATCACAACTTACGATAATTACAATGAAATCTGCAATGAACTCCCAGAAGAATCCACAAAGAGGCGCGGTTTTGAGTCAGCAATGGAACAACTGCAGCATTCCATCTGACCATGCAGTCCAAACCATCCAGGATCACCCTCGAGCACTCCCAATCGACACGCAGCCATTACCCGTAGATTTACCCTCTCTACAAGAGAAAAACTTCACCAAAGTTGTATCTTGGGTTAAAAAATAATTCACATAAAGATTGGGATGTTTTGTGAATTAAAAACAAAAAGGATTAAACCCTAAACGCAGAAGACAAAGTGTTCTGCCAATTTTCATTGTTTGCAGAAACTAAAACGTCGGATCTTCTTATCGAAAACGGAGTGGTTTAACACCCTATTTATAAAAAAACTTAAGGCGGCGCGTCGCTCGAACGAGAAGAGAAGTCGCTCGAACGAAAATGCATTGTCGCTCGAATGATGGCTTCGCACGAGATCACATGTTGCTCGAACAACTGTGCATCTCGCTCGAACGAGATTAAATATTTTTTTTTTATTTTCTTAGAAAATATTCCGCCGCAAAATTAAAAAAAAAACTTTGACGAAAAACTCGCTTCAATACTTAGAAAATATTTTGTAAAAAATATCCCAACACTCTAAGTGAACCGTTAAGGTACATAAACACAACCTTACCAAAATCTATCTCGCGGAGGCTTGAATGTTGAAGATCTTTGATATTCGGATCCGTCTTGATGCTTGAATAATCTTTGAATAATTGTTTGACGGTTGTAGCGGTATACGACATACTTAAATGTAAGTCGGATAATAAAATATTGTTCTTACAAATCTCCCCTTATGTCTATGCTAGTACAAAATAAAAACATCCGAATTATCAAATCAAAATGCCTATACATATCTAATACCCTCCCATGAACCCAAAACTAAAAAGGTACTAAAGATTCAAGTATCAAACTTTTTTTCAAAATCTTCAACATTAAATCTTCAAGCTTTTTTCATCAGGGTGTGCAAAATAATGATCTTCAATTTTGTACCTACACACATGAGACAAAGTAAATACATTCGTGACGCATGGAGTTTGAAATTATATAAAACTAAATCAATCAATAATGCAAAAACTCCCCCATAATTCGACCTCCCCCTTTTTATTTGACCGAAATAGACAAGGAAACGAATAAACAAAACAAACATGGAGTTGTCACAACAAATATGCATAGAAAATATGAATCAAACTACACTCATTCAAAAGAGTAACTCAAAGTGCTTCCACAAACTATTTTATTATTTTTCATACAAAAATGCGAAAATAATTTTACAAAAATCGCACACCATGAATTTATACTAAGACAATCAAATCATGTAAATGGAATGAATGGGTGTGGACATATGCGATAGAAAAATCAAAGCAGTCAAACATAACATATGTGTACGATGAATAAGTGTACTCCTAACGAATGAATCCCAAAATAGTCATTATGTGTTGAGAATGTTGAATTTTAAAATACATTGACTCAACCCATCAACACATCAAAGTCAAGAATGATTCCCACACTAATAACGTCCAAAACTATGTAATACTTTTTCATGACGCTGCCAGGACGTGCAGACCCGTTTATCATTTCTTTCCATCCAAACTCCCTCATAAATAATAATGCTTTTATTTTTTTCTTTTGAGGTGGCCCCTTCTTGGCATATTTATCTTTTTATTGCCTTTCCTTTTTTTGGGCTCTTTTAAACGGTGGCTTTCACAATGAGTTCATTTTGTACTCTCGCAGCCCTTTTCCGTGAATACTCATCACATTTTGTTACAATTAAATTCTCACGGTAAATGGTTCTTACATGCACTACCTCCATTGTTAAGTTTTATCGCATATGGTTCGTTTTAAAGACAGAACTAAGAAGACAACACTCCGACCAATACGTGATAAACAAGTGCAATAATCAAACAAATCCGTGCAAGTGTACATTAAAGGAACTCATGAGTCAAACATATAGGTAGTAATAACTGATCACATCTCAATGACTCCAAATAATCTAAAGCACATAAATGAAATGATGACGCATATCAAAACACTATCAAATCGTCACATGGATATGGAATAAAATTGTGACTCGGTCATCCTAAATGTCCATTCATATATAGTGTAAACAAACTACAATTTTTTTTTTGACTTTTTCCAAAACTTTTATCAAAATAAAATATTTTTGTATTTTTCAAAAGTTTTATATAAAACAAAAATCTAATACACAAATTACACGTGTCATAACACTAGCAAACATATATCATGAAGAACACCTAGTGTATGATAAAAAAAGGATGCAAACACAATCATCTATAAGATATAGCAAGAGAAGAATCATGTGCAAGAAATCGAGAATCAACTAGTCTAACATCTAGTGTCTCTAAAACTGATTTCCTAACCCAAATAGTTGTGCAATGATGCATAGGAGTTTTAGGAACCAAAGGAACACTAGTCTTCAACTTCCTAGAACTTTTTCGAAGATCGAAACAAAAACGCCTAAGGTGACCTTTCCCACCACAATGTGAACATGTGTAAACGGGTGGAACGACACCTATGGTTGACCTTTTCTAACGTCCTTGGGATTTATTGAACCTCTAAAATAAATAATGGTCTTGTCTTTAACACTCGAAACATGAGAACATGACGATCCACTACCATTTCTACCAACACTACTCGAGTTTATCAAATCATTTTTTAACTACAAAATTTTTTACTCGAGCAATGAATTAGACTCTTCCAATTTTAGGGACGCCTTCTCCTAATTTTCAATTATTCCTAGAAGGTTATCACATGCATTCTTAAAATATGCACACTTATCCCTAAGAGTCTCCTCTCGTGCCACAAACTCATCGATTAAAATATTTTTATCCTCTTTGGCAAAAACACAAATACTATAATTTTTAAGATCCTCCAATTCTTTTTCTAAAACTAGGACTCTATCACCACTCTCCTTTTTGGACAATTTTAAAGCATTAAATTCATGGTCCAAAGAAACAAATTTCTCATAACAAAAGTATCTTTGATTTTGAACCGGTTGCAAAAGATCCATCGCGGATTTAAAACGAGAATTTTGTGTTTCCAAAACTTTAATTCTTTTAGCAAACGTCAAATTCAAACTATTTAAATCATCAAAACTATGACTCGTGTCATTAAAGAGTGGCATCCGATTTCATAAGTGCTCCATTGAAAAAACTGCGATTTTTCAAAAAACATATTTGAAAAAAATCAATATCACACAATTTTGCGAAAAAAGGAAAACACAATAAATTAGTGTAACCTGCTCTAATACAAATTTAAGAATGTCCTACGTGATAAAGATTCAAACTAATTCGCAAATTTACAATTTAAACTTATTTAATTAGTGACAAAAAATAGACCAAATAAATTCAGCCCCTAAACATGCAACTACGTGTGTGTGTGTGTGTTAAACCATCACAAACAAAATAACTAACTCGTAGATTTTAGGAAAAATCCCTTTCGGAAAAAACCTTTATTTCACTATAAAATAGTAAATCATAAATTACAATAATTACAATGAAATTTGAAATGAACTCAGGCAAGAATCGACAAAGATACGCAGTCTTGAGTCAGCAATGGAATAACCGTTGTAGTCCACATGAACACGTAGTCCAAAACAACCAAGAATATCATTGATCACTCCTAATCGACACACATCCGTCAGCCGTAGATTTACCCTGTCTACAAGAGAAAAACTTCACCAAAGTTGTATCCTGGGTTCCAAAACAATTCACATAAAGATTGAGATGTTTTATGAATTGAAAACAAAAAGGATTAAACCCTAAATTAAAAAGACAAAGTGTTCTGTCGATTTACAGTGTTTGCAGAAACTAAAATGGCAGATCTTCTTATCGAAAACAGAGTGGTTTAACACCCTATTTATAAAAACTTAAGGTGGTGCGTCGCTCGAATGACAAGAGAAGTCTCTCAAAGGACAACTTCGCGCGAGATCACATATCGCTCGAAAGACAATGCATCTCGCTCGAACGAGATTAAATAAAAAAAATATTTTTTTATTTTCCCAGAAAATATTCCGCTTCAAAATTAAAAAAAAAAACTATTGGCGAAAAACTCCTCTTCAATACTTAGAAAATATTTTGTAAAAAATATCCCTACACTCTAAGTGAACCGTTAAGGGACATAAACACAACCTTACCAAAATCTATCTCATGAAGGCTTATATGTTGAAGATCTTTGATATTCGGATCCGTCTTGATGCTTGAATAATTCTTTAATGGTTGTAGCGGTATAAGACATACTCAAATGTAAGTCGGACAATAAAATAATGTCCTTACACAATAGTCAATTGTTATCTGCCCATTTTATATTAAATGATGGGACTCTTTTAGTCAACAAAGGATTATCAATATTTTTCAATTAGAGCTTCCTTGCCAACCAGTCATAACACCAGTTCATGTGCAAGCAGTCAAGAGAACTCGTCAAAGTTCTATGAATACAACCTTAGCAAAGTCAAAGAAGTCACAATAACTCAAAAATTTAGAAAAACTAATTATTCTTGAAACTGAAGCCAAAGAGGAATATGATTGTGCCCCCACCTCTTCTGTCAGGTCAACAAACAGTCACCAAGTCAACACTTCAAATCCATATTGGAGTTTCTTATTCCAAGATGCCCAAGACCCTTACAGTATGTAATAAAATTTGTCACATTTCTCTATGATAATATTTGGTCAAATTTTGTAATAAAGAGTTACTATTCATGAATAGTGTTGAACAGTTAAAAATATTCCCCAATAATTCATGAATAGTGTCATCACACTGGTTTAGATTTATGCGAATATATCAACTTTTATTAAAACTGCAGTCAATCAATCAATCACCTCGAAGTAAAAGATATTTAACCCAGGTTAAAAATATTTCATCCGAAGCTAAAGGCAATTAGCCAAAGTAAAAGCAGTTCACCCAAGGTTAAGCATTTCATATGGAGTAATAGCGTCATAGTAAAAGTAATTCACCTATTTTTCATTTGTTCTTCATGTGTTTTATGTTCTTCAGTTATTTTTATTATATGCACTGCTTCCCCTTTTGGTTTCAGAGAAAAAATATATATTACTTTTAAACATATTCCCTCCGCCCCAAATTAAGCGTCCACTATTCCTTTTTAGGTTGTCTCAAATTAAGGGTCCACTTTCCATTTTTGGGCATAATCAACGAACAAAGTTCCATATTAGCAAACAAGAGTTAATCTTGATAGTTGATTGAGTTTATCATTAATCTGTAAAAAATAAAAACATGGACTCTTAATTTGGGACGGAGGGAGTACATTCTTATAATGTTTGTTAAAGTGTTTTCTTTCTTGTTTTACATTCAGTTTTTTTTACCTTTTTATTGTGATTAAGATGTTTTTTGTTTTATTAATATTAATATTTTAGTATGTCCTCTAATATTGCTTATTCTCACCTAGTTGGAATTAGTAAAGAAATCTGTTATGATGATTATATATGCAAATATACACACACACACATATACTCTAGAAATATAAATCCAAACAACTTAATTAATAATTTTGCCTCCTAAGAAAAGAAAGATATATCTTCCCAAAGTAATAGTCCTACTTTCTTTTTGGCACATCCCAGATTATTAGTCAATTTTTTAACGTTATCAATCTTGTGTATTAAATATTTTTTAGTAAATATATGAAGACATGATTTGGAAACACATGACACATCTGTATGTTATTGTTGAATATATTTAATGAGACATATCTACTCAAGATGTATATCAATAATAGACATGTTGAGTCTCCTTAAAATGTGCCCCAAATCATATTTTCCTAGCATGTACCCTTAACTTTGTATAGACTTTCGTTTGCTAACTAAACGATGAGTACAACGGGCGAAAAATGGGTTTTTTGACTTGACTTCCACTTTATAATGAATTATTTAACTTATTTATAAGTTTTCTAATATTTTTGACATAACTTCTAGTTTTTTTTAACATAATTATACATCTAAAAAAAATCTTTATTTAGTAATAAGACTTCCTCAATTAATTGTTTAACAAAAATACCCTTCACTTCTTCTTCTTCCCCAAATTAAGTCCCAAACTTTTTAACAAACCCTTGATTTTTTTAACAAGTTAGGGTTTGTTAAAATATTGGGAAAGAATAAAGAGCAATTGAAGAAAAAAGACTTGCCAACATTTGATTATGTCTATATGCACACAATAATATTATTATAAAATTAGTCCCTGAAATTATTCAATACCAAACATGTCGATTGACCATTTTAAAATACAATTGCTTTTGTATCACTTTCATTTTTAAAACGATTTTCTTTTATAAAAATAGTCCCTATTTTAAATATCAATAATTAAAGTTATTTATTTTTGTAAGGGAAGAACTTGTCAACATTTTCATTATATCTATAGGGCACAAAATATTTTTTTTTATAAAATTAGTCCCCCAAATTATTCGATACAAAAATATCATTTTATCATCTTAAAATACAATTGTTTGTATCTCCTTCATTTTCTTATACCCTCCATTAAAGAAAAATCAATTTTTTATATATAAAATTAGTCCCTATTTTGGGATAATTACACTTTTCTCACTGAACTTTACTCCATTTTCACTTTGCCACCCGCACTTTTATTTCATGGACTTAGCCCCCTCAACTTTCGAAACGGCTTCAAGTTACCCTCTACCATTAATACTGTTAACTTTTTGGATGGAATCTTGATCATATGTATTGCACATGAGGAATAATAAGGGTATTTTTGTCCATTCCTACTTAGACAAGTATTTTTTTATATATTATATAATTTACAAGAAACTATTTTCACCCAAAAAATGATTTCCAACAATGAAAAAAGTAATTTCTAGCAAAAAAAAGTTGTTTTTAGAAAAAACAAGATTTGATTTCAGTTAAAAAAACTTGATTTTTGGAAAACAAAGTATTTTCCACCAAGAAGATGAAAAACGAGAAGAATTGAAAAAAAAACAAAAGTAAATAAATTTTGAAATAAACCCCCCTAAAAAAAAAACTCAAATCAAAGCATCAATGGTATAAATTCAAACCCATTATAAACCCAATATAAACAAAATAAAACCTTGATCTAATCAACATCCAACCAAAAAACCTATATCCATTTCTCTTCGTCGCTTCACTGTTTAGACATCGGGGGAGATAGGAGGGTTGGCGAAGGGGGAAGGCAAGGGTGGAGGGTAGGTGGAGTGAGGGATTGTGTGTGTGTTTGTATATATAAAGAGAGAGCATGGTGGAGAGGGTAGAGAAGAGTGATGTTTGAGAGAGAGAATGATTTTAGGTTTAGGTTAAAATGTGTGTTGTTCCATTGTTAAGCTTTATAATTATAAAAGTACTGACTAAATTACTCTTTGAGTTATGATTGGGCAAATTTGCCCTCAGGTACAATACACATGACCAAAATTCAGTAAAAAAAATTAATGACGTTAAAGGTAGGGATAATTTGAAGTTGTTTCAAAAGTTGTGGGGTTTAAGTCCAAAAAATAAAAGTTCGGGTGGTAAAGTGAAAAATGGGATAAAGTCCAGGAACGAAAGTGTAATTAACCCCTATTTATTTGTCCGCAATTAAATTTTTTACTTTAAGAAAATAATTTATCATTTATTTTTCTTCTTTAATCCATTTTTGGGGCTCAAAATGAGATGTTTTTTTATAAAAAATATTAACACTACTTTCTTTTCAACCATTGGACTAAGAATGCCAATCTCCAGTAATCAAAACTCCCACCACCACTACTACTTCCCCAGAGTGCAAAATTAATTCTGCAATGTCAAATTTTTATATTTTATGTTCAATTTTTGATCTATTATCATTGAACCACTCTTTATTGCCTTATTATCACCGTTTCACTAGATTCCAAAATTATATTACATTTTTTTCACTACAATATTATATTTGCAGTGTTAATATGACAAACTTGTTTCCCAATATAATACTAAAAAAATTATTATTCGGCGTAATCACTTTCTTATGAAAAGGGGAAAAGGAGGATACATGTATATATATGCTAAAAACGAATCAAGAAAAAAATTAGTGCAAATTTAATTTTGCATTCTGACAAAAGAGCACCGATGGTTGTACTCAAATGACTGGAAGTACGACAACATGTATTGTCTAATATTTGAATAAACTTTTAACACTAGTATATTTTTTTTAATAAAGGCTCAATGTATAAAAATTACTTGTTAACATTTTCATTATGTCCATAGGACGCATAACAATTTTGTTATAATATTAGTTCATAAACCTATTAAATACCAAAAAAGCACTTCTACCGTTTTAAAATACAATTGTTTTGCACCTTCATTTTTAGGGCAATCAACTCTTCATTTATAAAAATAGTCTTTATTTTAATTGTTATTAATTAAAGTCATTTATTTTTGTAAGGGAATGACTTGTTAATATTTTCAATATATCACTAGGACACATAACAATTTTTTTACAATTAGTCCTTAAAATTATTCAATACAAAAATATCATTTTGCCATCTTAAAATACAACTGTTTTATAACAATCAATTTTTTATATGATAATTGTCCTAATTTATTTGTCCTCAAATAAAAATTTTATCTAAAAAAAATAATTTATCATTCATTTTCTTTTGAAATTCATCCCCTATTTTTTTTTGCTTAGAATGAGGTGTTTTATTAACAAAAATATTAAATCTGTTTATTTTCAAACATTGGATAAGATTGTCACCACCTCCTGTAATCAAAATTCCCGCTACCACTACTACTTCGACAAAGTGCAAAACTAATTTTGCAACGTTAATATTTATATTTTTTAGTTGATTTTTGATATTTTAGATTTAATACCATTGAACCACTCTTTATCGCCTCCTTATCGTTGTTTCATCCCTAGGTTACATTATTATATTTGCACTTTTATCACTAAAAAATAAATTTGCACTGGTGGTTGTACTTTAATGACCGGAAGTACGACGACATTCATTGTCTGATGCTTGAATAATTGTAACACTAATATATATTTTTTTAATAAAACACCACATTTTAAGCAAAAAAATAGGAGCTAGATTTGTAAAGAAAAAACAACTTATAAAAACTCTGTTTTAAAAATAAATATTTAGGACAAAAGAACTAGGCAATATTTTATAAAAGAAAGTTGACTCCACACTTAAAGGTTTTAAGGCTTTTTGGGAAAAAGGACTTATTAATGTAATACCCCGTATATTTTGGAATAAAATAAAATTTACTAGGGATTAATTTAATCTGGTGAAATTAATTAATCAAAGTTGTGAGTAATTATAATCATTATTATTTTAAGTAAAATGTATGGATAAAAAGTATTTACATGTGTCACATCACATCACATCACATCTCTAATTACTTAAAAAGTATTTACATGTATCACATCACATCAAATTAATTAACCAAAAGGAATTTTATTTTAAGTAAATAGTATTTATATGTCTCACATCACAATTTAAAACATATTTTTGGATAAAAATATGCAGGACACACTTTGAGAGGTATTAGGGTCTCGTTCGAGCATTTTAGACCCTTAGGAATGGTCAAGGAGTGTATATATATATATATATATATATATATATGTGAGTTGCGTAGTTATCGGGCTAATTAGATTATATATTGGGCCTCATTTAGGGGTCCAAAGTTGGGGTCTAAAGTTCAACTCGGGAATTGAAGACTAACCTTATTTAATTAGAGTTTTCAACTCATTTGGGAGTTACATCCAAGAACCTTAGACATAAACCACCCAAGAGGAAGAGGAAGGACACCCTAGGAGAAGAAAAAATGGCTTCTCTACCCAATCTCAGGAAAGGATTATCTTGCCATTCTTATTCAATTTGTGCTATTCTTATATAAATGTTAACTCTTAGCTTAGATTTAAAGTTGAATCATGTTTTGAGACAACATAATTAGAGATCTTTAAATTAGTGTAAAATTTGATGATTATTACATGATCCATGAGTAGATCCATAATCCTTTGTATCGAATTTGCATACATGTGATTTAACTTGAGGAATTATTTGAAAGACATGTTGTAGGAATCTTTCAACAAATATGAAAGTTAATGGAGTAATATAAGAAAAAATCTGGAAATGTTTTATTCACAAGTTCTTAACAAACCATATATTTACATTTGAACTTGTAAACACGGGTTTTGAGGATTAGGACATTTTATGTAGATTCGAGGTGAAATTGATTTTGTAACTTCACTTAAGGATGTTGGAAATTGAATAAGGATATGATTCCAATAGTTAGTGTTCATTAATTCATATTAGGAGATTTGAAGTTTGAATGAAATCGTACGAAAACATTGAAAGATCCAAATCAGGAATTGATGACTTTTAATGAAATTAATAATTTTGTGGAACCATTACAAAGATTGAAACTAGTTTTGAGGATAATTATATGAAGAGGACCAATTAGTTAAATTTGTATTGGAGTTTGAAACCTTGACGGTTCGTTAATGGAGGAAAACTGGGGACTCGGAGAAGATGAAGACCTGATCAATCGTCTGATTTGATCGATCGATCGATGGTTCATTGTAAGGACATGATTTTATAAATGTCTGTTTAGTATCTAGAAAAATTTTCTGTATATCTAGATCACTGCAAGTATGTTTGATACCGCTATATTCAACACGTCTCCACGTTCATCCATGACGACATCGGCTTGGATCCGAAGTTATCACGCACCCATTACATCCATAGGTGCGTAGTGCATCAACATTGTACTATCACGCATCGGGCGTCTTCAACATTCATCTGTTCCCATTACTCCACTCACAATTATGGTAAAATAATTTAATTGGAGTTTTTAATATTTGCATAAATATTTGGGAACATTTTTAAAATAAATTTTTGAAGTCTAAAATATTTTATCTCGAAATAAGAATTTTTTCGAAGTGTAGAGGCGAACAAGTACACGTCGTTCAAATCATTCGAACGACAAAGCTTGTCATTCAAACGACAACTCATATCGCGCGATGTCTCTCTAACGACAAGTGGCACTCACGTTTATGCAATCTTCTGCATTAAAACAGACTTTGTTTTTCATGTTTTATACACGGTTTTGATTCACAAAAAATTCCCAATCATTTATGTGAATGCTCTAAACCAAAGAAAATTGTTCTACTCATCTGGAGTTCTTGTGGAGAAGAAGAAGGTTGATTTTCCACTGCTTATCTTGGAGTTCCTGCGGGACCTTTTTCTGACGACACCGAACTGACACCTGCGGTAATTTCGTGTGTCACTGTATTGTGACACCCCACCTAATTAATTACCGGCTGATCAGTCTTTATTAATTAATTTCAGAATATCAAGTTGGTTCAGATAATGAATCATTGATGAAAACTCAAATTTTAATTTAATAAAAACTAACCACCTAATATTTAAAAAGGTTGGTGCCAAAATTTTATCTTGTTATTAACCGACATCAGTAAAGAGTAATATCTAAACATGATCATACATCACAATAGTAGAAGGTAAGAACTGACTGAAGTAGAATAAAGAACTGGAATAAACACATCCAGTCAAAATTCCATACAACAATCCAATAACATGAAATCAAAGTCTAATGATATAATAAAAGAACTCTAAATCTCTGAATGTAAAATAGGAGGGATGACATGTCCAACTGAAATAAATGACTAATAGATAAGGAGAAATCGACTCAGAAGCGTCTACTAACAATATCCTATAGCTTCCATAGCAGCTACAGCTCGGAAAATGAATGGAATATCCTAATTCTGGTGTCCCTGTGGCTGAGCACCTAAAATAATATAACAAAAAAGAGATTTGCAGAAAAACGGGTCAGAGACCGAGTAGAAAACAATTTAAATATAACAGGTGCTTAAATTGATTTAATTAGCACACATATTATCCATATTAACTTAGCGTACTCACTTGAGATGCTCACCTCTCATCTAACGTGCACACCTAGAGAGTATAAATACCCATACTAGTATCGTAACTTGACCTGACAATATGTAGGATAATCACCATGCCGGATACAATATCTAAATAACCCGAAATCAATATATTACTATTATTAGGAAGATGTTTAAGGATTTTGTAACTCATTCTCATAGCATTCTTTACTCCCAACTGGTGACCCAATAAATATTTACATTAATAAAGTATCCAACAAGAAACACGGAATAAGAACTCAGTATACATATATAAAATCTCACTATGTATACATACAATTATATCTATACAGCACCCATGTTTAAGAAACCCCTAGTGCTAGGCATACTCGGCTATCTAGTCCCATTGCAACGCTCGCGCATAAAGGACAACATGTTCAATCTCTCAAGAACCAAATAAAATATATACACATATTGGTGGCGAACATAGTCCCAAGACGATGGGCTACGCACATACCTACGCACCAATATGATCGTCATCACAATCATTCTCACAGATAGACCGTACCTAGGTTCCATGCTCTAGTGGTACGACTCAAAATCCCACGAAGGCACACAAGATATGGTCGTCCACAACGCGTTAACCCCCGTTAGATATCCAGTAGCTATGTATGTCATACACATGATATTAAAAGTAATAAGCATGCACACAACTTATATACATTAATAGGTAATCACATAACCCAAATACTATAATCCGTAAGTATTATTAATGACATTACTCTCCTCAATACCCATATATATAAAGCCTCTCTAAGACTTACATCCCCTCCTAAGTTTCCACACAAATTCAATACCCCAAGTACCATTACCCCTTAATTCCTTAACACTTTGAAAATTTAAGCAATCCGTTACTCACGAAGGTTAATACACTTATATAGATAACCCTAGGAAGATTTTCAACCCAAAAAACCCTAAAAACCCATTCTGGAATTTCGTTAGAAGCTCCAAGATTCTCGTTCGAATGAGGTCATTCGAGCGAGTTCGTTCGAACTAAGTTCCCACTTTGAATGAACTCGGCAACTCGTTAGAAAGGTCGTTGGAAATCTCGTTAGAAGTCTCGTTCGAACGATCTGGGCAAGTTTTCTAATGAAAATTCCGAACAAACCCAGTTGTTCCAAATTTTGATTTTTCTCAACATTCCAAACCTCAAAATCAATACAAATTTCTTCTAACATCAGTTTAAAGATTTCTTAACTAACCCTAATCATTATGGGGCAATTTCTAACACATATTAGCATTCAAAACTTTATGTTTTCAAAAGGGAAACCAATAATTTCTAAAATCTCTAAGAATCCTCATATAATGAAGCCATCACTTTAAGTATTTCAAATCCTTAAATTCAATTCGGGATCTATACATAAAATCTCCAGATTTAATAATCTACAAATGGGGTAAATCCTCTACATGCAACCCATCACCAAAATCTAATGTTCTTTTACGATTAAACCAAATGAAACCCAAATTTCCATCATTTATTATCTAAATCATTAACAGAGTTTAACAAGAACAATATATGCTAAATAAACTAGCAAGATAAACACTTGCCTGGGAATGAACTTCTGATTCTTGGGCTGAAATTGGTATGGGAATGATCCTCTTGACAGGATCTACACGCTGGTGTACTTTTTTGTGTAAAAGCTTGAGTTCTTGGGTTAAAGCTCCAATGGAGTCTTCTTCTTCCTTGGTTCTCTCTCTCTTTTCTCTCTTCCTCACGTAAGGTGAAACTGACAGGCCACTAACCCTCAATGCTCTTAATTAATCCCAATTTTCGTCCATTTAATTACCTAAAAATCCCGAAAGACCAAAATACCCCTCGGGGGTGTTGTTTTGGTCTAAAATGCCCCGGACTCCAAATAAAATACCTGAGTAATGTTTTCTGACTATTTCGATCCTTCCGGACACTCTGGCACACTCAAAATAGTCATTCAAGTTATATAAAAATAATTTACATTTTTAACCCCCAAATACATACCAGTGACGCGACTCATATGCGCATCCCAAATAATTATATCATGATTGCCGTGTATCTCATCCTGGCCATAATATTATTTCCAAGACCGTCTATTACGTTACTCACTACGTAATGTTCAACATAATTATTACTCAACATGATTTCAACATAATCATTTTCGATAACTACTAACTCTCGTCACGTTAGTAATTATTACCATTAAGTCAGATTAATTATAAATTAAATTTTCTCTCTTAAATTAATTAATCCAAATTTTCATAATTTCATAATAAAATAAATACACGTAAAAATACGGGGCATTACATACTTCCCCCTTAATAACAGAATTTCGTGCTGAAATTCGAAAAAATAAGGCATACCTGGTAAAAATCGGTATCCTCCAGTACACAAAACTAACTTAACAGTACGGCTCGATCACTATAGTTCCCGCTTCACAATAAGCTTGTTTAACACTTTCGACACTTTATCAGTTATAGGGACACCCCTCAATAACGACACCTCACCTTGTGCTCCTACCAAACAACATTCGAATTAGACTAGCCTATACATCATTGTCCCCATTATATCAATATCTTTGGGAGGTCTCACCTCACTTCGTATTAACTCCATATTTAACTAAACACAAAACTCCCATCCCGGAAGAAACCGTATGAATATCTGACTACTCTTATTCGTTCTTCTAATCTTGGTTCCTGATGACGTGACTCTTACGACATTCAAAATCCTTCTAAGATAGTTTATGGTTATTCCACTATAGCCATCGGACTCTAACTTTAGACCAATCCAAAATTATGATTATCTGCTCATTTCTAAGCATCCAGAGGAAGAATCGTTATGGTCTTTCCACACAAAACCTCAATAAGCACCTTGTACATAATAAACCGGTGCGAGTGCTTTCACATAACTCTATCATTAGGTAATATCTTCTCCTAATTACCGTACTATCTTACTTAGTATCTATATCCGTTGTGGAAATGAAATGGCCACAATGAGTCTAAAATTTCTTTCATGCCGCTCCACTAGTCGTCAATCACCATCCACCTACTCCTCGGCCATAGGTGATACGGCCGACTCAAAATAAAACGTCATCCCCACCATTTCCTGAAATTTCGTATTGAAGGTGGGGTTCAAGTATCTCATCCTATTTCACAACAACACTGAGTAGGAACACGTACCGACACAATTCTTCTGTCAAAGAAAGGTCAGGGAACACTATCTAATAGTGTACTCAACCCAAAGTAATAACAATTATCGTTTATTTTGGTCAACTTGTTCCACCCATTCGAAGGAAATAGTGACCTTATCCTGAAGTTGGCAATCCATCTAAGAAATTTGCCAACTTGACTGCCCTATTCCATGACTCGAACCGTCGGCTTAATACAAATTTTCTAGTTGATCATCTTGATCCAATTGATTTCTATCTACGAGTGGTACATGCGGAGACTATTAGATATGTCCCGCTCAACACCGACTTCCCCTTAATGCATCTCACATTAAGTTGTACTTAGCACTCCTCTTCTTTCTTCGGCGTATACCAAAAGTTCAGACCCGTGCACTTTTCGCCATGATGTACACATCTGGATTCTTTATACCTTATTGACATCACCATTCTATTGATGTGCAAGTCACTCTTAACATTAGACTGGGTAGAACTCTTCTTCCGAATTTCCATAATAGTTGAATTTTAGTCTTCTCAAGGGATACCCCTTTTTAAACGGCTTCCTACAGCCTTTCAACCAAGTTCGGGCGTGCTACTCTGATCACACCCGTATATATATGGATTATTTTTCTTCTCACTCGACGATTACTCTACTCCACCACTTCCATTTTGTGATATTATCCCCACAAGCATATATTTCACACATCTATTCCCACTTCGCTTAAACCCAGGCGACTCTGACATTACCTAACCAGGGTTCCCACACACCCTATAAACCATGCATACTGGCCTAAACATTACATAATCTCCACACCTATCTCCCAATTCTTTATTGCCTTTATTTTTACAACGTGGCTATAGGACTTTGGCATTCTCAATCACCTCAGAATTCGAGATCTTAAATCCTCCTTAACATCGCTCCACCCTACAACTCTTGGTGATAAGACATAATTTTTTTTTGCATCCTCACCGTACAACTGTCTCCACTGGCCTTATATAGGAATTTTACTTTCAACTTATAGTTATATCTCCATACTTCTATCACGACCGAGGTATCGGACTCAGGGATGAATGGCCAAACATCTCCCTACTTCCAACCTTACGCTAAGTTTCATATGTGGGATGTCTCGCAAAGAGAAATCCAAATAAGGAACCCCCCGATACACTACTACCTAGCATTGTCGGTCGTCAAAATCCGTTAGGCCCTCAGTCTATAACATGTACCCCTATATTCACGTCTCTTGACATAAAAGTTACAACTTCTTCGGTAATTACCTTTAAATGAGAAACTTTCCTTCCCAAAGGCACTATCACTAAACATTGTTGGAAATCACATTCCATAAACCTCGTACTCATACAATCAGGACTCTCGAAATTCTGTCCTCAGACATATAACTTCAAGTCTTATACCCCCATCTCAAAAGGAGTGATATAACAATGCACTCTCCTATTACTAAGTCCTGAGCCTTCAATGGTATACCCAATATACTCTGAATCATATCAATAAAGTCCCCCCACATACCGGTATCGAATATCTCGAGACCGTTAAGTCTCTAAAATAAATAATACAAGTGGGAGCTCGACCCTCTCGCAGGTGAGGCCTTGCCATCACAAAACATGTTGTACTAGGGCAGCAACCCCGATAGCCTTGCAATAACTGCCCACTATCGTTCTGACCATTACTATAAGGCCGTAACCAGGATAATATCATACTCGTATAATACATTATTAAAACTAGTAATCTCAATAAAGTATATATACCACTAAAAATACAACCATTTATCTTCCGTGGATAACCCTAGAGATAACCCTAGAGGTAACCCCTATACATCCGGGAAGACATACACATAATGATAAAATTATCGATATACGCACTAAACTCTTCTCTCACGCGAATCTCGTAATAATCATAACGTAGTGACTCTCTCGTGTCACACAAAATACGCCTCATCCTTTGAGGATAGAACTTATACTTCTACCTTGCCAATTGCAATAGCTATTCAAATGGTTTCCTGAACATAACACGTTTGTACGAACGAAATCAGAACTACATTAACCATTGCCCTTGCAAGCACCATACCCTTGTCCCTTTACTCGCCATGGGGAAAGATTTAATGTATGTGGTTTTACTCTTCCACAAAATAACTCAGCACCTAATCCACTTATCTCCTATCATACTGACCATGTTAGGATTATCCTTCTCTCGGAGTCAGTAGTTTCGATCTTGAGGCTACTCCTGCTGTTCCTCTAGCTTTGTTGTCCCTAAGGAACATGCTACTGACTTCAATAACCCTTACTGAATTCACCATCGCTTGGTAATAATTCGGCTATCCAAATCATTTAAATGGGTCCCCTGATGGGTCTCCCCCTTGTGGTGCTTCACTAACACCGTTTCACCCAGTCTTATTCTTTGACTAAATTCTTCGATTCCTTGAGTTTTCCACACAAATAAGCGTTAACATCTCCATGGACAAATTGCGACATTATTACTATCTGGAACAACCTTCCAACAGAACCCCTTTAAGTGTTGTAGCTTTTCTTACGAGTCGATCTCCCACTCAAGATCCTCTTCTCCATTGGTTTCTACTTCCTTCGATAAAAGATTTGCTAAGAAAAATTTAAATTCATTTTCACAAGTGGACTTCGGTCCGGCCCTCATGTGATGAGTTCAAAACAATGTTCACATCTTATACTGAACATCTGACAAAGGAACTTGTAGTCAAAATGTACCTAAGATCCTTCCATTGACATAGCATTCCACTTCTAAATGTGGTGGCTAACTCTCACCATTTTCCAGTTAGTCACACTTTGCCATATGCCCAAGCCTTTGGATATTAACCTCTGTTGGCTAACACCTACAATATTTGTATTTCTAGAATTTCCACCTATGGTTCTCTTCAATGTTTTGTCTGCCTCTCTCCCAATCCAATCACATTAGGTGAGTCTAATTTGGCACTACTTCCCACTATATCGGTCCTTGGAAATCGTACGTTGTGCCCTAGCCGTCTTTATCGTCCTTGCTTCCCGTGCCATAATCGGGGTGACCTCAACTACGATCATCATTCTTGAATATTCCCTATAACCTCATTTGAGTATTGGCTCCTGTTGTTTGCCCAACAACCCTTGCTTGTCACACTTTATTGTTCGACACCCGAACACACCCGAACACAAATAAGCGTCACTAATATATACGTTATAGCAGGTGAACAGAATCTCACCAAAGAAATCAACAACCCTAAACACAAGGCTCTATATCAAAGAAAGCTACGCTGGAAGCATAAAAAGTTGCACAGATCCTAAAGGACACTAGAACCTGATGATCTGATACCACCTGTTACACCCCGCCTAATTAATTACCGGGTGAACAGTCCTTAATTAATTAATTTCAGAATATCAAGTTGGTTCAGATAATGAATCACTGACGAAAACTCAAATTTTTATTTAATAAAAACTAACCACCGAATATTTAAAAAGGTTGGTGTCAAAATTTTATCTTGTTATTAACCTCCATCAGTAAAGAGTAATATCTAAACATCATCATACATCACAATAGTATAAGGTAAGAACTGACTGAAGTAGAATAAAGAACTAGAATAAACACATCCAATCAAAATTCCAGACAATAGTCCAATAACATGAAATCAAAGTCTAATGATATAATAAAACAACTCTAAATCTCTGAATATAAAATAGGAGGGACGACATGTCCAACTGAAATAAATGACTGATAGATAAAGAGAATTAAACTCAAAAGCGTCTACTAACAATATCCCGCAGCTTCCACAGCAGCTACAGCTCGACAAATGAATGGAATATCCTAAGTCTGGTGTCCCTGTGGATGAACACCTAAAATAATATAACAAGAAAAGATATTTGCAGAAAAACTGGTCGGAGCCCGAGTAGAAAATAATTTAAATATAGCAAGTGCTTAAATTGATTTAATTAGCACATATATTATCCATATTAACTTAGCGTACTCACTTAAGATGCTCACCTCTCATCTAACTTGCACACCTATAGAGTCTAACTACCCATACTAGTATCGTAACTTTACCTGACTATATATAGGATAATGACTATGTCGGATACAATATCTAAATAACCCGAAATCAATATATTACTATTATTAGGAATATGTTTAAGGATTTTGTAACTCATTCTCATAGCATTCTTTACTCCCAACTGGTGACCCAATAAATATTTACTTTAATAAAGTAGCTAACAAGAAACACGGAATAAGAACTCAGTATACATATATAAAATCTCACTATGTATACATACAATTATATATATACAACACCCATGGTTAAGAAACCCCTAGTGCTAGGCATACTCGTCTATCTAGTCCCATTGCAACGCTCGCGCATAAAGGACAACAGGTTCAATCTCTGAAGAACTAAATAAAACATATACACATATTGGAGGCGAACAAAGTCCCAAGACAATGGGCTACGCACATTCCTACGCACCCATACGATTGTCATCATAATCATTCTCACAGATAGACCGTACCTAGGTTCCATGCTCTAGTGGTACGACTCAATATCCCTCGAAGGCACACAAGATATGGTCGTCCACAACGCGTTAACCCCCATTCGATATCCAGTAGCTAGGTATGGCATACACATGATATTCAAAGTAATAAGCATGCACACAACTTATATACATTAATAGGTAATCACATAACCCAAATACTATAATCCGTAAGTATTATTAACGCTATTACTCTCCTCAATACCCATATATATAAAGCCTCTCTAAGACTTACATCCCCTCCTAAGTTTCCACACAAATTCAATACCCCAAGTACCATTACCCCTTAATTCCTTAACACTTTGGAAATTTAAGCCACCCATTACTCACGAAGGTTAATACACTTATGTAGATAACCCTAGGAAGATTTCCAACCCAAACAAACCCTAAAAACCCATTCTGGAATTTCGTTAGAAGTTCCAGGATTCTCGTTCGAGCGAGTTCGTTCGAACGAAGTTCCCACTTCGTACAAACTCAGCAACTCATTATAAAGGTCATTCAAAATCTCGTTAGAAGTCTTGTTCGAACGACCTGGGCAGGTCTTCTAACGAAAATTCCGAACAGACCCAGTTCTTCCAAATTTCAATTTTTCTTAACATTCCAAACCTCAAAATCAATCCAAATTTCGTCTAACATCAGTTTAAAGGTTTCTAAACTAACCCTAATCATTATGGGGAAATTTCTAACACAAATTAGTATTCAAAACTTTATGTTTTCAAAAGGGAAACCAATAATTTCTAAAATCTCTAAGAATCCTCATATAATGAAGCCATCACTTTAAGTATTTCAAATCCTTAAATTCAATTCGGGATCTATACATAAAATCTTCAGATCTAATAATCTACAAATGGGGTAAATCCGCTACATGCAACCCATCACCAAAATCTAATGTTCTTCTATGATTAAACCTAATGAAACCCAAATTTCCATCATTTATTATCTAAATCATTAACAAAGTTTAACATGAAAAATATATGCTAAATAAACTAGAAAGATAAACACTTGCCTCGGAATGAACTTCTGATTCTTGGGATGAAATCGGTATGGTAATGATCTTCTTGACACGATCTACACGCTGGTGTACTTTTTGGTGTGAAAGCTTGAGTTCTTAGATTAAGGCTCCAATGGAGTCTTATTCTTCATTAGTTCTCTCTCTCTTTTCTCGCTTCCTCATGTACGGTGAAACTGACAGGCCACTAACCCTCAATGCTCTTAATTAATCCCAATTTTCGTCCATTTAATTACCTAAGAATCCCAAAAGACCAAAATACCCCTCGAAGGTGTTGTTTTGGGCTAAAATGCCCCGGACTCTAAATAAAATACCCGAGTAGTATTTTCTGACTATTTCAACCCTTCCGGACACTCTGGCGCACTCAAAATAGTCATTCGAGTAATATAAATAATTTACCTTTTTAACCCTTAAATATATACCAGTGACGCGACTCATACGCGCATCCCAAATAATTATATCATGACTGCTGTGTATCTCATTCCATCCATAATATTATTTCCAAGACCGTCTATTACGTTACTCACTACGTAATGTTCAACATAATTATTACTCAACATGATTTTAACATAATCATTTCTGATAACTACTAACTCTCGTCACGTTAGTAATTATTACCATTAAGTCGGATTAATTATAAATTAAATTTTCTCTCTTAAATTAATTAATCCAAATTTTTATAATTTCATAATAAAATAAATACACTCAAAAATACGGAATCCCTTAATGATTGGATGTTTGATTTATTTCGTCTATCTGTCACAATTATTTGCAAGTAGTAAAGACTAAATTGGGCTAAAATAGGAATTTAATTAAATAAGTTGGACATTGATTGCTGGCGCACTCACAAATTGGTATCAGACCCAATTACATAATTTTTTCGTGTAATGTTTTCCGCATTTTTTTTCCTGGATATCAATTTTGTTCTGAAAATTTATCTTTGAAAAAGCATAATTTCAATGGAAAACTTATATAATAGAGTCTTAATTTTTAACGGGTTAAATTACGCATATTGGAAAGTTGTCACTATATATAACGTAACTACTTTAAAATATGTGACTTCATGGACTGAGGATGAATTTAAATGGAGCACATATAACTCCCATGGGCTTAGTGCCATTTTTGTAGCAGTAACACCTGACGAGTTCTGAAGCATCATGACGTGTACCACGTCTAAAGAAGCATGCTATGTTCTTCAACTTACCCATGAAGGTACTAATGTAGTTAACGAATCAAAATTGCAAAACTTAACTACATAATTTGAAACTATCACCATTCTTGATTCTGAGTGTTTTGATGAATTTTATGCATGCTTATCTAATATTGTAAACACTAGTTTCAACTTAGGTGAACATATTCCTGATGCTAGAGTAGTTAAGAAAATTTTGAGATCACTACCTAAGAGATTTATCCCCAAAGTCACTGTGTTAAATTCATTAGGTAATTTGAGTAGGATGAAACTAGAAGAGTTAGTTAGAGACCTACAGACCTATAAAATCGACATGTTCCCTAACACGATAAAATCAAAAGATAAAGGGGTAGCACTTAAAGCTCGGGCTAGGAAGAGTGAGGGGTCAGTAAGAAAGAGAGGTGAGTTATCTAGGAAAAAAGAGGAAGAGTTGTCTGATTCTAGGTTTGATTTTGACTTAGACGACTTGGCCTTATTTGCTAAAAATTTCAAGAAATTTCTCAAATTAAAGAAAAATGGCAATTTCAAAGATAAAAAGAATTTTGAGAAAAATAAATTTGAAAAGAAAAATGAAAATAATAAAAAGGATGCGCCTAAGAAAGATGAGGAGATATGTTATGAGTGTGACGGTGGACGTCATAAGGCATTTAAGTGTCCTACTAGGTTGCAACATCAAGGTAAAGGCAAAGCTGCTCTTAATGCCTCCCTTTATAACGATAGTAAGGTCTAGTCGATGGATTCTGGAGATGAGTCACCGCATGAATACAACTTCACCGCATTCATGGCTAGTCATGTGAGTACTGACAGTGCACCTCACGTTGATGAATTGCTACTTCACAGGGACACTTCGACAGTGGAAGCGATTTGAATAAGGGGGAGGATGTTTCAATTGAGAGTGAGTGACTTACAACGTGCGTACGCTGATTTATATGTTGATTCTTTTAAAACTAAAAAGCGTAACAAAGAATTATCACTTAGGATAGTTACCTTAGAGAAAGAGTTAGGATAGACGAGAGAGATAGAGTCCTACATTTCCACTACCTTGAGAGAGAGATATATTGTTTTCCTTGAGAAAGAGATAGAGAGAGAGAGAGAGAGTTTGTGTAGATAGGGAGAGTCAGTTTGGTGAAAGAGAGAGAAAGAGAAAAGGGACTTGACCAAGCAAGTGGCTAGTCTTACGAGTGAGATCATGACCTCCATGGACACTCGAAAGAAACTTGAATCCTTTGTAGCTAAGCTTACTCATGACCTAGAGATAGCAGGGAGTTCAAGGTAAAGATTGAGGATAAATCTTGAAAGATGGGAAAGACGCTCCTCGCCCCTGCTTTAGGTTTTGGTGAAAGGAAGGGAATTGGTTTTGATGGTGTTTCCACATCCCATGTGACACCGAATCCGATTCATGAGTTTGCTACGAACCCATATGGGCATCGCCAAAATCCCCACCGAAGAGTTTGGCCAAGAAAATCAAACCAAGGTCGGCCACAACCTGTGTACTTCTGTACCTACTGCAAAAGAAAGGTCCACCTTAGGGAGTTTTGCTATAGTTTAGGTCAGACACGATGTACATTTGTTCCACCACGTGCCACTAGAGATTTCTAAAGTCTTAGAGAGCAGGTTGAGTTTTTAGTCACCACTTCTTAAAGTCTAATGGAAGAGTTCCAACGAATTTCTATGCCATCAGCGGACACTTCAAATATCCCGACTAGAGCCAACAATGACAAGGGAAAACATAAGGTTACCTTATCTTGGGTACCAAAACTCGATGCAAAAGCCCTTGTTGTTCATGTTTCTCTTAAAGCACATAACATTTCTCAGTGGTATTTCGACAGTGGGTGCTCCAAACACATGACAGGTGATGTCTCATTTTTTACCTACCTAGAGGATCGCAAGGAAGGTAAAGTCTTCTTTGGAGATGGGAGAAAATATAGCATAGTAGGATGAGATACAGTAGAGATACCATAATTTCCTAAGCTAGAGGATGTTTTATGCATAAAAGGTTTGAAAGTAAACCTTTTCAGCATTAGCCAGCTGTGCGGCACTGACTTTATAGTAAAGTTTGACTGGAACGAATGCAATGTTTATGATCAAGATGGTAAAATTATATTGCAAGGGGTGAGGACTGAAGATAATTATTATGGGAATGTTCCCAAGTCCTCATTTATCTGCAATAGCGCTATGATCACTCCTATGGATCTGTGGTATCAACGTCTAGGTCATGTGAATTTTAGAGATTTGAAGAAATTAGCTAAAAAAGGATCTAGTACGTGGCTTGCCATCACTTGGAAAGACGACTTTTGCGGTTTGTGGACCCTATCAGTTGGGAAAGCAAGTCCATAGTCCCCACAGGAAGTTGAATTCCATTACCACTTCACGAGTTCTTGAGTTAATGCACATGAATCTTTTGGGTCCTACTCGTACTGAGAGTTTATGAGGTAAGAGGTATATCCTCATGATGGTAGATGATTTCTCTCGTTACTCGATTATAGGTTTCTAGAGAGAGAAATATGTTGCTATGAAATTTCTTACGACCAAGTGTTGTGTCCTGTAAAATCAATACGAAGTCACTATCAATAGAAAATGTAGTTACAACGACACTGAGTTTAAGGAAGCTAAAGTAGTTCTTTACTACGATATCCTCGGGATCAAACATAAATTTTCGGTCATGAAGACTCCTCAAAAAAATGGGATTATTGATAGAAAGAATCGGATGATTCAGGAGATGGCTAGATCTATGCTTCTATGTCATAGAGTTGCTAGGAGATTTTGGGTAGAGGCACTATCTACCGCAAGCCACACGGTGAATAGGGTTTACCTTCGTCCACACACACTTAAGACGCCCTACCAATTGTGGACTGGAAAGAAGCCCAACCTTTCATATTTTCGTGTCTTTGGGAGTAAATGCTACATCCTATGAGATATAGAGGAATTGGGAAAGTTTGACTCTCGAAGCGATGAGGGAATATTGTTAGGATATTCATCGACTAGTAAAGCATATCGAGTTTTTAACCTGCTTAGATCTAAGGTTATGGAGTCAATAAACATCATCATGCAAGATGATCAACCGCCGACGTTTGTTGACTCTAACCTTTTATGTGAGGATGATGCACTTTCTTCTGATGATCCCATTGTGCCTCCCACACCTAGAGTGGATCCTATTCTCGACTTAGGGGACACTCATTCTTGGGTTTGTAAGAGTCATGATCCTTTTACTAATCTAGGAGATCCCACCCTAGGGGTCAAGACTCGTGCTCGGCCAGAGAGAGTTGTTAGCCATGTTTGCTACACGTCCAAAGTCGAGCCCAAGAATTGTAAGGAAGCACTCAAACATGAACACTGGATATGTGTTATACAGGATGAGCTACTTCAGTGTAGAAAGAATGATGTCACAGAACTGGTCCCCCGACCTAGTAAAACAAATGTGATTTGTACCAAGTGGATCTTCAAGAATAAGGTGGATGAGACTGGTACTATTATCCGAAATAAGGCTATGTTGGTCGCTTAAGGCTACACACAATTAGAGGGTGTATACTTTTATGAGATATTCTCTCTTGTTACGAGGCTTGAGTCCGTCTGAGTACTACTCGCCATCGCATGTCATCTGCACTTCAAATTATATCAGATGGATGCAAGAGTGACTTTTTGAATGGTATTCTACAGGAGGAGATTTACGTGGAACAACTAAAAGGGTTTGAAGACTCTAAGCACCCTGATCACGTCTACTATCTAAGGAAAGCCTTGTATGGTTTAAAGTAAGCACCCTGTGCTTGGTACGAGAGGCTTACATCCTATTTCTTAGCCTGTGGCTTCAAGAGAGGGGGAGTTGATATGACGTTGTTCGTTAGGAGAGATGATAGTGCTAGTTTGGTTACCTAGGTCTATGTGGTCGACATAGTCTTTGGATCCACGTGCTCCCAGCATGCTCACCACTTTGAGGAGGAGATGAGGAGTGAGTTTTAGATGAGCATGGTAGGTGAGCTTACTTTCTTCCTAGGTCTCCATGTTTGTCAAATAAAGGATGGGATGTTCATCTCCCAATCCAAGTATGCTAGAGATCTTGTGAAGAAAATTGGTCTAGACTCTGCTAAGCATGCACGTACACTGATGGGTACCTTAACTAAGCTTAACAAGGACACTTCAGGCAAGGACGTAAAGCAAACCTTGTATCAGAGTATGATAGGTAGTCTTTTCTACTTGACTGTCAATTATCCCGACATCGCCTTTAGTGTTAGAGTCTGTGCGCGATATAAGGCGTCCCCAAAAAAATCGCACTTACTCGCTCTTAAATGTATTATTAAATATGTAAGTGGGACTCTCTCACTTGGCATTTGGTATTCTTTTGATAACAGTGACCGTTTATCCGCCTATTCGGATGCCGATTGGGTCTGGGATGCAGATGGATGTAGGAGCACTTATGGTGGGTGTTTCTTCTTTGGTCTTACTCTTTTCTCTTGGTTGAGCAAGAAGCAAGAATCCATCTCTTTGTACACTGCGTAGGTAGAGTACATAGCCACCAGGAGTTATTGCACGCAACTTCTATGGATGAAGTAGATGTTGGAGGATTGTGGGATGTCATAGGACACCATGACTATTTCCTGTGATAAAATGAGCGTGATACACATATCCCGTAATAAAGTCTAGGATTAGAGCATAAAGAACATTAGGATACGTGAGAACTTTATCAGTGAGCTTGTAGAGGAAAAGGTCGTATCCTTGAGTTTTGTATCTATCGACCTCCAGTTAGCTGATATCTTCACGAAGCCTTTAGATGCCCTTAGATTCTAAGTCTTAGGAAGTTTTTAGGAGTTTGAACAGTTGATTAAGGGGTGGTCACCGTGTCTAGAGTAGGATGCATTTTTTTTCTTCATATCATCGGAATCATATATCTAGATTGTATCATTTGTATCATTATTTGGTTGATTATTTTTTTTGTTTCGAAAAAGTTGAAAAATCCAAAAAGATTTTATTTTTTGAAAATTTTAGAAAAAAACAAAAAGATTTTCTTTTTATTTTTTTTTTGAAAAATACAAAAAGAGTTTTAGTATTTTGTTTACACCATTTATGGATGAACATTTAAAATAACCATAATCACAATTTCATTCCATATTCCACGTGACTGTTTGATAGTGATTTGAGATGCTACATCATTTCATTCATGTGCTTTACATTATTTGGAGCCTTTGAGATGTGATTAATGATATCTTCTACATGTTTGGCTCCTTATCTCCTTTATTTCACACATGCACGGTATTATTTGAGTATTGTACTTGTCTATCACATATTAGCTTGAGTGTTTCCATCTCAATTATGTCTATACAACGACCAAAATGCGATAAAACTTGACAAGATAGTAGTGCATGTAAAAAACATTTACCATGAGGACTTAATTCAAACAAAATATGATGAGTGAATCACGGGAAAGGACTGCGAGAGTTCAAAATTTACTCATCGCGAAAGCCACCATTTGAAAAGAGCTCAAAAAATTAAATGGCAATAAAAAGATAAATATGCCTAATCAAATGGGCCAATAGATTTTAGTTTCATCACCTTAGAAGAAAAATATAATGTATAATTATATATAAGGGAGTTTGGATGGAAAGAAATGAAAAACGGGTTTGCGCATCCTTGAAAGTCGTGAAAAAACATTTCAACGTTTTGGACGTTATTGGTGTGGAAATCACTTTGAGCTTTGATTTGTTGATTTGATTTAGTCAATTTCTTATAATTCCACAATTTTTACATCTATGGAAGATGTTGAGTCCATCAGTTAGGAATATCCAACATTCATCATGCACAAATGTTATGGTTATATGTATTGATTTTCCTGTCAAATTTGTTCACATCCCTACATTTCCACTATCACCGACTTGTTTGTTTTGGTGTTCTTCCATGGTATGATTTATTGTTGTCTATTTTGTAAAAAACTGTTGAAAATTTCAAAAAAAGAAAGTTTGATTACCTTGTGACATTATCCCTTTGCATTTTCTTTGTGTCCTTCATATCTGTCTATTTGGGGACATCATAAAAATGGGGAGAATGAATTATGAGGGAGAATTTTTGTTTGATCCTATAGTGATTTGCTTGAGCATAAATTGGTACTAACTTTTGATTATCATTATACTTCAAATTATTTCGCATCACGTGTATTGTTTCTTGTCTCATGTGTGTAGGTACTTAATTGAGGATTATTTTTGCATACCTTGATGATGACAAAGAAAGTTTGAAGATGTTGAAGAAGTTGAATACGGCGTTTAGTATTTCCACTTTTTGGGTTTAATGGGAATATTAAATTGTATGTAACTTTTGGGATTGGGTAGCATAATTCGGATAGTTTTTATGTATGTACCGGCATAGACATAAGGGGATATTTGTAAGGATATGATTTTATAAATGTCCGTTTAGTATCTAGGAAATTTTTTTGTACATCCTAGATCACTGCAAGTATCTCTATTACCGCTACATTCGGCACGTCTCCACGTTCATCCATGATGGCCTCGACTTGGATCCGAAGTTATCACGCACCCACTACCTTCATACGTGTGTAGTGCATCAACATTGTCCTATCAGGCATTGCGCGTCTTCAACATTCATCTGTTCCCATTACCCCACTCGCAATTATGGTAAAATAATTTAATTGGAGTTTTTAATATTTGCATAAATATTTGGGAACATTTTTAAAATAAATTTTTGAAGTATGAAATATTTTATTTCGAAATACGATTTTTTTCTAAATGTAGAGGCGAACAAGTACACGTCGTTCAGATCATTCTAACGACAGAGCTTATCGTTCAAATGACATCTCATGTCACGCGAAGTCACTCTAATGAGAAGCGACACTCCATCTCGTTCGAGCGACTCACCGCCTCGATTTAGGTATTTAAGAAGTGTCCATTCTACACGATTTTTCAAGTCTTGGCACTCACGTTTCTACAGTTCTTTTGCATTAAAACATAATTCATTTTTCATGTTTATACATTGTTTTGATTCACAAATAATTCCTAATCATTTATGTGAATCCTCTAAACCCAAGAAAATTGTTCTATTCATTTGGAATTCTTGTGGAAAAGAAGAGGATCAATTTTCCAGTGCTGATCTTGAAGTTCCTGCGGGACCTCTTGCTGACGACACCGAATCGACACCTGCGGGTATTTCGTCTGTCACTGTATTTCACTGTAATCCGTATAAGTAGAGATTTATAAATTATAGTGAAATAAAAAGGTTTTGCCCCTTTGGGGAATTTTTCCTCAAATTGTGACTGTCTTGCATGTTTGAATTATTTCATCTATCTGTCACAATTATTTGCAAGTAGTTAAGACTGAATTGGGCTAAAATTGGAATTTAATTAAATAAGTTGGATATTAATTGCTGGCGCACTTGCATTTGTTTTCTCGAACAGTTCAGCCAGTTGTTGTATATAAGGGAGATTTTTGTTAGGAGTTTATTGTTAGCTTATTTATTTGAGGAAAATAAATATGGGGTTACCTCCTAATAATTATAAATGGATATAATTGGAATTTGAGGGTAAAAATAGGTGTGACATATACTTAAGGAATAGATTCAGACAAATTCATATGTTTGCTAACGGGCCGAGTGAGTGAGTCTGAGTATAGTAGTGGAGTGATACTACGTTAAATAAATTAATTGAGGTGCAATTAATTAAATTTAGAGTCGGGGCAATGGACTCGGGTATTAAGGGCTAATGCTATGGGAGTTAGGCACGAGGTAGCCGGTTTAATTTATAATATATATAATAAATTATCAAATATCGAATTTATTAAAGGGTGTTTGACCTAATAGTGAAATTATGTGTAATGAATTCTGAAGGGTGAAGATACATACCGAATGAGTGAGTCTAGGTATTGTAGTTGGGTGACAACACTTAACCATATTGGAGGATTCCTTATATATGTACATATAACCCTTATTCATGTTAGTTGACTCCTTATATATGTACATATAAACCTTACTGAAAATTTAACAAGAAACAAAGAGTTATTAATAATATGGAATGATTGAAGTCTGAGTCAAGAGGACAACATACTAAGATCATTAAATGTATTAGTAAGGGTAGTTAGGGATAACTATACTTATAATATTTTGGTAAGGGTAGTTTGGGAATAACTATACCTGTGATATTTTTAAAAGGTTAGTTTGGGAATAACTATACCTGTGATATTTTTAAAAGGTTAGTTTGGGAATAACTATACCCATAATGTTTTGAAAAAGTTAGTTGGGAATAACTATATCCATATATTTGAAGAGAAATAAATTATGTAGCAAATGTGAATTAACTCTAAAAGGCAATGTATGAGACTTAATATTAAATCTAGAAATAGTCGTAGAATAACGGCTTGAAATGAGTTATGGAATAATTGACTAAGATAATATAGTTAGGCTATAAAGGATACATTCTATATGGATTCAGATTTTCTTGAGAGTTAAGTAGTTATAGAGTAACTACTTATACATATTGGATAATAATATGTATCATATTATTTTGTGTGGATATACCAATGCTCGTGGACTTTCTTATCGGCTTGGGGGTTCGTGCATTCGGACCGAGTACCACACGCCGGCACAGGTGGGCTTGGAGATTGTATAGGTCATATAGGTATTAAGTGGAGGCACCATCTATAAGAGATAGGTGTTGACGATGATCTAGCTCGTGTCACTGTTGGGTATGGGACATGAGCGGGTATCCTGCGTAGGGATCGCCCCCAACTTATGTGTGTTTTGTGATGTGCACTTAGGATAAGGGATTCCTACGGACTTGCCGATAGAGCATGAACAAGACACCAAAGGTATATATATATATATATATATATTATGGTGTACCTTATATGGTAATGTGCCCTCTTAGTCTAAAGATGTAGACAATGCTTAATGATAATAAAGTCGGGTTAACAAAATGATGTGAATAATTAAGGACGAAGATGAGTCCTAATTATTAATGGGGTAGATAATTATTAATGAGAATAATAATTGGGTAGTCTAAGACAATAGACAAAAATTAAAGGGAACGAGTAATGGAGTAGCCAATTATTAATGAGAATAATAATTCGGAATCTAAAGGAATGAAATTTATAATCTAATGGGATAGACGACTAGGAGCATGAATTAAATCATTAATGGTCTGAAGAGATAGACAAGGATTATGGAATATTATGACGTAAGAATATGTATCGATTTTATGTAAATTGTGTAGTCAACTTAATGAAATCCATTCGGGGTTTTGGGGTGTTAGATATAAGTACCCACTTATAGTTAACGCATATCTAGATGGATTATTGTTTACATATTAGATTATATAATGGAAGTTATAATTGACATTATTATTTAAGGATATAAGTAGAACTTCTTCTATATGAGAGGTGGGGTACTCGTTACATGTGAGCATCGATAGAGAGATATGAAGTATGAGTTAGTAACAAATTGCATATTTATTGGTGAAGAATCCTTGCAAATCGAGGGCTCTGGCCCAAATTATAAATGTTCCCCCCCCCCCCCCCCCCAGATATTCTAAAGGGCAGGGATAGCAGGGCTGGCGATGGATCAGACTTGCAATTGCATTGGACGTAGTGAGTACTTCAACATTTTGTCATTTTATTTCACACGGGTATTTGTACGGGAATAAGCCCAAGGGTTTATTTATATCAGTTGTACTTAACTCTGCACTATGGACATTGTATAATGAATCAGTTTTTATTATTCATGTGTTAAATCAAACTTATTCAAATGTTTTTATTCATTGTGACTTTTGATATAATTAAAAAGAAATTTTGCATTCCTTCAGTGCTGAGAATGGTATAAATTATTGATAAGCCCCATCTTCGGTGTACTAAGCCTGACCAGCCTTTACGTGAGAAAATGGGGGTTGTTACAATTGACAATTCTATTATACAAATAGGACAGTCAACGTTATTTTATAAAAAAATAATCTCAAAAATATTTCACTCGCCACCTCTTTTTTTTAATCAGCCTCGTGACGTATACCTTCTGTTACCTCATTCTTTCACTTCAGTGTAAAATCCAAGAGATAACAACCTGCAATACTTCCTCTGGTGATGACAACCTCTGACTCCACCTCTCGGTAGTGGTAAACTCCAACATTGTCTCTCTCCAGCGAAGATCTCCTCTTCGGCCCCACCTCTTTTTAATTCAAATAACGAAACACTAGCAAAGTTCAGAATGAGATGTTCCAAATCTATTAGATCTGACTAAGTTTCAAAGCTTTGATAATTAAAGATAACCAAACTAGAGACTCTTCCTGACTTAAAACCATAATCAACTATGTTCAATAACTATTAGATGAGTCTCCCATTCACATCCTTTCTACGAAATTAGTTAATAACTAAAACCCCTTCCTGTTTAAAAAGCTGATAACATACATTTTGCCTAGTACACATTCATATAAATATGTTCTATTAATCAACACCTTCATTTGTTATCTATTATCAAAATATATCAAAAGTTTCATGCCCAAAAAATATTGCGAACAAGAGAAGTTTTCATTTTGGCCTTCTAATATTTTTTTGTGTTTGGATTTATTTCATTTGTTTCCCTTCCTATATGTGATAACTTACTTTAGTTGGTACCTTATCATTCAAGTGAAAAATATTAGCAAGTTGAGCCATGAAAAAACATTAATTAAAGTGAAAAATATGAGTCGGTTGTGCCATTAAAAAACTATTATCGTTATTGTGACAAGGACATTTTCAGATATGGAGATATTATTTTGGAGATTCTAAGGATTCTACAATTCAAATTAAAATTTGAAGTTTCAAACTATGAAAAAATGTTGGTGCATTTGAGTTTGCAAATTTAATCTTTTAGTCAAATATTTGCAAATTTGAATATGCAGTTCATAAGTTTGGGGATTGGCGATAAGGTACGATATCAAATGGTGAAACAAAATATATGGTGTTTGAGAAATTAAAAAATCAGTTAAGTTTTTTGTATTTTTTAGTTTGAAAATTTATATTTATTGTTCGTTGACCGGAGGATTGGCAACCGAAAGCACTTCGATGATCGAAGGCAAAAAATTTCGGCGATTAAATATGGAAAGATCTGGTGGTTGGAAGATAAATATTGTTGTAAAGTCTATATATAAGGGTAGAATTTGTATTTTTATAAAAATAAAATTAACTTACAAAAAATAGGGACTATTTTTACAAAAAAAATGTTGAGTGCCCTTTGTTCATAACCAACATTACTACATGTCCTAAAAATGTGCAATCGATTTTTTTTACAAAGGACAAACGAAAAGGGACCATTTTTATAAAATAAAAGTTGATTGTCCTAAAACGATAATATAACACGTTTTTATAAAAGAAAATGTGATTTTCCTAAAACTATAATAAGGATAATTTTTACTTAAAGGTAAAATTGCTATTTTTGAAAAAATAAAATTAACTTATTAAAAAATATTGACTATTTTCACAAACATAAAATTTCTATATTTCTAATTAATATTATTTTAAAGAATCAATTACCAAAAAGTACCTCAAATATTTTTTAATACACATTTAATCCAAGCCTATTTATTTTGTTCCAAAAAGTCCCTCAAATACTAATTTAACCAATATTCTCTTATTTTTAAAGATTTGCGCTAGTGCCCCCCCCCCCCCCCCCCCCCCCACACACACACACTGCCAGAGCTCCAGCGACCCTCAACCAAGCTCCTAGTTTTGAGAGTTTTTATGTAATGAAGGATTTTTTGAAACAAAATAAAAAGACTGGGATTAAACGTGTATTACAAAATATTCGGAGGAGTATTTATTATATACCCCTATTTCAAATCCTAAAAGTGCATATGTAATAACCCCCATTTTCTTACGTAAATGTTGACCAGACACAGTACCCCGAAGATGAGGCTTGCTATACAATATATATCATTCTTAGCATCGACCGTAATAAACATTCATATGATGAACCACATTTGAAATAAAACTAGATTAAATTAAATAATATAAAGTAATAGTGGAACCAATATTCATGTCCAAAAAATAAAACAATAACATGAACAAATACTATCTCGACTAATAAATAAAATGACTTCGGACTTATGCCCTTACAATAATCCCAAAACAAGTAAAGACATGAAGAAGTTGCAACCTAAGCTAGATTCAATAAAATGATCTTTCGAGAAGCAACACGTGACAACAAGTATGATATTCCTTCAGTCCTGCTATCCATATCTAAGCAAACCTGGGGGGAAATATTTAAAATTTTGGGTCAGTGCCCTAAAGTGTGCAAGAATTAACTTACCAAATTTAAAGTGCAAAAGTACAATTAATTCAAAGTAAGTAACTTCCATCGTCATTTACTTTTGTCAGGTATCTGACCTCTCATTTAAGTGTGATATATCATGAATATCTGAACAAGTCCCAAATAATAAATACTAACTATGCCAATATGATATAGGATGCATTAAGTAATAACCAACAAACTGAAACATAATCATCTATCTTCATATTACCATTTCCCCAAAGTATCCCAGTCATATTACACGTAAAAGTGACAAAAACATCTATTATGAACGTTACATAGTATTGGGTCTGCTGCTTACATTCTTTGACAATTGGATTAATCTTATTTAACTTGTATAGTCATATACATGTCTCTTCATATATGTGACACTTAGAGGCATCTACCAGTAGTGTCTCGTTCGTGCTCTATCGATAAGTCCGAAGGAATCTTTTATCCAATCAGACAACACAAAACACACACAAGTGGGGCGATCCCTATGCATTATACCAATTCACAGTGCATACCTAGCGGTAAAAAAGGATCCCAACATCAACACATATCTCTCTTAAGTGGCGCTTCTATATAGTACCTATAATAACGACGTACATGTGATACCCCGCCTAATTAAATACCGAGTGATCAGGCCTTTATTAAATTAAAACATAATTCCCATTTGGTTCATTCTTAGAATCACTCTCAAAAACTTTTTAAAACATTTACTAACCACCTAGTATTCAAAAAAGTCAGTGACAAATTTTATCTTTTTATTAAACAAAACAATATGCGGAAACAAATACAATAACTAACCATCCACGTAATAAATGAATAAGTTGAATAATCATCTAATAAGCAACGGATATAAAATAATACCGAATAAACCATCGGTTCCCAAATCCAAATAAAAGTCCCGTATAAATAAAATTCAAATACATAGTCTGACTCACATAAAGAAATAACTGAGGGCCAGTATGCCCGAATGAAATACTGAATTGCACCCTACACTAGGAATGAAGTAACTGAAGTGTCTAATTCCAAATTCTGCAGGCATCCACAAGTGTTACAGCTACGCATCCCTGGAATAGATCATTCTGCTTGGCATCCCTATAGCTGTACACCTAAAAGGTTTTGAAAAAAGGTTTTTGCAAGTACCGGTCAGATCCCAAGTAAAAATCATTTGAAAATATTTAGCAAACATTTAAATATCAATTTAAATGAATAGTTATTAGATACACATGTTAGGCTGTAGATACTCCCTTGAGTTTCCTCACCTCTCATCTATAGTGCACATCTAACGTCCCACCTAGTCAAGCTACCCAATCTAAATAGGTCTCAAGTATCTAATAAGCCTCAAATCAGTATAGCTCACCTATACTGCCCATACAGTACGTATTTGAATACCCTGAACTACCATTTAATCATAATTAAGATTCTCCTTAACTTACTCGTACTGCCCATACAATAAGCTACTGAATACCCTTAATAACTAACATCTCTCCTTTATTATTGTTAAACCCACTTTACCATTTCACATATTTTATGGTTCAAGCCTTATCATTTAAGTTTCTCTATTTAAACTTTATTTTATATATTCACCATCCATCTTCCTACTATTAACACCTTAGTATATTCATCATTAATTAGATTTACACTATCAAATCTCCCTACTATTTACTCTTTAGTAGATTAATCTTTCTTTAGATACATACTATATCATCTCACTATTATCCCATATAAGTAGATAAATTTTTGTTTAGATGCACATTATCTGGCCTCACTAGTGTCACACATAAGTAGGAGAAAACATCCAAGCATATATATATATATATATATAATAAAGTAGCAAAGATATGTATGTCACAAGAGTAAAAAATGATGTCATCTTTATGAGATTATTTGCACTTACTATTTTGTCCCTTATAAATTTGGTTAAGGGTTGACATCAAAGCCACCCATCCAAGAAATCAAGGGTTTGGATCAAACTTGACAAAAATAGCACAACACTCGAGATTATGCAACGTGACCACTACCTGGAGCCTCTCAGACGTCTTCTCTCCACACCTATTCCCTTGGCCTCTAAAACACTCAATCACCCACTACAATGCTCTTCACTCGACCCTTAATTTCTCTCTCTACCACAAATATCTCTGATCATTATGGGTTTGAGATTGATCTCCACGGTTTCAGATCTGATGTTGAAGAAACCCAAACCCAAATTTGTAGGGTTTGCCCGCCATCTGAATGGTCTTTCCCAAACCATATATCACTTTAATCCATAGAAACATCCATACACAACAATACTCCTGTGTAAATAAAGTTTTGGGTTTATCACCGTGAAACCCCCCTCGGCAGGTTATAGACCATCTTTGTCACCACAGTTTCAGATCTAATGTTGAAGAAACCCAAACGCAAATTTATAGGGTTTGCCTGCCATCTGATTGCTATTTCCCAAACCATATCTCACTTTAATCCACATAAACATCCATACACAACAATACTCCTGAGTAAATAAGGTTTTGGGTTTATCACCGTGAAAAACCCACTCGGCAGGTTATAGACCATCTTTTTGTTATCTATCAAATGTGATACCGTGATAGAGCCATCTATTTGCTACAAATGGGTATTAATAAATTGTGTATGAAAAATCCCCTCGGTAGGTGATACAGTGATAGTTGAGTTGAGTGAGCAAATTTTTTTGACACGTTCGTTTGGGATCTGAAGTTGCGATGTCTCTCCTTACCCACGTCAGATTTGAAAAAGCCCTTTTACAATATTTTTTGTTATTCTTCATTTCTCTCCCTCTCTCTCCCACTAACTCTCTATGAGGACATCACCATGAACCCCTCGGCTCGGTAAGAACAATCCACCATATTTTTTCCATTTTATTTTTGCGTTTGGTTTAGGATCATTTTATCTATTTCATTTTGTTCGTGATTTGTAGAGAATGGGTAGGAAAAATTGAAACTAACAAAGTTTTTTCATTTTGACGATTTTGTAAAGGGTTTTGATCAGATCTATCTCAATTGTTTATAATATACAGGTGATTTCAACATCTAGAACTCGGAACCTTAAATCTGTACTCGAAAATCCCCAGATACTCATCAACACGTTGTGCTCCCTCTCTCTCTCTCTCTCTCTTATGGCTGCCTTTCCTTTATTTCTTCTGTTAAAGGTTCGTGTCTCTCATTTTCATTTTGGAATTTTTAGAGCTTTGATGCTTATGGTACATGTATGCTTTGATTTACCTTTATCTCTATTGTATATTTGGATCTGTTTTTAAGGTATACTTCTCCTATTTCCCAGTTCTCTGTTTTTTATCCTTCTCTATTTAATGATTTTTTTTTGTTACATGGTTTTGCAAATCAAAATTATTATACTCTCTCAATACTCTTAACTGAGTATTTCAGTGACGAGGTTAGTTTATAAAAAAATATTTTGGATTTCCTCTTACTGCTTTTTATAGATTTTTAGTCTCAAGAGTGAGTTGTGGTATTTAGTCTTATAAATTTTAAATATTAGTTTGAATGCATTTTGACAATAAAGTTTTCTTAAGTTTAACCTTATGCATTTTACTATGAAATTTAGCACCTAAATAATATGTTTGTGCGTTTTGGATTTATGCGATTTGTGGGTTTGAGTATGTTTCTTTTTTATGATATGTGGGCTTGAGTATGTTTCCTTTTCATGATTTCTTTTTATGTTTCATTACTTTTTTTACAAAAAAACTAATGTTTAAGGTGACAGTATGAATTTCAAACCAATTAAATTAAAGTTTAACAAAAAACCTATTGTCTTGACGAAATTGAACTTGGACTTTTTGTTTTTTTTTCATGGGCTCATGTCTTTAGCCTCTGAAGAGATGCGCAAATCGACAGAGTGACTGAGCCAAACATCTTTTTGGTGCCATTAAATGAGCAGGGCCCACATCCTTATTATAATAAGGAGAAATGATGCAGGTTGAAAGACATGTCATCAAAATTGTAGGAAAGTATAACTGTAATACTAGGAGAGGAGGAGTAGTACTATCTTCAATAGCATCACGTGAACAGATGTGACAAGGAGATTTGCTATTTTGACGATATCATGGGGAAAATCCCCACCTTTATTAAAGGTGGTGCTATAATGTCATGAATTTCAGTGTTTACTTTTACAATTCACCTTTGTAGAATATTTCATTATAAGTTGTTTATATGTTGTTATCTTATTAAAATTTTAAACTCGCTGATTTTAAATTGTGGTGTTGTCTTATTGAAGATGTAATTGTGTTGCTATCTGTAATTGATTTTAAATTTGGTACCTAATTGGTTAGGGAAGGATTATGATGTGACCATAACTAAATTATCTCTCAACAATTCGGCTTTATATTTAATTAGATTTATCATTTCTTCTTCTTTTTCTTCTTAAATTGGAGTATTTTATTTACCTCGTGTGTAAACTGTTCGTTTTGTAGATTTTATGTGTTCTGATTCCATTTACCTTTATTACGTGTCATATTTTTACACCAATTTGTGTGGGGGTTTGTGATATAGGGGCGACCAATAGGGTAGATGTCTATTTATACTTTGGAGGTTAAATATTATTGCATTTTATCCTTACCATTTTTTTGGTATTTTCTTATTTGCCTTGCTAGAAAAATATAGATCTCTTTAATGTCTCTAACAGTATAGAGGTAGGTAGTTGTTGAAAGAAAAAATATTAGAACTAATGAAGTGTTTGATAATGATGGGACTTTACTTTTAATCATTGTTTGGGTTTTGTGAAAATAATAAATTTTAATTAATAGTGCACACAGGTTAATGTTTGTTATGCAAGTAAGATTGAAATCGACAAAATGACAATTGATAATTTTTTATACATTTTTAAAATTCTCAATCATGCCATTGACCTAGGTACATACATGGTATTTTTTAAAAAGACATTAACGTGTGCATATGTAGTGTTATAAATGTGTCAAATTAATAAGATAATATATGACATTTTAAGAAATTTTAAAACAAAAAATAGCACATTTGATAGGGGTATAAGTTGTTCGTCACTTTCATTTGTTCCAAGTTGCTCCGGAAGGTGTTGGATCCGTCGAGTTGTTTGTCGACCTTCGCTTGGACAACAACCATAAGTCTTTGTGGTAGGATAAGGTCGGCCATTGAACTAAGCATGATAAGTATTTACTATCAACTAATTTGTTATTGGTTAAGCAGGGTGAATAGTCATATAAACAAAGGAGATTATAACCTTTTTTAAAAATATATTTTGTTTTGTTGGGGAACGAAAATTTTTCAATTTTGCAATTATGTACTTTGAAAATTTTCTCCATTTTGCGATTATCAGCGTGCCTTCAGGCACGGGCATACCCTAGTATATATATATATATATATATATATATATATAATTTATTTTAGATATTCACCTTCCATCTTCCTACTATTTACACCTTAGTAGATTCATCATTAGTTAGATTTACACTATCTAATCTCCCTACTATTTATTCTTTAGTAGATTAATCGTTCTTTACATACATACTATATCGTCTCACTATTATCCCACATAAGTTGATAAATCTTTGTTTAGATACACACTATCTAGCCTCACTACTGTCACACATAAGTAGGAGAAAGAATCCATGCATATATATATATATATATAGCATCCACTGGTCTGGCCACCGTGATGCACATTTCCATACTCTACTATCAGTCCAAGTACCTCTCTTACTATATCAAGGACAAATGGTTCGGCATGTCTCCTTGAACCCAAATACAAATCACATATATTGGAGGAGAACATAGTCCCCGGCCAAATGGGTCACGCACATACCTATGCTCCCATTAAACCGTCGAAACTATCATACTCTCATATAGTACATATCGAAGGTCCTATAATCTAGGTACAAGTCTAAAATCCCCCTAATGGGCTCATCAGGATAAGACCGTCCACGACGCGGAACCTCCGCTCAATAGCAAGCAGCGCAGGTATGTCATACACATAATAATACATACTAGGCATACACAGAACCTATCCATTTGTATATTCAATTTAGGTACATACACGACCTATAATAATAAAACCGTATAGGTATACACTCAACCTATAAAAATCAATCCATATAGGTATACACTCAATTTATGATGTACGTAGTATTTTTCTCTTGAGTACTCACTGTACAATTTTATTTGATATATACTCTTTATCGTATATTCACGAGTATTATTCTCTACCCTAAGGGCCTATAGTTACCCCCTAAGTTAATTTATTAGTTAATCCATAATTTTCCTACTGGTCTACCTCATAATTTCCCTTATCCTCTCCATGATCCATTCTCTTTCTCTCGAATTATTACATTAATAATTAAGCTCAACTAGCCTTAGCCTTAAATCTCGCATGCATGACTAAGTCTCAAACCTATCAAGGCCTAATGTCATAAAATATATCTCTCATTATATTCTTAAGATTTTCCAAAAATTCCTCCGATAGTAATCTACAAGTTCTGGGTTTAAAAAAAGAAAATTGTCAAAATATGGTAAACCAAATCGAGTCGTAAATTTTCTGGCAGATTAAATACCCTGTGGTAAAATGTTGATTACTCCATCTACTGAACTCCGATTGACCTGATTCAAAGCTCATTAGAAAGATAAGACATACATATTTACAGATATATATGGACCGTACTCTAATTCTAAGGACAGATGAAATGGCATACATTTAAAATTTTGTAAAAAACTTTGGCAGATTACTATGCTCGCAGATCAAATACCCTATAGTAAAACATCGATTACTCCCTATATAGAACTCCGATTGACCTGATTCAAATATCCTTAGAAACCTAAGACATAAATATGTCCAGTAATATATGGATCTCAGTCTAACTTTAAGTACAATTGAAATGGAATATGTTTAAAGTTACGTAAAAAATTCTGGCAGATTAACATCTTGTGTTCAACAATTAAAACCTAAGTCATTCAAGATTCATATTCTTCAACCAAGAACGCATCAAGATTCAATATTAATCATCAAATATATTCAAATGTCATTTTATCTTCACATAGGGATAATTTTCGATGAAAAGTTTACACAAATAACTTCGAAGATTCAATCCAAGAATCAAACTCCCCTATTCTAAACATAAAACCTTAGTTTTCTCATGTTCATCATCTTTATTAATAAAGAACTCATATTTCTATCTTATTAACCAACCCAAACCCAATGATTTCATATTATCATCATTAATGAACATCTCTAAAAATATTCCTACTTTAGTTTATGAATTAAACCTTCCCAAATTCATATAAAACTTCCAAAAGCATGAAATCAATCCCTAATCTACATGGGTATTATAACATGCTTAATATAAATTACCATTTAAATACTTTCCTCTCAATATAAGGTCTAAAATTCGTTGATAATATGGTTTGGTCATTCTCCCCTCGCTCCGATCTCGATTCCGTTGAGTTCGTGGCGAAAAACTGTGTAAGAACCGTTGGATTTCTTCTCCTCTTCCTCTCCTCTTGCCTCTTTTTAATTATGATTGTGATAACCATAGTTACTTTCTCAAATATCAGATATAAGACTTAGAATTTTGGAGTTCTCTAAACCACAAACTCCCGAATGACCAAAAGCCCTTATATAGTGTCGGATTGGCCTAAAATCGTCCCGGGACTCAAACTATACCCCCGGGTACACTTTTTCGACTATTTTGACCCTTTAGAAATCAATCGTGACCTCAAAATCACCATTCAAGTTACTTTTAAAATCATCTTATTTTCACCTAGAATTATGGCACGAATGAAATTAACTTAAACTGAATTAATTAAATTTAAATCATCCGAATGAATAATTTCTCCAAATTATTCCTAAATCACCAATATAATTAATTTTCATATTCTCCAAAATATGGGGTGTTACAATACACAACGTCTAGCCCACTTATTTCGACGAGTGCTACGATCCTGAACGCGCATAACTCCAATCGATAGGACCGTTCACGAAAATAGGTATGTTCACACAATAAATATAAGTACATATTATTCTCATATACTATGTATAAGTAATTACTCTATAATCACTTAAGATATCTCAAATCATCACCCATAAACAATTACGCCTTTATTATTAACCATCTAGTTACTTATTAATATCTTCCTCTTTACAAGAATACCTAACCATCTAGTATAGTTCTTCATTTAATATTTATGCTACAGAAGTATTTTTTTTTAATAAAATCCTCGTTTAACCAAGAACCATCCCACCCACTCGTATGGGTTCCTAAAAATATCCCAAATCAAATTATGGTCCTACCTCAACCTTCCCCAGGGGCCGAATCGATTTGCAAAGGGCCAAATCGATTCGCCTAAGAGGCCGAATCGATTCGGATTTGGACAGAAGACCAGATCTGCTACGTTTTATTTAATACGAAAATACTTATTTATTCCCCGATCTCTCATCCCAATTGTTTGTACATTTATATAAACATTAAAACAGTTGTTTAGGACTTAGTTCATTATCTTAAGTTAGTTATTTACATAAATTAACATTGATTTCATTCCCTAAAATCCCAGAATTTAATCCCTTAACATGCCTATATAAATCAGATCTATTCACTTAATCCCACCATGTTCTATCATTATACAAGGGTCCCAATTATAAAAAAATTTAGATTTCCAAACATGAATACAAATCCTCTAATGTGAATAAACCTTTCCAATTTCATCAAGATTCCAAGGCATGAATTTAATCACTTAAAAACAACCAAACCTCATCCTAATTTCTGGATTCAACTAACTTATTTCAAATTTGTATTTTCTACATACATGCGATTTAAACATATCTTTCTATCATCAATTTCCTATGAAATATAGAATCTATATGGAAGAAAACTTCAATGATTTAAGAAGTAATTTGGACATTTAAATTTAAGCCAGAAAATTCTTGATTGATTATAATGGTTTGATGACTTGCTCTTGAATCCTCCGCCTCCTCTTCTTTTTGCCCTTTGTTGTCTTCTCCCTTGAGGTGTGGCTACTAGGTTAAGGTGTTGATTACTTGTGGGGATGTAATACCCCCACCTAATTAAATACCAGGTGATGAGTCCTTTATTAAATTAAAAATGGTATCTCATTTGGTTCATTCTTAGCATCACTGTCGAAAACTTTTAAATATTTACTAACCACCTAGTATTCAAAAAGATGATGCTAATTTTTTTATCTTTTTAAATTAACATGCAACAAAAAAAAATTATTTAAACATTCACCATTCAATAACCGAACTCATAGAGAATAAAGTGACAAAATGAATAACTGTGACTGGAATAAACACTTCCAACCTGAATCCCAAATACAGTAATCCAAAATATAATTCTAGTCCAACCCACGAAAAAAAAAGACGTAAATCCACTATCTCTGAATAATATTTGAATAAGAATGGGCAACATGCCCGACTAAAATAAGTGTCTCATAAGAAGGAAATGATAAGTGTGGAGGCATATACTACTGAGATCCTGCAACTTCCATAACATCTATAGAACATCAAATGATAGGAACTCCTAGGTCTGGCGTCCCTGTGGCTAAGAACCTAAAATATTTTTACAAAAATACAGGCTTGGAGAAAATGAGTCAAAGCCCAAGAAAATATTTGAAAATTTTAGCAGGTGTTTAAAATGAAAATTAGCAGATACTAAATACATGTTAGGTTTACGTGCCTTCACTTGAGGTCCTCACCTCTCAAATAATGTGCACACTTAACAAATCTTTCTAACCCGTGACAACTTTGGAAAGTTGTCAGGGTCAAAGACTTTGACAGGTCTGTGATAAATTTGCAAGTAAAAAAACCCTACCCTTTTTTTTCTCACCGTTTTCATTCCCTCCTTATTTTTTCCTCTCTTGCATGGCTCTCTCTCTCTCTCTCTCTCTCTCTCTCTCTCTCAGGTACATTTTTCTCTACCTCTCTCTTTCAATTATATGTGTGTATATGTGTATATATGTGTGTGTAGATGTGTATATAATTGTATGTTTTTCTCTCCCTCTCCTTATTTTCTATGTGTGTGTGCAGGTGGGTGGGGTTGGGGGGAGTGTGTGTGTGTGTGTGTGTGTGCTGGTGTGTGTGCACGTGTGTGTATGTGCATGTGTGTGGGAAGGGGCAGGGGTGGGGGGTCTAGTTCGCCACGGACCCCTAAAATCTCTTATTAATATTGATATTATAAATATTATCTAGAGAATGAAATTAATTTGACATTATATATATTGTTTGTGTATTCTCATTTAGGTTTAAAATTGGTTAGGAATTGTTAATGTTGATTGGGAGTTATTATTTAGGGCTTGAAGCTAATTAGTCATATGTATTTAATTTCATATGTTGTTGAAAATGAATTAATTGAGTAGATAAATTGGAAGGAGTGTGGGATACACATTTGTTGATTTGTTGTTGTTGTTGGATTATATTGGAAGGATGTGGTTGGATATGGAAGTTGGTTGTTTAATTTGTTTTTAAATCCTTAATTTAATTCACACTAATAAATCCTTAAATAATTATATTATCTTAATTCGTTGGGTTTGTTAATTTTGGAAGTGGCACAGCCACTGGATTATTGTCCAAATAGAGGGGAGGGGTCAACTTTTTTCTAAAATTACTTTGTGTCACGACCCGTTCGAGAGTTTCACGATAACGGACTTATGATAATTAAATGAAACATAATTGAAATTACATATAGTGTGCATAGATACTAGCCTTCTAGTTCTTATGTGTACGCCTTCAATGGCCCTTAGACTAGTTCGAGAGTCATTACCCTTATAATGAGATCTATCGAATGTGACACCCCGTCTAATTAAATATTGGGTGATCAGGCCTTTATCAAATTAAAACAAGTTTCTCATATCGTTCATTCTTAGCATCACCGTCGAAAACCAAATTAATTACTAACCACCTAAGTTAATTAAACCGGTGCCAAATTTTATCTTTCTAATAACCAGGATAAAAGAAGACTCTGAAAATTAAAATAGCATGCACAAGATACTAGAATCCAAACCATCAATAATATGTAAAAGAAACTAAGTCAAGCCAAATAAACCGCCAGCTAAAACCACAACCATGCAATAATCCACAATCTGACTACTAAGTAAAACTGATACAAAACTGGAACTGTAATGTAGTCAACTAACAACATGTCTACATCTGAAAAATAAGAATGAGATCATATGCAAGATCTTAATGAAAGAGTCGCTACTCAATAATCCTGTCAGCATCCACAGTGCTACAGCTCCGAATCCCTGGAATGAAATCAAGTATGGTGCCCTTGTGGCTGGACACCTAAAAGGTTTTGAAAACATTTTTTCATAGCTACAGTTAATACTCAAAACAGTTTGAAAACATTAACAAGTAATTTATCGCAACTAAAATCGGTTATTGATTACACATGTTAGGTTCACGCACACTCCCTTGAGTCTCATCACCTCTCATCTAATGTGCACACCTAATGTTCTATACTTACCCCACCTATCTATCACACCCAAGCTATCTCGACTGAAGTATAGAACCGATCTTATCAATGGTCTACTCTCCCGTACCACCCATATAGCACGCTTCATTATTAACATCCTCACATATTTCAATTTCATATAACATTCACGTGTTCTATGTTTAATCATCATAATCAAGCCTCACTACTTAATTCATAAAGCATTTAAGATTTATCATTCGACTTCCATAATTAAGTTTCACTACTTAATTTACTATAGATATTCCCAATCTATTTTTTCTTTCTTGAAATTAAGTTTCTCTCTACTTAATTTATCATTTAGATGTACATCTATGTATATATCATCTAAAAATCTACTTTCTCACATAAGTAGAATATCATGAAGTATATATATTTCACACAATATATACTATAAGGATTATTGGTCCGGCTAATCATCGACCACAATACTCCTATCATTTACATTGGTATGGATATCCCTCAACCCAAAAGTAAATGTTATGCATATGTATATTGGTCCGGATACTCATCCACCCTAATATCTTTTAACTTCAATTTGGTCTAGATAATCATCGACCCCAAAGCTTTCATAAATTGGTCTAGCTAATCATCGACCCCAATACTGAATTAAGCATACTTTAGGTATTCACACAACCTAAGTATCAATATAATAGGTATTCACACAACCAAATTACTTATACTTGTATGTAATATTTTTTCTCTAACATTCACCGAACTTTATCATTTATTTACGAATTTAATTCACTTTCGTAACTAGTTGAGCATTCACACAACTCTAAGGTTCCCTTCCTATACCTACTGGTCTTTATCAAGTCCCTAAATAGGTATGATAACTCTCCTAAGATCCCTTTCCATCAATGCTAATCCTAGAAAATTTAACCAAGAAAAGAACCCAAAATCTGCCAAGGTCAATCGATCGAAGGATTTAGTCAATCGATCGACTCAGTTGATCGATCGACATTCATGGGTCGATCGATTGATTGAAGAGGTGAAGTTTCGTCTTCTTCGATTTTTCACCCTTTTTATTTTACCCAACTTCCATAATTCTTTACCAAATTCACATCCGATTATTCCTAACTACATGCAATTTTACCCAACATGAAATCAATTGGTACTATTCATCAAGGTTTTGAAATAAAAATCAATATATTCATGAAATCCCTACACATGGGTATTATAACTTCAATTCAATTTGCAATAAACACTTGCCTTAGATTGATTGATCTGATTTTGTGGTTCTTGGTTGATGATTGATTACTTCTTCTCCAATCTTCTTTTCCAATTGTCTTGAGGTGCAAGAAACCCTTCACCACCTTCTCAATTCTCTCCTTAGGCTTTGGGAAAATGGTTCTCTCTTTTCTCTAACGGCCTCTCTAATCTTTTGTGTTATGAGCCCTAATCCCAATCTATAAATATCAGATATATGGCTCTAATTTTCGTAGGTCCCTTGATTTCTTTTTGAAAAATGACCGTAATTGGTGTCGATTTGGTCCAATATTATCCCGGGACCCAAACTATACTCTCGAGTACACTATTCTGACTATTTTGACCCATCCGGGATCATTCGTGACCTCTAAATTCCCATTCGAGTCACTTAAAATATATTTCTCATTCCTAACTTCAAAATAGTTTACAGGTGACTCTTAGTGAGATAAACTACAATACGCACATATCACTCGCTATGCCATTTTATAATAATCATTTATTATTTACTATTCACACATAGTAAATTTCATCAAAATATTAATCAGTATCTATCTCTCGATTAATATTTAATAATCACGTTTATTAATTAAATCACATTCAATTACTTCACTCGTGTATTTTAAATTAATTTTCCGAATTATTTAAATTAAAAAAATATGTAGAAATACGGGGTATTACATCGAATTGTCCCGTTTGGACAATTTGGAACTACATAGTTTATGTTTAATAATATTCTTAGTGGCTCAAACTTGTTAATTTTGGAGGAAGTTCTGCGGTCGTATCTTAATATTCTCTAGGTACATACTAGATGATGTGATGTTAAGTGTTATTTCAATTGATAAATTGAAATAACACTCACACTTGCAAATCTATGTCTTGTACTTGGAGAACTATGGGGATATACATTCAAATTTTCCTCAAATTTGAATAATGTGAATGAGCTGTTAAGTATATTATAGAAATATGCGATCTTGAATGGGATATGAGCACTCACCCTTTAGAGGAGATGGGGGAAATAGGAATTAATATTATAAATTGAATTTTAATTTCAATTTAAAATTAAATTTGAATTTGAATGCACGAATAAATTTATCCATTGAACCTAGCCTTCTAGTTGTTATGTGTACGCATTCAATAGGTGTTTATACTAATGGGAACTAAATATTCACACTTTTGTTTATGTTATTTTACCCATAATAAGTGATTGTTTGTAGTAGTTATGATAGGATATCCTAAATACAAAGAGAGGATGGGTGAGATAAATAGATTAGGGGATGTGTTTCGCAGAGGTGCTAATGAATTTGTGAAATACACAAAGAGATGCCATGATAATGAAGAGTTTCCATGTCTGTGTGCTAGGTGTAAGAATCGTAAGGTGTTTGAGTGGAAAACAGTTGAACTACATTTGTTAAGATCGGGTATGCAAGATAGTTATCAAAGTTAGGGTTTTCACGGAGAATCAAAAGTTCCTTTTGTCCCCGAGCAACCTTCACAACAACCTTGAACAAGTAGGATAGATGTATAAGGGGAGGATGACAATGTAGATCATAATATGCTAGAGGATTTAGTTGATGACGCATATGGAGTTCATGAAGTGGAAGAGAATGAGGTCAGTGACGATGTACAAGGTTAAGGTGCTCATAAAGATATCGGGATAAACCTTGACGATGACTACCAAAGTTTAAAATTTAAGGCGAGCCAGTCGTTATAATCTGGTTGTGAGAAAGATCAAACAACTTTACATGCCATAGTTGGTTTGCATAATTTGAAGACTCAATATGATTTTTCTGGTACCAGCGTGACAGGAATTTTGAATTGGATGAAGGGCTTGCGACCCAAGAAAAATACGCTTCCAAACAACTATCCTACTATGAAAAATAGTTTTAAATGTTTGGGAATGAAGTATAAATCAATTCATTCTTGTGTGTATGACTACATACTATATCAAAAGGAGTATGAAAATATCGATCGGTGTCTGGTATGTGATGAACCTAGATATGTCCAATCTACTGACAAAGAAGGTGCAAACTCAAGAGTGCCTCAAAAAGTGTTGAAATATTTTCCCACGGGGACTAGATTAAAGAGATTTTTCACATTACCATGGATAGCGGAGGCAATGACTTGGCATGCTAGGGTAGAAGCATGAGAAAATCTCAGGAGCCATCCTATTAATTCTACAGTTTGGAAGAGGATGAATTTTGAGTATCCCGATTTTGCTCGAGAACAACTTAACATTCGTTTGGCAATATCAACAGATGGTTTCAATCCATTTGGAAATCTAAGCTCCAATTAGAGTGTATGGTCATTGATCATAGCTCCATTAAACTTCCCTCCTTCATAGTGTATGAGACCTGAATTTTCGATGTTGTCTTTGTTGATCCCTGGGACAAAGGTGCCAAGTGAGGACATCGATGTCTACCTGGATCCTTTGGTAGAAAAATTATATGAGTTATGGGAATAAGGTGTGCAAGAATTTGACTCTTTTAGAAAAGAAGAGTTTACGTTGAAACCTATGTTGATGTGGATAATTCATAATTTTCCAGCTTATGGGACATTATCTGGTTGTGTAGTACATGGTTATTTGGGGTGCCCTATTTGTGGAGAAGAGACTGAATCTTTTCATCTCCTCGCTAGCTCAAAAAATGTATACCATTGCCATAGGAGGTTTTTTCCCCACTCTTATAGTTTTTAGATTTGAGAAAGGTTCCAATTTTTTACCGGGCGGGTTGGACATAAGATACGACCGAGAATACTTTCAGGCTCAGAAATTGAAAGTAAATCTTCTGATTGTGACCCTAATATGCCAGGTGAGAATCCTAAATTTAAGAATGTCAAGCATAAGAAGACCTCAATTGGGAATGAAATTGAGATAAGAAAGGCATGGACTAGGAGGAAAATTTTATTTGACTTGCCTTATTAGAAGAATAACCCGGTGCGTCATGTATTGGATGTGATGCATGCAGAGAAGAACATTACTGAACATATTACGGGCACATGCCATGGGGGGAGTCATTCGAAGGATGGAAAAAATTCACGAAAAGACCTTAAAGAGTTGAAACTTAAGCCACAACTATAGTTAAAAGAAGATAGTAGGGGAAGGATAATAATTCCCCCTGGTGTGTTTACTTTGATGAGTGATGAAATGAGGTCTTTTAGACACAATTTATAATTTAAAAGTTCCATCTAATTTTTCGTCCAACTTGCGAAGGATTGTGAATAATGCCACCCATGATTTACATAAGTGTAAGTCCCACGATTGGCATGTGATCATGCAATTAGTTACTCTATTGTTTAAGCACTGTTTCTCCAAGCATAAGGATTTGCGGAGGGCTATTATGCAAATTAGTATCTACTTCTCACTTTTATGTGAGAAGGTAATCAATCGAGATCACATAGTGGTAGAAAAATTATCGATGAATGAAGCAGTTTGTGTCTTGGAGAAGTACATTCCCCCATCTTTCTTTGACATAAGTGTTCACTTTTTGGTACACCTATGCGACGAGACACTTCTTTGCGGCCTAGGAAGATATCGATGGATGTATCTGTTCGAAAGATTGATGAAAATTTTCAAAGATTACGTCAAGAATACATGATGCATTGAAGGATAAATTGGAGAGGAATACATCATCGTGGAGTCATCAATCTACACTCGAGAATATATGCCTGACTCGACTAGCGTGGATGACAATGATAAATTCATCAATAAGGGTGGCCATGTGATGGGCAAATGAGTGAAATTAACGAGTTCACAACATGAACAAGTAGCTCGGTATCTTCTTGACACGTATGAAGATGTCGAAAAATTGAAAAAATTAAGTTTAAATTATTTTAATTTTTATATAATTAATTTTATAGTACTTTCATCACGATCTATGCAAAAAATATGAAGCCTGTGAGAACAATAAAAGACGAAAAATAATGGCACAGTCAGACAGCTAGTTGGGGTGGTTGTCACATGAGGTAGTTATAATTAATATAGACTGTTATGAAATGTCACATTATAAGAAAGATTTACAACTAACCTAATTAATTTATCTATATTCTCAACTCTTAAAGGCGGATTTCTCGTCTAGTCACTGGACCCTTGTTCATGGCACAAGATTACAAAAACTATCAATTGAACGGTTAAGTATTTGGTGCAAGGATGTACGAGGAAAATACAAATGTACAGAACTCGATCATTTCATATAAGTCTCTTACTTTTTTTTAGCGAGCGCGAAAGATAAATATTTCGTTGAAGCTGAAATGAATTACTATGGTGTAATTCGAAAAATATTTGAATTGCACTATGTAAACTTCAAAGAGGTGGTATTTTACTGTGATTGGGTAAGAGTTGAGGATAAAAATGCTTGTAAAGTTGATCCTGACACCAATTTGATTATGGTTGACTTGTCCAAGTTAAAGAGCAACGAACACGTGACCGATGATCCATTTTTCAAAAGGTTAAGCAAGTATTTTACTCGGAGTATATCAACAACGAGTCGTGATCAATCGTCATGCATGCACCAAAGCGTCTAAATAGTAGTGTTGATGACTTGGTTGCACCTACCGATATCAATCCATTTTTTATGATAACCCGAATCTGAAATAATGTTTTTGATTTGTAACAAGTATTCAAATTATTTGTAATGACCAGTGGCTATATTGTTTTATTTCTCTATTATTATTGGACGACAATTTAATGTTAATTAGAATTTTCATCAATTTAACCACAAATATCATTTTAATACTAAGCAGGTATTGGTATAAATTGGTATTGATATAAATTGAAATTGGTAACAATTGATATTGGTATTGGTATAAATTGAAATTGGTATAAATTGATATTGGTATTGTTATAAATTGATATTGGTATTTGTATTGCTATAAATTGATATTGGTATTCATATTGCTATGTATTGTTATTATCGGATTTGACCATTAATTCAAATTTCATATACAACTTTGTACTAATAATAACATTTTTTTTTGCAGAAAATGACTTCATCAGGATACGGTAGGTGAGGCGACGAGGACTCCTCGAATAGTAGGCCCCCCAAATGGGGCAAATTAGAGGTCATCGTCAAGAATAAGACGACATTATTAGCTAGAGCGCTAGAGTTGTTGAAGGCGATTGTCGGTCCAGGGTACACTGATTGGAGGGTCGTACCTATTGACCTCAAGATGAACATATGTGGGGGGAGGGGGGCTACAGGTTGAATATTTAACATTTTTATTTTTATTTATATTTATGTTTATATGTAAATTTATATTTATATTTATAACTGTAATAATTACTTACAAGATGGTTTGTATTTGTTTGACAGGAACAATTCGGCCTACCCGCATATCTCGGCGAGCCCATGTTGGAGCAATTGAGGGATCAATATAAGACATAGAAGAAGAATTTACAGGCACGGTACTTTGAAAAGACCCGGGAGTCCATTCTGAGACTCCGTGATACCGTCCCCCCAAGTAGCCAATCTCATTGGCCCAATGGAAGAAATTTAGCGACAATGCGACCAATGAGTGGCAATTGGCATCTCGCCAATCAGGGAGGGAGACCGGGCAAAAAAGTTAAATATGCACTACTCCAGGCGAACGTCTTACGCTGAGGTGGAGCACAGGATGGTAAGTTTTTAATTTTCTTTAATTTTAGTTATTATAATTTAATGTTAATTTGCATTACTTACTAATTATGTATTATTTTATTTCAGAAGACGGGGAGTGGCCCTAGGGGTAGGCCACATAGGCTCGATGCCTATATGGCAATTCGGATGAAAAAGGGAAGGACAAGGAGGTGAACCCCAGCGTCACCGCCACCATTGTAAGTTGTAAATGTATAATTTTTTCAATTATGTTATAATTTTTTTATTTACTTAATTGACTAATCGTGTACTTTGTGTTTTTTCGGGCTAAGCTTAAGGAAATGCATGGGTCGTAATTTGATGTCAACAAAGCATCTTTGGCTACGGACGCACTCAGCCAAGTGCTCGGCTAGGATCTCAAGGGGAGGACTAGGGGTTGAGCTCGCTGGTGGGGAAGTCCGAGATCATAGGCATGGAGACAAGCAACAGCTGGTTGGCCCATAAGGTGGACTACCATGACGATAAGCTATCAAGGTTAGAGGTGACAGTCCTAGAAACCTACACCTTCATGAAGCTTCAGTTGGGTAAGGGAAAGGGCAATGGCAAGAGGAAGCAGAAGGTGGATGAGGAGGATGAGGATGAGGACGCCGACATTGATGACATTACTTCATCATCGATACGCACATATTCGGTGCCATATGATGATTTATTTTCCATCGTGACCCCCGTCGAGCGGCCTATGTCAACATTTGGTTGATCGAACGTGCATCTACTTGACATATATTGTGGCCTATCCATAGCGAGGGGTTGAGGGATCCGAACTTCCGCCCTAATATGCTAGTTCCTGGACGTCCCCTCTAAGACATTGAGTCAAGAGTGCGCGTCGCGCATATGGTGGATGGAAAGGAGAACACGCCTGTGTGGTTGCATGAACAATGCGGCGTTCAATATATTGGGGGGGTGAATTCATATGTTGTGTGGCCTTCCTTCCTCCTCCGATCTACTAAAGATTGACATTATTTATATCTCTTTTGATTTTGAAAATTGGATTGTATTTATATCCTTTTGATTTTGGTACAATTTGGTTTGGATATGACGAATATTTGCATTTCTATTTTATTTGGATATGGATTATAAATTCCTTGATTTGGTATATGATTTGCATTTTATTTGGATATATATATTGTTTGAACAGGTAAAATTTTGTTATAATAGGTACAAATATACTGCTGGGCAGTGCAGTGGCCATACTGACCAGCAGTTTTTTTTTAAATTCTGCCCAGAATTGTCACGGTCAAAGATCATGATAATTTTTTTGACTTGTCACGGTTTTTGATCATGACAAAAACATGTCACGGTCAAAGATCGTGACAGGACCATGAGAAGTCTAATGAACTTGTCATGGTCTTTGACCATGATAAAAAAAGTTGTCACCCCCATACTTGTCATGATCATTGACCATGACAAGTTGGACGTGACAGTTTTAATATAGTGTTATTTTAGATGTCACTATCTCTCTCATCTACTTAAGCACACATAGTAGAATAATTCATAAGTATATATATGTATTACTCTCATCATATATATATAATAATACGTCACTCCTAGGCTGAGTTGCGGTGCAGGCATACTCTACTATCAAGTCCCGGTACACCACGTACTAAATAAAAGGACACAGGTTCAAAATCAATCTTGAACCATAAATACAATTCACACAAGTTGTAGGTGAACATAGTTCTAGGCCTTTGGAATACGTATATCTAATGCACCCAAATGACCTATCACACCATTGTTCACAAAAATATTGATCAGCCCTAAGTTCTATTTTCTAAGGTGGGAGTCTAAAATCTCTCAAGATGGCTCATTAGGATAAGACCGCCCACAACTTGAAACCTCCCGTGATAGCAAACAGCGTAGGTATATTCATTACACATAATATCACAATTAACATAATATATGCATGCACTCATCCTATACATACGTAGAGTATATTTCAAGTCTATCCCACAAACTAATAATTCACATTTTATTCCCATTTCCCATTATTCCTAACAACTCTTGTTAACCGAAAGGATATAAATAATTTAATTAATTATTTCAGTAGCTATCCTCAACCCGTACTTACTAGTCCAAAACCCGAAATCATTATAACAAGCCCTAATTATTTTTTAATTCCCAATAATCCTTTTTCTCGATAAAGTTACATTCTGCCCAGAATTATATAATGACGATTTGAGGTTTTTCTGATCCGAGTTCGAACTTAAAACTACAAACTTTTTTAGAACATGATTTTATATAAAAACTCGTGAGCACACTACCAATTTCTGCTTAAAACATTCCTAAAATTATCATACAATTTTCGTCCTTTTTCTAAAACGATTTTACATGCGTTTGACTTTTGGATTCGTATGAGTTCACTTAATTTCTAGTTAGATAGTTGAATCTTCAATTTATTCACATGCTTTTCTCACATTTTAAAATAATCAATAAACTCTATAATCCTAATCATGAGTTTTATAATCCCAAATCATGTTATCTCAAATCAAAACCTTATAAGCCTGGGGTTTTATCCAAAAATCATATAATTTAGCATGTATTTCAGCAAACTCATAATTAAGCAAGTTTAAACAACTTGCCTCGTAGGACGATTCTGAATTTTATTTGGAGAAAATGATGTAATTTCCTCCTCCTTGTTCTTCCTAAATTCTGACGGTGTATGGTGGTGGTACAAGGTGGCTCAAGGTGTTGCTCCTCCTCTAAGACCTTTTACCTTCTTGAGAAACTCTTCACTTTCCCATAAAAACTCTCACACTTTCTCTCCTTTGGTTTCCTTTCACTTTGATTTTTCAATTCCCCATTTGATTAGCCAAAGAGTTGGTTTTAAAGTATCTCATCTCGTATCTCTACATAGGTTGGAAATCCAAAGGTCAAAAATTAACTTTTCACTTGTCGGGTCCAAGACCCTATACATATGCCCGAATATAGTTTTCTAACTATTTCGACCCTTCCGGACACTTTGACACACTCGAAATCACCATTTGAATTTTCTAAAATGCACTTATATTTTATTTTCCAAAATTAAGTTCCGACACGACTGACACGCGCATCCTGACTAAATTTACCGTTAACTGTCGTCTTTCTCACTCACGGCAATCGTAATACTTTCTTATGAATTTATTACTCATTTTTTTTTACAATAAGAGGGACATGTAACAACCCGCCTAATTAAATATCGGGTGATCAGTCCTTCATTTAATTAAATCAGAATATCTAGTTGGTTCATTCTCAGCATCACTGTCGAAAATTTAACACAGAAGATTACATCTCTATATCAAAAATGCCACACAGTAGATTACATCACAATTTATATATATAATATCACACTAATTATATATATACTAATACGGCACCTCCTGAGTCACAGTTGTGGTGCATGCATACTCTGCTATCATGTCCTGATACATAATGTCACTGTATAGAGGACTATTGATTCGTATTCTCTCACGAATCATATAACATAACACAAACACATTAGAGGCGAGCATACTCCCCAATCAAATGGGTCACACACATACCTACGCTCCCATTCGACCGTCGAAACTATCATATACACCGATAGCATGTGTCCAAAGTCCTATGCTCAGGGTACGATTCTAAAATCCCTCCCAATTGGGAGCACAAGGATAAGACCGTCCACAATGCAAAACCTCCACCCCGATAGCAAGCAGCGTAGGTATGTCATACATACAAATAATAATATAGGTATTCATCACACCTATATAAATATAACATCAATAAGGTATTCACACAAACATATGATAATGACATGAAATCATCTCACCTGTATACATAATAATAATAATAATAATAATAATAATAATAATAATAGTAATAATAATAATAATAATAATAATAATAATAATAATAATAATAATAATAATAATAATAATAATAATAATAATAATAATAATAATAATAATAATAATAGGTATTCATCATACTTATATATAACCATAGGGCATATGCACAACCCATATAATAAATCCCATACGTATTATAATTATATCCCCAATATCCTACATATTTTTTGATTATGACTTTAATCCTCAAAGTATATATTTCCAAACTTATCTAACCGCACGATGGTGATTATTTAATCCTCGAATAAATTCAGTAGGTAAACATCACGTCCTACCAATCCATGTCATCACAACTCGCGAATTTCTACGAATTAAATTCACTTTAATTAGGTTTAATTCTCGATAACCCTTAATTCACTCTTAACCATTTATTCCACCTCTTAAGGTTAAGCCCAATTATACCTAAGGTTATACCAGTAATTTATGACTCTCTTACTACTGGTCCTAACCTTAAATTAACATTTATCCAATTTAAACCCCAAATAATATAATTCTCCAAAATAACTTGTTTAATTACTCACTCATTAATTTCCCCTCATTCACAATCCCAAAATAATATTTTTCGGGTCTTAAGTATATCCTACTGCCCTTCCCTAAGTCCCATTAAGTTAATTTAATCATCATCAAATATTCCTCCAAGTTTGGGATTTAATCAATAATTAAAAAGAAAAATATTTCACATTTCCAGGGGGAGTCGATCGATCGATCAGTCGATCGATCGACAGTCTTGAGTCGATCGATCGATGGACCAGTTATTTGCCCAGATTTTCTCTATAAAATTCCTACAAGTTTCATACTTTTTAATCATCAAAATCCTTATCAAATAATCCAAAACTCTCCACAATTCATCCCATATGATATACCAAGATATATAATTGATCTCTAATAATCAAACAACCTAAAATCATCAATAAGTTTGGATTCAAACATATTATTTCTCATAATTTCTAGAAAATTCGTATTTTATTATTTCTCCAAGAACATCATATAAACTAAGATTTTCTTCACTAATAATTCCCAAAATTCGTGGTTTAAATTCTATACTCAAAATAAAATTAATCCTACATCATTCTCCTTTCAAGGATTCAATTAACATCACCATAATTTGTCTTTGATTATGCATATTTTCAGAATTTTCTAAACAACCTAACATGGACAATATACATGCTAAATTTGCAATAATTAATCACTTTCCTTTAGATTGTAGGTCTGATCCATTGGGAATGATACTCTACTAGTGGTCCTTTCTTTTTTCGGCCAACTTTTGGCAGTGGTGGTGGTGGCTCTTGGTGGTTCAAGGTGGTTATCCTTTGGTTTCCTAGAAAAGTCTCTTCTTCTCCAATAGAAAGTCTCTCAATCTCCCCTAAACCTTTTTCTCTTATTTTTGGTGAATGAACCTAAGCTCTCTAATCCTTTTACTTATAAAATAAACTCAGATTTCTGAAGTTACTATTCACCTCCCTTGTAAAATGATCGAAATACCCCTTTGGGTGTCCTTTCGGTTCCAAAGTACCCCGAGACCCAAATCAAACACCCAAGTAGACTTTTTCGACTATTTGAACCCTTTTGGACACTTTGGCACAGTCAAAACGACCATTCGTATGACATAAAAATAATTAACTTTATTTCATTAAATTAAATCCCGACATGACTCAAATGCGCGTCCCGACTTAATTACCATAATTATCATACACATAATTCGTGACAAGTTTATAAAGTCATAATCAATTGTAAATTCATCATCATATATATTACTAGTAACTAAGTAATATTCAGCATAAATCACATAATACTTTATTCTCGAGAAATATTTAAATCCGGATTAATTTCCAATTCTTACATAATTAATTCTAATTTATTCCATTTTAAAAGTCATTAAAAATAGGGGGTATTACAGGATAGTACCCTCACAAGTATTAATAGAAATCATAGAGAAAAATCCTCTCTAGTGGCACTTACAAGCTTTGGGGAAAAGTAGTAAATTTGGGGCTTTATAAATAGCCCCATTACAAAAAGATATCCTAACAACATATGTCTATATTAATTTGGAGACAAAGTCCCCAAAAAAAAAAGACTAATATAGCTATAGTTTACGGAATAGTCAGTCTCCACAGACTAATATTACTCCTTCACTAAGTAATATTTAATATAAATAAATATTAACCCTTGTCTCGCTAATTAATATTTATTTTAATCAGGATTAATTTCCCAATTTAATTTAATTAATCCCAATATAAAAATCATTAAAATTACGTGGTGTTACATACTTTCCCCCTAAAAAAAGAATTGAGTCCCGAAATTCGGAAAAAAAATCTTGGTATAAGTAACCTCATCCTCGCTCTCCCAAGTAGACTTTTCGGCATTATGATGCCATATATTACCACCTCAGATCCTTGCATACAACTTCATCTGAACGTACTCAAAATTTAATCATAATAATATTTTGGTATTTCCACTATACCTAGACCAATGTTACCATTTCGACTTAAGGTCTACTCACTACAACCCACGATTTAGCGACAAATTCATTCAAGCCCTTACATACTGATATATTTCCTTATACTTAATGTCTCAATTATATAATGACATGAAAAACTATCTCAAATTCGATAACAATGTCTCAAAAGATGAGCCTATACTCTACTGTCTCTATCATCTCTATGTTGGGAAAGGCCTCACTTCTATAGGTACCAATTTCCCTTATTGCCATACCAAGCTATCTCTCCTTGAGGGATACACCCTTAGCAATCCCTAACTACTCATATCAGGCCTCAAAATTTTGGTTTACATCAACGTACTCTCATTATATTTCTGGACTAAATGAAAACAATGTGGGTTAACTCAATCCTTTTTGGCGGATCATGAATCACTTTGGGTCCGAGAAACTTGTTAATTCCCCATTTTCAACTATCCAAGGGTGGGTGAATTTTCTTCTCTCCCTATTAAACCTCACAAGTCACTTCACAATTAATATTTTGCTACATGTCATCACATGAAGCTCCACCAGTTGTAGTTAATATTTATAATTACTCTAAAAATCCAAGACATGCATTCTCGCATTCTGGCATATTCTATGTCACCCCTCCCGACTATCCATCGGTCTGCGGTTAAAACACCTAGCTCAGAGCTCAACTTCGCCCCCATTGCCTCCTGATATTCCCTATTAAAGGTGGGACTCAAAGGTCTCATCCTGATTTACAACAGTATTGGACGACACCTTGTGCCTGTTCATTTTTTTAATAACCTGTTGGGCACACTACCCGATAATATAATACACTCCAAAATATTAATGATTATTTTTTTCGTGGACAATTCACGTCACAACCCAAATAAAATCCTGTCTACTCCGCGATTTTGATAATCCAATAATGAACTTTATCAATCTTCTTATCCATTGCATCCCTGGAATTATCAATTTATCATAACACTCGGGTTAGTAGTATCAGACCAACCATTTACTTTTACGAGTGGTGCACTTGGAGACAACTTCACTATGTCTCACTCAACCCAAAATCAACACACTCACATCTCATGCCACCTGGAACATATTACTCCCCTTTTTCTGCTATATACAAAATCATGTTCCGTGTATTTGCTCCAAGGGTGCGCACTTTTTAGGACCTTTTCCATTTATTAGAATTTTACCAACCTATATGTGCGCAAACCACTCTACGCATTCTACTGGGTGAGAATTCATTTGTTCCCAATGTATTTCGACTCACCTTTCAACTCACCTCGGTTGTGGGACTTTCCTCGTGACATACACATAGTCAAACTATCTCCTTTCCTAGAACGAAGTTCAACCTGTCCTACATTTCCACTTGTTGTTCTGACTGTCCCTCAGACACATTTACAACATCTTTCTAAGCCTTCTTATAAAAAATGATACCGAAAGTGAAATTAACCAGGGAGACCATATACTCTATATCCCGTGCATAACTTCACAATCATTTCTAACGTTCCACACATAACATACTTATCTTAAGTCTGACCTCGCATTCTCAGTGTGGATATACCGTATAGCAAACCTCAGTTACCCTACTAAAATGATTTAATTCCCCTCGAGACTGCCCTACCCATCTACTACTGGTGCAAAAAGTGATTCCCGGTGCTCTTCACACAACACTACTCGATTCTACAAGTCTTACATCATAGAATAGCTCTCAGAACATGCTTTCACCCACATACACGTGTAATAACAAAAGTGGTAACTCATACCTTAGTGACCAACACATCTCTCAACTCCAGACATTAACTGGGATTCATGCGTGGGACGTCTCACAAGCTAAATCTAAATAAGGACCCCACTGATACACTACTACCTAGCATTGTCGGTCATTAAGATCCGTAGGTCCTCTACACATGATCAGAACATCCAAAATCCTATCCCCGGATATACAAGTATAATCGTTCACTCTCACATCATTAAAGGAGTTATACAACACGACGCTTTCACCATCACTAGTTTTCCCATGTCAGGTCGATAATGAGATAAATTTCTCCGCTCAACAACTAACTTAATATTTTTGAATCAGATCCATACAGTCCCTACACACTGGGATCAAATATAAGAGACAACTATGACCTCTGAAGTCTCCTCCACGATATAGTATAAACGCGAGATCAACCTTCTTCCAGGTGACACATCGCTATGCAACATACCCTTCCCTAATATAGCGAACACAATAGCCTTGCTGTAACAGCCCACCATCACTCAACCCATCGCTAACCAAACTATACCCGCGATAACATTATGCTCGAATATCATCTATCGAAACGAGTTAACCCACTAAAATATTAACTTTCAGTGTCCCCACCCGCTCCCCTACAGATGGAACAAAAAGAGCCCCACAATGCAATGGTAAATATATATATACATAATAGTAACATTAACGATCCACCCACTAACCCGTCTCATGCGCAAATTTAGTGCTAACGAAATACTGTGTCTCGCTCGTGTCACAAAAAAATTTACACCATTTACCTTATAGGATAAAATCACACCTTTAATTGCTAATAGCACTGGCGGTCCATATTCTTCCTGGACATAACACTCTCGTCCAAACCGATCCAAAAACTGTTACAACTATTTCCCCTGTTGGGCATCCCGCTTTTGTCCCCAAACTCGTTGCGGATAAGGTCGATATATGTGGCCCTACACTCCATACATAGGACACCTCTTGGTGTTATTCCCCTATCTTTGGCCCTATTGGTCATATTAGGATTTTTCTTCTCTCAAACCTGGTATTCTTGGCCCCGATTGCTACTCATGTTATTCCTTTGGCTTGCTTGCCCTGTGGAACATACTGTTGTCCCTGGAGTCCCTAATTGAATCCATCGTCACTCGGTAGGAATTTCATTGATCTACATACTTTAAATGGATCCCCTATTAGGCATACCTCCGTGGTACATTACTATCTCCAATTAACTTTAGTTTTTCCCTTATGATTATGCTTTCCAACCCTCTTGGCTCCCTTCTTATGGAAGCGTTAATATAAACATTGTAAAAGTACGTCATTGACGTCATATGCTTAAGTCGTCCATGACTAATTTCCTATAAATACTGGTGACTCCTACTCATGGGTCCATCATCACCTTTAATAACCTTCCTCTGCATTAACTACCTCCCCGAGTACGGAGTTCACTTAAGTAAATAAATTCTTCATCAAAATCGACCCCTGTTCACCCTCCTATAATAAGTCCAGAAACTTTCTTCCGCATCTCTATTTGAATAGTAGATGAAATAACTTACGATTAAATTGATTGTTCGATTAATTTCTATCTACCTCCCCAAGTGACCATCTCCTACCACGACAATATTGCTCCCATGAGCAAAGATTTTAAACAAAAATTTGAATTTGGGGTGCCACTTCACTCCACCATACGCCATCGCCTTTGGATTGTCTCCTTTCATCGGCCCATCACACTTCCTCTCTTACCCGAATCTTTGCAGATGGCTCTTCGAAAGAGTCCCTCTGATTCTCTCATACTGACTATGCTGGTTGAGTCTGAATTTGCACCACCACTATCTATGAAAGTGTTTGGGGAGACTACTACTCCCAAATAATTATCCTATTGTCATCTTCCTAAATCATAATCATGTTGACTTCTATCGCGATCACTGTTCCCAAAATACTCTATGGCTTCTTCTGAGCCTCTCCTCCTGCAGTTCTTCTAACGGCCCTCACTGATCGTCCTATATTATTTGGTGTACGAAGACCAACCGGACTCGTATATGGATCACATCAACTATAGTTAGTAGCAGGAGGACGCAAACGTGTATAAGAAGAGGAATGCAACAATCCTACCATAGGGCACTATATCAAAGAACGCTACACAGAAACATAACAAAAAGCCGCACAGATCCTAAGGACACTAAAACCTGATGTTCTTATACCATCTGTAACACCCCGCCTAATTAAATACTGTGTGATCAGTCCTTTATTAAATTAAAACTGGTATCTCATTTGGTTCATTTCTTAGCATCATTATCGAAAACTTTTTAATATTTAGTAACCACCTAGTATTCAAAAAGCTGATGTTAATTTTTTTTTTTCATCTTTTTAAATTAACATGCAACAAAATAAATAAATAATTATTTAAACAATCACCATTCAATAACCAAACTCATAGAGAATAAAGTGAAAGAATGAATAATTGTGATTGGAATAAACACTTCCAACCTGAATCCCAAATACAGTAATCCGAAATATAATTCTAGTCCAATCCACGGGAAAATAAAGATGTAAATCCACTATCTCTGAATAATATCTGAATAAGAATGGGCAACATGACCGACTGAAATAAGTGACTCCTAAAAAGGAAATGATAAGTGTGGAGGCGTCTACTACTGAGATCCTGTAACTTTCACAGCAGATGCATCACGTCAAATGATAGGAACTCCTAGGTCGGGCCTCCTTGTGGATGGGCACCTAAAATGTTTTTACAAAAATATAAGTTTGGAGAAAACAGGTCAGAGCCTAAGAAAACATTTGAAAATTTTAGCAGGTGTTTAAAATGAAAAATTAGCAGATACCAAATACATGTTATGTTTACGTGCCCTCACTTGAGATCCTCACCTATCAAATAATGTGCACACTTAACGAATCTTTCTAACCCTTCATATTTATACTACCCTGCCTAACTAGTCCGAACCATATCTATCTCTACACAAACTAACTCATTGTGCCACCCGCATTGCCCATATCATATATTATCACATAACCCATATCATATCGCCAATTATAACTTTCTCATTAGAGATTAAGTTTCGATATACTTAGGTTATTTTAGTTGTCACTATCTCTCTCATGTACTTAATCACACACAGTAGAATTCATAAGTATATTTATGTATTACTCTCATCACACACACACATATATATATATATATATATATATATATATATATATATACGGCACCCCAAGACTGAGCTGCGATGCATGCATACTCTACTATCAAGTCCCGGTACATCACGTACTAAATAAAAGGACTACAAGTTCTCTCTTGAACCATAAATACGATTCACACAAGTTGGAGGTGAACATAGTTCTAGGCCTTTGGAATACGTATATACTTAATGCACCCAAATGACCGGTCACACCATTGTTCACACAAATATTGACCAGCCCTAAGTTCTATGTTCTAAGGTACGAGTCTAAAATCTCCCAGAATGGCTCATCAGGATAAGACCGCCCATGACGCAAAACCTCCCATGATAGCAAGTGTGGGTACCCGAATTTTCCATCATGGGCCTGGACGAGTAGCCTAATAAAAATGGCCCAAAGTTCGAACCCCTCACACCTTAACTAAAATCAGTTATGACTTAGTCTTCTCCGAGAATTTCGTATAGAGATATTCCAGGAGAGAAAGATGGACGTGGGGGAGTCCAACACCCCCACTCCCCGAAGATAAACTGTATATAATAAACCCTAAGCCTGGGGCAAGAGGCACACACTGTATTCTCTGTAAAATGCTCCCCGAAGTACATAGAAATAATACTGACTGCACCACCGTGGACGTAGGCATTCTTATTGAACCACGTACATACTGTGTTATGTGATTGGAATTTTATCTTCTTTATTTTCCTTGGTGATTGCGCTTTTCTTATTTATTTGTGTTGAAAATAATTGTCACCACAATTGGCACCATATGTGGGAACATTTGTCTTCCCTGAGAAAGCCCACACCAACAAAGAAGTTTAAAATGTCTGGTCACAGCAGTAATGCCCCTCAGGCAGGAGATATCCAAGAACAACCTTCTCCTCGCAGGATCAAATCTGAAGTTCGGCATTCAGATCAGAGGGCTCGCCCAGAGAGGCCAGCCTCAGAGGAGATCCAAGGACCAACAAAGTCCACACAAATCTCCAGATTGATTGATTCCTATGAGGCAAGGCTCCAAGGGCAAAGGGAGTCCACTCACAAGAAAGAGGCTGAGAATGCTCGCCTCAAAAGGAAATTAGAAAGGATGGATAAAGAGCTCCATCGTAGCACTAGGCGATGCCCATACCGCACTCCTAGACCTCAGGCGAGCAAGTCTCGCAGCTGAGGAAGGAACCCTAGGCGTGGATCCCAAAAGAGTGAGAAGCACGAGTCAAGAGACGACTCTCTCCAGCACCAGCGACCGGCTCGCCGTTATAGGAGCCCATCTCACATCAATGAGAACATACGAAATTTGGTCCGAAGGGAGATATACCAACATTCAGCACATCGGTGCGCAAGATCGACCAGGGAGCTTGCTAGACGAGATCTCAAGACCCAGATGAAATCCCCTTTCTCATGGTAGATAGAAGAATAGGAAGCCCCCAAGAAATTTGCTATTTTGAGATTCAAGATTTATGACAGAAAAACTGACCCCATTGATCACGTTAGGCAGTATAGGCAAGCCATGACTCTCTAGAACCACCGAGATGCACTGATGTGTCGAATTTTTCCCTCGAGCCTGCATGACGTGGCACAAAAATGGTTCGAGAGGCTCCCTCATAGGTTTATCAGGAGCTTTGAGTCCCTGGTCGAGCTCTTTATGGCCCGCTTCATTACTAGTAGCTCCTATCCCAAATGGATGGATGCTTTACTAATAATAAAAAAGACGCCTCAAGAGAGCCTCCAAGACTACACGAAGAGGAACTGGGAGTTGTTCAATAAGGTTGAGGATTGCTCGGAGCAGGTAGCAGTGGCCTCTTTTAAAATTGGGCTACCCAGATCTTGCCTTCTGCACCAATCCCTGACAAAGAAAGAGGCCACGACCATTGATGACCTGATGGCTCGTACATCGAGAAGTACGCCAAAGTGGGGGATGTGACCCGCCTCAGCATAGGGGAAAACGGTCGAACTAAGCTCGCTGCCAAAGGCAACGACAAAGATGAGAACCATAAGAAAGGAGGTAAGAATGGGGGCAAGAATGGCTCCAAGAACGGAGGCAAGAATGATGTTTTAAAAGCATTTCAGGCAGTCAATATTGTCTTCAAAGAACCAATTTATAAGATTCTAACGAAGATTAAAGACGAGCCATTTATTGAGTGGCCCAGAAAGATGGGAGGAGATCCCTCAAAGAGAAATAACACGCTGAGATGCGCTTTTCATAAAGAGGGAGGACATAAGACTGAGCACTGCAAAGCTCTTAAGTCTCACCTCAAAGAACTGGTCCAGTCTGGGCACGTGAACGAGTTTGTGGAGAAGAAGGCAGAGAAAGTTGCTACCAATAGAGAAACTAGACCTGACAACGTACTCGAAGACGATGCTGGCCATGAATTTGCGGTAATTCATGGGGCATCTGATATGAAGTAGATTAGGGGAATTCATCTTAAATAGAGGTAAAAAAGATTACAACAGTAATGCAAGCTTTTCAGATCGATCCAGCAAAGACACAATCAAGAAATCATCGCTGAGCAGATGACATCGACTATAGCAAACATATCATGTTCACAAATGAAGATATAGTGGGAGTGAGAACCCCACATCATGATGCCTTAATCATTACGCTTAGGATAGCCAACTACGACGTTGATAAGTTGCTCATTGACCAAGGAAGATCATTCGAGGTAATGTATCTCAACCTATTCAGAAAATTAAAGTTGAGCATCGTCGACCTGAAGGAAGCCGATGTTCCTCTAGTTGGCTTCGTTGGAAAAGTGACTATTCCATTGGGAAAGATCGTGTTGCCTGTAAGGGCAGGAAGTGTCTCTAAGATGATTGAGTTTCTGGTAGTCGACATCGATTCTCCATACCAAGCTATCCTCGGCGGAGGATGGCTACATGCAATGAAGGCATTCCCCTCGACCTACCATCAGAAACTCAAATATGTGACCGAGCGAGGAGTAATGGAGATCCAGGGTGATCAAGCGATGGCAAGAAGGTACTTCATAGAGACCATCCTCCCAAGACCAGAGAATAAGTCCGAAAAGCCCAAAGAGAAGGTCGAGGAACAAGAAGGTCTGATACCTTCGAAATAGCAGTTAAAGTACGGAAGACCCGGATTGGAAGAGACCAGGCTCCTCCCCTCTGAGCAGGTCATCGAAAACCTAGAGGAAGTTACAGCTAGTGGTAGCGAGAAGGACAGGATATTCTTGATTGGAGCTTCTCTCACAGATCAAGAAAAGAAGGAATTGACTATTCTGTTAAGAAGCAATGTAGACATTTTTGCGTGGGAACTATACGAGCTGCCTGGAATTGATTCCAGTGTGGTTTGTCATCGGTTGCATTTCGACCCCACTTTCAAACCTATCATGCAGAAGGCATGGTGAACTACGCCCAGGAAGGCAAAATCCGTAGAAAAAGAAGTTGAAAAATTATTTGATGCAGGATCCATACGGGAGGTTTAATTCCCTAAATGGTTATCCAACACAGTAGTAGTTCCAAAGAGTAACGGGAAAGGGAGAGTCTGCATTGACTTCACTGACCTTAACAGGGCATGCCCTAAGGACAGTTTCCCTCTCCTAAAAATCGACCAATTGGTGGATGCCACAGCAGTTCATGAAAGAATGAGTTTTCTGGATGCATATTTGGGGTATCATCAGATCCCTCTATATGCACCAGACCAGGACAAGACAACATTCATCACCACCGTCGGGTTATACTGTTACAAAGTCATGCCCTTTGGGCTCAAAAATGCGGGGGCAACCTACCAGTGGATGGTCACCAAGATGTTTAAAGACCAAATGGGAGACACCATGGAAGTCTATATCGACGATATGCTCGTCAAGAGTAGGAACAAAGAAGACCACCTCTCAGACCTATCAAGAACCTTCGAAATCCTCAGGAAATACCGAATGAAGCTCAAAGCGAGCAAATGTTCTTTCGATGTCCAGTCAAGAAAGTTTCTTAGGTACTTGGTCAGTAAGAGAGGCATCGAGGATAATCCAGACCAGATCAATGCAATCAATAGGGTGCAGCCCCCTCGCACAATACGGGACATGCAGAAGCTCACCGGCATGCTCACTGCCTTGAACCGTTTCATCTCAAAGTCCTCTGAGAAGTGCAAACCATTCTTCCAGCTCTTGAAGGGAAATAAGACAGTAGAATGGAATCAAGATTGCTCGCAAGCATTAGACGAGCTCAAAGCTTACCTTAACTCACCACCCCTTCTAGTCATACCTCAAGAAAGAGATCCCTTGTACTTATATCTCGCTATTTTCATCCACGCTGTCAGTTCTGCACTGATGTGTGAGAAAGCAGGAATCCAGCACCCCATTTATTACGCAAGCAAGACGTTATTAGACGCCGAGTAGTGGTACCTACCACTAGAGAAGATCTCCTTTGCACTCATAGTAGCTTCGAGAAAGTTTAAGCACTACTTTGAAGCTCACACTATCATCGTCCTTACATCACACCCCCTTAAAGCAGTCTTACGAAAAGCGGATTTATCGGGAAGACTGATTAAATGGTCGGTCGAGCTTGAATGATTTGACATCCAATTTCAACTAAGAAATGAAATCAAAGGAAAAGTCCTTACTGATTTCATTGCCAAGTTCACAGGAGAGCAGCCTTTCGACCAACTCCAACCCATAAAGCAAAGAGAGAATTAAGCAAAGTTTGGAGATTATTTATTGATGGAGCCTCTAACTCAAAGGGGGCAGGAGTAGGCATTGTGCTTGTTACTCCAGAAGATACCTTCCTCGAACAGGGAATCAGGCTTGGATTTGAAGCCTCCAACAATGAGGCAGAGTATGAGGTTTTGATAGCCAGCCTCCAAAAGGCACATAAGTTGGGAGCGAAGCAGTTACAGGTGTTTGGTGGCTCACAATTGGTCTCCAATCAGATAAGTGGGGACTTCAATGCCAAAGATAAAACATTGGCAGTCTACCTCTCCTTAACAAAGAAGCTAATGTCCAACAGTTTCCCAGAGGTCAGAACAGCCATGTCGACGCCTTGGAAGTCCTGAGTTCGGCAATTAATTCCGACTTAAAAAGAATGATCCCCATCAACTTCCTCACCCATCCGAGCATCAACCAGAGCAATGAGCTGCCAAGCGTGGAGCATGTACTCCAAATTGAATCATCACCCAGTTGGATGGACCCCTTAAAGGATTATTGAAACATGGCGCACTTTCAAACAATAGGAAGACCGCTCACCAGATAAGAGTCAAAGCTGCTCGTTTTCACTTATCTCCTGAGGGCAAGCTGTATAAGAGATTATTCTCTGGCCTTTACCTTCAATGTGTTCACCCGAAGGATGTCGAGAAAATTCTACACGAGATCCATGAAGGAATCTGTGGAAGCCATATTGGAGGAAGATCACTAGCTTTTCAAGCTATGAAGGAAGGCTACTGGTGGCCATATATGCAAAAAGATTCGGCAGTATACGCTCGTAAATGCGAAAAATGTCAACTACATGCTCCTATGGTTCACCAACCTTCCAGCGACCTAAGATCACTCACCAGCCCCTGGCCTTTCGCCCAATGGGGAATGGACATCGTAGGCCCACTTCCCACCGCCGCTGGTAATCGCAGGTATCTGTTGGTCGCAATGGATTACTTCACCAAATGGATCGAGGCAGAGCCACTAACAAATATTCGAGATGCAGATATGATGAGATTTATATGGAAAAACATAATTACCCGTTTGGGAATTCCCAGAACCATCATCACTGACAACGGAACGCAGTTCGAGAGTGGCCCTTTCCAGAACTTCTGCAATGAACACGGAATTAGGCACTATTTTATCTCGGTGGCGTACCCCTATAGCAACGATCAAGCCAAGGCTTCCAACAAAATAGTGATCGATGGGCTGAAGAAACGACTAGAGTGAGCCAAAGGTGCATGGGTGAGTGAGTTGTCTCATATTTTGTGGGCTTACCGCACTACCCCACGACGAGCAACTGGGGAAACCCCATTCTCACTAATGTACGGAATGGAAGCAATCATCCCCTTGGAATCTAGTCTACGAACGATGAGAACCACCCTTGTCGACCAAGGCCAGAACGATGCAGCATTACTCGCTGAACTTGATCTAGCTGACGAACGCAGAGACCTAGCCCTAGTAAGGCTAGCAAGCTATCAACAACAGCACGCAAAATAATATAACAAGAAGGTCAATCTGAGGGAATTCCAGGTTGGGGACTACGTCCTAAGGAAAGTCATTGGCACCACAGTAAAACCTTCAGACGGCAAGCTAGGGCCGAACTGGGAAAGACCATTCAAGATAACAAGAGACGATCTACAAGGCACCTATCACTTAGAAATGCTGGAGGGCAGAGAGATACCTCGAGCATGGAACACAGCCAACCTAAAGAAATTATATTTCTAGATTTTTCTTTTCTTTTTATTGGCCCTCTTATCAAATATTTGGAATTGGCAACTCATTTTTTATTTATTTACTTGTGAATTAATGAAAGATGTTTGGCAGTTGCATTCTAATAAGTGTTGAGAACTTTATAACTTGCACAACCTTTCCAAATAAAAAGCACCTTACTCAAATCATAAAAGCAGGGTATCACCCTCCTCGGGTATTCGTTATGAAACACGAACAACCTCCTAGCATTGCTCCGGCAATATATGAAGCCCTACAGAGGATCCTTAGGCAGTTAGACCAAAAATGAATCGATCACCAGACTATGTTTAGATCAACAAACCTGCTCGGATAGAACATCCAGCGCCAGATGTGTCCTCGCCATTGCCACATTTAGGCCTAAGGAAGTGTGATGACATAACCTAAAAGGTAAAGTGAGGAAGACGGTATCTCATAAGCATACTGGACTAGGAGGACACTAACTCAACATTGCAGCCCTACCAATCTAGTCGACCATCAAGTGCCCAAGATAATTAAGTAAGAGATAAATGATGAACACATGTTTAGTCGGAGAGATAGCCCAAAACATAGATATTATATTACTTCATCACATTTACAACAAAGATGTACAACCCATGTTTAGTCGGCGAGATCGCCCAAAACATCAAGATTACATTACTTCATTACATATATACAGAAAGTTATAGCTGTTAAAATTATTGCATTCAATTTTCCTTTACCATGATTTGGGATTCTAGGATTATTCCTAAAGTGTCCATTTTAATGTGGAGGATTCTTCATGATGCTCTTCCTCTTGATGCCAATCTAAAAAATATTCATATCCCTATGGTGTTAAAATGAAGATGTTGTAAGTTATCTCAAGAAGAAAATATTGATCATCTATTTCTCCATAGTGACATTGCTAAGGATGTGTGGAATCACTTTAAGAATTTAATGGGATTTAGAGCATATTTTGGATCTCTTCGGGCAAAAATTTTATCTTGGTGGCTTTCTAGTCGTGGTAATAATATTCGTGCTATTCTTTGCAAGATTCTTCCTTCCTACATATGCTAGCGGATTTAGTGCTCCAGAAATCATGCTAATTTTGATAATGTTCAAATGAAGACATGCTCGATCATCCAAGAGATTCATAGTGACATTGTTATAGCTTTTAAAATTAGGCCTTATAAAGGATTTTCGTCTAGATTCATTCAGTCTTTTAATAATGACTTTGGCATCTCGATATTGTAAGCCACCGGAGAGAGGCTTTTTCTTTCCATCTATTTTATGTAGCTGAATTTTCCTATAAAAAAAATAGCTGTTAAAGTCCTAACGAGGTTGAGGCCTCTGAACAAGATAATCAGCCACTTGTGCTCTTCGATCATCGTCCGGATGAGGAGCCAGTTCCTGCTCGACCTCACTGACGATTGGCTCTAATAGCTGCCTAGGGATAGCATCGATAGGGATCCATTGGTCGTCCCTCCTGAAAGGGTTAGGCCATAAAATTGAAGGAGAGATCTCGTGACGGTACCAGAGTACTTAGTTCCTTGGAACTTGCAGCTCCCTGAGGGCACTCAACCATCCCCTGATAAATACGAGCTCTTCAAACTCTGTCAGCCTCGTCGGAGAATCTACCCAACCTTGGTCGTAACCATCAACCCATACTCACCGAGGTCCTTTCTTAAGCAGATGCCTCATCCGTGTGATATCCCTTTGGAGCCCTGCAGCAATTATGTACGCTCGGCGGACATCTTTACGGAGCTCGTCCATTTCCCCAGCTAGGCTTCTTACGTTTATACCAGCTCGCGGAATAGTCGATGGGGTAGAACCTCACAGCACCGGATGCGCATCGCTTGGTCCTATGCCAAGTCATGATGAGGAGGAACCCCTTAAAACGTAAGGCGCGGTGCTCGGCGCATGCTCCCTGAGGCGCAACACTTCCCTCCTCAAGGACTCATTTTCTTGTTACAGAACTTCTCTGGCTTGGTTAATCTCAGTAGCATCGAGAAGTATTGCTCTCCGAGTGTTCACTTCCTCTTGAACAGAAGATTCAACTTCTTCCATTTCCTGAAGTCTGTCTTTCAGTTTATCAACGATCTTCGTCTGATCTATGAAACTCTTATTCCTCGATCGTAGCGATTTGTAAATTCTTACAAAGGTCTGGCGAACTTGAGGACTCACATCAGGACTAAGAATTCTTCCTAGTTGAGAAGTGGCTGGTATATATTCATCTACATCAATGGACTACGGGACATAAAAGAGCAGTAAAGGATAAAATAAATGAGTACACTGAGGGAAAAAGTCTTTTCATTTCATTCATACATAAAGGATCAAAGTACATTGAGAATCAGAAAGGAACATTACAAACAAGTTAAAAATACAAAATCAATCCTAAGAGCAGTCTAAATAGCAACCTCATCTTGTTTGGAGGAAGCCGGCTGCTTTCCCTTATCAGCAGCAATAGGAGCTTCACCCTTAGAGGGAACAACTACTGTTCCCTAAGTAGGAAGAGCACCAGTAGGAACAGTCTGTGAGGCAGGGGAAACACCGTCAATGATTAGGGCAGGGGCTTCTTCTATAATAGGCCTTGGGCCTGGATCATTCACGTCAAATAAGGGTGATTTAGTATCCACCCCAGTAGCCAGAAGAGCCTTGTTCCAGTCCTGCTTGAAGTTCAGCCAACTGATGTAGCCAATCTGAATATCGGCATCTTCATACGCTACAGCCCAACCATTATTGTAGGCACTCTCCTTCAGAACAGCTGCCTCAGACTCCTTATCCTTCAGCTTCTCCACCAGCACTTTATTCTCCTTCGCTACTGCCAGCTTACTCGAGCAAACTAAATCATAGGCCTGCTACTAGGCCTGTAAACGGGTCGGATTCGGACCGGATCAGGCCAATCCAAATCCGAATCCGTTTATGTTAAACGGATTCGGATCCGATCCGATTATCCGATTATCCAAATCCGAATCCGATTATCCGAATCCGTTAAGAATCCGTTAATCCGATCCGTTTATCCGATCCGATTATAATATTATAAATAACTATTATAAATTTCAAAATACAATATATATTATAAATAACTATTATAATATATATTTCAAAAAATATATTTAAATAACTATTATAATATAAATTACTATTATAAATAAATGCAATATATATTAATATAGGACTATTATAAATAACTATTAAAATATATATTTAAAATATTAATAAATTTCTAAATACAATATATATATTAATTAAAAATATTATATATATAGATATATATTAAACGGATCGGATTATTAACGGATCGGATCATATAAATCCAAATCCGCTCCATTTAATAAACGGGTAATCGGGTAATCGGATTTCAAGGGGTGATCCAAATCCGTGTAAACGGATCGGATTCGGATTCGGATAAAATTCGATCCGTTGACAGGCCTACCTGCTGCAGCTCGTTCAGACCTTTGACCGCTGCCTCCCTCGTACGATTGGCTTCAATAAGAGTAAGATCAAAGGACATATGAGCAGTATCAGTAGCCTTCAAGCTCACCTCGAGCTTAATACTCTTCCCCTTCAGAGCAGTGTTCTATTTATCCAACTCAGCATTCTTATTCACCAGCTCATCGCGAGAGCGATAGAGCACGACGAAGTCAGTCGCAAACTGTAAACAAAAAGAAGGCATTAAAAGAGAGCAACGAAACAAATATTTACAAGTGTTTATAAAAATAAACAGACTTACCAAGGCTAGCCTCTGACTCACTTACAAGACTAACTGGTCAGTTCCCATTGCCCTTTGGCGATCAGTAGGAAGGACTGCTCTCTCGAGCAGCGCAGGAGCCAATTGAGGAGAAATGACAATCGAGGCCCCCTCTGGCAACGCAAACACGGGTACTAGAGCTTTCCCAGCCTTTTTCATCGCTTCCACTCCTCTTCTCTCTTCCTCTCTCTCTCTCTCTCTCTCTCTCTCTCTCTCTCTCAACTGCTTTTCTTCTTTTCTCTTCTTCTCCTGCTCCTGAGCAGTAGACTGAGAACCAGTGGCAATAGCCCCACTGTTGGATTTCTGCTTCTTTGACCTCTGAGCGAGAAGCACATCATCCTCCTCATCATCATCACGGATCAAGTTCCTCCTAGGGGAACCATTTCCTCGCTAGAACTGCTGGATGTACTTGAAGACTCTTGAGCCTCAGAAACCTCTTCTGAACTAGAAGAACTTTCACTACTGGAGCTCACCTCACCAGAACCACCTTGAATACCTCCTCTAATATCACTTTTAGAACTGCTTTCTTCCTCATCCAACTGGATGGGGTCAACAGCAACTTCTTCAATAATATCTAGTATAGGAATGCTATCTACAGGTCGCGCGATGAAACTGGACTCGATGTTCTTGTACTCCAGGAGAAAAGAGGCTGACCGGGGATGTTCACCTTCAGCCAAAGGCTCTCTGATGTTCCAAGCCTTGATCAACTCAACAGCTCAAACTTCGCTAAGTGTAGGTTCCAAATTCTTTATCCTCGTTGAAAAGAAGAGAAAAGAATATCAGAGAAAACATAAATTAACAAAAAGATCGAAAGAGGAGAGCGAAGATTACCTATGTACTCTTCCCCATAAAAGGGAACAGTAAATCTATCATTCCTCGCCCCCCAGTCTGGGGGAGAGCTGCCAATTACTAGCAAGAAAGCCCTCTTGCCAGTAGTCCTTGTGCGAATCAGGTAAATTTACTACCAATACCCGGTCAGGACTCCTGGCCTTAAGGTAGAGAAGACCAGAGTTAGTTCGAGAAAAGGAATAACTAAAACAAATTTCAGCAAGCCCTAATTTAGTGCCATAAAGTTAATTTATCCTATGGAGACCATTAACTATCTTTCAGACGTTGGGCGAGCATTGTGCAGGAACGATGTTGAAATAACCAAAGAAATGCAGAAACAAATTATTTGGAGGGAAAGTAAGACTTCCTTGGGAAAGCAACAGGATATGAATCTAATGAGTGCACTCTATCTCTCTAACATTCTTAGGGACAGAGACGCATTTAATCTCTACCCATTCAGGGATATTGTAAAACATCCTAAACTCAGGCACTGATCTATTACCTATCTTTGTCATTTGTAAACCCTAAATTGCAAATTCAAAGAAAACTCAACAGAGAAAGCACAAAGAGAGAGAGCAAAGGGGACATACGAGATGAAAGTTTGACTTGGACGATGCAAGATCACAAGCCCAGATGACGAGGGAGATTGAAAGCAAAGAAAATGAAGCCCTAGAGAAGAGGGCACAATAGCTAAAACTCACAGAAGATGAGGGAATACTAAGAAGTTTGAAACGACAACTATGGAACGCTGCTCCAAATAACTTTTAAATGCTCCCAATCATCGTGCACAAGACACGAAGCAACTGCCACCTAAATCAGTTCTCAACTTTGGGAAGAGTTACACGATTTACAAAAGAGACATTATGACAAATCATTTAAATTTATTGAGCCCAAATTGTGGCCCAACAACTTTAGGGGCAATTGTGGGTACCCGGATTTGCCATCATGGGCCCGGATGAGTAGCCTAATAAAAACAACCCAAAGTCCGAACCACTCGCACCTTAACTAAATTCAGTTATGACTTAGTCTTCTCCGAGAATCTCGTATAGAGATATTCCAAGAGAGAAAGATGGAGGTGGGGGAGTCCAACACCCCCACTCCCCGAAGATAAACATGTATATAATAAACCCTAAGCCTAGGGCAAGAGGCACGCACTGTATTCTATGTAAAATGCTCCCCGGAGTACATATAAATAATAATGATTGTACCACCGTAGACGTAGGCATTCTTGCTGAACCACGTACATACTGTGTTGTGTGATTGGCATTTTATCTTCTTTATTTTCCTTAGTGATCACGCTTTTCTTATTAATTTGTGTTGAAAATAATTGTCACCACAGCAAGCAACGTAGGTATTTTCATTACACATAATATCACAATCAACATAATATATGCATTCACTCATCCTATACATACATAGAGTATATTTCAAATCTAACTCAGAAATTAATAATTCACATTTTATTCCCATTTCCCATCATTCCTAATATCTCTTGTTAACCGAAAAGATATAAATAATTTAATTAATTATTTTAGTAGCTACCCTCAACCCGTACTTACTGGTCCAAAATCTGAAATCATTATAATAAGCCCAAATTATATTTTAATTCCTAATTATCCTTTTTCTCGATAAAGTTACATTCTGCCCAGAAATATATAATGATGATTTGAGGCTTTTCTGATCCGATTCTGAAAAAACTTAAAACTACAAAATTGTTCAGAACATGATTTTATATAAGAACACGTGGGCACACTACCAATTTTCTCTTAAAACAGTCCTAAAGTTATCATACAATTTTCTTCCTCTTTCTAAAATGATTTTACATGCGTTTGACTTTCGGATTTGTATGAGTACACTTCATTTCTAGTTAGATAGTTGAATCTCTAATTAAATCACATGCTTTTCTCACATTTCAAAATCATTAATAAACTATATACTCCTAATCATGAGTTTTATAATCCCAAATGATGTTATCTCAAATCAAAACCTAAAAAACCCGGGTTTTTATCCAAAAATCCTATAATTTAGCATGTATTTCAGCAAACTCATAATTAAGCAAGTTTAAACAACTTGCCTCTTAGGACGATTCTGAATTTTATTTGGAGAAAATGATGTAAGTTCCTCCTCCTCGTTCTTCCTAAATTCCGACGGTGTATGGTGGTGGTACAAGGTGGCTCAAGGTGTTGCTCCTCCTCTAAGACCTTTCACCTTCTTGAGAAACTCTTCACTTTCCAGTAAAAACTCTCACACTTTCTCTCCTTTGGTTTCCTTTCACTTTGATTTTTCAATTCCCCATTTGATTAGCCAAAGAGTTGGTTTTAAAGTAGCTAATCCCGTATCTCTTCATAGGCTGAAAATCCAAAGGTCAAAAATTGACTTTTCACTTGTCGGGCAACCCATAAATGATCCAAGACTCTATACATATCCCGAATATAGTTTTTTGACTCTTTCTACCCTTTCGGACACTTTGGTGCTCTCGAAATGACCATTTTAATTTTCTAAAATGCACTTATATTTTATTTATCCAAATTAAGTCCCGACATGATTGACACTCGCGTCCCAACTAAATTTATAGTAACTGCAATATTTCTCACTCACGACAATCATAATAATTTCTTAAAAATTTATTACTCATTCACTAAGTAATATTTAATATAAATAAATATTAACCTTTGTCTCCCTAATTAATATTTATTTTAATCAGGATTAATTTTTCAATTTAATTTAATTAATCCTAATTAATCACAATATAAAATTCATTAAAATTGCTAGATGTTATAGGGGAGTTACTAACCCTACTCTTAAACTTATATTAGTCCTAAATCTCGAGCTAAAGCCTTATATCCATTTTTGGACTCCCAAATGGGCTCGAATCTATAATTAAACTAGCCCAATAACTTCTCAACTCATATAAAAGTCTAAAACAACTAAACGAGCCCATAAACCCTCCCGAAACGCGTCCCAATTATTTTTATTCCACATAGACATTTTTATGGTGTTTAAAATAATATAGAAAAAATTGAATCCAGGTTACTGCAAGACACGTTCTAGAAATGTTGTCTTTTAAATAATATTTCTCTCCTTCGATCGAAGGCTGCGAGTGCACAATAGAGTTTACAATAAAAATTTGCATTCAGGAGACAATGCAGTGATGTCTTGTGTTTGATGCAAACTACATACAGTTTGATCAAACCAAGAACACTCTGAAATGTTAACTTGATAATGCCAAAAGGTCGATGATGGAGAGAGGAGAACTACGCAATTTTTGGTGTCCAAAACAAAAGCATGGATCGAAAACTCTTTTTATAGCCATTTTAGTGACTCTTCATGAAAAGACTCAGCAACCGTAGGATTGTGTCTGTTTGGAATTCTTTTGATCGCAAGATCCAGATTTGACATCTCATCGTAAGTGAAGTGTCCTTTTGCACGTCGCGCGTCCCGATTGGTGGTGCTTTTCATCACTGCAAAATACCATATTATAGCGTCTTTAACTATAAAACTCAGAGTCATATTTTTTTAGGGGCTTTGTAAATTTAGGACCTATTGTAATATGTATTTTGGAAATAGGACAACTAACATTTTGTTTATAGTTTTAGTTCCTATTTTTTAATAAAGTCGATGGCACGGATCCATATTCATAAAACGTCAACCAATCACAGCATGCCACGTGTCCCTTAAATTTGAAAATAGGGACTAAAAATGAAAACGAAATGTTTGTTATCCTATATCCATAATCAATATTATTTTTAGTCCTAAAAATACATAATCTATTTTTTTTTATTGTTATATACCATTTTACTTTTGAGTAAATTCTGCGGGACTTTGAAATTATATTTACTTCATTTACACCTATTTTTTTAAGTTTCGTTTTACAAGAAGACTCAAAATAAAATTTTACTTACATAATATTAACACTCAACAAAGTTTTTAAAATTTTAATAAAATAATTTTAAATATTACCTTTTAACGGTGAATGGAACTCAATTCAACGTTAAGAAAGGTAAACACAAACACGACACTCTCAAAGGTAACCCATTTCAAGTGGAACTTTGTCGAAGTTGTGATTTTTGAATAAATATAACCGATTCTTTTATTCTGACAGATTTCGAAAATAAAAATTATTGAGCTGACATTCAGCAGTTGCCTGTGAAGTCCCCTCGTGAGCTCATTTTTCTCTTCGCTTTTAAGTTATATATCACATTCGAGATCTATTAGCAGGTAAGTGGTGCACTGATGGCATCTAGTCAGCATCTAATAAGATGGAGTCCTTTCGGATTGAGTGGATAGCAAAGATGGGAGAATATCATATATTTATTGAGTAAGGATAGGGAGAGCTATTTTATAGACTCATTTCGTGAATTCGTGAATAAGATAAAAATAGATATAAATTTTTAATGTATTGGTGAATGCTTTGGCGGAATCTAAAATAATAAGGTATAAATTTTTAATACAATATATCTACAAAATGTGTCCACGAAGTGGGTGTTCCTAAATTTATTCATATTTATTTAGGTAGAATGGTTTTATTGGGACTGAATTTTTAATATAATTTTTTTAAAATAAATTGATGTGTCAATTTGTTATTAATTAATTTTTATATTTTATCTGAATGAATTTCAAAAATCAATCAATAATAAATTGTCATGTCAATTTATTTCAAAAAGTTATGTTAAAAATTCGATAATAATAATTTTTTTTATTTAAGTAACACGATTCTATAAAGGCGCATATACTAAATAGTTCTTTGAACTTATTTTAATACATGTATAGTCCAAGCCTTTTTATTTTGCACCAAAAAATCATTCACCATGCCATTGCCGCTGACGCCGATCTTTAAAAATAAGAGAATTATGAACTTTTTAGTATAAAATAAAACGTTTAGACTAAATATGTATTAAAAAATATTTGAATTTTTTAAAAATATTTGATCCTTCTATTTAAACCAGTTGGGAACTGAGGACGGTAACAATTAACCATTTGGGGAAGAGCATATTCATTAACACGATTATAATTGTATTTTAAGCTTTGTTTCTTTATGATTCGACTGCCTAATTATCGTTAAGCAACATCATTATTATCTAATTAGGCATGAAAGATGGTTGAGTTGACTTGTTTATCCTTTTCTTAGGAGTGCATTACTGAATTTTTATGAGATGTTTGGTAAAGTGTCCAAATTTGTTTAATGTTTTATTAGAGTTAACATAATTATTTAATGTTACCGGCTAAAACATGGATAGTTTATTAAAAAAAAATATCATTTATTTATTAGCGAATTATACTGAAAAAATATTTTAATGTTTTTAACAGTGACAATAAATCTGTATTATGTATTAAATATATTAAATTTGCAGGGATAGAATAATGGATGTATTGTATGCTATCTAGCTGTAAAGATATACCTTATCCTCCAAGCCTTTAGAATGAAACAAATGACTATTATAATTAGAGTAGTGCTACGAGTCTCAAAAAATTCCTTCAAATTTTTTTCAAAAAGTAATTAATATGGTGTTCTAGTAGGACCCCATAATACAAACAATACTTAATAGCCACGTGAGAGAGTAAGTGAAATCCACATCAAATTTATGAGAGATTTTGGGGAAGATTTTTGTACTCATATCATTATTCTTTTAATTATAAATTTAGAAGGATAGCTTTGATGTTGGTTTCATCCTTTTTGTTTCTTTATTTTTTTTTCTCTTTTTTGGGGGTAGTTTGACTTTAAGTTTTTTGGTATAATTTCATTAGGGGTGTAAATGGTACGGTTTGGTCGGTGAATAGTAGATACAATTATCAAAACTAAACTGTGGATGGTAAAATCAAATCGTGCCAGTTTACCACCCGGTAAACCAAAATCAATACCAAAATCAATCCGGCCACGGTATTTCAGTTTTTTCGATAATTTCGATTTTTTCTGGTTTCGGTAAATTCTGGTTTCTTTTGGTTTCTTCTGATTTTTTCTGGTTTCGGTAAATTATGATTTTTTCTGGTTTCTAGTTTCGATTTTTTCTAGTTTCGGTAAACAGCACTAAAAACCCCAAAAAACCCAAAAAAAACCAACCAACTTTTCTAAAAACCAAAACAACTTTTTTCTGGTTTCGATAAATTCGGTATGGTAATTTTGGTTTCTAGTTTCGATTTTTTCTGGTTTCGGTAAACAGCACTAAAAACCCCAAAAAACCAAAAAAAAAACCAACCAACTTTTCTAAAAACCAAAACAACTTTTTTCTGGTTTCGATAAATTCGGTATGGTAATTTTGGTAAATTCGGTACGGTATGGTAATTTCGGTACGGTTTTTCTGGTTTCGGTAAATTCGGTACGGTACGGTAATTTCGGTACGTTTTTTCTAGTTTTGGTAAATTCGGTACTGTAATTTCGGTAAATCGATTTTTTAAATATTAAAACCAAAACCAACCAACTTTTTTACGTAATTTCGATTTCGATAAGACCGATTTCTGGTATTTTAATATATGAAATCAAAATCATTTTTTTTCGAACCAAAATGGTACGGTACGGTAAAACCCCGTACCGCTTCCACCCCTAAATTTCATCATTAGATTTAACTCCTCAAAAATTAGAAATTAGACATAACACCTAAAAGACCCACACTAATATGTATTTTAACTAATCCCTGATATTTTTTTAGACAAAAATAGCATCTTATTTCCCATTTCATCTTTTTCCTCAAATCAAAAATCATAACCTTAGTTTCTTAAACCTAAAAAAATAATATAGAATTTAAATAGAAACCCTAAAAATTTAATCAAAATCACAACACAACAGAAAAAACTTCAATTTTTGGTATTTAAAACAACTTACCCTTTAGTTTAATTCTTTTTCAAAATCATCATATTATATAAGCAAAACTGGAAGATCATCAGAAAAGGTAGACAAAAACAAAGCCAAAAAACACACTTTCTTTTTGTCGTCCCTCTTTTTCTGTTTATAACGTTTTCCTTGTTTTGGTTGTTAATAAGAAAATATACATATTATAGTATATAACTAAAGTTGTCATCACAATGCAGCGTTGACATTTATTGTGCCCATACGACGACACGTGTTTATTAAGCCATTTATTAATTTTGTTTTATCTAGGTTAATGTAGACACATATGTATTTGGTTAATACATGCATTTAGTTGGTTTATATATTAGGAGGTTCATGTATATAAGTCTAAATATGGTATGTTTACATTACATGTAATAGATTTAATACCCCGTATTTCTGTGTGCTTTTAAATTAATTAATTAGAAAAATATGTTCTAGTTGACTTACGCGAGTGAAGTAATTTAATGTGATTATTAAATATTAATCAAGAGACTGATATTGATTAATATTTTGATGAAATTTACTATGTGTGAATAGTAAATCATAAATTATTATTATTATACGGCATAACGAGTGATATGTGCGTATTCTAATTTATCTCACCGAGAGTCGCGTGTAGACTATTTTGAGGTGATAAATGATAAATATATTTTAAGTGACTTGGATGGGAATTTAGAGGTCACGAATGATTTCGAATGGGTCGAAATAGTCAGATTAGTGTACCCGAAAGTATAGTTTGGGTCCCGGGTCAATTTTGGACCAAATCGGTACCTATTAAGGGCGTTACAATCATTTTTCAAAAAGAGGTCAAGGGACCTACAAAAATTAGAGTCATAGATGTAATATTTAGAGATTGTAGTTAAGGCTCATAACTAAAAAGATTAGAGAGGCCATTAGAGAAAAGAGAGAACCATTTTCCCTAAGCCTAAGGAGAGAATTCTCAAGGTGGTGAAGGGTTTCTTGCACCTCAAGACAATTAGAAAGGAAGATTGGAGAAGAAGCAATTAATCATCAACCAAGAACCACGAAATCAGATCAATCAATCTAATGCAAGTGTTTATTGAAAATTGAATTGAAGTTATAATACCCATGTGTAGGGATTTCATAAATAGATTGATTTTCAGTTCAAAACATTTGATGAAAAGCACCAACTTATTTCTTGTTTGGGTAAAATTGCATGTAGTTAGGGTTTGCATCTGTAAAAGATTATAAATCAGAAGAGTTTTGATTATTACTACGGATTTAAATCTGGGTTTTGAATGAAATTTAATGGATGAACACAAAACTAGATTATGAAAGAGTTTTAGGGATTTGATTCATTCTTGATTATTTTCGGTGAAGTTTTAATTTGTTTGAAACCTAGAAATCATCTTAACTCAGGTAGAAATAGTTAGGAACAATCGATTGTGAATTTGGTGAAGAATTTATGAGATTTGGGTATAAAAAAGGTGTAAAAAATACTGCTACAAAACAGGGAACCAAGTTGCAGAAAAATGGTCTGGTTCTGTCCGGGGAAGCGAATCAGTCCGTCCTTAACAGAATAGTGGATCGGTTCGGTACTGGGAAGCGGGTCAGTCTGGTGCTCTGAATTTCTAAAATTTTCCTTTTTCTCTTGTATTCCTAAATGGACGTAGTGGGTGGAATACTTATGCACTTGTGAAAATAATATTTGGAGATTTATTATTTATAGTAGGCCTACGAGGGGAGTACGACTTCGTTTTAAAGAGAGAATTAAGACGGGAATGGGATTGGGTAAAGTAACTGGTAATTAATTTGAGGGATGGATACAAAATTACGGGAATCTAATGAAACTATGGAAATTAGTAAAGTAAAGATGGTGACTACATAATTATTATGTAATAAGGGGTAACTAGAACCTTAAAGTGTTGTGAACCCCCAAATAATTACGAAAGTGAAGTAAATTCGTAAATATATTATAAAGTACGGTGAATATTAGGGAGAAAAATATTACGTACTAGTATACATAATTTAGTTGTGTGAATACCTATTATATTGATACTTAGGCTGTGTGAATACCTAAAGTATGTTAAATTCGTTATTGGGGTCGATGAATAATTGAACTAATACATGAAAGCTCGATTTGGGGTCGGTGATTATCCGGAGAAAATCGAAGTTAAAAGATATAGGGGTTGATGAGTATCTGGACCAATATACATATGCATAACATTTACTTTGGGGCCGAGGGGTATCCGGACAAATGTAAATGATATGACGATTGGGGTCGATGATTAGCCGGACCAATAATCCTTATGGTATATATTTTGTGATATATATATACTTCATGATATTCAACTTATGTGTGAAAGTAGATTTGCATATATATATATATATATATATATATATATATATATATATATATATATATATATATCTAAATGATAAATTAAGTAGAGAGAAACTTAATTTCAAGATTTAAAAAAAATAGATTGGGAATATCTATAGTAGATTAAGTAGTGAAACTTAATTATTAAAGTAGAATGATAAATCTGATATGATTTATGAATTAAGTAGTGAGGCTTGATTATGGTGGTTAAACATAACACATGTGAATGTTATATGAAAACTGAAATATGCGAGAAGGTTAATAATGAAGCATACTGTTTGGGCGGTACGGGAGAGTAGACCATGGATATCATCAGTTATATACTTTAGTCGAGATAGCTTGGGTATGATAGCTAGGTGGGCTAAGTATAGGACGTTAGGTGTGCACACTAGATGAAGGGTGAGGAGACTCAAGGGAGTGTGCATGTACCTAACATGTGTAATCAATAACCGATTTTAAACTGCGATAAATTACTTGTTAAATGTGTTTAAAATGTTTTGAGTACTTACTCTTGCTATAAAAATGTTTTCAAAATCTTTTAGGTGTCCAGCCATAAGGGCTCCATACTTGATTTCATTCTTGAAATTTGGAGTTGTAGAACTATGGATGTTGATGGGATTATTGATTAGTCGACTCTTTCATTCAGATCAAGCATAAGATCTCATTCTTATTTTTCATATGTAGACATTTTGTCAGTTGAATCCATTACAGTTCCAGTTTTGTATCAGTTTTACTTATTAGTTGGACTGTAGATTATTGATTGGTTGCGGCTTTTAGTCGATGGGTTATTTGGCTTGTCTTAGTTGCTTTTACATATTAGTGTTGGTTCGGATTCTAGTATCTTGTGTGTGCTGTTTTAGTTTTCAAACTATCCTTTTTTTTCCCTATTTATTTTAAAGATAAAATTAAGCAACATTTTAATTAACTTAGGTGGTTAGTAATTAATTTGTTTTTCGATAGGGATGCTAAGAATAAACCATATGAGAAACCTGTTTTAATTTGGTAAAGGCCTGATCACCTGATATTTAATTAGACGGGGTGTCCTAGATGGTATCAGAGCATCAAGTTCTAGTGTTCATAGGATCTGTACGGCTTACTACGTTTTCAACTTATCGTTTGCTTGATATAGAGCCCAATTATTAGGACTGTTGCTTATATCTTTGCGTGCTCTAAGATATCGTACTTCTACTATTAAATTATGTATAAACTGTGCACTGATACAATTCATTCTATTTTCAGATGCCGTCGAGGAGAGAGCGAGATGAGAGAGCCGTGGCCTAAGATGAGGCGGGGGAGGATCTTTAGGAGCAACAAGTACCGCCACCACCACCATAAATGATTTCTATTACTCAAATGGCAGTGATAATGGCTCAGGCAGTAAAGACAACTATGAGGGACATGGAAGCCCACCTCCCTCAGCCTCAGACTCAGCAACCCGCGACACCAGCTATTCCGGCCCAACAAGGGCCACTCACTTGGTGTAATACCCCGTAATTTTTAATGATTTTAAAGTGGGATAAATTAGGATTAGTTGTGAGATATTTAAAATTAATTCGGATTTAAATATTACTCGAGAGTAAAGTAATATGTGATGTATTTTGAATATTACTTAGTGATTAAAAGTAATATATGATTGTGACTTTACATGATTTAACAAAAAAATTATCGCGAGTGATGAATATGATAATTTCGGGAATTAAGTCGGGACACGCGTGTGAGACGTGTCAGGACTAAAATTAAATGAATTCAAAGTAAAATATTTTTATGTCATCCAAATGGTCATTTTGACTGCTTCAAAGTGTCCATAAGCATTTAAATAGTCGGAAATGTCTACTTGGGGGTTTGATTTATGTTCCGGGGCACTTTGAAACCGAATAGACATCCCAGAGGGGTATTTGGTCATTTTACATGGGAGGTGAATAGTAGCTACAAAAATGCATGATTATTTATAAGTCTAAGGATGGTAAGGATGCATGTTCATTTCACCAAAACTTTAGAGTGAGAAATTTAGAGGAGAGTAAGAGTTTTCTAGGAAGGGAAGGGCCACCTCTAGGAAACTAAGGTACAAGGTCATCCACCACCACCACCGCCGCCGGAAGTTGGATGGAAAAGAGGAGGACCACTAGTAGCCTATCATCCTCAAAGATTCCAACCTATATATTAGAGGCAAGTGGATTAATCTTTACAATTATAGCATGTATCATGTTCATATTAGGATAGTTGTAGTATTCTGAATATTTACATGATTTAAAGATAAACTATGGTGTTTTTGAATTAGTCCCTTGAAATGAGAAACACATAGATTTAACCTAGGATGATCATATAATATTAGCGCCGCAATGGGGATCATTTGATGAAGAGAATCTGGGTTTTATAGTTTGTTCGTGGAGAATATAATAATATAGTAATTTTCTGAAAATTATGGAAAATGATGTTTTAATCCAATCTTCTTGAGGATTTAAGATTGTTTAATTATTGTAAATAGTTTATATATATTGTTATATCATATGGAATAGATGATAAGGATTTTGGGACTTTAAAACATATGAATTGAAGATGAAAAAGGGTTAAACCCATAGGCAAATATAAGAAGGATCGTGGGCATACCTGATGGATCGATCGATCGACTCAAGAATGTCGATCGATTGATTGGATCGATCGATCGACCCTTCCCTTCGATTAATCGAATCCTCCTGGATTTTTGAAAATTGTTTCGTTATAAGGTTTGATCAAATCCCATCTTGTATAAATATTTTTTGGTGACTAATTGAACATTTTGGGACTTAAGGAAAGTCAGTAGGGTGATAGGTAGAACTCAGAAAAATATTAATAGGTGGAATTAATCCTAGGGAACGGGAATAATGGGTTAAAATCGAATTAGTGAGTATCAAAGAATAAACCCAATTAAAATAATTAAATATGGAAATTATGATGACAAGGACTAATAAGGTGTAAACTTATACCTACTGAAATTATATGAGAAATATTTTATAATCTTCGAGTGTTGAGAAAAGCTCGGGAATATACTTTAAGGAGTAAAAGTCATAATCTCTAAATACGTATGATATTCGAGATATAAATATACTATGTAAGGGAATTGTTATGGGTTGTGCGTATGCCCTATATATATATATATATATATATATATTATTTTATTTTATGTATGACATACCTACGCTACTTGCTATCGGGGTGGAGGTTTCGCGTTGTGCATGGTCTTATCCTCATTGAACCCATTTAGGGGAATTTAGATTCGTACACTGAGCATAGGACCTTGGACACATGTTATCGGTGGGAATGATAGTTTTGACGGTTAAATGGGAGCATAGGTATGTGCGTGACCCATTTGGCTGGGGAGTATGATCGCCTCTAATATTTATGTTATGAGATTTATGGTTCGTGAGAGACACCGAACCAATTATCCTTTATGCAGTGAGTGATGCACCAGGACATGATAGCAGAGTATGCATGGACCGCAGCTATGTCTGGGGGGTGCTTTATAAGTATATATATAATGTTGTGATGAAAAATATATATATACTATGATTTAATCTACTGTGTGACTTTAGTAGATGTGAGAGATTAATGAAATCTGAATTTAAAATTAAGTAAGTGAATACTTAATCTTAAAGCCTTGAAAAGCTTAGTTCATATTAAAGAGAAATGAACATGTGTAATTATCATACGTATTGCGTGAGAAATACGAGGAAATAAGATAAGGTAGAATCATAGTAACACCTATATTAAACTAGTAAATGGGAATTCGCTAAGAAGATTTTGAGGTACGTTAGGTGTGCACTCTAGATGAGAGATGAGGTTCTCAAGTGAGAGCCGAAAAACTAATATGAATATAATACTGGCTTCATTTGTAATTATCAAGCACTTGTTATTTTTAAAAATCTTTTACAATAGGGCTCTGCCCGTTTACTTGCATATTCTATTCTATATATATATCACCAAGTACCCAGCATCCGGGACGCCCGACTTAGAGGATGGATATTTTGATGTGTTTCTGGAGATGCAGTTTTGGACTAGATCATCTCACTTCATTAATTCTTATCCCTGTAGTTCTTGGTTCATTTAGGGCATGTCACCTTCGATTTAGTTATCTCATTTAAGTTACAGATATTGTATTTGTTTTATATTAATAATGTTATTATCATTTTGTTTTGGATGGTGATAGTGAGATATTCTAACTAGAGAGTTTATTCCAGTTAGATCTAAATTTGTTTAATTTTAATTCAGTTGTGTTGGGGTGTCAGTATGGTGGTATGAATTTAATTAAAATAAAATTTGGAATTTTTTACACTTAGCTTAATTAATTATTAAGTGAATTAATAAGAAATTATTTTTCGACAGTGATGGTAAGAATGAACGAACTGGATATTATGATTTAATTTAATAAAAAAATGATCACCTGGTATTTAATTAGGCGGGCTGTCACACTTGGCATAGAATCAGAGAGACCTTTCAGAAGGGCCATCCGCCCTAGTTTCAAGGTGGCACGGATGTAGTGGAGGCATGTCTTTGGAAGAAGAACATTCAGCAACATCTGCGCATGCTATATTGCAGTGAGGTTCGGTGATGGATGTTGGCCACCTTCAGGCTAACAGGAGTAGCCCTTCAGTGGTGGGATTCAGTGACCATAGCGGAGGAGAGAGACTCGATGACTATTTTGGAGTTTTGGGTGCGGTTTGACCGCAAGTACTTTTCGCCTGTAGTAGAGGCAGAGATGAGGAAGAAGTTTGGTGAGGTATGTCTTAGTTGTTGATTATGAGGAAGAGTTCACCCGTCTGGCAAATTTTGTGCCAACGAGGTGAGAAATGATGAGAGGAAGAAGCCAAGGTTTATAGATGGCTTGGCCTGGAGGATTAGGCAACATTTGATTAGTAATCTCGTGTTGATGACGTGTATTAATGTTGTTAACACGACACTTTTTCACTGTCAGGACTTTCGTTTCCATGGGAAGGGAAGTAAGAGGGGAGCAGAGTCTATGCAGCACAACAAGACTGGGGGAGCAGTGTTAGTGGGGCACCACCCTAGCAGCAACAGATAATGGGCACACATGGGCAGAACTCCCGATAAGGGAACTCTGCCTAGAGATTCAGATTTGGCAAGCATAGATCGGATAAATAGGGACACTAGGTTCCCCAGCAGTAGTATTTTCCTCAGGGTCATCAGGTCTAGGGGAACCAAGTGGGTAGCCAGTAGGGCCAGGGCCACCAGGGCCTACATCAGGGCCAAGGTCAGAGGCAGTTTTAGGGGCAGTGTTTCACTTGTGGAAAGTAGGGTCACAAGAGTAGGGATTGTCCATAGCTTATTGGGCGCACCATCAGGGTCCCCAGTAGGGGAAGTAGGCTCCAAGTCCTGTACTAGCGCTAACCCCACCTCAGCAACAGGGCTATATGCACTGCGAGCGTGTATTCAACATTCAGGATGTGCCTATGCCTCCAACACCTCCGGATCCACCTGCAATAACATGTATGTTTTCTATTAATGGATCTAAGGGTAGAGTACTATTTGATATTGGAGCATCTCACTCATTTATTAAGACTAGATTTGCACGAGCCATCGATTTATTAGAGACAGCCAACAGTCTCCTTATGTGTGTAGAGTCATCGATGGGGAGTGGTTCATTGATATATGAGATCTGTAGAGGAGTCGATATTATGATTGGAAGACTGAGTTTAGCGGTAGAACTCCTAGTGTTAGACATGGAGGGGTATGACGTGATTCTAGGTATGGACTAGTTAGCAGGCTACAGAGCGAATGTAGATTGCTATGAGAGGATAATTGTGTTTTTGATTCCGGGACATGAGATGTTCTTAGTGGCGATGCCTCTTTCTGAGGGAGGATCGTGCACTCATTTATATTACATCGAGGAGGAGACCTCACAGGAGGTGGTTATTCCCTTATATTCGATTCTTATTGTGAGGGATTTTGAGGACGTGTACCAGGAGATACTCGGGCTGCCACCGAGCTGAGAAATAGAGTTTGTCATCGACTTATCACCAGGGATGAGACCGATTGCCAGAGAACCGTATCGTATGGCCCCCCCAGAGATGCAGGAGCTGAGAGATCAGATTTATCAGCTCTTGGGTTAGGGTTTTATACGACAGAGTACATCGCCTTGGGCTGCTCTGGTGTTGTTCGTGAAGAGAAGGGATGGTTCGCTTCGCCTGTACGTGGATTATAGGGAATTGAACAAGGTGACGATACCGAACAAGTATCCGTTACCTAGGATTGATGACTTATTTGATCAGTTAATGATGATGCTAAGATTTAGCACCACCGGATAAGTGATAATGAGCCCAAACAGTAGTAGCCATGGCAGCCATAGAGATGCAGGTATGTAAGTATGTAAGTGTATATGTGTGTAGAAGGGGATGAGTATAAGAGGAGTAAGATGATGATATATAGTGGTTCAGCCAAGTTGGCCTACATCCACTGTGAGTGTGTGATCCACTATGTATGGGCACTAATGGCCTTGGATACAATGCACATAAGCTCTCTCACTCTCTCTCTCTACTGTGTGTGTACAAGCAGAGTTTTAGCTAGGGCTACTGTTCATCTGATCCCCTGTAGGGTTGTAGGTGACAAGTATATATAAGTCTTGGGGGGTGTAGTGTACCCCCCAAGTAAGCATGGTGCATGTGAATGATGATCTAACCAATTCCCTGTTGACACCTGTAGATGCCAAATGATGGCATAATATTCCCTCACGTGAGGGTGTGATTCGGTTATAACGGTCTGCCACGTGTCATATGAGCCTCACGCGCACTGTTCCACGCGTCTCCCAAACCACGCGCTGAGATGATGTCACCCTCGGCCTATGATATGAGGCCGAGGGCAAAGTTCCCCCTGGTAGTATGGTCCAATTTAAACCTCGTACTGTCGGCCCCTCGAAGGGTCGTCCGGGGCCTGCTGAAGGGTCGGCCCCTCGGAGGGTCGTCCGGGGCCTGTTGAAGGGTCGGACCCTCGGAGGGTCGTCCGGAGCCTGCTGAAGGGTCGGCTCCTCGGAGGGTCGTCCGGGTCCTGTTGAAGGGTCGGCCCCTCGGAGGGTCGTCCGGGTCCTGCTGAAGGCCGAGTCCAGGAGGGGTCATATGGAGCCAAATGAGGGGTCGGCCCCTCGGAGGGTCGTCTGAAAGGGTTGCCTTGATCCCGGCAGTCAGGGGGTAAATATGGGTATATCAATCACCCCCCAGCCCTTAGCCATTGATGTTGTTGAGATGGCTGAGGGATAGTGTTGCTTTTGAGGCGGATGTATGGTCAGTGAGATGAGGGATGCCTGTCAACATGAGGTGACACTTGGGCGGTTGCCCACTGTCATCTCCAGTTCCCTAGGTAAGGCGGCTGTATGGTCAGTGAGATGAGGGATGCCTGTCAACATGAGGTGACACTTGGGCGGTTGCCCACTGTCATCTCCAGTTCCCTAGGTAAGGCGGCTGTACTATGCTTGGGGCTTTGTGCCCTAATGATATCCTCCTCGTGGGCTGTGTTTTGCTTTGGGAAGTGAGCCCCCTTAATTAGCAAAGATATTAAAAGGATTTTCAAATCCTTTTCCCCTTCTAGCTTCTTCTTCATCTTCGCGCCCTTACTTTCTCTCTCTACAATTCCAGCTAACTCCATAGCCGTTTCTTCGCTGATTTCTCCATCGCTCTTCACTCAGCCGTTGCTCTTGTTTCCAGGTACTCTTCTTTGCCTGAACTCTCCTCTAGCTCTTCCATTTCCTTTGTGTGTTGGGGTCGAACCCCTTTTAGCATTTTTCTGGTTTTTCTCGCATTTTTCTGGCATCTTTTCCGGCGAACGACTTCGACTGTTCTTGAGTGTTTTTGAGCGAACCTTTCATATTCCTAGTTTTAGATCCAAAAGTCATAGGTTGGTCAATCGGAGTTTGTTTGTGGTTAGATTAGTAAAATCATCTCAAGTGTTAGGTCTCCCCCTTAATGCTTAGGAGGCTTTACGATTTAGCAGACGAGTTTCCATCCTTGAGGGAGAAGTTCTTCATAGAGATCAGGCGCATAGAGGAAGAGGAGGAGAGGAGACGACGGGACGACCCCATTTGGGTACGACCCATCTTTCCCCTCCCCTTGAAGAAAATTCTGCCCTCTGAGCCACAAGGGTCGTCCTATCGTCCATCCGACAGTCAGACGTTTGAGGGTGGTATGGACGAGCGTGCGTCTTCACCTGCAGGTGCTGGTCCCTCTGGAAGGAGAGGGTCGTCTGAGGACGCCCAGGACCATCAGGCCGAGGGTGTGGGACCCTCTGAGGCTGTCCCTGTGACGGCCCTATCCCCCCATGCATTTCAAATGACTTTTCACGGTTCGCCCCCATGAGGTGAAGAGGACGAGAGACAGGGGGCTGAGGGTTATGTTGAGGACTCTGATGATGATCCCATTGACACTTCTCACGCCTCTGCTTATGTTTCCACTGTGAAGGATCGTGACCTCTTGCTGTGGAGGCATCAGTTCGGCATAAAGTCCTCTGTGACTATGAGGGTTCCCAACCCCGATGAGCGAGTTTATCAGGGAGACGAGGGGGAGGTTGCTGTTTACGAGCAGATGCTTAGGGTAGGTGTTAGGTTCCCTCTGCATCCTACCATTGTTGAGATCCTGTCTGCCCTTGGGGTTTCCCCCTCTCAGCTCCCCCCCAACTCTTGGAGGGCAATTCTTGGCTATATATCTCTTTGGAAGAGTGTCTTCACAGATGAGCCCTCAGCAGACTTATTCATAGGTTGTTATAACATTACCTCATCGTCCAAGCAGCCTGGTTACTACCACTTAGGGGCCAGGAAGTCTGACAAGAAGATCCTTCATGTAGCCCAGACCTCAAATCATGACTGGAAGAAGAGGTATTTCTTCATCTCTGGGGACTGGGAGTTCCCCTCTGGGGTTGATCCTCTTGAAGATAGTCCGAGGGTTTCCCAGGTATGGTCCAAACCTTCCATGAGGGCACGGTCTGACCCTGGATTAAGTCAGGAAGAGAGGGTAATTGTTGACTATCTGAGGGACCAGGGGAAAGAGGGTGGACTTCCAAAATTTGAAGATCTAATGACCCCTCATCACCTCAAAGAAGCTGGCCTGAGGGTTGGCCCTTTGACAGAATTATGTGAGTGTTTTTCCATTTTCACATTATGATTCCTTCTAAGTGTTCCCTCTTTGCCTCTGTATCTTTCTGACGTATTTCCTTCTTTTCAGGTCGTCCTGCGAACATTTCTGACCAATTGTGGGAGATGACTGCCCCCAGCTTGTTGTCCGGTCTTGGCAAGAAGAAAGGGAAGGAACCTCAGCAAGCCCAGAGGAAGTCAACGGCCGAGGGGCCGAGGCCGGTAGAGCCGACCGTGGATAGTCGGAAAAGGAAGCAGCCTGAAGCTCCTGAGGGCTCTCGTCCTGACGCACGGACGAGGGCGAGGGCAGAAGTGTCTGAGGGGTCTGCCTCCAGCATGGGGGCATTTTGGTCTCAAAATTTAGCATCCTTGAGGTCTGACCCTTCTTCCCTCATAGCCAACTTAAGGGCGGCCAAGGTCTCCATGTTTTCTGCCCCTTCGGCCTCTGACTATGACTTTTTGTCGAAGATGCCCCCTGCCAAGGTGTATGATTACGGTCTGCATACCATGGCCCAGGTATTTGTTTCTACCGTACTTCCTCAGTTAATTTTTTGTCAGTCTGTTCCCTCGGCCTCTTAATGTTTGCTTGTTCTTGTGCAGTCTATTTGTGCTTGGGCGTCGGCTACAAAATGGATGGCCGAGAATCAGCTGAAATTTCAAGAGGCTGACAGGGCCATTCAGCAGGAGGCTCTTCTGCAGACTGAACTGGATGCTGCAAAGGCTGAGCTGGGTACTGCAAGGGCTGAGCTGGAGGGTATGAGGGTTGAGCATACCAGGGTCTTGAATGAGCTACAGACGCAGCATGAGGCAGACCTGAAGGCCAAGGACGACCTTATTAAAGACAAGGATGCGGCCTTGAATAACCTGGGGGCTCACTTCAAGACCGAGCTTGAGGGTGCAGTAAGGAAGGCCGGGGCCGATGCTGTTGAGGCCTATAAGGTTTCAGACGAGTTTCAAGGCTTCGGCCTTGAGTATCTTGAGAGGGGAATTAGGACGGCCTGTCGGTGGGTCGTCCTAAAATTTGCTGATGCAGTGACGACTATCCGCCCCTCCCTTGAAGCCGTCCAGCTAGATGACCCCTTAATTGCTGAGGCCTTGGCACAGGTTGAATCCCAAGTCCACGTTGAGGGTATCGGCACATCTGAGGATCAGCCTCTAGTGGTCGTAGATGAGACCCCTGTAATCGATGTGCCCTCTGAGTGTGCTCAATAGGGTGGCTGTCTGTGGCCCACACCCTCTTCTTGTAACATTTTTTTGTATTTTTGTTGATCAAACATTTCCCTTATTTGTAATATAATCACTGTCTTCTATTCCTGTCTTTGCTTTGTGATGCTTAGAAATTAACAATATTACCAACTCCTCCCTCGTCATTTTGAGGGTAAATGGGGTCGTCTCTCCCATTTGCCCGCTTCATAGCCGAGGGTGTTTACCACCAAATTATGGTGTTTTAAATCAAGTCCACCCTCGTCTTTTTGAGGGGAGTGGAGGGGTCGTCCCCTCCACTGGTCCCCATTATAGCCGAGGGATCAACTAACCTAATTAATGGATTTTAATTTAGTCTTCCCTCGGCTTTTTTGAGGAGAGTGGAGGGGTCGTCCCCTCCACTGGTCCCCATTATAGCCGAGGGTTCAACTAACCAAATTAATGGATTTTAATCTAGTCTTCCCTCGTCTTTTTTGAGGAGAGTGGAGGGGTCGTCCCCTCCACCGGTCCCCATTATAGCCGAGGGATCAACTAACCAAATTAATGGATTTTAATTTAGTCTTCCCTCGTCTTTTTTGAGGAGAGTGAGGGGGTCGTCCCCTCCACTGGTCCCCATTATAGCCGAGGGATCAACTGACCAAATTAATGGATTTAATTTAGTCTTCCCTCGTCTTTTTTTGGGGAGAGTGGAGGGGTCGTCCCCTCCACTGGTCCCCATTATAGCCGAGGGATCAACTAACCAAATTAATGGATTTTAATATAGTCTTCCCTCGTCTTTTTTGAGGAGAGTGGAGGGGTCGTCCCCTCCACTGGTCCCCATTATAGCCGAGGGTTCAACTAACCAAATTAATGGATTTTAATCTAGTCTTCCCTCGTCTTTTTTTAGGAGAGTGGAGGGGTCGTCCCCTCCACCGGTCCCTATTATAGCCGAGGGATCAACTAACCAAATTAATGGATTTTAATTTAGTCTTCCCTCGTCTTTTTTTGAGGAGAGTGGAGGGGTCGTCCCCTCCACTGGTCCCCATTATAGCCGAGGGATCAACTAACCAAATTAATGGATTTTAATATAGTCTTCCCTCGTCTTTTTTGAGGAGAGTGGAGGGGTCGTCCCCTCCACTGGTCCCCATTATAGCCGAGGGTTCAACTAACCAAATTAATGGATTTTAATCTAGTCTTCCCTCGTCTTTTTTGAGGAGAGTGGAGGGGTCGTCCCCTCCACCGGTCCCCATTATAGCCGAGGGATCAACTAACCAAATTAATGGATTTTAATATAGTCTTCCCTCGTCTTTTTTGAGGAGAGTGGAGGGGTCGTCCCCTCCACTGGTCCCCATTATAGCCGAGGGATCAACTAACCAAATTAATGGATTTTAATATAGTCTTCCCTCGTCTTTTTTGAGGAGAGTGGAGGGGTCGTCCCCTCCACTGGTCCCCATTATAGCCGAGGGATCAACTAACCAAATTAATGGATTTTAATATAGTCTTCCCTCGTCTTTTTTGAGGAGAGTGGAGGGGTCGTCCCCTCCACTGGTCCCCATTATAGCCGAGGGTTCAACTTCCCATGCATGCTAGGACTGACAATAGGATGAAGGAAACACTGATATTTCTCATTAATTTTCCAAGTGTTCTGTTGGAGCAACCCCAATTACAATTATGGCCTTTCAAGACCTTACAACACTACTGATAGTATTTCTTCAAATGGTCTGCATTCCAGGGGTTTGAAAAAGGTTCCCCCTCTAAGTTTTCTAGCCTGTAGGTCCCTGGGACAACTTCATCGATGACCCTATATGGGCCATGCCAATTAGGATGGAGCTTGTTGGGTTTCTGCCAAGTCTTTTTAAGAACCAAGTCTCCCACTGCGATAGGCATCTGTTTCACCCTTTGGTTGTAAAACTTTGCGGTCCTCTGCTGGTAGGAAGCTTGCCTTATCTCAGCATCCTCCCTTCTTTCCTCAATCAGGTCTAGGTCAAGTCTTCTCTCTTCCATATTCCCCTGGGGATCATACATTTGGACCCTATGAGTAGGAAACTCCACTTCGGTGGGGATGACTGCTTCTGATCCATAAGCTAACATGAATGGGGTCTCCCCGGTAGGGGTCCTTACTGTCATCCTGTATGCCCACAATACTGCATATAACTCCTCGACCCATCTTCCTTTTGCCTCCTCAAGCCTCTTCTTAATCCCATCTAGGATTGTCCTATTCGTAACTTCGGTTTGCCCATTGGCCTGAGGTCGGCCTGGGGTGGAGAAAAATTATTTGATACTTACCCTCTCACAGTACTTCTGCAGAGAGGCATTCTTGAACTGGGTCCCATTATCCGAGATGAGGGCCGAGGGTGTGATTCGGTTATAACGGTCTGCCACGTGTCATATGAGCCTCACGCGCACTGTTCCACGTGTCTCCCAAACCACGCGCTGAGATGATGTCACCCTCGGGCTATGATATGAGGCCGAGGGCAAAGTTCCCCCTGGTAGTATGGTCCAATTTAAGCCTCGTACTGTCGGCCCCTCGAAGGGTCGTCCGGGGCCTGCTGAAGGGTCGGCCCCTCGGAGGGTCGTCCGGGGCCTGTTGAAGGGTCGGACCCTCGGAGGGTCGTCCGGAGCTTGCTGAAGGGTCGGCTCCTCGGAGGGTCGTCCGGGTCCTGTTGAAGGGTCGGCCCCTCGGAGGGTCGTCCGGGTCTTGCTGAAGGCCGAGTCCAGGAGGGGTCATATGGAGCCAAATGAGGGGTCGGCCCCTCGGAGGGTCGTCTGAAAGGGTTGCCTTGATCCCGGCAGTCAGGGGGTAAATATGGGTATATCAGTTAATATGGGTTGTGTACTTATCCAAGATTGATTTGAGGTCAGGCTATCACCAGTTTCATATTCGGGAGGAGAATATTCCTAAGAACGCTTTCCAGTCGCGGTATGGATCCTATGGGGTGATGCCATTTGGGCTCACCAATGCGCCTGCAGTGTTCATGGACCTCATGAATAGAGTATTCCGGGAGTTTTTGGATCAGTTTGTGATAGTATTCATCGATGACATCCTAGTTTCCTCATGGACGGAGGAGGGGCATGCCGAGCATTTGTGTATGGTTCTGCAAATGTTACGGGACCATCAGTTGTACGTTAAATTTAGTAAGTGTGGATTTTGGCTTCGGGAAGTACAGTTTTTTGGTCACATTGTGTCCGAGAGGGGCATAGCTATTGATCTAAGTAAGGTATCGGTGGTGAGTGAGTGGGGGCAACCCATGACACCGACCGAGATTCACAGTTTTTGGGGGTTAGCCGATTATTATTATCACTTCATCAAGGGGTTCTAAAATATTATGGGGACTTTGACGAACTTGACTCGTAAGGGAGTACCATTTGTGTGGAGCGACCATTGTCAGTTGGCTTTCAATGAGCTGAAGGACAGATTGACATCAGCACCCATACTTGCATTGCCTAGGAGTGGGGTGGAGTATCACGTCTACACGGATGCATCCTCACAGGGACTTAGGGGGTGTGTTGTATCTGAAAGAGAGGGAGATAGATTATGCGTCTCCAAAGATAAATCCCCACGAGAAGAATTACCCCACCCACGAGCTAGAGTTGGCATCGGTCATTTTTGCATTGAGGATATGGAGACATTACCTATTGGGGAGAAATTCACATTATTCACAGATCATAACTCACTTCAATATCTCTTCACATAGAAGGATCTGAACATAAGGCAGAGGCGGTGGCTAGAATTCGCGAAGGACTACCAGTTTGATATACAGTATCATCCTAGTAAGGCTAACATGGTGGTAGACGCGTTGAGTCGACAATCTTCTGAAGATTTAGCGAAGGTGTGGAAAGTAAAGTGGAGTGAACTTTAGCAAGAGGATGAGGTTGTCAGAGCATACATGGCAATTATGAGTCACTTATGAGATTGTTATGTAGGTAGTGAAGGTACAGGCAAAGGAACAGTTCTATCAGGACAGAGTATGACAGTTATTAGCCGAGGGTGCATAAGCCTACTCAATTAGCTCCGAGGGAGGCCTGGGCTTTAATGGGAGGTTAGTAATACCCGATGATGAGGTATTAAGACATCCAGTTATGACTAAGACTCATGGCTTCAGGTATACGGTACATACCGGGGGAGATAAGATATACAAGGATATAAGGAGACAGTACTAGTGGGCCGACATGAAGAGAGACATAGCAGAGTTTATCTCAAAGTGTGTTACTTTTTAGCTGGTGAAAGTTGACCATCAGAGACCTTTGGGGATGCTACAGCCACTTGAAATTCCTGTGTGGAAGTGGGAGACCATTTCGATGAATTTTATTACTGGGTTACCTACTTCGCAGCGAGGTCACGATTCGATATGGGTGATAGTGGATCAGTTGACTAAGGTTTCCCACTTCTAAGCAGTTCATACAGACTATGACACGATGCAGTACGCGCAGCTATTCATTTCTAAAATTGTTAAGCTGCACGAAGTCCTGATTAATATTGTTTCTGATAGAGACAAAGTCTTTGTGTCGCATTTTTGGCACAGCTTTTAGGAGGCTATGGGTACTAACTTGAGATTGAGTACGACATATCACCCCCAGACTGACGGACAAATAGAGAGGGTGAATCAGATGTGGGAGGACATGCTGGGGATGTGTATCCTGAACTTCAGGGGAGGTTGGGAGCAATACGATCCATTGGTAGAATTTGCGTATAATAACTCATACCAATTTACTATCGGGATGTCACCGTTTGAGGCATTGTATAGGAGACCTTATCATTCGCCCGCATGCTGGTTAGAGGTGGGGGATAACAAGTTGTTAGGACCCGAGATGATTCAGGATACTATTGCCAAGATTGAGTTAATTTGAGGATGCATTCAGATATCTTAGGATAGGTAGAAAAGTTATGCTAACACTGACAGGAGACATATGGAGTTAGAGGTTGGTGACCAGGTGTTGGCTCGAGTATCTCCAATGAAGGGGATTATGAGATTTGGCAAGAAAGGGAAGTTAACACTGAGGTGTGTGGGGCCGTTTATTATTATAGAGAGGGTGGGGCCGGTAGCATACAGGGTAGGACTTCCAGAGCATCTTCAGCGAATACACGATGTGTTCCATGTGTTATCACCGAAGAAATACAGGAGGAGCGAGAGGGATTTTTGGCACGTTCCACTTGAGGAGATTTACTTACAACCAAATGTATCATATAAGGATAGGCCCGTGGCTATTCTAGATCGTGGTGAGAGTAAACTGCAGTCCAAGGTGGTGCCTAAGGGTGTTCAGAAAATCAAATGGACCGGTGAACCGAACCGGACCATCATAATTTTTCCATTTTTTTAATCGGTCCGGTCCAATTTTTTTTCCAGACCGGTCTAATCGGTCTGGTCTTCGATCTCCCTTATTTTAATACCCGGTTTGGACCGACCCGGATCGGTTACTATAATATATATGCATTTTAATTTTAACTATATTTATATATATATATATATATATATATATATATATATATATATATATATATATATATATATATATATATATATATATATATATATATATATTAACAATACACACACAAGACAAGTTAGTAGTTACAATTAGAATTAGTAAGGGAGAAGGGTACGCTCGTCCAAAAAAAAAAGATAGAAGGATAATAGAAACCCTACTAGCTAAACAATAATTTATCTTCAAATCAAAGCAAACAACAAACACACGGTTTGTAAACTCTGTACAGCCGCCGCCACTGCTTCTTCTCTCTTCTCTATTGCGTCGGCCTCTACTTCTCTCTTCTCTCTTGCGCCGATCGCGCAACCCCTTCGTCCATCGCTGCTTCGCCCGCCGCTACTCTTCGCTGCTTCTACTTCACAGTTGATCCTCTTTTTCTCTCCGCTCGACGATCGTTGCTACTTCACAGGTAACGTAAATGTTTTCTGTTAATATATATGTTATTTTGTTACTATATATGTTATGTTATTATATATATGTTATTATATATTATATATGTTATGTTATAAAGTCCTACTGAAATTGAAATTGCATTTGGATTATATATGTCTTATACGTTATGTTATAAAGTCCTTCTGAAAATGAAATTGCATTTGGATTATATATGTTATTATATATATGTTATGTTATTATATATATATGTATAATAACATATAAGGTCCTGCTGAAATTGCATTTGGATTCAAATCTCTTATGGATTTGGATATTAAGGTCCTGCTGAAATTGTATTTGGATAACTTTGGGCAATTTTTATTTTTGGGCAGTTTTATATAGTAAAAATTTGGGCAGTTTTTTGCATAACTTTGGGCAGTTTTTATTTTTAAAAAGATTATTTTAATAAGATTAGGACCAACAAGTTTGACCGGACCGACCATAAAAAAATCGAACCGATTAAACCCAAAAAACCGGTTATCCGGTCTTGGTCATTTTTTTAGGACCGGTTTAATCGGTCTGGTCCTTAAATTCATTAAAAACCGGATCGGACCGGACCACGAACACCCCTAGTGGTGCCCTTGGTGCGAGTTCAGTGGGGTCACAATGTTGAGGAGTCGACTTGGGAGCGGGTGGATGTCATGCAAGAGAAGTATCCAAAGTTATTTACCACAGGTATGTCCTAATTTCGAGGACAAAATTCCTTTGTAACGGGGATAATGTAATACCCCGTATTTCTCCGTACTTTTAAATTAATTAATTCAAAAATTAATTATGAAATTACATTTTAGTTAAATTACGCTAGTGAAGTATTTTAATGTGATTTAATTAATAAATAATATTATTAAATATTAATCGAGAGATAGATAGTAATTAATATTTTGATGAAATTTACTATGTGTAAATAGTAAATAATAAATGATTATTATTATACGGCATAGCGAGTGATATGTGCGTATTCTAGTTTATCTCACCGGGAGTCGCATGTAGACTATTTTGAGGTAAGAAATGAGAAATATATTTTAAGTGACTCGGATGGGAATTTAGAGGTCAGTAATGATTCCAAATGGGTCGAAATAGTCAGAATAGTTGGGTCCCGGGTCAATTTTGGATCAAACCGGCACCTATTAAGGGCGTTACGGTCATTTTTCAAAAAGAGGTCAAGGGACTTATGCAAATTAGAGCCATATATGTGATATTTAGAGATTGGAGTTAGGGCTCATAACAAAAAAGATTAGACAGGCCATTAGAGAAAATAAAGAACCATTTTCCCTAAACCTAGGGAGAGAATTATGAAAATGGTGAAGGGTTTCTTGCACCTCAGGACAATTGGAAAGGAAGATTGGAGAAGAAGTAATCAATCATCAACCAAGAACCACGAAATCGAATCAATCAATCTAAGGCAAGTGTTTATTGCAAATTGAATTGAAGTTATAATACCCATTAGTAGGGACTTCATAAATAGATTGATTTTTACTTCAAAAATTTTGATGAAAAACACCAATTGATTTCTTGTTTGGGCAAAATTTCATGTAGTTAGGATTTGCATCTGTAGAAGATTGTAAATCAGAAGAGTTTTGATTATTACTACGGATTTAAATCTGGGTTTTGAATGGAATTTAATGGATGAACACAAAACCAGATTATTAAAGAGGTTTGGGGATTTAATTCATTCTTGATTGTTTTCGGTGAAGTTTTAATGTGTTTGAAACTTTAGAAATCATCTTAACTCAGGTAGAAATAGTTAGGAAAAATCGATTGTGAATTTGGTGAAGAATTTATGAGATTTGGGTATCAAAAAAGTGTAAAAAACGCTGCTGCGAAACAGAGAACTAAGTTGCAGAAAAATGGACCGGTCCGATCCCGGGAAGCGAATCGGTCTGGCCTTAACAGAATAACGGATCGGTCTAGTCCTGGGAAGCGGATCAGTCTGGTGCACTAAATTTCCAAAATTTTCCTTTTTCTCTTGTATTCCTAAATGGACGTGGTGCGGGGAATACTTATGAACTTGTGAAAATAATATTTGGAGATTTATTATTTTATAGTAGGCCTACGAGGGGAGTACGACTTTGTCTTAAAGAGAGAATTAAGATGGGGATGGGATTGGGTAAAGTAACTAGTAATGAATCTGAGGGATGGATAAAGAATTACGGGAATCTAATGAAATTATGGACATCAGTAGAGTAAATATGGTGACTACTGAATCATTATGTAACAAGGGGTAACTAGAACCTTAGTGTTTTGTGAACCCCAAATAATTACGAAAGTGAAGTAAATTTGTAAATAAATTATAAGTACGGTGAATATTAGGGAGACAAATATTACGTACTAGTATAAATAATTTGGTTATGTGAATACCTATTATATTGATACTTAGGCTGTGTGAATACTTAAAGTATGCTGAATTCGTTATTGGGGTCGATGATTAACCAGACCAATACATGAAAGCTCGATTTGGGGTCGATGATTATCCGGACCAAATCGAAGTTAAAAGATATAGGGTTCGATGAGTATCCGGACCAATATAAATATGCATAACATTTACTTTGGGGTCGAGGGATATCCGAACCAATGTAAATGATAGGAAGATTGGGGTCGTTGATTAGCAGGACTAATAATCCTTATGGTATATATTTTGTGATATATATATATATATATATACTTCATGATATTCAACTTATGTGCGAAAGTAGATTTGTAAATTATATATATATATATATATATATATAGAGAGAGAGAGAGAGAGAGAGAGAGAGACTTAATTTCAAGATTTAAAAAAAAAATTAGTTTTGGAATATCTATAGTAGATTAAGTAGTGAAACCTAATTATGTAAGTCGAATGAAAAATCTGAAATGCTTTATGAATTAAGTAATGAGGCTTGATTATGATGATTAAACATAACACATGTGAATGTTATATGAAAGCTAAAATATGCGAGAAGGTTAATAATGAATCGGGCTGTATGGGCGGTATGGGAGAGTAGACCATGGATAAGATCGGTTATATACTTTAGTCGAGATAGCTTGGGTATGATAGCTAGGTGGGCTAAGTATAGGACGTTAGGTGCGCACACTAGATGAGGGGTGAGGAGACTCAAGGGAGTGTGCGTGTACCTAACATGTGTAATCAATTACCGAGTTTAATCTGCGATAAATTACTTGTTAAATGTGTTTAAAATGTTTTGAGTACTAACTCTTGCTATAAAATTATTTTCAATACCTTTTAGGTGTCTAGCCACAAGGGTGCCATACTTGATTTCATTCTAGGGATTTGGACCTGTAGCACTATGATTGCTGACAGGACTATTGAGTAGCCTACTCTTTCATTCAGATCTAACATAGGATCTCATTCTTGTTTTTCATATGTAGAAATATTGTCAGTCGACTCCATTACAATTCCAGTTTTGTATCCATTTTACTTAGTAGTTGGACAGTGGATTATTACTTGGTTGTGGATTTTAGCTGACGGGTTATTTGGCTTGTCTTAGTTGCTTTTACATATTAGTGTTGGTTTAGATTCTAGTATCTTGTGTATGTTGTTTTAGTTTTCAAACTATCCTTTTTTTTCTTGTTTATTTGAAAGATAAAATTTGGCACTGGTTTAATTAACTTAGGTGGTTAATAATTAATTTATTTTTCGACAGTGATGCTAAGAATGAACCATATGAGAAACCTGTTTTAATTTTATAAAGGCATGATCACCCGATATTTAATTAGACGCGGTGTCACAATAGATACATGTATTTGGGTAGATATATTTTGGAGATCCAATAAATACCCATGTAATGTTGACATTTGAAGTGAAGTCATAAAAAGTCAAAAATATTATGTGAGTAATAAAGAAAAACTCTCTCCTTATACCGAGTGTTATCCCTCAAGTATTAACTGTGTTAGTGTATTTTATCATCCCTTAAATATATTTTTTATTTTATTTTTGGCAGTGATGTATTTGGGTGAAGGAGTTTACAGAGGTGTTCTCAAGTTAAATGAATACTTTAGCTATTTGAATGAAGGCTCCAAGGAAAATTCTTTTCGTGTCTGAATTTTTAGGGTGTGATGGTTTTAAATATTTTAGTAGGTTTTTTAATTTGTATGCTTATCACACGCATTATTAGTGCACTATATTTACACTTATGATTTCCCAACTGTAGATTCTAATATGTTGTGCTTATTAGGTTTGTTAAAGTATGTTTTGTATAAATTTATAACGTGACATATATTGTATAAAATATTTAATGTTACATATTAAGATCTGTAATCTATTTGATGAGTTCATCTTGAATGTTTTAGGGTTATTTTACATTATTTTCTACGCACTTTTAAACATAACAGTTTCTTTCATAACAATTTTTATATATTGGTTTAATATTAATTTTCATTTATTTAAAATAATATTAAGATATTCAGACACAATATTCACCATCAAAATATCATTCTACTATGTTAAATATATATTTAACATGTCTTAACTATATAATCTTTCACAATATGAGTCTCCAAAAAGTATCCTTTTAAAGCACGAAATGCATCGCCTGTAAGCTAGTATATCATATTAGAAAGCTAGAGTTGTGTGTACGCGATATTTAAAATCCGGAGGTCCATCTAAGGCCCCCTCCTGTAAGGACTCCTTATAGTGCAGATCCCGATACATATGATTTTTTTTAAATAGTAATAAAATACTTTTTTTGATGAAACTTCATGGATATGATCTTCTACGGTGAGAATCTCAACTCCATTTTTTCATCAAAAAATTCAATAAAAAATCTGTTGAGATGAGGTGATATGTAAAAAATGGTATAAGTATGCATTTTCGACCTTTGAAATTTTGGCAATCATCTCACCCACTTTTTGATTGAATTTTTTAATAAAATTTCATGGATATGATCTCGATAGTGAGAATATCATATCCATGAAGTTTCATCAAAAAATTCAATCAATCAAGTAGCTGGCGCAGACCCAAAATTTCAACGGTCGAAAATACATATTTATACCATTTTTTTCATATCACCTCATCTCAACGATTTTTTTATTGAATTTTTTGATGAAAAAATTGGAGATGATCTTCTCACCGTGGAGATCAAGTCCATGAAGTTTCATAAAAAAATCATTTTTTTACTATTTAAAAAAAATAGTATGTACCCTTTGCACTATAATATACATATTATGCATTACGTCTTTAAGCATTTCCCATTAAATGCAATTTAAAACTTCTACATTCCCAATAAATATCAATTTAAATGGCAAGATAACCTTATGCATTCATAAATAATGGTAATATAAATATCAACATAATTGTATGCAGTCACATTGAATGTCTTGACAGCTCACGTGATTTAGTAATGAGTATAAAATGATCTTAAAGATGGGCGGGGAACCGAACCAATGGACTCCCTGACCCACACACAATACCATTACATTTATATAATATCATTTAAGGTGTTGCCATAACACAAAAAATTGTGAATGATTAGCTATAATATTTTGGACATAATCGCACTGAAATTAGGCTATAACATCAACCTGGTTTTGTAAACCAAGGCACAATTAATGTATGACAAAATAAATAAAAATCTAATATTCTCCCACTTGAGCACAATTGGTTTTGTAAACCAAAGCACAATTGTTGCCTTTAAATTTTTATATGAATAAGACTTGAGAGTGCTTGTGCAATCTTAATGGATTGATTTAGTTAATTAAATGACCTAAACACACAATCCAATTTTTTTTATCAAATTTTTACATTTGATTAAATTAGGTTTGCATGTCATGATCGTCCAAATCACAGAAAATAAACTACGCATGCAATCACAAACAAATATGTGGAAAAATTCCTTTTCAAGGTGAGACCTTTATTTCTCCATTTTAGATAGTTTTACAAGACACCTTACTTATAAAACTTTCTAAAGAAAATCATTCAGATCCAGAGCAGTCCACAGGTGGCGATTTACCCTCGGTATCCATCGATCAACCTTTCTTCATCCTTCTTTTTAGTAGTGATTCCTCGGGTCACATGGTCATTAGTAGATCTCTCTCTCCACAAGTATAGATTAGGTATGAAACTATTTAGGGTTTCAAAAGGATTCAGAAGTATATTGAGGAGGTTGTTTTGTGAATCAAAAGGGTGTTTTGACCTAACATGATTGAGGACTTTTGTAACAGTTATGCATTTTGCATTTTTCAAAAACTATTAAAATCTTTTCAAAACTTATATTTATAGGTCGTACACAAATTTCAAGGTGGAAAAATTCGTTCGAGCGAAAGTAGAAATCGTTCGAATGAGAATGTCATGTCGTTAGAACGAAAACTGAGTTCGTTCGAACGAGACTCCAATCTCGTTAGAACAAACATCTAACGAGCTTTGAATGAATTCAAAAAGAACATCTATATTGGATGTTCATTAAAAAAATGATTAAACGAGAGTTCAAACGAAATTGCCTTTTTGTTCGAACGAGATTGACATCTCGTTTAAACGAGGTCAATAAAAAATTAATTTTTAACTTTGAAAAATTTGCCTCAATTTTTATAAAAACTTTTATAAAATATCTCCCAAATATAAATGTAAATGAATTTAAAATCCTAAACGATTTATTCCTTCATAATGTGAAGATGTCTTGAACATTGGAGATGTTGAATTCAGTTCATCGTGTCGGTACGAGTCGGTTTGTAAGGGGATACACAAAATGTGCCATAGTGACAAATAAAACAAATAACAAAGACTAAGCTAAACAATTTTCCCTTAAAAATCTACCCCTTTGGCTATTCCGATACAAAACTTAATCGAACCTCAAATTACAAAAAAAATTCCATAAATTCTAATACCCTTCCTAAACCTTAGGAATGGAATGGCATAGATAAATAAACTATCTTCGATCTCCAGTCGTTCTTCTTGATCTTCCCTTAGGAATTTTGTCTTCATGCGGTGCAATATGATCTTTCAATTGGATACCTACACACATGAAATAAAAAAACAATACCCGTGATGCATAGAGTTTGAAATATAAAATAAAATATTTTTATTCTCCCTTTAATTTGCTCTCCCTCTTTTTGTCCGAAATAGACAAAGGAGTAGAAACTAAACAAGGCATATAGAGAACATCATGTATAAGTAGTAAGATATCATAAAAAAGATATAGAAATGACGAACGTGCAATGATAATCTCAAAGGATCTAGAACTATTTTTTAATTTTTTAAATTGTTCAAGTATAAATGTTTACAAATACAACACACCATGTAGAAACACAAAAATACCCGAATCATGAAAACGGAATGTAAGGGTGTGAACATATTCCATAGGTTAAGCAACATAGACAAACATATCACATGTGCACGAAGGATTGAGACACCATTAATGAAAGATCTCAAAGTCTACCTTAGATGTAAAAATGGAAAGATGTGAAATTAACTTAACCTAACCAACAAATCAATAACGTAAGTGATTTTCACACCAATGACGCCCAAAACTATGTAAATTTTTTTCGAGATTTTTATAGTTTATGCAAACCCATTGATCTTCGACTTAACTCCCTAAAAATCTCACATATAGCAGAACAACTCTCAATTATTTTGAAGAAATTAATGCTCATTTGTAGCAAAGCATCAATGTTCAAACAAAATTAGCCTCGCACTTATGTTTTTATGCGCCTCTAATCTTTTTAGGCTCTTTTCATTACAAATGGTGGTTTTAACGCAAAAACTGTCTTTCGTATCCCCTTTCCATTGCTTAATATATAAAACATTTACCAAGAAAATGATTTAAATCCGGGCAATGGTTCGTATATGCATAACTTTTTATCTCATTTTTCACATTATCTTAAAGAAAAATTGAGATGAAAACACTATGACCGACATGTGACAAGTAAGTGAAATATTCATATAAGCTTGTGCTCATGTGTAATAAAGGAGACAATGAGTCAAACATGTAGCAAGTTATCATCAAATCAGAAATTAATGACTCCACACATTATTAAGCACATATATGAAATAATGTCACGTCTCAAAACACTATGAAATAATCAAGTGTATATGGAATGAATGGGTGACTCAGACATCTTTAATGTTCATCAATATAACGTGTAAAAAAATTACAAAACTCCTTTTGTCTTTTTAAAATTTTTTATCAAAATAAAATCATTTTCCTCTTTTCAACTTTTTCTTAAAAATCGAAAAACTTTTTATAATTTTTTTAAATTTTTTCAGAAAAAAAAAACTATTTTTGGATTTTTTTTAAAATATCAAAATGAAAAAGATAGATACAATGATAATACAATGGTAATACAATCTATCAACAGGAAAAAATGCAAATAATCATGAAAATCATCCTACGCTAAATAACATATCCGAACTCAGTTAACGATGCAAATACCTAAATATTTCATATGATCCTCAAATCGAAGTGCATCTAAAGGTTTCTTGAATATGTCAGCTAACTGACAATCGGTTCTCACAAAGATAAAAGACACAACCTTCTCCTCAACTAGGTCTTGAATATAGTGATCGCGTATCATAAAGACCTTTGTGCTCAAATGTTGGACCGAATTACGAGAAATGTGTATATCACTCGTAATATCACACAAAGTAGTCATCATGCCCTGTAAAATTTCGTAATCCTCCAACATTTGCTTCATCCATAAGAATTGCATGAAACAACTCCCGACGACTATATACTCAGCCTCTGTCATGGATAAAGATATGGAGTTTTGCTTCTTGCTCATCCATGAGATAAGATCCCTCCCAAAATAGAAACACTCACTTGAAATGCTCCTACAAACATCTTCATCCCCGCACCAATTGGCATCTAAATAGGTGGATAAATAATCAACCGTATAAAAGGTATACCAAATATCGTATGAAAGAGTTTCACTCATATATTTGATAATACGTTTAAGAGCATGTAAGGGTGACTCTTTCGAGGACTCCTGTTATCACGCACAGACTTCAACACTAAAGGCAATATCAAGACGACTAGCGATAATATAAAGAAGACTACCTATCATACTCCGATATAAGGTTTGCTCTACGTCCTTGACTAAAACATCTTTGCTAAGCTTTGTTGATGTAATTAAAGGGTTGCGTGAGTGCTTAGCGGAGTCTAGACCAAATTTCTTCACAAGTTCTCTTGAATATTTGGATTGAGATATATATATATTCTATCCTCAAGCTGACGAACCTAAAGACCTAGGAAGAATGTAACCTTACCTACCGTACTCATATTAAACTCACTCTTAATCTCCTCCTCAAAGGTGTGATCATGGCAGGAGCTTGTGGATCCAAAGACTATGTCGTCCATATAGTCTCGAGCAACTAAAATGGCTCCTCTCTCTCTCCTCACAAATAACGTCTTATCTAATCCCCCTTTTTTTGAAGTCAAGAGCTAAGAGATACGAAGTAAGCCTATTTTACTAAGCACAGTGTGATTGCTTTAAAATAAATAAGGCTTTCCTGAGATAGTAAACGTGTCCCGAGTGCTTAGGGTCTTCAAGTTCCATATAAATCTCCTCCTATAGAATGCCATATAGAAAGGCACTCTTGACATCCATCTGATATAACCTGAAGTGCAGATGACATGTTATGGCGAGTAGTAAAAAATGGACTCGAGCCTAGAAGTAGGAGAGAATCTCTCCTCAAAGTCTACACCCTCGATCTGTGTGTAGCCTTGAACGACTAACCTAGCCTTATTGCAAACTATGGTACCATTTTTATCCACCTTATTCTTAAAAATACACTTGGTACCTGTAGAGGTGACTTGAAGGTAATCTTGAGTTTAGAGATATTTTCCCATTAGCAACAGTGTTTGGGATTAAGACAGTGTGGCAGCTCAAAGCGATGCAACTTAGTAAGTTAGCATTGCAGCTCAATACGATGCAGCTCAGTAAGGCAGCATTGCAGCTCAGTAAGGAAGCGATGCAGCTCAGTAAGGCAGCGTCGTAGCTCAAGTGAGGTAGGTTAGTATGGCAGCCCTAAGGGTTCTCCAACGAAGAAGCTGGCCGAGAGAACTGATCATTTAGTTCTATTATTTTACTTAGCCTTATTGTATCTCTTTATTTACATTTACCATGAGTTGTAACAATTATAATGTTTTTTTAGTGTGAGGTCGAATGGTACTCACGAGAGACCAGTCTTGGCAGGACCTGGGAGAGCTTTCATGCTCTATCGAACGACCTCATCGTGGGAACTTCAGAGGGACTTGGTTTAGAGGATTGAGAAGTGAGGCACCGTTGGGGCTTATTCTGACCATTTTAGATACACCTGGTAAAACACCAAAGGACCTTGATCATGGATCCTTGAGAAGAGGAACCTTGAGTTCCATCAGGAGTTGAGTTGTGAACCAAATAACCCTCTACTTAATGTCATATCTATTTTAGGTGACGTCACTAGCCATCTAGGAAACATCAAAATCTTCACTTGAGTAAACCACCATGGTATTTAGGGCTGTCAGACAGTTGGTGAGCCACATCTGTGATGACAACCCCCTAACACACAGTGGTTAGGCAAAAGGCATGTCTTGGCATTTAATGTCTATGCCGTGGAGCTAACTAGTGCATCAAGTATTTAATATTTGTGACATAAAGTATGAGGGGTGTGTTTCACATGTATTAATAACTGAGTTGCCTCATGAGTGGTGTGGGGGCTATTTAAGGACCCCAACCACCTCTAGGAAGAGGACGTTCTTTTTTAGAGTTGAGAAGTTATTACTAGAAAAATATATACATCAGAGAGAGATTTATTACAAAACCAGAGAGTTTATTCACCCACCATTGTCATTTATTACGAACCTCTAATACTTGACAGAGATTCTTGAGGGTGGTTGGGAGTGGTTGGATGCCTGCCAAGGTGTATTTAGGGTGCTTACTTCTCTCCCCCCTCTAAATGAGTTATTTCTGAGTTCGTTATTATCCTTTGAGTTATACACGAGAGATTTGGGAGTTCAAACTGATTTTATCTTCACTACGTTGTGATTGCGTGTCTTGTAATTAATCAATAGTTTTTTTGGGTTAACTTATCATTACTATACTAAAAAAGGGGTTATGCCTCCATCTAATCTAAACTACCCTCTTACATTTGGCGACTCTGTTGGGGAGGTATTCTTCTAAAATTATGGCCTAAGATAATGTTAATCATGTTCCAGATTGTGATGACATCCAACAGAGGGAGAAACAATAGGCGAGGGGGCATGCTGAGGTTTCTCTGGGGCAGGTGTGGGCTGCCTCGTGACTTGTGATGAAATACATAAGAAGCTTGACAGAATCACCATTATTGGTGGAGTTTGATGACAAATCTTAATAAATATTTTCATTGTTAAGTCACCGTTACTGGTGGAGTTTGACAAAAAAAATCTTAACAAGTGGTTTTCATTGTTAAGTCACCGTTATTAGTGAAATCATCGTTATTGGTGGAGTTTGATGAAAAATCTTAATAAGTGTTTTCATTGTTAAGTCACCATTACTGGTGGAGTTTGACAAAAAAATCTTAACAAGTGGTTTTCATTATGGCTTGAGATGTTTCGTGCAGATATTTCTTGGCCACGCAATAAATATCTCCACGAGGGGGCAAATGTAGGGGGAGCCTAAAGTAAGTCTTGTGATTAGAGATAACTCCCACTGCTAAATTGAGGAAGGTGGACAACCCGGAGGAATCTTACGAGAGGAAACTCAAAGGGAGAATATCTAGAGGAAGCTTACGAGATGAATTTTAGAGGGAGCTTATCCAGAGGAATCTCAAATGAGGCTTATCCAGAGGAAGCTCAGAGGAATCTTACCAGAGGAAGCTCAGAAAAGAAGCTTAGAGGAAGCTCATCAGAGGAAGCTTGCTATAGGAAGCTCGCTAGAGGAAGCTCGCCAGAGAAAGCTTACTAGAGGAATCTTAGAAGAAGCTTTCCAGAAGAAGCTCAGAGGAAGCTTACCGGAAGAAGCTCAAAGGAAGCTAAAAAAAAAGCTCAGAAGAAGATCACCAGAGGAAGCTTGCTAGAGGAAGCTCGCCAGAGGAAGCTTGCTAGAGGAAGCTTAAAGGAATATTTCCAGAAGAAGCTCAGAGGAAGCTTACCAAAAGAAGCTCAGAGGAAGCTTACCAGAGGAAGCTTAGAAAAGAAGCTCACCAGAGGAAGCTTGCTAGAGGAAGCTCGCCATAGGAAGCTTAGAGGAAGATTTCCAGAAGAAGCTCAGAGGAAGCTCGGATGAAGCTTGCAAGAGGAAGCTTGCTAGAGGAAGCATAGAGGAAGATTTCAAAAAGAAGCTCAGAGGAAGCTTACCAGAAGAATCTCAGAGGAAGCTTACTAGAGGAAGCTCAAAAAAGAAGATCAGATGAAGCTTGCTAGAGGAAGCTCTCCAGAGGAAGATTTACCAGAGGAATCTCGGAGGAGCCTTGCCAGAGGAAACTAAAAAAAGAAGCTTAGAGTAAGCTCACCAGAGGAAGTTCACCAGAGAAAGTTTGCTAGAGGAATATTTCCAGAAGAAGCTCAGAGGAAGCTCACCAGATGAAGATCTCCAGAGAAAGCTTGCTCGAGGAAGCTTAGAGGAAACTTAACAGAAGAAGCTAATAGTAACCTTACTAGAGGAAGCTAAGAAAAGAAGCTCAGAAAAATCTCGCTAAAGGAAGCTTGCTAGAGGAAGCTCGCCAAAGGAAGCTTGCTAGAGAAAGCTTAGAGGAAGATTTCCAGAAGAAGCTCAGAGGAATCTTACTAGAGGAAGCTCAGAAAATCATCTCAGAGGAAGCTCACCAGAGGAAGCTTGCTAGAGGAAGGTCGCGAGAGGAAGGTCGCCATAGGAAGCTTAGAGGAAGCTTTCCAGAAGAAGCTCAGAGGAAGCTCAGAGAAGAAGATCAGATAAAGATTGCTAGAGGAAGGTCTATAGAGGAAGGTCGCTAGAGGAATATTTACCAGAGGAAGCTCAGAGGAGACTTTCCAGAGGAAGCTCAGAGGAAACTTTCTAAAGGAAGCTTAAAAAAGAAGCTCAGAGGAAACTCACCAAAGGAAGTTTGTTAGAGGAAGCTCACTAGAGGAAGCTCGCCAGACGAACATTGATAGAGGAAGCTTAGAGGAAGCTTATCAGAATAAGCTCAGAGGAAGCTTACTAGAGGAAGCTCAGAAAAGAAGCTCAGATGAAGCTTGCCAGAGGAAGCTCGCTAGAGGAAGTTTTACCAGAGGAAGCTCAGAGGAACCTTGCCAGAGGAAGCTCTTAGGAAACTTGCTATAAGAAGTTCAGAGGAAACTTACCAGAGGAACCTCACTTAGAGAGGAAACTCAGGGTTGAAAGTTTTTTTTATACTTATTCAAATCATGTATCTGCAGAGATGTATTATAACTTGTATGTGGGAAACGGTCAAGCCGAAGAAACTAACAAAACCTTAGTTAAAATTTTGGCGAAAATAATTGAGGATTTCCCAGGGTCGTGGGATGAAAAGATACCAATCGTATTGTGGGCCTATCGAACAACTAAGAGGAAGCCCACAAGGTATACTCCATTATCTATTATTTATGGGGCTGAGGTAATTTTCCCAGTAGAGTTGGAAGTTCTCTCTACTCGATATGCCTTGAGAAGTATCATGCTCCCTCAGAACAGACACGTGCAGTTGGAAGCATTAGACGAACATAGAGATAATGCGATGCAGCACTTTCAAATGTATACAAAGCAGCTCTCTAGGGCATATGGTAACTTGGTGAGATCAAGAAAGTTAGTAGAGGGATACCTCATTTTGAAGACAGTAGTGAAGCACACCAAGGGACTTCCTTTACCTAAGTTTGCAGCGAATTGGGAAAGACCTTTCATTGTAAAAGAAGCTCATGATTCAGGTTATTGCTTAATTTCTAAGATGGAAGAAGACAAGAAATTCAAGATCAACAATAGGTGGTCGAAAGTCTATCATGTGTAAGAAATTAAGTTTAGACCATTGTTGTATCTAGCTATTATTATGAATATACAAGTCATTTTTATTGCAACTCGAGCGAAGATGAAAGAATTGTAGAACTCCATAATATACGCAAACAGTGATAGCACAAAGAAATGGCATGGGAAACCATACATCTTTTTCATTCATTCACAAACTTTGGGGCATTAGAAAATTGGGAGCTACTACCCAAGAATTACATAAGAAAAAAGGAAAATGTATACAAAAGTTCATTTGCCTAAGAGGAACCACAAGTCTGGAGCAGAGAAAAAAAATCTCCGGGCAAGATCGAGGAAGCTGTTAGGCAAGACTATTGGGCGTTAATAGAAACCTCTAATATCATTTACGCTTTTGTACGCTCGATAAGGAGTTTCTCTCATTTTAGCTTTGCCAGACGTAGAGCTTATTCGATGTCCTCTATCTCTTTGTTGGCAGCTTCAAGCAGAGATACTAGCTCAACCAACTTAGCTTCCTCAGCTCTTTGATCCTCCTAATGTTTCTGTAGTAGTTCCCTTTGACTATCCAGTCGTTAGCTCTTTAAAGTCTTTAAGTGTGCAATCAGCCAATCGAAACGGAAGCCATCTCGACCCAACTCCCTCAGATAGCCCAAGAATTGGTTGAGAAGAGGTCTGGTAGCGTTCGTGGTAGGAGTATTAATGATATTAATAATAACGATCTCCATGCTCTAAAGCCTATAACTCATCACGGGGATGTTGGAAGGAAGTCAATCCACAGTAAAAGTCTAAGGATGGTGGCTTGCAAGCTGCTCAATTACCAAGCGATGACTGGCAGGCATTTGAGGAGAACGCTGAAGGACTATGAGGCAAAAGTCGTGAGGATCCAAGTAGGGCAGAGGAAGCTCACAACCAAATTTGTTATCAATTGAAGCACCAGTCATGGAACCTTGGTCATCGTGACTCAAATCTTCTAAAATGGCGTGTTCTCGATGGGGTGAAGCGATGGGCGAAAGAACTAATGGAGATTTCTGTCCTATCGGAAAAGATTCCTGTTCAACCTGAGAACAGGTAGAAGAAATAATGGGTTAAGTGAAAAATCTTAAATAAGAATGTTCGTTGTTAAGTCACCGTTATAGTGGAGTTTGCGAGAAATCTTAACAAGTGTTTTCATCGTTAAGTCACCATTATAGGTGGAGTTTGCGAAAAACCTTAACAAGCATTTTCGTTATTAAGTCACCATTATAGGTGGAGATTACAAAAAATCTTAACAAGGTGTTTTCATTGTTAAGTCACCGTTATAGGTGGAGTTTGAGAAAAATCTTAACAAGCGTTTTCATTATTAAGTCACCGTTATAGGTGCAGTTTGCAAAAAATCTTAACAAGAGTTTTCATTGTTAAGTCACCATTATAGGTGGAGTTTGCGAAAAACCTTAACAAGTGTTTTCGTTGTTAATTAACCATTATAGGTGGAGATTGAAAAAAATCTTAACAAGCATTTTCATTATTAAGTCACCGTTATAGGTGGAGTTTGCGAAAGGTATGAGAAATGAAACTCTTTTAGATTGTACATTGTCAAGAATAAAGGACAAACAACAAGAGACGAAGAGAAACAAGTGAAGTACCTCAGCAATGGCTGGTGCAAGAACGGGAGTCACCAAGGAGGCCACAATGGTGGGAACTGTAGGGGACAAGATTAACTCCTCAGAAGCCTCAACGACACCCTCAACTAAAGAAACCTCAACAACCGATAAAGCTCCTTTGCCAATAAAAGGTACCAATGCCAACATAGGAGCCTCACTTGAGGAGGACGTTTGACCTCCAAGTGATGCCCCAATGTTGGTAAATGCAAAGGAACCACCACACTGGGCAGAAATATCCACCCTGGCCTTGGGAATAGGTAGAACAACAAGAGATGTTGAGGGGATAAGATCTGGAGAAAACTGTGAAAATGAAGCTGTGTTAGAAAAGGGGAATAGGTACAGAAGAAAGAAGAAATATCTATGAGTTTTACTTACCTTAGTTATGGTACTGAAGAGGGGAACTGTAGTTATGGGTTTCGTCAACGCAGCAGGAAGAAGAATGTCAGCTAATAAAGATGCCATTTCGACCTAAGACATCCCAACTGATTAAAATTCAACACGGTAAACAAAAAAAGGGGTGGAAGAAAGAAAAGACGTCAAACCTAACAGTGATTGAGAATGTGTTACCTTGGGGGAACTTTCTACAGCTGGACCAAGGGGTAGAAGAACCTCGGGTTGAGGTGTTAATTCAGAAGAAGTTGGGGGAGTTGTCTCAGGCTGAGAAGAGATTCCCATAGATTCAATGGTCTCACCCCCCGCAGCAGTACCATTAGCTCGTTGGGAGGAAAAACGATGAGAATAGGTAATACCTATCATGGGAGAACATGGAGGAGATAATTCGGTTGTAGATGCACCAAAGTGTCCTCCTATGAAAGGACTAATCAGAGGAGAAGACCTTTCTTCACCAGCCTCCTGATGAAAACAAGAAAAAAAGAACAAGTGTCAGAAAAGAGAAGAAAATGCACTACGTTATAAACAACTCAGTGTGGAAAAAATAACCTCATGATCAGAAAAATGTAAGGGTACGACAACGGGCGAAGCTGGGGGAGATGAGTGAGGAGAAGCCCTCTCGGTGAAATGATTCACAGTCTCGGGACTATCATCAACTGGTATAACTTCATCAGGAGAAGGAGAATTAGAATGCATAGGAGTAGAGGCAACCGTTGTAGGTTGAACTATAGAGGCTTGTCTTTTACTTGCCTTGGTTCCCAAAGACTTCTTCCTTTTACCAGAGGCATCAGCACCTAAAGGCCCCCTTTTTCTTCACGAAGCCCCTTCGGTGGGATCCACCATGATAGTGGGAAACTACTCATTAGGAGGAACTGAGGGCGCAGTTTGGCAAAATATCCGTTGAAGATGTTTAATCTCCTTTTTAACTGCTTCCCGTATTTCCTCAGGCACATCAGTATTTGGAGGAACAGAGGCAATGAGAAAAGCATCTATAGGGGCTTGGGATTTGCGTGGGGACTTGGGCTTTGAAGAGGCCCCACTTTTGGTCTTCTTTGATTTTTCGGAAAGGGGTTGCGAGGGACCTTCACCAGAAGCTGTAGTGGCAGAAGTACCGCCAGCTAGAGGTATAGGCCTTGAAGCTTTTTTAACTTTAGGTGAAACAACGCGGATTGCTGGGTAGTATGGAGGTAGCTCACTGGGGGGGGGGGGGGGGGGGAGGTCCTTTGGTGTTTGGATAAGTGGGAACTTAATTCCTAGTACGAAATTCCCCTTTCGCCCTAACTACAAGGAGGGCAAACTCTGAATAGTGGGGTAGACTAGGGAAATTTGGATGAACTTGTGAATTTTGGCTATCTGCCTTGGCCAATACTTCATCGCAAAATCACTGGTTACATCCCCCTTCCTAGAAAGTGCAAGAATGGTAACACGACCAATTATGGCTGAGCAAATTGTGGAAGCAGCTGACACGGTGTAAAAAGCATAGGCCTCAGAGAAAGATGCCTTGGGGTGAGAATCTTAAAATACTGGACAAGGAACACCTTGGTCGTACCCAAACTGACGGCTGCAATAGTTGGGGTTGTTATGTTCAGATGTATACCCTCAGTCAGTGTAAGAGGGCATATAACTAGGAGTCAAAGCCAAAACCACGACAAACGAAGGGTCCTCCGTTATAAGATCCGCTGAGACAGGCCTCACCATCCTAGATATGGCACCAAAAAATCCCAAGTATGGGCAAAAGAATCCTCACTATAAGGCCTCATCACGAAGTAGCTTATTTTGTCAAAAATGCCTAGAAGCTCCTTCCTACTCTATTTCTTGTGGAAGAAAAAAAGGAAATGGGGCTTGATGATTTCCCCAGCACGAAGGGGAGTGCAGTTATCATATTTCTCGAGAAAGCAAAAGTAAAGAAAACCAGTCAGAACGATGGAATTGACAAAATTGGCCAAGTTGTCTTGGCCCAAGGACCGTTCCATGTCTAGATGGGTCTTGTCCAACCATGTATAAAGTGACCCTAGGGCTATAGCTGCCAGAGGAAGCTTATGCCCCATGGCCAAAAAGACAGACAAATTAATCAAGTCTCTGTGTGTTTGATCATGGGGCTTGCCAGGCAAGATAAAACGTGATAGAATCACAAGTATGTAGGCTGACAACTCAAGAGATTTACCTTTCATGGGGCAAATTCAGCGGTGGGGATGGTACGGTAGAAGTATTTTATGTGGGGAGTAAAGGTTGCCTTGTTGTAATTACTGATACATCTCCTATAGATTTGATCAAAGTTCCTACGAGCTCAAGCCCAAATAGATCGCAAACTTCCTCAAGTGTAACGGTGAACTCTCCCCACGAATCAATGAATGTGTGCATTGTAATGTTCCAACGGGAGACCAAGATTTGAAGGGCAGCGTTGTGTTTAGAAAGAGTTAATTCCCCAAACAAAGCATCTCGATGGAGACTTACCTTGTAAAGAACATCAGAGTAAGTGGCCTACATAAACGAGGTCCAAGCAGCGAAGTGGGAAGGGAAGCCACCAGGTCCTTCAAAATCAATATGGGACCAAGGGAAGTCACCTCTGTCATGACAAAATCGCATTGTCCCCTCGGGAGGAAAATAGCCCCAAGAAGTGGAATCTTGGTCTTCATCACCCATCAGCAAAGTGTCATACTTAGCTGAAAAATGACAAGTCCTGCACCCCTCATAGAATTCATCATATTTGCCAAAGATAGGCGATCGACGGTAAAAACGTAGTTGTTCTTAACATGATGCCACCAACACGGTGGTATTCGAGGTGGTTACAAGCAGAGCACTGGTGGTGGGTATGATGGGAACTCTGAAAGAGGCCATAACAGTGAATGGTGGAAAAAGAAAATCTCAAAATTTGAGAGGGGCACGAGAATGGAGGAAGACAACCGTAAGTGGTGATAAAAGAGGTGTTGAAAGGTGAAGAACTGGAGAAAACCTTGTTAACAATAGCGGGTTCAGTCTTTCTCTTTCTAAAAAAGGCTCTAGGAGTTTGAAGAAGATGAAGAAGAAAAATGGCTAAGTGTTTTTGAAAATAGACGTTTGCAATCCCTTAAAACCCGTCTTTTGAGTTTTCCCACTAACACACGTGTAAAGCTGCCTATAATCATTTCAAACAGACACGTGGCACTTCGGAAAGTGTCCTGACAGTTGAAAAGATAGCGCCACATCATTAATGAAATGACGCATGGGGAATAGAAAGGGTTTCCTTCCTAGGCAAGTTTGAGTTTTGGCGCCAGAATTTTTGTTAGACATATCCAATAACTCCCAAAGAAGAAGCTGTCCCAAGGGTTCAAAAAAAGCTACAATGCTCCCTCGCCACAAGTCCAAACGTTGTTTAATTATGATAGCTACATCGGAGAGAATTTTTTCTTTTTTAAACATGGTGAAACGTTACAAAGGATAATTTCACAAGTGTCAATGATAGGTGAAGTCCTAACAAAAAACTCACTGCCTACAACTATACTCCACAATAGCACAAATGGGAGAATTTCACTTCCCCAAAGTCAATACATGTATTTGAGAAAGTTAGTAGGTCTATCGGGATAATTTCAAATAGTCAAGCCAGAACGGTTGAAACTCAGTAACAGGAAAAAGTTGCGATATCCCTTTGCCAAAGCGCCAATAAGCCGCAGCGCTTCGACTCAAGTACATCAGGGAGAATTTTAATTTTTATCGGAGGCATTAACCGTAGTTGGTTGCAACAAAAGAAAAGATGCCAAAAAACATTTCTTATTCCCACAACAAATCTCTACACCAAGGGGCAAATGTAGAGGGGGCTTGAAGGTAATCTTGAGTTTAAAGATAATTTCCCCATCAGTAATAGTGTTTGGGATTAAGACAGCGTGGCAGCTCAAAGCAATGCAACTCAGTAAGGCAACATTGTAGCTCAATACGATGCAGCTCAGTAAGGCAGAGTTGTAGCTCAAAACGATGCAGCTCAGTAAGGCAACGTCGCAACTCAAGTGAGGTAGGTTGGTGTGGCAGCCCAAAGGGATCTCCAACGAAGAAGTTGGCCGAGAGAACTGATCCTTTAGTTCTATTATTTTACTTAGCCTTATTTTATCTCTTTATTTACATTTACCATGAGTTATAATAATTCTAATGTTTTTTTAGTATGAGGTCGAATGGTACTCACGAGAGACCAGGCTTGGCAAGGCCTGGGAGAGCTTCCTTGCTCTATCGAATGACCTCACCATGGGAACTTCAGAGGGACTTGGTTTGGAGGATTGGGAAGTGCGGCACCGTTGGGGCTTGTCCTGACCATCTTAGATACACTTGGTAAAACACGAAAGGACCTTGACCGTGGAGCCTTGAGAAGAGGAACCTTGAGTTCCATCGGGCGTTGAGTTGTGAACCAAACAACCCTCTATTTAATATCATATCTATTTTAGGTTATGTCACTAGCCAACTAGGCAACATCAAAATCTGCACTTGAGTAAATCACCATGGTATTTGGAGTTGTCAAACAGTTGGTGAGCCACCTCTGTGACGACAACCCCCTGACACACAATGGTTAGGCAAAAGGCATGTCTTGGCATTTAATGTCTATGATGTGGAGCTAACTAGTGCATTAGGTATTTAATATTTGTGACATAAAGTATGAGGGGTGTCTTTCACATGTATTAATGACCGAGTTGCCTCGGGAGTGGTGTGGGGGATATTTAAGGACCCCAACCACCTCTGGGAAGAGGACGTTCTTTTTTAGAGTTCAGAAGTTATTACTAGAAAAATATATACGCCAGAGAGAGATTTATTACAAAACCAGAGAGTTTATTCACCCACTATTACAAAGCTCTAATACTTTACAGAGATTTTTTAGGGTGGTTGGGAGTGTTTGACTGCCCGGTAAGGTGTATTTAGGATGCTTACGTCTCTCTCTCTCTCTCTCTCTAAATGAGTTATTTATGAGTTCGTTATTATCCTTTGAGTTATACACGAGAGATTTGGGAGTTCAAACTGAGTTTATCTTCACTACATTGTGATTACATGTCTTGTAATTAATCAATAGTGTTGTTGGGTTAACTTATCATTACTGTACTAAAAAAGGGGTTACGCCTCCTTATAATCTAAACTACCCTATTACATTACCTATCACGTTAGTATCGCTATGTTAGAAGATAAATTCTCAGACATCGGTCTTTCTAAACTGAAGCAAGTCTTATTGCATGGTAGAAATCCAATGCTCGTCCTTGAGTTCTTCTTTTATGTTTTTGGGCTCGATTAGGGATGTGTAGCACAAATAGCTAACAACATTTTCAAGTTGAGCATGAATATATTGGAAGGGTCATGCTCTTTCGAAACCAAGATGGTGTCTCCCTAAAACAAAAATGGGGTCCACCGTGGTAATATGAGGAAGGATGGGAACATCACCAGGGGTGCATCATCTTCACATTGTGGGTCAGGAGCAATAAATGCTGGTGGCTCGTCATCTCTAATCGAGATGTTTATTGACTCCATAATCTTACAGATATCCAAATTATAAACCCCGTAATCCTTACTAATAGATGAATATCCTAAAAATATCCCCTCGTTACTCTGGGAGTCAAACTTTCCTAAGGACTTTCTATCTTGCAAAATGTAGCAAGTACTACCAAAGACACGGAAATATGATAGGTTGGTATTCTTCCCGATCCACAAATCATATGGCGTGTGAAGTGTGAGTGGTTCGAATTACATTGACTAATATCACTGAAAATATTGTTAAAATACTTTTACGAGAAGGTTTTATCGAAAACAAGAGAAAACATCGATAAAATAACATATATTTTTTAGCTTTAACCCTACGACATAGAAAGAATAGGAAAAGGCCTTATAGAAATGTTTTAAATTTAAACCGATCACCGTATGGAATGCAGTGCTCACTGCCTCTGCCTAAAAATGTCTAGGAATGTTTCTCCCAAGAAGTGTGGATCTAGCCATTTCTTGTATTATCCTGTTCTTCCTCTTAATAATCCCATTTTGTTGAGGAGTGTGAACGGTCGAAAACTCGTGTTTGATTCCCACTCCATTACAATAGCTATCCATTTTTGCTTTTTTAAATTCAGTGTCATTGTCACTATGCATCCGATTAATAGTGACACCATGTTGGTTTTATAGGACATGGAACTTGGTCATAAGGAACTCAATCTCATCGGACTTCTCTCTTAGGAATCCTATGATATAATATCAATAAAAGTCATCGACCATCACGAGAATGTATCTCTTACCACTTAATCTCATTGAGCAAGTAGGACCCATAAGATCCTTGTTAATTAACTCCAAAACACGGGAGGTGGTAATGGTATTCAACTTTCGATGTGGACTTTGAATTTTTTTACCTTATTGGAAAGGTCAACGAACTGAGGAAGTTGGTTTCCCAAGTGATGGTAAGCCACGAACTAGGTCCTTTTTCACTAATATCTCAATATCTCTAAAGTTCACATGACCTAGCCATTGATCCCAAAGGTCCATAGTGGAGACTTTGGCACTGTTTCGCACAAAGGATGACTTGGTCTTAATCCCATAACAATTATCTTCCATCCTCACACCTTATAGTAAACGTTTATCGGATTAATCATAAACATTATATTCAGATCGATTAAACTTTGTCATAAAGTTTGCATTGCACACTTGGCTTATGCTAATTAAGTTCGCTTTCAACCTTTTCACGTACAACACATCATCTAGCTTAGAAAATCTGGGTATTTCAACGCTACAATGTCCTAAAATGCTAGATCTACTCCCATCTCTAAAGGTAACTTAACCTTCCTTGCAATCCTCAAGGTGGGTAAAAAATGAGACGTCACCAGTCATGTTCCTAGAACACCCACTATCAAAATACCATTAGGAAGTATTTTGAGCCTTGAGAGCAACATGAAAACAAGGGCTTTATTGTCTTGCTTAGGTACCCAAGTGGCGGTAATTTTTTTTTTGCCCTTATTGTTGTTGACTCTAGTCGGAATGTTGGAACCGTTCTCAAACGACAAAGGCACTCGTTGAAATTATTCCATCAAAGTATGCAAAGTCGAGACTAGAAATCCAATTTACTCTTTAAGGCTATAAAAATCTCTAAAATGGTGTACATGAGTATGTATACATATTTTTCTACCTAATTTATAGAAAAACTCTCTAAGGTGACCTCTTCTTTTGAAAAAAGTGCAAACATTGATAGGTTTGGGTCTACCATAATTTTCTTTTCTAGGTTTAACTCTCTTTTGTGGTTTAAGTTGGGGGCCATAAGGATTAACCATAAATTTAAGAACCAGTTTTGGTGCAGTATGGGAAGTAGATGCACCTTTAAAACCTATTCCACGTCTCTCACAAAAACCTAAAGCGGTGCCGAGGAACATCTTACCTACTTTCCTTGATGTATCCTAGATAGCTACGTTAACCTCCCAGGAATTTCGAGTTAGGATACAAGGGCTTTAAGTTTCTCACGAGTTTTCATGGATACTTGGACAGCTATCGTAAGACTTTCCATCTTATTGGCCAAGTCCATATTCTCTCTTTCAATAAAAAACTCTCTCTCTCCCAAAGCTTCTCTCACTAAAGACTCACTCCCTCTTGCTTCTCCCAACTCTTTCTCTAGCACTAAAACTCTCATAGATAACCCTTTGTTTTGTTTATTAGTTTTAAAGGACTCATCATAAAGATCGACATCGGCATGCTAAAGCTCACTCTAGCTCTTACTTAAAACATTCTCTCCCCAACTCTCCTCGGAATGACTAGACTCACTATAGAGGTGTTCATTGTTAATAGCTTCTTTTTCATTGTGAGGTGCACTAGATGTATTAACATGACTAGCCATGAGTGCGGTGAAGTTACATCCATGCAGTAATTCATCCCCCAAACTCACCAACTGGACCTCGCTATCACTAAGTGTGACATTTAAGGCAACTTTCCCTTTCCCTTTATGTTTCAACCTAGTCAGGCACTCATGAGCTTTGTGAACCTTTCCCTCACACTCGTAGCATCTTTCCTTATCTTTCTTTGGGAAATGTTTATTTTCTTCTTCAAAAAATTTCTTGCATGTTTTATATTTTTTTTATCTTTCTCAAAACTTTTTTTTATCTTTGGAAGAATGTTACTTTAAAGTTTGAGAAATTTCTTGAAATTTTTAGCAAACATGGCCAAATCATCTAAATAAAATCCGTCCTCAGAATCGGACGATGCTTCCTCTATCTTTTAAGACAATTCATCTCTCTTTTTAGATTGGTACTTAAGTGAAATTCCCTTATCCTTTGGTTTTACTATTTCAGGGAATATATGTATCTCGTATGTTTGAAGATCTCCTACAAGTTCTTCTAACCTAAGAGTGTCTAGGACCCCTAACGAATTTAGTACGGTAACCTTATGAATAAAGGGGGAAGAAAGCGATCTCAAAATTTTCTTAATGACACGTGTCTCAGGTATTTTTTTCACCTAAATTGAAACTCGAGTTAACTGTATCGGACAGTCGTGCATAAAACTTGTCAAATAATTCAGATTCAGGCATTGTTATTATTGGAAATTGTGTGGTGAGATTCTGCAACTTAGAAGCATTAACAACATTGGTACCCTCATGAGTGAGCTGGAGGGTATTCCAAGCTTCTTTAAACATGGTGCACGTCATAATGAAGCACAACACATCAGGGGTGACGACTCTTGAGATGACACTCAAATTGCAAGAATTAAAGTTGCTCCATTTAAAGTCGTCTTCTGTCCATTGAGAGACAAATTTAGGGCCGACGACATTGTCAACAATAATAATGGGTAGTGTCCACCCTCTTTCACAGAGCAACCAAATATGTTTATCAATACACTTAAGAGTAGAAATCATTTTATCTTCCCAATATGCATAGTTATTATAATCAAAGATGGGTATTCAATTATACAAATTATCCATTAAAATTCTGCCTTTTTCAAGATCAATAATTTCTCCAAAAAAATTAATATCAAAGAAAAAAATTTGCTAAAGAAGATCACAGAGTATTTTTATGTAACCTTCTCTAATATAAATTTCCGAGTGCTTACGCGATCTTAATGAATTGATTTATTTACTTAAATGACCTAAACATGCAATCCAATTTTTTACCAAATTTTAATCTTTGATTAAATTAGGTTTGCATGTGATGATCGTCCAAAACATAGAAAATAAACTATATATGTAATCATAAACATATATGAGGAAAATCCCTTTTCAGGGCAAAACCTTTATTTATGATCTTAGATAGTTTTAGAAGACATCTTACTTATAAAATATTCTAAAGAAAACCACTCAGATCCAGAGTAGTCCATAGGTGACCATCCACCCTCGTTATCCACCGATCAGCCTTTCTTTGGCATTCTTTTCAATAGTGATCCCTCGGATCACACGGTTAGCAGTAAGGATCTCTCTCCACAAGTATAGATTAGGTATGAAACTATTTAGGGTTTCAAAAGGATTCACAAGTATATTGGGGAGGTTGTTTTGACCTAAAAAGACTGAGGACATTTGTAACAGCTACGCTGTTTGCATATTTTCATAAATGTCTATTTAAATCTTTTCAAAATAGGTATTTATATGTCATACACAAATTTCAAGGTGGAAAAATTCATTCGAACGCAAGTAGAAGTTGTTCAAACGAGAATATCATCTCGTTAGAATGAAAACTCAGCTCGTTCGAACGAGACTCCAGTATCGTTAGAGCATGCATCCAATGAGCTTCGAACGAATTCAAACAGAACACCCTCGTTAGATGTTCGTTCGAAAAAATGATCAAACAAGAGTTCAAACGAAATAGTTATTTTGTTTGAACGAGATTAACATCTCATTTGAATGAGGTCAATAAAAAAATAATTTTTAACTCTGAAAAATGTGCCTCGATCTTTATAAAACCTTCTATAAAAAAATCTCTTAATTATAAATGTAAACTTGCCTTGAACTTTGGATGTTGGGATTAGATTCATCATGTCGGTACGAGTCGATTTGTAACGGGATACGCCAAATGTGCCATAGTGTCAAATAAAACAAATAATAAAGCCTAAGATAAACTATTTGCCCTTACAAGTCTCCCGGGTTAATAACTTAATGTGGCCACATATAGTCTAACTGAAAATACCATATAATTTGGTTCAATAAGAATACTAGCATTGAACTATGGGAAGAAAACATCATTTAACAATATATGATCACTCTGTAATTAGAAATGTCAATACCCTCTTTGACATGGATTGCCAACAAACATGGTAAGTGTGTGAAAGTAAATAAGTCTTTGGGAAGAAAATAAATATTCTCAATATTAATCTAGGAATGCATGGCATCTGTTTATATAAGCATGTTACATTTAAAAAGTAAAAAGAATGTAGCCATATGTGACTAAGGAAAAAAACTACTCAACTAACATATTTGAAATTATAAATAAATAAATGTGTGGAATATGGGAACTAATATCCTACAAAGTAAGAGAAGATGGTGAGTTTAGTTTGACCCGATTATGAACTTTATCATCCCCCCCTCAAGCGGATAGGATCATGGGACATGATGTTGAGCTTATGACGGAGGTGCTAAAATGGGGAAGAAAGAAGAGGCTTGGTGAGAATGCCAGCAAGCTATAAATATGAAGGAATAAATTTAGTAACCAATTTCCCTTAAGCAACTTTCTCATGAAGAAAATGATGATCCAACTCGATATATTTGGCCAGGGCATGGAGAACTGGCTTAACTGGTATGTATAAGGAACTGATATTATCACAAAACAACACAGGTGGATTCATGCGTTCAATGCCAAGATCTTGAATAACATAGGATAACCAAAGAAGCTTAGCTGTGGCAACACTACTTTGCTTTACAACTTGACAGAGCAATAATACTTTATTTCTTCGAAGCTCAGGAAATATAATTTGTGCCAAGGAAGATACAGTAGCCGAAAGTATAATGTCGGGTGAGGGAACACCCTGCCCAATCAGAGTGAAAAAGCTCATATAAAGAGAGAGAGAGAGGATTGAGCAAGAATGAAAATTCCAAAATGTAAAGTCCCCTTAACATAGTGAAGAATACGCTTAAGAGCTTGAAAGTGTTCGGGTGATGGAGCATGCAAGAATTAATAGACATTGTTAACTACATATTGAAAATCCGATCGAGTAAGTGTCAAATATAGGAGATACCCGACAAGAGAATGAAAATCAGTAGGTGAGAATGATGTGGTATTAGATGATGACACCTCTTTCTTGGTAATAGAAGGTGCAGAGACAACTTTGGTATTGAGCATATAAAACCGTTAAAGTAAACTAGTGTCATAGGATGTTGATTGAGAAAAAGACCACCATTAAATTGCCGAACGGAAATGCCAAGGAAGTAATGCAACTTCCCCAAGTCTTTGAGAAAAAAAATGGAGTTTAGTTGGGTCGGGAGTCTATCAAGATGAACTATGTTTGGCCCAGTAATAATGATATCGTCGACATACGTAAGAACCAAAAGCGTGGTTGAGGTAGAGTGGAGGGTAAAAAATAAAGAGTCAACTCTACTGCATTAGGAGCTACAATGATGAAAATACGAGATAAGTTTGTGAAACCAAGCACGGGAGTCTGTTTGAGGTAATTGAGAGCTTTATTCAACCGATACACATGAGTAGGAAGCGAGGGATTGACAAAACCTCGGGGTTGTTTCATGTAGATGATTTCTTTAAGATTATCATGAAGGAACGATTTTTGACATCTAATTGGTGAATGGACCAGTTAGAAGAAATGACAAAAGAGAGAACCAAATGAAAGGTGGCATTCTTAAACCCAGTGATGAACATGTCCAAAAAATCAATACCTTCAATTTATCTATATCCTTAGGCTATAAGTATGTCTTTATATCGATCAAAATAGCCATCCACATTTAATTTTGTTTTAAAACCCCATTTGGAACCAATAAGATGCATCCTGGACTGAAAGGGATGAAATCCCACATATGATTATGATGAAAGGCATGGATATCTTGAGTAATATAAGTGAGCTAATGAGGCTTGGTGAGACACTCTTTTAGAGTAGTAATTTCAAATAAATCAGGTGTGAAAGAAGCGAGGAGAAGGTGAGGAGTATTTATAGATCTGGATTTAGACCGTCTGGTCATTGTCACTCGTACGAGGAGTGGCTAGGATAACTGGGTGCAAAAGGGACAACATGAAGTTCCATAACCAGGTTAATTCCATTCGGATTTGTGATAAGCAATGGACATGCTACAGTGGAGGGGATATAAGGTGGAGGGGTAAGAAATGAATCAAATCTAGATGGGGGTGAGGAATATTAGTGCATGATGTATGAAGAGGAGAAGTAATGGTTAGTAAGTCTAAAACTAGAAATATAGTAGAAGCAAGGGTAGGTAGAGGGTCGAGAATAGGTGGGCATGGTGTGGGTATTATAATAATTGTAGGTTTAGGATGCAAAAATTTATTAAAGATGGAAATATTAGGGGAATCATTCAGAGGTTCCATGTATTGTCTGGGAGTAATATAAGCTAGAGTATGCGCATCAAAGACCACATGTCTTGATATATAAACTTTGAAATTTGTGGGATTATAGCATTTATACTCTTTATGTTATGAACTGTAGCCAATAAACACACAAGCTTGAGTTTTTGGTTACAATTTATGTTGTTTTTTCCTCTTAAATAAGGAGAGGACCTACACCCAAATACCCTTACTGAACCATAGTCAGGATGTTTGACATATAACTTATAAAAATATGTTTAATTATTGACGGTGGAGGATGAAAAATGATTAATTAAGTAAACTACAATGAGAAAAGCTTCAACCTAAAGATAAAGAGGAAGTTTAGCATGAACTAATAGTGTTAAGCCTGTTTTCACTATATGTTGATGCTTCCTTTTTGCTACTCCATTTTTTTCAGGGGTACCCGGACATAATATGTGTCTCACTATCCTAAAGGATTCAAGATATGTAATGAACTCAATTTTTTAGACTCACCACTCCCTCGCATTGAAACACTTGAAGTTTTGTAGAAAACTAAGTTTGAATCACTTTGTGAAATTTAATAGACACTGTGAACAATTTAGATTTTTGTTTAATGGGATAAATTCAAGTGAATCGAGTACAATCATCCATAAAGAAAATAATATCTCATGTGATGCAAAGAATAAATTAGAGCATGACCCATAAATCACTATGAATTTTTGCAAATGGAGCACTATTGGTTTCATCATTTGATTTAAAAGGAAATTTACAACTTTTACCAATTTGACAACTAGCACAATCATTAGGCACCTTAGTCTAGCTAACATTTATATAATCTAATTTATTCAGGAGATGAAATTAACGTGAGCTAGGGTGTCCAAGTCTTTGATGCTATAAATCACTTGATTTACATCCTTAAGTAGCTATGAGAGCTGCAATTTCTTTTCATCGAGAGCATATAGTCCATGCTTGTTATTTCCCTTGTCCAGAATATGCTTTTTCCTCTGATCCTTAATGACAAAGTTATAGTTAGTAAACTCAATGAGACAATTATTATCCTACTCTAAATTTTTATTCAACTTAGGTACAAGAATCATATTTTTTAACTTCAATTATGGATTAAGAGTTCCGTCACCAATATAGGTTATAGGGAGCTTATTTCCATCACCTATAATAACTCTATCATTGCCATTATAAATTTTAAGGTGGTAAAATTACTTGAAGAGTTAATTATATGTGTGTTTGTTCTTGAATCCCAATAAAATGTGTCATCATTTTTATCTTGTTGTGTTCCTGCCACCATTACTTGTTCTGATGATTCACTAGTTGGATATTATGAAAAATCCCAACGATAATGTAATACCCCGTATTTTTGACTATATTATTTTTGGAATTAATTAATTAAATTGTGTATTAATTGATAATTAATCCGGGTTATAAATACTAATAAGATGCGAATTGGTATTTGATTATGTGCATATATGATTATATATGTATTTGGTATTATAAAATTTGTCGTGAGATTTATATACGGCAATTTGGAAATTTTGTTGAGACGCGTGGGACCGCCGCGTCACGGTATAATATTTTGATAATAAAAAGTGAATTTAAAATCTATAATCCGTATGGTCATTTTGAGTGCGCCAACGCGTCCGGAAGGGTCGAGATAGTCAGAAAACACTAGCCGGGGGTATAGTTTGGGTCCCGGGGTATTTTTAGGCCATCCCGGCACTATAAAGGGTATTTTAGTAATTTGGTATTTTTGGGTAATTAAAAGTGACGAAAATTGAGAGTTGTAATCTGATAAGGATTTGACCCAACCAACCCTTATTAACCCAACAAGCCACGGAGGTTTATTAAATTAGGTTTTCATAAGTTCCCCCAAAGCAAACCCTAGCCACCATAGCTTTTGGAGAAGAAAGCTTGGAGAAGGAGAGAGAGAGAGGAATTCTGCAGAAATTCTACACCGAATCCACACCAAATTCAGAAGTCAAACCAAGGCAAGTGACTTTATTTCCATTTAATTACTGAGAATGTCTTTTCCATGTTAGAAAATTCAGATTTATGGTTGTTCTTGATGAAATATGAAAACCCATGTAGTCTAGATGATAAAACTTGAGGAATTTGAGATGGATTGCATGTAGAAGGATAGATAAATGACTAAACTGATGTTAATACATGTTTTGGGTGAAAGAAAAACGAATTTTAATTGATGAATTGAAGGTTCCAAATTTTAGGGTTCATGTTCATAAATGAATTGGGGAAAAGTTTAAGTTATTGTAAATTGATTGATGATTTGGGTGAGTAAATCCATACAAACGTGATAGGATGTGGTTATACTATGTTTAGAATTGTTTAGAGACTTTAAAACAATTGTTGGGATAAATTTTAGAGGTAATTTGAGGAGTAAAAATGGTGAAAAACGATTTTTGGGAAATTCTAGGCCGAAACTGGCCTCTCGTTAGAAGCAACCCCCAGGTCGTTCGAACGAACTCGTTCGAACGAGCTTCTAACGAGTTGACCAGTCGTTATTAACGAGTAGGGATTTTCGTTCGATATCTCGTTCGAACGAGATATCGTTAGAAGGGTCAGTTCGTTCGAACGAACTGGGATCTCGTTCGAACAGCCTCGTTCGAACGAGACTTCTAACGACCTGACCGTCCAAACTCGTTCGAAGCCTCGTTCGAACGAGACTTCTAACGAGTTGACAGTTTGACCCTTTTTGGACTGTTTTGACTTTTTGAGTTCCGGGAACTGGTTCAAGGGTAGAGTTAGCATTCCTTTGATGATATAGTGATTGATTTGGGACTTTTGGGTTATTGAGATGAGTAAATCATACACTAGAGTTATATTCAATGAACCGTTTGGGTTGAGACGTGAGTGTCTACTACGATGTGAGGATAAATTATGGCACGTATAATTATGAACCGGAATAAAATAAGTTGTGATAATTATAATTAGTACGAGAGTGCAATATGTACTACGATTAAAATATGGTATTACTAAGACATGTGTTTACTTAGTATTCGTATATGGATTGTTTGTATGACATACCTACCATACTTGCTATCACGGGAGGTTGCGTTCGCTTAGGACCCTCTAATCCTTGTGTGCCTACGGGGGGGATATAGACTGGTACCTTGATGAACATAGGTCATAGAAAGACTTATTGTGATATTAATAAGTCCGCTGACCATGGGAGCGTAGGTATGTGCGTGACCCATGTGATGGTGACTGTGTTCGCCTCCACTATTTGTGATTTGTGTTATCTGAACTATTCCTGAGAGATTCGGAATATGTGCTCCTTATGTACGTGATGTACCAGGATGGATAGCAGAGTATGTGTGCACCATAGCTTAGATTGCGGGGTGCTTGTATCGTATATTTATGATGTGAATAATATACATTAAATTAATGGAAATCCTCATGTTAATGTTGTAAAAATATTACTGTATTGTTTCGAGATATATAATGAGTTAGCTGATAGTTATATCACTGGCATAGTTAGTAACTGAGTTTACGTTAAACCTCTATTAAATTACGAGCGTTGTTATGTTAAATTAACCGAGTAAAATGGGTAGAACATTTGGCAGTCTAACTAGTTATGTTGTCAGTTAGCTAGTAGTATGGGTCGTTATAGATGGGTACTTGCGTTAGGAGTGCACAGTTAGACGAGAGGTGAGAATATAATGTGAGTGCACGTCCTAACATGTACTTTGCATTTAATGTTTTAAATGTTTTTAAAGCACTTGCAGGTTTTTTAAAAATAACTCCACATTCGGGCTCTGACCCGTTTGCTTTTCAAATCTCTTTTTCTTTGTAAAACCATTTTAGGTGCCCAGCCACAAGGACACCAAGCATAGGTACTCATTCAGGTGACGAGTTGTAGCTGTTTGTGGAAGCTACAGGGATTTGCTCATAGACGCTTCAATTCTTTGGATTCTAGAGTCACTATCTATCAGTTGTAGGGCATGTTGCCCATTTCTACTTAGACGTTTTTACATTTCAGTTTTCAGACTCTAGCATATATTGCTCAGTATTCAGTTTTAGTTATTTATTTCAGTTTACTTATCAGTTGTGGGATTTGTATTGAGGAGTTTTTCCTCCAGGTTTTATTTACATATTGTGATGGTTATCCGTTTTACTTCAGCATGGTGAATGGTGTTATTTAGTTGTTCATTACTCTTGTTGCATGTTAACCAGATTTAATAAAATTTGGCACTTACTTTTTAAATGCTAGGTGGTTAGTAATAATAAAATGTTTTCGACAGTGATGCTATTAACTGAGCCAACTTGGCATTTTGAATTAATTATATAAAGGAGTAGCTACCCGGTGTTTAATTAGTCGGGGTGTCACAGATAATAACATGTTAAGGCAATGTGGTTATCTCTCCCACATATTTAGCACCCATGATGACTTAATCCTTCAAGAACTGGTATGGGTGTAACACCTCCATGACCATTATTATAGGTCTGTTGCGATGTAAACTGAGAATGCTGGTAATGATGGCCTGACTGCTACCAAACGGCCTGAAAGTTCTGCCTTGCAAGCTGAACTGTGGAGATAAATTGTAATATTCTCATCCTCATTACAACATGCCTCTGCCACAAGTTAAATTTGGGCTTCAATGATCACAAATGCCATATTATGATCCACATTTTGTTGGGTTACTTTTTGTTTACCTTCTCTAAGGTTAAAGTTTCTTAATGTTGTGATTAGCTAAGTTAAATTTGCATAAGCAGGTTTACCCAACATAATAGTTTCAAGGTGGTATATTTGGGTCCAAGTTCCTTTGTGAAGGTAATCACCTTTGTGTTTTCATCCAATGGCTTACTTATTACAGCTAGTGAGTCGCACAATTCTTTAAATTCCTTCACATATGCCTCCACTATTTTTCCTTTAATTAAAACATTTTGTAACTCGTGAGTACAAGAAATCACAATTAAATATTTCTAGGAATAGTGGTATTAAAAGAGTAAAGAAAAACAGTCACAACACACAATATTTACATCGTTTGGCAACTGCCTACTTCCACGGAGGAGGTTCTCAGCTTTTATTAATTTCTTAGAAGTTCGAAACTACATGCCCCTTTGCCTTGGGGTAAGTGTTGTATTTATAACAATAAAAAGTAGTTGAGTTGTATAAGAAACTCTCCTAGCTCCTTATTGGCCTATTGGCTATTATTCTTTATCTTGTCCGAGAATATAAGTAGCCAATTGAGTTCATAATTATACACATGATAAGCTTTTGTGATTATCCATGCGGTACTGAATTTGACTAGGGCAGCATGTTGGGCTTATTCGGGCCGCTAGAAGTTGGGCCTTTATGGTTTGGTGCCTATAATTGCCCCTATTTTATTTTACCAAAGATGGGCCAAAGAATTTTAAATCCTTTGTAGGTCCAAGTTGAACCCAAAAGCATGAGATCCATGCTGGGATATGTTTGTGATTACTTGGAATTGGCAAGGGTACGCTGGTCATTTATAAAAACTGAACTGATAAAATTCTTTTTGAGCATCGCTCCTTATGATTGATTTGAACAAAATTGAATCGTCACTTTATTTCAAACTCTCTACCCGTCATTTTGGTCTTCATTTCTTCTAAAAAAGACTTCTAAAGCTTTCGTTTTCTTTCCTTGCTCTGTAAGTTCTCTTTTTTTCTCCTTTCTTTTCTATCTTCATAGATCTTTTTTGTTTGCATCCACTACACACTCTTATTTTATTCTTCTATTATGTGAAAATGGGTTACACCTTATATGAGAAGAACTTGCAGGATTTAAAAAAACTTACTCTATCCCTTCTTGTGTCATAATTGGGTGTCTCCCCATGCCTAGAATCTGCATCGCGGTTTATAATGGCCACTAGATCTATACATTTTCTGTGGTTCAGGGGGATTAACTTTTCCCCCAAACCATATTTTCATGGAGTTTTATGAGTATTTTATGGTCGTCCCTATCCAATGTCCCCCTAATACATGGAACATTGTCAATGGGGTTCACAAGATTAATGAACTATATGGGACTAACCTGGGGATCCCATAAATTAAGTATTGTTATTTCTGATTCCACATCACAGATGGTGTTTTGTATCTGAAGGTAAGAAAAGTCGATAAAGTTTTAGTAGTGAACTTGCCTATATCTAATAAGGCATTTTGGTATAATGGTTTTATTTCTCATAATTGGCAACATCCTCTTACCCCAGAGGGCGAACAATATACTAGGTTTTTGTGGCTAGAATGGGTGAGTGATATAGGTTAATACTTTTTCTTTTATACCCTTTATATATTTTCTTCTGATTATGTTGATTGATAATGTTTGTTCTTGTCTTTGTCTAAGTAGCTCGATCAAATAAGAAATAGCCACCCCTTGCTCATATCAATAGGGTGAGATATACGAAAAGTTTGCAAGTTGATTGAACTCCTAGTTCCATGAGGTGATTATCCTCGCTCCGCCTATTTTTTTCTTGAATACGATAATTCTACTACTAGCTTCACAGTTCGTCCAAAGGACAACAACCCTGATCTCCCACTTTTAAGCGAGGAAGCTTCTGCTTCTTCCTCCTTTGAATTGCTCTACATCGAGTCCATCCCTGTTTAGGAAGAAGATTCAATAGCTCAAAGGAAGAGAATTTTACCGATTGAGGATATTGATGTTGATGCTAGTGCCTCCTCCCTCAAGACCTAGTCCCATGAAGGACCTAGAGCCACTGACTCGAACTTAGTCGTTTGAGAGAGAAATAAGAAAGATAAGGCTCCCATGCCCCCATAACCCTCTAAGAAGGGTGATTCCCATTTATTTATGAGGTTTTCATAGGTGACGTCAGTGACCAAGAATCCCTCCTTAGCCTATGACTTACTGACGAGAGCTATGATCGCAACCGATCATGAGCAGGTCAAGTAGCTATCTCATGAGTAGATAACCTCCCATGCTGCTCAGTCGTTATCTCTGGCAATACAAGAGTTACTTTATTATTTTGCTCTGAAATGGTTGAATGATTTTCTTTTATGCTACTAACATATCACTTATTTGTTCACTTATAGTTTATGGAAGATTTTGTCTCCATTTTGGAGAGTTACTTTAACCATTTTAAAGTTAATGACGAGCTAATAGAGGCTCTTCAAAAGTCTAAAGAGTCTCTAGACTTTTCCAAAAAGGCTTAGATGACGAGAAAAAGTCCACTAATGATGCCATGAGTGCAATGAACATCGAGTGTGATAAGTTGAAGGTTAATAATGACCAGTTGAAGGCTGAGTGCGATCGTTTGAAAAAAAAGCTAAATAACTCTCATATGAAAAGGAAGCAAGCAATGACAAAGTTATACCAAGGCCTTTGAGGATGACAAACGTCAATTGATCTTCATCCGAAATCTAACTCCAAGAAAGGCTAGGATGATGCCTTGGTGTGGACGAATGTCCCTGCTGATTTAGAACTCTTTGGTGAGTATAAGCCAAGATCTCCACTAAACGTCGATGAAAAGGCCACTACAAGTGCCCTAGCTGATCAGAGTGGTGATGTTGCGTCCAAATGCAAGGCCTAAGAGAGCGAGGAACAGTTGAAGAGCAAATGGACTTAATCTATGGTTGATTATTCTTTCATGCTCTTGTATCTTGGTTTACCCTCTATTTATAAGGGTTTTACCCATTTTGGTGTTATTAATGAAAAGATTTCTTTTTGTTAATTGCAATACTGTCTAGATGCTTTGCTAAATATACCTTTATGTTCTTTTTTACTATCGTTAGTCTGCGAATATAGCCGAGGACGTTCTTTATTTTGATGGAAAGTTAGATGTCCTCATTGTTTGGGATGCTAGTGCCCGGGCTCAAAGAGCATTTTTCTTTGTTTACAAGTCCCTTAAAAGGATGACTAGTGCTTACAAAGACCATCCAGCCTTAGAGGACAAGCTAAAATATAATGTGTAGGACTAGGGGGATGTAGGTACCCTCATGCAGGAGGAGGTGAATACTTTAGAAGTCCAGCTGGTTGGGGCAAAGGACATCAGAGATGATAGGGCCATTCTCCAAACTTTTAATGATGAGCTTAAAAAGAAGCTTGCTGATGCAGAGGATAGTAGTCAAAGGGCTTATGTCATGGTGACGGGACTTAGCCGTGATATTGTTAAGCTTTGTTATTTGTTCAGAATAAGTCCCTGAGAAGTATGGTCTATTAGTTATGAACAAGGCTGGGCAGATGCCCCTTCTAGGATGGATGAAGAGAGGAGCGTAGAGTATAAGCATGGCTAGTCGAATGCCTTGGGAGTCTTAAAAGTTCCCAAGGACTCTCAACTTTAGTATATGTATCAAGTTGATTGTCCTACCTATCGTCATCCACCTTTTGGTAGTGAAGAAAATTGGGTGCCTCTGGATGTTGTTCCTCTTTAGCTAGATGAGAGTTATCTATCTTCTCACGATAATAAAGATGAGTTCCGACCAGACCCTAATGCTCTAGCCAACCGATCATAGCATGCTCATCCTTTTTTATATTTATGCTATTGTAGATGATTTTTTGTAACCTGTAACTTTTATTATAACAAGTTGTTTATCAATCCTTCATATATTTCCATTCCATTACGCCAAACATATGTTTTATTTTCTTATCCTATCTTTTAGGTTGTATTATCACACCACCTTAGGCCTAGAACAAACTATGACAAACATGCACCTAGTTTAAGGGTCATCCACCTATTCAGGATTTTATCTGACCAATTTGTGTTCAGTTAGTGCCTAGGGGTCCCCCGTAGGTATTTTGTTTACCTGATAAATTTATAAGGTCTTTGTGTTTTCTATGATGAAGACCTTACATTTGATTATAAACAAACTTGTAATTGTAATTAAGCTAAGGTAACATTGGTCGACATTTCGATCGCTAATGCAAAATGTGAGCCTATCATTTTGGAACAATGCTAAATAATTGATTGAATCACTTGAATCTTCAATAATGATTTTAAATCAAATGTTGAGCATCATAAGTCTTGAAATTAAAATTTGAAAAAAACTAAGTACACTGGAAATAAAATCAAAAGTAATTTTTTTTTAGATTAACTACATTCTTAGCTTGGGTATCACTTTGCCCTCCATTATTTCCAAGTGATAGGCTCCTTGTATATCGTCTCTAATCAACTTGAATGTTACCTCCCAGTTAGTCCCAACATATCATTCGAAGGTTTTTGGGCACTGTCGAGGAATTTTTTAAGGACGTAATCCTTGACATGGAATTTCCTCGCATCGACCCCTTGTTTTATTGCTTGGCTAACTACTATGGCTAGCTGGTCAATTTTATCATGGCATATTCCCTCTGTTCTTCTGGAAGGTCAAGTTCAATGTTCATAACTTCATCGTTCAAACCTTAGTAGTCCTTATGGTTGGTAGACTAGCTTTTATGGGAATTACAACTTCAATTCTCTAATTTAGAGCGAAGGGAATTTCCCTAGTAGGTCTCATCGGTGTAGTGTGATATGACCAAAAAATGTGAGGAAGCTTATCCAACCAAGATCACTTTTCTTTTTCCAATATTTTTTCAAGACATCGAGCATTGTTTTGTTGGAAGCCTATGCTTGGACATTGATTTGGGGGTAGTCCACATAACTGAAATGGTCTTTGGCTCCATGGTCGTCGTAGAAACCTTAGAAAGTCCCACTTTCAAACTATGTCCCATTGTTCGTTATGATTTTTCTAGGTAACCCAAAGCGAGTTAGGATTTTTCCTTAGATGAATTTGATTATATCAGTGTCTTTAATGTTAGACAATGGCTCTTCTTTAATCAATTTTGTAAAATAGTCCGTGCCGATGAACAAGTACTTGTGATTTCCTGGTGCAGTTAGGACTGGACCTACAATATCCAGTCCCCACTGTGCATATGGCCATGGACTAGTTAGGGACTTCAGGTCGTTAGTTAGTTGATAAAGCATGGGGGAAATTTTGGCACTTTTCACCCTTTTGGGCATTAGTATTTGCATTCTTCTACATATATGGCCACCACTAGACTTATTTTATTACTTGAAAAGCTAGAGAACTTCCTCCTGTGTGGTTCCCATAAATCCCATTGTGTAGCTCGCAGAGAACTTGGTCGATGCCTTTTGGATACACGCATTGAAGGTAGGGGCCTATGAAGGATCTTCTGTAAAGTTTTTCCCCATATACAAGGTAAAATTGCACAAATTTTACCTTTACTTAATGAGCATATTTTTTGTTAGTTGGGAAGTTTTATGAGTAAACAACTATCGGATCCATCCAAATCAAACTCTTTTTAATGGTGAGAATGTGCTCGAAGACCACCATTTTCATAATGTTAGGCTTATTAATGAACTCCACTTAAATTTTTGTCAAGAGATTGCAATCCACTTTTGAACTTAGGGCTGCTAAGACATCGAGGTGACTATTATGACCTCAGGGGAACTGTTGAAGGTGGACCTCCTTAAAATTTGATATCAAATCATGAACCACCTGTAAGTATGCTGTCATCCTTTCATCTTTGGCGTAGAAGTATCCAGTGACTTGGTTGGACACTAACATTGATTCTCAATACACTTCAAGGTGGTTTGCCTCCAGCAAGGAAGCCTTACGCAATCCAGATACAAGATCTTCATACTTGACTTCGTTGTTAGAGGATTTAAATCCTAGACTGATTTCTTGCTTGATCATGTCATCTTGGGGCATTATGAGCACAATTCCTACTCATGATCCTTTAGAGTTGGAGACACTATCCACATACAATATACACTTCCTAAATTGATCAAACCTATGACCTTTCAATTGGTCAACAACTTGTTGATCAGTGGGAGCTTCTTCTTTAACAAATTTAGCTATGAAATTAGCCAACACCTTCCCCTTAATTATTATTCTTGACTGATAGTGCATATCAAATCTTTCAAGTTTGATTGACCATTTAGACATGCATCCAGATAGATCATCCATGCGAATAATAATTTTAAGATGGAAGAATGTGATGACTGTAATATAATGGGCCTCAAAGTAATGCTTTAACTTTTAAAACGTGATGCCCAGCGAGTAAGCCAACTTCTCCAGTGGAAGGTAACGTTGCTCAGCGTCCGAGAGTGTCTTGTTGACATAGAAAACGATGAACTATCTTCCTTCTTTCTCTCACACTAAGGATGAACTTAATGCATGCCTTAAAATTACAAGGTAGAGGTAGAGAGGATCCCATGGATCTAGAATGGCTAACAATGGAGGTTTGCTCAGATAAGATTTGATTTTGTCAAGTGCTTTTGAGCATTCTTTATTCTTGGTGAGGCCTTGTTCCTTCTTTAGCAATTGAAAGAATGGCCTTCAATGCTCAGAATATATGGAGGTGAAACAATTCGAAGCTACAAGCATTCCAGTCAACTTTTGAATCTCTTGCAACGTCTTTGGTAGCTGAACATCATTGATTGCTACTATCTAGTTAGGGTTTTCTTTGATCCCTCTCTTATTTACCAGTGTCCTAGGAACTTTCCTGACTGGACCCTAAATGAGTATTTGCTCGCATTGAGGAACATTCGATAACATGTGAGGATTTTAAAGGTTTATGTCAAGTCTTTAAGGTGGTTGTCCTTGCGCTTACTTTTGATGAGCATGTCGTCAATGTAAATATCCTTCATCTCTCCCATATATTTCTTAAACATCTTGGTAGCCAGCCTCTGGTATGTGGCTCTAGCATTTTTTAGGCCAAAAGGCACAAACTTATAGCAATACAGTCCCAACGGCATGATGAAGGAGGTTATGTCTTAGTCAGGGCTGAATAGGGGGATCTAATTGTAGCCTGAGTAAGCATAGAGGAAACTCATTCATTCGTGGGATGTTGTTGCATCGACCAATTGGTCTATCTTTAAGAGAGAGAATAAATCTTAGGGGGAAGCTCTATTGAGGTCGGTGAAGTCCACATAAACTCTTTAGCTTTCGTTAGACATTTTGGGAATTTAACTTCTTTGATGGACCATGCCACCAGAAGTTTCCCTACCTCTTTTTTTGTTGCCTTAACCTTTTTTGGGGAAGTGCAACGATCCTTCTGTGTGATCTATAGAAATACTAGGTCAAAGTGAAGTTGATGGCAAGTGACTCTTAGATCAATTCTTGGTATATCATATGGTTCCCATGCGAAAATATCTAGGTCTCGCTTCAGGAAAAAATTAATTCATTCCTTTCCTGATATAACAACGTTGTGTTGATTAGAAACTTCTTCTCTCGTCGGCTCTCATCAAAAGCTACCTCCTCCAATTTTTCCACAACTATGTATGGGGTCTCAAATCTTATCTCCTTGACCCCTGGTCTATCATACTTTGTTATTATTTGAATGGAGTGGCTCCATTCTGAGATGTTTCGGGGATGACTTACTTATGTTTTTGCTTGTCTTATTTGGGCTTGATGGTGGCAATATAGCCTTTTTGAGCAACTATCTAATCACCTCTGATCTCCAGTATCTCCAGCTCTGTGATACACTTGAGTTTATGATGTTAGGTTGAGGTTACTACCCTCATGGCGTGCAGACAACCTCTTCCGAGGATAGTGTGGTTAGGTGAGCCAATATTTACCACTAGAAAATTGATGATTTAACAAATATTCCCTTCCCTCACTGGAAGGACTACCTTCCCCAATGGCATGGTCATATTTCCGACGAAGCCGACTAGTGGGATGGTCGTTTCCTTCAAATTTGTCATCATTAGTGTGAGCTTATGAAAAATATCCATTTACATCACTTCAGCAGAACTTCCTTGATCCACTAGTAGATTATTCACATTCCAATTTACAATCCTGAGAATGATTACTAATGAATTATGGTGTGTGATTCTCACCCCGATCATGTCATCCTCTATGAACACTATGTACTTGTTATAATGCACATCTTTTGGCTGCTTGTATTTTTCAGCTTGTCTTTTAGAGGGACCTATATGGAAGGCCTATATTATCTCTATGAGCTTCTTGAGCATTGCCTTGGATACGCTTGAGGTCGGACTCCCCGTGTATAATAGTAAACTCATGCCCTGCTTCTTTATCTGGAATAGTATTCTATTTTGTGTCACCGTTAGTGGCGGCTTGATCAACTTTCTTCTCAATGTACTCATTCAGATGCCCTGCCTAGGCTAACTCTTCCAAATGACATTTTAGTGCCGTGCAATTCTTTGTCTTGTGTCCATTTTCCTTGTAGAAGGTGAACCTATGTGCTTTGTTCCTCTTGGTCGAATCTACTTCCATCTTCTTTAAACATTTGAAAAATTGTTGGTCCTTGATCTTTCCTAGTATTATGTAAATTGGTTCCTTGAAAACCATGTTAATGGCTTGCGACATTTTGGATGAATCTTCTCTATGCCCATTCTTGTCTCCTCCGTTCTATTTTGTTGTTATCCTTTTTAGGGGTGTTATCTTTGTCGTTGCCCTTGTTTTACTTTGTGCGACAAGTTTCTACTTGGATAGTGTAAACCATGTCTTCTACCTAGGCATATTTTTTAATACGCGACATGAGATCTTCAATGGTGTCTTCTTTCTTCTTAGTGAGGGACTGGTGCAACATGGAGGTAGGGGACAAGCCAATCTTGAATGATAATATGACTACCTTCTCCGATAAATCTTGCACTTGAAATTTTCGAGTAGCACTTGGCATACTCCCGTAAAGTCTCATGTGGTTTTTCCCTCTTGGTGAGTTGAGAATCCATCCTCTTTGGATACAAGCTTCTAGTTATGAAATGAGATGTGAAGACCTCGGTGAGGGACTTCAATATCTTAATCTACCTATGGAGTAACCTCTCAAACCACTTCTGGGTGACATATCCTAGATTGGGTGGGAATATATGTCACATAAGAGCATCATTGTGACTCAAAAGTGTCATCGCTTGCCTATACTAGTGAACGTGATCTATGGGGCCTGTCTTCCCATCGTATATCTTAAACCTTGATGTTATTAATTTCTTTAAGGTTACTCTTCCTCAATTTTCCTTGATAAGGGGGACTGTATCTATGTGATGAGGGCCCTTCTCTCCAGCTCTTTTACGGATCTGTCTCCACGATGTGCTTAGTGTTGGTCCATCTCTTTTATAATCAAACTTCTTATATCATGCCTATGATGTTCTTCATCCTGGGTTAATTTTATGAGGTGGATTTCATGCTCAGAACGGTGCTAGTCGCATCCTGTCTTTCTTTATTGGATGCGAGTTTTGCTCGCGTGAGGGGAAGGAGTCCGACCACGACGTTTTTTATCCCCCTGACGGAGTTTTTCTCCATCCTCTCCAATCTTCGCTAGAGGCGTGCATTCTCCTCTATTTGGAGTCGAGTTGCATACTCTTAATGGTGGAGTCATTATTCATAGACATCGGCAAGCTATGAGATCTGTGTTTATCTAGGTTGCTCATTATTTTTCTCGGAGAGATGTTCCTCCCTGCAAAATCAAAGATTCCCGTCTTGGCAAATCTCAAATCTTATTCTGAGTAGGGTTAGATCAGCTCATACATCGCCAACGAGGGGTGCATTGTTTGGGTGATGAGACATAGTGCTCACTCGTTTGTTCTAGGTTGATTTTTTAGAAAAAAAAAATGATTCCCACAGATGGTGCCAATTGTGAGTACAATAAATCACAATTAAATATTTCTAGAAAGCAGAGGTATTAAAAGAGTAAAGAAAAATGGTCACAACATGCAATATTTACGTGGTTCGACAACTGTCTACGTCCACGGAGGGGTTTCTAAAATTTTATTGATTTCTTAAAGGTTCAAAATTACATATCCCTTTGCCACGGGGTGAGGGTTATATTTATAACAGTAAAAAGTAGTTTAGTTGTACAAGAAACTCTCTTATCTCCTTATTGGCCTATTAGTGATCCTTATTTATCTCGTCCAAGAATACAGGTAACCAGTTGAGTTCTTAATTATCCACGTGATAAGACTTTGTGATTGTCCATGTAACACTAAATTTGACTGGGGCAACATGTTGGGCCTGTTCAGGATACCAGAAGTTGGTCCTCCATGGTTTGGTCCCCACATAGTTGATCCCTGAATTGAAACTCCTTATCCTTTGTTGATTGGAGATAGTATCTTCCAAACATTACCAACTTTCTTCCACAATTTGACACCCGATAACTAGGTACATACATTATTCTGTTAGTGTATCTGAAATCTAACTGCGTAACAACACATCCTTTTCTTCCCATTCACCTTTAATTTTGTCATCTAACTCTTTATTTCCAGTTGGAGTTGGAGGATCATTGGTGACTAAAGAGGCAATCATTATGGATTACATGAGTTGGATTATATGGATTCTTTGAGATAAATAGTTATGGGTTTCAGTTTGATAGTGCAAATGTCTATGAGTTGGTGGAGAGAACTCACGGATAATGACAGTCTAGAGGATGATGAAAAATAGATAGTTGATGATGTAGTTACCATTTAAACTATGGGATATAATACCATGAAAATAAATAATCCTTTGGGAAGAAAATAAATGTTTTCAGTATTAATATGGGAATGCATGGCATCTGTTTATATAGATGCATGATACAACCGAAAAGAGAAAAAGAATGTAGCTATACATGACTAGGTAAAAAAACTACTTAGATATCATATTTGAAATTAAAAAAAACGTGTGAAATCTGAGAATTGATCTCCTACAAAGTAGGAGAAGCTGGTGAGTTCAATTTGACCCGTTTATGATCTTTATCAGCGCAATAATCTCATTGTAGGAATTATGTTTTATAAGAAGACTAGATTTGGGAAGAGTAGAATCAACCTCTATGGACCTACAAATGATATTATATGTTTTCAAGGGTAAGTCTCCCCATAAAGTTGGCTATATTCTTTATTATATGTCAACGTTGAGGTGCTGGAGCTCCCTTGCTATTAAATAACTAGAGTGGTGGCCCATCTTACTTACGAGAGACTTGGCTGTAAAATATCTGTAGTGTAGCCTTGTCGTTTCATGCAACAGGTCTAGTGCTCATATTTCTTAGTCCGTCAAGTTCTTATGTGTTATCTTTATAACTGGTCCCAAACTTGTAATCTCGAATACTGGGAGCTTCAAAGAATATGGCCCATAGTTCATAGAGTGTGAGTCCTTTCCTCGGGGATACATGCCAGGATTCGTCATTGTAAGGTATTAATAAATAACCCTCAAATTCATCACTGCCACGGAACATAAGGGAAAGTTTGGTCTCCCGCATACCCCTAATAGAAAAGCTTCGACCCCCGGGCCCAAAGATCCCCATCAAGGGTGGAATGTCCATTTTTGTCTCCAAGGAGAATACTTTACCTATCACGCAATCCCTAAACCATGGTAGGATGAAGAAAATAAATCCTTACAACCAAGGATAGAGATCCTCTATGAGGAAGGACTATATGTAGTTTACGCAAAAATCCCCAAGGTCAAGCTGAATAAGCTCAACGTATGGTATGTCACTGAGGAACACATGAAGCTCTACGAACCAAAAACTTATTGGAGATTACCTAGGCTATTTCTTGATGAAGTTTCCCTAATATCCAAGTTGGGGTCCTCATATCTAAGTCATGTAGATCTCGTCCATGACTGGTACACCACTTTCGCCAATCGCAATATCACTATATAAAAGGGATGATTAGTTAGCATCCCTGAACTTAATCTCTACCTCCGTGTTCCAGATTCGACAAATCCACCATTCCAGATACCACCTTCAATTGAGACTTAAGATAAGACCTATCAGCCCCCATGGGACTATTAGTGGAATGAAGAAAGACACCAACTCTTGGTGTAAGACCTCTCCAAGGCACTCCTCTGCATTGACCTCGTGGTAGGACCCATGGTAGGCCTAATACGGTATACCGCTGCAAACTATGAGAGAAAGGTAGTCCAGTTCAAGGAACACAACTTTCCCCATCCTGCAGTATGTGCTAAGGTCTCAAAGCCCCCTAAAACCACTCCAAAGCCCCCAACATAATCTGAACCACCTCATCACTAATATCGCGGGAGATGTAATACTCAATAACTGGACTTCTATCAAATACATCCCTATGCCTATCATTAGAATCCCCTTTGAGTCTGTCATGTTAGATGAAGAGTACCCTTTTATCCCCTCTCCTAATATATTCCTCTACAAAGGAAATTTCTTTGCTATTATTAATACTATTTTTCCTCCCTTTTATGGCATAATAAATAATTATTTTCAGTATTTGCCTGCGTGTATTGCATGTGATGATTATGAATCCAGTGATGGTTTAGATTTCATTCCTAATAATGATAACTCTGTGGACTTACAATACTTAAAACACTTACAAAAACATGACCGAAGTCAAAATAAATGCATGTCTCCCAACAAGGATAACACAATAACCATAATCTCTAGCACTCCTCAAATCCCTAAATAGTTACAAATACGGTTCTCCCTATACATGAAGGGATATAAGGAGCTCACAGATCTCCTTGCAAGATTCATAAATGTATTAGCTTAGTCTTATGCCATTATTCCCGACATCGACCCGGCTATCATCATTCATGAGATAATCACTCTTCCAAATGCAAGACCTAGAAAGCAAAGATTCCATAATATGATACCGAATTTTCCTTGAAAGTATCGAACGAAGTTGAGAAATAACTCAGCATCACTTTCATTCGAGTAATTGAATATTCCACTTCGTTAGCCAACATTATATTAGTTACCAAAGCCAATGACAGAGTCCAAATGTTCATAGATTATAGGGATCTCAATCAAGACTATCCCAAAGATGATTTATCTCTACCCCACATCAACTTATGAGTAGATAGTATGGATAGTAATGCGCTCAAGTCCTTCGTAGATGGATTCTCCTAATATAATCAGATAAAAATTCACCCCGATCACTAAGAGAAAATCAGGCTCATTACCCCATGAGGGATGTACTATTTAACAGTCATGCCCTTTGGTCTTAAGAATGGTAGTGCAACTTACCAAAGAATGAACATAACCATCCTACACAAATTCATACACAAGGAATGGAGGTATACATAGACGATATGATCATTAATCCAAGGACTGAGAAGGACATGTTATGACAAATCGAAACACCTTACAAAGGTCATGTCTCTTCAAAATGAGACTAAATTTGGAGAAATGTGTCTTTCGAGTCATTAAAGGGAAAATTCTTGACTTTATTGTTTGTAAGGATGGAATAGAGGTAGGCGTAGGCCCCACTAAGATCAAGGACATATAGGATATTCCACCACCCAAAACAGAGAAAGAGGTCAAAGGGTTCCGAGGCCAAATACAGTACATCAGTCGATTCATTAACCAAATTACCACTATCTGTGAACCCATCTTCCAAATACTCAAGAAAGACTCACAAAAAAAATGGAACTCTCGATGCAAAGAAGCATTTGAGAATATACAAGAGTACCCCACTCACCCACCAGTGTTAGTGCCTCCTTAATAAGGATAACCTCTTCTTCTCTATTTGACCATAACCAACACGGATATTGAAGACATGTTGGCCCCATATATAGAGAGTTTCTGAAAGGAATGTACCAGATATTATGTCAGTAAAAATCTAGTCTCCCATGAGCTCAAATACACCGCCTTGGAGGAGGATTATGTATCTCTCACATGGATTACTCGTACGCTTCATCATTACATGATGTCCTTCAGCGTACGCATCATCTCTAAGATGGATGCCTTAAAATACCTCTTTGATAAACCCCCTCTCTTTAGAAAAATGGACAAATGACTATAATCAAGTTCGAGATCACATATTTCACGTAGAACTCCACCAAAGGATGAGCCATATCTGACTTACTCGTAGGATAACCCCCGATAGATGAAGAGGACCAAAATAAAGCAAAATTCCTTAACGAGGATATCTTTACCTTAAATGATAGAGAAACTTGGGAACTTTACTTCAATGGGGCCTCAAATAAAAGGGGATTCAACATCGTAATGCTCATGATATCTCCTGGCTCACGATAACTCCCCATGACTATCAAACTCACCTATGAATGCACCGACAATATGGCTGAGTATAAGGCGTGCATCATGGGTCTCGAAATTACCTTGGAAATAGGAATCACCAGCCTAAAAGCCTATGGATATTCCATACCAGTCATCAGTTAGATATTAGGAAAATGGAAAATCTAGGAGGACAAACTACAACCATACCATGATTAATTCAAAGAGGTATCTCTGCGATTCGAACATCTTGAATTTGACTTCCTCTCCAGGGATAAAAATAATTTCTCAGATGCACTTTCCACCTAAGCCTCCATGATAGATATTCTGAAAGGAACCAAATAAATCAAATTCACCGTGATTAGCCGGAGCACCCCTTTCTATTACTTTGAGGTCGACGCCAACTACAACATACGAAACTTGCTCCATAGGAACCACTACTCACCCAACACTTCTCCAAGTAATTTATTCACCTTAAGATGATTGGATTCCTAGTTCAAAATCTTTGGGGGATAACTCTACAAAATAGGGTTATTCGAAGTACACTTATGGAGAATCACTGAAGACGAGACCCTCAAGATCATGCACAAAATCCATAGTGGGGAATGTGGCTCACACATGAGAGGGCACATCCTCTTTAAAAATTCCTCAGACAGTCATACTACTGGAATACCATGTAAAAGGATTTCATGGATTACGTCAGGAGGTGCCTCAAATGTCAATTGTACTCCCCATGACATTATCTACCTCCCCGATAACTCTATTGCATGACCTCACCCTCACCTTTCTCCACTTGAGGGATATACATAATATGGAAGTGACGGGACTTAAAAAGTGTCTAAAGTGTGTGCTTATATAGGCCCCAAGTGCAATCCTATCGCGTAAGTAATAAACCCAATAATACGGGGTCGAATCCACATGGAACTAGGACAAATACTCGTGACGATGAACGGTAAGACGGCCAACCCTAACCTCACTCTAAAAAGAAACGAGAATAAATGATCGAAATGGGAAAATTTCTATCAACTAAAGGAAAATTAATTAAACTAATCGTGAAACTAAACATGCAAGAGTAAGCTAATTATGATTTACTAAGTATGAATGGGAAAAATTGGTTAGAATGCAATCCCCTGACCCTAGTATGTTTACCGACTATAAAACTAGTTATGAATTAAATAATTGATTAAATCCAGTCTTTATTAATCTCAAGAATTACATCTATGAGGGTACTATCCCACACCATACATAATCAAAAGTAATAATAAAGCGGTGTCGTAGTAGCTACATGCGTGTCGCACTCTTAAGCATCCCGGTTACCTATGGCAGATGAGATCAAAAGTCCTATAATGTTTTTTATCACCATACAACACGATTCAATCGTTTACTTAATTTAAGGAACTAATTTTACACACATACAAACCACATCGGATTGGGTTCGTGCATCCTAACCCCTAAAAGTCTAGCTTAGCATGGTGCAATTAACAAAAACTAGGGTTTCTACGGTGCATGCAACTGAACTCATGATGAAATTACTTCTAAAGAAGAATAAAGATGTAATATTTGATGAGAATAAATTAATCGTACAAGAATTATTGAAATCAAACAATCGAGAAGAGAAAGAAATCAACTCAACTGCAAAAATTGTAATTGAGAATCAACAATTGTAATTTGTTAGTTTCTAAGGTTCTTCTCTATTTTCTCTCTCTAAAACTATGTAAAAATAAGCTCTCCCCTGTTTTGGGAATCGTTTTGAATAAATAACCTATGGAATTACAATAGTTTTAGCCATGCAAGACTCTAGTTGGAAAACTAGATAATTATATAATTCAACCTCCGGACCGGCCCGGCTTGATATTTTGGTTCGATCCAGTGTATACCGCATCGGTTCATTTTCTTTTTATATCGGATTGGTTCGCTTCAGAAAGGTTAGGCAATAAGTTTAAGGGTCCGAATCGGCTCATTTTTTATGGAATCTGGATCGGTCCACTTCAAAAAACTTAGACATTGGACTTCAAGGGGGCCGGATCGGTTCGTTTTTGATGTAATTCGGATCATTTCAGGTCCTTGGATCAATTTCTCTTCATTTTCTCATCAGTTTCTCATGGTTATCTCTCATCTTTCAAGGTTCATAACTTTCTCTCTGGGACTTGGATTTGGACATCGTTTCTTCTTACGTGCTTGTAGACTCAAGGTCTTCAACTTCCATTTTAGGTCCTCATCCGCATTCCAGCTAAAAAAAATACTCTTTTACCCTTTTGACTTTTCTTCTTTTATTTTCTTTTATTTTCTTTCTTTCTCTCATGCATTAAATACCTGCAAAATTTATGAGAAATACACAAAATTCAAGGTATTTGTTAGAAGATGTTAGTATCACATATATGAGATAAATTAATGCATTTTACATCGTCCGAGGTGATAAAAGACTCTAAATTAAAGGAATAAGTCAGAAGAATTTATGCCTAATCAAACCCCACTAACTTAGAACTTTGATCGCCCCTAGCAATGTAAAAGAATCAAAAGTATGGTCAAACTCTAACTAGGGATAGAAACCTTTTTTCGCAGGCAAACGATTGCATTTAGCATATGCAAGAAGCCTTTAATCCCCTAGGTTACCCTAGTAGTAAGAGTTGTGTCTCGTGAGGGTTTGTAGTGAATATACCCACAAAATTCATTTTCAACTCAAGAAAATTCAAAATATCTAAAAATTGGACAATTTAAACTCCTCGGAAAAATAGTCACCTTACAATCATATTCACAAGTCTCAAATCATAGTTTGTGTGTGCGAAGCCGAAAATCAAACCGTAAATTTCCACCGATTGATCATTATGTTACTTTCCAAAAATTCATTTTAATTTTAAAATCTCACGGATACACTCACAAACGAATCACTTGAAATGTGGCTATTTTCTCTCGGTATGCATGATAAATAACAGTAAATGTAATGGACACAAATTCACGCACACAACTTTGAAAGACGAAATATTTTATGGTGAAAAGATCTCATCATCGGAATACAGTTATTGGGAAATAGGGAACATCATCTCGTAGTCATACCATTTTAATCTCTTATTATCATTTCATGACTTAGCTCTCCACGCGGTAATTAATTTTCAAATTTGGACTCGGTTAGGACTGGGTTTTAAGGTGTATTGGGTAAACTGGGATTGATTGGGAAATTTGGAATTGAAAACCATTCTTAGTATGTCCATTTGGGCTTGTTCGGGCTTTTGCTCATTTTCTCTTCTTTTTCTATTTTTTTTCAAATTTTCACAGTTTTCCTTTTTTCTTGCTATTTTGGCTGAGCCTACTTCCATTTTTCTTGCCATTTTTTATGCATTTTTCGGATTTTATTTCTGACTTTTCACAATTCCGGGACAATTAGGTTTTTCGGGTTATCAAACGAAAGAAAAATATTTATTAGGCTCAATTGGGGTTGCAAAAGGGATGAAATTTCATTACTTTTTTTGGTCAATATTTTTGGGTGTCAAACGAGGGCCTACTTCATTGTCCAAATTGCTAAATGCTTTACCATATGCGTCTCGAGATCAATTAAAGTTTAGAGATATATTTAGCGCGCTTTTTGAGACAACATCGCACACGTTTCCCATAATCGATCAAAATAAAAATTTAGAGATCATCAACGACTTATTTAAATGCTAAATCGAACTTTGATTAACCATTAACTCGGATTGATTTAAAAACTCGCAAAAAGTGATAGGCTCAAATTCTCACCGGGATGGTTAATCTCAACACTTATTCATTAAGTCGTCAATTTTCGCTCAATTTCCATCTTTGGTCAATTTAGGCTTTGTACATTTGATTTTTTTACAACTTGAGATAAAAAAAATTTGTGACATTTTTGAAGTTTTTAAATTCCAATTTTCATTTATTTTGAAGAAAAATATTTTTGGCTTTTTCAAAAAATTTCAATATTTCTGGAAATTTTTGAAATTTTCTAAATTTATTTTGGGCATTTTAAAAATTTGTGAAGTTTTATAAATACGCAGTTGTCACCTCCCCAAACTTAGACTTTTGCATTGTCCACAAGCAAAAATGACGAAAATCCAACTAAGAGCGAATTGAAAGTGCGAAGAAATAAAACGAACAATTAGTGAAAATGCAGATTTTTATATAACTAGCAAACTTGAGTTACAAAAGACAGGGATAAAAGCAACCAACAATTAAAACCAATCTGAAAAGAAACACAAACAACCAACATACAAAACACCATACAAGGGCTTCATTGGGGCAGTGGGCAGGAGCTACCGGGCGCGTTGGGATCATATGGGTCATAAAAATATGTAGGTGGTGGCGTACCCATAGACACATGATACATCTCAGCTTGAAGACGCCCCATCATACTAGTGTCGCGTTGATATGAGCAAGGGTCTTCAAGGTACTCAGTCATAAACCCCTCAAAATGCACCTCGAGAGAGACAACCCGGGTGATGAGATCTTCTCCTCTCGGAATATAATCTGAATCGTCATCGTCATCGTGCTCCTCCTTGCCTTCGGCCATCACAATGTCCTCCTCCTCCTCTTCCTCATCGCTCTCGTCATTATCAACCTCATCATCATCAAAATCATCCTGAGCTGCCCTTCGTGCTCAGAGAATCTCCCGTTTCTTCTCAATTTTTATACGTGTGCTTTACCCAAGAGGATTGGGAACGCGTGGAAAATCGGTGAGAGGCTCAATGCTGGCGTCCGCCAGGATAGAAGTTATGAGCCGGGCTTACGGGAGATGGGTTTTACCCTTTTTGTCCACGTCTGCATATAATATGTCTTTATAAATGATTTGGGCCAGGTGGATAGGGGTGTTGGGGTCAAAGAGGTGATAAACAAGGGTTTCTTGACGCGAGAGCATGGCCAAGTCATTGAAAGTTTGGATTATATTCGTGCATACAATTTGAAAGGTGAGGCGCGTCTTGTCACTTAGTCGACCAATCGGGAATGTCTCGGTAGCCGAAGGTGTGCTGGCTGCAATGCGGGACATGTATATGTCCTTCTTAAGGGGAGGGAGGTGGTTGGGATATGTGTATGGGAAATTGCTTTGAACGTCTTTTATTGCTAATTTCTGGATGAGAATGTCCAAGAACAATGGGATGCGAATGTCTCTCACATAATCCATGGAGACGTTATGACCGGTGCGGACTAGGGAGCCATAAAAAGCTCGTACTTGGGCTGCCCACACTGCTCCGTGTGGCTCACTAAGGAAACGACACCAATTTTTCGCCATGAAGAGATTGGTGAAAAAATTGGGCATCTCGGGCCAAAGCACTGTGCGCTCTATGTGTAGTTTGTGAGACTGGCTGAAGAAGCGCTCACACTATATTTGTTCTCGAAGGGGGCGGTGTACGACCCTGTTGTCATTGAGAATCTCGACAGAGTCATATTTTTAGGGAAGGTCTTGGTTGGCTATGTTAATTGAAGGAAAATGGGTTTATGGGATTGTGAGAGAGAGTAAGAGAGTGGTGATGAAATGTGTGTGGGGGGGGGGAGAGGGTTGTATTTATAGTTGATGAGGGGAGGGGAGGGGCTGGTTAAGGAGGCAAAAATTTTGGAGGTAAGGGGGTTGTATTTGGGATGGAAATGAGTGGATTGGGGAGTAGTGGGGGCTTAACCTAGGGAGAAGAAAAGTTGCAGACACCGGACCGATCTAGGTTCCTAGGACCCAATTGGTCCGAGTCTTTTTTATTTTCAAATTTTCCAAAAACAAATCGATCCGAGTCCCCAGGACCGAACCGGTCTGGTTCCCAGAAAGGTTAATTTTCCCCTAACTTTGGATGCTCTTCTCTCTCAAACCTCTGATGTTCATACCATTATTTCTACGCATGATCGGCCTAAAACCTCCCAACGCTTACTTCGAACCCTATACGCTTTCTCAAAATGTGTGTTGGTGTTACTATACCTAACCTATCGTGACTTAACCTGCGAACTCTAACTACCCTAACCGACTCACAACTACTATACACAAGAATTCACCCCATATGTGTCGAGGGTGTGACGACCTCTCTTCTCTCCACAAACTCACTCGACCCCAAGAATGGGGTTTGTTTCTCTCATAGTTTCCCCCGTTTTCTATCATGAGTAATTAATTGAAACAAGTTAGGCCCAGTCCCATAGATAATGGAGACACCCTTGATCTTGAGCTGACTCCCTAGGAAGGGATCCACGTGGTGCTGATTCAAATCTTTGCCTACATGCACCGACTTGGAGGGGATGTCTTGATATATTTTAGTTTTATGAATGCATGGGTCGGGCACTAAATCGGATGATACTTGAGTATTTTCCTCAATCTTATTAGAGGACTCACGTGGTATGGGTGGATGGTCACAAAGAAGGAATTCATTTATTTTATCTTTCCAATTTCTCTCTCCTAAGTGACTAAAAGAGTCTAATAATGGTTGGACTTTGACATTAACGTTCTCATCCATCGTCCTCAATTCTTTCTTAAAGTCCTCTAGAGTCATATCACCTAACTCTCTCTCATGATTAATTTCCTAACAGTTTCTCTCACTCTCCTCTAACTTCCTTCCTCTAGTCGTGCCTACGTTCTCACTCTCTCTCTCTCTCGCTCGTGATCATAAATCACACCTCCCTCACCTCATGCTTCACGTCAAAATCATCTCTCTCACTTGGTGTAACAAGGCATACCCCTAACGGCTCTCCCTTATGAGTACTCTCATGCTCGTGTGCCTCCTCGATAAGATTCGTTTTTAGAAATTCTCTTTTGTCTCCCTTGTTCTTAATGTCATTAAAGATATTTGCCTCAAGGGTTATGTTCCCAAACATTAATTGCATTCGCTCACTCCGAGTATTGATGAGTGAATTAGCCGTAGATAAGAATAGGCAGCCCAGGATGACATGAACATGATTGCTTGATAGAATGGATGGCTCCTCGCCCCAAATAACAAAATCCATCAGGATGTAAATGGTGTCAATTTGACGATAACGTCTTTAACAATTCCCTGAGGTAACTTCACAGAACGATCCACGAGTTGAAGAGTCATAGTTGTGGGAATAAGGGCCCCCAAATATAGTTTCTTATAAATGGAATAAGGGAGAATGTTAACACTTGCCCATAAATCTATTAGCGCTCTCTCGATTTGGTTATTCCCCATGATGCACAAAATGGTGGGTGCACCCAGATCTTTATATTTTAGCGGAATGTCACTCAAAAGTACCAAACTAATGTTATGTGCTAAGAGAACAATTTTCTTTACCTTTAACCTACGTTTCACCATGAGTAAGTCCTTAAGGAACTTAACATAAGCAAGAATTTTCTTTATGGTCTCGAGAAAAGGTAAATTGATCTTTACTTGTTTAAGAATGCCCAGAACATCATTATGGGAGGTCCCTTTTTGAGACGTAGCTAACCGTTGAGGGAACAGTACAGCAGTGGGTGGTTTCACTATGATGTTGGGCTCACTAGTGTCATCCTCGTCATCACTCTTCTTTAAGGGGGCATCTTAGGCCTCTTTCATGTTGGGTAAAACCTCCTTATCATTGAGGTGGTAAATCAACAACTCTCCCACTACTTAGAGTGGTAATTGAACTACATTGGTCTGGATGGTTATGGGGTGTAGTGATAACACTAAATTGACCTTGGGGCGGTCTTTGGCCCTGGACTAAAAACATACCCTATTTTTGGATACTCATGGATGCTTGAAACTTAGAGATGTTCGCATTGATGTCGACAAACATGCGATCATACTTAGCATTGGTTGCATTTTGGGACTGGATGAATTGGTTTAGAGTATCCTCGAGGTTTCTTTGTAGTGGTGTGATGTACGGTCTGGAAGGTTGCGCGTGCATATGTCCTTAAATATGTGGTGTTTGTTGAAAGTGTGGGGATGAAGGAGGGGAAACGTGTGAATTAGGATTCAACGTAGAATGTTGTTTCTCGTAGCTAAAACCTTGATGGTTTTTCCATGAAGGGTTGTAAGAATTTTCATGCGGGGCTTCGAAAATACCTTTAAATCCTCCTACACCATTTACTTGATCTTGAAGCAAGACCTTATAGGCAGCCACCATCGGGCATTCTTGTGTTGAATGTCCCATCTCACAAATAGCACACGCCTTTTTAATAGGGGCGTGGATGGATCTGGTTGCTTCTCTTACTCGTACTTCGAGCATTTCTATCATGCTTTTATCAAATTGGTCAATTCGGCGGTCTAACAAAGTATCTTTGTCTACATGGTATAGATCAAACGCAGAAGGAGTAGTGGAAGCTTATCGAGGCCGATTTTAGGCACTAGGATCAGATGTGTCTCATGCTTGAGTAGTCTCGGCAACATACTTAAGGTGGATCTCAGCTTCATTAGCATCTAGGTCGAAAAAGGGTCCATCACACATAGTTTCAATGAGTTGATTAAAGTTGATATTTATCCCATTATGGAGGAAAGAGATAAGTTGTTGTTTATCAAGACCATGGTGAGGGAATGAAGTGATAAACTCGTTAAAATGCTCATGACATTGATCGAATGGCTAATTTTCTAGTTGTCGAAAATTTTGAATTTGAACCTTAATGGAGTTTGTTCGATGCAAAGGGAAGAACTTTTTGAGAAACTTGGATTGCCACTCATTCCATGACGTAATCGAGTTTGGAGATAAATACCATATCTAGGTCTTAGCTTTATCCTTTAGAGATAAAGGAAAAAGCTTGAGGTGGATTACATCTTTCATGCATGTTTTATCGCTCAAGGTATCGCATGCCTCCTCGAACTCACGAACGTGGAGATATGGTTACTCTAACTCCATTACATGAGAAGTGGGAAGTATATGGATCATCCCATTCCTAAAGTGAAATTTCCCTGCATTGTACGGGAGTAAAATGCATCCAGGAGTGACTGATCACTCGGGATATAAGAATTTCCTCAAAGGGCGATATGGTGCCTCTCTTTCACCCGTATCATGACTAGCTTGATCAAACATGTCTCTCTCTTCAAGTGACTCAGTATCCTCACTCGGTGTGCTCGGAGTGTAACCTAAGGTGTAACCTGACAGGTAACTCGACGGTTAATTCGAAGGATCACTCGAAGTGTAACTTTCTATAGAGTTTGGCGGTGTAGGATGTGGACCCCAAAACTGAGGTACGTTACGAGTACGTGGACTATCAGGATCGTACACAACTAACGAATTCTCATAAATAAGATTTAGAGTTAATTGAGGAGTTTGTTTCGTATTTTTCATGAACGATCTTCCAAAAGATGTTGTATCTTTTTGGATTCTTTTTAAGTTTTTTGAATTTTTTTTGGATTTTAATTAATTTTTGGTCAAAGTTTTAGATTAACTCGATCTAACCTATGGTCTACCTAAATCCCCAACAATGGTGCAAAAAACTTGACGCGACTTGAAAAGTGTCGAAAGTGTGTGCTTATATAGGCCCAAGTGCATACCTGTCGTGTAAGTAATAAACCCGGTAAGACGGGGGCGAATCCATAAGGAAGTAGGACGAATACTCGTGATGACGAACGGTAAGACGGTCAACCCTAACCTGACTCTAAAAAGAAACGAAAATAAATGATTGAAGTGGGAAAATTTATATCAACTAAATACAAGTTAATTAAACTAATTATGAAACTAAACATGTAAGAGTAAGCTAATTATGATTTACTAAGTATGTATGGGAAAAATAGGTTAGAATGCAATCCCCCGACCTAGTACGTTTACCGGCTAAACAACTAGTTATGAATTAAATAATTGATTAAATCTAGTCTTTATTAATCTCAAGCATTACATATATGAGGGTACTAGCCCGCACCATACATAATCAAAAGTAAAAATAAAACGTTGTCGTAGTAGCTACATGCGCATTGCACTCTTAAGCATCCTAGTTACCTAGGGCAAACGAGATCAAAAGTCCTACAATGGTTGTGATCACCACACAACACGATTCGATCATTTACTTAATTCAGGGAACTAATTTTACACACAGGCAAACCACATCGAGTTGGGTTCATGTATCCCAACCCCTAAAAGTCTATCCTAGCATGGTGCAATTAATAAAAAACTAGGGTTTCTACGGTGCATGCAACTGAACTCATGATGAAATTACTTCTAAAGAAGAACAAATATGTAATATCTACTAGGAATAAATTAATTGTGCAAGAATTATTGAAATCAAACAATAGAGAAGAGAAAGAAATCAACTTTACTATAGAAATTCTAATTGAGAATTAACAACTGTAATTTGTGAGCTTCTAGGGTTCTTCTCTACTTTCTCCCTCTAAAACTATGTAAAAAGAAACTCTCCCCTGTTTTGGGAATCGTTTTGAATAAATAACCTATGAAATTACAAGAGTTTAAGACATGCAAGACTCTAGCTAAAAAACTGGATAATTACAAAATTCAACCTCCGGACCGGTCCGACCTGATATTTTGGTTCGGTTCGGTGTATACCATATCGGTTCATTTTATTTTTATATCAGATTGGTCCGCTACACAAAAGTTAGACAGTAAGTTTAAGGGTCCCAACCGGTTCATTTTTTATGGAATCTGGATCGATCCGCTTTAAAAAACTTATACACTGGACTTCAAGGGGGCCGGATCGGTTCATTTTTTTTTGTAATTTGGATCGGTCCGAGTCCTTGGATCAATTTATCTTCATTTTCTCATCAGTTTCTCATGATTATCTCTCATCTTTCAAGGCTCATAACTTTCGCTCCGGGACTCAGATTTGGATGTCGTTTCTTCCTACATGCTTGTAGACTCGAGGTCTTCTTTTCTTTTCTTTCGATTTCTTTCTTTATATCATGCATTAAATACCCGCAAAATTTATGAGAAATTCACAAAACTCGGGGTATTTGTTAGACGATGTTAGTATCACAAATATGAGATAAATTAACGCATTTTACATCGCCCGAGGTGATAAAAGCCTCTAAATTAAAGGGGTAAATCAGAAGAATTTATGCCTAATCAGGAAGGTAACTCTAAAGGCCTCCATCGGACATGAGTTCATCCCACTCATCATTGATTATTTCATTAAATGGTTAAGGACGAATCTTACACGGTCATAAATGATAAGAAAGTGGATAAATTCATAAGTCAAAACATCTTCTAGAGCTTTGATGTACCCCACGACCTCGTATCAAATAACGGGTCTCACTTCAAGAAAGAGGTATCAAACATACTACACGAATATGGGATTACTAGGCATAAGTTCATAAATAACTCAAACCAATGGATAAGTCGAAGCCGCTAATAATAAAGTTAAAAGCATCATTAACAAGATGACTAAGACATATAGCAAATGGTCAAACAAACTTCCATACGCTTTCTGGGACTACCAGAATACATAAAGAAACTCAATAGGGGCAACCCTTACTCTTTAGTTTATGACATAGAGAGAGTGATACCCATAGAACTTCAGATAACAGCCTTATAGGGACATGCTCGAAAGAAAAGTGGTTAAAATCGTTTGGATCCCCCAGACACTAATGGTTGCTTATCACAATCACGGCTACGAGCAACGTATCTCCCGAGCATTTAATAAGAGGGTAAAAACTAAAACATACAAGAGGTTATCCTAGTCCTAAAAGATAATCTTAAACCTAGACGGACTCCCGGAGGAAAATTTGTCCCAATTGGGTAGGACCCTAACTCGTCACTAAAATAAACTCCGATGAGCCAACTACCTTATATGATCCCGATGAAGTCACAATGTTCCAGCACTTCAACTGTGATCAATTAAAGAAATTATTTTCTTAAGCTCGCTAGTGGTTAAAAGTAAAAGACCAATTTAAACACGAAAACAATCGGTTGTATCGGGTACGAAAGTCTATGCAAACCCAAAAACATTCCCAACCCAATATCAGAAAGTCCACTTGTGCCATCCACCTTTCTCTTGAAGTAGTATAAATACTTTGAGCCCCTAATGTCTTAATTAGATAGAGATATATGGACTCGATTCTCCGCTATATTTTTATCACAAACACCCCGTTGTCTTAGAATCAGAGATATGTAGGCAATTCGAGATATCACTTCGGTCCCGGTCTAAATAAACACTAAAAAAAACCATTTCATGGGAAACACCTACTTATTTTAATTGTTCCCTCCCTCACAAAGAGTCAGTGTACTTTAAATAAGCTAAGTATCAAGTAATAAAACAGTGCTCTAAGGCATTTTTAAGACTCCGCAGGGTCATCTTTAAGAAACAACACATAAAGGTTAATGCTACAAAAGAAATAGACAGAAAAATCCTAACTGGGGAACACTCTACCCACATAACCTCTACTAAAAAAATAAACATCAAACACCATCGTCTCAAATCACCCCGCATCTTGGGACAAAGATCATCAATAGACATATTCACTAAGGTCTCCCCGCTAAATGACACCCTACCTTGGATAAAGAATGGCATGCCTATTGATGATGCTGAAATCTAGCACCACCAGATAAGTGATGATGAGCTCAAACAGTAGTAACCATGGCAGCCATAGAGATGTATGTGTATAAGTGTGTAAGTGTATAGAAGGAGATGAGTATAAGACGAACAAGATAATGATGTATAGTGGTTCAGCCAATTTGGCCTACGTCCACTGTGAGTGTGTGATCCACTAAGTATGGGCACTAATGGCCTTGGATACAATTCCCGTAAGCCCACTTTCTCTCTTTACTATGTATAAGCAGAGTTTTTTGCTAGGATTACAATTATCGATCCCCCTCTATAGGGTTATAGGTGACAAGTATATATAGGTCTTGGGGGGTGTAGTGTACCCCCCAAGTATGCATGGTGCATGTAAATGATGATCTAGCCAATCTCATGTTGACACCTGTAGATGCCAAATGATGACATAATATTCCCTCACGTGAGGGGGTGATATTGTTATAACGATCTTCCACGTGCCATGTGAGCCTCACGTGCACTGTTCCATGCGTCTCCCAAACCACGTGCTGTGATGATGTCATCCTCGGCCTATGATATGAGGCCTAGGGCAAAGTTCCTTCTAGTAGTGAGTTTGGCCTAATTAAGCCTCGTACTGTCGTACCCTCAGAGGGTCGTCTGAGCCTGATAAGGGGTCGGCACCTTTAAGGGTCATCTGGGCCTGATGGGCCTGATGAGGGGTCGTCTTGGTGGAGGGTGCCCTCGGCCTGACCGAGGGTATATATGGGTATATCAATCACTCCCCAGCCCTTAGCCATAGATGTTGTTGAGATGGCTGAGGGATAGTGTTGCAGATGAGATGAGTGTATGGTCAGTTAGATGAATGACACCTGTCAAGCTGATGTGACACCTTGGCAGATATCCACTGTCGTTCCATTTCCCAAGGCATGGCGGCTACAAACTTGGCCTGGGACTTTGTGCCCTAATGATGCCCTCCTCGTGGGATGTGTTCTACCTTGGTTAATGAGACCACTCATTACTAAGGTATTTAAACAATTTTTGAAGTTTTATTCCCCTTCTTCTTCCTCTTCTTCGCGCCTGAACTCTCTCTCTCTCTAGCTTCTCACCAGCTTTCTAGCCATTTCTGCAACTTAAACATTTCGAGTTTGGCAGTCTCGCTGTTCCTTCTCAGGTAATTCCTCTACCTTAGTGCGCTCTTTATCTTCATTTCTGTTTGTTTTCTTGTTTTAGGCTTGTAGGGTTAGATTTTCCTTAGGTTCTTTCATAACTTTTCTGGCGTCTTCTCCGGCGGCTGGTTCCTCAGTGTTCTTGATTAAAACCCTGGATTTCTTTTATTTCAATCCAAAAGTTTAGTTTGGTTAACTGGAAACTTGTTTGTGATTAACTTAGCCAACTTCTTCTAAGTGTAGGGTCTTCCCCTTAATGCTTAGGAGCCTTTACAATTTATCCGAGGAATTCCCATCCTTGACAGAGAAACTCTTCGTAGAGATCAGGCGAATAGAGGAAGAGGAGGAGAGAAGACGAGGGGCCGACCCTAATTGGGTACGACCCATTTTTCCATTCCTCTAGCCATAATAAAACCATCTGAGTCTTGTGGGTCGTCCTGTCGTCTAGCCGAGAGTCATTCAAGAGAGATGGATAAGAGAGCTTCATCACCAACTAGCGCTAGGCCTTCGGGAAGGAGAGAGACGTCTGATCAAAGCCCAAGCTGATAGGATGAGGGATTGTTCCCTTCCGAAGTTGTCCCTATGATAACTTTATCCCCTCATGCCTTCCAAATGGCCTTTCCTCATGGACCTCTGACAGGTGACGAGGTCGAGGGAGAGGGGACTGAGGATGATGGTGAGGACTCAGATGCCGACCCAGTTGACACCTCCCATGCCTCTGCCTATATTTTCTCATTCAGGGATCGTGACCTCCTGTTGTGGAGGCATACATTTGGTGTGCCTGCAAACATAAGTATGAGGGTCCCCTCTGAGTCTGAGAGAGTCTTTGAAGGGGACGAGGGGGAGATAGCAGTGTATGAACAGATGTTTAAGGTCGGCGTTAGATTCCCTCTGCACCCTGCCATAGTCAATATACTGTCGGCCCTCGGCGTTGCCCCCTCTCAGCTTCCTCCCAACTCCTGGAGGACTATCCTCGGCTACGTCTCCTTGTGGAATAATACCTTTACTGACGAGCCTTCAGTCGATCTGTTCTTGGCTTGTTATAATATCACTTCCTCGTCCAAATAGCCTGGGTACTATCACCTGGGGGCAAGGAGGTCTGATAAAAAACTTCTCCATGTGGCACAAACCTCCAACCACAACTGGAATTAGAGATTTTTCTTTATTTTCGGAGAGTGGGAGTTTACCGCCGAGAATTTAATTTTTTACGATGGCCCGAGGGTCCCAAGGAGAATGTCTAACCTCTCGATGAAATCTAGGTCAGACCCTGGACTTAGTCTAGATGAGAAGGAAATAATCGAGTATCTGAGAGAATGAGGGAAAGAGGGTGGACTCACAATGTTCAAAGATCTGATGACCCCTCAGTTCCTCAAAGAAGCTGGTCTAAGGGTCGGCCCCCTGACAGAGCTATGTGAGTTAATATTATTTTTTTCTCAATCTTTGATTTTTTCCAAGTGTTTCATCTTTTGCCTCTGTATTTTTCTGATGTGTTGTCTCCTTTTCAGGTCGTCCTGTAGGTATCTCTGATTATCTTTGGGAAATGACTGCCCCGAGCTTACCGTCTGGTCTCGGTAAGAAGAAAGGCAAGGAGCCTTAGCAGGCTCCGAGGAAGTCAAAGGCCGTGGGGCCGATGCATGTTGAGCCGACCACTGATAGGAAAAAGAGGAAAGAGCCAGAAGTCCCTGTTGACCCTCAGCCAGATTCTAGGACGAGGGCAAGGGTGGAGGCGTCTGAGGGGACTGCTTCCTCTTCCAGTATGGGGGTCTTGTGGTCCCAAAACTTAGCATTTTTGAAGGTCGAGCCATTTTCTCTGATTGCCAACCTGATGGCGGCCAAGGCGTCTATATTTTCTGCCCCCTCGACTGCCGACTATGAATTCTTGTCCAAGATGCCCCCGACGAAGGTGTATGACTATGGTCTGCACACTCTGGCTCATGTACTTGTTCTTACTTCATTTCACTGAGTGTTAATTTTTCACTAACTGTTTCCTCAGCCTCTTAATGAGTTTCTTTTTCTATGCAGTCTGTTTGTGCCTTTACGTCTACTACCAAGTGGATGGCTGAGAACCAACAGAAGTTCCATAAAGTCGAGAGGGCCATTCAGTACGAGGCTGACCTGCAGATCGAACTTGAGACTGCCAGGGTCGAGTTGGAGAGTGCGAGGACTGAACATGCAAGGGTCCTGGACGAGCTGACGAATTAGCATGATGCAGACCTGAAGGCCATGGACTTGCTTATTAAAGAGAACGATAAGGCCTTAATCAACCTGGGGGCTCAATTCAAGACTGAGCTATCTGAGGCCATGAAGAAGGCAAAGGCTGATGATGTGGAGGCCTACAAACTCTCAGACGAGTTTTAAGGCTTCGGTCTTGAATACTTGGAGAGGGGGATCAGGACGGCCTGTCGGTGGGTCGTCCTCAAGTTGGTTATGCCGTCTCTTCAGTCCATCCCTCTCTTGAGGCAGTTTAATTGGACGACCCATTGATTGCTGAGGCCTTAGCCCACGTAGAGTCCCAAGTGCTCGTAGAGGGTATCGGCACGTCTGAGGATCATCCTGTCTTGGTCGTTGAGGATACTCCTCTTATCGATGTTGAGGCCCTGCCCTCTGATGATGCTCAATAGGGTGGATGTTTGCAGCCAATACCCTCTTTATGTACCCCATTTTTGTACCTTATTTTTGTAGAACAAACATCATTTTGTAATATAATGCCTCTTTCTGTCTTCCATACTTGTCTTTTGTATGATTTTCATTGTGATGTTTTAAATTAATAATCTCACCAACTCCTCCCTCGTCTTTCTTGAGGGTAAATGAGGGGTCGTCCCCAGCACTTTCCCTCACCATAGCCGAGGGTGGTTTTCACCAACCTAATGGTTTTTCAACCAAGTCCCCCCTCGTCTTTCTTGAGGTCAAAGGAGGGGTCGTCCCCACCATTGACCCTCATTATAGCCGAGGGTGGTTTTTACCAATTTAATGATTTTTCAACCAAGTCCCCCCTCGTCTTTCTTGAGGCCAAAGGAGGGGTCGTCCCCACCATTGACCCTCATTATAGCCGAGGGTGGTTTTCACCAACCTAATGGTTTTTAATCAAGTCCCCCCTCGTCTTTCTTGAGGGTGAATGAGGGGTCGTCCCCACCATTGTCCCTCATTATAGCCGAGGGTGGTTTTTACCAATTTAATGGTTTTTCAACCAAGTCCCCCCTCGTCTTTCTTGAGGGCAAAGGAGGGGTCGTTCCCACAATTGACCCTCATTATAACCGAGGGGGGTTTCTCGAAGATGAGCACAGTCATACTAGAATTGACAAACGCAAGATGAGGGAAAACACTTATACTTCTCATTAACATTCCAAGTGTTCTGTTGGAGCAACACTCATTACAATTATGGTCTGATAGGACATTACAACACTACTGATAGTATTTCTTCAAATGATCTGCGCTCCAGGGGTTGGAAAAGGGTTCTCCTTCTAGGTTTTCTAGTCTACAGGTTCCTGGAACCACTTCGTCGATGACCCTATATGGGCCATGCCAATTTGGGTGGAGCTTATTGGGCCTCTGCCAAGTCTTTTTGAGGACTAAGTCCCCCACTGCAATTGGCCTATGCTTTACCCTCTGGTTGTAAAACCTTACAGTCCTCTGCTGGTAGGCAGCTTGCCTTATCTCGGCATCTTCCCTCCTTTTCTCAATAAGGTCTAAGTCAAGTCCCCTCTCTTCCATATTTCTCTGGGGGTCATACATTTGGACCCTATGAGTAGGAAACCCAATCTCGGTGGGGATGATAGCTTCTGAGCCATAAGCCAGTATGAACGCGGTCTCTCCGGTAGAGGTCTTCGTCGTTGTCTTGTAGGCCCACAGTACAGCATATAACTCCTCAACCCATCTTCCTTTTGCCTCCTCAAGTCTTTTCTTGATCCCATATAGGATTGTCCTATTTGTAACTTTCGTTTGCCCGTTGGCTTGAGGTCGACCTGGGGTAGAGAAGAATTATTTGATACTCACCCTTTCACAGTACTTCTCTAGAGATGTATTTTTGAATTGAGTCCCGTTATCCGAGATGAGGGTGTTGGGGAGACCATATCTGCACATAATATTCTTCCAGATGAACTGGAAGGTCTTCTGTTTAGTAATCATGACCATCGGCTCTGCCTCCACCCATTTTGAAAAATAGTCAATTGCCACGATGAGGAACTGATAGTTATTGATGTCCCTAGGCAAGGGGACTATTAGGTCGATCCCCCACACTGCAAATGGCCATGGGGATGTAATGGAGGTAAGAGGATGATGGGGCTGGTGAGGGATGGTGGCAAATCTTTGACATTTATCACACTTTTTTACATATGTCGTGTCATATTTCCCTAAGGTCGGCCACCAGTACCCCTGGGTGACCACCCTCTTCGCCAGAGACCTGCCCCCAATGTGGCTTGAACATAACCCGTCGTGCACATCTTGCAAGATGTGTGAGACTTTAGATGGGTGCACACACCTAAGTAATGGTAGCAAGAACCCCTTTTTGTACAAGGTGTCTCCGATGATAGTGAATTTCGCAGCTCTGTATCTTAACTTTTTCCTTTCTTGCCTTGCTTCTGGCATCTCACCCTCTTTAATGTATCTGATTAGAGGGTCCATCCATGAAGCTTCCTTAGAAATTTTTAAACAAGTGCCAAGTGTTCCCTCATCATCCTCAATAGTTGGTTGAAGCAAAATTTCCACTGGAACCGTCCTCCTGATACATGTCCTAGTTGCTGAGGCCAGCCTAGCAAGTGCATCGGCTCAGCCATTGTCATGCCTATATATCCTCCTCAATTTCACTTCTCTAAAGCTCTTCAATAATGACCTTACTTTTTCAAGGTACTTGGCCATCCTCTCATCCTTGGCCTCGTAGGCTCCTAGTATATGATTCACTATTAGCCTCGAATCACAATGGACCAAAATCTGGCCGACACTAAGAGACTTGGCCAAGGAGAGGCCTGCTATCAAGGCCTCATATTCGGACTCATTTTTGGAGGCTTTTAAGTTGAAGCTCAGGGCGTACTCAATGTATGTGCCATCGGGTGCTGATACTATCAGTCCAGCTCCACTTCCGCTGTCGCAGGAGGACCCGTCAACGAAGAGGCTCCACACAGTTTTTTCCTCTGAGAAATTTCCCTCGGTGAGGGATCCCTGTCTAAAGAGGTATTTTCCCTCTTTATTTTCGACCACTTTCCTTCTAGCGGTGCTTGCCTCAGCCTTATCTGCAGGTGTGTCGGTGAGCCCGTCTTGTTGGGTGTCTGTCTTCCCGAGGCTCTCATCCTCGGCTTCATCATCTTCCCAAGTAAACTCGGCTATGAAATCTGCCAATGCTTACCCCTTAATGGCCATCCTAGGTTGATACACAAAGTCAAACTCCCCCAGCTCTATAGCCCAGGCCATTAACCCGCCTGATTTTTTTGGCTTGTGTAGGACTGCCTAAGAGGAGAGTCAGTGAGGATGACCATTGTATGGGACTGGAAGTATGGCTTCATCTTTCTTGATGCATGGATCAAGGCATAGGCTAAATTTTCCATCCTTGGGTATCTTTGCTCTGCTCCCTGGAGTGCCTTACTATTGAAATATGCTGGTCTCTGTACCCCGTCTTCGTCTCTGATGATTGCTGCACTAACAGCTGATTCTAAGACAACTAGATACGCATAGAGTAGTTAACCCTGCACTGGTCATGACAACAACAAGGGAGACCCTAGGTATGACTTTAGCTCCCTGAAAGCCTCATCGCACTCCTCACTCCATTCGAAGGCCTTTCTAAGAATTTTGAAGAATGGTAAGCACCTTTCAGTGGCTCTGGACACAAACCTATTCAAGGCAGCAACTCGTCCCGTGAGCCTCTGAACGTCTTTAATGGTCTTGGGGGTCTTCATTTCTATAAGGGCCTTTATCTTTTCAGGGTTGGCCTCGATGCCTCTTTGGTTGACAATGAACCCCAAGAATTTCCCTGCTCCGACACCGAAGACACACTTGTCCGGGTTGAGCTTCATCTGGTACTTGTCCATTATATTAAAGGTCCTCTCCCGGTCAGCCACATGATCCTCTGCCTTCAAGCACTTAGTCAGCATTTCATCTACATAGACCTCCATAGACTTCCCAATTTGGTATTCAAACATTTTATTTATGAGGCGCTGATATGTTGCCCCTGCATTTTTTAGGCCAAAGGGCATGACCCTATAACAGTATGTCCCCTTGTCGGTAATGAAGGCTGTCTTCTCTGAGTCTTCAGGGTCCATGAAGAACTAGTTGTACCCTGAATAGGCATCCATGAAGCTCATGAGCTCATGGCCCACGATAGCGTCTACCATCTGATCAATACGGGGGAGAGGGAAACTATCTTTGGGACAATGCTTGTTGAGGTCTATGAAGTCTACACACATCCTCCACTTCCCGTTGGCTTTTGGGACAATGACTGCATTGGACAGCCATTCGAGATAGATGACCTCCCTGATAAACTCTGCATCTTCCAGCTTCTTGACCTCATCCCTAATGACTTCATACTTCTCTCGAGAATAAATTCTCCTCTTCTTCTTCACTGGATTTGTACCCTCTACCAGATTGAGCTTGTGGCTCATGATTTCAGGGTCGATTCCTGGCATATCTGTATGACTCCATGCAAAGACACTTTGTCTTCTTCTCAACAGCTTGATGAGGTCTTCCTTGATCTTTGGCTTCAGAGTCTTGCCGACTTGGACGGTTTTTTCTGGCTCATCCTCATTGAGGATGATGGATTCTACCTTTTTTGCGGCTTCTCCTTTCTTAAGCTTTATCTCATCCCGGGGGTCCAGGGTGTCAATATTGTAGGTGGGTATTGCCTTCTCGTGCGCCTCTTTTTCTTCGGCGGAGTTGAAATAACATTCTCGCACGGTCGTCTGGTCTCCCTGGACTTCCCCTACCCCATAAGGGGTTGGAAATTTAATCATCTGATGGATCGTAGACGGCACGACTTCAAACCCCTTGAGGTCTACCCGCCCCAGTATTATGTTGTAGGCCGAAAAGACATGTTTATCCATCATAAAGAAGCTGACCTTCTTGGTAAGCCATCTCGGCCACTCGTCCCCCATCCTGACATCGGCCTCATACACTCTAGGGGGATGAAGATTTTACCCACTGAACCCAATCAATGGATGATGGTATGGGACGAGTCTAGCACAGCTAAGACCTAAGGCTTTGAAGCATGGCCAAAACATCACATCTGCAGAGCTACCCCCGTCGACCAGGATCCTCGGCACCTCACACCTGTGTAGCCTGGTAGTGATGACGAGAGGGTCATCATGTGGGTTTAAGAGGCCTTTGAAGTCCATTCTTGAGAATCCCACTATCAGAGTATCCATATCGACCTTCTTCCTCTTTTCTAACTTTGCTTCCAGGGAGGTTGAGTGTACAGCTTTCGCCACTGCCTTGGCTTCAGATACATGGGCCTTCCTATCGATGACCTCTGACCCTCTTCCTGCTAGACCCTCCTAGATCATTCCTATACTGAGCGAGATCATATTAAGTCTTTTGACAGGGCCATGGTCGTCTCTTGGCGAGAAGTCAGGGTCGTCCTCATCGTCAGAAGGGTCGTCCCCTCTTTTTTGAGGACCTTCTCTACATGCATCGCCTCGCTTCTTTCTGGGGTCATCCCCTCGGCCCCTCTTGAAGGCACCTTTGTCAACATACTTCCTGAGTTTCCCTTCTTTCAGCATCTTCTCAATCTCATCTTTTAGAGCAAAGCATTTGTTTGTCACATGGCCATGGTCTTGGTGAAATTCACACCACAGGTTTTTGTTCCTCTTGTTGGGGGTTGCCCTCAACTTCTCAGGCCACTTCAGGGACCGATCACTCTTTATCTCATTGAGAATATATTCACAGCTGACAGTCAGAGGGTTGTAATCAGGGAACTTGTCGTTCATAGATCTCTTCTTCCCCTTTTTGTTCTTCTTAAGGTACTTACCCCCTGAAGTGCCTCCTCTTTCATCTTCATATATTTTGTGGCCATTGCCTCTTCGGCGTTCATCACCTTTCCTTCTATCGACAGCAATTCAGCCATCGTCCTCGGAGGGTCTTCAACAAGCTTCCATAACAGCTTCCCCTTTTGGAGTCCTCCAATCAGGGCTGTCATAGCTATGCTCTCCTCATAGTCTTCCACCTCTAACTTTTCTTTGTTGAATCTGGCTATGTAGTCTCTTAGACTCTCATTCTTCCCCTGCTTAACATAGAACATGTGTGTGGTCTTCTTCTGTGGCCTCACCCCAAACTAAAAGTTGTGGATAAATTGGTCTGCCAACTACCTAAACTTTCAATGGATTTTTTTGGAAGAGACATATACTAGACATGTGCAGCCCCAGTCAGAGTGCCAGAAAAGGTACGACACCTCATCTCATCTGAGATAGAGTATATGTCTGCCGCCGATTGATACATCTCAATATGATGAATAGGGTTTGTACTCCCGTCATATCTTGGGGTTACCATAGGTGGCTTAAACTTTGATGGCGTAGGGAAGTTGACTATCTTTGCCACAAAGGGAGAGCCTATGGAGTATCCTCTCTGAAGAGGGTCCCGAATCTTCACAATATCACCAATCTTGTCCTCCAGTTGCTGGATTGAGTCATTCCAAGGCCTCGTTGGGTCGGCCTGGCCGATGTTATCCCCTGTTGCCTCCTTGAGGTGGACGGGGGGTTCTGCGGCGGTAGGCCTATATCGGCTATTTACTTCCCCCTGACCACCGTCTCGTCCTAGGGGCCGGCCCCCGTGGGGTCGGCCATTTGCTGCCTCCCTTCTGGACCTCACAACACTCCTTGAGCTGGATAATTTTTCTCGCAGGTCATTTATTGGGCCCAGCCTCTCAAAGGTCGACCCCCTGCTCAAGCGATCAAAAGCAAAGCCTCTCGGGAAGTCATCATAATTTTGCCTTCCACACTTCCCTCTGCTCTGTTGGAGGTGTCTCATAGTATTGTTAGAGACCTCATATGGATCCCAGCACTCTATGGGGGCCTCTTCTCCCTCCAGATCATCATACTTGTCCTTAGGGCAAGGGTTTCCTTGCCTCCCCAGGCGTAGACGCCAGGGGTAAGTAACATCCCTCCACCGCTGAGGGGGTGGAAAGTCTTTTCATGGTGCCTGGGGTGGTCCCCTGGCCTCATGCTGCCCTGGAGCCACTGCCAGAGTAATCATTTCAGGTGAGACCCCTGGTGGTCTTAGTATGTTCTGGCTTAGAGCTGTGAACTGCTCTTGCATGATCCGCTGGCTTGCTTCCAGAGACTTCAAGGTTGCCGCCATATCATTCATCTCAGACTGAGGTGGTGGCTGACTGGAACTGGGTCCTACTCCACTATTCGGTGGAGGAAGTGGTGGTGGTGGCATTTCCTGTGCCATGTGTTTGTGCTGTGAAGAGTTGAACTGAAGAAAAGACTGGTGAGCTTGAGAACCTTAATGGGTCTCTTTCAATGGTGAAACATCTCCTCACAGGGGGAGAACTGGCTCACCACTAGAGTGCCCTGTGAGGTCAAGCTATACAAAGGAAGAGATGTCTTCTCGTTCCCACAGACGGCGCCAAACTGATGATGCTAAAATCTAGCACCACCAGATAAGTGATGATGAGCTCAAACAGTAGTAACCATGGCAGCCATAGAGATGTATGTGTATAAGTGTGTAAGTGTATAGAAGGAGATGAGCATAATAGGAACAAGATAATGATGTATAGTGGTTCAGCCAATTTGGCCTACATCTACTATGAGTGTGTGATCCACTAAGTATGGGCACTAATGGCCTTGGGTACAATTCTCATAAGCCCACTTTCTCTCTCTACTGTGTATAAGCAGAGTTTTTTGCTAGGGTTACAATTATCGACCCCCCCTCTATAGGGTTGTAGGTGACAAGTATATATAGGTCTTGGGGGGTGTAATGTACCCCCAAAGTATGCATGGTGCATGTGAATGATGATCTAGCCAATCTCCTGTTGACACCTGTAGATGCCAAATGATGACATAATATTCCCTCACGTGAGGGGGTGATATTGTTATAGCGGTCTTCCACGTGCCATGTGAGCCTCACGCGCACTGTTTCACGCGTCTCCCAAACCACGCGTTGTGATGATGTCATCCTCGGCCTATGATATAAGGCCGAGGGAAAAATTCCTTCTGGTAGTGAGTCTGGCCTAATTTAGGCCTCGTACTGTCGTACCCTTGGAGGGTCGTCTGAGCCTGATGAGGGGCCAGCCCCTTGAAGGGTCGTCTGGTCCTGATGAGGGGTCGGCCTCTTGAAGGGTCGTCTGGGATTGATGAGGGGTCGTCTGGACCATGATGAGGGATCAGCCCCTTGAAGGGTAGTCTGGGCCTGATGAGGGATCGACCCCTTGAAGGGTCATCTGGGCCTGATGAGGGTTTGGCCCCTTGAAGGGTCGTCTGGGCCTGATGATGGGTCGACCCCTTGAGGGGGTCGTCTGGACCATGATGAGGGGTCGACCCCTTAGAGGGTCGTCCGGTCCTGATGAAGGGTCGTCCGGGCATGGTGAGGGGTCGTCTTGGTGGAGGGTGCCCTCGGCCTGATCGAGGGTATATATGGGTATATCACCTATTTCCATGTTACGTAAAAAATCTTTTACCCGTTCAGAATCAAAGAAAGGTAACTTCCTTCCCTCACCCCTTAGACATCAATACAAACAAAGGACTCTCCAATAAGTATATAAAAGTCATCTATCCCTAAAAGAAAAGTCTAAAAAACATGGGGTACTTTTTCCCATGCGTATATGTGTCTTTTATTTTTAAATGTGTCATCCCCATCTTAATAAAAGATCTTGGTCTCACTCTTGCCCCCCCCCCCCCCCCCCCCCCCCACACTCACATATACATACAAATTTCCAATTGTGTCAATTTATTAGTATTGGCTTAATTCCGGATAAAACTATTTATCTCGCAAGATAGAAGTTTGTGACCTTCAAGCCTATGATGTTTGAGTTGAAGACGTAGCGGCCAAGCCTAAATTGAAGATATCATCATTGTCGATTTTCTTTCCATGTTAAATGTCATCAACCTTTCAATTTTTCCATGGTCTGTAAAGGTATGAATGCATATGATATATATTGAGCCTTCGAATTTTTTATTGGGTGTTAGTATTTTTATTAATTTTTTTAATTCATACTATCTAAATATTTTGTTCTCGGACACCTTTCCGTAGAAAAATCGTAACTTATTAAAAAAATAAGAAAAATACGACACATGCAGTCACACGTTCGTATTGAAATTATCTAGAATCATGACCAGAAATCTCGTTTAAAAGGTGGTTCAAACGACCTTTTTCGAATGAGATTTCAAACGAGATATTTCTTTTTCTTCTGAATTCTCGTTTGAAATGTCGTTCGAATGACTTTGGTATGTCGTTCGAACGAGATTGCAGTATCGAGCAGTTTTGACATTTTTTCAAAAAACTTCCCAATTTCCCACTTCTTTCTTGCCTACTTTTAAGAGTACGGGAATAATATGTTTTGAGTGACTTTTTCCAGATTTTCCAAGAGCTTTTGAGAGCTAATTTTTTTTCCCAAAAGTCCCCTTGGTGATTGTTAATTAAAATGATTTAATCTCAAGAACAAAACCATGTTTTTACACCCAAAATTTTATTTGATCCAAGTTTAATTATATACATATTTTGAGATCATTTTTTTGGCACCAGGTATCATTCTCTACCCAAAAAGGAGATAGTTTCCTATGGAGAATTTTGTTTTGTTGATTCGTGGTATACATACGGAGGCGGAATTCATGTGTTGACGATTGAGTTGGCCCACCGGTGGACTCCGAGACGAAGGTGGATTCCTGAGTTGTCGACTAGGTTGAGATAGAAGAACGAAGAAGTGTCAAGGCTTGAAAGGGAGTCAAGTCGAGGAAGTAAGTCTTTTGTATTATCTTTTATAAAATGATACTTAGTGTACTTAGGGCTAGGCGATCCGAGTTTTTTTTTCGTTGTGGGCTTTCCTCGTACATCGCGGTCTTGCGGTTGTATGTTTATTTTATCTTGCAAAATAATGTAGATGCATGTTGAGGTTTAAAAAGATAAATTTTGGTTTAATCACAACTTTTGTGTAAATTGTTGCTAGCTTAAATTTGGGTAATTTTAATTTAATTCAATTCACTTAATTTAATTTGGAAATATTCATGCTTGTTTTTTTTTTTGTCATAGTTAGAACTTGAATTAATTATTATTTAAGTAGAAATTTAAATATTTGTTTGGTTTAATTTAATTTTAATTTCTAAGAAATTAAAATTTTTGAAACATCGCATTTTGAATTAAAAAAATATGGTATCAAGTGCATATCCTGTAATTGAAAGGAAATATATATATATATATATATATATATATATATAACCCTCTTATAGTCCATTGTGTCTTTCGCCTATATACATGAGTATTACCACCATTTTAATAAAAAGATCTTAGGCTCAGTCCATTCACCCACATACATGGCATAACCATATTAATACGAATTACATTGCACCTACTACATCGAAAACTTCACCAATAATATTTCCTCATGGAAAGGATAAATGAATAAGCATGTACGAAATCGAATAATATCATGAAAATCGGGAAAAAGATCAAAGATCCCAATTATCCAATAAATGAAGCGTAATATATGTGTATCAAATGAAAGAATGAAAAATAAATAATTAAATGTATGAGTTGGTGGAGACTAGTCCTCTACCTAGCCAATAAAATCAAGGCCTATGCATGACAGGCCTTCTTGGACCTCTCAACATCATCACCACCACCACCCACTGCACCTAGCTCCTCAAGATGCCTAGGATTCGGCTAAGCTAGGGGAGGGGTCATACTAGTAGCCAACAAAAAATTTATCGACCATGTACCCAACTCTGAAATCCTATCACAATATGATAGCGTGTGAGTACGAGAATGATAAGTTACACAAGTCAGTCCTTCCCTTAAAGACCATTGTGGGACCATAGACATGGATAGATTAAGCCAGTTTGTAGTATATCGATGACCAAAAAGTTATTATCTTCTATAAACTGGATGATGATACCATCACACCCTGAAAAATACTAAAGCAATGAAGCCTTTTGTATAAATAAAGTAGGAAAGGAAACCAAGACCTTAAAAAAAATTAAAGCATAAGGCAAAAAGGGTAAAGACTCACTCCCATTACTCCTAAAGTCATTCTAAATCCCCAAGCCAATCTATCTAGGTGAAGGGTTGACGTGCAAATAGAGAACCTAATTATGGCACCCCGCTCCATGGAATCTATCACAAATGATAGGATGTTCACCCTCCTAGTAGGCACCCCTCTGAGGAAAAACTCCTCCCTGGTCCCATCACAAGTACTTCTCCTATAATTCTCCCACCCTAGCCTATATGGTAGCAATGCGGGATATGATAACATCCTCCATCTCGGACCTTCCCTGTGCAACAACCTCCTCCATCGCTTTATCCCTCTCTTCAGCCGTAATCTATTTATTCCAAGCATCAAACTCATCTAAACCTTTTCTAGACCCCGATGCTGGAGGCAACTCTTCAAAACTCAATAATTGCATGAAAAAAGAGTTATTCAAACTCAATCGGGCATGCCCCAATGTGAAATCCATGTTCAAGACCAATCACAAATCTACGCCCATCGAACTCATGAACTTGAGAAAATCCATCAATGCTAGCAAGAAAGATCCTCTCGATGGCCTAAATTCCCTCCTAGCCCGGTCACCCTCGGTAGCATCCCCTATAGGTATGTTCTGAACCTCGACATCCTCCTTATAAACCACCACTGGTCCCCAAGACCGCCTTCATGAATATCTTAAAATTTGGGATAAGTCCATTAAAAATGGCAACCACCATAAATGGATGCCGCCTGGTACCAAGAGCAATCTAATAGTAAACAATAATAAACTTTGGTCATATCATCTTGATTCCATCACATCGAGCCCGAGTCATTCACCTTATCTTCTAAGTAAATGGTGAATGCATTCACATCAAGATACTCCCTCCAACCAAGAGGTACTTGTATACTCAAAGCCTCCCAAAGACCTTCAGTGGTAATAGTCAGGGTCCGATCTACCACTAAGGTAACTATGACAAATGAGAGTCCCATGAAAGCATATAAATCCGGGGAGTCATGGTTATATACCCCACCAACAAGTGAAAATTATTGGTGGTATCCCATCAACGCTCCTTTAGGGTTGCAGTAATTATCCAGCTCCTCCTAAAAGACACATAGGAGATGCCATCCATGAATAAGACAAATCCAACGGCGTAGACAAAAGTGTAAAGAAAGGCGGGGGCGCTCGCCCAAATCGTATCTAATAGTGCCACGAAGCCCCAAACTCGAGCATTCACTCCAGACTACAAGGAATTTAACACAAGACATAAAACACATAAGTAACACAAAAAAGGTATTCATTACATTATTAGGTTTTTAGGTCATAATGTGTTCACACTTAATCCCCCTACCTTTAGTTCTCACTAACCAGGAAGGATAACTAGTCATGAGGTGATCAGGAAACCCCCCAGAGATTTCTCCTCGTAGTGTTTAGGTCAAAATGTTCACACTTAATCTCCCTAACCTTAGTTCCTCATAACCAAGAAAGATAACCAGTTGTGAGTTGATCAAGCCCCCCAGAGCTTTCTCCCTCTCGGTGTTTAAGTCACAATATGTTCACACTTAATCTCCTTACCATTGGTTCTCGCTAACCATGAAGGATAACCAGTCATGAGGTGATCAGGAAACCCCCCATAGCTTTCTCCCCCCGGTGTTTGGGTCATAATACGTTCACATTTAATCTCCGTACCACCAATTCCAACTAACCATGATGGATAACCAATCATGAGGTGATCAAGAAACCACCTGAAGCTTTCTCGCTTCCGATTTCATTAGGTGACAAGGAAACCCCTGTATGTTATCATGAAGAAATACACATATGACACACAAGTCCTATCCGTGATTTTGGTATCCTATTTATGATTATTTCTTTAGTATAGACTATATCCCCATCACACACACATATATATATATATATATATATATATATATATATGCTTTTTCACTCTCTTTACGTTATTTTTTAGTATTTACTGTCCTTTTATTTTTTATAGTTATTTTCTTAGTATAGACTATATTCACATTCCCATTTCTTGTAAGGGCAACTTTTCTGACATTGCCCCTAGTAACTAGGATTTGTCCATATAATCTAGGATACATCGAGTATGGCATATCATGTTACTTTTGTTATAGTACTTCACGTTCTCACATTCAAGAAGACGGATCCGATTATCAAGATTCACGTAGTACATCTCCAACGTGCACCACTTTACCTTCAACATACTCCACGATGTCGCATAATTTTAGAATACTTATAGCTTTGGATTTTGTGGATTTTTTATATAATATTGGGAGATTTTTTATAAAATAATTTTTTACAAAACGAGGTAATTTTTCAAACTTGAAAATTATTTTAATTTTTGTCTGCTTTGTTCAAACAAGATGGCAATATCATTAGAACGAATTTATGTCTGGTTCAAAGGTCGTTTGAAGCCTTGATCAAATGTGGCTCGAATGAAGGCATACTATTTTGGTTTTTATTGGTCATTAGAAGAGAGACCAACTAATTTCGAATGAGATGACGATCTCGTTAGAACAAAGTTTAGTTTCATTCGGACGATCCTAAGTTGCCTTGATTGTTGTGTTTTCCTTTAAATGCCTGCTTTATGTAGGTTTTTTTATAAGACTTTTCATTTATGCAAACTGCAGACCTGCTGCATAAAGTCTTCACTTTTGAAAAGGGAAAAACACTTTTTGATTCACACAATCTCTCCTATATACTTTTATGAATCATATTTGAAACCCTAAACCACTTATATATTAAAGTTACAATTGTGAAGAAGGAGTCCTCCCTATTAATCTTGTAAATAAGGAGTCTCTATTACTGCTCTTGTGATTCTTGCGGGGATCATTGCTAAAGGAAGACTGTGGTCTTTATGTTACTTGTGAAAGCCACTGCTAAAGGAGACAAAGGTCACCTGCGGGAGATTCATCGTGTTGTATTTCACTCATAAGATTGTAAGTTGCGATTTGCAAACTGTTTTAGTGAAATAAAAGGTTTTGCCACTTTGGGGATTTTTCTTGAAATCTTGCAATTGGTTAAGTTTGTGATTGCATGCTTTATTACTTAATGTATAGAATCATTGAGTTGCATGTTTTAGGGTTTAAAGGAATTAAAATTTGTTCGTGGATTGAAATATTATTAAATAAGTTACACCATTGGATTATTGCGCACTCTCAAATTGGTATCAGAGCAGGTTTCACCAAATTATCATGATATCTTGATTTTGCGCAAAAAAAAATTGTGACATCAATTGTTTTGAAAAATCAATTTTTTTTTATGGAGAACTTATATAATAGGATGCCAATAATCTATGGATCGAACTATGCCTATTGGAAATATCGAATGAGATCCATTTTAAAGGCCATAGATGAGAGAGTCTAGATATTATGTGAAAGAGGGTGGACTCAACCTAAGATCCATTTGTTAATGTCACAAATCGTGAACCAATATTTTCCTTTACTGATGATGAGTTTAAGTGGAGTAGTTAAAACTCCCTTGCCTTAGTTCTATTTCTGGAGTCACAACCCCTGACGAGTTTTGACGCATCATGAGGTGCACTACATTTAAGGAAGCATGGGATATCCTCCAATTGACACGTGAGGGTACCAACGTTGTTAAGGCATCTAAGCTTCAAAACTTGACTACCCAATTTGAGACCACAACCATGTTAGAGTTCGAGAGTTTTGATGAATTTTATGCTAGGTTATCAGACATCATTAACACTAGTATTAATTTGGGTGAGAAAATTCCTGAGATGAGGGTCGTTAAAAAGATTTTGAGGTCACTCCCTTTACGATTTATTCCTAAGGTCATCGTGCTTAATTTGCTAGGGATTTTAGACACTCTTAGGTCAGAAGAACTCATAAGAGACCTTAAAACTTATGAGATATATATGTTCCTTAAAACCATCAAGCCTAAGGATATAAGGGTAGATTTATAAACTCAAGCTAAGAAGAAGAAAAAGGAGAAAGTAAGTGAGTCTGAATCTGAGGATGAGATAGATTTCAATGACTTGGACTTATTTGCGAACTTTTTATAAAAGTTTCTCAAATTTTCCAAATAGAATTCTTCCAATACAAGGATTTTTGAGAAAAGAAAAAATAAATATGAGGTCAAGGGTATTGGTGAGAAAAAGGAAGAGATAAGGTGTTTTGAGCGCGAAGGTAAAAGGGCACAGTCATTTGAGCATCTTATAATGCTAAAGAGAAAGGGAAAGAAAGTTGCTAATAAGGCCACTTTTAGCGATAGTTACATCGAGTCGATTGATTCGGGGGGAGAATCACCAGATGAAATGTGCATTGCGTTCATGCCTAGTCACGTGAGTTGTTCTAGTTTATCCCAGGATGATGAAGACACATGTAAATGTGAGAGCCTCGATGATGTTTTGAGCCATTTGAGTGTGTGTGAGGATGATATTGCAAGTGAATGAGAAGGGGATCTCCAAAAAGACTTTAATGATTTGTACACCGAGACGTTGAAAACCAAAAAGTTGAACAAATACTTAAGTCTTAAGGTGCTAGATTTGGAGAGAGAGGTAAAAGCTTTGAGGGTGTGTGAGGAGTCAATGAGACAACTCGATAAGGTGAAGATTTCTTTGTGTGAGCAGTTGATCATCTTAAGCCGAGAAAAGAGTAAATTGACCAACACCATATCCAGTCGTACTGGAAATTTTCATCTTTCATTGGAGACTAGTGAAAAACTTAAAGCCCGTATATCCCAACTCAAGAGAGATCTCGAACATGCACGTGAGGTGAAGGTCACTTTAGCAGACATATCTAAGAAGGTTGGAAAGATTATCCTTGGTACCGCTTTGGGTAATGTTAAGAGGCTAGGAATAGGTTATGATGGTGCATCCACTTCTAATGTTGCACCCGATCCAGTTCTTGAGTTTGTTTTAAATCCATATGGCACTCGACCTAACCCACCTAGGCATTCGATTCCACCTAAGAGAGCGTTTCCTAGACGTTTTGAGAGAGGTGGTCCTAAGACCGTGTATGTTTGTTCCCATTGCAAGCAAAGAGGACACCTTAGAGAATTTTTCTTTAAGTTAGGGAGAGTGTCACATAGGTATCTTCCACGTTATGCCACTACATGTGTTCTTGCACGCACTCTCACACATGTTACTCCCCATGCTCCCACACATCACATGGGAGATTTTAAGCATTTTCGAGAGCAAGTTGAGTATTTAGTAAAAACTTCACATGATTTGATGGATGTTTTTTTATAGGATGTCATCTCCTTTGGAGAACTCATCTGGGGCTAATGATTGATGTTTAGACTTGTTAGCTAGCATATGATGATTTTCATGTTCATATCTTCATGTCTATTGCTAGTGTGTACTATCTTTATATTATCATTATTTATATTTTTCCATTTTGATATATTTTTCAAAAAATCCAAAAGGATTTTTGTTTTTCTTGAAAATTTTTGGAAAAATACAGATAGATTTTCAGTTTCTTTTTAGAAAAAGTGAAAAAGCCAAAAAGATTTTATTTTTGATAAATGTTTTTAAAATTCCAATAAGAATTTTTTTTTCACCATATGTGGATGAACATTAAAGATGTCTGAGTCACCAATTCATTCCATATCCACGTGACTATTTTGTAGTATTTCGAGACGTGACAACCTTTCATTTTTCATTCTTTATAATGTGTGGAGTCATTAAGATGTGATATGATGACTACTTGCTACATGTTTGACTATTTGTCACCTTTAGTGCGCAAAAGCTCAAACTTATGTGAGTATTGCACTTACCTTTCACGTGTCGATTGTAGTGTTTTAATCTCAATCCTTCCTTTAAAACGAACCAAATGTGATAAAACAAGATAATGAAAGTAGTTCTTGTAAGAACCATTGCTCGGATTGTTGAAATTAAAAATCATATCTCTGTTAAATGTGTTATATTTATAGCAATGGAATAGAACTGTGAAAGATGGGTTGTCTTTACGTGAATAGACACCATTTTCATAAAAAAAAGAGCCTACAAGATTAAAGGCACATAAAAAGAAAAAACATAAAGTGCAAGAGCATTGATTTCTTCAAAACAAAAAAGTTGAGAGAAAAATTCAATATGTGAGTTTTTAGGGAGTTTAGTCGAAAATCAATGGGTTTGCACGTCTTGAAAAATTCTCGTAAAAGCATTACATATATTTGGGCATTATTGGTGTGAAAATCATTCACGACCTTGATTAGTTGAATAAGTTGAGTCGATTTCACTTGAGTTCACTATTTTTACCCCTACGGTACACTTTGAGATCTCATGTTGGTGGTGTCTTATTCCTTCGTCACATACTCCAAGTTAAATATGAAGTGTGAAAGAAAGTGAATAAAGGTTTCATCCACATGCTCGAGTGTCCAACTTGGCTTGCTAACATTGTTCCTATGCCAAAATTAGGATGAAAAGTCTGAATGTGCGTCGACTATCGGGATTCAAAAAAGTCTTTTGCAAAGGATGATTACCCTTTTCCCAATATCAATATGATCATTAACAATGCTTCCAATCGTGCCCTAAAGTCATTCGTCGATGATTTTATAGGGTAAAATCAGGTCGAAATGCATCCCGACCACTAAGAAAAGGCTACTTTCACCACCCTTTGGGATACTTTATGTTATGTTGTCATGCCTTTAGATATTAAAAATTGCCAGGGCTATTTATTCAAGGGAATCCTCAACCATCATATATGATCTCACCCACAAAGAGGTGTAAATGTGCGTCGATGACAAGATTATCAAGTCTAAGACTCAAGAAGGTCACGTTCCTGCCTTAAGAAATTTTTTTAAACGATTTTGGTAGTACCAGATGCACCTCAACCCATAAAAATGCATCTTCGGTGTCACAAAGGGGAAACTCCTTGCCTTTATGGTCAGTGAAAGGGGGATAGAAGCAGACCCTGCTAAACTCAAAGCAATTCTTAAAATATCACCACCTTGGACTGAGAAAGAAGTTTGCGATTTCTTGGGCAAATTCTAGTACATAAGAAGATTCATCAGTCAGCTCACCTTCATCTGTGAACCCATCTTCAAGCTCCTCTAAAAATATTCAACCCAAGACAGGAATGGATCATGTCAAGAAGCCTTTGACATTATCAAGTAATATCTCGCCTGACCACCAGAGCTCATGCCACAGTTGCCTGGTCTACCCCTTCACTTATACTTAATTTTCATGGACAATATGGTTGGGGAAATGCTATCCAATTACATCAAAGAATCATGCAAGGAAAGAGAATTTATTATGCCAGTTGAAAACTGGCAGGGTATGAGGTGAACTATACATCATTGGAAAAGGCGTATGTCGCCCTGGTTTGGGTCACTCAGAAACTCTGACACTATATGCTTATGTTCTCCATCAAGCTAGTGTCTTGAATGAATCATATGAAATATTTTCTAGAAAATTCTTCCTTGTCAAGATGCATGAACCATTGGCTATTGTTACAAGTCGATTTTGATAACACCTATGTCATGCAAAAGGTTATTAAAGGAAGAGCCATCTTTGATTACCTAGCCTACCATCCCATTGGAGAAGCGATGTGTGGATTTTTGAATTCCTGGATGAGTATATCGTCCATACTTCACATGAAAATCTCCGTTGGCAGATGTTATTTGACAGATATGCCAACAACAAGGGATATGGCATTGGAATAACCCTAATCATGACTGATGAATCTCATACAACCATCTCCATCAAGTTGGACTCCCCTTGAACCAATAACATGAAAAAATATGAAGCATGCACTATGGGACTCAAACTTTTCCTCGATAAAGGAATTCAATACCTCGATATCTGTGGAACTATCAAAATAATTCTTGGCCAGCGAAATCCACGAACCACGAATGGGGATTAGTCGAGATGCACATAAGTTGGCCCAAAAATTGATCAGCGTAGCTGGCTAATGTGGCTCTAGGGTAATGGGTCTAAGTTGTCCCGAAGACCTCATAGTATGCTACAAAAAAAAATTGATAAGTGTAGTCGGCTAATCTGGCTCTAAGGTAATGGGTCTAAGTTATACTCTTTCTGATGGGACTGGACAACACTGGAGCGTGTTTAACACCCAATTTTTTAAACAAGAAACCTCAAATATCTGAACATTTTCAACCCTAGGATACAAACTTTCAAAAACACATCATATAGATACAAAATTTGTTTATATATATTTTGTATCCAAGTTTTATGACGTGGAAACCCCCCCTCATGCTTTAGGTCATGATCCCCCAAATCGGTCGCATAAGCTCTTAAAGCCCCCAGAATTTACTTTGACACTAAAAATTAGGTCATGATCTTCTAAACTAGTCGCATAATCTCTTTAGGTCATTAGAATTGATCTTGGCCCTCAGAATTCAATGGAGATCCCCTAAATCAGTTGCATTCACTATTTAGGTCCTCAAAAATTACATTGGCCTTCAAAATTCGATCGTGATCCTATGAATCGATCACATACACTCTTTAGGACCTTATAATTGATCTAGGCCCATAGAATCATTACTAGAAAAATGGTTATTAGGGATGGTGGTATTTGGTATGACCTGCCATTTTGTCCCTTAAAAGGACCATTTAGGATGGATTTTAATTACCAACCCTTAAAGTAGATATATTATTTTTTATTAGGGACAATTTTATTTACCATAATTTATGTGAGTTAAATTTTTAGCTCTTTTTCGGACAAATACAAACCACGGATGTCAATAAGCATCCTACTTGAGTCACTTTATACCACGGATTTATAAAACCTTCCCTTTTGATAATTTACAAAAGGGACAGACTTTAAAAATCGTCACATTTGATAAATTATAAAACGGACGAAAGTAAAATCGTCCCTTTTGATAAACTTGGTTTTTGTTTCTTTCATTTCCCCCCTTTTCATTTCTCCCATGTGAGAACCCATTGCCCGAACCTATCTATCATCCCCCTCTCTCTTCTCGGTTTCCCTCCCCCTCCCCCTCCCCCTCCAACTTTGGCAACTCTGGTGAGTCCATCCTTTTTAGGTTACATTTTGATTCCAATATTTTTTGTGGCTCTATTGCAATCTTTAAGTTTGAGGTATGAGATCTACTAGTCACGTTGATATAAATTATAAATTAATGACATAGGGATACTCAAAATAAATTCAAGATAAATTATTAAGTTTAGTTGATAACATAGTGTTCCACTGGTCATGTGCTTGGTCGGGGTTATGCACATCACTTTCCTCTTCCACCTATTTACCGAATCAAACAAAATTCGGATCCAACTTCTTATTTGATATTTCATATTGATTTTATGACTTTATAGGAGCATTGGACCCTTTGTAGTTGAGAGTAGATAATGATATGTGACTTTATATATGTATAGAGAGACCATTTATATAATTGGTATTTAATTTTTTCCCCAAATTAAAGAATGCATTAATTTGAAGCAAGGTTAGATCCAATGTTGTGATGTTTAATTTAATTGTGAAACACAATTTTTTAAGGTTATACATACAAATTTTGATTTGATTTTAATACGTCTTAGTGTTGAATAACTGAGGGTAAAGGGGAGATGGATTAGGAAGAAGATATAGAAGTTAAAATTTACTTTCTTGTTTAATTTATTATACCCTTTAATATGAATCTTTAGCAGCTAGAACTTCACATCAGAGACCTTCAATGGCTTGCAAAATAATATTTAATTTTTATGTATCCTATTTAATAACATGTCAAATTTTAGTGAGATTGACATCTATGAGGTTAATTAGATGATGAACATATTTTAGCCATATATGGTTCACTTCAGTGATGCAATTGTTATAGTATATTATTAATATTCAAGGTTACCTTATAAAACCAATCAGTTTGTTCATATGTATTCGTAATTTCATATCTTAACTCATTGTGGATTCTTCAATCAAACATGCATAATTCTTTGATTTTATTCAACTTTGGTTTATTCTTATCATACATCTAATTGTTGTGAAATTTTAAGAAACAATATGATATCGTTTGGCTTTGAATTTCATTTCAAGCGTTAAATGTGTGGGTTTTTCTTCAAGTATCAAAGGCACTCTTGTTGCAACTCTCTCTCTCTCTCTCTACATATATATATATATATATATATATATATACACACTAGGGTGTGCCCGTGCCGATGGAACAATAATTACTTTGTTTGAGTGTATTGTTCTAGCTCAAGCCCGTGCAGAAACATGGTAAGAATGAAACAAAATATTTAATGGCATAACATCATGAACGAACATGGGTGTAATAGATATTTTAATTTAAGGTATATTTAGAAAAGAGTTACTTTTTTAATTGAAATTGAATGTATACAAAATATTTCATGTATAAAAAATATTATTACATTTGCTCTTACACATTTTTGTATGTCATATATGTACATCTATCCTCTCACATAATTTCATGTAGTAAAACATAAATTTTTATTTGTGACAAAAAATTTCGCAATTACTTATACGATTGTTATTTTTTTAGAATAAGTTTTCGAGTTGAGAGCCTAAACCCATCATTTTAGATATTATTACGTACTTGATTAAATTAAGTTCGATTTTAACACTAATAGTAAAAGTAATGTGAACATAATATTCAGGAATATAATATGTGAACCAAAAATGATATTAAAATGTGCAATAATGTCCCCAAAGAACTCTACCAATATCCATGAATTCAAGGAAATCTCTAATTAATAACTGATGATCGATTTTTAAAACCTTCAATAATGACTAACCCATCGTCTTTTCATTTTCAAATATATTATCTTATACAAAAAGCATGAAATAAAATTTGACTGGAATATAAACCAATTTGTTGACTATGCCAACCCCGTACTTACTAATGCATATCATTTTCAAAAAGGACTTTAGCCATTTATTTGAGCATGCTTTCAAAGTAAACATGACAAATATTTGTAAGACGTTATAGATTTTAGGAATGTACAAATAAAATGATTTACATACATAAATGGATCTCACTTTATTCAACAATAAATAAAACAAACTTCATTTCTTTCAAACATAATAAAATATTCAGAGTCTCACATAACATCTGGGCAACATGTAAAAAATAATGTTTCTTCTCAATATGTAAAAAAGGATATTTTTTCTAACCCAAATGTAAACCTAAGTGGGTTTGCATTATGGTAGAACTTATTCTCTCCAATCTTTCCAAACCATCTTTACAAATATATATGAAAAGCAAACTCACCATTTTCTTCTCTCAACTATTTATATTCTCCATCCTCGTTGGAATTTTATTTCTCATCTATCTCTAGGGAACTCTAATTTACCAAAAAGTCAAACACATAAAATAGCTCATACATTGTAAACATGGGAAACTCCATCCCGTCAAATGACTCAAACATTTTCATTTAGCGTCATATTTTATAATGAAGCCAAAGGAAAAAAAATCTTTACTACACCATCTTTAAATAAAACATCTTTTTTTCTTGTACCAAACTTTACTACAACATCGCTTTTACCTAACCTACCTACATATCCACCATTAAAAAGTTTGTGATACAGTCAAGAATCCTTTATAACTCATACTGTCAACAGTAGTTTGCAAAGTTAAAAAAAAATCTCGGTTGATCAATGTGGGATCCAAACAATGATGTGTTTATACTGCGATGACTTTAATATTTAAAAAAAAAGCAGATAAAAAGAATAAAGAATACTATTTCGTAATAAGAAAATCGTAGCCCAAGATTAGAAAAATAAAAATAAAACTGACCATTTACACCGCCAATTGATGAAAGATGATTCATGAACATATATTGAGAGATGATTCAAACGTATATCAACTTTACAAACTCACTTTGAGTTAACAAACTGATATGGAGAGTGTGTGCATGTTATTTCTTATATTTGAAAGATTTGTGCAAGCCTAATGTTTGGTTCATTATCCAATGCTCATTTGAGCTCTTTAGTATAGAGAAGTGATGGGTTCAATTCAAAACCGTTCCGTGCATAATATCTTTTAATAGTTAGACACTCATATCTTTCTTTTTTCGATCTACTAATTGATTTGATTTTTAGATTAGCAAAGTCACATGTATGTTGAACACAGAAAAACCAAAAACCATGAATGAAATCTTCACAGCAACCATTGACAAAATCTTTACATAATGCAACCAAACATATACAAACTCATGAAGTATAGAAACAAACATAACATAAACACCCATGCGTGTAAAAAACCTAAAACCCACAACAATATAAATAGCATTAAACACAACTCAACAACATCATACACTACCAAATAACATTAACACACTAAAAAAACTAAAACCCACATTAAACATTACAGTAAAAATAGCATTAATTTGACTCCAAACCATTAACCCATGAACCCACTGGGCGGGGTGAATAAACATTACATTAAAAATAACATTGGTTTGAAAACAATCCACACCAGCGATGTCTTGGGCTTTTGAAAACGACCCACGTCTAAAAAAGTAAGAGGTTGAATCAGAGAGGATTTTGGTTCCTTGAATACCAAATGCCTTTGGAACAGATTTGGGAAAGAATATTTAGGTAAATATATGTTACCTATCTACAAAAAGGAAGAGTTTGAGTTAAACAAAAATACCTTTTATGTAAAGGACCCAAGCTTTTTATGTCTAGAATAACATGTAGGTAATGCAACACTCTTAATCGGGTCCTCCATAGCCCTCTGATTTCTAACATTGAATTAAACAACAAGATCGATGTTTTTAACATCAATACTTGCTCCCTCAATCACCACCCGACCCGTTCACATCATACCCAGTTACAGTCATCAAATACCTAGGTTCAATCGTCAAATACCCAGGTTCATCAAGTGCCATGTTTTAGATGGTATTTTAAAATACCCAGTTTCACATAGATATAGAGATGGTATTTGTGTAAGGACATATTTTTATAGGTCCGTTATCAATTTATTATGTCATATACTGCTACACCGTCGAAGAGCTTTCAAGAGACATCTACATCAAAGACGGATCCGAATTACTCAAGTTCTTCATCATTCAAGACTCCGCGAAGTTTACTTTGGTAAGGTTATGTTTAAATACCTTAACTTTTCACTTAGAGCTTTTGGGATATTTTTACAAAATATTTTCTAAGTGTTGGAGCGGACTTTTTCGTCAAAATTGGAGAATGAGAATTCTTTCTAAGTGTTGAAGCGGACATTAAAATAATATTTCTTCGCTTCAGTCATTCGAACGACATAGCATTTCGTTCGCGCGAGATAGCATGTCGCACGATCTCGTTCGAACGACAGTTGTCCTTCGTTCGAGCGACTTGTTGATCTCGTTCGAACGAGCTCTGTTTTCAAGGTGGCACATTTTTCTATAAATACTCATTATTTGGTAACGTTTTCATTAAGAAGTCACATCATTTTGATGTACAGAAAAACTGTGAAAGTAGAATCCTTTTTGGCTTCTTCCTTTAGGGTTTTAATCCCTTTTGTTTTCAATTCACAAAACTCCCATATGCTTTAGTGAATTGTTTTGGTTTTCAAGAACATACTTTGCTCTTGTTCATACTTTGTAGGGAGAGCTCTACAACCGACAGTTGCATGCTATTGTGGAGGGAGTCCTTATAAAGTTCAGTCTTGTGGAGAAGTCGTTTTTCTTCTTCATTGTTGCCGTCTTGGAAAGGGAAAATTCTTGCCGTAACTTATGGAGTAGCCGTCTTCTTTTTCACTACTGCCCTCCTGGAAAGGGAAAGTTCCAGTCGAGACATCGGAACCGACACCTGCGGGTATTTCGTATGTCACCCTATTTCATTGTAATCCGTGTAAGCCACTTTCTTACAAATTATAATGAAATAAAAGGTTTTGCCCCTTTGGGGGATTTTTCCTGAAATTGTTTATTTTATCATGCATGCTTTATTTTATTGGATAAATAATCTAGATGCATGTTTTAGGGTTTAACTAAAATTTGGGATTAATTAAAATTGGATTTTATTTGAGAAGTCGTAATATTTCCGTTGTAGCGATTCTACAAATTGCTATCAGAGCTCATTTAAGCGATCACCACTTTTCAAATTGGTATCAGAGCAGGTTGCGCTAATTTATTACGTATTCCTATTTTCCGCAAAATTGTGTGATATTGATATTTTTTTAAATCAGTTTTGTGACAAATCGCAATTTTTCAATGGAACGCCCATTTAATGAGGAGCCTATTTTTGAAAAAGTTGACGACCGTGCTGAAAAATTAAAAAGTTTGAATTTGAAACTTTGCAAAAGAATTAAAATTTTGGAAAAATAAAATTCTCTCTTTAAAAGTAAGATTGAATATATGTAAGCGTTTCAAACTCAAAGTGATATTTATCGTGAGCACTTTGGTAATGTGTATTGATTTTGATTCTTTGAAAATTGCCAAAAAGAAAAGTGATGAGAGAGTCCTTATTTTAGAGAAGGAATTAGAGGACTTAAAAATTCTAGGGTTCTCGTTTGTACCGTCGAGGATAAAAAATTAATCGATGATTTTACGAAACGCGAAAAGACTCTTAGGGATAAGTTTGTTTTAATTGAGGGTGAGAACAATAAACTGTTAAGTTTAATTGAAAATTTAAAAAAGAAATCCCTGTCTTTGGAAGAGTCTAATTCTTTGCTTGAGTCAAAAATTTTGAAGTTGAAAAATGATTTGACTGACTCAAGTAGGTTTGATAGTGATGGTAATGGTTCATCGTATTCTCATGCTTCTATTGCTAAAGTCAAAACCATTATTTGTTTTAAAGGGTCAACTAATTCCAAGGATGTTAGAAAAGATCACACTTTAGGTGTCGTTCCACCCATTTACACATGTTCATATTGTGGTAGGAAAGGTTACCTTAGGAGATTTTATTTTGATCTTAGAAAATTTCCTAGGAAGTTTATGTCTAGTGTTCCCGTGGTTCCCAAAGCCCCCCATGACGTTTCACATCTATTTGGGTTAGGAAATCACTTTTAAAGGCACTAGATTTTAGACAAGTTGATTCTCGTTTACTTGCACATGATTCTTCTCTTACCATATCATATAGATGATTGTGTTTGCATGTTTGTCATACGCTAGTTTTTGTTTCATGATATTTATGTTTGCTAGCATTGTGACATGTGCTTTTTGTACAATTTTTTTTTTTTGAAAAATTTTGAAAAATGCAAAAAGATTTTCTATTTTTTTGAGTGCCCATTCATATTTGTTTTGGTCAAATTTGAAAATCCAAAAAGATTTTTGTATTTTGTTTGCACCGTTTATGGATAAACACTTAGGATGACCAAGTCACAACATCATTCCATTCTTCATGTGACTATTTGATAGTGTTTTGAGACAATAGGTCAATTCTTTATAATGTTTGGAGTCATTAAGATGTGATTAAGTGTTACTTCCTACATGTTTGACTCATGTTTCCTTTATTGCACACATGCACGAATTTGTTTGATTATTGTTCTTGTCTTATCAGATGTTGATTGGGTGTTTTAACTTCAATCATGTCCTTTAAAACGAACCAAGAGAGATAAATTTTGATAAGAAAATTGTGCATATAAAAACCGTTTTGTGAGTTTGTGTGTTTTGTTTGAAAACGAGGAAGGTCTGCAAAAGGTTCATTTTGCCTTTACGAATACTAAGCCACCATTAAATTGGACCTAAAAAATGGAGGGATTTTATTATTCGGGGTCCAAAGAGGTTTAAAAGAGCCCGAATTTTTTTTAAAGGCAATAAAAAGAAATTCATCCCAATTATGGGTCATTTAGGTTTTTGCACCAATTCTCCAAAGTTTGAGAATTTAGATTACCTCTAAAAAGAAAATATATATGAGGGTGTTTGGTTAGAGATTTTATAACGGGTTTGCACATCCTTGAAATTCTTGAAAATGCGCTAAATAGTTTTGGACGTTATTGGGGTGGAAATCATTTTGACTTTGATTTGTTGATTTGTATAAGACGATGTCATCTAAATTCAACAATCTTTTCACCTAAGAATACTTTTGATGTTCATTCGTTAGGGGTACACATATGCATCGTGCACACATGATTGATTGAGTTTATTTACCTATCAAATGTGTTCACACTCATTCATTCCATTTCCATGACTTGGTTGTTTTATTTCAAATCCATGGTGTGATTTTTAGTATCTTATTTTTGTATGAAAAAATGAAAAATCCAAAAATAGTTTGTGAGATTTTTGAGATATCCCTTTGCATGCGCGTAGTTTGATCCTTGTTTGCTATATAATTTTATCGTGACACTCCATGTTTTGATTATTTCTTCTTATCTGTCTATTTGGGGCATCATAAAAAGGGGGAGAAAGAATTATCAGTTATGGTGGTGTTTTTGCATTATGGGGGAGATTTGATTATTAATGCTTTATTCTTATATCAATTCAAACTCGATGCGTCACGAAGGTTTTTGCTTTATCTCATGTGTGTAGGTACAAATATTGAAGATCATGATGTTGCACACCCTGATGAGAAAAGCTTTAAGATTTGACGAAGATGGTTGAAGAACAATTTTGAAGTCTTGCAAATTTATTCATGGGAGGGTAGATTTGTATAGGCAATTTGGTTTTTGATAATTCGGATTTTTTATGTATGTACCGGCATAGACATAGGGGGAGATTTGTAAGGACATATTTTCATAGTTCCGTTATCAATTTATTATGTCATATACCCCTACACCATCAAAGAGCTTTCAAGAGACATCTACATCAAAGACGAATCCGAATTACTCAAGTTCTTCATCATTCAAGACTCCGTGAAGTTTACTTTGGTGAGGTTATGTTTTAAATACCTTAACTTTTCACTTAGAGCTTTTGGGATATTTTTACAAAATATTTTCTAAGTGTTGGAGCGGACTTTTTCGTCAAAATTTGAGAATAAGTATTTTTTCTAAGTGTTGAAGCGGACATTAAAATAATATTTTTTTCCGCTTCAGTCATTCGAGCGGCATAGCATGTCGTTCACGCGAGATATCATGTTGCGTGATCTCGTTCGAACGACAGTTGTCCTTCGTTCGAGCGACTTGCTGATCTCGTTCGAACGAGCTCTGTTTTCGACGCTGCACATTTTTCTATAAATACTCATTATTTGGTAACGTTTTCATTAAGAAGTCACGACGTTTTGACGTACAGAAAAACTGCAAAAGAAGAATGCTTTTTGGCTTCTTCCTTTGGGGTTTTAATCCCTTTTGTTTTCAATTCACAAAACACCCATATGCTTTAGTGAATTGTTTTGGTTTTCAAGAACATACTTTGCTCTTGTTTATAGTTTGTGGGGAGAGCTCTACAACCGACATTTGCATGCTATTGTGGAGGGAGTCCTTATAAAGTTCACTCTTGTGGAGAAGCCATTTTTCTTCTTCATTGCTGCCCTCCTAGAAAGGGAACGTTCCAGCCGAGACATCGGAACCGACACCTGCGGGTATTTAGTATGTCACCCTATTTCATTGTAATCCGTGTAAGCCGTTTTCTTACAAATTATAGTGAAATAAAAGGTTTTGCCCCTTTGGGGGATTTTTCCTGTAATTTTTTGTTTTATCCTGCATGCTTTATTTTATTGGATAAATCATCTAGATGCATGTTTAAGGGTTTAATTAAAATTTGGGATTCATTAAAATTGGATTTTATTTAAGAAGTCACAATATTTCCGCTGTAGCGATTCTACAATTTGATGTTGGCATTTGTGGGAAGAATTTGCCGTCGGGATATGTGGGAAGGAGAGTGCAAATGAGACGGAACGTGTAGAAAAAAGTAGAAGTTATGTTGAGTTTGCAGAGGGATGAGTTTGTAGAGGATAAAGGGAAGTTATGTTGAATGTGTGCTTAGAAAAATGCGTTCAAATTAAAGTTGGGAGTACGAGTTAATGATTTATTGTATATATAACAACAAATGTAACATGTGATACCCCGCCCTAGAAAATAAATATTGAATAATAAATTGATGATTTTATTCGAAGGAAATTTTTTAGCAATAAATATATAAGGGAATTACGCCAAAATGGCACGAAAAGTAATTAAGGAGAAAAAGAATCTTCACATTGTATGGCTCACATGGATGCGCATTTAAGTCATAATAGTCCTAGTAAGTATGTTGGTCAAGTTTGATGCAAAAATTCCAATGAATGATTGTGACACGGTTATGTTTAATATAACGCGACTTTTGTCAGCGTGTGTCGCGCAGGACACGAACTTGCGTGATTTTTGTAGGACGTTTTATTGGGGTTAAAAATAATTCGACCATATTTATGGGATGCTAAAAATAGGCCTAAGAGTGCCATGGGGTCAAAAGTCAAAAAATCAATAAATAAAATATTATTATTTTTCGTCAAAAAATAAAAGTGCTCAGAAAATTCCAAAATTTTTTAAATCGACTTAAAATTTAATTTTGAGCAACTTTCTCTTCTTCGACATCTTCAAAAAATATCATTTATACCTACTTTAGAGCTATTTTCAGTTGTAAAAATAATAAAAATATTAATAAATTTGGGGTTTTATTTTTATTTTGGTTTAATCATAAGCCATCCATTGATTCAACCCCCAGTCTATACCTCCCTCATCATACCCTTTGAATAACCTCACCAACATTGGATGGGTGTAAGATTTTTGGAGTTAATTAATGAATAAACAAATGAATTATGGAGTTATATAATGTATTAACCATGTGGGTTGATGAGAGAAGAAACCAATCAGATTTTGATCACTCTCACGCTCCCACAACTCTCAAACACTTGTAAAAATTCTTGGCTCTTCCTTCTCCTCTCTAAACAACCACCAAAACTTCATATTTGTGACATATTTACACCTCAAAACAACCACTCAAGGGGTATATAGATTAAGAAAGTCTTGGAGCTTATATTTTTGAGCTAGAGTTGGAGTTTTGGAGAATTTATTGGAGCTTAAAGAAGGCATTCCTAGAGCACATATAGAGGGCTCATAGATGATGCATTTGTTAACCCTTGAGGCCACCTTTGAAGGTGGGGGTTGCTCCTCCTACACCACCATTTTGGAGTCTTAAGAGGTGGAAAAATCTTACTTTGATTGAGGTTTAGAGTTTGATAATTTTTAGAATAATATTTACATATAGTAGACTTGATATATGTAGAATTTTAGCTACTTTACAACTTTATGTTGTTTAGTCATCATATCATCATTTGGTGTTTAGAAATGAGTTTTTAAGAAGTAATTTTGATGGGTTCAAAAGGTGGATAAATTTCAGAATATTAGCATTGAACATTTTATAAAACAAAATGTGTTAAAATGATGTTTCAAAGGTAAATAATATAATTTCATGTTTAGAAAAATATTGGGCTAATATAGGCCATTTTTACGAAATAAAAAAGGGACTTTCTTATCAAAATGATGAAGTAAAAGAAGAAATTGGACTTTTACTTAAATGGGTGTTTTTGAGATGCATAAACTCATCATAAGAAATATTTGGGGTTGATATGTAAATAATCAAAGTATAAAATTCTTACTTTTAAATTGATACTTAAGTGTAATTAAAGAAAGTAAAGAAGGTCAAATGTGTTGATAGTGGACAGATGGGTATTTAAAGTGTGTACAACTTATTTTGGAAACTGGAAATAAAGTATTTTTTTATAAAATTTGGAATTTATTACTGAAATTATGTTGGAAATGTCATAAATACACTTTGAGAAGTTATAAACTGGTTTTTGGCGAAATTAGTATGTTTAAACCGATTTAAAAGTATAATATTTGTGTGAAACAAATAGTCGTGGCATTGTCGTAAATACAGTGAATAGTATGTTGTCAAGAAAATATTTGGCAATTAAATGTATTAATTAAGTTTGATAAAAGTAAATTAATGATATATTTTTGCTAAATGAAAATAATGAGTTTCACTAAAATGATAAGTGTGAAATATGGGTAAAAATATAGTTTTTGACAAGTGTTAAGTGGTTAAAAGTGTTTTGAGAATTAAGTTGGAAAGTTAGTAACTATTTTGGGAACACTTATTAAATGGCTAAATGCGTGTTTGACAAGAAATGGGTAAATTGATAAATTTACGTAAAGCGGAACACTTTTATGAAATAAAAATGTCAATGAATAGTTTGGAATAAAAATGAAAGAATTGATTTTCCAAGTGAGAATAAATGTGAACATTGAGAATAATGTTGAAACACATGGAAAAGATAAGAATGGATACTTGAATGATGCCAAGAATTAAGTAAGGCATGACTTTCCTAGTGGTGAAAGACTCCAAAGCCTGTACATATGAGCATATGGCGACTGGAGACCAATGGTGTAGAGCCCGTAAAATCTCAAAATAATGGCTAGACTCCAAGGCAAAGATTGATAAATTCTTATAATTAGAAATGAAGAATAAGAATATTCTTGAAATTAATACAAATAAAACTTGAGATTTGCAAACGGTTGAAAAAGGCAAATAAACAAGTTTTCGTGAAACAATAAATATTTTGTGTCATGTGGTGCATAAGTTTCTCAATGAAAATGAATATTTTCCAAACACGAGGTGTGCGTGTCATAAAGATTTTTTTAATGAGAATATTAAAATAATGGCAAGGTAACTCTAGCGTGAATTAATAAAAGTTGAATAGATGAATATTTTCAAGAAAAGAAAAGTTTTTCCTATAAATGATTAACCTTGTGCGTTAATAGGAAATAATGTGATTTTAAGGAAAGATTATCCAAAATGACTATTTTGGGAAAGAAAAAGGGGATGAACGGGGATAACTAATATTTTTGGATTAAAACAATTTAATACATCAGAACATGTATTTTCAAAAGTATATATGTAGATATATACATATTTTCATGAGCATATAGTGAGTGAGTATTCTTTTCTGCCGTTCGTTTCTATGTTGCATTTGTATAAATCCCACTCAGCCTTTTGCTCACTCACTCTTCTTTGTTACGACAGGTTGTATGCGGTTCCGTACTTTGAGGGCGTTATACATGTAATATTTACTTGCATTAACGTTAGTATCTATGTTTACTTGACCTTGGGGGCACTTCCCTTGGGTTCCGCACGTAGTTTATTTTATATTGGAATCGCATGCTAAGAAAAGCGTAGACTTATTTAGTAATAAAACTGGAATAGTAACATTATTTAGGTTGTTCATTGCACCCCACACCTGACACGTGAATCGGATCAGGTTCGATCCTATAATAACCCTTAAATCCAGTTCGGGACGTCACATAACAACACGCAAACTCATTAGCCACACAAATGTATGAAAACGGTTGAGTTAGAAGTGAAGGTAAAAGACACGTGGCTCCATCCAAAACCATTAGATACATACCCTCAACATATAGATAGATAGATAGATAGATAGATAGATAGATAGATAGATAGATAGATAGATAGATAGATAGATAGATAGATAGATAGATAGATAGATAGATAGATACAAACCCTATTTATACAGGTTTTGTATACAAATCTTAGGACGTGGCAAAAGTCCCTCCCCTTTATTTTATATATATATATATATATATATATATATATATATATATATATATATATCTGTGTGTGTGATATATATATATATCTGTGTGTGTGTGTGTGCGAGCGTGCTTATCTCTCCTTTTGGTCTATTGATTTTTGGTAGCCATATATTTTATTTTCAATGAATGCATGATTTGGCTTTACACTAAAAGAAAAGAGAAAAGATAGGAACAGCGTTTTTTCTTGTATTCTAAAATCCATTGTCTTTATTAATTGAAGCTAATTACTTAATCTAGGTATGAATTCCTCCGATATTGAATTTATTCTATATTCTCCTCTTTAACCCTTTTTCAACATATACTTACATGATTTATTTGTGAGATATTATTGTGGGGTAAATATTATGGTATCGGTGTATATATGTCGACATAAATTTTTTTTAAACATTTTCTCTACTCTCTTTTCATATTCTAGATGTTTGACAATTTGCTTAAGTGGTTATTTTTAATTTGTATTTATGATTTCTCAAATAATATATTTATTTGAGTGAAATGTTAGATTTATTGTTATGTATACAAATAGTGAGGTGCCCCAACATACCTCAGTTAACAAACCTAAAAGATTTAAATATTTTTAGGTGAGATAATGATCCAAAATTTTAACAATTGTTAAATGGAGAAAATGCAAAACATCCACTAAACGGTGCCATAAGAGGCACGAACACTGCGCACATGACTATTGTAACTCGTAGGAACTGACGGCGTAGCCACGGGACTCCTAGTTTGAGAATATGAAAATAGATTTCAAATATTTAGACTTAGGCTTAAAAACACATTGTTAAAGGGAAAAATGCAAAAAAATACTAAACAACCCTGTAAGAGGCACGAACACCTTGTACGGGACCAATGTAACTTATAGGAACTAATCTCGTAGTCATGAGATTCTCAGTTTGAGAATATGAAAAAAAACTTATTAATCTCTAGACTTAGGCTAAAAACATACTGTTAGAGGTTTTAAACCCAAAATAGTAACCAAACAGCCCCATAAGAGACACAAAAACCTCACACGGGACCAACCTAATACGTAAGAACCAACCACATAGTCACGAGACTCCGAGTTTAAGAATATAACAATAATTTATAAATATTAAGACTTAGGCTTAAAAATACATCGTTAAAGGGTGAAGCCCCAAAATGGCCCTATAAGAGACATTAACATCTCGTCGAGACCAATATAACTCGTAGGAACTAACCGCGTAGTCACGGGACTCCCGATTTGAGAATATGATGATAATTTGTAAATATATAGACTTAGGCTTAAAAATTTCTATTAAAGGGCTAAAATACAAAACATCCACCAAATTTGCCACAATCATTTAAATTGGTTGCATATATTCTTTAGGCCCTCAGAATTAGGTCGCAATCCTCTGAATTTGTCACATTCCCTCATTACCCCCTCAAAATTAGGATGCGATCCCCTAATTTGTCGCATAAAATCTTTAGATCCTCAGAATTGACCTTGGTCCTCAAAATTGGCCTCGACACACGAAATTGGTCGCCTACACTCTTTAGGTCCTCAAAAATTATCTCGGACCTTAGAATTGGCCAAGACTCCTAAATCGATCACCTAAGCTCCATAGGTCCTCAAAATCATACATTTATCCCTAACATGATAAAAATATTCTCATCCTCACTGAAGTTTCGATACATAGAAATTCAGCGCTCACAACTTCCAATAGGGTGTTTATCATTTGATGACCTTCGTTTATCCTAAGCTCTCCCTTCGAGGGCCATTTTGGACACCCCATTCATGTAAGGTTAAAAAAAAAGTCCTTTCAAACTCCATACCTTAATCCTCCCTAAATCCTAACATGATATTTCTCGAGCTCCATTTGACTTTGGTCGGCTCTCAAACCTGAGAGTGCCTCATCACCTTGAATAGAGCTATAAATCCCCTTAGTAATGATCTTGACTGTGCGTAAATCAGACTTACAGTTTGTAATTAGCAATCTTTTAGCCAAAAACCCTAACTTGGGGTTAGCGGATGCTTCCTGAGCTATATTTGACTTCAGTTAACTATTAAACTAGAGATTATCTCAATGCACTATAATAGGACTCTGAATCCCCTTCCCAATGGTCCTAACCATGCTTGAATCAGACTTACAATTTGTATTTAGCAACCCTTTTACCCAAAAATCTTAAATAAAGGTCATCAAATATTTTTTTAGCGCTGTTTCACTTTGTTAAACTCTTGTACGTGAGAGTAACTCAACATTTTCATAAGACTTTGAATCCACATTCAAACAATCTCGATCATGTGTGAATCGGACTTACAGTTCACATTTAGCAACCCTGTTAGCCAAAAACCCTAACTGGAGGTCACCGGATGCTTCTAGAGATCCGATTGGCTTTGGTCAACTCTTGTTCCCCGAGAGTATCTCAACACATTTTCATAGAGATCTTAATCATCTTTCAAAATATCCCCTCTGTGTATGAATCAAACTTACGCTTTGCATATTATGACCATTTCTCCATAAAATCAACTTTCAGTCTGCATATAGTCCCACATCCCATTGTTTATAGGAAGGGCAAACATTACTTGTCCACTAAGTCTAGAAGGCCTACCGATAGGCAGTCCAAGTGCCATGTCGATCGATAACGCCCGGCCTCTAGGAGTAGCCTGGTCTTTTTAGCATTTACGGTATCCTATTTAAGGAAACCCTGACCTCATTATCAGGTACCTTCATCCTCAAAATTAGTGCTGCAAATTTCATTACATCGCTTTTAAAACACTCTCTCTACATTACCTTACCTCGTCCACATCTCACCTTCTGCCACCAATTGCTGCCATTCCACCACCCTAAAAAATCATCTAATACCACTTCAAAACTAGCATTTTAATAATTTAGAATGGCCCAACTCTATCCATCATACCTTATAAATTACGTGTCATTTCTTATATCTCATTACTTTTAGCGTATTTTGTCAATTAATTCTTATTTTGGCACCATAATCACATTTTTATTATTTACATACTAGAAAACTTATTTTTTAAAACTCAAAAACCCAAAAAGAAGGTTTCACTTATAGATCCCAAATTGGAGTTTTCTCCTATTTTTCACATTATCACCACATGTGCATGCTTTTTCACAAATTAAAATAGAAAACTCTAGTTTTGAATTTATGGGTTAGACTCTACCTTCATTCTAGATTCGAACTACGTGGACCTTGATTCTAGTTTCGACTACATAGGCGTCCAGACTTTATAATGGGATTCAACTCCTCATGTTACTTATTTTACTCTTTTCACTTTATTTTTACTAGTATATATATATATATATATATATATATATATATATATATATTAGTTTATCTATTTTATTTTTGTGACCCCGTTGACGTGCATACTCACATTTTTATAGCAAGTCACAATCCGATGTGTAGCTCATAGTTTATCTACTATTACATATTTTCCTTATTTTCGAGCGAACTCATTGAAATGGATACTCACTTATCCATAGTGAGTCATAATCCTACGCATCGCTCATAGAGTAGCCATTTTTATTGTTTTTACTTGCCTTTGTAGCGGTTATATTGACATGTGTATTCACTCTTTCATAATGAGTCATGATCCGGCACGTAGCTCATATTTTGGCTATCTTTGTATTTTTTGTTTTCTTTAATTTTACTCCTTAAAAGGATTCTAAACGTCCTTTCCATAACACGATGATGATTATTTCTCTCCTCACGCATTGTCAAAATTTACATTTTTTCACCGTATGTCTACACTTTTTAGGATAAGGTGAACATTTTATATTCCATGAGATACCGAAAGGATGGAATGGGTGACTAATAACTTTCCATTCCGTAACTTAGTCTCTGAGGCCGTGAACTATTTTGTTTCATATGTATCAGTTGTCTCTTATGTCGTCTCTTGGAAGATGGATATCTTTTTTTCTTATTTTGAGAAAAATTGGATGGAGAATTTAATATTTACACGTTAACATACTTACTACGCACTCTTAATGGTGATCGTTTTATGTCATTGGGAGTCCGCGAATGGAGCGCGAGTGACGAGAAGGGAATTTTCTTCCTTTACCCGTCTCGTATTTTCGGGGCAAACCCTCAGGATGGCCATAGTTGTGTTTTTCAATTTGCAGTGAGTAGTTGTTGATGTGGGTGAGCTACATGAAGTGCTAACGCGCTAGTCCTCTACCCACTTGGCCTTACGTAAGTGGGCTTCAGAGGTCACGATGGATAGGACCACAGATTTTGTGGGACTGTCTTTGGGACTAAGTACTAGACTTGGTAATTACTCACAACCATTAAGTGTGTTTGTAACTTGTGTGTGTCCTAAGATGATGGGTTCAGGAGCTTTTGATGGCATTGGTATCGGAGCTCGAGCGGGGAAGAGTCCGCGTATGCGAGTTGTGATGGTATTATTTTTTGGGGTAGCTTATTGAGGTCAATTTGATGTATTTCCCCAAAAAATAATTTTTTATAGTTTTTTATGGGATATTTTAGGTTAAGACCCTATATATGTAGTATGTTACTTTTGGTGGAACACGTGGAATCCCCGTTACATTTTTTTTTATAAAGGGATTCTCGCCAAACATCGTGTTTTATAAATAAATGCTTTTTTATTTTTTTGATGGTCTATTTGTACTTGCATGCTTTTATTCCGCTCTTATTTATGTTTTTTATGTTTTGTGGTGGAATATAGATAATAATGGTGAAACAAAAATGAAAAAAGCAGACTGATGCTTTTGAATTTACAGGATAAAGAATGTAGTATATACATATGAACAGAGTGAGCCTAATCTCTTTCATCGTAAACAGTGATGAAATATATACATTTGGATGCAAAAAATAAAAAGGGGTAGATATATATACATATGAAAAAAATGTGTCCCGTCTTTTTGAGGCTTTTCTTTTGGGGAGAAAGGCGATGTTATTTATTGTTGGTAGGGTGTTTGTTTTGTTGACATCCAACATGAGGAGAGGAGGTTCCTTTCATTCATCTGTAAACTGGCAAGAGCCCATTGACGTTGTTTTTGAATCGGAGTGTCTTCTTTAGCCATTATAGGGTGTCATTTATAGGGGGCCTTTTTGAGTCCGTTAGTTTTTCAATTTTTCCCAGGATGTGGTATGTTTCGAGGAAGGTGTTATTTGGCATTCCTTTCTTTAATAAAAGGTACAAGGTGTGGCATCATTCATGCTTCTTTAGTAGCATCAACATTTATGTGTTGTTTCTTAAATAAGTATAACTATGCAGAGTTCTAAATGCCTTAAGGCACCGTTTATTAATTAATGTTTAGCTTATTTAGATCACGCCAGCTCTTTTGGAGTGCAGGTAAAATAACCATAATTAGTGTTTTTTCAAAAAAAAAGTTTTTTTTGTGTTAAGAACGCCCAATAGTGCTTAGGTAGGGATTTTTTTGGTGTTAAGAACACCTAATAGTGCTTAGGCAGTGATGGTCACATGAACAAAGATTCTATTTTTTTAATTTTCAATTTTAAAGAATAAAACTTTAAAAAGATTAAACCCAACAAAAACCTTTGCACCAATTTTAAACCTTAGTTGTGAAAAAGCAATTTATCTAATTTTATATTTTTAACCTAAAACATGCATCTAATTGATAGGTAGATAAAATAAGTAAAACAATTTCACAACATGCCGATGTACAAGAAAAATCTACAATAGAAAAATCCTTGGACGACCTAGCCAAAGAGATCAATATGATAAGGTTTTATAATGACTAGATAGTAGACTTGCTCAAAGACTTGTCTCCCTCACAAGTATTGACGGTCTTCTAACTTCAACCTCTCCTCCATAGTGCAACACAAGATTCCACCCACGCAAGCTTCCACAACATATGAATTCATAGGCATCAATCTACAAAATCAGTAACTATGTATGGAATCAAAACACGAAACACCGCTTCTTCGTTGCAATACAACAAACCAATAGGGAGTCCACCACACAAAACATTTTCTCAATATAGGATGATGAGAAATAAACTTTGGTTCCCAACACAAAGATATCAAAGCATATCAATATGGAAACTTGGATCTTTAAACTCAATGAATAAAACTAGGGTTTTGAGACTTGTGTAAACAGGTAGTAATTTGATATTCACCAAAAGTTCTTGAAAAAATTGAATCCATCGCGCATTAAATAGGAGAACACGAATTTCGAGGTGTTGGGTTCGTTCGAACAAAATTCTATGATTTTTTCCAATGAACTTCTTGTTTCATTCTAACGATAACCAATCTCATTCGAATGAACATGCAAAGTTTGTTCTAACGAACTTCCCATGAACTTCCAAGGGATGGCCTTCTGTTTGACTAAGAGTTCCCATTTGAAGTATGTTGGATGTACTTTCTAACAAGGTTCCAAATTTCATTCCAATGAGATCGTAACCTCGTTCGATTGAAGTTTGTATCTCATTTTAACGAGATATCATACTCATTCTAATGAAGTCTCAATTTCGTTCTAACAAACTTAAAACAAAAAAATCTCTAAAAATATATTGAAAACAATTCCAAATAATTTTTTTTAGAACAAACACCAAAAAATATTTCTAAGGATCATATTTTATACGCATCCATACCTGCGAGATCCTCGGTAAATGTGAACATGAATACACGACACGACGCATATCCATCTTTGAAGCTTAGCCGCTATATATTCATCAAACATGTCACAGGCTTACGAAATCCACGATACGAATCCTAACTTATGACTAAAATATTTTGTCCGGAATTAAGCAGATTACAAATAAATCGACTGAATTGGAAATTTATCTTTATAAATCTCACCCATTGGCTATTTTGAGACAAAACCAAAATACAAAATATAAGGCCATTCAAGCTCTCTAAAAAGACTCAATCCCTAACTCTAAAGGGGGGAAAAGTACTAAATCTCGACAGGAACATACGTTGAATAGCCTTGCAGGATTGAAAAAACTTTACTGCATGTTGAAAACCGCACACTTAAACACACCTTCAAATGTAAAGAGAATATAACAAGTATAAAATCTATATGAGAATAAAATTTAAACTATGTCTAACTATCTCAACCTAGGTAAGACACCCCCCCCCCCCCCCCCCCCCACACACACACACAAAAGATAAAGATATCCTAATAATGAAAGGAAATATAGCATTTCTCTCCCTTTTTTGTTCAAGGAATAGACAAAGTAATAAAGCATAAAACTAGTTGGCTTTAGAATTTTTTTTATTTTTATTGCCTTTAAACATTTTCGTTAGGCTTTTGCCAACGGTGGCTTTCCGTAAAGGAGATTTAATCATTTCATAGCCTTTCTCGTGCAGCCTCATATATTCAATAAAAAATCAAACATACTCACGGGCAAATGGTTTTTACATGCATAAATTCTCCATCATCATGAAATATGTAGATGACAAGATTGATGAGAGAACATCTCACAATGATAAAAAAATAACATGTCTAACATGTAATACCCCGTATTTTTACAAATACTTATTTTATTGTTAAATTATGGAAATATGGATTAATTAATTTGGGATTTTTAGGGGTATTTTAGTCTTTTGGGATTTTTAAGTAATTAAAAGGATGAAAATAGGATTAAAATAGGAACATCGACTGTTAGTGGTCTGTCAGTTGCAACCTACATGAATGAAAAAGAGAGAGAGAGAGAACCAAGGAGGAAGAAGACCTCATAGGAGAACTAAGCCAAGAACTCAAGATTTCCCAGTAAGAATTACACCAAAGTGTAGATCGCGGAGGATTAACCATATACTAAATTCAATCAGAAAATCAAAAATCCATCCCAAGGAAAGTGTTTATCTTGCTCCTCTTTTAGGAAATATTGTTCCTGTTGATTTAAATTAGATGATATAAACTTGTGGCAATGAAAACTTAGGTTTAATTAGACAAATTTGTAAAGAAACCTTATGAATTGGAGATGGGTTTGGCATGTAGAGGATCTTCCCATCTTAGACCTGTTAAATTTGGTAATTATATGTGGGAAATCATGAAATTAACGGGAGTTTTGAAAGTTTAAAAACAATATGGGTTCATAATTGAGAGATTATTTACGAATTGAAGATATTGTTGAATTCCATTTGAATAATTAACGACTTGACCTTTAGTTTGTATTAGAAAGTGATATACCCATATATACCCTCCAACCAGACGACCCCTCAGGGGGCCGACCCTTCATCAGGCTCCGGACGACCCCTCAGGGGGTCGACCCTTCATCAGGCTCCAGACGACCCCTCAGGAGGCTGACCCTTCATCAAGCTCCGGACGACCCCTCAGAGGGGGCCGACCCTTCATCAGGCTCCGGATGACCCCTCAGGGGGCCGACCCTTCATCAGGCTCCGGGCGACCCCTCAGGGGGCCTACCCTTCATCATGTTCCGGACGACCCCTCAGGGGGTCGACCCTTCATCAGGCTCCGGACGACCCCTTAGGGGGGCGACCCTTTATCAGGCTCCGGACGACCCCCCGAGTGTACGACAGTATGAGGCCCAAATTAGGCCAGACTCATTATCGAAAGGAACTTTGCCCTCGGCCTCATATAAAAGGCCGAGGGTGACATCATCACAGCACGTGGTTTGGGAGATGCGTGGAACAGTGCGCGTGAGGCTCACATAGCACATGGGAGACCGTTATAACAAGATCACACCCTCACGTGAGGGAATATTATGTCATCATTTGGCATCTACAGGTGTCAACAGGGGATTGGCTAGATCACCATTCACATGCACCATGCATACTTGGGGGGTACACTACACCCCCCAAGACCAATATATACTTATCACCTACAACCCTACAAGGGGATAGATCAATGTATTGTAACGCTAGCTAAAACTCAGCGTGTACACACAGTAGAGAGAGAAAGTGAGCTTATGTGCATTGTATCCAAGGACATTAGTGCCCATACTTAGTGGATCACACACTCACAGTGGATGTAGGCCAAATTGGTTGAACCACTATACATCATTGTCTTATTTCCTCTTATACTCATCCCCTTCTACATACTTATACACTTATACATCTCTATGGCTGCCATGGTTACTACTGTTTGAGCTCATTATCATTTATCTGGTAGTGCTAAATCTTAGCATCATCAGAAAGTATCTTAGGGTAATTGGAATAGTTTAGAATCGTTAAATTAGAGTTGGCTTGAGTTTTGGATTGATATTGAAGATTCAAAGTTGGAAAATCAAATTTGGAGAAGAAGAGGGGTCTGCCCGAATTTCTCCTTTGAAGTCTGCCTAGGTCGTTCGAACGACCTCGTTCGAATGAGAATTCCAACGACCCTTCTAATGAAATAAGGGAGTTCATTCGAAGTGAGAACTTCGTTCGAACGAGATTCCCTTGGCTTCTAAACGAGATTTTAGAATGGCTTTTTAGGGTCCGTTTGAGTTAAAATCGTCCTAGGGTTATCCAAGTAAGAGTAATGACCTACGTGAGAACGGGTGACTTAAATTCTGAATTATTAGGGTACTGGGATTATAATAATTCTTGGTATATAGGAAGTTTATAGAACCTAGGAGGGAATGTAGGTTCTAAAGAGGAAATATATGATCGAATCACGGTGAGTGGTAGAATTATTAAATCTACTTACGTACTATGGAAATCAGGTTGCGTGAACGCCTATTGAGTTATATAAGTTGTGTGCATGCCTATTACTTGAGATATTATGTGTATGACATACCTAGCTACTAGCTATTGAATGGAGGTTAGCACGTTGTGGACGACTATATTATGTGTGCCTTCGGGGGATTTTGAGTCGTATCACTAGATCATGGAACCTAGGTACGAGCTATCTGTGAGAACGATAGTGTTGACGGTCGTATGGGTGTGTAGGTATGTAAGTAGTCCATTGTCTTGGAACTATGTTCGCCTCCAATATGTGTATATGTTTTATTGGTTCCTGAGATATTGAACCTGATGTCCTTCATATGTGAGCATTGCAATAGGACTAGATAGTCGAGTATGCCTAGCACCTGGGGTTTCTTAACTATGGGTGAAGTATTGATATATATATTTATATGTATACATATTGAGATTTTATATACATATACGGAGTTCCTATTATGTGCTTAATATTGTCCACTTTATTATAGTATATACTTATTGGGTCACCAGTTGAGAATTAATAATGTTATGAGAATGAGTTAAAGCATCTTTAAACCTATTCCAAAATAATATCAATTTATTGTCTTCGGCTTATTTAGATATTTTATTCGGCTTAGTGGTTATACTACGTATAGTCAGGCAGAGTATCATAACAAGTATGGGTAGTTAGGCTCGTTAGGAGTGCACATTAGATGAGAGGTGAGCATCTCAAGTGAGTACGCAAATTTAACATGAATAATATTTGTGATAACTAACCGATTTAAGCACTTCTATATTTAAATTGTTTTCTACTCGGGCTTTGACCCATTTTTTGGCAAAACTCTTTTCTTATTCCTTTATTTTAGGTGCTCAGCCACAAGGACACCAAGCTTAGGAGATTTCATTCAGTTGTCGAGATGTAACTACTATGGAAGCTACAGGACATTGCTAGTAGATGCTTCATAGTCTATTCTTATTTATCTATCAGTTATTTACTTCAGTTGGACATGTCATCCCTTCCTATTTTATACTTCAGAGATTTAGATGTTTTATTCTGTTAGTAGACTTTTATTCCATGGCTTTGGATTATTGTATGGGATTTTAAGTGGAAGTGTTTACTCCAGTTCTTAATTTTATTTCAGCTAGTTCTTTCCTTATGCTTTTGGGATGAATAATATTGGTTAATTATTTCCTTACTTGATGATGGTTAATAAGAAGATCAAATTTTGACATCAACTTTTTTAAATATTAGGTGGTTAGTTTTAATTAAATAAAATTGATGATTTTCGACAGTGATGCATTATCTGAACCAATTGGATATTCTCGATTTAATTAATAAAGGACTGATCATCCTGTATTTAATTAGGCGAGGTGTCATAGGTGGTATCCAGGTTCTATTGTCCTTAGGATCTGTACGGCTTATTATGTTTCTGCATAGCGGCTTTTGATATAGATCTCTATATTTTAGGATTGTTTTACTCTTTATGCATTTTGCATTCTTTAGCTATATTGAGATAATAACTGTAGACTTATGAAACTTTTCTCTCCTTTCTGATGCCTCCTCAACATGCACAGAGAGTTCCCAGGGATTCCCAGCCCGAGCCTCAGCCTGCATCAGCTCAGGGTATGATGAATGCCACTGAAGTTGCCACCATTGTAGCTCAGGGGGTAAATGTTGCATTGGCAGTTGTGTAGCGGGCACCACCTCAGGCATCGGTGGTGGATCCAGTTCAAGACCTGATCTTCCCGTCTGCTTGGGAACGTGTTAGGGATGCCTTCCAGAAGTCGTATCCTCTGGAGTTTAGAGGGAGATCCGATGTGGTGGTAGTGAGATAATGGAAGAAGGACATCCAGAGGCATTTGAGGATGCATGAGTGAACGTAGGTGAAGAGTGATATACTGTCCATGTTCAAGCTAGTGGGAGAAGCACTACAGTGGTGGGAGTCGATTACCACTGCTGAGGAGAGAGACAAACTCACAATTTGAGACTTTTGGGTACAATTCGATCGCAAATACTTCCCCTCGGCCATCCATACAGAGATGAGACAGAAGTTGGTTAACTTAAAGCAGGAGGGAAAGATCGTGGTAGAATATGAGGCGGAGTTTATCAACCTTCTGAACATTGTACTGGATAAGATCCCGACTGAGGAAAAGAAGATTCATCATTTTATGGATGGGTTGACATGGAGGATCCTCCAAAATTTAATAGGCAATCTCTCTTTGTCCACCTATTCGGACGTGGTTAATGCAGCACTACTCCACTTCCAGGACCACCGATTTCATCTAACAGAGGTTAAGCAGGTAGAAGAGTCCAGCCAGCAAGGCAGGACATGAGGAAATGGTGCCAGTGTTGTACAGGCAGTTCAGGGCCACTATAAACATAGTGATCAGGGTTCCCAGCAGGGGGATCCTAAGAGATTCAGGTCAAGAGGTTTTAGACATGGGCAGGGAGGGTTTAGACATGGCCAACAGGGTTCGCAGAGCCATCAGGGCCAGCAGTAGGTTCAACAAGGCCAGCATGGCTAAGTTAGGGGGGAAAACAGCCATCAGGTCTAGGGACACAGGGGACGAACCTTCTCAGGGAGATGTTTTATTTGTGGAAACACTGGCCACAAGCATTAGGACTTCCCTCAGAAGGGTAGAGGCCAGCTGCAGAGTGCTCACCAGGAGCCCCAGCGACCGTTATTTCCCGCAGCTCTCCCAGCACCCCTACAGATACCAGCACGGCCACCCATTCCATACATCCCAGTTCAGTAAGGGAAGCTTCAGTATGAACGAGTCTACAATCTCCACCAGACCGCAGTCCCGCAGGACCCACCCACGATTGAGGGTACATTTTCTATTCAGGGGACTTTGGGGCCCATTTTATTTGACACGAGGCCACACACTGCTTTATTGCCATGGGGTTTGCACGTACTACGGGATTATTTAATACAGTAGAGAGTATTGTTACTTGTGTGGATTTGTCATTGAGTAAAGGGTCCGTAATTTCTTTTATTTATTGAGGAGTGGGTATAGATATTGGGAGGTTTATCTTACCCACTGACATGCTCGTATTGGATATGTCAAAGTATGACGCGATTATAGGTATGGATTGGCTTGTCAGGTATAGGGCCATGATCGATTGTTTTAGTAGGAGTATAGTTTTTGCCATACCCGGTCAGGAGATGTTCCTGGTGGCAATGCCTCGTCCTGAGGGAGGATCGTCCACACATTTATAGTACATAGAGGATGAGACCTCTAGGGAGGTGGGGGTACCACTTGACTCGATTCTTGTTGTTCAAGAGTTCACCAATATGTTTCAGGAGATTTCAGATCGAGTAGAGAGATAGACTTCATCATTGATTTAGCACCGGACACTCGACCGATAGCCTGCGCACCTTACCGTATGGATCCAGCAGAGATAAGGGACTTACGTGACCAGATTGAGCAGTTGTTGAGGCAGGGGTTTATTCGTAGGAGTCCTTTTTCATGGGGTGCTCCCGTACTATTCGTTAAGAAGAGGGATGGATCGTTAAGGATATGTGTCGATTACCAGGAGTTGAATAAAATGACGATACAGAATAAATATATGTTTCCCCAAATTGATGACTTATTCGACCAGTTAAGAGCAGTATCCTTCTTCTCGAAGATTAACTTGAGATCGGGATACCATCAGTTACTTATCAGGGAGCAGGATGTGTCGATGGCGGCCTTCTTGACAAGATATGATTCCTATGAGTTCAAAGATATGCCTTTTGGGCTAACTAATGCCCCATTCGTGTTTATGGAATTGATAAACAGAGTGTTCAGAGAGTTCCTATACCAGTTCATCATCGTCTTCATAAATGACATTCTAGTTTACTCACAGACTGAGGAGGAGCATGCTGAGCACTTGAGGCAGGTTTTGCAGAGATTTCGCCAGCATGAGTTACATGAAAAATACGATAAGTGTGAGTTTTAGCTGAAGGAGGTCCAATTTTTGAGACATATCATCTCTGATAGAGGGATATTCGTGGATCCAGGGAAGGTGTCAGCGGTGAGGGAGTGGGGGCAGCCCATGACACCGACTGAGATACACAGTTTCTTGGGCCTAATATGGAACGACGGGAGGTTCATTCGAGGGTTTTCGAAGATAGAGGGTCTGTTGACACATTTGACTCTCAAAGGGGTGTCGTTTATCTGGAGTGACGCCTGTCAATTGGCCTTTGATGAGTTCAAAGACAAGTTAACCTCAGCACCAGTGTTAGCATTGCCTAAGTCGGGAGTCGAGTATCTAGTCTACACTGATGCATCCTTATTAGGACATGGGAGTTTACTCCAATAAGAGGATCAAGTTATAGCTTATGCCTCCCATAAGCTTAAGCCTCACGAGGGGAATTACCCCACCCACGACTTGGAGTTGGCGGCGGTCATATTTGCACTTCGGATTTGGATACATTACCTCATGGGGGAGAAATTTTTCTTATTCACAGATCACAAGTCATTAGAGTACCTATTCACATAGAAGGACTTGAATATGCGTCAGCGTTGGTGGCTTGAGTTTGTGAAGGATTATCATTTTGATATCCAATACCACCCGGGGAAGGCTAATGTGGTAGCAGACGCATTGAGCCATAGGCCAGTAGGGGAGGTGGTCGAGGTGTGGAAAGCTAAATGGAAGGATTTAGGACACGAGGATACGGTGGCTCGATCGTTCATGTCTGTGATAACAGTTACGCCCCAGATTATTACGAGAGTAGTACAGACTCAGGGAACTGATCCGTTCTACCAAAATCCGATAGCGCAGCTTCTAGTAGAGGGGACTGAGTCTTATACCATGGGTTCAGATGGGGGTTTGCATTTCAATGGAAGTTTGGTTGTTCCTGAGGGAGAAGACTTACGGCATGAGGTGATGACAAAGTCGCACGGTTCATGATTTGTGGTACATCCTGGTGGGGATAAGATGTACCAGGATATGCAGAGCAGTACCAGTGAAGTGGGATGAAGAAGGATATTACCGAGTTCATCTCGAATTTTTCCACTTGTCAGCTAGTAAAGGGGGACCATCAGAGACAGGCGGGACTTCTACTGCCATTAGAGCTTATTATGTGGAAATAGGAGAGCATTTCCATGGACTTCATCATGGGATTACCTACATCGTAGAGGGGCCACAATTTGATATGGGTGATAGTGGATCGGCTGACCAAGGTAGCCCACTTTTTGCCAGCCCGATGGATTACACCATGGGACAGTACACCCAGATATTCATAGCAGAGATAGTGAGACCTAACGGGGTGCCTCTCAATATTGTGGCTGATAGAGATAAAGTGTTTGTGTCTTATTTTGGGAGAGTTTTCAGGAGGCGATGGGTACGGAGTTGTGGCTTAGCACAGCCTGTCACCCACAGATGGATGGAAAGACTAAGCGAACAAATCAGATGTTAGAGTACATGTTGCATATGTGCATCATTGATTTTAGCAGAGGCTAAAAGTAGTATTTTCCGCTGGTGGAGTTTGCCTATAACAACTCCTACCAGTTTATAATCGTTTTGTCTCCATTCGAGGCACTATACGACAGACCTTATCATTTCCTAGCATGTTGGTTGGAGGTGTGGGACAACAAGTTACTTGGTGTGGAGGTGATTCAGGAAACTTCGATGAGGATAAAGTTGATACGAAATCATATTTGGTTTGCTCAGGATCGACAAAAGAGCTACGCCGAAGCCAAGCGGTATTTTCGGGAGTTCAATTTGGGTGACCAAGTGTTACTTAGGGTGTCTCCTATGAAGGGAGTTATGCATTTTAGGAAGAAGGGAAAGTTTGTGCCTAGGTACGTAGGGTCATTCCCTATTATCGAGAGGATTGGGACAGTTTCTTATAGACTTGGGCTATCGGAGCACTTGCATAGGGTCCATGACGCGATCCATATCTCTTCGCTGAGGAGATATCTTTGAGATGATTTGGCCCATACTCACATCGCGTTAGAGGAGATCGACTTACAGCTTGATAGCTCCTACGAGGAGGGGACAATTTCTATCCTAGACCATAGTGAGAGGAATTTGAGGCCGAAGATAGTAACACTAGTCCTTGTTCAGTGGCGGAACCATAATGTTGAGGAATCTACCTAGGAGCATGAGGATGACATGTGTGTACATTATCCAGAGTTATTCTTGCCAGGTATATTTTCATTTCTAAATTTCGAGGTGAAATTCTATTATTAGGGGGAAAGTATGTAATACCCCGTATTTTTACGCATACTTATTTTATTGTAAAATTATGGAAATTTGGATTAATTAATTTGAAGGGAGAAAATTTAATTTATAATTAATCTGATTTTAAGGGTAATAATTACTAGTGTGACGAGAGCTGGTAGTTATAGAAAATAATTATGTCAAATTATAATTATGTTAAACATTACGTAATGAGTAACGTAATATTGTTTTGAAAATAAGATTATGGCCAGGGATGAGATACACGGCAGTTAAAATATAATTATTTGGGATGCGCGCATGAGTCGCGTTACTATTACATATTTGGGGGTTAAAATGTAAATTATTTTTATATAACTTGAATGACTATTTTGAGTGCGTCAGTGTGTCCGTAAGGGTCGAAATAGTCAGAAAACACTACTCGGGTGTTATATTTCGAGTCCGGGGCATTTTTTCCCAAAATGATACCCCGAAGGGGTATTTTAGTCTTTTGAGATTTTTGAGTAATTAAATGGAAAAAATAGGATTAAAATAGGAACATCGAGGGTTAGTGTTCTGTCAGTTGCAACCTATGTGTGTGTGTGTGTGTGTGTGTGTGTGAGAGAGAGAGAGAGAGAGAGAGAGAGAGAGAGAGAGAGAGAGAGAGAGAGAACCAAGGAGGAAGAAGACCCCATAGGAGAACTAAGCCAAGAACTCAAGATTTCTCACAAAGAATTACACCAAAGTGTAGATCGCGACAAGAGGATCAACCACATACCAAATTTAATCAGAAATCCATCCCAAGGAAAGTGTTTATCTTGCTCCTCTTTTAGTAAATATTGTCCCTGTTGATTTAGATTAGATGATATAAACTTGTGGCAATGAAAACTTAGGTTTAATTAGAGTAATTTGTAAATAAACCTTATGAATTGGAGATGGATTTTCATGTAGAGGATCTTCCTGTATTAGACCTGTTAAATTTGGTAATTATACATGGGAAATCACGAAATTTAGTGGGAGTTTTGAAAATTTAAAAACGTTATGGGTTCATATTTGAGAGATTATTTAGGAATTAAAGAAATTGTTGAATTCCATTTGAGTATATAAGGATTTAACCTTTAGTTTTTGTTAGAAAGTATCTTAAGGGTAATTTGGAATAGTTTAGGATCATTAAATTAGATTTGGGTTGAGTTTTGGAATGATATTGAAGATTGAAAGTTGGAAAAATCGAATTTGGAGAAGAACAGGGGTCTGCCCGAATTTCTCGTTCGAAGTCTGCCCAGGTCGTTCGAACGACCTCGTTCGAACAAGACTTCCAACAAGAATTCCAATGACCTTTCTAATGAAATAATGGAGTTCCTTCGAAGTGAGAACTTTGTTCGAACGAACTCGTTCGAACGACCTCGTTCGAAAGATATTTCCTTGAGTGCTAACGAGATTTCAGAATGGCTTTTTAAGGTCCGTTTGAGTAAAAATCATTGTACGGTTATCCAAGTGAGATTAATGACCTTCGTGAGTAACAGGTGACTTAAATTCCTAATTATTAGGGTGTTGGGATTGTAATAATTCTCGATATATAGGAAGTTTATAGAACCTAGGAGGGAATGTAGGTTCGAAAGAGGAAATATATGATCGAATCACGGTGAGTGGTAGAATTAATAAATCTACTTACGTACTATGGAAATCAGGTTGCGTGAACGCCTATTGAGTTATATAAGTTGTGTGCATGATTATTACTTGAGATATTATGTGTATGACGTACCTAGCTACTGGTTATTGAACGGAGGTTAGCGCGTTGTGGACGACTATATCCTGTGTGCCATCGGGGGATTTTGAGTCGTATCACTAGAGCATGGAACCAAGGTATGGGATATATGTAAGAAAGATAGTGTTGATGGTCGTATGGGTGCGTCGATATGTACGTAGCCCATCGGCTTCGAACTATGTTCGCCTCCAATATGTGTATATGTTTTATTGGTTCCTGAGAGATTGAACCTGATGTCCTTCATGTGTAAGCATTGCAATGGGACTAGATAGCCGCTTCATAGTCTATTCCTATTTATCTATTAGTTATTTACTTCAGTTGGACATGTCGTCCCTTCCTATTTTATATTTCAGAGATTTAGATGTTTTATTCTGTTAGTAGACTTGTATTCCATGGCTTTGGATTATTTTATGGGATTTTGAGTGGAAGTGTTTACTCTAGTTCTTTATTTTATTTCAGCTAGTTCTTTCCTTATGCTTTTGGGATGAATAGTGTTGGTTAATTATTTCCTTACTTGATGATGGTTAATAACAAGATAAAATTCTGACATCAACTTTTTTAAATATTAGGTGGTTAGTTTTAATTAAATAAAATTGATGATTTTCGAGAGTGATGCTTTATTTGAACCAACTGGATATTCTGGATTTAATTAATAAAGTACTCATCACTAGGTACTTAATTCGGCGGGGTGTCACATAACAATTCACTCTAAAAGGTTATAATTTCAGAAGGTAATGATTCTAAATAAACCCTAGTTTTTTACTAAATTACCAAAATACCCCTAAAGGAAGAATTAAGTTAACTTACAATTTTATATACAAATTAAAACCCAACTTTCACTTAAAGTTTGACCACATGACTTATATTTTGTAGAAATATCATACAAAAATCTATTAGGATCGAATAATTACACATGAGCCCTTAAAAATTTATAAAATAACTTAGAAGCACTTAATTCTATAACAAAACTATCCAAGGACCTACACTAAACCCCAAACCTATTTATATTTATTCCCCTGCTCCCATGAGACCATGCCTTGTAGAGCTCGCCATCCACCTAAACCTTGGTGAAACTTGTTCAAATTCAACCCCATCTTCACCTCCCAAACCAACAATCAATTTCTCTTTGCAAACCCTATAAATACCCTCCTTCACCTCAGTAAAAACTCTTCCCAACTGAAAGATTTTTCCATGTAAACTTTTGAGAGTTTTTTATTTATATTATTTTATATATGAATGTTTCTTTCTTCAATTTGGTTATTTTTTTGCATGCATATAGAATAGAATTATGCATTTACATGTGTTAGTTAACGTATGTATGGAATGAAAAAAACCAGAAAATTACATTAAAGCTTGAGGTTTAATGGTGGATTATGCTTCCTTGACTTTGAACCAATTTCAAAGTGAGGTAAGTCGAGTTTAGATTTTTAGGAACCTAGGTCCAAGGTTGAATTGAACCACGAACATCTTTTGATACCTCAAATCAAAGCTTGAAGTTTATGTGCCTGGAATTTTTAGAAAACAAATTCAAGAGTTTTACTCGACAAAAATCCTTTAAACCAGGCTTGTTTTGCTATATTTTCAACATATAACAAAAAATTATGATGTCCGAATGAAAATAATAACTTTCGATCACTTATGTTAGTCAACTTTTAACCATTTTTATCGAAACTCAATATCTGAATTTAGCCCACCAAAATCCTTGAAACCAATATGGTTGGATTTCTTTTCAAAAGTTATGCAATTTTCATTCGGGAACCAACTAAAATGGATTCCTAAAACGTTTGAAATTTAAAGTCAAAATTTCAAAACCATAAAGTCAAACGGTCAAAGGTTAAAGATGAGTGGGTTACACGCGCACGAGTGAGGGTCAAACCAGGCACGTGAATCGTTTGACTTGGCGCATGAGGGTGCATCTCCAATCAAATTAATCTGATTTTTTTTTAAATTTTTTATTTTTTAATATTGTACAAAATTTTATATTACATCACCCTATTTGGATCCTAGGAAAGCATTTTCTCGAGAAAACCAATTTCAAAATTTAAATTTAAGTTTAAATTTTACACATAATCGCCTCACCAATTTTTCAAGTATTTCAAAACACCCCCAAAATTTTTCTAGAAATTTTCTACTTCAAATAAAATTATTTTTTCTCTTGTCACTAAATTCAAATTCAAATAGTAATAAAGAATAACATTATTCTATGAACTTTAAAAATTATATATTATACCCTCGTAGTTATTTTTACAATGAAAATTTCTCACAATTTAGTATCCTACTGCATTATATAATTTTTAGGCCTTTTTGACCTATTTATACTCTCCATGATTTCAGACTATCCTGTCAATCCCAGTGAATTAGACGCACAAACTCGGAATTCAAAATTCAAAGTAGGTGATTTTAATTTCAGTATTAAATAAATTGAGCTTATGTCTTCCAAAATTACTGATTGTTATATCACTATGTGATAATTTTGAACTCATGTATTCAATTACAAACTCATTTGTGTAGTTCATATTTATTCCGTACATTGATTGTGTTGATATTTCAGTTATCCCTAAACCCAGTAAATCGTTATATCCTACGACTTTAGTAAAAGACACTAAACTCTTTTTACCCTTAATTGTGGTATAGCCCTACAACATACTACAATTATTGCATATTACCCTTGAATTTGTGACCCTTTATCAGTGAAACCCCTAGTAGCATACGTTACGATTCAGGGATTAAACCCCGGTATACCACGGTTGTTCTAATTGACTTGTAGGACTTGGGAGTGGTTAGTTTTTATTTGCCACATTCGTATGAGTGAAACTTTAGGCAAGTGTACCAAGCCTTTATTATTATTGTTTCCCAATAATTTTGGGATTGCCTATCCAAGTGTATGATATGCTTTGGATGATATTATAATGGTATGTTTACGCATTTGAAGCCCCTGTAATTGATAATTTATGGGGTATCTTGTTGTAGTCTAAACCCTTATCTTGGTAACTTGATACACCATATTATTAATTTACATATCATTAGACTCAGTATACCCCCTGAAAATTCTATAATATTTCAGTTTGTCTCCATGTTTTTTATGATATCAATATTTATTCAGTTACTCTCTAACAATATATTTTCTCCCGTACCTTGTATAGAAATAAAATTATCTATGTGGCATGTCTACTTAAGTGTTTTCCTTCCTAATGGACCATGAACCCGAGGAAGATGAGATACCTACTGCACATTTGGACTTTAATTCTATATTACCTTGAAAAACCTTTCGGTTACGTACGTATGGGTGGTAGCAGATAAGGATGGTAGTCCCCGCTGGAATATCTACACTGCGACTTATCAGCTCTTGTGATTCTTAATATTTTTGACAAATTCTTCTTTATATATGGCATGTATGAATAATTATGTATTTCCATTTATTTCAGACTCGGCTATGTAATAAGATGCTAGGCATCCCTATTGTAAAAATCTTTTTAATTTCCATTGCCCTTAATTTATTTGTCATATTTATTTTACTCCTTACTTACCATTAAAAACATAGAATTCACGAATGTAATCGCATGGTATAAGAGAATAACTGGGTTTTATGCCTATATAGGACCAAATAAAAGAGTCTTTCACCTACGAGTTATACGATTATTACTATGAATATTTCCTTTATCACATTTTTGTTACTCATACGTTTTTGTACTAATGAATATTTGTGACGATATTTACCTTGATATTCGTGATTCGGCTCACAAAAGGTTTGAATGAACAATTAAAGAGGTCGGCTATACAAAGCTTTGTCAACACATAAGGAGCATTGATCGTGACTGGGCAAATGTTACTCCTGAGATCAAACACAGTATGCTTATTAGTCGCCTTATGGGAGTGGCTCAAGCAACCCAATAGGCTAAGAGATTCTCGAAAGACCCTGACACTTTTCGATAAGAAATTTATCTCACGTAGGATGTCATACTAACTAATGACATCATAATTATTCCTCCTGACTTGCCAATCGACTATGGTTCTTTTTCTCCCACCACTACTATCATGACCACCTATGAATACCAATACTTCCCCAGATGATTCAGATCCCTTTGACACTAACCCTGATCCCGAATTTAACCAAACAGTTCCTCAAATGGCTTAAATACTATCATTGTAATATGTCCATAAATAAATATCTACAAGAGTGCATGTGAAAATAAACGAAACTCATTTTCCCGAATGACTGCAGTAGTTTAAACTAATAGTTCTTTTGTATTAGTTAAGCATTCTTTTGGTGTAAAATAGGTTTAACAACTAAGTAATCTTCTTTATGTTTTTGCCTTTGTAATACTATGTAACCCAATGTGATGTAATATAAAAAGTATTTTGTAATATCTCTACTTGAAATTTTTCCTTTGATACATTATTTGTATAGGACGGTTAATACTTGAGCAATTACCAGTGGAACTCAAGAGGAATGATCTATTCCATAAATGCCTAATTCAACTGCCACCAATGAAGTAATTTTATGTTGTCTATATGAATTAATCATACTAACCCAATGATAAAAAAAACATGTCTCCACCCCTCATTAATAATGATATATCAGAAGAAATTCAAAAAATGATCACCCATAAGGAATTTCTGAGACACCCCCAGCATTATTTGGGAAGCCCAGCGCTATTGAAGTGGAAAGATGGATCCGTTAAACACTTAAAGTACTTAACAGGGTAGGCATTAGCCCTAAACTTAGGGTAATATTGGCTTCATATCTATTCAAAGGAGAAGCAGATTTCTGGCGACAGTCTATTTTACGTTCCTGAAATTTGAATGAACTAACGTGGGAGCAGTTTGAAGAAATATTCTTCACCAAGTACTTTTCGAAATCCATAAGTGATCAAATGACTATAGATTTCCTAAGCCTAGAACAATAATAAATGACTATAGCCCAGTATGAGGCTAAGTTCATCGAATTATCCCGATATGCTCATAAATACATCGACACCGAACCCAAAAGGTGCAAGCATTTTGAACGAGGTTTACGCTAAAACATCAAATCCTCCATCATTCCTTTACAATTCTTAAAGTTTAACCGAATAATCAAAATAGCCTCCCTTATAGAAAAACACCCTGCCTCTACCATCACAAGACGAATCTTTACTCCTTTATGAACTCCCTATGTTATTAGGAACCAGACCAATCAACGAGATCATCCCTATAATATGACCAAGGATGGCCGAGTATTTAGTCAGATTCATCAGAGTCATAGTAGACCTTTGATGAATTGTCACGAATACAACCAGGTAGGACATTAACCATAGATTTAATAGTCCTCGATTTAATGAAGTTTGATTTCATAATAGAAATGGATGTCTTATCCCCAAACTTTAATCACATCGAATGTCATGCTAAGGTGGTGGCTTTCAAACCACCCCATCAAACTTCATTCATTTCCAAGGACAAAATCCCCACTAACCTCTACTTTTTTGGATAAGTGAGAAAGAAACCTCCTTCCTTTCTAATATCTTGACCAGTTATAAAGATGTGTTTCTAAAAAATTTACCTAGAATACCCCCACCTCAAGAAATCGATTTTCTTATCAATTTGTTTCCAAATGCCTCCCCTATCTCAATACCCCTTTTTCGTATGGCTCCTTAAGAATTGCAAAAAATTTAAACAAAATTGGACGACCTACTTAAGAAGGCATTTATATGCCCTAGTACATCACCTTGGGGAGCTCTGGTTTTATTCGTGCAAAAAAAAATAAGGATCTTTTCGGTTATGTATCTATTACCAAAAATTAAACCAAGTGAAGATAGAGAATAAATATCCATTGCCCAGGATAAGTAATTTATTTGACTAGTTGTGAGGGTCAAAGATATTTTCAAAGATTGATTTAAGATCTGGATATCATCGACTTCATGCTAAGGAAGAAGACATACCCAAAACTGCTTTCGGGACACGATATGGTCATTTTGAATTCTTAGTCATGTCTTGTATTTTCCAATGCCCCCTCCACTTTCATAGACATAATGTATATAATATTTCACCCTTTTCGAGAATAGTTCGTGAACGTCATCTTTATGCCAAATAGAGTAAATGTGATTTCCTTATGAAAGAGGTAAATTTCCTTGGACATGTAGTGAGTGAAGTAGGTATACAAGTGTACATAACCAAAACCACCGTAGTACTTGAATGTCCTGAACCTACGCCATCACAGAACTACGTAGCATCTTAGGACTTGTTGGATATTATTGACGCTTTGTGGAAGGGATTTTCTTCAATTTCCCAACCTTTAGTAAAGTTAACTAGAAAGGATGTTTGATTTATATGGACCTTCGAATTCGAACAAGCCTTTGATACATTAAAATGAAAATTAACCACCACATCTGTCCTAACCATTCCTTCCGTTAATAGAAGCTATGATGTTTATACGACGCTTCTCTACAAGGAGTCAGTTGTGTATTAATGCAACAAGGAAAAGTGATCTAGTATAGATCATGACAATTGAAAATTCATGAGCATAACTATCCAGTAAATGACTTGGAATTAGTAGCAGTAGTCTTTGCTCAAAAAATTTAGAGTTGTTATCTCTATGGAGAAGAATTTCAAGTATTTTGTGATAATAAGAGTCTTAAGTATATCTTCACGCAAAAGTATCTCAACCTTCGGAAAAGATCATGGATATATTTATTAGAGGATTATAATTTTAACTTACTACATCATCCGAGAAAAGGTAATGTAGTCACTCATTCCTTAAGATGCAAAACCTAGGGAAGCCTCCACAGTATGTTTGTATTACTAGGAACCATTGGAGAGTACAATCTATAAAGAGACTCCTCTAAGACTCAAGTTATGATACGAAACATTATTGCTCACCCCATTTTGCATAAGAAAATAATTGACCTCCAAGACCAGGATGAATTTTTGAGTTCATAGAAGCAAAACTTCAAAAAAAAAACTCCATGAAAAAGAATGGACTTTGGACCCCAAGCTAGTTTAAAATTCACAAATTGAGTATGTGTTCCTCTTATAACCTCATTATGAGAAGAAATCCTGTAGGAAGCTCACCATTCTAAATTTATGATTCACCCTACAAGCACAAAAATGTATGAAACCCTCAAGCAACATTATTGGTGGGTCGATATGAAGAGAGATATTATACACTTCATATCAAAATGTTTAACTTGTCAACAAGTAAAGATTGAACATCAACACCCCTACGGTTTACTCCAACCACTCCCCGTCCCAAAATGGAAATGGGGTCATATAATGATGGACTTTGTCATCGGATTGCCTCAAACTTCTTAAGGTAACAATATGATATGGGTTATCATAGATCTTCTCACAAATTCTGCCCATTTTCTACCAACCAGATCCACTGATTCCTTCTAATGAGTAAGTTAACTTTACATCAAGGAAATTGTTAGGTTTCATGGTGTACCTATTTCCATTGTGTCCAATCAAGACCCCAGATTTATTGGAAGACTTTGGCAAGCCTTACAAATCTCCTTGGGAACCGAACTCTACCTAAGAAATACTTTTCATCCTCAGACCAACGGACAATTTGAACGAGTAATTCAAAATCTAAAAGATATGTTATGAGATTACACGTTAGACTTTTTAGGTTCAATGAATAATCATCTTTCCTTGATCAAATTCTCCTATAATAATAGTTATCAGACCAGCATTCAGACCACTCCCTATGAAGCCCTCTCTAGACGACCTTATTATTTGCCCTTATGCTGGAGTAATTCAGAAAAAAATCACACACTCAGACTTGAGATCATCATCAAAACCACTGAAAAGATACGCCTTACTTGGAAAATATTACATTCAACCCTGGGTCAAAAATAGGTTACGCCGACTCTTGCCAAAAATCCTTAGAATTTCAAATAAATAACCAAGTGTTCTTACGAGTATCTCTAAGAAAGGGGATAATGCGATTTATAAGAGGAGGAAATTTATCACCTTGCTACATTGGTCCATTTAGAATCATCAAACATATTGAACTAGTATCATATCGTCTAGAATTATATCCTGAACTATCCAATCTCTAAGATGTGTTTCATGTTTCACAATTATGAAAATATATCTCTGACCCGAGTCACATCATTACTTGGAAGGATATGAAAGTTAAATCCAAGAAAGAACTTGAGGAAATCCCTGTTCAGATTCCCGATCGATAAGAAAAGGATCCGCGACATAAAACCATCCCACTAGTCAATGTTCTTTGGCGACACCACAGAGCTAAATAAGCAATATGGTAAATAGAAGACACTATGAAATAACAATACCCCGCACTTTTTCCAGGTAAATTTCGAGAAAAAAATGTTTTTTAAGTGGAATGAATGTAACAACTCCCTCTAAATATACATTTAGTCCCTCTATAAGGTAATAATTCTAAAATAAGCCCTATGCCTTTACTAAATTACCAAAATACCCCTAAAGGAAAAATTAAGTTATCTTACACTTGTATATACCAATTAAAATCCAACTTTCACTTAAAGTTTGACCAAATGATTTGTATTTTGTAGAAATATCATAACTAAATCCATTGGTATTCAATAATTTCACATAAGCCCCTAAACTTCTACAAAGTAACTTAAAAGCCCTTAATTCTATAAAAAAAACTACCCAGGGACCTACACCAAATCCAAACTTATTTATACTTATTTCCCTAATGACATGGGATGTTTCATCCAATTAAGACTTTTTGAAACTTGTGAAAATTCATCCCCATATTCACCTCCAAAACCACCAATCAAATCCTCTCCACGAGCCCTAGATATACCCTCCTTCACCTCAGTAAAAACTCATCCCCACTGAAAGCTTTTCCAATATAAACTTTTGAGAGTTTTTGCATTTCTATTATTTTATGAATGAATGTTTATTTATTCAACTTGGTTTTGTTTATACATATATAGAACGAAATTGTGTGTTTACATGTGTTAGTTAACATGTGTACGCACTGAAATGGCTCAAGAACAAGAAAATTCCATTAAAGCTTGAGCTTCAATGGTGGATTTTGCTAACTTGACTTTGAACCACTTTCAAAGTGAGATAAGTTAAGATTAGGTTCTAAGGAACCTATATGCAAGGTTTAATTGAACCAAGAATAGGTTTTAATATCTCAAATCCAAGATTGAAGTTTTCGGGCCTGGAATTTTCAAAAAATAAATTCAAGAATTTTACTCGACGAAAATACCTCAAAAAAGGCTTGTTATGCTACATTTTTATCATAGACCAAAACCCTTATGATGCTGGAATGATAATCATAACCTTTAGCCAATGATTTTTGTTAATTTTTTTCCATTTTTATAGAAACTCAATAAGCTTAATTTGGCCCACCAAAATCCTTAAAACTGATATGGTTGGATTCCTCTTCAAAAGTTATGCAATTTTCATTTGGGAACCATCTCAAATGGATTCCTAAAATGTCTCAAATTTAAGGTCAAATTTTCAAAACCTTAAAGTAAAATGATCGAAGGTTGAAGATGAGTGGGTTACATGCGCGCGAGTGAGGTTTAAAATAGGCACGTGAATTGTTTGACCTAGTGCGTGAGGGCGCGTTCCCAATCACAAAAATCTATTTTTTTCTAAAAGTTTTATTTTTTTTAATTATGAACAAAATGGTATATTACATTTGGATCCCAAGAAAGCATTTTCTACAGAAAACAAATTTTAAAGTTTAAATTTTACACATAACCCCCTGACCAATTTTCCAAGTATATTAAAACACCCACAAACGTTTTCTATAAATTCTTTAGTTCAAATATAGATATTTTATCTCTTGTCACTAAATCCAAATCCAAATAGAAATAAAAACTATATATTATTCTAAAAACTTTTAGAAGTTTTATATTATACCCTCCTAGTTATTTTTACACTGAAACTTCTTAGAATTTTGATCCTACTGCATCATATAAGCATTCTTTTATCCCTTTGTGACCTACTTATCATCCTGGACGAGACAACCTAGTGCCATGACCTCTGCCTAGTATCCATCAAACTCATATGCATATAGGCCCACAGCAATAGGACCCTCATCAACCAGTCTCGGCCTCCAAGACCTCATCCTGATAACAGTTGCAGTCATGCATAAAGGTTCACTCTACAATCCAAGATGACTCCATATCTCGTCCCTTGCCATGTGTCATCTTCATACCATACTGACTGGCCGAGACCACCATGAGTTTCCCAAGATGATATTTACAATCTTGAAGTTATCTACTTGGAAGCCCACCTCCACAGTCTCGGCTCAGCCGGGACCAACAAAGTTGACTTTAGTATTTCATGAGGGACATGCGACTTGTGTATAATGAGGCCACGCGGATATATCGTTACAATACATCTGCTGCCCATGTGAGGGAATATTTCATCATCATTATATGCTTGTATTGAGGACATATGGCATTTTCCTAGTGGATAGCTCACCTTCTACACACCAGGTGCATGCCTGGGGAGAACACTGTGCACCCCAAAGCCTATAGATATATCAACTTCATCTTCTTCACCAGGGATCAAATTATTATTTACCTAGCTAAAAATCTTCCCATTTGTAAACCTAGAGAGAGAAAGCTTGAGTGACTGTAATTCATGGCCTTTAAGTCCTTTCAGTAATAAAGCACTCATACCCTCTTCCACAATGGAGCAGGCTCCAGCCGAACCACTTATATTTATCTCTCTCACCTCCTCTTTCCATACTTACATTTCTATGATTATATTTTCATTGATAACTTAGCAAGAGTTTGAGAAGTAAACAAATTTGAGGTGGTGATTATCTACATCATCATTTTAGCGTCGTCTGTGGGAATATTTTTCTTCTTCCTTTTCATTTTCTTAGCTTAGAACTCACTCGCTGCCTCTGGTGGTGATCCATACCCACCATTATTGGACCTATATCACCATTCAAAGAGCTTTGATGGGTGTCCTTCAAGATTCCTTCTACTCACAACTGATTTCTAGCCTTTGTTACCTTTACTCTCTCTCTATCTACTTAGGAGTAGATCTCAATGGAGATGGCATATTAGTTGCCTAACAATGCAGGCCCAGGCTCCAACTAATCACCACCTCAGTCAGAAATGGCTGATGTGGCGATGGCGTTGCAATCCTTGGTGGTCAGCCAACAGAAGTTGCAGGAGCGATTCATGCCTTTTAGCCAAAGTGTTTTGGGAAGAACTTCTGGAGATAGATATTATTACTCTGACCGACAGAGAGATGGTGGACCCGGCGATAGGAGGACCAACCTCATCCCTATAGAAGGAAGTTCAGCACCACTAATGACGGAGAGATATTGATGATCCTAGGCATCTCCGTCTTGGAAAACAAGTCCAGGACTATCCAGATGACCAAGAATGCCATAAAGAGGAGTACTAGGAGCCATATGAGGTTTCAGGCGACATAATTAACCCAGGCCCGACCTACTAGGGAAAAAATGTTTGGTCAACCCTTAATGTCCAACAAAGAATCTAAGATTTCGATAAACTTAGCATGGGCCAGCCTTCGATCGTATCGGTCCCAGAGAAAATGAGCGAGACCGACACTCTCTCTCTCGCAGTATAGTTTCATCCAAAGCAAATGCTAGATGATGTGACGATCATTTCAGGCAAAGCCGAGATAGGAAGAAGCAAAGAAATTCAACAACTGACAAAGATCTATCAGACAAGAACCAATACTAGTTGTATTTACTGTGGAAGGATGTGATGATAATGCTATTTCTGAAGACAAGTCGTGGAATAGATCCATTCAGAGGCTGGAGGACAAAATCTTCACTCTTTTATAGAACCAAGACCTCAACCACTGAGGTTAATGGAGGGGTATCCCTTTATCGTGAGGATTGTAAATTACCTTATTCCTGAAAAATTTAGGGATCCTACTGTGAGTCCTAAGTATGATGGGAGTTCAAACCTAGTATATCATATAGAGATGTACCAATCAGTGACAAATATCTACTCCCCCTGATGAGATGAGGTGCAGGGTGTTTTCTAGCACTCTCACAGGTGCTGCTCATATGTTGTATACATCCTTACCCAAAAACTCCATTGAAAAATTTAAACAGTTAGCCGAGAAATTTATACATAATTTTTGCTTCAGTATGAAGCCTCTGAAGAAAGTAACCCACCTCTTGAATGTGAAGCAAGGAAAAAATAAGGCTCTGAGGGACTATATTTCTCGGTTCAATAAAGAAAAATTGGAGCTGCAAGATTATAAGGAGAATATCGCTATGACTGCCCTTATGACTGGACTGCAGCTCGGAAAGCTCCTTTGAAAACTCCCTGAAGATCCTCTAAAAACATGACTGAACTCCTATCTTTGTCCAGGAGGATCATGAATGCGAAAGAGGCCATGGAGACCAAGAGGGAAGACATAAAGGAGTCCCGTGGAAACAAGTCCAACCAGTTAAAGGATTAGGAAGTAAAGAAGAGGGGGACTGAAGATAAATTTGCAAAGTATACTCCCCAAACGGTGAGCCCTGACTTGATTCTCAATGAGATCAATGACGACATAGCACATCGATGGCCATAAAAGCTCAAGTCCCCTCCTCACAAGAGGGACAAGAGAAAATGGTGCGAGTTTCGTTAGGACCATGGGCATACGAGTGACAAGTGCTTTGCCCTGAAGGATGAATTAGAAAAATTGCTAAAACAAGGCAATCTTTGAAAGTATATAAAAAGGAGTGGTGATAAGGATGATTCTAGAAAAAAGCGCAATGGGATAAAGGATGACAAATTGAGATAAGAAGTTCAAGATAATGATGATGATTCTGAGGATAATGGGGAAGCCGACCCCGACCTTCCAGTAAAGATACCTAATCAAAAAAGTTGACTGCATATGATCTCGTTTGATGAAAAGATGATCTGCAGGGAATTAGTAGGTGGTGGTACAGAGTCGGCCAACCAAAAATCACATATGGTGGAAGCTAAAACAACGCCGAAATGGATGGATTTGAATTTAGACAATACCAAGCCAAAACCTGGGAAACTAAAGAAGGTAGATATGGACACTTTAGACTTGACTTTAAGGGAATCTTGACTCCACATGACGACCATTTGGTTATCAGTAGGACGGTACATGGGTATGACGTTTCTTGATCCTTGTTGATGGTGGGAGTTTAGCAAATGTGATGTTCTGAAATTGTTTCAAAGGATTGAAATTTAGAAAGAAAAGACTCGTCCCTTATCACCATCCGCTGATTGGCTTCAATAAAGAGAAATTCCACCCCTTGGTGGTATATGAGATGGACGTGTGCATGGGCACCTGGATGAGGTGCCTCAGTAATACGACTATCATTTTTGTCATGGACGAGCATGTCTTATCGACGTATAATATAATTTTGGGAAGAGTAGCCCTGAAGGAGTTTGAGGCGACACCTTCCACGGTTCACCAAATGGTAAAATTATCGACTCTCTATAGGGTAGGGGAAGTACATGGTGATAAAGTGGAGGATCGCGAATGCTATTTTTCCTCAGCCGAGGAAAGGGAGACCCATAAGAAATCCACTACTGCATATAATATTGACACTATCGACTTGAGAGACCAGAAAAAGCAAAAAAGGGTGAACCAATCGAGGAGGTAGAATCCATCGTCCCTAACGAGGACAATCTAAAATTACTATCCAAATCGGTTTATGCATAAAAGTTGAGATCAAGGAGGACTTAATAAAGCTACTGAGAAGGAGGAAAATTATTTTCACCTGGAGCTATGAAGATATGTCGGGGATAGACCCTGATATTATCTGTTACCAGCTGAAAATTAATGAAAAAGTGAAGCCCGTAAGGTAAAGAAGAAGAACTTATGCAAGGGATTGATATGAGGCCATTCAAGATGAGGTCAAGAAGCTCCAGACAATCGAATTCATTCGAGAAGTTCAATATTCAAACTGGATATTGAACGTTATTTTAGTGCCAAAGGCGAATGGAAAGTGGAGGATGTGTGTTAACTTCACCGACCAGGATAAAACTTGTCCCAAAGATAATTTTCCCTTACCCCAAATGGATAAGATGGTTGATTCCGCGGACGAAAATGAATTGATGAGTTTTATGGATGTATATTCAAGTTATAATCAGATTTATATGCATAAGGACGATGTCGAGAAAACTTTTTTTATCATGGATAAAGGAACACATTATAATAAGGTAATGCCATTCGGCCTAAAGGACATAGGGGAAACTTATCAAAGGTTGGTAAATAAGATGATTGAAGGTCAGATCGGGACGACAATGGAAGTATACATGGTCGACATGTTAACCAGGAGTTTGAAGGTAGGGGACCATGTGGTCGATCTTGAGTGAATTTTTAACACCTTGGATAAATACAAGATGAAGTTGAATCCAGCTAAGTGCGTGTTTGGTGTCAGCGCTGGAAATTTCCTTGGCTTCATTATGAATCAAATGGGGATAGAGTCCAACCCCACAAAAATTAAATCACTAATTGACATGCAAACCCTAAAAACCATCAAAGACGTTCAAAGACTAATGGGATGGATCACGACCCTCGATCGCGTCTCAGGAAATAAATAAGTGTCTACGATTTTCAAGATACTGAGAACAACCTTCGTCTGGGATGAAAAATGTGAGAGAGATATTTAAGAGTTGAAAACCTATCTGGGGTCTCCTATGTTATAGTTTGGGCCTATCCAATAGGAGAAATAATTTTTGTACCTAACAGTGTCAAAATCGTCTATTAATGTAACAATCATCCGAAATGATAGAATGGGCTCAGAAATTGGTATATTTCGATAGTAAGGCCAAGCATGGAGCCGAGCTAAAATATCCAAAGATGGAAAAATTGGCCTACACGCTAATACATTCTTATAGGAAAATAAAGTCATACTTTTAAGCCCATACGATGATGGTGCTTACCGATACTCCTTTAAGGCATGTCATCCGTAAACTTCAGATATTGGGTAGGTTAATGGCCCAGTCAATTGAGCTAGGTGAGTTTGACATCATCTACCATCCTAGGAACCCAATTAAAGGGCAGACTTTATGGTCGAGTTTATATCGTCCAAAGTCAATTATGAAGTTATTGAAGGAGCCGAGACATCAACAGAAGTACCAAAGAAAGTTATGACAAACCCTACACCAACTGATCTTTTGAAATTCGATACTGTAAAGAAAGATATTTTATTTAAAGATGGAATTTTAGGTGAAGGTCCTTTCTTGGGGGAAGGTCCAACCTAGATTTTGTTTATAGATAAATCGTCTAATGAAAATGACAGCGGTGTGGGGTTGATATTGTTGGCCCCGAATAAAATAAATATTGATTATGACCTAATTATCAACTTCAAGCCATCAACTAATGAATCAGGGTACGACTCCCTTCTAGCAAGTCTCTCTCTGACCAAAGCATTGAATGTTGGTCGGATGATTGCTCATAGTGATTCCCAATTGGTCATCAACTTGATATTGGGCATTTATGAGTATAAGGATGAGAAAATGGACAGATACATATACAGAGTAAAGAAGATAATGGTAAACTTTAAAGAAGTTAAGATCAATAAGGTTCCTAGGCTTGAAAATATCCAAGTTGATGCTCTGGATAGACTAGCATCGGTTACGAGAACTAAAATCAGACGACCAGTTCCTATTGAAATCCTACACCAACCGAGCATTAAAGAAGATGATAATGGATTTGTGTTTTTCTTAAATATGAATTTAGGAGAATCATGTATGGATCCATTGGTTGAATGCATTTGGCTGGAAAGCTCCCAGATTCCAAGGCCAAGAGGAAGAAAGTCAGATATCGGGTTGCAACGTTCACCATAATTGGTGATGTATTGTATAAGAGAGCTTTCTTGCTGCCACTACTCATATATGTTCACCCTACTAAGGTAGATTACATCATATAAGATGTCTACGAAGGTTCATGCGCAAGTCATATTAGCGGGCGATCTCTTGATAAAAGGATCATTACCCAAGGTTATTGGTGGCTGACAGTCACCAATAATGAGGCAAACTATGTACAAAAATGTGACATGTATTAGAGATTTACTAGTATACATAACCAGCCTCATCAACCTCTCTCGTCTATCACTATGCCATGGTTGGCCATTTACAATTTGGGGGATTGTCCAGGTGGGTCCTCTTCCTAAGGAAGCCTGTAACCACCAATATCTGATAGTGGTTATCGATTATTTTTTAAAATGGGTAGAAGTCAAAGTTATGATCTCCATAACTGAAGTTAAAACATTCAAGTTAATGTAGAGGAATATCATCTACCTATACGGCTTGCCTCATACTTTGCTATTGGATAATGGTAAACAATTTAAGATTTATTCATTAGAAGCCTACTCCAAGAGGGTCGGCATAAAACATTTTTTCAACATCGGTCCGACCTTAAGCCAATGGTCAGACTAAGGTCACCATCCATACAATACTTTATGGGATCAAAAAGAAGTTGGAAGATAAGTGTTTATGGACAAAAGATTTTCTCCACCAACCTTGGACTTCCCAGCCATAAAGTTCAGACATATGACCTAGAGGCCAATAATGAATAGAGGTGGATTGATCTTGACTTAATTAAAGAGAGACGAGCGAATGCAGAAGTCCAACAGTCAGCATACTAGAGAGCTGCCAAATTTTATAATATGTGGGTGAAGGTTAGGCCAATAGCCCTAGTTGATCTGATTTTGAATAAGGTTTGGCAAAAATTAAACAAACTCCGTCCTAATTGGCACAAGCCATAAAAGGTGACCGAGGAAGTAATTTTTGGTACTTATAGGTTGGAAAACTTAGAAGGCGAGACCTTATCCAACTCCTAGAATGTCAACCATTTGAATAGAAATTGTCAATATTAGTTTTTACCAAGTCTAGCCTCTCAAATTAATGTATTTTTGTGTTTCTTTCATTTGTAATATAGTATGACTAATCAATGAAAAATCAAAGTGTTGGCTCATATTTATCCTTGTTGTTGTGGTCAATTGCTACATGGTTTGAATTGTATTAAACTGAAGAACATCATTTTTATAGTTGATTAGTTTATAACTCACTCTCGGTGGTACGAGAGTGCATGTGGAGTCTCGTGTCCTCCATACCCTCCAAATAATATTGTGAGGGGGATCTATATATAACATCACTCAGGTGGTGAAAGACATAAGTTAAAAATCATTTTTATATGATTGTTTCAACATCATTTGTATGGTGAATTAAAGTTCATAACTCTCTCAATGATATATGAGTGTTTGAAGAGTCTCGTCTCCTCCATACCCTCCCAATAGCGTCGAGAGTCGGGATCAATGTATAACATCACTAAGACTCGTCATGTAACCCCTGTGAAAAGGTATCAGACATTGTGTCACTGCTGAAATCAATAACACTAGTCTCGACTAGAGATGGTTATGTGAAAATTAGAGGAGGACTAACTACAACTGAGGGGGTCACACTAATGGAAAGCCTTGACTCGACCTCGACTCTTTTTTAGCCTCAACTTTAACCTTATGAATCTCCCTCAATATACATTCTCTCAAGTGTGGGAACTGATCACCTAGTTTATGTAGCCTTGTGTACATCTAAACAAGAAAAGGGTTTGACCTAAGTTGACTAAAGGATCAAAGCAAGAAAACCTAGCCGATGATAAAAAAAACCTGCCTTTAAAATAAACCCTTCCTAACTCTGTATAACCCTAAAAATCCAACAAAACCACTGGTAAACCCCTAAAACAAGCACAGAAGATCGTTGGAAAGTTCAAAACTCGCCAGAAAAATAAAAAACACAAATAAATAGCAGAATAAAGAATGAATGAAGAAAAAATAAAGGGACGGTGTTACCTGAACAGAAGGTAGACTTTGGAATGAAAAATGAGATACAAAGCTTACTTGGATGGAGGTGGTTGGAGAGAGAGAAAATAAAGGTTTGAGGTTTGCAGAAAATTTTGAGAGTGAGAATGGAAATTGGAGTAGAAAAAGGAAATGGGTTGGATTTTAGGTGATTAAATCTTGATTAAGCGCGGCTTCCAAGGCGCGCATCATTAGGGTGCAAGTTTTTAAGTAGGCATGTTATCACCACTTCTTAGAAAACATGCTATGCTACCTATTTGTTGACACATGTCCAACCAAGAACACCTGGATGACGCTTATGTCTAAAACACTAAAAAGACAAGCTCGAACTCAGCAAGGATCGTTCACGTCCCCAGAGAAACTGTTAACACTAGGGGGTTCCATCCACATTAAAGACTAAGGTCTAGGGGTGATTGATATGCAAAAGTGTAACCTCATCCTGGACGAGACTCAGCCCAGCTCAGTGACCTCTGCCCAGTTTCCAATAGACTCGTCTGTATACAGGCCCATAACACAAGGTCCCACATTAACCAATCTCATCCTCCGAGACCTCTTGTTCATAACAATTGTAGTCACCTATGAAGGTTCACTCTATAGTCCAAGGTGACTCCATGTCTCGACCCTTATGATGTGTAGGCCTCGTACCACAATCTCAGGCCGAGACCACCATGAGTTTCCCAAGATGATCTTTACATTCTCATAGTTATTTGCCTTAGATCCCACCTCCACGGTCTCGGCTTGGTCGAGACCAACAAAGTAGAATTTAGTATTTCAAGAGGGACACGCGACTTGTGCATCATCAGGCCACATGGACATACTGTTACAATAGATCTCTTGCCCACATGAGGAAATATTTCATCGTCATGATATGATTTTTTTTATAGCACAAAAGGCATTCTCTTAGTGGATAGATCACCTCATGCATGCTTGCGGGTACAAGGTGAACCCCCAAGGTTATATATATCAACTTCATCTTCTTCGCTAGGGATAAAATTATTATTTACCTAGATAAAACTCTACCCATTTGTAAACCAAGAGAGATAAAGCTTTAGTGACTATACTATATGGCCTCAGCACCTTTCAGTAACGAAACACTCATACCCTCTTACACAGCAGAGTTGGCTTCAGTCGAACCACTTATATTTTTGTGTTTTTTTATCTCTCTCACCTCCTTCTTTTCATAATTACATTTCTTTGATTATATCTTCATTTATAACTTAGCTAGATCTTAAGTTATAAACACATTCTAGGTGGTGATTATCTACATCATCACATACTCGCCATGTTTTCAGACTATCCTCTCAACCCTAGTGAATTAGAAGCACAAACTCGAACCCAAAAATTCAAAGTAGGTGATTTTAACTTCAGTATTAAACAAATTTATCTTAGGTCTTCCAAAATTATTGATTGTTATATCACTCTATGATAATTTTGAACTCATGTATTCAATTACGAACTCATTTGTGTAGTTCATATTTATTTGGTACATTGATTTTCTCGATATTTTAGTTATCCCTAAACTTGATAAATCGTAACAACATGCGACTTCAGTAAAAGCCATTGAACTCTTTTTACCCTTAATTATGGTATATAACCCTGCATCATACTACAATAATTGCATGTTGCCCTGCAATATGTGACCCTAATCTGTGAAACCCATAGTAGCATACCTTAGGATTCAGGGTTTAGACCCTGGTATACCACGTTCTTTTAATTAGCATGTAAAACTCCAATGTTGAGTGCCTAGTTTTTATTTGCTACATACGTGTGAGTGCCACTCTAACTAAGTGTTCCAAGCCTTTATTATTAATTTTCCCCAGTAATTTTGGGATTGCCTATCCAAGTGTATTATATGCTTTGGACGACATTTTAACGGTGCGTCTACACATTTGAAGCCCCTATAACCGATAATCTATGGGTTATCTTGTTATAGTCTGGACCCTTATCTTTGTAACTTGATACAACATATTATTCATTTACATAACATTAGACTCCAGTATACCCCGGGTAGTTCTATGATATTTCAGTTTGTCGCCAGATTTTTATGATATCAATATTTAATCAAGTTACTCTCTAACAATACATTTTCTCCTGTACCTTGTATAGAAATAAAATTATCTACTTGGCATGTCTGCTTAATTTTCTTCCTTTCCTATGGACGAGGAACCTGAGGAAGATGAGATACATCTCACATGCTTGGACTTTTATTCTATATTACCTCGAAAAATATTTTCAATTACATACGTATGGGTGGTAGCAGACAAGGATGGTAGTCCCCGCTAGAAAATCTACACCGCGACTTATCAGCTCTTATGATTCCTGAATATTTTCTACAAGTTTTACCTTATATATGGCATGTACGAATGATTATGTATTTTTTTTATTTCAGACTAAGCTATGTAATAAGATGCTAGGCATCCCCATAATAAAAATCTTTTAATTTCCACTGCCTTTAATTACTTTGTTATATATATTTATTCCTTACTTACCATTAAAAACATAGAATTTGCAGATGCGACAACATGTGAACTTAACGTTCAATAAGAGATCGTGCATGTGTGTGTGGAGGCTTATACAAAGTTAAATCCGTAAAGAAAATCAAAATTGAACAACTCCATGCAAGCATGATTAAGAACAATCTAAGTACTGATGATCATAAGCAAATGCCCTAGTCACAAGGAAACCTGGAATGAAGTGGATTTAAACACAGCAATATGCCACTCAAAATTTGTAAAATTAAAATACACAAAATCAAAAATCTTTTTTGGTTTTCATAAAAAAATTCAAGAGAAAGATACCAATTTAAAAAAAATCTCAAAAGAAAAACAAAATCTTTTTATATTTTTTAATATGACCTCATAAATGAAAATTCAAAATGCAAAAGACTCAAATAACATATAATTAGAAAACATATATATCAAGAAGTATGAAAGTTAATGTATGCAAGGATGCGAACACAATTAATATTAGATATAACATGGGAAGTATCATGAGCAAGCAAACCAGAATGAACAAGTCCAACAATTAGCTCCTCCGAAAACCGATTTCCTAACCCAAACAGATGAATACTAAACTCATCGGGGTTTAGAAACCATGAGGACACTAGATTTTAAATTTCAAGAGCCTTTTGTAAGATCATAGCAAAAATGCTTAAGGTGACCTTTCCTACCGCGATATGTCCACGTGTAGACGCGACGAGGAATGAAACCTTTGAGTTGACCCTTTTAACACTCTAGGATGTGGTTGAGCCTCTAAAATATAAAGTGGTCTTGTCTTTAGAAACGGAAGTATTAGAACCATGGAAGCCAGCTTCATCATTACCAAGTCTCTTAGATAATCTTTTAGACTCAAAATTCTATACTCAAGTAAAGAACTAGACTCCTAAAACGTTAGGAAATCCTTATTTACATTTTCAATTATTCCTAAAAATTCTCCTCCCCCCCCCCCCCCCCAATGCAAGTGAACTTATTCCTAAGTGTCTTCTCATGTGTCCTCAAATCGTTAATCAATTTATCACTATCCTTGTCGGCACATACAATAACCTTAAAAAGTTTAGATTCCTCCAATTATTTCTCTAAAAATCGAACTATATCCTCACTTTCTTTCTTGGACACCTCTAAAGTTTTAAAATCAGAATTCTTGTCCATGAGCTTCTCACGTAGGAAATCTCTTTGAGTTTGAACAGTTTGCAAAAATTCAATTCAATCTTTAAAATGAAATTTTTCTTTTTTGATAATTTAAATTCTTTTTCAAACATTAAATTCAGAAGACCTGATGTTTCAGCATCATTATGAACCTTATTATAATCTTCTCAAATATCAAAGACAACGTCATCGCTAAACGCATCCGATAACATATCACAATGATGGATCATCGAGAGAAAATAAATAAATATAAACATGAGAGTGATATACACACAGACTGCCCTAAACAGATCGAAACAAGGATCTACACGATAAGTTAGTGTAACCTCCTTTGATTCCAATTTGAGAAAATTGGTATCTGATTCGTCTCGACTATTGCATTTATTTACCCCTTTTACTTATGCATTTTAGCCCCACTTAATTACTATATTTATGCTCATTAACCATAAAACATCTCTTGTATATGTTTATATGCTTTGCGAGGTATAATTGAGATTTTGTAGGTATTAAAATGCTTAGCGTGAAGATTGGTTGTGTTTCGGGATTGTTTCATCGCAAAACGTAACTTCAAGGGAATTTTTGTCTTCCAAAACTCACTATTTTGTATGGAATAAAGTTACCAACATTTATATCATCAAATTATCTTTGCATGTCCACTGACCATGCATTATTCTGACCCCGAATGAGGAAATTATGCTCATTTCCGTAAGATTTTGATATCTTCCTCTACTTCAAGGGCATTTTGGTACTTTCATACGGCATAAACTGGAGGGTTTCAAAGCATAATCATGTATATAATTGAATTATCTTCATGACGGTTCTGACCACGCATCATTTTGATTCCGTATGAAGAAGTTATAGTCGTTTTCGTGTGGCATGCCCAGAATTGGATCAAAGCAGAATCAGCACTATCAGGGCCAAATCGATTCAGAATTTTGACGAATCGATTCTACTACAGTAAAATTTTGCAAATCTCTACTTTTAAGTGGATTTTTGGTGGGGTATTTGTATGTAAACATTATTTCAAGTGTAGGGGATAATTTTAAATCATTTCAGGTTAGTTTGTAGGTTATAGAGGGGTAATTTTTAGTGGAGCTTCCATATCCTAGGGTTTGCACCCATTTGGGTATTATAAGTACTATTCATTATCTCTTCCATTTAATTTAATTTCATTTTTTGTTGTTTAAGATTTGATTAGTTGATTTACTTGCTTTGTAGTTAGTTTATTTCTTATTTTCATTAATTAATTAGTTTTATTTGTTGTGTAGTAGCTAGTTTAAGGGGTTGGGTTATGTTTTCTCCATTGATGGGCATTGAGCTCAAAAGGTTTGGTTTTGGGTAAAATTGCGTTTATAAAAACCGCGAGTATTAAAGTTTGAAAGTTATGCGTTAAACTTTCTTTATCACGCTGCGTTAGTGTTTATTGCGAAATTTCGAATTTAATCCGCGTGTGACCATTTTCGATTAAATGTTTTATCTCGCTTCTTTGGACAAAATTCCTTCATGTGTGAAGTTTATTATTAATTGATTATGCTCGATTAAATGTTTTCGAAACGAAATCCTAATTGTGCATTGTTTAGCCCATGGTGGGTATGTGATCCTACCCTCGTTTTCTTAGTATTGTTTAGCATAGTTGACTTCTTAGTTTCCCCCTTTTCCCCGTTTACACCTCATCACCTTTTACACTTTTATTTTAGATGTAGTAAATGAATTAAAATCTGTCAAACACTCCCTGTGGATTTTCGATACCCGAACTTATCGCTATACTTATAGAACAAGTGTAGTTAGAGTTTAGGTCCTTTGCATTGAGGAGGAGAATCAAACAACAACTGTGTCCTCACACGAACACACTTTTACCATCTCATCACCTTGTAAGGAAACTTTAGGAAGTAAGGAATCTGCTAGCTATGAGAAAACCTCACAAGAAGATCTTTTTCCTTATTTCTCATTTGATCAGGAGTTAATGATAAAGGAATTGAATGACCGATTCGAGAGTTCTGAAGCTTGGTATTTATAAATTAATGCCCAACTTGATGAGATTATTGCTTCTTCACAAAGGTCGGTAGAGGTTGAAACTTTTTCTTCACCTCCAACCCTTTTTGAGGAAGAAATAAACCAGAGTTATCCAAGCATTTTTGAATCTCAACCTCTTATTAATTCTTCCGATTGTATTGAGGTTGATGGTCCTTCCTTTCCTTCATTCCCTACTATTCTCGAACCGTTAAATTTATCACAAGAATCGATTGGAAGTCTTAAGGACTTTGACCCAATTCTTAAACGAGAATGTTATTTCGAGATTCTCCATCTCGTGGGCTATTCACTTGCACTTGCCCCGCCTCCCCTTTCAATTAAAAAACCTTGGAAATATGATTTTCATTTTCTTGATATCAATGTTGTCTTGTTCCCCGTTTTATCCAAATCCCCCATCGTCCCCCCAAAATTTATAATTGTGCTCCATTTTGGTCAATATCTTCTGTTTCCTCTCTTTATGTTGTGTTCTTGATTTGTATTGAGGACAATGCAACATTTAAGTTAGGGGGTGTGGGATATTCTATCCATTATTTATTTGGTTCCATTGATTTGATCACATGTCAGTTACAAAGCATGCTTTTGTTGTAAAAAATTGAAAATTTCAAAATATTTTCCTTTTTTTTTCTCCTTCGTTGGGCATTTTGCCCTTGTTTCTGATGATAAATTTTAATAAATGCCCGATCGAATAAACAATTCAACGATCCATGATCTTGATTTTAGAAGTTATTAGATTTAGTCCTCAAATCATTGATATTTTGAATAACTTCATGAATTAAAATTTAACCCATGAGAACATGCACTTTTCTTGTTTTATTAATTTGGTTTAAGATTTTTATAACTTGGTAATCTTTTGTTGCATTGTATAGACTTACATAAGTGAGATTCGAGACATACCTTCATTTGTAATTCTTATACATTACTATTTCCTCATAAAAAACGTTAAATTCGTCGGTAATCTCACTATTCTTTCATTTGATTGTTCATTAATTGAGTTCATTTATGAAATGTGTTACTTGAGCATGATTTTCAAAGTTGTTTTGACTCGAGAATTGCGTAAACCTTAGGAAATGATAATAGTCCATCTTTGTTTATATCACCCATATTAGCCTTGACCTCACCTTATATATTTCCCTAGTCAAACCCCGTTGAGCCATAATATAGCCTTTCGTTTCATTACCCAAAATCCCATAACCAACTCCACATTGGAGTTATAAATGATATTATTACCTTCCATTACTTTGTTTGGAATGATACTTGGGATTGAATGATGTTCTTTCTTTGTGGTTGCAATTAAGCATGAAAATAGTGAGAAAGGTGAAGAAAAGAAAGAAGTGAAAAAGAAAAAAAAAAAGAAAGACAAAAAGAGAAAGACAAAACAAAGAAAAAGAAAAAAATTGAAGAAAAGAAAGAAGTGAAAAAGAAAAGAAAGAGAAAGTTTGTACATTTTGTTTTTAGTGTTCAATAATCCTCGTCGATCTCTAACTTCATATCAAATGCTTGTTATGGAAGTTATTTTTTCCAATTTTGAAATTGCCCATAATTTTCCATTATCCCAAGTTTTCATCTCCAAATACCTTTGAATCTGTAAATATCCCCTTACCTTCGTAACCTTAATCCCAAACCTACATTACAACCCTATAAAGTTCTATGTGATCCTAGGGTAAATTTTAATTGAATGTTATAATAGTTTTGATAATCTGTGAAAATGCATTTTACCTCACTTAATGAGCGGTATTCTTCATTGAGATTGCATATTTTGCATTTTATATATAGCGTTCTTCATTTGTGACATGTGTGCGACCTTGTTTCCATTTAGATTTACTCTTTATGCCCATATGTCCCATGTATTACCTCCCATTCATAGTGATTTCATTTGTTGAATATAATATCCAGTGAGGATTGACATATATGCACTCTTTAATGTTATCATGATTATATAAGCTTTTGCCCAATCATTATTTTCATGTGCTCTCTCCCCTCCCACTTCTAAGGTTTCAATTCTACGAAATTCGTTCTATAATGTCAATAACTACGGACTTTTGGGTGAATTCGTTCATTATGCTAATTACGTGCTTGAAATATTTTTTGTTAATGTTGATCTTGTCTTATGTTGGTGATTGGTCATATTTTGAGGAAACTATGATGTTTATAAACTTCATCCCTGAAAACCCTCACGAGACGACACTAGTCCACTAGGGTAACCTAGGAGTTTAACGACTTATTGCATATGCTAAATGCAATCATTCGCCCACGAAAGTTGCATTTATCCCCTTTGTACATATCTCCTCTCTTGTGGTTTACTTTTAGTCTTGTTTCTTTTTATTTCATTGCTAGGGACTAGCAATGTGTAAGTTAGGGGTTGTGATTCGTCTCGAATATTTCATTTATTTATCCCTTTTACTTATGAATTTAGCACCCCTCGGGTACGTTAATTACTATATTTATGATCATTAACCAGACAACCTCTTTTATATAGGTTTATATTCTTTGCGAGGTATAATTGAGCCTTTTTAGGTATTAAAGTGTTTAGCGTGAAGTTTGGTTGCGTTTCGGGTTTGTGTCTTTGCAAAAGGTAACTTTAAGGGCATTTTGGTCTTTTTAAACTCACTATTTTGTATGGAATTAAGTTACCAACATGTATGTCATCAAATTATCTTTTCATGGATACTAATCGTGCATCATTTTGACCCTGAATGAGGAAGTTATGCTCATTTTCATAAGGTTTTAATATTTTCTTCTACTTCAAGGGCATTTTGGTAATTTTATATTGCATAATTTGGAGGGTTTCAAAGCATAATAGTGTAGAATTGAATAATATTCACGTCGGTTCTGACCACACATCATTCTGATTCCATATGAAGACATTATAGCCATTTCCGTGGAACGTTCCCAGAATTGGATCCAAGCAAAATCAGCACTATCAGGGCCAAATCGATTTGGAATTTTTCCGAATCGATTCGGCTACAGTAAAAGTCCACAAATCTCTATTTTTAAGTAGATTTTTGGCAGGGTATTTGTATGTAAACATTATTTCAAGTGTAGGGAGTCATTTTAAATCATTTTAGGTTAGTTTGTAGGTTAGAGAAGGCTGATTTTGGGTGGAGCTTTCATGTCATAGGGTTTGCACCCAATTAGGTCTTTAAGTACTATTCATTATCTCTTCCATTTAATCTAATTTCTTTTTTTGTTGTTTAAGCTTTGATTAGTTAATTTACTTTCTTTTTAGTTAGTTTATTTCTTGTTTTCATTGGTTAATTAGTTTTATTTGTTGTTCTAATCATGAGTAGTAGCTAGTTTAAGGGGTTGAGTCATGTGTCCGCCATTGATGGACGTTGAGCTCTGAAAGTTAGGGTTTGTGTAAAATTGTGTTTAATTGAAACCGCATGTATTAAAGTTGGAATGTTATGAGTTTAACTTTCTTTATCACACAACATTAGTGTTTATTGCGAAATTATGAATTTAATCCACGTGTGACCATTTTTGGTTAAATGTTTTATCTCACATCTTTGGATTAAATTCCTTCATGTGTGATGCTTATAATTAATTGATTATGCTCGATTAAATTTTTTCAAACCAAAATCCTAATTATTCGTTGTTTAGCCCTTGGCAGGGATATGATCCTACCCTCATTTTATTAGTGTTGTTTAGCATAGTTAACTTCTTATTTTTCCCCTTTTTGCCATCTACACCTCATCAGCTTTTACACTTTTATTTTAGAAGTAGTAAATCAGTTAAAATATGTCGAACATTCCCTGTATATTTTCGATACCCGAACTTACCGCTATACTTATAAAACAAGTGTAGTTAGAGTTTAGGTATTTTGCATCGCGGCGGCGAATCAAACAACGAATGTGTCCTCACACCAACACACTTTTATCGTTGCATCAGTATCCTAAAATAATTTGCACTCAACATAAATATCACACAATAATTTAATGTAACTTGCTATGATAATAATTTGAGAAGGCCCGATAGTTCTTAGGAAGGGATGGTCACACAAATAAAAAATTAAATTTTAAAGAATAAAACTTTAAACTGATTAAACCCAACAAAAACCATTGGACCAATTTTAAACCTTTGTTGTGAAAAAACGATTTACCCAGTTTCATATTTTTAACCTAAAACATGCATCTTGGTGATAAGCAGATAAAATAAGTAAAAAAATCGCACAACATGCGGATGTATGAGGAATACCCACAACGAAAAAAACCTCGGACGATCCAGCCAAATAGATAACTATAATAAGGTTTAACAAAGACTAGATAGTAAACTTACGCAACGACTCATGTCCCTCGCAAGCTCTGACGATATTCTATCTTCAAGCTATCCTCCACAGTGCAACGCAGGAGTTCACCCACGTAAGATATCACAACACATGAATCCACACGCGTCTTAATATCAACCAATGAGGCTCGACAACCATCTATGGAATCAAAACGTGGAGCACTACTTCTTCACCGTAATATAGCGAACTAGTACAAATTCCACCGCACAATTTTTTTTCTCAATCTAAGATGATGAGAAATAAACTTTGGTGCCTAACACAAAAATCTCGAAGCATATGAATATGAAAATTTGGATCTTTAAACCCAATGGGTGAAACTAGGGTTTTGGAACTTTTATAAATAGGTAAGAATTTGATTTTTGCCAAATGTTCTTGAAAAAATTGAGTCTAACACCCATTAAATAAGACAAAATAAATTTTGAGGCGGTGGGTTCATTCAAACAAAATCCTATGGTTCGTTTTAACGAACTACTTTTTTTGTTCTAGTGAGAACCAGTCTCATTCGAACAAATAGGCAAAGTTCGTTCTAATGAACTTACCATGAACTTCCAATGGGTAGCCTTCTGTTTGATAGAGACTGTCATTTGAAGAACATTGAATGTACATTCTAACAAGGTTCCAAAGATTGTTCCAATGAGATCTTAACCTCGTTCGAACGAAGTTTATATCTCATTCTAATGAGATCTCAAACTCATTTGACGAAGTCTCGATTTCATTCTAACGAACTTAAAACAAAAACAAAAAATTCTATAAAAAATAATGGAAAATTGTTCTAAGCGATTTTTTTAAAAAATAAACCCCCAAAAATAGTTCCAAGAATCATATTCTAAGTGTATCCATACATGGGAGATCCTCGAAAAACATGAAGACAAACTTGGTACAAAAACACGGCATGATGCGTATCCATCTTTGAGGCATGGCCACTACATCTTCATCAAACATGTCATTAGCTTACGAGATTAATGTAATACCTCGTATTTTTATGGCTTTTAAATTGGGGATTTATTAAATTTAATTGAGATTAATTGATTTAATATTAATTAGAAATTGATTTTAAATATTTACTAGTGTGATGAGAGTTAGTAATTATTGGAAATTTGTTGAATATTATTTAAGGAGTAAAGTAATATATAGAATTGAATTTATTAAGATTATCGCGAGTGAATAATACTGTAATTATGGAAGATTAAGTCGGGACGCGCATGTGTCGTGTTGGGACTAAATTATTATTATAAAAAGTGAATAAATTATAAGTTGCTCGTATGATCATTTCAAGTACGTCAACGTGTTCGGAAGGGTTGAGATAGTCAAAAAAGTATACATGGGGGTTTAGTTTGGGTCCCAGGGTGATTTTAGTCCTAACTGGCATCCCATGAGGGAAATTTGTCATTCTCCATTTTAGGCCTTGGTTCATGACGAAAATTGGGAATTAATATCATATGTTAGGAGATCCTTCTAGGATTAACATTCTCAAAAGTTTAGAATGACAATGAGAGGAAGAAAGGAAAAAGCTTTCCAAGAATTCAAGGCCAAGAACTAACCAATTTACACCTCCACCACCACCACCAAAGCGTAGATCGGAGCGAAGGGATCAAACCTATACCAGTTTATTTCTTGGAATCAGACCTAAAATCTTAAGTCAAGTATCTACCTTGATGATTCCTAGTTAATATTTCACCCATGTTAGAATAAGATTGGTAAATAGATGTTTTATTGAAGAATTATATGATTTAGGAAATTTAAATTGCATGTTTTAGGAGGAATGCATGTAGTCTGGAACACTTGGAATATGTAGAGGATCACCCACAAATTTGTTTAATAGGAAGAAATCTGGAAAAAGAATGAGAATATTGGAATTTATTATAAAAACTAGGGTTCTTGATTATTCTACTGAATTTGTCCCTTTAAATCCATGCCTTTGATGAATTCATGCATGTTTTACGTATGAAATCATGTAGATAGGTTGACATAACTCTTAGTTTAAATGTTTGGGATGGATTAAGAATTATTTAAAGGTTTAAAGTTGATGAAACCCGTAGGTTGGAATAGAAGAATCTGGGAAAGAACTGCTCGATCGATCGATTGACTCAAGAATGTCGATCGATCGACCCCTTTTCATTCATCAATCGACCCCTCCTAGAAATTGGATATTTTCCCCCTTTTAATTAATTTGGTTAAAATACGTAGGAGCCTTTGGATATCATTTAAAGATCATAATGGGTCATGAAGAGGACCAGTAGGGTCTAAGTAGGTTCCGGTGACCATAATTTTATACAACATGTAATTGTGGGATAACGGGGGTATGACATTTATTAGAAATCGTGCGTACATTAAGTAAGATATTGAGGGATTGAAGAAAGACTTAGACCGCATGGAAGTGAGGGTATACCTACTGAATTTACCTTTAGGAAGAGAAAACGCATATGGGGATGAGAAGTAATTATGAAATGGTTATAATTGAGAATAAAAAGAGGTGAGTTCGTTATGCATAAGAATTGGGTAATTTGTACTACGTACGGTTAACATATTATTATAGGTCGCGAATGAACCTAATTGGAATATGTAATTATATATATAATAGAGTGCATGTGTATATATAATGTTGTATCTGTGTATAATCATACCCGCGCTACTTGCTATCACGGAGGTTACCGCGTCGGGACAGTCTTATCTCGATGGGACCTTTATGGGGGATATTGATTTGTACCCTAGAACCTAAGATTCCTTGGTAGAGGCTATTTGAGAATAATAGTTAGACGGTCCTAAGAGACGTGAGGGTATGTGTTGACCTCTTAGTGACTTGGAACTATGCTTGGCCTCCATTTGGTGTGTATTGTGTTAATACAGTTCGAGGGTGATTCCCAACTAGTATTTCCCTTGTACGAGGTATACGGGGACTTGATAGCAGAGTATGCCAGCACCATAGATTTTATGTGGGGTGTCAATTAGTATATATATTTTATGAGTAATTAATATATATACACATATCTATAATTATTCTATTGTGTGTATAAGTAAATAGATATCGAATAAATGCTCCTAATTATAATAAATGTTTGGGAACCTCATAATAGTATTGAGAAACACATAATCGACGTAAATAATCTTTAAGAGATTGGTATCAAAACTAGAATCATAGACTTGTGATCTCACGAATAAGAATTTATGGGAGACGAATTAGATAGACTTATGAACCATTTTAGTAGTATGGTAGGCGTGCACACTAGATGAGAGGTGAGAATTCTCAAGAGAGTGTTGTGTACTAACATGGTTGTCATATTAGCTAGTAAGAATTCTAAATACTTGCTAAACCATTTTTAAATATGTTTTACACTCGGGCTCTGATCCATTTCCTGCCATTTACACAGGTGCTCAGCCACAGGGGCATCAGGTGTAGATTCATTTGACTGGACGTGCTCCAGCTTGTGTGGGAGTTGCAGGGCATTGCATTAGACGCCTCCTCTTTTGTCTCCTCAGATTTCTATTACTCCTTTTAGTTAGGGACGTGTTGCACATTTCCAGACTCTTGTTTAGACTTAATAGGGATTTCATACACTTCTACTATTTCAGTATTCTGTTTTCATTTGGGATTATTTTATCTATCACATAGTCAATGGTTGTGATTATTTATTTGGATTTGAGTAATCTAGTTGGCATGTTTCATTAGATGATTAGTATCTTTATCATTTGTGTTATTTATAAACTGGTTTATACTTAAAAAGTTTTTACAGAGGAATTTAATAAATTTAAATAATTTAAATTATTTTGACACTTAGCTTAATTATTTAGGGTGATTAAAACATAAATTTGTTTTTGACAGTGATGCTAAGAATGAACCACATCGTTCACCTTGATTTTTAATTTAATAAAGTACTGATCACCCGATATTTAATTAGGTGGGGTGTTACAATTAAAAATACAAAGCCTAACTTATGACTCAATTTTTTTATCCATAATTCAACCAATTACAAACAAATTGACTCAATTTTGAATTTTTCCTTATAAGTGTTTGTTTAACTGGGCCCAAAGTGATATCTCAGGTTGTCTATGTATGTCTTATTTAAAGACAACAATGTGTCTATATTTCAATGTTTACAATAATAAAGTGGTGAATTAGGTTTATGTAGTTCTCTTAAATGAAAAGTTGGGAACCCATAGTTTTTAGTTGACTTTAAAATTAGTGGTTGGTGTCTCAACTGGGCATTTTAATGTAGGGCTAGGAATGTGTTTGAGTTTATGTATTTTCCCTTCTTGTTATGGTAGAGATTGAAAGGTTGGGAAAATATGACTTCATCGAGATCTGCTAAGGTAGATGCCTCATCGGAGTTTATTTTGGTGATGAGGTAAGGTTCTTCCTAGTTAGGCGTAAATTTTCCTCCAGGAGTCCGATCAGTCTTGAGTTCTTCCTTTATAACTAGGTCTCCCTATTATATGTTCCGATTATTGACCCTATTTTTAAATGCTAGAGTAATTCGTTGTTGGTAGGCTTAGTTTTGATAAGCATACTTTACTCTCCTCTTATCGAGGAGAGCTAGTTAGTTCTAGCGGGCTTGGACGCAGTCAGCTTTTGCCACCTTTCTTTCAAGCCTGACCCACATTGAGGGTATCTCAATTTTTATGGGTAGGACTACCTCCGTGTTACAAACCAATGAGTAGCGGGTGGCCCCTATCGAGTTTCGCTTAATAGTATGGTATCCTAAGAGAGCATATGAGAGTTTAACTGACTAGTTATAGGTTTCTTTCATCTTGTTGATGATTTTTTTACGTTGTTATTATCATCTTTGACTGCTTATATCATTTGAGTTTTGTATTGGGAACACGTGTAGTAGGTTCGAGACCTCTTTCTCAAAGTGAGAATAATTATTGGATAGCAATATGTGAATCACATCGAAGCGTAAGATGATGTTTTGACGTATGAACTTGGTCACATTTTTGGCATTGACAACTGAATAAGATTTGGCTTTAACCCATTTGGTGAAGTAGTCGATGGAGACTAGGATGAATGCATGCCCAACGGAGGCTTTAGGAGTTACTTTCCCTATGATTTCTATTCCTCGAGTGTAAAAAGGCCATGGTGAGGTCATGAAATAGAGCTTCTAGGGAGGTAGGTGTTATGGGGGAGAATAAAGTTGGCATTTAAGGCACCCTTTGACATAACTTTTTCAATCTTTCTTCATGGTTGTCCAATAGTACGACTGTTGGAGTATTTTTCTAGATAGGGTGTGTCCCCTCATGTGTGGGTTGCACTCACCGCTATTGATTTTATTCATTATCTCAAGCGTCTCGTCCTCTGTTACACATCGTAAGTGTACTCCACACCCTCTTTTATAGAGTTGGTCCCCACAAATAATGAACTGGTCTTCCAATCATCTTAGGGCGAGTCGATTGGTTAGTGAGGAGTTTGGGGGAAATACCATATTGCGGGTCCTACTATTACTTCCTCGGTGGCGTCGATCTCAAAGTAGCAGTAAGGGGGTATCTAACAAGTTAAGTTGAATGTTATCTCCATGTTTCCTTCTGGAATATCTATCATGGAAGCTAGGGTGACAAGTGCATCCGTAAAGTTATTCTTAGCCCGGGGGGAAAAAGTCAAATTTAAGATATGCGAATAATGAAGCTACCTCTTTTAGGCAGGCATGGTAAGGTTTTATTTTATCATCTCACATTATTCATTTGTCTAATATCTTACTGATGACTATGATTGATATCCGTACGATATCAATTTGGTTATTCCCATTTCCAAGGCGATTTCGACACTTATGATGAAAGCCTCATACTCGACCACTCGCAGGTGAGTTTAATGGTTGTAGGGAGTTGGTGTCAATCAGGAGATATCAGAAGCATTTTGATGGCAAATACTCTTTTATTCGAGGCCCCGCCAAAGTAGAGTTCCCATGTTTCTTTATTGTCTAAGGTAAAATATGCCCTCATTATGGAATTCTATCTTATTATCTTGTTCCTCATCTGATAGGGGTTGTCTTATGAGAAGGTTCGATATGGCCCGTCCTTTAGTGGATTTTGGCGTGACGTATGTGATTTCAAATTCGGATAGCTTTGTCAGCCACCAAACAATTTGAGAAATTGATATTTTTGAATATATATTTTAGGTAATCCATTCTGAAGATGAGTCATATGTTGAACGACATCATATAGTGGCGAAGTTTTTGACTGATCCATACAAGGGGTACAAAGTCCTTTTCCAATATGGTGTATTTGAGCTCATAGAATACTAATTTTTTTCTAACATAATAGACGGCGCATTCCTTTTAGGAACTTTCTACATATTGGCCTAACATGGCTCCGGCAGGCGTGTTGGTGATGGTCATGTAGAGTAATAGAGGTTGTATTGGTTAGGGAGGTACAAATACACGTGGGTGAGTGAGATACTCTTATATCTTGACAAATTCCTTCTAATATTGAGTGTTACACTCCTTGGGTGAGTAACTTTTAAGTATTTAGAATATGGACTCACATATAATGGTAAGTTGGTTGATGAATCATCTTATGAATTTAACTTGGCCGAAGAATCCTTTGACTTCTTTCTCCATTATGGGGGTGGAATTTCTCGTATTTCGTTTAACTTGGCGGGATCTATCTTAATTTCATCTCTACTAACAATGAATATAAGAATTTTTCCCTTGGTAACTCCAAAGACACATTTATGAGGGTTTAGCCTCATTTTGAAGAGGCGTAATCTTTTAAAGAATTTTTGAAGCTCTAGAATGTTCCCCTCGTGATCTTTAGATTTAATGATCATGTCGTCTACGTAAAATTCCGCTTCCTTATGTATGAGGTCATGAAGGATGGTTGTGGCTTCTCTCTGGTAAGTCGCCCCACCATTTTTATGATCGAAGGGCATAAACGGATAAAAGAATGTTCCCCATAGGGTTATGAACCCATTCTTTTCCTGGTGATTAGAATGCATTTTTATTTGGTCATAGCCTGCAAACCCGTCTACAAAAGACTTGAGCACATTGTTGGTCATGCTATTCACTAATAAGTCGATATATGGTAGCTGATAATCATCCTTGGGGCAGATTCATTTGAGATATCTATACTCTATGCACATTTGAACCTTTCCGTTGGTTTTATGTATGGGCACGATGCTGGCTATTCATGTGGGATATTCCACTACTCGGATGAAACTGACACTGAGTTATTTCTCTACTCCTTCCTTAAATTTCAAAGATCATCCGGGTATCAGCTTATGAAGCTTCTGTTTAATAGGTTTATCATTAGGGAGAGTTGGTATTTCTTACATAACAATAGTTGGGTCAATTTCGATCATGTCGATGTAAAACCAAGAGAATACATATAAAAATCTGGAGAGCAGATCAGTGAACTCCTTTTGCTTGTTCTTATTAAGGGAGAACCATATTTGTAACTGTCTGGGGCCTTTAGGGAGTGCCTAGGTTTATGGTTATTATGTCAACCTGGTTGGGATACATTCTATTTTGACTTTAGTCAAGGTTTTACAGGGGTTTTAAGTATTTTAGATCCATAAAGTCATCATTTTTAGGTGTGAGGTATAATTCATCGCTAAATTCTTAATCATCACATGCAATACATGGAAGAAAATACAGGGAATCATAATTTATTATCCCATAAAAGGGGAGGAATACACCATTAAGAATAGTAGAATAATCTCATTTATAGTGGGTACATTAGGAGATGGGGTAAGGGGGGACTTAGTTACTAGTAGGACAAACTCAAAAGGTCTTTGGATGGAGGGTGCCAGTATGCATTCAACTGAAGTCAAATTATTCAGTATGGTTGTTCTCATGATGTTAGTGATGAGGTGAGACAGATTCTGTCAAAAGATATTAGGAGTATGAGTGTTTACAAAAATATCTCAAGCCGAAAAATAAACCTAACCGTCCTGAATTGATCTAAAATTATTTGTTTGTTATAGTCCGATTCGGCCTACGATTCAAAGATTTAGAAAACCAGCAATGTCGGTTTGGTCGATGGTTTAGATAAGGAAAAACTCGATTCATACCGAACTAAATCAACATCAATATTTATATTAAAAAACCCTTAAGTGAGTTCAATTTTATCTCCAAAAACCATTAATCGAATTCAAAAACCAACCAAAACTAAAAATCGACCAAAATTGTCCCGAAATAGATGTGGCTCGAAATCGATATGGCCTGAAATTGACATTTTTTTCATCCTCGGGTCATTTTTTGGGCTGACTTCTTCCAAAATCGAACCGGTATATTCAAGTGGAAAATATGGTCCAAAATTGAATTGATCGACCTGTGAATTCCCTTACTTGGAAGTAGTCTTTGGATGCTCTTGAACCTTGGTGTAGACTTTAGGCTGGGACAGGCGGTGTTCCTAGGACTAGGTTATCTTTTCCTCGGGGGTTTTAACAGTATTATTTGTTAGATCGATCAAAGCCTTGGTGTATTTAAGGGCCTTTGAGAGGGATTACAGTAGGCGTTGGTGGTTTTCCTCGTTCCACTAGTAGTCCTAGAGAGGCTGAGAGATCATATCATGTGATTCAATCGAAGATGATGTCTCAGATAATAGACCAGTTAAGTATGGTATGTGGAGGTATATATTGATCTTAGGGATGCTGACTAATTGTCCATTCTTCGTAGTGTTACCGTCGATAATAGAGGTGATGTACTAGTCATGAAAATGATTTACGAAGCTTATGTTTGGGGATCCTAGTATGGAAAACAAGGCGATGTTATTAGGAAATAAGGCGGGTAGACCCCATTCAGGCTCTAACTCCTGGGAGTTTTTGTCTTCCTCTATGACCCAAGAGACATTTAGTTCATTCTAGTTGACCTCGTGTATTTTTTCTTAATCTAAGTATAACCCTTCCTCATAGAGGATATCCATTCCTGGTTGTAAGAATTTCTTTATTTGATCCCACCATGGTTCTAAGAGATCGTAATAAGGAAATTTCTCGCCTTTAATATGAAAGTGACCGTTCCACCCATAATGGGGTTCTTTAGGATCGGGAGTCTGAGTTGTGTTGTTAAGGGTGCATCTGAGTCCATATTTTCCCTTGTTCTCTATGGGGGTGGCGACTTCGAGGGTTCCTTATTAATTCCTTTCAAGTCTGAACCCTGGCCTATATCATATCTTATGAATGATTTAGGAAACTATATTACAAATTACCAGTTCTTCTTCTATCATATGTGTGAGTGAGACGACCCAAAATCTGCTGAGGTATATGTCACTGATGTCGTGATGGGTATTCGAAATTGGGATAGTACTAGTGTTGGTGGTCATGCACAACTGTCATCCCATGGATTATAATGACCTCCATGTCAAACGAGAATCTGACTTTCATGTGTAATGATGAGGGTAACTCCCCCATGGAATGTATCCAGACACTTCCCAGTTAGAGATTGAAATTGGTCGGGATGCCGAGTATTTAAAACTTTATGTCACATTTGATAGACCCTAATATGATTATGAGAGTTATGGCTGCCAACAACTCTCGATGAGTATTGTAATAGACCCTTATCCATATTTGTGCCAATCAAGTCATATCAACTTGTTTCGTATGAATAGGATGCAATTTTTTAGTCTATAATTGAACCTTAAAAGACTATATAGATCTTTGAAGCCACTCACGGAAGTCATTATTGCCAAAAAATTCACAGTGAGCTCAAAGAAGAAGATGTGTCCTTTTGGAGGTTATATGTGAACTATCATTAGTGACGAAAATGTACGAGGATTTTTTCTTAAAATGTATGAGGATTTTTTCTTTGAGCATTAAATGTTTGTTAAAATGTTTTTGAAATAGTTTGGAGGAAAACTTTGAATAAGTATCCAAATGGATATTTAAAGTTCATTTCTAAATGGTGTGTTAAATGAAGTGGTGTATGTGGAACAACCTAAAGGTTTTAAAAGTCCTAAAAAGCCAAATCATTTTGAAATTCACAAAGCTTTATATGGTCTCAAACAAGCCTCAAAATTTTGATATGAGAGATTAAGTTCATATTAATCGAAAAGTGGTTTTAAACATGGTGGAGTTGATAAAACTCTTTTCCTAAGAAGTCACGAGGATCACATCGATATGGCTCAAATTTACGTTGGTGATCTTATTTATGGTTCAACAATAGGGAAGTGTGCATTTAGTTTTTCGAAAGAAATTAAAATCAAATTTGAGATGAGTATAGTGGGAGAACTTACTTTCTTTATTTGCTTCCATATTAGGCAAATGTCTAATGGGATGTTGATATCTCAAACAAAATATGACAAGGAATTAGTGAAGAAGTTTGGAATGGAATCGACAAACACACTATTACACCAATGGGTATAGATTCAAAGTTGACCAAGGATGAAAGAGGAAAATATGTTGAGTAGATAATTTATAGGAGTATGATAAGGAGTTTATTTCACTTGACCACAAGTATACCCGACGTATCCTATAGTGTAGGGGTGTGTGCGCACTACCAATCAAAACCCAAAGAATCACATCTTCAAGCGGTAAAACGAATTATTAGGCGGGAGACATCGTTTATCGAAAGATTACCTCCAGTGGTGTTTTTATTTTGGGACATCGTTGGACTCATGGTTGTCAAAGAAGCAAAATTCCATTTTGTTGTCCACAGCCAAAGCCTAATATATTTCTAAGAAGAGTTTTTGCACACAACTTTTGTGAATTAGACAAACGTTACATGATTACGAGATGGATCAAGGGACGATGACTCTCTATTGAGACAATGTGAGTGCCATTGACATTTAAAAGAGTCTCGTAAAACACTCAAGGACCAAGCATATTGAGTTAGATCACCATTTCATTAAGGACTTAGTTGAGCAAAACGTGATTTTTATGATATATGTTCCAATGGAAAACCAATACGTCGATATCTTTACTAAACATTTAGACATCATTAGGTTTTGTTAACTTAGGAGTTGTATAGGTTTGGTTGAGATTAAGTGATTCGATTATGAGTGATAAGGTGCATTTCTATTATTTATATTTGTACATTTCATTATTTACTTAGTTTTTGTACATATTTTGCCTATATTTAAAAAAAAATACAAAGAGATTTTTCGTTTTTGTTAGTTGATTTTGGTGAAATCCCCTACAAACATGTGACTTAAATCTATGAAATTGTATATCACGGTGTCTTATTTCTTATGAGATAGATTGATAATTTAAATTGTTGAATATGTTTAGTCATGTCAAACATTTCAACAATATCATGTAAAAATTTACTTGAAGTTTACTTTTGATGAATTACATGTTTGTTGACACTTTACACAACATAATTGCATAATTTATTGATTGAATTATTATTTTTCAAGCATTTACAAACTTATTTGAAAACAATATTGCATGAGTTTTAAGAAAGTGTTCCAAAGGTCTACATGTGAGATTTGTGAGTTTTTATATTCATTGGAGTTTAAAATGGACCATTTTACAAAGTGTTGATAAGGTCTACCATTAGTGTGATAACGCCTATTTGGGTAGGTTTCAACTAAGTGTGTGAAAACCCAATCAAAGATAAAATCCAATGTTTTGGGAAGAGTCACAATCCAAGACCTTAATGGTCATTAAAAACAAGACAGGGCTTAATAATTTCAAAAATAAAATTTCTTTTTAGTTCGTTATTTCAAAATTCAATATCAGCACTTGCCAATAGATATTTTTGGATGGAGTTACACTTTTAAGCCTAGACTCGTGATCGTATTGCATTTTTGAGTAAAGTTTCTCTTAAATATTCCAAGTAATACAATTTGATGTTTGATGTTGTGTTATTCCATCTTTATTCATGTTCAAGCCTATGATTCTCAACTTACTCTAGTTATGTTTCAAGTATGCATTAAAAATATCTTAAATTGCTTAATATTTGTAAAGAATTAAGATTTGATTTATCTAAAGTGGTTTAATATTCAAACATGTTTGATTTTATGTCATTCGCATAATATGTTTCCTCTTTGATATTTTTCATGTATATATGCTTATTTTTTTTTGTTCTAATAATCTTTCTTTGATTGTTAGGTTGTAGGCATGCTAGTTGGACGCATGGGGATTTCCTATTGGTTACTTGATGAGTGTTGGGTACTTTGTTGAAGTTTAATGTATTTTGAGTGTATTTTAGGAGTTTGGTGATGTGTTTTTTGTTTTAGGGGAGTTAATAATTTTAAAGGAATGATAAGGTTGGATGTGACCCTCATTTTTAGTGGTTCATTGTGTTATGCATCAAAATGGAGTTTTGGAAGTTTTTATAGTTTTCCCATTCACACGAACCTGATATATGACTGTGCGCACGGCTGCTACATGATTTTCTGAGTTTTTATTACTGGTGTATTTCGTTTGCATGGTCAAATGTCCCCGTGCACATGACCATCCATTCGCACGGCCCAAATGTTAGGCGTGCGCACGGACTCTATTTTCCATCCTGTAACTCTTTAATTGCCTTTGTTTCTGCTCTTATTCCTTTTCTTATCTTTTAATATTATTCCCGTGATTGATGGTTTTATCCTAATTTTACATGTTCCTCATGCACTTTCATTTTTTTTCTTCTTCTCTTTGTTATTCTATGACAAAAATAGGGAGATTATAAATGCATCCTTGTTATACTTCTTGTTGTTAAATTCTACATGCTTCATGCTTGTTTGATTTATTATTTATTGATTCATATGTCATGAAATTAGATGTTTCTTTATTTCATGAGTTGGATATCTATATCTTATCAATATCATTGATATTTTATCGAAGGATTCCCATATAGGGGGTTGCTCTTTGTGCATGATTTCATATGTGATGTTGTTTGTTGTCTCGTGTGTTTTAGGCATAACTTTGGTGAATTGATTTCTCAAGCCCAAGTTCATACTCGACAGTTCTTTAGTGTAGATGTTACATGTATTGTTTTACATTACTCCCTACTACATTTACTATATGGCTATTGGAGTGTATGTCTTGTAGGAGTAAGAAGATTTTTTGGGTTTTTGGAGTTTTTCCACAGAATAGTAAAGGGTGAGATTGAAAATGTAGATTTTGTAAAGTTTTTGTAATGGTTACTTCACGTGTCAAAATGTTTGTGTCGATCAAGTCATATTGACTTATTCCGAATGAGTGAGGTGCGATTTTTTAGTCTAGAACTGAACCTTGGAAGACTTTGTATATCTTTGAAGCCATTCACATAAGTCATGCTTTCCAACAAATTCATATCGACCTCAAAGTTGAAGACATACCATGTTAGAGGTTATATGTGAGATATCATTGTCTACACACACGTACACTAAAATCATTTTTTTTCTTAGAATGTGTGAGGATTTTTTCTTTGAGGACTAAATGTTTTTTAAATGGTTTGGAGGAAAACTATGAAACATACTCTATTTTTTAAAATGTTTTTGGAGGAGATTTTTTCCCTCACTATCCACATAGCTACATTGTGCGTCCATGCCCATGGTGGCGTCCACATGGTATCACTTAGTGATCGTGCTCATGGCATGTGTGAGATGACCCTACTTGTTGATTATATGTGAATGGTTAAATCTAACAGCGCACGACGTGATCTATTTTTTGAAAAATCAATAAATTTTGCTCATTTCTCTCCCATTTGGCATGATCTACTTTTTACACATGTGTAATACCTTTCTGAACATATTTTGAAAGTTGTGATCTTTTAGTTTTCCATCCATTATAGGTTTTCACTTATGACTCATATTTTTCCTAAATTAATAGATCTAATCATGGATCTATCTCAATTATGAGTTTATTTTTCAGAGATCATCCCTAGACATGTTATGTTCACTTACCTATTTTAAATCAACATGATCAAGTACTCCTAGATTTAAAAAGGGAGGAAATTCAATCTATTGGAGTGGATGGATTGTGGCACAACTTCAAGGAAGGCCAGACTTCTTCACCCAATTCATGGAGTTTACATTGGGTTTCCAATTGCTATAGGGGAGAGTTGAAGGTTCATGGATATCTACGCAATTGTGTTTATGTGAGAGGTATTTTCCTGATCTTTGTAAAATTTGTTTTTTAAGTAGAAATTAATATTGAGTGCATCTGAGGTTTTTTACCCCTAGGGGGTTCCTCATAAAATTTGTCTTGTGGTTTGTTTATGTTTTATTATCTTCCTATCTAATAGACTTTATCACACACTTTACATTAGGTTGTTTGAATCACTCATGTTAGTTTAAAATTTGACTTAGGTATGTTTGTATGTGCATAATTACCTAGATCTATTTGGTTAACTTTTGTGTGAGTTTGTGTTCAACAAGACTTTTAGATCATTTTTGTTCTAAGGGATTTTAAAATTTGGAAGAAATTTTTGGAAACTTACAATTTGGGCACATATAAATAACAAATCTATCCCCCCCCCCCAAGGTTTGGTTTTGATGGTTCACATTTTCTTCTCATGTATGAAGGGGTAATACATTGATGGTGAACCCATTGTCAATCAGTACACGTGATACAATTTGTTCATAGGCCTTGGTGGTGGTGTGTAATGTGAATCGGTGGTTGCGGCGTTATATAGGGAGTTCCCTATCAAAAAGGCGATGTATTGCGAACTGGTAATGGACCCAATAGTGGCAGACATCTCATCTGGAGTCAGGTCTTGAGGAACAAAATGTTGAGACTACCGCTGGATGAGGGTGGCTCGGTGTTGTCGGGACGTACCTAGTAACTCCTACATGGTGATATTAATTGACATCCGACGGAGTTGGTACTAGATTATATTGTTATCTTAAAGTGGGGGATGGCATTTCCTTCGATGGAACCTTTTATTTTTTTTGCAAAATTCAGAGAGTGCAGTGTCGTCCATACCGAGTGAGGAAATCGAACTCCTTGTCTAACGAAACTATGTGTTCTAACCCTTATTCATATTTTTCCAGGAGGAACTGGAGGTCAGTTAAGCATAGGGGACCGAAGATATATGGTGTAGGATCTAAGACGATCACTTTAGACTAATAGAGGTAAGGGTTCTTTTTGGGTTAGTGGTGAATTTTTTTTAGTTTTGGGGAGAATACAAAATATGTTTTCATCTATCCAATGTATGGCCATGTCAGATCATGGGGTATGGGTAAGATTTCTCCTTCCGTAGCGAGGACTCATTTGTCTTTCTTATTTATCATATCAAATAGGGAATTTATTTGCATGTAGGATCCTAACTAAATGTCGTAATTTGAAGCAGTATCTTGGAGGTCTTCGTCGAAGGAAGAGGTCTCAAAACTTCTCGAGTTTATGTCCCTCATGATACTTGCGGCCTCACAGTAGATGTCTCCATAATATTATAAGTATTTGGCATGTTTGGGTCCCTATTGTGAGAGTCCCTTAACAAATTGAGCAATGGTTAATTCAAACACTACACGTTGAAGGACGTAAAATTTCCCTTATTTATGGTCGTGGAGGGACGGATTAACCTTTTTTCTAGAAGTTTTAGGAATATCTTCGAGTAGGGGTAACCCCGATGGTTCATTTCGTCTTGGATTTCTATTATGACAATGATGTGGGAGGTATCTAGATAAATATTTCCATTGTTGTGTCCCACATTGTCATAATGATGGGTCCATGGTGATATTTCGAGCACAAAAAGGTCAAATGTTAATCGCAAGATGAGTAAGCCAATTCGTAATGGGGACCAATATGGTTTTGCATAGAGTTCCTATCGAGTTGTGGGATGATTTATGGTGGACTGGGATCTACTTTGATACATGTACATATGAAGTCCTATATTTTCATCAAAAAAATCATTTGATCTGGTGGTCCGAATACCTTTGTATATGTTAACGCTGGGGTGTCTAAGTTCTCTTTCTCTGCTAAAGAACTAGATGGATGTCCCTTCATGCGAGAGACTTGGTTATAAATTGTCAACATTGTAGCCTCATATTTTCATGAGCGTTTTCATTTATTAAGGCGATCAATCTCTTTTTTGGTTGACTTATATCCAATCCTAAACTTATTATATCAGATGTTGGGATCCTTGAAGGATGAAGGTCCTTTTCCATGAAGACCTAATCCTTTACATGGGTAATGTTCCCATTGTTTCATCATTTTACAGATTTAGGGGTCAAGGACAAACTCGTCTATGGACCGTGGTGACATATTCCCCTTGATGATAGGAAGGAGGTCATATCGGGGAAAAATCTTAGGATTCACTTTTAAAATGCAGAAAAATTTCAGCCCTAACGATCTTTGATTAATCGTGCATTGTAAAGAAATCAAGAACTAAGTTTAAAGACTAAACCTAGCATTTGAGAATACCATACCATAGCAAATCATGTTGTGATTCGTATTAGGAGACAAAAGTTGAATATATTGATATTCTTACTGTCCTTTTTTATATCTCCAAAATCTTGCTAAACCTTCTATAAATCTCGGATCTTCTAGTGTATGATCCTCCCTGATGCTAGGTAGGTGTGTGGGAACCTTTTGAGATGAAAACCCTTCCTCATGTGTGAGATATTGCGGTCTTTCTCTAGGCCTCTTCACAAAACCTGGAATAGTATTTCTCTCACCCCTCCCAAACTTTAATGATGAATCATTAGCAATAAGACCCTTACCACACCTTTAGTCATAAGTATAAAAGGTGGTCTTGGGCCAATCTGGGTTTCTTGAGAGTCTGGAGCTAACTACTTGGGTATGTGGACTACACTAGGGATCCAAGACAAATAAATTATCTCCAAATAAATACTTGGAAATCTCAATTATAATTTGCTTAATTTATTTTCTTTATTTAATCATAATTAATTTCACTAAATAATTATGACTACATTTCAATTTAATTATATCTTAAATCACTCGGATATAGTGAGGTATTATTTGCAAAGTTAATTATGGTACATAATATGATTTCCCATGTTAAGTGTATGCTACCTGCTTGGTCAAATCAAGTTACTGCTAATCGATTTTAACCAACATCTAATCAATTCCATAATTTTAAGACTTAACTTATTTGTTACTTCACCATGATTAGGAAATAATCCACCCTTTCGATAAAATTACTTCGCACCCATAGCAAGCATAGTGATATTAGCACAAGAATTTCAATCCTCATAATTCTCGGGATTAAAAATATATGCACCTTTTAAAAATGGTGTGAGATTGCCTGAGTATAACTAAGATCACCCTTAGACTCAAATCTCAATGGTGTCCTTATCCAATGCATTCCCGGAATGTACAGATCACAATACTTTGTCGATCTATCTAAAAAATTATTGATTGCATTGCAACCATTCCAATGTGATGTCAACTCCCTATCTAATAGTGCTAAAACTAGAATCTTGATCTCTTAGTGATAAACCAAAAGTTAAATCATCGAAATTCCTACTGAGCTCTGTTGATCGATTCATCTACAATATATTAAACTAAATATAAGGCATTCTCATAATCATGATTCTTATTTCAAAATGAATTGAGAAATCTTTACATAAAAGTAAACGTATAATAAAACACCAACAATCTTATATTTAGTCTTAAATCCATGTATCCAACTCCCAACCCATCTACACGAAAGTTTGTTGCCTATTAGTAGAGGATTAATCGAGTATTATCTCATACATCCTTAGTCATAAACATGTCACCTTCTTGTTTGATTTCTCATACTAGGTGAAAACTGCGCCTAATGTTCCTATCCCTTTTATGGGTTACGGGTTCTCTCGAACTTGCAATTATACGACTATGAACACTAAAAGTGTAATAGCCAATTGCACTTGAAGTAACCTCGCCCAAGTTACTTAGGAAGTAACCGATCCATATAGGCACTTTAGTTGCTTCTTAAGTAACGACAAATTTGACCCCCCTGGTGGAGTCATAATTCAAGATTACTTCACACTCCTCCAAGTTATTTCTCAACCTCCTTAACTAAACACATATTCCAAGGTAGAAAAACTTGTAATCCTTATCTAACTGAGAATCTTAAACTCTATGAATAAAAGGTACAAGACTATTAGACTGGAATCTATTGACCATGACCAAGGCATAAAATATTTTGGTATTTGCATACAATATATAGCATTCATAAGGATTCCCATCACTAAAGCATGAGGTATATTCCTCGTTCCATCCATACAATCAAGTGTCCTATGACATTGATTTTCTGACATAATGATTCCATACATGAAAATAATTCCTTTCATGGAATCCCGATGTTAATCCTATGTATATGACATTGATATAATCAACTTGGGATAAGGATAACATTCTTTATAACTAATCTAATGAATTCTTGATCATAAATAAGTTCATGGCTTGTCCTAAGTGACTTATATGGAATACCCGAACAACCACACGGCTGTGTAAGATAATACCACCACCTCGTTCCCAATTAGGAAAGTATTATCCATAAAATGTACTTAGAAATACCATCATCATTTTGTCATGCTTATTATACAAACAAGTTCTTTTCGGGCTTAGATCAAAATAAAAACTTGATTACTTGATCAAACCAAATGATCGAAGACCTTGATGTTAGATTAAATCCATAAATGGATTTGACAAGCTTACATCACTTTGCTTTCCTGACTTTTGAATATGTACTTGTTAAGATGATTATTCAAGAATGCAGTCTTGACGTTATTAGAATTCCTACATACTTTAGCATGGCTACCATGAGAATTTTTTCTCAAATTCAATCCCTTTATTTATGAGTAAACCCTTATAAGCCTTGCCTTAAAGTTTTTCACCTTCCCACCAATCTATCTTTTAACTTCTTATAGTTCCACTTGTGCCCGATGGGTTTTTCCCCATCAACAAGTCTACAAGTCCTAAAAATTGATTTGAATATATTGAATCCTATTAGGTATCCATAGTTAGAAGTCAAAGAAAAAATACTTATCTTGGAATTCCTAGTTATAGTTCTCAGGACCCGGTTCGTGTTTTTTTAGGATCCCACCGAAATGATCACCCAAAATACTAACCATTATGGATGACTCCTGATGCTCCCTCTATGATGTGGCATCACTTGCTATCCAGTATAAGTGACATGTGTAACCTGGTCATCGGTAATGATCCCGCTATGAGAAGGTAGCTTATTATTGATATCATGTTGTATTTCATCTTGTATAAGAGGTCTAGCAACATTAGAAATACGATGTTCCATTTAATCTTATAAGTCAAACTTACACTTTGGCCCGTGGTTTATTACATAATCCTCTTATAAGAACTGGTCGTTGATGGAATCAACTTCCTACTTGTACTTAGAAGTATTATATATACTACTTATGTTACGTTTGGGATTACCAACAAAAACACAAAACTATCTCCTAAATTTTAATAATTGCCCCGATTTAATTCAATTTAGAGAAGAATAAGTAAAATGTGTTTTCCAAAAGAAAAAAATGTGATATAGGCTAGTCTCAAAATTAAATCCATGTAGTCCATAAAATGGATGTTCCTAATTAATTCGATTAGCATGCCAAATTATGAAACTTGATAATAAAGAGACATACATGAGAATATAAAATAAATAAAAGTAGTAGAAAATAGAAGGACAAAATTGCCCATTTTCATCATGGCTAAGAATCCTTCTTGAAGTAGAACTATTCAATCCCAAGAGTCATTAATGTAGAAGACTTCCCTTTGACTTAGAGTCCAACTTTAAGTAGATTTCATCACAAACAAGATTTCTTGAAGATCTATCTTTCTATAAACTATTCCAACCTGGTTTAGAATGGAGATGAGGAAGAACCATGACGAGAAGCCACTGAAAAATACTATAAAAACAACCATCTTTGGCTGTCTATGCTCGATCACATGCATCTGGCCTAGAAATTGAATTGATCCAATTTTTAGATTGATCCGGACTGGATTTCAGATTGGTCTGAAATAACTGTGTTGGCAGCTTCTTCTCCACTTTGTAAATACATGCAAAGCGGCCACAGCTCTTCCAAATCTTCATGAAACTTCATAAAAGTTTGCCCAACACTCAAACCCATATAAATACATGATTCTAATAGTAAAGAAATATTAAATCCACTCACAATCACCTCTAAATGCATTGATAATTAAATAATTACAAAAATATAATTATTATAATTATATCAAATCTAGGAGCGAAAAATAACTATGGATAAACCATCGTACGATCTAATCACACAAAGTGAAGATATGTGAACATGATGGAAAGGATACATAAACAAGGAATATCTGCAAAACCATGTAAGTACAATTACATATACAAGATTGTACAACCAAACAACATGCCAAAACTAAGACTTCATGGTGGTTAATATGGACCTTTCCAATACAAGATCAATATTAACGAGGCTATGATACCAATTGTTGGGAAAAATAACTTGGTATTGACTTTTAAAATGAGGGAAAACTTCATCCCTAAAGAACTTTGATTAATCATGCATTGAAAATAAATCAAGAACTATATTTAAAGATTAAACCAAGGGTTCGAGAATACGATACCATAACGAATCATGTTGTGATTCGTATGAGAAAACAAAATTTGAAGACGATGAAATACTTACTTCCCTTTTTTTGATATCTAAATTCTTTTTTAACCTTCTATGAAGATCGGATATTTTAGTGTATGATACTTCCCAAAGCTAGGTAGGTGTGTGGGCACCTTTTGAGATGAAAACCCTTCCTTATAAGTGAGCCTCTTCACAAAAACATGAATAGTATTTTATCTCACCCCTCTTAAACCCTAATGATGAATCATTACTGATAAAACCCCTTAACACACCTTTATATACAAGTATAAAAGGTGATCTTGGGCCAAATTAGATTTCTTATGAGTTTGGGCCTATATACTTAGGTATTTGGACTACACTAGTGACCCAAGACAAATAATTAAATTAGCTCCAAATATATACTTGTAAATCCCAATTACAATTACCATCATTTATTTCCTTTTTTATTTAATCATAATTAATTCAACTAAAAAATTATGACTGCATTCCAATTAAATTATTTCAGAAATCACTCGGGTATAATGAAATCTTATTTGAAAAGTTTATTATAGTACACAATATAATTTCGCATGTTAAGTGTTCAACACCCTCTTGGTCAATCAATTTAATGTTAATCGATTTTAACCAACATCTAATTAATTCCTTGATTCTCAGGCTTAACTTATTTGCTACTCCACTAGGATTATAAAATCATCCATTGACCGGGTTTCACTTGGAGGAAACAAAACATATAACTCTATCAAAGGGTATCATAATCCATGACATCCCCTGTATGAGAATTCCTCTGAATTATGATCTCAAATCTACTCACACAATTGTCAAACAATGTGTGGGGATTATTTGATCTAATAAAATTAGATTGCACCCATAGCAATCAAAGTGACATTTGCACAATAGTTCTAATACTCTAATTATTGGGATTAGGAATCTATGAAATCTTTATAAATGGTGTGAGATTACGTGTGTCTAATCAAGATAACCCTTGGACCTATATCTCATGGGTGTCCTTTTTTAATACATTCCTTTGATGTACCATTTGCAATCCTCTATCTAACTATCAAATAAGTTCTCAACCATTAAATAGGTTCATGTAGTTTGAGATAACCTATTACGATCCCATCGCAACCGTTATGATAAGATGTCAACTCCCTATCTAGGTTGTGAACATGTCAATTTTACTAGATCAGGAATCCTAATCTCCTAGTGATTAACCTGAAGCCGACTCACCAAAATTCCTATTGAGAACTATTGCCCGACATGTCTACAATATATTCAAACCAAATATAAGGCATTCTCGTAACACGGATTATTATTTCAAAATGAAATTACAAACCTTTACATAAAAGTAAACGGCATACATGACTTTAAGCATAAAACCCCAACATGTCAAATAATTTTGTGATTCCTATTTATGGGAGATGAGCATAGCTTATAAGTTTAGACTCATGGATTGAGGATTGTGAGGTTGAATTTGGGTCATTGGAGGTAGTATTTACCTTAGTGGGGGTGTTGTGTGGGTTTCGAAATGATGAGTCGAGAAAAGGTCAATGATTCCCCTATCGTCCATTTATATCATGTGAATGACACTAAGGGCGAGGACTCATTACTTGGCACCTTGAGGAGGGACCGGATGACATTCCTTATTTTTTTGTCATATTAAGTGTAGTATTTGGGTGGCCATGACCCGTTGGTGATCCTAGGGTGAAGGTGATTTCAATGTCATAATAATTGTGGTATACGTTTCACTTACCTTAATGAGTGATATCCTTTCATTGAGAATATAATTTTCATTAAGCATTCTTATCGAATGACATGGGTGTTCCCTTACTTCCTTTTACATTTACTCGATATGCCCGCATGTCCAGAGTGTGTTACACCCCATTCGGAAAGTTTTCATTTTCTGAGTGTAATCACCAAAAAGGTTTGATATCATGTATGATTTAATATGTTTCTGGGTTATAAAAATATTTCCAAATCAAAACATTAAATTGCTCTTGCTCATTTTATGCATTTTTTAATTGTAATGAGTTTATTCTTCAAATTTTATAATTACAAACTATTTTGAAATTTGAATTGTTGTTGAGTTTGGGAAATGATGGTACGGTGGAAATTGTTTAGAAAATTTGATGTTTGTGGGTTTAATCCAAGAAAATCCTCACGAGACAACACTCATCCACTAGGGTAACTTAGGGACTTAAAGTCTTATTGCATTCTTTAAATGCAATAGTGTACCCATGAAAGTGGTATTATATCCTTTGTACATGCTACTTTGTTTTCCCACTTTGTTGGGATGGTTCTCTTTTTGTTTCATCACTAGGGACTAGCAATGTGTAAGTCTGGGGGTGTGATTCTTCTTGAATATTGATAAAATCCCCACTTTATTTTCGTATTATAGCCTTCTTGCTAATGTTTCCTTCTATATTTGTGCTCTTATACTTTATAACCTCTCTATTTCTCTCTCTCTCTATCTTTCTACACACACACACACACACACGTATATATATATATATTGTGCAAGGTTCGTTTGAGCTTTTATAGGTGTGGGAATGTTTTAGCGGAGCAATTGGATGCCTTTAGGGAAAGTTTCATCGCAGGATGTAACTTCAGGGGCATTTTTGTAAATTCAGACTTCATGTCCCGATTGGTGGAATTCTATGTAAGCATATAGCATCGACTTAGCTTTGCATGGACGCAAACGGGATATCATTATGGTTCTGAATGAACAGGATATTATCATTTTTATCGAAGCTCCTTAGTCTTTGAAGCATTTTGAAAGTAATGATAAATAAAAGGTCTCGATTGATAAGACCTGGCCAAATCGATCGACCCTTGTGTGTTTTTTGAAGAGTTCCTTTCCATTGAGGATGATTTTTCATGGCTCGATTGATCAACCTGCATCGATCGATCGGCCCTACGAGAAAGTATATAGTCTTTCTTCTTTCTATTTCTTTTCCCTGGAAATAATTCCACTCACCATAAATAGTAAGTGGATTTTTCTTAAGTAAAACTATCTTCTAGTTTGGGACCTTCTCTCTCTCCCCTAGGACATGTTCCTTATTGTAAGTAAGTTACTATTCATCATGTTCCTTAACTCAAGTTTTTCTTAATTAGTTCAATGCTTTGTTAATTAGTTTTATTGATTTCATTATTGATTATTCCATTTTAGAGTTGTAGTTAACATTTATAATGCTTTCTAACTAATTAATTTTGGTTGAGATTATTGAACTCTTAATGGGTATTTAGTTGATTTTTTATGGTATGATGGTTTAGGCTTATTTTTGTTGGTTATTTGTTCTTGGTTTTTCATTTAGTAACCTTAATGGATTATATCATGTATGCTCTATATTTGCGACTTTTCGTGTATAATTATGGGAATATTTATTGACGCCAAACTCAAATTAAGGTTTTATGAGAACTTAGGGTGTGAGAAATCTAAGTTATATTAATTTTACAAATGGGTATTAAAATTGAAAATGGTTTTCTTTCCATGCAACCATTTATGCTAAGTAGTTCGTGGTGAGGGATATTACTCTCAACCTATAGCTTCCATCTTGTTAATTACTTTAGTTTAAATATTTTTCTAGATTAATTGTATTATAAAATGTTTTAAAGCAAAGATAATCTTTAAAACTTTTATTTATGAAGTAATAAATCAAATGGAAGTCTAAACACATTCTTTGGGGATTCGATACCCAAAATTATTGATATACTTATAAAACAAGCGTAGTTAAAGTTTAGGTTTTTGTATTGAAAGGGTAAACCAAACAACGATAGTGTCCTTATATGACCACTGGGTTTTCCCTTAATTCAAATGCACCTATTTCTGGGGAATGGTGTATCTTATAATTTCATTGATTTAGTATTTTATATATATTTTGTGTCATTCTTTTTATTTTAAATTATTTTGTATACTTGAGCATTTGAGCACCAAGAAATATTGATTTAATATGTAGCAGGCCACCTGGTGTAATTTCCATCGCCAAATCATTTCCGATAAGCATGTCTTACTCCGATATTCTTGGTGATTGTAATGATATAATGGGTTCACAATTTTATCGTACAAATAATTTCAAAGTCACCCAACACCTATGAGTTTTGGTGAATACTTATACAATGAGAAGAATTGAAATGCAAAATGACTTTAGGTGATTATTTACAAAATCATGCAAAGGATGTGGGGACTTTCAAAAATTATTCTTATGAGAAAATGGCACCAAATTTTTTCAAGAAAAATATCGAAAACTATTGGGATAATAGTTTTTGAACTATTATAACAATAACCTTCAATATTGTTATACTAATAATTATGAAAGTAATTACGATAATAGATCTCAAATTATTCTTTTTAGTGACTTTGCCCTACCATCGAAGTCATTTAATGCATACTTGCCAAGTCAAAAAATGAAAATTTTGATAGTTGTTATCGTGAGGAAAATTGTTGTTAGGAAAAAGATTTGGATGCATTATTTGAATTCAATGATAATTTTTCTTTCGAGACTTTGGTAGATGAAGAATGTTTTGAAACAAATGAGGAATGTGAGGTTTTTTATCAAAGGATGCGAACTTTGGAACAAGCCATTATTTTCTTGGCCCAACATATAATGGAGAAAGAAAGTGGTGGGAAACGAATGTGGTATCCATTTTTAATTAAATAACTTATTCTTTGAAAAACAAACATGAGGTTGAGACTTGTTCTTCACCTCAAATAATTTTAGAAAATCATTTCATTGAGAATGATCCTATCTCCTTCGAAATACAATCTTTGAGTGATGATGAGTCAATTCTTCATATTGAATTTGTTTCCTTCCCATTTTCATTCACCATTATCGAACCATTACAAGTACCGTAAGAATCAGATGAAAGTCTTGAGGGCGTTGACCTAATTCTTATCAATGAATTCTTTTTTAAAATGTTTTTCGTGATGGTATTTTTCCTTATATGTGCCCCATCTCCCATTCCATTGGTAAAACTATTGGAAGAATATTTGGACTTTCTTTGGTCCCATTTGTTCTTGTCCCCCATTGAATCCAAACCCCCCATCGTCCACTGAAAAGCTCTTATTGGCAATGGTTCCTTCCCCCACCCAAAACATGCCCCTCGTTGTATAACGAAACTCCTATTTTTTAGAAGGCATGAAATCATATGAGGGTTGTCCACTAATCCCTCAAAATCCACATGTTTTATAGGTGGACCCTCAAAAATTTCAACTTCTAGTGTATATCTATATTAGAAGTTAAAATTGTTAATTTTATGTAGTAGTTTAATTTTCTTTTTATTTATTATCTAGTGTAGTTAATTAAAGTTTTTGTTCTTCTTTTTTCTTATTCTTGGTTCTAACATGTTTTATAGAATCAATGGAATTGTTCTATTCCAAGATCACCCAATGTTGGGTAACATATCTCATTACCTCTTTAAAGTGTGTTCTTCATACATTAAGGACAATGCATCATTTAAGTTAGGTGGTGTGGGATATACTTCCCATTACTTTTTAAGTTTCATTGATTGGATTTATGTTCTTCCCAAGCGTGCTTTTGTTGAAAAAAACATTGATTGGAAATTTCAAACAAATATTTTCTTTCTTTTTTCCCCGAATTGGGTGCCACATATGTTCGTCACTGGCCATGCCTTTTTTATGTTATTTTTGGATTGTCTAACTTCCGAGTCATTGGCAATCGTGCGTAATTGCACTCTTAGTTTTTATATTATATACATCCTACTTATATATTATGCCCCTTTTGTTGCATCCATATTCATAACTTTTATAGTGTAACATTGCAGAGAAGCAGGAGTTGAAAAAAATCTCATATCGATCAATTGGCCCCCTCATCGATTGATTGACCCCCTCATATATAGTCATTCTGTTTTTCTAATGGGCATTTTTTTCTTGCCCTCGATCAATTGACCCCCGGTTAAAATTATTACTGCCATCCCATAACTTACAGGTATTTCCAAGGTCGATCGATCGACCCCCCCCCCCCCAATTCTCAGCCCACTTATAAGTCGGACTAATTCCCTCACTCTAGAATTACCTCTCATTCTTCCCTTAACCAAAAATCCCCATTCAATCTCTAGTTTAAAATTTCTCATTTCCTACCCAAAATTTCCCCATTTCATCCATATTTTAACATTGAAGGTATGATTTATCCCTTTTCAGGGATGGGTAGTTTCACCATTTTAGAGATTGTTAAGTTTGTTACATTATACTTGTTCTAAATGAAATCTTCTCATGAATACTTGACAATTTGTTTAATTTGTCACCATCTACACACAATTGTTTTAGTTTATAATGTTATTGTGTATTGTGGGGTGATGAAACACACCATTTGGGATGATTGTGATACATTTAGTCAGTTTTAAGGTAAATGATGATGTTGTTGCCCTAATTTCCAATTTGAGTGTACAAATTTTACATTTATCTCATCAATTCGAACAATTGTATATGATTATTGCGTTTTTGATGAATTGGATTGTTTGGGTTGGTTTTACACATTTTTTAGGGGTTATTGAACTTCATATTTGTAAAAATTATTCCAACTTGAATTCACATTTTAAATGTTATATTCTTGTATAATTTTTATTCAAGAACACATACGATGATACATTCTTGAGTTTGTTCATGAATGAGGATCGCTTGTCGGTTCAAATCACCCCCACCCCCATTTTAACATTGTGCACACCAAGTGTTTGTTAAAATGACTGAACTGATTTTTAGTCTTCATTTTATGATATATTTGTATATTTATCACTCATTATCACAATTTGATATACTTTCACACTCTTTGGCACACTTTGATGCGTCGGTCGACCGACATGCGCAATTTATAATTCTTTACCTCATGTTTCCTTAATTTATGTTTACATTTTAAATTTCCTAATTATTGTTTTGTATGTTAACTTGGATGAATTTAACAAATATGAGTTGACTAGGTCTGTGCCACCAAAGGGTGTGGAAGTCTTTAGATATACACAGGAATGGGATTAGTACCATGCGAATTTTCAAAGTCGAAGGCCATTAGATTTTTTTCACCCATGGGTGTTGGATGATATCCCAGAACTTTCCTAAAAAATCAAATGGGAGGAGTTCCTCAATTCGAATGAGAGGATTAATGAAGACTTGGTGAGGATGGTTTTTACCTCGTTTTCGATGGTTAAGGGAAAGAAAATATCATGAGGAATACGTGAGGGGAGTGAAAAATCCATTCACTCGAAAGGATATAGATTGGTTTATGTATAATGTGGACAACCCAAAAACATTTGTTAATATGTATGATACGAACACCTTTGTATGGGCCTTTTTGATCGAATATTGGGTACCGAGCCACATGTGGGAGAACTAAGTCTTTAAGTCGGTGTACATGTCAGATTTACCGCGGATTCTTCATTACATATGCACTCATTCATGGTAAAATTGAACCGATCAGAAGTTCATCATAAGCATGTAGTCTTCCTCTATGCGTTGTTGAATGATAAGGGAAATACTAATTTGCCTGATATTTCTCTGGAATTATCCATGCCACTTAGATAGAGAGGATGAAGATCTTATCTCTCCTATTTCCTGCACTAATCACTAGCATATGGTTAGCATTTTGCTATCCCGAGCTTAATTCTAACTGCAAACGGGATCTGATCACACGAATGATCGAGATGAATATCAAGTAATGTTTTGGTCACTTTACGGGAGAGCCGACACATAAACGATAGAGGTTGGGGGATCATTCTGACGAGGAGGCTGAGATTCATAGGGTCGAGTAGGTGGATGTGCATTAGGATGCACCCATGTCCCTTGAAGCCCATTTTGTGGCATTCAAGGATCGTTACGACAGAGACACAGATGATTACCATCATGATTTTAGAATGGTGCAGTCGATGATGCGGGACTTATATACTTTTTTATAGAGGTCGGGATGCGATGATTCCACCGTATTTCTATGAGCCTTATGCGTTGTAGGACCTAAATGCACCGAGACCCTCTGGTGGTTCCAGTTCTTCGATTTTTTTTTTATTCTCTTGTGATGTTGGGATATATGTTTTGTTTTTATTCATCTATATAGGATGGTTTTAAATACTGCTTAACTTTTTTAAGTTTATTTTTATGTGATTGCGGAAATCGAAGTGGTGCAGTAGTAGGATGTTTTATTGGATTTTAATGTACGTGAATTATCATGTTTATAAAATCAAATGTCCCTCATCAATTTATCTAGTAATTAAAATTTTAGCGTTTTATGTTATTGTGACTTTTTTCATGGTCACTTAAACTTAATCCTTGTTTTGTATAATCTTCGTTTATCTTATTTTGATTGTGTAGGCTCACCGTTTCATATCTTTGAGATCACTCCAATTGGGATGACTTTTTCATATCCCTCTTTTTCAAAACGTCTTTAATTGCATTGAGGACAATTTATGATTCAAGTTGGTGGGTGTGATTTCTCACCTCGATTTTTATTAATTGTGAGTCATGTGTATCTGTGTGTGTGTGTGTGTGTGTGTGTGTGTGTGTGTTTTAAAAAAAATAAAACATATATATTTTTTTTTCATTTTGATATCTTTCTTGGTCCACTTACCCTAATTTTTTATAATCAATAAATTATTGAGCTATCTAATTGCCATTAAAATGATGCATGTTATAGATTATAGAAGTTATTGGACTTTAGTCCCTTAATCATCGATTATGAATTACCTCACAAATTGAATCTTTGAACCCATGAGAAAATTTCACTTCTTATTATTTAGTGATTCGGTTCCAGGCTTTTGTAACTTAGTGATCTTTTGATGCATTGTATACACTAAAAGTGAGAGAGAATTGCATTTTCCTTCAAATTGTGATTGTTTATACAATTAATTTATCTCCTTGAAAACGTTAAAGTTTTCCACAATCTCATTATTATTTATTTGATCATTCATTAATTGAGTTCATTATGAAACATATTGCTTGAGCATGATTTTCAACATTGTTTTTACTCTAGAATTGTGTAAGATTTAAGAAAGGATCACAGACCCTCATTTTTATTTAACATATATTAACCTTGACCTCACCCTACATATCTCACCAGTCACTCCTGTTGAGCCTAAATATTGCCTTTCTTTTCATCGCCCTAATCCCATAACCAACTCCACATTGGAGTTTTAACCCTTTATACATTTGTCTTACCCTTGGTTTGGGAACTAACATGGGATACTATAATGTTCTTGTTGTGTGGTCATTTTTTAACATTGAGGTGACTTTAAAAGAAAAGAAAAGAAAAATGAAGGAAAAAGAAAAGAAAAGAAAAGAAAAGAAAAATGAAGGAAAAGAAAAGAAAAGTAAGGTATTCTAAAATGGTAACGATACCAAGTGTTTATTTATAGAAATAAGAAGTCATACTCTACTTGTATAGTTAATCTTTTGGAATATGTTTTCCAATTTTTGTTATTAATCTCATGTTCCATTACCCCGAGTGTTTTCACCAAACCCTTTGAATACGTAAATAACCCATTCATTTCCTAACCCTAGCCTAGCCTATGTTACAAGACTAAAAAGTCCCATATGATCCTAAGGCGACTGTGATACAAAATTCATAATAATTATGATAATCTATTAAAGTATGTTTCACCTCCCTTAATTAGCGATATCCTTTTGTTGACATTATATTTTTTTATATATAGTGTTCTTCTTTGATGACATAGGCGTGTACTTACTTCCTTTTACATTTACTCATTATGCTTGCATGTCCCGTGTGTGTTACTCCCCATTCAAAGTGTTTTCATTTGTTGAGTGTAATCACTGGAGAGGTTTGATATCATGCACTCTTAATTATTTATCCGGGTTATAAGAAAAATTCCAAATCAAAACATTAACTTGTTCTTGTTAATCCTACGCATTTTAAAGTCTCAATTATGAAATGTTTATTCTAATATTGTTAATAATTACATACTATTGGTTAAAGGATAATTTTCTTCGCTAATAATTTTTTGAAATTCGAATTGTTATTAAGTTTGGCATTGGATTGTAGGGAGATAATTTTTTAGGAAATTTAACATTTATGGGTCTCATCCTTGAAAACTCTCATGAGACAACACTCATCCACTAGGATAACCTAGGGGTTTAACGACTCGTTGCATTCACCAAATATAACACTATAACCATGAAAGTGGTATTTTATCCTTTGTACATGCTACTTTGTTTTTCTCACTTTGTTAGCTTGGTTCTCTTTTTGTTTCATTAATAGAGACTATCAACGTGTAAGTTAGGGGGTGTGATTCGTCCTGAATATTTCATAAAATCCACCTTTTATTTACGTATTATAGCATTCCCACACCAGTTTTTCCCTATAATTGTGTTCTTATATTGTATGAACTTTATATGTAATATATATCTTGTGCAATGTTTATTCAATCTTTTATAAGTGTGGGAATGCTTAGCAAAGCAATTAGATGCGTTTCGGAAAAGTTCCATCATAGGATGCAACTTACAGGCATTTCCATAAATACAAACTTCATGTACTGGTTGGTGAAATTCCATGGAGCATGGTTCGTTGAGTTGGCTTTATGAAGATGCAAACTACATGTCATTTCGGTTCCAAATGACGAGATATTATCATTTTTATCGAAGCTCCTTAGTTTAAAAGCAATTTGAAAGTGATGCTGAAAACAAGGTCTCGATTGATCGGCCCTGGCTCGATTAATCAGCCCTAGCTCGATTGATTGATCCTTGCGTGTGTTATAAAGAGTTCCATTCTAGTGAGGCTAGGTTTTCATGGATCAATCGATCAAAACCCTGAATTAACAGGCCCTACGGGAAAGTAGATATTTGTTCTTTTTTTTAATTTCTTTTCAATAGTAAGTGGATTTTTCTTATGAAAAAATATATGATGTTTTGGTATCTTTTCTCTATCACCCTCCTAGGTTTTGTTTTATATCTTATGTAAGTTACTATTCATCATCTTTTTAAAGTCAAGCTTTTGTTAATCAGTCAAATGCATTTTTAATTTGTTTTATTTCTTTATTCCATTTCAAAGTTGTAGTTAACATTTATAAGACTTTCTAGCTAATTAATTTAGGTTTACTGGTAGAATCAAAACTTATAAGTTTACTAAACGAGTATCATAGTCCAGAATATCTATCTTTTACGTTGATTCCTCCAGAACATGATCTCGAACATATTCACATAATGAATCCCACTTTACCAGGCTTATTCATCAAATAAATTGAATCTTAACCATCAACAAATCAAAGAAGTAATTATATGTATATTAGATTCCTCATATCCCTAAGGATTAACAATCTATACACCATTTGAAAACTATGAGATTATGCAAGTTTAATCTAATCGGTACTTAGACTCGAATCTCACCCTTGATCTTTATCAATACATTCTTATAATATTATTTGAACTATCAGACAAGCTTTCAAAAAGCATACAGATTCTCATTGTTAATATAAACTACTCTGATTGTACACATAACTTTAACGATAGCATGGCAACATTGTATCGAGGTTGTGTGTTCTTCAGTCTTATATGAACCGAAATTATGATCTTTGATGATTGAGTCAGACCCAACTCAATAAAATTCATACTAAGTATAATTGACCAACATATAAAATACATTTATAATGAAATATAAAGAATTGTAACATACATGATTCCTATTTCAAATGAGCTAAAATAATCCTTTATTATAAAATAATAAATGTCAAAACACATGGTTTAAAGATTAAAATCCCAACAATCTCCCACTTAGTCTTAAACCCTTGTGTATATACATCTAACACCCATTTTTTATACATGACTGTCACAAGTCTTAGCTAGTAAGATGTTTATAAAAGGATCCTCCAAGTCATTCCATTATTAAATCTTGACCATGATGGCATCGCCTCTTCACATAACCTCCCATATTCAGTGATACTTATGCTCAATGTAATTTTTCCTCTTATACCAGAAAATACACCCACATAGTTCTCAGTCAGGAGAATATCATACACATAAAGTGCAATAATTACCACCATGTTTATAGCTATTAGGGAGAAGGTTTACTCTAAGTGAATACCCTTTTTCTAAGTAAACCATTTCTCAATAAGTATTTCCTTAAAGGTTTCCATCTTCCCATCTACCATCTTTTCTTCTTTTAGATCCACTTTCACCGAGTGTGTTTTATTCCATATGATAAGGCCACAAGCCCCCAAAACTAATTCAAGTACGTTGAATCCATCTCATTTTTCATAGCCTTAATAGAAAGCTTAGAGTCCTTATTTTGTATTCCCATCTTTATAGTTCTTTGGATCCGATATGTGCTCCCTTGGGATCTCACAACGTGTTCCCCATATAAACTAATATATTAGGATATTGTTAACCGACCCCCTATGACTTGGCTCTACTTGTGATCTTGTATTAATAACACGTGTATATTTATAACCGGTAGTACTCCCACTATTTCTAGGTAGTGTAATATTAATATCATGTGGTATTTTATCACATATGTGTGTTTCAGAACCAACTACTTGGTTTTTCCATTTTAGATCTTATAAGATCACCTTACTCTTAGGTTATAGTATATCATATAATCATCTTATAAGTAATGATCATTACTACTAATAATGACCTTGTCATCCTTTGGATTATAAAATAGACCACCATTGGTTAATTCAAGTAACCTACAGAGAGATATACTTATGTCCTTGATTTTAACTTCCCTGGATCCTTCCCTTGAACGTGTGATGGGAAACCCCAGATCTGAACATAACTTAGATTAGGCTTATACCTAATCCACAGTTTCACGAGAGTTATGAAGACCAATTTTGAAGGAATTAAGTTTATTAAATAAGTAGCCTCTCCAATGCATAAACACAAAAAATTTCCAAAAGATTCAAATGGCTTGTCATGGATTTGACCATGTCCAAAAGATTCATATTCCTTCTTTTTCTACATCATTTTATTTTGGAGTGCAAACAACTGGGATATAATTCGTACCTCTAACAAATGATCCTAAACTCTCCAAAGAGGTACTCACCCTCACGATCAACTCATGTTATTTAGATTAGCTTACCATTCTTATGCTCCACCTCACCCTTTTACACATTGAACTTATAAAAGGCTTCAAACTTATGGCACATATGGTAAGCATATCCATACATTGAGTAATTAACAATAAAAGTGATGAAGTAATTATAACCACCTCTTGAACAAATTGTCATTGGACCAAATATATTGGAATGAACTAATTCCAACACATCTTTAGCTCTATAGCCTTTAGTCATGAAGAGCATCTTAGTCATTTTACCTTTTAAACATGATTCATGGACTGAAGTGCCTCCACTTACAAGGAACTCAATTGTGCATTTAAAACCATTCTCTGAATTATTTTTAAACTAATATGCCTAAGTCATAAGTTCCAATGATACGTAAGGTTTAACTTAAACTATTTACTTAGACTATTTATTTCTCTTTAGGTAATTTCCATTTAAGTTAATCAATTTATTATTTAGCAGTAATGATGAGACAACCTTTATAACATATAAATAACTTCAAATTTTTCAAAACATATTAAATATTTTCCAATTTTTCATTAAAAACATCTTTATTAAAATAAACCAAATATCCATTTGTCACTAAATAAGAAAAGAAAATGAATTTAATCTAATAGTGGGTACATAAAAACAATTATCTAAGATTATATTTTTGTCTCCATCAATTAAAAAGTTCGCTATACTACTACTAATATTGTTGCATTGTTGTGATCATCCATGACTAAAAATATTTCTTCCTAACTGAGCTTCATGGTTACTAAGAACCCCTGTAAATAATTTCAAACATGATTAGTTTCTCCTAAATCTACAAACAAGGTCCTGGTAGATTGAACCAGAAACTTGTCTAGATTATAAAGGAAAAATTACCGCTTTCAAATGGAATACATGAATTTTGGTTGTTTCCCTTCAAACCGAGGTTTATCAAATATTTTAAGACTCATGTGTTGTACCTAAGCTTTCTCCTTCTTCTTCTTCTTTTTCTTACCTTTTAGGAAAAATAAGGAAGGGCATGTCTCAGCAACTTGCACACCACCCTTTTGCTTGATGATATTCTCTTCGGTATAGTGTTGTTTAAGTAGTTTTAATAAAGAGTACTCAAATTTATTGATAGAATAATTTAGGCAAAAATGCTCGAAGGCTTCTGAGAGTGATGAGAGCACAAAATCAATATGTATTTCTCCAAATATTTTAGATCAAAGAATGTATAGTTCCCCTAATATGGACATAATCTTAATAACATGGTCCTTAATTGGAGTACTATCGACCATCTTTATGTTTACCAACATTTTCGTAGCATCCAGTCTTGTAGAAAAATTCTAATCATTAAAAATCTCCTCAAGGTTCAGAATCATGTCATAAGCACTTCACATATTATAATGTTGTAGTTGAAATACATTGGTCATAAAAGCTAATATATCTTAATGAATCAATTTATCATATTTTTACTACTTTCGGTAAACTCAAACATCTTACTCGGATGCTTCCTCACCGAGCTTTGTAGGACATGGTTCCGTTAGAACAAATCTGAAATCCTCCGTAGTGAGGACAATATCTAGGTTTGTTTTCTAGTATACGAAATTCCTTCTATTTAACTTATTCTACTTTAAGATTTATGCAAGTGGGTTGAAAGTTGAGTCCATTTTTGAAATGTAAGAATCATTATTGAAAAAATATTCAATTAATTGTGCAAGAATTAAACTTTTGATTAAATTTAAATTAGTTTTCCTCTACCTCTAATAAGAATTAATTTTGTTAAGAATCTTATTTCCCTTATGAAATGAAACTTCTTGTTGGAAACTTAAATCATTAATTTTGAATTAGGCAGATCTTATGTCTTTCAAATATGTTATCAAGATAGTCTATGAAACCTCTATCTAACATAATTAAATAATCGACGTCTTTTGGTTGCACAACTAATGATAGTGACTTTGTTGGGGAGGATATCATTAATTGCATTTAAGTGTATACCATTGGTTAATTATTTAAAATTAAACCTTCTTGTATAGAACTTCCCTATTATAGAAACATAAAATGTCACATCTAATTTCCAATAAATAACACTTAGGAATTTTTAAAATATCGTTATTAATTCTCTTTATTGGGGAGGAAACTCACATCACCATTAAAAATATTGATGGAGTTTTGAAATGCCACTCCCGCTTAATATTTTAAACTTAAGGGTATGATTTGAAAAATTATTCGATTCTAATATATTGAATTAAATTGACGATAATATCTTCATTTTTTATACAAATTAATTACCTAGTCTCACAATTTTAATTTTCTAAAATAAAAAATATTTTAACTAAAATAAAAACCCGGATACCAAATTTAATTTGTACGATAAATTGACTACATGATTCAATTCGATATTGAAGAGAATAAATAATATTTGATTTTCCAAACAAATCGTGATTTAGTCTAGTTATACAATAATAAGCCATGTTGCCCATAAATATGCAGATCCCTTATTAACTAATTAATTTGCACATAATAATCATTAACATGAGTATAAATGGTATAATCATAATAAAGCACAATCACATTCAGTTATAATTCAAATAGGAAACAATATCTCCTTTCAGTCATGGCCTAAAATTCTTCTCAATGTAGACTTCCTTAAGAATTGGAGATTTTCATGATTTTGACTGTATCTTTGGTAATGACCCGAACGAAGAACTGAAGAAAACCCATCAAAATAGGAAAATGGGTCCACTAGAGAGACCTAATCAATCGGCCTCTAACATAGCTAATCGATCGTCCTAGGCCGTAACCAATTGATCATGTATGGCAAAAGTACATTATTTTATTATATTTTACAAAACTTCAAAAAAACATTAATAGAGCCTCTAAACTTGAGTAAAAAGTCACCAAACTCCATGGAACTCTAAACCTGATCGAACCCCGTGAAATGATGGATTTTAACTAATAAAACTATTATGTCCCCTTATAAAGTCCTCTAAATACATTATTTACATAAAAACATATTATATAATTATATCGGAGAAAAATATCTATGGATAGACCATTGTAGATGAATGCATATAAAATAACATTCAGGTTACCTTTATGGAAGAAATATATTATTAAAATCCTATAAAATCATATTAGTAATATTCTATATACAAATATGCATATTCATACTAACATATAAAACTAGGGTTTTATAGTGGACAACATGGACCTTTTGAAACATGAGAAGTCCTTTACCATTTTGTTCTAATACCAATTTATGGGATTGAATTTAAAAAATTTATTCCCAAGAACCTTTGATTTATCATATTTTATAAGAAATAAACATAGAATAGATCTATTGAACTATATATAGGGTTTAGATCAACATACCTTAGCGGATCGTGTGCGTGATCCAACAGACAATATAGGAATGATAAAGATTTTATTGATGATGAAACACCAATTTAATCCTTCATTATATGAGTAAAACACCTTTGATCTTCCAATATATGATCCACTTAAAGTAAGTTATGTGTGCGGGAACTCTTGGAGATTGAAACTTAATAAAAATGGAGAAAAATTATTTTCCTCTCTCCTTACCCCTTCATAAAAATGTGAATGCTATTTTATCTTACACTCCCTAACCCTTATAAGTGCCCAATGAATTCTATACCACTTCCCTATATCTATTAATATATAGTTACATGAACTGGGCTTGGGTCAATTAAAATTTCCAAAGAGTAATGGGCTTTATACTTGGAATATGAACTATAGCGTGGACCCAAGACAAATAATTAAGTTGTCTTCGAAACAAATATATGTAAATCTTAAATTAGTCTCCGTAATATATTTCTTTTTATGTAATTATTTTATGGGATATTAACCCATAATAGTTGCAATATTATAATTCGGCCCCAATAAATGGGTGCAGTATAAAAAATACATAATAATTTATGTGGTTCGGTCGATTGGCCTCGAATGTTAGGGATGTTAGCTAAGAGTCCAAGTTTAAGTTACAAGAGTGTGTTTAAAAATACCCCAAAACATTGAGTATGACATTATTTATAGATACAAGGGTCCTATAATTTCTGATCTTCCTTACGGTGATTAATTATTAGCTTTGATATTATTGTTGAAGTAGTAGGATTATTGTAGGCTTATATTTGGCCAAGTCCGATCATCATCTCTATAAATTCTATATTAGTGGGTCTGTGATCTTCAGATGACTACACCGTATTGATCTCTTAATGCCACATGGCGTATTCGCCTAATAGCCCCTTCAATTGCCCCTAGAATTAGGGAGGTTGGTCATTTGGCTTGATCGACCTAATTACGCATGTGCAGCATGGGTTTCCTCAAGAATCACTTATTAAATGACATCCATCCTATTTGGGCTTAGTGGGAGCCTAACCATTGAAAATGACGCACATAATCTCTATGCTTAGGGTAACGTGCATCGCAGATTCTCTTCCCTAGGCAATCACGGTGCGTGACTGTGACACCCCACATAATAAAATAATGGGTGATCAGTCATATATCAAATTAAAATAGAATCTCATTTGGTTAATTCTTAGCATCACTGTCCAAAAACTTTTTAAAACTTACTAACCACCTAGTATTCCAAAATGTCGATGCCAAAATTTCATCCTTTAATAACCAAGTCATTAAATACAATGGAAACTAAAAAGAACCATCGCATAATAATAGAGTTTAAACATCCAAACAAAAAACTGGAACAAATTCTTGCCGAATTAACCATCGGCTAAAATCCAAAACCAAATAAATTTGACAGATAGTAATTAAATCCCATACAATCTGGAATAAAATAATCTGAAAAGTTACTGTGAGTAACATGCTCAAAATAAAACTAATACAGAATTCCTAAACTAGGAATAAATGAAAGAGGCGTTTACTCCAACTCCTGTAACATCCACGTATGCCGCAGCTACGTAACCTTAGAATAGAATCAAAACTGGCGTCCCTGTGGCTGGACACCTAAAAGATTTTGAAAATATTTTATGGCAAGGGTTAGAACCCAAAACATTTTGAAAATATTTAGCAAGTGAATTAAAATGCAGCAATTTTAAATGCATAAATGCTCTTTATATTTAAGCTAGGGTCGCACTCCCTTGAGGACCTACGCACCCTCAACTATTGTGCACACCTAACGCTTTTCTTTATAACCTACCTAGTCATCTACTCCGTAACTATTCCTTGTTATAACTCTTTCCTATCACACTACTCTAGCCCGAGTTTGTTTAGTATAATTTTATAAGTTATTTATCACATTAACTTAACTAATCATTTTTCATTTAAGGTCATGTAACATTATCCTTAGTTACATATAATTAATACAATTCACTTCATGTATTTTACCCGTATTAAATTATTTGCCCCATATATATGTATCGTCATATTACAACATTCACACACATGTCATATATATATAATCATCAGCTCGAGTAGACACTCACCAGATATTCTCTACAATGCTATCACCCCGGGTATACTCATTTACCCGGACACCCTGACTCAGTTAGCTCCCCGAATTAGCGTGATAGAGAAAAAAATTGCGTCTCTTACGTATTTGTCGTTGTTGCACAATTCTTTTTCCATCAAAATTCCTTTGAACCAAAAAATAAACTCAAAATATTCTTAGGGTAAGTAAGGGAGTATCAATCCAACTCTAATGATGAAACACAAAATATGAGAAGACAAAAGTGCAAATCATTTGCATATTATTATTTTATATAGTTTTTGCTTTTTATATTCTTTTATGGATTTTTTCATGGGGTTATTAATTAACTAACTATATACTCATTTTTAAAGTACTAACTAAGATGTAAAAGCTAATAAAAAAATGAGGTAAACAAAATTGTGCTAAAAAGTAAACTAACTAAATTGGACTCATGAGGGCTTCAAAATACATCCCATGAATGGGAGATTAGCCCTCAATAATCATCATCCAAATATGTAAGATAAACAAATGTAAGCATGTGATGATTAAAATAAAAGTAATAAGAGAGGAATAGATCAAATCAATTTAAGCCTTGAATTGGAATGAAATCTTCAATTACATCAACAATCTTTCAATTACAACCACTCAATAATATATTTATTGAATCTAAAATAAAAACTACAAATAAAAAGAAATAAAACTAAACTAATTACAAGATAATGGATGAATTCATAATGGACACTTAAATAATAAAAGAGATTTGCTAAAAATGCAAATCCTAATATTATAAAATTGTACATTGGAACTCATCCAAGGAAATAAATTCTACATCATCACTTTATGTTGAGATATTTGCTAAAATTGCAAATACTCAACATAAAGGAATGGATTAGAATTTACCTCCCATAAGGGATGAATTCAACCACATCAATCTATTTTGAAATAGTTGCTCAAAATGCAAAAACCCAATATAGAGGGGTGGAGTGGAATTCATTCTAGAGATAAATTTCACTACACACCTATATATTGAGATATTTGCTAAAAATGCAAATACTCTCTATAGAAGGATGGAGAGAATTTTATCACACAAAGCTTAAAAACTAATTTGGAGATCTTTTTCTCAAATGCTCTTCATCTCCTTAAATAGTGTGGCCACGGAGCTATGGGTGAATTGGGTAGATAATGGATGCATGTGGAATGTGAGGTATTTGGGTGAGGTAATGCACATGAGGGTAGTTGGGGTTTTATTTGGAAAGGGGGACAAAAGTTGGTTGGGGGTAATTTTGGGAATAAGGATAAAAGTTGGTTTAAACACATGTGGGGTTTTAAGTTGGGTTATTGACTTTGGGAGTTTCACAGAAAACAATTTTTGGCCTTGTTGGATGTGGGAGTTTGAGGTGGAAGTTGGGTTTGGAAGAGGCAGTGGGTCGAGTGGGTATCCGGGCTGGAGGCAGGTATGGCCAGAACTCGAGATGGGTCGTAAGGGGATTTGGGCCGCGCACAAGGGTCAGAGGCAGGAATCCGGGTTTGGTTCGAAGGGTTAAGGACGCGGGTAGGTGGAGGTCATGGGTTTGGCCGGAGATGGCTTGTGGGTTATGGGGATTTGAGGAGAGAGAGAGAGAGAGAGAGAGAGAGATGGGTGAAAGTGATGATGAATAGTAGGTGGGGTTGGTTTTGGGTGAGAGTGAGTTTAATGGGTGTGTTGGTAATGGAGGTTGGAGATAGAGAAGTGGGTGTGAGGTTGAAGATGGGTTGGGGGAATGTAGGGTGTGAGTGAGGTGTATAGTAAGGGTGGTGTGTGTGAGTTATTGTTTGGGTGTATGAGGGTGTGTAGTGTTAGTGTGTGGGTGAGGGTTTAGTTTAGGTGTATATTAGGGTATATGGTATAAGATGTGAGTGGGTTGGTTGGGTGTATATGAGTGTATGATAGTGTGGGGTGTGTGTGTGTGTGTTTAATTTGTACCTTTTCTAAAAATAAAATTAAGACCCAACTAAAAACATAAAAAAATTAAAATTAAAATGATAATCTAATAAAAACTAAATATTTATAAATCTAAAAAAAATAAAATCAATTAAAATAAAACTAAAGAAATATAACATCAAAAATTAAATTCGTAATCTAAAAATAAATGACCTAAAGTAAAATAATACTAATAAATCTAACTAAACTAATACTAAAAACTAAAATGCACACCTATAAAAAAATAATAAAAAATAATAAAAAACACGGGTGACACACAAATATAAAAATTCCTAAAAATATATACATGACTCAATAAAATAAATTCTAAAATTTCAAAAACGACTCAGTTATAAATCTAGAAAAATCTAAAAGGCACAAACTAAACACACATGGGGTACGGGATAAGTTTAGGCTCAGATAGGGTACGGGGTTGGGAAATTAGATCCATCAATCGCGCATTTTCCTTGAAATAGGCATCAAACTTCTGCAAACGGCGATCAAGCCTGCACATTAACATTTACGCATATAGGACCCAATTTTGTCGAGAATTAGCAACTAAAATGCATCTATTCGGGGTATAAAATATATAATTTTGGGTGATTATCACAGTGAAACAAAAATAAACTTAGCGGAGGCAACCATAGTTCCTTCACCGGAAGTGAAATAGAATCATACCCCAAAGTGGTTCACCCCTAAAAATAAATTACACAATAAAATCCTGGACGACTATGATCAGGGGATTATACTCACCCTATTCCTCAAACCAGGGGATTCACCCACATCGTGCAACCTCCTGTAATAGCACCAGATGGGTATGTATTCCTATAAATATTATTCACAGTAATAGTTTTAAAGTGCACAAATATATATATATATATATATAAAATAAATCCCGGCTACTCCATGCATAATTACCGTAACACAAGACTAACATTCCCAAGTCTATATACGGATTTGTAATTTAAATAAATCCCACATTTATTTATTTATCACTCAAGTTGTGTCACCCAACTAAAATACCCAAACCCACTCCTTTAGTCCAAAATTCCATATCTCGTAATTTATTCCTCAAAATACTGTTATTCTGGTTAACATCCTTTTTATTTATAATATTCCATAATTTATTATATAACCCTATAATAAATTAACCCGACCAAATTCGTGCTTAAGCACTCGTAGCACTAGCCCAAAATATCCGAGTCAATTCCCCGATTCTAAACTTTAATTAATGTTCACATAAATTATATGGTTATCATGGCATCACTAAACCAAAATACCTGGACACACTCCCTTGGTCCGTAATTCACTCCTTAGAATTTATTCCTCCAAATTCTTTAGTGTAGATTTAGTCCCTTTTTCTTTTACACCAATAAATATACTAAGCCCCTTTTTTTTAAAAACCCTAATTACAAAAGTGTAAAATTCCTTACTGCGTTAACTAAAATAAAAGTTAATACTTCCTTTCGGCCCAAAACAGAACCTAACCCAAACTAGGCCTGGCCCACAGTGTCGCTCGAACGACCCACCCTATCGTTCGAATGACAAGTGGCGTCGCTCGAACCAAAACCACATCGCTCGAACGAGCAGTGGTTTTGTCTCTCCTCTTCTTCTTCTCCCCGCATCGCTATTATGGTTGTTTCTCCACTTTTGAACCCAAAAATCCTTCTGCATATATCCTTTTAACAAATTTTTCTCTAGATTTCAATCCCACACATGACCAATCACCAAAACTGATAAAAATTGAGAAAACTTTGCTATGACTAGAATATCAATGGTTTATTTCTTCAAACTTACAATCTAAAACACGCGATTGTTTTTATACCGATAACTTTATCCCAAATATAATTCATTAATCCTCAACTGAACGAAATAATACCTGGGTTTTATATTCACCTGTCAATCTCTCCAACAATATACTAGAGATTAATTTCCCCCAATACTAGACTTTACACGTGATATCCCATAAATTGAAAATCCAATTTATGCATCAACCCAACCCAAAATAATTGTTTGTATTACACCTACTATGATATGAATTGATTATCACAGATTTGTATTGCAATAGATCAACCACTTGCCTGATAAATTTTATAGTATCTGAATCCTTTGATGTAGATAGTGATTTGATGAAGAACACACACACTTGTTCTTGATTTTGTCTCCTAAGGGTTCCCCAATTTCTCCCTCTTTTCTCCTTTACATACTTAGGGCTTCTTAAATGAGTTGTGACTGACACATCCTCACATTTTTAGGTTTTATTAGGCCAATCCCGTTTTTAGGCTTGTGGGTATTAAAATGACTCAAACACTCTTGTGTGGGTCTAGTTATGCCTAAAAATAACCCCGAGACTCCTTTACCACCCCCGGGTACTCTTATTTGACTATCTCGACCTATTCGGACTCAATCGTGCGCTCAGAATTGTTATCCGAATTAATTTACCAAAAGCGCTTAAATTGAACCCAATATAGTCTATACATGACTCCGAGTTGAGATAAATTAATGCCACGTCACTATTATTCCTCATGATGCAAATAAATTATTACTATTCACTTCGTAATATAAATTCCATAAATATTAGCCATTTACTCTCCAAATTAATATTTAAATACATATTAATAATAATTAATTAAAATAAATTACAACACACAAGTATATCAAAATTAGTCGAATTAATTAAATATTAATTCCATATAAATACGGGGTGTTACATACTTCCCCCTTACAAAGAAATTCTGTTCCCGAAATTAGGTTATACCTGCGACAAATAACACTGGATATTTCTCTCGCATGTCATCCATCCGCTCCCATGTAGACTCGTCAACGCTGTGATGACCCCACAGTACTCTATCTAGTGGTATCACTTTAGACCGCAACTTGTGCTCACTACGATCTAGAATAGCTATGGGTCTCTCTTTATATGAGACATTTGGCTGAAAATCAATCTCCACAAATGGAACATGCCACAAGCTCTCACGCTCCTCCGATAATTCTTCAGCGATACCACATGAAACACGTCCTGTATCCGTTGTAGATGTTATAGTAAACCCAATCTATAAGCTAGCGGTTACACACTCTCAATGATAGGGATAGGTCGTACAAATCTCCACGCTAGCTTCCCTATCATGCCGAACCTCGTGATCCCTTCCGTAGGAGTCACCCTAACCAACACCTGGTCATCAATCTGCCACTTAATGGTCTCCAACCATATAGTGCCTCAAAAGATGAGCCTATGCTCCGTCGGTTCTACTATCTCTATGTTAGAAAAGGACCCACCATTATGGGTGCCAATTTCTTGTTACTAACCTCGTGACTCTCCTCAGGGTAGATACCCACAACAATCCTTTACTAGTGATGTCAGACCTCAAACTCTTAACTCATTATGACGTAACTCTCCTTACGTTTCTGAGCTATCTGGAAAAGATGAAATTTTCTCAATTTCTATCGATGGGCCATATTCACTTTGGGTCCCAAAAGCTTGTTATTACCCCACTATTATCAACCAAAGGGTGGATGAAAAAATTCCCTGATAGTCTCAAAACGTGTCGTGCAAGTAATAAATTGTTATGAAGTATCACACGTAACTCTACTAGTGGTAATTAATACTCCCAATTACCCAACAATCCGAAATTATGCATTTCTCGATTTCCTCCACCAACCTAGTCGTTTTATATATTATTGACTTAAGGGTGATACGTCTAGAATGATATGTAACTCCATCCACATCGCCTCCTAACACTTTTGATCAGAGGTGGGATTGAAAGGTCTTATCCTAATTCGCAAAAATTTTGGACAACACCTAGTTCCATTTCACTTTTACTCTCGTCACTAGGAACATCAAAATTACCAAAAGCCTCATTAAAAATGTCATATCAACCTTTTTCCATCCCTAAATGGTGTAACTTGGAGACATCTCCACTATGTATTATTCACCACCAATCCCCACGTTCAATGTTTCACATTATTAGGGACATCTACTCCCTTTTTTCTATATATACTTGAAATCATTACCCTTGCGTTTGCTCTCAAAAACTTTTAGGCAAATGACTAAGGAAACTCTACTCCACCTAGGGCGCCCATACACCCTATAACCCGTGCATATTTATAAAAACCTCACAACATCACATACGTAACATACTTATCTCATGTTTGGCCCCCGCATTCTCAGCGTGGCTATATCATCCAAGTATTTTTTATCAACCAACTTATTACTATTTAATTCTTCTTGATATTGCCCCACCCATCAATTTGTGGTGCAAAAGTTATTCCCAATGTTTCTTTCACAACACTTCCCGGCTTCACTAGCCCTATTTCTTAAGAGTTCTTCGCTCAACGTGTTTTCTCCACACGTTCAATAATTATCATTTAATCCGATGTCCTAGCATCCAATGACGTTTATCCTCTCCCAACGTTTATTAAGTCTTATGCGTATAACATCTCACAGTAAAGCCCAAAATATCTTTTCCCAATGCACTATTCCTCAACATTGTCGGTCCTCGATTTTTCGTAGAACTCAAAGCATATACCCAGAACACTTAAACCATGTCCCTATACTCACAAGTCTAATAATTGACTCCCGCGTCTTTAAAGGAGTCATATACAATTGCGCTTATAATATCACTAAGTTCTCAGCATTAAGTTAATAACGAGCTAAATCTCTCCGCTCCACGATAACCCGACATACCCTGAATTTCATTGGTAAGAGTCCCTATGCACCGAGATCCAATATAACTATACAATTGCACTCTCTCAGGTCTACTTCATAAAATACTGACTCGAGCTCGAACCTCCTTCAGGTGAGACATCACAAAAAGAATATACATCTTGCACTGGAACAACGAACACGATAGTCTTTTTATAACCGCCCACCATCGCTAACCAGCCCGTACTCAGGATAAAATCATAAGCATATAATCACCTCTCATCATGAGATTACCTTGACAAATATACCCTCTCAGTGTCCACACCCGCTCCCCTGAAAGTGGAACTAAAGAGAATATCACTACTCAACCGTAAATAAATACAACTATAGTACTATTATTGATACTTCTACCTAACCCTTTTCACACGCGGATTGAGTAATAACAAACTATTGTGACTTGCTCGCGCCACAAAAAATAGACCCCAATCATTCTAGGTTAAAATTTATAGTTTTAATTTCTTATAATATTAGCGTCTCAAACGGAACCTGGACATGACACTCTTGTCCTAATCGAACCAAAACTTCTATAACTATTACCCCTATTAGGCATCCCACTCCTATCCCCTAACTTGCTGCGGATAAGATCCAAGCATGTGATTTTACGCTTTCCACTTAAGAGAGCTCGTCATGCACTTACCCTTTCTCTAGCCTCCACCGTCCATGTCAGGGTTGTCCTTCTCACGGATCTGGTAGTCTTGACCCTGATTGCTTCCCACATTATCCCTTTGGATCCGCTAGTCCTATGGGAGTTGTTGCTAGCATTGATGGCCCTGACTGAACCCACCATCACTTGGTAGAAATTATATTGATCTCGATCAGTAATTAGGGTCCTCTAATGGGTATCCCTTCCCTTACTGCCTCACTAGCACTGAACAATCCAGTATTGCTCTTTGGTTAGATTCTTTAACTCCCTTATGTCCCTTCTCATGAGACCATTGATATAAATTTATAAATGTATAACCTTTATAACAACGACATCAGTCATCCTAGCCGGATCTCCTATCCACGCTTCTATATTCTACCCATGGGTCTGTTATTATCAACTTACGAACCCTTTTTATTTATAATATTTCATAATTTATTATATAACCGTATAATAAATTAAGCCGACAAAATACGTGCCTAAGCACTCGTAGAACTAGCCCAGAATATCTGAGTCAATTCCTCGACTCTAAACTTTAATTAAAGTCCCCATTAATGAATTAGCTATCATGACATCACTCAACCAAAATACCCAGACACACTCCCTTGGCCCATAATTCACTCCTTATAATTTATTCCTTCAAATTCTCTATTGTAGATTTAGTCCCTTTTTCCTTTGCACCAATAAATATACTAAACCCCCATTTTTTAAAAAACCTAATTAGAAAAGGGTAAAATTCCTTACTAGGTTAACTAAAACCACAAAAACCTATTCCTTTCGGTCCAAAACAGAACCTAACCCAAACTGAGCCTGTCCCACAGTGTCGCTCGAACGACCCACCCTATCGTTCGAATGACAAGTGGCGTCGCTCGAACCAAAACCACATCGCTCGAACGAGCAGTGGATTTCTCTATCCTCTTCTTCTTCTCCTTGCATCGCTGCCATGGCTGTTTCTCCACTTTTGAAACCAAAAATCCTTCTACATAAATCCTTCTAACCAACTTTTCTCCAAATTTCAATCCCACACATGACCAATCACCAAAGCTGATAAAAAATGAGAAAACTTTGCTACGGACAGAATACCAATGGTTTATTTCTTCAAACTTGTAATCTAAAACATACCATTATTTTTATACCAAAACCTTTATCCAAAATCTATTTCATTAATCCTCAACTAAACGAAATAACACCTCGGTTTTATATTCACCTGTCAATCTCTCCAATAATATACGAGAGATTAATTTCCCCCAATACTAGACTTTACACCTGATATCCCATAAATTAAAAGCCTAACTTATGCATCAACCCAACCCAAAATAATTATTTGTATTACACCTACAATGTTATGAATCATCACATATTTGTATTACAATAAATTAACCACTTTCCTGATAAATTTCGTAGAGTCTGAATCCTTTGATGTAGATGGTGATTTGATGAAGAACACACACACTTGTTCTTGATTTTGGCTCCCAAGGGTTCTCCAATTTCTCCCTCTTTTCTCCTCTACATACTTAGGTGTTCTTATATGAGTTGTGGATGCCACACCCTCACACTTTTATATTTTATTAAGCCAATACCCTTTTTAGGCTTGTGGGCTTTATTAAAATGGCCCAAACACTTCCGTGTGTGGTTATGCCTAAAAATTCCCCGAGATCCATTTACCACCCCCGGGTACTCTTTTTCAACTATCTAGACCTATTCGGACTCAATCGTGCACTCAGAATTGTCATCCGAATTAATTTACCAAAAGTACTTATATCGAACCCAATATAGTCTATACTCGACTCCCGGTTAAGATAAATTAGTGCCACGTCACTATTACTTATCATGACACAAATAAATTATTACTATTCACTTAGTAATATAAATTCCATAAATATTAACCATTTACTCTCCAGATTAATTTGTAAATACATACTAATAATAATTTATTCAATTAAATTACGACACACAAGTAATTTAAAATTAGTCGAATTAATTAAATATTAATTGCACAAAAAGAAGGGGTGTTACAGTGACCTAGAAGCAACTGAAATGAGGCTCTCTACCTAAAAGATTCATCCTTTCAGCTCCTTTCGAGCTGCAATGGGGTATAGGGGTTTCAATCACTTTCATACATTCTCTTACTTTAACATTTCAAGGTACGCTCCCAAGTTTCAATTTCTTTCTCTAAGCTTGAATCTCATACTTTCACGCCCTCTTCTTTATTTCTTTCTTTATTTCCATTTTCTCACGGTCATGTATAAGTTCTTGAGAAAGTACGAGGTGACCTCATAAAATAATCTTAGGGCATTTTGTACCAAATATCTCATTCCTAACAATGTCAATATAAGGACCTCACCAGAAGACAAGGATCTCAATGACATCAAAGGTGAGGTCATTTTCATGATTGTTGCAACAATAGAGGGGGAGTTTGTTCCACCTTTCATCAATTTGTTACACCCCATAAATCCATGCATAGTTTGTTCTGTTCTAAGAAAAAAATTACAGGAGTCAAATAATTAATAACATTCTAAGCATGAACGAGATAAATAATAAATAACAACAATACTAAATAACAATAATGATAAATAAATTACAAATATGATAACATCCCAACAACAACAGAATATGATTCCACCACTGGAATATAATTAATTACAAAAATCTAATTACCAACTATGAATAAATATCCAACATAAATAAATGTATCTCACACAAATCTCTGACTTGGAAAATCTGAGTAAATATAAACTATCTGAATAACTGAAATATAAAAGAGTGTATGAATGTTGAGCTACACGCTCGACACCTACATCCTAGGAAATGATAAATGGAACTAATCTTGAAAAAACTCTTCCAACTAATAGTTCAAGTCTATGGCAGCAGCTACGACCTATAACCTTTAAAAATAGTTCCACAAAGAGAATTAAACCTAGCATGTCTAAAGTGTATAGAAATATAATTACATTTGGGACATAATAATAAGAATACATGTTCCTCCATTATTAGGTTATTTAAAGTTATCCTAACCTAAATAAGCATGCGGTACTAATCCTAGTCTCGAAATGCATTCATATTCTTTGAATCCATGTTTAATTAAGTATTCTTTACTTTAATGTTCCCAGTTTCCTCTTTTAATTAAGTAACTCTTACTATAACATTATTCTCTTATTTTAACAGTATTATCTTACTTTAACAGTCCCGAGTTATATTTTCAGGTATACATCTCTAGCATTTCATACTCTAATATTTTTTTAGTCATAGTTTTGTATATACATATCTAGTATATTTTATTTCAACATTTCTAAATCACAATTTCATTTGTACACATCTTTAGTGTAATCATTATAATTTACAAGATAATGGAAAAGCACACGATCCAAAAATACTTTTGAGTATGCCCAACTCACATCACACATTGTTCGAATCCAAAGTATGAAGGCCTATCCTTATCCCTTCGGGGATCACTCATGCCACTATTAGTTATAGCTATAGGATATCCCAAATCAATAGTCTTAAAACATCATTCAAGGGAAATCATTATGCCATCAGACCAAATGTATGGCCCCATATCAAAGTCTATATAAGAGGATATGTCCCCATTGTCTCAACTCAGGAGACAGCTGCCTTAAAATGTAGGATTGGGTTAAATAGGATATGGGTAAAGCCTGTCTCAATCATTGGGATACCACGTGCGATCAACATCGTGCGCACCCCATCAGTTTCCTACTAGTAGGTTACCCATGAGCACACATACACCCCTGGTATAATTCACATAATCCAAAATAACACAACGATATACCCTATGACACGGTTCATAAATATATTCATTTTATTTTCAGGTCACGTTTAACATTAACATTTTATATATACTTTAAGTTAAAAGCCAAGGTTCGTAAGTATAAGTATCGCACCACACCTACTATTTATATACTTATTTTATATCAACAACTAACCTACTCGATGGGTTAAAAATACATTTGTGTTTATCTTATAATTTACACAATCATTCTCCTTAACATTCGTTATGAAGTTAACCCGAACCCCAAGGCTCCTAAATTAGGTATCCACCCTCAAACCTATTTTTAAATACTTGTATAAGATATCTTAAAGTCCCTAAGAGTAAACTAGTTCATAACTCAAGTTAAAAGTCAACCGAAGCGAAAAGTCTTTAAAATAACCAAAATAGGCCATAATTTATTAAGATAATCATTTTTTTTCTAAAGGTAGAATCGATTATCCCTTGAGACATACTTAATTCTCCCTCTAAAGAATCGATTATCACCCATGTAGGTTATAAGCTTCGACCTAACTTCATCCATGGTGTCTTCAACCCAACTCAAACATTCCAAAGTTCTCCATAATACAATAATAACCCATCCTCCAATCATATGAACAACATATTAAGGTTTATAACAAGTTTCTATAAGATGTAGAGTGATTATAACAAGATTAAGGGTTCAATTTCACGATATAGAAAATTAAACTTTATTTCATCTTGTTCAATCAATAGGGCATAATTAACCTACATTTTATAATCCATTTATCCAATTACTTGGGGATTTTAAGGATCACAATATATATTACAGATCTAATGATTTATATCACCGATTTTGTGGCATTTATTTCGACTTTTAAATTGATTATTTTACCGCATGGTGAGTTAATATTTCATATGACATTTGGTATGTCATTTTATGGTTTGAGATGTTAGACATTTAGTATATCATTTTGTAGATTCATATGTGACTTTGAGATATTACATATGTAATGTTATGTGGTTTAATTATGTATTGTTTGGATACATAGATGGTTATTTCAACTGACAAACTCATAGTATAGGCGGCTATGGAACGGTCCCGGGGCAAGGTGTCGGAGGTTTCCTTATTTGGATTATTCCTTCGACATCACATCCCACCGATTGTGAAGTAGGTTCTTATAATACCAAGTAATAATTTAATTAATTAAGAATAAGGATTTAAATTTTAGTGACTTGGATAATTAATAAACTTAATAAAATAATTCGACTAACAAAATAAGTTTACTTTTGAGTACGTTCATAAGGCGTTTAGAAAGCCTAGTATGAGTTAAATATAATGGAATAATGGTCCATTGGGTTAGTATATGGGTTAGGCTAAGTTTTAGGCCATTTGGGGACCTATTTTGAGCCTTTTAGGTTGAGGCTAATTGCGGACTAAGCCTAATTTCGGGGTTTGATTAGTACATTTAAATAATTAAATTAACCTAAATCACATAACATAACTTTGAGAAGCCTTAGCTGCTAAGGAAGAAGATGAGGAAACCCTAGCTTGGAGATTTGGGGATCAATTTCTTACAAGCATACTAAGGCAAGTTTACTTTATTTAGAAATATGATTATATTTGTGTTATAGTAGTAATTATATATTGGAATCTGTAAACATATTTATATAAAATGATTTCCTTAATTATTGAACCTAATTTTATAATTAGATTTCAAGGAATTAAGAAACATAGATAAATTATTATTGAACTGATGAGATTTGTATGAGATACATTTATTTATGTTGGATTATTTATTCAAAGTTTGATATTGGATTATTGTGATTTATTATATTCTTTTGGTGGAATCATATTCTATTGCTGTCGGGATGCTCTTAGAGTTAAAATTTATTTATCAATGTTTTTATTTATTGTTTATCTCATTCATGCTTTGAATGTTATTAATTCTTTGACTCCCATGATTTTATATTAGAACTAACCAATCTATTTATGGATTTTACGGGGTGTCACAATTGGTATCAAATATTTCTAGGTTTTAGTGTCCTATGGTCTTGAGTGCATTCACTAATTTTTTGCGTTACGTTCTTTGACTACTTTAGAAATAAATTGTTTAGTATTTGTACTCTCAATCATAATAAACTCTTGAGGATTCTCATACCATTGATTCTGACGAACAACTCGACTAGACCGAAGTGTATTAGGAAGGTTCCTTATTTTGATTTCATTTGTGAAACATCCCATGTATGGTTTTTAGTTAGGTCGGGAGCTAAGAAATATTGGGTGTAAGACTCTTAGTACATACCTAGTGAATGGTTTGAGTGAAAGTGTTTTTCGCTTTCCATTAGTAGGAAGAGGTTCAAGTTTCTAAAACTTTATTAAGTCGACTGCACAATAGTACAATATAAGGGGGATTTCAACTGTCTTTTTCTTGTTTCACCATAAGAGATTGATACAGAAATGAAGAGGATAGATCATTTTATCAGGGAAATCAGGTGGTGGATTAGTTAGATGTTATTGGGTAGCCTGACCTTCACCACTTAAACCCAGGTGGTGGAATTTTCCCTCCTACACTGATGGGAGCACCATTAATTTTAGAAAGACCAGGTTAGGGTCGAATAGAGGCCAAAGACTGTAGATGGTGGAGGGTCATCTCGAGCTCAGGGATGCTCACACTACTAGAGGGGACCGACATATAGGGAGAAACCTCTAAGAGGTTCTGAGGATCAAATAGTCAAATATGCCAGGTACATCAAGGCAGAGAATATCAAGTACAGCAGCACCTAGGGTACCATGGCTAGTAGATCCCAGGGAACCAAGTCTAGCAGGGTCAAACCAACAAGGACAAGGTCAGGGTCAGTAGGACCGATTGTAGGGGCAGGGACAACAGGGTCGCCAGCAAGGCGCCCATTTTGATGATCTCATTAGGGAGAATCGTTACACATTTAGGATATTCCTTAGGGGTAACTATGATTTATAGATATGACATCGGGAAATCATTACATTTATATTTATGGCTCATACGTATGAGTCTTATTTGACACCGAGGGGGTCTTATTCTTTTGTTAGTAGTACATTAGCCATGACTTTGGGAGTTATTGATTTTTGCAACCAAGTTTTCTTTATAAGCAGATACCCTAGTGAGTAGAGGTGTTGCATTATGTCATGATTTTAGAGATATAGCAGGTGGGACAGGCCAATGAAGAAGTGTGTGTTAATTATGTGAGTAAATTACCTACACCAAACCTAAAGGGGGCATTAATAGGTTTAATTTCATCTTATGACAAATTTTTTAATTCAATGATCTTACTTCAACATTCAAGTTACTTAATGCATGTTTTATAAAATTGATTATTCAATAACTTGATTAACTCACCCAACAATGTAATTAGGTGAATCTAGATGAACAAAAAAAAATCTAACATACCCAACTCAATTTTAATCAAAATCACTAGATTAAAATGGGTATGTTCATGTGAATAGAAAACATACACAATCTACCACAAGACAAGGTTCATGGGAGAAAAAACCACCAATGGGTAAAAAGCCTCGATGCACTCCAATTCTCATCAAAACTTGAAACGAAATGTTATAAAATATAAGAAGGTACCTCCCACACAATCTTTATCGTGTAGTTACCTTATGGCTGAAGTTTTGAGCAAATGCATTCAAAATCTCATTGTGTCCAAGAAAGCTTCTCCTTTCTCTCATCCCCCTAATATCCCCATTATTACTAACCTTTGTTTTGCATATGATACAATCATATTTATTAATGGTGGTAGAAGGAGATTGAATTCCCTGATGCAGTTTTTATCTTCTTATGAGCAAGCCTCTGGCCAACTGATTAATAGGAGTAAGAGCTCATTTTCAATCAATCAAAAAGCTTCTATATCAAAAAGATCTTCAATTGGCTAATGCCTAGGCCTGCATTTCAAACTCTGCCTATAAAATATCAGGGATGTCCTCTGTATAAAGCAAGATGCAAAATTAGAGACTTTGAAGACTTGATTGTCAATATTAGAGCCAAATTGAAAGTGTGGAAGCTTAGATTTCTATTTACAATAGTTAGATTGACTCTAATCAAGCATGTCCTTTAATCAATTCCCATTTTCACCTTAGCCTCATTAAAGCCTACTAAAACTATACTTTAAAAGATCAACAAGATATTTAGTAGGTTCTTTTGGAATTTAAATGAGCTAGGAGGATTCAAACATGCTTGGGTTAATTGGATTGATATTTGTAGACCTTCAGATAAGGGAGGGCTAGGTATTAGAGATATGGCTTCTATTATAGATGCTTTTGGTTTGAAAATTGCTTGGAGGTATTATAATTCAGAAGGTATTTAGGATTCTTTTATGGGGAATAAATACAAGCCCTTAACAAAGTTAAATGGTTCAGCGGTCTTCAAGCGAATTAAGCATCTTGCAGCTTTAATTCAAGAGAATTCTATAAACATTGATAATAATCGTATCTGGAAGCCTACACCTTCTGGCATCTTTTCTTTTAAATCATCTTATCAGATTTGCTCTACTCTTAATCTTAAAAGCTTTATTGCCTCTAATCTTTGGTCTTCTCAAGTCCCTCTTAAAATATCTTTATTCTCCAAGAAGCTACTACATAATGCAATTCCTTTATATTATAATATTAAAGAAATCAATATCCCATTTGTCTCTAGATGTCATTACTGCCAGGTTCAAAAAGAAAAGGCCCATCATATTTTATGCCAAGGTCATATTGCTTCTGAAGTTTGGAAACATTTCACCAATATTTTTTATGTTAGCACTACTACCTATTCTTTTTCTTCTATTTTCATGTCCTGGTAGAGGGCAAAGTCAAATAAATATTATTTGAAATTTATCCTTAAAATTCTTCCTATGACCTTTTTGTGGGAAATATGGAAAGATAGATGCAAGGCTCATTTTGAAGGCCTTTCTATTCAAAGTCAAATTATAATAAAAAAATGTTATATATGTGATTTATGAGCAGGTTGCATTATTAAAATTTGAGAGCCACATTGCAAAGATTCATCAAGCTCTTCTGTAGTATTTTAACATTAATGTGTATCCAAAGAAGCCTTATTATATTATCACAAGATGGTTACCCCCTATCAAAAATGCTGTGAAGCTTAATGTAGATGGTTCAAGTAAAGTAAATCCAGGTGACAGCAGTATTGGTATTATTATTAGAGGATATAATGGAGGAATGATTCAAACTATTTAAGACTATATTGGCCATACAATAAATTTAGATGCAGAGTTGACAATTATTCTTAAATGCATCAAAGTTTGTTTAGGTATTGATTTTAATAATCTCCTTATTGAAAATGATTCCTTAACTTATTTGAATCTGATTAGAGAAAGATGGAAGGTCCTTTGGTACTTAAAAGGTACTGTTAATGATATACGATTGTTGATGTCTTCTAAAAATATCAGCATCCAGCATACTTGGAGACAAAAAAAAATTGTTGCAGATGGTTTAGATACTTTATCTTTTCTCCAAAAGTTTCTTTATCATATCATATATTAAGTTACCTTACTAAGATGATATGGGGTCTTTTTAACTTAGATAGATGGTGTATGACAAATGTAAGAATCTCTTAATCTTTGTTAAGTTTTCTTCTACTTGTAAGGCCACCATGGAGAGGCTTTTCTCCATTATTAATAATATAGGGCTTTAAGATTTTTTCCTGGAAAAAAAAAGCTTTAAAATCTCCCCCATAGTCAATGGGGATCCATCATAAGCTCCATGTTATGAACGAAGAAGTTCATTCTCTTCCTTAGAAGTCGCACCACACTCCAAATTCTCTAATAATCTAGAAGCCTCCAATTTTAGATCATGGAGTGGTTAATAATAACAATTAAACAAATTTAGAATGAATTGATAAAGGCTAGTGTGAAGATATGATTAATTATACTCTTAATTCTCTTAAAAATTCTTTGGATCGAACATAGATCAAAGTTTCAAAAGTTTTTGAAGAACAACTGAGATTTGAAATTGAAGAGAGATAAAAGAGCTCTCAACATTAAAAATTCACTCAGAGGGATATTTCAATTAAGTAAAATTCATATCTATAAAAATGGGAGGTAAATTGGCCATTAAATATAATATTTTCAAAATCTTGTGCCGTCGTGCACACGATTCTAGGTAATGTGGAGCCAAGTACAAGTCCATGTGCAGGGGATCACTTTGTAGCCATGTAAACATCATCGTGTGCACGGGCTCAATATAAAGTCGTGCAAATGATTAAAGAATAAAATCTTTTCAAAATGCCTTATCTTTATTCAAAACACATAACCAACTCCCAAAAAATTTCAAAATGGTTTAAAAATTCCTGAGACTATTTTAAGTCACTTCTTCAACTTTTTTTAAAATCCTCACACATTTTGAAAGAAAAGTGCAATATTTTAGAAAATAAAGTGCATGTGTGTGTTTAGCCTTGTATAGTTCATAACAACATAAAAGAATACAATCTTCACTTCAATGTGAATATACAACAACATAAGACTTCAATGAGCTGCATGCATGATATTTAATCTTCAAACTTCATCTAAGTCTAATCTAAGACAAAATGATTGTGCCTCACTTATAACGAATACAGTCTATATGAATTGAAAAACTCAACGATTCGAAACATTTTGACATGAGAATCTATCCAACTAATATTAATTAAAAAATTACATTTTCAACCGACTTTGTCTTTTATTCTATTTATTGATTTTTTAATAATGTCATATGTTTTATTTTTGGCATGGATTGGTTAGTTCAGTATCACGCATAGATCGACTACCATGGGAAGGCTATTACATTTGTCATTCTTGGGCAGGAGATATTTTTTATAGCGATTCTTGGGCAGTATTCTTTGTTAAAAGATGGACGGTTCACTAAGTTTATGTTTGGACCACCAGGAGCTGAGCAAGGTCATGATACGAAACAAGTATCCATTATCGTGTATCTACGTTATGTCTGATCTGAGTTTAATTTTTAAGATTGACTTGCACTCGGGTTATCACCATTTACGAATTCTTGAGAAGGATATTCGAAAGTCATTTTTCTGACATGATATGAGACATACGAGTTTTGGGTCATGTCATTTGGGTTGACCAATACTCCAAATGAATTCATGGACTTCATGAATATAGTATTCCGATCGTATTTGTCCAATTCATCATCATGTTTGATGACGAATAATAAGGTGCCCTTACTATAGACTGAATTTCTCCAAATGTGGATTTTAGGTACGAGAGGAGTAGTTTTAGGGGGCACGTTGTATTGTAGGTTGGTAATTCTATCGATCCTAGCAAGGTGTCGGCAATGATTAAGTGAGAACATCCCACGACACTTATTGAAGTCAAAAGCTTCTTGAATTTAGCAAGATACTACAAGAGGTTCACTTAGGGCTTCTTGAAGATTGTGAGACCACTAAACTACCTCACCCTAAAGGAGCTATTGTTCGTTAGGGCGAGCATTATCAACAAATTTTTTAGAAAATTAAGGAGAGGTTAACAACCGCATTTTTTACTTTATGTATTTTAGAGGCATTACTTATTGGGCGAGAGATTCACTTTATTCTTGAACCACAAGAGCCTTCATTATTTTTTAACTCAGTGGGAGTTAAACATGTGTCAAAGAAAGTAGTTGGAGGTTGTAAAGGAATATCACTTATCCATTTAGTATTATTCTGGGAAGGCGAATATGGTAGCATATGCCTAGATTCATCGATCGATAGTTAGTCTATCGGCTTTAAGGGCAGAGTAGTGGGATACTTTGCGTGAAGTTGATGCAGTAGAGATTATATGGAGAGAGCGATGGGATACTTTGTGTCATTTGATGTAGTAGAGACATTCTTAGTGCTAGTGGTCGCTATGACATGTATTATGTCTTGGGTGATTCAGGCCCAAATGTTAGACTTTTTTATTAGGAGAATGTATGAGAATTATTGTGAGAAGAAGTTCCCTTTAATTCTATGGGTATTACCTATTTAGCCCCATTTAAAAATATTCATTTGTATCTACTCCCATGTGTTTTTTTAGTTATTAGTCTTGTTGTAACAACTATGTCACAAGTTCCATTCTCTGTGAAAAGGAAGAGGGACAGTTAGAGGCAGATATAGAGCGGTTAGGGTCGATTATGGGTGGTTATATGACTTAATACAATTTAAAAAATATATGGGATGGGAGCCCAACAAAACTTTGGAAATGGCATTAAAGTCAAGAAACTATTAATTCTATTTGGCTTAGACATAGGTTTGTCTTTTCAAGGGAGATTGGTTATGAAGATGGGTCCTAGACTATAGCAGGAATTTTTGATCGAGGTGCATGGTTCATGGTTCATTATGCATATCAGGGATGAAAATATGTACCATGATATGAGGAGTCACTATTGGTGGCCATATGGAGCGAGTTATAATGGAGTTTGTGTCTAAGTGTTCCACCTGCCAATTAGTAAAGTTAGACCACCAGAGATACCTGTAGAGTTACGATTGTTAGATATCCAAGTGGAGAAGTGGGAAAGTATCTCAATGGATTTTATTGTGGGGGTTACGCAGGTTCCAAAGGGAACATGATGCCATTTGGGTCATCGAAGACAGATTGGCTAAAGTTGGTTAAAGATAGGGGATAGCAAGTTATTCAGGCCAAGTGCTTCTTAAGGTATCCCAGGTGAAGAGAGTTATGAGGTTCAAATCCAAGGAGAATTTGGCACCACGATAAATAAGTCCTTTCATGACCCTGGATAGGGTGGGGCAGGTGGCATATCATTGGGCCTCACTATATCACCTTCAGTATGTGCACAACGTTTTCCACATGTTCATATTGAGGAAGTTCCTGGGGGATGAATTGACGTATCAACATATAGCTATAGATGAAATTGAGATACAATCATATGCTAGTTACGAGGAGAGACAATAGCGTATCCTAGACAGGAGAGGTAAAATCTTACTCCCAAAGGTCATTCCTTTGGTTTGTGTCCAATAGGGACATCATAGCGAGGCAGAGTCTATTAGGAGCATGAGGACGTCATGCAGGAAAGATATTCCTAGATCTTCCTGTTAGGTATATAAAAAATTGAGTTTCAAAGACGAAATTCCTTGTTTAAAGAGGTGGAAATGTAATACTCTGTATTTTTATGGCATTTATTTAAACTTTTAAACTAATTTTTTTGCTACATAATGAGTTGATATTTCATATGACATTCGGTATGTCATATTTGGCTTGAGATGTTAGAAATTTAGTATGTCATTTCATAGATTGAGATGTTAGGTATGTAGTATTATGCAATTTAATTGTTCATTGTTTGGATACATAGATGGTTATTGTAATTGGCGAACTCATAATAATGTATTAAGCTACATATTTGAGTTGACTTACTATTATAGACGGCTATGTATCAGCCACGGGGCTAGGTATTGGGAGTTTTCTTATTTGGATTATTCTCTCAACATAGGGTTCCACCGATTGTGAAATAGTTTCTTATAATACCAAGTCATAATTTAATTAATTAATAATCAAGATTTAAAATATAGTGACACGCATCGGCTAATTAATAAACTTAATGATATAATCGACTTGAAAAACATGTTAACCTTCGAATGGGTTCATAGGGTGTTTAGAAAGCCCAATTTGAGTTAAATGTAGTGGAGAATGGGTTCATTAGGTTAGTAGATGGGTTGGGCCAAGTTTTAGGCCATTTGGGGTTTCTTTTGTGCCTTTTAGGTTGAGGCTAATTTGGGAACTATGCCTAATTTCGGATTTGATTAATATATTTGACTAATTAACTTAACCTAAATCACATAACATGACATAGAGAAGGCCTAGTTACTAAGGAATAAGATTATGAAATTGAAAATACCCTCTCTAAATCCTACGGGATTTTGATTTGGCTCAATTTTGTAACAACAATCCCAAATACACTCTGACCATTGCACGCACTAAACATATTCCTAAAAAGATTTTTTAAAGACTTTTAAATTAATTTTCTATTTTTTAAAACCCTAAATTGAATTTTACTTAATATATTTCTTATTTTTGTATTAATACACCCTATATATATTTCATAACTAAATACTTTTATATTATAAATTTTATGGTTTTATAATTTTTATAATTTTTTAAATTAATTTTTATGATTTTTTGGAATTTTAAATTATTGAAATAAACATTTAAAAAGAAATAAAATTATACATTTATTTTGTTTCTTAAATTAAATCAGCAGAAATTAAAATGGCGAAATTTTTTGTTATTAATGGTTCATTTGGTTGTCGATCCTTATGATTGGTCTTGGACTAATCAGGTTGAGAGGTTTGGCCCACGCGATTTGACCCGAAAAGAACCTTGGGAACGTCTGTGTCAACTTTTGGCTATTGAGGGAATTTTTACTCTTTTAACCTCCAGAGTGCCTTGGCTAATGTCGCATGTCCCCTGCCAACCTCTATTTTCTACGTTGCCAGTTTTACCCTTTAAAACCCTTGGTTTTTTTACCTAGCTATACCTATTTGTTGAGGAATTACAATTCAACCCAGGGCATACCTCAGCCTCTATAAATAGAGGGCTTGCGGTTGAGTTTTAAAGACGTCGAGATAATTCCAAACGAAATAAAACTCTGCCCAAATTTTACCAGACCTCTCTATCTCTCTCTGAAAACTTGTTTAAATCGTATCTTGTGAGAGATTTTCCTTAATCCATTTCCAAACACATGTTTATCCTATAAATCATACATATGCGTTTGTGTGTTTAGATTTTGTTTGAGGGCTTGGAAGTACGAGAGCTTTCTATTTTTGAGGGCTTGATACATCTGAAATTTCATACCTTTTGGGTTGAGTTTTTGAAATCCTCTGGAGATTTCTAGGTTTTGATTGTTTGAAAACTTGTTTGGCTTTCTGGGTTAGATCATTCAAAGGTTGTTAGAGTTCTCTTCTCCTATTTGTCTTGTTGATCTACGCTGGGGTATAATATCTAAACATGTTTTTTATATGTAATAATATATATATATATATATATATATATATATATATATATATATATATATATATATATATATCTGTGTGTGTGTGTGTGTGTGTATGTATGTATGTATGTATGTATGTATGTATGTATAGATGTATACTCTGTTTATATGCGTTTATGAGTTTTGTATGTGATAAATTGTGTTAACATGTTTTAAGACAAACCCTAGTTTTGAAAATTTTAACTTTGAAATCTTCCTTTCTCGACTAGATCTACCAAAACTTGTTAGAATGCATAAATATCTCTTATGTTTAGTGTATCAATTTTTATAAACTGAATGTATATTTGACATGTTATACACTTTGAAAACAAGATTTGGTTTGTCCTTTTTCATATTTGTGTAAATCTATTTGAGCCTGATACAAACTCATGATCTAAACTTCTTTGTTACACCAAACTATTTTGTTTTGTTTTCACACAGTTGAAACTTCAAACCCTAAAGCGAAAACTCTTTTTATCTAGTCTTAATGTTTGAACTTCCAACCTCCTATGAAAATTGAAACTTTTTAAAACTATTTTTTTTTTGCATCTTCACTGATACTCTTATGTTGAGTGTGAAGCTCTACGTGTGTACAAATAAGTCTACTATCTGTGTTGGTTGGTGTATTTTCAGTAGTTATGGGTTGTTTGGTATTATCCTTGGTTTATTGAGTGTATTAGCTGTATGTATTCATTTACACATTGCAAACTGTAAATTGTACTTGAACTGTTGTTATAATGGACTTGTGGCGTGTGTGGTCTTAGCACCAAAAGACCTAAAGTTTTCTAGTACACTAGTTTTCTCGTTATCAAATTATTATGTGATAACCTCTTCATCTCATCTCATTATGTTTTAGATTTAAATAAATTTTACTTTGAACATCCCACCAACCAGAACTTAACTTTTTGTGTGTGTGCATGTATTCAAATATTGAAGTTTAAAAGGTTTTTATCAAAGAATTAAAAGAGAATTTTATTATTCTTAAAACTTTTATGTATTTGATTATTTTCAAGTGGTATTAGAGCAACATGATTACTTTATTTTAAAAAAATTTTTTTTTACTCTTTATGATCTTGAACTTTTTTAAAACTTATTTTAAATGGAAGTCCTAAATGGTAGTTCTGTACATCCTCCTATGTTTAATGGTGAAAACTTTTCTTACTGAAAAGTAATAGCGATTACACATATACATCAGTTGGGAGATGATGTATGGGATATGGTTAAAAGTATTTTTTCTGTACAAACTAAAGTAATTGGTGAAGGTGATGTTAGGATTATTAAAAGAACTCCTCTTAATGAATGGACCAAAGAGGATAAGGTAAGTTCACAATATAATCATAAAGGCAAAAATGTTATTTTCCAATCCATGGGTGAGCCTGAGTATAAAAGAATCTCAGCCTCACTACATCTAAGGCAATTTGGGACATTTTAATGTCTATCCATTAGGGTTACACTATGGATAAAAAGGTTAAGTCATAATTGTTAGTTCACATGTATGATACTATGTTTATGAAAGATGATGAAAATTTTGATGATTTTTATCTTTAGTTACATAATATAGTTAATCAATCACATTCAAATGGTATTATTTATGTTGATTCTGAAATATGTGCTAAGATACTTAGATCTTTACCTCATACTTTTGCTATAAAGAAACATTCCATAAAAGAAATGGTTGACCCTAACATGATGCCTAAAATGTTATATAGTAAAATGAAAACTTTTGAACAAGAAACTACCTTAAATGAAAATCAAAGAGGAAAAGAAAAAAGTACATACTACACAACCCTCCTTAGATTTTAAATTTAGTGTTAATAGTCCTACTTTTGTTTCTTCCCTGTCTAATTAGATGACTCTTATGTTCCTCTTGAGTCATTTGATAATGAAATTTCCTTGTTGTCTAAACATTTTAAGAAATTTGTTAAGTTTAGGAACAAATTTTCTTCTAGAGAATGTCAACCTAGTTATACTAATAGGCCTCATGAAAAATAATATGAAAGGAAACCTTTTGGAAAATATAACCATAACAAAGATTAAAGTCATATTCAGTGTAAAAGGTGTAGTGAATTTGGTCATTATGCTAATAAATGCATTTCAAAAATAAAATGGCACTCTTCTAACAAGGTCCATTTATCTAAAACTTGGGATGGTAGTTCTAACTCTAATAGTGATAGTAGTGATAGTTATAATAACATTATGACCTTTACTTAGATTTGTTTAAATGAATTTGATGATGGTATTGATAATTTGTCTTTATGTCTGATGATTCTAAATTATTCATAGGCAATTATGATTTACCTCTTGTAAATACTTCATATATTAGGAATCCTATATATAATCATACTACTTCTACTATTTCTAAACACCTTTATGATTGAAATTCTAACTAGGATGATGAAAATGATGTATATAATGAATCCTACCTTATAATTATATCTTTTGATAGTGAATGTGATAATGAAAACCCATACCTTAAGAAACTTTATAAGTCTACTTTGAAAAACTGTACACATTTAGGCAAAGTTAATGTTAAGTTTTTATCTAAATTAATGTTCTCAATAATCAAATATGCCTAATTTCGAATGAATCTTCTATACTAGAACAACCTGAGACTAAAAACCTGATGTTACAGAAAAACATTTCAAAAATAAATGAAAGTAGTATTTTATTATAACAAAAACACAAAGTTTTTTTAACTGATTTTAATGAATCAAAAGTTAAACTGAAAGACGCTTTGAAAAAACTGATTACTTTCAGCACATTTGGCATCAAGGTAAAACAACTTTTGAATTATGTAAAGTCTACCTCTATTGATAAAGAGGGGATTGGTTTTACATGAAAAAAAAAATGAAATAAATTTTGTATCCTCTAATGTATATTGTCCAGAATCTTGAAATATTTGTATGTCTATTCCTCATTTTCAAAAATAGAAACAAACTCAATCTTACTATACTACTAAGTAGATTTACCACTGCAATTTTTATTGCAAAATTGGTCACTTAGAACAATTTGTTATAAACAACTAAACTAAAATAGAAAAAGTGGGAAAGTTAGTAGACCTAAGATACCTATTAAGGATAAATTTGTTAAGGAACTTACACCACCTAACACAATGCCTTACAGGTCAAACATTATTTTCCAAAAATTAAGGAAGTTTGGATTAAGAAAGAAGAATTAAGTTACCAACTAAGATGTAATGCGATTGCATCATCATTAAATTCCTTTTATAAAACTCTCAGTGGCACCTTAATTATGGTTGTTCTAGACATATAACTGGGGACAAGTCAAAATTTTCCCTTTTAAAAACTTTTGTTACAGGACATGTCACCTTTGGATATGGAAAAATGTTTTGAGTCATAGGCAAGGTAATAATTAAAGGTGAAGGTCTTCTTAAATTGGATGAGGTATTATTAGTCTAAGGACTTAAAGCCAATTTATTAAGTATATGTTAATTTATGACAGTGGTCACACTGTTAACTTTTCAAAAACAGAGTGCAAAATTTAAGTCTAGATGGAAAAATAATTATTTGTGGTGAAAGAAAACCTGATAATTGCTATGTTGTTATTTAAAATAAAGGGTTAGAAAATTATTTATCTGCTAGGTTAAATTACATAGACTTACAGCATGAGAGACTAGGACACATTAATTATGATAATCTGTCTAGATTAATTAGTCAACAACTTGGACTTGGTTTACCTAAAATACCAAAAATCAAACATTTTGTTTTGGGACCATGTCAAACAGGAAAAATACATAAAGCCACACACAAGAAAGTTAAATATGTTTTAACAACTCACCTTTTAGAGTTACTACACATGAATGTAATGTGTGTGGTAACTCCTACATCCTTGTTATTGTAGATGACTTTTCTAGATTTACTTGGGTTGCATTTATGAAAGAAAAATCAGACAATTTTTGAAACTTTTTAAGAATCCTCTTAAGTATTGAGCATGAAAATTATATCCAAGTAATTAGGATTTTAAGTGACGGGGTGGAGAGTTTAAAGACACTGGTGTAGCAGAGTATTGTATAGAAAATGGGTACAAACAAGAATTTAGTGCTCCCAAAATCCCTCAATAAAATGGTACTGCTGAAAGAAAGAACCGAACCATATAAGAAATGGCTCGTTTCTTGCTTCATGCTAAAAATTTACCAAAATGTTTTTGGGTTGAGACTACATAAATTGCGTGTCACATAATAAACGGAGTGTACTTAAGAAAAACACTCTAAACATGCATCATGCAAAATCTAGTATAGAAAAAACCCAATTTGAAATATTTTAGGGTATTTGGCAATGAGTTCTATGCTTGTAAGGATAGAGAGAAGTTGTCTAATTACACTAGAGGTGAAAAAGGCTATATTTTTAGGTTAATCACAAAACAATCGTGCTTAACATGTGTTTAATCTCAAAATAAAAACTATAATGGAATCCATTAATATGTTTTTGTGAATGATAGTGTTGCCCATCATTTGGAAGAAAGTGATAATCTTTTACCTGTTGACAATTCTGAAAAAGAAGATTTACCCAAACATTCAATAGATAGTGATTCTGACTCTCCACCACCTAATGAACCCAATGTTCTTAGCTAGGTTAAAGACAAATCACCCTAAGAAAAATATTGTAGGAAATGTTAAATACCCAATAAGAATTAGTGTTAAATCTGTTAATACTTTATTTTCTTCTTATATGTCTTTAGTTGAACCAAAACATGTAAAACAAGCACTAGTGGATGAATATTGGTTGTTAGCAATGCAAGAAGAATTAGTACAGTTTAGACTGCATGATGTTTGGTATTTAGTCCCTCGTTCTACTCACACTAACATAATTGGAACCAAATGGATATTTAAAAAATAAGTGCGATGAGTCTGGTAATCTCTTAAGAAATAAGGTTAGGTTAGTAGCATAAGGTTATTTTCAAATTGATGGAATAGATGTGAATAAAACCTTTGCTCTTATAAGTATACTAGAATTTGTTAGACTTTTTCTTGTTGTTTTGTGTATTTTAAATTCAAACTTTATCAAATGGACGTAAAATCTGCATTTTTAAATGGAATTTTAAATGAAGAAGTGTATGTTGAACCACATAAAGGTTTTCTTAATCCTTTCATCCCAAAAATATGTATTTAGATTAAAGAAATCTCTTTTTGGTTTAAAACAGGCCCCTCATGCCTGGTATGATAGGTTAGCAAATTTCTTAATGGAAAATGGTTTTAACCGAAGGGGAGTAGACCCAACTATGTTCGTCAAAAATAACAAAGACTATTTGCTAATAGCACAAGTTTACATTGATGACATAGTTTTGGGTTCGCTTCTCCCCCAGAAGTTGAAAAATTTGCTAACATAATGAAATCAGAATTTTAAATGTCTATGATGGGAGAACTCCAATTCTTCTTAGGTCTTCAAGTAGCATAAAAACCTGATCATATTTTTAAATGCTAATCTAAATATGTTAATGATATAGTTAAACGCTTTGGTTCCACTACGGCTAAGACTGCTAAAAGTCTTATGAGTTCATTTATTAAACTTATAAAAGACTTATCCGATAAAAAGATATATGTCACTTTATATTGTAGTATGATAGGCAGCCTACTTTACTTAACTGCGAGTAGACCTGATATAATGCAATGTGTGTGTGTGTGTGTGCGCGCATGCACGCGCACTAGATATTAATGTGGACCAAAAGAATTCCACTTACATGCCATAAAACGTATTTATAAAATATATGAGTGGAACGATAAACTATAGTATCATGTACACTTTAGACACTAATTCTAAGATAATCAGGTATACAGACGCTGTCTAGGAAGGTTGTGTCGATGACAGTAAAAGCACCTCCGGTGGCTATTTTTACTTCGGACGCAATCTAGTTTCCTAGTCCTCTAAAAAGAAAAATTGTGACTTTCTTTCATCAGCAGAAGTTGAATACATTACTATTGGCTTGTTTGAATGAAACAAATGTTAAATGATTATGGCTTAAATGAATCATCTACCCTAATACTATGTGACAATCAAAGTGAAATAAGTATTTCAAATAATCATGTTTTCCATTCTTGAAAAAAAACATATTAAAACGAGAGAACACTTTTTCGAGAGTTAATTGAGCAAAAGGAAATTAGCATCGAATATCTTAACACTAAAGATCAATTGGCAGATCTTTTCACAAAACCTTTAAACCACCAACACTTTGAAACTCTTAGAATGTCTATTGGTGTTATGCCTATCCTATTTAGAATATGTTAGGATTGAATGTCAGTACGTATTTTATCATAATATCTTGTGGTACTAACATCTTTGTAGGTTCTTCCTTACCCTTTATCCCTTTGTGACAAACGAGGGGAGAATTTGAGACTCCTTGTATTTGTGTTAGAAAGATTTTATGAGACTCTTAATTTTGTTATTATATGTATTGAGTCTCTTATGACACATGTTATTAGTTGCGTTGTGTACTCTTACTTTTAAGACACATGTTGTTAGTTAAGTCATGTACTCTCCTTCTTTAGGAATCATGTGTATAGTTGAGTTATGTATTTTCATGTGTGAGACTTATTTTTTTAGTCTCAATTTGGTTTGTCTCAAAATTATCAAAAGGGGGAGATTGAAAACACCGTGTCTAAATCCCATGGGGTTTTGATTTGGCTAAGTTTTATAACAGTAGTCCCAAATACACTCGGACCATTGCATGAACTAAACTTATTCCTAAAAAGAGTTTTAAATCAATTTTCTATTTTTAAAACGCTAAATTGAATTTTTCTTATTATATTTCTAATTTTTTTATTAGTACATCCTATATGTATTTTATACCTAAATATTTTTATATTATAAATTTTATGGTTATATAATTTTATAGATTTTTTAAACTAATTTTCGTGTTTTTTATGACTTTTTTTTTGAATTTTAAATTACTGAAATAAACATTTAAAAATAAACAAAATTAAACATTTATTTTGTTTCTTAAATTAAATTAGCAGAAATTAAAATGACAACATTTTAGGTGATTAGTGGGTCATTTGGTTATCGATCCTTCTGACTGGGTTTAGAGTAATCAGGTTGAGAGGTTTGGCCCACCATTTGACCACGTGGGCATTTTCTCTTTTGACCTCCACACTGCCTTGGCTAAAGTCGCATGTGACACTGACGACCTCTATTTTTTTCGTTGCCAATCTTATCCTTTGAAACCCTTGATTGTTTACCCATTTGCCCTTATTTATTGAGGAATTACGATTCTACATGGTCATTCCTTAGCCTCTATAAATGGAGGGCTTAGGCCTGAGTTTTTAAGATGTCGAGATAATTTCTAAAACCAAATAGAACTCTACCCAAATTTTATAAGACCTCTCTCTCTAAAAACTTATTTAAAACGTATCTTGTGAGAGATTTTTCTTAACCCATTTCTAAACACATGTTTATCCTATAAATCATACATGTGAGTTTGTGCATGTAGATTTTGTTTGATGGTTTGTAAGTAAGAGAGATTTTTATTTTTGAGGGTGTGGTACATCTGAGAGTTTGTGCTTTTTGGGTTGAGTTTTTCAAACGCTTCGAAGATTTCTAGCTTTAAATCGTGTGAAAGTTTTTTTTGCTTTATAGGTTGGATCAATGAAAGGTTATTGGGGTTCTTCTCTTGTTTGGCTTATTAATTTACATTGGAATATAATCTCTAAACTTATTTTTTAAATGGAATAACATATATAGAGATATATACTCTCTTTATATGTGTTTGTAAGTTTTGTATGTTATAAACTGTGATAAATGTTTTTAAGACAAACCTTGTTTTGAAAACCCTAGCTTTGAAATCTTCCTTTCTCGAACAGATCTACATAAACTTGTTAGGATACATAAATATCTCTCTTATATTTAATATATCTATTTTTATAAACTAAATCTATGTTTAACCTATTATACACTTTGAAAATAAGATTTGGTTTGTCCTTTCTCAGATTTGTATAGATCTATTTTTGTTTGATAAAAACTCATGATCTAAACTTTTTTGTTACACCAAACTGATTTTTTTTTCCACACGGTTGAAACTTCAAACCCTAAAGCAAATACTTTTTTCATCTAGCCTTTAGGTTTTAACTTTTAACCTCCTGAGACAACCAAAACTTATTTTTTGCATCTTCACTGATACTCTTATGTTGAGTGTGAACCTCTATGTGTGTACTACGAAGTCTACTATTTGTGTTGGTTGGTATATCTTCAGTAGTTGTGGAGTTTTGGAGTATTATATTTGTGTACCGGGTGTACTAGCTATACGTATTCATTTACGTATTATAAACTATAAATTATACTTGAAATGTTGTTATAGTGGACTTATGGTATGTGTGGTCTTGTTACTAAAATAGCCGGGATTTTCCGGTACGCCGATTTCCTCGTTATCAAATTATTGTGTGCTAATCCATTTCTCTTCATCTCATTCTATTTCAAATTTAAATACATTTTACTTTTGACACCACTAATCAAAACTTGACTTTTGTGTGTGTGTGTGTGTGTATATTCAACCATTGAAGTTTAAAAGATTTTTACCAAAGAGTTAAAATAGAATTTATTAATCTTACACTTTTGTGTATTCAATTATTTTTAGAAATCGTAGCTTAGAGATTTGGGGATTTGAGGATTGATTTCTTACAATTATCCTAAGGTAAGTCTAATTTATGTAGATTTTATGATTAGAGTTGTGTTATAGGAGTAATTATATGTTGGAATTTGTAAACATGCTTATATAATTTGATTTCCTTAATTATTGAACCTAATTTCATAATTATATTTAATGGAATTAAGAACCCTAGATAAATTATTGTTGAAATCATGAGATTTGTATGGGATAAATTTATTTATATTGGAGTATTTATTTAGAGTTGGATATTGGATTATTGTGATTTATAATATTACAGTGGTGGAATTATATTCTATTGTTGTTGGGACGGTTTCAGAGTTATAATTTATTTACCATTGTTGTTATTTTGCATTGTCCTTATTTATTATTTATCCCATTCATGCTAGGATGCTTTTAATTGTTTCACTCCCATGATTTTAATATTAGAACTGATCAATCTACTTATATATTTTATGGGGTGTCATACCATAACCGGTGGAAATACTTCATTTTTATTTAACACTTCCAATGTAAGAAAATGTAAGTTTCTTATGTATTGTAATGGGTGCAGTAGCCATTAACCATATTGGTGGGACTAATCTGGGATTTAACAAAATTACTTGTTCCTACTACCTATGGACATCTCATGGGTCTAACACATACCATTTTCAAGCTAAATATAAGTTCCATAATCTGGTTACTTGGCTGCCCAGATCACAAAAAGACCCCAATATGGATATCTTGGTGTTTTTTGGGTTATTATAATGTGAAAACTACACAGGTATTTTTTTGCTCATCCAGGTTGAATCTCTTGGTGGGTCTTCCATCGTTTACATATCTTATTATATGAACTTTGCCAATTCTATTACTAATCGGCCTTTGGTCTTATGTGAAGAGCATTATTGCAAGAGAAAAATAAGAGACAAATACGTCAACTTGGTCGACTTGAAGAAATTTTAGCCTAGACCAACATCGATCGGCATCAGACCCCATTGGAGAGCTGCTCAAATCCTTTTTGGCTACAAACTAAGAGTTGCGATAGCCAAGAACTTCATAGCAGTCCCAGAAGTTATTATTGTTGATTAATCAGTAGTCGGCGATTTAACAATCCTAACCACCACCCCTATCCCAAGTGGATATATTATATGGTTGTACGCAGGTAAAGCTTTATCTCACACCTACGTCATTTCTACTAATTTGGAGGATGACTTGGTTGAAGAACAAGCAGATCTTTTTTTCAACGACTTTGATACCCTCTTCTCGTATGAAGAGGTTGGCATATCAATATAACTTGGGGAAGAAGTAGGGGAGGAAGAAGAACAAGTAAGAGACTTCTGCTTCCTACCCATCCCAATTTTTTTAGGAAATAACTAGTCATCCCCAAAGGACCATCGATCTTATCAATGTCCGGATAAACCTAAAATATAATGTAGGTAAGTTGAGAAGAACTAGTAAATTTAATATGGAACCAAGAAAAGGGTGATCTCCCTTTAGAGAAAGAAACCTTTGAAATGAAGAAAGAGAGAAATAATGAGAGACAGACCAAACATTCCAAAAAAAGGAGAACGGACAAGGCCACTCACCAAACTCCTCCAAGGGGTGATAACTATTTGTTGGTTATTGTCCCTCATAAGTAGACTAATCATTAGCTAACCCCTCCACCAACAACATTCAGGGTTCATCTCTGGGCAATAAATTTCATGAAGGATAAGAAGATCGTCTCAATCCATGATTTAGTATTTTACAATGTCAAACATGTGGGTTTGATGACAATTCTTAGGCGAAAAACTTATTTATAAGTTGTATCATCCATTCTTAGGTGGGTTTATGCATGTTTTAGGCCAACTAACACAACTTGGGTTATACCACAATTTTGGGTGGGTTTGATGCCCGTTTTTAAGTGACCAACTTATTTATAAGTTTTATCACCCACTTAATGAAAAAATATACAAAGGTTCATAGAATTCCATGACTTAGGTATTGTTGTGTCATCCAAATCTTTCAAGTGGTGCAATTCGTTTCCTCCCTTTGACACTAATTTCCAAGCACTTGCTAATTCGGTGTCAGTTTCCCAATGGAGGGATTTTTGGCAGCTGATTGAAGCTTGATGAGGACTAGATATCTGACTTAGAAATATCTAACTTTGATCCTCTTGTCATGCTAATTATTGAGCTCCTGTTGATATGTTGTAAGGGTGATGAGAATCTAGTCTCTTTATTCCTTTGCTAGATCAACCTCATGAGCCAAATGTTCTTCGTCCTCATAGATTTCGGTCCTTGGAGTTGGGAGACCAAATTATAATGTAATGACGGTCTCTATAACATATGAAAAGTGGTATGGGGGTTCGTTCATTGATTTTCCAAGCTTTGTTCACTAAGCCTAATGAATGAATGAAAGCTCATTCATCCATATTCTCTTTTTATTCTATAATCGTCATTTGATCTTGGTGATGAAGTCTTGCTAGTGATTATCACCCAACTGTTGCATTGTGGAAAGACCTCTTAGGCATAGTGAATCCTGAAGCCATATTCTACATAGAAGTATCTAAATACATCATTATCGAACTAACTTCCACTGGCTATCACCAAGGACTTGGGAATTCCAAGTTTAGTGATGATGTTGCTCCATATAAATCTCATGGTGCCGACCTTTCTAATGTGGGTGAGTGGTTAGGCCTCCACCCACTTCATGAATTAATCTATGGTAGTTATCAAGTACTTTATGTTCCCTTATGCTACAGGCAAGGGTCCCACAATGTCCATTCCATATTAAATAAAAATCCATGGACTTATTAGAGGGTTGGGGTCGCCAGTTAGCTATTTGAAAATGGTGGAGAAATCCTGACACTTTGCACATTAGCGTACGAACTGGATAGCAACCTTCTGTATGAAAGGCCACCTATAGCTTCGGGAGATTACCCTATAGGATAGTCATATTTTTCTTGCATGTGCTCCATAATTTCCTTCAGGTATTTCACTAAGGATTCCATCTAGTTATTGTAGATGGACGCACTTAAGAAGAGGTCCTATGAAAGATCATCGATAAAGTTTTCCTTTAGAGTTAAGGTGAAACCTTTTCGATTGTATTTTCAACTTGTGGACCTCTTTACCTCCTTAAGTCATGTCCCCATTATTCAGGTAAGCTATAATAATATGCATCCACGATAGGGAAAACTGCATTTGCATGACTTCTGAGGTAGTTTTAGAATCTTCAATACTTGGTTAGCCAGTATACTCCACCGCAATCATCCTTTTTAGATAGGTATCAATTATTGATGCCACTGTAGCTATGGCATTAGCATGACTATTGCAGATCATCAATAATTTTTCTACTGACATAGACTTTTAAATCAATTAATATTCTCCTTACTTTATCGCGATAGGTGAGAGTACTTGGATCCCTGGCTTCATGCTCTCATTTGAGGTGATTGACAATCATACAAAAATCATAGTAAATTGTTATATCTTATGCTCCCATAGTGATGACCATTTGTAGTCCATGGATTATGGCCTCATATTTTCCTTTATTATTTGATTCCTTGAACCTAAGACAAACTGCCTACACGATGAGGAAAACTTGTAGGGTGACGAAGATAATTCCAACATTAGTTCTTCTCTCATTGGATGCTCCATTAATGAATACCTTCTACTTCTGCTACAACATTCTCGGTGGAGATTGAGCCTCTCTTATTTAAGGCTTGGTTAGGTCTCCTCTCCTTCTAGTGTGGATGATAACTCAATAATGAAACAAGCTAGAACATGATCCTTAATGGATGTTCGGGGTTAGTATATAATGTCGAACTGTAACCGACTTCTCAATGGGCATATATCTCTTTTTTTATTAAAGGAAAGTGTGATTGATATAGTTGGACTAATGCCCAACTAGGCGCATGTTGAGAAAAAAATAAATATAAGTGGAGATTCTCACTACTAATAGGAGTTAATAACAAGGAAGGAGATCCCGAGTACGTTCTAATTTCTTCTAGATGGCTGTTTGCTAGAACCAACTTCTCTCCATCTTATAGTTGGACTAATGCCCCACTAATCACATGTTGAGAAACAAATAAATACAAGTGGAGATAATCACCACTAACAGTAGTTGACAGTAAGGGAGGAGATCCAAAGTATCATCTAATTTCTTCTAGTGCTTGATCACATCCATCTATCTTAACCATAGTGCTTGCCTTCTTCAAAGTTTGGATGAATGGGCGACATTTGTCCAATAAACGTGATATGAATTGTGAAAATCATTCAATATGTTTTTAACACTAAGTCAAAGATTAAGTAAACTTCAAAATTTAGGAAATTCCTTTCAGAAATCAGAACACAAGATGTGTGAAAGTTATTTAGGTCAGATTCAAGATTTGGTAGCTTGATTACCTAAGTTATGAAAGAAAAACCTAAACTAATTCTTTGTCATGAAAACAACCATGCAAGAATTAATAATAGAAAGTAGTAAAGTTTGACATGGTTATTTTTAACGTGGTAAATCCTCATATCTGAGGAAACATCCACGGTGACCTCTATGCTACAACCAAAAATCCATTAAAAATAGTTTACAAGAATTACAAGAACATGAACAAAAACACGCAAGATCCTAAAGATAAGAGATAAAATATATCTATTGAGAAAATCTCCTCCACGGTATTTGATTCTGACGATATTGATCCTCTTGGTCGTTCCTTACTTTAATTCCTTATTCTTTATTCTAGTGACTCTGTCAAATAGAATCTCTCAAAGAAACAACACACTTTTATGTGTTCGTGTGAGAGTGATGGTGACTGCGAAGTGCCTAAGTATGCAGAATGCTACTCACATCACTATTAAAATTATACAACTATTCCTATGAATTATAAATATTCTATATGAAATACAGAGTTTCAATTTCAAGAAAAGTAGACTTATCAACAAAAAATATTTTAGATCTTAACAAAAATAAATCTCAACTCAACTTTATTTATGTACAAAACAAATTTTACAAACTGTAAGACTTAGTCTCAAGAGAAATTTTCAGATCTATAAACATAAATGGTTTTCGAAGTGTCTTTTTTTAGATCTTGAAAGTAGAGTGGTTGGATCTACAAATCTTTGCAAAAAACACAAGATCCAATAAGAGAATGTATGAAATTCACGAAAACACCTAAAATAAACGTGAATATGTATCTCATCGATTTTTTTCAAATTTTCTAGGAAAAAATTTGAGTAAAAACCTGGAGAGACTGTTTCTAAGAGAGATAACATTTGAAGAGGGTTTCTTCTATGAACCACACTTAGAAAAACTCCCAAGAAAACCTAAGAATCTAACTCTAAGAGATATGGTTTTCAGAAGTGTTTTTACACGGTGAAAATAGACGGGTTTGGTTTTTAGAAACACTCAAATTATTTCTCTTTTCTCTCTGGCTCTCTCTCTCTCTCTCTTTCCCTCTCTCTTCTTTCTGTATCTACTCTCTTTTCTCTCTTTTTTCTCTCAGTTGGAAGAACTACCAAAAGTCTTCAAATGTATCACATAAAGGTCCTATTTATACTAAGAGAGGAAGAATTTGGACGATCGAAGGAAATTAATGGCTGAGATTAAAATAACGGTTGGAATCTATATACAATGGTCAATTGCATGACTGCTCACTATGATTGGTCCTCACACGTTGCACTGGGATTCACTCAGGACGCATGCGGAGCGTTAATTAGAAATGATCTAACAGTTGGAAACCAATCTCAGATATATGAGAGGGATAAAACACAAACTCAGTCACACAAAAGCAAACACGTGTCTAGCAAATAGCGGTTATAAAACGCATATTTTTTAGCTTAATAAAATCCCATTTTGCACTACAAATGTTTCTGTCGATTTTGTTTTCTAAACAAATTATATAAATGTTTAAAAATCATTTAAAATGCTTCAAAAATTCCCAAAAAACATTTAAAAATATTTTAACACACACACAATGCAATGCATGAATTTGTATCCTAAGTTTGTTATATTAACTTCCCTTTTTACCCTGATTAGTTGATTCTTGATGTAACTTGGTGCAGTTTGTTGCCTTCAATGTACCATGGAGAAGAGCTCAAAATCTATTAAAATTTTGTCAATATATCCAAACTAATTGGAACTCCTATATGGCACAAACTTAAGTAAGTCAACCATATAGTGTGTTTTCAATCTCCCCCTTTGGATATTGGAGATAAAATTCCCTTAAGTGACCTATACTCGTGGGTAAAAAATAAATTTTCAAATTCCTATAAAAAAAAGAGCTATTCTACCCATTCCCATCCTAGAACCAGAAATAAGATAAATAAAAAATTACATTACTCAACTAGTTACAGACCACTACCCTACTATGGTAAGATTGTACAATGGATCTGTAAATTAGAAGGCCTGAAATAAAACACTTTATGTCATATTCATTGAATCAAATAAAGATATAATAAGATAAGTTCATAGTGGTTATTCAAGTTCTTCTCCCCCAATTTTTCTCAAATAAACAACGGGGTTAAAAAATATATAAACATGGAGATAATATGAATTATTTGACACATATTATCATAAGCAAGGGTAATATCAAGGGTCGCCTACATTATTAAGATAAAGGAGGCATCTATTGTCATTTTTGAAACAACCGTACCCTAAATCCTCAGAAACCAATTATAAACGTGAAAACTATCGAGGATAGGACAAATATGCAGAATATATTATGCAAGCACAATCATCTCTATGGCTTTCCTAAGTGATTCAAAACTAATATTGTCCAATGGTTTAGTAAAAAGGTCAGCCAATTGTTTTTCAATGTTTAGATATTCAATATTAAGTTCCTTAGATTCAACAAGTTCACGAATAAAGTGATGTTTAATCTTGATATTCTTAGTTCGTGAGTGTTGTACAGGATTTTAAGAAATTGATAGCACTCTGGTTATCACAATACATAGCTAGTTTATCTTTGATAATACCATAATCAATAAGCATTTGTTTTATCCATAAAAGTTGGGCACAATAACTACCCGCAACTATATATTCGGATTCAGCGATTAAAAGACGAGATTATTTTCTACATAGTAATAGGCCACAGACGTGCTTTTACGATTATCTAAGCATCCTGCTCAGTCACCGTATTTATAGCCAACTATAGATCTAGTAGTGTCTTTCGTGTGCCAAATGTCAAAATTTATTATGCCTTTAATATATTTTATTATCCTTTTTACACACAACATATGACATTCGGTAGGTGCACATTAATATCGTGCATAGACACATACAACAAAATAAATATCTGGTCTAGATGAAATGAGGTATAATAAACTCCATATTATGCTCCTATATAAAGTAGGATTTACATTTTTCCCATGTTCCTCTTTAGATATTATCATGGATGGGCTCATGGATGTACATGCTATTTTGGAAATATCAAGACCAAACTTTTTAACAAGATCACTAGCATACTTATATTGTGTTATGAATAATCCATCACTAAACTGTTTAACCTGTAAACCTAAAAATTATTGTAACTCCCCCCATTAAGGACATCTAGAATTCAGCATGCATTATATTAAAAAAGTCTTTTGCTTGACTAATGGAGGTGGGCTAAATATGATATCATCTACGTAAACCTGTGCAATCAAGACATGACGTTCTATTTTCCTAACGAACAATGTTTGGTCATTGCCACTATGCTCAAACCCTTTATTAACTAAAAAGGTTGAGAGGTTCTCATACCAGGATTTAGGAGCTTATTTTAAGCCATATAAAGCCTTCTTAAGTCTAAATACATGGTTAGGGTGAGAGGTATCTACAAATCCCTTAGGCTTCTCTACATATACTTCTTCTGACAATATACCATTTAAAAATTCATACTTGACGTCCATTTGAAAAAGTTTGAATTACAAATGACACGAAATCATTAAGAGGAGAGCAATAGACTCGATTCTTATGACAGGAGCGAAAGTCTTGTCAAAGTCTATTTCCTCTATTTGAGAATATCTTTGTGCTACTAACCTAGCCTTGTTTCTAACTACAATCCCAGACTCATCAATTTTATTTTTAAAAACCCAATGGGTGCCAATAACCTTTTTGCCTTCAGGTTATGGGATAAGATACCAAATGTCATGACTCTGAAACTAGACAAGATCTTCTTGCATAGTATTAATCCAGAACGAGTCGTAGAGGGCATTGTTGATGTAAAAAATTAGATTACTCTAATTATTCAATCACAGATAAATAAATGAGAAAAAAGATTTTAAAGTGGTTCAGCCTTATTTGAATGACCTACATCCACTGTTATGTTATTGCTGAGTGTTTGGGAATTCTCGATTACAAATGCTATCAAGAAATTCCGGTCCCCTTGAATGAGGGTGATACAAGGTATTTATAGCCCTTAGGCTGTACATGAAAGGGTGATACATTAAATGATATACATATGAAAGGGTAACTCATTTAATGCTCTTCAAGCGTGTGCGTCAAGATGATAAGCATTCAATGAATAGTTGAACTGTTGATTATCTGGCAATCAATGCTGTGGTCGAGATGCAGCTCGAACCGCCTTAGTTTCTCATCGTCCAAGAGTTCCTCGGAGCACTGGAGTTCCTCGGAGGACAAGAGTTCCTCGGAGGGCTGGTGTTCCTTGGAAGACTGGTGTTCCTCGGAGTACACCTGTTGCTCGGAGTGAGTATATTGGTCGGGGGTATGATCTTCCTCGTTGCTATTATGCCACGTAGATTGACACGTGTCTTCTTATTATTCGTCCACATCAGCATACTAATTTTGGTATCAACAGAAGCCCCCAATGTTTCATATTTTGAACTTTGAGGAGTATGGAATATTCTTTCTCGGTATATGGCAATATTAAATGACCTTCCTGGGTTTTAGGAGCCTTTTCTTCGTATTTGAATTTCCTTCCAAATTCGCAGAATCCGCCTTTTTGCATTTTTATAAGCGCTTCGATCTTCGTGCCCTTTTTTGTCCTTTTAGCCACCGGTAGCGTAATAGTTTCCTTTTTGTAATCATTTCTTTCGCCGTTTCCCAAGGCAAAGTATTTAAGCTTCAGAGGCAATCCCATCGTCTTCTACCTTTTTCAATTTCTGCTTTTGAGTTTTCTATAGCTTTTCTCTCTCCTGTGCGTTCATCCCTTTCTTCGTTTGTTTGTCAACAGATATCCTTTTTCCTGTAAGATTTTCTTCCTTCCTCTTCATTTCTTTTTATTTACCATGGTTTATATTATCGAATCTCTTGAGAAATTCCGTTCTGACTTTTCTATTCCTTCTTGGGTAACTTTGGAGAGTCTTTCTGAACCTTCAACTTATTTTAATTTGGCTTAGGGACACTGGTTCCCTAGCCTCTTTATTGTTGAATGTGGATTTTCTTTTCCACCAAACCCTTTGTGTTTAGAGTTCTGTCAGTATTTCGATGTTGTCCTTGCAAAAATAGCCCCCAACACATGGAGAATAGTTAATGGGGTATATAGGTTAAATCAAACTCATGGAACTCGTATAGGAATTCCTGAGATTATGTACTGTTATAGATGGGCTATTTTAGACAATGTTTTTTATTTAAAAACTAGGTTTTTGAATAGGGCCTTAGTAGTCAACCTCCCTGATGCAAACAGGGATTATTTTGAACACGGGGTAGTTATCAAAAATTGGCAACATACCCCTTTGGTTGAAGATGAAGTATATGAAGGTCCCAGATGCCCCCCATATGGCAATGGGATAGGTTATTTTCATCTTATTTTATTTTTGAAATTATGATTTCATTGTGTTTGACAAAATGTATGACTGATATTTCACAATGTATTTGTTTGTAGTTGACAGTAAGAGAAAAACTCCAAAAGAATCAGAAGTAAATATTAAACATTTGAAACATATCTAGAATTTGCATCGAAGAGTTGCAGACGAGCATATCAGGTCTGCTTCATATTTGTTGCAGTACAGGAGATACACATCATCCTTTACTGCTCGTCCTGTGGTCAGCATTAGTGAGCCATTGCCAGCTTTTGAGGAATCTTCACCAGAATCTCACATTCCTCTAAGTCAGAAGATGGGCAAGAGAAGACTTCCTGCTATCTTCGAGGAGACTTCCTCTGCTGGAGATGGAAAAAGAAACAAGGCTGAAGTCCCAAAGGGGACAAAGAAAGTAGATGGTGCCTCTTCTGTTGCTCCTCAGAAGGCTGCCGAGAAGCCCCCAGTGGCTCCGAGCAAGAAAAATGCACCTGTGGAAGTGGTCACCATCTCTACCACCATAAGTTCTTTGGTTGAAACTGCTGAAGTGCCACTGAGGGGATTGAAGAAATCCTCCTTGGTCACTTTAACTGAAACCATTCCCCAGCTCCAAGCTAGTGGAGCTGGTGTCCCAACCATTATTCCCCCGAGTTCTGCAATGAGCTCGGTAAAGACTTGGACTATTCCTGAAGTCCAAGGAATTGAAGAAAACATGTCTAGGGATATGCTGACATCCCTAGCTACTCGTTACATTGCTTCAGTAAGTTTCTCTTATCCTGAATTTTTCTTTATTCTAGTCAATATATGTATCTCGGCACTGACTTATCATTATTTTCTTTTTCAGCTGGTGAGTTGCTTTAACACCATAGTGAAGAAAGATGAAGCAATCAAGTCTTCCAGCTCCTCGTCTGGAGTAGAGGATGCTTTCCAGGGCTTGGCCCAATCTTTGAAGGAATCCCGTCAAAAATACGACGAGGATAGGGGTGAATGGGAGAAGAAGTTGGCTGCGTCTGAAGCAGAGAAAGTACAATTGGGAAATAAGGTGAGAGACTTGGAGAGGGAGAATAAAAAATATGCTGAGAAGCTCACAAGCTTTGGGGAGCTCGAAATAAGTTGAAATCGGCCGAGGAAGAGCTGTCCCTTCTGCGAGAATTAAATCGCCAGAAGGAGGAGGTGGAGGCCAAGTTGAAAGCCTCCGAGGATCTTCTATCCGAGAAGCTCTTCTCGGAGAAAATGAAAAGAAAGGTGGCTGTGAAAAAATCTTTCCGCACCGGTTGGGATAAAGGATGGGATAGGGGGTAGCGGAAATGATGACCCAGGTCAAGTATGAGAGTTTGAAATACTTCCGAGATGGTTGGGTTGCTGCCCTGCAGGAACTGAAGGTTAGCGAGGACTCTGAACTATTCGAGCAACATCTTCCTGGCCCCCCTCCTGTGATTGAAGATGAGGAAGAAGACGAAGATGCTTTTGAGGAGTCTTCAATGATAGTAGGTGATCAAGTCCTTACTCCAAAACCCAATCAGACAGCCACCGAGGAGATCTCATCTTTGCCTGCTCCTCCTGAACAAGTCCTGACTTCTGCCGACCAACTCGTTGTCCCCCCCGAGCAACCGAGCTCCTCATCCCAACCTCCCGAGAAAGTCTTGGGAGACAAGGAAAAGGTGTGACGTTGTTCGGTATTCTCTTTCTGTTTTTCTGCTTTTTGAAGTGTAACCAATATCTTTGTAACTTTTCACCATGATCTAATAAAATTTACACTCTTTTCTCTTCCATATGATTGTCTCTTTTATCTTCTATACTCTGTCTTGATCTTCTTTTTGATGATTACTTTTTCTTTCCCTGCTAGTTTCTGGCCAGGATGGATATGATATCTGCTAATGATACTAAACTGATGCAGCAATGCCATGAATATTATAAGGCCGGTCATACTGAATTAAGTGCATCAGAAGTTATCGATATCCTTGGTCATGGTGTTTCAGAGCAGGCAGTTGAAGCTTACCAGTACTTGAAAGATTTACTTGACCGAGCTGTGGCCAACAATGTGGCATATTACGAAATGATTGAAGATCTGCAATGTACTCTCGAGGAACTTCAGCAGCAATATAAAGAATCAACTGCTCTGTTGCATGAGGGGTATGAGAAGAAATATCAGCAACTTTCTGCCGAGGAAGGCCACAAAAAGCTTCTTGCTGGTTACGATGTCAGGGAGAGAACTTTAAAGGGTGAAGTTGAAGCTTGTAGACAGATTGCTGAGCTGCTAGAGCGAGAAAATAACAATTTGCAGAAAGAGCTGGCACAGTATAAGTCTGCAGCATCTTCTTCAACAGCTGTAATCCCAGTGACTGACGAGGGATTTTCCTTTCTAGAGGTTGAGAATGCCAAACTAAGGCAAGAGTTGGATACCTTGAGAAGATCTGGTACTTCTGCTGCTACTCGGGGACGAGGAATAGGTTCTCGTGGTCGAGGAAGAGCTGCTCAGAATGTCGTCAAGGAACCAAGTTCTCGACCTGCTCGGGGAGGATCAAGAGATCTTAGTCGTAATGTTGAAGAAGCTCGTACTCGATCAACGTTGGAAACTCAAGCGTTCCAATTGAATGAAAAAGATCGGGCTTTATCTGAACTGTCCAAGAAAGTCCAAACTCTGGAGGATCAACTTGCTTCGACAAAGTCAGCTCTGGATCACAAGGATGTTTTTGCCAGAAACCTTCACGAGCAGTTAGAGAGAATAACTTTTCAATTCCACAAACAACCTCGTGAGTTCTGGATGGCAGGCTACAATGAGGCCCTTTGTCACTTGGATGCTCGCATTGAAAATGCTAATAATGAAGGTTATAAACAGGGATGGTTGAACGCCCTGGGTGTATTAAAACTAGAGCAGGGCCATTATTTATGGGATTATCATGATCCTGGGCTACTAGACTTGCATGTGCCACCTTATAAATTGGACATGGAATGGATCCCAGCTCGTGTCATTCCTCGGAGCTTAATTTCAAAATACCTTGGTGACTACAATCTTCATTCTCAGATCGAGGTATCTCGTCCCGAGCATCTACTGGACACACCTTCTGTGATGAACGTTAGGATGCTGAAGGACTTGAACTTTATTAACTCTCCTCAGACTTTAAATGATCCGCCTGCTGGCGAGGAACCTATTTCAAAAGCAGAGGGAAAGAAACCAATAGAGTAGGGATCTCAATGTAATAGTTAGTACACAATTTAATATCAATGTAATAAACTTGTGTAATTAATTTTGAATTCAATGAAAGACTTTCATTTTTGTTTGTAAATCTGTATTGCTATTCTCTTGTATTTGTCAAACACTTTATATTTGTGATTGCATAACCATATTGTGTGGTTCATCGACCAACCAGGTAATAGATAAGTTTACAAGTATCAGTAATGTTGCTCGATCACTTAATAAAGTAATGAGTATAAAAATGTTTAAAAATTTTCCAACCAACCAAGGTTGTTAAGTTGAGCTCGTCGACCAATTATAGTTAATGGGTTTTTATCCCCGACCAGCTATACTTGGTAAATTTTGTCTTTTTCATAAAATGTGCCCGACCAACCAAGGTCAAAGATTTTTCCTCGTCGACCAACTACAGTTAGTGGGTTTTTATCCCCGACCAACTATACTTGGTTCATTTTGGAATATTTGTTCTTCGAGGAACTTTTATGTAATAAACTTACTTCCCGACCAACATAAGTTGGCATTTTAGATAATATCTTGTTTCCTAACCAACCGAGATTGGTCTTTTTAGGAGTCTCGTGTTCTCGCTCTTTTACCAACCGGAGTTGGTTTGAGTTTGAACTATCATGTCCACTAGTTCTTTTACCAACCTGAGTTGGTCACGCTAGTGTATGCCTCCTAACCAAAGGAGTATAGTTTGTTCTCGCTCTTTTACCAACCGGAGTTGGTGGTGAGTTCGAACTATCATTTCCACTAGTTCTTTTATCAACCTGAGTTGGTCACGCTAGTGTATGCCTCCTAACCAAAGGAGTATAGTTTGTTCTTGCTCTTTTACCAACTGGAGTTGGTCGTGAGTTCGAACTATCATGTCCACTAGTTCTTTTACCAACTTGAGTTGGTCACGCTAGTGTATGCCTCCTAACCAAAGGAGTATAGTTTGTTCTCGCTCTTTTGCCAACCGGAGTTGGTCATGAGTTCGAACTATCATGTTCACTAGATCTTTTACCAACCTGACTTGGTCACGTTAGTGTATGCCTCCTAACCAAAGGAGTATAATTTATTCTCGCCCTTTTACCAACCGGAGTTGGTCGTGGGTTTGAACTATCGTCTTCTTTTTGCTGTCGAGCAGCGTCGAGCAGCGTAGTGTTGTACACTAGTATTCCCCAAAAAACTTTCAAATAAAGGAGAGAGGATGGTGAAACATCATTGTTTTATTCATATTGATGGAACTGCTTTACATTTTACATCATTGATAATACTTGCGTAGGTGTTCAGCATTCCAAGCATTCTTGAATTCCTCTCCTTCTAGAGTTGCTATTCGGTAAGTTCCTGGTCGAACAACTTCTGTAACTCGGTAAGGTCCATGCCAGTTTGCTTCCAATTTATTGTGCTTCTGAATGACCTTCTTTAGCACGTAATCTCCTTCTTTTAAATCGCATTTTTTCACCCTTTTGTTGTAGAACAGAGCTGTTCGTCGTTGGTAAGCAGCGTTCCTAATGGCTGCCTCTTCTCTAACCTCCTCGAGCATGTCCAAATCTAACCTCCTCATCAAATCGTTGACTGGGGAATTGAAATTCAACACTCTGTGTGTTGGAAGACCCAACTCGGCAGGTATTACAGCCTCACTTCCAAATGCCAGCATATAAGGTGATTCTCCGGTTGCTGCTCGGGGAGTTGTTCGGTAAGCCCACAATACTGATTGTAGCTCATTAATCCAATTAGCTTTAGCCTCACTTAGCCTTTTCTTCAAACCATTTAGTAATTTTCTGTTTGTCACTTCAGTCTGCCCATTGCTTTGAGGATGGCCTGGTGCTGAATGAACCTTCAAAATGTTCGACTGATGACAATAGGCGGCAAACTCCTCGTTATCAAATTGTGTTCCATGGTCTATGATGAAGGCATGGGGGAGACCATATCGGCAGATGATATTCTTCCAAACGAACTGGTATACCTTCTCGTACGTCATATCAATAAGGGGCTCAGCTTCTACCCACTTAGTAAAATAATCCACTGCGGCGACGAGGTACTTGAATCTTCCTCGGGTTGTCGGCAGTGGTCCAACCAAATCAATTCCCCACATGGCAAATGGCCAAGGGGAAGTTATGGGTGTCAACAACGCTTGTGGAGTTCGTCGGATGGAGGAAAAACGTTGGCACTTGTCACATTTCTTAGCATATGCTATACAATCAGCCCTCATCGTCGGCCAGTAGTATCCTTGCGTCATCACCCTTTGCAAAAGTGTCTGACCTGCTACATGGGCTCCACAGGACCCTTCATGGATCTCTCCAATCAATTCTTTCACCTCGGAGGGATGTACACATCTCTGCAAACCTGCCATAATTCCTCGTCTATACAAAACACCATTAATTAGTACATACAGAGAAGCTTTATACTTCAATTTCTTGGCAGCGAGCTTATCCTCTGGCAGTTCTCCATCCTCAATGTATACCCTGATGGGATCCATCCAGGATGGTCCTGAATCAAGGGTAATAATATTCATCGTCAGTTATTCATCTATGCTCCGACTTTCTAATACTTCAATTGGTGTCGTTCTCCGCAGCTTGGTACGAGTAGCTGATGCTAATCGGGCCAGTGCGTCTGCTCGTGCATTTTCAATTCTTGGTATTCTGATCAATTGAATGGCATCAAACTCTGTCAATAACTCCATCACCTTTGCATGATATTTGACCATAAATTCTCCTTTAACTGCATACGTCCCCATTACCTGATTCACAATTAATTGAGAATCACTGAATACCATCATTTGTTGTGCTTCCATAATCTTTGCTAAATTAAGACCTGCTATCATGGCCTCATACTCCGCCTCATTATTGGAAGCTTTGAATTGGAATCGCAGGGCGTATTCTATGTCAATCTCATCCGGAGTATTCAAGACAATCCCTGCTCCACAACCTGCTGTACAAGATGACCCATCTACATATAATCTCCATGTAGGTAACTTGTCTTCAAATTTCTTATCTGACAAAGTTCCTCGGTGAAATATTTTCTGTTTCCTTCCATCATCCCCTGGTACTTTTCGCTCCTTGTCGACCATCTCTTCTCGCCCTTTTACCAACCGGAGTTGGTCTGAGTTTGAAGTTGATGATCCTTCTACATCCACAAGCTCTTTTACCAACCGGAGTTGGTCTGAGCTTAGGTCTGTTGATTTTTTAACATCCACTCGTCCTTTTACCAACCGTAGTTGGTCTGGGCTCGTGTTTGTTGATCCTGTAACATCCACAGGTTGATCAGCGAGCAACTTTTGCTCCTCAGGGGTATCAGGATAAGTAAATTCTGCTATAAAATCTGCTATGGCCTGCCCTTTTAGTGATGATCTGGGTTCATACACAATATCATATTCACCGAGCTCTATTGCCCAATACATCAGTCTCCCTGATTTTTCTGGCTTATGAAGGGCTTGTCGCAATGGCATGTCGGTATACACGACGATGGTATGGGCCTGGAAATATGGCCTCATTCTTCTACTTGCCTCAATCAATGCCAATGCCAATTTTTCCAGCTTTGGGTACCTGATCTCTGCACCTCGGAAAGCCTTACTTGTGTAATAAATTGGCTTCTGGACTCCATTCTCCATTCTGATCAATGCCGAGCTGACTGCATTCTCTGATACCGCCAGGTATAAGTACAACTTTTCTCCCGTTATTGGCCTGGACAACAGTGGAGGTGATCCCAAATATTTCTTCAATTCTTAAAAGGCTTTTTCACATTCATCGTTCCACTCGAAAGTTTTTCAAAGTGTTTTGAAGAATGGAAGGCATCTATTAGTTGCTCGAGATACAAATCTGTTGAGCCCCGTAACTCGTCCTGTAAGACTCTGCACCTCTTTCTTCGTTGTTGGAGATCGCAACCCTAAAAGAGCTTTGATCTTTTCTGGATTCGCCTCAATGCCTCGCTGGTTGACAATGTACCCGAGGAACATTCCTTCTCGTACTCCAAAGGTGCATTTCGTCGGGTTGAGCTTCATTTGGTATTTATCCAGTTGATCGAAGGTTTGAGCTAAGTCAACTAGATGATCAGCAGCTTTCTTGCTCTTTGTCAGCATATCGTCGACATAGAGTTCCATATTGCAACTGATTTGTTCGGAAAAAACCTTATTCATCAGCCGCTGGTATGTCGCTCCTGCATTTTTTAACCCAAAAGGCATAACATTATAACAATAAGTTCCCCTAGGGGTAATAAAAGAAGTACTTTCCCTGTCTTCAGGTTTCATTTTTATCTGATTGTAGCCAGAGTAAGCATCCATGAAACTGAGCAGCTCATGTCCCGGGGTAGCATCTACTATTTGATCAATTCTGGGTAATGGAAAGTGATCCTTTGGGCATGCCTTGTTGAGATCGGTGAAATCAACACACATTCTCCATTTATTGTTTTTCTTTTTTACCATCACCACATTTGCTAACCAGTCTGGATATTTCACATCTTCAATGAATTGGGCTTTCTGGAGCTTCTCGTCCTCCTCTTGTATAGCTTGATTCTTCTCGGGACTAAATACTCTTCTTCTCTGCTTTACAGGCTTGATCTCCTTATTCACATTGAGCTCATGACATAAGAAGTTTGGATCTATTCCTGGCATGTCTTCATGACTCCATGCAAAAGTTTTCTTCCTATTTCGCAAGAAAGTTACCAACTCCTGTTTTATCGAGGCATCCAACGACGAACCTATCTGGGTTACTCGTTCAGGGTGCTCGTCGTCCAGAATAACATTTTCTGTAGATTCCACCACCTGTCCTTTTACAAGTTGGGATTCATCTCTGGGATCCAGTGTTTTAATTTATGTACCTTCCTCCACCTGGTAGGTGGTAGTCTTTTTCCTTGACTCTTCAAGCTCCTCTTGCTCGGCAGATGAATAATAGCATTCCCGAGCTACTTTTTGATCACCTTTCACAACTCCTACTCCAAAATTTGTTGGGAATTTTAAACACTGATGTACTGTAGATGGAACTGCTTCGAACTTCTTCAAACCAACTCTTCCCATAATGATGTTGTAAGCTGATTGCACATTTTTATCCATCATAAAGAAGCGTATTCTTTCTGTTCGACAAGCAGGCCAAGTTCCAATGAATATATCCAATTTGATCGTCCCAAGTGGAAAAACTTTCTCGCCAGCAAAACCCAGGAGAGGTCTGTGATAAGGCTCCAATTGGGATAGCTTTAAATTTAAACTATCAAAGCACGAGTAGTACATGATATCTGTCGAGCTACCGTTATCGACCAGCACTCTTGAAATCACTACTTCTTTCATCCTCATTTTGATCACCAAAGGGTCGTCGTGAGGGTAAAGAACACCTGCCAGGTCATTTTTTGAAAAGCCAATGACCAGCTTCTCTTTGTTTACCTTCCTCGGACGATCCTCCTCGGCCAAATTTATTCGCTGAATGTACGAGCAAGCTTGGGCCTCTCCGAGGTAAGCCTTTCTTTCTGCAGTAAGGTCTCCTCCTCCTACATCTCCTCCTGTAATAACATTACAATCGAATGACCCAAAACGTATGGAAAATACCTCTCATTCTGGTTGCCTTGGTTTCATGGGAAGATCGGGGTCATCATCTGGATCATCTTCATGATTTCTCTTCTTTTTCTCCTCTGCTCGACGAGGAGATTTGTACCTCTCTCTAGTTCGATCATTATTTCTTCTTTCACCTCCCCGATCAACATACTTTGCTAGTTTTCCTCGTCGGATGAGTGTTTCAATCTCGTTCTGAAGAGCTATGCAATTTTTTGTCATATGGCCATGATCCTTGTGGAACTCGCAATACTTTTCCCTATTCCTCATATCAGGGTCTGACCTCAGTTTCTTCGGCCACTTTATCTCCTCGTTATTCTTGATTTCTTCCAAGATATGATTAATACTCATTTTCAGAGGAGAATAATTATCGAATTTCTTCAGGACTTCCCATGACGACTTGTTGTTCTTGGAATGCCTGTCACCGCCATTATTTTTATGCTCTTTCTTTTCAGATTTGTCGACTTCCACCTTGGTTTCTTTATCCATATTCTTCTTCGCAGCCATAGCCTCCTCGGCATTCATGATTTTGGCCGCTTTTGCCATCAACTCTGACATAGTTGTAGGTGGATCTTTAGCCAAAGTGTAGTACAACTTGTTAGGCAACAACCCACTCATCAAGGCGGTGATTGTTGTCTTCTCTTCATAATCTATGACTTCCAGCTTCTCGTTATTAAAACGAGTTATGTAATCTCTAGTAATCTCACCCGACTTTTGTCTAACACTTAACAAGTGTGCTACCCGTTTTACTGGCTTCGCTCCAAAATAGAAATTATCGATGAACAACTCGGCCAATTGAAAGAAAGTTGAAATCTTACCCCGAGGAAGATTGTTGTACCATATCTGGGCAGATCCAGTAAGAGTTCCCGAGAATGCTCTGCATCTCATCTCGTCAGGGACAACATAGATGTCGGCAGCAACTTGATATTGCTCTATGTGAAGAACAGGATCTGTCTTTCCATCATATTTAGGAGTCACCACAGGAGCTTTAAATTTTGACGGTGTAGGAAAATCCACAATGGCCTGGACAAAAGGTGTCCCCTGAACAAAAGTTCATTGTAGGGGATTCTTTGCCTTAGCCATTTCTCCCAATCTATCCTCCAGCCGCTGAAGGGACCCTTTCCACGCATCATTTCCCTCCTCGGGCCTATTAGTTCGAGAAATTGATTGTTCTGAAGTGGCCTCCTGAGATCTATCTCTACGAGCAACTGGTCGTGATTGTGCTGATCCTTCCCTTCGATCTGATGGTTGTCGAAAACTCCTCGACATGGTTTTAGGAGGACTCCTATTCCTCCTAGGTCCTAATCGACTGAAAGGAGACACCCTGCTCAATCTTTCCAAGGCACTGAGTCTCTCTGGAGAGAGAGTGATACGTTAATCAGTATCTGTAGCCCGTATTGACGAAGTTCATCCAGGTTGATAAGAGGAGTCTTCAGATTCCTCATTACGATGTGGCTCAGTATGCCTGGATCGTGAAGAAAGTAAATAAGTTTGCCTCTGACCACTTCTCTATCCCGAATGTGCAGGTGCATCGCCATGAAGGGTTTGAATGAGTTGACGCATTGTTTCTTGCATGGCGTTTTGTCCTTGAGCCAGATTCGTCATAATTCTGGCCAGATCTGGAGGTGCAGAGGGATTTGGAGGATTTCCAGCATTTTCAGCGTTTCGATTGCTAGATTCTGGATTATCTGCCATTGATGATGAATGAATCTTGGTAAAAAACGATAATAACAGTCGTTTCCCACAGACGGCGCCAATCTGTTGATGTAAAAAATTAGATTACTCTAATTATTCAATCACAGATAAATAAATGAGACAAAAGATTTTAAAGTGGTTCAGCCTTATTTGAATGGCCTACATCCACTGTTATGTTATTGCTGAGTGTTTGGGAATTCTCGATTACAAATGCTATCAAGAAATTTCGGTCCCCTTGAATGAGGGTGATACAAGGTATTTATAGCCCTTAGGCTGTACATGAAAGGGTGATACATTAAATGATATACATATGAAAAGGTAACTCATTTAATGCTCTTCAAGCGTGTGCGTCAAGATGATAAGCATTCAATGAATAGTTGAACTGTTGATTATCTAGCAATCAATGTTGTGGTCGAGATGCAGCTCGAGCCGCCTTAGTTGCTCATCGTCCAAGAGTTCCTCGGAGCACTGGAGTTCCTCGGAGGATAAGAGTTCCTCGGAGGGTTGGTGTTCCTCGGAAGACTGGTGTTCCTCGGAGTACACCTGTTGCTCGGAGTGAGTATGTTGGTCGGGGGAATGATCTTCCTCGTTGCTATTGTGCCACGTAGATTGACACGTGTCTTCTTATTATTCGTCCACATCAGCATACTAATTTTGGTATCAACAGGCGTCATTTAAATTTTTGGTTGTACTAGAGAAATAAAACATATAAAGTTTGCCACTTTTTAAAGTTGGGATCTTGTTCGCATTGGCTCAGACGGGTTACGAATAACCTTTTCGAGGGGGTGGTCTTTATAAACCCATGTTGGTACCATAGGACTCAAGTGGTAGTGAATCAGCTATCTCAAGAGATTTAGGGGTAAAAATAGTTTCAGACTCATCCAAGACCACTGTTTAATTGTCATGACTCTCTTCGCTAGTGTCATTTACAATTACATTAATAAACTCCATAATGACTTTAGTACGCAGATTGTAAATATGTTAAGCCCTACTTGATTGGGAATAACCTAGAAAAATTTCTTTATCACCTCGGGTATTGAATTTCAAAAGGTTTTCTCTATCTTTGCAGATGTAACCAACATTCTCGAAGGTTCTAAAGTACTTCAAGTTAGGGTTTTTTATGGTACCACAGTTCCTAGGATGTCTCTTTGATATTTTTTCTGAGGTATACATGATTGATAATGTGACACGTCGTCTGGACGGCCTCAACTCAAAAGTATTTTGGCAACCCTTTTTGCGTGTAATATCACCCTAGCCATTTCTTGAATGATCATATTCTTATGTTCAGCAAAGCCACTATGTTAAGGTGTCTTAGGTGCACTAAATTCATGTTTATATCCATTACCTACAGAGTATTCTGTAACACCCGAGTCTGTGAACTCTCCACCTCTGTCCCTCCTAATGAGAGATACTTGGGTATCCTTCTCGTTTTCGATCATTAAAAGAATTTTCAAAAACTCATGAAAGGTGTCTGATTTTTTTTTTCATAAAAGAGGCCCAAGTAAATCACGTAAAGCCATCCACCATTACAAGAATATAATGATTACCACAAAGTCTTACAGTTTTAGATGGACCCATAAGGTCTATGTGGATTAGTTCAAGAGGTTTTTAAGTTAAAATATCTTTAACCTTCTTATGAGCAGATTTACTCATCTTCCCCACTTGGCAGGAACCACAAATAGAGTCAAAAGTATTTATGATTTTAGACAAACCTCTAACTATTTCTTGGGAGATTATTTTGCATAAGTTATCAAAATTTGTATCTTAATCTATTGTGCCATAAATCATAATCATCTAATCTAGATATCTTACAAGATTTATTCTTTGGAATCATTGTGTAACAGTTATTCACAGTTCAGTTTCCTGAAAGAATATAGTTACCCTCTTGATAGAAAATTTTACAATCGGTTTTAGGGAAGGTTATTGTGTAATCAGAGTTATAAAATTGTGATATACATAAAAGGTTAGCCTTAGGACCTTTAACTAGCAAGACATCGTTTAGAGAAGGAAGACCCTCTTCATATAGTATTCCCTTACCAATGATCTGGGATGAGACTCCATCGCCATATAAGACACTACCTCCAAGGAAGTCTGTCTTATTTGTTAATTTAGTCTCATCCCCAGTCATTTATTTATAACACCCGAAATCCAAGTACAAGCAGTTGAGGTGCGTTGGGCCTTAAACGCAGTTATGACCACATTGCACTTGTTCTAGGGTAAAAGGTCATATTTTCTAACCCAAATAGTCTGGTTTTAAAAAATTTCTTGGCCTTTGTTTTAGAAAAGGTTTGAGGAGTCTTATTAAATAGTTTCTTCTTAGCCTTAGGTCTCCCCTTTTTCTTCCTATAGTTAGAGCTTTATGTGGTCTGCTTTGGGAGAAATTACATATTCCTTTTTTTTCTTGAATAGTTACAGTTTTGATAAGTAGGTGTATATAGCCTTTTTTTAAAACACTCGGTAATGGGGTGCCTGTAGGCATCACAATAGGAACAATATTTATGTGAGGTAAGATTGACTCTATCACATAAGTCCTTAAAAATGGGTTTGGTCAGGGTTTAACACATTTGTCCAATTTGCATAAGTCTAAATGTTTTATCCGACGTCTCTTACAGGCAAACATACATACTTAGCTTTACCATTAGGTTTTGGCTTTCGATTACACACGTTTTGTGTTTCTTTAGAGACATTAACATTAAAAATTTCTTTATGAGGTTTTTCCAAAGTCAGGTATTCTTTTACAAAATATACATTTTCAGAATAAATAGTCATCCTATTTAACTTGACTTTTTCCTCAAAACCCAGGCCAATTTTATCGTCGGAATTCATTTTACTACCAACAATAATCTCTTCATAAGATTTAGCTTGTGTTTCAAAATGAAACATTTCTTAAAAATATTTGAAACGTTTTGTTTGGATTCCTCCAATTCAGTTAAAGTAGCCTTGTATCTTTCTTCTAAGACAACATTTTTGTTAAAGAGGTCTTTTAGTTTTAAAGAAAATTCTTTTGTCTCTGTCTAATGTGTAATACATTGTGCAGTGTAGTATTTAGCATTTTTTCTAATAGTTTTACTAAGTTGTTCAACACATTCAGTCAATTTCTTAACCATCTTATCCAGTTTGGCACTCTTTTTTAGAGTCTTAATGTATGATTCTTGAATATCAGGCAGGTTAGGATCGGACTCACTAAGTGAGGTGTGTGCAGTGTCTCCTATCGTTTCATTTTGTGCTATGGGACTCACATAAACGTTCAATTCATCAACAGTGTTATCATTTTGACTCACCCATAAACTAGAACTATCTACATCATTTTCAACAATGGCAGATACAACAATTTCACTAGCAAGAGTAATATCAACATCAACAGGCATAATACCGTCATCGACAATATTATTAATAGGTAAACATGCGTTGTCATCAGAATATATGATATTAGCATAGAAGGACATGCATGATTCTTTAATATTGGATCACTCAAGTTCATCTTAATCAGAATCACTTGATTCGTCCCAAGTTTTTCACATATTATCCCTCACATTATTATTATTCAATTTCTTTCTACACTTAGTAGCAATGTGCCCCATTTTTCCACAATGATGACATTTGATGTGACGATTGTTAGTCTTAGTCCTATTATTATCAGTTGTTTATTTTTCATTGTTTCTGTCATGAGGTTTGTGAGTTTGAAAATTTTGATGACCAGGTCTACCTTATTTAGAAGAAATAGAATTCCTAAACTTTATAATTTTCTTAAATTGTTTGCACATAAGAGCAATATGGTTATCTAAACTGTCTAAATCATAGTCCTCACTAAGATCTAGGTCAAAGTCAAGTGGTTTCATTTTAGGGACAGTCAGTTGAGATGAGAATACCACATTGGATCCAGATGATCGCTTGTTCTGGGAGGTTAATTGATTTTTATACTCTAACTCTATCTTTGTTGTTCAAAGTTTTCTACTTAGTAATTCGAGATTCAAATTAGGATCATCCATCTCTTCTATTGCATAACGTTTATTGTCAAATTTAGCAGGCAATGATCTTAAGATTTTAAGCATTGTTTCCTTTATATCATATGTTATCCCATTGCATGCAATTTGGTGACATTATCAGTTAACTTAATATAAAAATCATCAAATGACTCATTCTCATCCATAATAAGAGTATTATACTACTGGACTAACATCTGAGTCATCCCAGACTTAACACGATCATCGCCTTCATGGGCACTGACGAGTGTGTCCCAGTCTTCTTTGGAAGTAGAGAAACTATATATACGTTTAAATTCATGCTCATTTATGGACATAAAGATGCAATTCTTTCCCTTACTATTACTAAGTGACATTTGTTTTTCTTCTTTGGTAAACTCACTAAGACTTTTCTTAATTCTTATAGTATTGGTTTCAGTCAAAGGCTTAGTAGAGTGAACATAGCCATTTTCAATCATGTCCCAAACGTCATCACCTAAAGTCACTTAGTTGAATGCAATCATCCTTACTTTTTGGTGAGGAAAATTGTGTCCATTAAAAAGGGGTGGACGAGACAGGTTACCAATCTTCTCAAATTTCTCATCCATTTCAACAAAAAGATTTCAAAAGCAATTTCAGGAGTTTCAGGATAAAAAATATTTTGAAAACCCGCTCAGATACCACTTGAAAACCGTTCAATAAGTTTTTAACAAAAAGTTAAAGATTAAGTAAACTCCGAAATAAACTCATTTAGGAAAATCCTTTCAAAAATCTGAACACAAGATGTGCAAAAATTGAAAAGTTGTCACTTAAGTCATTTAATTCAAGATTAAACTATCTAAGTAACTCTGAACTATTTTTTGGGGAAACTTTTTTCTTTAAATCAAACAGATTAACCACAAGATGTGTTTAATAAAAATATGTACGAGATATGTTCAAGATTATGTAACTAGTTTTGAAAAATAAAACTAAATCAATTTAAATCAGCACACCAATAAGAATGAGATGAGGTGATGTAGAAAGATTAAGTACACACAGTTTTTTAACGTGGTAAAACCTCACCCAACTGAGGAAACATCCACGGTGACTTCTAAGTCACAAACCAAAAATCCACTAAAACAAAATATACAAGTTACAAGATATTTAACACACATGCAAACAAAACAGACCTATACAAGTTTAGAATATGTACCCAGTGGTTTGATTCTAACTTCTCTGCAATTCTGATGTTGTTGTGGCTTTCTTAGCTTGCTAACTTCTCAACACTTTGTTCCAACTTTACGTCGACTCTTGATTTTTCAAGATCTTTTCTCCAACACTTCTTGTGTTGTAGTGTGACACGTGTTTGAGACAGTGTTCTAACATATGCATGCACACACGAACACTTATTCATACAAACAAGTCCTATCAAATTACAGAACAGATGTAGATGATTAGGGCTTTCAGTTACTCTCTTATTTAGAAACAAAAGACTTCCTTGATCTTTCAAACTAACCCAGAATCCAAGGTTACCTTGCGCAGAAGACGTCCAAGGTCTTAAACAATTTCAGAAGGTTTTGAAGATATTTTTGAAATTGTAAATCACCAATTGCGATTCCAACTAGATTAGAAGTCTTGTTTCATAAGAACTAGAAACATAAAAGGAATTTGTTGATTCTTGAGTTGTGAAAAACATTTACAGAAGAAAATAATACACAAATGTGATTTCTCAAGATGAGAAATGAAATAATGCAGATCTAAGTAATATATGACATAAAATAGCATGATCTATAGTTTCTATAAAAAGAAATAGAGATCAAACAAAAAATGTTTAAGTTGGTTAGAAGATCCCAAACACAAAGGATTCAAACCACAAACAAGATTCAAACCATCTCCAAAACAACTCTCAAACACTCAAGTATGGTTTTGGTTTTAAACTAATTTTGGATTTAAAATGAGTTTAGGGTTTGAAAAGGATTTTAGGGTTTGGATGATTTTAAGATTTCGCTCTCTGGTTTCTCTCTCTTTTTCTCTCTCTGGTTTATCTCTTTTTTCTTCTCTCAGTTTGACGAACTGGCAAAAGTTTCAAAATGCTGAGGCTCAGTCTCCTTTTATACTAAGAAAGGAAGGATCGAGAACATCAGCTCTAATCTAATGGCTGATATTTAGTCTTTGGAAGTTGACTCTCATCCACGGTTTATCAACAACGGTGGATTAAATGTTTGTTGATTGGTCTGAAGATGGTTCACATGGATTGGGATAAAATGCATGTAGTACATTGATTAAATTAAACCAAGGGCTAAGATTGCGTACTGATTCTGTATCTAATAGAAAACACAAATCAGGTCGTCGTAACATTGATAGGTGTAAGGCTCAGATGTAACCATAATCGAGTGTTTTAAAACTAATTACACACACACGCTCAAGTCTCAGGCGCTTTTGGATTCTACCCAACCAAACATTCAGGCAAGTTTAGTTAAAACCAATTATCACAAAATGACCCCAAATGTTTTTAAAACCCAACTTTTATTTTATACAAAATCATTTAAAAATTATTTAAAAAATCCCAAAATAAGTAAAAACTTATTTAAAAGGGAATTAACTCACACAAGCAATTAGTTATACATACATATATATATATATATATATATATATATATATATATATATATATATATATATATATATATATATATTATGTAGGCAATCCTAGTGTGTGCGTGGTTAAGAATTTACCTATAAATGAATCAATTGAGGCATCAAGTGTAGAATCGGAGGTTTTTTGGAATCTAGGGGATGGGACTCAAATTTTGTCACAATTTTCAAACTAGATGAGCACTTATACAGTGTAGACTCAAGTAAGTCAAGAGTATAAGGTGTGTCAATCTCCCCCTTTGGAAATACGAGACAAAATCTCCTTTGAGTGAACTAGGACTCGTAGGGATACGAATAAAAATAAGAAAAACCTATTCCTATACAAAAATTTTATCTACCCATATCCTAGAAAAAGAAAATTACATAAGTCAACTAATTACAAACCAATACCCTAATAAAATATGTTGTAGACAACGGTATAGGTTCCTGCAAATAAGACTAAGATCAAGATTTTTAGAGATATGTACAAGAAAAAATGAACTCATAAGACTCAAATTTCTCCCCCATTTTGTCTCAAATGGACAAAGGGAAAAAATACTTAAGTCACATGAGTTTATTCAGCATAAATCATCCCGATCGATTTTCGCAAAGACTGAAATCTATTGTAATCCAAAGGTTTAGTAAACATATCTGCGAGCTGCAATTCAGTAGGAAGATAATAAAATTTCTAATTCATTAGTCTCAACTAATTCGCAAATAAAATGATGTCTAATATTTATATGTTTTGTTCGCGAGTGTTGAACGGGATTTTTAGAAATATTGATCGCACTTTGATTATCACAATAGAGATGCAGTTGTTCTTCTTGAATGCCATAATCATTTAGCATTTTCTTAAGCCAAAGTAATTGGGCACAATAACTACCAGCAGCAATGTATTCAGATTCAGCTATAGATAATGAAGTGCAGTTTTGTTACTTACTATTACATCCAACCAAATTGTTATCGATATAGTAACACGCCCCTGATGTGCTCTTACTATCATCAGTACACCCTGCCCAGTCGGCATCAGTGTATCCTACCATAGTACTAGGAGTATCATTGGTGTACCAGAGTCCCAAATTTAGAGTGGCTTTTATGTATTTAATGATTCTTTTTACACATACTAAGTGGCTCTCTTTTGGATTATTTTGATAACGGGCACACACGCAAACGGTGTACATAATATCAAGACGCGAGGCAGTAAGGTATAGTAAGCTTCCTATAATACTACGATATAAAGTAGAATCAATGGATTTTCCATTCTCAAGTTTAGATAATTTGACCGTAGTACTCATGGGAGTTCTAGCTTCTTTGGCACTTTCAAGCCCTAATTTTTTAACACTCTTTAAAGCATATTTCGATTGCGAAACAAATAAACCTTCTGAATTCTGTTTGACTTGAAGACCCAAGAAAAATTGCAACTCCCCCATAAGAGACATTTGAAATTCTTTATGCATAATTTCATAAAATGATTTAACTTCTGAAGGGGAAGTTGATCCAAAAATGATATCGTTGACATATACTTGAGCTATAATAATATCTTTGTCAAAATGTTTGACAAATAGAGTTTGATCATTTCCACCTCTCTTAAAACCTTTATCTAAGAGAAAGTTGGAAAGACGTTCATACCAGGCTCTTGGCGCTTGTTTCAGACCATACAACGCCTTTTTTGAGACAGTAAACATGATTTGGATACCGAGGGTCAATAAACCCTTTGGGTTGTTCAACATAGGTCTCTTTAGTCAAGAATCCATTAAGAAAGGATGATTTTACATCCATTTGGTAATGTGTAAAGTGCAAGTAACAGGCTATGGCAAAGAGAAAATGAACAGATTCTATACGAGTAACTGGAGCAAATGTCTCATTAAAATCTATTACTTTAATTTGAGAATATCCTTGAGCCACTAATCTGGCTTTTTTCCTAATGATTATCCCACTTTCATCAGTTTTATTTTTAAATAGCAAACGTGTGCCAATAACCTTTTTATGATCAGGTCTATGTACAAGATACAAAACATCATGAATGACAAATTGAAGAAGTTCTTCCTGCATGGCAGAAATACAATGTGGGACATTCAATGCCTCATTTACATTCTTTGGTTCAACAAGGGAAACAAAACATGCATAATGAGAAGAGTTTCTTAATTGAGATCTTGTACGTACAATCTCACAAGGGTTACCAACAACGCTATCTATGGGATGATCTTTAGAAACCCAGTTAGGTACTTCAGGTTTCTCAATAGGTAAAGAATCATCTATTTTTGGAGAGTCATTTTCTAAAACAATTTCATACTCTTCCACAATAGTTGGTTCTCCAGTATTACTCTCAATAGTAGTGTCACTTACAATAACATTTATGGATACCATTAAAGTCTTTGTGTGAAGATTGTAGACACGGTATGCTCTACTGTCGGGAGAATATCCTAGGAAGATAGCTTTATCTCCATGAGTCTTAAATTTGGATAAGAGTTATCTATCTTTACAAACGTAACATGTACTACCAAAAGTTCTGAGGTATTTAAGATTGGGATTCTTCCTATACCATAGTTCGTAAGGAGTTTGATTAGAATTTTTCCTAAGATAGACCCTATTAATAATGTGACACGCAGTATGAATTGATTCTACCCAAAAATATTTAGGTAAACACTTGGCATGAATCATAACACGTGCCATCTCTTGAAGGGTACGATTCTTTCGCTCAGCAATTCCATTTTGTAGAGGAGTCTGAGGAGCACTAAATTCATGTTTGTAACCATTATAGTTACAATACTCTATAACACCTGTATCTATGAATTATCCTCTTCTATCACTACGAATTCTATTTATTTGAGTGTCCTTCTCATTTTCAATATGAAGTAAGATTTTCAAAAAGGTTCTGAAAGTGTCTGACTTTTGTTTTAAGAAGGCCACCTAAGTAAACCTGGTGAAGTCATCTACCATAACTAGAATGTAACTGTGTCTACATAGACTAACAGTACGAGAGGGACCCATTAGGTCCATATGGATGAGATCCAAGGGTTTAGAGGTAAGGATATCTTTAACTTTCTTTTGAGGTGCCTTAACAATTTTTCCTTCCTGACAAGATCCACAGACAATGTTAAAGATAGGTTTGATCTTAGGAATTCCTCTAACTATTTCTTGTGAAGACAATCTACAAAGGCTATCGTAATTTATGTGACTCATACTATTATACAATATTTCATTATCATCCATTCTGGCAATGTTACAGACTTCAGTACTATTTTGGATAGTATAACAATTGTAGGGAGTCCTGAGTCCTATAATTATGCACTCACCTTTTCATTTAAAATCTTTCAATTATTCTTTGAAAAGGTGACAGTATGATTTGAGTCATAAAATTGCGAGATACTAAGTAGATTAGCCTTAGAACCTTTTACTGGAAGAACATTTTCAAGCACAGGCAATCCTTCTTCTTGGAGTGTTCCTTTACCAATGATTTGAGATGATACACCATCACTGAAAATAAATTTTCCTCCAACAAAGCTGGTTTTGTTTAAAAGTTGTGTATCATCCCCAGTCATATGTTTTGAACACCCATAGTTTAAATACCAACCAGAAGGGGTGTGTTCAGCTTTTAAAGTAGTAATCACAATGTTACACTTCATCTGGGGCAATATCTCTTCTTTTCTAACCCAAGCAGCTCTTTTTTTTATTTTGCACTTATTTTCTCTCATTTGATAAAATTTGCAAGCAATAGATTTTTGTTGAAAAATATTTTGCGCATGCATTTGAGTTTTATGGAGGATAAGAGCATTTGGTTTAGAAAAGTGCCTAGGAATTCTTCTTGTAAATGATCTTTTAGGTCTAGTCTTTATCTTTCTATAGTTAGAGTTTTTGTCTGGTTGTATAGGCAGAACATAATTGTTACGGCTTCTCCTAGAGTAGTTAAAGTTTTGGTATAAAGGAGTATTACAGACAGGATTAATTAAACGTCTAGAGTAGTAACCTTCGAAAGAATGTACGTATATGTCACAGTAAGAGCAATACAGATTTCTTGAAGAGGGTATCTCCTTAGGAAAATCTCTAAACATAGGTTTCATAGGATTTTGACATTGAATCTTATTCCTAGGGAGTACAGTTTGAAACGTAGAATCACTCTTCCCAATCAGAGGGTAGACGTATTTAGCCTTAGGTAGACTATCACACTTAGAGTGACTTGATTCCCCAATATCCAACTTTTGTTATTTTTTTATTAAACTCATCATTTAGGGATTGAAAATCTGGATAGGTTTCCATAGGTCTTTTGCCACCTGACACAAACTTGATTTATTCAAAGTTTTTAATTTGTGTCTTTAAATTTGGGCAAAATCCTATTCCAGTTCGATCGTCAGAATTGGTTTTTGAATCAGCAACAAAATCATCAAAACAATTGGAATTATTTTCAAACTTAGCAAATTTTTTTAAAACAGTTGCTGTCTTTTCTTTATCTTGTTCCAATTCTAATAATGTCCCTTTGTATTTTTTCTCCAGAGTTTCATTTGTTTCGATCAAATTTTTCAATTTTTGATATGACTTCATTTTCATGAGTTAGACATTGGGTAGTATACTCTTCAGCATTAAGTTTAACCATTAGACTTAGGCCTTTTAGTTTCTTAGTGAGGTCTTTCACTATCTTCTCTAGTCGAGAGCTTTTCTTGAGAGTTTTGGCATAAAGTGTGTGAGCTTCAGGGAGGTCTTCAGTGTCTGAATCACTAAGAGTAGTGTGCGAAGTGACCCCTAAGGATTCAATTCTTGAACTCACACACACATTGACATCGTCATTATCGCTTTCCCTTTGACTCACACACCCCGCTATAGAACTAGCAATGTTCTCAGAAATTAAAGCATCTAAACCAGTAGCAGCATGATTCATAACGACAGAAGTAGAACTACTAGCATCATTCTCATACTTAGGCACAGGCATATCATCATTATAGATTATATTAGCAAAGAAAGACATGCAAGGATAAAAAAAATCAGATGACTTAGGTTCCTCATTATCAGAGTCATTTGAATCATCCCATGTCTTGCAAATGTTGGCCCTAGCATGTTTATTGGTTGTGTTCAAGTTAACTTTACAATCTTGTGCTATATGACCCAATTTTCCACATCTAAAACATTTAATATTCCTAAAATCTTTGTTAGATCTCATATGAATGTCATTGTGATGTTTCTCTTGACCTTTCTCATGAGGTTTGTGATTAGACTGAGTTGGATAATTTGGCTTGCCTTGTCTGGTTGCCATTTTATTTCTAAATTTCACAATCTTCTTAAAATGCTTTGACATCAAGGAAATCTGATTATCCAAACTATTTATATCACATTCCTCATCAGAATAGGAATCATTATTGGTACTACTTAGCTCAGGTTTTATCAGTTTAGAGGAAAAACTCAAATTGGAACTAGTTTGTTTCCAGTGGGACTGGGTTAATTATTTCTTGAATTCTAGTTCCATTTCCACAGTTCTCAGTTTACTACTGAGTAATTCGGGAGTGAGATTTTAATCACTCATTTCCTCAATAGAATATCTTTTGTTATCAAATTTTTGTGGCAATAGCCTTAGAATTTTTGAGACAATTTCATTTCTATCATAGGTTATCCCATTAGAATGTAATTTGGTCACAATGTCAGTCAATTTCATGTAAAAGTCATCAAATGATTTAGAGTCTGACATGATTAAAGAGTTATACTGCTGGATAAGCATCTATGTTTTAGCAGCCTTAACTCTAGTGTCACCTTCATGTGCAGTAACCAGTGTATCCCAAGCTTCCTTAGAAGTGGTACAAGATGAGATCCTTTTGAACTCATGTTCATTTATAGACATAAAAATGGCATTCTTGCCTTCGTTATTGTTCAGAGAGACATGCTTCTCTTCTTGAGTGAATCCACTTAATAATTTCTTAATCCTCTCATGGCTTCCTTCAGTGGCTAGATTTGTAGGATGAGTATATCCATTTTCAACAATGTCCCAGACATCATCTCCCAAGGTTCCTTGCATGAAAGAAACCATCCTTACTTTCCAGTAAGGAAAGTTATTTCCATCAAAGAGAGGGGGTCTCGACAGGTTACTAAATCTTTCATATTTCTCGTTCATTGTTTGATTTTAAGAAAACAATTTCAGAACACAAGATCTTTAAAGAAAATTTCCCAAGATCTGATACCAATTGAAAGGTTGTCACTTAAGTCGTTTAATTTAAGATTAAACTATCGAAGTAACTCCGAACTATTTTTTTGGGAAACTCTTTTCTTTGAATCAAACAGATTAACCACAAGATGTGTTTAATAAAAATATATACGAGATATGTTCAAGATTATGTAACTAGTTTTGAAAAACAAAACTAAAACGGTTTAAATCAATTTAAATCAGTACACCAATAAGAATGAGATGAGGTAATGCAGAAAGATTAAGTACACACAATTTTTAACGTGGTAAAACCTCACCCAACTGAGGAAATATCCACGGTGGCTTCTAAGTCACAAACTAAAAATCCACTAAAACAAAATATATAAGGTACATGATATTTAACACCCATGCAAACAAAATAGACCTATACAAGTTTAGAATATGTACCCACTGGTTTGATTCTAACTTCTCTGCAATTCTGATGTTGTTGTGGCTTTCTTAGCTTGCTAACTTATCAACACTTTGTTCCAGCTTTACATCGACTCTTGATGTTTCAAGATCTTTTAGCCAACACTTCTTGTGTTGTAGTGTGACAAGTGTTTGTGACAGTGTTCTATAACATGCATGCACACACGCACACTTATTTATACATACAGGTCCTATCAAATTACAGAATAGATGTAAGTGATTAAGGCTTTCAGTTTCTCTCTTCTTTAGAAACAAAAGACTTCCTTGATCTTTCAAACTAACCCAGAATCCAAGGTTACCTTGCTCAGAAGACGGCCAAGGTCTTAAATAATTTCAGAAGGTTTTGAAAATATTTTTGAAATTGTAAATCACCAATTGCGATTCCAACTAAATTAGAAGTATTGTTTCATAAGAACTAGAAACAGAAAAGGAATTTGTTGATTCTTGAGTTGTGAAAAACATTTACAGAAGAAAATAATACACAAATGTGATTTCTCAAGATGAAAAATGAAATAATGCAGATCTAAGTAATATATGATATAAAATAGTAAGATCTATAGCTTTTATAAAAAGAAATAGAGATCAAACAAAAAATATCTAAGTTGGTTAGAAGATCTCAAACACAGAGGATTCAAACCACAAACAAGCTTCAAACCATCTCCAAAACAACTCTCAAACACTCAAGTATGGTTTTGGTTTTAAACTAATTTTGGATTTAAAATGAGTTTAGGGTTTGAAAAGGATTTTAGGGTTTGGATGATTTTAGGGTTTTCTCTCTCTGGTTTCTCTCTATTTTTCTCTCTCTGGCTTATCTCTTTTTTCTTCTCTTAGTTTGACGAACTGGAAAAAGTTCCAAAATGCTGAGGCTCAGTCTCCTTTTATACAAAGCAAGGAAGGATCGACAACATCAGCTCTAATCTAATGGTTGAGATTTAGTCTTTGGCAGTTAACTCTCATCAACGGTATATCAACAACGGTGGATTAAATATTTGTTGATTGGTCTAAAGAGGGTTCACATGGATTGGGATAAAATGCATGTAGTACGTTGATTATGCTGAACCAAGGGCTGAGATTGCGTACTGATTTTGTGTCTAAAAGAAAACACAAATCAGGTCATCATAACATTGATAGGTGTAAGGCTCAGATGTAACCATAATCGCATGTTTTAAAACTAATTTCACACACACACACACTCAAACCTCAAGCGCTTTTGGATTCTACCCAACCAAACATTCAGGCAAGTTTAGTTAAAACCAATTATCACAAAATGACCCTAAATGTTTTTAAAACCCAACTTTTATTATGTAGAAAATCATTTAAAAATTATTTAAAAAATCACAAAATTAGTAAAAACTTATTTAAAAGGGAATTAACTCACATAAGCAATTAATGCAATATATATATTATGTATGCAATCCTAGTGTGTGTGTGTGTGTGTGTGTGTGGTTGAGAATTTACCTTTAAATGAATCAATTGAGGCGTCATTTGTAGAATCTGAGGTTCTTTGGTATATAGGGGATGGGACTCAAGTTTTGTCACAATTTCCAAACTAATTGAGCACTTATACAATGTAGACTTAAGTAAGTCAAGAGTATAAGGTGCTTCAAAAATTATTTAAGTCAGATTCAAGATTTGGTAGCTTGATTACCTAGGTTTTAAAAAAAAGCCTAAAGTAATTATTAGTTATTAAACCAACCATGCAAACATTAAGAACAGAAAGCAGTAAACTTTGACACAATTATTTTTAACGTGGTAAAACCTAAAATCTGAGGAAACATCCACGATGACCTCTACACCACAACCAAAAATCCACAAAAAACAGTTTACAAGAATTATAAGCACATGAACAAAAACACACAAGATCTTAATTCTAAAAGACATAATATACCTATTGAGCAAATCTCCTCCACGGTATCTGATTCTGATGCTTTTGATCCTCCTGGACATTCCTTACTTTAATTCTTTGTTCCTCGTTCCAGTGACTCAGTCCAACAGAACCTCTCAAAGAAACAACACACTTATATGATCCTCCACGGTATCAGAATGCAGAACGTTTTGGGTTAAGAGTTGAATTACAAATATTTTATATGAGATGCACAGTTTCAATTTCAAGAAAATCAGACTTCTCAATGAAAAATATTTTAGATCTTAACAAAAACAGATCTAAACTCAACTTTATTTATGTACAAAACAAATTTTACAAATTGTAAAACTTTGTTTCAAGAGAAATTTTTAGATCTAAAAACATAAATGGTTTTCGAAGTTTCTTTTTCTAGATTTTGGAAGCAGAGAGGTTGAATCTATAAAAATTTGCAGTAAAAACACAACATCCAACAAGAGAATGTATTTCTATAAAAGAAATACACATAAACACCTAAGATAAATGTGAATATGTATCTCAGTGGTTTTTCTCAAAATTTCTAGGAAAAAAATTGAGTAAAAATATAAATAGGTTGTTTCTAAGAGAGATAATGTTTGAAGAGGGTATGTTCTATGAACTTAACTCAGGAAAACTCCCAAGAAAACTTAAGAATCAGACTCTTAGAAATATGGTATTCATAAGTGCTTTTACATGATGAAAATAGAGGGGATTGGTTTTGAGAAACACTCAAATTCTTTTTCTTTTCTCTCTCTCTTCTCTCTCTCTCTACTCTCTCTTATTTATTTTTTCTCTTAGTTGGATGAAGTACCAAAAGTCTTCAAATGTATCACATAAGGGTCCTATTTATACTGAGAGAGGAAGGTTTGGGACGATCGAAGGAAATCAATGGCTGAGATTAAAATAACGGTTGGAAATGGTCAACAATGCACCAAACAATCTCTCACTTTGATTGGTCCTCACACGTTGCACAGATATTCACTCATGACGCATGCAGAACATTGATTAGAAATGATCTAAAGGTTGGAAACCAGTCTCAAATATGTGAGAAAGAGAAAATGCAAACTCACAACACAGAAGAAAACATGTGTCTAGCTAATAACGATTATAAAACATGTACTTTTAGTTTAATAAAATCCCATTTTGCAGCACAAATGTTTCTGTTGATTTTGTTTTTTTACCTAGGAAGTTATTAGGGAATTATTTAATTCAATTCTTAACCCCAAAAAATTTTAAAACCAATTATATTTATGTTTAAAAATCATTTAAAATGTTTCAAAAATCCCCAAATAATATTCAAAAATATTTTAACACATTTAAAAATATTTTAACACACACACAATACAATGCATGAATTTGTGTCCTAAGTGTGTTATTTTAACTTCCCTTTTTAACCTGATTGGTTGATTCTTAATGTAGCTTGATGCAGTTTATTGCCTTCAATGTACCATGGAGAAGAGCTCAAAATCTAATAAAATTTTGTCAGCATATCTGTTGATACAAAAAATAGTTACGTGGACCAATTATATGAAGACACGTGTTATCCAGCGTGGCATAAATATATTTATCGAGCAACTTACAGTGCCGAGCGACTCAGCCCGCCGAGCTACTCAACATACCAAGCATTTGGTCAAGAAGATCAAACGACAAAGACAGATTCAGTGAACACTCTTACCATGTACATATGGATATGTCGCTTAAATAATGGCGTATTATCTATTCATACTGATAGCCCAAGGGCTATAAATACTTTGTAACACCCCCATAGCGGGGTAATCTTTGATAAGCGAACATATTCAAGATTAAGGAAAAATACCCAGCAATATAAAAAAGTGGACGTAGGCCATTTCCCTTAGCCTGAACCACTTTAAAAATCCTTTGTCTTATTTCTTTATTCATATTTATCTGTGATTAATTAATTAGATCAAATCTAGTTTTTTACATCAACAGATTGGGGTCGTCTTTGGGAACGACTATACGCAGCGTTTTTCACCCGAAAACTCATCCTAAATGGCTTAAATCCCATAATCTAGAAACAGGAACAATGACGGGAATCCTCCTAACCCTTTTGCCCCTCCAAATGCAAACGATATCATAGGAATCTTGGCCAGTTTAGCCAGGGGACAAACAGTTATGCAGGATACTATGCGACAGTTCATCGAGGCTTTTCAAAATGGAGCTTCCATCCAGTCTAGCCAACGAAGCATCGTGCGACCATCGACTTCACGATCCATACGTACTGAACCTCATCGTACTAGAACTTCAAGTGATCCATCCTATCATCCAGGTTTGACATCCCCTATAAGAATCGCAGAGTCTCAAGAAAACATTACTTTAACCCCAGAACGAACAAGCGCTCTGGAAAGGTTGAGAAGAATCTCCCCCTTTGACCGTTTGGGCCTCAGGGGGAATAGAAACCCTCCTCAGATTGCGTCGAGAAATTCTCAATGACCAAATGATTTAAGGGAAGGATCTGCCCAATCACGCCCAAATATCAGGCCTGCAGCCCGCCCAGAAAGATCCCAAGAGGAGAACTCAATGCGATCGGTTGCTCGTACACATAAATCGGAGGTTGGAAATGATGCATAGAAAGGATCTATTCAGAGATTAGAAGACAGGTTAGGGGAGATGGCTAAAGCCAGAAACCCTCTCCGAAGAACCTTTATCAAGGGATTACCTTTTGTACAAGAAGTCGTGGATTTTACCACACCCTTAAAGTTTAAAGCTCCTGTAGTTACACCGAAGTACGATGGAAAAACTGATCCTATCCTCCATATAGAGCAGTACCAAGCTGCTGCAGAAATCTATGCAGTTCCAGATGAGATGAGGTGCAAGGCATTCTCGAGGACTATCACTGGATCTACTCAAATATGGTACAACAGTCTTCCTCGGGGGAAGATTACAACTTTCCATCAACTGGCAGAGCTCTTTATAGGAAACTTATATTTTGGTGCGAACCCAGTCAAGAGGGTAGCACGTCTATTGAGTGTAATGCAAAGGGAAGTAAAGAGAACAAGGGATTATATCACTCGTTTTAATAACGAGAAACTGGAAGTCATTGACTATGAAGAGAAAGCTGTTATTAGATCCCTCATGAGCGGTCTTCTATTAGACAAGTTGTACTACACTCTGGCCAAGGATCCCCCCAAATCCATAGCGGAGTTAATTACTAAAGAAACCAAGATTATGAATGCCAAAGAAGCTATGGCTACGAAGAAGAATGCTGAGGTAAAAGCAGAGACTAAAGCTGAAGGTAGGTCTGAGAGGAAAGATCACAAACATAACGGAGGGAACAACCAGTCGAAAGGCAAGGAAACATTAGAGCACTTAAGGAAATATTTAAATTATACCCCATTAAAGGTGGATATAAACCATGTTCTGGAAGAGATCAAGAATAGCGAGGAATTAAATTGGCCAGGAAAATTGAGGATAGCTCCTGAAAGAAGAGATAAGTCTAAATATTACGAGTTCCACAAGGACCATAATCACACGACTAAGCAATACGTAGCTCTCCAAAATGAGATAGAAACACTCATTAGATAAGGGAAGCTGAATCGATTTATTGATCGTCGAAACGATGAGAAGACCAACAACAGATCACGACAAAGGTCCAAATCTCCTCACCAACCAAGAAATGAAAGTAAAAGGGATCACAAAGATGACCCGGAAGATGACCTCGATCTCCCCAAAAAGCTAAGACATCCAGAGCATGAGGTATTTTCAATCCGTTTTGGTTCATTTGATTATAATATGATAATAGGTGGATATACAGGAGGTGGTGATCATACCGCTGAAATGAAAGCTTACCTCAATGAGGCCCTAGCTTGTTCCTATATACAGCGGATAAATCTAGCGGAAGAGGATCGTCTGAGGAAGGTCAACAAAGATAAATTGGTCATTAGTTTTTCCAAAAATGATCTGGAAGGCGTTCTGTATCCTTACGGTGACCCTTTGGTAATCAGAATGAGAATGAAGGATGTAATCATCTCAAGAATATCGGTGGATAATGGTAGCTGGCGTACATCATATTCTACCCTTGTTTTGACAGTTTGAACCTGAAACTCGCCCAGTTGGAACCGTATCACAGGCCCCTCATAGGTTTCTCTGGCGAAAGAGTTTTTCCACTTAGGACGATTAAGTTGGACATGTTGATTAGTAGCTGGCCTGCCTGCAGATCGAAAAAGATACGATTCATTATGATGGGCAAAAATATCCAATTGGCCTACAATATAATTATGGGAAGAGTAGGCCTGAAAAAGTTTGAAGTAGTTCCATCCACTATACACCAATGCTTAAAGTTCCCAACTAACTTTGGGGTGGGAATTATGAAGGGCGATCAAAAGGTAGCTCGGGAATGCTACTACTCATCTGCCGAACAAGAAGAGTTGAAGGATGCCTAGAAGAAAACCACCACTTACTAAGTGGATAAGTCTGATGAGTCTGAGATTGAAATCTTAAACCCCAGAGATGAAACAAATCTCATTAAGGGTCAAGTCATGGAAGCAACGAAGAGCATTATTCTGGATGACGAATGACTAGAAAGAACAACTCAGACTGGTGATTCACTTGATCCGATAATAAAACAAGAGCTGGTGGTGTTTCTTAGGCGTAGAAAGCAAGCATTCGCGTGGAGTCATGAAGATATGTCGGAGATACACCCAACCTTCCTGTGCCACGAGCTCAATGTCAATAAAGAGATCAAATCGATGAAGCAACGAAGAAGGGTCTTTAGTCCAGAGAAGAATCAGGCTATTCAAGAGGAAGTAGAGAAGCTATAAAAGGCTTCTTTTATTGAATATGTCAGGTACCCGGATTGGCTAGCTAATGTGGTGATGGTAAAGAAGAAGAACAATAAATGGAGAATGTGCGTGGATTTTACAGATCTGAATAAAGCCTGCCCAAAGGATCATTTCCCTCTTCTCAGAATAGATCAACTGGTAGATGCCACATCGGGGCATGAATTATTGAGCTTTATGGATGCTTACTCTAGATACAATCAAATTAAAATGAAACTAGAAGACAGGGAGAGTACCTCTTTCATTACCCCACGAGGGACATATTGTTACAATATTATGCCTTTTGGTCTTAAAAATACAAGTGCTACATATCAGAGGCTGATGAACAAGGTGTCCGCAGAGAAGATTGACAAAAATATGGAGGTATACGTTGACGACATGCTGACTAAGATCTAGAAAGTTGTTGACCATATAGTTGATCTGAGCCAAACATTTGACCAGTTGGAGAAGTACCAGATGAAGCTCAACCCGACCAAGTGCATTTTTAGCATACAGGAAGGCATGTTCCTTGGTTATATTATAAACCAATGAGGTATTGAAGAAAATCCTGATAAGATAAAAGTCGTGCTAGAATTATGATCCCCAATAACCAAAAAGGAAGTACAAAACCTTACGGGGATGATAGAAGATCTCAACAGATTCGTCTCCCGAGCAACTGATAGATATCTTCCATTCTTTAAGGTGCTCAGAAAAACCTTCGAATGGAATGACGAATGTGAGAAGGCGTTCCTGGAGCTGAAGAGATACTTGGGAACACCTCGTGTACTGTCCAGGCCAGTGTTAGGAAAAAAATTATATTTGTACTTGGTTGTCTCAAAAAATGCAGTCAGTTCAGCTTTAATAAAAATAGAAGGTGAAGTGCAAAAACCAGTTTATTATACGAGCAAGTCATTCAAGGGAGCAGATATTATATAACCAAAATTGGAGAAGTTGGCATTGGCATTAATTGAGGCGAGCAGGAGAATGAAGCCATATTTTCAAGACCATAAAATAGTGGTATATACTGACATGCCACTCAGATAGGCTTTACACGGGCCAGAAAAATCTGGAAGATTGATGTATTGGGTAGTGGAGTTAGGGGAATATGACCTTATCTATGAGCCAAGGTCTTCTCTCAAAGGACAGGCAGTGGCAGATTTCATAGTTGAATTCACCTACCTCGATACCTCCGACCAATAGGGGGTTAATGCAGAATAACCCACGGATGCCAGAGGATCATAAAAAGTTGTCCCCAATCAACTCCCAGCAGCAGACCTTCCAAAAAGGATGGTGACCGAGCAACAAGAATCCTCTGGTAAGAGCCCAGAATTGAGGGATGATGAAAGGAAGTGCCAAATATTCCATTAAGGGACTTTGTCAGACCAAGGGTTTGATAAATGTATCCCTATATGGAATTTGTATGTTGATGGTTCTTCATGTGCAACGAGTTACAGAGCTGGGATTATTCTCAATAGTTTGAATGGGATAGATATAGAATACGCTCTGCATTTCCAGTTCAAGGCTTCCAACAATGAAGATGAGTATAAAACCGTAATTATGGGTCTCAATTTAGCTAAATCATTGAATACAGAGCAAGTAATGGTATTTAGTGATTCGCAACTAGTGGTAAACCAGATACTAAATCTTTACGTGATACAAGGTGAGTTCATGTCAAGGTATCTAGCTAAAGGTATGGACATTGTATCCAATTTTGCAATAATACAAGTGATCAGAATACCAAGACTGGAGAATGCAAGGGCAGATGCACTAGCTCAGTTAGCCTCAGCTACTCGCACCGAGCTACGAAGAATAATTCTTATTGAGATACTGACTAGTAGAAGTATCGATGGAGATTTGATGGTAAAGTTTATCACTTTGGATATGGGACTTTCCTGGATGGATCCCATTAGGGCTTACATCGAAGAAGGCATTTTACCAGCCGACCAACTTGCAGTCAGGAGGCTGAAGTTTAAAGCTGCTAGATATGTCTTAAACAGCGGAGTTTTTTATAGAAAGGGTATGATCGCAGGCTTGCAAAGATGTGTTCACCCAGTGAAAATTCAAGATCTAGTGGAAGAAATTCATGAAGGGTCTTGTGGAGCTCACGTAGCAGGTCGGACTCTTTACAGAGAATAACTACGCAGGGGTACTACTGGACAACAATACACATTGATTGTACAACTTATACCAAGAAATGATACAAATGTTAGTAATTTTCTACCATATGAAGAACTCCTCAGGCATTGTTGACGCCAATCACTTCACCTTGGCCATTTGCCATGTGGGAAATTATTTAGTTAGGCCTCTACCAACTATAAGAGGACGATTCAAATATTTGGTGGTCACTATTGATTATTTCAAAAAATGGGTAGAAGCTGAACCTCTCATTGATATGGCATATGAAAGGGTATATCAATTCATCCGGAAGAATATTATTTACAGATATGGTTTGCCACATTCTTTTATCACTGATCATAGTACCCAATTTGATAATGAGGAGTTCGTCGTGTACTGTCTACAGTCTAACATACAAAAGATTCATTCTACTCCAGGTCATCCCAAAAGTAACGGGCAAACGGAGGTAACAAATAGAACTTTGTTGAACGGGTTGAAGAAATGGTTGGATAATGCAAAAGGGAATTGGATCAATGAGTTGCATTCTGTGTTATGGGCTTACCGAACAACTCCCCGAATAGCGACTGGAGAATATCCTTACATGTTAGCCTTTGGAAGTGAAGCAGTCATACCTGCTGAACTAGGCTTACCTACTCACAGGGTGCTTAATTTCAAATCTCCAATAAGCGATTTGATGAGACGTTTAGATTTGGACATGCTCGAGGAAGTCAGAGAGGACGCAGCAATCCGAAATGCTGCTTATCAGCAACGGACTGCCATATTCTACAATAAACGAGTCAGGAAGTGTGATATCAAGGCAGGAGATTATGTGCTCAAGAAAGTCATTCAGAATAACAATAAGTTAGAAGCCAACTGGCATGGACCTTATCGTGTCACAGTGGTTGTTCGACCTGGAACCTGCAGAATAGAAACTCTAGAGGGACAAGAATTAAAAAAATGCTTGGAATGCAGAGCACCTGCGCAAATATTACCAATAATGTAGATTCACATGTACACCATTATTTCAATATGAATAAAAATGATAATTTCCCAATATTCTTTTGAGTTTGATTTTTTTGGAGTACTAGTGTTACACACTACACCAACTAAGTGGTTAACATAAACAACCACCAACTAAGGTTGGTCGGCATCAACAAACATAACCAATAATGTTAGCACAACAATCACACAATGCAAGGCCTGTTTAATTATAGGTGACCTCAAGGGGCATCTAAAACTAGGCAAGAATATGGGTAAAATATCCACTGCCTAGGCACCAAGGTAATCTAGATAAGATTGTTACAACTAAGCAGGAACATCAGATAAAAATAATTCCATTACTTAGGCACTTATGGGTGATAAGTCACTACCACTAGGCAAACATATGGGGCAAAGTTCCATTGTCTAGGAAATCAAATCAACATAGGACAAATTGTCCCTTAATATATATACAAATATTTAGCAACACAAAGATTGATAGGAAAAACGTCATACAATTAATTTATTTCTAAGTAAATAGAATTACAAAAGATGATGTAATTACTAACGAAATACAAATAGCCTATTCTATTGGTTTCTTTCCTTCAAATTTAGGTACAGGCTCCATTCCAACTGGAGGATCATCTAGAGCGAAAGAGGAGTTAATAAAATTAAAATCTCACAGCATTCTGGTGTTGCTCGAGCTAGGTCAATCAAGCAGATGTTGAGGTCGGGATATCTCAAAATCTTCATGAAGATTATAGTCACCAAGGTATTTGAAAATCAAATACTGAGGAATGGAACGGGCTGGAATCCAGCTGACATATAGCTTAAAAGGAGGAACTAGAAGATCAAGTAATTCGAGCTTATACTAATCCCACAACTATGTTCCTTGTTCAACCTTCATTCAGTCAAGGCGTTCAACCATCCCTATTTGTATCCCTTATTGTTTGATTGCTTCAACCTGGCATCAAGATGACATAAAGCTTATATCCCCCCATTCAAAACTCTCTGGGTTGTTTGTGAAATTGATAAGTCAATCTCTCAACTTGCTGATGAAGCCTCTTCACCAAGTTTTCTTTACTCTCCATCGCAGAACTCTGGTTGAACAGTTTCTCGATAAGAGTTTGAATTTTCTGGGATATCTCAGCTAATGTTTATTTTTTCCTTCGGTTGAACAGCTTGATTTGCTAAGGCCTGTTGAGTCCTAGCGTCTTTAATGTTACTCCGACCAGCTCTTGCTCTACCCCGCGAGGAGGATGTAGGTCTGGCTCGTTTTAAAGCCTCCAATTCTTCTCTCAATGAAGCATTTTCAGTTTCTAAAAATGAAAAGTCCTCATCACTGACTGGGACTAGAGCTCCAGAGGAAGAGGCAGATTTTAGTTATCTCATCTCTTCTCTCAAAGCATTATTCTCTTCCTCCAGCAACTTAGCGATGTTTTTATGATCTTCAATCTCAATATTTAGGACACTCTCTCTCTTATTATGGTCTGAAATGAACTTGTCATAACCCCAATCAGTGCTCAACTGTTGGTACTTTTTCTCATAACCCTCATGTAAAAGAGTAGTGGCTTCTTTGTGCAGCAATTGAAGTTCTTTGATCATTCCTTAAAGATCTTCAATTATTTCATAGTAAGCCACATTATTTGCTACAGCCCGATCAAGCAAGCATCTTAGATACAGGTAAGCATCGATTGCTCGTTCAAAAGCATCAGATCCAAGAATATCAACTATCTGTGCTTCAGTAAAATCTATATGACCAGCTTTGAAGTAGTCTGTACACTTCTTCATCAGCTCTGTATCATGAGCTGACAACAGTTCCATCCTGGTAATAAACTAGCAAGGAAAAGTAAAAATAGATCAACAACGATACAACTATATCGAGCAAGTGAAGGAGAAACTTAGAATAAAAGAAAAAAGTCCATTTTATTAATCATAGGAGGAGAGGGTACAATTAAAGTTACAATAAAAGGGAAAATGGAAAAAAAATAAGTAAAGAGCCGAACAACTTTACACCTTCTCCTTATTCCCTACAACATCATCAGTCGACTTTGAGGAAGGAATTTATTGCTCCGTGGGCAGTTGACGTTGCTCGGTAGAGGGAGTGGCTTAGTGAACATGCTCGGAGTACTGAGAGATAGTAGCAGCAAGTGTTTATTCTACAGCTAACAAAGAATATTCATCAGATTCATATTTATCTTCTTCTTCTTTAATAGCAAGAGGAGGGCCATAAATGTGTCTCTGAAATAACTCAGAATCTTCGACAACGTTCAATTCTTTCAAAGCGACAGCCCATCCATCCCTGAAGAATTTTACACTTACATACTCCATTTGGGTAGAAGTAGCAGTAATGGCTTTATTCCACCCTTTATCCCAGTCGGAGCTAAAGGCCTTCTTCACTGCAATTTTTCTCTTCAACCTCTCCGAGGAAGTATTTTCCTTAAGGAGCTCTTCGGTAGAATTCACATTTTCCTCAAAGTCTTTCTTACGCCATTCAGCCTCTTCAAGCTTGCCCTTAATTTATACTTTACTAGAAACGACAACCTTGCACTTCTCCTCTACCTCCTTGGAAACATTTACAGTCGCCTTGGCAGCTTCTTCAGCTTTTTATTGAGTTATTTCAGCAGACTTGATTTTATTTTCCCAGGCAACTTTGTCCTCCTTATACTTCTTCCTGGACTCCATCAAAGATTTTAACAACCCAGCGAAGGCTTCTTCCACCCCACTGGATGAAGTTGAAGCCTTGATAGCCTCATTCTTCTCCATGATATTATTAAAATACACCAAAAAAATGCAAGAGAAAAGAAGCCCAGGTCGGAATATGAACATAGTATAAAGAGGTAAAATGGAAAGTGTGATGATACTTACTGATGCAATTTATTGGTCTGCCAAGTCAGTAACTTTCTCCCGAGGAGTAGAAGTCTCAACAGCTCGATAGTCAGGAAGAGTCCTAGAACTGATCAATTTTTTAGCCAAGCTAAGAGCCATGAGTGCTGGAGTACTAACTCTCAAAGAAGGTACCTCAATCCCAGAAGGTTGGGCAACAGCATCTACAGTCTTCTCAGCAAGACCCCTTCTCAATCTTTTCAAAGGAGCAACTTCAATCAAAGGTGTTGTCTCTTCTTGATAAGGATAACCCCTTCAATCAAAGGTGTTGCCTCTTTAAGGGCAACAGGGGGCCTCTTGCTGATATCCTTGGCAGTCGTGACTGATCCACCAGGTGGAACAATATCCTTTTTCTTAGTCCCTTTAGCTGGGACATCATCTTTTCTTTTTTTTCGCCCCATCAGCACCAGGGGTAAACTTGGCAAAGAGATCGGGCATCCTCCTTTTCTTTGTCATCAGGTCAGCAATAGAAGTACCCAAGTCAGGAGAAGATTCTTCAATAAATGAAGAAGAAGCTGGAGCCTACTCAAGGTCAATTACCAAGGAGGAACAAGAGGTCGAGCAATAAAGGAAGAAGTGGTGTTTTTATATTGCAACAAAGAGGAAGCATACCTCACGTGTTCCCCAGCTATTGCTCAATGCAATCACCAGATAAATTTCAAATATTTTATATTAATATCACTCTCTTTTGGGGATTTTTTCTTACTATCAACTGCAACAAACAAAAAATAAATGTCAGTGACACATTTTATTAAACAAAAACAGAGCTAAATTGACAAAATAAAAACAACCTATCCCATTGCCATAAAGTGGACATCTTGGACCATAGTACACATCTTTCCCTTTTAACGGGGGATGTTACTAATTTTTCATCGCAACCCCATGTTCAAAATAATCCCTATTAGCATCAGGGAGATTGACCACTAGAGCTCAGTTAGAAAACCTAATTTTTAAGTAAAATATGGTATCGCTTGTAACCCATTTATAGCCATACATAATTTCAGGAATATCTAAATGAGTTCCATGAATTTGATTCAATCTATGTACGCCATTAACTACGCTCCATGTATTTGGAACTACTCTTGAAGGAACAATATCAAAATATTGGCAAAATTCCAAACACAAGGGATTAAGCGGGAAAGAAAAACCACATTTAGCTATAGAAATGGAAGGAAACCAATGTCCCTCAGCTAGAGAAAATAAATCACAAGGGAAAGGAGGTTCTTCCAAAATAACCCAAGAAGGAATCTCAAAATCATCCCTAAACTTATCCAACGATTCAATAAGGTAAACCATGGTGACTAAAGCAAAGAAAGAAAAAAGAAGAAATTCTTATCGAAAATTAAGAATTCAGCTAAGGCGGATGACAGAAAGAACGATCGTAAGAAGAAAAAGTGAGAAGACAAAGAGTTGGGAAATCTAAAAGGCAAAAGGTAGAAGACAATCTCATTCTATGGTCTTTAAATGCGCTGCTTTGGGAAACGAGAAAAGTAATGATCACTAGAGATGATGATTGCATTTTTGGCGGCTAAATGATGAAAAAGACGTAAATACCCAAGCGTCTGTCAAAGATTCAAAATATTTACGAGTTTTCCATTTCGCGCTCAAAATTATTAATGTCACCAAGTATTGGAGATCTGTAATTTAACAAGATTGGGTAAACATGTTCGAGAAACTTTTGGGCATAATATTCCACATTCTCATATCCAACCTCAACTGTGAAACATTGGGGGCTTCTGTTGATACAAAAATTAGTCAGTTGACGTGGACCAATTATATGAAGACACGTGTCATCTAGCGTGGCATGAATATATTTACCGAGCAACTTACAGTGCCAATCTACTCACTACACTGAGCTACTCAACATACCAAGCATCTGGTCAAGAAGATCAAACGACAAAGACAAATTTAATGAACACTCTTACCATGTACAGATGGATATGTCTCTTAAATAACGACATATTGTCTATTCATACTGATAGCCCAAGGGCTATAAATACTTTGTAACACCCCCATAGTGGGGTAAGATTTGACAAGCGAACATATTCAAGATTAAGGAAATATACCCAGCAATATAATACAGTGGACGTAGGCCATTTCCCTAAGGCTGAACCACTTTAAAAATCCTTTGTCTTATTTCTTTATGCATATTTATCTATGATTAATTAATTAGATCAAATCTAGTTTTTTACATCAACAATATCCAAACTAGTTGGGACTCCTATATGGCATAGACTCAAGTAAGTCAACAATATAGTTTATTCTCAAATTGGTTAAGGGAAGACAACATCCTAGTCAAAACTTGAATGTCTTTGACTGTGGTCGGATTCTTTGTATCTTATAAGTCTTTAATTTGATCTGAAATGGCTTTAATTCCTATTTTTATTACTGGATGTCCCATAAACTTCCCAATACTTACTTTGAAGATGCATTCAGAAGCGTTAATCTTAATTTTGTAATCCCTAGGGATTTTTAAGGTATTTTTAAGATATTTGATGTGATCACCTATACGTCTTCTCTTAACAAGCATATCATCAATGTAGATTTCGTAGTTGAGCCAATTTTCTTCTTGAACTTTCTAGTTATGAAGTACTGATAGGTCTCTCTTATATTTTTAAGGCTGAATGACATGACTTTGCAATAGTAAAGCCCCAAAGTCGTGATGAATGAGTTCTTTTTCTAGTCATTGTTGGATAGAGGTATCTAGTGATAGCCTAAGTAAGCATCCATGAAACTTAATCATTGATGTCTTGTTATGGAATTGACTAGTTGATAAATCCTAGGGAGTGGAATCCTATATTTTAGGCAATCCTTATTAAGCTCGATGAATTGAATGCAAAACCTCCACTTTTTGCTTTTCTTTTTTACTACGACCGTGTTAGAGATTGAATATGGGAGTTGGACCTCCTTTATGGAGCTGGCATAAAGTATATTATCAACTTCATTCTCCGTTGCTCTAACCTTCTTGAGTAATGATTTCCTAGGTGTTTGCTTGACTAGATGATGTACCAAATCCATGTGTAGTCGATGGAAAGAAATGGTTGGATCGAATCTAGAAGGTCATAAGGTTGTCAAGCGAATACATCTACGTTTATTATAAGAAAGTCAATGAGTTGATATGCCTCATATTCAAGCAATTGGGAACTAGTAAGAAAGGTTTTATCTGGTTAAGATAAGTCTATTTAACATATAATAATAATAATGAATGACTTATATATATATGAAATACCGAATGTAACCCATCGTAATAATAAATGAGTATTTTTTGGCAATTCTCGGGGACGTATTTTTTTCGATTTTAAGAAAAATAAAATCTTATGGAAGATTTATTCACTCTATCAATAATCGAGCCGGATATGGTATATCATAAGGGATATGCCTTTTTCCCTTATATTTTCTCATGGGCACTATAATGGGTCAGTGTAACCATGTACGACTGCGATCATTCCAACTAGTGGAAGGTCTTTGTCTTCATTCTTCTTTTTAAATGCATTGACCTATGTTGAGGGCTTTGTTTTGGATGATTCAATATATTATTTGATGTTTGTACCAACCTATACAAGATCCTCCAGGTTTCTTTTGAACATCTTAAAATTATATATTAAGTGACCATGGTCTTGGTGATAGGTACACCTAAGATTGGTGTCCTCATCATTGGGATCGTTGGCCATCTTAGGTGGATTCTTAAATAACGACTTATCATTTATTTGACGGATCAACTTGTAGATTGACTCTTTGAAGAAAGCGTCTATTGCTTTGTAGGCATTCTCATTAGCTTGTGTTTTATATCTTCATTTAAAGGCATTAGTCCCCCCTTTTAGCAGAAGTCGTTTAATTTGCTGCATTGAATCCTTTCTAAGAATCATTATTTTTGGTGTTCTTGGAAGATTGTTCGGTTGGGATATCAGGATGGAGGTGTTCAACCTCAAACTTGGAATATTTCTCAATTTGTTCCATAAGATCGTCCATACATTATGTTGGTTTCTTAGTTAGGGACAAGTAGCAATCATCTGATCTAATGACCAAACTTAAAGGATGAGATCACCAACTTCTTATTAAAATATTTGATTCCATTGAGTAGTTCCTAATAACGCTAAGCATACTTCCTTAGGGATTCCCTTTTCTTTCGTTTGAGGGTGATCACGGAATTAACCTCATTGATCGCTTTATTATTGGTGATGAAGTGAATTATGAACTGCTCGATCAATTCCCTAAAGGAAGATATTGACTAAGGGGTTATATTCTCAAACCTCTTAAGGCCAATTTCTCCCAAAGTTGAGAGGAAAATATGACACACTAGGTCTTCGGGATGGATCCACAAAGACATGGACTACTTATAGTTCCTGATATGATGAGTTAGATTTACTTTTGCATCATAAGTAGTGATCTTCTGGATGGAGAAATTCTTTAGGCGCTCAGATGTTTCTATCTCAGTAGTAAATGTAGATACCAATCCATGATCCAATGCTCTCTTGACCAGTTTTTTACAGTGCACGCTGAATTAAGGACTAATTTCCCCTCTAACTGCTTCTTAATGAATTCTCAAAGATCATCACCATCGACTTTCTTTGATAGAGGCCTCATCTTGTCTGAACTATTGATCTGGTTGTATTTTACTATCCGAATGGGAGATGGGTCGTAGCCAGCGGTATTATAAGCTGATATGTGATATATACAATAGATATTAAACTGCGCATTAAGTGGATTTCTTAACCTTGAAGCCATGTCATATCGATTGGGTGTGTATCGCTTAAAGGACCAGATTCCTTTTCTCATGTGAAAGTTAATATTATGGGAGTGCCTCGAACTTTTTAGTTAGCTACCTTCTCAACTAATCTATTTCTTCATCCCATTCTCTCAACTACTCTTCATAGAATTTGATTAGTCACAACGTTGCCTTCTAGTAGGAGGTTATGTAGGAGTGTAATGTCATTATAGCCAGACCTTTACGATTTATGTTGTCTGATCATTATCTCACTGGGAGGTGGAGGGTACCTTGAAAGAGTTTTTTCCCTCCTTACAACTCGTACCTCAGATTGGATGTAACTTCTAGCATGTGAATGGTAATATTGGTGGACACTCATATGGAACAAGGGTCGGTATTCTTCAGTGGTATGGATTCAAATCAATCTTCCCACAGATGACACCAAAATTTAGGGGATATCAAACCCACAGTAATTATAATATTACTATTCAACTAGAGTAAAATAGGTGTAATATGAAAAAGACACCAGTATTTACATTATTTGATAAATCGGTCTGCTTATGTCCATGGGGAAGGGAGGAAAGAGATTTATTAATGGATAAATGAGAAGATGACTTGAGTGATAGGGTTGCTCGATAAGAGTCATAAGAGTGTCGTTAATCGTATCCCCAAACTATTAAGTCGTCACTATTTATAGATAGAAGTGTCCTATAATTTTAGATCTTCCTTAGGGTGATTATTTATTATCTTTGATATCTTTGTTATTGAGTCCTTGATCTTCGAACAAGTACGCCACCTTGATCTCTCAATACCATGTGAAGTATTCTGTTAACAATCCCTTCAATTGTAATTAATTCCACTAAATAATTACAATTGCACTCCAATTTAATTATCTCAAAATCCCTCCAATGTATAGGTATTGTTTGCAAAGTTAGATAGTATATAATATGATTCCCCACGGTAAGTATTTATAGGTGCTAAAATCCTATGAAGAGTAATTATAAATATATAGAGCCGAACATGAAAAATAAATCACACAATCACACAAGACATGGTATACATGGTTCGGTAAGGTGCTTACGTCCACCAGGTGTTTCTCTTTCCTCTTATTAATTGGTTCGCAATAATAAGAATTACATGCCCCTTTTCCCAGGGGCTAGGGTTGTATTTATATAGAACAGAAGGAAGATGAGATGTGTATAACTCTAGAACTTTAGATGTAGTAACAACATGGTTAAACGGATCTCGCCCTGAGATTTTCACAACTTTGTACTCTCCTTTCTTCTTATCCTAAGATGTGATCGTTCATCATAATCTATCGGGTAGGTGTCACCCAATTCGAATAACTTTGATTGTCTGAATAATCCCCTATAAGTTCCCCCAACGCTATGTAGTCTGAGAGTGGTAGAGAGGTTTGATCATTGTTGAGCATCGATTCTGGTCGGCAATAATGCTTGGTATCTAACTAAGGATAAGATATGAAGTACACAAACACTTACAAAATTCTTAGGGAAAAATCTCAGTTTGTTCTTCCCATCGAACACCTGATGGAACACTAGTAATTTACCATTACGTTTTAAGGGTACGCTGGTAAAAAACATGTGAAAAGACCAAAGGCTGGGGTGCATCAACCAACTGTCACCTTGGGTCTTGTTTCGAATGATGAGTCATATTGTAAGTTGAACCAAACAGTTCAAAGACTTATCTTTACCGCCATTTTTCATTTTATTTTAACTATTCAAGGCGTCAGGAGCTATTTTCATCTTTCTTTACTTAGAAGTTTTCTCCATTCTCTTCTTTTTCTATGATTTATCTTCGAACTGCCATTTGCTTCTCTTTTATTAAAATCTTCTTGTGTTCTTTCCTTCTTGGATTGAAAAGATGGTTTATGCCATAAATGAGAAAACCCTAGGAGAGTTTAAGGAGAAATTATCGATCCCTAATTGAGTAAAAATCGAATGCATTAAGAAACCAGGTAACTGTTGCAACGTTCTTGGTAGACATTGGATACACACCTAACCAACAACTGAGGGTGGTATTACTTTCCCTCCAAACTCATTATTTTCAGAGTTATGTGAGTATTTCAGACCGGTACCTGCCCAGTGCACCCCAAACACACGGAGGATTTTGAGTGGGGTTCACAGGATTACTGAGTTAAATGGAACTGAAATTGGGATTCCGAAGATAATGTATTGATATTTATGTATCAAAATGAATGATAATACATTTAATCTAAAAATAAGAAAAGATGATAGAGTGTTGGTGGTCAGTCTTCTTGACTCCAATAAGGGTTATTAGAGTCATTATTTTATTGCTAAAAAATGGAAACATCCACTAATTTCAGAGGGTGGTGAGCCCTGTCGGGGTTTCAGATGCTCCAATAGGGGGCGTAAGATAGGTTGATCGTTATCCTGATTGCACTTTGTTATTGCTTAGTAGGTATTATATGAATTATTTTCTAATATTTTCTTCTTTGCTTTGTTTTGGGCAGAATATTATAAGAAAAAGGAACACATTGCTTCTCACGTCAACTGGACATAACTTGTGAAAGCTTAAAATTTAAAGAGGCCATTATCCCCTGGTGTCGAGAATCTGAGATTGTCTTCGTTGTTATTTGAGTACACTAACACCACTACTTCCTTTATAACTAGACCAGTAGACATAATCCCTGAGATTCCAATCTTCTCGAACGATGAGGAATCTTTAAGTGAGTCCACTTTAGCATCCTTTGGTCCTATAGACGTTAACAACATCCCAACTATTGTACCAACCACTTAAGAGGAAAAAATGTACCCAAATAAGAGAAACCTTACTTTGATGGAGGAGTCTGACATCCCTACTTCCCCGCAGGCAAAGACTTTCAAAATGAAGGAGGTTGAAGAACCATTTAATCTTATTTCTTTATTGGATTCTTCCAACAAGGAGAAGTCTCAAAATAAGAGTAGGACTAGTGTTGTTCCTCCTTCTATTGCTATGTTTCCCACCAAGAAAGTGGATTCCCCCATCACCAAATTATATCGATGGCTAAGAATCATTCTTTGGCCCGTGCGCTACTGAAGGGGGTTTATGGAGATGGGCAAGAAGTAAGTCGGTAAGTTGACCAACGACCAACTTGTTTCTCACACCGTGTAGGCATTATCTCTGATAAATTTTTGGACTCCTGACTAGATTATCTCTTTGGAGTTTCATCGCTTGTGCTATCCTGTGATGATCCTTTTCTTGCAGTTTATGGCGTACTTCATCGATATCCTCGATAAAAGAGATGACCAGGCCAAGGCCAAAGATGAACTCGAGTAGGCCTTGGCAAAGTCCTAAGAGTCTTTTGTTGATGCCAAGAAAGCATATAATATCATTAAGATGTCCACCAACTCATATATAACCAAGTTGAAGTTGGAGAACCAATAGCTGAAAAAAGATGTCGAGGATAATGCCAATATTCTATCCTAAGTGCTAACGGCCAAAGACCAGGCCTACGACCAAGGGTTCCTAGATGCCTTTGTATAGGCTAAAAAGTAGCTAGCTTACATTCATAAGTCAAACTTCAAGAAGGACTGGGATTCAACCTTGATTAAGACTAAGGTACCCCCTAAGTCTGAACTCTATGGGGAGAATGATCTAGGTTCTCCACCAAGGGAGCATAAAGGAAATGAGGCCTCAAGTAGTGGTCAAGCAAAATATGAGGCCGGCCAGGAGATGGTGGATGTCGAACAATGCAAGGTTCCAGTCACCCAAGAGCGAATGAAGGAAAAGGGGAGCCAAGCAAGTTAGGTTTAACTTAGATCTCATTGTCCTTTATATTTACCTATCTTTTGAATATTGTAAGGGCATGCCTCACCTTTTAACTTAATGAAAAAATTCATTCTTACTTTGTTATTATTCGCCATTTATTGATTATTTTATGGAATCTTTTCAAGTGTTTACCTTATGCTTAAATGTCTTTCTTTTGATCCTTGTATCTTGAGAATATGTTGATAGTGGCATGGGTACTTCTAGAGACTGATAATTTGGATGTAGTCCTTAGTTAGAATGCTATTAGTCGAGCATGCAGAGATTTTGTTTCTGCTCGATAAGCTCTCCAAAAAATAATAAGTGCTTATAATGAGTAGGCTCGTCTAGTCACTTCATTAAGAACTGAAGTCAAAGATATTACGGATGTGGGCAAGCTATTGGAAAGTGAGAATAATGCTCAAAGGGGGAAGTTTGAGGAGGTCGAGAAATCCCATAAAGAGAACCAAGTGATCGAGAATAGTTTTTATAATAAGATAATTAGGTTGAGGTACCAATTTCATCATAGCCCTCATAAAGTTTGGCAGTCAGATTATGATGAAGTCTAAACCGATGCCCTGCCGCACCTGAATGAAGCTAGGGATATTTCCTACAAGCATGGGTGTCTTAATAGCCTAGGGACATGAAGGTTCCCATGGATTCCCATATATAGCATTGGTATAAGGTATATTGCACCCATATTGGACTTCCTCCCATTTGGTGTGAAGAATCGTGGATTATTATCAATGCCATTCCAATTAAATTGATACAGAATTATCTCCATAATCATGATAATGATGGTGAACTTCGACCAAACCCAGATGATGATGGTCATCGAGCTAGAATATCTGGCGATTTGAACCGTTGGAGATAAAATGGTAGAATATATGCATATTTTTATGACGTGCTGATCTGCCCACTTTGTAAAAACCTTAAATATATATGAGATGATTACATTTTTCACTTTCCTATGTTTTATTCCAAGCACTTTTTATCATTTGACTTACCTTTTAGAGAGTGTCTTCACACAGTATTAGGCCTAGGTTAAACTATGGAAAAAATTCACTTGGTCGTAGGGCCATCCACTCGTTCAGGATTTATGTGACCAAAGTTGGGACACTTAGTGTCTATGGATACCCCATAGGTTTTTTCCTTGCCTGGGTAATTCTTGATGATTTCGTAATTGCTCTTATGGAAAACATCTAACTTTGAAGTTTTGATTAGGGCTAATCTTTACTAAGGAGTTTAATCTGACGATTAAGAGTTGATCGAATATTTAAACTGACGATCAGGATTAGTTCGGATAAACAAAGATAAATTTACTACAATAGATTTGGCGTGTCATTTTGAATAATGAGAAAAATAATTGCATTAATTAAGCTCTAAATCGTTCAATAAACAAAACTGTAAAATAAAATAAATAACTATTGAAAAAATCTTTAAAAATAAAATTTCCTAAGGCCATCCTCATTCCAGTCCCTAGGGATCTCCCTGTCCCCTATTATTTCTAAATGGTAGGATCCTTAAAGGTCGTCTCTGATGATTTTGAAAGTTCCTTCCTGGTTAGGACCTAGCTTGCCACCTAATGGCTTCTTTGAGTTTTCGAGCACCTTCCTAAGGACATAATCTCTAACTTGGAATGTTCTTGGATTGACTTCATTGTTCTATTTCTTGGCTAACTGCTATTGGTAAGAATCCAGTTTGATCAAATCATGTTTTTTCCGTTTCTTGGATAAGTCGAGCTTAGTCTTTATAATTTCTTCGTTTAGTCCTTGATAGGGGACATTCATCTTTATGGTATGTAATCTAGCTTATAAAGGAATAATGGATTCCATTCCATAAGCTAAGGTGAAGGGAATCTCCACGATTGACCTCATGGACATAGTACGATATGACCATGGGACATGGGGAAGTTTATCCACCCAAGCACCTTTTCCTTCTCCAAATTTTTTTATCCCGTCGAGCACTGTTTTATTAGAGGTCTCAACTTGCCCATTGCTTTAGGGGTAAGACACCAAACTGAAGTAGTGCTTGATTTTATGATTATTGCAGAATTCTTAAAATGGTCCACTTTTAAATTGTGTTCCATTTTCAGTCATGATTGTCCTTAGTATGCCAAAACGAGTCACGATATTTCTCCAAGTAAATTTTATAATGTCAATGTCTCTAATATCACTAAAGGTTCATCTTCAATCCACTTGGTGAAATAGTCTGTGTCGATTAAAAGGTACTTTCAATTTACTAGCACTGTTGGTAAGGGGGACCATAAAGTCTAAACCCTAGTGAGAAAAAGACCTAGTGCTAGTTAGTGACTTTAGGTCATTGGCTGATTGGTGAAGCATATGTGAGAACTCTTGGCACTTATTGAACTTTCTATTATAGGAAACCACATCTTTATGCATGTATGGCCACTAATAGACTTTCTTGAGTGCTTTGAATGGCAATGATCTTCCATTGGTGTGGCTCCCACATATCCCATAATAAAGTTCATACAAAACTTGGTCGACATCGCTTAAGTGGATGCATTGGAGGTATGGACCTGTGAAATATTTCCTATAGAGTTTGCCTTCAGGCGACAAGGGGAAACGAGCGGCTTTTACTCTGACTTGATGAACCTACTTCTTTTCGACTGGTAGAATATACTTCTACAAATAAGTTATAATCGGATCCATCTAGCTAGGATCTTTCTGGACTATTATGATTGTTCGATGATCTTAGGTCTTGTGAGGCTTTATTGGGCGATATATTCTACCTTAATGATTCTTCTGAGATCGAAATCAATGATTGAACCTAGAGTGGCCAAAGCGTCTGCATGGATGTTATTTACATGAGGGAATTATTGAATGTTAACTTTCTTAAACTAGGTGACCAAGTCTTGGATGATCTGTAAATATGATAACATTCATTCATATCTGGCATTATAGTCTCTCTATACATAATTAGATACCAACCTTGAGTCGTAACAGATGTCAAAGTGCCTTACTCTAAGAGATAAGGATTTATATAATCCGATAATAAGGACCTCATATTCAACCTCGTTATTGAATGCTTTAAAGCCAAGTTTGATTCCTTGGTTAATCATAGTCTGATCCAGAGTGATAATGACAATTCCCACTCCTGCCCCCTTTAAGTTGGAGGCCCTATTGACACATAAAGTCCACTTTTTGAGTTGATCAAACTTTATGTTAATTTTTTGATCAATGAATTCCTTATCATCGGGCGCTTGTTCTCTTATAAACTCAATGATGAAATCTGCAAGCACCTTCCCTTTTTATTTCATTCCTTTTCTGATAGTGAATATCAAGCCTCCCCAGTTCCACTGACCATTTGGACATCCGTCCAGATTGATCGGCCTTCCTAAATAGGCTTCAAAGTAATGCTTCAACTTTCATGAATTAATAACCATGGAATAAAGGAAGTGTTTTATAGCATCCAGGAGCATCTTTCTGACATAGTAAATTAGGGCTTGATGCCCCTCCTTCTAGGATATCAAGGTTGAGCTAACTTCATGGTTGGACACCGTCAGATACAGGTAAACTAGATTCCCAGATTTAGGATTGTGAGCATATGTGGTCGTCTTTGATAGGACTTAATTTCATCAAGTGCCCTTGAACACTCCTTATTCCAGGTTAGGCTTTTCTTTTTCTTCAATAGTTGAAAGAATGGTCGACACTTCTACGATGATCTAGAGATGAAGCGGTTGAGCACTACTAGCATTCCAATCAACTTTTGGATATCACAAATCACTTATGGGGGTTGAACATTATTAATCTCCTCGATCTAGTCGGGGTTTGCCTCGATTCCCCTCTAGTTGGTAAAGTACCCTAGGAATTTCCCGAACTAAACTCCAAAAGAGCACTTAGCTGCATTGAGATTCATTTTATAAAACCTAAGTAACTCAAATGTCTTTGTCAGGTCCTAAAGATGGCCGTCTTTGGACTTACTCTTTACGAGCATCTCATCTATATTAACCACCATGGTGTCACCTAGTTGATCCTTAAACATCTTGGTGACCAACAGTTGATATGTAGTGACTGTGTACATAAGACCAAATGATATGACTTTATAATAGCATAAGCTACGAGTGGTGATGAATGAGGTCTTCTCTTGATCGAGACTGAGTGTAGGTATTTGATGATAACTTGAGTATACATTCGGGAAGATTATCCATTCGTGATTGGATGTGGCATCTATGAATTATTCGATCTTTGGCAAAGGAAAGTTATCCTTGGGACATTCTTTATTGAGATCGGTGAAGCCTACACAGACTCTCAACTTTCCATTAGTTTTCTTTACTACCACCAGGCTGGAGAGCCACTTGGGAAATTTAACTTCATTAATGTACCTTACCTCCAAAAGTTTCCCCACTTATTCTACCATAGCCTTTTCCTTTTGGGGGGCTATTTAACGAGCCTTTTGTATGGTCGGTGAATATGTTGGGTCCACGTGAAGTCCATGGAACATGACTTTGGGATATTTTCAAGGAATTTCATAAGGGTGCCAAGAAAAAACATCTTGACTCTTTTTAAGTAGAGAAATCAATTCTTCTTTTCCTTGGTCGGTAAGTGAACTTTCAATCAGGTCATCGAATATTACTTATTGTAATGATTCAATTACCCTATTTGTTGGTCCACCTTTTTTTCTACCCCGACCTGCCATTCTTCAATTGCTTTTTAGATGGTGTAACCCCATCTATGGTCGTCTCGATGGCGACCACTTTTTCTTTATTATTCTCTTACTTAGGTCTAATAGCGGCGATAAAGTATTATCGAGCAATGACCTAATTTCCCTTTATCTCTATTATCCCCTAGTCAGTGATGCATTTGAGATTCTGGTGATAAGTGGAAGGGACAACCTTTATAGAATGAATCCACCCTCGTTCGAGGAGTTAGTGCTAAAATTGTACTAAGAGTAATTCCAAACAAACAGAACCGAACAAGAAAAATAAATCACACAATCACACAATATATGGTATCCGTGATTCGACAATGAGCCTACATCCACGAGGTGTATCTCTCCATTCTTATTAACCAGTTAGCAATAATAAGAATTTCATGCCCCTTTTTTCGGGGGTGAGTGTTGAATTTATAGAGAACAAAATGAAGATGAGTCATGTAGGATTCTAAAACTTTTAAATGTAGTAACAACATGGTTAAATAGATCTTGCCCCGAGATTATCGCAACTCGGACTCTCCTTTATTCTTATCCCAAGATATGATCATTTATCATGACTTTTCGCACAGGTGTCAGCCAATCCGAATAACACCGATTGTCCAAATAACTCCCCCACAATATTTAATACCCACTTGGTGAAATTAAGTTTATCGTGAATCGATTTTTAACAATGTCATATTTATTCTTTGATCTCAAACTTAACGTATTTGATACTCTAATATATAATAATCCACTGACCATGTTTACAGTAAAATCAAAACTTATAAGTTTATCAATAGGATATAACAATCCAGAAAATCTATCATGGATGTGAATCCCTCCGAAATATGATCTCGGACATATTCACATAATGATTGCCCAACTTACAAGGATTATTGACCCAATAAATTGAATTACACCCATGACAAATCAGATTAGTAATCATATGAATATTTTGATCCTCATATATCTTGGGATTAAAAATCTACCCTTTGCAAATTATGAGATTTTGCAAGTCTAATCTAGTTACTACCTAAAATCGAATTTCACTATTGACACTTTCAATGCATTCCTGATGTACCAGTACAATCATCTTTGAACTATCAAAAAAGTTTTCAAATTTCCAGTAGTCAAGGTAAACTAGTAAGATTATACATGTAACTTTATCAATTGGATGCCAATTGCCTACCAAGATTGTAAACTGTTTGGTCTGTTGTGATCGAGCGAAACCCAACTCACCACAATTCCTACTAAGTATAATTGACAAACGTAAATAATATAATTATAAACAAATATAAGGCATTCTTACAAACATGATTCATATTTCAAATGAGTTAAGACAGTCATTTATTAATAAATGTAATAAAACATGGTTTTAAGAATTAAACCCCAAAATTCCCCATTAGTGAGACCCTATAACTTCTATACCTCATAGCTCTTAAACCAATTATTCCACCCCAATATAGTTTGTGAAACTCAAGAGACAACACAAACGCCAATAAGAGATTTGAATGAACACATTAAATATCATCCAAAAGTGGTTAGGATTGGAGCTACTCACCATCCTTTTAAACTGTTGGATCAATCACTTTGTTAAAATAGATTGTAATATGTGGCCTTTTAGGCCTTTGGTTTGGTAAAAAAATAGAAGAAAAAAATCTTGCAAAGCTTATTTTTCCAAATAATAAATTTGACTACAATTTTTTCATTTATAGTATAATAATAATAATAATAATAATAATAATAATAATAATAATAATAATAATAATAATAATAATAATAATAATAATAATAATAATAATAATAATAATAGTAATAGTAATAATAATAATAATAATAATTGTATTAAAACAACAATTACTAAAAAAAATTATCATCAATGATATAGCTTTAATATTCTTTTATTGTGAGTCGTATTTTCTGTTTTGAGTTTTATGATTTCACTTTTAAAAAAATAGTTAAATACTCTACTAGCCCTTGAAGTCCAGACTAGTGTCATTATGCTCATTGACGTTTAAATGTGTTCATATTAAAAATTGAAAATATTGAAATTGTTTTAATGACATCCAAATTACTAACATACATTAAAAAATAGTAGATGGGCCATTATGATGTAAAACTCAAACTTTAGGGATCCAAAATAAGTTAATTCGTTTATCTTTTCTCTTTAAACAGTAATTATTATGTTTTTTCTTTTTTACTTATGCAAATAAGTTATCACAATTAAAATTTATTATATTTCAAAAATTTGTATATTAATTTTCCTAATTGGATTTCACGATTGAAATTGATTTGTTTTTCTTTACAATTGAGACACCCCAAAATTTATATACTTATTTGCATATTTAATTAGTACTTTAGAGTATTTCCAAAATGTATATATGAGAAACGGAACTCAAGACATTGTCATTTGTTGTACCAAATCCTTTATTTAAAGTATTAGAAAGTAACTCTAAATTAATTAATCCATCCTTAGAGTTTCACTTATTTTAATATTTGTTAAATTAATTGATTTCTTTGTTGGATTAATGTCTAACTATTTCAACTATATAGGTTGTCCAATATGCTCCCAGATATTTTAAAAATAATATAGAGAAGATTTTTAATTATTTTTATAGGGGAAAATATGTCTTTAGATGTTTTCTCTGCATTTTTGGTACATTTATTTTGTACCGATCATTAGTACTAATTTTCCTATCATTATTTTTTATTTTGAAATTTGGTGTTGAAGGGGCCTATAAGTGATCACTGAGAAGCTATTGTTGAAGGGACCACATCAATTGGTTCAATATATTTTCCCAAGTATTTTTTTCTCAAGTAATACTAGAGAGACCCATTTCGTGGATCCTTTTTCAAATCTAGTGATGTGTCAAGCACACATTGGGTGTTGTTTATAATGAACCCCATGTGAAGTAAAACACCACCCAATGTATGCTTGACACATCACTAGATTTAAAAAAAGAGTACACTAAATGAGTCTCCCTAGTGTTACTCTTTTTTACCTCTACCTTTGTGGTGTTCTTAATATATTATTTAATCATGTATAAAGTCAATGGTAAAACGAGTTAAGCCTCATATCTGTTTTCAAATTACACAAAAACTAGCATAGAAAATTAAAACTTCTAAAATGATTTTTGATTTCATATTGAGCAATGCTAAAGAGATCCAGTTTTTTTATCCAATTTTGAATACAGTGAGATGTCATCAACACATTAGGTGGTGTTTGTGGATCATATGGGTTGTACTAAAAACATCACTCAATGTGGTAATGACACACCGTTAGGTTTCAAAATTGAATCCACAAACTAGGTCTCTCTAACATTTTTCTTTCATATTATGACAAATCACACCAAATTAGTTTAATAAAAAAATCATAATGGGATAGGCTATTAGAGAGAGAAAGAGAGAGGGAGGGAAAGAGAGTATGCACAATGTATCAAAGGTACTAAAAGATTACATCTTCATTTGGGACAAATGAGTGACTTGCTCCAAATGTCATAAAACAACTTTCAAATTCTCTAAAATTTTCATCTTTGCTTCGAACATTATTCGTCTTCGAGCTTTATAATTTCAAAAGATGTTATAAAAATGCTATAATTTGATACACTTCAATATTCATCAAATAAAAAAATTATAATTACTTTGAAGAATGTTTTGTATGCTAATTTAATCCGGTTGTTATAAATAGAAATGTTTGCATGGAAAACTTTTAAAGATTATGTTCGTAAAATAGGGATTTTATGTTTTTCGTGAAATTCAAAAAATTAACTAATCAGTTGTTCGCTTAAAAGTTGCGCTGCATGTAAAATTTTGTAACATTTTTTTAAATCTATGTTGTAAGGACCAAATTTCCAATTAATTCTTCATGTAGTTTTGACTTATTCTCAAAACAAAATAGGTTTGAGTCATTGATAATTTTTTATTGTCTGATCCCTCGAGTCTATGACGTATTAAAGACGTTGCGGCAAAGCTACAAAGATTAAATCATGCTGAAGTTTAATTGGTGCAATTTATCATCTTCAAGGTTTTATTACATTCCGAGATCACACAGGTATGAATGCATAACGTTAATGAAACTCAGAATTTTATTTTACAAAAATAAGGATGTTATTTTTAAAAGAAAAATATTTTAAATGTTTGCACTTCGTTTATGTCAGATAAGGACGGATGAGAATTGGATAAGAGTTGGTTTTAATCAAAACTCTATTTTTAAATGGTTTAATTAAAACTCTATCCAACGACGTCGTTCAAACGACAAGAGATGTCGCTCGAACGAGAACTCATGGCGTTCGAACGACATGGAGTTTCATTCGAACGAGACTCTGACACCGCCTTAAATTTATTATAAATAAAGGTGCTCTATTTCCTTGAAGTGTGTACATTCTAGAAAAACAATTTACGATCCAGAAACCTGTTTGCATATTTTTTCTAAGGTTTCAAAGACTTAAACACATCCTTAGAGTTTACAAGATCCGAGCTTTCATTAGTATATGTTTATGTGATCTTGTGTGCACCAAGTTTAGTTTGTTCAAACTCATTGGACAACCTATTTAGCAGGGTTTTGCGGTGAAGAAAAGGCGGACACCTGTTTCAACATCGTAAATGACATAAAAGCCATTTTGGTGGACACCGAGACATTCGTAGAGTCGAGTGTTGTCGACGATTATCATGGAAGATGGAATTTCTGCATGGGCACTATTGAAGAGTGGTAGAATATCAGAAGGAGCATCAAGAACCATGGGGATTGAGGCATTGAGTAAGGCTAATATGTCTTTGTAAAACCATATTCATACTGATTGTCTGGCTTGGGGTCGTCCGAGGTTTTTTCCCGTTTTGGGTTTTTTCTCGTACGTCTGTCGTTGTGAGTATCTTTACTCAACTTTACTTGATTTAATCTCTAGATGCATGTTTAGGATTAATCAAGATAAAATTTAGTTAAGTTAATTTGTGTCACAACTTGGTTTGATAAAATTGAAAAAGAGTTTTTCAAAAAGAGAAAGCTATTTTCCATTCATCCTTAACTTAATTCCGCTTAAGCAAAAGTTTTTGTTGAAAGTTATATTTTGGGGACCTACAAATTGGTATCAGAGATAGAAATACATATTTATTGTATTTGATTCCTTTTTGCTTGTAAGGATGAATTTTGGAAATTTTGACAGTTTTCCTACTCCTGTTTTTTATGGCAATAATTATGCTTATTGGAAAATGCAAATGAGAAGTGCTTAAAGTCTTTTTATGATCGTGTTGTTACCATTCCCCCCGCACATGTGAGAGAGACACATAGGAATGTTAGACAAGGTCCACATGTAGGTCACTTTCCATACCATCATTACGCTTGCACGTTTTGTGGTAAAAAAGGTAACCTTAGAAAATTTTGCTATGACCTTAGGAATGCACCTCTAAAGTTTAGGAATAAAGTTACCCCGATTCTCCCTACCCCAATGCATCGTTACACACCTACTTGGGTTAAAAAGTTGGATTTGGTAGCTTTAGGAATAAAACTTCATAGATCTCAATTGGTTGCACTTGACTCTTCCCATGCTAAGTCAAAAGGTTGAGTGGAATACCATGTTTATCCATTTGTATTATATTTTTCACTTATTGCATCTTATTTGAAAAAAATACAAAAAGATTTATGGTTTTGAAAATTTTGAGAAAAACACAAAAATATTTTACTTTTATTTGAGTCAAAATATTTTGAAAAAGCCAAAAAGATTTTCGGTTTTGTTTTGTGTCGTGAGTTAGCATGTTTGATGTGGCATATTAGTGTGCTTGGACCCCTTCCTTCCATTATCCATGTGGCTAGGACATTTGGACATTATTATCGATACTTAGATTGATCTTAACCATTATATTATGGGGTTGTTTCGAAGTTGATATGCATTTTGATTCGACTTTGTATATATGCCATCTTTTGCACACATGCACGAGTTCATATGGATGCTTGACTACTCTTGCATATTTAAATTTGGTGAGGCGTTCTTATCTCAATTTTTTCATCTATGCGTAAGTAGACATAAGGAGGAGGTGTACATGTAATAATCGTTTACCGTGAGGATTAATTGAAAATATGATGAGTGTATGGGAAAGGGCTGCGAGAGTGTAAAATTGACTCGTCGTGAAAGCCACCGTTTAAAAGAGCTCAAAAAATTAAAAAGGCAATAAAAAGAATCATATGCCAAAAATTGGGCCAAATTAGTTTAGTTCATTCAAAAGAAAATATGATATATATTTGAGGGAGTTTGGATGGATTAAATTTTTTTAAACGAGTTTGCACAAAGAATCCTATCATTGAAAAATTGTGTCATGACGCTATTGTTTGTAGAATCATCAAAATTTCGGATTCGTGTGCATGATGTTTGTTTAGTTCATTAAGCTCACACTTTAATTGTCACATATGGCTATAATAAAGTTTGAAAAAAGATTGTTATTGATGAGAGCTTCTTGATCTTTTCGATGTGTTGGAATAATGATTCCTTTATTTTAGTTCATGCAAATACATTTCGTGTTCATGTTTAGGCACATCGATACTATGTTAGCATATTACTCATATTTGTTTGTTTTTAAGTTTTCTTAGTTTTGCTACTGTTTCGTAGTTTTGAGCCCCATCCAGTTAGAATTTTCACATAATTTTTCCACTGGGTAACTCTGGTTAATTTTATGGGGAGACGGTGCAAAATTTGACTATGTCGTTTTAATGACATCCTGTTTCATTCGAGTAATGTCTCTTCTCGTTCAAACAATATCCTTGGCTCGTTCGAATGACAGACTGTTTGACCAGTTTGATTTTTTTCTGGTTGATTTCTGTTTTAGTACCCTGCTGCATATGAATTCATTTCTTGGTAATGGGTTTCTGTTTATGTAGTTTACTTTGATAAATTTGATATTTTACTACATTGGTTCGCTTATCACACCTGCTTAGACTGATATATTTTTTGTGTGATTCATTGTTTGCTAGTTACTGATTTGACATTACTAAATCTTTTTTAGCTTGTAGTTACATGTTTTTCTAGCATAATATGAGTTTATCACATTGGTATATCACATGCTAGATTTGTTTTATCTTTTTACCGGATTGTCTATTTGAGACAAAAGGGGGGGAGAGATGTCTGTGATGTAGGGGGGGGTTTGTGAGTTTTATGCTTGATGATTTATATGTCATGTTTACATATTGGTATCATGTTTACTCACATAACAAATGATTCGGATTTGATATTTCATATTGATTTATATCATTTGTTCCTCCATACTTCACTGGATATTTTTCTGTTTCATGTCTGTAGGTACGCTTAAAGATACCCAAGATTTCAAGACTGCATCACATTCAGACACTCAGAGACAGTTTCATGCTTGCCGGTTCATTTTTGAAGAATCTTATCCTGTACTGATGATGTATTTTTCATTTTGGATTTTATGGGATGAGTTTTAGGCACTATACGATTTGACGGCCCGGCTTAGGCATTTCACTGTTGGTTTTGTCCTGGAATAGTCATAGGGAGAGATTCGTAAGGACCAAATTTTCAATTGAGTTTTAATGTAGTTTTGACTTATTCTTGGAACAAAACAAGTTTGAGTCATAGATAGTTTTTTATTATCTGATCCCTCGAGTCTATGACGTATTGAAGATTTATTAAAGACTTTGTGACAAAGCTACAAAGATTCAATCATGCCGAAGTTTAATTGGTGAAATTTCTCATCTTCAAGGTTTTATTACATTCCGAGATCACACAGGTATGAATGCATATTAATGAAACATTGGAATTTTATTTTACAAAAATAAGGATTTTATTTTTAAAAGAAAATTGTTTTAAATATTTACACTTCGTTTATGTCAGATGAGGACGGATGAGAATTGGATAAGAGTTGGTTTTAATCAAAACTCTGTTTTTAAAATGATTTAATTAAAACTCTATCCGACGACGTTGTTCAAACAACAAGAGATGTCGCTCGAACGAGAACTCATGGCGTTCGAACGACATAGAGTTTCATTGGAACGAGACTCTGACACCGCCTTAAATTTATTATAAATAAAGGTGTTTTATTTCCTTGAAGTGTATGCATTCTGGAAAAACAATTTACGATCCAAAAACCTGTTTGCATATATTTTCTAAGGTTTCAAAGACTTAAACACATCCTTAGAGTTTACAAGATCCGAGCTTTCACTAGTATATGTTTATGTGATCTTGTGTGCACCAAGTTTAGTTTGTTCAAACTCACTGGACAACCTGTTTAGCTGGGTTTTACGGTGATGAAAAGGCGAACACTTGTTTCAACATCGTAGACGACATCAAAGCCATTTCGGTGGACCGAGACATTTATGGAGTCGAGTGTTGTGAACGAGTATCGTGGAAGACGAAATTTCTGCGTAGGCACTATTCAAGAGTGGTATAATATCAGAAGGAGCATCAAGACCCATAGGTATCGAGTCGTTGAGTAAGACTAATCTGTCTTTCTAAAACCATATTCATACTGATTGTCTGGCTTGGGGCTGTCCGAGGTTTTTTCCCGTTTTGGATTTTTTCTCGTACATCCGGCGTTGTGAGTATCTTTGCTTAACTTTACTTGCTTTAATCTCTAGGTGCATGTTTATGAGTAATCAAGATAAAATGTGGTTAAGTTAATTTGTGTCACAACTTGGTTTGATAAAATTGAAAAAGAGTTTTTCAAAAAGAGAAAGCTGGTTTGCATTCATCTTTAACTTAATTCCTCTCAAGCAAAAGTTTTTGTTGAAAGTTATATTTTGGGGACCTACATATGTATATATATATAACAGAAGCCTGAAATCATTGGAAGATGACACATAGCGTTCCAATAATATCTACAATAAAGACTAACCCGTATGCACCCCTATGACTTCTAATATTTTGTATAAACAGGTCATCTATTTAGTATTAAGCATCTCTCTCCCCTATTACTACATCCTTTTTCAGCAATCCCATTTCTCATCCGTTCTCTTTTTTAGAGAAACTTTACAGTTTAATATTTTGATCTTCTCTCTTTCTCTCTCCCATCTTATAAGTTATAACTCTTCTTTTTTCTCCATCTATCTTCCATTTCCCTTCAATTAGTTGAATCTTTGGGACTCCTTTTCCATTTCCCTTCAATTAATAGAAAATCTTTGTAGTAACATTTTATTTGTTACAGACACTTTTACTTGGGTCATGGCTGACGAAGCTAACACCTGAGAGCCATAAAGTTCCTATATATCCTGAATCAGGGAATGTAATTTCTTTATTCTTGATTTGATTATTTAATTAATGTGGTTAAGCGGGTTATTGGTTTTGATTTGTATGACTACTTTTTTATACATGTTTGATCGTTTGGTTATTACCGATTGCTGAGATTTCAATGAATATTAAAATTTGAAATTCTTGATGATATTTTGGGTAAGATGTTAATTTGATTGGGAGGAAGTTTATAGAATAAGTAAGGGATCGGTGTTATACTGTATGAAAGAAGAGGAAATTTTTTATTATTACTGCCTCTTAATTTTGTTGGCATTAATGAAGTTCCTTTTTTTTCTCAAAACTCAAATTTACTTACATAACTGTTAACACACCCTTTAATATTGATATCTTTCTTTTCCATTTTAAGTTTTTATCTTCCCAGGAGGCCCACCATGGACAGGGGTAAACCAATGTGGAGATAAGACGATACAAGGAGTCTAGGTTCTCTAGCTGTTAGAAGGCCTATCTCTCTCCACAAAAAATAAGGCATGAAGGATATCTTTACATGACATTTACTAATGTATGTTCAAGCTTATCTTTTTTATGTGTTTCTTCCTTCTGTTGGGCTATCAAGCCTCAACCTTATTTACGATCCAAAACTATATATACAAAAAAATACTGGAGTATCAATTTACTCCTTATATATATCCCCCAATTGTTGTTTAGTAATGTACTTTTAGTCTTGTTTCAACCACCATGCTTTTGGAGTGTTTTAATTTAGTCTTTATACGATTTTTACTTCAAATTAGTCATCATGTTTTATAAATTACTATGAATTATATTTGAAAAATCCAACGAATAGGACAATAAAATTATAATAAAGACAATATAAGGCTAAGTTGTACAAATATTATATTCATAACTTACCCTCTAAAAGAAAGCTCAAGTGCGCCAAAAAAAGTCTCTTTAGTTTTGTATAAAATCCATTAAATTATTTTGAATTGAAAAACAAATAATCTAAAAGCACTTTGTTGTAAACATTGTTATTTGTAATACTAAAGAAGAAAAAAAAGTCAGCAAAATGGATATTTGCAACAAAATGCGTAAATCAAGTGATTTTCGGCGTATAAGATAATTTGGAGAATTTCTTGCAAAAATAAAATAAAATAAAAAGTCCACGGGTTTGTTTGCACTTCCCCTAGGATAAATTATAACGACGCACCCTCCACTATATATAAGAATAAAAGCCATGTGTAGTTTTTTTTAACATTAAAAGGAAGTTTTATTCAAAAAGAGGTATTTTACAAGCGATGTGCGTGGGTGCTGGGACTGAGACCAATTACACATATCACTAAACAAAAAAGTCATGTGTAGTTACATTGATTGCCTTGACAACATAAATTCCCAGATATAAAATGAAACCACTAAACCTTATAATTTAAGTTATTTAAATCATTAGTCGAGGCCCAGTGGAGAGTACACATGGCCTTTATTCTTATATATAGTGGAGAGTACCTTGTTATAATTTTTTAATATAATTTATGAATCCTCTTTTTGAATAAAACTTCCTTTTAATGTTAGAAAAAAACTACACAGGGCTTTTATTCTTATATACAGTGAAGAGTACCTTGTTATAATTTTGCCTAGGGGAAGTGCAAACAAGCCTGTGGACTTTTTATTTTATTTAAGTTATAACCAAGCGTCTTGGCGCAGTGATATAAGGCTGCCACTGAGACAATTTTGGAGGTGGATTGAGTTTGGTCCCCAGTTCGATCCCTGACACTATCAAAATAATGCTTGGCCAGCGGAAGTCACGAACTGAGAATGAGAATTAGTCGAGGTGTGCATAAGCTGACTCGGACACCTCATGGTATGTTAAAAAAAAATCATTAGTATATAACTAAAACTATACTGAAGTTATCATCACAATACAACATCAATATTTATCGCGCTCACACTATGACAAATGTACACTACATTAAGTCATTATTAATTTTGTATTATCTAGATTATAATTGATTAATTTTGTATTATCTTGATTAATGTAGACACACATACTTGGTCAATGCATTCATTTAGTTGGTTTATTTATTAGGAGGTTCATGCATAAAAGTCTAAATGGGTATATTTATATTAAATGTAATAAATACATGTATTTGGGTAGTTACATTTTAGAGATACTATAAATACCTATGTAATATTGACATTTGAAGTGAAGTCATAAAAAATCAAAAATATTATGTGAGTAGTAAAAAGCAATTCATTCCTCATTGAATGTTATCTCACAAATATTGAGTGTGTTAGTGTATTTTATTATCTCTCAAATATTTTTTTTTTCAATTTTTGACAGTCATGTATTTAGATGAAGAGGTTTACGACGGTATTATCAAGTCGAATGAATACTTTAACTATTTGAATGAAGACTCTAATGAAAATTCTTTCCCGACTGAATTTTTGGGGTGTGATGGTTTTAAATGCGTTAATAGTTTTCTTAATTTTTATGCTTGCTTCACACATTAGTAGTGCACTATATTTACACTTATAATTTCCCAGCCATATATACAAATACAATGAGCTTATTAAGTTTGTTAAAATATGTTTTGTATAAATTTATAACGTCACATATATTGTATAAAATATTTAATGCTACATATTAAGATATGCAAACACATTATTCACCATCAAAATATCATTGTAATATATTAAATATATTTTCAACATGTCATAATTATATTATTTTTCACAATATTAATCTCCCAAAAGTATTCTTTATAGCCATCTAACGCGTTGTTCCTTAAAAGTTGCACTACTTGTAAAATTTTATAACATTTTTGTAAATAAAATATATATCTTTTGATAACCTAATGTCACACGTGCAACTTTAAATATGAACCAACTAATCCCAGTGGTATAAGGGTGTTATTGAGACAGTTTTGGAGGTGAATTGAGTTTGGTCTCCAGTTCCATTTCTAAAATCGTCAAATTAATGCTTGACCAATAAAAGTCATGAACCGCGAATAAACATTAATCGAAATGTGCGTAAGCGCATCCGAAGACTTCATGTGGCTGACAATTTTTGATACGATAACCCGTTTTTGGTAATAACCCGAGCATGACCCGAACATTACATGATTAGCTTGTATAGATTTAAGATTACCTAAAATTTATAATAAAATCAAAATCATCACGACCTGAAAATGACACGACTAACCTGAATTGCCACCCCTACTTCATGATATGTTAAAAAAAAATGTATTAATTATGTGAGAAGAGTTGTGCCGACGACATTTGCCTATATTTTGTGGTTGATAAAAAAAGACCCACAAAGTAATAATAATTGGGGGGCTCCCATCCCCACATAAGTGGATCGTATATTTTATTGGCACACACACATTCTTGTCCGCCAAGTTAGAAATTCGATTCGCCAAAGTAAAACTTATAGACTAAAACAAACAATAAGAACACGTCACGCCAACTTGCAATTATTTCTCCCTATCCCTATATATAGCCCCTCTCCCGTTGATTCGTTCTACACCTCAACATATTTATCGCTACTGTCTACAATTAGGGTTTTGTTTCCATCCTTTCTCATATACATTTGCAACCTCAATTACTATTTGTAAGATTTTATAACTCTCCTCCACCATTTCCCCTTTTCTTTTATAAAACTTCTTGTGTCTATTTTCTGACGTGACTTGGTTTCTTTAATATACAAGGTTTCCAACAACAGATTCTTTGTAACGGCTGCATCGTTCTACATCACAATTTTCCATATCTGTAAGTCTGCTATTCTCATGTTTGTTATATTTTTATTTTCTTAAAACGCAATATACATGTGTATGTGAAATTCGTTTATTTTATTTTGATTTTGCTTCCTAACATTTATATATGGAATGAGATATTTCGCACACTTATTATGTCCTTCATATATATTCGGTTGAAGCTTCATACTAGTGTATATTGTTTGGGATCTTATGTATTTCTTCATATTTATAATGATTTATTTGTTAACACTTCCATGGTTTTATTTTTTTTAGTTGTTGGTTTTATATGAAAAAGTGTCATTGTCTACAAAGTTTTGGGTGGTTACAATTTTAAAAACATATGGGAGTGGAGCGTAAATACATCTTTGTATATGGGACTAAAGCCAAAAAAACCTAATATTGTTTTCATATATTTTCTTCCCGATTGACTTGGGGTTCTAATGTAATTTGGTTTGGGGAGCATTTTTCAAAATAAAAAACTAATAGTAATTTGCAAGGTTTATGATATTAACTATGAAGCACGGACACGTAATACGTGTTTCAACACATGATACGCGACACATGATTGGTCCAAAAACTAAGTTACGACACGCTATGATACGTAATATATAATATATATTTAAGGTTGCGTTTGTTTTTTTATCTGAATCTGAAGTCTGAAGTCTGAAATCTGAATCTGAAAAATGTGTTTGTTTTTACGTCTGAATATACTTCTGAATGAATGTATTGAGACTGATTCAGACTTCAGATTCAGACTTCAGACCCAATTCTACCTCTTAATCATTAAGAGGCAAATATGACCGTTAACCTCTTAATCATTTAAAAAAACAAACACTTTTTGATACCTCTTAAGTCTGAATGGTTCAGATTCAGACTTAAGAGGTAAAAACAAACGACCCCTAAATAAATAATTAAAATATATATATATATATAGTCCTGTTCTTGTGCGGACTACTCCGCATTTTAAGAATGCGGACCGTACATGTGTCACCTGGCGGTGAGCCCAGAAAAGAGAGAGAGTGAATTACAGCCTAAATTATAGACACACTCTCTCTCTTTTCTGCGCTCACCGCCAGGTGACACATGTCCGGTCCGCATTCTTAAAATGCGGACTAGTCCGCACAGGAGCATATATATATATATATTAATGAAATGAAAATGATTTTTTCCATAAAATAAATTATTAGAGCATTCTTAACATGAAATTAAGAAAATGGACCATACTAAATAAAGTTTGAACACACTTTGACATTAAGAATCATAAATAAAGCAGAATCACCATAACATATCGAAGCGTGTCGCGTGTCCAATTTGAGTCAAAGTTGACTCGTGGCTTCTGGGAGAGTGTCCGACACGACACGTTGCCTTCTGAGAAGTGTTCGTGCTTCCTAGGATATTAAAAATTTAGGCCTTGTTTGGTTGCGCAAATTGTTTGATCATGTAAATTGGTGAATTGTAAATGAGTGGATTTGAAATGAGTTTAAATCGAATTTTACGTAATATTTAGTAATTTGAAATTGATGTTAAGGTTGGAGGGAAAGAAAGAGATGAGCATGTACTTTATGTGACTCTTATATCAAATGGATGTATTTCATGTTTTTGGAGAAATGATTCAATTTCAGATTTGACACATTAATGAATCAATTTGTGAATGGACTGATTTATAAATGGATCAATTTACAATTTTGGGACAACCAACGGTGCCTTATTGTTTTGATTTGTTCCCTCCTAGTTATGTTTGTTTAGAGGAAAAACATGTTCAAATTGATTGTCCTACTTGAGCCTATTTCGTTTTATTATAGTTGAACTTAAGCATTGTAAAATTTATCATGTTAATTTATGAATTCATGCAAAATATGTAACTCTTGTTCATGATTTGTGTTTGGGGTAATAATTTCCTTCCAAACAATTACTTTGAGAATTCTTTTTCCATGTATTGTAAGGTTAATCTATTGCAATTCTTCATGCACTCGATTTTATTAATATTTCATAGAATACGACCCTCGGTACTTTAGCTCCTTTTTTATCCCCTTATCTTTCACCGAATGAGTGAAGAGCCATTTGTTTTTGGTGCAATGTCCCAATGCTCTTCCACAATTTTCTTTTTCTATTATTACATTCCGTAGTTGTCACTTTCATTTAGACACCTTTATGCTTTTTCAAGATCTAAACTGTAATCATATTTGTGCAACTTTTAGGTTCTTTATATTTACACTTGAATAGCATTCTTAGCCTTCTCTGATTTGCTCATTTGACCCCTTTTGCCCGTCCTAATGACTCGAATTTCATTTCTAGTTGTCCAACTTTAACTCCCCCTTCCCCCAAACAAAAAAAAAAGGAAAAAGGATGGAAAATGTTGTGCTATGATTTATTGATTCTTTTTCCATGCTAATGATAGATGCTAATAATCTTATCAATTATCCAGCCTAATTGATATTAAATGTAGCTGTTCCTGTGCTTGCTTACATACATTGGCGCTATATTGTTTCTAATAATTCTTAGCTCTACATGTTTCTGAATATGGTGTTCCCAAGGGTGCTGTTTTTAATCATTCCTTACCACTCTTAAATTTAAAACAGTACCTATAGAGGTAGGTCCTGATTTATGTTGTGCTGTTTCATTTCAGGTTAGACTGAATGATCTAATGGAATCTGAGGGTGGAGAGAAGGATTCTAGTAGTAGTAAAACCCAATTTTACGAAGCTCCCCTAGGTTACAGCATTGAAGACGTTCGCCCTGCAGGAGGAATCAAGAAATTCAGATCTGCTGCTTACTCCAACGTGAGTTATATATTATATCAATTTTACTTCATCATGTTACTCTAACCATATACATATGTCGTTTTTACTTCATGCTACCCTAACCATTTTCTGTGCATTGTGTTCTATGTTTGCAGTGCGCGCGGAAACCATCCTGAGATTCTTCAAGTTGTGCAATAAACCACCAAAGAGGTGGTTCAGAAAGTAGTTTAATTTCAATATTTTTGCTCCAGCTGTTATTTCTTCTCCTTTGCTCGTCCTCGCATTCTCTCTTTCCCATTCTCTCTCTCTGAAATTGCACTTTCTCTCGAGACAAAATGGCCATTCCGGCATCTGCAATCGGATTTGAAGGTTACGAAAAGCGGCTTGAGATCACTTTTTCTGACCCTGGCATCTTTGCCGACCCTGAAGGAAAGGGCCTCCGATCTTTAACCAAAGACCAACTGGACGAAATTCTAAATCCAGCCGAATGCACCATTGTTTCTTCATTGTCGAATGATCAAGTGGACTCGTACGTCCTTTCAGAATCTAGCTTATTTTTGTACCCTTACAAGATCATCATCAAAACCTGTGGGACTACTAAATTGCTACTTTCAATCCCACCGATTTTGAAACTTTCTGATACCCTTTCCCTTTCGGTGAGATCCGTCAGATATACTCGTGGAAGCTTTATATTTCCTGGGGCCCAGTCATTCCCTCACCGTAACTTTTCTGAAGAAGTGTCTGTCCTCGATGGCTATTTCGGCAAGCTTGGGTCAGGCAGCAAGGCATACGTGATGGGTTGTGCTGGCGAATCAAAGAAATGGCATGTTTACTCTGCTTATGCTGAGTCACTTAATCACTGGGACCCGGTTTACACTCTAGAGGTTTGCATGACCAGCTTGGACAAGACGAGGGCATCCGTGTTTTACAAGACTAAATCAAGCTCTGCATCTCTGATGACTGATGCGTCTGGTATCAGGAAGATTCTTCCGGAATCTAATATATGCGATTTTGAGTTTGATCCCTGTGGGTACTCTATGAATGCTATTGAAGGAGGTGCGATTTCTACAATTCATGTAACACCGGAAGACGGGTTTAGTTATGCGAGTTTCGAGGCAGTGGGATATGACTATAAAACTGTGAATTTGAGTCACCTGCTTGAGAGGGTGCTGGCTTGTTTCAAACCGTCTGAGTTTTCTGTTGCTCTGCATTCTGATGATGTGGGGAATGGCGATATTGCCCTGGATGTGAAGGGATATGGGTGTGAAGAAAGGACCTATGAAGTGCTTGGTGAGGGAGGATCCATTATGTACTACGGATTCACAAAGGACGGTAGCTGTGTGTCACCCAGGTCGACTCTGCATTGCTGTTGGAGCGAGAACGAGGACGAGGAAGTTGAGAAGAAATGAAGTCTGGATCAAGAAGATGGAATGTTGCTATCTTCTGCTTTTAGTTTTTTAGTGTCTTAAATATTAATAATAGCTGTGGTGTCCTTGAGTCTGAGGAATTACAGTGAGTATGGTATTTGTGTTACTCGAGTAGTTTGTCTGTCGTTTTCAGTTTGAATCAATGCTCTTGAACTATAATGTGTCGTAACTTTCGGATGACCGAAATGTTAAACCAATCCTCTATATAGTTTGGATGCGTACTTAATAAACTTGTTTGCTTATTGCTTTAATGCATGAATTTAGCAAGTTCAAAGCCGTATGATATTGTCATCTTTATGCATTTTTTAAGTTGCTATCTAATTGACCCCTTGGGGAAATGTGACACTATTATTTCATACCACATCCGTTGCATAAAAAGATTGTGCAAAGACTTTTTGAAAGTAGCATTTTCTTAAACCAAATAATGCTCATATGCATCGTTAATGTGTATAGGATTATCTTTCTAAATTAGTTTCAGCAATGCTCATATGCATCGTTAATGTGTATAGGATTATCTTTCTGAATTAGTTTCAGCACTCCTTTTCAATGTTCTGTTTTTTCAGCCCTATCAATAGCTCTTTAAATGTTTTACATTTTCAGTCATTATCAAAGATAGTTTGGAAGTGTCTGTAGTACACAATATAAAGATGAGCCATTTTTTTTAACTCTGCCTAGGAAAAACTGTACGTGCTTAAATAGTGGTTCCTGTGGAAAGTATAATTAAACAGACAACTCTAGTGCATCATGATTTAAAAAATATGTTGCATCTGCTCATTTTGTTTAGTTATTTTAGGGGAAAAATGACAGTTCTTTGTAGGGGTGCACATCGAAACCGAAAATCCGATAAACCGAACCAAACTGACTGTATTGGTTCGGTTTGGATCGGTTTTTTTGCTCAATGGTTCGGTTCCGGTTTGAAAAAAAAAAAAACGATACATCGGTTCGATTCTCGATTCCAGGGTAAAAAACCCAATCTGATCCGAAAACCGATCCGATCCGAAATAATCCGGGACCGAACCGATTTATAATTACATATATATATATATTTATTTAATATATTTAACACTTAACTTAAGTTATTGAGGTCAAAATTAATTTTGACCTTAAAAAAATTAGTTATGAAACATATTAATCTGAAAAAAAATTAGTTATGAAATATGATTTTGGAACCGAAAATCGATCCGATTCGATTCGGGAACCGCTGGTTCGGTTTGGTTCGGTTCTGTATTAAAGTCGGTTCGGTTCCGGTTCCAAAAATTTAGAACCGGCCCAGATTGATTCGATTCTCGGATTAGTACCAAAACCGATCCAAATCGAACTGTGTGCACCCTAGTTATTTGAATGTGGGCATAGGTAGGTTGGCCACCTTTTTCTCTTACATGTTCCCATTGTGTAATTTTACTTTTGGTGGGTGTGATGGGGCTTCTACCTGACACTACTTTTGAGCAAGATAGAGATTGCGTGATTCTTTCCTGCGGAGAAACTGGACCAAGACAATGCTCCTTGGGGACCCTTTGCCAGCCATTTCTTGTTAGCCTTCGACTCTTGACCCTTGATAATTCCGCAGGTCTCGTTAAAAAAATATTGTACAAAGATATTAAGGGCATGTTTGATTTGCAATTATTATTCTGTTTTCTGTGTTTAAGTATAATTTTAATAAAAATCTTCGTTTGACAATTTATTTTTAAACACATAATTATAATTTTTTTATGTTGTAATCAAGTTTTTCACAAAATAAGTTTAGGGTGTTTTATAACTTTTATTTTTTATTTTTCAATTCAGAATTATTCATTCTCAATATTTTAATGCAGTTATACCTTAATATATAATATACATACATAATATATTAATATATGTGTAATTTTTATAAATAAAAAATATATATGTACATGTACACAAAATTTCGTATGGAATAATATAAAGTTAAATAATATTATACATGATACTTATATATAGTTTTATATATGTATTATAATTATATAAAATAATATAAAATATACATATAGTACATATGTATTAAAAAATATTATTAATTTATATATGTATATAATTTTATAGTAAATTATACATACAATATCATGTATATATATATATATATATATATATATATATAATAAGTTGCAAGTGTATTTTTACTGTTCATAAGTTTTGGAGACATTTGCCGATTCAAATTGAAGCCACCAAGACTAGAAATGAAGGATTGCGATTGATTACCCCGACCAAATCCGCCTATTTTAGATTTCCACCACGCTTGAGAGTCAAAATATTTGCCAGCACTTTTTTGTCCCATGTCTCGAGACTGACCCATGTCTCGAGACTGGTAAAATCTGTGGAGAAATCTTTTTTACAACCACTCATCACAAAAGTACTTAACAGAAATGAATCTTCTTTACAATCTCTTCTTCGTATCTCATCACTTTTTCTCTCATACCCACTCCCAATGTACTTAACAGAAATGAAACAGGCTCAGAGCATTGGGAAGTTTGATCCATCAAGGCAAAAAGCAACAGTTAAGATTGAACATTGCTTATCGTTTGTCCAGACTTCGTGACTTTAACTTGAACTTTTTTTTATTTCCAATACTGCTACAGAGGATCCATTAAATGTGACTTGAACTTCTTTAATTTCGGGTACTTCTAGGGTGGCTGGTACACTGTACGGTGCTCAATCAAAAAAACGAAGCTTTATGTACACTACACGGGGCTCAACTATGTACACTAAACACGAAATGTTCAGAGACCCATTATCTCCCTTTGTGTCTTCATCTTCCACACCTATGAGCCAAGACTTCACTTTGTGTTCTCTATTTTTTTAGCTTTATATTTTTCTTTTCAGGTTATTACATATTGGAATAAAGAATCCCATCGATGGTTTTCTCAAATGTTCAGGTGGTATAATTGAAGTGTTTGTTTCCGGCCTGTCTGTTTATGGCCCCATGAAAAAGAACTCCGGTCTGTGTATTTTCAGGCCCTGTGAAAATGAACTCTGGCCTGAGTTTTTGCACTCCGGCACAAACTTGTCAAGCGTTATGTTCACTCCGGCACAACAATAGATCTCCGACGCTTTTCACATTTCCACAAAAACTCTCCCTACCTCTTATCACATCTCTATGTTAGCTCTCGCAAAGACGGTGTAAAAATCTTATGGTGGATCCATGAGGATTTCGCTCATGAAGCAGATCCAAAAGGGTCACCCCCATGGTGGTTCCTTTACCGTCTTATGCTGCCACTGTACCGTGTTCTATCAGATCCAAAAGATATATTTTTTTTTATATGATGGTCTGAAATTATAACCGAGTTCAATCGCTCATCCCAAAGACTCGCTCATGAAGTAGATCCAAAAGGGTCGATCCCAAAAACCGTGGTGGTGTCAAGAGGTTTGCTTTACTTTTGATTCGAGATTTAAAAAAAATATAATCGGAAAAAGCTTTGTTCACGTGGGGTCATACCACCAGACCGAGTTCTATTAGCTGAGTATGAGGTTTGCAAACTCTCCCTTTGAGTCTCGCGTCTTTATCTCGGGGTATTTGGATCTATGCGGACCCATTATATTCGGGTTTGGGTGATAAAATGAATTATGGTTTTTAGTTTATTATTTGGGAAAATGATTTAATCTATTATAAGATGAAGCTAACTCACTTAAACAAATGCGCTGATCATTATTTATTCATTTATTTGGGCTGTCTTGATTTTTTTGGATTAGTGTACCGACAAGTTTTATTAAAAGTAAAAAAAAATTGTTGGGTCTTAAACATTTTTGTTTTTCATTTTTTTGATTGTAGGTTTTATTGAATGAAATTTTTGTGCGACCCCGAAATCCCGTTTGATTTCCCCAGTTTCTCAATCTCAAGTTGAAGCCCTTGGATCGATTGTTGCGGTCGATAAATGTTTCCCTAGTTTCTTCTCCCTCTCAATTTTATAATTTTTACAGTTAGTTTTTTATTTTAGATTTAGGGTATTGTTCTGAATATTTTCAGGCATAATTTATTAAGTTATTTGATTTACTTTCATTATATGTTTTGATCTCTACAGAAAAACTAAAATGAACAGTGGAGGACCTTTAAGGGACTAAGAAGTTTCTAACTAGTTAAAATATGAGTGATTCAAGTTAGTGGGGATACTATATCTTATTCTCCAAATTGTTATTTATATATTTATTTTTCAGGTTTGACTGGTTCAACTTAGTGTTGATAATTAATCTTAATTCTGAGAATGTTGTAGCATATCTAAGAATGTTGTAGCATATCAGATTACTTTAAATTTGATGAAAAATTATGATTAACAGTCGTGACAAGTATTTGAGGAATACATTTTTATAACTTTTGAGTGCATATTTGGAAATGAGTAATTCAATAATTTTTTTTTCAAAACAGTTTGGTGGGCATATAATATCTTCCAATGTTAACTATAAAAAAGATAAATGAAACTTTCATCTTTGAGAATTAAACGTTTGAATCCGTAGATTCGTTATTATATTCATTTGGTTTCCGCTCTTGATGTATAAATTCTTGATGTGAGTTATTGCAAAATTAAGGATCAGCTTCACATATATCGTTACGAAATCCCTCAAATTGCATTCCTTTACAAAGTTACAACATTTATTGGGGGTGTGTTCGATGGAATAATGTACTAGACTTGAGCAATGGGATTATTGGAAACATGAAATATATTAAAGACTTGATCTTTCAAGCTCTCCTCCCACGGATTGCTTTGGAGTTGTCACCCATAGACTCTCTCAGTGCCCGTTTGGGGGTGAAACAACAAATTTATAAAAGATATTTAGAACTCTTCTTCCTATTTATTAGTCCTTGACATTTTTACTTAATGTGAATTTTACATAATGATAATAATTATTATTATAATAAATACTATAATAATTATTATTGTTATTATCTGTTTGTAGTTCGTGCTTGAGGAGCTGATCGATTGACCAAAAGTGTTGTTGTGCAGTAGCTCCCGTTGTATGGACATTGGCGCCATTATATAAAAGACGATGAAAATGAGATCTTTAGTGGGATGGAAGATAGGAAATCGATAGATCAGGAATCTGCCATTTCTCTTTTTTCTTCAAAAGTGTTTTCACAAGTCAAGATGATGTATGTTGGTAATATTGAGAACTTATTTATTTCTTTTGTAAAATATTAATTTTAGTTGGACACATTCTATACAATGTTGTTATTTGGCCCTAGCAAAATGTGAAAGCAACTAGAAATGAGTACTCCATATATTATACATATCTAAATAGACAATGATATTATATTTGAATTTCAAACAATTAGTTTTGTTGTTGGGTGTATTTTTATTTCTTATACAGGGCAGATAATCCTATAAACAAAGGAAATTTTTCCCCAAAATTTTAATTTTTTTACGATTATTTATTTTATATAAAAACATTAGACTTCAATTATACATGACTTGATATTTTGAAAACAATTCTCCGTGCCTTCAGTCAAAGGGCAATATGCTTAACTGCAGGATCTTGAATAGGCGGATGTCGGCTTGCTTACTCCATATATTAAGAGGTTGCTCCCGTGTCTCGAACCCTGGACCAATCGTAGCTTTGGCGAGGGAACTTGCTATCGCACCAAGGCACGACTTTATGCTTTTCAAAATTATCAGCGTGCCTTCAGGCACGGGTATACCCTAGTATATATATATATATATATATAGGGAGAGGTTCACAAGTGAACCTAAAAGATGAACTTTTTAATGAACCTTAACAAAATAACACCTAACAACTCATTACTTTTGATTTCAATGTTGTCGATCGATCCCCAACTCACTCACCACCCCCACCCCCCCCCCCCTCCCACCCCAACCACCACCATCACCATGGCAGCCCTTATAGTAGCCCTTCTAGCAGCAGGGCTGCCATCGGGGGGCGGGGCACCGGGGTGGGTGCGCGGGTGGGTGGGGGGTGTTGGGGATCAATCGACACACGTGTCCGTTGCCGCTGGCGCGAACCAATTACAACATAGGAATTAAAATTAATTAATTGTTAAGTATCTTTTGTTAAGGGTCATTAAAAAGTTCATCTTTTAGATTCAATTGTAAACCTCTCCCTATATATATATATATATATATATATATATATATATATATATATATATATATATATATATATATATATGTGTGTGTGTGTGTGTGTGTGTGTGTGTGTATAGTTAAACTTTCCAACATACCTCATTAAATATACCTAAAAATACATGATATTAAATGTACATATATATAATTTATGATGTATGTATGTATCATGTATGTATAAAAGTTTTATGTATGTTTATATATACATATACACAGTTAAACTTCCCAACATACCTCATTAAATATACCTAAATATACATGATATTAAATGTACATATATATAATTTATGATGTATGTATGTATGTATGTATGTATCATGTATGTATGAAAGTTTTATGTATGTTTATACACACACACACACACATATGTATGATATACATATACTTGTTTGTCAATTTTTTAAAGGGACATATACCAAATAGTCCCTCGGACATTTTTTAATACCCATTTAGTCCAAACTTTTTTATTTTGCCTCAAAAAGTCCTTTGCCACATATTTTGGAGAGGGAGTGCCACTGGCGCAGACCTCTAAAAATAAGAGGATATTGAGTGCTTGAGGGACTAAATGGGTTAAACTAAAAATATTTGTCCTTTTTAAAAAATATATATTTATAGTAGGGACTATTTAATAATTGACCCTTTTTTAAAAAACTGTATTTAAAAACAACGTTTAAATTGAGTTTTCTGAATAGAGAATCAAACAGGCCCTAAATACCTAAAATGGGCCTCTAAAAAATTAAATTTATTTTTTAGGGGCCCATTTTAGTTGGATGAGATTTTTGGGTAGTTGAATCATTCTTTTTACACATTGTTTTTGGGTAGTTAAAAAAATGATCCTTAAAAAAATTAAACTTATTTTAAAAATTGATATTTTTAATATACATCAAATATTTTTGGATCCCTATGATATACCTATATAAGTGCATACTCTAAAATGGGCCCTGTACCATTGCCCATTTGGCACATGGCGAGGGTCGGCCATGTAACTCCGAAATGTATAAATCGCTCAGAGTTTCCTTTTATTGAGTTGAAGGCTCTGTGTTGAGAAGACCAATCTTATTATTTGCAGGGCCAAATCATGATTCTATCACTTTGTGCCTTTCGTTGCAGAATTCAAGATGGTTCATCGACTTGTTTTATAGTTCAAGAGTGTATTTGCAATAGAGATAATAATTTATGGGCTTTTGTGCAATTCACCCTAATACTAACACCAACTTTAAGCAACACATCCAAAATTGACACTTTTTGAAATGCAAATGGTGCGATTAGGGTTGTGTTTTGGCGGGATCGGGTCGGAAAATGCCTTTTCGGAAAAAAAAAATCAAATTTTTCATAAATAAAATAATTATTCTGATTTTCGATCCGATTTTTTCGGAAAATTAAAAAAAATTCCGAATTCGAAAAAAATCAAAAATTCACAAAATATATTAAAATTTCAGAAATTTTGGAAATTCCAAAATTTAAAAAAAATAAATTATGGATTTTCGATTACTCGAAATTCTCATTTTAAAGAAATAAAGAAAATGGCTTAACCCAACATGTAAATACATGAGGATTTGACCCATTTTTTCATTTGTGTAGAAGTTAGGAGAATACACTCCTTTTATAGAGCACATTTTGGAGTTCTTTCCCTCTCCCAACCGATGTGGGATATGGAAAACTTTCAAAAAATCGGAAAAAAGTAAAAAAAAAATACTAAAATCGAAAAATAATTCCTAAAAATCGGAAATAATTCGAAAGAAATTGGAAAAATTTCGAAAAAAATCGGATCGGAAAAATCGGAAAATGAAAAATTAGAATTATTTCCGATTTTCGATTCTTTTTTTTTGGAAAAATCGAAAATCGGCAAACTAAAATTTCGTTCCAAATTCGAAAAAAATCGGATCGGAAATCGGAAAAAGCAAAAAGTTCGAGAAAAAAAACACCCCTAGGTGCAATGTTTGACGTACCATCCAAACGAAAAATTATAGTTTAGTCTTGGAGATCTCAGCATTTTCTCCCAAGGCTAGAAATCAGAATAAGTTTCTGATAAAATTTCAAATTAGATCTAAAACCATTTTGATAAATTTTTAAATTAAATATAAATCTTTAGATCTAATTATATTAGTGTTAGATCTCACAAATTAAAATTATTTCAAGACCTTTCTAAAATAAGATTTGATAGTTGAATCTAGATCTTACAAAATTAATTGAAAATATTCTTTTTGGTAGTCAAGATTTATCCTATAGTAGTTGAATATGTTTTGAAATATTCATTTGGGTTTCAAATCTGTTTGGGGGCTTATTTGTGACTTTCTCTCTGTAGTAAACTATTAGTTGTCTAAAGCTTGGTGTTTATTTGTCACAGATATCTATTGGGTTCTTAGTTAGGTCTTGCAAATAAGGTAAATTTAAAATTTTGGGTTTTGATTATTTAATTGATTGTGCAATTTAGGACTTCGGGTATGTATTTTGTGATCTTAATTTAGTTGTTAGCACATGTATTTTGTGTATTAATTTATAAGAGTTTTAAATTAATTAAATAATTAATTAATCAAATAATCAATTTGGCTCTATCATTGCCGGTGCCAACTCCGGATGTAAAACAAGATGGGTTAGTGTCAGGTTGACAACCGACTAGAAAATTTATGTCAAATTTTATTGAAGGATTCTCTTGTTAAAAGAAGAAACGTAAATAAAAATAACATACATAAAATTAGGTTTGGTACATGGAGTTTAGGAATATTAACTCTGTTAAAAGTGCGACTGTGTGATAATTGATTAAATTCGCAAGTATATAATTTGGCTCACTTATTTAATTAGAGTCTATTAATTCAGTCCCTAAACATGAATCTATGGTGCGTGTGTCAAACCATAAACAAATACCGCATGCGATACAACAAATATGCTGAGACACAAATTTCAGGAAAAAAAACCCTTTCGGGTAAAACCTTTATTCCACTATGAATCTATAAATCGCAACTTACAATTACATAGAGAAATATGAAATGGATCAACACGAAACCAACCCACAAAGACTCGCAGTCTTGAACTCAACAAGAGAATACCCGCAGCACCCTCCAAGGACTCGCAGTCCTATCTTCAGCAAAGAATCCTCACGCAGCAAGATCCTTAATGACACGCAGCCATACGGTGTAGAGATGCACTCCACAAAAGATAAACAAAGGCAAAGATGTGTTATTGAACACCAAAACAATTCACTTAAAGCAAGATGGGAGTTTTGTGAATTGTAAATCAAAAAGGGATTAAACCCTTAAAAGAAGAAGCCTAAAGATTACTGCTTTGGCAGTGTTTCTGTTCTGGAAAACGTATGGACTTCTTAATGAAAACGTTACCATTTAATGAGTATTTATACAAAAACGCACCGCCTCGAAATTCAAGCTCGTTCGAACGAGAAGCATATGTCGCTCGAACGAAGTACGCATGTCGTTCAAACGACATCGCGCGACTTCCAATCTCGTTCGAACGAGATGCTGATCTCGCGCGAACGACCTGGGCGTCAAATTCGAGGTCCACTTCAAAACTTAGAAAAAATACTCATTCTCAATATTTGACGAAAAAGTTCGCTCCAACACTTAGAAAATATTTTGTAAGAATCTCCCAAAAGCTCTAAGTGAAAAGTGAAGGTATTTAAAACATAACCTTACCAAAGTAAACTTCGCGGAGTCTTGAATGATGAAGAACTTGAGTAATTCGAATCCGTCTTTGATGTAGAAGTCTCTTGAAAGCTCTTCGACGGTGTAGCGGTATATGACATAATAAATTGATAGCGGACCTATGAAAATATGTCCTTACAAATCTCTCCCTATGTCTATGCCGGTACATACATAAAAAATTCGAATTATCAAAAACTAAAAATGCCTATACAAATCTACCCTCCCATGAATAAATTTGCAAGACCTCAAAACTGTTCTTCAATCATCTTCGTCAAATCTCAAAGCTTTTCTCATCAGGGTGTGCAACATTATGATCTTCAATCTTTGTACCTACACACATGAGATAAAGCAAAAACCTTCATGACGCATCGAGTTTGAAATGATATAAGAATAAAGCATTAATAATCAAATCTCCCCCATAATGCAAAAACTCCCCCATAACTGATAATTCTTTCTCCCCCTTTTTATAACGTCCCCAAATAGACAGATAAGAAGAAAAAAAAATCAAAACATGGAGTGTCACGAGAAAATTCATAGCAAACAAATATCAAGCTACGCGCATTCAAAGGTATCTCACAAATTTCACAAACTATTTTTGAATTTTTTAATTTTTCATAAAAAAATAAGATACCACTTTGAAAAATATGATACAAAAATCACACCATGGATTTAAACTCAAACAACCATGTCATGGAAACGAAATGAATGGGTGTGAACACATTCGATAGGAAAATCAACTCAATCAATCATATGTGCACGATGAATACGTGTACCCCTAACGAATGAACATCAAAAGAATCCTTAGGTGTAAAAATTTGTTGAATTTAAATGACATCGTCTTATGAAAATCAACAAATCAAAGTCTAAATGATTTCCACACCAATAACGTCCAAAACTATTTAGTGATTTTTCAAGATTTTCAAGGACGTGCAAACCCGTTTTAATTCTCCAACCAAACTCCCTCATATATATTTTCTTTTAGAGGTGAATAAACTAAATTCTCAAACTTTGGAGAATTGGTGCAAAAACCTAAATGGCCCATAATTTGCATGAATTTATTTTTATTGCCTTTAAATTTTTTCGGGCTCTTTTAAATCTTTTTGGACCCCGGATAATAAAATTCCTCGTTTTTTTAGTTCCAATTTAACGGTGGCTTAGCATTCGCAAAGGCAAAATGAACCTTTCACAGCCCTTCCCCGTTTTTTAAATAAAGCACACAAACTCACAAAACGATTCTTATATGCACAATTTCCTTATCAAAATTTATCGCGCTAGGTTCGTTGTAAGGAAAGGATTGAAGTGAAAACACCCAACCAACATGTGATAAGACAAGCACAATAATCAAACAAATCCGTGCATGTGTGTAAGAAAGGAAACATGAGTTAAACATGTAGGAAGTAACACTTAATTACATCTTAATGACTCCAAACATTATAAAGCACAAGGATGAATTGACCTATTGTCTCAAAACACTATAAAATAGTCACAGGAAAATGGAATGATGTTGTTGTAATACCCCGCATTTTTATCGATATTTATTTATGGGATTAATTTAATTATATGTGAATTAATTGAGAATTAATCCGGATAAAATACTAGCGAGATGTGAGTTGGTATTTGATTATAATGTGTATATATGGCGATATATGAATATTGAAACTATTGAAATTGTCGCGAGATTGAAATACGGCAATTTGGGAAATTTTGTTGGAACGCGCGTGACAGTCGCGTCAGGAATATAATATTTAATTAAGAAGTGAATTTTATTTTTATTAACCGTATGGTCGTTTTGAGTGAGCCAACGAGTCCGGAAGGGTCGAAATAGTCAGAAAACACTAGCCGGGGGTTAAGTTTGGGTCCCGGGGCATTATTGGGCCATACCGGTAACTTAAAAGGGAATTCTGGTAATTTTGGAATTTTGGGAATTATAACCCACGAAAATTAGAAGTTAAAAATCTGATTTAGTCTTTACCCAATAAACCCACTAACAACACTAAATGACTTAATGGGTTACGGGAGTTATTGGAAAAAGTTTTAAGAGTTTCCTAAGGCAACCTCTAAACCACCATTGTCATCTTGGAGAAAAACTGGTAGAGAGAGAGAGGAAGGAGAATTCTGCAGAGAGAGAGAGAGAGAGAGTGATCAACCTTCATCAATTCAACATCAAATTCAGAGAAAGATCAGAGGCAACTGGTTTAATTACGTTAATTGAAACGAATGTTTCTTCCATGGGTAGGAATTTATGAAAATTTCATTTGTTTTGGGAGATTGATAAAAACCCGTTGAATTGGATTTAGAAATTAATTTTTATAAAGAGATTGCATGTAGAATTTTGTTTGGGTGATTATTCTGATAGAATTACATCTTTTATACCACAAAAACGGATTTAATTATGTCTATGGATGACTTTAATTTTCTAGGGTTCATGTTCATGGGATTTGGAGAAAATTGGGGAGAATTGATGATTAGATGTGGTTTAGAATGATTTGACCCCATATATAAATGTTGTGATACGATTTAGTATGTTTAGGGATGATTAGAAACCTTAAAATACTATTGGTATACCGTTTAGATGAGATTAGAGGTGAAGAAAATTGGGAAAAACGAAATAGGGGAATTCTGGGCTTGAAACTATCACCTCGTTAGAAGACCTGCCCAGGTCGTTCGAACGAACTCATTCGAATGAGCTTCTAATGAGTTTACAGTTTGCCTTCTAACAAGGGGGATGTTCGTTCGATGCCTTTCGTTCGAACGAGATCTCATTAGAAGCCCACTTCGTTCGAACGAACTCTCGTTCGAACAAACTCTCGTTCGAACGAACTCTCATTTGAACGAACTCTCGTTCGAACGACCTCGTTCGAACGAGACTTTCAACGAGTTGACAGTTTGGCCTTTTTGGCCTGGTTTGATTTCTAGTGTCCCGTAACCTTGGTTAATAGTAGAGATAACCTTACCTTGATGACTAATTGATATAGTTGGGATATTCGGGATATATTGGGGAGTAAAATATAGAAGAATGATTTGAACCAAATGGTAATTGTGGGTTAGGACACGAATAACTAATTACGACGTGAGGATAATGGATGGTGTGTATATATAAACCAGGGATACGTGTATTGGTATAAGAATGAGAAGTATACCACTAATAAATTATGGTAATTACTAAGATGTGTGCATGCTTAGTATACGTATATGATTTTTATGTGTATGACATACCTACCATACTGGCTATCACGGGACGTTTACGTTCGCTTAGGGCCATCTAATCCTTGTGTGCTCGGATTTAGAGTGGTACCTAGAGGACATAGTTCAAGGGAATGACTTAATTGTGAGTTATTAAGCCAGCTGACTATGGAGCGTAGGTATGTACGTGACCATGGATATGTTGAATTATGTTCGCCTCCATTTTTGTGTGTGGTGTTTATTCTAACAATTCCTGAGAGATTCGGAATTTGTAATCCTTATGAACGTTAGGTACCGGGATGGATAGCAGAGTATGTGTGCACCATAGCTTAGCCTCGGGGTGATTTTATAGTATATTTATGATGTGAATAATATACGGTTCAATGAAAAGGAATTTGTTATTTTCAAATTGCGAGAATAATTTATAGTAACTCCTTGAGAAGTTAAAAAGGGATAGCATGCCGTGAATTGTAATGTTAACAATTGAGAATCCGAGTTAAATTAAAGCTATCTGTTTAAGTGATAATGTTGGGAATTTATATTGTGAATCAAGTGTAAAGGTTAGAACTTATGTCGGTTTAGTTAGATATGAGAATCACTTGAATGGGTATGGTACGTTAGGAGTGCACAATTAGTCGAGAGGTGAGTATTTCATGTGAGAGCACGTCCTAACATGTACTTTGCATTAATTGTTTTAATGTTATTAAAGAACTTGATGTTTTTAAAATACTCTCCACTTTCGGGCTCTTACCCGTTTGCTTTCAAATCTACTTTTTGTAAAAACCTTTTTAGGTGCCCATCCACAAGGACACCATGCATAGTATTTCCAGTCAGGTGACGAGCTGTAGCTGTTGTGGAAGTTACAGGGCCTTGCTAGTAGACGCTTCATTTGCCTTGACTCTATATTCAGATTCATCATTTGTAGGGCATGTCGCCCATTTCTTTTAGAGACACTTTACATTTCAGATTTCAGTTATTCAGACTTTTGGTTGTAATTAATTCAGGATTCAGACTTGTTTTATTATTGTAATTGTGGGATTGTTGTGAGGAGTATTTCCTCCAGACTCTTTATTACTTGTTGGTTACACTAGTGAGACTTTATTGAGAATGGTTATGTTATTCTTGCATAAATTCATTTATTGCATGTTAATCAGATTTAATTTAAAATTTGACAACTTACTTTTTAACTACTAGGTGGTTAGTAATCATTAAATGTTTTCGACAGTGATGCTATTAACTGGACCAACTTGGCATTTTGTATTGATTTAATAAAGGAGTAGCTACCCGATATTTAATTAGTCGGGGTGTCATAGGTGGTATCAGAGCATCAGGTTCTTGTGTCCTTTAGGATCTGTACGGCTTATTATGTTTCTGCTGAGCCTTCTTTGATGTAGAGCCCTATATTTTAGAACTGTTGTATTCCTTTATGTATGCTTCGCTCTTCAGCTATTTTAAGTTTATAACTGCGAACTTATAGACTTTACTCTTATTTCAGATGCCTCCACGACGTGCACCACGAGTTCCTAGGGATTCACAGCCCGAGCCACAGCCAGCACCAGTACAGGGCACCATGAATGCCGCCGAGGTTGCAGCCATTGTAGCCCAAGAGGTAAATGGCGCTCTCGCCGTTGTACAGCAGGCACCGCCTCAGGCGCTAGTAGCCGCGCCAGTTCAGGCACATGCATTCCCGTCTGCTTGGGAACGTGTTTGAGATGCTTTTCAGAAAGCACACCCTCCGGAGTTCGCAGGTACCTCCGATGTTGTGGTATCTAGTCAGTGGAGGAAGGATATTCAGAGGCACCTGAGGATGTATGAGTGCACCGATGTTTAGAAGCATATACTAGCTACTTTCAAGCTAGTAGGTTTTGCATTACAGTGGTGGGAGTCTATTACCACCGCAGAGGAGAGAGATACTCTCTCTATACAGGAGTTTTGGGTGCGGTTCGACCGCAAATATTTTTCGTCAGCTGTTCACACGGAAATGAGGAGGAAGTTGATGAGCCTTAGACAGGAGGGTAAGACTGTGGCCTAGTATGAGACTGAATTCACAAATTTGCTGAATATTGTCCCGTATGGGATACCGACAGAGGAGAAGAATATCCAGAAGTTCATCGATGGATTGACATGGAGGATCCGTCAGCATTTATTGGGGAACCTATCGTTGGCCACTTACTCTGACGTGGTTAACGTTGCACTTCTCCATTGCCAGGACCACCACTTTCCCTTGACATAGGGGAAGCGATCAGGACAGTCCAGCCATCAGGGCAGGACAGGGGGAAATGGTGCCAGCGGGGCACAATCAGCTCAGGGTTAGTATAGGCAGGGTGATCAGGGTTCCCAACAGGGGGATTCCAAGAGATTCCGATCAGGGGGTTTCAGGCATGGACATGGAGGTTTTAGGCAGGGACATCAGGGTCTGAACGTCCATCAGGGCCAGCAGGGTCAAAATGTTCAACAACAGCAGTTTCACCAGGGCCAGCAAGGCCAGGGCAGAAATAGTAACGGTCACCAGGGCCGTGGTCAGCAGGGGCAGCGAGGGGGAAACTTCTAGGGGAAGTGCTTAATTTGTGGTAAGATTGGCCACAAACGTCAGGATTGTCCTGATAGGGGCAGGGCACCGCAGCAGGGTGCTCGACAGGAGCCACAGAGGCCTATGTTTCCCGCCACCCTCCCGGCATCACCACAGATGGCAGCATTACCACCCATTCCAGCAGTCCAAGTTTAGCAGGGATAACTTCAGTATGGGAGAGTGTATCAGCTTCAGCAGGCCGCAGCCCCCAGAATCCGCCAGCTATTGAGGGTATGTTCTCTATTCAGGGGACTCTGGGGCGCATCTTATTTGACACGGGGGCTACACACTGTTTTATTGCTATGAGATTTGCACGCACTATTGGGTTATGAGACACCGCAGAGAGCACCGCTACTTGTGTAGACTCACCGTTGAGTAGGGGTTCCATGATTTCGCTTATGTGTAGAGGTGTGGGTATAGAGATCGGGAGGTTTACTTTACCCACTGATATGTTAGTGTTAGAGATGATCGAGTATGACGCCATTATTGGTATGGATTGGCTAGTTGCGTACCGAGACATGATTGACTGTTTTAGTAGGAGTATTATCTTTTCCATTCCCGGGCAGGAGATGTTTTTAGTGGCGATGCCTCGCCCTGAGGGAGGATCGTCCACTCATTTGTACTACATAGAGGAGGAGACCTCTAAGGAAGTGGTGATACCACTTGATTCGATACCCGTTGTTATTGAGTTCGCCGATGTATTTAAGGATATACCTGGATTACCTCTGAGTAGAGAGATAGATTTTGTTATCAATTTGATGTCGAGCACTCGGCCTATTGCCCGCGCACCTTACCGTATGGCTCCAGCTGAGATGAGAGAGTTACGGGATCAGATTGAACAGTTATTGGATCAGGGGTTTATACGGAGGAGTACTTCGTCATGGGGTGCCCCTGTATTGTTCGTGAAGAAGAGGGATGGATCATTGAGATTGTGTGTGGATTACCGGGAGTTGAATAAGGTCACAATACGAAATAAGTATCCGTTGCCCCGAATCGATGACTTATTCAACCAGCTAAGAGGAGCTTCTTTCTTCTCAAAGATTGATTTGCGATCAGGATACCATCAGTTGCGTATCAGGGAAGAGGACGTCTCGAAGACTGCTTTCTTAACGAGATATGGTTCGTACGAGTTTCGGGTTATGCCTTTTGGCTTGACCAACGCTCTAGCCGTGTTTATGGACTTGATGAATAGGGTGTTCAGAGAGTTCCTGGACTAGTTCGTCATTGTCTTCATTGATGACATTCTGGTTTACTCCCAGACAGAGGAGGAGCACGCCGAGCATTTGAGGCAGGTTTTGCAGACGCTACGTCAGAACGAGCTGTATGCAAAGTATGAGAAGTGTGGGTTTTGGCTGAAGGAGGTTCAGTTTTTGGGGCATATTATTTCTGACCGGGGGATATCTGTTGATCCGGGGAAGGTATCCGCGGTGAGGGAGTGGGGACGGACCACGACACCGACTGAGATCCGTAGTTTCTTGGGCCTAGCAGGATACTACAGGAGGTTTATTCGGGGTTTCTCAAAGATAGCAGGTCCTTTGACACATCTGACTCGTAAAGGTGTGCCGTTCATTTGGAGTGATGCCTGTCAGTTGGCATTCGATGAGTTGAAGGACAAGTTGACCTCAGCACCTGTGTTAGCATTGCCGAGACCGGGAGTTGAGTATCTAGTTTACACCGATGCGTCCTTACAAGGACTTGGAGGTGTATTGCAGCAGGAGAGTCAGGCCATAACTTATGCTTCCCGTAAGCTTAAGCCTCACGAGAATAATTACCCCACCCATGACTTGGAGTTAGCGGCAGTGGTATTTGCCCTTCGGATTTGGAGACATTACCTTTTGGGGGAGAAGTTTCGATTGTTCACGGACCACAAATCCCTACAGTACCTCTTCACGCAGAAGGAGTTGAATATGCGGCATCGGAGGTGGCTTGAGTTTGTGAAGGACTATCAGTTTGATATCCAATATCACCCGGGGAAGGCTAACGTGGTAGCAGACGCGTTGAGTCATAGGCCAGTAGATGAAGTGGCAGGGGTGTGGAAGGCAAAGTGGAAGGAGTTGGGACACCAGGATACAGTGGCCCGATGATTCATGTCGGTGATGACTATTACACCGAAGATTGTCACGAGAGTGGTAAAGGCACAAGCAGATGACTCGTTCTGTCAGGAGCATATAGTTCGATTATTAGCAGAGGGAGCCGAGTCCTATACCGTTAGTTCAAACGGGGGATTACGCTTCAATGGTAGACTGGTAGTTCCGGAAGGGGAGGAATTACGACACGAGGTGATGGCAGAGTCGCACGGCTCACAGTTCGCGGTACATCTCGGTGGGGATAAAATGTACCAAGACATGAGACGACAGTATTGGTGGAGCGGGATGAAGAGAGATATTGCCGTGTTTGTTTCTAAATGCGCCACTTGTCAGCTGGTAAAAGTGGACCATCACAGACCGGCAGGACTTCTACAGCCATTAGAGGTCCCGATGTGGATGTGGGAGAGCATCTCCATGGACTTTATCATGGGGTTGCCTACGTCACAGAGAGGTCACGACTCCATTTGGGTAATTGTGGACAGGTTGACCAAAGTCTCTCATTTTCTACCCGTAAGGACCGACTACACTACGGGACAGTATGCCCAGCTTTTTATTGCAGAAATAATGAGACTTCACGGTGTGCCCCTAAATATCGTGTCCGACAGAGACAAGATATTTGTTTCACGGTTTTGGGAGAGTTTTCAGGAGGCCATGGGCACGGAATTGCGGTTGAGTACGGATTATCATCCGCAGATCGATGGGCAAACCGAGCGTACAAATCAGATGTTGGAAGGCATGTTGCGTATGTGCATCATTGATTTCGGGGGTGGATGGGAGCAGTATCTTCCACTGGTGGAGTTTGCTTACAACAACTCCCACCAGTTCACCATTGGCATGGCTCCATTTGAGGCGTTGTACGATAGACCTTGTCGTTCCCCAACATGTTGGTTGGAGGTGGGGAACAACAAACTACTTGGGCCGAAAGTAATTCAGGATACTTCAGCGAGGATAGAATTGATACGGAGTCGCATTCGGGTAGTTCAAGATCGGCAGAAGAGCTATGCTAATGCGAAGAGGTTCTTCCGGGAGTTCCAAGCGGGGGACCAGGTTTTACTCAGAGTATCTCCTATGAAGGGGATTATGATATTTGGGAAGAAAGGGAAGTTGGAACCTAGATACGTGGTACCATTTCCTATCATCGAGCGGATTGGGTCTGTTGCGTATAGACTTGGGTTACCGGAGCATCTACACAGGATTCATGATGTGTTTCATATTTCCTCACTAAGGAAATATCTTAGAGATGATTTGGCTCATTCTCACATTGCTTTGGAGGACATTGATCTCCAGCCCGATAGCTCCTACGAGGAGGGGCCGATTACTATTTTGGACCGAAGTGAGCGAAAACTACGGTCAAAGATAGTTCCGTTAGTACGTGTTCAGTGGCGGCATCATAATGTCGAGGAGTCCACATGGGAGCGCGAGGATGAGATGCGCGAACGTTATCCAGAGTTGTTTTTACCAGGTACTTTTTAGTTCCGAATTTCGGGACGAAATTCTGTTATTAGGGGGGAAGTATGTAATACCCCGCATTTTTATCGATATTTATTTATGGGATTAATTTAATTATATGTGAATTAATTGAGAATTAATCTGGATAAAATACTAGCGAGATGTGAGTTGGTATTTGATTATAATGTGTATATATGGCGATATATGAATATTGAAACTATTGAAATTGTCGCGAGATTGAAATATGGCAATTTGGGAAATTTTGTTGGGACGCACGTGACAGTCGCGTCAAGAATATAATATTTAATTAAAAAGTGAAATTTATTTTTATTAACTGTATGGTCGTTTTGAGTGTGCCAATGAGTCCTAAAGGGTCGAAATAGTCAGAAAACACTAGCCGAGGGTTAAGTTTGGGTCCCAGGGTATTATTGGGCCATACCGGTAACTTAAAAGGGCATTTTGGTAATTTTGGAATTTTGGGAATTATAACCCACGAAAATTAGAAGTTAAAAATCTGATTTAGTCTTTACCCACTAAACCCACTAACAACACTAAATGACTTAATGGGTTACGGGAGTTATTGGAAAAAGTTTTAAGAGTTTCCTAAGGCAACCTTTAAACCACCATTGTCATCTTGGAGAAAAACTGGTAGAGAGAGAGAGGAAGGAGAATTCTGCAGTGAGAGAGAGAGAGTGATCAACCTTCATCAATTCAACATCAAATTCAGAGAAAGATCAGAGGCAAGTGGTTTAATTACGTTAATTGCAACGAATGTTTCTTCCATGCGTAGGAATTTATGAAAATTTCATTTGTTTTGGGAGATTGATAAAAACCCGTTGAATTGGATTTAGAAATTAATTTTTATAAAGAGATTGCATGTAGAATTTTGTTTGGGTGATTATTATGATAGAATTACATCTTTTATACCACAAAACGGATTTAATTATGTCTATGGATGACTTTAATTTTCTAGGGTTCATGTTCATGGGATTTGGGGAAAATTGGGGAGAATTGATGATTAGATGTGGTTTAGAATGATTTGACCCCATATATAAATGTTGTGATATGATTTAGTATGTTTAGGGATGATTAGAAACCTTAAAATACTGTTGGTATAACGTTTAGATGAGATTAGAGGTGAAGAAAATTGGGAAAAACGAAATAGGGGAATTCTGGGCTTGAAATTGTCACCTCGTTAGAAGACCTGCCCAGGTCGTTCGAACGAACTCGTTCGAATGAGCTTCTAACGAGTTTACAGTTTTCCTTCTAATGAGGGGGATGTTCGTTCGATGCCTTTCGTTCGAACGATATCTCATTAGAAGCCCACTTCGTTCGAACGAACTCTCGTTCGAACGACCTCGTTCGAACGAGACTTTTAACGAGTTGACAGTTTGGCCTTTTTGGCCTGGTTTGATTTCTAGTGTCCCGTAACCTTGGTTATTAGTAGAGATAACGTTACCTTGATGACTAATTGATATAGTTGGGATATTCGGTATATATTGGGGAGTAAAATATCGAAGAATGATTTGAACCAAATGGTAATTGTGGGTTAGGACGCGAATAACTAATTACGACGTGAGGATAATGGATGGTGTGTATATATAAACCAGGGATACGTGTATTGGTATAAGAATGAGAAGTATACCACTAATAAATTATGGTAATTACTAAGATGTGTGCATACTTAGTATACGTATATGATTTTTATGTGTATGACATACCTACCATACTGGCTATCACGGGAGGTTTACGTTCGCTTAGGGCCATCTAATCCTTGTGTGCCAGGATTTAGAGTGGTACCTAGAGGACATAGTTCAAGGGAATGACTTAATTGTGAGTTATTAAGCCAGCTGACTATGGAGCATAGGTATGTACGTGACCATGGATATGTTGAATTATGTTCGCCTCCATTTTTGTGTGTTATGTTTATTCTAACAATTCCTGAGAGATTCGGAATTTGTAATCCTTATGTACGTGAGGTACCGGGATGGATATCAGAGTATGTGTGCACCACAGCTTAGCCTCGGGGTGATTGTATAGTATATTTATGATGTGAATAATATATGGTTCAATGAAAAGGAATTTGTTATGTTCAAATTGCGAGAATAATTTATAGTAACTCCTTGAGAAGTTAAAAAGGAATAACATGCCGTGAATTGTAATGTTAACAATTGAGAATCCGAGTTAATTAAAGCTATCTGTTTAAGTGATAATATTGGGAATTTATATTGTGAATCGAGTGTAAAGGTTAGAACTTATGTCGGTTTAGTTAGATATGAGAATCACTTGAATGGGTATGGTACGTTAGGAGTGCACAATTAGTCGAGAGGTGAGTATTTCATGTGAGAGCACGTCCTAACATGTACTTTGCATTAATTATTTTAATGTTATTAAAGCACTTGCTGTTTTTAAAATACTCTCCACTTTCGGGCTCTGACCCGTTTTCTTTCAAATCTACTTTTTGTAAAAACCTTTTTAGGTGCCCATCCACAAGGACACCATGCATAGTATTTCCAGTCAGGTGACGAGCTATAGCTGTTGTGGGAGTTACAGGGCCTTGCTAGTAGACGCTTAATTTGCCTTGACTCTATATTCAGATTCATCATTTGTAGGGCATGTCTTCCATTTCTTTTAGAGGCACTTTACATTTCAGATTTCAGTTATTCAGACTTTTGGCATGTAATTAATTCAGGATTCAGACTTGTTTTATTATTGTAATTGTGGGATTGTTGTGAGGAGTATTTCCTCCAGACTCTTTATTACTTGTTGGTTACACTAGTGAGACTTTATTGAGAATGGTTATGTTATTCTTGCATAAATTCATTTATTGCATGTTAATCAGATTTAATTTAAAATTTGACAACTTACTTTTTAACTACTAGGTGGTTAGTAATCATTAAATGTTTTCGACAGTGATGCTATTAACTGGACCAACTTGGCATTTTGTATTTATTTAATAAAGGAGTAGCTACCCAGTATTTAATTAGTCGGAGTGTCACAGTTGTGACTCAGTTAGCCTAAGTCTTCATCCATAAACGGTGCAAACAAAATACAAAAATCTTTTTGGATTTTTAAAAATTTTATCAAAATAAAATGTTTTTGTATTTTCAAAAAATTTCTTAAAAAAATATTCAAAAATGATACATACTATCAATAGGCAAAGAATGTCATCATGAAAATCATCATATGCTAATAAACAAGTCAAACCTCAATCATTAGGTGCAGAGGGGTTTTCCAAAGGTGGTGACAACTTATGAAAAACCTCCATCAATTCTTGTGAAGTTTTGACTAAAAACTTAACTTGCTCACCTAAATGTGCAAACTCTCTCATGTAGTCTCCGGGAGCATGTAAAGAATCATGTGTGGGTGCATGTGCATCAGAAACATGTGTAGAAGCAAAACGTGACACATACCCCAACTTAAAGCAAAATTCCCTAAGGTGTCCTCTCCTTTTGCAATGTGAGCAAACATAAATAGGCCTCGTTACACCTCTCTCAAAAACTCTAGGACGCACTTTCCTAATAGGAATGGGACGCCTAGGTGGGTGAGGGTGAGACTCATGTGAATCGATCACTAAAGTGGGAACTGGCTCGGGTGCTAATTGGAAAATAGAAGCACCGTCATGACTTATTCCTAACTTCTCACCTTTACCCTTAAGAACCACCTTTTCAACCTTCTTAGGTGCGTTCTCAAAAATGACTTTGACCTCCCTAGCATGTTCGAGATCACTCTCGAGTTGGGATACACGTGTCGTTAGACTAGACAACGTGTCGGTCAAATCACACTTCTCCTTTCTCAAAACCTCCTTCTCTCTCTCCAAATCTAAAACCCGACGACCTAAATCACGATTATACTTCTTTGTTTTCAAGGTCTCGGTGTACAAATCTCTAAAAGCTTTTTGGATCTCACTTTCATCTCCACTTTCTTCCTCGCTCTCATCCTCACTAGAAGGACACAAATCACTATCATCTTTCTCGTGTGCACTCTCGTGAGACAAAGTGGGTGTGCTCACATGCCTAGAAAAAGAGACAACCATCCCATGTGCTAAACCTTTATCAGACTCATCTCCCTCATCACCTTCACTATCACTAAGTGTGGCAGGCATGACTACTTTCTTCCCTTTCTTTCTAAGCCATGTTGGACACTCAAACGACTTATGTCCCTTACCCCCACATTCAAAACAAGTCACATTCTCAATATCTCCCTCACACTCCTCATCTGAGTCATTCTCTTTTTCTCTCTCACCGCTTTCTTTGGCCTTTCCTTTCTTTTTATTTTTCTCAAAAAATTTGTTTTTATTGGAAGAATTATTTTTGTTCATGTTGAGAAATTTTTTAAATTTTTTTGCAAACAAGGCCATATCATTAAAATCAAAGTCTCCCTCAGAATCGGACTCACAAACTTTTATTTTCTTTTTCTTACAATGAGTCTTTAAAGCAATGCCATTATCCTTAGCCTTAATGGTTTTGGAAAACATGTCAATCTCATAGGTTTGAAGATCTCCTATAAGTTCTTCTAACTTAAGTGATTTCAAATTTCCCAAAGAGTTCAAACAATGACTTTAGGAATAAAGCGTTTTGGGAGAGATCTCAAAATCTTTTTAACGACATGCGTGTTATAAATTACCTCACCCAAATTAAAACTGGTGTTAATAATGTCCGACAAACGAGCATAAAAATCATCAAAGCATTCAGATTCAGACATGGTGATAGTCTCAAATTGGGTGGCCAAATTTTGTAACTTAGATTCTTTTTACCGCGTTCGTACCCTCATGTGTCAATTTCAAAACATCCCATGCCTCTTTAGACGTGGTGCGCGTCATAATTCAGCGAAACTCATCAGGAGTGATAGCTCCAGAAATAGCACTCAAACCACGTGAATTATATTTAGACATTTTATGATCATCTTCAGTCCAGGCTGACACGGGTTTTAAAGAGGTGATATTATCAACGGTGACCGTGGGAGGAGTCCACCCATTTTTGCAAAGGTACCAAACACGCTCGTCAATGGCTTTTAAACTAGATTTCATGCGAGCTTTCCAATATGCATAATTAGACCCGTAAAAAATAGGCATCTTATTATAGAAGTGCTCCATAGAAAAAAATGCGATTTTTCACAGAACTGATTTAAAAAAAAAATCAATATCACACGATTTTGCGGAAAATAGGAATACACGATAAATTAGCACAACCCGCTCTGATACCAATTTGTTAAAAGTGCGACTGTGTGATAATTGATTAAATTCGCAAGTATCTAATTTGGCTCACTTATTTAATTAGAGTCTATTAATTCAGCCCCTAAACATGCATCTATGGTGCGTGTGTCAAACCATAAACAAATACCGCATGCGACACAACAAATATGCTGAGACAGAGATTTCAGGAAAAAAAACCCTTTCGGGTAAAACCTTTATTTCACTATGAATCTATAAATCGCAACTTACAATTAGATAGAGAAATCTGCAATGGATCAACACACAGCCAACCCATAAAGACTCGCAGTCTTGAACTCAGCAAGAGAATACTCGCAGCACCCTCCAAGGACTCGCAGTCCTATCTTCAGCAAAGAATCCTCACGCAGCAATATCCTTAATGACACGCAACCATACAGTGTAGAGACGCACTCCACAAAAGATGAACAAAGGCAAAGATGTGTTCTTGAACACCAAAACAATTCACTTAAAGCAGGACGGGAGTTTTGTGAATTGTAAATCAAAAAGGGATTAAACCCTTAAAAGAAGAAGCCTAAAGATGACTGTTTTGACAGTGTTTCTGTTCTGGAAAACGTATGGACTTCTTAATGAAAACGTTACCATTTAATGAGTATTTATACAAAAATGCACTGCCTCGAAATTCGAGCTCGTTCGAACGAGAAGCATATGTCGCTCGAACGAAGTACGCATGTCGTTCAAGCGACATCGCGCGACTTCCAATCTCATTCGAACGAGATGCTGATCTCGCGCGAACGACTTGGGCGTCAAAATCGAGGTCCGCTTCAAAACTTAGAAAAATACTCATTCTCAATATTTGACGAAAAAGTCCGCACCAACACTTAGAAAATATTTTGTAAAAATCTCCCAAAATCTATAAGTGAAAAGTGAAGGTATTTAAAACGTAACCTTACCAAAGTAAACTTCGCGGAGTCTTGAATGATGAAGAACTTGAGTAATTCGGATCCGTCTTTGATGTGGATGTCTCTTTAAAGCTCTTCGATGGTGTAGCGGTATATGACATAATTAATTAATAACGGACCTATGAAAATATGTCTTTACAAACTCGCAAGTGTAATGAGCTTATGGATACCTTAAAACAGAGAAAAATCTGCATAGCACGCCTAGAAGAAACTAAATGGAAGGGTGAAAACGCTAGAGAGATGGAGAAGGTTATAAATTATTTTACTCAGGAGGGATAGATAATCGTAGAAATAGGGTGGGTATTGTTATTGATCACTATATGAAAGATAAAGTCGTGGATGTTAAAAGACGGGGAGATAGGTTAATGAGTATTAAGATTATCTTAGATAAAATAATGTTGAATATTACAAGTGGTTACGCGCCCAAGGAGCTTTAGATGAAAATGTAAAGAAATCATTTTGCTAATTATTGGATGAAGTATTACAACAAATTCCTACGCATGGAAACATATTTTTAGAAGGTGACTTGAATGGACAATTAGGACTAAAATGGGATGGTTATCCAAGAATACACGGAGGTTGTGATTTTTGTAAGAGAAATGAAGGAGGTGAAGTTATCTTAAATTTTACTAAGGCATACGATCTAACATCAACAAACACATTTAAAAAAAAAGGGGAAGAACATTTAATATCATTTAAAAGCGGAGAGAATAAAACTCAAATAGATTATTGCTTATTTAGAAGAAGAGACTTGTACACATACAAAAACTGTAAAGTTATACCAGGTGAAAGCTTAACAAATCAACATTGCCTATTAGTAACAGATTTAGCCATTAAAGGATTTAAGTACCGAAAAGAGAAAATAGGTTATCAAAATATTAAATGGAAGGGTTTAAAAGGATGCAAAGAGATCGAGTTTAGGCATAATTTCTTGTTAAACATGAAGTGGAATTGAGACGACGATTTTAACAACATTTGATTACGAACAAAGAATAATATCGAGAAAATAGGTAAGCAAATTTTTAATGAAACTGGAGAAAAAAGATTTATTAAAAAAGAGACTTGGTGGTGGAATGAGAAAATGCAAAAAATAGTACAAAAGAAATGAGTAAGTTTTAAAGAGTGGCAAAAGAGTAAATATCAAGAAGATTTAGGAAAGTATAAGACGTTAAAAAGTAAAGTAAAATATATTATTAGAAATGCGCAACAAAACGCACTAGATAATCTTTATAGTATTAGGTACTAAGGAAAGTGAAAAGAAAATATATAAATTGGAAAATAATAGAGATAGATTAGCAAGGAATATGGGATAGTTAAGTGTATTAAAGACATAGATCAAAATATATTAATTAACGATAAAGAAATTCTAAACAGATGGAAATAGTATTTTCAAGGATTATTGAAAGAAGAATATTCCAAAAAAGACATTGAGAACATGGAACTGAATATAGGAATGATATATCTGATTACTAAAAAAGAAATAGATATATTAATAAGAAAATGGGAAGGAATAAAGCGATTGGTGCGGATAAAATACCCATAGAGGTATGGAGGACCCATGTAAGTATAGGGATAAATTGGTTAACATGTTTATTTGATAAAATTTTAAAAGAAAAAAACATGCCAGAAGAGTGGAGGAAAATTACCATAATACCTTTGTATAAAAATAAAGGGGATATACAAAATTGCGATAATTATCGAGGAATCAAACTATGAAATTATGGAAAAGGTTATATAACAAAGATTAAGAAACAAGTTAACTATTTTGGACAATCAATTTGGATTTATGCCAGGGCGATCAACCACGGAAGCTATGTACTTGTTAAGACATATAATGCAGAAATGTAGAAGTAAGAATACAAATTTATATATGGTCTTAACAACATAAGATAGTTGGATAAAAGTAAAATAAACAAGTTGGGTAGTATGCGATAAGAAGATAACTAATAAATTAAAAGGTAAATCGTATAGAACAGTTGTTAAGCCAACGATCCTACGTGAAGCAGAGTGTTGGGATTTAAAGAAAAAATATGAACAAAGTCTCCATGTTAGTGAGATAATGATGCTCCGATGGATGATAGGAATTACTATAAATGATAAAATTAAAAACCATTATGTGATAGAAAAGTTAGGAGTATATCCCATTAGCTATAAATTAAGAGAAAATATACTTAGGTGGTATGGACATGTGTTGCGTAGATCAGTAGATGTACCTATAATAAGAGGAAGATTAATGAAAATAGAGCGTAAAAGAGAAAGGGATCACCCTAAGATATCGTGGGATGAATTTATTAGGAGAGATCTTAAGGAATTAAACTTGAATGATAATATTGTTTGCTCATAATAGATCAGAATGGAAAAGAAGAATTCATATGGCCGACCCCATATAATGTGATTAAGGCAAGGATGATGATGATGATATACATATGTATAAATGGTATCCATGTTTAATGTATACGTGACTAAATAATCATAAGTGTTGATCTGACATTAACATTTGAAATAAAATTTAAAAATATAGAAAAAAATAAGAAAAAAATACATTAATAAATGTTCAAAAATGATAACGACATTGTTTTTTCAAGTTAAAATGTTATATACATTAAAAATATTACGGGAGCTTGATAAATAAGTCATGCTTACAGAAGACATTTCATCATTAGTCGTGTGAGAATTAATTTTCCTATTCAGGTAGTAAATATTTACGACCTATTTTCTAATGGTACCTATTGGAGTAAAAAAGTTTTTGTATGAGACATGTTGGATTAAAAAACACATGACCTATTTGACTACATAATTTGCAAACGAAACCAGTTGGTAAAAATTCCAAACTCTATTTAAAACATAAATCTCGCGTGTCACTCCCAAAATAAAATTTAAATTTATGGAGTGTGCCATTATATTTTTTCCAAAAAAATATCTAAATTGCAAAGTAAAAGTTATTCTAATATTTGAGTGGGACATTATGTGATATCCAATAAATATGTAAGGGTAAAAAATCATATTCTGAAATATAGCTCTACCTGTGATTGTCATGATGGGTGACACTTCTATATACCCTTTTAACTTCCCTTGACACAACACCTCATTTAGACGTGGCACATGAAATGTCATACATATAAATAAATTAATGTCAAATTAGTTGCATGCCAATAAAATAAATGCTAGAAAAATTAAAAAATGAAAATAACCCAAGTGGTGTGGTTCCCAAACATTTATTTGAATAAAACAGACATATTTATAGACAATTTATCTTAATACTACTTGTAGGTAATAAAATCCTACTGATATTAATTTCAAACAAACAAAGTCAAACGGTAAATATAATTCACACAATCACAAAATGCAAATACACATGGTTTAACAATGTGCCTACATCCACGAAGTCTTTCCATCTCTTTCGTCATAATAAGAATTACATGACCTTTTCTCAGGGGTGAGGGTTACATTTATAGGGAATTGAAAGATGAGAAGTCGTTCGGGACTCTAAGACTCCCTAATGTATTTGCAACGTGATCAAATAGATCCAAGACCGAGATCCCTTCTCTTTTGTTCTTATCTCCAAGAGGTGATCCTTTATCTGAGCTTCTAGATAGGTGTCAATCGTTCTGAATAAGTCGGACAATAGAGATAATTCCTCCACAATTTCCCCCAAAGCTTTGCATCTTGTTAGGGTTGAATATGTTTGATCATGAGTGGCGGTCAGCGCTGGTCGGCAATGATGTATGGTTTACAATTGAGGATAAGGTTAAAGAGCACCAACACTTGTAGTTTTTTGAAGTAAAAATCCATTTTATTTTGACCATTAATTCCAGAGGTCACATTTGTAATTTGTCCTAATTTTTAAGGGTATGCTGGTAATATGCATGCTGAGGAGGACAAAGGTGAGGTGGGTTTGTCAGCCATCACCTAGGGCTCTGTTTCAAATGATGAATGCCTTGGAAGTTGAACCGAATAGTTCAAAAGACTTATCTTACCACCATTTTGCATCTATACATTCACTATTCAAGACTTAAAAGCTCTCAGCACTTTCTTTCGCCTGTAAGTCTTCTTCCCTTCTCATTTTTGATTTCCTCTGCAAATGATTATTTTTCTATTTAATTTCTTTATATGTTCCCTTCATTGTCCTTCTTGGAATGAAAAAATGGTGTATGTGGTGAATGAAAAACCGTAGGAGATTTTAGGAAAAGGTTCTACATCCCCAATTGAGTAGTGATTGAATATGTTGAGGAGTCAGATGATCGTTATAATATAGTAGATGTCCACTGGTTGCACACTCAGTACGTTGTAGAGGGAGGGATTACCCCCCCCCCCAAAAAAAAAAAAAAAAAAACTAAATATTTCTAGTTTTTTGCGAATATTTTAGAGTGGTACCTACCTAATGCATCCCTAAAAAATCGAGAATTATGAATGGGGTTCATGAAATCATTGAGTTGTACGAAACTCAGATTGGAATCACTCAAATCCGATATTACTATTTGTGGGTTAAGATAAATGACAATACTTTTTATCTGAAGCCAATGAAAGCTGATATAGTCCTTGTAGTTAGCCATCCTGACCCTGACTCCAATAAGGGTTATTAAAGTCACGATTTCAATACTAAGAAATGGAAATATCAACCGATTCCTGAGGGTGGTGAACCCATTAGGGGCTTTAGATTCTCTAACAGAGGGTAGAAGATAAGTTGATTGTTGTTTTTTATTGCATTTTTTTGTTGCCGACCAAGTTCCACTAAAATGTCTGCTAACATCCCCTACTATTTATTTTGTGCAAAATAATATAATAAAAAGGAACTTGATACCTCTAACTTGTATTGGGTTGAGATTGTGAGGGTTTGGAGTTTGAAGAGGCCCTTATTTGACGGTGTTGGGCATCATATATAGACATCCTTATTTCTTGAGTATGCTAATACCACCACCTCTTTTATTCACGGGCCAATGGATACCTTTCCTAAGATACCAGTCCCCTCAAGAAGTGAAGGATCTTCAAGCGAGTTCACCTTGGCCGCCTGTGGGCCTATAGATGTTAATGCCATTCCAGCTATACTTCTGGCCACCTTAGAAGAAGAAATGGACCCAATTAAGAGAATTCCCAATTTGGTGAGGAGATCTGATTTCCAAAAGGAAGGAGGTCAGAGGGTCATTCGACTTTGTTAACCCGTCAAATTATCCTGCTAAAAACAAGACTCAAAAGAAGAGCAAGACTGGTGTCAGTCCTTCAGCCGCTGCCATTCTTTCCACTAAGAAGGTGGATTCCCTCATCACGGGGAAGGTTCATAAAATAATGTCAGTGGATAAGAACTCTTCCTTGGCCCCTATACCACTGAGGGGGATCTTTCTAGAGTTGGATAAGGAGTAGGTCAGTAGGTTGACAATTGACCAAATTATTTCTCACGTCGTTGAGATGTTATCTATGGTAAGTTCATGAACTTTTGGTCAGATTATTTATGTATAGTTTTTCTTGATGCATTAACTTATGATCATCCTTTCCTTAAAGTTTATGGTGGACTTCGTCAATATCCTCGACATAAGAGTCGTCTATACAAAGCCAGTGATGACCTGTTACAAGCCTTGACGAAATACTAAGAGGCTTTCAAGGCTGCAAAGAAGTCGTAAAAAAGTCCATTGACCTGGAGGCGCCAAGATAAGGTTGGAGAATAAGAAGATGAAGAAGGTTTTCGAGGAGAATGACTGGTTCTGTTTGAGACATTAACGACCAAACACAAGGCCTATGAGCAAGAAGTTTTAGAATCCATAAGTTTAACCTCAAGAAGGGTTGCCAAGGAGAATGCTCGAATTCCGTATGAGGAAATAACACCTTTGGCCAGTCTAAAAAGCAGTTGGATTTCATTCATAAGTCTAACTTAAAAAAGGGTTGGGATTCAACCCTGGCTAATACTGAGGTCCCCCTAAGTCTTAAATTTTAAGGGATCATGATACAAACTCCCCACTAAAGGGAGAGGAAGAGGTACAGGACTTAGAAAGTGGCTAAGTGAAGGATGGGTCCGATCAGAAGATAAAGGCTACTGACCAGGACAAGGTTCCAGCCAATCAAGTGTAGGTGAAGGAGAAAGAGGGAAAAACTAGCTAGGTTTAACTTAGGTTCCTTTATTTTCTATATTTATTTGTCTTTGACAAATATGTTATAAGGGCTTGCCCCGTTTTTTTAACCTTTTAATGGAAGTTTCAAAATTTTCCTTCCTATTATTTGTCCAACTGTTGGTTACTTGTAAATTATTTTTACATATCTGAATGCATTTCTTTTGATCTTTATAGCCCGGTATAACTTCTTTGTGGTGATAAAAGATATAGATTTAATACTTGGCTAGGGGCTTGAATCCGAGCGTGTGAAGCCTTTATTACTGCTCGACATGAACTTCCTAAAATGACAAGTTCCTATGACAAACAATCTCATTTGACTGCTAGCTTGCAAATCGAAGTTAAGGAAATCGGTGATATCATTGAACTAATTCAAAATGAAAATAATTCCCTAAGAGAGAAGCTCGACAAGGCTGAGGAGGACTTCAAGAAAAATGATGCGATCTAGCAAGGCATGATTGTGAAATAATGAGGTTAAAGTACCTTTTCACAAAGGGTCCTCGTGCAGTTTGCATTGCTTGTTATAATGAGGACTGGATGGATGCCCCCTCTGACTGGATGAATCTAAATAGGTGGCCTATAAGCACTACTAGATTGATTCTTTAGATGTCATGAAGGTTTTCAAGGACTCTGATCTTTGGTATTGGTACCAAATGGAGTGATAATTAGGCATAAATTCTCTTGAATTTATCCCCTTAATTTAGTAGCTTTTAGCACCTCGAATAATGTAATTCGTATTGATTTATCTCATTTATATGATAATGACAATTCTCACATAGTCCCTCGAGTTTTGTGTATTTTTCATGAGTATTTAATGCAAGTGAAGATAAGAGGAATCCAAAGTCGAAAAATCAATAAAGGAAGGAAAGTCAGAAGGCAAAATAGTCATTTCACATCTAGAGTTCGGATGAGGGACTAACACGAAACATGAAGACCTCGCATCTACAAGGGCGTAAGAAGAAAAAACACCCCAAATCGAGCTTTGGATCATAAGTTACGGAGATTCAAAGATGAGAGAAAATAAAAAGAAAATAAGGAAATAAAAATTTCAAATCCGGACTGAACTGGTCAATACAAGTAGCAAATCGATCCGAAAGGAAACCAATCTCTGAATAAATTTCACCACCGGATCGGATGTAGAAAAAAATGAACAAATCCAAAAAGAATAAAGACTCTGAATAAAATTGGCTACCGGACCGATCCGGGTGTAGAAGAAAACGAACCGGTCTGATGTCTTGAAGATTACTGAATAAAATTAAGTACTAGATCGATACGATTTCAGAAAAAAATGAATCGATTCGGATTATGCCACTAGACCGAATCGAAGAAGTCCAACCGGACCGGTTCGATTGAGATTTTCACAGATTTTTCATTTTTAATATAGAGTTTTACTTGGTTCAAACTCTTATAAATTTCGAAGTGTATTTATTTTAGCTCATTATCAGACATTAGGAGGTTCGAATATTATTAGTTTTAGAGGGATCTTGGATAAAAGAACCCTAGTTTTGAAGTTTTGCAATTAATTCATGATTTAAAGTTTATTTCCAGATTTCTCCATTGCATGTAACATTTAATTTTTTCTTTCAATTTCTTTCGTAGTTAGTTAGATTAATTCTTAATTCCTAGTTTTCAATTCTTAATTAAAAAAAAATTCTTCTCAAGATTTCCAAAATAGTAATGAATTCTTGCACTTTAAAACTTGAGTTTTCATTTAATTTAATCATGTCCGGCTAAGTTTTTAAGGGTTGGGGTGCATGAACCCAACCCGATGTAATTTACTCTTGTAGAAAATAGGGTTTGAATTGAATTTTAAGTGAATCATGTTGTGTAGTACGCATAACCATCGTAGACATTTTATCCTCGTTTGCCCTAGGTAACCAGGGTGTTTAAGGATGCGATGCGCATGTATCTATTCAACACCGCTTTATTCTTACCTTTGATTATGTATGATGCGAACTCGTATCCTTATATATGTAATGCTTTGGATTACTAAAGACTGGGTTCAATTAAATTTTCAATTCAAAATCTAGCATTCTATACGGTAAATATACTAGGGTTTAGGGGATTGCAACCCGACTTATCGTTCCTCATTCATAGTGAATTCATCGAGTAGATTTGCTCCTTTGCACTTAGTTTAGTTGTTAGTTAATTTTCATTCACATTTAGTTAAGTAGATTTTCTAATCATCGTAATCACCTTTTCCATTTCTCTTGAGAGTAAATTTTAGGGTTAGTCATCTATTCCGTGTCGTTACGATTCTTTGTCCTAGTTCCTTATGGAGACGATCCCTACTTACTGAGTTTATTACTAACTTGATAGGCTTGCACTTGAGCCTATATCGAGACGCATACTAGATACACATTTGAGGTCGCATTAAGTTTTTGGTGCCATTGCTGGGGATAAATTTTTATTAAGGGCATAAATTAAGGGGACAAGTTTTTGGTGCCGTTGCTGGGGAATTAGGTAGACTTTAGGTTAGTAGATTTAATCCTAAATTTGATTCTGAAAATTGAAAAAGCCAATTTTTTTTTCAAAAAAATTAAAAAAATAAAATAAAATAAAATAGAAATCATCTATTAAAAGCCCTTTCATACAAAATCAAGAACAAACAACTCCGAATACTTTAATAATAATTCAAGAAAATCCTATCTTTGAGTATAATTTCGAAAGCCCCCATACTCATCGCGTTCCACAATTTTGGGCTCCACCTCCTACCCCTCCAAACTCCATCACCAGTCTCACGCTGAGTAATATGTCTAGAACACTAAGTGAGGATTCTGAGTCCATTGGAGAGAGATCCATGTCGGATATCGCTAGTTTCAGTACGGGTGAGGGAAACCTACCGTATCGTCCCACGAAGGATATTTTCCGAGAAAACTATCACCCCTGGTTGCATTTTACTCCCATATAATGCCGGCCCGTTCCACTTCCATAATGGGATGATACGAATTCTTCCAACTTTTCACGGCGTGGATTTGGAGAAACCATATCTCCATATCAGAGAGTTAGAAGAGGCCTGCGAAGCCTTTAATGATCAAGCTTGCACACAAGATGTCATTCACCTAAAGATTTTTCCTTTTTCCTTAAAGGATAAATCTAAGACATGACTTTGGTCTTTACCACCGAACTCGATCATATCATGGAAGGATATGCAATCCAAGTTTCTTTTAAAGTTCTTTACACCACATAAAATAAACTCTGTCAAGGCTCAAATTCAAGCCTTTATACAAAGAGATAATGAGCCATTTGACAAGTGTTAGGAACGATTCCAAGAGTTAGTTAACGATTGCCCCCATCATGGATTTGTGAAACATCACCTTATCTCTTTCTTCCATCACGGGCTTACAATAGCGTCTAAGCAACTGGTTCAAATAATGTGTGAAAGACCATTTTAGGAATTAGATACTAGTGACGCTAGGCTCATCTTAAGTATGTCGTCGATACTACTCAAGAATAGGACACATCCGATCCTAATGCCTAAAACCGACCTCGACAAGTGTCCAATACTCCTTCTGCATCCGGTCTATATCAATTAAATCATGATACCGTGGTAGGAGGACAAGTTGATCAATTTGAGAAGAGTATGAGGGACCTACTTGAGGTACGACTGAGAGAAGCTACTGGATCCACCCGTGTTGTGAAAGAAAAAGTGTGCGCTATTTATGAGGCGGTCCATTCAACAAAGGAATGTCCGATGATACCCGTCTACAAAGATATGCATATCTAGGAAGTGGAAGCTATAGGAGGGTTTAAGGGAAATTTTAATGCCCCTCGTGGGAACTCTTATAACCCTTCGTGGATAACCCATATAGGTTTTAGCTATGGGCAACAACAAGCCGCATTGAATCCACATTCACATGCTGCCCTACCTCTACACCCTCCTCAATTTCAGCAAGCTCTACCTATGCAAGCACACATGCAAGCACCACCTCTAGGCACATACATTACCCCACCGCCGAGGACTCTTGATGATAGATTAACCCAGTTTATCCAATCTCAAAATGCAACCAATGCTAAGTTTGAGCATATGTTCACCGAGATGTATACGATCTTATCTAAGCTATAATATTCGTTGAGTGTCCAAGAGAAGGGAAAATTTCTGGCTCAAGTCCAAAGACCTCCTCAAGGTCAAGCTAATGTTAGCTCTACATCTTTCGATCAGCAAGAGCAATGCCAAGCTGTAACCACTCTACATAGTGGGTGAGTTGTTGATTTATCACCTCCCCCACACGAGAAGCCAAAAGACAAGGAGGTTTTACCTGACATGAAAGAGGTCGAGATGCCCCATTGAATGAGAGTGACAAGGAAGATAGTAGCGAGCCTTAAGTTTTTGTGAAACCTCCCTTCGTTACTCCATTCCCTCAACGGTTGGCCCCACCTCGAAAGGGAGCCTCCCATGTAGATGTGTTATATGTCCTTATGCAAGTGAAGTTGAATTTGCCATTCCTTGATGACATCCATCAAATTACCGCCTATGCCAAGGTCATTAAAGATCATTTGACTGTGTAAATATGGCTAAAGGTGAAGAAGAATGTCTTCCTAGCACATAATGTGAGCTCCATTCTACTTAACGACCTTCCACCTAAGTTGAAAGATCTGGGTGCACCCACGATCTCATGTGTTATTGGAGAACGTCAAATTGATAGAGCCTTATTGGACTTAGGTGCTAGTGTTAATATACTTCCTTACTCCATTTATGGGTAACTTGAGTTGGGTGACCTTAAGCCCACACGAATCACTCTCTAATTAGCAGATCGCATAGTGAAGGTGCCTCGAGGGATTGTTGAGGACGTGATAGTCCAAGTGGACACTTTCTACTTCCTATTAGACTTTGTCATTTGGGACACGGAGACTTCCATCCATTCTAGCAACCATGTTTCCATCATTCTAGGCCGCCCATTCTTAGCTATGGCTAATGCTTTAATCAATACACCAAATTGGCAAATGCAGCTCACTTTTGGGAACATGACCCTCGAGACAAGCATCTTCAATGTTGCTAACCAAATGGGTGACGAAGATGAAATCCATACGATCGACCTAATATATGAGGTAGTAGAAGATAACATCGAGAGAACCATGGGTGGGGATACATTAGAAGCATGCCTAGTGAGGGGAGAGGAAAGTGAGATCCCATACACCGAGTGTGAGCGAGAGGTAAAGGAGTTGAAAACCCTATTAGACGAGCGAGCATCGTTAGAGGACTTGAGAGATGTCCATTAGGTTTCTAGATTAGAGGAATTATCCCCGAGGGAGTCATCCTTGACACCGTTCGAAGAGAAATTTCCTACCCTTGAATTGAAGAAACTACTCGCTAATGTGAAATATGCTTTTCTAGGAGAGGATGAGATATTTTCTGTTGTTGTCTCCTCTAGCCTAGACAAAGAGAAAGAGGGTATGTTGTTAAAAATTTTAAGGAAGTACAGAGGTTCTTTTGATTGACCTATAGCGGATTTGAAGGGTATAAGTTCCCTAATTTGTACCCATAAAATCCACATTGAGGAGGACATGAAGCCCTAGAGGGAAAGGCAAAGGCGACTAAACCCAACCATGAAAGAAGTCGTTAGAGAAGAAATCATAAAGTTGTTAAATTCCAGGATCATCTACCCTATCTTGAATAGCAAATGGGTGAGACAAATTCAAGTCGTCCCGAAGAAGTCGTTAATGACGGTGTTCGAATATGCTAAGGGTTAATTAATTCCTCAATGCACCACCACCGGGTGGCGTGTTTGCATTGAATACCGGAAACTCAATGTCGGGATAAGGAAAGATCACTTCCCCTTACCTTTCATCAACTAAATGCTTGAACGCATAGCGGGCCACCCATATTATTGCTTTCTTGATGGTTATTTTGGTCATAACCAAATCGAGGTAGATGTATGTGATTAAGAGAAGACGACTTTTACATGTCCATTTGGTACATTTTCCTACAAACATATGGCTTTTGGATTGTGTAATGCGCCTGCGACCTTTTAAAGGTGCATGTTAAGTCTTTTTAGCGACATGGTAGAAAGAGGACTTGAGTTTTCATGGATGATTTCAACATTTTTGGCCCCTATTTTGACCAATGTTTAGCGAATTTTGAAAAAGTTTTATCCCGGTGTGTAGAGAAGAACTTAGTCCTCAATTGGGAAAAATGCCACTTCATGGTTATCGAGGGCATAGTTCTAGGACACAGTCTCATCTAAAGGAAAAGAATTTGACAAAGAAAAAATAGATGTCATAGCCGAGCTTCCCCTGCCTAAATCACTAAAGAACATGCACTCCTTCTTGGTCCATGCGGGTTGTTATAGACAGTTTATCAAGGATTTTAGCACCATCGCTAGACCCTTGAGTAACCTCCTTATGAATGATGCACCCTTTGAGTGGAATAATGCATTCCAAGAGGCTTTCGATAAATTAAAAAGCATGAGAATTTCCACTCCCATCATGCAAGCTCCGGATTGGTCTCTTCCATTCGAGCTTATGTGTGATGCTAGTGATTTTGCGATTGGGGCTATTTTGGGACAAAGAAAAAACAAGAAAGCTCATGTCATCTATTATGCCAGCTGAATGTTGACCGGACCACAACTTAACTACTCCACCACAGAGAAAGAGTTGTTAGCAGTTATTTTTGCTTTGGACAAATTCTGGTCATATCTTATTGGGTCGCCCATCACATGCTTTACCGACCATGCATCCCTTAAATATCTCCTTACTAAGAAGGATGCAAAGTCGCGCCTCATAAGGTGGATCCTACTCCAACAAAAGTTTAATCTCTCTATAAAAGATAAAAAGGGGGTAAAAAACATCATTGTCGAACATTTGTTACGTCTCTCGTTCGACGTGCTTAGTGATACAGTACCCATAGACGAGTATTTTTTGGATAAGTAGCTCGTTGTTACTTCCTCTCTACCTTAGTTTGCATACATCGTTAACTATCTTATCATGGGAGTCGTTCCTCCTGGATGGACACTGCAAGACAAAAAGAAGTTCATCACTTGGTCCTGCATATACTTCTATGATGACCCATTCCTATTTAAATATTATGCGAACTAGCTCATCCGAAGATGCGTACCGGATGAATAAATTCAAGATATGATCCGATTTTGTCATACGGATGCTTGTGGAGGCCACTTATCCAAGAATAAGACGACAACTAAAATTCCACAAAATGGCCTCTATTGGACCATAGTATTCCGGGATGTGAACATCTATTTAAAATCTTGCGATAGATGCCAAAGGATGGGACCTATTACTCACCTCGACATGATGCGTCTAACCCCTATACTCGTCATTGAGTTATTTGATTGCTGGGGTATTGACTTCATGGGGCCATTCCCTCTCTCCTTCAGCTTCTTATACATCATCATCATCGTGGTAGACTACGTTTCCAAATGGGTGGAGGCAAGACTTGCCATCTCCCCGTAGAGCTAGAGCACAAAGTGCATTGTGCCATCAAAAGGTGTAGTTACAATCTTAATAAAGCCGAAAAAACTCGTACGCTTCAGTTAAATAAGTTGGAAGAGTTGCGCAATTATGCATATGAAAATGCTAAAATTTCTAAGGAACGAATGAAACTCATGCATGCCAAGATAATTCGACGAAAAGAGTTTCATCCGGGCTAAAAAGTGCTTCTCTACAACTCTCAACTACACTTGTTTCCTGACAAGTTGCGTTCAAGGTGGACGGGCCCATTTGTTATTAGAGAAGTGTTCCCTCATATTCTTGTGGAGTTAGAAGATTCAAAAGGGGGAACTACTTTCAAAGTGAATGGGAAATGCCTAAATTCGTACTACGAGGCGTACGTCGAAGAAGCCAATACCATTTGGTTATTAGATCCCACCTATGGGGATTGATTGAGCAGTACGAGAAGGTCGATGCACACCTGACGCTCATGGGATGATTCTTGTGTATATGAGATGTGCGTAGGTTAGGTTAGGTAGAGTCCGTATGTATAGGTCACATAATATAGGTGGAGAGAACATGCATTGAGAGCGAGCCTAGGGTTTTGGAGCAAGTGTTGAGCGACGGTAGGTTGATTGCGTGTCGATATAGTGGTGAGAGCATCCAAAGATGTTGAGAGATGAGTGAATTAATCCATATGGGATTATGCATAATTTTGGGAACCAGACCGGTCCACCTCTGGACACCGAACCGGTTTGTTTTGGGGAGAAATTAAATAAAATGGGACAAGTCCTGTCAGATCATGGACATCTGGATCGGTTCGGCTTCTGGTTTTCTTCGATCATTCCCAAGGTTCATCCCACCTCCCCCAATCCATTTCCCTCCCTCCCAATATGTTTTCCCTCCACCATTTCCCTCCTAAATTCACCCCCTTCCCTCCAAAACCAGCCTTTCCCTCCCCTATACACACCTATAAATACACCCTCACCCCTTGTACTTTTCACCACCACTCTTCCTTACTCTCATACTCTCTCTCTTCCAAATTTCTAGTTTCCAAACACTGTTTCTACACATGGCCAACCAAATCCGCCCTCAAAAGTACAACTTCTTCACGTTCATCGACGACAATAATGCATACCGCTCCAATCAAGAACAACGATGGTGTGAACATTTTTTTGGACAGACTCGTAAGCTGCAATTGGAGCACCAGGTGCGCTGGAACGAGCTGCCAAACTCCGTCACCAGCCTTTTCCTTCCACAGGGTTAGTGTCGATACCTTAATGAGCCCCATAGTGCAATTTGGGCAGCCTAAGTGCGAGCCTTCTATGGAACCCTTGTCCGCACCACTGATTTTGTTTTCGAGGCACGTGTGGATGGACAACGCATCCTTTTCTCCCTTGAGATTCTTCCCCAGAAACTAGTAGAAATGGATGTCCCAAACCCAACTGATTTCACCTACCCTAATGCTTTCGCCCCCATCGATAAAGCTTTTAGCATTATCCGTATAGCACCCGATGAGGTTTGGGCTAGCAAAACATTTTTGGTAGGGAGGATGAGTGACTAGGCGCGTATCACGTTTCAAATCGTCTACGCCAATATCCTATAAACATCGAATGATTCCGTAATGTGACCCCGACAAGCGACCCTTGTATATCATCTCTTTGACCCCAACACCGTGGTCAACCTGGCCCATGTTATTTACAATGACATATTTTACACGACCTTGGACAAAAAGGGTGTTAACCCTCTCCCGTATGCTCGACTCATAATGTCTATTCTAGTTGACATACTCATTGTTCCACCCAATGGGTCCCTTCGCCTTCCCAATCCTCTTGGGCAAGGCACCCATACCAAGAGTGAGCGCCAATGGGAGATTATCCGCTCCCGGCAAGCGGAGGTGGCGGAGGACGATTATGATGATACGGAGATGAATGATTCGAAGGATGATGAGTCCGAGGAGGAAGTCTCTAGGGACGCCGATGTGAGTATGGGTGAGGGCGATGAGGAGGAATATAACGAGGATGACGGTTCTGATTTTGAGGCCCCGGGAGCCAACTTTGATATGAGAATCACAGCACTAGAAGCCCGATTCGATGGGTTTATCAATCAATACAACACTCACTGGGAGGAGGACCGACGTGCATATCGGCGAGATACGAGCATGCTACATCGCCTTCGAGCCAAAATGTACCGGATGACCATGAGTGCTCCTCCCCCGGCCTATTTCTATGAGCCGTACGACCCAAATTCTCCCCGAACTTCTCCCCCTCCCCCAGTAGTTTGTTGTTTCTAGGCTGCTCATGTAATGTTTCACATTTCCTTATTTCCACAACTTTGTATGCTTTTTATATATCTAATGGAAATTGGATTACTTATCATGTGTGTTTTATGCTTGCCTTTGTATATTGCATTTTGTACTTTGCTCCATTTTTGTTGTTTCTCTCCTTAATTTATCTTTTAGTCCTTTTTTCATGGGGACTATGCAAAAATCTAAGTTTGGGGGGGGGGGGGGGGGGGGGGGTACGCATGCGCTTTCACATTTCACAAAGTTCAAAATGCCCAAAAAATGAGAAAATTTTCAAAAAACAAATTGAAAAATTTCCAAAAATCCAAAAATATTTTTTTTCAAAGTAAATAAAAATTGGAATTTAAAATTTTCAAAAATATCACCGAAATTGACCAAAGATGGAAATTGAGCGAAAATTGACGATTTAACGAATAGGTGTGGAGATTAATCAAACCAGTGAGATTTCGAGCCTTTCACTCCTTCCGAGTTTTTAAAATCAATTCGAGTTAATGATTAACTCAAAGTTCAATTCAGCGTTAAAATAAGTCATTGTGATCTCAAAATTATTGTTTTGATTGGTGAAGGATAAGTGTGTGATGTTGACTCAAAAAACACGCTAAAATACCTCTAAACTAAAATTCATCTCGAGACGTGTATGGTAATATGATTAGTAATCTGGATAAATGAAGTTAGGCCCTCGTTTGTTACCCAAAAAGAATATCCATAAAAAGTTATGAAAAATTACGCTTTGCAAAACAAGTTCGGACAAATAAAATTTATCCTTTCGTTTGATAACCCGAAAAACCCATATAGCCCAGAATTGAGAAAACTGAAAAATTTAGCAATTAAGTCCCTCCAATTTGTGTGAAAATGAAAAGGGGCAAGAAAATAGAAAAATTCTCAAGAAAAATGTGAAAAATAGAAAAAAAAATGGAAAAAGAAGAGAAAAATGAGCGAAAGCCCGAAAAATCACTCACAAACATTATAAGGACATTTTCCAATTTCGAAATTTTCGATTATTCCTAATGTACCGAATGCACCTTAAACCCGATAAAAGTCCTAATCGAGTCCAAATTGCAAAATTAATTACCGTGTGGTGAGTTAAAATATGAAAATATAATATAAGAGATTGATTGGTGTGTATAAGAGGCAATGTTCCCGTTTCCCAATGATCGTAACCCGTTGAAGAGATCTTTTCAACCATAAATTTCCGTCTTTCAATTTTGTGTGTGTGACTTCGTGTTTCAATACATTTAATCCTTATATCACGCATACCGAGTGAAATATCCACATTTCGAGGGATTCGTTTGTGAGAGTTTCCCGTGAGCATTTGAATCAAAACGAATTTTCGAAAAAGTAACGTAATGATCAATTGGTAAAAATTTGCGGTTAAATTTCTGGCTTTGCACACACACACACGACAAATTGAGGTTTGAGCATATAAATATACGGTGATTATTTTCCTAAAAGATTGAATTTTACAATTTTTAGGTATTTTGAATTTTGTTTGAGTCAAAAACCGAATTTTGTGGGTATATTCACTGCAAACCCTCACGAGACACAACTCATCCTACTAGGGTGACCTAAGGGTATAAAGTCTTGTTGCAGACGCTAAATGCAATCGCTTGCCCATGAAAGTGGTATTATATCTTAATAAAATGAATTTCAAGAGTTAAGCCTTGGTAAAGTTCTTTTTCATTGCTCGGGACGCGCAAAGTTCTAAGTTAGGAGGATTTGATTAGGCATAAATTCTTCGAATATATCCCCTTAAATTAGTAGATTTTAGCACATCGAGAAATGTAATTCATATTGATTTATCTCATTTATATGCTACTGACAATTCCCACTTAGTGCCTCGTGTTTTGTGTATTTTTCATGCTTTTTATAGGTATTTAATGCAAGTGAAGATAAGAGGAATCCAAAGCCGTGAAATCAACAAAGGAAGGTAAGTCAGAGGGAAAAATAGTCATTTCACATCTAGAGTTCGGACAACGGACAAACATGAAAAATGAAGACCTCACGTCTACAAGCGCGTAGGAAGAAATGACACCCCAAACCGAGCTTTGGATAAGAAGTTACGAAGATTCAAAGAAGAGAGAAAATTAAAAGAAAAGAAGTAAAGAAGAGTTTCAAATCCAGACCGGACTAGTCAATACAAGCAGCGAATCGATCTGGAAGGAAGCTAGTCTCTGAATAAATTTTACCACCGGACTGGATCGATATAGACAAAAATGATCCGATCCAGAATGAATAAAGACTTTGAATAAAATTGGTTACTGGACCGATCCGGGTGCAGAAGAAAACGAACCGATCCGATGTCTTGAAGATTCGTGAATAAAATTGAGTACCACATTGATCCGATTTTAGAAGAAAATGAACTGATCGGGATTATGCCACCAGACCGAACCAAAGAAGTCCAATCGGACCGGTTCGATTGAGATTTTCCTAGATTTTTTGTTTCTAATTTAGAGTTTTACTTGGTTCAAACTCTTATAAATTTCGAATTGTATTTATTTTAGCTTATTGTCATACATTACGAGGTTCGAATATTATTAGTTTTAGAGGGATCTGGGTTAGAAGAACCCTAGTTTTGGAGTTTTGCAATTAATTCAAGATTCAAAGTTTATTTCCAAATTTCTCCATTGCATGTAACATTTAATTTTTTCTTTCAATTTCTTTCGTAGTTGGTTAGATTAATTCTTAATTCCTAGTTTTCAAATCTTAATTTAAAACAAAATTCTTCTCAAAATTTCCAAAATATTCATGAATTCCTGCACTTTAAAACTTAAGTTTTCATTTAATTTAATCATGACCGGCTAAGTTTTTAAGGGTTGGGGTGCATGAACCCAACCCGATGTAATTTACCCATATAGAAAATAGGGTTTGAATTGAATTCTATGTGAATTGTGTTGTGTAGTACACACAACCATCGTAGACCTTTTAAGCTAATTTTCTTAGGTAACCGAGGTGTTTAAGGATGCGACGCGCGTGTAGCTATTCAACACCACTTTATTTTTATCTTTGATTATGTATGATGCGGACTCGTATCCTCATATATGTAATGCTTAGGATTACTAAAGACTGGGTTCAGTTAAATTTCCAATTCAAAATCTAGCATTCTATACGGTAAATGTACTAGGGTTTGGGGGATTGTAACCCCACCTATCTTTCCTTATTCATAGTTAATTTATTCAGTAGATCTGTTCCTTTTCACTTAGTTTAGTTGTTAGTTAATTTGCATTCATATTTAGTTAAGTAGATTTTTTATTCATATTAATCACTTTTTCCATTTCTTTCGAGAGTTAATTTTAGGGTTAGTTATCTATTCTGTGTCGTTACGATTCTTTATCCCAGTTACCTGTGGAGACGATCCCTACTTACTAGGTTTAATACTAACGCGACAGGCTTTCACTTGAACCTATATGAGCATTCACACTAGATACACATTTGTGGTCGCGTCAAGTGCCCTCCTTATAGCCACTCTCCTTTCGGGAGTGATGAATGATGGATTTTTTTAATGTAATTCCTCTCCAACTGGTGAAGTGTAACAACCTACCCCAAATAGGCATTTAGTCCCTCCAAAGTTCTAAAATTTCCAAGAAACCCTAAGACTTTATCAAAATTACCAAAATACCCTTGAATAGAGAATCATGTTATTATACACTTTCCTGTACCTATTAAACCCCAATTTTAACCTAAACTTTGATCAAATAACTTATACTTTATAGGAATATCATGCAACAATGCCATAAGTTTATCAAATTTCGCATAAACCCCTAAACCTTTTAAAAATTTATTTATAGGCCCTAAACCTAACTTAGTTTTACTTACCTCCATGCTGATGTGGGACCAGCTGGACTGCCAATATGGCATGTACCACATGGACTACACAAGGTACCCGTTTAACCCTACATGTAACTTTTTTGAAACTTTTACAAAACTAGGTTAAAACCCACCTCCAATTACCCCAATTAACTCTCCTCCACTTACCCTATAAAAGGCACCATTTACCCCTGAGAAAACTCACTTCAGTTCAACACACTTTCGAAGTAAGAATTTGATATTTTATTCATCTTTGTCATTTTATGGGTGAATGTTTTTTTTTTATTTCATTTGGTTATGTTTTTGCACTTATATAGAGTAAATTTATGTCTTTACATGTGAAAGTTAATGTGTGAATGCACTACATAAGCTTAAAAATAAAAAAACTGCATTGAAGCTTGAGCTTCAATGGTGGATTCTGCTTCCTTGTCTTTGAACTAATTTTAAAGAGAGGGAACTTAAGATTTGATCCTCAATATCCTAAGTACAATGTGTAATTGAACTAATACTAAGATTTAAGGCCCTAAATCAAAGTTTGAATTTTTTGAGCCTAAAAATTTCGGAGGAGTTATACTCAAACCAAGCCTGTTTGATTGCATTTTCAACATAGAATTCAACCATTACTATGCCGGAATAAGAATCATAGCTTTCAATCACTTATCCTCAAGTAATTTTTTTTTCCATATTTACAATAAATCAATAGCTAAAACTAACCCACCGAAATCTTTCAAACCGATACGGTTGGATTCCTTTTCAAAAATTACCCAACTTTTATTTAGGAACCAACTCAAATAGATTTCTAAAATGTTTAGAATTTAAGGTCAAGACTTGAAAATACTAAAGTCAAATTGTCAAAGATTGAAGGTAAAGTGGATTACACGCGTGCGGGTGAGAGTCAAATCCGGAGCGTGTGAGGTTTGACTGAGCGCATGAGAGCGCGTCTCCAATTAGAAAAAAATGTTTTTTTTTTCAAAATTTCTATTTTTAAATTCTGAATAAAATGTCACATTACATCACCTTTTTTGGATCCCCGGAAGGCATAATCTCGAGAAAATCAGTTTTATGTTTAAAAACTCAACTTTCATTTTACACATAACCCCCTGGCCGATTTTCCAAGTATTTCAAAACATTCCCAAACTTTTTTCATAAAATTGTTAGGTCAAATAAAGTATTTTTTTCTCTTTTCACTAAACCCAAATCATAATGAAAATTAAGAAAAATATTAATCTTTAACTTTTTAAAATTCCATATGATACCCTCTTAATTATTTTTACACTACAATGTATTTTAATTCTTCACTCTTCTGAATCATATAAGATTTAATTTAGACCTATACTACCTACTTATTCTCTCCCTAATTTTAGACTATCCAGTCAACCACCATGAGGTAGACGTACAAAACAACAAATCGTATTTTCAAAATAGGTGATTCTATTTATAATATTAAGCAATTGAAATTTTGTCTTTGTACATGAATGTGTTGTTGTATCACTATGTGATAATTTGAACTCATGCCCTTATTACAAACTCTTTTGTGTAGTTCATAGTTATTGTGAGTATTGATTTTATCGATATCTCAATTATTCCTGAAACTCGATACACGGCTATAACCTATAAATTCAGTACAACTGAATTACTGTTAACCCTTAATTATGGTATAACCTTGCATCCTATTTGGATTAATTACAATAGACCATGAAATTTGTACCTTTTATCAGTGAAATCCTAATAACATACCTTACGATAAAGGGATTAGACCCAGGTATAATAAGATAATTCTAATGAGCCTGTAGGACTCAGATAGTGAGTGTCTAGTTATTATTTTGCTGCATACGTATGAGTGACACTCTAGTTAAGTGTGCCAAAATATTTATTATTCCCCAATTATTTAGGATTGCCTGTCCAAATGTATTATATGCTTTGGGCGATATTATAACGGTATGACTACGCAACTGCAACCTCTATAACCAATAATTTATGGGTTTTCTAGTTACAATATGAACCCTTATCATTGTAACTTAATATAATATGTTACAATTCACCATATTATTCTTTTACATATCAATGGAATTCAGTATACCCCTACTAGTTCTATGATATTTTCTTTTGTTTTTATCTATAACATTTGCATGATTTTATTCCAGTTATGTCCTGAAAGTACCTGCTACTCACATCTTGTATAGAAATAAAATTATTTACTTTGCATATTTGAGTAATTATTTCCCTCCAGATGGACACTGATCCCGAAGAAGACGAAATGCCACCAGTACCTATGAACTTTTAGTCCATTTTAACTTCGAAAATTATTTCGATAACATACGTGTCGGAAATAGCAGACAAGGATGGTAGTCCTTACTGTAAAGTCTATACTACAACTTATCAACTCCTCTGATTCCCTTATGTTTTCTACAAGTTTGTTCTATTATGTTTGGCATGTACGTATAAATATGTATTTTTGCTTATTTTAGACATGTGATGTAATAAGATGCCTAACATCCTCCTATAATAAAAGCATTTAATTTACGCTTTCCTTCAATTATTTCCTTTATATTAGTATCCCTTGATTACCATTATAGCATAAAATCGCAAATGCGACATGAAGAGTTATTTGGTATCTCACGATAGTGATGAAGAGTTCCGTACCAATTCGATGATAGACGAAGAGATAAGGTTGCCGAACTGATAGCTCGCTAGAGATAATGATAATATTTGTTAGATTTGCTTGTATTCACCTTGTAATTTTGTCGGTACAGGATTTTTGTAAAATTAATGTCTCATGAATGGAACTACAATTTATTTCTTATGTTTTTCAATTTCCTATTTTTATAGTGAGCATATGTTTATCATTTTCCTTACCTTTTAGAGAGTGTCGCCACACAATCTTAGGCCTAGGACAAACTATGGTGAAAATTCACATAGTCGCAGGGCTACCAACATGTTCAGGATTTTAGTCAACCTAACTCGGAACACTTATCACCTAGGGATAACCTATAGATATTTTTCTTTCTTAGTTAATTCCTGATGTTTTCATGTTGTGAGTGAGGAAAATATTTAACCTTGAGTTTTGATTAAGTTTAATCTTACTATGGTATTCAGGATGACGAGTAAAGTTTAATCAGGTACTTGAACCAATGACCATAACTTGATCAAGTAAATTTAGATGAATTAACAGACATTATTTCTATAATGATAACTCCTAAATAGATAAAGTTAGTTTTCCATTTAGAAAAATAAGAAAGGTAATTTCATTAACAGAACTTTAAATCATTCGATAAATAGAACTTTGAAATTTAAACAAAGTTAAAAATTAAATCTCCTAATATTGTCCGCATTCCAGGCCTTAGGAATCTCCTTTCCCCTATTGTTTCTAAAGGGTAGGCTCTTTGGAGATAACCTATGATAATTTTTAAGGGTCCCTCCCAGATTAAACCTAACTTTCCATGTGATGGCTTCTTCACACTATCAATCACCTTTTTTAGGACATAATCTTTTAGCTAAAAATTCCTTTGATGAACGCATTTGTTGTACTTTTTATCCAGTTCTTGCTGGTAAAAATCTAGTTTGATCAAAGGTTGTTCTCTATGTTCATCAGTTAGTTCGAGCACAATCCTTATAGTTTTTTGTTTAGGTATTGATCGACAACATTTGTCTTCATGGTTAGCAACCCAGCTTCTAAGGTAATGATAGATTCTATATCGTAAGCTAAGTCGAAGGGTGCTTCCCCGGTTGACTTCACGGGATTTATATGATATGCCCATAGGACGCGGGGGAGATCATCCACCTAAGCATCTTTTTCCTCTCTAACCTTTTCTTTATTTCGTCGAACACTATTTTTTTGAAGGCCCCAGCCTGCCCATTGCTTTAAGGTAGGCTACCGAACTTATATAGTGCTTGATGTTGTGGTTGTTGCAGAAGTCATGAAATGGTCCATTTTTAATAGCATTCCACTATCAATAATGACTGTCCTTGAAACACCAAAATGAGTCACAATGTTCCTCTAGATAAATCAGATCACATCGGTGTCCCTAATGTTCGACAAAGGTTCAACTTCTATCCACATGATACAATAGCATGTGCCGAACATGAGATATTTTTGATTTTCTAGTGTTGTAGGTAGGGACCCATAATGTCTAATCATATTCGAGCAAAGGTCCATGGTCTAGTTAATAACTTTAGGTCACTAGTTAGTTGGTGAAACATTGGAGAGAACTCTTGGCACTTTTTGTACTTCATTACATCGGAAACGACATCTTTGTGCATATATGGCCACCAATACCCCTCCCTTATGGATCTGAATGCCTAAGATTTTTTTTTCTCGGTGTGGTTTCCACATATCCCATTATAAAGTTCATGCATAACTTGGTCGATGTCAGTCGGGTGTACTTATTGGAGGTATAGACATGTGAAAGATTGCTTATAGAGTTTGCCTTCAGGTGATATGTAAAAATGCATAGGTTTTACCCTGACTTGATGGGATTTCTTTTTGTTAGTTGGAAGGATATGATTAGGCTATAATTAGGCCCATTCAGCTAGGAGCTTTCCGAATGGAGAGAACTTCTTCGGTGACCTTTGGTCGTGCGATACATAGTTGGGCGAGGTATTCCACCTCAATGATTCTTTTGAGATTGAAATTATGGGGACTAGAGTTACGAAGGAAAATGACATACATGTGTTCAACATGGGTCCACAAGTTCCTTGCGTATCAAGTCAATTGATAATCTTGTCATACAAGACTCCCGCATGTATATTGCTTCGGATGGCTTAAACTGATTAGAGATTGGTCCAAACTTCTAGGGATCACTGTTAATGGAGCTTAGGTATCTCTTAAGATCCTCTATAAATGTAAACTCACCTCTCTTGGGGATGAACATGTGACATTGTAACATCGAGTAGTAGTACAACTCTGCTAACATGTTTTCTAAGTTAATAAAAGAGAAACTCCAAAGCCTATCCTATGACGTAAAATGTTTTGTCCAAAATTAATCCAATACATAAAAATTGACTCAGTCGTAAATTTATCTTTACAAATACCCCCCTTTGGCTATTTTGGGACAAAACCAAAAATAAAAACCCTATGGGCTATCAAGCTCGCTAAAATACTCAATCCCCAACCCTAAAACAAATGCCCGACAGACGCATACGCTGAGTAGCTTTTCGAGCTTGTAAACTTTTCTGCATGTTGTAAACCTCCACACTTAAACACAACTTTAAATGGAAAGAGAATAAAATAAGTATAAAATCTACATAAAAATAAAAACCCCATGCGTTTAAAAATTCCAACCTAGGTAAGATGTCTCCCCCAAGATAAATATCGCCTAAAATTAAAGTGAACGATACTATTTCTCCCATTTTTTGTTTAAGAATAGACAAAGATAGGATGAATAAAACTATTTCTCCCACACAAACCATTTATCCCCCCTAAAATGTGAGAACATGTGATAGAAATAGGAAATAGAGAGGAAGGAATTTTATTATACAATGGTGTAAAGTGAAACAAAACACAACACGACAATGCAAGCAAAAATAATTTACATAATGATAAATTAATACAAATATTCATGCAAATATGATACCTACTTGAATATACAATAAAATATGAGATATCAATGCAAACAAATAATAAGTGATACCAACATGATCATAGAGCATGTCAATTTGATCCAAAGATAAAGCGTATGGAAAACATGGACTAATGCAAATGCAAAGACTCAAAACAAAACGATAACATATATATAGATATGAAAAATATACCAGTAACATACATGCATATATATATATATATATATATATATATATATATATATATATATATATATATATATATATATATAATGACCCCAAAAACTGACACAAAACACAAACTTTTCACACTAGCACACAAACTGACACAAAACACATAAACTTTGCACACTAGCATATTATCGATGTGTCTAAACGTGTGGGATAGAATGAATGGGCATGAATATATATATATATATATATATATATATATATATAATGGTGTTTTTACTATTCATAAGTTTGGGAGACACTTCACAGTTCAGACCGAAGCCAACAAGGCAACGATCCAATGGTTGAGATTAATTTTTTTTTGTTCCTCTTTTTTCTCCTTTTATTATTTAATTTCCCCCTCTTTTTTAACACTTCATTTCCTTTCCCCCTATTTCCCAAAATTAAAAACTCAGAGAAAATAGTAAATTACCTACTTCACTCTTTTTAGGATCTAAGTTTCTCCACGTGTTAACCTCCAAACGGTGTTGATTGATTAAACCATACCAAGAAAACTCCAAAGAAGCTTCGTCTCTCTCTCTCTCTCTCTCTCTCTCACACACACACACACACACACACACTTCCGGAGACATCTCTCGGCCACCGCCCCTGACCCTACTTCTCCTTGTTGCCCCTCCTCCGGGCCATACAACCTACCTTTTCTTTTCTCCCCACTATCGGCCTCGGCTACAAGCTAGGTTTCTCCCTTTCTCTTTGTCTCCTCTTAGGTAGGTTTCAAATATTATTTATTGGTTTCAATTTTATGTTTCAAATGGTTTTTAGGATTACGATATGTGCATTTTTTATTTTTTTAAATCTGACAACTTTGAATTATGGTATTTGTGGGTTTGATTTTTGTGGTGTAACTAATATTTTGTTTCTTCTCTTTTGTATTCAGGATTGAGGATCCTAAAATAATTGAATAACTGGTAATATTTTGTTTCTTCTCTTTTATATTCAGGTTCAGGTTCAGTTTACGTTTTGCAAACCCTAATTTTTGGGGATTTTCCTTTTTAACCTTTTGGGTATCAAATTTTGTTGACTGATCCTTTCTCATTCATGGTTTCTACTTCTTTTGCAGGTAATTTCACATATTGAACATGGATTCTACTTCAAGGTTCATTTTCTGACAAGTTTTGTACAATTTTATTCTCTACTTTCGTTTTTATTGCATTTTAACTAAGAACTAAGAATAAATGTTTTTTATATTCATTATATATGATGGATATTGATTTTTAAAAAATTGTTATTGATATTTTATTAATTTTTTTATCTCACATAGAACACTTCCAGGCATATTGATTATGGTGAGCATATCGATTGTGGTGAGCATATTGATTATGATGAATGTGCATTAAGTTTGTATTAATTTAGAGATATTACAATTTTTTTTTGTAGTGTGAATACCCAGTGTTTATAATGATATATTTCCTTTTACAAATTCCTTGAATCTGGATGGCACTTGGGGAGTGACTTTAATAATATAATATCTTTATTGATTTTGGTTGTACCGAGTTTTATTGATTTTGGGTATGAACGTTTGTTTGTGCGTGGATATGAAATTAAGAAATGATTTGTTGGTTATTAGTACAGGTACAACTACAATATAGTGAATTATGTGTACAGAAATTTCTCCCACTCTCTAATTTTTTTCAAAAAAAATTATATATGAATTTGACAATGGTTTTTAGTCAAACCAATGTGTAATTTAGCTATTGAAACAATAGTGAACCATTTACTCAACACTGCCTAAGCATACAATTTCACATCAGATACTGCAAAAGCTTTGCTATACATTTGCATAATTTTCTTTTAAATTTACTCTTTGATCTTTTTGGTATTTTATGTGTTTCATTATTTAAACTCAAACTCATTTTAGTGATCCAAATGTTTAAACTGAAACACATTTCAAGCGGTTAGTGGATGCACAAGGGAACATACTTGGCAAAATATAAACACATACTGCCTACAATTGGAAATTATTTTGATTGTGTAGACATGTGATTCTCTAGCAATTGGAAATTAAATAATGCCGCATCCAGTGCATTCCCGACTAATCGGTAATGTATTTCAAAGGTGTTGAGAGTCCGCAGTTAATTTACATACCTTTTATTTCGAGTCCGCAGCATCTGGTGCATTCCTGACTAATCTGTTTTTTTTTTCCACATTTCAGTTTTTACTTTGTTGAATATGTGAGATTTAAGCCCCTTCGTGTTCTAAATAGTGTTTCATGCTTTGGTGAGGTTGTGTTCATTCCTACAGTATGTCCCCATCAAGTAAGAAATAGACAGTCTTGCATTAAAGCCTTGACTTTGTATCCCTCAACAGTCTTCAGGAGTGTGTTCGGTTGACAAAGGAGTTTCGATTGCTTCCATAACCTGATAGATCTAAGGACGCTACATTTGAGGTGAAGAAGATGGTGCTACATGATGTGAATGCTGTTGTTGATGAAGCTTAGGAACTGATGTTGAAACTTACTTCAACCAACAAGGATGATCAACTTTAGGTATGTCTTTGTGTTCTATTTTTGTAGACTTTGATAATCACACCAGTGACTATCTATTTGAACTGAAATCTATTTGTTTTTATGCCTTTTGGTCTTTGTTTTCTAATTTAATTTGTTTTAGATGTTAAGGTACTAGAAATAATCCAAGTGATTATAAGGGACACAATTCTCTACTTCAAGTGATTATAACCCAAGTGATTATAATGTCTATAAACGACGCAGTTTCTTGGCATTTTCTTTGCCAAACAGGTCTTTTGTACATAGACACGCCTATAGTAAGTAGAGACACATATAATTGATTACTGTTATCTTATGGGAACTACTATATTGGCACATTCATTTATTTTTTCACTTTATGATTTAATTTTAATTTTGTTGTGTCATCAATTAATTTTGATAAGAAATTTGTATCATCATTTTGTAAATGTGAGTGTCAACAGTTTGGACACCTCCACTAAGCACGGACAAGCCATTCTAGGTAATACACCTCTTAATAGCACATAATTGCAAGGTACTACGTGCACATTAGGTGACAGGATAATTTCTTAGGCCTATTTAGGCGACAAAGGAAGGCTATGTATAGATATCCTCCCCTTATGAAATCAACTTCTATTGTGTTAGTTTTCATGATAGTTTTACGGTAGTTGTTTAAAAATCTTTTATTTAAGTTATAAATGATGTTTGGGAGTACTTTCTTTTTTAAATTCTTATGGATTCAGATATTTTATTTCATTGAAAATCAAGTTAAAAAACAATTGAATATGGTAACAAGGCATTTTTTTTACCTGCATGCTAGCTGCTTGACAAAACTCCAACGTTCGAATTTTGACAAATTGAAAAAGTGCTTATATTGTGTTGTGTGCTACTGGAACCTTCCCCATCTGTTACCCTCATCCATTCTTTATATTTGTTTTCTGTATTTGTAACCAATTGCACGTTGTCTCAATAGAGTGATTTATGGTTTATATATTGAAGTGGCATTTTTGATACACGAAAGTTGTGCCTTATGTTAGTTACTGCTGAAGGAGATCTCATGTACTGCTGAAGGAGACCTCAGGTAGTACTGCTAAAGGAGATATCAGGTACTGCTGAAGGAGATCTCAGGTACTGCTGAAGGAGATATCAGGTACTACAGTTAGAGAAGATTCAAGAGTTCCTTCCTATTATATTTAAGGAGATTTTTACTTTGTTACTCAAGTTGAGTAGATTTGGCATGGTTGTGAAGGTTCGAATATGATATGAGAGTTAACTGACATATCTTTCTGTTACTTTATTAACTTTCTGCACTCAGTTTGCTAAATACAAATGAAATCACCTTTTTGTATACAATAAAATATTGGTTTTATACCTAACTATCTATACTTTGCTCCATATTGAAATTTTTGGTTCAGTGCATATATGCAATTGCATGTTCCTATCTTTCATTATTATTGCTCAGAATCTGAAATTTTGCTCCATATTGAAATGCATAAAATTTCATTATCAGTGCATAAATAGAGTATAACCTGGACTTTTGAAATGTTTTATCTATATCAATATCTATACTTTTGAAATATCAATGTATATACTTTAAGTAATTATACTTTGTTTCTTTGGCATCAATTCAGATATGCTGGAAGTAGTGGATTGGATTGGCGGGAATCGTCCTATTCAGTTCTATATTAAAGGTTCAATAACTTTAGTCATTACTACCTTTGGCTGCAACTCTTTTCATATTTAAAGGCATTTCTTTGGCAATAACTTAAGTCATTTCTTTGGCAGCAACTCTTTTGAAGAAAAATGTTTGAATTTGAGTATTATTTTTCCTACCTTATTTATTTCCATTCAAAGTTAGCTAATGGTTTTGCGATTACATATATGTTATCAACTAATTCCTTTTCTTTACCAATATGGTATAACTATTGTTATTGATTTTAAATCAAACTAAGCTCAGAGTTTTGTGTTCTTAAATTTTGGATTTCAAACTATGATTACCGAATAACTTACGGTTGTTCTTAAGTCCTCTGCACCAAATGGTCTTGGTGATCTCACAGTCACTCTCAAGGATGTAAGCATAAGCATTCAAGATGAAATGCTTTATCTGGGAATGAACGAGGATGATGCTATAAACTATGTGTTGCCACAGGGTTGGACTATGGATCCCACTGTTTCAATGCTTACCATGAAGAAGTAGGCTATTGTAACCGAGCAAAAGTTAAATCGTACCAAATTGAAGCATTTCAAAGGGTAAAAACTTCATAATATGTCCAATTGAATCACCTTTAATAGGGTAAATGCATTAAACTAAATGGTATATCCCTCCCTCCCTTTGACATCTATTTCAATCTTTCTTTTGATTTATCTATAACAACATAAATATAAAATCTTTTTCGCATCTGTTCTGCTCAAATCTGAAACATTTTCTTATCTCTGAATTTTTTCTTCTCATACAAAATTAGGCTTCTAGATGTATTCTTCCTTTTTTGATTGATGCATTCTATATATGTTATGTTCAGCAGTTATAATACAATTTGTGATTTGAAATTTCTATATAGGTTGTGCATTTAAGGAAGAAGCTACTGAAGGCAGAAGCTACTGAAGCTACAGGTATAAATATGAATGTATAAATCTCAAGTATAACCCAAGAATTGTCTTCTGTAAGTTATATTGTGTCCTTTATTTAGCCCTCATTCAAATTGGAGGGGCATTTCATGTTTGCTTTTGGCATTGAAATGTAATGCATTTCTTTCTTAGTCCAATATAATATCTATTATAAAGTTTTGTATCATCTATTAGAGCTGTATAATTGTTTTAAAGTTTTTTAATTTTTTAGTTTGGGGTGAATTCACAAGGAATATGGTTGGATTTGGATACAAATAGGGGTTGAATATATGAATAGAAGTTTGGAAACATATACTATGGTGAATGCTCCACTTCACACAAGAGGTATAACCACAACATTCCTTTATCCTTATTTAATTTGTTTCATTTATACACTTTTATTTATTGTATTTATATTTGTTCACTATTGTCATCTTATTGATATGCGTTGTTTGGTGTTAACTATTAATTAGTGGATCTAGGTAATTAATTTATATTGGTAGATTATGTAACAAGCATTTAAACTTTTGAAGTGGCTAAAATGGTGCTTTAAATGATATTTTTATGGACATGGTTTATAAGTTGAATTAGATATTCTCTATGTTCACGCATTCTATTGTTTTTAATGCTGCCTTCTTTTTGGCATATATGTTGCAGGCTTCCCGAATCAATTATGCCTTTAAGATATATTTAATTGGTTTCAAATACATTATGAGATTTGATACAAATTTTTAGTCAAACTTTATTTTCTTCGATCAAATTCATTTCGGGGTGTTGACGTAGTGCCATCGGCACAAGAATGTCATATCATAACATGTGAAATTCAGAAGTCCCTCATAATGGAATGTTTAATATACATTTAATTGACATAAAGCATGGATGGTGAATTATATAATTGTCAAGTTTCTATTTCATTAATGGACAGTGGCCTATTTTCACGCGTAGTAAAATATTGATATCTCAATACCATTTTAATAATACATGACATTGAGTTTCTTTCATTGTTCACTAATTGGTTTCTGAAATTTATGGACTAATTGTTTGACTGTCTTGCAGAGTTTAACAACAAGTTCTCTACTGGATTACTCAGATGACAAAGCTTGGAGGATGACCTCTAGCTGTAGTTGGTTTCACATGCAAAGGGTGTAAACAAAAATTGAAAAGAGAGTGCATGTGGAAATATGTGGCAATCCAAATTTGTCACACTGTTCTCAGCATCAAATATTGGTAGACACCTCATGACGAATGGGGCGTTGTTGACATAACAATTACTCTTCTTTAAAATCCATTAATATTATTTACTAAGTGTTATTTGATTTTTTTTTGTTATGTGCGTTGTTGACATGATAAATAATTTGTTGTGTGCGTTGGATTGGAATACTATATGTATCATACGAGTTATATTTTGTTATGTGCATTTTTTATGCGATAAATAGGGCACGTCGTAACAATTGTTCTTCCATGATCATTGTTGACACCACCACACATGTAGTAACCAGTTAGTTTTGAGTTTTGAACAAGTTTATTGATTGTCTGGGTTTGAGATTTTTTTTTATTAAGAAATCTGTGTGTCTATTTCGTAGAAATCTGTGTCTGTTTGAGTTTTTCATGTTTTGTATTGTGGGATAACTGTTATATGTGATAACTGTGATGTTAATTTTGTTGTGCTTTTTTTTTGGATAAGAAAATATAATTTGATTTCCATTTGTTGTAATATGTTACAAAGTTATATGTGCATTGCATTCTTCATGTTAGCTGTGGATGGGATGAGATGTTGAAACTGTGAGGATTCTGATGATAGTCTCCTCAAAAGGATGAGCTAACCAAATGTTACCAAAGGTTTTTGTAGACCCTATTTCCCCTAATATTTGGTTTAAAGTATATTGAAGAATTAAATAGAAATCAACTGATGAGATGAGGATTATTGATGTTTCTATGATGAAGTGTTAAGAAGTTGCAGGCTTATGCTTATATTTGTAGCTAGAGTAGATCCTTCTAACAGGGTGCACAATTACAATAGGTGCTGGATTGTTAAAATTATTTTTTATTTAACTCAGTTATTTGAATGTGTTAATCCACCTTTTTTCTACATTTCATTTTTTTTGCATATTATCACAATAACATTGTTGTTTTCTTTTTATATAGAAGACTTACAATATTCAGTAGTACACCGCAATCGATTTGCCTTTTTGAATTACAAATAAAGGTATAAACTTCTACCTACATTTTGTAGCTTTAATTTTAATGTAATGAGATGTTGGAGCATTCTAGAATTTCAATTCATTTGTCTTAGAATTCATAACAGAATGGTGGCCTTTCCCTGGACAAGCTCAAATTACTTGAATTGGTCATATTACTTGAATTTGCAGGCTCCAATTACTTAAATTTTACTTAAAATACTTGAATTTGCAGGCTCATATTACTTGAATTTTACTTCAAACTGTTCAGTCGGGATTCTTTTTCATCGGGTTACAACTCGGTAGCAATCTACACACATTAAAAAATGGGTGAGGTTAGTATCCAAATTTTCCCTATCACTCACTATTCCTATTGGTATTTCATGTCCTCAATTCCATTTACATTCACATGGGGACTCTTAAACTTGCAAGTATATTTTTTACAGAAAGTTGAAGAAAAGAAGGAAGGTGTAAGCCGGCGACAAGAAGAACGATGGACCAACCCCCATCATCTTAAAGTTCGACTTGCATTGCGAATGGTGTAAGCCGGTGATAAGAAGAACGATGGACCAACCTCCATCATCTTAAATATTGACTTGCATTGCGAAGGGTGTGCCAAAAAAGAGAAACGTTCCGTTCATCATTTTGAAGGTATAAAAAAATTTCATAAACAAAATGATTCAATGCACTGTTATTATGTTAGTCTCCAACTTTGCGGAGGTCTCAAGGAAACTAAAATATTAGATCCGCATAATACGGTGACTGTTGAGATATTTTACAATTTACAAATCTCTTCAGTCAATTCAAAACGTAATTTACGTGGATGATGTCTAGGCCTCGTGAAGGCGTGGATGACGTGCATGCTTCAACGCTGACTGTGCCACCAATAAATTGAAGAGGCATTGGAATAGAAAAAAGTCGAAAGAGAAAAATCCCGAGGAGAAAAAACCCAATGAAAAGAAGCCGAAAGAGAAAAAAGCACCTAAAGAGGTGGGCACTTCTCCAAGCTTTTATGCCCATTTTCTAAGTAATCCACCACTGTGATTTTGAAGAATACTTTCTCCTCCCTCCCTCCCTCAATCATTCATTCATCACTTCTTACTTAATTATTATGTTATGTATATAATTAATAATGTGTGTGTGACCACGTCACGAGGACCAGGCGGAAGCATGTATGGAATGCAGGGCACGGGCAGTGCTTTTGTTGCCGCACTTAATTAGCGTCAAGTATGGGGCCAATACTGTTCATGTGGTGTGATACACTTGCTATTATGGATTTCTCATTCCAACGCCTCTCCCGTCGCTTCTCCAGCATCACATGATAGATTTCATTATCTCTTTGCCTCATTTCATTTGCCGGTAAATTAAGCTAAGCTTTTGAGGATCTTTTTTCTTCTTCATTTCGCAGACTCATAAGTCAATCCTTCTAATTTATTTTTTCCCTTTGAATTGATTCACTAGAAGTTGAGATTGAGAGTTTGAGTTATTTTCAACAACCCTGATTTGATTAGTCTTCGAGATAAAAATCATGATTGGAAAATATGAAGAAATTGAGACAGGTAATTATTCAAATTATTCTGTCTTTATTAGTTTCCAATAAAATTGGTTTTACTTTTACAATATAAAATAACATAGTTTTCCTTCTCTTTTTCTTTTTTCTTTTTTAGAGTTGTTGGGATCACAAGAGAATACCCATGTAATTATTCGACTAATGTTGTTTTCGTTTGGATTTTAATTTTGATTTTTCTTTGGATTTGGAGGTTGTTATGAACCAATGAAGGTTGTTTTATTTTCTTTCAAACTTTGCAGGCTGCTTTATTAATGCTATTGTTTTCGGTTAAAAAGAAACATTCAATTTATAAGTTACAAAAAAAATACACAGAAATTGATAGTTGTTTGGACAAAGTTGGAAATAATGTTGTTGTTTTTTATTAAAAAGAAACATTGAATTTTTAAGTTAAAAAACAAACGGACAGACTTGACAATAGTGGACAAAGAAACCGGATGGTCTGATATATGTTTTTTTACTTTAATTTGATTAGTCTGATATACTTTTCTATGACATGTTAAGCAGATTCAATTCGAAACAAAAGAACAATTCAAAAGAGTAGTCTAAGAGAGGTTACAAGAACAAGTGTCGTTACATGTACATGAAAGTGAACATATTTGGACGTTTGGTTTTTGATAATTGTTGGATTTTGAAGATATTTTGACGTTTGTTTTTTGAAGATAATTTCCCTATTAATGGTTCAATTATCATCTATGCAGGTCAATCTGTGTCGATCAAAGGCATATAAACCAAAATCTACTATATTAATGGATTCATTTACGAAAGATATATATTTGGTATAAGCATTTTGTGACGAGGAATGGGACAAATGTGACATGGACAATACAAACGGCTTGGTGTCATTGTGGGCTATAATATTTGAAATTTTAAACTATCTATTATGATACTGATTATCTTTTGTGTTAAACAGTTGATGATATATGCAAGGTCCAACACGAACAATTATTTTTATCGTTGTGGTTTTTTGTATTGTCTAAACAGGGTGGATAGTCGTATAAACAAAGGAGATTCTGCCCAATTTTTGTAAAATATTTGTATTATGAATGGAACTTCGCAAAGTTTTATTATACTCTTTAGAAAATTAACAATCACAAGCACTACCATTTTTTTTAAATTACACTTTTTTTGTTGGGCAATGAAATTTCTGTCGTGCCTTCAGGCACTGGAATACATTAGACTTTTCATGTTATATGTGAGTCTATTTGATGAATTTAGACTATTCGAATGTTGTTGGACTATTTGTTTTTTGTTAAGGAGGGTGGATAGTCCTAAAAACAAAGGAGAATATGGTCAAATTTTTTAAAATTACATTTTGTTTTGTTGGGGAATGAAATTTGTACGTTTTTGCAACTACGTGTTTTGAAAATTTGTCGTTTTGAGATTATCAGCGTGCCTTTAGGCACGGGCATACCCTAGTATATATATATATATATAAACATGTGGGATAAAATTAATGGGCATGAACTAAAAACAAAAGAAATATGACCCAATCATTCAAAAAAATCCAAGGAGTTCTATTTGACCTCAAAACTTTATCAAACTAATATTTAACCTCAAGTGATAAGATAAAGTGAACTCTATGAACAAACAATCACAATGCACACAAGCTTAAAATATAGATGATTCTACAAATAAATAGCATCATGACATGATAAGGATAACCATGATTCATTGTGCGAACACGTTGATCTTCAACTTAACACCCTTAAAAGGTAAACATATATCATATTTTCACTCAATTCTTTTGTAGATACCATTTTTGAAAATTAAGCAAAAAAAAATGTTGGCCATGTCAATCTTTCTATTTTTATTGACTCTCAATATTTTAAGCTCTTGCTAAGGGCGGATTTCCTACAAAGGAGATTTTTTCCTCTCGTATCCCTTTCCCGTGCACCCTCATAAATTCAATAAATATCAAACAAACTCACGGGCAATGGTTATTACACTAAAAAATCCCCTATAGTGACAAAATATATAGATGACAATAATAATGTGATAACATCTCACTTGGCTCAAATATAAAATATGAAGTTAGAATTTAAAAGAGCTCGTCCAATGTCCATACAAGCATTCTTAAGAAAAAATCCATACAAGCATTCTTAAGAAAAATTTAAGCATTGAAAGTCATAATCAAATGTCCTACACGTATAGAAATATGGCAATAAGTGGATTTAAACACACCAATATTCCACACAAAATGTGTAAAACTAAACTAAACTAAACATAAACCAAAAATCTTTTTGAATTTTTCAAACATTTTTTCAAAAAATACCAATATAAAAAAAAACTCAAAAGATAAACAAAATCTTTTTGTATTTTTTCAATAAACCCCAATAAATGAAAAATCAAAATATAAAAGACTCAAACCCTATACTACTCGAAATCATATAAAAGATGAAGTACAAAAGCTAGTGTATGCAAATATGTGAACACAATCAATCATTAAATATAGCATGAGAAGTATCATGTGCAAGCAAACGAGAATCAGCAAGTCCAACATGCAAAGCCTCTAAATCTGATCTCCTAACCCACATAGGTGTAAAATTATGCTTAAGGGTTTTGTGAACCTCGGTGAATATAGACTTATACTTTATAGGAATATTTATAAGATAAAAGTAAAAATGCCTAAAGTGACCTTTCCTACTATAATGTGTGCATGTGAAGACACGACGGGGGGTGTTACGTAAGGGTTGACCTTTTCTAACATTCCTAGCAACGATTGAATCTCTCAAAATCATGGTCTTGGCTTGGGTAGCAAAGGAATTTGAAATATCAAAGAAAATTCCACACTTTTCATCTATGATATGGACGATGCCTAACATTTTATACAACTTTTTCGACCTAGATTCCAAATCAAATATGAAATGAGTCGAGTCTCTCAATATCTCTTCTAGCTTCACTATCCTAGAGTCGAGTAAATGCCTAAACTCTTCAAACTCGAGAATATCCTTCTTTAAAACCTCCGTTAAATCACAAAATCTATCTCTCTCACCCTCAACATACTCGAGCTTCTTTTTAAGAGCCCTCTCACGTGCCCTAAGGCCCTCACCCAACATAGCATTATCATCACCAATGGTATGTTCTTTCAACCTATATTCCAACTTCAAAATTTCCTTTTTTACCCTCAATGTTTCTGCATACAACTCTTGTAACACAACTTGGAGATCACTTTCATCCTCCTCTTCTTCATCCTCATCTTATTCATACTTACTTGGGAACCACAAACAATGGCCTCAGGAGTGTCATGTTTAAAATTATATTCATATGAAGATTTTTTATTCAGGCTCTCATGACAAGCCATGAACGTAGTGTAGTTGCGCTCAATGGGGGAATAGAGTTCCTTTTTCAGATCACTATCACTAAGGATTACATTGTACACCTTTAGTTTATTTCCCTCCTTCCTTAGTTTAGTGGGACACTCAACTTCCCTATGTCCATAATCCTCACAACCAAAGCATCTATTCGACTCATCCCTCTTAAAATTATCATTACGATTTCTAGGGGATCGATTAGCCTTGTTATACTTATTTTTCTCAAACCTCTTCTGATCTTCTGATTGTTTTTTAAACATGAGAATTTTTCTAAATTTTTTTGCAAACATGGACATATCATCGGAGTCTATGTCATAATCATCATTCGAAATACGTCTTTCCTACTTTCTGTCCTTCAAAGTAATGCCTTTATCCTTCTTTTCCATTTTGGAGGAAAGCATGTAAAGCTCATAAGTTTGAAGATCACCTACAATCTCTTTAAGTTTCATATAATCCAAAGTATCAAAGGAATTTAAAATTGTCATTTTTGAATTAAATCCTTTAGGCAAGGAACTTAAGATTTTCTTGGTTACTCAATTTTTGAATAGTCTCTCCGCCAAGTTAAAATATGAATTCACAATATCGGGTAATCTAGCGTAGAACTGATCGAAGATTTTCAAACTAAGTGGTGAGGTTTTGGAGTTTGGAACTTTACAACATGGTTCCTTCATGGGTGAGTTGGAGTATGTCCCAAGCCTATTTAGACATTTCACATGTCATAATACAACAAAACTTTTCCAGTGTGACAGAATAAAACAGAGCATTTAAACCTCGAGAATTATAATTCGCTAACGTATGCTCTTCCTCACTCCATGATTCTACGGGTTTGTGAATCCTATAGTCACTATCTACGGTTATGGTTAGCGAACAACCATTAAGTACTGCTTGCCATACCTGCTCATCTATCACTTTTATTGCTGATTTGATACACATTTTCCAGTGTGCATAGTTAGACCCATAAAACATCTGTGCCCTAGAAATCGAATGACCCTTTGGATAAAAACTACTAAAATTCATGCCTAAACACGTATCTAAACACAATAACTTAGTTTTCTAGATCTTATACCAATTTGAAAATGCTAGGTATAAGGTTAGGCCAAAACAAAAAGTCAATTTTTAATTTTTTTCAAATTAATTATAAAACTTTAAACATATTTAACCCAAATAGAACCTTTTCACCAATTTTAAACTCAGTTGTTGTGATATACCAATTTACCAAATTTATCTTCCTATCCTAAAACATGCATCTAGGTGATAGTAGATGAAATCGATAAACAAATCATACAACACCCCAATGCATGAGGAAAACCCGCAATGGAAAAAACCTCCATTGGCCTAGCCACACAACTCACTATGTTGAAGAATTAAACAAGTCAATAAATCACATTACAATGACTCGATGACCTCGCAAGCCTTGACACGTCTTTGATCTTCAACCTCTTATCAATAATGCAATGCAAGATTCCATACATGCCTCGGTATCCAGCAAACAGGCTCATTAACCGTCTACGAATATGAAACAAAGAATTCACCGCATCTTCACTGCAAAACCACACCACGAAGTTCACCGCGTGTAAACATCAAACTATGTATGGACTCCACCGTACAAAACTTTTTTTTATCAAAGTTATGAGAGAATTAAACTTTTGTGTCCATAAATAAGATCTCAAAGCATAAAAAGATGAAGCCTTGTATCCTTAAAATTTTTGGGTTAAACTGGGAACCTTTGAATGTGTATAAGAAAATATTTTTTGCCAAAAGTATCTTAAAACTTGATACATGTCCTCCTTCATATAGAAGACACAAGGTTTAAGGTGACACAATTTCTGAGGAAACTCGTTCGAATAAAAACTAAGGTTTGTTCAAACAAAAATCTTATTTCGTTCAATTAAACTTCACACTAGTTCGAATGAACACGTGATATTATTCGAATGTACTTTGAATAAGATTTTAATGGGTTAATCTCTACCAAATAGAGATAACCCATTTGATGTTCATTGGAATGAACTCAACATCTAATTCGAATGAGGTCATCGATCGTTATGGCCATTTGCTCCTTATTACAATTTTGGATAACTAAACAGAGATAACCCATTAAAATCCAATGTCCTCATGGCTATGAATGAAAAATATTCCAAGGTCAAAGATACGATGACCAAAATTGCCTAAGATGGAGAGCAAAAAAACTAGACCAATAATGGGGACAAGGAGCAGGTAAAATAAAAAGTAATAAGGAAGAAAAATGGGAAGCATAAAGGAACCTAAAAAAAGGATCCCAAAAAAGTCATTCACTATAGATATCACTGTGTTCTCCAAACCAATTTATAAGATCTTCTACAAAATCAAAGGGTGACAGTATTTCAAATGGCCCCAGAAGATGTTCAGAGATCTGAAGAAAAGGAACCCGACACTAAAATATGCATATCATAAAGATCATGATTACAAGGACAAAAATTATAAGGCATTGAAGTCCCATCTCGAGGATCTAGTTTAGGTTAGTCACCTAAATGACTTAATAGAGAAGAAGGAAGGCAAAGTGCAACCTATGCATGGCTATAGACTAGACAAAGTCCTGGAAGATGACATGAGACATGAATTATGCTAATTAATGGGGGTAAAGGACCGAACAATATATTGGAAAATTATTTTGGCTATGATTCTGTAGTGATTCATGGAGAGTCAAACCCAAGACAAATTGTATGGACAAATTTCCAATGAGTCATTAGCATAATTCCAAATAAAACATTTGAGTCATAGGATAGACTTTGAGTCGATGATCCCATGAGCTTATGACGTCATTTAATAAAGACATAACGATTAATGTTTAAAGAGTGGATATTCTAAGCCGCGTTTACCGTGCCACATTTGTCTTCTCATATGTCGAGGAGCTCACAGGTATGAACGTATATAGTTTATGAGTCCTTGGAATTTTTTATAAGAGTGTTCTATTTTCAAAACTGTTTGGAACTTAATTTTTCAAAAATATGTTTTTTGAGTTTACAGTAGGTGGAGTTTTAAATTTCATTGAGATCATTCAAACAACATCTCACTGTCGTTGAAACGTCATTGTAAGGTTAATCGAAGGCTGCTTCAAGCGTACATGTAGAGAGAGCTTACTCTATTGGTTTTTAAGGCCATTAGAATCGAGATGAAATCTCATTCAAACGAGATCAATATCTCATTAGAACGACAACCTCAAATCGTTCGAACGACGTGGCACCTTATTTTTTCTATAAATACAATTTTAGACTTAGTTTTCTATGAGACGAAGAACTTTTGATAAAAATGAAAAGTAGTATTATATTTAAAAGTTCCAACTCTAAAAGCTTCACCCTTTTCTTCACAAGATCCAAGATTCATAATTATATACTTTCAAATCTTATATGGGCACCTAGTTTGTTTCTTCTATCATTAGAAAAACTCGTTTTCGTGTGGTGGACTCCGTACGTGCTAATTATGGTGAAGAAATGGTGGACTCTATGTTCTGAATCATAAACGGTTGCCGAACTGCATAGGTGGATACCGAGGCACATGTGGAGTTATGTGTTGTGGACCTGTTGTAGGTGTATTCCTGTGTTGCACTGTGGAGTAGTGGTTGAAGATAAAAGAGCGTCAAGACTTGTGGGGGATGGAGTCATTATGTAAGTCTACTGTATATTCTTTGTAAAACCACATCATAGTGATTGTCTAGATGGGTCGTTCGAGGGTTTTTACCTTTGTAGTTTCCTCTTACATCGGCGTCTTGAGGTTTGATTTATTTAATTTATATTCTATCACCAAGATGCATATTTAGGGTAAAAAAATAAAATGTTGTAAATTGATTTGCATAAGAAAGGTTTAATTGGTGCTAAGTTTAATTGGGAGAATTTTGTTTAAAGGTTCGATCACTAAAATAAAAAACATAAAAATATTGAACTTGTGTTTGTTTGAACCATCCTAGCATTCTTAAATTGGTATCAGAGAAGGTTACACTAACTCAATATGTAGATCCTATTTAGTGATGTTTTTGGGTGGTTATTTTGTTTTCTCTCTGATGCTTTTGCCTCGATGGATTTCCTTAATAATAACGTCATTTATAATCGAGATGAGTTTTATAAGATTCTTGACCGTACTGAAAAGTTAAATCTTTTGAATTTGAAGATTGTAAAAAGAATTAAAATTCTTGAGGAAGAAAATTCTCGTTTTAAAAATGTTATTGAATATTTGCAAACGTTTCAAACTCAAAGAGATATCAATCATGAGAAGTTTGTTTCCTTGGAAAATGACTTTAAATATTTAAAATTTTCCAAGAAAGAGAGTGAGTGTAGAGTACTTATTTTAGAAAAAGAATTGAAGGACATTAAAATTTTGAAGGCTTGTTTACATGCCGATGAGAATAGTATTTTGATTAATGATTTTATGGCACGTGAGAAGACTCTTAGGGATAATCTTTGCTCATACTGAGGGGGAGTGAGATAACCTTCTAGGAATGATTGAAAATTTGAAGAAGGAATCCTTAAAATTGGAAAAGTCAAATTCTTTACTTGAGTCTAAAATTTTGAAGTTAAAAAGGACGATTTAAAAGACTCAATTTGTGATGGTTTTGGCATATCTGTTTCTAATGCTTCCATTGTTAAAGACAAAATCATAGTTTCTTTTAAAGGGACAACCACATCCCAGGGTGTTAGAAAAGTTCAACCCAAATTTCTCGTCGTATTTACTCGTGCACACATCGTGGAAGGAAAGGTCACCCTAGGCGTTTTTACTATGATCTTAGAAAATACCCTAGAAAGTTTAAGTTGAGTTTCACGTTGGTTATCGAAACCCATCGCATTAGGTATGCACTTGTTTGGGTTAGAAAATCTATTTCAGAGATGCTAAATGTTAGCTTGGTTCATTCTCACATGCTTGCACATGATGCGTCACGTGCTATATCTTATGGATAATTGCTTGCATGATTTTGTTTGTCATACTCTAGTTGTGATTCATGATATATGTTTGTTAGCGTTATGCCGTTTGTATCCCTTTATATTATATTTTTCTTTTATTGAGTGATATTGGAAAATATAAAAAGATTTTCGTTTGATATTTTTTGAAAAATACAAAAAGGTTTCATTTTTAGAATTTTTTTGAAAAATACAAAAAGATTTTCGATTTTTGTGTATTTTGGTTTAACACATTTGGTTGGGCATATTGGTGCGTTTGAATCCAATTAACTCCGTACATTCCATATGGCTAGGACATTTGGTTATGGCTTTAGGTACTTAGATTGATCTCAACCATGTTTATGGAGTTGTTTCAAACTTGATTTGCTTTACGGATTCGACTTTGTATATGCCTCCACACACGCATGCACTATCTTATTTGATTTTGACTTCACTATGTACATTAGAGCTTGCTGACATGTTCTCCCATCAATTTTGTCATCTAGATGTTTATTTGACTATGGTGGAGTTGTGCATGTAAGAACCATTTCCCGTGAGATTTAATTTAATATTAAAGAAAATGAGTGTACACGGGAAAGGGTTACGAGATCCATGTGAACTCGTCGTAAAATATATCATTTGAAAAGATCCCAAGAAAAAATTATGGCAATAAAAAGAAAATATGCCAAAAAGGGGCCAAATAGGTTAGTTTGTTTGATCTTGCAAAAGAAATCACTTCAAAAGAAAAAGAAAAGAATAGGAAAATACGATTATGTTTACCTTTTGAGGGTGTTTAGTTCAAGATCAACGAGTTTTCACAATAATACCTGTTATGCTTATTTTGTCATGACGCTATTGATTTGTAGAATCATCAATAATCTAGGCTTGTGTGCATTGTGCTCGTTTTTTTCATTAATTTCAAATTTATTTGTTAATTGAGGCTAAATCTTGAGTTGATAAAGATTTGCAGTCAATTAGAAATTCTTGAACATATTCGAGTGTTTGGGTTATAATTCGTTTATTTCTAGTTCACTCCCATTCATTCAATCCCACACGTTTGGACACATCGATCCTATGCTAGTGTGTAAAGGTTATAAATTTTGTGTCATGTTTTGCGATCGTTTATACCTATATATATGCGCCAAACTTTATTTGATATTTTTCCATATATTATATATGGTATTAGGTTTTGAGTCTTTGCGGTTTTCATTTAGGCCATGTTTATCACATGCTTGATCTTTTGGATTATTTGTTCTTGATTTATCATGTTTCATGCTTGATATACTTTATACCCTTAAACGATTCACATATCCCTTTGCTTAGTATTGGTATCTTATGATCACACATTTAGGGGGAGATTTGGTTTTGGGGAGTATTTATTTATGCAATCTTACTTTTTCTATTCCTAGACAAAAAAGGGGAGAAATGGTTTGCATGATTAGGATATCTTTATATTAGAAGGAGCGTATCTAGGTTGAGATTATTTAGACATTATTAGATGTTTATTCAATTGCATAGTTATACTTTTTATATTCTCTTTGCATTTAAAGATGTGTTTAAGTGCGCAGGATTACAGGTTGAGTTCAAAGCGGAATTTTTTTTTCCAGCAAAGCAAAGTTACTCATGTTTATGTGACTGTCAAGCATCTGTACTTTTTCCCTTTGAGAGTTTGAGAAATGGGTCTTTTTAGAGAGATTCATGTCCCATAGGATTTTTGTTTTGTTTTTGTCCCGAAATAGCCAAAGGGGGAGATTTGTAAGGACAAATTTTCAATCGAGTCAATTTGTACATAATTGCATAATTCTGGAAATAAATGTTTGAGTCATAGGATAGACTTTGAGTTGATGATCCCATGATCTTATTACGTTGCTCGATGAAGACCTATCGGATTCAAAGAGTGGATATTCTAAGTCGTGTTTACCGCACCATGTTAGTCTTCACATATGCCGAGGATATCGCAGGTATGAATGTATATAGTTTATGAGTCCTTGGAAATTTTTATAAGGGTGTTATATTTTCAAAACTGTATGGAACTTAATTTTTGGAAAATATGTTTTCTGAGTTTACTATAGGCGGAGTTTTTAATTTCATTGAGATTGTTCAAATGACATATCACTGTCATTCGAATGGCATTGTAAGGTTGTTCGAAGGCTGTTTCAAACGAACATCTAGCAAAAGCTTACTGAATTGGTTTTTCTAAGGTCGTTAGAAGCGATATTAAATATCATTCAAACAGACCAATATCTAGTTAGAAAGAAAACTTCAATCGTTCGAACGACGTGCCACCTTATTGTTCTATAGAAGGAGTTTTAGACTCAGTTTTTTGTGAGACGAAGAACTTTTGACAAAAAAGAAAAGCAGAATTGTTTTCAAAAGTTCTAACTCCAAAAGTTTCACCTGTTTGTTTAAAAGACCTAAGATTCATAATCATATACTTTGAGATCTTGTTTGGGCACCTAGTTTGTTTCTTCCATCATTAGAAGAACTCATTTTTGTGCGGTGGACTTCGTACGTTCTGATTACGGTGAAAAAATAGTGGACTCCATATTCTGAATCGTAGACGGCTACCAAGCTTCATTGGTGGATACTGAGGCACACATGGACTTGTGTGTTGTGGACATGATGTTGATGGATTCCTGCATTGCACTGTAGATGAGTGGTTGAAGACATAAGAGCGTTAAGACTTGTGGGGGATCGAGTCGTTGTGTAAGTCTACTATCTATTCTTTGTGAAACCATATCATAATGATTGTCTGGTTGGGTGGTCCGAGGTTTTTTCCCTTTGTGGTTTCCTAGTATATCGGTGTCTTGTGGTTTAATTTATTTAATTTATCTGCTATTATATAGATACATGTTTTGGGTAAAAAGATAAAATTTTGTAAATCTCTTTTCACAAGAAAGGTTTAATTGGGAGAATTTTGTTTAAAGGTTTAATCATTAAAATTGAAAAACATAAAAATATTGAACTTGTGTTTATTTGAACCATCCTAGCATTCTCACAAATCAAGAGGAATGGCCTAAAGATGGAGGTCAAGAAGCTTATGGCATCGTGGAAAACTTTAAGATTGACCCATCCAATCCCATTATGTGCAAATGCCGGTGGCCATAGTGAAATAACGTTACTAAAGCCGTTTAATATAAAATTAAACTATTTAAGTAACTCCGAACTATTTTTTGAAGAAACTCTTTTCTTAAAACCAAATCAAATTAATCATAAGATGTGTTTAACAAAAATATGTACGAGATCTGTTCAAGATTTGTTACCAGGTTTGATATAACAGTTTAAAAACTTTAAACTCAGCACAACCAAGAATTAGATGAGGAGATGTAGAAAGATTAAGAACAAGGGATTTTTTACATGGTAAAACCTCACCCAACTGAGGAAACATTCACGACTCCCTCTACGGAGTAACCAAAAATTCCACTAAAAAAAATTATAACAGTTACAAACTATATAACACACATGCACACAAATCAAACCTATATAAGTTTAGGAATGCACCCATTGGTGTCCTTATGACTTCTCTGTAGTTCTGATTGTTGATGTTGTTCTCCCAGTTTTCTAACTTCCAATTTGTTCAAGTTCTTTACGTCGACTCTTGTTCTTGAGATCTTATTACCAACACTTCTAGTGTGGTAGGGTGATAGTGTTTGTGAAGGTTCTTTCTAACACATGCATGCACATACACACTTATTTTATACAAACAGTCCTATCAAATTACATATAAGATCTATATGCTGTGACTTTCTATTTCTCTCTTCTTAGAAAACTTAACCTTATTTGACCTTTATAATAATCCCAAAATCCACGGCTATCTTGCTCAGAAGACGTATTAAGATCTTAATCAATCTCAGGTTTTGAAAATATTTTTGAGATTGAAAATCACCAAGTGCGATTCCAAACTAGGTCAAAGGTCTTGTTTCAAAAGAACTAGAAATAGAAAAAGGATTTTGTTTATTTCGAAGTTAAAAACATTTACATAACTAAATCAACAAATATTTTCTCAAGATGAGAAACTAAAAATGTAGATCTATGTGTAATATAACATGCAATGACTTAGATCTAAGATTTATATAAAAGTATAAACACATATCTAAACAAATGTTTAAGTTGATAACAAGATCTGGGAATGAAGAGGTTACAGAAACAAAACTAACAAACCAATCACTCAAAATATCTCAAACACTAAAGGTTGTGTTTGGTATATACTAGATTTGAAAGAGGTTAAGGTTTGAAAATAGTTTTGGACGAATTAGGGTTAGGGTTTCCTAACTCTGGTTTCTCTCTCTCTTCTCTCTTTCTCACTCGAATGAACAAAGTGGTAAAAGTCTCAGATGGATGAGGGTAGGGGTCCTTTTATAGGAGGTTTAGAAGATTCAAGAACACAGACCAAGATCAAGGACAAGGATCTAGTCTTGAAAGATTGACTTTGATCCAATGGTTTAAACAGAGGTGGTGATTATAACACTCCTGATTGGCTCAAAATAGGTTCACATGGATTATGTAAGAGTGCATGCATATCGTAGATAAAAATGATCAAAGGGATGTTAGCATTCACTGGTTTACTCTCTTTGAAGAAACACAAATTCAACCAATCAGAATGCAACAGATGTTGGGCAAAGCGAGGTTAACAAACGTGCATCCAAAAGTAATTACAAACACACCCTAAAGTCTCTGCCGCTTTCGAATTCTACCCAGGGGAACTTTCAGCCAATATAACCAACAATCCATAATTGCATAATGACCCCAAAACTTTTAAAACCAAATTTTAATTAATAAAAACCTCATTTTAAAAGTTTATAAAATTCCCAAAAAATGTTAAAAATCAATTTTAGGGATTTAAACACACTCAACATATATACACACAATTATATGCAATATGAATTATATGAAAGCAATTCTAATGTGTGTGAGTGTTGGTAAAGGTATCTAGATTAATCAAGCAAGAGGAATAGCAATCCAAGCTCTGAGGTTCTTTGGTTTCTAGGATCGAAATAATTTTGTCACAATTTCCAAACTAGATGAACACTTATATAATACAAACTCAAGTGAGTCAAAAGTATAAGGTGCTTCACATAGGATATTGATTACACGAAGAACATCATTTTTATTAATGATGATTTGGCATGATTCTCTTGTCATCACTCTCAGAGTTTTCAACTGGGATGTGGATAAGTTATTGGTAGGCTAAGGGATCTTCCCGAATGTTTTGTACATCAGAATGTTCAATCAGTTGAAGTTGCATGTCAAAGACCTACAGGAAGCCACTGTTCAATTCATCGAATTTGCAAGAAGAAGTAACTTTGCCCCTGGAGAAAGTAGTTCTCCCTATCCGGGATGGAGGGATCTATCAGCTTATTGAGTTCCTTGTAGTGGATATAAACTCCCCATAAAATGTTATCCTCGGTAAAGGGTGGTTACATGCCATGATGGATGTACCATCCACCTACCATTAGAAAGTAAAGTGTGTCAGTGGAAAAGGAGTCATGGAGATATGCGGGAACCAAGACTTGGCCAGAAAATGTTTCGTTGTCACCATCTAACCTAAGAAGTAGAAGAAGAAAGAAAAAGCATTAGAGACAGAGGAGGGCTCCATGCCATCCAAATAGTAGTAAAAGTACGGGAGACCTGGTGTTGAGGAAACCAGGGTTTCCCATGCTGACCGCATTATGGAACCCTTACAAGAGGTAGTGTTTGATGATAATCAACCTGAAAAGAAGTTCCTGATTGACAGTTCACTTATGAAAGAGAATAATAAAGAGTTGGTTACTTTTCTCAAAGGCACCCAAAAATGTATTTGTATGGAGGCAATATGACTTGCCAGGAATAGACTTGGAAGTGATGTGTCATAATCTCCATATGGATTCACTACATCCACTAGTGGCTCAAAAGGAACATCTAACTGTGCTCGAGAAGGCTAAAGCTATTAAAGAGGAAGTGGAGAAACTTTTGGAGGCACAATCCATAAAAGAAGTTTAATTTTCCAAATGGCTATCAAATCCTCTAATCATAAGAGCAACATGAAATGGAGAGTCTGTATAGACTTCATTGATTTAATGAGTGCATACACAAAGTATATTTTCCCCTGCCAAAGATAGACTAGCTAGTTGGTGACACCGATAACCATGAGCATATGAGCTTACTCAACTCCAACTCTGTTTATCACAAAATTCTATTGTTCGCTCACGATCTGGAAAAGACCAAATTTATCGTCACTTTAGGGCTATATTGCTATAGGGTGATGCCATTCGGATTGCATAATGTTAAGGAAACCTACAAAGATTTGTGACGAAGATTTTTAAGGACCATTTGGGGAATACAATAGAAGTATATATCAATGACATGATTGTAAAGAGCAGGAGGAAGAGATATCGTCTTGCAGACTTGGAAATTTTTTTTGAAGTACTTCGTTATTATAAGATGGAGATAAATGTGGCGAAGTGTTCCTTTGGGGTAAAATTAGGAATGTTCCTTGGATATTTGGTCAGTTAAAGAGGTATCGAGGAAAACCTCAACGAAATTCAAGCCATCAAGAAGGTGTTATCTCCTAAAACTGTGCACAAGGTACAAATGTTGATTGGCATACTAGCCACCCTAAGCCGCTTCATATCCAAGTCCTTAGAGAAGTGGCGAGGCCTTTCTTTCAAGCACTTAATAAATAAAGGAAGGAAGTATAGAATGATGAATACACTAAGGAACTTAGATAAATAAAGAATTATCTGAGCAAATCATCACTGCTGACCCTTCTAGACAATAGAGCCATTTGTACTTTTTTCTAGTGGTGTCTAGTGGCGCAGTTGGCTCAGCCTTGGTTTGTAAAAATGGGGGCCAATATCCAATTTATTATGCAAGAAAAACGTTACTCGATGCTGAAAAAGATACCTTCCATTGGAGAAGCTTGTATACGCACCGGTGATATCCTCTGAGAAGTTAAACCAAGACTTCGAAGCACGCACCTTCATCAGTCGGTAGAACTCGGGAGGCTTGATATTCAGTTTTAGCCTAAAACCTCAATCAAAAGGAAAGTCATAGCAGACTTCATCATTATATTTTTCATTGATCAAGAACCATAAGAGACTAGAAATGGAAGTATAAAATTTATCCTTCAACCAATCAAAGAAGGAGATTAATAGGTATTGTATGTTGATGGATCCTCAAATTTCAAGGGGGAAGGAGCGGGGATAGTACTGGTATACCTGGAGAAAATGATTCTCAAACAGGCAATCTATTTGGTATTTGAAGCCTCTAATAATGACGTTGAGTACAACGCCTTAATCAGTGGATTGTGAAATAACTCTCCTTGGGAACCCGTCCCCTTAATGTCTTATGTGACTCAAGGTTTGTATTTTTATAAATCGGTCCTAATTTAAGAGACCCGAATGTATTCGGTTCGGTATAAAATGTACATTTTAAATTCGGTCTTCGGATTGGACCAAACCATTTTTTTTAATATTATATAATATATATTCATTTTATATAAACATATCATCTGTGTTATTTTAGCAAATAACTAAACCCTTACTAAACTTAACTCACACACACACGGACGATCACTCACTTTCCTCTCTCCCTCTCTCTCTCTCTCTCTCGCTCTCTCTCGCTCTCTCTCTCTCTCTCTCTCTCTCTTATTTTGTCTTCCTCCTCCTCTCTCACTTCCAATCTCTTTCTCTCAATGTCAACACGCAAGTTCAACACCATAATAATGTCCACCATCGTGATCTCAGATCCAGCGCTCCTCAACTCCCCAGTTACTCTTCCGGTGCCGACGGCGACATATCATCATCCCACAGTATTTTTTCCAACTCTTTGTTGTGAATTCTTTATTTTTGAGTTGTGATTTGTTGCTTTTACTTTGGTATAAAACTCACAATAGGTTTGTGATTATTGTGTTATAAAACCCATTCATTTTGGAATAAAATAAAACCCAACTATTGTTGTGATTTTTCTGATTTGGGTTTCGATTTTTCTGATTTATTTTCCTGGCAGGTTCCGATTTTCCAAATTTACTTTGCTGGCATAAAATACATGTTTAGATCTAATATTTAGATTTTAGAGTTATCTGAGTAGATTAGTTAAGGACTTTAATGAATTGGGATTTAGAGTTATCCAAATATTTTTCTGTTTGGTTTCAAATATTTTCATGTTGTTAGTAAAAATAGTAAAAAATTTACCAATTTTTATTGAAAATAGAGTAAATAAATGTAAAAGTGGACCAACTGTTAATCGAATCGTACCGAAAATATCCTAGACCGAATAAATAGGCTAAACTAATTAAATCAGTTCGAATACGATTTTCTCAAATATAGGATCGAATAATTCGATCTGACACTTAAAATGGCCCAAAATCGGATTGAACCGGACCGCATCCACCCCTACTTGTATCAAATCAAATATCGGGAGACTACAACGCCAGGGATGAGCGCATAAACGCATAACTTGAAGAATCCCAATAGTTGGTCACCCAACTTATGCATGTACAAGTGCAACAGTTGTCAAGAGGGAATAATAGTCACCCTAACACGCTTGCCACACTTGCTTCAGCTGTTAAGGGGGATATAAAATGGACGATTGAAGTGGAGTACCTCAACCAACCCAATATCAACAAAGGGAAATTTTTTGAGCAAGTTATGGTCATCGATAGGACCTCGAGATAAATGGATCCTATCATGCATTACGTAATGGAGGATGGCCTATCAGTTGATAGGAAAGAAGTGAATAGGGTACGGGTGAAAGATGCTCATTCCACTTATAGGAAAATAAGAAACTTTATCGATGCTCTTTTTTAGGGTCTTACTTCTAATGTGTGCACTCAAAAGACTTCGAACAAAACCTATACGATCTAGAGGAGGGGATATGTAGGAGCCATACAGGGGGTAGATTGTTGGCATTTTGGGCAATGGAAGAAGGATATTAGTTGCTATACATGCAAAAAGACGCAGTTTCCTACATTAAAAAAATGCAGGAACTGTCAACTCTTCTCACCATTAGTGAACTAATCGTCCAGCGACCTTGAGTCCCTCACAAGTCCTAGGCCATTTACCTAGTGAGGACTTGGCATCGTCGGTCTGTTTCCCGTCGCACTTGCAGTAAAAAGTAGATGTTGGTCTGTATCGACTACTTATATAAATTGGTTGAAGGGGAACCCTTCGTGAACATCCGAGATATCGATATGTCCAAGTTCATATGGAGGAACATCATAATAGAGTTTGTCATCCCTCAAATTATTATCGTAGATAATGCGACTCAATTTGAGAGAAGCCTCTTTCAAATCTTTTATGAAGAGCATAGTATCATCCATTACTACAGTTTAGTGGACTATCCCCCAGGAAATGGGTAAGCAGAATATTCTAACAAGAAACTCCTCGATAGTATAAAAAAATGGATGGAAAAAGCAAAAGGCACTTAGGTCGACCAACTCCCCCATGTTTTTTGGGCATTCTGAATAACACTCATATGATCAATGGGGGAAACACTCTTTTCCCCGGCTTATAGAATGGAGGCATTGATCCCACTAGAAGTGTGTCTACAGATCATAAAGTCTGCCTTGGTCTACCAAGATCTCAATAACAAAGAAATTAGAGAACATCTTGACTTGAATAATGGAAAAAGAGAATAGGCTCTTGTAACACATACCTCTTACCAGTAGAAGTTGGTCAAGAAGTATAATAGGGGGTCAAAGTGAGAGGAATCAAAGTCAGATACTATGTGATGAGAAATATTATGGGTAGCACAAAAAAGCCCTCTGACGGTAAAATGGGGCCCAAATGGGAAATACCATTCAAAGTCACCCATGACGACTTAATAGGATCCTACCACTTAGAAATAATAGGGGTTAAATAGTTTCCCAAATCTTGCAACACATCCATTCTAAAGAATTTTTACTTTTATATTTTTCATTTATTTCCACTATAAAGTTTCTTTAAGAAGTTCTTTTAAACCTCTCACTTATGCTTTGTTCCAACTAGAAAACAATTGATTACTTAATAAAGAAGGCCGATTAGTTGAATGAATTATTTTTAACATATTCTTACCCATGAGATAACCATCTGCTCTAAAACATGTTGTACTTGAAGACGTTGAGTCGCCGAAAATCAAATTTGGATATAGGTTGGCCAAAAAAAAAACGTTTTGGTGAATAATAAAACATGAACAATGTCTTACAACTAATGAAAGACCTACTAGGAAACCTTAGGCCACGACCATCCAAGTTATAAAAATCCTCCCAGGGGAAGGACTCCACAAACAAGTGCATTTTTAAGACTAGAAGACCACACATTACATAAGGAAGAAAAAAACGTAAAAAACTACATTAACACCTCTAAGTTATTACAGGGAAATCGAAAAAAGTAAATGATTTACAAAAAAATGGTGAATATGGCTAGATAAATTACGTGATTGGGATGGCTCAAATGTTTAACTCCCAACTTTGGCAGGTGGAAAATCCAACGTATAAGGAGTAACAGTCGCAGTCATATCTATGATATCTAACAGTTCACCTGGAGTCACCCTATTAACTAAGTGTTATGGTAGGTAGAGTTTGTCATGTCGATAAAGTCCAAAGTCGCCAAGGTATTTCTTGATAAGGCTGACTAGAATGCCATCTGTTAGGATCCACGACAAGTCGAGCTTGTAAGGAGAATCTTGATGGTCTAAGCAGCCGGGGTTATACCAGCTAGAGGACTTAAATTAAAATACTGGACCATTTGATTTATATAATAGTTGGATTTTGAAAAATAACTATCGTGTATCTACATAGGAGATTTAAGATCCCATACCTATGTGGGTCCTTTTGGCTTAAACCATAGATATTTGATCTCTTTAGTGTTACACTGATTCGTGTCATAAATCTAACGATGTGGCAACCAAAAAATCAAAATGATTTTTTCCAAAAATCTTAACAACATCAAAATAATAACTTTCTCAAGTTTTTATATCTTTCGGCCTTTAGAACTTGTAGAAAAAAATTTCAGCTCCATCCGATCAACGGTTCTCAAGTTATGGATCAAACAATTAAATACCATGATCTGTAGAGCATTTATTTGGGAATACAAAATCGTGTGTTCTTGAATTGATTTCATCCCCAAACCTTCATATCCATGAATCTAAAAGTATTATATCAAGGTTTATGTATATTATAACACTTTCTTAAAAATTTAATTCAACTTCTTGATCCGTTCTTGATTCGATTCCAGATCTAATCTGAATTATCAGATCTGCAGCGTGAATCACTATTTTGTAAAGATGTGTGAAGTAGGCGAATTGAGCGACCTTCAAATGATTTGAAATTTATTTTTCCTCTTCCTCTATGTGTCAGGAACCCATGGTTCCACTTTCATAATTTTTGGACTCTTCTATTGTCCGTAATCGATTTTACAACATGAGAGATTTGAAAGAGACCTCGAGGTCTTACACGCTATTCATTTAAATCAATATATGTCATTGGTGTGTGGGATCCTAGATATTTTTATGATCTATATTTATCCGACACTTATTAGGAGACAAGGGGTTGCTTATATAGGTTAACACGAGACCCCCAAGATAAATAGGACACTAGATTCCTAATTAATCTCTATAATTAATTCCATAATTCTATAAATTATTATTCATTACACTAGAGAATATGAATTTCACTCTAGTCTACTATCTCAAAATTATAATTTCGAGCGCCTCGTTATTAAATGCTTAATCAGCTCCCCACTTTAAGATTATAGATACCTGTTGTTGATGTAAAAAACTAGATTTGACCTAATTCTTTAATCACAAATAAAAATAAACAAGACAAAAGATTTTAAAGTGGTTCAGCCTTGAAAGAATGGCCTACGTCCATTGTTTGTGTTATTGCTGACTGTTTGTAGAATTCTCGATAATGAGTTTACCAAGAAATTCCGAGTCCCCTGCTAATGAGGAGGTTACAATGTATTTATAGCCTTGAGGTGGCACAAATAAAAGAATAATACATAGCTGTCCAATAGGCATGTGTGTCTGTGTGATAATAATGAGCATTTAATGAGAAGTCATCCTCTTGATTATCCGGATATGAATGCTCTGTACGAGATGAAGCTCGGACTCCCTAAGTAGCTCGGTATACATGAGTTCCTCGGAGAACACTTGTTTCTCGGAGCGCCTGAGTTAGTCGGGGAGGTTGAGTTCCTCGGAGTCAAGGTGTTGTTCAAAAAATGTTTGCGTGTGCCATTAGATTGACACGTGTCTCCATATAATTGATCCATGTCAGCAGATTAAATTTGGTATCAACAGAAGCCCCCAATGTTTCGTAGTTTGATGTTGAAGAAAAGTATGGAACATTCTACTGCTTAGATTTTTGATTTATATGGTTTCTAGGAAAGCATTCGTTGTATACAACTCCTTTATAAATGCACAGTATCAGTCTAAATATTTGGAATTTTCATAACCGCTTCATTTTTGTGCCCTTTTCCTCCTTTTAGCCATCGGATACGCAATCGTCCGTCCTGGTAATCATTATTTTCCCCTTTTCCCAAGGTAAAGTATTTAAATGCTTCAGAAAATTCGATCATCTTTTACGTTTTCAAATCTGCATCTTAGAACTTCTTTACTTTTTCTCTATCTTGTGCGTTCATTTCTTCCATTGTTCGTTGTCAATTGACCCACCCTTTTCCTGTAAGATTTTCTTCCTTATCTTTTATTTTCTTTGTTCATCATGGTTTACCATGTTGAGTCACTTGATAAATTTCTCTCTGATTTTTCTATTCCTTCATGGGTCATATTGGAAGAACTTTCTGAACCTTCAGACTATTTTTCTTTGGCTGAGGGACATTAGTTCCCCAGTCTCTTTGTAGCCGAATGTGGATTTTCTTTTCCTCCAAATCCCCTGTGCTTGGAATCCTGTCAATATTTTGACGTTGTACCTGCAAAAATAGCTCCCAATACCTGGAGAATAGTTAATGGAGTCCATAGGTTAAATCAGATTCATGGAACCCATTTAGGAATTCTAGAAATTATGTTTTGCTATATATGGGTTGTCAGCGATAGTACTTTTTACTTAAAAACTACGTTTTTAAATAGGGCTTTAGTTGTCAATCTCCCAGATGCCAACAGGGATTACTTCGAGCATGGGGTTGTTATGAAAAATTGGCAACATGCTCCATTAAATGGAAATGATGTATATCAAGGTCCTAGATGCCCTCCCTATGGTAATGGGATAGGTTGTTTTTATTTTATTTTTGAAATTATGTTTTCTTCGTGTTTGATAAAATGCGTTACTGACATTTTAATTTTTATTTATTTGCAGTTGACAGCAAAAGAAAATCCCCCAAAGAAACTGATGTCAATTTGAGACACTTGAAACTTATCTGGAGTTTGCACCAAACTGTTGCTGACGAACACATTAGATCAGCTTCTTATTTGTTGCAGTACAAAAGCTATACTTCCTCCTTTACTGCTCGTCCAGTGGTGGGTGACATCGACCGATTACCAGCTTTTGAGGGTTCTTCCCCTGAATTGAATATTCCCCTCAGTATTAGAATGAAGAGACGAAAAGCTCCCTCCTTCTTTGACAAATCAGAATCTGCCAATGTAGAGGCGAAGAGAAATAAGGAGGATGTCCTAGAGGAAGGTTCAAGAGAAATTGACGCACCCCCTCCAGTTGCTGCTAAGAAAGTTTCCGAGAAGCCCCCTATGGCTCCGAGCAAGGTTGTTGCTGTTTCTCCTCCAAGCGAGGTTATCGTTATATCACCGACCAAGAAAACATCCTTGGTTGAGAATGTTCCTACTCCTACGAGGAGGTTAAATAAAAGTTTGCCAGAGAAACCTACTGAAACTATCCTTCAACCTTCAAATGTTGAAGGTAGTGTTCCATCCTTTATTTCTCCGAGCTCCGCTGTGGGCTTGTTACAGTCTTGGACTATCCCAGAGGTCCCAGATATTGAAAACACTCTTAGTCGTGAGAGAGTTACTGCTTTGGCTGCTCAATACATTGCCTCTGTAAGTATTATTGATTTGAACCTTCTATCTTTAATATTATGTTCATACATTGACTTAGAATTATTCCTCTTTCCAGTTGGTGACGTGTTTCAACAGCATTGTGAAGAGAGATAAAGCCATCCGAGCTTCCAGTTCCTCGAATGGAGTAGAAAAGGCTTTCATTGGACTAACCCAGTCTTTAAAGGAATCTCATCAGAAGTATGAGGAGAATAAAATTTCTTGGGAGAAGCAGGTTAAGTTTGTCGAGCAAGAAAGGGACCGAGCTGTGGAGGCCTCCCAAGAATTGAAGAGGAAAATGAGAGAATTTGAGAAGAAAAATAAAGAGCTTCAGGAAAAGCTGAAGAGCACTGAAGAGCTTGAGAACAAGCTCAAGAAAACTGAAGAGGAATTTGTTAGACTCTGTGACGTTGATCGTCAGAGGCAGGAGATAGAAGGAAAAATGAAAGGCGCCGAGGAACTTCATACTGAGAGGATTTCATCAGAAAAGGCAAAGAGAAAAACGGCGGTTAAAAAGTCCTTCAGCGCTGGCTGGGACAAAGGTTGGAACAAAGGCCTAGCTACCATGTCCTCTCAGATGGAATTTGCTAGCCTTAAATACTTCAGGAACTGATGGGTTACAGCTCTGCAGGAGTTAAAGATCGCTGAGAATTCTGACCTATTCCAGCATCATGTTCATGGTACTCCTCCCTCTCCTGTAGAAGAAGAAGAGGACGAAGCTGCCTCAGAGGAATCCTCCATGATGATTGGAGATCCAGCTCCTCATGTTCCAGTTGTTCAAACTTTCTACGAGCAACTTCAGCCTGCCAGCTCTTCAGTCGAGCAACTTCCACTACACCAAAATGACAAAATTTTCACCTTTTAGCCGGTCACCCTTGTCAAGGTCATTGACCATGACAAAAAACACGCGTTTTATGTCACGGTCATTGACCTTGACACGACCGTGATAAAGAATTATCACGGTCATTGACCGTGACAATTCCGTGACAAATTTACTTGTCACGGTCAATGACCGTGACAATTCTTTAAATAATTTTCACGATCAATGACCTTGACACGACCGTGACAATGTTTGTAGCAAAAACCCTTTCCCCCTTCTTTTTTCCTTCCCGCCGTTCCCTCCCTCTCTCTCTCTCGACGCTTCTCTCTCTCTCTCTCTCTCTCTCTCTCTCTCTCTCTCTCTCTCTCTTCCATTTATATATATGTTTGTGTGTATATATATGTGTGTATGTGTGTATATATGTGCGTGTGTGTGTGCGGGGGTAGGGGGTGGGGCAGGGTGGGGGTAGGGTGGGGGCAGAGTGGGGGTAGGGGGTGGGGTAGGGTGGGGGTAGGGGGTTAAAAATGTAATATTATTTTGATACAACATTAATTTGTGTATGAGTTTCATAATTATAAATAATATCCAAAAATATTGGATAACAATTTATTTTCATTCAAAATAAATAAGTAATTTTCTACGAATTTCATAAAAAAATGAAGGCCGGCTTAATATGTGATTTAAGTGTGAAATAATCGCTATATACTTATACTAATGGAGAAAAAAACCATATATGGCGTTTTTTGTTTTTATTAGATGCAAAATAACACATATAGGTATCACATGACTTTATATCCATCAAATAAAATTTTACCATAAAATATCATTTTGTGGAAGGCAAGATCTATTACAATATATTTACATACCTAAATGATTTTTTTTAAATGACATTACAAAAAAAAACTACAATAAGGGTTAAAATGGCATCCGAAATTTCTAAAAGCATGAAAAATAAAATATCATTTAGTCTATGTTGTTGAAAAATTTGATCAAATTGGTGAGCCCTTCATATTTTAAAAATGTTGTTTTTATTCCTATTTAACTTTTCTTTCTATACACCCTTAATTATATTTAAAGTTTAATAAATTAGGAGTTATAGAAAGAAAAGTGGGGTTTAAATAAAAACACTTTTTTTTTAAATTTTAGGTTCTGGTGCATAATCTTACTTTGTCACAATTAATTTATATGCCTCAAAGTTATTTTATTACTCTTAGTTTATATTTGTGATAATACTTTATGAACCACAACTTTAGGTTGATTATTTTAGAACTTAAACTTCAAGATACAAAAAATAATTCTATAGAACAACATAGATATCTTAACAAAACACAAATCTAACATTGAATATATTTATAAAAAGCACAAAACAATAGTAGAAATTCAATACATGAAATTAACATTGAGATTATTTTAAATAGACAGTCACTACATGAAATTAACATTGAGATTATTTTAAATAGTGAGTGGGGGTGGTGGTGTGTGTGTATGTGGTGAGTGGGGTGTGTGGAGGGAGGTGGGGGTGTGTGTGTATGTGGTGAGTGGGGGGTGTGGAGGGAGGTGTGTGTGTGTGTGTGTGTATTTGAATTAACCTATGAATTTGTATTTTTGTATTTGAATGAACCCATGAATTTATTTTTGTATTTGAATTAACCCATGAATTTATTTTTGTATTTGAATTAACCCATTCTATGAAACATACTTGAAATTAAATATAGTGCGCATAGATACTAGCCTTCTAGTTCTTATGCGTACGCATTTAATAGCCCTTAGACCCGTTCGAGAGTCATTTCCCCTGTAATGAGATCTCTCGAATTGTCCCGTTTGGACAGTTTGAGACTGTATAACTTCTGTATAATATTCTTATTGGCTTAAAGTTGTTACTTTTGGAGGAAGTTCTGCAGTCGTATCTTAATGTTCTCTGGGTACATACTAGATTGACAAGTGTGACTGTTATTTCAATTGACCAATTGAAATAACACTCACACCTGCCAATCTACGTCGTGTACTTGGAGAACTAAGGGGATATGCTGTCGAATTTTTTTCAAATCGTAACAATGTGCATGAGCTGTTAAGTATATTACAGAAAAATGCAGTCTTGAATGGGATAGGACCACTTACCCTTTAATTGGATAATTAAATGATGGGATAATTAAATAAAACATACTATAAATCTAAGTTTTGTTGACCTTTAATAGGTGTTTAGTTGTGGTAGCTGTGATGGGATATCCGAAATACAAAGAGTGGATGGGTGAGACTAATAGAATGGGGGATGTGTTTCGCAGAGGTGCTAACGAATTTGTGAAATATGCAAAGATATGTCGTAATGATGAAGAGTTTCCGTGTCCGTGTGCTAGGTGTAAGAATGGTAAGGTGTTTGAGTGGAAAATAGTTGAACTATATTTGTTAAGATCGGGTATGCAAAATAGTTATCGATTTTGAAGTTTTCACAGTGAATTGAAAGTTCCTTTTATCCCCGACCAACCTTCACAACAACCTTCAACAAGTAGAATAGATGTAGAAGGGGACGACGTAGATCATAATATGTTAGAGGATTTAGTTGATGATGCGTATGGAGTTTATGAAGCTGAGGAGAATGAGGTTACTGATGATGTAGAAGATTCAAGTGCTCGTGAAGATAACACGATAAAACTTGACGATGAATACCAAAGTTTAAAATTTAAGGCGACCCAACCGTTATACTCTGGCTGTGAGAAAGATCAAACAACTTTACATGCCATGGTTGGTTTGCACAGTTTGAAGACGCAGTACGGTTTGTCTCGCAATATCGTGATGGGAATTCTGAAATGGGTGAAGGCCTTCTTACCCAAGGTGAATACACTTCCAAATAGCTATCCTATTATGAAGAACAGTTTGAAAGGTTTGGGAATGAAGTATAAATCGATTCATGCTTGTGTGTATGACTGCATACTATACCGAAAGGAGTATGAAAATCTCGATCGTTGTCCGGTATGCGATGAAACTAGATATGTCCAATCTACTAGTAAGGAAGGCACAAGCTCAAAAGTGCCTCAAAAAGTATTGAAATATTTTCCCGTTGGACCTAGATTAAAGCGATTTTTCATATTACCATGGATTTCAGAGGCAATGACTTGGCATGCTAGGGCAGAAGTAGGGGGTAATATCATGCATCATCCTATTGATTCTACTGCCTGGCGGAGGATGAATTTTGAGTATCCCGATTTTGCTCGAGAACAACGCAACATTCGTTTGGCTATATCAACAGATGGTTTCAATCCATTTGGAAATCTAAGCACCAATCAGAGTGTATGGCCAGTGATCCTAGCCCCACTCAACCTCCGCCCTTCACAGTGTATGAGACCTGAATTTTCGATGATGGCTTTATTGATACCTGGGCCAAAGGCACCAAGTGATGACATTGATATCTACTTGGCTCCTTTGGTAGAAGAATTAAATGAGTTGTGGGAAGAGGGTGTGCAATCATTTGACTCTTTTAGAAAAGAAGAGTTTACGCTGAAAGCTATGTTGATGTGGGCAATTCATGATTTTCCAGCTTATGGGACATTATCCGGATGTGTAGTACATTGTTATTTGGGGTGTCCTATTTGTGGAGAGGAGACTGAATCTATTCATCTATTATCTAGCTTAAAAAATGTATACCATTACCACAGGATGTTTTTACCCCCAGCTCATAGTTTCAGATTTGAGAAAGGTTCCAATTTTTTATTGGGCGGAGTTGAACATAGGCTACCGCTGAGACAACTTTCGGGTTCAGAAATTGAAAGTAAATCTTCTGAATGTGGCCCAAATATGCTAGGTAAGAATCCCAAATTTAAGAATGTCAAGCATAAGAAGACCCCAACTAGGAATGAAACTGTGATAAGAAAGGCATGGTCTCGGAGGTCAATTTTATTTGACTTTCCTTATTGGAAGAAAAACCCGGTGCGCCATGTATTGGATGTGATGCATGCAGAGAAGAACTTCGTTGAACATATTGTGGGTACTTGCCTTGGGGAGAGTCATTCGAAGGATGGAGAAAATGCACGAAAAGACCTTAAAACGTTAAAACTTAAGCCATAACTATGGTTGAAAGAAGATAGTAGGGGAAGGACAATAATTCCCTCTGGTGCGTTTACTTTGACGAGTGGGGAAAGGAAGGTGCTTCTAGACACAATATATAATTTGAAGGGCCCATCTACTTTTTCGTCCAACTTGCAAAGGATTGTGAATTATGCTACTCATGATTTACATAAGTGTAAGTCCCATGATTGGCATGTGATCATGCAATTGGTTCCTCTGTTGTTTAAGAACTGTTTCTCCAAGCACACGGATTTGCGTAGGTCTATTATGCAAATTAGTATTACCTTCTCCCTCTTGTGTGAGAAGGTAGTGAATCGAGAACACATAGTGGCCGCAAAATTGGTTGTGAACGAAGCGATTTGTGTATTGGAGAAGTACTTTCCCCCAGCATTCTTTGACATAAGTGTTCACTTGTTGGTACACCTATGCGACGAGGCACTTCTTTGTGGTCCAGTTAGATATCGGTGGATGTATCCGTTTGAAAGATTGATGAAAGTTTTAAAGATTACGTCAAGAATACGCGATATATTGCAGGATCAATTGCAGAGGAATACATCACCGTGGAGTCATCAATATATACTCGGGAATATATGCCTGACTCGACCAGCGTTGATGACACTGATGAATTCCTCGATGATGGTGGTAATGTGATGGGAAAACGAGTGAAATTAACGAGTTTGCAACATGAACAAGTAGCTCATTATCTATTTGACACACATGAAGATGTCGAAGAATGGAAAAAGTAAGTTTCGAATATTATAATGTTTAACATTATTTTATATTATTTTATACATGATTAATTTTGTAATATGCAGTAAACATGAAGCATGTGAGAACAATAAAAGACGAAAAACAATGGTACAATCAGGCAGCGAATTTAGGCTATGGTTGACACAAGAGGTAATTATAATGAAAACAGTCGTTATATAACGTTACATTACACTCAAATTTTACCACTAATATAATTAATTTATCTATATTCTCAACTCCTAAAGATGGGTGATGCGACATTAAGGCTTTCTCGTCTAGCCACTGGACCCTTGTTCGTGGCACAAGAGTACAAAAAGTATCGATTGAACGGTTACATTTTCGGCGCTAAAGTGTACGAGGAAAGTACAAATGTACAGAACTCGGGAATTTCATACAAGGCTCTTACTTTCTTTCGAGCGAGCGCAAAAGATAAAAACCTCGTTGAAGCTGAAATGACTTACTATGGTGTAATCCAAAATATATTTGAATTGGATTATATAAGATTCAAAGAGGTTGTATTTTACTGTGAATGGGTAAGAGTTGAGGATAAAAATGCTTGTAAAGTTGATCCTGTCACCAATTTGATCATGGTTGACTTGTCCAAGTTGAAGAGCAACGACCACGTGAGCGATGAGCCGTTTGTTTGTGCATTTCAAAAGGTTAAGCAAGTGTTATACTCGGAGTATATCAACAACGAGCCGTGGTCAATTGTCCAACACGCGCCAAGGCGTCTAAATAGTAGTGTGGATGACTTGGCTGCTCCTACCGAATATCAATCCATTTTTTATGATAACCCAAATTTGAAACAATTTTTCAATTTGTAATAAATATTTCAATTTGTACCGAAACATCCATTTTTAATGCTTTTAATTGATCTGCACTTTATCATTTTCACTCTTGTGTAGTGTGCGTGTGTGGAGAGGAGATTAATACATAAATATTCCAACTACATCTAAGTTTTGTTTATACTAATCCATGAATATACGCTTCTTACCTTTAATAGGTGATTAGTACATAGTTATTTGGGGTGTCCTATTTGTGGAGAGGAGACTGAATCTCTTCGTCTATCCGAACACTAAGAAATGCCATAATCCTATGGAGCGATGCTCTGCAAATTCCTCCCAACCGTTATGTAGCCAAACATCACCAGTTGAAGTTGTCAATTCCACTTTCCATACCCCACCACTTGGAACTTCTAGCAAAACATGGGAGACCATTGAAAGGTAGAATTGACAACTTCAACTGCTGATTTTTGGCTACACAACGGTTGGAAGGAATTTGCAACGCATAACTCCATAGGATTATGGTATTTCTTAGTGTTTAGATATGAAGAAAATTATATTTGACACGATTTCCCGGGGTACATTAGTTGGAAGGAGGTGCCATATGAGCTCAAGTTAGCTGTTTGAGTGACACTACAGGTAATGTATTTATATTTATATATCAATTTCGATTTCGATTTCAATTACGATTTATATTTATCTATATTTGAGGGGTGGGTACTAATTTCACTTTATTTCAATTCAGGGGATAGGGAGTGGCCTTAAGGGTAGGCCACATATGCTCTATACCTATGAGCCTATTTGGACGAGAAGGGAAGGATAAGGAGGTGTCCCTGAGCGTCGCGGTACAAAATCTCTTTTCCATGAAAATAGTTTGTAGATTTGAGATAATTGATGGTGATGTTGTTTCTTTTTAAATAGTTTCTATTTTGAATATATATTTGCATTATCTTTAGTTTGTTTGGATATATGATGTTTGGAACAGGTACAACGTTGCTATAACAGGTACAAATATACTGCTGGGCAGTGGCAGTGGCCATACTGCCCAGCATATTTTTTTTAAATTCTGCCCAGAATTGTCACGGTCATTGACCGTGACACGTCCGTGACAAAAAGTTATCACGGACGTGTCACGGTCAATGGCCATGACAATTTTTTAAAAAAGGGTCAAGGCTTTGTCACGGTTATAAATCATGACAAACGTGTCACGATCATTGACCGCGACACGACCGTGACACAAAACGCGAGTTTTGTGCCAAGGTCAATGACCGTGACACGATCGTGACAAAAAAAGTTGTCTCACCTCGAAATGTCACGGTCATTGACCTTGACAAGTTGGATTTTTCAAGGTCAATGACCTTGACAATTCGACAGATTTGGTGTAGTGTTCATCCCACCAGTACCTTAGCCGAGCAACTCCCCTTATCTTCCGAGCAACCATCCTCCTCATCCAAGTTTCCCAAGGAAGTTGTAAAACACAAGGAGAAGGTGTAAAGATGCTCGGGTTTTAATTTTGTTATTCCTTTTCAGTGTAATCTTGAACTTTGTACTTACCTTTTATAATGAAATGAAAATTCAAGCTTTTGATTGTCCATCATGACTTTTTCCTCTTCTTGCTCTATCTGCATTCTTATTAATTCTTTCTGTCTCTTTTCTTTACTAGTTTATGGCTAGAATGGAGCTCTTGTCAGCTCACGATAGTGAACTGATGAAAAAATGCAATGACTACTTCAAGGTTGGCCATGTAGATCTAAACGAGGCTTAAATTGTTGACATCCTTCATCCAAATTCTTCTAAACAAGCAGTTGAAGCATATCAGTATTTGAAATGTCTGCTTGACCGAGCTGTTGCCAATAATGTGGCATAATATGAGATGATTGAGGATCTTCAAGGAACTATCGAGGAACTCCAACAATAATATAAGGATTCTTGTGCCCTTTTGCATCAGGGATATGAGAAAAAATATCAGCAACTAAATGCTGACAAAGGATGTGATAAGTTCATTGTTGCTTACGAGAAAAAAGAGAAAATTCTAAGGTTTGAGGTCGAGGAGCATAAGCAAATTGCGAAGCTACTGGAGCAGGAAAACAATGTTTTGAGAGAAGAGATATCTCAATTGAAATCTGTAGCATCTTCTTCGGGAGCCTTGGTCCCTATTAACGATGAAGGTTTCTCATTTTTAGAGGTCTAAAATGCCAATTTGAGAGATGAATTGGAAACCTTAAAGAGGATTGGACCTTCTACCTCTGTTTGTGAACGAGAAAGAGCTTCTCGGGGACGATCAAGGGCTGCTCGGGTTACTGTTGAAGAAGCTATAATGTAGGCAACCTTGGAGAACCAGGCATTCCAGCTGATGGCGAAGAACCAGGCTTTAGTAAAGATGTCCAAGAAGATTTTGAACCTTGAAGAGCAACTTTCTGCACAGAGCTCTGTCTTGGAAAATAAAACAAATTTGGTGAAAAATCTCCACGATTAACTGGAGAGGCTAACTTACCAGTTTCACAAACATCCCAGAGAGTTTTGGATGGCTGGATATAATGAAGCCCTTTATCATCTCAATGATAGGATCCAGAATTCAAATAACGAGGGTTACAAGTAAGGATGGTTGAATGCACTGGGGGTGTTACAGTTGGAGCAGGGCCATTATCTCTGGGATTATTATGACCCTGGATTGCTCGAGTTGCTCGTGCCACCTTTTAAACTTGATATGAGCTGGATTCCTACTCGAGCAATTCCTCAGTGCTTAATCTCCAAGTATCTCGGTGACTATAGTCTTCATTGTAATTTCGAGATATCTCGCCCGGAGCACTTGCTTGATCGTCCATCTGTGATGAATGTTAGGATGATTAAAGATCTAAACTTCATAAATTCCCCTTATGCCTTAGACAATCCTCCTGCTGGAGTAGAACCTGTTTCAAAGGCAGAAGGAAAAAAAGCCAATAGAATAGGATCTTTGATGTAATGATTCCTCATGTAATATGTAATTTGTTCTGATTTTAATGAAGGAATTTTTAGTTTTCTCTGCAATCTTGATTGTCAGTACTTTATAAAATATCTATTTTATTCTCTGATGAATGTGTATGTATATCTTGTAAGAAAATAAAAATGTCCTGTGTTATTTTAAATTGCCGACCAACTGGAGTTGGTGAAAATTTATTGTTGACCATTCTGAGTTTGTGATAATTATTTGACAACCAACCGGAGTTGGTGATGTTTTGTTTCCCGACTGACTTAGAGTTGGTGGTAATTTGATATGTCATATGTCATAAGTATATATATATATATATATATATATATATATATATATATATATATATATATATATATATATATATATATATATATATATATATATTTTATTATAGTGACTTATCACTTTTTACTTATAAGCCACGAAACGACTTCCATCCCATGATATTGCTTAAACAATTATTTTCGACCAACCGTAGTTGGTGGATTTTTATTCCCGACCAACCGTAGTTGGTGGATTTGTATTCCCGACCAACCGTAGTTGGTGGGTTTTATTTTACCGACCAACCGTAATTGGTGGACCGACCAACCGTAGTTGGGGGATTTTTTTTTACCGACCAACCGTAGTTGGTGGATTTTATTTTACAGACCAACCATAGTTGGGGGATTTTATTTACCGATTAACCGTAGCTGGTGGACCGACCAACCGTAGTTGGGGGATTTTATTTTACTGACCAACCGTAGTTGGGGGATTTTATTTTACCGACCAACCGTAGTTGGTGGACCGACCAACCGTAGTTGGGGGATTTTTATTCTGAACTTGATGCATAGTGTGTAGCACTAATACTCCAAAAAAATTTCATCAAAAAGAGAGAACTGGGTAAAACTTTTAACACTTTATTCATACTGAAGAAAACTCCATTACATAGAAATTTCCTACTATTGATAATACTTGCGTAGATGTTCTGAATTCCATGCATTCTTAAACTCTTCTCCCTCTAAGGTTTTAATCCTGTAGGTTCCTGTACGAACAACTTCTGTTACTCTGTAGGGTCCATGCCAGTTAGCTTCCAGTTTATTGTGCTTTTGAATTACTTTCTTTAGCACGTAGTCCCCTTCCTTTAAATCACATTTTTTTACCTCTTGCTGTAAAACAGAGTTGTTTGTTGTTGGCATGCAGCATTCCTTATTGTTGCTTCCTCTCTAACTTCTTCGAGCATATCTAGATCCCATCGCCTCATCAAGTAACTGATAGGAGAATTGAAATTCAGCACCCTATGTGTGGGTAGTCCCAACTAGGTAGGTATAACAGCTTCGCTTCCAAATGCCAGCATGTATGGAGATTCTCCTGTTGCTGCTCGCGGCGTAGTACGATAAGCCCACAGCACAGAATGTAGCTTCTTAATCCAATTTGCCTTTTCATCGTCCAATCGTTTTTTCAAACCATTGAGTAGCTTTCTGTTCATCACCTCAGTTTGTCCATTGCTTTGGGGATGGTCTGGCACATAATGGGTTTTCAATATGTTTGACTGGTGACAATATGCAGCAAACTCTTCGTTGTCAAATTGGGTTCCATGATCAGTAATGAATGCATGGGGAAGACCATATCTGCAAATGATATTCTTCCAAATAAATTGATATACCCTATCATAAGTCATATCAATAAGAGGTTCAGCTTCTACCCATTTAGTAAAATAATCCACAGTGACGACGAGGTATTTGAACCTTCCTCTTGTCGTTGGGAGTGGCCCGACCAAGTCTATCCCCCACATGGAAAATGGCCAAGGGGATGTTATGGGTGTCAACAATGCCTGGGGAGTTCTTCGGATAGAAGAGAAACGTTGACATTTGTCACATTTTTTGGCATAGGCTATACAATCAACCCTCATCGTCGGCCAATAATATCCCTGCATCATTATTCTTTGCAAAAGTGTTCGACCTGTTACATGAGCTCCACAGGACCCTTCATGGACCTCTTCAATCAAATCTTTCACCTCGGAGGGATGCACACATCTTTGCAGACCTGCTATAATTACTCGTCTATATAAAATGCCATTAGTTAATACATAACGAGCAACTTAAAACTTTAGTTTCTTGGCTACGAGCTTATCAATTGGTAAAACCCCCTCCTCAATATAGGCCCTGATAGTATCCATCCATAATGGTCCTGAATCAAGAGCAATGAAGTTCATCTCTAGATATTTCTCAATGCTCCGACTAGTCAAGATTTCTATTGGGATTGTTCTTCGTAGGTCGGTGCTCGTGGCTGGGGCTAACAGAGCTAAGGCATCTGTTCTTGCGTTCTCTAATCCTGGTATTCTAATTAATTGTACTGCGATCAGGCTTGATACAATCTCCATTGCTTTTGCATGATAATTGATCATTAATTCTCCTTTAGCTGCATATACCCCCAGCATTTGATTTACAATCAATTGTGAGTCACTGAATACGATAACCTGCTCAGCCTTCATGGTTTTTGCCAAACTAAGACCAACAATAATTACTTCATATTCAGCTTCATTATTAGAAGCTTTAAATTGAAAGCTTAGAGCATATTCAACATTGATCTCATCTGGGCTGTTTAAAACAATCCCCGCTCCACTACCTGTAGTGCACGAAGAACCATCTACATATAAATTCCACACAGGTATCTCATTATCAAACTTTTGGTCAGATAGAGTTCCTCGGTGAAATATTTGATGCTTCCTTATATCCTCCTCTAGCACTTCTTGCTGCTTATCGACCATCTTCTCTTGCTCGTCTACCGATTTAAGTTGGTCGGGGTTTAAGATTAATGATCCTGTAACATCCACAGGCTGGTCGGTATCCAACTTTTGCTCTTCGAAAGTATCTGGATAGGTGAATTCTACAATAAAATCTACCAATGCTTGCCCCTTAAGTGACGACCTAGGCTCATAAATTATGTCGTATTCACCCAACTCTACAACCCAATACATCAATCTTCCTGATTTCTCTGGTTTGTGCAAAGCTTACATTAATGGCATGTATGTATACACAAATATAGTATGATCTTGTAAGTACGACCTCATTCTTCTACTTGATTCGATCAATGCCAGTGCCAACTTTTCCAGCCTTGGATATCTGATCTCTGCTCCTCGGAAAGCCTTGCTTGTGTAATAGATTGGTTTTTGCACTCCATCCTCCACTCTTATCAACGTCGAGCTTACTGCGTTTTTTGAGACTGCCAAATACAAGTATAGTCTTTCTCCCATCACTGGCCTGGACAACAATGGAGGTGCTCCCAGATATTTCTTCAATTCATGAAAGGCCTTCTCGCATTCATCATTCCACTCGAAAGTCTTTCGGAGTGTTCTGAAGAATGGTAGACATCTGTCAGTTGCTTGTGATACAAATCTATTAAGTACTGCAACTCGCCTTGTGAGACTCTGCACTTCCTTCTTCGTCGTCGGAGATCGCAGTCCCAATAGAGCTTTGATCTTGTCAGGATTCGCCTTAATTCCTTGTTGATTAACAATGTATCCGAGAAACATGCCTTCTCGTACTCCGAATATGCATTTGGTGGGATTCAGCTTCATTTGATATTTTTCTAGTTGATCAAAGGTCTGGCCTAAATCAACTAGATGATCAATAACTTTCTTGCTCTTTGTCAGCATATCGTCAACATAAACCTCCATGTTATGACTGATTTGCTTCGCAAACACCTTATTCATCAGCCACTGATATGTCGCACCTGCATTTTAAAGTCCAAAATTCATAACATTATAACAATAAGTTCCCCTTGGGGTAATAAAATAGGTACTTTCCCTATCCTCAGGCTTCATCTTAATCTGATTGTAACCAGAGTAAGCATCCATAAAACTCAGCAATTCGTGCCCTGAGGTAGCAACCACCAGTTGATCAATTCGGGGCAGAGGAAAATGATCCTTTGGGCATGCCTTATTGAGATCGGTGAAGTCTACACACATCCTCCATTTGTTATTTTTCTTCTTCACCATCACCACATTAGTTAGCCAATCAGGATATTTGACATCCTCAATAAAATAGGATTTTTGGAGCTTCTCGACTTCTTCTTGTATAGATTAGTTCTTTTTGGGGTTGAACACTCTTCTTCTTTGTTTTACTGGCTTGATCTCCTTATTCACATTAATCTCGCGACATAGGAAATTTGGGTCTATCCCTGGCATGTCTTCGTGGATCCATGCAAAAGTTTGTTTTCTGGTTTTTAGAAACGCTATCAGCTCTTATTTTATTAATACATCTAGTGAAGCACTAATTTGAGTTGTTCGTTCTGGATGCTCATCGTCCAGAACGATATTTTCAGTAGCCTCCATGACCTGACCCTTAACGAGCTGCGACTCATCTCTTGGGTCTAAAGTCTCAATCTCTGCGTAATCTATCTCATCAACCTGATAAGTAGTAGTCTTCTTTATGGATTCTTCACACTCTTCTTGCTCTGTAGATGAATAGTAGCATTCCCGAGCTACTATTTGGTCTCCCTTCACCACTCCTACTCCAAAGTTGGTTGGGAATTTTAAACATTGATGTACTGTAGATGGTACTGCCTCGAACTTTTTCAAACCTACCCTTCCCATGATGATATTGTAAGTTGATTGGAGATTTTTATCCATCACAAAAAAATGCACTCTTTTTGTTCGACAAGCAGGCCATGTACCGATGAACATATCCAACTTGATTATCCCAAGTGGAAAAACTTTCTCGCCAGTAAAACCGAGGAGGGGTCGATGATATTTCTCCAACTGGGATATCTTTAGGTTCAAACTATCAAAACATGGGTAGAACATTATATCTGCCTAGCTGTCATTATCCACCAAGACTCCCGAAATCACTACTTCCTTCATCCTCATTTTGATCACCAATGGATCATCATGAGGATATAGCACACCTGCGAGGCCATTCTTAGAGAAATCGATGACCAGTTTATCTTTGTTCACCTTCATCGGGCGATCATCCTCAGTTAGATTTATCCATTGAATATACGAACAAGCTTGAGCCTCGTTGAGGTAAGCTTTCCTCTCTGCAGTAAGGTCTCCACCTCTTTCATCTCCACCAGTAATAATATTGCAATCAAATGATCCAAAACGGATAGAAAATACCTCACGTTCTGGCTATTTTGGTCTTTTGGGGAGATCGGGGTTGTCTTGATCTTCATCCAGGTCTTCTTTACGATTTCTCTTCTTATCTTCTTTTATTCGTCGAGGAGATCTAGACCTCTACCTTGCTCGGTCATTGCTCTTTCCACCATTTTGTCGATCCACATACTTGTTCAATTTTCCTCGCCTGATGAGCTCTTCAATTTCATTCTGGAGAGCTATACAGTTTTTGGTCGTATGACCATGATCCTTATGGAACTCGCAATATTTGGATTTATCCCTCTTGTCAGGATCCATCTTCATTTTTTCAGGCCAGTTTAACTCCTCGTTGTTCTTGATCTCTTCCAAAATGTGGTTTATATCTACCTTTAAAGGAGTATAGTTTCCAAATTTCCTCAATTGTTCCAATGCTTGCTTTGCTTTTGACTGCTTGTTACCACCATTATTCTTCTGCTCTTTCTTCTCAGCCTTATCAACCTCAATCTTGGTCTATTTGGGGTCCATATTCTTCTTCACAGCCATAGCTTCCTCGGCGTTCATAATTTTCGTTGCCTTTGCCATTAGCTCTGCCATGGTTGTGGGTGGATCTTTGGCTAGAATGTAGTACAGTTTATTTGGCAACAATCCACTCATCGGAGCAGTAATTGCTATCTTTTCTTCGTAATCAATAACTTCGAGCTTCTCGTTATTAAAACGAGTAATATAATCCCTGGTGCTCTCACCTTCTTTTTGTCTAACACTTAACAAGTGTGCTACTCGTTTAACTAGTTTTGCTCCAAAATAGAAGTTTCCAATAAAGAGCTCGACCCGTTGAAAGAAAGTTGCAATCTTTCCTCGAGGAAGATTGTTGTACCATATTTGAGCATATCCAGTGAGAGTTCCTGAAAACGCCCTGCATCGCATCTCGTCTGGAACAGTATAGATATCAGCAGCTTCTTGGTATTGTTCTATATGGAGAATATGATCAGTTTTTCCATCATATTTTGGTGTTACTACTGGGGCTTTGATTTTTGACGGTGTGGGGAAATATACAATTTCTTGTATGAATGGTGTTCCTCGGATAAAAATCCTTTGTAAAGGACTCTTGGCTTTAGCCATTTTCCCTAACCTATTGTCCAACCTCTGAATAGACCATGCATCATTTCCCTCCTCGGGCCTATTGGTCCGAGCAACTGATCGTGTTGAATTTGCCTCTTGGGATCTTTCACGACGAGCAGTTGGTTGGGATTGGGCAAATGCTTCCTTTAAATCAGAGGATCGTTGAGAGTTCCTCGACACCATCCTAGGGGGACTTTTATTCCTCCTAGGACCCAAACGATCAAAGGGAGAGACTCTACTAAATCTTTTAAGAGCACTGGTCGTTTTTGGAGATAAAGTGATGTTTTGTTGAGTGTTTGTAGCTCGTACCGAGGAAGTCCTTCCAGGATGATACGAAGGATCATTGGATCTCTCAGTACGATATGAATCGGTGCGTCTATAATGAGATTCTTCCGGGAGTGACGTTCGTCTAGTTCGCGAAGAAGGCAATCGGGCATTTCTCTGAATGGTTCGTTGTCCTGACTGGGCGGGCGCTCCACCCTGGATAGTTTGCATGAGTTGTCGCATGGTTTCTTGCATAGCGGTCTGGCCCTCAGCCAAATTAGCCATTATTCCAGCCAGATCTTGGACACTTGGAGGAGTAGATGGATTTGCAGAAATTCTGGCATTTCGATTGCTGGGTTCAGGATGATCAGCCATTGGTGATGAATTGTTTTGGTGAAAAACGATAATTACAGTCGTTTGCCACAGACGACGCCAATCTGTTGATGTAAAAAACTAGATTTGACCTAATTCTTTAATCACAGATAAAAATAAACAAGACAAAATATTTTAAAGTGGTTCAGCCTTGAAAGAATGGCCTACATCCACTGTTTGTGTTATTGCTGACTGTTTGCAGAATTCTCGATAATGAGTTTACCAAGAAATTTTGAGCCCCCTGCTAATGAGGAGGTTATAATGTATTTATAGCCTTGAGGCGTCACAAATGAAAGAATAATACATAGTTTTCCAATAGGCGTGTGCGTCTGTGTGATAATAATGTGCATTTAATGCGCAGTCATCCTCTTGATTATCCGGATTTGAATGCTCTATACGAGATGCAGCTGGGACGGCCTAAGCTGCTCGGACCGCCTAAGTAGCTCGGTATACATGAGTTTCTCGGAGAACACTTGTTGCTCGGTGCCCCTGAGTTAGTCGGGGAGGTTGAGTTCCTCGGAGTCAAGCTGTTGTTCAAAAAATGTTTGCGTGTGCCATGTAGATTGACACGTGTCTCCACATAATTGGTCCACATCAGTAGACTAAATTTGGTATCAACACCCGTCGATTAAATTAAATTACTAATAATTTTATTTAACCAACCTATTATAAATTTCTTGAGATCTTCCACTTAACTTATTTGATATGTCGAATAATTAAATCCACCGGCCAGGTTTGATATATTAAAAAATTATAAGCTACATCAATAGGGTATCATCAATCTCTATACCGAGACAGGTATTGCATTCATAATTAACTTTCATTATACACTAATCACCATTACCCAATCTACCAAGCTTATTGATCCATAAATGAATCTCACCCAATATCACACACCCCAACCTAGTTACTTATAACTAAGTTTGAAAGTTAAAGTGATTCAAATCATAATTACCTTAAACAAACCATAAACACGAGTATCCTTTTTCCCGTTATTAACATGAACCAATAAAACTAAAACTTTTGACAACTTTAAGGTAATTATGCTTATTAAAACTTACTGAAAAGATAAGTGGGCTTAAATTACTCCATTTACGTTTGACCAAAATCATGGGTTTATGCATCCATTGCTAACCCCGCCGACTTCCTAGATTTGGCAGTGATATCACAGTACCTGAAACGCAAACATATAAACCATGAGAAAAATACCTCAGCAAATGCATCACTACTACACTACTGCACAAATTTAAATGCAATACATCATATCTGCGTGATAATGTATAAACTTATCCTGCCTATATTGCATAAAATTTAATACAATAAATCATAGCCACGTTGTAATATATATATATACTTATCCAGATCATTCATAAAGAATGGCCAATTTTATACTTATCCAGCTCATTCATAAAGAATGACCAATTATATAATTATCCGGCTCATTCATAAATAATGGCCAACTTATTCGAATCATGATTCATATATCCTGTCTGCAATGGACAATTCTCCCCCATTCCTAGTCGAGGAGTAACCCCTTGTCTTTAATAGACAAATCTCCCCTATTCTGGGTCGGGGAGTAACCTCCCATTTCGGTAAACCGAAATGAACAAATTCATATTCAATATTATTCTTATCATATCCATAACCATGTATAATACATCCTATCAATAAGTGATATTCATATCATATCCATAAACTTGTATAATACATCTTACCAGCGAGTGATATTCAGATCGTATCCATAACCATTTGTAATTCGTCTCAACCGTGAGTGATATTCAGATCATATCCATAACCCTTTTTAATACATATTACCCATGAGTGATATTAAATCATCTCCATAACCATGCATAATACATCTCTTTCCAATGAGTACACTCACCTTGGCCACTTCATGTGTTTTTTCCCTTGCCTTTGTCTGGCACTTGTTCAACCGATTCTTCTTCCATTTCACATATAAATTCTTACAACATTAGTATCAATATAAGGATATTAACAATCTAAATAGAAACTTAAAATTAACCCAATTTATAAGCATCTTATAATCCCATTCAAATCATATATTGTAAATGAAGTCCAATCTAACTTCATGGTAAGATATTTACCATACCCAAATCATAGGCTGAATATATTTTAATTTCTTCTTATTAGTTTTATCCTTAACATATTGGGTTCCCAATCCAAAAAACTCTTATCATTTCAAGTTTCCTAGAGCAAGATATTGCCATTTCTTTGCTACATAGCAAATCTGCCCTATAGGCTCCTCTATCATTCAGTCAACTTCTAGGAATTTTCATAATTTTTATGTATCATAAATTTCTATGATATTTAACCCAACATATATAAACATATAAAATAATAAAAAGTTAAAGTTTCATAATTTTTAAGGTTCATTTGCTATGTGAAGCAAAACATCGAACACATGGTGTGCATACTTATACTTTTGGGGTAAATTTTATACCTGAACTTCAAACTATCACCAAAGATTCATTTCTTGGTATTTTCACATAATTCTTGGTGATGTTATACATATATGAGTATATTTTTATATCCAACTAGAATTATTCAATTTCAATAAATTTACCAAAAGATATAGAAGTTTGAATACACAAAGCTTCCAATCGAAGCAATATACATGATTTACACGTTCAACTTTGCTTAAACTCGCATCTATCCATACGTATACCTCAAAAAACGGAAGTTTAGTAACAAAAATTATGATTTATATAATTTTAATCAATAATTCCAAAAATATAACAAGATTTACGGGTAGAATTATCTAAGGGACTTTTACATAATTTCCTATAGATTTTTCTCAAATTTTCTCCTTACTTTCTACTTCCCGAGCTTCCCAATTCTCTCTTCTCAAGCCAAACTCTCTCATGTCTGATTTTGGCTGAAGGAGGAGGTCATTTCAAGGTTTTAAATTCGTCATAAGTCACCTCCCCTTGGTCCAATCGAAACAAATTATTTGTTGTCATAATAAGACAACATATCACTTAATGAATAGACAAATTTGTCCTTGTTTCGAAATTTCAGTATAACTTCTTACTCGGACCTCCGTTTAATACACTGTTTGTTGTGTTACAAACTTTACTCAATATACACAACTATATATTTTTCATCTCATGTCAATTGTTATATTATAATGGTCAAAACTAGCCTCTAACATGAACATTCCTACCGAAAACTACAAAATTTTGTGTTTGTAACTAATTCGATATTTCAAGCTTTATGAAGGCAATATTGGACTAAACATACTAACTTAAAATTATGTACACTAATACCACATTATCCATATCCCATAAGGTAATAATGATTTAAACACAATTTATTATAATTATATCCGGGTTGTCACAACTTTCCCCCCTTAGAAAATTTCTTCCTCGAATTTTAGTATGAATTTCATTTACCAACCAATTAGGAATACTATTTCGTCATGCCCGACAAATCTCCTTTCATATCATCTTTATTTTCTTTATCACTGATACGTAAGAGTAATCATCTAATTATTTCTTTTAAATTGAAGTCAATTCCCAACTCATATATTACTTCATACCTTCATTCCTATGGTACATCCTTATTATCGTGTAATATTTCAAATACTAAATATTCTATTACAAGATTAACTTCTTATATTTCATTTCTCTAACTTCCATTCAATATATCAATTCATAAATATCATATTACGAGACTAACATATTATACGCCATCTTCTCATCTTCCATTCAATACCAAATATCTGTGTTTGACGTTAACTAAACATACAATGACATTAACAAGTCATTTATTCAACACAATTACTTTACAATTATAATCTTTCTCCAATCCTTAATAACATGATAGTCTTATGCAACATCATTCATTTATTAACTTTTCCATTCATTGATGATGCGAGAAATTGTCCACTAGTCGTTCTCGTACCAGCAAATCAAGAGAAAAGTGCGTAATAAACAAGTAAAGCAAGTAAATAGAGAGAAGACAAGATATAGAGTGGTTCAGCCTTTAAAATAGGCCTACGTCCACTGTGTTGCCCCGTTCTCATTATATGGTTACATTGTACAATATAATCATGCCTAAAGAGGCATACAAGTATGAGAATAAAGGAGAATACATGATGACTCAGGATTCCGGTGTACCGGAGAGGTGGCTGCATTGTAGATGTATAATCTCTAAGTCGTATCTTGGGGTTGTGAAGAGGGAATCTATATTGCAAAACCTGCCCCGGGCGTGTATGGAAATAGATCTCTTATCTCGAGGTGTGGTCCTCTATTTATAAGAGGTATGTGTGTCGTGTCACGTGCCCTGAGCACATGACGTATATCAAGTCTGGAATAGTTACGAGTGAGGGGGATGCAGCCTGCAAGGTAATAAGTGATGAACCTGTGGCGCTGGAGGCAAAGATGCCGCGCCCTATATAGATAGACAGGGCTGCACCCCGTGCCACCAATCTCCACGACGTCTTGATGGAGGCCGCGCCCTTTGGTGAGGTGGGCAGCTCCCTGTATTCTATAGGGCCGCGGCCTGTACTTCTGTAGGGTCGTGGAATCTTAGCATTTGTATTATAGAATACTATCCGCGACAGGGTGCTATATTTGTTTTGTCAATAAGCCCCCAAGTCGTAGTGCCAAGAGGTAGCGATTTTGGGGCTGCGACTGAATTGTGTGACTTCTGCGGAGACTGAGGCGTAGTCATCCCATCCCCTACATAAGTGGGATCTATCCGTGTCGTGGCATATTTGAGTCCAGGCAACGACCTAATACTTTAGGACGTGCCGCGACCTGTTTGATACCAGGCAGCGGACAAGTACTTTAGAATGAGCGTCAGTTTAGGTGCTGCGGTGCCTCCAAAGTGACGATTCGTCTTCCGCGCTCTCTTATATAAATTGTTTCTGGACGCGGACTTCATTACGTTTCCAAAACATTTAGAGAAAATTGAGAGCAAATTCTGTTCTTCCTTTCCCTTGCATATTTTAGCAACCTTCCGAGGCTGTGTGTGGTGGTACAAGGCGGTTTGAAGCTGAGCATTGCAAATTTCTTCATTTCCAGGTGGTTTTTCAACCACTCAACTTTCTTAAAAAAGCTTTTGAAGTTCATAGTTTTTCTTCCCTTTTGATATGATGGCTTGTATTTTCCTTGATTATTTGATAGAAAACTAGGGTTTTGTTTGTACAATTTGCTCTTTCACTCATATGCTGCACATGACCCCTGATCTTCCAGAGGCCATGAAAATTATATAGTCGTTCTTGCTATTCATAAACAAACCCTTCAAATTCTGTGAATTTGATTCTAAAAACAATTAAACGAAAGATACTCATTTGTTTAAAAGAGAGGCCGCGGTATGATAGGATTTAAGTAATCCATTCCCCGGAGCTATTTTAGTCCTTATCGTCATACCGTGCCAAATCTCCATGGTCCCTTAAATTATCATCCCTGGAACTTTGATGCTACCGTCGTACTCTGTCGCTGTGGTATAGTCTTTTTAGGCTCAATAACCATTTGCAGTTTTGAACAGCCTTCAAACTTTTATGAACCAAATGCACATCTGTGTTAAATAACTGTATTTGCTACTAGAATCCCTTGAATCGACCTAGCCATTTTAGGATAGCCGTGACCAAGAATATCTTAAATCAATTTAAGCATGTGTTCACGACAGTATATGGTTCCCTGATAGAGTAGATGGTTGCGGCTAGTAGGGCCAGATGACCCCTTGTGCTCAAGTAGTAGGGTTTGAACAAATTTACTATTTATAACTAATCCTTCCGCGACTTCTTGAAGCCTTTTCGAAACCATATTGGATGCGGCGCCTAACTGCAAACTCTGCTTTTCAGGTACTGCTGCAGCCATATGATATTTGACCCGGACGAGTTCCTGAGAGGATTTTGGGCAAAGCACTTTGGAACCTCTCCCCCTGAACTCACTTTCGTGCCCCCTCTAAGATCAATAGGGCCTTAAAAACTAAAGGATTTCCCAAACTGCGTGATACTTGACTCAGACTCTGCAGACTCTGCATCTGGGAAGGATTTTCAATCCATGTCGATGGAAGAAGAAGCCAACTCAAGTAATCATCCAATGGGTGAAGGGCATAATGCCACGGAAGTTAGAGGTAACCCAGTTGGAACATTTGGGAGAGATGAGAGACCCTTAGTTGCGCTTTATATCCGCAGCGCCATGACCCAAGACTGGGTTGAGCAGGTGGCTTAGGCCTTCGAATTTCCAAAAAATTTGATCTGCTCAACACCTGCCGTGAACCAAAGACCTTGCACGATTTTGGCCGATGGAGTTTGCTTCCCACTCCATGCCTTCATTTACGAGTTGCGGTTACCTATTCATGTTCCCATTCGTTGCCTTTTTTAGACAATGAAACTGGCCCCAGCCCAGTTAGATCCTAATGGTTGGAGAGCCATTCGCGGTTGTCCTTTGGGAGAACTTATTCAAAAAAGACATCACTCCCGCGGAATTTTTTCAGTTCTACCGCCCCAAGGATAACTCAGTGAAGTTTGCGGGATACTACTACTTCTCTATCCATGGCAGGGACGAGTCCCTTTACACTGGGAGGCCGACCAGTGTGAAGAACTGGAAGGGGAAATATATTTACATCTCCGGTGAAGGCTGGGAGATGCACCCCGAGGAGAATGAGAGGGAAAGGTCATATAGAATGTCGCGACAATGGGGGTCTCCCTCTAAGTTAGGTACTAAGACTATAGACGCGTCCATTCATCATATTTTGTATATTAACTTCCACTAATCTTTAAATTGTCTTTCCTGCAGCTCTCGATAATTTGCATTTGAACAAACGGCAGGAAAAGAGAGTCGCTGAGGCCGCGGAAGTTCTGGCTGAACATAAGAAGTTTAGCATACTTGTTACATCATCGACCATATTTGAAGCAGGGTTTTTCCCAAACAAGTCCATTCCTCAACATATGGGCGCGAAAGGTAATTCACTACACCTTGATTTTTATTCCGCGGTCATTTATGCTCTTAAATTCCTTTTCCAATATTTTCTATTATTTTTTTCAGGTGAGGAAGTTGACAGGGAATTGCTAGCCGCACAACTGGCAGAAATGGACGAGGATACAGTCGTCCTAAACAACACTGCACGGAGAAGAAAGAGAAAAAGGTCCAAAGCCAATGCACCTGTCGTGGCTCATTCCGCAGAAATAAATGCTACCCCTACCGCGGCTCATTCTGCCCACAAAAATACAACTCCTGTCGCGAATAAAATGGATAACGTTGAGACCCCCCGCAGGATGAGTTTGATGATGACATAGGGGAAAACGTGGTCATGGCGGGCTTGATTTCAATTGACGCGCCCCATCATTCAAGATCTCCGTCGTCGCCACCTGTGGTGGCCATAAATGCAAACCTGATACCTCCCCAGTTCCGCGGCGGAGCTGGTCCTGATGGTAGACCGCGGCCCCAATTGAGGTAGCCTCACCCAGAGTCTTTATGGGACACTACCGCTAAGGCTGCGCGAAGAATGAAGAGAATTATTGATGCCGCGGACCTGGATAGGTTAGTGGGTGTAGACCACGACGATTTGGAGGTCTGTGGTCTCCATAGCCTTCTGAGGGTAAGTGCCACTATTCTTTAATTTTGCTACTAACTTTTTTGCCTCCCATATTTCGCTTCTAACTTATTTTATTACAGGCTGCGGATATTATGGTGGCCCTGAAGAGGAAGTACAAAGCCCTTTATAAGCTGAAAGAGGCTACAGATAGGGTGCATACTTCTAACCTGGAAGCTGCACGGACTTCATCCTTTGAAGTAGGCCAGAAGTCTTCTGTCGCAGCGCTTCAGGAAGCCCACATGGACCTGGAGAAAGCGAACAAGGCAAGGGAGGAAGCGAAAGAGAACTTCAAACAGGCCGCGGAATCCCATAAAACCTCCCAGGCCCAGACTGCGGAAGCTGCCCGTATTGCGGAGATTTCAAACAGTAAGCTCACTCTTCTTCAGGAGAAGTACGAAGAGCTGGAGGTGAAGTCTGCTCAAGAAGCCCAAGATCATGCCGTGGCAATTCAAAATATGGAGGTCGATCATGGGGACGCCCTCCAGCTGGCCATAGACTACGCCGTGGAGTCATTCAAAGGCTCCAAGGATTTCTTTCTCATCAACAACATGTAATACCCCGTACTTTTGACTATAATTATTTTGGGATTAATTAATTAATTAGCGTATTAATTGGAAATTAATCCGGGTTATAAATACTAATGAGATGCGAATTGGTATTTAATTATGTGCATATATGATTATATATGAACTTGGTATTATAAAATTTGTCGTGGGATTTATATACGGCATTTTAGAAATTTTGTTGAGACGCGTGGGACCGCCGCGTCACGGTATAATATTTTGATAATAAAAGTGAATTTAAAATCTATAATCTGTATGGTCGTTTTGAGTGCGCCAACGCGTCCGGAAGGGTCGAGATAGTCAGAAAACACTAGCCGGTGGTATAGTTTGGGTCCCGGGGTATTTTTAGGCCATACCGGTAACTTAAAGGGTATTTTAGTAATTTGGTATTTTTGGGTAATTAAAAGTGACGAAAATTGAGAGTTGTAATCTGATAAGGAATTGACCCAACCAACCCTTTATTAACCCCATAAGCTACGTAGGTTATCATTTAATCTTCCAACTCTCCCAAAGGAAACCCTAGCCACCATAGCCACCTTTGGAAGAAGAAAGCTTGGAGAAGGAGAGAGAGAGAGGAATTCTGCAGAGATTCTTCACCAAATCAACACCAAATCCGAAATCAAACCAAGGCAAGTGATTTATTCCATTTAAATTTCAGAGAATGCTTCTTCCATGTTAGATTATTCATAAATTTTGTATGTTCTTGGAAGATAATGAAAAACCCATAAGATTGGAGTTATTAGTTTAAATTTTGGGATATAGGTTGCATGTAGAATGTTACTGGAAGATTATATTAAGAGAATTATCGACTTTTGTTATACCAAAAACGGATTTAAGATGAAGTTATGAATGTCCTTGAGAAAAATCTGGAAACTAAGTTTTTGATGAAGATTGATCCATATGTAGCCTATAATTGTTGAAATATTGATTTATGGACGTTAGTAATATTGTAGGATTGTTATATGACATTACTATAACGTTATATTTGAGAATCACACGTTAGAAATAAGTTTTGGGACGTTTTCAAATCTGCAGAACGAAGCAGTCCGTAGCCATACCTGTTCGATCGATCGATCGACATTCATCAGTCGATCGATCGACTAGATCGATCGATCGATATTCATAGGTCGATCGATCGACCTTCCCAGAATGAGTAAAATTTTCCTTAATTTGATTTTAATAGCGGAGACCCTCGGAGAATATGGTTGGAGACTTTGTGAATGCCCTTAGCTTTAAGGAAGACCAGTAGGAATGATTATGAAATGGGACTTTAATCAGTGTAATTTGAGGAATTATTCTAAATTGTTGAAATTCGTTATGTGAGATAATATTTGGATTAATAGTACAAATTTGAATAAGTTGATGAAATAAGGTTTAGAGCAGAAGTAAAGACCTTAGGAATAAAGATGTTATATTTGAGAATAATCGGAACCTAATAATCTATTATAGATAGGTTTCAAGGATAAGGGACTACGGCGTGAGACGTGTCGGCGATTTAACTATATATTAACGGGATACTTGAATGATATAAGTTTGGAAATGGTATAATGATGTAGAGTATTACAATTATACTACGGTAATTACTAAGATGCGTGTATACTTAGTATTGATATAGTATTTGTGTGTATGACATACCTACCATACTTGCTATCACGGGAGGTTTGCGTTCGCTTAGGACCCTCTAATCCTTGTGTGCCTACGGGGGGGATATAGACTGGTACCTTGATGAACATAGATCATAGAAGGACTTATTGTGATATTAATAAGTCTGCATGATCATGGGAGCGTAGGTATGTGCGTGACCCATGTGATGGTGACTGTGTTCGCCTCCACTATTTGTGATTTGTGTTATCTGAACTATTCCTGAGAGATTCGGAATATGTGATCCTTATGTACGTGATGTACCGGGATGGATAGCAGAGTATGTGTGCACCATAGCTTAGATTGCGGGGTGCTTGTATCGTATATTTATGATGTGAATAATATACATTAAATTAATGGAAATCCTCATGTTAATGTTGTAAAAATATTACGGTATTGTTTCGAGATATATAATGAGTTAGCTGATAGTTATATCTATGGCATAGTTAGTAACTGAGTTTATGTTAAACCTCTATTAAATTACGAGTGTTGTTATGTTAAATTAACCGAGTAAAATGGGTAGAACCTTTGGTAGTCTAGCTAGTTACGTTGTCACTTAGCTAGTGGAAAGGGGAGTTATAGATGGGTACTTACGTTAGGAGTGCACAGTTAGTCGAGGGGTGAGAATTTAATGTGAGTGCACGTCCTAACATGTACTTTACATTTAATGTTTTAAATGTTTTTAAAGCACTTGCAGGTTTTTAAAATGATTTCCACTTTCGGGCTCTGACCCATTTGCTTTCAAATATATTTTCTTGTAAAACCATTTTAGGTGCCCAGCCACAAGGACACCAAGCATAGGATTCTCATTCAGGTGACGAGCTGTAGCTGTTTGTGGAAGCTACAGGGATTTGCATGTAGACACTTCTCTCATTTGGATTCCAGTCTCAGCATCTATCAGTCGTAGGGCATGTTGCCCAATTCTATTAGACATTTTTACATTTCAGTTTTCAGACTCTAGCATGTATTGCTCAGTATTCAGTTTTAGTTATTTATTTCAGTTTACTTATCAGTTGTGGGATTTGTATTGAGGAGTTTTTCCTCCAGGGTTTTATTTACATTTCGTGATGGTTATTTGTTTTACTTCAGTATGGTGAATGCTGTTATTTAGTTATTCATTACTCTTGTTGCATGTTAATCAGATTTAATAAAATTTGGCACTTACTTTTTAAATACTAGGTGGTTAGTAATAATAAAACGTTTTCGACAGTGATGCTATTAACTGAGCCAACTTGGCATTTTGAATTAATTTTATAAAGGAGTAGCTACCCGGTGTTTAATTAGTCGGGGTGTCACAGGTGGTATCAGAGCATCAGGTTCTAGTGTCCTTTAGGATCTGTACGGCTATTATGTTTCCGCTGAGCTTTCTTTGATATAGAGCCCTATATTTTAGGACTGTTGTATCCTTTTGTATATGCTACGTTCTTCAGCTATTTTAAGGTTTATAACTGCGAACTTATAAGACCTTACTCTTATTTCAGAGATGCCTTCATAAAGGGGTACCACGGATTCCTAGGAATGCTGTGTCTATCTCTATACATTGGGAATTCGTACTTCTGCGATTTGTTTATTTGAATGATGAACTCATCCAAATTTACTTAAATTTTCAGATGGGTCGTCATGGAGAATTGGCTAAAACGGTTAGGGGAACCAGCGAGCAAGATCGAGTCACACCTCCGGTATCACCAGAGAGAATGTCAACCTCCGAGTTAGCAGGTATCGTGGCACAAGCAGTCACCACTGCAGTTTTACAATACCAAGAACGCAACATACGACTTAGAGGAGGCAAAAGACCTAGAGAGGTTAGCCATATACAAGTGACTAAAGCTGAAAAATGTGCGAAGACCCCGAAATTGCGACAACAAACTACCCAAGACCGAGTCAGTCTGGCCAACAACGTGGTGAAAAGAAGCAGTTTCGAAAGAGGAATAAAGTCCCGAGTAACTTCAAGGGCCTATGTTTTGTGTGTGGCAAGTATGGCCATAAACGCCAAGATTGTCCGGATAAGAGCAAGGCCCCACAACAGCAGCAACTGGGTGCCCGTAATGATCCACCGGGGCCACTGTTTACAATCGCTCTCCCAGCACCAGCTCAGGTACTAGCCCTACCAACCTTTCCAGTAGCTCCAGTACAAAAGGGGCAGGATGGTCAACAACGGTTTCAACAGGGTCAGCAATGCCAGGGCAGAAATGATAACGCTCATCGAGGCCGTGGTCATCATGGGCAGCGAGGAGGAAACTTCCAAGGGAAGTGTTTCAAATGTGATAAGATTGGCCACAAACGTCAGGATTGTCCTAATAAGAGCAGAATACCCCCGCAGCAGCAGCAGGGTGCCCGACATGAGCCACAGAGGCCGCCTTTCCCACCTGCTCTTCCAACTTCAGCCCAGGTGACAGAATTACCAGCTATTCCAGCTTTTCCGGTGCAGCAAGGACAATTGCAGTACAGACGTGTCTATGACGTCCACCAGGCAGCAGTTCCACAGGCACCGCCCGCGATCGAGGGTACGTTTCCTATCCATGGCACTATGGGTCGGGTGTTATTTGATACGGGTGTTACACATTGTTTTATTGCTACACACTTCGCGAAAGCTTTAGGATTGTTAGCTACGGCAGAGAGCACAGTGACGTGTGTCGACTCACCATTAGGGAGTGGGTCACTTATTTTCTTTATATGCCGGGGAGTGGGGGTAGAGGTTGGTGGTTTGGTATTACCTGCGGACATGTTAGTGTTAGACATGCATGTTCACGATGTGATCATCGGTATGGATTGGCTCGTAGCATATAGGGCCATGATTAACTGCTTCAGCGGGAGCATTGTTTTTGCCATTCCGGGGCAGGAGATGTTTATAGTGGCGATGCCTCGCCCAGAGGGAGGATCGACCGCTCATCTGTATTACATTGAGGAGGATACCTCGAGGGAGGTTGTTATTCCTTTAGATTCGATTCCGGTTGTCAGGGAGTATTCAGATGTGTTTCAGGAGATACCAGGCTTACCACCCAGTCGAGAGATAGACTTCGTTATAGATTTGCTACCGGGTACGAGACCTATAGCACGTGCACCGTACCGTATGGCTCCAGCTGAGATGCGAGAGTTACGGGATCAGATAGAGAAGCTGTTAGGGCAGGGCTTTATTCGCAGGATTACCTCACCTTGGGGCGCTCCAGTTTTGTTTGTGAAGAAGAGGGATGGTTCACTGAGATTGTGCATGGACTACCGAGAGTTGAATAAGGTCACGATACGGAATAAGTATCCGTTGCCTCGAATCGATGACTTATTCGACCAGTTGAGAGGAGCTTCTTCCTTCTCGAAGATTGATTTGAGATCGGGATACCATCAGTTGCGTATCAGGGAGGAGGATGTCTCGAAGACTGCGTTCTTGTCGAGATATGGTTCTTACGAGTTTCGGGTTATGCCTTTCGGCTTGACCAACGCTCCAGTAGTGTTTATGGACTTGATGAACAGGGTGTTCAGGTATTTCCTAGATCAGTTTGTCATTGTCTTCATTGATGAAATTCTGGTTTACTCTCAGACAGAGGAGGAGCACGCCGAGCATTTGAAGCAGGTTTTGCAGACACTTCGTCAGAACGAGTTGTATGCAAAATATGAGAAGTGCGGGTTTTGGTTGAAGGAAGTCCAGTTCTTGGGTCACATTATTTCCGACCAGGGAATATCTGTTGATCCGGGAAAGGTATCAGCGGTGAGGGAGTGGGGACAGCCCACGACACCAACGGAGATTCGTAGTTTCTTGGGCTTAGCAGGATACTACAGGAGGTTTATTCGGGGTTTCTCGGAGATAACAGGTCCTTTGACACATCTTACTCGTAAGGGTGTGCCATATATCTGGAGTGATGCCTGTCAGTTGGCATTCGATGAATTGAAGGACAAATTGACGTCAGCACCTGTGTTAGCATTGCCGAGACCCGGAGTTGAGTATTTGGTTTACACCGATGCGTCTTTGTAAGGGCTTGGAGGTGTTTTGCAGCAGGAGAGACAGGCCATAGCTTATGCTTCCCGTAAGCTTAAGCCTCATGAGAAGAATTACCCCACACATGATTTGGAGTTGGCGGCAGTGGTATTTGCCTTACGGATTTGGAGGCACTATCTTTTGGGGGAGAAGTTTCAGCTGTTCACGGACCACAAGTCCCTACAGTATCTGTTCACGCAGAAAGAGTTGAACATGCGGCAGCGTAGGTGGCTTGAGTTTGTGAAGGACTACCAGTTCGACATCCAGTACCACCCGGGTAAGGCTAACGTGGTAGTAGACGCGTTGAGCCGCAGACCAGCAGATGAGGTGGCAGAGGTGTGGAAGGCTAAGTGGAAGGAATTGGGACACCAGGATGTAGTGGCCCGATCTTTCATGTCTGTGATGACCGTTACACCGCAGATTGTCACGAAGGTAGTACGGGCACAGGCCGATGACTCGTTCTGTCAGGAGCAGATAGTTCGATTACTTGCAGAGGGAGCCGAGTCCTATACCGTTAGCTCAGACGGGGGATTGCGCTTCAATGGGAGGTTGGTAGTTCCGGAAGGGGAAGAATTGCGGCACGATGTTATGGCTCAGTCGCACGGCTCACGGTTCGCGGTACATCCCGGAGGGGACAAAATGTACCAAGACATGAGGCGGCAATATTGGTGGAGCGGTATGAAGAGAGATATCGCTGAGTTTGTCTCGAAATGCGCCACTTGTCAGCTTGTAAAAGTGGATCATCAGAGACCAGCAGGATTGCTACAGCCGTTGGAGGTTCCGGTGTGGATGTGGGAGAGCATATCCATGGATTTTGTCACGGGGTTGCCTACGTCGCAGAGGGGTCACGACTCCGTTTGGGTAATTGTGGATAGGTTGTCCAAGGTCGCTCACTTCTTACCCGTAAGGACTGACTACACTGCAGGACAGTATGCCCAGCTTTTCATTTCAGAGATTGTGAGACTTCATGGTGTGCCCCTAAATATCGTGTCTGACAGAGACAAGATATTTGTTTCGAGGTTTTGGGAAAGTTTCCAGGAGGCCATGGGCACGGAATTGCGGTTGAGTACGGCTTATCACCCGCAGACCGATGGGCAGACAGAGCGCACCAACCAGATGTTGGAGGACATGCTACGCATGTGCATTATTGACTTCGGGGGTGGATGGGAGCAGTACCTTCCACTGGTGGAGTTTGCTTACAACAACTCCTATCAGTTCACGATTGGCATGGCTCTGTTTGAGGCACTGTACGGTAGGCCTTGTCGTTCCCCAGCATCTTGGTTGGAGGTGGGGGACAACAAACTACTTGGGCCGGAAGTGATTCAGGATACTTCGGCAAGGATTGAGTTGATTCGAAGTCGCATTCGGGTAGCTCAAGACAGGCAGAAGAGTTATGCTGATGCAAAGAGATTTTTCAGGGAGTTCCAAGTGGGGGACCAGGTTTTGCTCAGGGTATCTCCGATGAAGGGGATTATACGATTCGGGAAGAAGGGGAAGTTGGCACCGAGGTATGTGGGGCCGTTTCCTATCATTGAGCGGATCGGACCGGTTGCGTATAGACTGGGACTACCGGAGCACTTGAATCGGATTCACGACGTGTTCCATATTTCCTCGCTGAGGAAATACCTTAGGGACAATTTGGCTCATTCTCACATTGCTGTGGAGGACATTGATCTCCAGCCGGATAGCTCCTACGAGGAGGGGCCAATTGCTATTTTGGACCGAAGCGAGAGGAAACTGCGGTCAAAGATAGTCCCGTTAGTGCGTGTTCAGTGGCGACATCACAATGTCGAGGAGTCCACATGGGAGCGCGAGGATGAGATGCGCGAGCGTTATCCAGAGCTATTTTTAGCAGGTACTTTCTAGTTTCGAATTTCGGGACGAAATTCAGTTATTAGGGGGGAAGTATGTAATACCCCGTACTTTTGACTATAATTATTTTGGGATTAATTAATTAATTAGCGTATTAATTGGAAATTAATCCGGGTTATAAATACTAATGAGATGCGAATTGGTATTTAATTATGTGCATATATGATTATATATGAACTTGGTATTATAAAATTTGTCGTGGGATTTATATACGGCATTTTAGAAATTTTGTTGAGACGCGTGGGACCGCCGCGTCACGGTATAATATTTTGATAATAAAAGTGAATTTAAAATCTATAATCCGTATGGTCGTTTTGAGTGCGCCATCGCGTCCGGAAGGGTCGAGATAGTCAGAAAACACTAGCCGGGGGTATAGTTTGGGTCCCGGGGTATTTTTAGGCCATACCGGTAACTTAAAGGGTATTTTAGTAATTTGGTATTTTTGGGTAATTAAAAGTGACGAAAATTGAGAGTTGTAATCTGATAAGGAATTGACCCAACCAACCCTTTATTAACCCCATAAGCTACGTAGGTTATCATTTAGTCTTCCAACTCTCCCAAAGGAAACCCTAGCCACCATAGCCACCTTTGGAAGAAGAAAGCTTGGAGAAGGAGAGAGAGAGAGGAATTCTGCAGAGATTCTTCACCAAATCAACACCAAATCCGAAATCAAACCAAGGCAAGTGATTTATTCCATTTAAATTTCAGAGAATGCTTCTTCCATGTTAGATTATTCATAAATTTTGTATGTTCTTGGAAGATAATGAAAAACCCATAAGATTGGAGTTATTAGTTTAACTTTTGGGATATAGGTTGCATGTAGAATGTTACTGGAAGATTATATTAAGAGAATTATCGACTTTTGTTATACCAAAAATGGATTTAAGATGAAGTTATGAATGTCCTTGAGAAAAATCTGGAAACTAAGTTTTTGATGAAGATTGATCCATATGTAGCCTATAATTGTTGAAATATTGATTTATGGACGTTAGTAATATTGTAGGATTGTTATATGACATTACTATAACGTTATATTTGAGAATCACACGTTAGAAATAAGTTTTGGGACGTTTTCAAATCTGCAGAACGAAGCAGTCCATAGCCATACCTGTTCGATCGATCGATCGACATTCATCAGTCGATCGATCGACTAGATCGATCGATCGATATTCATAGGTCGATCGATCGACCTTCCCAGAATGAGTAAAATTTTCCTTAATTTGATTTTAATAGCGGAGACCCTCGGAGAATATGGTTGGAGACTTTGTGAATACCCTTAGCTTTAAGGAAGACCAGTAGGCATGATTATGAAATGGGACTTTAATCAGTGTAATTTGAGGAATTATTCTAAATTGTTGAAATTCGTTATGTGAGATAATATTTGGGTTAATAGTACAAATTTGAATAAGTTGATGAAATAAGGTTTAGAGCAGAAGTAAAGACCTTAGGAATAAAGATGTTATATTTGAGAATAATCGGAACCTAATAATCTATTATAGATAGGTTTCAAGGATAAGGGACTACGGCGTGAGACGTGTCGGCGATTTAACTATATATTAACGGGAGACTTGAATAATATAAGTTTGGAAATGGTATAATGATGTAGAGTATTACAATTATACTACGGTAATTACTAAGATGCGTGTATACTTAGTATTGATATAGTATTTGTGTGTATGACATACCTACCATACTTGCTATCACGGGAGGTTTGCGTTCGCTTAGGACCCTCTAATCCTTGTGTGCCTACGGGGGGGATATAGACTGGTACCTTGATGAACATAGATCATAGAAGGACTTATTGTGATATTAATAAGTCTGCATGATCATGGGAGCGTAGGTATGTGCGTGACCCATGTGATGGTGACTGTGTTCGCCTCCACTATTTGTGATTTGTGTTATCTGAACTATTCCTGAGAGATTCGGAATATGTGATCCTTATGTACGTGATGTACCGGGATGGATAGCAGAGTATGTGTGCACCATAGCTTAGATTGCGGGGTGCTTGTATCGTATATTTATGATGTGAATAATATACATTAAATTAATGGAAATCCTCATGTTAATGTTGTAAAAATATTACGGTATTGTTTCGAGATATATAATGAGTTAGCTGATAGTTATATCTATGGCATAGTTAGTAACTGAGTTTACGTTAAACCTCTATTAAATTACGAGTGTTGTTATGTTAAATTAACCGAGTAAAATGGGTAGAACCTTTGGTAGTCTAGCTAGTTACGTTGTCACTCAGCTAGTGGAAAGGGGAGTTATAGATGGTTACTTACGTTAGGAGTGCACAGTTAGTCGAGGGGTGAGAATTTAATGTGAGTGCACGTCCTAACATGTACTTTACATTTAATGTTTTAAATGTTTTTAAAGCACTTGCAGGTTTTTAAAATGATTTCCACTTTCGGGCTCTGACCCATTTGCTTTCAAATATATTTTCTTGTAAAACTATTTTAGGTGCCCAGCCACAAGGACACCAAGCATAGGATTCTCATTCAGGTGACGAGCTGTAGCTGTTTGTGGAAGCTACAGGGATTTGCATGTAGACGCTTCTCTCATTTGGATTCCAATCTCAGCATCTATCAGTCGTAGGGCATGTTGCCCAATTCTATTAGACATTTTTACATTTCAGTTTTCAGACTCTAGCATGTATTGCTCAGTATTCAGTTTTAGTTATTTATTTCAGTTTACTTATTAGTTGTGGGATTTGTATTGAGGAGTTTTTCCTCCAGGGTTTTATTTACATTTCGTGATGGTTATTTGTTTTACTTCAGTATGGTGAATGGTGTTATTTAGTTATTCATTACTCTTGTTGCATGTTAATCAGATTTAATAAAATTTGGCACTTACTTTTTAAATACTAGGTGGTTAGTAATAATAAAACATTTTCGACAGTGATGCTATTAACTGAGCCAACTTGGCATTTTGAATTAATTTTATAAAGGAGTAGCTACCCGGTGTTTAATTAGTCGGGGTGTCACACAACAGGGCCTACCTCCGCGTCTATCAGGCGCTTCAGCAGAGATTTATAAAAAACTTTCTTGAAGCCAAGGATTCTGTTCTTGCGTGGAAACTAAGTGATGCCAAGCACCAAGAATGCATCACTGAGCTTAAGGCCGCGATCGAAGAGAGAGCGAGGTTGAGGGCTGAAGCAGAAGCGGCGACCGCGGATGGAGAAACTGAGACAGCCGCAAAAGGCGAGGAGGTTGATGAGAATGATGACGCAGCTTCTTAAACTTGTATTCAGTTTATGTTGAACTTATAATCATTAATATATTGGGCTGCGTCCCTCCTTTTATTGTTTCTGTTGTGGTTGCGGCCTACTTTTCGATAATCTTAGCTGCCAATTTCAATGCTACGTCCATATTAACTGCTTTGTACATACTTGATTGCTTCTCACTCTTTACTCTACTTTGCCCATTTTAATGAATGGTTGAATGACAACTGCAAAAATTTTTGAAAATGTGTTCTTGATTGGGTGAACATAAAATTTTTAGTCCACGGATAGCATCTTATTCCTTCAAAAGGATGGTTATTTGTTATGTCCACGTCCACATGAATAGTGGTATGTTTCCCTCTGAAGTATAGGCCATTGGACGCTCTGTTTCATTCGGCTGCTGTATACGGGTCGCGGCCTTTTTTTTTTCAACGAATGCACTTGCTTCTGAATAAGGCCCTGGCTATACTTTCATGGCTGTGGCACTCTAAGTACATGGATCTCAGTCTTCTTTCATTGCACTTGGTTTCCTGTACCGCTTAACTTTTGTCATCTTATAACCAATATGGAACATGTAGAGAAGGCCTTTCTTTTAGTGCTTCAAATGCCAAATCACCGTGCCAGAGAAGAATGACTTTTGGGATGTTATACTTTATATTTTTCCCAGTTTTGATACAATTGATTCTCTTTTACCGAGGTATTTAACATTGTAGCTTTCTTATGCTTCAAGATGCCAATGACTCAACACTTTCATGAATGAATGGCTCCTAGAGATCTGCATCCATATCGGTGGGCCGCGGCACATTTCTGGTCCATTTTAACAATGTGCCTCTGTAGACATACATTGTATCGGATAGGATATTTTCAAGCCTCCTCAGGCTGGGTTATGTTATTAAGCCACCGACAGTTAACATACGGGATACTATCAAGCCTCCCTAGGCTGGGTTATGTTATCAACTCATCCATAGCAAATATACGGGATACTGTCAAGCCTCCCCAGGCTGGGTTATGTTATTAAGCCACCCACAACTAATATACGGGATACTGTCAAGCCTCCCCAGGCTGGGTTATGTTATTAAGCCACCCACAGCTAATATACGGGATACTATCAATCCTCCCCAGGCTAGGTTATGTTATTGAGCCTCCCATAGCTGCTAATATAAATAAAGCCATCCCTGGCTGGATATTATAAGCCTCCCAGCTTGATGACGCATCCTGCAAGCTAAGAACGGGCATTATAAGCCCCCATGGATAATGACAACATTCCGAGAGCAGAGAATTTGCATTGTAAGCTCCTGTGGATAATAAAAGCTCATTGAATCCTCATATGCTCTCGCAAATATGATCATCATATGATAAGATATAGTTTCACATCGTGAGGGGAACTTCTGAGCTAATTAAGATCGCAATCCCTCCATAGGTGCATCTCGAAATAATAATAATCTTCCAAGATAATTTGTTATTCCTCTTTTGGAATCTCTGTCAGGTTTGGCTGAACCCTTTATGCATTCTTCAGGAATTGCTGTAAGATCCCTTGCCCAATTAGCCTTTCAACTTCATCCTTCAGAGCATAGCATTGCTAAGTTTCATAGCTATGGTCCTGGTGGAATTTGCACCAGGTAGCTTTGTTCCTCTTGTGGGGTGGAGCTCTTAGCTTTCTGGCCACTTCAATAGCTTGTCTTCTTTGATGAACTCAAAGATCTCTTCAATCGGGAAGGTTAACGGAGTGTAGGCCCCCGATTTCTTTTCTGCCTTCTCCACTCTTCTTTTCTAGCTCCTGCTGACTGATTCCGCTGCCGGATCCTCTTCAACTGCAATGGCAGAGAACACTGGAGCTACTTTCATATGTGCCACAGCCATATTGGGGGAGGTCGTGGCCTCTAGCATTAGGACCCTCTGAGTTAGATAGTTGACCTGGGTCTGAAGTGAGGCATGGTTGTCATAGAGATGGTTGAGGTGATTGTACAGCTACACAATATCATTTTTGACTTCTGTGCTCTAGCTGGATTCTCCTTCCATTGTTATTTTTGTTAGTCTTTATAAAGTATATAGAATCTGAGACAAAACTAGCAGAAGTGAGTAATCACAGAAGTATTGGGAACCAGCGTTTGAACTGCTTCATGATATGCTGATGAGGCCGCGGCCAGTATGGCACCTAAGTGCACTTCCGCAGCCCTTGAATGGTATTCACTAAGGTTAAACCGAAGGCCAATCGAGTCCCTTCCCCGGTGATTGAGTTGTTGTAACAGGTCCGCACTAGTAGGAGTCACAACATTTGAGTCTATTGAATTGACAGGCCGCACACATGTCTAGGCAGTGAGGGAAAAAATCCCAAGACAGGAACCCAGAAACTAAGTTCTTCTCCCATAACACATGTAGAGTACCTACTAGGGTCTATCGATGAGAGAATACCTTTGCGGTGCACATAACGACACGATTTCAACGATAAACCCTAGATCATAGGTCGATGACAGCAAAAGGGGAGTAAATATAACCCTTCCCTAATCATCCATCTTTTCGGGACTAAGGTCCACCATGCTTTTCAGCATTATCTAGATGAAATGGTATCACAGGGGTATGTAAAATAGATCTAAAGACATAAAATGGAGACCTGAGAGCAGATATGAAGGTATGAAATACCCACTTAAGGGTGTAAGTATAAAATAGAGCACAATAACCAAAATTTACTCATGGGGTGATGATCCAGAAGATCCCTGTGAATAGAATAAGGTGTTTAAGAACTCAAAATATAGAGAAACAAGATTGAAATATCTCGGTTCCCACAGACGACGCCAAATTGATGACGCGAGAAATCGCCCACTAGTCGTTCTCGTACCAGCAAATCAAGAGAAAAGTTCATAATAAACAAGTAAAGAAAGTAAATAGAGAGAAGACAAGATATAGAGTGGTTCAGCCTTTAAAATAGGCGTACATCCACTGTGTTGCCCCGTTCTCATTATATGGTTACATTGTACAATATAATCATGCCTAAAGAGGCGTACAAGTATGAGAATAAAGGAGAATACATGATGACTCAGGATTCCGGTGTGCCGGAGAGGTGGCTGCGTTGTAGATGTATGACCACTAAGTCGTATCTTGGGGTTGTGTAGAGGGAATCTGTATTGCAGAACCTTCCCCAGGCGTGTATGGAAATCGATCTCTTATCTCGAGGTGTGGTCCTCTATTTATAAGAGGTATATGTGTCGTGTCACGTGCCCTGAGCACATGACGTATATCAAGTCTGGAGTAGTTGCGAATGAGGAGGATGCGGACTGTAAGGCAAGCAGTGTTGAACCTGTGGTGCTAGAGGCAAAGATGCCGTGCCCTATACAGATAGACAGGGCCGCACCCCGTGCCACCAATCTTCGCGGTGTCTTGATGGAGGCTGCGCCCTTTGGTGAGGTGGGCCGCTCCCTGTATCCTACAGGGCCGCGACCTATACTTCTGTAGGGCCGTGGCATCTTAGCATTTGTATTGTAGAATACTATCCATGGCAGGGTGCTATATTTGTATTATTAGTCATTATAACCTGGATGTTAAACATAACATCACCACTTAAAACCATAACCATGCCTACCATCCCCATAATAGTTTTATAATTATTATATGTCTTATTTCTTTCAAATAACATGTACAAATACCTTAATGTATCACATTATAGTATTCCACATAACACAATATCCTTATATATATATTTCTAGTGACTCATTATAATGTCAACCATATTCTTTATATGATATACCCTTAGTGATAACACATAGGCACAATGACAAATACAACTCAATATCCACCCAAATTAGTTGTTAATATTCAAATCCGACTAGCATATTTCCTAGACTTATACACAACACATATTCTTAAAAGGACTTCTCAATATTTTTAAACTTCCAACTCCTAAACGCCTCACCTCAACTTTACTATTCTTATAAGCATTACAAAACATCACAAGAGTGATATCCACTGCATATACTCATACTATTAAAGAAGTACGTCTCAACTCTCATTACTCTTTTCTTTTACTTATCATAATCCATTATGAACCTATGTTCGGATCAATTGTGATCGATTATATTTCAGACCATTTCACATATTAACTTTAAACATATACAACTACTAATCTTCTCACTTCACCTTTACTATGTGAATCTTCATTTTATTCACCCTCTAACAGTTCAAGTCCCATTATAATCATATAACAATAATTCTTCTCACTTTTTATCCTATAGTAGGATATGGGTTCATGTACATCACTCTCCCATACAGATGAGGAGTGAACCCATTCATGGCTTAGTACGTAACAAGACTCAAGTCCACATATACCAGTATAGGACGATATCACTTCCAATACTTTACAATTTTTCTTACCACCTTTTATCTTTAAAATTTTTCTTCAATGACATGTTTATCCATACAACATATAAAACAATGCAATGATTCATATTGAAATACCTGTAATCGTTGTCATCCACGAATAAACCTCAACATCTTATTTCCTTTCCTGCAAGATCCTTGAATTTCATATCCTGTACAAAAATATATATGTATAAATGACAGATGCTAGTCAAACAAAGCCAATTTAAATCTTAACATACTTATTTGTATCCCTTACCATCGAATACTTATGATTCAAGACAATTTCGACGTCCAGTGTCAAATCTAGGTGCTTCTAACTCAAGAACCTTAAAGCTTAACATACTTATGATACCAAAGTTGACACACCCCAACCCAATTACTTATAACAAAGTTTGAAAGTTGAAGTGAGTCAAATCATAATTGCCTTAAGCAAACCATAAACACGAGTATCCTTTTCCCGTTATTAACATGAACCAATAAAACTAAGACTTGTGGAAACTTTAAGGTAATTATGCTTATTCAAACTTACTGAAAAGATTAGTGGGCTTAAATTACCCCATTTACGTTTGACCAAAATCATGGTTTTATGCATCCATTGCTAACCCCACCGACCTCCGAGATTTGGCGCTGATATCACAATACCTGAAACGTAAACATAGAAGCCATGAGAAAAATAGCTCAGCAAATGCATCACTACTACACTACTGCACAAATTTAAATGCAATACATCATATCTGTGTGATAATGTATAAATTTATCCTACGCATATTGCTTAAAATTTAATGCAATAAATCATCTCCATGTGGTAATATATATATATATATATATATATATATATATATATATATATATATATATATATATATATATATATATATATATATATATATACTTATCCAACTCATTCATAAAGAATGACGAATTTTATACTTAACTGGCTCATTCATAAAGAATGACCAATTATATACTTATCCGGCTCATTCATAAAGAATGACCAACATATCCTAATCATGATTCACATATCCTGTCTGCAATAGATAATTCTCCCCTATTCCTGGTCGAGGAGTAACCCCTTATCTTTAATAGACAAATCTCCCCCATTTAGGGTCAGGGAGTAACCTTCCATTTCAGTAAACCGATATGAACAAATTCATATTCAATATTATTTTGATCATATCCGTAACCATGTATAATACATCTTTCCAATAAGTGATATTCAGATCATATCCATAACCATGTATAATATATCTTACCAGTGAGTGATATTCAGATCGTATCCATAACCATGTGTAATACATCTTTCCCCTGAGTGATATTCAGATCATATCCATAACCCTTTTTAATACATCTTAACCATAAGTGATATTCAAATCATCTCCATAACTATGTATAATAGATCTCTTTCCAGTGAGTACACTCACCTTGGCCACTTCATGTGTTTTTTTCCTTGCCTTTGTCTGACACTTGTTCAAACGATTCCTCTTTCCTTTCACATATAAATTATTAAAACATTAATATCAATATAAGGATATTAACAATCCAAATAATAACTTAAAATTAACCCAATTCATAAGCATCATATAATCCCATTCAAATCATATATTATAAATGAAGTCCAATCTAACTTCATGGTAAGATATTTACCGTACCCAAATCATAAGACAAGTATATTTTAATTTCTTCTTATTAGTTTCATCCTTAACATATTGGGTTCCCAATTTAAAAAACTACATATCATTTCAAGTTTCCCAGAGCAAGATATTGTCATTTCTTTGTTACATAGCAAATCTGCCCTATAGGCCCGTCTATCATTCAGTCAACTTCCAAGAATTTTCATAATTTTTATGTATTATAACTTTCTATGATATTTCACCTAACATCAATAAACATATAAAAAAATACAAAGTTAAAGTTTCATAATTTTCAGGTTTATTTGCTATGTCAAGCAAAACATCGAACACATGGTGTGCATACTTATACTTTTGGGGCAGATTTTATACCTGAACTTCAAACTATCACCAAAGATTCATTTCTTGGTAGTTTCACATAATTTTGGGATATGTTGTACATATATGAGTCTATTCTCATCTCCAACTGGAATTTCAAAAAAGAGATGAAGTTTGAATACACAAGTCTTCCAATCGAAGCAATATAGATGATTTACACGTTTAACTTTTCTTAAACTCGCATTTATCCATACGTATACCTCAAAACACGTAAGTTTAGTAAAAAAAATAATTATTTATATCATTTCAATAAAAAATTCCAAAAATATAACAAGATTTACGAGTAGAATTACCTTAGGTACTTTTACGTAATTTCCTATGGATTGTTCTCAATTTTTCTCCTCACTTTCTACTTCCCGAGATTCCCGATTCTCTCTCCTAAAGATAAAATCTCTCATGTATGATTTTGGATGAAGGAGGAGGTCATTTCAAGGTTTAAAATTCGGCATAAGTCACCTCCCTTTGGTCCAATCAAAACAAATCATTTGTTGTTATAATAAGACAACATATCCCTTAATGAATAGACGAATTTGCCCTTGTTTTAAAATTTTGGTATAACTTCTTACTCGAACCTCCGTTTAATACACCATTTATTGTGTTACAAACTTTACTCACATATACGCAACTATATAGTTTTCACCTCATGTCAATTGTTATATTATAATGGCCAAAACTAGTCTCCAACATGAACATTCCTACTGAAATCTACAAAATTTTGTGTTTGTAACTAATTCGATATTTCAAGATTTCTGAAGGCAGTATTAGACTAAACATACTAACTTAACATTATGTACAATAATACCACATTATCCATATCCCATAATGTAAGCATGATTTAAACACAATTTATCATAATTATATCCGGGTTGTCACAAAATAGTTCAAAGTAATGAATAATTGATGCGAATGTCCATTAATTATGTCCGGATTAAGATCTTAAGAACTCATAACAACCATGAGGTGTTACTTATCTTATATAGTCATGATATATAGACAATTATCTCAAATTAGTCATGTTCAATACACACAAAGTGTACTAGAACAATAATTCCAAACTATACCATTTCATATAATCAAGATATACCTACTAAAATAGTGTGCTACAATCCTACTGATGGTGTGTCTATCTCCATCCAATATTGTGAACCATACTTATATTCTACCAGGACCGATGATCTTATCTTCCGTGTGTAAGACGAACTCTACACACCAAATCATCTACTGTGTAGAATAAAAGATACATATGCATAAACATATAAAATAGTATGATGCAAACATCACTTGTGAAGATTCTCATTAAATAGACATATTCACTAGTAAATCATGAATTTTAGTTTACAACCCCAACAATCTCCCATTTATACTCAAAGACATGGAATAGTGCATCCAACAGCCATACCTCACACTTAAAGTAAGAGGCTTACTAGTTGTCAACCAATGAAATCACCACAACTAGAAACTCCCTTATGTATAATTTGTTATACAAGACGTACTATACACTTTCTGGAATATTAAATATGACTGAATACATGAGTTATTTACCTACAAGTTACTTATATCTTTACATGGAAACCAAATATACATTCATTAATACTTTTTAGGTACTTGAATACTTATTCTACCGAAACTAATGTTCTATTCTAGAGTAATAAAAATTCCAAATCTGAAAGAGCGAAATTCTTTCTTAGATTATTGTATAACAAAGTTTTGAAAGAAAAATATCAATATGATAACTTAGATAAGTAAAAGTACATTATTTCTATTGATTAAATGATAATCTGATTGCAAAAAATGTAATAGAATTTTCTACTATTTTCATATTGAACTGATTGGACTACCACGCTTTAACTGTATGACATATCCCTACATCACTTGCGACGAAAAATATATCCCTAGGTATAATATCTAGAAATACCACCACGCTTCTATTACACCTTTCGTACACACTAGATACATCCAACCATTTATTAAAATTATGGATTTGATCACCTCTCGTACTTGATTCACTTGCAACTATTGGGTGTGATCGCAGCTTGCTGAATCTATATGGAACCAAATATTAACTTTTCTAAGAATGATATGCATCCTTGTGAAGGAATACCTTATTATAGTTATAGGGTTTGTTAGCTTCTTCTCCAAGGGACACAATGGGTGACAATCCTAGGTATAAGAAAGACTCCCACGATGATAAAGTTATCCCTTTACGGGTGTATAAATCGTGATGACTTTATATGGCTTTCACCTTTATGAGAATTGGATATCCTCCCACTATAATAAGGTAGTAGAATGTCATATTCATTTTTCTATAACGGTTTTAACTATACTGGTGGTATGAAAGAATTTCACATAGGCCTATTAGACCATCATTCGTTCTGAACAATTCTTTTTGGAATATAGTCTAGAATATAGAATTAAACATTTATCCTTGTTCCAACTTGTCAAGTTTTCTCCCAACACAAGTGTTGCATTACCCATTATATGAAGTACTAGAATTGAATTGAAAGAAATCCATTATCTTTATTGGGAGTAAAGAAAACTGACTTGAAAAATAATCTTGACATATGCATATCTATATATTATGAATAACCAAAAGAAACCTAATTCTTCTTTCTTTGACACACCATTACTGAAAGTAACTTATGGCTTCATGGATATAATTCGAGCTACTGATCTATAATTCTTAACTTCGTGAATAGGTAGTTATAGAATTACATCAATCATAATAAACCGATCCTAATATTTCTGTAGCTACAATACAACCTGGTCATTTCCCATATAAACTATATTTATTAACTAGAAGCGCCTCCACTTTCGATGAATGTAATAATATACCTTCTACCAATTTGGAATCAATTTAGATAAAATGACCCTGGTATTTGGTGCTATATATATTATGGTTTATAGAGAATAATCTTATCCCTTTAGTGATAAATCATGAATACTATTAAAAAATTACAGTGTACTAAATATGAGATTTAATTTATGATGATTATTCGCTTTAGTAACAAAGATGAATATATTGTTTATTACCATTAACAACACATATGTTATTAAAATAAAGAAGATATCCTTCCATAAAAAGAGTAGAAATTGAACTAAAGTTCCTTCTATTCTTACATACTTGTAAGCAATCATTTAAAATTAATCTCTAGTTATCAAAGCTGAGACTCGTGTCTCCCACTGCAATTACAAATTCCCAGTAGTAGATAAATTCACCTATCACTAGTTGATTGGTTTCCTAGAACCAATGATTAATTGCTCATGTGTCTACAATCCAGTTTATCATAGAAAAAACCATTAAACATTATTCAACTTTTTTTTTGCAAATAAAATGTATCTACCTTGTTCTTTTAAAGAAGATAATCTTATTATCTCCTACTAGTATTCCGACGGCTCTTAGTGAATTCACTTGCGATCACGCAATTCACTAACTGTCTTTGAAACCTAGCCATTGCCTGAATTCTGACTTAATAATTTCTGATTTGACTTTAGCTTCTATCAACCTTTAGGCTAAGAAGTGAAGTTATTTTAGTAACTTGAATACTTATATGATCTCATGATAAAACCTTTTGTTGGGGAGGATATTGATGTGGGTTAACCCATCAATTTCACCTCTTTAGATTTCTAGTTCCTTCGGATGAGAAATAACAATCAAAACATAATCTTATAACTAGGGTTGTATCAATCTTACTAATATTCCTTTAAAGTCATTCATGACAACCTGCCTTACTATATGCCTTGATTATCAAACATTAGATGTGAGATAATCATCATAATATAGGCAATGGAAACTGATTAATACTGATGTCACAATATATCTGACGCAATGAACAAGTTATATTGTGTCATACCATTAATCTTTTCCACTTATATTTCAGTTCCGTACATAAATCTTATAATGTGACTATTCAATACAACATTGAGAAAATAAACATATGCATTTCTCTATCGTCAACACTATGTCCAATCTAAATTCATTCCTTTTAATTATTACCAGATCGTATATAAAACTGAGTATGAAATAAGTGGATATTGGAATTATCACAATTTAAAACTAGATAATCACATAATAAATAACATATTATAACAAATAATTAACTTTGAATTCAATTTAAAATTGGTTCTCTCTACCATTTTAAAAGAATTAGTCAGCATCCCATTTACCATTTGAATAACATTCCTCTTTGGAGAACCTACTATACATAATCACATTATCCAGGCCAATTTCTTTAATTTTACCATCTAAGTAAAGACTATGCCAATAAAATTAATAGTTGATACTTCGATCCCACAAAATAATAGCATTCGCCTTTGGTGAATCTACTATAATTTTGTGTTTAAGTGTATACCATCAACTAATTTAGAATATACCATATCACATATAATCCTCCTTTGGGGGCCACCCGTATGAATAAGATCCCAAAATTACTCGTAAGAAAATTTGTAATAGTTTCTACAATAATTAATATTACTCTTTGGAGGACTTACTTGTTATTGAAAATCTACAAACCGTTGGTGGAGACCGTGGGATTTGTTTGTGACCAAATCCCTCTCCCACTTAGTAATTTAAAACTTTTGTGAGGGTTGTCAAAAAGAGAAGTTTAATTTTAATGTTTTTAAAAAATACTGGGTAACTGACGCATGTTCGAAATTTTCGATTGTCCAAATTTACACACGTCCAAAATATGTGTAACAAATATAAATTCTAAATTCCCTTATATTCACAAAATAAATCGAAAAAAATAATTTATATTTTCTAATTACACATTAAAAATCTATAATTTTAAAAAAATTGAACTAAACATATAACCATGGAGACTGTTTAGTTTTAAATTATCCAATTAAAAGAATGGGATTTTCCAATTTATTTATTCAAATTAAAATAACCAATTTCCTTATTTTAATTATCCAAAAATAATAAAATTGCTTTAAATTAAAATAATTCTGGAAATTTAATTTAATTTGAGTAATAAATAAAACCCATTAAATTTAATAAATTTAAAATGAACCAGTAAAAAAATTATTTTCCAAGAAAACCATGATCTAAGGTCAAATCCAATAATATTTGTCTATGTTTTCCAATTTAATGGGTCCGCTAAAATTAATTAATTTTAACACGCCGTTAAATAAAACATAAATATTATACAAGAACTACAACCATAATAGAATAAGAAAAGAAAGAGATATAATCTATAAACAATAAGGAAACTAAAATAGGTTCCTCTCCATTATGGTCTTTAATTTCTTATCTCATGCAATCACTGACTCCAAGAATTCTTTTCCTGTAAGGGACCATACTAAGTAGGAAATCTTTGTTGAGTCAAAGTTTACCATACTGTGCCATCACCACTAAAATACAACGGGAGGTTGCTTGTGCCAAAATAACACATAACTGCACCATCGAACCATGTCACTACGGCACCTAGGATGCCTATGAAGTGTATCGTGACTCTTACGTTTGATGACATAATCACTAACTCACACTCCCATGGTCCGTTACAACATAATAAGATTCCACCAAAACTTTTCAAATTATTCTCCGACAAATCTCATTCGTCTAAAATTGCCTTCGGTGTCCGACTCTTCAGTCAATTGTAACAACCCTCACTTTTGAGAGCCTATTTATATTTATTTACCATGTGTAGTAATTATATAAAATGATTGAATGTAGAGTAAATATTAATTTAATGTGGAAACGGTTAATATTTACTGAAATGTTGTATAATTACCTTGTGAGTAGGTAAAAGTATCCATGTTGTGATTTATTGTGTCATAAGGTTTAAAATGACATTTTGGTTTAATATGAAATCGGAAGTTAAAATAAGTTATAAAATTTCCAAATGATAATTTGGAGGGTGCGAGACAGTAAAAATAAGTGCCATATTGCATTTTGGTATTTCGGGCACTTTTGACTGGTTATAGCTTAAATGTGTAGTTGCGAGAAATTATATCGCGTATTGATCATTTAAGTGGGCTTTTAAACTTAAGCCACGTTTTAAGTCCCCCAACCCTATTTCTATTCTTCCATTTTAACTTAAATGGGTTCGTCTGAGGTTTCTTTCCCGGGGGTGAAAGTGATGTTAAGGCATTACTTCTCTTATTTTAACTTTTATGAGTTAGGAAGTTAAATGCCCGTGCTTGAAGACTTTAGGGACTTATCGGAGTTATATGAACTTTGGGAATTATAGAATCATAATGATTATGTTGGAGACCAAATCGGGTCATGTAAATTGAGGAATATTAATGATGATATTCGATGGTAATAGGTTCGAATAAAATGAACCAAACTATTCAATGAGGATAGGTTCGAATAAAATGAACCAAACACATGGATAATAGCAATGGAAATTGGTAATGAAATTGAAAATGAAAAAAAGATTTAAAATGGTAAATGTTAATTTACTTATACACACCTCTCTAAATACTATCATAAGGGAAGTACGCGCGCGAGGTGATGCCCCCTGACAAATTAACGCAGGGTGGATATAGTCCTAGGCCATATGAGCGCTGTTATGTATATATATTTTTCTGCGATGGGTAGGAGATTCTGGGTGTGGTCTTGACTATCCCGCGGGCATATGGCCGCTTCCCGACGTTGCGTTATGATCCCAGGTTGTATTATATATGATAGGCCCTGGAAGATGATAGTTATTTAGGGGCGCGCCCAGTGGGGAAACTCGGAGGGGCGGTCTTAGAATCGTTATATGTATGAGAATATAACTTTTATGAATCAAGTGGGACTTGATGGATATTAATGCCATAAAGAGCATGGATACGTGCCACAAAGATCATGTGAATGAGATATGTTCCATAAAGATCACTTGATCGAAATTGTATTCCTGTTAAGGAATGGAAAGATAAAATGGAAATAATGATTAATGATGGAAGTATTAATTAATGAAGTGAAATTATATCTTCTTGATTAAACCGAATGAAAGATTGTATTCCTATTAAGGAATGTAAGGATGAAATGGTACTATGATTAATGAGAAGGGGTTTTCAATTAAAGATGTTTATATGTAATTCTCTTGTGTAAACGATTTACATTTCATAATTTGTTAAAATGTCTTAAATTGCAAAATAAGTTTAATATGCTAGATAACATGCTAGATGTTCATCCTTATCATCCATGCATAACTATTCATTCCTATCATTCTTTTTATTCTTCTGGTGATCATATAAAATCAGACCCTGACCCGTTCATTTTCTATGTTGTGTATGTTATTGTATCCGCTCAGGTGCTCTGCTCCAAGGGTGCCCGTTGTGATTATTCCCATTCCAGTACTTTTAACGGGCTGTAAGATTTTACGGATAATTACAGGACGTTGTATTAGACGCCTTCATTTTTCTGTTCTAGATATGATCGGGTCTTAACTCGGGCGTGTGGCCCAAACTTTTGTATTTGATTAATGAATGTATTACATAAGATATTAAATTGTTGCAATGCTTTATACGTAACCGTGGACCGACAGCGTATTCGGTCATTTTCTTGTATATTCATTTTAGATGTATTATATATAATCTTTTGGAAATTCCACTTGCTTGTCAGATTGGGTTGTTTAATTTAATTTTCTTAACTGGTTTTAAAATTTAACTAAATTCTAAACTTTTTGGCAACCCGTATTCTGATTTATTGGGTGGTTTCCCGTATACTCAGTTTATTGTTATGATGCTGAGAATGATATCCATCCATGATTCCTCTTACATTTGAGTATCGGGCTGGCCACCCCTTATCTCGGATCGCGGGTTGTCACAGATGGTATCAGGGCATCAGGTTCTAGAGTACTAGGATCTATGTGGACTCGTCACGTTCTACCGTAGCATTCTTTGATATAGAGCCTTATGTTAGGACTTCTTTGTTGCTTATGTTTGTGATCTTCTGCAAAATAGATTGTTTTGAATAGTATTCTGACTTTATTTCTTCTTCATCTCAGATGCTGGCCAAGAGAGGTCGCACAGCGAGACGTAATAGGGTTGTACAAGAGGAGGTAGGTCCTCCACCGCCGCCACAAGGGACCATTAATGCTGCAGATGTAGCAAATATAGTGGCTCAAGCGATTAATGCCTCCATGACCGCAGTGGTCCAACAATTATCGCAGGCTCAACAACGGGCTCACGATGTTCAAGCTCCTACGGGACCTTCTCCATGGGAAAGGGTTAGATAGTCCTTTCTAAAGGGCAATCACCCAGAATTCAAGGGAGGTGCTGATGTTATTAAAATCCAATCAATGGAAAAAGGACATGCAACGCCACCTTCGAATGATAGAATGTAGAGAGGAGAAGAAATAAGTCCTTGCCACTTTTAAGATTTTTGGATCTGCATTACACTGGTGGGAGACGACGATCACACCAGAGCAGAGGGACACAATGACGATCACTGAGTTCTGGGCTTTGTTCGATCGTAAGTATTTTCCTCCCGCAACTCAGAGGGAGACGAGAAGGAGGCTCCATGACGTTATACAAGGAGAGAGGTCTGTGGCAGAGTATGAAGAGGAGTTCACCCAGTTGGTGAGTTTTGTACCGAATGAAGTAACTCTAGAGGATAGGAAGATCTCAAAAGTTCATGGGAGGTCTAAACTGGAGAATATGGCAACACCTACTAGGTAATCCAGCTTTACAAACTTTTGGTGAGATTATGAATGCAACATTGCTCTATTGCCAGGAGCATCGATTATTTACGCAAGGTAGCAAGAAAGCTACTGTTGTGGGGAAAGAAGGAAAGCCTAGAGGGCATGAGATTGGAGGAGGAGCATTTCCCACATCCCAATCTTCGGGTAGTTAGAAGAAAGAGAGGAACCCTCAGTAAGGGGATTCACCTAAGAGGCAACGGTTTGGAGGGTTTATTGCGAGTGGCAATAACAAGAACATGCACAGTCAGGGTGCTCAACAACAAGCAGGTCGGGGTGGTCAGGGAGGTAGAGGCCATACGGGCCAAGGCATTACCCATTTTAGAAATAATAAGGGTCGTGGTCAAGAGGATATGAAGGGACGGTGCTTCCAATGTGGGGAGGCGGGTCATTACAAGATGGAGTGTCCTCGGTTGATCGGGGGTCGGTTTCCTAAGGCTCTGCAGTAGCCATACGTTCAGTTTTCGCCTCAGTTACCCAATTCGAATGTTCCTCCGCATCAGGGACAACTACAATATGGGCGAGTTTATCAAATTCAGGAGGCTATGCTTCCTCTAGCTCCGCCGGCACCGCCCGCTATTTAGGGTAAGTTTTTAATTCCGGGGTACTTGAGTTGTGTGTTATTTGATACGGGCTCAGACTACTGATTTGATAAAATCTACTGAGAGTACTTTTACTAGCGTTGAGTTTCTGTGGGCGATGGTTTGTTTATTTTCCTTATTTGTAAAAACATAGGAAATTACTTTTGGTAATTTGTGCTTTGAGACCGATTTATCGTCCTTGACATGGTCAGGTATAATGTGATATTGAGTGTGGATTGGTTAGTAAAGTATCCTGCTATTGCTAATTGTTATGGTAAGAGCATAGTATTTTCCGCTTCAGGGCAAGAGATGTTGCTAGTGGTTATGCCTCGCTTAAAAAGGGGGTACTAACACATACTTATATTGTATTGCGGAGGAGTTTTCTCGGGATGTATTTGTTCCCTTGGATTTCATTCCGGATGTTAGAGATTTTTATGATGTATTTCAGGAAACACCGAGTTATGCCTTGATAAGAAGGCTATTTATAAAGATGTATATATGTAAATGGGTAAATAATTGTAAGACTTTACGAAAAGTGAATATTTGAATTGTTGAAATCTTCAACTATTTAAGTGGTAAGATATAGAAGTAGGATCTTATTAATAGGGTTGAGAGTTAGAATCTTTTCGGTCTCGAACATGTGTCTTAGACCTTTATATCTTGATGAACGATAACGCGAGGTAGTAGTGTAATGGGAGGGTTCCTTGTCTGGATTTTGCTTCGGCGAGACGTCCCACGCATGAAGCCAAGAAAATGTTGGAAGTTGAGGAAGGTCTTGGGCACTAGGGATATTCTTAGTATTAGGTGTACATGACTTAAATAGGATATATGTAAGTAGACCGTAGGATTTGTTGGTCATCAGGCCTTTAGGGCATGTAACGTTCGTTTAGGATGGTTGTTGGGAGTTGACCACAAATAGATTGTGTGTTAACCTTAAGAGGGATTGGTTCCCTAGTAACAAGAAGTGAGGGATTTCGAGAGGTTTGGTAGGTTAGGCCAAAGGATATGAGTCCTCTCGTAGTTAGAGTGTTACATAGGTAACGTATCTTTTGGGGAGCTAAAAATGTGAATTGACTCGCACTCCTGAGTCCATGTTTCTAAGCTCGAGGGTGGATTCAATTGACAAGCCTCTGCCAGGATTGGGAGTAATAATACTAGAGCATAGACCTATTATTTATGTTCCTCATAAGCTAAGACTTGTGGGAAGTATTATCCCATATTTGAATTAAAATTCATCGTGGGGGTGATCGCCTTATGGAGAAGGAGGTACTACTTCCTGGGCAGAAATTTAGCCTTTCATGCGAGCAACAATTCGTTGCAGGATGTGGTAGGAGGGACAAGGGTTGTTAAGATCGAATATACAAGCTGCTGACAAAGGGAACATAATCCTACTCTATTGGTTCTGAGGGTGGGGTGCGTTTCCATGGGAGATTTATTGTCCCAGATGAGAAGGACTTAAGAAGGGCAGTAATAGAAAAATTTCACGGTTCTAAGTTTGCGGTGCATCCGGGTAACGATAAAATGTGTCAAGATATGCGTCGCCAGTATTGGTGGACGGGCATGAAGAGGTTGTTGGACTGCATGGGGTGCCTTTGATTATAGTTTTTGACCGAGACAAGATTCTCGTTTCCCACTTTTGGCAAGTTTCCAAGAGGCCATGGGGACCAAATTGAGGTTAAGCACTTCTTATCATCCTCAAACAGATGACCAGACCGAAATAGTAAACCATATGTTGGAGGATATGCTCCTTATGTGCGTGCTTGACTTCAAGGGTAGTCGAGAACAGTGTCTCCCACTAGTTGAATTATTTTATTATAGATCGCATCAATTCGCTGCTGGGATGGCGCTTTATAAAGCCTTGTATGGTATGCCTTATGGATTTTCCCGCTTGTTGGTTAGAGAGGGGGGAAATAATAGGTTCCTCGGACCTGAAATGATCTGAGATGCTTTTTTTAAAATCGAGCTCATTGGAATCGCATTAGAATAACCCAAGATCGATAAAAAAGCTATGTCGATGCAGGGATAAGGCATGTGGAGATGGAGGTCAGGGACCAAGTGTTGGTGCGAGTGTCGCCTATGAAGGGCATTAAGCGTTTTGGGAAGATAGGGAAACTTGCCCCGTATTACGTTGGACCTTCTCCTATCATTGCTAAGGTGGGCCCGGTAACCTATTAACTTGCTTTATCGAAACACTTGCAGCAAGTTCATGACGTGTTCCATATCTTTTCTTTAAATAAGTACAAGAGGTGTGAAGGTGCCCTTTGGCACATCCCTTTTCGAAGATATTGAATTGCAACCCGACATTCCTTATGAGGAGCAGTCGGTTGCTATTTTAGAGCATGGAAAGTGGCAATTGAGGTCGCGGGTAGTACCTTTGGTTAGAATGTCTATCATAACGTCGAGGAATCGACATGAGATCGTCAGGATGACATGCGGGAAAAGTATCCGTATCTCTTCTTGCAAGGTACGCTTGAATTTCGGGGGCAAAATTCCCTCATAAGGGGGGGAGTATGTAACAACCCTCACTTTTAAGAGCCTATTTATATTTACTTACCATGTGTAGTAATTATATAAAATGATGGAATGTAGAGTAAATATTAATTTAATGTGGAAAAGGTTGATATTTACTGAAATGTTGTATAATTACCTTGTGAGTAGGTAAAAGTATCGATGTTGTGATTTATTGTGTCATAAGGTTTAAAATGACATTTTGGTTTAATATGAAATCGGAAGTTAAAATAAGTTATAAAATTTCCAAATGATAATTTGGAGGGTGTAGTTAGTCCCGGTAGGTGCGAGACAGTCAAAATAAGTGCCATATTGCATTTTGGTATTTCGAGCACTTTTGACTGGTTATAGCTTAAATATGTAGTTGCGAGTAATTATATCGCGTATTGATCATTTAAGTGGGCTTTTAAACTTAAGCCACGTTTTAAGTCCCCCAACCCTATTTCTATTCTTCCATTTCACATTTGAGCCCTAGAGAGAGTAAAGAGAGGAAGAGAACTTGTGGAGAAAAATAGAGATTTGGAGATTCAAGATTGGATTTTTGTCTCCACCAAATCAAATATGAATTTGCTAGATCAAGGCAAGTTATCTACTTGATACTATATGATTTAACTTGATTAATTAGCATTGATAGTTGTGGATTAGTTATGGTTTATTTTAGTTAGGGCTTTTTGTGAATTTATGGGTATAAAACCTTTGGGAAGTGGTTTGGTGTATTAATGTTGCAAATGATGTTAGTTAGATACATTTATTATGTATTGGTGGTGATAAATGATCTTGGTTTGGGTTGGTTTTGGGCTTGGGAAGAAATTTGGAGTTCAAAACTCCATATCCAAACTTGGCATTTTTGCAGGGGGAATCGATTCGGCCCCTAGGGCGAATCGATTCGCATAGAAGCAGTTTTCCAGGCCTGTGTACCCGAATCGATTCGGGTTAAGTCCGAATCGATTCGGCATTTGCAGAAAGTTGAGTTTGTCTTCCGAACCGATTCGCTTTCAGAGCGAATCGATTCGCCAGGGAAAATCGATTCGGCCCCTAGGGCGAATCGATTCGGTTCATGCAGTTTTGAGTCATTTTTTCTTATTTAATTTTTAACCTTTTTCTTTAGGCTTAGGACCTAGGAACCTTCGTGAATGAAGTAAACTTAGAGTCCTAGAGAGTATTAGTTGAGTTTGGTTTCCACCCTAGATTTGAATGGGTTCGTCTGAGGTTTCTTTCCCGGGTGTGAAAGTGATGTTAAGGCATTACTTCTCTTATTTTAACTTTTATGAGTTAGGAAGTTAAATGCCCGTGCTTGAAGACTTTAGGGACTTATCGGAGTTATATGAACTTTGGGAATTATAGAATCATAATGATTATGTTGGAGACCAAATCGGGTCATGTAAATTGAGGAATATTAATGATGATATTCGATGGTAATAGGTTCGAATAAAATGAACCAAACTATTCAATGAGGATAGGTTCGAATAAAATGAACCAAACACATGGATAATAGAAATGGAAATTGGTAATGAAATTGAAAATGAAAAAGAGATTTAAAATGGTAAATGTTAATTTACTTATACACACCTCTCTAAATACTATCATAAGGGAAGTACGCGCGCGAGGTGATGCCCCCTGACATATTAACGCAGGGTGGATATAGTCCTAGGTCATATGAGCGCTGTTATGTATATATATTTTTCTGCGATGGGTAGGAGATTCTGGGTGTGGTCTTGACTATCCCGCGGGCATATGGCCGCTTCCCGACGTTGCGTTATTATCCCAGGTTGTCTTATATATGATAGGACCTGGAAGATGATAGTTATTTAGGGGCGCGCCCAGTGGGGAAACTCGGAGGGGCGGTCTTAGAATCGTTATATGTATGAAAATATAACTTTTCTACATGAAGTGGGACTTGATGGATATTAATTCCATAAAGAGCATGGATACGTGCCACAAAGAGCATGTGAATGAGATATGTGCCATAAACAGCACTTGATGGAAATTGTATTCCTGTTAAGGAATGGAAAGATAAAATGGAAATAATGATTAATGATGGAAGTATTAATTAATGAAGTGAAATTATATCTTCTTGATTAAACCGAATGAAATATTGTATTCCTGTTAAGGAATGTAAGGATGAAATGGTACTATGATTAATGAGAAGAGGTTTTCAATTAAAGATGTTTATATGTAATTTTCTTGTGTAAACGATTTACATTTCATAATTTGTTAAAATGTCTTAAATTGCAAAATAAGTTTAATATGCTAGATAACATGCTAGATGTTCATCCCTGTCATCCATGCATAATTGTTCATTCCTATCATGCTTTTTATTCTTCTGGTGATCATATAAAACCGGGCCCTGACCCGTTCATTTTCTATGTTGTGTATGTTATTGTATCTACTCAGGTGCTCTGCCGCAAGGGTGCCCGTTGTGATTATTCCCATTCTAGTACTTTTGATGGGCTGTAAGATTTTACGGATAATTACAGGACATTGAATTAAACGCCTTCATTTTTCTGTTCTAGATATGATCGGGTCTTAACTCGGGCGTGTGGCCCAAACTTTTGTATTTGATTAATGAATGTATTACATAAGATATTAAATTGTTGTAATGCTTTATACGTAACTTTGGACAGACAGTGTATTCGGTCATTTTCTTGTATATTCGTTTTAGATGTATTATATATAATCTTTTGGAAATTCCACTTGCTTGTTAGATTGGGTTGTTTAATTTAATTTTCTTAACTGGTTTTAAAATTTAACTAAATTCTAAACTTTTTGGCAACCCGTTTTCTGATTTATTGGGTGGTTTCCCGTATACTCAGTTTATTGTTGTGATGCTGAGAATGATAACCTTCCATGATTCCTGTTACATTTGAGTATCGGGCTGGCCACCCCTTATCTCGGATCGCGGGTTGTCACAACAATGTAGATTTTGACGAACCAAAAAATATTACATGTAATAATTACAACCAGATCTAATGATGTAAGAAGAAAAAATTATTATTACAAACCAATTGAGGAAAGAAAAATAACCACGTATAAACTATCGTAGGATCCAATCATATAAAATTAATAAATTTGAATCGGACCATATTGGAGGGAAGAAACTTATGAATCTCTACTAAAAAAACTTAGATCCTAGATATAACATTCATTTAATATTCATTCAACATTAAAACTAAATCGATTAAATCGATTTTCATTGACAATGAATTTAATTATCATGTAAATCAAAATCCAGCTCTGATACCAATTACTAGATGACTTAAATTAAAATACTGGACCATTTGTTTTATATGATGATTGGGTTTAAAAAAAAACTAACTATAGTGTATATACATTGGAGATTCAAGATCTCATACATTTGCGGTTCCTTATGGCTTGAATCGTAGAGATTTGATCTATTTCGTGTTACACCAATCCATGTTGTAAATCTAATGATATGGCAGCCACAAAATCGAAATAATCTTTTTCAAAAATCTTAATAGTGTCAAAATAAGATCTTTCGCAAATTTTTATATCTTTTGTCCTTTGAAACTCGTAGAAATTTATTTTAGCCCGATCCGATCGATGGTTCACAAGTTATGGCTCTAACAAGTAGATACCATGGCGTGTCGCGCATTTGTTTGGTCAAATTAAATCATGTGTTCTTGAATTGATTTCATCCCCAAACTTTCATATCCATGAATTAAAAAGTATTATATCAGGGTTTATGTATATTATAAATTTAATTTAACTTATTGTTCCGTTCTTGATTCGATTTCAGATCTAATCTGTGTTATCGGATCTGCTTCATGAGTCACTATTTTGTAAAGATGTGTGAAGCAGGCGAATCAAACGACCTACATATGATTTGAAATTTCTTATGCCTCTTCCTCTATGTGTCAGGAACCCATGGTTAGACTTTCATAATTTTTGGACTCTCCAAATGTCCATAATCGATTGTACAACATGAGAGATTTTAAAGAGACCTCGAGGTCTTCCATGCTATTACTTTAAGTTAATATATGACATTGGTGTATGGGCACCAAGGATCACGACCTACCACTCCTTTTTAGATAATTTTCTAATCTATATTGATCCCACACTTATTAAGAGACAATGGGTTGCTTATGTAGGCTAGCACAGGACCCTAGGGGAGATAGGAGACTAACTTCTTATAGAATTAGGAATCCTAATATAACTTTATAAATAATTCCATAATTCTATAAATTATTATTCATTCCACTAAAGAATAAGAATTGCATTCAAGTCTACTATCTTAAAATTATAGTTTTGAGCGCCTCGTTATTAAATGCTTAATAATCTCCCTACATTAAGATTACAAATACCCATCGATTATATTAAATTACTGATAATTATATTTAATCAACATCTTATAAATTCCTTGAGACCACCCACTTAACTTATTTGATATGTCGAATAATTAAATCCACCGGTCATGCTTGATGTAATCAAAACTTATAAGTTACATCAAGAGGTTATGATCAATCTCTATACTTAGATGTGGATTCCATTCATAATTAACTTTTATCATACACTAATCACCATTACCTAATCTACCAAGTTATTAATCCGTAAATAAATCTCATCCAGTAGGTCAAAGTAATGAATTGATGCACAGGTCCATTAATTATGTTCGGATTGAGATCTGAAGCACTCATAACAACCATGAGATGTTCATTATCTTATATTGTCATGATATACATATAATTATCTTAAATTAGTCATGTTCAATACACACAAAGTTTACTAGAACAATAATTCGAAACTATACCGTTTCATGTAATCAAGATATACCTACTAAAATAGTGTGCTACAATCCTAATGATGGTGTGTCCATCTCCATCTAATATTGTGAACCATACTTATATTCTACAAGGACCGATGATCTGATCTTCCGTGTTTAAGCCGAACTCTACACACCAAATCATCTACTGTGTAGAACAAAAGACACATATGTATAAACATATAAAATAATATGATGAAAACATCACTTGTGAAGATTCTCATTAAATAGACATATTAAAATTCACTAGTGAACCATGACTTTTAGTTTACGACCCCAAAAATACCAATGCCACAACTCAGAGTCCCGTGGGATCTCGCCACAACAAGGGCATTAAGCCAACCGTTCTTGTAACTTACTTTTCAAGCATCGCTCATGGTAAAATTCATATTAATAAGAGATTCGTCATAGCCGTCCATCCAGACATGGCGAGGTTATTTGTGGAACTAGAATGTGAGATGATTAACTTTATTGGTAAGATTTTTAATATATTACACTTTATTAAGCAATGTTTCCTTAGTCCTTTATAGCTATTTTACTTGTTGATTTCCTTTTTACCCTTGAGAGGATAACTGGCATTCGGCTTTGTTAGCCTTCCTTAACTCCTCCTTTAGCTGGGTGTTCTCTTCTTCCAAAAAACAAGTCCCCTCCCTAACTTCTTCGCTCCAACACGACTTTTTAAGGCTCTCAAGTTTAACCCTCAAGTCATTGTTCTCTTTCTCAAGGATAGTGATGACCTTTCTAGGGCCCACTAAATTGGCATGCAAAATACATTCCTTCTTTGAATGCGCAAATTCTATAGTGCTCAACCTCTCATTAAAGCCGTTATTTCCTGTCAGATTGACAAGCTTTATTTGCAGTCAGCTTCGAGATTAAACCACAACTCTTTATGGCTGCATTGGGCAATAAAAATCATGTCCGAAAAGCCATCATTGTTCGTAACTTCCTAATGAAAGAGGAGATGAAGATTCAAATATGACTCTTTCGCTTGAGATGACACATTAGGACCTAGGTAATCATCAAGATCGTCATCCTCATCATCTTTATCATGAACAACAACAAACAGTCTCCAATATTTTTCTTGAGAATATCTCTTAATAGTAACAAGCGCTGCAAGCCTTACGTTAAACTTCATGAACAAGTGGACGAATATATGACTTTCTCAAATAAAATGAAGGCTTATAAAAATTAAACGAGACAACAATGATCAAATATAACCATTAATTCCATTAAGAGGGATTACAATTGGGGCGTGCCCCTACATCAATGGGAAACAAAGAAGAAAATACAACACTCCCTAGAATAAAACCCTAAAAAGTCATTTTATCTACCTTCTCCTTCATGGCCACCTGCTTAGTATATGTCTGGGTTAGATCAACAGTAGGCTCATCGGTTTCTTGAGTTTGATTGGCATCTATCTCCCTTATAATAGATTTCTCAAATTTAGAGGGGGGGATGGGGGAGCCTGGGAGATGTTTGTTGAAGAGGTATGAACCTTTCAAAGGTAAGCAATTTGCATTTCAACATTCGCAAATGAATTATTCCAGTCACGGGTGAAGGAATCTTCTTTATCCTTCTCCACATTAGTTAAGGCTTCCTCAGCTTTTGCCTTAACCTTAGTTATTTGCGTTTTTGCGAGGTTGGCCTCAACCTTCACATCTTTGGCATCCTTTTTAGCCTGATCGATGGAGGCCACAAGAGCAACAGAGCCATCAATATTTAACGGGAGTGCGGAATTTCGAATCTCCAAGATCCTGACCTTATCATCGAGATTATTTTTCTCATCCTCCTGATTCTCGTTATCATGCCAAGAAGCCATAAGATATTTGTGTAACTCTTCAAATGAAACCTCTGCATCAATAGATGAATCTTTCATTTTAATCAATCAATAATTGCAAAACAAAAGAAAAAATAAACATGAAAAAAGTAGAAAAGACAAATATAAAGGAACAATATGGAGGCGATCAACTTATAATGAAAAAGTTTTGGTTAGCACACTCCATAAACCTTGAATGGGGAAAGGCAAAGGTAGCTACCCTATCTATAAGGAAAACCTAAAGTAAAACCCTATCTAGATCGGGATGAGCAATGATAAAATGGGAAAAACCCTTGCCCTTATTAACAACATTCTTCCCCATAATCTCCAGTAGTGGAAGATGATACTTCTTTTTCCTCTTTGAAAGAGGCTCATGCTCCCTGATAGGGGAGTCATGAAGGTTCCTGGGTTTTGTGGAACCCCCAGCATAACTTTTATTGCTCACCAACTGAGCAAGTTATTTTTTTTGCCCGATGGATGAGAAGGAGGAGGAGATCTGGTACCAGCGTGCGCGACACCGACACTGGCAGCAATTAAATTGGGGACTTTCCTTTTCGCCATAATGTTAGGAGAAATAGTGGGAGGGACTGAAAAATGTTGAGTGGTTTAAAAGAGGACATAGTGCTCTCCTCGAATAGTTGGGCCCTCTTTGAGTCAGGGGAAGTGTAGGCCTCTAAGTCGTCAAAGGTGGTAAAGATGATCACCCTTACAACAAATGAGGCAGTGGGGCTCTTGTAACCAAGAAGGAATGTTGCTTGCCTTGGATGCTCAATAGTTACAACTCTCTATTGAATGGACCAAATCTCCTGAAGATAAAAAAAATTAACATCGATGGCGTGAGGAATTTTCTTCTTGCTTTTTGCTGCAAAAAGAGAAAAGAACAAAGCATTATCATAGATCACAAGATAATCACAAGGAGAACAAAAAGTCTTTTTAACCTATCACATTCCTTTCCTGAGGGTATCTTATCCCTTCATTTATCACACCCTCAGAAAAGGGATAATGTTGTAAATTTTCACAATTAGACCGTGATCCCAATAATCCTTATTGGAATCATAAAGGTTTACCACTAGGTCTCGGTTAACCACCCTCGTCTTCATATAATTAATATTCTTAGTAGTCGTCACTTATTCGTAATAGTACATAATCTCAATTATGCCAACATGGGTCCCATACAACTCATTAATAAGGTTGGCCCTATTAACAATCCTCCACGTGTTAGGGAAAACTTGGGCTAGGACCCCATCAAAGTATTGAGAAAACTCCAAAAATAAATGATTTGGGGGGAAAGTGACCCTGCACTTAGTAATGAAGATTGAAGCCAATAGGTGGCCTTCAGAAAGGGCACAAAGGTCACAAGGACCATTAACTAATTCTACTAATACTCATGAGGGGATTCGATGACTAAGTTTAAATGCTTCTAGGGTGTTCTCATCAATAGTGTACACCATAATTAAAGATCAAAATATCAATGAAAGAACTAAATAGAGAAAGAGGACAAGAATGAAATAAAGAGATATTTTTGAAAAACTTATTATAGTGAAGTGAAAGAAGTGACAAGTTCTCCTTTGAAAGACTGAAGATTGCAAGTTTTTCAAATGAATTGGACAATGAGAAAAAGTGTGGGAACCATCACCTTGTAGTTGGATGTACCTTCATGGTTTCTTAGAAAAAATGATAATTTTATGCACATGTGACGATTGATGAAGCAGTGGTTTATTGCTAGAAAGAAAAAAGGGTCAGTATTTACCACCGTACCCTTAAAGCGCTCAAGGATCAAAAGGTTCTTCAATTTTAGGGATATTCACTACACGAAATCTTAAGAATGGTCACGCCTAGGGGGTCACGACCCAGATCCCTGACCATCTAGTCATGGCAAAAAGCCGTGACTACATTGAGAACGTATGTGCGCTTGCATTCAAATGATAAAATTATATATTAAACACTATTTAACTCAAACAAACCCTAAACATGCAACAATATATGATTGAATAAGATAATGAACTAAGCAAGAACATTCAAACACATGCTTGTGAGGAAAAATCCCCCAAAGGGGCAAAACCATTTATTTTCATTATAATATTGTAACTGTACAATTTCGGATTACAATGAAAATACAAGTGACTAAGAATTACCCTCAGGTGTCGGATTTCGTAGTCGGCGGCTGGAGTTATCCCTTTCCAGTAGTGATGCAATGAAGAAGAAGAACGGTCTTCTCCATAATGGTATGAACAGAAAAAGTGCGTTCCTGGGTTGCAAAGAGATTCACAAATGTTTGGAAATTTGTGTGAATAAAAAACCTAGAGTCTTGGGCTTAATAGGTGAAGACTTAGAGTTTTTGTGCTCTGAAAATCGTGTATAGAAGTCTTCGAAAACCACTTCCCGTAGTGGGTTTATAAAGGAATAACATGGCCTAAAAAATCTCTGCACGATCTGTTTGAGATTATCCCAGGCGAATCGGTCCGGGTCTGAGGCGGACCGGTCCGGGTAGGCGGATCGGTTTTTTTTATTTTAGGCTTCTTCGGTTAGCTTGCGGTCCAGGGTGTACTGGATTTCAGCAGGCGGACCGGTCCGGGTCTGAGGCGGACCGGTTCGCAGGAGGATCGGTTCTTTTATTCTGGGTGGATCGGTCCGGCCTATCATACTTTGATTCCTCTTCTTCTTTTAATATTCGGATCCGTTGATGACTGTATGAATCTTGAATTTCTTCAACGGTGTAACGGCGTGCGACATAACAAATTGATAATGGACAAAAATGTCCTTACAAATCTCCCCCTATGTCTATGCCGATACATACATAAAAATAAACATCCGAATTATCAAACAACTAAAGATGCCTATACAAATCTACCCTTCCATGAACCCAAAACTGGAAAGATACAATTGACTAAGACTTCAACGTTTGCTCTTCAACTCTTCAGGAATCTCAACACTTTTCTCATCAGGGTGTGCAATCCAATGATAATCCATGTAGTGCCTACACACATGAGAAAAGATAAAATACCAAGTGACGTATCGAGTTTGAAATGAGATAGCATGTTGTATCAAATCTCAAAAACACAAAACTCCCCCAAAATATCTCCCCCTTTTTATGATGTCCCCAAATAGACGAATGAGAGAAATAAAGCAAAATAAAGTAAGAACGGGGTGCCACTAGGATAAAATCATACCATGAATGAACACAAAAACAACCAAGTCGATGGTAGCGTAAATGAAGTGGTGTGATCAAATTCGATAGGAAAATCAATGCATACAAACATGACATATGTGCACTATGAATATTGGATACTCCTAGCGAATGAACTCAAATGCGTCCTTTGGTAAAAAAGAATGACAATATAAGATATTGACTCAATCAAATCAACAAATCAAAGCTCAAAGTTATTTTCACACCAATAATGTCCAAAACGATTTATGCTTTTTCAGGACTTTCAAGGAAGTGCAAACTCGTTTAAAGATTCTCCAACCAAACTCCCTCAGATATGTATTTTGAATAGAGGTATTCTAAATTCTCAAACTTTGGAGAATTGATGGTGAAACCTAAGTGGCCCATATTTGGCATGAAGTGATTGTTATTGCCTTTAAATTTTTTGGGCTCTTTTAACCTCTTTGGACCTCGGATATTAAAATTCCTCCATTTTTTAGGTCCTTTTTAACGGTGGCTTTTGCGCAAAGGATAAATGATTACCTTTCGCAGCCCCTCCTCGTTATACAAAAACACATAGTCTCACCAAAACGGTTTTTACATGCATTCCAATCTTGTCAAGTTTTATCGCATATTGTAAGTTGTATAGACAAAATTGAGATGGAAACACTCAAGACAATATGAGATAGACCAGTGCAATAATGAAATATAGCCGTGCATGTGTGCAATAAAGGATATAGGAGTCAAACATGTAGGAAGATATCACTAATTACATCTCAAAGACTCCAAACAATGTAAATCACATGGATGAAATGATGTAGCCTCTCAAATCTCTATCAAACAGTCACATTGATATATGGAATGAAGTTGTGACTTGGCTATCTTAAATGCTCATCCATAAAAGGAGCAAAAACAGAAATCTTTTTGGATTTTTTCAAAAATTTTAGTAAAATAAAATCTTTATGTGCTTTTCTTAAAAATTTTCTTATAGGAAAATCTTTTTGTATTTTTCAAAAGAAATATAAAAAGCAAAAAGAATAAATAAATAGTTGTACAACAAGCAATGGTACATATAAAACAGACTAGCAATAGGAAGCATATGATATGAACATGAAGAAAAATCGTATTCTAGACGTAGACCAATCCCTCAGTCAACTGTGTAAATCCCCAAAGACTTCCTAAGACTCTCAAATCTAAGGGCATCTAAAGGTTTCGTGAAAATGTCGGCTAACTGACGGTCGGTGGGAACAAAACTCAGGGATACAGTGTTCTCCTCAACTAACTGACGAATAAAGTGCTCACGTATCCTGATGTGCTTGGTGCGCGAATGCTGAACTGGATTGCGGGATATGTGTATCGCGCTCGTGTTGTCACAGGAAATGGTCATGGTGTCCTGTGAAATCCCATAATCCTTCAGCATTTGTTTCATCCACAAGAGTTGTATGCAATAACTCCCGACGGCTATGTACTCAGCCTCCGTAGTGGAAAAAGAGATGGAATTTTGCTTCTTGCTCAGCCAGGAGACAAGAGCAGAACCAAAATAGAAACACCCACCAGAAGTGCTCCTACAACGATCTACATCCCGGCCCAATCGGCATCCGAATAGGCGGACAAACGGTCATTGGTATCAAAGGAATACCAAATACCATATGAAAGAGTCCCGCTCACGGATTTAATAATACGTTTTAGAGCAAGTAAATGTGACTCTTTCGGGGACACCTGATATCGCGCGTAGACTCCAATACTAACGGCGATGTTGGGACGACTAGCAGTCATGTAGAGAAGACTACCGATCATACTCCGATATAAGGTTTGCTCTACGTCCTTGCCTGAAGTGTCCTTACTAAGCTTGGTAGTGGTACTCATAGGTGTACGTGCATGATTAGCGGAGTCTAAACAAAATTTCTTCACTAGGTCTCTAGCATACTCGGATTGGGAGATGAACATCCCATCCTATAGCTAACGAACCTGGAGACCAAGGAAGAATGTAAGCTCACCAATCATGCTCATCTCAAACTCACTTTTCATCTCCTCCTCAAAGTGGTGAGCATGCTCGGAGCATGTGGATCCAAAGACTATGTCGTCCACATAGACCTGGGCAACCAAAATAGCATCGTCATTTCTCCTGACGAACAACGTCATATCTACTCCCCCTCTCTTGAATCTATGAGCTAAGAGATAGGAAGTAAGCCTCTCGTACCAAGCATGGGGTGCTTGCTTCAAACCATACAAGGCTTTCCTCAGATAGTAGACATACTCCGGGTGCTGAGGGTCTTCAAACCCTTTTGGTTATTCCACATAAACCTCCTCCTGTAGAATGCCATTCAGAAAGGCACTCTTGACATCCATCTGATATAACTTGAAGCGCAGATGACATGCGATGGTGAGTAGAAGACGGACGGACTCAAGCCTCACAACAGGAGCAAATGTCTCCCCAAAGTCTACACCCTCTATCTGTGTGTAGCCTTGAGCGACCAACCTAGCCTTATTTCTGATTATGGTACCATTTTCATCCATTTTATTCTTAAAAATCCACCGGGTACCTATCACATTAGTCTCACTAGGTAGGGGGACTAGTTCCCAGACATTATTCTTTTTAAACTGAAGAAACTCATCCTGCATAGCAGATATCCAGTGTTCATCCTTGAGTGCTTCTTTATGGTTCTTGGGATCGACTTTGGACGTGTAGCAAAGATGGCTAATAACGTTCTCTAGCTGAGCACGAGTCTTGACCCCTAGAGTGGGATCACCAACAATGGCAAAAGGGTCATGACTCTTACGAACCCAAGCATGTGTGTCCCCTAGCGCAAGAGTAGGGTCTATAGAGTGTGAGAGAGGAACATGTAAATCGCTGTCAGAACAATTCTCATCCTCACACTAAAGGTTAGGATCAATAACCGTCGGAGGTTTGTCATCTTTCACGGTGACGTTTATTGATTTCATAACCTTAGAGATCTTCAGGTTAAAAACTCGGTACGCTCTGCTATTCGATGAATATCCTAGAAATATTCCCTCGTCACTCCGGGAGTCGAACTTTCCTAATTGCTCTCTATCCCGTAGGATGTAGCATTTACTCCCAAAAATACGGAAATATGCCAGGTTGGGCTTCTTGCTAGTCCACAACTCATAAGGAGTCTGAAGTGTATGTGGATGCAAATAAACCCTATTCATCGTGTGGCATGCAGTAGACACTGCCTCTGCCCAAAATCTCCTAGAAATTTTACGACCTAGAAGCATAGATCTAGCCATCTCTTGGATTGTTCTATTCTTTCTCTCAACAATCCCATTTTGCTGAGGAGTTCTCACAGCAGAAAACTCATGTTTGATCCCGAGGCTATCACAGTAAAGGTCTACCTTTGCTTCTATGAATTCGGTGCCATTGTCACTACGCATCCTATTAATAGTGACACCGTGTTGATTTTGCAAGACACGCAACTTGGTCGTTAAAAATTCTACAGCATCGGATTTCTCTCTCAGAAAACCTACAATGGAGTACCTAGAGAAATCATCTACCATCACGAGAATCTACCTCTTACCACTTAGACTCTCAGTACGAGTGGGACCCATAAGATCCATGTGAATCAACTCAAGAACACGAGAAGTGGTAATGGAATGCAATTTCCTATGGGGACTACGGATTTGTTTTCCCATCTGACAGGGTCCACAAACTATCGAAGTTGACTTTCCAAGAGATGGTAAGCCACGTACTAGGTCCTTTTTAGCTAAGCGGCTGGGATCTCTAATGTTCATGTGACCTAGACGTTGGTGCCACAGATCCATAGGAGTGATCGTGACGCTGTTGCAAACAAGTGAGGACGTGGGCTCAGTTCCATAGCAATTATCCTCGGTCTTCACTCCTTGCATAAAAAATTTATAGGCTTGATTGTAGACTTTACACGCATCCCGGTCAAACTTTACTGCAAAGTCAGTGTCGCACAGTTGGCTAATGCTGAGAAGGTTTGCTTTCAAACCTTTGCGTACAAAACATTTTCTAGCTTAGGGAATCCAGGTAACTCGACAGTACCACGTCCTATAATGCTAGACTTGCCCCCATCTCCAAAGGTGACTCTGCCATCCTGATAATCCTCAAGAGTCGTAAAAAATGAGGCATCACCTGTCATATGTTTGGAGCGCCCACTATCAAAATACCACAGTGCGGTATTATGTTTATCCGGTTTGTTTAAGTTTTTACCAAATCATATTGTGCATTTGCTCTCCCCCTCCCACTTTTAAGGTTTCAATTCTATGAGGTGCATTCTATAATGTTAATGATTTGGACTTTTGTGTGAATTCATTCACTTTGATAATAACATGTTTGAAATCTTTTTCGTTATTGTTGAGTTTGTCGCATGTTGGGTTGGGAATATTTTGAGGAAACTGTATGATGTTTGTGGGTTTCATCCCTGAAAACCCTCACGAGACAACACTCGTCCACTAGGGTAGCCTAGGGGTTTAACGGCTTATTGCATATGCTAAATGCAATCGTTCGCCCGCGAAAGTGGCCTTATCTTTTTATTGCTTTTATATCATACTTTTGTACTTTCTCCTGCTTTTGTTTTTCTTGTAGTTCTTATTGTTTCCTATTTCATTGCTAGGGACTAGCAATGTGTAAGTTAGGGGGTGTGATACGACGCAAATATTGCGTATTTCACCCGTTAACCTACGCGTTATTAGCCCCCTCGGGTATCTTAATCCCTATATTTATGCGCGTTAACCAGACAACCTCGGATTTCTATGTTAACATGTTTTGCAGGGGTTAATTGAGCTTTTGTAGGTATTTGGATGCTTAGTATGAAGTTCGGATGCATTCCGATGAAGTTCCGTACACAATCGCACGCGCAAGGGCATTTTAGTCTTTTCATAGCTTGGGTACCTGGCCCGACATCTCACGGAAGTTTTAGCCATCCTCACTAGCTTCGCATGGCCGTGAACGGTGCACGATTCCGATTCATAATGAAGAAGTTACGGCGATTTCAGCGGAGGAAAAACAAGGAAGCAAAAGAGGAGAAAGGAGAAGAAGAAAAGAGGAATGCAGTGAGCTGCTGCAATCTGCCCTGCTTGATCGATCGATCGACGTTTCTGGTCAATCGATCGACCATTCTGGATTGCCGAATTTTTTCCTAGGTCGATCGATCGACCAAAGGGGTCGATCGATCGATGCTCTGTTTTCTGCAGATATTTTGCCTTCTTTTCTTTCTTCTTTATTTTTATTCCAACTTACTATATAAGCCAATTTTGTTGTAATAAGAACAAAAATCAGTAGAGGCACGATTTTAGGTTAGAATAGTTAGGGTTTTGGATGGTTCTTCTTCATTTCTTTTTGGTTTGACATCCCATTTAGATTGTAAGTTGACTATTCATCTCCTCTACCATTAATATAGCTTGTTTTCCTTTATTTCCATGCTTTCTAGATAATTTACATGCTTTCATAATTAGTTTATTGTGTTTATTTCTTGCTTTCTTAGTTTAATTAGTTTAATTAGTTTAATTTAGTTTATTTCCATGATTTGTCCGTAGATAAATAGGTTCGGGATTGCGTTACGCCATTTACGGGCCCCGAGCTCCGAAAATTAGGTTTCGTGTAAAATTGCATTTAATTGAAACCTCGCGTATTAAAGTCGGATTATTATGCGTTTAACTTTCTTTGTCATGCAACGTTAGTGTTTATAGAGATTATCTGAATTTAATCCGTGTGTGACCATTTTTGATTAAATGTTTAATCTCGCAACTTTGGCTTAAATTCCTTATTGCGTGATGTTTATGCTTAATTGAAAATGATCGATTAAATGTTTTCGAATCGAAATTCTAATTAGTAGTTGTTTAGCCCGTGAATGCGTGTATGCGATCCCGATCCTCGCTTTACTTTTGTGTAGCGTAACTTATACTTTTCTTTTGTCACCATAACCACCCATCACCTTTTCATTTATTTATTTTACACCACTTTTATTCCTGAAGTAATTAAAACAATTAACATCTAAAATTCAATCACTCCCTGGGAATTTCTTACGATACCCGACTTACCGTTGTGCTTGCTTATCAAGTGTAGTAGTAGCTTAGGTTTTTTGTATCGCGGCGGCGAAACACACAACGATTGTGTCCTCACACGAACACACTTTTACCGCCCGGTCATCAGTCTAGCGCCATTTATGGGAATGAGGATTATTATCTCTTACCTTCTCTAGATAATACTCGTCGGATTCTCTGGTGGTGAACTAGTAATCCCCCTTGTGGAGTTGTTTCACCATTAAAGGAGATCTTATTGAGCCTCTAAGATTATACTCTTCAGTTTAAAACTCATCCATCATATTTGAACATAGAATCCGAATTTCCACCTTCAGATGGTGGACCTAGCTCTAGTCATGCCCCTCCTCAATCAGAAATGGTAGAGGTGGCATCGACATTGAAATCATTGGTGGATAGACAGAAGGTGATGTAAGAGTAGCTGGCCACCTTTAGCCAAAATGTATTGCTGAAACCCGCGAGGATAACGTCGAAGATGATTACTCTGGAAGCCATAGAGTAGCATCCAAATGCTAGGGGACCTCCACAGGTGCCGCACAAGTAGTTACCACCTCGTCAATGGTGGATAAACGTTGTTGGCTCTAGGAGTCTACGCCAGGGGAGGTAAGGTCAACACTACTCGGAGGATTCGTATGATGACTATGAGGCTGAAGACGCTCAGGCTGAATACTGGGAGCCATATGAAATATTAAGAAATAATTTACGCCCCATTCAAGTTAGACAAAGATACAGTAGGAGTCCTTGCTAGGACACTCAACAAAGGGCCTCAGCTTTTGATCGACTGAGCATAGGGTCATCCTTTGAAAGGCTCGACCCAGTGGGTGATCTCAAAGATTGGCTATATAGGTCAAGGAGTATTACTATCTCCAGAAGAAAAAGAGTAGGGTGTCGACCCCCTTGCATCCGAGAAGAGGGGTTGGGAGAAGTGAACAGTCGACAAAGGTCTATAGCAAGGGAACCTTTGGTTCGGCCGGCCAAGGGGGTAGAAGATAACATCGACCCAGTCGATGATATAGCAGGAGTCAAGATGTCCTAGAACGACTCGATCCATAGGTTAGAAGATAATATTGGAGACATTATCAAAAGCTGAGATCCCTTACATAGGGTCTATTCAGAAGGCTCTCCTTTCGTGGAAAGGATCGTCAAATTTCCAACCCCGATCAAGTTCAAACCGCCAATGGTTACTCCCAAGTATGATGGGTGCACTGGTCCAATTCACCACTTAGAGATGTACCAATCAACTACAGACATTTAATCAGTCTCAGATGAGATGAGATGTCGTGCCTTTTCAAGAACTTTGATCGGAGCAACTCATGTATGGTTCACCCCACTCCCAAAGAGTTAAATTGAGAATTTCAAGTAGCTTGCAGAGAGATCCATACAAAACTTCATCTTTGGGATGAAACCCCAAAAGAAGACAACTCACCTATTGTACATTAAGCAGGCGAAGAATGATAGTCTCAAGGAGTATATTAAGAGGTTCAACAAGGAAAAGCTAGAGGTCAAAGATTATGAGGAAAGAATTACAATGACAACTTTGATAGGAGGTATGCAAAAGGGAAACCTACTCTGGAAGCTTGCTGAAGACCACTGAAGTCAATGGCCGAGCTATTAGCAATGGCCGACAAGGTCATGAACGTCGAAGAAGCTATGGCAACAAAGTACAAGGATGATAAGGGTACTAGAAGTGGGGGAAAGTTACAGAAGAAGAACAAAGATGGAAAGCAGAGATCAGCGGATGACAAGTTCGCTGACTACACTTTGTGAACACATTTTAAACGAGATCAAGAATGATATGTCCCTGAGGTGGCCTGAAAGATTGAAAGCTCCTCCTCACAAGAGGAACAAAAACCTATGCTATGAATTTCACCAAGACCATGGGCACCTGACTGACAAATGTATTTCTTAGAAGGATGAAATAGAGAAGATGTTTAAGGCCGAAAAGCTGAGAAAGTATGTATATAAACAAAATTCAAAGGGTGGCCAAGACGACACCTAGAAGAAGAAGAAGAAGAAGAAGAAGAAGAAGAAGAAGAAGAAGAAGAAGAAGAAGAAGAAGAAGAAAAATGATAAGTGTAAACCAGATGCTCAAGTCGTCCGAGATGACGATGAGTCAGACGACTGTGAAGAGGATGATCCGACCTGCCTCCTAAGTTTGTTGATCCAAAGGGTCGACTCCATATGATCTCGCATGTGGTCAAGATGATATGCGAGGGGCTTGCTGGAGGAGGAAAGAAAGTTACGAATAGAAAAACACATGTAGTAGAGCTAAAATCTCTCCCACGACTCAGCTGCAATTTAGCCTATCAAAGGTAAGAGATCCAAGGTTGATATAAATACTTTAGTAGTTGGATTTTCAAGGTTAGATTTCAAGGGAATTTTAGCTCCACATGATGAACCTTTGTCATCACTACTCTAGTTCATGGCTATGAGGTCCCAAGGATTCTGGTAGAGGGAGGCAGCTCAACCGATGTTATGTTTTGGGATTGTTACAAAGGTCTAGATCTGAGCAAAAAAGGTTGATTCCATATCACCAACCACTCATCGGCTTTAGTGGTGAGAAAGTACATCCCCTGGTCTTATAATAAATGGAAGTAAGAATGGGAAACAGATGGACGAAATGTCTTACAAGGAATATCAACATCTTCATCATGGATGAAGACGTCTACTCGGCCTATAATATAATTCTCGAAGAGTAGCCCTTAAGTAATTTGAGGTCGTGCCCTCAACAGTCCACCAGATGATTAAATTCCCTACCCCATATGGATGACACTTACGGTACGAGCATCATAAGGTTCCAAAATAGCATGTCCCACGTGGACAAGTCTGTTACAACTAGATTATCCCCTCATGTGAGGGAATATTGTGCCATAATTATTTACATGTATGAAGGGCAAATGTCATTATCCTATTAGGAGCTTCTATATCCACACACCTACTACATGCTTAGGAGGTGCATTACACCCCCTAAGCTCTGTAAATTCTTGTCTTATACCTCGTAGTAGGGGGATCACATATTAAAAATTATGTTGAAATGCTGTCAAACATACTGTAAGAGAGAGAAAGATTGAGCACATGTATCTTTAGGCCATTAGAGCCTACATTAGTGTATTTCACACACTTGCAAAATGGACATAGGCCTTCAATAGGCCGAACCAATTAATTTTGGTGTTTTCCCTCTTTGCCTCATCTCTTTTTACTGTTATATTACTTACTTTCTGTCATTGTTGTATCTATGTGATCTCATTATCACTTTTACCTGGAGGTACTAATTCTAGTATCATCACTAGCCTTCAAGCTGATTAATCAGAAGGCACGTTGAACATCCCTCGAAAAGGCTAAAGCAGTGGAGAACAAAGTTGGTAAGCTTCTGGATGAAGGTTCCATTAGGGAAGTTTAGTTTCCTAAATAGTTGTCCAACCTGGTATGCAGTTAGAGAGTCTGCGTCGATTTCATGAATCTCAATAGAGCTTTCCCCAAGGATAGTTTTCCACTATGAAAGATTGATCAATCGGTTGACACCACAACATCTCACAAAAGAAAGAGTTTTTTGGACGCCTATTTAGGATACCATCAGATCCCGCTATTCATCCCCAAATAGGAAATACATCATTTATAACTCCATTAGTCATATACTGTTACAAGGTTATGTCGTTCAACCTAAAGAACACGGGGGGAACTTATCAAAAGCTAGTCATGAAGATGTTCAAGCAGCATATGGGGGACATCATGGAAGTTTACATCGATGGCATGTTAGTCAAGAGCAGGAATAGAGATGACCACCTCATGGACTTGGACAGGACCTTTGAAATCCTCAAGAAGTACCGGATGAAACTTAACACAATCAATTATTCATTCGGTGTCCAGTCAGGAAATGTTTTGGGTTATATAGTCAATAAAGAAGGATTGAGTCCAATCTAATTCAGATTGATGCGATCAACAAGGTCCATCCCCCGAGGACATTACGGGGTATTCAAAGGATTATAAGAATGCTCATAGCACTCAACTGCTTCATCTCTAAGTCCTTGGAAGGCTTCCAACCATTCTTTCAGCTACTAAAGAAGGATAAGGGCGCCTCACATGGAATGATGTTTTCTCAAGTTCTTTGGATGAGATCAAATCCTATCTCAATAAACCACCCCCGCTGGTGATTCTTGATGATGGAGATCCCCTATACCTCTACCTCGCAGTATCAAACCTTGTTGTTAATTTTGCTCTAGTATGTGAAAATCAAGGTAAACAGTACCCTATCTATTACACCAGTAAGATGCTTCTGAATGAGGAGCAACGCTAAGTGCCTTTGGAAAAGCTAGCCTATGCACTGGTAGTTGCCTTTAGGAAGCTGAAACACAACTTCAAAGCCCACTCAATAACATTGATCACTTTATTCCCCCTCATAGCTGTTTTTCAAAAAGTCGACCACTCTGAATGTCTCTCAAAGTAATCAGTCGAGCTTGAAAGGTATGATATTCACTTTTAACCAAGGACAGCAATTAAGGGAAAAACCTTATATGATTCCATCATCAAATTCATAGGGGATAAGACACCTGACCAACAGGTAATGGAGAAATTAACAAATATGGAAGCACAATCCAAGGGATGAACCCTATACGTTGATGGAGCCTCTAATTCTAAGGGGGTAGGAGTAAAGATCATCCCGTAACATTAAAAGACGATGTCATTGATCAAGGATTCAGGTTGGGATTTAAAGTCTCCAACAACGAAGTCAAATAGGAAGCACTGATAGCTGGTATGTGGAAAGCCCAATTGCTGGCGGTAAAGATCCACAACGTGTTCAACGATTCTAAAATGGTCTCTAAATAAGTGAGAAAATATTTCAACACAAAGGATGACATGATGGCACCCTATCTTACCATGGTACAAGAGTTTATGAAAGGGTTTGAGGAAGTCCACCTTCAGAAGTTTCCTCAGGGGTAAAATAGTATTGCTAATTCCTTAGAATACTTAAGCTCAGTAGTGGACTCTAATCTTAGAAGAACTATCCAAGTAGAGTTCCTCGCCCATCCTAGTACTGATCAGATTATGGCCGCCGAGTATATTCTTTCCAGAGACAGAGCACTTAGTTAGATGGATCCCATCGCTACTTACTTGAAGAATGACATGATGCCAAATGATAGGAAATTGTCTCACTAGATAAGGGTGAAGGCATCCCATTTCTACCTTGATCCATGGAGAAGCTCTATAAAAGATCCTTTACATGCCCTTACCTCCAATACATCCATGCGCAAAACACCGAGCAGGTTATCAATGAGCTTCAAGATGGTATTTATTGGAGTCATATAAGAGGAAGATCATTAACATTCTGAGTAATCAAAGAAGGTTACTCGTGGTCACACATGTAGAAAGATGCAAGTATTTTTGTTTGGAGATATGAGAAATGCCAGAAATTCTCCGATATAGTTCATCAACCAGTTAGTGACTTAAAGTCCTTAACCAATCATTAGCCATTTTCATAATAGGGATTAGATATTATGGGACCACTACCTATCGGTCCTAGGAATTGTAAGTATTTGCAGGCTATTACAGATTACTGCACCAAGTGGGTAGAGGAAAAATAACTAGCTAACATCCGTGATGCCGATATGACAAGGTTAATCCGGAAGAGCATTGTTGATGTAAAAAATTAGATTACTCTAATAATTCAATCACAGATAAATAAATGAGAAAAAATATTTTAAAGTGGTTCAGCCTTATATGAATGGCCTACGTCCACTGTCATGTTATTGCTGAGTGTTTGGGAATTCTCGATTACAAGTACTATCAAGAAATTCCGGTCCCCTTGAATGAGGGTGATACAATGTATTTATAGCCCTTGGGCTGTAATCTGAAAGGGTGATACATTAAATGATATAGATATGAAAGGGTAATTCATTTAATGCTCTTCAAGCGTGTGTGTCAAGATGGTAATCATTCAATGAATAGTTGAACTGTTGATTATCTGGCAATCAATGCTATGGTCGAGATGCAGCTCGAACCGCCTTAGTTGCTCGTCGTTTAAGAGTTCCTCGGAGAGCTGGAGTTCCTCGGAGCGTTGGAGTTCCTCGGAGAGCTGGAGTTCCTCGGAGTATAGTTGTTTCTCGGAGTGAGTCTGACTTGGTCGGGGAAATAGACTTCCTCGTTGCTATTGTGCCATGTAGATCGACACGTGTCTTCTTGTGATTCGTCTATATCAACATACTAATTTTGGTATCAACATAATCCCCCAATGTTTCATATTTCGAACTTTGAGGAGTATGGAACATTCTTTCTCGGTATATGGCAATATTAAATGACCTTCCTGGTATTTAGGAACATTTCTCCGTATTTGAATTTCCTTCCAAATTCGCAGAATCCACCTTTTTGTATTTTTATAAGCGCTTCGATCTTTGTGTACTTTTTGTCCTTTTAGCCGCCAGTAGTGTAATAGTTTCCTTTTTGTAATCAGCATCAGTATAAAGAGTCTTCAGTTCTTTTGCATGAAGGGTATGAGAAGAAACTCAAACAGCTTAGTGATGAAACAGGTTATGACAAGATGCTCGCTGGCTATGAAGTGAGAGAGAGAACCCTAAAGGGTGAAGTCGAAGTATGCAGACAGATCGCCGAGCTGCTGGAGTAAGAGAATAACAATTTGCAGAAAGAGTTGGCACAGTATAAGTCTGTAGCTTCATCTTCCACTGCCTTGGTACCGGTCACCGATGAAGGATTCTCATTTTTAGAGGTTGAGAAGGCCAAATTGAGCCAAGAATTAAAGGCTTTGAGAATATTTGGGCCTTCCACTGCTAATCGGGGACAAGAAAGAGGTTCTCGTGGACGAGGAAGAGTTGCTCAGAATATTGACAAGGAACAAAGTATTCAACCTGCTCGGGGACGACCAAGAGGTCTTCGTCGTACTATTGAATAAGCTCGTACTCAATCAACATGGGAAACTCAAGCGTTCCAATTGAATGCAAAAGATCGGGCTTTGTATGAAATGTCCAAGAAAATCCAAACTCTGGAGGATCAACTTGCTTCGACAAAGTCTGCTCTGAATAATAAGTATGTTTTTGCCAGAAACCTTCACGAGCAGTTAGAGAGAATAACTTTCCAATTCCACAAACAACCTCGTGAGTTCTGGATGGCAGGCTACAATGAGGCCATTTGTCACTTGGATGCTCGCATTGAAAATGCCAATAATGAAGGTTATAAATAGGGATGGTTGAATGCCTTGGGCGTGCTGAAGCTCGAACAAGGACACTACCTGTGGAACTATTATGATCCTGGGATACTAGAATTGCCTGTGCCACCTTATAAATTGGACATGGAATGGATCCCAGCTCGTGCTATTCCTCAGAGCTTAATTGCAAAATACCTCGGTGACTACAATCTTCATTCTCAGATCGAGGTATCTCGTCCCGAGCATCTACTGGACACACCTTCAGTAATGAACGTCAGAATGCTTCAAGATATTAACTTCATTAATTCTCCCCTTTGCCTAGAAGATCCTCCTGCTGGCGAGGAGCCTATATCGAAAGCTGAAGGAAAAAAGCCAATAGAATAGGAAATTCTGATGTAATAATTAGTACACAATTTAATATCAATGTAATAAACTTGTGTAATTCATTTTGACTTTAATGAAAGAATTTTATTTTTGTTTGCAAGTTTGTATTTCTCTTGTATTTGTCTAACACTTTATATTTGTGCTTGCATAACAATATTGTGTGGTTCATCGACCAACTTAGTAATAAAAAATTACAAGTATTTGTAATGTTGCTTGATCACTTAATAATAAAGTAATGAGTATGAAAATGTTGAAAATTCTTCCAACCAACCAAGGTTGTTAAATTGTGCTCGTCGACCAATTATAGTTAATGGGTTTTTATCCCTGACCAGCTATACTTGGTACTGTTTAAAATATTTTCTCCTCGTCGACCAACTACAGTTAGTGAATTTTTATCTCCGACCAACCATACTTGATTCAGTTTGGAATATTTGTTCTTCGAGGAACTTTTATGTAATAAACTTACTTCCCGACCAACATAAGTTGGCATTTGAGATAATCTTACTTCCCGACCAACATAAGTTGGCATTTTTAGGAATGTTGATGTTGTTCTCGCCCTTTTACCAACCGGAGTTGGTCTGAGTTCGAACTATCGTGTTCTCGCTCTTTTACCAGACGGAGTTGGTCTGAGTTCGAACTATCATGTCCACTAACTCTTTTACCAACCGGAGTTGGTCTGAGCTAATGTACGCCTCCTAACCAAAGAAGTATGGGGTGTTCTCGCCCTTTTACCAACTAGAGTTGGTCTGGGTTCGAACTATCGTGTTCTCGCTCTTTTACCAACCGGAGTTGGTCTGAGTTTGAACTATCATGTCCACTAACTCTTTTACCAACCGGAGTTGATCTGAGATAGTGTACGCCTCCTAACCAAAGGAGTATGGGGTGTTCTCGCCCTTTTACCAACCAGAGTTGGTCTGGGTTCGAACTATCGTGTTCTCGCTCTTTTACCAACCGGATTTGGTCTGAGTTCGAACTATCATGTCCACTAACTCTTTTACCAACCGGAGTTGGTATGAGATAGTGTACGCATCCTAACCAAAGGAGTATGGGGTGTTCTCGCCCTTTTACCAGCCGGAGTTGGTCTGGGTTCGAACTATCGTCTTCTTTTTACTACCGAGCAGCGTAGTGTTAAACACTAGTATTCCCCGAAACACTTTCAATAAAAGGAGAGAAGATTGTGAAATATCATCGTTTTATTCATATTGATGGAACTGCTTTACATTTTACATCACTGATAATACTTGCGTAGGTGTTCAGTATTCCATGCATTCTTAAATTCCTCTCCTTCTAGAGTTGCTATTCGGTAAGTTCCTGGTCGAACAACTTGTGTAACTCGGTAAGGTCCATGCCAGTTTGCTTCCAACTTATTGTGCTTCTGAATGACTTTCTTTAGCACGTAATCTCCTTCTTTTAAGTCGTATTTTTTCACCCTCTTGTTGTAGAATAGGGTTGTTTGTTGTTGATAAGCAGCATTCCTAATGGCTGCCTCTTCTCTAACTTCCTCGAGCATGTCAAAATCTAATCTCCTCATCAAGTCGCTGACTGGGGAATTGAAATTCATCACTCTGTGTGTTGGAAGACCCAACTCGGCAGGTATTACAGCCTCACTTCCAAATGCCAGCATATATGGTGATTCTCCAGTTGCTTCTCGGGGAGTTGTTCGGTAAGCCCACAATACTGACTCTAGCTCATTAATCCAATTAGCTTTAGCCTCACTTAGCCTCTTCTTCAAACCATTTAGTATTGTTTTGTTCGTCACTTCAGTCTGTCCATTGCTTTGAGGATGGCCTGGTGCTGAATGAACCTTCAAAATGTTTGACTGATGACAATAGGCGACAAACTCCTCGTTATCAAATTGTGTTCCATGGTCTGTGATGAAGGCATGAGGGAGACCATATCGGCAGATGATGTTCTTCCAAATGAATTGGTACACCTTCTCGTATGTCATATCAATCAGAGGCTCAGCTTTTACCCACTTAGTAAAATAATCCACTGCGATGACGAGGTACTTGAATTTTCCTCGGGTCGTTGACAGTGGTCCAACCAAATCCATTCCCCACATGGCAAATGGCCAAGGGGAAGTTATGGGTGTCAACAATGTTTGTGGAGTTCATCGGATGGAGGGAAAACGTTGGCATTTATCACATCTCTTACCATAGGCTATACAATCAGCCCTCATCGTTGGCCAGTAGTATCCCTGCGTCATCACCCTTTTCAAAAGTGTCCGACCTGCTACATGGGCTCCACAGGACCCTTCATGGATCTCTTCAATCAATTCTTTCACCTCGGAGGGATTTACACGTCTTTGCAAACCTGTCATAATTCCTCGTCTATACAAAACACCATTAGTTAGTACATACCGAGCAGTTTTAAACTTCAATTTCTTGGCAGCGATCTTATCTCCCGGTAATTCTCCTTCCTCAACATATGCCCTGATGGGATCCATCCAATATGGTCCTAAATCAAGGGTAATAATATTCATCGTCAGGTCTTCATCTATGCTTCGACTTTCTAACACCTCAATTGGTATCGTTCTTCACAGCTCGGTACGAGTAGCTGATGCTAGTCGGGCTAGTGCGTCTACTTGTGCATTCTCCATTCTTGGTATTCTGATCAACTGAATGGCATCAAATTTTGCCAACAAATCCATCGCCTTTGCATGATACTTGACCATTAATTCTCCTTTAACTGCATATGTTCCCATCATCTGATTCACAATTAATTGAGAATCACTGAATACCATCACTTGTTGCGCTTTCATAATCTTTGCTAAATTAAGACCTGCTATCAAGGCTTCATACTCAGCCTCATTATTGGAGGCTTTGAATTGGAATCGCAAGGCCTATTCCATGTCAATATCGTCTGGGGTGTTCAAAACAATCCCTGCTCCACAACTTGTTGTGCAAGATGACCCATCTACATACAATCTCCATGTAGGTAACTCGTCTTCAAATTTCTTATCTGACAGAGTTCCTCGGTGAAATATCTGTTATTTTCTATCATCCTTCCCTGATATTTCTTGCTCCTCGTCGATCATCTCTTCTCGCTCTTTTACCAATCGGAGTTGGTCTGAGCTCGAATTTGATGATCCTTCCACATCCACAAGCCCTTTTACCAATCAGAGTTGGTCTGAGCTTATGTATGTTGATCCTGTAGCATCCACAGGTTGATCAGCGAGCAACTTTTGTTCCTCGGGGGTATCAGGATATGTAAATTCTGCTATAAAGTCTGCTACAGCCTGCCCTTTTAGTGATGATCTGGGTTCATACACAATATCATATTCACCGAGCTCTATTGCCCAATACATCAGTCTCCTTGATTTTTCTGGCTTATGAAGGGCTTGTCTCAATGGCATGTCGGTATACACGATGATGGTATAGGCCTGGAAATATGGCCTCATTCTTCTAGTTGCCTCAATTAATGCCAATGACAATTTTTCCAGCTTTGGGTACCTGATCTCTGCACCTCGGAAAGCCTTACTTGTGTAATAAATTGGCTTCTGGACTCCATTCTCCATTCTCCATTCTGATCAATGCCGAGCTGACTGCATTCTCTGATACTGCCAGGTATATGTACAACTTTTCTCCCATTACTGGCCTGGACAATAGTGGAGGTGCTCCCAAATATTTCCTCAAGTCTTGAAAGTCTTTTTCACATTCATCATTCCACTCGAAAGTTTTTCGAAGTGTTTTGAAGAATGGAAGGCATCTATCAGTTGCTCGGGATACAAATCTGTTGAGCGCTGCAACTCGTCCTGTAAGACTCTGCACCTCTTTCTTCATCGTTGGAGATCGCAACCCTAAAAGAGCTTTGATCTTTTCTGGATTCGCCTCAATGCCACGCTGGTTGACGATGTACCCGAGGAGAATTCCTTCTCATACTCCAAATGTGTACTTCGTCGGGTTGAGCTTCATCTGGTATTTATCCAGTTGATTAAAGGTCTGACCTAAGTCAACTAGATGATCAGCAGCTTTCTTGCTCTTTGTCAGCATATCATCGACATAGACTTCCATATTGCAACTAATTTGTTCGGTGAAAACCTTGTTCATCAGCCGCTGGTATGTCGCTCCTGCATTTTTCAAACCAAAAGGCATAATATTATAACAATAAGTTCCCCTAGGGGTAATAAAATAAGTGCTTTCCCTGTCTTCAGGTTTCATTTTGATCTGGTTGTATCCAGAGTAAGCGTCCATGAAGCTGAGTAGCTCGTGTCCTGAGGTAGCATCCATTAGTTGGTCAATTCTGGGCAATGGAAAGTGATCCTTTGGGCAGGCCTTGTTGAGATTAGTGAAATCAACACACATTCTCCATTTATTGTTTTTCTTCTTTACCATCACCACATTTGCTAACCAGTCTGGATATTTCACATCTTCAATGAATTGGGCTTTCTGGAGCTTCTCGACCTCCTATTGTATGGCTTGATTCTTCTTGGGACTAAACACTCTTCTTCTCGTCTTTACAGGCTTGATCTCCTTATTTTCATTGAGTTCATGGCATAAGAAGTTTGGATCTATTCCTGGCATGTCTTCATGACTCCATGCAAAAGTTTTCTTTCTGTCTCTCAAGAAAGTTATCAACTCCTGTTTTATCGAAGCATCCAACGTCAAACCTATTTGGGTTATTCGTTCAGGGAGCTCGTCGTCCAGAATAACATTTTTTGTAGATTCCACCACTTGTCCTTTTACAAGTTGGGATTCGTCTCTGGGATCCAGTGTTTCAATTTCTGTACCTTCATCCACCTGGTAGGTAGTAGTCTTTTTCCTTAACTCTTCAAGCTCCTCTTGCTCGGCAGACGAATAATAGCATTCCCAAGCTACTTTCTGATCACCTTTCATAACTCCTACTCCAAAATTTGTAGGGAATTTCAAAAACTGATGTACTGTAGATGGAACTGCTTCGAACTTCTTCAAACCAACTCTTCCCATGATGATGTTGTAAGCTGATTGCAAATTTTTATCCATCACAAAGAAGCGTATTCTTTATGTTCGACAAGCAGGCTAAGTTCCAATGAATATATCCAAATTGATCGTCCCAAGTGGAAGCCAGAAAAACCCAGGAGAGGTCTGTGATAAGGCTCCAATTGAGATAACTTTAGATTTAAACTGTCAAAGCATGAGTAGAACATGATGTCTGCCGAACTACCATTATCTACCAGAACCCTTGAAATCATTACTTCTTTCATCCTCATTTTTATCACCAAAGGGTCGTCGTGAGGGTAAAGAACACTTGCAAGGTCGTTTTTTGAAAAACGGACGACCAGCTTCTCTTTGTTTACCTTCCTCGGGCGATCCTCTTCAGCCAAATTTATCCGTTGAATGTATGAGCAAGCCTAAGCCTCACCGAGGTAAGTTTTTCTTTCTGCAGTAAGGTCTCCTCCTCCTGCATCTCCTCTTGTAATGACATTACAATCAAATGACCCAAAGCGTATTGAAAATACCTCTCGTTCTAGTTGCCTTAGTTTCTTGGGAAGATCGGGCTCATCATATGGATCATCTTCATGGTTTCTCTTCTTTTTCTCCTCTGCTCGATGAGGAGATCTAGACCTTTCTCTAGTTCGGTCATTATTTCTTCTTTCACCTCCCTGATCAACATACTTTGCTAGCTTCCCTCTTCGGATGAGTGTTTCAATCTCGTTCTGAAGAGCTATGCAATTTTTGGTCATATGGCCGTGATCCTTATGGAACTCGCAATATTTCTCCCTATTCCTCATGTCAGGGTCTGACCTCAGTTTCTTTGGCCACTTTACTTCCTCGTTATTCTTGATTTCTTCCAATACATGATTAATACCCATTTTCAAAGGAGTATAATTATCGAATTTCTTCAGGACTTCCCATGACGATTTATTATTCTTGGAATGCTTGTCACCGTCATTGCCCTTATGCTCTTTCTTCTTGGATTTGTCATCTTCCACCTTGGTTTCTTTATCCATATTCTTCTTCGCAGCCATAGCCTCCTCGGCATTCATGATTTTTGCCGCTTTTGCCATCAACTCTGACATAGTTGTAGGTGGATCTTTGGCCAAAGTGTAATACAACTTGTTAGGCAACAACCCACTCATCAAGGCGGTGATTCTTGTCTTTTCTTCATAATCTATGACTTCCATCTTCTCGTTATTGAAACGAGTTATGTAATCTCTAGTACTCTCACCAGATTTTTGTCTAACACTTAACAAGTGTGCTACTCTTTTTACTGGCTTTGCTCCAAAACAGAAATTGCCGATGAACAACTCGGCCAACTGAAAGAAAGTTGAAATCTTACCCCGAGGAAGATTGTTGTACCATATCTGCGCAGATCTAGTAAGAGTTCCTGAGAATGCTCTACATCTCATCTCGTCGGGGACAGCATATATGTCGGCGGCAGTATGATATTGCTCTATGTGAAGAACAGGATCTGTCTTTTCGTCATATTTAGGGGTCACCACAGGTGCTTTAAACTTTGATGGGGTAGGAAAACCCACAATGGCCTGGACAAAAGGTGTCCCTTGAATAAAAGTTCGTTGTAAGGGATTCTTCGCCTTAGCCATTTCTCCCAATCTATCCTCCAACCGCTGAATAGAACCCTTCCACGAATCATTTCCTTCCTCGGGCTTGTTAGTTCGAGCAATTGAATGCTCTGATGTGGCCTCCTGAGATCTATCTTGATGAGCAACTGGTCGTGATTGTGATGATCCTTCTCTTAGATCGGATGGTTGTCGAAAACTCCTCGACATGGTCTTAGGTGGACTCCTATTCCTCCTAGGGCCTAATCGACTGAAAGGAGACACCCTACTCAGTCTTTCTAAGGCACTGGGTCTCTCTGGAGAGAGAGTGATACGTTGCTCAGTATTAGTAGCCCGTATTGATGAAGTTTGCCGAGATTGATAAGAGAAATCATCAGACTCCTCATTACGATACGCATCTGTACGCCTGAATCGTGAAGAAAGTAAATAAGTTTGCCTCTGACCACTTCGTTGTCCCGAATGTGCAGGTGCACCGCCATAAAGGGTCTTTATGAGTTGCCGCATTGTTTCTTGCATGGCGGTTTGTCCTTGAGCCAGATTCGTCATAATCCCAAAAAGATCTGGCGGTGCAGAGGGATTTGGAGGATTTCCAGCATTTCCAGCATTTCGATTGCTGGATTCCGGATTATCTACCATCGATGATGAATGATTTTTGGTGAGAAACGATAACAACAGTCGTTCCCACAAACGGCGCCAATCTGTTGATGTAAAAAATTAGATTACTCTAATAATTCAATCACAGATAAATAAATGAGATAAAATATTTTAAAGTGGTTCAGCCTTATATGAATGGCCTACGTCCACTGTTATGTTATTGCTGAGTGTTTGGGAATTCTCGATTACAAGTACTATCAAGAAATTCCGGTCCCCTTGAATGAGGGTGATACAATGTATTTATAGCCCTTGGGATGTAATCTGAAAGGGTGATACATTAAATGATATACATATGAAAGGGTAATTCATTTAATGCTCTTCAAGCGTGTGTGTCAAGATGGTAATCATTCAATGAATAGTTGAACTGTTCATTATCTGGCAATCAATGATGTGGTCGAGATGCAGCTTGAACCGCCTTAGTTGCTCGTCGTTCAAGAGTTCCTCGGAGAGCTGGAGTTCCTCGGAGCGTTGGAGTTCCTCGGAGCGTTGGAGTTCCTCGGAGAGTTGGAGTTCCTCGGAGTATAGTTGTTTCTCGGAGTGAGTCTGACTTGGTCGAGGAAATAGACTTCCTCATTGCTATTGTGCCTCGTAGATCGACACGTGTCTTCTTGTGATTCGTCTATATCAGCATACTAATTTTGGTATCAATAAGCATCATAACCTCCTTTCAGGTACCAAGAGCTACTATCAACCACAATGGTACACTGTTTGAAAGAAGTTTCTTTTGAAACTTATGCAATGAGAATGGCATCAAGCATCACTTCATCTCGGTATCACACCCCTAGAGAAATGGTTAGGCAGAAGTTTCCAACAAAACGATGCTCAAAGGTCTGAAGAAGAGGCTAGAAAGAGCAAAGGGTATATGGGTGGATGAGCTCCCCCGTGTCTTTAGGCCTACTATACCATGCCTAAAAGACCTACTAGGGAAACAACCTTCACATTCGCCTAAGTAATGGAAGCAATTATCCCATTTGAAACAGGTCTCCCTACTATGAGAACCAACTTGGTCGACCAAGAGCTAAGCAATGATGCCTTATTCACTAAACTTGACTTAGTGGATAAATGAAGATAGCGAACCATGATTAAGTTGGCTTCATACTAATAACAAATGGAGAGATAATACAATAAGGGAGTCAATTAGAGGAAATTCCATGTAGGGGATTACATCCTAAAGAAAGTCCTTGACAGTGCACCAAGACCGTCAGATGGCAAACTGGGACAAAACTAGGAAGGACCGTTAAAGGTAATTAGGGATGACCTTTAAGGATCTTATCACTTGGAAATGTTAGAGGGCATAGAGATACCAAGAGCATGGAATGAAGATAACCTCAAGAAGTTCTAGTTTTAGTCATCTTGGTATTTTTTTAGCACATCTAGTTTATGCAAATTTTCATTTTAGACTTATGTTGCTCTTAAGTTATTACTCAATAAATAAAGACCCATTTGGATCTCCTGTTTTGCCTTTTCATACTGGATGTCTCAATTTGATATTACGTATCTCGATATTATGCATCATTTTCAAGCAATAGCTCCATCCTATGGAAACTAAGAAGAATCACACTTGGCTACAGTAAGTCGTTCAGCATACTTCAACCAAAGAACTTCCTCGTGCACAACAAAGCTCCCTTATATTACAATAGGTTATTAAACTTATCTCAATCAAGGAATCTCCTTGCGCCGAGTAGGGTTCATACCAACTACAAGTAAACTATTGAATTTATTGGGATTATGGGAATCCTTGGGCCTTTGTCATAATAAACACAAATGTCCTCACGAGTTGCCCAACAATAATAAAAGACCTATAAGGGATCCTTAGGAAAAAAGCCAACTGAGGTTGGCTGCCTATTATGTTGGCCGCTAAAATCCTGATCGGGTGGATGGCCCATGAATTAGGTACATTCTTACCATCATCTCTCCTAGGCCTAAGGGAGTGTGATAACACAACCTAAAAGGTATGGAGGATGGAATTATGTCACTAAGTCATATTGGAATGGAAGAATGTTTAGCATGACTTATGCGTTTATTTAGTCGGCAAAGGCCCAAAATGATTAACACATTTTACTAATTCATTTAGTTGGCGAAAGGCCCAAAATGATTAACAATATTATTTTGTCAGCGAAAGTCCTAAATGATTGGGAGGTATCACTCTTCCTGGTCGAAAATAAAATGAAAAAATAATTATTAACTATATTTAGTCGGCACATACACAAAGTACGCTATAGTCAATAAACATACTTTATTCATTTTGATAAAAAAATTGGAGAGTACAAATATACAAGATATTATAAGAATTATACAAGGACTCAGACCAACTATGGATGGAGATCTAGATATTAAGCTATGTGTGCTCTCCGATCATCATCTAAATTAGGGTATAACTCTTACTCAATGCTAGGATCCATCGCAAAATCGTATAGCAACTGATGGGAATAACATCTAGGGAATCCACTTCTCATCCTTCCTAAAGGGAGGTTGGTGGTAGGCTGGACAATCCACTTGGTACATATACCATAGTTGGGACTCTCTCGGTTCCTTCATCACTTTTAGGGAATTTAACCATCTGTGTTTATATAAAACATCTTGGGCATCTTGTGGCCTCACAGAAGCATTCGGCTAACCCTCATCATAGCTTGTTGACCACACAACTTGAGGGGCCATCCTGAACAGGAAACTTAGCCTTGTGATGTCTCTCTAAAGCCCAAATTTCATAACGTCCTTTCTTAGGGAATCTCCTTCTAATTTAGAAAGTTTCTTCTTCAGATCATTTCTCTCCAGTTGGACTAGCTCGCCAACCTTTCCCACATCCTCGCTCGACGCGAGCTGGGACTTAAGATTAGCATTACCCTACTGCATTAAGGAGCTAATATCTACCAAGTCCTCGAGATCATCCTTCAGCTTGGCAATTACCTTAGTTTGTTCCTTGTGTGCCTCTCTTCTGGCCTTTAAGGCCTTGCAAAACTTAATGAAAGTACGAGGAACCTTCTTGCTCACTCTAAGGCCTTAAATCTTTTTTAAGATTCTTAGAGAAAGATGAAACATCCTCGACAACAAGCTACAAGCATTAGCGCAAACACAAGGAATAGGTAAAATCACTAAAAGAGAATAAAATTCTTTCATAGCCATTACAACAAAGAAAAAAAAGGGGGAGAGTGTAACACTTGAATAAAAGGGAAATCCTAAACTACAAAGATCTACTCCTTCACCTTCTTAGTTGATTTAGGATCCTTCTCCTTAGTCACAACCTGCTCAACTTGCTTACCTAAGGCTCTAGACTGGTCAGAGGTGCCCTCAGCTTAGTCGATCATAGGAAGAGCAACAATCGCCTCTTTAACAACTTGGGGGGACCTGGATAGCACCTCCCAAAGAGTTTGGAGTCAGAGGGGACACCCGATGTAGTAAGTGCTCCATCCTAACCCTTCTTAAATCTCGCCTTATAAGCATAGGGAATATGGATTTCAGCATCATCATATGTCGTATTCTATCCTTGCTAGTAGTTTGCATCCCTAATGGAAGGGATCTCATCTTCCAGTTTCTTTAACTTCACGGTGAGACCATCTCTCTCTACGGTCAATAGGCTATTGGTTGTCTTAATTAAAGTTATTACCTCAACGGTGGACTTCTTCTTCAGCTCGTAGTCTTCCCTTTCATCCAGAAACTTTTTCACATCTTTGATCGGCTTTACTATCTAAGAGAGTAGATAAGTCTACCAGGAACTGCAAAACAAAAACAAGAAGATATGTGAATGAACAAAATACAAATAATCCTCAAAGAAAAATAGATAGAGAGGAATATTTACCTAGGCCAAAGCCTAGGAGTAACAAATATGAAGCTTATTAAATCCAAGATTTATTGACCTTTCACAATCGATAATAAAAACTTCCCCCTTTATCAGGTTGGGGGCAGGAGATGGAGTGTTGGCCACGCTGGCCCCCTCAGTAGTAGTGGAAAGGGAGAAGGAGGATTCAGTCGGGTCTTTTAGAGTTAGCTTCTTCTTCCTATCTTCCTACCTATTTCTCTCTTCTTATCTTCTCTTATATTTCTTTTTCGTCTTCTTCTTCTTCTTATTCCCTTTGGTTTTTGTGCTAAAAATACCAACCCTAGGGGAATCCCCCTCAGCCTTCTTCAAAATCTTTACGTTATTGGATAACAAGGCCTGATCTTCATCTCCAGTGACCAGTAGTCTCCTCTTCAAGGGGACATTTTCTCCTCCTTATTATCATTTTTTTCTTATTTTTTCTTCCTCTTATTCTTCTTCATATATCTCAATTGGATCGAATGGACCAGAGGAATCCTCTTCTAGAAGATTTAGAGTATGGATTTTGTCAACCAACCGAGCAATGAAATTGGAATTGGTGTCCGTGTATTCCAATAAATAAACTATTGCTCGAGGGTGCATGCCATCGAGAATCTATCCCTAACTTTCTAAGACTTGAGAAGATCAATAACTCTTAGCTCTCGAAGAGATGGTTTTTGGTTCTTCTCACGAGCTGCCAAAATAGAGGAAGAAATACAAATCAAAAGACAAAAAAAAAGAAATAAGAGATAAAGATTTCAGTAAGAAATATAAGAAAAAGAGGTAGCGACCTATGTTGTCCTCCCACCAGTCAGAGCAATAGGGACCTCAGTACCTCTCACCCTTAAGTAGGGGAGGATGTTACCACTTCCTGGCAATGAAACCCTGCTCCCAATACCCTTTGTAGGAGTCAGGCCGATTTACAAGAAAAACCCTCTCAGCCTTCCTAGCCTTCAGGTACAAAACACAGTCATTGGTGCACGACCAGATATTATAGTAACAAATTTTAGGGGGGCTCTAAGTTGGTCGCATATAATTCATTGATTCTATGTACCTCATTCACTATTTCCAACTGTTTGGGGCACAATGAGTAGGGACGACCTCAAAGTAGCTGAAGAATCTCAAAAACGAAGGATTTGGGGGAAAAGTTAAACCCCCCCTGAACTACGAGCAGTGTGTGGATCCAATTTCCATCTTCTATGTCCCAGACGACTATGGGTATAGGAACACAGTCGATTTCCACCCACTCAGTAAAGCTATGAGATTTTCTAAACTCCTCAATAGTTTTGCCATTAATATGAGCCATGAAGGAAAAATGACTTCAAGCAGCAAAGAATGCTAACTAAAATGGTAAATAAAATAAGAAAATTAGAAAACTTACAAGTGAGAATGATCGAAGAAAGCTTTAGAAATATGAAGGGCTAGAGAAAGGATACAGTAAGGGTTTGTGGAGAAGAAACGTTTGGAAAATGGCAGTTGAAGAATGATGGACTTGGTTTGAACTCAGCGCTAATGATGGAATGCAACTTCCAACGTAGATTATGGCGCTTCATATTTCTGCTCAAACAAACGTACCCCCACTTCTTAAAGGACATCACAAGTTTTTCATGATGATTTTTCTCGAATGAGCATGCCCTCAGTAAATTTACCAATGCTACAACATTGTCATGTCAGTTTTGAAACAGTTCGAGGCCTTATGCCTCGAACTTACTTAAAATCTATTGGCCCAACATTTTAACCCAAATATTTTAGGGGCAACTGTGGGGGCTTATTTATTCAAGCTCAATAGTGCAACCAACCAGCCCATCATGTAAAATGGATTGCCCGTCCCAACTCAAAATGTTTATCTTATATCTGTGTATTTGATATGTGCATAAATTCATGGAGATAGACTCAACCCAATTACCAATAGTCTCGAAATAGATATTCAGGGATGCCTACGAGCTATCTACAAGCTAGTTATATTACTTGTACAATATAATCACTTATTCTCACAACTATAAAATGTAAACCCTGATCCGGGGCAAAAAGTATGTAACTATGATTATTTGAGAGACACTAATAGAAAATAATAACATATCCGTAAACATAGGTAGGTTGCTGAACCACGTATCTTTGGTGTTTTGCATGTGATAATTTATTTCTCATCTCGACATTTCTTTCTAGATTCCTTATTGTGATAATTCTTGCACTCACATTAACCATCTTCTATCATTATTTTCTCTATTTGTCATTATTGTACTATAATGTGTTTTAGAGAAATTTTTTTGAAAAATTATCAATGGGATATTTTTAAAAAAAATCCCTAATCGAACACTTTTTCTATTAATAAGTCCCTCAATTTTATATCAATATTATCCCACCGTCCCGAATCGTATAGATTTTTTGGCGTACAATTATTTACTACATTTAAATTAGTAGGCAATTCTTCTACATCATTATTAACTTTATAATTTATTTCTTTTTGTTTTAAATTTTCACAAGGTTCCAATTATACCGAGTTATTATTCCAATCATTTGGCTCTACATCATTTAAATTTTCTTAGTTATTACAATGAGAATCACAAGTTTCTTTAATTTTTTCACCTATAACAAATTTATACATAGCACCTTTTTGAGAATTAATGAATTCACTTTCTTTTCATTTTTTTTCCTTCACGTTTTGTTTTTGGCATTTTTATATGCAAATTTACATAAATAATTCATAAAAGACCACAACCAGAATAATAATAATTAGTAACAATATAACATATAATACTAAAAATATATAATAAAAACGAACATGTATATAGTAAAGCAACTTAAACCAAACAACATTGTAATTTTATCTTCTTTGAAAGTGAAAGTGTGAATTACGTAAAAAAATGTAAAATGGGCAACAAAAGTTAAAATAATATTGATATGTGTGTGGGGTGGAGAGGGGAGAGAGAGAGAGTAATATCCCATATTTTATAGAATAAATAAAACCATTTTTTGAATAAAATAAAAATTCCTAAAATTAAATTAAACCTGTGAATTTAAATTAATTGATTGCGAACAAGTAATTTGTTATTATGTCATAATCATGTGAGATTGGTATAGTGGATAATTAATGATGATGTGTGATTAGATTGTAAATATAATTGCGCAATAAAAATAATTGGGACGCATTTCGGGAGGCTTTATGGCTCGCTTAGGTAGTTTAAATCTTTAAAAATGGTCTCGGGGTATAGGTAATAAGTTGGGAAGCTTTTGGGCTTGTCTAATTATGGGTTTGGGCCCATTTGGGGGTCCAAAACTGAGAAATTAGGCTTAACTCTCAATTTGGGATTAATATAAGGGTAAGGGTATGTCTAATACTCCCCACACTTATTCAAACACATAACCTTAACAGCCCCGCCTCAAGAGAGAAAGGAACAAAGGCCAAAGAGGATAATGAATAAGATACTTAAGGGGAATTTATCAAACACATATCCAGGCAAGAAATTTCTTGCTTAATTTAATGTACAATGTACTTCTTGATTCATCGTAATAAACCCCATTTGATTTTTGTGTTTTAGTATGAAATTGGTGATTAAATGGTAGGATTTAATCTTATGCATGTAGATAATACTAATTGGAACTAATCCAGAAGTCTAGTATGACAATAATCGTGAATTCAAATGATAGATGCCTTAGGATTTTTGGAAAAATTGGAAAGTTTCATTCATATGTAGAGGTTTTGATACATGTTAAGATCTAAAAAATTAGTGGCTTTTACTCCATGTGATATGCCAAAACTTGATTTGAATATAAATGGATTTATGGTAGAAAATCTGGGTTGTCTTGACCAATCGATGAAAATTCTGGGATTTAGGGAAGGAATTTGAGTTAATTTATGAAATTTATCATTCTAAGAAGAGTAATTAAGTCATAGGGACCTGTTTATATGTTATTAAAAAAGAATTAACCATTAGAATGAATCTTAGGAGGAAATTGGGAAATTTTGTATTGAAGAAACGTGGATCTGGGCTACCGCCCAGATACGAATGGATTCGGCCATGAAGGCGAATCGATTCGGTTGGGCGAATCGTTTCGGCCAAGGAGGTGAATCGATTCCGCCCTTGGGACAGGATGAGTTTGGACTGGGGGTGGATCTGAGGTATGTTTAGAAAACGATGCAAGTTGGTGGGAAGGTGTTTGGGTCAACGATTATTTTATTAAAAATGCTATTGTGGCATAAATATTAATTGGGAAATTATATTTAACTATATGGTTAAATAATCTTTTAAAGGAGAAGGAATTAATAATTAAAAAGATGGTCAATTATTAATGGGTGAATATTTATGGGTAATCATGTGGGATACCTTAGGTAATTATTGAGTAATTACTTATACATATTATATGAGAATAATATGTACTTATATTTATTAGTGTGGACATACCTATATTCATGGACGGTCCTATCCTTTGGTGTTATGCGCGCTCGGGACCGAAGCACACATAGGCTAGACGTTGTGTAGGTCATTATTATAGGTACTATGTAGCAGCACCATCTACGAGAGGTAGGTGTAGAATCTGGGATCCTTTGTCACCGTTGGGTATGGGTCGTGAACTGGTGTACTACGTAAGGACCACCTCACTTATGTGTGTTTTGTGATGTTTGATTGGATAGAGAATTCCTTCGAACTTTTCGATAGAATACGAACGAGGCACCACTGGTATATGCCTTTAAGTGTCGCATATATGAAAGGACATATATATAATTACCCAAATTAAATGAGATTCATTAATTTGTCTAAGAATATAGAGAGTAAATTATAGGCCCATACTATGTAGTGTGCATAATAGACGTTTATGTCACATTTTCGAGATATATAAGACAGGGACACTTTGGGAATTGATAACATGAATGTAGACAGTTACATTTTATCATGTTTACTATAGATAATGCATTCGATCTTAAATTAGCACAATTATTTTTCATTATTTCGGGACTTGTTCGAATATGGGTAATATCAAGCTTAGAAAAGGGGTGAGATGTTAATCGTATATGAGAGGCGATGGGGGATATGTACCTTGAATCGACAGTATTTATTTCACTTTAAATTAAACCTTGATGTCTCCTATTGCTCATCAGCTTCTCCAGATTTATTGATTCTAGTTTAGGTGATATTCCGCTTTAGTTTATTTATTTTTGTATTGGCATCAGATTCTCCAGATTTATTTATTTTTTATAGGCATAAGCCCTAGATTTATTTACTTCATGTTGATTTGAAATATTTACTGTTATTTTTTATTCATTATACACTTAGTGATTGGTTGTATTTTATTATCGCTTTGGATATTAACTTAAACTCAATTATGATTTATCGATATATGTTTTATATGGTTTGATGCCGAGAATTGTATTAATTGACAAAAAAGCCCCATCTTCATCATATCGTGTCTATCCAACCTTTACGTGAGAAAATGGGGGTTGTTACAATTGGTATCAGAGAATCCAGTTTCTCGTGTCCTTAGGATCTGTTTTGCGTTCATTGCATTTTGCGTTGCGTCCTTTGATATGTAGAGCTTATGATTATGATTCATTGTATTCTTATAATTTGTACTAATTCGAACCTTGTTTGATTTCAGATGGAAAATCTATGGAGGGGTAGACCTAGGTGTGTAGTCGCACCCGCTACAGAGGATGAGGCTCAGCTGAAGCCACAATAGCAGCCTCAGGCCCCACCAGCCCCATAGTTGATCACTCCAGCTAAGATCGCCACCATTGTGACCCAAGCACTTTCCATTACAATGGTGGCCATTCTCCAGCACTACCATCGAAACAACAGGTGGTCGTACTAGCCCAAGCACAGGGGTTTATTTGGGACAGATCTAAGGAGGCCTTCATAAAGGGCCAACCTCCAGAGTTCTCGAGAAGTCTAAATATTTTATTGTCAAGCAGGTGGAAGGAAGATATCAAGAGACATTTACAAATGGTGGAGTGTACACCTATACTAAAGAAGATATTGGTTTCATTTCAGCTTGTGGGGGCCGCCCTCTAGTGGTGGGAGTCAGTCATATCAGTTACAGAGCGACACAACTTGGTGATAGATGAGTTCAGGGAGAGATTTGAGGGGAAGTATTTTTCCCAGGCTATGTAGTCTAAGATGAGGAATCGGTTTATGGAGCTCCGATATGAGGGACGTATAGTGGCGGAGTACAAGGAGGAGTTAACCACCCTTACGTACTTTGCAAAGGAGGATGTGATTATAGAGCAAAGAAAGATGGACAGATTCATAGCGAGATCAACTTAGCACATTAAGAAGGCTCTTGGGGAACTTATCCTTCACCACGTATAATTATATGGTGAACACCTCACTTCTCCACTACAAGGATCACAGGTCCTTCTGTAAGAACACGGGAGATAAGCAACAAGGATTCGAGATGTTAAGCCAGTAGGGTAAGATGGGTGGGGGTAGCAGACATGGGATCCAAGAATTTAGGGGTTTAGGGGTTCGCAGATCCGCATAATCAATTCAGGGATTCCAATGATCAGAATAGGAAGGGACAAAAGGGGCATGGGAAGTAGGTATAGGGCCAAAAGGGATAGTATCACAGAGGCAATCAGGGCCAAGGTCAACAGGGCCGAGGCCAACAGGGCCGACAGGTAGAGCGATGCCTGTTTCACGGGAACTATTACACTTGCGGAGAGAGGGGCCACATGTCAAGACGGTGTCCTTAGGGTAATCAGGCACATCAGGAGCATGGAGGTCAGAGGGGATAGCAGATGCCACAGGGACAACACCTATAATTTCCAGCTCCATGATTTTTTGCCCCAGTCACTCCAGCATCCACCGCCCCACCTCAGGGGAAGCTGCCACCACTACTATACGGACGGGTTTACCACATTACGCTGACAGAGAGGCAATGTCAGCTCAGGCAATTGAGGGTATGTTCCCTATCTTTGGAGATATAGGTTGTATATTCTTTGACACGAGGGCATCTCATTAGTTTATTAGCACTAGTTTTGCACGTGAGACTAGGATGATAGATTTTGCTTATGATATTTTTCAACACATATACTCACCTCTGGGTAGAGAGGCACCCATACGTTCAGTATGTCGGGGTATTGGGGTCACGATAAGGCAATTCACTTTTGTAGCAGACTTTCTGGTACTAGATATGCATGAGTACGATGTTATCTTATGGATTGGATAGATACATACATAGCATATGTTGAATGTTACGATAGGTCCATTGTCTTCGCCATTTCGGGGCAGAAGATGTACCTGGTTTTGATGCCACACCCCGAGGGTGGGTCAATCATGAACTTATACTATATCGATGAGGAGACTTTTTCGAAAGTCATAATGTCGCTAGATTCCATCCTGGTAGTTAGTGAGTTTTGGGATGTGTTTGGAGAGTTCCTAAGGTTTTCACTTAGTTGGGAGATAGACTTAGTGATTGATTTGATTCTGAACACGAGACCCATTGCACATACACCGCATAGGAAGGTTCCTCTAGAGATGAGGGAGCTTCGAGCTCAAATTGAGCAGGTATTGGGACATGGATTCATCAGTTGGATTACTTCGCCGTGGGGTGCTCCAGTCTTGTTCGTTAAGAAGAAGGACGGGTCACTGCGACTTTGTATCGACTACAGGGAGTTGAAAAAGGTCACCATACAGAATAAATATCCATTTCCCCCACATTGATGATTTATTTGACCAACAGCGGGGTACCGCGTATATCTCTAAAATTGATTTTAGATCGGGTTATCATCAGTTGAGAGTCAGGGAGTGGAATACCTCGAAGAAAACATTTCTTACGTGATACATGTCATATGAGTTTTTAGTTATGCCTTTTGGGCTAATCAATGCACCGACGATGTTTATGGATTTGATGAATCGGGTATTCAAAGATTATTTGGATCAGTTCTTCATAGTGTTTATTGATGATGTTATAATTTATTCTCGAACTGTAGAGGAGCACGCACAATATTTATGGGTGGTCTTATAGACAATATGGAACCACCAGTTATATGCTAAGTTTGAGAAATATGGTTTTTGGTTGCGAGAGGTGCAGTTCTGGGTCCACATTGTGTCTTAGAAGGGGATATCAGTGGACCCGGTAAAGATTTCTCCTGCGATGGAGTGGGTATAACCCACTACATCCATTGACTTATGCCACTCATTGGGACTAGTTGGGTACTACCGTTGATAACTTTACTTTTGCGTGTATGTTCGTCGTTGAAAGCCAAGTTAGTCAAAACCTCAAATACCTACAAATATAATAAACTCAAGTGTAGAGGTAAGTAAGGGTATCAATCCACTTTCTAGGGAGTAAAGCAAATGGAACAAAGTCAAATGTAATTCACTATTTATTTTCTTTTTGTTCTTTTTCACTTTTTCTAATTTTTTTTTAGCTTTTTCAATATTAAAACAAAAGGGTGAGGTGAGGTCTAAAATAATCTAAACAACTAACTAAAAAGTGACTAAAATAAAAAATAAGGTCTAACACTAAAATAAAAGATAAAGTGAGGAAAATAATTGTGAGAACAATCAAGGAGTGGGATTACACCACAAATTTTAGTTATTCTAATTAATTAATTTAATTATTTGAATTCTCCCAAATTAATATTAAAATTACAAACCAACTCTCGTTGCAAGTGTAATTAGAATAGTAATCTTTTAGAAAATTAAAATTAACACCTCACAACTCTAGAAAATTATATCTACACTCCTTTTAATTAATCACCCGCTAGGATCAATCAATTAGAATTTATGTCAATCTTAGAAATTAAATTTAGAGTTGAAATTCAAATGATAATACCCCACTTAAGAAACCCCTATCTCTAGTTCGAATCTAAATGGGTATTATCACTAGGATTTCGATTTTCTCTCGAAAATCATTTACCCTCTCTCGAGGCGTAAATCTAAGGGTGAGGGATCAAAATTAACATTCAAAGGGATAATTCAAGTAAACAAACTAATTAAACTAAAATAATATCAAATAAGGGTTTCACCCCACCCCTTGAAAGGGGTTTTAGCCTAACATGATATGAAACATGACAAATTAATAATCAAGGCTATTAAAATAAAAGAGAAGAGAATAGAACAAGCAAACCAAATCTCTTTGAGAAAGTTGAACTCTAGTCTTCCAATTTGAAGCATACACCTCTCAATTTGAATGATCAACAAATACACATGAAGCACTAACACACAAATTGATTCTCACTAGAATTACTTTCACTCAATTTAAATTGAAAAGAAGAAAATAAAAAAACTAATTCTAATCTACTATTTATTTCTAACCCTAAAATTTCTCTCTACAATTTCCTCTCTCTAATCTAGAAATTTGATCATCCCCCAAAATGAGGTCTTCATCTTCTTTTTATCTGCAATGAAGCAAATGGGCATAATTGGAAATTGGCTAGAGGTGCATGTGTTTTGGGTGAGGTCACATGTGCATGGGGGTGTGAGGTGTGAGGATATTTGGAAAAAATCTGTTTTGGGTTGAGGGGTAATTTTGGGATTTGGTTTTGGGTGGTTAGTTGGGGGGTATAATGGGTAAAGTGGGTTAAAAGGTTAATTAGGCACATGTGTGGGAATTAGTTTGGTATTTGTTTAGGAACTTTGTAGGAGATAAGTCGTGGGTTAAATGGGTTGGTTGACTTGGTCATTTGTTGGGTTTGTGTTTGCATTTGGTTTGTGTTTTGGCAGGTGAAGAATGGGTAAGAGAAAATGGGTCATGGAAGATTGGTTTTGGTTTGAATTGGAAAATGGGTATGGGTTAATGGGTCTGGAACCGGGCAGAGGTCGGATTAAGGTTCGGTTGCAGGGGCTGGAAGGGTCGGAGATGGGATAGAGAGAAAGGGAGAGAGGGGCGAGGGCTGGTGGTTGTCGGGTCGACGTCGTCGGTGAAGAGAGAGAGGAGTGGTCGGAGAAAGGTGAGCGCAGGCGGCTGCTTCAGGAGCGAGAGAAGCGCGAGTTGGTCAGAGAGAGAGGCGAGGGAGGTAGGTTTTTAGGGGGTTAGGTCGCCGGAAGAGACATGAGGGAGAGAGAGAGGGGGGCTCGCGACGGGGCGGGCTGCCGCCGGCAGGGATGAGGCTGGGGCTGGCCTGCGAGGTTTCTCCGGTATGGGCCTTGGGTAAGGGTGTTGAGAGATGGGTTTATGGGGGTTTGAGGATTTGGGGGGTGTTGGTTATGGAGGAGAGAGAGTAAGATGGGTTGTAGGGTTAAGGAAGATGATGACGGTGATGATTGTATGGGTGAGGGTGTAAGGTGTATGGTGAGGATGAGGGTGTAGGATAAGTGTATGATAATGGTGATGTGTGTGTTTAATTTGGACCTTAAAATAACACTAACTAAAATAAAATTAATAAAAATAAACTAGAAACTTAAAAATAAAATTATATTCTAAAAATAAAATAAAGAAACAAATAAAAATAAAACAAAAATCCTAAAATATAAAATCTAATAAACTAAACTCCTAAAATTAATCCTAATAAAATAGAATAAAATAAAACTAAAAATCAATAAAAATCAAAATAAAATAAAACTAATCCTAATAAAATAAAATAAAACTAAAAATAATCAAAATCAAAATAAAATAAAATTATATTAATAAAAATAAAATAGAAAAATAGAAAATAAAATTTAAAAATTCTAAAATAAATCCTAAAAATAGAAAAGACTCAAACTAAAAATCTAAAAATAATAAAAAGGACACAAACAAAACACACAGAGGGTTTGGGACAGCTTAGGATAGGATTAGGGCTCGGGTGAGGTTCTTGGGGTACAGGATAAGGGTATTTAGCTCCAATATAACTGTAATTGACCTTGAAATGTAGCTTTTGGCACCGCAACTACAGTTAAGCCTGCATGATAAACATTTACGCGCATAAGACCCATATTGTCGAGAAATAGCAACTAAAATACAACTATTCGGGGTATAAAATGTACAGTTTTGGGTGCTTATCAACCGTCCATTCATTTAGGGGTTCTCCACGATAGTCGAGCCCCTAACGAATTTGATAAGGAAGAAAGTGTCGTTTGTGTGGGATGATGCGTGCTAACAGGCATTTGATGAGATGAAGACTATATTGACTACAACACTAGTTCTAGCAATACCTCAGGCAGGGATAGACTATAAGGTCTTCATAGATGCATCCTTGAAGGGACTTAAAGGGGTTTTGATGCAGGAGGAGAGGCTGATAGTTTACACTTCATGGGAGCTTAAGCCTCACGAGGGACATTACCCCACCCATGACTTGGAGTTAACAACTTTCATTGCGAGTGTGGAGGCTTTATCTCCTGGAGGGAGAAGTTTTAGCTATTCATAGACCATAAGAGCGTATAGTATTTTTTCACACATCGGGAGGCATAGGAGATGTCTAGAGCTTATGAAGGACTACTAGTTTGACATTCAATACCACTCAAGGAAGGCAAATGTTATAGCGGATGCTTTGAGCTGCAAGACGATAGTGGAGTTAGCGACAATGTGAAAGGCAAAGTGGAAATCACTTCATGGGGATGACGACTTGACCCGTGCATTTACGAAGGTTCTCACCATCACACCCAATATCATAATTCAGGTCGTGAAGGCACATGTAAGAGATCATATTTGCTAGGAGTGAGTTAAGAATTTATTAGTTGAGGGAACATAGCACTATTCTATTAGTCCGGATGGTGGATTGAGATTCTAATGCAGATTAGTTATCCCAAATGATGAGGTATTGAGATGAGCCATTATGTTTAAGGCTCATATTTCACACTTTACTGTACATCTTGGAGGGGATAAGATGTACCATGACATGCGAAATCAGTATTGGTGGGCTGAGATGAAGAGGGACATAGCATATTTTGTGTCTGAGTACACTACGTGTCAATTGGTGAAGGTGGACCATCATCGTCTTACAGGTGTATTATAGCCTTTGGAGATCCCAATGTGGAAATGGGAGAGCATCTTCATGGACTTCATCACGGGCTACCTACATCAACAAGGGGGCACGATTACATTTGAGTGATCGTCGACGAATTAACGAAGGTGTCTCACGTTTTACCAGTCTGGACATATTACATCTCAGAGGAGTACGCTAGACTTTTCCTCGTAGAGATTATAAAATTGCATGGGGTACCGCTCAATATTGTGTCGGATGGGGACAAGACATTTGTGTCCCATTTTTGGAGGAGTTTTCAGTAAGCTTGAGGGATCGAGTTAAGATTGGCACCTCATATCATCCTCAAACCGATGGGCAGATGGATATGGTGAACTTGAAGTTAGAGGACATGTTACGGATGTGCACACTATACTTTAAGAGGAGCTAGGAGCAGTATTTGCCTTTGGTGGAGTTTGTGTACAACAACAGCTACCAGTTCACAATTGGGATGGCACCATTTGAGGTGCTTTATTGGAGATCTTATCGTTCACCCTCATGATGGTTGGAGGCGGGGTATAACAAGTTACTTAGGCCAGATTTCATTCATGATAACTCAGATAAGGTAGAGATGATTCGGGTCAGGATACGAATTACCCAATATAGGTAAAATAGTTGTGTAGATGTGAACCAAGGACACTTAGACTTTAATATTGGGGATTAGGTGTTTATTAAAGTGTCTCCTATGAAGGGAGTGATGAGGTTTGGAAGAAAAAGGGAAGATGGCTCCCCGATATGTGGAATCATTCCCTATCCTTAATGGGATTAGGAACATAGCGTATCGATTGGGATTACCAAACCACTTGCAGCAGATGTACGATGTCTTCCACATATTTGCATTGCGGATGTTCCTTAGGGATTAGATAGCATACCAGCATATCAATATTGATGAGATAGATCTCTATCCAGATACAACCAATAAGGAGAGACAAGTAGCCATTCTGGACCATTGGGAGCGCCGACTTCGATCCAAGGTTGTTCCTTTAGTTTGGTTGCAGTGAGGATACCATAGGGAGGATGAGTCGACTTGGGAGAGGGAGGATTATATGCGAACGAAATATCTGGAACTCTTTTATCTAGGTACATATTTTTCCTAGATTTTGAGGACGGAATCCCGTATTTGTGGGGGGGGGGGGGGGGAGAATGTAATACCTCGTATTTTTCTAGAATAAATAAAATCATTTTTGGAAAAAAAAAATTCATGGAAATTAAATTAAACTGGTGAATTTAAATTAATTAATTACGAGCAAATAATTTATTATTATGTCATAATCATGTGAGATTGATCTTTTTGAATAATTACAATAGAAAATAATTTCATGTATAGTGGATAATTCATGTATGATGTGAGACTCAATTGTAAATATAATTGTGGAATAAAAATAATTGGAACGCATTTAGGGAGGCTTTACGGGCTCTTTTAGGTGTTTTAAACCATTAGAAATTGGCTCGGAGTATATGTATATAAGTTAGGAAGCTTTTGAGCTAGTTTAATTATGGGTTCGGGCCCATTTGGGCGTCAAAAATTGAGAAATTAGGCTTAACTCGGGATTTGAGATTAATATAAGAGTAAGGGTAAATATAATACTCCCTACACTAAATCAAAGACATAAACCTAGAAGCTCCATCTCAAGAGAGAAAGGAACAGAGGCCAAAGAGGATAAGGAACAAGATATTCAAGGGGAATTCATCAAACACATATCGAATTTTCCTTCTTAATTTAATGTCCAATTTGCTTCTTGATTCATTGTACTAAACCCCATATGATTTCTGGATTTTAGTACGAAATTGGTGATTAAATGGTAGGATTTAATCTTGTAGATGTAGAGGAGACTAATTGGAATTTAGGTGTTTAACCCCAAAATCTAGGATGACTATAATCTTGAATTGGATGATAGATGCCTTAGAATTTTTGGATAAATTGAAAATTTTCATTCATATGTAGAGGTTTTGATACATGTTAAGATCTGAAAATTTAGTGACTTTTAATCCATGTGATATGCGAAAAAATTTGAATATAGATGGATTTATGGTAGAAAATCAGGGTTATGGGTCTTGACCAATCAATTTAAATTCTGGGATTTGGGGAAGTAATTTGGTGTTAATTTGTGAAATTTATCATTCTTTGATGAGTATTAAGTCATAAGGACCTGTTTATATGTTATTAAAAAGGAATTAACCATTACAATGAATCTTGGGAGGAAATTGGGAAAACCCGTATTGAAGAAATGTAACAGATTTGGGCTACTGCCCAGATCCGAATCAATTGGGCCATGCGGGCGAATCGATTCGACCAAGGAGGCAAATCGATTCATCCCTAGGGGCAGGACGAGTTGAGACCGGGGATGGACTTGGAGTATTTTTAAAAAACCATACAAGTTAGTGGAAAGGTGTTTGGGTCAACGATTATTTTTTTAAAAAGGCTATTGTGGCACGAATATTAATTGGAAAATTATATTTAACTAGATTATTAAATAATCTTTTAAAGAAGGAAATAATAATTAACTAGATGGTCAATTATTAATGGGTGAATATTAATGGTTAACCATATTGGATACCTTAGGTAATTATAGAGTAATTACCTATACATATTATATGAGAATAATATGTACTTATATTTATTTGTGTGGACATACCTATGTTCGTGGATGGGTGCTATCGGATTGGGTTATGCACATTCGAGACCCTAGCACACGTCGGCACAGGTGGGGGTGACATTGTGTAGGTCATTATTATAGGTACTACGTAACAGCGCCATCTACGAGAGGTAGGTGTAGATGCTGGGATCCTTTGTCACCATTGGGTATGGGCCGTGAACTAGTGTATTGCGTAGGGACCGTCCCATTTATGTGTGTTTTGTGATGTCTAATTGGATAGAGGATTCCTTCGAACTTATCGATAGATCACGAACGAGACACCACTCGTAGATGCCTTTAAGTGTCATATATATGAAAGGATATATATTTACCCGAATTAAATGAGATTGATTAATTTGTCTAAGAATGTAGAGAGTAAATCACAGATCCATATGTAGTGTGCATAATATATGTTTATGTCACCTTTACGAGATATATGAGACTCGGACACTATGGGCATTGATAATATGAATGTAGAAGGTTACGTTTTGTCTTGTTGACTATAGCCAATGCATTTGATATTAAATTGGCACAATTGTCATTTATTATTTCTAAAGTTGTTTGAATATGGGTAATATCACACTTAGATGAGGGGTGAGATGTTAATCGTATGTGAGCGACGATGGGAGATATTTACTTTGAATTAACTGTATTTCTTACACTCTAAATTATATAAGTTAATTCTTGCAACTCTAGGGCAGTGATCCAAATTATAAATATTTTCTCCCCCTAGGTGCTCGTAGACAAGGATAGTAGGACTGTTAACGGATCATCCTTATAGTCTCTTTTCACTCATTAGATGTTCTAGATTTTTTTATTCTAGTTTAGGTGCTACTCCACTTCAGTTTATTTATTTTACTCGGAATTTTTATATGGGAAAAAAGCCCAAAATTTATTTACTTCATGTTGGTTTGAGATATTTATTATTATGTTGGATTCATCGTATACTTAATAATTAGTTGGATTTTTTTATCTCTTTGGATATTAACTTAAACTCATTATGTTTTATTAGTGTATGTTTTTTTATGGTTTAATGCTAAGAATGGTATTAATTGACAAACAAACCCCATCTTCGACATGCATGTCTGACCAACCTTTACGTGATAAAATGAGGGTTGTTACACACGGAGAGAGAGATAGAGAGAGTAATTGGGTGGGATGTAGTGGGGTGGAGAGTTGTTTTGTATTTATATATAAATATATTTTTGAAGAAAGAAAAATGAAAAATGAGTAGTATTTATTAGGAAGACATAAACTCATTTCTACTTTTTAAAAATTGTACTTTTCATCTTTCTAGAAAGGGGAGTAACCAAAGTGACTCAATAGTATTTTCTAGTTTTGACCAGAGGATGCATTTGGTGTGGGTGAATTTTCTAACCTGTTAATTATTATATATACATATAGACACGCACACACACGCGCACACGCACACACACGCACACACACACACACACACACACACACACATATATATATATATATATATATGGGGGGTGGGGGGCTTTCCATTTAGAGGCCCTAGGCACATGCCTAGTGTGCCATAAGGTCGGGTCTACTAGGATCAGAAGGAATATTTGACAAGTCAACTTGAATGCGACTTCAACTTATCTTTTTTGGAATAAGTTCCTTTTGAACCACAAATTTTTCCATTGGAGGCACCGCATCTTCGGATGTATTTTCATGAGTTCTTTTATGAAAAAAATTTCATAACTAAAACAAGGGATAATGTCTGAAATTTGTATCTATTATTTTAACTCACCAAACATTATTGTATTCATATTCTCAAATTTTATACCTATTTTGACTCAACAAATAACACATTGCAAGTTGAATTAAAGTGTAGTACTTAATGAAAATAGCTCAATAGCTCAAATTAGTGGCGGAGGGACAATGTCTATGCTTGGGCACTTGCCCAGGCCAGCAAAGGTAATTTTTTTTATATACAGGTATGATTTATAAATTTTGAAAAATATTGGGGCAATTTTAAAAATAACCTAATCTTTCAAACCTAAAAAACACGGATGAATCTTAACTTAAAAACAAACAAATCCAACCCACTCCTTAGTCTTTCTCTCTCTTCCGTCTCTTCCCTGGAGAGACTCCATTCTTCCTTGATTGCTGTGTGCTTTGTCGGCTGATTTTGGCAGCTGGTTGTTGGCTTTATTGACAGCTATTGCTGCTGATTTTGACATCTATTGATGTTGATTGTTGGGTATGTTTTTAATAGAAATATTTGGGTATGTTTTTTAATAGAAATGTTTGGGTATGTTTTTTGTTGTTAATTTTTAGTTGTTAATAAACATTTTGATGAAATTGTTGGATTTTTTTTGTATAAATATGTTATTCTGAAAATGTTGTTGAATTTTATTCTGAAAATGTTTGGGTATGTTTTTTAATAGAAATGTTTGGATATGTTTTTTGTTGTTAATTTTTAGTTGTTGATAAACATTTTGATGAAGTTGTTGGATTTTTTTTGTATAAATATGTTATTCTGAAAACGTTGTTGAATTTTATTTATTCAATGTTTGGGTATGTTTTTTAATAGAAATGTTTGGGTATGTTTGGGTATTTTTTAGTTGTTAATTTTTAGTTGTTAATAAACATTTTGATGAAGTTGTTGGATTTTTTTTTGTATAAATATGTTATTCTGAAAATGTTTGGGTATGTTTTTGTAACAACCCGTCCTTTTGGAGACGATTAAATTCTCTAATTAAATATAAATTGGCAATTTGGAGAATTTCTCGAAATAGTGATTTTTGGGATTTTCGAGGATTTAATAATTTTCGAAGGATGTTATAAATTATTTTGGGACTATATAGGTCGAAATAATTTAATTATATGTCGCCGTGGAGTATAGCGACAAAAGATGTAAGATTTTGAGTAGAAAACCCGCATTTAATTATTTTGGGTTAGAATAGTGATTTGCGATCAAGTACCTCAGATGGGAATTTCGACTGCGCCATAATTCTCGGAATGTCCGAGATAGTCGGAAAAGAGTGTCCGATTGTCGAAAATGAGTTTCGGATATTTTTAGAGGTAAAAGTAACTCGTAATTGGGTAAACGAGTCGTTTTTGGGTTTTTAAGGGTTTAAACCCCTTTTCTTCTTATTTAAAGAGGGAGAAGGGAAAGAAAAGAGAAAGAAAAGAAAGAAAAGAGAGAGAAGAGAGAGAGGAAGAAGAAAAGAGGAGGAGAAATGGAAACTTCGGCCAAACTCCGCCGGATTCGACTCGAGGTCGTCGGATTTTATCCACGAGGCAAGTGTTTACTTGCTTTATTTCATTTTGTGCAATCCTCTCATATCACATTTGGTATAAACATGATTTTAGGGTTAGAACCCTTAAAATAAAATTGGGAAAACTTAGATATGAGTTTACATATTGATGTAATGTAAACCCTTAATGATTTCTAGTGTTAAATCCATGTAAATGGAGTGAAAAATTGGATTGAAATTGGTTAAAATCATAAGTTGGAGTTTTTATGATTTTAGGGTTTAAAACTAAGAGAAATGATTTAATACCCCAAAATAATTGATGTGTTAGTTGTGAAACATAGATTAGATGCTTGTTGAGTAGTTGGATAAGGTTAGAAACAACAAAATGGAGAAAAATGGAGTTTGGGAGTTTGGGGAAGATAATGAATAGTGAACCCGTAACCTTTGGGGTCATTTTAGACCAAGAAGATAAATGATTTAGCTTTAGGCCAAAACATGAAAGTTGTAGATCTTTTCGATACGGTCGCGTGGACGCCGACCGCGTATTTTTCTGAATTTTCTACAATTTCATATGATTTTTACAAGATGAGAGCTCCGGGTTGAAATTATCAACTCGGAAATCAAATCGGGAATTGGAAAAATTACGGCTAGAATTAATGTCGTAGATGTTCGGGATAATTTTTAGGGTAGTTTAGAAACCCCGAAAATGAATTTGGGTTGTTGGATAAGGGACTTAAGGATTTCAGTTTTGGGTGACCTGGTGTGACCGGTCGACCGCGCCCCTATGGCCGGTCGACCGCGTCAAGGAGAAAGAGCTTACTGCTTTGTTTCGTAGGCTTATTTGCAACCCGCGGTCGACCGGGGGTCTAGGACCGGTCGATCGGTGCCCTGTTTTCAGCCCAAGATTTTTGGAGATTATTATTATTTCTCCTCTTTGAGATTTAAGTTTAAGGGCCTTCTAAGTTAAAGTATATTAGAGGGTTATGTCCTAAAGGACTTGAGGAATTGGGAATAAATATGTATATATTCACTTAGAGTGAATTATTATATTTGGAGATATCCAATAAACCTTTAAGAGTTGATTAAGGTAATTATTAGTCATCAAAGTAAGAAATACTTTGGATTTAGAATTATGCTAATCCGAATGCATGATTATGATTCCCGGGGGGAATCTTTGGGATTATAGTCATCGTTAGATGATATAGGCCATTATGGCCGGTTATATATTCTAAGAGGAATATATAGGCTATACATATATACTGTGTGATTTAGGTATACATATATCTATGTTATAATGGAAAGGATTTTGAAAATATAAAAATGAATATTTTCAAAATGGAATGAGAAATGTTTTTCATAATTAATAAATTATGGATTATACACACCTCCCTAAATCGCTATCATAAGGGAAGTCGCGCGCGTTGTGGTGAAGCCTTCCTGGCTGTTGAGCGGGTTGGATATAGTCCCTAGGCCATATGGGCGTTTATTTTTACTGCGCTGGTTAGGAGATTCCGGGTGTGGTCTTGACTATCCCGCAGGCATATGGCCGCTTCCCGACGTTGTTAGGTTCCCAGGTTGTCTTGGAGGCCCTGGAAGATGATAGCCATTTAGGGGCGCGTCCAGTGGGGATACCCGGAGGGACGGTCTTAGATTTATTAAAGCAATTCATGATAATGGATTGGCTTTATATTTACATTTCCTGAGTATAAAAAGGGAAATGGGATAAAGGTTTGGCTTCGGTAACACTCCCGGATGTAGGAAGGGATGTGGAAGCATATAATTTGATCAAAGCATTTTCATGATAATGAAAATGGCTTTGGATACATTTCCTGAGTATAAAAAGGGAAATGGGATGATTTAAAAGGAAAAGCATTTTTATGTTAATAAAATTGGCTTTTAAAAAGGTATATGTTTTGGTAAAGCAATTCATGCTAATGAATTGGCTTTAAATACATTTCCTGGATATGAGAAGGGAAATGGAAGTTTTTGAAATGAAAGGGATAAGTATTGATAAATACTTTGTGTATAGAATACACCTCAGTCCGGGAGATAGATCCGGATGATTATATATATGTATATATAATTAGATGAATTGAGTACCGAGGGTCTAATGGATCCCAACGATCGACCGTGTCGCTTAGTAGTGTATTGGGGGGGTTTCTTGTTTGGATTTCGCTTTGCGAGACACCCCACGCACGAATATGGCACTGTGTTGAGACTGGGGAGAAGTTTAATCCTTAGTGCTCTAATATTATAAATGTTTATGGTATATATATATACTATATATATCTTTCTGTACTGAGGGACTGGCGGATCTCGATGATCGATCTCGCTGCATAGTAGTGTATCGGGGGGGTTCCTTGTTTGGATTTCGCTTTGCGAGACACCCCACGCACGAACATGGCATAGCGTCGAGATTAGAGTGAAGTTTAGCCCTTAGTACATTTGCTTGGACTATCTAGGATTGATAGTGGGTTTTGGGATAGACTAGTTTAGCAGGATAGCTTGACTAGGATGTCTAGAGGGATGCGCTAGGAGTGCACTGTTAGTGGAGAGGTGAGGGGTATCTCATGGGAGTGCGGTACCAATTTAAATATGAGATAAAACTATTTTTCTAAAAATAAAGCATTTATGCACTTGCAAAAATATTTTCAACATTCGGGGCTCTGACCCGTTTATCCACTTCTCCTTTCTTGTTATATTATATATATACATAAGTGTCCAGACACAGGGACGCCTGGATGGAAATTCTTTCGAGTCAGACGTCTGCTGCAGCAGCTGTGGATGCTTGCAGGTTATCGGTAGACGTTTCCTTCCTTGTACTCTAGATAGGAGATATTGTATAAACTTTCGAGCCAATGGATCAATTGCATTTATTTATTCTTTCAGTACAGTATTCGATATGGTTGTATATTTGGACCGAGTGTTCGGTTATTTTAGTTCCTTTCATTTTCATTTCAGTTCATTACGCATTTAATTGTGGATGTTGTAATTTATTCGTTAAAAGAGTAGTTAAGTAAAAGTTTTTAACGGCCACCTAATAGGATATTAGTAATTAAATGGATTTTCGACAGTGATGCTAAGGATGATCCATATGTGACTCCTGTTTTAATTTAATATTGGAGTGATCGCCCGGTATCTTATTAGGCGGGTTGTTACAGATGGTATCAGAGCATCAGGTTCTAGTGTCCTTAGGAATCTATGCGGACGTACTACGCTTTCAGCGTTGCTCTCGATTTGTTATAGAGCCCCAGGATTAGGATTGTTGATATCTCTTGTGAGATTGCGTTCTCCTGCCATGTTAGAAGATTATAGAAATCTTTTGCTCGGTCGTTTGAGAATCGTGTGCGGAGCTTGGATGGCAGCAGGAGGTGAGGCTTAGCTGGAGCAGCTAGTAGAAGGTTGGGATGAGGACCATAGTAGAGGTCACTCTCCTTGTGGCAATTGCTAAGGATTTCGGTGGCGACTACTAAATAATGGTAGTTAGGATTACCGCAGTACCGCTGAAGTAGAGAATGGTGCTAAAGTCGAATTCCTCATTGAAATTGAGGGTTCGAAAGGGACCTTACGGATAGTTTTAATCGTGAGTCCCCATGATTTAGTTGGAATGAGAAGGATGTTTTTATGAGTTTTACCTCAATCGATGAGGTATATTTGGAGTGACTAGATAAAGTCGCGGTACTAGTTAACCCTAGACTCGTGTGTGTAATTCGAGCTCTATATTTGGTCACGATAACATAATAATGTGGGCTTGTGTGTTTTCCGCGATAGCGGAATTTTGTTTTCTTTCACTCGCCATAGAGGCGGGTGATTATATTTTGTATATATACGTATAATGTATTGGTTGATCGGAGCGATAGCAGGCTAATGATGGCAAGTCTATCGTGTCCACAGTTCCTGGAGGGGACAAGTTGTTATTTTGGTGTCTCACCTTGATAAAGGTTGAGTTCACCTTTATTGTTATGGATTAATGGAATCTCGATGAGTAGAGGCTTCCTTATTTTAGTTGGTATGTGTGGCAACCTTATAGATAAAATATAAGGCCCACAGGATCATTGTTGAGATGTAAGGTTTAGCTCAGTACCGGGTTGCGCAAGGACTTAGAAATAGTGCGAGCGCTGGGTTGTGTGACTCTTAGTTAGAGAAAGGAGTTTAGACCATCTTTTTGTTGGATTAGGGGATAGGGATATCCCGGGTGCATGTCAGAAATAACGGGACTCCATGACCAACGAAGTCAAGGGTTAATGTGTGGAGGGGTTCCTTGTTTGGATTTCGCCTTAGCGAGACGTCCCACGCACGAAACCGAGCAAATGTCGGGATTCGAGAGAGGCCTTGGGCACTAGGGACATACTTAGGATTTTATTAGTTTCGCGTAGGTAGGGTAACGCCTAGATAGTAGCACTATAGGATGTAGGCTCGATAGAGTCGGTAATGCCGATATTAGGAGTTTGATTTTCGCGGGTCGGGAGGACCCATAGATGAGTATTACACCGAGGAAAGGAGACCCTTATTGGGAGCGAGTGTTACGTGTCTGACGTTCACTATATATGTGCAGATGTGCGCAAGTTAGAAAGGTGTATGGGCACCTTGGTAAGTTTGTTTATATACCGCCTGAAATAGAATGGGCGTAGTATATAAGGTTGAAATTCATGCCGATAGGCATTATAGATGATGGGTATTATGTGACGTATAAGAGTCACTTTGCGATCGTGATAGTTGTGTAGCACATGGTTAGGAACCGTTGGGTTAGTATCGTTTCCCTTGAGGTATTAGGATTTTGAGTGATCCTAGGATTGGTGGTGTAGGTCGTATCTGAATTTCGAGGACGAAATTCCGTTGTAAGGGGGGGAGTATGTAACAACCCGTCCTTTTGGAGACGATTAAATTCCCTAATTAAATATAAATTGGCAATTTGGAGAATTTCTCGAAATAGTGATTTTTGGGATTTTCGAGGATTTAATAATTTTCGAAGGATGTTATAAATTACTTTGGGACTATATAGGTCGAAATAATTTAATTATATGTCGCCGTGGAGTATAGCGACAAAAGATGTAAGATTTTGAGTAGAAAACCCGCATTTAATTATTTTGGGTTAGAATAGTGATTTGCGGTCAAGTACCTCGGATGGGAATTTCGACTGCGCCATAATTCTCGGAATGTCCGAGATAGTCGGAAAAGAGTGTCCGATTGTCGAAAATGAGTTTCGGATATTTTTAGAGGTAAAAGTAACTCGTAATTGGGTAAACAAGTCGTTTTTGGGTTTTAAGGGTTTAAACCCCTTTTCTTCTTATTTAAAGAGGGAGAAGGGAAAGAAAAGAGAAAGACAAGAAAGAAAAGAGAGAGAAAAGAGAGAGGAAGAAGAAAAGAGGAGGAGAAATGGAAACTCCGGCCAAACTCCGCCGGATTCGACTCGAGGTCGTCGGATTTTATCCACGAGGCAAGTGTTTACTTTCTTTATTTCATTTTGTGCAATCCTCTCATATCACATTTGGTATAAACATGATTTTAGGGTTAGAACCCTTAAAATAAAATTGGGAAAACTTAGATATGAGTTTACATATTGATGTAATGTAAACCCTTAATGATTTCTAGTGTTAAATCCATGTAAATGGAGTGAAAAATTGGATTGAAATGGGTTAAAATCATAAGTTGAGGTTTTTATGATTTTAGGGTTTAAAACTAAGAGAAATGATTTAATACCCCAAAATAATTGATGTGTTAGTTGTGAAACATAGATTAGATGCTTGTTGAGTTGTTGGATAAGGTTAGAAACAACAAAATGGAGAAAAATGGAGTTTGGGAGTTTGGGGAAGATAATGAATAGTGAACCCGTAACCTTTGGGGTCATTTTAGACCAAGAAGATAAATGATTTAGCTTTCGGCCAAAACACGAAAGTTGTAGATCTTTTCGATACGGTCGAGTGGACGCCGACCGCGTATTTTTCTGAATTTTCTACGATTTGATATGATTTTTACAAGATGACAGCTCCGGGTTGAAATTATCAACTCGGAAATCAAATCGGGAATTGGAAAAATTACGGCTAGAATTAATGTCGTAGATGTTCGGGATAATTTTTAGGGTAGTTTAGAAACCCTGAAAATGAATTTGGATTGTTGGATAAGGGACTTAAGGATTTCAGTTTTGGGTGACCTGGTGTGACCGGTCGACCGCGCCCCTATGGTCGGTCGACCGCGTCAAGGAGAAAGAGCTTACTGCTTTGTTTCGTAGGCTTTTTTGCAACCCGCGGTCGACCGGGGGTCTAGGACCGGTCGACCGGTGCCCTGTTTTCAGCCCAAGATTTTTGGAGATTATTATTATTTCTCCTCTTTGAGATTTAAGTTTAAGGGCCTTCTAAGTTAAAGTATATTAGAGGGTTATGTCCTAAAGGACTTGAGGAATTGGGAATAAATATGTATATATTCACTTAGAGTGAATTATTATATTTGGAGATATCCAATAAACCTTTAAGAGTTGATTACGGTAATTATTAGTCATCAAAGTAAGAAATACTTTGGATTTAGAATCATGCTAATCCGAATGCATGATTATGATTCCCGGGGGGAATCTTTGGGATTATAGTCATCGTTAGATGATATAGGCCATTATGGCCGGTTATATATTCTAAGAGGAATATATAGGCTATACATATATACTGTGTGATTTAGGTATACATATATCTATGTTATAATGGAAAGGATTTTGAAAATATAAAAATGAATATTTTCAAAATGGAATGAGAAATGTTTTTCATAATTAATAAATTATGGATTGTACACACCTCCCTAAATCGCTATCATAAGGGAAGTCGCGCGCGTTGTGGTGAAGCCTTCCTGGCTGTTGAGCAGGTTGGATATAGTCCCTAGGCCATATGGGCGTTTATTTTTACTGCGCTGGTTAGGAGATTCCGGGTGTGGTCTTGACTATCCCGCAGGCATATGGCCGCTTCCCGACGTTGTTAGGTTCCCAGGTTGTCTTGGAGGCCCTAGAAGATGATAGCCATTTAGGGGCGCGTCCAGTGGGAATACCCGGAGGGACGGTCTTAGATTTATTAAAGCAATTCATGATAATGGATTGGCTTTATATTTACATTTCCTGAGTATAAAAAGGGAAATGGGATAAAGGTTTGGCTTCGGTAACACTCCCGGATGTAGGAAGGGATGTGGAAGCATATAATTTGATCAAAGTATTTTCATGATAATGAAAATGGCTTTGGATACATTTCCTGAGTATAAAAAGGGAAATGGGATGATTTAAAAGGAAAAGCATTTTTATGTTAATAAAATTGGCTTTTAAAAAGGTATATGTTTTGGTAAAGCAATTCATGCTAATGAATTGGCTTTAAATACATTTCCTAGATATGAGAAAGGAAATGGAAGTTTTTGAAATGAAAGGGATAAGTATTGATAAATACTTTGTGTATAGAATACACCTCAGTCCGGGAGATAGATCCGGATGATTATATATATGTATATATAATTAGATGAATTGAGTACCGAGGGTCTAATGGATCCCAACGATCGACCGTGCCGCTTAGTAGTGTATTGGGGGGGTTACTTGTTTGGATTTCGCTTTGCGAGACACCCCACGCACGAATATGGCACTGTGTTGAGACTGGGGAGAAGTTTAATCCTTAGTGCTCTAATATTATAAATGTTTATGGTATATATATATATATATATACTATATATATCTTTCTGTACTGAGGGACTAGCGGATCTCGATGATCAACCTCGCTGCATAGTAGTGTATCGGGGGGGTTCCTTGTTTGGATTTCGCTTTGCGAGACACCCCACGCACGAACGTGACATAGCGTCGAGATTAGAGTGAAGTTTAGCCCTTAGTACATTTGCTTGGACTATCTAGGATTGATAGTGGGTTTGGGATAGACTAGTTTAGCAGGATAGCTTGACTAGGATGTCTAGAGGGATGCGCTAGGAGTGCACTGTTAGTGGAGAGGTGAGGGGTATCTCATGGGAGTGCGGTACCAATTTAAATATGAGATAAAACTATTTTTCTAAAAATAAAGCATTTATGCACTTGCAAAAATATTTTCAACATTCGGGGCTCTGACCCGTTTATCTACTTCTCCTTTCTTGTTATATTATATATATACATAAGTGTCCAGACACAGGGACGCCTGGATGTAAATTCTTTCGAGTCAGACGTCTGCTGCAGCAGCTGTGGATTCTTGCAGGTTATCGGTAGACATTTCCTTCCTTGTACTCTAGATAGGAGATATTGTATAAACTTTCGAGCCAATGGCTCAATTGTATTTATTTATTCTTTCAGTACAATATTCGATATGGTTGTATATTTGGACCGAGTGTTCGGTTATTTTAGTTCCTTTCATTTTCATTTCAGTTCATTACGCATTTAATTGTGGATGTTGTAATTTATTCGTTAAAAGAGTAGTTAAGTAAAAGTTTTTAACGTCCACCTAATAGGATATTAGTAATTAAATGGATTTTCGACAGTGATGCTAAGGATGATCCATATGTGACTCCTGTTTTAATTTAATATTGGAGTGATCGCCCGGTATCTTATTAGGCGGGTTGTTACAGTTTTTTAATAGAAATGTTTGGGTATGTTTGGTTATGTTTTTTGTTGTTAATTTTTATTTGTTAATAAACATTTTGATGAAGTTGTTGGATTTTTTTGTATAAATATGTTATTCTGAAAATGTTGTTGAATTTTATTTATTCAATGTTTGGGTATGTTTTTTAATAGAAATGTTTGGGTATGTTTTTTGTTGTTAATAAACATTTTCATGAAGTTGTTGGATTTTTTTTTGTATAAATATGTTATTCTAAAAATGTTGTTGAATTTTATTATGAAAATGTTTGGGTATGTTTTTTAATAGAAATGTTTGGGTATGTTTGGATATGTTTTTTGTTGTTAATTTTTAGTTGTTAATAAACATTTTTGATGAAGTTGTTTGATTTTTTTGTATAAATATGTTCTGAAAATGTTGTTGAATTTTATTTATTTAGAAATGGTGAGATTTTTTAAAAGGGCTCGTGAAGACTCAGTCGAAGCGCCAGTAACCACTCCATCTGATACTAATGTTATTCAAAACAACCCTAGCCCAAATAGAATCATTCGAAGCCGCAGTAGTATTGACTTGTCAAATCTTCCCTCTGATCCTATTTTACGGCCGCGCATTGCAGATTATGATGTTATTGATCAAGATGAAATTAGACGATCATACTTGCAATTGGGTCCTTGCCAACCATATTCGCATACATTTCCTAAAACAAATATTGGAAATAAAGTTCGTCGTTTCAACACTGATTAGTTTGCTGAATTTCCTACTTGGTTGGAAAATAGTGTGAAGGAGAACTCTGCTTTTTGTTTGGTTTGTTACTTATTTTTTGATGAGTTTCCCGACGGAAATAAAAGTGATGTATTTGTTAGGGGTGGATTTAGTAATTGAAAGTGCAAACGGAGGCTAAATGAGCATGCTAGTAGTATTGGTCATCACACGGCGTACATAAAGACTCAGAATTTGATGAATCAAGATCAACATGTTGAGACAATAATTCATAAGCAGTCGAAGGATTGTCGAGTTGAGTACCACCGAAGGTTAGTTGTCACAATTGATGTGGTTCGATTTTTGTTGAGGCAAGGGTTACTTTTTCGTTCTCATGATAAATCAGAAAACTCGAGGAATAAAGGTAACTTTCTTAAACTCTTGTAATTTCTTGCTCGTAGGGAGGTATTTGTTAATAATGTTGTACTTAACAATGCTCCTAAAAATTTAAAATTGACATCTCCTGATATTCAAAAAGATGTTGTAAATGCAATTGCTAATGCTGTTATTAAAGAAATATTAAATGATCTTGAGTGGGATTTATTTACGATATTAGTTGATGAAGCACGAGACGTGTCGATTAAAGAACAAATGGATATTGTTTTGCATTATGTGGATAAGAGGGGTTTTGTGATCGAAAAATTTATGGGCATGGTTCATGTTCCTGACACTACGTCTTTGTCATTAAAGGCATCACTAGATCAATTTTTCAAAAAACACAACTTAAGTATAAAAAATCTGCAGGTTCAAGGATATCATGGGGCAAGTAATATGCAAGGAACCTATAACGGGCTAATATCACTTATTTTGAGGGAGAACAAGTCGGCATACTATGTACACTGTTTTTCACACCAACTTCAATTAGCACTAGTAAAAGTCGCAAAAGATCTTAAGCACATTGATGAGTTCTTTTTTAGTGTGAATATGATAATGAATATGTCTAGTGCATCATGTAAGCGACGAGACATTTTACAAGAGAAAGAGATTGAGCGAATTTTCAGTCAGTTAGAACTCGGTGAGACATCAAGTGATAGAGGGTTAAATCAAGAAACTTCCATGAAACGACCAGACGATACACGATGGAATTCACATTATGGGACTTTGATTAAATTGATGGTTATGTTTGGGTCCATCGTGGGTGTTTTGGATGAATTGGGAGATAATGGTACGGATAGAAGAGGTGAAGCAGTGGCCTTGCAAATGACGATGCAAAGTTTTGATTTTGTCTTCAACATGAATTTGATGAAGAATGTACTTTCAATAACTAATATACTTTTTAAGTTATTGCAAAAGAAGGATCAAAATATTGTAAATGCATGGATTGTGTGAGAGTTGCCAAGGGTCGTTTCCAAACAATGAGGGATGAAGGGTGGGGTAATTTATTGTTGGATGTATCTTCCTTTTGTACTAAATATGAGATTGTGGTTCCCACAGACGGCGTCAATCTATTGATGTAAATAATTATATTTGACCTAATTATTTTAATCACAGATTAAAATGAGTAAAGAAATAAAATAATAGAATTTTAAAGTGGTTCAAGCTTAAGAGAATGACCTACATCCATTGTTTTTGTATTACTGATTATTTTGCCTGGAATTCTCGATAAATGATTTTACCAAGAGATTCAGCGTATCCCTCTAATGGGGAGATTACAATGTATTTATACCATGAGGCTGTACATGTGAATGAATAATGCATAGCTGTCCAATAGGCGTATGATAATAACTGTACATTTAATGCGCAGTTATCCTTGATGCGTTCGCCATAAGTATTTGAGTTTCTCGGACCGACTTAGTAGCTCGAACCGCCTAAGTAGCTCGACACTCTTGAGCTGCTCAGGGCCCCTGGGCTCCTCGTGGTGTTTTGGTTACTCGATGATCGTGAGTTATTAGGAGTATAGTAGTTCCTCGGAGGGTTGAGTAGCTCGTTGTTGAACACTTACAGTTGCCACTTAGGATGACACGCGTCTTCAAATAATAGGTCCATATCAGCAGAATAAATTTGGTATCAACAATAATTTTTGTCTTTTAGGGAGGGTAAGGAGAGGTCCAGTGGTAACATATTTACATCATTATAAAGTAGACATATTTTACCAATGTGTGGATAAGCAACTTGTTGAACTTAACCACCATTTTAATGAGGTGAATTCTCAATTGCTTATATATATGATCGCATTTGATCCTAAATTTCAATTTTCTACTTTTGATGTAAATTTGTTGGTTCGTCTCTCTGAGTTTTATACTGGAGATTTCATGAAGGAAGAACGCATTGAACTTCGGGATGAACTTATGAATTTTGAATTTGATGTTAAGTCAAATAGGCACTTTGATGAAGTGGAGGGAATAAGTGGATTGGCTAAGAAGATGGTTGAGAAAGTAAAACATCTAGCATATGGACTGGTCTACAGGCTTTTGAAATTTTCATTAATTCTTACGGTTTCCACTACTTCAGCTGAAAGGGCCTTCTCCGCTATGAATATCATCAAGACTGATATCCAAAACTGCATGGTCTTGGTTGAGTGATACTTGCATATCATACATTGAAAAGGATGTGTTTGATGTAATTTCCAATGATGTAGTCATGAATCGTTTTTAGAAAATGAAAAATCATAGAGGAATTTTGTAGAATGTAATGACAACTATCTAGTTTTGTATGAACTTAAATTAGTATCATTTTGTAATGATGTTTTATTTTTTAAATCATTGTAATTCATCTATTTATATGTTAATTTTTATGCAGTTAAAAGATTTTTATAAGTACCACTCCAAAAAAAAATCGGGGGCTACCGCCCCCTAACCCTCGTAATTTTCCTTCCATGCCTAGGCCAGCTTTTATTTCTGGCTCCGCCGCTGGCTCAAATCCAATCAAAGAAAAAATTTACAAACTAGAAATCCCCCACCACAACATGCAAATCCCTAAAAAATAAATAAACATTAAATCATAACCTAACCATATTTACCTAAAAATCATTAAATCATAACAACATCAAGGTAAATCAAACATTAAATCATATATAAAACATTACCTAACCATATTTACCTAACATTAAATCATAAAATAATCAAAGTAAACCAAATATTAAACTAACCATATTTACCTAAACTAATGTTCCGTAGGTTTTAAGCTGTAAACTAACGGTGTTGTACCATGGCAGAGGAGCAGAGTGAGAAGTGGGAGGCACAAAGAGTTTGATTTTGTGGGTTGCTTTGCTTTGTTTCGAAAAAAATGAAAAAAGAAAGCAGGAGAAGAATAAGTGAGTGAGAGAGTAAGTGGGTGGAAATTTTTCTCTTTTTCTATTTTTGACCCTCACAATATATATATTTAATTATTGCATATATACCTTAAACTTGTTTTTAAATCTCAGATTTCTTGGTAAGGAACTTGCCCCTGTATAGAATAGCTCTGCCCTTGATTGACACTACCATACCTACGTGGCTTTCCAAACTCAAAAACTAAGAAGTTATAAAATTTATACATCAAGTTATAAAATGTATACATTAGCTACGTGGCATTCAATTAAAAAGATAAAGAAGTTAAAAAAATCCATACATATGTTGGGTTCCACTCTTACATATGTTGGTTTCCACTGTTGAAGAAAACAAAAATTCTCTTCTAACATCCTATTTTCGGACGTTAATTTCCCCACAATAAAATTTATATTTAAAATCTTCAAATTTTAATAATTAAATTTCACTCTCTATTTGTAGGAAGAAACGCAACTATTCTCAATATTTATAATGGTTCAATTTGAATGTGGAAATTTTAAAAATTGTTGGAAAAGTTGATACAATTATTTTGACCAAACAAAAATACGACCTAATTAAAATGTGATATCACGCGACACGATTTATTTTGTTTTTAGAGTGTATTGTGTTGTTTCGCTTTTATTTGGTCTTGTTAGTGTGAAATAAAAAAATAACATTTAGTGTTGTGGTATATCTTTTCATGTTAAAACCCGACATGACACGAAACGAAATCTTCTTTTTATCTGATATGAACAAGACCCAAATAAATTAAAAACAGCATAACTCAATATTTTATAAATTAGAAAGTGTTTAATATCAGTTTAATAAAAACAAATAGGACTAAAAGGAGTACATGCTTGTGTTTTAATCGATAAAAACGGGACAACAAAAAATAGCTTTTTAATCAATAAAATTTGGGACAAAAAGAAAATAAAAAATAAAAAATAAAAGTAAAAGTGTTTTTCTATAAATAAACGAGTTTTATAAAAAAATTGTTTCATAAATAAAATAATTTTTAAGAAGAAAAAATATTATAATCCCATTAACTCTTGAAAATTCTTTATTTTAACGACATAAATCATGTAGATGGGGTTATAAAAAAATCTTCATTAACTCTTGAAAATTCTTTATTTTAACGACATAAAAAATGTAGATGGGGTTTTAAAAAAAATCTTCATAAAAATTATTTTATTTATGAAATAATTTTTTATTAAACTCTTTTATTTATAGAAAAAAAACTTTTCGTTTTATTTTTGTATTTCTTTTTGTCCTGATTTATATTCATTAAAAAATGTTTTTACTTGTCCCATTTTTATCTATTAGGAAAACAAATTTGTATTCCTTTTAGTCCTTTTTTATTAAACTTGATGTTAAATAGTTTCTTAGTTATAAAAAAATTGAGTTATGACGTTTTTATTTTATTTGGGTTTTGTTCATGTCAGAAAAAAAGATTTTGTGTCATGTCATATCAGGTTTTAACACGAAAATAGCATGATATGCCACAACACTAAATGTGATCTTTTTTATTTAGTAGAACAAGACCAAATATAAGCGAAACAATACAATACACTATAGAAAAACAAAAAAGTTTTGTGCCTTATCATATCACTTTTATCGGGGTCATATTTTTTTTGGTAAAAATAACAATTTCATGTTTCCTTATAGTCTTTAAAAATTCTCACATTCAAATTGAACGATTTTAATTATTCAGTATAGAATGGTTTCTTCATAAAAATAGAAGCTGAACTTTAATCATTAAAATTTGGAGATTTTAAATATGAATTTTATTGGGGAAAAATTAATGTCCAAAAATAGGATGTTAGAATACAATGAATTGTTCAATAGTGGAAGGAACCCAATATATGTAAGAGTGGAACCCAAAATGTGTATGCATTTTTTTAATAATTTTTTTTTAGTTTAGTCTCATTTACAAAGTTTTGTTGGGATTCCCTTCCATGTATTTTTAAATTGTATTAACTTTCAAAATCACTCAATAACCGCGTCTTAATTTTTCAAGAGAATAACACTTGTCTCATAATTGTTAAAACCTGGCAAACAACTAAAAAATAAAAACAGGGGACTATAAATAAATCTTTAAAAATGGAACTAAATCTTGTGATCCATTTTTTTAACTTCTTTATCTTTTCAATTGAATGTCACCTAGTTGATGTATACATCTTATAACTTATTAGGTTTTGATTTTGAGCATCTTTTTAGAAAATGGTGGTTTCAATGTGATTGGAAATTCGATTCATATAGAGGGGTGACAGTTTAACCTGCCCCACCCCTAATGGGGCGGGTTAAGAACGCGTTTAAAATAAATGGGACAAGTATGAGTTTTAATAAATTGTCAATTAAACGGGACGGGTTTGGATTTACTATAGGGTCGGGTTTTTATCGGTTTGGTTGGTAAATGGAGCATACCAATATCAAACCAACTTTAAGAATCAAATCAAAATTATCAGTTTTACCAGCTAGTGTACCAGCCATAAACCAAAACCAAACTGCGCAGTACATCTACAAAATAGGGTTTTTGTGGTAAAATCAGCTTTTCAAAAAATATGGTAATCTCGGTAAATTTCTCTTTACGGTAATTTTGGTAGTACTCGGTACATAATGGTATTTTATTGTACCACTTGCCTAAACCTACAAACTCATTAATAACGCCTAAAAAAATTAAAAAGTAATTCAATTTTTTAAATTTATAAAGAAAATGATAACAAATCACAGTTGCATTATTAGTATTGTTTTCATCCATCCCTAACATCTATGAGTTAGCAATACAAATATAGCGAACATTTTGAGTACTCCGTATCAATTTTTATCGGTACTCCGTATCAATTAAAATAATGACTTTCTGAGTTGTAATTGCCTTATTTTGGGTATTCCATCAAACATTTTATTAATTGTCATTCCAAATGAAAACTTCTAGAATGTTGAGAAAATAACACCAACCAACATTAATTAACATTTTTTACTTATAAAAAAATTACAAAAATGAATAAAAACATTGATGAAAATCCATTCACTTAGAAGTTCATTAATTAAAAATAAATGTACAAGAAGATAGCGAATAAGGTAATATCACAAAGCAAGAAACATTATACCACGTGTTCTCGGTAAATGAAATAATATGATTTATATGATTTAAATTGAAGAACACATTTAGGAAGGTGAGATTGATAGGGGAGAGGGGGAGAGGGAGAAAGTTCTTACCAGGTGCAGGTGAGATCGAGATCGAGATCGAGAGATCGAGAGAGATCGAGAGAGAGAGAGAGATGTCTGATACGACACAAATATTGCATATTTTCTCCCTATATCTTTATGCATTCTAGCACTTTTACGGTCCTTAATTCCTATATTTATGCTCATTAGCCATACAACCTCGTATTTGGATATATACATTCTTTGCAGGGGTTAATAGTGCTTTTGTAGGTATTTGAACGCTAAAAGTGAGGAACCGTTGCATTTCAGAGAAGTTTCATCACCGAATGTAACTTAAAGGTCTTTTTAGTCAATTCACATTTCATCTCCGGCTCATGAAAATTTCACGAATACGTAGTTCATTGAGTTAGCATCGTGTAACCGCAAACGGCGCGTCGTTTGGAATCCAGACGACGAAGTTAGGGCCATTTCCGTAATGGACTTTTTCCCCTCATGTTGGAGCAAACAAGGCTGAGAAACAGAGTATCGGTCGACCTTGTTTTGGATTTTTTCCATGGAAAGGAGACAATTGGATTTAACCCAAAGGCGCGGTCGACTGCGCCCCTGCGACCGATCGACCGTGGTCACCAGATATTTTGCCACTTTCTCCTTTTCTTTTCTTTTTCCTTTATTTCTTTACCACTTACTATATAAACAAATTTTTGGTTTCTATTTTCATTATCTTACATTTTACATTAGGTTTAGGGTTTGTAAGGAGATTTTGCCCTACTCCATTTTCTTTGGGTGTTTTGCCCATTTTGATATATGTAAGCTTCATTTTCTTTATCTCTTTCATTGGATTAATGCTTTCTTTACTTGCTTCCTTTCATTTCCATGCCTAGTTAATATTTATTTCTTGCTATTTATTACTTTCATAATTAGGTTTACTTTCTTTCTTTGAATACATGTCTTTTAACATGCTTTCTTGATAAGTTAGTCTAGGTTGTGTCGGATTGAACTTACTTCGGGTTGAGATGTTTCTTTACTTTGGTGATGGAGTTTACAGGTCTATTTCGAGTGTGTTGTCCTAGTTATTGTGCCTAGGAGATTTTATGGGGTATATCATGTAAGCTCTGTGCCTACGACCTTGCGTGCGTAATTTTTGGGGTATTTGTTGACACCAAAATCTTATTAGGCTTTTATGCGAATTTAGGGGTATGACAACTCTTGATTTAATTAACTGTCGAAACGAGACACAGTCTTAATAACTCGGTGACCCATGTAACCATTTTATACTAATTAACTTGGGGTGAGGGATATTCAACGCAACCTATATTTCTTTCCATTTTTATTAGTCTAGTTTAAATACACGCCTAGATTAATCTTTCCATTTTTTGGATCTTTTCCTTTTTTTTGTAGTTATCTTTTACACTTTTATTTTAGGAATACCAAACCTTATAAATTCTAGCAACTCGTCTCTGTGGATTTTTTATACCTGGACTTGGCCTCTATACTCACCTGTTGAGTGTAGTCATATGTTTAGGTTTTGTATAGAGTAGTGAGCCGAACATAAAATGATCAGCGTGTAGGTGATTGTCGCGTCGCGGCTAAACCCATGTCTATCAAATGGCGTCGTTGCCACAAACTTGATGTTTTAGAATTTATTTGATTTAGTATTTCATAATATTTTCTTTCTATTTGTATTTTTGCTAACATTTTTGTAGGACTTCTACATTTGAGTGCCAAGAAAAGCTTGGATTTTTCCCGCGAGCATCTACTTTGTGTAATTCGCCACTTCTAGCCATTTTTGGGGTAAGCATGTCTTATTCCAATTCTTTCAGTAATCATTATTATAATTCTAAAAATGGCCATAATCCTATGACTTTCGGCCAATACTTAGAGTCCCAAAAAATTACAAATTCAAAAATGACTTTGGGCGAGTATAACAAAAGTTACAACTTACGTTATTAAAATTTTGAGGATGATGATAACGATTTTGGGCCTAGAATTCCGTATAATAGGAATTTTGAAACGAATTGCAATAGCTTTCAAAATTCTTATAATAATGAGTTTAAGTATAAGTCCGGTGGTAATTTTCAAAGTTTGCATTTTCAAGAATCCGCGCCTCGACCTATGGCTTTCAGTGAGGGTTTGCGCATGCTTAAAAATGAGAAACTTGAAAACCGTTATCGGGAAGAAAATCATTCGTGGGAGCATGAATTGGATTTATTATTTGAATTCGACGGTAATTTTTCTTCTGAGACTTTTGAAGTCGAGGAATGTTTTGAACCAAATGAGGACTTTGTGCCTACTTTGGAACAAACCATTGTTTACTTTTCTCATTGCATAATAGATATTGAAAGTGAGGATGAAATGGAAGTAATATCCATTTACAGTGAAATGATTTCTTCTTTGGACCCCAAAGAAAAACATTTCATTGAAAATGATCTTATTTCCTTCGAAATTCACTCGTCAAGCGATGATGACTCTTCTATTGAACTTGAATTTCTTTCCTCCCCATTTTCATTCTCCGTTATCACACTGTCAACAGTACCCAATGAATCGGTTTCAAACTTTATTGTGTTAAACCTTTTCGCCGATGAGGAGTACTTGCTCGAGTCGCCTTCCATGAAAGCATATTTGCCCTCATGTGTGCCACCTCCCATTCCAATTTCAAAATCCTTGGGAGGATATTCGATTTTTCTCGGTCCCCACAAGTTTTTGTCACCCATTTAATCCAAATCCCCTATCATCCCTCAAAAACTTTTAATTGGCGATGGTTAATTTCTTCTGCCTTACACACGTCTTCCGTTGTTCAAATGAAATTATTATTTTCAGGAGGCATGCTTGAGAGTGAGGGTAGACTTCAAGTGTATAGTTAGTGTGAAGCCTAAATAGTAAGTTGTATATAATTAGCTTTTTATCATTTCTTTCTTGAGTTTTTCTTTCTTTGAATATAGTATATTGTAATTAGTTAACTTTTTGTTATTTATTTTTTCTATGCTCGGTACTAACTTGTTTTGTAGATTCTTTGGACTTCTTCTTATGGGGATCGCTCCAATTTTGGGTAATACGCTATTTTCCTCTCTTTAACTTGGTTCTTAATTCAGATTCAGGATAATGTCAGGTTTTAAGTTAGGAGGTGTGAGATATTCTATCCATTTCTGTATTTAGTCCATGTTTTTTCTCACATGTTAGTTATTAGTATGCTTTTCTTAGAAAAATTTAAAAAATTTCAAAAATATTTTCTTTCTTTTTCCTCCTTTTTGGGCATTTTCCCTTTATTTCCGATGATAAATTTCAATAATTTCCATATCCAATTAACAACTCAACGATGCATGTTCTCGATTTTAGAAGTTTATAGACTTTAGTCCTAAATCATTGATATTATGAATAACTTCATGAATTAAACTTCATCCCATGAGCACATGCGCTTTTCTTGTTATATTGATTTGGCTTAAGATTTTTATAACTCGGTAATCTTTTGTTGCATTGTATATACTTACACCAAGTGAGCTTTTGGATTTTCTTCATTTGTCAGTGTATACACTATTCTTTCCTCTTTGAAAACGTTAAATTCGTCAGTAATCTCTCTATTCTTTCATTTGATCGTTCATTATTTGAGTTCATCTTGAAATGTGTTACTTGAGCATGATTTTCAAATACATTTGTGAGTGTATATCACCTATATTAGCCTTGACCTCACCTTATATGTTTACCCTCGTCAACCCCTTTGAGTTTAAATATTAGCCTTTCATTTCATAACCCAAAATTCCCATAACCAACTCCAAATTGGAGTTAAAACCATACATACACCTTCCATACCTTTGTTTGGAATGTTAATTGGGATTGAATGAAGTTGTTGTGTTGCGGTTGCAATTTAGGCATATGAGAGTGAGAAAAGTAAAGAAAGAAGTGAAAAAGAGATGAAAAAGCGAAAGTAGAAAACAAAAGAAAACATGAGAAAAAGAAGAGAAGAAAAGAAAAGAAATAGATATTTGTATATGTTGTATATAGTTCACTAAGCTTTGATTACTCTCTCCAAATGATATATCCAATGCTTTTTTGGAGTTTATTTTCCAATATTTTGATATTGCCCGCATTCTTCCCATTATTCCAAGTTTTCATTCCGAACACTTTGAATCCGTACATACATACCTTTCATTTCTTACCCTAGCCTAGCCTACAATACAACCCTATATAAGTCCTATGTGATCCTAGGGTGGGTTAATTTAAAAGTCGTAATAGTTTTGATAATCTGTGAAAATACATTTCGCCTATTTTAATGTGCGATATCTTTCATTGAGATTACATATTTTGCATTTTTTATATTGCGTTCTTCATTTGTGCCTTGTGTGTGGCCTAGTTTCCATTTACATTTACTCTTTATGCCTGCATGTTCCGTGTGTTAACTCCCTGTTTCGAGTGAATTCACTTGATGAGTGTAATGCCCGTGAGGATTGAATATATGCTTGCTTTGATTTAGTATCCGGTTTATTTAAGTTTTTCCCAAATCATATTTTGCGTGTGCTCGCTCCCCTCCCACATTTTAAGGTTTCAATTTAATGAGGTGCATTCTATAATGTTAATAACTACAGACTTTTGTGTGAATTAGTTCACTTTGCTAGTAATGCGTATGAAATCTTTTTCATTATTGTTGAGCTTGTCGCATGTTGGTTTGGGAATATTTTGAGGAAACCAAATGATGTTTATGGGTTTCATCCCTGAAAACCCTCACGAGACGACACTCGTCCACTAGGGTAACCTAGGGGTTTAACGGCTTATTGCATATGCTAAATGAAATCGTGTTCCCAACGAAAATGACATTTATATTTCGATGCATATATACGTCTTGTACTGCCTGTGACGACCCGTTGTTTCGAAATAGGGGGTGGCCAGCCTGATACTCCAATAGAACAGGAATCAAGGATGGAATCATTCTCAGCATCACAAGAAAATAAAAAGTATACAGGATAACCACTCCTTATTTTAGAAAAATGGGTTGCAAAAAATTTTATTTCAAAGTTAAAGAAAATAATTTAAATAACCCAATTTAAAAAGAAAGTAGAAACCCAAGAATATATAATATTACATACACCTCAAATATACAATAAGGGATCGAATATGCTGTCGGTCAACAGTCTCATACAATATGATACCACATTTAAATGTAAATTACATAATACATTACATTAAGCAATTACAGCCGTTTGGACCACGCGCCCGAGTAAATGACCCAATCTTATCTAGAGTGCAATAATGACAACTTCGATTTCAAAATGTCCCGTAATACCCACAAAGCATCATGGCTCGCCAAAGACACCGGGATAGGAAGTCAGACCAGGCATCCTTGCTGCAGAGTACCTGAGCGGATACAAGATGCATGCACAACAAGAAATATGAACGGGTCAGGGCCCGGTTCTATATGATTACCAGATAAATAAAGAGTATGACAGTTATGAATGATAATCATGGCTAAATAATGAGAATTTAACTACACAATTCTATGCATAAGCTAAGACAATTTTAAATAATCATGAATCTAATTTAATTATGCCTAGGAATAAGAATGATTAACATTAAATTAAAAGCTTACATCAAAACCTTGTTCCATTTTATAGTTCCATTCCTTAACATGAAAATATAGTCAAAATTTTAAGCTCTTAATGGTTTTTATCTCAATTACTTGCCCTTCATGGCATTCCATTCCTTAGCAGGAATATTATCATCAACAAATGATCTTTGTGGCATTTCATTGTGCTCTTTATGGAACTTCATCATGCTCTTTATGGCATATCACATACATCAAGTCCCACTTGACTATGAATTATTATATTTATATACATATAACGATTCTAAGACCGCCCCTCCGAGTTCCCCCACTGGGCGCCCCCTAAATAACCATCATCTTCTAGGGGCCTATCAAACAAGGAAGCCAGGGCACCTATCGCAACGTCGGGAAGCGGCCATATGACTGCGGGAGAGTCAAGACCACACCCGGAATCTCCTCACCAGTGCAAAAAATATACAACAATGCTCATATGGTCTGGGACTATATCCACCCTTCATTCACTAGCCAGGGGGCATCACCACATGCACGAAACTTCCCTTATGATGGCATTTAGAGAGGTGTGTTTAAGTAAATTAGCATTTACCAAATTTATGATTAAGTAAATTATCATTTACCATCATCATTACCATTTCCATTTCATTTTCAATTCCAATTTACCTTGTATGTTTCTTTTCATTCGAAACCATAGTTATTTACATTTTGTAAATACCTCATATTTTATCCGGAGCCATGTGTAATTCGCATCGTAATTACAACCTCAAAGGAGTGAATGAACTCTTAATTATCTCCAAATATTTTTGGGTATTACTTTACAACCCCAAAGCTATCAAACTTCAAAGGGATGAATAAACTTTCAATTTATTCTCCCAACATCCGTTTGTGGTGTTATTATGAACCATCAAGATTAACATAGCTTCATTGAGCTCCTAAAGTCTCCCAAACATAAATCCATGACTCCTAGTTTCATATTAATCAACTAAAAGAAAGAATGCCCCAACGTCAATTGGCATATCCCAACATCCGTTTGTGGTGTTATTATGAACCATTAAGATTAACATAGCTCCATTGAGCTCCTAAAGTCTCCCAAACATAAATCCATGACTCCTAGTTTCATATTAACCAACTAAAAGAAAGAATGCCCTAACGTCAATTGGCATATCCCCGAAAAAGTCCCCACAAAACCAATCCTAATGTAGGGTAATTAACTAACTCATCTAAAACTTTAGGACACTAAGTTTACTTCATTCAAGAAGGTTCCTAGGCCCTAAACTTAAAGAAAATGAATTAAAATTGAGTTATAAAATTAACTCAAAAAAGCAGGAAAACGAATCGATTCGCCCTAGGGCCGAATCGATTCGCCCAAAAAGCGAATCGGTTCGAACAAAGAAACCTGGGATTCTGTAAATTTTCTGAATCAACTCGGCGTGGACCCGAATCGATTCGGTCCAAGCAGACCTCGAAACTGGTCCTATACGAATCGATTCGCCCAGGGACCGAATCGATTCACCCCTAGGGATTTTGCCAAGAATGGCTTTAAGGGTTATGAGCCCTAGTTTTTCCTCAAACCTCAAATCTCTTCCATTTTCACACACATCCAACATCACTAATCTACCCAAATCATCCTGTATGATGTATAACCATTATAATCCACAATTTTATCATCAAAAACTAAGATTAGGGTTTAAATACCATAAGTTTCATTTTTTATCCATAAATGTAAATACACAACTATCACACAAATTATTCATCTTAAATCATATATTAGCAAGTAGAAAACTTGCCTTAGGGTTGATATCTCAGATTTCTTTTGGGTAGAAGCAATTCCAATCTACAATCTCCAAATCTCTCTTCTTTCTCCATTTTTCTCTATGTTTTAAGACATGTAATAGGGAAATTAGGGGATTTAGAAGACTAAAATTGGGACTTAACACAAGTTTCCCAACTTAAGTGGTTAATATCACATTAAAATGACTCCCAAATATGCATTTAAGTTAAAACTAGGTAAAAGTGTCCGAAACCCAAAAATACAATATGGCACTTATTTTGACTGCCTCGGACATTCTGGGACTAACTACACCCTCTAAACTGGCATCCAACAATTTTATCAATTATTTCCAGTCTTGGTTTCATTTAAACCATAATGTCATTTAAATCATATGACACTATAAAACATGCAACCTGATGATATTTACTTTCATATACAGTAAATATGCATCAATCTAGTAAATATTAACTTCCAACTCATTCAATTAATATTTACTCCAGTTCCAACATTTTATATAATTACCTTATGTGGTAAATTAATATAAAATTAGCCTCCTAAAAGCGAGGGTTGTTACATACTCCCCCCTTATGAGGGAATTTTTCCCTCAAAATTCGGGCATACCCTATACGCATAAAGGGTATACTATCTTAAACTATCATTATATCGCCCTTAACAAATCCTCATTATTACGGCGTCCCAAAATGGACTCGGACTAAGGTCGTCACTGTCGATCTCAGTCTACAATCTTTGTGCTTTGGCATAGCACAAAGCGTTCCTCATAAACTATCAATTCTAACTTCCTACGACGGAAGATGATAACCACGCGACTCGGCGTAAATAGTCTTACATCTTGAATCGCGTTACATCACACCTCAGGGGTACTCACACCAACGCTAAATGGCTTAACCCCAACACTACTCAACTTATCCCCACATAGGCGTAGCCCTTCAAGCATAAGGCTTAAAAGCCCAATCCATAAAGAAATGTTCCGGAACTATTCCAAGCCCAAGGAACCTATTGTTCGCTGGCCTCATCCAGCGAGTATGCAAATTAATCACCCGGCTACACAAGGCCACTCACGATGCCATACCTTAGGAAATGATTCAAAATCTTGTACGTAAAATTTCCATTCCATATAAGCTACTGCCCCTGTCCATCTAGTTAGCCTAAGGCGCCCATTTAAGGTATGCCTTTTGGCCATACTTTAACATCCTCCATTCATCCTTCCACGTTAGGGTGGTAAGATATACCCCACGAACCTATAATATCTTATCCATACTATTCCCATTCCTTCATGGAAACTTTATCGAACCTTCGACATGAATAATTAGTCTCGGTCCACCCCGATTGTTAGGCACTTCACACCGTTTTTGCCACCCCCTCCATAAAATGCAGGGCATACTCTCCACATATCGTTCGCCCGCAATGTCTGGAAAAGTAATGACTTGGTTGAAAGATCGACAATTTCCTTAAATAGGATCATAACTAGTTCGGTTCCGGAAATTCAATAAGGACGTCTATGAATATACCCTTCTTCGTTCCACCGCTACTCTTCTTCATGCGAGTAGGTGAAATGGTCACTCATAGACCGTAATGCTCTTTCTACAAAGTCTTCCTAGTCATGCTCGTTTCATTTGGCTTTCTATTCCAACACGAAAATCTCCGACGGGTTTCTTACTCGACGCATCTACTACCCCAATCGCATTTTCTTAGAGAATGAGAAAAATCCAATCAACAGTCCGTTATGGACTTCATATACCAACTCGATTTCTCCCACAACATACTGCAACAACTTCTTGCTCGCGAGAAAGACTAAATTTCCTGCCCAGGAAGTAGTGCCTCCAACACTTTAAGGCGATTGCTGCCGCAATGAATTCTAATTCAAGTGTGGAATAATACTTTCCACAAAGTTTAATATTATGAGACGCATAGACAACGGGTTCATATTCCAGTACTATTACTCCCCATCCTAGCAGATAATTGTTCTTTAAATTCACCCTCGAACTTAACAAAATGGGCTCAGGAGCGAAAATCCACTCACCCTTTTAACTCCTCGGAAGTTAAGTTACCAATGTAACACTTTAACTAAGAGAGGCCTTATCTCCATCGGCCTAACCTCCGACATCTCTTGAGACTCCATGGTCCTCGTTTCTAGGGACCTACTCCCCCTAAGGGTTAACCCACAACATTTTTGTGGTCAACACCCTAAAGCCTTCCTAAACCAACATCACATGCCCTAATGGCCCTATGTCCTAATAAATCTAAGATCGATGTATATATATATCCTATCTAAGTCTTAGACGTATTATACTAAATATATCCCTAGTGTCCAAGACCCATCTCAACTCCCGACATTCGCTCGGTTTCATGCGTGGGACGTCTCGACGAAGCAAAATCCAAACAAGGAACCCTCCCGTTACACTACTACCTCGCATCGTCGGTCATCAAGATGTGACAGTCTAAAACACATGATCAGGATCGATAAAAGTCTAACTCACAGCCCTATTAATAAGATTCTACTTCTATATCTTACCATTGCATAATTAAGGATTTCAACTAATTAGACATTTACTTTCTGTAAGGTCTTAAAAATATTTATCCGATACATAATTACATCATTGTAAATAGCCTTCTTATCAAGGCATAACACTAAGTCTCAATTTGGCTTCGTATCTCAGTCTCCCTCACATCGATTAGAGGAGAGAACTATATACCGTGCTTCTATCTCGCACTTTAATAGCCCTTAATCACTCTTCTACACAATTCTCGGCTAAACCTTTCAACCCAACTCTTAACCAACAAAATAAAATAAAATAAAATGGAATGAACTAAAAGAAGAAAGAATAGCATCTCTCCACTTCCAACGTCGTTTAGGTTCACGCGTGGAGCGTCCCGCAAAAGCGAAATCCAAACAAGGAACCCCTCCTATTCATTACTACTCAACCTTGTTGGCCGTGGAGATAAGGAATAACAATCACATACAATGCAATCAAGCAATCAAACACACACGCAAGATAACACAACAAATAATAAAAACCTCCTACATACCTCAACCACCCCTATAAAGTCTCAACCCGTATCCAGGAGAGATATTATAGGACAACTAGTTCCATCCTGAAACTAGAAGTAGGATAGCCTCACAATCTATTTTCTTGCGATCACCCCAAATCAAACCAAAATATATTTACTTGTATAGTACATATCATACAAGTAGTATATAATGTACATAGTACTTAAAAGAAACTATATCATCACTCGTTTTATAACGAGTGAAGGAAAATATAAAACTTCCCTACCACGGAAGTCATATAATTACTCTATTTAGTAGCGTCGATACTACCCCAACCTCAATATACACACCCAAATCTATAGTAGATACAATACTACTAAATCTTATCCTAAGGAATACACCACCCACTAATAAGGTGGAATTCCCGCCAATAATTTATGCCAATCACTTCGGGTCAATACCAATGATTCTCAGACTCCATATTCGAGTCTTATTTGAACCAACATTACTTCCATCAACTCCCCAGCTAGGCACTTTATTCTTGCCCTTGTCTCCCATCAACATAATGAAAATGTGAGGTTCTTCCACGTCATAACCATTGTTTTGCCCCTAACCGCCAAACAATTTTCCACGTAGCCCCTCTTACTTTCTCAGTAAAAGAGAACACGCTATCGGCCTCCTCTTCCTCAGTTCAATGAAACCTCCCCAGGCGGATGTCCACCAATGGGGTTTCATGATCACTGCTCCATCAGAAGTGTTAACGACACTTATTCTGGAGCCTGTCATTCCATCAAAGGGCTCTTTCTTCCTTATTTTGGTGTACGGCTTCCCTAACTGTACAACTCTTTATTCACATGTCGGTCTCTGACCGAGCCTCACGTGAACATTTGAGGATCTACCTTATCCTCCTTCCAGTTATCCCAGAGAAACTTACTATAGAAAGTATATACCGGGTTTCTCCACAGGAAAAACTTCCGGCACCCACAAATAAGGTGACTACGTTCCCACCATTTCAACACTACTCCTACAGGTGAAGGATTATCCTCCATCCTTTTTATCTGGGCACTTCTCCACTTCAATTTAACATTGGTTGAAATCTCAAGCTTAGTACCACCCTCTACGTCTAGCGGTACTTGACAAAACTATGTCTACTTTAATCAGTGGTCGCAGTAGCACGACAAGAAAGTGCTAAAAAAGGGAGCGACCTCCAAAGCGGTCCTCATCCCCGACCACCACTTATAGTTCCTAGTAATTCCACATAATGACGCTTTCACCACAACCTTCCCGGGCGCCCTTCTTCAATTGACCTACTCATCTCACACGAATGCGCAAAAGATTCTATAGGTTCTACCTCATGGCAGAAGAATGAGATCTCACAAGAGAAATCAATGATCTTAATACTAAGGTTCTATGTCCAATCAAAAGCAATGCTGAAAGCGTAAAGTGTTCACACAGATTCCTAAGGACTCTAGAACCTGATGCTCAGATACCATCTGTGACAACCCGTTGTTCCGAAATAGGGGATGGCCAGCCCGATACTCCAATAGAACAGGAATCAAGGATGGAATCATTCTCAGCATCACAACAAAATAAAAAGTATACAGGATAACCACTCCTTATTTCAGAAAAACGGGTTGCCAAAAATTTTGTTTCAAAGTTAAAGAAAAGAATTTAAACAACCCAATTTAAAAAGAAAGTGGAAACCCAAGAATATATAATACTATATACACCTCAAATATACAATAAGGGACCGAATATGTTGTCGGTCAACAGTCTCATACAATATGATACCACATTTAAATGTAAATTACATAATACATTACATTAAGCAATTACAACCGTTTGGACCACGCGCCCGAGTAAATGACCCGATCTTATCTAGAGTGCAAGAATGACGGCGTCGATTTCAAAATGTCCCGTAATACCCGCAAAGCATCACGGCTCGACAAAGACACCGGGATAGGTAGTCAGATCAGGCATCCTTGCGGCGGAGTACCGAGCGAATACAAAATGCTTGCACAACAATAAATATGAATGGGTCAGGGACCGGTTCTATATGATTACCAGATTAATAAAGAGTATGACAGTTATGAATGATAATCATGGCTAAATAATGATAATTTAACTACACAATTCTATGCATAAGCTAAGACAATTTTAAATAATCATGAATCTAATTTAATTATGCAGAAGAATAAGAATGATTAACATTAAATTAAAAGCTTACATCAAAACCTAGTTCCATTTTATAGTTCCATTCCTTAATAGGAAAATATAGTCAAAATTTTAAGCTCTTAATGGCTTTTATCTCAATTACTTGCCCTTCATGGCATTCCATTCCTTAGCAGGAATATTATCATCAATAAATACTCTTTGTGGCATTTCATTGTGCTCTTTATGACAATTCATCATGCTCTTTATGGCATATCACATACATCAAGTCCCACTTGATTATGAATTGTTATACTTATATACATATAACGATTCTAAGACCGCCCCTCCGAGTTTTCCCACTGGGCGCCCCCTAAATAATCATCATCTTCCAGGGGCCTATCAAACAAGGCAGCCTGGGCACCTATCGCAACGTCGGGAAGCGGCCATATGACTGCGGGAGAGTCAAGACCACACCCGAAATCTCCTCACTAGCGCAGAAAATATACTACAACGCTCATATGTCCTGGGACTATATCCACCCTGCATTCACTAGCCAGGGGGCATCACCACACGCACGAAACTTCCCTTATGATGGCATTTAGAGAGGTGTGTTTAAGTAAATTAGCATTTACCAAATTTATGATTAAGTAAATTATCATTTACCATCATCATTACCATTTCCATTTCATTTTCAATTCCAATTTACGTTATATGTTTCTTTTCATTCGAAACCATAGTCATTTACATTTTGTAAATACCTCATATTTTATCCGGAGCCATGTGTAATTCGCATCGTAATTACAACCTCAAAGGATTGAATGAACTCTTAATTATCTCCAAATATTTTAGGGTATTACTTTACAACCCCAAAGCTATCATGCTTCAAAGGAATGAATAAACTTTCAATTTATTCTCCCAACATCCGTTTGTGGTGTTATTATGAACCATCAAGATTAACATAGCTCCATTGAGCTCCTAAAGTCTCCTAAACATAACTCTATGACTCCTAGTTTCATATTAATCAACTAGAAGAAAGAATGCCCTAACGTCAATTGGCATATCCCCAGAAAAGTCCCCACATAACCCAATCCTAATGTAGGGTAATTAACTAACTCATCTAAAACCCTAGGACACTAAGTTTACTTCATTCAAGAAGGTTCCTAGGCCCTAAAATTAAAGAAAATGAATTGAAATTGAGTTATAAAATTAACTCAAAAAAGCAGGAAAACGAATCGATTCGCCCAAAAATCGAATCGGTTCGGAAAAGAAACCTGGGATTCTATAAACTGCCGACTCGATTCGGCTTGGACCCGAATCGATTCGGCCCAAACAGACCTGGAAACTGGTCCTATGAGAATCAATTCGCCTAGGGGCCGAATCGATTCGCCCCTGCGAATTTGCCAAGAATGGCTTTAAGGGTTATGAACCCTAGTTTTTCCTCAAACCTCAAATCTCTTCCATTTTACACTCATCCAACATCACTAATCTACCCAAATCATCCTACATGATGTATAACCATTATAATCCACAATTTTATCATCAAAAACTAAGATTAGGGTTTAAATACCATAAGTTTCATTTTTGATCCATAAATGTAAATACACAACTATCACCCAAATTATTCATCTTAAATCATATATTAGCAAGTAGAAAACTTGCCTTAGGGTTGATATCTCAGATTTCTTTTGGGTAGAAGCAATCCCAATCTACAATCTCCAAATCTCTCTTTTTTCTCCATTTTTCTCTATGTTTTAAGATATGTAATAGGGAAATTAGGGGATTTAGAAGACTAAAATCGGGACATAACACAAGTCTCCCAACTTAAGTGGTTAATACCACATTAAAATGACTCCTAAATACGCATTTAAGTTAAAACCAGGTAAAAGTGCCCGAAACCCAAAAATACAATATGACACTTATTTTGACTGTCTCAGACATTATGGGACTAACTACACCCTCTAAACTGGCATCCGACAATTTTATCAATTATTTCCAGTTTCGGTTTCATTTAAACCATAATGTCATTTAAATCATATGACACTATAAAACATGCAACCTGATGATATTTACTTTCACATACAGTAAATATGCATCAATCTAGTAAATATTAACTTCCAACTCATTCAATTAATATTTACTCCAGTCCCAATATTTTATATAATTACCTTATGTGGTAAATTAATATAAAATTAGCCTCCTAAAAGTGAGGGTTGTTACACTGCCTTCTGTGGACTGGTTTTGTTTGTTTCATCACTAGAGACTAGAAATGTCTAAGTTAGGGGGTGTGAGACGACACACATATTGCATATTTTTTCCCTATATCTTTATGCATTCTATCACTTTTACGATCCTGAATGCCTATATTTATGCTCATTGAGTTATCATCGCATGGCCGCAAACGTCGCGTCGTTTGGAGTCCGGACGACGAAGTTAGGGCCATTTCCGTAATGGACTTTTCCCCTCATGTTGGATCAAACAAGGCTGAGAAACAGAGTACCAATCGACTGCGATTTGGAGTTTTACTGTGGAAAGGAGATAGTGGTCTTTAACCCAAAGGTGCGATCGACCGCACCCTGAGACCGATCGACCGCGGTCACCAGATATTTTGCCTCTTTCTCCTTTTCTTTTCTTTGTCCTTTATTTCTTTTCCACTTACTATATAAACCAATTTTTGGTTTCTATTTTCGTTATCTTACATTTTACATTAGGTTTAGGGTTTGTAAGGAGATTTTGTCCTACTCCATTTCCTTTGGGTGTTTTACCCATTTTGATGTATGTAAGCTTCATTTTCTTTATCTCTTTCATTTGATTAATGCTTTCTTTACTTGCTTCCTTTCATTTCCATGCCTAGTTAATATTTATTTCTTTATATTTATTGCTTTCATAATTAGGTTTACTTGCTTTCTTTCAATACATGTCTTTTAACATTCTTTCTAGCTAAGTTAGTCTAGGTTGTGTCGGATTGAACTTACCTCGGGTTGACATGTTGCTTTGCTTTGGTGATAGAGTTTACGGGTCTATTTCAAGTGTGTTGTCCTAGTTATTGCGCCTAGGAGATTTGGCGGGGTATATCATGTATGCTCCATCCTTACGACCTTGTATGCATAATTTCTGGGGTATTTTGATGCCAAAATCTTATTAGGCTTTTATGCGAATTTAGGGGTGTGACAACTCTTGATTTAATTAACTGTCGAAACGAGACGCGATCTTAATAACTCGGCGACCCGTGTAACGATTTTATACTAATTAACTCGAGGTGAGGGATATTCGACGCAACCTATAGTTTTTACCTCTTTTATTAGTCTAGTTTAAATACACGCCTAGATTAATCTTTCCCTTTTTGGCATCTTTTCCTTTTTGTCGTAATTATCTTTTAAACTTTTATTTTAGGAATATTAAACCTTATAAATTCTATCAACCCGTCTCTGTGGATTTTCGATACCCGGACTTGGCCGCTATACTCACCTGTTGAGTGTAGTCATGAGTTTAGGTTTTTATATAGAGTGGTGAACCGAACATAAAACGACCAGCGCGCAGGTGACTCTCACGCTGCGGCTAATCCCATGTCTATCAATGTCGATAGAAGGATCGTAAACAGTAAGGTTGATGGAGGAGTTTGTTACATTTTATATGAATTAAAATGCACGGCTTAGATCGACTCTAATAAATCAAAGGCTCTTATTTAATATAATAAAAATAATAAGTATAAAGTTAAGAGTTTAAGTGTGTAGTTGTGTTTGGCTTTAGTCATGGTATTCTTGTTCAATTTAATATGGTAAATTCAGTAATATCATCTTGGTAATTTCAGTTTTTCAATTTGATACGGTATAGTCAGTAAATCTGTTATTAAAATGTTAAATTATATACCAACCACAAAAATTCGATTATTTCAATTTTGGTAGTTTTGATTTTTATAAGTAAAAAATGTATACAATTACCATTTTTTTCCTGTATAAAACGGTACAGTAGGGTTTTTACCATACCGCAAACACCCTTAGTATACTATGTATAAGAACAATCTGCCTCGCCCCACCCCGTTTATTTCTTATATTTACTCAAATACCCTTTTACGACATACTATTTACACCATATATATATAGAGAGAGAGAGAGGGAGAGAGAGAGAGACTCTCATACATACAAAGTATACATATTGCTGGCGCAAACTATTTTTTTATAATATTAAAAAAATATTTTTGAGTTGAGTTCTTTGTGTGATATATAAACATTTCAAGGGACCCATATAAAAAATATCAACTCAAATAATTTTTTTGTTATTTTAAAAAAATCGGTCAAACTTTCGCAGATTTTTAAGTGCTTTAAAAACTGCAAAAGTTTGACCGTTTCTTTTAAATAGCAAAAAAAGTTATTTTGACTTGATTTTTTTCTATGGGTCCCCTGCAATATTTAATCATTATATAAAATATTAAGCCGAAACATAATTTTTTTACTATTTTAAAATAATAGGTATATATACTTAGTATGTACTTGACTAGGCTTGTCAACGGATTGGCTCCAAATCTGATCGAGGGAGATCCAGATCCATTTAGTTAGCACTTAATCGGATTCGCAATTGGATTCGGATCAGGTCTTAATCAAATCTAAAATTTTGGATCCAGATCCGGAGTCGTGTCGAATCGGATCGGGCCGAGTCCGAGTCTGACCAGATATATACGTTTATTTTATATTTATTTGTATTTTATTCCCGTTCTTTATTTTTTTTTTATCTTAGACTAATATTTATAATGCATTATAGTATATTGTTAGTATAAATAAAACATATATTACTTATATTTATCATGTACATAAATACATATATTTATATATAAAATACTTACATATTAAATTGATAAATGAATATTTATAAATATATATAAATTTATAGTATATATTATATTTAATTGGATCGGGTCCTTAACGAACCGGATTAGACTAGATCCATATCCGGTCTATTTAATAATCGAATAATCGGGTAAACAGGTTATCCGGTAATCGGAGTTTAATATATGATCCAGATCCGAATAAATGGATCGAATTCGGATCGGGTTCGGGTTCAGCTTGACAGCCTTATACTGGACCCTGCCTGTGTGTGTGTGTGTGTGTGTGTGTGTGTGTGTGTGTGTATATATATATATATATATATATATATATATATATATATATATATATATATATATATATATATATATATATATATATATATATATATATATATATATATATATATATATATATATATAACATGCGGGTTTTAACCGCCTCGAACGAGTTTTTAACTCGTGTAATGTAAACCGACACGGCATGGATGAGGTTTAGGAGATTTACACTTAATCAGATTCAGGACGGGTTAAACTAAATCAATCACGAGTCACAAAATGGGACGAGTTATTTTTTTTCATGGGATGTATTCGAATTTTGATAAAACCGTCTCAAACCCGATCCGTTGCCATCCGTTTTTCAGTTACCTGGTGTTGATACCCGCATATGGTAATGGCAAAATGTGGCCCAAATAATAAAATAACCCACATATATAAATTATGAGTCAAATATGGGGCCCATAGTTAAAAGTAGTGGCAGATGTACATTAGGCCCAACTGGGGTGTCTGCCCTAATTCAGATTTGATTTTTTTTAATTTATATGGTGCGTTATAAGGGCGGTTATCTAAGATCCTTTTTTCCTGAGGTTGATCATGTTCCCTTGCTTGTTGTTGTTGGTGAGTCTTAGGTTGTGAATATGAAGTAAAATAAAGTCTTTGGAGTTTTTGTTGATCTTTTCAGTTGCAGGTTTGATTGGATCTAATGATTAGAGGATTTAAGCTTCGATATGTATAGGGTTTGAAGGTTTTGTCTTTGTTCTTGGTTGTTCGTCTCTGTGATTTTGTGAAACGTTGTATAATATGGGAGATTTGATGTTAGCTGGTTTGAAATGGCTGATGGTTTGGTAGTGGAAGACAAGTTGGTTTGCTAGTGGGTGATAATTTTCTGTTCCATCAGGTGTGCTTGGATTGAACTTTAATTGTGTCAGGTGAGTTAACTCATTTTTGTACTTCATATTAAGCAAATTTCAATTGTTATCACTCCTAAATTTTGGGTATTGTGAATATTTATTGAGCGTTGTTTATTTCTTGAAATTAATTAGGCATTGTTAATAATAATTGAGAGTAGTTGTTTGGACATTATAAAGCTATAATTCGTATAAAACTTAGAATAACTCAAAAAAAAATTGTCTCGGGGGACTCCCGCTCCCGAACCCCCGGTATCACTCGAAATTTTCGCTCCACTTGACAAAAAATCCTGGATCCGCCACTGGTTAAAAGTTATGAGTCAAATATGGAGCGCATTTTCGAAAGTTACGAGTTAAATATACAGTTCATTTATAAAAGTTATAAGTAAAATATAAGTTTTTTTTACATATACTTGAAATTGTAATAATTACTTGGGTAGAAAAAAAATGGATCGACCTAACTCATATTTAGTTCGCTCATATTTGTCCAACTCACATTTAACCCAATCCATATTTAGTCTAACGCATATTTAACTCAATCCATATTTGAGCCGCGGAAATTTGACACGGCCCATAGTTTTGCCGGTACTACCCGCATATTATGTACGTAAATATAGGGCTGACAATTGTTGTCACGAGAATCCGTTTACGATAACAATGTGAAATAATTCGAATATGACATGATTGATTTGTATAGATTTAAGACTATCGAAAATTTATACTTAAACCAAAATTAACGCGACTCGAAAATGATACGACTAATTTGATTTGTCACACGAATGTAACAATGTGTGGGGGTGGGGGACCTTCTTACCACTCGGGCTCTCTCAGCCACTACTTTCACTTTTAGGAGGTTGAGATTGCCTGATTATTTCTTATATGAAGAAACTAACCGGACGATGAAGACAATAATAGATCGGAAAAATGATGTATACACCGAAACTGTGCACCGAAAATTTACCGAATGTGCTTTAACAGTAATGTACTATGATGTGGGTCCCGCCAGGGTACAATCACTTAAAGCACAATTTTGGTAATTTTGGGATAATTTGTGTGTGTGTGTATCATTACTCAATAGACCGTGTGTGGACCCTTTTGCCAGCCTTTTCTTTGTGGAATTGGACACTTGTCCCAAAAAGGAGTGGCAAAATCCATACGGAATACAAAAAATAATCAAGCGGCCAAAATATACCATGGAGGCGAGTGGAAAGAAGATGGTCCCAAACACTATCTCATGCTGGTACATTGGATATGCTTGGCGGTGGGGTGGGATTGAGTTGACAGTTGTCAACAATAAATTTGAGTGGTATAGCTTCTTCACCAAGACTACCAAACTAGAAAAATTTGATGTGGTTTACATCTTCCAGCCTAGACAAGAAAAATGTAAGAAAGGAATTGATTGTGAACGAGTGATTTTGACTTCTTATTCCCATATTTATTGGGGTATTTTGATAATATATCTTTAATAGTTTAAAGGTGATTTTGGCCTTCACTCGTGGCTTACAAAGCACGAGAGAGAAAATCTGAGATGAAACCTAATAAATATATGGATTTTACATCTTTGTAAGGTCTAGCTTTAAAAAAAATTCTCACATCTTCATGAACTATGTCTATAATCTTGGAAGTTTTTATAACCTCACCTTCAGAGGCGAAGCCAGGATTGTATGTTGGGGGGGACCACAATTTATTGGGCGCCCCCGAGGCGATTTTTTTTAGAGTTACTTGTATTTTTATGCAATATTTTAGCACTAAAAATATATTTACGATAAGCATTTTTTCTAACAATATCTTATTTATACACCATCAAAATACAAAAGTTGCATCGGAGACTCGCCGACATTTTCACTTTCAACTTGTTTTCTCTTGAAAAAATGAATCAAGGGTCTTTGATTTTCCCATATTTCTACAACACAAAAATAAAACAATTAAAAATTGTCATTTTTCCTAGACAAGTTAATTACCATATATTAATTAATAACAGTTAATAACAATTAATAATTAACTACTTTAACAATTAATAAAAATTAACTACTAAACTAGAACAATTAAATCATGTAGGCAAATTAATTACTAAACTAATTTAGTAGAACACTTAAAATTAACTATTAAATTAACCAATAATTAACTAATTAAAATTTACTATATTTATTAATTACAGTTATTATTAATTATTATTAAACTAATTAATACTACTTTGAGTAATAACATGGATAGAGAAGAGAGATACCTTTAAAAATGAAGAAGTCTTGGTTTGGCTTTGATTTGGCTTTGAAAATGAAGATAGATGAGAACCTTTCTTTTTTGTTGGCTGCCAGTGCAATGCTAGCAGCAGCCGTGATTTTACAAGGCAAGAAAGAGTTAGGGTAAATTAGGTTGAAGTGAATAAATGGGTTGGAGTTGGGCTTGGGCTTTTGGGGTGAGATATAACACATATAGGCTATTTTTTTTCAGAACCTTGGACTGGGCCGTGGCCCACCCCTGCCATGGGGTGGCTTCGCCCCTGCTCACCTTCAAATTTCATTTTATTCCGAGAGCACCAATTCCTCCAACAAATGTAGCGAGGTAGGATAATAGAGAGTAAAGATTTGATATTTTTTCCTCTTGAATTTAACCACCAAGACATGAGATATCTTTTAAGAGAAGAAAAATTAAATCTATATCCCATAAGACCCGAAAAAGGATTCCAAAAGTCATGAGCAAGATGACTACAGCCAAATAAGTGATCAAAGTCCTCCTCCACTAGATTGGTGCAGCATCTACATCTTGAACCTAAAAAATGTAAAGTTTCTTCAAACAAGGATATACTGGTAATGCGTGAAGCAGAAGACACCACATAAAGAAAGAGACTTTATGAAGAATTCTAGGATTTTAAATCACTCAGAAAGATAAAAGATTGCATTTTCTATTAGGAGCCATGTCCCATGCAAATTTAATATGAAAATTTTCCCCGAAGTGGGCTTTCAAACGATCGAGTTATCATTGTCCACATTATCATGATAAAAATCCCACACCTTTTGCATTCAGCGCCAAGTTGTACTAGAAAAGGAAGGCGATCCATGGAAATTAGTTTCAGCTAATGATTTATATCTCTTGTGCATATAATCTGACCAAATATTTATACCTTTGTGAAAAGAAGCCCAAAGCTTGCATGAATAAGCTTTTATAATATCAGTTAAACCTTTTACCCCCACGCCACCTTCTGCATAAGGATGACACATTTGATTCTAGCTAACCCATTTATGCTTCAATTTGTCTCCCTGGGCACCCCATATAAAGGAAGAAAAAATCCTTTATAATATCTGAATAGACCGGAGGATCTCATACATAAAAAATGTGGAAGGTTATGGACTGTAAAGAAGAACGAAGCAGTGTGACTCTCCCTGTGTGTGACATAAGCTTCCCCGACCATTTCGAAACCTTAAGCGTCAAGACAGTCTCCAAAGCACCAAAGAGACGAGCAGATTTCCTGCCAGTGTACAGTGGAACGCCTAAGTATTTTATAGGTAGTTTTCTTTCAACGAAATCTGTTACTGACTTGATAATGTTGCGCCTAACAATAGGTGTATCAGATGGACAAGAAAACGAGGATTTGGAGCTGTTGACTAGTTGTCCAGCAGTAATCTCATATTGGTGCAAAAAAAAAATTAAATATAAAACACTTCTTTTATCACCATTTGTAAAGATGAGACAATCATCAACAAATGAAAGGGAATAAATTATATCACAACCTGAAGGAATTGAGAATTTTTTCACCCGACCTTGAATCATAAGATTATGCAAACCCCTTGAGAGAATTTTAGTGACCATTATGAAAAGACTAGGCGATAGTGGATCACCTTGATGAACACCGCATTTAGATTTGAAAAATCCACAAGATTTTCCATTTACGCATATTGAATACCAACAGTTACAAATGGCACGCCAAACTAAATCAATCCATGTTTCAAAAAATCCAAGTGCGTGAAGAACGATAATACATAGCCATGAGACCCTATCATACGCCTTTGACATGTATAATTTGATAAGAACATTGGCCCCATGTACTTTATTGTTGAAGTTGGATATAAGTTCTTGATCCATCAAAATGTTATCTATATTGTTCCGGCCTTTGACGAAAGCCGCTTAAGAATTTGAAATAATTTTTGGAAGCAACTATCCAAGCCTAGTATTCATGTGATTTTTGTATTAATTTTATTACAAATATTACATAATCTAATAGCCCTATAATCGTGAAAAAAATTGGGTTTTGCAATTTTTGGAATAAGAATCACATTAGTAGCGGTCCAGCTTCTGGGAAGAACATTACCTGCAAAAAAAGAAACAATAGCTTTATGAAGGTCAGTTTTAATGATTTCCTAACAATGTTGGAAAAATCAACCATTGAAACCATCCGACCCAGCTGCACTATTTTTATCCATCCCAAAGACAGTGATTTTAATTTCTTCCAGATCCGGGAATTTTGAGAGCATATCATTGTCCTCCTGTGAAATAATTTTTTGAATGACATCCAAAATATTAAAATCTGATGAAATATCAGTTGTCTTAGTGAGAACCTCTTCAAATTGCTTAACAATTTCCACCTCAATGTTATTTTTACCACTAACATTGACCCCTTCTTCGATTTTTATACTATGTATATGAAGTTTTGATTTTTTTTTTTCCGAGACATTGTATGAAAAAAACTAGTATTATAGTCCCCATTAGTAGCCCATTTTACCCTTGCCTTTTGAGGCCAAAACTCTTCCTCGATACCCTATTCTTTATTGTATAATGCTTTGGCCTTCAAAAGTTCCATTTTATTCTTCGGAGATGGATCATAATCATAATCACATTCCTTTAAAATGAAAGAATCCCCCGCAAATTTAACTCTTTAATGAATATTTTGAAACACATTTGCATTCCAAAATTTTAAAATATTTTTCAGTCTCCTGAGATTGGCAGCAAAAATGAAAAGAGCTTCTCCTTTAAACTCCCCATTCTAAGATTCCGAGACAAGGTTACTAAAATAATCATGTTTAGTCCAAGCATTAATAAATCTAAAAGGATTAGGAATTCCATCCAATTTTGACTTAACAGTGAGAATTAATGGAGAGTGATCAGAATTTGTGTTGTGAAGATGTTCGATTGAAGAAAAGTAATCATTATTAATCCATTCCGAATTGCAGAAATTCTATTAAGGCAGGATAGTTTTGATTACCACCATCTCTATTATTTCACCAAGAAAATTGTGACTCTTTAAACTCAAGTTCGAAAAAACCAGCATGAGAAATACAAGCATTAAATTCGTCAACTGCCAAATTATTAATCCCTCTACCACCCGCTTTTTTAGATTGAGAACACACAACATTAAAATCACCTCCTATAATCCATTGGCCATTGATTAAATTTTCAAAGGATTCTAGTTCCATCCACAATGCTCTTCTTCCAGCAAGCTTACATTTAGCATAAACACACGATAGGAAAAAAGGAGTAGAGAAATTCCCATGTTCCACCTTAATGGTAAGGACTTGATTACTATCACTGAGAATATCTAATGACCAATTAAATTTCCAAAGAACCCAAATTTTATTGGAAACATTAGCCACCCCACCTTTAAAGTTTATTTTTCTATAAAGAGATGATAAGTTCCCATTGTTAATTTTAGGCTCCATTAAACAAACAACTCCCAGATTGTGATTTTGAATTAATTTTTTAAGTCTACGAACAAAATTAATGTTGTCCACACCACGTATATTCCAAAAGAGGCAACTAATCATTTAATACCTTCAAAGAGATATTCTGTGAGAACTTGCCAACTGACCTGGTGGTATATTCTTTGGTTTGGACCCACTGTTTCCTAGGACTTTTGGAGAGGGTAAATTTATTTCTCCCAACTTTAAGCAACATCTTATATTTAAAGCCAACAACATCAGAGAATTTTGTCATCTGTTCTATATTGACTGGAATAAAGTTATCAAGCTCCTCACTGTTAGAAGCCCATGTTGGTTTGTTTAGGTTCACATCCTTATTTTTCCTTGCTATTGGTCTGGGATAATCATTTATACTATATAGATGACCAGGGTTAGGAGGAACTGTCCGAAGCTTGGGAATATCATGCACGTTAATGCCACAAATTTCTCCTTTTTCTACCGTCTGATTGGCAGCGGTATTCTCATGTGAAATATCAGTCGGATCACAGGAGATAAAATCATCAAGTTCCACACTCAACAAAGCAAACTGTTGTGATATGTGATTGGAGATGACTTAACGGTTGGTTCAAGTATGGAAAGTTCATTGGAAAGGGAGATAGGTATTTTTGGCGAGGTAGAGTTTGAGTACAGAAGGGCTAAGTTTAAGGTGACGGGAGTTTTTCAAGTTGAGCCATAGTTAACACCGTGGTTTTTGGGAAGAGAATTGGTTAGTGAGAGAGGCTTTGTTGGTGGGTTTGGGAGGAGCGGTTGAGCTTAAGATAGGAGCTTGGTTAGCTATGTTTGAGTCGTTTATGATTGGGCTTGTTTCAACAATGTTGACTACAGTTTGAGGACCCCTAGAAAATAGGGTTTCGTTAGTTGACCTCTTCTTCCAGGTTAGAGCTTCCATTACCGCGTTTCCTTTGTCCTTCGGAGCCGGTAAACCGCGCCATTCATTATTGGCCGTCAATCTCTCATTGCGACCACATTCAACATCGTCATGAACTTTCCTCATGCATGCAACACAGAATTTTGGTGCATTCTCATAAATAATATTATGCCAAAAACCTGGGTTTGACCCACAACCAATCCATCCAAACCCGATGAAGGAGAGGTTTTGCAAGATCAATTTCAATCATGATCCTCGCTTAGCTGGGTCTAAAAACCATTACAGTTGCTTCATCTAGTTTTAAAGGAGAACCAATGAGTTTAGCAATAGAGAATAAAGATCCTTTGTCAAAAAAATGAACTGGAAGAAAAGGTATTGTAACCCAAAATGGCACGATTGGGCAATCAAAACATCTGTTAAAAGAAGGAGTCAATTTTGAGACCACCATTAAGTATTTAAAAATCGGCCATTGACCTCGTAGCCAAATACGTAAAAAGTCTTCTTCATAGTGGAGCCTGATAAGGATATGTTGATTATCCAGAAAACCAATAGTAAATCCTCCCCAGAGCGGGAATGTTTGAAAGGATTTACAGATAGCATCCAGAGTAGGGTGGCAAAGGAAAATTTTCCCCACAAGAGTATGGCGGAAAGAAGAAGCCAACTGCACAATATCTTCATCATCAAATTGCAGTTCTCCCTTGTACATACAAGCCTATTTGATGATAGAATTGGATTGGGACAAAGTTTCTAAAAGGGATGGAAAGGATTTCTTTGCTTCCCTAACAAGGTCTGGAGGTTTGGAGGGGATAGTATGGCAGTCCTGTGAAGGAGCCGCCATTGAGAGAGAAAGAGATTTTTTAAGAATAATTTTCTTTTAAATTGAGAATAGTGGGGGATCGACATCCACTAATGTATCGATACTAAGAATTTTAAAATCGAATAAATTTAACTTGAAACGAAGAAAAAGTAAAAGAATCCGTATTGGAAAACATTGTGCCTAGTGTTATTCTTGCACTTTAGAGGAGGACTTAGTACAATTCAATAGTCCTTGTCATCTGTAAATGCCAATTTGTGGAAAGAAGCTCTAAATGGTGAAATAAAATCTTTAAAAGCTAATAATATATGGCATTTAGTGGATTTTTCACCGAGTTATAAAATAATTGTTTGTAAAAAAAAATTAAAATCCGATGTTTCTATTGAAAAATATATGGTCTAACTTGTGGCTAAGGGCTATAGATAACGAGAAAATGTGATATTTATTTGATACATTTTTACCCGTGACTAAAATAACATCTATATGTCAGCTATTTAATTTAGCCCTTCTATATGATCTTGTTGTGCACCAAATGAATGTTAAAATTTCTTTTTTAAACATTGGACTAGAGGAAGAGATTTATATGAACCAACATGAAGATATTAATATTCTTAATAAAAAAAATAAAGTGTGAAAATTAGATAAATGACTTTATGGACTAAAACAAGCACCTAAACAAAGATATGATAACTTTGATAGCTTAGTCATATCTAATGGGGCTAAAATCAGTAAAAGTGGCAAATATATTTATTATAAATATGAAAATAATATTTTCAATATCATATGTCCTTACGTGGATGACTTGCTAAGTTTTGAATCTATATTCATGTTGTAAATATTGTTACATTTTTATTGTGTGCTAACTTTGTTATGAAAGATTTAGATAAAACTTATGTAATTCTTGAAATTTAAATTTCTAGTTTTGAAAAAAAGAATTTTCTTTGGATAAATCCCATTATATTGACAAAGTTCTAGATAAATATGATTAATTTAATTATAAACCTACCAATACTCTATTTAATCCTACTGTAGAGTTTTTCAAGGACACTGGTGTAGAATCGCTACAGCGGAAATATAACGACATCTCAAATAAAATCCAATTTTAATTAATTCTAAATTTTAGTTAAACCCTAAAACATGCATCTAGATAATTTATCCAATAAAATAAAGCATCCAGTATAAAACAAACAATTTCAGGAAAAATTTCCCAAATGGGCGAAACCTTTTATTTCACTATAATTTGTAAGAAAACGGCTTACACGGATTAGAATGAAATAGGGTGACATACGAAATACCCACGGGTGTCGGTTCCGATGTCTCGGCTGAAACTTTCCCTTTCCAGGAGTGCAGCAGTGAAGAAGAAGACGGCTCCTTCACAAGTTACGGCTGGAATTTTCCCTTTCCAGGAGGGCAGCAATGAAGAAGAAAAACGACTTCTCCATAAGAGTGAACTTTATAAGGATTCCCTCCGCAATAGCATGCAACTGTCGGTTGTAGAGCTCTCCCCACAAAGTATAAACAAGAGCAAACTATATTCTTGAAAACCAAAACAATTCACTAAGGCATATGGGAGTTTTGTGAATTGAAAACAAAAAGGGATTAAAACCCTAAAGGAATAAGTCTAAAAGAATTATGCTTTCGCAGTTTTTCTGTTCGTCAAAACGCTGTGATTTCTTCTTGAAAACGTTACCATTTAATGAGTATTTAAACAAAAACGCATCGCCACGAAAAACGTGCCCGTTCGAACGAGAAGCATATGTCGCTCGAACAAAGTACGCATGTCGTTCAAATGACATCGCGCAACTTCCAATCTCGTTCGAACGAGATGCTGATCTCGCGCGAACGACCTGGGCGTCAAAATCGAGGTCCGCTTCAAAACTTAGAAAAAATACTCATTCTCAATATTTGACGAAAAAGTCCGCTCCAGCACTTAGAAAATATTTTGTAAAAATCTCCCAAAAGCTCTAAGTGAAAAGTTAAGATATTGAAAACATAACCTTACCAAAGTAAACTTCGCGGAGTCTTGAATGATGAAGAACTTGAGTAATTCGGATCCGTCTTTGATGTAGATATCTCTTGAATGCTCTTCGACGGTGTAGCGGTATATGACATAATAAATTGATAACGGACCTATGAAAATATGTCCTTACAAATCTCCCCCTATGTATATGCCGGTACATACATAAAAAATCCGAATTATGAAAAACAAAATTGTCTTTACAAATCTACCCTCCCATGAATAAATTTGCAAGACTTCAAAATTGTTCTTCAATCATCTTCGTCAAATCTCAAAGCTTTTCTCATCAGGGTGTGCAACATATCAATCTTCAATTTTGTACCTACACACATGAGATAAAGCAAAAACCTTCGTGAGGCATCGAGTTTGAAATGATATAAGCTTAAAGTATTATTAATCAAATCTCCCCCATAATGCAAAAACTCCCCCATAACTGATAATTCTTTCTCCCCCTTTTTATGATGTCCCCAAATAGACAGATAAGAAGAAAAAAAAAATCAAAAAATGGAATGTCACGACAAAATGCATAGCAAATAAAGATCAAGCTACGCGCATGCAAAGGTATGTCCCCAAAATTTTTGCAAACTATTTTTGGATTTTTCATTTTTTTTCATACAAAAACAGGATACAAAAAAAATCACACAATGGATTTAAACTCAAACAACCAAGTCATGGAAATGGAATGTATGGGTGTGAACACATTCGATAGGTAAATCAACTCAATCAATCATATGTGCACGATGCATACGTGTATCCCTAATGAATGAACATCAAAATAATCCTTAGGTGTAAAAATTTATTGAATTTAAATGACATCGTCTTATACAAATCAACAAACCAAAGTCAAATGATTTTCACACCAATAACGTCCAAAACTATTTAGCGTTTTTTCAAGATTTTCGAGGACGTGCAAACCCGTTTAAAATCTCCAACCAAACACCCTCATATATATTTTCTTTTAGAGGAAATCAAATTCTCAAACTTTGGAGAATTGGTACAAAAACCTAAATGACGCATTATTTGGCATGAATTTCTTTTTATTGCCTTTAAATTTTTCGGGCTCTTTTAAACCTCTTTGGACCCTGGATAATAAAATTCCTCCATTTTTTAGGTCCAATTTAACGGTGGCTTAGTATTCGCAAAGGCAAAATGAACATTTCGCAGCCCTTTTTCATTTTCAAACAAAGCACACATACTCACAAAACGATTTTTATATGCACAATTTCCTTATCATAATTTATCGCGCTTGGTTCGTTTTAAGAACAGGATTGAAGTGAAAACATCCAACCAACATGTGATAAGACACGCACAATAATCAAATAAATCCGTGCATGTGTGCAATAAAGGAAACATGAGTCAAACATGTAGGAAGTAACACTTAATTACATCTTAATGACTCCAAACATTATAAAGCACAAGGATGAATTGACCTATTGTCTCAAAACACTATCAAATAGTCACATGAAAATAATGACATGATGTTGTGACTCGATCATCCTAAGTGATCATCTATAAATGGTGTAAGCAAAATACAAAAACCTTTTTGGATTTTTCAAAAAATTTATCAAAATAAAATCTTTTTATATTTTTCAAAATATTTCAAAAACAAAAATCTATACAAAAAGTACATGTCATTACACTAGCAAATATATATCATGAAACCACAGCTAGTGTATGACAAACATTCAAACACAATCATCTATATGATATGACAAGAGAAGAATCATGTGCAAGCAAACGAGAATCGTGGACAAGTAAACCATAAGCCTCTAAATCCGATTTGCTGACCCAAATCGATGTGTAATGAGGTGTGGGGGTGTGGGGAATCGAATTTATTCTTCTATTAACCTTCCTAGGTCCATTTAAAAGCTTGTAACAAAAGCGCCCAAGATGACCTTGCCTATCGCAATGTGTGCAAGTGTAAATCGGGTGGTGTGTGTTACCTAAAGGTGGCCCTCTCCTCAAATTTCTCGATTGCTCTCTCCGAATTTTCTTAGGTGGGTCTCTCCTACTGATCCTATGAGGTTCTCTCACGATGTTCCTAGGTGGATCTTTCCTAACAAACTTAGGTGCCTCTTTCTTAATAATCCTAGGAGGCTCTCTCACACGTGTGGGAATGGGTGAAACATATTTTTCAAGACAATCCCACCCCTATCCTTTTTTATCTCGACGGTGCCTAAAATCTTATCAAGTTTTTTAGACCTAGACTCCAAATCAAATTTCATTTTACTTGAATCTTTCAATATCTCCTCAAGTTCACCTATCGTAGATTCAAGTACACGTCTAGAATCCTCAAACTCTAAAAGCTCCTTTTTCATAGTCTCCATCAATCCTCTAAGACTATCTCTCTCACCCTCGACGTACTCAAGATTCTGTTTCAAAATTTTCTCACATGCCCAAAGTTCTTCAACTAAAACATCATTATTTTTTAGGGCACTCTCTTGCAAATGGGCTTTCAATTTCAAATTTTCTTTCTTTGTTTTCAAAGCTTCAGCATAAAGTTCATTGAAAGCCGTTTGCAAGTCACGCTCATCCTCACTCGTGTCATCCTCACTCACCTCACTTCTATCACTAGTTACACGGGTGGGAAACTCTCGCCTATAAGCATAAAAGACTTCTTGTTCAGACTCACTATAACTAAGGGTAGAAACATGAGAAATCGGTTGATTCAATTTCATCTTTAAATTTGTGGTACACTCATCTAACGTGTGACCAACACCCTCACAACAAGGACACCTCTCAGAGTCGTTTTCAACAGAAGATTTAAAACAAGAGTTCGTGTGAATTTTCCAATTAACTATTTCAAAAATTTGACATCGAAGATCATCAAAACCATCAAAAGCCATTTTGTGCAAAATCAGGATCAAAACACAATAACTTAGTGCAACAGGCTCTGATACCAATTTGTAGAATCGCTACAACGGAAATATTACGACATCTCAAATAAAATCCAATTTTAATTAATTCTAAATTTTAGTTAAACCCTAAAACATGTATCTTGATGATTTATCCAATAAAATAAACAATGCAGGATAAAACAAACAATTTCAGAAAAAATCCCCCAAAGGGGCAAAACCTTTTATTTCACTACAATTTGTAAGAAAACGGCTTACACGGATTACAATGAAATAGGGTGACATACGAAATACCCGCAGGTGTCGATTCCGATGTCTCGGCTGGAACTTTTCCTTTCCAGGAGGGCAGTAGTGAAGAAGAAGACGACTCCTCAACAAGTTACAGTTGGAATTTTCCCTTTCCAGGAGGGCAGCAATGAAGAAGAAAAATGACTTCTCCACAAGAGTGAACTTTATAAGGACTCCCTCCATAATAACATGCAACTATCGGTTGTAGAGCACTCCTCATAAAGTATAAACAAGAGCAAAGTATGTTCTTGAAAACCAAAACAATTCACTAAGGCATATGGGAGTTTTGTGAATTGAAAACAAAAAGGGATTAAAACCCTAAAGGAAGAAGTCTAAAAGAATTATGCTTTCGCAGTTTTTCTGTTTGTCAAAACACTGTGACTTCTTCTTGAAAACGTTACCATTTAATGAGTATTTATACAAAAATGCACTGCCTAAAAAAATGTGCTCATTTTAACGAGAAGCATATATCGCTCGAACGAAGTACACATGTCGTTCAAACGACATCGCGCAACTTCCAATCTCGTTCGAACGAGATGCTGATCTCGCGCGAACGACCTGGGCATCAAAATCAAGGTCCACTTCAAAACTTAGAAAAAATACCCATTCTCAATATTTGATGAAAGAGTCCGCTCCAACACTTAGAAAATATTTTGTAAAAATCTCCCAAAAGCTCTAAGCGAAAAGTTAAGGTATTGAAAACATAACCTTACCAAAGTAAACTTCGCGGAGTCTTGAATGATGAAGAACTTGAGTAATTTGGATCCGTCTTTGATGTAGATGTCTCTTGAATGATCTTCGACTGTGTAGCGATATATGACATAATAAATTGATAACGGACCTATGAAAATATGTCATTACAACTGGTGAGACACCTCTAGTTTTTTAGCCATGTCGATAAGGAATACATAGATCTCTATCAATAACTTATGGTTTACTCCAATCCTACATACATTCCCCCTCCTTGTACACCTCCAAACTATTCAGAAGGTTCAACAACACCTTTTGGCTAGTGATTGCCCAAAAATTATAATAAAATATACCCCTGTTAGTGATTTGGGTCCACAACCATTTTGAACTTCCATCGAATCTACCCTTTGTCTTACAGATAGCTTATCTGCCTCTCAAGACAAGTCCTCATACTTGTAGAAACATCATGTTAAAAATCTTCCATGCGGCTCACCTGAACAACCGAACTATGTAGGATTTGATTTTGGGGGTACACGGGTACGTAGGCGCAATACTGAGTCCTTCTCGTGAGCAAAAGCCTCGACAATATGTCTCATGATATAGTGTCCATTGGAGAGGCATCCATCTACCATATTGCCATATAACTCCCTCTCATACCTTGAATGAGATATCAAACTATCTCAAGCCATAATTTCTCTCGTATATGTATACATATTTTTATAGCCTCCCGGTATACAAGCCGATCTTCCTCCCAGTTGTATACATACACTTTAACAACCACAGGTTATCAGAATATACACTTACACATAATTACTCTTGTGTATCCACACTAGTTTAAGTGGCGTTACTACACGTCTAACTAGAACCATTTCTATACCTAAGCATATGTCTATATTTTAAGGGATTCTCAAATAAGGTCAATTGGCATGTTCTAAAATGAACTTAAAAGTAATTACAAAATGTTAAGAGCAATAATGAGTATATAGATAAATAATCTCAAAAGAACAAGTGGGGTACCTAATACCTTTCTCACTCGTAACTCGGCTCCCGAGCCCCATAATAAGAATATATGGATCATTCGTAGACATAGACATGCCTTAGGATTAATCCGAAAGGACTAAATCAAACTATTTTTTTTTTGTTTTTATATCAAATAAACGTGCGACTCTTAACAACTGATAACCCTTCGCATGGAGAAATTGGTCTTAGGCCTAAATAGGGGCATGTAACCCAACCTAAAATCTAGATATGGTGTCGAAAAACTTCCTGAGGCAAAATTAGTCAATAACCGATAAACTCGACCTCAGAGAGAAACGGTAGACTAAGAGACAAGCACTCTCTCAACCCCGATCTCTCCCTTTAGTCACCACTCGGGACCCTTAACACCACAGCGATGACTCCGCTAGGGAGACATCAAGCTAGCCGAACTATCCTTATGTTTCCTTTCTATATACTTAATATCTACCTCCCACATAAATACTTTGACCACATTTTAAAACTATTTAGAGGCCTTAGTTTTAGAGTCCCTTGAAACATAAATATGTTCTTAGGTCCCTATGTACAACATTCTACATTCATCGAAATGTATAGGTACACACGAAGGACTTCGTGATATAATAAATGTCAAAGTATGTAAAAATAAAGATTACCTTCTTCCATCACGCACTGGATAGTCCTGATTTTTATATTGTTTAAACCTTATGCCCGCTAGGCTCAGTCAAAAGTCTAGTAAAAAATGATTATCCTCACTCTTTCCACCACCCATCTGGTATATTGGGTAATTTCTCTCTCGATCCAAAAGTCTCTGTGACTGGGAACGTTTGAAGTTCGTCCAGTCCTGGGGTATATCAAACCGAATTTCACAACTATTCTGTACTAGGGTAAAGTGGTTTCACACGTACCTCAAAGATTGTACAGTCCAAGCTTCTCGGTATATCATGATCCATGGAAATGAAAAACGTTCCATCTATCACCGAGTATCATCACCACTTTTCATATAGAGAAAAAGCTATATGCACACATCTTATTGCTAAAAAAATAAAAGATACTTGTGGGTCATGCGTCTTGACAAAAAAAAAATCAAAATTTCCAAACAATCGAAGGCTTGTCCAAACCCCTCAGGTTCTAAGCTGAATGTCTTTCCATTTTTTAAGGGAGATAAACAATATGAATCCGCGAGTCATAGCTAAAGAAGAATGCCCTTACATTGGATTCCCTTAACTACATTTTACATTTTAGAAAATAATATACTGTAGTATATTAGCTCATCCCAGTTTACCCGAATCTAATGGTCTCTGTTCATTTCTTGCCCTTTGAAGATATTATCAAACAAATGATATATAAACACAAAACACCATCCATATAAGGTCAAAAATAGATAAAAGAATTTCATATAATAAGTCATACATATTTGAGTCTTTGTCCCTCTATGTATTGTTCTTCGATCAATCCTCCTGTCTCAAAAAATCCTAAACCAAGGTGCCCCGCCTTTTTCTGCAGTCATCATCACTCGTAAGAGTTTACACTAAGCTCCTACCCTAAAAACCTGTGTCTGCACTACGTTAGGTCTTTTGGTCGTAATTAGTGACCAAAGTTTGTTCCACTGTGTATTCCATGTCTATAGAAGAAGATCAGGCTCCATCTGTAATGGATCAAGTCTTGGGATAGTTGGAGAGCATCAGTGTCCCAAAAAATACCATGAAATTCGAGATTAGATCAATAGAAAGAGCACATGTTTTCTTGCAAGAGTCTACTGCTACACTTGATACTGAAGATAATGTACTCCCCCCATTATATCCCCATCATTGGTATACCACCTGCCACGACGATTGAAACAGTAGCTACCAATCCTCAGGATCCATCAACACCTGTGAAAACATCTGGCCCCTTACTAATTTTAGCGCTCCCCACTTACAAGTAATATTTTCCCCTCAAGTTTACTTTGATCCACACCATCAATACCCAAAGTTCCCTCGCCCAGACTATCAAATACCTGTATGAGCATAGTCAATAACCCATCCACGAGACAATGAGATTTTCCCCCTCCTCCTGCACTGGCCCAAGTCCAAACTGAGTTATGTCTCCTCCAGAAAGTCATTAGCAAGATGAAAACCACTGATTAGTTAACCAACATCAAGAAGATGGATCATCATCCTTACCTTAATCCCATCATATGGGGTCGACCATATGGATTCTCTTTTTCCATTCTAATCTATTATATGCATCATTATCATTCAAGTTTAATTCCTTAAGTTCTCTCCTAATAATTTCTTCCCACGATAGCTTAGGGAGACCTCCTTTTATTTTACCCTTTGTTTCGAACAATCTTCCTCTTGTTATCGGGGCATCTAGTGGTCTATGCAACACATGTCCGTATTATATAAGTCTACTTTATCTTAATTTATCATTAATGGGATCTACTCCTAACTTTTTTCTCACATATTGGTTTTTAATTTTTTCCTTTCTAATAATTCCTATCATCCACCATAGCATCCTTATCTCACTAACATGGAGACTTTGTTCATGTTTCTTCTTTAATGCCCAACACTCCGTTCCATACGAGATCGTTGGCCTAATCATTTTTTCTATAAAATTTCCTTTTTAATTTATTAGTTATCCTCTTATCGCATAACACTCCACTCGCTTGTCTCCATTTCATCCAACCAGTTGATATTCTACTCGTAATATCCTCATTAATATCCCCATTACTTTGTAACATTGAACCTAGATAATGAAATTTATTAGTTTGGTTTATCACTTTTTCTTCAATCTTTAACATTATGTTACTCGACGCCTCATTAATAAATTTACACTCCATCAATTCTGTTTTATTTCTACTGATTTTTAGACCCTTAGACTCTAAGGCTTTTCTCCAAGTATTAACTCTCATAGCTAAGCTTTCCTTTGAGTTGTCTATTAAAACTATATCATCCTCAAACAACATACACCATGGGATATCTTCTTATATGTCCTTAGTAAGCTCATCCAAAACTACAACAAATAAATAAGGACTTAAGGCCGATCCTTGATGTAAACCCACTTTAATCGCAAGTTTCTCCACATAAAGTCATGTGCTATCATATATATCTCCAATAACTTTAATATAACTCATAAGGATTCTTTTCCTCATTAAATCCCACCAAATTATATCCCTAGATACTCTGTTATAATGCCCGTCTCTAATACATACAAAGATTAGTCTCTCCCTTTGCATAATTATCAAACTACCACCTCCAGATGCAAGTCCAAAATATGGATTTAGGGGTACTAGAAAGTATGTTCTCCTCCAATCTGTCGAGAGACGCCCTTACCTGGTATATGGGCCTGAAATGTGAAGGAATTGCCAAAACCTGGTATGATGTATGTCGTGATTTTCTTAAGCAATACGAATACAATAAAAAACTGGTGTCACTCACAAGGACCTAGAGATGCTTAAACAAGAGTAAGGTTAAGTAGTCAGTGCCTTTATCACCAGATGGAAGTCCGATCAGATGGTCAACCACCTTTAAGAAAGCGATCGAATTGAGATAGTGATTAAGAACCTATACAAGGAAGTACAAAGAAAACTTAGGATCACCTGGATCCTTGACTTCAAGGCTCTCAACAACATAGGTTGAAAAATTAAAGATACATTGGCTTCTAAAACAACCAAATCTACTGAAGAGTCTGTTTGACCAGCGAATCAGTTCTCCACCAAAAAGAACTTGATCGAAGCTTCTTCATCCCATATTATTACCATGGTAGTCCATCTACAAACTGAGTCCTACCCTACACCTAACATTTCCCAAGCTATGGTCTCCACCACTACACCATACCAACTAGGGGATCCCTCAAAGAACTACCAAGTTGTTCCCCCTCCCAAAGAGGTTTGAACTAGATAAAGGCACCTTGTAGATCTACAAGCCCCGCGTATCCGTGTATTCACTCCTGTAAGAACAATTTTTCTAATATTGTTCATAGCATAGGCTTTTTTATATTTTAGGCTAGTTTGGAGTATCCCGTTATAAATCATCACGCACCGTCACGATGAACCAAACTCGAGCATCTCCAAGTTTGAAGACTTCCCAACATCCCTAGAGGTATAAAATAATTTAATGCTTAAATTGTTTTACAAAATTTATTTTTGGGATGTTTATTTTTTATCAAAAATGAAAAGGAGTTTTTTATTTTCGAAAAGATTTATTTTAAACCTCGTTCAAATGAGATGGACATCTCGTTCAAACGAGATTGAGTTTTCATTAGAAGGGTCGTTCATAGTTTTTTTAACGAGCTTTTATCAATAGCGTACTATTTTGACTCGTCAGAAGGTCGTTTGAAGCATGTTCAAATGATATTGATTCTTCGTTCAAATAATATTCTATTTCATTGAAACGAGATGCATTTGTTGTTCGAACGAGACTTGAAAGTCATTCAAACAAGTTTGTCACCTCGAAAGTTGCAAACGTATTATAAATGCGTGTTTCGTGTTTAGATTTTCTAAGACTTTTTCTAGATTCATTTCTACATATCTTCTGCGAAAGTTCTTTATTATTTTTTATTCTAAAACACTTTTTAATTCACAACCTAAAACCTAAAGAAAGTTCTTGTGAATTCATTTAAACTCTAGAAAGTTTTATATCCTTATATACACCTTTATGGAGAAGGTATCTCCATTGCTGACTTATGAAATCCGAGGGTATTCACTACTGAAGATGGAGGACGGAAGTTCTTGTGATTTTTGTGAGGATCATTTCTGAAGGAAGGATGCGACTGTGTGGTTAATGAGAGAATTATAATGGATTCCTTTATATAATTTTTAAGTTGCCATTTGTAAATTTTAAAAAGTGAATGAAAGGTTTTTACCTGAGGGGATTTTTCCTGAAACATTGTTTTCATTATATAATTGGTTTGATTTATGTTATGAATCATATTGTTTTATGTTCTAGGGCTAAAGGATTAAAATTTGGTGTCGATTGTCATCTGAATTTAATAAGTTCACACCATTCCTCTTCCCTAAAAAATTGCGCACTCTCAAATTAGAATCTTTGTTGAGCACTTTTGTTTTTGCATTCTCATAGTGGTATTAGTGTCTTCCACTATCTCAAAGTGGTGTCATAGAATTCTTACCCTGCCTTTTCAACTGCCTTGAAGTTTGATGGTCTACTCAAGCCACTCAACCCCAATCCACCCCAACCATCCCAAATAAAAAGTAGCTAGTTGACTCCCATTGAGATTTCAATCAAGGAGTCAGCTACATCACAAATAACTGTTGGGCATTGAGATACGCCATCCAATACCTCAATAATTTTGGTAGTCTTATCCCACCAAAGCCCAATATTATAAACAACCCCCTTCTATAACATACTAACCTATACACTAATGTCCTATTAAACACTCCTAACCTAAACACCAAACCATCCACACCGATAGTTCTCATTCATTATAAATCTCAAATGAGGATACACTCCCTATTCCAAACAGTAACCCCTCTGGGCACGCCATCACCATAATAAAAATCATCGTTGATACTATGACCTCCATTGACCATATGACATTATTCATCATTGTCATACACTAACTACACACTAACCATTACAACTCAAAATTTCTCCTAGTCACAGCGTTCATGATTGTGAAGGAGTCAGGGTTCTTTACTCATTCTGTGGAGAAAACGGATCATTTAGTCAAATAGAAGAGATATACGATGAATCCCTCTAAGACACGGAACACATCACCTATGTTGTATCGATCCAATCTACCGGATAGGGAAAGTCGACTTCTGAGGAACATATATTTGCCCACACAGACTCTAATAAAAGTAGAGACACTCGCTCACCCATAACTTAAAACATATTTTTTGGAAGTTCTTTTGAGAATAGTGGAAGTTCCACATCCACAAGTCACCAGACGACAAAAACCTTCATCCAAACACCTCATTACCTTATCCATTTGGTACATTTGAGCAAGTGTGATAAGCAGCTTAGGGTTAGCGGTCACATCATTTGAAGGTTTTGATCTCATCACCAACTATTATACGAAGAGGATTAAAGAGTCAAGTTCCACATTGCTCATAGAGACAGCGGTTGGGAGTCCTAATTGAGGGTTAACACTAGCCTAATAATATATGTACAACACATGAGTTTTCTTATATAAATATGGAACCTACTCTGATAAAACTAATGGGTCATGGCTTCCCAATTAATATTCCACACTAAAAAATGACAGGAAATGAGAAATGACCTCCCGATCCCCCTCCAAGGTGCCGAGTTACGAGTCATACCCCTTAGTAGGCGGATACCATTCACATGATCCAGAAGAACATCAGAGGCAACATCGACCCTTCTTGACTGATCAGTACAAATGTGACACCCGATAAAATCCATAACTAGATTGATCAAGTCTAATATAAAAATACCGAGAATAAAAAACTTTTGTTAATATTCTCAGCATAAGTAATAATCAAAATTGAATGTATAACAATAATATATTGAAATATTGAATCAACACAAAACTAACTCTGATAACAATCACTGCCAATACAATATAAGCCATCTCTGAATGTAAAATATATAATCATTAATAAGACCCACTCTGAAAATAAAAATACATGTACAACCCGACTGAAAATAAAAGAGTACAATAAAATAATGAGCTACACTTGCTAGACTCTTACAATCCTAGGAGTAAGAGATCAGATGTAGCTAGATATGCTCCTCCAATGAACCCACATTCATAGGAACTACACAAGAACCTCCAAAAATAGTTTTTAAAAGAAAATGTAAACAACAAGCCTATGTCAAATAGTATTATAATTAAATATGGTCTATATTATAACTACACTTCTTCCTCTCGTGTTTTAACATATTTTAAGTTATTAGTTACCCAACCGAACAACCTAAAACATCATTCCCTTCTAGATACTGAACCCATAGGTAGCCCATGTGATTAAAGTATTACAATAGATCATTCTTTAATATTTAGTTTCTCATCTTTAACCAAATAACCTAAAATATCATGTGATTCTAGATCTCAAACCCATATGTAACCCATGTGATAAAAATCTTACAACACCATTATTTAATCTTTAGTTTCCCATCTTGAAATTTATCTCTTTCATTATAATACATAAGTTGTGTAGTACTCTCAAAACTACAGTATGGCTCACTAAATAACCAATATACTAATAAGAGGATTATAACTCAAGTCCATAAACATTTTACTATCGCGTACCAATAATACACTATACACATCTCTAGTATATGTAATACACAAATCTAAAACATAAGTATGAAGGTATATATTCTTACTATAAGTTATATTCATCTCCAGTATATCGCATAAATTGGCACAATTAACTCTAGTACTGCGACATAATAATCACATATGGTAGGAGAAAGACTCTATCGTGTCTATCATCTATACAGTGGCAAAAATCTCGGAATGTACAAATATATGGGTTATTCTCACTCCCGCGCATAATGAAGCTCTATCCCTATTACCTTCAGGGATCACTCACCTGTATTAGGTATAGTTTAACATTATCCCAACCCTAAGACCTCATCACTATTAAAGGATAAATCATTACGTCTATCCACCATCGATATGGACCACCATACCGAAGACCATAATATGAAATCTCTTTGTGAACCCTCTCGGTACACAAATACCTAGACGTAGGACCCTGGAGTAAAATGACCATGGTAAAAGTACGTCACTGTGAGTATTTACAAATATTATGTTTAGCAAATAAAATGACCATTAAACTATAACCCTCGTTAACGGATTGAACCGAATAAACATATAAAAATAGCAAACCAACATTACCGGATTACCTATACAACCCTTACTAATGGCTTAAATCAATGTAACATACACAACCTTCACTAATGGGTTAAGATAAACCACTTACAAATTTTGGTCTAACTCTACCGAGTTAGAGAAAACATCTCCATTTATAAAGACGGTATAACAAATCTATAACCTTACACTCATTCCAAAATACATTAACCCAAACAATTCAGATTCCTCAAATCTAGGTATAGTCTCATCCTACCATACTCTAAACTACACACATCAACTATACTCAATCTAAATTAGCCATAGTCTATCTTTAAAGGCATCACATCCATGTATTAAATAACACTAAACTTATATAACAGTCAATATATATTATAACAACCCCACTCTAGGGATTTTAACTAATTTGTAATCTCACCCAAGGAAATAATCCAATATGACCATCATAATAACTCCCATACATCCCGATCAAAAGCCCACTTATTATAACTTTTGAATTCCTAATCACAATCCATTCCACTCTTGGGTTTACAACCAAAGGCCTTTTCGTTAAGTTGACCCCATTAAATCAATGATTCTTCCCAAAATCCAAATACCCTAAATGCCAATCTCTAACAACTCAATTCCTACGAATATATCTCTATTCTATGTGAGTATGGAAACTATAGGCTAACACATCCTAATTTTAGTCCTTAAAACCAAAATTCCCAACCAAATAAATCAAAACCCAAACTATCTATATCTGCTATAACTAGTCGATCAGTATCCATGAACCAGCCGATTAGTCAACACAGAATCTCCAAAAACTCCCCTTTGATACGGGATTCACCATATTTAACCCCCATTTTTCTCTCTATAACCTCCATTAATGAACACCCCACCAACATTCATAAAAACACATCATCAACACAATTTTAGCCTATTTCCATCATCAAATCCCAAATCTACCAAAATATTTACAGTAATATCAATTTCAATTCAAGAACCCTTGATATATACAAATCTATAAATTTTCATGGATTGATTCAATTAAACATAGGGTTTTTTAATGATTATCAACATAAAACATATTCAAATCATTATGTATTAGTTTTAATCCAAGCTCATGAAGAAATCAATCAATATATATAAAGGGGAAATCAACCTTATTAACATCTGGATAAGGTTAATTATGAAAATTAACTAATTAATTATCTAAAATTTTATAATTGCAACATAATTTGATTTAGATTTCTAATGAATAGAGACAATATTGACACGCATACAATCATAATTATATTTGACATAAACTTGCCTTATGGATTGATTGGGAAATCGATCCCCAAATTCCCCAAATACTCCTTTCCTCTTGGTGCTTTATCTATCTATCCCCTCTAGTACTTCATGGCATTTTATGATAAATTAGATCCCTAATAACCCCTCAAACTCCTTAATTACCGAAATTGGATTTGGGCCCCAAATTGGCCTCACTTAAAAAAGATCCCAAAAAAAACTCCAAATCACTTCGAACCTTGTTTAAACCTTATACTAACCCAATAGACCTTTAAACCATCACTTTAAACTAAAAATGGACATTCTACGCGTCCTAAAATCCAATTAACAAATATACACAAAATAAATAACTAACAACTCAGGTATTTAATAATTACCCGAGACGAGTCCAAATATTAATTAATTAGTCATCGTGTCTTAAATCCAATTTTAAATCTAATTGAAATAACCCATAAAATATAAATAGTGACATCTCCAAACATAACAAGAACATGCAATTAATTTTTTTATTCAATTAATAATTCACATAAAACACTGGGTATTACATTCCTACCCCCTTAAATAAAGAATTTTGTCCTCGAAATTTTAATTAATTATATTCCTAGAAAAAATCTAAGAATATATCCACTTTGACCTAATACACACCTTGGTCTCTCTCGTCACAAATCACATTCAGTTACGGTCCCAGCTAAGCTAATCTAGCGATTGAAACACTAGCTTTTCACTCAAGGACTCCCTCTGACATGTCGCTGTAGAAATTCATTGTGCGCACTAACGGGGATAAGGAGATGTCAAACAACAGCGGCCTCACCCAAATGAAACCTTCTAAAAGGAACTTCTTATCTGGTTACCTACCACTTGTAGGGACCTAGACTCCATAATCCACATGCCAAAGGTCACTAACAACACATGAACTCCCTCCTGAGCCTATGAATTAAGCAACCGCTCATCCACCATATCACTTTCCTATTTTAGCCAAAATTCCCACTCTTAATTATAGACAGACTATCCTCCAAGGTGTCCTAACCATAGCCTAACACAAATGGCTCACTAAACTCATAAGTATAATCAATTTGGTTGACCTAACTTTCAGAACCCTAAATGGCCCCTTGTCTTTAGTGATGCGTAAAGTGAAATAACAAACACATGTCTGGGGACAAGCCACTTCTCATAGTTTGGGGGAGCCCCAGTAAAAAAAATTCCTAAAAAATATGACCCTATTTTGTCCTCAAACGAAGAAAGGATATATTCCCAATACTATTTGTGTATCCATTCCTTGTAAAATTCAACGTTGGGGAATAAACCACCCAAAACACATATTAGGGTATAGCTAACACCACTACACCATTTTCTCTTCAATAAGATATCATTACAAATTACAACGAACAATGAACAACCCCTGTATGCAGTAAAAAAATCCACTAATGATGCCCCCGCACCAAATAGTGTTAGAAAGCTACCTTCGAAATATTTTCCTCCAAATTTCTCCATTGATTGTAGCATGCTCCTGCTTTAGTTGTCATAAGAGGACACCGTCCCCGATTGGTCCAACCGATCATTTATACGTAACAACAAACATTCGTCCCATATCATGACCTTATCCTGCTCCTGGTGGTTCACACATCCATTTAGTGGACAATCCCTCTTTTGGGAGAATCCATACGGTAATGTCGTCCTTGAATACTCAATCAGCTCAAAAATTATGGTGCCTTCTCCCATAACACCTCTACCAACCATGACCAAGTCAATCCCATTAAATACCATCATGTAGAATCCAAAGCTAGTGCCCACTCTAAGGAAAAAACTAATCTCTTATGTACGTGATAACTCAAAACCTATCCAAAGAAAACTTGAGAAAAAAATCTCAAACTATCAGTGACATCTCTATGCAATCGTAATCCATTTTAATGTACCCATATCCACACACTAAACAAGTGTGACATACGATCTCCCGAGCGTAAGAAAAATTACCCAAAGTAAAACTCGACCTAAAAATGACGTAAGAAAGCCATCCCCAATAGTTGGCATAAACTTAAAGCATAGCTATGAAAACAAGCTCACTAATTACGCGATGATATCTCATTTTAAAGTAAACAAAGTTATTGAAATCAAGTCGACCAAACAAATTTCCACCTCTTTATAATCACAACGTAAGGTATTCTCCACCTAACTGGGGGTAACCATAAATACATACAACTTAAAGGGAATCTATATACCTCATAATCATAGTACACACGTACTATAATTAAAAATAACAAATCCTCGATGTCTAAACCAAACTCATGCATGAAAACCATAAATGTATCCATAACCATTCCCCGGAGGTAACCTAAAAACTTAGTTGCCACTAAGGCATTTAATAACTTAGTGGCATTACTCTCCACGTGCTTAACACCCTCATCAAAAGGAACTATCAAAATAGCAGCCCTACTGACCTTACTTCTTTGGTCGATTCTACTAAGATTTGCCTCTTTTTCCACGCTCTCATAGGTTGTGGCTCCACTAGAAATAACTCCCCTCTGGCCGTGCTGGCCAAAGTAGATCACATTATCTACTCTTTGAAACTTCTTGGGGTCCACTTCCCATACGTGATTCCTTCTGCTGGTGAGGTCTCCCTACTCAAGTCAATGCAACATCGTCTCAACGTTTTGGTACCATTTTGTCCTTGATCTTCGAAATTAAAAGGAATCTATCCCTCTAATAGTTTAATGCTCCTATTGATGGAAAAGGGTAACTTCAACCACATGAGCGCAACTGATGAAGAGCAGTTTACCCAGTAATACATGTTAAATCTTCCACACAAGGTTTCTACCAATGCAAAAATGTTTCTCGTACTATCTAATAATGCAAACATCCTTCTTTGCCTTCATACTAATATCTCCAGTACAAAAATAGAAAGAAAGTTGAACTCACCCTCATACTACCTAACACATGGTTGCATATACGAGGTCTTCGAAAACTTATTCCTATGTCGTTATGGATGATGAGTGAAAATATTTCCTCTCAAACCATATGCTAAGATATTGCTAAAGGTCTCGCATCCAAAATACCTTCATTCTCGCCCGAAGTTGACCTCATGTTTGGGCAGTCCCACAATCAAAACACGAACAAGTAACCCTCCTAATGAAATTGTTCTATCCGAGTTGTTCGTTAAGAAACAATGCTACGAAACCCCCTAAACGGTCATCGTTACAGATAATACAAACCTAAAATGGTAAGGATCTAGAGTAATCAAAGAGCGTAATGTAGAAAAGTGACGGACTCACTCAAGATCCTTAAGATACTAGAACCTGAGTGAACTGATACCAAATGTGATACCTCATAAAATTCATAAATAGATTGATCAAGTCTAATATAAAAATCAAGGGAATAAAAAACATTTGGTAACGTTCTCAGCATAAGAAATAATCAAAATCGAATAAACAACGATAAGATAATGAAATATTAAATCAACATAAAACCAACTCTAATACCAATCATTGTCAAAACAATATAAGCCATATCTGAATGTAAAATATATAATCATTCAAAATCCCAACTCCGAAAATGAAAATACATGTACAACTCATTGAAAATAAAAGATTACAATAAAAGAATGAGATACACTAGCATGACTTCTATAATCCTAGGAGTAAGAGATAGGAAGTCACTAGGGATTCTCATTCAATGAACCCACATCCATATGAACTACCACAACAAGAACCTACAACGACAATTTTTAAAAGAAAACGTAAACAGTAAGCCTATGCAGAATACAATCATAATTAAATCTGGGCAACATTATAACTACACATCTTCCTCTCGTGTTTTAACATATTTTAATTTATTATTTACCCAACTGAACAACATAAAATATAATGTGGTTCTAGATCCTAAACCTATATGTAGCCCAGGTGATTAAGGTCTTTCAACATCATTGTTTAATCTTTAATTTCTCATCTTTAAGTTCATCTCTTCATAATAATACATAACTTGTATGGTAGTTTCGATCCTACGTTACGTATCACTAAATAACCAATATACCAACAACAAGATTATAACTTAAGTGTATAACTTTGCCTATCTCATGTCAATAATATAATATACACGTCTTTAGTATATGTAATACACGAATCTAAAACATAAGTATGTGGGTATATATCCCTACTATAAGTCATACATCTCTAATATAGCACATAAACCAGTGCATCTAACTCTAATACCGACACATAATAATAATATATGGTAGGATAATGACTCCATCATGCCTAACATCCATACAAAGGTATAACCCCCGACATATAAAAATAGATGGATATTTTCACACCCGCACAGAACGAAGGTCTATCCATATTACCTTCGGGGATCACTCACTTGTACTAGGTATAGTCTCAGGTTATCCCAACCTTGCGACCTCATTAAGATTGAAGGATAAATCTGTATGTCCACTCATCATCCATATGGCCCATTATACCAAAGACCATACTATGAAATCTCTCCATGAAGCCTCTCGATACACAAATACCTAAATGTAAGACCCTAGGGTAAAATGATCATGGAAAAACTGATCTACTCATCGAGGCACACCATAGTGGAATCCCTCTAAGTAAATCACCATGAGTATTTACAAAGGGTATGTATAAAACATAAAACATCCATTAAACTACAACCCTCACCAACAGGTTGAGTCAAATAAAAGATATATAAACATACCAAACCAACTATATCGAATTATCTGTACAACCGTTATTACACGATAAATAAACATAACATATACGACCCTAATATATTGAAGATGGTTACGGACCATGGACGTGACTAGGCCCTCGGGTTATGGTTGAGGTTTGTGACCATTTTCACTGTGACAAAAAAATATGGCCACGGACTTCATCCGTGACCCAATGTGAGGGTCACGGTCTCCTCTAGGGGAAAATATATGGCTTTGGGGTCATGTACCTGGGTTGTGACCATGTGTGGACTAATGTTCAAAGTTGATTATAGACCTGGTCCGTGACCATGTGTGGGACATTGTTCAACATGGGTCAGGACACAAATCCGTGAGCCCCATTTTTTTAAAAAAAAATTCGTTCTTAGACCATGAGCATGTTTTTTTATTTATATATTTTTTAAATTAGAGGTCACAAATTTGGTCTATGACCATATCGATTTACTAAAAAAAAAATTTAGGTGGCCCCTAAAAACCCTTATTTAACAACCAATTCATATATAATTAAGTAATATTGTAACCATGGAGTTCACAATTCAAAGTAAAGCAACGTGCCATCCTAGTTAATTCATATCATACTAAATATTTATAAATTTTAGTCATATTCTCAAATCGGTTATCCCGTGACTACGCAATTAGTTCTTACAAGTTACATTGGTCCAGTGTGAGGTGTTCTTGCCTCTTACGGAGCCATTTGGGGGTTGTTTTGGGTTTTTTCCCTCCAACGGCATATTTTTACGCCTAACTCTAGATATTTGTAAATGTATTCATATTCTCAAACCAAGCATCATGTGACTACGCGATCAGTTCTTACGAGTTACATTGATCCCTTACGAGTGGTTTGTGCCCCCTTACGGGGCCATTTGGGGGTTGTTTTGGATTTCCCCCCTTTAGTGGCATATTTTTAAGCCCAAGTCTAGTTATTTTAAAATTTTAGTCATATTCTCAAACGGGCATCTTGTGACTAGGTGACCAGTTCCTACAAATTGGCCCTGTGTGAGATGTTCGTGCCTCTTTCGGGGACGTTTGGGGGTTGATTTGGATTTTTGCCCTCTAGTTGCATGTTTTTAAGCCCAAATCTAGTTATTTGTAAATTTTAGTTATATTCTCAAACTGGGCATCCTGTGACTATGCGATCAGTTTCTACGAGTTACATTAGTGTCGTGTGAGGTGTTCGTGCCTCTCACGGGGTCGTTTGGGATTGTTTTGGGTTTTTTGCCTCTAGTGCCATATTTTTAAACCTACATATACATATTTGCAAATTTGAGTCATACTCTCAAATTGGGCTTCTTGGGACCACGCGATCAGTTTTTATGAGTTACATTGGTCCCGCGCGAGGTGTTCGTGCCCTTGAGGGAGATGTTTCGGGTTTCGCCCTTTAACGGATTTTTTAAGACTAAGTCTAGTTATTTGAAGATTTTAGTCATCTTCTCAAACTGGACATCTAGTGACTACGTGATCAGTTCCTACAAGTTACATTAGTCCCGCACAAGATGTCCATGCCACTTATAAGGCCGTTTGGGGACCATTTTGGATTTTTGCCCTCTAGCAACACATTTTTAAGCCTATGTCTAGTTATTTGCAAATTTTAGTCATATTATAAACCGGACATCCGTGACTATTAGGTCAGTTCCTATGAGTTACATTGTTCACGTACGAAGTGTTCATGCCTCTTACGGGATTTTGGGGGCTATTTTGAGTTTTCTTCCTGAGCCTGTTTTTAAGTCTAAGTCTAGATTTTTGAAAATTTTAGTCATATTCTTAAACCAGGAGTCCTGTGACTAAGCGGTTAGTTCATATGAGTTACATTGGTCTCGTGCGAGGTGTCCGTGTCCGTGTCCCTTAAGGGTTCGTTTGGGGTTTATTTTGGGTTTTCTCCCTCTAACAGCATATTTTTAAGTCTAAGTGTAGATATTTAAAATTTTTAGTCATATTCTCTGATCGGGAGTCCCGTGACTATGCGGTCAGCTCCTATGAGTTACATTGGTTCCGTACGACATGTTAATGCCCCTCACGAGACAGTTTCATGGCTGTTTATGGCTTTCACCCTCTAGCGGCATGTTTATAAGCCTAAGTCTAGATATTTATAATTGTTAGTTATATTCTCAAATCGATCATCTCGCGACTATCTGGTCAATTCCTACAAGTTACATTGGTACTATGTGAGGTGTTCGTTATTTTTACGGGGCCGTTTGGGGGTTGTTTTTAGTTTTGGTCCTCTAGAGGCATGTTTTTTTAGCCTAAGTCTAAATATTTAAAATTTTTAGTCATATTCTCAATCTGGGCATCACGTAACTACGTGATCAGTTCCCATGAGTTACGTTGGTCATGTGCGAGGTGTTCATTCCCCTTACATATTTGTTTTGGGTTTTCTCCCTCTAGCATCATGTTTTTAAGCCTAAGTCTAGTATTTACAAATTTTAGTCATATTTTATAATCGGGCATCTCGTGACTACGCGGTCAGTTCCTACAAGTTACATCGATCCCGTCTAAGGTGTTTATGCCTCTTATGGGGTTGTTCTGGGTTTTATCCCTCTATGGGCATGTTTTTAATCCTAAGTCTAGATTTTTGCAAACATTAGTCATACTATTAAATTGGGATTACTGTGACTACGCGGTCAGTTCCTATGAGTTACATTGGTCCCATGAGAGGTATTCGTATGTCTTACGAGGCTATTTGGCGATTGTTTTGCCTTTTTTCCTTTAGTGGAATGTTTTTATAATTCAAACTAAACATTCATAATTCAAACTGAACATTCATAAGTCAAACTAAACATTCACAAATCGAATTAAACATTCATAAATCATACTAAACATTCACAAATCAAACTAAAGCACTATGATACAATTTGGATACAGATATTATAGGGGCAATATAACAATAGGATACAAATTGGATTTTGTCAATGGAAAAATAATGTTTTGATACTCAATCTTCCTCTAAATCAACTAAAAGATCATTGAAATCAGGGTCGTCATCAGGAGCATATTGGAACTCTTTAGGATCCTTTAATGAGTTTGGTTGAGTAGTCATGACCTTTGGTGCATGAAAAATAAACGAACTGCCATAGTTTATACACTTTGATTAAGATACATTCTTTACATTTTGAAGAAAATGTAAATATGTATTAATTAAATGATGACGCGCTAGTCGTGAAACTTGCACTATTTCAGTACATTTGTTTGGTAGCTCACTAACCTATGAAAATTACCAGAATTATTAGTCGGAGTCTTAAAGTTGATCAACATGTCTAGGAGGATCTTTCTCTCACTAGTAGTCAAAGTGAAAGAAGCCGGAGCGATAGAAATTCTTCCTTTTGTAGGATCATTTTTTAATTAAAATTTCTTCTTTATTTTCATATTTTGTAAATCGAGGCACACTCGCTCTCCATCTTTTGCATGAGATCCACCCAGATATGTTCCTATCAGATGTTTCGTAGCATTCTTATTCGTTTGCATCATATCAATTACGTGCCTTACATAATGATCTTTCCAATATGATAAGTAAAAAAATATTGATCGTCTGGGCATGCTCTTGTTATGCTAGGGTCATTTGGATCCTCCCTAGTTGTACTCTTCATCTTTACAAACTGGGGGTGTTTTCCTGTATACGTATTTCCCATAGTTGTAGCCTTAGCCTTATCCTTATCCTCGATCTGCTAACCAAAAAAGTCTAACAGTTATGATCCTATGTTAATGACTGATAGGTAAGAAATTATACTTGTCGTTCCTTAATGGAGACGTTCGAATATATACTCTTGCTGGAGATGAACTCCATGAGTTGCAAGGTAGTTAAACTATTCGATCTTGTTATTCCCATACATGTAAATATGATTACCCTCTAAATTGCGTGCACTAAGAAAATAGGTCTAAGTGTGGTCCAATTATAACCTCTCGTACTCTTATTGCCAATGTTTATCACGGTACCTCATTTTTCCTGAGAAACATATATGAGGGTGTGAATATGAGTCCTACAAGTAATGGCTCTAATTAATCATTAACTAGTTATTATTTTTCAACCAATCCAATTTAAGTTTATCTCATTTTAACCTTAGGGTTTGAAATTCAATTTAAGTTTTTCAACCTTAGGGTTTAAAATCCAATTATAGTATTTCAGTATTTTCACATATGAGTCATATACAAACAAATGTAAATTGGAAGCGTGCGTATGAATATGCACATAACTAATCTTCCTGTCCATTTCATTAGTACCTTAAATACAACTACCTACCTCCACTTTTCTTATTGTGCGTTGATCAATATCCTCAAATCATAGTTATATGTAAAAGAGAAAGGAGATTGAGGGTGGTGAAACGAGACTTGGTGACTTATGATTATATAAATATAAGAGCAAAAAACTACGATGAATTTAACATGTAGATGACCGTTAGTATTAGATATATAAGGTTGATTTGACGTTGAGTTGATACTATACTATAGTCATTAAGAATCTTTAAGAATCCTGAGCCATATTTAACTAGTGAGTTGAACTCCTTCTCGATTAGTTATGGTTTCTTACCATTCAGTGGTGTGAATGTTTCAAACTTTTAATGTCAAAGGAAAACCAAGATTAAATGTGAGAGTGAGTTTGCTGAGTTAAATAAGTTTACACAATCAAAGTTATAAAAATGTTTTCCAAAAAAAAAAACTAGTTCATTTGGATATTTTAACCATGTTCTTGATTTTCCTCGACTTAAATACAATAAGAAATATCTAAATACGAGTAAATTCAAATTTATCGCACTATCACCTAATTTAACATACAATCTTGAGTTTTATGGATTGCAAAAGTAAAAAGTTTTATTGTATTGCAAAGGTAAAAGGTTGAATATTATGGAGAGAGAAAATCCTAAAGTATTAATTAACTCATGAAATCAAATCAAACGCTTCAACTTTGAACTTTAGTTTCAACTAAAATAACAAGTCAAAGTAGAAAGTCATGTCATATGTTCAATTAACATAAGAAAAATCCATAAGAAGTTCATTAATTGTAACACACGGACAAGTAAATTTCAATAGAAATTTAATTAATGAAGCCTAAATATAAATAACAATTTGGATGAAAAATGATCAGAGCATATAACCATTTCAATTTCAAATGCATACACACACATACATACATAGACATGCACGCCCACACATACATATACATACATGCACTCACATACACGTATATATATATATATTATACTCATATATACATAAACATACACATAAATACACATACACATAGTAAACACAGTTCACATATACACATCAATACAAAATAGAGATTTAGGGTCGACATAGGATATCTAAGCTAGACATTGAGGGTCACTAGATAGAGATTAAAGTCTTCAAAGAAGATTCGATCGCCATAGATAGATAGATAGATAGATAGATAGATAGATAGATAGATAGATAGATAGATAGAGAGAGAGAGAGAGAGAGAGAGAGAGAGAGAGAGAGAGAGAGAGAGAGGAAGTGTAAAGAAAGAGAATGATATGAAATGAATTACAGACCAAGGTTGTTTATATCTATAGGATGTGGTCATGGACCTAGTCCATGATCACCCTACCATGACTATTTATTTTTTACACATCATCAACATGTTTATGTTGCATGTAAAAAATAAATGGTCATAAACGAGTGGTCACAAACCTAGTCCATGACCACCACCACGACTACTTCAAAATGGTCACAACCCGAAGGTCATGACCACACTTAATTGAGAACCTTAAATTTGCAATGCACCTGGTCATGGTCTGGGGTTGTGACCCACTTTGGCGGGAGCTTTTGCGCTAGTTTGGTGCCTAGTTGGTCACGGACCATAGTCGTGACCCCCATGGTCATAGCTTAAGGTCATGACCATATCCATTGGATGTCACCCTTTAGCTTTGTCACGTCCTGTGTCACAAAAGGTTAAACTGTGGTCACGATCTTGGGTTGTGACCCTTCTATCGTAACCATTCTCAGTTTGTGGAGTAGTGCCTTACTAACGGGTTAAAATAAATCACATACACATTTTGATCTAGCTCTACCAGGTCACACAAAGCATCTCCATTTATAAAGAGGGTATAAAACACCTATAACCTTACATTTATTCTAAGATACATTAACTTGGGAGTATCACGTTTCACCTATGTGGGTTAGAAATCTGTATTGGAGGATTTTACATATTAGATTTTTTAATTCTCGAATGCTTGGTCAGATACTTCTCATGCTATATTTGCATGCACTAGCATTTGTTACTAGTTCATGTCCCTTCACTCCATCCCACACATTCAGACATATCGATACTATGTTAATATGTAAAGCTTATGTGTTATGTTATTTTTGGTCGTTTATACCTATATATATGTGCATGTGTGTCATTGGTATATTTTGCATATTTATATATACGGTATCATTTTCTTTAGTCTTTGTGTTTGATTTTAATCCATGTTTGCCATATACTTTATCCTTGAATCAAATTAGCATCCTATATGATCATATTGGTATCTTTTGTTTCTTGTTTACATTGGTATCTCACGCATCATTATTTATTTAACTTGGTATCATATTTCCATATATATTGGTATTAATTTTTCATTATTGGAATCACTATGTCTACCCATCATAACGAAGGTATATCCTTATTACCTTTGGGGATCACTCACTCGTACTAGGTATAGTCTAAGGTTTTCATGTCCCTAGGACCTCATTGCAATCGAAGTATAAATGATGACGTCTACCCATCATACATATGTTCCACAATACCAAATACCATATCATGAAATATCTTTGTGAACCCTCTCAGTATACAGATACCTAGACGTAGGACCCTAGGGGTAAATAACCATGGAAAAATTCATCTACTCATTGAGGCATCACCGATGTCCGCATCGTACGTGTCCCATAAAGGAATCCCTCCTAGTACGTCACCTTGAGTATTTTCAAATGGTATATATATCACATAAAATACCCATTAAACTATAACCCTCATTAATGGGTTGAAGAGAAAAAACATATAAGCATACTAAACCAACACTACAGGATTACCTGTATAACTCTTACAAACGGGATAAATCAACGTAATGTACACAACCCTCACTAACAGGTTAAGATAAATCAAATACACATTTCGACCTAACTTTACCAAGTCACACTACGCATATCAATTTATAAGGAGGGTATAAAACATCTATAACTTTACACTCATTCCAAGTTACATTAACCCTCATAATTTGGGTTTCCTAAATTTAGGTATAGTCTCACCCTACCATACTCTAAACTACACACATCAACCATACTCAATCTTAATTAGCCCTAGTTTATCTCTCAAGTAATCACATCCATGTATCAAACCACACTAAACTTATATAACAATCATCAAATATGATAATTATCGCACTCTAGGAATTTTAACCAATTCCTAATCTCACCCAAAAGAATATAACCTAATATGGCCATCACAATGACTCCTATACATCCCGGTCAAAACCTCAATCCTATATAACTTCCCAATTCCTAATCACATCCCATTCTATTTTGGGGTTTACAACCAAAGGCCTCCTCCTCAAATTAACCCCATTAAATTAACAATTATCCCTAATATTCAAATACCCTAAATTCCAATCTCTAACAAATCAATTCCTAAGAATATATCTATTTTCTATGAGTGTATGAAAACTATAGGCCAACACATCCGAGCCCTAGGCCTCAAAACCAAAATTTCCAGCCAAAAGTGATCGGGCGGTGAAAGTGTGCGCGTGTCAAGTGCACAATCGTCGTGTGTTTCGCCGCCGCGATACAAAAGAACCTAATATACTACTACACTTGACAAGCAAGTACAGTGGTAAGTCGGGTATCGAAAATCCACAGGGAGTGATTGAATTTTAGATGTTAATTATTTTAATTACTTCGGGAATAAAAGTGTAAAATAAATAAAAGAAAAGGTGAAAGGGTGGTTATCGTGAATAAAGAAAAGAATAAGTTACGCTAAAATAAAGTAAAGCGAGGATCGGGATCGCATTCCACCAAACGGATCGAAACAACTACTAATTAGAATTAAGGCTCGAAAGCAATTTAATCGAGCATTTTCAATTAAGCATAAACATCACACAAGAAGGAATTTAACCCAAAGTTGCGAGATAAAACATTTAACCGAAAAATGGTCACACGCGGATTAAATTCGGATAATCGCTATAAACACTCACGTTGCATGACAAAGAAAGTTAAACGCATAATAATCCGACTTTAATACGCGAGGTTTCAATTAAATGCAATTTTACATGAAACCCTAAATTTCGAGGTCCGAACCCAAAAATGGCGAAAATGCAATCCCGACCCTATTTATCTAAGGGCTAAGCATTAATAAACTAAGTAAACTATAAAAGCAATAAATAAAGCATGTAAACCTAATTATGAAAGCATGTAAATCTAATTAACAAAGCAAGAATTAAGGAAATACAACTATATTAATGGAATGGATAATGAAAACCAACTTACAAAACCCCAAAAGGGCATAACCCCAAGGAGAAATGAAGAAAAGCTCCCAAAACCAAACCCTAAACTAAGCTAAAATCTGATTATTTTTGTCTCAAATGAGAGAGAATTGGGTTTATACAAAATATCCCATGGCAAACTTGTAATAAAAGGGAAGAAAACCAAAAATCTGGAGGCCCAAATCGATTCGAAAACAGGGGAAGTTCGAATCTACAATTCTGCAGAATTCCGAATCGATTCGGTTTTGGGCTGAATCGATTCGCAACCTACAGTTCTGAATTCTGCAGCTTTGTCCTGTTTTACGGAAAATGCCTTCATTTCTTCGTTATAGCTCGGAATGAGGCACGGTCGGAGGCTACGCGAAGATAACTCAGAGGACTATAACATCCAAGAAGATATTGGGCCAAAAAACCAAAATATGAAATGACTAAAATGCCCTTGAATGTGACCTTGAGTGTGAATTTGAAGTAAAAACCATCCTAAAAATGCCATAACTCTTTCGATACAACTCAGAATCATGCACCGTCGGCGGCCACGCGAAGAGAAATCAGAGGGCTTCAACTTCCGTGAAGAGCTCGGGATTCAAACTCGAATGCTGGAATTACTAAAATGCCCCCGAAGATGCAAAAGTCGACGAAACATTTCCGGAAAGCGTCCGAACTTCATACTAAGCATCCAAATACCTACAAAAGCTCAATTAACCCCTGCAAAACATGTTAACATAGAAATCCGAGGTTGTCTGGTTAACGAGCATAAATATAGGGATTAAGATACCCGAGGGGGCTAATAACGCGTAGGTTAACGGGTGAAATACGCAATATTTGCGTCGTATCAAAATGCACCAAAACCAAAACTAGGTTATACCTGCTACCACCGGTCAACCAGTGTCCTAGGACCAGTCAATCGGTCAACACAGAACCTCCAAAAATTCCCCTTTAATAGGGGAATTCACTATATTTAACCCCTATTTTTCTCTCTTCAACCTCCATTAGTGAATCCAAAAACTTCATTCGAGCACCGAACCAACATTTAAATGATTAAAACAGCCAGCAACAAAATTCTGACCTATTTCCATTATTAAATCCCAAATCTACCACTTTAAAGTAAAACCAAATTTTAATTCAAGAACCCTATATATGTCGAATTCTAAGAATTTTCATGGATTGATTCAATTAAACGTAGGGTTTTTAAATGATTATCAACATAAAATAGATTCAAATCATTATTTATTAGTTTTGATCCAAGTTCATGAAGAAATTAATCAACATAAAGGAGAAATCAACATAATTAACATCTACATGAAGTTAATTACGAAATTTAGATACTTAATTATCTAAAATATGATTTACAATATAATTTAATTTAGATTTCCAATTAGTAGAGACAATATTGACACACATACAATTATAATCATATCTTACATAAACTTGCCTATGGATTGATTGGGAAATCTATCACCAAATCCCCGAAATCCTCCTTTCCTCTTGATGATTTCTCACTATAGCCACTCTGGTGCTTTACTATGGTCTTTTGTGACGAAGGAGATTCCTAATATCCCCTCAAACCACTTAAATCCTGAAATTGGATTAGGGCCCAAAGGGCCTCACCTAAACGAGCCCCAAAATAACTCCATATCACTTCAAACCTTGCTCGAGACTTATACTAACCTATTAGGCCTTTAAACCATCACTTTAAACTAAAACGAGCATTCTATGCATCCCAATATCCAAATACCAAATATAGCCAAAATAAAAAACAAACAACTCAGTTATTTAATAATTACCCGGTATGAGTCCAGATATTAATTTGGATAATTAATCACCGCATCTTAAATCCAATTTAAATGACATATAAAACTATAAATAGTGACATTTCCAGTCACAATAACCACACGTAATTAATTTTAATAATTCACATAAAAATATGGGGTGTTACACAAAAACCCAAAAAATACCCCATTAAGGAAAACACTACTTCCAACTAGAGGAAATTAAACACACAATCCTCGATCCCTGAGCCCGAACATATCTACTATGCTCACTGTGACACCCCATAAAATTTAGTAGTATATTGATCAAGTCTTATACAAAATCGTAGGAATCAAACTATTGAATATCATTTTAAGCATGATGGAAATAAAAACTAAATGAATAAAATAAATAACTGAAACATACCATAGTGAACCATATACTGTGATACCAAAACAATCAACAACACTAGTACCATCATGTAATTACAAATGTATAAACATACATCAAACTACTAAAATGATTTGTTATATACATTTGGCTCAACTGGGTACAAAGAGTAATACAGAGAGTAAGCACGTAGGCTCGACTACATCCTATAATAACATCAACTGAGAAGAAGGCCATGGCTAAAATTGGGGTGCAACTGCACCTATGGCTTATGTCCTGAAAAAATGTTGATATAATACGTTAACAACAATTTTATGTAGTATAAAAATATAAATTATTATGGACTACAATATAACTATGCATCTTATTCTAATCTTTTAGTAACTTTTAGGTTAATTCCAAAAACAAACAATCCTAGATATCACATGAGTCTAACCACGGACCCCATGATTAATTATTATTCATCTTAATTAAATATCATTTATCAGTCTTATATATATAATCAGGAAACACTATGTATATCCATATAAGCGCTACTCATGCCAAATACTTTATAACTAGTCAATAAAATACTGAAGATGGACTCCCGTCTCATGATCAAGGGTATAACCCATCTCTTCCTACCAGGATACAGAAGATGGATTCTCGTTGCCCGGTCCGAGGTATAATTTATCTCTATTTATCATAATACTGAAATGATCTCCATCATACGGACCAGGGTAAACCCATCTTTGTCTATCGAGATAAAAAAAGATGGATTGTCATTGAACAGTCCATAAGAATGTTAGTTATCGTATGGTCCAGGGTAAACCCATCTCTATCTATCGGGATAATGAAGATGGATTCCCATCGCACGGTCCATAAGAATGTCCCATATTGGATGTATCACATACTTATACATAACCAGTATATCACATATAATGTAAACTACAGCTAATTACCTTTCAAGAAGGATATAATTCCTATCATCTTCCCAAGTAATTTCATATAAATGATTAAAAGTCTTATATCAATGTTTTAAAGTGGACAAGTCTAACATTTCTATTCCAATTCCCTTTTTTTTTTATCAATTATAAGAAATCTTTAAATTATGCCATGGATTTGCGCACGACGCAAAATCCTAATCATTCGCATGACCCGTGCGCACGAGCTACAACTGTGGCCATTCCAACGAGGAAACCATGAAAATCTGTAGAATTTTTTCTTTCTTCAACCTTTGGCCCCTATTACGACCCCTTTATCTAGATACACTGATAATGGTCAGATTTAAGGTTTTAAGTGTTCCATATACCCTAAATTATCCTACAAATTTCCCAAACCAAATTATATGCCATCCTTATACAAGTCTACTATATTTATATAAGGATTTCGAATTATTTTCAAAATTAGAACTCTAGGTTTAAATTTCATTATGAAGTCCCAAATTTCCAATCCATTCATGCCATAATTAAAGGGATTTTACTCAATTCTTCATGTATACATAATTCTAACCTCAAATTATCAAATATAACCCATAAGTCATAAAAAATTGAGACAAATTCCATTTATATTTACATTATCTAAATCAAGTGTTATATATTTATATTTAGAATCCAATAAATAATTATATTCTAGTGACAAAAGTAATTACAAAATTATATTAAACAAACTTGCCTCCAAATTCAAGTAGGATGAAATCCAATTAAAAAAGCTCCAATTCTCCTTTCTCCAATGCCCAATTTCCTTATTTTCTTCTTCTCTGTAAAATGTGTGTGCGATATTGATTCAAATTGATTCACAATTTTCAATTCAGACTTATTTAATTGGATGGCAAAATAAGCTTAAACCAAATACCAATTAAATCAACCCTTTTTAAACACAACCAACCATGTGTGTGCGCGTTACAAACAAACATCAATAAAGGTGAAAAGAAGTATTCAGTAAAAAAATCTCCGCAAGGTAAAAAACCTTTTATTGCCATTATAATTTGTAAAAGAACGGTTACAATCGGATTACAGTGAAAATAGAATTTCACTTTCGAAATACCCACAGGTGTCAGTTCGTAGTCGTCAGCCCAGGAACACCGTAGCACTCCTTATGACATGCAGTCGATGATCAACCCAGTACGTCCCACAAGTGGCATCTATGGTCAACCTAGTACCTTTCCAAGGCACCTATGATTCAGCAACAAAACTCCTAGTAAAACTATGCTTTGGGTTCCATAAACATCTCACACAAAAAGTCTGGGATTTTGTGAATTGTAAAAATAAAATTTGAACCCTCAAAAGTTATGGAGAATTAACAAAGACACTTAAAATGTCTTCTGATAAAATCAGTGTTTTCTCCACACGAAATACAAAAGCCTAATATCGTTTATATAAGAAAATTCAAGGCAGTGACGTGTCAGAAATAAACTCTGTCATTTGAATGAAACACGACGTTGTTCGAGCAACAACTCCATCTCGTTTAAACGATATGTGACGTCGTTCGAACGACCGTCACTGATCCTCTTTAAACAACTTTTAAAAATTAAATAACTGGGAATCCTTAAAAACCAAAACGGTTTATGGGATCAGGAGTATTTATCCAAAATCTTTTTATGATTAAAATTATTTAAAAATAATTTTTCTTTTCATAAAAATATCCCAACACTTTTAATGTAAAAAGTAAATGGAACTAAAACAAATTTTACCAAATTCGTCCTTGTTGGGCATGATTGTTGAAGAGTCTTGAAATTCGAATTGTCGATTGTAGATGTAAACTTCTCAATTCTTAGACAAAATTGTAGTGGTATACGATATACTAAATGTCATACAAATCTCCCCCTATGTCTATGCCGGTACAAAATAAAAATATTCGAATTATCAATCAAAATATGATATATACAAAACTACCCTCACAAAAATTCAAATATGGAAAGATAAACTGAACAAGTCTTCACACCCTTTCAAACTTTGCTTCAATAATTAACTTTTTGAAACTCCAAGCTTTTCTAATCAGGGTGTGCAATCCAAAAGTCTTCAATTGTACATACACACATGAGACAAAGCAAAAACCTCATGACGTATCTAGTTTGAAATGATATAAACATAAAAGATGTAAGCATAATCAAATATCCCCCATACTTAAACTCCCCCATAATATCATAATTCGTTCTCCCCCTTTTTATTTGTCCGAAATAAATAGGAAAAGAATAAATCTTATAATGCAAATCGGGGTGACAAGGGAAACAAAGCAAACAAACTATTTTTGAAATTTTCAATTTTTTTCATATGAAACAAAAATGATTATTGATACCAAATTTAGTCTGCTGACATGGCTCAATCGAGTGAAGACACGTGGCAATCTACGTGGCAACAACAAACATTTCTGAGGAACTCAGATGCTCCGAGGAACCATACTACAACGAGGAACACTGCTTCCCCGAGAAACTCAGACGCTCCGACCTACAAAAGCTCTCCGAGAAACTTTTGAGTACCAAGGAACTTTTGATTACCGAGGACCTTAGGCGGTCCGAGCTGCACCTCGAACAAAGCATTAATAGCAGGATAACCAACAGTTTGACTGTTCATTAAATGCTTATCATTCAGATGTATACACTTAAGGGGCATTAAATGTATTACCCTTTCACATGTACAACATTGAATGTATTACCCTTTCACATTACAGCCTTAGGGCTATAAATACATTGTATTACCCTCATTGTAAGGGGACCGGAATTTCTTGATTGAACTTGTAATCAAGAATTCCCAAACAGTCATTAATAACAGAAACAGTGGACGTAGTCCATTCTTATAAGGGTGAACCACTTTAAAATTTCTTTGTCTCATTTATTTTATCTGTGATTAAATAATTAGATACAATCTAATTTTTTACATCAACAGATTGGCGCCGTCTGTGGGAAACGACTGGTAATATCTTTTTTCATAAAAAAAAATTCATCACAAATGGCTGATATTCCAGAACCCAGCAATCGAAACGCTGGAAGCCCTCCAAATCCACCTGCTCCGCCAAATATTCCAGATCTGGCTGGAATAATGACAAATCTAGCCCAGGGCCAGACAGTCATGCAAGAAACGATGCGATAACTCATACAAACCCTCCATGGTGGTGCACCAACCCATTCAGGACTGCGAAGTATTCAAAGAAATACCCGTTTACCTTCTTCACGTACTAGGCGTACTGATTCATATCGTAGTGAGGAATCTGAAGACTTTTCTTATCAACCTAGACGAACTTCGTCAGTGCGGGCCACAGATACTGAACAACGTATCACTCTCTCTCCAGAAAGTACTAGTGCGCTAGAGAGGTTAAGCAGGGTATCACCTTTTGATCGATTATGACCTAGAAGGAGTAGAAGTCCTCCTAAAGTCACATCGAGGAGTTTTCGACCACCCTCAGATTTATGGGAAGGATCTGCCCAGTCACAACCAGCTGCTCGTCAAGATAGATCCCAGGAAGCTACATCAACGCGATCAGTTGCTCGAACCAATAGGCCCGAGGAAGGAAATAATGCATGGAAAGGCTCTATTCAGAGGCTGGAGGATAGATTAGGGGAAATGGATAAAGCCAAGAACCCTCTACAACGAACTTTTATTCGAGGAACACCTTTTATCCAGGCCATTGTAGATTTTCCAACACCATCAAAGTTTAAAGCACCTGTTGTGACCCCCAAATATGATGGAAAGACTGACCCTGTCCTTCATATAGAACAATACCAAGCTGCAGCCGACATCTATGCTGTTCCAGATGAGATGAGATGCAGAGCATTCTCGGGAACTCTTACTGGATCTGCTCAAATATGGTATAATAATCTTCCTCGGGGTAAGATCTCAACTTTTCTTCAACTGGCCGAGTTATTCATTGGGAATTTCTATTTTGGGGCAAAGCCACTTAAACGAGTAGCATATTTGTTAAGTGTTAAACAAAAAGCTGGTGAGAGTACCATAGATTATATAACTCGTTTTAATAACGAGAAACTAGAAGTTATTGATTATGAGGAAAAGACAGCGATTACCGCCTTGATGAGTGGACTACTGCCCAACAAGTTGTACTACACTTTGGCCAAAGATCCACCTAGAACTATGTCAGACCTGATGGGAAAAGCGTCCAAGATTATGAATGCCGAGGAGGCTATGGCTGCGAAGAAGAACATGGATGCCAAAGAAACCAAGGTGGAAGGTGATAAAGCTAAGAAGAAAGATCATACGAACAATGGTAATGACAAACACTCAAAAATTAGGTCGTCTTGGGAAGTATTAAGGAAGTTTGATAATTATACTCCTCTAAAGAAAGACATCAACCATGTTCTAGAAGAAATCAAGAACAACGAGGAATTAAATTGGCCAGAGAAAATGAAGGCAGACCCCGAAAGGAGAAATAAGGCAAAATATTGCGAGTTTCACAAAGATCATGGCCATATGACTAAAGATTGCATAGCTCTTCAGAATGAGATTGAAATACTCATCATACGAGGAAAACTGGCAAAGTATGTTGATCGGAGGAATGATAGAAGAAATAACGACCGAGCAAGAAAGAGGTATAGATCTCCTAGTCGAGCAGAGGAGAACAAGAAGAGAGACCATGAAGTTGATCCAAAAGATGACCCCGATCTTCCCAAGAGACCAAGGTAGCCAGAACGTGAGGTATTTTCAATATGCTTTGGGTCATTTGATTGTAATGTTATTACAGGTGGAGATGCAGGAGGAGGAGACCTTACTGCAGAAAGAAAAGCTTATCTCTGTGAGGCTCAAGCTTGCTCATACATTCAACGAATAAATTTAGCTGAAGAGGATTGCCAGAGAAAGGTAAACAAAGAGAGATTGGTCATTGGCTTCTCAAAGAACGACCTCGCAGGTGTTCTATATCCTCATGATGACCCATTGGTGATCAAAATGAGGATGAAGGAAGTAATGATTTCAAGAATACTGGTCGATAATGGTAGCTCGACAGACATCATGTTCTACTTGTGCTTCGACAGTTTAAATCTAAAACTATCTCAATTAGAGCCTTATTATAGACCCCTACTCGGTTTTTACTGGTGAGAAAGTATTTCCACTTGGGACGATTAAATTGGATATATTCATTGGTACGTGGCCTGCTTGTCGAACAGAAAGAAAATGCTTTTTCGTGATGGATAAGAATGTTCAATCAACATACAATATCATCATGGGAAGAGTAGGATTGAAGAAGTTCGAGGTTGTACCATCTACGGTACATCAATGCTTGAAATTTCTAACAAATTTTGGAGTAGGAGTTGTGAAAGGTGATCAGAAAGTAGCTCGGGAATGCTATTATTCATCCGCCGAGCAAGAGGAACTAGAGACATCAAGGAAAAAGACTACTACCTATCAAGTGGATGAAGGTGCAGAAATTGAAACATTGGATCCTAGAGATGAGTCGCAACTCGTGAAGGGTCAAGTGGTGGAAGCTACTGAAAACATCATTCTGGACGACGAGCACCCTGAACGAACTACTCAAGTAGGTTCATCGTTGGAAGCCTCACTAAAACAGGAATTGATAACTTTCCTAAGAAGCATAAAGCAAACGGAGTCATGAGGATATGCCTGGGATAAACCCATATTTCTTATGTCACGAACTCAATGTGAATAAGGAGATCAAGCCTGTGAAGCAGAGAAGAAGAGTATTCAGTCCTGAGAAGAATCAAGCTATACAGGAGGAAGTCGAGAAGCTCCAGAAAGCCTGCTTTATTGAAGATGTTAAATATCCTGACTGGTTAGCAAATGTGGTGATGGTGAAAAAGAAGAACAACAAATGGAGGATGTGTGTAGACTTCACCGACCTCAACAAAGCATGCCCAAAGGATCACTTTCCATTGCCCCGAATTGATAAACTAGTGGATGCTACCTCGGGACACGAGTTGCTGAGCCTCATGGATGCTTATTCTGGTTACAATTGATTAAAATGAAACCTAAAGACAGGGAGAGTACTTCTTTCATTACCCCTAGGGGAACTTATTGTTATAATGTTATGCCTTTTGGTTTGAAAAATGCAGGTGCGACATATCAGCGGCTGATGAACAAGGTCTTTGCTGAACAAATCAGTTGCAATATGGAAGTCTATGTTGACGATATGCTGACAAAGAGCAAGAAACCTTTCGATCATCTAGTTGACTTAAGTTAGACTTTTAATCAACTGGATAAATATCAAATGAAGCTGAACCCGACGAAGTGCATATTTGGAGTACGAGAAGGCATATTTCTTGGGTACATTATCAATCAACGAGGCATTGAGGCAAATCCTGAAAAGATCAAAGCCCTATTAGGGTTGCGATCTCTAACGACGAAGAAAGAGGCGCAAAGTCTTACAGGACGAGTAACAGCACTCAACAGATTTTTATCATGAGCAACTGATCGATGTTTCCCATTCTTCAAGACGTTCCGAAAGACTTTTAAGTGGAATGATGAATGTGAGAAGGCTTTCTAAGACTTGAAGAAATATTTGGGAGCACCTCCACTATTATCCAGGCCAGTGATGGGAGAAAAACTATACTTGTATCTGGCAGTGTCCGAGAATGTAGTCAGTTCGGCATTGATAAGAGTGGAGAATGGAGTACAAAAACTAATCTACTACACAAGTAAGGACTTCCGAGGAGCAGAGATCAGATATACAAGGCTGGAAAAATTGGCACTAGCATTGATTGAGGCAAGTAGAAGAATGAAGCCATACTTCCAGGCTCATACTATAGTAGTATATACTGATATGCCATTGAGTCAAGCCCTTCATAAACCAGAGAAATCAGGAAGATTGATGTGATGGGCAATAGAACTCTGTGAATATAATATAGTTTATGAACCCAGATCATCGCTAAAAGGGCAAGCAGTAGCAAATTTTATAGCAGAATTCACCTATCCTGATACCCCCGAGGAACAAAAGTTGCTCATTGATCAACCTGTGGATGTTACAGGATCATCAAATGCAATCCCAGACCAACTTAGCTTGGTAAAAGGGCAAGTAGATGTTACAGGATCATCAAAATCAAGACCAAACCAGCTTAGGTTGGTAAAAGGGAAAGAAAAGATGATCGACGAACAGCAAGAAAAATCAGGAGATGGTGAAAGAAAGCAACAAATTTTCCACCGAGGAACTCTGTCAGATCAGAAATTTGAAGACGAGTTACCTATATGGAGTCTGTATGTGGATGGTTCATCTTGCACTTCCGGATGTGGCGCAGGGATACTTTTGAATAGCTCGGACGAGGTCGACACGGAATACGCCCTACGATTCTAATTCAAAGCTTCCAATAATGAGGCTGAGTATGAGGCCATGATTGCGGGTCTTAATTTGGCAAAAATTATGGAGGCGCAGCAGGTTATTATCTTCAGTGATTCTCAATTGATCGTAAATCAAATGTTGGGAATAAATGCAGCCAAAGGAGAATTAATGATCAAGTATCATGCAAAGGTGATGGAGTTGGTATCAGAATTTGTTGCTATTCAGCTGGTCAGAATACCAAGAATGGAGAATGCAAGAGCAGACACCCTAGCTCGATTAACATCAGCTACTCGTACCGAGCTACGAAGAATAATCCCAATTGAAGTGTTGGCTAGTCGAAGCATAAATGAAGATCTGATGACGAATTTCATTACCCTTGATTTAGGACCATCTTGGATGGATCCCATTAGGGCATATATTGAGGAGGGAGAATTACCAATTGACAAGCTCGCAACCAAGAAATTAAAGTTTAAAGCTGCCCGGTATGTATTAACTAACGGTATTCTATATAGACGAGGAATTATGACAGGTTTGCAAAGATGTGTACATCCCTCTTAGGTGAAAGAATTGATTGAAGAAATCCATGAAGGGTCCTGTGGAGCCCATGTAGCAGGTCGGACGCTTTTGCAAAGGGTGATGACGCAGGGATACTACAGACCGACGATGAGGGCTGATTGTATAGCCTATGCCAAGAAATGTGATAAGTGCCAGCGCTTTTCCTCCATCCGAAGAACTCCACAAGCATTATTGACACCCATCACTTCTCCTTGGCCATTTGCCATGTGGGGAATAGATTTAGTCGGGCCACTGCCAACGACCAGAGGAATGTTCAAATACCTCATCGTCGCAGTGGATTATTTTACTAAATGGGTTGAAGCTGAGCCTCTCATTGATATGACGTACAACAAGGTGTACCAATTTATTTGGAAGAACATCATTTATCGATATGGTATTCCTCATGCCTTCATCACAGACCATGGAACACAATTTGACAACGAGGAGTTCGCTGCCTATTATCATCAGTCAAATATTTTAAAGATCCACTCAGCACTAGGCCATCCTCAAAGAAATGGATAAACTAAAGTGACAAATAGAACGCTGCTGAATGGCTTGAAGAAAAGACTGGATGATGCGAAAGCAAATTGGATCAACGAGCTACAATCAGTACTATGGGCTTATCGTACTACTCCCCGAGCAGCAACTGGAGAATCACCATATATGTTGGAGTTTGGAAGTGAAGCTGTCATACCTTCCGAGTTGGGCCTCCCAACACACAGGGTACTAAATTTCAATTCCCCTATCAGCGACTTAATGAGAAGATTGGATTTAGACATGCTCGAGGAAGTTAGAGAATAAGAAGCCATCAGGAATGCTGCATACCAACAACGAACAACTTTGTTCTACAATAAAAGGGTGAAGAAGTGTGACCTGAAAGAAGGAGACTATGTGCTAAAGAAAGTGATTCAAAAGCACAACAAACTAGAGGCAAACTGGCATGGACCATACCGAGTTACAGAAATTGTTCGACCAGTAACTTATCCAATAGCAACTTTAGAGGGGGAGGAGTTTAAGAATGCATGGAACGCAGAGCACCTGCGCAAGTATTATTAGTGATGTATATTCTCATGTAACGCAGTTCCGTCAGTATGAATAAAATGAAGATATTCTGCCAAATTCTTTCCTTTTATTGAAAGTTTTTCGGGGAATACTAGTGCTACACAATACTCGGCAAAACTCGGACTACTCAAATTTATTCTCGAAAATGCCAACTAAGGTTGGTCGAGAAACAAATGTATTCCAACGGGAAGTAAAACTATGTATTCCTAAAAATGCCAACTTATGTTGGTTAGGAAGTAAATGTATTCCTACGGGAAGTAAAACTATGTATTCCAAAAAATGCCAACTTATGTTGGTTAGGAAGTGAATGTATTCCTACGGGAAGTAAAACTATGTATTCCTAAAAATGCCAACTTATGTTAGTTAGGAAGTGAATGTATTCCTACGGGAAGTAAAACTATGTATTCCTAAAAATGCCAACTTATGTTGGTTAGGATATAAATGTATTCCTACGGGAAGTAAAACTATGTATTCCTAGAAATGCCAACTTATGTTGGTTAGGAAGTAAATGTATTCCTCGAGAAGTAAAAGTATTCCTAAAAATGCCAACTTATGTTGGTTAGGAAGTAAAAATATTCTCGAAAATGCCAACTAAGGTTGGTCGGGAGGTAAAGTTATGCCAATGTTGCTCGCAGAGGAAAAATCCACTAACTATGGCTAGTCGGGAATAAAAACCCACTAACTGTAGTTGATCGAAAAGGAAAATTTATCGACCTTGGTTGGTCGAAAACATTTTATACGAGAAAGTGATCGAACAAAAATTTTGATACTCGTAACTTTTTAAATTATTACTAAGTTGGTCGAGAAACAAAACATCATTTTTGCCAAATGATTACCACAAATTCAAACTAATCGACAATAAGTTGATCGACAAATAACACAATATCATTATCTTTTTAACAGATACACATGCACAGATGTAAAGTGTTACAAAACAATAGCAGTCAAGATTTGCAAATAAAATTATTTCATTAAATGTAGAAAAAAATACATCAGGAATGAAATATAAATTTATTACATCAATATTCCTATTCTATTGGTTTCTTCCCCTCTGCTTTTGAAACAGGATCCTCGCGAGCAGGCGGATCATTTAAAGCAAGAGGAGAATTTATGAAGTTAAGATCTTTTAACATCCTGATATTCATCACAGAGGGTCGATCTAGTAGATGCTCTGGACGAGATATCTCGACATTGGAATGGAGATTTTAATCGCCGAGGTATTTGGAAATCAGACATTAAGGGATGGCCCGAGAAGGGATCCACTCATATCAAGCTTGAATGGGGACACTGGTAGGTAGAGCAGCCCAGGATTATGGTAATCCCACAGGTAATGACCCTGTTCGAGTTGCAGCACACCTAAGGAATTCAGTCATCCCTGTTTGTAGCCCTCATTATTTGCATTCTGGATACGGTCGTCCAAGTAGTAGAGAGCCTCATTGTAGCCAGCCATCCAGAACTCCCTGGGCTGCTTGTGGAATTAATATGTCAATCTTTCCAGCTGCTCGTGGAGATTTTTGATAAAAAGTTCTTTATTCTCCAAGACAGACTTCTGCGCAGAAAGTTGCTCTTCCAGGTCCCTGATTTTCTTAGACATCTAAGCCAATGCATGGTTATTTGCCATCAGTTGGAAGGCCTGGTTCTCCAAAGCAGATTGAGTCCTCTGTTCCTCAATAGGAATCTGATAAGCTCTTGCTCATCCTCGAGGAGCTCTTGCTCGTCCACGAGAAGAAGTAGAAGGGCCAGCTCTCTTCAAGGTCTCCAATTCGTCCCTTAAGTTGGCGTTCTCGACCTCTAAGAACGAGAATCCCTCGTCAGTCACTGGGACCAAAGCATTTGAGGTGGAGGCAACAGATTTTAATTGAGATACTTCTCTTTGCAAGTTGTTATTTTCTTGCTCCAACAACTCGGCTATTTGCCTGTGCTCCTCGACCTCGGCTTTCAACGTTCTCTCCAACACGTCGTAAGCAGTAAAACGCTTCTCGTATCCATTGTCGGAAATGGTTTCCTGATACTTCTTCTCGTACCCCTCGTGCAAGAGGGCAGTGGATTCCTTATACTGTTGCTGAAGGTCTTCAAGAGTGCCTTGGAGATCCTCAATCATATCATAATAAGCTACATTATTCGCCACCGCACGATCAAACAGAAACTTCAAATATTGGTAAGCTTCAACTGCCTGTTCCGAAGCATCTTGGCCGAGGATGTCGACGATTTGTGATGCACTCAGATCTGTGTGACCAGCCTTAAAGTATTTATTGCATTACCGTAACAGCTTTGTATCATGAGCAGACAATAATTCCACCCTGTCCAGAAACTAGTAAAGGAAGAAAAAGCAATAATCAATAAGAGTACCAACAGAGCATGAAGAGGAGAAACAACGGTATGCATAAACAAAAGTTCAAATTTTATTATATCATAAAGTTCAGAGTTACATGTTCAGGGTTACATTTGACAAAAAAAAAATAGAAAGAAACCCGAACAACTCTACACCTTTTTCTTGTCTCCCAAAACTTTCTTGGGAGGATGGGACGAGGAGGTAGGTTGCTCGGAGGGAACAGAGAGTTGCTCGGGGAGCGCTAGTAGTTGCTCGGATGAAGTAACGAGTTGCTGAAGTTCCTCGTTAGTAGGCTGGATGGTTGGGGGATGATAAACTTGATCTCCCATCACCATAGAAGACTCCTCAGAGGCAACTTCGTCCTCTTCTTCGTCTTCAGGAGTTGGAGGGGGACCAGGGATGTGTCGCTGGAAGAGTTCAGAAGTTTCATCAACCTTCATCTCCTGAAGAGCTGCGACCCACCCATCTCTAAAGTATTTTAGGCTACCATATTCGACTTGCGACATCATGGCAGCCAAGCCTTTGTTCCACCCCTTATCCCAGACATCGCTAAAATATTTCTTCATAACCAACTTCCTCTTTGTCTTCTCCGAGGAAAACTTCTCAGAAAGAAGGTTATCAGCAGCTTTCAATTTATTCTCAACCTCCTCCTTCTGACGACTTACTTCCCGAAGTCGACTTAACTCCTCCTCAGCAACCTTGAGTTTATCTTCAAACTCCTCAGCATTCTTGAGCTTCCCTTCAAGCTCTTTATTCTTCTCCTCCAGACTATTTAAGTTTTTCTACAACTCCTTGGAGACCTCAATAACCTGAGCTTTTTCCTGCTCGGTCGAAGCAAGCTTCTTCTCCTAAGTTGCCTTATCATCAGCATATTTCTGGCGAGAATCTTTCAGAGACTGCCCCAAGCCCGTCAAAGCTTCCTCTACACCAGACGAGGAGCTTGAAGCTTTAATAGCTTCATCTTTTTTCAAAATTGTATTAAAGCAGCTCACCAACTATGAAAAGAAAATGAAAGCAAGTCAGAGACAGATATAACAAGGGAAAGATGAAAAGTTCAAAAAAATAAGACTTACAAAAGTAATATGGCGAGCAGCCAATGAGGTGACCATATCCCGAGAAAGGTTTTCTTCAATACCTTGGATCTCGGGAATAATCTAAGTCTTCATCGAGCTCATGGTAGAGCTCGGGGGAACAAAAGTAGGAACACCAGTTCCAGTAGTTGGGGGCTGAGAGATGGTTTCAGCCAAATTGACCGAAGAGCTCTTCTTCAGCTTCCTCGGGGGAACAGGAATAGTTTCGACAAAGGAGGAACTCTTGATCGGTGATATGACAATCACTTCTTTTGGAGCATCAGTCTTGCTCGTGGCCACTGGGGGCTTCTCGGAAACCTTCACAGGAGCAGCCGGAGGGGGTACATCAATTTTCTTTGTCCCCTCCCGTGGGACATCAATTTTACTTATTTTTGCCTCTCCAGCACCAGAGGCAGGTTTCTCGAAGAGAGTAGGAGGTCTTATTTTCTTCATCCTTTCACTTAAAGGAACGTGTGACTCAGGTGAAGAACTGGTAGAAGCTGGTACTGGTTCTGCATCGCTTATCACCGGACGAGCAATGAAAGAGGAAGTGTAACTCTTGTACTGCAGCAAATATGAAGCTGACCTAATGTGCTCGTCGACAACAGACTGATGCAAACTCCAGATAAGTTTTAAGTGCCTTATATTAACGTCTTCCTCTTTTGGACACTTTCTTTTGTTGTCAACTGCAAATAAATCAAAATTAAAATATCAGTGGCACATTTTATCAAACATAAAGGAAGCATAATCTCAAAATAAATAAAATAAAATAAAAATAACCTATCCCATTTCCATAGGGAGGGCATCTAGGACCTTGATACACTTCATCTCTAGATAAAGGAGCATGTTGCCAATTTTTTATAACAACCCCGTGCTCAAAATAGTCCCTATTGGCATCTGGGAGATTGACCACTAAAGCCCTATTTAAAAATCTAGTTTTTAAATAAAAAGTATTATCGCCTACAACCCATCTATAACAAAACATGATTTCTGGAATTCCTATGCGAGTTCCATGAATTTGATTTAGTCTATGAACCCCATTAACTATTCTCCATGTATTGGGGGCTATTCTTGCAGGAACAATGTCAAAATATTGACAGAATTCCAGACATAAAGGATTTGGCGAAAAAGAAAAGCCACATTCAGCAATAAAGAGACTGGGGAACCAATGTCCCTCAGCCAAACGGAAATAATCGAAAGGTTCAGAAAGTTCCTCCAGAACAACCCATGAAGGAATAGAAAAATCAGAACGAAATTTATCAAGAGATTCAACAAGGTAAACCATGATGAATAAAGGAAATGAAGAAGGAAGAAGATCTTACAGAAAAAGAGTGGGTCTGTTGACAACGAACGATGAAAAGGATGAACGCACAAGAGAGTAAGACAATGGAAAACTCGAAGATACAAATTTGAAAAAGTAGAAGACGATGGGATTGTCTGTGACGCTTAAATACCTTGCCTTGGGAAAAGGAAACAGTAATGAGTACGAAAAGAGACGGTTACGCTACCGGCGACTAAAAAGACAAAAAGTGCGCGGCAATCGAAGCGGTTATAAAAATTCAAAAAAGCCTGATTCTATGAATTTGGAAGGAAAAATAAATACAAGGGAAACACTCCTAAAAATCAGGAGGACCATTTAAAACTACCATATTCCGAGAAAGAATGTTCCACACTCCTCAAATTTTGAACTATGAAATATTGGGGGCTTCTGTTGATACCAAATTTAGTCTGCTGACATGGCTCAATCGAGTGAAGACACGTGGCAATCTACGTGGCAACAACAAACATTTCTGAGGAACTCAGACGCTCCGAGGAACCATACTACAACGAGGAACACTGCTTCCCCGAGAAACTCAGACGCTCCGACCTACAAGAACTCTCCGAGGAACTTTTGAGTACCGAGGAACTTTTTATTACCGAGGACCTTAGGCGGTCCGAGCAGCTAAGGCTGTCCGAGCTGCACCTCAAACAAAGCATTAATAGCAGAATAACCTACAGTTTGACTGTTCATTAAATGCTTATCATTCAAATGTATACACTTAAGGGGCATTAAATGTATTACCCTTTCACATTACAACCTTAGGGCTATAAATACATTGTATTACCCTCATTGTAAAGGGACCGGAATTTCTTTATTGAACTTGTAATCGAGAATTCCCAAACAGTCATCAATAACAGAAACAGTGGACGTAGGGAATTCTTATAAGGCTGAACCACTTTAAAACTTCTTTGTCTCATTTATTTTATCTGTGATTAAATAATTAGATACAATCTAATTTTTTACATCAACAATGATGTTACAAAAAAATTCACACCATGAATTTATCCTAAGACAACCAAATCGAGGAAACGGAATGAATGGGTGTGAACAAATTCGATAGGAAAATCAACTCAACCATATCATATGTGCACGTGCATAAGTGTACTCCTAACGAATGAACATAAAAAATAGTCCTTTGGTGTAAAATTGTTGAATTTAGATGACATCCTCTTAATTCAAAAGCAACAAATCAAAGTCAACATGATTTTCACACCAATAGCGTCCAAAATGATTTCATACTTTTTCAAGATTTTTTAACGACGTGCAAAGCCATTTTAATTCTCCAACCAAACTCCCTCATATATATTTTCTTTTCGAGGTGGTCTAAATTCTCAAACATTGGAGAATTGGTGAATAAACCTAATGGTCCATTATTGGCATATATTTCTTTTTATTGCCATTCAATATTTTTCGGGCTATTTTAAACCTCTTTGGACCTCAAATAATTAAAATTCCTCAATTTTTTTATGTCCAATTTAAACGACGTCTTAATCGCAAAGGATATATGCATTCCTTTCGTAGCCTTCATCGTTTTTTAAAATTCACACAAACTTACAGCAGAACGGTAAAAATATGCACACCTTTTATTATCTTGTTTTATCGCATTTGGGTCATTTTAATAGACATAATTGAGATGAAAACATGTAGCCAACATGTGATTTTACAAGAATAAACGTCAAACAAATCCGTGCATGTGTGCAATAAAGGACAAAGTGATTCAATCATGTAGGTAGTAACACTATATCATCTCAAAGACTCCAAACTTTGTAAAGCACATGAATGACACAACATATTGTCTCAAAACACTATCAAACAGTCACATGGATATGGCTTGAAGTTGTGACTTGGTCATCCTAAGTGTGCATTCATAAAAGGTGTAAACAAAATATAAAAATCTTTTTGAATTTTTTGAAAATTTAAAAAACAAAAAATTTAATACAAAAGTACACACGTCTTAACACTAGCAATGATATATCATGAAGTATAACTAGCGTATGACAAAGAAACTAACACAATCATTTATAAGATATAGCAATAGAAGAATCATGTGCGAGTTTCAAAATCTCAAAATTTTCTTTGATAAAACTACACAAACCCATTGATATTAAAACAAACCGCCCAAGATGTAAGGCAAACAAGATCAAACGCAATAAATTAGCGTAACCCGCTCTGATACCAATTTGTAAAATGCTTGTGCGATATTGATTTCAAATAGATTCGCAATTTTTAATTCAGAATTATTTAATTGGATGACAAAATAATCACAAATCAAATACCAATTAAATCAGCCCTCTTTAAACACAACCAACCATGTATGTGTGCATTTCAAACAAACATCAATAAAGGTGCAAAGCAGTATTCAGGAAAAAATTCCCGCATGGTAAAAAAACCTTTTATTTCCACTAGAATTCGTAAAAGAATGGTTACAATCGGATTACAGCGAAAATTCAATTTGACTTACGAAATACCCGCAGGTGTCAGTTCGTAGTTGTCAGCCCAGGAACACGAAAGCACTCCCTATGACATGCAGTCGACGATCAGCCCAGTACCTCTCGTAATTGGCACCTATGGTCAGCCCAGTACCATTCCAAGTCACCTATGATTCAACAGCAAAACACCCAAAAAACCTATGCTTTGGTTTCCATAAACAACTCACACAAAAAGTCTGGGATTTTGTGAATTGTAAAATCAAATTTTGTACCCTCAAAAGTGATGGAGAAGAAACAAAAACACTCAAAACGTCTTCTGTTAAAATCAGTGTTTTCTCCACATGAAATACAAAATCCTGACACCCTTTATAGAAGAAAATACAAGGCGGTGACGTATCAGAAATAAACTCTATCATTTGAACAAAACACGACGTCGTTCGAGCGACAACTCCATCTCGTATAAATGAGATGTGACATCGTTCAAACGGCCGTCACTGATCCTCTTTAAAAACTTTTAAAAATTAAATAACTTGGAATCCTTAAAAACCAAAACTATTTATGATATCATGAGTATTTATCCAAAATCTTTTTATGATTAAAATCATTTAAAAATAATTTTTCTTTTCATAAAAATATCCCAACACTTTTAATGTAAAAAGTAAATGGAACTAAAACCCACTTTACCAAATTCGTCCTTATTGGGCATGATTGTTGAAGAGTTTTGAAATTCGGATTGTCGATTGTAGATGTAAGCTTCAAAATTCTTCGACAAACTTATAGAGGTATACGACATAATAAATGTGACGGATTGCTGGGACTATTTGGATGACCTCATAGCGGTGGCCAACTAGATCTATTGCTGAGTTGATCTCCTTATTATTATTAATGAGGCCACATGTTGTTTTCTAAATGTCCCATGAAGTGTTTCATATTTATAGTAAAATAAAACCCCCAAGACTTTACTCACATTTAAAATAGTAGCTAGTTCTCTAGAGTGCTAGATCTTTTGAGCTGTTTCTAGGTGAATTGATTGAGTGAAGTGTCAACTGAAGAATATTGTGGGCTTATTGAAACCTAGTCATATTTGGATCTTCTCAAAGCACACCGAGCAGATTGACTTGTGCCATTTTTCTCAAAATGTTGAACTTGACATGTGTTGAATGCTTAGGAGTGTGTCGGGAGTAATTATGATCCGCATCTCTGGGGTAACATTTATCAGTTTGCAACAGGTGAGCTCTTTCCCTAGGCATATAGTTATGTGCCCCATTAATAAAAGTATCGATTACCAGTTTGAAGGTATGGAACCCAAATTTCAAAAGCTTTCCAATTTTCTAAACTAATTTCCCGCACACAATAATTTCTTAGAAATAGAGAAAGACAATTCTTCCTATTCTAAAACTATCCCTTCTCCTGCAAACATTGGCTTGAGAAACTCTTTTTCGACGAATCTTTTTAATTTCACTCCATTTATTTATAGATCTTAAGTCATGTCTGAGTTGTCTTCGACCTCTTAGTGTTTCAGGTGCACCGTCTTTCTCTTTTATTTCCTCTTAGGTTTCCTTCGGTGTTTTTTGTAATTTCTTTGTGATTCGATATCCTTTTAATTATTTATTGTTGGATTAAATTATTACTGGTATTTGATTGAAGAATCATGCTTCTTTAGGTATCCATTGAGTTGGTTGGCCTAAGCTTTAGCATTTTTATGGATTTGTAACTTTTTCATCCCAGTTCCATTCCTTGATAAGTTATGAGCCTTGGGTTCAGAGCTGGTTACAGTATTTCACTGAATTATAGCAATCTGGTCTTGGCATCATCATTAGAAGGTTTCCTAACCCTCTCTAGGTTGTTCAACCTGAGGATGAGCCTGGCCACCATAGTTACACTCCCATAATATCCCTTTTTATTGGTTATACACCAAAACCCCTAGTCATGGAGCAAAGTTCTCCTCAGTTCTTTGAGATTATAAGCATTTTCAAAGTGAACCACCCTGCGAGTGGTGAAAAACATACAAACACAGTGTCTGAATATCAATCATTAACTTAGACTCCTCGTCGAAGAGAGATATGCCTAAAAGTCCTAGAGCCTCCACATCTTTGTGGTTGTTCCTCTCACTGATGAGAGTACTTCAGAAATATATTATTCTTGGGATCCAGATGCCACCAATGCTTGAAATCATGGTTGTGATATTAATGAGAATGAATTAGAGGAGTTGAGGGATAAATATGATTTTCTCATTAGCATTTCACTAAGACTTCTCGATTTCAATGAGAGAGTATATTATTGGCCTAATGCCGATGAGATGTGTTTTCCAGTTTGGGCTTTGCAAGTAGGAGTTCAGTTTCCCCTCCATCCAATCGTAAAGTCTAGCTTTAGTGGTTATGGGGTGGCTCTGACCCAGCTTCCACCTAACACTTACAGGTCCATTCTAGGGTCGATGGTTTAGTGGGAAAGTAGTATTGGTTTTGACCTTACTGGGGATATATTTAAATTTATGTACGGCATAAAAGATAATGTCAAGGCCAATGAGTACTATTATCCCCCACCAAAGTCTAACCAAAAGATAGTGGAAGTTATTCAGACGAGAAACAACAACTGGAAGAATTAGTTCATGTACATAAAGGGTGATTTGGGAGTTTCTCTCTACTGAGAAGAAAATATCTTCTATTATTCCTCGTGACTAGTGTGGGATACATAATATTGGTATACATCTTTCTGTTGTGATTTATAGTTTTATTTTGACTTATTATATGGTGAAACTTTGTTTTTTCTCAGCCTTTGTACAGAGAATAGAGCTCCTAGATTTTCAACAACTCCGAAATAGTTGGTGTTGGACACTTGCACACCCAATCCAATTGTGTTTAAGAAGTTTTTCTCGCTAAGAAAATTTATAAAGCTTTGATATTATACTCCTCATAGAGGTGCCCCTAGATATGATTAGGTAGCCTTGGTGGTTGAGGGTAATATTTCTACTGACTATGAAGGGTGAGCCAAGAAAGAAGGACTAGTTGAGCAGGAAGGACCAGCTAAGCAGGAGGTCGAAGATGGTATAAGGATTTTATCTTTTAATAAATCATCTTTCGATGACCATTGGAATTTTCTAAATGATTGTGTTCTCATGGAACTTCCACTCCCACTTTGTCAGCTTTTTACATCGAGCCATTATCTAGAATGACCCGTCCACAAATTGATCACGATGCAATGAAAACTTCTCATAAGAAGAAATTGGATGCTAAGGCGAAAAATAAGAGGTCCGATGCTGATTCTAGTGCCAAAAATAAAGATGATGCCAAAATAAGGCCCAAAGGAATGCTGAATATACTCCTAGAAGGCAAGCCGAAGTTCATGTTGCTATAGCTATGAAAGCCTAAGGAAAGTGGGAGGTTATTACCTCAGATTATGTGCCCCAAACATGCAATAAGAGGGTTATGGATGGTCCTCCGTCTCAACCCAATCCCAAACACTAAAGAACCATTGTCCCTAGGGAAAAGGTCCAGATCCATGGGCAGCCAGCTCGGAATTTGGTCTAAGGTGGGGGATCATCCCCCCCTATGGTGAAGTTGATCCATTTACTTTTGATCCAGAGCATCAGTTCACACTGGAGGAGTTAAAAACGATACGAACTCCATTTTTACCATAGAAACAATGCTGCTGATGTGGTCTGTTATCATGGGTATGCCCCTAATTTCTAATTCCTTATGAGTTTTAATGTTGATGACTTGTGGAACATGGTGTAACACCGAATGATTGTGTTAAATTCTCACTCACACTTGTATTTTATGAATTTTTCTAATATATTTTGCATTATGATGATGTTTTCCGTTATTTAAGGGAGCGGTGGGTGCCACTATCTTTAGGGAGCAATTAGCCTCGTACTAGAACATTTATGACTATGAGAGAGAGGCTAATGCTGAGATCCATAACCACTATGAGACCATGTTGGAGGAGCTGAAGACTGCACAAGATGACTATGAAATGCAAGCTTTGAGATTAAGGAGAAGTACGATCAGCTTGTAGGGAACGTTTAAGCCTTAAACCACTCTGAGGCAGAGAATAAAAATTTAAAGGAGTAGATCGACACTGATATTGTGAAGCTTATGTAGTTGGATACAACACTAAATTAGGGGTCTAAGGATGATGCTCTTAATAAAGCCAATGAGTCCCTTGAAAAGGCAAATGAGGCCCTTTGCCATGCTGAGGAGGAGGGTGTTAGGAAGTATAAAATTTGTGTTGAACATAACATTGACCTAGTGACCATATTCTTAGATGGTTATGACAAGATGAAGAAGAGGTCCATTGAGCATTACCCTAACATTACTGAGGTCTTTCAAACATGGGAAGGGGACGATGATAATCTAAAGACTTGGATACTAAGCAGGAAGTGATGGAGGTAGATAACTTGAGGCCGAGAAGAATATTATCAAAAACCATAATGTTGCTCTTAAGGATGCTCCTATGGATGAAGTTGGTACTTCCCATTCTCCTATAGATGAAGTTGATATTTCCCATGCTCTTGAGGCTTGAGTTATCTACTATGAGTATTTTGTTATTCTTTTATTTGAACTTTTTTTATAAACACTTCAAATAATTATATGTGATAAATGTTTAACTATCTCTTTTTGCTTATTGATGCGAAGTCAAGTTTGTTCAAGATATTCGTATACCTATGTTTATATATATTGACATTATGTTAACTATTTTGATCGGCTAAGTTTTTATCCACCACTTGTAGTTAAGTTTTTGTGTGAATATATTTTTTATAAGTAAATATGGTCAGATCTAATTAGCCTCCCGGATAGTTATAATCTTATGGACTCATGATGGGGTCTTATCCAGATATCATGTCAACTTATTATTTTTTTAGTGTTGAGATAGGCCTTCTTATAGTTTAGTCTTATGATCGTGTGGTCGGATCTTATCGACTTGATATGTCTTACTAGCTACCAAATTTGGAAAAACCTGAGTTGCCCTAACTTAGGATCTACTAATGATTGTTCCATCTTACTAGTCCTATGGACAAATTTTATCATTCAGATCATGTGTCAGCATTGGTTACCAGAGTTGACCAAATGTACCAGGATCTATCCCTGTATTAGTCAGCTACGGTCGGATCTTGTTATCTATATAACTACAATGTATTTCCTAGATTTGGCTAAACTTCTTGATCTTAGCCAGCCCAAGGATGAGTCCATGCATGGAGTGTGGTTTTAATCATATGTCTTGATATGATCGTCTCTTAGATCTCTTCAGCTTGGGCTTCTTACACGTCTCTCACATTGACGAAGTATACATTGGAATATATATAAATGCATGAAATGAGAACATATGTAAAGGAAATTTTGATTTTCATTTATCACTGAGAGTTGATTAAAAAGTAATGATTTTTTTTTTATATATTTGATCTTTTTCTCTAAATGGGTTGTTGTGTTGTTATCACTATTGATAGTATTTCCTCAAGTGCTACGAGTTCCATGGGTTCTTAAACTACTTGCCTTCCAAAGTTATGATTATATAAGTTCTCGGTTGTACAACAACATATATGTTGTATAGGCCATGCCAATTTAGTTCTAAGTTGTTCCCTTTTGAATGAACAGTTTTAAAAAGTAGTCTCGTACCTTTAAGATGCTCAATTTTACCTTTTTATTTTAAAATTGAGCGATCATTTGCTAATAGGCTTCCACCCGTAGTTCCGCATTTTCCCCAACTTCTTCTACAAGATCTAAATCAATCCTTCTCATAAGATTTACCTTGGGTGAGTTAAAATTTAGTACTTGATGAATGGTTAAGCCGTTCTAAATGGGCATTACTGCCTCAGTACCGAACGCCAACATGAATGGAGTCTCGCTTATTGTCGTGCTATATGCCCAAAGGACACCTTATCCAGTTTACCTTAGCATCATCTAGCCTTTACTTTATTCCGTCTAACAGGGTTTTGTTCATCACCTTTGTCTGCCCATTGCACTGTGGGTGACCAGGATCCGAGTGTAGTTTTTGGATCTTCTAACATATACAATAATCTTCAAAATTATTATTGTTAAAATGAGTACCATGGTCTGTGATGAAAGCGTATGGCATGTCATATCAGCAAACAATATTCTTCCATATAAAATGGAACACCTTCTCGTAAGGCATCTCAAACATTAGCTCTTCTTTAATCCACTTATTGAAATTATCCACTGTGATGACCAGATACCTGAATCTTCCCCTTATCTTTGACAATGGGTCGGCCAGATCAATTCCCCACGTGGAAAAAGGCCAAGGGGATGTAATCAAAATTAGTTCATCCCCTAGTATCTTATGGCTCACGGCATACTATTGGCACTTATCACATTTATTTAAATAGTTAGCACAATCTTCTTTCATTCTCAACTAATAGTATCCTTATGTGGAGACTCGCTTCATCAATGATTTGTCCGTTAAACCATACGAGCCCTTATGCACTTCCTTTACCAAGTCATTAACCTCAATATGATGGACACATCTAAGTAGTGATACGATAAATCCTCTTATGAATAGGATTCCCCCTTTTATTACGTACCTTGCCACCTTATAGTGGAATGTCCTCTCATCCTTTAGATCTGTAAAAATTGCTCCAGTCTCCAAGTATGCTTGGATGGGTACCATATCTAATTCCATCACAAAAATTCATTAGTCATTTATTCTGCGATGTATCAATATTTCTACAAGTACTATTATCCTTAGTTATGTATTAGTGGTTAATGCCAAACGTGAGAGTGCATCTACTCGTGTGTTTTCAGCCCTCGATATTTTGATAATTTATACAATCGAGAACTTTGGCAACATCACTTTCACCTTTCCGCTGATTCTTTTATTTCCTCATAAACTCTGAGGAGTGGATTTACTACGAGCTAAGAATCTTTATGTGTTGATAGCTTCTTGTCATTCAGTGATGATGCCAACCTCAGGCCTATTATGAGAGCTCCGTACTCTACCTCATTATTGGAACCTTAAAGGGGAATTTGATGGCATACTCCACATCATCCCTATTAGGTGTCATGATTATCAAGAATCTTATGCCTTCATTGACGCATAATGAGCCATTTATGAATAATTGTCAAACCAAATGTTCTTCTTTAAATCAACCTTCAACTAATCATCCACTCTTAAATTTTTTTTCATTTGCTCTTGATCGTGAGTCCTTTCTTCCCATTGAGCTGATGACTCTAGTCTTTTTTGTAGAATTATACTCAATTGGCTTTATTACTAAGCTCTTTTTCATAGAAGTATTCTCTCTTATCTTTGTTTCTGAGCTCTCTCGTAGGATTCTGCTCTGATGCCTTTGTTGCTGAGCTATCTTCTATAAAAGTCCGTTCGATGTTTTTTTCCATAAGTAAACTCTTCTATAAAGACGGCCACTGTCTGGACTTTGATTTCCATTATAGGTTCGTAAAATATGTTATACTCTCCTAATTGTACATCACAATCCATCAGTCTTCTTAATTTTCTTAGGTTTTTGAATAGCTTGTCATAGAGGAAGGTCGGTATATACGATAATTGTATATAATTAAAAATAATATAGCTTCATTCTTCGGGATGCTTCAATTAAATCTAACACCAAATTCTCTTGCCTAGGGTACCTAATTTTATCTCCTCGGTAGGCCTTGCTATTATAGTGTATGGGATTCTTCACTCCACCTTCTTGTTGGACATGCGATGAACTAACCACTTATTTTGATACTGTCAAGTACAAATAGAGCATTTTACCTAGGATTGGCCTTGACAGTAAAGGCGTAGATCCCAATTATTTTGTCAGTTCTAGGAAGGATTCTTCACACTCGTCACTCCAACCCAACGTATTTATAATCATATTAAAGAATTAAAGATATATATCAATGGCCAATGAGACAAAATGATTCAACGAGACTACTCATCATGTCAATCTTTGAATCTCCTTTTTTCTCTTTGGAGACTGCATATCAATCAGTGCTTGGATCTTGTCTGGATTATGCTATATAACCCTTTTTGTGACTATAAAGCCTGGGAAATTCCCTTCCTTGACTCCAAAAATACATTTTGCTAGTTTTAGCTTCATTTGGTACTTTTCTACCTCGTCAAAAGTTCGTCCAAGGTCACTGATGTGGTCGATAACTTTCTTGCTCTTGGTCAGCATATCATAAACATAGATTGATATAGTTTTTTCGATCTTTCCTTCGAAATCTTTATTTACTAGACTACGATAGATATCTTCATCATTTTTTATCCCAAAGGGAATGATGTTGTAGCATTAAGTACCTCGACTAGTGATAAACGAGGTTTTTTCCCCACCTTCTCAATTCATCTTTATTTCATTATGGTCTGAGTATGCATCCATGAAACTGAGCAGCTCGTGCCTAGTAGTTTCATCGACAAGTTGATTATTCCTAAGAAGAGTATAATGGTCCTTTAGTCAAGCTTTGTTAAAATCCGTGAATTTGATGCACATACGACAGTTGTCGTTCTTGTTCTTGACTATAACCACATTTGAAAGCCACTCTAGATACTTGATATCTTTAATAAAATCTACCTTTTGTAATTTATCGACCTCCTCTGGATGGTCATATTCTTCTCCTGTCTGAACACTTTATTCTTTTATTTGATAGGCTTAGCATCCTTCACTATTCTGATTTAGTGGCAAAGGAATTCTAGATCTGTTACAAGCATATCTTCATGGATCTATGCAAACATGCTCTTTCCTTTCCTAAAAAAATCAACTAGTTCTTTATTAAAAGTAGGATCTAGTGATGAACTAATATTTTCCATCCTCTTTAGGTGCTCATCATCGATAATCACTGATTCGACCTGCTCCACAACTTTGTCTATAACTTCCTTATGTTCACCTCAAGGGCCTAATGTCTCAATCTAATAAGTAGTGATCAATTTTTTCTTCACTTCTTTCTCTACAAAAATGTAGTAGAATTCTAGCGCTCCAACTTGGTTACTCTCAACCAAACTAATTCCATAATGTGTAGGTAATTTTAGGTACCTATGGACAGTGGATGACACGCCTTCAAATTTCTTCAGACCGGCCCTACCGAAGATAATGTTATAGGTCGAGTAAATGTTTTTTCCCATGATGAAGAAATATATTTTACCTCTGTTCTCCGGGTTTTCCATTTGCCAACCACAACCTCAAGCTCAATTTTTCCTCTAGGGAATACCTTTTCCCCTAAAAAGTTAATAAGCGGCCTATGACATGACTCTAACTTTTTATCTCTCAATCTAAACTTCTTAAATCAACTGTAGAATAGAACATCAGTTGACTACCTTTTTCGACCAGAATACTTTTTACCCAATTCATGCACCATCACTTTGACTAGGAAAGGATCGTCATGAGAATCAATTACACTTGACAAGTCATCTTTAGAAAAACAAACAATGAGACGATCTTTTTTTAGCTCCTAGGACGAGTCTCTATAACTTTTGCTAATTTGATTTGCTTTATATGAAAACAAGTATTCGCCTTATATACTTAGGCTTTCATCTCAACTGGACCATCTTCACCACCAGCATCACCTCCTGTTATAAAGTGACACCTAATAGAGATCATGGTAACTTCATGCACTGGGATTTTTGGGAAGATCTGGATCCTCCACTGAATCCTCATCTCAGCCTTTTTTTTTATCTTGGTCTACCTTTTTACCTGGGTATTTTGATTATCACCTAGGTTTCTGCTCATCCTGTCCACCAGATAGGTCACTTTTGTCAATATACTTCATTATTTTTCCTCATTTGATAAGATTTTCAATCTCATTATTCGGGGTCATGCAACTGTTAGTGTTGTGGTTGTGATCCTTGTGGAATTCACAGTATTTACTCTTGTCCCTATGATTTGGTGGAACTTTTAGTTTTCCTAGACATTTAAAGTCATTGCTTCCTCGAATATCATCAAGGATGTGGTGAACACCAATGGTAATCATAGTATACTCATCGTACTTCTTCAACATGTAAACCTTCTTATTGTCCTTAGGCTTTTTCTTCTTCTCTGAGCTCTTTCTAGCGTAGGACTTAGTTTGACTCAACTCCTTTGCCACCATCTCCTCTTCAACATTCATGATTTTTCCATCTTTAACCAACAACTCTGATATTATGCTCGATGGTTCCTTGGCCAGTGCCCAATACTACTTCCCCAATAATAGATCGTTCACGATGTAGTAATTGCTATCTTCTCATCATAGTAAATTACCTCAAGCTTCTTGGATTAAAATGTTTGATAAACTCCATAATCATCTCATCCCTTTTCTGATGGACGCTTATCAGGTGAGCCACCCTATTTCCTAGTTTTGTACTAAAATAAAAATTACATATGTGGAGATCGTCCAAAATTGGAAGTTTGAGATACACCCCCTTAGCAAGCCATTGTACCAGATTTGAGTCGATTCGGAGATGGTACTAGAGATTTTTATGTAACGCATTTCATCGGGGATAGAATAAATATTAGCAGCAGCTTGGTACTACTCCACATGTAACATTATTGAGGGTGATGACATGAGGTTTGAATTTTAAGGGCATTGGATAACCCACAACTGATGATGTAAATGGTGAATAAAACCCTGGTGAAAAAGTTTCTTAGTCTTTATAATCTCACCCAGACGATCTTTTAGGAATTGGATAGACCCCCTCCAAGGTTGTTCCCCTTTCTCGACGTTAATCGACATTGTCTTTCTTGCTCGGCTTCCGCTTTCAACTGAGCTCTCTTTTTAAGAAGTCGAATCGACTTTGACCTACCCTCACATTCTTGGTCTACATATGGTTGAGCATTCAACCCTCATGGTCTCAATTCTTCTTGGTTATTACTTATACTCCTTATGTCCCCTCGAATCTCTATATTGGTGGGACCTCGTACCTCTTAGGCCCAATCGTTTTGAAGTTTATCATCTGCTGAGCCTCTCCAGAATTCTTAGGGTTTTAGGGAGTAAGTTTGTTCATAATTATATCCACCTGATCTGATGGTAGATGCTTCACTCAGGCAATAACATCTATCATCTCACTCCAATCCAGAGTTTTTGGGCCTACTACCTTACCCTTTTGAACCCAAGTCCAACCATCTAGGATTTTCCATAGCTTTCCCATGGTGTGCCTGCCTCATGTCCCTGTATGGGGATAGAGGAGGCATATCTCATATTAGGCCATAGATTTTACCCCCTATTGGGTTGATTGGGTTCTCTTCAGGCCTGTTCTTCCCATCCAGAATACTCTGCATCAGTTGCATGATACTCTCATGCATAGCCTTTTAGCCTCTAGCTAAGCACTATAATATTTCGTAAAGGTTGTCCATACCCAAAGTTGTGGAAGTCAGAATCCCCTCTGCGACTCTACTTTATTTTGGGTTTTTGCCCATCTTTATAGAATTTCCCGAAAAATAGAGTATCGTAATACATAAAACAAAGTGCAATAGTTGTGACAACAAAAGTTACTAAAAATGGATTTAAAGAAAGAAAAACTGAATTCGATGATAGATTTAAGGAATCAAAGATAATTTAAATGTAATTTGAATATTAATTTACTCAAACCCAATGAAAAAAAGATGAATTGTATTCACTAATTTCTCAGAATCAAGTATACTCAAGTTTCATAAATCAACAATGGTGGAAAGTAACAATCAGCTTGTCATTTTTCACATACAATGCCAATCTATTATCATCTAAAAATGGTATATAGATTTGGTTTTAGCATATATACACCAACTAAAAATAATAACAGATCAAGAGATAATAAAAAAAACACTATTCTAGAGAAAATTATAGAGAGAGGTGAGAGAAAGAGAATGAAACTAGATTTACATGGTTCGGCCTAGAGAGGTGCCTATGTCTATAGATGTGGATGTTAAATCTACTAATTCAGATGGTAAAATCCCCTCAAAGTGAGTGTGTGTGTGTTATTTATAGGTCGTTAGAAGAGAGAGAATAGAGAGTAATAGATGTCTTTACTTTATAGGTTAACACACTTTACATGTAAGTAAGGGGAATAATCATGAGTTCGTTATGCGCATATGTGGGGGAATATTTGAATATCTCCCACATGTGTATGCGATATAACTGTTGATGACATCATTTTATCATATGGTACATGGTTGGGCAAACGATGTTAACTAACAAAATTAGCTAATGATTAAATAACAACGTTAAGTCGACTATTGGGACTGTTTGGTCGACCTCAAAGCGGTGGTCGGCTAGATCAATTATTGAGACGATCTCCTAGTTATTGTTGATGAGGCCACGTGTTGTCTTCTGAATAGCCCACGAGGTGTTCCATATTTATCGTACAATATGGACCTTGACCCATTATGCCCAAAATCATTTACGCATAGTCTAAAGTCTATCCCAAACTATATACTAGCCTATGGGGCTTAATTTCCTCTTTATGGAATTTTCAGAAAAAGAGAGCATTGCAATACATGAAACAGAGTGCAACAATTGTGACAACAAAAGTTACTGAAAAAGCGGATTTAAAGAAGGAAACACTAAATCTGATGGTAGATTGAAGGAATAAAAGAAAATTGAAAGGTAATTTGCAGATTAACGGGCTTTAAGCCAACAAAACAAAGATGAATTGGATTCATTGTTTTCTCATAATTAAGTATCTTGGAGTTTTAGAAATCAACAATGGTGGAAAGCAACAATCGTCTTGTCATTTCCCATAGACGGCGCTAATATGTTATTGTCTAAAACTAGTATATAGATTTGGTCATAGCATATATACACAACTACAAACAAAAACAGATGCTCATTCGTTAGGAGTACACCTATGCATCGTGCACATATGATTGATTGAGTTGATTTACCTATCGAATGTGTTCACACCCATTCATTCCTTTTCCATGACTTGGTTGTTTGAGTTTAAATCCATGGTGTGATTTTTGTAGTATTTTTTTTTTCAAATGGTATCTATTTTTTATTTTGTATGAAAAAAAAATTGAAAAATCAAAAATAGTTTGTGAAGATTTTTTGAGTATCTCTTTGCAAGAACGCGTTTTCCATCTGATTGATGCTTTGTTTTGAATACCGTGACACCCCGATTTTTCTTGTTTGATTCATTCTTCTTATTTGTCTATTTGGGGACATCATAAAAAGGGGGAGAAAGAATTATCTTATTCTGGGGGAGTTTTTGAGATTTGACTTATGCTTATCATATATTGGTATCTATGTTTATCTCATTTCAAACTCGATACGTCACTTGGTATTTTCTTTATCTCATGTGTGTGGGTACTACATTGATGATCTCTGAATTGCACACCCTGATGAGAAAAGATTTGAGATTCCTGAAGATTTGAAGAACAAACGATGAAGACTATTCATTTGTACCTTTTCCAGTTTTGGGTTCATGGGAGGGTAGATTTGTATAGGCAATTTCATATTTGATAATTCGGATTTTTTATGTATGTACCGGCATAGACATAGGGGGAGATTTGTAAGGACATTTTTCTCATGTCCAACATGTTTCATTTGTGTATGTCGTACGCCGCTACATTTGGCACGTCACCTCAAGATGTCACTCGACGGCCTCAATCCGAATTCCCGGAATCAAGCATTCAACATCTCCATTAATATGTCCCACATCTGCCTCAACGACTTCACGGTCCAAGATTTTAGGGACTTAATGCAAGTGGTACGCAAGGGAAGTCAAAACAGTAAAAAAAGGCACAATAGGAGAGTTCAAGGGCATTTTCGTAATCTCACATCCATAGTTTGGAGGTCTGGTCAATTGTAAAGTTGAAGATCTCGCCACAACAAAGATACTGGAAAAAACGGCACCTCAATCCGAGCTACGGTGAAGGAGTTATGACCTTTTGAAGATAGAGAAAATTCCTTAAAGAATGCTGTTTTTTTTGTACGCTGGATAGAATTTTAGAGTTTTAAGAACATGGGACTCTTCATATTTTTTCCTATAAATACCAACTTCGGGGGAGTTGTTTTGCAAGACTTTAGAAGACATTTTTTAGAGTTCAAATACCTCTAGTCTTCATATTTTTTGAGTCCCAATACTCATGTTTTGATTCACACAATTTCCAAACCTTTGTGAATCTTTTTGGTAACCCTAGAACACAACTTTGAGTTTGTTCAACCCTTGTGAAGAAGCCGTTTTCTTCTTCATTGCTGCCCTACTGGAAAGGGATATCTCCAGCCGCGACTACAGAATCCGACACCTGAGGGTAATTCTTTGTCACTTGTATTTTTCATTGTAATCCGATTGTAAGCCGTTCTCTTACAAATTATAGTGGAAAATAAAAGGTTTTGCCCCTTTGGGGGATTTTTCCTGAAACTGTTTGTTTTATTCCGCATGCTATATTTTATTTGATAAATCATCTAGATGCATGTTATAGGGTTTAACTAAAATTTGGGATTAATTAAAATTGGATTTTATTTGAGAAGTTGCAATATTTCCGCTGTAGATACTCTCTCAGAACATGTCATTGACATGCGGTAACAAGCACTTACTCAGCATCAAGACCTTGTCAACTTCCTTTGAGGTTAAATACATATGCCTGAAGTATCTCTTATAGAAGGACAAAGATTACCGCTACAAAATTCATATCATGAGTGGGATAATTGTCCTTCAAAGTCTTAAGCTTTTGGAAAGTATAAAATATAGGACTTTCATCATGTATAATTACACCTCTTACTCCCTGGAGTGATACTTCAGTGTATACTATGTACTCCATGTCTTCGCGTGGTAATGCAATAATAGACGCAATGGTGAGATTCTCCTTGAACTTTTTAAATGATTTTTGATAATATATGCTCCAAACAAACGGTACCCCATTTCGATTGAGGTGAGTCAATGTGTCATCCATCTGCGAGAACCCCTGAATGAACCTCTCCCCCAACAAACCCAAGGAATTATTATCTTCTATAGGTGTCGTGGGTTGTCCCCAATTCATAACTGCAGTTACCTTACTAGGTTTCACTGAAATCCGAGATTCAAACATGACATGAATTATGAATGGTACTTCTCAAAACCAAAGCTCACACTTAGAGAACTTAATGTACAACCTATGTTCTCATAGTGTCTTTAAAACCAATCATAAATGTTCCACGTGTTCCTCCTCTGATCGAGAATACATTAGAATTTCATCAATAAATACGATGACGAATCGATTTAGGAATCATAAAAAAAAACAATTCATAATGTCCATTAACACTACTAGTGCATTGGTCAACCCAAAATGCATTACCCATAACTCATATGCTCCATATTGCATCAATATCGATCTTTGGAATGTCTTACTTATGAATAAATAATTGGTGATACCCTAAGCACAAATCAATCTTGGAGAAAAATGACGCACTCCTCAACTAGTCAAATAGGTCATCGATATGCAAAAATTGATACTTGTTCAGTATCGTGACCTTATTCAACACCCGATAGTCCACACATAATCGGAGTGAACCATTCATCCTAATTTAAAAAAAATTGGGATCACGATGAAGATATACTTCTCTGTATGACCTTGGTTTTAAAATTGCTGAACCTACACACTCGACTCTAACATTTCTAATAAATTTATTTGGTACGGTGACCTCGTATTGGGAATGAATTCTATACAAAAGTCTACCTATCTACCATTTTTCATATTGTCACCTCATCAAATACACATGTAATCCTCTTGGATTATCGATATCGAGACAAATAATATGGTTAGCCCCTAAGATAAAGTCACATCTATTATGATACAAGTGTGTGCTAGAACCTCCCTTGGGTCGTGCATAATTATAAAAAAACTCCCCTACCTGAACAAGAAAATCATGAAACCTACCCCAGATAATCGATATAAGTGTAATATGTATAGATATCACTCCAAGCTAAATAATATGAATCATAAGACGACATGTCTAAATCAACAAAGCGGCTGAACACTCAAGTCGACTAACATCTTTACTATCATGACTCAAAGTAGCCTCCACCCGTCAGGTCTCCATATAAAAATACAACTTGGTAATAACATATATATATCTCATAATATTAGCACACACTACTGATAAATAATGATAAACCATCGATGTTAAAGTAAGACTCCTGCATATAAGCAGTAAACATAACCTCAACCATCTCCGATGGTGTTTCAAATGACTGTTTAGCACTAAGGCATTTAATGACGAAGTGGCCTAACTTTTCATAAGTGTAATACCTTTTTATTAAAGTAACTATATGAATGAAGGCTCTATAAGAGGCCTTATTAACCTTACTTCTAAGGTCGTTTCTACTAAAACTTGTCTGGTTGGGTCTACTCTCATTAATTGTGACCTCACTGATGATTATTTTCTATAGCATCCACACTTCCTAACTGAGGTAATTACTATTAGTTATCACCTACAAATCCAATTATACACCTTATGGAGTATTCAAATTCAAAAGTATCCTAACAAAGATGAAACTACTCTACCAAATCAATAACTTTACTCAATTTTCAAGCAAGCATAACTTGACCTATACTTAACCTCTAGATCCAAACTTTATATCAAATCAAACCTTTAGACTTCAACTAACTAGAATTAATACCCCTAATCCCTAAATTTTCATAAAATTATAGAAATTCCCCTAAAACATAAAAAAATATCATGCTTAATGTCAAATAAATATAAAAACTTCAAACCCAGGACTAAAACTTAAATACTCAATATTTACACACTGCCCCTAACCACATCAACCTGCACATGGGCAGTAGAATCCAAAAACACATGGTTACACCATATAACCATGTGAAGATCAAGTTTCCACAATCATATCATAAACAAAGGAAGAATCCACCTCAAAATTTCTCTAATAGATTTCCCTTACGTCTTACTATAAATCCCCCACGACCAGAAGCAGCAAAACTCACCCCTTGAGGCTACTCAAAGTTCAAAATTTTCCTCTAAACTAGTATTATGTTATTTTATGTTTTAAAATTCATTCTTTTAAATCCAATGGTTCTCTATGTTGTTAGTAGGCTCATATCAATCCAAACATCCAAGCTTGTGCCTCTAAAATCACTTATTCAAAAAAACCAGAAAAACTACATTAAAGCTTGAGATTTGATTCCTTGACTTTGAACCAGTTTCAAAGTGAGGAAATGGTTACTTATTAACTCATGAGCTCTAGTGCATTGATTGTTTTTGAAAAATCATAACTTTTGAGCCTCAATTGCTTGAAGGTGCTTTTTGTTTCAAAAAAATAAAAACTTCAAATTCTCTTGAACCAGACCACTTCAATCCTTCAAACCAAATTCAAATGCTTCCTTAGGATAGGAGAAACATAACCATATCCATATAGTCCTCTGCCATATTCAGTAAAGCTTCGAAAGTTTGTTCAAATCTTCTGAAAAATACACAGTTTTATAACTTAATGAATACTGAACCTCAATCCACAAAACTTATATTTTTGGATTCCTTGTGAAAAATTAGGTTTCATTCGTTCAAGAATCATTTGAAATGGTTTAGAAAATCAAGAGTTATGCAAAATCAAAGTTTTTACAAACCCTAGGTCAACTATCAAGAGGTTGAAGATGAACTTTTCAACTAGAACCATTGACTAAGCACGTGAGGGTGTGTGGCCAATCAAAAAATTCTAATTTTTTCAATATTTTTATTTAATTTTTCAAGTTAAATGGTATAAGGTAAGACTATGTTTGGTCAAGCCTAGCCAGAGTTACAAAAAATTAGGGTTTTAGGTTAAAATTTTTTCCTTATATTGCAAATTGACCCCTCTTGACTGTTCCAAGTTATGAATTTTAACCCAAACTTTTTTCTACAAGTACTTTTATAGATTTTGAATCATAAAGTCTAATACCCCAAGTTTCAAATTTGACCTTAAGCCATAGATTTTAAAGTCCTAAATTATTTAAAAATTAACCTCTTAAACTTTAACAAACACAACTTTTGTTATAATCTTATCAAAGCCAACATTATTATCCACTATAATTACTCACAAAAGTGTTTTTGTATAGATAATCAAGTACAAGCCCCTCCCAATCTCCTCTTTTTATTATATTTAAGTCGTTCGATATACGTACAAGTAGGTTTTTACCTTTTTAATAGTACAGTTTTTCATACTTGTTTAACTACTATTGATATCATTTCATGGTAGCCCAATTTGATTCTAAGTATGAGTAGAAATTACCATACTCCTATGTTATTATATCACTAGTTATTTTTAATTATGACCAATTGAATCAGTTTAACACTTCTCACCTAATAATTGATTTCATGAAAACCCTTGTAATGATTAAATCAGTTCCCCCTGCACCTCTGTGCATATTATATATTGAAAGAAGCATTAATATTAACTAGGGAGTAGACTGTCATGTTATCTTACGGAATTTTTCTACCTGGCCTAAGATTTTAGATGTTGAGAGACCTGGATGTTAGCTACATACGTATAAGTGCCACTTTAATTGTGTGCTTAGCCAGTTACTTTTCAGTAAAGGTTTTAGGTTGATTATAAATTGGTTATATTGATGATGCTTTTCTTATTTCTATACCCCCTTATAAACTGATAAGTATGGGATTATCAATTTAAATTCCTTGGCTTTCTTATTATTATTCTAAACCATGCGGTTGTATCCAAATAGAAAATTCTATCTACATATAATTTGTTATAAAATTGGTAAAATATGTTTAGCATATTTGTGCTAATTCCTTTCTCCTCCATATATTCTAGGACAAAGAGTATAGCCCCCCTTTCGTTTTTATGATATACACAGGTTGTATTTTTGCCTATTTAACTTTATGCGTGGAGACTAAAAAATATGGGGGCAAGGAGTGATGGTTTTCAATGACCTACTTTATTTTTTATTTTGAGAATATAATATAATTAACCCCTACGGTTGTAGTACAATAAGTGTGCGACACGTTTTAATGAATAAAGCTATGTTTTCCCGCCTTTACTTTAATTCATTGCTTATATACTCTCTTGTACATTCATAGAAAAAACACATGGTGTGACAAGTTGGTATCAGAGCAATGTTCTAAAATACGAATACATCGGGTTAGATTCTTATATGGAGAAAACTTTATAACATATTAGCTATTTTACATTGTAGTAAGTTCTTTACTATTATGATATATTAGATTTTTTTTTTGCAGATTGAATACATAGTGATCTCTCCTATTTAGTTTGGATATAGTACCTAATAACTGCTGGAAGACCACTGTTAGGGAGGAAGCTTTCTTATGCCTTAGGGAAATAATCTGCACTATCATCAATGATCGACTCAAGTGGTGATGTAAAACAACTAGTGTTAACAAATCGAGCTTTAGGAGAAGCACATGTTCTGAGGAAGATGCGTGATTACATGGATGAACCAATTGTGCTAGATGAAGCTATTAATCTTGACTTGGCTTATAATCAACCACCTCTTGTACTTCACCCAGAAGCTAACTCAAATGGTATAATTTTTGGAATTTCTTTAGATTATAACGACTCTCCCGGTGACGATCCGTCGGAGCCATATGACTTTTCAATTACTCCATACACTGATCCTTCAGAGACAGATACCGCAGTTCCCAATTAGGAAAAATCCAAACAATAAAAAAGTGTCACTCCTTGATGTAAAATAAGTGAATAAAGTAGTGTATATAGTGTGCTAGTTTACTAACTTAGGAGGTTAGCTAACTTGAAGTTATAAAGAATATCCTGATATAGACTATAAACTACTACAATTTGGTATAATATAACTAGGCTTGTTATAAATCAACTTTTCAAAGAAATTTTCTTATACATATTGATTGTTATATAATATTTTAGGATGGTTAGCACTCGAATTTCCAGCACCGGAACTCAAACTGAACAGACCCACACTGAAGGAATAATGCAGTGCCTTCAAGAATTTCCATCCCTATCTCGACAACAACAAGTTCCACACACAAATCCGAAACAACTCTTAGATGAGACCCGAAGCATGAATGTTCCCAAATGATTTATGATACAATGACCTCCTTCATTTCTTGAAAAACCAGGAACCAGTGAAGCTGAAAAATGGATGCGCCAAATTATAAACATCTTTAACGGAATGGGAATTGTTTCCAATCTTTTAGTTACCTTAGTTGCCTACATGTTTAAAGGTGAAGATTATTATTAGTGACAAGTCGTATCTCGCAGTCATAATGTAAATAGGTTAACCTGGGCACAATTTGAAGAAATTTTCTTCAAAAAGTATTTTTATGAATTTGAGAGAGATCAATTAACAGTAGATTTCTTAATGTTATGACAAGAAAGTCTGTCTGTGGCTCAGTTTAAACCAAATTCACATAACGTGATAGAAGTTATAATACACTTTCATAATTTTCCCACTCATATTTGATTTGATTTTGGTTAAACGCTTTCATTCATAAGCCTTAAACTGGCTAAAGTTTTATAAATTTTGCCTACATTTTTAACAACTCCTATGGAAATAGAATTACCTATTGGTGAAATCAATACACCTACCCAAGAGTATGAAAATTATAATATTAGGATTAGGGACGATCTTTGTAAGAATGATAATTTTGGATATTTGGAGATCTGATATTATTATCGGGATGGATGTATGGTCAAGACATCATGCTTATATCGATTCTCATGCAAAGAGAATTTATTTTTGAGACCAAGAAAATTACCCTTTTATGTTTCAGGGAAATGGTCATTCTGAACCCTCGACCTCCCAAATCCAAAACTTCTTTTCCTTAATTCCTATAATTTTAAAATAATTCGAATACATTTTTCTCGAAGAGTTACTAGGTATACCCCCTTCTCAAGAAATAGAATTTACCATTAATCTTTATCCTAACACTTCTCCTATTTCGATACCACTTTATCGAATGGCTCCTTAAGAAATTCAAGAACTTCATACCCAACTAGATGATTGTGGGTACCCGAATTTGGCATTACGGTCCCAGACGACTAGCCTAATTAAAACGGCCCAAAGTCCAAACCCTTCGCACCTTAACATTAATTAAGTTATGACTTAGTCTTCTCCCATGTTCCTGTATAGAGATGTACTAGGAGAAGATGGTAAACGCGGGGGATTCCAACACCCCCACTCCCCTAAGGAAAACATGTATATAATAAACCTTAGGTCTGGGGCAAAATACACGCACTGTATTCTCTGTAAATGCTCCTCGGAGTATATAGAAATAATATTGACTGCACCACCGTGGACGTAGGCATTCTTGCTGAACCACGTACATATTGTGTTGTGTGATTGGCATTTTATCTTCTTTATTTTCCTTGGTGATTGCGCTTCTCTCATTTATTTGTGTTGAATAATAATTATCACCACAATTGGCGCCGTCTGTGGGAACTTTTGTCTTCCCCAAGAAAGACCACACCAATAAAGAAGTTCGAAATGTCTGGTCATAGAAGTAATGCTCCTCAGGCAAGAGACATCCAAGAACAACCTGCCCCTCGCAGGATCATATCTGAAGTTCGGCGTTCAGATCAGAGGGCTCGCTCGGAGAGGCCAGCCTCAGAGGAAAGCCAAGGACCAGCGAGGTCCATGCAAATCTCCAGGCTGATTGATGCCTATAAATAAAGGCTCCAAGAGCAAAGGTAGTCTTCTCACAAGCCGGAGGCTGGGAATGCTCGCCTCAAAAGTAAATTAGAGAGGATCGAGAAAGAACTCCATCGCAGCACTAGGAGACATCCGCACCGCACTCCTAGCCCTCAGGCGAGAAAGTCTCGTAGCCGAGGAAGGAGCCCTAAGCGTGGATCCCAAAGGAGTGATAAACACAAGTCAAGCAACAACTCACTCGAGCACCAGCGATCGGCCCGCCATTGCAGGAGCCCAACTCACAGTAATGAGAACATACGAGATTTGGTCTGAAGGGAGATGGACCAACACCCAACACATCGCGGCGCAAGATCAACTAGAGAGCTTGATAGACGAGCTCTCAAGACCTAGTTGAAATACCCTTTCTCGAGGGAAATAGAAGAAGAGGAAGCCCCTAAGAAGTTGGTTATTCCAAGATTTAAGATTTATGATGGAAAAATTGATCCCATTGATCACGTTAGACAGTACCGACAAGCCATGGCCCTCTGGAACCACCGAGATGCGCTGATGTGCCAACTTTTTCCCTCGAGCCTTCATGATGTGGCACAAAAATGGTTCGAAAGGCTCCCTCACAGGTCCATCAGGAGGTTTGAGTCCGCTTCATTTAATGAAAAATGAAAAATGGTTCTAATTTTTATGGCCCGCTTCATTACTAGCAGCTCCCATCCCATAAGGATGGATGCTTTGCTAACAATGAAGAAGACATCTCAAGAGACCCTCTGAGACTATGCGAAGAGGTACTGGGAATTATTCAACGAGGTTAAAAATTACTCGGAGCAGGTAGAAGTGGCCTCTTTCAAAATTGGGCTACCTAACTCTTACCTTCAGTACCAGTCCCTGACAAAGAAAGAGGCCATAACCATCGACGACATAATGGCTCGCATCAAGAAATATGCCAAGGTGGAGGATGTGACCCACCTCAGCACAGGGGAGGACATTCGAGCTAAGCTCGCTGCCAAAGGCAGTAACAAAATGGAGAACCAAAAGAAAGGAAGAAAGAATGGGGGCAAGAACAGATCCAAGAACGGATCCAGGAACGATGTGGGAAAAGCATTTCAGGAAGTCAACACTGTCTTCAGAGAATCGATTTATAAGATTCTCGCAAAAATCAAAGACGAGCCATTTATTAAGTGGCCCAGAAAGATGGGAGGAGATCCCTTAAAGAGAAATAACACGCTGAGATACGCTTTTCATAAATAAGGAGGACATAAGACTGAGCATTGCAAGGCTCTTAAGTCCCACCTCGAAGAGATGGCCCGGTCCAGGCATCTGAACGAATTTATGGAAAAGAAGGTAGGGAAAGTTGCTGCCAATTGAGAAGTAAGACCTGACAACATACTTGAAGACAATGCCGACCATGAATTCGTAGTATTTCACGAGGCATCTAATGTGAAGCATATTCAAGGAAATTTAGCTTGAATGGAGGTAAAAAAAACTTACAGCGGTGATGCAAGCTTTTTATATCGATCCAGCAAAGACACAATCGGGAAAGCATCGGCGAGCAGATGACGTCGACTATAGTAAGCATATCGTATTCACAGATGAAGATCTGGTGGGAGTGAGAACCCCACATCATGATGCTTTGAACATTACTCTCAGGATATCTAACTATGACATCGACAAGTTGCTCGTCGACCAAGGAAGCTCGTCCAAGGTAATGTATCTCGACCTGTTCAGAAAATTGAAGTTAAGCATCACCGACCTAAAGGAAGCCATTGTCCCTTTAGTTGGCTTCGCTGGAAAAGTGACTATGCCCTTGGGAAAGATCGTCCTACCAATAAGGGCAGGAAATGTCTCTAAGATGATTGAGTTTCTGGTAGTTGACATTGACTGGCCATACCAGGTTATCCTCAGCAGAGGATGGCAACACGTAATGAAGGCAGTCTCCTCGACCTACCATCAGAAACTCAAATATGTGACCGAACGAGGTGTAATGGAGATCCATGGCGATCAAGCGATGGCAAGAAGGTACTTCATAGCATCCATCCGCCCAAGACCAGAAAAGAAGTCCGACAAGCCCAGCGAGAAAGTTAAAGAACAATAAGGTCTGATACCTTCAAAATAGCAGTTAAAATACGGAAGGCCCGGAGTGGAGGAGACTAGGCACCTACCCTCTGAACGGGTCGTCGAGGACCTAGAGGAAGTTACAGCTGAAGATAGCGACGATGACAGAGTTTTCTTGATTGGAGCTTCTCTCACAGATCAGAAAAAGAAGGAGTTAACGATTCTGCTAAGAAGCAATGCAGACGTTTTCGCACGGGAACCATATGAGCTGCCTGGAATTGATCCTAGTATGATTTGTCATCAGCTGCATGTCAACCCTACTTTCAAACCAATCACGCAGAAGGCACGATGAACTGCACTCGAGAAGGCAAAGGCCATGGAAAAAGAAGTTGAAAAACTGTTAGATGCACGATCCATACGGGAGGTCCAATTTCCTAAATGGTTATCCAACCCAGTAGTAGTTCCAAAGAGTAACGGGAAATGGAGAGTCTGTATCGACTTCACTAACCTTAATAGGGCGTGCCCTAAAGATAGTTTCCCTCTCCCAAAAATTGATCAATTAGTGGACGCCATAGAAGCTGACGAGAGAATGAGTTTTCTGGACGCATACTCGGGGTATCATCAGATCCATATGTACATGCCAGACCAATACAAGACAACGTTCACCACCACCGTTGGATTATACTGTTACAAGGTCATGCCCTTAGGGCTCAAAAACACAGGGGCAACCTACCAGCGACTGGTAACCAAGATGTTCAACGACCAAATGGGGGACACCATGGAAGTCTACATCGACGATATGATCGTCAAAAGCAGGAATAAAGAAGACCACCTCTCAGACCTATCAAGAACCTTCGAAATCCTCAGGAAGTACCGAATGAAGCTTAACGCGAGCAAGTGTTCTTTCGGCGTCCAGTCAGGAAAATTTCTTGGGTACTTGGTCAGCAAGAGAGGCATCGAGACTAATCCAGACCTGATCGATGCAGTCAAAAGGGTACAACCTCCTCGCACAGTACGGGACGTACAAAAGCTCACTGGCATGCTCGCTGCCTTGAACCGTTTTATCTCAAAGTCCTCCAAGAAGTGCAAACCGTTCTTCCAGCTCTTAAAAAGAAACAAAATAGTAGAATGGAATCAAGATTGCTCGCGGTCATTGGATGAGCTCAAGGCTTTCCTTAGCTCACCACCACTGCTCGTCATACCCCAGGAAACAGATTCCTTGTACTTATACCTTGTCATTTCCAACTACACTGTCAGTTTTGCCTTGATGTGCAAAAAAGCAGGAGTCCAACACCCAGTTTATTACGTGAGCAAGACCTTATTAGAGGCCGAGCAGCGGTACCTACCACTAGAGAAGCTCGCCTTTGCACTTGTAGTGGCTTCGAGGAAGTTGAAGCACTACTTTAAAGCTCACACTATCATCGTCCTTACATCACACCCCCTTAAAGCAATCCTGAGGAAAGCGAATTTATCGGGCAGACAGTCTAAATGGTTAGTCGAGCTTGGGCAATTTGACATCTAATTTCAACCAAGGAACGCAATAAAAGGGCAGGTCCTTGCTGATTTCATTGCTGAATTCACAGGCGAGTAGCCTCTTGACCAACTTCAACCCGTGAAGCAAAGAGAGAATCACACAACAGAGGGAGTCTGGAAATTGTTTGTTGATGGAGCCTCCAATTCAAAGGGGGCAGGAGTAGGCATTGTGATCGTCACTCCAGAGGATACAATCCTCGAACAAGGAATCAGGCTTGGATTTGAAGCCTCCAACAATGAAGCAGAATATGAGGCTTTAATAGCCGGCCTCCAGAAGGCATATACTTTGGGGGCAAAGCAGTTACAGGTGTTCGACGACTCATAATTAGTCTCTAATCAGATAAGTGGAGACTACAATGCAAAAGATGAAATAATGAAATCCTAACTCGCATTGGAAAAGAGGCTAATGGCCAGCTTTGAGGAAGTCAACATCCAACAGTTTCTCAGAGGACAGAACAGCCATGCCGATGCCCTAGCAGCCCTGAGTTCGACAATTGATTTTGACTTAAAAAGAACAATCCCCATTGATTTCCTCGCTCATCTGAGCATAAACCGTAGCAGTGAGCTGCCAAGCATGGAGCATGTGCTCCACATTGAGTCAGCACCCAGTTGGACGGACCCTTTAAGGGACTATTTGAAGGATGGTGCACTCCCAAGTGATAAGAATACCGCTCACCAGATAAGAGTCAAAGCTGCTCGCTTTCACTTATCTCCCGAGGACAAGCTATATAAGAGATCGTTCTTCGGTCCTTACCTTTAGTGTGTTCAACCGAGGGATGTCGAACGAATTCTGCAGGAACTCCACGAGGGAATCTGTGGAGGCCATATTGGAGGAAGGTCATTGGCTTTTCGAGCAATGAAGGAAGTCTATTGGTGGCCATATGTGTAAAGAGATTCTACAATATATGTTCGCAAATGCAAGAAATGCCAACTTCATGCTCCCATGGTCCATCAACCCGCCAGTGACCTAAGATCACTTTCCATCCCATGGACATTCGCCTAATGGGGAATGGACATCGTAGGACCTCTTCCTACCGCTGTCGGCAATCGTAAGTATCTGTTGGTTGCAACTGACTACTTCACCAAATGGATCGAGGCAGAGCCACTGGCGAACATCCTAGATGCGGAAATGATAAGATTCATATGGAAAAATATAATCACCCATTTTAGGATCCTTAGAACCATCATCACTGACAATGGAACGCAGTTCGAGAATGGCTCCTTTCAGAATTTTTATAATGACCACAAAATCAGACACCATTTCAGCTCGGTGGCCTATCCTCAGAGTAATGGCTAAGCCGAGACTTCCAACAAAATGGTGATCGATGGGCTAAAAAAATGATTAGAGCGAGCCAAAGGCACATGGGCGACTGAATTATCGCATATTCTGTGGGCCTACCATACTATCCCACATCGAGCAACGAGGGAAACCCCATTCTCACCGACATATGGAATGGAAGCAATCATCCCATTAGAAGCAGGTTTACCAACTAAGAGGCCCACCCTTGTCGATCAGGGCCAGAATGATGCAGCATTGCTTGTTGAACTTGACTTAGCCGATGAATGCCGAGAGCTTGACTTAGTGAAACTAGTGAGCTATTAGCAACAGCTCGCAAATCACTATAACAAGAAGGTCAATCCAAGGGCATTCCGAGTTGGGGACTATGTCCTAAGAAAAGTCCTAGGCAACACAGTAAAACCATCAGATGGCAAGTTAGGGCCAAACTGGGTGGGACCATTCAAGATAACAAGATATGATCTGCGAGGAGCCTATCACTTAGAAAAGTTGGAAGGCACAGAAATACCCTGAGCATGGAATGCATACAATCTTAAGAAATTCTATTTCTAGCTTTTTCTTTCACTTTTTTCCTTTATCAGACTTATGGAAACGAAAGCTCATTTGGTTATCATTAATAAAAGTTGTTTAGCAGTTGCATTCTACGAAGTTTCAGTATATGAACTTTATAACTCACACACCCTTTCCAATTGATAGGCACATTAATCATTACACTATAGCAGGGACTACTCATGTTTTCATTATCAAGCACAAAAAACCTCTTAGCATTGCCCGTGGCAATACATGAAGCCCTACAAGAGATCCTTAGGCAATATGGCCAGATCAAAATTAGTCACCAAACAATGTTTGGTTAACAAAATCCTGATCGGATGGAGCATCCAACACCAGGTGTGTCCTCGCCAATTACCACACTTAGGCCTAAGGAAGTGTGACGACACGGCCTAAAAGGTAAAGTGGGGTAGAACGGTATCTCATAAGCATACTGGAGTGGAGGGAGACTTACTCGACAAGGCAAACTTACAAATCTAGTCGGCCAAGAGTGGCCCATGGTTATTGAGCAAAGTCTAAAAGATGTGGAAAACATAAAACACTTGTTTAGTCGGTAAATTCACCCAGAACATAAATTTTATATTACTTCATCACATTTACAACAAATAAAACCCATGTTTTGTTGGTGAACTCGCCCAAAACATCAACATTACATTATTATATTACATACGTATACAGAGTTACTACTGGAAAAATCTCAATGAGGTCGAGGCCTCTGGATGAGATAATCAGCCACTTGAGCTCTTCAACCGTCGTCGGGATGGGGAACTAGCTCATCCTTGACATCATTCGCATCCGACTCCAATAGCTATCGAGGGATGGCATCGATAGGGATCCACTGATCATCTCTACGGAAGGGGTTAGGCATCAGAGTGGAAGGAGAGATCTCATGACGAAACCAGAGCATTGAGTTCCATGGGACTTGCATCTCTCTGAGGGCACTCAACCATCCCCTGATAAAGGCAAGCTCTTCAAACTCTATCAGCCTCTTCGAAGCATCTAGCCAGCCTTGGTCGTAACCATAATCCCATACTCACCGAGGACCTCTCTTAAACAGATGCCTCAGCCGAGTGACATCCCTTTGAAGCCCAGTAGCAATCATTTGTTCTCAACGGATCATCACGAAGGTCTTCCATTTCCATAGCTGGACTTCTTGTGCTTGTACCAGCTCGCAGAACAGTCGACGGGGCAGAACCTCGCAGCACCGGAGGAACATCGCTTGATCCAGCTCCAGCTAGTGATGAGGAGTAACCTCATAATACTGCAGGAGAAATGCTCGGCGCATGCTCCCTGAGTCGCGAAACTTCCCTCCTCAAATATTCATTCTCTTGCTGAAGAATTTCCCCGACTTGGTTAATCTCAGTAGCATCAAGGAGCCTCGCCCTCAGAGTATTCACCTCCTCTTGAACAAAAGCTCCAACTTCCTCCATCTCCTGGAGCCTGTCTTTGAGTTTAACGACGAGCTCAGTCTGCTCTATGAAATGCTTATTCCTCAATCGCAGTGATTTGTAAATCCTCACAAAGGTATGACAAACTTCAGGATGTACATCAGGACCAAGCATTCTTCCTAATGGAGAAGTGGATGGTATATAGTCATCCACATCAACCAACTATAGGCCATAAAAGAGCAGTAAAGGAAAAAATAAATCAGTACACTAGGGAAAGAAACCTTCTCATTTCATTAATATGAAAAAGGATTAGAGTACATCGAGGAGAAGAAAGGAAAATTACAACCAAAAATAAAAAAGTAATCCTAAGGGTAAATTAGCTAGTGACCTCGGGCTGCCCAGAAGAATCTGGCTGCTTCCCCTTGTCAGCAGCAGTAGGAGCACCTCCCTTAGCAAGGACAACCTATGTCTCCTGTACAGGAAGGGCATCAGCAGGAACTGACTGGGAGGCAGGGTCAACACCTTCGATGGCTGGGGCAGGGGCTTCCTCTATAATTTGCTTTGGGCCTCGATCGTGCTCGTCGAACAAGGGAGAGGCAACGTCCACACCAGCAACTAAAAGGGCCTTGTTCCAGTCCTTCTTAAAATTTAGACGGTTGATGTAGCCTATCTGAACCTCAACATCTTCATACGCGGTAGCCCACTCGGTATTATATGAGTCCTCCATAACGGTGGCTACCTGAGACTCCTTATCCTTCAGCTGCTCGGTCAGCACTTTGTTCTCTTCCATAATAGCCAGCTTACTAGAGCAGACCAGATCGTAGGCTTGCCGCAGTTCATTTAGTTCTTTAACCACTGCCTCCCTTTCTCGGTTAGCTTTGACAAGAGCCAAATCAGAGGACGTCCGGGCAGCATCAGCTGCCTTCAAGCTAGCATCGAGCTCGGCACTCTTCACCCTTAAAGCATCATTCTGCTTATTCAACTAGCCACTTTATTGATCAGCTCATCATGAGAGAAATAGAGAACAACAAAATCAATCACAAATTGGAAGTAAAAGAAGTTATTAGAAGAAGGAAACAGACAGAAATTGGCAAGCATTAGAGAAGGGAAATAGTCTTACCAAGGCTAGCCTCTAGCTCGCTTGTAGAGCTAACTAGTCAGTCCCCATCGCCCTTTGGTGATCAGTAGGAAGGAATTCTCACTCGAGCAGTGCAGGGGCCAACTGGAGAGAAGTGGCAACCAAGGCACCCTCCAGGAACGCGGACATAGGCACTAAGGCCTGCCTAGCCTTTGTCCTTGCCTACATTTTTCTCCTCTCCTCTTCCTTTCCCTTCTCCTTCTCTATCCTCCTCCTCTCCTCGACCTTCTTTTTCTCCTCAATCTTCTTCTTCTCTTCTTCCCTATTCCTTTCTCTCTTTCTCACCTGCTATTCTTCCTTTCTCTTCTTCTCTTGCTCCTGATCAGTAGATCGAGAACCAGTAGCAACAGCCCCACTGTTGGACTTCTGCTTCTTCGACCTTTGAGCAAGGAGCACATCATCATCATCATCACGAATCAAATTCTTTCTTGGGGGAACCATTTCCTCGCTAGAGCTGCTGGATGAACTCAAAGATTCATGGGCCTCAGAAACCTCTTATGAGCTAGAAGAACTGTCACTGTTGGAGCTCTCCTCGCCAAAAATACCTTCATCACCTCCTCTAGTATTACTCTCGGAACTGCACTCTTCCTCGTCCAACTGAATGAGATCGGAAGCAGTTTTTTCAGAGGTATCAAATTCAGGAATACTATCCACAGGCTTCACTATAAAACTGGACCCAATATTTTTGTACTCGAGCAAGAAAGCAGCAGACCGGAGATGTTCACCGTCAGCCAAGGGCTCCCTGATAATTCAAGCTTTAAGCAACTCTGAAAGTCAAACCTCGTTGAGGGAAGGTTCCAAGTGCTTCGACCTCGCTGAAAAGAAAATAGGAACGAGTCAGAAAGATCACACATTAACAAAGAAATTAAAAGGACAAAGCAAAGACTACCTATGTACTATTCCCCATAAAAGAGAACAGTAAACCTATCAGACCTCGACCCCTCAGTCTGGGGGGAGAACTACCAATTTCTAGTAAGAAAGCCATCTTGCCAGTAATCCTTTTGGGAATAAGGTAAGTTTACTACCAATACCCTATCAGGACTCCTGGCCTTGAGATAAAGAACACCAGAGCTAGTTCGAGAAAAGGAGTAGCAAAAACAAACTTCAGCGAGCCCTAATTTGGTGCCATAAAGATGATTTATTCTATGGACGCCATTGATTATCTTCCATACATTGGGCGAACACTGTGCAGGAACAATGTTGAAATAACCAAAGAAATGCAAGAATAAATTGTTTGGAGGAAAAGTAAGCCCCCTTGGGAAAGTAACAAGACGTGAATCCAATGAGAGCCCTCTATCTCTCTAATATTTTTAGGAAGAGAGGCGCACTCAATCTTTACCCACTCTGGGATGTTATAAAATTTCCTAAACTCGGACACTGACTTATTACCTATCTTTGCCATATGTAAACCCTAAGCTACAAATTCAAAGAAAGCACAGAGAGAAAGCAAAGGAGACTTACGAGATGAAAGTTCGACTTGGACGATGCAAGATCACAAGCCCAAATGATGAGGGCGATCGAAAGCGAAGAAAATGAAGACCTGGAGAAGAGTGCACAAATTGCTAAAACTCGCAGAATATGGAATAACATTAAGAAGCTTGAAACGGAAACAATAAAATGTTGGTCAAAATGACTTTTAAATGTTACTAATCATCGCACACAAGACACGAAGTAATTGCCGCCTAAATCAGTCCTCAAACTTTGGGAAGAGTTACACGATATGCAAAAGAGCCATTATGACAAATCATTTAATTTATTGAGCCCAAATTGTGGCCTAACAAATTTAGGGGCAATTGTGGGTACCCAAATTTGGCATTACGGGCCCGGACGAGTAGCCTAATTAAAATAGCCCAAAGTCCAAACCCTTCGCACCTTAACATTAATTCAGTTATGACTTAGTCTTCTCATATGTTATCGTATAGAGATGTACCAGGAGAAGATGGTAAACATGGGGGAGTCCAACACTCCCACTCCCCGGAGACAAACATGTATATAATAAGCCCTAGGTCTGGGGTAAAAGACACGCACTATATTCTCAGTAAACGCTCCCCGAAGTATATAGAAATAATACTCACTGCACCACCGTGGACGTAGGCATTCTTGCTGAACCACATGCATATTGTGTTACGTGATTGGCATTTTATCTTCTTTATTTTCCTTGGTGATTGCGCTTCTCTCATTTATTTATGTTGAATAATAATTGTCACCATAATGATATTCTTGAAAAAGGTTTTATTCGCCTTAGTTCATCTCCTTGGGGAGCACCTGTGTTATTACGATTGAAGCTTTAGGTTATGTATAGACTATAATAAGTTGAACTCAGTAACTATTGAGAATAGATACCCTCTACCTATAATTGGAGATTTATTCGATCAACTTAGAGGAACGAGAGTCTTTTCTAAAATAGACTTATGGCCTGGTTACCATCAATTACGAGTAAGAGAAAAAGATATTTCAAAAACCTCTTTTCAAACTCATTATGGACATTTGGAATTCACTGTAATATCTTTAGGATTAAGCAATGCCCCCGAAGCTTTTATGGATCTTATGCACATAATATTTAGAACTTTTTCTAACCAATTTGTTATATTGTTTATTGATGATATTATTGTCTATTCCCAAAGTCATGTAGAATATGACCAACCTTAAGAGATAGTATTAGGAACTTTAAGAAATCATAAATTATTTGCCAATAAGAGAAAGTGTGATTTCTCGATAAAAGAATTAAAATTCTTAGGCCACGTGATTTCGAAAAATGGAATCTAAGTCGATCCAGCCAAAATTTTAGAATGGAAGAACCCCACCAATGTCACCAAAATAAAGGGCTTACTCAGATTAACAAATTATTATCGATTCATAGAAGAATTTTCTTTAATTGATCTTCCACTTCTAAAGATAAATAGGAAGGAAGTACCATTTGTATGGACTGTTGAATGTGATCAAGTAGTCTAGATTTTAAAGGACAAATTAACCACTGCTCCTAACTATTCCTTCTTGTGATGTAAGCTACAATGTGCATACATATTACTTGTTGCAAGGATTAGGATGTGTCTTAATGAAAAGAGGAAGAGTATGGATCACGACAACTCAAAACCCATGAATGTAATTACCCTATTCATGATTTAGAGTTAGTTTTCAAGGTATTTTCTTTGAAGATATGGCTTTTTACCTTTATGGTGAAGAATTTCAAGTCTTTTATGATCACAAAAGCTTAAAATATATCTTCTCTCAAAAGGATTTGAATCTAAGACAATGACATTGGATGGAATTTTTGGAAGATTATCGGTTTAAATTAGATTACAACCCAGGAAATGGAAATGTGGCAGCCGATGGTTTAAGTCGTAATCCCATTGGGAGACTCCAAACTTTGATATCTTATGATATTTTTGGTACCATAGAGCAATATGACCTTCAACCAACCCCGAATTTCTCAAAATTTTCAAATATAATTGCATATCCAGATTTGAGAAAGAAGATTTTAGCACAACAATCCCAAGATCCTTTTACACAACAAGTCTAGCATGAAACTCGTGACTTCTCACATAATAAGTAAGCAAGCCTACGATTTAGACATAGATTGTATGTGCATAATGAATCATCTTTCGAGAAGAAGTATTGTAGAAATCCCATCATTCTAAGTTCATGATTCACCTCGAAAGATCGAAAATATATCACACCTTGAGGAAACAATATTGGTGGCCAAATATGAGGAATGATATCGAGAGTTTTGTGAGAATATGTCTTATCTATCAACAAGTAAAGATAAAACACCATCATCCCGGTGGACTTTTTCAACCACATCTAATTTCATAATGGAAATGGGATCATATCACCATGGATTTTATCAGTAGACTACCCTGTACGTCCCAATAGTATAACTTCATTTGGGTGATAGTGGATCGAATTATTAAATCCTCCCATTTTCTGTGAATAAAAATCACTAATTCTTTTTAAAAGATTAGTAAACTTTACATTAGATAAGTTGTTCGATTAGAGGTAATTACCTTATCCATTGTGTCGGTCATAGATTCTCGTTTGTAGGAAGATTTTGGCAAGCACTTCAGGCCACAATGGCCACTAAACTCCATTTGAGTACCGCCTTTCATCCTCAGACATATGGATAATCTAAGCGTACAATTCAAACATTAGTAGTTATGTTATGAGTTTGTACGTTAGATATGCCCAATAATTGGAGTGAACATTTACCAATTATTGAGTTCTCTTATAACAACAATTATCAATTAAGAATCCAATCTTCCCCATTTGAAGCTTTGTATGAAGACCATGCCGCTTGCCTACATGCTGGAATGAATCAGGAAATAATAAATAATTTGGTCCCAAAATAATTTAAAAAACCACAAAGGAGACAAAACAAATCACAAAGAGATTGAAGACAACCCAAGATCATTAGAAACGTTATGCCAACCATCGTCGGAAACCCTTGGAATTTCAAACTCATGACCAAGTGAATGTAAAAGTTTCTCCTCTAAAGGTAATTTTACATTTTTGAAAGAAAGGAAAATTAACACCAAGATATACTGGATAATTCACTATTAATAAAAGCATTAGCTTGTAGCCTTTGAGTTATAATTACTAGTGGAGTTATCCAATATCCATAATGTACTACATGTATCCCAGTTATGCATGTGCATTCATAAACCGTACCATGTTATTAGATTGCAGGGAATTTCTCTACAACCTAACCATGAGTTTGAAGATTGCCCTGACCATTAGGTAAAAATTCTTTAAAAAAAAAATCCCATACTCAAGATACCTTGGAACATCAAAATTAGCAAGAAGCTACCTGGGAACCCGAACATGCAATGAGACACCAATATTCGATTACTTTTAAGGGAAAATTTGAGGATGAATTTTTTTTTAGGTAGGTAGATTATAACATCCACATTTCCTACCCCACTTAATTAATATTCATTATTAGCACCAAATACCATTATATCCCATATGGTGTATTTAAATTTAAACACATCCTAAACTAAGATGAAAATACTCTACCAAACATATAACTTTACTTGATTATCAAAGTACCCCTTGAAGTTTTTAAAATTCCTAAAATGCCCATTGAACTTTTTAAACACGCATAACTTGACCTATACTTCACCTCTAAACCCAAACTTTATGTCAAATTAAGCCTCTAGACTCCAACTTACTAAAATTTAAAACCCTATTCCCTATATTTTCATAAAATTATAAAGATGACCCTAAAACTTACAAAAATTCCATATTTAATGCCAAATAAAAATAAAAAACTTCAAACCAAGGACTAAAAGAAAAAATTCAACATGCGCACACTTCCCCCTCACCATATCAGCCTCTACATGGGCAGTAGAAGCAAAAAACACATGGTTAGACCATGTAACCATGTGAAGTTCAAGTTTACACAACTTTATCTTCTTAAATAAAGGAAGAATCCAGCTCCAAATTGCTCCAATAGATTTTCCTTACCTCCTACTATAAATCCCCCTTACCAGAAGTAACAAAACTCACCCCTTGAGCCTGCTCAAAGTTTAAAATTTTTCTTTAAACTGGTATTATATTATTTTATGTGTTAAACTTCATTACTTCAGTTCCAATGGTTCTCCGTGTTGTTAATTGACTCATATCAATCTAAACATCCAACCTTTTATGTCCAAAATAGCCTCTATTTAAAGAAACTAGAAAAAACTCCATTAAAGGTCGAGCTTTAATGGTTAAATTTGATTCATTGACTTTGAACCAGTTTGAAAGTGAGGAAATAGTTCCTTATGAACTTAGGAGCTCTAGTGCATTGATCATTTTTGAAAAATCATATATTTTGTGCCTCAATTGCTTGACGGTGTTTGATATTTCAGGAAAAAAAAACTTCAAATTATCCACAACCAGACCACCTCAATCCTTCAAATCAAATCCAAATTCTTCCTTAGGATTGAACCATATTTTTAAGACCCTTTTCCATATTTAGTAAAGCTTCAAAAGTTTGGTCAAATTTTTGGAAAAACACACAGTTTTGTAACTCAATGAATACTGAACTTCAATCCACAAAATTTACATTTTTCAATTCCTTGTGAAAAATTAGGTTGGATTGGTTCAAGAATCATCTTAAATGGTTTAGAAAATCAGTATTTATGCAAGATCAAAGTCTTTTTAAACCCTTGGTCAACTTTCGATAGGTTGAAGATGAAATTTTCAACCAAAATCATTGACCAATCACATGAGGGTGCATGGCCAATCGAAAAATTCTAATTTTTTTCCAATATTTTTATTTTATTTTTCTGGTTAAAATGGTATAAGGTAAGACTATGTTTGGTAAAGCCTAGCCAAAGTTACAAAAAATAGGGTTTTAGGTTAGAAGTATTTTCCTTAAATTTCAAATTGACCCCTCCTGAACTTTCCAAGTAATGAATTTTAACCCCGATTTTTTTCTACAAGTACTTTGATCGATTTTGAATAAAAATGTCTTTCCTAAGTTTCAAATTTGGCCTTCAGTCATTGATTTTAAATTCCTAAAACATTTATAAATTAACCCCTTAAACTTTAACAAACACGGGTTTTTCTATAATCTTATCAAAGTCAACACTATTATCCATAATAATTACTCACACAATTGTTTGTGTACAGATAATTAAGTTCCAGCCCCTCCTTATCTACTTGTTTGATCATATTTAGGTAGTTCAGCATACGTACAAGTAGGTTTTTACCATTTGATAGTAAACTTCTATGTACTTATTTAACTTCTACTTATATCATTTCATGATAGCCCTATTTGATTTAAGTATGTCTAGAAATTACAATACTCCTATGTTATTATATCAGTAGTTATATTTAATTATGATCAGTCAGATCAGTTTAACCCTTCTCAACCTAACAAATGCTTTCATGAAAATCATTGTAATGATCGAATCAATTCACCCTACACCTCTATGCATATTATGTATTGAAAGAAGCATCAATACTAACTAGGGAGTAGACTGTTGTGTTATCCCATAAAAATTTTCTAATTTTCTATGCATATTATGTATTAAAAGAAGCATCAATACTAACTAGGGAGTAGACTATTGTGTTATCCCATAAAAATTTTCTACTTTTCCTAAGGCCTCAGATGTTGAGAACCTGGATTTTAGCTACATACATATGAGTGCCACTTTAAGTGTGTGCCTAATCGGTTACTTTTCCCCAAAGGTTTTGGGTTGATTATAAATTGGTTATATTGATGATGCTTCGCTTATTTCTATACCCCTTGTAATCTGATGAGTATTGGATTATCTTATTAAATTCATTGGCTTTCTTATTATCATTCTAAACCATGTGATTGTATCCAAACAAAAAATTCTACACACACTCCAAGCTTCTATCTACATATATTTTTTTATAAGATTCATAATATCTAGCATATTTGTGCTGACTCCTTTTTCCTCCAGATGTTCTGGGAGAAATACGATAGTCCCCCTCCTCCCTTTTTGTGATATGCATAGGCCACATGTTTGATTATTTAACTATACGGGTGGAGACTAAAGAAGATGGGATCAAAGGGTGGCCGTTTTCAATAACTTACTTTATTTTTCATATTAAGAATAAAACGTAATTCACCCCTATGGTGGTAGTACAATAAGTGTGCGACGCTATTTAATGAGTAAAGTTCTGTTTTTCCTCCTTAAATTTAATTCATTACTTATATACTCTCTCGTACATTCATACCAAAAACATAGGGTTTATTCTGGGCTCTGCTTGTTGTATCATCTCATAATGTCTACTCTTAGAACCACTTGGGGTCTGCTCCCTCTATGTGGGTACTTTTTTTTGGTGAGGTCTACCCTACTCAGTTCTATGATATACTATATTTAATATATATCCTTCAGATAGTTACAATGCTCCTTCTTATGTCAGAAGATAACTTCCACCACCAAAGAGCAAGTGACAAAGAAGAGGTTACCCCATAACATCTACCATGCTCGTCACGTAAGCTTTACGAAATCTCCAAAAAGTATTATACGATACCTCCAAAAAGTATTCTCAAAATGAAATTGTGAATAGTTTTCTTTGATTTCATATCAATCATTCCTGATACAGAAAGAGAAAGAAAGTTGAACTCCTCCTCATGTTGGTTACCACTCGGTCGTCGAGACAATGTCACTACAACTTGATCCTTTTTCTTGTGACACCCCGACTAATTAAACACCGGGTAGCTACTCCTTTATAAAATTAATTCAAAATGCCAAGTTGGCTCAGTTAATAGCATCACTGTCGAAAACGTTTTATTATTACTAACCACCTAGTATTTAAAAAGTAAGTGCCAAATTTTTTTTATTAAATCTGATTAACATGCAACAAGAGTAATGAATAACTAAATAACACCATTCACCATACTGAAGTAACAAGAACAACCATCACAATATGTAAATATAACCTGGAGGAAAAACTCCTCAATACAAATCCCACAACTGATATGTAAACTGAAATAAATAACTAAAACTGAATACTGAGCAATACATGCTAGAGTCTGAAAACTGAAATGTAAAAATGCTCTAAATAGGAATGGGCAACATGCCCTACAACTGATAGATAGTGACTCTGGAATCCAAAAGATAGAAGCGTCTATGAGCAAATCCCTGTAGCTTCCACAACCAGCTACAGCACGTCACCTGAATGAGTACCTATGCTTGGTGTCCTTGTGGCTGGGCACCTAAAAAGGTTTTACAAGAAAATATATTTGAAAGCAAATGGGTCAGAGCCCGAAAGTGGAAATCATTTTAAAAACCTGCAAGTGCTTTAAAAACATTTACAACATTAAATGCAAAGTACATGTTAGGACGTGCACTCACATTATATTCTCACCTCTCGTCTAACTGTGCACTCCTAACGCAAGTACCCATCTATAACTACCCATACTACTAGCTAACTGACAACATAACTAGCTAGACTACCACGGGTTCTACCCATGTAATCGGTTCCATATAACATAACAACTCTCGTAATTAAATAGAGGTTTACTGTGAACACAGTTACTAAATATGCCAATGATATAACTATCAGTTAACTCATTATATAACTCGAAACAATACCGTAATATTTTTACAACATTAACATGAGGATTTCCATTAATTTAATGTATATTATTCACATCATAAATATACTATACAAGCACCCCGCAATCTAAGCTGTAGTGCACACATACTCTGCTATCCATCCCGGTACATCACGTACATAAGGATCACATATTCCGAATCTCTCAGGAATAGTTCAGATAACACAAATCACAAATAGTGGAGGCGAACATAGTCACCATCACATGGGTCACGCACATACCTACGCTCCCATGGTCAGCGGACTTATTAATATCACAATAAGTCTTTCTATGACCTATGTTCATCAAGGTACCAGTCTATATCCCCCCCGTAGGCACACAAGGAATAGAGGGTCCTAAGCGAACGAAACCTCCCGTGATAGCAAGTATGGTAGGTATGTCATACATACAATCCATATACTAATACTAAGTAAACACACATCTTAGTAATACCGTATTTTAATCGTAGTACATATCGCATTCTCGTACTAACTAATTATCACAACTTATTTTATTCCGGTTCATAATTATACGCGCTATAATTCATCCTCACATCGTAGTAGTCACTCACGTCTCAGCCCAAATGATTCATTGAATATAACTCTCGTATATGATTTGCTAATCCCAACAACCCAAAAGTCCCAAATCAATCACTATATCATCAAAGGGATGCTAACTCTACCCTTGAACCATCTCCCGGAACTCCAAAAGTCAAAACAGTCCAAAAAGGGTCAAACTGTCAACTCGTTAGAAGTCTCGTTCGAACGAGGCTTCGAACGAGTTTGGACTGTCAGGTCGTTAGAAGTCTCGTTCGAACGAGGCTGTTCGAACGAGATCCCAGTTCGTTCGAACGAACTGACCCTTCTAACGATATCTCGTTCGAACGAGATATCGAACAAAAATCCTACTCGTTAATAACGACTGGTCAACTCGTTAGAAGCTCGTTCGAACGAGCTCGTTCGAACGACCTGGGGGCTGCTTCTAACGAGATGCCAGTTTCGGCCCAGAATTTCCCAAAAATCGTTTTTCACCATTTTTACTCCTCAAACCTCTTCTAAAATTCGTTCCCACAATATATTGAGTTCTCTAATCATCCTCAAACATGTTAAGGGGCTATACTAACATCATTAAAGGGTTTGATATCATCTAAACATCATTAAATCACAATTTCTACATTAATTCCCAATTTTCTTCAAGAACATAAACCCTAACTTCTTCTCATCATAAATTCCCAGATTTTAATTCGTTTATACATCACCTAGATATGAAATATCCGAAATTAAATCTTCCAACAATGTTTCTACATGCAAACCTATCCCAATATTCAATAATAACTTCAAATTTCATGGGTTTTCTTTTAATCCTTCAAGAACAATTAAGATTCTTCAATTTCTAACATGGAAAAGACATTCTCAGTAATTAAATGGAAATAAAGTCACTTGCCTTGGTTTGATTTCTGAATTTGGTGTGGATTCGGTGTAGAATTTCTGCAGAATTCCTCTCTCTCTCTCCTTCTCCAAGCTTTCTTCTCCAAAAGGCTATGGTGGCTAGGGTTTGCTTTGGGGAAACTTATGAAACCTAATTTCAATAAACCTCCGTAGCTTGTTGGGTTAATAAGGGTTGGTTGGGGTCAATCCTTATCAGATTACAACTCTCAATTTTCGTCACTTTTAATTACCCAAAAATACCAAATTACTAAAATACCCTTTAAGTTACCGGTATGGTCTAAAATTACCCCGGGACCCAAACTATACCCCCGGCTAGTGTTTTCTGACTATCTCGACCCTTCCGGACGCGTTGGCGCACTCAAAACGACCATACGGATTATAGATTTTAAATTCACTTTTTATAAATAAAATATTATACCGTGACGCGGCGGTCCCACGCGTCTCAATAAAATTTCCAAATTGCCGTATATAAATCTCACGACAAATTTTATAATACCAAGTTCATATATAATCATATATGCACATAATCAAATACCAATACGCATCTCATTAGTATTTATAACCCGGATTAATTTCCAATTAATACGCATTTAATTAATTAATCCCAAAAATAAATATAGCCAAAAGTACGGGGTATTACATACTTCCCCCCTAATAACTGAATTTCGTCCCGAAATTCGAAACTAGAAAGTACCTGCTAAAAACAGCTCTGGATATCGCTCGCGCATCTCATCCTCGCGCTCCCATGTGGACTCCTCGACATTGTGATGTCGCCACTGAACACGTACTAACGGGACTATCTTTGACCGTAGTTTCCTCTCGCTTCGGTCCAAAATAGCAATCGGCCCTTCCTCATAAGAGCTATCCGGCTGGAGATCGATGTCCTCCACAGAAATGTGAGAATGAGCCAAATCATCCCTAAGGTATTTCCTCAGCGAGGAAATATGGAACACGTCGTGAATCCGATGCAAATGCTCCGGTAACCCGAGTCTATACGCAACCGGTCCTATCCGCTCAATAATAGGAAACGGCCCCACATACCTCGGTGCCAATTTCCCCTTCTTCCCGAAACGCATAATCCCCTTCATCGGAGAAACCCTGAGCAAAACCTGGTCCCCCACTTGGAACTCCCTGAAAAACCTCTTTGCATCAGCATAACTCTTCTGCCTGTCTTGAGCTACCCGAATGCGACTTCGAATCAACTCAATCCTTGCCGAAGTATCCTGGATTACTTCTGGCCCAAGTAGTTTGCTGTCCCCCACTTCCAACCAACATGCTGGGGAACGACAAGGCCTACCGTACAATGCCTCAAACGGAGCCATGCCAATCGTGAACTGATAGGAGTTGTTGTAAGCAAACTCCACCAGTGGAAGGTACTGCTCCCATCCACCCCCGAAGTCAATAATGCACATGCGTAGCATATCCTCCAACATCTGATTGGTGCGTTCTGTCTGCCCATCGGTCTGCGGATGATAAGCCGTACTCAACCGCAATTCTGTGCCCATGGCCTCCTGGAAACTTTCCCAAAACCGCGAAACAATTATCTTGTCTCTGTCAGACACGATATTCAGGGGCACACCGTGAAGTCTCACAATCTCTGAAATGAAGAGCTGGGCATACTGTCCCGCAGTGTAATCAGTCCTAACGGGTAAAAAGTGAGCGACCTTGGACAACCTGTCCACAATTACCCAAACGGAGTCGTGACCCCTCTGCGACGTAGGCAACCCCGTGACAAAATCCATGGATATGCTCTCCCACATCCACACCGGAACCTCCAACGGTTGTAGCAATCCTGCTGGTCTCTGATGATCCACTTTTACAAGTTGACAAGTGGCGCATTTCGAGACAAACTCAGCGATATCTTTCTTCATACCGCTCCACCAATACTGCCGTCTCATGTCTTGGTACATTTTGTCCCCTCCGGGATGTACCGCGAACCGTGAGCCGTGCGACTCTGCCATAACATCGTGTCGCAATTCCTCTCCTTCCGGAACTACCAGTCTCCCATTGAAGCGTAATCCCCCGTCTGAGCTAACGGTATAGGACTCGGCTCCCTCTGCTAGCAACCGAACTATCTTCTCCTGACAGAACGAATCATTAGCCTGTGCCCGTACTACCTTTGTGACAATCTGCGGTGTAACGGTCATCACAGACATGAAAGATCGGGCCACTGCATCCTGGTGTCCCAATTCCTTCCACTTCGCTTTCCACACCTCTGCCACCTCATCTGCTGGCCTGCGGCTCAACGCGTCTGCTACTACGTTAGCCTTACCCGGGTGGTACTGAATGTCGAACTGGTAGTCTTTCACAAATTCAAGCCACCTACGCTGCCGCATATTTAATTCCTTCTGCGTGAATAGATACTGTAGTGACTTGTGGTCCGTGAACAGCTGAAACTTCTCCCCCAAAAGATAGTGCCTCCAAATCCGTAAGGCAAATACCACTGCCGCCAACTCCAAATCATGTGTGGGGTAATTCTTCTCATGAGGCTTAAGCTTACGGGAAGCATAAGCTATGGCCTGTCTCTCCTGCTGCAACACACCTCCAAGCCCTTGCAAAGACGCATCGGTGTAAACCAAATACTCAACTCCCGGTCTCGACAATGCTAACACAGGTGCTGAGGTCAATTTGTCCTTCAACTCATCGAATGCCAACTGACAGGCATCACTCCAGATATATGGCACACCCTTACGAGTAAGATGTGTCAAAGGACCTGCTATCTCTGAGAAACCCCGAATAAACCTCCTGTAGTATCCTGCTAAACCCAAAAAACTACGAATCTCCGTTGGTGTCGTGGGCTGTCCCCACTCCCTTACCGCTGACACCTTCCCCGGATCAACAGATATTCCCTGATCGGAAATAATATGACCCAAGAACTGGACTTCCTTCAACCAAAACCCGCACTTCTCATATTTTGCATACAGCTCGTTCTGACGAAGTGTCTGTAAAACCAGCCTCAAATGTTCGGCGTGCTCCTCCTCTGTCTGAGAGTAAACCAGAATGTCATCAATGAAGACAATGACAAACTGATCTAGGAAATCTCTGAACACTCTGTTCATCAAGTCCATAAACACTGCTGGAGCGTTGGTCAAACCGAAAGGCATAACCCGAAACTCATAAGAACCATATCTCGACAAGAACGCAGTCTTCGAGACATCCTCCTCCCTGATACGCAACTGATGGTATCCCGACCTCAAGTCAATCTTCGAGAAAAAAGAAGCTCCTCTCAACTGGTCGAATAAGTCATCGATTCGAGGCAACGGATACTTATTCCGTATCGTGACCTTATTCAACTCTCGGTAGTCCACACACAATCTCAGTGAACCATCCCTCTTCTTCACAAACAAAACTGGAGCGCCCCAAGGTGAGGTACTCCTGCGAATAAAGCCCTGCCCTAACAGCTGCTCTATCTGATCCCGTAACTCTCGCATCTCAGCTGGAGCCATACGGTACGGTGCACGTGCTATAGGTCTCGTACCCGGTAGCAAATCAATAACGAAGTCTATCTCTCGACTGGGTGGTAAGCCTGGTATCTCCTGAAACACATCCGAATACTCCCTGACAACCGGGATCGAATCTAAAGGAATCACAACCTCCTTAGAGGTATCCTCCTCTATGTAATACAGATGAGCGGTCGATCCTCCCTCTGGGCGAGGCATCGCCACTATAAACATCTCCTGCCCCGGAATGGCAAAAACAATGCTCCCGCTGAAGCAATCAATCATGGCCCTATATGATACGAGCCAGTCCATACCGATGATCACATCGTGAACATGCATGTCTAACACTAACATGTCCGCAGGCAATACCAAACCACCAACCTCTACCCCGACTCCCCGGCATATAAAGAAAATAAGTGACCCACTCCCCAATGGTGAGTCGACACACGTCACTGTGCTCTCTGCCGTAGCTAACAATCCTAAAGCTTTCGCGAAGTGTGTAGCAATAAAACAGTGTGTAGCACCCGTATCAAATAACACCCGACCCATAGTGCCATGGATAGGAAACGTATCCTCGATCGCGGGCGGTGCCTGTGGAACTGCAGCCTGGTGGACGTTGTAGACACGTCCATACTGTAGCTGCCCCTGCTGAGATGGGACTGCTGGAATGGGTGGCAAAGCTGCCATCTGTGGCGGTGCAGGAAGAGCGGCGGGAAACATAGGTCTCTGTGGCTCCTGGCGAGCACCCTGCTGCTGCTGCTGTGGGGCCCTGCCCCTATCAGGACAATCCTGCTTCTTATGGCCAGTCTTGCCACAAGTAAAGCACTTCCCTGGGAAGTTCCCTCCCCTCTGCCCCTGCTGTCCCCGGCCCTGGTGGCCGTTACCATTCCTCCCTTGGCCCTGCTGGCCCTGATGAAATTGCTGCCCATTCTGTCCCTGCTGGCCCTGATGGCCGTTTGGACCCTGATGGCCCTGGCGGAAACCTCCCTGTCCCTGCCTGTAGCTCCCTGATCGGAACCTCTTGTTATCCCCCTGCTGGGAGCCCTGCTCAGTCTGTCTCTGCCCCTGACCCGATTGTGCCCCGCTGGCACCATGTCCTCCGGTCCTGCCCTGATGGCTAGACTCCCCTGACCGCTTGCCCTCGGCCATATGAAAACGGTGGTCCTGGCAGTGCAATAACGCAGCGTTAACCACATCAGAATACGTGGCCAACGATAGGTTCCCTAGCAGATGCTGACGGATTCTCCAATTCAACCCATCAGTGAACTTCTCTATCTTCTTCTTCTCTGTTGGAATCTCGTCTGGAACGATATTCAACAGGTTAGTGAACTCGGCCTCATACTCGGCCACTGTCTTGCCCTCTTGCTTCAAACTCATCAGCTTCCTCCTCATCTCTGTATGAACTGCGGATGGAAAGTACTTGCGGTCGAACCGCACCCAGAACTCCTGAATCGTGAGGGTATCCCTCTCCTCTGCGGTGGTAATAGACTCCCACCACTGTAGCGCAGATCCAACTAGCTTGAAAGTAGCTAGCACCTGTTTCTGAACATCAGTGCACTCATGCATCCTCAAATGCCTCTACATGTCCTTCCTCCATTGGCTCGAGATAACCACATCTGAGCTTCCAGCAAACTCTGGTGGATGCGCTTTCTGAAAAGCGTCACGTACACGTTCCCAAGCAGACGGGAATGCATTAACCTGGACTGGCGCGGCAACCGGCGCCTGCGGTGGTGCCTGCTGAATCACGGTAATCGCAGCATTTACCGCTTGGGCTACTATAGCAGCAACCTCAGCGGCGTTCAACATGCCCTGAACTGGAGCGGGCTGGGGTTCGGGCGTAGCATTCCTGGGAACTCGTCGTGCACGTCGTGGAGGCATCTGAAACAAGAACAAAGTTTATAAGTTCACGGTTTATAAACTTAATATAGCTGAAGAACGAAGCATACACAAAAGAATACAACAGTCCTAAAATATAGGGCTCTATATCAAAGAAACGTAGCGGAAACATAATAGCCGTACAGATCCTAAAGGACACTAGAACCTGATGCTCTGATACCACCTGTGACACCCCGACTAATTAAACACCGGGTAGCTACTCCTTTATAAAATTAATTCAAAATGCCAAGTTGGCTCAGTTAATAGCATCACTGTCGAAAACGTTTTATTATTACTAACCACCTAGTATTTAAAAAGTAAGTGCCAAATTTTTTTTATTAAATCTGATTAACATGCAACAAGAGTAATGAATAACTAAATAACACCATTCACCATACTGAAGTAACAAGAACAACCATCACAATATGTATATATAACCTGGAGGAAAAACTCCTCAATACAAATCCCACAACTGATATGTAAACTGAAATAAATAACTAAAACTGAATACTGAGCAATACATGCTAGAGTCTGAAAACTGAAATGTAAAAATGCTCTAAATAGGAATGGGCAACATGCCCTACAACTGATAGATAGTGACTCTGGAATCCAAAAGATAGAAGCGTCTATGAGCAAATCACTGTAGCTTCCACAACCAGCTACAACACGTCACCTGAATGAGTACCTATGCTTGGTGTCCTTGTGGCTGGGCACCTAAAAAGGTTTTACAAGAAAATATATTTGAAAGCAAATGGGTCAGAGCCCGAAAGTGGAAATCATTTTAAAAACCTGCAAGTGCTTTAAAAACATTTACAACATTAAATGCAAAGTACATGTTAGGACGTGCACTCACATTATATTCTCACCTCTCGTCTAACTGTGCACTCCTAACGCAAGTACCCATCTATAACTACCCATACTACTAGCTAACTGACAACATAACTAGCTAGACTACCACGGGTTCTACCCATGTAATCGGTTCCATATAACATAACAACTCTCGTAATTAAATAGAGGTTTACTGTGAACACAGTTACTAAATATGCCAATGATATAACTATCAGTTAACTCATTATATAACTCGAAACAATACCGTAATATTTTTACAACATTAACATGAGGATTTCCATTAATTTAATGTATATTATTCACATCATAAATATACTATACAAGCACCCCGCAATCTAAGCTGTAGTGCACACATACTCTGCTATCCATCCCGGTACATCACGTACATAAGGATCACATATTCCGAATCTCTCAGGAATAGTTCAGATAACACAAATCACAAATAGTGGAGGCGAACATAGTCACCATCACATGGGTCACGCACATACCTACGCTCCCATGGTCAGCGGACTTATTAATATCACAATAAGTCTTTCTATGACCTATGTTCATCAAGGTACCAGTCTATATCCCCCCCGTAGGCACACAAGGAATAGAGGGTCCTAAGCGAACGAAACCTCCCGTGATAGCAAGTATGGTAGGTATGTCATACATACAATCCATATACTAATACTAAGTAAACACACATCTTAGTAATACCGTATTTTAATCGTAGTACATATCGCATTCTCGTACTAACTAATTATCACAACTTATTTTATTCCGGTTCATAATTATACGCGCTATAATTCATCCTCACATCGTAGTAGTCACTCACGTCTCAGCCCAAATGATTCATTGAATATAACTCTCGTATATGATTTGCTAATCCCAACAACCCAAAAGTCCCAAATCAATCACTATATCATCAAAGGGATGCTAACTCTACCCTTGAACCATCTCCCGGAACTCCAAAAGTCAAAACAGTCCAAAAAGGGTCAAACTGTCAACTCGTTAGAAGTCTCGTTCGAACGAGGCTTCGAACGAGTTTGGACTGTCAGGTCGTTAGAAGTCTCGTTCGAACGAGGCTGTTCGAACGAGATCCCAGTTCGTTCGAACGAACTGACCCTTCTAACGATATCTCGTTCGAACGAGATATCGAACGAAAATCCTACTCGTTAATAACGACTGGTCAACTCGTTAGAAGCTCGTTCGAACGAGCTCGTTCGAACGACCTGGGGGCTGCTTCTAACGAGATGCCAGTTTCGGCCCAGAATTTCCCAAAAATCGTTTTTCACCATTTTTACTCCTCAAACCTCTTCTAAAATTCGTTCCCACAATATATTGAGTTCTCTAATCATCCTCAAACATGTTAAGGGGCTATACTAACATCATTAAAGGGTTTGATATCATCTAAACATCATTAAATCACAATTTCTACATTAATTCCCAATTTTCTTCAAGAACATAAACCCTAACTTCTTCTCATCATAAATTCCCAGATTTTAATTCGTTTATACATCACCTAGATATGAAATATCCGAAATTAAATCTTCCAACAATGTTTCTACATGCAAACCTATCCCAATATTCAATAATAACTTCAAATTTCATGGGTTTTCTTTTAATCCTTCAAGAACAATTAAGATTCTTCAATTTCTAACATGGAAAAGACATTCTCAGTAATTAAATGGAAATAAAGTCACTTGCCTTGGTTTGATTTCTGAATTTGGTGTGGATTCGGTGTAGAATTTCTGCAGAATTCCTCTCTCTCTCTCCTTCTCCAAGCTTTCTTCTCCAAAAGGCTATGGTGGCTAGGGTTTGCTTTGGGGAAACTTATGAAACCTAATTTCAATAAACCTCCGTAGCTTGTTGGGTTAATAAGGGTTGGTTGGGGTCAATCCTTATCAGATTACAACTCTCAATTTTCGTCACTTTTAATTACCCAAAAATACCAAATTACTAAAATACCCTTTAAGTTACCGGTATGGTCTAAAATTACCCCGGGACCCAAACTATACCCCCGGCTAGTGTTTTCTGACTATCTCGACCCTTCCGGACGCGTTGGCGCACTCAAAACGACCATACGGATTATAGATTTTAAATTCACTTTTTATAAATAAAATATTATACCGTGACGCGGCGGTCCCACGCGTCTCAATAAAATTTCCAAATTGCCGTATATAAATCTCACGACAAATTTTATAATACCAAGTTCATATATAATCATATATGCACATAATCAAATACCAATACGCATCTCATTAGTATTTATAACCCGGATTAATTTCCAATTAATACGCATTTAATTAATTAATCCCAAAAATAAATATAGCCAAAAGTACGGGGTATTACATTTCTGTGAAGGATGATGAATGGAAACATTTACCCTCGAACCGTATCTAAGAAAATTCCAAGGATCTCATGTCCTCCCAAACTCCCAATCGATAGTGACTTCATGCGCGGGCCATCTTGTAAGTGAAACCCAAACAAGGAACCTTTCCGAAACACTTCGATCGCTCTAAGTTGGTCGTTAAGTACAATAGCGCAAAATCCCCTAAGAATTCATCATTGTAAAAAATACCAGTCCTAATTAATGTGGCTCTAATGTAACCAAAGAACGCCACGAGAAAAAGTGATAGATTCACTCAAGATTTCTTGGACATAAGAACGTGGACTGCGCTGATACCAACTGTGACATCCCGTAAATTTAATAATAGATTGATCAGGTCTAGTATAATTTCAAGAGAACCAAACAATTAAATATAACTCTACCAATGACTGAAATACAATCTAAATCCATAAAATTTATACCATAGGTGAACCACATACTCAGATACCAAAATAATCAATAGCACTAGTACCATCGCATAACTACAATTTATATAAACATAAATCAAACTACTGAAATGATATATTATATACATCTGACTCAAATGGTTACAAATATTAATAATAAGAGTGAGGACTCAGGCTCGAAATCTACATCCTATAAGAATAACAACTGAGAGTAAAGTCACTACTGAAGCAAGGGTGCAGTTGCACTTATGGATTATAACTAAATGTTAATATGATACGTTAATAGTAAGTTTATGTAGTATAAAAATATAATTGATTTTGGAATAAAATATTATTATGCATCTTCTTCTAATCTTTTAGTAACTTTTATGTTAATCACAAACCCCAACAATCCTAGATGTCACATCCGTCTAATCCTAGGCCCAAGTAACCCCATGATTACATATTATTCATATTAATTGAATGTCATTTATACGTGTCAAGTATATATATATATATATATATATAAAATTATGAAACACAATCTATATCCACATAAGTACTACTCATATCAAATTCTTTATAACTACTCAATAAAGTACCAAAGATGGATTCTTGTCACATGGTCCAGGGTAAAGCCCGTCTCTTCCTACTGTGATACCGAAGATAAATTCTCGTTTCCCGATCCATGGTAAAAATTTATCTATATTTACCATAATACTGAAATGATCGCCTTCGCATGGTCCAGGGTAAATCCGTTTCTATTTACTGGGACGCCAAAAATGGATTCCCATTGCCAAGTCCATAATAATTCCAATGATCGTCGTATGGTTCAGGGTTAACCCATCTCTATCTATCGAGATATTGAAGATGGATTCCCATTGCATGTCCATAAGAATGTTGTGACACCCCGCTTAATTAAATACCGAGTGATCAGTCATTTCTTAAATTTAAATCAGAATATCCAGTTGGAATCAGTCTTAGCATCACTAAAGAAAACTTTTATTAATTACTAACCGCTTAGTATTTAAAAAAACAGATGCCAAATTTTATTTATTTTATTAAGACAAGTAAATAATTAAAAGATTAACAAAACATTCACCATCCAAAAATAACTCATAGGAATCAAAAAGAAATAATGAAATAAACTAAGTCTGGAGTAAACACATCCAGTCAAAATCCTAAATACAAAAATCTGAATGTAGTAAATCCAATAACTGAAAAGTAAATGACTATCTGTAAACTACTATCTCTAAACAAGAATGGGTACCATGCCCTGACTGAAATGAATGTCTCTAAATGAATCAAGGATAAATGTAGAGGCGTCTAATACCGAGATCCTGTAACTTTCACAGCAGCTACTGCATGTCAACGGAATGGAATTCCTACGCTTGGCACCCCTGTGGCTGGGCACCTAAAAGATTTTTACAAAAACAAAATAGATTTGACAGAAAACGGGTCAGAGCCCGAGTTGAAAATATTTTTACACATCAAATATTTAAATTACGTAAATACCAGATATTGTATACATGTTAGTCACGTGATCTCACTTGAAATACTCACCTCTCAAATATTGTGCACGCCTAATGTATACTCCTAACCCATCCTAGTTATACTGTCCCACCTAACTAATTTAATTTAAATCTCTCACTATGATGACTAAGTTATTACATCCACTCGTATTACCCGAATAATACATTATTGTATTTCCAATAATAATTAATTGATTCAAGTATTTCTTTACTCATATAAATTCCCACAATTCCAACATATTTTATATAGTATCCCCTTCTCATCTACTAGGCTACATGGTAGAATAATCACCGGTACGTACATAGTCTACACTATCATAACACATATTGTACTTACAAAGCACCCCGAGACTTAGCTACGGTGCCTGCATACTCTGCTATCAAGTCCCATTATATCACATATTATATGAAGGTCACTCGAGAACCATATAAAGCACAAATCACTAATAATGGAGGCGAATCATAGTTCCAAGTCATAAGGTAAATGCACATACCCACTCACCCTTAGGACCGTCTGCACTATCACTCACAGATAGGCTGTACCAAGGTTCTATGGTTCTAAGGTACAAGTCCTATTCCCCCGATGGGTCATCAGAATAAGACTGTCCTAGCGGGGAAACCTCTGTGATAGCAAGTAGCACGATATGATGCATTACAAATAATAATCCATAATGTAGGTAATCACACAACCTAAGTATATATACAAAATCTATATAGGTATACACACATCCCATTTTACATGTCTCATTCGTAGTATATTTATATCTCGAATATCCTACGTAATATTTTATTTAACGAGGTAACTTACGTCGCATAACTATAAGTACCTTATCCTAAATAAGTTATTAAGTTTCCATCTCTTCCTTGGATTATTTCCATCACTAAAATATACCCCCACTACTAGTATTAGCCTTCAATTATCATTTATCCAATTTAAACGCAAATTTACATAATTTCTGATCGTAACTCATTCGATTAACACTTGTAATTTCCCATTCAATCCCAAGCATAGATAATATTTTTCGGGTCTTAAGTATATCCTACTTCCATTTCCTAAGTCTCATTATGATTAATTAATCCACGTCAAAGATTTCTAAAAGTTGGGATTAAATCAAATATTAAAAAGAAAACAAGGCACAATTCCCAGGGGAGTCGATCGATCGATGAAATGGGTCGATCGATCGACATTCTTGAGTCGATCGATCGATCGAACAGTTATTTGCCCAGATTTTTTTTCCTTAAAAGCTACGGGTTTCAAGATTTTTAACCACCAAATTCGTCTTTACACTTCTCCAAATTGATATACATGAAATTCAAAACCTATACTAACATGTATGAACAATTCCTAACATACCCAAATCATTTAAACAACATCAATATGCATAAATTCACCCAATTTCCATCTTTAGTCTCAAGAACCCTAGTTTTGACTTCATCTGCAATTAATATGAAATTTCCAGATTTCTTCAATCAATTTGATTTTATTAACATGGGTTTGATTCTACATGCATAAATGATCCTATTCCATTTAAATATTCACCCAAGAATTTTGATTTACATTATCTAATTTCCTCTAAAACATGAGATTATCATAGAAGGGTTATCTTAATCTAACATGGATCATATATCTATCGTAAATTTACGCAAGATAATACTTGCCTTATGTAGCAGGTATTTTTCGTTGCTGATGAAAGGTATGGGGTTGATCCTCTCTCTCCAATCTATGCGTTGGTGGCTATGGTGGTGCAAATGGTGCTCCAATAGTGGTGCAAGCCTTAGAAAACTCTTCACTCTCCTGCTCTTATGGTTTCCTGAGTTTTTGTGTTTAATATCTCTACAAAGTCTAACCATAGCAGCTGATATAGACTTAGAATTTTCATGGGTTTAATTACCCCTAAAATAAAAATTACTAAAATACCCTCCCGAGGTGCCGATTTGGTATAAAAATGCCCCGGGACCCACACGTGTAGGCTTTTCTAACTATATCGACTCTTTTGGACACTTTGGCACACGTGAAAGGACCATATGATTGACTTATAAATGAATTACTTTTTATTCCATTAATTTAGTCCCGACACGATTGACACGCGCGTCCTGACTTAATTTTCATAATTGTCGTATTTTTCGCTCACGACAACTTTACTATTTTCATCATTATATATTACTTTACCCGCTAAGTAATATTCAACATAATTATCACCAATAAATACTAACTCTCATCACGCTAGTAATTATTTAATTAAATCTAGATTAAATATAAATAAATTCCCCATTTAGGTTAATTAATTCCACAATTAAAAATCATTAAAATTACGAGGTATTATAAATGTCTCCTCCAGAACATATTATATACGTACACATAACCAGTATATCGCATATAATGTAAACTATAATTATTTACATTTCAAGAAGGATCTGATTCTTATCATCTTCACAAGTAATTTCATGCGTAATATTAAAGGTCTTATATCAGTACTTTAAAGTGGCTAAGTCTCAACTTTCTATTCCAATTCCCCTTTTTACCAACTATAATAAATCTCTAAATTTTATCTTGGCCTTGCGCATGGCACTAAACCCTAACCATCTGCACAGTTCGTGCACACAAACTACAATTGTGTCCGTTTGAACAAGAAATCCACAAACTCTCAAAAATTATGTCTCTCTTCAGCCTCTAGCTCTTGTTACAACCCCTCTATCCAGAAGCACCATTAACGACCTAATTCAAAGTTTTAAGGTCTTTCATATACCCTAAATTTCCCTACAAATTTCTCAAACCAAAATTATGCAATCCTTACAAGTCTACTAGATTTATGTAAGGATTTAGAAGTTTTTTTCAGAATTATAAACCTCGTCATAAATTTCATTCGGAAATCCTAAAATTCCAATCCATTCTTGCCATAACTAAGGTTCTTTTACTCAATTCTTCAAATATACATAATTTTAAACTCAAATGTTAAATGTAACTAATAAGTCACGAAAAATTGAATCAAATTCCATTTATAAATAAAAACCTAATTTTTTACTAATAAACTTCAATCCAAAACTTGTTGTTTAATTATCTACAAAGCATGAGTCATAACATATACATAATAAAGTACGTTAACAAATTTATGGGAATAACGAGATGTAAATAAAATGACAAACACATTAAATAAGGAAAGAGGACTTGAATGTTAATAAGGTTTCAAGACACCTATGTACTCTTAGAAGAGAGATCAAAATCCATGTAGTTTGTAATGGGTTGCAAACGTTGGATCGACATTGTATTTGCAATATAGGAGTATTATGGGTTTATTTTAACGGAAAAATTGGTATGAAACCTTTGGTTGGAAGAATCACCCAAATGATACCACTACATTCTCAAATAAAAACTTATTTTTATATTTATGAAAGTAAATTTGATGAATATATATCTAAGATAAAAGTGGGTATATAAGTAGTAATAACAAGTTTAATTGTGGAAAGAAAAAATAATATTTAAATGACAAAGAAAATAAGAAAAGAGATTATTATGCTAAATTAAGAGATATAAATTTAAGAAAAAGTTAAACGTACTAATGAACCTCTTTTTTGGACCTCCTTGCAAAATCTTTCTATAAAAAAGACATGAAATATATAATTATTCGAGATAATGTTTGGATGTTAATGGATTTAGTGATAATGGTGTTCTCAAAATAGGATTTTCATAAAAGAATATGGGATAATTAAAAGGAATTTTTAGGGGTTCTAAAAGTTGGCTGAGGTATTGCACATTTTAAGGGCCTAGAAATAAGGTCATGCCTTCCTTTTATATAAGGATGCCCCAGGGGTGTGTCAATTGACAAGTGCCAAGGCATGTCGATTGAAAGAGGCTTTGGTGCGAAAGTGAATTTTTGCTTATAACTTACGGTTCGTAAATCCGATTTGTGCATGGCATAAATCGTTGAAAGATGTTTTAAAGACTTATAACCTTTTCTTGGGTGAACTTATAAACCCATAATATATCGACATCAAAATAAGTCTGAAAGTAAGGTAGTGACTTCATACTAAGGGTTTAAAGGTCACCTTAGGCAATTTTGCTTTGATCTTAGAAACGATTCTAGAAAGTCTAATTCTAGAGTCACCGAGGTTCTCAAAACCCTCAAGAATCACGTTACACCTATATGGTTTAGGAAATTTGATTTGTAGGCTTTATATGTTAGACTCATTTATTCTCGAATGCGTGCACATGGTACTTATCATGCTATATCTAATGATTTATTGTGTTCGCGTGTTTGAAAATACTAGATTTTGTATTTCATGAAATATATGTTTTTAGTTATATATGGATTGAGTCTTTTGTATTTTGATTTTTCTTTTATTGGGTCTTATTGAGAAAAATACAAAAAGATTTCGCTTGTCTTTTGAGTTGTTTTTTAAATTGGTATCATTTTGAAAAATGCTTAAAATTCAAAAATATTTTTGGCTTATGTGTAGTTTAGTTTTACACATTTTGTGTGGCATATTGGTGTGTTTGAATCAACCTCATTCCATATTTTCCACGTGACTAGAATATTTGCTTATGATTTTCAATACTTAGATTGTTCATGATCATGATTGCATGGAATAGTTCAATTTTGATTTACTTAATGGATTCACTTTGTATATGCCTCCATATACACATCCACGATCTCTTTTGAATTCTAACTTCACATGTTATATTTGAGCTATGTGAGATATTATCTTATCAATCTTGTCATATACATATCTCGTGACTACAGGGGATTTGTGCATGTAAGAACTGTTGCCCATGACTATGTTGCTTTATATTAAATATATGATGGTGCATGGGAAAAGGCTACGAAATGAGCAAATGTCCTTTCTGGGAAAACTATCGTTTGCAAGAGCTTAAAAAATGAGAGGCAAAAGGAAAAGATTAAAAGGCTAACAAGTTTGTTTAATTGATTTAAAAAAATGATATCTTCAAAAGAATTGAGTGAAAAAATATATAATATGTGTTGAGCTTTTGAGGGTGTTATATTTGAATATCTATGGGTTGGCATAATAAATTCTAGTTATGCTTATCATGTCATGACGCTATTAATTTGTAGAATCAACAAAATTCTAGGTTTGTGTGCAGTATGCTTATTTGTTCTTTGAGTTCACTTTATTTATCATTTGAAGCTAAATCTTAGTTATAAATTTTTGTGCTCAAATAGAGCTCTTTTAACATTTTTGAGTGATTGGGTTACAATTCTTTTATATATAGTCATGCCCCTTTATGCCATACCTCGTGTTTAGATACATCGATACTATACTAGTATGTAAAGCTTATGTGTTTTGTGTCTTTTTGTGATTGTTTATACCTATATATATGTGCCCGTGTGTCATTGGTATATTTTGCATATTGATATATATGGTATCATTTTGTTTTGAGTCATTGCATTTGCATTTAATCCATATTTATATATATGGTATCTTTGGATGAACTTGGCATATTATATGATCATATTGCTATATAATGTGGCTTATTTGCATTGGTATCTCATGCTTTATTGTGCATTCTATTTGGTATCATATTTGCACCAATATTGGTATTAATTAATCATTGTGAGGATTATTTATGCATGTGTTGTCATGTTGTGTTTTGTTGCACTTTCACCATTGCATGATACTATCCCTTCTTCCTTAATTTCTCTTGAGATCATATGTTCTCACATTTAGGGGGAGAAATAGTTTATGGAGAAGAAATAGTTTTATGCATTCTTACTTTGTTTATTCCTTAACAAATGGGGGAAATTGTATATTTCTCTTTTTCTTTAGGAAGAGATGTTTATCTTATGAGGAGACATATTACCAAGGTAGGGATTGTTAGACATAGGTGGAGTTTCATTCTTATGAAGATTTATATTGTTTATATATCTCTTTGCACTTGAAGGTGCGCGGCAACGTTTACAAGCATGCAAATCTACTCGGTCTATGTGTTAATCAGGCATCTGTACTTTTTTCCTTTGGGGGTTAAACATTGAGTATTTTAAAGAGCTTGACGGCCTATAGTTATTTTATTTTTGGTTTTAATCCGGAAGGATAAAGCGGGACATTTGTAAGGACGAATATCCAATTGAGTCAATTTGAATGTGTTGGCTTAATTCCGAACAAAACATTTTGAGTCATTAGTTAGGCTTTGTGTTGTTGACCTTTCAAGCCTATGCTGTGTTTGATTGAAGATGTAGTGGCAAAGCTTTAGATATTACATATCGTTTTGTATTTTGTGTCGTGTTTCATCTTCATGTTTTTAGGATCTCTTAGGTATGAATGATTATGAATTTTGATCATTGAAATTTTATTGTTTGGGTTATTTTTTATAAATTGTTTGGAGCTATTTTGAAAGATTTTTAAAAAAATATATTTTTTGTTTTAAAGTCGTTCAAAAAACTTTATGGGTTTTGTTCAAACGAGTTTAGCAGTTTCTTCGAACGAGTTTCAAATGAATATCAAATGATATTTTTTTCTATTTACTAAAGTAATATCGTTTGAAGCTCTTTCAAAGTTAGTTCTAATGAGTTTGGTTATTCGTTTGAAGGAGTTTTAGTTTGGTTTGAACGAGTTTGGAGATTTGTTCAGAAAATATGCCGCCTTAAAATACATGTTTTATATATAAAGGGGTTCAGGCAATTATTTTTAGCTTGACTTTTGATGAAAATCATTTTCACATACATAGACAAAAACTCCCAAACCCTAGTTGCACCCAAAGTGTTTAAGATCTAAGTTTAGTCTTCATATACTTTGAGATCTTGTTTTGTTGGCACCAAGAAGTTTATTCTCTTCATCTTTATTGAGAATTATTTTATACGGAGTGTTGATGTAAAAAATTAGATTATATCTAATTATTTAATCACAGATAAATAAAATGAGACAAAGAACTTTTAAAGTGGTTCAGCCTTATAAGAATGGCCTACGTCCACTGTTTTTGTTATTGCTGACTGTTTAGGAATTCTCGATTACAAGTTTTCTCAAGAAATTCCGGTCCCCTTACAATGAGGATAATACAATGTATTTATAGCCCTAAGGCTGTAATGTGAAAGGGTAATATATTAAATGCACCTTAAGCGTATACATCTGTATGATAATAATAAGCATTTAATGCATAGTCAAACTGTTGGTTATCCGGCTATTAATGCTTTGTCCGAGGTGCAGCTCGGACCGCCTAAGATGCCCGGACCGCATAAGGTCCTCGGTACTCAAAAGTTCCTCGGAGAGTTCTTGTAGGTCGGAGCGTCTGAGTTGATTGGGGAAGCAGAGTTCCTCGTTGCAGTATGGTTCCTCGGAATCGAGGTGTTGTTCGTAAGTGTTTGTCGTTGCCACATAGATTGCCACGTGTCTTCACCCAATTGAGCCCTGTCAGCAGGCTAAATTTGGTATCAACAGAAGCCCCCAATGTATCATAGTTCAAAATTTGAGGAGTATGGAACATTCTTTCTCGATATATGGCAGTTTTAAATGGTCATCCTGAAATTTAGGAGTATTTTCTTTTGAATTTATTTCTCCTTCCAAATTCGTAGAATCGGCCTTTTTGAATTTTTCTTAATCGCTTCGATTCCCGTGCCTCTTTTGTCTATTTATCCACCGGTAACGTAACCGTCTCTTTTTGTAATCATTACTTTTACCCTTTCCCAAGGCAAAGTATTTAAACGTTGTAGAAAATCCCATCGTCTTCTACTTTTTGAAATTTGTCTCTTTGAGTTTTCTATCGTCTCTCTCTCTCCTATGCGTTCATCTCTTCCATCGTTTGTTGTCAACAGACTCATCCCTTTCCTGTAAGATTTTCTTCTTTCTCTTTGATTTCTTTCTTTCATCATGGTTTATCCTATAGAATCAATTGATAAGTTTTGTTCTGACTTCTCCATTCCCTCATGGGTTATTTTGAAAGAACTTTCTGAGCCTTCAGACTATTTTCGTTTGGCTGAGGGACATTGGTTCCCCAGTCTCTTTATTGTTGAGTGTGGCTTTTCTATTCCCCCAAACCCTCTATGTCTGGAATTCTGTCAATACTTTGACATGGTTCCTGCACGAATAGCCCCCAACACATGGAGAATAGTTAACGGTGTTTATAGACTAAATCAAATTCATGGAACCCATATAGGAATTCCTGAAATTATGTTTTGTTATAGATGGGTTGTGGACGATAATACTTTTTATCTAAAAACTAGGTTTTTAAATAGAGCTTTAGTGGTCAATCTCTCAGATGCCAATAGGGACTACTTTGAGCATGGGATTGTTATGAAAAATTCGCAACACCCTCCATTAACTGGAGATGATGTTTACCAGGGTCCCAGATGTCCTCCCTATGGCAATGGGATAGGTTGTTTTTATTTTATTTTATTTTCAAAATTATGCTTCATTTTTGTTTGATAAAATGTGCCACTGATATTTTAATTTTGATTTATTTGCAGTTGACAACAAAAGAAAGTGTCCAAAAGAGGCAGACGTTAATATAAGGCACTTAAAACTTATCTGGAGTTTGCATCAGACTGTTGCCGATGAGCATATTAGGTCAGCTTCATATCTGCTTCAGTATAAGAGTTACACATCCTCTTTTACTACTTGTCTTGTGATAAGAGACGCAGAACCCATACCAGCCTCTACAAGTTCTTCACTTGAATCACATATACCTTTGAGTGAAAGGATGAAGAAAAGAAGACCTCCTACCCTTTTTAAGAAACCTGCCTCTAGTGCTGGTGAGGCAAAAAGAAGTAAGCTTGATGTCCCAGGAGAAGGGACAAAGAAAATTGATGCATCTTCCTCGGTTGCTCCTGTGAAGGTTGTCGAGAATCCCCCAGTGGCCCCGAGCAAGGCTGCTTCTCCAGGCGAGGTGATTTTCATTTCTCTGACTAAGACTACAACGTTAGTCGAGAAATTTGATGCTCCTCTGAGGAGGCTGAAGAAAAACTCCTCTGTCAATTTGGCTAAATCCATCTCTTAGCCCCAGACTAGTGGTGTTCCCACTTTTGTTCCTCCGAGCTCTGCTATGAGCTCAGTGAAGACTTGGATCATTTTTTAGATCCAAGGTGTTGAAGAAAACCTTTCTCGGGACACTGTTACCACATTAGCAGCTCGTCACATTGCTTTTGTAACTCTTATAGTCTTAAATTTTCATTCTTTCCTTTTTGTATCTGTGCACTAACTTGCTTTCATTTTCTTTTCACAGTTGGTGAGCTGTTTTAATACAATTTTGAAGAAAGATTAAGCTATTAAAGCTTCAAGCTCCTCGTCTGGTGTAGAGGAAGCTTTGGTAGGCCTGGCGCGGTCTCTGAAAGATTCTCGTCAGAAATATGATGATGATAAGGCAGTTTGGGAGAAAAAGCTTTCTTCGGCTGAGCAGGAGAAGGCTCAGGTTATTGAGGTCTCCAAGGGGTTGGAGAAAAAAATGAATGATTTGGAGAAGAATAATAAAGAGCTCGAAGGAAAGCTAAAAAATGCTGAGGATTTTGAAGATAAACTCAAGGTTGCTGAGGAGGAGTTAGGTCGACTTCGGGAAGTAGGTCGTCAGAAGGAGGAAATTGAAAGTAAATTGAAAGCTGCTGATGACCTTCTTTTCGAGAATCTTTCCTCGGAAAAGGCAAAAAGTAAATTGGCTGTTAAGAAATCCTTCAGCGTCGGCTGGGATAAAGGGTGGAACAAAGGCTTGGCTGCCATGATGTCGCAAGTAGAATATGGCAGCCTCAAATACTTTAGAGATAGGTGGGTCGCTGCTCTACAAAAGATGAGAGTTGAGTAAAATTCTAAATTATTTCAGTGACACATCCCTGGCCCCCCTCCAACTCCTGAAGACGGAGAAGAGGACGAAGCTTCCTCTGAGGAGTCTTCCATGGTGATGGGAGATCAAGTTTCTCATCCCCTCGCCATCCAGCCTACTAACGAGGAACTTCAGCAACTCGTTACTTCATCCGACCAACTGCCATCGCTCCCCGAGCAACTCTCTGTTCCCTCCGAGCAACCTACCTCCTCGTCCCAGCCTCCCGAGAAAGTTTTGGGAGACAAGAAAAAGGTGTAGAGTTGTTTAGGTTTCCCTCTATTTTATTTTTCTTTGTCAAATGTAACCCTGAACATGTAACTCTGAACCTTGTATTTCTGAACTTTGTGATGTAATAAAATTTGAACTTTTGTTTATGCATACTATTGTTTCTCTTCTTCATGCTCTGTTTGAACTCTTATTGATTATTGCTTTTTCTTACTTTACTAGTTTCTGGACAGGATGGAATTATTGACTACTCATGATACAGAATTGTTAAGGCAATGTAATGAGTATTTCAAAGTTGGTCACACAGACATGAGTGCATCTCAAATCACTGACATCCTCGGTCAAGGTGCTTCAGAGCAAGCAATTGAAGCCTATCAGTATTTGAAGTGCCTACTCGATCGTGCAGTGGCTAACAACGTAGCATACTATGATATGATTGAGGATCTCCAAGGCACTCTTGAAGAACTTCAGCAACAATATAAGGAGTCCAATGCCCTTTTGCACGAGGGGTACGAGAAGAAGTATCAGCAAATCTTTGCCGATAAGGGATATGATAAATGGTTTGCTTTTTACGACGTGCGGGAGATAACGTTGAAGGCTGAGGTTGAAGAGCACAGACAGATAGCTGAATTATTAGAGCAAGAAAATAATAACCTGTAAAGAGAGGTGTCTCAGTTGAAGTCTGCAGCTTCCACCTCAAATGCTTTGATCCCAGTGACTGGCGAGGGATTCTCTTTCTTGGAAGTTAAAAACGCCAACCTAAGGGAAGAATTGGAGACCTTGAAGAGAGCTGGCCCTTCTACATCTTCTCTTGGACGAGCAAGAGCTCCTCGGGGATGAGCAACAGCTGCTCGGATTCCTGTCGAGGAACAGAGAACTCAATCTTCTCTAGAGAACCAGACCTTCCAGCTAATAGCGAAGAACCAGGCATTGGCTGAGATGTCTAAGAAAATCAGGGACCTGGAAGAGCAGCTTTCTGCGCAGAAGTCTGTCTTGGAGAATAAAGAACTTTTTATCAAAAATCTCCACGAGCAGCTGGAAAGATTGACATATCAATTCCACAAGCAGCCCAGAGAATTCTGGATGGCTGGCTACAACGAGGCTCTCTACCATTTGGATGATCGTATCCAAAATTCCAATAATGAGGGTTATAAACATGGATGGTTGAATGCCTTAGGTGTGCTGTAACTCGAACAGGGTCATTACCTGTGGGATTACCATAATCCTGGGCTGCTCGACCTACCAGTGCCACCATTCAAGCTTGATATAAGTTGGATCCCTGCTCGGGCCATCCCTCGGTGTCTGATTTCCAAATACCTCGGCTATTACAATCTCCATTCCAATGTCGAGATATCTCGTCCCGAGCACCTACTAGATCGACCATCTGTGATGAATATCAGGATGCTTGAAGATCTTAACTTCATAAATTCCCCTCATGCTTTAAATGATCCACCTGCTGGTGAGGAACCTGTTTCAAAAACAGAGGGGAAGAAACCAATAGAATAGGAATTTTAATGTAATAAATTTGTATTTCATTCTTGATGTATTTTGTTCTACATTTAATGAAATAACTTTATTTATAAATCTTGACTGCCATTGTCTTGTAATTATAAAACACTTTTCATCTGTGCATGTATATCTGTTAAAAAGATAACAACATTGTGTTATTTGTCGATCAACTAGAGTTTGTTAAAACTTATTGTCGACCATCTTGAATTTGTGGTAATCATTTGATGACTAACCAAAATTGATGGTATTTTGTTTCTCGACCAACTTGGTAGTAATTTAAAAAGTCACGAGTATCAAAAATTTTTGCTCGATCACTTTCTCGTACTCATAAAATGTTTTCGACCAACCAAGGTCGGTAAATTTTTCTTCTCGACCAACTACAGTTAGTGGGTTTTTCTTACCAACCAATCTTTGGCACTTTTTGGAATAGTTTTACTTCCCGACCAACCTTAGTTGGCGTTTTCGAGAATATATTTACTTCCTAACCAACCAAGTTGGCATTTTTAGGAATAGTTTTACTTCCCGACCAACCTTAGTTGTCGTTTTCGAGAATATATTTACTTCCTAACCAACCAAGTTGGCATTTTTAGGAATACATTTACTTCCTAACCAACATAAGTTGGCATTTTTAGGAATATATTTACTTCCCAACCAACCAAGTTGGCATTTTTAGGAATACATTTACTTCCTAACTAACATAAGTTGGCATTTTTAGGAATATATTTACTTCCTAACCAACCAAGTTGGCATTTTTAGGAATACATTTACTTCCTAACCAACCAAGTTGGCATTTTTAGGAATACATTTACTTCCCAACCAACATAAGTTGGCATTTTTAGGAATACATTTACTTCCCGACCAACCTTAGTTGGCGTTTTTGAGAATACATTTACTTCCTAACCAACATAAGTTGGCATTTTTAGGAATACATTTACTTCCTGACCAACCTTAGTTGGCGTTTTCGAGAATATATTTACTTCCTAACCAACCAAGTTGGCATTTTTAGGAATATATTTACTTCCTAACCAACATAAGTTGGCATTTTTAGGAATACTTTTACTTCCCGAGGAATACATTTGAGTAGAGTAGTCCGAATTTTGCTAAGTAGTGTGTAGCACTAGTATTCCGCAAAAAATTTCCAATAAAAGGAAAGAACTGGGCAGAAGATTGTCGCTTTATTCATACTGATGAAACTGCATTACATGAGAGTTTACATTACTGATAATATTTGCGTAGGTGCTCTGCATTCCATGCATTCCTAAACTCCTCCCTCTCTAAAGTTTCTATTTTGTATGTCCCTGGTCGAACAAATTCCTTAACTCGGTAGGGTCCATGCCAGTTGGCTTCCAGTTTGTTGTGCTTTTGAATTACCTTCTTTAGCACATAGTCACCTTCTTTCAAGTCGCACTTCTTCACTCTCTTGTTGTAGAAGAAAGTTGTTCGTTGCTGGTAAGCAGCATTTCTAATGGTTGCTTCTTCCCTAACCTCCTCGAGAATGTCCAAGACTAACCTTCTCATTAAATCGCTGATAGGGGAATTAAAATTAAGTATTCTGTGTGTTGGGAGACCTAATTCGGCGGGTATAACAACTTAACTTCCAAATGCCAGCATATATGGAGATTCCCCTGTTACTGCTCGGGGAGTAGTTCGGTAAGCCCATAGCACTGATTGTAGCTCATTGATCCAGTTTGCTTTTGCGTCATTCAGTCTCTTTTTCAAACCATTCAGCAGTGTTCTGTTTGTAACTTCAGTTTGTCTATTACTTTGAGGATGGCCTGGTGTCGAGTGGATCTTCGAGATATTTGACTGATGACAATAGGCAGCGAACTCCTCGTTGTCAAATTGTGTTCCATGGTCTGTGATGAAGGCATGAGGAAGACCATATCGACAAATGATATTTTTCCAAATAAATTGGTACACCTTATCATACGTCATATCAATGAGAGGCTCAGCCTCAACCCATTTAGTAAAATAATCCACAGCGACCACGAGATACTTAAACCTTCCCCTGGTCGTTGGCAGTGGCCCAACCAAATCTATTCCCCATATGGCAAATGGGCAAGGAGAAGTAATGTGTGTCAATAACGCTTGGGGAGTTCTTCGGATGGAGGAGAAGCGCTGACACTTGTCACATTTCTTAGCATAGGCTATGCAATCAGCCCTCATCGTCGTCCAGTAGTATCCTTGAGTCATCATTCTTTGCAAAAGAGTACGACCTGCTACATGGGCTCCACATGATCCTTCATGGACCTCTTCAATCAAATCTTTCACCTCGGTGAGATGCACACATCTTTACAAACCTGCTATAATTTGTCATCTGTATAGAATACCATTAGTCAGTACATAACGAGCAACTTTAAACTTCAGTTTCTTGGCTTCAAGTTTGTCAGTTGGTAATTCCCCTTTCTCAATATATGCCCTGATGGGATCCATCCATGATGACCCTAAATCGAGGGTATTAAAGTTTATCATCAGATCTTCATCTATACTCCGACCAGCTAAAACTTCAATTAGGATTGTTCTTCGTAGCTCGGTACGAGTAGCTGATGCTAATCGAGCTAAGGCGTCTGCTCTTGCATTCTCCATTCTTGGTATTCTTACCAGCTGAATAGCAGCAAATTCCGACACCAATTCCTTCGCCTTTGCATGATATCTGATCGTTAATTCTCCTTTGGTGGCATATACTACCATCATTTGATTTATGACCAATTGCGAGTCACTGAAAACAATAACTTGTTCTACCCCCATAGTTTTCGCCAAACTAAGACTTGCAATCATGGCTTCATATTCAACCTCATTATTGGAAGCTTTGAATTGGAAGCGTAGGGAGTATTCCATGTCGACCTCATCCGGACTGTTCAAAACTATCCCTGCGCCACATCCTGTAGTGTAGGATGAACCATCCACATACAGACTCCATATAGGCAACTCGTCTTCAAATTGCTAATCTGACAGAGTTCCTCGGTGGAAAATTTGCTGCTTCCTTTCACCATCTCCTGATATTTCTTGTTGTTCGTCGATCATCTTTTCTTGCCCTTTTACCAACCTAAGCTAACCTGGGCTTGAATTTGATGATCATGTAACATCTACTTTCCCTTTTACCAAGCTAAGTTGGTCTGGGCTTGCATTTGATGATCCTGTAACATCCACAGGTTGATCAGCGAGCAACTTTTACTCCTCGGGGGTATCAGGATAGGTGAACTCTGCTATAAAATTTGCTACCGCTTGCCCTTTTAATGATGATCTGGGTTCATAAACTATATCATATTCACCAAGTTCTATTGCCCAGCACATCAATCTTCCTAACTTTTCTGGTTTATGAAGGGCTTTCCTCAATGGCATATCAGTATATACTACTATGGTATGAGCCTGGAAGTATGGCTTCATTCTTCTACTTGCCTCGATCAATGCTAGTGCCAATTTTTCTAGCCTTGGATATCTGATCTCTGCTCCTCGGAAGGCCTTAATTGTGTAGTAGATTGGTTTTTGTACCCCATTCTCCATTCTTATCAATGCCGAACTAACTGCATTCTTGGACACTGCCAGATACAAGTATAATTTTTCTCCCATCACTGGCCTGGATAATAGTGGAGGTGCTCCAAAATATTTCTTCAAGTCTTGGAAAACCTTTTCACATTCATCATTCCACTCAAAAGTTTTTCAGAGCGTCTTGAAGAATGGGAGGCATCCATCAGTTGCTCGCGATACAAATCTGTTGAGTGCTGCTACTCGTCCTGTAAGACTTTTCACCTCTTTCTTCATCGTTGGGGATCGCAGCCCTAACATAGCTTTGATCTTTTTAGGGTTAGCTTCAATGCCTCGCTGATTGACAATGTACCCGAGAAACATGCCTTCTCGTACTCCAAATATGCACTTCATCGTGTTCAACTTCATTTGATATTTATCTAGTTGATCAAAGGTCTGGTTTAAGTCAACTAGATGATCAGCAGCTTTCTTGCTCTTTGTCAGCATATCGTCAACATAGACTTCCATATTGCAATTGATTTGTTCTGCAAATACTTTGTTCATCAGCCGCTGATATGTTGCACCTGCATTTTTCAAACCAAAAGGCATAACATTATAACAATAAGTTCCCTAGGGGTAATGAAAGAAGTACTCTCATTATCTTTAGGTTTCATTTTAATTTGATTGTAACAAGAATAAGCATCCATGAAGCTCAGCAGCTCGTGTCCCGAGGTAGCATCCACTAGTTGATCAATTCGGGGCAGCAAAAAGTGATCCTTTGGGCATGCTTTATTGAGGTCGGTGAAGTCTACACACATCCTCCATTTGTTTTTCTTTTTTTTCACCATCACCACATTTGTTAACCAGTCTGGATATTTAACATCTTCAATAAAACAAGCTTTCTGGAGCTTCTCGACTTCCTCCTGTATAGCTTGATTCCTCTCGGGACTGAATACTCTTCTTCTCTGCTTCACAGGCTTGATCTCCTTATTCACATTGAGTTCGTGACATAAGAAGTTTGGGTCTATCCCAGGCATATCCTCATGACTCCACGCAAAAGTTTGCTTTCTGCTTCTTAGGAAAGTTATCAATTTCTACTTTAGTGAGGCTTCCAACAACGAACCTACTTGAGTAGTTCGTTCAGGGTGATCGTCCTCCAGAATGATGTTTTCAGTAGCTTCCACCACTTGACCCTTTACGAGTTGCGACTCATCTCTAGGATCCAATGTTTCAATTTCTACACCTTCATCCACTTGATAGGTGATGGTCTTTTTCCTTGATTCCTCCATTTCCTCTTGCTCGGCGGATGAATAATAGCATTCCCGAGCTACTTTTTGATCACCTTTCACAACTCCTACTCCAAAATTTATTGGAAATTTTAGGCATTGATGTACCGTGGATGGTACAGCTTCGAACTTCTTCAATCCTACTCTTCCCATGATGATATTGTATGATGATTAAACATTCTTATCCATCACAAAGAAGCGTATTCTTTCTGTTCGACAAGCAGGCCACGTGCCAATGAATATATCCAACTTGATCGTCCCAAGTGGAAATACTTTCTCGCCAGTAAAACCGAGGAGGGGTCTATGATAAGGCTCCAATTAAGATAGCTTTAGATTTAAACTGTCGAAGCACGAGTAGAACATGATGTCTGCCGAGCTACCATTGTCTACCAGTACTCTTGAAATCATTACCTCCTTCATCCTCATTTTGATCACCAATGGGTCATCATGAGGATATAGAACACTTGCGAGGTCGTTCTTTGAGAAACCAATGAACAATTTCTCTTTGTTCAACTTTTTCGGGCGATCCTCCTCGACTAGATTTATTCGTTGAATGTATGAGCAAGCTTAATCCTCACAGAGGTAATCTTTTCTCTCGACAGTAAGGTCTCCCCCTCCAGCATCTCCACCTGTAATAACATTACAGTCAAATGACCCAAAGCGTATTAAAAATACCTCACGTTCTGGATGCCTTGGTCTCTTGGGAAGATCGGGGTCGTCTTTTGGATCAACTTCATGGTCTCTCTTCTTATTCTCCTCTGCTCGACGAGGAGATCTAGACCTCTCTCTTGCTCAGTCGTTGTTTCTTCTATCATTCCTCCGATCAACATACTTTGCCAGTTTTCCTCGTCTGATGAGTGTTTCAATCTCATTCTGAAGAGCTATGCAATTTTTGTTCATATGGCCATGATCTTTGTGAAACTCATAATACTTTGCTTTATTTCTCCTGTCTGGGTCTGCCTTCATTTTCTCTGGCCAATTTAATTCCTCATTGTTCTTGATATCTTCTAGAACGTGGTTGATGTATTTCTTCAAAGGAGTATAATTATCAAATTTCTTCAATACTTCCCATGACGACCTTGTTCTTGAGTGTTTGTCACTACCATTGTTCTTATGCTCTTTCTTCTTAGCTTTATCACGTTCCACCTTGGTTTCTTTGGCATCCATATTCTTTTTCGCAGCCATAGACTCCTCGGCATTCATAATCTTGGTCGCTTTTCCCATCAGATCTGACATAGTTCTAGGTGGATCTTTGGTCAAAGTATAGTATAACTTGTTGGGAAGTAGTCCACTCATCAAGGTGGTAATCGCTGTCTTTTCCTCGTAGTCAATGACTTCGAGCTTCTCGTTATTAAAACGAGTTATATAATCTCTGGTACTTTCACCAGCTTTTTGTCTAACACTTAACAAATGCTCTACTCGTTTAACTGGCTTTGATCCAAAACAGAAATTCCCAATGAATAACTCGTCCAGTTGAAAGAAAGTTGAGATCTTACCCCGAGGAAGATTATTATACCATATTTGAGCAGATCCGGTAAGAGTTCCCGAGAATGCTCTGCATCTCATCTCATCTGGAACAGCATAGATGTCGGCTGCAGCTTGGTATTGTTCTATATGAAGGACAGGATCGGTCTTTCCATCATATTTGGGAGTCACAACAGGTGCTTTAAACTTTGATGGTGTTGGAAAATCTACAATGGCTGGGACAAAAGGTGTTCCTTGAACAAAGGTTCGTTGTAGAGGGTTCTTGGATTTAGCCATTTCCCCTAATCTATTCTCCAGCCTCTGAATAGAGCCTTTCCACACATCGTTTCCTTCCTCGGGCATGTTAGTTCGAGCAACTGATCATGTTGATATGGCTTCCTGGAATCTATCTTGATGAGCAGCTGGTCACGACTGGGCAGATCCTTCCCTTAAGTCTGATGGTCGTTGAAAACTCCTCGATGCAGCTCTAGGAGGACTTTTGCTCCTCCTAGGACCTAATTGATCAAAAGGAGATACTCTGCTTAATCTTTCTAGTGCACTGGTCCTTTATAGAGAGAGAGTGATACGTTGTTCAGTATCTGTGGCTCGTACCGACAAAGTTCGTCCAAGTTGATAAGAAAAATCTTCAGACTCCTCAGTACGATATGAATCGGTACGCCTAGTACGCGAAGAAGGTAAACGGGTATTTCTTTGGATACTTCGCAATTCTGAGTGAGTTGGTGCACCGCCATGGAGAGTTCGTATGAGTTGTCGCATCGTTTCTTGCATGACTATCTGGCCCTGAGCCAGATTTGTCATTATTCCAGCCAGATCTGGAATATTTGGCGGAGCAGATGGATTTGGAGGGCTTCCAGCGTTTCGATTACTGGGTTCTGGAATATTAACCATTTGTGATGAATTGTTTTTGATGAAAAATGATATTACCAGTCGTTTCCTACAGACGGCGCCAATCTGTTGATGTAAAAAATTAGATTATATCTAATTATTTAATCACAGATAAATAAAATGAGACAAAGAACTTTTAAAGTGGTTCAGCCTTATAAGAATGGCCTACGTCCACTGTTTTTGTTATTGCTGACTATTTGGAAATTCTCGATTACAAGTTTTCTCAAGAAATTTCGGTCCCCTTACAATGAGGATAATACAATGTATTTATAGCCCTAAGGTTGTAATGTGAAAGGGTAATATATTAAATGCCCCTTAAGTGTATACAGCTGTATGATAATAATAAGCATTTAATGCGTAGTCAAATTGTTGGTTATCCGGCTATTAATGCTTTGTCCGAGATGCAGCTCGGACCGCCTAAGCTACCCGGACCGCATAAGGTCCTCGGTACTCAAAAGTTCCTCGGAGAGTTCTTGTAGGTCGGAGTATCTGAGTTGATCGGGGAAGCAGAGTTCCTCATTGCAGTATGGTTCCTCGGAATCGAGGTGTTTTTCGTAAGTGTTTGTCGTTGCCGCGTAGATTGTCACGTGTCTTCACCCAATTGAGCCATGTCAGCAGACTAAATTTGGTATCAACACGGAGGATTCTGTTTTCGGTTTGTTGTTTACACACGGTGGATTTCGTGGTATGATGTTGTGATGAAGAAGCGGTGGATTTCGTGTTCTATATCTGTAGAAGGTTGTTAATACTATTCGGTGGATACTGAGGCGTTTGTGGACTCACATGTTATGGCATCTTGTGTGGGTGGATTCTTGTGTTGTCACTATCGAGGAGAGGTGGAAGATCAAAGACGCGCTAAGGATTATAAGGGCATCGAGTCGTTGAGTAAGTCATTTTTTACTTTTGTAAAACCTTTGGTTGGCTCATCCGTGGTTTTTTCCGTTGTGGGTTTTCCTCGTATATTTTTGTGGTTTAATTTATTTATTTATTTTATCTTCTATCACCGAGATGCATGTTTACGTTAAGATAAAATTGATTAATGAGGTTTTATCACAACAACTGGGTTTGAAATTGGTACAAAGTTTTATTTGTGTTAATTTTATTTAATTTTTATATTTAATTTGAAGAAATTAAGAAAAAAATTAACTTTTATTATTTAGACCATCCCTTTGTACTGACTTTGGGGCCTTCACCTCATAAAGAAACTATAACTCAAGGAGTTTCCTCCTATATATCTTACTACGGAGGTTGCTCATGTGGATGCAAAAGATAATAATAAATGTTCCACTAAAACTTATGGAATAAAGAGGAAAGATTATTTAGTTGTTGGTTCATCAAAGGGGGAAGTTGTCCCTAAACTCCTAAAAAAATCTAAGGCAAGTTAAGGTTCCTCTAACCCTATCAGTATGACTCTAAGGCCAGAGTTAGTAGAACAAGAAACTGCATTGGTATTTGATGTGCTTACTCGGATGGAGTCTATGGCTACCATGCTTGAGGAGATTATATCTAGTTTAGAAAGACACCATCGAGTTGATGATTTTTTATTTCCTTAGGCTCTTTACAAGAAAGTTTCTCATATTTTGGAAACAAAGAAAATATCTCCCCTTATCACACCTACTTAGATCAAGAGGGTTTTGAGGAAGAAACAGAGTGGAATGCACGTGGTTTCAACTTCATTTAGTTGGACTCGAGTTGTTCTGAAGAATCTTTGGATGACAAGTCATTTGGTGATTTAGTGGATGTATCCACCCCGGTTGATGCACTTGTGCCTCCTCATGATATTTAATAGGTAAATCACTTTTCGTTTAAAATTTTCTCAAAGTGTTGAGTTTTCTCTTATCAAATAAAGGTATTTTTAAAACGGCTTCTCTTTTTGTAGGATGTTCCACCACCACCCGTGGAAGTTGTGTTAATTCCTAATGACAATCCTCCCACAAGAGTTTCCTCAAGTCCATTTGTTAAAGAAAATATCCTTTGAGATCCTCCCTTGTCCCCATCTTCAATAATTGGGTGATCATCCTCGAGACGTGTTATGTCTGGGCATGCTTCCTCTGGATGTGTTGTGGAAGTTGCACGAAAATTGCCTATGAATGAGGTAAAAGTGGGGTACTCGGTGGAAATATTAAAACTTCAAGTTTAATTGCTCTCCCAGTTTCTTCTGAGTTACCACTTGTTGTGGTTTCTCCAACTTCTTCTTCTGTGGTAGTTCAAAATTATACCTTGTCTTGATCACTTTGTGTTTTCTCCATATTTTTGAATGTCAAGACTTAGTTAAATTTTGTGTATCAAAGTGGATGAAATCCTTCCCTTCTTTAGTCATTTTGGGAACGTATTTCCCCTTATGAGATTATTAACACCAGGTGATCAGTTCTAAATTAAATTAGAACAGGTTCCTCAGTTGGTTCATTCTTAGCATCACTGTCGCCTTTTTAATTACTAACCACCTAAGTGAGAAAATTAGACTGGTGCCAAGTTTTATCTTTCATTAATTTAATGAAATACTCATGCGGAAACAAAATGATTTAACAATCAGAATTAACTGAAATAAACCATCGGCTCAAATCCGAAAAAAAGTAAAGACAAGTAATAAATCTCAACAAGACTGACATCAGTGCTGAATGAAGCACTGAAAGACATGCTCGAGTAACTGATAGGAAATTTCTACACTAGAAATGAAAAGAATGAAGCGCCTATCAAACTCCCGCAACATCCACATGTGTTGCAGCAATGGATCCCTGGAATGAGTCAAGTCTGGCATCCCTGTGGGTGGATGCCTAAAAGGTTTTTAAAAGTTTTTATAACAAGGTTTAGTACCCAAAACATTTGAAAAACATTTAGCAAATGACTAACTTGTAGTAATAAATAGGTATGCATGCTCTTCATATTTTAGTTAGTGCCGCACTCCCATGAGGACGTCCTCATCCCTCCTCTACTGTGCACAATTATCACCTTAATTAATTTTCCTAATCATTTATCCCATAACTAGATAACCGATATAAACCCTTGCAACCACCCTACTCTAACTGAGTATGCCAAAATTATGATTTCTAAGTTATTGTCAACATTAACTTAATTAATCATTTCCCTTTTTATATTCATTTAACTTTCACATCCACTATATATGATACGATTCACAGCATGTATTAATTTACCCGTACATAATTATTTAGCTCATTATATACGTATAGTCATATTACAACGTTCACACATATGTTGAAATAATAATTAATAATGGATATTCTCCTGAGTAATAACTCGTCGGATGTATATTCTCTTACGTACTATCCCACTAGGTGTATTCACATAACCTAGTTACCCCAAGTGAGAATTGATCACTAACTTGGTAAAATAACATAATTATAGGAGGCGGTCACATTCCTTCCCTGAAAGTGAGATGCCCCTCACCCATATAATGGACACTATGACCTGGGTATATACTCGCCCTACTCCTCAAGCTAGGGGATTCACCCTCTACGCACAACCTCCCCTAATAGCACTAGAGTATATATAATAGTAATATCTAGCCACTGATATTAATGCACACACCCTATATATATACTATCGCACATCGTATATATATAAAAAAATAAAACACCCCGTTTATACCGTGTACTAAGTCCGTAACACAAGCCTATACAAAATATCATGAGTTTATGGCCCAACTCTGATTATTAATTAATTGCACATTAATTAATTAAATTACTTTTGGTGTCGCTCCAACCAATATATTCGGACTCGCTCTCGTGGCCCGAAATAAAATAATACCCGAGTCCTAATCCCCGACTCCAAATTAATTAGTTTTCCATCTAAATTAATTTAACACCTTGGTATCCCTACCAATATACCCGGACTCACCCGCTCTATCCATATTTAATTATTTTGGAATATTCTTCCCAAATTTTCCATAACGTGTCACACATCAATTCCTCCCAACCCCAATTACTTTCCTTCATTTTTATTAGGAATTAATGCTCCATACTTATTTCTCACTAACTAAAGTATGGGGGAGAATTTCTAATTAATTTTCCTTATATATTAAAACTGGGGTAACTGTCGAAAATCCCTGACCATCGATCGATCGATCGAACAGGTCTTCGTCTTCTCCGAGTCCCTCTATTTCATCCATGGACGAAAACCTTAAATTCTCAACTCCTTCTACAGTCCAACCCAAGCCTTCTCATCAATATAATACGTCAAGAACACCATAAGGGACCCCCATAAATCCCCAAACCCCGTTTAATTTACGTTCTCTACTGTCTTTCTAAATTGGGGAAAAAGCCGAGTCATTTGTAAATCAGTCACAATGCCAAATTACCAACTCAACTTCATTCATACTTCATCCGGGTTTATTACAACTAAGGCAATTATCTGTTCAGAATCATGTTACACCATAAATTCTTACACCAAATCTCATCTTGTGTTCCAATTACAAAAACCCCATTTTTGTACCAATTTATCCCCAAAACGAATTTTAGGTATTCACATCACATAAATATGAATTGAAAACATAATTAAATGCTACATCAAGTTAACCACTTGCCTTATGGTTTTGTAGGGTCTGATCTAATGCTTTGATTCTCAAGGTTGAAGATGAAATCCCCTCTTTTGGCTCTTTCCATTGTCCCCCAAATTGCCTTTAACTGCTTCTTAGGGTTTTTTCTCCCAATAAGTGTTTTCTAATCTTTAATCAGGCATTTACCTTTTCCTTTTAATTAATTAATTAGGCTTAATCTCGTTTTGGCCTAATGGGCCAAGCCCAAGTGACCCAATTACCCCTCGTGTGGGCCCGGCTAGGCCTAAAAACGTCCCGTAACACGTTTACTACCCCCAGGTACACTTTTTCGACTATCTCGACCCATCCAGACTCAACCGTACACTCAGAATTGGCATCCTAATTAATTTATAAAAATCCTTATCTCACAGCCAAATTAGTCTATACCGACTCCCGACTGAGATAACTAAATACCCCATCACTAATACCCGTAATGACATAAATAATTTATTACTACTCACTTAGTAATTTAAATTTTCCTAAATATTAACCATTTACTCTTTGATTAACATTTAAATAAATATTATCATAATTAATTCAATTAAATTATGACACATAAGTAATTCAAAATTTCCCGAATTAATAAAATATTAATTGCACAAAATACGGGGTGTTACATACTCACAAAATAAGGGGTGTTACAGTACCTCTGGACAAATATGCCATGTTAGTGCAACCATAATTGGCGTATATGCCTTGTAAAGAAAAGATCTTGTAACTTTTACTTTGCTTTCTCATTTTGTTGTGTCAAATTAAATTACTCGCAAGCACACAAACTGTTTTGTATTATAGAATGCAAGTGTGAGGTCGAACCCAAAGGAACTATGCAAAGTATACGCCTTTTTTTAGTGAATAACTCAATTTTATCTTAAATTTTAATTCCTAATTTAGGTGAAAAAAATTGAGATTATTTAAAGTAAGATGAACTAAAGTAATGCTAAAAAATAACACTACGCTAAAGAACATGAAAGAAATTACTTGAATAAATATTAAAGTGATGGTAATTTTGAACAATTAAAATTAATTAATAGCGGGACTAGGGATTCAGAATCCATTACATGTGGTCACATTCTTGTTTATTAATACCTCTATTTTTTTTACACGGTAATTTAGCAGTTAGGTATTACTGTAATGGGTGATATGTCTTGAAAGTCCAATTTTTATATCGTTAACATCAATAAAGTAGCACCTCTTTCGTTAAACTAATGTTTAAAACTCAATCATTAATTGAATCCATCAAAGCACAACGTGTATCCATTTAATTAAATAAATCACACACTGAATCCAACGAAACACAAATAATATATCGTTTTAGTTTTTAACAATAAATATGGATGAGTAAACAAGAAGTTACATTAAACATAAAAAGCACATAATTTTTAGGGTGTATTGATTCAAATAAATAATAACACACGTAATTTCATCCTAACCCTAGTGACAAATTTAGCCCAGCATATTAACAAAAAAGACAAAATTAAATAAATATGAACACTCACTTGAATACATACCAATAAAAAAATAAGTCTCCAAACATTAATCTTCAAAGCCTTATTCCCAAAAAAATTAAACTCATAAAAAAATTAAAAAGAGGAGAAGATTTGGGGGGTTGACGGCTTCTCTCCTTTTTTTAGTCTGTCGAGTCTCTCAATTTATAAGGATAGAATATGCTAATTTCTTTCATTGGGGACTCTTTTTTATTGGTTGATTATTAAAATAAACCAGTTGTACTATATACCTCATTGGAAAAAATAAACACTCCTTTTTACTTGTTGTCAATGATGCATGGGTTGTTAAGAAGTCATAGACTTCTTCAATTTCTTTTCCATCCCATTTTGCATTTTCGCCACTTTTTATTTTTTATTTTCAGTACAAACTTTAGCATTTTTTACCTCCAAAACATCAAAATCTCATTTTCGTCCGAACTACAAACTTATGAATTTTTTAATGATTTTTCTGAAAAGCTATAGCATGAAACAAACGAACACTCAAATGATTTTATAAACTTCATTTAGTACAATTGTGTAGATCGTGTCGTGCCGCGACATATCTAATTACCTTTGTCGTTTCAACTCGTTTATGGTCCAAACTCGCGGGGCACCTATAAAAATATAAATATATCATATGAGAATAATTTAGGCATAAAAAATAAATTATCAAATTATAATTTTGCCATTTTTAGTATCCATTTTACCATTTTTAGGCTCTATAAATTAAACTGTGTCATTTTAGTGTCCGTTTCAATTCCGATTTCAGTGAAACTTTAAGATAACCTATAAAATAATATAATAAAAATATTTCTCATAAATTTTAGTCAAAATGTGTTAAAATAAAAAATTACCATTTCCCCCCCTTTTTTGCTACTAATTTGTCACTTTAAATCCATTTTAATTCAAACTTTGGAAAAGCTTTGTACTAAAATAAATATAATGAACATATGTTGACTTATAATATGAGCCTAAAATAGTATAAGTAGACGATTTAGAGGTAAAAATATTCGGTTTATCAAATTCTTCCAAACCTAATCTTTGCGAGTCCTCAAGCAAAGATATAATTAAAAATAAATTCCCAACTCACTTTCGTAGGAAGCATGATCACACTTACCAAATGCAACAAGGTTTTAAACCCCCTGGGTTATCCTAGTGAACGAGTTATAGTCTCGTGAGGGCTTGCAGTGAATATACCCAAAAAATTCATTTTATCATACAAAGGAATATTTTTAAAAAAAAAAATAACACAAAGGAAAGATATTTTTTGTTTCTATTATTTTTAAAAAAACATAATTAAAAATTGCAAAAGTTTCTCTAACATAGTGCAAATAGTGTTACATTACTAAGAAAAATAAAGTTTGACCCCAATACCCTAAACCTAAAACTTACATTGTCCTCAATGTAATCATAAATGCATATAGACAATAAAAGTAAAGCATAAAGAGTATGGAATATCACTTATAGTATTGAGAGCGTTTGTTATGATTTACCTACACTCATGGTTAGAAATCATATAAGAAAAACAAAATAAAATACTAAAGCAATAAAAAAATGAAATAAGATAAAATTACTAACTAACAACGAAAGAAAATAATACGCCATAATATACATATGTGGTGCTAATAAAATCAATCCCCATAAACGGGATCCTCCAGAAGCATAACATTAACTTCTGGGTTTGGAAACTCTAAAAATGGTTTCAACCTATGTCCATTAACTTTAGAAACATAACCATCTTTGGTATTTTCAAGGATAAACTGTACGTACTATAAAAGGACCAGACCATTTATACTTTAGTTTACCTGGTAACAAGTACAAACGAGAATTATATATAAGGACCTTTTGATCAGGGTAAAAAGATTCACGGAGAATATTTTGATCATGTACCCTTTTCATAATTTCTTTATACGTTATCGTACAATCGTAAGAATCATTCCTAATTTCTTTTAACTCGTCAAGTTGGATCTTTCTTTGGTTACCCTCATGGTCAAGGTCAAAATTAGTTTTCTTTATAGCCCAAAATGTTCTATGTTCAACCTCAATCGGAAGGTGACATGCTTTACCATATACCAGCCGATAGGGGAAAATCCCAATAGGGGTCTTATATATCGTACGGTATGCACACAATGCATTAGTCAACTTTAAATCCTAATATTTCCTATTAGGGTTAACTATTTTCTCTAAAATGTGGTTAATCTCCCTATTTGATATGTCTACTTACCCGCTCGTTTGAGGAAGATATCTCGTTCCCACTTTATGAATTACATCGTATTTCTTTACTAAGATCTCAAATGTCCTATTGCAAAAGTGTTTCCTCCATCACTTATAATAGAACGTGGTGTACCAAAATGTGCAAATATAAAGTCTTTTAAGAATCAAAGTACGACTTTTTGGTCATTGATTTTGCACGCAATGCCTTCCACCCATTTTGACACTTAATCCACTGCCACTAAAATATAGAGGTATCCATACAAATTGGATATGGACCCATAAAACCATTACCCCACACGTAAAAAAATATCAATAATTAATATAGGATTAAGTAGCGTCATATATCTACGAGTTAAACTCTAACGCCCCCGACCGAATTTATGGGTTACTCGTAGTTAACCCAGTCTGATCCGAGTGTTAGGTGTGAAGTTTAATTAAATAACCTATATAATGTTACCAATCCAATTTTATTTTAATTAATGTTTCAGTTGTTTATCATGCGATTCTAATTTCAAATCAAACTATGTGAGGGACCCTTGGGAAACATCCTCGGATTCCAAGCTTGCAGAGCTACTAACATAAAATAAAAGTGAGTACTTACCTGTGTTACGCTCTCAAATTACGAACCCGCACCTAACCTTCTGTAACAAAGATGAGGATGTGAGCTGAATGCTCAGTGAAAAATATACAACTATAATATAGAATCGAACGACAATACTCTAACACGTTAAGCCAACATGCACAAGCAACGACCTTATATATATACATAAACATACACACACACACACACACACACACACATATATATATATATATATATATATACTTAATGCGTTAAACCGTTTTTATTACAAAAAAGTAATTTATTCCGATTAAATTACCTTAAGCTTACAAAGAACTTCCTATTTCTTGACTTGCAATTTAGCCATTTACTTAACACGCGCAATTAAATACATGAACAGCTACACTTTATTTAATTGGAAACCATTTCTTTATCGAAATTATACTTTTTATTTAAACCAATTCACGTTAATATTTTCATTGAAATTACCCCTTTTAACACACGCGAACAACGTATTGGAAAATACTTATTTAAATTTTGAAAACCTATCACAACACAACCTTCTGTTAAGTATGGTTAAACCTTCTTAGGTTGCTTAACTCACCAGTTTAACCACTATAGCTTACTATTCTTTTACTTTATGGACATTAATCAATTTACACATTTCTTGACAACTTTATCTTTACAGGAACATCTATTAATTCATTCAAGTTAGGTTGTCTATACACATTTTCACCTCACAACCCATTTCTTGACATGTTTCTTATTCCGTTATCTTTTCTAGGAATCTTCTAATAAATCACATACTTTAATGGGTTCGACATCATCGGCGACGCCACCATATGCTCTGGCCAGTGATTTTGGGTCTCTCACCCCAAGGGTGTCATCCAAGTTTCCTTTTTAATGTGTTTTAACATTTCACAAATGTCCATATTACCCCTTTTACCCAGCCAAATCCAAAACCCGGGGTTTAACCCCAACTTGTGTTACACTTGAAAAATATCATTTCATGTTCTTTACACTTTAACCGTGATTTTTATTCTAAAATCATGTTCATTTAAGACCATTTTGTGCAACACCCTTTCTAAAAAATTTATTTCATAAAAATGTTTCACTTTATGTAAAATTACCATTTTACCCCTTTGTTTCCAAACTTGCCATTTCCTTCATTTTCACTAGTGTTGTTTTCCAAAACACCATTAAGTTACTCACACTACTTCTAAAGTATTTTTAACTCATAAGCACTTTTTTAACATTTGGAGTAACATTCTTTAAAATCAGAAGCATTTATATTCCATTATTTCTCTTCCAATATCATAAGTGTTAATATTTTAAAAAATTATTAGGTTGCACACCAACTTCCCAATATTTAAACCATCAACACTTATTCAACACTTTTACTAACCACCCTTCAAAGTTAGATATTTCTTTACTTTATTTATCCAAGAAATTCAATTACACTTAAAGACTACATTTATGATAAAATCACCATTTTAGTTTATTAACATTAGTAGTCTTATAACATAGCACTTCACACCTAACGATCGGGTCGAACCGGTTTGACTACGTGTAATCCATAAATCTGGGCCAGGGCGTTTTTTTCAACTCAACAAATGTTCCACTTTCCTAAAATCTTATTTTTTTCAAGAAACTTTGGAACATTATTTCACCAAATATTTTTAGCAAGATCAACATAATTTTTCAAAATATTTTATTTCATGAAATGTTTAGCATCAAATTTCTAGGATTAAACCATTTTCATAAAAATCCCAATATTTATTTCAAGAATTGAAATATATGTTCATCATTTATTTCCAAAAAAATAACATTTTGCCGACATTTTTATTCCATAAAAATATTTAATACCAATCTACTAGGAACCCATCATTTTATTCATATACATTCTACTCTTAAATTCTAATGACAAGATTACTAAAGCACAAAATATAGTCTTAAACTAAGAGTTGATTTTTTCCACCTCAACTGGAGCTCCAATAATGGTAGGTATGAAAGGTCTAAGAATATGGCAACATGTTACTTCTTAAGGTGGCCTTAAAGAGGTTGCTTAGCTCCACCAAGTTTGCTTCATTAAGCTTCCAAGCAAAAAACCCCTTCAAACTCCATAAATCCTCCATTTCCATCTTCAAAAACCCCTAATAAAAGATCCATAAATGAGTAGCTCAACTCATCCATGGTGTAAATAGGTATGTAGGGTGTGGATAAGGTGGAATACATGTAAAATTTTGTGATATAAGGTGGAAGGGTGGTGGTGGCATGGTGGTTTATGGTAAATAAATGCATAAACATGGTGGAAGACCTCTCTCTCTCTCTTTCTCTCTCCCTCTCTCTCTCTCTTCTTCCAACCTCAAATAACCAAAATAAACCCAAAAACCCTTATAAAAACACCCCAAGTCCTTACAATCCTATTTTTTCCCAATCTATCTCACCAGATCTTGACACCTTATCCATCTAACGGACAAAAATGAGAAAATGCACAAGGATAATCTGATTTAAAAAGTTCAGTAGCGCTCATTTGAACGATAATCACCTCTCGTTTGAACGAGAAAGGCACCTCGTTCGAACTAGACTTCGAACGAACTGGACCTATTATTTAGTGGGTTCTTATTCGAACCTCATTCGATCCCCACTTTGAACAACCATGGTTTCTCATTCGAACGACCTGAACTCATTCGAATGACCATTTTCTATTTTTTTCCAAATTTTCCAATCTTAACCCACAAAATTCCAAAAATTACAATCAGGACCCCAAATAGTCAATTGGAACTATAAACTAAATCATAATGATACAAATCCCAAAATTTTCAAATTATTACAACTTATGCATGAAAATTAATAAAATATTGGGGCAGGGTATTACATTTTCCCTCCTTAAAATATTTTGTCACCAAAATTATCGACCCATCAATCATTACGCTTACGGTTTACCAATTTTTACTCTAAGTCATAAGAATTCTCCAATACTAAATCATCAAAGTCCTCAAATGCCAAGATAACAACATACGCTCATTCACAAGTTTTTCACCAAAAGGTTCATTGTGCAACACAACTTAATGCTCAGCCTCAAGTTAGTCATCAAATTCACCTATAGCCCTCAAGTGTCCACTTCTCGATAATATTTCTTAGTCAAGTCCTAGGACTACCTTGGATAATACCCAAAGCATATCGGCGCCCATACCGGGTAACACCTTCTCGTGATCTATACTTACCCAAGAGTAAACCACAACACAATCAATACTTGAATCATTATCAAGAATTTTCTCAACCCTTATAACTACATGCTCTGCTTTTTCACAAACTTTCGAATCATCCCGACCATATAGCTTCGTTCAAACTTGACACTAATCTCGTATCACTAATCGCTCGTATAATATATCAACACGCTACTAAGTCTCAGTGTTTGACTAATACCCTTTTCTCAGGACCCTCACATTAATATAGGGTCGCTCTAGGCATCTAACCAAGGGACACACCTGAGCATTTCACGATCCACTCACTATTAAAAACCACACTTAATGCTAGGTTTCCTTGAGTTCTACCATTTCATGATATCCTCAAGTTATTAACCTTCTCTTCCAAACCAGATCCCCCAATTGTCATGTCGATCAATCCTAGGTCACTTCACCTAAGGGAAGAAATCACTATGAGCAATCGTGCAGCCGAAAGCACAGCCACCTGCACACGGAGCTTGATGCAATAATAAGGATACCTTGGACAAGGGCGTACCTAGTTATCGAGCTACATTAACCATGATAGGTCCAACTTCTCTCTACTGGCTGAATCGCATCGCACCACGTCGTGCTACAAGTCTGAGTTATCACCACTGGGAGGGATATAATTTCCTCTTACTAAAACCATAGGAAAACACAAGAATCAAAAGACATAACCAATAGATACGATAGTATCCCACTCATATATAACCATGATGGTTTACAAATATGAACCTATGTCATGCATTTGGAGTCTATGTCCCATCTCGGGCAAACTCAACGGATTATAACCTAGCCATATGCCCTGGCTTGAGTCACCTATCCTGACGAACCTAACCATGACCCACTCATTTCCTCTAGAAGGGAGAAATATACAAACCTATCATTCTTTGGGAAGTCAAGCAGTGGACTTCCCTCCTTAATAACAAGCCTCCTCCTTACATCATTGGCAAACACGAGCCACCCGAACGATGAACGCTAACGTCCTTGTCAAGACCGACCTCATCCAACTCATTAATAATGACATCTCCAATCTAATACACCTAGATTACTATCTTACTTTATCATACAATAGTAGTACCCAATATCTCCTTAGGCACTACTCCATTTGATAAAACACTTATCCTATCACGGCTATTGTCATCAGAAGGTTACTGTCGCCTATCCTAAAGTTCCAATCAATCAACTCCCGCGATGGCTAACCACCCATTATTAACACCAAAAAGGTAACAAACACCTCCTGAATGTACACCCTCGATTCCACACAAATCTAATAAGATGATCCAAGGTCTTCATATTTCCTTACTATTTTCATACAAATACATACTAATCATGCTGCAACACCCCATTAAATTTACAATGCGTAAGGCCTCAATCATAAAATCATTGGCCAAATCTATAATGCAGTATTGGTACTCATCAAAATCTAATATGACCCCATAGACCTTGGTCTCCTTAAGACAACGAGTATTATACTCAATCATGATATGAATCACTAATTTCACCTCATAATATTGCGCTACCTATCTACATTTAGCTTTGGCAACCTCACGCAAGGCTATATGAATTCACTCCTTTGAACTTAGTTGATAACCCAGGGTCCTCACCAAAGTTTCCACATCTTATCACCGGACATAACACATTCCATAAAATGAAGCCTGATCAGTCCCTTAAAGACACCAAGTACACCTAAGAAATTGTCACAAATACTATATAAGACTTAACCTACCATAATTTATGCAAGGCAATTATGTCCTAAGACTTCTCAATACACTTCAATAACTGCTAGTCAATCCACCAAATATTAATTTGAAATATTCTAGCATGGTAGTTCATAGCCTTAGGGAACCTCAACGCATCACGACAAGTTGACCTTTCATCCCAAGGATATTCCTAAGACCTCCTTGCAACAACTAATGTTATACACTACGTATTAAACCACAAGCTTACACTACTAAGGATTTTGGTAGGCTACAGGACACTATGTATAACCAGTATATCTCTAGGTCTACACTATCAGTGTCATTAAAGATCCTATTTATCAAATTTTGCATCATTCTTTTCAATACTACCCATAAAGGTCTACCTAAGGTTCACTCCCCTGTCACTACAATTCATCATTATTACCCATGTGACACATTTTCTATAAATGTCCCGTAACTCTAATCATGACTTATAGATACATTTTTCGGTCAATAATAACTAAGGCACTCACACACAAGGATGGCATCCTATAAACTAAGACTGAGTGTACATATCCTCAAGAATTAACCCTCGTAACTTTACATATTCATCAATCACAGTATTATCCCAAGGATCAAATTTGCCTAATTGCATTATCGGCGTTAATCACACGTAAGTGCCTCACCTGGGGGCTATATGAATTTTAATCACCAATCATCCTTACTTAGTCACGACACCCTAACTGTCAACTTCTCCAGATGACTATACATAATTTGTTCCATCTTCCCAATGGGCGTCATCGCGCTCTATTAACATCTCAAAAGGCTCTACGTCATTAAAGGCTAGAATATAAGCACCTCACACTAAAACCACAGTGTCACAACTATTGTCTTGCATGAACACCGATAAATTACTAACATATCTAATCAGAAGCACATAAGAGATTAATAACAACCAATTTGATCATGTGCCACTTGGAACTAACTTACATGTCGTGTTAACGTCATTTGACTTCATCGTTGAGGACACTAACTAAACCGTCACCAAAAATAGCGTGACTGGCCCAAACCAACACCAACGTCAAAACATCCACTACCGACCTCACCACGTCACTCCCAAAAGGAACCTTGAACCTATAGCTTTGATACCATTTGAAATTTCCCTGCCCATATTTATGGGTTACCCATAGTCAGCCTGGTCTGACCCGAGCGTTAGGTGTGAAGTGCAATGAAATAACCTATATAATGTTATTAATTAAGTTTTATTTTAATTAAAGTTTCACTTATTTAGCATGCGATTCCAGTTTCAAATAAAACTACATGAGGGACCCGTGGGAAGCATCCCAGGAGTCCAAGCATGCAAAACTACTAACGTAAAATAAAAGTGAGTACTTACCAGTGTAACGCTCTCAAAATACGATCTCATGCCTAATGTGTCGTAACAAAGACGAGTGTATGAGTCGAATGCTCAATGGAAAATATACAAATATAATATATAATCGAATGGTATAAAGAAGACTCTAACACGTTATTCCTACCTTTTATATATATCTGTGTGCGTGTGTGTGCGTGCTCGCGCGCGCGCGTGCGTGTGTGTCTACTTAATTCATGAAACTATCTTTATTTCCAAAAACATGATTTATTCCGAGTAAATTACCTTAATATTACAAAGAACTTCCTCTTTATTGACTTTAAATTTATCCCTTTACTTAACACATGCGGTAAAATACTTGAACAACTACACTTTATTTAACCGAAAACTATTTTTTTACCGAAATCACCCTTTTTATTTAAACCAATTCACATTAGTATTTTCATTGAAAATTACCCATTTCAACACATGCGAAAAATGTGTTAGAAAATACTATTTAACTTTTGAAAATCTTTCATAACACACCCTTATGTTAATTATAATTAAACTTTATTAGGTTGCTTAACTCACCCGTTTAATCGATATACTTTACTGTTCCTTTACTTTATTGGCATTAATCAATTTACATGTTTCTTGACTCCTTTAATCTTTAGCGAAATATTTATTAATTAATTCAAGTTAGGTTGTCTTAAAATATTTTCACCACATAACCCATTTATTGACATGTTCCTTATTCCCTGGATTTTTCTCGAAATCTTCAAATAAATCGCATACTTTAACGGGATCCAAACCGCCGGCAACGCTACCATATGCTCTGACCAGTGATTTTGGGTCTTTCACCCCAAGGCTTAGGGCCCTCCTTAATTATTCTAGTGTCATCTAAGTATCCTTTTTAATGTGTTATAACATTTCCCAAATGTCTACATTAATCTACTCTTCCCTTTTACCCGACCGAAGCCAAAACCTAGCCTTTCATCCTAACTTGTGTTACACTTGAAAATCATCATTTCATGTCCTTTACACTTTAACCTTAATTTTTATTCTAAAATAATGCTCATTTAGGACCGCTTTATGAAAAACCCTTTCTAATATTTTTAATTCATAAAAATATTTCACTTTACATAAAATTACCATTTTACCCCTTTATTTCCAAACTTGTCATTTCCTACATTTTCACTGGTGTTATTTTCAAAAATACCATTGAGATACTCACACTGCTTATGAAGTGTTTTTAACACACAAGCACCTTTTTAACATTTGGAGTAACATTCTTTCAATTCGGAAATATCTTTATTCCATTATTTCTCTTCCAATATCATAAGTGTTAATCCTTCAAAAACATTATTAGGTTACACACCAACTTCCCAATGTTTAAACTATCAACTGTTATTCAACACTTTTACTAACCACCTTTCCAAGTTATATATTTATTTACTTTATTTATCCAAGAAATCCAATTACACTTAAAGACTACCTTTATGAGAAAATCACCATTGCCTTTTATTAGCATTTATAATCTTATAGCATTACACTTATTACACTTTCAACCCTTTTTACATACTTTCAACCCTTTCAACCCTTTTTACACTTTCAACCCTTTTATACCTTTCTTATTTCATGTCTAAACCCAACAAACCTTCTTTAATCTTGTTTATATGTTCATTATCAAAATACTATAAGTTTATATACATGAGATGATGTATTTTAATCCTAAAATCCTATTAAATGGATTAAACATACATTTCATTATAGAAATTCATAACACCTTGCAAAAATGCACTTTCAAGACACAAAAGACATTTTATTTCTTCAAACTCAACAAATGTCAAACTTTTATAAAATCTTCATTTTTCAAGAAACTTTGGAACATTGTTTCACCAAACATTTTTACCAAAATCGACATCATTTTTCAAACATTTTATTCCATGAAATGTTTAGCGTCAAATTTCTGGGATTAACCCATTTTCATAAAAAGTCCAATCTTTATTTCAAGAAAACTTTGAAATATTTACTCATCATTTATTTCCAACAAAATAATATATTTTCATCATTTTTATTCCATAAAAATGATTAAGACTAATCTACTAGAAACCCGTCATTTTATTCGTATGCATTGTACTCTTCGAATCTAACAACACGATTACTAAAGCACAAAATAGAGTCTTAAACTAAGAGAAGATTTTTTCCACCTCAAATGGAGCTCCAGCAATGGTAGGCATGAAAGGTCTAAAAAGATGGTAAACTCCCACCTCCTAAGGTGGCATTACAAAGGTTGACTAACTCCACCAAGTTGGCTTTATTAAGATTCCAAGAAAAATTCCCCTTCAAACTCCATGCATCTTTCATTTTTATCTTCAAGAATCCTCTCAAAAGCTCCATAAATTCATAGTTCTACCCATCCATGGTGGAAATGGGTATGTAGGGTGTGGTATGGTGGAATACATGTAAAATGTGGTGACACGAGGATGAAGGATGATGGTGACATGGTGGTTTATGGTAGAGCAATGCTTAAACATGGTGGAAGACCCACCTCTCTCTCTCTCTCTATCTCTCTCTCTCTCTCTCTCTCTCTCTCTCTCTCTCTCTCTCGCTTCTTCCAACCTCGAATAACCAAAATAAACCTAAAAACCCTTATAAAAATACCCCAAATCCTTAAAATCCCATTTTCCCAATCTAGGCTCACCAGAGCTCAACACCTCATCCATCTAATAGCCCAAAACGATACAACGCACAGGGGAAATTTGATTGAAAAAGTGCAATCGCGCTCGTACGAACGAGAATCGTATCTCGTTCGAACTAGCCTTCTAACAACCTGGACATGTTATTCAACGGAATCTCTTTCGAATCTCATTCGATCCCCACATCAAACGACCTTGGTTTCTCATTCGAACGCCCTAAACTCGTTCGAACGACTATTTTCTAATTTTTTCCAAATTTTCTAATCCTATGCCACAAACTTTCAATAATTACAATCATGATGCCAAACAGTCAATTACAACTATACACTTAATCATAGTGATTCAAATCCCAAGGTTTTTGTATTGTTACAACTCGTGCGGGAAAATTAATAAAATATTAGGGCAGGGTATAACACAAACTACCTAATTTCTGACATCTCTCACAGGCTACACAATAGGTATGTGAATCATGAAAGAGAGAGGGACAGTAAAATCCATATTGTATAATTTTTGCAGAGGCATTTTTTTAACTAAAGAGTCATCCACAATGTTGATCGTGGAAAAATGAAAGGATACTTAGTTGGTCACTTTCAGGAACACATTTTCTAATGACTTGATTAGAATAATATTTGAATAAGTAAGGGTCATCCTATAGATAAGAATTTGGACCAGTGTGTAGGCAATGTTGAACTTATCTTATTTGAATAAGTAAGGGTCATCCACAATGTTGAACTTATCTTGTTTGGATGAGTGTGTAAGCAATTTTCTAGTAATAAGATAGTTCACTATGTCATCATACCAAGCAAATGAGAAACATGCATAAGTTGCTAGTAAGGAAAGGTCTCAATTACGGTTATATGTTCATCAGTAAACTGTACAATAAGCCTAGATAAGTGGTCAATACAACATTTTCAGAACCCTTTTTGTCATGAATTTCTAAGCTAACTTCTTGTAGAAATAGGGCCAAATGGATAAGTCGCGATTTAGTATCTTTTTTAGACAAAAGGTATTTTAGGGCGGCATAATCTGAGAATATAAGAACTTTAGAATCTTATAGATACGATATAAATTTATCTATTAAGATCAAAATTTATCTAAGGCAAATACGAGTTGGCATCATTCATAGTTTTAATGGCCTAATAAATCACGTGGGGAATTTAATCAATCATTTGTACTAATAAGAACCTACTACTTAATCACATGCATCACACATAATCTCAAATGGTTACTCCAGTCCGGTGACTGAATAATAGGTGCTTATGTTAGGGCAAATTTTAAGGCCTCAAATGTTCGAAGACATGCATTATCAAATATAAATGGTGCATCTTAGATAGAAGATTGCATAATGGTTTTTTCGACCTTGCTAAAATCATTAACAAATCTCCTATAAAAATCTGCATGGCCTAAAAATGGACATATATCTTTTACTCTGCATGGAGACGAAAGTTAGAAATTAAATCAACTCTGTTCCTATCAAACTCAATCCACTTTTTGGATATAATGTGCCCCAACACAATTCCTTTTTGTACCATAAAATGGCATTTATCCCAGTTTAACACTAAATTCTTCTTTCTACATCTCTCTAGAACTATGTCTAAGTGGTATAGGCACTTGCCAAATGAATACCCAAACACTAAAAAATCATCCATAAAAGCTTCTAAGAAATGCTCTATCGTATCAGAGAAAAAAAATACACCATAGAAAAGTGGTTGGTGCGTTGCATAATGCAAAGGGCGTACATCAATAGGCAAATGTACGAAAAGGACACATAAATGTCATATTTTCCTGATCGATGGGGTCTACAAGAATTTAGTTATAACTGGAGTAACCATCTTAAAAGAAATAGTAAGCATGATTGGGTAGTCTTTCTAATATTTGATCAGTCAAAAGAAGAAAAAAGTGATGTTTACTCGTCATTGAATTTAACTTACGGTAATCGATGCAAACACGTTATCCTGTTTGAACACGAGATGGAACTAACTCATTCTTTTCATTCATAACTATTGTGACACCAAATTTCTTAAACACAACTTGTACTGGACTCACCCACTCACTATCTAAAATTGGGTAAATAATACCCGCATCTAAAAGCTTTAAAACTTCCATTCTTACCACTTCTTGTATCGTGGGATTTAGTCTCCGTTTTGGTTCACGTGATGTTTTAGCACCTTTCTCTAATTGAATTATGTGCGTAAGTACTGAGGGACTAATTCCTTTTATACCTTCTATGGACCACCCAATGACTTCTTTATTTTCATTCAGGACATCTACTAATTTATTTTCTTGGCCATCATTTAAGTCTGAAGCTATAATGATAGGTAGCATATCATATGAACCTAAAAATGCATATTTAAGTGTATTGGGCAAGGATTTTAGGTCCATCTTTGGTGGTTTAACTCATAAAGGAAGTTATGATGATGAAGACTATGTGAGAGGTTGTACTTTGGGCGTGTAATTAAACATTCTCATTAAAGGTACCACATCTAAAAGAGCATTGACTTGCTCAATGGACTCATCATTATCAAAATCACACCCAAAGTAGGCCAAGCATGCCTCGAGTGGGTCTTCACAATGTACTTGGAGAAAAATTTCCTCCACTAAACTATCAATAGGATTAATCGCATCTATATCATCATTTACATCTAGTGAGGACTTACCTATATAAAAAATACTAAGCTTGGTAGTGATCTTTCCAAAGGAAAGCTTTATCAAGCCATTGAGATAGTTTATAAGAGCATTGGATGTGGCTAAGAAAGGTCTCCCTAAAATGACTGGGATTTTCTCTTTTCCATTAACTCTGGTTTGGGTTTTAAGGACGATAAATTGTACTGGAAAATAAAATGTATCAAACTTTATGAGGACGTTCTCAACTACCCCATAGAAATTTTTACAAAATGATCGACTAATTAGAGTGTAATTGGCGTAGGCTTTAAGTCTCCCAAACCTAATTGATTATACATAGAATACGAGAGTAAATTCACACTCACTCCTGAATCTAACAAAGCGTGCTAGATATTCCGTTCCCCTATTTTGCATGCTATCACAAGAGAATCAGGGTCTATGTATTTAATGGGAAATTTACATTGAAGTACTGATCTAGATTGTCCAGATATGAAAGGCTTTCTTAGGAACGTTAGTTTTCCTATTTTGGGTAATTAAATCTTTTTAAAACTTTGCATAAGAGGGTACTTGTTGAATAGCATCAATAAAAATTATATTTATACGTATTTGTTCAAATATTTCTAAAATTCCTCCTAATTTCACACTTTTCTTATTAATTGATAGCTTATGTGGAAATGATAGTTTAGGAACAAAGTCCTGAATCGAAGGATCAACTATATTAGGAAGGGAAGTGGTAGATTTTTCAGCAACTACAGGGGACTCATCAACCCCAGTTGACTTTTCATTATCATTATTCACTTTTTTTCACCCTCTATAGGCATAATAACTTGATTGTCAACCTATTTACCCCACCTCAAAGTTGTAATGACTTGATGTTTTGAAGGTCCACAAGATTAATTCGGGTTTATTCCACTATTGGATGGACCTTTCGGGTTAGGTATAAACTGTCTAGGAAATTTTCCTTTCTCTCTCACTCACCCATTTAAAGAGCTAAATGAATTAATTGATTGTGTATTCGTGTAATATCTTGATTTGTGCTTTGAATGTTTTGGGTGGTCAACTGTGCTAATTATTTGAGAGATTCTTCTAAAGTTGTTAATTGTGGGTCGTTGTTGACAACATGTTGAGTCTGTTGTATATTTTCTTGCATAGGTGGATGTAATCTTGGAGTAAATTAAGGAGCAATTACCGGAGGTCCTCCCATGTTTGTGATAGGTTGATTTTGTCGATATAAAATTTTTGGGTGATTTCGCAACCCTAGATTGCATTGATCTATATATGGATTAATCGGGTTTTTTATAGTTATTCATAGTATTAGATTATTGATTTAATTTCTCATTATAACCCACTATACAAGGACATACATGTGTTAGATGCATCAGACTCGTACACATACCTAAAATCGCATTTTCCACTTAATTGACTACGTTATTAGTCAACCTCAATGTTAATACATCCACCTAATTTAAGAGACTATTTAGTTGCCTTTTTGTTGATGGCGACTCACCAACCAAGCGTCCATGCACACCCTCCAAAACCATTTGACATAGCTAGAAAGGCAAAGAAATCTTTCACTTCTATCTTCAACTCTGATAACCACAACAGTTTCTTCATCAAGCAACCATTGATGTACAAGGGTGAACCAATGCTTCATTTTGAGGATGGAGACATCGATAATCTGACTTCCCCATTTAGGCATTCACTGGTGGGAAAATTTACAGTTGGCAAATCTCCTCTGGAAGTCATCAGAAAAGCGTTTCAAAAATTCTCTCTTAGAGGAGGGTTTTCTATACACCTTTTGGATAATCAACATGTTTTGATCCATCTTCACTCTGAAGAGGATTATTTGCGTATCTGGCTTAGAGGCTACTGGTCAATCTTTAAACATTCAATGGAGGTTTCAAAGTGGACTCCATTCTTCAACAAAGGTCAGGACTGTCCAGTGGTGCCTGTGTGGGTTTCACTCCCATAACTTCTTATTCATTTCTTTAACAAGGGAGCCTTATTATCTATTGCGAAATAATTGGGATCTCCGCTTAAATTGGATGAAGCTACTGCACTAGTGTCCAGGCCAAGCCAAGCTAGGCTTCTCATTGAAATTGACATTTCAAAGCCAATGCCACCACGAGTTTGGATTGGATGTGTAACTAAGTCGGGGGTTTGGCAGGCCATTATTTATAAAAATGTACCAAGTTTCTACACTGCTTGCATGAGGAAGGGACATTCTGAAGCAGATTGTTCTCATAAATAAATAATCACCATTGATAAGCTGACAACGGTGGACAAAGTCAAAGCGGTGGTGGTGGATACCGTTTGGAGGATAAAGTCAGCTAAATAGTCCCTACATTCAAGGACTCCAGATACTGTTTCAAAAATTGGTTCAATAACCTCATATTTTCCATCCTCGATCCTAGCAAACAATTCATTCACCCCAAACAAGCCTACCAAATAGATACCTGAAATTGCTTTTTTAAAAAATATCCCTAATAATACTCAAAACCTAAACCGTCCTTCAACATACAAAAACCCCACCTATTTTTCTCTTCCCACTGTACCACTTCCCACCAAATTTTCTACACCATATGTACCATCTCCCACCAATTTTTCTACACCTTTGGTCCCACCCCTTGCAATCTCTTGCACTAATAAATTTGCATTGTTAGCCAATGAAGATGAGGTTACTGAAGAAACTCAGGAGTTAAACTCAGATTTTCTTTGCAAGGATACCTTCTTCAAAGACACAACCAATAACATGGTTTCTTAACCGGGAAAAGAAACAGGTATGGCCATAGAAACTTTTGAAGAAGGTGAGATAATTGAATTCGACATGCATGATCACCCAAAGCTTAGAATAGTTCCACCTGGCCCTGAGCTTTTTAATAGAATAAATGTCTCCCCAAGGCCAAAAATATGGACTTCCAAAGATAAAAACCTTTTAATCCATCGTCGGCGTTAGATAGTTAGGAGAATGCAAATGACAATTCAAGTTCATTGAATATGGAGCAGCTGGTCGATTTATCAAAGTCAATTGGACTCAAATATAAAAAGGTGTTAAAAGTTGGAAAAAAAGATAAACCCAGCAAACTTTGGATCCAAACAAACACTATACCAAAATGACAAAATTGTCACCTTTCAGCCGGCCACTCTTGTCAAGGTCATTGGCCGTGACAAAAAACACGCATTTTGTGTCACGGTCATTAACCTTTACACGACCGTGACAAAGAATTGTCATGGTCACTGACCATGACAAGGCCGTTGATTAGGCATAAATTCTTCACATTTATCCCCTTAATTTCGGTATTTTTATGATCCCGTGCGGTGTAAATAGCTTGGATTTGTCTCATATTTATGATACTAACCCTTTTTGGCAAGTATTTCATATTTTTTTTTATCTCTTATGTGTTTTACAGGTATTTCATGCAAGAAAAATGGAAAAGAGAACTCAAAATAGTGAAAGAAACCAAGAATCGGGGAGTTGAAGGTCATTTTCGTAATTTTTCAGCCTTATTTCGGAGGTGGGGTAAACTGTAAAGTTGAAGAGCTTTCAATTATAAGAACACTGGAAAAAACGACACCTCAATCTAAGCTACGGTGAAGAAGTTATGCCAATTTGAAGTTGAGAAGAAATTTAAGAAAAAAGTTGTCAGGCCCAAACCGAACCGAAGCTGAGGAAAAAGAACCGGTCCGCCCATTTGTCATGCACCAGATCCGTTATAAAATTAGTCACGCTTTCTAAGTGTGACTAAGTGTGACAAATTGACAGATACAGGATTTTTATTTTGTGCTTATCTTTTAGCCAAAAGAGTTTTATGTTTTGGGACTCTTCTAAACGACCTCTAGCCTATATATTTAGTCATTAGGACTCTTTTTATTCAGATTTCATTGATGTAAAAGCTCCATAACAAGTCGGAACATCTAGGATAAAGATTCACATATTTTGCACAATTAATTCAAGAACTTTTCCAATTTTTCTTCAATCTTTGATTTCTTCTTGCATGTTCTTGTTCTTCAATCCTGGTAACTTTTATTTTCAGCACTTTTATTATTATTTCACCATGCTATGCTAGATTTTCCAAGACCGGGATATATGAACCCAGCCTGATGTGTTAATTGCATGTGTATAACATTAATCCTCTGAATTTAGTGATTGATTACGACCGTATTGCGTAGGAACACAACAATTGTAGATTTTTATATCTCGTTTGCCTCTGGGTAACCGGGATGATTTAGAATGCAATTTGAGTGTCACTATCGCGATACCGATTTACTCGTCCTCAGATTAAGTATGACGCGGGCTTGAACCTCGTATACGTAATGCTTGGGAGTACTAAATTCTGGGTCAAATTAATCGATTAAATTTACGATTAATATTATAACTGCAATACACTAGGGTTGGGGGATTGTGTCTCTACCTTAATTTTCCAATTAGTTTTAGTTAACTTCTTTATTTTTCCCTTTTTCCTTTCTCACTCAATCATAATCTTTTACACTTTATTTTTTTTGAAGTAATAAATCAATTAAAATCTATCAAACATTCCCTGTGGATTCGATACCCAGACTCGCCACTATACTCCGCAAGAGTGTAGTTAAAGTTTAGGGTTTTTTTGGTATTGTGGTTGGAAGCCGATAACAACGACTAGCGTATTTACACGAACGCTCGGTTTTCCACTCGATCAAAATGGCGCCGTTACCGGGGAGTGTTTTGTTATATATTATAATTGATTTACTATTTCGCAAGATATTTTTTTCTTTTTTCTGTTTTTTAGGGTTGCACAATTGCGTGCCAAGAAACGTTGAATCCTTAACCGCACACCTCTTTATGTGGATTTTCCATTTACAAGCCATTCGGTAATCATATTTTTTTATAGTGAGTTCGGTAATTATAATGGTTTATAAGGGAATAGTTCTCAAACTTTTTATTTTCAAGAATCCGTGCCTCGACCTATTACCATTGGTGAGGGTCTTCGAATTCTTGAGAATGAAAGGCTTGAGAATATGTATCGGGAAGAAAATCGTTTTTGAGCTTTTTATTTTCAAAAACCTCGGCCTTGACCTATTACCATTGGTGAGGCCTATCTATGTATTGAGTATGAATGGTTTGAAAATAAATATCGAGAAAAAAATCATTTTTGGGAGAATGAGTTGAATGCATTATTCGAATCCAATGACGATTTTTCTTCCGATATTTTTGAAACTAAAGAACGTTTTCGACCAAATGAGGAATTCAAGGTTATAGATACAAGGAATCTTACTTTGGAAGAAAGAATTTTTTTTTTAATCAAACAAATACTCAATTTTCTTTCCACCCAAAGCACGATGAATATCGAGATTGGTTTTATTAAGGTAATTCTCGCACTTTGCGATGAGATGCGTTGTGATTGGAAAAAAAAAAGAGGAGGTTGAGACTTGTGTGTCACCTCAAATTTTTGAAGAACATCTCATTGAAAGTGAGTCTTTTTTCCTTGAAATTCAATCTCCAAGTGATGATGAATCACTTGAGATTGAGTTTATCTCATCACCATTCCCGTTCACCGTTATTGAACCATTAGAAGTACCGCTAGATTCCTATGAGTCGGTTGAAAATTCTGAAATGTTTACACCTTTTACCGACAAAGACACTTTGCTAGAATTTTTTTTCTAATATGGACTCTTCTTTTTTGTGTTCCCCTCTCCCCATACTGCTTGAAAAATCTTTGGGAGGTGATTATATTTTTCTTGGATCTCAATTGTACTTGTCCCACCTAGCATCCAAACCCCCCATCATTCCATTAAAAATTTTAATTGGTGATGGTTCATTTTTTCCATCTCACACATGCCTTCCGTTGGTCAAACGGAATTATATTTTTTTAGGAGGCATGCATCCTAGTGAGGGTACACCATTAATCCCTCAAAGTCATATTGTATTTTGGGTGGACCCTCAAATTTTTTGACTTCTAGTGTATAACTTTTAGAATTTGAAAATCGTAGGTTGTACAATAGTTAGCTTATTTCTTTTAGTTTAGAGTTTTTGTTATTCTTTTTCCTATGCTTGGTTCTAACATGTTTTGTACATTCAATGGACTCATACTTTTCGAGGATCGCTCCATTTTGGGTAATATCTTTATTTTCCTCTCTTTATGTTGTGTTCTTGATTCGCATTAAGGACAATGCAACATTTAACTTAGGGGGTGTGGGATATTCTTCCCGTTTATTGTTTAGATTCATTGATTCGATCATATGTTCTTTCCAAGAGTGTTTTTTTTAGAAAAAAAAATTGAAAAATTTTGATAAAAGCCAAAAATATTTTTCTTCAAAATAAATAAAGATTGGAATTTAAAAGCTTCAAAAATGTCACAAATATTTTGTCTCATGTTGTAAAAATCAAATGCACAAAGACGAAATTGACAAAAGATGGAAATTGGGCGAAAATTGACGACTTAACGAATAAGTGTGGAGATTAACAAACCCGGTGAGATTCGAGCCTATCATTTTTTGCGAGTTTTTAAATAAATCCGAGTTAATTGTTAACTCAAAGTTCTTTTCAGCGCCTAAAAAGTCGTCGAGGGTCTCAATCCTTTCATTTTGATCGGTTATAAAAATGTGTGTGATATTGCCTTGAAAAACGTGCTAAAATTGATCTCTAAACTTAAATTCATGTCGAAACGCATATGGTAACATAATTGGCATTTTGGACAATGAAGTGGGCCCTCGTTTGTCACCCAAAAATATTGGCCAGAAAAAGTAGTGAAAAATCACCCATTTGATAACCCAATTGAGCCAAATAAAATTTATTCTTTTCGTTTGGTACCCCAAAAAAATCAAGTATCACGGAATTGCAAAAATAGAATATTCATTAAAGTCCAAAAATTGCATATAAAGGGGTAAGAAAAAATAGATATGCTCAACAAAAATAGTAAGAAAAGAAGTGAAAAACAGAAGAAAAAAAAATGAGCAATAGCCCGAAAAAAGCATAAATGGACATCATAAATGACTTTTTCAATTCCAACCTTCTCTACCTCTTTCATTTTACCCAATATACCTTAACACCCGAAAAAAAGTCCTAACCGAGTCTAAATTGCGAAATTGGTTACCGCGTGGAGAGCTAATAGACAAAAAGATAATAAAAGAGATTGAATGCACGAAAAAGAGGCATTGTTCCCGTTTTTAAAATCGTAATCCATTGATGAGATCCTATCACTATAAAATTTCCGTCTTTCTACTTGTATGCGTGAATTTGCGTCCATTATATTTACTCTTTATATCACGCATACCGAGAGATTAGCCACATTCCGAGTGATTCGTTTGAGAGAGCATCCCGTGAGCATTTGAATCAAAATGAATTTTCGAAAAGTAACGTAATGATCCATCGGTGGAAGTTAGCGGTTCAATTTTTGGCTTCGCACACACACTATGACTTGAGACTCCTAAATAAGACTTTAAGGTGACTGTTTTTGGGGAGTTTAAATTTTACAATTTTTAAGTATTTTGGTATTTCTTTGAGTCAACGAAGAATTTTGCGGGTATATTCAGTGCAAACCCTCACGAGACACCACTCGTCCTACTAGGGTAACCTAGAGGTTTAAAGGCTTGTTGCATGTGCTAAATACAATCGTTTTCCCGCGAAAGAGGTATTCTATCCCAATAAAAGTTTTTTGAGAGTCTTTAAATCATATTCTCATTCTTTTACATTGCTCGGGATGCGTAAATTTCTAAGTTAGGGGGGTTTGATTAGGCATAAATTCTTCACATTTATCCCCTTAATTTTGGTATTTTTATGATCCCGTGCGGTGTAAATAGCTTGGATTTATCTCATATTTATGATACTAACCCTTATTGGCAAGTATTTCATATTTTGTGTATCTCCTATGTGTTTTACAGGTATTTCATGCAAGAAAAATGGAAAAGAGAACTCAAAATAGTGAAAGAAATCAAGAATCGGGGAGTTGAAGGGCATTTTTGTAATTTTGCAGCCTTATTCCGGAGGTCGGGCCAACTGGAAAGTTGAAGATCTTTCAATTATAAGAACACTGGTAAAAACGAAACTTCAATCCGAGCTACGGTGAAGAAGTTATGCCAATTTGAAGTTGAGAAGAAATCTAAGAAAAATGCTGTCAAACCCAAACCGAACCGAAGCTGAGGAAAAAGAACCGGTCCGCCCATTTGTCACGCACCAGATCCGTTACAAAATTAGTCACGCTTTCTAAGTGTGACTAAGTGTGACAAATTGGCAGATACGGGATTTTTATTTTGTGTTTATCTTTTAGCCAAAAGAGTTTTATGTTTTGAGGACTCTTCTAAACGACCTCTAGCCTTTATATTTAGTCATTAGGAATCTTTTTATTCAGATTTCATTGATGTAAAAGCTCCATAACAAGTAGGAACATCTAGGAGAAAGATTCACATATTTTGCACCATTAATTTAAGAGTTTTTTCAATTTTTCTTCAATCTTTGATTTCTTCTTGCATGTTCTTGTTCTTCAACCCTGGTAACTTTTATTTTCAGCACTTTTATTATTATTTCACCATGCTATGCTAGATTTTCCAAGGTCGGGATACATGAACCCAGCCTGATGTGTTAATTGCGTGTGTATAATATTAATCCTCTGAATTTAGTGATTGATTACGATCGTATTGCGTCGGAACACAATAATTGTAGATCTTTATATCTCGTTTGCCTCTGGGTAATCGGGATGATTTAGAATGCAATTCGAGTGTCACTATCGCGATACATATTTACTCGTCCTCAGATTAAGTATGACGCGGTCTTGGACCTCGTATACGTAATGCTTGGGAGTACTAAATTCTGGGTCAAATTAATCGATTAAATTTACGATTAATATTATAACTGCAATACACTAGGGTTGGGGGATTGTGTCTCTACCTTAATTTTCCAATTAGTTTTTGTTAATTTCTTTATTTTTCCCTTTTTCCTTTCTCACTCAATCATAATCTTTTACACTTTATTTTTATTGAAGTAATAAATCAATTAAAATCTATCAAACATTCCCTGTGGATTCGATACTCAGACTCGCCACTATACTCCGCAAGAGTGTAGTTAAAGTTTAGGTTTTTTTTGTATTGTTATTGGAAGCCGATAACAACGACTAGCATATTTACAAGAACGCTTGGTTTTCCACTCGATCAGCCATGACAAATTTACTTGTCACGAACTTGTCACGGTCAATGACCGTGACAATTCTTTAAATAATTGTCACGGTCAAGGACCTTGACAAGACCGTGACAACTCCTGCAGCTAAAACCCTTTCCCCTTCTTCCCCCCCCCCCCCCCCCCCCGTCGTTCCTTCCTTTTTACAACTCTCTCTCTCTCTATGCTTCTCTCTCTCTCTCTAGTTTCAGGTTTATTTCTCTCTCTCTCTCTCTCTTCCTTTTATATATATGTTTGTGTGTGTATATATATGTGTGTGTGTGTATATATATGTGTGTGTGTATATTAGAGGCAAAACATTGATGATTATGTATATAAAATTATCCTTGTATGGGTATAAGCTAATTTAGATTAATATTGATGATTATGTATATAAAGATTAACTCATTTTCATTCGAATTAGACAATTCACATGTTAATATGTTGTTTCTTAACCTATACTTTTGTCTTAGGTTAGATATCATTCATGAACTTTAGAATATTAGTGTTATCGACTTAATTCCACATTGAAGATATTTGTACTTGTATATTTGTGTCTAATTTTAATTTCAAAGGGAAGATTACGATATTTTGACTATGGTTAAAGATAAAAAACAATTCGTTGTGCTTTTATTTCTAAGTGATTCTAGAATTTTTATTCTCGAAGTTAAAGAAATCAATGCATTCTTTCTGTTGAAAGATATTTATTTTTAAAAGAGTACACTACAAGATCTGTGGGTAATCCCTCACATACTTCTCTTCTAAAGTTTAAATGATCAGTTGCTTATTCTGGAATATTAGGGGAGTGAGCAACTCCCCTTCAATTCGGAGACTGAAAAAATTAATTCGAAATTATAATTTGTGTGTTGTTTGTTTGCTGGAGCCTAAAATTGATGCTGGAAATATAGCATATCTTTGTAATCGAATAAATTTTCATGGCGGAATGTCAAATGTCAATAACAAAATCTAGGAGCTTTGGAAGTATGATTTATCATTCAAGGTTGTAAGTGATCACATTTAGATTCTTTCATTCAAGGTGGAGCACGGGAACTTTCCACATCCATTTTTCATAACTTGTTTCTATGCTAAATGCAAACTAGTTGGTAGTAGGAATTTATGGGTAGAGTTAGAAAATCTTTCAAACTCTATTCAAGGCCAATGGGTTGTGGGGGGTGATTTTAATGTTGTATGATCTCAATCATAAAAAGTGGGAGGGAGATGTATTAATAATTTGGCAGTAGAGGAATTCAATGGATGTATTTCTCATTCAGGTTTGTTGAAACTGGATTTTAAAGGGTTGAAATTTACGTGGTCAAATAATAGGGATGGAACCTCTCGGATTTTAGCTCGGTTGGACAGACTTTTTTATAACACTGAATGGTTTAATAATGGTTTTATCTCTTTAGTAGAGCATCTCCATAGAACAAATCCAGACCATTCTCCGTTGCTTCTGCGACTAAAATCAGATTTGGATGGTATCCCTAAACCATTTTGCTTTATTAATGCTTGGACTAATCATGCATATTTTAATAAACTGGTTTCGGACTCTTGGCATGGATATTTGAGAGGGGAACCTTTATACATATTTGCAACCAAACTAAAAAGGTTAAAATATGTTCTTAAATCATGGAATATTAATTCCTTTAAGAATATCCATTAAAGAGTTAAAAACGCAGAAGATTTATTAATTTCCAAGGAGATTGCCTATGATGTGGATCCTAATCCGGTGAATAAGGAGGAGTTTTTCAAAGCTAAAGCCTGGTTCAACAAAGAAATGAGCATTGATGAAGAATATTGACGTCAAAAGGCAAGGGTCAAATGGGCTACTAAGGGTGATTCCAACACTAATTTTTTTTTCATACTGTGGCTAAGGCAAAAAAATACAAGCTTCTTATTCATAATGTTAAAAATGACAGAGGGGAAGATATTACTAGCCAAAACAATATCGAGGAGGAATTGGTTAAGCACTTTGAAGCTATTCTTACAAATAAGTCCAATATACATGTGGACTTTAATCTTTTGAATGTCATTCCTTCAATAATATCTTAAAGAAGAAAATGATACTCTCACAAGGTTGTCGGGGATGGATGAAATTAAAGCTACAGTTCTTGGAATGGATAAAAATAGCGCGGCAGGCCCCGATGGATATAATGGATGGTTTTTTCAACATTGGTGGGAAACTGTTAAACTTGATTTGCATAATGCTATTTTATCTTTCTTTGCAAGAACGGAGCTTCCAAGAAGTTGGGCATCGACCAACATTGTTCTCATCCCAAAAATTGTAAAGCCAAAATTTTATAGTTACTATAGGCCTATTAGTTTATGTAATTTTTGTAATAAAATAATTACAAAAATCATGAATAATAGGCTTGGTTTTTTGCTTCCAAAAATAATATCAAATTCGCAAGAAGGCTTCGTCAAAGGTCGTAATATCATGGATAACATTTTTATGGAACATGAACTTATGTCAACATTCAACAAAAAAGTTCGAGGATCCAATGTTTTAATTAAATTGGATATGTCAAAAGCTTATGACAGGGTTTCTTAGCTATGTATCTCCAAAGTCTTTCGTGCTTTTGGATTTTCGGAAATTTGGATTGATATGGTGTGGTGTGCAATTTCAAATTATTGGTACTCCATTTGTGTTAATGGGAAATCATGTGGATTTTTCAAGTCAAAATGTGGAGTGCAGCAAGGAGATCCACTGTCACCACGCCTATTTATCATTGTCACTGAAATTCTGTCAAGAGGACTACTTTAATTTTTTATTCAACAGAGGGTGAAAAGATTTTCAACTCCTGAAGGCTGCGAAATAATTTCGTCATTATCATTTACAGATGATTGTCTCATTTTCACAAATGGTGACAAAAGGAGCCTTACCCGCCTAAGGTGATTTCTAAAGGAGTACGAAACTATTGCTAGCCAGCTCATTAACAATAGTAAATCATCATTTGCATGCCCAGAAATTACACCCAATGTTCAAATAACACAATCAAGACCGCCACTGGTTTTGCGGAAAAAAAATTCCAATGAAATACCTGGGAGTTCCACTGTTTAGCGAACGAAAATTAGCAGCTCTATTTGGCCAGTTGGAAACATCACTCAATTAGAAGGTTATGCAATGGGCTAGAAAAATGATTTCTCACATAGGTCAGCTAACACTTATCATATCAGTAATGCAGTCAATGTGTTTCCATACAATTTGTGTCCTAGAACCCCCGGTTTCGATTATTCAATGCTTAGAACGGAATTTTGCTACATTCATTTGGGGAGCTAAATGAGAACAACTGAAACGTAAATGGGTTAAATGTAAACATTTGTGTCTTCCATACTCAGAAGGTGGTGTGTCTGTTAAAAATTTAACTATTATTGTCAAAGCATACTCATGTAAACTTTGGGCTTCCTTTTATAAAGGTGGCAATATCTGGGGAGATTTCATGAGTAGAAGATACAAGTCCTTGGAGGAGCAATTTTTTTACAGAACACCTTCATTTTCAACCTTAACATGGAGAAGAGTGCAGAAAGTGTGGGACACCTATCATGATAATTCGGAGTAGAACAATCCAACTGTTTGGAAGCCAAATACAAATGGTGTTTTTTCCTTAAAATCTGCTTGGGACCTTGTGCGAAATAGAGATTGTAACCTTTTTTCATTTTCAATTATATGGAATCCCAGAGTTCTTCCTAAAGTATCATTCTTTATATGGAGACTACCACGTAAGGATCTTCCTTTGGATCCGTGTTTAAAGAGCCTACACATTTCACTAGCTTCAAAATGAATATGTTGCACAGTTTCGATTGAAGAATATTTTGATCACCTTTTTGGGTCTAGTCGCCTTGATCAAGAAGTTTGGAAGCATTTCTCGGGTATTATGGGATATAAATTTCATATCTCCTCTCTCAAAAGGCTCCTCATGTCTTGGTGGTTACTTTCTAAAGGTAACAATATAAAGGCTTTGCTCTCCGTTATTCTACCTTGCTACATTTGTTGGAGGATTCGGTGAAAATCTCATTCTTCTTGTGTTGGCTTAATCTTGAGACAAACAATTTTTTATTTATTTATATGCTCTTGCATTTTTTATTTTTATTCAAATCTATTTTTTATATCTTAAATCATATTTTCCTATATTGATTTATTATATAAATTATTTTTTTTGAGAAAAATATTTTTTTTGTGTAATGTACAAATTATTTTTTTGTCATATATTTTATTTATTTTTTCTTGTGTGAGTTTTGATATTTTTCTGAATTTAAAGTTTATTTTATATTTCAAGTCTTTTATTTTATTTGACTTGATATATAAAATATTTTTTTTTATTCAGAATATTTCTTTGTGTTTTTTTTTGGTTTCATTTTTTTTGTTTTATTTTTTATTTCTTATTTTCGGATTTTATTTTTTTTGTGTGTGTCTTTATTTTTTTTGGGCTTTTAAGCTTTGGGCTTTTTGGAGAAACCTTTAGGGTTTATTTTTTTTTGGTATAAGTTATCTCTCTCTCTCTCTCTTCCCACACAATTTTTTAGGCAAATTTAGGCAAATTTAGGCAAATTCATAATGTTGGGAATCTTAAAACTCCTAAGCCTTCACTTAAATGTAATTTCTGCTCTAGAAATGGTCATATTGAAAAATTCTGCTATAAAAGACTTGGGCAGAATAATACAAATATAGGCATTTTTAGAAAAATTGAAAATCAGAGAAATGTTAAAATTGCTAAACCTATTCTGAAATGCAGTTTTTGTTCTAAAATTGGCCATATTGAAAAATTTTGTTTTCAGAAATTACTGCAGAAACAAGCTGTTTTAGGCAAAAATAGTCATTTTGATAGCAATAAACATGCTGAAAATTCTGTTTTTAGGTGTAATTTATGTTTTAAAATGGGTCATTTAGAGCAGTTTTGTCATAAAAAGTTAATTTTTGATTCTGAAAAGCTGCCCAGTATATGCATAAATTCTAAATTGCCTCTGAATGCTAAGTGTAAACATGCTGTTAAACCTGTTTATAAATGTAACTTTTGTTCCAAACATGGACATTTAGAACAATTATGTATTGAGCGTTTGAATTTAACTAAAAAATCTGCATATGCTAAACATGTGAAATTTCATGATAATGCTAAATCCAATGATACACAAGTGTTTAAATGCAGTTTTTGTCTTCAAAAGGGTCATTTGGGACAATTTTGCTATAAGCGTTTAAGTAGACAACAAATTGGTGTTAAAAATTTGTCCAAGATCCATTTAAAGTCTAATGTGGTTAAGCATTGTTCTCATACTAACGTTAATTTTACCCCATTTAAGACCGTTATTCCTAATGTCAAATCGAAGTGGGTTAAGAAAGATGATTTAGGTACTCAAATGAGGAGTATCGAAATTTCAAACTAATTTTGCTTTAGTTTGTTTTAGTTTATTTGTTAGTACATTTTAAATTGTATATTCATGTTGTACTAACTTTTATTTTGTAGGATTCTTCCCTACCCTTTGTCCCTTTGAGACAAACAGGGGGAGAATTGGAGACTCTTTTGGTATTGTATTTTTGAGTCTTTTAGGAATTCTTCTTGTTAGTTGAGTTAAGTACTCTTCTATTTTTTTAGTACTCATGTGTATAGTCGAGTTATGTAATTTTTGTTATTCTTTGTTTTTGAGTCTCGGCTTTTGTTTGTCTCAAAATTGGCCAAAGGGGGAGATTGAAAATCTCATTCTTCTTGTGTTGGCTCAATCTTGAGACAGACAATTTTTTATTTATTTATATGCTCTTGCATTTTTTATTTTTATTCAAATCTATTTTTTATATCTTAAATCATATTTTCCTATATTGATTTATTATATAAATTATTTTTTTTTAGAAAAATATTTTTTTTGTGTAATGTACAAATTATTTTTTTGTGTCATATATTTTATTTATTTTTTCTTGTGTGAGTTTTGATATTTTTCTGAATTTAAAGTTTATTTTATATTTCAAGTCTTTTATTTTATTTGACTTGATATATAAAATATTTTTTTTTATTCAGAATATTTCTTTGTGTTTTTTTTTTGTTTCATTTTTTTTGTTTTATTTTTTATTTCTTATTTTCGGATTTTATTTTTTTTGTGTGTGTCTTTATTTTTTTTGGGCTTTTTTGAGAAACCTTTAGGGTTTATTTTTTTTTGGTATAAGTTATCTCTCTCTCTCTCTCTTCCCACACAATTTTTTATCACAGCCGCCCCTCTTTTTTTCTCTTGGCCGAAACCCTCTTTCTCTCTCTCTCAATATTTTTGAGATCGGTTCCATTTTTGGAGGTTTCAGTGTGGGCATTTGAAGACCGGAGTTCGGTTTTTGTGGTTCCGATTTTGCTCCGGTTTGGGTTACGTTTTTCCGGTGTTGTTTTTCCGGTGCTGTTTTTTCGGAGTTGATTTTCCGGCGTTGCTATCTCTCTCGTGAGCTACGTTTTTCTGGGTTGATTTTCCGGTGGTGCATTTTTTTCCGGCGACCTTGTTTATTTTGGTAACTGTCTTCTCTCTCTCTATATATATACTTACCTATATACTGATATACATATATATATATATATAGATACATATACACACACATATACATATATATATATATATATATATATATATATATATATATTTAGATCTGTGTGTGTGTGTGTACTGCCTGCGTGTGTGTGTGTGTTTTGTGGTTGTGTGTGCGTGTGTTTGCTGTGCTGTGTGTGTGTAACAACGTGTGTGTGTGTGTGTGTGTGTGTGTGTGTGTGTGTGTGTTGCTGTGTTTTTTTTTTTTTTTTGTAAACTAATATTTATATATATATATATAAAACTGGCTTATTTTTATATATATATAAAACTGTTTTATATATTTATATAAACTGTTTTATATATATTTATATAAACTGTTTTATATTATATTTATATAAACTGTTTTTTATATATATATATATACCTATACATAGATATACACTGTTTTGATCTTATCTTTGGACTAAATATTTTATTTGGATTAAATCCTTTTGACTAAAATTAATTTGTTCTTGGACTTTAATTTGAACCAAAAATTAATTTGAACTTGGATTTATTTTTGAACTGAAATTTGGAACTGTTTTGGACTAAGTCCTTTTGTTGGGTGTTTTTGTTGGAGCTTATTTTGCACCCAACTCATTTAGTGTGTGCACTTATTTACTTAGATTATTTTGTGCCACACATTTTGTATTTAAATTTTTGTAGACTAAAATTTTTTAGACAAATTTTTGTTTGAACTATCTTTGGAACAAAGTCTAAATTTAGTTGGGTGTTGTGTGTTTGTTGTTGGATTTTACTTTACACCCAACTTATTTTGTGTGCATTTTTTTTATTGGACTTAGATTATTTTGTGTCACACATTGTTTATAAAAATAATATTTTAATTTGAATTAAAATTTATTTGGGTGTTGGGTATTTGTTGTTGGAGCTTAGTTTATACCCAACTTATTTAGTGTGTACACTTTGTTTATTTGGACTTTGACTTTATTTTGGGCAAACTTTATTTGGATAAATTTATTTGTACTAAAATTTGTTGAGACTGAAATTTAGTAGGCTTATTTGGGTGTTTGGTTTGGAGAGTTATTTACACCCATTTCAGTTTGTGTGTACACTTGTTTATTAGACTTGACAACTTGTTTGTGTCACACACTTTTTATTAAAATAATATTTTATTTAAATCTGATTTAAATTTAATTTATTTGAGATAAAGATAATTTGATTTTTGACTAACTAGTTACACCCTCTAAGTTGAACTTTTGTGTGTTCACTTTATTTAGTTGGGTTTAATTAGTGTGTAGTCTGTATATCACATCTTTATTTATTTAAATTTTATTTTAGTTAAACCCATCCTATTTTAGTGAGTCGAGTACTACACTCTTTATCTCGTACTCACTTGACTTGGATTGGACCATTTGACTCGTACACTTTTTATTGCCTAAGTTGAATACTTTTTGTTGTATTCTTTTATAACTTAAGGTAGTGTTTATGTGTGTATGAGTATTTGATCCAACCCTTGTCATAGTATTGGTTTATGCTAAAATTGGAATTTAATATTTGTAATCTTATTTTATTTATTTTAATTAAGTCCCAATTTATATGAGCTAAGTGCTACACTTATTTATCTTTTGCTCATTTTACTTGGACTTAATATTTTTAACATAACACCTATTTAAATTGATTCATATTATATTTGGTGTTAGGTTAATTTTTATTTTAGTTGCGCGACACAATTGTTGGAATTTATTTCCTATTTTATTTGTGGTCATTTGCGCCAACTAAATTTGATTTTAGAATTAATCTTTACTTGAATATTAAATATTAAGGAAGACCTAACTTGTGTCTTGGGACTTAATATTTAAGCATTCTTTTTAGTATTGATTAATTCAATATTGTCTTACCTTTCAATTAGTCCTTGATTGGTAATTCGTCTTGTCAATTTAAATAGATTTAAACCTTGGTTGTTTGGTCTATTTTTAAACAAGATTATTTTTTGTTGTTTTGATTAAAACAATATCTATTATTATATTTGTGTGTTGCACAACTTCACGGGGTCTCGGGTTTGAGTGTGTCGTTGTGCTTGTGTAGTGAGTGAGCGATAGTCTCTATTACCGGGGTGTTATTGGGTTGACTGATTTTCAGTCAAGTTGGGTTGTTTTAGACTAGGCTGGGTGTACGGATTTGTATTTGCTTAGTTTATTTCATTGTGGACTTGGAGGACTGTAATTTGTAACCTGTAATCGGTAATAGTGGACTTGAGTGCGCGGGCTGTCTTGGGACTAGGGACACGGGGTTTACCACTAAGGTGGGTTCCTCGATAACATATATTGTGTCACACTCTACTTTTCCTCATCTCATTCTTAAAGGGAATTATTCTTTACTTCTAGCATCATCACCTTTTACTTACTAGTGTGCGTGAGTGTTTTCTCACTTAAAATTTATAATAGATTTTGCATCAAAGATTAAAAGAGTTGGAGATTTTTTTTAATTTACCTAATATGCATTAGCAAGTACCACTCGGTTCTTTCTAGTGTGACCCTTAGTACCTTTTTAAAGTGGTATCAGAGCTTCAGGATTCACTTTATAAAAGTTTTTATTCCGCAAAGATCCTGAACTCCTTTTAAAAATCTATATTTTATATCATTTAAAATCTATTTTTTATTATGGGAAAACAAATTGGTGATGCTATTTTTTCTTTGAAAAAATCCCTTTATGAATGTTCTAACGATGAAAAGCTTTACTCTCAATATAACATTCCAAAATCTTCTACATCTTGGTTTAAAATGTGGGATGATATGTCTGATAGTGATAGTGATGAGGATAATTTTAACCATATATTGCCTTCTACACCTATTTGTGATACTAAATTTGTTGCCCCTATTTCTACAAATATTTGGGATGGTATTACTGATAGTGATTCTGATAGTGATAAAGATAATTTTGATCACTTATTATCTCCTACTACTATTTGTGGCACTAAATCTGTTGTTGCCCCACTTACTTTATCCAAATGCATTTATGATTGTGTTTCTACTAGTTCGGATGATTCCGATTTATGTGTAGATAATTCTGTTTTAGACAAAGTAATTTTATCTCGTACCTCACCTACTCCATGTCACCCTACATTCACAGCTTCTATATCTAATGTTGATGATATTTTTGGTGATGTTGATGAATTTGAAAATGAAGACAATGATGCCATTTTGGAAGGGTGCGTGAGTACAAATTTAGAGGATTGTGTGAGTAATAAATCTTTTGAGAACACGATTGAGAATTGCAATGACTTAGGTCAAATTAATTCTAGTTTAATGGCTAAAAATGACATTTTATGCGATCAAATCAAGTTAATAACCGAAGAATCTGTTTTTCGTATTGATGAACTTGAAAATGATGTTTCGTTTTTAGAGAAAAGGATTGTCATGTTAACCGAGCTTAACCATTCTCTTGAAACCAAAAACAAGGAATTTTTATTTAAATTTGATGAATCTCAAGTTGAACTTAAGGTCGTTTTAGATAAGTATGATGAATGTCAAAGAGAACTTAAGATTGCATCTAAAAAGGTTGATGGTTTTTGTAATTCTCGATTAATTGCCGAATCTCATAATAAGTATGTTAAGGAATTTGTTCCTTTTAGAACACTTGGATTTAAAGACGAAACTTGTGATGAAAGTAAGTTTGTTAGCTGTAGCGAACAATATCCTGATTCGACTGAATTTAAGCTAAGCCATAAAAATGCTAATTTTGAGGGTTCTAAGACCATATCTGCTAAGCCGGTCTTTGTTTGTAGTTTCTGTCATAAAAATGGTCATTTAGAAAAATTCTGCTTTAAGAAATTAGGGCAAAATTATTCTGATTTAGGCAAATTTAGGCAAATTCATAATGTTGGGAATCTTAAAACTCCTAAGCCTTCACTTAAATGTAATTTCTGCTCTAGAAATGGTCATATTGAAAAATTCTGCTATAAAAGACTTGGGCAGAATAATACAAATATAGGCATTTTTAGAAAAATTGAAAATCAGAGAAATGTTAAAATTGCTAAACCTATTCTGAAATGCAGTTTTTGTTCTAAAATTGGCCATATTGAAAAATTTTGTTTTCAGAAATTACTGCAGAAACAAGCTGTTTTAGGCAAAAATAGTCATTTTGATAGCAATAAACATGCTGAAAATTCTGTTTTTAGGTGTAATTTATGTTTTAAAATGGGTCATTTAGAGCAGTTTTGTCATAAAAAGTTAATTTTTGATTCTGAAAAGCTGCCCAGTATATGCATAAATTCTAAATTGCCTCTGAATGCTAAGTGTAAACATGCTGTTAAACCTGTTTATAAATGTAACTTTTGTTCCAAACATGGACATTTAGAACAATTATGTATTGAGCGTTTGAATTTAACTAAAAAATCTGCATATGCTAAACATGTGAAATTTCATGATAATGCTAAATCCAATGATACACAAGTGTTTAAATGCAGTTTTTGTCTTCAAAAGGGTCATTTGGGACAATTTTGCTATAAGCGTTTAAGTAGACAACAAATTGGTGTTAAAAATTTGTCCAAGATCCATTTAAAGTCTAATGTGGTTAAGCATTGTTCTCATACTAACGTTAATTTTACCCCATTTAAGACCGTTATTCCTAATGTCAAATCGAAGTGGGTTAAGAAAGATGATTTAGGTACTCAAATGAGGAGTATCGAAATTTCAAACTAATTTTGCTTTAGTTTGTTTTAGTTTATTTGTTAGTACATTTTAAATTGTATATTCATGTTGTACTAACTTTTATTTTGTAGGATTCTTCCCTACCCTTTGTCCCTTTGAGACAAACAGGGGGAGAATTGGAGACTCTTTTGGTATTGTATTTTTGAGTCTTTTAGGAATTCTTCTTGTTAGTTGAGTTAAGTACTCTTCTATTTTTTTAGGACTCATGTGTATAGTCGAGTTATGTAATTTTTGTTATTCTTTGTTTTTGAGTCTCGGCTTTTGTTTGTCTCAAAATTGGCCAAAGGGGGAGATTGAAAATCTCATTCTTCTTGTGTTGGCTCAATCTTGAGACAGACAATTTTTTATTTATTTATATGCTCTTGCATTTTTTATTTTTATTCAAATCTATTTTTTATATCTTAAATCATATTTTCCTATATTGATTTATTATATAAATTATTTTTTTTTAGAAAAATATTTTTTTTGTGTAATGTACAAATTATTTTTTTGTGTCATATATTTTATTTATTTTTTCTTGTGTGAGTTTTGATATTTTTCTGAATTTAAAGTTTATTTTATATTTCAAGTCTTTTATTTTATTTGACTTGATATATAAAATATATTTTTTTATTCAGAATATTTCTTTGTGTTTTTTTTTGGTTTCATTTTTTTTGTTTTATTTTTTATTTCTTATTTTCGGATTTTATTTTTTTTGTGTGTGTCTTTATTTTTTTTGGGCTTTTAAGCTTTGGGCTTTTTGGAGAAACCTTTAGGGTTTATTTTTTTTTGGTATAAGTTATCTCTCTCTCTCTCTCTTCCCACACAATTTTTTATCACAGCCGCCCCTCTTTTTTTCTCTTGGCCGAAACCCTCTTTCTCTCTCTCTCAATATTTTTGAGATCGGTTCCATTTTTGGAGGTTTCAGTGTGGGCATTTGAAGACCGGAGTTCGGTTTTTGTGGTTCCGATTTTGCTCCGGTTTGGGTTACGTTTTTCCGGTGCTGTTTTTCCGGAGTTGATTTTCCGGCGTTGCTATCTCTCTCGTGGGCTACGTTTTTCTGGGTTGATTTTCCGGTGGTGCATTTTTTTCCGGCGACCTTGTTTATTTTGGTAACTGTCTTCTCTCTCTCTATATATATACTTACCTATATACTGATATACATATATATATATATATATAGATACATATACACACACATATACATATATATATATATATATATATATATATATATTTAGATCTGTGTGTGTGTGTGTACTGCCTGCGTGTGTGTGTGTTTTGTGGTTGTGTGTGCGTGTGTTTGCTGTGCTGTGTGTGTGTAACAGCGTGTGTGTGTGTGTGTGTGTGTGTGTTGCTGTGTTTTTTTTTTTTTTTTGTAAACTAATATTTATATATATATATATAAAACTGGCTTATTTTTATATATATATATATAAAACTGTTTTATATATTTATATAAACTGTTTTATATATATTTATATAAACTGTTTTATATTATATTTATATAAACTGTTTTTTATATATATATATATACCTATACATAGATATACACTGTTTTGATCTTATCTTTGGACTAAATATTTTATTTGGATTAAATCCTTTTGACTAAAATTAATTTGTTCTTGGACTTTAATTTGAACCAAAAATTAATTTGAACTTGGATTTATTTTTGAACTGAAATTTGGAACTGTTTTGGACTAAGTCCTTTTGTTGGGTGTTTTTGTTGGAGCTTATTTTGCACCCAACTCATTTAGTGTGTGCACTTATTTACTTAGATTATTTTGTGCCACACATTTTGTATTTAAATTTTTGTAGACTAAAATTTATTTAGACAAATTTTTGTTTGAACTATCTTTGGAACAAAATCTAAATTTAGTTGGGTGTTGTGTGTTTGTTGTTGGATTTTACTTTACACCCAACTTATTTTGTGTGCATTTTTTTTATTGGACTTAGATTATTTTGTGTCACACATTGTTTATAAAAATAATATTTTAATTTGAATTAAAATTTATTTGGGTGTTGGGTATTTGTTGTTGGAGCTTAGTTTATACCCAACTTATTTAGTGTGTACACTTTGTTTACTTGGACTTTGACTTTATTTTGGGCAAACTTTATTTGGATAAATTTATTTGTACTAAAATTTGTTGGGACTGAAATTTAGTAGGCTTATTTGGGTGTTTGGTTTGGAGAGTTATTTACACCCATTTCAGTTTGTGTGTACACTTGTTTATTAGACTTGACAACTTGTTTGTGTCACACACTTTTTATTAAAATAATATTTTATTTAAATCTGATTTAAATTTAATTTATTTGAGATAAAGATAATTTGATTTTTGACTAACTAGTTACACCCTCTAAGTTGAACTTTTGTGTGTTCACTTTATTTAGTTGGGTTTAATTAGTGTGTAGTCTGTATATCACATCTTTATTTATTTAAATTTTATTTTAGTTAAACCCATCCTATTTTAGTGAGTCGAGTACTACACTCTTTATCTCGTACTCACTTGACTTGGATTGGACCATTTGACTCGTACACTTTTTATTGCCTAAGTTGAATACTTTTTGTTGTATTCTTTTATAACTTAAGGTAGTGTTTATGTGTGTATGAGTATTTGATCCAACCCTTGTCATAGTATTGGTTTATGCTAAAATTGGAATTTAATATTTGTAATCTTATTTTATTTATTTTAATTAAATCCCAATTTATATGAGCTAAGTGCTACACTTATTTATCTTTTGCTCATTTTACTTGGACTTAATATTTTTAACATAACACCTATTTAAATTGATTCATATTATATTTGGTGTTAGGTTAATTTTTATTTTAGTTGCGCGACACAATTGTTGGAATTTATTTCCTATTTTATTTGTGGTCATTTGCGCCAACTAAATTTGATTTTAGAATTAATCTTTACTTGAATATTAAATATTAAGGAAGACCTAACTTGTGTCTTGGGACTTAATATTTAAGCATTCTTTTTAGTATTGATTAATTCAATATTGTCTTACCTTTCAATTAGTCCTTGATTGGTAATTCGTCTTGTCAATTAAAATAGATTTAAACCTTGGTTGTTTGGTCTATTTTGAAACAAGATTATTTTTTGTTGTTTTGATTAAAACAATATCTATTATTATATTTGTGTGTTGCACAACTTCACGGGGTCTCGGGTTTGAGTGTGTCGTTGTGCTTGTGTAGTGAGTGAGCGATAGTCTCTATTACCGGGGTGTTATTGGGTTGACTGATTTTCAGTCAAGTTGGGTTGTTTTAGACTAGGCTGGGTGTACGAGTTTGTATTTGCTTAGTTTATTTCATTGTGGACTTGGAGGACTGTAATTTGTAACCTGTAATCGGTAATAGTGGACTTGAGTGCGCGGGCTGTCCTGGGACTAGGGACACGGGGTTTACCACTAAGGTGGGTTCCTCGATAACATATATTGTGTCACACTCTACTTTTCCTCATCTCATTCTTAAAGGGAATTATTCTTTACTTCTAGCATCATCACCTTTTACTTACTAGTGTGCGTGAGTGTTTTCTCACTTAAAATTTATAATAGATTTTGCATCAAAGATTAAAAGAGTTGGAGATTTTTTTTAATTTACCTAATACGCATTAGCAAGTACCACTCGGTTCTTTCTAGTGTGACCCTTAGTACCTTTTTCATTTGGTGCTCTAGAAATAACAAAGAATATGACGGAGTTGAGATGAAATCATCCAATATTATTGATCTAGTCCATGAAGATGTAAGAATTGCATTTCAATCTAGACCTTACAAAGGTCCTAAATCTAGGTTTTTGTTGGGATTCATTTCAGATTTTTTTTTTCTTGTTCATGAATTCCTCTGTAAACCAATAATGAAGGGTTTTGTTCACTTACTTAATAAATAAATAAAAATTGTCTTTTTGTTTCAATATCCTCTCTCCTCATACATACCTGACTTTTGGGGATATTTTTTGGATTATTTTGGTCAAAAAAATCCTAATCTCAAGAGTTTTCACATAAATTTTAAGGAATTTATATGCCTGATCATCCTTAAGGCTTAGAAAGCCACTTCTATTCCCGGACTCTATCATGTTCCTATAAGATTGTGTTAATCCATTATAAAGTTACCGAACAAGTCGTCAAGTTTTGAAACCATGGTAAGGGCATTTTAAAAGTAAGTTAGTGAATCTTTCCCAACACTACTGAAATTTTTCAATTTCTTTTTGAGAGAAATCTAGAATTTATCTCCTAAAGGCATTAGTTTTTTACATTTGAAAAAACTTGCCTAAAAATTTAGAGACTAGAGTATCCCATGTAGTAATAGAATTAGGAGCATGGAAATTAAGCCGTAATTTTACCTTAGCTTTTTGTGAGAAGGGGAATAAACCTAGACGAATGGACTCATCTGAGAAATTTTGATATTTAAATATTGAACGAATTTTACAAAAATCTTTTATATGTAAAAATGGATCTTCTTTGTCAAATCCATGAAAGGTGGGAAAAAGTTAGATTATTTGCTGTTGTAATTGATAATGTGTCGCAATAGTGGCGAAAAACACTATGCACGAATGTGGGTTAGTAGAAATAGGGGAGAAAAGCTCCTGAAGTGTCTTGGGTTCGAACTCTTCTTCATTTAGTTGATCAGTAATATCTATGGTAGATAAACGATGTATTTGATCATGAACCCAAGAACGCATACACTACCTAAAATTCCTAATTAATCCTAACGCTAGAATTAGGAAGAAAATATTTATTTATTGATTTATTTTTTTTAAACGAATAATAATATTTTACTTTATTTTAATTTTTTTTAGATAATTATTCATAACTAATAGAAGGAATATAACCTGAGACTAACGAGTTATTTATCAAAAATTAAGTTCCTTGACAACGGCGTCAAAAGCTTGTTGTGTCAAATTAAATTAATCACAAGCGCAAGAACCATTTTATAGTATATAATGCAAGTGTGAGGTCATACCCGAAGGAACTATGCAATGTATATGCCCTTTTTAGTGAATAACTTGGTTTTATCTTAATTTTTAATTCCTAATCTCGGTGAAAAAAGTTGAAATTTTTTATAAATTAAATTTGTAACTAAAGTAACACGAACTAAACTAATGCTAAAAAATAACACTACGCTCAAGAGCATTCAAGAAATTACTTTAATAAAGTATTAACGTGACTAATTTATTGAAATGGTAATTTTAATTACTTAAAATTAATTAATAACGGGACTAGAATTTGGAATCCATTACACACGGTCACATTCATGTTTGTCAATATCCCTGATTTTTCAATTCAATAATTTGTCCAGTAGGCATTACTATCATGGGTGATATGTCGTGAAAGTCCAATTTTTATATCATTAACGTCAATAAAGTAGCACCTATTTCATCAAACTGATGTTTAAAACACAATCAGTAATTGAATTGCTCAAAACAAAACGTGTATCCATTTAATTAAATAAATCACACACTAAATCCAACAAAACACAAATAATACCTCGTTTTAATTTTTAACAATAAATATGGAAAAGTGAACAAGAGGTAACATTAAAAATAAAAAAGTACATAATTATTAGGGTGTATTGAGTCACATAAATGATAACACGTATAATTTCATTCTAACCCTAGTAACAAATTTAACCTAGCATATTAATAATAAAAATAAAATTAAATAAATAGGAACACTTCCTTGAATATATGCTAATAAAAAAATTAATCTTCAAAGTTTTCTTCCCAAAAAATTATAAGCATAACAAAAGAATCAAAAAAGAGGAGAAGATTTTGTGGCTTGAGGGCTCCTGTCCTTTTTTTAGTCTGTCGAGTCTCTCAATTTATAAGGATAGAAGATGCCAACTTTTTTCATTGGGAACTCCTTTTGATTGGTTGATTATCAAATCAACCACTTATATTATAAATCTCCTTGGCAAAAACAAATACTTCCTTTTACTTGCTTCCAACGCCGCATGGGTTGTTAAGAAGTCATAGACATCTTCTTTTTTTCTTTTTTTCCATCCCATTTTGCATTTTCGTGACTTTTTATATTTTATTTTTCATCACCAACTTCAATCACATTTTTGAACTTCAAAACATCAGAATCCCAATTTCTCCCGAACAATAAAGTTATGAGTATTTTAAAAATCTTCCCAATAAGTTATTTTATGACCACAATAGACAGTCAGGTGATTTTATAAAAAGTATTTAATACAGTTGTGTTGATCGTATCGTGTCGTGACATATCCAATTAACATTGTCGTTTCAACTCGTTTGTCATCCAAACTCACGGGGCACCTACAAAAAATAAAATATATCATATGAGAATATTTTAGACATAAAAAATATAAATTTTGCCAAATTATAATTTCGCCCTTTTTAGAACCCATTTTACCACTCTTAGGCTCTATAAGTTAAACTATGCCATTTTAGTGCTCGTTTCAATTCCGATTTCAATGAAACTTTAGGGGACCTATAAAATAATATAATAAACATAATTCTCATAAATTTAGTCAAAGGGTATTAAAAATACGAAATTACTATTTTTCTCCCTTTTTGCCATAAATTTATCATTTTAAATCCATTTTAATTCAAACTTTGGGGAAGCTTTAAAATACTAAAATAAACGTAACAGACACATTTTAACCTATAATATGAGCCTAACAAGTATAAGTAGAGGGTTTATATGTAAAAAATATTCCATTTATAAACTTCCTTCATTTGTGGGGGTTCAGCTTTCCATCAATTAGGAGGGGGAGCATACAACGTCTCCCATTGAGGTTGGTCTGATCATAGTGGATGTCGCTTATTCTTCTTTAGAGGTTGGTCCTTCTTTGGTAGAGCCTATAATTTTTTCTATTGAGGATGCTCCAGCAGATCAACCTCAAGTTGGACCTAGGGATGTGACACTTCCCCAACTTTCAATCTTTGTTGTCACTGTTGATGAAGTAAGTTTCTCAATGCCATCATTATTTGTGTGCAGCTTTTGATGTATCTTAACTCTTTTTGTGTATGAACGGTTATCTTGTTGCTATAACTCGCTTAGACATAACTTATAAAAAAACTCGCTTGCATTGTCTATCAATTGAGTGATGTTCACAAAAATTTTGAGTTTTGTCACCATCTTGGTGATGTACCCTACTTGGGTATGGTTACTCCTAAAAATACACACCTAGTTGGTAATTTATCTCAATTCTTGTTATGTTTTTCTTGTTTTACGCTCTTCGTAAAAAATATCAAATTTTGGCTAACTCTTTTGGTTTCTCCATTTTGCAGCTTGTGATGTGCCTGCTCAAGCAATAGGGGTTGATCCCATTGTAGTTGCTCCTAATCATGCTCATTCGTCAAAACAAAGTGACCATGGATCCATGAGCAGTGTAAATAAGGAGGAGGAAAGTGAGTCTAGTTGTGGTACTCTTATGTCAAATGTTGCACCAGCTTATTTTTATTAGTAGGTACGTAAAAGTATAACTATCATTCCGAGCACCTTACGCTCTGTGCTAGATCAACTTCTTGTTTCTCACCCTGAGACTTTTACTGGTGAGTGTGTGAGGACTCATAACTTGATAATGGATTATCATTTGAAAGTGGTGACTGAAGTTGTAAATACCCTAAATTTTCCTTTGGAGAGGTTTGTACTTAATTGTGATTTGACCAACCTCAAAGATATGCACAAAGATAGGTTTGATTTCTCTTAGCCCATCAATAGTTTGAAATGCCCAAAGGATCCTGAAATGGCCACTTATCGTTCCCACTATCTCAAGAATGTGTAGGATCTAAAGGTTGAAGAAGTAAAACTGATGGGGCTTGCCCCCCAAATTGAAGAATGTAACCAAAAAGTGATAACAGGAGAAAAAGCTTTGGCTAATGCCCAAAGAGAACATGAAGCCAAGATCAAGCTGATGGTACAAATTAAAGAGAATATGTATGCAATGTATGAGTAGCAATGAGAAATTTTTCTGGATGTTACTTCGTTGACTGGGGAGAGTTTTTTCACTTTACTTGATTTGCGGTTCCTTTTAGGGTAGATTTATCTTTATTGTATTTATACGCAATAAAGTTAATTTTACAAGTCATATACAAAGGAAGTTTGTTTATGATCATGTGTGTACATAACTCATTTTCTTGTATCAACACATGTCTATTTATAATAAACTCTAATGAAAATTTACATGTATTCCATTGTAATCTATAAGAATAATAAGTAAGTACAAATAAATGTAAATTGACTGTGCTCTCGATACATGATAAACGTACAACCATTTGTTATTAACTTTGAAAGGTCTGTTATCCTCAATCTTTAATATTAAACAATAACTTGATTCATGTGCCTCCTTAACAACATATGGTCCCTATAATTTGATGCAAATTTTGGAAAAGTAAGTCCTCTAATGTGGTTGACAGCAACTTTCAAAACTAAGTCACCTGCCATAAATTTTCTTGATTTAACCAAGTTCTCTTAAACTCCGGAGAGTTTCTTTCTGTAGATATGGAAGTGCCTTCTTGCATTGTCTTTATGTTCATTTAGTGCTTTTAGTTGAACGTGCTTACTTTTTGGAAGCATGCTGGTTCGCAAGTCATAACTAGTAGAAGGTGCTTCTAACTCAACTATAAGAATTGCCTCAGCTCCATAGACTAAGGAAAATGGTGTGTAGGCCGTTGGTTTCCCAGATCTCTTAACGCACGAGGTTCCCTCGTGTCCTAATCTAAAAAATTCCCAAGATTCCTTCCCCGTTTCATAATTGAGTAAACGGTTATACTCTTATGTACTCACGAATGCAAACAATGCATTTAATGAAATTAAGTGGTAATTACAACAAATAAACTCAGTATCTGACCACAAAAACCTTCGTTTATTTACTCTCACTCCATCTTCCTCAATCATAGCATAATTCCATCCATCCTCAACATTAATACACACTCTGTCATGTTCCGATCTCAATTGTGTACGCATTTTCACTTTCCAATGCCCATAATTTAAGCCATCAAAGTACAGGGGACGAGTTATGTATCTATGTAAGAGTAAGATCTTATAATTGCTCATAGTTTAGATATTTTGGCACATCTCATTACAAATCGAACACTACATCCGTATATGCTTCCATTCTAATTCAATATGTGTTAGTGATCGAGCATCATTTTCAAAATTCAAGCCTTGGAATCATCATAAACACACTATGGAGGTATATGAATTTAAGATTTTGATTTTACTCAGCTAAACATATTCGGGGATGTTCCTTTTTTAATCGAGGATTTTTTAATAAAAATATTTTTGGTTTTCTTGTTCGTTGGAACGAGATTGGCATATCGTTAGAACGAGATCTGGTTATCGTTCGAATGAGGTTTGTACTTTATTAGAATGAATGCTTTAGTTCGTTGGAATGAACTTCAAACTAACTTCAAATGGGATTTCTCTATTAAACAGAGTTGTACCCGTTAATAGCTTGTTGGAATGAACTAAGATGTTCGTTTGCACAAGTTTGCATCTCGTTAGAAAGAAATTAGCTTTTCGTTCGAACGAAGTGACATTTTGGTTTGAATGAACTTTTTTGCCTTGAAATTCATGTTTTCTATAAATTAGACACTTTTGGACTGCTTAACACAACTATTTTGGCGAAAATCAATTCAGAGACCTAATCCAAAAGTTTTCCTTTTCTTATTTCTTTGAACCAACTTTTTTTTCCAAATCATACATCCTAATATGATTTGTTGAGTTGGTCAAACCCACTTTCCATACATTACATCAAACCCTAGTAGAGTTTATTCTATGGTTGAATCTTGTGAAATTGCGACTCTACTGCTGAAGAAGAAAATATTCCGCATCCTGAGATTGATCGGTGGATACCGAAGGAAGAGATGCTTCCTATGGGCAGTGTTGGACTGCGTAGTTATCTGTTGGAGACTCAAAGACACTCCTGCATTAGACTTAGTGGAGCTCTAAATTATTTTTAAATCTCTCATGGTCTATTGAGTCTTAAACAACGCTATATATAAGTTTTTCCCAAAATGAATTTTTTTTCACATCTTCTTTTACATGTGTTTGGTTTAATTTCTTCGTTTGGCATATTTTTTTTGGATAGTATCTTCCATGCACACCTATTTATAATCAAGATAAAATTTGGCCAAAAATTGAAACTTTATGCTTATGACCTAAAATACAAGTGTCTCCATTTGACCCAGCATTTTTAAATTGGTATCAGAGAAAGTTACTTTAATTTATTATATGATATTTACTTTGGGTTTATATGGATAATTTTTATAATAGGGTTCCAATTTTTTGGGTCAAATTATGCGCATTAAAAAGCTTGAATGAGGTCAGCTTTGAAAGAAAATGACGAGAATGTCTGGCTTATTTGTGAAAGAGGGTGGACCTACACTCACTATGACTAATGGTGATGTCATAAGTCATAAACCTGTCATTAGTTGGATGCGTGATGAACTTAAAGGGCACAGTTTTAACTCTCATGGGTTTAGTGTTATTTCTAGTACAGTCACCCCCGACGAATTTCATCGTATAAAGATGTGTATTACATATAAGGAAGCATGGGATATCCATTAAATCACTCACGAGGGTACCGGCGCTATGGAAGCTTATCAGATACAAAATCTCTCCATATAGTTTGAAACTATTATTATGCTAGAATTTGAGACTTTTAATGAGTTTTATGCACGTTTGTATGATATAGTCAACTCTAGTTTTAATTCGGATGAGAAAATTCCTAAGATGAGAGTTGTGAAAAAGGTTTTTAGATCCATGTCTTTCTATTTTATCCCTAAAGTTACGGTCTTTAATTCGTTGGGAATTTTAGATACGCTTAGGTTAGAAGAACTCGTAGGAGACCTTCAAACTTACAAAATTGATATGTTTCCCAAAACATAAAAGCCTAAGGAAAAAAGGATTGCGTGTAATTTCAAGAGGTTTATTCTAACTCCGAGTATGATTTTGATCTTGATAATCTTTCTCTTTTTACAAAAAAAATCAAAAAAGTTCTCAAACTAAAAAACGACAATTTTTCCAAAAGAAATAAAGGTGATGACAAAGATAAAAATTTTAAGTCGGGAAAGAAAGGTTTTGGAAAATAAGAGCAGAGTACCCTGATAAAGATGAAGAGCGGTGATATGAGTGCGAGGGTAAGGGTCACAAAGCTCACGGGTGTGCTACGAGGTTAAAGATACGGGGAAATGGAAATGTTTTCGATAATGCCTCTCTTAGGGACATCAATGTCGAGTTAGTTAATTCTGGAGACAAATCACCACATGGACGCAACTTCACCGCAATCATGGCTAGTTATGTTAGTAAATCGAGTATGCCTAACACCGGTGACCACGTTTCCAAACATGACGACCTCGACAGTGAGTCTAGTCATTGCGGAGAAAGTGGCCTTCAATGTGCTTACGTCAAGCCTTACGCCGAGGCCTTTAAAACAAAAAATAAAAATAAAAATTTGGGACTTAGGGTGTTATCCTTAATGAAGGAGTTGAGAGTCTCGAGAGAGATCGATTCCTCGATAAGGGTTTCTTTGGGAGAGATAGTTGTTTTAGTGGAGAGGGAAAATGGTAAGTAGGCCAACAAAGTGGCTAGTCTTTTGAGAGATCTTCAAGCTTCATTGGAGACTCATGAAAGACTTGAACCCCTTATATCCCAACTCGAGAAAGATCTCAAATGTTCTTGTGAGGTCAAGGTTACTATATAGGATACATCGATGAAGGTAGGAAAGATATTTGTGGGTCCTGCTTTGGTTTTAGGGAGAGGTAAGGAATAGTTTACAACGGTGCATCCACTTCTCATTGTGTACTCGAATCGGTTCCTAAGTTTATGGTGGAAGAATTGGGCCTCTACCTAACCCACTAAAAAGAGTTCAACCTAAATTAGCTAACCAAGGTAGACTCAAACAAATCTATGTTTTCACTCATTGCAAAAGGATAGTTCACCTTAGGTAATTTTGCTACAAGTTAGTAAGAAATCCACGTACACCTACTCCCGCACCCCGCTACACTGACTTCACTAGTCTTAGAGAAAAAGTTGATTTCCTAGTTTCCACTTCTCAAAGATTAATGGAATAATTTCAAAGGATGTCAATACCTTTTGAGAACGCTTCCAACACTGCTACTAGACCCAAACAACGATAAGGAAAAACAAAAGTTTACCTCCACTTAGGTACCTAAGCATGACGACAAAGTTCTTATTGTTTGCATTTCTCGCGAGGCTCAAGATACTTTCCAATGGTATTTTGATAGTGGGTGCTTTAGGCACATGAACGCTGACAAGTCATTTTTCACCAACCTTGTGGATCATAAGGAAGGAAAATTGACCTTTGAAGATGAAACTAGGCATAGCATTTTAGGTCGTGGTTGTATTAAAATACCTAATTTTCCTAAGCTAGACAATGTTTTGTACGTCGAAAGGTTAAAAGTGAACTTGAGTGGCATAATCCAACTGTCCAACACAAACTTTGTTGTAAAGTTTGATCGGTCCAAGTGTAACGTATATGATCAATCCAGTGAACTATTACTACAAAGAGTGAGGACCAAAGATAATTACTATGGGGTCATTCCCAAATTCTCCTTTATGTACAATAATGCCACGGTCTCCTCTGTAGACCTTTGGCATCAACGACTAGGCCATGTAAACTTTAGATTTCTTAATAGATTAGTGAAGAAAGTCCTAGTTCATGGCTTACCATCTCTTGGGAAAGTAACTTCCTCGATTTGTGGTCCTTTTCAATAAGGAAAACAAATTCGAAGTCCCCATCGAAAGTTGAATACCATTACCACCTCTCGTGTGTTAGAGTTGATACATGTGGGTATGGAGAGAATTGGTGGTAAAAGATACATTCTCATGATGGTCAATGACTTTTTAATATACTTTATCATGGGGTTTCTTAGAGAAAAGTCTTATGTGGTTAAGATCTTAACAACCAAGTGTCGTGTCCTACAAAACGAACATGGTGTCACTATTAATCAAATTCATAATGATAATGGCACTAAATTTGAAGAAGCAAAAGTGCATATCTATTGTGATGGAGTGGGCATAAAACACGAGTTTTCTGTCATTCATACTCCTTAACAAAATAGGATAGCTGAAAGAAAGAACCGGATGATTCAAGAGATGGATAGATCCATGATTCCTAGGAAAAACTTTCCTAGTCCTTTTTGGATAGTGGCGGTTAATACCGCATGCCATATGGTGAATAGGGTATATCTTCATACACACACATTACCCACGCCATATGAATTGTGAATAGGGAAAAAACCCAACTTATCATATTTGCGTGTCTTTGGGAGTCCTTGTTACATTATGAGAGATAAAGAGCAGTTAGGGAAGTTTGGCTCTCGATGGTATGAGGGGAAATTTTTAGGATATTCATCATTGAGTAGGGCTTATAGGGCGTTTAACCTTACAATCTCTAAGGTTGTGAAATCAATAAACGTCACGATTAGATACAACGAGTCGCCTATATCTATTGATCCTAACCTCGATTGTGAGGAAGATGCACCCCCAGTGACAATCCCATTGTTCCTCATACTACCCCAATGGACCCCACTCTTGATTTAGAGGATCTACCCTCTTGGGTTCAAAAGAGTCATGACCTTGGTGATCCTACACTAGGGGTAAAGATTTGTGCCCAACTTGAGAATGTGGTTAGATACTTTTGTTAAACCTCCTTAGTAGAGACCAAGAATGTGAAAGAAGCATTCAAGGATGAGCTTTAGATATGCTCTATTCAAGATGAGTGTGAAACCACACCTATTTTGATCATGGGTGATTAGTCAATTATTAAAATAAACTGGAATCATTAATGGTTTATTTCTTAGCATCACTTTCGAAAACATTTTATTTACTAATCACCTATGTCAAATGAAGTTTGTGTCAATTTAATCTTTTATTCTTAACACATGCAACAATAATTTAAATGAATTAAACCAATCACACATGAATCTAATCTTAACAATCTCACGACAAATATAATAATTAAATAAAGGTGACCGAATAAACCATAAAATAATCCAACCAAAATTTTAATTAAGTAAATAAACTCTGAATACAGTCTGATGCATAATAAATGGTCTGAAGGAAACACTCCCAGATGAACTTATATGAAATCTCCTATCTAGAAAGAACGAGCTGAAGTGTCTAAGAAACATCATGTGAGCCTCCACAATGCTGCAGCTACATGTCACTGGATAGGAAATCTAAGTTGGGCATCCCTGTGGCAGGACACCTAAAATGTTTTCAAAATATTTTGACACGGGTTAGAACCCAAGTAAAACATTTTGAAAATATTTAGCCAGTATTTAAAACATAATTTAAATTAGTTATTTATTACACGTGTATTATCCACGTACACTCACTTGAGATCCTCACCTCTCAAATAATGTGCACACGTAACGTATTCTACCTAACTAGTATCCCATATCCAACTAGCTAAGGTATCTGACTACTATCGATAAGTCCAACTCTCATGTATATCCCCATACTGTACGGTATTATGGTCTCAATAATAATTTATTTAATCTCAATTTATTATGGAATCATTGAATTTAAGTTTCACCACTTAATTTTCTTTTTAGATATTCATCAATAATCAATTCTACTTTTTCACATAAGTAGATATAATACACTGGTGTATATATATATATATATTCATCACACATATAATATATTCATAATTATAGCATCTCCGGAATGGCCCCTCGTGATGTTGGCATACTCTGCTATCAAGTTCATGTATCTCTCGTACTCAAATAAGGACTATTGGTTCGATATGTCTCCTCAAACCCAAATTAATCAATACAACAGCGGAGGCGAACATGGTTCTACGCCTTTGGGATACACACATACCTAACGTACCCAAACTACTTGCCAATCCTACTAATACACGACACATAGTGGACCGCCCTAAGTTCCATGTTTTGGGGCACTAATCCAGACCTCAATGGAATCGTCAAGGTTGGATTTCCCTCTGCGCATAAACCTCCTGATAGCATGTAGCATAGGTATGTTCACACACATAACCAAATCATATTTACAGTTAATCACACAACCTATCGATATATTAATAAGTATACACAGCCCAATTTCTTCAACTAGTATGTAGTATATATTTCTTGTACTTTCAACGTACCATAAATTACAATTATACTTTCAATTTTTATAATTTCAAGTATCGCTCACTTTAACATTCCTAATAACTAGTTTTGAATTCCTTACTTATTCCCATCGTATCCTAGTGGTCATAACGTAAGTTCAATCATCTCTTCGTAATTCGTCTCGAATTTCCTTCCTTTATCAATTTTGGACATCTTGTCATTTATCCTAATTCTTAACTCGTCTCAATTTCAATGAACCTAATACCTACTGTAGGTCTTCTGACATTTTTACATTTCTCTCCATAAGTTAAAATTGTCCTAAAATTTTTCTCATGAATTATCCACAATTTCTGGGTTTCAAAGGAAAAAAAGCAATTATGGGCAAACTGAATCGATTCGCCCAGTGGCCAAATAGATTATCATTACCGAGTCGATTCGCCTTTAGGCTAATTGATTCGAAATGTAGCATGTGCCTTCTTCTTTTTATATATGTAACGGATTTCTACATTATCCAAATCCTCAAACTTTAGTACTAACATCCCAATTTCTAAATTAACATAACAAAACATCAAAGATATATATATAGGGATGATTTTAATGTAAATCATGAATAAAATCCATAAAAATTCATCATATAGTTAGATTTAACACCTCATAATTATAAATCCTATAGTTTTGTGTTCTTCATATAAATTCACCAAAAACTCAAATTTAATCCAAGATTCAACTCCCAAAATTCTTGATTTTTTTTCTCCATCTACTTGGATTTATTCTTTATCAAATCCTATTCCCAATTATAATTTTACTCATCAAATTATAAGTATAACATCAATCTTTCTTAATACAAGGTTCGTATTCGACATGGGTATGATAACTAATCAAATTTTGAAGATAAATACTTGCCTTATATTGGAGTGATCTGATTTGATCCTCTTTGATGGAGCTTCTCTTCTAATCCTTCCTCCAAGAGTGGTTGTGATGCTAAAATGAGCTTGAACTCTCCAAAACCCTTCCTTGAGCTCTAAGAAAACTCTTCATCTCCTCTCTACTGGCCTCCACTTGTTTTCTAATCTCTTTACCCTCTCCTCATATCAACACAACTATATATAATACTTAAAATCCAGAAATTCCCTTAACCCTAAGTTATAAAATGATGAAATTGCCCTCTCGAGTTGTTAATTATGTCTAAAAATGTACCGGGACCCAAAATACACACCCTGGTATACTATTTTCACTGTTTTGACCCTTCTCAACTCAATCGTAACCTCAAAATCATCATCCGAGTTCGTAAAATTGGGTTGAGATATCATATTGCCATGTCACTAGCATTCGTTGTGACATCAATTATATAATTACTATTTACTTAGTAATTTTATTCAATAAACATTAATCATTTCTCTTCGATTAATCATTTAATCAACCTATCATATTTAGTTTCCATTAAATTACGTCACACGTGTAATTTAAATTTTAACCAGTTTAATTCATTTTTAATTCTTTAAAAATATGGGTTGTTACAATGAGTTGGTTCAGTTTCACAAGAATGATGTCTAGGAGTTATTCTCCCAACCGAGCAAGACTAATATGATTGGTACCAAGTGGATTTTCAAGAATAAGATGGATGAGAATAGTACAATAGTTCGCAATAAAGCTAGGTTGGTCACTCAAGGATGCACACAGATTGAGGGTGTAAACTTTAACAAGACATTCGCTCATGTTGCTACTCTTGAGTCTGTCCACTTACTACTCACCATACCCATGTCATCTACGGTTCAAGTTATACCAAATGTATGTCAATGACCCAAAGCACTCGGAACACGTCTTTTATCTTAGTAAGGCCTTATATGGGTTGAAGCAAGCACCCCGTTCCTCACCCGAGAGGCTCACTTCTTATCTCTTAGCCCGAGGCTTCAAGATAGGGGGAGAGAATAAGACATTTTTGTGAGGACAGAGAGTGGTGTTATTTTAGTTTCCCAAGTCTATATGGATGACATAGTAATTGGATCCACGTGTTCCCAACATGCTCACATGTTTAAGGAGGAGATGAAAGGTGAGCTTGAGATGAGCATGGTTGGTGAACTTACGTACTTCTTAGGCTTCCAAGTGCATCAACTTAAGGGTGGGATATTCATATCTCAATCTACATATGCTAGGAACCTAGTGAAGAAGTTTCGTTGAGACTTCGCTACGCAATCACCACCCCTGTGAGTACATCGACTAAGCTTAGAAAAGACACTTTAGTCAAGGACATAGACCAAACCCTTAATGGGAGCATTATATGTAGTCTACTCTACTTGACCTCTAGTTGTCCCAACATTTCCTTTAAAATTGGAGTGTGTGCGCATTACTAAGAGTCCCTAAAAGAATTGTAACGACCCATAATTTTATCCAGTAATTAATTAAATTTATTCGAAACTCGGAAAGATATCTTAAAAGACTCCTAATATGAGTATATACAAGTCTTGGGCTATTTAGAAGAGTCCTCATAACATAAAACACTCTAGGGAGAAAAAACGTTTGTCACGGTTCTGGGCCATGACTAACAGGCGAACTATTTTAGTTTAATAGGATTCTAATGCCACTTAAATTCTCAAATATTTCTCCACTTAAATTAATACGGGGTTAGTACTTTTCAAACATATTTTCACAACCTCTAAGAGAAGTAGACCCTTATAATTTCCATCTTATTCCTCCTGCAAACCCTAGCCCCAAAGTTATCAAGTTTCAACCCATGATTGGAAGGCTTATTTCGTGTTTTCTCGAGTTTGAGCTAGAACGAGTTTTTATTGTTTTCGCGAGAGTAACGCAGTGGTATGATCAAAATTTTGAGGCAGGATCTTATGAAGTTTCTTATGATTATTTTAAGGCACGAGGTTTACACAATATGCTCCATAAATCTCTCGAGAGTAGTAGTTTTGTTCCTCATTTATTTGTACTCATATTGTTGGTATCATGAGGTTTATTGGAATTTAAAATATTGATTTGATTGAGATATTTTATTTGTTGTTGGGCATGATGTCGTGAAATTTTTATATGACACGAATAATGGTCACCCGCCAATAGTCCAAAAGTCCAATAGCCAAGATGAGGCTTTATGAAGCTTAGGTGAGGCCTGGTGACCTATTGATGTGTTATTGAGAAATTAAATTGGTATAATGCTTGGATTTTTCATTGGACTTGAATTCAGATTCATATTGTTGCATTTTATTCATCATTATTATTTTGAGCATTTATTTTTGTCATATTGTGTACTTCCCTGTATTATTCTTTTAGTGGCTGGTTAGCGTGGATTTGGATGCTACGAATTTTTTGAGAATTTTAGAGCACGACGTATGGAGGATTTTATTTTTCTATAGCTTGGCAGAGTAATTTATTTCGAGAGCTTAGTATTTTTTCGAGTGAAATTTATTGTAATTATTTTGGAAGTGTAAATTTCGGATTTGTTACATTTATTTTTGTGGAATATATATTCTCTATACTATTTCTTGAGGATTTAGTTTAGCTTTAATCGTAGTAGCGCCTCGTATTTTACGTGGGGTGGTACAGATGGTATTAGAGCATGGTCTTAGGTCTCGTAGGTTGTGATTCCGATTAGCTTCCGCATTACCGATCTTTGATCCTCTTTGCCAATTCGTACTCCTTAAGGTATTGGGTCTAGCATACCTGTTAGCGGCGTTTCTTGGAAATAGGAGTTTTATGATAAGGAAGTTATAGGAATGGAAGTTAGAACTAGTAATTTTGATGTGAGTATACTTAAAAGTGATTATAGGGAGATGAGATATATTTCATAGATTGTTAGTGCAGATGTTAGGTATAGTAAGTATCAATTTTGGTGACGTAAATTGATTTGAGGACTTCAGCGTTTTAATAAATTTTAGAGATAAAATCAAGTGGTGATTCGCGAGAGCGCGTGCATATATATATATATATATCGTGCGGGATGTGCGTGTAGGATTGGGAGTATGGCACATAATTGTGGCTTTTATGGGTGGTGATAGAAAGAACTTTTCGGTGTATTTTTTTTTTGTCGTTGCTTGAAAAGTCCTTCTAATCAAAACCTTAAAATACATACAAAATGTAACAACTCAAGTGTAGCGGTAAGTAAGGGTATCAATCCACTTCCAAGGGGGTAAGCTAGAGACAAATTCAATTGTAATTCACTTTTTATTTTCTTTTTGTGCTTTTTCACTTTTCTACTTTTTTTAGCTTTTTCAAATATTAAAATAATTGGGTGAGGTGATGATTTAAACTAAACTAAACTAAATGTGATATGATAATAACTAACTAAAAAATTACTAAAATGAAAAATAAAGTCTAAACTAAAATAAGAAATAAAGTGAGGTATATAATTGTGAGAATAATCAAGGAATGGGATTACACCACAAATTTTAGCTATTCTAACTAATTAATTTAATTGATTGAATTCTCCAAAATTAATATCAAAACTACAAATGAATGCTCATTGCAAATGTAATTTTAATAGTAACCTTTTAAAAAATTAAGTTTAGCACCCCACAACTCTAGAAAATTGATCCACACTCCTTTTAATTAATCACCTGCTAGGATCGATCAATTAAAATTTATGTTAATCTTAGAAAATAAATTTAGAGTTGAAATTCAAGTTATAATACCCCACTTAAGAAACCCATATCTCTAGTTCGAATCTAAAATGGGTATTATGATTAGAATTTTGATTTTCTCTCGAAAATCATTTACCCTCTCTGAAGGCATAAATTTAAGAGTGAGGGATCAAAAATAACATTCAAAGGGAATTTTCAAGTAATCAAACTAATTAAACTAAAATAATATCAAATAAGCGTTTCCTCCACCCTTTGAAAGGGGATTTAGCCTAACATGATATGAAATTTGACAAATTAATAATCAAGGCTACTAAAATAAAATAGAAGGTAATTGAACAAGCAAACCAAATCTCTTTGAGAAAGTTGAACTCTACTCTTCCAAATTGAAGCATAAAATCCCTCTAATTGAACATCCAAGTGATTTGAAATTAAATATCTACTCAATTAACTCTCTTACAATATTTAATCTTACAAATATCTAACAAAAATAAAAAGGATAAAATAAAACTATTTACAAATGGTGTTTTTCTCTATAATTCTCACTTTAAAAATTCCTATCTAAAATCTATTTTTCAAATGGGGTCTTCATCTTCATTTATAGTAGGCACATGGAGGATGGGGGTATTTTTGGCAATAGACTTGAGTGTGCATGAAAATGGTGAGTGTGAGGGCATGTGGGTTAAATGGGGTGATGCAATCAGATTTGGTTTAGAGGGTATAATGGGTATTGGGGTTAAAGTTGGTAGTTAGGGGTATAAGGGGTAAAAGACACATGGGTTAAGTGGGTAAAACATGTGGGCAATCAGTTATTTGTTTGTCTTGGGATTTGGCAGCTCACGATTTGGTTTGGGTTGAAAGGCTTTGGGGTTGTAATGAATGGGTATTGGGATGAGATGGGTCATGGGGTTCTTGGTTTGAAGTGGGTTCGGATTGGAGAGTTCTCGAATCGAAAGAGCAGGGGCGAGGACTGGTTGTTGTCGGCGCCGGAGTTGGGGTCGGTTGGAGCACGCCGGCAGTGGGGTTGAATCTCAGGTCGCCGGAATGGGTGTAGAGGGTCTCCGGTAGTTGACAGGGGGTGAGGTCGAAGTTGGTTGGGTTTCAGGTGGGAGGGATAAGGCGAGGGGTTGAGTGGTCAACGCCGAAAATGGGGCTAGCCGGCGGTGGGACAGTGCCGGCGCTGGGTCGTGCAAGTCGGATTTGAGGGCCATTCCGGCCAGAGATGTCGGATCGGAGTAAGGCCAGCCTTGGGATGGTTTGCCACGGGTTCAAGGATGTGGGTTTGGTTTTTTGGTTTAAAGTTTTGTGGTGGTGAGTTTTCTTTGTGTTAATGGTGGTTGGAGAGAGAGTGAAGATGGGTTTGGGTGAGAGGAGAGAGAAAGGGGTGAGTTGGACGTTGAAGATGGTTAGGAATAGTTTGTGTGTGGTGAGGGTGTAGGAAAAGTAGGGTGAGGGTTAGGGAGGTGTAGGATAAGTGGGGGGGTGTTTATGGGTTTAGGGTATGTGTGGTGTATACTTTGGATTGGTGTGAGTGGGGAAGAGTTTGTGTGTGTGTTTTATTTGGACACCTAAAAAAAATAATAAAGACTCAACTAAAATAAAAATAAAAAATAAAAAATAAATCTAACTAAGAATAAAATAAAAAATAAAAATCTTAAAACATAAGAAAATAAAATCCTAAGTAGTTAAGAACTAAAAAAGAAATAAAAAAAATTAAAAATCTAATGAACTAAAAATAAACTCCTAAAATTAATCCTAATAAAATAAGACTAAACTAAAAGCTAATAAAAATCAAAATCAAATAGAACATAAAATAGAAAATAAAAACTATAAATCCTAAATAAATCAAAAATAAATCCTAAACTATTTACAAATGGTGTTTTTCTCTATAATTCTCTCTTTAAAAATTCCTATCTAAAATCTCATTTTCAAATGGGGCCTTCATCTTCATTTATAGTAGGCACATGGAGGATGGGGGTATTTTTGGCAATAGACTTGAGTGTGCATGAAAATGGTGAGTGTGAGGGCATGTGGGTTAAATGGGGTAATGCAATCAGATTTGGTTTAGAGGGTATAATGGGTATTGGGGTTAAAGTTGGTAGTTAGGGGTATAAGGAGTAAAAGACACATGGGTTAAGTGGGTAAAACATGTGGGCAATTAGTTATTTGTTTGTCTTGGGATTTGGCAGCTCACGATTTGGTTTGGGTTGAAAGGCTTTGGGGTTGTAATGAATGGGTCTTGGGATGAGATGGGTCATGGGGTTCTTGGTTTGAAGTGGGTTCGGATTGGAGAGTTCTCGAATCGGAAGAGCAGGGGCGAGGACTGGTTGTTGTCGGCGCCGGAGTTGGGGTCGGTTGGAGCACGCCGGCAGTGGGGTTGAATCTCAGGTCGCCGGAATGGGTGTAGTGGGTCTCCGGTAGTTGACAGGGGGTGAGGTCGAAGTTGGTTGGGTTTCAGGTGGGAGGGATAAGGCGAGGGCTTGAGTGGTCAACGCCGAAAATGGGGCTGGCCGGCGGTGGGACAGCGCCAGCGCTGGGTCGTGCAGGTCGGATTTGAGGGCCATTCCGGTCGGAGATGTCTGGTCGAAGTAAGGTCGTCCTTGGGATGGTTTGCCAAGGGTTCAAGGATATGGGTTTGGTTTGTTGGTTTAAAGTTTTGTTGTGGTGAGTTTTCTTTGTGTTAATGGTGGTTGGAGAGAGAGTGAAGATGGGTTTGGGTGAGAGGAGAGAGAAAGGGGTGAGTTGGAGGTTGAAGATGGTTAGGAATAGTTTTTGTGTGGTGAGGGTGTAGGAAAAGTAGGGTGAGGGCTAGGGAGGTGTAGGATAAGTGGGGTGTGTTTATGGGTTTAGGGTGTATGTGGTGTTTACTTTGGATGGGTGTGAGTGGGGATGAGTTTGTGTGTGTGTTTTATTTGCACACCTAATAAAATAATAAAGACTCAACTAAAATAAAATTAAAAATTAAAAATTAAATCTAACTAAGAATAAAATAAAAAATAAAAATATTAAAACATAAGAAAATAAAATCCTAAGTAGTTAAGAACTAAAAAATAAATAAAACAAAAGAAATAAAAAAATGAAAAATCTAATAAAATATGAAAACAAAAGTCCTAAAATATAAAATCTAATAAACTAAAAATAAACTCCAAAAATTAATCCTAATAAAATACAACTAAACTAAAAGCTAATAAAAATCAAAATAAAATAAAAATAAAATAGAAAAATAGAAAATAAAAACTAGAAATCCTAAATAAATCAAAAATAAATCATAAAAATAGAAATGACTCAAACTAAAAATCTAAAAAATATTAAAAAGGGACAAATTAGACACACACGGGGTTCGGGGTAGGTTTAGGCTAGGTTTAGGCTCGGGTAAAGGTTTAGGTTGGTTTAGGGACAAGGTATTTAGCACCATTTTTGCACAATTGCCTTGATTTAATCGTTTGAACTCTGCAATGCACAATTTGACCTACAAGATAAATATTTAAGCACATAAGACCCAAATTTCCGAGAATTTGCAACTAAAATACATCTATTCGGGGTATATATTGTACAATTTTGGGTGCTTATCAAGTGGGCATAGATGATCCTTATTTTATTTTGCACGTTTACGCTCCGTCGAATTTCGAGGATGAAATTCCTGTGCTAGTGGGGAAGTATGTAATAACCTGTAATTTTATCCGGTAATTAATTAAATTTATTCGAAACTTGGAAAGCTAGCTTAAAAGACTCCTAAAATGAGTATATACACGTATTGGATCGTTTAGAAGAGTCCTCATAAATGAAACTCGATAAGGAAAAAAACATTTGTCACGGTTATGGACCGTGACTAACAGGCAAATTGTTTTAGTTTTAATTGGATTTTAATGCCACTTAAATTCTCTAATCTTTCTCCACTTAAATTAATACGGGATTAGGAGTTTTCAAACATATTTTCACAACCTCTAAGAGCAGTAGACCCTTATAATTTTCATCATCTTCATCCTACAAACCCTAGCCCCAAAGTTATCAAGTTTCAACCCATGATTGGAAGGCTTATTTCGTGTTTTCTCGAGTTTGAGATAGAACGAGTTTTTATTATTTTCGAGAGAGTAACGTAGTGGTATGGTCAGAATTTTGAGGTCGGATCTTATGAAGTTTCTTGTGATGATTTTAAGGCACGAGGTTTACACAATATACTCCTTGAATCTCTCGAGAGTAGTAGTTTTTTTCCTCATTTATTTGTACTCATATTGTTGATATCATGAGGTTTATTGGAATCTAAAATATTGATTTGATTGAGATATTTTATTTGTTGATGGGCATGATGTCGTGAAATTTTTATATGACACGAATAATGGTCACCCGCCAATAGTCCAATAGCCATGATAAGGCTTTACGAAGCTTAGGTGAGGTGAGGTGAGGCCTAGTGACCTATTGATGTGTTATTGAGAAATTAAATTGCTATAATGCTTGTATTGCATTGGACTTGAATTCAGATTTGTATTGTTGCATTTTATTCATTGTTATTATTTTGAGCATTTATTTTTGTCATATTGTGTACTTCCCCGTATTGTTCTTTTAGTGGCAGGTTAGTGTGGATTTGGACGCTACGGATTTTTTGAGAATTTTAGAGCATGGCGTACGGAGGATTTTATTTTTGTATAGCTTGGCAGTGTAATTTATTTCGAGAGCTTAGTATTATTTTGAGTGAAATTTATTATAATTATTTTGGAAGTGTAAAGTTTGGATTCGTTACATTTATTTATGTGGAATATAGATACTTTATACTAATTATTGAGGATTTAGTTTAGTTTTAATCATAGTAGCACCTCGTGTTTTATGTAGGGTATTACAAGAGTCTTACTTACTCGATTTCTTTATCCATGGTGGAGGCCATGTACATCGTAGAAGGGAGTTATTGCATACGAGTGCAATTCATATATCTCGTAATCCCGTCCAATATTCCAGCACGATGCACATTAGGATACATGAACACTCCATTCACGATCTAGTTGAGGAGAAGGTCATGTCCTTAAGCTTCGTGAGAACCAAACGTCAATTAATCGATATCTTAATGAAAGCTTTAGATGCACTTTCATTTGAGAATCTTAGGAAGTCTTTGGGTATTTTCTCCGTTGATTGAGTTCGGGTACTTTATCTAGTGTAGGGTGATTATCATGTTTTTATTATGTATTACTATTTCTAGATTGTATTTATATGATTATACATGTTTATGCTTTTTGATATGTTTTGAAAAATCCAAAAAAATCAGTTTTTAGAAAAAGTTTGAAAAATTCCAAAAAGATTTTATTTTTGGTAAAATTTATGAAAAAGACAAAAAGATTTTTGTATTTCGTTCTTCATCATATATGGATGTTCATTTAAGATATTCGGATCACCCGAACATTGCATCCATTCATGTGACTTTTTCATGGTGTTTTGATACATGGATTCGTTTATAAGTATGCTTAATAATGCGTAGTCAGCATTTCATTATTCTTTGATGATTACTTTCTTCGTGCTTGACTCTTTATCGCCTTTATTACACATGTTCATGAATTTTTTTAATATTGTGCTTTCTTATCATATATTGAATGTGGTTTTCTCATATCAATTTTGCTTAATAACGAATCAAATGTACTGGAGATAAGTTGTGATTATAAGAAGCATTGTCCAAATTTTATTTCCTGAAAATTTTGTTTTATGTTAAGTAAATAAAATAGGATGCAAAAGAGCAAACTCCCATTGCATTAAAAACCACCAATTTCCAAACGAGCTTAAAAGATTAACGGTGAACAAAAATAGAAGTGCCAAGGCCATATTTTTTGTTGATGCTTTTCTACACATGATCATTACGATATCTTCAACAAATTGAGAGTGAATTCCTAAATATATGATATTTTGAGGGTGTTATAAAGTAAAACATCAATGGGTTTGCATAACGGACTCTCTTGAAAATCATTACATAGTTTGGCATTATTATCTTAAAAAGAATTTAAATTCATGGCATGTTTGATTTCAGTTCAACATTCTTACACCTAATGTTGAAGTTGAGATCTTTCTTTAGAAGTATATCATTGACTTCATGAACTTATGTTATGAATGCCTATGTTGATTTTCCCGTGAAAAATGCTCACACAATTACATTCCACTTTCATAATTCGGATATTTTAGTGTTATTCCATGGTATGTGGTGTTTTGTACCTATATATACTTTTTATACATGCAAATATGGAAATTTTCAAAAATAGTTGGTATGCTTATTTGAAATCTCATCGCATGTGCTTAATTGATTATCTTTGTTATGTTATTTCATTTGGATTCGGTTAATGCTTCATATTAATGTTTAGTTTCTAACCATTTGTCTATTACGGACAAAAAGGGGGAGAACAAATAGAGGGCGAGTTTTTTATTCTATTTTAAACTCTCATATGCATCACGATATTCTTTTATTTCATGTGTGTAGGTATCTTCCTCTTTGATGATTATTTCATGGACCACACATGATGAATAATTTCAATTAAAGACAAAGTCTCGAATGTCATTCCAATTTGGGTTTGGGAGGGCATTAGTAGAACATTGTCTTGGGGATTTAATTGTAATTTGGTTTTGATTTTTGTTTTGTACCTGAATAGCAAAAGGGGAGATTTATAAGAATAAGATTTTATAATTTCTCTTAGTTTAGATATTTTGGGGTATCCCATTACAAATCAAACACTATATTTGCATATGATTCCATGATCTTTGAAGACATGTTAGTGACCGAACATCATTTCCAAAATTCAAACTTTGGAATCTTCACAAACACATTATGGAGGTATATAGATTTTAGGTTTTGATTTTACTCAATCAAATGTATTATGGGATGCTCTTTTAATCTAGGCATTTTTTATAAAAACATTTTTCAAAATAAAACTCTTTATTTTCTGGTTCGTTAGAATGAGATTTGGTTCTCATTCGAACGATGTTTTCATTTTATTAGAATGAATGTTTGAGTTCGTTGGAACGAATATTAAACGAACTTCAAACGAGTTTTATCTATTTAACAAATGTGTACCCGTTAGAAGCTCATTAGAACGAACAAAATTGCTTGTTCAAATGAGTCTGAATCTCGTTAGAACGAAACTGGATTTTCATTCAAATAAAGTGGCATTTTTGTTCGAATGAACTCTGTCACCACGAAATTCATGTTTTTAATAAATTGAAAACTTTTGGAATGTTTAACATAAATGTTAAGGTGAATATCAACTCAGAGACCTATTCCAAAAGTTTTCCTTTTCATGCTCCTTTTTAACAACTTTTTTTTTCCAAATCATACATCCCCAATATGATTTGTTGAGTTTTTCAAACCCACTTTCCATAAACTACATCAAACCCTAGTTGAATTTATTTCAACAAATGATCCTTGTGGAGTTACGACTCTACTCCTGAAGAAGAAGGGATATCGTATCTTGAGGTTGATTGATGGATACCGAGAGAAGGGTTGCTTCATGTGGGCAATGTTGGACTGCATCCTTTTTTGTTGAAGATTTGAATACACTACTCCATTAAACTTAGTGGAGCTCTAAGTTATCTGTTGAGTCTTAAATAGTGTTGAATATAGGTTTTGCCCGATATGAATTTTTCCTCACATCTTCTTCTTCATGTGTTTGGTTTGATTGCTTGGTTTGGCATATTGTGTTTGGATAGTATCTTGCATACACATCTATTTATAAGCAAGATAAAATTTGGTTAAATATTAAATCTTTGTGCGTGTAACCTATGATACAAGTGACTTCAAATAACCCAATATTTTCAATCTACTATCGCATTATTTATCCATTCACAACACAACATCTAAACATAAACCAAACTAGATTTAAGAGTAACGAAAATGAGAAGAAACACATAAATAATAAATATCTACTCTAACACGTTAGTGCTTAAAAGAGCAACCACTTAGATATAAATTCAGCGTGGTCTGCTCTACATAATGTGTTCAACTCAAATAAACCAAAAGGGGGCTAGTAGGTATTAATGAAAATTTTTACTAAATTTGGAATTTTCTCAAACAGATTATGGATCCATTTAATCAAGGTTCTAAAAAATGCGGGGCGTGATCGAGGCGTGGAGGCCAAGTCTTAAGCCTTAGAAGCCTAAGCGGGCCTTAGGCGTGAAAAAGCGTTTAGTCCTTCTTAATATATTTTAATATTTTTTAACCATAATAAGGCTATTAAAATACTAAAATTGTACATATCACAAAAATATGTCTGAATATATGCAAATTAAAATACTATTTGATTATTTTGGATGAGATAATGGTTCGATTTGTAAAAAAATTCTTTAAAAGGCGATATCGTTTCACTAAAGCATTGTTGTTTTTAGAAAAAAAAGTGCGCCTTAAGGGTTTTACCAAGAATAAGGTGTAAAAAGCTTAAGGCGGGGCGTTTCTCCCAAGCCTCAAGTCTAGGAGTGCCTAGGCGGATTTTTTAGAACAGTGCATCTAATTAATATGTATGCAGGTGCCAAATCTAACATAGATAAAAGAAATATAAGCAAATTAGGATTCAATCAAACTTAATTATGTGAATTAACTAGATATAACCTTAAGTCAATTTGACAATGAATCATTTTGGTTCCAAACATAGATCTAAGTGTGTGTGTGTGTGTGTGTGTGTGTGTGTGTGTGTGTGTGTGTGCAATCAAATGTGCATATAGGTAATAATAAACCACACAATAAAGCACGAGGAAAGATTTATGAGAAAAAAAACCTACCTAAGGATAAAAATCCTCGATGCATCCTAGTTTCATTATATTTGAAAATTACTTTTACACAATTCAAGAAGGTACCTATCTTTTGCTTCCCAATAAGAAGTTACCTATGGATGTTGAGTCTCCCTTGTTCGAATGAGTGTTCCGTTCAAAGCTCCATTTATTAGATATGAAAGTCACATTTAACATCCTTGGATCGTACCGTTCTTAATATCTTCAATGGACCAAACACCTCATTTTAGGTCTTGGAGACTATATCTTCAAATTCAGATGTAGAATAGGTATATTTGAATCTACTCTATATGGTGTTCAATTTCCAATCACTCTCAAACCTCACAATTCATGAATCTAGAGTTGATTCAAGTTTTTTTTATCAATTTTTTAAGATAAAATGATGAATATAATTGAAGTGCTTAAATTTGATCACTTTCTTCGAAAATACTATCTCTTGGTGTTAGAAGTGCTTAGGAAAAGGATCCCTTAAAATTATACGAAAACAACTCTTATGCACAATGTCAATTAAGTTGCATGCACCTAATGATTTTGGGCAGAAAGCCTTTTCATTTTGAAAGTGTGACAATCGTACACACGATACCAATTTAACTCCCAGTGCTCAATTTTAGGCAGGGAAAAACTTAACCCAAAAATGTGTTAGGTCATGCACACGGTGGTGAATTCCATCTATGCGAATGGATATAGGTAAAGAAAATTCTAAGCATATTCCACGCTGTCATGCGGACTGATATAAAACTCATCCATGTGCATGCTTGTAGGAAGAACTTATATTTCATCTAAACAAGCTTTGCAAGGCAATGATTTTCAAAACACATTTTAATTTATCAATATAAAAATAATTTTATAAAAGTACAAGCGTGTAAGTATGAGATATCCTTGGATGATTCAATAAAACTACCTCAAAAGGATACAATTATTGAAATCTTCAAATATAGCATGAGGAAGAGTTGATGTAGAGAGGTCATGTGATCTTTAATTCAGTGTCCATAGGTGCTAATTAACAAGACTCTGTCTTACTATCATCTCAATTGTAAATCAATATTTTTCTCTCGCTTTTGTACATAACTCAAATGCTTTGACACAACATTAAAAGAACTAAACTATATATAAAAAAATTTAGACTTCCATGTTGAGATCTTAATCAACACTATCAAAGGGCAATCTATGACAAGATGTGTTTGATCATATACTATCCCATGATGGGGAATTATTAAGAGACCTATAACTAGATTATTTATTCCTAGTCTTATTCACAAACACATCAACATAATCATTCTTTTCACCAACTCTTTCACATTCTTGTTACACCTTCACCGTGAAGGATATCTCACTTTTACTCTTTTCACTAGAGGAACTCTCATCCGATAGAGTATTGAAATCACTTGAGTTAGCTTTGTACACTTTATTTTTTTTGTCAAAATCCTTTTACTTCTCTAGATTCTTTACATGTGTAGGGAAAACATTAATACAGTGACCAACTCCACCGCGCCCATAACATTTATCCTCTTCTTTCATCTTTCCTCTCTTGGAAGAACCTACCTTTAAAATTGTATCTAAAGGATTTTTGTTGATTCGGTTCAAAGGTCTTTCTATTTTTAAACATTTTCATGTTTTTTTTATATAACTTGCTAAAAATTTTAACAAAAAAAGCAATATACCTATCAATAATTTCACAAGGCATATTATCACTTTCCTTCACATTCGCCTTCTCACTTGACTTTACAATGAAAGTTAAGTCTTTCTTGGGTTTCACACTAGAATCATTCTCTTGCACACAAATATGTAGGGAGCCTATAAGTTCTTCTAGGCTACATATATTGGTATCCTTAATCATGTTTAAGATTTCCACCTTTGTCTTGAAATAAGTAGCTAAGGTCCTCAATAACTTCTTCACAGCCTTACTCCATTGTATTCTCTAACAAGGTTATATGAAGCATTAAACACTTATATGAACCGAGTATCATACTTAGAAAATGTTTCATCTTCACTCATCCTCATGCCTTTGAGAGTAATTATAATTTTTTACAACTTCACTTTGTTAACACTAAGAGTTTCCTTATCAATGATCTTAAGAATATCCCAATATTCTTTTTTGGTTTCACAATTAAGTATCCGATTGTACTCTTGTGTGCTAACAGAGGAAAACAAAGCATTCAAAGTAATCAGGTTGTAATTGCAAGCTATAAATTCAGCTTCAGACTAATTTTCCCTTAGCTTATCCGATCTAACTCCTACCACATCAATCGTTGGGAATCACCAACCATCGTTTATACTCATCCACACACTCTTATGTCTAGACTTTTAAATTATTTCTCATTTACACTTTCCAATGGCCATAATTTGTACCATTAAAATGAGGTTGTCTATAGGTAGATCATTTATCTCTTAAGCTATCCATCTTTACAATCAAGATCAAAACCCCAAACAAACTAAATCTATGAACAAAAAAACACTAGAAATAAAAATAAGCATGGATATACTCTATCACGCGAATGCTAACAAAAAGACCAAACATTATGATACTAGTTGACGATTGTGCAAGTGTAGGCTCCTCAATGAAACTAGCCCAATTTTGACCAATTTTAATATTCTCTTCAATTTTAGCAATCCTAGTTAAACATGCAACTAAATGAGATAATTATGAGGTAATTAGATCTATAATTAAACCAATAAAAAATCTAAGTTAATTGTGATAAAAAATTAAATGGATAATTACTAGGTTTAATTTCAATGTATCTTCATAGATCCAATCTATATCCAGGTGTTATGTGTGATAGCATTGTGATAATCAAAGTAAATAACACACAAAAAAAACCAAAAGATATATTTATGAGGGAAAAATGGGAAATCTCCACTAGGGGTAAAAAAACCTCGAGGCATCCTAATCGCTCATTAAACTTGAAAAAAATTTATACAATGCTAAAAGATACCTATCTATTTGATGTGAGGGAAACCGAGTGTTCGTGTAGGGACACTATCGTTGATTTCGATTCCAGCTCGACATGCAAAAGAATAAAACCTAAGCTACAGCTACACTTGAAAAGCAAGTAAAGCGGTAAGTCGGGTATCGAGAATCCACAGGGAGTTATTGAATTTTAGATGTTAATTGTTTAATTACTTCAGGAATAAAAGTTTAAAAGATGATAGGTGGTTATGGTGACAAAAGAAAAGAATAAGTTAATACTAGATTAAAGGAAAGCGAGGATCGGGATCGCATTCAACCAAACGGATCGAAACAACTACTAACTAGAGTTAAGGCTCGAAAGCAATCTAATCGAGCATTTACAATTAAGCATAAACATCACGCAAGAAGGAATTTAACCCAAAGTTGCGAGATAAAACATTTAACTGAAAAATGATCACACGCGGATTAAATTCGGATTGTCTCTATAAACTCTAACGTTGCATGACAAAGAAAGATAAACGCTTAGCAATCCAACTTTGATACGCGCGGTTTCAATTAAACGCGATTTTGCACTAAACCTAGTTTTCGGAGCTCGGGGCCCGAAAATGGCGGAAATGAAATCCCGACCCTATTTATCTAAGGGTGCATGGTGAGTTAAACTAAATTATGCTAATTAGACTAAGAAAGCAAGAATTAAAACATGTAAACTAGTTAGAAAGCATTGAAACTAAATTACAGGGCAAGAGAAGAAGAAGAACAAACTATATTAATGGAGAGGAAGTGAATAGTTCAATATTACAAACCCATGGGTTGTCAATCCAAGAAGAAGAAGAAAGGAAATATCCACACCAAACCCTAACTAAACTATCTAATTCAGAATATGTCTCTAAGTATCTATAAGTGTCTATGTCTCTTATTACAACAAAAACCAACTTATATAGTAAGTTGGAATAAAAGAAAGAAAATATCTGCAGGGTAAAAACAGGGGATCGATCGATCGACATCTGTGGTCGATCGATCGACAGCGGAAAATGTGGCAAAAATAACAATGCTCGATCGATCGACCCCCAGGCTCGATCGATCGATCAAGCAGGGGCAGCCTGCAATTCTCCCTGCATTGGCATGCAATCCAACGTCGCTCAAATCGCCGTAACTTTGTCGTTATGCATCGGAATCGCGCACCGTTTGTGGCCACGCGAAGCTAGCGAGGAGAGCTACAACTTACGTGTAGATGTCGGGCCAGGTGCCTAAGCTATCAAAAGACTAAAATGCCCTTGCGCGTGCGGTTGTGTACAGAAATCGAGCGAAATGCATCCGAAGTTTACACTAAGCATCCAAACACCTACAAAAGCTCAATTAACCCCTGCAAAACATGTTAACATAGAAATCCGAGGGTTGTCTGGTTAACGAGCATAAATATAGGGAATAAGATACCCGAGGGGGCTAATAATGCGTAGGTTAACGGGTGAAATACGTAATATTTCTGTCGTATCACACCCCCTAACTTACACATTGCTAGTCCCTAGCAATGAAATAAGATGCAACAAGAAGAACAAGTAAACCAACACAGGAGAGAGTACAAAAGTATGGTATAAAAGCAATAAAAAGATAAGGCCACTTTCGCGGGCGATTCGATTGCATTTAGCATATGCAATAAGCCGTTAAACCCCTAGGTTACCCTAGTGGACGAGTGTCGTCTCGTGAGGGTTTTCAGGGATGATACCCACAAACATCATAAAGTTTCCTCAAAATATGCCCAATCAAACATGCGACAAGCCCAATAATGGCGAAAAGGATTTCATACGCATTATTAGCAAAGTGAATGAATTCACACAAAAGTCCCAATCATTAACATTATAGAATGCACCTCAATGAATTGAAACTCTAACATGTGGGAGGGAAGTGAGCATATGCAAAGCATGATTTGGCGAAAAACTTAAATAACCCGGATAAACATAAAGGCATGCATATACTCAGTCCTCACGGGCATCACACTCATCAAATGAATTCACTCGGAATGGGAGGTAATACACGGGACATGCGGGCATAAAGATTCAATGTAAGTGGAAACTAGGCCGCACACATGTCACAAATGAAGAACGCTATATAGGAAATGAAAAACTTGTAATCTCAATGAAAGATACCGCACACTAAAAGAGGCAAAATGCATTTTCACAGATTATCACAACTATTATGACTTTTAAATTAAATGCACCCTAAGATCACATAGGACTTGTAATAGGGTTGTAATGTATGGCTAGGTTAAGGTACGAAATAAAAGGGATGTATATACGGATTCAAAGTGTTCGGAATGAAAACTCGGGATAATGGGAAAAAGTGGGCAATATCAAAAATTGGAAAACAAGTTCCAAAACAAGCATTAAATGTATCATTAGGAGAGTAATCAAAGCTTATTGAACTATACACAACATATACAACTTTCTCTTTCTTTTCTTTTCTTCTTTTTCTCATTTTTTCTCTTTTGCTTTTTGCTTTCTCTTTCTTTCTTTTTCTTTTCACTTCTTACTCTTTTCATGCTCAAATTGCAACCAAAATACAATAACAACATTCAATTCCAAGCAACAATCCAAACAAGGGTATGTAAGGTAATATATATATATGGTATAAAACTCCAATTTGGAGTTGGTTATGGGATTTTGGGTAATGAAAAGAAAGTCCAGTATATAGGCTCAAGTGGGTTGACTAGGGAACATATAAAAGGTGAGGTCAAGGTCATATGGGTGATATATCAAAGAGGGCCTATGATCATTTCACAAAGTATACGCAATTCTCGAGTCAAAACAATATATGAAAATCATGCTCAAGTAACACATTTCAAGTATGAACTCAATTAATGAACGGTCAATGAAAGAATAAAGAGATTACCAACGACTGTAACGTTTTCAAAGAGGAAAGAATAGTGTATACACTCACAAATGAAGATAAGTCTCTAATCTCACTCGGTGTAAGTATATACAATGCAGCAAAAGCATACCGAGTTATAAAAATCTTAAGCCAATTCAATATAACAAGAATGGTGCATATGTTCACGGATAAAGTTTAATTCATGAAGTTAATCATAATATCAATGATTTAGGGACTAAAATCTAATAACTTCTAAAATTGAGAACATGCGTCATTGAGTTGTCTATTTGATCGGGCAATTATTAAAATTTATCATCGGAAACAGGGCAAAATGCCTAATAAAGGAGAAAAAAGAAAGAAAATATTTTTGAAATTTTTCAAAAATTTTAACAAAAACATGCTTTGTAACTAAATTGTAATCAAATCCAAGGACTAAACAGCAAAATGGATAAAATATCCTACACCCCCTAACTTAAATGTTGCATTGTCCCCAATGCGTCCATTAATGAACACAACACAAAGCTAAGAAAAGAATGATATTACCCACACGTGGAGCGATCTCCATAAGTACAAGTCCAAATGAAGCTGCAAAACAAGTTAGTACAAAGCATATGAAGAATATGTACCGATGTATTAAGTTAAGAGAAACTATGTCACAAGTCATAATAATATAGAGGGGCTGAAGTGCAAATACTAGATAAATTGATGGTGAACTTTTTGATTTTATAAAATGGAAGGTCACACACATCAAAATCCAATAAACAACCACAAACTACATTTTCATTTCTCATTTCATAAGTTCAATACAAAATTACTTAATACATTACAACTACTGAAATAAAAGAAATACAAATAAAAATAAAAACAAAAATAAAAATAAAAAGTACAACATACTATCCGATCCCAAAAATTCAAAAAGAAATCCAGCACAACAACAGCTTAGTGGCCAGAACCACTAGGATCGGAGGGGTCCTGAAAATAAGGAGGCACTGGTGCGTCGGAATCACTGCGCTGTAGATAAAGATCTCTCATCATCCGCTGCATCATCCGGTAATCCTGTCTGCTCTGTGCCCTAGCCTGCCTCTGCAAAGCCCACTCCTACCGCTGCTCGGCCTGAAACCGCTCCTGCTGAGCCTGCTGCTGATCCAGGCGGGACTCCCAAGTCGCCCACCTGAGCTGGGCCTCCTCCCAGCGCTGGTCCTGCACGGCCAGGTATGCCGCAAAGCGGGCATCATCCTCTGTGTGTGGCGCGTGAGAACTCTCACCCGTCTCCATCTCTCTGATCTCATCCTCCTCGTCGTCAGGCAAGTCAGGCATCTCTGCCCTCTATCTCTTCTCATCCGGTTGCCCCCACTTGCGCTTCAGCATTTTTGCGATGTTGTCTTTTGAGAGAAGCCCGAGTGGCACATGCTTACGGTCTGCGTCTAACTCCTAGCAACCGTGAGAAATACATATCTTCGTGATAAGGGCAGGAAAAGGAAGGGAAAATCTCCAAGCGACCTCCTTCGCCGTAGCGCACATCATATCTAGAAAAATAGCGGGCAAACTGATACTGCCCAATCCATTCAGCATAGTGTAGATCAGTGCATCATGCTTGTGACGAACCTCAGACCTGTTGTTCGTCACCATGAAGGAATGGACATTGATGTAGTGTAGTAGTCTAGGCAAGTCCTCCATCGCAGCCGAGCGGAAAGAACCCCTCTTCCACGGCTCGCCCGGTGCAAGGGACTCTATCAATGTCCCACGGCTGAAGATAGACCCATCGAAAAAACTGACTGGATCCGCAGGGAGAGGAACATCCATAAAATCCGCTAAGTCTGAAATACTAAATGGAATCCTCACCCCACGAACCATGGCCTCATATGTAGTCGGCCCATCTCTGCTCTTCACCTCTACTAACATCGCGTAGAAAATCCGTACCAACTCCTCGTTGACGCGCCCATTAGTAGAAAGAACCTCCCACCCCTGACGGCGCAACAGAACCCGAGCCTCTCTCGGTATGTGCTCAAGGACCCATGCAAAATGATTACCAAGCGGTCGCTCGGAAGTGTAGAAATGTGCACGGAACCAATCCCGCTCCTGTTCTGTGCGGAACCCATCGACGCCCCCGGAGGGCACACACCTAGTAGAAGAATATTTTTTTAGTGCCATTTCAAACCTACAAAACACAAATTACACAATACAAAGCAAGTGTAAGCACAATTTATGGTTAGTAGTGTAAAAGTTGAAATGGTGGTGCAAGTGCGCAAAACCGAGGTGAAAATGTGCAACATTGTGATAAAAAAATGTCGGAATGCGACAAGGCATGAAAATCACCCAAGTGTGCGTCAAAATAAGGATTGAAATCTGTTTTAGGCATTTTGACGAACACTTGGCGTGCGCAATGTGCGTCAAGGTCGAAAATTCTGAGTTTGAACCAACAAAACCACCCCACTCATGAACAACCAACAATGCAGCAATCAAAACATGTTCATGAGTGGATATATAACAAGAATCATGCAAAAATTCAGTTGGAACAAAACGAAATCAGGGGATAAGCCAACATTCAAACAATGTGTCAAACTAGGGTTTAAACATGCAATTTGTGACACAATTCTACCAAAAACTACAAATTCATGTAAAACTAGTTAAGAATATACCTTGGAAGTGTAGTGATTAGAAGAAAAATGAAAGAAAGTGGTGAGGGGATCAATTAGGGCACAAACGGTTTTGAGAGAGGAAGGAGAGAATAAGAGAAATGGGGGAAAAAATAAGGCAGACCTCGGCTTTAACCTGGTCGATCGATCGATCGACCCCCAGGCTCGATCGATCGATCGAGCAGGTTAAAGCCTACTACATCCAATTTTTTTTTTTGGGGGGGGGGGGGGGGGGGGAAATGCAATTTGGGAATAATAGGGGGTTTAAATGTAATATAACTATAAATATAGTATATATATATATATATATATATATGTATATACACAAAAATATGAAATAAAAATAGAAAAATAAAAATAAAAATAAATACACATAGGCCTAAATATACACACCAAAAAGGCCTAAGCTAAAAAAAATATAAAAAAAATAAAAATATGTACAATGAGCAACGCACACGCATATTCACGACAACAAATGAAAAATAAAAATAAAAGAAAAATAAAAACAAATGCAAATGCATGAGGATGCGTGTGTGAAAAACAAAGGAAAAAAATGTTTTTGTGATTTTTGATTGTTTTCTTAACAAAAGTGTGCCAGGGCGCATATCTCCGCAAATTCAAGTCCGTTGAACCTACAAAAGAGTTAGAACCACGCATACAAAAAGAAATAAAAAGAGATTAACTAATTACACTAGGCTAAAATTAAGAAAAACAAAAATGAAGAAGTTAGTATATATAACCTACACTTTGGATGTGCAATTAACTATATACCAAAAGTTGAAATTTTTGAGGGTCCATCCAAAACACGATTTGACTTTGGAGGATCAACGGTGGACCCTCCCGAGCATGCATGCCTCCCGGAAAATAGGAATTCCGTTTGAACAACGGAAGGCATGTGGGCGGTGAAAGAAATGAACCATCGCCAATTTGAAATTCGAGGCGGACGATGGGGGATTTGGATAACAAGGGGGAAAGGTATACTTGAGGTCCAAGAAAAATCGATTCATCTCCCAAAGGTTTTTCAAATTGAATGGGAGATGGTGCACACATCGGGATAACATCCATCGAAAACAAGTCCGGTAAAGAGTCCTCGTCGGTAAGAAGTGTAGAAATTTTAAAAGTTTCTACCGACTCATAGGAATCGACCGGTGATTCTAATGGTTCGATGACGGAAAACGAATACGGTGATGAAACAAATTCAATCTCAATCGACTCATCGTCGGAAGGAGATTGAATTTCGAGGGAGAGAGATTCACACTCGATGAGAAATTCTTTGAAAAATTGAGGTGAAACACAAGTTTCCACCTCCTCGTTGTTTTGTGCATAAGAATTCATCTCATCGAAAAGTGAACCAAATCTCATTCCAGCATCATTTAAGCCTTCCAAACCTTGGGAGTAAAGAAGAAAAGTTTCTTCCAAAGTAGGCTTCCTCGGCTCAAGAGCTTCGGACTCCTCATTTGGTTGAAACTCGTCTTCGAAAGTAATGAAATGAAGATCGTCATTGGATTCGAACAATGAATCCAACTCAAGCTCCCAATAACGATTTTCATTCCGATACATGTTTTCAAGTCTTTCATTCTCAAGGAAATCTTCAAAATGGAAAACTTGAAAACTATCCCCAAAGTAAGAATCATTAGAATAACCATAATAACTATAAAAGAAAGACACGGTTACCTCGTTGTTGAAAGATGGAGAATCCAAGAAAGAAAGTGAGCAACCGTGAATAGAAGTTTCTTAGCGCTCAAAGTATGCAAATCCTGCACAAAGGGTTAAAACAAAGAATACAAATACAAAAGGAAAAAAATACTACGAAATCATAAAACAATTACTATCTAAAACAACTCCCCGGCAACGGCCCCATTTTGATCGGGCGGAAAAAGTGTGTTCGTGTGAGGACACAATCGTCATGTGTTTCGCCGCCGCAATACAAAAGATAAAACCTAAGCTACAGCTACACTTGACAAGAAAGTAAAGCGGTAAGTCGGGTATCGAGAATCCACAGGGAGTTATTGAATTTTAGATGTTAATTATTTAATTACTTCAGGAATAAAAGTGTAAAAGATGATAGGTGGTTATGGTGACAAAAGAAAAGAATAAGTTAATGCTAGATTAAAGGAAAGCAAGGATCGGGATCGCATTCTACCAAACGGATCGAAACAACTACTAACTAGAGTTAAGGCTCGAAAGCAATCTAATCGAGCATTTACAATTAAGCATAAACATCACGCAAGAAGGAATTTAACCCAAAGTTGCGAGATAAAACATTTAACTGAAAAATGATCACACGCGGATTAAATTCGGATTGTCGCTATAAACTCTAACGTTGCGTGACAAAGAAAGATAAACGCTTAGCAATCCAACTTTGATACACGCGGTTTCAATTAAACGCGATTTTGCACTAAACCTAGTTTTCGGAGCTCGGGGCCCGAAAATGGCGGAAATGAAATCCCGACCCTATTTATCTAAGGGTGTATGGTGAGTTAAACTAAATTATGCTAATTAGACTAAGAAAGAAAGAATTAAAACATGTAAACTAGTTAGAAAGCATTGAAACTAAATTACAAGGCAAGAGAAGAAGAAGAAGAAGAAGAAGAAGAAGAAGAAGAAGAAGAAGAAGAAGAAGAAGAAGAAGAAGAAGAAGAAGAAGAAGAAGAAGAAGAAGAAGAAGAACAAACTATATTAATGGAGAGGAAGTGAATAGTTCAATCTTACAAACCCATGGGTTGTCAATCCAAGAAGAAGAAGAAAGGAAATATCCACACCAAACCCTAACTAAACTATCTAATTCAGAATATGTCTCTAAGTATCTATAAGTGTCTATGTCTCTTATTACAACAAAAACCAACTTATATAGTAAGTTGGAATAAAAGAAAGAAAATATCTGCAGGGGAAAAACAGGGGATCGATCGATCGACATCTGTGGTCGATCGATCGATAGTGGAAAACGTGGCAAAAATAATAATGCTCGATCGATCGACCCCCAGGCTCGATCGATCGATCAAGCAGGGGCAGCCTGTAATTCTCCCTGCATTGGCATACAATCCAACGTCGCTCAAATCGCCGTAACTTTGTCGTTATGCATCGGAATCGCGTACCGTTCACGGCCACGCGAAGCTAGCGAGGAGAGCTACAATTTTTGTGTAGATGTCGAGCCAGGTGCCCAAGATGTCAAAAGATTAAAATGCCCTTGCGCGTGCGGTTGTGTACGAAAATCGGGCGAAACGCATCCGAAGTTCACACTAAGCATCCAAACACCTACAAAAGCTCAATTAACCCCTGCAAAACATGTTAACATAGAAATCCGAGGGTTGTCTGGTTAACGAGCATAAATATAGGGAATAAGATACCCGAGGGGGCTAATAATGCGTAGGTTAACGGGTGAAATACGCAATATTTCCGTCGTATCACTATTATTCGTTAACAGGAAGTTATTTGATGATCATTGAACTTACTCCATTTAAAATGAGGGATCCATCATAATCCCTACAAGACGAACGAGGAAGTATCACTCTCCGGCTTAAGATCACACCATGGTTGAACTCCCCAGTAGCTTAAACACCACTTTTAGATCTGAGTTTTGATAATCAATTCTTATTTAGATAAATTTGATTGAATCTAGGCCAAGTGGATCTGATCACAAAACACTCTCAATTTCTCACAAAAAGAATATATAGGTTCCCTCTCAATTGTGAAAAGAATATGTGATTTTGTTTTTAAAGAGAGGCAATTGATATGTTCTCAACCTCAAAAATATTCTCTCAATATAGGATAAATATGGAAGAATTTGGATATTTTAAAATGGAGGAAAAAGTCTCTATTTATGAAAAAAAAAATTACAAATTTGGAAGCATCATTCGCATGGCGTACGCATGGTTTTTTTACAGAAAGCAAGTCACAGCAAAAATGTGCAGACGTGTGCATGGATCGTGCGCATGGATTTGGGCAATTTCCTAAAACCTTTCAGGCCATGCGTATAAGCATAAATCATATGTGTGTGAATGGTTTACGGTAAAAACAAACTTTCTTCCTAAACAAACTACATTTTTCAAATCAGGAATTTTCCTTAGGTTAAACACAACACATCTTAATATATAAAGTTGCTTGTCCATTTCAAAATTACATCTTATCAAAGTTAAATGAAAAAATGTGTGTGTGTGCGCGCGCGCGCGCATATAATTTGAGATGTTCAATTAATAATCTATAAAAATAATGCATCTTCAAATGAGCAACAACGGGGGTCTTTGACGTGAGAAGACATGTATTATCTTCAATATTGAATGTTGATAAATGTCTAACAAATAAGACTCACTCTAACAAATGTTCATATGAAATTAAGTGTTTTGGCTTGGTAATGCCTGACTCAAATACTTTTACACAAAATTAAGCCAACAATACTATAATAAATGTATGTATACATTTCATATGGGTTAATTTTAATGTCTTCCATGCCCAAGTCATACGCTTAAAGATAATGATACCATAGTTTGTAATGAGAGGTCGATCCTTAAGGATGTTCATCATAGGATCATCATACAAGAATGTTGATAACCAAGATTAGTGGACATTACAGGTTATCACCGTAGAGTGGTTGGAGGATTACATGCCCCTTCATAGGGTTGTGGACAAAGTTGTGGAGGATTTCAATATTCATTCGTAGTATAAACCTAGGTAACATGTATTATTTCATACATTTGTTTTAGCATGTTTCTCATTGATTTATTGACTAATTTATGTCAAAAAAGTAAAAGGAGGATCAACTTCCCTTTGAGTCGTTACTTTTAATTCTTAAATAGATAGAAGAAGACCGGAAGGGAAGGAAGCAAGCAATTCGGACAGAAGAAAGAGAGCTTGAAAGAATAACATAGGAAGCACCAAAACATAATGCTCTAAAATATAAAGGATTTCTAAGAGATGTGTCTAGAGAAGGAGAAGTATCGATTAGAGTGTAATGACTTGTGTCGGGACTATGAGCCGGTGATATCACTAGAGATGATGCAAAACCATCATCCTGTTTAAGTAGACTCATATTGGTCCTAGTATCCATGGCACTACCATGTAGATTAATTTGTATGTATTTTATTAAAAATGTATTAAAATAGAACATTTTATTTTTGATCTTATGTGGCATTGTCATTTCATTTTTCAAATCCTTTTATACAATTTAACTATATAATTGAAGCCATTTTTAATTTAATCTTTCATTCTCACTATTTTCAAATATAATTGTATCCACCTAGCCATATTTTAGTTCTTATTGATAAAACAGGCTTTGGGAATTTATTATTTTTTAAGAAATCGGGATGAGTTGGGGAGGCATTCCAACTATCAAGGGAACCATAGATGTTATGTTTGGAGTGTCACGCAAGTGTAAATATCGTCACACCCATAGTCAACATTATTTTACCCAATGCTCTAAAGATGGTCTCACAAAGAATCTCCCAAATTTCATAATCCTCTTAGGACATCTTTACTCGTTTTAACAAATATAATGACAACCAATAATTGCAAAAATTTATCAGTTTACCATGATAAAAAAAACATAAATAGAAAAAGGGTATGAGATTTGAATTGTTAAATCTATTTTTCAATTAGGTGACTCACTTATATGTTAAATTGAGAATGTTGTTAGTTATAATTTGGTCGTGGAAAATATAAATGAAATAATTATTTGATTGGAAGTATTATTTATATGTATTTTATTAAATACATAACATCTGTGTTAAATTTAATATAACGATAGTCATGTTTTAAAAAAGGTAAAATTTTACCCTTTACAAAGAATACTAATAAAAATTATGGCATTAGCATTATTAAATTTAGTTGTTTTAGTAATGTTTGAAAGTCCTTTCATCATTTAATATTTCTAATGAATTGTGTATTAACTTAACCAAAATAAGAATAAGTATTCAAATGTGCAGAGTTTCACATTGTTCATATTAGGGGTGGGTTAATCAAAATTCGTGTTCATGATCTGCCCACATAAGTTATGGATCCCAACCCAACAAGGTTGGCTAATAGTTAGGATAAAATTAATTTTCTTTAATGTAATGGACTTAGATAAATATACCTACACCAAATGTTAGTAGATTTGGATAATTATATTTTAAACTCGATTAAATAAGGTTTCTTCATTGCCTATAAATAAGGATTATTTACAAGAGAATCCGTAGACGATTAATACAAAATACTTACACAAGAATCAACTCTTTTCCTTTAAAATATCTCTCTAAAGTTTTCATCATAGCCAAAGGAGTAACTCTTATAGTTAATCCTACAGCAATTCATGGCGTTGGAAACTTACACGTAATATATTCTCATCTTAAAGCATTCATGGAGTGACGTTTATCTTGTATCAACAATTGGATATTAGATTCAGGGGTAACTCCACAAAAGGCCTCATTTATTTTAAATGTTACATTTATTTAAATTGGTATTGGAGATAAAATTCTTGTTGTATATTGCCTTGGAGCACGAGCATTTTTTTCATATTACCTTGTAATAAATCAATATTTTGGGATAAAAAATTTCATTTGATAATTTTGAGTGTGCAAAAGTACATACATGCATTGGAGATGGTTTTATAGATAATAAGGTACTGATCAGGGTTATAAACTAATAGTGAAAATTTTAGTTTAGGTGTAATAAATTAGGGAAGTTGTATTTATTAGGAGGTTTCAACACCAAAGAGACTTGTAGAAGTTATCGAGTAACTGTGTCTAAAGTACTGGGAATTAAATAAGAAGGATTGGGATTTGTTAAAGAATTTGATTAATTTTTTTCTTACATAGCATACAAGTGGTGTCTTAGGTTGGCTGAAAAGATAAGACACTTACAAATGTTTACTGTATTGGTACTTTTGTAGATTTTACATAAAATGTAATGATGGATATGTTTGCTTAGGCTTAGCTATGACTCGATAAGTGAATTCATATTGATAAGATAAAAGTATTATGGATGTATCTTGAGTGTAAACTGGTTTGAAATGGATTCCAAATAAGAAGATTTATCTATCATCCAAGGCCAAACCCTCAAGAGATACTAAAAGAGGCGGGGGTCTCGACTTTTCCTAACCCGAGAATAAATTAGTCGTTATATCTTAAACAAAAGTTAGTTTTTTAACCATTTTCATGTATTTCTAATTGCTTACTATTGGTTTTATTATTCCTTAATTAGTTCCCTAACATTTTTGGATGACATCCAAAGTGGTCATATATTTCTTCTATGTGATTATTGAGTTTGGTTTTGGGTCCAAGTTATCACAATGGTCATAAGGGATTACACCTTATGTGATAAAATGGTAGGTCACTCAAATTATCTATTCGAGCTATACTATGAGTCTTGATTAATACTAATAGATGTTTAAAAAAATGCTTGATCCTTGCTCTTAGAGGCATCAGGAAAAATCCTTGAGGCTTAAGACTCAAGATCTTTATTAAAGGCTTAGCCTCACTAGAGTTCGTTATTAGTCGGTTTGGTCTGTAATAGAGTCAATACCAATACCAATACCAATACTAAAACCAGTTCTAAAATGTTAAAATCAAAATATATGGTTTTATCAGTTGTTATGAAGACGTATAACTAAATAAAAATTGTGTGGTTTATGAATTGTGTCTGTCTCGACCCCTCTCGGTGGTGCTCTCACCTGATAGCAAGGGACATAAGAGGTTGGTAGCAAATCTGAGGGGTGTGAATGTGTAGAGATTGAAGTCATCATCCCCTTTTAATCAAAATAGGCAAAATAAGGATCCACATCAAAATATATATCTAAAACACAACTAGTATAGGAAAAACCAAATGAGATATGGGCTCGAAGACTACATTACGGAGTGAGAAGATGTTAGACGCCCATACCGTCCTTTCGTTATGTCATGGGCTCTATAAAATATTCTCCTTCTCATAAATGCATAAATATGTGTATATATGGTAAATGTGTGTAAAGTGAACAAAATGGAAAATAAATAAATATATATTTGATGTTTAAGAGAGTAAAAAGAGTGTGTGTGTGTGTGTGTGTGTGTGTGTGTGTGTGTGTGTGTGTGTGTGTGTGTGTGTGTGTGTGCGTGTGTGTGTGTGTGTGTGTGTGTGTGTGTGTGTATGTGTGTGTGTGTGTGCATGTTTGTCTGTGAGAGAAGTAGAGTCATCATATTCACATCAATGGGAAAGGTGGGTATGAATCATCCAGTGGAGATAGACTATGAGCGGAATCCAAAAGGCGTAACGTATCTATTGGAAAAGTAAATACACATATATGAGACCGTTTGAATAAGAGTAAACTAACTAAGCATGAATAATTTGAAAAACTAAACATGCAAAATGACTATAAATGTGAGCGACAACCCAAAATTGTAATTTCACCATGGGAAATGAATACACATATATGGGACCCCTAAGACGATGATAAAAGTAAGAAAACTAACTAAATGATTAGAATATACTAATAATATGAGTTAAATAATAAAATATGAAAATGAACTTAATGAAATAGGTAAAAACGAACTTGAATCCTAAGATAGCTTTGGGATGACTGCATAGCCAAAAAAGCATCAAAGTCCACATCGTTCGTAAAATGAACAAAGTTGGGGTCTAACTCATAATCCAAATCTAGGGTGTTTCTATTTTATTTATGAAAATGAGGTAAAATGTGACGAAATTGTGAAAATGTGTGAGAACACCCTAAATTGTGAATTATGATTTAAAACTCATTTTTAAGGTTTTTGGCTTATGAAAATAGACTTGATAATATATATATATATATATATATATATATATATATATATATATATATATATAGTAAAAATGTAGGATTAGAGTTAGTAATAGAATATAATAACTATAAATGGAAAGAGGACACTAAAATATGTAAAATAGCATTTATGAGGATAGTAAAATGTTAAAAGGATTCAGACATTCAAGCATTTTCATAATCTATTTTGATCTTTTATTAATGATTTTTGGTGTGTAGATGATGGTAGTGGAGTGGTAGTAAAAAGGAGGTAGGGTTATGTACGTGAGTGCTTGAGAGAACGTGGTGGAAATGATGTGTGCTAAATTTTAAATGGTTATCGCAATGAAATCGAGGTCATGTGCAAATGAGGCCTTAGTTTCCTTAAATAAGAAAACTATAAAACACAAAAAGATAAGCCTACCCCAAGGGGTCTACTGGTTGGGAAGGCCCCTAGCCTACTTACTAAAAGTTTGGCTAGACTTGGATGCTAAGAAACCCTTCCTGCCTATAAGCAGGTGAGGTGTTTTGCCTATAGGTAGGTTCGGAAGAATCGGTTTGTCATCCATAACTTTTTGTCCTTAAGTTTGATCCATGCATGGTTGGGATGGTTAGAAAGAGGATTCAGAGCTCTATGATTTTGTAATGGAAGAATATTTAGTTTTGAGAATTAACCAAAGTCAAATGGGCTCAAGGTAGGAACTATTTTTTTATGACTAAGGTTTGAAGGAGGGCCGAGAGTTTAGTATTGAAAGGTTGGACCCTATAGAAGAGTGTATGGGTAACGAAATAGGGTTTCTATAAAGCATCTCAATGGTAGAGTTTAGGATAACCAAAGGTCATCAAAATATAGACACCCGATAGAAGTTATGATTATTGAGTCCCTTTTATCATGGTACTCTGGTGAGGATTGGTCCACTAAGCAAGTTCAAGATGTGACATAGCTGTGAAGGGGTATTAAGCTTTGCTAAGAGCCTAAGGTGTGTCATGACCATGCTGGTGTCATGGACTGATTTTTAAGGTCGAGGTATGGTTTTTGAGAATCTAGGTAGTGTATATGAAGGTTATAGCTTGACTTTTAAGGTTTAGAATGTATATTAGGATTGTGGCTTGATTCTGAGGGCTTAGAGTGCATGTGAGGATTATGGCCTGATTGAGGGGTAACAGAGTGTGGGGTAAGGATTATGGCCTGATTATGAGAGCCTAAGGAGTGTATGCGACCACAACAGGGATCATCACCTAATCCTGAAGGTTAATGTCTAATTCTGAGGACCTTCGAAGTGTAAGCGACCAATCCGATGGTCACGGCTAATTCTAAGGGTTAATGTCTAATTCTGAGGAGCTAAAAAGTGTATGCGATGAATATTGAGATTGTGGCCTTATTCTGAGGGCCAGGGTTGAATTTTGAGGACATAAGGAGTGTGAAAAGGTTTTGAAAAAGATGTGTGATGATATGGGAATATTTCAAAAGGTTTCGAAATTTCCTGACATATTTGAATCTTTTTTAGGATTATTAAATGCTTGTGCAATCTTGAATTTTTATTATTTTTATGATGCATGTACATTTTTGTGTATTTTGAGGTTTTATTAGTTTGGGTATCTATTGTGATTTTTTGAAATTTTTGAGGATTTTTGGAGATTTTTTTGTAATTTTAAGGATTTTTTGTAATGAAAATTGAAGGGGTTGACTTCCAAAAGGGCACTTGAATCGAGGGAGTTCATGAGGATCGCCAAGGGTTACCTACCGGTAGGCATGTTGTTGACCCTTTCGATATGCAGGACTCTTAGCCTCCTATGTATAGGGGCGAGGTCAAATGATTTTCCTCCCCTCAAACCATTGAAATCTTTCTCTATCTGCATAAAAAAAGTAAATTTAAAGCCATTGTGTGTGATTCCAGAGAAATGGATTTCATAAATATGCCATATGATGATGATTATTGGCCTAATATCGAGGTGTTTACCCGTGGTGCGAGACTGTAGGGGGTTGAGAATGTGTACTACGGATCTAGGCCAATGGAAATTACTTGGATCCTCATAAGGGATCCTCTGAGCCATCACTCGGCTTTCGTGTTGAACCCTTGTGGTTATGTAAGTGATTATTAATTTTTAATTTTTGATTTTAAGTTTTCTTTTATTTTTAAAAAGTATTTTATTACTGTTATTATTATATTTGGATATCAGAATTATTTTTACACTTATTCGAGGTGCGTTCCACATATGGGCATTTCTTCTTCGGTCATTCGTGCTAAGGGTCGAAGGGTGTGAAGAATGTGTGGGAACATCTTCTTATACATGTACCTAGTGTGAGGCATGGGTTTTGGTGTTTTGGCAGATTCTCTGGATGAGACACCACGATCCTCTACTATTTTGTGTGCTCTGGGGAAAGGTGGTAGGATACCACCCATATATTCTACTTCATGAAGGGGGAGATGACGGTGAGATTGGTGTATGTCTACTAGATTCGGGGTTTTTCATTCTAGGGAATGTAGGTTCTGATGGATAGCTCCATGTGCTTTACTAGCGAGGCAATAGAGGCGGCTCTGAGGAATCTAGAGCAGGACGACTATGGACACTCGGTTAATGCTGTGGTGGACTTGAGGGAGGTTTTATTGAGCCGGTAGGCGGGTGGATGTGAAGGTTGTGCGATAAGTGCAGAAAATGGAGCAAGTCTTCTGTATGCTTCTGTTGGGGACCACTCCTTTGGCGCGAAGAATGGGGACGAGATCACCTTGTGGTTCTCTCCTTTCTTGCAGGACTTCACTCGAATCGAGCATTATGTCTTGGGTAGTTTTACGTTGGCATCGCTCTATTTTTGTCTATATTCTTTCAAAATCTTCCGTCGGACAACCTTCACAGTGGCCCCATATCTCTTGAAGGTATATTTATTTTGGGTTTTTATTTTTCTTGCATTATTTTTGAAAATTTGTTATTTTTTTAAATGTTATTGTATTTTTCTTGCATTTTTAGGTATGGTTATATAACGTAATCAGATTCAACACTCGCTTGATATGTCTACGCGACATAGAGGCCAGTTCATGGCCGAAAATGAAGAGGTGGAGGAAGGATAATGGGGTCTTAAAGTCACTTCCGTCCTTCAAGGATGTGAGGAATATTTTAAACACCTTCATGAGTGCTCAGGTTAGTTATTATTTTTATTGATTTTTTTTCAAATTTGATTATTTTGTTATTTTACAATTTCATTTTTTATAAATAGATTTCTTTAGATATATGATGTCGTTTCCTTGGAATCAGAGGATATAGGTGTTACTGGCATGCATACGCATATGCATCGGTTGCCGCCACATGAGTTTGGTTACAGCTAGTACCTGGGAGGGAGGGTTATCATTAGTGGGAGAGATGGTAATTTCATTGGTTAGTCCTCTAGTTCATATGCAGTATTCCATGAGGATGTTGGATGAATAGAGTGATGCGACCATGATTGGAGAAGATTATTCAGATTACACGGACACGATAGTGACATACAATTACTCGGACTTTATCATGAGTTGGTTGATGTCTCCTTCAATTTACAAGGTGGCTACGGTAATACCCTAGGAGTTTGGAGTGGGCGGTATAAGGATACTCGTATCATCGTTCCAAGCGTCAGGTAGTGGTTCTGGAATAGTGGACCCTCCTCCACTTCTTGAGTATAGGAGGGGGAAGGATAGAGTGGAGATCCAGTACCTTCTGCATGCTGACTTGTCAGGCTTTCCTCCCTTGCCAGTAGAGGACGCACGTATAGAGGTAACAATGTTCATTCTTCTTCTTAATCTGTTGCATTTTGAGTAGTTCTCTATATCTACTAACTTTAATGTCTCTTCTTGCTATATATGTGTGGAAATATTGGGTGCATAATGTTAGTGATTGGATGGCTTTAGCAGCCAAGAATATTAGGACATTGACCCGATTCTTGTACCACCCTATGGCTTCTGATGATTATGTAACTCTTTTTCCATCTCTGAGTATTAAGGACACAACTTTTGTCATCGCAAGAAGCATGTCAGTCGTTATCACTGATAGTTGTTGATTTAAGAAAAGTTCGGGCTGCATCCTGGAAATTCTTCTTTCCCTTTGTTGTATTCTTTTTTCTGCAGTGTATTTGAAAATTCAAAGCAATATATATATATATATATATATATATATATATATATATAGAGAGAGAGAGAGAGAGAGAGAGAGAGAGAGAGCATTTTTATATAATTATCTTGATTAAGTGGCTTATCCTAAGTGCACTTTTACTTTTTCGCAAAGGGTTTTTATAGGATTTGGAAAAAATATGAGGAGTATATAAAATAATTTTTAAAATTTTGATAAGGATGGATAAAAAAAATAGGATACTTTTATGATAAAAATTTTTGGTACACTTTATATATTGTGATTAAAAAATCACATCTAAGAGTTTTATGGAGAAATCGAAAAATAAAATCATAAAATAATTTTAAGTCTACGGCTCAAAATTAAATTATTACCTCATATGATTGTCACAAATATAAACCGCATGCGTGAATTCCAAATAAATACTGCACAATAAAAATAAACAATATTACCTCAATTGTTTATAAATTCGTCGTAGACAATTCTTGGGTTGAGTCGCGGACTAGGTCGCTCTCTTTAAGACGTTTCGTGGCTCTACCCTCTTTGTGCAGGTAGTCTACAGTCACGCCGTTCCCAGGATAAAATAAGCCCAGAATCACTTCTGTATCATATAACCATGCACCGTAGTTATATGTCTTCTAACACCCATTCCAAATTAATTGCTCAATATCCGACATTTCAGTTTGGGGGAACAAACTGTTCTAAAATTATTTTGAGAAATAAATATTTTCAGTCATAGAGGGAGAGAAGAAGTATTTTTGTTTTGAATCCAAAACACCCAAAACACACGATTTTTCTTTCTTCCAAAACTAAACTCAAGTTTTTTTTTTTCATTTCAAAAACTCAAGCTCTCAAGAGAGCTCTTTTTTCTTCTTTCTCAAAACCATACTTAAGCTTATCACTTTCTCTCTAAAACTCCCTGCTGATTTTTGATCGGATGATTTTTATATATGTTGGTTCTCAAGTGGTTGAATGAGTGGGACTATAAAAAAAAGGGTAGTGGACACATGTGGGAGTAAAACCCGGATGGTTGTGTCTAGTGGGTTCAAGTGGGAGGCTATAATGCCCCACAACCACTTTCAACTTTTGCAAAAGGCAGTTATCTAAAAATGAAAACTGTTCCAACAAAAATCATTCATTGGGGGGTCATTTCGATGAAGAGGGAAATAAAAATGGAAAAATTATCATCAAAACTTTCCTTTCAAATAGCCATTCCATTGACAAAGAAATATTTGCATACCTTAACTGCCTAAAGGATATGAGCTTATGCGAAAATGATTATGTGGCTTTCAACTTGCGTCCGGACACTTTGGCGCAACTGTCAGATGAAGTGGATTCTCTTGGAAGCAGCCTTACAGTTTTGGTAACGGAGGACCATATGTTTTGCTTTGGGCTTGATGAAGTTTACCCAATCTACAAAGAATTCTCTACTATGTTGAGTGTGAACCCACATGTCCCAACTTCCATGTTGGATTTTTCTCGATCTCCGCGGGGTGTACTAGTTCAACTGCTGCATATTTCCCCTTATGTTGCATGACCCTTGGTGCATGGAGGAGGTACAGTAGTGATCGATTCAGTTTAATATCAGGATGTTTAATCTGCGATATATATTTGAGTTGCTGACCCGGGATTTACCTCCAATTTGGTTCTAGTGACGGGTGGCATGTTTGCGGATTCGTAGGTTGCCACTATTGTTATGTGGATAGGGATTCATTACAACCATACGGCTACCATTCTAAAGGAGATCCTAAATGGCCTTAATGACTTTTGATGCAAAAAATTGGACCGAATCCCATTTTTATGATCACGGATAAATAGATGAAAGCAATCCAATCAAGCACATAAGAGACAAAGATTTTTAAAGTGGTTCGGCTATGAATAAAGCCTACGTCCACTGTTATTTTTTTCCCAGGAGTTTACAATAGCACCATAGGGTGTAGAGAGAGAAAGGATGTGTATCTTATGTATGGGGTTTCTAGGTTCTCTTGGATCTTCTCCCTTTTGGCTAAGGGGATACATGTATTTATAGTGATGGGAGATAAAGAGATTCATTGTATGTAGACATTTATGTCTACATTGAACGAATGTAATTGTTGAATTGCTTGGTATGCTATGTGTTGTCATCTATTAATACAGTATAAATGTACATTAAGGCTCATTAAATGCACTGTCATCTTCATTAATGCACATTAAATGCATAGTTATCCTTTGATCTTCCTGGTTGGTATGCCGACAAACTCTCCTCGGGTGCCGACTAACTCTCCTCGGGTGCCGAATATTTCTCCTCGGGTACTGACCAACTCTCCTCGGGTGCCAACTAACACTCCTCGGGTGCCGACCAACTCTCCTCGGATGCCGACTAACTCTCCTCGGGTGTCGAATATTACCACATAGGATGACATATGTCCTTTTCTGATTGGTCCTCGTAGATGGATAATTTTTGCGTTAATAGAAGCCCCCAATGCTCCATGCTTGATGGTTTACTTGAAAGGATGGAGTATTTATTCTGCAGTGTTGCTCGGTGCTCGTGAAACTCTTGATCTACCTTCTTGATTTGTTCAACATAAAGTGCATTATCTCCTGGACGACATATGATGCAGGCTGATCGATGGTTGCTAATCTTTCTTTTGAGGAACTCCATGTGCTAAGTATCACCCCTGGGAATTTGGATGCAGCCATGCCATAGTATGCAGCTTGTAGCTTGTCATAATCTCCATGTATGTTGATTGGTTTGCTAACTGACCAACTGCCTCCTGTGTCGAGCAACTGAGTGCTAACTTCACGTGCTTGATTCTTCTAATTTATGAACCTCTGAATACTTTGTCGAGTAACATACTAGCTTTTGAACCCAACTCTTCAATCTGATTAGTACCAAGCTAGTGGTGGACTTCGAAACATTTTCATACAACTTCTTCTTCCATGTTGGTCGGGACAGTAGTAGTAAAGATCTCAGTGCTGTAGATGCTAAATTTGACTTCTGAACTTCAATAGTATGTGTATAATAACTCCTGAATATGCCTCCTGAACTTCAATATACCTCCTGAACTTCAATATCAAAAATAATTCCTGAGCAAGAAAAATAACTTCTGAATGATAATTAGTCGGGGCCCCGACTATGTAAGTTTATGGAGTTGAATTTGATGCTCGACTGCATGATGTTATGAGAATGTGCCACCGAATGAACAACTGAATTTTTAATAGAAGCCCCCAAGTGTGGAATGTGAACTTTGAATGCTTTTTGCTTGATCTCTTTCACATACTAATAAAATGTTTCCGACCAACTGTAGTTGACATCTTCTTATTTCCGACCAACCTGAGTTGATATTTTTGGGAATAGATTTACTTCTTAACCAACATAAGTTGGCATTTTTAGGAATATATAGTTTTACTTCCCGTAGGAATACATTTACTTCCTAACCAACATAAGTTACATAAGTTGGCATTTTTAGGAATACATAGTTTTACTTCCCGTAGGAATACATTTACTTCCTAACCAACATAAGTTGGCATTTTTAGGAACACATTTCCTAACCAACATAAGTTGTCATTTTTAGGAATAGTTTTACTTCCCGTAGGAATACATTTACTTCCTAACCAACATAAGTTGGCATTTTTAGGAATACATAGTTTTACTTCCCGTAGGAATACATTTACTTCCTAACCAACATAAGTTGGCATTTTTTGGAATACATAGTTTTACTTCCCGTAGGAATACATTTAATTCCTAACCAACATAAGTCGACATTTTTAGGAATACATTTTTGATAATAAATGATAGAGACTTCCTCGGAGCTGACCAACGGATTGTTGGGAATAAGATATAATAAATGCTGGAGACATCCTTGGAGTTGATCAACAGATTGTTGGGAATAAGATAATATATGCTGAAGACATCCTTGGAGCTGACCAACAGATTGTTGGGAATAAGATAATATAAATGTTGAAGACCTCCTTGAAGCTGAATATATGATTATAAATATCTCGTCGAGTTCCATGTTGAGATGAATATAGAATATGAATCCCAAGGGATATATAGAATAATTTGTTCTTGAGCCGATATCTGGGCCTGAATATCAATAAGAATTGCCCCGACCAACTATCCATTGGCGGTGAAATATAATAATTGCTGTAGCTTTTCCTCAGAGCTGAATATGATAATAAGTATTTCGCCGAGCTCCATGAAGAGATGAATATAGAATATGAATCCGAACGGATATATAGAATAATTTGTGCTTAAGCACAAATCAAAGGAATAATAAAATATATAGTTCCTTGCTGAGGTGAAATTTCATAATGCTGAGCAATGATAATAGTTTCCAGATTGTTTCCGAGCATTCGTCGGCATTGAATTTTGTACCTGTAAAAATTAATAATTTTCTCTACCATATGTGTAGGTTGAATTGATTAGTCATGAGAATAATTTACTCATCCAATCAATATATGATATGTATATGCTTGAGAAATAAAAATATTAATTTCAAAAAATGAAATAATTAATGTTGTCTGATATGTCTAGGTAAAACTGCCTGATGTCGAGCAATAATAGTTTCCAGAGGTTTAAGATTGTGGCTGAGCTTTCGTCAGGATTGAATCTCGTCCCTATGAAATTTTAATAAGCTGCTCGAGCACCTGTCGAGACTAGATCAAATAATTATTATCATGAGAATAATTATTCAGCCAAACAATATGTGATGTGTATCAGCATAAGGCAATAAAATTTTCAAAATATGAAATAATATGTTTTGTGCCAAATGTGTGTGAGATGGAGAAATTTTTATTAGATATGCGCCATAAATAAAACATAAAGTTTTTTGTAAATTTATTTAATCTCCAACAACTAATCAGGTATAAGTTGATGTTTGAAAATTATTTATCACTTGGTTTTAAAAATATTTTTGGGGTGATCACAAGTTAAAAAAGACTTAAGCCCCCTGTTTGTCCCCAAGCTGAACTCGTGTTTAAAGAAATATCTGGGGTGCTTCGCATTTCTTTAATACCCCAAGATTCTACTATTGTCGAAAAAAGGCACGGATGTTGCCGACTAACATTTAAGGATATCTCAACTTATAGAATATATGGTGTCGACCAAGAAGCAAATGGTCCCCGACCAGCTGAGCAATTTCGTCGATCAACGAAAATGGTGCATTGACAGCACCGAACAACATTAGATGTCACCGACCAAAAAGTGGATGGTTGGATAGTTGCCGACCAGTAAATTGAACCCTCCAAACAAGACTGAGATGTCGCCGATCAAGAAGTAGATGATCGTCGACCTGTAATTGGTTCCACCGAGCTACAATATAGGGCTCCGACCAATAACAAGATACCTCGTAGTTGGATAAAATTATTTCAATGTTGCTGATGGATCTTCACATCTTATCTCCGACAAACAAAGGTGGTCTGGTTAAGCTTCCCTTTAATAAAAGATGGCCCAAGATGATGCCGACCAACCATATGGATGGCTGACCAAAATATCTCGAATCCTGTGATGTGATGAACGAGGGGCCAACATATCAAATTTCTACGCAGAGACTTCATATGATCATGATTGTTTTACTGATCCTTTTTTACAAGAGGTGGGTAATGATTTTTCTAGTGAGAGAAAATTATTTTTTATATTGATCCCTTCCTATTCCCTATTTGGAGAGATAAAAATATACTAAATGATCGAAGTTATTACCAAATTTATATAAAAAATCAATCAATGAGACTTTATTGACATAGATGGAAGATGAACCAAATTAAGTATATAGTTCATAAAAATGAATGCAAAGAGACTCAAACTTGAAGAGAGAGAAAATAGATCTGGGTCATGATTTCCATGAGAAAACTTTTTATTGTCTTTAACCTTTTCCATTCTTTGATTAAAAATATGATGGGAATTTGAATAGACATCAAAGATCTTACAAAATTTATAATGAAAATTATCAAATCTTACCACCGTCGTATATATTGGTATATGTAATCATTTAAAATATTTATTCCATGATATAAAATTGAAACTTGAGAATCAAGCAAAAAGTTATAATTTATGAAATCCACTATTTTTCAGATTTCTAAATAAGAATTAATCTAACAGTTATGATTTTAAAATTATGATATGCAATATTTTGCAGATAAAAATTGGACGATTAATTTATGTATATAAACATAAAAATCATGATTGAATAAAAAGATGTATGTATAATTGATTATATGTAGAGAAAATAAAAAGTTAGCTTTTGATGGAGAACAATGCTTGTAACACGTTCCCACAGACGGCGCCAATATGTTGATGCAAAAAACTGGACCGAATCCCATTTTTATGATCACAGATAAATAGATGAAAGCAATCCAATCAAGCACATAAGAGACAAAGATTTTTAAAGTGGTTCGGCTATGAATAAAGCCTACGTACACTGTTATTTTATTCCCAGGGGTTTACAATAGCACCATAGGGTGTAGAGAGAGAAAGGATGTGTATCTTGTGTATGGGGTTTCTAGGTTCTCTTGGATCTCCTCCCTTTTGGCTAAGGGGATACATGTAATTATAGTGATGGGAGATAAAGAGATTCATTGTATGTAGACATTTATGTCTACATTGAACGAATCTAATTGTTGAATTTCTTGGTATGCTGTGTGTTGTCATCTATTTGATACAGTATAAATGTACATTAAGGCTCATTAAATGCGCTGTCATCTTCATTAATGCACATTAAATGCATAGTTATCCTTTGATCTTCATGGTTGGTATGCCGACCAACTCTCCTCGGGTGCCGAACAACTCTCCTCGGGTGCCGACTAATTCTCCTCGGGTACTGACCAACTCTCCTCGGGTGCCGACTAACACTCCTCGGGTACCGATCAACTCTCCTCGGATGCCGACTAACTCTCCTCGGGTGTCGAATATTACCACGTAGGATGACATGTGTCCTTTTCTGATTGGTCCCCGTAGATGGAGAATTTTTGCGTTAACAATGACTATAAGTCAAACCTTTATACCTTCTTACGAGGAAGACCTATAGTTCTAAACATGTGACTATTATAGCAGTTCGTATGGCCATGCACCCTCCTTTTCCATATTCCAGTACTAGCAAACTTTTTTAGTCGACCTTGTATGGATTATAATGCATTTGTGAATGACGAGTATGACTAGATGATAGTAAATGGAGATATCCCTCTACGTTGGTATGTGGTATGGAGGGGGATTTAATACTCATTTTGCATTTAGATGACTATCGCTACGTCAGGATAGTGGCCCTTCATTAAACTTAAGTCTACCTCTCTTAGAGACTTCTGGATCAAGTAGGTTAGGAGAAAATTAATCATCCATGTATAAGAAAGTTATTCCTTGTGTATGACTTAACTGAATCACTGAGGATGCCCTTAGGAAATTTGTGGTAGCGATGATGGCCTGCTCGATATCCAAACCTTTCTGTGGGGGAAGCTTAAGCGATTTTTATTAGGTATATGAAATGGTTTTGGAAGCATATGGTTTTAAGGTATGCGCGAATGAGGCCGATAAATGATGTCCTATTGAGGTGGAGGTAGTTGAAGGTGGCCATAGTTGAAAGTGGCATGGTGGATCCTACTAATTTTTCCAATGTGTACAATTTCATTAAGCATGTACATGTGAAAACTCGGGTTGGAGATTATTAGGGGCCTCTAGAGGAGAGTAACGATGGTGATAATGATACAGTGGGTTTATCCTGCTCTTAGCCAAGGTGGTTGGTGAAAGTTTATTTGAAACCTGTGGAAATTAATGAAGGTTTATTTATTTTGGTTTTAAGTGGGGTTTGGCATGAGTTTGATGTTGGTGTAATAGAGGGGATTTGTGGTTGTGATGGTCATCTTTTTTATTTTGAATAAAACATTTCATCATTGAATATATATTGATTATCAGTATATCATTAATGTGAATCTATGAAATAATCATCTATATTTGAGTTATCTATATTAATCGCTAAGGCACACATAATCCTTTTGTCCAATTTTAAAACTATGAGAGAGACACATATCTCTTGATGAGAGCAAAGAAAATAGTTTTATGAAAGAAAGGACCGCAACTAAATTCACTTTATGGTTTGCTTATATACCTCTCTGGTAATAAAAAGGATTTTTTGTAATAAAATGTATTTTTGATAGGATCTGGTCCTACGTAGTTCTCGTGAAGGGGGAAATAAGGGATTATTTTTTGGAATAGAAGATAGGTGAGAACTGCATAGCGCGATAAAATTTTTTAGATAATCTAGGTTGACTGGTTGTATCATTTCTTCCCTATTGAGGCCAGTTAGTCTTGTTGGGCCACATAACAAGAATTTCTTCACAAGGTATGGTCCACTCCAGTTACGATTGAATTTTCCCTAGGGGGTCCCAAATGGGTTCCATAATTTCTTTAAGGGAGATATCACCTTCCTGCACCCTTGTGGTCTCTGAATTTGTTATTGAATGATCATGCAAAGCGATGGTGTTACCCTTGTATGTGTTATAATTCTCTTAGCCTTTTCTAATCCAAAAATTCCAACTAATCTTAGTGGTTATGATTCCAATTGACCTCTCCTAGTCGCCTCTCGACCATGAATTGTAAGGAAGGTATCTCGAGCTCAACGGGTAAAAAATACTCCATGTCTTAGACTAGGGAGCATTGGGTAGCCCCAGTGGGCTATCTAATGGACTTACAATAGCCCTAGAGAACATAAGGAATTTTGTCAGCTCAATCACAGCAGCTGTTAGTTATCTTACTAATGATGTATTTGAGACTCGTATTTGCAACTTCAACAACCCCATTTGTTTGTAATTTTTATAGTGAGGACTTGTTCTTTGGATTTCATATTCTTTGACTACTTTTGTTACTTTTGCTTCGAAATGGACATCATTATCAGATATGAGCTCATGAGGAACTTCGTAGCGGAAGGTGATATTCTTTTGATTGAATGTGGCTACCTTCTTGGCATTCAACACGGCATATGAATTGCCTTTGACCTTGCTAAAGTGATCATGGAGACCATGATAAATTCATGACTTAGATGTTTTGGTGGTGACTTTACTAATGAGGTCGATGCCCTAAGTTAAAAAAAGGTCACGAAGAATTCTTGTTGTATAAATCGCGTGGAGGCAAATGTCGGATATTGGATAAGTTTTTACGTTTAAGACATCTCTGAACGTACGTTATGAAGTCATGGAGCATGGTATTCCAATAGTATCCTTGTCGAACAATATTCTAAGCATGTATGTGGTCATTCATATGGGGTCTACATTACCCAGTGTGGATTTTCTTCATGATTTCTTCAATGTCAAACCCTTCAATGCACTACAAATGGGTAGCATCAAAATTTCTCTTAAACAAGGGTTTATCAAAAATTATGTATTGGGATACGAGTATTTAGAGGGCGAAGTAGTCTTTTTTATTAATTCTTGACGGTATCGGACATACTTAAGGAGGCACCAAATGTCGTAATAGAAGAACCCAACCTTGTCTGAATCTTCCTCAGTGGCAAGCTCTATGTGGTATTAATGGGTTGTGTAAATGTCCGGGGTAGAATCAAGGAATTTTTTGTTTAGTCCTAGATCACAGTTTGTATGTCTGATACCTCTACATTCGGCACGTCAACACGATCAACCTCGATGGCCTTTATCCGAATTCAATGCACCCAGTATCTTCACATGCATCATGCGACGTGCTGCTCAGTTCATTCCCACCACTCCACTATGCTTTATCAGTAAAATGTTTTATTGGAGCTTTAAATATTTGCATAAATATTTGGGAAATTTTTTGAAAATTATTTTTGAAGTCTGGATTATTTATTATCAAAAGCATAATTTTTTCTAAGTGTAGAAGTGAAGTGCCTTGAACGTCGAGCTCGCTCAAACAACTTTGAATGTCGTTCATGCGAGATAGGCATGTCGCGCGATCTCGTTCGAACGACTTATGTCCTTCGTTCGAGAGACATGGCTATCTCGTTCGAACGAGTCACCGCCTCTATTTTTGTATAAATATTCGTTCTCCTTCTACGCGTTTTTCAAGTATTTCTACAATCTCAAAATTCTGCGAAAATAGCCCAGAATAAGACTTCATCTTTTTAAGGTTGTCTAAACCTTTTTGATTCACAAAACCGTTCCCATATATGTGTGTGAATCTTTAAACCTTGAAGAGGATATTTTACTCATCTGGAGTAATTTGTGAGGAAGTCGTTCTCTTCTTCATTGTTGCCCTACTGAAAAGGGATAGTTCCAGCCGTCGACAACAGAATCGACACTCGAGGGTATTTCTCTGTCACATATTTTTACTGTAATCCGTGTAAGCCGTTCTCTTACAAAATTATAGTGAAAATAAAAAGTTTTGCCCCTTTGGAGAATTTTTTCTCATTTGTGTGTGTTTGAATGTTCTTGCTTGATTTTATCATCATCAATCACACCTAGATGCATGTGTAGGACTTTATTTATTAAAACTGAATTTAATTAAATAACTTCCTTATTTGAACGCAAGTGCACTCTTATCAAATTGGTATCAGAGCCAGTTACACTACTTTACCGTGTAATTTTCAGTAAAATTTTCTAAGATATCAATTTTCTGAAAAAATTTGATTTTTGAAAACGAGTGTGTTCATAATGGAGAAGTTATATAATAAAATGCCAGTTTTTTACGGGACAAACTATGCATATTGGAAAGCCCACATGAAATCTGTATTAAAAGCAATTGATGAACATGTCTGGATTTTGGTTGAAAGAGGGTGGACACCACTTGTCACTGTTAATAACGTGATTAGTTTAAAACTTGACACTGCATGGACTGAAGAAGAATTTAAATGGTTATCTTTTAATTCTAAGGGTTTAAGTACTATTTCTGGATCTGTCACACCTGATGAGTTCAAAAGCATAATTACGTGCACCACGTCAAAAGAGGCATGGGATGTTTTGCAACTTACCCATGAAGGTACTAATGATGTGAAAGAGTCTAAACTGCAAAATTTAACAACTCAATTTGAAGCAATCACCATGCTTGAATCTGAATGTTTTGATGAATTTTATGCTAGATTGTCTGATATTGTTAAGACTAGCTTCAATGTTGGTGAACACATTCCTAATGCTAGATTTGTTAAAAAGATTCTAAGATCACTGCCTAAGCATTTTATCCCTAAAGTCATTGTGCTAAATTCGATGGGTAATTTAAATAAGCTAAAATTGGAGGAACTTGTAGGTGCAAACTTATTAGATTGATATGTTTCCTAAATCTATCAAGTCTAAAGATAAGGGAATTGCACTTAATGCCCAGGAGAGAAAGAGTGAGGGGTCGACAAGAAAGAGGGAGTTATCTTACAAAATAGAGATTGAGACGTCAGATTCTGAGTGTGATTTTGATCTAGATGATTTAGCCCTGTTTGCTAAAAATTTCAAAAGAATTCTCAAATTCAAGAAAAATGGTAATTTTAAAGATAAGAAGAAGTTTTAGAAAAATAAGTTAGAAAAGAAAAATGAAAAAGGTTTTAAAGATCCTCCTAAGAAATAAAGTGAGAGATGCTTTGAGTGCGACGGTAGGGGTCATAGAGCCTTTGAGTGTGCCACACGTCTGAACAAAGAAAAGGGCAAAGCTGTCCTTAATGCTACCCTTAGTGATGATAGTGAGGTCGAGTCGGTGGATTCTAGAGATGAGTCACCGTATGAGTGTAACTTCACCGCATTCATGGCTAGTTATGTGAGTACTTCTAGTGCTCCTCACGACGATGAGGATGCTGCTTCATAGGGACACCTTGACAGTGAGAGCGATGTGAGTGAGGGGGAGGATGGCACAAGTGAGAGCGTGAGAGATCTTCAACTCGCCTACGCCGAGCTTTATTCTGATTCATTTAAAACTAAAAAGCGTAACAAAGCGTTAGTTCTTAGGATCGTCGCTTTAGAGGAAGACTTAAGAAAAGTGACAGAGAGAGAGAGAGGGAGAGAGAGAGAGGGAGAGTCATCCACCTGCACTACCTTAATAGAGAGAGAGACTGCCTATTTCGAGAAAGAGAGTCTGTTTAGAGAGAGAGAGTTTGTTTAAAGAGAGAGAGAGTTGTTTTGAGAAAGAAAGAGGGGACTTGACTAAACAAGTGGCTAGTCTTATGAGTGAGCTCTAATCCTCCATGGAGACTAGGAAGAAACTTGAAGCCTTTGTAGCCCAGCTTACTCATGATCTTGAGAGAACACAGGAAGTCAAGGTTCAAATTGAGAACAGATCTAGGAAGATGGGAAAGATGTTCCTCGGCCCAGCTTTAGGTTTTGGTGATAGGCAGGGAATAGGTTATGATGGTGCCTACACATCCCAAATTGCACCTGGACCAGTTCTTGAGTTTACTACGACTCCTTATAGCCATCGTCAAAAACCTCGAAGGAGAGTTCGACCAAGAAAAGCAAACCAAGGTCCGCCTTTGACTGTGTTCTTTTGTACTTATTGCAAAAGAAAAGGCCACCTCAGGGAGTTTTGCTATAGTATGGGTTGGACACGACGTACTGCTGCTCCACCACAGCATATTGATGATTTTACCAGTCTGGGAGAGAGAGTTGAGTTTTTAACTGCCACATCACAGAGTTTGTTGGAGGAATTGCGACGGATGTCTTTACCGTCAGTGAATGCTTCTCACATTCCGGCTAAAACCAACAACAATAAAGGTAAACAAAAGGTCACCACTACTTGGGTACCTAAGAAAGATAAAAAGGCCTTTGTTTTTCATGTCGCTCTCAAAGCACATAATACCTTACAGTGGTATTTTGATAGTGGGTGCTCCAGACATATGACAGGTGATGCCTCATTTTTTACGTCTCTTGAGGATTATAAGGATGGCAGAGTCACCTTTGGAGATGGGATAAAGTCTAGCATTATAGGATGTGGTACTGTAGAGTTACCAGGATTTCCTAATCTAGAGAATGTTTTGTACGGCAATGGTTTGAAAGCAAACCTTCTCAGCATTAGCCAGTTGTGCAACGCTGACTTTGCCGTAAAGTTTGATCGGGACACGTGTAATGTCTATAATCAAGCCGGTAAACTTTTAGTGCAAGGGGTGAGAACTAAGGATAATTTCTATGGGACGGAGCCCACATCCTCACTTATCTGCAACAGCGCCACGATCACTCCTATGGATCTGTGGCACCAACGTTTAGGTCACGTGAACATTAGAGACTTATCTCGTTTAGCTAAAAAGGACCTAGTACGTGGCTTACCATCACTTGGAAAGCCAACTTTGACGGTTTATGGACCCTGTCAGTTGGTAAAACAAATTCGTAGCCCCCATAGGAAGTTGCATTCCAGTACCACCTCTCGTATACTTGAGCTTATTCACGTGGATCTTATGGGTCCTACTCGCACTGAGAGTCTGGGTGGTAAGAGGTATATCCTCGTGATGGTGGATGATTTCTCCAGATACTCGATTGTAGGTTTTTTGAGGGAGAAATCCAATAATGTGGAGTTTTTAACGACCAAGTGTCATGTCCTGCAAAATCAACACGGTGTCACTATTAACAGGATATGTAGTGACAACAACACTGAATTTAAGGAAGCAAAGGTAGATCTTTACTGTGATAGCCTTGGGATCAAACATGAGTTTTCTTCTATAAAGACTCCTAAGCAAAATAAGATTGTTGAGAGAAAGAATAGGACGATCCAGGAAATGGCTAGATCTATGCTTCTAGGTCGTAAGATTTCTAGGAGATTTTGGGCAGAGATAGTGTCTACTGTATACCACACGGTGAATAGGGTCTATCTGCATCCACACACACTTAAGACGCCTTATGAATTGTGGATTGGCAAGAAACCCAACCTTGCCTAGTTCCGTGTTTTGGGGAGTAAATGCTACATCTTACGGGATAGAGAGAAATTAGAAAAGTTTGACTCCCGAAGCCATGAGAGAATACTGTTCGGATATTCATCGAATAGTAGAGAATACCGAGTTTTTAACCTGAAGAGCTCTAAGGTTATAGAGTCAATAAATGTCACCGTGCAAGATGACAAACCTTTGGCGTTTATTGATTCTAGCCTTCAGTGTGAGGATGAGGATGTTTTTGGCACTAATTTACTTGTACCTCACCCACACTCTGTGAACCCTACTCCTGTGTTAGGGAACACACCAGCTTGGGTTCGCAAGAGTCATGACCCTTCTGCCATTGTTGGTGATCCCACTTTAGGGGTCAAGACTCGTGCTCAGCTCGAGAATGTTGTTAGCCATTTTTACTACACCTCCAAAGTCGACCCCAATAATCACAAAGAAGCACTCAAGGATGAACACTGTAAATCTGCTATGCAGGATGAGTTGCTTTAGTTTAAAAAGAATAATGTCTGGGAACTTGTCCCCCGACCTAGTGAGACTAATGTGATAGGTACCAGTTGAATTTTCAAGAATAAAATGGATGAAAATAGTACCATAATCAGAAACAAGGCTAGGTTGGTCGCCCAAGGCTACACACAGATAGAAGGTGTAGACTTTGGGGAGACATTTGCTCCTGTCGTGAGGCTTGAGTCCGTCCGCTTACTACTCGCCATCGCATGTCATCTGCGCTTCAAGTTGTATCAGATGAATGTCAAGAGTCCCTTTCTAAATGGCATTCTACAGGAGGAGCTTTACGTGGAACAACCGAAAGGGTTCCTAAGCATTCGGAGCACGTCTACTATCTGAGGAAAGCCTTGTATGATTTGAAGCAAGCACCTCGTGCTTGGTACGAGAGGCTTACTTCCTATCTCTTAACCCGTGGGTTCAAGAGAGGGGGAGTTGATATGACATTGTTCGTCAGGAGAGATGATGGTGCTATTTTGGTTACCCAGGTCTATAAGGACGACATAGTCTTTGGATCCACGTGCTCCCAACATGCTCATCACTTTGAGAAGGAGATGAAAAGTGAGTTTGAGATGAGCATGGTTAGTGAGCTTACTTTCTTCCTTGGTCTCCAGGTTCGTCAGCTAGAGGATGGGATGTTCATCTCCCAATCTAAATATGCTAGAGACCTAGTGAAGAAATTTGGGTTAGAATCCGCTAAGCATGAACGTACTCCTATGAGTACCACTACCAAGCTTAGTGAGGACACTTCAGGCAAGGATGTAGAGCAAACCTTATATCGGAGTATGATATGTAGTCTTCTCTAGTTGATTGACAGTCGTCACGACATAGCCTTTATTGTTGGAGTCTGTGCACGATATCAGGCATCCCGAAAGAGTCACATTTACTTGCTCTAAAATGTATTATTAAATACGTGAGTGGGACTCTCTCATATGGTATTTGGTATTCCTTTGATACCAATGACCGTTTGTCTGCCTATTCGAATGCCGATTGGGCCGGGGATGTAAATGATTGTAGGAGAACTTCTGGTGGGTGTTTCTATTTTGGTTCTGCTCTTGTCTCCTGGCTGAGCAAGAAGCAAAACTCCATCTATTTGTCCACCGCGGAGGCTGAGTACATCGTCGTCGGGAGTTGTTGCACGCAACTCTTTTGGATGAAGCAAATGTTGGAGGATTATGGGATTTCACAGGACACCATGACTATTTTTTTATAACACGAGTGCGATACACATATCCCGAAATCCAGTTCAACATTCGCGTACAAAGCACATCAGGATACGCGAGCACTTTATACATCAGTTAGTTGAGGAGAAAGTCGTATCCCTGAGTTTCGTACCCACCGATCGTTAGTTAGCCAATATTTTCACGAAACCTTTAGATGCCCTTAGATTTGAAAGTCTTAGGAAGTCTTTGGGGATCTGCACAGTTGACTGAGGGGTTGGTATTTGTCTAGGATAGGATGATTTTTCATGTTCATATCATATGCGTCCTATTTCTAGTGTGTTTTATATGTATTATTGCTTTGTTGTACAACTATTTATTTATTCTTTTGAAACATCCAAAAAGATTTTCTTTTGTAAAATTTTTAGAAAAGCACAAAAAGATTTTTTATTTTTATTTGCACCTTTTATGGATGAGCATTTAAGATAGCCAAGTCACAACTTCATTCCATTTATCCATATTATTGTTTGATAGAGATTTGAGACACTACAACATTTCATCCATGTGTTTTACATTGTTTGGAGTCTTTGAGATGTGATTAGTGATATCTTTATACATGTTTGACTCCTATCTCCTTTATTACACACATGCACGGCTATATTTGATTATTGTACTTGTTTATCACATATTGGCTTGAGTGTTTCCATCTCAATTCTATCTATACAACTAACAATATGCGATAAAACTTGACAAGATTGGAATGCATGTAAAAACCGTTTTGGTGAGACTGTGTGTTTATTTGAAAATGGGGAAGGGCTGCGAAAGGTTCATTTAGCCTTTGCGATTCTAAGCCACCGTTAAAAAGGACCTAAAAATGGAGAAATTTTATTATCCGGGGTCCAAACAGGTTAAAAGAACCCGAAAAATTAAAGGCAATAAAAAGCAATATATGCCAAATATGAGCCATTAGGTTTCACCATCAATTCTCCAAAGTTTGAGAATTTAGAATGCCTCTATTCAAAATATATATCTGAGGGAGTTTGGTTGGAGACTATAAACGGGTTTGCACTTCCTTGAAAATCCTGAAAAAGCATAAAATAGTTTTGGACGTTATTGGTGTGGAAATCACTCTGAGCTTTGATTTTTTGATTTGATTGAGTCAATGTCTCATATTACCACCTTTTTACACCAAAAGAAGATTTTGAGTTCATTCGTTAGGAGTATCCGATATTCATCGTGCACATATGTCATGTTTGTATGCATTGATTTTCCTATCGAATTTGATCTCACCCCTACATTTACGCTATCATCGACTTGGTTGTTTTTGTGTTCTTTCATGGTGTGATTCTTTGTTGTATATTATGAGTCAAAAATTTTGAAAAATACAAAAATAGCAGTTTATTCCTGTGTGTCATTCTCCATGTGCATTCATTTATGCTTCTCATATCTGTCTATTTGGGGACATCATAAAAAAGGGGAGAAGAATTATGGGGGAGAATTGTTTTGGTATTTGGTTGAGTTATGAATGATTATCATTATATTTCAAACTGTTGCTCGTCACGGGTATTTGCTTTATCTCATGTGTGTAGGTACAACATTGTTCATTATTGAATTGCACACCCTGATGAGAAAAGCTTTGGAAGTTTTTTGAAGAGCTGAAGATTTGAAAGACATGTCATTTAGTATTCTCAGTTTGAGGGTTTAATGGGGATATTATCTTATATGTCATTTGATTGTATAATTCGGATTTTTTATGTATGTACCGGCATAGACATAGGGGGAGATTTGTAAGGACATAATTTTATAAATGTCCTGGGTAGAATCTAGGAATTTTCTATTTACTCCTAGATCACAGTTTGTATGTCTAATACCGCTACATTCGGCACGTCAACACGATCAACCTCGACGGCCTTTATCCGAATTCAATGCACCCAGTATCTTCACGTGCATCATGCTACTTGCGACATGCTTCTCAACTCATTCCCACTACTCCACTACGCTTTATCAGTAAAATGTTTTATTGGAGCTTTAAATATCTGCATAAATATTTGGGAAATTTTTTGAAAATTATTTTTGAAGTCTGGATTATTTTTTATCAAAAGCAGAATTTTTTCAAAGTGTAGAAGCGAAGTTCCTTGAATGTCGAGCTCACTCAAATGACTTTGAATGTCGTTCGCGCGAGATAGGCATGTCACGCGATCTCATTCGAACGACTTATGTCCTTCGTTCGAGCGACATGGCTATCTCATTCGAACGAGCTGTCGCCTCAATTTTTGTATAAATATATGTTCTCCTTCTACACATTTTTCAAGTCTTTCTGCAATCTCAAAATTCTACAAAAATAGCCCATAATAAGACTTCATCTTTTTAAGGTTATCTAAACCTTTTTTATTCACAAAATCGTTCCCATATATGTGTGTGAATCTTTAAACCTTCAAGAGGATCTTTTACTCATCTGGAGTAATTTGTGAGGAAGTCGTTCTCTTCTTCATTGATGCCCTACTGGAATGGGATAGTTCCAGCCGCCGACAACAGAACCGACACCCGAGGGTATTTCTATGTCACATATTTTCACTATAATCCGTGTAAGTCATTCTCTTACAAAATTATAGTGAAAATAAAAGGTTTTGCCCCTTTGGGGAATTTTTCCTCATTTGTGTGTGTTTGAATGTTCTTGCTTGATTTTATCATCATCAACCACACCTAGATGCATGTGTAGGACTTAATTGATTAAAACTGAATTTAATTAAATAACTTCCTTATTTGAATGCAAGCTCACTCTTATCAGGTTGGATTGGACTGTTTCTCAACTTGTAAGGGGAAAATTGTTATTCCCTCGGTCATATCAACCATAAAAGCCAGTGTCACCAATGCATCAAAGAAGTTATTTCTATAACGGGATAAGTAATGGAAAGTGACATCTTTGAATTTTGAAGTGAGTTCCTCACGACAATCGCGGAAGGGTCGAACTTTTAATCTTTAAGTTTTAATTTCCTGAGAACCTATCCTATGATAAGAGAGGAAACTTTGTATACATCAAGATGCTAGATCACCTTTCAAGAGAAACTTTTTTTATAAATGTGCACACCTCATATTATGCCATGTTGTTAGTGCAGGGGAAAACTAGCTTGATAGCAATGGGAGTATGCAAATCGTTAGGCACAATCAACAGTATCCCAATGCCATATCCTGAAATCATAATCTCATTGTAAGAAAGTGAATACACATATATGGGACCGTTAAAAGGATGGTAAAAGTAAGAAAACTAACTGCATGAGTAGAGTATACTAACAACATGAGTGGAATCATAAAATATGGAAATGAACTCAATGAAATAGGCAAAAACAGACTTGAATCCCAAAATATCTTCGGGATACCTACATATCCAAAAAAGGCATTAAAGTCAACGTAGTTCATAGAAAAGAAAAGGTTGTGGTTTAACTCATAATCTAAATCGAGGGTGTCTCTTTTGATTTATGAAAAGGATATGAAATGTGGTTAAAGTATAAAAATGGGTGAGAACACTCTAAATTGGGAAATAATGATTTAAACACCCTTTTTAGGCTTTTGGTTTATGAAAATAGACTACAGAATACACACACACACACACACACACGTATGTATGTATATATATATATATATATATATATATATATATATAGAGAGAGAGAGAGAGAGAAGGAGAGGAAGGCTCACCTACATCATGATGTATACATCACACCTAGTTCTAGGCCCTAAGAAAACTTTTTTCCAATTTTTTTCTTTTTCTCTTAAAATTATCCTTCCAATCGACCCATATTAAAAAAAACTTAGGTCAAAATATATTTTATAGCTATTTTTAAAAAATTCATAAAAACTACTGCACATACCCTTATAAATAAAGTATTTTGAATATTTTTTTGTGAATTTTGTAAAAATAGCTACAAAATGTATTTTGAACTAATTTTTTTAACATGGTTTATTGGAAGGTTAATTTCAAGAGAAAAATAAAAATTTTGAAAAAAAAAGTTTTTTGGAGCCTACAACTAGGTGTGATGTATGAATGATATATAGAGCATGATAAAGACTTGTGAAGATTGTTATTTACAGATATACTTGGAGTCACTTCATCATTAAGACTTATGCTGCTAAACTTTGAAGACGTATCCTTTTGATAAGGTTTTATGATTGAACATCTATGGCTATGCACCCACACACATTTTTGTTAAAATTGTGTTTTTGAATCTGAACAAGTGATTTAGATCTTTTAGAAGTGTTGTGTATAACTTTGGAAAACACCCAATTTTTTCAAAAGTGCTTTTGTTTAAGGTGTTTGAGTGCACTGCCTTAAAACTTTCACACAGTCCCTATTTGAACCCATGTGCTTGCGCTCTACATCATTTTAGGATATTTTAGAACATTACCTAAAAGCATGCGCACGATGCCAAATTGATCAAGTGTGCACGGCTTCACGTCTAAAGCCTATTTTGAAACACTGGATAAAGGCGTGTGCACAGTGCTAACCAGTCTCTATGTATACGACAAACCCAAATTTTGAAAAATCTCTACAAATAGGTCTTTTTCCCTCCTTTTTAAATAATCTGAGTTCTTCTTTACTTCTCTATGTTGGTAACAAATTTTTAAATTCCAAATGGATGAGGTTCACACAATATTCCAAATTTTAAAATTCTTACGCAAATATTCAAAATTTTAATTTCTTCACATTTTAAATGAGATTAAACAAACAATTAATTTTTCCCTTTAAATAAACTTAATTCAAGTTAGAAATTAGGCCAAACAAAACAAACATGAATTTTCCCAAATTAATTAATTCCGACTTGAATTCAATTAAACTAAACTTTACCCAAATTAAAAAAATGTTATGATTAAACCAAATTTATCTTTTTAAGCCTAAGCATGCATCTACGTTATTTTTGAAAGATAAAAATAAACACAATCACAACGTCGCAATGTACGAGGAAAACCCACAACGGGAATAACCTCGAATGGCCCAGCCACTAGTCCACTAAGTACGGTTTTACAAGGACACGATAGAAAGACTTACTTTAAGAACTTGACTCCCTTTCAAGCCTTGACGCTTCTTTGTTCCTCCACCTCTGCCTAGTCGACAACTCAGGACGAAATCCTCCCTAGGAAACTTTCTCCTTTTGGGGTAGAGAATGGTACGCGGTGCCAAAATGATGATCACAAAATATAATATAAGAAGAAACTTGGATCATGAAACTCTATGGGTGTAAACAGTGTGTTTTGTTGGAAATTAAACCATTAAAATCAATAACACAATGGGACTATTTGGATTTTGAATTTTTGATCTCAAAGAGGTTACAATGCTCTCAATGGTTTCTAAAAAGTCTACATGAAAAAAGTATTCCCCCACTTTTAAAAACTGGTAAGAAACAAGTGGGGTAGTGGGAAGTTTAATAAAAAAACTAACGAAAAAATTGTCAAAACTGATGGTCGTTCGAATGACATTTGAAAGTGGTTAGAACGAATTTATCGAATGAGATTTCAGAGATAAAATTCATAGATATCGTCTGATATCTCGTTTGAACGGGTCATTCAAACGACATCGTTCAAACAAGATTATCGAACGAGAAAACAAAGAAGAATGAAAATATCTCATTTGGCAGTTCGTTCGAACGACATTCAAATTTCGTTCGAACGAGATTGAAATGTCATTCGAACGATATTTCAGAAAATTGCATTTTTTTTCTTCAAAAAAAAGAAAGTCATTTTAAACAAGGTTTAGAAAATAAAGTGACACCCAATAAAAAATAAATCAAAGGCCCTATATATATCATATGCATTCATACCTTTAGATACCATGGAAATATTAAAACGTTGGTGACGTTGAACATGGCACGAAAACCGATAATGTTGATATCTTCACTTTTGGCATGGCCTCTACGTCTTCAACTCAGACCTCATAGGGTTGAAGTTCACAAACTTCTATCCAACAACTCAAATAGTTTTGTCTAGAATTAATCCAACACTTACAAATTGACTCGATTGGAAATTTGTCCTTACAAATCTCCCCCTTTGACTATTCCAGGACAAAACCAAAATAAAAATTCTATGGGCCATCGAGCTCATCTAAAAATACACAATACCAAATAAAAATAAAAATAAATACAGACGCTTGACTGACACATGGGATGAGAAGCTTTGCTTGCTTTAAAATGATGTCCTAAGGATGAAAACCCGCACACTTAAACACACCATCAAATGCATAGGGAATATAAAAATATAAAGTGCATTATAAAATCCTCCCCCTTTATCTAACATGATCTACCTAAGAAAGCCGTGTCTCCCTCTAAGATAAATCTCCCCAAATTAAAAGGTTTAGATACCATTTATCCCCCTTTTTATTCAATAATAGACAAAGATAAACATGCATAAAATAACCCATTTCTCCCCAATTAAAACAAATTATCCCCCTAAATGAAACAAGGGGTAAGGATAATGGAAAACCAAGTATATCATGCAATGGTGTATAGAGTTACAAGTACGATAAAGTAACATGGCAACAAAAGAGTAACTAATCCAGAGATACTTATGTCAACACAAAGCATACATGAACTAGATAGTAAAACAAAGACTAAAAAAATAATACCATATATATAAATACTCAAAAAAATACCAATAACGCACAAGAACATAACATATAGCGATAAATACTATACGAGACACAAAGTAAAATAAGTTTTCCACACTTATGGCATAAATGTGTCTAAATAACCATGTGGTAAACGCAGTGAAGGGGTGTTAACTAGAGACAAAATAATTATGACCCAATCCCTTAAAAATTATTCAAGGAGTTCTATTTGAATGCAAAATTTTATCAAACTTATATATAGACTCATGTGACAAGATAAAGTGAACTCAAAGAACAAATAAACACAATGCACACAAGCCTGGAATTTTAATGATTCTAAAAACCAATAGAGTCATGACAAAATAAGCATAACTAGGATACATTGTTATTGTGCAAACCCATTGATATTTCCATCCAAACTCCCCCGTTCATAATAATTCTTTTTTTCTCTTTCAAATGAACATACTCAACTAAACTATATAGGCCTTGGCTACTTTTACAATGCCACACCTTTTTTAGGCCCTTTTTAAACTCTTTGAGTCTTGGCTACTTTTTACAATGCCACAATTTTTTAGACCCTTTTCATGCACCTTCATATATATTTTTTATACAATTCAAACAAATCTCATGTGCAACGGTTCTTACATGCACAAATCCTCCATGGTCATAGCAACATGTAGATGACAAAATTGATAGGAGAACGTCTCACTTAGCTCAAATATGCATGTTAAGTTAAAGTTTAAAGAGCTTGTGCATGTGTGTAAGAGGCATATAAAAGGAGAATCCATAAAACAACTCAAAATCAAACTTCTCCATGCAAGCATGATTAAAGAACATTTTAAGAATTGAAACTCATAACCAAAAGTTCTAGCCACGTGGAAGCGGGGGATTGATAATGGATTCAAACACAAGCATATGCCACGTAAAATGTGTAAAACCAAAATACAAAAAAAAATCTTTGTGAGTTTTTCACAATTTTTAAACAAACTAAAAAATTCAACTCAAAAGACAAACAAAATCTTTTTGTATTTTTCAATAAGATTCAATAAAAAAATACAAAAGATACACAAATCATAATTCTAGCACAATTTATATAATGAGGCATAAACTAGAATATGACAAACAAACATACAACTAGAAAAAATCTATCATGAAGCAGAAAATCTAGTGTATGTAAACAAAACTAACACAATCAACCTTTAGATTCAGCAAGGGAGGAATCATGTGCAAGTAAATGATAATCATAAACTCTATCATGTAAATCCTCCAAATCAGATCTCCTAACCAACATGAGTTAAACGTGACGCTCTCGGGATTTATGGTTTGGGGACTCTACCGTTTGAACTTCTAGGACCATTTTTAAGATCAAAACAAAACCTCCTAAGGTAACTCTTTCGACCACAATGTGTGCAAGTGAAAACACGGTGTTAAGTATTACCTAAGGACAGATCTTTTCTAGTGTTCCGAGATGATTCTCTTAAAATCATTATTTTAGCTTTATTGGAAGAAGTATTACACATGTCATCTTTGATTTGGACGGTGCCTAAGATTTTATCTAATTTTTTCGACCTACACTCCAAATTAAATTTGATCCGACTTGAGTCTTTTAATTTCTCTTCAAGCTCCAATATTCTAGACTCAGGTATACTCCTACTCTCTTCAAACTCAAGAATATATTTCTTCATATCCTCCATTAAACCTCTAAGGCTATCTCTTTCACCTTCAATGTACTATAGATTCTCTCGAAGAGTTCTCTCACGTGCCTTAAAAGCGTCAATTAAAACACTTTCATCATTACCTACGGCACTTTCTCTCATTTTTGCTTCTAACTTTAATTTTTCCCTTTTTAATTTCAACGACTCCGCATACAACTCACGAAAGGCTACTTAAAGTTCACTATCCTCCTCCTCTTATTCAATATCACTTTCTTCTCCACTTTCTTTACCATCAAACTCATGGGATTCACAAACAATGTCCTTGGAAGTGCCATGTATTAATTTATCCTCAACGGAAGATTTTTCACTATCTCTCACATGACTAACCATGAACTCGGAACAATAGGGGTGGAATTATATGAAATATGTCTCTTTCCCTCCTTCTTTAGTTTAGTGGGACACTCGAATGCCCTATGACCATAACCCTCACAACCATAACATCTATTTAACTCGTCCCTATTAAGGTCTTTATTACTATTTTTAGGAAATTTCTCAGCTTTATTATTCTTACATTTCTCAAACTTCTTATAATCATTTTTACGTTTCTCTTTATTAATCTTAAGAAATTTTCTAAACTTCTTATCAAAAAAAGCCATATCTTTCGAGTTAATCTCAAACTCATCATCAGAAATCAATATTTCCCCCTTTAGGTCTTTCAAAGTTATTCTCTTATCTTTCTTCTTCTCATCCTTAGAGGGAAACATATCAAGTTCATAGGTTTGTAAGTCACCTACTGGCTCTTCAAGTTTTGTAGAGTCTAAAGTGCCTAAAGAGTTTAAAACATTCACCTTCCGAATAAATCTATTGATTATTGATCACAAAATTTTCTTTACGGCACGGTTGTTGAGTATCTTTTCTCCCAAATTAAATCATGAATTCATAATATCCTACAATCTCGCATAGAACTCATCAAAAGTCTCACTTTCTAACATTTTAATGGTTTCAAATTGAGTGGTGAGGTTTTGGAGTTTAGAAGCTTTAACTACACTTGTACCTTCATGGGTGAGTTGGAGTATATCCCCTGCCTCCTTGGACGTTTCACACGTCATAATCCGTTGAAATTCCTTTTGTGTGACTGCACTAAAAAGAGCATTTAAACCTCAAGAATTAAAGTTTACTAACTTAAGTTCGGTCTCACCCCATCTTTCTATGGATTTAAGTACACGAACATCTCCTTCTAAACATGTTAGTGGGGACCACCCTTTAACTACCGATTGCCAAACTCGCTCATCTAATGATTTAAATGCCGACCTCATACACGTTTTTCAATACGCATAGTTGGAACCATAAAAAATAGGACATTTTGAAAAGGGTAAATTTTCCATATTTAAACCCAAAAATGATATTAATGCAATAATTTAGTGTTTCCGCTCTGATACCACTTGTTGGTACCAAATTTTTAAATTCCAAGGGGATGAGGTTCACACAATATTCCAAATTTTTAAATTCTTACAAAAATATCCAAAATTTTAATTTCTTCACATTTAAAATGAGATTAAACAAACAATTAAAATTTTCTTTTAAACAAACTTAATTCAAGTTAGAAATTAGGCCAAACAAACAAACATGAATTTTCGCAAATTAATTAATTTCGACTTGAATTAAATTAAACTAAAATTTACCCAAATTAAACAAATATTGTGATTAAACCAAATTTTATCTTTTTAAGCCTAAGCATGCATCTACATAACAAAATAAACAAAATCACAATGTCGCGATGTACGAGGAAAATCCACAACGGAAAAAACCTCGGACGGCCCAGCCACAAGTCCACTAAGTAGGGTTTTACTAGGACACGACAGAAAGACATACCTAGTCGATAATTCAGGAATCCACCTTCGTCTCGGAATCTGCTAATAGGGAAAATAAATCGTCAACACACAAAGTCCACCTCCATATTTACACCATGAACAACAAACGGAATCTTAATTAGGAAACTTTCTCCTTTAGGGTAGAGAATGGTACCGAGTGCCAAAATGATGATCTCAAAATATAATATAAGAACAAACTTGGATCATTAAACTTAATGGTTGTAAACTTTGTGTTTTGTTGGAAATTAAACCATTAAAATCAATAACACAAATGGCACTATTTGGATTCTGGGTTTTTGCTCTTAAATAAGTTCGAATGCTCCCAATGGTTTCCAACAATTCTACTTGAAAAGAGTATTCCCTCACTTTTAAAAACTGGTAAGAAACAAGTGGGATAGTGGGAAGTTTAATTAAAAAACTGACGAAAAAACTGTCAAAACTGTTGGTCATTCCACGACATTAAAAAGTGGTTTGAACGACTTTATCGAACGAGATTTCAGAGATAAAACGCACAGATCTCATTTGATATCTCATTTCAACAGGTCATTTGAACGATGTCATTCAAACGAGATTATCAAATGATAAAACATAGAAGAATGAAAAGATTTCATTTGACAGTTTGTTCGAACGACATTCAAATTTCATTCGAATTAGATTGAAATGTCGTTCGAACAACATTTCAAAAAATTAATTTTTTTCTTTAAAAAAAATAGAAAATCATTTTGAACAAGGTTTAGAAAATAAAAGGACACCCAATAAAAAATAAATCCAAGGATCTATATATATCATATGCATTCATACCTTTAGAGACCATGGAAATATGAATAGGTTGATGACATTGAACATGGCAAGAAAATCGGCAATGTTGATATCTTCACTTTTGTCTTGGTCATTGCATCTTTAACTCAAACATCATAGGCTTGAAGGTCGCAAACTTCTATCCAACGACTCAAATAGTTTTCGCCGAAATTAATCTAACACTTTCAAATTAAATCAATTGGACTTTAGTTTATTGATCCGCATGCCTATTATCACTTTACCAAGCTGATCCATGTGCTAGGTTTTCTATAATTTAGAAGAAATTAAAATTGGGTAAAATTTGTAATTAAACCTATACACCTCCCCCCCCCCACACACACACACACACACACCACCCCCAATTTATTTGAGTAGAAAACTAATAGTGAACAGACTATATCCTCAATTGGAATTAGAGTGATTCATTTTCCAAGCATTAATATGTTAGAGTGTGATCTTGCGTTATTGTATATTTCCATTGTCGTTTATTACTCCTATGTCTATTTGGTCTGTGTTTATCTTATTTTTATGATGGCTGTGGTTTTCCCAATTTTCATTGTATAGATAGTCATATGCCTTTATTCATAGTGAAAGGATCAAACATTTGAAATCCAAGTGGGAAAAGAAGAAAAAGAAATCTTCTCATTCTTTTGAAAAATCAAAGGCTATTGATGTTGACTTTGGTGAAAGTGATGAAGTTGAAGTGTTAAATAATTGAGTGAATATAATGAAGATTTTTTTTTTTTAGGGAACACTAAATTTTATTATATCGATGAGAGAAGTTCCCTCTCCAGGTGGCCAATACAAAGTCATGTGCAAGTTACATTAAATCTGAAATAAATGAAAGCCAAATAAATCTCATATTTTATATTCTTGATGGTAAGATGAGTATTGACAGGTATCCCTTCAAAGAAATTTGAATTTATAGCCTTCCAAATATGCCAACAAATGAGAAAAGGAATGATTATTCAAAGTAAACTATGGATGGAGGAGACTCTAATAATGTATCAACTTGTCAAAATAAAAAGGTTGAATGTTGGATTGGCTACAAAATCAAACTATTTGAACAAGAAAAAGAATCTTTTGAAAGTTAACTTGAAAAGGTTAGTCAAATTACAAATCAAAAGATGAAGTTTATTGAAAATGATAAGGGTGAGTTATTATGCTTGACTTGTGTTTTAAAAGAAGATATCAATGCCTTGAGAGAACAAGATTCAAATTTGAGAAAATTGAATGGTTAAAAAAATTTGATTAAGAAAAACTCGAGGTTATTGAATAAGAAAATAGTGATTCGACTCTTAAACTTGAGAATTCTATAAAGAACTTCTTGCTTGTGAAGTTTCCAAAGGCGAAGTTGAGAAGATATTTGAAACTTTGAAAAATGAATTAGACTTGTCTAAATATTTGAAAACCAAGTCATTTTCTTATCAATTTGATACATCTATTAAATGTTCTTCTTTATCACATGAACTAAAGACTACTTAACATTTGGTTTTGAAGAAAAATGAGAAGAAACAAATAGTGAAAGAGAATGTTCAAAGGAAAAGGGAAAATGATAAAAAAAAAGGTTTCAAAATGTCATCCAAATTCACTCTCTTGCACCTTTTTTCACAAGGAAGGTCATCTTAATTGTTTTTGCTACAAATTTAAAAATGCGAAATGGAAATATAAACTTAGCTCCTTAATGTTGAAATGAGAGAAAAATTTATCCTCGGAGATGTCTTTAATAGAAAAAATTTTGTTAAACATCATGATGGTAAACTAAGACCTTTACCATATGTTCTTCTACATTTGCGTGATAAGAAAGTTGAAAAGATAACTCATGAAACTAAGTCAAGTTTTAGAAGGATTGTTCCTTTTTTCACTTTTTGTAAGTTACATGTACATTCAAATTAAGTGTGTAGGTGCTCGAAGGAAAGGAATAGGAAGTTCATGAATAATATGAGGAAAGTTTTTCATAGAGATCCTGTTAGTGAACTAAGAGGTGAAATTGGAAGATCTACGCTGAGAGTTAACATCTTAGTAAGGAAAGGAGTGAGGTTAAGAGAGATTTCCCTAGACATAGAGCGCTTACTAAAATTCCAAGGAAGAGGAATATGAGGAATATGAGGTGGATACCTAAGCACGTGAGAGGTATACCTAGAGCGGTTTTGAGAAGGAAAGTTAAGATTGAGATTCCTGAAAAGCAGATCACTAAGAAGGAATTTGTGTTCATTTCTCTAAAGCATCAGTGAAATGTTTCACCTATCGCTATATAGGTTATAGTTTTCTTAGAACAACTAAGGTCTCCTTATTGTAGGTCCCCTTCCTAGGTACTCGTTGATTTGATGGGGTCAAATCCTTGTGTTGAGAGATTGAAATTACTCATATGGATCATTTTTCATATTTTGTGAGGAATTTTTCATGCATTTATGCATTTTCGTGTATTTTTCTTTATGCTTTATTCCTCACTAATGAATTATTCATATTTTTCAAAAACACCAAATAAAATATTTTATTTCTTTTGCGATTAAATTCTTTGATTCATTGATTTAATGAGTGAACTTAACTTGAATGATGACTAAATAATGAATCCTAAATTTTTTTATGCAAATGTTGGATATATTAATGATAGAGTAGAATTCACTTGATAAATTATGATAGTCAAATTTGTTTAAATCTTTGGTTGTGATTTTACTTTACACATGCACTTAAATATCACTTGATTCATATGACTTCAGTTATGTGTATTTCATTTTGTGCTTGAATTAATCATGATTAAATCCAGAGATCTCCAATTATTTTTGAAATGTTTCTATTGTCCATTTGATAGGGTGTGTGAAATGTTATTTACTTGATAAGACGTATGCATAACCATAAAAGTGCTACCATTGGTGAGATAACGTTGACTTGAATTTAACTATCATCAATAGTTGTTTACCAAAGTATGTGTGAAGTCCATTGTAGAAAACTCCAATATATGATGAAAAAATCCAAAGACATATGCTAGAAATTCAAGGCAAGAAAAATAAGATATGGCAATTTTACATTTTTATAGTGCATACTTATGTATCTATTTTAGGGATTGAGCGTCATTGAGGGAAATATATGGATAGATACTAACATTTAAGGGTTCCTGAAAGGATATTACTAAAATTATAAACTTAAGCATCACCTGTAATTCTTATCACTTGGTTATGTGTACTATTTTGATTTTTTGACATATACCTATTCATGAATCATACCATGATTAAGATATAAAATTACTTGATTTGATTTGAAAGGTATTTTGAATTTATTTTTTAATTGATTGATGTTTGTTTTGAATGTGTTCTCAGACTATATCATTAATCAAGATTCAAAGGAAATTCATTTTATCAAATCGTGTTTATAATGTAATGCCTAATCACTATCACACTTTTCATATTATAGTTGTATTTTTAAGTAGGTCCATGTGAGTTTATTTGATTTATGCATTTTTTTTCTCAAAATTGTGCCTAACATAACATATATGAATGTTTTATCATGCATCATCATACATTCATAACATATTTTGAAAGTTTGGGTTTTGGGGATTCAACACTTACCCTTGTTGTGGATATTTCCCTAACTATGTGTTTTGGCCAAAACCATTCTCAAGGCGACAAATAAGTATTGTACACATGGCAACACTTATTCCATGTGCATGGACTTCGCATATGGGCGGCCATAAAAATGCTTTTAGGGCTTATTTCGAGATCATTTAAAATCCAACATCTCTAAAGCTAAAAACTAGTCAATTTTATGTCCAAGATCACATTTTCAAAAATTTGTTGTCTCTTGAGGTATTCTGAGTACATTTAGTGGATTTTTGTACCCCCTAGTTTCCTACGTTCATTGGATCTCATCTATCATAACTCTAGTGAGTCATCATTTTTTGATTTTTTCGTTGATTTAGTTCTATTAGAGTTTATCTAGGTTGTTTATATCCTACTAGGTGTTGATTCATTCTTTAAGATAGTTATTTAGGGATTTTAGGTTTCCATACCTTTGTGTTTCTCATATTCGGGATTTATCTTATTTTTTCTTGTGCTTTCTTTTTTACACCTTATTCCAAATATCATAGTTCATGAAAAGACTCTTGAATTCAAAAGAGTGACACCTAGACCCCGAGTGGTCTCAGCGAGACTTCTCATTCAAAAGTGTCATTTCCTTCACTTCCACCCACATCGTGTTCATATACTCGGGCCTCGATTGCCTCGATCCCTATCCTCAATATGATATGAGATGACTTTAGGATACGATTCACTAGATATAGTGCCCATTTGCATTCTAATTTCATGTCCAGAGTTGTTATAACAAAGAAAGATGTCGATTCAAACCATCTTGAGTGGAATGAGGAATGTTTATTTTGTCTATCTATGATTTGGAATCTATGTACATCACAATTTTTTCGGTCACACTCCTCGGCCAATGCTACCCTTGTTCATGAGTTTTATGCGAACATGAACATAAACATTACCACCACTTCTTCTCTCATCCTTACCTCTTATATATGTGGTCATGAGGTTGTTCTGACAAAGGATGTTCTTTCTTTTTATCTTTGTCTATCGAGAATTTATTGTACCGACTATATCCCTTTCATTGATGGAATTTTCACCCATGATCAGATTGTTAGATTCTTAACTGGTCGATAGAAGACTTGGGTTGGGAGTTTATTCCTTCAAACCGCCTTGAGGAAAAAAAATTCTCTACTTCATTTTTTGGTTATCCATAACCTTATGCCTCGTCGTCTTTCTCAGTATTTCCCTTTTGATATTGGTCATTTAATGTATGATATGGCTCATCTTGAGTCCATTGATCACCCCTCTTTGTTTCTCGAGGTTATGCGTCGTGCAAGTTCAGATGCATCTTAGGAGGATTTTCTCTATTGTCGCATGATTATTGGATACCCTTACTCTTTAGGTGTTCTGAGACATTATTTAAATAAGCCTTTTTCTATTATAAGACTGATAATGAGTGCTAGTACTTCACGATCCACTAGTCAGACTTCTCGATGACCCCTTACACAATCCATGTATCCTAAGGGAACAGCACTAGCTCCTCGTGCTCATCACCCATCACGAGAGTATTTTGATGCTCCATTTGCATATATGCGGGATGATTTTTATAAGGTGGATGCACGATGATCACTTTCATTTATTCTCAATCGGGTGGATAATGATACATCTTATCGGTAGAATAATGTGGATTTAATGGGCATTATCTGAGACGTACTGGACTTTCACCTAATTTTCCTGCATCTACACCTTCACCTCCACCTGCCCTTGCTTAGTCTCTATCTCCTGCATCTACTGATGATGATGATGATGATGATGATGATGATGATGATGATGATGATGATGATGATGATGATGATGATGATGATGATGATGATGATGATGATGATGACGACTACTACGATCAGGATGATGAGACGATCGATCAATGGATTGAGGTGGATTAGAGATTTAAGTTTATCTCTTTTTTACTTTGTTTGGACATTTATGTACTTTTTGTTAGTACATACTACTTATATTGAGTTTTGGAGTACTTTATCTTATATATGGATGATGATACATATGGATTTTGTGGTCATCTGTACGTTTTGCGCTTTACTGTTTCCATATCCATTTTTCTTGTGATTTCTTTTAGTTAGATACATTTATATCATATTGCCTACTTTACATGCTTACATTATTGACATATCTTATCCCCTAATTTAAGGTTTGATATTCACATTCTATTTATCTTGTAAGTTTCTCATACTCATGATGATTTCCATAAGTACCCTTCATAGCATTGGTCATCTCACGTATTTTCTAGCTTTGTATTTGCTACTGTTTTTTTTTTACATTATGATTGTTGCGTTATTTGTCATGTTATATCTGTTATCCATATATTTTTACTTATCTTTGCCATTTCTTATCAAAAAGGGGGGAAACATCTAAGAGATGGTTAGTTCCCTTAATTGCTCCTTGTATTGGAGAGATTCATCTGTTTAGGGATGGAGAAACAATCATTTTGGGGAGATGTTTCATGAAGGGGGAGAATATACATGATTTGTCTGATAATATTAGGTGGATTCATCTCTTTTCATATGCTTTCATGATTTTAACCATCTTTATATCTCTTATTGATTTTAAAAGGATTACCACGGGGAGTTATACTTCTTGTATGCTTTACCTGCATGATCTTATATCTCTGATTCATTTGTCTCATGTTTAGTCATGTTGATGCAGCTCAATCCCAAGTTTTGGACTCCGATTTTAATGTGTTATTGGTCTATGGATTTTATGTGTTTTATATCCTACTACTCTCATTATATGTCTAATGTGGAGTGGGTTTGTAGGTGTAATAAAGATTTTTTTGGGTTTGGGGTTTTTCCATGGAATAGCCAAAGGGGGGATTGAAAATGTAACCTTTTTATACTATTATATTAGTTGGCTATATTCCATATGAAATCGTTTGAGTCTTGTGTCACTAAAGCCAAAAAGCATGAAGCTTTGTAGACATTGTGTAGAGAGTAGGGCTCGTTCATTAGACTTCATGAACATTTGTCTTTGAAAATCTACTTGGAATCTCTACATCATAAAGACTTTCATTGAAGAACTTTGAAGACATATCCTTTTGATACGGTCACATGATTGAACGGCTATGTCTATATACACACATGCATTTTTTATAAAACTGTGTTTTTTAATCCGAACAAGTGATTTAGATCTTTGAGAAATGTTGATTACAACCTTGGGAAAGACTTACCTTTTCCCAAATGTTCTATAATTTAAGGTTCTTGAGTTTACTACCTTAAACCATTCGCATAGTCCATTTTAGGCTATTTTGGAACACTACCTAAAAGCAGGAGTATGACTTCACGTTTTACACATATTTTGAAACATTGGCTAAAAGCCTGTGCACGGTGCTAATTAGCCTCATGGGCATGATGGACCCATATTTTGAAAAATGTCTATAAATAGGAATCTTTCCCTCATTTTTCAAAAAATATGAGTCTTATTACTTCTCTACACCCTAGAGAGTATTTTCGAGGTTGAGAGCATTATATGTACTTCTCTTTATTCAAATTCACTTGTTACTTTCAAAATTTGGTGAAAACTTAGATATATGGATTGCGAGGAATTGATAGTGATTGAATTCAGATCCCTAAAGAGGAGGTGTTTCGAGCTATCGGTAAGATCATTTTTATGGATAAAATCATTTTTTTGCTAAATTCAATATGGTTTTGATAATTTCAGTGTTTTCGATAACAAGAAATTTGGTACAAATTGGTACAAATTAATAATTTTAATACTAAACAGTACAAAAACTTGTTTATACGCAATTTAAGAATTTATTTAATTAGAAAGAAACCTACATAATTGTCTTGTGTGTCCATATTCATATAGGAACCTAAAAATTCTACAATAAACATCACAAAAACTATCATTAAATTTTAAATATTTTTCAAATAAGTCAGATAAATATCAACTCAAATTTTATAATTAAATTAAAAACGCTCCTCGTTGATTCACTTTTGCACCCAGGTTCAACTTGCTTTCAAATTTTACATCTAAAAAAGTATTAAAGTATTGTGAAATTTATTTTAACATGTTGCAATATCATAAAGTAAGCAAAGTCAATTACCAACAATATTTCAGATAATATTTCCCATTTCAATTGTTAAATATATTTCCAAAGAGGTCTTTGTGTGAGAGATACTATAAAAGAGACAAGGCAAAAGTCGATAATAATATATTCCTTCCTACAGTGCTAAAGACCATAATACTGTAACAAAAGAGATAGACATGTCGGCATCAGATATATGATATATTCATTCTTAAAACATTAGTTAAGCTACCCAAACCTCTGAAAAATTAAATAAAAATCATCAACTCCATGTTAGGAAAACCTCTTATCCATCTTGTAAGTACAACAACAAAACCTTTATTTTCTAGCGTGAAAGGGTCCTTGACAGTTACCATGTACAGCTAGTACAAGTCATATTTTTTGTTCGACCACCATGAGTTTGCATTGAGCCACTCAGGACAATCACCCAAGTGAGCCCAAAGCTTACATACGTCTTCAATTTCTATATAATATTTGTTACAAAAGATACGTTCAACTTTTCCTTGTTCTTTGTGTTTACGGTAGTTCTCTAAAAATGTATCATTGCATATAATTAAACTCTGTATACCAGATTATCTTCCCATTGACCTCTTAGTTGCCTAAGAGCTTGCAAATATTTCCTTTCAACACCATTGTTCTTCAAATAACTCAAATCTACAAAGTGAAAATGTCTATTTTAATATTACATGGATTTTTGTATCGCCAATATAATATAATTTGCATCCATATATAAGAATCCTTTAATGCCTTTGTTATTAAATATTAACCATATTTCTTAAAGGAGAATCCATGTATATGGCTCTAAAGTTTTACTTGTGAATGACTTCATTATTTAAAATGCACCAAAAAGAATCATATTTGTAAAAGTCTACTAGGTTTTCAACCAAGATTTCTTAAAGTCAATTGAACAACTAAAAAATACATACAATTGGAGGGAGATCATTGAGAATAAATAACCTATACATATAGGTGGAGGAACAACTAACCTTCTCAAGCTACCATCACTACTTATTAATGCATTCCAAAATCCAAAATCAAAATTTTAAAAAGTATAAGGAGTAATCAAAATGTTATAAGTTTTACATGCAACCAAGTTAATTTGGCTATATGTTTCATCAATTGCAGTAAGGCCAAAAAATAGTAAATGAATAAACTATGAAGAAAGAGAGAGAGAGAGAGAGAGTATGTATGTGTACTGGATGAGAGGTTAAGGTTTTTTTACTTTTACTCTTCGTAAACTTAAAGAGATGTTTGTATAGAGAGAGAAAAATGGTTGAGATTACTTCAGAAAATTCAAGGGTCTCAAATAACCTTTATCTAGTTCAAATCACACTTCACCTAACACTCCACTTAGTCCGTGAGTATCCATCCATACTAATCTTTTGGAGTTACTTATTAAAATTATTTTTTTTTGCTTCAACTTTTATTTATATTATATATAAATAGATAGGAGAAATAGCTTCTTCAAGGGGATCTTACAAGTGCAAAAGAAAAATTAAGACTGAAATTGAGAGAAAACAACTAAAAACTGATGAATGATAACTTAGGACTACAAAAATTCACAAGAACTTGATAAAGAGGCATAAGATCTTAGATTGTATTTAAGGACCAATTTCTCTTCAGAACTCAAAGTTGGAAAGGAGTTATCATTGGCATTTTTAGATACTCCCTCTGGATTTTGGGCTTTTTCTACCACCGTGTGTATGCAATTAATCACGATTAATGAATTCCAAAAATAAAGTAATGAAATAATATGTAAATGTCACAGAACACATAGATATACGTAGTTCGACAAATTACCTACATCCACGGAGAGGTTCCTGAGTTTATATTTATGTCTCTCATAGTTCAAAAATTACATCCACCTTGGCCCTAGGGTGAGGGTTGTATTTATAGTCTCGTAAAACTAAAGAAGTTGAGTTTTTCAAGAAACTTCCTTGGCTTACTATTGGCTCATGTGGTGATTCCTGATTATCTCGTTCGAGTTTATATGTAATCGATCTGAGCTAATTAATTGATAATTGTTTCCTATATATCCACTTGATAAATGTTTATGCCAATCTTCTTTATTAATGGATTGGGCTGGACTAGCGTGTTGCCTTATTGGGCCCGTTTGGACTGGCTAGAATTTGGCTTAATTATGATTTGGACATCTTAATTACCCCTAAAATTCTTGGCCAAACTTAGGCCATAATTGGGCCAGAGAATTTTAAATCTCTTGAAGGCACATCAAATCGATCCAATCTTAATGAAATATGTTGGCCAGAAATTATTGTAAATATAGGACAACCAACTAGGATATGCAAGTCATAAAGGGAAAAGAAGCGTCAAATCTCACTTCGAGTTTTGTTCAATATGATTGCTTAGCATATTTTCCAAACCTCTCCCATTTCCACACTTCTGATAATATCGTTCTGCTCCTCCTTTTCTAAAAAGACTTCATATATTCCCTATTTGTTTTCATTCACTATGTAAGTTTTATTCCTCCTCTTATTATTTCTTACTGCTCGCAGTTTGTGGCCATCTCGAATCATCTCCTTCCCCGAGGGAGGGGAAGGGGGAAGGTCTCGCGCCCTCTTACTCAAGGAACGCTTCGGCCGTCGTCGGTGTGGGGTAAATGTAAAGAGATGGAGTCACCAGCTTATTTTTCACAAAACAGGCAAAAGAACATGTCGAGAGAGCAACATCAAAGACACACGGATACTTACGAAACCAATACTTCGAAGGTTCGGGGGCTAAGTTACGAAATGGGAAGGTGTTAGGCACCCATCCCGACCTTTCGATCTCTCATGGGCTTGTGTTACTATTTTCCTTTATTTCTCCATGAAGTGTGTGAGTATATATATAAATGGAGATCGGAATATTTCAACTCATATATGTAACACCCCTCTTAATTCTGGCGTCAGCCGCCACCAAAATTAAGTCGGGCTTCACTAATTAAATACCATTCTTAGCATGTAACAGTTATGAGACATATAAAATTCATTCCATAAGATCATAATGAAATCAATAACAAAAATAATAACCATCAAAGCGATATAAGATCCATCATCATGCTAAACTACAATAATATCCAAATATTATAGTAAATAAAACTCTAATAAACTGGATCCATATTGAAATATCTAAATAAAATCGTAACAACTGTGGAACCGAATGGCCAACCAAATCCACAATAAAAGTCTCATAATCAAATGCGAAGGAAGGAAAACTAAAATAAACTATTAACCATAAAATAAATACTCTAGTTGCACTTCCAAGATGATCTCCAATAAGTCCTATACAGCTACTCCAATACTTACTCCTGAAAAAGGTTAGTCAATGCACGGGTCAGAGTCCCAAGCATGAATACACACTACTCCTCTCAAATAGGGTCCATGAACCCAGACAGTAGCACTAAACATGATAAATATCACAATAGAATATTCTAAATTAAACGAGATATGATTAGACGCAATAACAATAAATCACTAACTACCCAAAATAATTCTTATTAAAGAATTCAACCAATATTTTAAATATCCAACAGTCCCATGTTGTCAATTTAATTCAATTAATCCAAATTATCATTCTTATCAATTAATTATTATCCAATGCGGTACTCCCGCATAAAATTCTTACTCCAATAATTCACATTATTATAGCGGTCCTTCTGCCTAGGGTGGTACTCCCACCAAAATCCACACTCCCCTCGTCAATATCCAGTTGATCCATCTAAATTGTCGATCCCTCAATATGATGAGGTTCCACACACGACACAACATAGACACCAGCTGACCCGTTTAAACTGTCGGCCCCCGCACATTATGTCGCCAATAAATTTTAATACCCATTTTATTATCTTAGGTATTTATTCTCAATTAATTATCATGGTCATTATTTTATATTGATACACCCCACCCTTATTAGCGATGTGAGATCCTCAAAAACACCCTTAGTCCCATACCTAAGGATCCCTAACACATAAATATGTCCTACGTTAATTATAGGATGAATCACTATTTATAACTCCTCCTAATCTTATACCTAGTCTAGAAAATTGATGACACGACATAAAAATCATCCCCACCCCGGAATCACCCATCCGTAAAAATCTACACTCACTAGTCCCATACCTAGAAAGTGTAAATTGCAACTAAGGCCTACCCATTAATCCCATACCTAGTAAGCATCCCAAAATATAGGTGAGAGTATACTACCAGGATCCCGTTGTACCTGCGATGATAAATATCAATATCAATCAATCATATAATCCAACAACACATATAAACAATATCACAAATTTATTCGTGATGGCACAGGTTAATTTAATTTAATTAATAATATCGTCGTCGTTCTTAATACAATTATCCCCATTTAATCATTATAGATTAATCAACATACAAGATTCACGAAGCATACCAAAATTGTCCACTTTTATCAACTACATAATTTTTGTGCGTTTATACACATCCCGATTTCAATTAAAAATAACCCTCATAAATTCTACATGCGATCCTACACTCATAATAACCAAAACCCACTAATCTCTCCTACGCACCCAAGGGTTTCAAGTCTTATTCCATGTTAATATTTTTCATCAAAACAGTAACAAATTTAGTTTCCACTTTTTTCTAATTAAGTTGCTAATTTATTTTAAGAAAAACATGTCATTAAGGGTTTAGGCGACACTTAAAACGCATAATACTAAAGGAAAAGAATAGAGTGTATTTTCCTAAATAAAAGATGATTGAGAATTATAATTTCAAAGATGTATTCATCTCAAAAATTTGATAAAGATCCTTTCTCGACGCGTCTTGAGAAAACCCAGTTAATCTTGATAAATCTTGATTTGAACCTTGAAGAAAATTGGGGCAAAGGTTTGTAGATGAAAGGAAAATATTTTGAAAAAGTCTTCTGGAGGAAGGGTTGTGGAAAAGAGATTTGAATAACCCATCCACGGGTTAATTTTAATTTATAATGATTAGGAGTTCAAATGCTAATAGGATTCTATTCAGAAAAAAAATCATGGAAAAGATAGAGTGAGGTCATCCATAGGAATGTTCCTGAAATAATATTAAAAATATGATTTATTCGTTTATCGAGAACTGATCATTATAATGAAACGATAATAAACGTTGGATAAAATGCTAAGAAGGATCACAGATACAATATATATTAAAATAATGTATAAATAAAAAGGATGCAAATACGAAATGGGAAAATTGGGAAAAATTGGAAAATTGGACTCGAGTCTCGGGTTTTAACTCGAAACACCTACGTAGCCTATTAAGGCATCAAAATCCACATAGTTCGTATGTGACATAAGGGTGGGGTTTATCCCATAGATTCGAACGGGAATTTATTATATGCGTGTGTGTAGAAAAATATGTTTTAATTTTGAGAACTTGTGATGGATAATCCCGTTGGAATTTATAGGTGTAACCCTCTTTTTGTTTGTTTCGGGTTTTTTTTATAGAACATAAAGTAGGGGAAATATAACTATTAAAAAGGTGAGATGTTAATGTGTGTGAATTAAAGCAAAAGTTAAATTTTGAAGTTATGTGATTTAACGCAAATACAAGAGAGAGGGAAAGAGATTTTAGACCTTCTTTGGAGAATTGAATCTTGATCTTAATCTTTGATGAGATCCCTTGGATATTGCGATGAATGTTGGATGTGAAAAAATGTGATTTTACCAAATTGGGTATGAAAAGGATGGGAATGTAATATGGAAAGGAATTTCATATAAGGAAACTTCGTGGATTGCAGGAGAATGTTGTAAAGATCATTGATATTAATGGATCTAAGGTGTGCTTTGGGAGTGAGGTCATGTCCTATATTTATAGGGTAATGGGGTTCCGATCATCATATCCATAGCCTTGCCAATAGGCAGGTAACCCTAGGCTCACTGCCGATAGGTAGGGAAATGGACCTGCCAATTGGTAGTCTCGTGCAGATTTTTCTAGAAAAATGATCGTAGAACGCAATACATTGATCCAAATTATGAACGCGGCATACCGTTAGAAAGTTCATTCATAGACCTTAAAGTGTCCTTTGGTATTCTCCCAGATTCAGGAGTTAACTTTGGGTAAAACGTGGATCAGAAGCTCTCGTTGGTCCTTTTGACAGGGATCGTCGGACGAAAACTAATCATTCATCTAAATGGTAAATTAGAATCACGCATGGAGTGGACCATTGGAAAGTTTATGTGAGGTCTTCGAAATTCCAAAGAGCTTTGCTCGGTTTGGAAAGTTGACCTTGGTCAACTAGGGCCCGAAAGCACAGAGTGACCTTTTGGAGTAAAACGAGTCGTTCCTCTGTACCGTAAGGCCGACTCGCTCACAAGGTGGACCATTTGGTAGGGTATTCAATTACCTTTGAAGATTCATTCAGTCTCATTCAAGATAAGGAGTTGACCTTGGTCAAATGAAGCCCCGTAGTGCTCAGTGGCCTCTAAATCAATTTTTGAGTAAAATGAATCGTTCGTCCGAATGGTTATGTCATTTCACCCACGGGGCAGGCCATTGGAAAGTGATTTCACTACCCTTCAAAGATTCAAATAGATTTCACTCTGACAATGAAGTTGATTCGGGTGAAATCGGGGCTCATGAGCGCTCGGTGGCCTCCAGAATGATTTTTTGGGTAAAATGGTTCATTCGTCCTAACCATTATGTTGATTTGTGCACAGGGCAAATTATTTGAAAAGTGATTCAAAGCCCTTCAAAGATTCATTGAGATTTTTATCTGAAGATGTGGTTGACTAGATTCAAACAGGCTCAATAGTGCCCGATAGCCTCTAGATCGATATCGGAGTATGACCTAGGGTTTGTAGTGAAATGGGGAGCTACTAGAGACCTAAGGAGAGACTTAGGGGTCCTAGAATATGTTGTTTATAGAGTCCCTCAATGAGTGAGATTGGAACAAGTGAAATCCGTCCAATTGACACCACATGATGTTTAGGAGGAAATAGGTCGATTCTATGGACCTAAAGGGATAAGGATGATCGTTTCAAGGGGTCGAGGTCGAGGACCTAAGAAAATACTGGGGATGGCCAATTTTGTGGTTCGAGGTATATTTTGAGGACCTAGGATAGGGATCAATTGATTCTGAGGTTCGAAGCCGATTCTGAGTGTTTAAGTTGAAGCGACCAATTTTGAGGGTCGAGGTCAATTCTGAGAACCTAAGTAGAGGCAACCAATTCTGAGGGTCGAAATCAATTTTGAGGACCTTAAGTAGAGGCGACCAATTCTGAGGGTCGAAGCCAATTCTGAGGGCTTAAGTAGAGGTGACCAATTTTGAGGGATTTAAGTAGAGATGACCAATTCTACGGGTCGAAGACAATTCTGAGGACTTAAGTAAGAGAGACCAATTCTGAGAGTCGGGGTCAATTCTGAGGGCCATAAGTGGGAGCGACCAATTTTGAGGATCGAGGTTAATTCTAAGGACCTTAAGTGAGAGTGACCAATTATGCGAGTCGAAGCCAATTTTGAGGGATTTAAGTTCAGGCTACCAATTCGTAGGGCCGAAGTCAATTCTGAGGGATTTAAGTTCAGGCTACCAATTCGGAGGGTCGAAGTCAATTCTGAGGGCTTAAATTGAAGTGATTAATTCTGAGGGTCAAGGTTAATTCTGATGACATAAGTAAAGGCGATCAATTCTGAGGGTCGAGGTCAATTTGAGGACCTTAAGTAGAGGCAACCAATTCTGAGGGTCAAACCAAATTCTAAGGGCTTAAGTAGAGATGACCTATTCTGAGGATCGAAGACAATTCTGAGGGATAAAGTAGGACCAATCAATTCTGAAGGTTGAGTTCAATTCTAAGGACCTAAGGGTTGAGGTCAACTCTGAGGGCCTCAGTATAGATGGACTATTTTGAGGGTCGAAGCCAATTCTATGGGCTAAACTAGGGGTGAACAATTATGCGGGTCGAAGCCAATTCTAAGGGCTTAAGTAAAGATGATCAATTATACGGGTCGAAGCCAATTCTGATGGCTTAAGTAAAGATGACCAATTTTGAGGGCTTAAGTAGGAGAAATCGATTTTGAGGGTCGAAGCTAATTATGAGGGCTTAAGTAGAAGTGACCAATTCTATAGGTCGAAGCCAATTCTGAGGTATTTAAGTAGAGATGACCAATTATACCAATCAAATCCAATTCTAAGGGCTTAAGTAAGAGCGACCAATTCTGAGGGCCAAGGTCAATTCTGAGGACCTTAAGTGGGAGCGACCAATTCTGCAAGTCGAAGACAATTCTGTGGGATTTAACTTGAGGTGACCAATTCGGAGGGTTGAAGACAATTTTGAAGGCTTAAGTTAAATTGACCAATTCGAAGGGCTTAAGTAGAGAGTGACCAACTCTGCGGGTCGAAGCCAATTCTGAGGGCTTTAAGTACAGATGACGAATTATGCGGGTCATAGCCAATTCTGAGGGCTTAAGTAGGAGCGACCAGTTCTGAAGATGGAAGCCAATTCTGAGGGCTTAAGTCGGAGCGACCAGTTTTGAGGGTCAAAGCCAATTCTGAGAGCTTAAGTGGAGATGACCAATTATGAGGGCCTAAGCCAATTCTAAGGGCTTTAGTAAGTTGTGGGCCATAATTTTCTTGGGGAAGTTTGGAGACTCCACTGGGGAAAAGATATTAACCCGTGGATTGGATGCATCCTTTCTGGGGAATTTTCTAATTCATGTTGTGTTCCTTGGAGACGTTACTGGGGAGATATCCAATCGATTTGAGAACTCTGCTGGGGAAGTAGGTTTTTCACTGGGGAAGAAAGTGTTCTGCTGGGGAAGTAAGTGGTATAAAAAAAATCTTAATGGAAAAGGTTCTAAAACTCATTTGGAAATTTTAGGGATTTTCTGGGGATTTTTCAGCATTTTTAGGGAATTTTTGTATAAAATTTCGGGGAGGTGCTGATCGGCAGGGCAAAGGAGGTGCCAAATGGCAGTGGCACGATCTTTTGGTATTCCTTGGGCAGGTGAAGTGATAGTTCCAATTGGTATGTTTTTGGGAGCTACCGATCGGCATGCCTCTTAGCCTCCTATAAAAAGGGGAAAGATTTCTTCATTTTTCACAGCTCTCAGATCTTCTATCTTCTGCCTTTCATTTTTGTGAACTGTTCTAGCGTTATTTTTTCCTTTAAAACTAAGAAATGGCGTATTTTTCAAGCAGTGCGGTCCACATGGCATGGTTGAGTGTTGACAACTGGGTGCATTTGGAGTGGAGGTCCAGGGTACCCCTAGCGCTGGGCAGTGAGAATGCTTTTGACTCGTTCGATACAATTGCAGACAAGCGAACACTTGTGCATGAGTCAACGCACCATCAATCTTCTAGGGTGGTGAACGCTAGGGCCTATGTAAGTGCTAATGACCTTTGGTATTCCTTTATTTTCTTGGTATTATTTCCTTATTTTTTCTAAATTTTGATAAGGGTTGTTCCTTTTGGCTTTGACAGACTAATATCTCTGCGTCGAACCTGCGTTTTCGAGGGACGATGGGGTTCAATGATGTTTGGGAGCACCTTCCACCTTGGTATGTTGGGTGGTGTCATCAGTTGGCTTTGGGAGTTTGGCATCTTCCCAGGATGAGACACCTCATTCAATGGCCGTTCTCTGTGATTTGGGGGAGAGGTGGTGGGATACCACCCACACCATGCATTTCGGTTTTGGGGAAATAACAGTGACTCCCATCGATGTACAACACCTGTTGGGCTGAATTATAAGAGGGCCCAAATAGAGGTGGATCAAAATTTCTGGGAGACACCGACAGAGATGGAGGCGGCGTTAGGTGATGTGGGGAGGATAGTCTCTAGGAACTCAATTCATTTGTCTCTTTTGAGTCGATGGATCGGCAAGACTGGGAGGCTTCAAATGCGAAAGATGGACCACTTGTTTATTCTTATGTTATTGGGAGGATTTTTTGTGGCGACATCCTCCATCTGTGATTTTTTCCTTATTTGAGGGTGTTTTCGGATACTCCTCACTTTGACTGGAGGAGCCCGACTTTAGTGACACTTTTTTCGTCTTTGGATGCATTCATCCGGTGCTACCGGCAGACCTTTACCTGCGCCACGTATCTTTTGGAGGTATTATTTATTTTGTACATTTTCCTTTATGAATTAGCATTTTCCTTTATGCATTTTCTTCTTTATTCCTTTATTATTTTCTTCTGATTGATGACCCTTGTCCTTTGCAGACATGGTTCTATGAGGTGATTGGGCTTAACGCCCAACTGATAACTTTAAAGGATGAGTCTGTTAGAAGGTTCTTTCGTATGTACCGGTGGCAGAAGTCAAATCGTCATTCTAGGTGGTCTCCCTCTTTAGGGACGATGCGTCAGATCTTGAATGGCTTGACGAGTGATCAAGTAAATCCTTATTCCTTTACAAGACCATTTTTCCTTGATGACATTTTTAGATATTAATTTTTTGCTGTAGATTTTATAGGTGATTTTCTATCCCTGGGGGACACCTATCCAGCACACGGAGGTGACCGGGGGAACGTGCAGCTACTTCGTCTGTTGGTGCACGACTTCGATGACTATTGGTATCAAAGGGAGAGGGTATATTGATAGATGGTGGAGGACGAGGTGATGGTTCCACCTGCAAGTACCCTGATGTATATGAGGCGAGAGCGGGAGATGTTAGAGGAAGTGAGGGTGGCGGCGATGGTTTGCGAGCCTTATTCGTCATATACCGATAAGGTGGTTACCTATGATTACATGGTTTACATGTTGAGCTGGATGATTCCACCCATTATATATTACGTTATGCCTCTTCCACCTGCGGGCTCTTGTAGGGGAACGAGTCGGTCAGTGGGGTCTGCCCACAGTGCGGGTGGTGCGTCGACATCGGTGTAACACCCCGTAATTTTGAGGATTTAATATTTAATTATTTTGGGAGATATGAAAATATTTAAATTAGAGAAACTTAAATTCATGAGTTGGAGAATTTATTTGAGTGAGCTAAATTATTTATAATTGGCGACTTTAAAGTTTAATTGTTCGAAATCTCATGTGTCGCATTCTGAGGTCAAAATTGGAGAATGTCAAAAAGTATTTCGGATGACAATTCTGAGTGCGCGGCTGAGTCCGGATGGGTCGAGATAGTTAGAAAAGAGTAACCGGGGGTAGCAATTGGGTCTCGGGGTATTTTTGGGCATAGTCGGGCCCACACGGGGTGAGTTGGGCCATTTTAATTAGGACCATATGGCAAAAAATGGGATTAGGGGTTTTTAACCTAATTGGAGAAGTGTTGAATGACAGTTAACACAACTCTAAACCTAGGGTTTGAGAGGGAATTTGGGGGAAAATAAATCAAAAGCCAATTTGGGGATTTTGAAGCCAAATTAAGGGACTACACCAACGGATCAGACCCTGCGAACAATTCCAGGCAAGTGGTTAACTGTTGTAGTTCTTAAATTGATGATAATCAATTCATACAATGGGAGGTGCAAGCCAAAATTCATTTTGGGTGAGTTTTCATGTAAAAAAATTGGGTTTTTGGAAATTGATATACTTTAATGGGATTAAGGGTGAGATTTATTATGTTTCTGATTCTAGAATGTAGAGGAATGAATCGTATGTGAAAACCAGTAAGAATCAATGGTTAATTATTGATAATATGGAAGAAATTCGTATAAGAGATTTGAAACGCGGATAAAACCCAAATCGGGAAAACGTTAGAATTATTGGAATTTGGTGATGAATTAAGGTCTTTAGGATGTTTAGACCCTTTTCTTATATGGAGGATATGTTAATTGTAATTGGGTAAGGGTTTAGATTGAGAATCAAAGCTTTAGGGTTCATCCATGGCCGATAGTGGGCTGGAGAAAACGATTACTGGAAAGATCGATCGATCGACCCAGGGGGTTCGATCGATCGATGCTACAGAAATTTTGGCAGTGACGCCAGTTGTAATTACATGGAAAATAATTATTGAGAAAAGGATCTTAGGTTGATTTTAAATGTTGAAAATTGAATAGGGGCATGACTCTTGGTAATTATAGGTAAATATAATTGGAAAATTTGGTGGAGATGAATGTGTGACACATTATGGGTGAATATGTGGGAATGAAATTCTGAGATTTAAAAATGGACCTAGTGAGCGAGTGCGAATAAGTTGGTTAAGTGACACCAAAGTATTTAATTAATTATTGAGAGAGTAAATTAATTTAGGGTCGGAACATAGACTCGGGAAATATTAAGTTACGGGCCAAATAAGCGAGTCCGGGTATAATGGTTGGGCGATACCAAGTAATAAATTAATTGAGGTGCTAATTAAGTTAATTAGAGTCGAACTATAGACTCGAGAAATTATTAAATTAATTAATGTGTAATTAATTAAATTATAGTCGGACTATAGACTCGAAAAAGTATTAAATTAATTAATGTGTAATTAATTAAATTAGAGTCGGACTATAGACTCGGGAAAGTATTAAATTAATTAGTGTGTAATTAATTAAATTAGAGTTGGACTATAGACTCGAAAAAGTATTAAATTGATTAATGTGTAATTAATTAAATTAGAGTCGGACTGTAGACTTGGGAAGGTAATAAATTAATGTGTAAATTAATTAAACTAGAGTCGAATCATAGACTCGGGCAATTATTATATAAATTAATGTGTAAAGTATTTATATTAGAGTCGGACCATAGACTCTCGAGAAATATCATATTCATTAATGTCTGAATTAAATAAATTAGAGTCGGATCACAGACTCGGGATAATGATAATTTAATAAGTGAGAAAATTTATTTAGTTAAGTCAAGCCAGAGACTTAGGAAATTACAGGCTAGTGTTACGGGTTGTGAGTACATGGTGAAGCCGTGGTTTATTATATATATATATATATATATATATATATATATATATATATATATATATATATATATATATATATATATATATATGTGTGTGTGTGTGTGTGTGTGTGTGTGTGTGTGTGTGTGTATTGTGTGTGTTATTAAATATCAGTGATTATATATTTATTTAATTATACTCAAGTGCTATCAAGGGAGGTTGCGCGATGTGGGTGAATTCCCTAGATTGAGGGGTAGGGTGAGTATATCCCCAGGTCATAGCGTCCGGTATATGGGTGAGGGGCTTATTTCACTTTCATGGAAGGAATATGACCGCCTCCACTTCGTTTATGTTTTGGGCTAGGTTGGTGAGCGATCCCAACTTGGGTAACTGGGTTATATGAGCACACCTAGTGAGATGGCACTTTAGAGGGAATCATTCGTTGAGGGTATACTCGGAAGGATGGATATACGTATGATATATGTGTGGATGTTTTAGTAAAGGTACGTATATAATGGGATTAAATATTATATGCGGGTAATAATACAGTGTGTGATGTACTTACTTTATATAACTTGTGTCACAGTTATATGCTATTATTTAATAAGGAATTAATTGAGTTAATGGGTGAAATAACTTATAATTCTTGAATAATTATACTCGGGTTAGAGTAGTATGTCAAGGGGAGGTTATACCAGGACTAGTTGGACGGGGGAGTACAACTAGGTAGGGGTTAGGGTAACCGTTAGGTGTGCGCATTAGTGGAGGGGTGAGAATGTCCACAAGAGAGTGCGACACTAACTTATATATGAAGCGCATTCATGCATTTTAAATCACTGCATTTAATTCACTTGCTAAATATTTTCAAAATGTTTTGGGTTCTAACCCTTGCTATAAAACTATTTTCAAAACCTTTTGGGTGTCCAGCCACAGGGACGCCAGGATTGATATTCCATTCCAGGTACACGGAGCTGCGGCATATGTGGATGCTAGCAGGAGCTTGGATTAGACGCATTGTTTATTCTTTCCTAGAGTAGGAATCTTTTATCAGCTTTAGTTTTATTTAGGGCTTGTCGCCCAGACTTCTCAGTACAGTTTTCAGATGTATTTATTCAGGTGTTGGACGTTTATATTGGATTGTTTTCACTTTGGTGGACGATGGTTTATTCGGCAAATTGTTTAAATAATTATTCAATTGATTTAAATTCAGTTGTGTGAATGGTTTGTATTTAATTCTGTATGTACTGTTTGTTTAATTAAAAAGTTAAAATTTAGCACCAGTTTTTGGAATACTAGGTGGTTAGTAAGTTTTAAAAAGTTTTCGACAGTGATGCTAAGGATGAACCAATTGGGATTCCTGTTTTAATTTTGTATAGGACTGATCACCCAGTATTTTATTAGGCAGGGTGTCACAATCGACAGCGGCGACGACATCAGAGGTTCTATTTGTACGGTTGGCTCCTCCTTCTTATAACATTTGATGGTCTGATGGAGGATTGGTGCTATGCTGCAACGTCCCAATGCGATGGATTCGGAGGAGATGGGGCTGACAGAGGACGTCCTTCAGCCGGCGATATACCTTTCATTTCTTTGTCTTTTGATTTTCTCATTTCTTTCTTTGCCTCAGACTGACTGATTTTCGCTTTTCTATTTTTCTTGCAAAACATTTGGGTGTCTACCACCTGGCTGAGAGATATTTTGGATTTGGTGACTTCCACGACTGCTCATATTCAGGAGTCAATCCCGGTTCCGCCCTACTTGGTGTCGTCTGCCTTATCTGAGGAGGGGTCTGGCTCAGGAGCGGGGGCTTGTCATCTCGTCGCCAGGAAAAGTGCATATACCGCAGGGACGGAGGGTCTTATATGGAGAGAGAAAAAAAGATAAGCGAGAGATAAATAAGAAAGGGATAAAGTAGGTGAAGGTGATTGAGAGAGAGAGATTATTTCGGGCTGAGTCTCGTTGTTTTTTTGCTTTCCTGCAAGACAAATGTAATAAACAAATATATATGCAATGAAATGGGATTTTATTAATTTTTTTGCTTTAATGACTTAATGCATATGCACTTTTTACTTTGCTGCTGAGACCGTAAAAAGGATTTAAAATGATTTGAGAGAAAATTTATTTTAAAATGGGATAAGTAAAAATATAGGGAGAAGGAAATTCTTAATTCCTTAAAATAATAATTATTTTTATTGTGTTTTTTTTATTTTGAAAAAAAAAAAGAAAAAGGGAACTTTCCAAAACTAGGGGGTTGTCGATCGACATACCCCTTGTCCTGCCTATCGTCAAGTCAGTCTCGTTTAATGAATCCAAGGCTTTAATTGAACTTTTTTAAATTACTTGGTCCTTGGTGGGGGGCAAGTTTTCCTCCGGGCTTTGCAGGACTTTTGTCTTTGGATAAGTTTTTCAAGTATAAAAAGGGGGTAATGGGGGAGTATTTTCTTCACTCGTCCACGTTTCCTTTCTTTTGCATACTTCTTATTGCATCATTTTTCAATATGGCTCTCCCTGAAAGTGTTGAATTTTCTTCTTACCTTAAAAACTTAGAGGTAATGTGCTCATATAATGTAGACTACGACGCTTTCAACATGCATCGAGTATCCTTATGGCACAATTAGCCTATTGAATAGAACATACTGATGGTGTCGGTAGAATTCTGGTACCTAGAGGACGTATCTTTCACTTTGGCTTGGATGAAGTCTATCCGAATTATGAAGAGTTTTCTTCCATGTTGAAAATAAATCCCAATGTTGCAGTGGCCATTCCTGAATTCTCCCGAGCTCCTCGGGAACTGTTAGCAAGACTTCTCCATATCTCACCCTCGGTGGCTCGATCATTGGTCAAAGGAGGAGTGATCTCTCTCTCATTTGTGCTACATTTCGTGCACATTTAGGATGTTGGTGATGCAAGATATACCGGAACCGTCGTTCTTGGATTGACTTCAAAATTATTAGTGATGACTGGAGAACTGTTGGCGAACCCATAACTTGAAGCCATCACTTCATGGATGTTATGTCGTTACAATCCTGAGACGATGATACTGGTAGAGAATCTGAATGCTTTGGATGCTTAGCGGGAAGGCCGTTCTTACTTCCTAAAAGGTATCCCTGTTATGTTATTTATGTGGTTATCGGAGAGATTTCGTATGGCGATCCCTCCTGAATATCCTTCAGAAGTTATGCCAAACTTTTTTACTCGCTACTTTATCAACGTAGGCTTGGATATCAAGAGCTGGGAGAACTGATTTGTGGAGCACGGGGATCAAGGTTTACGTTGGTCAGTGCCTTGGTGGGGGGAGTTGCAACCCATTCTAGAACTGGGGGAATAGCAGTATGTTCAGTTGGTTCATCTCTGGCAGACTTCTTTTTACTTTCCCTGGTGACTCTTGCGCCAATTTGGCTGGGAGCATATTATGTCACCTCGGACACTAGACTTCTTTCCTGTGGAGGATTTGACAAAACATCTAAGAATGCGGTTGGGCTCTCTATGGTAGAATCGTCGATCGTCGACTCGTCCTTCCCTATCTGTTGGCTGAGTCTGGAATATTTTTGGGGATTACATGAAGTGGTTGTGGAGGAGGGTAGTTTCCAAGATACTGGTTGTGGAGACCAGGCAAAGGTGGTTCACCATATCTAACACCATGGAGGGAGGTGTTGTTGTTTTCCCTAGGATGATATGTTTACCATTCTATGGAGCACCTTATGTATTCCATCCAATCAGGGGAAGTTTGGGGACCCTCGGATGTAGATGATGATGGGGCTGGTTCTTTTGGAAGCTATAGGTAGGATCCCTGTGGATTTATTATTTGTAAAGATTTTGTAATGGGGTTTTGTTATGTATCTAGTAGGAGTAACTTTGGGAAGGTTGTTTTAGGAATAGATTGGCATGTTTACGAAAAATAATGTTAGGTTGGCAAGGGAAGTCGTTTAACTCCCTTTGCCGGTGTAATGGTAACTAAAAATTTCCTCAATGAAATAAAGAAAATTTTAATTATATTGTAGTGCCTATTGATGAGTTTTTGCATTTGAATTATCTATACCGTTCGCTAAGGCATACATAATCCTTTTGTTCATGTAAATGATTAAAATTAACCGTCGTTCTCAGAGATAAGAAAAGAATATTTGTGAAAAAAAAAAGGGGGTCGTGCTAATGTAAAGCGTATGAGATTCCTACATACCTCTAGGGTTTGGATATTTTTTGAGTTTCATTTTTTAAAGACAAAATATTTTTAGAGGGTCAAGCCCTACGTAGTTTTTAGTAGAGGGAAATGAAGATATTTTTTTTAGAGAATACAAGAGAGATGAGAAGAGTCGTAGTTCATCGAGATTTTGGACTAAGGGTAAAATCTCTTGAGATGGTCCAGGTGGACTGGAAGGGCCATCTCTTCCCCATCGAGGTCGGTGAGCATAGTGGCGCTACCGGATAGGATCTTCTTAACAATGTAGGGGCCACTCCATGTGGGCTTTAATTTCCCTCTGGGATCTCAGATGGGTTATACTATTTCTTTAAGGGCTAAGTCCCCTTGTCGGACACCAAGATCCTAGACTCTCTTGTTGAATGACTGTGTTATTCGATGATCGTATCCTTGTATATGATATAGAGCCTTCAGTCTCCTTTTGTCCAAGAGTGACAACTCGTCAAGACGACTCTGATGCTAGTCTTCCTCACTGACTTTGCTTTCAAGCATTACGCGTGGTGAAGGAATTTATAGCTCAATGGGTAGGAATGATCCCATGTCGTATACCGGAGAGTAAGGGGTAGCCCTAATAGATTTTTTAACTAATGTGCGGTAGCCCTAGAGGGTGTATGGAGCCCGATCGGCCCAATCTCGATAACTCTCGGTCATCTTGCAGATGATTTCTTTGAGGTTCTTATTAACGGCTTCGACTACACCATTGGTTTGAGGTCGGTAGGGAGAAGATTTATGCCTCAAATCCCATACTCGTCGACCACCTCTATGACTTCTGCCTCGAAATGTAACCCATTATTTGACACTAGCATATGCAGGACCCCATATCGGTAGATGGTATTTTTTTGGATGAACTTGGCCACCTTTTTGGCATTCAGAACTGCGTATGACTCGATTTTGACCCATTTGGTGAAGTAGTCAATGGCAACTAAGATGAATTCATGCCCGTTTGAGGCCTTGAGTGCAATTTTCCCTATGATGTCGATGCCCCATGTGGAAAACGACCAGGGAGAAGTCATGTTGTACAATTCCTACAAAGACAATTGTTGGAGATTAGAAAATTGTTGGCATTTAAGACATCTTCGTACATAGGCGATGCAATCCTGAACTATGGTAGTCCATTAGTAACCTTGTCAGATGATTTTCTTGGCAAGCATATGGCCATTCATGTGGGGTTCGTACTTCCCACTGTGGATTTTTTACATCATCTCTTCAATGTCAGCCCCTGTGATGTAGTGTAAATGGATTTTAATGAAGTTTCTCTTAAACATTGCTTCATCGCAGGCAATGTAATGGGCAACTAGTTTACGGAGGGTTGCTCGATCTTTCTTATGAGAATTTTGGGGATACTTACCATGCTTAAGGAGGCGCTAAATATCATAGTACCAGTAATTGAATATATCAGGATTTTCTTCTGTGATGAGATCAATGTGGTAGCAGTGGGTAGCTTTAGCCTGCTTTTGGACTAGGAAGGGGGTTATTGTAATTCCTTCGGGCATGTCAACCATGGAGGCTATAATAGCAAGGGCATCGGCTAAGTTATTCTTTTCTCGGGGTAGGTAATGGAAGCTGATATCTTGGAATTGGTAGGCCAACTCTTTTAGGTGGGCATGGAAGGGTAAGAATTTCTCATCCTTGAATTTCCATTTTCTTAGTATTTGATCGATGATGAGGGTTGAATCCCCATAGACATCTAGGTATCAAATTCATTTCTGGATAGCAACTTTGAGGCCTATCGTGCATGCCTCATATTCAGTCATGTTGTTGGTGCAGGGAAAATCTAATTTGGTGGCAATGGGAGTTTAAGTCATAGGGGGAAATTAAGAGTATCCAAGGCCATACCCTCTCTTATTGGCGGCACCGTTAAAGAACATTTGCCATCGGAGGTCTTCTTGGGAGGTAAAAAGTATATTCTCATTCAGGAACATGGAAATTCAAACATCGATTTCTTCCATAGGGTAGTTAACGAGGTAGTCAGAGATGGCTCTTCCTTTCATGGATTTTTGTGCGACATACATAATATCGAATTCAACTAGCAACATCAACCATCGATCCATTCGGCTAAACAATGCAGGTTTCTTTAGCAGGTATTTGATAGGATCCATTCGGGTTACAATTTTGATGGGAAAGGCGATCATGTAGGGCCGTAATTTTTTAATGACCAAGACAAGGGCGACACATGCTTTTTCCAAGGTAGTGTAGTTAACTTCGTACCCAGACAATTTGCGACTGGTGTAGTATATGGATCTCTCTTTATGAGACTCTTCAAGGTTTTGGTCTAGCAAATCCCCAGCTACGGTATCTTTTACAGTCAAGTATAGGAGTTGGGGTAAACCAGGTTGTGGTGGCATGAATACTGGAGTTCGGGTGAGGTATTTCTTGATTCGGTCAAAGGATTCTTGGCAAGCTTCGTTCCAAACCTTAATTGAATCCTAACGGGGGAGCTTGAATATGGGTTCACAGATAAAAGTCAACTAGCTGATGAACCAGTTGATATACTATAATTTTCCAAGGAATCTCCAGACTTCCTTCCCCATTCGGGGCGGTGACATTTCGAGTATGGCTTTAAGTTTGGTAGGATCAACTTCTATCCATTTCTCACTAACCATGAATCCCAAGAGCTTTTTGTTGTTAATTCTAAAAACACATTTCTATGGGTTAAGTCGCTCGAAGAATTTTCGGAGTTAGAACATGACCTTACCTAGTTTTAAACTTGATGATCATATCATTTACATAGATCGGGACTTCTTTGTGTATCAGATTATAGAGGATGGTTGTGGCAGCCCTCTGGTAGGTAACCTCTGTATTTTTTAGACAAAATGGCATAACTATGTAACAAAATGTTCCCCAAGAGGTGATGAATGCGGTTTTTTCTTGATGATTTGGGTGCATCTTGATCTGATTATATTCAAAAAAACCATTAACGAATGACTTAAAAGCGTGGCTAGCGGTGTTATATATAATTATGTTAATATTGGGTAACGGGTAATCATCCTTCAAAGAGGCCTTGTTCAAATTGCGATAATTAACGTACATGCAAACCTTTCCTCCTAATTTTGGAATGGGTACGATGTTGGCTAGCGATATGGGATAATCGATCACACGAATGAAACCCCCATCCAACTGTTTGACTACTTCTTCCTTAACTTTGAGCAACCATTCGGTGCGGATCTTTCATAGCTTCTATTTGATCGGTTTGCATTCTGGGAGAATTGGAATCTCGTGATGAGTTATCTTGGGATCAAGGCCAGGCATGTCATCGTAGGACCATGCGAAGACATCCGCAAATTCCTTCAGTAATTCTTCGATTTTTGCGCGCTCATGTTCGTTAAGAATATACCCTATCCTAATCTCGCGCAGTTAGTTACTAGAACCGAGATTAATAACAATATTATCATCTTCATTAACTTGAACATAGTTATGTTATTTGTTATTAACCTTATTTAGATCAGTTAAGAATTGTTCATTTGCAAAATCAACATCATCACGAGTTTGATTAGAATCAAGACAATTAATGTAAGGCACAACAAGATACTCAAAATCTTTATTTATTTCATTGTTGGGTAAAACAGCATTGAGAACCTCATCAAAGGTGGTCTCGATTACATCATAATAGGGAGGAATAACAAAAGAAGAGGAAATGGGATAAACATCAGATTTGAGTTGTATCTCAGCGGGTGGAACATGTATATTATGCCAGTTGAGGAGAGGTGCATCAGCAGCTTCGATAAGGCGGGACGAATCCGATGATGTAGCCCTTAAGTGGATCATGCAGAGTGATAGCCCCAGTGTTTATAAATTAAATGAATCCTCAGAGTCACTTCCCTCAGAATTTTGGATAGCAGCTTTAATCTTATCAATGAGTGGTTGCACATGATGCTGGGAACTTTCAACCCATGAGTAGCGGTCTTGGAAAAAAATCTCCATATTTGGCTTCATCTTCTTGTCCACATTATCATACCACGGTTCAGGAAAGCCACAAAATGGGCAATCTCAACCCTCTCTAATGAATCTTCCATTCAAGGAATCCCTTGAGATAGCCTTGGTGCTTTCCATCCTTCTCTTTAACCAAGGTTGGAGAAGCATTTTGAGTTCGTCTAATGATGGTTGATAGACCAGGACATACGAAGAAAATACCTTCTTCAACACTTTGGGTTATAGTATTCCCTGTTGTCATCATCTCATTCCCAGTTTGGGCATGAATTGCATATTCTTGAACATCTGCATCAAATTAACATTACCATCAGGGCTATGCTCTAGATAAAATCTTTCTTTGAAATTGTCACCCATTGAGATCGAAAGCAGTTTGACTCGAAAACCTGAGAAAAGCATATAATTTTCCCCATGTTTTATCTCTATTAATAGATTGCTAGTCTTGAATTATTGGTGTTATCGTCGTCGCCCAAAGAAGATACCAGAAATGGTACCATCAGGTCACAATGATAATGAGCTCAAACGTGTATTCTAATGGCAGTAAACAGGCAATATAATAGTAAGAGAGGGAATAAGATGAGGCAAAGAGGTATTGAGCACCAGAATTAAGTGGCTCGGCCAAATTATGGCCTACATCCACTGTGCAGTGTATGAAATCCACTAAAGTAATGTTTTAATGTCCTGCGTACACAAACACTCAAGTTGTCTCTCTCTTATAGTGAATTTAACAGAGTTTCTCTAGGGTTACTATTTTGTGTCCCTTTTACAAGAGGTAGAAGACAAGTATTTATAGTGCCTAAGGGGTGTAATGCACCCCCAAAGCATTCAGTAGGCATGTGATGATGAAGACACCCACTAAGATGAATGGCAGTTATCCACAGCATTTGTAGCTGATTATGATGCAATATCCTCTCACATGAGGCAATAATCAGGTTATAACAGAATATCTCACGTGGTACAAGCCACATTGGAAACTTATATTGCTCGTACGATATGGTGTCATCTACATAGGTCTCAGCTTGGCTGAGTACGAGGCTCAGGCCGAGGTGACCTAAATAGGCGATTTCCTGATGTCGACTGAATAGAGGATGATAGACGTCCTTGTTGCTGAAATGCTTCCCTAGGGTCTCGGCCTATTAATGTCTGAGGTTATGAGTATGAGGCCAACCCTGGTTCTGGACGATCTTTGAGAACAACCTATGAGATCCTTATTGAAGCTCAACTGCTGGAGATTGGGGCCCTCATCCTGAAACGAGGTCATACTTGGTCATATCAATTACCACTAGCCCTCAGTCACCTATGTGAAGAGGTGGCTGAGGGATACAAGTTTGCTTAGTCCTCTTTTGAGACATTTTTTATTTATAGATTTGGTAACTTGAGGCATAAGAGAGTGGCATGTGTCATAGTTCTAATTGGGTAGCGTCCATCCCAAGTATGACTTGATGGATGAGAGCTTTGGACTTCGCGCCTCAATTGATGATACATCTTAGGAAATGTGTTTAATCATTTCTTGAGTATTTAAACTTTAAAATATTTTCTCTCTCCTCTTACGTTCACAAATTCCATCTTGTTCCTCTCTCTATAACCCTGTGCATTTTTTGCAACCTAAGCCTCTTTCCTTCCCTTTCTCTGGCAGCTAACTTCTTCAGGTACTCATTCTTACCTTTTTCTCTATTTCTTTCCATTAAAATCTTTGAGTTAGGCTATTTGTAGCTTTTTTGGTGAGGGTTTATGTTTTCCGGCGGGAACCAGAGGGTATTTGGACCCATTTGGGCCTTTTCTAGGGTGTTGTTAAGTGGTTGGCGGTGGTCATTGCTTGGTTGGAGAGATTCTTAAGGTTTTTTCGACCTTTTAACTTATTGGTAAACTCCGATCATATTCACCAGCCAGCTTCAATATTGTGTTCTTAAAGTTCTTATTTGAGAACGTTCTAACTTCATTTGGTCAACTGTAGTCAAAGTTACAAACTATTTATTCCTTTTTCAAGATTCACCCAAGTTGAACCTCATCCTTTGATGTTAAAACACCTATGCAATTTATTCGAGGAGTTTCCCAACCTCAGAGAGAAGTGCTTTGAAAAAATTAAAAGAGTAAAGGCTGAAGAAGCCAAGAGTCATAAGGTCGAGGCCTTTCTAATTCGTCATATTTATCCACCCCCTTGGTTTTCATATACCCCAGGATACTGAGCCTTGTGATCCAATGTCTGACTCATCCTCATCAGCTGATAACCCTATGTCTACCTCTCAATCGGCCGAGAGTGTTGATTCGTACGAGGAAGCCATGGACTGTGGTTTATCCCAAGCTGAATGGTGTAATATGGACGAGGCTTCTTCGTGTTGTTCATCCTACAAAATAGCCGAGTCTTCTAATCAATCTAACTCTATTTAGATACTTGAACCTAATGTGGCAATTCCTCCTCCCCTAGATGTAATTCCTTTCTCGACTGCAACTGAGGCCAAGTTTTCACAGAGTTTCCCTAGTGGTGACCTAAATAATCCTCAAGCCCAGGTTACAGAAAGTAGCAGTGAGGAAAGTGATGTTGATACATCAGTTACTGAGGAATACAAGAGTACTGTGTCGGAAGTTGATCTCTTGATTTGGAGCCATATATACGGCATAGATTCTTATATTTTTATGAGATATGCTCTTAAGGAAGAGAGAGTCTTTTATGGCCGAGAGGGAGAAGTTTATGTCTATGAGCAAATATTTAAGCTCGGCTTTTACCTACCCATTCACCCTACAATCTGAGACATTCTATCTAATCTAAAACTTTCCCCTTCTCATCTTTATCTGAATGCTTGGAGATTTATCAATGGCTCTATTGTCCTTTGGAACACTGTCCATCAAACTAATCTTCTAGTTAGCATATTTTTTTATGTCACACACCTCCGTCCCCCAAGACTCAGCCTGGTTACTACCACCTCGTAACCAGGAAGTCCGAGAAGAAGATTTTATTGGTCACCCAAACTTCAAACCATAACTGGAAACCCTGGGGTCTGGGGTCTGGCCCCCTTACCGAGCTATGTAAGTAATTAACCTTACTAAGTGTTATCTCATACTTAACATTTTCCGATAACTAATCTCTAAGGTTTATCTTTTATAGGTCGTTCTGAAGGCGTTTCAAATGAGCATTGGAACATGGTGGCCCCAAATTTGAGCAAACTTGTTAACAAGCGTGGCTAAAGAACTGAACCCCCTGCTGCTTAGACAAAGAAGTCTACTGTTGGTGGCCCCAGAAGAGTTGATGATGCTGGGAAGAAAAGAAAGTGTCGAGTTGATGACACCACAACCACTCGTCCTCTAAAGAAAAATCACCCAACACAAGCCATTCTAATCTCATCCGATAATGCACTGGTTTCTCAGTTGTCGTAGCTAAAAATTATTGATGAGAGCATCATCGGCCATGGTAGATAAGCCATAGATGGTATCATCTCTCTTGTCTCTGAGGCCGACAAACGTTTCCTCCAATTAATACATATCTCTCTATTAACTGAATTTTTCCTTTATAGAGTTGTTCACGTACTTTTCAAAAACTTTTTGAGTGTAGTCTTTTCCTTACTTATATCAAGTACTGACTTACCTCCCCACTATTTTACAGGGTGCAGTCTCTCTTCATCGTATGGGAGATCAGATTAGCAAGAAGTTGCCCTTGATTCAGAAAGGGAGGGAGGCCGTCACCATGGAGAACAATTTGAGAAACGAGCTGCAGACCGTAAAAACGGCCTTGTAAGAGGCAAAAACCAAATATTAACTCTGAAGCCTGATCATGAAAAATCTCTAAAGACCTTGGCCGATAGCAAGCAGGCCGAGATTTATGTTGAAGAATTTGGAGACTATGCCTTTGAGTATTTGGAGAGAGGTATCAAGACAGCCAGCCGACGGGCTGCCATCAAACATGCCGAGGCTGGGAGTCTATCCCCTGATGACTTCACTGTCCTTGACTTCAGTGATACACATCTCCAAACTGCCTTGGCATATGTTGAGAACCCCTTGGACCCTGTGGAGACCAACCCCCTTGAAGTTACGAAGACCAATGAGAACATGACCTACTTGGGCCTTGACGATGATGGGGATAAGACAACAAATTTTGGAGTTGATGGTGCAACATAGATAGGTGGTAATGAGTCGGACCCATCTGGTGATGACATCATTCTTCAGCATTAGTCTTGTGTAGCTTTTGATTTTTTTTCTCTTGTAATGACAATCGGCCTTTCATGACCTTATACTTCTGTAATCTTCAAACATTGCTCAAAGAAAAAATTGTGTTGTCTCTGCTTTCTCCTATCTTTTCATTAGATCATTAGTTTCATTATTTGAATTGACACATGTCTTTTCTCTGCCTTCACCAATTTAATGATGTTTAAGGGATATGAATTTAAATTTGAATCCACCAAACAATGGTGTTTAATCACAAGTCCTCTCTCATCATTTTGAGAGTGTATGGAGCGTGTCGTCTCGTCCGTGCACTGTCATCTCGGCCGAGAGAGTGGAACCACCAAGTCAATGATTTTTAATAAATGAACCAAAACTAAGTGATTTTTTAAATTGAATCCACCAAAGTATGGTGTTTAATCATAAGTCATCTATCATCGTTTTGAGAGTGTATGGAGAGTGTCGTCTTGTCCATGCACTGTCGTCTCGGTAGAGAGAGTGTAACCACCAAGTCAATGATGTTTAATAAATGAATCACAACTAAGTGATTTTTTAATTTGAATCCACCACATTATGGTGTTTAATCATAAGTCCTCTCTCATCGTTTTGAGAGTTTACGGAGCATGTCATCTAGTCCATGCACTGTCGTCTTAGCCTAGAGAGTGTGACCACAAAGTCATTCATGTTTAATAGATGAACCACAACTAAGTGAATTTTTAATTTGAATCCACCAAATTACGGTGTTTAATCATAAGTCATATTTCGTTGTTTTGAGAGTGTATGGAGAGTGTCGTCTCGTCCATACACGGTTTTCTCGGCCGAGAGAGTGTAACCACCAAGTCAATGATGTTTAATAATAAATCCCCTTGATGTTATTGTCAGTCCATGGATGAGGTTAACACCATTTGGCTATCGTATCACCGAGGGTAACTTAAGGCTACTTCACCACGAATGATATTTTATAGCTTAACAGGAGTTGATACAAGCAACAACAAATATTCAAACTAATATACAAAGTATAAGAGAACGGTTGAGATTTTTATTGAATTTATTTCATATTTGATTTGTCATCTGAATATCATATACATGTATTACGATCAAAGGAAAATAAACAAGCAAAACTAAAATCTTACTGGTAATACTTTTCGAGGTGGTCAGCGTTCCAAGGGTTAGACAATGGATCTCTCTAGATTTTCCAATCGATATGTCCCTAGAACAACCTCTTCAATCACTCTATATGGGTCATGCTAATTCGGATGAATCTTTTTAGGCTTCTGCCATGTAATACTCCGTATTTTTATGCTATATTAATTTGGGGATTTATTAAATTTAATGTGAGTTAGTTATAAAAAAAAAACCGGAAATTAATTATGTTATAATTATTAACGTGACGAGAGTTAGTAATTATGGTAAACTTGTTTAATATTACTAATGAGCAAAGTAATATATTATATTGGTTATATTGAATGTCATGAGTGAATTAAATGACGATTTCGGAAATTTAAGTCGGAACGTGCTCATGTCACGTCGGGACTAATTTTGTTAAATAAAAAGTGAATATTTTATAAGTTACCCTTATGGTCATTTTGAGTGCGCCAACGCGTCCGGTAGGGTCGAGATAGTCAAAAAAGTGTACCCGGGGGTTTAGTTTGGGTCTCGGGGCGTTTTTAGGCCTAATTAGTACCCCGGGAGGGCATTTTAGTCATTTTACATAATTGGGTAATTAAACCCACGAATTTCAGCAACCTATATCAGCCATCTAGGTTAGTCTTTTAGGGTTAGAATATCCAGAAATCAATTGACGGCCATTGGAGAAGAGAGGAGAGAGCTCCAAGGCAATTCAAGGCCAAAAAGTCACCGGTTTGCACCGCCGCCACCACCACCGCGTAGATCGCGAGACAAGGAACGCAGCCATACCAAAATCAGCCGTGAATCATAATACCGAAAATCCCAGGCAAGTATTTAACTTGCTATTTTCATTGGTGCAATCTTCATATTAGTTTAGGATTGATTTGTGATGAAAACTATGGAAGAAAACCTAATTTATGATAGGAGAATCCATGTAGTATTGATTTATATGTTTATTCTGGAAACCCTTGCCATGTATAGGAAATAAACCACGAAATTTTGATGATCTTAAGAAAGAAATTCTGGAGAAAGATTTGTTAGAAAACTGTTTAAGAAAATTCTAGGGTTCTTGATAATTGGATATAATTTTAGGTTGAAAATCCGTGTTTAAATGATGAATATGTACATGCCTTACGTTATAATCATCTGGTATATTGTTATAATGTTAGTAGTAGAATTCTGGGACGATTGGAACTTGAAAATATGAATTTGGTGTAATTTTGGTGATGAAACCCGTAACTGCATTCTGCAGAATTTTTCGCAGACCTGCTTGATCGATCGATCGAGCCTAGATAAAAGGATTTGGGAGACATTGAGGACCAGTAATTCCCTCTTTAAATGAGTTAAATTCCCTCTTTAAATGAGTTAAATTCAAATTGTCGTGATAAAATTCTTGGGCATTCTTGATAAAAGGATTTGGGAGACATTGAGGACCAGTAGGGCATATGAATAAATGTTGGGACCTTTAATCTTCAACGAGAATGGTATTAATGGGACATTTACTTTAGGGTTGGTGAATTTAAAAATCTAAAGGGTGAGGTGCGTAAGAGAGTTACGTTGGAACCTAATAAAGACACTTACTGAATTTCAGACTTGTGAGGATATAGTCCACGAGTGTCAGGTAATGAGTGAGAAAACCCTTCGAGTTAAGGTTAGGAATGAAACTTTATACGTAATTATATAAATGTGAATTTAAGGATAAATGGTATAATTATGGGTGACGAGAGGAACCTATATTAATATGATAAAGTGGTATATTTATATGATTGTGTGTACGTATATTATATACTTGTGAAAATCATGCCCACGCTACTTGTTATCCCTGAGGTTACCGCGCTAGGACAAGTCTTATCTCGATGGGACCTTTATGGGGGATATTGACTTGTACCCTAGAAGATAGATATCCTTGGTACAGGCTATCGATGTGATAGTTCAGACGGTCCTAAGAGACGCAGGTATGTGCCATCCTCTTAGAGACTTGGAATCTATGCTTCGCCTCAATATTGTTTGTGTATTTATGTTAATACAATTCGAGAGTGATTCCGATTGTATTCCCCTTAATATGAGTGATATGGGGTTCTGGATAGTAAAGTATGCACGCACCATAGTTTTATGAGGGGTGCTGTTATTTTATATATATTTTACGAGTAGTTAATATATATATGAGATTATGAAATTTGAAACTGCCTACTGGGATTTGATAAGTAGGACATGGTTGTTGACTCAAATTATAAATACTTGTTTTGAGAAAGTATAATATGTCACTGTAAAACTTCATTGATTTTTTATAAAGTTTAAAATAGAGGACTTTGGTTTCAAATTGGAACATCCTTTTTAAAATGGAATTATTGAATTGAAAATCTTACGAGTAATCTAAGATAAGTTAAATCATTTGGGAAGACTAGTGCGGTATATGATAAGATAAACCGTTAGGAAGGTTAGTGCGATAGGTGTGCACATTAGAAGAGAGTGACGCACTAATATGTTGTTGCATTGGCCTGTATCAATTTAAATACTTGCTAAACGTATTTTAAATCAAACACACTTTCGGGCTCTGACCCGTTTCTTTCTCTCTCTCTCTCTTGTATATATATGTATATATTTCAGGTTCCCGGCCACAGGTGCGTCTTGCTTAGGATCCCTTGAGAGGAACGTGCTGCAGCTTAGGTGGGAGTTGCAGGTCACTTGCGTAGACGGCTTCCTTTATTGACTCCATTTCTAGCATTTTCATTTATTGGGCATGTGTCGCCCTTTCCATTATTTCATTATTGTTGGGATATTTGTATTTCAGTTAATTCCAGTATTGTTACTATGGGTTTTATTCAGTTTGGATTCGTGACTTTAGTTTTCATATGTGGACATTCGATTGACGAATGTATTATATTCATTGAATTTTGTGTTACAGGTTATTGTGGTGTGATTCTCAATTGTTGGTATGGTGTTAATAAAATAAATAAATCTTTTTCTTTAAATAAAATTTGGAAAGTTATGTATGAAATGTTTTGACACTTAGCTTAATTATTTAGGGTGTTAAATTGGAAAAATTTATTTTTATCGACAGTGATGCTGAGAATGAACCCACTGTTTACCTTGATTTAATTTAATAAAGGAGTGATCGCCCAGTATTTAATTAGGCGGGGTGTCACATGCCATATCTTCTTTAGCACTAGGTCTCCTACTTTCAGTGGGCGTGTCTTTATGCTCTTATTGTAGAACTTCGATGTCCTTTTTTGGTAGGCAGCTTGCCTAACCTCAGCATCTTCTCTCCTTTCTTCTACAAGGTCCAAATCAAGTCTTCGTTGAGCAACATTTTCTTTCGAGTCATAGGTATGAACCCTATAGGTAGGGAGACCTACCTATGTTGGCACTACTTCCTCTGAACCATAAGCCAGCATAAATGGAGTTTCCCTATTAGGAGTCATCCCCGTCGTCATGTAAGCCCAGAGGACAGCATATACTTATTCAACCGAACTACCTTTGGCATCTTCAAATCTCTTCTTGATCCTATCAAGGATCATCCTATTTGTTACTTCCGTCTGACCATTGGCCTCCGATCGGCCAGGAGCAGAGAAGAACTTCTTAATGCCGACTCATTCATAAAATTTCTCTAAGGATACATTCTTGAACTATGTTCCATTATTATAAATCATAGTATTGGGTAAGTCGTACCTACAGATAATATTTTTCCAAATAAACTGGAAGGCTTTCTTCTATGTGATTGCAATCATCGGCTCGGCCTCTACCCACTTTGAAATATAATCGATTACCACAATCAAGTAACGATAATTGTTCACAGCTCTAGGTAGTGGTCCAACCAGGTCAACCCCACAAATCGCAAAAGTCCAAGGAGATGTAATGGAAGTAAGAGGATGATGAGGTTGATGAGGTATGGTGTCAAACCTCTGGCACTTGTTGCATCTCTTAATATATGCAGCTGCATCTTCGGCCACCAATAACCGTGTGTAATGATCCTCTTATCCAACGATCATCCTCCAATGTGGATGGAATACGAACCTTCATGCACATATTTTAAGGCTTGTGACCTCCAACGATAGGCTGGTAAATGATGTTGAACTCTCATAATTCAATTGCCCAAGCCATTAGTCTTCTTGATTTCTTAGGCTTGTGATTGACCTGTCTGAGGGGTGAGTCTGTGAGAACCACCATGGTATGTGCCTAGAAATAGGGCTTCATATTCCTTAAGGCATGGAACATATCCATTTTGGGGTACCTCTTCTCAACCCCTTGGAGTGCCTTACTATTAAAGTACACTAGTTTTTGAACTCCATCCTCTTCTCTTACAATTGTGGCACTAATTACCGATTTTGATACTGCTAGATAAAGATATAGTTTCTCCCCTCGGAATTGTCTAGATAAAAATAGTGGTGAGCCGAGATAGGACTTCAAATATTTAAAGGCTCTATCACACTCATCGTTCCATTCAAAAGCTTTTCTCAATACTTTAAAGAAAGGAAGGAATTTATCAGTGGATCTTGACACAAACCTGTTTAATGCTGCCACGTAGCCTATATAGGAATCAAAGTCCACGAAGTTCCCATGCGACATAAAGGTAGGTTTTATACCACAGATTCAAACGGGAATTTATTATATGTATCTATGTGTAGAAAAATGTGTTTTAGTTTTGAGAAATTGTGATGGATAATCCCGTTGGAATTTATAGGTGTAACCGTTTTTTTTTTGTTTTGCATTTTTTATAGAAAATAAAGTATGTGCAATATAACTAATAAAAAGGTGAGATGTTAATATGTATGACTTAAAGCAAAATCTAAATTATGAATTTATGTAATTTAATGCAAAAATAAGAAATTTAGAGAGAGAGAGAGAGAGAGAAGGATTTTGGACCTTCTTTGGAGAATTGAAGCTTGATCTTGATCTTTAATGATATCCCTTGGATATTGAGATGAATTTTGGATGTGATGAGATGTGATTTTTCCAAATTGGGTATGAAAAGGATTGGAATTTAAGATGGAAAGGAATTTCACATAAGGAAACTTCGCTGATTTCAAGAGAATGTTGCTCAGATCACTGATATTGATGAATATGAGGTGTGCTTTGGGAGTGAGGTCATGCCTTATATTTATAGGGTAAGGGGGTGCCGATTGGCATATCCCTAGCCTTAACAATCGTCAGGTAACCCTAGGTACACTGCCGATATCTCATGCAAATTTTTCAGAAAAATAGTCATAGAACGCAATCCGTTGATCCAAATTGCACACAGGGCATACCGTTAGAAAGATAATTTAAATACCTTCAATAGTACTTTGATACGCTCCCAGGTCCAAGAGTTGACTTTGGGTCAAATGTGGCATAGAAGCTCTCGTCGGACCTTTGGACGGGGATCGTCGGATGGAAACGGATCGTTCATCCCAACGACAAATCAGAATCGTGCATGGGGTGGACCATTGTAAAGGTTATGAGATTTAATTAGACATTCTAAAGAGATTCGCTCGGTTTGGAAATTTGACCTTGTTCAACCAGGGCCTGGAAGCGCCCAGTGACCTTTCGGAGTAAAATGGGTCGTTCATCCTTATCGTAAGGCTGATTCATGCACGGGGTGGACCGTTGGAAAGGGTATTCAGTTCCCTTTTAAGATTCATTCAGTATCATTTGAGATGAAGAGTTAACCTTGGTCAAACGGAGCCCGAGAGAGCTCGATGGCCTTTGGATTAGTTTTGGGGAAAATGGATCGTTCGTTCGTTCGAATGGTTATGTCATTTCACACATAGGTTGGACCATTAGAAAGGGGTTTCAGTTCCCTTCAATGATTCAAAGAGCTTTCACTCTGATGATGAAGTTTATTGGGTTAAAATCAGGGCCTGGGAGTGCCCGGTGGCCTCCAGATCAATTTTTGGTGGTAAAATGGTACGTTTGTTATAACTGTTATGTCGATTTGTGCACGGGGCACACTATTGGAAAGTGGATTCAGAGCGCTTCAAATATTAATTGAGATTTTTCTCTGACGATAGAGTTGACCGAAGTCAAACGAGGCCCAGGAGAACCTGATGGCCGCTAGATCGATACACAGAGTATGACCTAGGGTTTGTAGTGAAATAGGGAGCTGCTAGGGACCTAAGGAGAGACTTAGGGGGTAAGGAGAGACTTAGGGGGTCTTAGATGTAATACCCCGTAATTCTGCTTAATTAGGAAAATACGTTTTATTTAAATTATGTGAGTAGAGTAATTTAATGTGAGTTTTAATTAAATTACGTGAGTAGAGTAATTTAATGTGATTAAATATGTTTTATTTAAATTACGTGAGTAGAGTAATTTAATGTGATTAAATACGTTTTATTTAAATTACGTGAGAAGAGTAATTTAATGAGATAAAATGTTAATAAAGATGAATATGACGATTTAAAATCTACTAAATGTGAGTAGTAAATTTTTAATGTTGATATGTACTGTGTCTAGTGACTATATGGACGTACCGGAGTTATCTCAACCCAGTGTCGCGCGTAGGACAAAAATTAAGGATGAGAATAGAAAAATATTTAAGAGACTCAAACGATAATTTAGAGTCCATAGTTAATTCCGAAAGGGTCGAATTAGTCAAAATAGTGCACCCGAGGGTACTAGTTGAGTGTCGGGTCATTTTCGGGCTAAACCGGGACCATTCTGGGGCATTTTGGTCTCTTTACAATTATGGGTAAGTAGACCTACGAATTTTGAAACCCTTGATCAGATCATAAGAGTTGAAGCTAGGGGTAGAAAGAAAGTAAATACACCATAACCATTAGAGAAGAGAGAGAGACAATTTCCTAAGGCAAAATAAGGAAGGAAGGGAAATTCTAAGGAGATTTCACCATAAAGTTGTTGGGAAGGAGGATTGAAGGATCAAAATCATCAACCATCATCAACAACCACGAAATCAGACCCTACAAATCATAAGGCAAGTGGTTATTTGCAAAATAAATTAAGTTATAATACCCATATTTAAGCTTTATGAAGAACATAGTTTTTATGATATTTTTGGGAGAAAAACAATTGATTATGATCCATGATTGGTAGGGATTGCATGTAGGACATTTTTGGATCTCCAAATATTCTGATATCATAGAAAACTAGATGATTAAATCGAACTAAAAATCTGGAATTATGATGAAAGATGTAAAGAATGTATTTTTAGGGTTCTTGAATACTAGAAAGATTTTTAGTAAATTTGGCCAAGATTTATAATGATTTTGTTGTTTTAAATCGTTAGTAATGATCCCATAAGATGTAGGAATGATTAGAAATTGTTGGTTGCAAATATGGTGAATGATCATGAAAGATAGATAGATAAAAATGGTGAAACCCGCATGAAGAAGATGAACTGGGTCTGTCACTGTTTGATCGATCGATCGACCCTTGAATGTTGATCGATCGAGCAGTCGATCGATCGACCATATCCCCTCGATCGATCGACCCTGGCTAGACTTTAGAGAATTTTGTAAATAAATTTTCTTTAATTACCGACGCTTAATGGGAACCTTAGTAATGATATTTTACCTATGAGGAGACCTAGTAATCACCAGTAGGTATACCATTAGATTTGTTCATAAATGATTGAGTGGGAATTTTGGAGAAATGGACCAACGGGAGAACGATCGATTGAGCTGTCTGTTAAGATTGTGAGAATGTAATTACGGAAAGAGTGAGATTTAATTCCGGAAAAATACCAGTAGGTTAAAGTTAACTTAACTACTGAATTAAGGGAGGGGTAACTAGGGCCCTTAGAGTTGCGTGAATACTCGAATAAATACAATAGTGAAATAAATTGTAAATTAATGAGTACTATGAATATAAGTAAAATATATTACGTACGGGCATGATTTGATAGGTTGGGTGTGTACCTACTAAATCATATAAAGTTTGGGTTAATAGAATTTTACCTAAATTAATTATGTTAGGGTCGATGTGACATTCCGAACTAACATAAAGTTATTATATGTTTGGGGTCGATGAAAAATGCCGAACCAAACTTTAAACTGGTGAAAGAGTCCCGAACCAGAATATGTGTATATATTTATATTTTTAAATAGTTGGGGTCAATGGATTATTCCAAACCAACTTTTACTTGGGGTCGATGAATCATTCCGAACCAAGAGTCCTTTATGTGTAATAAAAGGATATGTTAGTGATAACTGATATTAAATACATTATTGTGTGATAAAATGTATTCTATGTGTATAATCTACTGATTTAGAATAGTAGACAACGAAATGAATTGTAAATGTCTTAGTAATAATTTATAGCGTGATGTAATTATTACAAAAGTAAGGACAACGAACAGTAAATAAGTTACCTACGGTTATGGGTAGTATAACTAGGTAAGTATTCTCAATAGTTACGTACTATAAAAGAGAAGTGAGAAAGTCCAAGGGAGTTCTGTGAAACTTTAAAATGTGTAATCAATAAATCAATTGTGATAACTGCTTGAAAAATATTTTCAAATGTTTTGAGTACTAACTCTTGATATGTAAAAATTTTAAAAACATTTTAGGTGCCCAGCCACAGGGACACCCAGCATGATTTCACTCCAGAGATTTGGGAGTTGAAGCACGTGTGGATGTTGCAGGGATTGTTTAGTCGCTTCCTCTTTTTCAGTTCTAGTGCAGGATCTCAGTTTTAGTATTCTTAGTTGGGACATTTTGTTAATATTTACTTTTACAGTTTATTCTAGTTGTGGATTTTTAGTTGTCTTTTATTGGTGGTGGTTTTCGGCAAGACTTTACCTGTATTTAGTTATTTATGCAAACTGTTTTAGTATTACTAGAATTGTAATGTGTTGGTATAGATTATTTATTCTGCTTAAGAAAGATAAAATTTGACACTCGTTTAATTTCACTTAGGTGGTTAGTAAATTAAAAAGCTTTCGAAAGTGATGCTAAGAATGGACCATTTAAGAAACCTGTTTAAATTGAATTAAGGCTTGATCACCCAAGGTTTAATTAGGTTGGGTGTCACATTAGAATGTGGGGTCTACGTAGTTTTCTTCTTCTCCCTCCTCATGTGTTCTTTTATTGTTGTTCTTTTATCTCTGAAAATAATGAATACCCTTAATGGGAAGAATCTAGAGGATTTTAGGAAGACTTATTTTATTCCTCTTTAGCTTATAATCGAATGTGTCACCATGCCCAGAAATGCTACTATAGTGGAAGGGGGCACTGGATTCAAACCTTAGCAGTTGTTCAGGGGGGACTGACTTTTCCCCCAAACCTTCTCTTTTTAGAGTTTTATGAGTATTTTGGGGTAGTCCCAACTCAGTGTGCCCCTAATACATGGCATATTATTAATGGGGTATATAGAATTAATGAGCTACATGGGACCAACCTTGGTATCCCATAGATTAGATAGTGTTACTATTGGTTTCACACCACTAATGGCCTTGTATATTTGAAGGTGAGGAAGGCCAACATGTTCCTTATTGTAAACCTTCTTGATTCTAATAAAGGATATTGGGATCAGATCTTTATTGTCAGAATTTGGCAATATCCATCTCTCCCCGAGGGGCGAAGAATACAATGGGTTTTTATTCCCATCTTGGTGGGGTGACATAGGTTAATGCCTTCCTTTAACATACTAGTCTTATTTTATTTTATTTTTTGTTGCATTATGAATTGTTGTTACTGATAATTCTTCTTTTTTGTACTTCTGAGTAGCTCACGGGAAGAAAAAGGAGCCTCTTTTGACCCCGATAAATAGGGTTGAGCGGTTAAAAGCTTGGAGGGTAAGAGATTTGCTTGCTGGTGGTGATCACCCACGATCAGCTTCATATCTTCTGGAGTTTACCAACACAACTGGAAGACGAGGAGGATTCTATCTCCTCCGCATTAAAATCCCTTGACATAATTCCATTTATGTTGACAAAAAAGACTCAATGGCACCCCGAAAAAGAGTGTTGTTGATTGCATATGATGATGTGAAGTATTTCCCCTCCTCCCCCAGGGAGAAGTCCTAGAAGAGGACAGAGACTAAAGGCCCTAGGGCCAATGACCGAGGTTTGATCATAAAGGATAAAGGTAAAAACAAAGTTCCCATGCCCCCCTAACTTTATAAAAGGGGTGATGTCCTTCCTCCCCCTGCTAGATTCTCCAAGACCGAACCCTTCTTGTCCCATAGCCTATTAAGGGGGCCTTGCTCACAGCTGATCATGAGAAACTCCGATTGCTAGCTCTCGATCATCTCTCAATCCATGATTCCCAAACTCTGCCAATAGTAAGAAACCCTTTTGCCCTTTGTTTCAACTTTCCTTGTTATTTGTTGCTGTGATTTTAAGGAAAATTCATCTAACAGTTGCCTTGTATTTTTATTTGCAATTCGTAGCAAACTTTGTCCAACTCTTGGATGGTCACCAGGACCAGTCCAAAATTAATTATGATCTTAGTGAAGCTTTGAGAAAATCACAGGTGGCCTTGTCAATTGCCAACAAGACCTTTGACAATGAGAAAAAGTCCACAAATGACGATATAAGCACACTGAAGTCTGAGAACGACTAGCTAAAGGTTGAGAACACTCAACTAAAGGCTAAGAAAGATAGGTTGGCTAAGGAAGCGGTCGAGTTCCCTATGGCCAAGGAGGCTAGTTAATAAGGGTTGGGATACAGCCCTAGTGGACACCAACTTCCTCATAAATTCTGACCTCTTTGATGAGCATCGTCTTAATCCTCCCTCAATAATTAAGAAGAAGGCTACCACCAGCATCCCAGTGGATCAGACTGGAGATGTGGCAACCCAAGGCAAGGCTACTGAGATCGAGGAACAAGTGAAGAAATAAGGGCCTCTTGATTAAGTTTTATGTTCCTTGTGCTTTTCCCTTTCATTTATTTGTAAGGCTCAATCCAATTTTCCATGTATCAATCAAAGAACATTTCAATAACTATAGTCTTGTTTGAATGCCTTTACCGAAATATTTGCTTTCTGCTTATTCATTTTGGTAGCCTATTGGTAAGGAGATTCCCTCTTTTACTAGCAACCTTGGTAATTTTCTTGGTCGAATGCAAGTGCTCGATCTTTTTGAGCATTTTTATTCGTCCACAAGGCCTTGAAAAATTATTATGAGTGCCTATAAGGACCAGTCAATATTAGTAGCTAAGTTAAAGGATAACTCACAAGATTTGGAAGACGTGGGCTCTTCGATGCAAGTTGAAATAAATGGTTTAAAAGCCAAACTTATTAGGTCAAGGGTTGTAAGAGAGGTTGCACCCTAATCCAGTCCGAGAATGATGAGCATAAGAAGAAGCTCATCGATGCCGAGGAAGACAATCGAAAGGCTCACGTAATGGTGATGGGGATTAGCCATGTTGTGAAAAATCTTCGATACTGATTCAGAATGGGTCCCCAAACAGCCTAATCGATAAGATTTTATAAGGTTTGGGCATATTATCTAGTTAAGATGGAGGAGGCCAAAAGTGTGGCTTATAATCATAGTTGGTTGAATGCCCTGAAGATGGTAAAGGAGCCCAAAGACTCTCAGCTTTGGTAACTGTCCGGCATATAGGTGACCTCCCTTTGGTCGCAATGAGAAGTAGGTCCCTTTGGACGCCATCCCTCTCCAACTTTCTGAGAATTATCTAGAGTCTCATGATAGTGACGATGAGTTCCATCCATATTCCAATGACAATTGAAGGAGGTCGATCGCAGAAGTTTTGGCTCGTCGACCATAAACTATTGTAATGATTTTTGTACTGTTTGTAGTGGTTATTGTAATTGATATTTTTTGTAACTTGTAACTCGATATTACAGTATAGTTAAATTAATACCAACTTTACATATTTTTCCATTCCCTTATGCCAAGCATGTATTACATTTTTCTTATCTTACCTTCTAGGTTATGCCGCCACACTACCTTAGGCCTAGAATAGACTATGGCAAAAATGCACATGGTGTAAGAACAGTCCACCCTTTCAGGATTTTATTCGACGAAGATAAGTTAGTTTACTTCCAAAGGATCCCCTGTAGGGTTTTCGCTTGCCTGGAAAATCCATGAGGTAATTTGTGTTGACAGTAACAAAGACTTAAAGACTTTAATTTTAATTGTAATAAGAAAGGTTTCCATTGTAATTAAATTAAAGTCACGCTTAAAAGATTAACGCCAATTTTGATCATGTTATGGGAACAATGTAAATCAATTGAATAGATAAGAAATTAAGCGAATAATCAAGGCCATTATTCATAACTTGAATAATAAACTGCGAACAACATGAGTTTTGAAATGAAAATTTGCAAATGCTAAGATGCTAAAAATAAAACTAAAAGTCAAACTTCTTAAGGTTGGTAGTATTCCATGCTTGAGGTATATCTCTACCCTAAATTTTTTATAGGTGATAGGATTCTTACAAATCATCCCTGGCTACATTTAATGAACCTTCCCATTTGGGGCTGAACTTGCAGTCTGATGGCCTTTTAGTGTTGTCAAGGACCTTCCTGAGGACATAACCCATAACTTAGGCTTTTCTCATATTAACCCCTTTATTGTACTGCTTTGCCAAATCTTGCTAGTATGAAGCCATCTTGATTTTGTCTTGTTCTCTCTGTTCATACTCTAGGTCAAGTTCGGCGCGAAGGACTTTGTCATTCAATCCTTACTCGATAAACATTTGTCCTCATGGTCGGAAGACCAGCCTAGAGTGGAATCACAACTTCCATTCCATACATGAGGGTGAAGGATGTTTCCTCAGTGGATCTTCTTAGCATGGTGTGATATGATCAGAGAACATGAGAGAGTTCTTTAACCTAAGAGCTTTTTGCACTTTTTAGCCTCTTCTTTACGCCATCAAGCATCATCTTATTGGAGACCTCTGCTTGGCCATTACTTTGAGGGTATGCCACCAAACTGAATTAGTGATTAACTCCGTGCTCATCGTAGAAGCCCTAAAAAGGCCCACTTTCAAATTGCGTACCATTATTCGTTATGATGGTCCTAGGCACCCCCAAAGCGAGTAATGATGTTACTCCGGACGAACCTGATCATGTCGGCATCTCTAATGTTCTCCAGTGATTCTGCCTCATTCCACTTAGTGTAATAATTTGTGTCAACCAGCAAGTACATTTGATTCCCTATAGTAGTACGTAGTGACCCTATAATATCCAACCCCCGTTATCCAAACGGACACTAACCGATCGCTGGCCGGTTGGTGGAGCATGGGGAGAATTTTTTGCACTTTTAAGCACTAATACTTACATTTTTGGCATCCACAAATCCCATCATGAAGTTTGTAAAGGACTTGCTCGACGTCTTTTGGGTATATGCATTGGAGGTAGGGGTATGTGAAAAATCTCCTATAAAGCTTTCCCCCTAGTCCAAAGTAGAAGCAATCAGCTTTCCACTAAGTTGATGAGATAGTTTTTTTCAGTTGGCAGTGTGTCATTCTGCAAGTATGCGATGATTGGATCCATCCATCTTGGAACCTTTTCAATGGAAAGAATCGGATGTCATTATTTTATCAGTGCTAGGTTTAATGAGGAATTCTAATTCGATTATTCTCCTAAGATTGGCATCAATGACTGAGCTAACAACTATTAAAGCTTCTGCATGACTATTGTTCCCTTAGAAGAATTGTTAAACCTCGACTTCCTCAAATTTTTACATTAGCTCATGCACAATCATGAGGTAGGTTGCTATTCTCCCATCCTTGGCATTGAAGTCCCCATTCACTTGGCTTGACACTAGTTTTAAATCGTAATACACTTTGAGTTGATTTTCTCCCAGTAAATGATCTTTACCTAGTTTAACTATAAGTGCTTCGTACTCATCCTCTTTGTTTGAGGCTTCAAAGCCTAACCTGATTCCTTGCTCTACTGCATCACAATGATGATTCCTGCTCCTTTGGAATTAGAATCACTATGCACATACAGATTTCAGTTTCTAGAATAATCTTGTTTGTAATATCCTGATTTCTCATCCATCTACTAGTCAGTAGGGGTCTCCCTCATAAATTTTGTTATGAAGTCAGCCAATATCTTCCCCTTGAGCATTGTCCTTGGTTGAAAATGGATGTCAAATCTCCTAATTTCTATCGATAATTTTGACATGCGTTTAGAGAGGTCGACTTTATGAATGTTAGCTTTAAGGGAGAATGAAGTGATAACAGTGATGGAGTGGGCCTTAAAATAGTCTTTGAGCTTTCGAGAAGCTATCACCAGTGTGTAAACCAACTTTTCCAGTGATAAGTATAGATGCTTGCCATCCAAGCGAATTTTACTAGCATAGTAAAAGGGTAACTATCTTACTTATTTCTCACAGATCAAGGTCGAGATGACCGCGTGACTTCAAACTACAAGGTAGAGGTAAAGAAGGTCCCCTTGATCGGCTATTTCCAGCAATGCAGGTTTGCCTGGATAGAACTTGATTTCTTCAAGAGCCCTAGAGCATTCATTATTCCATGTGAGGCCTTTTTTTCTTAAACAACTAGAAGAATGGTCGGCAATACTCACATGACTTCAAAATAAAGTGGTCAAGCATCGTGAGCATCCCAATGAGCTTTTGGATCTCGCGCAAGGTCCTTGGTGGATGGACATTATTTATAGCCTCAATTTGATTTGGATTTGCCTTAATTCCCCTTATACTGACTGGATAACCTAGAAACTTCCCTGACTGGACCCCGAATGAGCATTTTCTCGCATTTAACTTCATCCGATAACGCCTGAGGATTTTAAAGGTATTGGACAGGTCTTTGAGATGGTCATCTTTACTCTTTCTTTTGATGATCATATCATTGATATACACTTCTAACGTTTCACCCATTTTCTACTTGAACATCTTCATGACCACTCTCTGGTATGTGGATCCAACATTCTTAAGTTCAATAGGCATGATCTTGTAATAGGGCAAACCCAATGGTGTTATAAAAGAAGTTTTGTCTTGATTGGGGCTGAATAGAGGAATTTGGTGATACCATGAGTATTCATCCAAAAAACTCATTCGTTAGTGGGATAAGTAGTGTTGACCTGATGATCTATTTTTAGTATAAGAAACTATCCTTGGGTCAAGCTCTGTTGAGATCGATAAATTCTATGCAGACCCTCCAGCCTCCATTTCTTTTATGAACTACGACTGGATTTAAGATCCACTTCGAGAATTGAACTTCTCTAATAGACCTTGCCCTCAAAAGTTTTTCTACCTCTTTTCCAATGCTTTTGCCTTTTCTAGGGCTGTTCATCGAGCTTTTTGCACGATCATCTTGAATGTCAAATCTATATGGAGACGATGACAAGCGACTATGGGATTAATTCCCGTCATATCATATGGCTCCCATGCAAATATATCTAGGTTTTGCTTTAAAAATTAATCATCTCCCTTCTTTCGTGATCATATAATGCTGTGTCGATTAAGAATTTCCTCTCTGGTTAGCTCTCATAAAAAACTACCTCCTCTAACCTTTTTACAACCCTGTCGACAGGGTGGATTCTAGCCTCTTCCACCCTTAGTCGGTCGTGCCTTAGTTGCTATTTCAAAGGAGTAGCCCTATCCGGGGACGTCTCCTAAAGAGCTTCCTTATCTTTATTTTTCTCCTGCTTAGGTCTAATGGTGGCAATGTAGCATTTCTAAGAAATGGCTTGGTCGCCTCTTATCTCCATTATGCCCCGATCTGTGATGCACTTGAGTTTTTGGTGGTAAGTTGAAGGGACAGCTCTCATGGCATGAAGCCACCCCCTGTCGAGAATGGCGTGATAGGGAGAATTAATAACCATCACTAGATATTCAATGAGATTCAAAATATTCTCTTACCTTATTGGCAGGACCACTTTCCCTAATGGCATGGTCATTTTTCCTAGGAAGCCTAACAAAGGGGCGGCCACTTCCTTTAAGTTCAACATCTTGAGTTTGAGATCGTGGAAGAATTACAGGTACATCACCTCTGAGGAGCTCCCCTGATCCACTAGTAACTTTTCCATATCCCAATTTGCAATTCAGAGAGTGATTACTAACACTTCGTGGTGTGGGGTTCTCATCCCGACCAAATCTTCATCCATAAACATAATATGCTTGTTGTAATCTATGTCCTCTGGTCACCTGCGCTTGCCTGCTTGGCTCTTGGCTAGACTCTTGGCTGTGACCTCTTAAACTCCATCCAAATTTTATTTCCCTGGATCTTCTTAAGGTCGGACGCCCCATGTATCACTGCAAACTCATGCCCTGCCTTATTGTCCAGGACATTATCAGATTTTTTGTTGTCGTTGGTGATGACCGAATCAGACTTCTTCTCTATGTACTCGTTCAAGTGCCCAACTTGGACCAACTACTTTAGGAAAGAGTTCAGCGCTTGTAATTCTCTATTTTCCTTGTGGAATACACATCGGAGCACGTTGTTCCTCTTGGTTAGATCCCATCTGATCTTCTTTGGCCATTTGAGAAATTATTAATCCTTGATCTTTCCTAAGATCTTGTAAATTGGTTCTTTGAAAACTGTGTTGATGACTTGAAAGGCTTTGCATTAATCAGCCTTTCCCCCATTCTTGTCACCATTTTACTTCTCGTTCCCCTTCTTTGGGTTATTCTCCTTATCACTGCCTTTTCTCACCTTAGTGCGACCAGTCTCTGCCTGGATAGTAGGGACTACGTCCTCCACTTTGGCGTACTTATCTATATGTGATATAAGGTCATCGATGGTGTTCTTTTCCTTTTTGGTGAGGAACTGGTGCAGCATGGAGGTGGGGTAAAGCCGATCTTAGAAGATGTTATAGCAGACTGCTCCGAGCAATCTTCCACCTTGTTGAAAGTCTCCCGGTAATGCTTGGCATATTCTTGCAGGGTATCCAATGTCTTTATCCTCATAATGAGCATAGTGTTCATCCTTTTTGGATGTGAGCTCACTACACCAAAATGGAAGATTTGTGAGTGCTGCCAGCAGTCAAAAATGGCCTTTATAACTATTATTTATCGTCATAATTTAGGGGGTGACAAAAGAAAAATTATAACTCCTAACAGCAGTCACAAAATTTTATAACCCCTATGGGGTTATGACTGATGACCCCAATTTGTAACTGCTATACGTAACTGTTGTCAACAGTTACGAATATAATATTTGTAACTACTGTTAGCAGTTACAAATCTAATATTTATAACTGTTGTTAGCAGTTACGAATCTTGTATTTATAACTGTTGTCAGCAGTTACAAAATTGATAATAGTGACAATATTGTAACTGCTGTTAACAGTTACAAAATTGATAGTAGTAACAAATTTGTGACTGGTATTAGAAGTTACAAAAGTTGTTTTTGTTAAATATGGTAAGAGCTATTACAAATATCTTTATATTTTCACAAAATGATGAAATAATGAAAGTAGAATAAATATCATGATAACAAGTCTAAAAATTTTGACAACATTTCATTTATATTTTTGATATTCCAAATATCTAGTACACATAAAACTTGTTTGAACTTAATTTAACATCAAACAACTCCTACGTGGGCACCAAGTACAAAATGAACATAGAATAAAAAAAACTACAAAAAATAATGACACAACACTTCGATGACATGAAATGTCATGAATATGTAACAAATCATTCTAAATCTAGACCAGGAGTCACCACGCAGTGGATACGCTTCGTGAAGTCTAGGTATATCAGCCGTGGGGGGTATTGATGCGGTGACATCCTCCCTCGTTTACTTGGAGTATGCCTGTTGAGCAAGTTTAATGGACTCAAAATTTTTGAATACGGTGCCTCGGTATCCATCGACTTGTGCTTGTGTTGCTTTCCACGAAGTGTAAACACCTGGATTTAGGCCTTTGAATACTGTGTATGCCAGGTATGCCATGTGTATGCCTGCAAATAATAAAATGTAACTATGTTAGTTACAATAAAGAATGTGGGGCACAATATCAAAACAGAATATCAAGAAAGTGTCAAAAGCAATCTCATTCTACAGAATAAGACTGTCTATCTATATAAAGAAAGTGTAAGCACTTCAGAATCATCTAGTTGACCAACATCAAAAAATTCCAGTCAGGCATTCTACTTAAAATAAAATTGACAATACAGATTAATGTATGTAGTATTCAACCACAACATAAATGTCAAAATGCTTGCAATTGTGCCCCCACACTTTTCATTCATTACTTCATAATGTAAATTAAGATTTATGATAAATTAGCAACCATGTACAAACAATAGCAAGTCTGATGCCCACACTTATTTTCAATCTGATTTAATTAACTTATCCACATTATGAATTTTAGGCCTAGGGGATAAACTCATATCATTCAGTAAATATGTATATCTGTATCCGTCTATCAGCTTTGGAATTTCATTATATGTATCCGTCTATCAGCTTTGGAATGTTAACTCTGTGTTGTGACATCTCTAAGAAATGTCAAAATGGAATGTTAACTCTGTTTTGTGCCACATACAACTAGAGCATATACAACAGTCCCACAATTCAAACATGTTAGTACCAAAAAAAATTGAACATCATATATCAGTCCCATGCTATATGACTATCAAAATTGAACTGCACTTATCAGGTATCTCAAGTAGTGAATCAGTTATCCCAGGTCCATTGTCCCAAGTATATCAAGTTATCAAGTATATCAGGTATCAGTTATCAAGTATATCAGATCAGGTATCAGTTATCAAGTTATCAGGTATCAGTTATCAGGTTATCAAATCTATTGTCCCATGTCTACAGTCCCAATCATATATCAGTTATCAAGTTATCAAGTCTAGTGTCCCAATCATATATCAGTTATCAGTGCTCAATAAATTTAATATATCAGTTTTCAAGCAAGTCTACTGTCCCATGTCTATCAGTTATCAGTTATCAGTTATCAAGGTAATAGTTGATAAATTCAATTTATTAGTTATATATTAGGTATCAGGTATCAATCAATTCAATATATCAATTATCAGGCAAGTCTATTGTCCCATGTCTACTGTATCAGGTATCAGGTATCAGTTATGAAGTTATGAAGTTATTGAAAATATATCAGGTATTAAAAATATATGAGGTATTGAAAATATATCAATCGAATCCAACTAAATATATCAAGCATATCAGGTATCAGGTATCAGTTGAATCCAACTGATATATCAAACATATATCAGTTATTATATCAATCATATATCAACCCAATCATATATCAGTTATCAGTGCTCAATCAATTCATTATATCAGTTAAATTTGAAAGTTTCCTATTTGATAAGCGCAATGTGCTGCTACCTTATGAAATATAAGAAGATAGCATATATAAGATATTTGTTATTGAAGGTGTTAAGAAGATAACATATATATAACTATGTGATGTCATATATACTGCTATCAGATATGCTACTATGTGATGGCATATATATGCTAAAAGATCAGGGATTTGAAATTATATGCAAAACTAGTAAAACTTAATGAAGTGGATCGATAAAGCATGATGTTATTCCCATATAAGCAGATATCATATAAGATATAAAAGTGAAATGCTTTATTATAAGATAAATAAAGCATGATGTGCTGCTATATAAACATATTTGAAATGTTACACCCCCTAAAAACTTGCTATAGCAGATAGCATAAGTACATGCCCAAATTTCATCTTGTTATGTGATAATATCTAAGGATATAGTAGTGGTTGAAACTATTATGAAGTTTCAGTTAATCTATTCCAACTTAGATATTGCTGGAAAAATCGTCTCCTCACTGAGGCACCAATATAGATACTGAGGCACCAACATAGATACTATCACAAGTAAGAATAAACTCAAACAGATGTATGTACTATGATTATTACCTCTTCATATATGTTAGATACTATCACATGTAAGAATAAACTCAAACACAATAGTTAATCTACTCGAAACATAGTTGTGTTTGACATAAATGAACATAAATTTGTATTTCATATTCAGCCCCCTCACTGTAGAGTAGAAGGTCCAACTTGTTGCTTTGCATTTAGGATATTTCAACCAATGGTATATTTCACCAAGTTATTCTCAATTTAGAGCCTGAGTAGCCAATGTCTAATAGACCAGTATCATTGATAAAGTTTTAAAAGTCATTTTTTACAGTTGGGAGTCGATCTTTTTGTGATTCTTGCACACACATGTACATTTTTTACAGTTGCACACATATGTACATTTTTTGTGAGTAGCCAATGTCTAACATACACTTGCACACACATGTACATTTTTTACAGTTAAGAGTTGATCTTTTTTGTTATTCTTATCATATATAAATTATAATATATGTCTAATCTTTGGTGATGCTGAGTCTAGTGGGGTGCCGCTTGGGGGCTAGATGTTTGAGGCTAGGAACCTATGGTGCTGGGAGATTCTGATTTATGTCTAAGAATGATTTCATTTATGTTTTAACTTGGATTTTATATAAACTAATAGGTAATCTGGATGAGGAGGTGAGTGAGAGAATTTTGATTGATATTGTCATTCAAGCAGGGCGTGTAGTTTACTTGTATATTCCTCGAGATAAGGAAATCGATAGACCAAAAGGTTTTTCTTTTGAAGCAGGGCATGTAGTTTACTTGCTCATCCCCATTACACTAACCTCAATTTCACACAAAACACACAAGTGGAGGATGTATGTCATGAAATTAAGAATAATCCAGGATTCCAGATTCATTCTACAGGCACATGCCACTTCAGCTAGTAGGAGGATCAAACAGTTATGTAGAAAATTCAAATTTTTTATTTTAGCTCTACTAGAACCTAAGGTTAATGCTCAAAAATTTGATAAATTCAACATCAAATGGGGATTTGAAGAGTATATTAGCAATGTTAGTGGAAAGATTAGGCTTTTTTTTAGATTCAATGCTGAAATGAAAGTTATTTATGATAATGATCAACAATTAACAATTAACATTTGCCATCCAACCTTGAAAATCCCTATTGTTGTTACTGTGGTATATGAAAAATTTAATAAAGAGGATAAAAGAGATTTGTAGAATAAGATATGCAGCATGATCAACCATTTGTGTCTATCCATCAACCGGACTCTAAAATAAACTTCTATAAAAAAAAGGCAAAACCGATATTTGAGGATAACTAGAGTGCAATTCTAAAATCGAAAAGCATAACTTCAAGGTTAAAAAGTTATCGGACCTGGATCACTTAAGGGAAAGACAAAGCAATGGCCAAACCATTCAAGATTTCTCTACATCCTTAATAGTGTCCACCCCATGACTTTGACGATACAACGGATGATTCTCTTCTCCTGGCTCAACACTACTAACGTAAACCTTACATTCAAATATCAGCAATTGATGGACATGCACCACCGTTCCAGTAGCAGCTGAAGCAACAATTTGTCCACTTGCAATCTTCTTTTGATTTGAAAAATCTAATAAATCGACATATAGATCATGTGGAGGATCAGTTAAATCTCCAAAGTCTTTCTCTGTTGAATCTCTAAAGTTTGGCTCAGTTGACAGGGGGTAGGAGTGTAATCATGGGGACTTGAATGAGGGACTGGAGTGTGATTGCGAGGACTTAGATGTGGGACGGGAGTATAATTGTGAGGACTTAGATGCGAGACAAGAGTGTAATTGTGAGGACTTGGATTTGGTATTTTGAGTCCATTCTATTCAAAAGCACTTAAAAGCATGGTAGCAGATGATTTGAGAAATGCCATATCCTCATCATGTTTTTCTTCTGGTGTCTTTTCTCTAGCCAACTGTGATACTATAGGAGCAATTGCCTTAAATTTACTTTTGGACACAAGTCCAACACCACGAGTTGCCCCCTAGTGTCTTTTCCTCTAAAGGCAGTCAATGCATCTGTATCAATACTTTTTTGGCTTGAAGAACCTTGACTACTTCTCAGCTCACTCAATTTTTTTCTGCAAAATTATTTATGAATCGATCAAAATGATTGAACGACTAAACTTGAAGGAATTTAATTATTACAACTGAGATTACGAAACTCACCATATCATCAGCTACCTTTGGGTGAAACTTCCCAGTTTTTCACGTACGACTTTCGAGATACACTTCCGAACGATCAACAGGTCGTTTATTTTTAAGCACCTACAAATTAATTTTCCATTAACTATTTGATCAAGGCATATAATATATATACACATTAAAATACCATCTCCTCGATTTTCTCAGCATACGACATCCGACCAAGACAATGGACGTCAGTCTTTTTAGCCCTGTTCACTCGGCCTTAGTGTCATTTTAATTTTACCTCAGATGCTTCATACAAGACGAATTCATTCCACTCACAGATAGGGATATGCTCTTTCTACGGTATTTGATCCTTCAGGGCCTTTATCCCATCACTGTCTAATCCATTAAAATAAGTCGAGCAGAGGTTACTTATAAAAGTCTTCAATTGAACATCAATGGCTTTTATGGACCCCTCCTTCTGGTCGGTCGAAAGATTGAACTCTTTCATGAGCGTATCCCACAAGTCGTCCTTTTTTACTTGCTCAACTGTATCCTAACTCTCATATTTTAAGATAATACAAGATTTTAACAAAGACAAGGCTCGAGCTTTAAAAGGATTCTTAGCACCTATTGGCAAACCAAATAGGTTAAGGGAAACGTCAGCACGAGAATCAATGGCAGAATGTTCATCATGACTTGAACTTTCTGGCCTGGATGATGGAATTGTATTCTCAGATGCCCTTTTCTGCATTTATATATTTATGAATTAGTCCATATGTTAATACAAGAGTAAGGAAATAATATAAAAATATATAATATAAGTTATACCTTTTCAACATATTCTAAAAGTTTTGATAATTTGACCATATCATAAGTTTCATACTTCATCATTTCACGTAAAGTTTTTATTGGCCATGTTTGTGGAAGTGTGTTGATAATTGCATTTCTGACACTAAACATATTAGGATGTATGCCTTCTCTCCTAAGCCGATAATAGATGTTAAATTTGTTATGCATATGTTTTCTCACAGTAGAGTCTGAACGCATCCTTATCCTCTTCAGTTCTATCCACAAAGGATGGATTTTTACTTTCTTCGAGTTCTAAAAACTCTACTAACTGCATCGCATTACTTGGATTGTGTTTTATGAAAACCCTTTCAACTGCTTCATCCCAACTTTGAGGTAGTGTCTGTAGTATTGATTGAAATAAATATGCTTCAGGTATGTTCCACCCATGATCTCGTAAGTAATTGCATTGTTTGATTTTTTGATAGCCATGCCGATAAATTGACGCGTTCTCTATAAAAGACTTGTTTTGAAAATAGTTGCATGTATATACAATATATGACATCCTGGAAGAAGTAATAATAAACTTGTGAACAAAAGTCACTATGAATACATGCTACGAAATGATTAAAACATGCTATTATACATAATTTTCAAGTCAACATTTAAAACAACATAACATGCTACAATTAAACATCTACTCCTCTAATGTGTTTAATAATTTCTTCAATTCTGTGTTGTCATCCAGAATATACTGAATCTCGATAGGTGCCTTTATGTCGTCTACTGATGTAGTCAAGTGCTTAGGAGAATGTAAACCAACATACCATGGATCATTGTTGGGGCTCTTTGCATAAAACACTTGCTTTAAGTTTTATAATGCACAAACGAATGGCTCATCATTCACATTATCTTTACTCTTCAACTTGGCCAAATCAACCTTCACTATGTGGGTGTCAGGGTCGACCATACATGCATTCTTGTCATCCACTCTCACCCAATCCCAGTAAAATACAGGTACGCTGAAAGATATATAATCTAATAGGATAATTTGTTTTATAATCCTATAATACATCATCTCAGCTTCTATCAAGTTTTTATCTTTCGCGCTTGCTCTTAAATGAGTTAATGCTTTATATGAAATGCCGCTATTTTGTTTCCCAATGAGTATTATCTCATGTGTGCTTGAAGAGAACACAAAACCATTAACACGATATTGTCCAAACTCCTTGGCTACAAAACTAGGCCCATTTGCTAGACGTGCAAACCTCGTCGATACTTCACCAGCTTTCAATAGCTGAAACCAAGAAAGTATTTGCATTGTGAATACGTTGCAAAGACAGTAAATAAAAGTGAGGTATTACTGTAGTCACCTCGAAAGCTACCTAATGCCTAAAGTCATTGTCTGTGCTCGCGCCTCCCTTCCTCCTCTTGGCACGCCCACACTCATTATATTGCCTAGGTGAAAACACTAAAAATATTAATTTCTAATGAATATAACATCGAACATATTACATTATTTTACAAAACATTTAAAATAAACTCACATTTTCCATTTATCTATATCTTCATGCGTCTCGAATACATATCGAGCCACCTGGTTATATTGTGTACTTGTTAGCTTCACTACCTTACCTTTCCCCAGGGCCTCCTCATCGGCAAACTCTTCTAATTCATCAATAAAGAGTTCACGACCTCCAACGTTTGGGTTAGGCATATATTCCTTAGCATACAAGAAAGCCTCTTCCATAATGTACTCCTCAGCAATGGACCCCTCAACGTACCGTGTATCCTTAACGTAATCTTTAAAAGTTTTCATTAATCGTTCGAACAGATACATCCATCGGTACCTTACTGGTCCACATAAAAGCGCTTCATCGCACAAAAGCACTAAAAGGTGTATGCTTATGTCAAAGAATGAGGGAGTAAAGTGCTTCTCCAAAATACATATAGCCTCGGCTAAAGTTTCTTTCGCTGCCATTATGTTCGTCTTGTTGACAACTTTCTCGCATAGTAGGGAGAAACATATGCTAATTTGTAGAATGGCCCTTCGAAGATCCTTGTGTTCCTAAAAACAGTGTTCGAACAACAGAGGGACAAGTTGCATTATCACATGCCAATCGTCAGACTTGCACTTTTTCAAATCTTTTGTTGCATCGCAGACAATCCTGTGTAAGTTGGATGAGAAATTATAAGGGACCTTCAAGACCTTTAATGTTTCTAAGAACATATTTCTTCCTTCAATGCTCAAACTATAAGATGAAACTGGCATATGCTTTTTTCCAGTGACTGGATCTTCTTTTAACCATAATGATCTTTTAATCTTCAAATCACGAAGATCTTCACGGGCTTTTTATCCATCCTTAGAATGAGAACCACCAATGCATGTGCTTACGAGATTCTCAATAATATTTTTCTCAGCGTGCATTATGTCTATCACATGTCGCAGAGGAAGTTCCTTACAGTATGGCAAATCAAATATTATTGATCTCCTCGACCACGCTATCTTCACATCAACATCCTTTCGTTTACGCTTTTGGGCCAAAATTATGGGGTGTTTCCCCCTCAACTTTTGATCAGCCTTTAATGACCTTTCTTCAACTTCCAAACCAGAAATTCTTGGTGGAGGTGGCCACGTCTCGATGCCTTCTGTGAGAAAATTGCTTCGTATTGACCTAAATTTGTGACTTTGGGGAAGAAATCTCCGATGACTATGATAAAAAAGTTTACCACTTTTCTTAAGCCAGTTGGCTTCAGTCTCCTCTCCACATACAGGACAACCTAGGTAACCATGTACATTGCACCCAGATAAGATCCCCTAAGCAGGAAAATCATGAATTGCCCATATCAGCATAGCTCTCAAAATGAATTCCTCCTATTTATACGAGTCGAGCGCTCTCACGCCTTCAACCCATAACTCATTCAATCCATCTATTAGTGGCACTAAGAAAACATCAATGTCACTGACCGATGCTTTTGGACCTGGGATCAACAACGATAAAATTGAAAACTCCTTTCTCATGCACAACGATGGGCGAAAATTTAAAGGCGCCACAAACGCGGGTCATATACTCTTATTTGTGCTCAATTTGTCGAATGGGTTGAACCCATCGGTTGATATTCCGAGGCGAATGTTGCGTATTTCTTTAGCAAAGTTTGGGTATCGCTGACTTGCAAATTTCCACACAGTCACATGAGATTCTTACCCACCTCCGCTCGACCATGCCAAGTCATTGCCTCTGCTATCCAAGGTATAGTATAAAGTCTCTTCAATCGAGGACCTAAAGGGAAATACTTTAACACCTTATTAGGTATTTGCGTATCTACTTTCAACAAATGTTCATTATGTACTATCATCTTTTGTTCATAACTAGGTTCCTTACATACAGGACAACCCCGTTTGTCCTTGTGCTCCTTATAGTATAAAATGCAGTCATACTTGCAGCAATGAATTAATTTGTATTTCATACCCAAACATTTCAAATTACCCTTCTTGATCGGATAATTAGTTGGCAGTGTATTTTCTTTGGGGAGCAAATCTTTTGCCTAGAGGAGTATTTCCGTCACACTTTTTCCCGACAAGCCAAACTTGCTCTTTAAGTTGTGCAACCCAACCATGGCATATAACATTGTGTGGTCGGGGTTGGAGTTATGGTATAATGATGTTGCGGCTGTTGCTTTTAATCGTATATAATCCTTAACTTGGTCAGTATCGTTGCCAACATGATCCTCATAGCCTAAATCATTCCCTCTACTATTTTGCTTTTCTTGTGCTGCGTGCACTTCGTACGTATCATTTATGAGATCGTTTAACCTCGAATGTACTAACGGGTCACCATTTGTGTGAACGGTTTCATTGACAAGTATTTCTTCTGGAATATACTTAAATTCCCTCTCCCCGTGGAAATGCCAAAACGTGTAGTCAGATTGCATACCCCAATGAAACAAATGTACTTTTACATCTACCCCTTTCAAACGTTTACCATTTTTACAACGATTGCACGGGCATGGGATAATATCAGTTTCGAGATTCTTCGTTGCATAATTCACAAAGTCTTTAACCCCATTAACGTATACTTGCTCCACTCTACAACTTTCACCCGTCCACTCTTTATATTGTGAAAACCCCATTAATTCTACAATACAAACAAATAGAAACTCAATAAATTATAAAACTAAATGAAGTTTATGTTAGTTGTACTGATGGAGAATGAAATAATTTATTTTTTTATGACTTATGATGACACATTGTTAGTTTTATTATGATTTGAGATGACGATGAACTAATTATATCTTCGTTGACATTGATTGTGTATATTTTTAAAATGATTGTGATGATAGTTTTAAAATGATTGTGTATATTTTTAAAATGATTGCGAGGAACTAGGATATAGCCTCGCCTCGTATGGAGAAAACGCTTGAGGCCACTTTTAGCCGTTAAGGACCAATTTTTTTTAAAATAGTAAAAAAATATTTTGAGCTGATATTTAGAACACAATCTCTGGCCTATCATTGCATTGATACTATCATTGCATTAAAACTCACTGGGAAAAACCCGACCGAGCACAAAACTTCAAAACTTCACCGAGCACAAAACAATGATTATTTAATCAATTTTTAGATAAAATAAATATGAATAATATAAAACGATTATTGAAAAAATCTAACATATTCCCAAACAAGATAATATTCAAAAAATGAAAGAGGTTAAACGATGTGTAGATATACTCACAACTAGGGCCGGCAATATGGGCTCTTGAGAATGAAACCGTCCATAATCCACCCAAAATAATGTGTTTGGATCCCATTAATTGTGTTTGTGGGTCAAAATGGTTTGAACGATTCAATAAGATGGTTTGTTGGCGGGTCATTAGCGGTCAAAATGGTTTTGGACCCTCACAAAAATAAAACTCAAATTACTAAAGAGTTAAAAGATTTTTTTTATTCAAGTATTTACTTGTATATTTTTTTTCAAAATTATTATACCATATATTATTTGTATATGGTATAATAATTGTTTTTTCAAAAAAAGAGGCGGGTCAACCCGACTCGATTCGGGTTTGACCCGATCCGACCCGGATTTAACCCGACCAAACCCGTCCAAATTATTATGTCCGACCCGCTTTTGCCCTGCCCAAATTTATCCATATCCATTTTTTACCCGTCCATAACCGCCCATAACCGCCCGTTTGCCACTACTACTCACAACAAAACAATCAGATTTAACGATGTGTAGATATACTCACAACAAAACTAATAAATTATTAATCAGATTTAGAAATCATTAACCTAGGCTATTAGATATACTCACAACAAAACAAATAAACAAAACTAATAAATTATTAATCATATTTAGAAATCGTTAACCTGGGCTACAAAATACATTATCATATTTGTCGTTAGATTGGGTAAAAATAATTTTTGTTTCTTCTCACAGTTCGTCAGCTGTGTACTTTGAAGCACCATAACATAAGGAAACAACAAAAGTAGTTCTAATTGATGGCTCATAAATCAACGATTTCTAAATCAGATTTAGAAATCGTTAAAACAAATAACAATGCATATGAAAATTTTGACCTAACGAAGCATATGAAATTATTAACGAAGTAATGTGTAGATATACTCACCGAGCACAAAACTTCACCGAGCACAAAACAAAACAATGTGTATTAAGCCAATAGACCGCAACATAGATGAAAGAGAGAGGGCGGGAGTGTGAAAAGAGAGAGAGGAGAAAGAAGAGGGAAATAAAAGTTGGGTCAAAAAATTTATGACTGCCAATAGCGATTACGAACCACATATTAGGCCAAAATTTATGATCGCTTCTAGCAGTCACAAATTTTGGCCTAATATGTGGTTCGTAACCGCTATTGGCAGTCACACATTTAGTATTAGACCAAAGTTTGTGACTCCTCTTAGCACTTATAATTTTGTGACTGCTCAAAAGAGTCATAACTTAGCCTTACTGATAAATTTGTGACTGTTTGTAACAGTTATAAATTTGTGACTGCTTATAGGAGTCACAAATTAATTATATGGTAACATTTATGACTCCCATTAGCGGTGACAAACTAATTGACTCAAATATTTTATTCCCATTGATTTTATCACCCCTAATGGGAGTTACAAATAATTTTATGACCGCTCTCGGGAGTGACAAGTTTGTCACCTCTATTGGCAGTCACAAAAAGGTAGTCATAAAATTAGCATTTTGGTGTAGTGGCTACTAGTTATGAAGCAGGCAGTGAAGACCTCGGCGAGGGCCTTAAAGCTCTTAAGTGACCTGTGAGGTAGCCTCTCAAACCACTTCTGGGCAACATTACCCAAACTGGAAGGGAATATCCGAAAAATGAGGGCGTCATTGTGACTCCATAAGTCATGGCCTACCTATACTACCAAACATAATCTACGGGGTCTGTCTTGCCATCATAAATTTTAAACCTTGGGGTCAGGAATTTCTTTGGGGGTTCCTTCTCTTCAATGGATATTGAGAAAGGAGGTTTCAACTGAGTGATTAGACCTCTCCTTACTTGTTATTTTGTTGATCTGGAAACTCGGCGAGCTGGGTGTTGATCCATTTCCCTCCTGACCAAGCGCTTTATGTCATCCCTATGACACTCATTATCTCGGTGGAGCCTCCTTGGGTGACTACCATGTTCTGAATGCTTTTGGTCACGCCCGATGCTCCTTCCTCGACTGTGAATTTTGCTCACTTGAGGGCTAAGAGTTTGACCATGACGTTTTCTATTTTCTTAACGGAGCTCCCTCTCCATTTTTCTAATTGTCGCTGAAGGTGAGAATGCTCTTCAATTTGGAGGCGAGTTTCCTCCTCCTACTGTTGAAGTCATGTTTCATACGTGTCGACCAATCGTGAGATTTGGGCTTCTCGTGGCTCTCCTCGAATGGCTGTTGCTCTGGACGAAATCTTAGGTGCCCATCCTGGCGAACTTTAAGACTGACCCCAAGTGGAGCTAAGTCATCTCTCAAGTCACCAGGTTAGGGTGCACTATTCGGGTGGTGACACATTTGTGACTATTCTTTCTTGTAAGGATTGATTTCATAGAAAAGAAAATTGATTCCCATAGACGGCGCCAATTGTGTCTGCAGTTAATCATAATTAATGAATTCCAAAAATCAAGTAATGAAAGAATATGTGAATGCCACACAACACATAGATATATGTGGTTCAGCAAATTGCCTACTTCCATGAAGAGGTTCCTGAGTTTATATTTATGTCTTCAAAGTTCAAAAATTACATCCCCTTGGCCTTATGGTGAGGGTTGTATTTATAGTCTCCTAAACTAAAGTGGTTGAGTTGTTCAAGGAACTTCCTCATCTAGCTATTGGCACATGTGTTTATTCCTGATTATCTCGTTCGAGATTGTAGGTAACCGATATGATCTCACTAAATGATAATTATTTCTTATCTATCAACGTGATAAATACTTGTGCCAGTCTTCTTTATTAACGGATTGGGTTGGACTAGCGTGTTTCCTTACGGGGCCTATTAGGACTGGCCAGAATTGGGCTTAATTATGGTTTGGATCCCACACACCGTATCTTGACTAACATTTATAGCATCTTCAAGGCAACATAAAATATCAAAGGATTTACTGACATGAGTATTGTATGTTTAAAATTATTTTTTTCTAATTTTTTAACCCATTGAGTCTTTTATGAAAAGCACGAGCTTGAGATGATCCAGGAGACATAGCCAAATCAAAATCAATATTTGAATTAGGAATAGGAATCTCAACATATAATTCATTAAGAACCCCATTGCTCTTATGAATTTTGTTAAACCTTTGATCATTAAATTTAGGGTCCAAATCACATTGTGTGGTAATTGTTTGGGACGAAATATTATCTTCTGAGTTTGGGATGTCCTCTAAAGGAGGCATATCATCACAATTGATCGGATCAATCTCAGCAACAGATTGATAGAAAATCTCTAGAGATGTGTCCTTCATCCCCTTTATATGTGGAATTAATGTTGCCTACGAAATTTTCCTCCGTGACCAAATCACTTAATACTATAAAATGCAAAACAGGGCATTTATTATGCTTTGCAATTAGCCTATCCACGTGGCACATCTTTTCTTTTATGGACTATATAAAAACTATAGACCCAAATCATATAGGATGACAAGTGACGGTCATAAATGCAACTTCTTCAGCCGCCTCATGTTCCTCTCTCCTACATTGAACTTGGACTACAAGCATTTAAGGTCCCTTATCAACGGCGCTATCCACGTAATCAAGCTGATTAAGAAGCCTTTCCACCTCCCAATCTCTGTTTTTCTAACCCCTTCATTTTCTCCTACCATTAATGACTATATACACTGATCGTCCAATTCATCAACTATTCTAATTTCTCATTCTCTTTGTTACCCCGACCATCCATCTCCAACACGCTCCGACTAACTCAACCTCCAACATCCAATCTTCTTCGACAGAACAGACAAGAAATAGTCGAGCTGGGATTCGTTCTTTGGAAATGGAGTCGCGAGAAGGTAGCATTTCTGGTCATATTTTCGGTTTTCTTTTGTGTATATCTTTGAAATCTTTTCATTTTCCTTCATTTCGCAGATAACCTGCTCAAAATGAGTTTTAACCCAAGTTCAAAATACCTATATACTTGGTTTCTTACCTGTTGAATATACAGTGAAAAAATTTTTGGGTTCTGAATCGGAGTTCAATTAACAACAAAAGTTAAGACGAGCAATACAAAACCATTTTTTTCATTCGAGGAAGTTAAAAAGTAGTCTCATTCTTTTGGTTTTTGACTTGATTTATATCAGATCTCTCTTGGCAAAATAGGGTTATTGTTCAAATTTTCAATGGTCGAGGAAGTCTATTCTGATTGGTTTCGTAATTTACTGTGGATACAAATGTCAAGGAGGAACCCAATCTTTATTACCTAGATGGTCGAGCAAGGACCTATTTTTTTTCTTTGATTTTAGTTTACATTTTCTCCCTGAGATGTTTCATTGAGGAGTTCTTGGGCAAATTTATAATTGTTCTGCCATTTTATTTGGCAAAAGTGTTAGCTCATTTTGTTCCAGGACCACACTCTCACGTTTTATTTTAGAATTGATATCTTGATATACGTATGGTTTATTCCCCCATAAAAAAGTAAAAATGTGATTTTTGAATCTGATCTGCTTTTTTTAAGCGTAAATTAGTTTTAGTTTTGCTTAGAAATTGATGTTTAATTGTAATCTTATTAAACTATTATTTTGGTATTGAAGTGAACCAAAATTAATAAGTTTATTAGCTCATGAATGTAATCCATTTTTACATGAATGGATAACATTTAATTTAAATTGCAGTGGGTGAAATTATAACCCATCTTTTCTGATAGAAGATGAATGGCTATTACAAGATGTCTTTACTATTAAGTTATTGGTTAATTTTTTTATTCCTTTTCTGATTTATTGTTGGTTAATGAATTGTAGTATATGGATGTTTTCTAATAATATATGAAGTTAGTCTAGATGCCCCAATGAATTTGCAAAACATTCCTATGGACATTGCTTAAATGGTTGTGAATATTGATTACAAGTTCAACTTTTAAATTCTATTATTGTTGTGATTTAATTTAGTTTGTATTTGTTTATGATTTTGTTTTTTACCTAATTTATGTTCAGATTTTCTCAAATTTTTATTGGTCAATCTTATATTGATTGGAGATTTTATTTATAAAAGTTCCTTAATAATTGAAACTTTAGAAATTTTTGGTATATGAAATTCAAGATTTTTTTCAAATATAGTGACAGTATTGTAATCAAAATTGTCACATGCAAGAATATCAAAGACAAAAAATATACAATTAAGGTGTGTATCGACTACCAAAATCTCCTAGCTCGCGCATCGCGCGGGTTTACACCTAGTCCATATGAATATGCCCCGATTGTATGTGATTACATGTGGAATCCTTATCACCTAGAATAAATGAGCTTCCCGAATTTTGAGAAGTTGAATCAGATTCAATCCTATCACTTTAGTCCACTTTTCTAGTAGTAAAAACCTCACCATTTTTACCATCAGTATCGTCATTTAAAGAATGATCAAACGGTGGAGTAAGCATTTGTTATGGAATATAATCCATAAGAATTTGAACAGTTTTCTCAACCACCAGATGACATGGAATAAAGATTTATTTTTCATTACTGTATCCAACTCCTTGGACTATTTTATCATCATCTGCAGTAGACCCATTATTGACTATTTGATCCAACAGCTGAGATAAAACCAAATATTTATCCACTTGATTTTGGTTTATGTTTCTGTTAAGATCCCCATGATTCTCGCAGTCCTCTTTCCTAATGATTGTTATGAATCCTCGAAATTGATAGTCACAAGAAACAAGGCGGGAAACAATAGTTTGAGATTGTGAGTTTGGATCAAACAACCTTTTACTATTTATTTAATCTCAACATTTTTACTTACAACTTTCATTTGGCTAGGAGAAACTTTGACACATTTCCTTATCATTTTACAAATGGAGATGGAATGAACCATACAACTACAGTAGTCACAAAATATGGAAGCTAATGTATCTCTATCTTAATCGAAACAGTATAGTCCTCTCTTTAAATAACTATCATAATAGGAACATTGAATGCAAAGTTAACTTCGATCAAAACACTTAGGTTGCGTTTGTTTTTTTATCTGAATCTGAAGTCTGAATCTGAAATCTGAAGACTGAGGTTGCGTTTGTTTTTACCTCTTAAGTCTGAATTTGAACCTTTCAGACTTGAGAGGTACCAAAAAGTGTTTGTTTTTTTAAGTGATTAAGAGGCTAACGGCTATATTTGGCTTAAGAGGTAGAGTTACGTCTGAAGTCTGAATCTGAAGTCTGAATCAGTCTAAATACATTCATTCAGAGGTACATTCAGACATAAAAACAAACATAATTTTCAGATTCAGATTTCAGACTTCAGATTCAGTCTTCAGATTTCAGATTCAGACTTCAGATTCAGATAAAAAAACAAACGCAACCTGAATCTGAAGTCTGAAATCTGAATCTGAAAAATGTGTTTATTTTTACGTCTGAATATACTTCTGAATGAATGTATTTAGACTGATTCAGACTTCAGATTCAGACTTCAGACCTAACTCTACCTCTTAATCATTAAGAGGCAAATATGGCCGTTAACCTCTTAATTATTTAAAAAAACAAACACTTTTTGATACCTCTTAACTCTGAATGGTTCAGATTCAGACTTAAGAGGTAAAAACAAACGACCCCTTACATAAAGCCCATATTATTGGTCAAGAGTTGATGAATCAATTCAAATAGGTAAGCCAACACCACGAGAAATTTCTAATAATAATCTTGGATGCCAATATTCATTAAGTAAGTCTAAAAATCTCACACATACATGAGATGTAGAAGAAAGAAATTTATGAGGAGAGAAGTTAAAGTAGTATTGCATTGGCTTCAAGTAACCTATCTCAAGATTCAAAGAACCAAGCATCCTAGATTTCTTTAGCTCATCCATTGTTTTAAAATAAATACTGAAGAAACCATTTCCTTTTGGTGTAATTCTCCATCTTTGATGGGTTTTCCAAATATCCATGAGTATCTGCTTAAGCTTCTCAGTAGCAACAGGTTGTTTACCTTTTGCTAAGATGAGTCTTCCTGGCATTCTTGATTTGCAATTTTGGAGGGATTGTTTGCATATATCCGAGGAAATCTTCATGTATGGTGTTTCATTATGAAATATACATTGTGAAAGCTTTGAAAAATATGGCGAAAGATTCTCCAAAGTTTCGAGTGTTGATGCTGAATCATGGCTGCCCTTTAGAACAGAAGCAAAAGATGTGGCATCCATCTGTTTTCAATGAATTTCAGAATCTGTAAACTAATTACTTAAGTTTAAATTAAAAATATTAATAATAAATTTTCATAAGTTGATTTTTAAGTATGTTAAATTGGTATTTTCGTTCCCCTACTTTTGATATAGTAATTTGGGTAGTTTCGATATGGTAATTTTGGTAAATCGAATTTATAAATGAAAACCAACCATAAAAGTCGATAATTGTGATTTCGGTATGTTCGATTATCGATAATTAAATATAGTAAATTACTACAATTCTCGGGTCAAAAAGGTACGATGTGGTAAAAAAATCATACCATAACCACCCATGCGCCTCATTCACTTGAGACTCGAGCCTCGTAGTTCACTAACATGATGACCTCATATAATTCATATTATCTTTCACTCTTTTTCTTTTCTTCCCTACTCATCTACTCTCTAATTTTCTTCTCTTCAACTATTTCTAAGTTTTTATAGGCGGGACGAATGTTGCATATGCATTGTAGCCCTTTTGGGTTAACAGGTAAGAGAGAGATAACTAGTTTAACTATATTTGGTAGCCCTTTTGGGTTAACAAGTAAGAGAGGGATAACTAGTTTAATTATATTCTAATATCATTAACTATTATTAGGATTAATTAAACTTGAGCCCTCAGAACTTTACCCCCCTCCCCCCCACGCATGTCACCTCACCCCCACCCCACCCCCCGAACTTCAGATTCTTTACTAAACCCTCTAGGGGGAGGGAGCATTCAATCGGGATTGGTGATGGGGGGGGGGGGGGGGGGGGGGGGAGGGGGGGGGAACTTTTAACAGGTATCATTTTCTTAGGTATAGTGTTGTTGGTTTTCCTCTTCTTGTTGATTTTAACAGCCCCTTACCTTGTTCTTGATTCCATACCCACCGAGATCGCACTTCTCTTTTCAAATTCAAACACAATCGAAAAATCTCAAACCCTTGGCTAAATTGCAAATCGGACAAGCGTTTGAAAGGGGGAAGATGACTCACAACGCCTATTTTGGGGAAGGTTTCGATTTCGAAAGGGGGCTTGCCAAGGAAAGTGTAGTTTCTAGAAACGGTGTATTGTAGGGGCATTAGGGAGGGTGGGGTGGGGGTTGCCAAGAGTTGGCAACAATGGAGATGATGGTAGTATCTACCATTATATATAGCGCTGTAAATCGGGCTGGGTGAGCCGGGCTTGAGGTTGCTCAGGTCGGCCCGAATTACCTTACCTAGGCTCAAGCCCAAGCTCGGTCCGAAATAAACTTTTCTATTTAAGCCCGAACTCGGCTCATATATTTCGGGCTTTGGGCCCGATTTCGGGCAGGCGCGATTTCATTTTTTTTTGGTTAAAAAAAGTTTGAATTAGTGTTTTTTTCTCGTGTTTCCATCATGGAGAAAATGTATACGTCAAAATCTAATTGATATTTCATAAAATAAAGTATATAATTATGAAATGTATTAAACTAAAACAAGGTAAGTAAGAATTAAAACCTATAAAGACTAATTATATTTCATACATATAAAATTAGTTAACATAAATATGTTATATTTTATAAAATAATTTAATTATTTATTTATATATTCAAAGTTCGGGCTTGGCAAATTACGGCTCAAGCTCGGCCCGAAATTCATTCGGGCTTGAATTTTTTGCTCAGGCTCGGCTCGGCTCGGCTCAAACTCAAATAAAGCTCAGCCCGAAAATAGCGGACCGAACGGGCGGGCTTCGGACTTGCCCGGCTCAATTTACAGGCCTAATTATCTACCTTGTTATACTCATGTAGACTTTTCGGTGTAGACTTATTTAACTCCTTTTTTATTTTCAAAAAATTTAAAAGGTTTTTTTTATTTATTGGAAATCTTTTTTTAAAGTTGGGAATATGTTTTTTTAATTAGAAATCTATTTTTCTATTGAAATTTTTTTATTAAAAATGTCTTTTTTACTTATTAGAAATATTTTTTTATTGGAAATTTATTTTTCCTTTTTACATTGGCTTTTTTTATTTAGGAAATCGATTTTTTATTATTCAAAACTTGTTTTTGTTAAATATTTTTTTATATTTTTTCAGATTTTTAAAACTTTTTTCAACATTTTCCAGTCTTTTCATTTATTTTTTCTTGTAATTATTAGTATTTTTAAATATACTTTTTGAATTTAAATTTTTAAGGTATTTTCTAGATTTAAAAAATATCTTTGGGTAATGTGCACAATTTTAATTAATGTTTTGTAATTTTCTTAATTTCAAACGATTTTCAACAATATTTTGTATTTTTAAATATATTTTCCTTTATGTTATACCTGTTTTTTTGCCAATTCATACTTTTTTTTATTTTTTCGACTTGAATATTTTTTTTTACGATTTTCCATAATTAAAATATTTTTGAGTTTTCAATGTAGTTTTCAATAATTATTAGCATTTTTAAATATTTTTTTAGAATTTTTCAAATTTAAAAGAAATGGTAATTTATAGAATTTTTAAATATATATCCGTAATTTCCAAATGTCTGAATTTTTCATTCAAAAATTTAATTTTGTTAGCGTTAGGGGGCTACTTGTTGTCATTTTCAAAGTTTAGGGGGGTATGTAAGGAAACTGAAAGTTCAGGTGGTGAGGTTATAGGGAGTAAAGTTTAGGGGACTCAAGTGTTATTATTATTATTATTATTATTATGATGATGATGATGATGATGATGATGATGATGTAGTTATCTAATTACTTTATACTTTTGTGTTTTTCATTTTTGGGTTACCGTGCCCAAAGTTACCTCTTGGCCATGCATACCTTTATATCTCCCTTATGATTGTCATTCCTCTCTATGTGATATTTGATTATGAATGTGGTGATCCTAAACTAATTATTGTGATAGTAATATTGATTATGGATATATTTTAATAATGATAGCCACGATATAGTAACTTTTAATATTGTGTGATTTTTCTTTTCAAGTTGAGGTTTACGACTCCATCCGTCTCAAGACCGACACTTCCCCTCACCTGAGCACGACGCCTCAAGTCCGCATCACAACTTTTTAAGCATTGGTGTTGTAAGAATAAATTTTAAATTTAGTAAGTTTGTATGTATTGGCTTAATTCCAGATAAAACATTTTGAGTCATAGGTTAGGCTTCGAGTTGTTGACCTTTAAAGTTGATGACGTGTTTGATTGAAGATGTAGCGACAAAGCTTCAAAGATTGCATTATCATGCCACGTTTAGTCTTCGTATTTTTTAGGATCTCTCACGTATCAATGCGAATGAATTTTAATCCTTGGAAATTTAATTTTTGGATGTTTGTAAAAAAATTATTTCGAGCTGTCTATAAAATATTATAGAAGAAATTTTTTTATTTTAATGTCGTTCAAACGACATTATGGATTTTGTTCAAATGAGAATGCCTGTTCATTTGAACGAACTTTCTCGAAAATTGTGCCGCCTCAAAAATCATGTTTTTTATTTAAAGGGGTCTTGGCATCAGTTCTCATTAGGATTTTTGGCGAAAATCATTTTCCAATACATATCCAAAAGCTCCCAAACCCTAGCTTCACCCAGAGGGTTTAAGATCCAAGTTTCATGTTTCTATATGCTTGGAGATCTTGTTTGAGGGCACTGGTGTTTTTTTCCTCATCATTAGAAAGAAGTTTTGGGTGGTGGATTCCGTACTTGTTGTTTGCACACGGTGGACTTCGTGGTGTGGTGTTTCGATGAAGAAACGACTCATCCGTATTTCGTATCCGTAGACGGTTGTTGATCCTGGATCGGTAGATATCGAGGCATATGTGAACTCACACATTGTGGCTGCTTGGGTGGGTGGATTCCCGTGTTGTCACTGTAGATGAGCGATTAAATATTGAAGATGCATCAAGGCTTAAAAGGGCGTCGAGTCATTGAGTAAGTCATATATCAACTTGTGTAAATCCTTATCATAGTGAATTTGCATAGCTAAGGGTCGTCTGAGATTTTTTTCATTGTCAGTTTTCCTCATACATCAGCGTGTTGTATGATTGATTTATTTATTTTATTTACTATCACCTAGATGCATATTTTAGGTTAAGATAAAATTTGGTGAATTGATTTATCACAAATACTCGGACTAAAATTGGTACAAATTTTTACTTGAGTTATTTTTGTTTAAGTTTGTATATTTAATTTGAAAAAATTAAAAATAGACTTTTTGCTTTGATCACCCTCCGTACTTTTGGAACTTTAAAATTTATATCAGAGCAAGAACACTAAGCTATCGTGTAGATCCTTGTTTCGTGTGCTTAGGGTAGTCTGTTTGTTTCTCTCTTTATCGTATTTGTTTATTTATTTTTCTCACAATGGATCCCATAATGACAAGTTGTCCAATCCATTTCCAATGACTTTGACTTTGATATTCGAGAGTTTGTATAATCCGCTTAATAATCATGCTGAAACAATGGCTCTTGTGAATTTGATGTTTTCAACAAGAATTTAAGTTCTTAAAAAAGAAATTTTCTTATTTAAAGCTGAATTTTTTTTTTTACCAAATATTCAAACTCAAAGAGATAACCTTCATGAGAAGCTGAGAACGTGTGATAATTGATTAACTTCGCAACTTTCTAATATAGCACACTTATTTAATTTCAGCACCTAATCATGCATCTAACGTGCGTGTGTGTGTCAAACCATAAATAAAGCATGTGACACAAAAATATGCTGAGACACAGATTTCAGGAAAAAACCCCTTTCGGGTAAAACCTTTATTTCACTATGAATATACAAGCCGCAACTTACAATTACATAAATAAATCTGCAATGGATCAACGCGCAGCCAACCCACAAAGACACGCAGTCTTCAACTCAGCAAGAGAATACACGCAGCACTCTCCAACGACTCGCAGCCCAAACAACAAAGGTAGAACCGCAGCTCTCCTCAATAACACGCAGCCATAAAACTTTGTAGAGACTCCCTCGGCAATGACACGCAGCCCTCGGTTGCAAAGATCTCTCCACAAAGGTGAACAATAACAAAGTTTGTGTTCTAGGGTTCCAAAAGATTCACAAAAGTAATTGGGATTTTTGTGTGTGAATCAAAAAGATGTTTGGCACATCAAAAATTGAAGTCTTGTTGTGTTTTATCTCTTAAAAACGTTTTCTCAAAGACTTAAAGAAATACACCATCGGAATAGTTATATATATAGGAAATATAAGATGGTGGATAAAAATCTGACGGAACTGCTCGAGTTTATCCCAGGCGGACCGGTCCGGCTTGGGGGCGGATCGGTCCGGCCTCGGATCGGTTCTTTTAAAAATTGCCTTTATCGGTTCGCATTCGATCCGTGGTATACTAGACCTCGAGCAAGGCGGATCGGTCCGGTTGAGGGGCGGACCGGTCCGGTAGCGGATCGGTCCGGTAGGGAGGCGGACCGGTCCGATTTTCCCAGAAAAAATAAATGCCTCATTTTGCTTGAAAAAACTTACTTCTTATTTTTATAAAAAACATTTTATAAAAATTTCCCAATACTAAATATGAACTTTAACGAACGTAAAAACAAAATTTTACCAAGTTCATTCTCGCAGAGGCTATGCTGTTGAAGACGCTTTGATATTCGGATCCGTTGATGTAGATGCGATCTTGAGTTTCTTCAACGGTGTAACGGCGTACGACATACAAATTGATAATGGACAAAAATGTCCTTACAAATCTCCCCTATGTCTATGCCGGTAGATACATAAAAATATCCGAATTATCAACTAATGACCTATACAAATCTACCCTCCCATGAACCCTAAAGATGGAAAGATACAAAGGTATAAATCTTCATCGTTTGTTCTTCAATCTTCAACTATCATCAAATCTCAAAACTTTTTTCATCAGGGTGTGCAACATATTGATTTTCAATCTTCATACCTACACACATGAGACAAAGCAAATACCACGTGACATATCGAGTTTGAAATGAGATAAACATGGATATCAATACATGATAAAAACATAAGCTACATCTCAAGAACTCCCCCAAAATTCAAACTCCCCCATAATATGATAATTCTTTCTCCCCCTTTTTATGATGTCCCAAATAGACAAATGAGAAGAATGAATCAAATAAGCAAAATCTGGGTGTCACGATATACAAAAAATACACAAACTATTTTTTATTTTTCAAATATTTCATACAAAGATAGGATACCAATATGAACAAATATGATACAAAAATCACACCATGGATTTAGACTCAAACAACCAAGTCATGGAAATGGAATGAATGGGTGTGAACACATTCGATAGGTAAATCAACTCAATCAATCATATGTGCACGATGCATATGTGTACCCCTAACGAATGAACATCAAAAGTATCCTTAGGTGTAAAAGATTGTTGAATTTAGATGACATCGTCTTATGCAAATCAACAAATCAAAGTCAAATGATTTCCACACCAATAACGTCCAAAACTATATAGCGCATTTTCAAGAATTTCAAGGACGTGCAAACCCGTTTTAATTCTCCAACCAAACTCCCTCATATATATTTTCTTTTAGAGGTAATCTAAATTCTCAAACTTTGGAGAATTGGTGCAAAAACCTAAATGGCCCATAATTGGCATGAATTTCTTTTTATTGCCTTTAAATTTTTTCGGGCTCTTTTAACCTCTTTGGACCTCGGATAATAAAATTCCTCAATTTTTTAGGTCTTTTTTAACGGTGGCTTTTGCGCAAAGGATAGATAATTACCTTTCGCAGCCCCTCCCCGTTATCAAACAAAGCACACAAACTCACAAAACGGTTTTTATATGCACAATTTTCTTATCAAAATTTATCGCGCTTGGTTCGTTTTTAAGGACAGGATTGAAGTGAAAACACCCAACCAACATGTGATAAGACAAGCACAATAATCATACAAATTCGTGCATGTGTGCAATAAAGGAAACATGAGTCAAACATGTAGGAAGTAACACTTAATTACATCTTAATGACTCCAAACATTATAAAGCACATGGATGAATTGACCTATTGTCTCAAAACACTATCAAATAGTCACATGAAAATGGAATGATGTTGTGACTTGGTCATCCAAAGTGTTCATCCATAAACGGTGCAACAAAAAAAATCTTTTTGCATTTTTCAAAATTTTTGTCAACATAAAATCTTTTTGTATTTTTCAAAATTTTTCAAAACAAAAATATATACAAAAAAGATACATACTAGCAATAGGCAAACAATGACATCATGAAAATCACCCTATGCTAGTAAACAAGTCAAACCTCAATCATTAGGTGCGGAGGGGTTTTCCAAAGGTGGTGACAACTTATGAAAAACCTCCATCAATTCTTGTGAAGATTTGACTAAAAACTTAACTTGCTCACCTAAATGTGCAAACTCTCTCATGTAGTCTCCGGGAGCATGTAAAGTATCATGTGTGCCAGAAACACGTCTAGAAGCAAAACGTGACACATACCCCAACTTGAAGCAAAATTCCCTAAGGTGACCTCTCCTCTTGCAATGTGAGCAAACATAAATAGGCCTAGGAACACCTCTCTCAAAAACTCTAGGACGCACTTTCCTAATAGGAATGGGACGCCTAGGTGGGTTAGGGTGAGACACATGTGAAACTGTCACTAAAGTGGGAACCGGCTCGGGTGCTAATTGGGAAGAAGAAGCACCGTCATGACTTATTCCTAACTTCTCACCTTTACACTTAAGAGCCACCTTTTCAACCTTCTTAGGTGCGTTCTCAAACTTGACTTTGACCTCCCGGGCACGTTCGAGATCACTCTCGAGTTGGGATACACGTGTCGTCAGACTAGACAACGTGTCGGCCAAATCACACTTCTCCTTTCTCAAAACCTCCTTCTCTTTCTCCAAATCTAAAACCCGACGACCTAGATCCCTATTATACTTCTTTGTTTTCAAGGTCTCGGTGTACAAATCTCTAAAAGCTTTTTGGAGCTCACTTTCATCTCCACTTTCACTCTCACTATCTCCCTCACTTGAAGAGCTCAAACCGTCACTATCACATTCGTGTGCACTATTGTGGGACAAGGTGGGTGTGCTTACACGACTAGAAAAAGCTACAAACTTCTCACCACTAGTCTCATCACCCTCACCTTCACTACTATCACTAAGTGTGGCGGGCATAGCTACTTTCTTTCCTTTCTTTCTAAGCCACGTAGGACACTCAAACGACTTATGTCCCTTACCCCCACATTCAAAACAAGTGACGTTCTCAAAATCTTCCTCACACTCCTCATCGGATTTATTCTCTTTTTCTCTCTCACCACTTTCTTTGGCCTTTCCTTTCTTTTTCTTTTTATTTTTCTCAAAAAAATTCTTTTTATTGGAAGAATTATTTTTGTTCATGTTGAGAAATTTTTTAAAATTTTTCGCAAACAAGGCCATATCATAAAAATCAAAATCTCCCTCAGAATCAGACTCACAAACTGTTTCTTTATTTTTCTTAAAATGAGTCTTTAAAGCAATGCCTTTATCCTTAGCCTTAATGGTTTTGGGAAACATGTCAATCTCATCGGTTTGAAGATCTCCTACAAGTTCTTCCAACTTAAGTGATTTCAAATTTCCCAAAGAGTTCAAAACAGTGACTTTAGGAATAAAGCGTTTTGGGAGAGATCTCAAAATCTTTTTAACGACACGCGTGTTATCAATCACTTCACCCAAATTAAAACATGTGTTAACAATGTCTGATAATCGTGCATAAAAATCATCAAAGCATTCGGACTCAGACATGGTGATAGTCTCAAATTGGGTTGCCAAATTTTGTAATTTTGACTCTTTAACCTCGTTCGTACCCTCATGTGTCAATTTCAAAACATCCCAAGCCTCTTTAGACGTGGTGCACGTCATAATTCGGCGAAACTCATCAGGAGAGACAGCTCCAGAAATAGCACTCAGACCACGGGAATTAAAATTGGACAATTTATAATCATCTTCAGTCCAGGCTGACACGGGTTTTAAAGTGGTGATGTTATTAACAGTGACCGTGGGAGGAGTCCAACCATTTTCACAAAGCAACCAAACACGCTCGTCAATAGATTTTAAAATCGATTTCATACGAGCTTTCCAGTAGGCATAATTAGACCCGTCAAAAATAGGCATCTGATTATATAAGTGCTCCATAGGAAAAAATTGCGATTTTTCACAAAACTGATTTAAAAAAAAATCAATATCACACGATTTTGCAGAAAATAGGAATACGCAATAAATTAGCGCAACCAGCTCTGATACCAATTTGAGAACGTGTGATAATTGATTAACTTCGCAACTTTCTAATATAGCAAACTTATTTAATTTCATCCCCTAATCATGCATCTAACGTGCGTGTGTGTGTCAAACCATAAATAAAGCATGTGACACAAAAATATGCTGAGACACAGATTTCAGGAAAAAACCCCTTTCGGGTAAAACCTTTATTTCACTATGAATATACAAGCCGCAACTTACAATTACATAGAGAAATCTGCAATGGATCAACGCGCAGCCAACCCACAAAGACACGCAGTCTTCAACTCAGCAAGAGAATACACGCAGCACTCTCCAACGACTCGCAGCCCAAACAACAAAGGTAGAACCGCAGCTCTCCTCAATGACACGCAGCCATAAAACTTTGTAGAGACTCCCTCGGCAATGACACGCAGCCCTCGGTTGCAAAGATCTCTCCACAAAGGTGAACAATAACAAAGTTTGTGTTCTAGGGTTCCAAAAGATTCACAAAAGTAATTGGGATTTTTGTGTGTGAATCAAAAAGATGTTTGGCACATCAAAAATTGAAGTCTTGTTGTGTTTTATCTCTTAAAAACGTTTTCTCAAAGACTTAAAGAAATACACCATCGGAATAGTTATATATATAGGAAATATAAGATGGTGGATAAAAATCTGACGGAACTGCTCGAGTTTATCCCAGGCGGACCGGTCCGGCTTGGGGGCGGATCGGTCCGGCCTCGGATCGGTTCTTTTAAAAATTGCCTTTATCGGTTCGCATTCGATCCGTGGTATACTGGACCTCGAGCAAGGCGGATCGGTCCGGTTGAGGGGCGGACCGGTCCGGTAGCGGATCGGTCCGGTAGGGAGGCGGACCGGTCCGGTTTTCCCAGAAAAAATAAATGCCTCATTTTGCTTGAAAAAACTTACTTCTTATTTTTATAAAAAACATTTTATAAAAATTTCCCAATACTAAATATGAACTTTAACGAACGTAAAAACAAAATTTTACCAAGTTCATTCTCGCAGAGGCTATGCTGTTGAAGACGCTTTGATATTCGGATCCGTTGATGTAGATGCGATCTTGAGTTTCTTCAACGGTGTAACGGCGTACGACATACAAATTGATAATGGACAAAAATGTCCTTACAAATCTCCCCCTATGTCTATGCCGGTAGATACATAAAAATATCTGAATTATCAACTAATGACCTATACAAATCTACCCTCCCATGAACCCTAAAGATGGAAAGATACAAAGGTATAAATCTTCATCGTTTGTTCTTCAATCTTCAACAATCATCAAAATATCAAAACTTTTTTCATCAGGGTGTGCAACATATTGATTTTCAATCTTCATACCTACACACATGAGACAAAGCAAATACCACGTGACATATCGAGTTTGAAATGAGATAAACATGGATATCAATACATGATAAAAACATAAGCTACATCTCAAGAACTCCCCCAAAATTCAAACTCCCCCATAATATGATAATTCTTTCTCCCCCTTTTTATGATGTCCCAAATAGACAAATGAGAAGAATGAATCAAATAAGCAAAATCTGGGTGTCACGATATACAAAAAATACACAAACTATTTTTTTATTTTTCAAATATTTCATACAAAGATAGGATACCAATATGAACAAATATGATACAAAAATCACACCATGGATTTAGACTCAAACAACCAAGTCATGGAAATGGAATGAATGGGTGTGAACACATTCGATAGGTAAATCAACTCAATCAATCATATGTGCACGATGCATATGTGTACCCCTAACGAATGAACATCAAAAGTATCCTTAGGTGTAAAAGATTGTTGAATTTAGATGACATCGTCTTATGCAAATCAACAAATCAAAGTCAAATGATTTCCACACCAATAACGTCCAAAACTATATAGCGCATTTTCAAGAATTTCAAGGACGTGCAAACCCGTTTTAATTCTCCAACCAAACTCCCTCATATATATTTTCTTTTAGAGGTAATCTAAATTCTCAAACTTTGGAGAATTGGTGCAAAAACCTAAATGGCCCATAATTGGCATGAATTTCTTTTTATTGCCTTTAAATTTTTTCGGGCTCTTTTAACCTCTTTGGACCTCGGATAATAAAATTCCTCAATTTTTTAGGTCTTTTTTAACGGTGGCTTTTGCGCAAAGGATAGATAATTACCTTTCGCAGCCCCTCCCCGTTATCAAACAAAGCACACAAACTCACAAAACGGTTTTTATATGCACAATTTTCTTATCAAAATTTATCGCGCTTGGTTCGTTTTTAAGGACAGGATTGAAGTGAAAACACCCAACCAACATGTGATAAGACAAGCACAATAATCATACAAATTCGTGCATGTGTGCAATAAAGGAAACATGAGTCAAACATGTAGGAAGTAACACTTAATTACATCTTAATGACTCCAAACATTATAAAGCACATGGATGAATTGACCTATTGTCTCAAAACACTATCAAATAGTCACATGAAAATGGAATGATGTTGTGACTTGGTCATCCAAAGTGTTCATCCATAAACGGTGCAACAAAAAAAAAATCTTTTTGCATTTTTCAAAATTTTTGTCAACATAAAATCTTTTTGTATTTTTCAAAATTTTTCAAAACAAAAATATATACAAAAAAGATACATACTAGCAATAGGCAAACAATGACATCATGAAAATCACCCTATGCTAGTAAACAAGTCAAACCTCAATCATTAGGTGCGGAGGGGTTTTCCAAAGGTGGTGACAACTTATGAAAAACCTCCATCAATTCTTGTGAAGATTTGACTAAAAACTTAACTTGCTCACCTAAATGTGCAAACTCTCTCATGTAGTCTCCGGGAGCATGTAAAGTATCATGTGTGCTAGAAAAACGTCTAGAAGCAAAACGTGACACATACCCCAACTTGAAGCAAAATTCCCTAAGGTGACCTCTCCTCTTGCAATGTGAGCAAACATAAATAGGCCTAGGAACACCTCTCTCAAAAACTCTAGGACGCACTTTCCTAATAGGAATGGGACGCCTAGGTGGGTTAGGGTGAGACACATGTGAAACTGTCACTAAAGTGGGAACCGGCTCGGGTGCTAATTGGGAAGAAGAAGCACCGTCATGACTTATTCCTAACTTCTCACCTTTACACTTAAGAGCCACCTTTTCAACCTTCTTAGGTGCGTTCTCAAACTTGATTTTGACCTCCTGGGCACGTTCGAGATCACTCTCGAGTTGGAATACACGTGTCGTCAGACTAGACAACGTGTCGGCCAAATCACACTTCTCCTTTCTCAAAACCTCCTTCTCTTTCTCCAAATCTAAAACCCGACGACCTAGATCCCTATTATACTTCTTTGTTTTCAAGGTCTCGGTGTACAAATCTCTAAAAGCTTTTTGGAGCTCACTTTCATCTCCACTTTCACTCTCACTATCTCCCTCACTTGAAGAGCTCAAACCGTCACTATCACATTCGTGTGCACTATTGTGGGACAAGGTGGGTGTGCTTACACGACTAGAAAAAGCTACAAACTTCTCACCACTAGTCCCATCACCCTCACCTTCACTACTATCACTAAGTGTGGCGGGCATAACTACTTTCTTTCCTTTCTTTCTAAGCCACGTAGGACACTCAAACGACTTATGTCCCTTACCCCCACATTAAAAAAAAGTGACGTTCTCAAAATCTTCCTCACACTCCTCATCGGATTTATTCTCTTTTTCTCTCTCACCACTTTCTTTGGCCTTTCCTTTCTTTTTATTTTTCTCAAAAAAATTCTTTTTATTGGAAGAATTATTTTTGTTCATGTTGAGAAATTTTTTGAAATTTTTCGCAAAGAAGGCCATATCATAAAAATCAAAATCTCCCTCAGAATCGGACTCACAAACTGTTTCTTTATTTTTCTTAAAATGAGTCTTTAAAGCAATGCCTTTATCCTTAGCCTTAATGGTTTTGGGAAACATGTCAATGTCATAGGTTTGAAGATCTCCTACAAGTTCTTCCAACTGAAGTGATTTCAAATTTCCCAAAGAGTTCAAAACAGTGACTTTAGGAATAAAGCGTTTTGGGAGAGATCTCAAAATCTTTTTAACGACACGCGTGTTATCAATCACTTCACCCAAATTAAAACATGTGTTAACAATGTCTGATAATCGTGCATAAAAATCATCAAAGCATTCGGACTCAGACATGGTGATAGTCTCAAATTGGGTGGCCAAATTTTGTAATTTTGACTCTTTAACCGCGTTCGTACCCTCATGTGTCAATTTCAAAACATCCCAAGCCTCTTTAGACGTGGTGCACGTCATAATTCGGTGAAACTCATCAGGAGAGACAGCTCCAGAAATAGCACTCAGACCACGGGAATTAAAATTGGACAATTTATAATCATCTTCAGTCCAGGCTGACACGGGTTTTAAAGTGGTGATGTTATTAACAGTGACCGTGGGAGGAGTCCAACCATTTTCACAAAGCAACCAAACACGCTCGTCAATAGATTTTAAAATCGATTTCATACGAGCTTTCCAGTAGGCATAATTAGACCCGTCAAAAATAGGCATCTGATTATATAAGTGCTCCATAGGAAAAAATTGCGATTTTTCACAAAACTGATTTAAAAAAATTCAATATCACACGATTTTGCAGAAAATAGGAATACGCAATAAATTAGCGCAACCAGCTCTGATACCAATTTGAGAACGTGTGATAATTGATTAACTTCGCAACTTTCTAATATAGCACACTTATTTAATTTCAGCCCCTAATCATGCATCTAACGTGCGTGTGTGTGTCAAACCATAAATAAAGCATGTGACACAAAACTATGCTGAGACACAGATTTCAGGAAAAAAACCCTTTCGGGTAAAACCTTTATTTCACTATGAATATACAAGCCGCAACTTACAATTACATAGAGAAATCTGCAATGGATCAACGCGCAGCCAACCCACAAAGACACGCAGTCTTCAACTCAGCAAGAGAATACACGCAGCACTCTCCAAGGACTCGCAGCCCAAACAACAAAGGTAGAACCGCAGCTCTCCTCAATGACACGCAGCCATAAAACTTTGTAGAGACTCCCTCGGCAATGACACGCAGCCCTCGGTTGCAAAGATCTCTCCGCAAAGGTGAACAATAACAAAGTTTGTGTTCTAGGGTTCCAAAAGATTCACAAAAGTATTTGGGATTTTTGTGTGTGAATCAAAAAGATGTTTGGCACATCAAAAATTGAAGTCTTGTTGTGTTTTATCTCTTAAAAACGTTTTCTCAAAGACTTAAAGAAATACACCATCGGAATAGTTATATATATAGGAAATATAAGATGGTGGATAAAAATCTGACGGAGCTGCTCGAGTTTATCCCAGGCGGACCGGTCCGGCTTGGGGGCGGATCGGTCCGGCCTCGGATCGGTTCTTTTAAAAATTGCCTTTATCGGTTCGCATTCGATCCGTGGTATACTGGACCTCGAGCAAGGCGGATCGGTCCGGTTGAGGGGCGGACCGGTCCGGTAGCGGATCGGTCCGGTAGGGAGGCGGACCGGTCCGGTTTTCCCAGAAAAAATAAATGCCTCATTTTGCTTGAAAAAACTTACTTCTTATTTTTATAAAAAATATTTTATAAAAATTTCCCAATACTAAATATGAACTTTAACGAACGTAAAAACAAAATTTTACCAAGTTCATTCTCGCAGAGGCTATGCTGTTGAAGACGCTTTGATATTCGGATCCGTTGATGTAGATGCGATCTTGAGTTTCTTCAACGGTGTAACGGCGTACGACATACAAATTGATAATGGACAAAAATGTCCTTACAGAAGCCTATGGACATGAATCGTGATTTTAAAACTATAGAAGTGTCCAAGAAAGAGAGTAAGGATAGAGTCTGGTTTTAAAAAAAAAAAGCATTAAAGGACACTAAAATTTCTAGGGCTAATGAACGTGACACTGAGGATAACGATAAATTGATTAATGATTTAAGGGCACGTGAGAAGACTCTTAGGGGTAAGTTTGCTTACATTGAAGGGGGCCAAAATAACCTTCTAGGAATGATTGAAAATTTGAAGGAATCCCTAACATCTGAAGAGTCTAAATATTTTTCTTGAGTTTATGATTTTGAAGTTAAAATATGATATAAGAGACTCAAGTAGTGTTGGTAGTGATGGTACTGACTTCCATAATTCTAATGCCTCTGTTTCTAAAGCCAAGATCTTTATTTGTTTTAGAGGGTCAACCACACCCGTAGTGTTAGAAAAGGTCACCCCAAAGGTCCCGTTCCTCATCTCATTTATATGTGCACACATTGTAATAGGAAAGTTCGCCTTATTGGTTTTTGCTATAATCTTAGAAAAGACCCTAGGAAGTTGATGTCTAGTGTCTCCATGGCTCCTAAAACCCGACACTTTAGGTATTCATCTATTTTGGATAGGAAATCGATTTTTAAGATGCTAAATGTTAAACTAGTTGATTCTCGCATGCTTGCACATGACTCTTCACATGCTATATCTTATGGGTGATTGTTTGCACGTTTTTTGTACACTAGCTTTTGTACTTCATGATATGTGTATTTGCTAGTCGTATGTGTTTTGAGTCTTTTGTACTTTGATTTTTCTTTTATCAGGTATGATTGAAAAATACAAAAAGAATTTGTTTGTCTTTTGAGTTATTTTTTAAAATTGGTATCATTTTAAACTTATCTAAAAACTCAAAAAGATTTTTGGTATATCTGTAGTTTAGTTTTATACATATTATATGGCATATTGGTGTGTTTCAATCCACGTCATTCCATGTTTCTATGTGTCTAGAACATTTGATTATGACTTTCAATACTTAGATCGTTCTTAATCATGATTGCATGGAATTACTCGACTTTGATTTGCTTAATGGATTCACTTTGTATCTGACTTCACACATACATGTACGAGCTCTTTTGAATTATAACTTCACATGTTATATTTGAGTTAAGTGAGATGTTCTCCTATCGATCTTGTCATTTACATATCTTCTGACTATGGGGTATTTGTGCATATAAGAACTGTTACTAGTGTGTATGTTGTTGTTTTTATTAAAAATATGAGGGTGCACGGGAAAGGGCTGCGAAAGGAGAAAACATCCTTTGCGAGAAAGCCACCATTGGCAGGAGCCTAGAAAAATGAGAGATAAAATAGAAAAGACTAAAGGCCAGTGTGTTTGTTTGTTTGATTTTCAAAAATGGTATCTTCAAAAGAATTGAGTGAAAAAATATGATATTTGTTTAGATTGTGAGGGTTTTATTGTTGAAGATCAACGGGTTTGTATAATGAATCTTAGTTATGCTTATTATGTCATGATATTATTGATTTGTAGAATCATCAAAATTCGAGGCTTGTGTGCATTGTGCTTGTTTGTTCTTTGAGTTCACTTTATCTATCACTTAAGACTAAATCTTAGTTTGATAAAGTTTTATGGTCAAATAAAACTCCTTGAATATTTTTGAATGATTGGGTCATATTTTTTTTTCTAGTTTACGCTCATTCATTTCATTCCCACATGTTTAGACACATCGATGGTATGCTAGTGTGTAGAGCTTATGTGTTTTGTGTCAGTTTTTCATCATTTATACCTATATATATGAGCATGTATGTCATTAGTAATTTTCATATCTATATATATGGTATCATTTTGTTTTGATTCTTTGCGCTTGCATTTAATCCATGTTTGCATGTGCTTTATCTTTGGATCAAAGTGGCATGTTTTTTTATCATATTGGTATCTCTTCTTGCTTGTTTGCATTGATATCTCATGCTTCATTGCCTATTCAAGTTGGTATCATATTTGCATCTATATTGGTATTAATTGATCATTGTGTGAATTATTTATGCTTGTATTTTTATGTTGTGTTTTGTTGCACTTTTCACCATTGCATGATATTATTTATTTTTCCTTAATTTCTCTTGGTATCTCATATTTTGACATTTAGGGTGAGAAATGGTTTATGGGAGAAAAATAGTTGTATGCAATCTTACTTTGTCTATTCCTGAACAAAAAGCGGGAGAAATTTTATGTTTCACTTTAGTGTTAAGAGGCGATCTTTATCTTAGGGAGAGATGCCTTACCTAGGTAGGGATTGTTTGACATAGGGGGAGTTTATTATATAGATTTATAATGTTTATATATTCTCTTTGCATTTGAATGCGTGGTTAAGTGCCAGGTTTACAACATGCGGCAAAGTTTATGATAAGCACCCAAAAGTGTACATTCTATATCCCAAATAGACGTATTTTAATTGTTAATTCTCGATAAAATTGGGTTTTATGCTCGTAATTATTTATTGTGCAAGCTTGATTGCAATTGCGGTGTCAAGAGCTCTATCTCGAGGCAATTTGCAGTACAAATGTGGCTAAATCACCTCCTCTGTAACCCTAACATACCCCGTAACCTGGCCTAAACCCACACTGAGCCATTTGTGTGTTGTGTTTGTATTTTTACTATTTATTTAGATTTTTATTTGGTTCGTTTTAATTTTGAGGATTTATTTTAGATTTACTTAGAATTTTTTTGGATTTATTTTCTATTTTTATATTTCTTTTTATTATTTAAATTTTATTTTTATTTTTATTAGTTTTAATTTTTATTTTATTTTATTTTATTTAGGATTAGTTTTTAGGAGTTTATTTTTAGTTTTATTAGATTTTTTATTTTTATTTTCTTTAGAGTCTTTTTAGTTTAATAAGTTTTATTATTTTTATTTTCTTTTTAGTTTGACTTTTTTTAGTTAGGATTTTATTTTTATTATTTAGTTTTTATTTTTAGATAATTTTAATTTATATTTCTATTTCTATTTCTTAGGATACAATCACAATACACACACTTATCCTACACCACACACACACTATCCTAATCACTCATCCTCACCCTATTCCCAAGTACACTCACCACACCTTATACACCCTAAAAAGTGCGAATAACATGTGATAATTGATTAACTTCGCAAATTTCTAATTTAGCACACTGATTTAATTTCAGCCCGTAATCATGCATCTAAAGAGCAAGTGTCAATCCCATAAACAAATAAAACAAGAGACACAAAGTTATGAAAAAATTCCCAAAGGGCAAAACCTTTTATTTTTAGAACTTTGAAGAATTTACAAGACCATTGACTTACATACAACCTGATAATCGCCCACAAGTGTAACGCACGGTGTCTTCATCAAACCTTCAAAGCAACGGCTAGAAACAGTGTCGGCTGGAATCTCCCGCAGGAACTCCAGGTGGTCAGCAAAAAAGAAGAGAGACGGCTTCTCCACAAGGGTTGAACAAATACAAGGATGTGTTCTTGGGTTGCAAAAAGACTCACAAAGGATTAACAAAGTTGTGTGAATCAAAACATGAGTCTTGGGACTCAAAAAGGTGAAGACTTTGAGTATTTAGGACTCTTAAAATCGTCTTGAAAAGTCTTGGAAAACCACTCCCCGAAGTTGGTTTAATAAGAAAATCTGGCCCTAAAAAATCTCAAGAAAATCTGCTCGATTTTATCCCAGGCGGATCGGTCCGGTATGGATGCAGATCAATCCGGGGTCGGATCGGTTCGTTTTTGAAAGACCCCTCTTCGGTTTGTATTCGATCCGAAGTATACTGGTTTCTGAGCAAAGTGGATCGGTCCGGGTATAGGGCGGATCGGTCTGGGGGTGTACGAGTTCTTTTTCCAAAAGGGGCGGATCGGTCCGTGGGGGACCGGTTTCGTTTTAAAACAGGCGGGCTGGTCCGGCTGTCCAAAAAATTGATTCCTTGATTTCTTTGATATTCGGATCCATTGATGACGATGCAAGCTTGAATATCTTCAATGGAGTAACGGCGTACGACATACAATTGATAATGGACAAAAATGTCCTTACAAATCTCCCCCTATGTCTATGTCGGTACATACATAAAAAACAAACATCCGAATTAAAAATCTACCCTTCCATAAACCCAAAACTGGAACGATACAAATGAATAAGACTTCATCGTTTACTCTTCAAATCTTCAGGAATCTCAGGCTTTTCTCATCAGGGTGTGCAATTCAGAGATCATTAAAGAAGTACCTACACACATGAGACAAAGCAAATACCACGTGACATATCGAGTTTGAAATGCGATAAACCAATTTATGATAAAAGCATAAGCTAAATCTCAAAAACTCCCCCAAAATTCAAACTCCCCCATAAAATGATAATTCTTTCTCCCCCTTTTTTATGATGTCCCCAAATAAACAAATGAGAAGAATGAATCAAATAAGTAAAATCGGGTTGTCACGGTACACAAAACAGGGCATCAAACAATATGGTAAACGTGCTCTTGCAAGGAGATGCTCAGAAACAAATGCACAAACTATTTTTGATTTTTCAATTTTTCATACAAAGATAAGATACATTTGAAAAAAAATATGCTACAAAAATCACACCATGGATTTAGACTCAAACGGCCAAGTCATGGAAATGGAATGAATAGGTGTGAACTCATTCGATAGGTAAATAAACTCAATCAATCATATGTGCACGATGCATATGTGTACCCCTAAAGAATGAACATCAAAAGTATCCTTAGGTGAAAAGATTGTTGAATTTAGATGACATCGACTTATGCAAATCAACAAATCAAAGTCAAAATGATTTCGACCCCAATAACCACCAAAACAATGTAGCGCATTTTCGAGCATTTCAAGGATGTGCAAACCCGTTTTAAATTCTCCAACCAAACTCCCTCGTATATATTTTCTTTTAGAGGTAATCTAAATTCTCAAACTTTGGAGATTTGGTGCAAAAACCTAAATGGCCCATATTTGGCATATATTTCTTTTTATTGCCGTTAAATTTGTTCGGGCTCTTTTAAACCTCTTTGGACCTCGGATAATAAAAATTCCTCCATTTTTTAGGTCCAATTTAACGGTGGCTTAGTATTCGCAAAGGCAAAATGAACGTTTCGCAGCCCTTCCCCGTTTTCAAACAAAACACACAAACTCACAAAACGGTTTTTATATGCACAATTTCCTAAGCAAAATTTATCACGCTTGGTTTGTTTTAAGGACAGGATTAAAGTGAAAACACCCAACCAACATGTGATAAGATAAGCACAATAATCAAACAAATCCGTGCATGTGTGCAATAAAGGAAACATGAGTCAAACATGTAGAGAGTAACACTTAATTACATCGTAATGACTCCAAACATTATAAAGCACATGGATGAATTGACCTATTGTCTCAAAACACTATCAAATAGTCACATGGATAAATGGAATGAAGTTGTGACTTGGCTATCTTAAATGCTCATCCATAAAAGGTGCAAATAAAATACAAAAATCTTTTTGAGCTTTTCTAAAATTTTTATAAAACGAAAATCTTTTGAGATTTTTCAAAAGAATAAATAAATAACTCAAAAATGATATATACTAGCAATAGGCAAACAATGACATCATAAAAACACACCCTATGCTAGTAAAAAAGTCAAACTTCAATCATTAGGTGCAGAGGGGTTTTCCATAGGTGGTAACAACTTATGAAAAACCTCCATCAATTCTTGTGAAGTTTGTTGCTCACTTAAATGTGCAAACTCTCTCATGTAGTCTCCGGGAGCAAGTAAAGTATCATGTGTGGGTGCATGTATGTCAGAAACACGTGTAGAAGCAAAACGTGACACATAACCCAACTTAAAGCAAAATTCCCTAAGGTTCCTTTCCTCTTGCAATGTGAGCAACATAAATAGGCCTAGTAACACCTCTCTCAAAAACTCTAGGACGCACTTTCCTAGTAGGAATGGGACGCCTAGGTGGGTTAGGGTGAGAGTCACGTGAATCAAACACTAAAGTGGGAACCGGCTCGAGTGCTAATTGGGAAGTAGAAGCACCGTCATGACTTATTCCTAACATCTCACCTTTACCCTTATGAACCACCTTTTCAACCTTCTTAGGTGCGTTCACAAACTTGACTTTGACCTCCCGGGCACGTTCGAGATCACTCTCAAGTTGGGATACACGTGTCATCAGACTAGACAACGTGTTGGTCAAATCACAGTTCTCCTTTCTCCAAAAATCCTTCTCTCTCTCCAAATCTAAAACCCGACGACCTAAATCTTGATTATACTTATTTGTTTTCAAGGTCTCGGTGTACAAATCTCTAAAAGATTTTTGGACCTCACTTTCATCTCCACTCTCTTCCTCGCTTTCTCCCTCACTTAACGAACACAAATCACTATCATCGCTCTCGTGTGCAGTCTTGTGAGATAAAGAGGGTGTGCTCACACGACTAGAAAAGGCAACAACCATCCCATGTCCCAAACCTATATCAGACTCATCTCTATCAGCACCCTCACTATCACTAAGAGTGGCGAGCATAGCAGTCTCTTTGCCCTTTCTCCTTATCCTAGTAGGACACTCCCTAGCTATGTGCCCTTTCTCTTCACACTCAAAGCATCAGATCTCATCCTCCTTGTCACTATCTTTGGCCTCCTCTTTATTTTTATTTGACTCAAAAGATCTCTTTTTATTGGAAGAATTTTCTTTATTCATGTTGAGAAATGTTTTAAAAAAATTTCCAAACAATGCAATATCATTAAAATCAAAATCTCCCTCAGAATCAGACTCACAAACTTTTTCCTTCTTTTTCTTAAACTGAGTCTTTAAAGAAATGCCATTATCCTTAGCCTCAATGGTTTTGTAAAATATATCAATCTCATAGGTTTGAAGATCTCCTATAAGTTCTTCCAACTTAAGTGAATTCAAATTTCTCAAACAGTTCAAAACAATTACTTTAGGAATAAAGTGTTTTGGGAGAGATCTCAAAATATTTTTAACGACACGCGAGTTATCAATCACCTCACCCAAATTATAACATGTGTTAACAATGTCTGAAAAACGAACATAAAAATCATTAAAGCATTCAGACTCAGACATGGTGATAGTTTCAAATTGGGTGGCCAAATTTTGTAATTTTGATTCTTTAACCGCGTTCGTACCCTCATGTGTCAGTTTAAAAACGTCCCACGCCTCTTTAGACGTGGTGTACATCATAATTCGACGAAACTCATCAGTAGATACAGCTCCAGAAATAGCACTCAGACCACGAGAATTAAAATTGGACAATTAATAATCATCTTCAGTCCAGGCTGACACGGGTTTTAAAGTGGTGATGTTATTAACAGTGACCGTGGGAGGAGTCAAACCAATTTCGCAAAGCAACCAAACACGCTCGTCAATAGATTTTAAAATCGATTTCATACGAGCTTTCCAGTAGGCATAATTAGCCCCGTCAAAAATAGGCATCTGATTAAATAAGTGCTCCACTGGAAAAAATGCGCATTTTCACAAAACTGATTTTTTCAAAAAAAACAATATCACATGATTTTGCGAAAAATAGGAATACGCGATAAATTAGTGTAACCTGCTCTGATACCATTTTGAAAAGTTTGAATAACATGTGATAATTGATTAACTTCGCAAATTTCTAATTTAGCACACTTATTTAATTTCAGCCCCTAATTATGCATCTAAAGTGCAAGTGTCAATCCCATAAACAAATAAAACAAGCGACACAAAGTTATGGCAAAATCCCCGAAGGGAAAAACCTTTTATTTCTAGAACTTTGAAGAATTTATAAGACCGTTGACTTACATACAACCTCATAATCGCCCACAAGTGTAACGCACGGTGTCTTCGTCAAACCTTCAAAGTAACGACTAGAAACAGTGTCAGCTGGAATTTCCGGCAGGAACTCCAGGTGGTCAGCAATGAAGAAGAGAGACGTCTTATCCACAAGAGTTGAACAAATACAAGGATGTGTTCTTGGGTTGCAAAAAGACTCACAAAGGATTGGCAAAGTTGTGTGAATCAAAACATGAGTCTTGGGACTCAAAAAGGTGAAAACTTAGAGTATTTAGGACTCTTAAAATCGTCTTGAAAAGTCTTGGAAAACCACTCCCCGAAGTTGGTTCAAATAAGGAAATCTGGACCTAAAAAATCTCAAGAAAATTTGCTCGATTTTATCCCAGGTGGACCGGTCCGCTATGGATGTAGATCGATCCGGGGTCGGAGTGATTCGTTTTTGAAAGACCCCTCTTCGGTTTGTATTCGATCCGAAGTATACTGGTTTCTGAGCAAAGCAGATCAGTCCGGGTATAGGGCGGATCGATCTGGGAGGGGGCCAGTTCTTTTTCCAACAGGGGCGGATCGATCCGTGGGGGACCGATTCCTTTTGAAAACAGGCGGACCGGTCCGGCTGTCCAGAAAATTGATTCCTTGATTTCTTTGATATTCGGATCCATTGATGGCGATGCAAGCTTGAATATCTTCAATGGTGTAACGGCGTACGACATACAATTGATAATGGACAAAAATATCCTTACAAATCTCCCCCTATGTCTAAGTCGGTACATACATAAAAAACAAACATCTGAATTACAAATCTACCCTTCCATAAACCCAAAACTAGAACGATACATATGAATAAGACTTCATCGTTTGCTCTTCAAATCTTTAGGAATCTCAAGATTTTCTCTTCAGGGTGTGCAATTCAGAGATCATTAAAGAAGTACCTACACACATGAGACAAAGCAAATACCACGTGACATATCGAGTTTGAAATGCGATAAACCAATTTATGATAAAAGCATAAGCTAAATCAAAAAAACTCCCCCAAAATTCAAACTCCCCCATAAAATGATAATTCTTTCTCCCCCTTTTTTATGATGTCCCCAAATAGACAAATGAGAAGAATGAATCAAATAAGCAAAATCGAGGTGTCACGGTACACAAAACAGGGCATCAAACAATATGGTAAACGTGCTCTTGCAAGGAGATGCTCAGAAACAAATGCACAAACTACTTTTGATTTTTCAATTTTTCATACAAAGATAAGATACATTTGAAAAAAAATATGCTACAAAAATCACACCATGGATTTAGACTCAAATGACCAAGTCATGGAAATGGAATGAATGGGTGTGAACACATTCGATAGGTAAATCAACTCAATCAATCATATGTGCGTGATGCATATGTGTACACCTAACGAATGAACATCAAAAGTATCCTTAGGTGAAAAGATTGTTGAATTTAGATGACATCGACTTATGCAAATCAACAAATCAAAGTCAAAATGATTTCCACCCCAATAACGTCCAAAACTATGTAGCGCATTTTCGAGCATTTCCAGGATGTGCAAACCCGTTTTAAATTCCCCAACTAAACTCCCTCGTATATATTTTCTTTTAGAGGTAATCTAAATTCTCAAACTTTGGAGAATTGGTGCAAAAACCTAAATGGCCCATATTTGGCATATATTTCTTTTTATTGCCTTTAAATTTTTTCGGGCTCTTTTAAACCTCTTTGGACCTCGGATAATAAAAATTCCTCCACTTTTGAGGTCCAATTTAACGGTGGCTTAATATTCGCAAAGGCAAAATGAACCTTTCGCAGCCCTTCCCCGTTTTCAAACAAAACACACAAACTCACAAAACGGTTTTTATATGCACAATTTCCTTAGCAAAATTTATCACGCTTGGTTTGTTTTAAGGACAGGATTAAAGTGAAAACACTCAACCAACATGTGATAAGACAAGCACAATAATCAAACCAATCCGTGCATGTGTGCGATAAAGGAAACATGAGTCAAACATGTAGGAAGTAACACTTAATTACATCTTAATGACTCCAGACATTATAAAGCACGTGGATGAATTGACCTATTGTCTCAAAACACTATCAAATAGTCACATGTATAAATGGAATGAAGTTGTGACTTGGCTATCTTAAATGCTCATCCATAAAAGGTGCAAATAAAATACAAAAATCTTTTTGAGCTTTTCTAAAAATTTTATAAAACGAAAATCTTTTTGGATTTTTCAAAAGAATAAATAAATCATACAAAAATGATACATACTAGCAATAGGCAAACATTGACATCATAAAAAAACACCCTATGCTAGTAAACAAGTCAAACCTCAATCATTAGGTGCATAGGGGTTTTCCAAAGGTGGTAACAACTTATGAAAAACCTCCATCAATTCTTGTGAAGTTTTGACTAAAAACTTAACTTGCTCACCAAAATGTGCAAACTCTCTCATGTAGTCTCCGAAAGCATGTAAAGTATCTTGTGTGGGTGCATGTGAGTCAGAAACATGTGTAGAAGCAAAACGTGACACATAACCACACCTAAAGCAAAATTCCCAAAGGTGCGCATTCCTCTTGCAATGTGAGAAAACATAAATAGGCCTAGTAACACCTCTCTCAAAAACTCTAGGACGCACATTCCTAGTAGGAATGGGACGCCTAGGTGGGTTAAGGTGAGAGTCACGTGAATCAAATACTAAAGTGGGAACCGGCTCGGGTGCTAATTGGAAAGTAGAAGCACCGTCATGACTTATTCCTAACATCTCACCTTTACCCTTATGAACCACCTTTTCAACCTTCTTAGGTGCGTTCTCAAACTTGACTTTGACCTCCCGGGCACATTCGAGATCACTCTCAAGTTGGGATACACGTGTCATCAGACTAGACAACGTGTTGGTCAAATCACACTTCTCCTTTATCCAAAACTCCTTCTCTCTCTCCAAATCTAAAACCCAAATTACCTAAATCTTGATTATACTTCTTTGTTTTCAAGGACTCGGTGTACAAATCTCTAAAAGCTTTTTGGACCTCACTTTCATCTCCACTCTCCTCCTCGCTTTCTCCCTCACTTGACGAACACAAATCACTATCATCGCTCTCGTGTGCAGTCTTGTGAGATAAAGAGGGTGTACACACACGAGTCGAAAAGGCGACAACCATCCCATGTCCTAAACCTATATCAGACTCATCTCTCTCATCACCCTCAGCACCCTCACTATCACTAAGAGTGGCGGACATAGCAGTCTCTTTGCCCTTTCATCTTATCCTAGTAGGACACTCCCTAGATATGTGCCCTTTCCCTTCACACTCAAAGAACCTGATCTCATCCTCCTTGTCACTATCTTTGGCCTCCTCTTTCTTTTAATTTGACTCAAAAGATCTCTTTTTATTGGAAGAATTTTCTTTATTCATGTTGAGAATTTTTTTAAATTTTTTAGCGAACAAGGCCATATCATTAAAATTAAAATCAAAATCTCCCTCAGAATCGGACTCACAAACTTTTTCCTTCTTTTTCTTAAACTGAGTCTTTAAAGCAATGCCATTATCCTTAGCCTTAATGGTTTTGGGAAACATGTCAATCTCATAGGTTTGAAGATCTTCTACACGTTCTTCCAACTTAAGTGATTTCAAATTTCCCAAAGAGTTCAAAATAATTACTTTAGGAATAAAAGGTTTTGGGAGAGATCTCAAAATCTTTTTAACGACACGCGAGTTATCAATCACCTCACCCAAATTAAAACATATGTTAACAATGTCTGACAAACGATCATAAAAAACATCAAAGCATTCAGACTCAGACATGGTGATAGTTTCAAATTGGGTGGCCAAATTTTGTAATTTTGATTCGTTAACCGCGTTCGTACCCTCATGTGTCAGTTTCAAAACGTCCCAAGCCTCTTTAGACGTGGTGCACGTCATAATTCGACGAAACTCATCAGGAGAGACAGCTCCAGAAATACCACTCAGACCACGGGAATTAAAATTGGACAATTTATAATCATCTTCAGTCCAGGCTGACACGGGGAGGAGTCCCACCATTTTCGTAAAGCAACCAAACACGCTCGTCAATGGATTTTAAAATCGATTTCATACGAGCTTTCCAGTAAGCATAATTAGACCCGTCAAAAATAGGCATCTGATTATATAAGTACTCCATAGGAAAAAATGCGAATTTTCACAAAATTGATTTTTTCAAAAAAAATAATATCACACGATTTTGCGGAAAATATGAATACGCGATAAATTAGCGTAACCTTCCCTGATACCAATTTGAAAAGTGAGAATAACATGTGATAATTAAGTAACTTCGCAAATTTTTAATTTAGCACTCTTATTTAATTTCAGCCCCTAATCATGCATCTAAAGTGCAAGTGTCAATCCCATAAACAAATAAAACAAGCGACACAAAGTTAGGGAAAAATACCCGAAGGGTAAAACCTTTAATTTCTAGAACTTTGAAGAATTTACAAGACCATTGACTTGCATACAACGTAATAATCGCCCACAAGTGTAACGCACGGTGTCTTCGTAAAACCTTCAATGCAACGGCTAGATACAGTGTCGACTGGAATCTCCCGCAGGAACTCCAGGTGGTCAGCAATGAAGAAGAGAGACGGCTTCTCCACAAGGGTTGAACAAATACAAGGATGTGTTCTTGGGTTGCAAAAATACTCACAAAGGATTGGCAAAGTTTTGTGAATCAAAACATGAGTCTTGGGACTCAAAAAGGTGAAGACTTAGAGTATTTAGGACTCTTGAAATCGTCTTGAAAAGTCTTGGAAAACCACTCCTCGAAGTTGGTTTAAATAAGGAAATCTGGCCCTAAAAAATCTCAAGAAAATATGCTCGATTTTATCCCAGGCGGACCGGTTCGGTATGGATGCGGATCGATCCGGGGTCGAACCGGTTCATTTTTGAAAGACCCCTCTTCAGTTTGTATTCGATCCGAAGTATACTGGTTTCTGAGCAAAGCGGATTGGTCCGGATATAGGGCGGATCGGTCTAGGGGCGGACCAGTTCTTTTTCCAAAAGGTGCGGATCAGTCCGTGGGGGACCGGTTCCTTTTTAAAACAGGCGGACCGGTCCAGCTATCCAGAAAATTGATTCCTTGATTTCTTTGATATTCGGATCCATTGATGACGATGCAGGCTTGAATATCTTCAATGGTGTAATGGCGTACGACATACAATTGATAATAGATAAAAATGTCCTTACAAATCTCTCCCTATGACTATGTCGGTACATACATAAAAAATAAACATCTGAATTACAAATCTACCCTTCCATAAACCCAAAACTAGAACGATACAAATGAATAAGACTTCATCGTTTGCTCTTCAAATCTTCATGAATCTCAAGCTTTTCTCATCAGGGTGTGCAATTCAGAGATCATTAAAGAAGAATCTACACACATGAGACAAAGCAAATACCACGTGACATATCGAGTTTGAAATGCGATAAACCAATTTATGATAAAAGCATAAGCTAAAACTCAAAAACTCCCCCAAAATTCAAACTCCCCCATAAAATGATAATCCTTTCTCCCCCTTTTTTATGATGCCCCCAAATAGACAAATGAGAAGAATGAATCAAATAAGCAAAATCGAGGTGTCACGGTACACAAAACAGGGCATCAAACAATATGGTAAACGTGCTCTTGCAAGGAGATGCTCAGAAACAAATGCACAAACTATTTTTTATTTTTCAATTTTTCATACAAAGATAAGATGCATTCCAAAAAAAAATATGCTACAAAAATCACACCATGGATTTAGACTCAAACGACCAAGTCATGGAAATTGAATGAATGGGTGTGAACACATTTGATAGGTAAATAAACTCAATCAATCATATGTGCACGATGCATATGTGTACCCCTAACGAATGAACAACAAAAGTATCCTTAGGTGAAAAGACTGTTGAATTTAGATGACATCGACTTATGCAAATCAACAAATCAAAGTCAAAATGACTTCCACCCCAATAATGTCCAAAACTATGTAGCGCATTTTCGAGCATTTCCAGGATGTGCAAACCCGTTTTAAATTCCCCAACCAAACTTCCTCGTATATATTTTCTTTTAGAGGTAATCTAAATTTTCAAAATTTGCAGAATTGGTGCAAAAATCTAAACGGCCCATATTTGGCATATATTTCTTTTTATGGCCTTTAAATTTTTTCGGGCTCTTTTAAACCTCTTTGGACCTCGGATAATAAAAATTCCTCCATTTTTTCGGTCCAATTTAATGGTGGCTTAGTATTCGCAAAGGCAAAATGCACCTTTTGCAGTCGTTTCCCGTTTTCAAACAAAACACACAAACTCACAAAACAGTTTTTATATGCACAATTTCCTTAGAAAAATTTATCACGCTTGATTTGTTTTAAGGACAGGATTAAAGTGAAAACACCCAACCAACATGTGATAAGACAAGCACAATAATCAAACAAATCCGTGCATGTGTGAAATAAAGGAAACATGAGTCAAACATGTAGGAAGTAAAACTTAATTACATCTTAATGACTCCAAACATTATAAAGCACATGGATGAATTGACCTATTGTCTCAAAACACTATCAAATAGTCACATGGATAAATGGAATGAAGTTGTGACTTGGCTATCTTAAATGCTCATCCATAAAAGGTGCAAATAAAATACAAAAATCTTTTTGAGCTTTTCTAAAAAATTTATAAAACGAAAATCTTTTTGGATTTTTCAAAAGAATAAATAAATCTGACAAAAATGATACATACTAGCAATAGGCAAACAATGACCTCATAAAAAAACACCCTATGCTAGTAAACAAGTCAAACCTCAATCATTAGGTGCAGAGGGGTTTTCCAAAGGTGGTAACAACTTATGAAAAACCTCTATCAATTCTTGTGAAGTTTTGACTAAAAACTTAACTTGCTCACCTAAATGTGAAAACTCTCTCATGTAGTCTCTGGGAGCATTTAAAGTATCATGTGTTGGTGCATGTGTGTCAGAAACACGTGTAGAAGAAAAACGTGACACATAACCCAACTTAAAGCGAAATTCCCTAAGGTTCCCTTTCCTCTTGCAATGTGAGCAAACATAAATAGGCCTAGTAACACCTCTCTCAAAAACTCTAGGACGCACTTTCCTAGTAAGAATGGGACACCTAGGTGGGTTAGGGTGAGAGTCACATGAATCAAACACTAAAGTGGGAACCGACTCGGGTGCTAATTTTGGAAGTAGAAGCATCGTCATGACTTATTCCTAACATCTCACCTTTACCCTTATGAACCACCTTTTCAACCTTTCACAAACTTGACTTTGACCTCCCGGGCACGTTCGAGATCACTCTCAAGTTGGGATACACGTGTCATCAGACTAGACAACGTGTTGGTCAAATAACACTTATCCTTTCTCAAAAACTCCTTCTCTGTCTCCAAATATAAAACCCGACGACCTAAATCTTGAATATACTTCTTTGTTTTCAAGGTCTCGGTGTACAAATCTTTAAAAGATTTTTGGAGCTCACTTTCATCTCCACTCTCCTCCTCGCTTTCTCCCTCACTTGACGAACATAAATCACTATCATCGCTCTCATGTGCAGTCTTGTGAGATAAAGAGGGTGTGCTCACACGACTAGAAAAGGCGACAACCATCCCATGTCCCAAACCTATATCAGACTCATCTCTCTCATCACCCTCGGCACCTTCACTATCACTAAGAGTGGCGGGCATAGCAGTATCTTTGTCGTTTCTCCTTATCCTAGTAGGACACTCCCTAGTTATGTGCCCTTTCCCTTCACACTCAAAGCACCTGATCTCATCCTCCTTGTCACTATCTTTGGCCTCCTCTTTCTTTTTATTTGACTCAAAAGATCTCTTTTTATTAGAAGAATTTTCTTTATTCATGTTGAGAAATTTTTTAAATTTTTTTGCAAACAAGGCCATGTCATTAAAATCAAAATCTCCCTCAGAATCAGACTCACAAAATTTTTCCTTCTTTTTCTTAAACTGAGTCTTTAAAGCAATGCCATTATCTTTAGCCTTAATGGTTTTGCGAAACATGTCAGTCTCATAGGTTTGAAGATCTCCTACACGTTCTTCCAACTTAAGTGATTTCAAATTTCCCAAAGAGTTCAAAACAATTACTTTAGGAATAAAGCATTTTGGGAGAGATCTCAAAATCTTTTTAACGACGCGCGAGTTATCAATCACCTCACCCAAATTAAAACATGTGTTAACAATGTCTGACAAATGAGCATAAAAATCATCAAAGCATTCAGACTCAGACGTGGTGATAGTTTCAAATTGGGTGGCCAAATTTTGTAATTTTCATTCTTTAACTGCGTTCGTACCCTCATGTGTCAGTTTCAAAACGTCCCAAGCCTCTTTAGACGTGGTGCACGTCATAATTCGACGAAACTCATCCGGAGATACAGCTCCAGAAATAGCACTCAGACCATAGGAATTAAAATTGGACAATTTATAATCGTCTTCAGACCAGGCTGACACGGGTTTTAATGTGGTGATGTTATTAACAGTGACCGTGGGAGGAGTCCAACCATTTTTGCAAAGCAACCAAACACGCTCGTCAATAGATTTTAAAATTGATTTCATACGAGCTTTCCAGTAGGCATAATTAGACCCGTCAAAAATAGGCATCTGATTAAATAAGTGCTCCATAGGAAAAAATGCGAATTTTCACAAAACTGATTTTTTCAAAAAAAACAATATCACACGATTTTGCGGAAAATAGAAATACGCGATAAGTTAGCGTAACCTGCTCTGATACCAATTTGAAAAGTTCGAATAACATGTGATAATTGATTAACTTCGCAAATTTCTAATTTAGCACACTTATTTAATTTCATCCCCTAATCATGCATCTAAAGTGCAAGTGTCAATCCCATAAATAAATAAAACAAGCGACACAAAGTTATGGAAAAATTCCCAAAGGGAAAAACCTTTTATTTCTAGAACTTTGAAGAATTTACAAGACCATTGACTTACATACAACCTGATAATCGCCCACAAGTGTAACGCACGGTGTCTTCGTCAAACCTTCAAAGCAACAGCTAAAAACAGTGTCGGCTGGAATCTCCCGCAGGAACTCCAGGTGGTCAGCAATGAAGAAGAGAGACGGCTTCTCCACAAGGGTTGAACAAATACAAGGATGTGTTCTTGGGTTGCAAAAAGACTCACAAAGGATTGGCAAAGTTGTGTGAATCAAAACATGAGTCTTGGGACTCAAAAAGGTGAAGACTATGAGTATTTAGGACTCTTAAAATCGTCTTGAAAAGTCTTGGAAAACCACTCCCCGAAGTTGGTTTAAATAAGAAAATCTGGCCCTAAAAAATCTCAAGAAAATTTGCTCAATTTTATCCCAGGCGGACCGGTCCGGTATGGATGAAGATCGGTCCGGGGTCGGACCGATTCATTTTTTAGAGACCCCTCTCCAGTTTGCATTCGATCCGGAATATATTGGTTTCTGAGCAAAGCGGATCGGTCCGGGTATAGGGGGGATCAGTCTGGGAGCGGGCCAGTTCTTTTTCCAAAAGGGGCGGATCGGTCCGTGGCGGACCGGTCCGGCTGTCCGGAAAATGGATTCCTTGATTTCGTTGATATTCGCATCCATTGATGATGATGCAGGCTTGAATATCTTCAATGGTGTAACGGCGTACGACATACAATTGATAATGGACAAAAATATCCTTACACACCCCACTCCTTCTTTAACCTCCAACACGTTCTCTCTCACCCTCAACCTCCATTAACACACCATCATCACCCATACCACACCACCAACACAACAACTCATCTCCATTACAAAAGCCATTTCACGACCCCAGTTGCGTCAACACCCATCCCGACTCAGACCCTATCGACCCAGCTTATAATTCCTCAACCCTATCCACAAACCCGATTTAAACCCGCTACCATACCCATTTCGATTCAACCTGCCTTTCATACCTGTCACCCCGGTCGCATTTCTCACTCCACTCCACGAAACCACCACCCGATGCCCTACCCACCTGAATTCGACCACAACCAAGACTTCAACCCGGAATCCCCATACCCGGAACCACCAATCCAAACCGCAAAAGCCCATAAACTTGATTCGAACCCACCTTCGACCATACCCAGGGCAGCCATAACCCAAAGCCTTGAACCCGAATTAATCCACAACCGAACCACACATAACCTTTAACCCGAGAACACCTACCCGCTTTACCCATTTCCAAACCCAATTTCTCCTCCCAATGCACGTGAACCTTAGCTGCCAAACAAACCAAAAATGAAATAAATATATAACCCCATATTCACATAAATACCCCAAATAACCCTCACATGCTCCTCATATTCACAAAAATACCCCCAATAACCCTCACATGCTCATCACCTCATTAAACCCATGCACATTTGTGCATTTCTCCACTTTACCCCCAACTCATCCTCAACACCTCTTGCGCCCAAAGCCTATTTCCCAAAATAACCCCAGCTTCATGTGCATATACAAGATGACTCAAGGCCATTTGAATACCCATTTAGAGAGACCTAATTCTAGAGAGAAAGTATAGAGATATTTTTAGTTAGAAGTAAATTGTAGTTTAGGTAGTTATTTTATTTTTATTTTTAAATTTAAATTTAGGAAAATAAATTGTAGTGAGATTCAAGTTGAGTGTGAATTTTCATTTGCATTTTGTTCATCACTCAATTAGAGGGTTGTATTTTTCTCATTCAAGTATTAGAATTCAATTGGATGCAAAGAGATTTTGTTTGATTGTTCTATTCTCTACTCTTATTTTAATGCCTTTAATTAATTATTTATCATATTTCACATCATGTTAGGCTAAAAAACCCTTTCAAGGGGTGGTGTGAACCCTTATCTAATGCTATTTTGATTAATTAGTTTGATTATTTGAAAATTTCCTTTGAATGTTAATTTTGATCCTTCACCCTTCAATTTACGCCTCGAGAGAGGGTAAATGATTTTCGAGAGAAAATCAAAATTCGAGATATAATACACATTTTAGAATCGAACTAGAGATAGGAGTTTCTCAAGTGTGGCATTATTCTTTGAATTTCAACACTAGTTTTATTTGTTATGATTTATATAAATTTTGATGAATCGATCCTAGCGGGTTGTTTATTAAAAGGAGTATAAATCTATTTTCTAAGAGTTGTGGTGGCTTGAAATTAATTTTCTAAAAGGTTAGTGTTAAAATTTCATTCGTGGCGAGAGTTGACGTGTAATTTCAATATTAACTTGGGACAATTTCAAATAAGTGAATTAATTAATCAAAATAACTAGAATATGTGGTGTAGTCCCACTCCTTTATTGTTCTCCCATTTATTTAGCTCACTTTATCTCTTATTTTAGTGTTAGACTTTGTTCATCATTTTTAGTCATTTTTTAGCTAGTTCTTTACATCTTTGATTTAGTTTAGTCTTATTCCACCCTCATCACAAAAATTATTTTAATATTAAGAAAAGCTAAAAAAATAAAAAATGCAAAAAGTCCAAAAAGAAATCAATAAAAATGAATTACATGTGTCTTTCTCTCGTTTCACTCCCTTGATTTGGATTGATACCTCACTTACCACTATATTCTAGTTTGTTATATATTTTTGTGTGGACTCCAACACTATGGCAATTTTTGTGGATGGATTCTTGCATTGTCACTATGAAGGAGCGATTATGGATTAAAGATGCGTCAAGGCTTGCGACGGCGTCAAGTCGTTGAGTAAGACATTTGTCAACTTGTGTAAATCTATATCATAGTAAATTTGCATGGTCGGGTTGTCCGAAAATTTTCCCGATGTGAACTTTCCTCGTATATCAACATATTGTGCGATTGATTTATTTATTTTATCTGCTATCACCAAGATACATATTTTAGGTTAACATAAAATTTGGTAAATCGATTTATTAAAACAACTAAAATTAAAATGGGTACAAAGTTTTACTTGAATTAATTTTGTTTAAATTCATATATTTAATTTGAAAACATTATTCATTTGACCACCCTCCGTACTTTTGAGACTTTCAAGTAGTAATTAGTAGTGTTGGCAAATGGGCGGATATGGGTGAGTCAAAAATGGATACGGATAAATATGGGTGGGTCAAGTAGAATAATTTGGGAGGGCCAAACTCGAATCGGGTCGGGTCAGGTTAACCCACTTTTTGGGTATTTTTTAAAGAAAATCCAAAAAAATGGGATTGTATTATAACAAAAAATTTAAAAAAAAAACTAACGTGGAAAAACTCCACAAAAAAACTAACGTCGAAATGTGCACAAAAAGCCAAACAACTTTGTCATTCCAAACAGCTTATAACATAATGGAGAAAATGACATACAAATGTTGTCCAACTTTGTCATTCCAAAATGACATAAAACTGAAGTAAAAAATAAGAAAATATCTACTTGTACCTCTGTTTTATACCCTCTGTTTCAAATCCCAATTTGATCCCAAATCTATTTGTATTACACCATCGATCAGTATTTCAAAGTTGGTATACCCTCTGGTTGATTTCTTAACCTAATCCCCAAAGTGATCCATCTGTGTCATCCGTATTTCAAAGCCATTACACCATCAATCCGTATTCTTCTCACTATGAATTAAGTCCTTGTCCAATGGTAGCATTTCTAAGCACAATTCTTAAGATAAGTTAGTAGGCATTTCAATCCACTTGGCAGTCTACCTAAATAAATGGAAGAAAACTTGTAATCCCCTTTTCCAGTCGTGACTTTATACCTTAATGATGTGGCATATATTTTTAAATAGTTGTTGTTGCAATAGCCCAAACACAACGGTCTTCTAACTTAATTCAAAAGGCTCCAATAGTCCTAAAGTGAACAGTACACAAATTTTCCACAAATGAAAAAATAGTACAGACATTAGCTTGAAAAAGGTATACTCCTCTAGTTAATTTTTTATTTTCTCTCCAATCTACACATCCATTTTCGGCTCAGCAATATTCTATGTTATTAACTTAATCGAAAAAAATAAGGTTTTTCAATTTTAAACCCCACAATAAACTAAAATTTAACGGTTGTATTTATTTTAAGGTTGATAACATTTACATTTTTTCTTGATTGGTTTATCTCATTCAAGACATACTTTATTGATTTTATTTTTACATTTATTACACTTACAACATTGAGTCTCATTTATCTAAAAAACACCATGCCTTTATTAATTATTCTAAATTGATGTTGATTATGTTATTTTCCATTCACAGGCTTAATGCAAGAAAATGTCGTATTCAAAGTTTGATTTTGATACGGACTTCGAAATATTAACTCTTAAATATGAGTCATTCTCGATCACCAAACGCCTATTAGCCGATCCCATCAACACAAAATCCCCATTTGAATCTTCTGTTAATGTAACACATAAACTAATCGAAATGACCGCAACTTATGTTCCTCTTATAGCATCGAATGTGTTGTCAAAGAAACGGTCAAATGGTGGATCTACTGCTAGTCGGCGCTATATTTCTCGAGATAGGGAGAAGAGACATGAACAAATTGTAAAAGATTACTTTATGGGCGAGGAACTAAGGATGATTGCATATGGTGTCCCATCTAACTACGTTGATGAGTACGTTCAAATTGGTCAAAGTACTGTGATTGAAAGCCTAATCCATTTTATGATGCTATTATTGGGATATTTGAACAACGATATTTGAGGAAGCCAAATAGCGATGAAATGAAGAGGTTACTCAAACAAAATGAAGCATGAGGCTTTCCCGGCATGCTCGATAGTCTTGATTGTATGCATTGGCATTGGAGTAACTGTCCCAAGGCATGGCACAGCATGTATAGAAATGGCTATAAAAAAGTCCCCACTTTCATCTTGGAGTTCATTCAATCACGTGATTTGTGGATTTGGCACGCATTATTTGGAATGGCCGGGATAAACAACGATATCACCATTTTAGATCGATCTCCATTGTTCGATGACATTGTAAATGTTGTTTCTCCCTCGTGTAATTTTAAAGTACGCAGTCATCATTACAACATGGGATATTACCTTTTCGATGGGATATATCCCGCGTATGCAACTCTTATGCAAACAATATATGATCCCTCCAATTCAAAGGAGAGATTATTTGCAAAACAACAAGAAAATGTACAAAAAGATGTGGAATGGGCATTCGAAGTTTTACAAAAAAAAAAGGTGGCATGTTATTAAAGGTCCTGGACATGTGTGCAAAATAAGAGATTTAGGATACATTATGAAAACTTGCATCATTTTACATAATATGACAATTGAAAATGAACATCATCAAGGATTGAACCCCGAGAATTGGGATCCCCCTTCAAATGAAAATTTCCATGGTGTTGAGATACAACGTGATCGTCAGTTCCTCTTAGACGTAATGATTAAGAGATTGAAAGAAATTCAAGATACATAGGTGCACAGTGATTTGAAGAGAGACTTAATATACAACTTGTGGGAACTTTACGGAGATAGTGAACTTGTCTAGCTCTAAGTGTTGCTAATTTAATTTATGTTTTTTAAATGGTAGTGAGATGTATGTTTTTTAATGGCACTTATTTTATTCCTTCTACAACTTATTCCCTTTAGGGCTTCATGAAAATAACAGATACCATCTACAAATGCAAATAGTATAAACAAGTCCATACCAGGTGAACGGGGCAAGTGAAAAGATATTGTATTAGGTAGTTTAAGAAACAAGGGAAGTGAAAAGATAACCAAATCCCATGTTACAAATTCATTTGCATTTTTCAGCAATTACTACAAATTTATTTTAAAAAGAAAAGTGAAGAAAATGGATGCTTCAAATAACACTGTTTTCTTTTCTTTTCTTTTCTTCTTTAATAAAATGGCTAATAATATAAATATAGTCTCAATCAATTACTCAAATTACAAAATCAGTTGTTATAACTGATTTACACTAATCAGTTGCATATGACTGATTTAATCAAATGAACCAGTGGGCATCATGGGACTTTAATTTCATTTACATCCCCATTTGTAAATATGTTTTCATCTTTTTACTAACAAGTACCTGCCTAGTGGAACCATAAAGGATATTTTCTTATTTTACTACGGACTTGTTTACACTAATTGGTCTATCAGTTGCTATGATTGATTTACACTAATCATTTGCTATAATTGATTACACTAATAAGTTCTAATCCCATGCATATTTAAGGTGAAGGAAAAATTACTAAGAGTTTGAAACAAAATCAGTTGCTATGACTTATTTACTCTAATCAGTTGCATATGACCGATTTACACTAATTGGTCTATGAGTTTCTATAAATAGTTAAAAATAAACTAATAGATTGCATATGCCACTGCATGTCACATATCCAACTATGGGTTTCTACAAATAGTTTCTATAAATAGTTGCATAGTACTGATCAGCAATAATAACTATTAGTGGGTCTATGGGTTTTTATACTGATCATATATCCAATTTAGCACTTGGTAAGATAGCATATCCAATGTACACTGTAATTATGTAAACCAAGTACTACCTGTTTAAATCAATTACATTTGACACTACTGCAACTTTAATAGTTACATCCCAATCAAGCACTAGCTTGATAGTCTTTTAACAGTTACATATTTCTTGCAAAATGAAAAAGTAGAGACAGATTCGAAACCAATTTCAAATCCAACAAATTAAGAACTTATAAGTATCATACAAAGTCAACAACAAATTTTGAATAGCATCCAGGGACTAATCAAACAACTACGAACATAAATTTAATACTAAAACACCGCTCGACTATCGAAACACCGTAACGCACAGATTGTTTATCATTGCATTTGAAAGTCTTCCTCCTCCAATTCTTACAATATCCTTTCTTGCATTTTTTTTCCATGTGTACCCGTGCCGCGGGAGTAAGCTTCGAGAGATCTATAATCAACATTTTATGTTGATCTCTTTGTCGTTGGGCTTTAGCTTTCAAGGCTAATTCTTTTTTCTTGAGCTCCAACTCCTTTTTCATCGCATTTTCTCGCAACTCGTAGTCTTTTTTATAGTTATAGCATTCTCCCTTTTCAACTCCAACTCCTTTTTGTTGTGATCAAATTGTTCTTGTAGTGATACTTGCAATTTGCTCAGAATCTCAGCAGTACCCTTATCTTGTAATTGCATATTCTTTTTAACCTTTGTCGCTGTTCTTCCGAGCGGACTAATAACCCCAACACCACTAATGTCATCTCCCATTGTAGGATCATCACCATTTTGTCTTTATCTCTTTGATGAACTCGTGGTTAATTGTTCGGTGAACCATTTTGTATTTTTTTTATTCAATCCAACAATATTCAAATAAAAATGCTTTATTATCGGGATTTGTTTCCTTGTACACTTTATGCGCATTTGTCCTCTACAAATGATAATAAGAACAATATACGTATAATATTAATGAAAATCACAAGTCAACATTAAGTAATTCACATTACTTTTAACAAACCAAAATAATCCTCACCAAATTATCTATACTTGTTCCACTCCTTGGAATTCTATCTAATTGCTCATATATCCCATGAAATTTATTGATGGTGGCTTGAATTGTGCACCAACGTTTGGACAAACTACTTAATTGTCAATGTTCTACAAAATCACCCGCTAAAAACTCCTTCCATGATTGCTTAATACGTGCCCATAATGCAATCGATAGTTGGTCTATTACAACTAACGGATCAATCGAGTTACGTATCTAGGCTTTAGTTAAAGCTAAATCTTCCTCCTTAGTCTAATTTCGTCGAACAGGTTAAGGTATCTCAGAATTTTTTCTTTGAGAATTCAAATTTCCTTTTCACTTTCATCCGTTATTTTCTAAGGGTGTTGGCATTTGAATTTGAAAGGGAAATAGTGAAGCATTCATTAGACCTTGGAATGAATATTGTTGTTGAAAATGAGGAGCGAAATTGGTCAAGTGTAAACCATAATCGGTTTGAAATTGGTTTGCATTGTTGGGGTTGTGAGTTGGAAAGGGGGGGATGGAATTTTGTGAGTTGAATCGAGAATCACTAGAATTATATATGGATTGAGAAATGCGGGGATCATTTTTGGTGCGTTGATCGTCATCATTACCATTGGCATTAGACAATGGAAATTCCTTATTTTTGTTCGAATTCATTTCCACTATTTGGTTAATGCAAAAAGAATAAAATCATAGGTTATAGAATCAATAAAAATTCAACTAGGGAATTGATATTAGAAACCATATAAATAACACACAAAGTAATGAGACAAAGAAAAACAATGAGAGAAAACATGGATACCCAGTTTTGATTTCAGTCAGAGAAAACATGGATACCCAAGCATTAAATCAAACAACTTGCATGCACTCATTACATGTCTACTTGATATATATTTACAATTTGCCAATCCGTTAGTTTTATCAAACCATTTTCTTTGCGTTTAATTGTCTTTTTATCTTAATTTAATTCATTATGTTCAAGTATAAAAAATACAAAGTATTCATGGAATATTTGAGACCTCAATATTCAGTTCAAGACTCACCACACAAAGTTGCAAAGCTGTAGAAAATCCCCTTTGCTATGCATGGACTTGAGCAATACAAAATACATGAGTGCTTCCAAGTAGAGTGCAAATAAGCAGAGAAGAAGAATAGAATTTAATGCGAAATAGAGAAGAAGAAGTGGTAGGACAGCTTTATGTATTGGAGGGAAATAAAGAAAAATGTTGGCGCCAACTACAATCGTGGGTATCCACGTCACTTTGAATAATTGTCTCAATATTTCTACATGTAGAAATGTTGGTAGAAAACTTTCATGTGAGCTACCATCCACGTAAGATTAACGTGTCTAAGAAATACTTGGTTGAAGAGGTTTTTTTGGACTTCCTCTTTCTTAGTTGAAAAATGAGGCAGTTGGAAAGGACCATTGGAGATGGTCTAAAACAGAGAAATAAGAGAGAACATATGTGACTCTATCTGTTTGAGCATAGTCAGTTTAATATATTTTCATTTTAAAGGTTGTATGTTAGGTTAGACCATTTGGTCAAACCCGCTCAGACCCGACTCAATTTTTATCTTAAACCATTTAAACCTACTAACAAATCACATGGACCCCAAACTAAATATATGGACGGGTAATAAACGATTTTGTCCATAATAAATCATTTTGTCAGGCCTACTAATTAGTACCTTAACAGTAAGGGATGGCACCTTGTGCCAAAATACCGAATTGGTTTCACAAGCTCTACAAGCTACGTTTTCAGGTCTCAGTTAGCACCCCGCTTTTTTAAGATAGGTGTTGATAACATGTAATCTAAGGACACGCACTTAGAACCCAAAAATAGCAGAGACGAAATTCCAACATACAATTAATAGGATATAAATGTTCATATGGAGCTTTCATACTTACTATTTTTAGATTCAAAACATGTTCCCTAAGGACACATATTAACATTTTTCTTTTAAGATTTAGGTAGTACTCTTCATACACATTGAATCTACAAAGAATTGATTCTGTTAATGGCAATGCCACATTAGAGTCAATGATTTGAAGTTAATCAATGGGGGTACATTTTTCTATTGGATCGGATTTTCTTTGATCCTCTTACACGGTTGTTGGGTGAAAATATCATCTTCTTATCTTTGACTTTATTGCCCTTTCTCCCTAAAGATAATCATTGTGATGTAATTCATGGCACATTTGAATCTAATTTTGCTAGAGTCTGATTCTGGGTTTATAAAAAAATTAAGAACAAAATTAACGTTGCCCTGCATACCTTAAGACGTTATGTATAACAATATTTATTTTCAAGTAGTTACTGAGAATAATCAGGGGCGGCCCTGAGCATGTACCAAGTGGATAGGCACACAGAGCCTCGTTGGTCTCTTTGTTATTACTTATATGTTGATGGCCCATTTTTTTTTATCAATATAGATAAAGGGCCCTATTTTATAGTTTTTGCACGGGGCTTTGTCAATTTTTATCAATCTCAAGACCGGTCCTGAGAATAATGTAGCTTTACATGTATAAGGTTGCTGATCTAAAGGACGATTTTACCAACCGACTAATATTAGGCTATCTTTTTTTGTTATCCGCTAATGTTTTAAATATAAATTGGATTATATTTGTAATTCACATCATTCTATTTAAAATATCACTCAATATGTATTTGACACATCAAAATAATAACAAATAAGATAATGAAACAGATTAGCTTTAGTATTACTCTTTAGCAGCCACTTGAGTGTCCCAAATATGCATTTTTAGACTTTACATTTCATTTATCATAATTGGCGTCGGTACAATTTTGGTTACTAGTTTTTCTTACCAGGCATGTGTCTTTTACTTGACCATTTAAAAAAAGAAATGATTAGAAAAACAAGAAAACATAGAAACAACTAAAAAATAGAAAGGGAAAAAAAACTCAGGAATATCTCTTGCCCTCCCTCACTTACACACATTCACCAACCGGCAGCCACCACAAAATCAAAATCAAAACCCAACACCCCCAACCAACCACATCTCCATCTCTCCCCCTTCTAGAAATCGAATGAACCCCGGTAGAATACGAGAAGCTTTTGCTTTACGCTTTTGGACAACTAGGTTTAGGATTAGTTTAGGCTCTTCAGGGCAGCTTGGCTTCACCATGGCTATCAACCTCGCATATTGCACCAGAACATTAGCTCTAATGTGATTCTTATTGATGATGACTTTGATGCTCAGATAATCCTTTTTGCTGATTAATTTGGTTGTGGGTAGGTTGATAGGTGTGGATGTGTACGTGTGTGGTCTTTTTTTCGATTTCCCTGTTTATTTATTTTCTACTTTGTACCATTTTGTTCTCAATATTTTTTGTGTGATTTTAGCTTTTTTCTGTTTTGGTTATAAATAAATTTTCATTATCAAAAGGTCATGTGCAAGAGGTCATGTGCAAGGGCCCATTACATGATGTTATACATATTGGTAAGGAAATGTACCAAAGTCAATTATAATTTGTGAAATAAACCAAAATCTTAAAGTTCATGTTGGTACACTTTATATATTGCGATTAAAAATCACATCAAAGAGTTTTATGGAGAAATCGAAAAATAAAATCATAAATTAATTTTAAGTCTACGGCTCAAAATTAAATTATTACCTCATATGATTATCGCAAATATGAACCATATGCGTGAATTCCAAATAAATACTGCACAATAAAAATAAACAATATTACCTCAATTGTTTATAAATTCGTCGTAGACGATTCTTGGGTTGAGTCGCGGACTAGGTCGCTCTCTTTAAGACGTTTCGCGGCTCTACCCTCTTTGTGCAGGTAGTCTACAATCACGCCGTCCCCAGGATAAAACAAGCCCAAAATCACCTATGTATCATATAACCATGCACCATAGTTATATGTCTTCTAACACCCATTCCAAATTAATTGCTCAATATTCGAAATTTCAGTTTGGGGGAACAAACTGTTCTAAAAATATTTTGGGAAATAAATATTTTCATGAAGAAAATATTTTCAGTCTTAGAGGGAGAGAAGAAGTATTTTTGTTTTGAATCCAAAACACCCGATTTTTCTTTCTTCCAAAACTAAACTCAAGTTTTTTTTTCATTTCAAAAACTTAAGCTCCCAAGCTCTCTCAAGTTCTTTCAAACTCTTCTCCTTTAATTTTGGTTGGATGAAGCAATTTATTATTGAAGGTTGAAAGTGTTTAAAGCTAGTGGGGTTAGTGGGTGTAATTGCTTCTACAAAGTGGGCCACTTTTTATCTTTTTAGCCGTAATTAGTGCAAAAGTGGTTATGGTGGGTGATAATTTCTCCCACTTGTGTATTTTAAAATACATTGTAACAACAATCCCCCACTTGGATTTTAAAACCCAATCATCAGTAAAAATCTCCCACTAGTAAATTTTGAAAAATTATTGAGCAATAATAATTAATAGAATTGTGCATAAGCAAAGGTGTCTTTCGACTTGAACATTTACGTAGTAAAGATGATTCAGATTATACTAGAGTAACTCGTAGTTTTGAACTCTATTTGTGACAATATCCCACACACAACCCTACTTGGGTGTAGCCCTCAAGCCAGGACGTTACGGCCATGTGCTTCTATCCCAGTATGTGAACGCTCTAGGGAATTTGCCCAAAATTACCATAGGAAGCAGCCATACTTCCACATCCACATAGGTGAGTCTATCAAGGATACTCCCGTAGCTAGGTACCCCACTCAAAATAGATCTATAGATCATCATTAAGAGTTATAATTAACTCAACCTTAACTCGCTTCAGGATATCGTGCTCCATAGGGATGGACTCGAAGTAAAATCCCGTAAATAATAATTAGCATGATTAAACCCATATCACTATGACTTGTTATTACCCTTTGAACCTATTTCTTGGGATCTCCAGTCTATAGGTTGGGTTACCACCGCAACTGATTCAATATCAACGGGCTTTAGTCCGATCCCTTTCTAGGTGTTAAACACCTTCTCCCGCACTAGTCCTTTCGTCAAAGGATAAATCAGGTTCTATTCTCATCAGTACGATCATAATCCACACTCACAACTCATTAGTTTTTAAATTCTCAAACTATGTTGTGTTTACGACATATTTGTCGTTCTTTTCGTTATGATAATGATTCTAAAATTTTACCAAAGCCATAGTTCTATTGTTGTGGATAAAATGACTGTGTCAATCTCTGCCATAAATGGTATCTTATAATAGATCTTTTAATCTTTCATTTACTCACTAGCCATAGCTAATGGTATCACCATATACTCCGTCATTAATTATGCCAATAATTAATATTTATGGGAGTTCCAAAAAATAGCAACATAATATGTGTTAAACACATATCCATTATTGATTCAGAATCAATTCTAGGTTCGTGATTTAATCAAAACACATAACATTTCTCAATAGCATAAGAATGCATTTTTTCAATTATAAACCTTCATAGTACTCCACAAAAAAATATTCCAAGTCAACAGTATTTAGTAGCTCAATTGAGACTACTTAAGATGTTCGCATATTCATCTTTTCTTATCACTATATATAGTGTTCTTATACTTGGATCATGTGGAGTACAAGATGGTTCATAATAATCATATATCTAATAAATAGATATTCTTGTATCTCAATGTACTCGATCAATTAATTGATCCATATAGCCTTGTAATATTAACAAGTATTATTCTTGTTTCATTGAAACTCTTTATGCCAACTCTTTGACTTAGCATGAATTTGGTTTTCTAGGCAACAAAATATTATAACCAAATATTAGCTAATCATTCTTGCGTAATAAATAAGAGTGCATTCTTATTTCAACATGCTTAGTGATAAACACAATTCATAATATTCTCAATTCATTCTCATTTGATGATTTATCAAAATATCATGCCATTTATTGGTGCCTTCCATATTAATTTTTCAACTTCAAGTTGGTCCATGTAAGTTGCCTTATATAGGTCACCATTCCAAAAACACTATTATATATGTTTAGTTTTTAACTCAACATCATATATAATATCAATGGCATTCAAATTAAATGAAGCTTCTTCATTTTCATGAGAATAATTTAGCATGCATCATGTATAACTAAGTTATATTTATGAATTTCGGCTATCAAACGAAGCTTATATTCATAAATGAACATGGTCTCAATATTCCTTCAAATGGTGTGTATACACCTTATTATCTTAAAGTTATAAGATAAGTCAATTATAAACTGATTTCTACTTTATTCCAAGGAATTCTATCAATCATTTATGACATGTCTTCTTTAAGGATTTTTCGAATCCTTTTCAATAATATAAGCAAGCTTTTATTTTTAACTCACAACTCAAAAAATAAGAGTTCTCTAATTATAGTTGAGAGGTACTCAATTGAGTGCCCCCACTATTCTCTAGGTATAGCATTGAGAAGCAACATATAATGTGCCCCCACTATATCTTCAATTCATAAAATAAAATCTAAACTTGTGAGTTTCAACATTAAATAAGAATTAATCTTATTTCTTAAATAAATACATGCTTAATGTCTTCAGGTATAGCCGAATCAAAAAATACAAGTTCATTCGTTCGAGTCATAATTTCAGATTTTCAAAGGTCTGAAAGTCACATATAGATTATACAATCTATTTCATAAAAAATTATAATTTATAATTTTTCACAATGTATACAATAATACTTTGTATTAGAGTTTAAATCTCTATTCCAAATCAAAGCATACGGTCAAAATAATTTTATCCAACTAAATTATTTCGACACGCGTATGAAGCTCACCAAATTGATTCCAACATAGTAGAATAAAATTTTATTCTATACATTTTACAACTCATATAAATGAATAAATACAAAGAATTATTCATATAAAATTCTAGCGGTTGCACTCCAAACTCAAATATTGTATAAGTCATTATACAATTTCTATGAAATTCATCTTCCATAAATTTGAGTCCAAATTTTTAAGTACTTCATAAATCCTTGAATAAGAAATTTATAAAGGCTTCAAAATATTTTGAATCCGTTGGGAACACGACATGATACATTTTTCTAAGAAAATGTTGTCCAAAATCTTTATTCAAATCGAAAAACTTCAAGTTTGAAATTTCACCACGACCAAACCGCTTATTGAAAATTTATAAAAAATTTCAGAATTCATCCTTTATGAGTCTAGTCTTATCCAAAATTGGAATCACTCAAAAATATTAAGTACAAGTGAAGATAAACTTGTTTTACTTCAAGGTGTCCAAAAAATTCAGCATTGCGCACCTCATTTGTAAAATTCATCATAAAAGATGTACAACTCTTTTTTCAGAAATTCCAAAGCCCAAAATTTATAATCTCAACATACAACATGCAGGCCAAAATTCACAAAATTTCAGTCGATATCTCATCAAAAAACTGAGATGATATTCCAACATAATTCATAACAAAAATTTCAGTTTTTTTTTTCCATCATTGACCACTTTAATGTGGTTGAAAAATATCAACTACACTTTCACATAAACACTTCAAATATATTTGAACAATTTCTTTTATAGTAAACATAGCGCAATGCACAAATGTTTATAACTTACCCTTCGAATCCATATAACAAATGTTCATTTATTTTCATATAACAAATTTTTATTTGTTGTCAAATATCAAAATTTTAATTTTCTTCCATACAACAAATTTTCATTTGTTTTCTTAACTACAAGTGGCTCAAAATGAATTGTCCAAAAACATTATACAATTCCATTTCCAACAATGATATCTTATGTGAAATAATATTTCACATTCATAACTAAAAAATAGGATTGACCTATTTAAAAGTTTCCATGAAGGGGTTCATTTTTGTTCAAATTTTAATTTCTCACGAAATTATTGATCGATTCCAACTTGACCAAAAATACTGAAATTTATGTATCTACTTCAGAAAATATAATATTTAGGAAGTTCGGGGGCTAAACGGTCATTTCTAGAGATAAAAGGTCAAAATTATAATTTCTACGCATAGAAACTTTGTTGGCCTTTTTTCATTTCGACATCATAAAAATAATCGTATATGTCCATAAGATTTATTTTTCGATCTCCATGGTAGACATAAAACGTTTTAAAATTGTTGGTGCACTTTATATATTGTGATTAAAAAATCACATCAAAGAGTTTTATGGAGAAATCGAAAAATAAAATCATAAATTAATTTTAAGTCTACTGCTCAAACTTAAATTATTAACTCATATGATTATCGTAAATATGAACCTCATGCGTGAATTCCAAATAAATACTGCACAATAAAAATAAACAATATTACCTCAATTGTTTATAAATTCGTCGTAGACGATTCTTGGGTTGATTCGCGGACTAGGTCGCTCTCTTTAAGACGTTTCGCGGCTCTACCCTCTTTGTGCAAGTAGTCTATAGTCACACCGTCCCCAGGATAAAACAAGCCCAGAATCACCTCTGTATCATATAACCATGCACCATAGTTATATGTCTTCTAACACCCATTCCAAATTAATTGCTCAATATCCGAAATTTCAGTTTGGGGGAACAAACTGTTCTAAAAATATTTTGGGAAATAAATATTTTCATGAAGAAAATATTTTCAGTCTTAGAGGGAGAAAAGAAGTATTTTTGTTTTGAATCCAAAACACCCGATTTTTCTTTCTTCCAAAACTAAACTCAAGTTTTTTTTTCATTTCAAAAACTTAAGCTCCCAAGCTCTCTCAAGTTCTTTCAAACTCTTCTCCTTTAATTTTGGCCGGATGAAGCAATTTATTATTGAAGGTTGAAAGTGTTTAAAGGTAGTGGGGTTAGTGGGTGTAATTGCTTCTACAAAGTGGGCCACTTTTTTTCTTTTTAGCCGTAATTAGTGCAAAAGTGGTTATGGTGGGTGATAATTGCTCCCACTTGTGTATTTTAAAATACATTGTAACAACAGTTCATATTATGGAGGTATTAGTCAAAACCCGTATTAGTTTTACATTATTACTACCATGCAACCCTCAGAATGGAGAGAAGACAACATTTAAAAAAAATCCATATCCATATACCCAAATAAAATTCGTAACTATTATTGGTAAATATCAAAACATGTTTGCTGAAATTTAGGAAAATTTAATTCGATAAGTTTCTCAAAAACATGTAATTGTAGTAACCTCTTTACGCAGTGAATTTTTTTTAACGAGAGTACAATAAAGCAATGAAGGTCACACAAACACATAAAAGTGAGCAACTTACTTGGTCGCCCAAATATTTGCCAGAGCACAAAATGTGCATTCATGGAGCAAATAGCTAAGAAAGCCGAAAATAAAATTATCTAAAAGATTCGAAACTATCAAAAGCAAAATTTATCAAAATATCAAGAGGTTCAGAGTTCAGTATTGATAAGAGTTTTCAAAATACTAAAGATAAAACTATCGAAAATGAATATATATAAAAGAAATTAGTATGATATTCAAACAGTTAAGCTCTTCAATCATGAATGGCGACCAACCCAACAACAAAATCAAAACCGACAAAATTTTCGCTTGGGACTTAACTGATCACCGAATGATCCAACAAGACTTGAATCTCATGACAGTTTCAATGATGACATTGTCACCGTCCAAACCCAAATCTAAAGTCGCCCGAGGAGGAGAAGAAGATGTTGGCGTGGCATCTTTCCTTGGAAACAAAATTCTTTGAAAGTATGGCCGTTGGTGGGCATTTATGGTCATTATATACAGTGGCGAAGCCAAAAATTCAACTTAAGGGGGGCCAATAAACATTATATTGGGGAAATTTGTAAGGAAAATGACTAGATTATAAATCATAAGAAATTTAAGGGGTGATTTTTAATACTTTTCAGAAGTTAAGGGGAACATGGCCCCCTCCAAAAAAGGCTAGCTTCGTCCCTGATTATATAGGGAGAGGAATATTTCTTAGGACTTTTGGGTTTTCAAACCTTTCATTTTACAAAGAATAAAAAGGATGTGAAGAGTCACATTCAGGCCAGAATTTAATTTTGAGAGGAGCCAAGTAAAAATATAAATGATAATATATATGTATATATATATATATATCAACAAAAGTATACACTTTATGAAAAACAAACCAAATCTTTATTAAAAGGAATATCAAAACTATATCAAAATTACACTCGGCGTATTTTTAAATCACGAAATTCATCTATAATTTCACCAGTACTAAATTTTTTGAGATATCCCTCTCAATATAAACCAAAAGTGACGTGTTGGCATCCTCACTTTCGACATGCTTCCTCTTAAAAAATGAGTCGATCGTACATGACTTCCCCATATGGTTATATAACACAAAATTAGAAATAAATTAAATAATGACTGAAAAAGATTCAAATAAAAATTATTATATTTTTTAATTAATTGGTTTTGACAATATAATTAAACATATTACTAAAAATAGTTAAACAACAATCAATCAATATGATTGAACAAATAAGTAAATTATAAATAATATCAACAATTACAATCAATTAGCAATCAATATGTATATTAAATTAACAATTAATTAGCAATGAAGTAAATTATACAAGTAGATATGAAATTATACTGTAATTAGGTAGTTAGAATTAAATTTATAGTTCATATCATTCAATTCAATTAATAGATTAATTCAAGGGACATAATTATTAATTTTCGTAATTTCACATACAACTATTTAAAAAAATAGAAAGCTATAATTAAATAAAGTAGCCTATGCTAAAGAGGGAAAAAAACTTACAGGCTTTTTTTTACAAGAGGCGAGGCTTTTTTGAAAGGAAAGGCTGACCTTTTTATATGAACAGGTGGGTAAAGAACAATGGGAAGAAAATTTCAATAGATAACAAATGTGAGAGGCAGTTGAAGAAAATAATGGCATAATAGATAACCTTTTTTTTTTTGGTAGCATACATAATAGATAACCTTGAGAGCCAGCTATCCAACGGTCAGATAATATACATGCATTCAAATTTTTTCTTTACATTTCTAATTTTCTCTACGTGAACCTCCATGTTTCTAACTTTCTTGAGGACCATGTTTTTCTTCCACTTGCTGAATACTCGCTCCATAGCTAGTAGATAATATATACCTAATGGAAAATTTCATAGCTTGGCCATGGCCCCTTCTTAGCTTCGTCTCTGGTCACATTACACTCCCCTAAAAAAAGAGTCGAGTTACTGCAAGGACGCTGGGGGAAGGTGGGCAAGAGAAAAGGACAACTTGATGAAGTTATTGGCTTTACAAAAATGCCACGTGGATGGGCTAAGAATCGATCAATATTAATGAGTATATTCCGTTTTATAATATTTAATAGTTATAAAATATCGGTACATACATATCAATAAATTACTACAACCCACTTGTTATTCAAGACTAGTTTTTCAAGAGAGAAGCAGAAACAAGTTGAGAAAAAAGAATTCCCATTTGTTAAAGCAATGAGCCTTCTCCGAAATTGTACTAACGGAAAACATGCTTCATATCCGCAAAATTTATTTGAAAATTGTTTGGAGCATTCAGTAGGGTCGAAACTTCCTTTCAGCCCTCAACTGCTGTATCCGCTTTTTATCCTGCTCAAATTTGCTTTGCAGCATCATAATTTCTGCAAGGAATAAAAGTTCCCAAGATGATATAGTAACAGCTCAAAATAACGTTAGGCAGAAAATACACATACATCATGGAAAGCTATCAATTGTAAAGCTTGTTCTTTCATACCATGCAGAACTCAGGCTCCATGTGGAGCAGGTTGAAATATTTGTAATCTAGGGTCCGTTTGATTCGAAGTGAAATACTTTTAATTGCGGTGAAAAGTAAAATGGTGAAATGTTTTTTCATATATTTAAGATTAAATTTTTGAGTTGACATTATGAATAAGTGCGCACCTTATAATTATGAAACTTTAAACAAAAATAAAGAAGAAAATTTAACTCTAAACTAGTTGGAAACCCGCGCAATGCGCGGGGCATACATTAGCATATTCAAGAACAATGTAATCATGTCAAACATAAATAAATCATAAATGAAATTAGGAGATAGCAAAAAAAAAATTATAGTACTTGGGAGCAGTAAACATGTAGAAGAAATTTAACTACATAATATAACGGTTTAACATATCCAAAAAAAATCATCTCGATATTTATTATCATAGTAGAAGACGTCAATTCATCACTCATTTAATGCATCTTTTTTGTCCTTTCATCCAAGTTCTTGCAACAAATTAAATTGAAATATATGTTAATAACAATTATAAATATTCATTTGAAATAATATTTAATTAGAGAGACGATTTTTTTTTGCCTTACCTGACGGCTCGCTTTCGTTTTGAACTGTTTTCGGTTTCAACGTCAATGGTAGAAGATATGTGTGTATTGTGGTCGGGTTAGGCTACTTCAAACGATATTGCATGGCATTTTTTTTTCAGTTAATAATAAAATAACGTGAAAAAAAAATAAAGAGAGCAGTAGAATTTAAATTTAATGTTCAGTCGAAACTAAAAATTGATCAAAGGGACATACCATACTGTGAGTCAGTATGAAAGTATTCCTTTCAAACTGTGAGTTTTCTCTCTATTTCTCATTTTGGAGAAGAACCATGATGGAGCCAACAAGGCTGTTAGTTGAGCCATACTTAAAACTCCTTTTGGGTGCCAGTCATATTACCCACATGCTCAATCAGAAAAGAGCCACCCATCTCTCAATAACTTATGCTCAAACAAAAAAAAGGAGCAGCGTAGTTAAACAATGACAATATTGTCCAAGGCATATTGAAAAAATGATCATATATATAGAATGTTGTTTGGCATTGAAGGATAAAGTCAATGAAATGACAGTTCGGCAATTCCATCAAAAACCATATTCTCTTCCACTGTCTTGTGTGGCTTAAATCTTTTTCTCTTTTATAAATGATCTGGTTTTCATCACAATTTGGACCACTAAGATTTTCCAACACACACTGGCTCATCCAAACTTTGAATTCCACAAGTTGTGTGAAATTTATGAAAATGCTTGAAAAACCATTAAGAAATTTCTACAATGAGTTTCTAATATTAGCTTTCAGACAATTTTTGAAAAAAGTTGGAACAATGTGATTAGACCAAAAAGTTACAAATATCACGTCACGATGTTCAGTTTTAATTGCCTATGGGAAGTGGTGTCATTAATATCTCATTTAACCCATGAATGATAAGAAACACATTAGTATATCACTATACATATTCATAACTATGAATCTGCTATATATGAACTGTGAATGAATTCAATACCATACATTATGTCTTTATTTTACAGTTCAACCAGGTGATTAATACATGGATGATTTACTAGTAAATTAGGCAGAGCTTATAACACACGTCTTCTCAAAGATATATAGGCTGCGTTATTTGACACATTTTCTAAAACAATTATTGGACACTATTTTTAGAGGGAAAAAATTATGCCTTCTCAAATACACATGGACAAAATGACCAAAGTTGCATGAACGCCATTTATGTTTTTGGAAAAATTCTTTAAACAGTACAACATAGATGGTGTTAGAAATGGGAACCTTTGTTGAGACATTTCCTCAAACAATTACTGTACACTATTTTTAGAGGGAAAAAATTATCTCAAATACACATAGACAAAGTGACCAAACTAATACCCAAGTATCTACTAATGAATGTAATGATTTACTAACTTGGTATTAACCCATTATGATACTTCATGCAAACAATAAGCCTACTTGTTTTTCCACCCACATAAAAAAAGAGAATCAACAAATACCATCACCAAAACTCTAAAAAATTACACAATTCCCCATAAGGATCAACGTATTCTTTATACAAATCCTAAATAAACATCCAAAATGTATATCAAAACCAGAGACTAAATCCACCCAAATTTTGAATTCACGATAACATCACCACATATGTCAGTATCTAAATATTCACCCAAAACACAACCTAAACCACTCCCATACTTCAAAATCTGAAATAAAAACCTATTTGAAGATCAATTTTAAACAAAAATATCCCTGTATTGGTACACCTAACTTTGGAGGATGAATTCTTTGGGCAAATAAATAAAATACATATTCCAACATTACATAAAAGAACAAACTAACACAAATCTAGAAGAAAAACATTTTCACAAACATAATAAGAATAGAATAGAACATATGCATAATAAAATATATTTATATGGTAATGGTTGAATATAAAGAAATATAGACAAAGATATACCAAGACAAAATGACCAAAGTAACATGTACGCCATTTATGTTCATGAAAAAATTCTTTAAACTGTACAACAGTTATGGAGTTAGAGATGGGGGGACCTTTCTTCAATTTAATAATACTGAAACTCAATGAAATGTTTAAACAGTTCAATATAGAGAGTAAGAAATGGTATACTCATTTGATCGGATGCTTCAGCAGAGTTTGCTTGCAAAAAATGTGAGAGTATCAATGATTTCCACAATAATAAATAGATTGCCAAGATGTCTTTACATATTCCATTGAAAAATAAGGAATGCGAAGCTTTTCTCGTTACTGAAAAACGGCAACCTAAAATTGAACAAAATAAGATCGAGAAAATTGGTTTGAGAGGAAATAGGTTTTTACCTTGTCTCGTGAAATTCTCTAGTCTGCTGTGTTTATATCAAGAATCCTTTTATCGAATTTTGCGAGAGTTCTCTACAGAGCTTTATGAACGGACGTGTTGGGTGGGAAGATGAAAAGAATTGTTAAGTAAAAGAGATGTACGTTGGAATTTGGCGCGTAGAGGATGGAATGTCATTCTATCTCCTCCTGTTTTGGGAATTTAAGAGAAGAGGGCAACGATGGTAGAAAAAGAAAAAAACAAGCGAGAGAGAAGATGAATAATATTAATACAGCTCGCTGCCATGTGGATACCTAATTACAGTCCTACGTGGATGGTCAAATTGACAAGGATATATAAATATCTTGTATAGCATTTTATAGTAGTATATAGATAGGTGAAAACCTATTTCACTATATTATTTTTCACCGCGTTGAAATATATTTCACCCCAAACCAAAAGGACCCCTAGAAGTAAAATTGTAGAATATATTTTCACCTCTTCGGAGTTAAATATTGTTCACTATTTAAAATATTATAGGAACAAATAAACTAAGGGTTTTTCTTACTTTGCCAACTAAAATAATGCCAAAATTAGACATAACCTCCCACTTTTCCAAAAATTAGACGTACACCCTAGCGTCGTTTGACAGATGTTTAACACCTTTAAGCAACCCCAATAATTAATAATTAGATTTAACCCCCTACCGGTTTAAAGACAAAAATACCCCTCATCTTCTTCTCCACTTCTTCTTCCTCCCCAAAACACTAATCGTAATTTTAAAAACCCTAATCATAACACCATAAAAAACAAGAATAAAATTTACTAAGAATTTTAGAAACGATTTCGAATCCAATTTCAGAAACGACTTTGACCCTATTTCAGAAACGATTTCAAACCCAACAACAACAAACAAATCGATTTCAATCAAACTCGTTTCCAAAATCGTTTGAGACACAAAATGACGTAAACTACACGTCAAATGGCTAGAAAGAATTACCAAACCCTAGTTTTGGAGAGAGAATAAAAGTTGTCTTATCTTTCAAGAATGGAAAAAGTGAGTACAGATGAGAACCGACGACGAGGCTAAGGGCAATCGAAAGCTCGGTGTCCCACGGTGCTACAATTAAAGCACCGAAATGTGGGAGGGCCTGTATGGGTTGTGCAGCGGAAACGGCAGTGACTGGAGTAACGGCAAAAGGTGTCGAGGCTGATGCTGCAGGCGGAACAGAACTCAAGGAAGATGGAGGTCGGGATGATGGAGGAGCTGTCAGGGATGCATGATAGGCCTCGACCTTAATAGCATACTCTACCGCCTTCAAAAAGGTCGGTATCTCTCTAAATCCAAGGTCACGGCGAATATGTGACTGGAGTCCCAGTATGTAGCGACTGATCCGCTCATCCTCCGTCTTGGGGAGGCGGCTCTAGTGCACAGGAACTGGAACTGCTCTGTATACTCTACTACCGAAGACGTCTCCTGCTAGAGAAACTGAATGCGCGTAAAGAGATGGCGCTCATACGTCGAGGGTATAAAGGAGGCCTGAAGAGCGGCCTTGAGATCAAGTCAGTCCTGGATAGGAGGGAATCCTGCAGCCGTCCTACGATAACAAAGGTCATTCCACTAAACACAGGCAAAACCCTGAAATTTGGTAGCAGCTAGAAGAACACATGAGCAACCCTGAATCCGCTTGTAACTGAAAACTGTCTCCATAGCGACAAGCCAGTCGGTCATATCACCCGGGGAGAATCTACCATCGAACATAGGAATATCTATGCGAATATCTCCCTGGAGACTCCTCTAAAGTAACTGAAATGCTAATGAAAGTGGGTCTCCATCCTGATGAGCTCCTAAACCCATCACATCACCCGGCACAGGTAGAACAGGATCAATCAGAATCGGTGGCATCTGAGCAGGTGGTGGATGAAGAGGATGAGTATATGGGACCATAGGAGGTGCTGGGGGCAGCTTGCCTAACCTCAGCATCTTCTCTCCTTTCTTCTACAAGGTCCAAATCAAGTCTTCATTGAGCAATGTTTTCTTGCGGGTCATAGGTCCGAACCCTGTGGGTAGGGAGACCTACCTCTGTTGGTACTACTACCTCTGAACCATAAGCCAACATAAATGGAGTTTCCCTGTTAAAAGTCCTCTCTGTCGTCTTGTAAGCCCAAAGGGCAGCAAATACTTCTTCAACCCACCTGCCTTTGGCATCTTCCAACCTCTTCTCGATCCCATCAAGGATCGTTCTGTTTGTTACTTCTGTCTGCCCATTAGCCTGGGGTCGGCCAGGAGCAGAGAAGAACTGCTTGATCCCGACTCGTTCACAATATTTCTCTAGGGAGACATTCTGAAAATGTGTTCCATTATCAGAAATCAGAGTATTGGGTAGGTCGTACCTACAGATGATATTTTTCCAGATAAACCGGAAGGCTTTCTTATCTGTGATTGCAATCATCGGCTCGACCTCTATCCACTTTGAAAAATAATCGATTGCCACAATCAAGTAGCGGTAGTGGTCCAACCAGGTCAATCCCCCAAACCGCAAAAGGTCAAGGAGATGTGATGGAGGTAAGAGGCTGATGAGGTTAATGGAGTATGGTGGCAAACCTCTGGCACTTGTCGCATTTCTTGACGTATGCAGCTGCATCTTTGGCCAACGTCGACCACTAATAACCCTGTGTAATGATCCTCTTGGCCAACGGCCGTCCTCGAATGTGGCTGGAACACGAACCTTCATGCACATCTTTTAAAATATACTCTACCTCAGATGGATGGACATATCTTGGGAGAGGAAGCAGGAACCCTTTCTTGTATAAGATGTAACCTATGGGGGAGAACTTAGCAGCTTTGTACCTCAATTTCTTTTTCTCGGCCTTAGACTCAGGCATCTCCCCATCTCTAATATAGCGGACAATAAGAATCCATCCAAGAAGCTCCCATACTCGTATTAAAACAAAATTCCACGGTATTCTCTTCTCCTTCGATCGTCGGTCGATGGAGAATCTCTACTGGGAATTTCAGTTCTGGTGGCTGAGGCTAACCTTGCTAGAGCATCGGCTCGGCCATTATCCAGCCGAGGTATCCTCTTCAATTTTACTTCAGCGAAATGCTTCAAAGATGTCTTGACCCTTCCCAGGTACCGTGCCACTCTATCATCTTTAGCCTCGTATGACCCCAAAATTTGATTGACAACTAACCTAGAATCACTATGAACAAGGAGTTGGCCAACATTTAGTGCCCGGGCAAGGGAGAGACCTGCTAGGAGAGCCTCATACTCAGATTCGTTATTGGAAGCTTTGAAGTTGACTCTCAACGCGTACTCAATATCGGTCCCATCTGGAGCCAACACTATCAATCCTGTCGTGCTTCCATTCTTACATGAAGAACCGTCAACAAAGAGGTTCCACACAGTACCGTTTGGTGAAAAACTACCCTCTTCCAGGGCTCCATTCTTGAAAAAATACCTTTCCTCCTCATTCCCAGTTACTTTGTTTCTTGTTGAACTCGTCTCGGCTTCGGCCGGGAGAGGGCATACTCTGCTTTCTTGCCCACAAGCTATAGCATCAGAATCTTCAATGTCGAACTCGTCCTAAGTGAACTCGGCCAAAATTAATAGCCGTTCTCGGCTGGTAGCTGATGTCAAACTCTCCCAATTCGATTGCCCAAGCGATTAGTCTTCCTGATTTCTCAGGCTTGTGAATGACCTGTATGAGGAGTGAGTCTGTGAGGACCACCATGGTATGTGCCTGGAAATAGGATCTTCCTTGAGGCATGGATTAGTGCATAGGCCAACTTTTCCATTTTGGGATACCTCTGCTCAGCCCCTTGGAGTGCCTTACTATTAAAATACGCTGGTTTTTGAACTCCATCCTCTTCTCTTACAATTGCAGCACTAATGACGGATTCAGATACTGGTAGATAAAGATATAGTTTCTCCCCTTGGATTGGTCTAGATAATAAGAGTGGAGAGTCGAGATAGGACTTCAAATCCTTAAAAGCTCTATCACACTCATCGTTCCATTTAAAAGCTTTTCTCGGTATGTTAAAGAAAGGAAGGCATTTATCAGTGGCTCTGGACACAAACCTGTTTAATGCTGCCACTCTTGAAGTCAGTCTCTGCACATCCTTTATCGTCGTAGGAGTCTTCATCTCCAACAAGGCCTTGATCTTCTCGGGGTTGGCTTTAATTCCCCTTTGATTCACAATGAATCCCAAAAACTGCCCACTCCTACACCGAAGACACATTTGGTGAGGTTGAATTTCATCATGTACTTGTCCATTGTGTCAAAAGTGTGAAAGGTCGGCTACATGTGTGTCGGCCTTGAGGCTCTTCGTCAACATGTCGTCGACGTACACTTCCATTGTCTTCCCGATCTGGTCCTCTAAACATTTTGTTGACTAGCCTCTGATACGTTGCCCCAGTATTCTTCAACCCAAAGGACATGACCTTGTAGCAGTAGGTCCCTTTGTCGATTATGAAAGTTATCTTCTCTTCATCGGCCGGGTCCATGAATATCTAGTTATAGTCTGAGTAGGCATCCATGAAGCTCATTAATTCATGGCCGGCTGTAGCGTCTACCATCTGATCAATCCTCGGCAACGGGAAATTGTCCTTCGCGCATGTTTTATTCAAATCTATGAAGTCAACACACATCCTCCACTTCCTACTAGCTTTGGGAACGATGACAACATTGGCCAACCACTCTGGGTAGATGACCTCCGCCTTCTCTAACTTTTTCACCTCTTACCGGATGACATCATATTTCTCTCGCGAGTAGACTCTTCTTCTCTGTCGGATCGGCCTTGCATAGTCGACCACATTGAGCTTATGACTGAGAACTTTTGGGTCAATGTCGGGCATATCTTCGTGGCTCCAAGCAAAGATGTTATGTCTTTGCCTTAACAGTTAATTAGCTCTTCCTTAACCTCTTTCTTTAGGGCTTTGCCAACTTGAATGGTTTTTTCCGGCTCGTCCTCGTTGAGGGCGATGGATTCTAGCTCTTCCGCGGCTTCCCCTTTCTTTAATTTCGTCTCGTCTCTAGGGTTCAGCGTATCAATGTTGTATGTTGCAGTGGCTTTCTTGTGAGCTTTCCTCTCCTTAGCTGAGTTGAAGTAGCAGTCTCATGCCAACACTTGATCTTGGACTTACCCTACCCCATAAGGAGTCGGGAATTTTACCATTTGGTGTACAGTGGAGGGCATGGCCTCAAACTCTTTGAGAGCCACTCTTCCCATGATAATGTTATAAGCCGAGTATACATTTTCATCCATTACAAAGAAATTGACCTTCTTTGTGAGCCTCTTCGGCCAAACATCTCCCATCCTGACGTCCATCTCATACATTCCCAATGGATGGACTTTCTCACCGTTGAATCCAATCAAGGGGTGATGATAAGGCACGAGCCTCTTCTGCCGAGTCCCAGGCCTTTGAAGCATGGCCAGAACATAACACCGGTCGAAACTTCCTTCGTCGACCAGTATTTCTTGGCACGTCATACCCATGAACTCTGGTTGTAATCACCAGAGGGTCGTCTTGGGGAGCTAGGATAGTCAAGTCTTGAAAAACCCACAATCATATTGTCCATATCCACCTTCTTCCTTTTCTCTGACTTGGCTTTGATTGCAGCCGAGTTAACTGCTTCAACTTTGGGAAGAGCTTTGCCCTCTGCAACGTGTGTCATTCTGTCGTCCACCTCTGAGCCTCCCCTGCTAGGCCCCCACAAATCATCTTTACATCGAACGAGATCATATGAAAGCGACCTTTGGGACCATCGTCCTTCGGTGGCAGGTTTGGGTCGTCCCCATCATCGTCGTCTGAGGCATCATCCTTTTTCCCAGGAGCATTCTCTTTGCACTTATTGGCTCTTCTTTTTCTAGGGTCGTCTCGGCCTCTCCTTGAACTACCGCTGCTTACATATTTCCTCAACTTCCCAGACTTGAGCATCTTCTCAAGCTTGTCCTTCAGGACGAAACATTTGTCGGTGAGGTGCCCGTGGTCATAGTGAAATTCACACCATAGGTTTTTGTTCCTCTTATGAGGGGGAGCTTTTAGCTTTTCGGGCCACCTCAGGGACCGATCATTCTTGATCTCATTCAAGATATGCTCGCAGCTGACCATGAGGGGAGTGTAGTCGGCAAACTTATCATCCTTTTGGAATTTACCCCCACTGCTCGTCCCCTTTTCATCCTCATACTTCGCTGTCATAGCTTACTCGGTGTTCATGACCTTACCGGCCATCGCCAATAGCTCGGCCATAGACTTCGGTGGGTCCTCAGCAAGCTTCCAAAGCAATTTCCCTTTCTGTAGACCTCCTATCAGTGTAGTCATCTCAATACTTTCTTCATAATCCTCAACTTCTAACTTTTCCTTGTTAAATCTTGCTATGTACTCCCTGAGACTCTCATTCTTTCCCTACTTGACATACAGTAGATGAGTAGTCTTCTTTTGGGGTCCTACCTCGAAATAGAAATTGTGTATGAATCTCTCTGCGAGTTGCCTGAAGTTCTCAATTGAACTCTTTGGGATTGAAGTGAACCATACGTGAGTTGCTTCGGTCAAAGTGCTTGAAAAGGCACGGCACCTCATCTGAGACTGAGTAGATGTCTGCAACTGACTGGTATATCTCGACGTGGTGAACCGGATTAGTGCTCCCATCATACTTGGGAGTTATTTTGAACTTGGCCGGAGTTGAAAAGTTGACAATCCTAGCCACGAAGGGAGAGCCTTCTGAATAACTCCTCTGTAGGGATCTCGGCTTTTGAGGATGTCTCCAATTTTACCCTCCAACCTTTAAATTGAGTCGTTCCAGGATCTCTCGGTTGCTGCCACAACGTCGACCTGGACGATATTCTACCCTGCCACTTCGGTCGGCCGAACCAAAGGTTTTCTTGCCACAAATCTCTATCGGCTGTTCACTTCTCCCAGCCCCTCGTCCCTGCCGCATTGGGGCTGGCACCCTGCTTCTTCTCTTCTGGAGCTAGCAATGCTCCTTAATCTGGACAGTCAATCTCTAAGATCCCCCACTGGGTCGAGCCTTTCAAAGGACGACCCTTTGCTCAACCAGTTAAAAGCTGAGCCCCTTAGCCGATCGTCGTGACAAGGCCTCCTGCTGTGTCCTCGGCTAGCTTGGATGGGGCGTACAATGTTTCCCGACACTTTATATGGCTCCCAGCATTCAGCTTGAGCGTCTTCAGCCTCATAGTAATCATACTGGCCCTCTGGACAGCGTTGACCTTGCCTCCCCAGGCGTAAGCGCCTAGGGTCAGCAACGTCTCTCCGACGTTGAAGAGGTGGTAACTCCTTGCGCGGTGCCTGGGTAATCCCCAGGGATCAATACATTTTGGCCGAAGGCAGCCAGTGTCTTTTGCATTGCTTGTTGGCTGGCCACCAATGACTTCAACACCGTCGCCACCTCCCCCACCTCTGACTGAGGAAGCGTGTGACTGGAGCTAAGATGATCAGCTGGTAGTGGAAATTCTGATGCCATGTCTCACACCTTACGGATGAGCTGTAAACTAGAGAGCTTCTGTCGGCTGGCCACCAATGACTTCAACACCGCCGCCACCTCTGACTGAGGAAGCATGTGACTGGAGCTAAGACGGTCAGCTGGTGGTGGAAATTCTGATGCCGTGTTTCATACCTGACGGATGAGCTGTAAACTAGAGAGTAAAAGCTTAGAAGCTCAGCAAGAGCTCTTTCAATGGTGAAACAACTACACAAGGGGGGAGGACTGGTTCACCACCAGAGACTCCGGTGAGTATAAGCTAGAGAAGAAAAGTGATGATAATTCTCGTTCCCACAGACGGCGCCAGAGTGATGATACCAAAATTGGTACCACCAGGTCACAGTGATAATGAGCTCAAGCAAGTATAACAATGGTAGCAAGTATGTAATACAACAGTAAGAGAATGAGATGAGGCAAAGAGGTTCAGCTAAATTATGGCATACATCCACTGTGTAGTGTGTAATCAACTAAAATATGGCTCTAATGGCCTGGGTATACAAACTCTCAAGCTATCTATATTGCAGTGAATTTGAGAGAGTTTTTGTAGGGTTAACATTTTGCCTCTCTTTTACAAGAGGTAGAAGACAAGTATTTATAGTGCCTAAGGGGTGTAATGCCCCCCCCCCCCCCCCAAGCATGCAGTAGGCGTGTGATGATGAAGACATCCACTAAGATGATGACAGTTGTCCACAGCATATGTAACTAATGATGATACAATCTCCCCTCGCGTGAGGGAATAATTAGATTATAACAGAATTGCTCACATGGGACAAACCACCTTGGAACCTTCTACTGCTCGTACGATATGGTGTCGTCTGAAGAGGTCTCGGCCTGGCCGAGTATGAGGTTGCTAATGCAGTGCTTGACTTTGTACTAGGAACTGGCAAGTATGGTCTCGGCTGAGGGGCTCAGGCCAAGGTGACCTAAACAGGTCATTTCCTGATGTCGGCTGAATAGAGGACGATAGACGTCCTTATTGCTGAAATGCTTCCCTGGGGTTTCGGCCTATTGATGGCCGAGGTTATGAGTACGAGGCCGATCCTGGTTCTGGATGAGCTTTGGGAACGACCTGTGAGCTCCTTGTTGAAGCTTGGCTGCTGGAGATTGGGGCCCTCGTCCTAAGACGAGGTCATACTTGGTCATATCAGGTAAAACTAGGGTTTCTTGGTTTATTTGGGTTTAGATTTTGGTCGGGGAAATTGATATGGGTTTCGGGCACTGAACGGGTTTTGCAACGGGGGTTGAGGAAGCAATTAGAGGGCTGAAATAGTACCCCGTGTTGTCCAGCAGATATTAGAGGGTTAAACAGGGATGGATGGTTGTCTTGGGGTCAGAAGAGCAAGGGAAGAGATCGAAGTGAGGTCGGGGGTGGTCGGCTGCATCCCGAGGGTTTTCTGTTGCTGAAAGAGGATCGGAACAAGGATTATAGGGTCGCTCGCTAGGGAAGAATGCCTTGGAGGCCAGAGGAGGGGCGTCGGCAGGATCTTGAGCTGGTAGGGGTGCGCCAGCTATCGGAAAGGAGGTTTGACATATCTGGGGTGGATTCCGACTAGGGATGGCAACGGGGCGGGTTTGGGGAAACCCTAACCCGCTCCATTTAATAAACGGGGTGGGTTGGTTTTTATTTAAATTAACTCCTAACCCGGCCCATTTAATAAACGGGGTGGGTCGGGGCTCCTACGGGTTAGGTTAATTTTATAAATAGTAAAATTAAAATTATTACATTATAGTGTTGGGCCTACAATGGTTTGTATTTCAATATGTGAGGCAATCCCCAATTGTCAATCCATGTTTTCACATAGATCTTTTACAAAACTAACATACAAATAAAGGGTTTTTTTTAATGTGTGTGTATGTGTGTGTGTGTGTATGGTTTAATTGTAATTAACATACATATAAAGGGTAATTATGTAGGCATAAGTTAAACGGGTCGGGACGGGGCAATTTTACTTAACTTGACTCTTAACCCGCCCCATTTAATAAATGAATTTTTTTTTAAACCCATACCCGCTCCTAATTCATTAATCGGGTTTTTAAACCCGCCCCATTAGGGGAGGGGCGGGAAGGGGCTCCTACGGGTCGGGTTAAATTGCCATCCCTAAATTCCGGCCCTTATCGGCTCGTTTTGGTCTATGGTTTGTCAATTCTGGCGCCGGAATCTGCTCAGGATGGCCATCGGCAGTCCCGCCTGTTTTTCGAGCCTGTGGGGAATGGTTTCAAGCGATTCCTTAAAGGAATTAGGGTTTTGCAATTTGGAGAATTACAACATTTGGGTTTCAAATTGTTCTTGATGTTTTTTTGCCAATTCATCCATTCGTTGATTCAATTCTTGAATCTCTTCCGCTTATTGCTTGGATTTCTTTGGAGCCATTGCAAGTAGTGTACGATTTATTTATTTTTTTGATTACCAACACATCAATACACCAATTGGGGAACGACACCTCGCTCTGATACCAATTTGACGTAAACTACACGTAAAATGGCTAGAAAGAATTATCAAACCCTAGTTTTAGAGAGAGAATCAAAGTTGTCTTATATTTCAAGAATGGCAAAAGTGAGCACAAATGAGAATACAAGGAAGTATTTATATGGGAACTATTACTTGCTAATCAAGTAATAATATAAAATGACTGACCTACTAAAAATAAAAGAATGCCTAATTAGTCCCAAATATGCTTGGAGATAATTAATGAAAGAAAATGATTAAAAAGGAAACAAAATAGAAGAATTAAGAAAATAGCAACGGATCCCCATAACAAAACTTAACTCTATGTCTTCGTCTCTTCAATCATTCTCCCTCAAAGTAAATGACGTAAACTACAAGTCAAAGGGCCAAAACTAAAACAAACACACAGCTAGAGAGCGAAATTAGAATTTCTTATATCTTTCAAAATGTCGGATCTATTTTACAAATGAGGGACTAAAACCATGTATATAGGGAGAAAGAGAAGATTCTAGAAGGGATCTCCTAAGCTCCTATTGGTTGAGAGGGTGTAAACTCATGTGATGTCACGTGGGCTATAAATAACTACCAAATACATCACATGTCAAAATGGAACCCTCTAAAAGCTATTAGCTAAGTATGAGTTCACAACTCATCCATGACAACACTAACTAATGGAACCCTCTAAAAGCTTACATCTCAACCCTTGTTACAACTAAAAATGTAATAAAAATACTAAACAACTAAATGAAAGGAAAAATACAATGAAATAAAAAAAAATGCAAGAAAATACTGAAATAAACCCTAATTTTCATCACTCTCCCCCTACTTAAAATCAAGCTCATCCTCGAGCTTTCATAATTGGAGATGCGTGTGAAAAGTTCCTAAAATATATGCCGACTCGACCACTGCCTGAGAAGACTTGACCACGTTCTCATTCTGACGGTGATCTTCCTCCATTTCTCTCTTCACACTTCCGACACACAAAATGGGTCGCCTCCGCGGTCAAAAATCAGTTTAGGGATTTGAAACCCTAGAGCAAACTGTCCATGTCCATCACCGATTAGATCCCAAGTCATCTGGGGTCGCCGAAGCACAAAGAGGACTGTCGAAGGTGACACGGCGGCGAGGAGTTCCAATCCCCCCTCCCCCCGAGTCGTTTTCTTCTCTATTCTCTTGCCTCTCCTCAATCTAATCGTAGGGATGCATTTCAAGCCTTCTTTCTTCGTTTTTTTTTCTGGGTTTTGATAGAGGTGGATTTGGTGGGGTTAGGGTTTTGAATTTGTGGGACAGCAAAGGGTGGTGAAATGGGGAATGAGGGTGTTGGAGCAGCTGGGATGGCGGCGGAAGGTGGTGGTGTTTTGGGTTGAGGTTTGGGTGAAGAGGCGGAAGAGAGATATAAGTTTTTGATTGATTTCTTGGGAAAATAGGGTTTGTTGTCGAACTAATTCGTTAACTTATAGGGCAAGATCTTGATTACTCCCTCTCATTTCTTAATTGATCTCTTAATGTCAACTGGATTTCTTTGGGGCCATCGAAAGTGTAGCGTACGATTTTTTTAGATAATCGATACACCACCAAACGGGGAGCGACACCTCACTCTGATACCAATTTGATGTAAACACATCAAAGGCCCAAAACTAACACAAACATACAACTAGAGAGAGAAATTATAATTTCTTTATATCTTTCAAAATGTCAGATTTTTTTTACAAATGAAGGACTAAGCCCAAGTATATGGTTGGGGTTGGGGTTGGGGTTGGGGTTGGGGTTGGGGGGGGGGGGGGGGGGGCAAGAGAAGATTCTAGATGGGATCTCCAAAACTTTTATTGGTTGAGAGGGTTTATACCCATGTGATGTCACATGGGTTATAACTAACTCCCAAATACATCACATATCAAAATGAAACCTCCTAGAATCTATTAGCTAAGTATGAGTTGTCATGACAACTCATCCACGACGATACAAACTAATGGAACCTTCTAGAAGCTTCCATCTCAACCCTTGCTACAACTAAAAATGTAACAAAAATACTAAACAACTGATAAAAGGAAAAATACAATGAAATAAAAAAAAAGCAAGAAAATACTAAAATAAACCCTAATTTTCATCAGTAAAACAGAGATCCCAATAGAAAAAACAAAAATCTCAACAATATACAGATATGATGATCAAAGATGGATCGAGTGCCGGTGAGGTTCAAGACGATGGCGAAAGCTTTCAACGAGGTGTCTAGGGCTAGGGTTTGCAAGAGTAGGGACAGCAAACACTCGCCAGGGAACTCGCAGGATCTATCTACTCTTATTAATTTGTTACTTCAGATAGTCAAGTTCAGGCTGATGATGATACGATGATGATGATACGGAGATGAAAAATGTGTTGAGGAGCTTGTTGAGATATGAAGATGATAATGATAATGATAATGATAATGAGGTAAAGATGTATATTAGTGAAGAAGAAGTTGAAGGGATACAAACAAAGTGGAGCTTTTTGGATGGAGTTTTTTGGTGTTTATCACGTGTTTACAATTTGAACATCAATTTTGTTTTTTGATTTGTGTTTATTTTTGTTGTGTAATTGATAAGATTTTTAATTTTTGTTTTTTTCTGTTGTTCATGTAGAATTAGGGTTTGTATGAAAAAATTAGGGTTAGAATTTTAGGGAGGAAGATGAAGTGAAGAAGAAGATGAAGAATATTTTTGTTTATAAATCGTTAGGGGGTTAAGTTCTAATTATTAATTTTTGGGGTTGGTTAACGGTGTTAGGCATCCGTTAGAAGTCAGCGGTATGTCTAACTTTAGCCTTATCTAGGGGGTTAAGGCAAAAAATAATAATAATAATAATAATAATAATAATCCCGAACAGGTAAAAATAAATTTCACATTTCACTCAAGTGAGACATTTCACCACAAACCAAATGGACTTCAAAAGCAATGACTTATTGATAATTGAAAATGTACAATATTGCGGAAAATAAACTTGTTTAGAAGAATCAACATACCATTCCTTTTGGCTTCCCTTTTCTGAAACCGGTAGAAATCTAACCCGACTTCTTTATTTTTCTTTTTGGACATCTTATCCATGACAGCAGCCTGAGCAACAGAACCCACGACAATTCCACTTTCAACATCCGTCGTCTTTTTTCTCCCCTTGTGATGTACAACAACAGTCCATCCGCCTTCTGCAGCACGAGCTTCTCTTTCTTTTCTTGCCTGTGTGTTGCACAAAGTAAATGAGAAAAGGTGCAGAGAGAGGGAGATAGTATGATATAGTTAAGAGTAGCAGCATTGTCAGAGAGGTGGAAAGTGCCTGCTCCTCTTGTAGCTCATGAGCAGTTATGAAGTCATCAATCCTTTGCTGCAGTATCTTTATCCCTGGTCTACTCTGATGGTATTCCACAACCCATTCTGTAATCACCAAGTATCTCTCATTAGCTCCCATCATTAGAAGGAAATTGTCACCAAGAAGATAATATAAACATGAATGGTGAAAATCAAGTCTTAATAACATCAGTAATAAAAAATGGTTCATTGAAGGGGGTTCAAAAAGGTTTGGAACCTTGTTGTGAAAATCGCTTACTAAGCTAAAACGAGGGGGTGGGGAGGAGAGAAGAAGGTAAGAAATCCACATAATATTTGTCTCTCTCTATTTATATATAAAGAGGGACTCTAAAAAAGGGTATTCTTTTAAGGTGGGTAAAACGTTAAATTTTTCTCCCCCCCCCCCCCCCCCCCCCCCCCAAATTTGGTGGAGATGATTTATATGCTTCTACCTGGAGAAGAGGGAACACGCGTTGATGTATAACACTAATCACATGTTATTGAAGATGAGGGACAAGCACACAAAATTTGACTACTCATATTAGTGTGGCTAATGCATGTTTTTTACAACAGTAACCCATGAGCAGTTTAAAACATTTAACTGTAAAACAGGTTAAAAAGTGGCATGGCTTCATACTTTTCATTCCTCGAGAGCAGTCCTCATCTCGTGAAGATATCTCATAAACCTCTTCTTCAGCTTCTCCACTCTTTCCCAGTGAGCCTTTATCGTTCCGAGATAGAACATGATCATTCTTTTTTGTTTTACGAGCTTTTTTTGACTTCCCTGCAGGAAATAAATTCTATGTGACACAAACAAAATTACAACTGCAACTTTATCTTAAAACAATTCTATACATGGTTCAAAGTCGCGGTATCCGTTTATGACTCGGAACCTCAATTTTTTACTCGGTATCGGTATTGGTCTCGATCTCGGGCGATACGCAACTATACACAATTGGGAGAACTCAAAAAATTTTGAAAAAAATACAGAAAAGTTTAGAAAAGTAAGTATAATAATAATAATATGGCTCAATTAAACAAGTACAAAATCATCATTTAGTATGCATAACATTGCCTAATTGTTTATACCGAATCGTCATTTAGTATTCATAATATTGTCTAAATCAATATATATTTAGTAAACTATATTCTTCATGAATGTTATAATAGTACCTATTACTAATTAAGGATATATATAATGTAAATAATCTTATACTTTACGGATAGATGAATAATGATACATTTTAATACAAATTAAGTAAATACAAAAAGAATATTAAATGGGAGATAACCCCTTCAGTAACACTACAAGAAAAGAAATGAGAGATTCAATCAAAAAAACCTATTTGCGACAACGAAACATCATATACCATGTACCGAATTGAAAGCGATTGCTCTGATCATGACATGGATGTAAAATTGAGGATCAACTGAGTTAGAAGTTGAGATAGAGAGATCGATGCTTAGTAACTTATATTATCTCGGTCGATATATCATCGATATGGGTCGCTACTACCGTGGTATCGCCGATATGAGCCGTTCTACCGCGATATCACCAATATGGGCCGATTCTACCGCGATATCAATGATATGATCCGATACTACCGAGAAATTACCAATATAGGATTGATTCACACCAATAATCGAAAACGCAACTCGTAACTCGGAATCGGATCGGTGGGTACCGATACCCAGTCAACTCGGCCATATCGTCGCGGTATAGGCCTTTACTTTGAACCATGATTCTATAGTATGATTATTTAGTACGACAATGGATTAATTTTTACGAGTATTGATGTTCCTTCCAGTATCAGCCTCATGTGCTCCTCCTTCATAATTTCTAACCTGCCCTTGAATTGCAGAATGGATTGCTTCAATCTTGTCTTCATCTGAGGGAAAATATAATATGCTTAATGCTTTTCTGGGAAGTATAATCTGCTTCAAGCTAAACAAAATAATAAGAACATGTTTTTTTAAAGATAACAGTAGAAGAAAAACTATTATGATCACATATGCATGCATAGCCATGATACATATATGAATATAGGAAGCAACTAGCAAGTATATGTTCCAACTTCATGGGAGATTGGCCCTAGAGTTATAGAGAAACAGTCAACGGAGTGTGTGATTTTGGCAGCCTCCTGGTTTTAGAAAATCAGCCATAAAATATTGACATTTCGCATACACTGTGAAAGATTAAATACCAACTCATCAGAAACTTCTCACGTTAGTTGAATGGACAAGCCAAGTTCATGTAACAGAAAAAGGAAAATGTGAAAAATGTAATAATAATTTAACATTTAAAAAAAAATGATTTCTGAATCCAACTTTTCCCTCAAAAGGCAACATATATTACCAACAGCCAATTGCCAAAGATGAGAGAGAGAGAAAGATGTACAAAAAAACTGAAAAGAAAATGTTAATTCCAAAAAAAACTAAGTTAAGTAAGTCTTCTTTCTAGAATTGTAGTTTAGTTTCCAAAGAGAAGAACTACCATTTGCAAGCAACACTACAATATGGTTTCCACCACTATTCCCATGAATATGTCAGGACCCAAGAACAATGAATTCGTGCAATATCTGCATCATTTGATTTCATGGAGGCTTAACCATGCATACGAAAATTTTCATTTGAAAACACCATGGAAGCAAGTATTTATGAATTATCATTTTACTATTGAAAATCTACAGATGACCTGAATTATGTACTCTGGTGCTTTTCTTCAAACTTTCATGTGCAATAGTTATAGGGTTAGAATCATAGACACAATGTTTAGAGCAATGAAGGAAACAGACATAAATGATGTCAAATGGAAGCAAGAAGAAAATAACTCTCGTTCTAAATTCTTTCTAATCTCAATATCTCAAAATGGTCGAATGCCTCAAATGAAGCTACATATGAGTAATTATAGGAAGGAGGTTGCTTTGCCTCTAAGCTAAAAATTTAATCACAATTATGCGCTTAAGTGACAATTAACCTTCCTTCCTCTAAATACTAAACAAAAGGAAAAAATACAATGAATACTAAAAATAGAAGAAATACTAAAAAATGACAAAAATGACAAAAAGACCCTTATTCACGTCACTCTGCCCCCTTTGAAAGAGTACGTCCTCGAACTCAGAGGGGAACGCCATTCGTGTCACCATCGAGGATCGTAATGAGAGCTAGCTATGGTGGAATCTTTGTCGTCTCCTCAAGATACTCGGGATCGCCCAAAGCTAGGAGAGCATGACAGCGGGGAAGGGAACAATCCGAAGCTCTATGGTCAATCACTCCACAACTGTAACATTTAAATGTTACCGAATGAGAGGGTGCAGGAGGTGGGACAGTGGATGCCGGAGCTACTGAAGTAGGTGGGGCCACAATAGCACTAGAAACCACAGGGACTGGAGGAGCTGGAGTGGCACGGCCACAAGGAGGAGGGCCAGTCTGATGGAAGGACTCTACTTTAGTGGGGTACTCGACCGCCTTCGCAAAGGAGGTGACGTCACGTACAGGCGAGATCCCGTTGAATATAACTCTGCAACCCGTGGATATAACGACTAATCCGCTGCTCCTCACTCTCGCCGAGACGAGCACACAAAAGCTGGAAGCGCTGCGTGTAGTCTACAACTGAAGTGTCTTGTCGGATAGACTGTACTTGGAGGAAGAGATCGCGCTCGAATGTAGCGGGAACAAAGGCGGCCATCAACTATGCTTGGAGCTCGATCCAGGATTGGATAGGAGGTAAGCCCTCAAGGACACGTCGCTGCTCCAAATCATTCCACCAAACACTGGCATAGCCGTGAAACTTGGTCTCTGCTAGCAGAACACATTGACGACCATTCAGCCGTTTATACTCAAAAATCCGCTCCATAGTGGCAAGCCAATCAACAACGGCATCGGGCTGTAAGTGACCATCGACCATCGGAACATCCACCCAAATATCACCCTGCATACTCCTCGATAGTAACTGAAGGGCTATCTGCGTGATGGCCTCTCCACCCTGTAGGGCCAGGGTATCTTCATCTAGGTCATCATCGCCTAATGGAGGCTCAACAATTTGAGCTCACTGTCACTCTCTCTGAGGCGGTGGACGAGGAGGATCAGGAGCTGGTGGTGGTGGTGGTGGTGGTGGTGGTGTCTCTAAAGGGACTGATGGAGGGGGAGAAATATAAGGTGGTACTTGATTACGCATATATTCTTCACACTAATCCCCTTAATTTCGGTATTTTTATAATCTCGTGCACTGTAATTGATATGGATTTATCTCATATTCATGCTATTACCCCTTTTTGGCAAGTGTTTTGTGTATTTCTCTTGCGTTTTACAAGTATTCCGTGCAAGTAAATGGAAAAGAGAACTCAAAACAGTGAAAGAATCCAAGAAACAGGAAGTTGAAGGGCATTTTCGTAATTTTGCAGCCTTATTCCGGAGGTGGGGCCAACTAAAAAGTTGAAGAGCTCGAAATTATAAGAACACTGGAAAAAACGGCACATCAATTCGAGCTACGGTGAAGAAGTTATGCCCATTTGAAGTTGAGAAGATATCATGAGAAAAATGAAAAAAATCCACCGAACCGAACCGAACCGATGACAATTGAACCGAACCGGTTCACCTAACTGTTAAGGCCGAACCGAACCGATGGACAAGAAACCGAACCGGTTCGCCCTTTAGTACACTTTAAAGCCGTTACAAATTGCCATATACGGAATTTTTATTTTGTCCTTATCTTTTAGCCAAAAGAGTTTTAGAGTTTAGGGACTCTTCTAAACGACTTCTAACTTATATATATTCATATTGAGAATCTTTTAACTCGGATTTCATTCATGTAAATGCTCCTAATCAAGGAGGAACATCTAGGGGAAGAATTTACATATTTTGCACCTTTAATTCAAGAGCTTTTCCGGTTTTTCTTCAAAATTTGATTTCTTCTTGCATGTTCCTATTCTTCAATCTTGGTAACCTTTATTTCCAGCACTTTTATTATTATTTCTCATGTTTAATCTCACTTTTCACACAATTATGATTCCATGCAACATAGATTCCTTGTTTATTCATAGTTTCGTCATGTCTAGCTAGATTTTAAGGGTTAGGATGCATGGACCCAACCTGATGCCGTTTGCATGGAGATAAAAGTGATTCTCTTAATTAAATAAATGATTGAATCGTGCTAAGTAGTTGTTGTAGGACTTTTAACCTCGTTTGCCCTAGGTAAGCGGGGTGTTTAAGAGTGCGACGCGCGTGTCAGCTATTCCGACACCGCTTTATTTCTATTCTTGATTATGTATGATACGGGTTTGTACCCTCATATATGTAATGCTTGAAATTAATAAATTATGGGTTTGATCAATTATTTAATTTACGATTGCTTTTATATCCGGTAAATGTACTAGGGTTTGGGGGATTATATTCCAACCTTATCTCTCATTCATATTAATTAATCTGTATTTTGTTAATTTTAATTAGGTTTAGTTAACTTCTTTAGTTTTTCCCTTTTTCCTTTCTCACCCCATCATCATCTTTTACACTTTATTTTTGAAGTAATAAATCAATTAAAATCTATCAAACATTCCATGTGGATTCGATACCCAAACTAGCTACTATACTCCATAAGAGTGTAGTTAAAGTTTAGGTTTTTTTGTATTGTGGTCGGAAGCCAATAACAACGATTAGCGTATTTACACGGACGCTCGATTTTTCCCCTCGTTGAACATCGTTGAACATTGTCGATTGATTGTAACTGGGTCGGATCTGCCCTCTTTGGATGCCGAAGATTACGGATGATCTCTGCGATCGTTGGGGAGTGTATTCCGGCCACCGTAGGGGCGGACTACCGCGGAGAAGGGCGGGGCTGGTCGGCCGGTACTGGACGAACTCCGGCGAAACAGATCTGTTGACTGGGGATCCGAATTGGAGCGTTTTGCACCTGCGAAGGGTTTGGAGGTCCGACCGATGTTGTACGACCTCCAGTGGAGCAGATCTGATGGATTGGGACTCGGATCTGGGTTGTTGATGAATAATAGGTAGATATTGGAAGTTGGTTGAGTTCGTTTGATGCTAGAAACTGCTCGGCCTTAATGATCTTTATTGGGCGACTGCCGGAAGGGTTGTTCGACTGCCGAGGGGTTAAAATTGGGGCATATGGGCCTTCGTTAGCCACCACCAAGTTGTTCCATTCTTGGGATGAAGCAGTGTTACCTGGATCCGTGGATTTTTGTGATGTAAACCCATCTTCCGGAGCCGGATTTGTTTCAAGATGACTGGCCGGAGGTCGACCACCTCTGTTGGCACCATCGGCTTCTTTAGGTGGGGTAGATATGGCATTAGGGTTTGCTGGATTTGGTTTTTTTTTGTAGAAGGGGGGTGGAGTGGGTAGAAATTGGAGAACTAGGGTTAAGGTTTTGAGAGGGTGTAGGGGCGGTGCGAGGGCGGTCGGTGGTTGTTTCCGATGGTGGTAGGCGGGCATCAATGGCGTCAATCCGAGCCACTAACCGGTTGAGAACCTCCTCGAAACGATCGGTACGAGTCTCCACAAGTGCGTATCTTCTTCTTGGTCCCATTTGGCGTTGTTTACAATTTTGTCTAAACAACAACAACAACAGGTAGAACCAACAAGGCTCTGATACTAATTAACATAAATGACATCAAATGGAAGCAAGAAGAAAATAACTCTCGTCTAAACTCTCTCTAATCTCAATATCTCAAAATTGTAGAATACCTCAAATGAGGCTACATATGAGTATTTATAGGAAGAAAGTTGCTTGGCCTCTAAACTAAAAATCTAATTACAATTATGCCCTTAAGTGTCAATTAACCTTCCTTCCTCTAAATACTGAACAAAAAGCAAAAATACAATGAATACTAAAATAGAAGAAATACTATAAAATGACGAAAATGCCATTATTCACATCAGAAACATTATAGCAAATGCTCAATACAGGAAAACAAAATCTAGTAAGAGCATATCTATTCACAATAAGCTTGGTTAAAGAGCATATCTATTCACAATAAGCTTGGTTACCATTCCGTAGGTTAGATCCATTTTCAACTTCATCATAGTGCTCATCAACTTCTGCAATATCAGCCTTCTTTATCTCCTCATAATTTCCTTTCTTCTTCCTAGATTTGCTTTTTATCTTCACTCCTGCTTCTGCACTGTTTTGTTCATCAAAGCCATCTGCCGATTCATTAGATAGCGTATTATCTTTGCCGACTTCAGCTTCAATTATCTTGTTGTCTGTTTTTTTCTTATTCCTTGATAATTTGTTGTTCTTCTTCACGCCGTCTCTTTCATCTGCTGAAAGCCACAAAAAATTCCCCATTAAAATAATTAGAAGATAACCCCAAAGATGAATTCCATTGATTACATAAATGGTAGATGAGAGATGATTTCACCTTCGATCTTCAACTGATTGACTTGCTTGTCATCTACACTGTTTTCATTCTCCCTGTTTCTTCTCTTCTTCCCTAAGGATTTGCTTTTCTTTTCTCCCTCCTGTTTAGACAAGTTTTGCTCTGTGGCCAAGAAAAGATGGATATTATAGCATATCCCCATTAGCCTAAAGTTAGTAAAATTCAAATAGAACTATACTCGCAAAGGTGTACTCAAGTGCAGGAACAATTCTGACGATGTGGATATAACAGCTGAACCTTCATGGTATTTTTAATATGCTTGTATGAATGTCATGTATAAGCAGCACAAAAATTTTACACACATACAAGACTAATACTTGTCTTCAACTCGAGGCATAACATATGACAAAAGTATTGGTTTTTAATTGACAATAGCCTCTGATGTAAGTGGAAACATTTTCACAACAAAAAGGGATTTTCTCTCTCAATCATTCATCTCCAAAATATAGTGATTACAAAGAATGGCCAAGATCCTTATAAAATTATATGTGAGGGTATCTTGCCTAGCAAGATAATGCTAAAAGGTAAAAAGACTAAAGAGGGCACAATGAAGACATTTCAAGAAAATGTCACCCCTTTAACGTAATATAGCAACTAATGGAGAGAAATAACCTAATAAAACATGAAAATAACTATAAACAAAAATATAAATAAATATCGCATTCCAATCGCGCTCAATCTCCTTGCATTCCACTCTAAGATTTCAGAAAAATCAAGTGCACTCAACCATTCTCTGTCGGCATTCCTTAAAGCGATCAGCCGAAATATCTCCATATTCTCTGTCGGCATTCCTCGTAGCGATCAGCCGAAATATTCCCATAGCCTCATTGCAGAGAGAGGATCAATCTTTTACCCATAGTTCAATCTCCTCTTTGATATCAACAAGGTTTCGTAGGCAATCCGCCTCCAAACAGGTTATGTAGTCAAAATGACGGACCATATGGATAGGGCTGAAATGAGGACTGAATCGTAATTTTCAGGAATGTGAGGGGCAGATTGCAATTTTCAAAAGTTGTGGGAACTGATTTGGAAATTTTAGAAAATTCAGGGGCTGAAACTTGATATCTGAAAAGAAGAGGGGTTCAAACAATTTTCAGAAGTAGAGGGGACGAACCTGTAAATGAATCTAAGTTTGGGTTAAGAAAAAAAGTAAACATAATGATGGGTATGTGGCTGAAATTTTTAATGGGTTCGTGGGTAATATGTGACCAAGGGGAGTAGAATAAGGCTTAAAAAAAAATTAGATCAGGTACCAATGGAATAACCTGTAGATTTTGGAGGGGTAGAACAATAACTTTGGGCACCAAAATAAGGAGCCCTAGTTTGGGTTTGCTGTGAACCACGTGGCAGCCATAAACGATGGATTCTAACCCTCCGCACTCCGGCAGGGCTCGCTTCACCCCAGCAACTGTCACCTCAGGCCGGTGGCCGGTGATGATGGCTGGCTGCCAGGTGTCTCAAAGAGAGGGTATCAGTAGAGCTTTTTGAGATCATTTGCTGCCGTGAGGGTCCATCGGAGGCCGGGGAAGTGTCCAGCAAGGTCGGTCGACCTCCGACAGTTATTCCTTCTCCTCAACAAGCTTCGCCGGTGGCTGGAATGGTATCTTTGAACCCTCTTATATCTGGTTTTTTGTGTAGATCTCAGCAATTATGGAAGGGTGGGGTGAGTTTCGGCCTGGGAGTGGGTCGATGGAAGTCGGCGAAGTGCTGACCAGGTTAACCGAACGTCGGCTGACCGACACCGGCGAGAGTGGGGAGGCCACCGATCTGGTGGGATTTGATGGTTTAGAAGGCCAGGAAGTAAGTCAATGGCTGATGGGAGTCCAAATCTTCGGTATGGAGGAGTGGTCAACCGGTTCCTCCCAACCTTGCCCATGGCTCTACAACAACTTTGGTGACCACCTCATGAGTGAGCGTCGCTATTATACCAATTTGATGTAAGCGAAAGCATTTTCACAACAACATTATAACTAAAAGGTTTCTCTCTCAATCATTCATCTCCAAAAAGTGATTATACAGAGTGGCCAAGAACCTTATCTATAGGTGCGCGTATCCTACTAGCCAAGATATCCCTAAAAGGTAAAATGACGAAGGAGGGCACAATAAAAACATTTCAAGGAAATATCACTCTCTACTCTACTATAGCAACTAAAAGAGAGAAATAACCTAATAAAACATGAAAATAACTATAAATAACAATACAAATAAATCTCACGGCCCTTGCACACATCAGCTTCTTATTTCTCCAAGAATGGATAACAGTGTTCTATCATCTTCATATTGCCAAGAGTATTTTTAAATATCTTGTAGCGTTAAAATAAGGGTTGAGAATTTTCAACTACTCCGTCCCAAATTAAGAGTCATAGTATGCAAAACGAGGGGAGATTCCATGTTTACCCTTAAGAAATTACGTGAGAAATAGGAATTCTCTGCGAATATGAAAGGGGGCGTCTAGAGAATCGATCACAGAAATTGGTCAACATTTGGATCATTAAAACCATACAAACATGTTTTTAATGTTGCTAGAGTGACAGGTAGAACTAATGTTAATGGTTGCGCAGAGAGCATGGCCTTATGCGATAAGTTTCGCTAAGAATCATAGTTGTTTAAGGCGGAAGGCGCACCGAGGCGCCAAGGTCTCCCTGGAGTCTAAAAGCAAGGTGAGGCGTGCACCTTATACAAGACGCACAATTTTGAAAAATGAAAAGAAAAAAAATTGAGAAATTATATTTTCATATCTACCTAGTTTAATTTGTCTTGAGCAACCAAACAACATTAAAAAAAATGGCACGTATATTATACAAGCCACAACACAACATCCTAAGTAAATTGAAGATACATATTTGGCAGGTCACTAAGCATTGTAAACAATAACAATTACAGTGAAAACATACTATGAAAGTCACAAGCCAAGAGCCAACATATAGAGAAATATTATTTAAGTAACAAAACAAACAAGAATCCAAACCTCAACATATCTCAACTATGCCTGCAATTGTCAAATAGTCATCAACAAAAGTATAACACTTTGAAGTAAACACAGCGAATCAATATTTATACACAAGCAAAAAATCGAAGAAAAGTCTCTCGATCACATAATCTAATAAATCAACATCATTTTTAAGTGATTGCGAGCGTTATAGTAATACTAACAAGAATCCTCGTCATAGTTATCGGGATCATTATGCCCCCTACGTACCGCAATTCAGGGTCGCACGATCAGAGCATAGTGAACTCTTGATCCGGATCTCTAAACGTGACTATCCCAATTTTAACATTGATAATTTTAGCTATTATTAATAATAATGGAACTTTTGCCTCCAATAATAAAATATATAAGAAAAATGACTTCTCAACTAAAATATAATACAAGAATGGTGTATATAACTTATTAATATATTGTAGAATGTAAAGATTATACACTAAATACATTCTTAGTGAACTCTTGTTGGTGTTCTTTTAGCATTATAATTATGTCTAGTGAAACAATTAAACCCACCCCCAACGTATCGCGTACCAGCTAATACAACGTACCCCATACCCGTTCCCATACCGCGTACCAAAGCGATCCACGTACTAGGTAACATTGGTCCTAATCTAATAAACAAAATAAAGATAATTAAGGTAACTAACCAAAGAAAAATCCCAACAATGACACGAGGCGGAAGGAATGACGTGTCACAACCCTACGACAAGAGTTGGGGGCACAAAGATGCTACTGAAGAATAAGCACAAGGAAAAGGTAAGTTAATCTATCTCGTGGGCCCCTAGGTGCGGGACCAAACCGGTGTGGTAATGCCGAGATCAGTTGGGCTCTCAAAGCCCATCCTAGCTTTCCATTTAGATTCTTGGAGATTATTTGGCTTGAAGACTGAAACAGAGAAATTTTTGCGTGATTTAGCAAAAGCGCAAATATCGATCTCAAGTGTATGAGAAAATAATAAATGCTGAAATTTATTTACCAAGTGAGAACTTCAAATTCAGGAGAACATGGAGAAAACAAAAAAGGTAATACCTATAACTAAATATTAATCCAAATTACCATGATTAAATGGTTGAATAATTCAAGAGAGAGGTCAGTTTTTTAATTTACAAGCTAGAATTTTAGGAATCCCGACCCTACAAGATACCTAATAAAATGAAACATAACAAAAAAGGGAAACTAATTAAAAAGTTAGCTAAATAATAAACAATCCAATTAACAAGTTATCCTTAAAAATACTGCTAAAATCTTTCAACCCTTATCCACCCCACCCACCCACACCCAAAAAAAATCCACAACCTTCTCTATCACTTTCCATCTATCTATCGTGATTTTCGATCATAAAACCATGTGATACATCATTCTCACCAACCAAAAGAAAGTTGGAGGTTCATCCGAAAAGGATTTGAATAACCATGTGGCTATTAGCACGTCTCGGGAGTCAATTGACTCAAGATCTTCCATTCCATCTGTTACAAACACCGGTCTTCTTTTCTTCTCCAAATGCAAAATCTCACGAGTCTTCAAAAGCGGAGCAACAACCATCGTACATCCACCACATTTACCACTTTAGACTAGGACCCGCATTCCGAAAATACTACTCCACCTATTGAGCATACATAATTGGCATTTAGAGAGTTGCAATTTCCCAAAATTGTAATTCGGACTTAATGTGAAGTTGCATATCAATGATGTAGCAACTAATCTTCCGTATCGCAAACTCGTTCAAATTTGCACGCGTGTAGAGGAGATGACGTAGCTCAATAAAGTCGGAGATGGAAAAGTTGTTTTACAGGTGGGATTGGACTTGAGTGAACAAATCTCACTCATAAGTCTTTTAGTGGCTCGCAATTATCTCATCATCATAATCCACTTGGCTATTGATTTCTTTTCGTTTTCAGCTCGACTCTAGCAGCTCGTCTCTAACATAATCCATTCCACCAAGCCTTTGCATCTCCCGTTAATTTCGTTGCCACGACGCAAACACATTTAACACCTTTCATAACCTCGTATTAAAAAAAATTAATCGAATTCAATCAATCCACGAAGGTGTTGGAATCCATATTTCCCTCAAATTTGGCCCGTCACCTCAGATATCACCATATATATGTACCTAATTTAATCTCCCAAATCCTCAAAACGAGCAATATATCACGTTGATCTTGACTCGCCGCTTCAAATGAAAACAAATCATTAACATCATCGCCAGAGGAGTCCCCAAAGCTAATGTTGGACCTTACAAATGCTAGTTGGCTGGCGGGGGTCCTTACCAGGCAGCCTAGCAATGGTCATTCAGGTGTCGTTCTCTATGGTTCGAGCATGCGAAGACAATGTGTCTATCCTCCACAACAGCAGTAGCACACCCTTTAGTGAAGTCGTACTCAAATAGGATTACCTTTATACCTCTCGTTATGTAGTTAAGGTGAAATCAAACATTCTTTGGGTGTTGACCTCCTCGCATCTCAATGAACAAATCTTACTGTTGCCAATTGTCAATGCATAAGACTTCCAATTTATTCACTCGCAAAGTTCTCATATTTCCCTTCTGTTGAACCCACTCTTTTGTTTGCCGGCATTTGTCTCACCCTGAAATCTTCTAGTCCCCTAAAGCAAATTTAATATTGATTCAATGTGGGATGTCGAATACATTGTGAAAGCATCAGTCAGAAAGAGGGGTAGTTGCTTGCAATCTTAGGTGAAAAATTGTCGTCAAAAACGTCAACTTCATCATGGTGAGGAACTTTGGAAAGGATGCCACAAAAGGTTCCCCCATGGATCGTTTCTCGGTCGTGGCAGGTTGTTAGGAGGTCAACACCTGATTCAAAGGACCACACAAGGTACCGGCTTCCATGCGATAATGACAAAGATATATGCGGAGAGGACTCGCGGTGTATGGTGGTGAAACCTTAGACATGCGGTACTCCTGTCACGGTCTCGAGTTGGAAGTTATCTATTGCAAGGCCAATTAGTTGAAGGAGGATTTGTAGGAAGGCTTGGTTCGATTGCATCATAGCCTCCTTCAGCTACTTAAAGAGCATGATCTCCTTTTTTTATCTGACATGTTTTGCTATAAAAATAGCTTCAACTAATCTCGACTAACACAACTAATTTAATAATATGAAATTGCTCCAACTAAAGTCAACTAACACAACGCAACTTAGTAACTCAAATTACTCAACACAATCAATAGCGATCATCATCTTGATATCACCACTGCAAATCTCAGTCTTGAGAACAAAAGAAAATAGTCATGTCTAAAATTTTGTTAATGGTAGAATAATTCTAAAAAGAGGTCGAGCTCTTGATTTATAGGCTAGGTTTAGAAATCACCTATAACAATCTAGTAAAAGGAAACATTAAAGAAAAATAAACTAATTATATATGTAACCAACTCATAATAGTCTATCCCTTAAAATACTCCTAACCTCTCGACCCCTACCCCCTCCTCCAATTCAACCACCTTTTCTCGCTCGACCCTCTCTTGATTTTCGTCCATGAGTGCATGCAACACATTAGAACCGACACGAACACATACATATTTGCATATCACAAAGTTGACTTTATGGGTATCGTCTTTTCACTGGTTAGCTTGGCACCAAATCAAGGATTTCAAGAAAAAGACTACCAAGCTTCGCACCAAATCTTAGATTTGAAATAAATAAATAAATAATAAAAATAAAAAATTGTTAGTGGGCTTATACCTCTTGTTGGTTGTGCATCACCCACACACTAACGGGACAACGGCACGTAGCTTGCCTATTGGGGAGACAAACTGTCTTCACCACCACCACCACACCCCCGGCCTTGTAGCCAGTAAGGAACCTAGTAACCATATACAAAAGTCAAAAACCCCAACTAGTCATCTCTCATAACATAAAACCAAGTCATGATCTTAGTTCCTTTTGTATAGATTCTCTTTGTTTCCTTCACTGAATGTGTTTTCATCCTCCATTTCATACATTCCTTGGGTCTTTATGGACATTCATCTATCACATTTCATACTTTCCGTCTTTATGGACATTCATCTTTCACCTCATACGCTAAATATTGGGTTGATATGTACACGAGGGTGCATTGGCTAGTTGACCTGGATCTATTGACTTATCAAAGTAGTCGAAGAAATTAGTTGGAGTGTGTTTCTGTTCATTACAAACTAATCAGCATTCTAAGTAGATGATTACTCAAAACATAAGATGATGAATTTTTTCTTCATCCAAACATCTCTCTAAATTCTTCTCTCCTTCTTTAATCTCTTTTTTTCTCCGTAATTTTCTCCCAGATTCGTAATCAAAACTGTAAAACAATTGAACAAAAAACATGAGCTAATTGCAAGTTTGTTGAGACTATTGAACACTACATGTAGAGGCACGCAGTGGTGGATCCGGGATTTGAGGTGAGGGGAAGCAGAACTTAGTCGTAAATTTTTTAACCAATAATTGGTCTAATTTATTATTTATCGATAACAATACAATTAAATAAGCTAAAGAAATCTAGACTAATTGATCGATTTTAAAATTGTCTTGTTTTTTTTTTGGCGAAGCCAGTGAATAATTACACAAATTACCATTTTTTCTATAAAAAGGGAACATTTGGTGAATGTCGTGTTTGTTTGAATTGTTCTTGCACTAGTAAACCCAATTTTTCGAGAAGATTGCACATGCGGCTCATAAAAAGTTTCATCACTCCTCTGCGTTTGAAGTATTCTTCATGACCATTTAAAAACACATTTGAGAATAAATTTACATTAACCTAAGTTTTGTTAAATTAGTTAATTTCTGCAGATATTTAACATATACTGAATAAATAGATTTAAAAAATTAAAAACTAGATCTGAACATAACAAGGTCTTAAAGTAATATTATCAAACATATACATATACAAGGTCTTATAGTTATATAATCAAACATATAAATAAAAAAACAAAACAGTTAACACATTTTACAGAAGAAATATCAATAAAACAAATTTGAAAAAAAAATGAAGTATCATGTATAGCAAGAGTGAGCTAAAACGTTGGTATCTTAAGCAACTAAGTTGTGAGCTACATACCCATCTACACAGGAAAGTGGAGACCGAAACCGAGTGAAATGAAAAAACAAAGCGATTATGTTTATTCTTTCAAAGAAAAATATTGCGTTGTTTTACCCTATTTTATTAAAAATCTTAAAATTTTGACCTTTAAGCTTCTTCTTTCACACATATCCTTGGACTTTTGTTCTCGGAAAAAGTTTATGTCAATGCAACATACCATTAACAGCCGAAACTTTGCGCTTCTTACCTCCCATCTCTCTCTCTCTCTCTCTCTCTCTAGAAGAAATGCCGGCGCCGGAGCGAAGAACTTTAGGCACAAATTTGTAACCTAAAATATATCGACTTCTTCAATATTGATGGGAGTCATTTTAGTTTCGCGAGTTATTCTCACTCTCTTTAGTATCTCGTGTGATTTAGTTGATGGTGTTTTTTCGCTTTCTTTTTTTATTAGAAATGTGATATGATTTTTAATAACGAATAACAAATAGTAAGTTTAAAAAGTCTTTTAAATATTTTTTAATATATATTTAATTTAAATTTTTTATTTTTTATCATTAAGTCCCTTAAATATTTATTTAATTAATATTCTTTTATTTTTAAAAATTCGTATCAGCGACATGGTGAATGATTTTTTGAAGCAAAATAAAAACGCATGGATTAAACGTGTATTAAAAAATCTTCGATGGACTATTTGGTATACACCCATTTATTTTAAAAAATTCGTTTGTATTTTTATTTTTTAATTGTTAGTTATATTATAATAATTATGGGACGATTATCATTTTCTCCATCGAGACGATTTTTAGTGATTATAAGACTTAATATAATTTTAAAAATACGTAAAATACGAGCCTTAACAACACTTTAAAAATGAGATTAAACCCAAAAACACTATATTAATATCAAAAACTATTTTTTTAGGCTTCATTTCTAATCGGTATTTTTTGGGGTTTAAGGACATAATTAGCGTATATCCGATTTCAACAATATATGCATAAAAGTTTGTAACTTGTACATTAATTTTTGTGTACATTAAGAGGTGAGGATTTTTACTGTTTGTGCTAAAATCATGACTCATGTCGTGTCATGCACATGGAGTGTTTGTGTTAAATTTATAACTCATGTCGCGTCATGTGTTAAAATTACGATTCGCGCTTACTTGTGTTAAATTTATGACTCTTATTGCGTAAATTATTACTCGTGTCGTGGAGTGTTAAAATTTTAATATGAGCCCAATACAAATACCTTTTTTTTTAGGTAATCAACACACAAAATGGGTCGCGTATATCTTTTTTGGTGGCAAAAATTTATAAGCGATGTGATTAAATGTTAAAAACAATAGCATATATTAACAATGTCAAACATCACCCACTACTTTGGCTCTGTCCTCAATGAATAATATTTTTAGCTCTAGTTCACTTGCACAATTTTGAGATATTAAGATCCCTCATCCTTTTCTTCCCCGCGCTACGCTTATCTGATGTTAACAGTCGAGTAGTCTAGCATTATTCATAATTTTATTAGGGAATAATGATAGACTACCTGTAATACCCTGTAATTTTTATAATAAAATAAAAATATTTTTTTGAATGAAATAAAATCAGTGAATTTAATTAATTAGTTGTGAATAAGTTAATTTATTATTATTTAATGATTATGTGAGGTTGACTTGTTTGTTGAATAATTTCGGTATAAAATAATTGCATGTGTAGTGAACGATTAATATATAATACGTGACACAATTGCAAATATACTTGTTGAATAAATTTACGTTTTTTTCTGTTGCTCTCGTTTTTTTCCCTAAAAATTTGGGTTACACCCACACATTTATGATCGGTTTTGTATTTACCCTCGCTTTTTTTAAAATTTGGCGTCCCGCCTCCAATTTATTAACCCTCCATTTTTTTTTTAACTTAATTGGTTTATATTAAAAAAATTGAAAAAGTCGTAAATTAATAAATTTTCGAATAGTTTTTTAAACTGAGTGTTTACTTATTGCAAAACAGTTTTTTATACAAATGATAACTTTTTATATTTTATAAACCTGTAAACATTTTTCATTTTACAATATATATAACAGTTTTGTATTTTTTTAAACGGAAGAAAAAAGCTTCTTTATTTATCAAAAACTAACTTTAAATTTTTTAAAAAGAGTTTTTATCTAAAAAAAAAGTTTTTATATTAAAACTGTTTTTTTGACAAAATATTTTTTTATAACAAAACAGTTTTTTTTTTTAAATAAGACAAATAACCTATTAAAACTATCCCCATATTTTCTCAAAAAAAAATCTCAGTTAATCACATATGCACCCAATAAGAGAGAAGTCAATGAATGGGGAAAAAGTACTACTTGTACTAGCACGAGGTTAATACCCGGGTAGTGCAGCATTACTCTTTAACCTAGTGGCGCTAAACAATGACGTGTTTATACGCTAAGGGTTTGTTTGGTTCAGGATGAAATACTTTTAATCGCGTTGAAAAGTAAAATAGTAAAATATTTTTCACATATTTAAAATTAATTTTCTGTTGGATCGACATTGTAAATAAGTGCATATCCTATTATTATAAAACTTTAAACAAGAATAGAGAAGAAAATTTAACTCTAAATGGGTGGAAACATATTTCACCATATTAAACATATTTGACCCAGAACCAAACGGTTCCTAAACAGTCTTGTTTTTACCTTTTCAGCCCCTAAAGTATTAAAAACTCCATTTTTAAGTCCCTCCGCTAACTATTCCGTTAATGTTAACGGAATTTTATAAAAAACAATCATCCTCATAAAAAAAAGTGTCAAAACATTTAGGGTCCGATTAATAGAGCTTATTTGTTATGGAAATGAAGGATTTGTCAACTATTTTGTGTGTTTAATAGCTCTTATTTGTTATGGAAAAAAAATTCATAGATATTCATGTTCATAAAAAATTTGTCATCTTTTTCTCACTTTTGTTGGCAAAATTTGTTTACGTATATATCAAAGAAAAGTTTTCCCACAAATTCGTCATTCTTTTTATAATATCTTTTTTTAAATATTTTTTTTAAAACTCTTTTTATTTTGTTAAAGAATATTTTTATTTTGTTAGAGAATATTTTTTTTAAAAGAACTATTTTTTTGTTAAAAAAACTGTTTTTTCAACTATCTTTTCCTGTTAAAAACTATTTTTCTTAAGAAACTATTTTTTCATTAAAAACTATTTTTATGTTGTTAAACTTTTTTTTTTTATTTTTGTTTGTTAAAACTATTTATATTTTGTTATAAACCATTTTTTTCGTCAAACTTTTTTTTTGTTAAAAACTATTTTATTTTTCGTAAAAAATATTTTTTCGTTGTAAACTACTTTTTTCCGTTAAAAGTGTTTTTTCCTTTTAAACTGTTTTTCCATTAAAACTATTGTTTTGTTAAGTTGTTTTTATTTTATTAAAAATTGATTTATTCATTAAAAAAAAAATTTGTTAAATTGTTTTTGTTTTCCATTAATGTTATCAAACGGCCTACTTTTGTCACTTGAAAAATTAATCATATCAAGGAGCCGTATGTGGCAAAGTAAATTATTGGATTTGCCTTCACAAATTTTTCCATTGCAAATTTTGTAATGGAAAAATTCTTCACCTAACTCATTTGCCCACTTTTGTATCAAGGGGACTCTTTGATCCTAAACAAAAAAGGGACTTTTTCTCAGTAAAATTGGCTCAAGAAATATTATTTTTACTTATCATTCAACACGAGCCAATTATATACTACACACCCTTTTTACTTAACATGAACATGACCAAAATAAAACAATACATAAAATTAAATATTATTTTTAAACTCACACAAATATGACCCAATTAACACGACACGGCATAAAATCATTTTTATTAGCACGAAAAACAAGCAAAATAAAATGTGACGCAATACAAAGTCATATTTTTTAACCTCACGCGGATCCGGCATAATTGAAACACAACGCGACAAGAAATCTTAGATAAAAAACTAACATGAACCAAGTAAAACGTGACTCACAATGAATCTTAGAAAAAAAACTAACATGAACCAGATATCATAAAATCGCATATCTTTTACCTAACAAAAAGATGACTGAATTAATATACGACGCAAAAATATTTTATAACTAACACGAACATTGTCCAAATAAAATGCGACACGACATGAAATCATATTATTTTATCTAACACGAATGCAACCCAATAAAAAATGACACAACGTAAAATCGTATTATTTTACTTAACACGAACCTAACCCGTTTAAAATACGCTAGAACACAATTTTTTATATCTGACACTAACACGACTCAAATAAAGTGTGACACGATATAAAATTATATTAATCTACCTAACACGAGCATGAATTCTACCTGTGTCGTGCTTAATTTTTTATATTTTTTATGCACCGTCGGTTCCCAACTCGAATAAAGGAGGAGGGTTGTGTTATCTCATGTAAAAAATACTTTTTATGTAATGTTGCATTTTGATTGGGTCGTTCTCGTGTTATGTAAAAAAAGATTTTGTGTCGCGTATAATTGGGTCATTTTCTTGGTAGGTAAAAAAGATAATTTCATTTTGTTCTACATTCTATACGGGTCATGTTTATATTAGGTAAATAAATTATGTGTTGGATTGTGGTTTAATTGGGTAGTTGTTCGCGTTTGTTACAATAATATGATTTCATATCATGTCAAGTTTTATTTGGGTTGTATTCGTATTAGGTAAAAAAAGATTTCGTGTTGTCTCATATTTTAGTTGGGTCTTTTTGTGACACATTTTATTTTGACATTGTTCGAGTTAGGTAAAAAAAAGATTTCGCTTTGTTTTTTAATTGTTTTTTTTTTTGTATTGTAAAAGATATATGAATTCAGTTGAGTCGTATATTATTTTGTTCGTGTTAAGTTTAAAAAAAAACACTTTTATCGTGGCATGTTTTAATTGGGTCGTGTTTATTGGAGGTTAAAATATGACTTTATATCATGTCATAATTTATTTCACTCATGTTTGTGTTAGGGAAAAAAATTGGCGTAGTGTCGTTTAATATGGTCTTATTTGTGTTGGTTTATAAAGACATTTTCATGTCATGTCGTGCTTTATTTGGGTCGTTTTCGTGTCAAGTATAAAGATAAGATTTTGTGTGGCATTTAATCGGGTCGTATTAATTTATAAGTAAAAATTATATTTTTTTTGCCAATTTTAGGGAGGGAAAGTCCCACTTTTTATTTTGGTGCTAAATGTTGCAAATTTCCTCAAATTTTGGCCTTTTTTAATGAGGATAATTGATTTATATAGAAATTTCATTAACTTTAATGGAATAGTTAACGGAGGGACTTAGAATGACATTTTTAATAGTTTAGGGGTCGGAAATGTCAAATAAAATATTTAAGAATTAAATTGATCACATTAATATAGTTTAGGGGCCATTCGGGTAATAACCCTAGTTTTGGTATTGAAATGGATAGGTTTATGGTTTTTGTATATGTTTACCCTCTAGTTATGTAGATGTACAATTTAGGCATTGAGGTTTCGGACAATGTATAAAATAAAGGGTTATTTTGACTTTACCATCATTTTATAATGCATTATTAGATATATCCCCCAAAGTCAACACACACAAGTCGATCATTTGGTTAATAAGAAAAAGCATGATGGTCATATTCAAACAAAGCTATAACACATACTCTCTCTTAGTGTGGATCGGATTCGACACAAAGCAAAAAGGCAAAAGAAGAACTGAGTGGGTCACACATCTAATGTTAAGAAAATATATATTGATCTTTTTACAAAAAGCTTCACTTTATTTAAATATATCTTGTTTACTAGTTTTTGTTTTGAGATTCACTTGTTATACATCCAATGTTCTCATGTTCACATGTTTGGTTGATATTGTGCTTGTATTCATGATGATTTTCGTTGATTACCTTCATGATAGCATTGGTTTTATCACATGTTTACCTAGCTTTAGCTCCGCCAGTTAATTTTTACATTGTGAGTTTGTTGTTTATAATTTCGACCTTTTTGTGTCAAGTGGGGGAGAATTGTCTAAGATAAGGGGAGTAACCCTTTTGACACTTTTATTGGGGGAGACGCATTATATGGTTAATGTGGGGTAAGTTTGGTTATCGTAATCGAGATTTTTGGGGTTTGAGATTTTGCTAGAGAATAGCCAAATGAGGGGATTGAAAATATAAACTTTTTATATATAGTTGAGTTGACTTAATTTCATTTCAAAGCATTTAGTCATGCACAAACTCGAGCCAAAATGCTTGATTTATAATGAGACAATAGTTAGAAAGAGTCGTGTTCATTGTAATTTATGGACACTAAAATTTAAGATCATACGGCCTCTCTACATCAAATCATATGCAGAGTAACTTTGAAGATTTCAAGAATCGTATTCTTGTAAGGTTGTTTTAATTGAATCATCCAAGGTCATCACACACTTACATATGATACTTTATAAATTGATTTTTATGTTGATCAAGTGAAATGTTTTTTAAAAAATAATTGCCTTGTTAGTTTAGGTGAATCTCGGATTCTGCCTACAAGTGTGTGCACGGATGGATTTTTTACCCATGTGCATAGATGCATGCAATAGGCTTAGAAGATCTCTGCCTATATCCATACACGCGGGTGCAAACCAACACAGTGTTCACAGCATAACACATTTTGGGTTCAGAATTTTTACTAACTAAAAGCGTGCACTAGGTTAATTTGATATCGAGTGCACTACTGTCACATTTTCAACGTGACAAGTCTTACTTCCCAAAACGATGCGCATGGGGCCCAATTCTATCTGCGTTCACATAGCGACCAAGATTTTGATAATTTTCATAAATAGGAATGGTTTCCCTCTAGTTTAAAGAGATTCGTTTCCTGATTAATTCTCACACCTAAAGAGTATTTTCGAGGAAAGTGATCAAATTTGATCACTCTAGTTGTCATTTTCACTTAATCTTACAAAATTGAGAAAAAAATTAAATAAACCCTAAATTCATGAATTGTGATATTTAAGAGTGATTTGAAATTGAACACCATGCAAGATAGATTCAATTTTACGTATTTTATATTTTAATTTGAAGATCTAGACTCAAAAATCTTAACAGAGGTGTTTAGTCTATTGAAGAGGTTAAGCATGGTGTGATCCAAGGACGGAGAATGTGACTTTCATATCCAATCAATAAAGTTTTTGAAAGATCACTAATTGGAATGGAGGAGAGTTTTAGTGTCCACATGTAACTTCTTGTTAGGGGAGAATGGAGAGGTACCTTCTCGCGTTGTGTAAAATTGCTTTAAAAATTTAATAAGAGATTGAGATGCACCGGGGATTTTTACCCTGAGTAGGGGGATTTCCTCATAAATCTTGCCTCGGGACTTATTATGTAATTGATTATTACTTGTATACAAATTTGATTGCACATACACACTTAGATCTAAGTATGAATCCCAAATGATCCGTAATTTCATTGATTAAGGCTTTGCAGATAATTTATTCACATAATTAATTTTTATTAGACCCTGATTTATTTAATTTTCTTAAATGTATTAGATTTACACTTCTGGATGCATGTTAATTAGGTAGATTTAAAATTTGGTAGAGCGAATTTAAAAAATTAGTTGAAATTTTTATTAAAAATTCCCTTATATTTTATTATAAAATAATTTAGATCCATACTAGGGGTATTTTCAATTCGAAGTTAGTAATAAAAAAGGGGTCAATTTGAGTTGAGTGGTTGCCAACTTTGGATGATTTTCATCCATTGTTTGAGTATTTTTCTACCCTTATTTGACATAGGGTATCATCATTACATATTTGGGAGTAACTTGAGATGTGTAGGGATCATTAGGATAGCTTTGGGGACTTTATAAGGAGGAAGAATGGGGGACTTAACTCACATTGTCTCAAATTATGCTGAGTTCTTGGGAAGCCCCCAAGCCAAAGTTGTTAGCCTTATTTCCTTTCCGAAATCAGTATCCTAAAGTCTTCTATATTCTCTCTATATCTCAAGCTTGCAAGACTGATAACTTAACTTTTTGTGTATGTCTTTGTTGAAGCCAAGTCAATCAAAACCTTAAAATACCTATAAAATAATATCAAACTAAAGTGTAGAGCGGTAAGTAAGGTGTAATACCCCGTAATTTTATTGATTTTTATTTAAGGGATTAATTAAATTAAATGAGAATTAATTGGGAATTAATTTGGGTACAAATACTAGGGATATGTGAGTTGGTATTTGATTATGATGTTAAAATTGAAAATTTCATGTATTGAAAAGATTAAAATTGTCGCGAGACAGAAATACGACAATTTGAAAATTTAATGGAGACCCGCGTGTCAGTTGCGTCAGGAATGTAATTATTGGAATTAAAAAGTGAATTATATTTTTGTCAACCGAACGGTTATTTTGAGTGCGCCAACGTGTCCGGAAAGGTCGAAATAGTCAGAAAACACTAGCCGAGGGTTTAATTTGGGTCCCGGGGCATTTTTGGGTCATACCGACAACCTATAAGGGTATTTTGATAATTTTAAAAATAGGGGTATTAAAACCCACGAATTTTAGAGGTTAATTTTATATTAGAAATAAACCCATTAAGTCCAATATCAGCATTTAACAAGTAGTGGGCTACGGGAGTTATAGGGAGAGTCTTAAGAGGTTCCAAAAGAAACCCCTAGCCACCATCACCATCTTTGGGAGAAATCTGTAGAGAGAGAGGAGAATCAGCCTTCATCCATTAACATCGAATCAGAAAATCTACGACAAGTGGTTTATTTACATAATTTCAAGCGAATGTTTTTTCCATGCTTAGAATTGAATATATGTCTTATATTAAAAGTTTGATGAAAAACCCATGAAATTGGAGATATAACTCATAATCTTACATAGGGATTGCATGTAGAATGATAATGAATGAATTTCATATCCAAAATGTATCTTTCGATGGTTTAAAAACGGATTTATAAGGAGAAATTGTAGACGTAAAAATTCTGACTTCATGTTTATAGGGTTTGGGATAGTGTTTGGGAATTTTGATGATTACATATTAATTTAGGAAGCATTGACCCCAAATATATGTTAGAGGATGACTTAGGGGGACTAAGAGTAGTTTAAAAACGTTAAAACTTAATTGGGATGATCTTAGTGGGTATTTAGAGGAGAGAAATTTGAAGAAAAATGAATTGGGGGAAATTCTGAGTGCAGTCTGCCATCTCGTTAGAAGACCTGCCCTGGTCGTTCAAACGACCTCGTTCGAACGAGCTTCTAATGAGATGACATTATCCCTTCTAACGAGTTAGTAGTTCGTTCGAAGCCTTTCGTTCGAACGACACTCGTTCAAACGAGACTTCTAACGAGTTGACGGAATGGCCTTTTTGGCCTGATTTTATTTCAAATGTCCCGTAGACTTAAGTAATTGATAATTAACCTTCCCTTATTGAGTAGTGGGTATAATTGTGAGAATTGGGGTACGTTGAGGAGTAGAACCTAGAACCTTATAGTAATCCGGATGACATTTGTGGAATAGGAAACGAATACCTAATTACGATGTGAGAAGGGTTGACAACGTTAATATACAAATCGGGGACTTGTAATCATATAACATTAAATGACCGTATAAGAACGAGAAGTATACTTATATTAATAATTCGAGATATCTAAGATGTGTGAATGCTTAGTATATGTGGTTTTATGTGTAAAACATACCTACCATACTTGCTATCACGGGAGGTCTGGGTTCGATTAGGGCCATCTAATCTTTGTGTGCCTACGGGGGGATTTAGATTGGTACCTCGAGGACATAGGTCAGAGAAGGACTTATTGAGAAGTTAATAAGTCTGCTGATCATGGGAGTGTAGGTATGTGCGTGACCCATGTGATGTGAACTATGTTCGCCTCCATTTTTTATGATTGTTGTTATTTGAGAACGATTCTTGAGAGATTCGGAATGCGTGGTCCTTATGTTCGTGATGTATCGGGATTGGATAGCAGAGTATGTGTGCACCGCAGCTTAGTCTCGGGGTGCTAGTATTGTATATTTATGATGAGAATAAAATATTGTTAATTGAAATGAACTGTAATGTATACATGTGAGTATCTATAATATCAACGTTTTGTGAAAGATAAAATGGAAGATCCCTAGTGATTAGTAGTACAAAAATGGAAAACTGTGTATAAGAGTAAAACACACTGTGTAAAATAAGATGTCGAGAATTAAATCGTGAATCGTATAGTAACGTTAGATTTTATATTGAACCAGTTAGATACGAGCATAACTAGATTCGATTACGGATACGTTAGGAGTGCACAGATAGTCGAGAGGTGAGTATTTCATGTGAGAGCACGTCTTAACATGTATTTTGCATTCGTTGTTTTATGTAATTAAAACACTTGCTATATTTTAAACTGTTTTCCACAATCGGGCTCTGACCCGTTTTCTTTCAAATATATTTTTGTAAAAAACTTTTAAGTGCCCAGCCACAAGGACACCGTGCATAGGAGTTTCATTCAGGTTACGGACTGTAGCTGCCGTGAAAGTTACAGAACTTTGACAGTAGACGCCTCCACTTTTGATATTGACTCTATGTTACTGAATTTTCCTCATATGTTGGGCATGTCTCCCCATTTCTTTTAGACACTTTATTTATCTAGTTATATCAAATTTTTGGGTTGTAATTAATTTAGTGGTGCAGACTTAGTATTTGTTTATTCCTGTATTTGGATTTTTGTGAGGAGTATTCCTCCAGACTCGTTTCTATTTTATGGTTATTCCATTTTCATTATGTTGTGGTGGTTAGGTTAGCATTTCATAATTTAATTATTGCATGTTAATCGTATTTAATTAAAATTGATAACTCACTTTTTAAACATTAGGTGGCTAGTAATTAATAAAACGTTTTCAACAGTGATGCTATGAACTGAACCAACTTGGCATTTTGTATTAATTTAATAAAGGAGTAGTTACCCGGTATTTAATTAGTCGGGGTGTCACATAAGGATGTCAATCCATATCAAGGGGGTAAAGCGAGTGGAAAACACTTGTAATTCAATTTTTATTTTCTTTTTGAGGCTTTTTACTTTTTCTAATTTTTTTTTTGTTTTTCAAATATTAAAACAATTTTGGATGATATGGAGTGAAATAACACTAACTAAATCAAAGATGTAAAAAACAAACTAAAAAGTGACTAAAAATATGAACTAAGTCTAACACTAAAATAAGAGATCAAGTGATGTAAATAATGTGAGAGCAATCAAGGAGTGGGACTACACCACAAATTCTGAATATTCTAATTAATTAATTTAATTATTTAAATTCTCTCAAATTAATATCAAAATTACAAATCAACTCTCGTTGCAAGTGTAATTTTAATAGTAATCTTTTAGAAAATTAAGTTTAACTCCCCACAACTCTAGAAAATAGATGTACACTCCTTTTAATTAATCACCCACAGGGATCGATCGATTAAAATTTATGTAAATCATAGAAAATGAAATTAGAGTTGAAATTTAAGGAATAATACCACACTTAAGAAACCCTATCTCTAGTTCGAATCTAAAATGGGTATTATAACTTAGAATTTCGATTTTCTCTCGAAAACTATTTATCCTCTCTCGAGGCATAAATTTAAGGATGAGAGATCAAAATTAATATTCAAAGGGAATTTTCAAGTAATCAAACTAATTAAATTAAAATAACATCAAATAAGGGTTCACCCCACCCCTTGAAAGGGGATTTAGCCTAACATGATATTAAACATGATAATCAAATAAATTAGGCAATTAAAATAAAAGTAGAGAAGAGAACAATCAAACTAAATCTCTTTGAGTGAAATTGAACTCTAATACTTGAATTTGCAATTTACATCCCTCCAATTTGTATGATCAAACCAAAATTACATCAACAATTACACTCGAAAATGGATTATCACTAATTTATTTTTCTCACTAATAAAAAAAAGTAAAATAAAATACATTTTAACCTAAAAAAAAAACTAAACTAAAAAAAAAAGGTGTTTCTCTATTTAAAATTGATATGAAAAAGCCCCATTTCAAAATGGTATTCTTCTTCCTTAAATAGTAGGCATGGAGCATGGGGGTAAATTGGATAAATAGGATAGGAGTGTGCACGTGGTTATGGTGTAGGAGGGTATTTTAGGTGACTCACACAAGTGCGTGTGTGTTGTGAGGTGTGAGAGTGTTTTGGGTGAGGGACTAAAAATCTGATTTGTTAAAAGGGGTTGGGGGTATTTTGGGTAAAGGGTTAAAAGAGTTTATATGGCATGTGGGTTTTTATTTTGGTTTGGTTCGGCTTGTGTTTTGGCAGGTAAGAAGAAACTTGTATGGCTTTGGTACAAATGGAAGAAGGGTTTGAGGAATTGGGTCTTCGGGTCGAGATGGAGAGTGGGTCGGGTTTTGGTTTCGGACATGGGGTTGGGTAACCAGGTATGGAGGGAAGTGCGCCGGAGCTTACCGACCGGTGTGGTGCAGGCGACGGATCGTCGAGGTTTAGCCGGTGGGTTGGGACGGTTTGCCCTGTGGGTCGCCAGAGGTCTCGATTTATGGGTTTGATTTGTTGGTTTAAAGGTTTGTGGTGGTGATGGGGTTGGATGATAATGGAGGTGAGGAGAGAGGAAGTGATTGGGGTTTTGTTTGGGTATGGAGGATGAGTTTATTGTTAATGGTGGATGATGAAGATGATGAATAGTGATGGGTTTTGGTTGAGTTTGGTGTTTGGTGTTTGTTAATGGGAGGTGAGGAGAGAGAAAGGAGTGGTGAGGAAGATAAAGTGGACAGACTTAGGTGTAGTGGGGTGTATAGGAAGATTATAACACCCCGTGATTATGAGGATTTATTATTTAACTATTTTTGGGAGTTATAAAAATATTTAAATTAGAGAAACTTAAATTTATGATTTGGAGAATGTATTTGAGTGGGAAGAATTATGTATAATTGGTGACTTTAAGTTTAATTGTCCGAATTAATGTGTGTCGCGTTTTGAGGTCAAAATTTGGAAACGTCTAAAAGTATTTCGGATGATAATTCTGAGTAAGCGGTTGAGTCCGGATGGGTCGAGATAGTTAGAAAAGAGTGTCTGAGGGTAGTAATTGGGTCTCGGGATATTTTCGGGCATAACCGGACCCCCACGGGACAATTCGGGACATTTTAATTAGGCCCATATGGCCAAAAACGGGATTTATTATTTTTAACCTAATTGAGAGACTAGGAACGACAGACAGAAAATTCTAAACCTAGGGTTTGGGAGAGGATTAGAGGAAGCTAATCAAGAAGTCAATTGGGGGTCTTTTAGAGCCAAATTAATGGACTAATTTGGGATGTTCTTCATCAACCATTCTCTACACCAACGAAATCTGACCCTACGAACAATTCCAGGAAAGTGGTTAACTTGCTGTAATGATAGATTTATGATATCCAATTCATATTTTAGTGATGTGTAAACTAAAATTCGTTTTTGGGTATAAATGGGTACAAAATGGGGTTTCTGTTAATGGACCACTTGAATGAGATTCAAAGTATGAATTAGGTGTGTTATAGATCTCTGAGTATAGATATATGATTTGAATGAGGAACCCGGAACATAAGATGGTAGAAATTGAATCTGGAATTTGGAATTTGTAGAACAGTTAATTTAATTTTAATGGAGAAAAAAACATTTCGAAAATTATGAGATGAGTGGAGAAATTTATTATCTTAAGGACTTATGATGCGTAGGGTGTGAATTAACCATGATTATGTGGTGGGGTGACGTGATTAGAGGTTTAAAGTAAGGTTTACAAACCTTGAATTTCGTCAATGGTGGAATTCAGTGGGGAAGAAGAACTGCCCAGGGATGATCGATCGATCGATCGGGGGCCATCGATATATCGACGATGGGAAACTTTTGCCAGGTCGGCTTGTTTAATACCCTTGTTTTATTTTTGAATTTTTGGGTATAATTTTAATGGGTGAAAAATTATAGAGAAATTAATAGCTAGGGGATCAAAAGATAGCTATTTGGAATGCGCAATCTAAGTTAAGAGTTGAGACTTAAAGTGAGAATTTTGGGTGAAACATATTCAATTTAATTATGGACCAAGTGGGCGAGTCCGGGTATGTTGGTAATTATAGTTGAATATAATTGGGAAATTTGATGGAGATGAATGTGTGACACATTGTGGGTGTATATGTGGGAATGAAATTCTGAGATGTAAAAAATGGACCAAGTGAGCAAGTCTGGATATGTTGGTTAAGTGACACCAAAGTATTAAATTAATTATTGAGAGAGTAAATTAATTTAGAGTCAGACGATAGACTCGGGGAAGTATTAAATTAATAAGTGTGTTAATTAGTTTAATTAGAGTCGGACGATAGACTCGGGGAGGTATTAAATTAATGGGTGTGTTAATTAATTTAATTTGAGTCAGACTATAGACTCCGGAAAAATAATATATTAATTGAAGTGTGAATTAAATATATTAGAGTCGGACCATAGACTCGGGAAGATGATAAATTATTAAGTGAGAAAATTAATTAAGTTGGGTTGGGCCACAGACTCAGGAAATTATAGGCTAGTGTATGGGATTTTGAGTACACGGTAAAGCAGGGGTTTATATTATATATATACGGTGTAGTGATAGTATATATATACGTGTATATATTTTGTGTGATATTAAATATCAGTGACTAGATATTTATTAAATTTATATACTCCAGTGCTATCAAGGGAGGTTGCGCGATGTGGGTGAATCCCCTAGCTTGAGGAGTAGGGAGAGTATATCCCAGGTCATAGTGTCCGGTATATGGGTGAGGGATTTATCTCACTTTTAGGAAAGGAATATGACCGCCTCCACTACGTTTATATTTTGGTCCAAGTTGGTGAGCGATTCCAACTTGGGGAACTATATTTTGTGAGCACACCTAGTGAGATAGCATCTTAGAGGGAATCATCCGGTGAGGGTATACTCGGAGGGATGAATGTGTGTGTATATATATATATATATATATATATATATGTGTGTGTGTGTGTGTGTGTGTGTGTGTGTGTGTGTGTGTGTGTTGATGTTGTGGTAAAGGTATGTATATAATGGTAGTAATTATTATATGCGGGTAATAATACAGTGTGTGATGAAATTGTTTAATATAACTTGTGTCACAGTTATATGTTATTATTTAAGGGAAATTAATTAAGTTAATTAGTGAGATAACTTATAAGCCATGGATAATAATACTCGGTTTAGAGTGGAAGGGCAAGGGAGGATTACAAGGACTAGTTGGACGGGGTAGTACAACTAGGTGGGGTTAAGGTTATCGTTAGGTGTGCACTTTAGTGGAGGGGTGAGAATGTCCTCAAGAGAGTGTGACACTAATTTAAATATGGAGCGCATTCATATATTTTAAATTATTGCAGTTAATTCATTTGCTAAATATTTTCAAAATGTTTTGGGTTCTAACCCTTGCTATAAAACTATTTTCAAAACCTTTTAGGTGTCCAGCCATAGGGACGTCAGGATTGATATTCTATTCCAGGAACACGGAGCTGCGGCATATGGGGATGCTAGCAGAAAATTTGGATTAAACGCATCGCTCATTCATTCCTAGAGTAGGAATTATTTCTCAGTTTCAGTTTCATTTAGGGCATGTCACCTAGACTTTTTAGTACAGTTTAAGATTTATTTTATTCAGGTGTTGGATGTTTGTATTGGACTATTTACTTTAGTGGCCGATGTTTTATTCGGCATGTCATTTTATTTTTGTTCAGTTGATTTAATTCAGTTGTGTGAATGGTTTATATTTAATTCCTCATGTACTGTTTGTTAATTAAAAAGTTAAAATTTGGCACCTGGGATGTTCTTCATCAACCATTCTCTACACCAACGAAATATGACCCTACGAACAATTCCAAGCAAGTGGTTAACTTGCTGTAATGATAGATTTATGATATCCAATTCATATTTTAGTGATGTGTAAACTAAAATTCGTTTTTGGGTATAAATGGGTACAAAATGGGATTTCTGTTAATGGACCACTTGAATGAGATTCAAAGTAAGAATTAGGTGTGTTATAGATCTCTGAGTATAGATATATGATTTGAATGAGGAACCCGAAACATAATATGGTAGAAATTGAATATGGAATTTGGAATTTGTAGAACGATTAATTTAACTTTAATGGAGAAAAACCCATTTCGAAAATTATGAGATAAGTGGAGAAATTTATTATCTTAAGGCCCTATGACGCGTAGGTTGTGAATTAACCAGGTTTGTGTGGTGGGGTGATGTGATTAGAGGTTTAAATTAAAGTTTACAAACCTTGGATTTCGTCAATGGTGCAATTCAGTGGGGAAAAAGAACTGCCCAGGGATGATCGATCGGGGGCCATCGATCGATCAACGATGGGAAACTTTTGCCAGGTCGGCTTATTTAATACCCTTGTTTTATTTTTGGATTTTTGGGTATAATTTTAATTGGTGAAAAATTATAGAGAAATTAATAGCTAGGGGATCAAAAGATAGCTATTTGGAATGTGCAATCTAAGTTAAGAGTTGAGACTTAAAGTGAGAATTTTGGGTGAAACATATTCAATTTAATTATGGACCAAGTGGGCGAGTCCGGGTATGTTGGTGATTATAGTTAAATATAATCTAGAAATTTGATGGAGATGAATGTGTGACACATTGTGGATGTATATGTGGGAATGAAATTATGAGATGTAAAAAATGGACCAAGTGAGCAAGTCCGGGTATATTGGTTAAGTGACACCAAAGTATTAAATTAATTATGGAGAGAGTAAATTAATTTTGAGTCAGACGATAGACTCGGAGAGGTATTAAATTAATAAGTGTGTTAATTAATTTAATTAGAGTCGGACGATAGACTCGGGGAGGTATTAAATTAATAAGTGTGTTAATTTATTTAATTAGAGTCGGACGATAGACTAGGGGAGGTATTAAATTAATAGGTGTTCTAATTAATTTAATTAAAGTCGGACGATAGACTCTGGGAGGTATTAAATTAATGGGTGTGTTAATTAATTTAATTAGAGTCAGACTATAGACTCGGGGAAAGTATTTTATTAATTGATGTGTGATTTAAATATATTAGATTCGGACCATAGACTCGATAGATGATAAATTATTAAGTGAGAAAATTAATTAAGTTGAGTCGGGCCACAAACTCGGGAAATTACATGCTAGTGTACAGGATTTTGAGTACACGGTAAAGCCGGGGTTTATATTATATATATACGGTGTAGTGATAGTATATATATACGTGTATATATTGTGTGTGATATTAAATATCAGTGACTAGATATTTATTCAATTTACATACTCTAGTGCTATCAATGGAGGTTGCGCGATGTGGGTGAATCCCCTAGCTTGAGGAGTAGGGAGAGTATATCCCGAGGTCATCGCGTCCGGTATATGGGTGAGGGATTTATCTCACTTTTAGGAAAGGAATATGACCGCCTCCACTACGTTTATATTTTGGGCCAAGTTGCTGAGCGATTCCAACTTGGGGAACTAGATTTTGTGAGCACACCTAGTGAGATAGCATTTTAGAGGGAATCATCCGGTGAGGGTATACTCGGAGGGATGGATGTGTATATATATATATATATATATATATATGTTGATATTGTGGTAAAGGTACGTATATAATGGTAGTAAATATTATATGCGGGTAATAATACAGTGTGTGATGGAATTGTTTAATATAACTTGTGTCACAGTTATATGTTATTATTAAAGGGAAATTAATTAAGTTAATTAGTGAGATAACTTATAAGACATGGATAATAATACTCGGTTTAGAGTGGAAGGGCAAGGGAGAATTACAAGGACTTGTTGGACAGGGTAGTACAACTAGGTGGGGTTAAGGTAATCGTTAGGTGTGCACTTTAGTGGAGGGGTGAGAATGTCCTCAAGAGAGTGTGACACTAACTTAAATATGGAGGGAATTCATATATTTTAAATTATTGCAGTTAATTCACTTGCTAAATATTTTCAAAATGTTTTGGGTTCTAATCATTGCTATAAAACTATTTTCAAAACATTTTAGGTGTCCAGCCCCAGGAACGTCAGGATTGATATTCTGTTCCAGGAACACGGAGCTGCGGCATATCTGGATTCTAGCAGGAAATTTGGATTAGACGCATCGCTCATTCATTCCTAGAGTAGGAACTATTTCTTAGTTTCAATTTCATTTTGGGCATGTCGCCCAGACTTTTCAGTACAGTTTCAGATTTATTTTATTCAAGTGTTGGATGTTTGTATTGGACTATTTACTTTGGTGGCCGATGGTTTATTCGACATGTCATTTTATTTTTGTTCAGTTGATTTAATTCAGTTGTGTGAATGGTTTATATTTAATTCCGCATGTACTGTTTGTTAATTAAAAAGATAAAATTTGGCACGAGCTTTTGGAATACTATGTGGTTAGTAAGTTTTAAAAAGTTTTCGACAGTGGTGTCACATATGGTATCAGAGCATCAGGTTCTAGTGTCCTTGGGATATGTGCGGCTTTTCACATTTTGGCTTAGCAATCTTTGATATAGAGCCCTATCATAGGATTGTTGCATTCTTATACGTATGCGCATTTACGTTCTTCTGCCATTTATTTTATTTGGTGGTGAACTCATACGATTCGATTCTCATTTCAGATGCCACCCAGGAGAGAGAGAGCAACTAGAGCAACAGGGGGAGATGAGACTAGAGAGGCTCATCAGGAGCAACAGTTACCGCAACAACTGCCAGAGATGATTTCGGCAACACAGGTAGCTGAATTAGTGGCGCAGGAAGTTGAAGCAACGATGATCGCTATGGCAAGGTACTTTCCACGAGATCAGCCACAAGTGTAAGTGGCGCCAGATGTTCAGGCTCACGCGGGGACGTCGGGGTGGTAGCAAGTACGAGAGGTCTTTCAAAAGGGCCATCCACCAGAGTTTCGAGGGGGTTCAGATGTGGGGCTAGCGTGTTAGTGGAAGAGAGATATCCAGCGTCACCTACGCATGATAGACTGCAATAAGGTGCAGAAGCACATGGTAGCCACTTTTAGCTTAGTGGGAGCAGTGTTACAGTGGTGGGAGTCGATCACCACAGTTGAGGAAAGGGATACAGTAACTATTGTCGAGTTTTGGGTGCGGTTCGACCGCAAGTATTTTTCGCCTGCAGTTTGGACTGAAATGAGGAGGAAATTTAGAGAGGTAACACAAGGGGACCGTTCAGTGGCCGATTACGAGGAAGAATTCACTCGTTTGGCAAATTTTATACGAGATGAGGTAAGCAATGATAAAAGAAAGAAGGCAAGGTTCATGGATGGGTTGGTCTGGAGGATCTGACAACATTTGATTGGTAAACCCGCGTTAGTAGCTTATACAGATGTCATTAACGCAGCACTCCTGCACTGTCAGGAATATCGCTTCCACGTGAAAGAAAGCATGAGGGGAGTGGAAACCAGTCAGTCGGATGAAGCAGGAGGGAGCAGTACCAGTGGGGTATCCCAACAACAGACAGGGGGAGATCAGGGGCAGGATTTTCGGCGGGGATATCATGCCAAACGATTTGGAGCTGGAGGCTATCGGCAGGATGGCCAGGACTCTCGACGAGGCCAGCAAGGAAGAGATCAACGACAGGGTGAATTTATTAGGAGGTGTTTCGTTTGTGGGGAAGCGGGACACGTGAAGAGAGATTGTCCTCAGCTAGGAGGGGGGCAGCTACTGGACGAGGTCCTGGATGTACAACCACCACAACAAGTCATGGGTGCGTTCGGGCAGGGGGAAGCTGCTCAGTAACCCGAGGATCAACCATTGCTGCTAGAGTATGGAGGTAACTATCTTTTTATCCCGTGCGAATGGGGTATACTTTGTGTGACCGTGAGGGTGTCACACCATAAGAATTTTTTTCATTAGAGTTCGCGGGTAAGTCGAATTTAGTGGGTGCGCTAGCTATAACAACCATATTATATATATGTATATATTTTTCGTGGGGTAGCGGAGTTCTTTGGTGTTATCCACGAGAGAGTGGGGGGTTTACACTGAGAGAAGGTTTGAATTATACGAGGGGTTACTACTTTCGAGAATTTTGGGAGTAGGGTTGATGATTTAACCAAGTATCGACTGGATAACAACGGATTTGAATTATTGTGAATAATGAGGGTTAGTTGGTGTTCGCGACACCAGAGTATGATTGGTACTAGGTATCACCAGAGAGGGGGTCTAGCCTATATATGTGTGTGTATATGTTGTATTTGTGTGGTGTGATAGACACATAGTGAGGTCTTGTGTTCTCACATTTTATCCCGGTAAGTAGGGGTGTTTACTAAAGTGAATCAGGGTGGTTAGATTTATGTTCGAGCGAGGAGAGATAGCTCGGGGTTTATTTTGCGCAAGGACTAGTGATAGTAAGGGCGCGATATTTTATGTTGTCTTTGGTAGCATGAGGGTAGGCGTATATACTTTTGTGTTAAAAGACGAGTATTTAGGGGTACGTGTTATGGACTGAGGGTCTAACGAATCTCAACGACCGATAATGTTAAGTATTAGTGTATCGAGGGGGTTCCTTATTTGGATTTCGCTTTGCGAGACGTCCAACGCATGAAACTTAACGCAACGTGGGAAAGTGGGAAGATGTTTGGTCGTTAGTCCATGGGTTGGGTACCCCGGGCAGTAGATGTATATATATATATATATATATATGTGATATGACTACGGGTTACGACTAGCATAGTCGGGTAACTTTCGTTCGGTAAAGCACGGGGATAGGGTGTATGGGCACCCGGGTTAATTAAGGCAAATTTTGTGCGGTTAAGCACGAGTATAGGGTGTATGGGCGCCCGGGTTAATTTAAATGCATACTTGTGTAACTTATGGTTAGAAGCGGATGGGATAGATATAGCGGCCTTAGAGGCACATGGTTAGAGAGTGATATGCAAAGCTTGGAACATTACGCTCATCTTAATTTCGAGGACGAAATTCCTTTGTAAGGGGGGAGTATGTAACACCCCGTAATTTTGAGGATTTATTATTTAACTATTTTTGGGAGTTATAAAAATATTTAAAATGGAGAAACTTAAATTATTGATTTGGAGAATTTATTTGAGTGGGAAGAATTATGTATAATTGGCGACTTTAAGTTTAATTGTCCGAATTAATGTGTGTCGCATTTTGAGGTCAAAATTTGGAAACGTCTAAAAGTATTTTGGATGACAATTCTGAGTACGCGGTTGAGTCCGGATGGGTCGAGATAGTCAGAAAAGAGTGCCCGGGGGTAGTAATTGGGTCTCAGGATATTTTGGGAATAACCGGTTCCACGGGGCAGTTCGGGCCATTTTAATTAGGCCCATATGGCCAAAAATGGGATTTAGTGTTTTTAACTTAATTGAGAGACTAGGAACGACAGACAGAAAATTCTAAACCTAGGGTTTGGGAGAGGATTAGAGGAAGCTTATCAAGAAGTCAATTGTGGGTTTTTAGAGCCAAATTAAGGGACTAATTTGGGGTGTTCTTCATCAACCATTCTCTACACCAACGAAATCTGACCCTACGAACAATTTCAGGCAAGTGGTTAACTTACTGTAATGATAGATTTATGATATCCACTTCATATTTTAGTGATGTGTAAACTAAAATTCGTTTTTGGGTATAAATGGGTACAAAATGGGGTTTTTGTTAATGGACCACTTGAATGAGATTCAAAGTAAGAATTAGGTGTGTTATAGATCTCTGAGTATAGATATATGATTTGAATGAGGAATCCGAAATATAAGATGTTAGAAATTGAATCTGGAATTTGGAATTTGTATAACAGTTAATTTAATTTTAATGGAGAAAAAAACATTTCGAAAATTACGAGATAAGTGGAGAAATTTATTATCTTAAGGCCCTATGATGCGTAGGGTGTGAATTAACCATGTTTATGTGGTGGGGTGATGTGATTAGAGCTTTAAATTAAGGTTTACAAACCTTGGATTTCATCAATGGTGGAATTCAATGGGGAAGAAGAGCTGCCCAGGGATGATCGATCGATCGATCGGGGGCCATCGATTGATCGACGATGGGAAACTTTTGCCAGGTCGGCTTGTTTAATACCCTTGTTTTTTTTTTGGGTATAATTTTAATCGGTTAAAAATTATAGAGAAATTAATAGCTAGGGGCTCAAAAGATAGCTATTTGGAATGTGCAATCTAAGTTAAGAGTTGAGACTTAAAGTGAGAATTTTGAGTGAAACATATTCAATTTAATTATGGACCAAGTGGGCGAGTCCGGGTACGTTGGTAATTATAGTTAAATATAATTGAGAAATTTAATGGAGATGAATGTGTGACACATTGTGGGTGTATATGTGGGAATGAAATTATGATATGTAAAAAATGGACCAAGTGAGCAAGTCCGGGTATGTTGGTTAAGTGACACCAAAGTATTAAATTAATTATTGAGAGAGCAAATTAATTTAGAGTCGGACGATAGACTCGGGGAGGTATTAAATTAATAAGTGTGTGTTAATTAATTTAATTAGAGTCGAACGATTGACTCGGGGAGGTATTAAATTAATAAGCGTGTTAATTAATTTAATTAGAGTCGGACGATAGACTCGGGGAGGTATTAAATTCATAGGCGTGTTAATTAATTTAATTAGAGTCGAACGATAGACACGGGGAGGTATTAAATTAATGGGTGTGTTAATTAATTTAATTAGAGTCAGACTATAGACTCGGGGAAAGTATTTTATTAATTGAAGTGTGAATTAAATATATTAGAGTCGGACCATAGACTCGGGAAGATGATAAATTATTAAGTGAGGAAATTAATTAAGTTAAGTCGGGCCACAGACTCAGGAAATTACAAGCTAGTGTATGGGATTTTGAGTACACGGTAAAACCGGGGTTTATATTATATATATACGGTGTAGTGATATATATATATATACATGTATAGATTGTGTGTGATATTAAATATCAGTGACTAGATATTTATTCAATTTATATACTCTAGTGCTATCAAGGGAGGTTGCGAGATGTGGGTGAATCCCCTACCTTGAGGAGTAGGGAGAGTATATCCCCAGGTCATAGCATCCCGGTATATGGGTGAGGGATTTATCTCACTTTCAGGAAAGGAATATGACCGCCTCCACTACGTTTATATTTTGGGCCAAGTTGGCGAACGATTCCAACTTGGGGAACTAGGTTTTGTGAGCACACTTAGTGAGATAGCATTTTAGAGGGAATCATCCGGTGAGGGTATACTCGGAGGGATGAATGTGTATATATATATGTGTTGATGTTGTGGTAAAGGTACGTATATAGTGGTAGTAAATATTATATGCGGGTGATAGTATAGTGTGTGATGGGATTGTTTAATATAACTTGTGTCACAGTTATATGTTATTATTAAAGGGAAATTAATTAAGTTAATTAGTGAGATAACTTATAAGTCATGGATAATAATACTCAGTTTAAAGTGGAAGGACAAGGGAGGATTACAAGGACTAGTTGGACGGGGTAGTATAACTAGGTGGGGTTAAAGTAATTGTTAGGTGTGCACTTTAGTGGAGGGGTGAGAATGTCCTCAAGAGAGTGTGACACTAACTTAAACATGGAGCACATTCATATATTTTAAATTACTGTAGTTAGTTCACTTGCTAAATATTTTCAAAATATTTTGGGTTCTAACCCTTGCTATAAAACTATTTTCAAAACCTTTTAGGAGTCCAGCCACAGGGACGCACGGATTGATATTCTATTCCAGGAACACGGAGCTACGACATATGTGGATGCTAGCAGGAAATTTGGATTAGACGCACCGCTCATTCATTCCTAGAGTAGGAACTATTTCTCAGTTTCAGTTTCATTTAGGGCATGTCGCCCAGACTTTTCAGTACACTTTCAGATTTATTTTATTCAGGTGTTGGATGTTTGTATTGGACTATTTACTTTGGTGGCCGATGTTTTATTTGGCATGTCATTTTATTTTTGTTCAGTTGATTTAATTCAACTGTGTGAATGATTTATATTTAATTCCGCGTGTACTGTTTGTTAATAATTTGGCAACAGCTTTTGGAATACTAGGTGGTTAGTAAGTGTTGACACCAAAATTAGTATGCTGATGTGGACGAATAATAAGAAGACACGTGTCAATCTACGTGGCACTATAGCAACGAGGAAGATTGTTTCCCCGACCAACATACTCACTCCGAGGAACACCAACCCTCCGAGGAACCCTTATCCTCCGAGGAACTTCAATGCTCCGAGGAACTTTTGGACGACGAGCAACTAAGGCGGTTCGAGCTGCACCTCGACCACAGCATTAATTGCCAGATAATCAACAGTTCAACTATTTATTGAATGCTTATCATCTTGACGCGCACGTTTGAAGAACATTAAATGATTTACCCTTTCATATGTGTATCATTTAATGTAACACCCTTTCATGTACAGCCTAAGGGCTATAAATACCTTGTATCACCCTCATCCAAGGGGACCAGAATTTCTTGATAGCACTTGTAATCGAGAATTCCCAAACACTCAGCAATAACATAACAGTGGATGAAGGCCATTCATATAAGGCTGAACCACTTTAAAATATTTTGTCTTATTTATTTATCTGTGATTAAATAATTAGAGTAATCTAGTTTTTTACATCAACAGATTGGCGCCGTCTGTGGGAAGCGATTGATATTATCGTTTTTTACCAAAAATCATTCATCATCAATGGCGGATAATCCAGAATATAGTAATCGAAATGCTGGAAATGCTGGAAATCCTCCAAATCCCTCTGCACCTCCAGATCTGGCCAGAATTATGACGAATCTGGCTCAAGGACAACCCGCCATGCAAGACACAATGAGGCAACTTATACAAACCCTTCATGGCGATGCACCTGCACGTTCAGGACAGCGAAGTGGTCAGAGGCAAACTTATTTACTTTCTTCACGATCCAGACGTATTGAGTCATATCGTAATGAGGAATCTGATGATTTCTCTTATCAACCTAGGCGAACTTCGTCAATAAGGGCTACAGATACTGATCAACGTATCACTCTCTCTCCAGAAAGACCCAGTGCCTTATAAAGACTGAGTAGGGTGTCTCCTTTCAGTCGATTAGGCCGTAGGAGGAATAGGAGTCCACCTAAGACCATGTCGAGGAGTTTTCGACAACCATCTGATCTCAGAGAAGGATCAGCATAATCACGACCAGTTGCTCGTCAAGATAAATCTCAAGAGGCTACTTCAGAGCGATCCATTGCTCGAACCAATAGGCCCGAGGAAGGAAATGAAGCATGGAAAGGGTCCCTTCAGCGATTGGAGGATAGATTGGGAGAAATGGCTAGGGCGAAGAATCCCCTACAACGAACTTTTGTTCAAGGGACACCTTTTGTCCAGGCCATTGTGAATTTTACTACACCGTCGAAGTTTAAAGCACCAGTAGTGACCCCTAAATATGATGGAAAGACAGATCCTGCCCTTCATATAGAACAATATCAAGCTGCCGCTGATATCTATGCTGTCCCCGACGAGATGAGATGCAGAGCGTTCTCAGGAACTCTTACTGGAGCTGCCCAGATATGGTACAATAATCTTCCTCGGGGAAAGATTTCAACTTTCTTTCAGTTGGCTGAGTTGTTCATCGACAATTTCTGTTTTGGAGCAAAGCCAGTAAAATGAGTAGCACGCTTGCTAAGTGTTAGACAAAAATCTGGTGAGAGTACTAGAGATTACATAACCCCTTTCAATAACGAGAAGCTGGAAGTTATAGATTACGAGGAGAAGACAGTAATCACCGCCTTGATGAGTGGGTTGTTGCCTAATAAGTTGTATTACACCTTGGCGAAAGATCCACCTAAAACTATGTCAGAGTTGATGGCAAAAGCGGCCAAAATCATGAATGCCGAGGAAGCTATGGCTGCAAAGAAGAATATAGATAAAGACACCAAGGTGGACGTCGACAAGTCTAAAAATAAAGAGCATAAGGGCAATGGTGGCGACAAACGTTCCCGAAATAATAAGTCATTATGGGAAGTCCTAAAGAAATTCGATAATTACACTCCCTTGAAAATGGGTATTAATCATGTTTTGGAAGAAATCAAGAATAGCGAGGAAGTAAAGTGGCCAAAGAAACTGAGGTCAGATCCTGATGCGAGGAACAGGGACAAATATTGCGAGTTCCACAAAGATCATGGCCATATGACTAAAAATTGCATAGCTCTTCAGAACGAGATTGAAACACTCATCCGAAGAGGAAAGCTAGCAAAATATGTTGATCGGGGAGGTGAAAGAAAAAATAACGACCGAGCTAGAGAGAGGTCTAGATCTCCTCGTCGAGCAGAGGAGAAAAAGAAGAGAAACCATGAAGATGATCCAGATGATGACCCCGACCTTCCCAAGAAACCAAGGCAGCCAGAACGAGAGGTATTTTCTATACGTTTTGGGTCATTTGATTGTAATGTCATTACAGGAGGAGATGAAGGAGGAGGAGACCTTACTGCAGAAAGAAAGGCTTACCTCGGAGAGGCCCAAGCTTGCTCATACATTCAGCGAATAAATTGGCGGAGGAAGATCGCCCGAGGAAAGTAAACAAAGATAAGCTCGTCATTGGCTTTTCGAAAAACGACCTGGAAGGTGTTCTTTATCCTCACGACGATCCTTGTTGATCAAAATGAGGATGAAAGAGGTAGTGATTTCAAGGGTTCTGGTAGATAATGGTAGTTCGACAGACATCATGTACTACTCTTGCTTTGATAGCTTAAATTTGAAATTATCTCAATTGGAACCTTATCACAGACCCCTTCTGGGTTTTGCTGGCGAGAAAGTTTTTCCACTTGGAACGATCAAGTTGGATATATTCATTGGAACTTGGCCTGCTTGTCGAACAGAGAGAATACGCTTCTTTGTGATGGATAAGAATGTGCAGTCAGCCTACAACATCATCATGGGAAGAGTTGGTTTAAAGAAGTTCGAAGCAGTTCCATCTACAGTACATCAGTGCTTAAAATTCCCAACAAATTTCGGAGTTGGAGTTGTGAAAGGTGACCAAAAAGTAGATCGGGAATGCTATTATTCATCTGCCGAACAAGAAGAGTTTGAAGAAACAAAGAAAAAGACTACTACTTACCAAGTAGAGCAAGGTACAGAAATTGAAACGCTTGATCCCAAAGATGAATCCCAACTTGTAAAAGGACAGGTGGTGGAATCTACAGAAAATGTTATTCTGGACGATGAGCACCCTGAACGAGTAACCCAGATAGGTTCATCGTTGGATGCTTCAATAAAATAGGAATTGATAACTTTCTTGAGAAACAGAAAGAAAACTTTTGTGTGGAGTCATGAAGACATGCCAGGAATAGATCCAAACTTCTTATGTCATGAGCTCAATGTGAATAAGGAGATCAAGCCTGTAAAGCAGAGAAGAAGGGTATTTAGCCCCGAGAAGAATCAAGCTATTCAAGAGGAGGTCAACAAGCTCCAGAAAGCCCAATTCATTGAAGATGTGAAGTATCCAGACTGGTTGGCAAATGTAGTGATGGTGAAGAAGAAAAATAATAAATGGAGAATGTGTGTTGATTTCACTGATCTCAACAAGGCATGTCCAAAGGATCACTTTCCATTACCCTGAATTGATCAACTAGTGGATGCTACTTCGAGACACGAGCTGCTCAGCTTCATGGATGCTTACTCTGGCTACAACCAGATCAAAATGAAACCTGAAGACAGGGAAAGTACTTCTTTTATCACCCCTAGGGGAACTTATTGTTATAATGTTATGTCTTTTGGTTTGAAAAATGCAGGAGCGACATAGCAACGACTGATGAACAAGGTTTTTGCTGAACAAATCAGTTGCAATATGGAGGTCTATGTTGACGATATGCTGACAAAGAGCAAGAAAGCTGCTGATCATCTAGTTGACTTAGCTCAGACCTTTGATCAACTGGATATATATCAAATGAAGCTCAATCCGACGAAGTGCACATTTGGAGTACGAGAAGGAATGTTCCTCGGATACATCGTCAAACAACGAGGCACTGAGGCAAATTCAGAAAAGATCAAAGCTCTTTTAGGGCTGCGATCTCCAACGACGAAGAAAGAAGTACAGAGTCTTACAGGACGAGTTGCAGCGCTCAACAGATTTGTATCCCGAGCAACTGATAGATGCTTACCATTCTTCAAAACACTTCGAAAAACTTTTGAGTTGAATGAAGAATGTGAAAAAGCCTTTCAAGATTTGAAGAAATACTTGGGAGCACCTCCACTGTTGTCCAGGCCAGTAATGGGAGAAAAGTTGTACTTATACCTGGCAGTATCGGAGAATGCGGTCAGCTCGGCATTGATCAGATTGGAGAATGGAATCCAAAAGCCAATTTATTACACAAGTAAGGCTTTCCGAGGTGCAGAGATCAGGTACCCAAAGTTAGAAAAATTGGCATTGGCGTTAATTGAAGCAAGTAGAAGAATGAGGCCATATTTCCAGGACCATACCATCATCGTGTATACCGACATGCCACTAAGACAAGCTCTTCATAAGCCAGAGAAATCGGGGAGACTGATGTACTGGGAAATAGAGCTTAGTGAATATGATATTGTGTATGAACCCAAATCGTCATTAAAAGGGCAAGCTGTTGCAGATTTTATAGTAGAGTTTACGTACCCTGATACTCCCGAGGAATAAAAGATACTCGCAGACCAGCCTGTGGATGTTACAGGACCAACAGACATAAGTCCAGACCAACTCCGGTTGGTAAAAGGACTTGTGGATGTAGAAAGATCATCGAATTCAAACCCAGATCAACTCCGGTTGGTAAAAGGGCGAGAAGAGATGGTCGATGAAGAGCGAAAAATATCAGAGGAAGTTGAAAGGAAACAACACATATTTCACCGAGGAACTTTGTCAGATAAGAAATTTGAAGACGAGATACCTACGTGGAGATTATATGTGGATGGGTCATCTTGCACAACAGGTTGTGGAGCAGGAATTGTTTTGAAAACCCGAGATGAGATTGACATGGAATATGCCCTGCGATTCCAATTCAAAGCCTTCAATAATGAGGCTGAGTATGAGGCCATGATAGTAGGTCTTAATTTAGCAAAGATTATGGAAGTACAACAACTAATGGTATTCAGTGATTCTCAGTTAATTGTGAATCAGATGTTGGGAATATATGCAGTTAAAGGAGAGTTAATGGCCAAGTATTATACCAAGGTGATGGAGTTGTTGGCAGAATTTGATGCCATTCAGTTGATCAGAGAACCAAGAAACACCATACAGAAGATACACATCCTTTCTCTCTCTACCACATTGTGCTATTGTAAACCCCTGGGAATAAAATAACAGTGGACGTAGACTTTTCCTTATAGCCGAACCACTTTAAAAATCTTTGTCTCTTATATGTTTGATGTGAATATTTATCTTCATCTTCAATCTCATCCTCATCATTTATCTGCTGTTGACGCCACTAAAATGGCAGTGGCCATTTTTTGTCTTCAACATATTGGCGCCGTCAGGGCATATATTGAGGATGGAGAATTACCAGATGATAAACTCGCTGCCAAGAAATTGAAGTATAAAGATGCTCGGTATGTACTAACTAATGGTGTTTTATATAGACGAGGAATTATGGCAGGACTACAAAGATGTGTACATCCTTCCGAGGTGAAAGAGTTAATTAAAGAGATACATGAAGGGTCCTGTGGAGCTCATGTAGCAGGTTGGACACTTTTGCAAAGAGTGATGACGCAAGGGTACTACTGGCCGACGATGAGGGCTGATTGTATAGCCTATGCCAAGAAATGTGATAAGTTTCAACGCTTTTCCTCCATCCGACGAACTCCACAAGCATTGTTGACACCCATAACTTCCCCTTGGCCATTCGCCATGTGGGGAATTGATTTGGTTGGACCATTGCCAACGACCCGAGGAAGATTCAAGTACCTCGTTGTTGCAGTGGATTATTTTACCAAGTGGGTAGAAGCTGAGCCGCTTATTGATATGACATACGAGAAAGTATACCAATTTATCTGGAAGAATATCATCTGTCGATATGCTCTCCCTCGTGCCTTCATCACAGACCATGGAACACAATTCGACAACGAGGAGTTTGCTGCCTATTGTCAACAATCAAACATCCTGAAGACCCATTCAGCACCAGGTCATCCTCAAAGCAATGGGCAGACAGAGGTGACGAACAGAACACTGCTAAATGGTTTGAAGAAGAGGCTAAGTGAAGCTAAAGCTAATTGGATTAACGAGCTACAATCAGTCTTGTGGGCTTACCGAACGACTCCCCGAGCAGCAACGGGAGAATCCCCATATATGCTAGCATTTGGAAGTGAGGCAGTAATACCTGCCGAGTTGGGTATTCCAACACACAGAGTGCTGAATTTCAATTCCCCAATCAGCGACTTAATGAGAAGACTGGATTTGGATATGCTCGAGGAGGTTAGAGAAGAGGCAACCATTAGGAATGCTGCTTACCAACAATGCACAACTCTGTTCTACAACAAGAGGGTGAAGAAATGCGACCTAAAAGAAGGGGATTATGTGCTAAAGAAGGTCATTCAGAAGCACAATAAGCTGGAAGCAAACTGGCATGGACCTTACCGAGTTACAGAAGTTGTTCGACCAGGAACTTACAGAATAGCAACTCTAGAATGAGAGGAATTTAAGAATGCATGAAATGCTGAACACCTACGCAAGTATTATCAGTAATGTAAAATGTAAAGCAGTTCCTTCATTATGAATAAAACGATGATGTTTCACCATCTTCTTCCTTTTATTACAAGTTTTTCGGGGAATACTAGTGTGATACACTACACTGATAGTTCGAGCGTGATCAACTTCGGTTGGTAAAATAGTGAGAACAAATTATACTCCTTTGGTTAGGAGACGTACACTTGCGTGATCAACTTCGGTTGGTAAAAGAGCTTGTGGACAAGATAGTTCGAAAGAACCTGATAGTTCGAGCGTGATCAACTTCGGTTGGTAAAATAGCGAGAACAAATTATACTCCTTTGGTTAGGAGGCGTACACTTGCGTGATCAACTTCGGTTGGTAAAAGAGCTTGTGGACAAGATAGATCGAAAGAACCTGATAATTCGAGCGTGATCAACTTCGGTTGGTAAAATAGCGAGAACAAATTATACTCCTTTGGTTAGGAGGCGTACACTTGCGTGATCAACTTCGGTTGGTAAAAGAGCTTGTGGACAAGATAGTTCGAAAGAACCTAACAGTTTGGACCCACGACCAACTTCGGTTGGTAATAGGGCGAGAACAAAATATACTCCTTTGGTTAGGAGGCAATAGGTCAAACCCACGACCAACTTTTGTTGGTAAAAGGGCAAGAACAACATTCTTAAAACGCCATTCTAGGTTGATTAAGAAACGAATATGCTCTTAAATGCCAATTTATGTTGGTCGGGAGGCAAGATTATTGCAGAAAAATACAATAAGTTCTTTGAAGAACAAAATATTCCGAAATGAACCAAATATAATTGGTCGGGGATAAAAACCCACTAATTGTAGTTGGTCGACGAGGATAATTTATTGACCTTGGTTGGTCGAACACATTTTAAAGACAAAAAGTTACCAAGTATGGTTGGTCGGAGATAAAAACCCACTAATCATAATTGGTCGACAAGCATAATTTAACAACCTTGGTTGTTTAGAAAAATTTTAAAGCAGTTATTTTACTCATTACTTTATTATTAAGTGATCGAGCAACATTTCCGATATTTTATTTTGGTCGATGAACCATACAATATTGTTATGCAAGCACAAATATAAAGTGTTTGATAGGCACAAGATAATAGCAATACAGATTTGCAAACAGAAAATGAAAGTCTTTCATTAAAATTCAAAATAAATTACAAGTTACATATATGTGCTAACTATTACATTGAAAATCCTATTCTATTGGTTTTTTCCCTTCAGCCTTCGATACAGGTTCCTCGCCAGCAGGAGGATCATTTAATGTCTGAGGAGAATTGATAAAATTCAAGTCCTTCAATATTCTGACATTCATTACTGAAGGAGTATCCAAGAGATGCTCGGGACGAGATACGTCAATTTGAGAATGAAGGTTATAGTCACCAAGATAATTCGCAATCAAGCTCTGAGGAATGGCGCGAGCTGGTATCCATTCCATGTCCAACTTGAAAGGTGGCACAGGCAAGTCAATCACTCCAGGCTCGTAGTAGTACCACAAAAAATGTCCTTTCTCGAGCTTTAATACACATAAGGTATTCAGCCAGCCTTGTTTATAACCCTCATTATTGGCATTCTGGATACGAGCATCTAAATGAACTACAGCTTCGTTGTATCCAGCCATCCAAAATTCCCTGGGCTGTTTATGGAATTGGAAGGTTAATCTATCCAATTGTTCATCAAGGTTTTTAGCAAAAAGGTCCTTGGTATGTAAAGCAGACTTCGTCGCCGTAAGTTGATCTTCCAAAGTCAGGATTTTCTTGGACATTTCAGACAATGCCCGATCTTTTGCGTTCAACTGGTATGCTTGAGTTTCCAATGTTGACAGAGTACGAGCTTCTTCAATACTACGAGGAGTTCTTGATCGACCCCGAGCAGCTGGAGTGCTTCGTTCCTCGTTAACATCCTGAGCAGCTCTTCCTCGCCCACGAGAACCTCTTCCTCGTCCCCGAGCAGTAGCAGAGATACCAGACCTTCTTAAAGTATCCAATTCTTGCCTTAATTTGGCATTCTCAACCTCTAAGAATGAGAACCCTTGGTCGGAGACTGGTACCAAGGCAGTGGAAGATGAAGCTGCAGACTTATACTGTGCTAACTCTTTCTGCAAATTGTTATTCTCTTGTTCCAGCAGCTCGGCGATCTGTCTGCAGGCCTCAACTTCACCTTTTAGGGTCCTCTCCCTAATATCGTACCCAGCAATGATCTTTTTGTGGCCTGTCTCGGAAGAAAGCTGTTGATACCTATCCTCATACCCCTCATGCAACAGGGCATTCGATTCATTGTGCTGATTCTGAAGATCCTCTAAAGTACAATGAAGCTCCTCGATCAAATCATAGTAGGCCACGTTGTTGGCCACAACTCGGTCAAGTAAATCCTTCAGGTACTGATAAGCCTCAATTGCTTGTTCTGAAGCATCATGGCCAAGGATGTCAGCAATTTCTAATACGCTCAAATCTGTGTGACCATCCTTATAATATTTACGGCATTGCTGCATCAGCTTTGTATCATGTGCAGATATCAGTTCCATTCTAGCCATAAACTAATAAAGAGGAGAAGGCAAGAGTTAATAAATAAAAATAGACAGAGTATCGACAATGTAGAGGAACAAAAAGATGTGATTTTATTACATCATCAACAAGATTACATCGTTTGGAATACAGAGGATAAGTAAAAGAAAAACAGAAAGAGAGTACCGAACAACTTCACACCTTTTCCTTATCTCCCAAGACTTTCTCGGGAGGCTGGGACGAGGAGCTTGGTTGCTCGGTAGGAACGATGATCTGATTAGTAGAAGCTGGGACTTGTTCTGGAGGAGCAGGCAAGGATGAAATCTCCTCGGTGGCCGTCTGGTTGGGTTGTGGAACAAGGACCTGATCACCCACAGTCATTGAGGATTCTTCAGATGCAGCTTCGTCTTCATCCTCATCTTGAATAACTGGAGGAGGACCACGGAGATGTTGTTGAAATAGCCCGGAGTCCTCGCTCACCTTCAGTTCCTCTAAGGCAGCAACCCAACCATCATGGAAGTATTTCAAACTTCCATACTTCACCTGGGTCATCATCGCTGCTACCCCCCTGTCCCATCCTTTGTCCCAACCAGTTCGAAAGGACTTCTTCACAGCTGTTTTTCTCTTCATTTTATCCGAGGAGAGCTTCTCGGACATAAGGTTCTCGGTGGCCTTCAATTTGGTCTCCACCTCCGCCTTCTGACGATTTACTTCTCGCAGGAGGGTCAGCTCTTCTTCAGCTGATTTCAATTTATTCTCAAGCTCCCCAAAGCCTGAAAGTTTCTCGGCATAGTCTTTATTCTCTCTCTCCAAGTCCTTCACCTTATTACCCAGTTGTACTTTCTCTACATCGGACGCAACCAAATTCTTCTCCCATTCAATTTTATCCTCGTCATACTTCTGACGGGATTCACTCACAGATTTGATAGCTTTCTCCAGTGCTCCTTCCACAGTGGACGAGGAGCAAGAAGCTTTGATCGCTTCATCCTTTTTAAGGATTATATTGAAACAGCTCGTCAACTGTAATCAGAAAAGGGAAACGACATCAGAAACAAATATGGGAAATAACAAAGGAAAATATGAAAAACTCAGAGTATAGATACTTACTGAAGCAAGATGACGAGCTGCCAGAGAAGTAACCATATCCCGAGTAAGGTCTTCTTCAGTACCTTGCACCTCGGGAATGGGTAAAAACTTTGCCAAGCTCATCGTAGAGCTCGGAGGAACAGTGATTGGAACACCATCTCCACCAGCTGGGAGCTGGGGAATGGCTCCAGAAATACTGACCGAGGAGGATTTCCTCAATCTCCTCGGTGCCTTTTCAACAACCTCAACCAAAGAAGAACTTTTGGTTGGTGAGATGGTGATTACTTCAACAGGTGCATCCTTCTACACAGGAGCCACTGGGGGCCTCTCGACAGCCTTTTGAGAAGCAACATGAGGCGTGGCATCTTTATTCTTTGTCCCTTTTTGGACATCAACCTTATTTTTCTTTCCATCTCCAGCAGAGGAAATCTCCTCGAAGAGAGTGGGAACTCTTCTTTTGCCCATTTTTTGGCTCAAAGGAATATGAGATTCTGGATAAGAGTCTTCAGGAATTTGCACTGGATCACTGATGCTGACCACAGGACGAGCTGTAAAGGACGACGTATAGCTCCTATACTGCAACAAGTATGAAGCAGACCTAATGTGCTCGTCTGCAACTTTCTGATGCAAACTCCAGATATGTTTCAATTGCCTTATATTAACTTCTGATTCTTTGGGAGTTTTTCTCTTGCTGTCAACTGCAAACAAAAATAAATTGAAATGTCAATCATGCATTTATTCAAACATGATGAAATCATAATTTCAAAAATAAAATAAAATGAAAATGACCTATCCCATTGCCATACGGGGGGCATTTGGGACCTTCATACACGTCGTCTCCGACTGAAGGAGCATGTTGCCAATTTTTGAAAACTAATCCATGTTCAAAATAATCCCTGTTAGCATCAGGGAGGTTGACTACTAAAGCCCTATTCAAAAATCTGGTTTTTAAATAATAAACATTATCAAAAACAACCCATCTATATCAATACATAATCTCAGGAATTCCTATACGAGTTCCATGAGTTTGATTTAACTTATGCACCCCATTAACTATTCTCCATGTATTGGGGGCTACTTTTGCAGGAACAACATCGAAATGTTGACAGAATTCTAAGCATAAAGGGTTAGGTGGAAAAGAAAATCCACACTCAGCGATAAAGAGGCTGGGGAACCAATGTCCCTCAGCCAAACGAAAATAGTCAAAGGGCTCAGGAAGATTCTCCAAAGTTACCCAAGACGGAATGGAATAATCAGAACGGAATTTTTCAATAGATTCAATAATATAAACCATGGTGAATAAAAGGAGAAATAAGAGGATCTTACAGGAAGAATGGAGATCTGTTGACAACGAACGAAAACAAGGATGAACGCACAAGAGAAAGAAAAGCTATGGAGAATTCGAAAGCAAGAAAATTGGAAAAGGTAGAGGACGGTATGATTGCTTGGGAAGTTTAAATACTGTGCCTGGGGAAATGGCGAAAGAAATGATTACAAAGAGAAACTATTGAGCTCCCGGCGGCTAAAAGGACAAAAAGAGCACGAAGATCGAAGCGCTCATAAAAATTTGAAAAAAAGGCGGATTCTGTGAATTTGGAAGGAAATTTAAAATAAGGTTCCTAAAACCCAGGAAGGTCATTTAATATCGCCATATACCGAGAAAGAATGTTCCATACTCCTCAAAGTTCGAAATATGAAACATTGGGGGCTTCTGTTGACACCAAAATTAGTATGCTGATGTGGACGAATAATAAGAAGACACGTGTCAATCTACGTGGCACAATAGCAACGAGGAAGATTGTTTCCCCGACCAACATACTCACTCCGAGGAACTTCAATGCTCCGAGGAACTTTTGGACGACGAGCAACTAAGGCGGTTCGAGCTGCACCTCGACCACATCATTAATTGCCAGATAATCAACAGTTCAACTATTCATTGAATGCTTATCATCTTGACACGCACGTTTAAAGAACATTAAATGATTTACCCTTTCATATGTGTATCATTTAATGTAACACCCTTTCATGTACAGCCTAAGGGCTATAAATACCTTGTATCACCCTCATCCAAGGGGACCGGAATTTCTTGATAGCACTTGTAATCGAGAATTCCCAAACACTCAGCAATAACATAACAGTGGATGTAGACCATTCATATGAGGCTGAACCACTTTAAAATCTTTTGTCTTATTTATTTATTTATCTGTGATTAAATAATTAGAGTAATCTAGTTTTTTACATCAACAGTAAGTTTTAAAAAGTTTTCGACAGTGATGCTAAGGATGAACCAACTGAGATTCTTGTTTTAATTCGGTATAGGACTGATCACCCGGTATTTTATTAGACGGGGTGTCACAAAGATAGGTGTGGGTGAGTGTATGGTGGAGGATAAGTGTGTGTGAGTATTAGCTTAGGTTTACGAGGGTATAGGCTATGTGTGTGTGTGTTTAATTTGGACACTTAAAAATAATACTAACTGACTAAAAAAAACAAATAAAATTAAAAATTAAAATCTAAAAATAAAACCCTAGTCTAAAAATAAAATAAAGACTCAATTAAAAATGAAACTAAAAAGAAATGAAAATAAGAATCTATTAAACTAAAACTAAAATTCTAAAAAGTAAAATATAATAAAACTAAAAATAAATGAATTCCTAATATATATATATATATATATATATATATATATATATATATAGTTCTCTTATACATGTATGTTTTTCTTGGAGGTCCCGGTTGTTCTTCTGTCGGTGTTGGGGCATTCTCTGAAAATGGACCATTTAGACTAAATGGCCAGTTTCTTCTTAGAAATGAGCGTAGCTGGAACTCTGGTACAATCCTTATAAATAATTATATATTTTGTGTGTACGTGAGTTATTGTGAAATGATCAGAAATTTGATCCCTTCCATGTGATTATGCAGAGGCAAATATGTTGTATTTAGAGACCCCAGTAGCAGTGGGGTTTTCTTATTCAAATGAGACTTCCTCCTCCTCCTCCTCCTCCTCCTCCTCCTCCTATGTGGCAGTGGATGATGGTATAACCTGTATGTGTGTGTTCCATTAATTACGAGGAGTTAGTGCATTTGATTGAGTATTGATTTTACCGTTATCGGGTGGTACTACTGTCTGCTATAATTGATATATAGAGTTTTGATTTTTTTTCAAGAGTTGCTTTCATTGATTTAGTTTTTCGGGATGACAAATTCATTGTAATCGATATGGTCATTGGACTCAGATATGGGAGAATTACAGAAAAAATAGCAAAAATTTCATGATAAGGAAGACTGAACCATCATTTACCCATTTTGCTGTCCAACACATAACAAAAGTTTTATAGAAATTATACTTTGTAATTCAAATAAAAATTACATGAAAATAATATGTAAACGGAATGAAGATACTGAAAATGAAAGGGTGGATATATGTATAAGTTTCTAAACAATTAAGTTCTATAAAATAATAATTAGTACGAGTTCATACGTCGCGCTAATTTATAAAGTAATCGCAAAAAATATGAAGCCCTTTAATCACTTTCTTGTTCAGGTTATTATTGAATATTTGTGCATAAAAAAAATCCGAGTTTTAAAATTCTCCTTTTATCGCGTTTGGAAGTTTAGATATTTGATGCCATAAACAAACACGAAGTAGAGGAGGAATGCCCAGCCAAAATGCGCTAAGGCAACATATCCGAGGAAATCGTAATCGAAGCCTAAGAACGGTTTAATGTATTGGTTTACTGGGATTGAACCTTGTCAAGGTACCTCAACCCCCTCGTCATGTCACCAACTTGAGACGTTATAAGCCCATATAATGTCCACGCAACAGGAGAACCCCAGTAGTAAGATGCCCAAATATTTATGCCCCAATTTTACCGTTATCATTTGATAATGGTAAAATCAATGAATGCAACTCTTAAAAAAATCAAAACTTGTTGAGAACCACGTTAATTTTCTTGGAAATGAGGACTTGTGTTTATCATTGTTCTTCACCAAATGAAACTTCAGTTTGGTACCTATAGTATCATATAAATATATTTGATTTTATTTATGTTCTTATAAGTGCAGCTTATGAAAAATCTATTTGATTTTATTTCTCTTCTTTCTCCCCTGTAGTTTTTCCTACTCATCGTGAAGAAGTATTCCTTTTATTTTCTTTCACAACTATTCTCGTGCAGTTTGTTCCCGTGTGGTGGAAATGAATGAATCAAGTCAGGAGTTGTGGGTTTTGATTTGATTCTCTTGCAGTTTGCTCTTGTGGTGGTGGAAATGAATGAATCAAGTCAGAAGAGAAAATGGATAAGGGAGAAGATCTCCTCGGTTATGGGTTAAAAAGGAGCGATGCTAAATATGATTTTGAAACCCGATTTTGTAATATGGAATGGTGTAATTGGTAAGGAATTGACCAAAGGTTCTGGATTTGGGGAAGGCCCTTGATTTTTTTTTAAATATATACTAAGATTGGTAATATAATTTTACCGTTACTAATTATGAATTTTAGTGTTACTATTAGTAACATAATTTTACCGTTACTAATTTTGATCTTTCTGTTACTATCAGTAACATAATTTTACCGTTACTAATTTTGATTACCGTTACTAATTTTGATCTTTCTGTTACTATCAGTAACATAATTTTACCGTTACTAATTTTGATCTTTCTGTTACTATCAGTAACATAATTTTACCGTTACTATTTCTGAATTTTTCGTTACTACTAGTAACACCGCTTTAGCGTTATTAATTGTGAATTTTACCGTTACTATTAGTAACAGAATTTAACCGTTACGATTTTTGAATTTTATCGTTACTATTAGTAACAAAATTTTACCGTTAATAATTCCTATTTTTCCGTTACTATTAGTAACAGAATTTTACCGTTACTAATTCTAAATTTTTTTGGTACTATTAGTAACAGAGTTTTTACGTTACTAGCTTCGTGGCCCACGCCTTTTTTCTAACAGAAAAATTGTGTTACTAATATATTTAGTAATGGTAAAATTGTGTTACTAATGGCGTATTTTGGTGTAGTGTAAGTGCAAAAGTGTCATTTTATGAAATAGTTGGACTTATAAATATACTTTCTAAACTAAAAGACTCTAGTTAAAAGAGTTGGATTTTATGTAGTGAAAACTCTTATTTTGTAAAGCAAAGATGAAAAGAAGCATTTTTGGCAAAAAGTATAAAGCGCGAGTTTTATAAATGTGCGTGAATAGTGATTTATTAACTCAGGAAAATGGAATAGCTGGTGTAGACAACTGGGTAATCCCTACCTCAAAAAAATGATTTATGAACTCTCCCAAGAGGTGCACACCCCCACGATCAAATCTTGGAGTTTGTATTAGTTTACATTACATATGCTCCACCTTATTCTTATTCACTTTGAACTAATAAAAGGCTTCAAACTCATGGTGCATAAGGTAAACATATCCATACATTGAGTAATCTTTAATGAAATTAATGAAGTAATAAAAAACATTATCATGACCAGATAGTGATAGAACCACGTAAATCGGAATGAACTATTTCAACACATCTTTGGTTCTTTAACTTTTGGTTGTGAAGTGTTCCTCGGTCATTTTACCTTACAAACGGGATTCACAAACTAGAAGTGCCTCCACTTCCAATGAACTCAATTGTCCATTTTAAACAAATCTTTGAATTCTTTTTAGAATATAAAATCCTAAGCTTAAGTGTCAAAATTGTGTTTGATTATACTAAGAAGGAAATTTTCTATTTAATGACTTGTCCATTAAAATTATTTCACATAATATTTATCACTATTGGTACAATAAATCTTATAATGTATAAATTATTTTCTAATGTACTAGAACAAATAAAAGATATTCCAATTTTGATTAAAATAATCGAATACCTGTTCATAACCAATTTAGAAATCGAAACCATTTTTTTCTAAAAAAGTATATTAAATAATTTACATACATTATCCATATGTGTTCATCATAAACTACAATATCCTACTACTAATACTGCCGCCTTATTCTTTTTGTCATTTATTAAGAACATTACTCTTTAAAGTATTTGCCCAATTCCTATAACCTTTGCAAAGAGTTGCATTCCTGATTTGTGGATCCCAAGTCTACGCACCAGGTTGTCGTAGATCAGACCATAAATCATACATTTACTTTTAAGAGAAAATGTCATTTTATTTACAAAACAAGAAATGCATGACACTGCTGTTATAAAATTTATAACTACTTGTAGTGAAAATACAGGCCTTTCGACTATTTCATTAAGACCGAGGAATATAAACACTCTTAACCCAAACTGTTATACAAGAAACATAGCCTTATCCTCTTACTACTTTTTCGGGAAAGAAGTAAAGCTCTTATCAACAGCTAACACCATCATTTGGCTACCGGTAATGCTCACTACCGAATTACAAATTGGATCCAGGTGCCCCCACTATATCTAATCCAAAGAATCCCATAATCTATCAATGATGAAGATCATTTAAGAACATGATTATTACTTGAGCGTCATGAGCTAATGTTTACAAATTCCCACCGATTAATTCTTTAAATTTAAAATATTTTAATAGAGCTTCCCCGATGGGGGACTGAACGTATATAACACTTAACTTGAAATCATTACCATAAATTTAAAAAATTTCGTGATTTCTTAAGCAATTCGATCCCACGGGGAGGAAACCCAAATACTAACACGAGTAATCAATCATGTCATAATTTAAAATGTAAATGAGAATAATGGCTTAAAGTAGTTTGTTATCCCCTTAAGTTAGAACATAGTCTAATTACATTATCCTTGAATTTTATTCAAGTTAAAACTATTTACTTTAAAACTAAAACCCATGAGAAAAAGTTGAATCCATTTTTGAAATCATTGAATCATCATTGACAAAAATAATTTTAAACTAAGCACGGGAATTAATTCGATTATATTTTACGTGTCCTCCCTCTACCACCAATCAAAACTAATCTCGTCGGACGTCATAGTTCCCTTATAAAGTGATATTCCCTGATGGGAGCTTAAATCACATCACCTTGAACTAGATAAATTTTCATATTTCATTTTATTTTTCTGACAATATAGGAAACTTCTATCCAACATAATGAAATACCGACATATATTGGTTCCACATCTAGTGAAAGTGACTTCGATAAGAAGGATGTCATTAGTTGTGCTTAAATGTATACCATCGGTTCGTTCGTTGGAATCAAACTCGCTCATGTAGAACTTCTTCGATGGGAGGACTAAACTCACCCGCATTCAATTTCAATGAGCTATCACTTAAGAGTCTCAAGAATACGAGATGGCGAGATTAAAATTCATTCGATGGGGCCTATATCAAACCTGACATAAGTAATCACATCACATTCTCAAAACAACAACGAAGATCACGAGGTTTATCTGAAAACCCATCTCCCACTTAATATTTTAAACTTAAGGGTATTTTGTAAAAATAATTCATTCAATTCTAAATGTTCGGATTAAATTCTTTGTAATTTTTCAATTTAGATGTACAAATTAAATTTTTCGATCTCACTATTTTAATTTTTCAAAAATAAAACTATTTTAAAATTAAAATAAAACTTGGAGATCACAATTTAGTTTATATCTTTAAATTAATTAACCGATTAAATTTAATTTATAAAAGAATAAATAAAATGAATTTTTTAAGAAAAAACATAATATAGATCGGTCTCATAATTAAATTTATTTTTTCTATAAAAATTGGGTCCCTAGTTAATCAATTAATTAGCACATAAAAAATGTGCAACAAAATAATTAAGAGATATAACAGATATATAATCAAACACAAATATGAGCAATTATATATCAAATGAGACATTAAAATCCCAATCCATCATGACTTGCACATCCTCCTTGAGTGGACTCCTCGAGGATTAAGGACTTTTGAAAAACGTTCTTGTTGGAGAAGAGTCCTTAAAGAAAAGTCTCCCAAGAAATCAACCCGTGCGAAGGTCCAAGCTGCCCGAAAAAAGCACCCACGATCGGGGTGCCCTATCACGCCACCGCGATCATAACACTTCAATCGCAATTGTCTACCACCATAATAGCTGCACCATATGCCGCTATCGTGGTTATAGAATATTGTTTATAGCGGCCTTGATTTTTGTTCTGCAACCTAATTCTTCTTTATTTTTTCTGCCTTTTTGTTTCGTTTCGTTTCTTCTGCAATGTCTTGAATCTCCAGTAAAGGACCTCCAAACCACGCAGAACTCTATGAAACTCCTTCAAGATCAAACCCAAATACAAAGTAGGAAATAAAAATTATATCCTCTCATAAATTCCTATAAAAACATCGATAAAATACAATGATTAAAACTTTAATCATTACAACCAAATCGAATCTAAGAGCATAAAATAACTACAGATAAACCACCGTAGGATCCCTTCACATAAAACACATTCACATGACCATGACATCGGGGATATAAATATTCACATACTACAAAACCATGCTAGATATACACATTCATGTACATAATTATAACATGAAACCTAGGATTTTAATTAGGGGTGGCAATTCGGGCCAATGGGCCGTGTTTGGGTCTGGTCCGACACGACACGACTTGATTTTATCCAGCCCAAACACAACACGACACGACGTCATGTTTATATTTACCAACACGAACATGACCCGTTAATGACACGACCCAACACGAATAGCACGATAAAAAAAATCGTGTCAATTTGACACGATTGGCACGGTCCGACACGATAACCCGTCAATTTAACAACACGATAACCTGTCAATTTACTATGTCTATTTGGGTCTAAATTGGGTTGAAATTGGATCGTGTCAATTGGGCTCTAACGGGTCATTGTCGGACCAATTTCGTGTTAATTTCTTGGCACAAACACGACACCACCCGCTAACGGACTTAAAAAACCAGGCCCAAACACGACCCGAACACGAAAAGCTATTTTAATTTCGTGTTAATATCGTGTTGGATCGTGTCGTGTTGTCATGTTCGGGTCCGAATTTCCACCCCTAATTTTAATCGTTAGATGACATGGACATTTCAAGAAAATGATCAATCTATAACGGGGACTCTGATACCAATTGTTGAAAAGTGGGATTGATATAAATGCAAAAAAAATTGATCCCAAACAACTTCAATCGATCATGGATTGGAAAGTAAATATAAGAACTAGGTTTGAAGCATAAACCTAGGGTTTCGAATTACAATACCATTGCGGATCTTGCTGGTGATCCGACTGAGGAGAAATACGTTAATGAAGATGATAATCTTGCTGCCCTCCCAATGCTTCCAAAAACCTTGCTAGAATTCACTAAACTCCCCGAATCTTATAGTATTTGATCCACAAAAAGTAAGTCTTATGTATAAGCACTCTCAAAGATAAAAACTTGACGAAATATGAGAGAAAATTCTTTTTCTCTCCTCACCCCTTCAAAAAAACGTGAATACAATTATCTTTAAACATCAGGAACACTATTGACCCTTTTACCGCTCCAAACTATTTTAATTTTGAGATACTTTATAACACTTTGAAATTTTTTAAAATCGTTTAAATTCAGGAAAATTTAAAATTAAACATAATATTAAGGAAATTAAGGAAAACATAATAGACGTTATAAAAAAATTTGTTAAAAAAAACAGTGGATTTATTTTTAAAAAAATTACTCGACATAAATTATTTTCATAATAAAAAATGTTTTAGTTATTCTAATTGAAAAAGTAAGAGAGATTTATTTTTATTAATATAAGAATTGTTTAAAAAAAATAGCTGGACGAAATTGGTTTGGTTATAAAAAAAAAATTCTTTATTTTTTTTTGCAAAAAACCTCGACTTTATATTTATTATAAATCAAACTTTCTTTTGACTAAAAAACTAGGCTTTATTTAAAAAAGATCTGGACGAACATGTTTTCGTTATAAAAAAACTTTTCCATTTTTTTAAAATTATACTTTATTTTTATTAAAAAAATAAGTGAACTTTATTGAAAAGAAAAATTACCTAGGCTTAAATTGTTTTCGTTTAAAAAAAATGTTTTGTTATTTAAAAAAATAGTGGATGTTATCTTTTTAAAATAAATCTTTTAGATGGATACTGTAATACCCCGTATTTTTATGCTATATTAATTTGGGGATTTATTAAATTTAATGTGAGTGAATTATTTAACAAAAAATCGGAAATTAACTATGTTATAATTATTAACGTGACGAGAGTTAGTAATTATGGAAAATTTGTTGAATATTACAAATGAGCAAAGTAATATGTAATATTGGTTATATTGAATGTCACGAGAGAATAAAATGACAATTTTGGAAATTTGAGTCGGGACGCGCCCGTGTCGTGTCGGGACTAATTATTGATAAATAAAAAGTGAATATTTTATAAGTTGTTCGTATGGTCGTTTTGAGTGCGCCAACGCGTCCGGAAGGGTCGAGATAGTCAGAAAAGTGTAACCGGGGGTTTAGTTTGGGTCTCGGGGCGTTTTTAGGCATAATTGGTACCCCGGGAGGGCGTTTTGGACATTTCACATTTTTGGGTAATTAAACCCACGAAAATCAGAAACATATATCAGCCATTTAGGTTAGTCATCTAGGGTTAGAAAACTCAAACACAAGTGACGGCCATAGGAGAGGGAAGAAGAAAGCTTCCAAGGCAATCCAAGGCCCCAAAAGTCATCCGTTTGCACCACAACCACCACCAACGCGTAGATCGCGCAACGGGCTACGCAACCACACCAAAAACATCTGCAAATCAGAACGTCGAAAATTCCAGGCAAGTGTTTATCTTGCTATTTTCGTTGGTGCAATTTCCATGTTAGTTTAGGAATGATTAGGGATGAAATATATGGAAGAAAACCCAAATTGTGATAGGAATTTGCATGTAGTAAAGACTTAAACCTTATTCTGGAAGTCTCTTGTGATGTAGAAAGATAACCCACGAAATTTTGGTGTAAATAAGAAGGAAATTCTGGGATAAAACAGATTAGAAACATGAGTTAGAGATTCTTAGGGTTCTTGAGTTTTAAATGAATTATGGCATGATTAATCCATGTTTAGTGACGTAAATTGACATGTTTTACGTTGAAAATACCTGATATGATGATATAAGGTTAGTAGTATCAATTATGGGGCGATTGGGATTAGAAAATATGGAATTGGTGTAAGTTTGGAGATGAAACCCGTAACTGCAATTCTGTAGATTTCGCAGACCTGCTTGATCGATCGATCGAGCCCAGAGCTTCGATCGATCGAAGGTTCGATCGATCGAGCCCCAAACCTCGATCGATCGACCCCTCCTGGCAGACTCCTATTTCTTTGTTTTAAATGAGTTAAATTAAATTTATCGTGAGATAATTCTTGGACATCCTCAATTAAATATTTTGGGAGATAGGAAAGACCAGTAGGATATGTGAATAGATTTTGGGACCCTTGATGTCGGGCAAAGATTGTATTTTGGGATAATTACATAAGGGTCGGTGAATTTATGATTTAAAGAGAGAGACACGTAAGAGAGTTACTTTGGGACAAATGTGTATACCTACTGAATTTTATACTTGGGAGGATAGAATCCATGAGCGTTATGTAGTAAGTGGAAAAGTTCCTCAAATTAAAATAAGATGCGAATGGTTATACGTGATAACTAAATAATGAGAAATAAATACGAAAGTCGTAATTATGGGAATTGAGAATATACCCATTATTGATATGGTAATATTAGTATAGTTATATGATTGTGTATGCATATACTATCTATGTGTGAAAATCATGCCCACGCTACTTGCTATCCCTGAGGTTACCGCGCTGGGATGATCTTATCCTGTGTTGCCTTATGGGGGATATTGACTCGTACCCTAGAAGATAGATATCCTTGGTACAGGCTATCGACGTAATAGTTCAGACGGTCCTAAGAGACGCAGGCATGTGCCATCCTCTTAGAGACTTGGAATCTATGCTTCGTCTCAATATTGTTTGTGTATGTATGTTAATACAATTCGAGAGTGATTCAAAATGTATTCCCCTTAATATGAGTGATATGGGGCTTTGGATAGTAGAGTATGCCGCACCATAGTTTATTTGGGGTGCTGTTATAATATATATATATATATATATTATACGAGTAGTTAATATATATATGAAATTCTAAAATCTGGAACTGCCTACTGTGATTTGATATGTAGGACATGGTTCATGACTCAATTTGTAAATACTTGTTTGAGAAAGTATAATATGAAATTGGAAAACTTTATTGATTAATAAAGTCAAAATGAGAACTTTGGTTACTAATTGAAATATCCCTTTTTAAACAATTGAATCGTAAATGTTGAATCTTACGAGTAAGCTAAGATAAGTTAAATCCTTGGGAAGGTTAGTGCGATAAATGATAATACAAACCGTTGGGGAGGTTAGTGCGATAGGTGTGAACATTAGAAGAGAGGTGAGAATTTTTCAAGAGAGTGTCGCACCAATATGTTGTTGCATTGGCCTGTATCAATTTAAATACTTGCTAAACGTATTTTAAATCAAGCACACTATCGGGCTCTGACCCGTTTCTTTTTCTCTCTCTCTCTCTCTTGTATATATATGTATGTATTACAGGTTCCCAGCCACAGGGGCGTCTTGCTTAGGATCTCTTGGAAGGAACGCGCTGCAGCTGAGGTGGGAGTTGCAGGTCTCTTGATTAGACGACTTCGTTCATTCGGATCCACTCTTAGTACTTTCATCTAGTTGGGCATGTGTAGCTCTTTCCATTATTCCGTTGTTATTGGACATTTGTATTTCAGTTATTTCCAGTATTGTTATTATGGGATTATTCAGTTTGGATGTGTGACTTTAGATTTCGTATGTTGACATTCGATTGACGAATGTATTAAATTAATTGGATTATGTTGCAGAATTTAAATGTGGTGTGATTTCTTACTTATTGAATGTTGTTAATAAAATAAATGATTTTTCTTTAAATAAAAATTGGAAAGTATGTATGAAAATGGTTTTGACACTTAGCTTAATTAATTAGGGTGTTAAATTGGAAAATTTTATTTTTCGACAGTGATGCTAAGAATGAACCAACTGTTCACCTTGATTTTAATTTAATAAAGGAGTGATCGCCCGGTATTTAATTAGGCGGGGTGTCACAGGTTGTATCAGAGCATCAAGTTCTAGTGTCCATAGGATCTGTATGGCTTATTTCGCTTTCAGCTTAACGTTATTGCTATAGAGCCCTATCTTGCTTTTACGTTTAAATCTTCAGCTATTTGTGATTTGATAATGACTGTAGAATAATAAACTTCTTCACGTTTCAGATGCCTCCGAGACGTGCTCCGAAGGATAGGCGTGCCCAAGCCGAACAACCAGCAGTTCCGACACAAGGCACAATGAATGTAAATGAAGTAGCCACCATTGTTACTCAGGCGGTGAATGCCGCACTAGCGGTGGTTCAGCAGGCTCCACCCCAGGTTCAGGCAGTGGCGTCAGTACCAGCACAGCTTCCATCTGCATGGGAGAGGGTTCGGGATGCTTTTCAGAAAGCGCATCCCCCTGAGTTCTCCGGTAGCTCCGATATTATCACAGTTAGCCAATGGAAGAAAGACATCCAGCGGCATCTCCGTATGTATGAGTGCACTGACGTGCAAAAACAGTTATTGACTTCCTTTAAGTTGGTGGGGGCCGCTTTGCAGTGGTGGGAGTCCACTACCACTTTGGAGGAGAGGGACACGATCCCTATTCAGTCATTTTGGGAGCGGTTTGACCGTAAGTATTTTCCACCCGTCGTGCAGACTGAGATGAGGAGGAGATTACTGAACCTGAAGCAGGAGAGTCTTACCGTAGCCGAGTATGAGGAGGAGTTCACGAAACTTCTCACCATTGTGCCAGATGAGGCACCTACTGAGAGCAAGAAGATTATGCTGTTTGTCGACGGGTTAGCTTGGAGGATCCGTCAGCACCTTATTGGGAATTTATCCCTGAGTACTTTCACTGATGTACTCAATGCCGCGCTGCTACATTTCCAGGATCACCGGTTCCATCTTCAGGGAAGCAAGAGAGCAGGAGAGTCCAGCCAGCAAGGCAGGACCGGGGGTAATAGTGCCAGTGGGGCACCATCTCATAGACATACTCTTCAGCACTAGCAGAGTTCCCATCAGGGGGACCCTGCTAAGCGATTCCGTTCAGGTGATTCGAGGAAGGGATTCGGGGGTTTTAGGCAGGGCTATGAGGGTCAGCCTAATTAGCAGGGCCAACATCGATAACAGGGTCAGCAGCAGGGCCATCAGGGCCAACATCGTGTCCATCAGGGCCAACAGGGCCAGTGGCGTAATGGTAACGGCTAGCAGGGCCGCGGTCAACAGGGCCAGAGAGGAGGCAACTTCAAGGGCCGATGTTTTGGGTGTGGTAGGCACGGCCATAGGCGCCAGGATTGTCCAGAGGGAGATAGGGCCCCACAGCAGCAGGGTGCCCGTAATGAGCCACAGAGACCACTTTTTCCGGCTGCCCTCCCAGCTCCAGCCCAGGTGCCAACCCTACCAGCTCCGGTGCAGCAGGGGAAGTTACAGTACGGACGTGTCTATAACGTCCACCAGACAGCAGCTCCACAGGCACCACCCGCGATTGAGGGTATGTTTCCTATCCATGGTACTATGGGTCGGGTTTTGTTTGATACGGGGGCAACACATTGTTTTATAGCTACGCATTTTGTGAAGGCCTTAGGGTTGTTAGCCACAGCAGAAAGCACCGTGACGTGTGTAGACTCACCACTGGGGAGTGGGTCCCTTATTTTCTTTATATGCCAGGGAGTGGGAGTAGAGATCGTTAGTTTGGTATTACCTGCAGACATGTTAGTTTTAGACATGCACGAGCATAATGTGATTATTGGTATGGATTGGCTCGCAGCTTATAGATCCATGATTGATTGCTTCGGTGGGAGCATTATTTTTGCCATTCCGGGGTAAGAGATGTTTGTAATGGCGATGCCTCGCCCAGAGGGAGGTTCGACCGCTCATTTGTATTATATAGAGAAGGAAACCTCTAAGGAGGTTGTGATTCCCTTAGATTTGATCCCAGTTATCAAGGAGTATTCCGATGTGTTTCAGGAGATACCAGGCCTACTCCCCAGTCGAGAGATAGACTTTTTTATAGATTTATTGCCAGATACGAGACCTATAGCACGCGCACCGTACTGTATGGCTCCGACAGAGATGCGAGATCAGATAGAGCAGCTGTTAGGTCAGGGCTTTATTCGCAGGAGTACCTCACCTTGGGGCGCTTCAGTTTTGTTTGTGAAGAAGAGAGATGGTTCACTGAGATTGTGTGTGGACTACCGGGAGCTAAACAAAATCACGATACGGAATAAATATCCGTTACCTCGAATCGATGATCTGTTCGACCAACTGAGGGGAGCAACTTTCTTTTCGAAGATAGATCTGAGGTCGGGGTACCATCAGCTACGTATTAGGGAGCAGGATGTTTCGAAGACTGCTTTCTTGACGAGATATGGGTCTTATGAGTTCCGAGTGATGCCGTTCGGACTCACAAATGCTCCAGCCGTTTTCATGGACTTGATGAACCGAGTATTCAGAGAGTTCTTGGATCAGTTTGTCATCGTTTTCATAGATGACATTTTGATATATTCACACTCCGAGGAGGAGCATGCCGAGCATTTGAGGCAGGTTCTTCAGACCTTACGAGAGCATCAGTTGTATGCTAAGTACGAGAAGTGTGGATTCTGGTTGCGAGAGGTACAGTTCTTGGGGCATGTTGTTTCTGAACATGGGATAGCAGTTGACCCGAGTAAAGTGTCGGCGGTGAGGGAATGGGGACAGCCCACGACACCGACAGGAGTGCGTAGTTTCTTGGGGTTAGCTGGTTACTACAGGAGATTCATTCGGGGATTCTCCAAAATAGCGGGTCCGCTGACGAACCTGACTCGCAAGGGGGTACCATATGTTTGGGATGATGCTTGTCAGTTGGCTTTCGACGAGCTGAAATACAAGCTTACTTCAGCACCAGTCCTTGCGTTACCGAAGCCGGGTGTGGAGTACCTGGTTTACACCGATGCGTCCTTACGGGGACTTGGGGGAGTACTTCAGCAGGAAGAGAAGGCTATAGCTTTTGCCTCCCGCAAGCTTAAGCCGCATGAGAAGAATTACCCCACCCACGACCTGGAGTTACCAGCGGTCGTCTTTGCATTGAGGATATGGAGGCACTATTTATGGGAGATAAATTTCGTTTGTTCACATACCACAAGTCATTGCAATACCTGTTCACTCAGCGAGAGCTGAATATGCGTCAGCGCAGATGGCTAGAGTTTGTGAAGGACTACCAGTTTGATATACAGTATCATCTGGGGAAGGCCATCATAGTTGCTGATGCGTTGAGTCGTAGACCGGTAGACGAGGTAGCAGACGTCTGGAAAGCAAAGTGGAAGGAGTTGGGTCACCAGGACGTAATAGCACGTTCTTTCATATCCGTGATGTCAGTCACACCCGAGATTGTTATGAGGGTAATACAGGCCCAGACCACAGACCCGTTTTGCCAGGAGAAGATTGTGCGACTTCTAGCCGAGGGTGCTGAGTCCTATTCTGTTAGTTTTGATGGAGGTTTGCGGTTTAATGGGAGGTTAGTAGTTCCTGAAGGGGATGAATTACGTCATGCAGTGATGACCCAATCTCACGGGTCCCGATTTGCGGTGCATCCTGGAGGGGATAAGATGTACCATGATATGAGGAGACAATACTGGTGGAGTGAGATGAAGAAGGACATTGCTGAGTTCGTGTCCAAGTGTTCTACCTTCCAGCTGGTGAAGGTGGACCATCAGAAACCGTCAGGGTTGCTTCAGCCATTAGAAGTACCCGCGTGGAAGTGGGAGAGCATTTCCATGGATTTTATTACAGGGTTGCCTACATCACAGCGGGGCCATGACTCTATCTGGGTGATTGTAGACCGTTTGACCAAGGTGGCTCATTTTCTGCCGGTGCGAACAGACTATACCACGGGTCAGTATGCTTAGTTGTTCATTGCTGAGGTTGTCAGATTACATGGGGTGCCCCTGAATATTGTGTCAGATAGAGACAAGATTTTCGTCTCACGTTTTTGGGAAAGCTTTCAGGAGGCTATGGGTACTGAGTTGAGGTTGAGTTCAGCTTATCACCCACAGACAGATGGACAGACATAGCGTACTAATCAGATGTTAGAGGATATGCTACGTATGTGTGTTCTCGATTTTGGAGGAGGTTGGGAGCCACATCTTCCACTGGTAGAGTTTGCTTATAATAACTCTTATCAGTATACGATTGGTATGGCTCCATTTGAGGCTTTGTATGGCAGGCCTTGTCATTCCCTAACTTGTTGGCTCGAAGTGCGGGATAACAAGTTGCTAGGACCAGAGGTGATTCAGGAGACCTCGACGAGGATTGAGATGATCAGGAATCGCATTCGAGTAGCCCAGGACAGGCAGAAGAGCTACGCCGATGCGAAACGGTTCTTCCGAGAGTTTAGTGTGGGGGACCAAGTGTTATTGCGTGTATCTCCTATGAAGGGAGTGATGAGGTTCGAAAATAAGGGGAAGTTGGATCCAAGGTACGTGGGACCATTTCCCATCATCGAGAGGATTGGGCCGGTTGCATACAGGTTGGGACTGCCAGAGCATTTACATCGCATTCACGATGTATTCCACATCTCATCGTTGAGATGGTATCTTCGGGATGATATGGCCCATACTCACATCGCGATAGATGAGATCGACTTACAGCCTGATAGCTCTTACGAGGAGAGACCGGTGGCTATCCTAGACTATAGTGAGAGGAGATTGAGGTCGAAGATAGTTCCACTTGTGCGGGTCCAGTGGGAGCATCATAATGTGGAGGAATCCACTTGGGAGCGCGAAGCAGATAGGCGCGAGAGATATCCAGAGTTGTTTTTACCAGGTATGCCTTATTTTCCGAATTTCGGGACGAAATTCCGTTATTAGGGGGGAAGTATGTAATACCCCGTATTTTTATGCTATATTAATTTGAGGATTTATTAAATTTAATGTGAGTGAATTATTTAATAAAAATTCAGAAATTAATTATGTTATAATTATTAACGTGACGAGAGTTAGTAATTATGGGAAATTTGTTGAATATTACTAATGAGCAAAGTAATATGTAATATTGGTTATATTGAATGTCACGAGAGAATAAAATGACTGTTGATGTAAAAAATTAGATAGCTCTAATTGTTCAATCACAGATAAATAAAATGAGACAAAGATTTTTAAAGTGGTTCAACCTTATAAGAATGACCTACGTCCACTGTTATGTTATTGCTGAGTGTTTTGGGAATTCTCGATTATAAGCTCTATCAAGAAATTCCGATCCCCTTGAATGAGGGTGATACAAGGTATTTATAGCCCTTAGGCTGTACATGAAAGGGTGTTATATTAAATGATACACATATGAAAGGGTAATTCATTTAATGTTCTTCAAACGTGCGCGTCAAGATGATAAGCATTCAATGAATAGTTGAACTGTTGATTATCTGGCAATTAATGTTGTGGTCGAGGTGCAGCTCGAACCGCCTTAGTTGCTCGTCGTCCAAAAGTTCCTCGGAAGATAAGAGTTCCTCGGAGGGTTGGTGTTCCTCGGAGTGAGTATGTTGGCCGGGGAAACAATCTTCCTCGTTGCTATTGTGCCACGTAGATTGACACGTGTCTTCTTATTATTCATCCACATCAGCATACTAATTTTGGTGTCAACAGAAGCCCCCAATGTTTCATATTTCGAACTTTGAGGAGTATGGAACATTCTTTCTCGGTATATGGCGATATTAAATGACCTTCCTGGGTTTTAGGAGCCTTTTCTTCGTATTTAAATTTCCTTCCAAATTCGCAGAATTCGCCTTTTTGCATTTTTATAGGCGCTTCGATCTTCGTGCCCTTTTTGTCCTTTTAGCCGCCGGTAGCGTAATATTTCCTTTTTGTAATCATTTCTTTCGCCGTTTCCCAAGGCAAGGTATTTAAACTTCAGAGGCAATCCCATCGTCTTCTACCTTTTCAATTTCTGCTTTCGAGTTTTCTAAAGCTTTTCTCTCTCTTGTGCGTTCATTTCCTCCTTCGTTTGTCAACATATCTCCTTTTTCCCTGTAAGCTCTTCTTCCTTCTTCTTTTATTCATCATGGTTTACATTATCGAATCTCTTGAGAAGTTCCGCTCTGACTTCTCTATTCCTTCTTGGGTAACTTTGGAGGTTCTTTTTGAGCCTTCAAGTTATTTTGATTTGGCTGAGGGACACTGGTTCCCTAGCCTATTTATTGCTGAATGTGGATTTTCTTTTCCACCAAATCCGTTATGTTTAGAGTTCTGTCAGTACTTCGACGTTGTCCCGGCAAAAATAACCCCCAACACATGGAGAATAGTTAATGGGGTACATAGGTTAAATCAAACTCATGGAACTCGTATAGGAATTCTTGAGATTATGTACTGCTACAGATGGGCTGTTTTAGACAACGTTTTTTTTTTAAAAACTAGGTTTTTGAATAGGGCCTTAGTAGTCAACCTCCCTGATGCCAACAGGGATTATTTTGAACACGGGGTAGTTATAAAAAATTGGTAACATGCCCCTTTGGTTGGAGATGCAGTATATGAGGGTCTCAGATGCCCCCCATATGGCAATGGGATAGGTCGTTTTCATCTTATTTTGTTTTTAAAATTATGATTTCATGGTATTTGATCAAATGTATGACTGATATTTTAATATGTTCTTGTTTGCAGTTGACAGCAAGAGAAAAACTCCAAAAGAGTTAGAAGTCAATATAAAGCAGTTGAAACATATCTGGAGTTTGCATCAGAGGGTTGCAGACGAGCACATCAGGTCTGCTTCATATTTGTTGCAGTACAGGATCTACACATCATCCTTTACTGCTCGTCCCGTGGTCAGCATTAGTGACCCATTGCCAGCTTTCGAGGAATCTTCACCAGAATCCCATATTCCTCTAAGTCAGAAGATGGGCAAGAGAAGAGTTCCTGCTATCTTCGAGGAGACTTCCTCTGCCGGGGATGGAAAGAGGAACAAGGCTGAAGTCCCAAAGGGGACCAAGAAAATTGATGTTGTTCCTTCTATTGCTGTTCAGAAGGCTGCCGAGAAGCCTCCAATGGCTCCGAGCAAGAAAAGTACTTATGTGGAAGTGATCACTATCTCCCCCACCAAGGGTTCTTTGGCTGAAACTGCTGAAGTTCCACTGAGGAGATTGAAGAAATCCTCCTCGGTTAGTTTTTATGAAGCCATTCCCCAGCTCCAAACTAGTAAAGCTGGTGTTCCAACCATCATTCCCCCGAGCTCTGCAATGAGCTCGGTAAAAACTTGGATTATTCCTGAAATTCAAGGCATCGAGGAAAACATGCCTAGGGATATGCTGACATCCCTAGCTACTCGTCACATTGCTTCAGTAAGTTTCTTTTTATCTTGAATTTTTCCTTCTATCAATATATGTATCTCGGCACTAACTCATTACTACCTTCTTTTTTCAGCTGGTGAGTTGTTTTAACACCATTGTGAAGAAAGATGAAGCGCTCAAGGCTTCAAGCTCCTCGTCTGGAGTAGAGGATGCATTCCAGGGTTTGGCCCAATCTCTGAAGGAATCCCGTCAGAAGTATGACGAGGATAAAGGTGTATGGGAGAAGAAATTGGCTGCATCTGAAGCAGAAAAAGTGCAGTTGGGAAGCAAAGTGAAGGATTTGGAGAAGGAGAACAAGAAATACTCCGAGAATCTCATTACTTTTGGGGAGCTTGAAAATAAGCTGAAATCAGCTGAGGAAGAGCTGACACTTCTGCGCGAAGCAAATCGTCAGAAGGAGGAGTTGGAGGCTAAGCTGAAAGCCTCCGAGGACCTTCTATCCGAGAAGCTCTTCGCGGAAAATATGAAGAGAAAAACAGCTGTGAAGAAATATTTTCGAACTGGTTGGGATAAATGATGGGATAGGGGGTAGCAGCAATGATGACCCAGGTGAATTATGGAAGTTTGAAATTCTTCCATGATGGTTGGGTTGCTGCCTTGCAGGAATTGAAGGTGAGCGAGGACTCCGAGCTATTTCAACAACATCTCCCTGGTCCTCCTCCAGTTATTGAAGACGAAGATGAAGACGAAGCTGCATCTGAAGAATCTTCAATGATTGTGGGTGATCAAATCCTTGCTCCTCAACCCAACCAGAAATCTGCTGAGGAGATTTCTTCTTTGCCTGCTCCTCTTGAACAAATCCCAACTCCAACCGATCAAATCAGTGTTCCCACCGAGCAACCAAGCTCCTCGTCCCAGCCTCTCGAGAAAGTCTTGGGATACAAGGAAAAGGTGTGAAGTTGTTCGGTACTATCTTTCTATTTTTCTCCTTACTTGTACTTTGTATCTCAGATCTTTGTAACTTTTGCCTTATGATCTAATAAAATTTGAGTTCTTTCTTTCCATATGATTGTCTCTTCTTTATCTGCACTCTGTCTTGATTTTCTTTTTCTTTCTCTGTTAGTTTCTAGCCAGGATGGATCTTTTGTCTGCTAACGACACAAAGTTGATGCAACAATGCCATGAGTATTATAAAGCTGGTCACACATACCTCAGTACATCCGAAAGTGCCGATATCCTTGGTCATGGTGCTTCAGAGCAAGCAATCGAAGCTTATCGGTACTTGAAGGACTTACTTGATAGAGCAGTGGCCAATAACGTGGCCTACTATGATATGATCGAGGAGCTTCAATATACTCTAGAAGATCTCAAGAATCAGTACAGGGAGTCAAATGCCTTGTTACATGAGGGGTATGAAAAGAAATATCAACAACTTTCTACCGAGAAGGGCTATGAAAAACTCATTGCTGGGTATGATGTCAGGGAGAGGACCCTAAAAGGTGAAGTTGAGGCCTGCAGACAAATTATCGAGCTGCTGGAACAAGAGAACAACAATCTGCAAAAAGAGTTGGCACAGTATAAGTCTGCAGCTTCATCTTCCACTGCTTTGGTACCAGTCTCCGACGAAGGGTTCTCATTCTTAGAAGTTGAGAACGCCAAATTAAGGCAAGAATTGGATACTTTAAGAAGGTCTGGTATTTCTGCTACTGCTCGGAGACGAGGAAGAGGTTCTCGTGGGAGAGGAAGAGCTGCCCAGGATGTTAACGAGGAACGAGGCACTTCAGCTGCTCGAGGTCGATTAAGAACTCCTCGTAGTATTGAAGAAGCTCGTACTCTTTCAACATTGGAAACTCAAGCGTACCAGTTGAACGCAAAAGATCGGGCTTTGTCTGAGATGTCCAAGAAAATCCTGACTTTGGAAGATCAACTTACTGCGACGAAGTCTGCTTTGAATAATAAGGATGTTTTTGCCAGGAACCTTCATGAGCAGTTATAAAGATTAATTTTCCAATTTCATAAACAACCTCGCGAATTCTGGAATGCAGGCTATAATGATGCCCTTTATCACTTGGATGCTCGCATTGAAAATGCCAATAATGAAGGTTATAAACAGGGATGGTTAAACGCCCTGGGTATGTTGAAGCTCGAACAGGGGCACTACCTGTGGGATTATCATACTCCTGGGCTACTAGACTTGCCTGTACCACCCTATAAATTGGACATGGAATGGATCCCAGCTCGTGCCATTCCTCGGAGCTTAATTTCAAAATATCTTGGTTACTATAATCTTCATTCTCAAATTGAAGTATCTCGTCCCGAGCATCTCTTGGATACTCCTTCAGTAATGAATGTCAGAATGTTGAAGGACTTGAATTTTATCAATTCTCTTCAGACATTAAATGATCCTCCTGCTGGCGAGGAACCTGTATCGAAGGATGAAAGGAAAAAACCAATAGAATAGGATTTTCAATGTAATAGTTAGCACACATATGTAACCTGTAATTTATTTTGAATTTTAATGAAAAACTTTCATTTTTTGTTTGCAAATCTGTATTGCTATTATTTTGTACTTGTCTAACACTTTTATATTTGTGATTGCATAACAATTCTTTGTGGTTCATCGACCAATCTAGTAATAAAAAATTACAAGTATAAAAAATGTTGCTCGATTACTTAATAACAAAGTAATGAGTAAAAAAAATGTTAAAATTTCTTACAACCAACCAAGGTTGTTTAAATTGAGCTCGTCGACCAATTATAGTTAATGGGTTTTTATCCCCGACCAGCTATACTTGGTAAATTTTGTCTTTTTTAATAAATGTGCCCGACCAACCAAGGTCAAAGATTTTTCCTCGTCGACCAACTACAGTTAGTGGGTTTTTATCCCCGACCAACTATACTTGGTTCAGTTTGGAATATTTGTTCTTCGATGAACTTTTATGTAATAACTTACTTCCCGACCAACATAAGTTGGCATTTGAGAGCATATTTTGTTTTCAAACCAACCGAGATTGGCATTTTTAAGAATGTTGTTCTTGCCCTTTTACCAACCGGGGTTGGTCATGGGTTTGAACTATCATGCCCACTAACTCTTTTACCAACCGAAGTTGATCACATTAGTGTTCGCCTCCTAACCAAAGGAGTATAGTTTGTTCTCGCTATTTTACCAACCAAAGTTGATCACGCTCGAACTATTAGTGTCCACTAGTTATTTTACCAACCGGAGTTGGTCACGCTAGTGTATGCCTCCTAGCCAAAGGAGTATAGTTTGTTCTCGCCCTTTTACCATCCGAAGTTGGTCGTGGGTCTGAACTATCGTGTTCTCGCTATTTTACCAACCGAAGTTGATCACGCTTGAACTATCTACTAGTTATTTTACCAACCGGAGTTGGTCACGCTAGTGTATGCCTCCTAACCAAAGGAGTATAGTTTGTTCTCGCCCTTTTACCAACCGGAGTTGGTCGTGGGTCTGAACTATCGTCTTCTTTTTGCTGTCGAGCAGCGTAGTGTACAACACTAGTATTCCCCGAAAAACTTTCAAACAAAGGAGAGAAAAATGGTGAAACATCATCGTTTTATTCATATTGATGGACCTGCTGTACATTTTACATCACTGATAATACTTGCGAAGGTGTTCAACATTCCAAGCATTCTTGAATTCCTCTCCTTCTAGAGTTGCTATTCGGTAAGATCCTAGTCGAACAACTTCTGTAACTCGATAAGGTCCATGCCAATTTGCTTCCAATTTATTGTGCTTCTGAATGACTTTCTTTAGCACGTAATCTCCTTCCTTTAAATCGCATTTCTTCACCCTCTTGTTGTAGAACAAAGCTGTTCGTTGTTGATATGCAGCATTCCTAATGGCTGCTTCTTCTCTAACCTCCTCGAGCATATCCAAATCCAGTCTTCTCATCAAGTCACTGACTGGAGAATTAAAATTCAGCACTCTATGTGTCGGAAGACCCAACTCGGCAGGTATTACAGCCTCACTTCCAAACGCCAGCATATATGGTGATTCTCCAGTTGTTGCTCGGGGAGTTATTCGGTAAGCCCACAATACTGATTGTAGCTCATTAATCCAGTTAGTTTTAGCCTCATTTAACCTCTTATTCAAACCATTTAATAATGTTTTGTTCGTCACTTCAGTCTGTCCATTGCTTTGAGGATGGCTTGGTGCTGAATGAACCTTAAAAATGTTTGACTGATGACAATAGGCGGCAAACTCCTCATTATCGAATTGTGTTCCATGGTCTGTAATGAAGGCATGAGGGAGACCATATCGGCAGATGATGTTCTTCCAAACGAATTGGTACACCTTCTCGTACGTTATATCAATCAGAGGCTCTACTTCTACCCATTTAGTAAAATAATCCACTGCGACGACGAGGTATTTGAATCGTCCTCGGGTCATTGGCAGTGGTCCAACCAGATCAATTCCCCACATGGAAAACGGCCAAGGGGAAGTTATGGGTGTCAATAATGCTTGTGGAGTTCGTCGAATGGAGGAAAAACGTTGGCACTTGTCACACTTCTTGGCATAGGCTATACAATCAGCTCTCATCGTTGGCCAGTAGTATCCTTGCGTCATCACCCTTTGCAAAAGTGTTCGACCTGCTACATGGGCTCCACAAGACCCTTCATGGATCTCTTCAATCAATTCTTTCACCTCGGAGGGATGTACACATCTTCGCAAACCTGCCATAATTCCTCGTCTATACAAAACACCATTAATTAGTACATACCGAGCAGCTTTAAACTTCAATTTCTTGGCAGCGATCTTGTCCTCCGGTAATTCTCCTTCCTCAACATATGACCTGATGGGATCCATCCAAGATGGTCATAAATCAAGGGAAATAACATTCATCGTCAAGCTTTCATCTATGCTTCGACTTTTTAACACCTCAATTGGTATCGTTCTTCGCAACTCGGTACGAGTAGCTGATGCTAGTCGGGCCAGTGCGTCTGCTTGTGCATTCTCCATTCTTAGTATTCTGATTAACTGAATGGCATCAAATTTTGCCAACAACTCCATCGCCTTTGCATGATATTTGACCATTAGTTCTCCTTTAACTGCATACGTTCCCATTATCTGATTCACAATTAATTGAGAATCACTGAATACCATCACTTGTTGTGCTTCCATAATCTTTGCTAAATTAAGACCTGCTATTAAGGCTTCATACTCAGCCTCATTATTGGAGGCTTTGAATTGGAATCGTAAGGCATATTCCACGTCAATCTCGTCTGGGGTGTTCAAAACGATCCCGGCTCCACAACCTGTTGTGCAAGATGTCCCATCTACATACAATCTCCACGTAGGTAACTTGTCTTCAAAATTCTTATCTGACAGCGTTCCTCGGTGAAATATTTGATGTTTTGTTTCATCCTCCCCTAGTATGTTTCTCTCCTCGTCGACCATCTCTTCTCGCCCTTTTACCAACCGTAGTTGGTCTGGGTTTGAATTTGATGATATTTTTACATCCACAAGCCCATTTACTAACCGGAGTTGGTCCGGACTTATGTCTGTTGATCTTGTAACATCCACAGGTTGGTCAGCGAGCAACTTTTGTTCCTCGGGGGTATCAGGATATGTAAACTCTGCTATAAAGTCTGCTACAGCTTGCCCTTTTAAGGATGATCTGGGTTCATACACAATATCATATTCACCGAGCTCTATTGCCCAGTACATCAGTCTTCCTGATTTTTCTGGCTTATGAAGAGCTTGTCTTAATGGCATATCGGTATACACGATGATGGTATGGGCCTGGAAATATGGCCTCATTCTTCTACTTGCTTCAATTAATGCTAATGCCAATTTTTCCAACTTTGGGTACCTGATCTCTGCACCTCGGAAAGCCTTACTTGTGTAATAAATTGGCTTTTGGACTCCATTCTCCAATCTGATCAATGCCGAGCTGACCGCATTTTCTGATACTGCCAGGTATAAGTACAACTTTTCTCCCATCACTGGTCTGGACAGCAATGGAGGTGTTCCCAGATATTTCTTCAAGTCTTGAAAGGCTTTTTCACATTCATCATTCCACTCGAAAGTTTTTCGCAGTGTTTTGAAGAATGTGAGGCATTTATCAGTTGCTCGGGATACAAATCTGTTGAGCGCTGCAACTCGTCCTGTAAGACTCTGTACTTCTTTCCTCGTCGTTGGGGATCGCAGCCCTAAAAGAGCTTTGATCTTTTCTGGATTTGCCTCAATACCCCGTTGATTGACGATGTATCCGAGGAACATTCCTTCTCGTACTCCAAAGGTGCACTTCGTTGGGTTGAGCTTCATTTGATATTTATCCAGTTGATCAAAGGTCTGGCCTAAGTCAATTAGATGATCAGTAGCTCTCTTGCTTTTGGTGAGCATGTCGTCGACATAGACCTCCATGTTGCAAAAACCTTGTTCATCAGTCGCTGATATGTTGCACCTGCATTTTTTAAACCAAAAGGCATAACATTATAACAATAAGTTCCCCTTGGGGTAATAAAAAAAGTACTTTCCCTGTCTTCAGGTTTCATTTTGATCTGATTATAGCCAGAATATGCATCCATGAAGCTGAGCAGCTCATGTCCCGAGGTAGCATCCACTAGCTGGTCGATTCTGGGCAATGGAAAATGATCTTTTGGGCATGCCTTGTTCAGATCAATGAAATCAACACACATTCTCCACTTATTGTTCTTCTTTTTTACCATCACCACATTTGCCAACCAATCTGGATATTTCACATCTTCAATGAATTGGGCTTTCTGGAGCTTCTCGACCTCCTCTTGTATGGCCTGGTTCTTCTCGGGACTAAACAATCTTCTTCTCTGCTTCACAGGTTTGATCTCCTTATTCACATTGAGCTCATGACATAAGAAGTTTGGATCTATTCCTGGCATGTCTTCATGACTCCAAGCAAAAGTATTCTTCCTGTTTCTCAAAAAAGTTATCAACTCCTGTTTTATTGAAACATCCAACGACGATCCTATCTGGGTTACTCGTTCAGGATGCTCGTCGTCTAGAATAACATTTTCTGTAGAATCCACCACCTGTCCTTTTACAAGTTGAGATTCATCTCTAGGGTCAAGAGTTTCAATTTCTGTACCTTCCTCCACTTGGTAAGTAGTGGTCTTTTTCCTTGATTCTTCAAGTTCCTCTTGCTCGGCAGACGAATAATAGCATTCCCGAGCTACTTTTTGATCACCTTTCACAACTCCGACTCCAAAATTTGTTGGGAATTTCAAACACTGATGTACCGTAGATGGAACTTCTTCGAACTTTTTCAATCCAACTCTTCCCATAATGATGTTGTAGGCTGATTGCACATTTTTATCCATCACAAAGAAGCGTATTCTTTCTGTTCGACAAGCAGGCCAAGTTCCAATGAGTATATCCAACTTGATTGTCCCAAGTGGAAAAACTTTCTCGCCAGCAAAACCCAGAAGGGGTCTGTGATAAGCTTCCAGTTGAGATAATTTCAAATTCAAGCTATCAAAGCATGAATAGTACATGATGTCTGCCGAACTACCGTTGTCTACCAACACCCTCGAAATGACCACCTCTTTCATCCTCATTTTGATCACCAAAGGATCGTCATGAGGGTAAAGAACACCTGCCAGGTCGTTTTTTGAAAAACCAATGACTAGCTTCTCTTTGTTTACTTTCCTCGGACGATCCTCCTCGACCAGATTTATTCGCTGAATATATGAACAAGCCTAAGCCTCTCCGAGGTAAGCTTTTCTTTCTGCAGTAAGGTCTCCTCCTGTAATAACATTACAATCAAATGACCCAAAACATATGGAAAATACCTCACGTTCAGGCTGCCTTGGCTTCTTGGGAAGATCAGGATCATCATCTGGATCATCTTCGTGGTCCCTCTTCTTTTTCTCCTCTGCACGACGAGGAGATCTAGATCTCTCTCTCGTTTCTATCATCATTCTTCCTCTCACCCCTGCGATCTACATATTTTGATAATTTTCCTCTTCGGATGAGCGTTTCAATCTCGTTCTGAAGGGCTATGCAATTTTTGGTCGTATGACCATGATCTTTGTGAAACTCGCAGTATTTGGCCTTATTCCTCAGATCAGGATTTGTCCTCAGTTTTTCTGGCCACTTGATTTCCTCGCTATTCTTGATTTCTTCCAAAACATGATTAGTACCCATCTTCAATGGAGTATAATTATCGTACTTCTTTAGGACCTCCCATGACGTCCTATTATTCTTGGAGTGTTTGTCACCACCATTACCTTTCTGATCTTTCTTCTTAGACTTGTCGACCTCCACTTTAATTTCTTTATCCATATTCTTCTTCGCAGCCATAGCCTCCTCGGCATTCATAATTTTGGCCGCTTTCGCCATCAACTCGGACATAGTTTTAGGTGGATCTTTGGCCAAGGTGTAGTACAACTTGTTAGGTAGTAAACCACTCATCAAAACAGTGATCGCTGTCTTTTCTTCGTAATCTATGACTTCCAACTTCTCGTTATTAAACGAGTTATGTAATCTCTAGTACTTTCACCTGATTTTTGCCTAACACTTAGCAAGTGTGCTACTCGCTTTACTGGCTTTGCTCCAAAACAAAAATTGCCAATGAATAACTCGGCTAACTGAATAAAAGTTGAAATCTTACCCCGAGGAAGATTATTGTACCATATTTGTGCAGATTCGGTAAGAGTTCCAGAGAATGCTCTACACCTCATCTCGTCGGGGACGGCATAGATGTCGGCAGCAGCTTGGTATTGTTCTATATGAAGTACAGGATCTGTCTTTCCATCGTACTTGGGGGTCACCACAGGTGCTTTGAATTTCGATGGTGTAGAAAAATCCACAATGGCTTGCACAAAAGGTGTCCCTTGAACAAAAGTTCTCTGTAAGGGGTTTCTTGCCTTAGCCATTTCTCCCAGTCTATCTTCTAACCGCTGAATGGAACCTTTCCATGCTTCATTTCCTTCCTCAGGCCGCTTAGTCCGAGCAATTGATTGCTCTGACGTAGCTTCCTGAGATTTATCTCGACGAGTAGTTGGTCGTGATTGTGCTGATCCTTCTCTCAGACCTGATGGTGGCCGAAAACTTCTCGATGGAGCTCTAGGTGGACTCATATTCCTCCTTGGTCCTAACCGACTGAAAGGAGACACCCTGCTTAATCTTTCCAAAGCACTAGCTCTCTCCGGAGAGAGAGTAATATGTTGATCTGTATCCGTAGCCCGTATCGATGAGGTTCGCCCAGGTTGATACGTAGAATCATTAGACTCCCCATTGCGATATGCCCCAGTACGTCTGGATCGTGATTGCCCATGATCACTCCTTTGTCCTGAATAGGTAGGTGCACCGCCTTGAAGAGTTTGAATGAGTTGCCTCATAGATTCTTGCATGGCGGTTTGTCCTTGAGCCAGATTTGTCATAATTCCAGCCAGATCTGGAGGTGCAGATGGATTTGGAAGATTTCCAGTATTTCCAGCATTTCGATTACTGGATTCTGGATTATCTGCCATTGATAATAAATGATTTTTGCGAAAAACGATAGTAACAGTCGTTTCCCACAGACGGCGCCAATCTGTTGATGTAAAAAACTAGATTGCTCTAATTATTCAATCACAGATAAATAAATAAGACAGAGATTTTTAAAGTGGTTCGGCTAGGAATAAAGCCTACGTCAACTGTTATGTTATTGCCGAGTGTTTGCAGAATTCTTGAAATACAAGTTCTCTCAAGAAATTCCGGTCTCCTTGAATGGGGTTGATACAAGGTATTTATAGCCTTGAGGCTGTACACGAAAGGGTCAATACATTAAATGATACATGCATGAAAGGGCAATACATTTAATGCGGCGTGTGAGTCAAGATTATGAACATTCAATGAATATTTGAACTGTTGATTATCTGGCAATTAATGATACGACCGAGATGCAGCTCGGACCGCCATAGTTGCTCGTTGCTCAGGAGTTCCTCGGAGCGCTAGAGTACCTCGGTGCGCTAGAGTTCCTCGGTGTATCCTCGTTGCTCGTAGAGAATCATGAGTTGGTCGGGAAATGAACTTCCTCGTTGTTATTGCACCACGTAGATTGACAAGTGTCTTCGTATGATTCATCCACATCAGCATATTAATTTTGGTATCAACAATTATGTTTTTTAATCTTTTTACAAAACAATTAAAGGAGAGGGGCATAAATGTAAGGATAAAAAACAAAAAAGTTTCTCAAACATTTTTTAATACATATTTAGTCCAACTTTTTTTTTTGTATCCAAAAGTTCATTATTCTTTTATCTTTAAAGGTCCGTACCAGTAGCATGGTAAATTTTTTTTGACATGATAAAAAACTTTTTAATGCAAACTAAAAAGTTTTAGAGTAATTATATATTAAAAACGTTCGAAAAATTATTTGATATATCGTCCAAAATGTAAACATAAAGTTGTCTAATGTTCGAATGAAATGTGTGTCATTGATAGTGTTAATTTTGACATCCAACGGATAATATATGTATAATTTACAATTCATAATCAAGAGAGAAGATACACTCTCTCCATTTTAACTCCCTAGGAAGTCAAGCTGTTTCCTCTATTTTGAAGATTGGTAAAGAAGCTGGTGAAGTAGCCTCATATTCTCTTTCTCCGGACTTGGGGCAGTTGATACGAACATGATACTGCCATATTTAGAAGGAAATATAGTGTTCAATCCCTTTTCTTGATGGCTAGTTTAGTTGGTGTAAGCAATGAAACCCAAGTAGTCAAAACTGTGTATGCAATTGTAGTGAAGGGACACTGGGACAATCTTTTGAAGCCCAATATTGGTTCCAGGGTTTCCTCATCAACCATCAATCAGGTACTCCTACATCTCTCATTTTACCCCTCTTTTTCTTGGTCTTTCTTCAAATGGGTCCAATCAATCCCCAATTACAACCACTCATTACAATCTTCTTGGACTATGATTTGCATCCTCACAAACCAAACCCACTTCAAAGCTGCACAGGACTTGCTTGCTAAAATTGCACTTAAAGATTTTCTATCATCTCCCTCCGTTTTGAATGCAATTGTGAGTACCCATTTTGGCCCTCATGTGAATTCTCATGTTTTGAGCTGGTTAGTGATTTTCTATGCAAATTCAAAGATGACCCAAGATGCCATTCAAGTGTTTGAGCATATGAGGGTTAATGGGTTTAAGCCTCATTTGCATGCTTGTACTGTGCTTTTGAATTCTCTGGTCAAGGTTAGGTTGACTGATACAGTGTGGAAATTACATAAGAAAATGATTAGAATGGGGGTTGTTCCCAATATACATGTGTACAATGTGTTGATTCATGCGTGTTGCATGTCTGGGGATGTGGAGAAGGCAGATAAATTATTGAGTGAGATGGAGTTTAAAGGTATTTTTCCTGATCTTTTCACTTATAATACCCTCATCTCATTATATTGCAAGAAGGGTATGCACTATGAAGCTTTGTCTGTTCAAGATAGAATGGAGAGAGGAGGAGTAAGTCCCGATATCGTAACCTTCAATTCCCTAATTTTCGGGCACTGTAGAGAAGGTAGAATGAGAGAGGCTTCAATGCTTTTTCATGAAATTAAAGGCGCTGTCCCAAATCATATAACCTACACCACTCTGATTGACGGGTATTCGAGAGCGAACAACCTCGATGAAGCTTTACGATTGCGCAAAGAAATGGAGGCTAAAGGGTTGTATCCTGGTGTTGTTACTTATAATTCGATCCTCCGCAAGTTGTGCGAAGAAGGAAGGTTAAAGGATGCAAATAAACTATTGAATGAGATGAGTGAGAAGAAAATTGTACCTGATAATATCACGTGTAACACCTTGATTAATGCGTATTGTAAAATCGGGGATATGGGGTCCGCATTGAGAGTTAGAGACAAGATGTTGGGGGCTGGATTGAAGCCTGACCAGTTTACTTACAAAGCGCTGACTCACGGGTTTTGCAAGGCACAAGAGATGGACAGTGCCAAAGAGGAGTTGTTTTCCATGCTTAATAATGGATTTTCTCCGAGTTATTGTACATACTCATGGCTTGTTGATGGCTACTGCAACCAAAGCAACGAAGAGGCAGTGATAAAATTACCCGATGAGTTTTCACAGAGGGGTCTGTGTGTGGACGTCTCAGTGTACAGGGCGCTAATACGACGGCTCTGTAAGAAAGAAAAGGTTGACTGGGCAGAAAGGATATTTAGTACTATGCAAGGGAGGGGAATATTGGGAGATAGTGTAGTGTACACAAGTCTTGCGTATGCTTATTTGAAAGCAGGGAAAGAAGTTGCTGTTTCGGATATGTTAGAGGAGATGTATAAGAAGAGGTTGATGTTAACTCTCAAGATTTACAGAAGCTTCAGTGCTTCTTATGCTAGTGATACTGACATTCTCGGTATCTTCTGGGGACGTATGGTTGAGAGAGGCCTAATTTCAAAACCTATTTTCGAGCATATCCAGCAGTTGAAAGTACACTCTTGATGGAAGATTATCCATACTCCAACGCTGCAGGTTAAAATTAATTGAACTTCGTGGGTAGTGATACTACACATCATTGGTCTCGTTTGGTTGAGGGTGAAAAGTATTTTTACCTTTTTTGAGTAAAAATGTTGCTTACTACTATTGTTTAAAATTAAATAACACAGTGTGTTTACAATTTTATACGAACAAAAATCTATACTCCAAATATGTTTTCACTCTTTTATTTTCCACTGAGGTGAATAATTATTCATAAGATGAACCAAGCGGGTCCTTGCCCCATTTTGAGCTTCAGACATGTATCCCAAGTGCAGTTTTAACTAAGGATGCAGCTGGCCACACATCAGCTTCTATCATTGACACTAGCCTTGTGTGTCCATGGCAGGTTCTCTTATTCAAACAAATTGCATGGTCTCACAAGCAAAGGCTTTAGTGCATTCTTGTCTTTATGTGACGAGCTCATTTTATGACAGTAAAGCTCGCATTGATAGATCATGGAACCATCTGTTCTAGGTTTCATGGCATTTGCCACTTCTACTGCACAGGAAACCTGGAAACCAACTATTTCTTTCCAATACATGGGTAAGCACCGAGTAGATTTCAATATTCTGTTTTATATACAATGTATAATCCAAACGAGTATCTTTGTTAGCTTATGCATAACTGTTCGTCATTGTATTGCTGTTGATAGAAGTTCTCATACTTCCCTTTACAAGTTGTTCATTTGACCTCAAACTTCCAATTTTGACTGAGATTATTGTAGTTGATGAGCATCCTCTGTTTTTTTCCTTTTCTTTTTTGAACTAGCTGGAAGAACTTCTGCATCAATAATTAAGGGTAGCGATTGTGCTATATGTTGAAACAGGAGAGGTGGTCTGTTTAGTTTACCCAAAAGTTATTAGTTACATAAGTAAAGAACTAGAATTCCTTAGTTTAAAATGCTTGCAAACTTTTTTTTATAACTTGATTTTGACTTGTTTTCGATTTTGACTTGTTTTCGGATGATGTATTCTTGTTTTTCAACCATTTGGGCCGTTTGATGGAGTTTTCTCTGCACAAAAATTTTGAATTGACAGTGTTCTGTTAAGAGATATATTACGAAGCCACTGGCACTTCGTTACCTACTTATTAGTTATATCGTTCTACATGTTAAACTATACGAACTCCCTGTTAAGTATAAGGCTTGAGACACTTGAACCCCAGATCTCCGATCATCTACGTACATTCACACATTTAAAACGTATAACGTAGTGATAACATATCATATCAACAGTGTGACACCCCGCCTATTCAAATACACGGGTGATCAGCCCTATACTAAAATACAACAGGAATCTCAAGTGTATCATTCTCAGCACCAACTGTCGAATATAAATATAACCGGTAACCACCTATATATATAAATAAACAGGTGCCAATTTTTTTTTTTAAAAAGCGTACATACAATAAATCAATCACATACAATGGAGCATGAACAACAAAAGACAATTAATGGACTAGATTATCAACATACTAAGAGTATACATACAAAAGAATATTTCCGAATATGCTGTCGGGAAACAAACCATACAATAATCAAAAGACAATTATATAAGAGATCAACATATGAAACCTATGGGTACAACCACCCGATTTACAACTGTGAGATCTTAACTAGATTACAAAAAGAGATGCGTGTAAAACAAAAATCCTGTAACATCCCACACATGCTACAGCTCCCAAAAACTCTGGAACAGATAACCATCATGGGTGCCTTTGCGGAGGAACACCTATATCGGACACAATATACATATAGCAAGGGAAAATATCAGAGCCCTGGGTTTAAAATAATTGTAGCAAGTGAATTAAATGCATAATAATTAAAAATGCAAGATTTCATAATTATGCGGAGTCGAACTTCCTTGAGACTCAACCTCACCTCTCAGCTACATCGCGCACCTAAGTGAACACAACTATTAAGTTAAGCTACCACACTAAATCTATGAACCATACCCCCTCAAGCCTAAGCATAACTCCCATATGCGTAACTACAACCTAATATCAATTAGATGACATTTCTTTTTAATTAAGTAAATTCAAATACCCCACGTACTGATGACCAAACATGTCCCCACTTCCAATATAGCGCTAGTATTCGTGCGTGGAACGTCTCGCAAGCGAAATCCAAACAAGGAACCCCCTGATACACTACTACCTAACGTGGTTAGTCGTGGGAATCCGTTTCGCCCTCAGTCCATAAAACATACTCCTAAATTCCAGTCTATAAACATCAAAGCCTATATATACAATCTCGTGCTAAAAAGGGGTAATGCATATCTCACATATCATACAAGTAAGGCAGTACATAACACACATCCTACAGGTATACTAATAGTCTCTACAATGCTATCATCTTCCAGGGAATTACTCACTTATCATTCTGGGTTACCAGCGGTCGGACTCTTACACCGACTTGGTATAAAACCTATTCACAAGCGTATGGGAAGTGGCCATAGTTCCTTACCTAAAGGTAAGAAGAATCATACCCAAGATGTCTTACCCCCGTCTCACACGCGGTAAAATGCCGGACGCTATGACCTGGGGACCGTACTCTTCCCGCTCCTCGTGCCAGAGGAGTTGCCCACATCGCGCTATTTCCCATAATAACACTAGAGGGGTATGCACCACATAACATATATTACACATTCAATATATATGCACATTATATATACAAACTATCACACTTTGAATGGGTTTTCTCTCTCTCTCTCTCAAATGGGTTTTCTCTTAATTGAGATTAATTACCCACTTAAGCCTAATAACCCCTTATCAATAGTAATCATATTTATAAATGATAATACACACATAAAAATAACTAGTATACCCCAATACGAGTCAAACTAGTCAAAAAGATTCTGGAACTCTAATAAAAACCCCATGGCATTCCAAATTTTCATTCGAAACTCGGAATATAAAAACCATCTCCTGACCTCAGACAATTCATTAAAATAAGCCACAGTTGAGAAATAACTAAATCCCGCCGTCAATACACATATATATGACGAAATTGCATAAAACAATATCATATTTACCATATCACTCCAGTAAATGTGTAATTCTTATAAATATTAACTATTTAAATGTGTAATTCTTATAAATATTAACTATTCTAAACAAATTAATATTTTATTTAAATCCTTATTTTAATTCTCAATTATATTAAATCAATCACACCCGATAATTTAATATATAAATAAATACACAAAAGTAAGGGGTATTACAAACAAATCAAAGCTGTAGTATTGATTCTACCATTCCCCCACCCCACCCCCGCTGCAAAAGGATCTTTTGAGCAACTCATTTGATGTAGATGCACTTCCAGGTTAAGGGATACTCGTTGCAAACTGCAAAACAAGTTTGTCTCAAGTAGGGGCTAAGTTGGAGGCTTTTGGATTCAAGTCTGGGAGATGAGGTAACATTTTGTAATCATTCGAAGTGTAATGGAGACACCAGTAGGAGCTTTTCTAGCAAACTCCCAACCCTTTCGAGCAACCCTTGTTGCTTAAAAGATTCTTTAGAACACAAAAAAATAACATTATAGGCTTGTCGAGCCTATGTGGGACTGACACCCATGGGCATAAGATGCCTATGCCTCCCATCTTTGGGACCTAATAGGTGACCTCCATCACTAGGCCGACCTTCTGCTGTTGGATGAAGGAGTGTCATCCTCCCTCAGCTGCGTAAGCAGAGGAAGTCCCACCCGTCATTAATGAGGGTCTTGGCTTCATTATAAATGTTAGCCTCTCGTGTGAACTGAAGATCAAAACTCGTGAATTGAATATCAAAACTCACAAAGGAGCCAAATTTTTGGTTCATTAATTACTCAACCCAATCTTTTTAAAAGTCATTGGAAGTTCATAAATGTTCATCAGAATCTTAGAGCACTTACTTAGTTTCATCTGAACATTGATCCATATTTATTACAATTTACCAACTTAGTCTTCTCACCATCTCCTCTCTCATTTGTGGAAAACTCATTTCATCCTTTAGTGTTCATCACAGGTACTTTGTCCAGAAGGTGGCAATTCAAGCTTTGCTCAAAGTTACTCAGTCTCACCTCATATCATCCCTTTCCCACTCAACCTTAATTACACTATTACAATAACATTGTACTGATAAAATGTACGGCCTAAGTTGAGTCCTTAAAGAACGGATGAAACTATTGCTTCTTTTGCATTCATGCTAAGGAAAATAACCAAGCGTGCCACATATTGATCAGGAAAATCCTGTACGGTACCTAAGTAAGCACTTCCTGGCTTGAATTCCTAGGAGGTGAGGGACCCCTTAGAACCGTAGACTACTTACACGAGATAAAACTCTTAATGTGATTTAACTAATTAAGAGGAATCATTATTCTTATTGAAGAGGACATTCTACTTCAACCACATTTCTGTCTACCAAGACTTAATAAGATTTTCACAACGGCTTCATCTTAGTAGCTTATTTAAGAGAGGCCATATCATTAAACCCAATGCCCATAATTGATCATCAAGACGTTGCGAATCATATCCGCTTGAATACTCATAACTACTAGAGAATCTCACCAAGTTGTCTAAATGTCTCCATTGTGTTCACTAATTTTCAGATGATACCCGTGATCCGTGTCTTGTGTGGCATAGTCGTTTTCATCTCTTTGTGCACATGTCATACCACCATCGTGTTTTGTACTGGTATTGTAAGAACCACCCATTTGTTGTCTACCACCAGCTCCACTCCTTTGCCGGCTACCACTAACAACTCCCCTACTAACATCTCCCTTACTACCACCTTGGTCATCATCATCATTGTTGATGTTTTAAAAATCACTCGAGACGTACGCCTTAAGGCAAAACAGAGAAAAAATGCCACGAGGCTTAAGCCTCAGGGGTTAAAAAATGAGGCTTACGCCTTCCTGAGTCGAGGCGAGGTGTAGAGGATTCAAGATTTTAACAAAAAAAAAAAAGACAAAAGACTTGTAAATCAAGAGCCGAAAATGACTTAGAAAGAAAGGAACCAAAATAAAATATGTCAGCTTACCTCTTTCTCTTCTCTCGATCAATTATTTTTTTTAAAATTTAATTTTATTGTATTTCTCATCTGTACCGCATGTCCTTTTTTTGTCAGCATCTTCAAGTTATTTTAGAGGGTTTCTAAAGTAATAAATTTGCTGCTATGAGGCTTTTGTCTGTTACAGCTGTAACACAAGAGATATTTGTGTGTGTTACAGCCATGGTTCAAAGTCTCGGCCGAGTCAACTCGGAATCGGCCGAGTTGACTCGGAATCGGTAGGGGACGAGACGATACCGGGTCACGATTCGAAAAAATCTTGGAATCGTTACATATCGGCTTAACTCGCCGTTAAATCGGCCGGTCCGAGTTGACTCGCCACTATCTCGGCCGAGTTAGAAAAAAAAGGGCGAGACATCAATTATTTTGCAGAAAAAGTGTAGAAAGGACGGAAAAATGTAAAATAATGCAAAGATTCTTTTAACATGCTAACCTGATGTAGCTGATTTGAGAGGAGGGGACAAAAAACCAAGTCACGGGTTGCTAAACAAGGAAAATTTCAGCTATAAAAAAGCCATTCCAGATGTAAGAATCCACACCAGCTTTCCCTGCTTTTCTCCATAGCCCAATACGTCTTTTTTTGTCAGTGTACAAGCCCTACTTTCACCGGAGAAGAAACAAAGGTCGGCCGTCTCTCTTTCTCTCCTATTTTTGCCCTAATTTTAGCTCTTGGTTTTTGAGGGCTGATTAGCCTCATTTGTTTGAAAGCTGCGTGTGTTTTAGTAAGGGGCAATTGGTCATTTAGTTAACATTAGAGTAAGGGGCAATTGTTTGAAAGCTGCATGTGTTTTAGTAAGGGGCAATTGGGGTTTGAAAGCTGCGTGTGTTTTAGTAAGGGGAAATAAAAGTGCTGTTAACATTTGCATTTTTTTAAAAGAGCTATAAAAGCTGCGTGTGTTTTTTTTTTAACTCTTTTAAAAAACAACAATTGCGTCCTTTAAAAAAAAGTACTTTACTAAAAAATAGCAAACAAAAATTAACAGTAGGGTATTTTTTTTTTAACTCTTTTAAAAAATAACAATTGCGTCCTTTAAAAAAATGTACTCTACTAAAAAATAACACACAAAAATTAACAGTAGGGCTATTTTTTTTTTAACTCTTGTAAAAAATAACATTTGCGTCCTTTAAAAAAATGTACTCTACTAAAAAATAACACACAAAAATTAACAGTAGGGCTATTTTTTTTTAACTCTTGTAAAAAATAACATTTGCATCCTTTAAAAAAATGTACTCTACTAAAAAATAACACACAAAAATTGACAGTAGGGCTATTTTTTTTTTAACTCTTGTAAAAAATAACATTTGCGTCCTTTAAAAAAATGTACTCTACTAAAAAATAACACACAAAAATTGACAGTAGGGTTATTTTTTTTTAACTCTTGTAAAAAATAACATTTGCGTCCTTTAAAAAAATGTACTCTACTAAAAAATAACACACAAAAATTAACAGTAGGGCTATTTTTTTTTTAACAATTGTAAAAAATAACATTTGCATCCTTTAAAAAAATGTACTCTACTAAAAAATAACACACAAAAATTGACAGTAGGGCTATTTTTTTTTTAACTCTTGTAAAAAATAACATTTGCGTCCTTTAAAAAAATGTACTCTACTAAAAAATAACACACAAAAATTGACAGTAGGGTTATTTTTTTTTAACTCTTGTAAAAAATAACATTTGCGTCCTTTAAAAAAATGTACTCTACTAAAAAATAACACACAAAAATTAACAGTAGGGCTATTTTTTTTTTAACTCTTGTAAAAAATAACATTTGCCTCCATTTGCGTCCTTTAAAAAAAATGTACTCTACTAAAAAATAACACACAAAAATTGACAGTAGGGTTATTTTTTTTTTAACTCTTTTAAAAAATAACATTTGCGTCCTTTAAAAAAATGTACTCTACTAAAATATAACACACAAAAATTGACAGTAGGGCTATTTTTTTTTAACTCTTGTAAAAAATAACATTTGCGTCCTTTAAAAAAAAAGTACTCTACTAAAAAATAGCACACAAAAATTAACAGTAGGGCTATTTTTTTTTAACTCTTTTAAAAAATAACAATTGCGTCCTTTAAAAAAATGTACTCTACTAAAAAATAACACACAAAAATTAACAGTAGGGTTATTTTTTTTTAACTCTTGTAAAAAATAACATTTGCCTCATTTAAAAAAATGTACTCTACTAAAAAATAACACACAAAAATTAACAGTAGGGCTATTTTTTTTTTAACTCTTGTAAAAAATAACATTTGCGTCCTTTAAAAAAATGTACTCTACTAAAAAATAAAAGTAGAGTTATTTTTTTAAAACTTTGAAAAAAATAACATTTGTATCCTTTTTTATTTTTTAGAATGACTCCTAAACTAGATATTGGGTGGGAGCATGGAACTGCTGTTGGTGGAAATAAGAAGAAGATTGCTTGCAATTACTGTAATAAAGTCGTTAGTGGTGGTGTCACCAGACTAAAAGAACACTTGGCGGGAGTGCAAGGCAACGTCGAACCGTGTCGCCATGTTCCGAAAGAGATAGCAACTAATATTAAAAAAATTCTAGCAGATGGTATGAAGCAACGGGCCCTTGAGAAGAGGAAGAAGGAGAAACAAGTAGAGAATTTGCGAGAGCAAACAAAATACTATCGTGAAGATGATGCCAGTGAAGATAGTGATGACGGTAATGAAGATGATATCACCCGTTTAGAATTAGCACAGTTGAAAGCTGCTATGAAAGAAAGTCGGAGAATGGCAGGAGAACAACATAGACATTCAGTTTCCGGGGCAAGACCATCCACATCTGGGCTTAAGCGACCACACGTGTCACGATCGTGGTCATTGAGACAGGGGGTTGAATTGCCCGCTCAAGGAATTGACCCTTCCATGTTTAGGTCGAGGAAGTCTAGTCAGAAAACTGTCAAATCCATGTTCTCTACAGATGGAGTCAAGAAGGTTGGGAAGGCCATTAGCAAGTTCTTTCACTTTAATGCCATCCCGTTTCATGCTGCTGATAGTGGACCTGCCTATCAACATATGATTGATACGATTGCTACGGCGGGTCCAGGGATTAAAGGCCCTAGTGGTTATCAGATTGGAGGTGTTTACTTGGATGAGGAGGTAGAAGAGGTGGATAAATACATAGCAACTCTAAAGGAGAAATGGCCCGAGTATGGTTGTACAATCATGTGTGACGGGTGGAGTTCAAGGACGAAGAAGCCTATCATAAACTTCATGGTATACTGTGATCGTAATATGATATTTCACACTTTTGTTGACACGACTAACAAAATCAAGTCGGCGGATTATATTTTTTCCCTTATGGATAAAGTTGTGGAGGAAATTGGTGAGGCTCACGTCGTACATATTGTCACTGATAATGAGCCAAATTTTAAGGCGGCTGGCGCGTTATTGATGGCGAATAGGAGACACTTATTTTGGTCACCTTGTGCAGCACACTGTCTTGACTTGATGCTCGAGGAAATTGGAAATATGAAGTCAATCAAGTCGGTATTGAATGATGCCAAATCAATTACCTCGTTCATATATAACAGTCAAAAAGTTGTGAATTTAATGAAGGAGTATACCAGAGGTCGGGAGTTGCTAAGACCAGGCATTACGAGATTTGCTACCGAGTTTATCGCCCTTGAGAGTCTCATTCGCTATCAGTCTGAGTTGAAGCGAATGTGTACCACGAATGAATGGCGTGAATTCAACCGTGAGAGGACCCGAAGGAGTGCGGCCACTAAAGTGTCGGATTTAATTCTGGCAGATCGATTCTGGCAACGGGCTGCCGAAGTTGCCAAGATTATGGAGCCCTTAGTATTGCTTTTGAAGATAGTAGATCAAGATAAAAAGCCTACACTCTCTATCATTTACGAAGGGGTGGATAAAGCAAAACTAGCAATCCAGGCAAGTGTTAAAAACTGGAAGAAGTATTGGCAGGTGATCGATGGAAGATGGGAGAGACAATTGCACCGACACTTGCATGCCGCGGGATATTTCTTAAATCCGGTGTTTCAGTATTCATCCAATTTTTCAAACCATCCTGAAATAAGAGCCGGACTAAAAGAGGTCATCAAAAGGCTAGAGCCAGACGTACAAAAACAAGCGTTGGCAATAAATGAGGTATCACATTTGTTTCCATTGAGTTATATTTATTTCATATATGTATTGTTTTTAAATTAATTTGTTTGCCTTTTAGGTTAAACTCTTTACGGATAGGAGAGGGGAGTTTGGCTCAGATCTTACCAAGCAAGCAGTCAAATCTTCTCTTCCAGCTGAGTGGTGGAAAAATTACGGTGATGATGCACCCAATCTTAGGCGCATTGCTATCAAAGTACTGAGTCAAACATGCTCATCTTCGGGTTGTGAGAGGAATTGGAGCACATGGTCTCTCATCCATACAAAACTTCGCAACCGATTGGCAATAAAAAAATTACATAAATTGGTGTATGTGCATTACAATCAGAGACTTAAAGTTAGGAATCTGATGTACATGCGAGAGACCGAAGATTTCTACAATCCAATAGACTTGAATTTAATATTTGAGGAGGATGACATATTGGATGAGTGGACCCGAGAGAATGATGAAGGGGTCTTACCGACCGATGACTTAGACTGGTTGGATGAAGGTATTCAACAAAGCGAAGGGGAAGGACGACGGGGGGGTCATAATCAACCGGCACCGGTCAGTGTTCTTTCCAGTTCTGATGATGATCATGGTGGTGATGATAGTTGGCAAGATATTCCTGGTACTTATGGTAATCATGTAGATGATGACGACGACGACGACGACGACGATGATGATGATAATGATGATGATGATCAAGGTGGTGGCAAGGGAGATGTTAGTAGGGGAACAGCGAGTGGTAGCCGACAAAGGAGTGGAGTTGGTGGTAGCCACCAAGGGGGTGGTTCTTACAATACTGGTACACAGCATGATGGTGGTATGACATGGGCACAAGGAGATGAAAACTACTATGCCACGCAAGACACAGATCATGGTTATCGCCCGGGAATAAGTGAACAACGAAGGCATTTAGACAATTTAACGAGATTCCCTAGTAGTGACGAGTATTCAAGCGGATATGATCAACAACGTCTTGATGATCAACTACGGGCAATGGGTTTAATGACGGATCATGCATACCACGATGGAAGACATAGTATCTCTGGGAGTGGGAGTGGGAGTGGCACAGATAATTATGGTCCGGCACAACTTCCAAGATCTACTAGTACTAGTACAGGTGGTTACTATGATCGTTATAGAGACCATTATGGATCTACTAGTAGCGGCACAACAGGTGGTGATTATTATGGATATAATCAAGGGACGCAATATGGTGGGTCTTCAACTGATAGTTCTGGGTATAGAGGTTTTGGATATTATCATCACGGTAATCAACCGGGAGATCGTCAACCACAATTTCCAAATTATAGATCATCTAGTCAGTCATCCCAGCCATCTGAGCAGCAATATGGTTCATATTTCTTTCCTTACCCAACTGAAAGAAATTACCCCTATCCAAATCCGTATGATCGATACCGCAACTAGATAGGGAGATGAAAATGATGAAACATTGTAATCATTTCTATTTATCTTCCATACAAATTTTTTATCTAAGCTTATGTGACATTAGATTGTTTTCAATATTATTATTGGTTTACTATGCAATATTAAATCTGACAACTCTGCCGCGGTTCAGTATAACCAATTCTACAATGCAATGCATATTGAATGATGGGTTTAAATGTACATCATTGGTCCACTTTGTTAATTTTATTTTTTTAAAATTTTCTATATTTTTTTCGGAATTTTTTGCGCTCTCTAAATAGCGTATCTTTGCGTATCGCCCGATACCGCGACCGATACCGCGACCGAGTTGAAAATCGGGTGTCCGATACCGGGACCGATACCGAGACTTTGAACCATGGTTACAGCTGTACAAGCTATGTAGTGTGTGTGTGTTACATCTGACTTATGTTTACAACTCACTTTTGCTTAAAAGTTCAATTTTTTTTAGTACAAAACAAAAGTTAACCATTTATTTAAAAAATGAATAATTTAAAAGAAAAATGTTTACAACTCTGAGCTCGCTTATGTTTAATGTTTACAAAATAAAAAAAGTCTACAGCTGACTTGCGTTTTAAAAATTCATTTCTTTTGTACAAAATAAAAGTTAACTATTTTGTCAAAAAATTACTATTTTTTTTTTTGTACAAACTACAAAATATTTACAGCTCATTTATGTTTAAAAGTTAATTTATTCGTACAAAATAATAGATAATTGTTTTGAACATTTATTTTCAATTTGTTTTTTGATATAATTAATCAATATATACAAAATAATTAATTATATACAATATTTTCACCGAAGTTCATTAATTATTTACTACCTATTATTAATAATTGATATTAATTATGGATCTTTTTGGTGAAAATTATTATGTTACATTATTTTTATGATATATTGGAATTTTTTAAAAATATTTTGTTGATGTTTTTTTAAAAAGGTAGGCCTACGCCTCAATGCGCCTCGAGGCTTACGCCTCGACTCCCCCGTGCAAAACGCCTCGCCTCCGCCTCGTGCCTTTTTAAGCATTGATCATCGTCATCATTACCATAAGTACCAGGAATATCTTGACAATCATCATTACCATTACCACCTTGATCATCATCAGAACTGGAAAGAACACTAACTGGTTCCAATTGATTGTAACCCCATGTCCTCCATCCCCTTCACTTTGTTGATTACCTTCATCTAACCAATCTAAGTCTTCGGTGGGTCGGTAAGACCCCTTCATCATTTTTCCGGATTAATTCAACCAAGATGTCATCCTCCTCAAATATATTATTCAAGTCTATTGGGTTTTAGTAATCTTCAGTATCTCGCATGTACATTAAATTACTATTTAGAATTGTAATGCACATATACTAATTTATGCAATTTTTTTTTATTGCCAATCGGTTGCGAAGTTTTTGTATGAATTAGAGATCACGTGCTTCAATTTCTCTCATAACCCGAAACTGAGCATGTTTGACTCAGGACTTTGATAGCAGTGCGCGTAAGATTGAGGGCTTCCTTATCGTAATTGTTCCACCACTCAATTGGAAGAGAAGATTTGATTGTTTGTATGGTAAGATCTTAGCCAAACTCCCCTCTCCCATCCATAAAGAGTATAGCCTAAAAAGTAAACAAATCAATTGAGAAACAATACACATATGAACTCCGCCTGTGTCGTGCTTAACTTCTTATTTTTTTGACACTGTCGGTCCCAAGCCCGGATAAAGGAGGAGGGTTGCGCTAGGTAGCTGACAATCAACGTAAAACTTTGTCAGATCCTTATAAACTAAATCCTATGAATATACGTGCTAATGCTAGGGCATTCCCCTTAAGCGATGCGTTGCGCCTGCCACCGGGTGTCTCAAAAAATAGGCAAGGGGCATCGCATCGGCACCCGGGTGCGACGATAAATACGCAAGGGTTCCTGCGACAAGATGGACGTGTGCGGGTAAAGAAGCTAGTCCAGGATAATTGACTTAGGTTAGCGACTTTGAACATAGGGACTATGATAGGAAAATGGATGGAGTTAGTAGATACCATGATAAGAAAAGTTAACATAGCTTGTTTACAAGAAACTAAATGGGTCGGTGAGAAAGTTAGAGAAATAGAAAATACAAGATTTAAATTATATTATACAGGAAAACATTAAAATAAGAACAGAGTTGGAATAATAGCAGATGAGAACTTTAAGGACGATATCCTAACTGTTATTAGGAAAGGTGATAGACTTATACGTGTAAAATTGGTATTATGTGAAAACATAATTAATATTGTTAGTGCTTATGCACCCCAAGTAGGATTAGATGAGCACACTAAAGTACAATTTTGGGAACAAATGGATGAACTAATTCAAGAAATACCCGTAGGTGAGAAAATCTATATAGGGGGGAGATTTTAATGGCCATGTAGGAGAATATCGTGTAGGATATGAGATAGTGCATGGAGGATATGGTTTTGTAGGAACGACGGGGGAGAGCCTATCTTAAATTTTGCAATGGCTTATGGTTTTGTACTAGTAAACACATGTTTTAAAAAGAGGCTTGAACACTTAATAACTTATAAACGTGGAACGTATAAGAGCCAAATAGAGTTTTTCATTATTAGGAAAGGAGACCAATTAATGTGTAAAGATTGTAAGGTTATCCCGGGAGACAGCTTAATCTCACAACATAGGATAATGGTGTTGGATATAAATATTAAAAATCAATCACGAGTGCAAAAAGTGAAGACTAATCCACGAACTAGGTGGTGGAACTTAAAAGGAGAGAAATTAAAACTATTTAAAGATAGAGTATTAAATGAAGCAACATGGAATACTGAAGAAGAGACTAACATAATGTCGCATAAGACGACCACATGCATTAGGAGAATATCAAAAGAAATTCTTGGAGAATCAAAAGGCAAGGGTCACATTCCAAAGAAACTTGATAGTGGAATGAAAAAGTACAAAATATAGTAAAAATTAAAAGGGAGTGCTTTAAAACATGGCAAACAAATAGAAATGAAGAAAATTTTGAGAAATATAAACGGGTTAAAAAGGAAGTTAAGAAAGTGGTAAGAGACGCTAAGTTAAAAGCGTATGATGATCTTTATACAAAATAAGAAACACAAGAAGGAAAAAAAAATATTTATAAGCTTGCTAAACTTAGGGACAGGAAAACAAAAGATTTTAATAACGTTAAGTGTATCAAAAGTGATGATTCGAGAGGCCTAGTCAAAGATGATGAAATTATGGAAAGATGAAAAAATTACTTTGAGAGGTTATTAAATGGAGATAGTGGGAGTAGATTAGATATAGAGGAACTTGGGGACTTGAGAAAATATATTTTTCCGTAGAATTAGGACAACAGAGGTCAAGATTGCTCAAAAAAAGATGAAAATCGGGAAGGCTTTAGGACCAGATGGTATCCCTATTGAGGTTTGGAAGTGCTTAGGGGGGATGATGGAGTATCATGGCTTACAAAATTATTTAATAGAATTTTAATGACTAATAGGATGCTCGATGAATGGAGAAAAAATGTTTTAGTACCTATTTATAAATATAAAGGGGACATACAAAGTTGTTCAACTTATCGTGGTATTAAGTTAATGAGTCATACAATGAAACTTTGGGAGAGAGTGATTGAATATAGATTGAGATTGAAGACAACAGTTTTGAGAATTAATTTGGGTTTATGCCTGGGAGGTCAATAATGAAAGCAATCTATTTATTGAGGAAATGAGATTAATGGAGAGGTATAGGGAGAAAAAAAAGGATATTCATATGATTTTTTATAGATTTGGAGAAGGCGTATGATAGGATACCCAGAGATATAATATGGTGGTTCTACATAAAAGAGGAGTGGCTCGCAGATATATTGATGTGATCAAGGATATGTATGATGATGCGATGACTACAGTAAGAACATCGGCGGGAGAAAGTAGTGAATTTTCAATTACGGCACCAAGGTTCAACATTAAGTTCTTATCTCTTTGCTCTTATTATGGATGAGTTAACTGGACAAATACAAGATGAGGTGCCATGGTGTATGCTATTTGCGGATGATATTGTTTTAGTGGATGAGACTAAGACGGAGATTAATGTTAGGTTGGAATTCTGGAGAGAAACTTTAGAAACAAGAGGATTTAAAATAAGCAGAACTAAAACATAATATGTGGAGTGCAATTTTAGTAGTAATAGGAGGACAAATAGAGATGTGAAATTGGAGGGTCAAGAGATACCTAGAAATGATCATTTTTGTTATTTAGGATCGATTATCCAAAAAGATGGAGATATTAGTGATGATGTTACTCATAGGATTGGAGCAGGCTGAGTTAAGTGGAGAAGTGCTACCGGCGTTTTGGGTGATAGGCGTATACCTTTGAAGTTAAAAGGAAAATTTTATAGGACGGCTATTAGACCCACTATGTTATATGGGACTGAGTGTTGGGAAACCAAAAAACAAAATGTGCAGAAAATGAGTGTGGTGGAGATGCGAATGCTAAGATGGATTTGTGGTAAAATTCGAAAGGATAAAATTAAAAATGAACAAATTCGTGAAACGGTAAAAGTAGCTCCTATAGAAGATAAATTGAGAGAAAATCGATTTAGATGGTTTGGATACATCAAGCATTGACCAATGGATGCTCTTGTAAGGAAGAGTGATTTAGTTAGTATTGATGGCAACACAAAGGGTAGAGCTAGGTCTAAATTGATTTGGGGGGATATTATAAAAAAAGACATGATGTCATGTGGTTTAACCGAAGATATTGCACTGGACAGAATGAAATGGAAAAATAGGATTCATGTAGCGGACCCCAAATAATTGGGAAAAGGCTTTGCTGAGTTGAGTTGAGTTGAGTACACATGAAATTGATATAACTCGATGGAAATAAATGTGATACTTCATTTATTGTCATGGCTTGTTTTTGCACGTTTGAATTTAGTCTTTTGATGACCTCTTTCAATTCGTCTCTTACCTCTGGATAGTTTGAAAAATTACTCGAATACTAAATTTTTTAATGTTTTGTACAAAATATTTTTTTGTACAAAAAAATGCTGTGGTATGCATGTGGGTTTTAGCTATTAAAAAAAGAAGAAGTAAAAGGGGTGCGTGTGCCGTTTAAACAAAAAAAAGGGTTTCGGTCATTTAACATAGACTCTCACGGTTTGAGAGTCTCACTGATTGAAAAGAGAAGAGAAGGGTTTGGGGGCTTTAAGAAAGAGAGAGATTGTTGGTCTGCGATTCCGAGTCAACTTGGTCGATACCGAGTTGACTAGGCCGCTACTTTGAGCCATGACGATCTACGAGTCCTAATGAGATTTAGATAACGAAGAGGAGTCAATATTCTAATTTAAAAGGATATTATACTTTAGTTGAGGATGCAACTATGATGTTTGCCTCGCTCCTTTTAGACCCTCTCTGCTTGTTGAGGATGCAAGCTCTCTCTCTCTCTCTCTCTCACTCTATCTATCTATCTATCTATCTATCTATCGTACTGTTCTTTTGCAGATTGTATCGCATTTTAATAGTGCGGACTGGACATGTGTCATCTGGCGGTGAGGCAAGAAATTCTCGGCTAAATTATAGGTACATTCTCTCTCTCTCTCTCTCTCTCTCTCTCTCCTGTGCTCACCGCCAGGTTGCACATGTCCAATCCGCACAAGTGCAGTACTGTGTATATATATATAAAGTCTTGCATCTGTTTGTTAGACTGCAGTTTCATTAAAGCACACGTATGTAAAGGTACTTTTAGGTTAATCTATTATCAATTGATTTTTATTTTTCCCCTACCGTTTAAGTTGGTAAAAAAATAACAGATCCACTGTCAAAGAAAGGATGCATAAATGATTTATATCATCTCTGAATATTTTGGCATAATTTTTCATGTTTGACATAAACAGTTAGGCCCAGTTTGGTTGCGCAAATTATTTGATTATGTAAATTGGATCATTATGAATTAGTGAATTGTAAATGAGTGAATTTGAAATGAATTAAATTCAATTTTACACAATGGTTGGTAATTTGAAATTGATGTTAAGGTTCTATGAAAAAAGATAAAAACAATTCAAGAGAGGGGGGGGGGGGGGGGGGGAGGAGGGAAAGAGAGGGAGAGGGAGAGGGGGAGGGGGAGAAGGAAAGGGGACATGTACATAAATGGATTCATTTCACGTTTTTTGTGAAATTATCCAATTTTAAATTTTGCACATGAGCTAAAATTGGACAATTAATGAATCATTTCATTAATGAAACCAAACACAATTAATGGATCAATTTGTAAATAAAACAATTTATTAATGATTCAATTTACAATTTTGGGACAACCAAACGGGAGGCCTTACCCAATTCATTGATTTCTCAAAAAGTTTGATATTTTGAATTGATCTGGACAGATAACTGACCATTCTAAACTTATCCAAGTTTGTATGATAGGATGGACAAAAACGTGGGAAAAGGGGGCCCAACTTTACTGCTCAACTGTAAAGAATCCAGCCACTTCATTGCGCTGACGTTTATACAAAAGGTGTATATTTTCTTTGTTTTCCCTGTATACTCTTCAGATTTATACAAAAGGTGTATACTCTTCAGATCTACTTTGTTAATGATTTGAACTTTGTTACCAGAATTTGGGTGAACAATGCATCTCTCATCCTTAATGGAAAAATGGGTGCATAAGCAGTAGGTAACCTAGTGTTTTTGTTCTTTTTTAAGGGGGTGCAAATTATACTATTAATTATAATTTTTTCTACCAAGAAAATTGTTAAAGAATCTAAACATCATGGCTAGTCCAATTCTAGCTAAACCATATTTTATTGTCACGCACATGAAGCATGGAAACAAAAGTCAAATAAAATTATCTCGACCTAGTTACTTCAACAATAAAGCAATGAAACTCACATCTCATAAATATAGTCATTTTTCCATCACTGGTATCAACCCACATGAATTACAATTATATTATCTGGATAAATTTACAGCACGAAATTTATGAGAATCAATTTGAAAAAGTAAGAGTTCAGTATGGAAAAAAAAATAGAGAAACACAACGGAGTGAGAAGCTACAGAGATTTAGATAATACACAAAATGCCTACAATACATTCACTACAACTTCTTCCTATTTCGAGGTATTTGTGATATTGGATGATCCCTAGCCACTATTTCTCTCTCTAGGTGATTTTATGCATGCATTCTAGGGTTCTTGTCCTTGTTTAATCATATGGGTCCTTTGGATCCTTTACTCTGATGCTGCTCCTTGGTTGACACAATCAGATCTTGTGTCACATGAAGAAGATTGGTTATCGTAATGCTGACCCGTTAAAGGTAGATGTCGATAATGTTGTGTAAGTGGGTGCCCAATGTAATCCATTCTATGCTAACGTCGTTAGGCCAAAGGGGAATACGTTCTCCTTTACTTAGCAGTTTCTTCCTCCATATGTCAGTAGGGATATGCTTGCAGTCAAGATGCATCGGCATATTTGGAATTAGTTAATATACAAATCTAATCTGTTTGGTAGATTCTTATTTCCCAAGGGAGATAGGGTTCCATCAGCCGCAATTTTACGCTAGAAACTACGAGATAAGTACGGGAAGTGAAATGCAACTGTCGTCTAACATCAATAGATAAGGTTGTATAATATTCAATTTCATAATAAAGAAGTGATGATTAGGGTTTGAATATGAGGCCCACTATATTTGTTACGTGGTTTCCTCTCTCATGCATTTCAGACACCCAACAAAACGAATGCCCAAGTTTGGGTTGGGTTACATACTTTGAGCTCAGAATACAGGCGTTTGAGAATTCTTATGGGTATTACTATTACTAGTGGCTTATGTTACCCAGTCAAAATAGTCCCTGCTACTCTCAATGAAGGTTTTGGTCAGTTTACTAGTTTTGGATAATGATTAATGAGCTAGTGGATACATAGTTGGTGCAGAGTGGATCATTATTGGTTTTGTTGCTATAATATCGCCTATAAAAATCGCCCTAAGCAGTGTACCCATTATGGGATTATTGGTCATCTTGTGACCAAAGTGTACATTCATAGAGGCTGCTAAATCTCATGAGGACTACAAATAGAATGCGGGTAGGGAAAGATCTAAAGTAAGGCAAAATAGGCAATTTTGACCCACCTCTACTGTCCTACAGGTCATAGGGAGGGTAAACTATTAGGACTTTGATTGTAAAAACATATATTTAGTTTAATAATAGCTCGTCTTTAGCTCATTTTAGTGTGAATTAGAATGTTCGAATTCTTTATATATATTGTTGTAACAGTCAATTATACACTACAGGAATTCTTTGAGTAGAGTTCAGCTTACACACGGAAGGTGAAAATTCTGATTTTATTATAAATGAACCATTTACAGCCTAGATAGGAATTGACATCCTATCAGTATAGCTCCGTGTACAATCTTGATTGTTATCGACTACAAGAGCTTGCCCAATGGTTCAAGAACTTGTTCGGTAGTTCAAAGGAGATTGTACCTGTACAACTAGGAACATATTGAACAGGTGCAGCAAAATTAAAGTCTGTATACTGACTGTTATTGACTTTCACAATCACATGTTTGTAAAAGGTTTATAAATTCTTATTCTTTAAGAATATTGAATGTTGATGTTCATGTAATTATTATTTTGATTTGTTGATGGCTGCGATTCCATTTATTGGATTAAGAAGCCTTGTAAATTGGTTAACTAATTATAGGGGTATCGTCGGTATATATTTCGAACGAATGGATTATTTTATACTGGATTGTATGAATTGTAATAACCTACATTTATACGTGTGATTGTACTAGTTTCCTTGGTGACTCTCTCTGTTTTCTTTGAACTGCAGTGAACTACTGGCCCTTTTTTTTGTGGATTTGTAGGAGTTAGTATCCCACCTTTAGGTGCCAAGTGGTGTCCTTTATCCCTAATACACAATAAAAAGTTCCATTTATGGAGCCTAAAGCTTCAACGATGGCATGACAATAAGCAATATTATTTAATAAACAGGTAGAATTTCAAATATGTTCAGTTTGAGACTTGAATGTTAGTGAAATTAAATTATCAGTAATTAAATTTCACTAAGCCCGACAATATGGTTTGATGAGGATAAAACCATCCATTATTCGCCTTTAACAATTTGTCCGGGTCACTATATTGTGTCAACGGGTTGAATTTGGGTTTAATGACCCTGTATGGCAGTTCATTTACGGGTTAGAGGGGGGAGAAACGAATGTTTAGTGTAAGAACTAAATCTTAAATTGTCTAAAACCTAATCGAATCTGTTGGTTGTTACTCTCTCTCTCTCTCTCTCTCTCTCTCTCAAATGAACTCACTAGCTCCCGATATCAGGAATCAATGAACAATCTCTTAAAGGACCATCTCCAGCCAAACTGAGATTGATGATGACACTAAAGCTTAATTGATTAAAATAAATTCAATAGTTGATTTGTAATTTTTTTGGTAAATTTTGGTTCATTATTGTTTTTAATGGGATTGTTGATCCATTTTTTGAAAAATACTATCGATCCATATTTTTTCTTATAATAAATTTGTAATTTTTAGTAATTTTTTGTTCATTATTGTTGGTATTTTTTTTGTCTGAATGTGTTCTCTCTTTTCTACCCAAGGGTTCAATAAGATTTTTTTTTCTTATGAGAATGAGTTTTATTGCTATAGAGCGAAAAAAGGGGAGGGGGCGGTGAGTTGACCCAAGCCGACTCAAAGTGATCCAAATCTGACCAAAACCCCTCCTTTGACCCGTTTCTAATTCGCTCGAATCCAACCACCTTTGTTGCCCATTTGCTAGGTTTATTTTTAACTTAATGCGGAGAATCGTATTTTGTGCTAAGTAAATTGGACAGTAAAGACTCTAAATTAATATACTATAATTTTGAGATAATTAAATTAGACTGCAATTGCAATTCTGTGGTCCAGTTAATTATAATTATATGAAAAGTGAAACTTTGATGGTAGGGATTAATTAGGAAGTAATATTCAAGTTAGAGGGAAATTTAATTATTTTTCATAGGGCTGGGTATAATCCTTAACTATAAACTAGCCCCACCTCACTTAAACCTAGAGTTTCTCTTCCGTATATACGAAGAAGTGAAGAACCAAAAGTTAAGGTAACTTTGACTTGTCCACGATAGAGATAAATCAATGACATGGGAGATTGAGAGATGTCAGCTAAGGAGAGGAAAAAAGAGAGAAATAAAGTTCTCCCCTCTTCTTCAAGTTCTCTCAAGACTTGCCCACACAAAGCCAAATTTGTTGCATCATATATCGAAGAGAGTTGAGATGATCAAAGTAATAAAATCTGCATAAAAACATTCTTAATCATTCTCTTAAGTTCATCTACAAGAACTGCAAAATGTATAACATCTCTTCCCGATTTAATTTTTGTAACTCTAAATACGTTTGAGTATAAGATCCATTGCCTCCACAGTTTAATTTTTGTATCCTTAAATACATTTGAATATAAGATCCATCGCCGTTTGATATCATTTTTATATGTCGTGTCAGAAACCTTGATTCTCTAGAGTGAGTAACAATCTTGGTTGTGCAACCAAATTTAAGTACGCTAGCTAAGGTGGTGAGATGGTTGGAATTTTTTTTCAATCGAAGAATCCCATGTCATGTGAGTGCTACTTCAAAGGAGAATGTAAAGCATTGTGGGCATGCCTGCGCTAATTGAGCAACAACTAGTTGCACAACCAGTCCATCATTTAGACCACTATGATAGACAAGGCCCAAATTGTGGACGTTTAGAGGGGACATTATCGAGGATCGTATTGTAAAACTCAATGGTGGATACTCCTTGGGGTGGGGGTGGGGGTGGGGTGAGGGATGAGGTTCATTGTGAGCTGGGGGCCAATCCCAAAAAGTAAAAGTAAGGGTGCCAAATAAAGTATAATATCATTCTAAACATGCAACATGAATAATCTGAAATAATATAGTCAAAAGTAGAATACAATAGATATGAAATAATAACGCAAGCATAGTAATTCGAGTGCAACTTGAAATTCCATAACCAGGGACTTGAAGTTAAAAATACTAAACTATATTAAAATGTCTCAACAACTACATCGATTGAAATAGGTACTGAAACTCTTAAAAGGGTGGTGCTCACGTAACTCAATCTTCAAGAGTTAGAATAAGTTTACAACCTGAAATTGCTCAACGAAATGTAGGTTAAACCCGCAGTAAAAAAGTTTCAACCTGATCCCAATCAGAGATACAACATGTAATATCCATCAAATACCATTAGATTAATTATAAAAAAGTCTTTGATCTCTAGCTTAATATTGCATAAATATTACAATCCAAGGTTAGAACACGCCCCAAAAATAGCGAAAGTAACCCATTAGTAAACTTATAAGGTATCCATCTGCATAGAACAAAAGTATTAAGGACTCATACTTGACCCATAACAACCAAATGTCGAGGGCATACACACGCTCTAAAACAACTCATGAAAGCCTATTAACAAGCCTATTATATAAACATATACCAAATTGACCACCAATACAATATCTCCATATAGATGTTGTAAATGAAGAACGATTGAGAGATATGACTTGTATGGAATTATCTATCTCAATAGCTAGCTCACAGTATACGATTTTGCCGCAAGCTCCCACACACATCACCACTAGTAGATTTACCACGAGCAACACAAGACACAATAAGCTCAAACACGATTTACACAAAATAATTACTACCTCTACATATCGTCAAATCACTGTATTCAAGAACATATAAATAAAACATCATCATAAATTATCCCATGCTACCCTCAACACCCCGCTCCTTCTCGAGATAGGTGGCTTTATTTATAACTATGTTTGGGATTTTCTTATCCTCTAATGGAAACTTTATAATACACTTCTACCTAAACTTTTATCATTATGAACAAAATATAATGGGTATCCAATCATATAACAAATATGTAAAATTGAGTGCCAGACTGCATGTTATTAAATTTTCTTAATCAGTCAGCCACTCCACGTGGCAATTCATTACCTCCACGTGGCAATTCATTACCTCCTCATAAACCCACGTGGCAATTTTCTTAATCAGTCAGCCAGACCGCATGGGATCTCATAATTTGGTGGGAAGCTGCTTTACCAGCTAGAGGCATGGTGGGCATTTAATGAGGGACGCGACGTGGAAGTTTAGGGGCTTATCTCAGAATGGCTGAGGGGCCAGATTCGATAGACTAGGCCTACCACCCTAAGGATAAACCCACTTGAGTGCTATAATTTTGAGTCCCTAAATGCCTATCGTGATGACGCCAGAAAGTGGGTGAACAGTGACCCCACTAGGCGTGTGATCACATCGGTTAAATGAGATGGTGTTTGGTTTGAGGTTGCTCGGCTGATAGGTAGCTCGAGTTTTTAGCTTTCTGTCAATTGGTATACAAAGAGTGCGACTTTGTGATAATTGAATAAATTAAATTCGCAAGTTTCCAATCAACCCTTATTTAATTCAGTCCCTAAACATGCATCTAAGGCGCGTGTGTCAATCCATAAATAAATAAAGCATGTGACACAAAAATATGCTCAGACACAAATTTCAGGAAAAAAACCCTTTCGGGTAAAACCTTTATTTCACTATGAATATATAAATCGCAACTTACAATTACATAGAGAAATCTGCAATGGATCAACACGCAGTCTTAAACTCAACAAGAGAATACACGCAGCACCCTCTAAGGACGCGCAGCCCAAACAACAAAGGAAGAACCGCAGCTCTCCTTAATGACACGCAGCCATAAAACTTTGTAGAGACTCCCTCAGCAATGACACGCAGCCCTCGGTTGCAAAGATCTCTCCACAAAGCTGAATAGTAACAAAGTTTGTGTTCTAGGGTTCTAAAAGATTCACAAAAGTAATTGAGATTTTTGTGTGTGAATCAAAAAGATGTTTGGCACATCAAAAAATGAAGTCTTGTTGTGTTTTAACTCTTAGAAACGTTTTCTCAAAGACTTAGAAAATAAACTCCCCGAATGGTGGTATAAATAGGAAACCTTTGAGTAGATGTAAACCCACACGGAACTGTGCGATTTTATCCCAGGCGGACCGGTCCGCTATGGTGTCGGACCGTTCTGGGGTCAGACCGGTTCGTTTTCTCAAAGGCCTTCTTCGGTTTGCATTCGATCCGGGGTTTAGTGTCTCTTGAGTAAGGCGGATCGGTCCGATAGGGAGGCGGACCCGTCCGGGGGGCGAATTGGTTCGTTTTTAATATGGGCGGACCGGTCCAGTTTCCCAAAAAAAATAAAAAACTCTTAAAAGCCTCATTTTGCTTGAAAAAACTTACTTCTTATTTTTTATAAAAACATTTTATAAAAATTTCCCAATACTAAGTATGAACTTTTAAGGAACTTAAAAACAAAACTTTACCAAGTTCATTCTCGCAGAGGCTATGATGTTGAAGACGCTTTGATATTCGGATCCGTTGATGTAGATGCGATCTTGAATTTCTTCAACGGTGTAATGGCGTACGACATACATATTGACAATGGACAAAAATATCCTTACAAATCTCCCCCCATGTCTATGCCGGTACATACATAAAAAATTCGAATTATCAACTAATGACCTATACAAATCTACCCTCCCATGAATCCTAAAGATGGAATGATACAAATGTTTAAATCTTCATCGTTTGTTCTTCAATCTTCAACAATCATCAAATCTCAAAGCTTTTCTCATCAGGGTGTGCAACATATTGATCTTCAATCTTCATACCTACACACATGAGACAAAGCAAATCACGTGACATATCGAGTTATGATAAAAGCATAAGCTATTTCTCAAAAATCTCAAAAACTCCCCCATAATATGATAATTCTTTCTCCCCCTTTTTATGATGTCCCCAAATAGATAAATGAGAAGAATGAATCAAATAAGCAAAATCATGGTGTCACGGTAAAATGCATAGGAAAACCAGAATCAAGCTACGCGCATGCAAGGGACTATCAAAAAAAAATTACAAACTTTTTTTTTTTGGGATTTTTCAATTTTTCATGCAAAAAGAATACAATTGAAAAAAAAAATATGCTACAAAAATCACACCATGGATTTAGACTCAAACAACCAAGTCATGGAAATGGAATGAATGGGTGTGAACACATTCGATAGATAAATCAACTCAATCAATCATATGTGCACGATGCATATGTATACCCCTAACGAATGAACATCAAAAGTATCCTTAGGTGAAAAGATTGTTGAATTTAGATGACATCGACTTATGCAAATCAACAAATCAAAGTCAAAATGATTTCCACCTCAATAACGTCCAAAACTATTTAGCGCATTTTCAAGCATTTCAAGGACGTGCAAACTCGTTTTAAATTTCCAACCAAACACCCTCACATATATTTTCTTTTAGAGGTGAATAAACTAAATTCTCAAACTTTGGAGAATTTGTGCAAAAACCTAAATGACCCATAATTTGGCATGAATTTCTTTTAATTGGCTTTAAATTTTTTCGGCTCTTTTATACCTCTTTGGACCCCGGATAATAAAATTCCTCCATTTTTTTAGGTCCAATTTAACGGTGGCTTAGTATTCGCAAAGGCAAAATGAACCTTTCGCAGCCCTTCCCCGTTTTCAAACAAAGCACACAAACTCACAAAACGGTTTTTATATGCACAATTTCCTTATTAAAATTTATCGCGTTTGGTTCGTTTTAAGGACAGGATTGAAGTGAAAACACCCAACCAACATGTGATAAGACAAGCACAATAATCAAACAAATCCGTGCATGTGTGCAATAAAGGAAACATGAGTCAAACGTGTAAGAAGTAACACTTAATTACATCTCAATGACTCCAAACATTATAAAGCACATGGATGAATTGATCTATTGTCTCAAAACACTATCAAATAGTCACATGAGAATAATGGAATGATGTTGTGACTCGGTCATCCTAAGTGTCTATCCATAAATGGTGCAAAAAAAATACAAAAAATCTTTTTGGGTTTTTCAAATTTTTTGTCAAAATAAAATCTTTTTGTATTTTTCAAAAAAAATAAAACATACAAAAATGATACATACTAGCAATAGGCAAACAATGTCATCATGAAAATCTCCCTATGCTAGTAAAAAAGTCAAACCTCAATCATTAGGTGCGGAGAGGTTTTCCAAAGGTGGTGATAACTTATGAAAAACCTCCATCAATTCTGGTGAAGTTTTGACCAAAAACTTAACTTGCTCACCTAAATGTGCAAACTCTCTCATGTAATCTCCGAGAGCATGTAAAGTATCATGTGTGGGTGCATGTGTGCCAGAAACACGTGTAGAAGCAAAACGTGACACATACCCCAACTTAAAGCAAAATTACCTAAGGTGTCCTCTCCTTTTGCAATGCGAGCAAACATAAATAGGTCTCGAAACTCCTTGAGGATAAGTTTCTTGTTTAAGAAATGTGACAACCCATCTCACTGACTTTATTTTCCTTTGTTGAGGAAATATTCACTAGAGCTATAGCACAACTTTGTGTCTTTGAAGAAGTTCCAGTCTATCTCATCCCCTTGAGGAGATAAACTTCTTCCCACCTATTATATGCTGGTAACATTATGAGTTTTATGTACAAGCACCAATAATTCCATTCAAATCTCATGCACGTTATTTATGAGTATGCCACTACCTATGCTCAGTATGTTAGCAAGTTTTTTATTAGCATGTGTGCTAAGGGAGTCCATGTGATGCCGTGAACCACTTGGGCATTAAAGTGTGTCATTCTCCATTCATTTATTTGGGTGTTCCTATCTTTAGAGTTAAGTTAAGAAGGATTGCAAGCCATAGCAAACAAGGCTAAGGCCATAACACGTTGAATTGTATTGGTGAGGTCTATGGTCTTGAAAATAGGTTGAGGGATAGATTTGAGTGGGAGATGGGAAATCATATTTGTATATGGTTTGTTTTAATGAAGGCACGACGAAAATTTTGAAAGTATGTAATCACGAAATAATAAAAATTTCGAAAGTACGTAATCATAAAACGGCAAAAATATCGTTCCCCAACAAATCAAAGTGTAATTTTAAAAACATCGACCATAATATCATTTATTTATAGGACTATCCACACTGTTTGACAAATAACAAATAGTCCAACTTATGTGCAGAGTTGAATCAACTACCACAGGACGCAATCAGAATAGGTAAAAAAATTGACGAAAAAACCTTGCACAAACCAAATTCGATAATGAAAAAACGAAACTGCCAACTTTAAAGTCGATTTTTACTCCTTGAATAGCGACGAAAATAGCCCGAAACGTAATTAGCTAGGCACGGGCGATACGAATCCAATGGCGCTAGAATCGCCTCATTCCGATTTACGGTTAAAAAGTTATGGCATTTCTTCCAAAGCATACTATTTTATATTAATATTAAACATTACTCAATGCTAAATGTTTAGGCCTTAACGTGATCACTTAAAACTAACAACAATTCAATACAGGGGGTACTTGTATCAGTCTGATGTAGGAGTTGATGCTATTAGTTGTGATCAACCCTACTACGGGTACTTGTGACAGCGGCAGTTTGGGGCAGCAGTAGTTTGATGCTACTGGTTTGTTTTGTGGTGGTAGCAGCAGCAATTCGGGGCAGCAGCAGCATCAACATCAGCACGGACAGTTCGGGGCAGCAACATCTTTGAGGAGTTTGGCCCTCTCTTCTTTTCAAAACCAACCGCGATGACGAAATAGTCTCACCTTACCCTGCATGAGACAGTGATATGTGAACCTTTCCCACGGTTGATTTTTAGTTTTCTGGCTCTGCAACTACTGGCTTCAAGTTTCTAACTCGTGAACTACTGGCTTCATGTATTTCACCTCTGTTCAGCAATGTGCACATACATATTCATGAATTGAATAAATGACTCAAATCAGTAAAATGGAAGGTAAAAAAATTTATACACAAATGTTCACTATTGCCCGAGTAAAAAACAGTTTTGGGCATGATTTTTTTAAAGAATAAGCTACAGCTGAGCAAAAATTGTTGGCCACCAATTTACTACCCACCAAATCTTCTTCCACCAAATTGTCCGCAGAACCTATAAAATTAAAACATTTACAACTTTTTAATACCTCTTTCAACATGCATAATCCTGAATTAGTTGAAAACTTTTCAAAACACTCGATAGCATCATAATACTTGAAAATGACATTGAGAAGCATTAAATCATGAATCATGCTGTGAAAAAATATGATGCAAATTTAAGCAAGCATTACCAAACTTAAGGGTACACAATGAACTCTCAATACTAAATACTGCACTTATTGCTCTAAGAAAGGTCATTATGTTAATAATTGTTCAGTTAAAAGGCCGTAGGTATGCACAAATGGGGGAGCTAAGCATATTCAGGCAGTGCCTCGAGAAGATGAAGAAGTGTTCGAGAAGTCCTAAAAATGTCATCAAGAACTGTCAACCTGAGGATATGCAGTAGTGGAAGAATTAGAAGAAGGGGAATTATTTATGCCCAATTAGATGATTAAGGCCAAACAGTACCAAGATAATAATCCAAAACCTCAGCAGATAATTCAAATACAGATTAAGACGAAAATCAAGACCATTTTATTGTTTTGATTTTAGCAATATAAGTAATTAGTTTGTTATGCTTTAGTTACTAATGGCTACTAGTGGGCCTCTCAATCCTACTCTATAAACTGATAATTATAATTATGGCACCTGAAGTTGATCAACCAGGTGTCAATGAAGATTAAAAACAAACCTGAATAGATTCAACAGCAGTCGTTGTTGCTGCTGCTGCTAACAGCTGCAATTGTTGCAACCACAACATCATCAAGGCTTGAATCAGTGGTGGGCCTTGCAGCGGCAACCACCATTGAAGATGCAACAACAGTCATGGATGCAGCTGCTACTGCAACATGAAAATTTCTTTCATATTTTACTTCCAAGTAGAGGAGGAAGAAAATTAGGCATGACCAAGATCCCATGACCCTTAGTTTTCTGGATATCATTCTTTTTTTTTCTATTTTCCTCCTCGTCTTTGGTTGGGGACTTGGCCTCCACTTTCACTTTTCTTCTTCTTCCATTATATAACAAATAAACACACATAAAAAATCATAAAAATATGTAAATCACCTGCTGGAAAACATCCGTCGTTCAACGCCTTTCAATTACACATAGCATCAACACACCTAATTGAGAATAAAGAAACACATCATTTTTAATGACAAATTTGAGATAAAAATGGAAGTATATGAGAGGCAAAGGTTTTGCTATTTTTGTGGCTACACTACATATGAGAGGCAGTGGTTTTTATATTGTAGTGGCTACACTAACACATGTGGCCATGTTCAACGCAAGGTAATTGAAGAAGCTATTAGTTTTAGATTTTTATACCTCAGTTATTACCATATGTTTCGCTGTAAAAAACTATAGATTGTTGTTATCTAAACAAAGTAAACAATTGAATGTTTTTTAAACACATGGGTATATTACCAGTTCCAAGCTTCTTACAGAGGAAAGAAATATACCAGTGTCACTCCCTATGATGATTTTTGGTGGCCGATCTTGTAATCACAGCCTTGAATTGCCTTGTAATACATATTTCATTACTCTGCACAGTTAATAATACTATTTAATGAACAGCTATAAAACATTTCAGAACATGATAAAATTAGGATTCTATAACTGAAAGCCAAGAAAATTCAGAATATAAATTTATATATACTGAACGCTTCATCCACCACACACTAAAAAATATCATGCACTCGTAAAATTCTACAAATCAAGTAAGAAAGGGACAATCTAGCTTTCACATGCACTCCTATCATTCTATGAAGTTGGGCTTAAAGGATTTCCTTCTAACATCTGACAGACTCAACAGCAAGCCCAAACATCAGTTGTTTTTTCTAAATATTGTTCACCATAATAGACATGTACGTCCGAGAATTTTTGCACCTTTGAATAAACATAATAACTTTAACATAAACAGAGAAAAAATCAAGATTCGTGATATTTACCTTTAAAAAAAATTCAAAGGTTGTACCATATATCACTCAAATATAGTGTTAAGTTGAAAGGACAACATAGAAACACATTTACAGAATAGTGCGTAAATTGTCAACTTAATAAGCAAACCAACTGAATAGAGAAACAATGTTTGAGTCCAATGATCAATAGATGGACTTCAGCCTGCTGACGGATGTTCTGGCTGCTCCTAAGTTGTCCCACACAGTGGCCCTGTCAACAGGAATGCACTGGGTATGCCCGAGATTATCCCTGCGTATATGGTTGACAGGGCAAGCACAGTCGCATTTGTCAAGAACATCCTCGAGTGAAACATGGATGTGGCGGCGTTTGCTCATGGGTTCTAATGTGCCCGATAAAACTGTGGCCATGGGTGGTGTGACTGGGAAGAACACTGTGAAGACCGCATACTTTCTGACTAAGTTGGTCGACCAAAGCTACGCTGCCTATATGGAAGGGCAGCAGGCTTTCGACGACTACAATGCTGCCTATATGGAGGGGCATCAGGCTTTCAACTGCACTGATTGGTACCTAACATGAAAAAAATAGAGTTTTAAAAAATGATCTTCTTAACCAGGGATGATCTCATTACATGAGTAGAAATAATCTTCTTAACCAGGGATGATCTGCTCCACTTATAATCTGCTTAACCAGAAGCCAGGGATGATCTCAGTACATAAGTAGAAATAAATCTTCAAATCAATCATGTCAACAAATATAATTTATAGTTAAAATTACGACCTATATGAGTTTGAACATGTTCTCTAAATTAGTACCTAGAGCTGAGTAGGTACATTAGGCCTTCTAGTTTTATGAACTAAATTTAAAAATATGAAACACACATTCACTATATGTCAAAAGTAACACATACTTGAGATAAAATACTTCGTTTCTAAGGCAAACATATCAAAACGTAAATCCAAAGCACATAGACCATTAGACAGAGAAATGTCTTTAAAAGAAATGTCCAAAACATTTACCGATGTTAAACAGCTTTGGCTAACTCCTGTGCGAGATCGTAGGATTCACAGTTGAGTGAGGAGCATAAATTCCAGTAATTAGGGTCCACCAAACTGACTGAGGGCAGAGGGTGCCATGCCAATAATTAGGGTCCACCAAACCAACAACATTCACTACTATTGTTCCCAAAGCCCTGCAAAATAATACATACATACATGTTATCTAATATCTAATATCATACCTGATATCTAATATATACCTGATATCTAATATATAATATCATATACATAAATACATACCTGATAATATAATATCATACCTGTTATCTAATATCATACAAAAACAAAAAAAAATACCTGTTAAACATATATCATACATGTTATCTAATATCTAATATCATACCTGTTAAACTAAGGCACAATGAAGACAAATCACCATCCAACATTGCAAAATAATCAGTATATTATGTATTCATGAACCAAAAAAAGAAAAACATAAAAAAACTTAACATTGTATAGATCAATGAAGCCTAACAAACCAACTTATCAGTAATAAAGGTGTCATGTTTAACAGGGGAAGTCCAGATATTACGGAAACTTAAAACCCAAAACGATTCCTGAAATCAAAATAACACACTAACAGAATTGAATAGCGATTAAACATCTTAGTCGATTAAACAACATCAATAAAAAGTAAACGTGTGCAAATGTCAATTTTTTTCCCTAAGGAGTCCACACAACCATTGCATGACTAACACCATCCAATTTCGTACAACATCAAAATTTATTTAGACAAATGTATTGATTTTGTTTAAACTAATAGTGCGGAGACCACACAACTATGTTCTTTAACATAATAAATCACCATGTAAGATGTCTATTTCAACTAACTGCCTCATTAAATTTGAATCATCCTGATGTAATTCGAAGTGATGTTCCGAATGAAATTCTTCGACACCAATGGCCTAATTTTATATGCACAATCATGTTTCGAATGTCATTATTAATATAAATTTTAGACAACATAAAACATTAAGAAAATAGATTGTTTTGGAAAACGAAATTATATAACCTCACCGATATAACGTGACAAATTTATATAATCTGACAACATTCAGTTTTAATTAATTTCTAGAGAAAAAATGTGCTAAACATCTAAACTAAAATCTAAAAGTTGAACAATATCATTTTTTATGTAGTTAGTGATTAATATAATGGGGGCTGCAAATATTTAAGGGGATCTCCTTAAATATCTAAACCCATCCACGGTCAAAAGTCTCTAATGCTGATAAAAAAATGTGGCATAATATGTAAACAAAAAAATGTGGCTAACAAATAGAAGATCTGAAATAATGAAAAAGAAAAATAAGAACAAATATCTTACACTTCTCCTTTTCGCTTATCTCCCTCATCCGGATGGTGCACCTTATTCTCAACAATCAATACCAAAATGGCGCACCTTGTTCACAATAATTAAAAGAATACATTCATTTGAAAAGAAACATAAAAGAATCCACCCATTAAAATGTAAGCCTAAACCCTTGTCATAATGAATGATCAAAACCAAAGCATAGAACAACGACCTTGAATCGAAGATGGGAAGAAAGTCAACCTCATGTGTTATTAGATATTGGTGAGAAGTATAACAAAAAATGACAGATAATTTGTGTAATAGAAGTTAATAATGTCAGTTTCATATTAACGACAATGATCGAACTTAAAACATGAGGGGGATAATATTAAAAGTGGGATAAAACTGAAAGTGGACTACACATAAATAAAATCTTCAAAAGTTCAAATGGATAATCATAAAAATTAAATTAAATTCCTACGTAAAAGAATAAAATAAGAAGTGTCTATGCTCGGTGTATATATAAAAAATATAATCATTCATACATTTTCTACCATAAAAAAATCATAATCAAAATAAGAGTATCAAGAGTTTTTAAGCATAATAACTTTCAAGTACCATCCCGGATATCTAATATGAGGAAAAATGAAACAATAGCAGTACAGAGGTTAGAATAAGTTCAAACAAAAATTAAATCACGCACTTTCTAAATCAACAAACATTTAGAGAGAATGATAACCCAAAACATTAGATATGAAGTATGTATTATATCTTAACCAAGAATATTAGATATCATACCTGATAGGTTCGGGTAAAACGTATTAGGTCTGAAGTACCAAAGTAAAACACAGATTCACAACTGAATAACCACTACAGGCCAAAATAAAGTGAAAATAAAATGTAACTTGCATAAACTAAAGCATAAAATCTAAGACTAACAATGTTTTCATGATGTGACATGAACATACCTCAACTGGATTAACTTCAGGTAGTTAAAGCTATGACAACCAATGAAAGTGGAAATGCATCATTTGTAGGCAATCGAAGAAAAAAACTCAAAACACAAAGTCAATCGGGTTTCTGAAAGAATCTACATTAAACCTAAAATCAAAATGTATGAGGAAAAAAACCTAATCTATACCTAATAAGACAAAAACATGTTTTTAACTCTCCTATTTGTGCTAGAAAATTGTATCTCTCCCATTTTTAGAACACCAACGCCCCAAAAAAACATCTTTTCAGCTTCCTAAAAACTGAATCCCTGATTTTGCACCCAATTAAATTTGAAATAAAGAACAGAGAAAGATCGAAACGAAGTGTATACCAATGATTCAGTGTGTGAAATATAGTTAGTGGAGGAACGATTGTGGATTTTGAGGGAGAGGGGTATGGTTTCGTGACGGTGGTTTAGAGAGAGAGAGACAAAGGTACTCCGATTTTGTTAAAAGTGAAATGGATTTGTTCTCTGTGCGCGGGATATGTGAAATGTTTAGGCGGGATAATTGATTTGGAGAGTGAATCTGAGCCTTTGATTTCTTAAGGGGAGATGTGGTCAAATCTCAACCCTTATTGTGCTTTTACATTTTGAGATTTCAAAAACTATGCTATCTTATTATATGGATGATTTCCAATAAGAAAGTAAAGGAGAATATTTCATAAATAAGGCAAATCTTGAAAGCAATAGAAGATAATACTTATATTGATGAACACCACATAAAATAATGAAGAAGATTATGACAACCCGCATTCCGAAATAGGGGGTGGCCAGCCCGATACTCCAATATAACGGAATCATGGATGGAATCATTCTCAGCATCACAACAAAATAAGAAGTATACAGGATAACCACTCCATATTTCAGAAAACGGGTTGCCAAAATTTTTTGTTTTATAAATTAAAGAAAAGAAAACAATTTAACAACCCAATAAAAAAAGAAAGTGGAAATCCAAACGAAATTATATTACATACACATAAATATACAATAAGGGACCGAATATGCTGTCGGTCACAGACTCATACCAAAATATTAAACAAGTTCAATAAATTACATAATACATTACATTAATCAATTACAAAAGCTTGGGCCTCACGCCTGAGAAAATGACCCGACCTTAGCTAAAGTACAAAGATGGCGCCGTCTATTGAAATATATCCCATAATACTCGCAAAGCATCACGGATCGCCAAAAAAATCGGGATAGGAAGTCAGATCAGGCATCTTTGTGGCGGAGCACCTGAGCGGATATAAGATGCATACACAACAAGAAATATGAACGGGTCAGGGTCCAGTTTTATATGATCACCAGATGAGTAAAAAGTATGACAATTATGAATAAAATCAAGCTAGAAAAGATAAAAATCTACCTACATAGTTTTAAAACATGAACTAAGGAAATCAGATGATCATAAAATTTAAACTTAATTATACAAAGAAATATGATTAACATTAATTAAAAACCTCCATCATTTTATACTGTTCCATTTCATTGTTATGTTCCTTATCAGGAAATCATAATTGCAATTTTTATGCTCTTTCTAGCATTCCATTCCTTAATAGGAATATAATCATCAACAAATGCTCTTTGTGGCATTTCATTGTGCTCTTTATGGCACTTCATCATGCTCTTTATGGCATATTTCAATACATCAAGTCCCACTTGATTATGAATTGTTATAATTATATACATATAACGATTATAAGACTGCCCCTCCGAGTTTCCCCACTGGGCGCGCCCCTAAATAACCATCATCTTCCAGGGGCCTATCAAATAAGGCAGCCTGGGCACCTATAACGCAAGACGCCGGGAAGCGGCCATATGCCTGCGGGAGAGTCAAGACCACACCCGGAATATTCTCACCAGCGTAAAAAACATAATATATCGCTCATATAGCCTAGGACTATATCCACCCTGCATTCACTAGCCAGGGGGCTTCACCTCGCGTGCGAACTTCCCTTATGATGGCATTTAGAGAGGTGTGTTTAAGTAAATTATCATTTAACAAATTCATTATGAAGTAAATTAGCATTTACCATAATCATTACCATTTCCATTTCACTTTCATTTACCCTTTTTCATATGTATGTTTCATTTTTATCCGAAACTATAATCATTTACATTTTGTAAATAATTCACCTTTTTATCCGGAGCCATACGATAATACATCTTATCGTTGTAACCTCAATGAATAAATAAACTTTCAATTTATTCTCCCAAGATTCTTTTGTGAAGTTATTATAAACCATCAAGACTACATAGCTCCATCGAGCTTCTAAAGTCTCCCGAACATGACACTACAACTCCTAGACTCATAAAAATCAACTAAAAGAAAAGAATGCCCTAACCTCAAATGGCATATCCCCGAAAAAGACACCACCTAACCCTTTTCTAATGTAGGGTGAATAACTAACTCGTCTAAGACTCTAAGTTCACTTCATATAAAAAGGTTCCTAGGTTCTAAGCCTAAAGAAAAGGGTTGGAATTGAACTAAGAAAATTCACTCAAAAGTGCAGGATTTCTGAATCGATTCGGCCTGACCGAATTGATTCGGTTAGAAAGGAGAATCGATTTGGACCATTCGAATCGATTCAGTCAGGAAATCTGACTTTTTGCATAATTTCCGAATCGATTCGGACTGGCCGAATCGATTCGGTCCACTCATACTTGTAAGTTGCCCCTATGGCGAATCGATTCGCCCTAGCCGAATCGATTCGCCCCTGCGAATTGGCCAAGAAAGGGTTACGGGTTATAAACCCTAGATTTTCCCCAAAATCAAAATCTCTTCCATTTTTACACACATCCAACATTATTAAACTACCCCACATCAACCTACATGATTATTAACTACTAAACCCCACAATTTCATCATCAAAAACTAATATTAGGGTTAAAACCCCATAAAATCTATAAAACCCATATTTGTTCATTTGATTTCATTACACAACTATCAATACAATTTATGCATCTTAAATCACATATTAGCAAGTAGAAAACTTTCCTTAGGGTTGTGAATTTATATCTCTTGGTGGTAGAAGCAACAATCCAACTTCAATCTTCAATTTCTTCTCTTTTCTCCCAAGTTCTCTTCCTCTCTCTTTCTCTTTTTTTTTCCCTTTGTTTAAGGCATGTAATATGGGAATTAGGGGATTTAGAAGACCAAAATCGGGTCTTAAGTACAAAACTCCCAACTTAAATGGTCAATACCACATTAAAATGACTCCCAAATACGCATTTAAGTTAAAACCAGTCAAATGTGCCCGAAATCCAAAAATACAATATGACACTTATTTTGACTGTCTCGCACCTTCCGGGACTAACTACACCCTCTAAACTGGCATCCGAAAATTTTATAATTTATTTCGAGTTCCAATCTCATTTAAACCATAATGTCATTTAAAATACATGACACTGTAAAACATGCAACATGAGGATATTTATCTACACATATGGTAAATATGCAAAATTCCAGTAAGTATTAACATCTATCTCATTCAATTAATATTTACTCCAGTTCCAACATTTTATATAATTACCTTATGTGGTAAATTAATATACAATTAGCCTCCTAAAAGCGAGGGTTGTTACATACTCCCCCCCTTATAAGGGAATTTTGCCCTCAAAATTCGGGCATACCCTATACGTATAAAGGGTATACTATCTTAAACTATCATTCTATCACTGTAAACGAACCCCTCATTGTGGTGGCTTCTCAAATGGACTCGAACTAAGGTCGTCACTGTCGATCTCAGTCTACATCCTTTGTGCTTTGGCATAGCACCCGATTACTCGATACAACTATCGATCCTAACTTCCTTCGGCGGAAGGTGATGCCTACATGACTCGGAGCAAAACGCCTTACATCCCGAATCAGGTTACATCCCACCTCGGGGATACCTACACCAACTTTAAATTGCTTAACCCCGATACTACTCAACTTCTCCCCGCATAGGCGTAGCCCTTTTATCATATGGATCAAAAGCCCAATCATTAGGGAAATATTCCGGGATCCCACCAAGTCCAAGGAACCTATTGTTCGCTGGTCTCATCCAATGAGTATGCGAATTACTCACCCGGCTACAAAAGGCCACTCACGGTGCCATACTATAGAAAATGATCTGAATTATTGTACGGAAATTTCCATCCATACAAGCTACTTCCCCCGTCCATCTATATAGCTAAGGCGCATCTTCAAGGAATGCCTGTCGGCCTTGGGTCAACTTCCTCCATTCGTTCGTCCACTCTAGGGTGGTAAGATATACGCCATTTTCATATGGTTCCCATTTCTTCAGGGAAACTTTACCAAACCTTCGACATGAATATCAAATCTCGGTCCCTCACCAGATGGGCACTTCATACGTTTCTACCACTCCTCCATAAAGAGCGGGGCGTACTCTTCTACATATAGTCCGCCCATAATGGCCGGAAAAGCAACGACTTGGTCGAGCGATCAACAATTTTCTCAAATGGAATCATAACCAGTACGGGGCCGACAAATCAATAAAAACATCTATGAATATATCCTTCTTCATCCCACCACTATTGTATTTCACATGAGTAGGTGAAATGGTCACATACATGAATGCTCTTGCTCCAAAGTCTTCCTAGTTACGCCCGTTCTATTTGGCTTTTCATGCCATCATAAATTTTTCGACGGGTTTTCTACTTGACGCACCTACTACACCAATCACATTCCCTTAGCGAAAGGAAATGTCCAATCAATAGTCCTTTATGAACTTCGTACACCAACTCGATTCCTCCCACAATATATTGCAACAAATTGTTGCTCGCGAGAAAGACTAAATTTCCTACCCAGGAAGTAATGCTTCATCTATTTAAGGCAATCACTACCACAATGAATTTTAATTCAAGCATGGGATAATACTTTCCACAAGTTTAAGCTTGTGAGACGCATAAACAATGGGTCCATGCTCTAGTATTATTACTCCCCATCCTGGCAGAGACTTATTCATTAAATCCACCCTCGAGCTTACTAACATGGGCTCAGGAGTGAAGGTCAACTCATCCCTTTTAACTCCATGAAAGTTTAGTTACCAACCTAACATTCTATCTAAAAGAGGCCTCATCTCCCTGGGCCTAACCTTCCGAATCACTCAAGATTTCCATACTTCTCGTCTCTAGGGACCAAATCCCTCTTAGAGTTAACCCACGACCCCATCGTGGCTACTCCTTACCGCCTTCCTAGTTCAATGTCCCATGCCCCAAGGGCCTTACGTCCTAATAATCCTAAGGTCTATCTATATATATCCTATCTAAGTCGTAGACGTATAATACTAAGTATATCCCTAGTGTCCAAGACCTTTCCCAACTCTCGACATTCGCTCGGTTTCATACGTGGGACGTCTCGCCGAAGCGAAATCCAAACAAGGTACCCTCCCGTTACACTACTATCTCGCATTGTCGGTCATCAAGATGTAACGGTCTAAGACACATGATTGGGACCGGAAAAATTCTAACTCTCAACTCTATTAACAAGATTCTACTTCTATGTATTACCATAACAAATAATTAAAGATTTCAACTAATCACACATTTACTTTCAGTAAAGTCTCACAATTTTTTTTATCCCACTATATACACATGGCCTTCTTAATAAGGCATAACCAGAAGTCCCAAATCGACTTCATATCTCAGTCTCCCTCACATCGATCAGAGGAGAGAACTATATTCAGTGCTTCTATCTCGCACTTTAATAGCCCTTAATCACTCTTCTACGTGGTTCTCGGCTAAACCTTTCAACCCAACATTTAACAACAAAATAAAATAAGACAAAATAATAAAGAATAACCTCTCTCCACTCTCGACGTCGTTAAATGTTCATGCGCGGAGTGTCTCACAAAGCGAAATCCAAACAAGGAACCCCTCCGACACATGCCTACTTAACTTGTTGTTCGTGGAGAAAAGGCATAACAATCACATACAATGCAAACAAATAACCAAACACTCAAACAAGATAACACAACAAGTACTAAAATCTCCTACCTACCTCAAACCACCTCCAAAAAATCTCAACCTGTATCCAGGAGAGATGTTATAGATCAACTAGTTCCATTCGGAGACTAGAAGTAGGATAGCCTCGCAATTTATTCGCTTGCTATCACCCCAATCAAACCAATATATCTTTACTCGTATAATACGCATAATACAAGTAGCACATACAACACATATACATAATACTAAAAATATCATCACTCGCCTTATAACAAGTGAAGGGAAATATAAAACTTCCTTACCTTGGAAGTCATATAGTTACCCTTACTATAATAGCGTCGATACTACCCGAAGCTCGATATACACACCCGATTCTAGAGCAAATACAATACTACCCTATCTTATCCTAAGGAATGCACCACCCACTAATAAGGTGGAATTCCGGCCAACATTCTTGCCAATTTACCCCAGGTCAATTATAATGGTTCTCAGATGCCGAACTCGAGTCTTATCCGAACTAACCTTACTTCCATCAACGCCCCATCCAGGCATATTATCCTTGCCTTTGTCCTCCAATCAATAGAATCAAAAGGAGTGGTTCTACATTCCGCATCACAATAGCCCGCGTAGTTCCTTTAACTTCCTCAACAAAGGAGAATATGCTACCGGCCTCCCCTTCCTTAGCTCAATGAAACCTCCCCAGGCGGATATCCACTAATGGGGTTTCATGAACACTGTTCCTTCAGAAGTGTCAAAGACACTTATTCTGGAGCCTATCATTCCACTGAAGGGCTCCTTCTTCCTTACACCTACCTTATTTTGGTTCACGGCCTCCCTAACCGTAAAACTCCTTATTTACTGTCGGCCTCAGATCGCACCTCGTGTAAACGTTTGAGAATTCACCTACTCCTCAGTCCAATTATCCCAGAGAAACTTACTGTTGAAAGTATCCATCGGGTTTCTTCATGGACCAAAACTTCCTGCACCCACAAATATGGTGACTACGTTCCCACCGATTCACATGACTCCCACAGTTAAAGGATTTTCCCCCATACTTTTTCCTCTGGGCACCACTATACCCTCTGCTAGGCCAAAGCTCTTGCTCTTGGGCCTTATGCTTCTAATGAATGAGGATGCATTTCCTCCATCTCAATTCAACATGTGGCCCTCATCACGGGTTCTTCCCTACTTCAATTTAATATCGCTTGGAATCCCAAGCTTAGTACCACCCTTTACTTCTAGCGGTACTTGGAAAACTATATCTACCGTAATTAGTAGTCGCAGTAGCAAAATAAAAAAAATGCTACAAAAGGGAGCGACCTCCAAAGCGGTCCTTATCCCCGACCACAACTCACAGTTCTTAGTAATTCCATCTCGCGACGCCTTCACAACAACCTTCCCTGGCGCCCTTCTCCAGTCGACCTACGAATCTCACACGAATGCGCAAAAGATTCTATGGGTTCTACCTCATGACCGAAGAACGAAATCTCACAAGAGAAATCAACGATCTTAATCCTAAGGCTCTATGTCAAATCAAAAGCAATGCTGAAAGCGAAATGCGTTCACACAAATTTCTAAGGACTCTAGAACCTGATGCTCTGATACCATCTGTGACAGCCCGCATTTCGAAATAGGGGGTGGCTAGCCCAATACTCCAATATAACGGAATCATGGATGGAATCATTCTCAGCATCACAACAAAATAAGAAGTATACAGGATAACCACTCCAAATTTCAGAAAACGGGTTACCAAAAATTTTTGTTTTATAAATTAAAGAAAAGAAAACAATTTAACAACACAATAAAAAAAGAAAGTGGAAATCCAAACGAAATTATATTACATACACATAAATATACAATAAGGGACCGAATATGCTGTCGGTCATAGACTCATACCATAATATTAAACAAGTTCAATAAATTACATAATACATTACATTAATCAATTACAAAAGCTTGGGCCTCACACCCGAGTAAATGACCCGACCTTAGCTAAAGTACAAAGATGGCGGCGTCTATTGCAATATATCCCGTAATATCCGCAAAGCATCACGGATCGCCAAAAACACCGGGATAGGAAGTCAGATCAGGCATCCTTGCGGCGGAGCACCTGAGCGGATACAAGATGCATACACAACAAGAAATATGAACGGGTCAGGGCCCGATTTTATATGATCACCAGATGAATAAAAAGTATGTCAGTTATGAATAAAATCATGCTAGAAAAGAAAAATCTACCTACACAGTTTTAAAACATGAACTAAGGAAATCAGATGATCATAAAATTTAAACTTAATTATACAAAGAAATATGATTAACATTAATTAAAAACCTCCATCATTTTATACTGTTCCATTTCATTGTTATGTTCCTTATCAGGAACTCATAATTACAATTTTTATGCTCTTCTAGCATTCCATTCCTTAATAGGAATATAATCATCAACAAATGCTCTTTGTGGCATTTCATTGTGCTCTTTATGGCACTTCATCATGCTCTTTATGGCATATTTCAATACATCAAGTCCCACTTGATTATGAATTGTTATAATTATATACATATAACGATTTTAAGACTGCCCCTCCGAGTTTCCCCACTGGGCGCGCCCCTAAATAACCATCATCTTCCAGGGGCCTATCAAACAAGGCAGCCTGGGCACATATAACGCAAGACGTCGGGAAGCGGCCATATGCCTGCGGGAGAGTCAAGATCACACCCGGAATCTCCTCACCAGCGCAGAAAAAATAACATATCGGTCATATGGCCTAGGACTATATCCACCCTGCATTCACTAGCCAGGGGGCTTCACCTCGCGCGCGAACTTCCCTTATGATGGCATTTAGAGAGGTGTGTTTAAGTAAATTATCATTTATCAAATTCATTATGAAGTAAATTAGCATTTACCATAATCATTACCATTTCCATTTCACTTTCATTTCCCCTTTTTCATATGTATGTTTCATTTTTATCCGAAACTATAATCATTTACATTTTGTAAATAATTCACCTTTTTATCAGGAGCCATACGATAATACATCTTATCGTTGTAACCTCAATGAATAAATAAACTTTCAATTTATTCTCCCAAGATTCGTTTGTGAAGTTATTATAAACCATCAAGACTACATAGCTCCATTGAGCTTCTAAAGTCTCCCGAACATGACACTACAACTCCTAGACTCATAAAAATCAACTAGAAGAAAAGAATGCCCTAACCTCAATTGGCATATCCACGGAAAATCCCCCACCTAACCCATTTCTAAAGTAGGGTGAATAACTAATTGGTCTAGGACTCTGGGACTCTAAGTTCACTTCATATAAAAAGCTTTCTAGGTTCTAAGCCTAAAGAAAAGGGTTGGAATTGAACTAAGAAAATTCACTCAAAAGTGCAGGATTTCTGAATCGATTCGGCCTGTCCGAATCGATTCGGTTAGAAAGGCGAATCGATTCGGACCATCTGAATAGATTCGGTCAGGAAATCTGACTTTTTGCATAATTGTTGAATCGATTCGGACTGGCCGAATCAATTCGGTCCACTCATACCTGTAAGCTGCCCCTATGGCGAATCGATTCGCCCTAGCCGAATATATTCCCCCTAGCTGAATCGATTCGCCCCTGCGAATTGGCTAAGAAAGGGTTACGGGTTATAAACCCTAGATTTTCCCCAAACTCAAAATCTCTTCCATTTTTACACACATCCAACATTATTAAACTACCCCTCATCAACCTACATGATTATTAACTACTAAAACCCACAATTTCATCATCAAAAACTAATATTAGGGTTAAAACCCCATAAAATCTATAAAACCCATATTTGTTCATTTGATTTCCTTACACAACTATCAATACAATTTACGCATCTTAAATCACATATTAGCAAGTAGAAAACTTGCCTTAGGGTTGTGAATTCAGATCTCTTGGTGGTAGAAGCAACAATCCAACTTCAATCTTCAATTTCTTCTCTTTTCTCCCAAGTTCTCTTCCTCTCTCTTTCTCTCTTTTTTTTCTTTGTTTACGGCATGTAATAGGGAAATTAGGGGATTTAGAAGACCAAAATCGGGGCTTAAGTCCAAAACTCCCAACTTAAATATTTTATACCACATTAAAATGACTCCCAAATACGCATTTAAGTTAAAACCAGTCAAATGTGCCCGGAATCAAAAAATACAATATGACACTTATTTTGACTGTCTCACACCTTCCGGGACTAACTAAACCCTCTAAACTGGCATCCGAAAATTTATAATTTATTTCGAGTTCTAGTTTCATTTAAACCATAATGTCATTTAAAATACATGACACTGTAAAACATGCAACATGAGGATATTTACCTACACATACGGTAAATATGCAACATTCCAGTAACTATTAACTTCTATCTCATTCGATTAATATTTACTCCAGTTCCAACATTTTATGTAATTACCTTATGCGATAAATTAATATAAAATTAGCCTCCTAAAAGCGAGGTTGTTACAAAGATGATGATGATTTATTGATAATTCTTGCTTCTAAGGTTTCTTGCCTCCAAGATCTCCTCAAACTAGGTCAAAAATTAACTCTCCTAGGTCTATAATACAAAAGATATCTTAATTCCACATTTTTAAAAGAGATATATCCATGCACAACTCTATTTTTTACAAGGATAAAGATGTAAATTTCATCAGTTCACCAAATCGGTTCAGACTAGACTTAAGGAAGGAGTTAATCGGTTCGCGATCCTAGTGTAGAGACCAATTGTTCTCACCAAATCGAACCGGTTCCCTTCTGGGACCAAACCCGTCTGAACCTTAAATTTTCTTCTTTTTCTTCCTTGAATTCCTCTTATCTTCATATGAGTATATCTTTTCAATCGAGGCTCGAATTTGGGTGTCGTTTCTTCCTATGTACTTGATATCTTCGAACTCTCTTCAGTTTCCACATCTGTATTTTGGCTGTACAATTACGAATTTGCCCTCGAATTTCCTTTTTTTCTTTTTGGTTCCCATTTTGGTTTCTCTCTTGCTTTCATGTGCATGAAATGCCTGTAAAATATAAGAAAAATACACAAAACACAGTGTACTTACATGAAGGGTTCAGTAGCAGTAATATGAGATAAAATTATCGAATTAACATCGCACGAGATAATAAATATAGCTAAATTAGGGGGATAAATACGAAGAATTTATGCCTAATCACCGAGCGTCAGAACTAATATACCACTCTTAGCATGTGACAGAAATATGAGATGATAAAACCTTTTTTCCACAAGATATATACTGAAATTAATCCAATGAATATAAGCATTCATACAAGAATTTCCATCACCATGCTAACTCCAAAATAAAACTCAACTCCAAAACATAAATTAATACTTAAATTAAATAATCCCATAGTAACTCCAACTTAAAATCCATAAACAACCGTGTGACCAAAAGGGCCACCAAATCCATAAACAACTGTCTTATAATTAAAATGACAGAATGGAAAGTATAAACTAATAAAGCAATTAAATAGAACTCCATCTACACTACATGAATCTCCAATCATTCCTATGCAGGTACTCCAAAAACTATACCTGAAATGTTACAATTGGTCAGATCTCACTACATGGACACCAACTCCTCCCAATTAGGATTCGTGAATCTAGACATAATCACCATACAAAATAAATATTACAATAGAGTATTTTAAATTAAATGATATAAGAACATGCGAGTAAAGTAAAATAGTACCACTTATCCACATAAACTAAGCCACCCCATTATTCAAGTACAATTATGTTATTTCAATATTAAATTATAATATTAAGTTATTAGTTGAATTAATTCATTGAATTTTATTAATGCAAACTAGTATAGATAGTTTACATTTCTATTGGTCTTGCACATACTCTTGGTGCGCTAAAAATTACAATCAATATTATTAATGCGACACCAGTATAACCAATTTACCTCTCTATTGGTCCTGCACATACTCCTAGCGCGCCAATAATTTTACACACCATAGCCATTCCCCTCACTATAACCAATTCGCCCAATTTTGGTAGCACTTAACATACTCCTGAGGTTCCACGCATGAAACATCACTATATCTAGTTAGCCTAATTATCGTTAGTTCCGCACATACTCGCAACGCAAACTCATTTTAATACCCATTTATTATCGTAGGAATTAATTATTGATATCTATTAATTCTCTTATTTTAAATTAGTTCCACTCTGAATTCGGTTATTACAAACTAAAACCTCCTCTAGTTCCACACTTAGAGATCTCCAAACATTAAGTAACCTAGTCTATCACCTAGGAAGAATACCTACCAAAAATCCTCACCTAGTCTCGCACCTAGGCTAACAAAATAATATAATGGCGTACTACCTAGTCCCACCTAGGATAATACCCAAACATACAATCATACACTCACTAGTACCATATATTTAAAGTGACAGCAATAAAAAGGTCTACCTACAAGTCTCATACCTAGAAATTAACCGAAAAAACAAGTGAAAGTAACCAAAAATCCCAACGTTCCACATAAAATGTATTTTAATTTAACACTGCAATTCTCCATTTAATACTACAATTTCAATTCCGTTCAAATTTATATCCATCTAATCATGTAATAATCAAATTACACCAAATAGCTACACAAGTTGTCAAATTCCATAATTCTAATACAAATGGGATTTTAACAATTTAACACATAATCCAATTCCAACATGCGTATTAACACCGTTACACAACACTAATTTTCGTTCTTGAACATACATATATAAAAGCATGATTTACATGTCAAAACATTATTTTAAGTTCATATTTTTATTTGAACATGCTATTCATCCCCACAAATTACCTTAAGCTAAAACGCTAATTTACGCATACAATTGTTTCAAGTCTTAAATCTTATTTTTAGATTGAATGGAATTAATCCCAAATTTACTTTCACTTTTCCTAATTAATCTTCCTAATCGTTTTTAAGAAAACATGATGAATTAAGGTTTAGGCAATATTTAAAATGTATAAAACTTAAGAGGAATAATAGAAATATTCATGCCCGATAAGAAGTTGACTAAAAAATCTGATTACACAGTTATGATCCGCCCATAAAAATAACAAAGACTCATTCTGGGTTGATCTTCAAAAAACTTTATTTGAATCTTCAAAACTTGAGTTGAAAATTGTTTTTAATGGGGTTTAGATTTTTGTAGAAGAGATAAAGGAATAATTAAGATGCTATCATTTTTTGAGATGAGTTAAAAATATTGGAAAAGTCTATACGCAAGCATTTTTAATATAGGAAACAAAAGTGTTTAAAGCCAATACAAACACTTAAAAATAAGCAAACCCGTTACTCTATTATCGTTGCGAATCGTTTCTCCCCATGGACGAATCGATTTGGAACACGAGTGGAATCCAGGTCTACTGATTTAAATTAAAACTTAGAATATTTTGATTTTCCCCTGATTTAAAATCCGAGTAAAACCTTATTTCTAATATATCAGAACCAACATTTTTAAATAATAAAAATAATTAAGTCCAATAAAAAAATATATTTTTGCCTTTTGATTTATAAAAATATATTTTACAATCCAAAATCATGGGGTATTACAACTTAGCTATTAAAAATAAATGACTATTAAAAATAAAAGGTAACGACAAAAACACTCCTGTTAAACTGTCATAAGGAATATACTTTGAAATATAATTGGTTTAAACATGTTCACATGAATTGATATATAAATAATGATCTAGATACAGTAATAGTTAGAAAATGAACATATAGATTAGGAAACTACGTTTACAGTGATAACCAAAAAACAGAAAGAAAAATGAGACCCAACATATTATAAAAATGTTGCTAAACTAATGGGTGTATATTCCGACGTGAGATAACTTATTTTGGGAGTTTATTCTTAAAACCATGATTTATGTTTTTTTGTTAATAGAAGATTTTTAATGCTCATTTGAAATATGAATCGTTTTTGTAGGAATGCATTATATGTTTATAAATATATTGCATATATCAGTCAATTACATTTAGTAGGAATTTTGGTTAGTTGGATGTACCGCTTTATTAATCGCGCAGTTGATTTATTTACCCCTCAGTTAACTCATCAAAGATTTGTTTACAAGTGGCAAGTATACACAATGATTTTATCATTAGTTAATCGCACGGTCAACCATTTAACTCCATAGTCAAGCATTTAAACACGTGGTCAAATGGCTAGCGCAAGTTTTGATTAGTGAGTTTAGACTTCTTTTTTTAGTGGTTTTTATTAGCTTTGGACTTGGTGGGAACCTTAAGGATATTAGTGTAACTACTTTAGGAGTTCACATGTATTTATGGATATGATTAAAGTAAGGTTTTTTAGGAAATCATTTTGAAATGTTCTCGGAGGCCGGCACATTACACGAGTTTGCCATGTAAACTACGAAAACAAAACATAATTGAAGTTTGAAGGGTCCACAGGGGCGATCAACGAGAAGTGTGTGCATACGAATACTGTTCGTTAAAATATGGAATGATACGGTAGTAACCGTGTTGTGTTTTAGAGATTGAATGCATATGATTTTTTTTTTTGCAGTGAAAGGTGAGAAAAATAGTTTTCTTGCCAGATGAATTAACTGCATGATTTAACATTTGACCGCACGATTGATTTTGATAGTTGACGTGCTTATCAACTAATACATTTTACCGCGTGGTTAATTTATTATATTAACTATGTCTTTTCACTAAATCGTCGTGATATTTTGAATGGATGGTTAACTAATCGGTTAGTCAGACCATTATTGGTAGAAACTTAAAAAGGATTTGCTCCAACTTCATTTATCTTCTTCCCTTCATTTTTCTTCTCACTCTTTTCTTAGTTTCTACCAAAGCCAGCAATCCCATTATCTCAGACATCTTTAACTTATCTTATATTTCATGTATCTCAATGAACATGTTTTTGAAGGAGAAAACGTATATGGGTTCAATTTTATCCAAGCTGCAAAATCGAATGTTGGGGGAGTTTTGGGCAGGGCAACGTCTGCGAGTGGTGTCTTTAGTAGGTCTTGGCCTCTTATTTTCATTCCTCATTCGCATTGGCCAGTGGGGGTGTTATCTCATATTGATGATTATGAAGGAATGGAGTGGTCGAGTGATCGTGCTATTGTTAGTGCATGGTCATTGTATGCGTCAGCCCCCATTGGATGATGTTTATGGCGAGGTTTTAATTCAGAAGTACGATCATCATCGAGATTTAAGGAGGGCCCACGCATATCCTATGGGTATGTTTGATTTCTATGTATTTATTTTAGTTTGAAAAATATTAATATATGTATATATATACATCTATATACTTTTTTTTGGTTTTATATGGTCCTCATACATAGTACCATGTATATGATGACTTTGATGCATTTAATGGGATGGTAACAATCATAGTGGTCCCGAAGAATCTAATATTATGTCTATAACTGTTGAATCTTTCATAGCTTAATGGAATTTGTTACCAAAGATGGATAAAGTTTGACTAATTTATAATTATGGGGAATAGTCCCCTAAATACTTAAATTTATGTCTTGAATCGTTTAATCGTTTGAGTTATTTGAAACTATTATAATGCAATTATAGTTTGACTAATGATAATTATAAGGAGTAGGCTCCAGGGAATTCAAATTATCTTACGGTAGTTTAATCCATTTTTAGTTAATAGGAACAAATGAAATATGACTTAAATGCGAGTAGGTGATAATTTAAACACGAAATAGGCTTTGAAGAGTTCAAATTATCTCACGACTGCTTAATCTTTTTAGTTAATGGGAACTAACGAAAGATGGATTAAGTGTGAATACATGACAGTCTAAACATTAAGAGGGAGTAGGATCGAGAGAGTTAAAATTTTGTCATGAACTATTTTGTCCTTTTAATGCATGGAAAGTAACAAAACATGGATTAAGTGTTGATACTTGATAATTTAAACATTAAGAGGGTGTAGGTTCTGAAGATTTATATATTATCTCATAAGTTATATGATATTTTTAGTTAACGAGAATTAAGGAATGGTGGATTAAGTGTGAATAGATGATAATTTAAACACTAGGAGGCAGTAGGATATAAAGAGTTCAAATTATTTCACAAACTGTCTAATCTTTTTAGTTAAGGGGAACTAACAAAAATGGTTTAAATGCGAATACAATATAATTTAAACATCAGGAGGGAGTATGCAAATGAGAGTTCAAATTATCACATGATTGTGTAACCTTTTTAGTTAACGGGACCTAACTAAATATGGATCTGAATACGAGATAATCTAAACAAGAAAGGGAGTAAGCTTCGAAGATTTCAAATCATCTCATAATTATTTAATCTTTTTAGTTAATGAAAAGTAATGAAATATGACTTAAGTGAGAATATTCGATAATTAAAAACTAAGAGGGAGTAGTCTCTGGAGAGTTGAAATTATCTCATGAATGGTTTAATCTTTTTAGTTAATGGGAACTAACAAAAAACAACTCAAGTGTGAATATGTGATAATTTAAAGACTAAGAGGGAGTAGGCTTTGAAGATTTTAATTTATCTCGCGAGACGTTTAATCTTTTTAGTTAACATGAAGTAACAACAGATGACTTAAGTGTGAATGCATGATAATCTAAACACTAAGAGGGTGTAAGCTTCAAATATTTCAAAGTATCTCACGAACTGTTTAATATTTTTAGTTAATGGGTTCTAACTAAAAATGGTTTAACTATGAATACATGATAGTTTAAACACTAGGAGGAAGTAGGCTTTGGAGAATTCAAACTATCTCACGAACTATTTAATCTTTTTAACTGAAGGGAACTGACAAAATATGTCTTAAGTGTGAATATACAATGATCTAAACACTAAGAGGGAGTAAGCCTCAGAGAGTTTCAATTATCTCATGAACTTTTTAAATATTTTTAGTTATCTGGAACTAATGAAAGATAATTTTAGTGTGAATACATGATAATTTAAGCACTAAAAGGGAGTAAGCTCCTAAAAGTTCAAATTAACTCACACTTTTTAATCTTTTCAGTTAATAGGAGTTAATGAAAAATGGCTTGTGTGAATATATGATAATATAAACACTAGGAAGGATTAATCTCCAGAGTGTTCAAATAATCTAATGACCTATTTAATTTTTTTAATTAACAAGAACTAACAAACGATGACTTAAATGTCAATACGTGATAATTTAAACAATAAGAGAGAATAGGCTTTGAAGAGTTCAAATTATCTCACGAACTATTTGATCTTTTTAGTTAATGGGTTCTAATAAAAGATGGAATGACTATGAATACGTGATAATATAAATACTAAGAGGGAGTAAGATTCAAAGTGTTCAAATTATCTCACAAACTGTTTAATTTTTTTATAGTTAACGAGAAGAACAAAAGATAACTTAAGTGTGAATGCATTATAATTTAAACACAAAGAGGGAGTAGGTTCCATAGAGTTCAAATTATCTCACGAACTAATTAATCTTTTTATTTAATGGGAATTAACTAAATATAGCTTAAGTCTGAATTTGTGATAATTTTAGCACGAAGAGGGAGTTGGCTCCAAAGAGTTCAAATTATCTCATGAAGTGTTTAATATTTTTTGTTAATGGAAACTAAGGAAAACTGTCTTAAGTGTCAATACATGATAATCTAAACACTAATAGAGAGTAGGTTTCGAAGAGTTTGAAGTTTTCTCACGATCTATTTAATATTTTCAGATAACGGGAAGTAATAAAATATGGCCTAAGTGTCAATACCTGATAACTTAAATGCATAGAGAGTAGTTTCCCTTTCATTTAACTTGTATCTTTCATTCATATTTCGTATATATTTATGATTCTATTAGGATTAGGGCTTTTGTTGTATTGTGAGTAGGGTCTTGGTGCATGCTCCTTTGTTTATGTGAGATTTTATACAAGCCATCAGTTTCGGATTGTTGTTAGATAGTCTTTCGATGGAGGGATTTTGATGATGCATGGCGGTTGATCGAGTCAGAAACCAAGCGTCCGTATAAATATGCTAGTAGTTGTTATCGACTTCCAATCACAATACAAAAACCTAAACTGTAACTACACACTTGCGGAATATAGTGGCTAGTCTGGGTATCGAATCCTCAGGGAACTAGGACGAGTGAACGTGATGACGTTGGATAGATAAGGAAATCCTAACTCTGACTCTAAAGGGAAAAGGAAAAATGATTTGAATTTTGGAATGACTAAAACTAAATGCAATTATGAAATTATGAAAAGGTGCAATTATACTAAATTACTTAAAATACTGATGAAAACTGATTTAAAACTTTAAACTATGAGATGAGAAAAACAGGACGGGAATACAATCCCCCAATCCTAGTGTATTGCAGATATAATACTAATCGTAAATTTAACTGATTAATTTGACCCAGAATTTAGTACTCCCAAGCATTACGTATACGAGGTTTAAGCCCGTGTCATACTCTGAGGACGAGTAAATCGGTATTGCGATAATGACACTCGAATTGCATTCTAAATCATCCCGGTTACCCAGAGGCAAATGAGATATAAATATCTACAATTGTTGTGTTCTTACGCAATACGGTCGTAATCAATCATTAATTCAGAGGATTAATGTTATACACATGCAACTAACACATCAGGCTGGGTTCATGTATCCCGACCTTTAAATATCTAGCCTAACATGGTGAAATTAATGAAAACTACGTTATCTACGTTGCATGAACTCACACTTGCTTGGAAAGAGAGATGAAATATGATAAATAATTAATAAAAGTGCTGAAAATAAAAGTTACCAAGATTGAAGAACAAGAACATGCAAGAAGAAATCAAAGATTGAAGAAAAACTGGAAAAACTCTTGAATTATTGGTTCAAAGTATGTGAATCTTTCTCCTAGATGTTCCTGCTTGTTATGGAGCTTTTACATCAATGAAATCTAAATAAAAAGAGTCCTAATGACTAAATATATAGGCTAGAGGTCGTTTAGAAGAGTCCCCAAAACATAAAACTCTTTTGGCTAAAATATAAGCACAAAATAAAAATCCCGTATCTGCCAATTTGTCACACTTAGAAAGCGTGACTAATTTTGTAACGGATCTGGAGCGTGAGTAATTTCGTAACGGATCTGGTGCGTGATAAATGGGTGGACCGGTTCTTTTTCCTCAGCTTCGGTTCGGTTCGGGTCTGACTGATTTTTTCTTAGATTTCTTCTCAACTTCAAATGGGCATAACTTCTTCACCGTAACTCGGATTGAGGTGTCGTTTTTCCAGTGTTCTTGTAATTGAAAGATCTTCAACTTTCCAGTTGGCCCCACCTCCGAACTAAGGATGCAAAATTACGAAAATTCCCTTAAACTCCTCGATTCTTGGTTTCTTTCACAATTTTGAGTTCTCTTTTCCATCTTTCTTGCATGAAATACCTGTAAAACACACAAGAGATACACAAAATACGAAATACTTGCCAAAAAGGGTTAGTAGCATAAATATGAGACAAATTCAAGTTATTTACACCGCACAGGATCATAAAAATACCGTAATTAAAGGGATAAATGTGAAGAATTTATGCCTAATCGAAGCCCCCTAACTTTGAACTTTGCGCGTCCCGAGCAATGTAAAAGAACGAGTGTATGAGTTAAGGACCCTTCAAAAAAAATTATTGGGATAGAATACCTTTTTCGCGGGCAAGCGATTACATTTAGCGTATACAACAAGCCTTTAAACCCCTAGGTTACCCTAGTAGGAAGAGTGGTGTCTCGTGAGGGTTTGCAGAGAATATACCCACAAAATTCGACTCAAAGAAAAATCAAAATACCTAAAAATTATATAAATCAAACTTTTCCAGAAAATATTCATCATCAAGTCATGTTCAATAGTCTCAAATCGTAGTGCGTGTGTACGAAGCCGAAAATATAATCGCCAATTTCCACCGATTGATCATTACGTTACTTATCCGAAAATTCATTTTGATTTCAAATTCTCACAGAATGCTCTCTCAAATGAATCACTTGGAATGTGGCTATTCTCTCGGTATGCGTGATATGAAGAGTAAATGTAATGGATGCAAAGTCACGCATACAAGTAGAAAGACGGAAATTTTATAGTGATAGGATCTTATCAACGGATTACGGTTTTAAAAATGGGAACATTGCAATCTCTTTTATTATCTTTTGATGTATTAGCTCTCCACGCGATAATCAATTTCGCAATTTGGACTGGGTTTTGACTTTTTCGGGTTTTAAGGTATATTGGGTAAAATGAAAATGGTAGGGAAGGTTGGAATTGGAAAAGTCATTTTGTGACGTCCATTTGTGCTTTTTTCGGGCTATTGCTCATTTTTTATTCTTTTTTTGTCTATTTTTTATTTTTCACTTCTTTTCTTTTCTTGCTATTTTTGTTGAGCATATCTATTTTTTTTCTTGCCCCTTTTTATGCACTTTTCGGACTGAAATTCTGATTTTTTTTCCATTTTTCACAATTCCGGGCTATTTGGGTTTTTCGACTTGTCAAACGAAAGGAAAAATCTATTCGGCTCAATTTGGGTTGCAAAAGGGGTGATTTTTCACGACTTTTTATCGCCGATATTTTTAGGTGACAAACGATGGCCTACTTCATTGTCCAAAATGCCAATTGCATTACCATATGCGTTTCGAGATGAATTTAAGTTTAGAGATCACTTTTGACACGTTTTTCAAAGCAAAATCACACACGTTTTTCATAACCAATCAAAATAAAAGGATTGAGATCCTCGACGACTTTTTAGGCGCTGAAAAGAACTTTGAGTTAACAATTAACTCGGATTGATTTAAAAACTCGCAAAAAGATAAAGGCTCGAATCTCATCGGGTTTGTTAATCTCCACACTTATTCGTTAAGTCGTCAATTTTCGCTCAATTTCCATCTTTAGTCAATTTCGGCTTTGTGTATGTTGAATTTTTACAACTTGAGACTTTAAACTGACTCTTAATGATGTTTTTGAAAAATTTGAGTTCCAATTTTTATTTATTTTGAAGAAAAATATTTTTGGAATTTTCAAAGTTTTATGATTTTTTTGAGATTTTTGGGCATTTTTGAAAATTTGTGAAGTTTTAGAGATACGCACTTGTGACCCCCCCTAACTTAGACTTTTGCATTGTCCTCAAGTAAAAAGGACTAAAATCTAAATAAGGCCAAATAATAAGTGCGATAAATAAAACAAACAAATAGAGAAAATGCAGTTTTTATTACATCAGGACTGTGTTACATGTGCAGGGAAAAACATACAACTGTGAATAGGGAAAAAAAACAAATAAAAAGCTGCCAACACCATATAAAGCTTCACCGGGGTGGGAGATGGGAGGAACCGGGCGCGTTGGGGTCATAGGGGTTATGGTAGTAAGAAGGTAGTGGCTCATTAGGATCCCCTAAGCGCCGATAGATGTACGCTTGGAAGCGGAGAACGATGCTCATGTCGCGCTCGTAGTTGGTCTGAAAGGTGTTGAAGTTTGTTTCAAGTGCCGACATACGCGCAGATAGGTCCGTTCCCTCCCACTCGAAATCTGGGTCGTCCTGCTCATCCGCCGACTCCTCGTCCGCGCCGAGATCGCCCATCTCGACATCCTCACCGGCTAGCCCTGCTTCTTCCTCGCTCTCACTCGAGGCAGCCTCTTCTTCACCATCATCACCTCGCCTAGCCCGGAGGACAGCCAGCTGGTTGGCGCTTTTGGTGCGGGTCCCTTGTTCGAAAGGACCGGGGATGCGAGTGTGGTCGACCAGGGGTGCTATGCCAGCATCCTTAAGGATGGAAGTGATCAAACGGGCATAGGGAAGTGGGGTGACGCCCTTCTCATCCAAGGAAGCGTTAATGATATCCGCGTATAAAGTGTGGCCCAAATAGATGGAAGTTTGGGGGTCGAAGAGATGATATGTCAAACTAGCTTGCTGAGGCCGCATGGCGGAGTCGTTGGGCGCTCGCAATATGTTGGCGCACACAATCTGAAATATGAGGTGCGCCTTCTCGTTTAGGCGTCCAACGGCGACGGTTTGCCCCGTCCAATCCACATTCGGCACAATTCGGGCCATGATTGTATCCTTGTCGAACGGGGGGACGTTCCGGGGATAGGTAAATTCGAGAACGTCCAAGACGTCATACTCGGTCAACTTGGCTGTGAGACGGGCTAAGGAAAATGGGATGACGTTCCCATCCACGAAAGCTTCGGCCTCGAATTGGGCCGTCCGCACGAGAGTGCCATAGAATGAGCGGACCTCGGTGGCCCAAACTGGCTCGTAGGGTTGGTTGAGGAACCGGCAACAGCTTCGAGCCATGAATAGGGTGGTGATGGAGTTGGGCAACTGTTCCCATTGAACAACTCGCTCCATATGGAGTTTGCGTCCCAAATCGAAGAATTGATTGCACCACCGCTCCTCTTGGCGGGAGCGGAACTCGCCCGTGACCGGAGGGTTGGATCTCGGTGGAGTCGTATTTGGTGGGGGCAACACGGGGGGCCATGGAAACAGAAGGGGTTTGTTGCTTGAAACACTAGAGAGGAAGAAGAGAGTATTTGGGTTGAAGGCGTGAGGATAAAGGGAGGGTTTGGGGGTGTATTTATAGTGGAAAGGGTGAGGGGAGGGGTTGGTTTTGGAGGGAAAGGGTTTGGAGGGAAAATGGGATGGATTTGGGAGGGAAAGGTTGGGGTTGGGAAGAGGGAAAACGGATTGGAGGGAATGAATGGGATTGGGCGGAAAGGGGGGTGAATCTTGGGAAGTGGTGAAGGCAAATCTTCAGAAGGCGGATCAGTCCGGGGTAGGGGCAGACCGGTTCGGGCCTTTGACTTTTCAACACTCGCCAGGCAGGCTGGTTACTTTTAAAATAAAAGGAACCGGTCCGGGGTTGGACCGGTCCGCCTCTAAAAAGGAATCGGTCCGCCCCAGGGCTCTTGGGCTGGAATTCTCCTAACTTGGTTTCGAGCTCTCTTCTTCAAAAAAATTTACTTTCTCGACATACTCTCTATCCAACTGGACTAAAAACCCTCTCGATTTCACTGGTCAACATACTTTGACTCAAAATTCCCAAAACACACGAATGCTTCTCCCGAACGAAACCTAGTCCTAACGACTCTCAAAACACACACTACTCTCACCCCATACGCGTTGGGGTGCGACGACCTCACTACAACAGCTCACTCAACCCCGTAAATGGGGTCCAACAACCAGACGGTGTCGAATTCTTCTACACACGCCTCTTGATATGGCTTTAGGCGTTGTCCATTCACTTTGAATGTATTTCCCCCTTTTTAATCGTCCAATTCAACATCTCCATGGGAGAATACATTCTTCACAATGAACGGGCCAGACCATCGTGACCGCAATTTGCTCGGGAAGAGGTGAAGCCGAGAGTTGTAGAGGAGAACTTTTTGCCCGGGGAGAAACTATTTTCGTCGAATGATGTTATCATGAGCGAGTTTCATCCTCACTTTCAAAATTTTGGCATTCTCGTACGCATCATTGCGTAGTTCTTCTAACTCATTCAATTGAAACTTGCGGGCTTCACCGGCCTTGTCCATGGCATAATTCAATTTCTTAATCGCCCAATATGCTTTGTGTTTGAGCTCAACAGGAAGATGGAAAGGTTTTCCATATACAAAGCGGAAAGGGGACATGCCGAGTTGATTCTTAAATGCGGTACGATAGGCCCATAGGGAATCGTTCAACCTAAGTGACCAATCTTTTCGAGTAGGATTGACAGTCTTTTCGAGAATGTTCTTGATTTCTCGATTCGCGAGTTCGGCCTGCCCATTCGTTTGTGGGTGATAAGTCGTTCCCACCTTATGAACGACACCATACTTTCTCATGAGCTTCGCGAATGGCCAATTGCAGAAGTGCGTGCCATTATCGCTAATTATTGCTTTCGGTGCACCGAAGCGGGAAAGTATGTGTTCCTGCAGGAACTTTATCACCACTTTGTTATCATTAATCTTGGTAGATATAGCTTCCACCCATTTACAAACGTAGTCTATTGCGACAAGGATTTATAGGAAACCAAAGGACGGGGGGAAGGGTCCCATGAAGTCAGTACCCTAACAGTCGAATATCTCAATGATGAGTATGGGGGTAAGAGGCATCATGTCTCGTCGAGTAATGGCTCCCATTCGTTGGCACCTATTGCACGATTTTCAAGCATCGTTCACATCCCGGAAGATTGTGGGCCAATAGAGGCCGCATTGTAGAATTTTTGCGGCCGTATTTTTCGTTGAAAAGTGGCCTCCACAAGCTTCCAAATGACAAAACTGGATGACTTTTGAGATTTCGTCATCCGGTACACATCGTCGAATGATTTGGTCGGCGCAATATTTAAAAAGGAATGGATCATCATAGAAGAACATGCACGACCAAGTAATAAACCTCTTCTTATCTTGCGATATCCTGTCGAGAGGGACGGTTCCCGTGATAAGATAGTTTACTATATCCGCAAATCAGGGATACAAAGAGGTAGCAAAAAGTTTCTCATCCGTAAAGTATTCGTCTATGGGTATGGGATCACTAGGTACGTCAGACGAAAGCCGAGATAAATGGTCGGCAACGATGTTTTCTACTCCTTTCTTATCTTTGATGGAGAGATTGAACTCTTGTAGGAGTAGGATCCACCTTATGAGGCGCGGCTTGGCATCTTTCTTTGCAAGTAGGTATTTCAAAGCCGCGTGGTCGGTGAAGAAAGTAATAGGAGAACCAATGAGATATGACCGGAATTTATCAAGGGCAAAGACTACCGCTAGCAACTCCTTTTCCGTGGTAGAGTAGTTGAGTTGAGGTCCGGTAAGGGTCCGGCTAGCGTAGTAAATGACATAAGCTTGCTTATCTTTTCGTTGGCCCAAAATAGCCCCGATCGCGTAATCGCTTGCATCACACATAAGTTCGAATGGTAAGGACCAATCTGGAACTTGCATGATGGGAGCGGACACAAGCATGTTTTTAAATTTTTCAAAAGAGCTTTGGCATGCTTCCGTCCACTCGAATGGGGTGTCCTTCATGAGTAGGTTGCTTAAGGGCCTAGAGATGGCGCTAAAGTCCTTAATGAACCTTCGATAAAACCCCGCGTGGCCCAAGAATGAGCGCACGTCCTTCAGCGATTTTGGTGGGGGAAGATCAGCTATGACATCCATCTTTGCCCTATCAACCTTTATTCCTTTGGATGATACTATGTGGCCAAGAACTATTCCCTTGGTGACCATGAAATGGCACTTCTCCCAATTCAGCACTAAGTTCTTTTCCACACATCGGGTAAGTACTTTTTCCAGCTTTTCTAAACAATGATCGAAAGATGTGCCAAAAACGCTGAAGTAATCCATGAACACTTCGAGTCCTCTCTCGACCATGTCGCTAAATAAGCTCAACATGCACCTTTGAAAGGTCGCGGGTGCATTACACAAGCCAAATGGCATACGTTTGTAGGCAAACGTACCAAAAGGGCAAGTGAAGGTCGTCTTCTCCTGGTCAAGTACATATACCTCAATTTGGTTATATCCGGAATAACCATCAAGGAAGTAATAGTAAGGGTGGACGGCCACTCTTTCAAGCATTTGATCAATAAATGGCAAGGGGAAATGGTCTTTCCTAGTTCCTGCATTAAGTTCCCGGTAATCAATGCAAACGCGCCACCCGGTGGTGGTACGTTGGGGGACTAGCTCTCCCTTGGTATTCTCAATCACAGTCATACCCGACTTCTTCGGGACGACTTGAATAGGGCCTACCCACTTGCTATCTGAAATTGGGTAAATGATCCCGGCATCCAACAATTTGATAATTTCGGTTCTCACAACTTCTTTCATGTTGGGATTCAGTCTTCTTTGCATTTCTCTAGAGGGTTTAACATCCTCTTCGAGATGGATCTTATGAGTGAAAATCAAAGGACTTATCCCCTTCAAATTAGCAATGCACCAACCAAAAGCACTTTGGTGCTTCCTCAGAATTTTCCATAATTTACCCTCCTGCCATTCATCTAGGCTAGAGGAGATAACAACATGAAATGTCTCATCCTCTCCTTGGTAGGCATATTTAATATGGGAGGGGAGTTTATTTAATTCGAGGGTTGGAAATTTTTCACTGGAGGGAACCATGCGTGTATCCCTCGGAGGTAATTCCTCGAATCTAGAAACCCAATTAACCTCTCTCACGCCCTCGTCTGACGCACTCTCATCGAGTAGCTCTCTAAACTTCCCAACCTCCCTCTCGAAGTCGGTGTATGTCCCCTCACCCTCGTATCTCGCCACTAAACAGGACTCTAAAGCGTTGCCACAATAATTTTCCTCAAAGTACTCCTCTACTATCTCATCTATGAGGCTCACAGCGTGAAGATCATCTTCCTCCCCTGCATTTTGGGCTATGTGGAAGATGTTGGTTTCCAAGGTCATGTTACCAAAGGTGAGTTGTATTCGTCCATTCTTAGTATTGATGATTGCGTTAGCCGTATCTAGGAAAGGACGCCCAAGGATGATGGGAACATGGTTACTTGAGTTGAAGGAGGGCTCCGTGTCCCAAATGACAAAGTCTATCGGGATGTAGAAAGTGTTAACTTGGACGATCACGTCCTCGACTATGACTCGTGGAATCTTCACTGTTCGATCCGCTAATTGGAGAGTGATCTTTGTGGGCTTGAGGTCACCCAAGTCTAGTTGCCTATAGATGGAGTAAGGGAGGATATTAACGCTTTCTCCCAAGTCAAGTAAGACTTTTTCGATTTTATTCTCTCCAAGGATGCAGGATATGGTGGGTGCACCGGGATCTTTGAATTTAGGCGGGAGATCATTTAGTAGAATGGAGCTCACGTTCTGGGCTAGAAAGACATTCTTCTTTACCTTCATCTTCCTTTTTACCATCAAAAAATCTTTGATGACTTTTCCATAAGCCGAAATTTGCTTAATGGCATCAATAAAAGGTAAATTCAGCTTAACTTGCTTTAGCACTTCTAGCACGTCTTCACGTGGGTTTCCTCTATGGGAGGGAATCAACCTTTGAGGAAACGGTGCCGCGGAGGGCGGTTTCACTACTACCTCTGGCTCACTAGCATCTTCTTGGTCACTCTCATTCAAGGGGACATCTTCGGCCTCTTTCGTGCCGGGCAAAATCTCCTTGTCTTTCGTTGTGTCATGTGGGGGAGGTGATATATCAACGACTCTCCCACTACGAAGAGTGGTCACAGCTTGACATTGCTCATGATGTTCAGTGGAGGTGGAGTTAACACTAGTTTGACCTTGGGGAGGTCTTTGGCCTTGGGTAGGAAACTTTCCCTTCTCTTGAACACTCAATGAAGATTGTATTTTTGACAGATTCGCATTTATGTCGCCAATCAGATAATCATATTTGGCATTGGTTGCGGTTTGGATTGCGATGAATTGATTCATGGTATCCTCGAGAGTTCTCCGCTGTGGCGGGATATAATTTCCTTGAGGTGGTGGTGCTTGCACATGTCCTTGCATGTGTGGAGCTTGTTGAAAATGTTGTGGTGGAGGAGGGGAAACATACGAAGTAGGGTTCATTGCGGCATGTTGTTGCCCATAGCTAAAATCGAGATGATTTTTCCATGAAGGGTTGTAGGAATTCCCATGCGGGGCACCGAAATTACCCTTAAATCCGTCTATACCACTAACTTGCTCCTGAAGCATTACTTTGTAGGCGGGTATCGTCGGACATTCCTCAGTTGAATGGCCCGCCTCACAAATAGCACACACCTTCTCGACGGGGTTCGGTATGGATCCAGTTAATCCTCTCCCACATATCCCTCGTAGGTCTCTCATCTCTTTCTCAAGTATATCAATCCGACTATCTGCTATAGAATTCTTTTCTACATGATATAGGCCGGACGCTGACGGAGTGGTGGTCACTTGACGATTTCGATTTTGAGCATTAGGGTCGGAGGTATCCCAGTATTGGGTAGTCTCGGCGACATACCTCAAATGAAGCTCTGCATCTTGGGCGTCTAAGTCGACAAAGGGACCACTTCCCATGGTTTCAACAAGTTCCTTGGAATTGAGATTCAGCCCATTATAGAGAAAAGAGATGATTTGTGCTGCATCAAATCCGTGATGTGGGCATGAAGTAACCAACTCATTGAAACGCTTATGACATCGATGAAATGGATCATTTTCAGATTGTCTGAACGCTTGAATTTGAGCCTTTATGGAAATTGTTCGATGTGGCAGGAAGAATTTCTTGAGAAATCTCGATTGTACCTCATTCCAAGATGGAATCGATCTCGGAGGTAAAGACCATAGCCAGGTCTTAGCTTTATCTTTGACCGAGAAAAGGAAGAGTTTGAGGCGGATCACCTCTTGGGTGCAGGTTTGATCATTGAGCGTATCTCACACATCCTCAAATTCCCTAATATGGAGGTATGGCTTTTCAGAATCCATACCGTGGTAATGTGGTAGCATCTGGATCATTCCATTTTTGAAACGGAATTGCTCGGCATTATACGGGAGTATAATGCATCCCGGAGTGACAGTGCGCTCGGGATATAGGAATTCTCTCAGCGGGCGGTATGGGGACTCTTCCTCTCCGGCAGCTGCACTACCGTGTTGCGACATCTCTCTCTCTCTTAAGGACTCGGTGCTCTCACTTGGTGTGCTCGAGGTGTACTCGGGAGTGTGTCCTAAGAAGTGAAACTGAGTGTTGTTTGAGATTGAGTGTGACGGTGTGGGAGGTGGGATCCAGAACTGTGGGGCGTTTGGAGTGTGGGGACTATCTGGGTTATACTCAACCATTGGATTTTCGTGAATGCTGGTTGGAGTATTATGGGGAGTGAGATTTTGCATTAAAAGCTTGTGAGAGATGGTGGTGAATCTTTTTGTGCTTTTTGATTTTTTTTTTATATGTTTTTGGATTTTTGGAGATTTTTGGTCAAAGCTTTGGATTAACTCGATCTAATCCTAAGTCTACCTAGTTCCCCGACAACGGTGCCAAAAACTTGACGCGACTGGAAATGTGTCTCAGAATTGCGATCACTATAGGCTCAAGTGTAAGCCTGTCGCTCAAGTAATAATCCCAGTAAGTCGGGTATCGATCCTCAGGGAATAAGGACAACAGAGTTATGACGACGGGGAGAGACGGAGATACCCTAACTTTGACTCTAAAAAGAAAAAGAAAAATTGATTTGGTTTTGAGATTGATTACAGCTAAATGCGATAATGAAATTATGAAGAAATGCAACTATACTAATCTACCGAAATTAAGAATGAATGATGATTCGAAACTTTTTGTTTTAAATGATGAGAAAAATAGGACGGGAATACAATCCCCCAACCCTAGTGTAGTGCAGTTATAATATTAATCATAAATCTATCTGATTGATCTGATCCAGAATTTAGTACTCCCAAGCATTATGTATACGAGGTTCAAGCCCGCGTCATACCTAATCTGAGGATGAGTAAATCAGTACCGCGATAGTGACACCCAAATTGCACTCTAAATCATCACGAGTACCCAGAGGCAAACGAGATATAAAGATCTATAATTATTGTGTAACTGCGCAATAAAATCATAATCAATCACTAAATTCATCGGATTAATTTTATACACACACACTAACACATCAGGCTGGGTTCATGTACCCCGGCTTGGAAAACCTAGCCTAACATGTTGAATTTAATGAAAACAATGATTGATGTGCAGGAATTCATAATTAATCTAAGGAAAATGGTAATTGCATGTAGAAAAGAATTAGAAATAAGAAATACTCACTAAAATTACCCAAGCAGTAAATGTAACAATGAATGAAACTGGTACTCACAAAAATCACTGAACAAATCTTTAACCTTTAAATTAAAACTGAAATTGTTAGCTAAACTAGGGTTTCTAGAGAAGGAGAGGAAAAATCCTACTGATTCTCCGTACCAATAATAATAATAAATCGGGTTTTTATACCCTACAACAATTTCGGAGTTCATCTGCACTAGGAGTCTTTTTAGGAAGAGATAGGATTTGCAAATCTCGAAGCCCGGACCGATTCGGGCCTTAGGCGGACCGGTCTGCCTCCAAGGCGGATCAGTTCTTTTTATTTTGGGGCGGACTGGTCCGGGGGTGGACCGGTTCCTTTTATTTTTTCCTTCTTCAGTTTGCTTGTGGTCCGGGGTCTTCTGGAGTTTGGCAAAGCAGACCGGTCCGGGGTAGGGGCGGACTGGTCCAGCTATTTGACTTTTTGGCTCAACTTTAACTGCTCATAACTTTTGTTCCGGGATTCCGATTGAGGTGCCGTTTCTTCCTATGTACTGGTGAATGAGATGTCTTCAACTTCTCTTTAGGTACCTCATCTGAATTCTGTGTGGAAATTCCACTTTTGCCCTTTTGACTTTTCCTTCTTTCTTTCTTGATTCTTTCGGTTTTTTTCTTCCGTTTCTTGACATCAAATACCTGTAAAATCACTAAAAAATACCAGAAACTCGGTGTACTCATTAGGATCAGTCAGTAGCACGATTATGAGATAAATCCAACTCAATTACATTGTTCGAGGTGCTATAAGTAACTAAATAAAGGGATAAATTGGGAAGAATTTATGCCTAATCAGCGGTGATGAAAGTTCCAGGAGAGCATTGGTGGGACACTGCCAACACTTAGTTTTAAACTAGGTATTTGCCGATGACTCCCTTAGACTTATTCACTTTTATTGGGTTTCGTATTAGCTGGAACCCTTTCATAGTGGTCTAATCCTTTAACTATTACGGATGATGGTCTGTTTACGGCTTTGGGATATAGGTCACCCATTTTTTGAGGGAGTTCATCGACATGAATTCCTTTAGCACTAATTCAGAGCATGTGGAGGATTTAGGAATGAATGTGTAGGTTGAGCGCAACTATTCTAGGTGAATTTTGTTAAGGACGATGGGAGTGCTTCTGACACTTGGAGCATCGGGGTTGGGGGGGGGATTAATTTGTGGTGGATCCCTTTCTTGGTAGATTTTACTTAGATTTGGGACTATTCTTGGGCCATATGGGTTTGGTGGAGATGTACTGGTCTATTTCTCTATATTCGCGCTTTAGTTCTAATATTTTTACTGATTTTTGCTATTTGTGGGAGGTATGTACTTTTTGGTTTATTCATAATTTTATTCATTTAGTTAACTTCTATTAATATTTTTCTTTTCTTTTCTTTGGGATGTTATGATTTTTTTCAGATGTCCCCTAGGTTCTTACGTGGCCTAGGACTAGGCTCTCGATGGTGGGGGTGTTTCCTTTTATAACTAAATATTTACGAATCAACCTATATGAAGGGTCATTTTTCATACATGATACGATGAGGATGTTTATGAGAGATATGGTTAATGATAGGGTAGCCGTGAGGAGGAGGGAGAGTGGGCTAAGAAGACCCTTACTAGTGACATGGAATAGATGGGATTCTTGGACATTTATTAGGGCTAGGTGGGGGGCATGTCATCATCACATTTATACATTCTCTACTTTGGATATGCATGCTTTTGGTTTGCACATTTGATATTCTTATTTTCTCAGGAGATATATTGTATTTGTTTTAATTTCACACCTGTAAAATTTTCCTTTTATCTTGCTTATGAAATGTTTTAGGAGACTCAAAAAGGTTTTTTAAAAAGGTAAAATAAAACATGAGAGTGTTACTTTAGAGAGTATCTCCCCAAATAAAAATTCATTACCCCAATTCAAGAAAATAGTTTGTTAATATATTATTCTAAAAGGGTTTAAACATACAAAAGTTTATGTGATAAAATATTTTACTAAGTGTAGACACCACATTCTAGGACCCCCTAAGTCTCTACTTAGTCCCTATCACCTCCCCAATTCACTACAAATCCCAGGTCATACTCCAAGTACCGATCTAAATGCCATCGGGTGCTGTCGGGCCCCGTTTGACTTTGTTAGGCTTCATTGTCAGAGCAAAATCTCATGAAACTTATAAGGGGTCTAAATTCCCTTTCCAATGGTCTATCCTGAGCATGAATTGGCATAACATTTTGTAAGGACACAATTCTCCAATTGATTCTCATTGTAGTTTTGGCTCAATTCCGGACAAAAATGTTTATGTCATAGGATAGTTTTAAATTGTATCCATTCAAGCCTATGACGTGTTTGTTGAAGACATAGCGTCCAAGTTTAAAGCTTCATCAAAATGCCGTGTTTAATGTGCCTTGTTTCTACGTCACCAAATTAGTTCCAATTGCTCCCAAGGTACGAATGCTTTACATATATATAGGAGCTTGGAACAATATTTATATGGGTATAAGTTTTGTTTTGAACTGTTGTTTATTTTTCAGAAAGTTTCATTAAAACTTTAAAATAAAGTTCCCGGGCTAAAAATATTTTTTTTAGCTTTCTAGCATTTCGTTCGATATTGTCGTTTGAACGAGTTTGTCATTCGAATGAGAATGTCGTTCGAACGAGGTTTGCCAACGAGTTCCTCTATTGGTCACTGGAATATTGTTTGAATTGTCGTTCGAACGAGATGGCTATTCGAACTAGAATTCCAATGATATTTCTAACGAGTTGAACTCTCATACACTGGAACTTCGTTAGAAGGCTCGTTCGAACGAAACTTCGTTCGAAGGAAAATCTCGTTGAACGAGATTTGACGGGAACAGTTAATTGGCAGTTTTTCCAACTTTCCCACTACTTTTTCCACTAACTCTTTTCCTGAATATCTAAGTGCAGGAACAAAGTTTTTTTAACTTAACTTTTTCATATCTTATAACCTCCTAGAGTGAGTTTTGAGAGTTGATCTTTCCAAGAAAAAGTTCATGTTTGAGTTTTTAATTTTTTAAAGAAAAATCTCTACAACACTTCTGTTTTTACACCCATTGTTTATCTATTCCAAGCTTCCATATATATATATATATATATATATATATATATATACTTTGCTTGGAGTGTTTGGCACCAATTTATCTCTACATCTTAAAGAAGAGAAGTGTGGGTTTGTTTCAACATCCCTAAAAGAAGAAGTCAATTGTTTTGCTGCGGGATTATAACATGGTGAAAGGCACCATGTGTGGTTAACGGTGTACCTATGTCTCATTGGTGAAGTCCAAGGTTCCGGTAGAGCTCCGGGGTTGTCTACTAGGCGGAGGTGTTTACAAGAAGACGCGTCAAGGCTTGAAATGGGTCGAGTCGAGGAAGTAAGTCATCCGTCTTGTAATTTTTAAAACCATACTTAGTGGACTTAAGTCTAGGGCCGTCCGAAGTTTTTTCCCGTTGTGGGTTTTTCCTCGTACATCGCGGCGTAGTGACTCATTGTTTATTTTATCTTGCAAAATCACCTAGAACGTATGCTTAGGTAAAAAGAAAAAAATTGGTTTTAATCACTACTTGCTTAATTTGGTGCTAAATTATATTGGGTAATGTGCAGTTAATTCAAGTCATTAATTTAATTGGTTAAAATTTGGTTTGGCCTAATTTGATTAAATGAAAAATAAGACTTAGGCAAATTTCTAGGACTTGGGTTAAAATTGGTTTAAGTGAAATTAACATATGTGTGAGTTTATCTAATCCTATTATAATCTTATCTTAGTTTGGGGAGATTTATCTTAGGGGGAGAAGTCTTTCTAAGTATGATAAAGGGGAGAATTAATTTAGGGGGAGTAATTAAATTAATTGCATTTAATATTTTTATATTCCCTATGCGTTTGATAGTTTGCTTAAGAGTGCAAGAATTATTCTAAGCGACAACTTTTACGAGTCGAGGAAGTAAGTCATCTGTCTTGTAATTTGTAAAACCATACTTAGTGAACTTAAGGCTAGGGCCGTCCGAGATTTTTTTTTGTTGTGGATTTTTCCTCGTACATCGCGGCGTAGTGATTCATTGTTTATTTTATCTTGCAAAATCACCTAGAACGCATGCTTAGGTAAAAAGATAAAAAATAGTTTTAATCACTACTTGTTTAATTTGGTGCTAAATTATATTGGGTAATGTGTAGTTAATTCAAGTCATAATTGGTTAAAATTTGGTTTGGACTAATTTTATTAAATGATAAATAAGACTTAGGCAAATTTCTAGGACTTGGGTTAAATTGGTTTAAGTGAAATTAACATATTTGTGAGTTTATCTTAATTCACTTGGTTTAATCTTAATTTGAAAAGAAATTAAAATTTGTTATTTTGTTTATTTGAACCATCTCCGCTTCCGCATCTCTATAAAAGGAAATTACTTTTATAGTAAAGATTTTAAAATTGGGGGCCTTCGTCTTTTTCAAATTGGTATCAGAGCCGGATCGCTAAATTATTGCATTTAAGATCCTTTAAATATTTTTGACTAAAATGAAATTTTCCCCATTTTCTATTTTCGATGGTTCTAACTACGCGTATTGGAAATCGCGAATGAAATCGGTACTAAAATCTATCGACGAGAGAGTTTGGATGTCTGTTGTTAACGGGTGGTCCCCACCTACTCACTTAGTAGATAATGAGCGTGTTCCCAAAACCGTTGATAGATGGAGTGAGAATGAATTTAAACTTTCAAATTTTAATTCCTAAGGTTTAAATGCCTTGTTTAGCACCGTCACGCCGAATGAATTCCGACGCATTATGACGTGTGAAACCGCCAAAGAATCTTGGGATATTTTACAACTCACTCATGAAGGTACAAGTGTCGTAAAAGCTTCGAAACTCCAAAACCTCACCAGTCAATTTGAAACCATCAAAATGAACGATAAAGAAAATTTTGATGAATATTATGCTAGACTTTTCGATATTGTTAATTCATCTTTTAGTTTGGGAGAGAAAATACCCGACAACCGAGTTGTAAAGAAAATTTTAAGGTCCCTACCCGATAGATTTATTCCAAAAGTGACCATTTTAAATTCTTTACCAACTTTAGCCTCTACAAAATTAGAAGAGCTTGTAGGTGATTTACAAACCTATGAACATGACATGTTTCCCTCTAAAACTGAAAAGAAAATAGAAAGGGGCGTTGCTTTAAAAGCTTGAAAAGAGGAAAAACAAGTAGTAGAGAGGGAAAGTGATAGTGACTCGGAAAATATGGCTATGTTTGCTAGAAAGTTTCAAAAATTTCTTAAATTTAACAAAGATAAATTTAAAAATGATTTTAAGAAATTTGAAAAATCTACGCATGACAAAGCCGAGAGGATCCCTAAAACTATTAATGAAAGCGTAAATAGGGACGAGTCAAATAGGTGTTTTGGTTGTTAAGGGTATGGCCATAGGACAAAAGAGTGTCCCAATAAAATAAGGAAAGAGGGTAAGCAACCAATTTCTTTTAATGGAACCCTTAGTGATAGTGATAATGAAGAGGGACCCGATTCCCCCACTAAGCCCAACTTTGTGGCTTTTATGGCTAGTCATGTGAGTGATAGTGAGAACTCATCTATTGATTAAATTTTAACACATGACACTTCCAATGTCAAAGTTTATGATTCCCTTGTCTTTGATGGTAGTGAGAGTGGAGAAGAAAGAGAGAGTGAAAATGAAGAAGAGGTTGATGTGAGCGAACTTCAAAATTATTTTCAAGAACTTTATGAAGAATATATTAAATTAAAAAGAGATAATTTGAAGTTAGAAGCTTGTTTAAAAGAGCGTGTCAAGGTCGTTGATGAGAGTGCGTTAGTGAAAGACCTCAGGACACGAGAGAGATCTCTTCGAGAGAAGCTAAAATATATAGAAGGCGAGAGAGATAGCCTTAGAGGTTTAATGGAATCCTTGAAAAAGGAGCTTCTCGAGTTTGATGAGAGAAATGTTTTATTAGAGTCTAACATTTTATAATTATAAAATAAATTAAAAGACTCTAGTAAAGTCAAATTTGATTTGGAGTGTCGTTCAAAAAAATTAGATAAAATATTAGGAACGGTCCAAATTAAAAATGACACTTGTGGTTTAGGCTTTGATACTTGTAATGAATCTACTCATAAAGCTAAAACCCATGTTTTAGGAGAATCACCTAGGAAAGCCTTTAGAGATCAATCCTTAGGTACAAATTTTCGACGTGTTTTTACTTGTGCACATTGTGGTCGAAAAGGTCATCTTAGGAAATTTTGTTTTGATCTTAAACGAGGTCCTTGAAAATCCCAACGTAAGGCAACCAAGGTAGCCAAGATTCCTACACACCGTGATTGTCATTCGTCATTAGTTTGGGTTAGGAGATCCGACTTGGTCGCTTTACAAGATAGGGTATTTGATTCTCATTTACTTTCACATGCTTCCTCTCTTGTAAAATCTAAAGGTTGAATGTGCTAGTTTTATTTGCATACTTTAGCTTTTGTTCTTCATGCTATATTATCATGCTAAATTTATGCCCGTTTTAATCATTTTCTAGTCTATGCTCCATGCTTAATCACATGCTAGAATAATGATTTTTGTTTATCTTTTGTATTATACTTCTTTCATTTTAGTTTGCATTAAATGAAAAATACAAAAATATTTTTGTTTATCATTTGTGTTTCACCTTTGTGTTATCTAGGCCTAATGAAAAATACAAATGATTTTTGTTTGTCTTTTGAGTAAATATTTTTTTTTGGTTAAAAATTTCAAAAAACTCAAAAAGATTTTTTTGTGTGTATTTTAGTTTGACACACTTTATGTGGCATACACTTGTGTTAGAATCCCATCTTTTTCGCTCCCATGTGGCTAGAACTTTTGGTTTAGATTTTCAATCCTTAAAATGTTCTTTACCATGCTTACATGGAGTAGTTGGATTTTGTGTTGATTAAATGAATTATATTTTTATATGCCTCTATTCACACATGCACGAGATCTTTTGAAATTTAATCATCACATGTTATAGTTGAGCTTTGTGAGGTGTTCTCCTACCAATCTTGTCATCTACATATTTGTGACCTAGGAGGACTAGTGCATGTCAAAAATCGTTGCACGTGAGATTTGTGAGAAATAAAAAATGAGATACATGAATGTGCACGGGGAAGGGATCCGAAAGGATTTATTATCCTTTGCGAATAGTAAGACACCGTTTGAATTGGACCTAAAAGAAATACGTGGTCCAAAGGCCTAAAAAGAAAAAAATATGGCATAAAAAAAATTGTCAAGGCCTATGTTTAACTGATATATTCATTCAAAAATATATATGCTTATTGAGGGAGATTGAATGGTATATCAACGGCTTGCACAATGTCCGTTTATCCTAGTTGCGCTTTCAATGTCATGACTCTATTGGTTTGTAGAATCATCAACATACTAGGCTTGTATACATTGTGTATGTTTGTTCATTGAGTTCAATTTATATTGTCACATGAGGTTATATTCAAATGTGATGAAGTTTGCAATCAATTGAGAACTACGTGAGGATGTTTTAAGTGATTGGGTTTGAATTTAATTGTTACTAGTTCACACCCCAACACTTCCGTTTTCATATGACACATTTTTGCCATACGAGTGTGAAAAGCTTATCTTGTTTTGTGTCATTTTGGTGTTTATATCTATATATGTATTCTTATGCTTAGTTTAAATCTATTGCGTATACAAATATATGATATTTTGTTTGAGTCTTTTCCATGTTTTGCTAGTCCATTCATGCTTCAATTCATAATTGGTACCTTGTTTGCTGTGTAGTGTGTTTGATATCACATGCTTAGAATCTTATTTATCAAATTGGTATCATTTGTTTTCGTATCATAGTTGGTATTCACTTGTATGGATTAGTTATACTTTTATTGCCTATATGCTTTCATGTTCTTATCACTTTATGCATCATATTTAAATTAGTTTTATCCTTTGTCTATTCCTGAACAAAAAGGGGGAGAATGATAGGGGGAGAAATGGTATCTAATCCTATTATAATAGTATCTTAGATTGGGGAGATTTATCTTAGGGGAGACGTCTTTCTAAGTATGATAAAGGGGAGAATTAATTTAGGGGGAGTAAATAATTTAATTGCATTTAATATTTTGATATTCCCTATGCGTTTGATAGTTTTCTTAAGTGTGTTGCGACAAATTTCACCGGCAAAGATTTTGATCCTTGGGTCTTGAGTCAAGTATTGGATGGGATTGTTTTTGAGTCTGGTGAGCTTGATGACCCTTTAGGATTTTTGTTGGTTTTTGTCCCGGAATAGCCAAAGGGGGAGATTTGTATGGACACAATTCTCCAATTGAGTCTCATTGTAGTTTTGTCTCAATTCTGGACAAAAATGTTTATGTCATAGGATAGCTTTAAATTGTATCCATTCAAGACTATGACGTGTTTGTTGAAGACGTAGCGAACAAGTTTAAAGCTTTATCAAAATGCCGTGTTTAATGTGCCTTGTTTCTACGTCACCAACATAGTTCAAATTTCTCCCAAGGTATGAATGTGTTACATATATATATATATATAGGATCTTGGAATCATATTTATATGGGTGTAAGTTTTGTTTAAACTGTTGTTTGTTTTTCAGAAAGTTTCATTAAAACTTTAAAATAAAGTTTCTGGGCTAAAAATAGAATTTTTAGCTTTCTGGCATTTCGTTCGATATTGTCGTTCGAACGAGTTTGTCGTTCGAACGAGGTTTGACAACGAGTTCCTCTATTGGCCACTGGAATATCGTTCGAATTGTCGTTTGAATGAGATGGCTGTTCGAATGAGAATTCCATCGAGATTTCTAACGAGTTCAATTTTCATACACTGGAACTTCGTTAGAACGAAACTTCGTTCGAATGAAAATCTCATTCGAACGAGATTTAGCGGGAACAGTTATTTGACACCTTTTGAGCAGTTTTTCCCACTTTCCCACTACTTTTTCCACTAACACTTTTCCTGAATATCTAAGAGCGGGAGCCAAGTTTTTTTAACTTAACTTTTTCATATCCTATAACCTCCTAGAGAGAGTTTTGAGAGTTGATCTTTCAAAGAAAAAGTTCATGTTTGAATGTTTAATTTTTCAAAGAAAAATCTCTACAACACTTATGTTTTTACACCCATTGTTTATCTATTCCAAGCTTCCATATATATATATATATATATATACTTTGATTGGAGTGTTTGGCACCGGTTTATCTCTACATCTTAAAGAAGAGAAGTGTGGGTTTGCTTCTACATCTCTCAAAGAAGAAGTCAATTGTTTTCCTGCGGCATTCTCACATGGTGAAAGGCACCATGTGTGGTTGATGGTGTACCTATGTCTCATTGGTGAAGTCCAAGGTTTCGATGGAGCTCCGGGGTTATCTACTAGGCGGCGGTGTTCACAAGAAGACGCGTCAAGTCTTGAAAAGGGTCGAGTCGAGGAAGTAAGTCATCTGTTTTGTAATTTGTAAAACCATAGTTAGTGGACTTATGGCTAGGGCCATCCGAGGTTTTTTATCGTTATGGGTTTTTCCTCGTACATCGCGGCGTATTGATTCATTGCTTATTTTATCTTGCAAAATCACCTAGAACGCATGCTTAGGTAAAAAGATAAAAATTGATTTTAATCACTACTTGTTTAATTTGGTGCTAAATTATATTGGGTAATGTGTAGTTAATTCAAGTCATTTATCTAATTGGTTAAAATTTGGTTTGGCCTAATTTGATTAAATGAAAAATAAGACTTAGGCAAATTTCTAGGACTTGGGTTAAATTGGTTTAAGTGAAATTAACATATGTGTGAGTTTATCTTATTTCACTTGGTTTAATCTTAATTTGAAAAGAAATTAAAATTTGTTATTTTGTTTATTTGAACCATCTCCGCTTCCGTATCTCTATAAAAGGAAATTACTTTTGTAGTAAAGATTTTAAAATTGTGGGCCTTCGTCTTTTTCATAGCTCGGACGAACGGACTATATTACTACTGAAAACTAATTTGGAAGCCACCAGGCGCTCTCGGTCCCCATTTGATTCCGATCAAATACATCGTCAGATAGAAATCTATTTAAATATTTTAAGAGCACTAAAACCAATTTCCAATAGTTCACCCCGTGCACAAAATGGCAAAAACGTTTAGACAAACGATTCGTGTTCCCCCTAAAATTGATCCGGAGGCCACCGGATATCTCAAGACCTATCTGACCATGGTAAACTATTCAATTCTAACAATAATGAATGAATCTTTGAAAGTCACTGAATACCCTATCTAACGATATGTCCAGTGCACGAATCAGCCTTACAGTACGGATGAACGACCCATTTTACTCTGAAAGGTCACCGGGGACTTCTAGGCCCCATTTGACCAAAGTCATCTCTCTTAACTGAGAAAAGATCTTTGGAACATTGAAGTTCCTCACATAACCTTTCCAACGGTCTACCTCATGCACAATTCGGACTTATGGTTTGGACGAACGATCCGTCGCCGTCCGACGAACTCCTATCCAAAAGACCAATGGGTGATTTCGAGCCCCATTTGACCTACAGTCAGATCTCGGACCCTAGAGTGTCCCAAGGATCCTTAAATGTCTCTTAATAACCTTTCCAATGGTATGCCCCATGCATGATTTGGATTTACGGAATGCGTTTTACGACTATTTTTCTTGAAAATTTGCATGAGACTTTTAATTGGCAGGTCCATTTCCCCGCCAATCGTCAGTGTGTCCAGGGTTACCTTTCGACATACATGGAAAGGACAATGCCGATTGGCATCCCCTTAACATTATATAAGGATAGCATGAGCTCACCTTCTAGGGTGCCTCAAAGAAACATCAACTTCAGTGATCTCAACAACATTCTTCTTAAGTCAGCGATGTTTCCTTGTTTGAAACCTTTCTCCACCTTTCATTTCCATAACTTTTACATCCAATTTAGCAAAAATCCCCCTAAATTCTTCATTCACTTGCAAGGAATCTCATCATCAATCAAGATCAATATCCAAGTCTCCAAAGAAGGTCTAAAGATTCTTCTCTCTCTTTAAATTTCTTTATTTTCGCATTAGTTATATAAGTTCTTAATTTAGATTTTACTTTAGATCATACACATATTAATCTCCAATCCTTTACTAGTAATATTGCACATAATATATTTTCCATAAAAAAATCAAAAATAAGAAAAAAAGGGTTACACCTATCAATTCCATCGGTAATTGTCACCACATTCTCTTAAAACTAAAAGCACCTTTTTCTTACACACACATATAATAAAATTCCCATTTGAATTTGTGGGACCCCACCTTCGTTACCCATGCGAACTACATGGACATTGATGCCTTTATAGGGTAAGTAGGCATCTCGGGCTAAAAGTCCTATTTTCCCTTTTTCCTCTTTTTACCTATTTTATCCCTATATTATTGATATATATCATACTTGTGATTCATACTTATGTTTTATCTAACACATATTATCATTTCATCATAATGATCAATATCTTGATAAATGCACATATCATATTTTTAATTATTATTTTTAGAAACATTCCTATAGATGACCTCACTCCGTCTTTTACATGATGCGAGTTGAGCGATTCCGATCTCCACTTACACTTCATGGAGAAATTAAGGAAAATATTAACATAAGCCCATGAGAGACTGAAAGGTTGGGATGGGTGCCTAACACCTTCCCATTCTGTAACTTAGCCCCCGAACCTCTGATCTAATTGGTTTTGCAAGCATCAGTTTGTCTTTGATGTCGTTCTCTCGAGGCGACAACATGTTCTTGTACCTGTTTTGTGGAAAATAGGCTGGTGACTCTGTCTCTTTCCATCACCCCACATCGATGATGTCCAAAACATCCTTAAAAAGGGCGCGATACCTCTCTCTCTCCCCACCGCGTGCATGAGCGTCGACCCCAGAGATGGCAAGGAGACAAGGAAAAAAACAAAAATTGGGGATGGATGGCCATAATGGCGATTCTCCTAGGGAATTGCTTACTTAAGAGGTCTATACTTCGTTTGCATGTGTTTTATCATTTTCTTCTTGTGTGCATATGCACCTACCTGTATGTTCCTTTTTCTTCTCTATTACTTCTTGTACATATCAACCTCATGTATATATCACATCTCACTCACTTTTCACTTCACACACTTGTAAATACTCTTAATATACACCTCACACTACCTACGCTTGTATATAGATTCACTTATATCCATGTGTTGCACACACAACTTATAATATCCATGCTTAGGTGTAACTAGCACACACCTCCACTTATCACACTTCTATATATCCATGCTCACTTATACTTATCACATACCACTTACAGTTAATCCATGCTTATATTCACTACCACACACTCACTTATAGATATTCACACATCACTCACTTTTACTTATCCATGCTTAGTGTAATCTTCATGCTCCATGCTAGATTTGCTTTTCATGATACTTGTACATTCTTCCTTATTAGTATAAGTTCTTATCATGCCAAATAAAATTCTATTCCATATTGTACTAATCAAGAATCATGCATTTTGCACACTACATCACCAAGATCATTTCTATATTGACAAAAAATTATCCCGTACTGGGGGGTCACTTTGTGATGGGCGTTGGTTCGGCAGGCATAGTTAGCCTAAACAATATGACTCTCACCTTCGATTGGACAACTAACTTCGACGTATATCGAATGGTCCCCCCACATCATACTGCTTGATCGAACTCATAATAGGAGGTATATAGTACTGAACTCATTCACGTACGTCAAGTATATTGAATTTTCTCTCACATGTACAGTCCTCATGAGGTATATGGTAAGGCAATTCATGTACACTTAGGTATATGAAATGTCTCGTCCACACATACTGATTGCCCTCAAAAGCAAGACGTATATCGTGGAAGTCATGCCAAAGGGGGGACCTTTCCACTAATCCAAAAACTGTATGCCCTCATATAGGAGTCAAACCTAGGGCACTTATACTTAGTTTGCCTATTAATACATGAAACTCTACCGAAATGTTAGGTCGACATGTCGCCCAAATTTTTGCGCGGTTTTATCTTTTTTCAAAACATGACCTTATCCATTAGCCTGGCAATAAGTCAATCCATGTTTTACATATTTTTTAAACCCAATTTTTTCTAGGCTCGGGTCCCATCCAACATTTCTTTTTCATTGAGGTAAACCTAATACAAGTGAAAATATAAACATAACAATAATCATGCTGAGACTCTTTTCTCATTTTTTCCTCCCTTACCAAAAGTGTTAAAAATATTTTTCTCCCTCTTTTATCAAAATACCCAAAACATTTTCTCTCCTTTTATTAAAAAATACCAAAATCATTTTGTCCTCCACTTTTCAAAAGGTGTCAAAAACATTTTCCTCTTTTATAATAAAACTAATTCTTCCTTTTCTATTTCAAACATAATTTCGAATTATTTTTCTCCTCAGGTCGATCACATACCCGACCCTTATCCTAGCTCCCTATTGTCTTCGATTTTCTGTAAAATCTTCTTAAAGCTTCTTCAATTCTCCCGTTACTTCCTGTGAGTTTGAAATCTACCTTCACCAACCCTCCATGTAAAATGCAGACCAAGTACCGAATGTGCATCCTAATTTAATGATCGTCCTAGTCCAACTTACCGCCAAGATTGACAACTTTGAAATCGAGGTTTATGAGATGCAACGAAATAGATTCCTCATTCCCGAGGAGCCCAAGGTACTCTTACCTCGTGCTATGGGTCCACCCACACCTGAGCTTATTTGTGTCTCGAAAGAATATTAGCATGTCCCACATGCGCCTCCTACCAATGGTCCACCACCAGCTCAGCTCCCTATGTCGAATTTTGCCTAGCCAGTCGTTAACCTGCTAGGACCTATCGATTCGAAGGAATAAGAATTAAACAAGGTCAAGGAGGACATTAAGCTACTAACCAAAAAGTTTGACCAAGTTTGAATCTCCGAGAACTACATGGATTACACCCATATGTCTCCCTACCCTAAAGTAAGGCTACCAAAAAAAGTTCATGATGCCTAACATCAAGAAGTTCAAGGGTGGTGGCTCCCCATTTGTTCATCTCTGAAACTACCACCCATCCATGACTTTCCTAGGTGCCTCCAAGGAAATAATGGCCCAGATGTTCCAAAAGACTTTGAAGGACAACGCTCTTTGTTCGTTTCTATCCCTCAAGGAATCTAAAATTTATAGTTGGGAGGATGTTTTCCGTGAATTCATGCCACTGTACAAATACAACGAGTATTTAGAGGTTACATTATGAGATATAAAACTTCTCAAGCAAAACCCCAAAGAAACTATCAGTAATTTCATAGCAAAGTGGAGGGAGAAAGCGACCACTATGACTAATTGGCGTTTCGAAGAGGAACAAGTTGGTATTGTGAAGAAAAACTTCTTACCCCATATCCGAGTGACGATGGGAGGACAGTATTACCCACATTTCCAAGCCCTTCTGGAAGTAGGAGTGGAGATTGAAGAAAGTATAGCCAAGACGTAAGCTGGGATAAAGAAAGAATTCCGCTCAATCCAAGAAAATATGAGAAGTCTGTTATAGTTTCAACCATCAACAACATTTCACAGCACACTATCTCTTAGGCTCCAGAAAATCGTACCAGCCTAGTAAGAAAGGAATACACTGTGCTCCATGATCCCCTCTCTAAAGTATACTAAGCCTTGTTAATCCAAAATCTCATTCAACCTTTAAACCCTCATCCGCTACCAAACCCACTTCCCAAAAATTTCAAATTCGATGCCCATTGTGATTTTCACCAAACTGCTGGACGTACTATTGATCAGTGCTTCCATTTTTGGAATGTAATCCAAGATTTAATTGATCGGGGTGTTATCGCCCCACCGTCCAATACCAAACCCAAAACCATTCATAATCTACTTCCAAACCATCAAAATTCCATCTTCCTAGAGAATGGCCTGAAATTTGATCCATCTACCCAGATTGTACCTAGCAAAGCACCCATCATACCCATATTTTCACCCAAACCTATTAAAGCTTGCCCATATTTTCTCCTACACACTACCTGTTTTACCGACCAAGCTCTGTCACTTCTCATAAGAGCGTGTATAGACATTTGTATTCTATCTAAAGGGAAAGATATGGAACTTCCAGTATTACTAAACCAACTACTGGAGTTTGGGATGAAATTGACTTCGAAAATGACCAATGATGGCCAAAAGCTTAGCATCCTGTTTATGGAAGCCCAGAAGTAGGATAGAGAGTCAAATAATTTGGTGGTACCTATTGACGAAGTCAGTATAGACGATGCATTACAACTTATGGCAGGATTTTTTCAATATACCAATGAGATTTGCAGTATGTTTGAGTTACTCTATAACTTAAAGCTATAAGGGCAATTGGTCCCTTCACTTTTACACCTCCCCATTGAGTGGGAGGATCTATATAAATAAACCACTGAGGTTGTGGAATGCATTGACTTCTCATGCAAAGACAACATCGTTGCCACTGGATGGGGGGACGAGTTTGACATCTCAAATGAAGAACCAAGCCAAGAAAATGTTAGTTCGATAATCAGTGTGTGTGGGATGATATCTTTTGAAGATAATAAATTAAGAAAGGATGTTTCTATTCTTCCACTCCTTCATGAACCATATGAAAAGATATTGGAGACATTACCAGAGTTCGAATAATTAGACAGTAGGGATAAATAAAGGAAAGGGAGTTATCGAGAAACTCCCCATGCCAAAAATGACCATCGAGGAAAGTAAGATCCTTGACTAGCTAAAAAAAAACTCACGCCAACATCACCATGTGCGGACTTCATGTCTTCCTAGCTACACCGAAACACTTTGATAAAATTTCTTATCGGGCCCATAGTCCTTCTTTCCACCACTCTAGAAGAAGCCATGAACCTTGTCGGGTCCTTGAACTCTACCAGATTATTTTCCTTCTATGAAGAAAAAATTCCAAAGTTTGGTCCTAATTATAACTATGCTCTCAAAATTTATCAGTTAAGAACCTTCAATTGCCTATGTTTGAAAGTAAGCGACCTTGCTCCAACTTTCACCGCAGTGCCTATGACAACACTCTTCGAGAGGTGATGGGATCCATAACATTCATAGTAGGGGCTGTCCCTATCGACATACCTGCTTGTTTCAACCCATTGCTTGGTCGATATTGTCTTCACAACATCAAGGGTTTATCTTCCTTTCTCCATAAAAAGCTGAAGTTCTTCGCCAAGGGCAGGTCATCACCATCTTAGGTGATGATGATAATACTGAGAATGCAAGCACCGGTAGTCCGGTACTAGAAAAATAATATGGGGTAAATGACATTATTCTTTTTGGCTTTCGAGTTAAATCACTTCCACTCCCAGCAAGGGATGATTTTAAAGACGATTTTATTTTGAGCACATCTCTCACGGCAATGTCAAAGTAATACATATGTTTAAGAATATGCACTTCATTCCCAGACTGGGGTTAGGACAATGACAACATGGGATACTAGAACCCATACTCCTAAAGAAGGACTTTCCTCCACACGATCTGAGTTATCAATTGTCATCAGAGGAACTCAGAATGCTCCGCCCACCCCGGTTGAAGAGAATTTTAGAAAATGCTAGGACTGCGTTGGGGATTCGTTGAATAGAAGATTCATCAAAGAGGGTGAAGATTTTCCCTTTTGTGGCTTTCCCGAACCATGGTATGATCATATGTATAAGAAGATAAAGCCAGGGATGGATCTAGTTTTTCAAGACAGTTACTCCTGGGTCGAAGGCTCCCAGCATCATGTGAAACTACTTGTTGAGAAAGCTATCACTATTATCGAGGTTTTCGAGGGAAGTGACTCTGAGGATTCATTCAATCTACAAATAATGGGGCTAACACTCTGCATAATCCACTTAGGCGCTACATCGTTGGACTAGTCCATATTAATCAAGGCCACTAATGGACCCCACTTTAAGTGGAATGCTATACCGGTTCCACCTACTGAAATGCAACCCAACTCAGATGTTTATCCTATGTCTTCCTCTTTTGTTGTTCCTCCTTTTTCTAATAATAATGTAATCGAGACCTCCTTTGACGAGGATCTCAATGCTATTTTTCTCGAGAGTGAAATAAATGAAGATTTTAAGTATCTTACCATGCCTTATATTAATTGTCTTGATTTTAATCACACTCTTGATGACGATGATTTTGAAAATGAATAATTCTTCATTGATCATAATAAAGTTAACAACAAATAACATAATTGCATTTAAATTAATGGGGATGAAACTGTTGTTTTGAATCTCGATTCTAGTACTAATAACACGAGATTAGGATATGGTCCACCCTTGACAAGCATGAGTACGCGTAACTTGAAGAACTGTTGAAAGAATTTGTGGATGTCTTCGCATGGTACTGTGATAATATTCCAGACATTGATTCCGAAATGGCTCAGCACAAGATTATAACTCTTCCGGAATGTTAACCGATCAAGCGAAAACGGTGAAATCTCCACACCGAATTATCTCTCAAGGTTAAAGAAGAGGTGATCAAACAGTTGAATGTAGTATTCATCTGGGTAAATGAATATTCCATATGGCTAGCCAATATTTTACCCGTGCTAAGATCAGGAGGAAAAATCCGCATGTGCGTTGACTATCGAGATTTAAAAAAGGCATCTCCGAAAGATTATTAGCCACTGCCCAACATCGACATGATTATGGATAACATGACTAGTCACGATATCAAGTTATTTATTGATGAGTTTATCGAATACAATCAGATCAAGATGCACGCCGATCATCAAGAAAAAATGCATTCATCACCCCTTGGGGAATCTTTTATTACACAATTATGCCATTTTGTCTAAAAAATGAAGGGGCTACCTACCAATGGCTTGATACAACCATCTTTCATGATCTGATACACAATGAGGTTGAGGTCTATGTGGATGACATGATCATTAAGTCCATGACTCGAAAGGTCATGTTCCTGTACTCCGAAAGTTCTTTGAATGGATACGACAATATCAGATGCGACTTAACCAACATAAGTGAATTTTCGACATCATCAATGGAAAGATTTTGGGATTCATGGTTAGGTAGAAGGGAGTTGAAGCAGAACCAACCAAAATGAAAGCCATACTTGAAATTCCACCACCTCGAATGGATAATGAAGTCTAGCGATTCTTGGAAAAATTACAATATATCAGTCGGTTCATCAACTAGCTGACTACTATTTGTGAACCCATCTTTAAACTCCTTCTAAGGAATTATAGTAAAATATTGAATGAATCCTGTCAGGAAGCCTTTGTTCGAATAAATATGTACCTTACTCAACCTCCAGTACTCATGCCACCGCAGCCTGGTCTCCCTCTACTCCTATACTTGATCGTAACAGACACCGTAACTGGGGTTTTACTAGCCCAATACATTGAAAAATCCCCCCAAAAAGGGCCATCTACTATGCCAGTCATAAATTGTCTGAGTATGAAGTCAATTACATTTCCTTGGAGAAAGAACGTGTCGCCCTTGTCTAGGTCATTAAAAACTTACGGCACTACATGATCTCTTTTCCCATCAGACTTGTGTCTCGAATGGATCCTATCAAATACCTGATTGAGAAACCCACCCAGTTTAGCCGAATGGCTCGATGGTTGATGCTGCTAGCTGAGTTCGATATTATGTATGTCACATAGAAATCCATAAAAGGAAGAGCCATCTCTGACTACCTTGACAACTACCCCATGGAAAAAGACGATGTTTGGTTGTCTGAGTTCTCTAATGAAGACATACTTTTCACCTCTCAGGAGACCTCCGATGGCAAATGTTCTTTGACTGTGCTCCCAATAAAAAATGATACGACATTGGGATACTCTTGATCTCCCCTGATGACTCTCACACTCCTATTTCCATCAAGCTAGATTTTCCCTGCACCAACAATATGACTGATTACGAGGCATGCATCATAGGCCTCAAAGTCGCTCTCAAGAGAGGTATTCAGTGACTAAATGTTTATGGTGATTCTTACCTCATCATTGGCCAAGTCCTTAGAAGATGGAAAGTCAAAGATAAAAAATTCTTACCCTTCCATGCCCACCTAGACGAGCTGGCCTCCCAGTTATGAGATATCACTTCCACTTCTTGCCCTGAGAAAGGAACAACTTAGTCGATGCTCTTGCTACTCTCACCTCCATGGCCGACATGCGCCCGAGGGAATAATGATATACCCCTTCATAGTCCAAAAATAAACTAAATCGACCCAGTACTACCACATTGAGCTCATCACAAAAGAGGATTATGATATGGCCGAATTCGGGTACTATGATATTTGGAGGCTCCTCAAGGACAGTAGGTACCCATAAGAAATACTGAGAGATCATTCGCAAACTAGATACCTAGTACATTATTTACGATAAATCACGTTCAAGACAAACTTCAATGGAACTCATTCACACTGCATTGTAGGGGCTGACATTAAAGAAATGATGCAGAAAATCCACAATGGGTAATGTGAATATCACCTCAATGGTCATATGCTCGTTAAGAAGATTATACAACAGGGTTACTATTAGACCACCATAGTTCAGTAATGCACCGTCTATGTCCGTAGATGCCTTAAATTCTAACAGTTTGCCAATCTCTAGAACTTCCTCCATGAGAATTATACAACATGACTTCTTCTTAGCCGTTCTCTACATGGGGCATCGATATCATAGGGAAATTCACACCCAAAGCTTCCAATGGGAATGAGTTCATCTTGGTTGCCATTGATTAGTTCACCAAATTGGTCGAAGCCGAGTCATACACAGTGCTGAATGCCAAAAAAGTATCCAAGTTCATTCGAAAGAACATCATTTGCTGATACGGGGTTCCCTATGAGCTAGTTTCAGATAATGGGTTAAATTTTGTGGGCGAAGTCACAAAATTGGTTGAGAGTATGGGATTTAGAGACAAAAATCTTCTCCCTACCGACCATAAACCAACGGTGCAGTTGAATCTGCCAATAAAAACCTCAAAGCAATCATCAGTAAGATGGTTGAAAGTTTCCAAGATTGGGCCGGCCGGATCCCTTACGCCCTCTGAGGCTACCTCACTAAATTCCAAGTTCTCGAGATATGAAGCAAATTCTGCACTCATGGGAATGTTATTTTAGGAAAGAATAAGACAAAAGGAAAGAAATAAGCAAGAAAGAAGAGAAGTGAATGGGTGAAAAAACCTCACCCCCTTACCCCCTTTATACATGGAAACCTTGGCTAAACAATAGAAAATCTGAGGAACCCGAATAAATGACTGGCCAACTAAGTACTTTGAAGATGCATAAAGTGCAATCAAAGCATTAGGGTGATTTGACTAGAATCACCTGCCAATGAGAAGGACGAGGGGTATGCCAATTGGTACCCCCTTATTTTAGAAAAGTTCTATCTTTTTTTTTTGTCAAAATCAAAAATCTAAAAAAAAATATAAATCCTTATTTCAAAAAATCTGGGTTGTTTCTTCTAATATTATTCTTGTTTACCCATCCTTTCTCAAAATAAATTTTCTCTTCAGTTATTTTAAAATCCCATCCTTTGTACGATATCAGCAACAAAGTGAAGAGTGCATGCAGATTAAGTCATTTAAAGCAAAGATAAATAAAATAAATCGCATTCATTATATATATATATATTTCACTTGCTTCATTATATTTTTTAGGAAAAAAATTGAAAAAGAAAAAGAATAAATAAAAAGACAGCGGGTCTCAGCCCAAAAAACCCCTAATCGCAATCTCTCATCTTTCTCTAAGACCCCCATCCCTAGGGAGAGTGCGCTTCCCCCGACGGTGAGTTATGGAACCTTCGTTTCCCGATCCAGATCCCTCCTCCTAGGTAACAGATGACACAAGATAATAAGGAACTGCTGCTGTAAGCAGTCGTTGAGGCTACCCAGTCTCGAATGTCCCTGAGCCAAATAGTCGACACCCGAACATGCTGGAAGCAAAGCAAAAAAATAAAGTAAAATGAGTTAGTCTAAAGCAAAGAAGAAGACAAATAAGGACAAATAAAGATAAAGATATACCTCTGGCTGAAGGACATCCTCTGTCAGCTCCAACACCCCCGGATCCACAACATTAGGGCAATTTAGAGCAAGCTGAATGAATGGAACCTCCGCTGCCACTGCTGACGATGACGTACCACCTGTACTGTAGGCGGACCCCACCATCCTACTCGTACCCCTACCCTAAGCTTTAGGAGGTGGAGGCATGTTCACTACATCATAGATACAAGAAAGCATCACCCAGCTAATCGCAAAGTCGAGGTAGTCATAGGTCACTACCGTATCCGTATATGATGAATAGGGCTCGCCAATCATAGCCGCTGTCCTAGCCTCCTACGACATATCCCGCATCCAACTCATGTACATCAGGGGTGCCGCCAATGGGAACACAACCTCATCCTCCACAATCTATTTGACCAATCTCTCCCCAGACACCAAGAGTATTCGAACTCGTGTGCCAGTAGCCGACGCATCTGCGCATGCACTCCAGTCACCCACGTGTACTAAATAGTCATCCCCCAGGGATAGAAAGTAGTATGCAATTTCCAATAAAAACCAATATTCGTACAAATAGAGAAAATGTCAAAAAAGGATTCAAAAGAAAAAGGAATAACCTGGTTTCTTGTCAGAGTGTTCAAGGCCTGATGCACTGCTGATAGAGAAGGAGACTACTTTGATCGTCGGTGGGACTTCTGCCACCGTTACATCTGACAAAAGTCCCCCACCTCCTCATCAGGTAAAGCAATCAAATGGGAACTGAACATAATCAGCTCATAAAACCACATTTGTAGAAAGGATACGAGTCAACAATCAAAACAAAATCAAGAGGAAAAATGCAAAATAAAACATAGAGAAAATGCGAGAATTACCTCCAGAAGATATGTGGCCACAGGTCTACTGGCAGCACCGAATGAAAGCATCTAAAGAAGAATAAAGGGTCGCCAAGGTCAGGCTCCCCTAGTCATATAAAGGGATATTCAAAATACCCTAAAAATGGTAAAAACCATAAGTAAACGACTTTGCTGCTCGATGCCACCAAGAAAACCCCCAATAGAAGAAGAATGAATAAACGGGCCATTTGTCGCACCTGCAGCCCATCTGTCTTGTCAATCCTGTCAATCCTCTAACTCAAAAGCATCTCACACGGAGCAGATATGCGAATCTAATAACCGAAGACTATCCTCCCCACATCTCCGAACGCATCATCAATTGCCTCAGGTGTCACCCTCAAAGATCGATCCACCTTAATCTGCATGCCCTCGCAATCAATGCCCAACAACTTCTGGACGTTAATGGGATGTAATACCCCGTATTTTTATGGCTTCTAATTTAGGGATTTATTAAATTTAAATTGAGATATTAATTTAATATTAATCCAGAAATTATTTTAAATATTTACTTGAGTGACGAGAGTTAGTAATTATTGAGAATTTGTTGAATATTACTAGATGAGTAAAGTAATATATAAGATTGATTTTATTAAAATTGTCACGAGTGAATAAAATGGCAATTATGGAAATTTAAGTCGGGACGCGCCTGTGTCGTATCGGGACTAAATTATTATTATTAAAAGTGAATAAATTATAAGTTGCCCGTATGGTCATTTTGAGTGCGCCAACGTGTCTGTAAGGGTCGATATAGTTAAAAAAATATACCCGGGGGTTTAGTTTGGGCCTCGGGGCTTTTTTAGGCCCAATTAGCATCCCGGGAGGGTATTTTAGACATTTTGTATTTTTGGGTAATTAAACCCACGAGTTTACCTAAGGTATATCAACCATTTGAGTTTGGATTTTAGGTTTAACAATCACAAAAGTTAAGAACGTCCATTAGAGAAGAAGGTAGGAAGCTTTTCAAACAATCCAAGGCAAAGAACTCATCCGTTTGCACCGCCACTACCACCAAAACGTAGATCGCACGAAGAGGAACACAACCATACCTTTTTCATCCACAAATCAGACCCTTGAATTTCTAGGCAAGTATCTAACTTGCTTTTCTTTTAGTTATTGTTTCATCCATATTAGATTAGAATTTTTATACACATGTTTCATAAAAGAATTTGAGGAATTTGAGGATTTAATCACATGTCTTGATGGAAATAAATATATTCTGGACATCCCAATCATAGGTAGAGAATAACCCACGAATTTGTATGAGTATAGAAGCAAGAAATTTGGAAAAGAATTAAAAGATTGAAAGTTTATGCAAATTAGGGTTCTTGTTAAACATGATGATTTATCCCATAAATTGAATACCTTTGCTAAATTTGGACATGTTTTATGTAGGAAATCATGTATATAGGTATATATAACTAGCAGTATTGTCGTTTGGGTGTTTGAAAATCGTTAATGGCATTTTAGAGTAATTTGGTAGGTGAAACCCGTAGGTTGAAAATGCAGTTTCTGGGCAAGAACTGCTTGATCGATCGATCGACCCAAGAACATCGATCGATCGACCCCTCCTGGAAAACTGCATATTTCCCCCCTTTTTGTTTAATCCGGTTTAAATACATAGGAACCCTTAATTATTATTTATAGAGTATAATGGGTCGTAAGGAGGACCAGTAGGGTCGAAATAGACTCCGTTGAATGAAATTTAATATCGGATGAAATTATGGGTTAACGGGGAATTTTGGTGCACATTAGAGATTATGCGTAAGTTCGTGAATGAATTGAGGGACTGGTCGAAGACTTAGACCAGAAGGTTAGAGAGGGTATACCTACTGAAATTGTATTTAGTAAGAGAGAATACTTCTAGAGATAAGAAGTAAGTATGAAATAAATTATAAGTGGGAATAAAAGAGATGAATCCCTTATACGAGATAATTGGGTAAAATTGTACTAAATACGGTTAATAATAATTATGGGTCGTGGGCGAACCTTATTGGAAATTGTGTATCTATATATGGCCATGTGACTGTGTACATATATTAAATACTTTAATTGTGAATAATCATACCCGCGCTACTTGCTATCACGGGGGTTGTCGCGCCTAGACAGTCTTATCTCGATGGGACCTTTATGGGGGATATTGACTTATACCCTCGAACATAGGATTCCTTGGTACATGCTATCTGAGAATGATAGTCAGACGGTCCTAAGAGATGTGAAGGGTATATGCTGACCTCTTAGTGACTTGGAACTATGCTTCGCCTCCTTTTTGTGTGTATTGTGTTAATACAGTTCGAGAGTGATTCCGAACTAGTATTTCCCTTAGTACAAGTGATACGGGGACTTGATAGCAGAGTATGCCAGCACCATAGAATTTATGTGGGGTGCCGATAGTATATATAATATATAAGTGACTGATATATATATATATATATATATATATACTTATATGGGAACTTTCTACTATGCGTATAAGTAGTTAAGTAATGAATAAATGCTCCAACTGTATAATAAGTGTTCGAGAACCTTATAACGGTATGGTGTTGCTTTAAGTAACGTAATAAATCTTGAAGAGATTGATTTTATTTAAACTAAATATTATAACCCTTCTACTTCTCGAGATAAAACTTTATGGAAAAATAAGTTAGATAAAATTATGAGTTTAGTAGTACAGTAGACGTGCACACTAAATGAGAGATGAGAATTCTCAAGAGAGTGTCGCATACTAACACGGTTGTTAAATTAGCCGGTAAGCAATTTAAATACTTGCTAAACTATTTTAAACTGTTTTACACTCGGGCTCTGACCCATTTTCTGTCATTTCTCTCTCTCTTATATATATATATATATATATATATATATATATATATATATATATATATATATATATATATGTATGTATGTATGTATTACAGGTGCCCAGCCACAGGGGCGTCATATATATATATATATATATATATATATATATATATATATATATATATATATGTATGTATGTATGTATTACAGGTGCCCAGCCACAGGGGCGTCATGTATAGGTTCTTTGGATTTGACGTGCTGCAACTTATGTGGGAGTTGCAGGTCCTTGCTTTAGACGACCTCTTCGTTGATTCTGCTCTTATTTTAGTTGTGCTTAGTTAGGGAATGTGTCTCCCGTTTCCCAATTTAGTTTGGATTTGTCAGAAATTTATGTTTATGTTATTTCCAGTATTTGGTACTCTTTGGGAGTTAACTCTTCTCAGGATAATTTCATTTGTAGTTTTAAACTTGGTGTGGCTTATCTAGATGGTTTAATTATTGCTTGTTAATTTCCATCCTTCGTATTTATGTGATTCTTAAACTGTTGGTTATTAAAAATGTTTTCATATTGGAATTTATTAAAATGGAAATAAGGTTTTAAATTGTTTTAACTCTTAGCTTAATTATTTAGGGTGTTTAAATTGGAAATTTTATTTTGCGACGGTGATGCTAAGAATGAACTAATCATTCACCTTGATTTTAATTTAATAAAGGACTGATCACTCGGTATTTAATTAGGCTGGTTGTCATATGGGAGTCACCGTCATCTCCCTAAATCCCAAATGCATGGTGTGGGTAGTGTCCCACCACCTCGCACACAAAATAGCCATAGAGTGCGGTGTCTTGTCCAAAGCAGACGCTAGGTGACCAAAACCTGTAGATGAAACTACCCTACGCACTACCGTCGAAAGGTGCTCCCACACATCCTTAAACCCCATTGTCCCCCGAGAACAAAAGCTCATCGAAGCTATGCCAATTTTGCCAAAATAAAGAAACCTTTTGTCAACTTAAGGAAATAAAAAGAAGAAAAGAAGAAAAAGAATGCCGAAAGTCATTAATAGTTACGTAGCCACTAGTGTTCCTCACCCTAGATGATCGGTGATGAGAAGGCTCGCTCAGTAGAAAATGAAACTGGCTCGAACAACTCGAAGGCATTTTCTTTGCCCAATGCCAAGGGCACCCTAGCCCACCACTCTAGGTTCTCCCAATCGTCGACACCCAGCCACGCCACGTGGGTTGCGTTACCCATAAAGTCCTCCATTTCTAAGACTCGAAGAAAGGAAAAGGCTTGGGAATGGATCTTAGCAATAAAGAACAAAATATCTGAATGCTAGAAGCTGTAAAATATGAGGAGAACTTGCCCCTTTTTATAGGAGGCTAAGAGGCATGCTGATCGATAGTCCCCTGACACCCACCAATCGTTACCAACCTCTTCCCTTTACCAAGTCATCCTAGAAGACTATGCCATTGCCAAACGACAACCCTTGCAACATACCAGTCGTCACCCCTTTAAAATTTTGTACAAAAAATCCCAAAAATGATAAAAAATTCCAAAAATTCTCCAAAACATTACTAAATTTACCAAAAAAATATTGGAATATTTCTTCAGCAAGAAAACCATTTTTCAGGCTCCCAAAATACCATGCCGAATTAAAAATACATTTTTATCCCCAATATACATCCTAAAACGGTGCTCCCGCATCCCCCGACTCCACTATAATTCCCTAGTGGAATCCCAAAAAGTCATCAACTGTTTCCCCAACGGAACTTGCCAATCCAACTTCCCCACTGGAAGCCAATTGGATATCTCTCCATGACAGTGTCTCAGAGAAACACATTCTCCAGCAAATTCCCAAAACCTCAAGTCATTAGTTGTTTCCCTAGCAGAATTTGTAGACTAAACATAACCTATCCACCATAAGAATTTCAACTTCCCTAGTAAAGTTATATCCTTTTAAAAAGACATAATCTTGAGCCAGATGTCTATTCTTCAGTAGAGTCTCAAAAAAAGTAAATTAAAGCATAACTTAGGTTTCCAGAATTAACCTCGACCCACAGAATTGGTCGCCCTTACTTCAAGTTCGCAGAGTTGACCTTGACCTGCATAATTGATTGCCTCTACTTTAGGTCTGCAGAATTGACCTCGACCCGTAAAATTGGTCCCCAAAACTTTAGGTATGCATAATTGACCTTGACCTACAAAATTGGTCGCCTCTACTTTAGGCCCGTAGAATTGACCTCAACCCGCAGAATTGGTTGTCAGAACTTTAGGTCCGCAAAATTGACCTTGACCCAGAAAATTGGTCACCTCAACTTTAGGTCCTTAGACTTGACCTCGACAGAATTGGTCGCAATAACTTTAGGTCCACAGAATTGACCTCGACCCACATAATTGGTCGCCTCTACTTTAGGTCCGCATAATTGACCTCGACAAGTAGAATTGGTCGCCGTAACTTTAGGTCCTCAAAATCGAACTCGACCAGCAGAATTGGTCACCACGACTTTAGGTCCTCAAAATTAACCTCGACTCCTAGAACTGGTCGCCTCAACTTTAGGTCCATCTATTTGACCTCGACCCGTAGAATTGGTTGCCATAAGCTTAGGTCCACAGAATTGAACTCGACTCGTAAAATTGGTCGCCATAATTTTAGGTACGCAGAATTGACCTCGACCCACATAATTGGTCACCTCAACTTTGGGTCCGAAGAATTGACCTCGACCCATAGAATTGGTCGCCCTAACTTTAGGTCCTCAAAATTGACCTCGACCCTCAGAATTGGTCGCCATGACTTTAGGTCCTAAGAATTAACCTCGATCCACAGAATTGGTCACCCCAACTTTAGGTCATCAAAATTGAGTTCGACCCACAAAACTGGTCGCCTCAACTTTAGTTCCTCAAAATTAACCTCAGCCCATAAAATTTGTTGCCACTACTTTAGGTCCACAAAATTGACCTCGACCCATATAATTGGTGACCATAATTTTAGGTCCTCAAAATTGACCTGGACCAGTAGAATTGGTTGCCCTAACTTTAGGTCCTCAGAATTGACCTTGGCTTACAGAAATGACTATACCTAACATTACCTTAGGTCCTCAGAATCAACCTCAACCCTCTGAAATGGTCATCTTCCTCCCCTTGGTCCGCATAATTGACCTCTTTCCCAAAACATCACGTGGTGTCTATTCGACGACTTTCACTTGTTTCATACTCACCCGTCGAGGGGATCTGTAGACACCACATTAAAGGACCCCTATGTCTCTCCTTAGGTCCCTAGTACCTCCTTGATTCACTACAAACCCTATGTCATACTACGAGTATCGATCTAGAGGCCATCGAGTGCTCTCGGGCCCTGTTTAACTCCGGTCGACTTCATCATAAGAGATAAAGCTCAATGAAACTTCAAAAGGTTATGAATTCCTTTTCCAAAGGTCTATCCCATGCATGAATTGGCATAAAGGTTTGGATGAATGAATAATTTACTACTAAAAACCGATCTGGAGGCCATTGGGCGCTCCCGAACCCCGTTTGACTTTGATCAACTTCATCGTCAAAGAGAAATATCAATGAATCTTTCAAGGGAACTAAAACCCCTTTCCAAATGTCCACCCCATGAACAAAATGACATAACTATTAGGACACATGATCTGTTTTCCCCCGAAAACTGATTTAGAGGCCACCAGGCGCTTTCGAGCCCCGTTTGACCGAAACCAACTCTTCAGATCGAATGATATTGAATGAATATTATAAGAGAAAAAAATACTCTATCGAATGATCCACCTCATGTGTGAATCAGCCTTACAGTGCAGATGAATGACCCATTTTACTCCAAAAGGTCACCAGGATCTTTCAGGCCTCGTTTGACCAAAGTCAACTATCTGAATTGAGTGAATCTCTATGGAACATCGAAGTGACTTGCGTAACCTTTCCAATGATCTTCCCCATGGGTGATTCGAACTTACGGTTTGCGTAACCTTTAGACAGGATATCACCGTCCGACGATATCCTATCTAAAGGGCCGACGAGCGCTTCCGAGGCCCGTTTGAAACAAAGGCATCTCCCAAACCCGAGAGTGTCACACAGTATTCTCTAAGGTCAATGAATAACCTTTCCAATGGTATGACCTATGCAATATTTTCATGAGACTGCTAATTGGCAGGTTCATTTTCCTACCTATCGGGAGTGTGTCTAGGGTTATCTACCAACAGGAAGGGCAAGGACAATACCGATCGGCTGTCCCCTAACTATATATAAGGATAGAATGAGCTCACCTTCTAGGTCACCTCAAAGAAACATCAACTTCAGTGATGTCAACAACATTCTTCTTAAGTCATCTAGGTTTCCTTGTTAAAACATTTCTCCACCTTTCATTTCAATCACTTTCACACCCAATTTAGCAAAAATCTCCCTACATTCTTCATCAACTTGCAAGAAAGATCATCTTAAATAAAGATCGATCTCAAAGTCTCCTAAGAAGGTATAAACATTCTTCTCTCTCTTTAAATTTCTTTATTTTTGCATTAGTTATGTAAATTCTTAATTTAGATTTTACTTTAGATCATAAACATATTAATCTCCAATCCTTTATCTGTAATATTGCACATAATATATTTTCTATAAAAACCCAAAATAAGAAAAAAGGGTTACATCTATAAATTCCAACGAAATTTGTCACCACAGCCTCTCAAGACTAAAAAAAACCTTTTTTTCTTACACACACATATAATAAAATTCATGTTTGAATTTATGGGATAAACCCACCTCGTTTAGCATGCGAACTACATGGTCTTTGATGCCTTTATAAGCTACATAGGCGTCTTAGGCTAAAACTCTAGACTTGAGTCCTATTTTCCTTTTTCCCAGATTTTCCTATTTTATCGCTATATTATTCATATATATCATACTTGTGAATCATACTAGTGTTTTATCAAAAACATATGATCATTTCATAATAATGATCAATATCTCGATCAATGCATATATCATATTTTTGATTATTATTTTTGGAAACATTCCTATGGATGACCTCACTCCGTATTTTCCTTGATAAGGGTTGAGAGATTCTAGTCTCCACTAATACACACACACACACACTTCACGGAGAAATTAAGGAAAATAGTAACATAAGACCATGAGAGACTGAAAGGGAAGGATGGGTGCCAAACACCTTCCCATTCTGTAACCTAGCCCTCGAACCTATGATCAAATTGGTTTCGCAAGCATCAGTTTGTCTTTGATGTTGTTCTCTCGAGGCGATAACATGTTCTTTTGTCTATTTTACGCAAAATAGGCTGAAGACTCCATCTCTTTACATCACCCCACATTGATGACTGTCGAAGAATCCCTAGAAAGGGCACGAGACCTCTCTCTCCCTCTCCGCTGTGTGCACGAGCGTCTACCCTCGAGATGGAGAAGGAGAAAAGGTAAAACTCAAAAGCCAGGTAGGGATGTCCATACTAAGTTTTAGAATCTTCAAGTTTTATCTTCTTTAATTAAGTTAATGATTCTAAAAAATGAGAAAGGAGTAATTAAGCACATAACTAGATATATGAGGGAGAAATACACTAACAAAAAAATATCGGGCCAATAATAATGACAAATGCATTATGATAGAGTTTTACAACTAGAAGATATAGACTTATAACCATACGACACTACAATGAACTAGACACACTTTCCCACCATATTCTCTGTCAAGAGTGCCATGAGCTAGAGAACACTATATAATCGCGACATGTTTTGATCCGCAACCAATCACTAAAAATCTCTCACCAAAACTTTTTTCTTAAAAATTGAAGAAAAAATTTGTTTTTCATCAGAACCTTCCAGCAAACCAAATGCTATATCTTTGATCTTTGAGATAATCCTATATATATATATATATATATGTGTTGGGGGTGCTTGTAAAGGTGTGGTGCTTTAAATATAGAATTAATTTTTTTGAGCCAAGAAAGTGAAAATATTTACTAATTAATGAAGATTAGATTTTTGAACACAAAGTGGGCAAATATACCTCTACTAGAAACAATGGCTTAAAAGAACTCAAAGAAGCGGAGTGAAAAAATATGCTCTCAAATATATGGAATGTTTTGATTAACAAAATATTTTTTCAATGCTCTCACTCTTGATTTGGAAGAGTAAACAACATACTAACTTATAACCTTTGGATTTCAAAAAGAGTTAAAGGCCCAAATTCTAGATGTCACACTATTAAGGTGTCAAATAGTCACATCAGTGTCTAAGTCATCTAAAAATATGTATTTGATATAGTAACCAAGAAAATATTTAAGAAAGATATTGTGCAAAAGTGATTTTTAGTGTTGTCAGATGTATTTTGCCGTAGTGTCGCTGAAGCGAGAAATTATGTATCTGCGGCAATCCTAAAGCGATATAGGTCGTGCCAAAGTCGGGGTTTTTTTAAACCAGTGAGACAGTGTTGCTGCAGCGAGGAAAATCATCGCTATGAAAAGTGTCTCCGATGCAAGTCATACCACTGTCTAAAGTTTTTGATCATGGACAAAGAAATACCAGCGATAAGCTTTTGCTACAGCGAGAATAACCATCACTACGACGAAGCGGCGGTGAGGTAGGTCACGTGTATGTGCAATTTTTTTTGTCAAGTTTTCCTTAAAAAGAATTTCAAAATATGTTTAGAGGAAAACTCCAAGTATGTTTGTTTCACACATGAACACTCATATTTAAAATACACAAAAATAGTCAATTCTTTATAAAATATATTTTTCTATATGAAAAGTATATTTTCATATGTATTTGACAAAATTACAAAATTTTTTAAGGATATATTACTGTTTGGGTCCACTAGTTTTCACTATTTAGAGTGTGAGTCCATTTATTTACATTATAGTTGGTCAGGGTTCAAAACTAATGGAAATCATTAGTTGATCGGTTTGACCTTCAGTTAAAACACATTATCAACCAAAAAGACTCGTTTATCCCTAAATACATTAGTATACACTATTATACTTGCACACTTTATATATATATATATATATGGGAGAGGTGTGTTTGAATAGTAAACTATTTAACGGTTGGGATCAAATTTTTTTGGGATAATCTAAGGGTGTGAGAGTGTGCCATGTCATCGCTTAGCATTATGACATGGAAAATGAAGGACAAACCAAACAAAACCCTACTCATGTTGGCTTTTCAATCCCGTTCCATCATGATTCTCCCATCATTCTCTCCTAAAATTCCAACCCCCTCAAACCCTCCTCTGTCGTTTCCTCTATCACCATTTCCATTCGCTGCAGCCTCCTCTCAAACCCTCCCACCTCCTATGCCTCCCTCTCACACTCTCCTTCATCCGCTGCATCACACTCAAACCCTCTGCGTCGCTTCGCTATCTCTCTCCACAAGGTTCAAAACCAGTTATAATTTCAGTTCAAGTTTTTCTTTTCAGATCTAATCTTTTTTTTCTCCATATCTAATCTTTTTTTCCCTCCAGATCTAAGCTTTTTTTTTACAGATCTAACACCCAATTCTAATATTTTTTTTCCATATCTAATCTATTTTTCCATATCTAAAACCCGATTGACATGTATTTTGTGTAAATATATGGTTAGATCCAATTCAATCAGATCCAATTGTAAGTTACAATTGTTACCATGTATTGTATATTTATTGATGTTGTATGTTCAAATCCAGTTCAAAATATATGGTTTTTTACCAGATCTAACACTTTAATTTGTTGTTTTAGGTAGCTTGAGCCGTAGGTGTTCGACAAAATTACCAAATGAGCATTCTAATACTTTCACTATTTTTTTACTTTTGGTAATTTTTATGAGTATTTGGTAAGTTTTGTGAGTCTTTCATAAATACTTAGGACTTTGTAATTGTGGGGTTTGTGTACATATTTTGAGATTTAGTTGTTTTTATTTTTTTGTTGTTTCTTTTTTCTTTTTCAGATCAAGACCTATTTATGTGGGTTTTTATATTTATATCAGGTATACACTTTCTCTATACTTCTAAATTTATGTTATGTGCTTATGGCTTCTATATACTATTATTTGTTAACCATTAGCTGACTGCACTTTGTATTCTTAATTTGCAAAGACTTGAAATAACCATTTGATAGTTTACTAGAATATATTGGCTCGGGATCAAGGCTTTTGTGATGGTACTATTTTGACTGATTATGCCCCTTTATTTTGTCACACATTTATTAAATTTAGTGTAAATTATAGAGGTCATTTTTTGTTTTGGTTTGATGTATGCGTTTACTTATAAAGGCAATCTCATGCTCCCCTTTGAGCACTATCCTGTTATTATGCAACATTTGGATTTATTTAATAGAATGGTCATATAACCTAATCAGAATGTATTGCATAGGGTATGAGTATGTGTATATGCCAAGCGAAGATCCACTTTTGGGATTTTTTGATGTGCTCAGGAACATAGTGAGTTTTCCATTTTCTTGCAAGTTTTACAAAATATATGTTGATATGTTAATTAGACTTGATATGTAATGGTTGGAGGTTTCTTTATATGTTGCTCTTATGGTGAATGAGTTTATATGGTGATGGAGACGGAGAATTTGTTTGGGTATTCGATTCTTTTAGTACTTTTTCATTATATTTTTTACTTTTTACTTATTCTGTGATATTCACGTGGTTAGTGCTTAAAACTAAAAAACATTATTTATTACCTCCATATATTTGGAAATTCATTAGATTTGGAGCTTTGAGATATGAGGTTTAAAACTCTCAAACAAGACTTATTTGTTTTAATTGAATTATATTTTTAAATATAATAGACATATATATAGTTGCAATCCTATACTGTTTGTCATAGTAATGATGTTACTCTTACTAAGTTGTATTTCTTCTATTTCATCAAAATCTTGAATATTTGTCCGGCTTCATATGCTTACTCGAAGGAAAACAAGATTAGGTCAGATTTGGTCCACTCTTACTACGAGGTTTGGTAAGATTCGGATTGTTATCACTAAAAGATTTGGTCACTTTCCAATAATGATGTATTGACAAACTACTAGAAGCTCAGTAAAACATTAGGTTCCAATATATTTTGGCAATAACTTAAAACTATATTGGCTTAACGATGGTTGTTGGGACATACACATAGTGATGCACACGCACACTAGCGACACAAACCATGTACGCATACCTCTAATCTGATTAATTTGATTGAGTAATGATAAAATTTGATTAATTTATTTGTTGAAAGGCTGTTCTGCTTTTTTTCACTAAATAAATTCATGAAAGTTGTTCATGTTGTCATATTAGCGAAGTGTATATAAATATTTCTCACCTTGGATTCGTACATTACAATAATATGTCTAGAATTGTGTATTGGTGACTATCAATGTTTGTGTAAATTTGTTTTAGTACAACAGTTACTATAGGCAGTTTAGGTAATATTGGAGGTAACAATGTGGACAAGATCTGTTATAGTACACTGGCTGAATTTTTAAAATTTGTTAATCATGACTACTTTAATACTATTTCAGATGGTTATTTTCTGTTGTGTGAAGTTTGCAAATCGTCTTTTTTTGTTAGTTTCAGAACCTATATATGGTCTTTGCACGATCTATAGTGGTTTCTTACTTTCGATTTTGGAGATATAATACTTGGTTACAATCGAATTCTAATCATTTGGAAAGCATACATGAGTAGGGAGACATAAGGAGGTGTGTCCTATTTTTATGGAGTATCAATAAATCATCAATACGGTAGTTTAATATGACCAAACTTATTCTTATAATTTCAAGCAAAAAAACGGTATGCTCTGTTTGCATTTCATACAATACATGCTCTATTTGCATTCAAAAAGTATAGTTAAAACTTGAATATGATAGTTGTGATGGTCCTCGTTAATATTAATTTATTGTCAATCTTCTTTTCATTGGATTTGAATGTTGGTTTCGATTCAATGTCTCACCACATGTGTATTTAAATTTGATGTTTTCGAATTTGAAAAAAGGCGTATATATGTTAGTTAGTTGCTCTAAAATATGTATTTCGAAATTTACTGTCAATCTTCTTTTCCTTCAATGCACATGAGATTAGGACTAAGATTTTATCCACAATGTTAGCGATTGTATGGTTGTTGAGTTTTCTATTCGTATAATAAATAGGAGCTGACACTGAACCGAGACACACTGCAGCAGTGCAACCACCACCACCACCAATGTGTTGTACTGTTTTGAGCAATCACCTCCCTCCCTTGATTGAGCGCATTGAAGCATAATGACCAAGTTGAGGAAGCTAAATTTTCCCTCAGGTCATCGTGGATGTTTAATTTGGTACATTGCCATAACTGTTGCTGACTGGTTTGATTTGTTTTGAAGATGATTACAAGCTTTACAAACATTAATTTTCTTAAATATGAGTTTCAAGATAACTGCACAAGTTGCAGACATTCTCATATCTCATGACAACATTAAGTACCCATAAAATAAACGAATATATGAATATATGTTCATGATTCCATGATACGTCTTTACCATCTCCCACATCCAACCTCTATTTTTGCAATGGATTTTGGGTATTCACGCTTCAGGGTACAAAAAGCTGAGCATCCAAAAATAGGAGATAAAGAGAATATAACATTCCCAATCTAAAAAATGAAAGCTAAGTGGAGAATCTCAATATTGTTATTCCAAAATCAATCCCGAAAATAAGAGAACAGAGTAAGATGGAGCAGGGCATTCCAAATATGAAAATAACTATCCAAGTGTATCCAACAATCCCCTTTTTGATTTCCAATCCAAAACAACCATGGGTGATTGGTCCAGAAACAACATATTATCATATCCGTATGCCAAATGATAATGCAGAAGTAGGTGGCAGTCCAACTAATGGCAGTGATGAGCTCAGGTGTGTATTCATAACCTCATGTGTTCCAAGTTGGTTTATTAGTAGTTTATTTTAGTTTCTTTGTTAGTTCTTTGTTGTTAGTTTTACATTGTTAAAGTTTTAATATTTTAGCTGTTATAGTTTGTTTGAGTTAAGCATATAAGAACATTGTTTTAACTGTTAAATTATTTTTTATTTTGTTAGTTTATTTATTAACTTTTCATTTTATTCTTTTTTTCGTAGTGTTTGTGAATTTGTTTTATTATACAGCCTTTGTATAACAACCTTGGTATAAATATGTCTCCAAAATTTGTTATTTGTGTTAGGGAGGACTCCAAAGGGAGAGATGCCGAAGAAGAACAATAGAGCCATAACATTCGAAATGAATGCCAATAAGAAGGAATGACAAATTGGTATGAGAAAGTATGGGTATGATATTATGATGTCTGTGTCTTTTTAGATACATGAGAGTTTTGAGTAACTAGGTAGTAAGAAAAACCAATTAGAGTTGCTAATGATTTTACTTGATGATGGAACTAAACAAAAATAAATTAAGTAGCAGTAGATTTTGATTTGGTCATTTGTAAGTCAGTTTCTTGAGGATCGTTGGCATCAACTTCGGTCTACTTATCATTTTGGTTATGTAAACTTTTGTGCAACTTCTCCCATATATAAATTCAATTTACAGCTTCATATGATTTGGTTATTTGAATCGTATGATGCATTATTGTAATCATATATATCTTTTTGGAGTATGGTTATTTTTTGTACATTCCTTAGAAGTATCTTGCCCTCTTTGTTTGTAATGAGTTTGCTATTTTGTGGCATTTTTTTATGATAGAATAAAAATATGTATGATGCAGTGTTGACTGTTCATGTTTGGAGGACCGATTCGGAGACTAATATGTATGATGCACTGTTCATGTTTAGAGTATTGTTCATGTATGATGCAATGTTGACTGTTCAGTTCTTAACTTTGTTAGGATGTCAATTTGCGAGGTCGTCGACTGTTAGTAACCATTGTTGTGATCCATGGTTCAAGTTCAATTGGTTGTGAAAATTATTAAGTTTATGATCACTGATTTTCTCTTTACATTTAATTTCTGAAAACAGGTAGCAGTTTCATTTCTGTGACACTCCAACTACACTCAAAATTTCTGCAATTATTAAGTGAATGCCAAATCGTACTTGACACACGATCCTTCAAATTCAGCATCAAATTATGTATATAAAAAAACCATCGATACATTATGACTAATACAATTCAAAGAACTATCATTGTGATTTCATGGTTTAATTCTGGTATGGTATAAATTTTTAGAGAAGCTGATGCATGGAGAGATTCAAGTTGAAGTCCCAATATTCAAAGGCCACATGAACATGGATGCCTTTGTTGATTGGCTCGACTAAACACCCTTTTCACTATAAGAACATTTTAGGCCATTGTTGGTTGATATAGATGGCTAGAGATGAAGGAAAAATTGAGGCCTTATCCCCAAGTCCTATAAGATATTTAGTTACTGAAGTTAAAATGGCTAATAGTGTAAGAGAAATTTGCTTTTATCCTTAAATAGTATGAGAGCTTTAGTTGCTCAAGTTCAGCCGGCTAGAAATAAAGGGGCAATTGTGGCTTGCATTTTTCCCTAATTCACGTTAGAGATTTATTTTCTATTTTAAGATGGTTGCTTCAATAACATATTTGAATGATTGCTTCATATTATCTTAAACCATTGTGGCATTAACTGTCAGTTTGGTTACTGTGATTTTTTATTCAATTTTTTTGTTATGGTTTTCAACGTCCTGAAAATATACGAAAGCAGAAATTACAACGTCTAAATTATCAAATTAACAAAGAAAATGGGCTAAATATAATGCTTAAATTGTTCAATTAGTAAAAATTTCATGTAAGTGCATTCCAAGCATTTAGAAGATTTCCTCAAGTATGTGCATGCCAAACTATTCAATATTTGCTCATGCCAAACTATTCAATCGTTGCTCATGTTTTAGTCATTCTTTTGATTCAAAGTATAGCTAATTTATCCTTTGATTTTGGACAAAATCATATTCGTCAAGCAAGGTTTTTTAATGTTTGATACTTTTGTATATACCACTCATTTTTTGTATTTCGATCTTGGATGAACCCATTACTATTTTTTTCCTTAATTATATTCAATTGGGTGTCTCATTATAATTTAGTGTAACTACAATTAAGTTATTGGACGTTTTAATTCTAATTATACTATATTTAGCTCCTTATTGTTGAATTAAAGTTACTGTACTTGAATTAGAGTTAGCACCCATGAATTAGGATCATAAATGAGTGTCGCTTACCCTTTATATGAGTGAATGATGTTTTCCTTATGCTCGATAAAATGTTTGAGTGACGATTTCATTTAAAGAGAAGAGTGTAGTGTACAAATGTGTGAGTGTGTTTTTAATTGCTTTATAGGGTGTACATACAACTTGATACTTTCGGGAACTGTTAGTGTGCCATTGGAATTTTTGTTTTGTTGTGGAACAATTTTTTTTTTCGTGGATCAAAGTTACATACTTTGGAATATTTTTTCGTTTTGCGATTACGTACATTGAAAATTAAATTTTCATCGTGTCTTCAGGCACAAGCAGTATAAGGGTTAGTATTTTGTCTATCCTTTATTCCTCCTATAAGGGTTATTATTCCAGAACCCTTCCTCAATGATGCTCAGAGACCACAACACAGTAGTTATTCCATTTCTAACACTTAGAGAATACCTCAGACTAAATGTGAAATGACTTTAGGAGGACACTTGCGCCTCATAGACAAGGTAAAATATGGGTGTCTCCTCAAGATCATCTTAGGATGATCCTCTAATGGTTCCAAACTGTGACACCCCTCCTAATTAAATACCGGGCGATCACTCCTTTATTAAATTAAATCAAGATGAACAGTTGGTCCATTCTTAGCATCACTGTCGAAAAATAAAATTTTCCAATTTAACACCCTAATTAATTAAGCTAAGTGTCAAAACCATTTTCATACATACTTTCCAAATTTTATTTAAAGAAAAATCATTTATTTTATTAACAACATTCAATAAGTAAGAATCACACCACATTAAATTCTGCAACATAATCCAATTAATTTAATACATTCGTCAAGCGAATGTCAACATACGAAATCTAAAGTCACACATCCAAACTGAATAAATCTCATAGTAAAAATACTGGAAATAACTGAAATACAAATGTCCAATAACAACGGAATAATGGAAAGAGCTACACATGCCCAACTAGATGAAAGTACTAAGAGTGGATCCGAATGAACGAAGTCGTCTAATCATGAGACCTGCAACTCCCACCTAAGCTGCAGCGCGTTCCTTCCAAGAGATCCTAAGCAAGACGCCCCTGTGGCTGGGCACCTGTAATACATACATATATATACAAGAGAGAGAGAAAAAGAAAAGGGTTAGAGCCCGATAGTGTGTATGATTTAAAATTCATTTAGCAAGTATTTAAATTGATACAGGCCAATGCAACAACATATTAATACGACACTCTCTTGAGAAATTCTCACCTCTCTTCTAATGTGCACACCTATCGCACTAACCTTCCCAACGGTTTATCCTATCATTTTATCACACTAACCTTTCCAACAGTTTAGCTTATCTCAAATTACTCATAATATTTCAAAACCAAACAATATCATTGTTTAAAAAGATACTTCCAATTAGTAGCACAACTCTCGTTTTAGCTTCATTAATTTATAAAGTTTCCCAGTGTCATATTATACTTTTCAAACAAGTATTTCCGATTTATAGTCCAGAATTATTTCTCACTTACCATATCACAGCAACAGTTTAAATTTTCCAAATTTCAGATATATATATTAAGCACTCGTATAATATATACATTCTAACAGCACCAACATACAAACTATGGTGCAGGCATACTCTGCTATCCAATCCCCGTATCGCTCACACTAAGGGATATACAAGTTCGGAATCACTCTCGAACTGTATCAACATATATACACAAACAAGATTGAGGCGAAGCATAGATTCCAAGTCTCTAAGAGGTCAGTACATACCCTCATGTCTCTTAGGACCGTCTGAACTATCATTCCGATAGCCTGTACCAAGGATATCTATCTTCTAGGGTACAAGTCAATATCCCCCATAAAGGTCCCATCGAGATAAGACTGTCCCAGTGCGGTAACCTCAGGGATAGCAAGTAGCGCGGGTACGTTTTTCACACGTATATAATATATGCATACACAACCATATAAATATGACACTTATTATTATATCAATATAGGTTTCTCTCATCACCCATAATTACGATAGTTATCCTTAATTTTCACATTAAGTATTCTTATAAGGGTTCGTCACTAACCTTAGCTCGAAGGGTTTCTCCAACTCATTTCGTGACACTCGTGAACTCTATCCTCACAAGTATAAAATTCAGTAGGTGTCCTTATTATGTTCCAACGTAACTCTCTTACGCACCTTACCCTTCGATACATAAATTAATCGATTTATAAGTAATTATCCCAAAATGTAATTCTTGGTCCACATTAAGTATCTCCAAAATTTATTCGTATGACATACTGGTCTCCCCTATCTCCCAAAACATTCTATTAAGGATGCCCAAGAATTATTTCATGAAAAATTAAATTTAACTCATTTAATAAGGGAAATAGGAGTCTGCCAGGAGGGGTCGATCGATCGAGGTTTGGGGCTCGATCGATCGATGCTCTGGCTCGATCGATCGATCAAGCATGTATTTTGATTTCTGCAGAATTGCAATTACGGGTTCTACTATCTATCTTCATCCAAATCCATATTTTTCAATCCAAAACGTCTCAAAAATTCTACCACTAACATCCTAACATGATATGATACACATTCTACGTAAAGCATGTCAATTTACGTCACTAAACATGGATTAATCATACCGAAATTCATTTAAAACTCAAGAACCCTAAAAATCTCTAACTCATGATTCTAATCTGTTTTACCCCAGAATTTCTTTCTTATTTACACCAAAATTTCGTGGATTATCTTTCTACATCACAAAAGACTTCCAGAATAAGGTTTAAGTCTTTACTACATGCAAATTCCTATCACAATTTGGGTTTTCTTCCATATATTTCATCTCTAATCATTCCTAAACTAATATGGAAATTGCACCAACGAAATAAGCAAGATAAACACTTGCCTGGGAATTTTAGAAGTCTGGATTGCGGCTAATTTTGGTGTGGTTGCGTTCCTCTTATCGCGATCTACGCGTTGGTGGTGGCGGCGGTGCAAACCGTTGAGTTTTGAGCCTTAGAATTGCTTGAGATCTCTCTCCTCTCTTCGCCAATGGCCATTCTAGGTTTTGGGTATTCTAACCCTAGGTGACAACCTCAATATCAGATATAGCCCCTCTAATTTTCGTGGGTTTAATTACCCAAAAATGTGAAATGACCAAAATGCCCTCCCGGGTTACTAATTAGGCCTAAAAACGCCCCGAGACCCAAACTACACCCCCGGGTACACTTTTCTGACTATCTCGACCCTTCCAAATGCGTTGGCGCACTCAAAATGACCATACGGGCAACTTATAAAATATTCACTTTTTATTTATCGAAATTTAGTCCCGACGCGACACGAGCACGTGCCGACTTAAATTTCCGAAATTGTCATTTAACTCACTCATGACATTCAATATAACCAATATAGTATATTACTTTGCTCATTAGTAATATTCAACAAATTTCCCATAATTACTAACTCTCGTCACGTTAATAATTATAACATAATTAATTTCTGGATTTTTATTAAATAATTCACTCACATTAAATTTAATAAATCCCCAAATTAGTATAGCATAAAAATACGGGGTATTACATACTTCCCACCTAATAACGGAATTTTGTCCCAAAATTCGGAAAATAAGGCATACCTGGTAAAAACAACTCTGGATATCTCTCGCGCATATCTTCCTCGCGTTCCCAAGTGGATTCCTCCACATTATGATGTTCCCACTGGACCCGCATAAGTGGAACTATCTTCGACCTCAATCTCCTCTCACTATAGTCTAGGATAGCCACCGGTCTCTCCTCGTAAGAGCTGTCAGGCTGTAAGTCTATCTCATCTATCGCAATGTGAGTATGGGCCATATCATCCCGAAGGTACCGTCTCAACGACGAGATGTGGAATACATCGTGAATGCGATGCAAATGTTCTGGAAGTCCCAATCTGTAAATGGTCCCACATACCTCGGGGCCAATTTCCCCTTATTCCCGAACCTCATTACTCCTTTCATAGGAGATACATGCAGTAATACTTGGTCCCCCACATTAAACTCCCGGAAGAACCGTTTCGCATCGGCGTAGCTCTTCTGCCTGTCCTGGGCTACTCGAATGCGACTCCTAATCATCTCAATCCTCGCGGAGGTTTCCTGAATCACCTATGGTCCTAACAACTTGTTATCTACCACCTCAAGCCAACAAGTTGGAGAACGACAAGGCCTGCCATACAAGGCCTCAAATGGAGCCATACCGATCGTAAACTGATAAGAGTTATTATAAGCAAACTCTACTAGTGGAAGATGTGGCTCCCAACCTCCTCCAAATTCAAGAACACACATGCGTAGCATATCCTCTAACATCTGATTAGTACGCTCTGTCTGTCCATCTGTCTGTGGGTGATAAGCTGAACTCAACCTCAACTCAGTACCCATAGCCTCCTGAAAGCTTTCCTAAAAACGTGACACGAAAATCTTGTCTCTATCTGACACAATATTCAGGGGCACCCCATGTAATCTGACAACCTCAGTAATGAACAACTGAGCATACTGACTCGTGGTATAGTCTGTCCTCACCGGCAGAAAATGAGCCACCTTGGTCAAACGGTCTACAACCACCCAGAGAGAATCGTGGCCCCGCTGTGATGTAGGCAACCCTGTAATAAAATCCATGGAAATACTCTCCACTTCCACGTGGGTACTTCCAATGGCTGGAGCAATACTGACGGTTTCTGATGGTCCACCTTCACCAGCTGGCAGGTAGAACACTTGGACACGAACTCAGCAATGTCCCTCTTCATCCCACTCCACCAGTATTGCCTCCTCATATCCTGGTACATCTTATCTCCTCCAGGATTTATTGCAAATCGGGACCCGTGAGACTGGGTCATCACTGCATGACGTAATTCTGATCCTTCTGGAACCACCAATCTCCCATTAAACCTCAAACCCCCATCAGAACTAACAGAATAGGACTCAGCACCCTCGGCTAAAATTCGTACAATCTGCTCCTGCAAAACGGGTCTGTGGTCTGGGCCTGTATTACCCTCATAACAATCTCGGGTGTGATTGTCATAACAGATATGAAGGAACGGGCTACTGCGTCCTGGTGGCCTAACTCCTTCCACTTTGCTTTCCAGACATCCGCTACCTCATCTGCCGATCTACGGCTCAACGCATCACAAACTACGTTGGCCTTCCCCGGATGATACTGTATGTCAAACTGATAGTCCTTCACAAACTCTAACCATCTGCGCTGACGCATATTCAGCTCTCGCTGAGTGAACAGGTACTGCCGTGATTTGTGGTCTGTGAACAAGAGGAATTTCTCCCCCAATAAGTAGTGTCTCCTTATTCTCAATGCAAAAACGACCGCTGCTAACTCCAGGTTGTGGGTGGGGTAATTCTTCTCACGCGGCTTAAGCTTGCGGGAGGGAAAAGCTATAGCCTTCTCCTCCTGCTGAAGTACTCCCCCAAGTCCCCGTAAAGAGGCATCGGTGTAAACCAGGTACTCCGCACCCGGCTTCGGTAAAGCAAGGACTGGCGCTGAAGTAAGCTTGTCTTTCAGCTCGTCAACAGCTCGTCAAAAGCCAACTGACAAGCGTCATCCCAAACATATGGTACCCCCTTGCGAGTCAGATTAGTCAATGGACCCGCTATTTTGGAGAATTCCCGAATGAATCTCCTGTAGTATTCGGCTAATCCCAAGAAACTACGCACTTCCGTCGGTGTCGTGGGCTGTCCCCATTCCCTCACCTCTGACACTTTACTCGGGTCAACTGCTATCTCCTGCTCAGAAACAACATGGCCCAAGAACTGTACTTCTCGCAACCAGAATCCATACTTCTCGTACTTAGCATACAACTGATGCTCTCGTAGAGTCTCAAGAACCTGCCTCAAGTGCTCGACATGCTCCTCCTCGGAGTGTGAATATATCAAGATGTCATCTATGAAGATGATGACAAACTGATCCAAGAACTCTCTGAATACTCGGTTCATTAAGTCCATGAAAACGGATGGAGCATTTGTGAGTCCGAACGGCATCACCCTAAACTCATAGGACCCATATCTCGTCAAGAAGGCAGTCTTTGAAACATCTTGCTCTCTAATACGCAACTGGTGGTACCTCGACCTCAGATCTATCTTCGAAAAGAAAGTTTCTCCCCTCAACTGGTCGAACAGATCATCGATTCGAGGAAACAGATACTTATTCCATATCGTGACCTTGTTCAGCTTCCGGTAGTCCACACACAATCTCAGTGAACCATCTCTCTTCTTCACAAACAAGACTGGAGCGCCCCAAGGTGAGGTACTCCTACGAATGAAGCCCTGACCTAACAGCTGCTCTATCTGATCTCGTAGCTCTCGCATCTCTGCCAGAGCCATACGGTACGGTGCGCGTGCTATAGATCTCGTATCTGGCAATAAATCTATGACAAAGTCTATCTCTCGACTGAGGGTAGGCCTGGTATCTCCTGAAACACATCGGAATACTCCCTGACAACTGGGATCGAATCCAAGGGAATCACAACCTCCTTAGAGGTATCCTCCTCTATGTAATACAAATGAGCGGTAGAACCTCCCTCTGGGCGAGGCATCGCCACTACAAACATCTCTTGCCCCGGAATGGCAAAAACAATGCTCCCACTGAAGTAATCAATCATGGCTCTATAAGCTGTGAGCCAATCCATACCAATAATCACATCATGCTTGTGAATGTCTAAAACTAACATATCCGCAGGTAACACCAAACTACCAATCTCTACCCCCATTCCCCGACATATAAAGAAAATAAGTGACCCACTCCCCAGTGGTGAGTCCACACACGTCACTGTGCTATCTGCTGTGGCTAACAACCCTAAGGCCTTCGCAAAATGCATAGCTATAAAATAATGTGTTGCCCCCGTATCAAACAAAACTCGATCCATAGTACCATGGATAGGAAACATACCATCAATCGCGGGTGGTGCCTGTGGAGCTGCTGCCTGGTGGACGTTATAGACACGTCCATACTATAATTGCCCCTGCTGCACTGGAGCTGCTGGAACGGCTGCTAGGGCTGGCACTTGGGCTGGAGCTGGGAGGGCAGGTGGAAAAAGTGGTCTCTGTGGCTCATTACGGGCACCCTGCTGCTGTGGGGCCCTATCTCCCTCTGGATAATCCTGGCGCCTATGGCCGTGCTTACCACACCCAAAACATCGGCCTCTGAAATTTCCTCCCCTCTGTCCCTACTGACCACGGCCCTGCTGGCCGTTACCTCCCCGCCACTGGCCCTGTTGGCCCTGATTAGCACGCTGCTGGCCCTGCTGCTGTCCCTGCTGTCGGTGTTGGCCCTGCTGGCCCTGCTGATTAGACTGGTCCTGCCTATAGCCCCCATATCCCTGCCTAGAATCACCTGAATGGAATCGCTTAACAGGGTCCCCCTGATGGGAACTCTGCTCGTGCTGACGAGTCTGTCCATGAGATGGTGCCCCACTGGCACTATTACCCCCGGCCCTGCCCTGCTGGCTGGACTCTCCTGCTCTCTTGCTTCCCTGAAGATGGAAGCGGTGATCCTGGCAATGTAGCAACGCGACATTGAGTACATCAGTGAAAGTACTCAGGGATAAATTCCCAATAAGGGGATGACGGATCCTCCAAGCTAACCCGTCGACAAACATCATAACCTTCTTGCTCTCAGTAGGTGCCTCATCTGGCACAATGGTGAGAAGTCTTGTGAACTCCTCCTCATACTCCGCTACGGTAAGACTCTCCTGCTTTAGATTCAGTAATTTCCGCCTCATCTCAGTCTGCACGGCGGGTGGAAAATACTTGCGATCAAACCGCTCCCAAAATGACTGAATAGGGATCGTGTCCCTCTCCTCCAATGTGGTAGTGGACTCCCACCACTGCAAAGCGGCTCCCACCAGCTTAAAGGAAGCCAATAACTACTTCTGCACGTCGGTGCACTCGTACATACGGAGATGCCACTGGATGTCTTTCTTCCATTGGCTAACTGTGACAATATCGGAGCTACCAGAGAACTCAGGGGGATGCGCTTTCTGAAAAGCATCCCTAACCCTCTCCCATGCAGATGGAAGCTGTGCTGGTACTGGTGCCACTGCCTGAACCTGGGGTGGAGCCTGCTGAACCACCGCTAGTGCGGCATTCACCGCCTGAGCAACAATGGTGGCTAGTTCATTTGCATTCATTGTGCCTTGTGCCAAAACTGCTGGCTGCTCGGCCTGAGCACGCCTATCCTTCGGAGCACGTCTCGGAGGCATCTGAAACGTGAAGAAGTTTATTAGTCTACAGTCATTATCAAATCTCAAATAGCTGAAGACATAAACTTGAAAGCAAGAATATAACCATCCTATAATAGGGCTCTATAGCAATAACGTTAAGCTGAAAGTGAAATAAGCCGTACAGATCCTATGGACACTAGAACCTGATTCTCTGATACCACCTGTGACACCCCGCCTAATTAAATACTGGACGATCACTCCTTTATTAAATTAAATCAAGATGAACAGTTGGTCCATTCTTAGCATCACTGTCGAAAAATAAAATTTTCCAATTTAACACCCTAATTAATTAAGCTAAGTGTCAAAACCATTTTCATACATACTTTCCAAATTTTATTTAAAGAAAAATCATTTATTTTATCAACAACATTCAATAAGTAAGAATCACACCACATTAAATTCTGTAACATAATCCAATTAATTTAATACATTCGTCAAGCGAATGTCAACATACGAAATCTAAAGTCACACATCCAAACTGAATAAATCCCATAGTAACAATACTGGAAATAAGTGAAATACAAATGTCCAATAACAACGGAATAATGGAAAGAGCTACACATGCCCAACTAGATGAAAGTACTAAGAGTGGATCCGAATGAACGAAGTTTTCTAATCAAGAGACCTGCAACTCCCACCTAAGCTGCAACGCGTTCCTTCCAAGAGATCCTAAGCAAGACGCCCCTGTGGCTGGGCACCTGTAATACATACATATATATACAAGAGAGAGAGAAAAATAAACGGGTCAGAGATAGTGTGTATGATTTAAAATTCGTTTAGCAAGTATTTAAATTGATACAGGCCAATGCAACAACATATTAGTACGACACTCTCTTGAGAAATTCTCACCTCTCTTCTAATGTGCACACCTATCACACTAACCTTCCCAACGGTTTATCCTATCATTTTATCACACTAACCTTTCCAACAATTTAGCTTATCTCAAATTACTCATAAGATTTCAAAACCAAACAATATCATTGTTTAAAAAGATACTTCCAATTAGTATCACAACTCTCGTTTTAACTTCATTAATTTATAAAGTTTCCCAGTGTCATATTATACTTTTCAAACAAGTATTTCCGATTTATAGTCCAGAATTATTTCTCACTTACCATATCACAGCAACAGTTTAAATTTCCCAAATTTCAGATATATATATTAAGCACTCGTATAATATATACATTCTAACAACACCAATATACAAACTATGGTGCAGGCATACTCTGCTATCCAATCCCTTATCGCTCACACTTAGGGATATACAGGTTCGGAATCACTCTCGAACTGTATCAACATATATACACAATAAAGTCTACTCGGTAGGACAACGTGAACTATGTTGCTCCTCTGCATATGTGAATTTAACAATAAAGTCTTCCAATGGTTGTCCTTTTATTGCCACTCTGGGTTCATAAACAATTTCATACTCTCCCAATTCAACTTCCCAAGGCATTAAAATTTAATACTTTTCTAGTTTATGAAGTGCTTGTCGCAAAGGCAAATCTGTGTAGACAATAATGGTGTGGGCTTGGAAGTATGGCCCTATACTCTTAGAGGCTTCAATAAGACTTCTCCAGGCGTGGATATCTGATTTTTCTCCTCAGGTTGACTTTTAGTATAATATAACGGCCTTTGAACTCCTCCATCTAGTCGGATCAACGCCAAACTGAGAGCTGACTCTGTAACTACCAAGTATGACTATAGTTTTCCTCCCAAAATTGGTCGAGAAAGGAGTGGGGGAGAGCCCAAATACTTATTCAACTCTAAGAAATATTTCTCACATTAATTATTCAACTCAAAGGTCTTTCTAAGAACCTTAGAGAATGGAAGACATTTGACAGTTACTTTGGAGACAAAGCGGTTCAATGAAGCCACTCTTCCTGTCAGTTTTTGAACATCTTTCTTGTTGGTCGGGGACTTCATTTCAAGAAGGGCTTTAATCTTGATAGGATTTGCTTCTATTCCCATTTTATTGATAATGTACCCCATGAACATTCCCTTCTCTACTCCTAAGATACATTTGGTTGGATTGAGCTTCAATTGATGCTTTTCCAGTTGATCAATGTTTTGAGTCAAGTACCCGATGTTGTCGGTAGCATGTTTGCTGTTGGTGAGCATATCATCTATGTATACCTCTATTCTTTTTTCGATCTGGTCTTCAAAAACATTATTCACCAGTATCTTATAGGTAGCTCCAGCGTTCTTCAACCTAAAGGTAATGAAATTATAATGGCAAGTTCCTCGGCTGGTAATAAATGAAGTACTTTCCTTATCTTTTCGTTTGATCTTAATCTAATTATAACAAGAATAAGAATCCATTAAACCGAGTAAATCATTTCCTACCTTATCATCAGCCAATTGATCAATCCTTGGTAAAAGGAAATGATCTTTTGGACATGCCATATTAAGACATGTGAAATCTACACACAGGCGCCATTTGTTATTTTTCTTCTTGACCATTACCACGTCAGCCAACTAACTAGGGTACTTGACATCTTCAATGGGAGGACCGACATTGCATTGCATCGACCGATCAACTTTTCCCATTTTTGGGTATCACCTTGTCAACATTGCCCTATTACTAGGCATCACCCAACCGACATTTCCTTGTTTCGAGGCATCACCTTGCCAATATTGCCTTGCTTCCACGATCCACGAAGATTCATCCCTGCATCTCTCCGATTCGTCCCTCCCCCATAAAAAACCCAACACATTTTCTCAAAAAATTCTTGAGGTTTATGAGATCACACCGTAATGTGAATGCTCAAAGTACCGAGAAATGCTAAGGTGATGTATTCAATGAGTCTATAGCCTTGGCCGATAGGCCCGAGAAATATTTGAAATTTCATTGTAATGGGGATATATCATTGCAATTATTGGTCTTCAATGAGGAATTCCTGTGCTTGCTGTAATTTCTCCACTTCCTCCTGGATTGTTATATTCTTCTCTGGGCTAAAGACTCTTTGCTTTTACTTAAGAGTTGGTATCTCATGCATAATTTTTTTTGAATCGATCGCAATCATGTCATTGTATGCCATGAAAACACATCAAAGAAACTAATGAGAAGGTTAGTTTGTTCAGCTCATTCCCTTTTGCTAATGCATGACCCGATTTGCAGGTGTTTAGGGTTTTCAGGGGTTCTTAGATTTATGGTTATCTTTCCATCCTTATTGGGAGACATATGGTTAATTTGACTTTGGTTAAGTTTTCGTAAGTGTTTTAAGTATTTGAGATTCGCAGAATCATCATTATTAGGTGTGAGATCAAACTTGTAGTCAGGTTCATAGCCATAAAATAAAATGCACGAGCGGGAGTAATGGGAATCACTAGTTTTTTAAGAAATAGGGATAATATCTCACATTTATTATATTAAGGACAAATAGACTCTCCTAAGATGGAGGAAGGATAACATTAAGGTCATAAATTCTACTTTATATTGAGATACATTAGGAGAGGGGATAAGGGGGACTCAATTTATAACATTTCATACTCAAAATATTTCGGATAACGGGTGCTGATATGCATCCAAAAGAAGTCCAGTTGTTCAAGAGTGTTATCCCTATGATGTTGGTGATGAGCTGGTATAGGTTCTGCCGGAGGATCTTGGGCGTGGTCTTTATTTGTCATAAAGCCTAAGAGCGGGCTTGGTAAAGAGAAGTACGTTAGGATCAGACATAGGGCATATTAGTAGTATCTTTAGAAAGGTATAACTTAGAATTCACTACACCAAATCCTGCACATGGTCACGGCCTTGGAGTCATGGCCCAGATCCATGACCAGCTAGTCACGGCCGAAAGTCGTGACCACATCAAACTTTGTCGTTACCATGTTCATGACCCAGTGAGGTCATGTATTATCTTGAAGTTTGTCACGGACTTGGGCCATGACCACCATGGATATCGGACCATAGTCGTGACATATGCGTGACCATTATGGCGTCAAATTCGTACCAAAGTTCCCTCTAATATGGTCGTGGATGTGGTCACGGTCTAAGTACGTGACCACCAAATAAAATACACATTACTCTAGTTGTGGATTTAGACTGTGACTATCCAAATTTAGGAGTCATGGCTTTAGGCCCTGATGACGTGCTTGTTTCTAGGCTAACGTGGTAAATTTTAAAGGGTTCATGGCACATGGTCACGGCTCAGGGGCATGACTAGTGTCTTTATACTAAAATCCCCAAACAAGTTTTCATATTTCCCTTTAAATTTATGAACTTTTCAACTTTCCCTCTCTCCGATGATTTCAAAAATTTCCAAACAGTAATTTCAATCTCAATCTCAATCTCAAAGGTAACAATTCCAAACCCTAATTTTTTGTATAGAAATCTTTGTGTACGTGTGTATTTCCCTGTGTGTATTTCTGTGAGTATGTGTATATTTCAATGTAGATGTTTATGTATTTATGTATGCGTGTGTGCATGTATGTGTGTATACGCGTATGTGTGTGTAAGAGATAATGTTTAAAAAAAAAATAGAAAAGTAGGTTTATATAATTATTTGGGTAAAAATGAAAATAAATACAAAAGGAGGTATATACACACATTGTATATATTTCGTGTGTGTGTATTTCTATGTGTGTGTATTTTGTATGATATATGCTACTTGGTTTATTAGAATTTTATATGTGTACAGTTTGATATGATATTATTTTTTGGGGATAATTATTAACATAATATTTGTACATACTCTGTGTGTAAACTGAGTGTTGTCATATTGAAATATTAGCATGGTAATAAAGTAACCAAATCATACGGTTCAATTTTGGGCCTTATAGGGCGAGTTGTTATTTGGATTTCACATCGGTGAGATATAACATGAACGTAATTCATGCCCTCGTACATATTAACTAATAAATTAAATAGCAAACTACTCTTAGGTTCCTTGAAAACAAATTTTAAACACTAACCGCTTATAGTGAGTTGTCCTTAAATGTTTAAAAATTTCCAACAAGGGACCTAATTATAAATTTTCCTAAATTAAAATTGCGCTGGGTGAATAGAAGCATTGTGATTATTCAAAACCTTAATCAAACTAACCTAACTAGTTAATGATTCATTAGAGCCATTATTTATAGGAATCATATTCATGCCCTCGTTAATTTTTCTCAAGAAAAATGAGTCACGGTGGTAATAAATGGCAACAAGAGTGTGCTCTGTAATTCAACCGTACTTGTACCTCTTTCATTAATGAGACTCCTTAAGAAGTTTTGATTTATCGGTATGGGAATAGGAAGATCTAACAATTTAACTACCTTATAAACCATGGAGTTCATCTCCAACAAGAGTACTTGTTCAATCGTATTCTGTTTTCCATACCAGAATGCTGGGATGAAGCTGTACAATATATATTTCACGTACATGGTCTCGATAGAGAACTGACCTTGCTTACGCTATTAGAGAAGGGAGAAAAAAGTTCACACATTATGGATAGAATTACGTACAAAGAGCATTGACAAAGATTGTGATGTCTCGCGACATATACATGTCAAACTCAATCTTGCCAATAGGTTGAAGAGGATGAGATTTCGAGTTCATGTCATTGACATCTATGCATCCATTATAGATATGCTTCCTCCTAATAGGCCACATGAAAAAATCCATAGGTTTTTAAAAACAAATCCCGACTGGATGGAGATTAGAAATATTGAACTTTTATTAAAGTCTTACGATGAACAGGTAGATTATAATATATGAGCAAATTTTTTTTTTGTTAGTTATAATTTCATATTGAACTATGAAATTATTCATCTATTATATATACACATTGAACTTTTATTATTTTTGTGGGTAATGTTGGGCGGTAATGGACACAACACTCCAACCGACGAGATGACACCAGCCCAAGGAGAATTCTCATCATCAATTGGTGAGCAGTAAAAAATGCCAATGATTCATTACGCTACTCCGAATTGAAGTAGGAAAGGTACTCCCATTAATCCAATAGACATTCCCACTGCTCCTGGAACTCTCGAGTCAGTTGAGAAGAAGCTCATTGGGTTCTCTGTGTTGGGAAATAGCCCCATAGGGGATAAGAATCACGTTCAACAGTATAAAGCCTAGTCTTTGTCCTTGGAAAAAATGAATATGGGAGTGGGAGGAGATGACAATTGGAACCTCATAGATAAAGATGTTTAAGATGACATCTACAAGCAACTAAACAAACAGGTTTCATTTTTCACAAACTCAAAAAATAATGTTTTCATGACATGGCATGCTCGATGCGAGGTGGGTGGTAATCTGATGTGTCATTCGATTGATTCACTCATCTGGAAAATTTCAAATGCACAACACCATGAATTTTAAAAGGAATCGCACAACGTTCATCTTGCAATCTCAACCGATTGGTTTAACCCTTTCGGTAATTTAAGTACTAGTCAGAGTTATTGGCCAGTTCTCATGGCGCCTTTAAGTCTCCCTCCAACATTGTGCATGAGAAATGAGTTCACATTGTTATCTTTATTGATACCCTGGCCGAAGGATCCACGAGATAATATTAATATATTCTTAGCCCCAGTAATCAAAGAACTTAAATAGTTGTGGGATAAAGGCGTGATGGCGTTAGACTCTCACAAGGGTGAAGAGTTCACACTTAAAGTAATGATGATGTGGGAGATCCACGACCCTCCTGCTTGTGGGACTTTATCCAGTTCTAATGTTCATAGTTATTATGGATGTCCCATATGTGGGGAGGAAACTGAAGCCAGTTGATTACAACATAGTAGTAATATGAGTTACATAATCATCATAGATTTCTATCGACCAGTAACCCTTTTAGGAATGACAAGTCTAACTTTTATCCTATTGGTCGCGCACGCCGGATGCCACCTGCTCAGCTTTATGGTCAACAGATCAAGGAGAAGGCGGCAGATGCGACTGCAGGGAATAGGTGCATAAGAAAACACCCTAAGTTTGTAAACATGGAGCGTAAATCAAGGGGGAATCCTAACAACCCTAGTAAAGAAAAACCATGGTCCAGGCGATCAATATTTTTTGATTTGTCGTATTGGAAATATCGTCGTGTAAGGTAAGTAATTGATGTGATGCACACAGAGAAGAATGTTGCAGAACATATCGGGTGGATCTCATTCCATATATTGAGAGCGGGCCTGACGAGATCTACAGGATATGAAGATAAAAAAGAAACTCTAGTTAAAAAATGATCCTACAACAAGAATTTCTACCCCTCCGGTTGCTTTTATTTTGACTACTAGTGAGAAGAATATCCTCTTAGAAACGTTTTTCAACTTGAAGACTCCAACAAGTTATTCTGGTAATTTACGTAGGGTACTAAGCTACCAAGAAAATGACTTAAAACAGTGCAAGTCTCACGACTGGCATGTAATCATTCAATTAAACCCTATGTTATTTCGGCATCGCTCTTCTAAACACAAAAATCTCCGTCAGGTTATTATGCAAATCAGTGTGTTTTACCCTACTTTATGCAAAAGTGCTAAACAGAAGGCACATTAAAGCTGCAAAATCAACTTTGGCCGAGGTAATTTGTGTATTAGAGAAATATTTTCCTTCGTTTTTCTTCAATATCAGCATCCACTTGCTTATGCATTTATGCGATGAAGCTTTATTATGTGGTAGCATTAGGTATCGTTGGATGTATACTTTTGAGAACTTGACGAAAACCTTCAAAGATTACATAAAGAATACATTGTTTATTGGAGGGTCAATTGCTGAAGAATACATAACTGTGGAAGCATCATTATACGCTAGGGAATATATGCCAGAACAATAGATGAGGAGGTTCAATCCTCATGGATAAGGAATGATCGAGGAACCTAACGAATTTGAGGAAGAATTACCATTTGGGAACCCTAAAGAGGTGAAACTCATAAATATACAATACGAGCCAGCAACTCATTATGTTTTCGAATTGCAAGATGAAGTCGAAAATTGGAGAGAGTGAGTATCTACTGAATTCTTCTTATTTAATCATATGTATTTTATATTTTATGATCTAAACTCTATAATTTAACCATACGAAGTACGAGAATGAAATTCCCCAAAACCAAAGGAAAAATTGCACGACAACTAATTTTAGGAAATCAATATCAAAAGAGGTAAATTTCACATATATTATGTGTGCGGTTATTTATTCATGTGTGATAAAAACATGCCATAATACAAATTCATTAATAAATGCAGTTTCTAAAGAGAGGTGATGTCTCTTCCAGGCTTGAATGCCTAGCAAAAGGCCCAAGTTTTCCTGCGAAAGAGTTTGAGAAATTCCTCACCAACAGTTTTAAATTCATTTCATATGCATATGAGGAAAAGATTTTGACTCAAAATAGTGGAATATCAATTTCTGCCTTAACCAACTGTATCGCTAGCAAAAGCGATAAAAATCCAAAGAGTAAAATACTAAAATATTATGGGATAATCCAATAAATCCTAGAACTTGATTACTTAGATTTCACGGAAACTGTATTCTATTATGATTGGGTAAAGGTGGAGGATAATACGAATGCATGCAAAGTTGATCCTGACTCCAAACTTATTACGGTAGATTTATCAAAGATGAAGAGTAAAGATCACATAGTCGATGAGCCTTTTATTTGTGCCTTTCAGAACGTAAAGAAGGTATTCCACTCGAAGTGCATACACGATGACAATTGGTCTATTATGTTTGCTTCACCGATGGAGTCAAAGGACATGCTATCCATTGGACTTTGGTTGTGAGGATGAATTTGGGCTAACTCACATGCCTCCGCATTGCTTAATAATTCATAGGGAACATCTAAATTATTTTTGTTTCTCAAATTATCTATTCTTGTTTTTTCAAACACAATAGAAGAAGATCGACATCGTCTAAAAGTACTTTGGAAAAATTCCAAAAACATGGAATTATTTTATCTTCAAAGAAAATTGAAATAAAAAAAATAGAAAATTGTGTATGCACCAAAAGGTATGACAACTCAGGCGGATGCATCAAAGGCTCTAAGAGAGTTTCAGTCGGCTCCTGATGAAAACACTAATTTGAAGGATCTTTTAGTTCATTTAGAGGAAGATTGAGTATCAAAATATTATTTTATCCTCGTTATTATTATTTGTATCCTATTATGATATTGACAATGTATTGGTGCTTTACCTTGATGTATGAATGTTTCTTGATAGACATTTGTTGATCAGTTTCATTGATACAGTATTCCTAAAAAGAAGTTAAAATATATAATTAATACGCATTAACTTTTTAATCTTTTAGATGATAGAAGGAGTGCGGGATCATTATTGGTTTGGCTGTTGGATAATTATTGGTTGTTGGCTGTTGGATAATTATTGGTTGTTGGTTTGTAAATAATCCACTAAAAGGCCCTGTAAGAGGAACGAACACCTCGAATGGAACCAATGTAAACCGCAGGAACTGACCATCTTGTCACGACACCCCAGTTTGAAAGCATGACCAAAATTTGAAAACTGTTAGACTTAGGCTTAAAAACATGCTGTCAAAGGGTTAGAATGTAAAATAGCCACTAAACGACCCCATAAGAGGCACAAACACCTCGCATGGGACCAATGTAACCCGCAAGGTCCGACAGCTTAGTAGCAGGATCCACGGTTTGAGAGCACGACCAAAATTTGCAAACTATTAGACTTAGGCTTATATACATGTTGACAAAAGGGTGAAAACTTAAAAAAACACTAAATGGCCCCCCTAAGAGGCACGAACAACTCGTAGAAGACCAATGTAATATATAGGAACCGATCGCGTAGTCACGGGACCACCCGTTTGAGAGCATGAAAAAAAGTTGCAAACTGTTAGACTTAGGCGTAAAAACATGCTGTCAAAGGGTGAGAATGTCTAAAAACCATTAAACACCCCCCATAAGAGGCACGAACACCTTGCACGGGACCAATGCAACTCGCAAGAACCAATCGCATAGTCATGGGACCCTTGATTTGAGAGCATGACCAAAATTTTCAAACTCTTAGACTTAGGGTTTAAAATATGTCGTCAAAGGGTTAGATGGTAAAACATCCACTAAACGGCCTCGTAAGAAGCACAAACGTCTCTCACGGGACCAATGTAACTTGCAGGAACTGGCCTCATAGTCACGGAACCCCTGGTTTGAGAGCACGAGTAAAATATGCAAACAGTTAGACTTAGGATTAAAAACATACTTTCAAAGCATGAAAATGTAAAACATCCACTAAATGGCCCCGTAAGAGGCATGACCACCTGACACTGGACCAATGTAACATGCAGGAACTGACCGCGTAGTCATGGGTCACCCGATTTGAGAGCAGGACCAAAATTTGCAAATTGTTAGACTGAGGCTTAAGAACATGCCGTGAAAGGGGGAGAACGTAAAACAACCACAAAACGGCACCGTAAGAGGCACATACACCTCGCATGGAACCAATGTAACCCATAGGAACCGACCGCATAGTCACGGGACCCCCGATTTGAGAGCACAACCAAAAGTTACAAACTATTAGACTTAGACTTAAAAATATGCCATCAAAGGGTAAGAATGTAAAACATCCACTAAAAGGCCCTATAATAGGCATGAACACCTCACACGGGACCAATATAATCTGCAGGAACCGACCACGTAACCACAGGACCCCTAGTTTGAGAGCATGACCAAAATTTGTAAACTGTTAGATTTAGGCATCAAAACACATTGTCAAAGCGTGAGAATGTAAAAGAGACAGCAAACGGCCCCTTAAGAGGCACGAACACCTTACATGGGACCAATGTAACCCGTAGGAACCGATCGCGTAGTCACCGGACCCCCGATTTGAGAGCACAACCAAAATTTCTAAATTGTTAGACCTAGGCTTAAAAATATTCCGTCAAAGGGTGAGAGCATAGAACATCCACAAAATGACCCCATAAGAGGCACGGACACCTCACACGAGACCAATATAACCTCCAGGGACCGATCGCTTAGTCACGGAACCCCGAGTTTGAGAGCACGATGAGAATTTATAAACCGTTAGACGTAAGCTTAAAATATGTCGTAAAAGGGCAAGAACATAAAACAGCAACTAAACGGCTCCGTAAGAGCCACAAACACCACGTACGGGACCAATTTAATCCGTAGGAACCGACCATGTAGTCACGGGACCACAAGTTTGAGAGCACGATGAAAATTTACGAGCTATTGAAATTAGGCTTAAAAACATGCCATCAAAGTGCAAGAATGTAAAATAGCCCCTAAAGGGCTCAATAAGAGGTACAAACACCTCGCACAGGACCAATGTAACCCACAAGAACCGACCGCGTAGTCACGGTACCCCTTGTTTGAGAGAACGACCAAAATTTTAAAACTCTTAGACTTAGGCTTAGATACATGTCGTCAAAGGTTGGGAATGTAAAACAACCACTAAATGGCCCCATAAGAGGCACAAAAACCACACACGGGACCAATGTAACCCGCAAGAATCGACAACGGAGTCACATGATTCCTGGTTTGAGAGAACGACCCAAATTTACAAACTATTAAACTTAGGCTTAAAAAATGCCGTCAAAGGATGAGAACGCTTAAAAATCGCTAAACGACCCAGTAAGAGGCACAAACACCGTGCACGGGACCAATGCAACCCGCAAAAACTGATCACGTAGTCATGGGATCCTCGGATTTGAAAGCCTGACCAAAATTGGTAATGTATTAGAATTATGCTTAAAAACACACATTCAAAGTGTGAGAACGTAAAATAACCCCTAAACGGCCACGTAAGAGGGATGGACACTTCGTACGGGACCGATATTAATCGGAGGAATCGATTGCCTAGTCACAGAACCCCCGATTTGAGAGCACAACAAAATTTTTTAAACTGTTAGACTTAGGCTTAAAAACATGCCATCAAAGCATGAGAATTAAAACAACCACTAAACGTCCCCATAAGAGGCACAAACACCACACACAGGATAAGTGTAACTTGCAGGAACCGACCGCGTAGTCACAGGACCCCTAATTTGAGGGCACGACCAAAATTTTAAACTATTAGACTTAGGCTTAAAGACACGTCATCAAAGCTTGAGAATATAAAAGAGCCAGTAATCGGTCCTGTAAGAGGCACGTACACCTCACACGGGACCAATGTAACCCATAGGAACCGACCGGGTAGACACGAGACCCCCGATTTAAGAGCATAACAAAAAATTGCTATCTGTTATACTTAGGCTTAAAAACATGCTGTCAAAGGTTGAGAACGTAAAACATCATTTAAACAGTCCCGTAAGAGGCACGAGCACCTAACATGAGAGCAATATAACCAGCAGGTACCGATCGCGAAGTCACAGAACCACTGGTTTGAGACCAAGACCAAAATTTGTAAACTGATAGACATAGGCTTAAACACATGCCGTCAAATGGTGAGAATGTAAAATAACCACTAAACGGCCCCGTAGGAGGGAGGAAAACATCACACGAGTCCAATGTGACCAACAGGAATCGACCACAAAGTCACTAGACCACCGGTTTGAGAGCGCGACCAAAATTTGTCAACTGTTGGACTTAGGCTTAAAAACATGTTGTCAAAGGGTTATAACGTATAATAACCACTAAACGGCTCCATAAGAGTCATGAACTCCTCGCACGGGACCAATGTAACCCGCAGGAACTGATTGCGTAGTCAGGAGTCCCCTGCTATAAGAGCACGATGAAGATTTGCAAATTTTTATACTTAGGCTTAGAAATATGCCGTTAAAGGCTAAGAATGTAAAATAGCAACTAAACGGACCCGTAAGAGGAACGAAAACCTCGCACGAGACTAATGCACCCACAAGAACCGACCGTGTGGTCATGGGATCCCCAGTTTGAAAGCATGACCAAAATTTGCAAACTCTTAGATTTAGGCTTAAAAATATGCCGTCAAAGGGTGAGCACATAAGATAGCCACGAAACGTCCCCGTAACAAGCACGGAAACCTCTCGCGGGACTAATGTAACCTGCTGGAACTGACCGCGTAGTCATGGGACCCCCGATTTGAGAGCACGATAAAAATTTGTATGTTATTAGACCTAGGCTTAAAAATAGGCCGTCAAAGGGTGAGAACGTAATACAACCAATAAATGGCTCCATAAGAGTACGAACACCTCGCACGGGACCAATGTACTCGCAGGAACCAATAAAGTATCCAAGAGATCCCCAATTTGAAAGCACGAACAAAATTTTCAAACTATTAGACTTAGGCTTAAACATGCCGTCAAAGGATGAGAATGTAAAACATCCACTAAATGGCCCCATAAGAGGCATGAATACCTCACACGAGACCAATGTAGCCCACAAGAACCAATCGCGTAGTCATGGGACTTCTGATTTGAGAGCATGACCAAAATTTGCAAACTGTTAGACTTAGGCTTAAAAACATGCTGTCAAAGAGTGAGAACGTCTAAAAACCAGTTAAAGGCCTCGTAAGAGGCACAAACACCTCACACGGGAGCAATGTAACCCACAAGACCTGAACGCTTAGTCACATAACCCCCAGTTTGAAAGAACGACCAAAATTTGCAAAGTGTTAGACTTAGGCTTAAAAACATTCCATCAAATGGTGAGTACTTAAATCATCCACTAAATGACCCCGCAAGGGGCATGAACACATCACACGAGACACATGTAACCGGCAGGAACCGATCGCATAGTCGCGGGACGCCCGATTTAGAGCACAACCACAATTTGTAAACTATTAAACTTAGGCTTAAAAACACATCGTCAAAGCGTAAGAACGTAAAAGAGCCACTGAACGTCCACGTAAGAGGCACAAACACCTCACATGGGCCAATGTAACCCATTGGAACCGATAGCGTAGTCACGGGACTCCCAGTTTAACAAAAAATTTCAAATTGTTATACTTAGGCTTAAAAACATGCCGTCAAAGGGTGAGAACGTAAAACATCCACCAAATGGCCCCGTAAGAGGAATGGACACCTCACACGGGATAATATAACCAGCAGGTACCGACCACGAAGCCACGGGACTCCTGCTTAGAGGGCACGACCAAAATTTATAAACTGTTAGACTTAGGCCTAAATCATGTTGTTAAAGGGTGAGAATGTAAAAAATCCATTGAACGACCCCGTAAGAGGCACAAACAACTAGCGCGAGACTAATGCAACCCACTAAATCGACCATGCAGTCACGGAACCCCCTATTTGAGAGCATGACCAAAATTTCCAAAGTATTGGACTTAGTCATAAAAAGATACCGTTAAAGGGTGAGAATGGGAAACAACCACTAAACGGCCCCATAAGAGGCACTAATACCTCGTATAAGATCAATGTAACCCACAGGAACTGACCGCGTAATCACGGGATCCTCGATTTGAGAGGATGACAAAAATTTTCAAACTATTAGGATTAGGCTAAAAAAACATGTCATCAAAGGGTGAGAATGTAAAAAATCCACTAAATGGCATGTAAGAAGCATGAATACCTCTCACGGGACCAATGTAACCAGTAGGAACCGACCGTGAAGTCACGGGACCCCTAGTGTGAGAGCATAACCAAAATTTGTAAATTGTTAGACTTTGGCTTAAAAACATATCGTCAAAGGGTGGGAACATAAAATAACCACTAAACGACCTAGTAAGGGGCACGAACACGTTGCACAGGACCAATGTAACCCGCATGAACTGCTGCGTAGTCACATGACCCCCAATTTGAGAGCACGACCAAAAGTTTCACATAGTTTGACTCTGGCTGAAAAAATGCCGCCAAAGGGTGGAAACATAAAATAGACACTAAATGTCCCCATAAGAGGCACGAACACCTCGCACAGGACTAATGCAACCCATAGAAACTAATCGCGTAGTCATAGGACCCCCTATTAAGAGAACGGCCAAAATTTGCAAATTGTTAGATTTAGGCTCACAAACATGTCATCAATTCGTGAGAACGTCAAACAACCACTAAAAGGCCCCGTAAGAGGCATGAACACCTCGCACGGGATCAATGTTACCCACAAGAACTGACCGCATAGTCATGGGACCCCCAGTTTGAGAACATGGCCAATATTTGTAAACTGTTAGACTTAGGCTTAAAAAATACCGCCAAAGGGTGATAATGTTAAACAACCACTAAACAGCTCCGTAAGTGGCACAAATACCTTGCACGGGACCAATGTAACCCGTAGGAACCGACCAGATAGTCACAGAACCCCCCGTTTGAGATCACGAGAATTTTTTTTAACTATTAGACTTTGGATTAAAAACATGCCATCAAAGGGTCAAAACATAAAACAACCACTAAACGGCCACATTAGAGGCACAAACACCTCACACAGGACCAATGTAACCTACAAGAACCAACCGCATAGTCATGGAACCCCCAGCTTGAGAGCACGATGAAAATTTGCAAACTGTTAGACTTATGCTTCAAACATGTCATCAAAGGGTGAAAACGTAAAATAACCACTAAATGGCCTCATAAGAGGCATGGACACCTTTCACGGGACCAATGTAACCCGTAGGAACTGACCACGTAGTCACGGGACCCCCAGTTTGAGAGCACGATCGAAATTTACAAACTATTAGACTTCAGCTCAAAAACAAGCCGTCAGAGGGTGAGAACATAAAACAACAACCAAACGGCCCCATAAGAGGCAGGACACATTGTGCGAGACAATTACAGCCTGCAGGAACCAATCGCGTAGTGATGGGACACCCGATTTTGGAGCACGAAAAAATTTACAAACTATTAGACTTGGGATTAAAAACATGACATGAAAGGGTGAGAATGTAAAACCACCACTAAACGGACCTATAAAAGGTACGAACACCTCGTACGGGACCAATGAAACCCGTAGGAACCGACCATGTAGTCATGGTACGCCCGATTTAAGATCCCGACCAAAATTTGCAAATTGTTGGCCTTCGGCTTAAAAACATTCTGTAAAAGGGTGAAAACATAAAACAACCATCAAACAACACCAGAAGAGGCACGAACACCTCGTACGAGAGCAATGTAACCCGCAGGAGCCAACCACATAGTCACAGGACCCCCAGTTTGAGAGCACGAGCAAAATTCGTAAAATGTTAGACTTAAGTTTAGAAACATACCGTTAAAGGGTGAAAACGTAAAATAACCACTAAATGGTCCCGTAAGAGGCACGAACACCTCGTACGGGATCAATGTAACCCACAGGAATCGATCGTGTAGTCACGGGATCCCCGATTTAAGAGCACAAAGGTTTTTTGCAAACTAATAGAATTAGGCTTGGAAACATGCCGTCAACGGGTGAGAACTTAAAAAAGCCACTAAACGGCCCCGTAAGAAGCCTGAAACCTCTCACGGGACCATTGTAACCCGTACGAACCGATTGCGTAGTCAAGGGAGCCCCGGTGTGAGAGAACTACCAAAATTTGTAAACTGTTAGACTTAGGCTGAAAAACATGCGGTCTAAGGGTGAAAACTTAAAAAACCACTAAATGGCCCCGCAAGAGGCACAAAAAACTCATACAAAACCAATGTAACCTACATGATCCGATCGCGTAGTCACAGGACCACCCGTTTGAGAGCACGACCAAAATTTGCAAACTGTTAGACTTAGGCTTAAAAACATGCCGTCAAAGGGTTAGAACGTATAACAGCCACTAAACGGCCCCATAAGAAGCATGGACATGTTGTACGGGACCAATGTAACCAGCAAGAATCTACTGCGCAGTCACGGGATTCTCAATTTGACAACACGACCGAAGCTATCAAACTGTTAGACTTAGGCTTAAAAACATGCCGTCAAAGGCTGAAAACTTAAAACAACCACTAAATGGCCCTGTAAGAGGCACAAACAACTAGCACAAAATCGATGTAACCTTCAGGAACCGATCGCGTAGTCACAGGACCACCCATTTGTGAGCACGACCAAAATTTGCAAATAATTAGACTTAGGCTTAAAAACATGTCGTCAAAGGGTTAGAACGTATAACAGCCACTAAACGTCCCCATAACAGGCACGAACTCCTCGCACGGGACCAATGTAACCCACAGGAACCGATTGCGTACTCACAAGTCTACAGGTATGAGAGCACAACCAAGATTTGAAAATTGTTTGACTTAGGCTTAAACATATGCCGTAAAAGGATGAGAACGTAAGACATCAACTAAATGGATCCGTAAGAGGCATGAAAACCACGCACAAGACTAATATTACTAGCAGGAACCACAATCGTGTAGTCACGAGATCCCCGCTTTGAGAGCATGATCAAAAATTTCAAACTAATAGAATTAGGCTTAAAAACATGTCATCAAAGGGTGAGCACGTAAAAGAGCCACAAAAAGGCCCCGCAAGAAGCACGAACACCTCTCACTGGATCAATGTAACCCGTTGGAACTGACCGCGTAGTCATGGGACCCCGGTTTGAGTGCACGATAAAAATTTGTATATTATTAGGCTTAGGCTTAAAAACACGCTGTCAAAGGGTGAGAATGTAAAATAGCCTCTAAACGGCTATGTAAGAGCACCAACACCTCGCACGGACCAATGTAACCCGTAGGTACTGACAACATAGTCGAGTAACCCCCGATTTGTGAGCATGACCAAAAGTTTCAAACTGTTAGACTAAGGCTAAAACATTCTGTCAAAGGGTGAGAATGTAAAACATCCACTAAATGACCCCATAAGAGGCACAAATACCTCACACGGGACCAGTGTAACTCGTAAGAATCGTTCTCTTAGTCAAGGGACCCCCGATTTGAGAGCATGACCAAAATTTGCAAACTGTTATACTTAGGCTTAAAAACATGACGTGATAGGGTGAAAACACCTAAAAACCACTAGATGGCCTCATAAGAGGCACGAACACCTCACATGGGAGCAATGCAACCCACAAGACCCGACCGCATAACAACATGACCCCCTATTTGAGAGCACGACCAAAATTTGTAAAGTGTTAAACTTAGGCTGAAAGACATGCCTTCAAAGTGCGAGAATGTAAAAGAGCCGCTAAACGGCAACGTTGAAGGCACGAACACCTTGCATGGGACCAATCAGGAATCGACGACGTAGTCACGGGACCCTCAATTTGCAAATTATTAGACTTAGGCCTTAAAACATTTTTGTTAAAGGGTGAGTACTTAAAGCAGCAACTAAATGGCCCTGTAAGAGGCACGAACACCTCACACGGGACACATGTAACCCGCATGAATCGATCGCATAGTCAAGGGACTCCCGATTTCAGAGCACGACCATAATATGCAAATTATTAGATTTAGGCTAAAAAATATGCCGTCAAAGCGTGAGAACGTAAAAGAGCCACTAAACGGCCATGTAAGAGGCATAAACACCTCACACGAGCCAATGTAACCCAGAGAAACCGATCGCGTAGTCACAGGACCCCCGGTTTGAGAGCATAACAAAAATTTACAAATTATTATAATTAGGCTGAAAAACATGTCGTCAAAGGGTGAGAACAAAAAAATCACTAAACGGCCCCGCAAGAGGCAGGAACACCTAATACAGGTCCAATATAACCAGGAGGTATCGACCGCGAAGTCATGGGACCCCTGGTTAGAGTGCACGACAAAAAATTGTAAATTGTTAGACTTAGGCTTAAAACATGCCATCAAAGGGTGAGAACATAAAAAATCCACTAAACGTCCCTGTAAGAGGCACAAACACCTCGTGCGAGACTAATGTAACCCTTTGAATTGACCACGCAGTCACGACACCTCCAGTTAGAGAGCATGAATGTTTTTTTCAAAGTGTTGAACTTAGGCTTAAAAACATACCGTTCAAGGCTGAAAATGTAAAACATCCACTAAATGGCCCCATGAGGGGCACGTACACCTTCCACGGGACCAATGTAACCCGTAGAAATTGACCACGTAGTCACGAGATTCCTGGTTTGAGAGCACGACAAACATTTGCAAACTATTAGGATTAGGCTTAAAAACATGCCGTTAAAGGTTGAGAACATAAAAAAGCCACTAAATGGACCTATAAGAAGCTTGAACACATCTCACGAGACCAATGTTACCCGTAGGAACCGATCGTATAGTCACGGGCCCGCCGTTGTGAGAGCACGACCAAAATTTGTAAAATATTAGACTTAGGCATAAAAACATACCGTCAAAGGTTGAGAACATAAAACAACCACTAAATAGCCCCGTAAGATGAACGAACACCTTGCACAGGACCAATGTAACCTGCAAGATTTGATCGTGTAGGCACATGACCCTTGGTTTGAGAGCATGAACAAAAATTTCAAACTGTTAGACTCTGGCTTAAAATCATACTGTCAATGGGTGAGAATGTAAAACAACCACTAAACGGCCCCATAAGAGGCACAAACACCTCGAACGGGACTAATGTCACCCACATGAACCAATCGCGTAGTCACGAGACCCCTTATTGAGAGCACGACCAAAATTTGAAAAATATCAGACTTAGGCTTACAAACATGTCATCAAAGGATGAGAACATCAAACAACAACTAAACATTCCGTAAAAGGCAAAAGCTGGCCACACAGTCATGGAACCCTCAGTTTGAGAGCGCGAACAAAATTTGTAAACTGTTAGACTTAAGCTTAAAAATAAGCCGTCAAAGGGTGAGAACGTAAATCAACCACTAAACGGCCTCATAATAAGTACAAACACCTCGTACGGAACCAATGTGACCTATAAGAACTGACAACATAGTCATTGGACCCCCGATTTGAAAGCACGATCAAAATTTATAAACTGTTAGACTCAGGTTTTAAAACATGCCGTCAAAGGGTGAACATGTAAAAGAACAACTAAACGGCCTCATAAAAGGCATGAGCACCTCGCACGAGACCTATGTAATGTCGAGGAACCGACCGCGTATTCAAGGGACCCCCGGTTTGAGAGAAAGATCAAAATTTGTAAACTATTAGACTTAGGGTTAAAAATAAGCCGTCAAAGGGTGAGAATATAAAATTGTAACAAAACGACCCCATAATAGGCAAGGACACCTCGCTCGAGAGAATTGCAGCTCACAGGAACCGACCGCGTAGTGACGGGAACCCCTGTTTAGGAGCATAACCAAATTTGCAAATCGTTAGACTTGGGTTTAAAAACATGCCGTCAAAGGGTGAGAATGTAAAACCACCACTAAATGGCCCTGTAAGAGGCACGAACACCTCGTACGGGACCAATGAAACTCGTAGGAACCGACCATGTAGTCACGTGACCCCCGATTTGAGATTCCGATTAGAATTTGCCAATTATTGGACTTATTCTTAATGAAATGCTGTCAAAGGGTGAGAATATAAAATAACCACTAAACATCCCCATTAGAGGCACGAATACCTCGTACGGGACCAATGTAATCCATAGGAACCGATCGCGTAGTCATGGGACCCCTAATTTGAGAGCACGACCAAAATTTGTAAACAGTTAGACTTAGTCTTGGGAACATTTCGACAAAGGGTGAAAACGTAAAACAACCACTAAACGGCCCCGTAAGAGGCACGAACACCTCGCACGGGACCAATATAACCTGCAGGAATAGATCGTGTAGTCACGGGTTCTTCAATTTGAGAGAACAAACTTTTTATGCAAACTAATAGAATTAGGCTTAGAAACATGCCGTCAAAGGGTGAGAATGTAAAAAAGCCACTAAACGGCCCCGTAAGAAACATGAACACCTCTCACGTGACCATTGTAACTTGTAGGAACCGACCGCGTAGTCACGGAACTCCCGGTGTGAGAGCACTACCAAAATTTGTAAACTATTAGACTTAGGCTTAACAACATGCCGTCAAATGGTGAGAACATAAAATAACCATTGAGCCGTCCCGTAAGAGGCACAAACACAATGCACGGGACCAATTTAACCCTCAGGAATTGACCGTTTAGTCACGGGATCCCTAATTTGAGAGCACAATTTTTTTTGCAAACTAATAGAATTAGGCTTAGAAACATGCTGTCAAAGGGTGAGAACGTAAAAAAGCCACTAAACGGTTCGTAAGAAGCTTGGCATCTCTCATGGGACCATTGTAACCCCCAGGAACTGACCATATAGTCACGGGAACCCTAGTGTGAGAGCACTACCAAAATTTGTAAACTGATAGACTTAGGCTTAAAAACATGATGTCAAATGGTGAGAATGTAAAATAACCACTAAAAGGCCCTGCAAGATGCATGGACACCTTACACAGGACGAATGTAACCCTCGAAACGGACCACATAGTCACGGGACCCCTGGTTTGAGAGCATGACCAAAATCTCAAACTGTTATCCTTGGGATTTAAAATAAGCCGTCAAAGGGTGAGAGTGTAAAATCACCACTAAACGGCCCTGTAAGAGGCATAAACACCTCGTACGGGACAAATGAAACTCGCAGGAACCGGCAATGTAGTCATGGGCCCTCTGATTTAAGATCCCGACTAAAATTTGCAAATTGTTGGAGTTAAGCTTAAAAACATGTCGTCAATGGGTGTGAACATAAGATAACCACTATACGGCCCCACAAGAGGTTCGAGCACATCGTACGGAACCAATGTAACCCACAGGAAGCAATCGCGTAGTCACATGATCCCCAGTTTGAGAGCACGACCAAAATTAGTAAACTGCTAGACATAGGGTTAGAAAACATTTCGTCAAAGGGTGAAAATGCAAAAAACCACTAAAAAGTCCCGTAAGAGGCACGAACACCTCGCACGGAACCAATGTAATCCGCATGAATCGACCACGTAGCAACGGGATCCCCGATTTGAGAGCACGATCAAAATTTGCAAATAATTAAAATTTGGCTTAAAAGCATGCCATCAAAGGTGAGAACATAAAAAAACCACTAAGCGGCCCCGTAAGAAGCACGAACACCTCGCACGGGACCAATGTATGCGAGAACCGACCACGTAGTCAGGAGACCTTCGTTTTGAGAGCACGATGAAAATTTGCAAACTGTTAGACTTAGGCTTAAAAACAACCCGTCAAAGAGTGAGAACGTAAAACAACCACTAAATGGCCTTGTAAGAGGCACGAACACCTTCCACGGGACAAATGTAACCCCCTGACCCGACTGCATAGTTATGAGATCCCAGTTTGAGAGCGCAATCAAAATTTTCAAACTGTTAGACTTAGGCTTATAAACATGCTGTCAAAGGATGAGAACATAAAACAACCACTAAATGGCCCCGTAAGAGGAATGAACACCTCGCACGGGACCAATGAAACCTAAAAGAACCGATCGCCTAGTTATGGGGCCCCCAGTTTGAGAGCACAACCAAAAATTTGCAAATTGTTATACTTAGGCTTAAAAACATGCCGTCAAAGGGTGAGAATGTAAAATAACCACTAAAAGGCCCTATAAGAGGTAAGAACACCTTGCACGGGACATTATGACCAACAAAAACTGACCGCGTAGTCATGGGATCCCCAGTTTGAGAGCACAACAAGAATATGCAAACTGTTAGACTTAGGCTTAAAGTAAGCCGTCGAAGGGTGAGAACGTAAATTAGCCACAAAATGGCCCTGTAAGAGGCACGAGCACCTCATGTGGGACCAATGTAACCCAGAGGAACCGATCGAGTAGTCACGGGACCCTCGGTTTGAGAGCACAACAAAATTTTCAAACTCTTAGAATTAAGATTAAAAACACATCGTAAAAGTGTGGAAACATAAAAGAGTCACTAAATGTCCTTGTAAGAGGCACGAACACCTCGCACGGGACAAATGTAACCCGTAGGAACCGACCCCATAACTATCGGTTCCCCGATCTGAGAGCATAACAAAAATTTGCAAACTATTATCCTTAGGCTTAAAAACATTCTATTAAAGGGTGAGAATGTAACACATCCACTAAACGACCCCGTAAGAGGTACGAACACTTCACACGAGACCAATATAACCAGTAGGTACCGATCGCATAGTCACGGGACCCCTTAGTGTGAGAGCACTACCAAAATTGATAAACTATTAGACTTAGGCTTAAAAACGTACCGTTCAAGGGTGAAAATGTAAAACAACCACTAAACGGCCCCGTAAGATGCATGAAGACTTCGTACGGAACTAATGTAATCTGAAGGAACTGACCGCATAGTCACGGGACCCCTGATTTGAGAGCATTACCAAAATTTTCAAACTGTTAGACTTAGGATTGAAAATATACCGTCAAAGGGTGAGAAAATAAAACAACCACTAAACGGCCCCATAAGAGGCACGGACACCTTACAAGGGACTAATGTAAATCGCAGGATTCGATCGCCAAGTCACGGGACCCCCGTATTGGGAGCACGACCAAAATTTCTAAACTATTAGACTTATTCCTACAAACATGCCGTCAAAGGGTGAGAACATAAAAAATAACTAAATGGCCCCGTAAGAGGCATGAAAACCTCGCAGTGGACCAATGTTACCCGCAAGAGCTGACAGTGTAGTCACGGGACCCTCGATTTAAGAGCACGTCCAAAATTTACAAACTGTTAGACTTAGGATTAAAAACATGTCGTTAAAGGGTTACAATATTAAACAGCCCTGTATGAGGCACGCACACCTCACACGGGACTAATGTAAGCCAGAGAACGAATCGCATAGTTTCGGGACCCCCAATTGAGAGCGTGACCAAAATTTGCAAACTGTCATACTTAGGCCTACAAACAAGTCGTCAAAGGGTGACAATGTCAAACAACCACTAAAGGTCCCCATAAGAGGCATGAACACCTCATACGGGATAAATGTTACTCGCAAAAATTGACAGCGTAGTCACGAGAGCTCCGATTTGAGAGCATGACCAAAATTTTCAAACTGTTAGACATAGGATGAAAAACATGTCATGAAAGGGTGAATATGTAAAACAACTACTAAACGGCCCCGTAAGAGGTAAGAACTCCTTGCACGGGACCAATGTAACCCGCAGGAATCGACCAAGTAGTCACAGGACCCACGATTTGACAGAACGATCAAAATTTACAAACTATTAGACTTAGGCTTAAAAACCTTCTGTCAAAGGTTGAGAACATAAAATAGCCACAAAACGGACCCGTAATACGCACGGACACCTCGCACGGTACCAATGCAACTTGCAGGAACAAACGACGTAGTGGTAGGACCCCCGATTTGGGAGCACGATCAAAATTTGTAATCTGTTAGACTTAGTCCTAAAAATATGTCGTCAAAGGGTGAGAATGTAAAACAACCACTAAACGGCCCCGTAAGAGGCATGAACACCTCGCAAGAGACCAATAAAACCCGTAAGAACTGACCACGTAGTCATGGGAAATTTCCAAATTATTGGACTTCAGCTTAAAAACAAGCCGTCCAACGGTGAGAACGTAAAATAGCCACTAAGAGGCCCCATAAGAGGCACAGACACCTCGTACGGGTCCAACATTACCCGCAAGAATCGATCACGTAGTCACGGGATCCTCGGTTTGAGAGCACGACCGAAATTTGCAAACTGTTAAAATTAGACTTAAAAACATGCCATTAAAGGGTGAGAACATAAAACAACCACGAAACGACACCGTATGAAATACAAACACATTGCACGGTACCAATGTAACACCTGGGAACCGACCGTATAGTCACGAGACCTCCGATTTGAGAGCACGACCAAAATTTGCAAACTATTAGACTTAGGCTTAAAAATATGTCATCAAAGGGCGAGAAAGTAAAAAAGACACTAAATAGCCTTGTAAGAGTCACAAACACCTCGTGCGGGACCAATATAACCCGCAAGAACCGATCATGTAGTCACAGGACCCCCAGTTTGAGCACACAACCAAAATTCGTAAACTGTCAGACTAAGGCTTAAAAACATGCCATAAAATGGTGAGAACATAAAATTACCACTAATTGGCCCCATAAGAGGCATGAAAACCTCGTACGGGACCAATGTAACCCACAATAACCGACCACGTAGTCATGGGGCCCTCGATTCAAGAGCACGACCAAAATTTTCAAATTGTTAGACTTAAGCTTAAAAACATGCCGTCAACAGGTTCAGATGTAAAACAACCACTAAACGGACCTGTAGGAGGCATGAACACTTCTCACGGGACTATTATAACCCATAAAAATGGACTGCATAGTCACGGGAAGCAAAAATTTGTAAACTGTTAGACTTAGGCTTAAAAACATGCCATAAAAGGATGAGAACACAAATATGCCACTAAACGGCCTTCTAAGAGGCACGAACAGCTCACATGGGACCAATGTAACCCATAGGAACCGACTACATAGTCACGAGACCCCAAGTTTGAGAGCACGATAAGAATTTGCAAACTGTTAGACTTATTATTAAAAACATGTCATCAAAACATGAGAACGTAAAAGAGCCACTAAATTGCCATGTACGGGACCAATATAATTCGCAGGAACTGACATTGTAAAAAAGCCACTAAACGACACTATAAGAGGCACAAACACCTTGTACGGGACCAATATAATTCGCAGGAACTGACCGCGTAGTCACGGGACCCCCAGTTTAAGAGCACAATATAAATTTGCAAATAGTTAAACTTAGGCTTAAAAATATGCCGTCAAAGGGTGAGAACGTAAAATTACCACTAAATGGCCTTGTAATACGCACGAACACCTCGTACGGGAATAATGTAACCCACAAGAACTGACCACGTAGTCATGGGGGCCCTGGTTCGAGAGCACGACCAAAATTTTCAAACTATTAGACTTAAGCTTAAAAATATGCTGGCAAAGGATGAGAACGTAAAACAACCACTAAACAGACCTGTAAGTGGCACAAACACTTCTCACAAGACCATTGTAACCCGCAAAAACTGACTGCATAGTCACGGGACCCTGCAAACCATTATACTTAGGCTTAAAACTATGCTGTCCAAGGGTGAAAATGTAAAACATCCACTAAATGGCTCCGTATGAGGCACGGACACCTCACATAGGACAAATATAACCAACACGTACCGATCGCGTAGTCACGGGACACCCGGTGTGAGACCACGACCAAATTTTATAAACTATTAGACTTGGGCTTAACACCACATCGTCAAAGGGTGACAATGTAAAATAGCCACTAAATGGCCTCGTAAGATGCATGAACACCTCGAACGGGACCCATGTAACCCGAAGGAACTGACCGCGTAGTCACGAAACCCTCGATTTGAGAGCACGACCAAAATTATCAAACTGTTAGACTTGGGATTAAAAAAATGCTGTCAAAGAGTGAAAATGTAAGCCACTAAACCTCCTCATAAGAGGAATGAAAACCTTGCACGAGACTAATGTCACCCGCAGGAACTGATCGCGTAGTCACGGAACCCCTATATTGAGAGCACAACTAAAATTTGTAAAATATTAAACTTAGGATTACAAACATGGAGTCAAGGGGTGAGAACATAAAATAACAACAAAACAGACTCGTAGGAGCCGACCGGGTAGTTACCGGACCCCCGATTTAAGATGAAGACCAAAATTTACAAAATGTTAGACTTGGGCTTAAAAACACATCGTCAAAGGGTAAGAATCATAAACAACCACTATACAGCCTCGTAACAGGCACGGACACCTCGCACGGGACTAATGTAACCCACAAGAACCAATCGCGTAGTCACGGAACCCTTAATGAGAGCACGACCAAAATTTTCAAACTGTTAGACTTAGGTTTACAAACATGTCGTCAAAGGGTCAGAATGTCAAACAATCACTAAAAGGCACCATAAGAGGCATGAACACCTCGCACGGAATCAATGTTACCCGTAGGAACCGATCGTGTAATCACGACACCCCGATTTGAGAGCATGACCATAATTTTCAAACTGTTAGACTTAAAAACATGTCGTGAAAGGGTGAAAACATAAAATTTCACTAAACGAACCCATAAGAGGCAAGAACACCTTACATGGGACTAATGTAACCCGCAGGAACCGACCAAGTAGTCACGGGACCCCCGATTTGAGAGCACGATCAAAATATACAAACTGTTAGACTTAAGCTTAAAAACCTACCGTCAAAGGACAAGAATGTAAAATAGCCACTAAACGGCCCCCGTAAGAGGCAAGAACTCCTCGCACGGGACCATAGAAACCTGCAAGAATCGACGGCGTAGTGACAGGACGCCCGACTTGGGGGCACAACCAAAATTTGCAAACTGTCACACTTAGTCCTAAAAACATGTCGTCAAAGGGTGAGAATGTAAAAAAACCACTAAACGGCTCCATAAGAGGCACGAACCCCTCGCGCGAGACCAATGAAAGTTGCAGGAACCGACTGCATAGTCACGGGACCCTCGGTTTGAGATCTCGACCAAAATTTCCAAATTGTTGGACTTAGGCTTAAAAATACGCCTTCAATGGGTGAGAATGTAAAACAATCACTAAGAGGCCCCATAAGAGGCTCGAACACCTCATACGGGACTAATATAACCTGTAGAAATTGACCGCATAGTAACGGGATCCTCAGTTTGAGAGCATGACAAAAATTTACAAACTGTTAAAATTTGGCTTAAAACATGCCATTAAAGGGTGAGAACGTAAAAAAGGCACTAAATGGCACCGTACAAAGCACAAACACATCGCACGGTACCAATGTAACTCTTGGGAACCGATCTCATAGTCACGAGACCTTCGGTTTGAGAGCACGACCAAAATTTACAAACTGTTAGACTTAGGATTAAAAACATGCCGTCAAAGGGTGAGATTGTAAAAAAGCCACTAAACAACCCTGTAATAGGCGCAAACACCTCGCACGGGACCATTGTAACCCGTAGGAACCGATCGCATAATCACGGGACCCCCAGTTTGAGAGCACAACCAAAAATTTTCAAACTGTTAGTCTTAGGCTTAAAAACATTCCGTTAAAGGGTGAGAACGTAAAACAACTACTAAATGGCACCTTAAGAGGCACGAACACCTCGTACGGGACCAATGTAACCCGCAAAAATCGATCACGTAGTCATGGGGCCCCTGTTCGAGAGCACAACCAAAATTTTCAAACTGTTAGACTTAATCTTAAAAACATGCCGTCAAAGGGTGAGAGTATAAAGTAACCACTAAACGGACCTATTGGAGGCACAAACACTTCTCACGGGACCATTGTAACCCATAAAAACCAACCGCGTTGTCACGAGAGTCCGAATTTGAGAGCAGAACCAAAATTTCCGAACTGTTAGACTTAGGCTTAAAAACATGCTATCAAAGGGTGAGAACATAAATTAACAACTAAACCGCCTTGTAAGAGGCATGAACACCTCACATGGGACCAATGTAACTCGTAGGAACTGACTGCGTACTCATGGGACCCCAAGCTTGAGAGAACGGATAGAATTTGTAAACTATTAGATTTAGGATTAAAAACACATCATCAATGCATGAGAACATAAAAAATCCACTAAACGGGCACGTAAGAGGCACACACACCTCAGAGGGACAAATGTAACCCATACGAACGAACCACATAGTCATGGGACCCCCGATTTGAGAGCACAACCAAAATTTGCAAACTATTAGACATAGGTTTAAAAACATGCCGTCAAAGGGTGAGAACGTAAAACATGCATTAAAGGGCCCCGTAAGTAGCCCAAACACCTCACACGGGACCAAAATAACCAGCAGGCCCTGACCACGAAGTCACGGGACCCGTAATTTGAGAGCACGACCAAAATTTGTAAACTGTGAGACTTAGGCTTAAAAACAATCGACCAAAGGGTGAGAATGTAAAACAACTACTAAACGGTCCTATAAGAGGCATAAACACCTCGCGCGGGACCAATGTAATTCGCAAGGACGACCACGCAGTTACGAGACCCCCAATTTGAGAGCACGACCAAAATTTCCAAACTGCTGGACTTAGTCTTAAAAACATATCATCAAAAGGTGAGAACGTAAAATAGCCACTAAACGGCCCCATTAAAGGCACGGACACATTTCACGTGATCAGTGCAATCCGTAGGAACTCACGCGTAGTCACGGGATCCTCGATTTGAGAGCATGTCCAAAATTTGCAAACTATTAGAATTAGGCATCAAAATATGTCATCAAAGGATGAGAATATAAAACAACCACTAAATGGCCCCTTAAGAAGCAAGAACACTTCTTAGGGGACCAATGTAACCCGTAGGAACTGATCGCACTGTCACGGGACCCCAAGTGTGAGACCATGACCATAATTTGTAAACTGTTAGACTTAGGCTTAAAAACATGCAGTGAAAGTGTAAGAACGTAAAACAACCACTAAACAACCCTGTATAAGGCACAACCACCTCGCACGGGACCAATATAACACGTATCAACTGACTGCGTAGTCACGGGACTCCCGATTTGAGAGCAAGACCAAAATTTTCAAAATGTTAAACTTAGACTTAAAAACACGTTGTCAAAGGGTGAGAATGAAAAACAACCACTAAATGACCCCATAAGAGGCCCGAACACCTCGCAAGTGTCTAATGAAACCTAGAGGAACCGACCGCATAGTCACGGGATTCCTGGTTTGAGAGAACAATCAAAATTTGTAAACTATTAGACTTAGGCTTAAGAACAAGACGTCAAAGGGTGAGAATGTATAACAACCACCAAACAGACCCGTAATAGTATGAACACCTCGCACGGGACTAATGCAACTTGCAGGAACCGACCGCACAGTCACGGGACCCCCGATTTGAGAGTTTGACCAAAATTTTGAAATTATTGGACTTAGTCTTAAAAATATACCATCAAAAGCGTGAGAATATAAAATAATCACTAAACGTCTCAGAAGAGGTACAAACACCATGCACGGAACCAATGTAATCTATAGAAACCGATCACATAGTCACGGGACCCCCATATTGAGAGCACGTCCAAAATTTGCAAATGATTAAATTAGTCTTACAAACATGCCGTCAAAGGGTGAGAACGTAAAACAACCATTAATCATCCTCGTAGGAGACATGAACACCTCACACGGAACTAATGTAACCCGCAAGAATAGACAATGTAGTCACAAGACCCTCGATTTTAGAGCCCGACCAAAATTTGCAAACGATTAGACATAGAATTAAAAAGATGCCGTCAAAGTGGGAGAACATATACAACCACTAAACGGCCCCGTAAGAGACACAAACACCTCGAACGGGACCAATGTAATCCACAGGAACCAATTGTGTAGTCACGGCTCCGCCAGTTTGAGATCACAAATAAAATTTGCAAACTGTTAGACTTAGGCATAAAAACTTGTTGTCAAAGAGTAGTAACATTAAAACAACCACTAAACATCCCCATAAGAGGCACGGATACCTCGCACAGGACCAATGTAACCCATAGTAACCTACAACGTAGTCACATGGCCCCCGGTTTAAGAGCACGACTAAAATTTGCAAATTGTTAGACTTAGGCTTAAAACATGCAGTCAAAGGGTGAAAACATAAGACAACCCCTAAACGGTCACGTAAGAGGCACGAGCACATCGTACGGGACCAATGCAACTCGCAGGAACCGACAGTATAATGACGGGACCCCCAGTTTGAGAGCAGTACCAAAATTTGCAAACTATTTGACTTAGTCTTAAAAACATGTCGTCAAAGGGTGAGAATGCAAAACAATAGCTAAACGGCCTAGTAAGAGGAATGAACACCACACACAGGACCAATAAAACTCGCAGGAACTGACCACGTAGTCACGGGACCCCCAGTTTGAGATCCTGACCAAAATTTTCAAATTGTTGGACTTAGGCTTGAAAACATGCTGTCAATGGGTGAGAACGTAAAACAACCACTAAACGGACCCATAAGAGGCAGGAACACCTCGTACGGGACCAATGTAACCCGCAGAAATTGATCGCTTAGTCACGGGACTCCCGGTTTGATAATGCCACCAAAATTTATAAACTGTTAGACTTAGGCTTAAAAACATGCTGTTAAAGGGTGAAAACATAAAACAACCACTAAATGGCCCCGTAAGAGGCACAAACACCTCCCACGGGACCAATGTAATTCGCAGGAATCGATCGCATAGTCACAGGATCCCCGATTTCAGAGCATGATCAAAATTTTCAAACAGTTAAAATTTGGCTTAATAATAAGTCGCCAAAGGGTGAGAACGTAAAATATCCACTAAACGGACCTATAAGAAGCACGAACACCTCGTACGGGATCAATGTAACCCGTAGAATCCCACCGTGCAGTCACAGGACCCCTAACTTGAGAGCACAACCAAAATTTGTAAACTATTAGACTTAGGCTTAAAAATACGCCATGAAAGAGTGAGAACATAAAATAGCCACTAGATGGACCTGTAAGGGCATGAACACCTCGCACGGGACCAATGTAACCCGCAAGAACCGAACGCATAATCATGGGGCCCCCAATTTAAGAGCACGACCAAAATTTACAAATTGTTAGGCTTAGGCTTAAAAACATGACGTCAAAGGGTGAGAACATAAAAAAACCACTAAATGTCCCCGTAAGAGGCACAAACACCCCGTACTGGACTAATGAAACTCACAAGAATCAACCGCATAGTCACGGGGCCCCTAGTTTGAGAGGACGACCAAAATTTACAAACTGTTAGACTTAGACTTAAAAATATCCCATCACAGGGTGAGAATGTAAAATATCCACTCAACGGCCCCGTAAGAGGCACGAAGACCTTGCATAGGACCAATGTAACCTGTAGGAACCAACCACATAGTCACGAAACACCCGATTTGAGAGAAAGACCAAAATTTATAAACTTTTAGGGTTTTTATAGGACAAATGGAACCCATAGGAACTAACTACGTAGTTATCCAAAGGGCACTCGCAGCAACTAAGTGATTAGACTCTCGGTTCGAGGACAATTTTTTTTTTTGTTATTAAAAATAGTCACAACTATGGCCCATGACAATTTTATCTTTAAAATAAATGGTGGTCACATCTTTGGGCCGTGATCATATTTTGTAGACTAGAAAATTGTGGGTTATGGACATGGACTGTGAACATGTCCGTGACTATCCTAGTATATGACCAATGTTGGTGGTTAGAAATTTTAGGCCATGACCACCGATGTTGGTCATGCCTGATTTAGTCATGGGCCAAATCTGCAACCCACCACCAATAGTCAGGGATTTGGGCAATGACCATGCGCAGTATTTGGTGTAGTGATTAGTGTAAGGGGTGGCATCTGAGAGTAGAGCTAGCAATTTTTGACCCGATAACCCGTTTATGGTAATAACCCAAAATGACCCGAACATGACATGATTAGCTTGTATAGATTTAAGAGTACACAAAATTTATACTAAAACATAAATCAAAGCGACCCTGAAATGACACGACTAACTCGAATTTCCACCCCTATCTGAGAGGGATTAAGGTATGTGATAGTGGTTTTTTCTTTCCACTAATAATTCCATTATGGTTAGGAGGCCGTGTCTGTGTATTTAGCCTGAGGCGGAGTTTCAGGATGAGGATTTATAAGGTATTGTATGCGGAGGTAAAAGTTGAGTTCAGGGATGCTGAATAGCCATTCTCATCTTGTTGTGTTATATTATAGTGTTGAGGCAATGTTCTAGGCATTGAACCATTCTATGAGGGTTAGGTTAGCTGATCGAAGCATGGTCATCAAGGTGGATTCTTTACGGAATAAGGAGGATATCTCCTAATCAGGACCTATTTCCTTGGATTTACTACCTTTTTTACCTATGTGATTCGGAGCTCGTTTTGGTTGATATGGTGGACATTTCTATATTCAACGTATAACCATTCACCATAGAAAATTTCTGTCCCTAATTGTAAGAATATCTTCTATTTTCCCCATTAAGGTTCTCGGAGGACATGATAGGGATAATTCTCCAACTCTAGATATAAATAGACTTTTCACCCATGATACACTTGAGTAATAATCTAAACTAACTTTTCCTTTAATCTGTACGACTGTGATGACTTAGGAAAAGAAACGGATGTATTACTTCACGATATTGGATCCGATGGCTGCAGCCATTTTTATTGGCGATAAATCTCGAGGTACTGAAGCTCGAGAAAATTGATGCTAGTATATGGATAGTAGTTTCTAGATGGTGATGATTACTTTTGCCCCCAAGGTGAGTGTCCTTTTAACAAACCTAGCGATAACCAAGGTAGTGACTATGTATCGAAGGCTGTCAAATTTCCTCTGTATGTTATTGTGGGGAGTAGTTTGACCATTTCTTCCTTAGATTTATACTATTATTTTTTGATAGGGCAACTTCAGGGGTGGATGGACCTATTATTTGATGATACTGATAATATGAGTTGCATCCAAATACACGTTACCATAGCTTTATCACACAACGATATGGTGATAGGTCCAATGTGATATTTCCATGATAAATAAATGAAATTATATCTATAGGATGAGAAAGTTTTGCTGACTATACGGATCAATCAGGTCTTTCATAGGTTTGTCTTTAAAGGATAGCATGACGTCGGGGGGCGTTAAGATCCGAGTTGATATCCCCACAGATAATATATTGTATTTACCTAGGTAGCTCCTCCCACATATTTAATTGTGTAATCATATAGATATTAGGACTAGGATGCAAAATTTCTCCCTCATTGTTGAAAAAATATAAAGGAGACCCTTCGTAGGAGAGCCTGGGATGTAAGTTTTTTACTATGTACCCTCATCTTATCATTCGACTTACCCACTATTTATGATTCTTAATTTAATTGTATTCTTTTAGATAGGCTTTGTACCCTAATAAAAAACTATGATCTCAAATGCTGGGTCCTTATAAGGAGACAAGTCCTTGCTCATGAAGTCCTAAACCTTTACTGAGGGAATGGTTCCATCATGCCAAAATTTCCTAAAAAAAGAGGTTAAGGATAAATTTGTCCCCAGGCTTGAGAGGAGTGTTCCCTTTTGTGTCCATGATTTGGTTAAAGCGGTATGTAATGCATATCCATATGAGTGAGTGTAATAGGCATCTTTTGGTTTTATGACAAAGGATATTGTAATTTGTATTTGACTATCGAAGGTAGAGTACATACCAGTGGAATGGGGCCCCAATTTTGCTCAATTAGTGAAGAGGTGTCGATGTTGCTATCTGAGTCAATCCTGATCTTTTGAATGAAAGGTTTCTTTGGGGGGTCTGGGTGGGGATCCTGTGGTGTCTATCCTATGCCTTATGAAATATAATATCTAAGACCATAAGCTGGTGGCATTCCTAGAGTTAATTCCATGTTTCCCATGTTAGACAAGGTGAGGGTTGTATGTTGTTGGCTGTTATTAACTTTAATTTATCCAAGCACGAGGCTGCTCTATGAGGGGTGTGAACCCTGACTCTTTCCTCTTCCTAATAGAAATGATTATGATGGGATCGGTAACTCCATGTGATGTAGTCATTAGATCGTAACTTCCTATCTCGTTCACTCATCTATACTTGGGGCTGGGGTATCAGGTTACCCGGACCTCGGTATACTACCCTGTATTTTTCCTATATATAAATATAATTTTATGCATGAATATTAGGTGAGTGACATGAAATGTCACAACTTACTTATAAGTATTAAAACAAATTTTGAAATAAATAGACGATAAAACAATTAATCAATATTTTTATGACTAATGAGGCTAGTAATTTAAACACGTGTTAGTTTATTATTGGTCATGAGAATGAAGGCTAAGAATATTTAAAATGATTAGTTCTTTGACTTAAAATATAAACGGGCGACTTTAATACTACTCTAGGGGCATTTTGGGTTAGCCATACCCCAAATTAGGCTCAAGCCTAAGTAGGTTTGTAAGAGTTAGTATTGAACCATTAGGAGGCTCATTATTAACACAAAAACACAAATTGGGATCAAAGATATTGGAGAGAAGAAGCCTAGAAGGAAGTGGGAGAATTTTGATGATTTGGATCCCTAGTTTACTCTTATTGGGAGGCAAGTTAAATTTGAATTCTTGTATAACTGAATTTGTTGTAAAATAGGCCGATTCATTTGAATTAAGATTCTAACAAAATAATTAAATTCCGATTTAGACGATTAAAATCAAGTAATTTCATGATTAACACAATTATGAAGTAATTAGGATTGATTTAACATCATTTTGATTGGACCTTCCCAATATTTGTTGCGTTTTGATGAGGTTTTGATTAGATTCTAATTCGTATACAAAATTCATTCATAACCTTAGTATCCATGTCAATATAGATAGAAATTTGAAATCAATTTGATATTAATTGGGTGTTAGGGTTATAGATAGAGAATATTGGTTTTAATTGGGTTCTTGAACTTTGATCAGGACTTTCATGATATCATTGTGTTATAACCATGTTTTGTATATATCCACATTGTATATATGTCATATGAATAATATATGAAGGTTTTCAAGTCTATAGTAGAGGTATGAAATGAATTGGGTCGAGCTGGAAAAGACAAACCCCGAAATGAGAAAATTTCAAAAATCTGATGCAATTGATCGGTCGATGAATTTTATTGACCGATCGATGCTTCAAATATTTTGACAATTTTGCTTATTGTTTGAATTTAGGGATCTTTGTTTTAAGGGGTTATTTTCAGTTTTTTGACTTGGTTTATAATATGATTATGATGATCGAATTTAAGAAGATGGAAGAACTTATTATCTACTTTTAAATTGAATCAAAGTAGATAAATTTAGTTGGGACTTAAATTTCATGATTTACATGTATATTATTTATTGTGTTCCTTATGTGATGCATACCATGCATCACATAAGGTGCCACTAGCCTACTTGACAATATTATCAGTTCTTTTATTTTTTTCCATTATAGTGGTGACTATATGTACTTATGTCATACTTTTACATGTTGGTACTTTATTGTATTTGTATCTTAGTTTTTTACTCACGTGTATGGTATTAGAGTTTTGGAATACATTTCATTACAGATATTCAGATATGACTTCAGGTTATTTCTTTTCACGAATGCTTAAAATGATAATTTTTATTTTACACTATTTTTCTATTTAATTTTATAATTGATCAATCTAATTTTAAATATTACAGGATTTCACAGTTGTTATCAGAGCATTCTAGATTCTAGGGTCTTGAGTGCGTTTGTCACTTTTCTGTGTTGCGTTCTTTAGTACTTTAGAGACTTACTTTACTATATGTACTCTCCGTATTTAGTCTATTATTAATACAATTTTATTTACTGTCTTTCAGATGGTGAAAACTCATCAAGGACAAAGATGACAACGCCCATTCGCGAGTGCCCAATCAGGGGCAACCGTACCTCGGTAGAAATAACAACCACCCTCATTGAGGTAGTCACCAATAGTAGAGCCTACTGACTTAGCTGTCATCATAGCCCAGACTGTAGCTGTGACTATGGAAGAAATGTTACGACCACCACCATCGCCCGTGGTTGCATCTATACCTGCCCCTCTTGTTACTTGTTCTTGGGAGCATGATCGGACTACGTTTAGGAATGGACAGTTCCATAGTTTTTAGGATCTACTTGCCCCATTATGGAACTCTAATGAGACATGAAATTGAGCATCATTTACGATTGATGGAGTGTAACGAGGTTCAACAAAATCTTCTTGCAAGATTTAAGCTTGTAGGAGCTACTTTATATTAGTGATAGTCTATTACCATTGCCGAGGACAGGTCCTAATTGACCATATCTAAGTTTTAGGCAATGTTTGTGGATAAGTATTTCTCATTTTCATAGTAGAGAAAGTTGAAGGGCTAGGTTAATAGGCTTAAAAAGGATGATAGGATAGTTATTGAGTATAGGAGAGAGTCCACTAGCCTTCAAAATTTTTCACTCGAGGTTGAGGCGTTGAAGATGGACCAATTTGTGGAGGGTCTGAATTGGAGGACTAAGCATGTTTTGTTAGTAAATCTGGCATTCACTATGCACATCCAGGTAGTCGATATCACTTTTCTTCTTTTTGATGACCAACATGGGTTCTTGAGGGATAAATAGATAAAGAAGGAAAAGATGGGAGCCAGATAAGGGCCCAAGGCATTAGAGGGTGGAGAGTCTTCCCGAGGTCAGGGAGGATCTAGATAACACCAGAGAGGACCAGCATTGGGGGAGCATCCCCCTAAGTAATTCTATATATATGACCATTGCCAACAGAGAGGTCAAGGACAGGTCCACTTGGGCCAGAGTCAATATGAACTAGGCCAATGCATCAGGGCCAATAGAGTCAAAGATTCAAGGCCAAAAGGGCAAAACACCAAGACAATATGATAGACCCAATGGCCAGGAAAAGGAATATCAAGGCCTCCAGTAGGGAAATCCATTATGTGGGGTGTGCTATTCATGTGGGGAGAAGGGTCACGCATTTAGGAGGTGCCCTCAGGGGCTTCAAGCGGGTGTGGAAAAAATTCAGCGGGGGAACAATGAGACCTCCTAGCCCCACCCCAGTTTCAAGCATTTCCACTTGAACCTTAGTATCCATCATTGCCCCTCCTAGAGACAAGCTGCAGGAACTCCAATAAATGCATTATGGACGTGTGTTCAACGTCTACTAGCAAGACATTATGACACCACCCTAAGTGATAGAGGGTATGTTTTATGTATTTGTAGTTATGCTCGGAACATTTTAATACGGGATGATCACACTATTTTACGAGTTATAGATTCGCTACCACGTTGGTTATAGTAGATATAACATCTGATGTGACTCTACACATTGATACCCCTGTGGGTGGGGGCGCTACTTTATTCCATGTATGTAGAGGAGTGGCAGTGGAGATATGAAGGTTATGTTTGTCAGTCGATTTGTTCTTGTTGGATATGTCCACGTGCGATGCTATTTTGGGCATGGATTGGTTAGCGATATATACTGACCAGATCAATTGTAGGGGGAAGGCTCTCACATTTGCTATTCATGGACATGATATGTTTCTTATAGAAATGCTTATACTAGAGAAGATTCTATTACACACTTGTACTATTTCGATGCGAGTACATTCGAGGAGGATACAATATCACTAGACTCCATCCTGATCATTTAGGAGTTTATGAATGCTTCTGAGATGGTCCCGAGGTTACAACCTATGGGGGATATAATTTTTTATTAACTTGGCTTCGAGAACTCGACCTATAATAAGAGCATCTTATCGCATGGATCTATTAGAGATGTTAGAGTTAAGGGAGTAGATCCAACAGTCATTGAGTTAGGGATTCATTTAGAGGAGAAATTCTCCGTGGGGCGCCCCTGTGTTATTCATGCAGAAAAAATATGGTTACGTATGATTATGTGTGGATTATATGGAGTTGAATAATGTCACCATAAGAAACAAGCCTCCATTGCCTTATATATATTACCTATGTGACCATTTGAAAGGTGCTCCATTCTTTTCCATAATTGACTTGTGCTCGGGGTACCATCAGATACAGATTCAAGAAGAGGATATACTGAAGATGACATTTCTCTCATGATACGGGCCGTATAAGTTTTGGGTCATTCCATTTGGGCTGACCAAGACACCCGGAATTTTTATGGATCTCATGAATGGGGTGTTTCGACCCTACTTAGATCAATTCATCATTATGTTCATACATGAAATCCTTGTGTATTCACGATCATAGGCGGATCATGCACATCACTTTAGGACACTTTTGTAGAGGCTTAGAGAAAATAAATTCTACACCATGTTATCTAAATGTGGATTTTAGTTTTGAGAAGTACAGTTTCTAGGGTACATAGTATATGAGATCTAGATTTTAATGGATACCTATGAGGTGTTTACGATTATAGATTACTAACAACCTAAAACACCTATGGAGATCAAGAGATTTCTAGGGGCTCTTGAAGATTTTTGGATCATTGGATCACCTCATCCAAAAGGGGGTCCCATTCGTTTGGAATGTATATTATCAACGAGTGCTCAAAGAGCTCAAAGGAAGCTCATGACCTCACCAATTTTCTCTTTTTTACGGCTAGCATCGAGTATATGGGGTATAATGATGAATCATTGTAGGGACTAGGAGGAGTTCTGATACATGAAGAGAGGTCGATAGTTGATGCCCGCATAAGCTTAAGCTGTAAGAGATAAATTACTTGACATACAATTTGGAATTAGTAGAGGTGGTATTTGCCCTTCGTATTTGGAGACATTATTTTCTAGGGGAAAGGTTTAGATTATTTTCCAATCATAAAAGCCTTCAGCATTTGTTCACTCAGAAAGTTTTGAACATGAGACAAAGGTGATAGTAGGAGTTTATGAAGGACTACCTTTTCTCGATCTAGGCAACGAAAAATAAATGGGTGGAAAATGCTTTGAGTAGTATGCTGATGGTTTCCTTAGCCATGTTATGGGAAAACGGGATGAGGTGGGTGGAGTAATTACTAAAGTTTTGGTTGGGAAGGTGGAATTATTTATGTGATATGGATTTGGTGGATGCTTTTATGAAATAAGTAGATCTCACATCGACTATCATGTTATGGGTAGTTAAGTCACAAATGATGATTTTTTTTTCTAGAAGAAGGTGAAAGGACTCACATAAACTAGAGTTCCTTTCTTGTCATTGGATCTGATGGGGTTTAGAGTTCCAGGGACATCTGGTAGTGTACTATGACCCCTAGGTACGAAAGGCTATTTTAGTGGAGGTTCATGGATCATAATATATAGTCCATCTTAGAGGGGATATGATGAACAATGACATGCGACGATCATATTAGTGTACGGGGATGAAAAGATATATTGTGGAGTATGTATCGAGATGTGCCACCTATTATCTAGTTAAAGTGGAACACTAGAAAATAACATAGGAGTTATAACCATTGATACCTTAGTGGAAATGTGAGAGTATCTTCGTGGAATTTATTGGGGCTGTCGAGATCATAGTGAGGTCATGATTCAATTTTTGTTATCATCGATAGACTGACGAAGGTGGATCATTTTCTATAGGTTAGGACATATTACACTACTGAGATGTTTGCTAAGTTGTTCATGGAAAAAATTGTACGACTTCAAGGGGTACCGATGGATATTGTTTCCGACAGGGGAAACATTTTCATCTCTCAATTATGGAGAGTGTTTCAGTATATGGCGTGGGTGAAACTAATTATGAGTACAACCTTTCACCGCCAGTCAAATGGTCAAACTGAGAGGGTAAACCAAATTTTAGAGGATATGCTTAAAATGTGTGTGTTTAATTAAGTTGGGAAACTTATTTTCCACCTGCAGAGTTTGCATATAACAATAGTCATTAGCAGACTATTAGGATGGCACCGTACAAGGCATTATATGGACAACCATGATGTTCGCGTAGTTGTTAGGATTGGTCGGAAGATTATAAGATGTTTGGACTTAACATTTTTTAGGATACTTGAGAGAAGGTGACACTCATCAGGCATGGATGAAAGAAGTACAGGATCACGAAAAGAGTTATGCAGATAAGATAAAGCGTAAATTGGAATTCCAAGTGGAGGATCATGCATTTTTTAGGTTCTCGCTGATGAAGGGAGCGATCGGATTCGAATCAAAACGAAAGTTGGCTCCCCAATACATAGGTACCTTCATGATTCTACATAGGGTGGGATTAATGGCGTATCATTTGGATTTACCAAATCATCTTCAATGGGTACATGATGTCTTTAATGTGTCCATATTCAGTACATTTGTAAGGGACGAGGAGGTATACCAGCATATCAAGCTCGATGAGATTTAACTACAAGGGATGCAAGTTATCAGGGCAGGTCATTGCATATAATTGAATGAAAAGAACAAATTATGTGATTTAAAGTCATACCTTTAATGAGATTATGTGATAAAAAATTATCCCCTTAGTGAGAGTTCAATGGGGATATCATAACTAGTACAAGTCCACCTGCGAGAGAGAGGAGGACATAAGGGCGAGGCATCCAGAGTTATTCCAGTGAGGTAAATATTCGAATTTCACGGACGAAGTTCCTTATTTAAGGGGGAGGAATGTAATGCCCTTTATTTTCCCTATATATGTAAATATGATAATATGCATGAATATTAGGTGTTTGACATTAAATGTCATAACTTACTTATAAGTATACAAATAAATTTTGAAATAAATAGACGATAAAATGATTAATCAATATTTTTGTGACTAATTAGGCTAATAGTTAAATATGTGTTCCTATATAATTGGTCATTAGAATGAATGGTAAGATTATTTAAAACGATGGCTTCTTTGACTTAACATATAAATAGGAGACTTTAAAACTAGTTAAGGGGCATTTTGGATTAATCACTTAAGACCCAAAATTAGGCGCAAGCCTAAGTAGGTTAATAAGATCTATTATTAAACCTTTAAGAGGCTCATTCTTAACACAAAAACACAAATTGGGATATAAGAGCTTAGAGAGAAGAAGTCTAGAAAGAATAAGCGAAATTGAATTCTATGACTTAACACATATCTACTTTTAAATTGAATTACAGTAGATGAATCTAGTTAGGACTTGAATTCGGGGTGTAAACACCACATTCTAGGATGACTTTAAGTTTCTCCTTAGGTCCGTAGCACTTCCACATTTCACTACAAATCCTAGGTCGCACTAAGAGTACCGATCTAGAGGCCATCAGGCGCTCCCGAGCCCTGTTTGACTCCAGTCAACTCTATTATCAGAGTGGAATCTCTTTAAGTCCTCAAAAGGATATGAATCACTTTCCAATGATAAGCCCCATGCATAAATAGGCATAACGATTTAGACGAATGAACCATTTTACTGCTAAAAGTCGATTCAAAGGCCATCGGGCGCTCCCGAGACCCGATTTGACCCCAGAAAACTTCATTGTCCGAGCAAAAGCTCTTTGAATCTTCAAAAAGAACTAAAACCCATTTCCAACGGTTCGCCCCGTATGTAAAATGACATAACCGTTGGAAGAATGATCAGTTTTCCATCGAAAACTAATTCGTAGGCCACCGGGAGCTCCCGAGCTTCGTTTGACCAAATTCAACTCTTCAGATCGAACGAGAATAAATGAATCTCCTAAGGGAACAAAATAACCTTTCTAACAATCTGCCCCCTATGTGATTCTGACTTAGGGTGCGGATGAATGATCTTTTTACTCTGAGAGGTCACCAGGAGCTTTCGGACCCCAGTTGACCAAGGTCCACTTTCTGAATTGAGCGCAACACTTTGGAATTTTGAAGTAAATATACTAACCTTTACAACCTTCTGACCCGTTCACAATTTTGACTTTCCATGGGAACGAATAATCCATTTTTGTTGGATAATCTCCCATCCAAAGGATCGACGTGCACTTCCGAGCCATATTTGATCCAAAGTCAACTCCCGAACTTGGGAGCAGACCAAGGAATCTTAAAAGTCTCGAAAGTACCTTTCTAATGGTATGCCCCGTGCATGATTTGGATCAACGGATTACATCCTACGACCATTTTTCCAGAATAATCTTCACGAGACTGCAATTGGAAGGTCTAGTTCCCTACCTATCAGTAGTGTGTCTAGAGTCACTTGTCGAAGGGTAGGACTAGGGCAATGCTGATCGGCACCAACCCTCACCCTATAAATAGAGGGTCTGACCTCACTCCCAGGTTAGACCTCAGAGACATCCGCATCAGTGATCTCAGCAACATTCTCTCGAACAGTAGAGTTTTCCTCCACGTGAAGTTCCATTCAAGCTTATATTCCCATCCTTTTCATACCTAATTTAGCAAAACCATATTCTCTCTCACCCAACATTCATCTCACATTAAAGGGAGTTCATCCAAGATCAAAGATCAAGCTTAAAAAAGGTCCATATCCCTGCCTCTATCTTTAAATTCCTTGTTTTTGCATAAACTACATTAGATTCATAATCTAGTTCTTACTTTAGTTCATACACATTAATATCTACATTTTAATTAGTATATTTTACACACTTATTTTCTATAAAATACCCAAAAGAAACAAAAAGAGGGTTACACCCATATATTCTGAATAGGATTATCCATCACACTTTTTCAAAACTAAAAGATATTTTTATACACACACCCCCATAATAAAATCCCGTTCAAATCTATGGGAGAAACACCACCCCCATATCACATTTGAACTACATGGACTTTGACGCCTTTACATGCTACATACGCGTTTCAGATTAAAACCCGAGACTCAAGTTCAATTTTTTAATTTTCTCAATTTCCTAATTCATTAATTTCTCTAAATCCTCCTATTTTCCTAAATTCTTCAATTTCATATTTATCATATTCTTGCATTAATGTACATATTATACTTATTAGCGTTTCATCCAACACATATTGTCGTTTCATAATAAGGATCAATATCACGATAAACGAACAAATCGTATTTTCTATGTATATTATTTTCTGAACATTCCTATGGATGACTTCACTCTATCTTTCCCATTGTATGAGTTGAATGATTCTAATGTCCATTATATATACATGCACACACACTTCATGGAGAAATAAAGGAAATTAATAACACTAGACCATGAGAGACCGAAAGGGCAGGATGGGTTCCTAACACCTTCCCATTCCGTAGCTTAGCCCTCGAATCCTCGAACTATTGGTTTCGTATGCATCAGTTTGTCTTTGACACTGCCCTATCGAGGCGGCAATATGTTCGTTCGCACGTTTTATGAAAAATAGGATGGCGACTCCATCTATTTACGTTTACCCCACACCGATGACTCTCGAAGAATTCCCAAGTAGGGAACGAGACCTTTCGATCCCCCTCCTTTTGCCATCCCCCCCTTTAGAAGGTAGAGAGAGAGGAAGCAATGCGCGATCTCGATTGGGATGGCCACAGTGGTGACTCCGCTGGGTTTTTTACATAAGAGGGATATACTCTATTTGCATGGGTGTTTTTTTCTTATGTACATATGCACCTATTTGTATGTTCCCTTTTCTCTCCTCTAATATTTATTGCACATATATACCTCATGCTTATATTCACTCATACACTTATAGAAATTCTCCATGTACACGCCACACCACGTGCACCTAAAATCACTTATATACATATGTTGCACACATCACATAGAAATCCATGCCTAAGTGTCACCAACACACACCTCTACATATCAAACTTGTATATATCCATTCTCACTCACACTTATTACACACCACTTGTAGTTGATCCATGCCTAGGTTCACTACCACACACTCACTTGTAGATAATTACACACCACTCACTCTCACATATCCATGCTTAGTCTAGATTTACCTTTTATAGTTATACATTACTACCTTCTTGGCATGATCAATAAAGATACTCTCTCCATAAGATACTAATCAAGAATCATGTATTATGCACACCACATCACTAAAGATCATTATTATTGACCAAATTTTATCCCGTAACTGGGGGTCACTTCGTGATGGGCGTTGGTCTGACATGGCATATTTAGCCTAAGCGATATGACTCGATATGACTCTTTCCTTTCATTGGCCAAGTATCTTCGACATATATTGAACAGTTCCCCCCCCGCATCGTACCACTTGACAAAAGTCATGATGGGAGGTATATCGCATGTAACTTATTCACATACGTCGAGTATATCTAATTCACTCTCACACACACTGTCCCTATAAGGTATACAGTGAGGAAATTCATGTACACTCCGGTATATCAAATGTCTTGTCCACATGTACCGATTACCCTCAAAAGCAAAGACGTATATCGTGGAAGTCATGCCAATGGGGGAAACACCTTTCAATTAACGTAACAACTGCATACCTGCGTGTAGGTGTCAAACCTAGGACACTCATCTTTAGTTTTTCGGTTTCTACCTCAAACTTTGCCTATATGACGGGACGACATGCAGCCTAAATGTTTGCACCCTTGTCCATGAGCCTGGTAATAAGTTCAACCATAGTTTTTACATATTTTTCAAACCTAATTTTTCTAGGCTCGGGTCCCGTCCAGTATTTCTTTTTGCATTTAGAAAAAAACTAATTTAAGTGAGAACCTAATAAACATAATAATAATCAGGCGTAGACCCGTCTCTCATCTTTTTCAAAAAAGTGTCCAAAAATATTTTTCCTCATTTGTTAAAAATACAAAAAACATTTTTCCTTCCTCTTTTTTGAAAATAAATCCCAATTTTTCTCCTTCTGAGGTCGATCGTATGCCCTTGGCCTGTCTACCTATTGGCTTTGGTTCAGTCAAACCACCCCGACACTCCGTCAGCTCCTTTGCTACTTCTTTCGTGTTCGGGATTCATCCTCTTTCCATGGAGAACACAGACCCATTACCGAATGTGCAGCCAAATTTGTTAATAGTCCTAAAATAACTCACTACCAAGATTGACAACCTTCAAACCGAGGTTCATGAGACGCAATGAAATATGAAGCACCCTATATCTTTGACTCACTTGAGTCTATATTATATAGGTGCTCATCTAGTTTGGAAATAGTGACAAAATTAAATCATACCTTTTTCAAACCAATAAGCCTTTAGACTCTTCATTTTGACTTCCTCTAATAGTCCAAAGGTATAAGCACCAACACCACACCTAGGATCATTTATGTATTGCATATAAGATTTAATTCTTCATAATATTAGGGTGTGTGAGTTAAATCCTTTTAAAATGATGTTTCCATAATTTTTGGGATATTTTAAAATAATTTCTTAAGATTTTTCATATAATTTTTAGAATTTAAAATTGGCTTTTAAAAGTTTGTGGGCTGTTTTGTAATTTCATTAAGTTATTAAAACCTTGATTGGGTAGAAACCAAATGCACTTGATAAATGTGTGGGTACAATTCGTATTTGTAAAAGTTTAAAATCACGCGTTTACCATCCATCACCGCCTTTCACGTGTTAATCTCATAACGGTTCAATATGTGTTTCCTTTCCCTCACATTCCTGTGCTTGATTATTAATCGTTGGATTAATTTAGTCTATGGCCTGCATGCATTTTTTCCTGATCCTCGTGTTTTCGTTTAAACCAATCGGAGGCTTTATAATCACGGTGCAATGTTAGCCATCATATTTACCTTGATCAACTGAGGCTTAATCGTGACCATTCATTGGCTTAGTATAAATACATGCCTTTTGTGTTGTGATTACAATCTTTTGCCTGCCCCACCTTTGAGATAAAATAACGAGAGAAGAGCAATATAGAGAGAAAAAATAAGAGAGAAATGGAAAACCCTAAACTAAACTATGGCCAAATCTCACTAGTAAATATTTCTGAGAGTATGTGAGTTTGAGAGTGTGAAGATCATTCCTATTCTGTCCTTTATCTCTTTTCCAACTTAATCACAACTTTTTGATTTCATTTTCTCTCATAAAAACTGAGATTGACGTTCTGTGATACATTCCATGTTTATCTCTCTTTGTTTTGATTTCTTATTTCGAGAAATTATAGTTTTGTTGGCTGCTTTCAACTATTATGTTTTCAAATCCTAAAATCAACAAAACAGTTTTTGATTCTAGTTTCTTTGAACATTCGGACTTATATTTAGTTTAAGATCTTGATTGGGGAATTACTCTTTCACATATTTCACATTTTGTGAAATAGTTTGTCATTTTCAAAACAAGAAAGTGTTTAGGATCTTGGCTCGTGTTTATAGCAAGATGCCCTCTTGATCTGTGGATATTTTGAAAGATTCAAAGTCTGATAGTTTTGATTAAACTAATTTTGGAAATATTTACCTATTTGTGATTTGTTTGTAATTTGTTTGTGATCCTATCTATAATTAAGTGTGTATGAGTTTCATGCATGTGATTTAGAGCACATCACCACTTGCACCTTCACCCTACTATACTAAAAAGTGTTGGTATTGAGATCTTGGAATTTTGAGTTGACTTAAAGCTAAAAGGAGTGGAGTTACAAAGCTGAGAGAACATCAACAAAATCAGAGCCTTGGGAGAAGATGAGAGATGTTGGACTTTATAAGTTTTGGTTTTCAAAATGGGGTAAACCTATACCTTAAATAACTCGTTCATACTGTTTTACACATCTTGTGTTTAAATATTGCTTTAAGAAAAGCGTTTCTTCAATAAACTATTTCAGAGCCATTTAGATAGTTTAATCTTGAATTAAATGACTTAAGTGGTACTTTTTCAAAATCGACTCCATGTCCTCGAAGAGCCCGATGTCCTCTTCCCTTGCTCTATGGGTTTGCTCGCACTCTAGACTATTTGGGTTCTCGAGGAATACCATCATGATCCACGTGCTCCTCTTACTAATGGGTCTCCTCCAGCCCAACTCCCTATGGTAAACCTTGGACAACCAGGGGCTAACTTACCCGTGACCGTTGATGCAAAGGAGGAAGAGTTGAACAAGGTCAGGGAGGACATTAGGATGTTGACTAAGAAGTTTGACCAAGTCAAATTCTCTAAAAACTACACGGAATACACCCACATGTCTCCCTATCCTAAAAGCAAGATTGTTGAAAAAGTTCAAGATGCCTAATATCGAGAACTTCGTGGGTAGTGGACCCCCAATGGTTCATCTCTGCAGCTATCACCAAGCGATGACTCTCCTAAGGGCCTCCAAGGAAATAATGGCCTAAATTTTCCAACATATCTTGAAGGATAGCTCTCTCTGTTGGTTCTTATATCTCAAGGAGTCCAGAATTCATAGTTGGGAAGATGTTGCCCGTGAGTTCATGTCACAGTACAAGTACAACGAAGAATTAGGTTACCCGCTGTGATTTAGAGTTGCTCACGTAGAATCCTGGGGATTTAGTCAGTAACGTCATAACAAGGTGAAGAGAGAAAGAATCCATTATGAACAATCGGCCTTCCGAAGAGGAGCAAGTCAGCATTATGAAGAATAACTTCCTACCCTATGTTCGAGCGACGAAGGGAGGACAATAATATCTTCATTTTCTAGCCCTCCAAAAAGAAGGAGTGGTGATCGAAGAAGGTCTTGCGAAGATAAAAGTTGAACCAAAGAAAGCATATGAACTGTTCGATCCCAGAAAGTTTGAAAATCCATCCAGTACCACCATTTCAACCATCAACAACATCTCTTATCCTTACACTTTATGGGCATAAAAAAGCCGCCCTAACCGAATTCATAAGGAATACATCGAGTTTTATGATCCCCTCTCTAAAGTTTACCAGGCCCTCTTGAGCCAATATCTTATTAATCCCTTGGACCCTCGACCATTAACAAACCCACTTCCCAAATATTTTAAACCAGATGCCCATTGTGACTTTCACCAAACTGCTGGCCATACCACCGACCAGTGCTTCCACCTCTGAAATATGATCCAAGGCCTGATTGACTAGGGTGTCATTGCCCCACTAATGAATCCTAAACTAAAAACTACCCACACTCCACTCCCAAATCATACAAATGCCATCTTGCGAGAAAAAACTCAGAATTTGACCCATCTACCCAGACCATACCAAGAAAATCACAAATCATACCCATATACTCTCCTAATTCCAAACATGACCATATTTTATCCTACACCCTTCCAGCTTTGTCGATCAGACCCTATCACTCCTTACTAGAAAATGCATTGCTGTTCGCACCCATTCTAGAGGTAAAATATATGGAATTAACAGATGTGTTGAACTAACTACTAGAGTTTGGGCTGAAATGACCCTCCCAGATGATCGTTAACTATCAGAGAATCGTGTGTTATTCTTAGAAGATCGAAAATGGGCTCAAGGGTCAGACAATTGGGTGGTACCGATTGATGAAGTCAGTTTATATGATATGGTCCATATCATGGTGGATTCATTTCAACAGACAGGTGATATTTGTAGTATATCCGAGCTACTCAATTTTTTGAAACTATAAGGGCATATAGTCCCTTTGCTTTTACATCTCCTCGCCGAATGGGGGGATTTATAAGAAGAAGCCATTAAAGTTGTGGTGTGTATTGACTTGTCATGGAAAGATAATGCCGTTGGTACCGGATAGGGGGACTAATTCAATGATTCAGAGCAAGGTCCAAAAAATTATAGTTCGATAGTCAACATATTTGGGATGATATCATTTGAGTTGCTATTAGAAGGGATGAACAAGGTCGATGAACAACCTGAAATCGATGAGGAAATATGGTTCATATTTTACCCCTTCTGTGAACCACATGACCAAGTCAGGGAGGCACTACCAAAACCCAAGCCTGCAACTATCAGCAAATGGAAAATGAAAGGGTGTTGAGAATCTTCTTATGACATACATGACCCTCGAGGAAAGAAAACTCCTCGATCAGTTGAAGAAAATCAAGCCAACATCACTCTGTGGGGACTTTTTATGTCTTCCTAGCTTCATTAAAATGACTTGATCAAGCTACTCATAGGACATAACTCCTCCTTCTACCACTCCAGAAGAAGCGGTGAATCTGGTCGGATATCTAACCTCTACTAGAATTCTCTATTTCTATGAATAAGAAATCCCCGAGATTGGTCCAAACCATAATTATGCTCTCAACATATCCATTGAATTTATGGGAAAGACTGTCCCACTCTTTCTTGTCGATAGCGAATCAGCTCTGAATGTCCGCCTGTTAAGGACCCTCAATTATTTGGGACTGAAGGTCAGCGACATTTATCCAACCTTTACTGCAGTATGGGCCTATGATAATACCCATAGAGAAGTGATGGGATCTATAAAGCTTATAATAGGGGCCGTCCCTATAAATTCGATTATTGAAATATAAGTCATCGATATCCCAACCTGTTTCAATCTACTGCTCGAATGATCGTGGCTCTATAGCATCAAGGGGGTGTCTTCTTCATTTCATCATAAACTGAAGTTCTTCACCAATAGTAAGGTCATCACCATCTTGGGAGACGACGACAATGTTGAGAATGCAAGCACCAGTAATCCAGTACATGCCCGGACTAGGACTGGGACGACGACAACAACGGATATTTGAACTCATTATGTTGAAGAAATATTTTCCTCCTGATGGCATAGGCTATCAGCCGTCAGTAGAAGAACTCAGAATGCTTCATCAACCTTGACTAAAAATAAGGATAGAAAGAAACAAGACTATCTCGAGAGATTCCTTGAATGGAAGATTCATCAGAGAGGGTGAAGATTTCCCTTTCTATAGCTTTTCGGAACCATCGTATGATCATGTGGACAAGAAGATGAGACCTGGAATGGAAATATTTTTCTACAACAGCTAATCATGGGCCTAGGGTTCCCAACATCAAGTGCAATTACTCATGGAGAAGACCATAGATGATACCGGAGATTCTAAGGGAAGTGACTCCTAGGATTCTTTCAATTTACAGACACTGGGGCTAACACTTTACATGATCCACTCAGGGGCTATATCGTTGGATCCATCCCACTAGATCAAAGCTACTGATGAACCTCTCCTCAATTGGCATGCTACACCCGTGCCACCTGCTGATATTCAACCTAACCTTGATGTTTATCCCCTTTTTACATCTTTAGTTATTCCTCGTTACTCTGATGCAATTAAGACCTCCTTTTGATGAGGTTCTCAATTCTAATTTTCCTATCAATGAAATAGACGAAGATTTTGAGTATCTTGTTGTTCCTTACATTAACTGTCTTGGTTCTAATCAAACTTTTTATGATGATGATTTTACATATGAACAATTCTTAACTGATATAAATAAACTTAATAATAAATAATATAACCGCGGTCAAGTTAATGAAGATGAAACTATTGTTATTAATCTCGGTTCTAGTAGCCAACTGTGAGAGCTTAGGATTGGGGCTAACCTTAACAAGCATGAGCACGGGAAACTTGAGGAATTACTAAAAGAAGTTTTGGATGTCATCGCATGGTCTTACGATGACATGCTCGACAATGACCCTGAGATAGCTCATCATGAGATTCTTACTCTCCTCGAATGCAAACTAGTCAATATAAAAAAACTCTAAACCAAATGGTCTCTAAAAGTTAAAGAAGAAGTTGTCAAGAAGTTGAACATGGGTTTCATTCTTGTGATCTAATATCCCAAATGTTTAGCCAATATCGAATCCATGCCAAAATAAGGAGGGAAGGTTCGCATGTGCGTCGACTACCAAGACTTGAACAAGGCCTCTCTAAAGGATGATTTCCCTCTACCCAATATCGACATGATTGTGGATAACATGGCCAGTCATGCTCTCAAGTCATTCGTCAATGGGTTTGCTAGATATAATTAGGTCAAGATGCACCCTAATCATCAAGATAAAATCGTATTCATCACTCCTTAGGGAACCTTTTGCTACACCATCATGCCATTTGGGCTAAAAATTGCAGGGGCTACCTACCAGAGGTTTTCCACAACCATCTTGCACGATCTAATACACAAGGAAGTCGAGGTCAATATGGATGATATGATTATCAAGTCTAAGACTAGGGAAGGTCATGTTCCTGCTCTACGAAAATTCTTCGAATGACTGCGATAATATCAGATGCGACTTAACCCATAGAAATATGTCTTCGATGTTACCAAAGGAAAACTTTTGGGATTCATGGTTAGTGAAAAAGGGATAGAAGCAGATCCTACAAAGATGAAATCCATACTCGAAATGCCACCTCCCTAAATGGGGAAGGAAATTTGGGGATTCCTCGAGAAATTATAGTATACCAGTCGGTTCATAAGCGAGTTGACTTCCATTTATGAGCACATCTTCAAACTCCTCCGAAAGGATTCGACCAAAGTTTGGAATGAATCTTTCAATGAAGCCTTTGACCAAATAAAGTAATACCTATACCGTCCTCCGGTACTCATGCCACTGCATCCTGGTCTTCCCCTACTCCTATGCCTAACCGTGATAGATACCGAAGATGGGGCTTTGCTTGTCTAATACCTTGAAGAAACCCACAAAGAGAGAGTCATCTACTATGCAGTTGCAAGTTGGTCAGGTAAGAAGTTAACTCCATAACCTTGGAGAAATCATATTTCAGTCTTGTCTGGGTCACCCAAAATCTATGACACTATATGCTCGCCTTTCCTATCAAACTCGTATCCCGAATGGACCCCATAAAATACCTACTCAAGAAGCCTTTTTTGTCCAGCTGAATGGACCGTTTGTTGATTCTTGTAGTTTAATTTGATATTGTATATGTCACGTAAAAATCCATGAAATAAAGATCGATCTCTGATTATGTTGCTGGCTACCCTATGGAAGAAGACGATGTCTGGATTTTTGAGTTCCCGAATGAGATTATCCTCTGTACATCCCAAAAATATCTTCGATGGTAAATCTTCTTTAATGGTGCTGCCAACAAGAAAGGGTATGGCATTGAGATACTCCTAATTTCCCCTGATGACTCTCACACTCCCATTGCCCTAAAACTAGATTTTCCCTGCAGCAATAAATGACTGAATATGAGGCGTGCATAGTAGGCCTCAAAGTTTCCCTCAAGAAAGGAATTCGATACCTCGATGTCTATGGGGATTCAATCCTCATCATCAGTCAAGTACTTAGAAAATGGAAAGTCAAGGACGAGAAACTCTTAACCTTCCATGCCCACTTAGAAGAGCTAGCTTCCCAATTCTAAGGAATCAACTTCCACTACCTGCCCCAAGTAAAGAACAACCTAGCTGATGACCTTGATACCTTAGCCTCTATGATTAACATGCCCGAAGGAATAACAATAGTCCCTTTCCTTGTCCAAAAGCAAGATAAATCAACCCATTGCTACCATATTGAGCTTAACACAAAAGAAGACCCCGAGATAGCCAACTACTGTACTATGGTATTTGATACCTCCTCAAGCATGGTAAGTATCCATAAGGCTCTGAGAAGAAAGACCGAATAACCCTCCGTCGATTGACTACCTAGTATATTGTCTGTGAAAAAGCACTATTCAATAAAAACTTGGATGGAACCCATTTGTACTCCATCGCAGGGGCTGACATTGAAGAAATGATGCTAAAAATCCTCAATGGGGAATATGGAGCCCATATGAGCTGCCATATGCTCGCCAAGAAGATCATCCGATAGGGTTACTATTGGACTACTATGGTTCAGGATTGCACAACCTAAGTTCAAAGATGCCTCAAATATCATTAATTTTTTAACCTACAACACTTACCTCTGCGGGAGTTATGTAACATGGCTTCTCCTTGGACGTTCTCCACATGGGGCATTGACATCATAGGGAAGGTTACACCTAAAGCATCCAACATATATTAATTCATCCTTATTGCCATCAACTACTTCACTAAATGGGTTAAAGCCGAGTCATATGCAGTTCTCAATGCTAAGAAATTTTCCAAGTTCATCAAGAAAAACATCATATACCGGTATGGGATCCCGTATGAGCTAGTATCAGACACCGGGTTACACTTCGAGGCAGAGGTTACAGAGGTGGTAGATGAGTATGGGATTTAAATACATAAATCTTCCCCCTACCGACCTCAAACTAATGGAGCAGTTGAGGCCAGCAATAAGAATCTCAAATCCATCATCAGCAATATGACTGAGAGTTACCGAGATTGGGCCGACCAAATCATTTACGTCCTCTGGGGATACCACACCTTAATTTAAACCACTACTGGGGATACCCCTTACTCTCTAGTATACGGCATGGGAGCAGTCTTTCTCGTGGAGCTAAAAATCCATTCTTTGCTCATCACGCTTGAAAGAAAAGTCAGCGAGAAAGACTGGCACCAAAGCTATCTTGACGAGTTGTCACTCTTTGACAAAAAGAGGATGAAAGCTCTATATCATATACAAGGGTACCATCACTGTATAGTGTGATCATTCAATAAGAGAGTGAAGTACCGCAGTGTCCCAGAAGGGGAATTAGCTCTCAAATAAATAGTAGATCCCACCTGGGACCCCAGAGGGAAATTCAAGTCCAATTGGAGCGGCCCCTACATTGTGAAGAAGATCATGTCAGGTGGCTCTGCTATGCTCACCAATATTAATAGAGAAGAAATGGCCCGTCTAGTCAAACTGGACCATCTCAAGAAATTCTACTCCTAGTCCAAAATCTCGACGCGTTATGATTCTTCTCATCTCCCTTCTATTCTAAAAAAAATCATTTTCGTCTACTCAAAACTACATGGTGCTTGATCCTCTAAAAATACTTTTTCTTTCAAAAATGAACTTTAGAAAATTTTCAAAACCCTCAAAGGTACGTAGGCAGTGGATCTGCTTTATATGAGCACAACTCCTTTCTTTTTCACAAATGCTATTCTCTTCTTATCCTCGAGAGCAACAGTTCATTCTAACGTATGCATGAATAAAAGGATTATGTATGCCTTAGCGATTGGTATAGATAATTCAAATGAAAAACTCATCGAGAGGTAACTAGATTATCAAAAACTCTTTTATTCCATTATTTGAAAATTCCAGTACAATTACATCGGCATAAGTAATCAAATGACTTCCCTTGTCAGCCTAATCCTACTTTCCTAAAATAAAAATAAAAACAAGCCCCACTACTCCTATAATAACCCTCAAATAAAACCTGAATAACCCACACATTTTTTGTAAACACCCATTACAAAAGCTTCACACATTTTACCCAAGAAGAACCATCCCCATCATCACCCACATCCTGGGGTCCCCAAACCTCCCCTGATGGAAGAGAGTTACACTGATGCTCCATTGAACGATAAGCCCAGACCAGCCTGGGGAAAACCACAATGCCTCCCTTTGCCTAGTCTCCACAATCAACATCTTGGCAACTACTCTTCTCCATAACCACTTCATGTAGTCTTCTGAGATATGCCAGACTCTTCCAATAGACTGGGATGGATGATTCGATAACCAATTATTCTCCCACAAAGAGGCAAGCTTCAAGCATATACGCTCTGTCAGATCCTCCACAGGAAAAAAGTCCAGTGTCCGCGGTGGCACAATTTGTTCCCAAACAAATTGGTGCAAAAGCTGCCAGGGAAAGTAGTAAGTGGTCTGCCCGAGGCCTACCAACCAAACATACTGGTATTCTTTGAGTTCTATAATGGGTAACCGCTCACCCCACCAAGGCACTAGCTAATGAAAGCCTCGAGCCTCGTGCTCCTCGAACCAATTTTCCTAGATCTCGATGTCTAGCCTACGCTGATGAAATAGTGTATGAATAAGTTTGGCACCGTCGACAAAGGATACTCAGGTGGGATCTCCATACGAAACCTATCTGATAGACACATGAATAGAATTATAAGATGCCCTTAAAAAAGTCAAAACAACCTTCTTGCCAGGCATCCAGACCATTCAAAGTCTCTGCCAGTATCATCGCCGCAGGATTGTGATGGTACGACATCTAGGAAACAATAGATGGAAGTTGGGGATCCAGTAGAATTTTTCCATTTACCAACATAAGTTTTGAAACCAAGCCCAGAATGATGGATCTAGCATATACATCATCATCGACATCCAAAAAATGTACAAACCACAGCACCGCGGGAAGGGAAATCATAATTCTTCTGACCAGTGACCTCGATGCCGAAGGTGAAATATGGAGAAGTCCCACCAACATCTCCCTAGGGGACCAGGAAAACTCAGGCATAGCCGCTGTAAGGCTGTGATTTATTTCCAACATGGTAGAAAACTCTTTATAGGTCAGATAGATTTCTTCCAGCCCAAAGCAAAAGACATGGTCTTTGGGGGTACTAGAACTCAACTGCCTCCATCAACATATTCCACTCAATGGGACGGTTGAGCCACAAAGAGACTCACCGCATGTTGAAAGAATCGTAGTCAATGTTGTAGGAGCACATCGCTTACAAGGTTTCGAGGTAGTTTACAAACTCAACACTAATACGGAGAGCCATATGAAAAATTAAGAAGATAGTGAGCACAGAAGAATGTAAAGAATAAGGAATGTGGAAGGGTGAAGTAAAAGATCCATCTACACCATTATTTATACTTGAAACCTCTCAAACAAAGACAAGGAACCTTGCATAAATCAAAGGAAAACTTACCCCACCAAATACCAAGAAATTAAATAAAAAGCAATCAAAGCCTTGGGTTGATTGGACTGGAGTAATATGCCGATAGGTAGGACAGGGGTCATGCCGATCGATTTTAGGAAATACCTTTTTTCCTTTTTTGTCAAAATAAAAAAAACTCAATAAAAATAAATTTTGTTTTAAGGGAATTATGAATTTCCTTACCCTTATGTTTTTACTTATCCCATTTTAAAATAAAATCTTTCTCCAATAATTTCTAATTCTTTTTACGATCTCAATAGCAAAGTAAAAAGAGCATGTGCATTAGTCACTAAAAAGAAATTAACAAAAACTCCATTTCATTTGCATAGATTTTTGCTTTGTTACATCAGTTTTGTAGGAAACAAGAAAATGCAATGGGACTCAGCCCGAACCCACTTACTTTTTATATCTCTCATTCACATTCTCTCTCTCTCTCTCTCTCTCTCCCCTTTATCTCTCTTATCATTCTCTCTCTAGGATGCTCCTGCCCTATGGCGCGCTCTCTTCCCTCAGTGATGAGATGACGTGCCACCACTCCCTGAGCTCGAACCTTCCTTAGACGAGGCAAACGACACCAAACAAAAGCAAACTGGAATCACATCCCGAATGTGGGTTGTCGTTGAAGATATCCAATCCCTAATATCTTTCAGCCAGGTGGTGGAGACCCGAATGTGCTGCAAAAGAAAATCGAAAAGGGCAAATTAGTCAATATTAGGCAAAGGAAGTAATCTAGAAAATCAAAATGATAAAGAAATGAAAAGTATACCTCAGGTCGGAGAATCTCTTTTGTCAAGCCCAACTCATTTGGATCCCTTGCATTAGTACGGTGCAACATACACACCGACCCTCCATCAGCCCGCCGAATATTGTAAGTAGGAGAAACCAGTTGCACAAAAGGAACCTCCGAGGTCCTCACTGCCGCTGATGGTGATGCCCCGCCTGTGCTGTGGGAGGACCCCACTGGCTGACTCAAACCTGCACGGGGACGAGTCATCAGGTCATATACGCTGGGTGTCATCAACCAGCTCGACACAAAGTCCATATAATCATACATCACCACTGTGTCAGTATATGACCAGTAAGGCTCACCCATCATTGCCGCTACCCGTGCATCATCCAAAATCTCCCGTACTCTCCTAATATATACCGAGGGCTTTTCCGGTGTACTATAACCTCATCCCACACAATCTATCAGACTACTCTCTCTCTGAGGTACTAAGAGTGGCGAAACTCATGCACCAAAAAATACCTCATTTACGCATGTCCCCCAGTAAACCTCGTATGCAGGATGGCTGTCCCCTAGCGATATAAGGTCACCTTCCAATTCCCTAGAAAGAGTAAAAAGATAAATATCAAGAAAATACCATCAAAGCAAAGAAAATATCAAAAGAAAAAAAGGACTTACCAGCTCATTCGTTAGGCCATTCAAGACCTGACGCACTACCTCCAGAGAAAGGGACTTCTTCGACTGCCGATTGAACTTTCATCACCGGTACATCTGACAAAAGTCCCCAAAAGACTCGTCCTTGAAAGCTATCAATCAGGTGTTGAACCTAATCACCTCATAGAACCACGTCTGCAAACGGTCAGCGATTAAGAAATCAAGAATAAAATGCATGGAGGAAAATGCGAATACATAAAAAAAAATGCGAATGCATAAAGGAAAATAAAGAATACCTCAAGAAGATACATGGCTCTAGTAAAAGTTTACCGATAACATCGGATGAACGCATAAGGAGCATAATGACGGATGTTCAAAAACACCCTCAAAAATGGAAAAAACCACAAGTGGATGACATCGCCACTCATTACCACCAAGAAACCCTCCAACACCAGCAAAATAAACAAATGGGCCATCTGCCGTACCTGTTGACCGTCACTATTGTCAATACTCCTCCTCAGTAATAACTCTCTCAAAAGATACAAATGAAGAGAGTCCCCAGAGACCACCCTCTCGACATAACCCAACACGGTTGTCACCGCCTCCAGCGTCACCCTCAGAGTTCTATCCACACCTCAATATGCATCCCATTGCAATCCAACCCCAGTAGCTGTTGGACATCAATGGGAGTCACCGTCATCTCCTCAAAGCCAAAATGAAAGGTGTGTGCTGTGTTCCACCACCTCTCTCCCAAAGCACAGAGAATAGCCGTAGAATAAGGCGTCTCATCCAAAGTAAATGCCAGTCTCCCAAAATTGGTTGATGATACCATCCAACGCACCACAGACGAAAGGTGCTCCCAAATGTCCCTAAGCCCCATCATCCCTCAGGCACGGATAGTCAACATAGAGACATCGGACTGTTAAAAGTAAAAAGCAAAAACTCGTGTCAAAATTCAAAAAATAAGGAAATATTGCCAAGAAGAAAGGAAGAGATTACCAAAGGTCATCAATACTTACATAACCCCAGGGTTCACCACCCTAGAAGAACGATGACACAAAGGCTCTCATAAATGTGTCCAATCATCCACCACTTGCTCGAATGAGTCAAAAGAGTTTTTACTGCCCAAAGCAAGGGGCACCCTAGCGTTCCATTTCAAGTCTGCCCAATCGTCAGCATCGAGACACGCCATATGTGTTGCGCTACCTGAGAACACAACCATATTTTGAATTTGGAATGATAGAATGATTTATAAAAGGTAATTACAGAAGAAGGCAAGTCAGAAAGTTGTGAAAAATGAGGAGAACCCACCCCCTTTTTATAGGAGGCCAAGGGGCATGCTGATCGGCATCTCCCTACCACCCAGCGAATGACACTATCCCTCCACCTTCTCGAGGTACCCCAAAAGACCATGCCACTGACGTTTGGAACCCTTCCAACCATGCCAATAGGCACCCTCTTTAAAATTTCATACAATAATTCCCCCAAAAATGCCAGAAAATCCAGAAAAATCCTCAAAATAGTCCCAAAATTCCCAAATAAAGTTTCACCAAGAAAAAACACTTTTACAACACTTATTTCCCTGGTAGAACTCTTATCTCCCTAGCGGAATTCCCGAAATCAATTTCATGTCTCCACAACAATATCTCCAAGGACACCACAAAAACCAAGAAATTCCCCAGCTAAAAAAATCCAATCCTCGAATCATTCCCTTTTCCCCAGTGAAATAAAAAATCATCCCCAGAAAAATCATAAGATACATATACCAGTGTAGCCCCCAAAATTCCCCAAATAAAGTTGAAAACTTAAGCCCACAGAATTGGCTTCGACCCGCAGAATTGGTCACCTCTATCTTAAGCCCTCAGAATTGTCTTTGACTCGTAAAATTGATCACCTCTATATTAAGCCTGTAGAATTGATCACTCTACTTGAGCCCATAGAATTTGATTTGACCCACGTAATTGGTCACTTCTACTTAAGCTCGTAGAATTGGTGTTGACTAGCAGAATTTGTCATTTCTACTTAAGCCCGCAGAATTGGCTTTGATCCGCAGACATGGTCACTTCTACTTAAGCCCTCAGAATTGGCTTTGACCTGTAGAATTGGTCACCCCTATCTTAAGCCTGCAGAGTTGGATTCAATCACCCCTATCTTATGCCTGCAAAATTGGCTTTGGCCCCCAGAATTGGTCATCTCTATCTGAAGCCTATGAAATTGTCTTTGACTCGCATAATTGGTCATCTCTATTTTACACTCGTAGAATTGGATTTGACCCTCAGAATTGGTCACCCCTAAGTTAAGCCCTCCGAATTGGTTTCTACCAGCAGAATTGGTCGCTACAACTTAGGTCCTCAGAATTGGCCTCGACCGGTAGAATTAGTCGCTCCCTACCTTTGACCTCAGTCGTCACCCCCTTTAGGTACTCAGAATAGGCCATCCCTAACTTTCCCTTTAGTTCCTTAAAATTAACCTCAACCCTCTAACTCGATCATCCTCATCCTTTAGGTCCGTAGAATCGACCTCTTTCCAAAACATCACGTTGTATCTATTCGACGACTTTCACTTGTTCTAAGCTCACCCGTCAAGGGGATATGTAGACACCACATTCTAAGACCTCAATAATTTTCTCCTTAGGTCCCTTGAACCTCCCCATTTCACTATAAACCCTAGGTCGCACTCTTAGTATCAATCTAGAGGCCATCGAGTGCTCCCGAGGCCCGTTTGACTCTGGTCAACTCTATCGTTAGAGTAAAATATCTTTGAATCCTCAAAGGGCTCTGAATCCCCTTTCCAACAATATACCCCATGCATGAATCAGTATAACAATTCGAACGAACCATTTTACTACCAAAAATTTATTAAGAGGCCAATGGGCGCGAGCCTCGATTTGACCCCAAACTAATTCATTGTCAGAGCAAAATCTCTTTGAATATTTTAAGGGCACTAAAACCCCATTCCAACAGTTTATCCTGTGCACTAATTAGCATAACCGTTCGGACAAATGATTAATTTTCCCCTAAAAACTGATCTCGAGGCTCCCGAGCTCCATTTGACCAAAGTCAACTCTTCAGCTCAAACGAGATTGAATGAATATATTGAAGGAACTGAATACCCTTTCCAATGATCTAACCCATGTGCAATTTTCACTTACAGTGAGGATGAACAATCCGTTTTACTTCGAGAAGTCTCCGGGTGTTTTTGGGCCCCAGTTGACCAAGGTTTGCTTTCTGAACCAAACAAAACTCTTTGGAATGTCTAATTAGATCTCCTAAAATTTCCATCCTTCTGCCCCGTGTGCAATTCTGACGTGCCATGTGGATGAACAATCCTTTTCCGTCTGATGATCTCCCATTCGAAGGATCGACGTGCGCTTTTGAGCCACATTTGACTCAAAGTCAACTCTTGAACCTGGGAGTGGTATAAAGGACTCTTTAAGGTCTCTTAAGTACCTTTCTAACGATATGCCCTATGTGCAATTCAGATAAATGGATTACGTCCTATGACCATTTTTCCAGAAAAATCTACACGAGACTTCTAATTAGTGGGTGCAGTTCCCAGCCTATCGATATTGCATCTAGAGTCACTTGATTATGGGTAGGACTAGGGCAATGCCAATTGTCACCACCCTCACCCTATGAATAGAGGTCCTGATCTCACTCCCATGGTAGACCTCATATCCATCTGCATCAGTGATCTCAACAACATTCTCTCGAAATTAGCGAAGTTCCTCCATGTGAAGTTCCATTCAAGCTTATATTCCCATCCTTTCCATTCCCAATTTGGAAAAACCACATTCTCTCTCATCCAACATTTATCTCACAGTCAACGAATTTCATCGAAGATAAAAAATCAAGCTTCAAAGAAGGTCCAAATCCTTCCCTCTATATTTAAATTCCTTGTTTTTGCATAAACTACATTAAATTCATAATCTAGTTCTTGCTTTAGTTCATACACATTAATATCTACATTTTTATTAGTATATTGCACATACTTATTTTCTATAAAAAAGGCCCAAAACAAACAAAAAGAGGGTTACACCCATAAATTTCGAATGGGGTTATCCATCACACTTTTTGAAAACTAAAACACATTTTCTTCACACACACCCATAATAAAATCCCGTTCTAATCTATAGGATAAACCCCACCCTCATGCCGCATTCGACCTATGTGGACTTTGATACCTTTATAGGCTATGTCGTCATTTTGAAATAAACCTCGAGACTCACGTCCAATTTTCTAATTTTTCAATTTTCTCAATTTTCTAATTTATCAATTTCTCTAAATCCTCCAATTTTTCTAAACTCTTCGTTTTCATATTTATCGTACTCTTGCATTAATATACATATTATCCTTATTATCACTTCATCCAACACATATTGTCATTTCATAATAACAATCAATATCGCGATAAATTCACAAATCGTATTTTCTATATACATTATTTTGGGGGCATTCCTATGGATGACTTCACTATATCTTTCCCATGGTATGAGTTGAACAATAAAGATATCCATTATATAAAATGCACAGAGTTCACGTAGAAATAAAGGAAAACAATAACACTAGCCCATGAGAGACCGAAAGTGCAGGATGGGTGCCTAACACCTTCCTATTCCGTAGCTTAGCCCCCAAATCCCCAAACTATTGGTTTCGTGTGCATAAGTTTGTCTTTGATGCCGCTCTCTTAAGGCGACAACATGTTCTTTCACCTGTTTTGTGAAAAATAGGTTGGCGACTCCATCTCTTTAGATTTGCCTCACACCGACGACGGCAAAGCGTTCCCAAGTAGGTCACGAGACCGTTCGACCCACCTTCCTTCCCCATTCCCCGTCTTTGAGAGGTAGAGAGAAAGGAAGCAATGCATGATCTTGATCCGAATGGCCACACCGAGATTTATATGTATATTATTTACTATGTTCCTTATGTGATGCATACCATGCATGACTATTTGTGATGAACGTACCAAGGGGGGATTCCATTTTGAAGGGGTACGTACGACTCGAACCGCTATGGTAACTCGGTGAGTAAACAAGTTACCTTATTCAATCCTTACCCCTAAGTCACATGTCTAGATACTCGTGTTTGAGATGGTTTATGGGACATTATCTTTATATAGTCTAAGTATGGTAGGCAATATGATCAATGGGTAGATATGGTGATTTATCCCTTGCCTTGAAAAGGTTTAAGTTTGGGGACCACCTCAGATGCTACTTAGTACATGCGACTGATCCATGAGGGCATTAGAGTTTGGCCTTCATTGATTGACTTACTTTTGTGATACTTAGACATTACTTTTATCTCAATTACTTTATTACATTTGACTTTGATCAGGGTAAAGTTACTTCGAAAGCAATTATTACTCTTAGATGTATAGATTAAAAATGTAAACATGGGATCACGTTGGATTTGGTACCTTAGAAAGGTGTGATATTAGGAATGCACGGTTGGAAAAAATCTAAAATATGTTAAAATGCCAAAGGCATGTGTATAGTTACGATTTATTACAACTTTCATTATACTTTTATTCTCTATAAACTTACTGTTCACATTGGGGATTTAATTTTTCAAATTCGATAATGGCCTTTCCTCAGCCCTGATCGAGATGGTTGGTGTCATCCATTTTCTCATTACAGATCTACTATAGAATGTAAGTGTCATTGACCCGCGTGCTAGTTCTATTAGTTCTTTTATTTTTCCCATTATAGTAATGAGGATATGTACTTGTGTTCATACTTTATATCATTAGTACTGTGTAGTATTGGTATCTTAGTTTTTGACAAACAATGGATGGTATCAGAGTTTTGGAATATGTTTCATTGTAGAGATTAAGATATGATTTTAGGTTATTTCTTTTCTCGTATGCTTAGAATGATAGTTATTAGTTTAGACTCCTATACAGTTTAATGTTAGAACTCATCAATCTAGTTTTAAATATTACAAGGTGTCACACACGGGTTATTTAAGTTGATGGTTGAAGAATGTTGCATCCCCTTCTATCTTTAAGGCTTGCCCAAAAATGTCTTTAGGATGGAGGGAGAATTACTGCTACCACTTGCAACAATATATATATATATATATATATATATACACACACACACACACACACACACATTGGAATCTTGTCCATTCCACGACGCGGATTGAACTAGTATACAAAGTTTACATGATCTGTTGCCTAGAGGACTCATCATACATTTCTTCCATTCAATTGAATAGTAGGACTCCTCTTCAATTGAAACTAGAAGTGTTGGATCTTTAGAGTGCATAAATTATGTGAGGAGAATAAGTTATGTCTTGCGGTGATTGGACTGGGAGAAGTGTATGGCCTTGATTAAAAAGGTCATATGGTCGATGGTGGGTTTAGTATTGAGGATGATTTGCATAAATGGTGATGCACCCAGGTGGGGTTCTATTTGGATGGGGGAGTGGGTCATCATCCTTAGTTTGTGATGATAGGGTTAATTGGAGTGGAGGATTTATTGTCTAAGAGAGAGAAATATGATATGTCATTGGAATAGGGGTTTGTATGGAGTGGATTACCCATGACATTGGACTTTGGTGGGATGAGGCTCCCTACATCTTTGAGGTATTTAATGGAACATTAGAGTCCATGAAAATTGTTTATAGTGTGGACAAATCCTAGTTAGAATTCACAATGTGAGTCAAACTACCAGTATTTGTATAAGGTAGGAGGAGGTTGTCTAAGGTTTAGTGGATTGAGTTAGTTATCCAACCTTAGGGATTCAAAGACTCTATTGGGGGGGGGGGGGGGGGGACTATAGGTACATAAAATGTCTCTTCTTGGTCCGATACTTGTCTAGACGAGGGATCACTTGCTAGGAATTTGTGTGTGTCCCTAACTAACAAGGAGTGGTGGCCACTAGGCCCAGGGAGGTGTTTGTTCCTTAGTAAGACTTAACTAGTGGGATTGATGTTATAGTTATGATGTTGGATGTGGATGCCCTAAATGAGCCTTTCTTGGAATTAAACTGATTTTCAAGTCAATAAGTCTTTTCGAATTATTTCGATGCCTTAGTTGCTAAGATTTCATCATTTTTTCATCTTATGTGGTTGAGGTCCTTGAAGTTGGGGATTCAAGTGAGCTTGAACTCATTCATCACCTCTTTTCGAAGATTTTTTTATTCAAAGTCCCGATATGTCCATTGACTAAAGGACGATTGACTATCTTAGCTACCATTCCCTCTAACAGTTGATGAATGCTCAAAGTGTTTGATCGCTATTCGATCTCAATATATCCACATCTCTACGAGGGATAAATATTTCTTCATTGTATCTACACTTCTTGAGGAAGGATATGCAAATTGCATCCCCTATTTTTTCTAGTATCTTCACGATTCAAACCCATGTACCAGATAACGGCTCCTCCAACTATAGTGGAGAAGAATATACTTTCTAGAACCTCTAGGTATGCGTTCCTAACTTATATTTGAGGTGGTAATTAAATATATTTGCAATAGGGGATTCCAATCCTTTATATGTTTTAAAAATGGTCCTGCAAAATTTATCTGGTAGACGGGCCTTTGGACAGAGGGACATCTTCTTGATGTTTCGTAGCTTATCAAAGGTTTACATCTTTCCAATCGCTCCCTAGAGGATATGTAATTCAGTTTGGACCTGTACTAAGTCTTGACTAGGGTAAAGTGGAGGAGAAACCTCATTTGTTGCTGGGAGAACTACAAACTCTTACCCGAAAGGTCCTTGATAAGAACAGTGAGGACACTCGGGGTACTGTTGATAGGGCTCAAAGTACCCATGGGGATTAAATGGCACTTGAAAATGAAGGGCTCTGCTATTAGTAGGATAAGAGGGAATGAATTTGTGTAAGTGGATCTTGTGGTTTTATCGGTATTGAATTAGCCACTATTGGGGAAATACTGATGTTAAGTAGTGAGGAATGGTTCCATTTTCCCTTGTTTTGGGCGTAGTAGTAGCCTTCTGGAGGTGCATTTGTGCTTGGCCCAGTGACAAGGTCTAAAAATTAATGGTGCTGTCAGACGTTATGATATTATGTAACTACCATAACACTTGATCCATTACCAATGAGGCTTGTTCTTATTCGGTGGACATGGAGCGTATTGCAGAACAAAAGGAGACAATCAAGGGTAAGAAGTTAACTGATGAAAACTACCTAATCGCACGGAGCACATATATGTGGTTACAAGGTAGGAGGTTGTGTGGTATTATACAAGTAGGGATAACTATAGAAAAGGGCGGGTCAAACTTATTTAGGTTATTAAAACAAAAGGAATGACAAAATGACATAATATTTTTTTATTTTTTTTGGAAAGAAATATTTTATTGAATTAGAGAGAAAAGCCCTCTCTAGGTAGCAATACACATGATAAAAAAAACAAACAACTTCAAATAGTCCTTAAAAAAGGATTTTTTGAAGAATCTAACAAAGTGGATATTTTAATATCTCTAGGGAGATATGAAACTCTAAAGTAAATAGATAATTTTTTTTGAGCAGCTCCATGAATAATAATAAGATAAGTCACTTTGTTTGAAATTCTAGAGCAGCAGTTGATTAGGCATTGAATCCTTCTTGTTAGATCTTGGATTTCTTTAATATCTGACTTGAGCATCCAAGGAGTATTGTAGGAGTCTAACGAAAAAGATTCAACTAGATCTTTAGAGTCCATTTCCAGAACAACATTGTGCATATTTTTCTCAATGCAAAAACCAAGACCAGATCTGATAGCCTTCACCTGAGCATGAAAAGGAATACTACTAACGATGAAATTAGAGTAGGCCCATAAACTTCTACCTTGATAATCTTTAATTGTCACACCTGCACCTTGAAGAATCTTATTCTCGCAGTAGTCAGCAACATTGATTTTAACATAGCCTCTTAAAGGCATCTGCCATTGAGCTTTGGGATTGTCAAAAGAAGGATTTTGATTCAAGTGAGACCTCAATTTGCATGCGAGGATTGAGAAATAGTAGGTGGAGGCCTGATATTTGCAAAAATAAAAATATGAGTAGGAGAATCCAATCCAAGGGAATTCTACTTTGGTGCTAACTTGCAAATTCATACTATTATACCAAACTCCTACCTTCTGAATTTTTTAAAAAATCTTGTCAAATTCAGTGCCCCTTAAGTATATGTTCTTTTGCACAAAATGATGTATGTTTAGAATTTTTCAATATACAAAAGATCAATGCAATCCGATTATAGGTGGATCTCTTATTGCCATGGATCACAATATACAAGGATTCTTAGATTGAGAAACCTTTAAGCTACTTATAAAACAACTTTACTTTAGTACTAGATAGATGCAAAAACATATTCATTATACCCCAGCATTGAACAAACTCCAAAAGTTCCTTATCACCAGGACCTTAGCATCAAGAGGAGCCGATCGATATATCAAATGGGTGGAGGAAAAGAGTGAGAATATTCATTATCGTCTAGCCTTTTGGCCAACCTCTTTTACGCTCACAGGTGTAGGGTTTAAATAATATGGAAATCAATACTATTCAATGTGTGATGCAACTGGGTAATCTTTTTTTTTATACTTCGATTTTTATTTTATCGTGAGATCCTTTGTGAAGCCTATGCATTTGGATGGATGTACAATGCTATACATTGGGAATCCAAGAAGGTGTCTAAAATTTGAGGGATTCTAAAACTAAGGCCTCTAATAAGTTATAAAATATGCAAAAAGTAGTCATGTAGGAATTTTATATTAAGTCCATATAAAGGAATCATGAGGATAAACTGGTTCTCTTTATTTTATTTCCGACGGAGTTGCCACTATGGTGTTACATGATTATCTAATGTGGAGAGAGGGTGAAATATATTATTGTGTCCCCATGTAGGCGAGAGATCTTTCTTCTTAATCTCTGTTTCTCACCGAGGTCTGTTTGTTATGCCCCTATAAGCAATAAGGCATCATAACCAACTTTTTGTGCCCCCTATTGACCTAAGCGTTTATCATGTGAGTTTTTTTGGTTATTAAGAGTCTCTAGTTTGTTTTATGTAAGTATAAACAAATTGGACAAGGTTAGCCCTTTCAGGATTACTTTAAGGCCATTTTAAGGCCTATGAATGTTTTAGAGATTCTTCATGTGGGTTCAGGAACCAAGTACAAGTGAGGAAGGTATTAGTCACCCCACTTGTTCTTTTTGATATATATATATATATATATATACACACACACACACACATATATATAGATACTTATTATTGCATTTTACTTTATAATTAATTTTGGTTTTATTTTAGAACATGCAAAGATACCTTATCTTATTAGAATCCCTTATCTATCGACATATGCTTAGGTATGAAAAATGGTATTAATGAGAGGTGTTAGAACGTCACTAATAGGTATATTGGTACACACAGATGTGCATATGCATATGTATATGTGTAACGAAAGTTCGTTAAGATATTCGTGTGCGACATGTGTTTATTAATGTACACAGATGTTGGGTGTATGATTATATATAACATTAGATCAATAGTTTATGCAAATGTATAATGGGAGTCCGTTAAAGTATGTGGGTGTAACAGAAGGCCATTAGTTCTATGAGGGTGTAACAAAAGCCTTCTAGTGTGTTTGGTTGTAATAAAAACCTAATAGTGTGTATGGGCATAACCATAGGCCATTAGTATGTTGAGGTTTTTTCTCATGTGGAGAACTTCGATATTATACCTACGTAATCATATAACCATGATATCAAAACCTACATAGTTTATGAGGTGGATTTTCAACATGGAATGTGTTCCAATGTGGCATATGTGCAAGTGTGAGGAGTAGTCTAGGGTGGGCATGTAGATGTTTGGATTTTTGCAAAGAAGATGCATGATACAGTTCCATTGGGTTGTGTAAAGGAAGTTATGTTTTGGATATGTGAGGGAGACTCTAGTATAGTGTTTTGGAAGGGGAGTGGCTAGAAGTCACATACAGGGATCTTAGTATCCCTTATCAGATAACTTATATCCCGAAGGTTTCATGGTCTTCAGGTTGGTCTAGAATATTTAATATTACAATGTAGTATGATGTGGTTGGACTAGAGATGGAGACATCCCTGAAGACAAGATGATAAAATTATAAAGCTTGGGATCACGAATAGGGCTTGGTATTATGCCTACATAACCATGGAAACCTGGAATCAAAGACTATGTATTTCCAATAGGGGTTATTTTTAGGTATACGGGCTTTATATACCAGGTATAAATGAGACATCATTGTAGAATTAACGATCCTCATATAATATTTATGTTATGAAATGGAATAATACATTTTCATGTCTAAAAGTACATAATCAAATAAATGTGTTTGATACGTATTTTAGGAAAACATTGCTTTGTGGGACATTTGATCGAAGAAGTGGCGAGGATCCAAATTTCGACTTTGGCTTTAACAAAGAGTCAAGAGTAACCCTGCTCACTAACACTTTCCTGAAATGAGTTAAAATGTACAAAAAAGCATGTTTTCATGCAACACTTACTTTTACCAGTTTTGATTAGTCATTTTAGGGTGGGAACATAATAATTATCTCAATGATGAGAATGATGGAAGAGAAAAAAAAAATTGAAATGTAAACATTGTAAATTGCATACTCGGTCCCTTGGTGGGGGCCAAGTTATGGTATTATACAGGTACAGGTATTTTAGGCCCTATTATTTACATAAGACGCTGGTTAAATTTTTTTTCGACGTGTTTACCCTCGGAGTGCAAGAAAAGATTTTGATGGATAAATAACACCGGTGATGTGGTACCATTATATAGTGTTCTATCCTGGAAATATTTGATTTGCAGTTTTTAGCAAAAGTATAACTCTCTTATGTTGGCAGAAGTGATTTTATCAAAAATTTAGAACTTCATTCCATATGCTCGAGATAGTGCTCGAGAATGGAGGATTTTAAGAAAACCTAATCAACAATGCATTTTCGGGTACATTTTTCCAATGAGATGGGTCCCATTTTATAGGGTCAGATGTGGACCTTTTAACTGCACGATTGATTGAGACATTTAATCGTGTGGTTAAATGAATAATCGCTTAAGAAATTTGTTTTTTATTTCGCGCCAAATTTCCCACTTATTTAACCACGTGGTCAACTCGACAAAGGTTTGATTGCAAGTGGCAGGGATATGCAATGATTACACTGTTTGTTAGGCGCACCGTCGACCATTTAACCCTGTGGGCAAACATTTATTCATGTGATAAAATGCCTGTCGCAAGTTTTGTTTGTGGATTTATAATTTTTTGTGTGTTTTGGTTGCTTTCTATTTGTTTTGGAGTTGGTGGGATCGTTAAGGATATTCGTCCATGTATTTTGGGAGTGCCTTGTATTTATGTGAGAAATGTGGTTCGGATATGATTGGAGTAAGGTGTTTTGGGAGATCATTTGGAGATGTTCTAGGAGGCCAGCTGATTATGTGAGTTTTCCGCATATACTACGAAATTGAAATGAAGCTGAAGTTTGAGGTGTCGACAAGGGTTTCCAGAGAGTTTTGGGCTTGTTACATGGTAAATCGATTATATTATTCCCAAGGCTAATCACCAAATTGTTTTCTATTTAGAATTTAAAAAATCCCATATCAGACCATGTGATATAGTTTCTTCTATATTTAATTTTAATTAATTCCACTAATTACTTACAATTGTAATACAATATAATTATCTCACAATTACTCGAATAAAGAGGCCTTGTTTGTAAAGTGTGATAACACATAGTATGATTCTCCTGATGAAACATACAATACACGCTTGGTGGAATTCAATTTTTCGCTAATAGATTTTTACCAATGTTTGTTTATTCTTTGATCCGAAAAATAAGTTATTTGATACTCTAATAGATTACAAAATCCACCCATTAAGTTGACTGATAGAATCAAAACTTATAATTTTATCAAGGGGTATCACAATCCAGGATATATCCAAGATGCGAATTCTCCAGAATATAATCTCAGACATATTCATATAATGATTGGCCAACTTGCGTACATCTAGACCCCATAAATTGAATCGCACCTATATCAATCAAACAGATAATTATGTGAATATTACAATCCTCATAATCCTTTGTATTAGGAATTTATGCAGCCTTTAAAACTTTAAGAGATTTTACAAGTTTAATCTAGTCAGTACCTAGACTTGAATTTCACATGTAGTCCTATTCAATACAGTACTAATGTGTACCGAGACACTCCTATTTTAACTATTGGAACTTTTAGTAGGTATAAACTACTACTATTTTACACACAACTTTACCGATATGATGTCAAATTACCTATCTAGGTTATCAACTATTCAATTTCACTAGAACTAGAATTATGATCTTCTGTGATCAATCCGAACCAAACTCAACCGAATTCCTACTAAGTCTAATTTACCTATATTCATACAATATTTTTAAAATAAATATATTTCATTCTCACAATCATGATCTTATGTTAGAATGAATCTTTCACTCATTTATTTAAAAATAAACACCATAAACATTGTTTTAAGAATAGAATTCCAATAATCTCCCTCTTAGTCTTAGATCCACTTGCCTATTCATATTACACACAATTTATTATTATCTGATATTTTAATAGAGTAGTTCTATTTTTGATAGGGTGTTTATAGATAAACTGAGGTGTAATCCCTTTCAATGGTGAGAAAACAATGAAAAGTTTATTCTTAATAACTAGGGATAAATATAGGAATATATTATAATGATGGGTAAAAAATAAAACTGTTTAGCTAATAAATCAACCTCTGATGGATGTTAGTTATAAGGAGAGAGAATTAAGAACCCTAGATACACCACCAAAATATAGAAGGAATATTGCGTAAGGCTTATTAAATGATTGAGTTTTTAGTAAGAACTTGGACACGCATGTTAACAGTGGAGAGTAAAATCTCCAGTTTGCAATAGATATCTCAAAGAGATCGTTTGGATTAAAAATATCACGTTTATCAAAGGATAACTGGAGTATATATAGGCTCAGTCTATACGTGAGCAACCTCAAGTGTATTAAATGATGGACCGGACTACCATACCTAAAATGTCATCAGCATTAAATGCCGATTGAAATTATCATGTGACCAACTGTTGTGCCAAGTGGTTCCATAGGTCCATTAGCACCTCTTCAACCAGCTACCAATAAAACCATCATTATATTGAGGTATGTTTATTTTGATATGTGTTAGGTATGTTATGACATCACACATATCTTTTACGAAAAGATAAAATTTTTGGTGCCAAAACTCCATGGTTGCGAAGAAAACTCATGGTTGCTTGAGTACTGCTCGTTCGAGCTAAGTTGGGTGTTTTACTTAGTGTATCTAAAATGGTTAAGTCATTATTTAATGGTGCCTTGATCTCTCTCATCCAAACAAATTCCCTCAAATTTTCCCCGATGAGTTTCCTCGATAGACCATGAGAGATCTCATAGGTCCTCCCAAACTTAGTCCATGACTAATACTGAGTAACCTCATTAATATTACAACATAGCTCATAAATATAAAAAATAGACAAAATACATGGTGAATCATCTCCAATCATCTGAAAATATTCTCTAATCTTCGATTAAGATCCACTATGTCTTGATCTGTCATTATTCTCTTACTGAGGAGGTTTATCTCCAAGTAAGGAGGTTTATTTATAGGTCCCTCTTATATTTTCCCACTCACTAAGAAAGTTCTTGTAAAATGAAAAAGTTTATGTACAAAACACCTTTAACTAACACATCATTATTTGAAACATCTTTGCTCAACACGTATCAAATCAAAACATCTCTGTTAGATATGTCTCAAAATTAAACCACTAATTTCTATGAATGTCATTGAAATCTGGTACCTATCACAAATATTTAATTCTCAAATCATGCCACCTATTATCTCTGTCCCCTTTTGACAAGCAACATCTTAGGGTAAACAATGAAATTTCTCAATTTGCACAACCATGATTTTGCCCCTAAATTTTGAATCTTTTTTCTAGTAATCGAATAACCCAAAATCCTCCTACGACTGTTTTCCCAACCTTAAAAGTCACCTTTCATCATTTGTTTCAAAACTTTGTAACACTTCTTCCATTAAAGAACTCATAATTTTCTTTATTTAGAGAGACAAATTGCCCACTGTTACCACAAACCTCCATCGAAATCTAATTTCATCTGATTTGCATCGATTATTTTATATGGGTATCATTTCTATACCATTATCACTACCTTATCACAACTAAAACCCTTTTAAACTTAAATGGATACTTATATGGTAGTTCCAATAAGGATACATCCTATTAGTTGGTTCAACGCCAGGATCTATATAGTCTCTGCCTTCATGCTCCCTTCTTTCGAAAAGGCGATAAATTTGTTGGGAAGACTAAACTTTTTCAAAACACTCTTGAGGGTTCTAATGATCCGATATTGGTGGCGGAGGAATCTGAGGACCACACCAATGTAGTGTTTCTTTCTTCTTTTGCTATTATGAGATTCATCCTTGATTGAGGATATTTCCCTATTCCCAAATTGGGTTTGAAGGGGTAATTGGATCCACTAATATATTTAGTGCCTAGTGAAGCTAGATTTATTAGAAATATAAGGATAAACTACTCAAGGATGGTCTTGGGCATGTAACTCATTACTTTGGTGATTTCACGATGTCTAGAATAATCTTTCCCTTCATTTGATGGTCTCACGCTGGAGTATGATATCGCACATATTCATGGAAGCTTGGGGAGATTTTACTATCACACTTGCATAAGATGGGCAATCTTGTTAGGGAATTTGTAGGTGATGCTACGAAGGACACTTTTGTCCAAAACATCAAGTATTTATACAAGCCATATGTGAATCTCACTCAAGAGTGTAAAGATTTGAGCTAGTTTTACCTCTTAGAAAATGTTATGGCAGTTCCTCAGAAATAGTTGCATATATCCTTTTATTTTATCTGATGACAAACCTAATGATCAACATCGTAGAGACTGGGTCATAATTTATGTCATATTGTCTCATGGAATCAATATTCCTTTGACATCTATTACTCTAGGTTCCTTATATAGTTTTATGGAGAAGTATTATATTGATATGGCGCACTTAGTCGGCCATTTTGATGTATCAAATTTTGCCAACAACATTTTGTTAATGGGGTTCCTCTATGCCGGGTTCCCCCAACTTTCACCCAAAGCTCATAATACCAGCCCCTTTTGAGGATATATATACACATGATAAAAATTTCAGATATGGTTCGTCGATTAATCAAACACAAGAAGGCATAAAACTAATAACTAGTCTTGCAGAACAAACCTAAGGTTTAGAACATAATCCCCTTGTGGATTTGATTGCAATTAGATGAAAAATAATTTATTTATTAATGATGAAGTGATGACTTCTTTTGGATCTTTAAAAGCATGCTAAACCTTCTTAAAGGCCCAGATCTTATAGTGTATGATCCTTATCAAAGCTAGGTTGGTGTGTGGACACCTTTTGAGATGAATACTCCCCCTTATTAGTGAGATTTGGTGGTCTCCCTCTAAGACTCTTCACAAAAATGTGAATATAGTTTTCTCTAGATCCTTTCAAACACTAATACTCATCAATAGTGATTATAACCCCTTCCCACACCTTTATATACAAGTACAAAAGGCAGGCTTGAGCTAAACTGGGCTTTCTTAGTGTCTGGACCTAACTACTTGGGAATATGGATTACACTAAGGACCTAAGACAAATAGTTAAATTGGATTCAAATAAATACTCAAAAATACCCATTTACAAACTCCGTAATTTATTTCCTTTCATTCTTTAATCATAATTAATTCCACTAAAATATTATGATTGCTCTCATATTTAATTATCTTAGAAATAATTTGGATATAATGAGGTCTTATACACATAGTTAATTATGGCACATAATGTGATTCCCCACGTTAAGCTTCTGATACTCGCTTGGTTACATCAATTTTCTATTAATCGAATAGACCAACATCTAATCAATTTCACTGATTCTCAAACTTAACTTATTTTTCTACTTCCCCTGGATTATAAATAATCCACTGGTCAGGCTTACTGGTGAAAACAAAATCTTATAAGTCTATTAAGGGGGTATCTCAATCATATGTATCCCCAAATGTACATTCCTTCGATATAAGATCTCACACCTGTTTACATAATTGTCACCCAATGTGTGGACAACATTTAATTTAATCTAAAATTGAATCTCACATATAATAATCAAAGAGATAGTTATATAATAATCCCAATCCTCACAATTCTTCGGATTAAGAATCTATACACCCTTTTCAAATGGTGTGATATTTAACGAGTCTAATCTAAATAACCCTTAGACTCAAATTTCATGAGTGGTCTTGTTCATTCAATACATTCCTAGTATGTACTGATCACAATTCTCTGTTGAAGTATGGAACATGTTCTCAAACCATCACATCGGTTCTCACAGTTTAACATAAACTACTAGGATTATATCATAACTATTTCAATAGAATGTTAAGATCCAATCTAGGTTGTGAACATTTTAATAGTGCTATAATCGAAATTCCAATCTTCTTGTCATCAAATCGAAGCAAACTCACTGAAAATCCTACTAAGGTCTGACATTAATTTGAAACAATATATTTGAACAAATACAAAGCATTCTCACAAAGTAGATTCTCATTTCAAAATGAATCAAACAATCCTTTATTAATCAATAATAAAAAAAAAATACATAATGATTTTAAGAATAAAACCCCAACACCACTTGTCTAAAATGTCCACTCATAACACAGTGGAACAAAAAGAAAAGGAAAAAACCATTCCTTCCTTTAATAAATGATACTGATTGCTTTGAGTTTCGTCCATATGCTGGGAAGATCAACTGTCAAACTTGGTCATTTTTCATAAAGGAAGATTCATCGGTGCAACTACTAATTGAGAGCGAGCAAGCTCTTGAGGACAATATCTCACTATCCGAGGTTCTTCTCATCATGCCTAGTCATCTTCCAACTGATATTGGATGTGAGGTTAAGAATGAAGCCTACAACCTCATAAATGTGCAAGATAGTTTGGTTTTAAACTAGGAATACCCAAACATATTCATGGGTCAAGTAAGGTTGATAAATTAATTTTGTCTTCCAGCCTTGATTTCACATGGAGAAAGATGGTTGTTTCGTGTACAGAACATCAAAACATGGTCCTTTCTCATGAGAAAAACATAAGATATTCTTAGTTGGGTTGGTATTGCCAGCATTATCCAACGTAACTCAGTATTTAAGGTTTTTGTACAAACCAAGACCAAGTACCGTCCTATAGAGAGGTTTGGTCCCCTTAAAATTAGCCTAAATTACCTCTTTACCAAAGATATGTAATTTTGTCTAAGTTTTAGAGAGAGAATTTATCCCTAGGAGTTTCCTCCCCTTGCACCAATTACTGAGGTTTCTTTTGTGGTTGCTGAAGAGAAAAAAAAGTTTCCTCAACTATTGGTGGAACGAAGAGGAAAACTTCTTCAACTATTTATTCCTCTAAGGGGGATATTGATTCCAAGGATTCCTAAAAACCTAAGGCCACTTAATGTTCTTTTAAGATTACCACTATTCCTACTCTAGTTTTTGAAGTTATTTCTAAGATGGAGTTTGTTGCGGTGATAGCTGATGATATTATAGTTCATTTGGCAAGACACCATATAATTGATGATTTTGTGCCTTTTCATCTAGGTAAGAATAAAGTTGCCCAGGTAGGGCAAGTGGACACATTTCTCCAACTGTCGTACTCCTCAATGCAGGAATAAGTTAACCAAGAAGATCACTAGAAAACGTGTTGCCCAAACATCCACGCTCTCAACTTCTTCGAAGAACACTTGGATAATCCAAATGGTGATAATGTTTTGGATAACTTTACCCCAGTTGTGGAATTTTTACCTTATTTTGCATTTCAATAGGTACTAAGTTTATTATCTTTCAAAGTTAATAATAAATTTTCACCAAGTGTTGAGTTGTTTTTTATTAGAAAATTTCTCTTTAGGATTCCCCTCCACCACCCGTGGAAGTTGTGCATATTCCTGATGAAACTCCTCCCAAGAGAGGCTATTCGAGTCCAATTATTGAAGACAATATCCTTATAATTCTTTGTTTTTCCCCATCTTCAATGATTAAATGAGCTTTTTTGAGACATGATTCTTTTACATGCACTGCAGTCATGGAAGGAAAATTGCCAATGAACAAATATGTTGTGATGGAATCGTACAGAACTCTAGGAATATCAAGTCTAATTATTCCCCCATTTACACCTGAGTTACCAATGGTTGTTATTCCCCCAACTCCTTTAACTCAAGTAGTATGAATTGAACTTTAACTTAATCACCTAGTTATTCTCAATATTTGTGATTTTTAAGACTTTATTGTGTTTTTCATATGTAGATATCTGAAGACATTCCACAAATTGCTCCTTATATGTATGTGTTGTCCCTTATGACGCCTCTCATTGAGTAAATCCTTCCTCGTAGTCTTGTGAGGCCAGTTTTCTTTTTGAACTTTTTATTTGTGATAGATTCATCTGTGGTGTCACTAGATGTCATTCCCATATTCATCTAACCAATGTCAAGGTGATTGATTGGTAAATTATTTCTATTTTTCACTGTATTTTCTCATGTGCAGCTTTATTCTAAGGTTTTTCTATTATGGTGTTTTAGCCTGTCGTTAGTGAAGACAGGGTGAAGATAACTCCTTTGGCTGAGGTTGATATATCCTTAGTCATAGTTCACTTTCTTTGACATACGTTGAGCTTACTTAAACGGAGCCTATTGTTTTGCCTCTTTAGGATTCTCCAATGATTCAAGCTAAAAGGCAATCTAGGAATATAAAGATTCGTCATATATGGATGATGTTGTACTGGTTGATGATGATGAACTCTACACTTATCTTTTTATGCAACATGTATTGTTCAGATTCCTTTTAGTGTAAATGGTTTTCTTAGTCTTGTATCTTCGTTGGAAAAAAACATAGCGAGAAAACCTCATATGCATAGTGATTTACTCTCTCAAGTGATTACTGTTCATAAAAGTTTAAGTTTTGTCGCATTCTTGGTGATGTAGCCTTCTTGGTTATGTAATACCCCTTACTTTTATGGATATTTATTTATGGGATTAATTAAATTAAATGGGAATTAATTGAGAATTAATCCGAATAAAATACTAATGAGATGTGAGTTGGTATTTGATTATGATGTGTTATGAATATTGAAAATATTAAAATTGTCGCGAGACTGAAATACGATAATTTGGGAAATTTTGTTGGGACGCGCGTGACAGTCGCGTCAGGAATGTAATTATTTAAATTAAAAAGTGAATTTTGTTTTTATCAATCGTATGGTCATTTTGAGTGCCCCAACGAGTCCGGAAGGATCGAAATAGTCAGAAAACACTAGCCGGGAGTTTAGTTTGGGTCCCGGGGTATTTTTGGGCGACACCGGCAACTTAAAAGGGTATTTTGGTAATTTTGGAATTTGGGGAATTTTGACCAACGAATTTTGGGAATTAAAAATAGGGTATTTAGGAACCCACTAATCCATTACCAGTACTTAACTAATTAGAGGGCTACGGGAGTTATAGGAGAGGTTAGGAGAAGTTCCCAAAAGAGAAACACAACCTCCATCTTCAACCTTCAGCCTTGGGAGAAAAAAAGGAGAGAGCAATCTTCATCTATTCAACACCAAATTCAGAGAAAAATCCAAGGCAAGTGGTTTAATTACTTTAATTTCAAGCGAATGTTTCCTCCATGCTTAGAAATTTATATAATCGCATTATTTTGGGAGATTTATAAAAACCCATGAAATTTGAGTTGGAAAGTCAGGTTTTGATATAGGGCTTGCATGTAGAATTGTTATTGGGTGATTATACTAAAAGAGATATGACTTTTATGATGCAAAAACGGATTTATTTATGGGAATTTATGACTTTAAATTTCTAGGGTTCATACTCATATGGTTTTGGTAAAATTGGGGATTGATGATAATTTCATGTTGTTTAGGAAGATTTGACCCCTAAATATGTTGAGATATGACCTAAATATGTTTAGTAATGATTAGGAACATCAAAACTCTGTTGGGAAATTTTTTGGATAAGTTTTGAGAAGAGAAAGTTTGAGGAAAAACGATTTAGAAATTCTGGGCTCGAAACTGGCATCTCGTTAGAAGACCTGCCCAGGTTGTTCGAACGAGCTCGTTCGAACGAGCTTCTAACGAGGTGACAGTTTGCCTTCTAACGAGTTGGATGTTCTTTAGATGCCCCTTTCATTCAAACGAGACTTCTAACGAGTTGACAGATTTGCCTTTTTGGCCTGATTTGATTTCTATTGTCCAGTAACCTTGTTTAATTGTAGAGATAACATTACCTTGATGACTAATTGATATAGTTGGGATATATTGAGGGGTAAAACATAGAAGTGTGATTTGAATCAAATGATAATTGTGGATTAGGACGTGAGTAACTATTACGATGTGAGAACAAGTGACGGCTTGAATATTTGTATTAACGGATATTTGGGATATATTGCGGAGTAAAATATAGAAGTGTGATTGGAACCAAATAATATTTGTGGATTAGGACATGAGTGACTAATGACGTTGTGAGAATAATTGATGAAGTAAATACATACGAACCGAACATATGAAAGGTGTAAGTATACCACTAATAAATTATGGTAATTACTAAGATGTGTGCATGCTTAGTATATGTATATAATTTTATGTGTATGACATACCTACCATACTTGCTATCACGGGAGGTTTGTGTTCACTTAGGGCCATCTAATCTTTGTGTGCCTACGGGGGGATATAGATTGGTACCTCGAGAACATAGGTCAGAGAAGGACTTATTGGGAAGTTAATAAGACTGCTGATCATGGGAGCGTAGGTATGTGCGTGACCCATGTGATGTGACTGTGTTCGCCTCCATTGATTGGGATTGTTGTTATCTGAGAACGATTCCTGAGATATTCGGAATGCGTGATCCTTATGTACGTGATGTACCGGGATGGATAGCAGAGTATGTGTGCACCGCAGCTTAGTCTCGGGGTGCTTGTATTGTATATTAATGATGTGAATGATATACGGTTAAATGAACAGACTTGTCATGTTTAATTGTGAGAATAATTTATAGTAACTCCTTGAGAAGATAAATAAGGGGATAACCTCCAGTAAATGGTGTTGCTAATAATTGAGAATTTGAGAATTAAAGTAAAGCTGTTTATTTAAATTGATAACGTTGGGTCTTATAGTGAGATTCGAGTAGAAGGGTTAGAACTTATGTCGGTTTAGTTAGATATGAATATCAATTAGATGGGTACTATACGTTAGGAGTGCACAATTAGTCGAGAGGTGAGTATTCCATGTGAGTGCACGTCCTAACATGTATTTTTCATTCATTATTTTAATGTTATTAAAGCACTTGCTGTTTTTAAAATACTCTCCACTTTCGGGCTCTGACCCGTTTGCTTTCAAATCTATTTTTTTGTAAAAACCTTTTAGGTGCCCAGCCACAAGGACACCATGCATAGGATTTCCATTCAGGTGACAAGCTGTAGCTGTTTGTGGAAGTTACAGGGCCTTGCTAGTAGACGCTTCTTTTGTCTTGACTCTATTCAATCTTCATCAATTGTAGGGCATGTCGCCCATTTCTATTAGAGACATTTCATATTTCAGTTATTCAGATTGTTGGCATGTAATTAATTCAGGATATACTGTTTTATTTATTTCAGTGGTGGGATTGTTTTGAGGAGTTTTCCTCCGGACTTATTATTATTTGTTGGTTACTTTATTGAGACTTTATGGTGTATGGTTATGATATTCTTTCATAATTCTTTTATTGTATGTTAATCAGACTTAATTTAAAATTTGACATCTTACTTTCTAAATACTAGGTGGTTAGTAATTATTAAAATGTTTTCGACAGTGATGCTGTTAACTGGACCAACTTGACATTTTGTATTAATTTAATAAAGGAGTAGCTACCCGGTATTTAATTAGTTGGGGTGTCACAGGTTATAGGTTATCTAAACATACAACTGCTCTGTGCTTAGGTACGATTTCTCTAGAAACAAATACACCTTCTTGATGGCTTGGATTGATACGCGCAAAGGTTTTATAACTTTACCTTCTTGGTCATTTTTTGTAAAACTTGTGTCTAACTCTTTTAATCTTTCTATTTTATTTCCTTTGATAGAGGATAGCCCACCCAAAGTACCTCAGGTGGCACATCCTATTGTTGATAAGACTGTGCGAGCAATGGAGGTTTATCATGACATAAATAAACGGATTGAAGTTGAGTCATCCAATCTGAGTGATCATGGGATCAATAACTACTGTAAAAAGAGAGGAAAGTGAGTAAGGTTAAGGTGACCCTATGCCAAATATCACACCAGTTGAGTACTATCTAGAGGTACTTTAAAGTAATGCCTTTTGATGATGCTGGAATTAGCACCACCAGATAAGGTGTTTTCAAGCCCAATATAAGAATAACAATGGCAGCACAGTTATATAAAGAGGTAAGAGAGTGAGATGAGGATAAGAGGAGAGAGCACCAGGATATGAGTGGTTCAGCCTAAATTGGCCTACGTCCACTGTGTGTGTGTGAATAACCTCACTGCAACAATCCACTAACGGCCATGGATACAATCGCTCAAGCTTTCTCTCTCTACTGTATATCTAGACAGGGTTTTAACTAGGGTTGAATATCTGGCCCCTCAAGGTAGAAGGTGACCTCTATATATATAGTACTTAGGGGGTGTAGTGTACCCTCATGCATTTAATATGCACATGTGTGTTAGCCTCACCAATAGGGGGAAGCCACCTGTCACTGTCACATGTAAGGAATGATGATGAAATATTCTCCCCACGTGTGGAGAATAATCTTGTTACAACTGATTTGTGCCCATGTGTCCTTATCCAAATGTCAACAAATGCTCGGCCGCCATATTGGTGCATGACCTCGGCCTGGGAGAGGCCGAGCTATAAAGGCTTGATATTCGTTCAATCCGAGATGTGCCATAGGGAGTCTCGGCCTGATCTCAGCCGGGACAGTATGCTGGGGTCGGCCCCAGCCGAGGTTGGACTGATTCCATGTTGAAGATTACCAAGGCTTCTTGTCACCTCGGCCTAAACTCGGCCGAGGTTGCCATACCCAGGTATATGAGAATGCTTAAGATTACCAAGGCTCCTTGTCACCTCGGCCTACACTCGGCCGAGGTTGCCATACCCAGGTATATGAGAATGTTGTTGATGCCTGTGATGCGCGTAGTGTCCATTGAAAATGTAGGTGATAGTGTCGGCCTGGGCCGACCTTACTAAGGTCGAGGGCTGATATCGTGGGCCCATGGCTTATCCAGGGTCGGTCAATATCTCGGCCATCAGCTCGGCCGAGGATGGTGTCTCTAGGCCGAGGTCACACTTAGGGCATATCAATCACCCCCCAGCCCCTAGTCACATATGAGGGAAGGTGACTAGGGGATTAGTACGCATCCGAGGCCTGTCTTCTTATGAACCAGTACTTGCTTGACACTTGTCCAATGTTGGAGCATTCTCACTTGGTAGGCGTGCGCTGTCAACCGCCCTTTGGGGCTCCCAAGGCAATGATGGGCCTTGGGAAACGCGCCCATGTATTTAAGGATTTCAAAACCCTTTTTCCCTCCTTCTTCTTCATTTCTTCTCTCCTGTGCGCGATTCTTCCTGTAATTTCTCTCTCTAAAGCTTCTCTACTCAATGCTCTTCTGCCGAGGCCTTTGTTGGTTTTTTCGCGAGTTTTCTTCATTTGCCCTCATCGTTTCATTTCCAGGTATTTCCTCTCTTCCATTTCCTTTGTTTTTCGCTTTTGGTTTGCATTTTCCGGCGAATTTCTAAGTTTTCCGGTGAGCACCATAGTTTCAGGTGAACAGCATTCGCTTTAAACTTCTAAGTTTGATCTTTAGACCCCTTTATTTTACAAGTCAATCATGTTTGTAGTTTTAGGAGTTTCATTTAGTTTCTTTCTAGTGTTGATTTATTGCATTTATTTACCGCGTTTATTTACCACATTTTTATCATGCTTTCTAGCTAAGTTAGTCTAGGTTGTGTCGGACTCAACTCATTTCGGGTTGACATATTTCTTGGCTTTGGTGATGGAGTTTACGGGTCTATTTCGGGTGCGTTGTCCTAGTTATTACGCCTAGGAGATTTGATGGGGCATATCATGTATGCTCCATACTTACGACCTTGCGTGCATAATTTCTGGGGTATTTATTATTGCCAAAATCATATTAGGCTTTTATGCAAATTTAGGGGCGTGACAACCCTTGATTTAATTAACTATAGAAACAAGATGCAATCGTAATAACTCGTCGACCCATGTAACCATTTTATACTAATTAACTCGGGTGAGGGATATTTGGCGCAACCTATAGTTTTTACTCGCTTTATTAGTCTAGTTTTATTTTCACTCGCCTTGATTAATATTTCCCTTTTGTGACTCTTTTCCTTTTTATTCATATTTATATTTTACAATTTTATTCCTGAATTACTAAACCAAATAATATTCTAGCAACTCATCTCTATGGATTTTTGATAGGCATTAGTAATTTAGGTTTTTCTATTAAGACAGTGAACAAAAAACAACGATCGGTGCTTAACGCGCGTCGCTTTTCACCCTTAATCAAAAGTGCGCTGTTGTCGGGGATGAGTTTATTTTAGAATTTATTTGATTTAGTATTTCGTAGTATTTTGTTTCTGTTTGTATTATTTTCCTAATATTTTTGTAGGACTTCTTCATTTGAGCGCCAAGAAACGCTTGAATTTCCCACGCGCGTCTACTTTCTGGAATTTGCCAATTCGATCCATTTTTGGGGTAAGCATGTCTTATTCCAATTATTTCTGTAATCATTGTTATAATTCTCAAAATTCTCGTAATTCTATGACTTTTGGTCAATACTTAGAGTCCCAAAAAATTACAAATTCAAATATGACTTGGGGTGAGTATAACGCAAGTCAAAACTTGGGTTATTGGAATTTTGATGATGATGATAATGATTTCGGGCCTCTAATTCCTTATAATAGGAATTTTGAAATTAATAGAAATAGTTTTCAAAATTCCTATAATAATGAGTTTAAGTTTAAGTCCGATGATAATTTTCAAAGTTCGCATTTTCAAGTATCCGCTCCTCGACCTATGAGATTCAGTGAGGGCTTGCGTATGCTTGAGAATGAGAAAATTGAAAATTGTTATCAGGAAGAAAATCGTTTGTGGGAACATGAATTGGATTAAATATTTGAATCCGACGACGATTTTACTTCCGAGACTTTTGAAGTCGAGGAATGTTTTGAACCAAATGAGGACTTTGCGCCTACTTTGGAAGAAATCGTTGTCGACTTTTCCCATTCCGTAATAGATATTGAAAGTGAGGATGAAAATGGTGTAGTATCTATTTGCACTGAAATAATTTCTTCTTTGGCCCCAAAAGAATAACATTTCCTTGAAAATGATCTTATTTCCTTCGAAACTCAATATTCATGCGATGATGATTCGTCTCGTGAGTTTGAATTTCTTTCCTCCCCATTTTCATTTTCAGTTATCACATCGTCATAAGTACCCGATGAATCGGTTTCAAACTTTAAAGTGTTAAACCTTTTCGCCGATGAGGAGTACTTGCTCGAGTCGCCTTCCACGATCGCATATTTGCCTTTGTGTGCACCACCTCCCATTGCAATTTCAAAATCATTGGAAGGATATTCTATTTTTCTCGGTCCCCAAATGTTTTTGTCACCCATTCAATCCGAATCCCCCAACGTCCCTCCAAAACTTTTAATTGATGATGGTTCCTTTCTTCCTCCTTACACATGCTTTTCGTTGTTCAAACGGAATTCATATTTTTTGGAAGGCATGCTTGAGAGTGAGGGTATACCGGTTATCCTCCAAAGTCCAATCATGCTCACGGTGGACCCTCAACTATTTAGACTTCTAGTGTACAGTTAGTGTGAAGCCTAAATAGTAGGTTTTATTTTGTTAGATTTGTGTTCTTTCTTTCCTTTTATCTTTTCGTTCCTTTTTAATTTAGTCTAGTGTAATTAGTTAACTTTTTGTTATTTGTTTTTGCTATGCTCATTACTAACTTGTTTTGTAGATTCTTTGGACTTGTTCTTATGGGGATCGCTCCAATTTTGGGTAATATCCCTCTTTTCCTCTCTTTAACTTAGTTCTTAATTCACATTAAGGACAATGTCAGGTTTTATATTAGGGGGTGTGGTATATTCTATCCATTTCTTTATATTAGTCCATGCTTTTGCTCACATGTTAGTTACTTAGTATGCTTTTTTTAGAAAAATTCAAAATTTTCAAAAATATTTTCTTTCTTTTTTCTCCTTCATTGGGATTTTTTCCCTCGTTTTCGATGATAAATTTCAGTAATCACCCGATGCAATAGACAACTCAATGATGCATGTTCTCGATTTTTGAAGTTATTAGACTTTAGTCCTCACTTATTGATATTATCAATAACTTTATGAATTAAACTTTAATCCCATGAGCATATGCACTTTTATTGTTCTATTGATTTGGTTTAAGATTTTTATAACTCGGTAATCTTTTGTTGCATTGTATATACTTACACCGAGTAAGCTTTGTACCTTTCATCATTTGTGAGTGTTATACACTATTCTATCCCCTTTGAAAATGTTACAGTCGTTGGTAATCTCTCTATTTTTCATTTGACCGTTCATTAATTGAGTTCATATATGAAATGTGTTACTTGAGCATGATTTTCTTATATTGTTTTGACTCGATAATTGTGTAACCTTTAGGAAATGATCATATGCAATCTTTGTTATATCGCCCATATTGACCTTGACCTCAACTTGAATGTTTTCCCTCGTTAACCTCTTAGAGCCTAAATATTAGCCTTTCGTTTCATAACCCAAATCCTATACCAACTCCGAATTGGAGTTTTAAACCATACATACACCTTCCACACCTTTGTTTGGAATGTTACTTGGGACTGAATGTTTTTGTTGTGTTGCGGTTGCAATTTAGGCGTATGAGAGGGAGAAAAGAAAAGAAAAGAGTGAAAAAAAGGAGAAAAAGAGAAAGCAAAAAGCAAAAGAAAACATGAGAAAAAGAAGAAAAGAAAGAGAAAGATAAAGTTATATATGTTGTGTATAGTGTTCAACAAACTTTGATTACTCTCCAATTGTTATATCTAATGCTTGTTTGGAACTTGTTTTCTAATTTTTGATATTGCCCATATTTTCCCATTATCCCGAGTTTTCATTTACGAACACTTTGAATCCATATATACATTCCTTTCATTTCGTACCCTATCCTAGCCTACATTACAACCCTATTAAAGTCCTATGTGATCTTAAGTAGATGTAATTCAAAGGTTTAAATAGTTTAATAATCTGTGAAAATGCATTACGCCTCTTTTAATGAGTGGTATCTTTTATTGAGATTACAATTTTTTATTTTATATATTGCGTTCTTCATTTTGCATGTGAGTGGCTTAGTTTCCATTTCCATTTACTCTTTATGCCCGCATGTCCCGTGTGTTAGCTCCCTGTTTCGAGTGAATTCACTTGATGAGTGTAATGCCCATGAGGATTGAATTTATGCTTGCCTTTATGTTTATCTGGTTTAAATAAGTTTTTGCCAAATCACATTTTGCATGTGCTCGCTTCCCTCCCACATTTTAAGGTTTCAATTCTACAAGGTGCATTCTATAATCTTAATGATCTGGACTTTTGTGTGAATGCATTCACTTTTCTAATAATGTGTATGAAGTCCTTTTCATTATTGTTGGGCTTGTCGCATGTTGGTTTGGTCATATTTTGAGGAAACCATATGATGTTTGTGGGTATCATCCCTGAAAACCCTCATGAGACGACCCTCGTCCACTAGGGTAACCTAGGGGTTAAATGGATTATTGCATATACTAAATGCAATCATGATCCCTATGAAAGTGGCATTTATATTTCGATGCATATATACGTCTTGTGCTACCTTTGGTGGTCTTATATTGTTTGTTTCATTACTATGGACTAGAAATGTCTAAGTTAGGGGGTGTGATTCGTATCGAATATTGCATATTTCCGCCCGTTATCTTTATGCATTCTAGCGCTTTTACGGTCCTTAATGCCTATATTTATGCTCATTAACCGGACAACCTTGGATTTTGATATATACATTCTTTGCAGGGGTTAATTGTGCTTTTGTAGGTATTGGAATGCTAAAAGTGAGGATCCATTTCATTTCAAAGAAGTTTCATCATCGGATGCCACTTCAAGGGAATTTTAGTCAATTCACATTTGCTCTCCAGCTCATGTCCACGGATGCATAGTTCGTTGATCTAGCATTGCGTGGCCATAAACGGTGCGTCGTTTGGACTCCGTACGAAGAAGTTATGACCATTTCCATTTGTAACCTTTTCCCCCTCTTCATGGAACAAACAAGGCTGAGAAATAGAGTACCGGTCGACCGCGGTTTGAGGCCCGATCGACCGCAGTTTTGGATTTTGTCATGGAAAGCAGATAATATGCTTTTAATTGAAGGCACGATCGATCGCGCCCCTGCGACCGGTTGGTCTTTAATATGAACCAAACTTAAGTGATTTTTTAATTTGAATTCACCAAATTTTGTTGTTAGCATCACAAGTCCCCTCTCGTCATTTTGAGAGTGTATGGATAAGATTCATCTCGTCCATACACTGTCGTCTCGGCCGAGAGAGTTTTCCACCAAATTAATGATGTTTAATATGTTCCCCCTTTTGGTGTTATTAAGAGTCCATGGATAAGGCTGACCCTGTATGGACTGTCATGTCACCGAGAGTAAGTAGGAACTACTTCACCACTAACGATGTTCTGTAGCTTAGGATGATCTACTACATACAATCTAAAATAATTCGAACAATCAAAATATGAGAGAACACTTGGAGATTTTTCATTCATAATATGATTCTCATATACATAGGAAAATGAAATTAATACAAATGAAATCAACAAAACTCTTAGTGATAGTAATTGTTTAGATGGTCAGTGTTCCATGGATTGGAGAATGGCTCTCCATTTAAATTTTCCGGTCGATGCACTCCTGGGACCACTTCTTCCACCACCCTATAGGAACCATGCCAGTTAGGATGAAGATTGTTAGGATACTTCCAAATCATCTTCAAAACTAGGTATGCTACTACCAATGTTGGTACTTCACCCTCTTATTATAGAACTTTTGTAGTCCTTTGCTAATTAGCAGTCTGCCTAACGTCAGCATCTTCTCTTTGTTCCTCTATAAGATCTACGTCTAGCCTTTGTTCTTCAACATTTTGCTCCAGGTCATATGTTTGGACCCTATGAGTTGGGAGACCAATATTTGCTAGCACCACGACCTCTGAGCCATAGGCTAGCATGGATGAGGTTTCCACCGTTAGGGTCCTCTCTATCATGCTATAAGCCCACAGAGTGACATGCACCTCATCAATCCATATCCATTTGGCATCTTCTAACTTTTTCTTGATTCCTTGAAGAATTGTTATGTTCATAACCTTTGTCTGTCCATTATCCTGGGGTCAACCTAGAGTTGAAAAGAACTGTTTGATGCCAACCTGTTCACAGTACTTCTCAAGGGAGATGCTCTTAAACTGCTTCCCGTTATCAGAAATTAAAGTGTTAGGCAGACCGTATCTATAGATAATTTTTTTCCAGATAAATTGAAAGGCTTTCTTCTTTGTTATCAGGATCATCGCTTCAGCCTCTACCCACTTTGAAGAATAATCAATAGCTACAATCAAATAGCAGTAATTATTCACAGCACCAGGTTGATCCCCAAAGCTACAAATGGCCATAGGTATGTGATAAAGGTTAGGGGTGATGAGGTTGGTGGGGAATGGTGGATAACCTTTGGCATTTGTCGCACTTCTTCACATATGCCGCTGCATATTTGGACAACATCGGCTACTAGTATCCCTAAGTGATAATCCTCTTCGTTAATGGCCTTGCTCTAATATGATTGGAGAAGGATCCCTTTTGCAAATCTTTTAAAATGTACTATACCTCAGACGGATGAATATGCCTGAGTAGAGGAAGTAAGAACCCTTTTGTTATACAAGATGTCTTCTATGATGGAGAACTTAGCTGCTTTGTACCTCAGTTTATTCTTCTCAGTTTTGGAATCTGGAAACTCTCCGTTCTCTATGTACCTAATGATAGTATCCATCCAAGAATATCCCATATTCAAGTTACAATAAAATTCCACAGTATTTTCTTCCTCCTCAATAGTAAGACGATGCAGGATCTCTACTGGCACCATCCTTTTAATATCTGTTCTCATGGAAGAAGCTAACCTCACCAAAGCATCAAATTGGTTGTTGTCCAATCGAGGTGTCCTCTTTAGATTTACTTCTCTGAAAACTCTTTAGTGATGGTTTTACCCTTCCAAGGTATTTGGCCATTCTATAGTCCATGGCCTCATATACTCCCAAAATTTGATTCACAACTAACTTGGAGTCACTATGGACTAGTAACTGGCCGACGTTCAGTGCGTGGGTAAAGGAAATACCTGCTAGGAGGGACTCATATGTCTCATTCATTATTAGAGGCTTTGAAGTTGAACCTCAAGGCATACTCAATGTTAATCCCATCTGGGATTGAGATATTCAATCCTTCTCCACTTCTGTTTTCACATGAATATCCATCAACGAACAAGCTCCACACAATACCATATTAGGAAAAATTAACCTCTCCCAACCTCCTATTCTTAAAGAGGTACCTCTCTTCCTCATTCTCAGACACTTTACTTCTTGTTGTACTTATCTCGACCTCGGCTAAAGGAGGACGTACTCTTCTTTCTAGCTCACAAGCTGGAGTTTCAATCTCTTCTGCGTCGGCCTCGTCCCATGTGAACTCGACTATGAAATCAGCCAAGGCCTGCCCCTTGATGGCCACTCTTAGATTTTAGATGATATCAAACTCCCCCAACTCAATTTCCCAAACCATCAACCTCCCTGATTTCTTAGGTTTATGGATGACCTATCTGAGGGGAGAGTCGGTAAGGACGACCATAGTATGTGCCTATAAGTACTAATTCATCTTTCTTAAGGCATGGCTTAGAGCGTAGGCCAACCTCTCCATTTTAGGATATTTGTTCTCGACCCCTAGAGGGCCTTACTGTTCAAATACACTAGCTTTGTACTTTTTCTTCATCTATGACTATGGCAGAACTAACGGTTGACTCCAACACTACAAAATACATATACAATTATTCTCCCTAAATCAGTCTTGATAGAAGAAGTGGGGAACCGAGGTAGGTATTCAATTCTTCAAAAGCCTTATCACACTCTTCATTCCACTCAAAAGCTTTTCTAAGACCTTTAAAAAATTGAAGGCATTTATCAGTAGCTGTAGACACAAACCTGTTCAATGTTGCCACCCATCTAGTTAGTCTCTGCATATTTTTTTATTGTTGCTGAGGTCTTTATCTCCATTAATTCTTTGATCTTCTTAGGGTTGGCCTCAATTCCCCTATGGTTCATAATAAATACCAAGAACTTTCCTTCTTCGATGCCGAAGACACACGTGGCGGGGTTGAGTTCCATCCTAAACTCATCCATAGTATCAAAAGTTCTCTCAAGGTCAGCCACATGAGTTTCAGACTTGAGACTCTTTGTCAACATATCATCGACATAAACCTCCATCGCCTTCCCAATCTACTCTCAGAACATCTTATTGACTAATCTTTGATAAGTTGCCCTGGCATTCTTCAAGCCAAACGACATGACCTTGAAACAATAGGTCCCCTAGTCAGTTATAAAAGATGTCTTCTTTGCATCCACCAGATCCATGAATATCTGGTTATAGCCTTAGTAGGCATCCATAAAACTCATTGATTCATGTCAGCAGTACCATTAACCATTTGGTCTATCCTTGGCAAAGGGAAGCTATCTTTTGGACAGGCTTTGTTCAAATTCATAAAATTGACACACATCCTGTACTTGCCATTGTCCTTGGGGATGATAACAACATTGGCTAACCATTCAAGGTAAATGACCTCCTTAATGAAATCAGATTTTTGCAACTTCTTCACTTCTTCTCGAATGACATCAAACTTATCCCTGGAGTGGACTTTCCTTCTCTGTCTTATCATCTTAACAACCTCGGCCACATTGAGCTTATAACAGAGGAACTTTGGGTCGATGCTGGGCATATCTTCATGGCTCCAAGCAAAAATACTCTGCCTTTTCTTTAACAGCACGATCTACTCGTCTTTGATTCCCTTCTTTAGGGCTTTATCGATTTGGACGGTTTTTTCAGCTCGTCCTCATTGAGGATGATGTATTCTAACTCCTCAATGACCTCACCCTTATTTAACTTTGTTTCATCTCTAGGGTCCAAGGTATCAATGTTGTAAGTCATAATGGCCTTTTTATATGCCTCCTTCTCCTCAGCCCAGTTGAAGTAGCTTTCGCGCGCCTCAACTTGGTCATCCTTCACTTCCCCTACCCCATATGGGGTTAGGAATTTAATCATCTTGTGATCGATTAAGGGCACGACCTCAAACTCCTTGAGGGATACCCTTTTAAGAATTATATAGGGCGAGTAGACATTTTCATCCATGATGAAGAAACTAATCTTCTTCGTGAGGCATTTCGGCCAGCAATTTCCTATTCTGACTTCCATTTCATAGATCCCCAAAGGGTGTATTTCTCTCTGCTGAACCCGATAAAGGGTTGGTGATACATGACGAGCCTCTTCTTCTTAGTCCTAGACCCGTGAAGCAGTCCTAAAACATCACATCGACCGAGTTACCATCGTCGACCAATATTCGGGGACCCACATACCCATATACAAGGTTTCTAATCACCAATGGGTCATCATGAGGGTCTAATATCCCTTTAAAGTCCACCCCAGAGAAAACAATAATTAAAGTATTCATATCAACCTTAGTTTTTTTTACTTTCTTAGGCTCAATGGCCATTGAGTGCACTTCCTTAGGTTTTGTTGGAAGAGCTTTTGCCTCTACCACATGAGACTTTCTATCAGCAATTTCTTTTCCCCCTCCAGGAACTCCTCCGTAAATAATCTTTACCCCAAGAGAAATTGTGTGGAGTCGACCCTTAGGATCGATAATTGGAGGTGGAAAGTCTGGGTCTGCTTCATCATCATCGTTCGAGTCGACATCGTCTCGGTTGGCTGGAGTATCAATCTTGCACTTTTCTTTCCTTATCTTTTGGGTGTCATCTCGGCCACCCTTTGAACTACCACTGTCAACATACTTTCTCAGCTTTCCAGCTGTCAGCATTCTCTCAATCTCATACTTGATAGCAAAACACTTATCGGTTGTATGGTCGTGGTCCTAGTAAAATTCACACCACATGTTTCTATTCCTCTTATGAGGAGGAGCTTTCATCTTTTCAGGCCACTTTAAAGACCCTTCATTCTTTATCTCATTCAAAATATGCTCACAAATGATAGTTAGAGCGGTGTAGTCAGCGAACTTGTCATCCACCAACCTCTTCTTGTTATCCTTATTTTTTTATGGAACGTACCCCCACTGCATGTCCTTTTCTCATCTTCACCTTTGGCAGCCATTGCTTCCTCCACATTCATGACCTTCCCGGCCATAGACAGGCATTCAACCATAAACTTTAGAGGATCTTGTCACGACCCCGAACCAAATTAGTAGTAGGGAACGAGTGTCTTGACATGCCATCAAGGCAAGATATATTATGACTTAAATTATTTATTTAAATAAGTGCAAAGGAAATACAATCACATGGTTATGAATCGTGAAATATTAAAAGTAAAGGAATTACATCATCAAAGCTTTCTAAAGGAAACTTCATTTATATTTAAAGTAACGATGAATTACAACTTAAGACAAAATTTAAAAACATACTACAAGAGAGCCAGACAAGTTCTAAATGATACAACAAAAATAATAACAAAAAGAGCTCTAAAAGATAAATCTTCAACATAGTCCTTGTATAATCTCTCCACGAGTCTACTTATTTCCTGAAAAACGGTTATTTATACAACATCACCAAAAAGCCAAATGAGATTCAATCTCCAGAAATCTAGGGTTTTTCAGAAAATTGACACCTATTCAATTTAGAACAAAAGGCATGTATATAGAGACAGGAATTTGCAGTAATATATATATAAAGTAATTTATAGTAAATAATTCCAAAATAAACAATTCAGAATAGAACAAACAAAACAATTGAGAAATATGTCAATTATTCACTTTTATTTTGATGTCCATGTACGCTCTAATATATAGATAAACAGATTGTGTTACCAAATGTTTCCACCCGACAACAACCCAAATAGAAAATTATGATCTCCGAAACAATGCCTCACTTAGGGTACACCAGCGATAAACCAACTGGGAAAGTACCACCCAAATATTTCCACCCGATAGTTAAGCCCAACATATTAAGAGAGTTTCCATAAGCCGAATCAATAATTTCATAATTCAAATCAGATATATATATCGAGAGATATACACATATAACAAATGACGGAATCATCGGTATCAGATATATTTTAAGGATAAAATATTTCACCAAATAGATATAGTATTCATAATATCATATAATCAAAATAAGCAAGGAATGTCGTAGAGTACTCACCCAGAACAAAAGTTCGAAGTTACAGATACAGAGTCTTGGGTCACTTGTTAATTTTTAAGATGAAACTTCTTCTTAAACTTTCCCCTATTTTCTATCACTATTTATCTCTGACCCTTGGAATGAAATTCATGTAAGAACTGATCCTAAGGCTTCTATTTATAATTTCCCAAAGTTATCTGGGTGATGACACGTGTCTCGATGACTAAGCATTCTTTTTGGTGAGTCGGCGTAAGCGTGTCACGTAATGGGGATGCCTTGAAGTCTTAATTCACCAGATGGTGACACATGTTTTAACTTTATCTAATTGCTTGACATGTGTTTTATCCCTTCCTTTAAAGCCGACACGTGTACGGTGGAAGGGTCAAAATCAAGAACGAGGTGTCAAGCATGAGGTGTAAAGTTATTAAGGGTATAAGGGTCATTTTACACATGAAGGGTATTTTAGTAATTTTACACCATACATTTTCAATATTTCTTAGAGGTCATTGAAAATATTTCATTTACAAATGGTCCTTTTTATATTTTCATTTTAGTCCCTGAAACTTTCTTTATGTAAAATGAAGTCCCTAAAGTTTCATAAATTACATTTTCTACCCCAAAACTTATCATTTAGCTTAGGATATTCTACAAGACTTTGATTTAATAAATATTGATGAAGAAGGAGGTTATTTCAAAGTGTTTAAGTCAGCCAAACTATTCTCCCCTTCCAACCAATGAAAATATAACACATGGTGTGGTAATAAGACAAAATACAACTTAAAGGATAGACAAACTTACCCTTATTTTGTAATTTCGGTATAACTTCTTACTCAGTCCTCTGTTCAACACAAAGTTTGTTGTGTTACAAACCTAATTCATATATCTACAATTTTTTAGTTTTTACCTCAAGTCAATAGTTATGTTATAATGGTCAAAACTAGTCTCCAATATGAACATTCCAACCGAAAACTTTAAAATTTTATATTTGTAACTAATTTGATATTTCATGATTTATGAAGGGAGGATTAGACTAAAAATAATAAACTAACATTATCCATATCACATATGAAATAATACAAAATTTAAAACTATATATGAAAATATAAAAGTGGGGTCATTATATCCTACCCTCTTTATAAAAAGTTTGGTCCCCAAACTTTATGGATATCGCTCCTTTATTTCATCTTCCCGCTCCCATGTTGCTTCTTAAATGGAATGATTACGCCATAATACTTTGACCAATGGAATTACCTTGGTTCATAATATTTTATCTTTATGGTAAAAAATTTCTACTAGATGCTCAATGTAGGTCAAATCTTCTCTAACTTGAAGAGGTTCATGACTTAGGATATGCATTGGATTTGGAACGTATTTCTTTATCATTGACATATGAAACACATTATTAACACTAGAGAGTTCATGGGGTAAGGCTATTCTATACGCAACATCTCATATCCTTTCAAGGATTTCAAAAGGTCCTATGTATCTTGGACTCAACTTCCTTTTCTTCCCAAATCGGATTACTCCCTTTGCTGGTGATACTCATAAGAACACATAATCTCCTCTTTGGAATTTCAACTGAAGATGGTGATTGTTGACATAACTCTTTTGAAGGTTTTTAGTGATTCAAAGTCGTTCTTGTATCAATTTTATTTTCTCTATTATCATCTGGATTAATTTTGGTCCCAATAATTTTCTTTCTACAACTTCTTCCCAGTATGCATGGGAATGACACTATCTACCATGGAGTGGCTCATACGGAGCCATTTGAATACTTGCTTGATAACTATTATTATATGCAAATTCTACTAACGGTAAATGATCACCCCAATTCCCCTTCAGATAAAGTACACATGCCCTAAACATATCCTCTAAGGTTTGAATGGTTCTCTAAGATTGTCCATCTGTTTGAGGATAAAAAGCAGTGCTGAAATTCAATTGTGTTCTCATGGCTTCTTGTAGGCTTTTCCAAAAGTGAGACACAAATATAGGGTCACGATCAGAAATAATTGAACCCGAGGTTCCATGAAGCCTAATAATTTCCCGCACGTACAACTTAGCTAACTTTTCTAAAGAATGGGTAATCGTAACGGCAAGAAAATTAGCAGATTTAGTTAACCTATCAATAATTACCCAAATATAATCATTACCATTTGAACTCCTTGGTAAACCTGTCACAAAATCCATAGTAATATGTTCCCACTTCCACTCAGGGATAGGTAGGGGTTGTAGTAATCCTGATGGTTTCTGATGTTCAGGTTTTACTTGTTGACAAATCACTGAGATAAAAATTTGACTATCTCCCTTTTCATGTTATTCCACCAAAATACTTCTCGAAGATCCCTATACATGTTTATACATCCGGGATGAAATGTGAATCTTGAGTAATGACTTTCCTCTAAAATTTGCCTCTTTAGTTAGGCTTCACACGGCGCATACACTGTATTTCGTAACCTCAATATATCATTTCGTATCCCAAATTCAATCCTCTTCCCTTTAATAAATTCTTCTCTAATCTTCTTCAGTTATGGGTCATTTACTTGTGCAATTTTGATCCTTTACATAACCATAGGTTGTACTTATAAGTTTGCGATTATTCATCCTTTGCTATAAACATGTACATCTAATTCCATACTTATTAAATCCTTCAACATAGCTTCCTGGTTTGTAATAAGACATGATAAATTTGGTGTAGAGTTCCTACTTAAAGCATCACCTACTATATTAGCTTTCCCCGGGTGATAATGAATATGTAAATCATAATCCTTCATTAATTATAACCACATCCTTTGTCTCATGTTCAATTCTTTTTGGGTAAAAATATATTTCAAACTCTTATGATCGGTATAAATCTCACAAGTCTTACCATACAAATAATGTCTCCAAATCTTAAGAGCAAAAATTACAGCCCTTAATTCTAGGTCATGGGTTGGATAATTTTGCTCATGTGATTTTAACTGTCTCGAGGAATAAGCTACTACTTTTCCATTTTGCATTAGCACATATTCCAAAACATTTTTAGAAGCATCACTATAAATCACAAATCCCCCTGTCCCGGAAGGAATTGTCAAAATTAGGCCAGTTATTAATCGATTCCTAAGTTCTTGAAAGTTATTTTCAACTTCCTCAGACCATTCATTTTTCACCTTCTTTTGGGTTAATCTAGATAGAGGTTTGGCAATACTAGAAAATCCTTCAACAAATCTTCAATAATAACCTCGTAATCCAAGAAAACTATGAATCTATGTCACATTAGTTGGCCTAGGCAATACAATATAACTTTGATCTTTTGAGGGTCAACTGACATTCCCTCCTTAGAAATGATATGTCCTAGAAAAGAGAAGCTAGGTGACCAAAATTCACACTTCTTTAGTTTTGCTTATAATTTCTCCTTCCTAAGAATTTGCAACCATATTTAAATGATTTTTGTATTCCTAAATACTTTTGGAATAAATAAGAATGTGATCAATGAAAACAACCACACACTGATCCAAATATTTTCTAAATACCCTATTCAACATATCCATAAAAGCGGTTGGTGCATTAGTTAGTCCAAATGGAATCTGACCATATCTAGTACGAAAAGCTAATTTCGAAATATCTTTTTCCTTAATCTTTAATTGGTGATAACCTGACCTAAGGTCAATCTTTGAAAATACTTGTGCGCCTTGAACTTAGTCAAGAAAATCATCTATACAAGGTAAGGGGTATTAATTCTTAATGGTCACCTTATTTAGTTCATGATAGTCTATACATAACCTCATTGTCCCATCCTTCTTTTTAACAAATAACACAGGAGAACCCCAAGGGGATACACTTGGTCTAATAAAACCCTTGTCTAACAAATCTTGTAATTATACTTTTAGTTCCCTTAATTATAAATGTGCCATACGATAAGGTGGTTTCGTGATTAGTATAGTTCTAGGAATAAGGTCAATCGTAAACTCTATTTCTCGACTAAGAGGAAGACTGGGTAAATAATCTGGAAAATGTTTAGCTATAGGAATATCTTATAAACTAAGATCTTTTGTTTGAAAATCAATAACATTTTCAAGGAATCCTTGAGATCCATTCTTAAGAAAACTACAAGCTAGTATTACCGAGATAATACGCAGGGGAGATAGGAGGTCAGTTCCTTCAAAATTGAATTTTGGTTGGTTAGGAATTTAGAAAGTAACTCTCTTCTCAAAACAATCTACCTTAGCATGATACGATGCTAACCAATCCATCCCTAAAATGACTTCAAAGTCTCTTATATCTAAACTATCAAATTGGCGAATAGTTTATGACTACTAACATTTATAGGGCAAGACTTATATACTAATGTTCCCGTCAATAACTCACCCGAAGGAGTAGAAATGTGTAAGGTATGATTCAAGGGTGCAGGTATATTAGGAAAGCAGTTAACAAAATGTATAGACATGAATGAATATGTAGAACTAGGATATATTAATACTTGAAAAGGTTAGGCACATATAGAAAGTTTACCTGACACTACTGTGTTAGAATCTTGGGTATCGAAAAGTGCAAAAACTCTACCCTGCCTGTCTTGGTCCTTCTTTTCTCCTAAAGGCTATATCGGAATTCTTGCTGGGGCTGGGAATTCTTTTACATTACGTCCTTTCTGTCCACATCTAAAACAAGCCCCCGTATCCTTGTAACAAGGTCGTCCTCCATGTATCTTCCCACATTGCTGACATAAATTGTTATTAAACTGTTTGTTATCACTAGCTCCCCCAACATTGGACGTACTCCTACAATTATTTCTATTTTTGGGTTCCTCCCTATTTGTTCCCCAAACTTCCTCTTACCATCTCTAATTCTATTGTAATCCTCTACATCCCTCTCATCTATCATAGCCCTAGCCACGACGTCAGTATAATGTCAACTTCAGGATGGAAATTCGACTACAAATACTCAACCTTAACCCACATTCATAATTTTTGAATTTCATCAGTTATCACAACATAAGGTGCAAAATGGGATAACTTAGTAAACGTGTCCTCGTATTGATTAACCGTTATATTCCCATACACTAGACCCATGAACTCAGCAGCCATTTCATCCTTCACTGTTTCAGGGAAATATTTCTCATTAAAGATCACCAAGAAGTCATTCCAACCTATGTAAGTATTCCTCTCCTCGTGTATTCTCTTAGTCATTCTCCACCAATGTTCGACTTCACCTTCTAACATAAATGTCGCAAATAAAAACATTCGTTCATCGGTACACTTTAGAACATCGAGCATCTTTTCCATATGCATCACCCAACTTTCTGCTTCAGTCGGGTTATGAGTACCTTTAAAAGAGGGCGGATTCAACTTCTTGAACTATTTAATAGTACATCTAGTTAGTTCAAGATTCCTTGGTGATCAATTATTCACCTGATGATCAACAATCTTTTTTAGACTCTCAATCGCCTTGTATGCACCTTCCAGTCCTTTCATACTTGAACCACTAGTTATCGCAGTTGATCTTGTCTTGGTCATTTTCTATAGTCACAGCCAAACCTAAGATGTATTATACTATCTTGAGATTGCAAATTAGAAGAATAATTATATAAAATGTAAGACATATGGAGGATTATTACATAAGTAAGATATTTATTCATATATCCTATGTATGGAAAATTAAAATCTATAACGTTCGAAACTTATATTCAGTAGTCTACGAGTACATAACCTACGCCCTGATACCACCTCTATCACGATCCCGACCCAAATTTGTAGTAGGGAACGAGTGTCTTGACATGCCACCAAGGCAATAAATATTTTGACTTAAATTATTTCCTTAAATAAGTGCAACGGAAATACAATCACATGGTCATAAATCGTAAAATACTGAAAGTAAAGGAATTACGACATTAGAGATTTCGAAAGGAAACTTTATTTATATTAAAAGTAATGATGAATTACAACTTAAGACAAAATTTAAAAACTTATTACAAGAGAGTCAGGCATGCTCTAAATGATAAAATAAACATAATAACAAAAAGAGCACTAAAAGCTAAATCTTCAACATAATCCTTGTATGTTTTCTCCACGAGTCTACTTATTTCCTGAAAAATGGCTATTTATACAACATCAGCTAAAAGCCGGATGATATTTAATCTCCAGACATTCCAGGGTTTTTTAGAAAATTGATACCAATTCAATTTAAAACAAAAGGCATGTATATAGAGATAGGAATTTGTAGTAATATATATATATATATATATAGTAATTGAGAGTAAATAAGTCTAGAATAAACAGTTCAGAATAGAACAGATAAAACAATTGAGCAATATGTCAATTATTCAATTTTATTATGATGTCCATGTATGCTTTAATACCCAGACAAACAGATAGTGTTACAAAATGTTTCCACCCGGAAACAACACAGACAGAAAATCATGATTTAGGGTACACCAGCGATAAACCAGCTAGGAAGGTATCATCCAAATATTTCCACCCGGTAGTCAAGGCCAACATATTAAGAGAGTTTCCATGGGCCGAATCAATAATTTCAGAATTCAATCAGATGTATATATCGAGAGATATACACATATAACAAACGACGGAATCATCGGTGTCAGATGTATTTGGAGGATAAAACATTTCACAAAATAGATATAGTTTGCATAATATCATATAATCAAAATACGCAAGGAATGTCACAGAGTACTCACCTAGAACAGAAGTTTGAAGTTACAGATACCGAGTCTTGGGTCACTTGTTAATTCTTAAGACGAAACTTCTTTTTAAACTTTCCCGTATTTTCTCTCGCTATTTCTCTCTGATCTTTGGAATTAATTTCGTGTAAGAACTGATCCTAAGGCCTCTATTTATAATTTTCCAAATATATATGGGTGATGACACATGTCCCGATGACTAAGCATTCATTTTGGTGAGTAGGCATAAGCGTGTCGCGTAACGGGGCTGTCTTGAAGTCTTAATTCACCAGATGGTGAAATATGTTTTAACTTTCTCTTATCGCGTGACATGTGTATTGTCCCTTCCTTTAAAGCCTACACGTGTACGGTGGAGGTGTCAAAACCAAGAACGAGGTGTCAAGCACGAGGTGTAAAGTTATTAAGGGTATAAGGGTCGTTGTACACATGAAGGGTATTTTAGTAATTTTACACCATACATTTTCAATATTTCTTAGAGGTACTTGAAAATATTTCATTTAGAAAATGTCCCGTTTTATATTTTCATTTTATTCCCTGAAACGTTCTCTATTTAAAATCAAGTCCCTAAAGTTTCATAAAAATATATTTTCTACCCCAGAACATATCATTTAGCTTAGGATATGCCATAAGCCTTTGATTTAATCCATTTTGATGAAGAAGGAGGTTATTTCAAAGTGTTTAAGTCGACCAAACCAGTCTTCCCTTCCAACCAATCAAAATATAACACATGGTGTGGTAATAAGACATAATACAACTTAAAGGATGGACATATTTTCCCTTATTTCATAATTTCGGTATAACTTCTTGCTAGGCCCTACGTTTAACACACCGTTTGTTGTGTTACAAACCTAATTCATATATATATACAACTTTTTTAGTTTTTAACTCAAGTCAATTGTTATATTGTAATGGTTAAAACTAGTCTCAAATATGAACATTCCTATTAAAAACATTAAAATTTTGTGTTTGTAACTAATTTGATATTTCAAGATTTATGAAAGGAGGATTAGACTAAAAATAATAAATTAACATTATCCATATCACATATGAAATAATACAAAATTTAGAACTATATATGAACACATAAAAGTGGGGTCATTATAGATCTTCTCCAAGATTCCAAAGTAGTTTTCCTTTCTGTAAAACTCCCATCAGGGCGGTCAGGTCAATACACTCTTCGTAATCCTCAACCTCCAACTTTTCTTTGTTAATCCTAACTATGTACTCCCTCATACTTTCATTCTTTCCCGGATTCACATACAGTAGGTGGGTTGTGTTCTTCTAGGGTCTCACCCAAAGTAGAAATTATGTATGAACACTCTACTAACTATTAAAAAATTTCAATTGAGTTTTTAGGGAGAGAGGTAAACCATACATGAGCTTCTCCACTCAGGGTGCTTGAAAAGGCACACCACCTCATCTCATTTGAGACCGAGTAAATGTCAGCAGCTGATTGGTACATCTCGACATGGTGGACTGGGTTAGTACTCTCGTCATACTTTGGAGTGACCACGGGTGGCTTGAACTTAGTCGGGGTAGGATAACGCACGATCTTTATCATGAAGGGGGAGCCTTCATTGTATCCCCTATGCAAGGGGTCTTGTCTCTTCAGAATATCCCCAATCTTATCCTCTAGGATCATTCCAGGATCTCTCTGCCGCAGCTATAACCTCAGTTTGGGCCACATTATCTCTATCCCCCTTGGTTCTATGTGGCCGAACTAAGGGTTCTCTGGAAAATTTCCTCTGTTGGCTATTTAACTCTCGTTATTCTTCATCTCAGTCTCGTGGAGAATGGTGGTCTATGCATCTATCATTCCTATGAGAGATAACGATACTCCGAGATATGGAGAGGTAGTTTCTGAGATCATCTGCTGCTGGGCCTAGACTATCAAAGGTTGACCCCCTTCTTAGTTTATCCAACGCTGATGCTCTGGGCCTAGACTCTCATCTCGGCCTGTCACTACATCCTCGACTAGGCTGAATTGGTAGCAAAGTGCCTCTAAAACTTTCCTAAGGCTCCCAACATTCCCTGTCGTCCTTGTCATCATACTGTTAATCCTCATCATCTAGTCATTCTTTACTCAGCCTCCCTAGGAGTAAACTCCTAGGGTCGACTACGTCTATGTGCCTAGTTTGAGGTGAAATATATTTGAGTGGGTCCTGGGGTGGTCCCCTGGCCATTGGATCTGGGATGCCTTCCCTAGCGACGGGAGTGATAGTTTCACCTCCAACACCAACAGGTATTACCACCATGTTCTGGATAAATGAAGTAACAAATGCATGTATCTGTCAATGACTGTCCGCCAAGGAGCGTATAGTTGCCGTCACCTCAGCCATTTCTGATTAAGGTGGGGCTTGTCTAGTATTGGGTCCACCTATAGTAGGAGGATCCAATGCCATTGAAGACTTTCGGTGATCGAAAAAACCAACTGATGAGCTAGAGGAGCAGAAAATGAGCTAAAACTCAAACCAAAGCTCTCTCAATGGTGGTTCAAGCTCAACCAATGATGAGGTTGACCACCACCAAAGAATTCGATGGAGTAGCTAAAAATTAAAGGAAGAAGATGGCTATCTCATTCCCACAGACGATGCCAGATTGATGACACTAGAATTGGTATCACCAAATCAGTATGATAAGTAAGTCCAAACTAGCATAATAATGATGTAAGAATAGGTATAAAAATATAGAAAGAGATGAGGCAAAGGAGAAAATAACACTAGATATAAGTGGTTCGATCGGAGCTTACGTCCCCTGTGTAGTGTGAATGGTGGTTTTCACTACAATAAGGGCACTAATGGCCTGTAAATACAACACTCAAGCTTTTCTCTCTTTACTGAGTACTTTGATAGAGTCCTGATAGGGTTGAGAATCATCGATCCCTTTACAAGGTAGGAAAAGACAAGTATGTATAGTTCCTTGGGGGTGTAGTGTACCCCTAAGCATGTAATATGCATGCATAGAATGTTCCTAGCCAATGGGCGGAAGCTTGCTGTCTCTGTCAGATGTAGGTCATAATGATGAAATATTCACTCATGTATGGGGGAGATATGGCCATAATGGTTTTTCACATGTAGTCTTGTACCCAACGCGCACTGTTCCCCACATGTTCCATCCCATGCACTCTGCCAGGTGCTACAGTCGGCCACGTAGTCCAGGCCAAGGATGAGAAGATGGATCAGCTCCCTAGTGGGACCATTGCTAGTGCTGACTAGCCGACTTAGGTCGGCCTTTATCTCTTGACAGGTGGGGGATAAAGTTGAGGTTACACTTGCTACAAGGTTGTTGATATTGAACCATGTGGACCACACTCATTAGACGAGACCGAGGTGACTCAAGATGGGTCCACAACTGAGCTGTAATTCCTTACTTTGAATGACCTAACACTAGTCAACTATGGTCGAGGTGGATCCAGGTTTGGAAGAGGTTACACTAGGGGGTATCATGTCCTAAACATAGTGTGGTGACAATTATATTCAACACAAATTCACAAGAAAAGGCAATCACCAAAGTAAATAAATAATTTAATGAACGCTAATCACACAACACAGTATGTATGTGGTTCAGCAAGAATGCCTACGTCCACGGTGATGCTCTCAGTATCATTTCTATATACTCCGGGGAGTGTTTTACAGAGAATACAATATGTGTCTTTTTCCCTATCTTAGGGTTTGTCGTATACATGCTTGTTCTCGGGGAGTGGGGATGTAGGACTCCCATACATTAGTCCATTACTTCCTAGAATATCTCCTTACGAGATTTTAGGAAAAGACTAAGTCATAACTAATTTCGGTAGGGATGATGGCTCCCAAACTTTGGGTCGTTACTGGGTTACTCGTCTAGGCCCGTGGTGGCTAAGATGGTACCCAAAATTGTCCCTAAATTTGTTGAGCCACAATTGGGGCTTAATAAATTTAAATGATTTGTCATAATGGCTTCCTTGTAAATTGTACAGCTCTTCACAGGATTGAAAACTGATTTAGGCGACAGCTGGCTTCGTGTCCTGTAATATATGATTGCAAGCGTTTAAAGGTCCTTTGGAGCAGTAATTTGTTATTGTTGCTTCAAACTTCTTCAAATTTTCTCATCTTAGCCAAGCTCCCGCTACTGCGCTTTCCTTTCCAGTTCTTTATTTTTCGCTTTCAATCTCCTTCATCGTCTGGGTTTGTGAACTTACATTGTCCCAAGACAAACTTTCACTCCGTAAGTTCTTTTTTCTCACTTTTTATGTTTTTTCTGTTGAGATTTCTTCAAATTTGTAATTAGGGTTTATAAGTGGCGAAGATAGGCAATATATCAGTGTCTAAGTTTAGGAAGTTTTATAATATCCTAGACTGGGTAAATATTGAGTGTGCCTCTATCCCTAAGAATGTTAGAGAGATGGAGGGCGCTCATTAGATTCACGTCCTTTTGTTGTCCCAAGGGGGCCTCACCTTCCCTCCAAGGAGTTTGTTTCTACACTTCTTCGATTATTTCAACATTGTTCCTGCACAGTGTTCACCAAATGTTTGGAAGATAGTTAATGGTGTCCATAGAATAAACCAACTCTATGGTACCAATCTAGGGCTTACTGAAATATTCTTCTGCTATTCTTTCTTGCGAACAAGTTCTGGTCTGCTTTACCTCAAGGCCAGGAGTCTTGATAGGGTATTGGTAGTAAATCTACCTGATTCCTACAAGGATTACTGGCAAGAGGGTGTTTTTGCTAGAAATTGGCAATTTCCTCCCTATACCGAGGGGTCGAGGTCTGACAGGTTCACGGTTCCCTTTTATAGGGAGGAGTACATAGGTAGGCTTAATTTTTATTCTGCTCTTCGATCTTCTTGTTAATATATGATTTCTCTGATATTCTTCTCTTCTCTTTTCAATGAGGACAAAGAATTTGGAACCTGCTCTTAGTGATGTTCGAGTTGTCGAGCTGATCAAAGCTTGGAACCTCAGAGAACCTTTAGCTGACGGTGAACATCCTGGGTCAGTTTCTTTTCTTATGGAGTATAAAAATATTGGGTCTAGTTTCATCGCATGACTTATAGACAGTATCCCCGAGCTTGATATTACTGAAGAAGTTACTACAGATCCTATCCAATTGGACGAGGAAGAGAGAAACTCTAGTGAGGATATTGAGGGTGATAATAGGGGCGTTGCTGAAGGGGGTTCCAGTGTAGAGAGCTCTGGTGAAGAGTCTTCCATCTCGAAAGAGGTTTCAGAGGCTCGAGAGACTTCCAGCGAGTCGAGCAGTTCTAGTGAGGCAGAAATGGCTCCCCCCAGAAGAAATCTGATCAGGGATAATGATGATGATGATGATGTGCTTCTCTCTAGGCGGTCGAAGAAGTAAAAGTTTGACAGTGGAGAAGTTTCCACTATTTCTCATCCTTCTTCCATCGAGCAGGAAAAAAGGAGGAGGGAGGAAGAACAGTTGAGAGAGAAAGAGAGAAACTTGGGAAGAGGAGAGGAAGAAAGCTGAAGAGAGAAAGAAGGCATAAGAGTAGAAGAGAGTTGAGAGGGAGAAGAAGGAGAGGGAATAGGAGAGAAGGATAGTGGAAGCGAGGACGAAGGCTGGGCAAGCTTTGGTGACTGTCTCCGCATTGCCCGAGGGGGTTTTCGTCGCCATCTCTCCTCAGTTGGCTCCTGCGTTTCTTAAACGAGCAATTTTGCCTGTTGATCGACAGAAGGCAATGGGGACCGACCAGTTAGCTCTGCAAGTAAGTAAGAGGCTAGCATTGGTAAGTCTATTTCCATTCTCCAATAATCATAATATTCTATTCAAGACTTTCTTCTAATGCTCTCTCTTTTCTTTGCAGTTGGTGACCGAGTTCACTGTTCTCTACCGTACTCATGATGAGCTAGTGAGAATGAATGCGGATTTGGAGAAGCAGAACACTGAACTGAAGGGGAAAGGCATCGAGCTAGAGGTTAGTTTGAAGGTGGCCAGCGATGCCCAGAAGTCCTCTAATCTCACCCTCGCCGAAGCCAACAAAACAAAGGAAGCAGAGATCAATGAGCTAAATGAGTTAAGGCAGTCCTATAATCTGATCTTCATGAGCAAGATGGTCGTGGTCGAAGAGAATAAGGTGCTGGCAGAGAAGGCGAAAAAGGAAGAGTCTGAGGTTACCACCATCAAAGAAAGCTCATACAAATCCAGGTGGGTTGCCGCATATAAGGATGATGACGTTCAGATAGGCTACATCAACCGTCTGAACTTCAAGAAGGGCTGGAATAAGGCTCTTCTGGCTACTGGGGTGGATATTGATTCTCCCTTATTCGACGAGCATGATCCAGGCCCAAAGCCCGTTATAGATGATGTGCCTACCCCTACCATTGAGGGTGTCGTCCCTACCACTCAGATTGTTCCCATTGGTGCTCCTCTTGTTCTGGGAACAACAACTGTTCCTTCTGAGGGAGATGCTGCTACTACTGCTGACAAAGGAAAGCAACCAACCACCTCTAGACAGACCGAGGTTACTAGCTAGACTCCTCTTAGGACCTCTCTGTATTTTTTCTTTGTTTACAATGTTCCTTTTTGTTTATCGATGTAATTTGGACCAAGGTTAATGAAATGAAAACACTTTCCCTTCAGCATACTGATTCTTTTGTTCTTTACTGCTCTTTATGTCTTGTAGTCAATTGATGTAGATGAGTATATACCTGCCACTTCTCAACTGGGAAGGATTCTTGGTCCTAATGTGAGCGATCAAGTTTGCCAAACCTTCCTAAGGATTTATAAGTTGCTGTGATTGAGGAATAAGAGCTTTATGTACCAGTCTGATCTCGTTGCCAAATTAAAAGATAGACTTTAGGAGATGGAAGAGGTTGGTGCCTCTGTTCAGGAAGAAGTGAACACTCTGAGAACTAGACTTCTCGACGCCACTGAGATTAATCAGGTCGAAGAAGTCCTGTAATAGGAGAATGAAACTCTAAAGAGAGAGGTGTTGCGACTCAGGGAGCATGCATCGAGCATCGCACCTCGAGTTCTGTGAGGCTCCTCTTCATCGGCTATTCCGCGAGCTGGAACGGGTGAAGGGGGTCAAGCTAGGGAGATGGACGAGTTTCGAGAAGATGTTCGTTGGACATATGTGATTGCTGCTGGGCTACAAAGAGATGTCACACGGCTAAGGCATCTATTCAAGAAAGGACCTGGGAGTGTGTGGGATGATGGTTACGACCAAGGTTGGATAGATGCTCCGATGAGGTTGATAGTGTTTGAAGAGATATCTTTTATTAAGGGATGGTTGAGTGCCCTCAGGGAGCTACAGGTTCCTAGGTACTCAGTACTATGGTATCGTCACGAGATATCTCCTTCAACTCTGAGGCCTAATCCTTTCAGGAAGGACAACTAGTGGATCCTTATAGATGCTATCCCTAGGCAGATGTTAGAGTCAAATGTGAATGAGGTCGAGGAGGAATTGGCTCCTCAACCGGACAATGGCCAAAGAGCACAAGTGGCTGATTATCTTGTTCAGAGGCCTAATTCTCATTAAGTTTTTACCGAATGTAACTCATTGTACATGTAATGAAGTAATGTAATATTTATGTCTTGGGCGAATTTGTCGACTAAACATGCATTGTATATTTATTACTTTATTTATTTCCCACTTGATTATCTTGGGCCCTTCGTAGATGACTATACCCTCCCAGTTTAGTATGCTTTTGGGATACCATTCTGCCTCACCTTACATTTTAGGTCGTGTCGTCACACTACCTTAGGCCTAAGTGTGGCAATGGAGAGGACACACCTGGAGTTGGATGTTCTATCCGATCATGTTTTCTAAACCAAACATAGTTTGGTGACCAATTCAATTTAGTCGAGCTGCCTAAGCGTCTCCTGTAGGGCTTCATTTATTGCTAGGGCAATGCTAGGAGGTTGTTCGTGTTTTATAAAGAAAACCCGAGGAGTGGGAGACCTTGCTTTTATGCTTCGAGTAAGGTTCCTGTCGCTTAGGAAAGATGTGCAAGTTATAAAGTTCCTAATAAAGAATTAACACTTCATAAAATGCCATTCTCAAACAGTCTTTTACTAATCAAAAGAAAAAATGTGTTGCCACTTCAAATAATGTAATAAAAGATAAATAAAGAAAAACTAGAAATATAATTTTTTCAGGTTGGCAACATTCCAAGCTCGGGGTATCTCTTTGCCCTCCAGCGTTTCTAAGTGATAGGATCCGTGTAGATCATCTCTTGTTATCTTGAATGGTCCCTCCCAGTTCGGTCCTAACTTGCCATCTGATGGTTTTATTGTGCTGCCAAGGACTTTCCTTTGGACGTAGTCCCCAACCTGGAATGCTCTTGGATTGACCCTCTTGTTATAGTGTTTTGCTATCTGTTGATGATAGATCGCTAGTCTCACTAAGGCTAGTTCCCTGTGTTCATCATCTAGGTCAAGTTCAGCGAGCAATGCTGCATCATTCTGACCCTGGTCAACCAGGTTGGACTTCATGGTTGGTAGGCTAGCTTCCAGAGGGATGATTGATTCCATTCCATACGTTAGTGAGAATGGGGTTTCCCCAGTTGCTCACCGTGGTGTAGTGCAGTAGGCCCACAGAATATGTGGTAGCTCTCTCACCCATGCGCCCTTGGCTTTCTCTAGTCATTTCTTTATCCCATCGATCACTATTTTATTAGACGCCTCGACTTGACCATTACTCTGGGGGTAGGCCATCGAGCTGAAATGGTGCCTTATCCTGTGTTCGTTGTAGAAGTTCTAGAAGGGGCCGCTCTCGAACTGCATTTCGTTGTTAGTGATGATTCCAAAGTGGGTAATTATGTTTTTCCATATGAATCTCATCATATCTGCATCTATAATGTTTTCCAGTGGCTCTACCTCGATCCATTTGGTGAAGTAATCTATTATGACCAACAAATACTTGCGATTACCAACAATGGTAGGAAGAGGGCCTATAATATCCATTCCCCATTGGGCGAAAGGCCATGGGCTTGTATGTGATTTAGATCGCTAGCAGGTTGGTGGACCATAGGAGCATATAGTTTACATTTCTCGCACTTGCGAGCATGTACCCCAGAATCTCTATGCATGTATGGCCACCCGTAACCTTCCTTACTTGTTCAGAAAGCTAATGACCTTCCTCCAATATGGCTTCCATAGATTCCTTCATGAATCTCGTAGAGAACTTGCTCGACGTCCTTCGGGTGAACTCATTGAAGGTAAGGGCCGGTGAATGATCTCTTGTATAGTTTTCCCTCAGGAGATAAGTAAAAGCGATAAGCTTTAACTCTTATCTGATGATCTCCTTTCTTATCGTCTCTAAGTGCACCATCCTTTAAATAGTCCATTAAGGGGTCCATCCAGCTGGGTGTTGACTCAATCTGGAGCATATGTCCCATGTCTGGTAGCTCGTCTCTCTAGTTGATGCTCGGATGGGTGAGGAAGTTGATGGTAATTATTCTCTTTAAGTCAGAATCGATTGCTAAACTCAGGGTTTCCAGGGCATCAGCATGGCTGTTCTGTCCACTAGGGAATTGTTGGACACTGACTTCCTCAAAACTGGACATTAACTTCTTTGCCAAGGCGAGGTAGGTTTCCATTCTTTTATCTCTTACGTTGAAGTCCCCACTTATCTGATTGGAGACTAATTATGAGTAGTCGAACACCTGCAACTGCTTTGCCCCCAATGCCTGTGCCTTCTGCAGGATGGCTATCAGATACTCATATTCCACCTCATTGTTGGAGGATTTAAATCCAAGTTTAATCCCCTGCTCGAGGATTGTATCTTCTAGAGTAACAAGTATAATGCCTACTCATGCCTCCTTTGAGTTGGAGGCTCCATCAATAAACAGTCGCAAAACTCCTTTTGATCAGTGATCTTTCCTTTGCTTCATGGGATGAGGCTGGTCGCAGGGCAGCTCACCCGTGAACTCAGCAATGAAATCAGTAAGGACCTAGCCCTTGATTGCATTCCAGGGTTGAAATTGGATGTCAAACCGTCTAAGCTTGACTGACCACTTGGATAGTCTTCCAGACAGATCCACTTTTCACATGATTGCTTTAAGGGGGTGTGTTGTAAGAATGATGATAGTGTGAGCTTCAAAGTAGTGCTTCAGCTTCCTCGAGGCTATCACTAGTGAAAAGTCGAGTTTTTCCAGTGGTAGGTACCACTGCTCGATGTCCAATAAGGTCTTGCTCACATAGTAGACTGGGTGCTTGATACCATTTTTTCCCACACCAATGCAAAACTGACGACGTGGCTATATACGGTGAGGTATAAGTATAAGGAATCATTTTCCTGAGGTATGACGAGAAAAGGCGGTGTGCTGAGATAGGCCTTGAGCTCTTCTAATGCCCTCGAGAAATCTTGATTCCATTCTACTGTCTTGTTTCCTTTCAAGATTTTGAAGAACAGCTTGCACTTCTCAGAGGACTTCGAGACGAAAAGATTTAAATCGGTGAGCATGCCTGTGAGCTTCTGTACATCTCGCATCGTGCGAGGCGGCTGTACCCTATTAATCGCATCGATCTAGTTCGGATTGGTCTCAATGCCTCTCTCGCTAGCCAAATACAGTAGGAAATTTCCTGGACACCAAAAGAACACTTGCTCGCATTGAGTTTCATTCAGTATTTCCTAAGGATCTCGAAGGTATTTGATAGGTCTGAGAGATCGTCCTCTTTGTGCTTACTCTTGATGAGCATATAGTCAATGTAGACCTCCATGGTATCTCCCATTTGGTCTTTGAACATCTTGGTGACTAGCCTCTGGTAAGTTCCTCCTGCATTCTTGAGCCCAAAGGGCATAGCTTTATAACAGTATAAGCCGACGGTGGTAATTAACGCGGTCTTGTCTTGGTCTGGTGCATATAGAGGAATCTGGTGATACCCCAAATATGCGTCTAGAAAACTCATTCTCTCATTAGCTGTTGTAGCGTCTACTAATTGACCGATCTTTGGGGGAGGGAAGCTATCCTTAGGGAATGCCCTGTTTAGGTCATTGAAATCGATACAAACTCTCCATTTCCCATTGTTCTTCGGAGCCACTACTAGGTTGGACAACCATTTAGGGAATTGAACTTCCCGTATGGATCCTGTATCCAACAGCTTTTCTACTTCCTTCTCTACATCCTTGGCATTTTCTAGCGCAGTTCGTCGTGCCTTCTGCGCGATAGGTCTAAAAGTGGGGTCAACGTGCAACCGATGACAAATAACACTGGGATTAATTCCAGGCAGCTCGTATGGTTCCCACGTGAAAACATCTAGGTTTCTCCTTATTAGCGTCGTCAATTCTTTCTTCTCTTGATCTATGAGAGATGCCCCAATCAAGAAACTCCTGTCTTTTTTATCACCATCGGCTGCGTCTTCTTCCAGGTTCTCAATGACCCGCTCAGAGGGGAGGAGCCTGGCCTCCTCCATTTCGGGCCTTCCATACTTTAACTGCTATTTCGAAGGTACCAGACCTTATTTCTCCTTGTCCTTTTCCTTGGCCTTCTCGGCCTTCTTCTCTGATTTCGGGTGTATGGATGCTATAAAGCACCTTCTTGCCATCTCTTGATCTCCATGGATCTCCATCACTCCTCTCTCAGTAACGTACTTGAGTTTTTGATGGTAGGTCAAGGGGACAACCTTTATTGCATGTAACCACCCTCTACCGAGGATAGATTGGTATGGCGAGTCAATGTCGACTACCAGAAACTCGATCATCTTGGATACACCTCCTGCCCGTACCGACAACATGATTTTTCCCAATAGAATAGTTAATTTTCTAATGAATCCAACTAGAGGGATAGTGGCTTCCTTCAAGCCAGTGATGCTTAACTTCAATTTTTTGAATAGGTTGAGATACATTACATCGGATGAGCTCCCCTGGTCGATGAACAACTTGTCAACGTCATAATTATCTATCCTGAGTGTAATGATCAAAGCGTCATGATGCGGGGTTCTTACCCCCACCAAATCTTCTTTTATGAACACGATGTGTTTGTTATAGTCGACGTCACCTGCTCACTGATGCTTTCCTGAGTGTGTCTTTGCTGGATCGATTTGAAATGCTTGCATTACTGTTGTAAGCCTTTTTACTTCCATCCGAGATGAATTCCCTTGAATCTTCTTCATATCAGATGCCCCATGAATTACTGTAGATTCATGGCCAGCATTATCCTCGAGTATGTTGTCAGGCCTTATGTCTCCATTGGCAGTAACCTTCTCTCACTTCTTCTCCACAAACTCGTTCAGATGCCCAGATTGGGCCAACTCTTCAAGGTGAGACTTAAGAGCCTTGCAATGCCCAGTCTTGTGTCCTCCCTCCTTATGTAAAGCGTATCTCAGCGCGTTGTTTCTCTTTGAGGGATCTCCCCCCATATTTCTAGGCCACTTAACAAATGGCCCGTCTTTGATCTTAGCTAGGATCTTGTAGATTTGTTCTTTAAAGATAGTGTTTACTACTTGGAATGCTTTAGAGACATCGTTCTTTCCTCCATTCTTGGGGCCACCCTTTCCCCCATTCTTTCCTCCTTTTATTTTTTATTTTCGGCCTTATCGTTGCCTTTGGCAGCGAGCTTAGTTCGGCCATTGTCCCCTGCACTGAGGCGGGTCACATCCTCCACCTTGGCGTACTTCTCGATGCGAGCCATCAGGTCATTGATGGTCATGGACTCCTTCTTTGTCAGTGATTGGTGCAGAAGGTAAGAACCGGGTAGGCTAATCTTGAAAGAGGCCACTGCCACCTTCTTAGAGCAGTCCTTGACCTCATTGAACAACTCCTAGTACCTCTTTGTGTAGTCCTGGAGGCTCTCTTGAGGCGTCTTCTTAATTGTTAGTAGAGCATCCATCCTCTTTGGATAGGAGCTGCTGGTAATGAAGTGAGCCATGAAAAGCTCGACAATGGATTCAAAACTTTTGATGGACCTATGAGGGAGCCTCTCGAACCACTTCTGGGCCACATTATGCAAACTCAAGGGAAAAATCCGACATATTAGTGCATCCCTGTGGTTCTAGAGAGTCATGGCCTGCCCGTACTGCCTAACGTGATCAATAGGGTCAGTCTTTACATCGTAGATCTTGAATCTCGTAATTTAAAATTTCTTTGGGGCTTCTTCTTATTCTATCTCCCTTGAGAAAGGGGATTTCATCTGGGTGCTGAGAGCTCGCCGAGCAAGCTTTCTGGTCGATCTGGCACCCCGATGTGCTGGGTTTCGTATATCCTTATCACCTTGAGCTGGGGTCCTGTAACGGAGAGCTGGTTGCTATTGCTCAAGCAAGCCATCATCCGACTCGTGCTTACCGCTCTTTTGGGATCCGCGTCTTGGGCTCCTTCCTCGACTGTGAGACTTGCTCGCCTGAGGGCTAGGAGTGTGACATGGACGTCACCTAGTGCTGCGATGGAGTTCTTTATCCGTCCTCTATAATCTCCTTTTGAGGTGAGCATTCTTAGCCTCTTTTTTGCGAGCGGCCTCTCCTTGCTCTTGGAGCCTTGCCTCATAGGCATTGATCAATCTGGAGATTTGTGTTGATTTCGCTGGTCCCTGACTTTCCTCTGAGGCCTGCCGCTCTGGGAGAACCATCTGATTCGAAGGTCGGACTTTAGATCTGATCCTGCGAGGGGCAGGCTATTCTTGGACATCCCCTGCTTTAGGGGCATTGCTAATGTGATCAGACATTCTAGCTTATTTGTTGGTGATGGATTTCTTAAGGGAGACAAACATTCCCACAGACGACGCCAATTGTGGTGACAATTATATTCAACACAAATTCACAAGAAAAGGCAATCACCAAAGTAAATAAAGAATGTAGCGAATGCTAATCACACAACACAGTATGTACGTGGTTCAACAATAATGCCCACGTCCATGGTGATGCTCTCAGTATTATTTCTATATACTCCGAGGAGTGTTTTACAAAGAATACAATATGTATCTTTTTCCCCACACTTAGGGTTTGTTATATACATGTTTGTTCTCAAGGAGTGGGGGTGTAGGACTCCCCCACATTAGCCCATGACTCCCTAGAATATCTCCTTACGATATTTTAGGAAGAGACTAAGTCATAACTAATTTCGGTAGGGATGCGGGCTCCCAGACTTTGGGCCTTTACTGGGCTACTCGTCTGGGCCCGTGGTGGCTAAAATGGTACCCACACATAGTATAGTATCTCTTAAATATTCTATGTAATTAAATAATTCTCATAGTAAATTCGAGAGTGTTTCTCAATACCCAAATAGTTTCCAAGTGTCCCTTAGTAGGCAATACCACTACAGGCCTACTGGTCTTGGACTTACGTTCCCCTAATTCTCCATACTAAGAAATCAATATCCGAATAAAATTTTATTACCCGTTAAGCTAAATAGATTGTTAGTCTTTAACCTTCCTCGTAAGACCAACCTCAAACCCAAATTAGCTTACTAGTAATTATAATATCTCTTAATAGAATCTTATAATTAATTCAAGGGTAAACCCAAACACTTTCCATGAGTTCTATGTTAAAGGGGAAAAACTATGCAATTCTGGGAAACTGAATCGATTCATCCTTGGTCCAAATCGATTCACCTTTCGAGTCAATTCGGTAAAGGATCCTAATAAATTCGCCTGTAACAAGTCTCGTCATCTTCACTAATAAAAGTTACGGGTTTCACCATTAATAACCTTAAAACCTCCATGATTCATTCCTAATCTCCAAACCAAGCATACTAAACATTACACTGACATATATACATGATTTCTAACGTATTTGAATCATTAAATCATCAAAGAACATCTTTAAATTTAATTAATTCAAGGTTAATTCTCTAAAAAACCTATTTATCCTTTTTGTTCAAGAACTTCATATAACTCTATAGTTCCTTATAATTTCGTTAAACTACATCAACAATTCATCATTCAAGCATTAGGGATTGAGTTTATCACAATTTCCTACCCAAGAACCTGATTTATATTTTCCATATTTAGCCAAAATTCATGAAATCATTATATTTATCATCCTACTCTAACATGGATGGTATATCAAATCATAATTCAGCAAGATAAACACATCCCTTAATGTGAAAGTCTGATTTCTGTAGAATAGGTAATAAGATTGGTGTTGGTGCAAAAAGATTGTTCTTGGGTTTGGAACCCTAGGAATGGCTCTCCTTCTTCCTCCTATGACTCTCCTTTGGTTTGGAAAGTGATGACCATAATCTCCTTTATTTTGATTAGATATAATCCTTTAAGTTTCGTGGGTTTATTAGCTCCAAAATTTTGAAAGACCAAAATACCCCTCTAGGGGGCCTGTTTGGCCTAAAAGTGTTCCGGGACCCAAACAAAACCCCCGAATAGACTTTTATGACTATCTCGACCCTTCCAGACACACTGGTGTACTCAAAATGACCATATGGAATACCAAAAGTGAAATTACATTCTATTTCCCAAATTAAGTCTCGACACGACTGACACGCGCGTCTTGATTAAATTTACCGTAACTATCATATTTCTCACTCACGACAATTATAATATTTCCTTATCATTATTATTAATCATTCACTGATAATATTAAATATAAATAAGTATTAATCCTTATCTCGCTAATTAATACTAACTTTATTGGATTAATTTCCAAATATAATTTAATTAATCCCAATATAAAAATGAATAAAATGACGAGGTGTTACAATAAGTGGAAGAATCTGATTTCATTGTGGGCCAATAATAACCATGTGTGTCCACTCGCGTAACTAATGATCTACCTACAGAATGAGCTCCATAGGATCCTTCATGTATTTCTTTAATTAGGTTTAGTACCTCGGCTGGATGGACGCACCTGAGTAGTGAAATGATGAATCCTCTTTTATATAGAATTCTTCCTTCCATAACATATCCGACCGCTTTGTATCTTAGTTTACTGGCCTCCTTTGGATCGACTGGAAGGATGCCATTTTTAATGCACTCCTTCATCGGATCCATCCATGAGGGGCCTAAATCCAATGTAATCCTATTGAGGCTCTCTTTGTTAATATTCACATGCATGAGGATTTCTACTAGAATAGTTCTTTTTAACTCAATTCTGGTCACAGAAGCAAGACGAGCGAGTGCGTTTACTCGACCATTATCAATTCGAGGAATTCTGATTATTTTGACCTCTAAAAATCTGGATATTCTGTTTAGGGATTTGACTAAGTATTTATCATGAGTTTTTTTTTACTCCGTAGACACCCAATACTAGGTTTATGATTAGTTAGGAGTCGTTGTGTGCTTGTATCTTCTCGGCACCCAGAGGGAATGCTAATTCTAACCTGACTATTAGTGCCTCGCATTCTGCTTCATTATTTGAGGCTTTGAAATGAAACTTGAGGGCATATTCATCGTCTATGTCATCTGGTGTGTTGATTATTAGTCTAGCCCCACTACCATGGGTATGTGGCAATCCATCCACATTTATCTTCCAAACAGGTGGTTCTTATTTGAAATACTGTTTAATTAGATTTTTGCAGTTGAATATCCTTGAACTTTGCTCAATTTAGGGGGTGGTTGCTTCTCTCTTAGCCAATGTTTCTTGTATATCTTCCTCCTAGTTGGCTATACCTATCATAGAGTTGTCTCTCTATGAAGTCTGTTCGATTGGTTGAAGTTTTAAGCTCTCTTTTGAAGAATTTTCCTCGAATTGATTTACTGTTGAGCTCTTTTCTATAAAAGTCTACTCGATAGGATTTTTTTTCATAAGTGACATCTATTATGAAATCTATTACTGCTTGGACTTTTATCATTGTTCTAAGCTCATAATGTATGCCATATTCTCCCAGGACCACATCCCAAGCCATCCATATTCCTGATTTATCTAGTATATGAATGGCTTGGTGCAAGGGCAGATTCGTGTGGATGACAATGGTATACCCTTGAATGTATAGCTTCAGTCTTCGAGAGGCATCAGTAAGGGCTAAATCTAGTTCTTCCGGTCATGGATAATGAATTTTAGACCTTTAGTAAGATTTAATTATGAAGTAAACCAATTTGCTCACCCCATTCTCTAACTGAATAAGTGCCGAGCTACTCAGATACAACCAAGTACAAGTTGAGCTTTCCCCTAACACTAGTCTTAAGATAAATGGAGGAGATGCCAAGTATTTATTTAATTCCAAGAAGGAATTTTCAGAATCTTTGTTCGATTTTAAAGCATTTCTTAGCACTTTCAAGAAAGGGAGGCACCTGTTAGTCGCTCGTGAGATAAATTTGTTGAAGGCTATTATTCTTCACGTCAATTTTCACACTTCTTTCTTATTTGTAGGGGACTGTGTATTTATCAACGCTTGAATTGTGTCTGGGTTAGCCCCAATAACATTTTAATTTATTATGAACCTTAGGAAAATTCCTTCGTATAAGTTGAACACACATTTGGTTAGATTTAGCTTCATTTGGTGTTTCTCCAACTGCTTGAACATTTGTCCCATGTCCTTGATGTGATCAACCACTTTCTTTCTCTTAGTGAGCATGCCATTCATGTATACCTCCATATTTTTTTTGATTTATTTTTTGAAGACCTTGTTCACAAGCCTTTGGTATGTTTCTTTATTATTTTTGAGCCCAAAAGGAATAATGTTATAGCAGTAAGTACCGCGACTAGTGATGAATGAGGTTTTCTCCTTATCTTTTGGTTTAATTTTGATTTACTTATACCCTGAATATGCATCCATGAAGATGAGTAACTCGTGTCTGATAGTAGCATTGACCAGTTGATCAATCCTTAGAAAGCAATAATGGTCTTTTGGACAAGCTTTGTTCAGATTTGTGAAGTCAACACACATATGCCATTTATTCTTCTTCTTCCTGACCACAACCATATTGTCAAACCACTCAGGGTATTTGACATCCTCGATGTATTTTCCTTTTTACAATTTTCCCACTTCTTCTTGGATAGCCATGCTCTTCTCGGTACTAAAGACACGTCGTTTCACCTTGATTTGCTTTACATCCTTTACAGTGTTAGGTTCATTACATACAAACTTTGAATAAATCCCTAGAATATCCTTATGAATCCAAGAGAATACATTTTTTTAAATCAACTATTTCTTGTCGGAAGGTACGATCCATGGATGAGTCGATCTATCCTGTCTTTTTTGTGTGTTCATCATCTAGGACTATAATATCTATTACTTTAACAACTTTTCCTTTGACCAATTCAAACTCCTTGTGAGGATATATAGTCTCTACTAATAATTTGTGGTGAGTTTTTTTATTCCTTCTTGGTCGACTGAGGTATAATAACGTTCCCCGACTTTAATTTGGTTTCCTATGATAACGCCGACCCCATAATGTGTAAGGAACTTAAGGCACCGCTGTACGGTGGATGGAACCACTTCAAACTTTTTAGGCTAACTCTACCTAGGATAATGTTATAGGGAAAGATGATGTTCTTGCCTAGGATAAAGAAACAAATCTTCTCAGTTCGACCAGTTAAAAAAATGCCAATTATGACCTCCAAGTTGACAGTTACCAAGGGATACACTACTTTTCCTTAGAAATAAGTGAAGGGCCTCTGATAGGGCTCTAATTGACTATTTCACATCCCTAACCCCTTAAACCAGTCGTAAAATAGGACACCGATCGATCTACCATAATCCTCTTGCATTCTCGCAACTCTTCCTTCATGTACCAGCATTGTGACGACCAAAAAGTCATCATTTTGATAGAGTACTCCTGATATGTCATCTTTGGATAATCCTATCACCAACCTGTCTTTGTTTAATTTCCTTGGGAAATTATCAACATTGCTAGATAAGTTGATATGCCTAATGTAGGAGCATGCTTTGTCTTTGTTGATACACGCTTTTCCCTCAGTTATTTCATCACCTCTACCAGCGTCACCACCTGCAACAAAAGGACAATTAAAACATATCATATTCACCTCGTTCACTGGCTCTTTGGGTCTTTTTCATAAAATGTGGATCATCAGCGGCATCATTATCTCTGGCCCTTTTATTATCATCATCTCTTTTACAGAGGGAATCCGATCGTCTCCGAGATTATTGCTTTTCTAAAGGATCTGACCTACCCTCTCTGTTAATGAATTTAAACAATTTACCTCTTCGAATTAAGATCTCTATCTCATTCTTTAAGGGTATACAACTGTTTATGTTATGCCCATGATCTTTATGGAATTCATAATACTTGGATTTATCCCTTCGATTTGAGGGGAGACTTCAACTTCCTGGTCCATTTCAATTCTCTTCTTCCCCAAATTTCTTCAAAAATGTGATGCACACCAAAAGTGAGCGACGTGTATTAATCATACCTCTTATATTTCTCCACCTTCTTATCCTTCTACTATTTCTTCTCAGAGGCCTTATGGTTGTCGGCCTTGGTATTGTGAGATTGCTTCGAAGCCATGGCCTCATCGGTATGCACAATCTTACCTGCTTTGGCCAATAATTAAGTTATAGTTTTTAGGGGATGTTTGGCTCGAGCATAGTAAAACTTATAGGGGAGTAAGACTCTTATTAGGGCAGTATTTTCTCCTACTCTCTGGAAAATACTTATAAAATGAGCTACCCTCTTGACTAGTTTATCTCAGTGTTCTAAAAAACGCGGCTAGGCGGCGCCAAGGCGCGCCTAGGCGCGAGGCTTTTTAGATACGCCAAGTTTTGGCCCTAGGCGTGGATCAAGGCGTGGTCAACGTTTTTTGGGGCAAGGCGTGAAAAAATGAGCGTTTTTTGGGGATAAGGCGTGAAAAAACGCGAGTTTTTTAGAAGTAAGGCGTGAAAAGACACAATTTTTTTATTTTATTTTTAAAAAATAGTATTTTAATTTACAAATATTTAGACATGTTTTAAGGTATGTACCAATTTAGTATTTTAAATAGCCTTGTCATAGTCAAAAAATATTAAAATATATTAAAAAATGCCTAAACGCCTTTTCACGCCTTTTTACGTCAAGGCCCGCCTAGGCTTCTAAGGCTTAAGGCTTGGCCTCCACGCCTCGGTCACGCCCCGCGTTTTTTAGAACCTTGGTTTATCTCCAAAGTAGAAGTTACCGATGAATAAATGACCTAGTTATTGAAAGTTGGAGTTCTATCCTCATGATAAATTATTGTAGAAGATCTTGGATGATCCAATAATAGTGCTAGAGAATGCCTTGTAAGACATAACATTGGGTACTGAGTAGATGTCTACGATATCTTGATATTGTTCCACATAAAGTACAAGATTTATTTTTCCATCGTACTTTAGGGTCACCACACTTACTTAAACATAACAGGTGTAGGATAGTTCACAATTTCATAAATGAAGGGTGATCCCTCCACGAAAATCTTATGAAAGTGATTCTTGGATTTTGATATTTCTCTTAAACGGTCTTCCTACCATTGAGTTAAATTTTTCTAAGGATGCTCATCTAGATCGGTTTTGACTGAGACAGTCTTAGCCACCCAACCATGGGTTTATGGTGATCTCTCTTACTAAGAAGTCTACTCAACATGCACGGATCCTCGTATACTGGTTCTTAACCTGGAAGATCCTTCTTGGAGAGATCGTGATCTGGATGTCTCTTTGTTATTATGAGATTGCAGCTCGAGGAACTAAACGATCAAATATTAAACCTCTGCTCAATTGGTCTAATGCACTTGGTCTTTCATGAGGGAATGAATGACCATCATAAAAATGAGTGGATTTGAGAGATAAGGCATCATAGGGATGATAGGTTCGGTCGGTAATTAATCTAGAGAGCCTAGACTTTCTTATTTATTTCCTCTCTATCGGGTTTAAAGGCTGTTGGTCCCCATAGGGTATAAGGGAAACATTTCTCCTCTTGCGATGGGGCTTGATATATGCCTAGATTGGTTCGTCTGAGTCAAATATTTTACTATCTCTTGCATAGCCTCTTGACCTTTGGCTATGCTCATTAAGATACCTTGGAAATCCCCTATACAAGGAGGGTAGAGAGAATGAAGGTATCACCGACGGTGTGACTGCCTTTAGGATTGTTTGCCATTTTTCAGTACTCACAAGTAAATGACTATTTTTTTTTTACTTTTAGATGGAAAATATGTAGAAAATATCAATAATTTATCGGTTCCCATAGATGATTCGAATTTGTTGGTGTATAAAATTGGTATGATGATAAGGATGAGACTTAGCTTAGTTACACCGATTATTATCAACCATAGATAATGTAGAAAATTTATGAGCTAGAGAGGGATGAGATACAAAGAAAGAGACAAAGGTTTTTACGTGGTTCAGCCCAATAACGTGCCTACATCCATGAGTGCAGTGTCGCAAAGTATTAGGGTTCGAGTACAAGCCTCTCAAGAATTGTCTAGGATTTTGGGATAAATTTTTTTCAGTCATCCTTAACTAAGGGGTCTAATGAGCGGTTTATAGTAATGGAATAAGAAGACGTGGAATACCTTTATATCTTAGGTATTTATATCTTTACACTACAATTAACAACTAAGTATTTCTTCACGTGCATATTCATGGTGACGGTTGAGATCCTCAAACGTGTTTGTTAACTTTATGGATTTTTCATATTTCTAAAAGTGATCGATCAGTGTGTCAACCAAAATAGATAATTCAACGACCACTTATATCTGTTGGCTTAGGCCCACTGAATATGATAACAAGTCTCACATTGTTATTGGTCCACCTAGCATTGTTATTATAGTTCATAACAATTACCTTTACCCAACATGCACTTTTTTATCTTAAGACTTCTTTAAAATCTTCTCTAAATATCGTTTTAATAATGGTGTAGGGTGGTAAGAGTGTATGGAAGCTAACAAGATGAAAAATGGCTGCAAACTCATAAAAATGACATGAAAATTCCAAAGAGGTTAAAACCCGTTCAATGACCTTAATTGAACCATTATAGAATCTTTAGGGGCCTCAACAGTAGCCCTAGAGACACTATATAATCTCTAGGAGCAACTATAACACCGTAGGTCACCCCCAAATGTTTTCCTTTCTCCTTGTGACAATTTATTTACTCATTGATTTTAATTCTTAATTATTCCATTCCCACTCACATGCAACTCACATGTTAATGTCCAAGTGAATACTGTGGGGGTCAATGTCTCTACTGCTAGAATAGTCACTAATCCGTCTCATTCTCATGTTTACTCCTCACAGTTGTTCCAAACGGATATTTTAACCCTTCGATCTCCTCCTAGACTCTTGCTGTCTTAGTCCCTCTATAACGATTGAACTCCCCTTTAATTCCACTTTTCTTTTGTGTTCATGATGTTTCTGGTAATGTTGATGATTAGTGTTTACCACTTGAGTATAAGTGGCATAAGAAAGATTACCCATAATCACCTGCTAAATGGGCCAAATCTAATACAACTATTCTCTTCTTCTCCTTCGTGTTCCTGTGATCCAGAGAAAATAAAGATAAAATCCTAAACGCCTACTCATATTCAACTATTTTTTTTATTCATGTGCTTTAACAATAGAAAATTTCTTTTCGTAATGGCATGGATAACACGTTGAAGAGACTTAGCATCAAACATCTCTGTGAACCCGATATATGTTATAGTGCTCTCTTCTCAATTGTACTCACACTTTCCCACCACATACTTTAAATGAAAAGTCATAAGCATCTACTTATATACCTCAATAAAACCTATTATCCTCTAATTCCTCTCAATATCATGCTTCCAGTTTTTTCCACTCCAGGATTTGTGGACTCTATAAACTATATTGGGTTATCTTTACTAAAGTCCCCTTACTTTCTCCCAAGCAAAGACTTGCATAATCAACTCCTGTTGAGATGGGGTTGATGTTTTTGGAATAATGGCCATCATGTCCAATTTTCATGGATGAAATAATGGAATTTTTAAGATAAATAAGCTTTCCAGAAGCAGGGAAACTGACATCTTCCTTTCTAAACCTCGACAACAAGAATAAGGGAGTCAACAATGGACGACTATCTGATGATATTAATCTACATGTGGAGAGATAAATCATTAGTATGGAAAGTGTTATAAAGTTTCTCAAGGTTGGAAAGTCCAAAGACCATCCCACCAATAACAAATTCTAAATAGATAGGTAAATCAAAATATACCCATAGAAAATGATTAAGCAATATCCACCACAAATTTGAAATCTTTAAATCATCTAGGACCCATATTCCATAATGATATCTCTATTAAAATCATGATAACTCTCAATATCATCTAAACAAGCATGAACCTACCATAACATAGAGGGAACTTATTTAACATATGACCACACATGCCAATAACTACTTAGTAGGTTCAATCTCCTCGAGGTGCAACTTGATAACCTAAAAATATTTAAACACGAAATGCCACTAAATGATCTTAATCAATAATGAGGATATAATCAATATCACAATTGTTAAGTTTTTTAAGAAATATTGCAACATCCTTAAATAAAACAATCATAACCGCTAGGCAATACGGAGGTGTAAATACCCCCATGCCCCACACATGCACATTACACCCTTTTTTATTAGTATACAAAATATCTATATTTTACATTCAAATAGGAATACTATGACTGTAGTTTTATGGAAAAATACAAAAACCCTTATTAGATTCGAATTGATGAGTTACACACACATCTAAGTTGTGACAATCCCCAGGCAACATGATGGGAATTAATACCCCTAAGGCTTGCATAGGCACATGACACACACATAACCTATCAATGTTGCTAGACTTACTAAAGGATTTAGTACCCTTAGGCCTCACACAACAACATTATGCCCACATGAACTATAATAGTCTCTAGACAACCCTATAAAAGTTACAACCCATTAGGCCCCGAATAAGCAGGCGATACCAACATAAAATATATATTTTTTCTATTTTTTCTATTCATGTGTTCTAATAATTTATAGTCACGATGATTATTTATCACTATTAATTTATTTAAGTGAAAAATTCCATCAAATAACTCCCATGTCCTATTAGAATAGGAATTAAATACATCAATTATCATTCCTTATTTAGTTCTACCCTTCTCTGTGGGTTATTTTCCTACGATCAATATTTTGACAAAAATCATTGTATTCTATTAAGTAAATAACTCTTTAATAAGAATTTTCTGGATTATACATTATCATGCTCATTTGGGATCTCGTAATTGAGAAGGTGGAGAGAAGGTTGATGGGTTGGAAGAGGGGGTTATTTTTCAAAAGAGGCAGGTTGACTTTAATAGTGAGTACTCTCTTTAGTTTACCGTCTTATTACCTATCCATTCTTCTGTTACCAACTTATGTTCGTGTTAATATTGACATGTTAATGAGGGATTTATTATGTAGTGGTAAGGAAGGTGGTTTCAAGCGTAGTTTGGTGAGTTGGTAGGAGGTTTGCAAACCAATGAGGGAGATAGGACCGAGAGTGAGAGATTTGGCTGCTTTCAGTAAAGCTCTTTTTGGGGAAGTGGTTATGAAGGTTCCAATTTGAGGAAGAGATGTTATGGAGAAGGGTAGTGGTGGAGAGGTTTGTATTGGGTTATAATGGATAGGGTTTAGGGTAAAGGTGGATCCCACATGGGATGGTCTTATGGAAGAACATTGTGCGTGGGGTAGGGAGGAGGGAGTTTTTTAAATAGATTTCTTTACGCATAGGGAACAAGGAGGGGGTAAGGTTTTATAGAGACATTAGGGAGGGGGTATCGATCTTTGAAGGAGATGTTCCCAGAGTTTTTTAAAATAATGAATGAAAGAGAAAGGCTAATGGCAAGACATATTTGGAGGGAAGCATATAGTACGAGTTGGAATCTTAGGTTTAGAAGGAGCTTAAGAGGTTAGGAGTTAGAGGAGTAAATGAGTTGTATAATTGGTTGGGTGGGAGGGTTTCCCTCATGGAGGTGAGGATTGTATGTGGTGGATGGGTAGAAATAAAGGGGTATTCTTGATACAATTTTACTATGCTGGATGTGTGGGAAGCATCGCAATGAACTTTCCTTGGAAAAGTATTTGGCCTACGCGCACATCACCAAAGAGGGATTCCTTTGCAGTGATGGATGTGAGACGTGCAATCATGACAATGAATGGACTAATGAAGGGAGGTAGGTGTATGACAATTAGGTTTTAGATGTCTAAATATGTCGAGAAAACACTTAATCATTTGTTATTTCATTATTGAGTTGTAAGGGGATTGTGAGAGATTATTTATTCTATTTTAGGGTGAAATGGGTGTGGGCTGAATTTATGAAGGAGAAGATGATAGCTTGGGGATATAGAAGGGGGGATGTATGTTTTGCGTGGAAAATGGATCCTTTATGCGTTTTTTCGACTATTTGGATTGAGAGGAACATGAGATGTTTTGAGGGGGAAGAGATTGAGCCGGCTAGAATCCGTTATATTTTGGTGAGGATTTTGCATGTGTGGTTCAAGAAGAAGTCACATTCTACGCTACAGTGCTTGTTAGATTTTTATTGGTGAATTTGAGGCATTGAACTAGTTGTTGGTTCTTTTTTACGGTATACCTTGGTGGTGAGGGAGGTTGGGAGGCTTTTGTCTCCCTATTCCCTTTTTTATTTTTGATATTCTGTCAAACATCTGTATATTTATTATATACGGGTTTCGCCTCCCGAGGCAGTTTCATATAATATACTTTGCTTACTTATAAAAAAGAATCATATTCAATATATTTTCACAATTTATACGAAATTATAAACAAAGGGATTCTAATTTGATCATAATTTAAGTTCCTATAAAAAAATTTATTGATTAATATGAATACTAATTAAGACTTGGTCATTCCAACTCCAATGCATGCTTACCTCTCTATTACAATGAAAAGCATAAATCATAATTCTTAATTCAACCAATTTTTCAAAATATATTTGGAGGATAATTTTAACCCAGTTGTGTGGAGTTTGAAAGTCCAACACACTCCTCCTTGATTTCCACTATTCGGGGAGTTTGAAGCCCCAAAATGCTTACAAATACTCTATAAATTGTATGAACTAATATAATTTCAATATAATGAAATTTTCCAAGGATTTGATCATATTTTCATGGTGGGTTGTGGTTGATATGGATGAGGTGGTTCTGGTCTTGGGTGGTATGGAGTTTGGATGGGGTTTTGGAAATGCAAGGGCTTGGGAGGGAGAGGAATGAATTTTTTTAAAATAAAAGGAATAACCCCCCTATATTATTTAATGAACCTGGAGAAATAGCCTCCCTAGAGTGGCACTTACAAGATTCAAAAGTTAAAATAGAGGAAATTAAGGAAAAACTTAGAAAAAATAAAAATGAAACATAACTAAACCCATTGCAAATCTAAGAAGCAGACAATACTTTAACATAATGACATCCAACAACATCCATTTTGCAAGCACCCCTGACCACCCTAGGTAATTCTGGAAGAGTTTTGAAAACTTTTCCTAATTGAAGATAAATTCCAACATTTGCCAATTTATTAACCACCATGTTTGATTCTCTATAACAATGCTTTAAGGAAAATTGCATTTTTGTTATCATAGCTCTCATATCCTTAACAATCTTGAAGAATTTCCAAGGAGGTTTCCATGAGTTACCTATGACTTTCACCACCATCAATGAGTCAGATTCAATGAGTAAATTATCAATATTGAACTGTAAACTTGTTTGAATTCCCTTTTGTAAGGCAAGAAGTCGCACCTCTGAATTTGTAGCAAGATGACCTAGATAAGTAAAGGCAAACATCACCTGAGAATTATTATTTCTAATAATCCCACCATACCAACTAATACTTGGATTATCCTTTGAAGCACCATCAACATTAAGCTTGTAAAAATTAGCACGAGGGGGAATCCATTTAATTAAGGAATGAACTCTTGAATACTTCTGAAAAGAAAGGTTGAACAACTCCTTAATACTGATATCCTGAACCATGCAATGATTTGAAAATACCATACCACTTCATAGATTTGAAATCATCATAATTGAATTTCTAATGATGCTTTGGTGTCTAAATTTCAATCCCTTAAAAAGGCAAGAATTTATGGCTTTCCAAACTTCCCAATAGATCAGAATAGGCATAGCTTTGCAAAGAAAACTTTAGTAGTCTCTTCTTCCAGATCTAAACCACCAGCTCCGAATGAAAGTAGACATATGATTCATATTGCATTTAATTCCCATATGATTTGAAAAAAACAACCAAACTAACATTACCTCTCGACATTGAAGGAATAAGTGATTACCTAATTCTGAATTCTTTAGGTAGGCCTAGCATCTAGAAACCAATCGAATTTCAATCTTTTGAATGTTGTCATCTAGAGGCAAAGAGTTATTGAGGATTTTTCACATGTTAATATAGAGTTTTATAGGTATATGAGGATCCCAAATTCTATCTGAACTAAGAGATTTGGGATACTTGCTCTCCATAGCCTTGCAAGATGAAGAGAAAGAAAATTCTACAGTGTTAAAATCCTTCCAGATTCATTTTCCATCCAAGAACTCCATATAATCTAATGCCACATCTTTATATTTCCTCATGCTTCTCCAAGCTTGAGTACCCCCTTGCTGATGCTGAGACCATGACTTGTATTTAGCTTTCATATAAGCAGTCCATAGAGACTCCTCAGCATATAATTTCCATATCAATCTAATGCTAGAGGCTTTAGAAAGACAATGGAAATCTTTGAAACGAAAACCCCCTAAATCTTTTGGCTTACACATCACTTACCATTTTAACCAATGATAATTCCGACCATCAATTTCATTACCACAAAAAATCTGTTTAACATCTTATGGATCCTATTTATGACAACTTAAGGAGAATTTTGGGATGCAAGGAGGTATGTGGGGATAAAAGAGAGGACATGCTGAATGAGAATGAATTTTCCACCACTGGATAAAAGCTTACCTTTCCAAACTTCAATTTTAAACCCGATAGACTCAATAAGAGGAGCATATAAGTAGAGCTTGTTTTTCCCCTTGAAAAGAAAAGAACCTAGGTACTTAATAGGTAATTTCTTAATAGATAAATCAGTGAAATTTCCTATGGTTGTCCTCATTTTAATAGACATCTTCTTATCAATAATGACACTACTTTTGCTTATGTTAATTTTCTAGCCAAAGACACCTGTGTAATTGACGCGACTCAGAAAATGTCTCATGTGTATTCACTTTAGGCTCAAGTGCAATATTGTCGCGTTAGTAATAAACCCGGTAAGTCGGGATCGTATCCACAGGGAAATAGGACAACCGAGTTGTGACGAGGTTGGACAGATGAGTGAATCCTAACTTCGACTCTAAAGAAAAAGGAAAATAAAAGATGATTTGATTTTGGAATTGATTACAACTAAATGCAATTATGAAATTATGAAAAGATGCAATTATACTAATTTACCTAAAATACTGATGAAGAATGATTTAACACTTTAAACTATATGATAAGAAAAATAAGACGGGAATACGATCCCCCAACCCTGGTGTATTGCAGGTATAATACTAATCGTAAATTTAACTGATTAATTAGACCCAGAATTTAGTACTCCCAAGCATTACGTATATGAGGTTCAATCCCGCACCATACTTAATCAGAGGACGAGTAAATCGGTATCGCGATAGTCACACTCGAATTGCATTCTAAAGTATCTCAGTTACCCGGAAGCAAACGTGATCCAAAGATCTACAATTATCGTGTTCCTACGCAATACGGTCGTAATAAATCACTAAATTCAGAGGATTAATATTATACACATGCAACTATCACATCAGGCTGGGTTCATGTATCCCGACCTTAGAAAATCTAGCCTAGCATGCTGAAAGTATTGAAAACAATTTTTGAATTGCAGAAAACCACAATTAAACTAAGGAAACTTTGTGGAATGATGTAGAAAGTAATTTGACTGAAGAAAAGTAACTCCTAATCTTACCAAAGCAGTAACAACAGTAATCAAGAACACTTGTAATCACCGAAATCTGAATAATCTTCACTCTTGAAATTAAAAGAATCAATTATCTCTAAACTAGGGTTTTCTTAAAAGAATGGAAAATTACACTAATTCTCCATCCTAAAAAATGATAATAACTTGGGTTTATATACCCTACAAAGTTTCAGGAGTTTTAGCTGCACTAGGACTCCCCATTAGAGAAGGATAAGATTACAAAACTCGACACCCGGACCGGTCCGGGGTCCTTGCGGATCGATTTACCTGAAATGTGGACCGATTCTTTTATTTTTATGGCGGATCGGTCCGGGGTGGACTGGTTCTTTTATTTTTCATCCCTCATTTTTTTTCTTTTGATCCAGGGTCTTCTGGAATGTAGCACTACGGACCGGTCCGGCCTTCCTACGGATCGGTCTGCTTCTTTGACTTTTTTCTCCAACTTTGACTGCTCATAACTTTTGTTCCGGGACTCTGATTGAGGTGTCGTTTCTTCCTATGTGTTCATAAATGTTATATCTTCAACTTCTCTTTAGGTGCCTCATCCGAATTTCGAGTAGAAATTACACTTTTTCCCTTTTGACTTTCCTTGTTTTCTTTTTCGATTCTTTCGATTTCTTTCTTTCGTTTTTGACATTAAATACCTGCAAAATTAGTACAAAATACCAGAAACTCGGTGTACTCATTAGGATAAGGTAGTAGCAAGATTATGAGATAAAGTTAAATCGATTATGTTGTTCGAGGTGCTAAAAGTAACTAAATTAAGGGATAAATTAGGAAGAATTTATGCGTAATCAAACCCCCCTAACTTAGAACTTTGCGCGTCCCGAGCAATGTAAAAGAATCCTAGTATGGTTGTACTCTTGAAAAACATTTTATTGGGATAGAATACCTTTTTCGTGGGCAAAAGATTGCATTTAGCATATGCAACAAGCCTTTAAACCCCTAGGTTACCCTAGTAGGACGAGTTGTGTCTCGTGAGGGTTTGTAGTGAATATACCCACAAAATTCGACTCAAAGAAAAATCAAAATACCTAAAAATTGTATAAATCAAACTTTCCCAGAAAATAGTCATCATCAAGTCAAATGTACAAGTTTCAAACCGTAGTGTGTGTGTGCAAAGCGAGAAATTTAACTGCGGATTTCCACCGATTGACCATTACGTTATTTATTCGAAAATTCATTTTGATTTCAAATTCTCACGAAATGCTCTCTCAAACGAATCACTCGGAATGTGGCTATTCTCTTGGTATGCGTGACATAAAAAGTAAATATAATGGACGAAAAGTCACGCATACAAGAAGAAAGACGAAAATTTTTTAGTAATAGGATCTCATCAACGGATTACGATTTTAAAAATGGAAACATTGCCTCTTTTTCGCCATTCAATCTCTTTTATTATCTTTTGGTGTATTAGCTCTCCACGCGGTAACCAATTTTCGCAATTTGGACTCGGTTAGGACTTTTTCGGGTTTTAAGGTATATAAGGTAAAATGAAAATGGTAGGGAAGGTTGGAATTGAAAAAGTCATTTCTGATGTCCATTTGTGCTTTTTCCGGGCAATTGCTCATTTTTTTTTCTTCTTTTTCTCTATTTTTTGCTATTTTTCACTTCTTTTCTTTTCTTGCTATTTTTGTTGAGCATCTCTATTTTTTCTTGCCCCTTTTTGTTGCACTTTTCGGACTTAACTTCTGAATTTTTCCATTCTTCGCAATTTCGGGCTATTTGGGTTTTTCGGGTTGTCAAACGAAAGGGAAAATCTACTTGGCTCAATTTGGGTTACAAAGGGGGTGATTTTTCATATCTTTTTATGGCCAATATTTTTGGGTGACAAGAGAGGGTCTACTTCATTGTCCAAAATACCAATTGCGTTATCGTATGCGTTTCGAGATGAATTTTAGTTTAGAGATCAATTTTGGCACGTTTTTCAAAGCACTATTACACACATTTTTCATAACCGATCAAAATGAAAGGATTGAGATCCTCGATGACTTTTTAGGTGCTGAAAAGAACTTTGAGTTAAAAATTAACTCGGATTGATTTAAAAACTAGCAAAAAGTGTTAGGCTCGAATCTCACCAGGTTTGTTAATGTCCACACTTATTCGCTAAGTCGTCAATTTTCGCTCAATTTCCATCCTTAGTCAATTTCGGTTTTGTGTATGTTGAATTTTACAACTTGAGACTTTAAACCGACTTTTAATGATATTTTTGAAAAATGAATTCCAATTTTTATTTATTTTGAACAAAAATATTTTTGGATTTTTCAAAATTTTATGATTTTTTTGGAATTTTGTGGGCATTTTTGAAAATTTGTGAACTTTTAGAAATGCGCACTTGTGACCCCAACTAACTTAGAGTTTTGCATTGTCCTCAAGAAAAAAGGACTAAAATCTAAACAAGGCAAAATAATAAGTGCAATAAATAAAACAAACAAATGGAGAAAATTCAGATTTTATAGAAAACATGACTGTGGTGCAATTACAGGGAAAAACAGACAACCATGTGAACAGGGAAAACAAATAAAAACTGCCATAACCACATAAAGCTTCACTGGGGCGGGGGTTGGGAAGAACCGAGCGCGTCGGGGCCATAGGGGTCATAGAAATAGGATGGCAGGGACTCATTGGGATCCCCTTGGCATCGGTATATGTCCGCTTGGAAATGGAACATCATGCTCGTATCGCGACGATAATTGGTCAAGAAGTTGCCGAATCTCGTCTCCATCCCCTCCCATTCAAAATTAAGATCGTCCTCTTCGTCCACCGACATCACCCATTTCTATATCAGCACCGGCTGCTTCTTCTTCCTCTTCTTCGCTCTCACTCGAGGAAGCTTCTTCCTCACTATCACTGCCCCGCCTCACCCGAAGGATAGCTAGCTGTTTGGCGCTCTTAGTGCGGTTTCCCTGTCCAAAAGGACCGGGAATGCGAGTACGATCGAGCGGCGCCACAATGTCAGCATCCTTGAGGATGGAGGTAATCAATCTTGCATATGGAAATGGAGCAGCACCTTTTTCATCCAAGGCTGCGACCATGATGTCGGCGTATAGGGTTCGGGCCAAGTGGATGGAAGTGTGTGGATCAAATATGTGATAGGTCAATGTGGTTTGGCGAGATCGCATCGCGGAATCGTTGGATGTTTTCAAAATATTGGCGCACACAATTTGAAAAGTGAGGCGTGCCTTCTCATTAAGGATTCCAACGACGACAGTTTGCCCCATCCATACAACATCCGGGGCAATGCGTTCCATGATCACTTCGTTGGCGAATGGGGAGATGTTCCTCGGGTAAGTGAATTCTTGAACATCCGAAACATCGTATTCAGGAAACTTGGCCATGAGAAGAGCCAACGAAAAGGGGATGGCAGTACCATCCACGTATGCTTGAGCCTCAAATTGGCCCGTCCGAACAAGGGTCCCATAAAAGGAGCGGACCTCGGCTGCCCAAACCGCTTCATACGATTCATTGAGAAATCGTCACCAACCTCTAGCCATGAATAGGGTGGTGACGGAGTTGGGCAGACTTGTCCATTGGACAGCGCGCTACATATAGAGTTTGCTATCCGGACCGAAGAACTGATGGCACCAACGTTCCTCTTGGAGGGAGTGGAATTCCTCATGGACGGAGGGGAGGATGTCGGTGGAGTCGTATTTGATGGGGGCAGTTCATTGGGCCATGATATCAAAGAGATGTAGCTGGAAAATTAGGGAGAGAGAAGCTAGGAGTGATGTAGTTGATGGTGTGGAGAGAAAGGGAGGGTAGAGGTGGTTATTTATAGGTGAAATGGTGTGGGTAGGGTTTGGATTTGGAGGGAAAGTTGTGGGAGGGAAAAAGGGGTTTATTTAGGAGGGAAATGGAAGGGTTGGGTGGGGTGTGGACGAGTTTGGAGGGAATGAATGGGATTGGGGAGGGGGGTGCACCTTGGGAAAAGGGGGAATAAAATTCTGCAGAAAGTGGACCGGTTCGGTCCTTTAATATTCGAACCTTTCCAACTATCGGACTGATCCGGCCCTAAAAGAAAGGAACCGGTCCGGGGCAGACCGATCCAGCCCAAATTTAAAGGAACCGTTCCGGCTCTTATTTTTTAGCTGGATTTTCCTCCTAACTTGGTTTCGAACGCTCTTCTCTGAAAATATTCACTTTCACAACATACTCCCTATCAATTTTGGATTAAAAACCTCTCAATACCAATGGCCAACGCAACTTGACTCAATCTCCCAAAAATGTGAATTCTCTCTCCCGAATGTAACCTAATCCTATGGACTCTCACTACACACACGAATCTCATCTACTAGACACAATAATTCATCCCATATGCATCGGGGGTGCGATAACCTCACTGTAGCAGCTCACTCTACCCCGTAAATGGGGTCCGACAACTAAACGGTGTAGACTTCTTCCACACACGCCTCTAGATATGGCTTTAGGCGTTGTCCATTTACTTTGAATGTATTTCCCCCTTTCAAATCGTCTAATTCAATAACTTCGTGGGGGAAAACATTCTTTACAACGAATGGTCCAGACCATCGTGACCGTAACTTGCTCAGAAAGAGATAAAGTCGAGAGATATAAAGAAACACTTTTTGCCCAAGAAGAAACTCTTTGCTTCAAATGATGCTATCGTGAGCGAGTTTCATCCTTTCTTTCGAGATTTTTGCATTCTCATACGCATCATTGCGTATCTCTTCTAACTCGTTTAATTGAAGCTTGCCAGCTTCACCGGCCTTATCCATGGCATAGTTTAACTCCTTAATCGCCCAATACGCCTTGTGTTCTAACTCTATGGGAAGATGGCAAGGTTTTCCATACACAAAGCGAAACAGGGACATGCCGAGTGGATTTTTGTATGCGGTACGATAGGCCCATAGCGAATTGTTCAGTCTAAGTGACCAAACTTTTTGGGTAGGATTGACGGTCTTTTCAAGAATGTTCTTGATTTCCCAATTTGCTAGTTCGGCTTGCCCATTCGTTTGCTGGTGATAAGTCATTCCAACCTTGTGAACTACACCATTCTTTCTCATTAGCTTCTCGAATGGCCTATTGCAAAAGTGCTTGCCATTATCACTGATTATCGCTTTCGGTGCGCCGAAGCGGGAAAGTATGTGCTCCTGCAGGAACTTTATCACCACTTTATTGTCATTTGTCTTGGTAGATATAGCTTCTACCCATTTAGAAACGTAGTCTACCGCGACAAGGATGTATAGGAAACCAAAGGATGGGGGGAAACAACCCATGAAGTCAATACCCCAACAATCGAAGATCTGAATAATGAGTATGGGAGTAAGAGGCATCATGTCTCGTCGGGTAATGGCTCCCATTCGTTGGCACCTATTACAAGATTTACATGCAGTGTTCACATCCCGGAATATTATGGGCCAATAGAGGTCGCATTGCAGAATTTTAGCGGTCATCTTTTTCGTCGAAAAGTGTCCTCCATAAGCTTTTGAATGACAAAACTTGATGACTTTTGGGATCTCGTCTTTCGGTATACATCGTCGAATGATTTGGTGGTGCAATATTTAAAAAGGAAAGGATCATCATAGAAGAACATGCTCGACCAAGTAATAAACCTCTTCTTATCTTGTGGTGTCCAGTCGGGAGGGACGACTCCCGTGACAAGGTAGTTCACTATATTCGCAAACCAGGGCAAAGAACAGGTAGCAAAGAGTTGCTCATTCAGAAAGTATTCGTCTATGGGTATGGGATCACTAGGTACATCGGACGAAAGCCGTGATAAGTGGTCGGAAATAATGTTTTCTACCCCTTTCTTATATTTAATGGAGAGATTGAACTCTTGTAGGAGTAGGATCCACCTTATGAGGCGCGACTTTGTATCTTTCTTCGCAAGTAGGTATTTCAATACCGCGTGGTCGGTGAAGCAAGTAATGGGAGAATTGATAAGGTATGACTGAAATTTATCAAGGGAAAAGACTACCACTAGCAACTCCTTCTCCATGGTAGAGTAGTTGAGTTGTGGTCCGCTAAGAGTCGGGCTAGTGTAGTAGATGACATGAGCATGTTTATCTTTTCTTTGGCCCAAAACATCCCCTATCACATAATTGCTATCATTACACATAAGTTTGAATGGCAAAGACCAATCCGGAACTTGCATGATGGGATCGGACACAAGCATGGTTTTCAGTTTTTCAAAAGAGCTTTGCCATGCTTCTGTCCACTCAAATGGGGTGTCCTTCATGAGTCGGTTGCTTAAGGGTCTAGCGATGGCGCTAAAGTCCATAATGAACCTTCGATAAAACCCCGCGTGGCCCAAGAAAGAGCGCACGTCCTTGAGCGATTTTAGTGGGGGAAGATCATCTATGACATATATTTTTGCCCTATCAACTTCTATTCCCTTGGATGATACTATGTGGCCAAGAACTATTCCCTCGGTGACCATGAAATGGCATTTCTCCTAATTCAGCACTAAGTTCTTTTCCACACACCGGGCAAGTACTTTTTCCAGTTTTTCTAGACAACGATCGAAAGAGGTGCCAAAAATGCTAAAATCGTCCATGAACACTTCGAGTCCTCTCTCGACCATGTTGCTAAATAGGCTCAACATGCACCTTTGAGAGGTTATGGGTGCATTACACAAGCCAAATGGCATACGTTTGTAGGCAAACGTACCAAAAGGGCAAGTGAAGGTCGTTTTCTCCTGGTCAAGTACATCTACATCAATCTGGTTATATCCGGAATAACCATCAAGGAAGCAATAGTAAGGGTGTCCCGCTACTCTCTCAAGCATTTGATCAATAAATGGTAAGGGGAAATGGTCTTTCCTAGTTCCCGCATTGAGTTTCCAATAATCAATGCAAACGCGCCACCCGATGGTGGTACGTTAGGGAACTGGCTCTCCCTTAGTATTCTCAATCACTGTCATGCCCGATTTCTTCGGGATGACTTGAATAGAGCTCAACCACTTGCTATTCGAGATTGGGTAGATAATCCCGGCATCTAATAACTTGATAATTTTGGTTCTCACAACTTCTTTCATATTGGGATTTAGCCTTCTTTGCATTTCTCTTGAGGGCTTGACATCCTCTTCGAGATGGATCTTGTGAGTGCAAATCAAAAGACTTATCCCCTTCAAGTCAGCAATGCACCAACCAAAAGCACTTTGGTGCTTTCTCAGAATTTTTAACAATTTTCCCTCCTGCTCTTCGTCTAGGCTAGAGGAGATAACAACGGAAAATGTCTCATCCTCTCCTAGGTAAGCATATTTAATATGGGAGGGGAGTTTCTTCAACTCGAGGGTTAGAAATTTTTCATTGGAGGGAACCATGCGTGTATCGCTCGGTGGTAACCCAATTTACATCTCTCACGTCCGAGTTCGACAGTCTCTCATAGAGTAACTCTCTCAACTCCACAACCTCCTTCTCGAATTCGTTGTACGTCCCCTCACTCTCGTGTCTCTCCACTAAACAGGACCCTAAGGCGTCTCCACAATAGTTCTCCTCAAAGTACTCCTCTACTATCTCATCTATGAAACTCACCGCGTGAAGATCATCTTCTTCCCCCGTGTGTTGGGCTATATGGAAGATGTTGGTTTATAAGGTCATGTTCCCAAAAGTGGGTTGCATATGCCCATTCCTAGTGTTGATGATAGAGTTAGCCGTGGCTAAAAATGAGAGCCCGAGAATGATGGGAACATGGTTGCTCGAGGCGAAGGAAGGCTCCGTGTCCCAAATGACAAAGTCTACCAGGAAGTAGAAAGTGTCAACTTGGACAATCACGTCCTCAACTATACCTCGTGGGATCTTCACAGTTCGATCCGCTAATTAGAGAATGATTCTTGTGGGTTTGAGGTCACCCAAATCAAGTTGCCTATAGATGGAGTAAGGGAGGATATTGACACTTGCTCCCAAATCAAGTAAGGCTTTTTCGATTTTGTTTTCTCCAATGATGCAGGAAATGGTGGGTGCACCGGGATCTTTGAATTTAAGCAAGAGATCATTAAGTATAATGGAGCTCACGTTCTGTGCTAGAAAAACATTTTTCTTTACCTTCATCTTTCTCTTTACCGTTAATAAGTCTTTGATGACTTTTGCATAAGCTGGAATTTACTTAATGGCATCGAGGAAAGGTAAATTCACTTTACTTACTTTAGCACGTCCTCACGTGGGTTTCCTTTATGGGAAGGAATCAACCTTTGGGGAAATGGTGTCGCGGAGGGTGGTTTCACTAATACCTCGGGCTTACTAGCGTCCTCTTTGTCACTCTCATTCAAGGGGATATCTTCGGCCTCTTTCGTGTTGGGCGAAATCTCCTTGTCTTTCGTTGTGTCGCGTGGAGGAGGTGATAAATCAATGACTCTCCCACTATGAAGAGTGGTCACATCTTGACATTTCTCCTAATGATCAGTAGAGGTGGAGCTAACACTAGTTTGACCTTGGGGAGGTCTTTGGCCCTAGGAAGGAAACTTTCCCTTCTCTTGGACACTCAACGAGGATTGTATCTTTGACATACTTGTATTTATGTCACTAATTAGGCGATCATATCTAGCATTGGTTGCAGTCTGGCTAGTGATAAATTTATTCATAGTATCATCGAGAGTTCTCCGTGATGGCAGGATATATGCTCCTTGAGGTGGTGGTGCTTGCACATGTCGTTGCATGTGTGGAGCTTATTGAAAGTGTTGTGGTGTAAGAGGGGCAACATGGGAAGGAGGGTTCATCGCAGCATGTTGTTTCCCATAGCTAAAACCACGATGGTTTTTTCATGAAGGGTTGTAAGAATTCCCGTGCGGTGCACCGAAATTACCCTTAAATCCTCCTATACCACTAACTTGCTTCTGAAGCATCACTTTGTAGGCGGGTATAGTCGAGCATTCCTCAGTTGAATGACCCGCCTCACAAATCGCACACACCTTCTCGACGGGGTTTGGTATGGATCCAATTGGTCCTCTTCCATATACCTCACATAGGTCTCGTAATCCATTCTCAAGCGTATCTAATCGACTGTCCGTCATAGAATTCTTATCTACGTGAAATAGCCCGGACGCCACTGGAGTGGTGGTCACTTCAAGATTTTGATTTTGAGCATTAGGATTAGATGTATCTCAGGATTGGGTAGTCTCAGCGACATACCTCAGGTGAAGCTCAGAATCGTGGGCATCTAAGTCGACAAACGGACCACTACCCATGGTCTCAATGAGTTGCTTGAAGTTAAGATTCAGCCAATTTTAGAGAAAGGAACTGATTTGCGCTGTATCAAATCCATGATGGGGGCATGAAGTAACTAACTCATTGAAACGCTTGTAACATCGATGAAATGGCTCATTTTCTTATTGTCTGAACGCTTGAATTTGAGCCTTTATGGAGATTGTTCGATGTGGTGGGAAGAATTTCTTGAGAAATCTAGATTGCAACTCGTTTCAAGATGAAATCGAGCTTGGAGGTAAAGACCATAGCCAGGTCTTACCTTTATCTTTTAGCAAAAAGGGGAAGAGTTTGAGGTAGATCACCTCTTGTGTGCAAGTTTGATCATTAAGAGTATCGCACACATCCTCAAATTCCCTAATGTGAAGATATGGCTTTTCAGAATCCATACCATGATAATTGGGTAACATCTAGATCATCCCGTTTTTAAAATGAAATTGCCCGGCATTATATGGGAGTATAATTCATCTCGAAGCGATCGTGTGCTCGAGAAATAAGATATCTCTCAGCGCGTGGTATGGGGCCTCTTCCTCCCCGGCGGCTGTACTACCGTGTTGCGACATTTCTCTCTCTCTTAAAGACTCGGTGTCCTCACTTGGTGTGCTCGAAGTGTGCTCAGAGGTGTGTCCTAAGAAGGAAAACGGAGTGTTGTTTGAGATTGAGTGTGACGGTGTGGGAGGTGGAATCCAGAACTGTGGGGCATTAGGAGTGTGGGGGCTATCGGGGTCGTACTCAACTATTGGATTTTTATGAATACTGGTTGGAGTATTATGGGGTGTGGGAGTGAGTTCAGAATTTTTCATTAACAGCTTGTGAGAGATGATGATGAATCTTTTTGTGTTTTTTGAATTTTTTTTATGTTTTTGGATTTTTTTGGAAATTTTTGGTCAAAGTTTTAAATTGACTCGATCTAATCCTAAGTCTACCTAAGTCCCCGGCAACGGCGCCAAAAACTTGACGCAAATTAGAAAGTATCTCTAATGTGCATTCACTTTAGGCTTAAGTGCAAGCCTGTCGCGTTAGTAATAAACCCGGTAAGTCGGGATCATATCCACAGGAAAATAGGACAACAGAGTTGTGACGACATTGGACAGATGAATGAATCCAAACTTCGACTCTAAAGAAAAAGGAAAATAAAAGATGATTTGATTTTGGAATTGATTACAACTAAATGCAATTATGAAATTATGAAAAGATGCAATTATACTAATTTACCTAATGTACTGATGAAGAATGGTTTAACACTTTAAACTATATGATAAGAAAAACAAGACGGGAATACATTCCCCCAACCCTAGTGTATTGCAGGTATAATACTAATCATAAATTTAACTAATTAATTAGACCCATAATTTAGTACTCCCAAGCATTACGTATATGAGGTTCAAGCCCGCACCATACTTAATCAGAGGACGAGTAAATCGGTATCACGATAGTTACACTCGAATTGCATTCTAAATCATCCCGATTACCCGGAAGCAAATGAGATCCAAAGATCTACAATTGTCGTATTACTACGCAATACGGTCGTAATAAATCACTAAATTCATAGGATTAATGTTATACACATTCAACTATCACATCAGGTTGGGTTCATGTATCCCGGCCTTAGAAAATCTAGCCTAGCATGCTGAAAGTAATGAAAATAATTTTTCAATTGCAGAAAACCATGATTAAACTAAGAAAACTTTATGGAATGATGTAGAAAGGAATTTGACTGAAAAAAATTAACTCCTAATCTTACCAAAGCAGTAACAACAGCAATTAAGAACACTTGTAATCACCGAAATCTGAATAATTTTCACTCTTGAAATTAAAAGAATCAACTATCTCTAAACTAGGGTTTTCTGAAAAGAATGGAAAATTACACTAATTCTCCGTCCTAAAAAATGATAATAACTTGGGTTTATATACCCTACAAAGTTTCAGGAGTTTTAGCTGCACTAGGACTCCCCATTAGAGAAGGATAAGATTACAAAACTCGACACCGGGACTGATCCGGGATCCTTGCGGATCGGTTTGCCTGAAATGCGGACCGGTTCTTTTATTTTTATGGCGAATCGGTCCGTGGCGGACCGGTTCATTTATTTTTCATCCCTCATCGATTTTCTTTCGGTCCGGGGTCTTCTGGAATGTAGCACTGTGGACCAGTCCGACTTTCTTGCGGATCGGTCTGTCTCTTTGACTTTTTTCTCCAACTTTGACTGCTCATAACTTTTGTTCTGGGACTTTGATTGAGGTGTCGTTTCTTCCTATGTGCTCATGAATGTGATATCTTCAACTTCTCTTTAGGTGCCTCATCCGAATTCCGAGTAAAAATTACACTTTTACCCTTTTGACTTTCCTTCTTTTCTTTTTCGATTCTTCCGATTTCTTTCTTTCTCTTTTGACATTAAATATCTGCAAAATTAGTATGAAATACCAGAAACTCGCTGTACTCATTAGGATAAGTCAGTAGCAAGATTATGAGATAAAGTCAAATCGATTATGTTGTTCGAGGTGCTAAAAATAACTAAATTAAGGGATAAATTAGGAAGAGTTTATGCCTAATTAGTAATCAACCAAGAATCTCATCAAAGTGGACAAGATTTTCTCATCACCTCTAGAAAACACAATCACATCATCTATAAAAGATGGATGTGAGATGAGAGGGCTGCCACTTAGCAAATAAAAGTTTTTAATTTTTCCACTCCTCATGAGCATGTCAAGACCTCTACTAACCACTTCAGCAGCTAGAATAAAAAGGCTTGGGGAAAGAGGATCCCCTTGCCTTAGGCCTCTGGTAGATTTGAAAAATCCCTTAGAAGATCCATTAATAATGATTGAGAACTAACTATTTGAAATGCACCTCCAGATTATGTCAATCCGCCTTTCTCCAAATCCAAAGGACTTCAGCACCTTGATTAAAAACATCCAATGCACTCTATCATAGGCTTTTTCCATATCCATTTTAAGGATTACATTACCACCATGAATTTGTTGATTTTGGCTCTCCTATTTTTTCAGTTTTGGTTTATTTACAAATTTGCCATTTTGGCTCAAATCTATAAATACAAGTGTCATTTCTAGGTTTTGTGAGAGGACAAGTTTGAGAGCTATTTTGTGAGTTATCAAAGCTAAAGAGTGATAGAGCTCCCATTTGAGGGGTGAGTTCTTGTGAGGTTGTGAGTGACTTTCTAAGAGAGATAAATTGTGTGTGTGTATAACCTTTGGGTTCCTCCATTTATCTATAGAAAGAAGAAATCCTCCTTGGTGGATGTAGCCCAAATTTGGGTGAACCACGGTATATCGTTGTTGTTTTGCTTTGATGATTGCTTGTATGTTCTTATTGTCTCTTCATTGATGTTTGGTTGATTCGATTGGGAGTTTGCGCACTAGTTCATTTTGGGAACAAGGTCTTGGGTGTTTTCCGCACACCAAGTGTTTGATAAAATCCTTGAGTGAGTTTTATCGTCTTGGTCGCTAGAGATAGTCTTGCTTTAGCGAAACAAGTGGTATCAGAGCTTTGGTTGCATTGTTTGCCCGGTATTTTGGTTCGAGGTTGAATCAATTTTGGCACAGCTTTTGTTTTTGTTCCAAATGACGGAAAATGTGGAGAGTACTCGAGAATCAACCTCTACGAGCGGAGGCTCTAAGAGATGGGATTCGAGTTATGGATCGAGTCGCTCAATGAAGATGGACATGAAGGCTTTTGATGAGAAGATCAATTTCGGGTTATGGCAAAGACGAATGCGAGGCGTTCTTGTCCAACAGAGGTTGCAATTAGCATTGTTGGGGGTAGAGGGACGACCGGTAGGCATGACCGATGCCGAGTGGATTGACATTGATCAAAGAGCGGCTTCGTGTATTGAGATGCTTATCACGGAGGATGTGTTGAATAACGTGATAGCGGAGACCACGGCTAAAGGCATGTGGGATAAGCTTGAAGAGATTTATTTGGGAAATTCGTTGTCAAATAAATTGTTCCTCAAGAAGAAACTCTTCAAGCTTGAGATGAAGGAGGGTGAGGATATGATGAAGCATATCAACGTTTTTAATGCCTTGATTAATGACTTGAACCGGATAGACGTTCAATTCATTGAGGAGGATCGAGCATTGTTGTTGCTTGCATCATTACCCGATTCATACGAGCATTTTGTGACCACGCTCATGTTTGGGAAGTCTACGCTCCGGTGCAACGAGGTTGTGCAAGATATTCAATCTCATGTCACGATGAGAAAGAAGGAAGGTGGAGGTGACGGGTATTCCCATAATGAAGGCCTTATGGCGAGAGACGGAGGTGGGCAAAATGGCGGGAGGAACTTCAACCGGGGATTTAATGACGGTAGTAGGTCTAGATCGAGAGGTGTTGGTGGTAAAGGGCCGAAATGCTACAAGTGCCGGGAATGGGGTCATATGATCCGAGAATGTCCTTTGTGGAACGACAAGGTTAAGGGCAAGGTTGATTCCGAGAGGGCAACGGTAGCGAGTGCGAATGATGAAGATGAACTTGGAGAACTTCTCACAATCTCCAAGGTTAACTCTCTTTCCCAAGATGATTGGATATTAGATTCGGGATCGTCGGATCACGTTTGCTCCAAGAGGGAATATTTTGAGACTTTCACAGAAAATGGAAAAGGTTCCATGTCTTTGGCTAACGGAGAGAAGGTTTCCGTTGAGGGTGTCGGGACGGTGAAACTCAAGATGTTCGATGGGGTGGAACGCACTTTGGGTGGTGTGGCCTATGTCCCAAAGTTGCGAAAGAATTTGATATCCATTAGCCGTTTGGATTCCAAGGGTTGCCGGGTGTCGGTGGCGGGTGGAGTCTTGAAAGTCACACGCGGTTGTATGGTCCTAGCGAGGGGAGAGGGGAGAGAGGGGTTGTATCGTCTAAATCAGACTTCGAGAAAGATGGGGAAGCGGTGTGCACAAGTGATCGAACGTTCGAGGCATGTCTCGTTTGTGAACAAAGCGGAGACATTGAGTGCTAGCTTTCTGAGACTAGACGGTAGTGATGAGAGAATACCTACTAGTGGAGGGGATGGATCGAAGTCCCCCTCCAGGGCCAACGGGTGATTTTGACCCGGTTTAGTTGCACACATGCATTAGCTGATTGGAATCGAGGAGGTGTAGGACCGTGATGGATTCGAGGTGTGTGTAGCTAGTTCAAGGAAGGCCGATGAGTTATTGTTTGCGAGCATTGGCAAACGGGAGTTTTTCGTGATAAAGACTTGGTATATCTTTCGAGGGTGAGATTTGGAGGGTATGAGAGGTGAGTAATTTTCCCTCTCATCCGTGGTTATTTCTCAAGGTGGAAGATGGTGTTGATGTGTTTGAATGTTTCGTGTAAAGAAGGTGTATGCTATATGTATTGTGTGGGGGTGTACTCACCGGGTTACATGAGGAGCGAGCTTCACCGTATGGTTACATGGGAAGCATTCAGGGGAGTTCTTAGTTTAGAACTTGGTTCCTCGTCGTCGTTTGGAGTCTTGGAGTGAAGACTTGCGGTATCTCACTTCATGGTTGAAGTTTGAGGTGGCTTAGCGTCGGGTGGAGCGTATTGGCTTGTTAGATGTCGGGATGATTATAGAGCGGATTTGATGTTTGCATTCCGAGTTCGGTTGGATCGTGAGGATCGCCTGGGGGAATCGCATTAGCTTGGTAGATGGTGGGACAGTCTTCAAGCGGGTTCAATTTCAGCATTCTAGAGATTGGTTGGATCGTCAGGATCGCCAAGGTGGAGTTTGCTGATTTTGGCTCTCCTATTTTTTCAGTTTTGGTTTATTTACAAATTTGCCATTTTGGCTCAAATCTATAAATACAAGTGTCATTTCTAGGTTTTGTGAGAGGACAAGTTTGAGAGCTATTTTGTGAGTTATCAAATCTAAAGAGTGATAGAGCTCGCATTTGAGGGGTGAGTTCTTGTGAGGTTGTGAGTGACTTTCTAAGAGAGATAAATTGTGTGTGTGTATAACCTTTGGGTTCCTCCATTTATCTATAGAAAGAAGAAATCCTCCTTGGTGGATGTAGCCCAAATTTGGGTGAACCACGGTATATCGTTGTTGTTTTGCTTTGATGATTGCTTGTATGTTCTTATTGTCTCTTCATTGATGTTTGGTTGATTCGATTGGGAGTTTGCATACTAGTTCATTTTGGGAACAAGGTCTTGGGTGTTTTCCACACACCAAGTGTTTGATAAAATTCCCGAGTGAGTTTTATCGTCTTGGTCGCTAGAGATAGTCTTGCTTTAGCGCAACAGAATTTTCATACCAATGTTGTAAGCCATCTCTTTTACTAATAAAACATTGTCTTGGATATATTTACCTTTCACAAAACCACTTTGGTGTGGGGAAATAAGCTTAGGAAGAAAATGATTGAGTCTATTATTTAGGATCTTAGAGATGATTTTGTAGGAGAAGTTGCACAAGTTGATAGGCCTGACATTTGAACAACTCTTAGGATGTTTCTTCTTAGGAATGAGCACAATGTTGTTACTAGGCCAACTTTGAGGGATCTCATGGCTTGAAAAAAAATAATTTATAACAAGAATAAGTTCATCTTTAATTGTTAGCCAGCAAGATTTATAAAAGACTCCATCGAATCCATCTTGATGAGGAGCTGCATCAGATCTCAGCTTAGAGATTGCTTCTAAAATTTCATCTTCAGTAATATCAGCTTCTAAAATTTCATTATGTTCCTCTCTAATCAGTCTTGGGATGTAATCATTGATGGGAAGATTCTTCACTTGTTGATCAGCTTGTAAGAGATATTAGTAAAAATCTAAAATAGTGGCAGTGATTCCTACCTCATAATCTACCATAATGCCATTTGAATTTTGGATGTGATTGATTCCCATTCTTTCGTGTTTATGCTTTCCACAAGCACAAAAAAACTTTGTATTTGATTCCCCACTTTACAACCATGTAGCAAAAGCTTTTTCCTCCAAATATCTCCTCAATCTTCAAAGAATCAAGAAGTTTAGTCTGTCGAGATAAAGATTGACTAAATTCTCCTCTTTTCTGTCAATTTCATACAGCATTTCTAACTACAAGACCTCATATTATAGATCTTTAAATCCCTGGAACACATCTTTGAATTTATCTCTATTACAAACTCTTAAAACACCTTTTAGTCTCTTCATTTTTTTACTGAACACATTCATCCCATAGACCTGGATATGATCATTCCAGGAATCACTAACAACCTGTTAAAACTGATGGTGAGTGGTCCACATGGATTGGAACTTAAAAGCTTTAGGTTTTGACTTCCCATAAGTAGGTTCAGTAACATTGGGCCATGATCATAGGTAGTTCTATTCAAGTGCTGGATAGAGGATTTTGGGAAAGAATCTTCCTATTTCAGATTATATAAACATCTATCAAGTCTAGCCATAATGACTCCTTCTTCATCTCTATGATTACTCCAAGTGAATTTTAGACCTTTATATCCAATGTCTTTAAGCCCACAATCATCAATTGTTTGAATAAATTCTCCCAGAGCTTGGTGATCTATATCATTCCCACCTAACTTCTCTGATTAACACGTTACCACATTAAAATCCCCCATTATCAGATGAGGTCTTGAATGAAACCTAGAAGAGATAACCTTTAGATCATCCCAAAGCTCTCTTCTTTCCTCCTTTGTACATTTGGCATGCACCAGAGTTAGGTAAGAATCCAGATTATGCTGGTGGTGATCCACCTTAACAGTAAGCTGTTGGTCTGAATTAGAAACTATATTGACTAACACCTCAAACCTTCAGAAAATCCAAATCTTCCCATTATCATTATGATAACAATCATCAAAACCCCATTTAATTTTGAACTTTCCAATTTTTTGACAAACTACATTTGGCTCTAAGACAGCAATGATAGGGATTTTATGCAAATTCTAAAGCTTCTTAATTCTTCTATTTGATGACTTCTTTTCAGCACCTCTAATATTCCACACAATGAGACTCAACATTTAAAACTTTGGGAAGGGAAATTAATGTTACCTTTGGATTTGGATCTAGTAACTCTTTTCAACAAAGGATCATTGAAGATAATTTTTTTTTTATTGATCTCCACACCTGATTGTTTGGCAGGACAAGTATCCACCTCAACCTTTTTAATCAGCTTCATCTTATTATCAAGAGTCCTACTGAATAATCTCTCAAAAATGCTTATACATTTTTGCGAGTGTCCTTAGCAATAACATATTTTATTTTTAATGTGCAGCTATGGAGTAAATTTTGAGGTAACCTTAATAACTCCCTTTCGTATTATATTCATAGTTTGAAAATTAAAAGACTTAAGCGAAATTGACAATGTGACCATATTAATATATATGAGTTGAAATAAAATGGACAATGAATTGTCTTATATCATTATCTTGCATTGAAGTGGAATTGATTGTGTTTCAAATGAGATTAATGGGGTTGGCATTTTAATTGATTCTGTAGCCCTAGTTTTAATATGGTCTATAAATTAAAATGGTGCACTTGTAATAAATTAGGCCGTAATTCTATCATGGTCAACCTATCTATAAATCATTGGCCTATACATATATAAAGGCCCGGTTTGGTTGCGTAAATTGTTTGAATATGTAGATTGGTTCATTGTGAATTAGTGAATTGTAAATGAATGGATTTGAAATGAGTTTAAATCTAATTTTATGCAATATTTGGTAATCTGAAATTGATATTAAGGTTCTATGAAAAAAAATGATAAAAACAAATTAAGAGAGAGGGGAAGGGGGGAGGGAGGGGGAAATGGAGGAAAAGAAATATAGGAGCAAGCAGTAAAGTAACTCTTATTTCAAGTGAATGTGTTTCACATTTATTGTGAAATGATTTAATTTCAGATTTTATACGTGAGCTAAAATGAGATAATTAATGAATTATTTCATTAATAAAGCCATATATAATTAATGGATCAATTTATAAATAAACTAATTTATTAATGAGTCAATTTATAATTTTAAGATAAGTAAAACTGGCCAAACTTAATAGGCATCTTTAAGATTGATACCTGTGCAATTGACCCTGCTTTTACCTTCACAGGGAGGCCATTACTTGAGCTGAAAAGAATTTTGATTGGATAACACATGATAGATAACATAAGCACCATTTAATCGAACATTGAATTTTTCTAACAGCTCCCCTAGTCTAACGGCCAAAACGCTCCCAAACATGGGCAACAGCAGACACTTGTCATACTCCTGCCCACTGGGCATCACATGTGTCAACCGTTTTAAGTGTTTCTAAACTCTATAAGTACGAGGGATTGCAACCATGAGATCTCAAATTATTACCATAGTTTAGTTTTTGAGAAACAACTTCAGCCTTTTGTTTGTTTATTGTGTCGTGTTAATCACAAAAATTAAGAGATAATGGATTCTCAGAACGTGAGCTACCAAGCTGGTCAGGCCAAGGGCGAAGCCCAGGTGAGTTAAGCTTTCTATATTCGTTGCCACATGCATAAGGCCGTATATAAACCTATGTATATATACTAAGTAGATGTCTTGTGTTTGATTCATATGGTTACTTAAGCAAAAAGGCAGCCAGATGATGGACCAGGTCCATAATGCAGCCCAGTCTGCTCAGCAATCGATGCAGCAGGTTTAGTTTCTGTTTTATATCTTTTTTTTTGAATTAGTGTTTGGTTATATATATTTATATATATATATATACACCTGACTTTCATTTGGTTACGTATAGGTTGGCCAGCAAGTGAAGGAAAAGGCACAAGGTGCAGCTGATGCTGTCAAGAACGCAACTGGGATGAACAAGTGAAGCTACAAAGGATTTTTCCATTTTCTGCCATCCTCTTCAACCGAATAAGCTATTTATTTATTTGTTTGTTATTTCGATTTGATTTTGACTAGGCAATCTTTAGTTTTTGACCTTTTAGGGCTAGGAGTTGCTATGTCAGTGTTTGAACAAAATGGGGAGTTCTTACCTTGTTCCAATAAATTTAGAAATAATGAGATGCTGTGAATTATCGTATTTCTTTTCTTCTAGTAGATAATATTGATTATGATTCAGTTTAATTGTTAAATTTTGACTTGGAGAGATTCATATGCCACAATTGCCAATCTAATTCAGAATAATAGTTATTCTCTATTCATTTTCCAAAAAATAAAAAAGATGTGGCTATTGAAACGCATACGAATACTTTCCTTATTCAAAAGTGTTGTAAGATTCTTAACAAAATATACAATATAATATGTTGGAGTCTAAATTGCCGAATTGAGATACAATATTAGCTTCTTTAACAAAGGATCTCTTGTGACACGCATTAGCAAATCACGAGGCTTACTAGAGCAACGTCGTGCATGAGAAAATCATGAAGTTTACCAGAGCAACATTGCTGTATGACCCAAGGGCGGAGTCATAACTTAATTGCAATGGGGGGCAAATATTATCTAAAGTTTGTGTTTATTCAGTTTTAAACCCGCTGAAGCACTTAGATGACGAGAATGATTCCAAAAAAAAAACAACCCATTGTTGTCTGGTGTGAACAAATTCTACAACAGAAAAAATAAACTATATGCTAATTGATATAATTAAAGAAGCTATAATTTATTAATGAAAATTGCAATACAATTACAAACAATACAAATTACAGACTTCCACATTTTTGAGTTACTAATCAAGAATGTAGAAGAATTCATTTGATTGAGGCTACTGTTGAAAAGTATGTCCTTAAGGTCCATCACGGTACTCATGGTCCTACGAACGACTGCATCCTAGATACAACAATCATGCAAATCAAAAGTAGTTGTCCAATTTCATTTGTCTAACACCCAATGTCTCAGTGATGAAATATGTATTAACACCCAATGAGACAGCAAAGGTGACAGACACATAATCAATATATATAAATTAGGGTATGTCTATGCCCAAGACACGTTGATAATCGCAAAACGACTAAAATTTTTAAAAGTTCGTAATTGCAATAAGGCAAAATTTTCATTTGCCAACAAAACAAAATGTAATTTTAAATAAACTGACCGTAATCTTTTTTATATATATGACTAACCACCCTACTTAACAAATAAAAAACAATCCAATAATGTTAAAGTAGTTTAAATTCATCAATCAAATTCATATTGTCCCTCAAATTAACAAAGTGTCAATTTAAAAAAAAAAAGAACATAACCAATCGTACAATATTAAAAAGTCCAAATTCATCAAATAAATACTTGAAAAAAATAAACTTCTTTATAAAATCACGACGATATTTGGGAAAGTTAACATGATAACAACAAAATAACGATCAACCCGATCTAAATCAATACAAATAAGTTAATTTTTTAAAAAAAATTAGACAAAATTTCGTTTATTTATATGACTATCCACCTGTTTAAGGTGTAAAAAACTTCAACAACAAAAATAGTGACTCATACACTACCTATTTAACAATATTCTATTAAAATGTCATGTAAAAAACCTAACAATATTCTATACTTAGTTGGTTCCATATACCCTCATAAGATAACTATAATATATGACTTCCAGAAAATAGTCAACATCAATCCAAAATCTTATCATCAGTTCCTATTTAAAATTATCATACTTATCAGCATCAACAAAAGTGCTTAATTTTTCCACTCATTTTCAAACAACACATATCAAAATCGAAAGAACAAAAAAATAAAGAAAAAAGTCATCCACAGGAGTTATCTTCATATATATTTCTGAACTGGAAACCCAAACTCCTTTTTCCCATCCTTCTTCAATAACGTATTTGGATTTCACATCAAATTTAACACTTAAATCTTGAAACCCTTCACTTTTTGGCTGCCGAAAAAATGTACTCAAATATAAGGTATTACAATATTCTACATCAAATTATTATAAAATTAAACATCAATCAATCACGTTACATCCAGTAAATGTTAACAGTCACATGAGAAAATAAAGTCAACCTCTAATAATTAATTCTCTCTTTTTTTTGTTTAAAAAGTCACATTTGTGTCGCGTGACCATTAACGTTAGAGGAAATTATCGAAAAAGTTATTAAACTGTAAGATAATAAATGACATATGTTAAAGTCAAGAAAAAAACATTGATTTAAATTTGAACGCCAACGACACTTATTTCAATTATTTAACTGTTATCAATTATTTATATAGTTGATTCTTATGAGTGACACTTATTAAAAGTAATAAAAGTAATGGATTAAAATTTCATTATAGAAAATCAACATTTAACATTACCGTACCGCTGCTTTTGTGTTTCAAAATATTTTAACCACCAAGAGCCAAAAATAACCTATAATCTCTCGAAATTGGGAAAAACACGTATTCCAATCATTAAATGGAATTCTTTACTAAAACAAATAACATATTCCAACATTTAATTCTCATCAAGTGAACATGATCAAAGTAAGTTATTAATAAGTAAATGTATGTAGCTTTCCCACTGTGTCAAAAATACACGTAAAATTACTGAATAACCAAGATGACTAATTCAAGACATATTCTCCAGCTTGCATCAGGGCTACTATTGCAGCCCTTCTATTCAGCTTGAATTCATGGCTGCTAATGGCACTCTAATGATTAATAACTAAACATTTAGCTATTGTAATTGATGCATAATTGAGTCATGTTCCGTATTAGACATAAGCTATAACCAATTCATAACCGATGTTATAACTAATTCAAGTAAATATAGCACATACGCATAACTAATTCGTGTAAATATAGCAACTGTTTAATATTGCAACTGATGTTATAAGTGAGTTCCTAATTCATAACTAAGTTCGTGTTCCTAATTCGTGTAACTAATTCATAATTGTGTTCGTGTTCGTAATTCCTAATTCGTGTAACTAATTCATAACTGATCATGATGTTAAAACTGAGTTCTTTATTAAACAGTTGTATAACACATGTGCATAAGTAATCTATATTATAATACTAATACAATAGTAGTAGCAATTATTACACTAGAGTTAATAAGAGAGCTGAATGAATAAATGATGTAACATTTTTAAAAAAATGATTCGTTCTTTGCTAAAATTTTAATCTTTCCAAACCACGTCCTCACTAATTCCTTCAAACCATTCATTTTTCTTTTGTCCTTTTAGCCTTCCCAAACTCCTTTAACTGATTCATTTTTTCACTTCTAAGCTATTAAAAAAGAAAATATCTGTAATTTTTGTCTGATTTTTGAACAAAAATTTTGCGGTAACCTCTGGAATTGAATTTTTTGTTTGATTTTTGAAACATTATGAACTTGGATTCTTTACTTTAATTTTTTTTGCCCTTTAAATTTGAAACCAAATCCCCATACAATAGACTTCTCCTGATTGCGAATTGTTTTAGTTAAAAACCAATTTTTGAATATTTACCTTTTATTTATTTAATGAACTGTTATGTCATGAAGATAAAATTTGTGAAAATATGGTAATAATTAATAATTGTATGCATCAGTAACTTCTATAAGACAACATCACTAATTTCCCTCACTCTAGCATATATGATCCAAGGAATGAAGAAACTGCAATTAGAAATTACTGAATTACCATATCTTAGATTGTTAATGTCTTTGTGATGGGCAAATATTGTTCAAGTCTATGTTCTTTGATTTTTTTCATTATATTATTTTATTTCTTTTATTTATTATTATTGTGCAGGAGAAATTATGGAGCTTGAGCCTTGGAATACGGTAATTAAGGCTAGGCACATCATCCACTTGTCCAGTTGTGAATACAAGTTAGGTTTTTTCACGCCATTTGAAACGCCCTGTTCTCTTAACCGACGCTTCATTTCCCTAAATTATTTTTTCCACTTATTAGTATCAAGATGTGTGTTTTACTGCATGTTTCTTTCTCTATTCTAAAATCTTATCAACATTTAATTTGCAGTTATAAAATGGAGTCTAATCAATAGCCTTATTTTTATGGATTTGGTTCCAATTTTTTGTGCGTGTTCTGCTAGGGCTTTGCCCACATTAGTTAAATAATATGGGTCTGCCTCAATGGCACTAATCAATCGTGAATCTAATACATTAAATTAAATATTTTTAATTAAAATTAAAATGAGTTTTTTATAAATAAAAAACTTTGTTGACTATTAAAATTATTATTGGTACCAAAATTAGTATGCTGATATAGACGAATCACAAGAAGACACGTGTCGATGTACGTGGCACAATAGCAACGAGGAATTCTATTCCCCCGGACAAGTCAGACTCACTCCGAGCAACAAGTATACTCCGAGGAACTCCAGCTCTCCGAGGAACTCCAACGCTCCGAGGAACTCTTGAACGACGAGCAACTAAGGCGGTTCGAGCTGCATCTCGACCATAGCATTGATTGCCAGATAATCAACAGTTCAACTATTCATTGAATGATTACCATCTTGACACACACGCTTGAAGAGCATTAAATGAATTACCCTTTCATATGTATATCATTTAATGTATCACCCTTTCAGATTACAGCCCAAGGGCTATAAATATATTGTATTACCCTCATTCAAAAGGACCGAAATTTCTTGATAGTACTTGTAATCGAGAATTCCCAAACACTCAGCAATAACATAATAGTGGACGTAGGCCATTCATATAAGGCTAAACCACTTTAAAATTCTTTGTATCATTTATTTATCTGTGATTGAATTATTAGAGTAATCTAGTTTTTTACATCAACAGATTGGCGCCGTCTGTCGGAACGACTGTTGTTATCGTTTTTCACCAAAAATCATTCATCATCAATGGAAGATAATCCAAAATCCAGCAATCGAAACGCTGGAAATGCTGGAAATCCTCCAAATCCCTCTGTACCTCCAGATCTGGCTGGAATTATGACGAATCTGGCTCAAGGACAAACCGCCATGCAAGAAACAATGCGGCAACTCATACAGACCCTTCATGGAGGTGCACCTGCACATTCGATACAGCGAAGCGGTCATAGGCAAACCTATTTACTTTCTTCACGATCCAGGCGTACTGAGTCATATCGTAATGAGGAATCTGATGATTTCTCTTATCAACCTGGGCGAACTTCGTCAATAAGGGCTATAGATACTGATCAACGTATCACTCTCTCTCCATAAAGACCCAGTGCCTTGGAAAGACTGAGTAGGGTGTCTTCTTTCAGTCGATTAGGCCCTAGGAGGAATAGGAGTCCACCTAAGACCATGTCGAGCAGTTTTTGACGACCATCAGGTCTAAGAGAAGGATCAGCACAATCACGACCAGTTGCTGGCCAAGATAGATCTCAGGAGGCCACATCAGAGCAATCAATTGCTCGAACTAACAAGCTAGAGGAGGGAAATGATGCGTGGAAAGGTTCCATTCAGCGGTTGGAGGATAGATTGGGAGAAATGGCTAAGGCGAAGAATCCCTTACAACGAACTTTTGTTCAAGGGACACCTTTTGTCCAGTCCATTGTGGGTTTTCCTACCCCGTCAAAGTTTAAAGCACCAGTGGTGACCCCCAATTATGATGGAAAGACAGATCCTGTTCTACACATGGAGCAATATCAAGTTGTCGCCGACATCTATGCTGTCCCCGACGAGATGAGATACAGAGCATTCTCGAGAACTCTTACTGGATCTGCCCAGATATGGTACAACAATCTTCCTCGGGGTAAGATTTCAACTTTCTTTCAGTTGGCCGAGTTATTCATCGGCAATTTCTGTTTTGGAGCAAAGCCAGTAAAAAGAGTAGCACACTTGTTAAGTGTTAGACAAAAATCTGGTAAGAGTACTAGAGATTACATAACTCGTTTCAATAACGAGAAGCTGAAAGTCATAGATTATGAAGAAAAGACAGCAATCACCGCCTTGATGAGTGGGTTATTGCCTAACAAGTTGTATTACACTTTGGCTAAAGATCCACCTACAACTATGTCAGAGTTGATGGCAAAAGCGGCTAAAATCATGAATGCCGAGGAGGCTATGGATGCGAAAAACAATATGGATAAAGAAACCAAGGTGGAAGACGACAAATCCAAGAATAAAGAGCATAAGGGGAATGGCGGTGACAAGCATTCCAAGAATAATAAATCGTCATGGGAAGTCCTGAAGAAATTCGATAATTATATTCCTTTGAAAATTGGTATTAATCATGTCTTGGAAGAAATCAAGAATAACGAGGAAGTAAAGTGGCCAAAGAAACTGAGGTCAGACCCTGACATGAGGAATAGGGAGAAATATTGCGAGTTCCATAAGGATCACGACCATATGACCAAAAATTGCATAGCTCTTCAAAACGAGATTGAAACACTCATCCGAAGAGGGAAGCTAGCAAAGTATATTGACCGGGGAGGCGAACGAAGAAATAATGACCGAACTAGAGAAAGGTCTAGATCTCCTCGTCGAGCAGAGGAGAAAAAGAAGAGAAACCATGAAGACGATCCAGATGATGACCCCGATCTTCCCAAGAAACCAAGGCAGCTAGAAAGAGAGGTATTTTCAATACGCTTTGGGTCATTTGATTGCAATATCATTACAGGAGGAGATGCAGGAGGAGGAGACCTTACTGCAGAAAGAAAAGCTTACCTCGGTGAGGCTCAGGCTTGCTCATACATTCAACGGATAAATTTGGCTGAAGAGGATCGCCCGAGAAAGGTAAACAAAGAGAAGCTGGTCATCGGTTTTTCAAAAAACGACCTTGCAGGTGTTCTTTACCCTCACGACGACCCTTTGGTGATCAAAATGAGGATGAAAGAAGTAGTGATTTCAAGGGTTCTGGTAGATAATGGTAGTTTGGCAGACATCATGTTCTACTCATGCTTTGACAGTTTAAATTTAAAGTTATCTCAATTGGAGCCTTATCACAGACCTCTCCTGGGTTTTGTTGGCGAGAAGGTTTTTCCACTTGGGACGATCAAGTTGGATATATTTATTAGAACTTGGCCTGCTTGTCGAACAGAAAGAATACGCTTCTTTATGATGGATAAAAATATGCAATCATCTTACAACATCATCATGGGAAGAGTTGGTTTGAAGAAGTTCGAAGCAGTTCCATCTACAGTACATCAGTGTTTGAAATTCCCTACAAATTTTGGAGTAGGAGTTGTGAAAGGTGATCAGAAAGTAGCTCGGGAATGCTATTATTCGTCTGCCGAGCAAGAGGAGCTTGAAGAGTCAAGGAAAAAGACAACTACCTACCAGGTGGATGAAGGTACAAAAATTGAAACACTGGATCCCAGAGATGAATCCCAACTTGTAAAAGGACAGGTGGTGGAATCTACAGAAAATGTTATTCTAGACGACGAGCACCCTGAACGAATAACCCAGATAGGTTCGACGTTGGATGCTTCAATAAAACATGAGTTGATAACTTGCTTGAGAAACAGAAAGAAAACTTTTGCATGGAGTCATGAAGACATGCCAGGAATAGATCCAAACTTCTTATGCCATGAACTCAATGCGAATAAGGAGATCAAGCCTGTAAAGCAGAGAAGAAGAGTGTTTAGTCCCAAGAAGAATCAAGTCATACAAGAGGAGGTCGAGAAGCTCCAGAAAGCCCAATTCATTGAAGATGTGAAATATCCAGACTGGTTAGCAAATGTGGTGATGGTAAAGAAGAAAAATAATAAATGGAGAATGTGTGTTGATTTCACTAATCTCAACAAGGCCTGCCCAAAGGATCACTTTCCATTGCCCAGAATTGACCAACTAGTGGATGCTACCTCGGGACACGAGCTGCTCAGCTTCATGGACGCTTACTCTGGATACAACTAGATCAAAATAAAACCTGAAGACAGGGAAAGCACTTCTTTTATTACCCCTAGGGGAACTTATTGTTATAATGTTATGCCTTTTGGTTTGAAAAATGCAGGAGCGACATACCAGCGGCTGATGAACAAGGTTTTCGCCGAACAAATCAATTGCAATATGGAAGTCTATGTCGATGATATGCTGACAAAGAGCAAGAAAGTTGCTGATCATCTAGTTGACTTAGGTGAGACCTTTGATCAACTGGATAAATACCAAATGAAGCTCAACCCGACGAAGTGCACCTTTGGAGTACGAGAAGGAATGTTCCTCGGGTACATCGTCAACCAGCGAGGCATTGAGGCAAATCCAGCAAAGATCAAAGCTCTTTTAGGGTTGTGATCTCCAACGACGAAGAAAGAGGTGTAGAGTCTTACAGGACGAGTTGCAGCGCTCAACAGATTTGTATCCCGAGCAACTGATAGATGCCTCCCATTCTTCAAAACACTTCGGAAAACTTTTGAGTGGAATGATGAATGTGAAAAAGCCTTTCAAGACTTGAAGAAATATCTGGGAGCACCTCCACTGTTGTCCAGGCCAGTAATGGGAGAAAAGTTATACTTGTACCTGGCAGTATCAGAGAATGCAGTCAGCTCGGCATTGATCAGAATGGAGAATGGAGTCCAGAAGCCAATTTATTACACAAGTAAAGCTTTTCGAGGTGTAGAGATCAGGTACCCAAAGCTGGAAAAATTGGCATTGGCATTAATTGAGGCAAGTAGAAGAATGAGGCCATATTTCAAGGCCCATACCAACGTCGTGTATACCGACATGCCATTGAGACAAGCCCTTCATAAGACAGAAAAATCAGGGAGACTGATGTATTGGGCAATAGAGCTCGATGAATATGATATTGTGTATGAACCCAGATCATCACTAAAAGGGCAGGCTGTAGCAGACTTTATAGCAGAATTTACATATCCTGATACCCCCGAGGAACAAAAATTGCTCGTTGATCAACCTGTGGATGTTACAGGATCAACAGACATAAGCTCAGACCAACTCCGGTTGGTAAAAGGGCTTGTGGATGTGGAAGGATCATCAAATTCGAGCTCAGACCAACTCCGGTTGGTAAAAGAGCGAGAAGAGATGATCGACGAGGAGCAAGAAATATTAGGGAAGGATGATAGAAAATAGCAGATATTTCACCGAGGAACTCTGTCAGATAAGAAATTTGAAGATGAGTTACCTACATGGAGATTATATGTAGATGGGTCATCTTGCACAACGGGTTGTGGAGCAGGGATTGTTTTGAATACCCCAGACGAGATTGACGTGGAATATGCCTTGCGATTCCAATTCAAAGCTTCCAATAATAAGGCTGAGTATGAAGCCTTGATAACAGGTCTTAATTTAGCAAAGATTATGGAAGCGCAACAAGTGATGGTATTCAGTGATTCTCAATTAATTGTGAATCAGATGATGGGAACATATGCAGTTAAAGGAGAATTAATGGTCAAGTATCATGCAAAGGCGATGGAGTTGTTGGCAGAATTTGATGCCATTCAGTTGATCAGAATACCAAGAATGGAGAATGCACAAGCAGACGCACTGGCCCGACTAGTATCAGCTACTCGTACCGAGTTGCGAAGAACGATACCAATTGAGGTGTTAGAAAGTCGAAGCATAGATAAAGACCTGATGATTAATATTATTACTCTTGATTTAGGACCATCTGGGATGGATCCCATCAGGGCATATGTTGAGGAAGGAGAATTACCGGAGGATAAGATCGCTGCCAAGAAATTGAAGTTTAAAGTTGCTCGGTATGTACTAACTAATGGTGTTTTGTATAGACGAGGAATTATGGCAGGTTTACAAAGATGTGTACATCCCTCCGAGGTGAAGGAATTGATTGAAGAGATCCATGAAGGGTCCTGTGGAGCCCATGTAGCAGGTCGGACACTTTTGCAAAGGGTGATGACGCAGGGATACTACTGGCCAACGATGAGGGCTGATTGTATAGCTTATGCTAAGAGATGTGATAAATGCCAACATTTTTCCTTCATCTAACGAACTCCATAAGCATTGTTGACACCCATAACTTCCCCTTGGCCTTTCGTTGATCATCTCGTGTTCTTGGTCTTTTACCAATCGGAGTTGGTCTGAGTTCGAACTATCGTGTTCTTGCTCTTTTACCAACCAGAGTTGGTCTGAGTTCGAACTATCATGTCCACTAACTCTTTTACCAATCGGAGTTAGTTTGAGCTAATGTACGCCTCCTAACCAAAGGAGTATGGGGTGTTCTCGCCCTTTTACCAACCGGAGTTGGTCGGGGTTCGAACTATCGTGTTCTCGCTCTTTTACCAACCGGAGTTGGTCTGAGTTCGAACTATCATGTCCACTAACTCTTTTACCAACCGGAGTTGGTCTGAGCTAGTGTACGCCTCCTAACCAAAGGAGTATGGGGTGTTCTCATCGTCATAGTGGATTATTTTACTTAGTGGGAAGAACTTGAGCCTCTGATTGATATGACATACGAGAAGGTGTACCAATTCATTTGGAAGAACATCATCTGCCGATATGGTCTCCCTCATGCCTTCATCACAGACCATGGAACACAATATGATAACGAGGAGTGTGCCGCCTATTGTCATCAGTCAAACATTTTGAAGGTTCATTCAGCACCAGGCCATCCTCAAAGCAATGGACAGACTGAAGTGACGAACAGAACAATACTAAATGGTTTGAAGAAGAGGCTAAGTGAGGCTAAATCTAATTGGATTAATGAGCTACAGTCAGTATTGTGGGCTTACCGAACAACTCCCCGAGCAGCAACTGGAGAATCACCATATATGATGGCATTTGGAAGTGAGGCTGTAATACCTGCCGAGTTGGGTCTTCCAACACACAGAGTGCTGAATTTCAATTCCCCAGTCAGCGACTTGATGAGGAGATTAGATTTGGACATGCTCGAGGAAGTTAGAGAAGAGGCAGCTATTAGGAATGCTGCTTATCAACAACGAACAACCCTGTTCTACAACAAGAGGGTGAAGAAATGCGACTTAAAAGAAGGAGATTACGTGCTAAAGAAAGTCATTCAGAAGCACAATAAGTTGGAAGCAAACTGGCATGAACCTTACCGAGTTACTGCAGTTGTCCGACCGGGAACTTACCGAATAGCGACTCTAGAAGGAGAGGAATTTAAGAATGCATGGAATGCTGAACACCTACGCAAGTATTATCAGTGATGTAAAATGTAAAGCAGTTCCATCAATATGAATAAAACGATGAAATTTCACAATCTTCTCTCCTTTTATTGAAAGTTTTTCGGGGAATAATAGTGTTTAACACTATGCTGCTCGGCACACTACGCTGCTCGACAGTAAAAAGAAGAAGATAGTTCGAATCCAGACCAACTCCGGCTGGTAAAAGGGCGAGAACACCCCATACTCCTTTGGTTAGGAGGCGTACACTAGCTCAGACCAACTCCGGTTGGTAAAAGAGTTAGTGGACATGATAGTTCGAACTCAGACCAACTTTGGTTGGTAAAAGAGCGAGAACACGATAGTTCGAACCCAGACCAACTCCGGTTGGTAAAAGGGCGAGAACACCCCATACTCCTTTGGTTAGGAGGCGTACATTAGCTCAGACCAACTCCGGTTGGTAAAAGAGTTAGTGGACATGATAGTTCGAACTCAGACCAACTCCGGTTGGTAAAAGAGCAAGAACACGATAGTTCGAACTCAGACCAACTCCGGTTAGTAAAAGAGCAAGAACACGAGATGATCAACGAAAGACCAATCTCGGTTGGTTAGGAAACAAGATATGCTCTCAAATGCCAACTTATGTTGGTCAGGAAGTAAGTTTATTACATAAAAGTTCCTCGAAGAATAAATATTCCAAACTGAATCAAGTATGGTTGGTCGGAGATAAAAATCCACTAACTGTAGTTGGTCGACGAGGAGAAAATATTTTAAACAGTACCAAGTATAGCTGGTCGGGGATAAAAACCCATTAATTATAATTGTTCGACGAGCACAATTTAACAACCTTGGTTGGTTGGAAGAAATTTTAAACATTTTTATACTCATTACTTTATTATTAAGTGATCGAGCAACATTACTAATACTTGTAATTTTTTATTACTAAGTTGGTCGAGGAACCACAGAATATTGTTATGCATTCACAAATATAAAGTGTTTGACAAATACAAGAGCAATACAAATTTGCAAACAAAGATGAAATTCTTTCATTAAAGTTGAAATGAATTACACAAGTTTATTACATTGATATTAAATTGTGTACTAATTATAACATCAGAATTTCCTATTCTATTGGCTTTTTTCCTTCAGCTTTCGATATAGGCTCCTCGCCAGCAGGAGGATCTTCCAAGCAAAGGGGAGAATTAATGAAGTTAATATTTTGAAGCATTATGACGTTCATTACTGAAGGTGTGTCCAGTAGATTCTCGGGACAAGATACCTCGATCTGAGAATGAAGATTGTAGTCACCGAGGTATTTTGCAATTAAGCTCTGAGGAATGGCACGAGCTGGGATCCATTCCATGTCCAATTTATAAGGTGGCACAGGCAAGTCTAGTAGCCCAGGAGCATGATAATCCCATAAATAATGGCCCTGCTCTAGTTTTAATACACCCAAGGCGTTCAACCATCCCTGTTTATAACCTTTATTATTGGCATTTTCAAGGCGAGCATCCAAGTGACAAAGGGCCTCATTGTAGCCTGACATCCAGAACTCACGAGGTTGTTTATGGAATTGGAAAGTTATTCTCTCTAACTGCTCGTGAAGGTTTCTGGCAAAAACATCCTTTTTATTCAGAGCAGACTTTGTCGAAGCAAGCTGATCCTCCAGAGTTTGGATTTTCTTGGACATTTCAGACAAAGTCCGATCTTTTGCATTCAATTGGAACGCTTGAGTTTCCAATGTTGATTGAGTACGAGCTTCTTCAATAGTACGACGAAGACCTCTTGATCGTCCCCGAGCAGGTTGAATACTTTGTTCCTCGTCAACATTCTGAGCAACTCTTTCTCATCCACGAGAACTTCTTCCTCATCCCCGAGTAGCAGTAGAAGGCCCAGCTCTTCTCAAAGTCTATAATTCTTGCCTTAATTTGGCATTCTCAACCTCTAAAAATAAGAATCCTTCATCGGTGACCGGTACCAAGGCAGTGGAAGATGAAGCTGCAGACTTATACTGTGCCAACTCTTTCTGCAAATTGTTATTCTCTTGCTCCAGCAGCTCGATGATCTGTCTGCATGCTTCGACTTCACCCTTTAGGGTTCTCTCTCTCACTTCATAGCCAGCAAGCATCTTGTCATAACCTGTTTCAGCACTAAGTTGTTTGAGTTTCCTCTCATATCCTTCGTGCAAAAGAGCTGAAGACTCTTTATACTCATGCTGAAGTTCATCGAGAGTACCTTGCAAGTCTTCAATCATCTCGTAGTAAGCCACATTATTGGCCACAGCTAGGTCAAGTAAGTCTTTCAAGTACTGATAAGCTTCTACTGCCTGCTCTAAAGCATCATGACCGAGGATGTCAGCAACTTCTGATACACTCAATTCTGTATGACCAGCCTTATAATATTCATGACATTGCTGCATCAGCTTTGTATCATTAGCAGATAGCATATTCATCCTGGACAGAAACTAGCAGAGAAAGAAAAAGTAACCATCAAAAAGAAGATCAAGACAGAGTACAGAAGAGAAAAGAGGCAATCATATGGAAGAAAAGAACTCAAATTTTATTAGATCATAGTGCAGAGTTACAAAGATCTTGTTATATTTGAAAAAGAAGAAAAATAGAAAGAGAATACCGAACAACTTCACACCTTTTCCTTGTCTCCCAAGACTTTCTCGGGAGGCTGGGATGAGGAGCTCGGTTGCTCGGTGGGAACAACGAGTTGATCGACAGGAACTGGAACTTGTTCAGGAGGAGCAAGCCGAGATGAAAGCTCATTGTCAGCAAGCTGGGTAAGGATGAGATCACCCACTACCATTGAAGATTCTTCGGAGGCAGCTTCATCCTCTTCTTCATCCTCAATAGCTGGGGGAGGACCAGGCAGATGTTGTTGAAACAATTCTGAGTCCTCATTAACTTTCAATTCTTACAGGGCAGTAACCCAACCATCTCGGAAGTATTTCAAACTCCCATACTTAACCTGGGTCATCATTGCCACTACCCCCTATCCCATCCTTTATCCCAACCGCTGCGGAAAGATTTTTTCATAGCCACTTTTCTTTTCATTTTCTCCGAGGAGAGCTTCTCGGATATAAGATCCTCGGAGGCTTTCAACTTGGCCTCCACCTCCTCCTTCTGGCGATTTACTTCTCGCAGAAGGGTTAGTTCTTCCTCAGCCGTTCAACTTATTTTCAAGATCCCTAAAGTTTGTAAGCTTCTCGGCATATTTCTTATTCTCTCTCTCCAAGCCTTTTATTTTGTTTCCCAACTGCACCTTCTCTGCCTCAGATGCAGCCAACTTCTTCTCCCATTCACCCCTATCCTCGTCATATTTTTGACGGGAATCCTTCAAAGACTGAGCCAAACCCAGAAAAGCATCCTCCACTCCAGACGAGGAGCTAGAAGCCTTGAGTGCTTTATCTTTCTTCACTATGGTGTTAAAACAACTCACCAGCTGAAAAAGAAGGTAATGATAAGTCAGTGCCGAGATACATATATTGACTGAAAGAAAGAAAAATTCAGGATAAGAGAAACTTACTAAAGCAATGTGACGAGTAGCTAGGGATGTCATCATATCCCTAGACATGTTTTCTTCAATTCCTTGGACTTCAGGAATAGTCGAAGTCTTTACCGAGCTCATTGCAGAACTCGGGGGAATAATGGTTGGAACACCAGCTCCACTAGCTTGGAGCTGGGGAATGGTTTCAGAAAAACTAACCGAGGAGGATTTCTTCAATCTCCTCAGTGGCACTTCAGCAGTTTCAACCAAAGAACTTTTGGTGGGGGAGATGGTGACCACTTCCACAGAAGCACTTTTCTTGCTCGGAGCCACTGGGGGCTTCTCGGTAGCCTTCTGAGGAGCAACAGAAGGGGCAGCATCTACTTTCTTTGTCCCCTTTGGGACATCAATCTTGTTTCTTTTCCCATCTCCAGCAGAGGTAGTCTCCTCAAAGAGAGCAGGAACTCTTCTTTTGCCCATTTTATGACTTAGAGGAATATAAGATTCTGGTGAAGAATCCTCAGAAGCTGGCAATGGTTCACTAATGCTGACCACAAGACGAGCAGTAAAGAATGATGTATAGCTCTTGTACTGCAACAAGTATGAAGCAGACCTGACGTGCTCGTCTGCAACTTTCTGATGCAAACTCCAGATATGTTTCAAATGCTTTATATTAACTTCTGATTCTTTGGGAGTTTTTCTCTTACTGTCAACTGCAAACAAATACATAGTGAAATATCAGTCATACATTTTATCAAACATAATGAAATCATAATTTCAGAAATAAAATAAGTTGAAAATAACCTATCCCATTGTTATATGGAGGGCATTTGGGACCTTCATATATTTCGTCTCCAACCAAAGGGGCATGTTGCCAATTTTTGATAACTACCCCATGTTCAAAATAATCCCTATTAGCATCAGGGAGATTGACTACTAAAGCTCTATTCAAAAATCTAGTTTTTAAATAATAAACATTGTCTAGAACAACCCATCTATAACAGTACATAATCTCAGGAATTCCTATACGAGTTTCATGAGTTTGATTTAACCTATGCACCCCATTAACTATTCTCCATGTGTTGGGGGCTTTTTTGCAGGAACAAGATCGAAATACTGACAGAACTCTAAGCATAGAGGGTTTGGTGGAAAAGAAAATCCACATTCAGCAATAAAGAGACTGGGGAACCAATGTCCCTCAACCAAATTCAAATAATTTGAAGGCTCAGAAAGATCCTCCAAAGTTACCCAAGACGGAATAGAGAAATCAGAATGGAGTTTCTCAAGAGATTCAATAATATAAACCATGGTGAATAAAAGAAATAAAGAAGAAGGAAGAAGATCTTACAGGAAAAATGGAGATCTGTTGACAACGAACGAAAACAAGGATGAACGCACAAGAGAAAGAAAGCCTATGGAAAACTCGAAAGCAAAAATTGGAAAAGGTAGAAGACGGTGATATTGTCTATGAAGTTTAAATACTTTGCTTTGGGAAACGGCGGAAGAAATGATTACAAAAAGGAAACTATTACGCTACCGGCGGCTAAAAGGACAAAAAGTACACGAAGATCGAAGCGCTTATAAAAATGCGAAAAAGCGGATTCTGCGAATTTTGAACGAAATTCAAAATACGGAGAAATGTTCCTAAAAACCAGGAAGATCATTTAATATTGCCATATACCGAGAAAGAATGTTCCATACTCCTCAAAGTTCGAAATATGAAACATTGGGGGCTTCTGTTGATACCAAAATTAGTATGCTGATATAGACGAATCACAAGAAGACACGTGTCGATCTACGTGGCACAATAGCAACGAGGAAGTCTATTCCCCCGACCAAGTCAGACTCACTCCGAGCAACAAGTATACTCCGAGGAACTCCAGCTCTCCGAGGAACTCTAACGCTCCGAGGAACTCTTGAACGACGAGCAACTAAGGCGGTTCGAGCTGCATCTCGACCACAGCATTGATTGCCAGATAATCAACAGTTCAACTATTCATTGAATGATTACCATCTGGACACACACGCTTGAAGAGCATTAAATGAATTACCCTTTCATATGTATATCATTTAATGTATCACCCTTTCAGATTACAGCCCAAGGGCTATAAATATATTGTATTACCCTCATTCAAAAGGACCGAAATTTCTTGATAATACTTGTAATCGAGAATTCCCAAACACTCAGCAATAACATAACAGTGGACGTGGGCCATTCATATAAGGCTGAACCACTTTAAAATTCTTTATCTCATTTATTTATATGTGATTGAATTATTAGAGTAATCTACTTTTTTACATCAACAATTATTATTCCAGTTTTTTTCTACAAAAAATAAAAACAACTTGGACAAAATAAAAATAAAAAATATTTTTATTATTATTCTCGGATAAAACAAAAAACAATTATCCCCAAATAATAATAAAATAGTTTATGTTTCAATATTTATAACACCTATTTTTTTTATTTTTCAATAAAGAGGGAAAAATAGTCAATTGTATCTAAAATAATTAACGGATGGACTAAATTGAGACAAATTGAAAGGTTGAGGACTAAATTAAAATTTAAAAATGATAGGAATGAAACTGAGACAAAATGAAAGGTTGGGGATGAAATTGAAATAAAAAAATGATAGGGAGGAAATTAAAACAAGTGAAAAGGTAAGAGACCTATGTAGTAGTTTTCTCTATTATTTATTACTAGCACCGTCCTACATCGTTTGGTTCACCATGTTTGTTTCACATGTAATAATTTATAGATCTGATTCTTTTTAGAATTATCATTGTTCCATCATAGGTTAACAAATATATAAAATCTAACATTGTTAGTTTACATTTTCAAAAATTTAACAACACTAAGTAAGAAGCGAATTGAAAGTAAAACAAAGGGTTAAGTACATTTTCGCTCCTAAATTTTTTCCCTTTTGTTAATTTATCATTTGAACTTTCGATTTTTGTAATTTATTCCCGAACTTTCAACATGAATTCCAGCTATATCCCTTGCAACGAAGGCTAAGGTTCACAATAAGAAAAATTCACAATTTCTCTTAGACAATGGAGGTTTGTTTTCATTTGTTCTATTATTACAGATTTATCTACACCATTTTATAGTAAAAATTTTAATTTATTTTTACTAATAAATAGTCTTAGTATACAATATTTTTTTAAATTTATTTACTTATTTTTAATTATTTATATATTTTTATAAAATATTATAATACACCCGCGCATGGCGCGGGTTAGATGCTAGTTCAAGTAAATATAGCAACTGTTTAATAAGAAACACAATTATAGCCTTAGATATATCTGCTATACAACTGAAAATGAAGACTTAAAGCTCTCGCAGAAGTTTTGGTAAAGGTGGATTGGAGTATTTCCATCAAGAATCGAAAGTTCATCAATAGCCAACGACAAACACTCTTTGTAACTTTGTATTTTATCTGACTGAGATGCCAAAGTAAATAGTTAGAATATACCTACACGAATGATACTCCAGTTGAACAAAATTCAGCCTCGCCAAGTGACGGTTGGCAACCAATCGGAGAAAAATTAGCAAATAATCTGACCTTCGGCTTGAAAAAAACCATTGAGTTCAGGGGATCAAAATGACTACTGATTCATCGAGTCCACGGATTCATTTTTGGTCGAGCATAAATTTTGACCTAGGATAGTTGGCGAGCCAAGTGTCGACTTCTTTAAAACCAAACCAATACCAGGGTATCAACAGTGGCAGGGGCATGACCTGTCATATGCCAAAACCACGGTAACTAATGATAAGAACCAATTTGATGGGCCCAGCTTAGCATTGAGCAACATATGCAGCAGCATATGCACGAATTGCAGCAGCATATGCAGAACCAATTCGTTGCTCTTGCTTCTCATTCTCAACCTTTAGCCTCTACTTTTCATCATGGATCTCGTTCTTCTCCAACGTCAAGATGGTAGTGTTTTTAACATACGTTATAATAAAACCAAACCCAAATAACTTTATAACCAATTTAAATATTAGGAAAAAAAACATTAGGCCACACTCGACACCCCAATACACCCGACATAGAGTTCCCGCATGAATCCATTAATGCGAAAAAATAAAAATAAAATATTTTTAGAATCAGTTTCCGTGTATCAAACACCGTGAGAACAATGAGACATTCTAAGAATGATTGTATTAATAAGAAGTACAAGTTGTTATAATAACATGTCTCAAATTATAGCAATTATAAAGTTGAAGTGCATAATAACATGTCTCAAATTTCATAACAGTTGAAGTACAAAGAATGATTATATTGACAGCTTAAATATACTTTGATTCAGTATGAACTTAAATATACATTGATTAAGTATGAACTTTATACATTGATACACGATTTTACATATTACTTTCATGTACTTTAGATATTAGTACAAAAAAATAAAGCTTAAATAACTTGGAATGCATGTATGCAGGACAACTACTTCAATTTTAAAACATCCAAATTCTAACAATTCGTGATCGACCATATATAGTTACCGAAATGGATCCCGAGTGGACAATCCTTGCTATTACAGACTCAAAGTTATTTCTCCCTTCAAAATAACTTGTATGAAGAAGAAGACGAAATCGACGGTACCGCGCTGGGGAAAAGTAAGAGAAGCGGTAATGGCTTACTTGTGACAATGGCACTCTTGACATTACCCCAACTTAACCGAACATCTAATGTGCATAAGTAATATGCAACAAAATAGTGGGACTAATTTATCAGAAAATCATTCTCAAACACCCAAGCTAACATCAATTTCATCACAAAATGTAGATATATGCCATATTGTTCAACAGGAAGTGAGGTTTATATTTACTAAGCACATTCCAAACTTCATTATCCTTGCTCCAACTAACTTCTGAAATACCCAAGCCAACATCTATTTCATCATAAAATGTAGATAGTAATTAATTGAATATACATGGAAAAATATAAACCTAACTCATTTCAAAAATATCAACTATTAATAATATAACATGGTATTTGCAATACAATATAAACCTAACTCATCAATTGATTACTACAGATATCTACACTTGTAATTACATGAAAATTAAAACAGATCTAAGTGACACACAGACCAACAAATTTGTTGTCAAAAAAGGGAACTGATCTAAGATAAAAAAAAAATCATAATCAGTTTAGTATTTATACTCATATGGAGAGTATTAGGACATACAATGACACGCGTGCACGCTTTCTCCATCGCCTTCAAAATCACCGTACCGTACACATTACTTTGGACCCGCAGCTAGAAACAGACACAATATAAATAAGAAACCATATTAGCAACATCAATAAAGTTATCTCGAGAAAATAGATGGAGTAGACATTTTCATTATACAATGATACATACGACGTAAAGTATATTAAAGAATTATCACAAAAAATAGGACCCTACATCCATCCATCATTCTTTGAACCTTTTCATTAGCAACCTGACTTGATGCCTAATGGTAATCTAATTAAGTTGTGTTAATCCTATCCTATGCAAAGATGTGTCAAAATCATAAGAAACTAACCACAATTCTAAAAAAATGGACTTTAATATAAAATTTAAGTTATTTTTCTATTTAGGATAATTGTTATTTGTATTATCCAATATCAGTGCTTAGTATACCATTCGAATTGCATCAACTAATATAGCATATGTGTCTCTCTTTGGAGGCCTCCCTGACTTAAGCATTGAACTTATATATACGATTCACGTGGTAGAAGATCGACAGTTTTGCAGGTGAAAATCATAACATCAAAATTCATATATCAAAACCATACAAAAAAAATATTAATAACGATGGAATGAGTTTGAACCCAATCTGATGAAGTATAAATTCCATTATATTCCTTTTCTACAATCAAACACAAATTCTATTTGACCATATTTATTAATATGTTTGAATAGAAAATGTTTTTTTAGCACAATATAAGAGTGCCATGATCCATGTTATAATACTAAAGAATGTTGAATTCGATGATTTGTTTGGATCCCCGCCTGAAATTAAACAATGAATCAAAAGTATACAACCACTAACAAAAAGTAACAACTTATTTATTATGAACAACCAATAATAGAATTAACATTTTTTTATCATCGTCTTAAATACGCACAACAACTGACATAATATTTTTTTTTTGATTATGCACAACCAATAATAGAATTAAATGTAACGAAAAAGTAATAAAAATTGAGCATTGTCTTAAATATGCATAGCCACTAATAGAATTAACATTTTTGATTATGTAGTTCTACTTTTTTCTTTCAATATGCACAATTGAATATAGAAATTTGATAACAAAAATTGAGCCAATAATTGCGAAGGTAGGCCAACAAATAAGTACAAAACAATTACCTCAAATTGTGAAGTCTTAAACCATCACGGGAATTTGACAAAGTAACACAGTCGCATAGTAACACAACCATATAAAATCTTCGAAGAGGTAATTAACTTCACAAACGAGAACTATAATTAAACTTGATGACAACCATACATAGTCAACAATAGAGAGTGTTGTTATTAATGAAAATAAAAAATTGAACATATAACTATTAAGCACATAGCGTCACTCATATTAAATAATGTCTTAAACTGAGGCCACTATAACAATATATATATTGGAGTCATGACTGTGAGTAATATTTAGACTATGAGAAACTTCGCAATAAATATCAATATAGAAAAAGGGCACCAAGATATAAGAATTGGGAAAATAATTATGCCAAAATTGACTCCGATGCACACAACCTCATCAAAAACACAAGATCCCCTCTCCTCAAATCAGTGCAACATCATTATACTTTATAGAGGGAGCGTATAAATTGATGACATATTAAGCGAATAAATCATAATTTGAACGATATGTATGCCATTGCAACATATAATTATTATACATGGAGATGGGATGAAATAAATGTTAATTTCTAATATTCAGACTATTAGAAACTTCGCAATAAATATCAATATAGAGAAAGGGCGCCAAGATATAAGAATTAGACAAATAACTATGCCAAAATTGACTCCGGTACACACAACCTCATTAAAAACACAATATTCCCTCCCCTCAAATCAGTGCAACATCATTATACTTTATAGAGGGAGCGTATAAATTGATGACATATTAAGCGAATAAATCATACTTTGAATGCTATGTATGTCATTGCAGCATATAATTATTATACTTGGAGATTGGATAAAATAAATGTTAATTTCTCATATTATATAGATGTTCTATAATAGACCAAACTGAGAGAACACGTGGGATTATCATATCGCTCCTCTAGGTATTTCAAAATTCGTAATAGCTTAGAAAACAATTAGAAATAAAATAAAGGTTTCTTAAAACAAAATGAAAAGGAAAAAAATAAGATATCAAAAGGTTCATTTTAACCCTATTACAAACTCATATATATATCAATAATCAAGATAAAAAGTTCTGACATCAATCCCTCTGTAAGGACACAAATTTTCAATTGAGTCCATGTATAGTTTTGGCTCAATTCCGGACAAAAACATTTATACATAGGAATGTATTTTATTGAAATATTCTCAAGTCTATGAAAAGTTTGTTTGAAGACGTAGCGACAAAGAGTATAAAGCTTCATAATCATGCCGGTTTCGTGCCTCGTTTATACGTCATCAATCATAGTTCCATGCTCCCAAGGTATGAATGCAATCATATACATATAGGAGCTTGGAGCTTGTTTATTAGGTGTTAGGTTTTTAAAACTGTGTTTTGTTTTCAGATGTTCTCTATTAAAACTTATGTATAAAGTATATAAAAGTTTCTGGGCTTAAAAAGAATTTTTGAACATTCTGTAAGTTCGTTCGAAGTGTCGTTCGAACGATATTGTCGTTCGAACCACAAGTCGTTCGAACGAGATCGCCAACGACTTCCCATTAAGGCATACTGGAACTTCGTTTGAAATGTCGTTCGAACGAGATTATCGTTCTAACGAGATTTCCAACGAGTTTCTAACGAGTTCATACTGGAACTTCGTTAGAAGACTCGTTCGAACGAGAATGTTGTTCGAACGAGATGCCAGGCGGGAACAGTTCATGGCAGTTTTAAGCAGTTTTTCTCCCACTTTCCCACTTGTTTCTTAACCAACTTTTCTCAGACTTTATTATGTGCGGGAATAACATTTTCTAATTAATCTTTTTCATATCTTATTAACTCCTAGAGAGTGTTTTGAGAGTAAAATCAAAGAGGGAAAAGGATCATGTTTTGAATGAGTTTTTATCAAAAAAAATATACACCACTCAAGTTTACACCCAAATTAGTTTCTTCCAAGTTCCCATATCTGTATATCTTGCTTGGAGTTTGGCACCGGGTTCATCTCTTCCGTTCAAAGAGAAGTTTCTGGTTTTCTTCTACATCCCATAAAGAAAGAAGAAGAGTTTTGTTGCAACATTACCCACTTGGAGAAAGGCTCCTTGCTCAGGTGACGGTGACCATATAAAGTCCGATCGGTGGGTCCGAGACCGCGGTGGAGCTCCAAGGTTATCCGCTAGGAAGAGGTATCTACCAGAAGAAGCGCCGGGACTTGAGAGGGATCCAATCGTGTGATGTAAGCCTTTCTGTCTTGTATTCGTAAATTTCGTATCTAGTGGATTTGAGGCTAGGGCCGTCCGAGGTTGTTTCCCGTTGTGGGTTTTTCCTCGTACATCTCGGCATAGTGGATTAATTGTTTATTTTATCTTTTGCAAAATCACCTAGAACACATGCTTAGGTAAAAGGATAAAAATTGGTTTAATTTAATCTCTACGTGTTTAATTTGGGTAATGTGTAGTTAATTAATTCAAGTCATTCAATTTAATTATTAAAATTGGTTTGGCCTAATTTAATAAAATTACGCATATGACTTAGGCAAATTCTAGGACTTGAATGATTTAACTTGGTTTAAGTGAAAATGATTTTAATGCGTTAATTTAATTTCACTCGGTTTAATTTTAATTTGTTTAAGAAAATTAAAATTTGGTAATTTGTTTGTTTGTGAACCATCACACTTCTTTACGCTTCCGCATCCTGAAATACATATAAAAGGAAATAATATTTTAATTGAGAAAATTAAAATCGCTTAACCCTCTTATCATGTTTTAATCCTACCTAAAATACTGCAATCTGCAGATCCCAACGATTGCAATCTCATTTGGATACTTTAACTGGCTCCCTAAAAGGCTGAAATCTACAAATCCTAATGGCTGCAATCTGCAATATTCAAATCACAACATTGCATAGAATATTAGTTTTAGTTATTATTCAAGTAAGTTTTAATCCTACCTAAAAAAACACTATAGCTGATATCGTAAAATAGAGAGGTGTGAGAATAAATCTGCAAATCCCAAACGTGTATCCAATAGCCTTCCCTAAAAATTTAATTTGCATTAATCTGTTGAACTCATTCATCTCTCTTAAAGGTGAAAAAATCAATAATGACAAGTAAATAACACCAATCTTTAAGTTGTTTAAAATGATAACTTTGCCCCATATTCTCAAAATCCGACAAATAGAACACGTCAATGCCATCTGTAAACTTAGAAAATTCTCTATCCAATTAAAGATCTTTTCCCTTATGGTTGATGTTGTTATTTAACCAAAGTGAGGAGAAGAATAGAAAAAAACTACAATCGATAAGATCAAACGAAGTAAAATATACCTAGATGGTGTAAGTGAAATAAGCACTACTTAAATAAAATATCAAAAAACAATTCAAGTCACTCCAATAATTTTTTTAGGATTCAAACATTTAATATCTTATCCAAATACATTTTATGATCCATACTCAAATTATAACTCCACAAAAATAAGGATCTTTGCATATGAAAACATTAAAACACACCCAAAAGTATTTAGGTGTTGCCAATCGCATAACACGGTTATAATTTCTCCCCAAGCACAATCGTTCTTACAAAACCTCAAAAGTGACATTGTAAAAAATCCTCAAATGTGTCACTAAAAGATGAGTCTAATTCAACATATCTAAATGAGAAAACGATGGAATATAAGGTTTAAAGAATATCATATATATTTAGTCAACACGATGGAAGAAAAGGTCAGCACACCATGGCACTATCCTACTATTTCTTAACTGACATGATTGCATAAGTCATTAATAATGTGGTCCTTTAAAACTTGAACAACCAATCATCAAATGGTAAGCAATAATTAAAACGTAGCCAATTTGAACAACTAAAGAGATCGGGATACAAAACATTTAATTGTCAAAAATGAGAAAACTCTTAAAATGCAAAAACACTTTGTTTATCCCATCCTACCTCTGATTCAAGAGAACCCGTTGGTATGAAATTTATGAAATTCCATAAATAATAACTTTTAGACTCTTAAAACTATAATAATAAATTGTTTCCAATAAACTAAACTAAAATGAATAACATTATATCAAAACGAACTAAAATATCAGAAGCGGATGTTAAACATTTCAGGTGGTTATAAGGAAAGTTAATATGAGTGTTACTTTTAAATTAATAAGAATCTATCAAATCTAAATGTTCTTCATGATATATACTAAAATGAGATGAAGAAAAAATAGTTAAGTTATACCTCAACTCAGCCGGGCATTTTTTCAAACACATGGCAATATGCTATAACAAAATGGAAGTTCAACCACCATTGTACCCTACCGATCAAATAAATCAACAAACATAACTCCAACTTTAATACCTTGATTAAGAGAAAGAAAAAAATGGAGGAAAGAGAGAAGAGATATACTACATTGATTAAGAGAAAGAAGATTAAACCCATTTAAATTTGCAAATACAAAAAAAAAATAACCTTCACTGGGTAGAGATAGGAAATAATTTGAGCGAAAAATAAAAATCCCGTCAAAAAATCTAAATCAATACCTTTCGTAGTATTCATTTGGGTGAAATAACCTACAAAAGATAAAATGAAAAAAAGAATTAAAACCTCGATGTTTGAACTGTGCAAAATCGAACCAAAAATTTTAACTAAAAATACACTTCACACACATCCGATATATTGAAGCCCTAAGATCTACAAAATTTGTCACATGTGAAAAATCGAACCAATAACACTGACAAAAATCCCACTTCACACAAATCTGTCATACTAAAGCACTAAGATATACAAAATCCAATCCCAAAATCAAATCCCCCAAAAGAATGTGATATAAAAGCCTTATATCCACAAAATTTGAATCGAACAATGCTCGCCGTTGATAAATGCAAAACCCTAATATCTATTCTCTAAAAATAAAAAATAAAAATCAGGTAGGAGAAGGAGAAGGAGAAGGAGATAATACCTTCGTGGCTGAGTGGAGGCCGAGAGAGAGTGTGGCTTGTGTGTGTAGGTTGGGGGTGGGTGGGTGGGTTAACTGTAAACATCATAAAAAAATAGATGTAATCCATTAATAATATTATTTACCTGTAAACATCATAAAAAATTATACAAATAATATAAAAAAGATTATAGAATGGGTTTACCTTCTATGGGTGGAGATGACGATGGGAGTGAGGAGAGTGTAAGAGAGTTCCTGTTAGATTTGTTAGATCCAACAACGACGGTGAGGAGTGTGTGTAAGAGAGCTGGGGAGGAGGGATCTGGTGTAGACGAGGAGGAGGAGGAGGCAGTGGATTGGAGAGAGGGAGAGAATGGGTTGATGTTTGAGGTAGGGTTCTTTTGGGGTTGCGGATGAGAGAATGGGAGAGAAGTAGAGAATTAGATTTTTGTGTGGGTAATGAGAGAGAGTGGACAAATTGATGGAGTGGATTTGACCAAAATATCCCCAATTTTGAATTAAAAGTGTAAATTTGGGAAGTAACAATAGAGGGGGAAACCTAAGAATTGAGGGCAAAAGAGGTAGTGTTGAAAAAATTCATATTGATGACATCATAGTTCTATCTTATGACATACATAAGTTTTGTAACTTATTATACAAATATATAGATATATATATAGTACTGTTATTTTGCGGATCAGTCCGTATTTTAATAGTGTGGAACGGAATGTGCCACTTGGTGGTAAGACCAGAAAAGCGAGAGAGTGTGCCTATAATTTAGCCGATAATTTCTAAGTTCACTGTCAGGTGACACATGTCCGTTCCGCACTCTTAAAATACGAACTGGTCCCCAAAAGTGTAGTATTGTATATATATAGTATATAATAAGCTACAAAACTGAGTTGCACACTTTAAAAATTGACTCATTCATTCATTTTAACCCATCACCCACAATTAGGTTTAAGATATAAGCACAACATCGTATATGCAAATACTCATGTTCTAAAATAGTACCTTTCCAAGATTTGATTTTTCTTTGCAAATATATAATGGTACCATTATTAGAACTAGCATTGTCAACGGTTACGGTGAAAATGGTATTAATCCCCCAATCCACTAACAATGATTCAATAACCTTCCCTAACATCTCCCCCTTATGACTTCGGACTTGACAAAAGTTGAGAATCTCTTTTTGCAACTTTTATTCATCATCAATATAATGAGCCGTGAGGCACATATAATCGATATTTTGAATGGAAGTACATGTGTCCATCATCATACATATTCTTTTGCCCTTTAAATCACTTTGTAACTTTATTTTCTCATTCAAATATATTGTTAAGAAATCTCTTTCAACCCTAATACCATTTGGGATTTTCGTAAATTTTGGTTGAATGATTCTCATAAATTATCGAAATCCCTCCCCCTCAATAAATTGAAATGGCAATTCATCAATGATTAACATCTTAGCAAGAGCATCACGACAAGCTTCTAAACTAAAACCAATTGATACAAGACTAGGACACTCCCCATCATCTTTTTTAAATGACAAATTGTTTTGTTTCTCAACACACCTTCCTAGAAATTTCTTACACTTGTTGATGTGGGCCAACGTATTTTTAGTTCCATTTTTATTTGGATCACAAGCATATGTTGAGGGGAAATACTTACATTTTTCCCTACGTTTGTTTGGATAACAACCTTAAATTTCAGTAAAATGATCCCAAGCAGACAATTTTCGTTTCAAAGATTTTACCTCTGGATTTTTAGGGGGCTGAGGAGGTGGATTTGTGCCTTGCATTACATCTTGGTTAGAGGGAAGTCCACCTTCATTTTCATCCATTTTAGTAGCCACTATCTACAATATATACAACATAAATGTAAACACGTTATTATATTAACATTTTAGACCCTGAATAAAAACTCAAACAACTAAAATAATACATATGAAATAAAGAAAACAAATCTGAGACAACACAGGTCCGATCTGAGACTAACAAATCTGAGTGTAGAGAAGATAATACAAAACTTTCATAGTTTGTTTGAATACAACATGTAACACTCCGTATTTTTGGTACATTTAAAATTGAATTAATTCAGAAATTCTAAATTACTAGTGTGTTGTAATTTAATGAATTAATTATGATAGAATATTTTATAAATATTAATCTGGGATTGAATGGTTAATATTTAGGAAAAATTTATTTACTAAGTGAATAGTAATAATGAAATTTCGTCGTTTCGAGTATTAATGACGAGGTATGTACTTATCACATCCGGAAGTCGGTATAGACTATATTGGGTGGGGGATAAGTATTTTTATAAATTAATTTAGATGCCAATTTTGAATGTACAGTTGAGTCCGAATGGGCCGAGATAGTCGGAAAAGTGTACCCGGGGGTAGTAAACGGGTCACGGGACGTTTTTAGACATAGCCGGGCCCACTCGGGGACATTTTGGTCACTTGGGCTTGGCCCATTAGTCAAAAAACGGGAATTGGAAAATTAACCTAATAAAAAGAAATTAGGGCATGGCTGAGCTTAATTAGAAAAAAGAACTAAAGGGTTAGGAAACCCTAGCAGCAGCCAAAGCCATTTTGGGGATCTCAAAGAACCAACAAGGTCATCTTCAACCTTGGAATCCATCACAAATTCAGATACTACGAAACCTAAGGCAAGTGAATAACTTGCAATAGCATGAAAACTGTCTTTCAATTCATATTTGTGTGCTGCTATGAATTTAAAATCCGTTTTGGGGTTCATGGTATAAACATGGGGCTTTGATAATTCTAAAGAAAACATGAATCTGTTTTGGCCGAAATTATGAGGAGTTATGTAAAATCTGACATTGGAATATTGATGTGTATCTGTTAGAATGATATCCAGATAGATTAGAACGAATTTGATGAAGAAATTTGGAGTAAAAATGTGTTTAAGGAAAAAGATGGATTTTCCCCAAAAATTTATGAATCAGTTGTTTATGGACGAATTGATGGTTGTTGTAGTCTTTCTGAGTTATCCTAATAAGGTTTCTAGTATACTCTGGGGTTAAGAAGGCTTAAAACTCACGTTAGAAGAGATTAGGGTTTAAGAAAATCCGTCCATGGCTGCCCTGTCTTCGCGAAGAAGACGAAGACCTGTTCGATCGATCAATCGACGGTCTGGGTCAATCGATCGACGGTCGCCAGAATCTGGCAGTTCCGCCAGTTGGTTATATAAGAGGGAATATTTATATAAAAATTTTATGTAATTAATTATTGAGAAATTAAATACATGAGTTTGAATCTAATTAATTATAGATAGATTAATTAGGGTTTGAGGCTAATAAATTAGAGTCGGGAATTGTGACTCGGGTAAATTTATTTTGGGCTACAGGAGTAAGTCCAAATTTATGGTGGGGGCGACACCAAAAATAACTAAATTAATTAAAGTGCAATTTAATTAATACTTAGAGTTGGACCATAAACTCTTAATAATTTTAATAGGCTTATGTTACGGATTTTAGTGAACGGTATAGCCGGGACTTTTATATTTATATATACGGAGACGTTAGTATATATATATGGTGTGCTCAAATTAATATCTGTGATTAGATATTTGTTACTATAGTGCTATAGGGGGAGGTTGCGCGTAGTGGATGAATCCCCTAGCTTGAGGAGTAGGGTGAGTATATTCCCGAGGTCATAGCGTCCGTTATATGGGTGACGGACAACTCACTTTCAGGGAAGGAATATGACCGCCTCCAATTATTTATTTTTATCAAGTTGGTGTGAAAATTATGACTTGGGATAACTAGGCTATGTGATTATACCTAGTGGGATATCACTTTATAGAATTTACATTCCGGGAGTATTTTACTCGGGAGGTTGCAAGTTATTATACATATTACAGTATGATTGTGAATGCTGGAATATGATTATAAGTATATAGTTTTATAATTAATTATATACGGAATATTAATGAAAAGTGAGTTATTTCACAGGTATAACAAGTGTAGAAGTTATATCAAAATAAAAAGGGAAGTGATTTAGTTAAGTTGATGTTACCAATAACTTATATATCAAAATCACTACATACTCAGTTAGAGTAGGGTGGGTATAAAGGAACTTTGTTAATTATCTAGTCATGAGATGAGTAACTAGGTAATTTAATTAAAGCATTCGTAGGGTATAATAGAGGAAGGGTAAGGAAGTCCTCAAGAGAGTGCGTTATTAACTAAAAATATGAAGAGCATGCATATTTATTTATTTCTGCAAGTTAATCATTTGTTAAATGTTTTTCAAATGTTTTGGGTACTAACCCTTGCTATAAAAACTTTTAAAAACCTTTTAGGTGTCCAACCACAGGGACGCCAGCCTTGACTATATTCCAGGGATTCGTTGCTGCAGCATGTGTGGATGTTGCGGGGTTTTGATAGACGCCTCATTCTTCATTCTTAAATGTAGAAGTTCATGATTAGTATTCGAGCATGTTGCTCACTTTCCATTTAATTGTATTAGACTTGTTGAGAGTTTATTCTTATCTTTATGGGATTTATTATTTGGACCGTTGGTTTATTCGGTCAATTATATTTTTACTTGTGAATGATTAATTCAGTTATCTGTGATTGTTATATAGTTTTATTTTCCGCATGGGTGTTTGTTAAATAATGAAAGATAAAAATTGGCACCAATCTACTTTTCTCACTTAGGTGGTTAGTAATTAAATAAGACGACAGTGATGCTAAGAATGGACCAAATGAGAAACCTGTTCTAACTTGATTTAGGACTGATCACCCGGGATTAATTAGGCGGGGTGTCACAGATTGTATCAGAGTATCAGGTTCTAGTGTCCTTAGGATCTGTACGACTTTCTACGTTTCAGCATAGCGTTCGATTGTTATAGAGCCCTATTATTAGGACTGTTGATTATATTTTTCGCTTGTGGGATATCGTATTTCTGCTATTAGTTTTTGTATAAATTGTGTACTTATACAATTCAATCTATTTCAGATGCCACCAAAGAGACTGAGAGCGGAGAGGGCTGAGGCTAGAGATGAGGTGAGGGAGGCTCGCCAGGAGCCACAGGTACCGCCACCACCACCCCCACCCGAGTTGATTTCTACCACTCATGTGGCAGTGATAGTGGCCCAAGTGGTCGAGACAGCAATGCGAGCTATGGGAGCTCATTTTCCATAGCCCCAGTCACCGCCTCCATTGGCTCCAGCAGTTCCGACTCCAGTGGGGCCACCATCTTGGCAGCGAGTGAGGGAGACCTTTCAGAAGGGTCACCCACCTGAGTTTCGAGGTAGCACCAATGTGGTCCAGGCTTGTGACTGGAAGAAGAACATTCAGCGCCATCTGCGCATGTTAGAGGGTACAGAGGTGCAGAAACAGATGCTGGCTACCTTTCGTCTGTCAGGGGCAGTCTTACAGTGGTGGGAGTCCGTAACCACCGCTGAGGAGCAGGATTCGATGTCGATTTCTGAATTCTGGGTGCGGTTTCACCGCAAGTACTTCCCCCCAGCAGTAGAGTCTGAGATGAGAAAGAAATTCAGCGAGTTGGTACAGGGTGACAGGTCAGTAGCAGAATATGAGGAGGAGTTCACCCGGTTGGCAAATTTTGTGGCAAATGAGGTAAGCGATGAGGAGCGGAAGAAGTCGAAGTTCATGGATGGTCTAGCCCGGAGAATCAGGCAGCACTTGATTGGAAATCCGGCGTTAGTGACTTATACAGATGTCGTTAATGCCACACTTGTACATTGCCAAGATCATCGTTTCCATGCTAAGGGAAACAAGAAGGCAGGTGAGCTGAGCCAGCGGGGCAAGGCGGTCACTAGTGGTGAGACGAGTGGCACACAGTAGCAGGTTATCATTCAGCAAGGGAATCAGGCTAAGAAGTTTAAGCCTGGTGGGTTCCGACCGGGAGGACAGGGGTTCAGGCAGGGGCAACCAGGCCCTAATCAGCAACAGCAGATTCCTCAGGGCCGACAGGGTCAAGGGAACAACGGGGGAGGCCACCCGGGGAAGCAACGTCAGGGCCAACAGGGCCAATGACAGGGTGACGACCAGAAACGCTGTTTCTCCTGTGGCCAGCCAGGACACTTCAAGAGGGAGTGCCCGCAGAGGGGCAGAGGTCAGCAGCAGGGTGCCCAGCAGAGGAAACAGGGTTAGATGCCGCCAGCAGCGCCAGCCCCACCCGCCCCACAGCAGCAGGGGCAGATGCACTACGGACGTGTGTATAACGTTCGGGATGTTCCTAATCCCCCAGCACAGTAGGCGCCGCGCGTGATCGAGGGTACGTTTTCTATCCATGGCACTATGGGTCGGGTATTATTTGATACGAGGGCTACACATTGCTTTATAGCTACACATTTCGCGAAGGCTTTAGGGTTGTTAGCCACCACGGAGAGCACTGTTACGTGTGTCGACTCACCATTGGGGAATGGGTCACTTATATTCTTTATATGTCGGGGAGTGGGGGTGGAGATTGGTGGTTTGGTATTACTTGCGGACATGTTGGTATTAGATATGCATGTTCACGATGTGATTATCGGTATGGATTGGCTCGCTGACTATAGATCCATGATTGATTGCTTCGGTGGGAGCATTAGTTTTGTCATTCCGGAACAAGAGATGTTTGTTGTGGTGATGCCTCGCCCAGAGGGAGGCTCGACCGCTCATTTATATTACATTGAGGAGGAAACCTCACACGAAGTGGTAGTTCCTTTAGACTCTATTCCTGTAGTGAGGGACTTTGAGGATGTATTCCAGGAAATACCAGGATTACCACCCAGCAGAGAAATCGAATTTGTTATCGATTTGGCTCCGTGGACGAGGCCGATTGCTCGGGCACCTTACCGAATGTCCCCTTCAGAGATGCGGGAATTGAGGGAACAGATTCAGCAACTACTGGGTCAGGGTTTTATTCGGCGGAGTACATCGCCGTGGGGTGCGCCGATATTGTTTGTGAAGAAGCGAGATGGTTCACTCCGCTTGTGCGTGGATTATAGGGAGCTGAACAAGGTGACGATACAGAATAAATATCCGTTGCCTCGGATTGATGATTTATTTGACCAATTGAGAGGGGCGTCTTACTTCTCCAAGGTCGACTTGAGGTCAGGGTATCATCAACTGCGTATCCGAGAGGGGTACTAAGACCTCTTTCTTGTCGCGGTATGGATCATATGAGTTCAGGGTGATGCCCTTCGGGCTCACCAATGCACCAGCAGTGTTGATGGACCTCATGAACAGGGTTTTCAGAGAGTACTTAGATCAGTTTGTCATCGTGTTCATTGATGACATCCTAATCTACTCGCGCACCGAGGAGGAGCACGCAGAGCATTTGCGCATGGTTTTACAGACACTGAGGTATCATCAGCTCTATGCCAAATTAGGGAAGTGTGGATTCTGGCTTCGGGAGGTACAGTTCCTTGGTCACGTTGTGTTAGATCAGGGTATTGCAGTGGATCCGAATAAGGTGTCGGCGGTGAGGGAGTGGGGACAGCCTACGACAGCGACCGAGGTGCACAGTTTTCTGGGTTTGGCCGGTTACTACAGGCGATTCATTAAAGGATTCTCTAAGATTGCAGGACCTTTGACGAATCTGACTCAGAAAGGAGTACCTTTCAAGTGGGATGATAGTTATCAATTAGCTTTCGACGAGCTAAAGGACAAATTGACATCTGCGCCCGTGCTTGCATTGCCAAAGGGAGGGCTAGAGTATCGGGTTTACACAGACGCATCCTTACGGGGTCTTGGGGGTGTACTCCAGCAGGAGGAGAGGGCTATAGCTTATGCTTCCAGGAAGCTAAAGCCCCACGAGAGGAATTACCCCACTCACGACCTAGAGTTGGCAGCATTCGTTTTTGCTTTGAGGATATGGAGGCATTATCTTCTAGGAGAGCAGTTTACTCTATTCACGGATCACAAGTCATTTCAGTATCTCTTCACACAGAAGGATATGAATATGAGGCAGAGGCGGTGGCTAGAATTCGTGAAGGACTACCAGTTTGATATTCAGTATCATCCTGGTAAGGCCAATGTGGTAGTAGACGCATTGAGCCGAAGACCGACTGGGGAGATATCAGAGGTATGGAAAGCGAAGTGGAGAGAGCTCCAATATGAGGATGACGTAGCCAAGGCTTGCATGTCAGCTTTATCCATCCCACCCGAGATCATTATGCGAGTTATGAAGGCTCAGGCGGAGGATCAGATTTGCCGGGATAGGGTGGGCCAGTTGTTAGCTGAGGGAGCAGAGGGTTACTCGATTAGCTCAGAAGGAGCCCTACGCTTTAATGGGAGGTTAATGGTGCCAGAGGATGAGGATTTGAAGCACGCTGTTATGACAGAATCCCATGGCTCAAAATTTGCGGTACATCCCGGTGGGGATAAAATGTACCAAGATATGAGGAGGCAGTATTGGTGGGCAGGAATGAAACGGGACATAGCGAAGTTTGTTTCGAAATGTGCCACGTGTCAGCTTGTGAAAGTTGACCACCAGAGACCATCAGGAATGCTACAGCCGTTAGAAATCCCCATGTGGAAGTGGGAGAGCATCTCCATGGACTTCATCACAGGGTTACATGTATCGCAGAGGGGTCACGACTCCATATGGGTTATTGTGGATTGGTTGACTAAGGTGTCCAACTTTTTGCCGGTACGCACAGACTTTGAGATGATGCGTTATGCACAGCTATTCATAGCAGAGATTGTTAAGCTGCATGGAGTGCCTATAAATATTGTATCCGACCGAGACAAAATCTATGTCGTCCACTTTTGGCAGAGCTTTGAGGAGGCAATGGGCACGGAGTTGCGCTTGAGTACAGCATATCACCCACAGACTGACGGACAGACTGAGAGAGTTAATCAGATGCTGGAGGACATGCTCAGAATGTGCATTTTGGACTTCGGGAGAGGATGGGAGAAATATCTTCCTTTGGTAGAGTTTGCGTATAACAACTCTTACCAATTCACGATTGGCATGGCACCGTTTGAGGCACTGTATGGGAGACCTTGTCGTTCACCCGTTTGTTGGTTAGAGGTGGGGGACAACAAACTCTTGGGGCCGGAGATTGTTCAAGAGACATCTTCCAAGATAGAGCTGATTCGAGGAAGAATTCGGATAGCTCAGGACAGGCAAAAGAGTTATGCCGGCGCTTCTCGACGACATGTGGAGCTAGAAGTTGGGGACCAGGTTTTTGTCCGGGTATCCCCAATGAAAGGGGTGATGAGGTTCGGCAAGAATGGTAAGTTAGCACCGCGATACGTAGGACCTTTACCTATTATTGAGAGGGTGGGACCGGTGGCGTATAAGCTTGGGTTACCAGAACATCTTCAGCGGATACACGATGTATTCCATGTGGCATCGCTGAAGAAATATCGAAGGAGCGAGAGAGCCTTTTGGCACATTCCACTCGAGGAGATCGACTTACAGCCAGACATCTCGTATGAGGAGAGGCCGGTAGCTATTCTGGATCATAGTGAGCGGAAATTACGATCCAAGGTTGTTCCATTGGTTAGAGTACAGTGGGGTCATCACAATATTGATGAGTCTACCTGGGAGCGAGAGGAGGATATGCGGGAACAATATCCAGAGCTTTTCAACGCAGGTACAATCTAATTTCGGGGACGAAATTCCTTTATAAGGGGGGGAGTATGTAACACCCCGTATTTTTGGTACATTTAAAATTGAATTAATTCAGAAATTCTAAATTACTAGTGTGTTGTAATTTAATGAATTAATTATGATAGAATATTATATAAATATTAATCTGGGATTGAATGGTTAATATTTAGGAAAAATTTATTTACTAAGTGAATAGTAATAATGAAATTTCGTCGTTTCGAGTATTAATGACGAGGTATGTACTTATCACATCCGGAAGTCGGTATAGACTATATTGGGTGGGGGATAAGTATTTTTATAAATTAATTCAGACGCCAATTCTGAATGTACAGTTGAGTCCGGATGGGCCGAGATAGTCGGAAAAGTGTACCCGGGGGTAGTAAACGGGTCACGGAACGTTTTTAGACATAGCCGGGCCCACTCGGGGACATTTTGGTCACTTGGGCTTGGCCCATTAGTCAAAAAACGGGAATTGGAAAATTAACCTAATAAAAAGAAATTAGGGCATGGCTGAGCTTAATTAGAAAAAAGAACTAAAGGGTTAGGAAACCCTAGCAGCAGCCAAAGCCATTTTGGGGATCTCAAAGAACCAACAAGGTCATCTTCAACCTTGGAATCCATCACAAATTCAGACACTACGAAACCTAAGGCAAGTGAATAACTTGCAATATCATGAAAACTGTCTTTCAATTCAGATTTGTGTGCTGTTATGAATTTAAAATCCGTTTTGGGGTTCATGGTATAAACATGGGGCTTTGATAATTCTAAAGAAAACAAGAATCTGTTTTGGCCGAAATTATGAGGAGTTATGTAAAATCTGACATTGGAATATTGATGTGTATCTGTTAGAATGATATCCAGATAAATTAGAACGAATTTGATGAAGAAATTTGGAGTAAAAATGTGTTTAAGGAATAAGATGGATTTTCCCCAAAAATTTATGAATCAGTTGTTTATGGACGAATTGATGGTTGTTGTAGTCTTTCTGGGTTATCCTAATAAGGTTTCTAGTATACTCTGGGGTTAAGAAGGCTTAAAACTCACGTTAGAAGAGATTAGGGTTTAAGAAAATCCGTCCATGGCTGCCCTGTCTTCGCGAAGAAGACGAAGACCTGTTCGATCAATCGATCGACGGTCTGGGTCGATCAATCGACGGTCCCCAGAATCTGGCAGTTCCGCCAGTTTGATATATAAGAGGGAATATTTATATAAAAATTTTATGTAATTAATTATTGAGAAATTAAATACATGAGTTTGAATCTAATTAATTATAGATAGATTAATTAGGGTTTGAGGCTAATAAATTAGAGTCGGGAATTGTGACTCGGGTAAATTTATTTTGGGCTACGGGAGTAAGTCCAAATTTATGGTGGGGGCGACACCAAAAATAACTAAATTAATTAAAGTGCAATTTAATTAATACTTAGAGTTGGACCATAAACTCTTAATAATTTTAATAGGCTTATGTTACGGATTTTAGTGAACGGTATAGCCGGGACTTTTATATTTATATATACGGAGACGTTAGTATATATATATGGTGTGCTCAAATTAATATCTGTGATTTAATATTTGTTACTATAGTGCTATAGGGGGAGGTTGCGCGTAGTGGATGAATCCCCTAGCTTGAGGAGTAGGGTGAGTATATTCCCGAGGTCATAGCGTCCGTTATATGGGTGACGGACAACTCACTTTCAGGGAAGGAATATGACCGCCTCCAATTATTTATTTTTATCAAGTTGGTGTGAAAATTCTGACTTGGGATAACTAGGCTATGTGATTATACCTAGTGGGATATCACTTTATAGAATTTACATTCCGGGAGTATTTTACTCAGGAGGTTGCAAGTTATTATATATATTACAGTATGATTGTGAATGCTGGAATATGATTATAAGTATATAGTTTTATAATTAATTATATACGGAATATTAATGAAAAGTGAGTTATTTAACAGGTATAACAAGTGTAGAAGTTATATCAAAATAAAAAGGGAAGTGATTTAGTTAAGTTGATGTTACCAATAACTTATATATCAAAATCACTACATACTCAGTTAGAGTAGGGTGGGTATAAAGGAACTTTGTTAATTATCTAGTCATGAGATGAGTAACTAGGTAATTTAATTAAAGCATTCGTAGGGTATAATAGAGGAAGGGTAGGGAAGTCCTCAAGAGAGTGCGTTATTAACTAAAAATATGAAGAGCATGCATATTTATTTATTTCTGCAAGTTAATCATTTGTTAAATGTTTTTCAAATGTTTTGGGTACTAACCCTCGCTATAAAAACTTTTAAAAACCTTTTAGGTGTCCAACCACAGGGACGCCAGCCTTGACTATATTCCAGGGATCCGTTGCTGCAGCATGTGTGGATGTTGCGGGGTTTTGATAGACGCCTCATTCTTCATTCTTAAATGTAGAAGTTCATGATTAGTATTCGAGCATGTTGCTCACTTTCCATTTAATTGTATTAGACTTGTTGAGAGTTTATTCTTATCTTTATGGGATTTATTATTTGGACCGTTGGTTTATTCGGTCAATTATATTTTTACTTGTGAATGATTAATTCAGTAATCTGTGATTGTTATATAGTTTTATTTTCCGCATGGGTGTTTGTTAAGTAATGAAAGATAAAAATTGGCACCAGTCTACTTTTCTCACTTAGGTGGTTAGTAATTAAATAAGACGACAGTGATGCTAAGAATGGACCAAATGGGAAACCTGTTCTAACTTGATTTAGGACTGATCACCGAGGATTAATTAGGCGGGGTGTCACACAACACAGGTCTGATCTCACATAATAAAAAACTTTCATAATTTTTTTTAGAAAAAAAATAATACTATAGACGTGTTGTGCATGTAGAGCAGCAGCCTCCGTATGGGGGCAGAGCATAGAGCAGCCTAGTAGTGTTGTGTGTGGTAGAGGGTAGAGAAGCCTAGTAGTTTTGTGTGTGGTAGAGGGTAGAGTTGCCTCCATGGGTGGAAGAGGGTAGAGCCGCCCTCGGCGGAAAAAAGAAAAAAGAGACCGACTGTGTTGGTGTGGAGTAGAGAGAGAAAAGCTTGGGAAAGAAGAATTTGGGAGTAGAAGAGAGAGACCGAGAGATCGGTTGCGGCTACGTTGGTGTGGGTTCTGGAGTGGAACATTGTTTTAATATTGACGTGCCGAGCCTAGGGTTTTTTTGGTTTTCCTATTTTGAATATTGACGAGCTTACCCTCACCTTTTTTCTCTTCTTTAAGTGTGTGTGTGTGTGTGTGTGTGTGTGTGTGTGTGTGTGTATATATATTAAAAGGAACTGATCGAGGTCAGTCCAGACCGGGTATTTAATAACGGAGACCGAGGAACGGATCGATTAGACCAGTTTGTCAAAAAAAAACTTGGATCGGACCGATTAAAAAAACTAGTAAAATTAGGGCAGTCTGATTCTGTTCAGTTTGGTCCACCGGTCCATTCAGTTTTCTAAACACCCCTATCGAAGACAATTAGATAATGTTTTATTTAGAGTTTCAGTGAACTATAGGATCACCTAGAGTTTTCGAATGCTTATTCTATTTGTGATGTTTCGAGAGGTCACTGAGACTAGTTGATGGTGTTAGATAATTAGTGACCGGTGAGCGTCACATTATTGATATATGATTTGTAAAATACCCTCGGTGTTTCAGTGATTTGATATTTTCACGTGTTTTTAAGGTGAGACTTGTGAAGTGAATTACGGTTAAGAATACATATTTAGAAATTAATAAACATGATATCCTTGGAGGATATGATGATGTGACTCTATGTATTATTATGTTACTTACATTATAATGGTATAGTTCACGTTATCCATTATGAGCCTAAGGTTGGGTTTTAAGATTGACCCAACGACATTGATTAACCACATATACATTTGGGTTGCTTCTGACTCCATGGATTGTTTCCAATATGTATGGTTATTTAGTCTGAGACCAGATGATTCAGTTTGAGCTGCCCGAGGACATGTTATTGACTAGTTATCTTCATAGAGACTGTAGCGGTTGTTGTTGATTTTATGGTGCTGAGATGATACCGAGAAGTCATGTTGTAACCATAAACGGGTCTTGGAGCCCTTGGGTTTAAGGTCCCGCATCTTCTATTTGTATATTGATGTTTCATCCTCCACCCGTCGATTACCTGATTGACTCGTGGAGAAAGTGATGTTAGGCACCCACCGGGATCTTGGATGGTAAAACCTTGAGTAGAATAGCTAACCTTATGAAACCTTATGTATTTGCATGGGAGAATATATTCTCTAATACCTTGTGTTTACTTCAAATAAACATAGGGGTGAAATGGGTTTTAAGTGAAACTTCTCAAAATCAAAATTCCATAGCCAAATTTAATGGAATCCTAGAAAACATACAACTTGGTGAAATCAGATTTGATAAATCCACATTTTAACAAGTGTTTAATCCAATTAAATAACAAATTAAAGTTAACTAATGCTCAGTTAATCCTTTGACACTTTGGAAGCTACTCTATGTCAATTCATGAGAATTAACTAGATGTAAGATTCTAAGTTAAATTTAATGAGATCATGTTGGATTTAATTAGATCTATGGGTTGCTGATATAATATGTGAATAATAAAGAAACAATCACACATTCAAAGCACAACACAAGATCTGTGAGGAAATACCCCACCTAATGATGAAAAAACCTTAGTTCATCCTAGTTTCTTATTCAATTTGAATTCTTTTAAACAACGCAATGATATACCTCTATATTTTTCTCATAATAATAAGTTATATATGGACACTGAAATTTCCCCATTTGCAATGAGTGATCCATTAGAAACAAGATGAAGTGAAGGTGTGATTCTCCACCCTTGGATCGCACAATTAATAAAATATCAATAGTTGATCCACCTAGTTTTAAATCTCAATTCTAGATCTTCAAATTATAATAAAAATTTTATAGATTGAATCTAGGTTATGTGGTATTTAAACTCAAAACACTGTAAAAACATCACATATAAGGAATCAAATATCGATTCAAGTTTTTCTCCCAAAAAGTGAAGATTAAATGATTTTGATAATTGAAAGTGGAATGAAGTGATGTAATGGTACGGAAGTATTCGCTTTGTATAAGAGATATAATAGAGAAAAAATAGCCAATAAATGGGAGGAAAAATCCTTTTATTTATTGAAAAATGGGTCTATGCGCACGAATCGAAAGTTGTCCGTGTGCACGATTTTACGTAAAGGCCAGGCATGCATAAAATGAGACATCGTGAGTATATGACGTAATATACCCGTCAAAAGGCTCCTAAAAATATCTATCACACACTTTAGAGAGGGAAATACTCTTTTCTATTTCAAAATTCAAGTCTACCTCAAATGAGGCTTACATGGGGGTATTTAAAGGGGAGGAGTAACTTAGGCTCCAAGCTAAGGCCTAATTATAAAAATGTCATTACTACTTCTTACCTTTAAATATTAAAGCAAAAAAATAAAAATACAAATAATAAAAGAAAAGAAAATAGAAAATAAAATAAAATGACTAATAAAACCATAAAATTGGGCCCATTTCCATCTCCCCATCTTCGAAAAGCTCATCCTCGAGCATAGGAGATTAACGATAAGAAAGCAATGCAACCATTAAAGAGATCCTCACTAGGAAGAAGAGGCGTCTTCGGAAACACTCATTGTACTGACTTGCAATTAATCCAGGGAGAATAGCAAAACAATCCAAAAATGGTCGACCACTAAAATCGCGATCCAAGATTCCGATGATAGACGTCCTTAATTCTAGGTCGTGAAAAATTTCCTCTAAGCGCATATCAAAAAAACTATCATAAATGGGTCAAGATATCCACCACCTATCACATCACCCAAGATCGCCACCTCATCCTTGGGAGAGATAAACGTCGATCCAACCTCATCAAAATCATCTTCCCAATGCTCAACGATTGGGAACAAGTTGCTGAAATCAAATGTTTTCTACTCGCGAAAGTATATGGGAGTCGCCCAAACATCCTCGGCAAAAATGTTAAAAAAATCCCCAATACACATCCCAATTATCATTTCTTTTTTCTTGCAATCAACCGGTTTGGGAGGGGACTTTTTATTATTGATTTGGCCTAATTAGGTGTATGAGTGAGGGAGAATAACTGGGTGAATCGGGACGAAAACGTAATTTTTTTTTATGTTTGGGGTTTAAAAAATGGGTGGTGGGTTAGGGGATTGGGGTTCGTAGTGGAGGAATTTTGTAGGGTTAGAGGATAGGGTTTGTAAACTATGCATTGGATTGTAAAATTATAGGTGAAACCCTAGAAGTGGGTTGTCTTGGATCTTGAATGAAGGGTTTATGGAATGTATTTGGGTTTTGGAGGAAATAAGTGTTTAAGATTTGAGTTTTCGGGATGGTAGGTTTTATAGTGGTAGGGTTGGTTTAGAGGGTGAGGTAGGGAAGGGGTTAAGGGTAGGTATTTCTAAGGTTAGGGTCTGTGTTTTGGAAATGGGTATATATTTATTGTTGTGATTGTACCGAATCTCTCGTTCATTTTTTAATCTCCTCATATAGTTGTTCGGATCTCCTTAAAGCCATTGATTGTAGCAAATGATTTTGATAACAAAAATACACTAATATACCAACACCAACGTAGAGGGACACCTGCTCTGATACCAATTTGACGTAAACTACACGTCAAAAGGCTCCTAAAGATATCTAACACACACTTTAGAGAGATAAATACTCTTTTCTATTTCAAAATTCAAGTCTACCTCAAATGGGGCTTACATGAGGGTATTTAAAGGGGAGGAGTAGCTTAGGCTCCAAGCTAAGCTCGTACTTACAAAAATGTCATTATTACTCCTTACCATTAAATACTAAAGAAAAACAAATGAAAATACAAATAATAAAATAAAGGAAAATACAAAAGAAATTAAAATGACTAATAAAACCCTAAAATAGGTCCCACTTCCACCAATATAGGGCACGATATTAGGCATAAGACACAATCATGCCTAACATGTGCATAGCATGTGAATGGTATGAAATACCTGTTGTGTAAATGACTGTATCCATTAAGCTATTCATTCCTTATGAGCCATAAAAACCAAGGGTTTCCCAAATGACTTTAGAACACAATATATTTCAACATTGAAATCATTTTTTCTTGAAACATAAAATGTTTTGAAAGTTGAAGAAAAGATCCACGTGTATGCATAACCTTCAAATGAACTATATAACAACCGATACAAGTATATATCTTCAAATGAGAAGCACATGAAAGTCTTTGACATAGAGAAGCCATGAATCATCTTAAAAGTTCAATTTGCATAGATTCTAATGAATAAGACTCTCTATACTTGTCATTTATATGAAATCAATAATTTTGGCTCAATTTGTCCAAGATTCAATTGTTTTGACACATAATTAATCCAACTATACTATAATAATAAATGTTTAACCTTTCAATCTCCCTATTTCTGTATTTCATGGTAAAACTCCAAAAGCCAAAAATATTTGATTACAACAAACAAGGCTCGCTATACATTATCTACATAATCAAAGAATCTTTTCACAATACATATGAAATTCAAAAAAGATAGTATAACGATGTATATAGAAAAAACAGATCACAACATAATAAAGCAACCCGGTGTATACATATAATCATAAAAGGTCCTATATACAATGTATCAACTCCAAAACATAATAGGCTTACAAAAAAATTGATAAATCTCAACAATATGTATCACCATATAAAATCAATAAACACTGAAAAAATTCTCTATACAAAAAAATAGGATAACCTAAATATCCTATCTAAACATCAAAGTCACTGTCTGACTAGGTTGCATTGGTATCAAAATTCGAGTCAGAATAAGAAACATCGAATATGTCAGCTGGAGTAACATGAATGGTAAGAGAGGTAGAAGCTGCAATAGGTGATGCTAATGAAGATATTGGAACTGTCGTAGGCGGGTCTCATCATGTAGATGCATATGCATGAAAGTATCGAAGTAGTACATCGAGATATATCTAGATCAAATCGTAATAAGAATACACATGCTCCTATAGTAAATTAATACAACTTAAAATATGATCCGGTGTTTCACGGATTAACGCAAACTGAGCCTCCATAAATTCTTTAGTTGACTAGTGAACTTTTGGACTCACTGATTAGTAACATTAGCTAATGTAGTCACGGGAGCAGGTGAAGGAGCAGTAATATTAGTCTACAGGTCCATGATAAGTGGTGTAAGGGGTCTCTTAGCAGTTTGACCGTCAGAACGAGACATATATGTGCTTGTGATCACACGAATGAAGTAGTATGCAGGATCATCTTCAATCACTCCCGGAACCCTAAGGCCCCGTTTGGTTGTCCCAAAATTGTAAATTGGATCATTAATAAATTGCTCCATTTACAAATTGACTCATTAATTGTGTTTGGTTTTATTAATGAAAGGATTCATTAATTGCCCCATTTTAGCTCATGTACAAAATCTGAAATTGAATCATTTCACAAAAAATGTGAAATGAATCCATTTGAAATAGGAGTCACATTAAGTGCATATCCCCTCTCTCTCTTCCCCTCCCCCTCTCCCTCTCTCTTTCCCTCCCCCTCCCCCCCCTCTCTCTTAATTTGTTTTTATCTTTTTTCATAGAATCTTAACATCAATTTCAAATTACCAAACATTGTGTAAAATTGAATTTAAGTCATTTCAAATTCACTCATTTATAATTCACTAATTCACAATGAACCAATTTACACAATCAAACAATTTGCGCAACCAAACTAGGCCTAAGTGAATAGAGGTATCTTGTAAGCATATACTCGAATGATAAAGCCTCGTGAGAAGCTTTGTACGAACATCCATGAATAATCTCTAGGATTGATGAAGGAAATGTATGGTATAATGAAGAGAGCGAATGCATCATACTGGCAAGCTCGATAGGAAAATCTTGAGTACGGTGGTGTAGATAGATACAATACATCACCATGAAATCAAGAACAAGGTTGCGAGCATATAAATTTATCTTCTTAAAAAGGGCATCAACTCTCAACCAACTAATAATGATGCAAGCGCATCAAGAGAAATACCACTGTTAAAGAACGGGATATAATGAAGATCCTCAACTTGATCAAGTTAAAGATAAAATTATATAACATCCTCAATAAGAATAACCTTAACACCTTAAACGAAAGAGGTGAGAGTCAGACGGGCATCGACTTCAACCAATAGATTCACGTAGAACTCGTGAATCATATATGAATTTATCGAAGGATAAGGTGAAAGGAGATGCGTTAACAATAAATGTTAAATTCATGTAATGCTGTAAACTCCTTCAAGAGTGCGCTCGAGATATGTCATGTCCACATCACACTTGGTATATATGGTTCAGGTTGAAAACCCCATTCGTAACTGAGTACTATCTCGGGTTGATCTCACAGATGATTGATCGCTGACTCGATCAGAAAAATCCTATATGTGTCACCATATATGATGGTAAGTAGAGTCGAAGGGGTCACTATTCGCATCTCAAGACCTAGACATCCTACCCGGACCACCGGGGGCCCGTTTGGTCAAAACCTTCTTCGATCTTGTCATAGAAATTGAGAAGAAATAGTAAATCCACTAAAACATAGTATATAAAACCACAAAACATCTAACAACAACAAATTATATGCAAACAAGTGATCGAAAATAAAAATCAAGAGCCAAAACGTAAAAAGATGCACCCGAGGACAAAAATCACAAGAACAGATCAGAGGGTGTTAGAAATGATGAAATATAGATCATACACCTAAAGGAATCGTAAAAACACAACAATCTCAGATCATAAAAATGAGTAGAAGCAGTTACTTGTGACCCATTCTTAAAATCCCCAAATATACTTAATACGAGCAAAGAAACCCTAAATCCACAAATTAATTATCAAAATGTGTTTTAATCACCGCAAATAGCAATAAAAATGAGTTATAGGAGTAACTTTAGAGAGAGAGTAAGAGTGTTAGAATAGAAATAATATGGTCAAAATCCTCTTAAGTCAAAATAGGGAACAAACGGTCACCGGCAATATTCGTGTGAGGGGAAATTTTCAACTGTGCGAATGGCCATGATGAAAATCTATAAGTGGACTGCAGAGTGAATGACCAAAGCCCCAAAAAGTCATCCATCCAGACGGATTTGGGCAGAAAGGTTCAAATACCAATATTTTGCACATCCCTATGCATGGACCAAAAGTCCACTATGTGCATGCTTTGGCACAAATTACACAAGTGAGGTAAAATATGACCCCAAAAGTTCAAACTCTCTCAAATTATGAAGTGCAACATGAAAAATGCATGCTTAAAAAGTTATTTCTTACAAATTTTAAAAGAATCAAACAATAACATATATTCATGTAAACATAAAACATACATAAATCGATCATGTTTAGACTATGAACGGAAAAATGGATTTTTTTCATAAATTTTCTTAGAACTAAGACTAATGGCTTAGAAAAAACTAAAATTCTGAAAAACATTAATCAATCAATCATATCGATTGAAATTCTAATAAAATAAACTAAGAAATTTTGCATATCAATCATGGCATGATGTGAAAAAATTAAAGATCACAAAATCATAAATAATTTACATAATTTTTTTATATGAATTACATTTCAAGTTTAATCTAATTATATTTAGATCTCATTTGCCGGGTCAATATGCTAATAAGTCCTATTGACTTCTCAATAATCTCATAGGTCTTATTTCAACTTTTTAGAAAAAAATTTCACAATTTTACCCTTTTATAACTAATCATCCGTAACTTCCTTTAGGAAGTTACATAAGTGGTTGAATTTTTTTTAATCTTTAAATGATCATAACTTTTGATTCACAAATCCGTTTTTCGCAAAATTACTATTTTTGAAATCTTCTTAACGAGATCTATCAAACAAGATCCACGAAGGCTATAAAATTCCAAAGAACTTTTTTTTACACAAACAGTAAACTTTACTGTACGCACTAGAATATGAAATAGTTTTATATATGTGACATTTTCACAAACAGACAGTAACATTTACTGCGGTAATACTACACAGTATATATATATATATATATATATATATATATATATATATATATATACATACACATCCGGTGGATCCAAACCCTCTTTTTTCAAAAATACCTTATATTTAAAGGTTCGCGCTAATGGCATTCAATCCTTACCACCATTGTTGGAGCTTCAACGTCCTTCGTCAGAGCGCCGATTTGGGGTGGGTAAGGGTGGCATGTGGTGCCGCTGGCGCGGACCTTTGAAAATAAGATACTTTTGAATAAATGGGCTTTGGATCCACCGGAATATCATGGGATGCCGCTGGCGCGGGCCTTTGAAAATAAGATTGAATAAATGGGATCGGGATCATCTGGAGTGCCAATTTGGGGTGAATAGGGGTGGCACATAACTTTAAAAATAGGAGCATATTGGATATATATATATATATATATATATATATAGTTTGTAAAAATGTCATAGATATTAAACTTTATTGTATACACCAGAAAATGAAATAGTTTTATATTTGTAACATTTTCACAAACAATAACATTAACTGTGATAATATATTTATGAAATAGTTTTATATATATAACATTTTCACAAACAATAACATTTACTGAGTTAATATTATAATATATATATATATATATATATATATATATATATATATATATATATACGGTAGATCCAAACCACTATTTTTTTTCAATATTACCATATTTTTAAATGTTTACACTAGCGACATTCAATCCCCACCACTACCCACTCCCATTGTCGGAGCTTCAAAGACTTTCATCAGAGCTATGATTTGGGTTGGTAGTAGTGGCATAGGGTGCCGCTGGCGTGGACCTCTGCAATTAAGAGAATATTAGATAAATGGGGTTTGGATCCACCGGATCTCCGATTTGGGGTGAGTAGGGGTGGCATTGAGTTAGGTTTATATATATATATATATATATATATATATATATATCCAAACCTCTATTTTTTTATATTATCTTATTTTTAACAGTCCGCGCCAGCGGCATCCAATCCCCACTACCACCCACCCCTTTATCGGAGCTCCAACAACCTTCATCAGAGCTCTGATTTGAAGTGGCATGGGATGCCAATGTAACATTTTCACAAACAGTAACATTTATTATTTGTGAAAATATTACAGATATAAACCTAATCCAATGCTACCCCTACTCACCTCAAACTGGAGCGCCGGTGTATCCAAACCCCATTTATCCAATATTCTCTTATTTCATAAGGTCCGCGCCAGCGGCACTCCATGTCACCCCAAATCATAACTCTGATGAAGGTTGTTGGAGCTCCGACAATTGGGGTTGGTGGTGGTCGGGATTAGATACCGCTAGCGCGGGCCGTTAAAAATAAGACAATATCAGAAAAAAGAGGTTTGGATCCACCGTATATATATATAACACAGTAAATGTTAACGTTTGTAAAAATGTTATAGATATAAGCCTAACCCAATGTCACTCCTACTCACCCCAAATCGGAGCGCCAGTGGATCCAAACTCCATTTATCTAATATTCTCTTAATTTCAGAGGTCCGCGCCAGCGGCTGCACTCTATGCCACTACTACCCACCCAAATCATAGCTCTGATGAAAGTCGTTGAAACTTCGACAATGGGGGTGGGTAGTGGTGGGTATTGAATGTCGCTAACATAAGCCTTTAAAAATATGGTAATTTAAAAAAAAGGTTTGGATCTACCGTGTATATATATATATTATGTAATATTAACTCAGTAAATGTTACTGTTTGTGAAAATGTTATATATATATTGTGTAATATTAACTCAGTAAATGTTACTGTTTGTGAAAATGTTATATATATAAAACTATTTCATAAATATATTATCACAGTAAATGTTATTGTTTGTGAAAATGTCACACATATAAAACTATTTCATTTTCTGGTGTATACAATAAAGTTTAATATCTATGCCATTTTTACAAACTATATATATCTAATATGATCCTATTTTTAAAGTTCTGTGTCACCACTATTCATCCCAAATTGGCGCTTCAGATGATCCCGATCCCATTTATCCAATTTTATTTTCAAAGGTCCGCACCAGCGATATCCCATGATACTCCGGTGGATCCAAAGTCCATTTATTCAAAAGTCTCGTATTTTCAAAGGTCCGCGCCAGGGGCACCACATGCCACCCTTACCCACCCCAAACCGGAGCTCTGACGAATGTCGTTGAAGCTCCAATAATGGTGGTAAGGATTGGATACCGCTAGCGCGAACCTTCAAATATAAGGTAATTTTGAAAAAAAAGGGTTTGGATCCACCGGATATATATATATACTGTGTATTATTACCACAGTAAATGTTACCGTCTGTTTGTGAAAATGTCACATATATAAAACTATTTCATATTCTAGTGCATACAGGAAAGTTTACTGTTTGTGTAAATTTTTTTCTTTGGAATTTTATAGCATTCATGGATCTTATTTGATAGATCTCGTCGAGCAGATTTCAAAAATAGTAATTTTACGAAAAACGTATTTGTGAATCAAAAGTTATGATCATTTAAAGATTAAAAAAAGTCCAACCACTTATGTAACTTCCTCAAGGAAGTTACGGATGGTTGATTTTAAAAGGGTAAAATTGTGAAAAAATTTCCTAAAAAGTTGGAATAGGACCTATGGGATTGTTGAAAAGTCAATAGGACTTATAAGCTTGTTGACTCGACAAATGGGACCTATGTGTAAAGACCCCTTAATAATATCATTATATCTAATATCCTTTTGAGAACTTCAAAATGGCATATTTAAACCGTATAGTCTCCTTAAAATTATGTATAATCCATAAAGTAGATACTAAAAGTAGTACTACAAAAATTAAAAATCTATTTATTATTTCTCTTGCTTTGTATTTACTAGCACTTGCACATGGATCTGTTCATCATGAAATCATTTTTTCTGTAGCGAATTTTACACATATTTTTGTAGACACCTATCGATGATATTAAAATTCTAATCATGTAACCTCACAAATGGTATCCCTTTTCATTTTAAAAACGTCTCCTCAATCAACTTCATCAATTAAAAGTGTTTTTCACATGAATCTTGCAAATGGTCTATATAATTGTTTTAAAGAATTGAACAATTTTATATCCGAGAATTCAAACATGATTTAAACATCAAACAACCATGAATCACATAAAAGTCTCATATTATGAAAAGACATGTAATGAGCATGTGTAAAGTGACTTGTATATCAAAGATGTCATCGAACTTGACTTATCATGATTCTTCATATGAATTATAAACATATTATTATATGTATTCTCATTTACATATCGTTGTTTTGAATCCATGTTTTAATCCCATTTTCGAAATAAGTTTGTGCAATGAATCACATTTGCATAGAACTTAATACATCATCCAAAAAAATGAACTTATAATAATTTTGGTTTTTAAACAAGGATGCTTATACACACACCCACACACATGCACACCCACATGTATGATGTAATGACTAAAGTATATGAGATATGGATGAAAAATCAAAATGCGTGAAAATCTTCAGTAAAACGATCCAATATAGCAATAAAATCTCTCACCCATAAAACGATCCTATTTGAATCAAGTAATACCTAGGATGGGGTACTACACAAGCAAACCCTATATATCCTATTTATCTACCTAACTAAGTAGAAGGGGGGTTGTATCTCTCGGATCGTCGGGAGGCACGAAGATAATTTATGTGGCACCCTCTGAAATTTAATAATGGGTTGATCAAATATGACCTATTAATATAGGACTAGATACAATTGAATACCATTCTAAGACATTAAAAATAAAAATTAAGAACATAAAGTAAATAACCAAAATAATACACAATTGGTAGCCCAACAACATCTGATACCATTCTTGACATAACCAATATCTGACAGAACATAATAAGGTTGTCTCAATAGAACCCAACATCCAATAATAAAATTGCTACATAGATCCGACTCAAGAGGAGGTATATAGTAGTATAGAGAATGGGTGCATAGACCCGACACCTACATCCTAATATGAGTAGCAAAGGATGATACACAAATATGAAGATTAGGGGGAACGATGGCCTAGGTCCTGGAAATTAAAGTCAATACAACATTAAAAATAATCCTAAATAAAATCAAATTTTACGTGAATTTGGCTACCATATTTCTACGCATCTTCCTCTCGTCTTATTATTATTTTTAAGTTTAATCCCAGAAGATAGGGAATACATACGGTTGAAAGGTAACATGGATAAATCATTATATAAGGATTGCGATGAAGATCACTTAATATTATATGCAATGATTATTTTGCATAATTTGAAGAGTCAATTTGATTTGTCGGCCAACAACATAACTGGAATTCTTAAATAGGTTAAAGAAATTATTCCCAAAGAGAACATGTTACCAGAAAATTATCCTAGCTTGAAAGGTTTGGGTTTAACGTATGAATCTTTTCATGCATGCAAGTATGATTTCATATTGTACTGCAATGAGCATAAAAATAAGGATGACAGTACTATATGTAGTGAGCCAAGATATGTGACTTATGAGAATGGAAAAGATAAGACCATAAAATATCGCAAGTGCTCGCAAGTTCCATGATTGGTTATTCCAAGAATTTTCGGAGGGTATTAAGCTAGCAAATAAATTACCTAAAATAATGCAATTCTCACAACCGACATGTCATCATTCAATTAATCCCTTTGTTATTTAGGCATTGATTCTCCGAGCACAAAAATATCCATCGTAAAATTAAAAAAAAAAAGTTTGTGCTTTACCATCCTTTGTGAAAAAGTGGTAAAAAAACACATTAAAGCTACGAAGTAAAATTTTGCCGAGGAAATTTATGTATTATATTATTTTTTTCCTTCGTTGTTCTTCTAAATCAGTACCCAGATGCTTGTGCATTTATGTGGTTAGGTTTTATTGTGTGGTCCCATTAAGTATCACTAGATTTATCCTTTTGAGAACTTGATGAAAACCTTTAAATAATACGTTAAGAATATATGGTATGTTGGAGGGTCAATTGCTGAAGAATACATAAATGTGGAATCATCCATATACGCTCGGGAACATATGCCTAAACAAGAGCTGAGGAGGTTTAATCCTCATGGAGAACAAGTGATTGAGGAATCTGATGAGTTTGAGGATGAGTTTTCATTTGGGAATCCTAAAGTGGTTAAACTCATTAATCTATAATACGTGGAAGAAACTCATTATGCCTTCGAATCGCAAGATAAATTGATAATTAAAGAGAGTAAGCAGATACATAATTAATAAAATTATTATTGTTTGATTATATGTATTATCTATATTATGATCTAAACTCTAGAACTTAACTTTAGGAAGTACGAGAATGAAATTGCGAAAATCAGAGGAGAAATTGCACGACGAATGATTTCAGGGCATGGATGTCAAAAGAGGTAATTTCCACCTCTTATTTGTACGATTATTTATTCACGTGTTAGAAAAACATACCCCAATACAAATTCGTTAATAAATGCAGCTTTTAAAAAGTGGTGATAACTCTTCAAAGCATGAACACCTATCAAAAGGTCCTACATTTCATACCAAAGAGTTTAAACAATTTTGATTTCATTTCATATCCATGTGAGGAAAAACTTTTAACACAAAATAATTTTTCTCCTTGACTACTTGTGTCACTAGAAAAATTGATAAAAATTCAAAAGATATGGTGCTAACTTATTGTGGGACTGTCCAAAAAAAACTAAAACTTGATTATTTAGATTTAATAGAAACTGTATCCAATTGTGACTTTGTAAAGGTGGAGGACACTACGAATTCTTGTAAATTTGATCATGACTTAAGAATTATTATAGAAGTTTTATTTAAGATGAAGATTAAAGATCGCATAGTCGATAAGACTTTTATTTGTTACTTTTAGAACGTAAAGAATATTTTCTACTCAAATAGCATAAACGATGCCAATTGGTTTATTGTTATGCATGCAACAAAGGGTATGACTACTCAAGCAGGCACATTCAAGGATATTAAAGAGTCCAGTCCGCTCTTGATGACAACTCTAATTTGAAGGATCTTTTAATTAATCTAAAGGAACATTGAGTATCAAAATATTATTTTTCCCTTGACAATCTTATTTGTATCCCATTAGTATAATGTCCCTTAACAATCCTATTTGTATCCAAACTATATCTTATTACGATATTATTGTTGTATTCATCTTTACTTTGATTTATGAATGTTTAGTACGATGTACGAATTAACTAGGATAGCACGGTGATTTATGAAATGAGTTGTTGTCTTAGATCTTCATTTTTTATGGAAATCAGATGACATTCTTCTTGTCGACAAATACATACCATGTTGAACTCTTTGAGAACTTGGACACGATTTGAATTTGACAATTGCATGACTTTAGTTATATCCTTTGGCTTAAAAACATGATGATAATTTTCAAATCTTTATACTTAGGCTTGAAAACATGGCATTAGAGAGTGAAAACCTATAATAGTTCCCAAACAGCCCCATAAAAGGGACGAGCATCTCACACAGGACCAATGTAACTCCTAGGAACTAAATGTGTCATCATGAGACTCTCAATTTGAGAATACGACGATAGTTTTCAAATACTAAGTCTCAGGCTTAAAAATATGTCGTTGAAGGGAAAAACCTAAAATAACCCCCAGACAGCCCTGTAAGAGGCACAAATGCCTCGCAAGGGACAATGTGATTCGTAGGAACTGATTGCGTAGTCATGAGACTCCCATTTTTAGAATTTGATGATAATTTGAAAATATCAAGAATTTGGTTTAAAAATATGTTATTAGAGGGCCAAAAGTCCAAATAGCGCCCAAAAAGCCTCGTAAGAGTCATGAACACCTTATAGTGAACCAACATAACTAGTAGGAACAGACTGCATAGCCACGAAAAACCTGGTTTGAGAATATGAGGATAAATTGAAAATCGTAAGACTATGGCTTAAAACAACTCTTTAAAGGGAAGAAACCCAAAGCAACAACTGAACAACCCCGTAAGTGGCATGAACATCTCGCAAGGAACCAATGTAACTCATAGGAATTGATCGCATAGTAATGTGAGTCCCAGTTTAAGAATTTGATGATAATTTGAAAAATATATAAACTTAGGCTTCAAAAATTCTATTAGTGGGTGAAAACCCAAAACAGGTCTCAAACGGCCTCATAAGAGACATGAACATCTTACACGGGACCAATGTAACTCGAAGGAACTGAATACGTAGTTACGAGATGGATGGTTTGAGAATATGACAATAATTTGAAAATATCTAGACTTAGGATTAAAAACATACCTTTAGAGGATGACCCCCCCCCCCAACGGCCCTGTAAGAAACACAAACACCTCGCACGAGATCAATGTAATTTGTAAAAAATGATCCTGTAGTCATGGGACTCCCGGTTTAAGAATATGAAGATAATTTGAAAATATCTAGACTTAGGCTTAAAAGCATGCCATTAGAGGGTGAAAACCCAAAATAACCCGAAAATGGGCCCGTAAAAGGGACATGCACCTCGCACGGGACCAATGTAAGTCATAAGAATTGAATGTAGTAATGGGACCAATTGACTTGTATTATATTGGCCTTTGCAATACTATTTGTATCCAAATTGTATCCTTTTACTATATTGGCTCTATATTGGTGCTTTAGTTTGATTTATGAATGTTTAATCTGATTTATGAATGTTTAGTTTGAATTATGAATGTTTAGTACAATTCATGAATTAACTAGGATGGCAGGGTGCTTTACTTTTAATTGCCAGCTACACGGTTACAATATTGTGTAAATGTATAAGAATTTGATGGTGAATAACAGTTTTTTACGGGAGTTGCGTAAAAATAATTTTTTTTATTAAATAGGCATGGTCACGGCCTTAATCCGTGACCCCAAGTTTTTTAAAAATAAATTAATAAATGGTCACATTTTGAGAACATGACCATTTATTTATTTATTTATTTAAAAAATAAGATTCATGAATTTGGATGGTGACCCAATTTGAACATTGTTCCAACCATAGTCATGGCCCAGGTCCGTGACCATGGGGTCAAGAATTATGACCATGACCATGGAGTTAATATTGGCCCACTTTTTTCATAGATTTGGGATTTGACGATGGAGTCATAGACTTTTTCCCTCACCAATGATCATATTATGTGACGGGAGAGACCCTAACCCACATTTAGGGTCATGGATGAGGTGTGTGACCACTGTTTATTATGATAGCAAAAATAGTCATGGCCGAGGTCTATGATTCGTGGCCCTAGCCACGATCATGGTTCGTTACCATCTTCAGTATATGGTGCAGTGGCAGACCCAACATTTACATCCTAATATCAATAACAAAGGATGAAATGCAAATAGGAACATCAGGTTATGGCAGGAACAATGATGTAGGTACAAAAAAGTAAAGTCAACAATAACGTTAACAGTAAGTCTAAATAGAATAAGATTTTAAGAGAATTAGGTTGCCCTATTACTACCAATATTCCTTTCATGTTTTTTTTTAAAGTTTAATCCCAACCCTAACAACCCAAGATATCTCACGCATCTACACCCAAGCCCAAGTGTTCCCATGATTAAGTATTATTCCTCTCGATTGAATGTAAACAATGGATCACAGATAGCTCTACGCTCAATAGAACCAATTTTAAAGGATATAAGTAATGACATTATATAAGTCTACTTTTAATATCAATACGGTCCGAACCATGTACATCAAGATATAAGGTCTTCACTCCATCCCATAGATAACGGGCTACACATAATTCTTTCTGGAACTCTCACTTCATACTTGGTAGAGTTATAGGTTGTTCCACCTCTACAACTCCAAAATATCAACATGGGCTCATCACTATGCCTTAACACCAATCATATGGTCCCATACCCAAGACCATATGAAAGAGTTCTCTCATATTATCACTATAGGATAATACAGGTATACCAATCACATATTTTCGGGGTAATGTAATCAAGGTAAACCACATCTCATAAACAGGGTAACAATTGATGCCACACACACCCATAAGGATATCCCCTTTAGCACATAAAACCACGAGGACTCAAGACCAGGTATGTTGCAGATAAAAATAAAATAATAGTATGAGGTTAATAAATATTTACCGATATCTCTTACTTTATAAATTTCCATAACATTAAGTCCTTTGGTTCCAACATCAATTTCAAAGTTTCTAATTAATAAGATTCATATAATCCCCTCATGGATAAAGAACCTACAAATAATTCTTAATTATCCATTTTTTACCAAATTGAACTCAAAACAAGATCTAAACCAACTTTACAGCAAATAAGGATGGTTAATCAATCCACTGTCAACGATCGATCGATGGTCCTAGTGTTTATCATAAAAACCCCTAAACATCCATTAACGTGTATCAAGATCCTCAAGCCATAATGTAATTAAATCTCTTTCACACACACACACACACACACATACACACACACACACACACACACACACACACACACACACACACATATATATATATATATATATATATATATATATATATATATATATATTGTATCATTTCAAATATATATCTAAACAGTTTACAAAATTTTAATAGAATTATAAAGGTTGTTCCTAATTTAAGTAAGGAACCCTATTTTCCTGAAAATTCAATTAATTTGATTCAATTATCCATTAGTTCAAAATAGTAGGATGGAGATTTTGAATCTTAAACATAATATAATCAATTACTACTTACAGACACCCCATCTTAGTATCCCCATACGTACCTACTTAGCTCTTTAACACCCATCCACTCGCCGTAAACCCTAGGTTATACTCTGAGTACTGATCTGGAGTCCATAGAGTGCTCTAGGGCTTTATTTGACACAACTCAACTCCCTAGCCGAACATATGCTCAATGAAACATTTATGGGATCTGAATGCCCTTTCCAATTGTCCATCCTATACGTGATTCGACCTCACGATCCACACAAAGGATCCGTTTTCCTCTAAGAACTGATCTAGAGGCTACCGGGTTCTCCCAAGCACCGTTTGACAATGGACAACTCTCCGAATTGAGCAAAGATCAATGAATACTTGAAGGGATTTGAATCCCATTTCAATGGTCCATCCCATGGATGAATCGGCCTCCCAATTCGGATGAACAACCCATATTATTCCAAGGGATCTCCGGAAGCTTATGATCCCTATTTGACCTTAATCAGCTCTCCAAATCGAGTGAAGCTCAATGACATCTTAAAGGGCACAAAATTCCATTTCCAATGGTCCATGCCCTACGCAAATTAGCCTCACGATTCGGACGAACGATTCATTTTCCTCCAAAAACCTCCCTTCAGAGACCATCGGGCGCTTTTAATCCCCATTTGACTTCAATCAACTCCCAGATCTGGGAGTTGCATGATGGATTATTGAAGGTCTCTAAAGTCTCTACGGTCGCTTATGTTCACTATTCGGACTTATGGTTTGAATTTTATGCCCTTTTTCTTAAAAATCCATTATGGACTGCCTACAGGCACCCCATACACCCTGCCTATCGTAAGGATGTTCTTTTCCTTACTCTGAAAGGAAGGTCGTATGTCGATAGGCATGCCAAGGTACTTACAAATTGGTTCCCCCTTAACCCTAAATTCTATTATAAAAGGTCTATGACCTCACCCTGGAGAGAGGTACCTTTCAGCAATCAACAAACATTTTCCTCGAAATCAGAGCCTTCCCTTTTCCAAAAGAAAATCATTTTCCAACATTCCCTCATTTCACTTCCTGACCTCACTTAGCTACCCACCTCATCCTACTATATTACCTTCATACCACTACAAAAATTAACATAATTTCATTCTAAATTCATCAATAAAGATCTGTCAAAAAGGCCAATCCCTCACTCTTTTATAGTTTTATTAATTTAAGTGCTATTATTCACTTTATTCTCACTTTTGATTTTTCCTAGTTTTGTTTTATCACCTCACATAAAATAATCCTCATTTTTATTAGAAGTATTGCACACAACGTATTTTCATAAAAATACGAAAAAGACGTAAAAGGGTTTATTCATAAATTCCAAAAGTAAGACTTCAAATCTCCTACATTTTCGGACTTGAACAACTCTCTTAAAAAATACACAAGAGGAGATCTACATTTGGATTTATGGGTTTAACCCTACCCCTATGTTATTTTCAAACTACGTGGACTTTTGATGCCCCTTGTGCTGCGTAGGCATCTTGGGCTAATCCTGAGATTCAAGTCATGCCATTTCATTTTATATATTTAATATTGTATTATATCTATATTTGTGAGTCTTGTACTCCTACATACTTGTTCCTCGTCCGACGTGCACATTCGTTCTTTCACAGCGATTCATGATTCGATGATAACTCATATCTTGTGTTTATTATTATTTTTATGTATAGTCTTATCGATGAGTCCCCTCCTTCCATTACATGAAACTTGTTGGATAGTTCCATTATCTCGTATTTTATATTATACACATCGGCTCACACATCATAGAGAAAAAAAAGAGAAGATTAACACAACCCATGAGAGACCGAAAGGGAAAAATGGGTGCGTAGCACTTTTCCATTCTATAACTTAGTCGCTAAACCTCATAATCATTTGGTTTCTTATTCATCAGTTGAAACTTAAAGCTATTCTCTCAAGGAAGAGACATATTTTTTCTGTTTTAAGAAAAATAGGTTGATGACTCTATCTCTTCGCATTCTCCTCATCTAACGATGACCAATTTTATATCTGAGGTTGGACCGCGAAGATGCTGACAAGAGTGGCCAAAAGTGGATCTCCACATCCTCGAATCACCCACACGTGTAAGGTCGAAAAGAGGAAGAAAGAGTGAGAGGGGCGGAACCTTCTTCGTCCCCTTGTCCTGACTTCAAGGCCCGATCCTGTGCCGAAAGAATCTGACCCCGATGGCCATAATGGCAACTCTATTGGAGACTATTCTAGAGGACTAGGCTCTATTTTAATATGAGTGTTATTCTTTACTCTCCTGCTTTTCTACATGTGTATATATGCTCCAAATTGTATGTTCTGTTTACTCATTTTCTTATATCTTACATATTTATCTCATGTTTATCTCCAGCATGCTCTCTTCTCATATATATATCATTATCCATTCACTTGTACACGCTCACCATGTTTCACCTTACACACATTTGTATATATTCTTCATGCTCACTTCACACACTTACACTTATATAGAGTCTCAATTTTATTTACACATCTCACACAACACTTGTAGATTATCCATGCTTAGCTTCATTAGCACACACCATCACTTCTCTCACTTGCGTATATCTCCATACTCACTTACACATCTCACACACCACATGTAAATAATACTTGCTTAGTCTCACTAACACACATCTTCACTTGTATATATTCACATTCTTTTTCACTTATACCATTCCTATATCACTCTCTCACTTACAGATCTCACTCACTTGTATATATTCACATGCTTCCATATCACTATTGGTAGTATATCCTTCATGATCCAAGCTACCTTTACTTTTCATGTTATTATTATATTTTCCCTTATAGTGGTAGTAATCCCTTTAATTATAAATAAAGACTCATGCATGTTTTCACACTACATCACCCAAGCATAGCAATATTGACCAAAATTTTATCCCGTACTAGGGGTCACTTCATGATGGGTGTCGATCCTATAGGGTACGGTTAGCATAAGCACTATGATTCACACCTTCTATTGGTCTCTTACCTTCGACGTATATCAAACGATTCCCTATGCATCGTACCACTTGATTGAACCCACCACGAGAGGAATATAGTAAGGAACTCATTCACGTACATCCTGTATATCGAATTCTATCTAACACGTACTATTCCCATGAGGTATATTATGGGGTAATTCATGTACACTCATGTATATCAAATGGCTTGTCCATACCTACCGATGAATGATTTCCCTTATAAGTAAGAGGTATATCATGGAAGTCATGCCAAAGAGGGGAACCCGTCCAGTAACCCACCAATTGTATAAACCTCATATAGGCATCAACCTTAGCAAATTCATAATTAATTTTTCAGTTACCACGCGAAACTCAGCTGAAATTCTAAGTCACCCTATCGTCTAAATTTCCGCACTATTTTGCTTATTTTTAAACACATAACTTTTTCGTGAGCCTAGAAACAAGTCAAACTGTGCCTTATATCTTATAACGTATTTTCCCCAGGCCTGGGTTTTGTCTGATATTTTCCCTTCCTAGAGGAAAACATAGTATAAGTGTAACCTAATAATAATAATAATAATAATAATAATAATAATAATAATAATAATAATAATAATAATAATAATAATAATAATAATAATAATAATAATCGTGATAAGGTTCTCCCTTCTTCCTCTCTTTTCAAAAACAAAAATACCAGAAATATATTCTCCCTTTCCTTAAAAAATAAATGAAATTCATTTTTCTCTCTCAGGTCTATCGCATAACTGACTTTGACCTAGCTCCCTGTTGGCTTCTCTCTTGCATCAAATTACCTCGAAGCTCCAGTGCTTTTCTACTTCTTCAACTGAATTTGAGATCTATCTCCATAAGTTGTTCATAAAGAACGCAAACAAAGCGCTAAGTGTTCATCCATATTTGATGTCCATTTAGCTCTGTGTAGTACCAACACTGACAATCTCAAACTTGAACCTTCTACACAAATTGTGCCTACCAAAATACTCGGCACATACATCATCTCACCTAAACCTCTAAATTTTTCCCATCCTTTCTATTTCATCCCACGTGCTTTGTTGATCAAGCTCCGTCGTCCCTTCTAAGAGCCTATATTGTCGTCTATAGCTGATTAAAGGTGGAGGCATGGAACTGCTTGTAGTACTAGATAAACTCTAAGGGTTTGAGCTAAAACTGCTTATAGAGATGACCATCGACCGTAAGAGATTCAACGGCCTTTCATAGAGACCCAAAAGTGGGATCAAGAATAAGATGAACGGATGGTACCCGTAGAGGAAATCAATCTGGATGATGTTGTATATATCATTTTCCACATGTTTATATAGAAAGGAGAGATATACAACGTCCTCGAGTTTCTCCCCGCCTTTAAACTTGAAGGACATCTGGTCCCTTCACTTTAGCACTCCCCCTCCGATTCGGAAAACCTATTTAATGAAGTCATGAAGGTTGTCGAATGCATCAATTACTCTTAGCAAGGGGACATTATTTTTTTTTGAATGGGGGTATGGCTTTAGCTTAGATAATGAACCAAATCATGGAGAGAGAGTTCAGTTACCGACTTGCATGGAATAATATATTTTGAATAATTATTGGGATAAATCAACAATGTGTATATTCATCCCGAAGTGGATGAAGCCACGAGTTTCTTATCCTTCCCCACTTCTATTAACCACATCACCCAATGTGGGCGATATTATAAAGATTCGATTCCTCATTCAACTAGAAAAAGATAAAGGGAAGGGAGTTGTCAAAGAGCTCCCAATTCCAGAGATGACCGTTGAAGAAAGAAAACTTTTTTATCAACTTAAGAATACCTAATCCAACATCACCTTATGGGGACTCTTCATTTCCTCCTAGCTGCACCGAAATGCTCTAATAAAGCTCTTTATATAACCCATCATTTCTCCCTCTACCACTCCTAAAAAATCCATGAATATGGTTGTATCCTTGATCTCTACCAAACTCTTCTCTTCCTCTGAAGAAGAAATCCCAACATTTGGCCATGATAAAAATTATTCTCTCAATATCTTCGTCAATTTTTTAGGGATAGAAACCCCCTATCACTTGTAGACAATGATATGATCTCAATGTCTATCCACTCAGAACCTTCAACTTCATAGGATTAAAAGTCAGGGATCTCACTCCCACGTCTATTGTCGTGCGAGCCTATGATAACAATCGTCGACAAGTGATGGGTTCTATAAAGATTATACTCGTGGATGGCCCTATCAACCATTTGATTGAGTTCCAAGTCATTAATATACTTGCCTATTTTAATATACTCCTTGTTCGCATAAGGATCCATATAATTCGAGGAGTATCATCTTCTCTTCATCAGAAACTGAAGTTCTTCCCTAAAGGTCAATTCATTACCATTCTTGGGTACGATGATAGTTTAGAGAGTGCCAACACCAACAACCAGTATTAGAGATTCAATATGGTACCAATAACATGATCCTCTCCAGCTTCAGAATCGATCCATTACCTATCCCAGAGATAGTCAATTTCAAAGAACGGGTTCGCTTGTACACAACCCTCATGAAAATGTTAATGTAATCCAGATGTTTAAGAATATGCACTTTATGCATGAAATATAGCTAGGACAATGCCAATAAGGATGATTGATCCAACAGCCCTAGAGGAAGACTTTCCTCCATATCGCCTGGGCTACTAACCTTCATTGCCCGAACTCAAACCACTCCATCGACCAGAGTAGGAAAGGACCCTGGAAGATGAAAAAACCATTTAAGGAGACTCTATAAAAGAAAGGATTATCAAAGAGGGAAAATACTTCCCCTTTTATGGATTCTTCGAGCCATGGTATGGACTCATCAAGAAAAAAATGAAACTGATCCTAGATATCTTTTCCTAAGATAACAATGCATTAGGTGAAGAGTGGGAGCACGAGGTGAATCCTTTGACCAGGGAAAACATGGCGATCACTGAGAACTTCAAAGGTAGTGACTCTGAGGAATTCTTTGACTTGCAAATAATGGGACTGAGTCTCTGCATGATTCACCAAGATGTTGTACCATCAGAACCGTCCACTAAAATCACAACTCTTAAAGTACCTCTCATAAACTGGCATGCCATTTCTGTACCACTTGCTCAAACTCAGTCAAACCCTGTTATTTACTCCATCCAATAAGCATATGCACTTGTTTCTATTTCTCCTATTTCTGATATCAATGTGACTGAGGCCTCTTTTGATGAGGTTCTTGATGCTATTAACAAAGAATTTGAGTATCTTGATGTGCCTTACATTAATTGCATTGATTCTAATCAAACTCTTGATGATGATGTTTTTGTAAATGAAGAATTCTTAACTGGCTTCAATAAGGACAATAAACAACATAACCTTGTTCAAAATAGTGATTATAAGACTATTGTTATTAATCTCGATCTAGTAGCCATCTTTTTGGCATTAGGATAGGGTCAACCCTTAACGAGCATGAGTGATAAAAATTTAAAGATATGATGAATGAGTTCATGGACGTCTTTACATGGTCATATGATGACATGCCCAACATTAACCCGGAGTTAGCTCAGCACGAGATCCTGACATTCCTAAAATGAAAACCGTTCGAGTAAAAATTAAGTAATCTTCGAACGGAATGATCCCTCAAAGTCAAAGAAGAGTTAGGAAAACAGCTGGACGTGGGTTTCATTCGTGTAGTCGAATGCCCTATATGGCTTGCAAACATCGTTGCCCTTACTAAATCATAAGGGAAAGTCCATATGTGTGTCGACTATTGATATTTGAACAAAGCATCTCCAAAATATGATTACCTATTTCCCAACATCGACATCATTGTGGAGAACATGGCTAGCTATGCCATCAAGTCATTTTTCAACAGATTTATTAGCTATAATCAAATTGAAATGCACCCGAACCACCCAAAGAAAAATTTCATTACCCCATAGGGGACCTTCTGCTACACCATCATACCGTTTGGGCTCAAGAATTTCGAGGCTAACAATAAAAAGGTCGCCAAAGTTTCCTTCACGACTTCTTTCATAAAGAAGTAGAGGTTTATGTTGATGACCTGATTATAAATTTCGAGACTTTAGAAGCTCACATCCCCACCCTAAAGAAATTTTTGGAATGGCTACGACAATACGATATGCAGATCAACCCAAAAAATTGTGTCTTTGGCATCACTAAAGGGAAGATCCTTGGATTCATGGTTAGTGATAAAATAATTAAAGCAGACCCTGCCAGACTAAAAGCCATACTCGAGATGACACCCCAGACGAAAAAAGAAGTGTAAGTATTCCTGGGTAAACTGTAATATATCAGTCGATTCATAAGCTAATTGAACTCTATCTGCGAACTCATTTTTAAACTTCTCTAGAAGGATTTAACCAAAGTTTGGAATGAGGCATTCCAATAAGAATTTGACCAAATCAAGTGATACCTCACCCGATCTTCGATGTTCATACCTCCGCTGCCAGGTGTCCCCTCCTCCTATAGTTGACTATCTTTTATACCATAGTAGTAGGGGATTTACTATGCCAATATATTGAAGAATCCCGTAAGGAAAGAGCTATCTACTGCACTAGTAAGAAATTAGTCGGGTATGAAGTCGACTACACTGCCTTGGAGAAGGAATGTGTTGCCCTAATCTGGATCATGCAAAAACTAGGGCATTACATGCTTACTTTTCCCATCCGACTAGTATTTTGAGTGCATCCCATAATATACCTACTAGAGAAACCTGCTATATCAAACCTAGTGGGCCACTTATTAATGTTGCTCGCTGAGTTCGACATTGTATACGTCACATAAAAAGCCATGAAGGGGAGGGACATCTCTGACTCCCTTATCCCATGGAAGGAACCAAAGTACAGCTCTCCAAATTTATAGACAAAGACATTCTTTGCACATCTCAAGAGGATCTCAAGTGGCATATCACTACACCAAATCTGCCGAATTTTAGCTATCATTGACCTTGACAAGTTCAACTTGTCAAGGTCAATGACCATGATAATTCCTGGGGTGACAACTTTTTTTGTCACGAACTTATCACGATCATTGACCGTGAAAAGTTCATTAGAATTGTGACGGTCGTGTCACGGGCCTTGACCGCAACAAGTTTTGTCATGGTCAAGGATCGTGACAAGCCCGTGACTTACTTTAAAAAATTATCACGGTCAATGACCGTGATAATTCTGGGAAGAATTGAAATAAAATCTGTTGGGCAGTATGGCCACTGCTACTGCCTAGCACTATATTTGTACCTGTTATAGCAATGTTGTACTTGTTCAAACATCATATAACCAAATAAAATAGAGATGATGCAAATATACATTCAAAATAGAGATAATATGTATCACAATATAATTCAAATCTAACAACTTAAAATAATTCAATTCAAACTTAAAACAATGTCAATAAATGTTTGGGGTATGGTTAACTCTGAGGAGGTGAGTAGGCCACACGACATAGGAATTTACACACCCACTAATATACACCATGCCGCATTGTTCGTGCAATCACAATGGGGAGTTATCCTTCCCGGGTATCACATGCGTGATGAGCACCTTGGACTCTATGTCTTGAAGCTCACGTCCATGAACCAGTGCACCCTGGATGATATTCGAGTCCCTCAACCCCCACCCTATCCGCTGGCCATCAAATATGTCCATTATAAACATGCTCGGCCAACCAACTGTCGACATCGATCTACTGAAGGGATCCAAATAGGGAAGTGGATCATCAAAGTCCGCACGTGTCGACAATGAAGTAGCGAGGTCCACATCCTCGTCATCCTACACCATGTCCTCCTGCACCTCCTCCTCCACCACCTTCTCCTTCTCCTACCCCTTACCTTTCCCCTTATGAATTTTGCCTAACGAACACTTTATGAATGAGAGAATATCGTGGACCGTCGCCTCCAAACGGGATAGCTTTGCGTCACGCGAGTCCACCGTTCGAGCCAACCCGATGTCGCTCGTCTCCAATCCGATGATCCCAGATTTGGCCACCAGCTAGATCACCCCCTTGTCCTCCCCTTGCGATCAGAGCCAAGCACTTAGTTGAGTGCGTCTGTGGAAAAAGATGCCTTGTCGCCATCAGACTGTGACTCGTGCACTTCCTTAAGCTTTACTTGAAATGACAAAAAGCACATGATTAGAAAAACAAGTAAACTAAAAAATTATAACGTAATTAAAAAAAGTAAAATGTCCGATTACTTACAATCGTGGCCACGACACTCAGGGACACCTCCTTGTCCTTCCCCTTCTTCATTCGAAAAGCCACATAAGTATCAAGCCTATGTGGCCTACCCCCAGGGCCACTCCCTGTCCCTTGAAATAAAATAAAGTAAAATTAGTATCGGCCCCGCAAAGTAAAATAATGCAGAATAATATATTTCTGTAGTTATAGAAAAACTAAATCTTACCATCATCCTATGCTCCACCTCAGCGTAAGACTTCCGGCCGGAGTAGTGCACGTCCGTCTTTTTTGCCCGGTTTTCCCTCCCCGATTGGCGGGATGCCAATTGTCGCTCACCGATCTCATTGTCAATGAACTGTTGCCATTTTGCCAATGAGATCGGCTCCTTCGGCGGGACAGATTCACTCATTCGGATAACGGACTCTCGTGTCTTCCCAAAATACCGGGTTTGCATATTTTTCTTCCACGTCTTGTGCTGCTCCCTCAACTTCTCCAAGACAGAATCACGTATCTTTGGATCTAGGCTGAATTGTTCATGTCCAACAAATACAATGTTAGTTGCGAATAAATATAAGTATAAATATAAATATAAATATAAATATAAATATAAATATAAATCGAAATCGAAATTAAAATTAAAATTAAAATTGAAATATTCATATAAATATAAATATAAATACATTACCTGTAGTGCCACCCAAACAGCGAACTTGAGCTCATATGGAACCTTCTCCCAACTCATATATCCCGAGTCGATGATCGTCTTTACCAGCTCGAGGGATCTCTCTAATATCCCCAACTTGTTCTCGATGGCCATCCCCAATTTTCCATATTTAGGGAGCCTAGGGGCCGAGGAGCCCTCGTCGCCTCCACTGCCACCGAGCCCAGACGACATCATCATAACCATCATCACCATCCTCTCCTTAATCTTTAAAAGGGGACATTTGCTATAAAAAAATGTTATTAGTACAGATCAAAATGAATTAGAAGAAGACATGCAAATATGTAGAATTACTACAAATAAAAATGAATTCCAAAACAATAGCATCTAGCTCATAATATGTACAATTACTACAAATCCAAAACATCTCCACCCCCACCCCTAATGCAAACACACCTAAAAAACACAACATAACCATGAACACTATACATTTGTCTCTCACCTAAAAAATGAGAAAGATAAATAGTACAAGTATTTGGAAGATTGTGTGGGGGAGTGTGATGAGGAAAAACACAGGAAGCCCCACCACACACACACACAAATAGCCCCACCCCCCAACACACAGACACAAACACACACACACCCTACCCCACCCCCTTCCCCCACCACACACACACACACACAACCCCACCCCCCACATAGACAAAAAATTATATAGATTTGAAAAACTTGATAACAAGTTCAAGCCCAAACATAGAACAACAACCAAGAAAGCAGTTCCATGAGTAGCATAAGAGAAACCATCCTATAACCACATTTAATAAAGTTTATAGAGACATTATCATATACACCTCAAATCAAGAATAATTTTGATGCAACTAATCAAAACAAAATAGCATGCTCAAATATTAAGCATAACAATGAAAAACTTAAAAACAATGAAAAACTTAAAAACACACAATCATAAATTTTCCATGACACAATGAAATGTAATGTTTACATTAGTTGGTGTTTGGAGTCTGATCCTGAAATTAATAAAAAAAATAAGAAGGCTAGATTATCAATATCTTCAAAACTAAAAACAAAATATTTAGTATAGAACATCACTAAACAACACAACATAACCATTAACACTGTACATCTGTCTCTCACCTAAAAAATGAGAAAGAGAAATAGTACAAGTATTTGGAAGATTGTGTGGGGGAGTGTGATGAGGAAAAACGCAGAAAGCCCAATGGAGTACTACTAATATTTCAAACTTTGCATTTTAAAGATGTTGTGCACTAAACAAAATGTCCAATTTACCCTCTCTTTCTCTTTGTTAATACCTACCCTTCCTAGATTGTCGTTCTTTTGAAAAAGAACGAAAATTGCAAAAAGTCGAATGTCGTATCTTTTCTCTACTAAAATGATAATAAACAACCTATAAATGGAAATAAAGATGGTAAATAGGAATGCTTATTGGTTGGGTCTAGCGCACTATATGTAATTTCAAGTATGTTTCATTTAATTATCATACTATATATATATATTGTTCGATATACAAAGTAATTTTTAAAAAAAGTTGAAAAATCCCACCCCCATATGGACAATAATCCAGTGGTTATGCCACTTTTAAAATTAACCAACCCAACATCAATCCACTATAATCCAACAACAATGTCAACAACAAATGTGTATCCCGTACTCCTTCAAATTCATCTACTCAATTAATTATTTTCATCAATTAAAGTATACAATTATTAATTTACTAATTTACAATGAGGGGCAATCCTACTTTCATAATTAATCATATATTAATTTACTAATTTACAATGAGGGGCAATCATATATTAATTTACTAAACAAATTAATAATCAATCAATTCGTTTACAAGGGACACTACGCACAAACACACACATATAGACATGCACACACACACACACACACACGCAACCCCCTACCCCACCACCCACCCATCCCTGCCCCATTTCCCCCCCACCCTGCACCACCCCCTTCCCCCACCCTGCCCTTCCCCCACCACCACACACACACACACACACACAAACAGACCCACCCCCTCCCCACCCCCACTACACACACACACGCATACACACCCTGCCCCCCCCCCCCACACACACATAAATAGCCCCCCATCCCTGCCCCCTCCCCCCCACCCTGCCCTACCACACACACACGCACAACCCCACCCCCTCCCACCATACACGCACACACACACACATGCACATATAGATACACACACACACACACACACATATATATATATATATATATAAATGGAAGAGAGAGAGACAAACTAACCTAAAAGTAGAGAGAGGGAGGGCAATGTAGAAAGAGAGAGAAAAAAGGAGGGAAGAATTGGCGGGGGAAAAAAGAAGGGGAAAGGGTTTTTTTACTGGGACATTTGTCACATACATGTTACGGTCCTTGATCGTGACAATATTATAAGGATTGTCAAGATCAATGACCATGACAAGTCATTGTCACGAACTTGTCATGGTCAATGACCGTTGTAATACCCCGTAATTTTAAATGACTTTTAAAATGGGTTATATTTTAAAAAATGGATTAATTGGATTTTATTATTAATTAATTCATTTGGGTTTTATCCGGACTGTGGATATGAATATGGATGGTTTTGAATATTACTTAAAGATATTTAGGTAATACATGAATGTGATGTCATTGATATGACTGTATGATATAAATTCGGTTGTTTATATTTTTAGTCAGACGCGGTATGGGACGTGTCGGGACTAGTTTATTAAATTAAAAAGGAAATTTATTTTCTATCGATCTAATAGTCATTTCGACTGTGTCTTTGCGTCCGGAAGGTTCGAAATAGTCAGAAAAGTCTATTTGGATGTTAATTTTGAGTCTCAGGTCATTTGGGAATGAATAGACAACCCGAAAGGGCATTTTGGTCATTTTTCTAGGGGGTGAATAGTGTTTCGGATTTGGAACTATTATAAGTATTGATAGATTAAGTGAATGGGAGTTATTCATCTCCTCTTCACAAATAAGAGCAGCCATCTTCCTAGAGAGAGAGTGTGAGAGTGCTTGGGAAAGGAAAAGTCACTTGGGAAGGAGAAGAACAAGAACCATGGTTCACTACCACCAACCACCACCAGCCACCACCGGAGTTTAACCGGAGAAGGGACAACCAACTGAGATAAACTACACCAAAGGATCAGACCTACACTAAAGGCAAGTGTTTGATAATGGCAATTTAAGTTTGTATATTTTCCATGTTAGAATAGAATAAAAAGAGAAGATTATTCATGTTTGGAAGAAATAATGGATCATTAAATAGAGTTCTGGAAAACTGAAGTGATATAGGAATTTAACTCATGTGTTAGGATGATAATAATCCACGAAATAGTCATGAATCAGTTGTAGAAATTGTGAAAACCATTGACATGTTCTTGAAGATGTTATGATAATAAATTTCTGGAAATAAGGAGATAAACATGCTTTTTAATCCAATCCTTTGATGATTCTAAGATGTTTAGAGTGTTGGAAATCGTTCATATATGTTGGTATATCATGTAGTAAAGATTATAAGTCATTTGGGATGTTTAGATGAAGGTTTAAATGATCAAAAGTTATTAAACCCGTAGTTGCAGAAGATGCAGAAAATCAGGCCTGGACCTGAGGGATGGATCGATCGATCGACCCCTACCCTCGATCGATCGACCTCCCCTGATTTAGTAAAGTTGTTTCTTTTTAAATGTTGATTCTTATCCCGAAACTTTTATGGATCTTTGGTGATTATTATTTGAATATTTTGGTACTTAGAAAATATCAGTAAACCCTTGTTAAGATTTGAATTAATTGGATTTAGATTCAAATGATTTAAATGATGAAAATTATATCGAATGGAATTTCGGTTTCTAGATTCGTTTGTTAATTTCCCAATGGTGATGTATGAGGTTTTAAGATAGGACCAGTAGGGGTGATTTTATATAACACCTGGGTATCCTTAAGTTTACAAGAGGCTTTAATCCTAAGTGTAAGAATATGTGTTTATAAGAGATTTGAAACTATCGGTTTTAACCGTAATTAAAAAGGAGAACTAAACTCGTAGTAGTTCGGGAGAAATAATGTTATGGACCAGTAGGATATTAGTGACTTCTTACTGAATATATGTTGAGGAAAATCTTATTTGAATCTTGTACATTGAGAGAGGGTAGCCTTAGGGTATGAGGTTATCCCAATCACGTATTTAAAGTTGACAAACCTCCTCGCTCGACAAAGTTAAGTAGTAGTGTAATGGAGGGGTTCCTTGTTTGGATTTCGCTTCGCGAGACGCTCCGCGCATGAACCTTAACGACATCGGGAGTGGAGTGATGTTAGGATATGAGAATAATTATATTATAAGAGCGTAGTTGTATGGCTCCTAGATAGAAATGGGAGTTTGGAACACATTTGGTTGAAAGAGGTTATGAGGTTATCCCGATCGCATAGTTAAAGTTTTCGGACCTCCTCGATCGACAAAGTTAAGTAGTAGTGTATTGGAGGGGTTCCTTGTTTGGATTTCTCTTTGCGAGACGTTCCGCGCATGAACCTTAACGACGTCGGTAGTGGAGAGATGTTATAGGATGCGAGGATAATTAATTTATGAAGTAAAGATATGATATTTTAAAAGAGATATAATGCTACGTATGGGAAATATCTTAGGGTAGTAATAATTACCTTATTGATATTATATTATAGGTATGATAATACCTATTTGATTGATTGATGATTTACGTGTATGACATACCTAGCTTACTTGCTATCGATGGGAGGTTTGCGCGTGAGGGCAGTCATATCCTGATGAATCCATGGGATCTTTGATTTGTCGCTCGAGAACATAGGTCTATGAAAGACTTATCGGGGAGATGATAAGTCCGCTGACTGTGGGTACGTAGGTATGTGCGTGACCCATGGATACGAGAACTATGTTCGCCTCCAATTTGTTTGTTGTTTGTTGTTCGTGGAATCTTACCGAACCTGTAGTCCCCTATTCAGCGACATGCGATGATGGGACATGATAGCAGAGTAATGCATTGCACCACAGCTGTGACTCGGGGTGCTGTATTATATATGAATATATATATAATGGATTAAATGATTAAATGGATATCTATTATGGTTAAATCTATCTACGGTGATAATTGTAGATAACGATGAATAGAGAAAGATAAATGGAATTATGTTAATAAATGGTTATGCTTATAGAATTAAAAAGCTTAACTCATGTTAATGAGAAACGATTCATATTAATGAGAAATGATTCAGTTTAATGAGTAATGATTCATGTTAATGAGAAACTAAATCATAATGGAGAAATATAGAAATGAATAATAATGTGACGTATGGTATGGGACATACGGGGATTATGTTATGGGAATGGAACTTTAATATGGAGATTAGGAAAGAGGAACCATTAACTAGGAGGTTAATAGGAAACGTTAAGTGTGCACTCTAGTTGAGAGGTGAGAATTGCAAGTGAGAGTTGGATCTAACATGTACATAATAAATGCTTTATTGCACTTGTTAAATACTTGCTGTTTTAAAAATACTCTACACATTCGGGCTCTGACCCGTTTCCTTGCATATTTTCTCTTCTATTGTATCTCTATATCAGGTGTCCAGCAACAGGGACGCCAACCATAGTTGATTATGACGAGCTATGGAGCTATGGAAGTATTGTTTAGATGCTTATCATCTTTTGATTCACAGTATTCTTAGTTAGGGCATGTCGCCCAAAGGATTCAGTTATCTTTTCTATTGAGGTCAAATTCTATTGTATTCGGGACTTTTTAATACATTTAACATTGTTGGGATTATTGTAAAGAATTTATATTATTTGGGAATGTTTATTCCAGTTGCACTTAAATTCTTTTGAGTTATTTATTTAGTGATCTGTGTTGTAGAATAAAATGTGTTGTGTTATTCTTAAATTGGAAAGGGATTTTGTTAAATTAAAATTTGGAAAGTTTTTAACAACAGCTTAATTGGGTATTGGGTGAGTTGTAAATGTTTTTGACAGTGATGCTAAGAATGAGCCAACTGTATATTCTGTTTTAATTTTGTATGGGACTGGCCACCCGGTATTTCATTATGCGGGGTGTTACAACCGTGACAAAAAACACTACACCAAAATGGGCAAATTGTCACCTTTCAGCCGGCCAGCCTTGTCAAGGTCATTGACTGTGACAAAAAAACACGCGTTTTATGTCACGGTCATTGACCTTGACACGACCGTGACAACTAATTGTCACGGTCATTGACCGTGACAAGCCCGTGACAATTCAATTTGTCACGGCCTTGTCACGGTCAATGACCGTGACAATTATTTAAATTCTTGTCACGGTCAAAGACCTTGACACGACCGTGACAATATCCTCAGCAAAAACCCTACCCCCCCTTCTTTTTTCCCTCCCGCGCCGTTCCCTCCATTTCTCTCTCTCTCTCTCTCGACGCTGTTCTCTCTCTCTCTCTCTACTTTCAGGTCCATTTTCTCTCTCTCTCTCTCTTTCATTTATATATATATTTGTGTGTATATTTGTGTGTATGTGTATATATATATGTGTTTATGTGTGTGCGTGGAGGGGGGCAGGGGGTGGGGGGTGGGGCAGGGTGGGGGAGGGGGTGGTGGAGGGTGGGGTGGGGTGTGTGTGTGTGTGTGTGTGGTGGTGTGTGGTGGGGGAGGGGGTGGTGTGTGGTGGGGTGGGGTGTGTGTGTGTGTGTGTGGTGGTGTGTGGTGGGCGAGGGGGTGGTGGAGGGGTGGGGCAGGGGGTGGTTAGGGGTGGGGTGTGTGTGTGTGTGTGGTGGTGTGTGGTGGGGGAGGGGGTGGGGTGGGGTGGGGTGGGGTGTGTGTGTGTGTGTGGTGGTGTGTGGTGGTGGAGGGGTGGGGTGGGGTGGGGTGGGGTGGTGTGTGTGTGTGTGTGTGTGTGGTGGTGTGTGGTGGTGGAGGGGGGCAGGGGTGGGGTGGGGTGGCAATTTTTGACACGACACGATACCCGACACGAACTCGACATGAACTCGGATGATAAATTATTTATGTGTTGCAAGAATTTGAAATTAATTAAATTAAGTTATTGTAGGCGTATGAGTGCTATGATTGGTTAAGAGAGAAGAAAAAAATTATTTTATATTTTACTTAATGGGTTATGCGGGTCAACCCGAACACGACACGATAATAAATAGGTCGGGTTAGTGTTTGCTCATCTGACACGATTAGTTAAATGGGTCGGGTTAGGGTTGACTAATACTTAACACGAACCCGACATGACACGACCCGAACACGACACGACGCACACGAATTGCCACCCCTAGTGGGAATTGATATCCAAGACATGTATTTGAATTGATAATTGCTCAAAATAAATATTAAATAATAATTACTAAGATATCAATTCAAATAAAGTCTTAATAACCTAACCAAAAGAAATAAAATAAAATATCAAATAAATTATCATCCACCTCATAGACATTCCCTACCAATCATTTTAAGATAATTTTATCCTTATAAAGATAATAGATTATGTAATTTTAGGACTTAAAATAATATTGATTATGGATATAGGACAACACACATTTTGTTTCCATTTTTTGTCCCTATTTTCAAATTAAAGGGACACGTGGCATGTTATGATTGGTTAACGTTTTATGAATATGGGTCCGCGCCAACGGTTTTATTAAAAAATAGGGACTAAAATCATAAATAAAATGTTTGTTGTCCTATTTTCAAAATACATATTACAATAAATCCTAAATTTACAAACCCCTAAAGATAAATACCTTTGATTGCAAAGCATGCACTTGTATTATTTCGACGTGTAATTTGGAAATGCTTGTTTTTCTTTCTAGAGACCCGTGTCGTCAAAACTTGGTAGTGTTCGAGTGTGTTTTTATCACTAAATTATTATTTCACTAACAAATACTCCTTATATCCTAGGATTAACCCTTATTCACTTACTAATAATACACTTAATCAATGGCTAGGATTAACCCTTATTCACTATTATGAAATTTGGTTAATTGATTATTTAAAAAAAAAAAGTAAAAGTAGACTAACATATATACATAACACTAAAAGTAGACATCAATTTTATAAATAATTGATATTTTCATTCAAAATATGTGTGTGTGTGTGTGTGTGTGTGTGTGTGCGTGTGTGTGTGTGCGTGTAGCGGGGGTGGGGTGGGGTGGGTAGGGGTGGTGTGTGTGTGTGTGTGTGCGTGTGGCGGGGGTGGTATTGACGGAACTTACACATACGTTATAATATAGACGAAACATTTTTTTATCTGTACTAATAACATTTTTTTTATCTGTACTAATAACATTTTTTTTACAGCAAAAATGTCTCCTTCAGATGTTAGGGCGAAGATGATGATGCTGTTTATGATGATGTCGTCGTCTGGGTTCGGTGGTAGCGGAGGCGACGAGGGCTCCTCCGCCCCTAGGCTCCGCAAATATGGAAAATTTGGGATTACCGTCGAAAACAAGTCGGAGCTTTTAGCGAGATCCCTCGAGCTGCTAAAGACGGTCATCGGCCCGGGGTTTATGAGTTGGAAGGAGGTGCCGTATGAGCTCAAGTTAGCTGTTTGGGCGGCACTACAGGTAATATTTATATGAATATTTCAATTTCAATTTCAATTTCAATTTATATTTATATTTATATTTATATTTATATTTATATTTATATTTATATTTATTCGCAACTAACATTGTATTTGTTGGACAGGAACAATTCAACTTGGATCCAAAGCTACGCGATTCCGTCTTCGAGCAGTTGAGGGAGCAACACAAGACGTGGAAAAAAAATATGTGGACACGGTACTTTGGAAAAACACGAGAGACCATTTTACAATGGCGCGGATCCGTCCCGCCCAAGGAGCCGATCTCATTGGCACAATGGCAAAAGTTCATTGACAATGAGATCGAGGATCGACAATTGGCATCTCGCCAATCGGGGAGGGAAAATCGGGCTAAAAAGACGGACGTGCACTACTCCGGCCGGACCTCTTACGCTGAGGTGGAGCATAGGATGAAGGTAATATTTAATTTATCTATAACTACAAAAATATATTATTGGATATTATTTTACTTTGCGGGGCCGATACTAATTTTACTTTACTTTATTTTATTTCAGGGGGTAGGGAGTGGGCCAGGGGGTAAGCCACATAGGCTCGATACTTATGTGGCTCTTCGGACGAAGAAGGGGAAAGATAAGGAGGTGTCCCCGAGCGTCGCGGCCACGATTGTAAGTAATCCGACAGTTTAATTATTGTTAATTACGTTATAATTTTTTAGTTTACTTATTTTACTAATCATGTGCTTTTTGTCGTTTCAGGCAAAGCATAAGGAAGTGCATGAGTCGCAGTCTGATGCCGACAAGGCATCTTTGTCCACAGACGCACTCAGCCAAGTGCTTGGCTCTGATCGCAAGGGGAGGACAAGGGGAGTGAGCTCGCGGGTGGCCAAATCTAGGATCATCGGATTGGAGATGAGTGACACCGGGTTGGCTCGAACGGTGGATTCACACGACGCGAAGCTGTCCCGTTTGGAGGCGACGGTCCAAGATATGTACGCATTCATGAAGCGTACGTTGGGTGGAGACCGTAAAGAGAAAGGGAAAGGGAAAGGGAAGGAGAAGGCGGTGGAGGAGGAGGTGCGGGAGGACGAGGCGCAGGATGACGAGGATGTGGACCTCGCTGCTTCATCACCGACACGTTCGTACTTCGACGATCCACTTCCCTATTTGACGCCCTCCAACAGACCATTATCGACAATTGGTTGGCCGAGCGTGTTCATATTGGACATATTTGATGGCCAGCGGATAGGGCGGGGATTGAGGGACCCGAACATCGTCGAGGGTGGACTAGTCCATGGACGTGTGCTTCAAGAGATGGAGTCCAGGGTGCTCGTCACGCATGTCATACCCGGGAAGGAGAACTCCCTATTGTGGTTGCGCGAACAATGCGGCACGACGTATATTAATGGGTGCGTCAATTCGTATGTCGTGTGGCCTACTCACCTCCTCAGTTTTATCTAAGACATGTAGTAACATTATTTTTAAGTTTGTCCATTTTAATTATATTTGGATTATATCGTCATGTATATTATTTTTACTTTGAACATTTGGATTATACTGTCATGAATATATATTTGCATTATCTTTAGTTTGTGTTGGATATATGATGTTTGGAACAGGTACAACGTTGCTATAACAGGTACAAATATACTGCTGGGCAGTGGCGGTGGCCATACTGCCCAGCAGATTTTTTTTAAATTCTGCCCAAAATTGTCACGTTCATTGACCGTGACAAAACCGTGACAACATTTGTCACGGGCTTGTCACGGTCATTGACCGTGACAATTTTTTTAAAAAGGGTCACGGATTTGTCACGGTTATAAACCGTGACAAACGTGTCACGGTCATTGACCTTGACACGACCGTGACACAAAACACGAGTTTTGTGTCAAGGTCAATGACCGTGACACGACCGTGACAAAAAAAGTTGTCTCGCCTCGAAATGTCACGGTCATTGACCTTGACAAGGTGAATTTGTCAAGGTCAATGACCTTGACAAATGGGCAGATTTGGTGTAGTGAAATGAGTGTTTTTTATCACGGTCAATGACCGCGATAAGGATAGCCGCTGGAAGGGTGCCAATTTACCCATTTTTATGTAGTGTATGTTCTTTGATGAAGTCTCCAACAAGAAAGCATATGGCATTGGGATACTCCTTATCTCTATTAATGACTCTCACACCCTCATTGCCATCAAGCTAGACTTCCCTTGCACCAATAACATGACTAATTACGGGGAATGCACTTCAGGGCTCATGATTGCCCTCGAGAAAGGAATCAAGCACATAGACATCTATGGGGACTCTGCCCTCGTCTTCGAACACATTTTCAAGAAATGGAATGTCAAAGATGTGAAGATCCTACCATTCCAGGACCACCTAGAAGACATTACCTCCTAGTTCAAAGATATCACCTTCTATAACCTCCCTCGCTCGAAGAATATCCTAGTCGATACCCCAGTAACCCCTGACTTTATGGTCGACATGCTTAAGGGATAACAATGTCCCCTTTACCGGTTCAGAAACAAGCTACACCCACTCACTATTACCACATTGAGATCATCACCAAACAAGACTTTTACATGGCAGGATTGTGGTATTATGAGATTTGGCACATTCTCAAACACGGTACGTATCCCCGAGATGCAGACAAGAAAGACCGGTCAACCCTTCGCAAATTGGCTGCAAGTACATCATATGCGACAAATAACTTTTTGAGAGAAACTTTGATGGAATCTATTTGCATTGTATAACAGGGGTTGATATTAAAGGAATGATGTAGAAATCCATAGTAGGGAATATAGGCCCCACATGAACGGTGATGTGCTTGCCAATAAGATCATCCGTCAATGGTATTATAGGACCACCATGATCCATAACTTCACTGTTTATGTTTGGAGATGCCTCAGATGCCAAAAGTTTGCTAACCTTCAACACTTGCCACTTCAAAAATTATGCAACATTTCCTCTCCTTGGACCTTCTCTACCTGGGACATAGACATCATACGAAATATCACTCCGCAAGCTATAAATTGTAAAAGGGCATGAGTTCATCATTATCGTCATTGACTACTTCACGAAATGGGTCGAAGCTGAGTCATATGCGGTACTAAATTTGAAGAAAGTGTTCAAGTCTATCCAAAAGAATATCATATGCCACTATGAGGTCCCCCGTGAATTGGTATAAAAAAAGTCCATTTCGAAGCCGAGGACATAGATTTAGTCGACGAATACATAATCCAATCACATAAATCTTCTCCCTACTGTCCCCAAACCAACGGTGTTATCAAAGCCACCAACAAGAGTCTCAAAACCATCATCAATAAGATGATCAAAATTTATAAAGACTAGGCCTATCGGTTTCTTAATGCCTCATAAGGCTAGTACACCTCTATTAGGACACCTACTTAGGCCACCCCTTATTATCTGCTATATGGCCTGAAGAAGCAGGAAGTGCCTTCTCTGCATGTCATACTCGAAAGCACAGTCAGTGAGGAAGACTGGTATCAGAGTCGCTACGAAAAAATCTCACTCTTAGATGATAAAAGATTCAATGATCTATACCGCATATAGGGGTACCGTTGCCGGATAATGTGATCATTCAACAGGAAAGTCAAGGATCACGGTGTCCAAGAAGGAGACCTTTCCCTAAAAAATCATAAAACCCATCTAGGACCCCATAGATAAATTCAAATGTAATTGGAATGGCCCTTATATTGTGAAGAAAATCCTATCAGGTGTTACCGCTATGCTCACAGATCTAAAAGGAGAAGGTATGACACGTCCAGTCAACATTAACCATCTCAAGAAATTCTACCCTTAATCTAAACTCTCTGCGCGCTACGACTATCCTCATCCCCCTTTTATTAAAATAAAACTCTCTTAATTTCCCCCAACCCCAGAGCCTGATCCTATCAAAACATCCATTTCAAAATTAAGCTCACAAAATTTTAAAACCCGTAAAGGTATGTAGGAAGCCCATGCAACATACATGGGAACGATTCCTTTCTTTTTGACAAAATGCTATTCTCTTATTCCCCCGAGAATGATTGTCCATCTCATAATTTGAAAGGATTATGTATGCCTTAGTGATTGGTATATACAATTCAAATATAAAATTGATCAAAAGACACAATAAAATATGTTAAAATTACTTTTATTTGAAATTAAGGAATACGATTGTTAAAAGAAATATCAGTAATGGGAGTCAAACAAACCACTCCCCTTCTAATTTATAAGACAACCTACTAAACCCAAACAAAACCAGGTTTAGAAAATCCAACCTTGAGTTTCCAGGCGAACCAGCCTCATCATCATTACCCGCCCCAGAGGTCATCAAGTCTCCCACTCCTGATTAGTGTTTTGGATACGCTTCATGCAATAGTATGACTTGATGAGCTTCAACGAAACCACAATACCTTCCTCATGGTATCAAAAGAAACAAGACATCTTTGTCGAGTCTCATCCTCCAAAATATTCCCAACTACCCGTTTCCATAACCACTACAAATAATCCCTGCACACAAACTAAGTGCTTCCAACAGATTGCGAATGATGGGTAAATGTCCGACAATGCTTCCATAAAGGCCCCGAATCATCCTCAAGGACTCATTCAAGTCCTCCACTAGGAATAAATTGGTTATACAAGAAGGCACGATATTCACCCATCTTACTTAATTAGAAGGCACCAACAAAAATTAAAGGAAGTTTGGTGAATACCATTTAGCCATACATACCGATATTCCACTAACTATAAAATAGGATGCAAGTTCCCCCACCATGGTACCGACAAACAAAATGGGCATATTTTGGATTCTTGGTTTTACTCACTCGTCAGTTCATTCAGTAAATTCCACACATACTTCAAAGAAAATGATTGGTTCAAACGACTGTTCGACTTAGTCAACCGATACAGCCTAAAAAAGTCATCCAACCCACTCTCCTTAAGGACACCAACCCCGCGTTAAGCACTATAACCTCATAAAATTACGTTGGTAAAAGGAAAACACCAAGAATAGAAAAAGAAAAAATACTGTAAAGAAATAAAAAAGAGATTAAACTTAAACCAAAGATGGACGACATCGTTACAGGTTTCCACCACAAACCCTCTTAGTAAAAAAAGATAAATAAGAAGACTGCCTACTTCACCAGTCGCCCATCCATATAATCAATATGACTCAACAAAAAGTCTCCTTTGGCATATAAATATGGATAGAATCCCCCGACACGATTCTACCAACATCCCTTATGGAAACCCACACCGCCGCCTCCGTGACCCGCAAAGTACGGTCCACCACAATGTGATGCCCAGCACAATCCAACCTCGTTAACGGCTGAACATCCAAGGGAGTAATAGTAATCTCTCCAATTCCCAGATAGAATGTGTGGGTCATATCCCACCACCTTTCTCCCAATGCGTACAACATCACAGAATATAGTGGAATCTCGTCCAGTGCACCTACCAACGTGCCAAAATAGGTAGATGCCATCGTCCATTGCACCTCTTTAGGAATATGGTCCCTCATATCCTATATTCTATTCATACCCTATGATCGGATGCTCAAAGTGGAAATATCAGTCTATAAGAAACCACATAAAACCCTTCATTATGCCAAGAAGAAAAGGAAAACAAATGGAAAACCAAAGGACAAATACTCACATAGCCGTTAGGGTTCTTCACCCTCGTCGAATGGTAGTGCGCAAGATTGAGAAATAAGATCCTATCATCAGTCACTGACTCAAAGGAGTCATAGGAATTCTTATTTCCCAATGCAAGTGACACCATACCCCGCCACTCCAGACTTGCCTAGTCATCAATAGACACCTAGCCATTGTTAGCGTTATTGGAAGTACCCGTCATTTGAAATATTAAGGAATAAGGAACTTAAAAATGATTTTTAGAGAGAGAAAGAAATAGATTGAATTGTTTGTAAGTGTGAAAAATGAGGAGGGGTCGCCCTTCTTTTTTATAGAAGGCTAAGGGGCATGTCGATCGGTCCCCTAGTCCGACCTATCGACGGTGACTTATTCCTTCCCCTAAAAAGCCCAGGATTTTGTGACCTATGTCGGTAGGCACCTCTCCAGACCTGCCATCAGCACCCCCTCAAAATTTTGTCCCTAAATGTAAAAAAAATCCAAAAATTGCCTTGAAAGTTCACAAAGATACCTAGAAAATCCACACAAAGCCCAGAACATTATTTATCCGAAGAAAACTCCCTTTTAGAGCAACTAAAAACTCTTAAAATTCCCTAGTAGGAACAGCAGTGATAAATTTTATCATCAACATTTCCTCAGTCGAACCAATAGTGCACTTGCACAAAAAAACCCTACACCTTCCCCAACAGAACCAAGAATCCAAAATACACCTGCACCAAAACATTTTGTGCCTTCTTAGAGAAATCGCAAGTTGACACATTTTCCCAGTCGAGCTACTCAACATAAACCGAATCTGAAGGTCCAAAAAGTTGACCTCGACCCATTGAATCGATCATTATGTATTTAGATTTGCAAAATTAATCTCGACTAGTAGAATTTCTCACCCCTCTTAAAGGTTCACATAATCGACCTTGACCCATAGAATTGGTCATCCCTCTTAAAGGTCCACAGAATTGACCTCAACCCGCATAATTGGCCGCTACAACTTAAGGTCCTCAAAATTGACCTCGACTCGCCAAATTAGTCTCTACAACTTAAGGTCCATAAAATTGACCTCGACCTATAGAATTGGTCTTCCTAATTTTAAGTCCATCGAATTCACCTCGACCCACGGAATTGGTAGTCACATCTTTAGGTCCAAAGAATTATTCTCGACCCACATATTCGGTCATCTATCCTTAGTTTCAGAGAATTGACCTCGACCCACAGAATTAGTCGCCACATCTTTAGGTCCACATAATTGACCTCGACCCATAAAATAGGTCATCAATCCTTAGGTCCACAGGATTGACTTTCACCCACATAATTGATTATAATAACTGAAGGTCCACATAATTAATCTCAACCGGCTGAAGCGGTCATCACTCTTTAGGTCCTCATAATTGACGTTGACCCTTTGAAATAGTCACCTTCTCCCCTAGGTACGAATAATTAACCTTAAACATCATGTCCAACATCAATGCGGTGTCTATCTTTTGATGACCTTCACTTATTCCAATATTTTACATTAATGGACTATATATGCACCCCATCCTAGTACTCCTAAATACCTCCTTAGGTCCTTAACACTCATTCACTCACCATAAACCATAGGTCATACTCTGAAGATTGATCTAGAGGTCATCGAGTGCTATCGGTATTTGTTTAACTCAGGTCAACTCTCCAGCCTCAGTTAAGCTCAGTGAAACCTCAAAGGGCTTTTAATCCCCTTTTCACTGGTCCATTCCATTCATAAATCGACTACACAGTTTGCATGAATGATCTTTTACTTCGACCACTGATCTAAAGGTCACCGAACGCTCCCTAGCTCCACTTAAATTCGGTCACCTCTGACTTGAGTGAAGCTCAATGAATCCTTAAAGGGCTCTAAATCCCTTTTCTAATGGTTCATCTCATGGACGAATTGGACTCATGGTTCGAACGAATGACCCATTTTACACCAAGGGGTCACCAGGTGCTTTCTAGCCCCATTTATACCAAGTCAACTCTTTAAACAGAGTGAATATTAATGAAATATTAAAGGGAACTGAATTCCCTTTCAAACGGCCCATTCCGTAGGTGAATCATCCTCACAATTCGGATGAATGATCTATTTTCCTCTGAAAACCTCCCCACTAAATACCATCAACTGCTTTCGATCCCCGTTTCACTTCGATCAACCCTCGGACCTAGGAGTGGATCAATGGAGTATTGAAGGGCTCTGAATTTCCTTCCTATCGGTCCCGACCATGCATTATTCAAACTTCCTATTTGTATTTTATGCCCGTTTTCCCAAAAATCTTTTTCGAATTCCTTATAGGCACCCCAGACACCTTTCCTATCGACGTGGTGTACTTTTCCTTGCCTAACAAGGTAGGCCAGGGGTCATTGTAATAGGCACCCCCTTAACCCTAAATTCACTATAAAAGGGCCATGACCTTGCCCTTGGAGAGAGGTCCCTTTCAATAGTCAGCAAACATTCTACTAGAAATCAAAACTGATAAGCACCCAAAACTGTACAATTTATACCCCAAATAGTGTATTTTAGTTGCTATTTCTCGACAATATGGGTCTTATGTGCTTAATTGTTCAATATGCAGGCTTAATGCACGTTGCGGTGTTCAAGAGCGTATTTCAAGGCAATTGTGCATTTTAATGGAGCTAAATACCCTTATCTTCTACCCCAATTACCTCTCCCGTACCCTAACCCGAGCCTAAACCTAGCCCAAACTTACCCCGAGTCTGTGTGTGTTTTAGTTGTGCCCTTTTATTATTTTTTAGATTTTTAGTTTGAGTCATTTTAAATTTTAGGATTATTTTAGAATTTTTTAGATTTTATTTCCTATTTTTATATTTTTTATTTCTATTTTTATTAATATAATTTTATTTTATTTTATTAAGTTTTTAGTTTTAGTTTTTATCTTATTTTATTTTACTAGGATTAGTTTTTAGGAATTTAGTTTTATTAGATTTTATTTTTTTTATTTATTAGGACTTTAGTTTTTAAATTTAATAGATTTATATTTTTATTTTTATTTTCATTTCATTTCTTTTTATTTTTATTTTTATTGAGTCTTTATATTATGTTTTTTTAGAATAGAAATTTAATTTTTAGATTTTTAGTTTTTATAAGTTTTATTTTATTAGTTAGATTTTATTTTTATTTTTAGTCTTGTTATATTTTTAAGGGTCCAATTGACACACACACATTTATCCTAAAACCCAACTCACTCTCTCACTCACCCTCACCCTTAATCCTATACACCCCCACCTACACTCTATCCTACACTCAACACACCCAACTACACCCCCACTCATCTTCTTCCTCCAAACAACCTACAACACTCTCTCTCCTCCATTAAAACTAATAACTCCATCACAACTAAAACCCGATTTTGAAACCCCTGAAATCCGTCCCAACCCCGGCGACCTCGGCCAGCTCCGGCGCTCGCCACCGCCCAGCCGCGACCTGCCCCTCTCCGTCGACCCTCGCTGACGTCGCAACCCCACACTCCGGCGGCATCCCTTCAACATCTTGTTCCGGCAGCGCCACGACCCAAACGACTCAAACCCGGACCCGGCGGTACCTTCTCCGACCCACTGAGAAACCCGAGACCTCATCCCCAAACCCGCCGACCTTCCAACCCGGAACTCCGTCCTCGCGATACCACCTAACCTGCCGACAATGATTCTATGTCGGCGTCCTGACCAATCCGACCCCCTCCGGCAGCAACCAACCCCTGCCGGAGCTAACCCAATCTCACCAACCCCTTTTACCTGGCGAAGCTCCAACCATGACACCCCCCTCCTTCAACCATCCGGACCTAAACTTTTTCAAACCCCATACCCGATTCGACCCATTACCCATGTTCAAAACCCACACAACCCATTTTACCATTTAAACCCATTTGCAAAACCCATTTCCCATTTCATTTCCCTCACACGATTTTCATCACCTGCCAAAACAAAACCAAGACCACACCAATTACCCCACATGCCATTAAACCTTTCTCCCAATTTTACCCATAATACCCCCTAACTAACCACTTAAAACTAAATCCCAAAATTACCCCTCAACCCAAAACAGATTTTTTCCAAATATCCTCACACCCCCATGCACATGTGACCTCACCCATTTTCACATGCACTCCCTACCTTTTTACCATTATACCCCTTTGCTCCATTGCATATAAAAAGAAGAGAAGACTCCAAAATTCTAGATTAGAGAGATAGGAAATTAGAGAGAGAGATAGTTTAGTTTAGAAAATACACCCTTGTAAATAGTTTTTCAATTTTTATTTTTAGATTATTGTGAGTGTAAATATTGTAAGAGAGTTAATTGAGTGAATATTTTAATTTCAAATCATTTGGATGCTCAATTAAGTGGTGTATGCTTCAATTTCAAGGATTGGAGTTCAACATAATCAAAGAGATTTGGTTTGATTGTTCTCTTCCCTTCTTTTATTATTTTATGCCTTTGAATATTAATTTGTCATATTTTATACCATGTTAGGCTAAAACCCCTTTCAAGGGGTGGGGTGAAACCCTTATTTGATATTATTTTAGTTTAATTAGTTTTCTTACTTGAAATATCCCTTTGAATGTTAATTTTGATCCCTCACCCTTAGATTTACACCTCGAGAGAGGGTAAATGATTTTCGAGAGAAAATCGAAATTCTAGTGATAATACCAATTTTAGATTCGAACTAGAGATAGGGGTTTCTTAAGTAGGGTATTATCATTTGAATTTCAACTCTAAATTTAATTTCTATGATTGACATAAATTCTAATTGATCGATCCTAGCGGGTGATTAATTAGAAGGAGTGTAGATCTAATTTTCTAGAGTTGTGGGGTGTTAAACTTAACTTTCTAAAAGATTACTATTCTAATTACACTTGCAACGAGAGTTGATTTGTAATTTTGATATTAATTTGGGAGAATTCAAATAATTAAATTAATTAATTAGAATAACTAAAATTTGTGGTGTAATCCCACTCCTTGATTGTTCTCACAATTATTTGCCTCACTTTATCTTTTATTTTAGTGTTAGACCTTATTTTTCATTTTAGTCATTTTCTAGTTAGTTATCTTCATCTTAGTTTAGTTTAGTTTAAAATCTCACCTCACCCTTTTGTTTTAATATTGAAAAAGCTATAAAAATTAGAAAAGTGAAAAAGAACAAAAAGAAAATAAAAAGTGAATTACAATTGAATTTGTTCCATGTGCTTTACTCCCTAGAAAGTGGATTGATACCCTTACTTACCTCTACACTTGAGTTGATTATAATTTGTAGGTACATAAGGTTTTGACTAACTTGGCTTCAAACAACGACATACATACCCAAAAAGTCTAGTTATTAAATGGCGCCGTTGTCATTCTTGGGATTGTGAAGCTCGGAGCGGATTCCATTTTGTAATTCACTTGTATTGTACTTTTTTTTCATTTTAGTACCATTTTTGCATTTAATTAGAAGGATTGTATTAGGACTTTCTTATTATCTTGGCTTGTATTGCGGTGCTTAGAGACACCATTTATTTTTCATTTAAAATTGTAATAATTGAAGCCAAGCGTGATAGGGAAACCGGACAAGGTAGAGAGAGGGCGCCCATTGGCGAGGATTTAGAAGCCTCTCTACCTTGGGTCGGTAGGACTCCCGGGGACGACTGAGATTGGCGTATTCTCCCCCCGGTCGACTCAACATTTTCGGCACCCCACGGCGTAAAAACCGTGGGAGGTATATTTCTTACACCCTCGCGCCTCTCCTGTTAGCGAGTCATTTATTGTGTGTGATTTGTGTGCTCTTATGTGATTTTATTCTCGCATTTATTTTCGAATGGTGTGATGAATTAATTTGCTAAGACCTACACCCGGTCACTCACGAGAAGGGATTTCATCACCCGACTCACTCGCTTACCAATTGTGTGCTACCCTAGCCATCACTAAATTTAAAATCAATCAACTAGGTGTCCCAATAGGAGAACATTTTGCAAAGGCGATCACTCATATTTCCGTGATTTTCATCGCCCGCGGACTTAATTAAAATTTGACTACCCTCTCACTAAATTTAAAGATAAAAATTGGCTATGTGCTAGTTAGGAAATTTTCTTGACTTGTGTGTGTGTCCAATTCATTTTTTTTGGTAGTCGGTTTTAGTTAGTCTGTCCAAATCAAGAGTCCATATTTTTTTCCCCACCTTTTCTTTCAAAAAAAAAAAAAAAAAAATCCAAAAATATTTTTCTTCCTTTATTTTTTATAAAAAATCCAAAAATATTTTTCTTTCTTTAATTTTTAGAAAATCCCAAAAATATTTTCTTTCCTTTTGAAAAAATTTCAAAAAATCAAAAAAATATTTCTCCCCTCATGGCCGAAGAACGTCCTTTACGGGACTACTTTGGTCATTTTTCATTGACACGTGACACATGTGAGAGTAATCCCGAGAGGTCTCTTTATGATATTCTTCATGATTTCACCTCTCTCACGAGTACCGTTGGTACTCTTGACCCATCCATGCATGCACCACCTATTCCATCAACCTCGGTGTCAAGTGTCACCGTGCCTCCTCCCTTGCTGTGCACCCACTGTTCTTATGTCGATCACATGTCCCATGAGTGCCCATACTCTTCATATCCCTACGCACCCACCATGGAACATGTGTATCCATATGACACTGTTTCGGAACCCACCTCGGCCTACTACCCTGATATACCTAATCTCGAGTTGTGTGAGTACCCCAGTTATTCGTGGAGGCCTGATCACCCTTCCACGCAATACGTATCCCAACCCGATGTTGTGGATCCTCACACGTTCCAACAGTTGTCATGGCAACCTTGTGCACCCAATCACGATCAGTTTCCTCACTACGCACCCCATGCGCATCAACCATTTGTCCATCACGAAAGCGGTCCTTTCGTGTATGATGCACTTGGCCCCACCCCACACACTTCCTTTGAGTATTCTCCATACACTCTCGATTATAGCGAGTTGTGTCCACCTCACTCACCACCACCCGTCACTCCACCACCACCATCATCCACTTCCACTCTCGAAACCCTCTTGCAAAAGTTCATACTTGAGCAAGAGCAAGCAATTCAAACTCAAGCTCTCCAAAGGCTTGAACAAAGGTTAAATGAATTGGTGTGTGAGCGAGAGTCGGATATTCCCATGACCCCACCCATCGTTGCCACCGAGTGTGACGATGATGTGTCCCCTTGTGACACAGAATTTGAGTGTGACCAACCCTACCACCCCGAGAATCTCGAAGTTGATACCATTCTATGGTCCGGGTCCCAAGTAGACAGTTGTGTTGACATACCTTTTATTAGTGAGCCTGATTCAACCCCACCCTGTCCTTATGAACCCATCATTGCGGTTCCCATTCACCTTCCCACCCCATTTACCGATGTTACTATTATGGAGAAGTTGATCACTCCATCTTTAGAAACCACACTCCCTTGTGAGTATTCCTTTACTCCTCTCAATGAGTGTGTGTCTCCCACGCTTGAGTTCGATCATCTTCCTCCACCGTTTATCCCACCCGATACACCATTTATCCCACCTGACCCACCCATTATACCTACCACCCCACCACCTAGTTTGGATCTTGATTTTGCACATTTCCAGTTTCCATCTACAGTTTTAGATCCTAACCTAAACCCATCCACCTTCCACGAGAGTTATGGTGATACTCTCCACTTCCGTGACACCGAGTTTGTTCCTCCATGCACACTACTTCCTTGTGGTGTTGATTTTTCTCAACAACTCCCTGGTGTGTCACGGCGCGACCATTACCATCGCCTATTTATAGAACGGTCGTGTAATTTATATGAGCCCCACCCCATTCCACTTACCAAACCCTTTTGCCTCCCTCACCAACTAGAGCACTATGCTTATAGGGCCCTTGTTGCCCTCACCTTTACGCTCAACAAGGCTCGAGACCGATGCCTCGTCACCCTTACCTTAATCCCCACCCACCCATGGTCCACCGATGCTTTGCATCGCGTGATGCACTTTGCCATACAAGTGCATTGACCCCTATAGCCCTGATCCAGCAAGACTGACGCTTCAGTCTTGTTTGGGGGTGATTCTCATCACTCCAATTTTTCTGCCACCCCGCACATTCATTGTTCTTATCCTTAGGGTAAGAATGGTTCGGTCTGGCTGAAGACATTAAACTTAGCGCTACCGGGAGGCAACCTGATTTTCTTGTACTAGTCTCATCCTGTTTGGGGGTGGTGTTTCACATCACCCTATGCTTTATCATGCTTATAGACTTGTACATCTCTTATTCAGGTTTTTTCTTTGCTTCACATGTCTACTTCATTAGCGGTTCATTCTGGTAATCTCTTTCCTCCCTTATGCTCTCAATTTTAAAAATCATTTTACCTAACATCGAGGACGATGTTCCTTTTTGTATGGGGGTGGGGAATTTTATCAAAATCGTGCCTCTTTTGAAATTTTTTTATTTTTAAACCTGATTTTTAAAATTTCGTGCAGTTTCTTTCATCTCACTCATTGATGTGAATTTTCAATCATCCATCTTTCAAAAGTCTAGGAATCAAGCTAGAGAATATTTTTTCTAAATAGCTTATGTAATACATAACAAGGCATTTTGCACCATGAATTTCTAGACTCAACAATATTTGCGCACTTATCACGTCACTACGGTTAAGAGTTGAGGAGTACTACAATTCTCAAGAGAACCTTAAGGATCACTAGTAGAGACTTTAGCCCGTGAGATTTGTGCCTTTCACCCTTTTAGAGTGTTTTACGCAATCTCCGAGTCACAAGTTGATTCAACTTCTTTTGGGTCCGCACTTAAATTGTTGTATGATCTCATTTTCTTTCATAAAAATTTGGCTTGATCACTGAGAATGACATCTTTTTTCGAGTTGTAAGAAACACGTGTCTTGAAATTTGTCCCGAATACTAGATTTTCATCCATACACCTACCACTTTTCCATATCACATTTCATTTACCCATCACCCATTACCTTCCCATCCATTCACTTCACCCATGTTCTTCCATATTCCCCACATCATCCATATATCACTCCATTCATATCATCCATCATCATTTTCAAATAAAAGAGTGTTGATTCCAAATATTAAATGTCTTCATTATTAGATTGAAGTGAGAGAAAAAAAAAGAATAAAGAAATAGAAAAATAGCAAAAAATAGAAAAAAAGAGAAAAAGGAGAAAAGAAAAAGAAAAAGAAAAAAAAAAGAGAGAGAAAAGAAAAGAAAGAGAGTTGTAGTTAATTTTTATGTGATAAAGACATTTGTGCCTAAAGTGTATACACTTTCTATCGCATATCTTATCCATCTTTCATCCATTATCCATCCATATTCATCCATACATCACCATCCTACCTACATACCACATCCAAATACCACACCTCATACCATCCATCCCACTTTCATTTACCCTCACCCACATACATCCATATCTCTCCTAGGTGTTCGGGCAAATGAAAGTCAACGTGGTGAATAACTCGACGTTCTCACTATAGTGATTAGCATTCTTTCATGAGATCAATTTTTCTTTCTTATTGTTCGTTCTTTCATATATGTGTGTGAGACGTTTGAACTTGCTTACATTTACTCACCTCCTCACACACAAGACCGATACACTTACCCATATCTCGAGAGTTCGTTTGAGAGTGATATATCTAGTGAGATTTGAAGTTGAAGCGTTGATTCCGACAAGGCAATCTAGGAATTACTCTTATGATTCTCGACCCGTTTTGACTGATTCACACTACACACGTTGAGTTCTAGGAAGGATGTTCCTTGAGTATTTACTTAGCTAACTTTTTACAAATTCTAGCTTGTATGTCTCAAAATATTTCTCATGTGATGGATTGTGCGATTATTCTACATCTAATAAGAGATTGACTGCCTTTCAATAAATTTTTGCAAATAAAGAATTTTGTGGGTATATTCCCTGCAAACCCTCACGAGACACAACTCGTCCTGTAGGGCAGCCTATAGGTTTAAAGGCTTGTTGCACATGCTAAGTGCAATCGCAAGTGCCCGCGAAAGTGGTACACTTTTGGTTACTTATCTTTCTCTTTCTCTCTATCTTATTGCTCGAGGACTAGCAACGCTCTGTTTGGGGGTGGTGTGATAAGCACCCAAAACTGTACAATTTATACCCCAAATAGTGTATTTTAGTTGCTATTTCTCGACAATACGGGTCTTATGTGCTTAATTGTTCAATATGCAGGCTTAATGCACGTTGCGGTGTTCAAGAGCGTATTTCAAGGCAATTGTGCATTTTAATGGAGCTAAATACCCTAATCTTCTACCCCAATTACCTCTCCCGTACCCTAACCCGAGCCTAAACCTAGCCCAAACTTACCCCGAGTCTGTGTGTGTTTTAGTTGTGCCCTTTTATTATTTTTTAGATTTTTAGTTTGAGTCATTTTAAATTTTAGGATTATTTTAGAATTTTTTAGATTTTATTTCCTATTTTTATATTTTTTATTTCTATTTTTATTAATATAATTTTATTTTATTTTATTAAGTTTTTAGTTTTAGTTTTTATCTTATTTTATTTTACTAGGATTAGTTTTTAGGAATTTAGTTTTATTAGATTTTATTTTTTTTATTTATTAGGACTTTAGTTTTTAAATTTAATAGATTTATATTTTTATTTTTATTTTCATTTCATTTCTTTTTATTTTTATTTTTATTGAGTCTTTATATTATGTTTTTTTAGAATAGAAATTTAATTTTTAGATTTTTAGTTTTTATAAGTTTTATTTTATTAGTTAGATTTTATTTTTATTTTTAGTCTTGTTATATTTTTAAGGGTCCAATTGACACACACACATTTATCCTAAAACCCAACTCACTCTCTCACTCACCCTCACCCTTAATCCTATACACCCCCACCTACACTCTATCCTACACTCAACACACCCAACTACACCCCCACTCATCTTCTTCCTCCAAACAACCTACAACACTCTCTCTCCTCCATTAAAACTAATAACTCCATCACAACTAAAACCCGATTTTGAAACCCCTGAAATCCGTCCCAACCCCGGCGACCTCGGCCAGCTCCGGCGCTCGCCACCGCCCAGCCGCGACCTGCCCCTCTCCGTCGACCCTCGCTGACGTCGCAACCCCACACTCCGGCGGCATCCCTTCAACATCTTGTTCCGGCAGCGCCACGACCCAAACGACTCAAACCCGGACCCGGCGGTACCTTCTCCGACCCACTGAGAAACCCGAGACCTCATCCCCAAACCCGCCGACCTTCCAACCCGGAACTCCGTCCTCGCGATACCACCTAACCTGCCGACAATGATTCTATGTCGGCGTCCTGACCAATCCGACCCCCTCCGGCAGCAACCAACCCCTGCCGGAGCTAACCCAATCTCACCAACCCCTTTTACCTGGCGAAGCTCCAACCATGACACCCCCCTCCTTCAACCATCCGGACCTAAACTTTTTCAAACCCCATACCCGATTCGACCCATTACCCATGTTCAAAACCCACACAACCCATTTTACCATTTAAACCCATTTGCAAAACCCATTTCCCATTTCATTTCCCTCACACGATTTTCATCACCTGCCAAAACAAAACCAAGACCACACCAATTACCCCACATGCCATTAAACCTTTCTCCCAATTTTACCCATAATACCCCCTAACTAACCACTTAAAACTAAATCCCAAAATTACCCCTCAACCCAAAACAGATTTTTTCCAAATATCCTCACACCCCCATGCACATGTGACCTCACCCATTTTCACATGCACTCCCTACCTTTTTACCATTATACCCCTTTGCTCCATTGCATATAAAAAGAAGAGAAGACTCCAAAATTCTAGATTAGAGAGATAGGAAATTAGAGAGAGAGATAGTTTAGTTTAGAAAATACACCCTTGTAAATAGTTTTTCAATTTTTATTTTTAGATTATTGTGAGTGTAAATATTGTAAGAGAGTTAATTGAGTGAATATTTTAATTTCAAATCATTTGGATGCTCAATTAAGTGGTGTATGCTTCAATTTCAAGGATTGGAGTTCAACATAATCAAAGAGATTTGGTTTGATTGTTCTCTTCCCTTCTTTTATTATTTTATGCCTTTGAATATTAATTTGTCATATTTTATACCATGTTAGGCTAAAACCCCTTTCAAGGGGTGGGGTGAAACCCTTATTTGATATTATTTTAGTTTAATTAGTTTTCTTACTTGAAATATCCCTTTGAATGTTAATTTTGATCCCTCACCCTTAGATTTACACCTCGAGAGAGGGTAAATGATTTTCGAGAGAAAATCGAAATTCTAGTGATAATACCAATTTTAGATTCGAACTAGAGATAGGGGTTTCTTAAGTAGGGTATTATCATTTGAATTTCAACTCTAAATTTAATTTCTATGATTGACATAAATTCTAATTGATCGATCCTAGCGGGTGATTAATTAGAAGGAGTGTAGATCTAATTTTCTAGAGTTGTGGGGTGTTAAACTTAACTTTCTAAAAGATTACTATTCTAATTACACTTGCAACGAGAGTTGATTTGTAATTTTGATATTAATTTGGGAGAATTCAAATAATTAAATTAATTAATTAGAATAACTAAAATTTGTGGTGTAATCCCACTCCTTGATTGTTCTCACAATTATTTGCCTCACTTTATCTTTTATTTTAGTGTTAGACCTTATTTTTCATTTTAGTCATTTTCTAGTTAGTTATCTTCATCTTAGTTTAGTTTAGTTTAAAATCTCACCTCACCCTTTTGTTTTAATATTGAAAAAGCTATAAAAATTAGAAAAGTGAAAAAGAACAAAAAGAAAATAAAAAGTGAATTACAATTGAATTTGTTCCATGTGCTTTACTCCCTAGAAAGTGGATTGATACCCTTACTTACCTCTACACTTGAGTTGATTATAATTTGTAGATACATAAGGTTTTGACTAACTTGGCTTCAAACAACGACATACATACCCAAAAAGTCTAGTTATCAAAAACCTTCCCTTTTCTAAAAGGTCAATTTTTTAACATTCCCTCACCTCACTTCCTTAACTCACTTAGCTACCCACCTCATCCTGCCATATTACCTTCATACTATTACAAAAATCAACATACTTAAATTCTAAATTTCTCCACAAAGATCTATCAAAAAGGACCATCCCTCACTCTTTTCTAGTTTTATTTCATCATCTCACATAAAATAATCCTCACTTTTTGTTAGTAGTATTGCATATAACTTATTTTTCGATGCACCCAATAAAGATAAAGGGAGATTTTAATCATAAATTTCAAAATTAAGATTTCTATTTTCCCATGCATTCGGACTTGAACACATCTCTCTTTAAAAATACACAAAAGGAGTCCTACATTTGGATTATGGTTTGAACCCCACCCGATGCTATTTTTTAACTACGTGGGCTTTGATGCCCCTTGGGCTACGTAGGTGTCTTTGTCCAATCTCAAGATTCAAGTCCTCCAATTTCATTTTATCTCTTCAATACGTTATTATATGTGTTTTTCTGAGTCTTAGACTCCCATACATTTTTGACACGCCCAGCGCGCACATTTTCTCTTCCACCGTGATTCTAATTCGGAGAAAACTTATATCATATTTTTTATTATTTTTAGTACACTCCTATGAATTAGTCTGCTCCGTCCATTCCATGACGCGAGTTAGATAATTCCATTCTCATGTTATTTATATTATACACATGTACACACATAACATAGAGAAAAAGGAGAAGATTAACACATACCATGAGAGACACAAAGGGCATAATGGGTGCCTAACACATTCCCATTCCATAACATAGTCCTCGAACCTTTGAATCATTTGGTTTCGTATGCATCAGTTTGACATTTATGTCATTATCTCTAGGCGGCAACATTCTTTTACCAATTTTTAGCAAAATAGGTTGGAGGCTCTATCTCTTCGTGTCACCACCATTTAATGATGACCAATTTTATATCCGAGGTTAGACCATGAAGATGCCACACGAGTGGCAAAAAAATGATCTCCACATCCTCGAATCACCCATGCGTGCAAGGTCGAAGAAAGGGAGAGAGAGAGAGAGAGAGAGAGAGAGAGAGAGAGGGAACCTTTTTTCTTCCTTATCCCTTACCTCGTCCTGACTTCGAGGCTCGATCCTTTACCAGGGGAATCTGACACGAATGGCCACACGACTCTTTATAGAACAATTTCCATTGAAATCATGTTGTGATCCTCCAATATCAACTATGTCGTTAGTCTAATTTCTTATTTAATTAATCAAATTATTATCTAACTAATTCTAACCTTTAATTTAGATTACATATGATTTAATTCAGATTCAAATGAATAGGAATATAATAACAAAACATAATTAAAATCAAATCCTAATTATATTTTCCTGAATCCTAAATAGTGAAAAAATGATGCCCAATTCCGCAATATTCCTCCTCTTCTGTTGAAGTATCTCATTTTTAGTCCTAAGGAAGCCTTCCCAATTGAAATTTGTGAAATAAGGAAACCCTATTGACCTCTCAATACTTATAACCCACTAAATTAGGTTAAATTCATACACGAGCCTTATCTAATTAGGTCCAAAAATATCTCTATTAAGTTTAAAACCTTGTCAAAGTCCTATACTAGCCCAATGGGTCTAAAATCTATATTTTTAGACTAAAATGGACCTTATGCTTACCCTGAAACTAACCCACAATATTTCCTAATATCCTTAGTTATCGAACTCAAAAAATTTAGTAATTATGAATCTAATTTTTAAAAGGGGTGTGCGATATTGATTATTAATAAAATTCGCAAATTTCAAAATGTTAAACTTATTTTACTCGATGTCAGTTTCTTATAGAAATTAATTAAACCCTAAAACATGAATCCAGGTGAATAAATTAATCAAGCAAATCCAACAAATAGAGATTCAAGAAAAAAAACCTTTCTGGTAAAACCTTTATTTCACTATGAATAGTAAATCGTAACTTATGAAGTACACAATGAAATACTCAATGCATCTCCCATAAAAAAAACACATAGACCACAATAGGGCTGTCAATGGACTGGGTCTGGACCCGGACTCGATCCGGACCCGATCCGAATTAACGAATCTGAGCAAATTTTATAGACCCGATTATCCGATTACCCGATTAGTTAATGGACCGGATCTGGATATACATGACTCCTATATATATATATATATATATATATATATATAATTACAGTTTTACAGTTTTATAGTTTAATAGTAATATAATTACAGTTTTGTAGTTTAGTTTTTAGAGTTACAGTTTTTTAGTTTTGTATATATATATATATATATATATATATATATATATATGTATGTATAATTACAGTTTTATAGTTTTTTATATATAATATATTTACAGTTTTGTATATATTATATGTATAATTACAGTTTTATAGTTTTGTATATATAATTACAGTTATGTATATATAATATAATATATATAGTTAGTTTAGTTATAACTATTCGGGTCGGGGCTTCGGGTCCTTAACGGATCCGGGTCTGGATCCATTTTCTGAGATCCGACGGGTAATCGGGTAAGACCCGATCCGCTAAAAAAATACCCGGATCGGATCTGGATATACCCTTACCCGATCCAGACCCGACCCGTTTACACCCCTAGACCACAACCTAGATCAACAATGAACTCCATCAAGAACCCACAAGAACCATAGCTCTTCTTTCAGCAAAAAACACCCTCGAGTATTCCCAATGACTGCAGTCGTCAGCAGATAACTCCTTCAAGAGCTACGAAGACAGCAATGGAGATTTCGTCTCTTCAAGAGAAACTTAAAAAAAATTGTGTCTTGGGTTCCAAAACGATTCACCAAACTAATTGGTATGATTTGTGAATCGAAAACAAATTTTTTAATCCCTAAAAGTGAAGATCGAATATCTGTAAATATGTAGTTTTCGTTCAATAAACGTCTTAAGGAAAAAGAACTCATAAAATTTGTATTTACACAAAATTGGAGTCGACAAGATCTTTTGAACGAGATGTCAAGGGCGTTTGAATGACAAATAATGTCGTTTGATCCATGTTCGCGTGACCTCTCCAACGACCTATTAAAACACGAAATAGTATCAGGTCGTTAGATGAAATGCTTCATACGAGGTTCTCGTGACCTTTCTAACGACGTGTAATGTCATTTGAAAGACCTCTACTATCGTTTGAATGACATATCAATGTCGTTTGAACGATAGAAGCGAAAAAAACATTTTCTTGTAAAACTCTACGTGCATGTCTTAGAAAAGTTATTTTAAGTCAATAAAATGCCTGTTGATAAAAATATTAAAAAAAATATCCCAACACTTAATTGAAAAATTAATTAACTTTAAACACAAGCTTACCAAAATAAATCTTGCGGAGGCTTGTTGTTGAAGAAGCTTGATATTTGGATTCGTTGTCTTAACCAAATGATAGTGAACATTCTTCGGTAGGTGTAATGGTATACGACATACTAAATGTAAAACAATGTAAAATATGTCCTTACAAATATCCCCCTATGTCTATGCCGGTACAAACTAAAAACAATCCGAATTATCAAATCAAATATCCAATACAAATATAAAACCCTCTCATGAACCCAAAAGTGGAAAGATACTCCAAATGTAAGTCTTTAAAAGACTTCAACTTTGACATCTTCAAATCTCCGACATTTCTTTGTCATCATCGGGGTGTGAAAAATAATTATCCTCAAAATTTGTACCGACACACATGAGATAAGAAACAAATACCTTCGTGACGTCCGAGTTTGAAATGAGATAAACATAAATCAAAGAAAAGAAAAGAAAAGCATTAAATCTCAAATCTCCCCCATAATGCAAAGTCTCTCTCCCCCATAATTCCATAATTCATTCTCCCCCCTTTATTTGTTCGAAATAAATAAGGAAAATAACAAACCAAAATAAATACGGATTGTCACAACAAGAAAATCATCATGAATAAATCAACTACGATCATGCAAGGATAAACTCGAAAGCCTTCACAAACTCTTTTTGATTTTTTAATTTTTCAACAAATCAAATTTTTTTTAAAAAAATCATACACCATGAATTTACACTAAGATAACCAAATCGTGGAAACATAATGAATGGGTGTAAACATATTCACTAGGTAAATCAACTCAAACATACGTAATAAATGTACACGATAAATTTGGATACTCCTAATGAATGAACTTCACAATCATCCTTAAACGTAAAAATTATTGAATTTAAATCGCATCGACTCAATCAAATCAACAAATCAAAGTCTAAAATGATTTCCACACTAATAATGTCTAAAACTATTTAATTCTTTTTCAAGACTTTGTTAGGACATGCAAACCCATTGATATATTCCAACCAAACACCCTCAAATATAAGATAACGATCAAATTTTTATATTCAATTCTTTTCTTTTGAATGATTATATCAAACTAAACTAATTGGCCTTGGCTACTTTTTTCAATGTCACATTTTTTTGTCTCTTTTAAATTCTTTGGACCTTAGCTAATTTTTACAATGCCAGACTTTTTTTAGGTCTGATTTAAATGGCGGATTAATCGAAAAGGTTATGAGTACCTTTCGTAGCCCTTCACCGTGTTTACTCATCATTTTTTTCAAATTAAACAAATTCCTCACAGGAAACAATTCTAACATGCATTACTTTCATTGTCAAATTTTATCGTATATGGTTTTTTTTAAAGGCATGATTGAGATGGAAACACTTCAACCGACATGTGATAGACAAGTGCAATACTTACATAAATTCATGTAAGTGCGCATTAAAGGGAATCATGAGTCAAACATGTTGAAAGTAATCTCAAATCTTATCTTAATGGCTGCAAACATTATAAAGCACATGGATGAAATGATGTATCGTCTCAAAACACTTTCAAATAGTCACATGGATATGGAATGATGTTGTGACTTCGTCATCCTAAATGTCCATCCATAAATGGTGTAAAACAAAATACAAAAATATTTTGCCTTTGTTCAAAAATTTATCAAAATAAAATCTTTTTTGGCTTTTTCATAATTTCTCAATACAAAGAAATTATTTTTTGTATTTTTCCAAAAAAATTCAAAAACAAAATATTTTTGGTTTTTTTGAAAAACCTATCAAAATGGAAAACAAATAAATACGAAAGTGGTACACCCTAGCAATAGGAAAAAAATATCATCATGCAAATCATCTTATGCTAGCAAACAAGGCTAAACCTCAACCATTAGGCGTGGATGAGTTTTCCAAGGGTGGTGATATCCTATGGAAAAACATCCATCAAATCATGCAAAGTTTTTACCAAAACCTAACTTTCTCTCTAATGTGTGCAAACTCTCTCAAAGTATCATGTGCGGGTGTATGGGGGGGAACATGTCGTGAAACTCTGTATGATATACTAACTAACTTAAAACAAAATTCCCTAAGGTGTCCTCTGTTCTTACAATGGGTGCAAACATGCATTGGCCTCGGAACACCTCTCCTAAAACATCTAGGACGCGCTCCCCCATCGGGTAATGAGCATCTAGGTGGGCTATGTTGAGAGCCAAAAGGATCTTTCATAAACTTAAGAATTGGGTCGAGTGTAACGTGGAAGGTAGAAGCACCATCATGACCTATTCCTAATCTTTCAACATTACCCAAAACGGGACAAAGGAGCATCTTTACAACCTTCTTATATGTGTCCTCTGTAGTGACCTTTACCTCCGGGCTCGTTCGAGATATCTCTCAAGTTGGATCACACGGGATTCAAGTTCACTCTTTTACCGACCTATGATGATCAACTTCTCACTCAAATTAACTTTTACCATTTCAACTTGCCTAACTAATGCCTCAAATCCCCTGAAAATCTCTATCTCTCTCTCAAACTCTAAAACCTTAAGACCTAACTCCTTATTCAACTTCTTCGAATTTAACGTCTCGACGTACAAATATCTAAATTCTTTTTGGAGTTCATCTCCACCCTCACTGTCAAACTCGCTCTCATACTCGCTCGAAAAACTCAATCATTATCGGGGGTCTCACCTACACAAGTATCCTCATCGTCATGGGATAAACTCGGTTTGCTCAAGTGACTTCCATTAAGGCGACACACATACCATGTGATGACTCATCCGTAGAATCTTTCACTTTCACGTCACTATCGCTAAGAGCGGCTCGCATGGCAACTTTCTTGCCCTTTGTCTTAAGCATAGTGGGACATTCAAATGCTTTGCGCCCTTTTCCCTTGTACAAAAAACATCTCTCCTCTTTATCGTTATCTTTCTCACCACTCTCTTTGGCCTCTTGTTTCTTTTTATTTTTCTTAAAAATCTTTTTATTGGAAGAATTTCCTTTGGAAAATTTGAGAAAATTTTAAATTTTTTTCGCAAGCATGGCAACATCATCCAAATCAAATTTGTCCTCTGACATGGACTCATAAACTTTCACTTTCGTTTTCTTCAATATCTTGGACATTTCCTCATTTTTTCTAGACTGGGCTTTAAGATCTATTCCTCTATCCTTAGGCTTAACAATGTTGGGAAACATGTCAATTTCATATGTCTGGAGGTCTCCTACTAGTTCTTATAACTTAAAATTGCTCAAATTTTATAATGAATTAAACATAGTGACTTTTGGGATAAAATGTATGGGCAACGTTCTGAAAAACTTTTAACTCCTTGTGCATCAGGAATATGTTCACCAAGATTTAAACTAGTGCTGACAATATCAGACATACATGCATAGAACTCAACAAAACACTAAGATACAATCATGGTAATTGTTTCAAATTGAGTAGTTAATTTTGCAATTTTGAGTCTTTCACTGCATTTGTGCCTTCAGGGGTATGTTATAGAAGATCACATGCTTCTTTTGACGTGATACACAACGTGATGCGTAGGAACTTGTAAGGGGTGACGGCTCCAGAAATTGCACTTAGACCATGTGATTTATACATGCTCCATTTAAATTCATCATCAATGCAGTCAGACGCTGGTTTAGGATTTGTGATATTATTAACGGTAACAGTGGGAGGAGTTCACCCTCTTTCACAAACAATCCAAACACGTTTATCAATTGCCTTTAAGGAAGATTTCATGCAGTCTTTCCAATAGGCCCAATTAGTGACATAAAAAATAGGCATCCGATTATATAAGTTATCCATCGAAAAAATTGCGAAAAATTTCAAAAACATTTTTTTTCTTAAAAAATTGATATCACAAAAAATTTGCGAGAAAAGGATCACTCGATAAATTGGAGTAACCTTATCTGATACTAATTTGTAAGAATGGTGTACGATATCGATTAATAATATAATTCGCAAATTTCCAAATGTTAAAATTATTTAACTAGATGTCAGTTTTTTATCCAAATTAATTAAACACTAAAACACGCATCTAGGTGAATAAATTAATCATGCAAATCCGAAAAATAAAGATTCATAAAAAAAAAACTTTCGGGTAAACCTATATTTCAATATGAACAGTAAATCACAACTTACAAAGTACACAATGAAATCCGCAATGAATCTCCCATAGAAAATTCACATATATCGCAACCTAGATGAGCAATGGACTCCCTCATGAACCCACAAGAACTACAACACTTTCTTCACCAAGAAACACCCTCGAGTATTCCCAATGAATGCAATCATCAACAAACAACTCCTTTAAGAGCTACCAATACAGTAGAAGATATTTCATCTCTATAAGAGAAAATTAAACAAAATTATGTCTTGAGTTCCAAAACGATTCACTAAAGTAATTAGGATGATTTGTGAATTGAAAACAAAATTTCTAAGCCCTAAAAGTGATGATTGAATTTCTGCAGATATGCAGTTTTTGTTAAGAAGACTTCTTAAGGAAAAAGGACTCATAAAATAGGTATTTATAAAATAATTGAGTCATTGGGGTCGTTCAAAGGAGATGTCAAGTTCGTTCGAATGACAAACAATTTCGTTTGGTCCATGATCGCACGACTTATCTAACTACCTAGTAAACACAAAATATAATGGGGTAAATGAAATGCTTCAGACGAGATTCTAGCGACCTTTCTAATGACATGTAATGTAGTTTGAAGCTATCATTTGAATGAATTATTCCTATCTTTTGAATGACATATCAATGTCGTTTGAATGACCGAAGAAAAAAAATATTTTCTTTTAAAACTCCACCTATAGGTCTTAGAAAAATTATTTTGACTCAAAAACGCCTCAAGTTAATAAAAACATTTTATAAAAAATATCCCAACACTTAAATGAAAATTATTGAACTTTAAACGCAACCTTACCAAAATCAATCTTGCGGAGGCTTATTGTTAATGAAGCTTGATATTCGGATCCGTCATCTTGACCAAATGACCGTGAACGTTCTTCGACGAGTGTAACGGTATACTACATACTCAATGTAAAACAGACTATGTCAAATATGTTCTTACACAATTGTTTAATATTTAATTAATTTTTGGATTCAGTGTTGCCCACTATTATAGGAAACTACTTTATTATTGTTAGAACTCGATTTCGAGGGGATATTCCAAATAACAAATCCTCAGTACTAAATCCCTGACTGTTCCTTAGTCGACCATAACAAATAGTAATGTTAAAATATTTATTTTCGGTTTTATCATGTATGAAATTTGATTTATTACCCATAAGAATATATTTAAAAAATATAACATGTTAGTGACATCACATGTCACATCAAGCAAGTAAGATAAGATAATTTCATAATTTATTTAACGCATAAAATGTGGGCTATTAAATTATTTCCCCTTAAAATGTGGAATTTTATCCTCAACATTTGAAGTTTTAACCTGACGATAAATGTGGCCATCACATCCCGGTCAACGTGCACACGTAAGGTCTCACACCATTCCTTAAGGCACTTCGGTCGTCGTCAATTGGGGTGATGTATAGAGATAGAGTCGTCAACCTATTTTTCACAAAAGAAGCAAAAGAAATGTTGTCACCTCGAGAGAAAGGCATCAAAGACATACTGATGCTTGCGAAACCAATTAGTTAAAGGATTTGGGGGCCAAGTTACGAAATGGGAAGGTGTCAGGCACACATCCCGCCCTTTTGGTCTCTCATGGGCATGTGTTATTATTCTCTGTAATTACTCTGTGAAGTGTTTATGCGTGTATATATAAATGGAGAGTGGAATTACTCGACTCGCGTCATGGATAAAGGTGAAGTGAGGTTATCCTTAAGAGTGTTCCCAAAATAATAATTAAAAATATCATATATATGTTTGTCGGGTCACCAATCATTTATAGAGAGACGATGGTATATGTTGGACAAAATGTAACCATGAATCACAAATATAATATATAGAAAAAATATATGAATAGAAATAGGATATGACGACTCGAATGTCGAATTTTACCCAATAAGCCTACGTAGCCTAAAAAGGCATCAAAGCCCACGTAGTTCGCATGCAAAATGGGGGTGGGGTTTATCCTATAAATCTAATCGGGGACTTTATTATATGTGTGTGTGTAGAAAAAGTATGTTTTAGTGTGAGAAATCCTCGTTTGGAATTTACAAGAAAATCCACTTTTTCTTGTTTTTATTTTTTTATAGAAAATATAGTATGTGCAATACTAATTAAAAAATAATAATTTTAATATACGTGATCTAATAACGATGTAATGCTAAAGTAAGAATTAAATAACTAATGAAAAAATAAGAGAATTTAGAAACAGAGTGAAAGGTTTGGACCTTCTTTGGAAGCTTTAAGGTTAATATTAATTATTTATGGGATGCCTTACGAGTGAATGAGGGTGGTAGGAGGAGAGAGAAGGGAATTTTCTAAATTGGGTAAAGAAAGAATGTGAGGGAGAGGTTTTGATATGGAAACTACGCTCGCATTAAGAGAATGTTGCTGAGATCACTGAGGGGGATATTTCTGATGTGTGTTTCGAAGCGAGTTCATCCTCCGCTTATATAAGATCAAGGGGGTGATGATCGGAATTGTCCTTGACATGCCTATCGGCAGGCAACTCCAGACACACTACCAATAGGCACGGAAATGGGTTTTCCATTCGACAGTCTCATGTAGATTTTTCAAAAAAATAGTTGTGAAACACAATCTAGAAGTATGAATCATGAACGGGATGACCGTTGAATAGGGTATTCAGATACCTATAAGAATCCATTAGGGTGCTCCCAGGTTCAGCAATAGGTTGTGGATAAATGGGGCTCTAAAGCAACCAATGGTCTTTTGGACCAGAGGGAAACGGATTGTTGGATTGAACCGTAAGGTAGATTTCCACACGGGGTCAGCCATTTGAAAGGTTATGTAGGGATATTTGATTTTCCAAATATCTTTGCTCAGTTTGAAGAGTTGACCTTGGTCAAATGGAGCCCGAAAGTGCACGATGACCTTTCATAGTAAAATAGGCCATTCGTCCATATCGTAAGGATAATTCGCACATGAGATGGACTATTAGAAAGGTTATCCAGATCACTATAATATTAATTCAACCTCATTTTAGAAGAAGAACTAAATACGGGTCAAATGGAGATCGAGAGTGTCCGATGGCCTCCGTATCAGTTTTTAAGGGAAAATAGTTCCTTCGTCTAAATCGTAAGGCCAATTCTCACACGGGGTAGACCGTTAGAAATGGTATTTAGGGCCTTTATAAGATTTATTGATCTTTCACTTTGACGAGGAAGTTGGTTGGGGTTAAATTGGGGCTCGGGAGTGCCCGGTGGCCTCTAGGTCGATTTTTAGTGGTAAAATAGACCATTCGATTGATTCGTAAGGCCGATTTATCCATAAGGCCAATTGTTTGAAAGGGGATTCAGATCCCTTCAAATATTCATTGAGATTTTTCTCAGGTGAGAGAGTTGATCGATAGTCAAACGAGGCTCGAGAGATTCTGATGACCTCAAGATCAGTATTCGGAGTATGACCTAGGTTTTATGGTGAAGGAGGAAGTTCTAAGGACCTAAGGAGATGCTTAGGAGGGTACTAGAATGTGGTGTTTAGATATCCCCTTGATGGGTGAGCTTGTAACAAGTGAAGGTTATCGAATAGACACCATATGGATGTTTGGTAAAAAGGTTAATTCTGTAGATGGGGATGACTGGTTTACGGGTCAATGTCAATTCTGAGGGCCTAGAGTTAAGGGGACGGATTCTATGGCTCGAGGTTGATTACGAGGACCTGAGGTTGAGGGGTTCGATTTTGTAGGTCGAGGTCGATTCTGAGGACCTAAAGTTGTAAAAAAACACTCTCGTAGTTTCAGGTCCATTCTGAGGACGTAAAGTTGTGATGACCGATTCTAAGGTTCGAGGTTAATTTTGCTGATCAAATAAATGAGGATAATCAATTTAGAGGGTCGAGGTAGATTCTGAGGACCTAAGGTTGAGGGGATCGATTTTACGGGTTGGGGTTGATTCTGAGGACCTAAAACTGTAGAGACCCTTTATGCGGGTCAGGTCAATTCTGAGAGCCTAAGGTGGTGACGAACGATTATGAGGTTTGAGGAAAATTCTGAGGACCTAAAGAGGTGGCGATCAATTCTACGAGTTGAGGTTGATTCAAAGAACCTAAAGTGGTGACGACCGATTCTATGGGCCAATGTCAATTTTTAGGACTTAAAGTTGTGATGATCGATTCTATGGGTTGAGGTCAATTATTAGGACCTAAAGTGGTGACGACCAATTTTACGGGTCAAGGTCAATTCAGAGGACTTAAAGTGGTGATGACTGATTCTACAGGTCGAGGTTGATTTTGAGGTCCTAACAGTTATGACGATCGATTCAGCGAGTCGATGTCAATTATGAGGACATAAAGTGATGATGACCGATTCTACATGCCAAGGTCAATTCTGAGCAGTTGTGATTACCGATTGTGCGAGTCGAGATCAATTCTGAGGACCTGAAATGGTGAAGACCGATTTTATGGGTCGATGTCGATTCTGAGGACCTAACAGTTATGATGAGAGGAGTTGTTGTCTTGGGAAATCTTTAAATTATCTTGAGGATGTAGATGCACCTATTGTTCCACTGATGGTGGTCTTATCTTGAGACTCTATTAGGTAAGGTTTCACCCTTTGAGATATCCAGTTAGGGATTACATTACTTTGAGAGGGGATAACTCTGTTGGGGAAATCGTGAGGTATTTTGATTACAGGTGCATCCTAAAATTCTGTTGGCGGACGGGTTGGGATAAAGTGTAGCCTAAAAATTCTGCTAGGGAATCTGGATGGTATTATTTTACAATCCTATTATGTAATCATTTGACTTGAGGTTTGGATTTCGCTGGGGAAGACTTGATATTTGAGATTACGTCATGGAATTGTAGTTGGACTTTGGTATATGGGCGCATTGTTGGTTTTATTTAGGGAATATGTTCAGGGTTTATGCTGGGGATAAGAGCATAATATTAATCCTATTAGTGACATAGGAAGTTTGTATGGTTTTTAGTGTTCCAAAAAATGGTTTCCTGATGAATAAATTTTCTAATATTTATTTGTCATTTTAAGGAATATTTCGGGTAATTTTATGATTTTTCTTGCTTTTCTGGCATTTTTTGTACAAAAATTTCTCGAGGATTCTAATCGGTATATTGTAGGGGTTGTTGTTTAGAAATGACATACACTCTTGGGATTCCTTCGGAAGGGGAATACGCAGGTGCGATCGGTATGTGCAGGAGTCTGTCGATCGGTATGCCATTTAGTCCTCAATAAAAGGGGGTGATCCCTCCTTAATTTTCTCATATTCAAACCTTTGAATCTTCTGTTTCCTCTCTCAAAAAATCATTCCTAAGTCCTTTCTTCTTCAAGACTTCAAATGGAGAGTTCTTCTAGCGAGAGATACAACTTGGAGTGGTTGAACATTGATGACTGGGTTGGCATGGCGTGGTAGTCTAGGGTGCCCCTTGCCACGGGTAGTGAGAATGCCTTTCATCTCTTTAAGATGATGGATGAGGAGTACTTCCATTTGCACGAGCCTGCACACCACCGTTCATCTAGGGGGAGGAATCCTAGTGGTTATGTAAGTATGGTGACCTTTGGTATTCCTTTTTATTTTTTCCTTATTTTCTAATGCTAATGAAAGGTCGTTTCTTCTCTTTGGATTTGGAAGACAAACATAGCTCCTTCGAGCAATTCACGTACACTTAGGTATATCAAATGACTTGTCCACACATACCGATTGTCCTCAAAAGCAAGACGTATATCATGGAAGTCATGCCAAAGGGGGGAACCCTTCCAATTAACCCAACAACTTGATACACTCATATAGGTGTCAAACCTAGGGCACTCATATTTAGTTTGTTGATTTTTCCCCAAAACTCTGTCGAAGTGACGAGTCGGCATGCCACCCAAATTTCACGCGATTTCATCTTTTTTAAAATGGTACCCTGTCCATAAGCCTGGCAACAATTCCAACCATATTTTTACATATTTTTCAAACCTAATTTTCTCAGGCACGGGTCTTGTCCAACATTTATATTTGCATTTAGGTAAACCTAATACAGGTGAGAACATAATAAACATAATAATAATCATGCTGAGACCCTTTTTCTCATTTTTCCTCTATCTTTACCAAGAGTGTCAAAAACATTTATTCTCCTATTTTATCAAAAATACCAAAAGCATTCCTCCTTCCTTATACAAAAAATATTTATGCTCCTTTCTATCCAAAAACATCTTATCCACCTCTTTTCCAAAAATGTAAAAAATATTTTCCTCCCTTTAAAAAAAAAAGAAAATAACAGTTTTCCCCATTCTCTTTCAAAAATAAATTTGAATCCCCCCCCCTCTTAGGTTGATCGCATACCTGACCCTGGGCACGGCTCCCCATTGGATTTGGTCTTCTGTCGAATCACCCCGAGGATATTTCAGTTTCCTCCCTACTTCCTCCAAGTTTGGGATTCATATTCATCCACTTTCTATGGAAAACACAGACCAAGTGTCGAATGTGCAGCTGAATTTGATGGCAATCATAGCACTAATCGCTGCCAAGATTGACAACCTTAAAATCGAGCTTCACGATATGCAATGAAATTGGGCCCCTATTCCCAAATATTCCAAGATCATATTCCTTGGCACTATGGGTTCGCCCGCACCCAAACTTATATGGGTCCATGAGGAATATCAGCATGCTCCACATTCTCCTCCTGCTAATGGGGAGTCGCTAGCCCATCTCCCTGTGCCGAATCTTGCCCAGCCAATGGCTAACCTACCCATAACATGTGATCTGAAGGAGGAAGAATTGAATAAGGTCAAGGAGGACCTCAAGATGATGAATAAGAAATTTGACCATGTCCAAATATCTTGGAACTACATGGATTTCACCCATATGTCTCTCTACCCTAAAGCGAGGATGATTAAAAAGTTAAAGATGCCCAACATTGAGAAATTTGGAGGTAGTGGACCCCCCAAATATTCATCTCCAAGGTTACCACCAAGTCATGACTCTCATAGAACCTTCCAAGGAAATAATGGCCCAAATGTTCCAACAGACTTTGAAGGACAACGCTCTTAATTTGTTTTGATCTCTCGATGAGTCCAGAAGCCATAGTTAGGAGGATGTTACCTGTGAATTCATGTCATAATACAAGTATAACGAAGAGTTGGAGGTCACTCATCATGATTTAAAAATTCTCAAACAAAACCCCGGGGAATCATTCAGGAACTTCATAACAAGGTGGAGAGAGAAAGAATCCGCCACGACCAATCGGCCTTTCTAAGAGGAGCAAGTTAGTATTGTGAACAACCACTTCTTACCCCATATTCGAGCGACGATGGGAGGATAGTGCTACCATAATTTTTTAGACCTTTGAGAACCAGGAGTAAAAATCGAAGAAAGTCTTGCCAAAATAGAAAGTAAATCAAAGAAAGTATCCGGACAATTCACTCCCAAAAAGCCTGTCAATATCGTAGTTCCGACTATCAATAACATGTCTCAGCCTGCCACTTTATGGGCAATAGAAATTCAACCTAACCCAACCAAAAAGGAATACATCAATCTTCACTCTCCCCCTCCAAAGTTTACCAGACCCTTTTAAGACAAAATCTTATCAAGCCATTAGACCCTCATCCGTTACCAAATCCACTTCACAAGAATTTCACACCAGATGCCCATTGAGACTTTCATCAAATTGTCGACCATACCACTGATCAATGTTTCCACCTTCGAAATGTAATCGAAAGTCTAATTGATCGTTGTATCATTGCCCCACCAGCCAATCATAAACCAAACACTACCCACAATCCACTCCCAAATCGTGCAAATGCTATATTTCTAGAAGAAGACCCAGAATTTGATTCTTCTACACAGATTGTACCCAGTAAATCACCCATAATAACCATATATTCCCCTAAACCCCTCCAAGTTTGCCCATAGTTTCTCTGTACCCTACCGTTTTTATCGATCAGGATCTGTCACTTCTTATTATAGCATGCATTACTATCCACACCCATTTTGGCGGAAAATATTTGGAATTATCAGCAGTATTGAACCAGATTATAGAGTTCGGGATGAAATTGACCTCCAAAATGATCATTGACTGCTAAAGATTCAGTACATTATTCTTGGAAGCTCAGGAACGGGGTTGAGAGTCAGACAATTGGGTGGTACCTACCGATGAAGTTAGTTTAGATGACGTGGTCTAGATCATGGCAGACTTATATAGACAGATCGATGAAATTTGAAGTATGTATGAACTACTTGATGCTTTGAAACTATAAGGTCACTTAGTCCCTCCACTTTTACATCTCCCCGTTGAATGTGATAATCTATACGAAGAGGATGTTGAGGTTGTGGAATGTATTGACTTATCATAGAAAGATGATGTTGTTTCCACTGGATTGGGAGGATGAATTCAATAGTTCAGATGAATAGCAAAGTATAAAAAAGACTAGCCCAGTAGTCAGCATATGTGGAATGATATCCTTTGACGAGCTGCTAGGAGAGATTAACAAGGTGGACAAAGACCCTAAGATAGATGAGGAAATGAGGTTTCTATTTTTCCTATCTTCTTTGAACCATGTGACTAGACTAGGGAGGCATTACGAAGTTACAAACTCGCAACCATCAGCGATCAATAAGGGAAAAAGTGTTAAAAATCTTCCTATGCTAAAAATGACCCTCGAGGAGAGCAAGAACCTCGATCACTTAAAGAATACCCACGATAACATCACTCTGTGGGGACTCTTTATGTCTTCCGATATGCACCGAAATGACTTGATCAAACTACTCACCTGACCCACCATCCCTTCTTCCACAATGCCAAGAGAAGAAGTGAATCTTTTCGGATCTCTAACCTCTATTAGAATGCTCTCTTTCTCCAAAAATGAAACTCTTAAGATTGGTTTAAATTATAACTATGCTCTCAATATATCTGTCAAAGTCATAGGAAAGACCGCCCATTTTCACTTGTCGATAATGGATCATCTCTTAATGTTTGCCCATTGAGAACCCTCAATTGCTTGGGAATGAAAGTGAGCGACCTTGCTCCAATCTCTGTCGCGTTGCGTACTTATGATAATACTCATCGAGAAGTGAATGGATCCATAAATCTTATAATAGAGTTGGCCCTATAAATCTTGTTATTGAATTCCAAGTCATCAACATCTTGAATTATTTCAATATGTTGGTTGGATGACAATGGCTCCATAATATCAAGGGTGAGTCTTTTTCCCTTCATCAGAAGCTGAATTTCATCGCCAATGGGCAGGTCATCACCATCTTGGGTGATGACAATAATGTTGAGAATGCAAGAACCACTAATCTAGTAATAGAGATACAACACGGGGTAAATGATATTCTTTTGTTAGGTTTTCGAGTTGAACCACTTCTAATCCCAGTAGGGGATAATTTTAAAGATAATGTTTTCTCGAAGTATAAACCTCATGGCAATGTTAATGTGATACAGTTGTTCAAGAACATGCACTTCATGCTCGGACTGGGGATGGGTTGACGATAATTGGGAATACTTGAAACCATAGTACTGAGGAAAGATTTTCCTCCCTGTGGCTTGGGTTATTAACCATCAATAGAAGAATGTAGAGTGCTCCGCCAACTCCGACTAAAGAGGAGGCTAAAAAGTGCTAAGACTATCTCGAGAGATTCCTTTAGCGTAAGATTCATCAGAGAGGGTAAATATTTCCCCTATTATGACTTTCCCAAAAAGTGGTACGATCATGTGGATAAGAAGATTAAACCAGGAATGGATATCTTTTTCCAAGACAACTACTCATGGGCTGAAAGTTCCCCTTAATATGTTCAACCACTCATTGAGAAGACTGTAGTTGATATCGAAGATTCCGAGGGAAGTAACTCTGAGTATTCGTTTAACTTGTAGACACTAGGACGGACATTCTACATGGTTCACTCAAGCACTACATCATTGGATCCATCCCTCCTAATCAAAGCTGCTCAATCATCTCTCCTCAGTTGGCATATTGTACCTGTTCCACCTACTGAAATACAACCCAAATATTTAACCCATTGCCTCTTCTCTTGTTGTTCTTCCTTATTCTGATGTAATCGAGACATCCTTTGATGAGGATCTCAATGATATTTTCCCTAACAATAAAATAAAGAAAGATTTTGAGTATCTTGTTATGCCTTACATTAATTGTCTTAATTCTAATCAAACTTTTGATGATGATGATTTTACAAATAAAAAATTCTTAACTAATATAAATAAGGTTTATAAAATACAATATAATAATATTCAAGTTAATGAAGATGAAATTTTAGTTTTTAATCTTAGTTCTAGTGGAAAAATGCATGAGATTAGGATAGGGTCTACCCTTAATGAGAATGAGCACGCGCAACTCGAAGAATAACTGAAGGAATTTTTGGATATCTTCATATGGTATTACGATGACATGCCCAACATTGATCCTAAGATGGCTCAGCACGAGATTCCAACTCTCCCAGAATGCAAACCAGTCAAATAGAAACAGTGAAATCTCTGCACCGAATGTTCGCTTGAGGTTAAGTAAAAAGTGGTCAAATAGTCAAACATGGGTTTCATTGATGTGATCGAACATCCAACGTGACTAGCTAATATTGTACCCATATTAAAATTAGAAGGGAAGGTTCTCATGTGAGTTGATCGAGAGGAAAAAGTGTGTTCGTGTGAGGATACAATCGTCGTGTGTTTCGCCACCGCGATACAAAGATAAAACCTAAGCTACTACTACACTTGACAAGCAAGCACAGCGGTAAGTCGGGTATCGTAAATCCACAGGGAGTAATTGAATTTTAGATGTTAATTGTTTAACTACTTCAGAAATAAAAGTGTAAAAGATGATAGGTTGGAAATGGTGACAAAAGAAAAGAATAAGTTAACGCTAAATTAAAGGAAAGTGAGGATCGGGATCGCATCCTACCATACGGATTGAAACAACTACTAACTAGAGCTAAGGCTCGAAAGCAATTTAATCGAGCATATCCAATTAAGCATAAACATCACACAATAAGGAATTTAAACCAAAGTTGCGAGATTAAACATTTAATGGAAAATGGTCGCACGCGGATTAAATTCGGATTGTCGCTATAAACACTAAAGTTGCGTGACAAATAAAGTTAAACGTATAACAATCCAACTTTAATACACGCGGTTTCAATTAAACGCGATTTTGCACGAAACCTAGTTTTCGGAGCTCGGGGCCCGAAAATGGCGGAAATGAAATCCCGACCCTATTTATCTAAGGGTGCATAGTGAACTAAACTAAATTATGTTAATTAGACTAGGAAAGCAAGAATTAAAGCATGTAAACTAGTTAGAAAGCATGGGAACTAAATTACAAGGCAACGAAAGATGAAGAACAAACTATATTAATGGGGACGAAGTGAATAGTTCAATCTTACAAAACCATATGGGTTGTCAATCCAAGAAGAAGAGAAAATGAACTCTCCAAACCAAACCCTAACTAAAACTATCTAAATCAAAATATGAGAGTCCCTATATATTACAACAAAAACAAGCTTATATAGTAAGTTGGAATAAAAGAAAAGAAGAAAGAAAAGAAAGAAAATATCTACAGGGGAAAAATAGGGGATCGATCGATCGACCCCTGTGGTCGATCGATCGATAGTGTAAATCGTGGTAAAAATAGTAAGGCTCGATCGATCGACCCTCAGGCTCGATCGATCGATCAAGCAGTGGCAGCCTGCAACTTCCCCTGCATTGGCATACAATCCAACTCCGCTCAAATCGCCGTAACTATGTCGTACGAACTCGGAATCACGCACCGTTCACGGCCACGCGAAGCTAGCGAGGAGAGCTACAACTTCCGTGTGGATGTCGGGCAAGGTGCCCAAACTGTCAAAAGACTAAAATGCCCTTGCGCGTCCGATAGTGTATAGAAATCGAGCGGAATGCGTCCGAACTTCACACTTGGCATCTAAATACCTATAAAAGCTCAATTAACCCCTGCAAAACATGTTAACATAGAAATCCGAGGTTGTCTGGTTAACGAGCATAAATATAGGGAATAAGATACCCGAGGGGGCTAATAACGCGTAGGTTAACGGGTGAAATACGCAATATTTGCGTCGTATCATGAGTTTACTACCGAGAGTTGAACAAGGCCTCTCTGAACGTTGATTAACCGCTACCCAATATCAACATGATTATGGATAACACAGCTAGTAAACCACTTAAGTCATTCATTGATGGGTTTGCTAGATATAACTAGATTAATATGAAGCCACATCATCAAGAGTCAACTTCATTCATTACCCCTTGGGGATCCTTTTGCCACATCTTCATGTTATTTGGTCTAAAAAATGCCGGGGCTACCTACCAACGGCTGCCACAACCATCTTGCATGATTTGATACACAATGAAGTTGAATTCTATGTGGATGATATAATTATCAAGTGTAAGACTAGGGAAGGTAATGTTCCCGCTCTACAGAATTTCTTCAAGCGACTACGACATCATCAAATGTGACTTAACCCACAAAAATATTTCTTCGGCGTTACCAAAGGAAAGATCTTGGGATTCATGGTTAGTGAGAAAGGGATAAATCAGATCCTACTAATATGAAAGCCATAATCAAGATGCCACCACCCTGGACGGAGAAGGAATTCCAGGGGTTTCTTAGAAAATTATAGTATATCATCCGATTCATAACCCAATTGACTTCTATATGTGAACCCATCTTCAATCTCCTACGAAAGGATTCTACTAGGGTTTTGAACGAAGCTTGCCAATAAGCCTTTGACCGAATAAATCAATACCTAACATGACCTCCGGTACTCATGATGCCACAGTCTGGTCCTCCCCTACTCCTATACATGGTCGTAACGGATACTACATATGAGGATTTGCTAGCCCAATACCATGAAGAGTCCCTCAAAGAGAGGGACATGTACTTTGCTAGTCGCAAGTTGGTCGGGTACAAAGTTAACTACAAAGCCTTAGGAAAAGCATATGTCACCCATGTTTGGGTCACCCAAAAACTACGACACTACAAGCTTGCTTTTTCTATCGAACTTGTACATCGAATGGAGAAGTCTTCCATATCTAGCCAAATGGATCGATGGTTAATGATTTTAGCCTATTTAGATATTGTGTACATCATGTAAAAATCCATGCAAGGAAGATCCATCTCAAATTACCTCACTGACTACTTTATGAAAGAAACTAATGTTTGGATTTTTGAGTTCCCAGATAAGAACATCCTTTGTACATCCTAAGAAGATCTCCGATGGAAAATGTTCTTTGACGGCGCTACCAACAATAAAGGATATGGAAATGGGATACTCCTAATTTCCCCTTATGACTCTTACACGCCCATTACCATCAAACAAAATTTCCCCTGCACTAACAATAAGATCGAATATGAGGAATGCATTGGTCGGCCTCCAAGTCACTTTTAAAAAAAGAATTCGATACCTAGATGTCTATGAGGATTCAACCTTAATCATCTGTTAAGTACTTAAAAAATAGAAAGTCAAGAACAAGAAGCTCTTACCCTTCCATACCCACCTAGAAGAGCTGGCCTCCTAATTCTAAGATATCACCCTCCACTATCTGCCTCAAGAAAAGAACAACCAAGCTAATGCCCTTGCTACCTTAGCCTTCATGGTTGACATGCCCAAAAAAATAACAATGGCCACCTTTTTGGTCCAAAACCAAGATAAACTAACCCATTGCTACCACATTGATCGCATCACGGAAGAAGATCCTGATATAGCTGACTGCTGGTACTATGATATTTGGCACCTCCTCAAAGATAGTAGGTATCCCTAAGGTTCTAATAAGAAAAACTCAACAACCCTTTGCAAACTGGTTGCCCAATACATTATCTGTGATAAATCACTATTCAAAAGAAACTTTGATAGAACCCATTTACACTGTATCGTAGGGGCTGACACTGAAGAGATGTTCTAGAAAATTCACAGTGGGGAGTGAGGACCCCATATAAATGGCCATATGCTCGCTAAGAAAATAATTCTATAGGGTTACTATTGGACTACCATGGTTCAGGATTGGATCACCTATGTTCAAAGATGTCTAAAACTCCAGTAGTTTTCCAACCTCCAACACTAGCCTCCGCGAGAATTGTACAACATGACTTTTCCATTACTGTTCTCAACATGGGGCATTTATATCATAGGGAAAGTTACACCAAAGCCTCCAACGGGAATGAATTCATCTTGGTTTCCATTGACTACTTCACTAAATGGGTGAAAGCTGAGTCATACAGAAATTTGAATGCCAAGAAGGTGGCTAAGTTCATCCAAAAAATATCATCTGCCAATATGTGGTCCCGCATGAGCTGGTGTCAGATAACAGGTTGCATTTCAAAATAAAGGCCACAGAACTAGTTGATGAGTATGGTATTCACAAGCACAAGTCTTCTCCCTACCGACCCAAAACCAACGGTGCCATTGAAGCCACTAATAAGAACCTCAAAGCCATCATCGACAAGATGACTGAAAGCTATCAAGATTGGGACGATCAGCTGCCTTACGCCCTCAGGGGCTACAACACTTCAGTTCGAACATCTACTGGGGCTACACTTTTCTCGCCGGTATACGACATGGAAGCAATCCTACCCGTTAAGGTGGAAATTCCATCACTACGCATCATGCTTGAAATCAAAGTCAGGGAGGAAGACTAGCTTCAAAGTCATCTTGACGAGTTATCACTCTTAGATGAAAGGAGACTGAAGGCTCTGTATCACATACAAGGATACCATCATTGGATAATTTGATCGTTTAAAAAGAGGAACGAAGGGTAATGGTGTCCGATAAGGGGATTTAGCCTTTACATAAATTATAGAACCCATCTGGGACCCTAGAGGGAAATTCAATCCCAATTGGAGCATCCCCTACATTGTAAAAAAGATCCTATCCAGTGGCCTACTATGTCTCCGACCTCGATGGGGAAAATATGGCCCATCCATCCAACTTGGATCTTCTCAAAAAATTCCACCCCTAGTCAAAAACCTCGGCGCGCTATGACTGTTCTCATCTCCCCTATTTTTTTTAAAAAATCTCCACTTCCCTCTATTCATAACTACATGGGGCCTAATCCTCTAAAAATATTTTTACTTTTAAAAATGAAACTCGAAATTTTTTCAAAACCCCTAGAGCTATGTTGCCAGCTCATACGCTTTATATGAGCACAACCCCCCTTTTTTTTCACAAAATGTTGTTATTTTCTTATCCTGAGAATGACAATTCATTTTATCATGTATAAGGACAAAAGGATTATGTATTCCTTAGATATTGGTATCGATAATACAAATGCAAAAAACTCATCAAGAGGAACAATAATATAATTAAAACTTTCTTTATTTCATTAATGAAATACTGTTACAATTGCATCAGCATGGGGAGTCAAACAACTTCCCTATCCAACCTACCCCTATTTTTCTGCAACCAAATAAAAAAAAAACTCATTACTCCTAAATAAACAACCTAAATTTATTCTCCTATATAATTAGAAACACCATACAAGAGCTTCACAAATGAATTTCTCATGGATCCTACCCACAACTGCCAAACGAACCAATCCCATCATCATCCACATCATGGGGTCCTCAAACCTCCCCTGCTTGAATAGAATGTCATAGGGTATCCACATAACGATAAGCCCAAACCATCCTAGGGAAAATAATAACACCTCCCCCCATGGTGTCAAAAATGGCAAACCACCTTTGACCAGTCTCCTCAGCCAGCATCTTAGCAACTATCCTCCTCCATAACCACTTCATGTGATCCGGGAAAACTTCCTAGACTCGGCCAATAGACTGTGAAGGGCAGGTCGACGATTCTCCCATAAAGATCCTAAACGCATGCGCACTTTTAAATCCTCCACAGGAAATAAATCTAGTGTGTAAGGTGGCACAATCTTCTCCCAACCAAATTGGTGCACGGGTCACCAAGGAAAGTAAAAGAGATCTTCCTGAGGTCAACCAACCGAACATATTGGTATTCACCCAGTTTCAGAATGGGCTATAACTCTCCCTACCAAGTCGCTAACCAGTGCAAACCTCAAGCCTTTTGCTCCACAAACTAGTTCTCCCAGCTCTCGATATTCAGGCCTACGCTGATAAAGTAGAGAGTAAGGAAAGTTGGCACAGCTGCTAAGGGATATTCTGGAAGGACCGCCCTACGAAATCTCTCCGATGACCACATGAACAGCATAGCTGGGTTTCCCCTCAGGAAGTCAGAACATCCTTCAATCCAAATGTCTAGACCATTCGGTGTCTCTTCTAGTATCACCGTCGCAGGATTACAATGGTATGACATCTATGCAGTGATAGCAGCAAGTTGGGGGTCCACCATTAGGTCCCTAGTCACGAGTAGTAACTTCTAAGTTAGGCCCAGGGCAATAGATTAATCATCATTAGAGTCTGTTCAACACACCAGATTCAACACATTCCAATGAAGGCGACAAGCCCCACTCTACAATGAAGCTTTTTATCCCCTCATTAATATGCCAACCAAGCCTTCAAAGTGTTCCTCCACTCAAAAATTCCAAAAAACTCATTTTTCTTACACAAAATTAATTCATAAAAAAGGAAACCCTTCTTTTAACCAAGCCTCTAAGGCCATCTTCTACTCAAACATATTCTAAAAGTTTCCAAAAAACACACTTTTCTACTCTTTCTCAAAATAAAAACTCAGCGGCAAATTAAAGTGCATGTAGAGTAAGCCACTAAATCAAGATAATCAAACAAAATATACATCTCCTTTGACCTTGTTTGAGTCTCTTTATAGAAGAAATACCACTACATCAAGCACGCAATATGGTCAAATGCTAATCTCTCACAATCAATGGGGAATGAGCAAGAAAATCTTATAGAGACACCCGTCAAGTGTAAAAGGTCACTTGCAAGATCCCCAATAGAAAATAGATATCTAAAATAGATCATCAAGGAAAAATGGTCTCAAGAAAGAAGAATTTACCACTTCTACATTGCCCTTTTTGGCACCCCCTCCACCCTTCCGGTCGGCACCTCGCTGAAATTTTGTACCAAAATTCCAAAAAAAGGGCGAAAAATCCTGAAAGATCCCTAGAAAATTCATAAAATTACCAAATAAATATTAGAACACTTCCCCAGAGGAACACTTACTTCCCTAGTGTAACATTTATGCCCCCCCCCCCCCCCCCAGTTAAGGACACCGCAAAAATTGAAAAATCCACTAACAAGGAAAACATCCAATCCTCAGATTAATTCCTCTTCCCCAACGAAACTTAAAATTCAAAATCGAATGCTTCCCTAAAATCCCTAAAAAAACCACAAGATAATTTCCCCAGTTGAGTCTCCAAATTTCCCCAAGAAAACTACAACTTAAGGTCCTCAGAATTGACCTTGGCCTGCATAATTGGTCACTTCTAATTAATACCTCAGAATTGACTTTGATCCGCGGAATTGGTCACCCCTACTCAAGCCCTCGGAATTGGTTTTAACCCTCAGAATTGGTCACTTCAACTTAAGCCCTCGGAATTGAATTCGACTCACAGAATTGGTCACCTCGGCTTAAGCCCTCAAAATTTGGCTTCAGCCCTAAAAAATTGTCAGTTCTACTTAAGCCCTCAAAATTAGCTTCGACCCTCAGAATTGGTTGACTTATTCGTAAGCCCTAAGAATTGGTTTTGGACCTCAGAATTGGTCTCTTCTACTCAATCCCTTAGAATTGGCTTCAACACGTAGAAATGGGCATCCCTATATAAGCCCTCAGAATTGGCTTCCACCCACTGAATTAGTACCTTGTAGTTAAGCCCTCAGAATTGGCTTAAACCTGCCGAATTGGTTGTTTTAACTTAAGCCCTCATAATTATCTTTGACTCAACCCTCAGAATTGGTCGCTTACAATTAAGCCCTCAGAATTGGATTCGACCCACGTAATTGGTTATTTTAACTTAAGGTCCTAAGAATTAACCTCAACCCATAAAATTGATTTCTTTAACTTAAGCCCTCAGAATTATCTTCGACCCTCAGAATTGGTCACCACTACATAAGCCCTCAGAGTTGGCTTCGACTCGTAGAATTGGTCACCCTCACTTAAAGCCCTCAGAATTGGCTTTCACCCTAATAATTGGTCACCATTACTTAAGCCCTCAGAATTGGCTTCGACTCATAAAATTGGTTTCTTCTACTTAAGCCCTAAGAATTGGCTTCGACCCTCAGAATTGGTCTCTTCTACTTAAGCCCTTAGAATTGGATTCAACCCACATAATTGGTCACTCCCATCTAAAGAAATTGGTTTCGACCCAAAGAATTGGTTACTCCTATACAAGCCCTCTGCATTGGTTTCCACCCTTAGAATTGGTCGCTCCCCCCTTAGGTCCTCAGAATTGACCTCGACCCACAAAATTGGTCTCTCCCACCTTAGGTCCTCAGAATTGATCTCGTCCCATAGAATTGATCATCCCCAGCATTTCCTTAGAATCGACCTTGACCCTCTAAAACGGTCATCCTACCCCCTTAGGTCCGTAGAATCGACCTCTTTCCAAAGATCATTTGTTGTCTATTAGATGGCTTTCACTTGATCCAAGATCACCCATATAGGGGATCTATAGACATCACATTCTAGGAACCCCTAAGTCTCTCCTTAGGTCCCTAGCACCTCCATTTCACTAGAGACCCCAGGTCATACTTCGAGTATCGATCTAGAGTCCATCGGGTGCTCCCGAGCCCAATTTGACTCCAACCAACTCTATCGTAGGAGTGAAATCTCTTTGAAACTTTGAAGGGATTTGAATCCCCTTAGCAGCAGTCCACCCCGTGCACGGATCGGCGTAACGGTTCGGATGAACAAACCATTTTACTATCGAAAATCAATCTGGAGGCCACTAGGCACTCCCGGCCCCCCGATTTGACTCCAGTCAACATCATCGTAAGAGAGAAATATCTTTGAATATTCAAAGGGCACTGAATATCCTTTCTAAAGTTCCACCTCGTGCCTAAAATGGTAAAACCCTTTGGAAGAACGATCCATTTTCCCTCGAAAATCGATCCGAATGCCACTAGGCACTCCTGGGATACATTTGACCAGGTCAACTCTTAAGCTCGAACAATGCTAAATGAATCTTTGAAGGTCCCTTAATACCCTTTCCAATGGTCCACCTTGTATGTGAATCATCCTTATGGTACGGACGAATGATCCGTTTTACTCCAAAAGGTCACCGGGCAATTCTGGGCCCAGGTTGACCAAAGTTAACTTTTCGAACCAAGCGAAGCACTTTGGAATGTTGAAGTAACTTGAATAAACTTTCCAACGTTCCACCCTGCATAATTTTAACTTATCGTCCAGATGAACGATTCATTTCCATCTGACGATCTCCCATCCAAAGGATCGACGAGCGCTTTCAAGCCACGTTTGACCCAAAGCCAACTCTCGAACTCGGGAGAGGTCCAAAGGACTCTTGAAGGTCTTTCAATTACCTTTCTAATGGATTGAGTTCTATGATCATTTTTACCAAAAAAAAATGCACGTGACTACCAATTGACAGGTCCATTTCCTTGCATATCAACCGTATGCCTAGGGTTACCTGCCAATTGGCAAGGCTGGTGCTACGCCAATTAACACCCCCTTACCCTATAAATAGAGGGAGTGGCCTCACTCCCAAAGCACACCTCAGATTCATTAGCATCAGTGATCTCAGCAACATTATCTTGCAATTAGTGAAGTTTACTTATGTAAAATTCCATCCTATCTTACATTCCCATCCTTTTCATACCCAATTTGGCAAAATTTCATTCTTTTTCATCCAACATTCAAGGGAATCATCCAAGATCAAGATCAAGCTTCAATTCTTAAAAAAAGTCCAAAATCCTTCTCTCTCTTTAAATTTCTTATTTTCGCAAAATTACATTAAATTCATAATTTAGTTCTTACTTTAGTTCATATAGATTAACATCTCACCTTTTTATTAGTTATATTTCACATACTTTATTTTCTATAAAAAACACCAAAAAGAGGGCTATACATTAAAATTATAATGGGATCATTGATCACAATTTTTCAAAACTAAAACACATTTTCTCCACACGCATATAATAAAATCTCGCTCGAGTCTATGGGATAAACCCCAGCCCTATGCCGAATACAAACTAGGTGGACTTTGATGCCTTTATAGGCTACATAGACATTTTGGATTGAAACCCGATACTCAAGTCCAAGTTTCTAATTTTCCAATTTCCTAATTTTTCAAATTTTCCAATTTTCCAAATTTCCCATTTCCACATTTATTATAGTTTTGAATTATTTTATTAAATATTATGTTTGTGATCTTTATTAGCATTTCATCCAACATATATTATGGTTTCATTATAACTATCAATATCATGATAAACACATAAATCATATTTTAATATTATTTTTGGGAACATTACAATGGATGACCTCACTTTATCTCTTCCTTGGTATGAGTTGGGCGATTTTGATCTCCATTATATATACAAGCACACACACTTCATGGAGAAATAAAGGAAAATAATAATAGAAGCCCATGAGAGATCGAAAGGTATGGATGGGGGCCTAACAACTTCTTATTCTATAACTTAGCCCCCGAGGATTTTAACTATTGGTTTCATAATCATCAGTTTGTCTTTGATGCTTCTCTCTAGAAGTGGCAACATGTTCTTCTGCCTGTTTTGTGCAAAATAGGCTAACGAATCCATCTCTTTACATTCACCTCACATTAACGACGGCCGAAGCCCTCCTATAGTAAAGAGGATACAAAACCTTTCTCCCCCTTATTTTCCCCACCCCCGCGGAAAGAGAGAGGATTTTTTCTGGATGGCCATAGTCGGTAGACTTTTACAGGGGCCACGCACATGTCGGAGGTAACTTTTGTATTTTTTTTCTTTTTATGTATTTCCTTGCATTTCCTTTAGTTTCATCTTTATTGGTTCCTCGATTTTTACTGACGTGGTTCTATGAGGTGATCGAGCTCAATGTGAGGTTGATAACCCTGAAGGAAGATAGTTTGTTGGACTTCTTTGTGACACCCCGCCTAATTAAATACCGAGTGATCACTCCTTAATTAAATTAAAATCAAGGTGACTAGTTGGTTCATTCTTAGCATCACTGTCGTAAAATTATCTTTTCCAATTTAAACAGCCTAAATAATTAAGTTAAGTGTCAAAACCATTTTTTAGACATTACTTTCCAAATTTTATTTTATAAACCAACATTTAAAACTTTACATAATTCACAATTTAAAGAATCACACAACAATTATCCTATAACTTATAATCCCAAAGAATTAAACATTCAACAAATAAATCCCAACATTAAAACTTAAAGGAAGACGTCCTGACAATAATAAATCCCAAAGTCCAAATACTGGAAATAAATGAATTACAATATCCAATAAAACAACTGAATAATGAAAAAGGGAGACACATGCCCAACTGATAAAATAAATGCTAGAAGTGGAATCAAGAAATGAGGTCGTCTAAGAAAGAGGCCTGCAACTCCCACCTAAGCTGCAGCACGTTCCTTCCAAAGGATCCTATTCAAGACGCCCCTGTGGCTGGGCACCTGTAATATATACATATATATATATATAAGAGAAAAGAAAATGGAAACGGGTCAGAGCCCGATTGTAAAAACGATTTCAAATTTGTTTAGCAAGTATTTAAAATGTTTACTGGCCAATGCAACAACATATTAGTGCGACACTCCCTTGAGAAATTCTCACCTCTCTTCTAATGTACACGCCTATCGTACTAACCTTCCCAACGGTTTAACTTATCTTATCTTATGTCGCTCGTAATATTTAAACTGACAAATTCAACTGTTTAAGAGGTTCATTTCATTTAACAACATAGTTCTCATTTAACCTTATTTACTAATAAAGTCTCTCCGCAATATATTATACTTTTCAAACACTTATTCCCAAATTTAAATAATTATTCATATCTTACTTACCATAAACACAGTAGGTAGTTCCCAAATTCCAAAATTTAATATATATATATATATTAAATACTCATATAATATATATAATCTAACGGCACCCCACATAATAATTATGGTGCGGGCATACTCTGCTATCCAATCCCCGTATCACTCGTACTAAGGGAAATACAAGTTCGGAATCACTCTCGAACTGTACTAACACAAACACAAACAATATTGAGGCGAAGCATAGATTCCAGGTCTCTAAGAGGTCAGCACATGCCCTCGCGTCTCTTAGGACCGTCTGAACTATCGATTCGATAGCCTGTACCGAAGGATTTCTATCTTCTAGGGTACGAGTCAATATCCCCCATAAAGGTCCCATCGAGATAAGACTGTCCCAGAGCGGTAACCTCAGGGATAGAAAGTAGCGCGGGCATGATTTTCACACGTATATAGTATATGCATAAACACAGTCATATAAATATACTACTATTACCATATCAAATTTAGGTACATCTCATAACCCATAATTATGACATTTGTCCTAATTATTTGTTATTTAGTTACCACGTAACACGTTTCCCTCTTACCTTAATTTGTGGGATTATTCCAACTTATCAAGTGACACTCGTTAATTTCTATACTCCCAAGTGTAATTTCAGTAGATACTCATTTATTTTTCCAACGTAACTATCTTATGCGCCTCCTTCTTTAATAAATAGTTCCATCGTCCCTTATATGTAAACATCCACTAAAATGTGAATCTCGTCTTACCTTAAAGGGTTCATATTTTTAATAAGTCCTACTGGTCTTCTTTACCTCCCAAAATATGTTAATAAAAATGTCCAAAGATTATTACACATTTAAATTGAATTCAACTATTTAGAAGGGAAATATGAGTCTGCTAGGAGGGGTCGATCGATCGATGGCAGGAGCTCGATCGATCGATGCGTCGATCGATCGATACTCGTGGTTCGATCGATCGATCAAGCAGGTATGACGAATTCTGCAGAAAACCAGTTACGGGTTTTATCATCCAACATCATTCAAATCTAAAGTTTTAACTCCCAAACTCCCAGAAATTTATACCAAAAACGCCCTAAACCCAAATGGACAATATTTAAGGTAAAGCATGCGAGTTTTCATCAAGATTCATGGATTGAAAGTGCCCAAATTCATACAATACTCATGAACCCTAAAAATTTCTTTAACTTAATTCAAATCATTCTTTCTCTAGAAATTCTACTTCTAATTCATCATAAACCCGTGGTTAAACCTCTACATATGAAGGGGATTTCCAGATTATCATTTATATCACTAAAACATGAAATTTTCTAATCTCCAACATGGGTTTTCTTTCATAGAACTCATCCCTAAACTAACATGAATGAAGCACTAACGAAATTAATCAAGATAAATACTTACCTGGGGATTTTTGGTCTCTGATTTGTGCTGAAATTAGTGTGGTTATGATCCTTGCGACGTGATCTATCGTTTGGCGATGACAGCGGCGCAAACGGAGGATTTTTCGGCCTAAAACTACTTGGCAAGCTCTCTCTTTCCCTCTCCTATGGCCGTCACTTGTCTTTGGTTGTGTTAACCCTAGAAGACATCCCTAGGCATCCGATATAACCCTTGCAAATTTGTGGGTTTAATTACCCAAAATTACAAAATGTCCAAAATGCTCTCCCGGGGTACTAATTAAGCCTAAAAACGCCCCGAGACCCAAACTAAACTCCCGGGTACGCTTTTTTGACTATATCGACCCTTCCGGACACTTTGGGGCACTCAAAATGGCCATACGAGCAACTAATAATTTATTCACTTTTATTAATCGATATTTAGTCCCGACACGACACAGGCGCGTCCCGACTTAAATTTCCAAAATTGACATTTTATTCACTCGTGACATTTAATAGAACCAATATCATATATTACTTTGCTCATCAGTAATATTCAACAAGTTTCCCATACTTACTAACTCACATCATGTTAGTAATTATAAAAATATAATTAATTTCCAGATTTATATTAAATTAATAACTCACATTAAATTTAATAAATACCCAAATTTAGAAAGCATAAAAATATGGGGTATTACATTCTTCTGGATGTACTGGTGGCAAAAGTCTAATAGGAAGCCAAATCAGTCCTTGTCACTGGCGGCAATACGGTAGGCCCTAAACGTACTAACGAGTGATCAGGTTATTTTGTCTTTCTTTTGAATCCAATTTTGGCATTTTCTTTCTTTTCATGAATATTGATTTTTTTCCATGGATTGAAGGTGACTTTTTACCCTTAGGGTAGGCTCCTCGACATATGGGGCTGACGGGTATAGTCACTCTTTCTAAGAGTGACAAAATTGCCGGATACGGAATTTTCGTTTTGTCCTTATCTTTTAGCCAAAAGAGTTTTATGTTTTGGGGACTCTTCTAAATGACCTATAGCCTATATATTTAGTCATTAGGACTCCTTTTATTCATATTTCATTCATGTAAAAGCTCCTAATCAAAGAGGAACATCTAGGAGAAGAATTTACATATTTTGCACCTTTAATTCAAGAGTTTTTTTTTGTTTGTCTTCAATCTTTAATTTCCTCTTTCATGTTTGTGTACTTCAATCTTAGTAACCTTAAATTACAAAACCTTTATCATTCTTTCCTTATTGTCACATTCTTGTTAATGGATTCATGTGTAGTTTTAGTTAATTGCACCATGCATGGCTAGATTTCTAAGGGTTGGGATGCATGAACCCAACCCGATGTGGCTTGCATGTGTGTAAAATTAGTTCCTTGAATTAAATAAATGACTAAATCATGTTGTGTAACTATCACAACCGTTGTAGGACTTTTGACCTCATTTACCCTAGGTAACAGTGGTGCTTAAGTGTGCGACACGTGTGTCAGCTATCGCGACACTTCTTTATTCTTACTTTTGATTATGTATGATGCAGGCTCGTACCCTCATATATTTAATGCTTGAGATTAATAAAGTCCGAGTTTAATCAATTATTTAATTCACAACTAGTTTTATATCTGGTAAACATATTAGGAGTTGGGGGACTGTGTCCCTACCTTAATTTTCCAAATAGTTTTTGTTAACTTCTTTATTTCCCCCCTTTTCCTTTCTCACCCCATAATCATCTTTTACACTTCATTTTTTAAGTAATAAATCAATTAAAATCTATCAAACATTGTCTTTGGATTCAATACCCAGACTAGCCTCTATACTCCATAAGAGTGTAATTAAAGTTTATATTTTTTTTTATATTGCGGTCGAAATCCGATAACAACGAATAGCGTATTTACACATACGCTCAGTTTTCCACTAGATCAAAGTGGAAAAAACTTGACGCGACCCCAAATGTGTTCTAGTGCGCATGCTATCTAGGCTCAAGCACAATCCTATCACTCAAGTAATAATCCCGATAAGTAGGGGTCGAATCCTCAGGGAAATAGGATGAGAGAATCGTAACGACGTATGGAAAGAAGGAGAATCCTAACTTGACCCTAAAAGAAATGAAAAGATGATTTGATTGGGAGATTTACTACAACTAAATGCTTACTTAAATTAAGGACTGACTAAACTATGCTTTAATGAAATGCAAATGAGATAATTAGCCTAAGATGGATGGCGAGTTATTGAAAAAATTAACTGCAAATGAGAACGAGAGGTTGGGTTACAATCCCCCTCACCCTAATAATTCACCCTGTAGGATACTAGATTTCGGAATTAGACTTTACAAGGAACCCGGCCTTTATTAATCCTAATCATTCTATATATCAAGGATCGTAGACCGCATCATACGAAATCAAAGGTAAGAACAAAGTAGTGTTGCATTAACTATACACGCGTCGCACTCATAAGCATCTCGGTTACATAGGGCAAACGAGATCAAAAGTCCAACGACGGTTGCGACAATTACGTGACATGATTCCTTTAAAATTTAATTAAAAGATCTATTTCCATTATGATGAATCACATCGGGTGGGTTTCATGCACCCCAACCCAAAAGAATTTATCCAGACATAACTAGGTGAAGAAAAGCATTAATTCTAAAACTAACAAGATTCATGACTGCCATAAAAGAGATGAAAAAGAACAATTGGAAATTTGAGGTAGCCACTAAGAATTTAGAACTAATTAACTAAGTAACAGAGAGAATAAATGAAATGAAATGAAATTACTAGCATTCATTGAATCTGAAATCAAATCTGAATCCTCTAATCAATCTTCAAAACTAGGGTTTTCAACACATGCGACAGAGCTTTCTCTCTCTAAAACTAATTAAAAAAAGTAAAAGTTTGAACTCCCTTAATCTATCAATAACTAGAAGTTAAATACATCATGAAAAATTAGGATTTGGAGCTGAATCAAACTCCAAAATTAGAACAAGAAAATCAGGTTTATCTTCGGCGAATTGGTCCGGGAACTCAACAGCGGATTGGTCCATATTTAAATTTGGATCGGTCCCTTTTTCTAGGAAATAGGATCGGTTCGCTATGCAAAATTTTCCAGTGGGTGATAGTACTTTGGACCGGTCCTTTTTTCTAGAAAATAGGATAGGTCCGCTAGGGGAATTTGGCCAGTGAGTTGTAAGGGTCCGGACCGATCCTTTTCTTTGGGAAATAAGATCGATCCGCTTTCTTTTTTCATTTTCTCTCCATTATCTCCTCATTTTCTCTCATCTTTAGAACCTCGTTACTTCTGCTTCCGAACTCGAATTTGGACAATATTTCTTCATACGAACTCGTAGACTCAAGATCTTCAACTTTCATTTTGAGTTCTCGTCCAAATTCCTAATAAAAATTACGGTTTCGCCCTTTTGACTTTTCTCCCTAGATTCATTCTTCTTCTTTATCTTTTTCCTTTCTTCACTTAGCAATAAATACCTATAAATATCATGAAAAAGGCACAAAACTCAAGATACTATGTAGAAAGATCAGTAGCATATAAATGAGATAAATCAAGATGAATTACATTATCCGAGGTGATAAAAATCCTAAATTAAGGGGGTAAATTCAGAAGAATTTACGCCTAATCAGGTATGCATGCACAGATGCGACGGTTAATGGAAAATGAGTTTGGGTACTCCAGGTAGCTAGGGGAGAGGGTGGTGCGACAGATCTGGGAGTATAAGGTGGCAGTCCAACCATCGGTGCCCCCGATGTATATGAGGTGAGTGAGGGAGATGTGTATCGAGGATAGGGTGGCAGTGGTGGTTGACGAGGCCTACACGCTCTACACGAACAGGACGATGAGCTATGACTACCTTGATTTTTTGATGAGTTGGTTGATTCCCTTTTGCATCTATGACATAATGAACATGCTTCTGCCTCCTACGGCTTAGGGTAGGGGTACTAGCAGACCGGTGGGATCTACCCATAGCACGGGCAGTGGTACATCATCGGCAGTGGAAGCAATAGAGGAGGCTCAGCTTATTCAAGTCACTTCTCTTTCCTATGATTTTTTATTGAATAGAGGGAGACACTAAGCATGTTGCAGCGTCTAAATGCAACGGATTTGGGGTTAATGGGGCTTATGGGTGAAGTCCTTCTGCCTGAGGTATACTTTTCTCTTTTCTTGTCTTGTCTCTTTTTGTTCTTTCTTTTCTTTACTAACTGACTGATATTTTGTTTATTTATGTGTAGTATGTTCGGGTACCGACCACTTGGCGAAAGGATATCAAGGACTGGGTGGCCTTCGTGACTGCTTGCATCAAGTTCTGGCAGTGGAGATTTTACCGCTCGTCGTCGAAGGAAGTGTGTTCGCCGCTGGGGGTGAGTGTTTGAGAGAGAGATTGTGGGTTCGGGCTGAGTCCCATTATTTTGTTTTTCTATTTTTCTTCTTTCTTGCAAAGATGTAATTGTTCAATGACAACATATATATATAAAGGAGATTTTTGTATTTTGATTCTTGTTCTAATGACTTATACGGCATGCACTTTTACTTTGCTGCTGAGACTGTTTATTTTAAAAAGGAGAGCATAATTAACTCGAGGAAATGATTTATTTTGGGAAATGATAAGTAAAAATTGATAAGAAAGAAGAAATAACCAGGGGGGTTTAAAATAAGGGTTTATTTTTTTAGAGTTTGGTTTTGACAAAAAGGGAAAGATAGAATCTTCTCAAATGGGGGGGGGGGGGTGTCGATCGACATACCCTTTGTCTTGACTATTAGCATATGGGCCAAGTCAAACCACTATAAGGCTTTGATTTCACTTTCCTGCAGATTAGAGTAATTTAGTTAGACTCCTCAGATACTTTGTCTTTTGCCAAGTCATTTGTGTATAAAATGAGAGGTAAGGAGTGTAGTTTTTCCATCCATAACAACTTTCTTTTTCTTTCTTCTTGATTCTTGATTTATGCTCAATTATTTCCCAAATGGCCATTTCCATGCATGCAAAATTTTCTTCCTACCTCAAAGGACTAGAGGCCATGTGTTTGTATAATGTGGACTAGCATTGATTCTCCTTATGGCGTAACAGAGCCATTTACTAAATATGCTAGAGGCAGTGACATATTTCTGGTATCCTGGAGACTATGTATTCTATTTCGATTTAGATGAGGTCTACCCGACCTACTAAGAGTTCTTGACCATGTTGGGAATCAATCCCAGCGTAGCGGTGGCCATGCCAAAATTTTCTTATTCTCCTGGGCTTTGTTAGCAGAGTTTCTCCATATTTCCCCTTTGGCTGCTCAACCGTTGATTACTAGAGGTATGATTTCCCTTTGGGATGTCATATAGCCTGTGTGATTGAGGGACTTTAATGATGTGAGCTACACTGGAGTTGTTGCCTTGGTTCTTACTTCGAGACTCTTACTGGTGACGAGGGAATTAATAGTGGATCCCCAGTTTGTTGTGATAAAAACATGGATATCCTACCATCGTATTCCTATAATGATGATACTGATGGTGAATCTGAGTGGTCTTAATGCTTGGAGGTAAGGTCGCTCCGATTTTTTGAGAGGGAGCTCGGTGGTGTTATTCATGTGGCTAGCTGAGAGGTTTCGTTTGAGAATTCCTCCTGAGTATACCTTGGTAGGCTTGTCGAATTTCTTTGCTCGGTACTTTATCAGTTTCATCCCATCTGTAGAGAACTGAGTTAATTGGTTCGTGGAGCACGAGGACCGGTGATTTTATTATTCAGTGCCATGGTAGGGAGAATTATAGCCACTTCTGGAACTAAGAGAGTATTGATATGCACAATTAGTGCACCTGTGGTAGACTTCATTCTATTTCCCTTGGCGTCTTCTCTGTCAAGTTAGGTAGGAGTAAATAGTGCCTCCTCGGACACTATACTTAATTCTGGTGAAAGACGTGATTGGATTCATACGCATGAGGTTAAATTCTCTATGGGAGAGTCATCGGCCATTAACATGTCCATCTATATATGTAGGAAGGGAATGATATGTGTCCGGGTATTATCTAAAATGAATATGGAAAAGATTAGTGGCAAAGATTATGGCAAAAGAGACTGACCAGAGGTGGTTTATTCTTTATGACACCATGGAAGGAGGCGTAGTGGTTTTTTTCGGGCTAGTTGGGGCTTGCCTATCCATGGATATTATTCAAAATATTAACTAGGTAGGGGGAGGGTGGGGACCTCCGGGGGCTAATGATGATGAGGCTAGGTTTTTTGAACGCTATGGATAGGTTTTTGTGAAAGTGGGACTATTTTTATGTAAAGCTTTTTAGGTGAATTTTATGAATCTTTTGTTTATTTGGATGCTTTTGTATTTGGGATTCGGGGAATGATTTTATGAAGTTTGGTTAGTCTTGTTTAGAAATAGTTTGTTCAGCAGAGAGGGGTGGTTGGTTTGACTTCCTTCGCTGATACTTCGTGTAATAGTACTAAACTCCCCTATTTGAAATAAAAAAAATATTTTGATCATATTGTTGTTCCCCTTGATGAGTTTTCCATTTGAGTTATCAATACCAATTGCTAAGGCATTCATAATCCATTTGTTCATGTAAATGATCAAATGAACCACCATTCTCGGATATAGAAAAGAATAGAATTTTTTGAAAAATAAGGGGATCGTGCTCATGTAAGGTGCATGAGATGACTACATACCTCTGGGAATTTTAAAAAAAAATTGAGTTCCATTTTTAAGGCAAAAGGTTTTTGAGAGGATCAGGCCCCATGTAGTTCTAGGTAGAGAGAAATGAAGAGAAATTTCGTTAGAATATAAGGGAGTTTAGAAGAGTCGTACCGTGTCGAGATTTTAGACTAAGGGTAGAATTTCTTGAGACGATCTAGGATGATTGGACATGCCATATCTTCTCCGTCGAGGTCATTGAGAATAGTGATGCTTCCTAAGAGAATCTTCTTTACTATATAGGAGACACTCTAATTAGGTTTGAATTTCCCCTTAGGGTACCAGATAGGTTCTATGATCTCTGTAAGGGAAAGGTCTCCTTCCTTGACACCACGGCCCTTGAATCTTCGATTGAATGATCATGCTATCTAGCGATGGTACCCTTGTATATGGTATCGAGACTTCAACCCTTTTTATCCAAGAGTGACAGTTCATTAAAGCGGCTTTGATGCCAATCTTTCTCGTTAACTCTGCTCTCGAGAAAAATGTGTAGGGATGGTATTTCGAGCTCAATGGTAGGAATGTTTCCATGTCATATACCAGATACTAAGGAGTAGCGCCCTAGTAGATGTCCTGACTGAAGTGAGGTAGCCCCAGAGGGCATAAGGGTTATGATCAGCCTAATCTCAATAACTCTCGATCATTTTGCTGATGATGGACTTGAGGTTTTTGTTGGAGGCTTTCACTGCACCATTGGTTTGGGGTTGGTAGGGAGAAAATTTATGTCTCTAAATATCATATTCATCGAATAATTCAGTGACCTCGGCTTTGAAATGTAACCCATTATCTGATACTAGCTTGTAGGGAACCCCATAGTTGTAGATGATGTTCTTTCGATAAACATGGCCACCATCTTGGCATTCAACACTACGTATGACTCGACTTTGACCCATTTGGTGAAGTAATTAATGGTGACTAGGATGAACTCATGCCCTCTTGAGGCTTTATGTGTGACTTTCCCTATGATGTCAATGCCCCGGGTGGATAACGGCTAGGGATAAGCATGTTGTATAATTCTCGAGGAGACAAGTCTAGGAGATTAGCAAACTGCTGGCATTTGATGCATTTTTGAATGTAGGCGGTGCAATCCTGATCCAGGGTGGTCCAATAATACCTTTGGCGAATGATCGTTTTAGAAATCATATGACCGTTCATTTGGGGTTCACATTCCCCATTGTGGATATTCTGCATCATTTTTTAAATATAAGCCCCTACAAGGCAGTGCAAATGGGTTCCATAATAGTCTCTCTTGAACAATGCTTTATCGTAGATGATGTACTCTACATCTAGTTTACGGAGGGTCGCACGGTCTTTCTTGTTGACATATTGTGGGAAACTACCATGTTTAAGGAGGTGCCAAATGTCATAGTACCAGAACCCGACCATATCAAAATGTTCCTCGATGACAGGCTCAATGTTGTAGTAGTGGGTTGGCATAGCTTAGTTTTGGACTAGGAAAAGGGCTTTGTTTATTCTCTCGAGCATATCGACCATTGAGGCCAGGGTAGCAAGGGCATCACCTAAACCATTCTTTTCACAGGGAAACTAGTGGATGGTGATATCTAAAAATTGAGAGGCCTTTTCTTCTAGGTGGGAATTGAAGGGTAAGAGTTTTTTATCTATGGCTTTCCATCTTCTTAGGACTTGGCCGATGATGAGATCAAAATCTCACATTGTTGGCTACTACAAACAAGATTATAACAATAGTTTCATCCTCATCAATTTGAACGCAGTTATGTTATTTGTTATTAGCCTTATTAAGATCTGTTAAGAATTGTTCATTTGTAAAATCATCATCATCATCATTAAGAGTTTGATTAGAATCAATACAATTAATGTAATGCACAACAAGATGCTTAAAATCCTCGTCTATTTCACTTTTAAGAGAAATAGCATTGAGAACCTCGTCAAAAGTGGTCTCGATTACGTTGTCATAATGAAAGTGAGGAACAAAAATAGATGAAGAGATAGGGTAAATAACAAAGTTGGGTTGCATCTTAGCAGGTGGGACTGGTATAGCATTCCAGTTCAGAAGAGGCTCGCCAGAGGCCTAGATCATAGTGAATGGGTTCGACGATGTAGCACTTTAATGGATCATACAGAGTGTCAGTACTAGTGTTTATAGGTTGAATGAGTCTTAAGAGTGACTTTCCTCATAGACCTCGACAATGGCTATGTCTTTCTCAATGGGAGGTTGAAATTTATACTTGCAGTCTTTGGCCTAGGAGTAGCTATTTTAAAAGAATATTTCCATCCCCGGCTTCATCTTTTTGTCGGGGTTGTCATACCACAATTCATGAAATCCATAAAAGGGGAATTCTTCACCCTCCTTGACGAATCTTCCATTAAGAGAATCCTTCGAAACAGTCTTGGCATCTTCTAAACTTCTTTTTAGTCGTGGTTGGCGGATCATTCTATTTTCTTCAGGTGAAGGCTCATCAACCAGGCCATATGGAGTAGAGGCCTCTTTCAAAACTATAGGTTCCAATATCCCTTGTTGACATCACCTTATCCCCAATCCAAGCATGAAATGCATATTATTGAATATTTGAATCATATTGACATTACTGTGAGGGTTATGTTCTGGACAGACTCAGTCTTTGAAATTATCCCCTGCTGGAAGGGGGAGTGCATCAACCCTGAAGCCGGAGGGAAGTATGTCATTCATCCCATGTTGTATTATTAGTATCAGATTATCAGTGCTGGCATTTTCTGTACCATCATCGTTCCCCCAAGATGGTGATAACATGACCCTTGGCAAAGAATTTTAACTTCTGATGAAGGAAGGAAGATACCCCACGGATTTTATGAAGCCACAGACGACCAAGCAACAGGTTTAAACTAGAGAGTATGTCAATAACTTAAAACTCGGTGATGGGATTGATAGGGCCAGCCCCTATTATGAGTTATATGGATCCCATCACCTCTCATCGAGTATTATAATAGGGACGCACTACGACAAAAGTAGGAGTAACGTCACTTACTTTTAACCCCAAGCAATTGAAGGTTCTTAGTGGTCAAACATTGATGATGAATATATTATCAACGAGTGAGAGCGAGACTGTCTTTCCCATCACTTCAACGGAGATGTCGAAGGCATAGTTGTGGTTAGGGACAACTTTCAAAATTTCCACTTCAAAGAAGAAAAGGAGTCTAGTAGAGGTCAAGGATCCAACCAAGTTTACATCTTTTTCTGGAGTGGTGGAAAGATGGGCTATGGGCCCGATGAAAACTTTATTAGAGTGTTTCAGTGTAATTAGGAATACATGAAGATTCCCTATAAGGTGATGTTAGATTGAGTCTTCTTAAATTAGTCGAGGATTTTGCTTCTTTAATGGTCATTTTCGAAATGGGAAGTTCCTCGGTAACTCCCTTTCCTTTATATGTTCTCGATGACTTAGGATTAGAATCCTTATAGTTTCTCCTTAATCAGGTCATATGGTTTATGGAGGCGAGGAAGATAAAGAACCCCGTATCATCATCTATTTTTGGCTGAATGGATACTTTATTGATTTCCCCAATAGTTTTTCGAAGGATATCATTCCACACATGATGATTACTGGACTAATATTTTCCTGACTCGATTCACCATCTGAGTTGTCAAATTTATCCCCCATCTAGTGGCAACAATGTCTTCTTCCCAAGATAAATCGATGCATTCCATGACCTCAACGGCTTCCTTATATAAATTATCCCACTCAATAAGGAGGTGTAAGAGTGCAAGAGTGCAGGGTCCACCGCCCTTACATCTTTCAAGAAGTGAGTAGTTTGGAAATTCTACAGATCTCGATAGGCTGTCGAAATATGTCTACCATGATCTGTACGATGCCATCTAAGCTGACTTCATCAATGGGTACCACCCATTAAATCGATTCTCGAGCCCATTCTAGCACTTCCATGAACAATCCACATAATGTTTAAGAGTCGATGGTCATCTTAATGAGAAATTTTAACCCGAACTCCAAGAATTGGTTCAGAATAATCAGTAATCCATATCTCTCCCTTCAGATCGGGTGCAGACAACAATCTAGGACCTTGTGTGGAGTGACAGAGCTTGGTCGGTGAAACAGGTAGGGTGTTGAAGAAAATATGATAAAACATTGAGTGGTTTAAGTGAAAATACGGGTATGATGGGTGCTTTACTAGGCACAGTTTTTTAGATAGATCGAATTTCGTGTCATTCTCTAGAAATATGGCATTTGTATGGGTTGAATGTGGGTTATGAATGGTGTTGGGCTTAGGATCTTTTGGTGGAGCGATGACACCCCCATCAATAAAGCCTTAAATCACGTTTTTTAGGTGGAAACATTGATAGATAATGTAGACCGTGAATTAGTGAAAGTCACATTGAAAATCGATTTTAAAATTCTTGGGAAGTGGGTTTGGTAATGGATGCGGGTCCAAGGGTTTGACGAGGTTTCGTCTTAATAAATCTTGGTAGACTTTGGATAAGAGATCATGGAGCTCGGTGTATTCCTTTTTTACCGTATTATATAGGCTTTTTGGTGCCCAAGAGGTAGCGGGTTAGGAGATATTATTAATGGTTAAGATTGTAGTATTGGAAAGCTTCTCATATTTTTTTTAGGAATGAACTATCTGATCAACTTCTTCGGCTCAGCTTCTACCATAGTAACACTTTTTTTAATTTTCACACCTGCTTCTCGGAGAGCTCGAAAGTGTGGATAACACTTACCTCCCATAGTTGTTCGGATATGGGGAAGGAAATTCTTCTTCATGATGCTGACTTGTTCTTCTTCAGAGGGTTGGTTAATTATGGTGGCATCTTTCTATATCCATCTTACAATAAAGATACCAAAGGTTTCCCCAGGGTTATGTGTGAGAAGATCTAGATCACAGTATGTAACCTCTAGTTCTTTATTGTACATGTACTGTCACATAAATTCCTGGGCGACATCTTCCCAACTGCGGATTCTGGATTCTTTTAGGGATAGGAACCATCAGAAGGCGCTGTCCATCACAGTTTGTTAAAATATCTGGTCCATTATCTCTTCATAGGTGCCAAGAAGGGTCATGGCTCGGTGATAACTTCGAAGGTGAACAATTGGGAGCCTGTTGCCCTCAGATTTCTCAATGGCTGGCATCTTGAACTTCTTCAAAAATCTTGTGGTGTAGTCCATGTAGTTCCCAGATATCCCGACTTGGTCAAATTTTTTAAACACCGATTTGAGATCTTCCTTGACCTTGTCCATTTCTTCCTCATTGTGATCAATAAGTACTGGTAAGTTATGCCCTGGCTACGCAAGGTTTGTCATAGGGAGTTGAGCTGGAAGCATCCCATTAGATGGCGGGGCATGTGGAGCATGCTAATATTAATTTAAGGTCCAAACAGCCTCGAGAGCAGGTGGACTCATGGTAGGAGGAAAAACAAACTCGAGTTCTTCGAGAACTTGGACCCGATTTTGCTCCATCTCCTAGACCTCAATTTGAAGATCGCCAATCTTGGCACTGAATTGGACTAAGACAACCATTAGATTAAGCTGCACATTTGGTGCTTGGTTGGTATTCTCCATAAAGAACTAGTGAAGGTAGAATCTGGACTCAAATGAAGTAGCAGAGGAACTGGCGGAGCTTTAAGGGAATTTGACGAAAGACTGAAGCCAATAGAGAGCTAGACCAAGAATCGCGTATGCGATCGACCTGGGAAGGAAAAATTGTTTGAATTTATTTTTGAAAGAGGGAATAAAGAATTTTTTTTTTTGTCTTTTTGAAAAAAAGGAAAATTTTCTTGGTATTTTTAATAAAGGGAGGACAAATTTTTTTGGTATTTGAGTTTCTTAAGAAAAAAGAACGAAAGAAAAAAATATGGGAGAAGAATCTAAGGATGATTATTATTTTTATTATTATTATTATTATTATTATTATTATTATTATTATTATTATTATTATTATTATTATGTTTTCACGTGAAGTAAGTTTTCCAAAGTGCAAAAAAAATAATGCCGAACACGACCTGAACATTTGCCCGGTTTCATACGTGGGACATCTCGCAAAGTGAAATCCAAACAAGGAACCCTCCCGTTACACTACTCCCTTGCGTCGTCGGTCATTGAGATATAACGGCCTAAGGCACACCGGCAGGACGTCCTAAGTGCTCCCTCACTAACCTACTAATGTACTTCTACCACTATATCCCTTCCTCTTAACGTTATGGAAAGTCTATCAAATTTGGGCGCCTACTCTCTGCAAAAGTATAACGAGCATCATACCCAAAACATACTTCCTCCAAAATTTGCCTTTTCATTAAGGCCTGGCTGTAAGTCTCAAATCAATTTCTCTAACTCCTGCTTTACCCACCTACTTACGGTGAGAGAGCCATTTTAGCGCTTCTCCATATCACTTATATTTCCACAACCATACCATCATCATGCGGCCCTCAGTCTATACTGTTTCCTCCACACTATATGACTTATCGACAAAACTAACATCCTTGCATCTTATAATATCTCTCCATTCCCGACATTGTTAAGGTTCATGCGTGGAGCGTCTCGCAAGCGAAATCCAAACAAGGAACCCCTCCAATACTACTTAACTTTATCGATTGTGGAGGCCCGTCAGCTTCAAATGTGCAACCGGGATAACCCTAGCCCCTCTTTCAACAAAATATGGTCTGAACTCTTATCTCTGTCCAGGAGCCACACCACTAAGCGCTCGCACTAACACTAAGTCCATGCGTAACCAATAATGAGCTTAAACTCACAGCTCAACAATTAACCCTGCATACCTTAAATCATATCTATAAGGTCGCCACGCACTCGTACTACGATAATGAAACATCTGTTCACCGAAGTTTCATCTATACATATAATAGAGGCAAACTCAACATGTATTCAGTTGAGATATCGCAACAACAACCTGTTCCGCCCTAGAACCGTGGACACGATAGTCTTGCAATCATTAGCCTGCTATCGCTCCAAACAGAGAATATCATATAATACTCAAATTAACACCATACTCATATAACACACACAAAAAGAGCAAAACCAATTTGATATAAACTCAGAATACTAACACCCACTCTTCACAGCGAATGAAAGAAAATAGATTCCCGCTATCGCGGAAAAACACATAAACATATACTACATACGTAACATTATTGATACTATTAGTAAACTCGAATCACACACCAATCTGGAGCTAATAAAATACTGTGACTCAATCTTGTCACATAGAACATACCTCCTTCAACTGAGGTAAAACTCATAACAACATTCTTGCCAATTACCCTGGCTAACTCCAAACGGTTCCTGGACATGGTACACTTTCCCTAACTGAACCAAAATTACTTTAATAGATGTCGCACCTCAGCACCCTAACCATGTTAAAGTTATCAGCATTTTGGACTTTATAACCTCGATCCTGACAATCACTTTAATAGTTCCCTTAACTCCTTCATCCAAAGGAACTCCACCACCAGCCTCATTGGCCCCGTATCAAAGAATTCCCCGAATGTATGTCCACCAATGGGGTTCCATGAACACACATTCTCCATAAGTGTTAGCAACACTTCTCTAGTGAGCCTATCGTTCCTTTGAAGGGCTCTCTCTTCATTGTACTTACCTTGATATCAATGATTAGTGATGAATGGATATGGCATGACATAACGACAAATGATCATTTTCCAGATGAACTAGAACACTCGTCCATAAGTCATATCAACCAGGGGCTCTACCTCCACCCATTTAGTGAAATAATCTAATGCAACTACTAAATAGTTGAACCTACCTTTTGTCCTCGATAAAGGGCCGACCAGATTAAATACCCATATTACAAATGTCCAAAGAGATGTGATCAGCTACAGTGGTTCTCCTGGTGTGTGATGCATCTAAGCGTACTTCTGGCACTTGTCGTACTTCCTTGCGTAATCTGCACAGTCAACTTTCATGCTAGGCTAGTAGTACCCTTGAGTTACAATTCGTTTCACCAATAAACTTTCGACGGAGTGTGCTCTGTAACATCCTTTGTGCACTTCTTTAATTAACTTACCAACTTCTATGGGGTGAACACATCTTAGTAGAGAGACGATATACCCCCTCATTTATAACACCCCAGCCTCCATCACGTAATGGGTTGCTTTGTAGTGCAGCTTCCTGATTTCCTTTGGCTTAGAGTGGATCTCATCGGTATCAATGTATGCTCGTATGGGGTCCATCTATAATAGTCCCAATTTTAATTCTATCAATTTGAGGCCTCCTTATGTAGTTCTTTCGGTCAGTATCTCAACTAGCACTATTCTTCTCAAGGCGATCTTGGTGGTCGAGGCTAATTTGGCCAGAGAATCTGCTCGAGCATTCTCCAACCTAAGAACTCTCACTAATTTAACTTTGAAAAACTTTCTATCCATTATTTTAAAATGTCTAAGTGTTTATCCATAGACTCTTCCCTCGCTTCATAGACTCCCAATATCTGGTTGACCACCAACTGGGAATCGCTGTGTGCCATAATATGGTTGGCCCCCAGGGATGGGGCTAGGCCAGACCCAGCAATCAAGGCTTAGTACTTCGCTTCATTGTTGGAGGCTTTAAATTGAACACCTAAAGCATATTCGACATCTATCTCATCTGGTGTGGCGATAATAAAGCCTGCACCACTGCCCGGGAAGCAAGACGATCCATTGACAAATAGTTTCCAGATTATGCTATTTGGGTTGAAATCTGCCTCTTTAATTTTGCCAAACTTGAATATCTTTCTCTGTGATTCATCGTAGTGGAGTTTATCTTTTTGTGATGAGGAACTCTCTCATATGGGAGCCTGTTCTGCTTCAATTGGGACTAATCTCTCTTTCGTGAAAGTCTGCTTATTTATTAAGCTCTTTCCCGAGGAAGTCTGCTCTGCTAGAATCTCTTCATAGGTAAACTCGACAATGAAATCCGCTAACATTTTCCCCTTGATGGTTATCTTGGGCTCATAATTAATGTCATACTCACTGAACTCTACTGCTAAAGCCATGAGCCGACCATATTTCTTTGGTTTATACAGGACTTGTCTCAAGGACATGTCGGTGTATACCACAAAAGTGTGGGCTTAAAATTATGGCTTCAACCTCCTTGAAGCTTCCCTTGGTGCCAAGGCTAACTTCTCCATTCGGGGATACCGGATTTCTACTCCTTATATGCCTTGCTGGTGTAATAGACTAGTTTTTGGACTCCTTATTCCTGCCTTACCAATATTGAACTGACTGCTTATTCAGACATGGCTAGGTATAAATAGATTATTTCTCTAATAATAGGTCTTCATAAGAGTGGGAGTGATCCCAGATAACACTTCATCTCTAGAAGGCATTTTCGCATTCGTCATTCGACTCGAAATATTTTCTCAGTACTTTGTAGAAGGGTAAGAATTTATCCGTTGCTCTAGAAATGAACCTGTTGAGCACTGCACTCGCCATGTTAACTTTTGAAGGTCCTTCTTCTTAGTGGGAGACTGCATGTTGATCAGTGCCTGGATCTTGTCTGGGTTGGCTTCGATTCCACGTTGATTGATAATGAAACCCAAGACCATGCCTTCTTTTACTCCAAAAACACACTTCGTGGGGTTGAGCTTCATCTTGTGGTTCTCAAGCTGGTAAAAAGTTTACCCCAAGTCCTTGATGTGATCTTCGATTGTCCTGCTTTTTGTGAGCATATCATCTCTGTATACTTCCATGTTGACCCCGATTTGATCCTCGAAGACTTTGTTCACTAATTGCTGGTAAGTGGCTCCTCTATTCTTAAGACCAAAGGACACTACATTATAATAGTATGTACCTCTGTTGGTGATGAAGGATGCCTTCTCTCTATTATAAGGCTTCATCCTCATCTAGTTATAACTAGGTTAGGTATCCATGAAGCTGAGAAGCTCGTGGCATCCACCAACTGGTAAATCCGAGGCAATGGATAATGATCCTGGGGGCATGCCTTATTCAGGTTGATGAAATCCACGCACATCCTCCATTTGTCATTATTTTTTTGCACCATTACCATGTTCTCCAACCATTCTTGGTATTTTACGTCGTCAATGAAATTAGCTTTCTGGATCTTGAGGAACTCCTCCTGGATGACAAGGTTCTTCTCGGCATCAAAGACCCTTCTCTTTTGCTTGAATGATTTGGCTATTTCCACTACGCTTAACTCGTGGCAAATGAAATCGAGACCTATGCCAGGCATATCCTCATGGCTCCAAGAAACACACTCTTGTGCATCTATAAAAAGATTATGAGCTCCTGCTTTAAACAAGGGTTTAAGGATAACCCGATATGGATTGTTCGTTCAATATGCTCGGCGTTAAGTGGGATTGTCTCAATCTCTTTAACTTCCTGACCGTTGACCAATCTTGTCTTGTCTCGAGGATCAATAGTCTCAATTTGGTAGGTAATCGTCAACTTCTTCTGCTCTTCTTGGTAGGTCGAGGTAAGATAAAACTCGCGTGCCTCCACCTGGTTGCCTTTGAAACCCCCTACTTCGTAATGAGTTGGGAACTTTAGACTCTAGTGCACTGTTGATGGAACGACCTGGAATTTCTTTAGCCCAACCCTACTCAATATCACATTATAGGCAGACAACACATTTTTATCCAAAGTGAAGAAAAAAGAACATATTCAGTTAGGCAGGTCGTCCAGGTGCCGACAGTGAGTTTCAGCTCCATTGTCCTAGCGGGTACACCTTTTTCCCTGAGAAGCCAATCAGAGGGTAATGGTATGGCATGAATTTGATGTATCAGCGATTGAACCTTCGAAAACATTTATAGAACATAACGTCCATGGAACTTCCATTATCCAACGGTATTCTAGCAACCCTACCTTCATGGATCATCGTGGTGACGACTAGGGGATCATCATGTGGATATATCACTCCAAACAGTTCATCCTTGGAGAACTCGATGATCAGTTTATCCTTATTCACCTTCCCTGGTCGCGTATCAACATCGGTTGTTAGGTTGATCTATTTCATGTGCGCGCAAGCTTGGCCTAGTTCAGATAGGCCTTCCTTTCTGCTGGATCCTCTCCCCCACTAGCATCTCTTCTGGAAATGAAGTGACAACCAAAGGATATCATGCCTACATCGTGTACAGGGTTCTTGGGCTTCTTTAGGAGGTCTGGACCATCCTATGAATAGTTATCTCTTTCTCTCTTCTTATCGTTTAGTTTGCGGCACGGTGACTCTGATCCCTTTTTGTCCTTGCGCTCATCAGAATTTGGTCGGCCATCCTTATCCACATACCTGGATAGATTCCCCTTCTGACCAGGACCTCGATATCATTCTTCAAGGCAATACAAGTGTATGTATTGTGGTCGTGGTCTTTATGAAACTTGCAATACTTGCTTCTGTCTCTCCTATTTATGAGTGCCTTCAATTTCCCTGGCCATTTGAGATCTTTGTTTCCTATAATCTTCGCTAGGATGTGGTGGACTCTGACCGTGAGTGGGGTGTACTCATCATATTTCTTGGGTTTCTCCGCTCTTCGATCTTTTTGGTCCCTCTTGTCAGCGATCTTCCTAGTCGGTGACTTAGGGTGGTCGAACTCTTTGACAGCCATCGCTTCCTTTGCATTCATGATTTTTTTGCTTTTGACAACAGTTCTATCATCGTACTGAATGGATCCTTTGCTAATGCCCAGAATAATTTTCCCGACCTCAACCCGCTCATCTGAACAGTTATGGTGGTTTGTTCATTGTCATCTACTATCTCCAGCTTCTAAGTGTTAAAGTGGATGATATAGTCGTGAGTGATTTCATCGGCCTTCTACCGAACACTAAGAAAATGGGCCACTCTCTTTCCTAGCTTGGCACCGAAGAAAAAAATACTGACAAAAAGGTCGGCCAATTGCTGGAAATTTGCTATTTGGCCTCGTGGCAGGCTATTTCACAAAATTTGAGAGGAGTCTATATTTGTGCTGAAGAAGGCCATGCATCGCATCTCGTTGAAAATGGAATAAATGTCTTCAGTGTGATGACCGGAGGTTTGAATTTGTTTGGAGTAGGGTATGCCATAATAGACGAGATGAATGGTGACCCTTTTGTGAAGTCTCTTTGTAAGGGATTCTTAGAATTGGCCATCTTGCTAATCCAATCCTCCAATCACTAAATGGAATCTTTCCATGTTTTTTTCTCGTCCTTAGTCTATCTTTCGATTGACTTGGTCGTTCACCCTCGGCTTTCGGCCGAGCTCTCTTCTTGGGACGTCTTCTTGGCTTCAGTTGATGCCCTAGCCAACCTGTGAGATCCTCTAGTGATGGATTTTCCCTGATCATTCCTTGCCTGGCTGTGATCGTGGGATGTCATTACCTGTCAATGATTGTGGTAGGGACCCAACCGATCAAACGTTGAACCCCTACTCAGCCTTTCCAGCGCACTGGAGCGGTGCTCCTCCGAATAAGATGATCATCAAAACGATTGGGTGATTGGATGGAGGACGTGGCTCCGAGTCGATAGGATCGGTCTCACTGCGATACGATTTTCCTGGGGGAGATGGCATTCCCGTAACATCCCAGACTCAGCCTCCTGGGGTTCTCCAGGGCTTACTTGTGATAATCTTTCCTTCTATCCTTGTAAGACACCGGAGAGCACTACACCAAAATGCGTATGGTGTAACACAATTTTACCATTACAAAAAAATATTCGTAATACAATTTTTTCGTCAGAAAAAAGGCGTGGGGCACGAAGTTAGTAACGGAATTTTACTGTTACTATTAGTAACGCTAAAATTCCGTTAATAATAGTAACGGTAAAATTCAGAATTAGTAACGATAAAATTATGTTACTAATAGTAACTGTAAAATTCAGAATTAGTAATGGCAAATTCTGTAACTAATAGTAATGGTAAAATTCAGAATTAGTAACGGTAAAATTATGTTACTAATAGTAATGATAAAATTCAGAATTAATAACGGTAAAATGTTGTTAGTAATATTAATACATATATAAAAATATATATTTTTCAAGATCCAATATCCTGAATTTAAATAAATTCAATTATTCTTACCACACTATTTAAATCTTAAGAACATATACAAACATGGTCCACCAAAAAAAGAGCAATATATTCAACATTTACATTTATATAAGCCTCCACTCTTTACTTACAAAAGAAACTTAAACCAAACAAATGAAACATTGTAATACAATCGCCCTGAAAGTTACATTATTTTAATAAAAGCATCTAATATAACATCCTAATACAATCATCCCCAAATGAGATATTTTAAAATTACAACCGATCAAGTGAAGTATAAAAAAGAAGTTTGTTGCTGTTGACTATAAAATTTCGTTCTATTATCATCGTCATCAATGCCGCAACCGCAACGCTGGAAACTTGACGAGGATCCAAAAATGACATTCTGTCAAACAAAATAAAATTATCATATTAGTTATAATATCAACAATTAGTCATACAAAATTAATTTAGTACATAAAATTATCCACCGGCAAAACTAATTGCACAAACACTGTAAAAAAAAATTGCTCAAACAGTGTAAAAAACTGCACAACAATCTATCAAAAAAAGGGTGAAGTAAGACCAAATAAATTGCTCATTCTCGACACGCCCGTGGTTATAATGATGAGTTCTATGGCTCATTCTCCTGTAAACATTCATCGTAAGTGTAATAAGGCTAGATGTCAACTATTTCAATCAATTATAATGACATGGAAAATGAAGCCTAACAAACATGCTAAGGAGATGTCAAATTCAAAAAAAATCTTAGTTCACATAAACAATTACTCATTTGAACAACTAATACAAATATAATGAATCCAATGACAAATACATGTATAATGAATCAAATAATGCTGAACTGAGAAAAATAAATTACTTGTCTATATCCACTAAATAAAGCAGCATTAGTTGCTCTTCAGTATTACAAATGCGTGAAAAATGCAGAAGAAAGTAAGATCATAGAGAATGGAAATACAAACGAAGTCTGAAAAAACCATAGACTAAAAGAAAGTTGATGCAGTAGCCAGAACCTGGATATTTGGCACCAAACGCAGAAATACACAAAGCTATATGGACACACCGATAAATAAATGTACATTATTATAAGTTTTTAGGATGGATATTATCAAAATTTGGAAAATGCTTCAAGGGATGGCATACCAGTATACTCCTAGCTACTAAACCACAAGGAAAAAGTGATAATGTCAGAATTTTTGTCCATCGCATATTATAATTGCAGGACCCCAAGCAACCCTTGAAAAAATTTCTCGAGTTTCAACCCCAAGACACAACTGTGCAAGGAGTGAGGAGAGAGTAAACAGTTAAAATGAGGGGCATTGCGCATTATAGATCCACGGGCTTTATGTTTTACTGAGAGAGCAAAGAAGCTTATTTAAAATACTATATTGTGATGCTGGAAATGTACTATGGTCAAAAAGAGGTAGTGTTAAAACCAATGCCTAAAACTTGTTGAAGGCAAAAAGTTCATGGTATAATAATTTCTTGCTTTAATTTTGTTATGCTACTGGCACTTCCAAGTAAAGGGCATTTCATAAATATTCACATGATATTTCCAAGAATATCTTAGCCAAGAATACAGTTCATTTTTTATCATTATTTCAAATAAAAAAAAGATAGTACAAAGGACATCTATAGCTCTAAACTGATTACAAATGATGTATACCTTTTTAGTAAGAACAAATATGCATACATATTTAAAAAGAATTCAAAGCTTACACTCCAAGTAGGAACGACCAAACCACTGCCCTTAAACTAGGATCAACACCCTGCATCAAATATATACGGAAATCAACTATAAAACGAAATTAATTCAAATTTTATAAAACAGTACATGTGTTGCAAATAAAGTTAATAACATACACTAGTTCGAACTTTCTTCAACAACTTGAGTCCACCATCAGAGAGTCTCCCATCTTAATCAAATAACATTTCCCATTGTTTAGGTAGAAGAGCATGTTTCCTTCTCCATCGCGACCCATGTGTGTTAAGGCTTATTGTGGAAAATGATATCACGAGTTGGATATTATGAAACAGATGGCATAAAATGAGAAGCATGTGATGTGAAATTATAAATGGGAAGGGATGGAAGATTTAATTGAATTGATTTTATGAGACCATAAAAGGGTAACGGCTAAGTCTATACCAGCTATAATAGTTATGGCAATAACTATTTTGACATTGGAATGAGAATTCCCATTAGGCCAAAAGCCTCCACCAGCGGGAAATTCGGTGGCATCGGCGAAGATGCTGGCTCCTCCGAAATGGAACATGAAGGAATCAGGGAGTAGTAGCAGTGAAATTAAAGTTACCAAATCAGTTTTCTTCATCACTCCTGGGATTGTAGTGAGTAGTTCCCCAAATGCTTTTTACTTCCACCGTCTCAAAAGATCCACGGGCATTGTGCATTATAGATCCATTGCATATTACTAAGAGGGCATTGCCCTCTCAGTAAACCTTAAAGACTCGTAACTACTGCCAGACACCATATTTCACAAGCATCATAATGTTTATAAAAATCTATAAGCTCACATTAGTCATACCGATATATATAAGTGATCCACCAAGATACCAAATGATATGAAAGTTAAGTAAAAATTACAATGGATTGAAGGGTCTTTGAGATCATGGTAATTAGGAAGCTAGTGGCAAAGGTGATTATCTATCTAGTTACTACATAAAAGAGGTAATTTCGTAATCAGGCCGCGGGAGAAATAATTTTTTAAAAGGTCCAGATTCTTTAGTTATAACCTTGTGGTTCAAATAGCCTTTTTCAGGCATAAAGTATATGTGATTTTGATAAAATATATGCACTCGTGTTCACTAAGGGACCAGATCCAATCATTTCATTGAGTGACTTCTTAATAAAGCAAGAGATTTGACGGATCTCACTCAATTAATAATATTTATAAGTGACTGTTCTAAAATCTTGGATAAGTTAAAAAGTACATACTACCTGAGGTCAGTGTGTGTACTAGCCTAGCGGTTGTTTGTCGTTGACCTTAGCAGGGGAATCGTACATCACCAGACTCGATGTGCCTAAGGTCCTCTACAAGGACTTCGTAGGGCCTTTCCACTTCCTCTGTAGATTTTCCACCCATTGCCCTAGCAACGTCCTGCCAACGGTCAGGGGTGTCCTTATCATACACAATAAGAGCTTTCTCAAATAGTTTGTTCTCGTTGGGTGTCCAGGAGGAGCTGCAGCTACATAAAGAAGAGAGAAAATTCGATGTCATATATTTTTTTGTTGAAAAGTATTCTAGTTCAAAAATTCGTAAATTTTTGTTGACAGATAGGGAGTCAAAATTAGTTTCAATCAAAATGTATATGAAAGGAATTATGTGAAAACACTCGATGTGCCAAATGAATTTTAAGCCATACTTACATAAGACCTTTATCTTGAATGGAATTATCTCAGCTATATAGATTAGAAAAGTATTGAATGACGTGGTCTTAAATGGCCTTTGGATTAGAAATCTATTATCCTCCATCAGTGGTGCTAAAAAAATTATTGACTAAAAATAAAAACTGAACATATAAACAATATGAGTGTTTACCTCTTATCCATATAAATTAACACACATAATGTACAAACAATACATACAAAATAAAAACTGAACTAAAAAAACAAAACAAAAAAAAAGTCTACCTCTGCTAAGGGCGGTGCATGAGCGAAGAAACATGGGCAGAATGAGGTCCTCTACTATTGAAAACAGAGGCGGCGTGCGTCACGGGCGGACCATCCTAGTAAGGCCTAAGCGGAGGAGGACAGGGGTGTGGGGCAGGAGTCTTGAGAATCAAATTCTCTGGATTCTCTTCCCTCATACAAAACCTTTGTCATCCTTGAAGGAGGTTCCATTCAAATACAAAACCTTGTCATCATTGAAGGAGGTTACATTCAAGTTCTCAACAGCAGCTGCTGCAGCATCTGGGTCCTCAAAATTTATAAATCCAAAACATCTGGACTTTCCACTTGCAGATTTCATAACAATCGCACTAGTAATGGAACCATACTTGCCGAAAGTCTTGTTAAGGTCCTCATCGGTAGTACTTTTAGAAAGATTCTTCGCATAAACATCGATAAATTTTGGTGATCCGTTTGCTCGGTTCCTTTCTTGTTGGCGAACAAACAGACCCACATAACTTGTTTATCATTGATGAACATATCATTTGATTGAATTTTGGGAAGCTTCATCCTGATCAAAGGGTACAAACTCGTACCCTTTAGACCGACCATTGCCATCAACAGCTACCTTGCAAGAAAGCACAGTCCCAAAGGCAGCAAAAGTGTCATACAATGCCTTGTTATCTATTGATGTGTCGAAGTTCTTAGTGAACACATTTGTTTGTCCACTTTTTCGTACACTTGGATGTTGATGAGAAAACATAATCCTAATAGGTTTTCCATTGATTGGTGTGAAATTAAAAAGCTCCCTGGCTTTAGCAGTTGTAATATACAATTCACAAAATAAACCAGATCAATAGTTAGTCAAAAAATAAACTGCAATTTAAAGAATACACGTATGCAATTATTTTCTTGTAGATATAGATCATCGTATAAGTTACAATCCTACAATTCTATTATTAGACTTAATCTCAAACTTATAGGGTATAGATTTATCTTGCGTCCACTTTTAACATTTTTATATATGGTTTTAACACTCGATCAACAAGTCCCTGAGTAAATCATATAATGATAACTATTTCAAACGTATATTTCACCAATCAAATACATCCATCCACTCCAGTGAATGCAGAAAAATAATAATTATAATTAAACTCAAATTATTAGTTCAACTATCTCCAATGTGCCTTCAAATGGCATGTAAAACCTTAAAATTTGTAAAATACGATCCAAATATATATCAACAAGAAAACAAAATCTCCAGAAGTTAACAACTCCTAACTAGGAAAGGAAAACGGCAAATTCTTTATTTCTACAACTTATGGTTTAATAAAACAATTTCATAAAATCCCAAAAACATTTAAAATATTTAAAACACAAAACCACATACAAGGTTTTTGTATGTGGGGTTGCCAAAGGTTTAAAATATCTCCACAAAAACAACATCATCCACAGAGTTATGAGACCAAACAACATTATTGATCATTACAGTATCTACATAGTAGACAGATAGGTTCAATTCAGTTCATGACACAACATTTCAGCATAAAGAATTTTTCTTATATGCAACTATATGTTTCCAAAGAGAACTAACTGAATGTGTTCAATTACACAATGTTTTTGTTAACTACAACTCTAGAATTAACGTTCAGTTAAGGCCCTCAAAAGTTCCTCATTATCTGATTATATATGGTCAGCGTGAACCTATAAAATCTGATTATTGTAGTATTTAGGGAGCAAGTCACTAAATACTACAATGCCTACTATGCTCGATAAATGCATATACACATATATACTGTCTTAATTGAGGACAACACAACCAAAGAGAATTCGAAAACAAAACCGTTTAATTTGCATACCAACCAACATATGGTCATGAGCATAATAAAATCTAGCTTCTTGCATGGACTCCATATTATAACCGAGAGAATGAAAAATTTAATTATCATGATAAGATGAATCAAGTCGAGTTTTTTACATGCTCACTTAGGGAGATACAAATAAAATTCCATCAAAGCTTGTAACCAACCACTTACCATTTTCCAAACACAACATCCAATCATTATTAAATTTCCCAAAATTTATTAGAACAAAGTCCATAGTTAGATGCAACAGGTCATAAAATATAATCCCTCGGCACATTGGAAAACTAGAGAAAACAAAAAACAAGTCAAAAGTATAAACTGAATTGCCAATAACACCAGTTATTCACTGATATGTGTGTGTATGTGTGTGTGTGTGTATGTGTATGTGTGTGTGTGTGTATATATATATATATATATATATATATATATATATATATATATATTGCATATTACTCACTCGAGAAAAGGTATCCATTAAATTGATTAGTACCCGACTCTGATCATCCATATTTGACCTTAAATAGTCGTCCTTAACAAAATTAAATCACGGTAATTGAGAAGCAATTGAATTAGGAATTATTAAAATTTCCAAGAGGCAAAAAAATTCATAAAACATAAGACTAAGAACTGAGACCAAATATCTAAAATAGTTGTGCACTTATTTAGGACCCAAGGAATTTCTATCATCCCATATATAAATGTTTCATTCATGAAGCCCCTACAAACCAAAGAATAATGAAATTCATTACGTGAAATGTGAAAAGGAATTAAAGGTGAAGAATTGTTTGAGAAATAACACTATATGGACTCTGTATATTGAAATTTAAAGGAGTCTTATGTTACTCATAAACTAATCTTATATTGAGAAAATTTACTCAACTAATAAATTTTTTTCTTAAAATATTTGACAACGAAATCGATATTTACCAGATACTGTGATGGGAAGAGCGTCGTAAGCAATAAGCTACTCTAAAACATGCAATGCAGTCTTTCTAGAACCACTAACTACACACCTGAGTAAAAAAAAGGTAAAGAGGAATGTTAAATAGCATTTTTTCAAACTTCACTCGTATATCACTAACTTGCAGAACCTCCAAAAAATTTCCCAATAATGAGGTCAATTTATGTGACAATATAAATTAGTGCACAACATATTTATAATTAGTAGTTGACATAATTGACCCTCCTCCATTTGTTTCATTAAGATCCTTAGAAGAATAAGAACAATACTACAAATCTCCTAAAATTTGATTCAAATGACTAATTCAAACCAAAAGCAGGTCTTTAACAAATAAATACAATGCTTACCTAGTTTAAGAACATGTTGAATTTCAAATAAATTAAAACTTAATTTTAACTGACCAAAGCATATTGCGGATTAATTTGTACCCTTTTAGTCAAGTGTATAAACCCAAGAAAGGTCTTCGTTATTTTTTTGTATTAATATCAAGTGATTTTAGATATTAATTTTAAATGACCAAAACATATTGCGGATTAATTGTTGATTCTCATAAATATGAATCAGAACCTAAATTAATTTTTTGGAATTGTTTATGCCAAATGGGAGGTCTGATGAATCAGAACCTAAATTGATTTTTGGAAATCGATTATGCCCTGACCCTAATAACGATTCATAAACCCCAAATAAAAATCGATTCATAAACCCAAACAAAACCCCTAATAATGATCATGAATCAATAAATCGCAACCCATAAATCGATTCATGAATCAGAACCTAAATCGATTCATGAATCCATAAATCGTAAACCCAAATGGAAGGTGTGAATAAGAACCTAAATCGATTCATGAATCAGAACCTAAATCAATTCAAAACCGAAACAAAAATCGTAAAATACAAAACTCAGGCCCTAACCCTAAACTAAGACCCTATTAATGATTCTGAATCGATTAAGAGAAAGAAATAAAGAGGGGTTACCTTGTAAATATTTCGTCAAGGTGAGGCTGTTGACACCATGAGATTTAGAGAAAACGAGAGAAACGGGGAGCAGACAAATGGAGAGGGAAGTATCCCGCATCTATTTTGTGAGTTGTGTTATGAAATTCATTTTCATTCAATAATTTTAAAATTATAAGGTAATTAGTAACACATATGTTAATCTAGTAATGGTATATTATTGTTAAAATTAGTAATCGTAGAATACTATTAGTAATTAATAAATTAGTCTGTTACTAAAAGCTTATTTTGGTGTAGTGGGGAATCGTGATACCCATGGTCCCCATCTGCTTCATGACACTCTTAGCTCCGGAGTAATGTGTAATACCCATTATTCTTACGTCTTTTACTTCTGAGATTAATTAAATGAACTCGCTTTTAATTATGGGATTAATTGAATTAATTTTGGATAATTAATTGGATATTAATTCGAATTTAAATAACTAGTGAGAAGAGAGTTAGTATTTGATTATGATGATAATTTTGAATATTACTGAGTGAATATGGTAATATATGATTATTGAATTTATTAAAACTGTCGCGAGCTGAAAATACGACAATTTCGATAATTAAGTTGGGGCGCGCTTGTCAGCCGTGTCATGAATCAATTTAATGAATTTAAAAGTAAATTACTTTTATAACATTCGTATGGTCATTTTGAGTGCACCAACGTGTCCGGAAGGGTCGAGATAGTCAAAAAACACTAGCCGGGGATTTAGTGTGGGTCCCGGGGCATTTTAGGCCTAACCGGTAATCCGAGAGGGTATTTTAGTCATTTTGACTTTTAGAGGAATAGTAACCCACGAATTTTAGAGTAATTATATCAGCCAACACTTAGTTCTCCTAGGGTTTTCACAACCAAAAATCATAAACGGCCATTAGAGAGGAAGAGAAGGAAGTTCCCAAAGGAGAACCACCACTTAGAGGCTTTTGCACCACCGTCACCACCACCGGGTAGATCGGGAAGAGAGGATCACTTCCATATCATCTAGTTCAAAGGATCAGAATCTTTATTTCCAGGCAAGTGATTTAACTTGCAATAATCAGTGTATATGTTACCCATGATAGTTTAAGAATTGAGAATAACCTTGATAATATTCAAAATTTGTGAAATTTGGAGACAAAAATATTAATCTGGGTCAGATTTGTATGTAGACTCAATTTTGGAAATACATCAGTCACGAAATCATGATCCATGCATAGATAATTATGAATTTATGTTGAGTTGTATGATGTTCTTGAAGAAAATAGAGAAATAGGGTTTTTATGATAATTAGATGATTTAATTCAAGAAAAGGGTGATTCATGATAATTTATGAATTTTGGAACGTTAGGAATCATGTATTTAGGTTGTTATACCATCCAATATGTTTACTTTAGAATATGGCATTATGTAATGAAAATTGGAGATTAAACCATGCCAAAAACGCAGAAAAATCTGGGTTGTAACTGCTCGAGCGATCGATCAACATTCATAGTCGATCGATCGACTGGATCGATCGATCGACATTCTTCGACTGGACGATCGATTGACATTCTTGAGTCGAGTGATCTACTCCCCCTGCACTTGTGATATTTTTCCCTTTTAAGATTTGATCGATTCCGACACTTGAAAGTTATGGGTGGGGACTATGTGAACATATTGAGACTTAGGGAAGACCAGAAGGGGTGTAATTGAAGCCCGGAACACATTAGAATTGGTTTGGAACTTACCGTTAAACTTATGAGTGTCCGTCGAGTGAGTTACTATTTGAAGTTGCGGGATCATGAATTCAATTCGTAGAAGTGATAACTTAAGGTTAGAGGCAGAAGTAGGGACCTTAAATTACTGAATTAATCTTAGGGACAAGTGGAAGACTTAGTAACCTTTTGGGATAGGTTTAAGTACTCGAAATTATACGATGAGAGAGTTATCTGCTAAACGTATTACATGAAATAAATGGGACGATATTAGAGTACGTATAAGACTTGTGGTATAGGGCTGGAATATACCTATAGCAATATGATAATTACCTAAGTTGTGTGAATGCTTACTATATGGATTATTGTGTGTATGACATACCTACCATGTTTAAGATCACGGGAGGTTGACTTTTGAGAAAGGACCAACTTATCTTTGTGTTCCTTCCGGGGGATTTAGATTGGTACCTTAAGGATATAGGACTGTGCATAACTTATTTATGAGTTGATAAGTCAGCTGACCATGGGAGCCTAGGTATGTGCATAACTATGTTCGCCTCCAATATGCGTGATTTTTATTGAAACAGTTCATGGGCGATTCGGAACGCGTGGTCCTTTGTAATACCCCGCACTTTTAAAGGTATTCAAATTGCACGGTGGATGTAATTTGGCAATTTGAGGAATTATTATGAATAGTAAATTTTGGATTAATGAGTGAAATTAAATAATTTTAATGTTATAAAGTGAATAGTAAATATTAGTTTTCGAGTGTCAGATTAATATTTACATGGATTATATTTTCTAACGAGACTAAGTATATGAATGGATTATTTTTAATTATATGTCACAAGTTGGGTAAAGCGACAAAGGAAATATTTTAAATTAAAAAATACGCGTATTGAACGTGTTGGGTCAAAATAGTGAATTTTAGTTAAGTGACTCAGATGGAGATTTCGACTGCGCCATCGGGTTCGGAATGTCCGAGATTGTCAAAATAGAGTACCCGGGGGTAGTATTTGGGTTTCGAATATTTTTGGACTAGTAGGGACTCGTAAATGAGTACACGAGTCATTTAATAATTGGGTATAAACCCAATTTCGGATTTCAAGAGGTGGCAGCCCTCATTTCCCCCAAATATCAGCCCTGAGAGATAGATAGAGAGAGAGAGAGAGAGAGAGAGAGAGAGAGAGAGAGAGAGAGAGAGAGAAGAGAGAGAAAGAAGAGAAGAAAGAAAAGAGAAGAAAAGAAGAGATTTTCGGCCAAAATTTGCGAGATTCGATTCGTGGTCATCGGATTTAATCCACGAGGCAAGTGTTTAACTTGCTTTATGATTTAGTGTGTTTAATTTCTCATATTTTAGTTGGTATAAAACTAAAGATTTTTGGGTTGAAATTTCGTGGATCAAACGAGTTTTCGGAAGATTAAAACGGATATAACTCGATAAATACCCAATTTGAGAAACTTGAAATTTATTGAAATTAATTGTTGAATATGGGTTCTAGGATGATTATAACCCTTTCTATATGTGTATTTATGGTTGTTTGAGGTTGGTTGACGATGAGAGAGGAGATAAAAAGCTTGGAGGTGTTTTAATGGAGGTTTGGATTTTTGGAGAAGAAGGTCAATAATGACTAGCGTCACTTCCGGACTGTTTCGGAAAGGAAGACAATAGATTCAGCTCTTGGTCAAAACATTAAAGTTGTAGATATTTTCGATACGGTCGTGTGTCCACTGACCGGGTATTTTTATGATTTTTTTTTGAATTGTTATGATTTTTATAAGATGGCAGTTCCGGGGTGAAATCAGCAACTCCGAAATGCACTCGGATTTTGGAAAAATAAAAGCTAGAATTCGTTGGAGATAAATATTTGGGGTTCCTAAAAATAGTGTGGGGGCTTCTAAATATATATTTTTTAAGTAAGGTATGTATCTTGGGTTAGATGAAAGTAAACTCCAAGATTTACCCAAATAGGGGTGTTTGGGAGGAGTAACACTCGAGGTGATGTTTCGGTGAGCAAAATTTTATATAAGTAATTGTGCGCACAGAAAACACACTTATATGCCAATTTCGGTTGAGTAAAATCCTATGAGGGGACTAGGATGAAATTTAGGATACAGGCTAAAGAGAATTGAGCAGTCATCCAATACGTCTATTTATGATAATTATTATAGGTGAGAAGAATGCCTATCGTTATTTATGGGACGAATAAATATATCGGTGTTGTTGGTATTGTCATCGTGCGGTGAGAAAAGCTTGGAAATACTATATTGAGGATTAGTCAAAATTGATAAATGCGTAGGATATTCGAGAGATAAATATACTACGTAGGAAATTTATTATATGGATTGTGCGTATGCCCAAATGTTATTATATACGTGGGTTAAATAATTACCTATGGGGAATTATGTATAGGTGAGAGAAATACCTATAATTATAATATGGTTGTGTGAATACCAAATTGATGATATATTTATATAGGTGGAATGTGTACCTATATGATTGTTTATTACGTATATGACATACCTACCATACTTGCTATCACGGGAGATTGGCGTTCGTATGAGGACAATCTTATCCTATGTTGCCTTCGGGGGGATTTTAGATTTGGTACCTCAAGAACATAGGACTGTGAAGGGCTTATTTCTGAGTCGATAAGTCTGCTGACTATGGGAGCGTAGGTATGTGCATGACCCATGGGTATGTGAACTATGTTCGCCTCCAATATGTGTGATTTGTATTGATACGGTTCCTGAGTGATGCCGAATGCGTGATCCTTATGTGCGTGATGTACAGGGATTTGATAGCAGAGTATGAGTGCGCCGCAGCTGAGCCTAGGAGTTCCATATATGTATTTATGTATTGTGATTAACATATATATGTACTTGAGATAATCCACGGATGCTTAGTAAATGAGAATGACTAAGCCACTTATATTACAGTTCGGTGGATGATTATTATACTTGTTGTGTATAGTATATTGTTTATATATATGAGATGAGATATCATATAACCTAACCTTGTATAAAGTGAAAAGAATAAATAAATGGTGATATTACTTCCGGTAAATGAATATCCGGATTTATATGAATATGAATCTTAGGTTCTAATGAGAACTATTAATAAATACGGGATCGTATATATATGGTATGTACTGAAGGCCTAATGGATCCCGATGATCAACGTTGTCACGTAGTAGTGTATCAGGGCGGTTCCTTGTTTGGATTTCACTTCGCGAGACACCCCACGCACGAACGTAACGTAATGTTGGGAATGGGGTGAAGTTTAGTCCTTAGTACTCGAATTGATGAGGATTATTAGAAGGTGGGTAATTATATTAGTTAGGCAGGGTAGCTTAACTCAGTTATTTAAAAAGGTATGCGATAGTTATGCACTGTTAGAAGAGGGGTGAAGTCTACCTCATGTGAGAGCGATACCAGTTTAAATATGAGAAATAACATATTTTATAATATAGATTTTAAGCACTTGCTAAAATATTTTCAAAACTCGGGCTCTAACCCATTTCTCTATTTTCCCCTCTCTTGCTATATCTATATATATATATAGGTGTCCAGACACAGGGACGCCTGGATGATAATTCTTTCGAGTCAAACATTTGTTGTAGCAGCTCTGGATGCAAGCAGGTTTATATTAGACGCTTCTATCATTGAGATCTAGATAGGAGGTATTGTAGAAACATTTAGGCTTATGGCCCAACTGTACTCATTTATTCTTTTATCGCCTTTTACTACGGAATTAGGTTTGGTTGTATTATTGTACCGAGTGTTCCGTTATTTTATTTTATTTCATTTCAGTTGCTGCATGTAAATTGTTGTAATTGTTTTATTTGAATGGTTTGGTTAAAAAGATTAGTTAATTAAAATTTTGACGCCAGCCTAATAGGATATTAGTAATTAAATTGATTTTCGACAGTGATGTTAAGAATGAACCATATGAGACTCCTGTTTTAATTTTATATAGGAGTGATCGCCCGATATTTTATTAGGTGGGGTGTCACAGGTGGTATCAGAGCATCAGGTTCTATTGTACTTAGAAATCTGTGCATACGTATTACGCTTTCAGCGTTGCTTTTGATTTGATATAGAGCCTTATGATTAGGATTGTTGATATCCTCTTGTGATATTTCGTTCTCCTGCCATTATGTAAGATTATAGTAAATCTTTTGCGCGCTCGTTCAGGATTCGTGTGTTGATCGACGAAGGGCGACCATGGAAGACCGTGGTGTGGGCAGCCGGAGGTGATGCTTAGTTACAGCTATAAGTTGATGTTAGAAATGAGGACCGCAATAAAGGTCATTTTCCTTGTATCATTATCATGGGTTGCTGCAACGACTACTAAAATACAGTAGTTAAAATTATCAAGAATCGTTGTACTTGAGAATGGTGCAAAATTTGAATTAATAACTAGAAGGCTCGGAAGCTCTTGCCTATAGTTGGGTATGGAATTACCCATATGTGAAAATTTGAGGAAATTTTTTTCACTCGTTGGAGCAATGTGAAATGGTGGGAACGATGGCCACTATATTTAGAGGAGCATGATATTTTTCTCATAAATTAATCTTACAGATGGTTTTAAACTGTAAATTCCCTTGATTTAGAATAAAGTGAATGCAGTTGCTAGGTTATTCACATAAGAATCGGTCAAAGACCAACGGTGAATAAAGAGTGACATGGTTAAGTGAAATTAGTACCGGAGTCAGGTAGGTACAATGGAGAAAGAGGCTTCTCAAGTGGAATAATAGACTCACTAGTAAATTGGACTTACGTTGAGTGAGTTATAGTTGTTTTAGTGCAAGGTGTGAAATCTGCAATGAAAAATTAAAGTTGTGAGACTTTGTGAGTTTTAAGAGTCTAATGGGATAAAGACTCTCGGGCTTCGAATTGGAATATCAGATGTAATTGGGATACGAGCTAGTTGTGATAAGCTTAATATTCTGAATTTAAAAAGAGATGATATAGTTATATTACGAGAGATATACACGATTAGCCGGATTATATTTTATATATATATATATATATACACGAGCATATTGAGAATATATATATGATATGTTTAAATATATATGTATGTGATTAGTATATTTGTATGAAACATACCCCTCGAGTGCTATCATGGGAAGTTATGCATTTTGGGTGAGGCCCCTGGCTTGAGGAGCAGGGAGCGTATAGTCCCCAGGTCATAGTGTCCATTTTATATTGTGTGATTTTTATCAGGAATGAGACGTAGTGGGTATGTTTCGTTCTCATTTTCGGCGAGGAACTATGATCTCTTCCCATTCGTTGTGATTTGGTTTTTACCAAGTCAGTGTGATAGTCTGACTATTGGTACCCAGGATGATGTGTAATTAATTCCCTGGAAGATGATAGCATTGAGAGACTGCATCCATTGAGTTATAGCTATGAGGGATGGTTATTATACTTATATAGTGTATGATATATAAGTAAGGATATACTTGATGTATATTGTATATATATTTATATGAGATGTGAAACATATATATACGGACATATTAAAGAATGGAATGCGAGATAAATTATGGATGAGCTCGCCTTGATTATATGTTTAGATGGAAATTCGATGAGGAGATGTTTAATTAGCATGATTTGAGTGCATGGGGACCTTATGGATATAATTTAAGGTATACAGGAATTATAGTTAAGTTGGGAGTTTAATCTTGTTGTTGTTCGCGCGAAGGACTTACTGTTAGTGCAAGCGCTTGTGGTATGGCTCCTTAACAGAAGTGAGAGTTCTGACCATATTTTATTGATAGATGGGATGGGGTTATCCTGGTTGAATATTTGAAGCTAACAATACACTCCCCGTACGAACCTTAATAACGTTGGGAGTGGACAGATTTTATAAAATGCAAGGATGTTGGTTTTGACGATAAGTCACCTAGTGTAAACGAAACACTATTGAGTGAGAACCATTTGATGACTGTATAATTATATAAATATATAAGTGCTATGAAGAAGCACTGAAATTTTCCACTCACCGCAAGTATGTGGGTGAGGTATGATAAAGGAAATTAATCTGAGACTTATATCCAGACTTTGAATATAAGGGAAATTGAGACGAAATACATTTTGGGTATGATGTTCATAATGCTTTTGATGAGAGTAGGTGCCCTAATTAGTTGGACTTTCCATTTTGACAAGATGGAAGGATATAGTGGTAGAAGTACATTAGTAGGTTAACGAGGTAGGATTTAGAAAGTCCCGTTGGTGTCCCTTAAACCGCTATATCTCGATGACCGACGAAGCGAGGGAGTAGTGTATCGGGAAGGTTCCTTGTTTGGATTTCACTTTACGAGACGCCCCATGCACGAAACCAAGAAAATGTCGGAAGTCGAGAGAGGTATTGGGCACTAGGGATATAGTTAGAATAGTACTTATATTATGTGTGTTACAAACACCTTAATCTTCGGGCTACCACGAAGTAAGGGCAATAAGACTATCGACACTGATATAGGAAGGCTATTGTGAGTTAACCACAAGAAGATCGATGAAATAATCTTGAGAAGGATTGAATTTTCAGGCATCGGGAGAATTAAATTTTCAATTATTCGGGTTAAGGGATACCCAGGTGTTAGTACTAAGCCGATGAAATGATGCCCATTATTTAGATTAAGGGTAATGTATAAAAACGTTTACAATGGTGGTGCATATATGCACGAATGATAGGGGTATGGGTACCCTGGTTAGTTAATTCCAAAAAAGTTCGAGATAGAAGGACGTAAAAAATAAATAAATAAATGTGTAGAATATATGCTTGAGGGACAGCTACACACAAGGTTAAATGGTATGACGTTTTGAATGTCGTGTGAGAATGACGATAATTCAAGCATTTATATGCAACGAGAACTAGCACACCCGAGATGGGTTGAAAGGTTGAGGAAAATCATTTAAAAGGTACATCTTAATGAAAAAGATACCAAATTATTATGAGAAAGTAGAGCGAAATCTTACTCGAACGAGTGTTGAAGAGTGACTTGCACATGATTGTATTGTTAGCATACTCCAAGGAAAGAAGTAGTGTATGTAGTACCAAATTTCGGAAGAGTATATGAGAGTTAATACTTTAATTATTCGGTATAGGGAATGTACCTTGGAGATTACGAGAGAGATTGTAATTTGAATATTTATACAATACGTAGCGATGAGAATAAAATACGTATGGGAAGTGTATGATTAGGTTGGGAATATGCCTATGAATCTTAATAGGATGTGGGTATGCCTATTATTTGATATTTTATTAAGAGCACTAATGGGTGATAATCCGGGGGTGCAAGAATTGATTAAGTGCGCTAATGGGTATTAACCCGGGGGTGCGTGATTAGTTTATATATGTATAAGGATGATGTGACTATATGTATATATATGGATTTGTGAATATTTTTACTATGTGAGACTAGTAGATATGGTATTAATAATAAATACTTTGCGCTAAGTGGTCATAACACAAGGGTGCAAGATTATTGTAAATATATAGAGATGATGAGACTATATATATATGAGCATACGCCTTGAGATGGGTGGAATATAGTGAGAGACCATTGTGTTAGGCTTTATCTAAATTTGGTTAAGCTAGGATGTAATGTATATACCGATCCTAGAGTAGTGGTACAGGCTATATCTGAATTTCAAGGACGAAATTCTGTTGTAAGGGGGGAAGTATGTAATACCCCGCACTTTTAAAGGTATTCAAATTGCACGGTGGATGTAATTTGGCAATTTGAGGAATTATTGTGAATAGTAATTTTGGGATTAATGAGTGAAATTAAATAATTTTAATGTTATAAAGTGAATAGTAAATATTAGTTTTCGAGTGTCAGATTAATATTTACATGGATTATATTTTCTTACGAGACTAAGTATATGAATGGATTATTTTTAATTATATGTTGCAAGTTGGGTAAATCGACAAAGGAAATATTTTAAATTGAAAAATACGCGTATTGAACGTGTTGGGTCAAAATAGTGAATTTTAGTTAAGTGACTCGGATGGAAATTTCGACTGCGCCATTGGGTTCGGAATGTCCGAGATAGTCAAAATAGAGTACCCGGGGGTAGTATTTGGGTTCCGGATATTTTTGGACTAGTAGGGACTCGTAAATGAGTACACGAGTCATTTAATAATTGGGTATAAACCCAATTTCCGATTTCAAGAGGTGGCAGCCCTCATTTCTCCCAAATATCAACCCTAAGAGAGAGAGAGAGAAGAGAGAAAGAAGAGAAGAAAGAAAAGAAGAGATTTTCGGCCAAAATTTGCGGGATTCGACTCGTGGTCATCGGATTTAATCCACGAGGCAAGTGTTTAACATGCTTTATGATTTAGTGTGTTTAATCTCTCATATTGTAGTTGGTATAAAACTAAAGATTTTTCGGTTGAAATATCGTGGATCAAACGGGTTTTCGGAAGATTAAAACGGATATAACTCGATTAATACCCAATTTGAGAAACTTGAAATTTATTGAAATTAATTGTTGAATATGGGTTCTAGGATGATTAGAACCCTTTTTATATGTGTATTAATGGTTGTTTTGAGGTTGGTTGATGATGAGATAGGAGATAAAAAGCTTGGAGTTGTTTTAATGGAGGTTTGGATTTTTGGAGAAGAAGGTGAATAATGACCAGCGTCACTTCCGGACTGTTTCGGAAAGGAAGACAATAGATTCAGCTCTTGGTCAAAACATTAAAGTTGTAGATATTTTTTATACGGTCGCGTGACCACTGACCGCGTATTTTTCTAATTTTTATAAGATGGCAGTTCCGATGTGAAATCACCAACTCGGAAATGCACTCGGATTTTGGAAAAATAAAAGCTAGAATTCTTTGGAGATAAATATTTGGGGTTCCTAAAAATAGTGTGGGGACTTCTAAATATTTTTTTTTAATTAAGATATGTATCTTGGGTTAGATGAAAGTAAACTCCAAGATTTACCCAAATAGGGGTGTTTGGGAGGAGTAACACTCGAGGTGATGTTTCGGTGAGCAAAATTTTATATAAGTAATTGTGCGCATAGAAAACACACTTATATGCCAATTTTGGTTGAGTAAAATCCTATGAGGTGACTAGGATGAAATTTAGGATACAGGCTAAAGAGAATTGAGCAGTCATCCAATACGTCTATTTATGACAATTATTATAGGTGAGAGGAATGCCTATCGCTATTTATGGGACGAATAAATATATCGGTGTTGTTGCTATTGTCATCGTGCGGTGAGAAAAGCTTGGAAATACTATATTGAGGATTAGTCAAAATTGATAAATGCGTAGGATATTCGAGAGATAAATATACTACGTAGGAAATTTATTATATGGATTGTGCGTATGCCCGAATGTTATTATATACGTGGGTTAAATAATTACCTATGGGGAATTATGTATAGGTGAGAGAAATACCTATAATTATAATATGGTTGTGTGAATACCAAATTGATGATATATTTATATAGGTGGAATGTGTACCTATATGATTGTTTATTATGTGTATAACATACCTACCATACTTGCTATCACGGGAGGTTGGCGTTCGTGTGAGGACAATCTTATCCTGTGTTGCCTTCGGGGGGATTTTAGATTTTGTACCTCAAGAACATAGGACTGTGAAGATCTTATTTCTGAGACGATAAGTCTGCTGAATATGGGAGCGTAGGTATGTGCGTGACCCATGGGTATGTGAACTATGTTCGCCTCCAATATGTGTGATTTCTATTGATACGGTTCTTGAGTGATACGGAACGCGTGATCCTTATGAGCGTGATGTACAGGGATTTGATAGCAGAGTATGAGTGCACCGCAGCTGAGCCTAGGGGTGCCATATATGTATATTTGTATTCTGATTAACATATATGTGTACTTGAGATAATCCACGGATGCTTAGTAAATGAGAATGACGAAGCCACTTATATTATAGTTCGGTGGATGATTAATATACTTGTTCCTTATAGTATATTGTTTATATATATAAGATGAGATATCATATAACCTAACCTTGTATAAAGTGAAAAGAATGAATAAAGGGTGATATTTGTTCCGGTAAATGAATATCCGGATTTATATGAATATGAATCTTAGGTTCTAATGAGAACTATTAATAAATACGGGATCGTATATATATGGTATGTACTGAAGGCCTAATGGATCCTGATGATCAACATTGTCACGTAGTAGTGTATCGGGGGGTTCCTTGTTTGGATTTCGCTTCGCGAGACACCTCACGCACGAACGTAACGTAATGTTGGGAATGGGGAGAAATTTAGTCCTTAGTACTCGAATTGATGAGGATTATTAGAAGGTGGGTAATTACATTAGTTAGGCAGGGTAGCTTAACTCAGTTGTTTAAAAAGGTATGCGATAGTTGTGCACTGTTAGAAGAGGGGTGAGGTGTATCTCGTGTGAGAGCGATACCAGTTTAAATATGAGAAATAACATATTTTAAAATATTGATTTTAAGCACTTGCTAAAATATTTTCAAAACTCGGGCTCTGACCCGTTTCTCTATTTTCCCCTCTCTTGCTATATCTATATCTATATAGGTGTCCAGATACAGGGACGCCTGGATGATAATTCTTTCGAGTCAGACATTTGCTACAGCAGCTCTGGATGCAAGCAGGTTTATATTAGACGCTTCTATCATTGAGATCTAGATAGGAGGTATTGTAGAAACATTCAGGCTTATGGCCCAACTGTACTCATTTAATCTTTTATCGCCTTTTATTGCGGCATTAGATTTGGTTGTATTATTGTACCGAGTGGTCGGTCATTTTATTTTATTTGATTTCAGTTATTGCATGTAAATTGTTGTAATTGTTTTATTTGAATGGTTTGGTTGAAAAGATTAGTGAATTAAAATTTTGACGCCGGCCTAATAGGATATTAGTAATTAAATTGGTTTTCGACAGTGATGTTAAGAATAAACCATATGAGACTCCTGTTTTAATTTGATATAGGAGTGATCGCCCGGTATTTTATTAGGCGGGGTGTCTCATACTTATGTACGTGATGTATCAGGATTTGATAGCAGAGTGTGCGTGCAGCGCAGCTTATCCTACGGGTGCTATATATGTATATATGTACTGAGATTGAGATATATGTACTTGTGGATGGTTCAATTTTGCTTGGTAGATACGAATAATTGAGATATTTAAATGGGTTAAAAATGTGAGAATTTATACAACATTTGAGTTAAGTAATTTGATTAACGTAATTATGAGTGATACATATGACATATTTGGGTAATATGAATAGACACACTCTATATTACAATGTGAAGGCATGAGTTAGTATAGACTAGTTAGTTAGTGGAAGAACTAGGATGGGTTAAAGGTATACGTTAGGTGTGCACATTAGTTGAGGGGTGAGGAACTCGTAAGAGAGCACATAACTAACATGGGTATAATATTTACTGTTTAATGCAATTAAGCACTTGCTGTATTTTTAAACTGTTTTCACCTCTGGGTCTTACCCGTTTGCTTCCAAATATATTTTTTTGTAAAAACTTTTTAGGTGCCCATCCACAGGGACGCCAAGCATAGGAGTTCCATTCTGATGACGTGCTGTAGCTGTTGTGGAAGCTACAGGGTCTCGGTATTAGACGCCTCCACATTTATCCTTAGATCCTTCAAAGTCACTCATATCAGTTAGGGCATGTTGCCCATTTTCATGTAGATATTGTAGATAAAGACTTTCATTATTTCAGATGTTGGTTTATTTATTCAGACTCTTGTGTTGGGATTTTATTTCTCTCGTATTATTATTGGAGTGTTTACTACAGACTCAGTTTATTTCATTACGTTGGTTATTCATCTAATATTGTTTATGCGATTAATGAATGAGGATTTAATTACTTGGTTAATTGTTAATTTAATTAATAAAATTTGGTATCTCTCTATTTTAAATATTAGGTGGCTAGTAAGTAACTAAATGTTTTCGACAGTGATTCTAAGACTGAACCAACTGGATATTCTGTATTAATTTAATAATGGAGTAGCTACCCGGTATTTAATTAGTCGGGGTGTCACAGGTGATATCAGGGCATCAGGTTTTAAATTGCTTAGGATCTGTATGGGTTATTATGCTTCTAGAGTATCTTTCTTTGATATAGAGCCCTAAGTTAATTTCTTTGGTGAGATTTCATTCTCTTGCTATAATCCATGTATTAGTGAATCTTATTTGCTTTCGAGTGTGTTCGCGTGCCAAACATTGTAGTATGTTAGGCAAGGTCAGTTGAGCGGATAGCAAGAGGTGGAGCTCAGTTGCAATTAAAGGTTATATTCAAGAATGATGACAATAGTTGATGTCACCCCTATTATGGCACGGAAATCCTGGATGGTAAAGATGGCTAGGGCACAACATATGACTTTCAGGTACCGCTATAGTAGAAAGTGGAGTCAAATTAGACTCACCCAACGTGGTTGGATTAGGAGAGAGTCAGACGAAACATTGAAGAAGACCAATACTGGAAATTCTAGAAAGCGAAAATGGTGTGTGTTAGCTAACGAAGGTAAAATATCCAAAGGCTCGGGTATATGGTGGAGTGTGAATTAATCAGGAGAGAAAATTTAGGGTAAAATTTTTCTTGGCTCGTAAGAGCAGAGTTACAATGGTGAGAGGCAACCACCACACTTAGAAGTGGAATGTTATGTCAAGGGAAGGATCATAGGTATGGTTTGACCAAAAGTTCCTTTATCAGATGTTCAGGATAAGATCCGAACGTTGTTATTAACTCACACAAGAGGGTCAGACAGAGATCACTTTGTGAAAATTAATTTAATTAATTAGCAAACCATGCACCGAATGAAGTAGGTACAATGGAGAAGAGGACTTTAAAGTGGGAAATTAACTCATAAGAAGAATTGCCAGTACTTATGGGGAATTCTATTTGGATGGTCAATGTCGTGTTTTATTAATATGGATGTTAACGTTTCCTTGTGCGAGAGCTATAAGAATCGAAGAATTTAGTCAGAGAGTAAGATTGGGTGAAACGGTGTTAGTGAAGCACCACAAGGGGGAGACCCATCAGGGGACCCATTTAACAGATTCGGATAGCCAAATTTTTACCGAGCGATGGTGAATTCAGTAAAGGCTGTTGAAGCCAGTAGCATGTTCCTTAGGGCCATCAAAGCTAAGGGAACAACGGAGGTAGACATCTGAGTCGAGACTACCAAAGTCCGAGAGAACGACAACCCTAACATGGTCAGTATAATCGAAGATAAGTGGATTGTGTGTAGAGGCATTTTGGGGAGAGTAAAACCCCATGTGTTAAATTTTATCGATGTTAGTATAGGGATAAGGGTATGGTTCCTAGCAAGGGCAATAGTTGTTGTAATTTTCGATTTGGTTCGGACGGGCGTGTTATGTCCAAGAATCATTTAAGCATCCAGGGTGATTGGCAAGGTAGAAGTATGAGTTTTACCCTTATAGGATAAGGTGTATTTTATGTGACACGAACGAGTTAATACATTTTTTATTATTGCTAGATTCGCATATGAGATGAGTTTAGTACATACATCGACAACGCTAGTATTATGTGAATGTTTTTCCTGGTATAGCGGGGTTACCTTTAGTGTTGTCCGCGAAGGATGAATGGGTGTATTGATAGTGGTATATACTTTATTGAGATTAATCATTTTTATGATATATGATCCTGATTATGGTTTTATCGTAATGATTAAATCGATAGTGGTCGGATATCTCAAGTCTATCGGGGTTGCTGCTTTAGTGCAGGATGTTTTATTCTGGAAAAACCTCACCCGCGAGAGGGTCGGGCTCGCATTTATATTTATACTTATATTATAGAGACTTCGAAGGGTATAGTGGTCTCGAGAGATTTGATCCCGGTGTGTGTAGGGACTCCATTGTTATGATTCAGAATGTATTGGGTTTACTATTTAGCAAAAAGATTTATCTTGTTATTATGTTTAACGCTCAGGACTTGGTAATAGGAAGAGCACATTGTTATATCACTTCGATAGAGACGTGGGAGTTAAGACTAATAGTTATATATCTGAGGATAGAATTTTGAGAATCCCGATTTTATATGTATGATGTTTATGGAATGTGATTACCATCAATATTAAGTGATCGTGTCTTTCGGAGGAAGTTCCTTGTTTAAGTGTAATTGCAGAAGGAGATGTAACTTTTGTGTCAATAGATGGGAATATAGGGGTACATGTTATGGACTGAGGGCCTAACGAATTTCGATGACCGATAATGCAAGGTAGTAATGTATCGGGGGGCTTCCTTATTTGGATTTCGCTTTGCAAGACACCCCGCGCATGAAACTTAGCGTAAGGTTGGAAGTAGGGAGATGTTTGGACATTCATTCATGAGTTCGGTACCTCGATCGTTATATAAATAGGTGGTTATAATTATAAGTTGAAAGTTAAATTACGATATAAGGCTAGTGGAGCCAGTTATGTAGTGAGGAGGTACTGGAAATTTTGTTTTATCACGGTGGGTTGAAGGGTGGAATAATGTTAAGGAGGAATTAAAATTTCAAATCCAGAGGTGATTAAGAAATGCCTAAGTGGTATAGCCACGTTGCGAATGCAAGGGCAATAAAGAGTTTGGAGTATGTATGAAGCGTGTATGATGTTTAAACCAGTATGCACGGTTTATAGGGTGTGTAGACACCCTGGTTTGCTGATGTCAGAATCATTGGGAAAGGAGACATGGGTATAGATGGGTGAAATATATGCTTGTGGGACTAATATAACAAAATGGAAGTGGTAGAGTGGACTAAGCGTCGTGAAAGGAGGGCGATAATCCATATATTCATGTCCAATCAGAGTAGCACGCCCGAACTTGGTTAAAAGGCCGTGGGAAGCCATTTAAAAAGGGAGTACCCTATAAGAAGACAAATATTTAACAATTGTGGAAAATTTGGAGCGGGGTTCTACCCAGTAGAATGTTGAGACTGACTTACGCGTAAATAGAATGATGATGTCAATAAGGTATAAAGAGTCCAGAAGTGCACATCGTGGCGAAAAGTGCACGGGTCAGAACTTTTGGTATACGCCGAGGGAAGAAGATTATTAAGTACCACTTAATGGGAGGAACTATAAGTGGAAGTCGGTGTTGAGTGGGACATAGTGAGTAGTCTCCACGTGAACCACTCATAGATAGAAATTGGTTAGAGTAAGATGATCAGCCATAAAATTTTGTATCGAATCGACGATTCCAATAGTGGAAGAGTCAAGTTGGTGACTTTCTTTGATGGGTTGCCAACCTCAAGATAAGTCACTAGTCCCTTCGAATGTGAGGAACATGTTGACCAAAAGGAAAGTAATTGGTATACCTTTGGCTGATTTACGCCATTAGATAGTGTGACCTAGTCTGTCTTTAAAAAGGAGAATCGCACCGGTACGTGGTCCTGACCAGTATTGTTCTGAACTAGGATGAGATCCTTGAACCCCACCTTCAATATGAAATTTTAGGAAGTAGTAGGGATATCGTTCCGTTTTGAGCAGGTTGTATCACCTATAGCCCAAGGAGTAGACGCAAGGTGATTAATGATTGTGGAGCTCTATGAAAGTAATTTTGGACTCATTGCAATCATTTCATTTCCACAATGGGTATAGCTAGTAAGTGAAGTATAATACGGTAATGGGAAGAGAATATTTCTTAATGGTAGAGTTGTGTGAAAGCATCCGTACATATTTATCGTGGACAAGGTGCTTATTAAGGTTTTGTGTGGACAAACCTTACTATTTTTCCTCTGGATGTGTAGAGGTGAGTGGATAATCAGAGTTTTGGATTTGTAAGGAGTTAAAGTTCGATAACTAATGGGATAACCACAAACTGTCTTAGGTGGCTTTTGCCGATCGTAAAAGTTACACCGCCAGGAACAACGATTCGAAAAATGGACAGGATTAGTCAGAGGTTCATGTGGTTTCTCCCAGGATGGGAGTTTTGCGTTTAAATTTACATGGGAGTTGAATCGAAGGGAAGTGAGGCCTCCCAATAATATTGAGATAATGCGGCCAGTGATGTATAGGCTATTCTTATTCGAATGCTGTTTGATAGGAGCACAAGGTGAGGCATAGTTATTGAGGTGTGACATTATAGCTGATAAGGTATCGATAGTGTTAAACAAGCTTGCTGTGAAGCGGGGGCTATAGTGACCGAGCCTTACTTTGAAGTTTGTTTCGTGTAGTGGAGGATACCACTTTTTACGAGGTATGCCTTCCCCAAATTTCAGGATGAAATTTTGTTATTAGGGGGGAAGTATGTAATACCCCGTATTTTTATGGCTTTTAATTATGATATTAATTAAATAAAATTGCTTTTAATTATAGGATTAATTAAATTAATTTGGCTCATTAATTGGAAATTAATTCGAATTTAAATAACATGCGAGGCGAGAGTTAGTATTTGATTATGATGATAATGTTGAATATTACTAAGTGAATATGGTAATATATGATTATTGAATTTATTAAAACGGACACGAGTTGAAAATACGATAGTATCGGTAATTAAGTTGGGACGCGTGTGTTAGTTGTGTTAGGAACCAATTTAATGGATTTAAAAGTAAATTATTTTTATAACATCTGTATGGTCATTTTGAGTGCACCAACGTGTCCATAAGGGTCGAGATCGTCAGAAAACACTAGCCGGGGGTTTAGTTTGGGTCCCGGGGCATTTTAGGCCTAAACAGCAACCCGAGAGGGTATTTTAGTCATTTTTACTTTTTCAAGAATAGTAACCCACGAATTTTAGAGTAATTATATCAGCCAACACTTAGGTTTCCTAGGTTTTTCACAACCAAAAATCACAAACGGCCTTTAGAGAGGAAGAGAATGAAGTTCCCAAAGGAGAACCACCACTTAGAGGCTTTTGCACCACCATCACCACCCCCGGGTAGATCGGGAAGAGAGGATCACTTTCACATCATATGCTTCAAAGGATCAGAATCTTTATTTCCAGGCAAGTGATTTAACTTGCAATAATCAGTGTATATGTTACCCATGATAGTTTAGGAATTGAGAATAACCTTGATAATATTCAAAAAAAATTATATTTGTAGACAAAAATATTAATCTGGGTAGGATTTGTATGTAGACTCAATTCTCGAAATACATCAGTCACGAAATCATGATCCATGCATAGATAATTATGAATTTGTGTTCAGTTGTATGATGTTCTTGGAGAAAATAGAGAAATGGGGTTTTTATGATAATTAGATGATTTAATTCGAGAAAAGGGTGATTCATGATGATTTAAGAATTCTGGAACATTAGGAATCAGGTAATTAGGTTGTTATACCATCCAATACGTTTACTTTAGAATTTGGCATCATGTGATGAAAATTGGAGATTAAACCATGCCAAAAACTCAGAAAAATCTGGGCTATAACTGCTCGATCGATCGATCGACATTCTTGAGTCGATCGATCGACTCCCCCGTACTTGTGATATTTTTCCCTTTTAAGATTTAATCGATTCTCGACTCTTGAAAGTTATGGGCGGGGACTATGTGAACATATTGAGACTTAGGGAAGACCAGTAGGGGTGTAATTGAAGCCCGGAACACATTAGAATTGGTTTGGAACTTAGTGTTAAACTTACGAGTGTGCGTCGAGTGAGTTACTATTAGAAGTTGCGAGATCATGAATTAAATTCATATAAGTGATAACTTAAGGTTAGAGGCAGAAGTAGGGACCTTAAATTACTAAATTAATCTTAGGGACAAGTGGGAGACTTAGTAACCTTTTGGGATAGGTTTAAGTACTCGAAATTATACGATGAGAGAGTTATCGGCTAAACGTATTACGTGAAATAAATGGGACGATATTAGAGTATGTATAAGACTTATGGTATAGGGATGGAATATACCTATAGCAATATGATAATTACCTAAGTTGTGTGAATGCCTAGTATATGGATTATTTTGTGTATGACATACCTACCATGCTTACTATCACGGGAGGTTGATTTTTAAAAAAGGACCATCTTATCTTTGTGTGCCTTCGGGGGATTTAGATTGGTACCTTAAGTATATAGGACTGTGAATGACTTATTTGTGAGTTGATAAGTCAACTGACCATGGAAGCGTAGGTATGTGTGTGACCCATGGTTATGTGAACTATGTTCGCTTCTAATATGTGTGATTTTTATTGAAATCGTTCCTGAGAGATTCAGAACGCGTGATCCTTATGTACGTGATGTACCGGGATTTGATAGCAGAGTGTGTGTGCACCGCAGCTTAGTCTAGGGGTGATATATATGTATATATGTACTGGGATTGAGATATATGTACTTGTGAATGGTTCACTGTTGCTTGGTAGATACGAATAATTGAGATATTTAAATGGGTTAAAAATGTGAAATTTATACAAAATTTGAGTTAAGTAATTTGATTAATGTAATTATGAGTTATACGTATGACATATTTGGGTAATACGAATAGACACCCTTTATTACAATGTGAAGACATGAGTTAGTACATACTAGTTAGTTAGTGGCATAACTAGGATGGGTTAATGCTATACGTTTGGTGTGTACATTAGTTGAGGGGTGAGGAACTCATGTGAGAGCACGTAACTAACATGTATATAATATTTACTATTTAATACAATTAAACACTTGCTATATTTTTAAACTATTTTCACCTCGGGCTCTGACCCGTTTGCTTCCAAATCTATTTTTTTATAAAAACCTTTTAGGTGCCCAACCACAAGGACTCCAAGCATATGAGTTCCATTCTGATGACGAGCTATAGATGCTGTGGAAGCTATAGGATCTCGGTATTAGACGCCTCCACATTTATTCTTGGATCCTTCAGAGTCATTCATATCAGTTAGGGCATGTTGCCCATTCTTATGTAGAGATTGTAGATACAGACTTTCATTATTTCAGATGTTGGTTTATTTATTCAGACTCTTGTGTTAGTATTTTATTTCTTTGGTATTATTATTGGAGTGTTTACTCCAAACTCAGTTTATTTCATTACGTTGGTTATTCATATGAGATTGTTTATGCGATTAATGAATGCGGATTTAATTACTTGGTTTATTATTAATTTAATTAATAAAATTTGGCATGTCTCTATGTTAAATATTAAGTGGCTAGTAAGTAACTAAATGCTTTTGACAATGATGCTAAGACTGAACCAACTGGATATTCAGTATTAATTTAATAATAGATTAGCTACCCGGTATTTAATTAGTCGGGGTGACACATGACAACATTTGGATTCAGCTGCGCCAGCCCAGCCTGAAGGGTGTGTGTTAATTGTGTGATACTCTCCTACATTACCTCCTGCCCCTTGGTTAGGCTCGTCAACAAATTTTGTTGATCGCCCGCCCCAGTGGGAGTGGGCGGTGTTTGGATTTCGGTCATTCGGCTGCTTTCAGGTTTGTCAGCGATTCTCAACTGTTTTTGGGATGGTGTTTATTGAACGAATTCAAGTAGGAAACACAATGGCTAGTCGTGTTCCCACAGACGGTGCCAATTTATTAACGTCCAAAATGGAGATAACAAATAATAGATTAATCAATAAAAAAAGATCAGCAATAATAGAGAATGGGAATGAGAGACAATGTTTTACGTGGTTCGGCCCGTAAAGGAAACCTACATCCATGGAGTAGCCAAGCTTTAATTGCAGTGTTATCGAGATTACAATTAGGACTGCCTTTGTAGCTTAATGATTGGGAAGGTGAGAGAGGATCCCCTTGTTAGGTGGATTGGTTCCCTATTTATAGGTAGTTCATAGAGAATCTTTTAGTGGACAAGTGGACCGCCTTTATAGGTCAAGCAGTTACACATGCTTACACGTGCTTATCAAGTAAATAACAAATAAATTCTCTTGGATCTCGTGATGATGTCACTGAGGGGCGCTTGGATACCAAACTTGTAACAACCATGTTCCCATATACCACGTGACTGGTGAGAAACGTCTAAGGTGTTTATGAGAGCACGCGCGTATGATGTGAGCAAACATTCACGGTGAGAGTGACTGTAGTTGTCCATGTGATAGGCCTAGTAGATAAATAACTGAGCCGGCCTCCTCTCTAGGTGAAGCCGAGCACACTGTGGATCCTCCTTTGGTCATATTTTGGACTCTGTGTAGGTTGTGATTACATGGGTATAACAGTATTCATAATTTTTATTTCAAAATTTTGTAGTGGTGATGGTTCTTGTTTGATAGATCTCTATGAGTAGGTTCTGAAAATATCAATTTTATGACGAAAAAAATGGGTTTGTAAATTAAAAGTTATGACTTTTTGATGTTTGGGAAGGAAGAAAAAATTTTAATCGTTTGAAAGATCTTCGACCAATAGTTATGTGGAATGGTTCTAGAATGGTAAATAAAAACCTCCAAAAATTGGAATGTCTTATATGTAATGTTTGAATAGGCAATGGAACTTGTATATGTAAATTATATTCAAATGTGACCTATATGTAATAGCCCCTCCATGTTCATATTTTATCTTGATTTTTTCTGATTTCGTTGTAGTTTTTCTTGTTACTACAATTTTTTCATAAATTTGTAAAGCAAACGGATATTTTTTTCGTTTCTCATGTTATTTTTTAATAGGTATTTAATTGGATATCTTGAAATCTTTTCACCGACATTGACCAAATAAGAAGTTTCATCAGATTTCCTTAGCTTTCACAAATGGTGTCAAGTCTCAACTTCAAAGTTTCAATTATGTAACTTAGTATACTTAAGCCGTCAAATTGTGAGTGCAGGATTAAAATGTCCATTTTCCAACAAATTGAGCCAATAAAAACATGGAGACGAAAGTAGGAAATTAAAAGTTAGTTTGTACCACCAAACCACCCGACTTCTTTGGGTCCATTTCAAGGGAAAAACTGATCAACTACAACATCGGGAAAAAAAACCCTAATATGGAAAAGTACTGCTCGATGGGGAATTGTTTGAGACTTGATATGGAAAACGGAAAAAAGGGATCTGAAAACCATACTAAAAAAATTGCATGGAAAGTGGAAACCGTATTAAGCAACTCGTTGAAAACGAAAAGAAACTTTAGGCGCAGTGTATTAAGCAATTGGTTTGTTATTTCCTTTATAACTTGTCACCGTGCTAAATACACAAAGCACCCCATACACTATGGAAATCACAGCTCTCTGCATAATCCTTGCTTTGCTAACAACAACCCTTCAACTCTTACAACCTCAAATCGCTGCTATTCCTACAAAAGGAAATACGGTGACAGTGCTGAGCATTGACGGAGGTGGCATTAGAGGCATCATTCCCGGAACCCTTCTCGCATTCCTTGAAGCCAAACTTCAAGTAAACAAGCGTATATTTATATATAATCTTTCTTTTCCAAACTATTTCTTTAATTTTCACAGTTTTTCTTTATTTTATGAACGCCGCCCAGTTTTGTCATAACTGGTGTTTAGATCACAGGGGTTCCATTAAAACTATCATCCGATATAATACTTTCAAAATTGGGTCTCCCCATTATTTTCCTTATTTTATCTGCTTTTTTTAATTTTATAGGAACTGGACGGAAGCAATGCAAGAATTTCAGATTATTTTGATGTAATAGCTGGGACAAGCACAGGTGGGTTGGTAACTACAATGCTCACAGCTCCTAATAAGGATAATCGCCCCATCTATGCAGCAAAAGACATCAATGCTTTCTATTTACAGAATGCCCCACTCATCTTCCCTCATAACAGGTACCACAATAACTAGTGTAAGTGTGTATGTGTATTGAATTAAATTATGGTAATTTATGCCACTCTTCAAGATTATTTTGGCTTTCCAGATGCGGACCCTCGCCTCGCCACTTGTTATGCAAGTATGAGAGTGTTAGTATATTACAGTATATAATTAAAATTGATAGCGGAACCCAATGATGACATTTGTCGTCTCTGCAGTGTGCCACATGGACAATTATAATTAATGTTATTTGTGGGTACTCGGAATTAGAATGACGGGCCTGGACGAGTAGTCCAATTGGAGCGGCCCAAAGTCCAAACCCTTCATATCTTAACATTAATTCGGTTATGACTTAGTCTTCTCCCATGTTCTCGTTACGAGGTGTTCTAGGAGAAGATGGAAAACGTGGGGGAGTCCAACACCCCCACTCCCTGAAAATAGACATGTATATAATAAACCCTAGGTCCGGGGCATAGGACATGCACTGTATTCTCTGTAATCGCTCTCCGGAGTATATAGAAATAATACTAACTGCACCACCGTGGACGTAGATATCCTTGATGAACCACGTACATCTCTTGTTGTGTGATTGGCATTTTGTATTCCTCATTTTGCTTGGTGATTGTGCTTCTCTTAACTCTTTGTGTTGAATAATAATTGTCACCACAATTGGCGCCGTTTGTGGGAAGCGTTTATCTTCCCTGAGAAAGCCCACACTAACAAAGAGTTCAAAATGTCTGGTCACAATAGTAATGCTCCCAAGGCAGGAGATATCCAAGAACCACCTGCTCCTCACAGGATTAGATCTGAAGTTCGGCGTTCAGATCAGAGGGCTCGCTTAGAAAGGCCAGCCTCAAAAGAAAGCCAAGGACCAGCGAGGTCCACACAGATATCCAGGCTGATTGATGCATATGAGGCGAGGCTCCACGAGCAGAGGGAGTCTTCTCGCAAGCACGAAGCTGAGAATGCTCACCTCAAAAGAAGATTAGAAAGAATGGAGAGAGAACCTCCACGAGCAGAGGGAGTCTTCTCGCAAGCACGAAGCTGAGAATGCTCGCTTCAAAAGAAGATTAGAAAGAATGGAGAGAGAACTTTATCGTGGCACTAAGAGACGTCCATATCGCACTCCTAGCCCTCAGGCGAGCAAGTCTCGCAGTCGAGGAAGGAGCCCTAGGCGCGGATCCCAGAAAGATGAGGGAAACGAGTCAGAGGAAGACTTGCTCGAGCAACTGCGACTAGCTCGCAATCACAGGAGCCCAGATCGCAGCAATGAAAACATACGAAGCCTGGTCCGAAGGGAGATGGACCAACACCCCGCACATCTCGGTTCCAGATCGACCCGAGAACTCGCTAGGCGAGCTCTCAAAACTCATATGAAATCACATTTCTCAAGGGAAATAGAAGAAGAGGAAGCCCCCAAGAAGTTTGCTATTCCAAGGTTCAAGATTTATGATGGTAAGACTGATCCCATTGATCACGTCAGGCAGTACAGGCAGGCCATGACCCTCTGAAACCATCGAGACGCACTGATGTGCCAAATTTTTCCCTCGAGCCTGCATGACGTGGCGCAGAAATGGTTCGAAAGGCTCATCCACAAGTCCATCAGAAGCTTCAAGTCCCTAGCCGAGCTCTTTACGGAACGCTTCATTACTAGCAGCTCCCATCCCAAAAGGATGGATGCTTTGCTAACAATGAAAAAAACGCCTGAAAAGACCATCCGAGACTACGCTAAGAGGTACTGGGAGTTATTCAACGAGGTCGAGGACTGCTCGAAGCAAGTGGCGGTGGCCTCTTTCAAAATTGGGCTACCCAGCTCTTCCCTTCTGTACCAGTACCTGACAAAGAAAGAAGCCATGACCATCGGCGACCTAATGGCCCGTATTGAGAAATATTCCAAGGTGGAAGATGTGACCCGCCTCAGCACAGGGGAAAATGGTCGAGCTAAGCTAGCTGCCAAGGGCAGTGACAAGACTGAGAACCAGAAGAAAGGAGGAAAGAATGGGGGCAAGAATGGCTCCAAGAACGGAGGCAACAATGATGTGTCGAAAGAATTTCAGGCGGTCAACACCGTCTTCAGAGAACCAATTTACAAAATTCTCGCAAAAATCAAAGACGAGCCATTCATCAAGTGGCCCTAGAAGATGGGAGGAGATCCCTCGAAGAGAAACAACGCGCTGAGATGCGCTTTTCACAAGGAGAGAGGACATAAAACTGAGCATTGCAAAGCTCTTAAGTCCCACCTCGAAGAGTTGGCCCAGTCCGGGCATCTGAACGAATTCGTGGAAAAAAGGGCAGAGAAAGTTGCTGCCCATAGAGAAGCAAGGCCTAACAACGTACTAGAAGACGATGCCGACCATGAATTCGCAGTAATTCATGGGGCATCTGACGTGAAACAGATTCAAGGAAATTCAGCTCGAATGGAGGTAAAAAAGCTTACAGCGGTGATGCAAGCTTTTCAGATCGATCCAGCGAAGATGCTGTCAGGAAAACGCCGGTGAGCAGATGACGTCGACTATAGTAAGCATATCGTGTTTACAGAGGAAGATCTGGTGGGAGTAAGAACCCCACATCATGATGCTATGATCATTACTCTCAGAATAGCGAACTATGACGTCGACCAAGGAAGCTCGTCAGAGGTAATGTACCTCGACCTATTCAGAAAATTGAAGTTAAGCATCGCCGACCTAAAGGAAGCTACTGTCCCTTTAGTTGGCTTTGCTGGGAAAGTGACTATGCCCTTGGGAAAGATCGTGTTGCCAGTAAGGGCGGGACATGTTTCTAAAATGATCGAGTTTCTGGTGGTCGACATTGACTCGCCGTACCAGGCTATCCTCGGTAGAGGATGGCTACACGCAATAAAGGAAGTCTCCTCGACCTACCATCAAAAGCTCAAGTATGTGACCGAGCGAGGAGTAATGAAGATCCATGGCGATCAAGCGATGGCAAGAAGGTGCTTCATAGCGGCCATCCGCCCAAGACCAGAGAAGAAGGTCGACAAGTCCAGCGAGAAGGTTGAAGAACAAGGAGGTATGATACCTTCGAAATAGCAATTAAAATATGGAAGGCCCGGAGTAGAGGAGACCAGGATCTTCCCCTATGAACGTGTCATCGAGGACCTGGAGGAAATCACAGCTAGAGATTACGACGATAGCAGGATCTTCTTGATTGGAGCTTTTCTCACACATCAGGAGAAGAAGGAATTAACGATTCTGCTAAGGAACAATATAGACGTCTTTGCGTGGGAACCATACGAGGCGTCTGGAATTGATCCTAGTATGGTTTATCATCAACTGCACGTCGATCCCACCTTCAAACCAATCGCGCAGAAGGCACAGCGAACTGCACCCGATAAGACAAAAGCAGTGGAGAAAAAGGTTGAAAAACTACGGGATGCAGGATCCATACGGGAGGTCCAATTCCCCAAATGGTTATCCAACCCAGTATTAGTTCCCAAGAGCAACGAAAAGTGGAGAGTCTGCATCCACTTCACTGACCTTAACAGGGCGTGCCCTAAAGACAGCTTCCCTCTTCCAAAAATCGATCAGCTAGTGGATGCCACAGCCGCTCACGAGAGAATGAGTTTTCTGGATGCATACTCAGGGTATCATTAGATCCCCTTGTACGCTCCAGACCAGGACAAAACAACATTCATCACCACCGTTGGATTGTACTGTTACAAGGTCATGCCCTTCGGGCTAAAAAACGGAGGGACAACCTACCAGTGGCTGGTCACTAAGATGTTCAAGAACCAAATAGGAAACACCATGAAAGTCTACATCGATGATATGCTCGTCAAAAGCAGGAAGAAAGAAAACCACCGATCGGACCTATTAAGAACCTTCGATATCCTCAGGAAGTACCGAATGAAACTTAACTCAAGCAAGTGTTCTTTCGGTGTCCAGTCAGGAAAATTTCTTGGGTACTTGGTCAGTAAGAGAGGCATCGAGACTAACCCAGACCAGATCGATGCAATAAATATGGTACAACCTCCTCGAACAATCCAGTACATACAGATGCACACCGGTATGCTCGCCGCCTTGAACCGCTTTTATCTCTAAGTCCTCCGAGAAGTGCAAGCCTTTCTTCCAGCTTCTAAAGGGAAACAAAGCGGTAGAATGGAACCAAGATTGCTCGCGGGCGTTGGATGATCTCAAGGCTTACCTTAGCTCCCCACCACTGCTCGTCATACCACAGGAAACAGATTTCTTGTACTTATACCTCTCCGTCTCCAACCACACTGTCAGTTCTGCGTTGATGTGCGAAATTGCAGGAATCCAGCATCCCGTTTATTACGCAAGAAAGACCTTGTTAGAGGCCGAGAAGCGGTACCTACCACTAGAAAAGCTCGTCTTTGCACTTATAGTCGCCTCGAGGAAGTTAAAGCACTACTTTGAAGCTCACACTATTATCGTCCTTAAATCGCACCCCCTTAAAGTAATCCTGAGGAAGGAGAATTTGTCGGGTAGACTGTCTAAATGGTCAATCGAGCTCGGACGATTTGATATCCAATTTCAACCAAGGAACGCAATCAAGGGGCAGGTCATTGCTGATTTCATAGCCGAATTCACAGGCGAACAACCCCTCAACCAATCTCAACCAGCAATGCAAGAAGAAAACCACACAACAGAGGGAGTCTGGAAATTATTTATTGATGGAGACTCCAACTCAAAGGGGGCAGGAATAGGCATTGTCCTTATTACTCCAGAGGATACAATCCTCGAATAAGGAATCAGGCTTGGATTTGCAGTCTCCAACAACGAAGCAGAATACGAATTTTTAATAGTCGGCCTCCAGAAGGCACACACTTTGGGGGCAAAGCATTTACAGGTGTTCGGCGATTCTCAATTAGTCTCCAATCAGATAAGTGGAGACTACAATGCAAAAGATGAAAGAATGGCAGCCTACCTCGCCTTAGCAAAAAGGATAATGGCTAGCTTCGAGGAAGTCAATGTCCAGCAGTTTCTTAGAGGACAGAACAGCCATGCTGACGCCCTAGTAGCCCTGAGTTCAGCAATCGATTCTGACTTAAAAAGAAAAATCCCCATCGATTTTCTCGCTCATCCGAGCATTATACATAACAGCGAGCCACTAGAAATGGAGCAAGTGCTCCAAATTGAGTCAGCACCCAGCTGGATGGACCCTCTAAGGGACTATTTGAAGGATGGCACACTCCCAGATGATAAGAACACCGCTCACCAGATAAGAGTCAAAGTTGCTCGCTTTCACTTATCTCCATAGGGCAAGCTATATAAGAGATCCTTTTCCGGTCCCTACCTTCAATACATTCCCCCGAGGGATGTCGAGCAAGTTCTACATGAGTTTCACGAGGGAATCTATGGAATCCATATGGGAGGAAGGTCTTTGGATTTTCGAGCAATGAAGGAAGGCTATTGGTGGCCATATATGCAAAGGGACTCTACGGTGTACGTTCACAAGTTCCTGAAATGCCAACTTCATGCTCCTATGGTCCACCAACCTGCTAGCGACCTGAAATCACGTTCCAGCCCATGGCCATTCACCCAATGGGGAATGGACATCGTAGGACCACTTCCTACCACCACCAAAAATCACAAATATCTGTTGGTCGCAACTGACTACTTCACCAAATGGATCGAGGTGGAACCCCTAGCGAACATCCGAGATGCAAATATGAAAAGATTCATATGGAGAAATACAATCACCCGTTTTGGCATCCCTAGAACCATCATCACTGACAATGGAACGTAGTTCGAGAGTGGCTCCTTTCAGAGTTTCTATGACGAGCATGGAATCAGACACCATTTCAGCTTGGTAGCCTATCCTCAGAGCAATGGCTAAGCCGAGGCTTCCAACAAAATGATGATCGATGGATTAAAGAAACGATTAGAGCGAGCCAAGGGCGCATGGGTAAATGAGCTACCACATATTCTATAGGCCAACCGTACTACTCCACGACGAGCGACAGGAGAAACCCCATTCTCATTGACGTATGGAATGGAAGCAGTCATCTCCTTGGAAGCAGGCTTTCCAACAATGAGATCCAGCCTTATCGACCAGGGCAGTAATGATGCAGCATTTCTCGCTGAGCTCGACCTAGCCGATGAACGCCGCGAGCTGGACCTGGTAAAACTAGCGAGCTATCAGCTGCAGCTCGCAAGACACTATAACAAGAAGGTCAATCCAAGGACATTCCGAGTTGGGGACTATGTCCTCAGGAAAGTCCTGGGCAGCGCAGCAAAACCATCAGACGACAAGCTAGGGCCAAACTGAGAAGGACCATTCAAGATAACAAGAGATGATCTGCAGGGAGCCTATCACTTAGAAACGCTAGAAGGCAGAGAGATACCCCGAGCATGAAATGCAGTCAATCTTAAGAAATTCTATTTCTAGATTCTTCTTTTGATCTTTAATTATGAAACTAAAAGTTCATTTCCATATCACTAATAAAAAGTTGTTTGGCAGATGCATTCTACGGAGTATCAGTTAACTAATTCGCATTGTACAAGGTGTCAAGTAACTAATGTATAAACTTTATAACCCGCACACCTTTTCCAAGTAACAGGCACGCTGATCATTACACTATAGCAGGGAAATAACCCTCCTCAGGTTTTCATTATGAAACATGAAAGACCTCTTAGCATTGCCCCTGGCAATATATAAAGCCCTACAGGAGATCCTTAGGTAATATGGCTAAGTCTAAATTGGTTACCAAATAATGTTTGGTTGAACAAAACCCTGATCGGATAGAGCATCCAACACCAGGTGTGCCATGCCAATTGCCACATTTAGGCCTAAGGGAGTGCGACGACACAACCTAAAAGGTAAAATGGGGCAAAATGGTATCTCGTTGGCATATTGGACTGGAGGGACACTTACTTGATAATACAAACGTACAAATTTAGTCAGCTAAGAGAGGCTCAAGATTATTGAGAAAAGATGTGGAAAATATAAGGCACTTGTTTAGTCGGCGAATTCGCCCAAAACATAAATTTTATATTAATTCATCACATTTACAGCAAATACAATACATGTTTAGTCGGCGAGCTTGCCCAAACATTGGCATTACATCACTTCAATAAAAAATACACAGAGTTACTGCTGGGAAAATCTTAGTGAGGGTGAGGCCTCTGAACGAGATAATCAGCCACTTGGGATCTTCGACCATCGTCAGGATGAGGAACTAGCTCCTCCTCAACTTCATTCGCATCCGACTCCAATAACTGTCGAGGGATGGCATCAATAGGGATCCACGGATCATCTCTCCGGAAGGGATTAGGCAGTAGAGTAGAAGGAGAAATCTCATGACGGTACCAAAGCATCGAGTTCCTTGGGACTTACAGATCCTTCAGGGCACTCAACCATCCCCTGATAAAGACGAGCTCCTCAAACTCTGTTAGCCTCATCAGAGCATCTAGCCAACCTTGGTTATAACCGTCTGCCCATACTTGTTGAGGACCTCTCCTAAACAAATGCCTCAGCAGAGTGACGTCCCATTGAAGCCCAGCAGCAATCACATACGCTCACTGGACTTCACCACGAAGCTCTTCCATTTCCCTAGCTGAACTCCTGTTGTTCCTACCAGCTCGCGAAACAGTCGAAGGGGTAGAGCCTCGCAGCACCGGAGGAACGTCGCTCGGGCCAGTTCTAGTACGCGATGAGGAGGAACCATGTAATACTGCAGGAGCGATGCTCGGCGCATGCTCCCTAAGTCGCGAGACCTCTATCCTCAAAGCCTCAGTCTCTTGCTGAAGAATTTACCTAACTTGGTTGATCTCAGAAGCATCTAGAAACTTTGCTCTCATTGTATTCACCTCTTATTGGACTGAGGTGCCAACTTCCACCATCTATTGGAGCCTGTCTTTCAGTTTGACGACAAGCTCAGTCTGCTCTATGAAACGCTTGTTCCTTAATCTCAATGATTTGCAAATCCTCATAAAGGTATGACGAATTTCAGATCGTACATCAGGTCCAAGCATTCTCCCCAATTGAGAAGTGGCTGGTATATAATCATGAACATCAATCAACTACAAGCAATAAAGAAGAAGTAAAGAAAAAATAAATCAGTGCAAAGGGGAAAGAAACCTTTTCATTTCATTAATAAGAATCAGAGTACATCGAGCAGCAAAAAGGATACAAAACAACAACACAAATATAACCCTAAAGGTGAACTAGCTAGCGACCTCAGGCTGCCCAAAAGAAGCTGGCTGCTTCCCCTTGTTAGCAGCAGTATAAGCACCTCCCTCAGCAGGGATAACCTCTGTCATCTGACCAGGGAAGGCATTGGCAGGAATTATCTGAGAAGTAGGGTCAGCACCTTCAAGGGCTGGGGCAGGAGCTTCATCCACAATCGGTTTTGGACCTGGGTCGTGCCCGTTGAACAAAGGAGAGGCAACATCAACACCAGTAACTATGAGGGCCTTGTTCCAGCCTTTTTTGAAGTTCAGACGGCTGATGTAGCCTATCTGAACCTCGTTATATTCGTATGCAGTAGCCCAACCAGAGTTATATGAGTCCTCCTTGATGGTGGCTGCTTGAGACTCTTTCTCATTCAGCTGCTCGGTCATCACCTTGTTCTCCTTTATAATGACCAACTTGCTCGAACAGACCAGGTCATAGGCTTGGCTCAGCTCATTCAGATCTTTAATTACCACATCCCTCTCTCGGTTGTAATTAGCAAGGGCCAGGTCAGAAGAAGCTCGGCAGCATCAGCAGTTTTCAGACCAGCTTCTAGTTGTGTGCCCCTTACTTTCAAGGCAGCATTTTGTTGCTCCAGCTCGCTGTTCCTGTTCACCAACTCATCGCGAGAGCGATAGAGCATGACGAAGTTAGTCACAAACTGCAAATAAAAGAAGACATCAGGAAAATGTCTTACCAAGGTAGCCTCTGGCTACCTTGCAGAGCCAATTGATCAGACCCCAGCACCCTTTGGCGATCTATAGGAAGAACTGTCCTCTCGAGCAGCGCAAGTGCCAATTGAGGAGAAATGGTAACTGAGGCCCCCTCGGGCAATGCGGACACCGGGACTAAGGCCTGCCCAGTCTTCATCCTTGATTTCATTTTCTCCTCTCTTCCTCCTTCTCATTCTTCATTCTCTTCTTCTCCTCCATCCTTTTCTTCTCTTTTATCTTCCTTCTTTCCTCTTCCTTTTTCCTCTTTCTCTCTCTCATCTGTTCTTCTTCTTTCCTCTTCCTCTCCTTCTCCTGAGCAGTAGACCGAGAGCCAGTAGCAACATCCCCAGTTCTGGACTTCTGTTTCTTCGACCTCTGAGCAAGGAGCACATGATCATCATCATCGTCATCTCGAATCAAATTTTTCCTTGGAGGAACCATCCCCTCGCTTGAGCTGCTGGGCGTGCTCAAAGTTTCTCGGGCTTCAGAAACCTCTTCTGAATCAGAAGAACTATCACCACTGGAGCTCCCCTTGCCAAAATTACCTTCAGCACCGCCTACAATATCACTCTCAAAACTGCTCTCCTCCTTGTCCAACTGAATAAGATCAGCAGCAGTCTCTTCACAGGTATCAAACTCGAAAATGCTATCTATCGGCTTCGCTATAAAGCTAGAACCAATATTTTTATACTAAATCAAGAAAGCAGCAGACCGGGGATGCTCGTCGTCAGCTAGGGGCTCCCTGATATTCCATGCTTTGACCAACTCAGAAAGATAAACCTCGCTGAGAGAAGGTTCCAAGTTCTTCGACCTCGCTGACGAAAAAGGGAAAAGTCAGAAAGATCACACATTAATAAAGAAATTGAAAGAACAGAGCAGAGACTACCTATATACTCTTCCCCATAAAAGGGAACAGTAAACCTATCAGACCTCGACCCCTCAGTCTGGGGGAGAACTGCCAATTTCTAACAAGAAACCCATATTGCCAATAGTCCTTGTGGGAATCAGGTAGGTGTCCAACACCCTATCAGGACTCCTGACTTTGAGATGGAGAACGCCAGAACTAGTTCGAGAAAAGGAATAGCAAAAGAAAACTTTGGCGAGCCCTAATTTGGTGCCATAGAGCTGATTTATTCTATGAACGCCATTGATTATCTTCCACACATTAGGCGAACACTGTGCAGGAACAATGTTTAAATAACCAAAGAAGTGCAAGAATAGATTATTCGGAGGAAAAGTAAGCCCCCTTGGGAAAGAAACAAGACATGAATCCAATGGGCACCCTCTATCTCTCTAATATTTCTAGGAGGAGAGGCGCACTCAATCTTTAACCACTCCGGGATATTGTAAAACTTCCTAAACTCAGACACCGATCTATTACCAATCTTTGCCATTTGGAAACCCTAAAACTATAAATTGAAAGAGAAAACACAGAAGACTTACAAAATGGAGGTTTGACTTGAACGATGAGGAATCACAAGCCCAAATGACGAGGAAGATCGAAATCAAAAAGAATGAAGACCGGGAGAAGAGAACGTGAATCGCTAGAACTTGCAGATAATGGAAGAGTACTGAGAATCTTGAAACGGCGAGTGTGAAACGAGTGCTTGGGATAACTTTTGAGTGTTACTAATCATAGTGCACATAACATGAAGCAAGTTCCGCCTAAATCAGTCCTCAAACTTTGGGAAGAGTTGCACGATGGACAAAGAAGCCATTATGACAAATCATTTAAATTTATTGAGCCCAAATTATGGCCCAACAAACTTAGGGGCAATTATGGGTACCCGGAATTAGAATGACGGGCCTTGACGAGTAGCCCAATTGGAGCGGCCCAAAGTCCAAACCCTTCATATCTTAACATTAATTCGATTATGACTTAGTCTTCTCCCATATTCTCGTTACGAGGTGTTCTAGGAGAAGATGGAAAATGTGAGGGAGTCCAACACCCCCACTCCCTGAAAATGGACATGTATATAATAAACCCAAGGTCCAGGGCATAGGACACGCACTGTATTCTCTATAATCGCTCTCCGGAGTATATAGAAATAATACTGACTGCATCACCGTGGACGTAGGCATCCTTGCTGAATCACATACATCTCTTGTTTTGTGATTGGCATTTTGTATTCCTCATTTTGCTTGGTGATTGTGCTTCTCTTAACTCTTTGTGTTGAATAATAATTGTCACCACATTATTATTCAAAAAAATCATTCATCTTCTGCCCATTCAAATTCTACCTGAATGTATCTATACACCACCCATTCATCTTCTACCCAATCGGTTCTATATTCTCTTCTCTATTTCTCTCTTAAATGCCTCTTCGTCTCTTTCCCAATTACTCATTATTGTTCTTTGTCTCCATTTCTTAATCCGTCTGTTTATCTTCTATTTTATGCACTGTTTCCATTATTGATTTACCTGTCCTTTTCTTTCCCTCAATTTCACATATGATGGGTATAAAACCACATAACAAGGGAGCGTAAACTTCAGTATGAGAGCCTGCAACATAGATGACTAGCGGGTTTCCTTGGATATCTACTACATTCGTTTTTTCTTATTCATTTAATTGTAAACATTTATTTATTCTCCTATTTTATTTTAGGTTTTGATGAGACTAAAATTGTTAGTGGCTGAAATATATTTATTCATATATACTTTTTTCTAATAGTGATTTAAAGATATTTTTGACAAGCGATGTTGTGATATGGAAGAGTGAGATTGTTTTGAAAAAACATTGCGTTTGCATAAAATTTGAGTGAGTAAAATTGAATAATTTATTCTTTAGTCAAAGTGTGAAATACAAATATCAATTAAAATAGATAAAATTATCACTTCCACAAATTAGCTACTTTATCCCTGATAAGAAACATGAATAACCATATGAATATTGTTTTTATACATTTGTTTATAAATGGAGTGGTGAGTAATTTGTGTATATCTGTAAATCACATAATTGATGTCCCTGCTTTCATCGATGGTAACCTTTATGTTCATTTTTATTGCCCATACGTGGTGATGATTTTCTTTTTTGCTTTGTTTGGTAAATCTAGAACAATACTCCATAGCGTTGGTTTTTTTAATTGCACTCTATCAATTTGAAGGTTACTGTCAAGTTTAATGGTCCAAAGAAAATAAGAACATCAGTTAAGAAATATGTTTTCATATCAAAGCAATCATAGTTGCGTGAACTATTCTTTTCTGAATTTTACACATATTATGTTTCTAAATGTTTGACGGAATGATAACGTAATTTATATGCATTTGAAATGTAATAATTATTAATTATTTGATAAAACATATAGTTATTTTAATTGTTATACGCTGCGCATCGCGCGGGTTACATGTGAGTTTGTTTGTAGTTATTATACTAAACTATTTTAAAAGTCATAAATAGGATGTGAACTAACATGTTAAATCATGAATTAAAACAGTTTTTAACATGATTTTCAGGATGTTTATTTTTCATGCAGTTACTACTTTAATATGTTGTATAACTATTATTCGAATACCAACCTTTGTCAATTGCAAGCGTTAGATATAGTGCTTGAATATATCTAAAATTGTGACTTAAATGCTCCTAAATGCTTCAAGAAACAGCCCAAAATACTCTCTTGCATGTGCTCGGAATTATGAGAAAATATGGGGAAAAAATGAATTTCGAATTTTCTCTTCCACCTTAGATATTTGTGTGTTATGAGATAACCCTAGATGGAGAAATGCAACTCAATGTATAAGGGAAAGAGGGTCGAAATTCCTAGTCAATAATGCCCTAGTTTTTTGGCTCCACCATCCATCAAATGGAATAAAAATAGGAACTAACCCAATCTCTTAAGAATTAATATTTTTCACATGCCTAATTAAATATCTGACTTATTTAGACCACGTTGATGGGAAATACTTAATTTTGGATTTCAATATAATTCAAATTAAAATATTAATTTTCAAAAGTCTCCCAGTTGGTCGTAATAAGTATATCCTCATAATTTGATTAGGAAACATTAAGTGCACAATAAGTGATAAATATATTTTGACATAATTAAATGATTCAGAGATGTGAGTCACGGTGGGTCCATGCTATTCAAGTGCATGGTTCCTTCCATGTACTACACCATCAATGATTCAGTTAATTAGGCATGCAATGTGGGGTGTCATAATGGCCTTATAATGTCCTTTTGAATAAAGAATTATTTTTGTCATACAACAGGTCATAATTACTTGCATGCATTCATTAGAGATCGAAATGGTAGAACTCAGAAACATTTTTATTGAATTCAACTAATAGTTTCAAACAACTAAGCTAAAAGCAATCATAGTCAAACTAATCGAGACCCATCTTTTTTACGTGTTTCATGAAGGACTTTGGAGATAGTCCTTTCATAAGAGGATCTTCTTTATTATCACTCATACTAATGTGATCAATTGACACTCATTTCTGAATTTCTTCTTTCACTAATAGATATTTAATCTCGATATGCTTAGCCGCCTTAGTATATTATCATTCTTCGAAAAGAAGACTCCTGCAACATTATCACAATAAATTTTTAACGGCTTAGATATTAATCCCATGATTCTAAATCCTGAAAGAAAGTTTCGTAGCCATAATCCATGATTTGTAGCTTCGAAGCAAGCCACGAATTCAGCCTTCATAGTAGACAATGCAATGATATTCTGCTTAACACTTTTCATGATACGGCTCCTTCAGCAAGGAGGAAGACATAACCCAAGGTGATCTTCCTACAGTCAAGGCAACCTTCAAAATCTTAGTTTGAGTAACCAACAACTTTAAGGTGATCAGTCTTCCTATATGTGAGCATGTAATCCTTAGTCCCTTGCAGGTACCTCAACACTTTCTTTGCAACTCTCCAATGATAATTCCATGTATTTCTTTGATATCTACCCAGCATCCCAATGGAAAAACTGATGTCCGATTTAGTGCAGACTTGTGTATACAACAAGCTCCCTACGACTAATGGATAAGGAACGCCTTTCATGTGCTCCCTTTCCAAATCACTTCGTGAGCATTGACTTAAGTTGAATTTATCCCCTTTCTAAAGTGGAATGTTAACGGGATTGCAAATTTACATGCTAAACATTTCTAAAAATTTATTAATATAAGCTTTTTGAGACAGTCTTAATGTTTCTTGTGATCTATCTCGAGATATTTCTATCCCGGTCACGAAGGATGCCTCACCTATATTTTTTATTTCAAAGTTTTTAGAATGGTATTTGCTGGCGATAAGCAAGTCGTCATCATATACTACTAAAAATACAAACTTACCCCCACTGATCAACGGTGTTTTCCTTAAACCCAAAGGAGGTAATGGTATCGTAAAACTTAAGGGACCATTAACGAGAAGCTTGATTTAGACCATATATTGACTTCTTTAACATACAAACCATGTTTTCTTTCCTTTCTTTATGAAGCCTTGTGGGTGTGCCATGTAAACTTCTTCCTCTAAACTCCCATTTAGAAAATCTGTTTTCACATCCATTTAGTGCAACTCTAAATCATAATGAGCCATCAACGCTAATATGATTCTTAAGGAGTCCTTCTTTGAAACTAGAGATAAAGTCTCATTATAATCAATTCCTTCTCATTGAGTAAAATATTTGCCAATAAGTCTAGCTTTATGTCGTTCGATATTGCCTTTCGAGTCAAGTTTGGTCTTAAAGATCCATTTGCACCCGACTCGTTTTTGTCCTGAAAAATCGACTAACTCCCATACCTTGTTTTGTCATTCATAGATTTTATTTCTTCGTTCATGGTATTAATCAATTTATCAGAATCATCACCATTAACATTTTTTTCATAAGAAATTGGATTATTAATATCCCCTACATTAAATTTAGCCTCTTGTAAGTACACAACATAATCATTCGGAATTGTGTGATCTCCTTTCTCTTTGAGATCTTCCTAATGGAACTTCATGCAGAAGTTCAATAGGTTCAAAGTCTCATTATGTGGTTGTTCAGTTGGTTGATCATTCTTTTGGTGTTCATTATTATTGATTGGTTCATTAATCGGTTCATTGATCAGTCATAATTATGTTATGAACTCGGGGTATAGGAATTTGTACCCTGACTTCTTGAATGATTACTTACCTTTCTTTTTCACTTCCACTAACTTCACCATCTTTAATGAATTTAGCATTTTCAATTTCTATTATTCTAGTTGTATGATTAAGACAATAGAATTTATATCCCTTTGACTTTTCTGGATACGCAATAAAATGACAAGATAATATCCTAGGATCCAATTTCTTTTCTTGGGGGTTATAAATTCTAGCTTCTGATGGGAAACCCCATACATGTAAATATCTTAAATTGGGTTTCTATCATTTCCACAGTTCGAAAGGGGTTTTTAAAACTTACTTATTAGGAACCCTATTTAAGATGTATACAGTGGTCATAAGACCATCTGTCCATAAAAATATAGACAATTTAGTACTATTAACCACACTTCTAACCATTTCTATAAGGGTACGATTACGCCTTTCAGCTACACCATTCTGTCAAGGTGATCCCAGCATTGTATATTTGGCGCGAATACCTACTTTTTCTAAGAGTTTAACAAAAGTGTCAGGATGTTGCCCTTACTCCTCATATCTTTCATAAAATTCGCCACCCCTATCTGACCTAATAATTTTTTTCCTTTTTGCTTAGTCGTCTGTCAACCTCAGTGTGACAACCCACCATTCGAAATAGTGGTGGCCAACCCAATACTCCAAAATAACGGAATCATGGATGGAATCATTCTCAGCATCACAACAAAATATGAAGTATACGGGATAACCACTCCTTATTTTAGAAAACCGGGTTTCCAAAAATTTTGATTTATAAAGTTAATAAAAGAAAAGAACTTAACAACCCAATAAGAGAAAGTGGAAATCCAGATAAAATTATTTTACGTACCCACAATTATACAATAAGGGACCGAATATGCTGTCGGTCACAGACTCATACAATACAAGTAAACAAACTCATTAATTACATAATACATTACATTAATCAAGTACGAAAGTTTGGGCCTCTCGCCCGAGTAAAAAGACCTGATCTTATCTAGAGTTCAAGAATGACAACGTCTATTTCCAAATGCCCCGTAATACCCGCAAAGCATCACGGCTCGCCAAAGACACCGGGATCGAAATTCAAATCATGCATCCTTGCGACAGAGTACCTGGGCGGATACAAGATGCAAGCACAACGAGAAATATAAATGGGTCAGGGCCCGGTTCTATATGATTACCAGATGAATAAAAAGTATGACAATTATGAATGATAAATCATGATGAAAGAGAAATAAGAATATACCTACACAATTTAAAACATAAGCTAAGCAGGAAAGTAAAATGAATAACATTAATCTAAAACTTTATCATGTGTAACAATCATCTCATGTATCTTTTCCTTAATAGGAAATATATATATATATATATATATATATATATATATATATATATAATCACAATCTTATGCTCTTTATGGCATTTTTATCTCAATTTTACCTTTTGTAACAATCCTTTCCTTATCAGGAAAATAATCATTTTCAAATGCTCTTTGTGGCATTTATATGTGCTCTTTGTGGCACTTCATTATGCTCTTTATGGCATATATAATCCATCAAGTCCCACTTGATTATGAATAGTTATATCCATCGGGTTTTCCCACTGTGTGCGCCCCTAAATGGCCATCATCTTTCAGGGCCTATCATTAAGAAAACCGGGGCACATATAACGCAAAACGTCGGGAAGCGGCCATGTGCCTGCGGGATAGTCAAGACCACACCCGGAATCTCCTACCCATCGCAGAAATATATATAACAACAAACTCTCACATGGCCTAGGACTATATCCACCCTGCATTCATTAGTCAGGGGGCTTCACCTCACGCGCGAACTTCCCTTATGATGTCATTTAGAGAGGTGTGTTTAAACCATTTTATTTACCATTTCCAAAAATCAAGTAAATTATCATTTACCATATTCATGATTAAGTAAATTATCATTTACCATCATCATTTCCATTTATACATGCATGTTTCGTTTTATTTGAAACCATACTAATTTACATTATTGTAAATAATTCACTTTATTATCCGGAGCCATACGATAATTTATATCGTAACTACAACCTCAAAGGGGTAATTAAACTCTTAATTCTCTCCAAATACTTTGGGGTGTTATTTTAAAACCCCAATACTATCATACCTCAAAGGAATAAATAATCTTTCAATTTATTCTCACAATATTCGTTTGCGGCGTTATTATGAACCATTAAGGTTAACATAGCTCAATTGAGCTTCTAAAATCTCCCAACATTCTTTTCGGGGTGATAATATAAACCATCAAAACTAATATAGCTCAATTGAGCTTCCAAAGTCTCTCAAACATAACACTACATCTCCTAGTTTCATAACAATCAACTAGAAGAAAAGAATGCCCTAGCATCAATAGGCATAACCCCGAAAAAGTCCCCATATGAACCATTACTAATTTAGGGTAGTTCCCCAACTCATCTAGAACTCTAGGACTCTAAGTTTACTTCATTCAAGAAGGTTCATAGGTCCTAAGCTTAAAGAAAAGGAGAAAAATTGAGTTAAAAAAAATAACTCAAAAACAACATGAATCCGAATGGATTCGCCCAAACAGCGAATCGGTTCGGACACAAGACCTGGTATTCTGCAACTACCAAATCTATTCGGCTTGGACCCGAATCGATTCGGTCCAAGCAGACCTGGGAACTTCCCCTTAGCGAATCGATTTGCCCAGGGGCGAATCGATTCGGCCTGGAGAGTTTGCCAAGAATGGCTTCAAGGGTTATAAACCCTAGATTTCCCCAAACTCCAATCTCTTCCATTTTTACCCACAACCAACATCATAAATCTATCCAAAATCAACCTACATGATTATTAACTACTATTATCCACAATTTCATCATCAAAACCCAAGATTACGGTTAAATCGCCACAAATTCTATTTTTGATCCATAAATACAAATACACAACTATCACACTATTTAATCATATTAAATCATATATTAGCAAGTAGAAAACTTGCCTTAGGATTGATATCTCATATTTCTTTGTGGTAGAAGCAACAATCCATATTCAATCTTCTAATCTCTCTCTTTTCTCCATTTTTCTCTTCCTCTCTCTTTCTTTCTTTGTTTAAGACATAAAATGGGGAAATGAAATAAGGGGTAAGACTTAAAATCGTGGCTTAAGTCTAAAGTCTCAAATCTAAAGTGGTTAATACCACATTAAAATGACTCCCAATACGCTTTTAAGCTAAAACCAGGTAAAAGTGCTCGAAACCCAAAAATACAATATGACACTTATTTTGAATGTCTCGGACATTCCGGGACTAACTACGCCCTCTAAACTGGCATCCGGAAATTTTATAAATTATTTCGAGTTCCAACTCTATTTAAACCATAATGTCATTTAAAATAAATGACACTATAAAACATGTAACCTGATGATATTTAGTTTCATATACAGTAAATATGCACCAATCTATTAAATATTAACTTCTATCTCATTAAATTAATATTTACTCCAGTTCCAACATTTTATATAATTACCTTATGCGATAAATTAATATAAAATTGGCCTCCTAAAAGTGAGGGTTGTTACACTCAGTTATGTATATTTCAACGGCATTTACAGATTGAGTTTAATCATGCAGTAAGTACAACATGCAATAATGTGAAAAATCATAGATAAAGGTAATAAAATACTCTTCTCCACCAATAGATGGAACATCAAAAAGGTCCACATATGTTTGTATGTATTATTTCAAGTAGTTGGGTGCTTCTCGTGACTCCTTTCTTTGTGTGTTTAATCTGTTTGCCTTTATACAGTCCACACATACATCATAATCGGCTTAATCCAGGTTAGGGAGAATTGTATCTTTAATAAGTCTTTTAATTCTTAGCCTGGATATATGCCCCAACCCCGTTTATGCCACAAATAAGAGGACTTTTCAATATTCAGTGTAAATTTATCCAACATTAGGATGCAAGGTTACTAGGGATTCAGAAAAATTCTTTTCAAGATTAAATTGATATAAGACATCCATGAAAATTCTAGAACCAACATTAATAAAAAAAATTATTCAATCCAAAGAAATTATTTTTAAATTTAAGTACAAAAATATTAAGAGAAAGTTTAGAAACTGGAACTAAATTCTGTGACACCCCGCCTAATTAAATACCGGGCGATCACTCCTTTATTAAATTAAATCAAGGTAAACAGTTGGTTCATTCTCAGCATCACTGTCGATAAAAATACATTTTCCAATTTAACACCCTAAGTAATTAAGCCAAGTGTCAAAATCATTTTTCATACATACTAACCAAATTTTATTTAAAGAAAAACATTTATTTTATTAACAACATTCAAATAGTAAGAATAACACCATATTAAATTTTGCAACATAAACCAATTGATATAATACATTCGTCAGTCGAATGTCAACATATGAAACCTAAAGTCATACATCCAAACTGAATAAATACCATAGTAACAATGCTGGAAATAACTGAAATACAAATGTCCCAATAACAATGGGATAATGGAGAGAGCTACACATGCTCAACTGGTGAAAGTACTAAGAGTGGATCCGAATTAACGAAGTCGTCTAATCAAGAGACCTGCAACTCCAACCTAAGCTGCAGCGCGTTCCTTCCAAGAGATCCTAAGCAAGACGCCCATGTGGATGGGAACCTGTAATACATACATATATATACAAGAGAGAGAGATAAAAGAAACGGGTCAGAGCCCGAAAGTGTGTTTGATTTAAAATACGTTTAGCAAGTATTTAAATTGATACAGGCCAATGCAACAACATATTAGTGCGTCACTCTCTTGAGAAATACTCACCTCTCTTCTAATGTGCACATCTATCACACTAACCTTCCCAACGGTTTATCTTAGCATTTTATTATACTAACCTTCCCAATAATTTAGCGTATCTACTTACTCGTAAGATTTCCAAACCGAACAATATTTTTGTTTACAAAGAATACTTCCAATTAGCAGCACAACTCTCGTTTTAGCTTTTATCAATTTATAAGGTTCCTCAGTGACATATTTTATTACACAAACAAGTATTTACTATAAGAGTCATCAACCATGTCCTACTTATCAAATCACAGTAGGCAGTTTCAAATTTCAAAATCTCATATATATATGAACTACTCGTATAATATATATAAAATAACAGCACCCCTCATAAAACTATGGTGCGTGCATAATCTACTATCCAGAAACCCATATCACTCATATTAAGGGGAATACAATCGGAATCACTCTCGAATTGTATTAACATGAATACACAAACAATATTGAGGCGAAGCATAGATTCCAAGTCTCTAAGAGGATGGCACATGCCTGCGTCTCTTAGGACCGTCTAAACTATCACATCGATAGCCTGTACCAAGGATATCTATCTTCTAGGGTACAAGTCAATATCCCCCATAAAGGTCCCATTGAGATAAGACTTGCCCCAGCGCGGTAACCTCAGGGATAGCAAGTAGCGTGGACATGAATTTTCACAAGTATATAATATATGTACACACAATCATATAAATATACCACTTTATCATATTAATATAGGTTCTTCTCGTCACCCATAATTATACCATTTATCCTAAATTTCACATTTATAGAATTACGTATAAGGTTTCGTTCCTAACCTTAACTCGAAGGGTTTTCTCACTCATTACCTGACACTCGTGGACTATCTCCTCACAAATCTTAAATTCAGTAAGTATCTCTATTAGGTTCCAACGTAACTCTCTTACGCACCTCACCCTTTAAATTTATAAATTCACCAACCCTAAAGTAAATGTCCCATAAATACCATTCTCGTTGAAGATTAAAGGTCCCAACATTTATTCCTATGCCCTACTGGTCCTCAATGTCTTCCAAATCATTTTATCAAGAATGCCCAAGAATTATATCACGATAATTTGAATTTAACTCATTTAAAGAGGGAATTAGGAGTTTTTCAGGAGGGGTCGATCAATCGAATCTTGGGGCTCGATCGATCGAATCTTCGATCGATCGAAGCTCTGGGCTCGATCGATCGATCAAGCAGGTCTAGGAAAAATTCTGCAGAATGCAGTTACGGGTTTCATCACCAAAATTACACAAAATCCATATTTCCAAGTTCCAATCGTCCCAGAATTCTACTACTAACATTATAACAATATACTACATGATTCTAACGTAAGGCATGTACTTATTCATCATTTAAACATGGATTTTCAACCTAGAATTATCTCCAATTATCAAGAACCCTAGAATTTTCTTAAACAATTTTCTAACAAATCTTTCTCCAGAATTTCTTTCTTATGATCATCAAAATTTCGTGGTTTATTTCCTCTACATGGCAAGAGTTCCAGAATTTCATATAAATCATTTCTACATGCATTTTCCTAACACAAATTGGATGTTCTTCCATATTTATCATCTCTAATCAATCCTAAACCAATATGAAGATTGCATTAACGAAAATACGCAAGTTAAACACTTGCCTGGGATTTTTGGTATTCTGATTCACGGCTGATTTTGGTATGGCTACGTTCCTCGTCTCGCGATCTACGCGGTAGTGGTGGCGGCAGTGCAAACTGGTGGCTTCTTGGCCTTGAATTGCCTTGGAGCTCTCTCCTCTCTTCTCCAATGACCGTCACTTGATTTCTGGATATTCTAACCCTGAAAGCTAACCTAAATGGCTGATATAGGTTGCTGAATTTCGTGGGTTTAATTATCCAATTATGTAAAATGACTAAAATGCCCTCCTGGGGTACTAATTAAGCCTAAAATTGCCCCGAGACCCAAACTACACCCCCGGGTACACTTTTTTGACTATCTCGACCCTACCGGACGCGTTGGCGCACTCAAAACGATCATACGAACAACTTATAAAATATTCACTTTTTATTTAACCAAATTAGTCCCGACGTGACACGAGCACGTTCCGACTTAAATTTTTGAAATCGTCATTTAATTCACTCATGACAACATTATAAAAATAAATCTCATATATTACTATACTCATCCAGTAATATGCAACAAATAACAAATTTCCAATAATTACTAACTTTCATCACGCTAGTAAATATTCAAAGCAACATTCCGGATTAAAATTAAATTAATTTATCTCAATTAAATTTAATAAATCCCATAATTTAAAAGCTATAAAAGTACGTGGTATTACATACTTCCCCCCTAATAACTGAATTTCGTCCCGAAATTCAGAAAATATGGCCTATCCGATAGCATAATTCTGGATATCCTTTTCCGTACACAGACTGACTACACATTACGGCGTTCAATTACTATAGCCCTTTCTTTACAGCAACATTGTTTTACATTCCCATTAGAGATACTTCACCTTGTGCTCCCAACCGACAACATTCGCATAAGTCACGCTTATACGTTATACATTTCATTATCTCACTAACATTAAGAGGTCGCACCCTACTATAGACAAATACTCGGGTCATTCATATACAAAACTCCCATTCTGAGAAAATATTACGAACATTTGATCACTCTAGCTCGCCTAATACAGTCGTGGAATTCTACCACATTTATCGGAAGTTCTCTTGACCGATCCAAAAATTTTGTTTAAGTACCTTGTACGCGACAAACTGGTACGAGTGTTTCTACCGAGCATGCTTGAAATCATTGTACCAAGATTCCAAAATCTCCTTCACATGGCTCCCCTAATCTTTAATCACCATGCGCTTATTCCCTGGCTAAGGGTGATACATCCTACTCGAAACGAAATCTTATCTCCGCTGGTTCCTGAAATCCCATTTCAAAGGTGGGATTCACCAATCTCATCCTGATTCAGAAATTTATACTGCGTCGGACCATGCACTGGCGCGATCCTTCCTTTCGAAGGAAGTCTGGGGCATGCTAGTTAATATTGTAAGCCAGCCCAAAGGAATATCAATCACTTCCTTCTCAGCGACTTAATTCACAAGTTTGGGATAAACCCTTGATCTTGTTTTGAGGATGGCAACCCATCCAAGGACTGTACCAACTTTACCGACCTCTTCCAATTTCAGGAATTGTCAATAAACACAAAATTCTTTGGTTGATTCTCCGCTTTCAACCAAACCTTACTTAAGGGCGGTGCATGTAGAGACTACTCACTACGTCTCGCTAAACATCGATTCTTCCCTTGAAATGTCTCACATTAAGTGACACGTAATACTCCTCTTCCTCCTTGGAGTATGCCAAAAGTTTCGACCCGTGCTCTTCTCTCCACGAAGCGCACTTCTGGATCTCTTATACCATACTAACATCCTTACTCTTTGTATGCGCAAGTCGCTCTCATACTTGACTAATAATAACTCCGCTCCGGGTGTTCTTCATAATCATTAAATTCTACTCTATTCAAGGAATACCAATTCTTGAACGGCTTCCACAGCCTTCTAATCAAGTTAGGGCGTGCTATTCTAATTGCACACTTATGTATGGATTATCGCCCCTCATGTGACGCTTAATCCATTCTATCACTTCCACTTCGTCATTTTATTCCCACAAACATATATTTCACACGTCTATTTCCACGTCCCTCCGATTCGGACCATTTTAACTGTAGTTAACCAAGATGCCCATATTTTTGCAACACTTCGACTGCCCTGGGAGAGCGAACGGCGTGCTACTCATCTGTAGAACTAACTAAATTCAACGGAATAGAAGGAATAGGGCATTCAAATTCCATGACAATAAAAGAGGAATAATAATTCTCAACCTTCCTCAGATAAGTACAACAATTTCCCAAGTAGGTACAACAACTAAAGTAAATCACTAAAGCTCTATTCATCAAAATAATTATAGGTCATATCTTTTGTATAGTATAAAGTTCTCTTCATATATTCCATCTAAAAATCATTCTAACTCTTTATTCACTTTGTGTTCTGTACGCGGTTATGATATTCGGGTACTTCAATCACCCTAGAAATCAGAATTCTTAAATTCTCCTTATCATAGTTCCACCCCTCAACTTGTGGGGATAACTTCCAATGTTTTCCTACCACAAGATCCGGCTCCAGTAACCTTAAAAAAAATTCAACTTCCAACTTACATACATAATTACTTGATCCCATTTTGACCAGGGTACCAAACTCGTGGAAAAGTGACCAAACGTCTCCCTATTTCCAACCTTACGCTAAGTTTCATGCGTGGGATGTCTCGCAAAGCGAAATCCAAACAAGGACCCCCCCCGATACACTACTACCTAGCTTTGTCGGTCATCGAAATCCGTTAGGTCCTCCGTCCGTGGTATGTACCCCTTTATTCCGTCTCTTGACAAAAAAGTTACAATTCTCTCGTAATTATGCTTAATAAAGAACGTTTCACCAATTTCACAATCGTATTGGTTGATGGAAATTTTATTCTATAAACCTCGGATACATACGATCGGAATTTTTTCAAAATTCCCTTCCCTAATAATAGGGGTATAGAGATTAACTCCCACATCTCTAAAGGTTAAATATAGAAATGCACTCTTCCTATCACTAAGTCTGGAGTGCTAAACATAATACTGAGTCAAATCTTTTCGCTCAACGGTAAATCCCGATACATACGGAATTATACTAACAGAGTCTATACATACGTTGGCATCAAATATCTCGAGCCCACTATCTCCTCCGAAGTCTCTAGGATAGATAATATAAGTGCGAGTCCAACTCTCTTACGGGTAAGCCTCGCCAAAACAAACATGGAACATGTTGCACCAATGCAACTACTCCAATAGCCTCGCAATAAATGCCCACTATCATACTACCCATTTTTATAACGTTTTAACAAGGATAATATCATACTCGTGTATCGCATCACTACAACGAGTAACCTCAATAAAGTTTAAAACACTGTTAATATGCTCATTCATCCCCCGCGGATAGCACCAAAGAAAAATCCCGTTATACTAAAGAAAATATTCACATAATGGTAACATTTATAATGATAAGCATTAAACTCATCTCACATGCTAATCTAGCAATAAACAAAATATGGTGACTCGCTCGTGTCACATAAACACGCCGCATCCTATAAGGATACAACTTATACTTCCATCCTGGCAATCGTTTTGACTGCACAAATGGTTTTCGGACGTAACACGTCTGCCCAAACCAAAAAAAAATTACTTTACTCGTTGCCTTTTTACTAAGCACCGTATTCTTGCCCTTATACTTACTTCGGAACATATTATCGTGAGCGATCTCACTCCGCACAAAATACCTCAACACATAATTCACCTATCACCTGTCCAACTAACCCGGTTAGGATTGTCCTTTCTTCGGACATTAGTAGACTCGATTTCTATTAACCATCCCGGTTGTTCCATAGCCTTCTTAGGCCATAAAGATCATGTTATTATCTATACTAGTACTTACTGAATTTACCATCAATTAGTAAGAATTTAACTGCCTGAAGCATTTAAATGGTTTTCCTGATGTGTATCCACATCCTTCTGTGGTGCTATACCACTACCGTTGCATTCAGTCTCATTCTCGACTAAATTCTTCGATTCCTTTAACTTCCTCCACAAAGAAGCGTTATCATCTATTCTGACACAATATGACAATGTCAACCTCTGGATCGTTCGTCCACCAGAATTTCCTCCTCGAGTTTTATCAACTATAATTACGAGTTGGTCTTCCACTTGGAGTCGTTTCCCCCCACTTGTATCTACATCTTCTGATACAAAATTGGCTAACGGTTAAGATTCAAATTCACGAATGGACCCCTGATGTGCCCTCCCTTGAAGAGTTCAGAACCATGTTTGCTTCTCATCCTGAACAGTTAAGGAAGGAACATACGGTCAACACTGTACCTCAGGTTCTCCTATAGGCATAGCGTTCCACTTCTAAAATTGGCGGTTGTATCCAACCATTATAATTTCGTCCCGAAAGCCAAGAAAATTTTTCTCTAAATTTTTCACTTTCGGTTTGCCACACTCCGTTCTACATTTAAGCCTTTGGATACTTTACCGCCTTTGGTAAAGACACATACAATTTTCATGTTTCTAAAATTTCCCGTTGATAGTCTCTACACGTTTTTGTAAAACGTTGGGTAAGTTTACCCCGGCACCTCATTTGACTATAACAGCATTTGAAAATCATTGTTGCACCTTAGTCGCCTTTCAAGTCTTGTCTTCTCATGCCATAATGGAGGTGACCTCGACTACGGTCGTCATCCTCGAATATATTTTATAATCTCAACTGAGCCCTGCCTCCTGATGTACGCTTAACGCTCTTCTTCTGACATCCGTCATTGCTCGGCACACGCACACATCCGAACAAAATTAGAATTCACTAATGCATACACATTATAGCAGGAGAACGGAATCTCGCCAAAGGAATCGACAATCCTAAACATAGGGCTCTATAACAAACAAAGTAACGCTGAAAGCATAATAAGCCATACAGATCCTAAGGACACTAGAACCTGATGCTCTGATACCACCTGTGACACCCCGCCTAATTAAATACTGGGCGATCACTCCTTTATTAAATTAAATCAAGGTAAACAGTTGGTTCATTCTTAGCATCACTGTCGATAAAAATACATTTTCCAATTTAACACCCTAAGTAATTAAGCTAAGTGTCAAAATCATTTTTCAGACATACTAACCAAATTTTATTTAAAGAAAAACATTTATTTTATTAACAACATCCAAATAGTAAGAATCATACCATATTAAATTTTTCAACATAAACCAATTGACATAATACATTCTTTAGTCGAATGTCAACATATGAAACCTAAAGTCATACATCCAAACTGAATAAATCCCATAGTAACAATGCTGAAAATAACTGAAATACAAATGTCCCAATAACAACAGGATAATGGAGAGAGCTACACATGCTCAACTAGTGAAAGTACTAAGAGTGGATCCGAATGAACGAAGTCGTCCAATCAAGAGACCTACAACTCCCACCTAAGTTGCAGCGCGTTCCTTCCAAGAGATCCTAAGCAAGACGCCCCTGTGGCTGGGCACCTGTAATACATACATATATATACAAGAGAGAGAGAGATAAAAGAAACGGGTCAGAGCCCGAAAGTGTGTTTGATTTAAAATACGTTTAGCAAGTATTTAAATTGATACAGGCCAATGCAACAAAATATTAGTGCGTCACTCTCTTGAGAAATACTCACCTCTCTTCTAATGTGCACACCTATCGCACTAACCTTTCCAACGGTTTATCTTAGCATTTTATTATACTAACCTTCCCAATAATTTAGCGTATCTACTTACTCGTAAGATTTCAAAACCGAACAATATTTTTTTTTACAAAGAATACTTCCAATTAGCAGCACAACTCTCGTTTTAGCTTTTATCAATTTATAAGGTTCCTCAGTGACATATTTTTTTACACAAACAAGTATTTACTATAAGAGTCATCAACCATGTCCTACTTATCAAATCACAGTAGGCAGTTTTAAATTTCAAAATCTCATATATATATTAACTACTCGTATAATATATATAAAATAACAGCACCCCTCATAAAACTATGGTGCGTGCATACTCTACTATCCAAAACCCCATATCACTCATATTAAGGGGAATACAATCGGAATCACTCTCGAATTATATTAACATGAATACACAAACAATATTGAGGCGAAGCATAGATTCCAAGTCTCTAAGAGGATGGCACATGCCTACGTCTCTTAGGACCGTCCGAACTATCACATCAATAGCCTGTACCAAGGATATCTATCTTCTAGGGTACAAGTCAATATCCCCCATAAAGGTCCCATCGAGATAAGACTTGCCCCAGCGCGGTAACCTCAGGGATAGCAAGTAGCGTGGACATGAATTTTCACAAGTATATAATATATGTACACACAATCATATAAATATACCACTTTATCATATTAATATAGGTTCTTCTCGTCACCCATAATTATACCATTTATCCTTAATTTCACATTTATAGAATTACGTATAAGGTTTCGTTCCTAACCTTAACTCGAAGGGTTTTCTCACTCATTACCTGACACTCGTGGACTATCTCCTCACAAATCTGAAATTCAGTAAGTATCTCTATTAGGTTCCAACGTAACTCTCTTACGCACCTCACCCTTTAAATTTATAAATTCACCAACCCTAAAGTAAATGTCCCATAAATACCATTCTCGTTGAAGATTAAAGGTCCCAACATTTATTCCCATGCCCTACTGGTCCTCAATGTCTTCCAAATCATTTTATCAAGAATGCCCAAGAATTATATCATGACAATTTGAATTTAACTCATTTAAAGAGGGAATTAGGAGTCTGCCAGGAGGGGTCGATCGATCGAAGCTTGGGGCTCGATCGATCGAACCTTCGATCGATAGAAGCTCTGGGCTCGATCGATCGATCAAGCAGGTCTGGGAAAAATTCTGCAGAATGCAGTTACGGGTTTCATCACCAAAATTACACAAAATCCATATTTCCAAGTTCCAATCGTCCCCGAATTCTACTACTAACATTATAACAATATACTAGATGATTCTAATGTAAGGCATGTACCTATTCATCATTTAAACATGGATTTTCAACCTAGAATTATCTCCAATTATCAAGAACCCTAGAATTTTCTTAAACAATTTTCTAACAAATATTTCTCCAGAATTTCTTTCTTATGATCATCAAAATTTTGTGGTTTATTTCCTCTACATGGCAAGAGTTCCAGAATTTCATATAAATCATTTCTACATGCATTTTCCTAACACAAATTGGGTGTTCTTCCATATTTATCATCTCTAATCAATCCTAAATCAATATGAAGATTGCATTAACGAAAATACACAAGTTAAACACTTTCCTGGGATTTTTGGTATTCTGATTCATGGCTGATTTTGATATGGCTGCGTTCCTCGTCTCGCGATCTACGCGGTGGTGGTGGCGGCGGTGCTAACCAGTGGCTTCATGGCCTTGAATTGCCTTGGAGCTCTCTCCTCTCTTCTCCAATGGCCGTCACTTGATTTCTGGATATTCTAACCCTGAAAGCTAACCTAAATGGCTGATATAGGTTGCTTAATTTCGTGGGTTTAATTACCCAATTATGTAAAATGACTAAAATGCCCTCCCAGGTACTAATTAAGCCTAAAATTGCCCCGAGACCCAAACTACACCCCCGGGTACACTTTTCTGACTATCTCGACCCTACCGAACGCGTTGGCGCACTCAAAACGGCCATACGGACAACTTATAAAATATTCACTTTTATTTGACCAAATTAGTCCCGACGTGACACGACCACGTTCCGACTTAAATTTCTGAAATCGTCATTTAATTCACTCATGACAACATTATAAAAATAAATCTCATATATTACTATACTCATCTAGTAATATGCAACAAATAATAAATTTCCAATAATTACTAACTTTCGTCACGCTAGTAAATATTCAAAGCAACATTCCGGATTAAAATTAAATTAATTTATCTCAATTAAATTTAATAAATCCCATAATTTAAAAGCTATAAAAATACGGGGTATTACAAATTCCTAGAAATAAAGGGAACATAAAGTGTTTCTTGTAAATCTAATTGAAATCCGAAATTTAGAATCAAGCAAAAGACCCCAATAGCTTCTACTTTAGTGTTTGCTCAATTGCCCATGCACGTAAAATGATCAGTTGGGTTTGTTTTGCAGATCGTAATGAATCCCTGCATCGAATTAGAAACATGACACATAGAACCAGATTCAATCTACCAAGTATGAGAATGAACATTAATAAGGTTTGATTCGAAACATAAGTAAAAGGCTTACCCTTTTTCTCGAACTAAGCCTTGCGTTTATGATAATCTTTTTAGAACTGGACCCTCTTTTTATAGAAGTGACACTTGTCGTTATTTTCATTTTTTCCAGCAGATGGTTAAGGATCATCTTGATGAGACGGCCCAGGACCTTTCTTATTGCCCTTTCATGTCTTCTTCTTAAAATAATCTCCTTTGACCATGAAATTAGCCACCGACCCTTTAGTGACTATTTTGTTGCTTTAGTTTGTCTTCCTCTTGTACCAACATGCTTCGCAAATCATTTATATTCCACTTGTCCTGATAGTGTTGTAATTGATTTGAAATGGCCCATACTCAGGAGGTAGGGAGTTTAGGACAAATTGGACGAGAAAAGACTCATCCACAATCATGCCCAAAACTAGATGTTTAGCAGCCAGATTAGTCATTTCAATAATGTAATCATTCATGGTTCGAGTGCCATCGAACCTCATGGTAGTTAGGTCAACCATTAATTTTTTGGCTAGGGATTTATCAACAGTGCGAAAGCATTCTTTTATGTTGTTCAGATACTGTTTACCTTTTGTCGTTTCAGGTAGGAAGGTCTTTATGTTAGCAGCCACACACACTCGCATAAATATAAGGGTTAACCTATTGGACCTAAACCATTCTTCATAGATGGTAATTTCATCCTCGCTACTGTTTTCAGTTATAGCAGTGGGTTCTCACACATAATTGCCATGTCCAAGTTTGAAACCCCCAGACTAAACTCATCTTACTCATCCCATTCAGAAAAGTTTGTTCCATCCAACTTTGAATAGGTTTGAGCATGCAAAGAAAGGTTGAGAGGAACTGCAATATAATAACAATGTTCAATTATTAAAATTTTCACACACAACAATAATTTATAAGGGTTGAATATTGAATTATTGACCTAATATAATTTCGTGGATTGCTAAAATAATCCCAATATTATGGAATCTGTAATAGTCATCACATAATATTGACATTACAAAGCTATATCACCCCTTACTTTCATTAATCATGGTCTTATAATTTTGGCATCTGTGTGATGATCCTGGAAATAGCACCACCAGGTCAAAGTGATGAATAAGCTCACACCAGTATAACAATGGCAGAAATGCAACAGAAATATAGCAATATAACAGTAGAGTGAGATGATGAGAAGAGGAAGAACACCAGAATTTAAGTGGTTCGACCAGAGACTACATCCACTGTGGGTGTGTGAGTGAAATCCAGTAATAAATATGGCTCTAATGGCCTGGGTTACAACACTCAAGCTTTCTCTCTCTTCTGGATACAAATGAACAGAGTTTTGTTAGGGTTTTGATTAAGCTATCCTTTATAATGAAGAAGATGATATGTATTTATAGTGCCTTAGGGGTGTATTACACCCCCAATCCTGCAATAAACATGTGCAGAATGTTCCTAGCTAATAAGGATGAGCCAGTTGTCTTCATCACATGTATGTCATGATGATCAAATATTCCTTCATGCGAGAGAATGATCCGGGTATAACGATTTTAGCTCACGTGTGTTACACATCCACGCGCACATCCCCACACGTCTCCTAATGTATGTGATATGTCAGCAATGTGACCTCGACCGACCATATTGGCCGAGGCTAGATTGGTAGACATGTGAACGGTTAAGGAGTTGAGACCTGTGATTGCTGATTAATATCATCCTATCCTTGTCGGCCTGGGTAAGGCCGAGGATGAGGGTACTCGATCTCTGGGAATGATGCTGGTAAAACATATTGGATAGTTATTAAACGTCGAGGCCGAGGCATCCGAGTCAATGTTAGTCGAGTCTGATCAGGCTGACTCAATCAATGAACCACTTCAAGACGATTGGTGAGGGTCGGTTATGGCTAAGGATGCATATCATAGGCAAGGTGACATTTTTCATATCAATCACCCCTAGCCCTTAGTTTCTGATGTGTGGATGAGGCTAAGGAGTAATGATGTTATGTTTGTTAGTGATGATGATCACGACTATTAAGAGGACGCATGACAACTATCAAGTGAGTGGTAGCTTGAGGTGACAACTGTCATAGTTCCCATAAGGTTGTATCTAATTGAGGCATGAGTAACGGCTTAAACGCTTAGGGTTTCGCACTTGGTATGATGAGGTTTATAGGGAATTGGGCACTGCTTTGCAAAACGTGCACAAATCATTACTAATATTTAAAAAGGCTTTTTCAAAATCATTTTCTTTTTACTTGCTTCATATCTTCTGCGCGCCATTCTCTTCTGAACCAGAGCCCTTTCTTCCAATTCCTATGCTTTCAAGCATCTCTCCAAGGCCATTATTGCTTCTTCGTTCCTCTTTTTCGTCCAGGTAACTCTCTTCTGCCATTTCTTTCAAGCTTATTTAGTTTCTCAGCCCATTTTAAGGTTTTTCATTTTTTCGGTGGTTTTAGTTTATACTCTGACGACTGCACTAGGATGTTAGGGCTTATTTGTGGGTTGCGTGTGTTGGTTTTGGGTGGGTATAGGCTCTTAGGAGTGTTTTCGGCTTAGTTTTGGGCTTATTTAAGCCATTATTTGGTTTTTTTATTTTACTCCGAGGATATTCTGGTCACCTTCCCAAGCAAGCCTTCAAACTGTTCTTGACTTATTCATTCTCAAAATGGTTCATTTCCACCTTTTAATCTTTGAGTAAACTTTGCTCAAACTCTCCAGCTTGTTTGTTCTTTTCAAACTTTTATTCTCTAAGTGTTGCCTCGGCTTCTGAATATTAAAGACCCTTTATGAATTAGCCTTGTAATACCCTGCCTTTAGGGAGAGGTACTTCCAAAAGATATGTAGGTTAGAGGAAGAGGCTGAGGTTAGGCATCAAGCCGACCCAATTTGGAGACGACCTTTTTTCCCATCCCTTTAAAGATAATTTTTCCCTCTGCCAACAAGATGGCCAGCCCATCCTCTGCCCCTGTTGATGATAAGGATTTGTATAAGGATGAAATGAGATTTTTGCCAACTCGTCCTAAGAGGACGAGAGAACCTGATGCCACGTCTCGGGCCTCATCTGGACGGGATGACTTTTCCATTGAAATTCTATCAGAACCTTTCGAGCCGACTCTCAACGTAGTTGTTCCCCCAACTGCAATTCTTTTATCTTCTAGGACTGACGACAAGTTCCTAGAAAATTTTCCTGACGATATTCCCAATGTTGTGCCTCATACCAGTAATGTTAAGGATGAGGATGGAGAGGCTGAGGGAGAGTTAGAGGAAGGCTCTGAGGCTGACGAGCTTGTAGACTGCTCATATACCGAGCAATATAAATCCTCTATTAGGGAACTTGATCTCCTTTATTTTAGACATATGTATGGCGTCAAGTCTGATGTCATTCTGTGAGTGCTAGATGAGGAGGAGAGAGTACACGATAGATGAGAGGGGGAAATTCCCCTCTATGACCAAATGTTGAGAGTCGACTTTTGTCTACCCTTTGACTCAGCTGTAGGAGCCATTTTTCTCTAGCCTCGGCCTTGCCCCCACCCAGATAGCCCCAAACTCCTGGAGGGTTATACTGGGTTATATTTCCTTATGGAGAAACAAGTACAAGGACGAGCCTTCAGTTGAAATCTTTTGTGCGTGCTATCACGTCTCGTCCTCTGTAAACCAAGCTGGCTACTATCATCTAGGAGCTAGGAAATTTGACAAGAAGAATCTCCATGTCAATCAGACTTCTAATCATAGTTGGAAGGAAATGTTCTTTTATGCTTCTGGGGCTTGGGAATTTCCTAGTGACGCCGACCAATAGAGTCAAAAAAATGAGTCGAGGGTACCCCATACTTAGGCGAAGCTAGCAAATAGGGAGAGAGTAGACTTCCTCAGTGGGCAAGGGAAGAATGGCCAACTCCTTTCCTTTGAAGATTTAATGTCTCCCGAGTATTTAGAAAAATTTGGGCTGAAGGTTGATCCCTTGGACGACCTTTGTAAGTGAAATGGTTCCTCTTTTTTTTGTTTAAGTCTTTCATCGTCTCTTATTTTTATGACTAATGATTCCTCATTTCTCTTTTGCAGACCATCCTCCTCACATATCTGAGGAGTTTTGGAATATGAACGTGTTAAGTCTCTGTAATGCTCTAAATAAGAAGAAGAAGCCGCCTGGCAAGAGTCAGCCAAAAAAAGACGATTCCTACTGGGCCGACGCAGTCAGAGGTCGATCCGAAAAGGACCCATCAACAAATTCCCTCTAAGACTCGGCCTGAGCGAGATACTCGGAGGTCGAGGACAATTCCCCCCGATCAGTCAATGTTGAGAAGTTCTGGACCGAGATCCTGCTCGGGAGACTCCTTCTAGGAATATTGGCCAAACAATATGGACCAGCTTAGGAAATGTCCAGGTTCAATTCTTCCCTCGACCACTAGATCAAAGAGGTCCATGCTTTTATTTCCAACTAAGGATGACTACGAGTTCTTGGAGAAGATGTCCTCCCCCCCGGCCTTTGACTTTGTCCCTTATTTGATGGCACGGGTATTTTCTTTTAGTGACAAGCATAAGTCTTCTCTCGTACTTATGTCTTTTTGTACAAACACTTATGTTTTTCCTTCTCCCATAGTCTGTGTGCACTTTTGCATCGGCCAACAAATGGATAGTTGAGAATTATCCAAAGATCCAAGAGGTTAACAGGCTCTTAAATCTGAGGAAAATATGAAGAAGCGACTAGAGGCGTGCTGAGCCGACCTCCAACAAGCCCATGACGACCTGAAGCTCAGAAATGGCGACTTGAAGAAGAAGGATGCCCAACTCAAAGAGAAAGAGGATGCCTTGATCACACAGTCGGATGCTTATGTAAAAGAACTTTCAGCTATCGTGCAAAAGGCCAAAGATGATGCTCTGTCTGCTGAGTCAATTGAGAGGATTAAGACCGAGGTTGACAATGCTTTTAAAGCTTCAGGCGAGTTTGGTAGCTATGGCATTATATATCTTGAGAGGAGTGTAAGGTCGGCTTGTCGATGGATCACGACTAAATTTTTTGAGGTCGTCTCCTCCATACGGCCTGCGTTGGAGGCACCTGACTTGACAGACTCTCTTTTTGATACGGCACTGGAGTATGTTGAGCTGATGGCTATAGCCGAGGCCAAGGCCATGCAAGCTGAGGCCCTACAGACTAATGCTATAGTTTAGGTTGTCCAAGTCGAGGATAGGGTTGCCCAGAATGAGACTAATGCTGAGGGAACTTCCACCATCATCATTGAGCCAACTCCATAGGGTGGTCGTCTATAACCGATACCCTGTCTTGATTGTAATCTTTTTCTTCTAACAATTTATTTTGTGGGCCGAAATCCTAAGCTTATAGTCGTCCTTCAAGTACTCATATCGCAATTCCTGAATGAATGGAATCTTTTTATTGTTCATTTATCTTCATCTCGTCTTGATTTGTTTGTATGCCATGAACTAAAACTATGTTATCGTCTCATCTTCAAATGAGACGATGTTATAAATCAACCACAATCAAGTGATTTTTTATAACTTGACATTCACCAAATTATGGTGTTTAAGCATAAGTCCCTTCTCTTCGTTTTGAGAGTGTATGGATGAGTGTCGTCTCGTCCATCGACTGTCGTCTCGGCCGAGAGAGTAAATCCACCAACTTAATGATATTTAAAAATGAACCATAACTAAGTGATTATTAATTTGCACCCACCAAATTATGGTGTTTAAGCATATGTCCCCTCTCGTCGTTTTGAAAGTATGGATGAGTGTCGTCTAGTCCATGCACTGTCGTCTCGGCTGAGAGAGTAAATCTAACAACTTAATGATGTTTAAAAACGAACCACAACTAAGTGATTTTTAATTTACACCCACCAAATTATGGTGTTTAAGCATAAGTCCCCTCTCATCGTTTTGAGAGTGTATGGATGAGTATCGTCTCATCCATGCACTGTCGTCCGACCGAAAGAGTAAATCCACCAACTTAATGATGTTTAAAAATGAACCACAACTAAGTGATTTTTAATATTTCACCCACCAAATTATGGTGTTTAACCATAAGTCCCCTCTCGTCGTTTTAAGATAGTATGGATGAGAGTCGTTTCGTACATGCACTGTCGTCTCGGCCAATAGGGTTATCCACCAAGTTAATGATGTTTAGTAATTAATGTATTTTGATGTTATTGACAGCCCATGGATGAGGTTGACCCCATCTGGACTATCGTATCACCGAGCGAAAATTAATTCTACTTCACCATGAATGATGTTTTGTAGCTTAAGATGAGTTGATACATACATGTATTCAAATAAATAGACAACATATGAGAGAAAACTTGAGACTTTTTATAGAATTTCATTCATATTTCTTTCACCATCTGAGTCCCATATACATGTATTACAATGGAATTGGAAAGAAACTAGCAAAATTGAAACCTCATTGATAATACTTTTTGAGGTGGTCGGCGTTCCATGGGTTGGAGAATGGCTCCCCTTATAGATTCTCCAATCTATACGTCCCCGATACTACCTCTTAAACCACTCTGTATGGACCATGCCAATTTGAATGAAGATTTTAAGGCTTATGTCATGTCTTCTTTAACACTAGGTCTCCTATCTTCAGTGGGTGTGCCTTGAATCTCTTATTGTAGAACTTTGGTGTCCTTTGTTGGTAGGCAGCCTGCCTAACCTCAGCATCTTCTCTTCTTTCTTCCACAAGGTCTAAATCAAGTCTCCGTTCAGTAATGTTCTCTTTCGGGTCATAGGTCTAAACCCTGTGGGTAGGAAGGCTTATCTATGTCTGCACTACTACCTCTGAACCATAAGCTAACAAAAATGGAGTTTCGTCGATAGGAGTCCTCTTTATCCTCTTATAAGCCTAGAGGACAGCATATACTTGTTCAACCCACCTGCCGTTGGCATCTTCCAATATCTTCTTAATTCCATTGAGGATCATCCTATTTGTTACCTCTGTCTTCCCATTAGTCTGGGGTCGTCCAGGAGCAGAGAAAAACTACTTTATGTCGACTCGTTCATAATATTTCTATAGGGAGACATTCTTGAACTGCGTACCATTGTTAGAAATCAGGTTATTGGGTAGATCGTACCTATAGATGATATTTTTCCAGATAAACTAGAAGGCTTTCTTCTCTGTGATTGTGATCATCGGCTCGGCCTCTACCCACTTTGAAAAATAATCGATTGCCTCGATCAAATAACGATAGTTGTTCACAGCTCTTGGTAGTGGTCTAACTAGGTCAATCCCCCAAACCGCAAAAGGTCAAAGAGATGTAATGGAGGTAAGAGGCTCATGATATTGGTGGGGTATGGTGGCAAACCTATGGCACTCGTCTCATTTCTTCATGTATGCAGCTGCATCTTTGGCCAACGTCGGCCACCAATAATAACCCAGTGTAATGATCCTCTAAGCCAATAGTCGTCCTCCAATGTGCCTGGAACACGACCCTTCATGCACATCTTTTAGAATATACTCTACCTCAGATGGATGGACACATCTCCGGAGAGGAATAAGGAACCCTTTCTTGTATAAGATGTCTCATATGAGGGAGAACTGGGTAGCTTTATACCTCAGTTTATTTTTCTTGGCTTTGGACTCAGGCAGCTCCCCACCTCTAATGTAGCGGACAATAGGATCCATCCAGGAAGCTCCCATACCCAATTGAAATAAAATTTCACGGTGTTCTCTTCTCCTTTGATCGTCGGACGATGGAGAATCTCTACCGGGGTTGTTCTTCAAATGTCAGTTATGGTAGCTGAGACTAACCTTGCTAGAGCATCGGCTCTACCATTATCCAGATGAGGTATTCTCTTCAATTTTACTTCGACGAGATATTTTAATGTTGTCTTAACCTTTCCTAGATGCCTTGCTATTCTGTTATCCTTAGCCTCGTATGTCCCTAAGATTTTATTGACAACCAACCTGGAATCACTATGAATAAGGAGTTAGCAACATTCAGTGCTCGGGCAAGGGAGAGACCTGCTAGGAGAGCCTAATACTCAAATTCATTATTAGAAGCTTTGAAGTTAAATCTCAATGCGTACTCAATATCAGTCCCATCTGGGACCGACACTATCAATTCTGCCCTATTTCCATTCTAACTTGAAGACCCATCAACAAAGAGGCTCCACATCCATTTGGTGAAAAATTACCCTCTTCCAGGGCTCCATTCTTGAAAAGATACCTTTCCTCCTCTTTCTTAGACACTTTATTTCTTGCTGAACTCGTCTCAGCTTCGTCCAGGAGAGGACATACTCTGATTTCTTGCTCACAAGATGTAGCATCATCTTTAATATCGGTCTCATCGCGAGTGAACTCGGTCACAAAGTCAATTAGGGCCTGCCCTTTAATAGACGTTCTTGGCTGGTAGATGATGTCGAACTCCCCCAACTTGGTTACCCAAGCCATTAGTCTTCTTGATTTCTCCGGCCTGTGAATTACTTGTCTAAAGGGTGAGTCTGTGAGGACCACCATGGTATCTTCTTGAAAGTAAGGTCTCATCTTCCTCGGGGCATGGATTAGCACATATGCTAACTTCTCCATCTTGGGGTACCTCTGCTCGTCCCCTTAGAGTGCCTTACTATTGAAATACACCTGTTTTTGAAATCCATCCTCTTCTCTTACAATAGCGGCGCTAATGGCCGACTCAGATACTGCCAAATAAAGATATAGTTTCTCTCCTTGAACTGGTCTGGATAATAGGAGTGGAGAGACGAGATAGGACTTCAAATCCTTAAAAGATTTATCACACTCTTTATTCCATTCAAAATATTTTCTCAATACTCTAAAGAAAGGAAGGGATTTATTAGTGGCCCTATATACAAACCTGTTCAATGTTGTCGCTCTTCCAATGAGCCTCTGCACATCCTTTATGGTCGTAGGAGTCTTTATCTCCAATAAGGCCTTGATCTTCTTGGGATTGGCTTCGATCCCTCTCTGATTCACAATAAATCCCCAAAACTTGCCCACTCCCACACCGAAGACACACTTGGCGGGGTTGAGCTTCATCCGGTACTTGTCCATCGTGTCAATGGTGCACTCAAGTTTGTCCACATGATTATCAGCCTTGAGTCTCTTTATCAACATATCACCAACGTATACTTCCATTATCTTATCGATCGGGTCCTCGGATATTTTGTTGACTAGCCTCTAATACCTTGCCCCGACATTCTTCAACCCAAATGGCATGCCCTTGTAGCAATAGGTCCCCTTATCGATAATAAACGTTGTCTTCAGTTCGTTAAATTGGTCCATGAATATCTGATTATTGTAGCCTGAGTAGGCATCCATAAAGCTCATTAATTCATGGCCAGTTATAGCATCTACCATCTGATCAATCCTGGGTAAGGGGAAGTTATCTTTCGGGCATGCTTTATTCAGATTCGTGAAGTTAACACACATTCTCCATTTGTCATTGGCCTTGGGGACGATGACAGCAGTTACCAACCAGTCAGGGTAGATGACTTACCAGATGAAGTCGACCTTCTCCAATTTCTTGACTTCCTCTCTAATAACTCCATACTTCTCTCTTAAGTAGACTCTTCTTCTCTGTCATATCGGCTTCGCATCATCGACTACATTGAGCTCGTGACATAAAACTTTTGGGTCATTATCGGGCATATCTTCATCGTTTCAGGAAAAAATGCTCTGCCTCTTCTTCAGCGGCTTACTTAAATCTTCCTTGACCTCTTTCTTTAGGGCTTTGCCCACTTGGATGATTTTTTCCATCTCATCCTCATTACGGATAATAGATTATACCTCCTTCACGACTTCCCCTTTCTTTAATTTTGTCTCGTCTCTGGGGTCCAACGTATCAATATTATACGTTGTAGTGATTTTCTTGTGAGCTTTCCTCTCCTCGACTGAGTTGAAGTAGCATTCTCATGCCAACACTTGATCACCTTGGACTTCCCCTACTTTGTAAGGAGTCGGGAATTTCACCACTTGGTGTACAGTGGAGGGCACAGCCTCAAACATTATAACGGCCACGCTTCCCATAATAATGTTATAAGTTGAATATACACTTCCATCCATTACAAAAAAATTGACCTTCTTTGTGAGCCTCATCGGCCAAACATCTCTCATCCTGACATCCATCTCATACATTCCCAACGGATGGACTTTCTCACCACTGAATCCAATTGATATGCCAAGTATCACCTCGTCCAGGACTATGAACCTCAGCCTTAGTCGACCCTTACCTGATCACCAAGGGGCAGAAAATCGCCACTCGTCCTGGGGAAGATGACTCGACCGTGACCCTCATCACTTTTATAATTACGGTCTACACTATTCCTCAAGGATTATGTATCCTCGAACTCGGCTGACACAGTACCAATGAATCTAAGGCGAGACTAGTGGACGATACTATCGAACGAGATAGATCTCTTTTCACGAGGGTTAAGGTCCTACAGATTCACCCTCGGCCATCAGGGTCGATCGAAGTTCTCAGCCTAGACCGTATAGCCGATAGCGACAGCTGGCAGAGCACGTAGTTTAGGAGATGCGTGGAGTAGTGCACGTGGGATACAGGTACAATGTGGATGAAATTGTTACAACTTAATCATTACCTTATGTGAGGGAATATCTCATCATCATCTACATGTGACAGTGACAGATGGCACGGCCTCAGTGGCTAAGAACATTCCACACCTGCTTAGGGGTATATTATACCCCCCCCCCCCCCAAAGTCCTATACATACTCTTTATCTTCTCCATGATAAAGGATCGCATTATACACAACCCTAAAAAAACTCTGTCAAAATATACATAAGAGAGAGAAAAGCTTGAGTGTTGTACTTACAGGCCATTAATGCCATACTTATAATGAAAACCACCATTCACACTACACAGTGGACGTAGGCTCTGACCGAACCACTTATATCCTGGTGTTCGTCCTCTTCACCTCATCTCCTTTTTTATTGATTTACTATGTGATTGATACCATTGTTGTCTAGTTTAAGCTTAAATACTTCTTGATCTAGTGATACCAGGTGATACCATTTCTGGTATCATCAGTCTGGCACCGTCTGTGGGAACGAGAAGCATCATCTCTTCCCTTACTTAACTTGTCCTCGCCGGAGTCTCTGGTGGTGAACCAGTCATCCCCTCCTGTGGAGCTGGTTCACCATTGAAAGAGTTCTCACTGAGCTGCAAGGATTTCACTCTTTGATTCTAAGCTCATCCACCAGGCTTTAGCATGGCATCAGAATTTCCACCACCTCCACCACCAACTAGTGGCCCAAGTTCCAGCAACGCCCCTCCTCAGTTAGAAATGGCTGAAGTGGCGGCCACCTTGAAATCCTTGGTAGCAAGCCAACAGGCGATAAAAGAGCAATTGGTTGACTTCAGCCAGAATGTAGTAGTCGGGCCAACGGGAGTCACACCAGAGATGATTACTTCGGTAACCGGGGAGCCTCCCCAAGGGGCAGGGGACCGCCCCGCAAGGATTTACCTCCTCCCCAACGACAGAGAGACATTGCTGACCCTAGGCGCTTACGCCTGGGGAGGAAAGGCCAACCTTGCCCGGAGGACCGGTATAATGATTATGCAGCTGAAGATGCTCAGATTGATTACTAGGAACCATATGAAGTATCTGGGAATATGGTATGCCCCATTCAGGGAAGAAGAGGTCATGATAGGAGGCCGAGTCAAGATGACTAACCAAGGGGCTCATCTTTTGACCGATTACAGAGAGGTTCAGCCTTTGAAAGGCTCGGCCCAGTGGTAGATTTGAGATAAAGGTTGTTTAGGTCAAGGATCAATGAGTGCTCAAGGAGATAGGGGAAAGATGGTCGACCCCCTCGCGACCGAGACGAGGGGCAACAGGAGGTGAATAGCCAGCGCAGATTAGCAGCTGGGGAACCCTCATTTTAGCTGATAGAGGTGGAAGGTGATAACATCGGCCAGGTCATCGCTGTTGAAGCGGCCAAGAGGCCTTGGAACGACTCCATCCAAAGGCTAGAGAACAAGATTGAGACATCCTCAAGAGCCATAACCCCTTGAAGAGGGGATACTCAGAAGGTTCTCCTTTCATGGCCAAAATAGTCAACTTCCTAACCCCAAACCGTCGGTGGTTACCCAAAGTATGATGGGAGTACCAACCTTGTGCACCACGTAGTGATGTACCAGTCGATCGCAGATATCTATTCCATCTCAGATGAGATGAAATGCCTTGCATTCTTAAGCACTTTGACTAGATCTGCCCATATCTGGTTCACCTCACTCCCAAAGAGTTCCATTGAAAATTTCAAGCAACTTGCAGAACGGTTCATCCACAACTTTTGTTTCGGGGTAAGACCCAGAAGAAGTTAAGTAGGGGAAAAATGAGAGTCTTAGGGAATACATCGCGAGGTTTAATAAAGAGAAACTGGAAGTGGAAGACTATGAGGAAATCATTACGATGACTTCATTAATAGGAGGATTGCAGAAAGGGAAATTACTTTGGAAACTTACTGAAGACCTGCCAAGGTCTATGGCCGAGCTGTTGGCAATGCTCAAAAAAGTCATGAATGCCGAGGAGGCTATGGCAGCTAAATATGAAGATGAGAAAGGGACTAGCAGTGGGAGCAAGTTTCAGAAGAAGAACAAATACGAAAAGAAAAGGTCGGCTGATGATAAGTTTATTGGGTATACCCCTCTCACGGTCAGCTGCGAGCACATTATGAACGAGATTAAGAATGATCGAACACTAAGCTGGCCTGAGAAGATGAAAGCTCCCCCACACAAAAGGAATAAGATCTTATGGTGTGAATTTCACCAAGACCACGGGCACTTAACTGACAAGTGTTTTACCTTGAAAGACGAGATTGAGAAGATATTCAAGGCTGGAAAACTAAAGAAGTATGTGAGTAGTGATGGACCAAAGATGGAATGAGATGACCCTAGAAGGAGAAGGGCTAATAAGTACAGGGGAAGATGTCCCAGGGAAGAGGAATGACACCTCAGATGACGATGATGATGACGACCCAGACCTGCTGCCAAAAGACGATGATCTGAAGGGGAAGCTCCACATAATCTCGTTTGATGTAAAGATTATCTGCGGAGGCCTCGTAGGGGGAGGCGCAAAGGTGGACGACAGAAAGGCAAACCTTGCAGAGGTCAAAGCCCTTCCTAAGGTTGAAGCATTCTACTTGGTCATAGCAGATATAAAGCCAGAGAAGAAACAGAAGGTAGATATGGAAACATTGATTATGGGGTTTTCAAGACTCGACCTCAAGGGAATCGTAGCTCATCAGGATGACCCTTTGGTAATCACGACTAGAGTGCATGGGTATAACATACCGAGGATTTTGATCGACGGGGGAAGTTTAGCCGACGTTATGTTCTGGCCTTGTTTCAAGGGTTTAGGACTCAGCAGGAAGAGGCTCATCCCTTACCATCACCCTTTGATAGGGTTTAGCAGTGAAAAGGTGCACCCATTGGGAATGTATGAAATGGATGTTAGAATGGGAGACGTTTGGCCTAAGAGGCTTACAAAGAAGGTCGATTTATTTGTGATGGATGAGAGTATATACTCGGGTTATAACATTATCATGGGTAGAGTAGCCCTCAAAGAGTTTGACATCGTGCCATCCACTATACTTCAATGGTAAAATTCCCGACCCCATATGGGATAGGGGAAGTCCAAGGTGATCAAGTGTTGGCATGCGAATGCTATTTCAACTCAGTCGAGGAGATGGAAGCTCACAAGAAAGAGACTACCACCTACAGTATTGACACCCTGGACCCTAGGGATGAGACCAAACTGAAGAAAGAAGAGGTTGCGGAAGAGGTAGAATCCATCGTCCTCAATGAGGATGAGCCAAAAAAACGTCTAGGTCAGTAAATACCTAAGAGGAGATATCAAGGAAGAACCGGTCAAATTCTTGAGAGAGTGGCAAAGTATCTTCACATGGAGTCATTAATCCTAGGAATCTTTTACCATAAATTAAATGTGGCCGATACGACAAAAGAGGAGGATATATTCTCAGGAAAAATATGAGGTCATTCGGGAAGAGGTAAAAAATATGGAAAAGGCCGACTTCATAAGAGAGGTGATATATCCTGAATGGTTGGCCAACGCTGTCATAGTTCCTAAAGCTAATGAGAAGTGGAGAATGTGTGTAGACTTCACTAATCTGAACAAGGCTTGCCCTAAGGACAATTTTCATTTTCCTAGGATTGACCAGATGGTCGATGCCACAGCAGGCCATGAGTTGATGAGTTTCATGGACGCTTACTCGGGCTACAACCAAATATCTATGCACCCAGTCAATGAGGAGAAGACTGCCTTCATAATCGATAAGGGAACTTACTGCTACAAAGTTATGCCCTTTGGTCTGAAGAATGCAGGAGCTACCTACCAAAGACTTGTTAACAAGATGTTTGAGGATCAAATTGGGAAGACGATGGAAGTTTATGTGGATGATATGCTGACTAAGAGTCTCAGGGCCGACTCTCACATGGCCGACCTCAAGAAAACCTTTGATACAATGGATAGGTACAGGATGAAGCTCAACCCCACAAAGTGTGTATTCAGCGTAGGGGCTGGTAAGTTCTTGGGCTTCATCATAAATCAGAGGGGAATAGAGCCTAACCCTGATAAAATCAAGGCCTTGATCGAGATGAAGACACCAGTTTCAATCAAGGATGTGCGGAGGATGACGGGAAGAGTAGCGTCACTTAACAGGTTTGTATCCAGGACCACCGATAAATGTCTTCCATTTTTAAAGTTCTTAGAAAGGATTTTGAGTGGAATGAGGAATGTGACAAGGACTTCCAAGAGTTGAATTCCTACGTTGGATCCCCCTTATTATTGTCACGGTCGGTCCCAGGGGAAAAGCTCTATGTATACCTAGCAGTGTCAGAGTCAGCTATTAGCACTGCCATCGTAAGAGACGAGGATGGAGTACAGAAGTCGTTATAATTCAACAGTAAGGAGCTACAATTCATGCCTCAAGAGGGAGTACAGAGGTACCCTAGGATGGAAAAGTTGGCATATGCTCTAATTCACGCCTCAAGAAAGATGAAGCCGTACTTTCAGGCCCACGCAATGGTCATCCTAATGGACTCTCCACTCTGGTAGGTCATCCACAAGCTTGAGAAGTCAGGGAGATTAATGGATTGGGCAATAGAGCTTAAGAATTTGATATCACTTATCAGCCTAAAGAGACCATCAAAGGGCAGGCACTAGCAGACTTCATGGCCGAGTTTACTTGGGATGAGGCCAACAGTGAAAAGTTTTAAGATTACTGGCTGTGAGCTAAGGAAAAACTTAAGCTCTCCCCCGGATAGGGTCGGGGAAGGTTCAACAAGGGGGAAGGTATCTGAGAATGAATAGGAGCAGTACCTCTTCAAAAATGGGATCTTGGTAGAAGGTAATTTCTCTGAGAATGGAGTAGTGTGGAGCCTCTTCATAGACGGGTTCTCTTACGAGAGTTAAAGTGGTGAAGGACAAATAGTGTCAACACTAGATGGGGCAGACCTTGAATATGCGTTGAGGTTCAGTTTTAAAGCCTCTAATAATGAGTCTGAATATGAAGCCCTCATAGCAGGCCTCTCCCTGGACCGATCTCTAATTATCGGCCATCTCCTAGTCCACAATGATTCAAGATTGGTGGCGAACCAGATCTTGGGAGCATATGAGGTGAAAGACAATAGGATGGCTAAATATTTGGAGAGAGTAAGGTCAACATTAAAGAGCATCGAGGAGGTGAAGCTGAAGAGGATACCTGGGCTGGACAATGGGCGAGCTGATGCACTTTCAAGACTTGCCTTAGCTATAAGAACGGAGATAAGTAGGATGGTGCCGGTAGAAATCCTGAATCGTCCGACCATTAAAGAGGAAGGCAGTGCTGTAGAGTCTTGTCTGAATTTAAACATGGGGGCTTCCTGGATGGACCCCCTCATCAGATACATAAAGGACAGGGAGTCACTAGAATCCAAGAATGAAAAAAGGAAGATGAGATATAAAGTTATTAAGTTCTCCATCATAGGAAATAATTTGTACAAAAAAGGGTTTTTGCTTCCTCTCCTCAGATGTTTCCATCCATCTGAGGTATCATATATCCTTAAGGGTGTGCATGAAGGCTCTTGCTCCAGTCATATTGGGGGTAAATCTCTGGACAAGAGGATTATGACCCAGGGGTATTGGTGGCCGACCTTGGCCAAAGATACTGCAGCATATGTCAAGAAGTGCGGCAAATGCCAGAGGTTTTCTACCATTCCCCATCTGCCTCATCATCCTCTAACCTCAATCACATCTCCTTGTTCATTTGCAGTGTAGGAAATTGATCTGGTAGGACCCTTACCCAGAGCTATGAATAATTATCTTTATCTGATCGTAATAATATATTACTTTTTGAAGTGGGTTGAGGCTGAGCCGATGATTACAATCACGAAACAGAAGACCTTCTAGTTCATCTGGAAATATCATCTACAGCTATGGCCTACCCAACACCTGATTTCTGATAACGAAACACAATTCAAGAACGTCTCCCTGGAGAAGTATTGCGAAATAGTCAGCATAAAACAATTCTTCTCCACTCCCAGACGACCCCAGGCTAATGGGCAGACAAAAGTGACAAACTGAATGATTCTTGATGGCATTAATAAGAAGTTAGAAGATGCAGAAGGGAGATGGATCGAGGAAGTGTATGTTGTCTTATGGGCCTACAGAACTACGGAGTGGACCCTCACCTGGGAAATCCCATTTATGCTTGCTTACGGATCGGAGCTAGTCGTACCAATGGAAATAGGTCTTCCCACTCATAGGGTTCAGACCTATGACCCTGAGAAGAATAGCGATGAACGAGGCTTGATTTAGATTTCGTAGAAGAAAGAAGAGAGGACGCTGAAGTTAGGTAAGATGCCTACCGGCAAAGAATAGCAAAATTCTATAACAAGAGGGTGAAGGCATGTCCACTGAAAGTAGGAGACTTGGTACTGAAGAAGACATGGTAAAACCCCAATAAGCTCCACCCAAATTGACATGGCCCACACAAGGTAGTTGAAGAGGTGGTGTCGGGGATGTATAGATTGGAAAACTTGGAGGGGGAGACATTCTCCAACCCATGGAACGCCGATCACCTGAAGAAATATTACCAATAAGATGGTAGTCTACTGTCTTTTCTGCGTTTTATTGTAACACATATATGAGACTTGAATGGAAGAAGTTCAATGAAAACCAAGTGTTGATTCATATGTTGTCTACTTATTCAAATGTTCGTTTGTGCCAGCCCATCTTAAGCTGTAAAACATCATTCATGGTGAAATAAGCTTAAGTTAATAAACATCATTAATTTGGTGAATTTACTCCCTCGGTCAAGATGACAGTGTTGAACGAGACGACTCTCCATGCATTCTCAAAACGAAGAGGGAGGACTTGTGCTTAAAACATCATTAATTTGGTGGATGCAAATTTAAAAAAATCACTTATTTGTGGTTATCATTGTACAAATTTAAAAAAATCGCTTAATTGTGGTTATCATTGTAAAACATCACTAATTTGGTGGATTTACTCCCTCGGCCGGGACGACAGTGCTGGACGAGACCACTCTCTATACACTCTAAAAATGATGAGGGAGGACTTGTGCTTAAAACATCATTAATTTGGTGGATGAAAATTTAAAAAATCACTTAGTTGTGGTTATCATTGTAAAACATCATTAATTTGGTGGAATCACTCCCTCGACTGGGATGACAGTGTTGGACGAGACGACTCTCCATGCACTCTCAAAATGACGAGGGAGGACTTAACACCTAAAACATCATTATTTTGGTGGAGTTACTCCCTCGGCCGGGATGATAGTGCTGGACGAGACGACTCTCCATGCACTCTCAAAATGACGAGGGAGGACTTAATGCCTAAAACATCATTAATTTGGTGGGTACAAATTTAAAAAGTCACTTATTTGTGCTGGACGAGACGACTCTCCACGCACTCTCAAATTATGAGGGAGGACTTAAAAGATCATTAATATGGTAGAATCATCCCTCGTCCGGGATGATAGTACTGGACGAGGGAAGACGTGTGAACGACACAACAAGCATAAGTAAACGCATGTAGATAAAATGAGGAATGCAAATACTAGAACAATAAGCTCCACTTCACCAAACAATATCAAGATGGAAAAAATTGTGAGAGGTGTCAGGTTGTCCATAACAGAGTTAAAACAAGAATACAATTAAAAGAGGGTATTAGCCACAGATGACCACCCTAAGAAGTAGGCTCAAAGTTGACGATGGGGGTTCCCTCTATGATAGGTTCAGTTCCATCATTGGATGGAAGGTTAGCCCTGGCCTCGGCCGTCGCCATCAGCTCCACGTACTCTAAGGTTGCATCAACAGAGGATCAGTAAAATTCGGAGCATCCAGAGCTGGCCGAATGGAAAAGACAACATCAGTAAATTTAGTGACGATCCATCGGCATGCTGTTTTCACCCCCCCCCCCCTTTTCAGGTAAATAATGCCAAAGCTGTCAAACTCATCTAAAGCCTTGAAGGATTCGACAGCCTTGGCCTTAATATTCTCAATGGTCTCCGTAGATAAAGCCTCTCCTTCCCCTTCTGCATAGCCTCAGCAAGCTCTTTGGTGTGGGTGATAGCCAATGAAGCCAAAGCTTCTTCTTTCTCCTTGATCAAATCGTCTTTCTCCTTCAATTAATCATCCCTGCTCTTCATATCATTATGAGCTTTCTCACGGTCGGCCTGGTATGTCCCCAAGAGTTTCTTCAACTTCTCCTCAGATTTGAGAACCTGGTCTGCCTCCTAAACTTTGGGATAATTCTCGACCATCCACTTATTAGCCGAGATAAAGGTGCATACAGTCTGCAAATAAAGGAAGACATATCAATATAGACGAGGAAAGAGTACGAGAAAACACTTGTGCTTAAGAAGAAAATAGTTACCTGAGCCGTCAAATAAAGACCCAAATCAAAGACTTGAGGGGCAACCATCTTATCCAGGAACTCGTAGTCGTCCTTAGTAGGGACCCCGAGCATTTCCCTCTTGAATCTTATAGCAGAATGAATGATTGAACCTTGGCACTTCCTAAGATTGGCAATGTTGTTCTGCCAATATTCTTAAAAGGAATCCCTTGAGCAAGATCTCGCTCTGGAGCTACTCGATATATACGGCCCTAGGGGAACGACCCTCGGCCTCTGGATGTCCTTTCCAGTCTGATCCTCGAGGAAAAATTATTCCTAAGTCCTTTTGTAGCCGACCTCTGATGGTTTCATCCTAGTGACTGTTGTCTTCTTCAGATGGCCCTTAGCAGCCGGTTGTTTTTTTTGTTCAAAGTATTACGAAGGCTTGGGATATGCAAATTGAAAAACTCTTCAAACAGATGAGGAGGACAGTCTACGAAAACATAAAATGAGCCATCAGTCATAAGCAGAAGGTAAGGCAAAGCACTTTAACAAAGAGAGAAAGGGATTATATCACTTATAAAGGTCGTTCAGTGGATCAATCCTCAACCCAGACTTATCTAAATACTCTGGTGACATCGAATCTTCAAAAGAAAGGAGTTGGCCATCCTTCCCTTAACGTCTGAGGAAGTCAACTCTCTCTCTATTAACTATTCTTAGGCTAGGGTTGAATTTGGTGATTAGTTTTGAAGGTTTTGCCCAAGTGTGGGGCACCCTCAGCTCCTCTTCTCGGCCTTTAAGGTCGGCGTCGGTCGAAAAATCCCAATCTCTAGATGCATAGAAAAACCTCTTCTTCCAGCTATGATTGGAAGTCTGTGTAACATTGAGGAGTTTCTTGTCAGACCTCCTGGCTCCCAGGTGATAATACCTGCCCTGATTGGGTGTGGACAACACGGTAGCAAGCATGGAAAATTTCAACAAAGGGTTCATCCTCATACTAATTCCTCCACAGGTAAACATAACCTAAGATGATCCTCTAAGAGTTTGGGGCTATCTGAGCAGGAGAGAGGCTAAGCCTATAGAGGATGGCTTGCACGACCGAGTTAACAAGAAGACGAAACCCAACTCTAAACATTTGGTCATAAAGAGAAACTTCCCCCTCTTGCCTACCATAGATGTGTCTGAAGAAAAAGAGGTCGAACGCACAAACGAAAGACTGATATTACTCAGCATGCGAATAATCAAGTGGATCGTTAGACTCGGAGTCCTCATCCAATTCACCCTCAGCTTTTCATAACCCTTGACATCGACATTGTCATAAGTCCTTTGGAACTCAGCGTCCGACATCGCAGATAAAGGAGCTACAACATATGGAATATTTTCCTCTGGGGTTGGCCTAATAGGACCAGGAAGGATCTTCACAAAAGTGTCGTCTTGACTAGATGCCTCGGCTCGGATGGGCTATGAGGCTCGAGACGTGTTGTCAGCCTCCCTAGGATGAGTAGGAGAATACTGCATGGATTCCTCGAAGGAGTCCATATTATCAGCTTGGGTAGAGGATGAACCGACCATTTCTTCTGGAGTGGGAAGAATTACTTTCAGAGGAACAGGAAAAAAAGGTCGTCTCCAAACAAGGTCGGATTGACGCCTTACCTCGACCTCATCATCTAGTCTGTGTATCTCTTGGAAGTACCTCTCCCTCAAGGCTGGGTATTGAAAAGCTAACTCATATAGGGTCCTTAACATTCATAGGATGAGGTAACACTTGAACAAATAAAGATAAGAAGCCACAAAAAGTTCTAGTATTGACCAAGTTTGACTTAAAGATCAAAAGGGGAAAACTCAATCGTTTTTCCAACCAAGAACAACTTACAGCAAGGGGTATACAAAACACCACTTGAGAAATTTTAAGAACCTAATGTAAACCTAAATAGTGCAAGTAACAAGTGAAAGAAAATGCTACCCAGAGGCTAAAACTTCCTACAACCACCATGCAAGGCCCAAATGTGAGCCCCAAATAGCCAGGAAGAGCTGCCGGAGTGGGGTTTTAGTTCGCTAAAAAATGTAAAAGTGACTCAAGAAACTTTAAAATCTTGAATAACAATGGTGGAAGAAGGTTACGTGGAGAATAAATGGGAATGAAGAAGCAGAACAAGCTCGAGAACACAGGTGCAAAGAGTTCGTAGCTCTGGTTTAAGGAACGTGATGAAGGGGCAAGTTTAGTAAGAAGAAAGGTTTGAAATACAAATCATATTTATATTCAAGCAATGATTTATGCACGCTTCACAAAAGGGTGCACAGTTTCCCAAAAGCCGCATCATAATGTGCACAGAACCCTAGGTATCTAAGTCATCATTCACAGCTCGATTTCACACAACCCTATAGGAAGTGTACCATGTGTGAACTCAAGTGACCAAGTCACCTGATGGTTGACACGTGTCCCCTCAGTAATCATCAACAGGGAAGTTTGACAATGTAGCATCATTACCCCTCGGCCTCATCCATATGTTAGAGACCAAGGGCTAGGGGGTGATTGATATGCCAAGTATCACCTCGTCCAGGACTATGAACCTCGACCTTAGCCGACCCTTACCCGATCACCAAGGGGGAGAAAATTGCCACTCGGCCTGGGGAAGATGACTAGGCCACGACCCTCATCAGTCTTATAATTGGGGTCAGTACTATTCCTAAAGGATTATGTATCCTTGAACTCAGCTGACACAGTGCCAATGAGTCTAAGACGAGACCAGTGGATGATATTAGCGGATAAGACAGATATCTTTTCATAAGGGTTAAGGTCCTACAGATTCACCCTCGGCCATTAGGGTCGGTCGGAGTCCTCGGCCTAGACTGTATAGCCGATAGCGACGGCTGACAGAGTGCATAGTTTGGGAGACGCGTGGAGCAGTGCACGTGGGATACAGGCCCTACGTGGATGAAATCGTATAACTAAATAATTCCCACATGTAAGGGAATATTTCATCATCCTCTAAATGTGATAGTGACAGATGGCACAGCATCAGTGGCTAAGAACATTCCACACCTACTTGTACCCCCAAGTCCTATACATACTTTTTATCTTCTCCATGAGAAAGGATCGTATTATAAACAACCCTAGCAAAAACTCTATCAAAATTTATAGAAGAGAGAGAAAAGCTTGAGTGTTGTACTTACGGGCCATTAGTGCCATACTTATAGTGAAAACCACCATTCACACTGCACTGTGGACATAGGCTCTGACCGAACCACTTATATCCTGGTGTTCATCTTCTTCACCTCATCTCCTTTTTTATTGATTGATTGATACCATTGTTGTCTGATTTAAGCTTAAATACTTCTTGATCTGGTGATACCAGGTGATACCATTTATGGTGTCATCACCAATCAAGGGGTAATGATAAGGCATGAGCCTCTTTTTGCTGAGTCCTGAGCCTTTAAAGCATGGCCAGAACATATTATCGGTCGAACTTCCTCCGTCGACCAGTATTCTCGACACATCGTATCCATAAACCCTGGTTGTAATCACCAGAGGGTCTTCTTGGGGGACTAGGATACCTTTGAAGTCAAGTCTTGAAAAACCCACAATCAAAGTGTTCATATCCACCTTTTTCCTTTTCTCTGACTTTGTGCTTACTGCAGCCGAGTTAATCGCTTCAACTTTGGGGAGAGCTTTGACATATGCAACGTGTGCCTTTCTGCCGGCCACCTCTGAGCCTCCCTCCGCTAGGCCCCCACAAATCATCTTTATATCGAATGAGATCATATGAAGGCGACCTTTGGGACCATCGTCCTTTGGCGGCAGGTTTGGGTCATCCCCATTATCATCGTCTGAGGCATCATTTTTTCCAGGAGCATCCTCTTTGCACTTATTGGTCCTTCTTTTTTGGGGTCAACTTAGCCTTCCCTTGGACTACCACTGCTTACATATTTCCTCGGCTTCCAATCCTTGAGAATCTTCTCAATATCGTCCTTCAGAGCGAAATATTTGTCGTTCAGGTGCCCGAGGTCTTGGTGAAATTCACACTATAGGGTTTTATTCCTCTTGTGAGGAGGAGCTTTTAGCTTTTGGGGCCACCTTCGGGATCGGTCATTATTGATATCATTCAAGATATGCTCGCAGTTGAAAGTGAGGGGAGTGTAGTCGGCAAACTTGTCATTTGCTTGTCTCTTTTTACCATCTTTACTCTTCTTTTGAAACTTGACCCCACTACTTGTCCCTTTTCATCCTCATACTTCTCTGCCATAGCTTTTTCGGCGTTATGGCCTTTCCAACCATCGCCAATAGCTCGGCCATAGATTTTGGTGGGTCCTAAACAAGCTTCCAGAGCAATTTCCCTTTTTGTAGACCTCCTATCAGTGCTGTCATCGCAATACTTTCTTTATAATCTTCAACTTCTAACTTTTCCTTGTTGAATCTTGTTATGTACTCCCTAAGACTCTCATTATTTCCCTGCTTGACATACAGCAGATGAGTGGTATTTTTTAGGGGTCTTACCCAAACAGAAGTTGGGTATGAATCTCTCTGCGAGTTGCCTGATGTTCTGAATTGAACTTTTGGGGAGTGAAGTTAACCATACATGAGATGCTCCAGTTAAAGTGCTTGAAAAGGCACAACACCTCATCTCATCTGAGACTGAGTAGATGTTTGCAGCCAACTAGTGAATCTCGATGTGGTGAATCAGATTAGTGCTCCCATCATACTTGGGAGTGACCATTGGTCGCTTGAACTTGTTCGGGGTTGGAAAGTTGACAATCCTATCCATCAAGGTAGAGCCTTCTGAATATCCCCTTCGTAAGGGATCTCCTCTTTTTAGGATGCCTCTAATGTTATCCTCCAACCTTAGGATTGAGTCATTCTAGGGCCTGGGGTTGCTACCACAATGTCGGCCTGGACAACATTGTCTCCTGCCACCACGGTCGACCGGACCAAAGGTTCTCCTGCCATAAATCTCTGTTGGTTGTTCACTTCTCCAAGCCCCTCGTTGTGACACCTCGCCTAATTAATTACAAGGTGATCAGTCCTTAATTAATTAATTTCATAATATCAAGTTGGTTCAGATAATGCATCATTGTCGAGAACTCAAATTTTATTTTAATAAAACTAACCACCTAGTATTTAAAAAGGGTGATGTCTAAATTTTATCTTGTCATTAACTACTACTAAAAGAATACCAAAAATGCCATGCGTTACAGTAACATAAGTAAAGTCTGACTGAAGTAAAATAAATGTCTCGAGTAAGCATCCCGAGGTACAATCCCATACAACAAATCCAATGAGAAATCAAATCTAATAGAGAATTTAAAACGACTAACTCTCTAAAAGTAAACATAGGTAAGGACGACATGTCCAACAGATTGGATAACTGAAAAGGAAATAATGAGCTTTGTTGTCTACTAGCAATAATCCTGAATCTTCCACAGCAGCTACAGCATGGAGACTGAAAAGAGTCTCCTAAGGATGGTGTCCCTATGGTTGGGCATCTACAATAATGGAGCAATAGAAAGATATACAGAAAAACGGGTCAGAGCCCGAGTTTAAAACAGTTTAAAATAGCAAGTGCTTAAATTGATTCAATTAGCACAATTATTAATCAAGTTAACTTAGCGTAATCACTTGAGATACTCACCCCTCGGCCTAGTGTGCATGTCTAACGAGCCTAACTACCCATACTAGTCATGATACCCTGACTGACTCCTAAGTGTACAATATGATGTTTGAAAGTCTCCCTTAATAACTCAAAATCGACGTACTTATGATTTCGACAAAGAATTAGGATTTCTTTAGTTTATTCTTGTATTCTTCTAAATGCCCAACTCATAGTACCATAAGTGTACATATAAAAATAGCGTCAACAGCATAAGACACCAAACATGATTTCCGGTATACACACATTATTCGCTTAATGTATACATTTTAAATTATATAAATATAGCAATATTCATCCTTAGTTGAGAAACCCTTGGTGCTACGTATACTCGGCTATCTAGTCCATTTGCAAAGCTCACGCATAGAGGACAACAGGTTCAATCTCTCGAGAACCAACAAAAACATAAACACCTATATGAGGCGAACATAGTCCCAAGCCGATGGGCTACGCACATACCTACACACCCATACGACCATCATCACTATCGTTCTCACTGATAGCCCGTACCTAGATTCTATGGTCTAGTGGTACGACTCTAAATCCCCCGAAGGCACACAGGATCCGGTCGTCCACAACGTGTTAAACTCCGTTCCATAGCCAGTACCTAGGTATGTCATACACATAATACTTTCAACAATAAGCATGCACACAACTTATATAAAATTCATTATCTTTCCCATAGTCTAGTAGTTGCAGTACGTATATTATATCTCTTATTATAACCCATACTTTATTCGTGTGTACTCTACTTGTATTTTTGCACCTCCTTAATTATATGGATTTTATACCTTACGAGAGTCGACATATTCTCCGCTCACTATTAATTATTAATATAAGTCACTCAACGATCATACTGGTTTAACACTCACTTGAATAAGCCTACGGGAAGTTCGAAACAAAATTCGGGCTTAAAAGGGCCATTCTGGAATCTCGTTAGAAGACCCAGAAATCTCGTTCGAAGGAGGATACTTCGAACGAACCACCAAACTCGTTAGAAGGGCTACTGGAATCTCGTTAGTAGTCTCGTTCGAACGAGGTCATTCGATCGACCTGGGCTGGACTTCTAACGAAATTTTCGAAGTCTCCTAGTTCATCTCCAAAGTCCGTTTTTCCAGATTTTCTCTTCTCAAATCTTAACCTAAATCCATTCCAACTCAAATGCAAGGTTACCAAACTACTCTGAGTCACCCTAGAACACTTCTTAACATAGTTTTGGGGTCAAATCCTCCTAATCATCATGTAATTACTATAAATTCCTAAATTTTAACCATAAACCATATTAACATAAACCCAGAATTATTTGTCTATAAAAACTCCATTTTTATTTCGTGATTAACATCTAATTCACCGAATTTCACATTCCAATTAAGGGAGAAAATTCTCTGCATGAAAGCCCCCATCAGATTTCTAGAATTCCTACACGATTTCATCATAGATAATCCCAAATTGGTTATTTATTATTCTAAAACCTCAACACGTGTTAACAAGAGTAATAATTGCTAAGAGAAGAGCAAGATAATCACTTGCCTTAAAAATAAACTTCTGATTTGCGGTTTGAAATTGGTATGGGAACGATCCTTTTGACACGATCTACGCGCTGGTGTACGTTTTGTTGTGAAAGGTTGAGTTCTTGGTTAAGGCTCTAATGGAGTCTCCTTCTTCTTCCTTGGTTCTCTCTCTCTTTTCCTCTCATCTCACGTGGGTTGAAACTAACTGCCACTAACCCTAAATATCTTTTAATTAAACCCAATTTTCGTCCATTTAATTACCCTAAAATTCCTAAAGACCAAAATACCCCTCCGGGGTGTCGTTTTGGGTTAAAATTCCCCGAACTCCAAATAAAATACCCGAATAGTATTTTCTGACTATTTCGATATTTCCGAACACTCTGGCGCACTCAAAATAGTCGTCCGAGTTATACAAAAATAAATTATCTTTTGACCCTCCAAATATATATAAATGGCGCGACTCATACACATCCCAATTATTTATAACATAATTGTCGTTTATCTCATTCCCGACCATACTATTATTTTAATAATTACTAACTCTCATCCCGCTTGTGATTATTATCATAAAATCATATTAATTTCAATTTAAATTTTCTTCCTTTAATTTAATTAATCCCCATTTTCCATAAAAATAATTATGCGTAAAAATAAGGGGTATTACATACTTCCCCCCTAATAACAGAATTTCATCCTGAAAGTCGAAAAAGAATATATATATATATATATATATATATATATATACCTAGAAAGAATAGCTCTGGATAACATTCACGCATGTCATCCTCATGCTCCCAAGTTGATTCCTCAACATTATGGTGTCACCATTGGACACGTATTAGTGGTACTACTTTCGACCTCAACTTCCTCTCGCTACGGTCTAAGATAGCAACCGGCCCCTCCTCGTATGAGCTATCAGACTGTAAGTCTATCTCCTCCAACGCAATATGAGTATGGGCCCAAATCATTTAGAAGAAATCTCCTCAGCGAAGAGATATGAAACACGTCATGGATTCTATGCAAGTGCTCCGGTAACTTCAGTCTATAAGAAAATGGTCCCATTCTCTCGATAATGGGGAATGGCCCTACATACCTAGGCGCCAACTTTCCCTTCTTTCCAAAATGCATAACTCCCTTTATAGGAGACACCCGAAGTAACACCTGATCTCCAATATTGAACTCTCGAAAGTAACGTTTGGCATCAGCGTAACTCTTCTGTCGATCCTGAGCAACTTGAATATGGCTCCGTATCAACTCTATTCTCGCTGAAGTATCCTGAATCACATTTGGACCGAGTAAGTTGTTGTCCCCCACCTCTAGACAATATGCTGGGGAATGACAAGGTCTACCATATAGGGCCTTGAATGGATCCATATCGATAGTAAATTTGTAGGAGTTATTATAGGCAAACTCCACCAGCGGAAGGTACTACTCCCAGCCTCCACCAAAATCAATGATGCACATCCGTAACATGTCATTCAACATCTGATTCGTTCGCTCTATTTGAACATCCGTTTGCGGATGGTAGGCTGTGCTCAGCCGCAACTTCGTACCCAACGCCTCCTGAAATCTTCCCAAAATCGAGAAACGAACACCTTATCTCTGTCAGACACGATATTGAGAGGCACTCCATGGAGTTTAACTATCTCTGCTATGAATAACTGGGCATACTGTCCCGCGGTGTAGTCTGTCTTGGCTGGCAAAAAGTGGGCTACCTTGGTCAACCGATCCTCTATCACCCATATCGAGTTGTGACCCCTCTGCGATATAGGTAGTCCCGTGATGAAGTCCATGGAGATGATCTCCTATTTTCATATAGGAACCTCTAGTGGATGTAGAAGTCCCATCGGCCTATGATGGTCCACCTTTACCAATTGACAAGTGGCACATTTCGAGACGAACTCGATAATATCCTTCTTCATTCCGCTCCACCAATACTGTCTACGCATGTCCTGGTACATCTTATCCTCGTTGGGATGCACTACAAATTAGGAACCGTGCGACTCTGTCATCACCATGTATCGTAAATCTTCACCCTCGGGAACAACCAATCTCTCATTAAAATGTAAGCCCCCATCTGAACCCACGGTGTAAGACTCAGCCCTCTCGGCTAGAAGCTTCACTATCTGACTTTGGCAGAATGGATCATCTGCCTGAGCCTGTACTATTCCCATAATAATTTAGGGCGTAATCGTCATAGCAGACATAAACGATCAAGCCACTGCATCCTGGTTCCCTAACTCCTTCCATTTCTCTTTCCAGATCTCGACCACCTCACCAACTGGCCTACGGCTCAATGCGTCCGCTACCACGTTAACCTTCCCCAGATGATATTGGATATCAAATTAATAATCCTTCACAAACTCAAGACACCGACGTTGACGCATATTTAACTCTTTCTGCGTAAAGAGGTACTATAGTGATTTGTGGTCCTTGAATAAGAGATATTTCTCCCCTAGGAGGTAGTGTCTCCAAATCTGAAGCGCGAACACAACTGCTGCTAATTCCAAGTCATGGGTGGGGTAATTCCTCCCGTGAGGCTTAAGCTTACGTGAAGCATAAGCTATAGCCTCATCTTCCTGCTGAAGTACACCTCCAAGTCCTAATAAGGACGCATCCGTGTAGACTAGATACTCCACTCCCATCCTGGGTAATGCTAATACTGGTGATGAGGTTAACTTATCTTTCAACTCATCGAAGGCTAGCTGACAGGCGTCACTCCAGATAAATGGCACCCCTTTGCGAGTCAAGTGCGTCAACAGACCCGCTATCTTTGAAAAACCTTGAGTGAACCTTCTGTAGTATCCGACTAAACCCAAGAAACTGCGTATCTCGATCAATGTCGTGGGCTATCCCCACTCCCTCACCGCTGACTCCTTCCCCAGATCTACGGATATTCCTCTATCGGATATGATATGCCCCAAAAACTGTACCTCCTTCAGCCAAAACCCACATTTCTCGTATTTTGCATACAACTCATACTGGCACAGTGTTTGAAAAACTTGCCTTAAGTGTTCGGCATGATCCTCCTCGGTCTGCAAGTAAACCAGAATGTCATCTATGAATACGATGACAAACTGGTCCAGGAACTCTCTGAACACCCTGATCATCAAGTCCATGAACACGTCTGGGGCATTGGTTAGCCCGAAAGGCATGACTCTGAACTCATAGGACCTATATCTCGTCAAGAAGTGGTCGTCGACATCTCCTACTCGATGATACACAGCTTAAGGTATCCTGATCCCAAGCCATTCGTTGAGGAGAAGGTAGCTCTCCTCAAATAATCGAATAAGTCATCGATTCTGGGAAATGAATACTTATTCCGTGTCGTGACTTTATCATCTTCCCTTATTACACCGATATATTCTCAATGTAAAACATTTGATATCACTTCTTACGTCATATCATACGGTTCTACTGGCCGTGCGTAGGAATAAAATTAAAGTTAAGGTGACGATTTTACTTACGGATGATAACCAGGGTACCAAACTCATGTGTTAACGACCAACCATCTCCGGCTCCAGATGTTCTCTAAGTTTCATGCGTGAGACGTCTCGCAAAGAGAAATCCAAATAAGGAACCCCCCCCCCCTCCGATACACTACTAACTAACATTTTTGGTTAACGAAAGTTGTGGTCCTCAGTAATTATCTCGTACCCCACATCCCTACTTCCTTCTAACAGTAGTGCGTCTATTCTCATGTTACAAAAAAAAAGATACTCGACACATTACTCCTACTAATTTGGCGTTAGGTTCTCCAAATTGACGACAAAATTATTCCCATGCCCAGAGATATTTCATTCTTTCCTGAATCACTATAGTAAATATTCCTACCCACTGGGATTTGGTATAACCCGACGACATACTCCACTAGTTTCTGTAGGATTAAAATTTTCCTCTCGGATGACATTTAGCACAAATTGTTTCATGTCCAGGACTAATGGACACCTGATATCATTTTAATGGTCTATTACCACACAAACTTGAATGATCCGGTTCTAAATCGGGATAATAGTACATTTTACGCTCATGATTCTCAAGTAGTACAAGTAAGCTGTAACGCCAACTGGTTATTTGAAATTTTCCTTGTAGTTAAAAGCAAGCACTATAAATGATAAAGTATCGTACCTCTAAACGTGGGTGGTAAATGCGGTATCAGTGGCATAACTGCATATCGGGCATTATAGATACGTCCATACTGTACTACCTGCTGTTGCTGTAAAGTCTGTGTTACTGGTGTGATTATCCATGTTTCCCTAATTTGGATAATCTGTGGTGTCGGGTAACACCCAATGACTGTTGCAGGACCCTGCCTTTACTAGGTCAATTTCGGCGGTAGTGACACCGTTCGCCACATACGAAACACTTACCCACACAATTTTTGCTCTATTGGCCCTGCTGGGTACACTGCTGGCCCTGATGGTCTCGCTGACCTCTACCTTTCTAAGGGCAATCCTGGAGTTAGTGGCCAGTGTTGCCACACGTGAAACATCTTTCTGGGAAGGGTCCCCCCCTCTGTCCCTGTTCTCCCCGACCCTGATGGCTGTTACCACCCCTCCCTTGGCCATTCTGGCCCTGCTGAACCTACTGCTGGCCCTGATGGCTGTGTTGGTCCTGGCGGGTAAGACTCTTCCCACGATTCTCATAGTCTTTTTGGTCCTGATGTCTCCGAGGAGCTTGTGGCTATTGCGACGATATTTTCCCATTGTTATTATTCCTCTAAATGTAATGTTGATAAACTTCTCTTGTTCTTTTGCCCCCTGTAAGTTGCACCCCGCGATTTTGGTACTGCAATATTGTGGTAGTCACTGCTTGTGCCACGATGTTCGCAATCTCAGTGATTTCCTCTCTTCCCTGGCGTACCTGAGGTATTCGTTGGCCTTGTCCCGCATTTACTTCTTCAGCGGTGTTAGTGTGTCTCTCCCCCATAGGCGACATCTGAAATTTAAATGAATTTTTATAAAACCATCGTCCATACATAACATTGTAGAAGAAGTACGTAAAACGTATGAAGAGTACAACAATCCTAAAGTATAGGGCTCTATATCAAAGGACTCTACGCGGAAACATAATAAGTCGTACAGATCCTAAGGACACTAGAACCTGATGCTCTGATACCACCTCTGACACCCCGCCTAATTAATTACCGGGTGATCAGTCCTTAATTAATTAATTTAAAAATATCAAGTACGTTCAGATAATGCATCACTGTCGAGAACTCAAATTTTAATCTAATAAAACTAACCACCTAGTATTTAAAAAGGGTGATGTCCAAATTTTATTTTGCCATTAACTACTACTAAAAGAATACCAAAAATACCATGCATCACAGTAACATAAGTAAAGTCTGACTGAAGTAAAATAAATGTCTCGAGTAAGCATCTCCAGGTACAATCCCATACAACAAATCCAATGAGAGAAATGAAATCTAATAGAGAATTTAAAACGACTAAATCTCTGAAAGTAAACATAGGTAAGGACGACATGTCCAACAGAATGGATAACTGAAAAGGAAAGAATGAGCTAAGTCGTCTACTAGCAATAATCCTGCAGTTTCCCCAGCAGCTACAGCACGACAACTGAAAAGAATCTCCTAAGGTTGGTGTCCCTGTGGCTCGGTATCTACAATAATGGAGCAATAGAAAGATATACAGAAAAACGGGTCAGAGCCCGAGTTGAAAACAGTTTAAAATAGCAAGTGCTTAAATCGATTCAATTAGCACAATTATTAATCAAGTTAACTTAGTGTAATCACTTGAGATACTCACCCCTCGGTCTAGTGTGCATATATAAGGAGCCTAACTACCCGTACTAGTCATGATACCTTGACTGACTCCTAAGTGTATAATATGATGTTTGAAAGTCACCCTAAATAACTCAAAACCGACGTACCTATGATTTCGACAAAGAATTATGATTTCTATAGTTTATTCTTGTATTCTTCTAAATGCCCAACTGATAGTACCATAAGTGTACATATAAAAATAACGTCAACATCATAAGACACCAAACATGATTTCCTGTATACACACATTATTCACTTAATGTATACATATTAAATTATATAAATATAGCAATATTTACCCTTGGTTGAGAAACCCTTGGTGCTACGCATACTCAGCTATCTAGTCCATTTGCAAAGCTCACGCATAGAGGACAACAGGTTCAATTTCTCGAGAACCAATAAAAACATAAACACCTATTGGAGGCAAACATAGTCCCAAGCCGATGGGCTACGCACATACCTATGCACCCATACGACCGTTATCACTATCGTTCTCACTTATAGCCCGTACCTAGATTCCATGCTCTAGTGGTACGACTTTAAATCCCCCGAAGGCGCACAGGATCTGGTCGTCCATAACGCGTTAACCTCTGTTCGATAGCCAGTAGCTAGGTATATCATACACATTATACTTTTAACAATAAGCATCCACACAACTTATATAAAATTCATTAGCTTTCCCACAGTCTAGTATTTGCAGTACGTATATTATATCTCTTATTATAACCCATACTTTATTCGTGTGTACTCTACCTTGTATTTTCGCACCTCCTTAATTCTATGGATTTTATACCTTCCGAGAGTCGACATATTCTCCGCTCACTATTAATTATTAATATAAGTCACTCAACGATCATACTGGTTTAACACTCACTTGAATAAGTCTACGGGAAGTTCAAAACAAAATTCGGGCTTAAAAAGGCCATTCTGGAATCTCGTTTAAAGACCTAAAAATCTCGTTCGAACGAAGGTACTTCGAACGAACCACCAAACTCGTTAGAAGGGCTACTGGAATCTCGTTAGAAGTCTCATTCGAACGAGGTCGTTCAAATGACCTGGGTTGGACTTCTAACGAAATTTCCGAAGTCGCCCAATTCATCTCCAAATTCCGTTTACCAGATTTTCTCTTCTCAAATCTCAACCTAAATCCATTCCAACTCAAATGCAAGGTTACCAAGCTACTCTAAGTCACCCTAGAACACTTCTTAACATAGTTTTGGGGTCAAATCCTACTAATCATCATGTAGTTACTATAAATTCCCAAATTTTAACTATAAACCATATTAACATAAACCCAGAATTATTTGTCTATAAAAACTCTATTTTTATTTCGTGATTAACATCTAATTCACCAAATTTCACATTCCAATTAAGGGGAAAAATCCTCTACATGCAAGCCCCCATCAGATTTCTAGAATTCCAACACGATTTCATCATAGATAATCCTAAATTGGGTATTTATTATTCTAAAACCTCAACACATGTTAACAAGAGTAATAATTGCTAAGAGAAGAGCAAGATAATCACTTGCCTTAAAAATAAAATTCTGATTGGCGGGTTAAAATTAGTATTGGAACGATCCTCCTGACACGGTCTACGCGTTGGTGTACTTTTTGTTGTGAAAGGTTGAGTTATTGGTTAAGGCTCTAATGGAGTCTCCTTCTTCTTCCTTAGTTCTCTCTCTCTTTTTCTCTCTTCTCACGTAGGTTAAAACTGACTGCCACTAAACCTAAATGTATTTTAATTAAACCCAATTTTCGTTCATTTAATGACCCTAAAATTTCTAAAGACCAAAATACCCCTCTGGGGTGTCGTTTTGGGTTAAAATGCCCCGAACTCCAAATAAAATACCTAAATAGTGTTTTCTGAGTATTTCGACCTTTCTGGACTATCTGGGGCACTCAAAATAGTCGTTCGAGTTATACAAAAATAAATTATCTTTTGACCCTCCAAATATATACAAATGACGCGACTCATATGCGTCCCAATTATTTAAAACATAACTGTCATGTATCTCATTCCCGGCCATACTATTATTTCAATAATTACTAACTTTCATCCCGCTAGTGATTATTATCATAAAATCGAATTAATTTCAATTTAAATTTTCTTTCTTTAATTTAATCAATCCCCATTTTCCATAAAAATAATTATCCATAAAAATATGGGGTACTCGGTCGTATTGAGGCTGGCACCCTGCCCCTTCTCTTCTAGAGTCAGTAATGCTCCTTGATCTGGATAGTCGATCTCTAAGATCCCCGACTGGGTCGAGCCTTTCAAAGGCCGACCCTCTGCTCAACCAATTAAAAGATGAGCCCATTGGCTGATCGTCATGATAAGGCCTCCTGTTGTGTCCTCAGCTAGCTTGGATGGGGCTTACAGTGTTTCTCAGTACTTTATATGGATCCAAACATTCGGCCTGAGCGTCCTCATCCTCATAGTCATCATTATCCTCCGAGCAGTGTTGACCTTGCCTCCCCAGGCATAAGCGCCTAGGGTCAACAACGTATTTCCGCCGTTGAAGAGGCAGTACCTCCTTGCGTGGTGCTTGTGGTGGTCCCCTGGCATCTGGATACTGCTCCATGGCTTTCGGAGTAATCATCTCCGACGTTATCCCCGTAGGTCTCACCAATACATTTTGGCTGAAGGCAACCGGTGTCTCATACATCTCCTGTTGACTGACCACCAATGAATTCAACGCCACCACCAACTCTGTCATTTGTGACTGAGGTGGCGCATGACTGGAGCTAGGACGGTCAGTTGGTGGTGGAAATTTTGATGCCATGTTTCTCACCTGATGAATGAGCCGTAAATTATAGGATAAAAGCTTAGAAGCTCAACAAGAGCTCTTTCAATGGTGAAACAGCTCCACAAAAGGGGAGGACTGGTTCACCTCCAAAAACTCCAGTGATTACAAGCTAGAAAAGGGAAGAGATGATAATTCTCATTCCCACAGACAGCGCCAGACTGATGATGCTGGAAATAGCACCACCAGGTCAAAGTGATGAATAAGCTCACACCAGTATAACAATGGCAGAAATGCAATAGAAATATAGCAATATAACAGTAGAGTGAGTTGAGGAGAAGAGGAAGAATACCAAAATTTAAGTGGTTCGATCGGAGCATACGTCCACTGTGGGTGTGTGAGTGAAATCCACTAACAAATATGGCTCAAATGGCCTGGGTTACAATACTCAAGCTTTCTCTCTCTTCTAGATACAAATTAGCAGAGAGGGTTTTGATTACATTGAAGAAGATTAGATGTATTTATAGTTCCTTAGGGGTGTATTTCACCCCCATGTCTGCAAATAAACATGTGCATAATGTTCCTAGCCAATGAGGACGAGCCAACTTCCTTCGTCACATGTATGTCATGATGATCCAATATTCCCTAATGCGAGAGAATGATCTGGGTATAACGGTTTTACACTACACCAAATCTGCACTATTGTCACGATCATTGACCTTGACAAGTTGGACTTATCGAGGTCAATGACCGTGACAATTCTGGGCGAGACAATTTTTTTTATCACGAACGTGTCACGGTCATTGACCTTGACAAGTTCGTTAGAATTGTCACGGTCGTGTCAAGGTCATGGACCGTGACAAGTTTAGTCACGGTTAATAACCGTGACAAACCTGTGACAATATTTAAAAAATTGTCACGATCAATGACCGTGACAATTCTGGGCAGAATTTAAAAAAAATCTGCTGGGCAGTATGGCCACTGCCACTGCCCAGCAGTATATTTGTACCTATTATAACAACGTTGGTTGTACCTATTCAAACACCATATATCCAAATAAACTGAAGATAGTGCAAATATATATTCATGACGATATAATCCAAATATTCAAAATAGAAATAATATAAATGACGATATAATCCAAATATAATTAAAATGGACAAACTTAAAAATAATGTTACTACATGTCTTGGGTAAATGTGAGGAGGTGAGTTGGCAACACGATATACGAATTGACACACCCACTAATATACATCGTGCCGCATTGTTCGCGCAACCACAATAGGGAGTTCTCCTTGCCGGGTATCACATGTGTGACGAGCACTTTGGACTCGATCCCTTGAAGCGCACGTCCATGAACTATTCCACTCTCGACGATATTCGGGTCCCTCAACCCCCACCCTATCTGCTGGCCATAAAATACATCCAATGTGAACACGCTCGGTCAACCAAGTGTCGACATCGGTCTGGGGAAGGGAGCCAAATAAGGTAGTGGATCATCGAAATACGCACATGACGGTGAAGAAGCAGCGAGGTCCACATCCTCGTCCTCCTGCGCCTCGTTCTCCCGCACCTCTTCCTCCACCGCCTTCTCCTTTCCTTTCCCCTTCCCCTTACGGTCTCCGCCCAACGTACGCTTCATGAATGCGTACATATCTTGGACCGTCGCCTCCAAACGGGACAGCTTCGCATCGTGTGAATTCACCGTTCTAGCCAACCCGTCATCGCTCGTCTCAAATCCGATGATCCTAAATTTGGCCACCCGCGAGCTCACCCCCCATGTCCTCCCCTTGCGATCAGAGCCAAGCACTTGGCTGAGTGCGTCTATGGACAAAGACGCCTTGTTGGCATCAGACTGCGACTCATGCACTTCCTTAAGCTTTGCCTGAAACGACAAAAAGCACATGATTAGTAAAATAAGTAAGCTAAAAAATTATAACGTAATTAACAAAAATTAAACTGTCGGATTACTTACAATCGTGGCCGCGATGCTCGGGGACACCTCCTTGTCCTTCCCCTTCTTCGTCCGAAGAGCCACATAAGTATCGAGCCTATGTGGCTTACCCCCTGGCCCACTCCCTAACCCCTGAAATAAAATAAAGTAAAATTAGTATCGGCCCCGTAAAGTAAAATAATGAAGAATAATATATTTCTGTAGTTATAGAAAAATTAAATCTTACCTTCATCCTATGCTCCACCTCGGCGTAAGAGGTCCGGCCGGAGTAGTGCACGTCCATCTTTTTTGCCTCATTTTCCCTCCCCGATTGGCGAGATGCCAATTGTCGATCCTCGATCTCATTGTCAATGAACTTTTTCCATTTTACCAATGAGATCGGCTCCTTGGGAGGGATGGATCCACGCCATTGTATAATGGACTCTCGTGTTTTTCCAAAGTACCGTGTCCGCATATTTTTCTTCCACGTCTTGTGTTGCTCCCTCAACTGCTCGAAGACGGAATCGCGAAGCTTTAGATCCAAGTTGAATTGTTCCTGTCCAACAAATTCAATGTTAGTAGTGAATAAATATAAATATAAATATAAATATAAAATGAAATTGAAATTGAAATTGAAATTGAAATTGAAATTGAAATTGAAATTGAAATTGAAATTGAAATTGAAATTGAAATTGAAATTGAAATTGAAATTAAAATTAAAATTAAAATATAATTATAAATATATTACCTGCAGTGCCGCCCAAACAGCTAGCTTGAGCTCATATGGCACCTCCTTCCAACTCATAAATCCCGGGCCGATGACCGTCTTTAGCAGCTCGAGGGATCTCGCTAATAGCTTCGATTTGTTCTCGATGGTAATCCCAAATTTTTCATATTTGGGGAGCCTAGGGGCGTAGGAGCCCTCGTCGCCTCCGCTACCACCGAGCCCAGACGACATCATCATAAACAGCATCATCATCTTCGCCTTAATACCCGAAGGAGACATTTGCTGTAAAAAAATGTTATTAGTACAATGAGGGGCAATCCTACTTTCATATGAAATTGGCACTAATTATTAATTTACTTTCATCAAAAACTATACAATTAAAATTACAATTAAAGCTATACAATTTATTAATTAAAGCTATACAATTGTTAAAAAAAAAAACACCCCACCCCCTCCCCCCACCACACCCCCTGCCCCCCTCCCCCACCACACACCACCACACACATATACACATATTTAATTTCAAGTATGTTTCATTTAATTATCATACTTTGTATATATTGTTCGATATACAAAGTGATTTTTAAAAAAAGTTGAAAAATCTCACCCCCATATGGACAATAATCCAGTGGTCATGCCACTTTTAAAACTAACCAACCAAACATTTACAAAACAAAATAATCCAACAGCAATTTCAACAACAAATGTGTAACCCGTACTCCTTCTAATTCATCTACTCAATTAATTCATTTCATCAATTAAACTAACAATTAAAGTATACAATTATTAATTTACTAATTTACAATGAGGGGCAATCCTACTTTCATATGAAATTGGCACTAATTATTAATTTACTTTCATCTAAAACCATACAATTAAAATTACAATTAAGCTATACAATTTATTAATTAAAGCTATACAATTGTTAAAATTGCCCCACCACACCTGCACCACCCCACCCCCACTACCCGCTACCCCCCTCCCCCACCACACATATATGCACACACATACACACACACATATACACATACATATACACACATATATATACACACATACACATACACACACATATAGAAATGAAAGAGAAAGAGAGGGAAAAAAACATACCCTAGAGAGAGAGAGCAGAAATCGCTTAGAGAGAGAGAGAGGGGGGGAAACCAAAAAAGGGTGGGAAAAAGAAGTCTAGGGCTCTTTTTACTGCAGAAGTTGTCACGGTCGTGTCAAGGCCATTGACCGTGACAATTATTTAAAGAATTGTCACGGTTATTGACCGTGACAACTACATTTGTCACGGCCTTGTCACGGTCAATGACCGTGACAATTCTTTGTCACGGTTGTGTCAAGGTCAATGACCGTGACACAAAACGCGTGTTTTTTGTCACGGTCAATGACCTTGACAAGGGTGGTCGGCTGAAAGGTGACAATTTTATCATTTTGATGTAGTGTTAGCTCATCACAAATCCACACGCACATCATCACGCCTCTCCCAATGCACGCGCTCTGTCAACAATGTGACCTCGGCCGACCATATTGGCCGAGGCTAGATTGGTAGACATGTGAACGGCTGAGGAGTTGACACCTGTGATTGCTGATTAATCTCGGTTTGTCCTCATTGGCCTGGGTAAGGCCTATGATGAGGGTACTCAATCTCTGGGAATAATGCAGGTAAAACATACTGGACAGTTACTAAAGGCCAAGACCGAGGCATCCGAGTCAGTGTTCGCTGAGTCTGATCAGGTCGACTCAATCAATGTCCCACTTCAAGATGATTGGTGAGGGTCGGCTATGGCCGAGGCTGCATATCATAGGCAAGGTAACACTTGGCATATCACTGTGTTTGTTACCTCAAGATTTCATACCATGATTAATGAACTTTAATGTTAACTATTCAATATTCACAAAACATGTCCAACGGTGTTTAATCCATATTTTAACATGTGTTTTGCCTCAATCTAATTTTATAGCGAACATTAGAATTAACTAAATGACTATAAGTGTAATATTCTCACATACAGTCTTAGCCTGTGTTTAGCTATTGACTCATCTTAAATGAATATTTACTTATAAATCTTAACAAAATACATTTAATATTCATTAATGTCAACTATATTCAGTGTTTTATAATTAACATAATCATGCATGAATATTAAATGACTATCCCAAAATAAAATAGCTCATATGGTGATTAAAACTACATAAAATATGAGAATTCTTGATTTTTGCCAAAAATGGCAAATTTGAGTTATCAGCATAGAATAGAAGTAAATCTTCCAGAAATCCAAAACCTTTTGCTGAACGTTAAAATCAATTTTTGTCGAAAGTTATAAGCCCTTAGATTATTATCAAAACGGCAAAAATAAAATTTTATAGCGCTTAACAGCCTCGGATTGCTGAAAAATACGCAACATCACAATCGAAGGTCGTGTTATTTGATCGTTGGCACGTTTCCATTCAACCCACTAAGTTTCAAGTCGATTGGACACCAAATTTTTGAAAAACACTATTCATTGGGAAAAAAAATCTAGGCCAAAATTGTTTTGCACTAAATCTCACTTTCCACCCAATTAATTTTTAAAACAAATTTATTTCCATAACATAATCATTATAGGAGTTTTTCAGAATGCTTTAGAGACATGAAATGGTGAACCATTAATGGGACAGATTATGGTTGCAGTAATTTAAAGGAACTACAATTAGGGAACTATACTCACGTAAATATGGATTGTTCTTCACGGAATAGGAACTGTATTACATACAGTTTCAAACTGATTTTTACACGGATTTAAGGACTAACAATTAAATCCACTAATGACTTATATTAGTTTTGTAATAGTCATAACATACAGTTTCAAACTGATTTTTACACAGATTTAAGGACTAACAAATAAATCCACTAATGACTTATATTAGTTTCGTAATAGTCCTAAAAAATAATCATATATAAGCTCTAAAATTATGTCATTCATGAGTTCCAAAATCTGCATTTTATGAGTTTTACACTCCGTAATTTTCATGAGTTCCAATATTATTTCAGAATTTCGAGCATAATTTAATCCATGTTATTATAAGCAAAAATTCGTATATGAAATGCATGAGATTATAAACCTTAAGCTCTGATACCACATGTTATACTAGACTGTTTTAGAAGTCATAAATAGAATAAGACGAATATGTTAAATCATGAATTAAAGCAGTTTTTAACATTATTTCCAGGATGCTTATTCTTCATGCAATTATTACTTTAATATGTTGTATAACTATAATTCGAATACCAACCTTTGTCCATTGCAAGGGTTAGATATAGTGTTTGTATATATCTAAAATTGTGAGTTGAATGTTCCAAAATGCTGCTCCTAAATGCTTCAAGAAGTAATGCAGAATACTCCATTGTGTGTGCTCAAAATTATGAGAAAATATAAAGGAAAAATTCGGATTTTCTCTTCCATCTTAGATATTTGTGTGTTATGAGGTAACCCTAGATGAAGCAATGCAACTCAACATATATGGGGAAGAGGTCCGAAATTCCTAGTTATTAATGTCCTAATTTTTAGGCTCCACTATCCATCAAGTGACATAAAAATAGGAATCAATACAATCTCTTAAGAATTAGTATAGATTACATGCCTAGTTATTAATGAGAAATACTTAATTTTAGATTTTAATATAATTCAAATTAACGTATTAATTTTCAACAGTTATTATGTTACAAAGTGTCACCTTAGTAATAATTATACTGTTCACAGTAGATAATGAAACTTATTTGGTAAATTGATTAACAAAAAGTTTTATTTGTTTAGTCGTAACAAGTTGGTGGAATCAGTAAAAGGTTTCTTGGGTGCGGTGACGGGGCCAAAGTATGATGGGAAGTACCTGAGGTCTTTAGCAAAGCAGCTATTAGGCAACATTACTATTAATCAGACACTTGCAGATATTGTTATACCAAGTTTTGACATCAAGCGCCTTCAACCAATAATCTTTTCCACCAGTGACGTAAGATTGTAATAACTGCTGAGTATTTGATTAACCAATTCTATACCACTCGTCTAAATATATGTTTACACTATTGGCAGGCAAATAATGATGTTTCAAAAAATGCCTTATTATCTGATATCTGCATCGGCACCTCAGCAGCTCCTACCTATCTGCCTGCGCACTACTTTGAGACAAAGGATGCAAGTGGAAATACACGCCGCTTCAATCTCATTGATGGAGGGGTAGCCGTAAATAATCCTGTAAGTAATTATAATTATCGCAAGTATCTATTGGATAATGATAAAGCAGTAATGGATGGTGGATGAAATCAACAGACTCATATGGCCATTACGCATATAACGAAACAAGTATTGAGGGGCAACTTTAAATTCGTGGAGTTAGAACCCATGGACTGCAACAGAATGTTAGTGATATCATTGGGCACTGGTATGGCCAAACAAGAGGAGAAGTACAGTGCAGCTACAACTTCCCGGTGGGGTTTACTCAAATGGGTATTTTACAATGGCACCTCACCATTAATTGATGTTTATAGTGCCGCCAGCTCTGATATGGTTGACATTCACGTCTCCACTATCTTTCAAGCCCTCCACAGTGAGAAGAATTACTTGCGTATTCAGGTCAGAATTACCACGGTCTCAAATATTTGTTACAATTGTTTGTCATCATGGTGTAGCTTGATGACATGATATAAAGTAATTGTGCTATTGAATACTGTTTTAGATTTTTGAGACTATTATCTATATATCGAGTCCTTCTATTGTAACTGAATTTTTGACATAATTTTTTATCGAAAATACACGTGGCGGCGTATTATTGGTTTATTCTCTGATGCCACTGGCGTGGACCCCACAAAAGAACCAATAGAAATCCTACACCTCATTCGGTAATTCCACTTTCGGTAAAAAATTCAGTCACAATATCATTTTCCTTTATAATTTCATGGTGGTGGATATATGGTCAGGAAGATACCTTGATTGGGGATGCATCGTCAGTTGATATTTCGACAAAGGAGAATTTGGAAAACCTTGTGCAGATCGGAAACAAGTTGTTGGAAAAGAATGTGTCAAGGGTGAATTTAGATACCGGCATGTTTGAGGCAGTTGGAGGTGAGGGTACGAATGCCGATGCTCTATCTCGCTTTGCCAAGTTGCTTTCGGACGAAAGGAAGTTCCGCCAAGTCAACTAGTCATATCCAAATATTGGGATTAGACATGTCATTCAATTTTCCATAAATCAATAAGGTAGGACTAATGAGGTAACCATTTGTAATATTCCTCGTATATTAATGTTACGAGTTATTATAAACAATTAGTTTGCAACCTGCGCATTGTTTGTAGTGTCGTTTAACTTGAAGAAGAATCTTGACAATTAAGATGAGATCTAATGATTAAAGAGTGTGTCCAATATTCATGTCGATTATAATTATAAGGAATGGTATTCCAATGGTGTTCCAATGGTGAAATTCTGAATTCTTAAATTATAAGGAATGGTATTCCAATGGTGTTAATATTCATGTCGATTATAAGGCTTTGGCCTTGTGTGTACATGAGTATTTTATTCCTTTTAGGTTTGTTATTTTTTATCCAAGTAAAAATGAGTACATAGCGTGCATGAGTTTTGAGTATTGTTTGTTGGAAAATAAGGATTTTATACATGGAAATGGGTCAATTGTAAGCCAAAATAAAAGTAGGACCCACACACATTTTGGGACATGTCCACATAGTAACGCATTCCTCTCCGCAAAGAGATTAATATGGTATATTCACATGATCAAAACTATTAAGAAGTGAAAGAGAAATTGGTCACAAAGTACCTCATTTGAAGTGAGTGAACTAGTATTTAATTGGGTGAAATGGGTTAGTCCCACATAGCAAAATAATTGTTTTATATATGGAAATGGGTCAACTTTAGGCCAAAATAAAAGTAAAGCCCACACACCTTTTGGGGCAGGTCCACATACAAGTACATTCCTCTCCGCAAAGAGATTAACATGGTATATTCGCATGTTCAAAACTATTCAGATGTGAATGAGAAATTGGCCCCAAAGTAACTCATTTGAAATGGGTGTTTGATTGTGTGAAATGGGATAATCCCACATAAGAAAATTAAAAGAAGAGTAAGTAGTATATCTACTCATTAAATGGCTTAAAGGCTTGGATGCTCTTGGGGTATCTCAATCCTTTTAATGAAATACGACCTACATTATGTATGATTAGGGCTTCGTCCCAAAAGTCCACGCGCACCGCTGCTCTTCAGCCTGGCCTGTGTTCGGGTCTGAGATCCGTGGAATTGGGCAATGTCCTTTCTTTTTTGACCAAATTTTATTTAATGTTCTCCAGCATTTTTTCTATTATATTGGGCATATCTGAAATGAATTTTTAAAATTAATACAGTTATTTATATCTGATAAAAGGGTTTTGTATGTCATATTCTGAACGGATTTACACATGTTCGGAATGAACACATTTTCTCCTGTATATGTTTCGATTTCGTCCCTACATTGATACTCTTTGAAATAATTAAAAACTTCTTTCAGTTAGTCTGTTTCATCAACCTCTTCGAGTCTGCATAAATAGAGAGTTCACAATAGAAACCTTGGTTCGTAGGCAAACTAAATTGGATACAACTTTTGGTTTACGTGACTGTTATATTCTGAGAGATAGTCATTCAAAGGACCGTAAATACCGTAGCGGGGACGTAAATCTAACATTAGCCCTCAAAGTGTACGTTAGTATTATGTTACTCTAACCTGTAAGTCCATCAATTTTCTATTTGTATTGCAATTGTTAATAATAAACATACTACTTATTATTTATGTTAATTTACATATTAGTTTAAATAATTTTGTTCTTGAACATGTTCACACAATCCAACAAACTTAAGGCATTAGTCTGGTTGTGTGAATCAGATTTATGGTAACTATGAATCCTCTTGCGAACCATAAACAAAACGGAGAGGTTTGATGGAACAGAATTCAAACACTGGCAAAATTTCGTAGGGAAAGTATTTATATAATATAATAATTAACCAATTTGCCCAAAAATATTATATATTAAAAGTGTAAGTCGACGCAATAATTTACGTGGTTCGTGAAGTCTTCTTTGTCTACGTTAACGAGGGAAAGAGTGATCAAATGTTTCTTATAGAGATGAATGTAATACCTCGTACTTTTATGGATATTTATTTATGGGATTAATTAAATTAAATATGAATTAATTGAGAATTAATCCGGATAAAATACTAACGAGATGTGAGTTGGTATTTGATTATAATGTGTATACATGGCAGTATATGAATATTGAAAATATTAAAATTGTCGCGAGACTGAAATACGACAATTTGAAAAATTTTGTTGGTACGCGCGTGACAGTCGCGTCAGGAGGGTAATTATTTAAATTAAAAATTGAATTTTATTTTTATCAACCGTATGGTCATTTTGAGTGCGCCAACGAGTCCGGAAGGGTCGAAATAGTCAGAAAACACTAGCCGGGGGTTTAGTTTGGGTCCCGAGACATTTTTGGGCCACACCGGCAACTTAAAAGAGTATTTTGGTAATTTTGGAATTTGGGAAATTTTGACCAACGAAATTTGGGAATTAAAAATAGGGTATTTGGGAACCCACCAACCCATTATCAGCACTAAACTAAGTAGTGGGCTACGGGAGAAGTCTAGAAAAGAAGTTAAAAGTCCAAAAATAAACCTCCACCTCCATTTGTCATCTTTGGAGAAGAAATTGTAGAGAAAGAGAGAGGAGAATTCTGCAGAGAGAGAGAGTGGAAATCAACCATCATCTTCTATCATCTTCATCTACAATAATCTGAAGAACGATTAAGGCAAGTGGTTTAATTACAATTGATTCAATGATATGTTCTTCCATGTTTAGGGTAATTATCGAATTTGTCTTGGAAGATTGATATAAACCCATGAATTTGAGGATTAAAACTATAAACCATTTTAGGATTTGCATGTAGACATATTCTGGATGAATTATGAATTCATACTATAGCCCTTGATAATTCAAAAAACGGATTTAAGAAGAGGATTATTGTTGATTTTGAAAGAAATAGAAAACTAGGGTTCTTGATGATATTTTGATCTAAATAAGGCCTTTGGGTGATGATTAATTAGTTTTAAAACGTTAACAATGTTGTAGGATGATTATTTGATGATATTATAACGTTAGAATGAAGTTTCATGCATTGTAATGGATTTTTGGGACGATTTGAGGACTGCAAAACGAAGCAGTCCGTAACTTATCTGGTGCAATCGATCGATCGACATTCATCAGTCGATCGATCGACCACCATCGATCGATCGATGTTCAAGGTCGATCGATCGACCTTCCCAGAATGAGAAATATTTTCCCTAGTTAAATTTTAATGATGTTAACCCTTAGAAAATTATTAATGGAGATTTTATGAATATCCTTAGACTTAAGGAAGACCAGTAGGTATGGTTATAAAATTTGTACCTGCGTTAGAATTCAATTTGAGGAATTATTATGAAATCTAATAAAATTCGATGAGTGAGATAATATTAGGGTTAAAGGAGTAAATTCGAATAATTTGATGAAATGAGGTTTGGGGCAGAAGTAAGGATCTTAAGAATAATGATGTTATATGTGGGAATAATAGGAGACTTAGTAATCCCTTTGAGATAGGTTTTAAGTTCAACAAACTATGACGTGAGATGTGTCGACAGTCTACATTATATATTATCGGAAGATTTAAAAATGTATAAAATTGGAATAATGGTATAAGGATGTAGAATATACATTTATTAATAATGAGATATCTAAGATGTGTGAATGCTTAGTATATGATTTATGTGTATGACATACCTACCATACTTGCTATCACGAGAGGTTTGCGTTTGCTTAGGGCCATCTAATCTTTGTTGTGCCTACGGGGGGATTTAGATTGGTACCTCGAGGACATAGGTCAGAGAAGGACTTATTGGGAAGTTAATAAGACTGTTGATCGTGGGAGCGTAGGTATGTGCGTCACCCATGTGATGTGACTGTGTTCGCCTCCATTGATTGTGATTGTTGTTATCTGAGAACGATTCTTGAGAGATTCGGAATGCGTGATCCTTATGTACGTGATGTACCGGGATGGATAGCAGAGTATGTGTGCACTGCAGCTTAGCCTTAGGGTGCTTGTATTGTATATTTATGATGTGAATAATATATGGTTAAATGAAAAGGAATTGTTATGTTTAATTACGAGAATAATTGTAGTAACGTCTTGATAAAGATAAAAAGGGAAAACCTGCTGTGAATTGTTTTGCTAACAATTGAGAATCTGAGTTTAAGTAAAGCATTCTATTTAATTGTTAATGCTGGGAATTTATATTGTGAATCGAGTAGAAAGGTTAGAACTTATGACGATTTAGTTGGTTACGAATATCGCTTAGATGGGTACGGTACGTTAGGAGTGCACAATTAGTCGAGGGGTGAGAATTTCATGTGAGTGCACGTCCTAACATGTATTTTGCATTCATTGTTTTAATGTTATTAAAGCACTTGTTGTTTTTAAAATACTTTCCACTTTCGGGCTCTGACCCGTTTTCTTTCAAATCTATCTTTTTGTAAAAACCTTTTTAGGTGCCCAGCCACAAGGACACCATGACTCAGGTGACGAGCTGTAGTTGTTGTGGAAGTTACAGGGCCTTGACAGTAGACGCCTCCTTTATAGTCTTGACTCCATATTCAGTTTCATCATTTATAGGGCATGTTGCCCATTTCCTTTTGAGACATTTTATATTTCAGTTATTCAGACTTTGGTTTGTAATTAATTCAGGATGCAGACTTGTTTTATTTATTTCCATATTGGGATTGTTGTGAGGAGTATTTCCTCCAGACTCATTATTATTTGTTGGTTACTCTATTGAGACTTTATCGTGAATGGTTGTGCTACATTTCTATAATTCATTTACTGCATGTTAATCAGATTTAATTTAAATTTGACAACTCACTTTTTAAATACTAGGTGGTTAGTAATCATTAAAATATTTTCGACAGTGATGCTATTAACTGAACCAACTTGGCATTTTGTATTAATTTAATAAAGGAGTAGCTACCCGGTATTTAATTAGTCGGGGTGTCACAGGTGGTATCAGAGCATCAGGGTCTAGCGTCCTTTAGGATCTGTGCGGCCTATTATGCTTTCAGCGTAACTTTCTTTGTTATAGAGCCCTATGTTTAGGATTGTTGATTCCTTTAGTAAAATTTCGTTCTCCTGCTATGATGTATATGATAGCGAATCATATTGCGATCGGGTGTATTCGTGTGCCGAACAATGTAGTACGTCAAGCGAAGACAGTTGGGTGAACAGCAGGAGGCAAATATATATTGAGGTTAATTGATTTATTTAAAGAAGGATGACCGTAGTTGAAGTCACCGATATTATGGCACGGAAGTCCTGGATGATATAGAAGGCTAAGGCGCGACTTGAGACTTCCGGGTACAGCTATATTAGGAATGGGGTCAAATTAGACACATCCAACAAGGTTGGAATGGGAGAGAAAGAGTTAGGTGTAACATTGAAGAGAACCAGCAGTAGCAATACTCGAAAGGCGAAGACGGTATGTGCTAGCCAAACGAACGCAATGTAACCAAAGGCTTGGACATATGTCAGGATATGACCAATTGAGAGTGAAAATTTAGAGAAATTTTTCCTTGACTCATAAGAGCGGAGATTCAATGGTGAGAAACAAGCAACCCACTTAAAAGTGGAATGTGATGTCGAGAGGGTGTACACGTATGGTTTGACCATAAGTTCCTTCATCAGATGTCCAGGTTGAAAGGCGAATGTTATTCTGAACTCACATAAGAGAGCCAAACAGGGATCAACTTGTGAGGAGAAATTTAATGTTGTAGCGAACCTTACACCGGGTGGAGAAGGTGGTATGGAGAAGAGGATGTTAAAGGGAGAATCTACATACAAGAAGAATTGTTAGCTCTTATAGGGAATTCTGCTTGGATGATAAATACAAATAGTAATAATATCGCGTGGTGTAAATTTGGAGGTAAATGTTCCCTTGGGTAGGGAGATACAAAAATCAAAGAATTTTTATAGAATAAGACTGGGAAAATGGTGTTGGAGAAACACCACAAGGAGGAAGACCCAATGGAGAAACCGTTAAAATAATTCGATAGCGGAATTACCACCGAGCGATGGTAATTTCAGTAAGAGAGGTGGAAAACTAGTAGTGTGTTCCTTAGGTACATCAAGCTAAGGGAACAATGGAGATAGTCTTCAGAGCTGAGACTACTAACGTCCGAGGAAAGGACCACTTTAACATGGTCGGGGTGACCGGAAATAAGTGGAGTATGTGTAGAGGTACTTTGTGGGAGTGAAAACCCGTACATTATAAATGTTTCCCGATGCAACTGTAGGGATAAAGGTATTATGCCGGGCAAGGGCGACAGTTATTGAAATATTTGGTGTGGTACGGACAGGTGTTAAGACCAGAAACCATTAGAGCAGCCAGGACGATTATCAGGATGGAAGTAGGAGTTATATCCTCAGATGATGTTGCATGTTGGTTGTGATATAAACAGGTTACTACAATGGTTATTGTTGTTATTGTCACTTTTGCCTGAGAGTTGAGTTTAGTGAGTATCCTCAATTTTGTTTATGTGAACATTTTTCGTTGATTGGGGGTTCCTTGTATTATTATCCGTATAGGATGAATGGGTATATTAATAGCAGTACATGATTGATTGATTGAAATTACTCGTTTTAGTGCTCTATTATAAAAGTATGATATTATCCAAATTGTGTTTTTATATAATTGTACCGATAGTGTGATGGTATTACAAGTTTATCGAAGTTACTACCTTGTGGTAGAATGTTTTGGTTCTGGAGAGGCCCCATTTGTGAGAGGGTCGGGCTCAAAATTGTACTATTGTATATATGTATATATATATATATATATATATATATAAATATTGTTGTGATTTCAAAGGCATAATGGTCTCGGATACTTAATCCTAGTATGCGCGGAGATTTAAATGATATGATTAGTATGTAATTTATTTACTAGTTAGCAAAACGGTTTAGCTGGTTATTGTAATTAACACTCAGGATGTCGTAATAAGTATAGTGCATTATTTTATCGCCATTTAGAGATCTGGGAGTTTATACTCATAGTTGTGTACCTGGGAACGGGATTTTGAGAGGCCCGAGTATAATTGCATAGTGTATATGGAATGTGATTGCCATCAATGTCAAGAAAAAGTGTCTTTCGGAAAGAGTTCCTTGTTTAAGTTAAATTGAGAAAGGAGATGTAACTTTGTTGTTAAGAGACGGGAACATAGGGGTACGTGTTATGGACTTAGGGCTTAATAAATCTCGATGACCGACAAGGTAAGGTAGTAGTGTATCGGGGGGGTTCCTCGTTTGGATTTCGCTTTGCGAGACATCCCACGCATGAAACCTAACTTAAGGTTGGTAGTAGGGGGGATATTTAACCATTCGTCCATAATTTGGAATCCCTCGATAATTACGAAAATAGTTAGTTAGGAAAATTACGATATAAGGTCAGTAGAGCCAGTGGTGTGGTGAGGAAGTACTGAAAATTTTGGTTTTATTTCGGCAGGTTGAAGGATGCATTGAGGTTAAGAAGTATTTAGGATTTCAAATTCCGAGGTGATTTAGAACGCCCAAGTGGTATGGCCACGTTAGAAATACTAGAGCAATAAAGAGTTGGGAATACGTATAGCATATATGATGTGTAACGCCATATGCATGGGTTATAAAAGTTGTAGATATTCTGTTTGACTAAAGTAGTATCGTCAGAAGAAGGGATATAGTTGGATGAAATTATTACTTATAGGATTTAGCGTCGTAAAAGAAGGTGTTAATGAGTATACTCGTATGTAATCAGTGTAGCACGTCCGAATGTAGTGAAAAAGCAATGGAAAGCCATTTAATAAGGGGATATCTCTTGAGAAGGCAAAAGTTTAATTATTATGTGCAATTTGGAGTAGAGTTCCGACTAATCAAATGTTGTGGGTGACTCAAGAGTAAATAGAGTGAGAATGTTAATAAGGTATAAGGAGTCTGGATTTTCACAAAGAGGTGAGAAAGTGTAAGGGTCGAAACTTTGGCATACGCCAAGAGAAGCAGAGGATCGTTAAGTATCACTTAACGGGAAGGAACATTTACAAGAAAGTCAGCATTTAAAGGGGTGTAGTAAGTAGTAGAACGGTTGGGTGTTAGATGATTAACCAATTAATTTTGTATCCAACCGATGATTCCAGGGATGGAAGAGTCAAGTTAGTAAATTACTTGAGGGGTAACAAATTCCTTCAAATACGTGAGTCATGTTGTTCAGAAGGAGACAAATTGTTATATACTTGAATGATTTACACTATTAAATAGTGAACACGCCGGTACGGGGTTCAACGTAGTATTAATTAGAACTGGGATGAAATCCCCGAAATCCACATTTAGGTGGGGTGACAATAAGTAGTGGGAAATAATGATTCAAACTGAGGGTTGTATCACCTATAACCCGAGGTGCAGGCGCAAGGTGACTAACGACTGATGGATTGTATGAAAGAAATTTTGGATTCATTGCGATATTTTCAATTCCAAATTGGGTATAACTAGTGAGGTACATTGTAGTCATGAGGAGGAGACATTACCTAATGTTAGAGTTGGGGGAAAAGCACACGTATCTATTTATGGTGGACAAGGTGCTTACAAAGGTTTGTGTGACACCAACAGAGTGAAATGGTTTTCCCTTGTGTGAAAGTCACAACGTCGGGATATTTCAAGGAATGGACAAGCGTAGTCATATGTGTTATTGATCCATCCCAGGATGGGAGTTTGGAGTTTTGATAAACGCGGGAGTTAGTAGTGAGGTGCGGACTCATAATACTAATAAAAGTAATGCGGTAATGATGTATAGGCTATTTTTATTCGAATGTTGTTTAATAAGAGCACAACATGAGGTGCATTTATCGAAGATTATTCTGATAAGGTATCAAGTATGTTAAACAAGCTTATTGTGAAGCGAGAGTTTTAGTGATTTGGTTTGAAAAAAGTAGGTAGGATATGGTTTAACTTTTTTCTATGCTCATGGATAGGGTCCTCTTTTTGAAAATTGACAATTTGAAAATTGACAAGCAGTATGCCGACCCAAGATTTCGATAGAGTTTCGTGTAGCAAAGGGCCCTAGTTAATTATTTTCGATCTCATCAGAGTCTATATTAATTTTTTTTAATATTTATCTAATGTACACAATATTTCACTTTTACCGGTTGAAGCCAAAACCAATAATTCACTTCATCTGGTGTTACACTTTGAAAATCACAATTTCTTATCATTTATACACTTGTGTTGATTTTATCCCAAAAATCACTTTCATTTAGGGCCATTTTGTTTAACAACTTTACTAATATTTTTATCTCATAAAAATGCTCGACTTTACGTAAAATTACCATTTTACCCATTTGTCTCCAAACTTGTCTTTTCCTCTATTTTCACAAGTATTTTTTCTCAAAATATTTTTAAGTTACACACACTAACTCCTTAAATGTTTTTAACTCATTAACACTTATTTAACACTTTAAGGTAATATACTTCTCAAGTTGGAAATCTCTTTATTTTATTACTTTCTTTAACATAAATATCATTTGGCATTTTTAAGACTACATTACAAGGAAGGTACCCCTTCCCTTATTATCTAATATAGTCTTGAAAACATACACTTATCACATTTTCCGCTCTTATTAATACATTTTATGTGCTGAAATTTCTATTTTCTTCATTTCATGCTAAAACTCATTAAAACCTTCACTAAACTTGTTTCTATATTTTTCATCAAAATACTACAAGTTTATATACATGGGAAGAAGGATATTAAGTCCAATAATCTAATAGAATGAGTTTAACGTATGATTCATTCAAGAAATTTCATAATATTTACAAAAATATACTTTTCAAGACTAAAGACACATTTTGTTCTTCCAACTTGCACAAATGTCCACTTTTATAAATAAGTCTTTTTTTTTTACAAGAAAACTCCAAGACTTAGTTCATCAAATATCATAACAAGATAAATATTATTCTCAAAACATTTTATTTTGTAAAATGATTAACACCGAGTTTTGTTGAAATATATCATTTTAGTCAACACTTTTGAAATTCTTTGTAAACCATTTTACACAAATCATGAGGATTAACTTTCTTACAACATACATGCATTCTACTCTTAAACTCTACCTATAAGACCAATTACTAAGGAAATGGAGTTTTTAAACTTAGATAGTAGAGTTTACCACCTCAAAGGAAGCTTCAACAATGGTGGATTACATGTAGAAGAAAATGGCTACCTCCCACCTCTTAAGGTGGACTTTAAAAAGGTTGCCTACCTCCACTAAGCTTGCCTCCATGAAAGCTCCATAAATATCCAAAAAAAACTCTTAAGGCTCCATTCTTTTCATCTCCTTTTTTTCTTCAAATATTCGCAACAACATCTCCAAAATTCATAACTTTGCCCAGTAAGGGTGTACATGGGTTTATAAGTCTTAAATATGTGGGAAACTATGAAATACTAAGGTGGTTTAAGGTGGAGGGTGGTGTAAGGTGGTTATGGTGGAGGGGATGCTTTCAAGAGAATGATAGAGATAAAAATATGATATTAGATGAACCTAAATGGCCTGAACACCACATAAATACTCCAAAACTCTAAGGGGTAAAATCCCTTAATTTCCCAAAATTCTATTCATGAAATGATCTTCTATTGTGGGGGAATGACACGTGTTTTAATCCAATGGTCTAGGTTTTGACAACAATTTCCAAATCTCGAGATTTCAATTTTGACCATCTTCTTCAAGCGAGAATGGATCTCGTTCAAATGAGAACTAATATTTCATTTAATCGGACTGCATCTCATTCGAATGAGAACTACATCTCATTCAAATGTGCTTCGAATGAGGTTTGGTTTTCCTATACAGAGATGTTTCATTCGATGGTTGTTAGAAGATCATTCGAAAGAGATTTGAATCTCGTTCGAACGATTTCGGATGTCGTTCAAACAACCCTGAAGTTTCTAATATTAACTTTAATTCCCTTCTAATTCCAAATAATTACAGGAAGACTATTATATTTCCCAAATCTGGCCCATATCTCATCTTGCATGGTTTAAAGCTCAATTGGGTCTCATAAATTCACTGAAACACATAAGAATGATCAAAGTTGTGATGGTAGGTGTTATATTCTTTCCTCCTTAGTAAATTTCGTCCTTGAAATTATCGATCCATTAATTCCTCAAGTTCCTGGAGGTTATCAACTCTTATTATAAGTCACAGGAATCTTTCAAGGTTAGGTTATCGAAGTCCTTAATCACAAACAACTCATCATACTCCCTTTCAAAAGTGGTTGTCACAAAAGAGCTTGACTCACCATCAGGCTAGCCATCAAAGTTGCATAATAATCCTCGAGTCTCCACTTAGTCGATGATCACGCTCAATCAAGTCCTTAGGCTCCTTTGTTAACCCCCAAACCATATCGGTGCCTCTACTGGGCAACACACTATTATTTCAATTCTTAGGACTACATATATTCAGTTTCCATGAATTCGTTGGTCCTCTTGATCAGTCAAATTCACTTAAACTTGATACTAACCTCGCATAGCTAGTTGCTCACTCTGAGGAAAGATATACCAACAAATTCACAATTAGTTCGTCCGACTAAATCCTTCCAAAGAACCCTCTGTGAACCTAAGATCACTATAGGCATCTAACTATAGGGCACTAACCCAAGTCTTACACCAATCCACTCACTGTGGTAAAATAACACTGTGTGAAATGTTTCCTCGAGTAATAACATAGTACGATGTCCTCAAATCACAATCCTGCTCTTTACAAATAATGTCGCTAATCATCATACTGGTCAATCCATAAGATCATTAATTTAAAGGAAAGCGGACGCTATTATCAAACCGTGTTGTGGAACATACAACCATACGTACAAGGAACTTGTGTAAATAAATGGATACTTTAAATAAGGGCAGACCATTTACGGAGCTACATTGACCATAACATGTCCAATCGCACCCTTACTGAGCCAAACAGTGTCATAACAAAAACATGATACAATTATCGGCCATCATAATAAAAGGAGCATAATCTTCAACTATGGAAGTTGAAGGAACATGGTCCTCGACTACGGAACTTAAAGAACACAATGAATAAGAATAAGAGAACAACTACTCTGAGGGAATCCTATTCGTATGCAACAAATATGATTTATGAAAGGCGAACCTATGACATACGCTCGAAGTTTATGACTCCTCCCATGCATAATCATAGTATACACATACACCCTACATTGAGTCACCAACCGTGATAAATCATATCACAAACCATTCATCTCCTCGAGACTAAAGTAACATGTGAACCTATTGTCTTTTGGAAAATCAAATGCTGGAGTTCCCACATTAGGAATAAGGCTTCCTCCTTTCATCCTTGATGAACACGAGACACTCCAATCAACAAAACACAAACACCCTTATCAACGTTGACCTTGAATATCAATCTAGTTAATGTGACGTCGTGACCAACCCAACACACCTAGGTTATTGCCTACTTTATTATACCATGATCATATCACAACTGTCTTCTTAGGAAGTTCCCAACTAAATGATACTTTCTCTAAGGAAAAATTTACAATTAAGTCAATTTTTAGTGTTAGCTTAATTCCGAACAAAAACTTTTGAGTCATAGGATAGATTCTTGTACCTCCAGCCTATTATGTTTAAACAGTTGAAGACGATGCGAATAAGAAAAAATGTATATATCATTGCTAATTTCAAGCGCCTTGTTTCTTGTCATCAACATTGTCTCATTTTTCAATGTCTACAAAGGTATGAATGCATTAATACATATAGGAGCTCGAAAAATTATTTAGGTGTTCTTTTTATAAAAAAATTTATCGTCATCGACTTTGTATTTTTTCTCAAGAAAATAATTTTAGGACTTTTCATAAAAGTTTTTGGACTAAAAAATTATTTTAGGATTTTCTGATAAGTCGTTCGAATGAAACTGGGATTTTGTTCGAACGAGATTCACAGGTCGTTCGAACGAACATCTAATAATGTTCAAATAACATTTTTTTAAAATACACTATTTTCTCGTTTGAAGTTCGTTTAAACGACTTCCTTAGAACGAGGTCTATCTAACGAGATTTTGGCATGTTTTCCTTATAAATTCTCATTCGAAAAGTGTTGTTTCAACGACCTCAAAATGTCGTACAAACGACTTGGGCGGGAAAAAAATTCTGGCAGTTTTTTATTTTAACTTCCCACTACTCCCACTTTGTCCAACAGTTTTTAGCCATTTCGGGGACGATTTTTTCCATTAGACTTTTGGTGAGCTTTTCATATACTTAGAGAGAAAATCTTCATCTTAAAAAATGTTCATTTTTGTGTGTTGAGTTTTCATGAATTAATCTCACCAAAACGCATGTTTACACCCATGTTTGTTTAAATCCAAGTTTCATATATATATATATTTATATATTTATATTTGCTTGGAGATTGTTTGGCACCGGGTTTACTCACTAACCATTAAGGAGATAGTTTGGGTTCCTTCTCTACCCAAAAAGAAGATTATTTTTACTGCAGCGTTCTCATATGGTGAAAGTCATTGTGTGTGGGTTGACGGTAGTTGTGCCCCATTGGTGGATTCCAAGATTTCGGTGGACTCTAGAGTTATCGACTAGGCGGAGGAGGATGCAAGAAGACGCGTTGAGGCTTGAAGGGAGTCAAGTCATGTGTTGTACGTATTTTGTCTTGTATTTGTAAAACCATACTTAGTGGACTTGTAGGCAAGGTCGTCCGAGGTTTTTTCGATTGTGGGTTTTCCTCGTACATCATGGTGTAGTGTGATTGTGTTTATTTTATCTTACGAACTCACATAAATGCATGCTTAGGTTTAATCAAGATAAAAATTGGTTTAAACACAATTAGTTTAATTTGGTGCTAATTTTGTTTAGGTTAAGTTTAATTTCATATAATTCAAGTAGAAATTAATTTAATTAGATAATATTCATATATTTGGTTTGTGTTGTTTGACTTAATTTTAGTTTTGAAGAAATTAAAATTTGTGTGCTTTATTTGTTAAAATATAAATAAATTTTAAGTGTGAAATATGTGGTGAACCATCTCGTATTTGGAAGTTTAAAATTAAGGCTTTTCCACTTTCAGATTGGTATCAGAGCGGGGGAGCTAATCTATTGTGTTAAGATCCTTAATTTTTATTTGTTTTAAAAATGGAAAATTCACTCTTTTCAAAATTCCCTATTTTTGATGGTCAAATTACTTGTAATGGAAAGTACAAATGAAATCGTCACTTAAGACCTTAGATCAGAGGGTTTGGAGTCTCGTTGAAAATGAGCGTTTATCGAAACCCATATAGAGATGGAGCATGAATGAACTTAAATTAGCAAAATGTAATTCCTGTAGTTTGAATGCTCTCTTTAGTTCGGTTACACTTGATGAGTTCCGTCGGATTATGACATGTGAAATGTCTAAGGAGGCTTAGGGTATTCTCCAACTCACCCATGGGGAAACAAGTATTATTAAATCTTCGAAACTTCAAAACCTCATCACTCAATTCAAAACCAATAAAATGCTTGAAAGTGAGACTTTTGATGAATTATATGCTAGACTTTCCAACATTATTAATTCATCATTTAACTTGGGAGAAAAGATACCAGACAACTGTGTAGAACATTTTGAGCTATTTATCCGATAAGTTTATTCAAAAAGTTACCGTTTTAAATTCTTTACCCACTTTAGCCTCTAAAAAACTTGAAGAGATCATATGTGACTTGGAAACCTATGAACTTGACATTTTTACCTTCAAGGATGAGAAGAAAAAAGATAAGGGCATCGCCTTGAAAGCCTAAAAGGAGGAAAAACAAGTTTTGGATGATGAAAGTGGCATCGATTTTGATGAGATGGCGATATTTGCTAAGAAGTTTAGAAAATTTTTGGTGTTTAATAAAGATAATCTTAAAAAGGATTTTGAGAAATTGGATAAGTATAAGTATAACAAAACCGAGAAATTCCCTACAAAGTATAATGAAGATCTTAATAGGGACATGTCGAATAGATGTTATTGTTGTGAGGGTTATGGCCATAGGATAAGAGAGTGTCCCACTAAACTAAGTAAGGAGGGAAAACAACTAATTTCATATAATGTCACCCTTAGTGATAGTGAAAAGGAAGAGGGACCAGATTCCCCCATTGAGCGTCACTTTATCGCGTTCATGAAAAGTTATGTGAGCATTGATAGTGAATCTTCCCATGAAGATATTCCTTTACATGACACTTCTGAGGCCATTGCTTGTGAATCCCCAAATTTTGATGGCATAGAGAGTGGAGTTGAAAGTGAAAGTAAAAATGAAGAAGAGGTTGATGTGAGTGAACTTCAAGTACAGTTTTAAGAGTTGTATGCCGAATCGATGAACTTAAAAGGGGAGAACTTCAAGTTCGAAGCTTATTTGAGAGAATGTGCCAAGGTTAATAATGATGGTACTTTAGTGAAAGACCTTAGGACAAGTAAGGGAGATATTCATGAGCAGATTGAGTATGTAGAAGGTGAGAGAGATAGTCTTAGGGGATTAATGGATCCTATGAAGAAAGATCTTCATAGGTTTGAAGAGTGTAAGTGTTTACTCGAGTCTAGAATTTTAGTGTTAAAAGAGAAGTTAAGAGATTCAAGGAGGGTCAAATTTTATTTGGAATGTCAAGCCAAAAAATTAGATAAGATACTTGGAACCATCCAAATTAAAAATGACTTGTGTGACATTGGCCTCGATACTCAAAATGATTTAACTAATAAAGCCAAAACCATAAGTTTGAGAGAATCTACTAGGAACACCTTCAAAGGTCAATCCAGACGTACTACTTTTTTCTGAGTCTTTACATGATCACATTGTAGTCGAAAAGGTCATCATAGAAATTTTTGTTTCAATCTTAAGAAGGGTCCTGGGAAGTCCCATGTTAGAGTCACCAAAATTCCCAAATCCCGAGAGTGTCATGCTTCACTAGTTTGGGTTACAAGATCCGATTTGGCAACTTTATAAGATAGGATTTTTTATTCTCATTTGCTTTCACGTGATACCTCCCGTGCTAAATTTAAATGATGAACATGTTAGCTTTGTTTACATACGCTAGCTTATGTGCATCATGATATACTCTTGTTAATTGTATGTTTGTTTGTCATTTTCTAGTCTTTGCTTCATTATAAAAATTTTGCTAGAATTATGATTTATATATTATTTTTATATTTTATTTTATTTTTATGGTCTCGTTGAAAAATACAAAAATATTTTTTGTTTTATTTTGAGTTAATTTTTTGTGTTTGGTTAAAACATTGAAAAACTCAAAAAGATTTTCTATTTTTGTGTATTTTAGTTTACATATTTTGCGTGGCATATACTTGCGTTTGAATCCAATATCATTTCATATTCCATGTGGGTAGAACTTTTGGTTAAGATTTTCAATACTTAAAGTGTTCTTTATCAAGCTTTCATAAAGTAGTTTGACTTTGAGCTGCTTAATGGATTCTCTTTTTATATGCTTCGATTCACACATGCATGAACTCATTTAAAATTTTACTTCACATGAATATTTAATCTAAGTGAGATGTTCTCCTATAAATTTATCCATCTCCATGTTGCGATGACTATGGACGATTTGTGCATCTAATAATCGTTTCCCGAATTTAAAAAAAAATATAAAAATATATTTATCAGGTGTTGTTGTTTATCAATGGAATCGAGTTGTAAAGGATAAAATTACTTTGCATGAAAAGTCACCATTGAAAGTTGGCCTAAAAAATGTGGCATTAAAAAAGTTATAGCTAAGGCCTTCATTATTTAGTTGGTATGTTCATAAAGAAAAGAAAAAGAAAAATTATATTAATGAGGAAGTTTGGTTGGATATATCAACGGGTTAGCACATTTACTTTGTATCCTAGTTAAGCTATTTTTTCATGACTCTATTGGTTTGTTGAATCATCGAAATGCTAGGCTTATGTGCATTGTGTATGTTTGTTCATTGAGTTCACTTTATCTTGTCAATTGAGGATATATTTAAGTTAGATAAAGTTTTACAATCAAAAGAGAACACCGTGAACATGTTTAGGATATTGGGTCCAAATTCTTTTGCTTCTAGTTCACATCCATTCACTTCCATTTATCACATGTATTTAGGCACATTTTTCCATACAAGTGTGGAAAGCTTAATGTATTTTGTGTCTTGTGTGGTGTTTATACCTATGTATATGTTCGTATGTTATTGATATATTTGTGTATTTATATATATGGCATTTGTTTGTTTTGAGCCTTTGTCTTAGCATCTAATTCATGTATGTTTCTTATTCAAAATTGGTATCTATCTTGTTGTGAATTGTGTTTGATATTCCATGATTATCACAGTACATTTTAATGGTATCTTTTGTCATTGCATCATAGGTGATACTTATTAATCTTTGTATGGATTAGTTGTACTTCATTGTTGGCCATATGCTTTAATGCTCTTATCACTTTTTTGCATGTCTAACTTGTTTTCCTCTATTTCTTATCCCTTGTTTAATTTAGGGGGAGTACTATCTTTTATTGGAGGAGATCTAATTTATTTTATTCTTGACGTTTGTCTATTGCTGAACAAAAAGGGGGAGAAATGGTATCTAAACCATTAGTTGAAGAGATCTAACTTGGGGGAGAGCGCTATTTTCTTAAGTGAATCGTGCTAGATAAAAGGGGAGAATTAATTAAAGGGGATAAATTAATTTATGCACTTTAATTTGTTATATTCCCTATGCATTTGATGGTTTGTTTAAGTGTACAGTAATTCATTTTAGCGAAAAATTGGTTAAAGCAGCAAGAAACTATGAGTCGAGTCAAGCGTTTATTTTTTAATTTATTTTTGGGTGGGATTATGTCTAGGCGTGCTTGACGGCCCATAGGATTTTCAGTTGGGTTTGTCCCGGAATACCCAAAGGGGGAGATTCGTAAGGAAAAAATTTCAATTGATTCAATTCGTAGTGTTGGCTTAATTCTAAACAAAACAATTTGAGTCATATGATAGATTGTTGTACCTCAAACCTATGACGTTTGAAGAGATAAAGACGATGCGACCCAGCAAAAATGTAGATATCATTGCCGATTTCAAATGCCTTATTTCTTATCATCAATATTGTCTCATTTTCCAAGGTTTCTGAAGCTATGAATGCATTAATATATATAGGATCTTGGAAAATTATTTGGGTGTTCTTTTTATAGAATTTTTATCGTCAACGACTTTGTATTTTTTTCTCAGAAAATCATTTTAGGAGTTTTCATATAAGTTTTCGGAATTAAAAATTATTTTAGGATTTTCTAATAAGTCGTTCGAACGAAAATGGGATCTCGTTCGAACGAGAATCCCATGTCGTTCAAATGAACATCTAACGAGGTTCAAATGACATTTTGCAAAAATACATTGTTTTATCGTTCAAAGTTCGTTTAGACGTCTTCATTGGAATGAGGTCTATCTACCAAGGATTTGGCATGTTATCCTTCTGAATTCTTGTTCAAACAGTGTTGTTCGAACGACCTAAAAACGTCGTTCAAATGACCTAGGCGGGAAAAAAAATCAACAGTTTTCTATTTTAACTTCCCACTACTCCCCACTTTGTCCCGTAGTTTTTAACCATTTTAGGGATGCTTTTTCCATAATACTTTTGGGGAGTTTTTCATATACTTAGAGAGTAAATCTTCGTCTTCAAAAATGTCCATTTTTGTGTGTCGAGTTTTCATGAATTAATCTCACCAAAACACATGTTTACACCAATGTTTGTTTAAATCCGAGTTTCATATATATGTATATAGATCATGGCTTGGAGATTATTTGGGACCGGGTTTCTTCTCTACCCATTAATGATATAGTTTGGGTTCTTTCTCTACCCAAAAAGGAGATCGTTTTTGCTGCGGCATTCCCATATGGTGAAAGGCACCGTGTGTTTATTGACGATAGTTGTGCCCCAATGGTGGATTCCAAGATTTTGGTGGACTCCGGAGTTATAGCCTTGGTGGAGGTGGATTCAAGAAGAAGCGTCTATGCTTGAAGGGAGTCAAGTCGTGTGTTTTAATTCTTTTGTCTTATGTTCATAAAACCATACTTAGTGGACTTGTAGGCAGGGTCGTTCAAGGTTTGTCCCGTTGTGGATTTTCTTCGTACATCGTGACGTAGTGTGATTGTGTTTATTTTATCTTCCAAACACACGTTGATGCACGATTAGGTCAAATAAAGATTAAAATTGGTTTAAACACAATTAGTGTAATTGGGTCCTAATTTCGTTTGGGTCAAATTTAATTTAATTTCATTCAAGTCAAAATTAATTTAATTAGATAATATTCATATATTTGGTTTATGTTGTTTGACTTAATTTTAGTTTTCAAGAAATTAAATTTTTTGTGCTTTAATTGTTAAACTTTAAAGAAATTTTGAGTGTGAAATATTTGGTGAACCATCCCCTATTTAAAATTTTAAAATTAGGGCTTTTTCCACTATCACAATGGTATCAGAGAAGGAGCGTTAATCTATTGCGTGAAGATCCTTAATTTTATGTTTGGTTTAAAAATGGAAAATTCATTATTTTCAAAATTCTCTATTTTTTATGGTTCAAATTACGCGTATTGGAAAGCGCAAATGAAATCGGAACTTAAGTCCTTAGATCATAGGGTTTGGGAATCTGTAGTTAATGGGTGATCTCCACCTACGTTTCTAGTTGAAAATGAGCATTTACTTAAGCCCGTAGAGAGATGGAGTGATAATGAAATTAAATTAATAAATTGTAATTCTAGTGGTTTGAATGCCCTCTTTAGTGTCATTACACAAGATGAGTTATGTCGGATTATGACATGTGAAACGTCTAAGGAGGCTAGGGACATTATTCAACTCACCTATAAGGGAACAAGTGTCATTAAAGCTTCGAAACTTCAAAACCTCCCCACTCAATTTGAAACCATTAAAATGCTTGAAAGTGAGACTTTTGATGAAATCTATTCTAGACTTTCCGACATTGTTAATTCATAATTTAACTTGGGAGAAAAGATACTCGACAATCGTATAGTAATGAAAATTTTGAGGTCCTTACCCGATAGGTTTATTCCAAAAGTGACCATTTTAAATTCTTTACCCACTTTAGCCTCTATGAAACTTGAAGAGCTCGTATGTGACCTGCAAACCTATGAACTTGACATGTTTACTTCCAAGGATGAGAAAAAGAAAGATAAGGGTATCGCATTGAAAGCCCAAAAGGAGGAAAAACAATTTTCGAATGATGAGAGTGACATCGATTTTGATGAGATGACGATGTTTTCTAGGAAGTTTAGAAAATTTCTTAAGTTTAATAAAGATAATCTTAAAAATGATTTTAAGTAATTTCAGAAGTCTAAGTATAAAAAATTCGAGAAACTCCCTACAAAGTATAATGAAGTTCTTAATAGGGATGAGTCAAATAGATGTTATGGTTGTGAGGGTTATGTCCATAGGGTAAGAGAGTGTCCCACTAAACTAGGTGGGAGGGTAAACAACCAATTTCGTATAATTCCACCCTTAGTGATAGTGAAAAGAAAGAGGGACCAGATTCCCCCATTGAGTACAACTTTACTGCGCTTAATGAAAGTCATGTGAGCATTGATAGTGAATCTTTCCATGAAGATATTCCTTTATATGACACCTTCTAGGCCATTATTTTTTTAATCCCGAAAGTTTGAAGGTATAGAGAGTGGAGTTGAAAGTGAAAGTGAAAGTGAAAGTGAAAATGAAGAAGAGGTTGATGTAAGTGAACTTCAAGTAGTATTTCAAGAGTAATATGTCGAATCGATGAACTTAAAAAGGGAAAACTTGAAGTTGGAAGCTTTTTTTAGAGAACATGCCAAGGTTAATAATGAGAGTGTTTTAGTGGAAGACCTTAGGACGTGTCAGAGAGATCTTCATGTGAAGCTTGAGTATGTAAAAGGTGAGAGAGATAGACTTAGATGATTAATGGAGGCTATAAAGAAATATCTTCTTAGTTTTGAAGAGAGTAAGTGTTTACTTGAGTCTAGAATTTTAGAGTTAGAAGATAAGTTGAGAGATTCAAGTACGGTCAAATTTGATCTGAAATGTAGGTCCGTAAAATTAGATAAAATACTTGGAACCATCAAAATTAAAAATGACTGGTGTATTGGCTTCGATACTCAAAATTACTCAACTAATAAAGCCAAAACCATAACTTCGAGAGAATCTACAATAAACACCTTCAAAGTTCAATCCTTAGGTACTACTTTTCTCCGGGTCTTTACATGCTCACATTGTGGTCGAAAAGGTCATCTTAGGAAGTTTTGTTTTTATCTTAAAAAGGGTCCTAGGAAGTCCAATGGTTGAGGCACCAAAATTCCCAAATCTCGAGAGTATCACGCTTCACTATTTTGGGTTAGGAGATCCGATTTGGCAGCTTTACAAGATAGGATTTTTTATTCTCATTTGCTTGCACGTGATACCTCCCTTGCTAAATTTAAAGGATGAACGTGTTAGCTTTGTTTACATATACTAGCTTATGTGCCTCATGATATACTCTTTCAAGTTATATGTTTGTTTGACATTTTCTAGTCTTTGCTTCATTATAAAAATTATGCTAGAATTATGATGTGTATTTTTTTTTTGTATTTTATTTTATTTCGTATGGTCTCATTGAAAATACAAAAATATTTTTTGTTTTATTTTGAGTTAATTTTTTGTGTTTGGTTAAAAATTTGAAAAATTCGTAAAGATTTTTTATTTTTATGTATTTTAGTTTTACACATTTTGTGTGGCATATACTTGTATTTGAACACAATATCATTTCCTCATACATGTGGCTAGAACTTTTGCTTAAGATTTTCAACACTTAAAGTGTTCTTTATCATTCCTACATGAAGTAGTTTGACTTTGACTTGCTTAATGGATTCTCTTTTTATATGCCTCTATTCACACATGTGCGAGCTCATTTGAAATTTGGCTTCACATGTATATTTAAGCTAAGTGAGATGTTCTTCTATCAGTTTAGTCATCTACATGCTGCTATGACTATGGATGATTTGTGCTTCTAATAACCGTTTCCCGAATTTAAAAAAATATAGAAAAATATTTATCCAGTGTTATTGTTTATTAATGGAATCGGGTTGCGAAAGACAAAATTACTTTGCATGAAAAGCAACCATCGAAAGTTGGCCTAAAAAATGTGGCATTAAAAAAAACATAGCCGAAGCGTTCATTGTTTAGTTGGTATGTTCATAAAGAAAAGAAAAAAAATATACTAATGAGGAAGTTTGGTTGGATATATCAATGGGTTTGCACAATGACTCTGTGTCGTAATTAAGCTATTTTTCATGACTCTATTGGTTTGTAGAATCATCGAAATTCTAGGCTTGTAGGATTGTGTATGTTTGTTCATTGATTTCACTTTATCTTATCACATGAGGCTATATTTAATCCGGATAAAGTTTTACAATCAAACGAGAATTATGTGAACATGTTTAGGTGATTGGGTCCAAATTATTTTATTGCTCGTTCACACACCTTCACTTCCATTTACCACATGTATTTAGACACATTTTTTCCATACGAGTGTGGAAAGCTTAATGTATTTTGTGTCTTATGTGGTGTTTATGCCTATGTAAACGTGCATGTGCATTATTGATATATTTGTGTATTTATATATATGGTATTTGTTTGTTTTGAGTCTTTGCCTTAGCATCTAATCTATGTATGCTTCTTGTTCAAAATTATTATCTATCTTGTTGCAAATTATGTTTGATATTTCATGATTCTTTTAGTAGATTTTAATGGTATCTTTTGTCATCACATTATAGATGATATTTAATAATCTTTGTATGGATTACTTGCACTTCGTTGTTGCCCATATGCTTTAACGCTCTTATCACTTTATGCACCATTGCATGTTTAACTTGTTTTTCCCTATTTCTTATTACTTGTTTAATTTAGGGGGAGTAACTCTTTTAATGGATGAGATCTAATTTATTTTATTCTTGACCTTTGTCTATTCCTGGACAAAAAGGGGGATAAATGGTATCTAAACCTTTAGTTTAGGAGATCTAACTTGGGGGAGCTTTATTTTATTAAGTGGATCACATTAGATAAAAGGGGAGAATTAATTAAAGGGGGGAACTTATTTTACACACTTTAATTTGTTATATTCCCTATGCGTTTGATGGTTTGTTTAATTGTGCAGGAATTCCTTTTAGCGAAAAATTGGTTAAAGAGGTAAGAACCTATGAGTCGAGTCAAGCACCTATTTTTTATTTTACCGCGACACATGTATATTGTGGTACCAATATCAACATATGTGGCAAGAAACCTTTTAATTATCTTTTATATATTCTAAAATGCCCAACAACTTTTTAATTATCTTTGGCTAAAGAGTTGTCCACGTGGACAATAAACCTTAAAAGCTTTCCATGTTGGACAAGCCTGAATCCACCAAAACCCGTGTAGAGCAAATCACCCAAAACCCTTATAGTATCATCATTTCACTTTCAAAAAAAAACATTTTCCTCTTTACCGTCTAACCTTACATCTTCTTATTTCAGGATTTCCTCCTCTTTCATAGTAACCGACCAGTACCATTATAAAGGGGTTATATATCTCTTTTAATTTAACCTATAAAAACCACATTCACTTTACTTCATTCCTGCTACAATTAAAAAGTTATTTTCTAGAGGTAAAGAATTATAATTTATATTTGTTGAATTTAAATTTTTGGTCATCTCTATAGTCCAAAAATAACCATATTACCTATTTGTTGGATTTTTTCCCCATCTTCTCATTTTATAATTCTTCGTTGCAGATTATATTTTTATGGTCAATTATTTATGGTAGTGATTATACGCAAATATTACATATTTCATCCCTCGAACCTACGCATTTTAGCCCCCTCGGGTATCTTATTCCCTATATTTATTCTCGTTAACCAGACAACCTCGAATTTTTATGTTAACATGCTTTGCAGGGGTTAATTGAGCTTTTATTGGTATTTCGATGTTAAGTGTGAAGTTTGGATGCATTTCGGCTAATTTTCGTATGTAATCGCATGTTTAAGGGCAATTCGGTCAATCACAGTTTCGACACCTGGCCCAATATCTTCACGAAAGTTGTATCCCTCCTCGCAATCTTTCTGTGGCCGTGAACGGTGCATGATTCCGATCCCTAACGAAGAAGTTACGGCGTTTTTAGCGAAAGAGATTTCCAATTGAGCCAAAATAGAAAGAAGGTTGAAGCAGCCCTGCTTGATCGATCGATCGATTAAAGGGATCAATCGATTGATCCTCTAAATTTCATTCTTCGATGGGAAGCAGTAGGCTCAGATCTGAGTGATCGATCCATCGATCAAAGGGATCAATCGATCGATCCCCTATTTTCTACTGATGTGCCCTTTTCTTTTCTTTTCTCTTTTCTTTTCTATTTTATTTCCACTTACTATATAAACCATTTTTGTTGTAAATATCAGATATTAGATTTTAGATAGTTTAGGTTAGGTTTGAGGGTTTTTAGATCTCTTTCTTCTTCCTCATTTGGTTGACACCCATTTGGGTTTGTAAGTTACACTTTTCTTTACCCTCTCCATTAATATAGTTGTATTTCCTTTAATTCTTGCTTTGTAGTTAATTTACATGCTTTATTTTCGTCCTTTCTAGTGTAGTTTTATCGCGTTTATTTACGGGTCTATTTCGGGTGCGTTGTCCTAGTTATTGCGCCTAGGAGATTTGACGGGGCATATCATGTATGATCCGTGCTTATGACCTTGCGTGCGTAATTTTTGGAGTATTTGTTTACGCCAAAATCATATTAGGCTTTTATGCGAATTTCGGGGCGTGACAACCCTTGATTTAATTAACTGTCGAAACGAGACGCATTTGTAATAACTCGTCGACCCATGTAACCATTTTATACCAATTAACTCAGGTGAGGGATATTCGACGCAACCTATAGTTTTTACCGCTTTTATTAGTCTAGATTTATTTTCCATCGCCTAGATAAATATTTCCCTTTTGTGAATCTTTTCCTTTTTGTTCATATTTATCTTTTACACTTTTATTTTGGAATATTAAATCCTATAAATTCTAGCAACTCGTCTCTTTGGATTTTCGATACCCAGATTTGGCCGCTATACTCACCTGTTGAGTGTAGTCATAAGTTTAGATTTTTGTATTGAGGCGGTGAATAGAAAACAATGATAGGCGCTTGACGCGCGTCACTTTTCACCTTTAATCAGTAGGTAATGCAATTTTGGTTTAGGACAACAAAATCTTTCATTGTCACTATTAGAGGAAGGCTCGAATGCGTATGTATGTCTTAAACAATTGCCTTAGTTCAAATTTTTTTTAAAACAGTGTATGGTATTTATGAATATGTACGATGTGTTTTTTATTTCTTTTGAAATTTTTTTATATCAAAAATTGAATTTTTTGTAATTTTTATGTCATATATGCATAGTTTTATGTTTGTGTTGATTTTTTAAGGGTATTTGGATAAGTGGAATGATATTTAATTTTAACCTCTTATAGTTGCATTGCATATGTTAAAGGAAATGTGTAAAGGAAAATGTATATGATACATGCTGAATTTTTCGTAACAAAAAAAGATATTTTGGCTCAACATATTAGTTCATAGATATACCAGTATGTCATACACACAAATTGAAGACTTAACATTGAATCTAGCCTTTGCAATTTTTACCGACACTGAATTATAATGAATAATCCCTGAGGATTTTCATTAGAGATGTTTGATTATAAGTCTTCAGGTTCACCCATCCGAATAACACCTTTATCTTGTTTACAGCATGTATTGACCCAAGAACTCTGTTACAAGTGCTATGTTAAGATTATAACCAGACCATATTTACTGTTGGCTTGGGGATTAAGCATGGATTTGCCAAGGCATTTTACTTTTTCTACGAATATCTACTGGAGTATCATTTTTCAGTGGTTATTATGTTTGTGTCCTTTTTTGTTAGTCAAATACTTCAACGATAGTTAAGTGTTATGGCAAATCATGTATTAAAAAAATCCCACTGTTTGGAAATCCACAATCTCAACATGTTCTTTTTCTGTTCATGTCTATTAATCTATACACAATAGTTCATAGATATACTGCTACACATGCACATGAATTTGGATACTTCAAGTTGAATTTAACATTCGCCAAGTTTAGGGAAACTGAATTATAATGAATAATAAGAGAGGTTTTTCATTAGAGCTAATTGATTATAAGTCTTCGGTTTCACCATCCCAATAGCACCTTTATCTTAGGTAGAACATGCATTGGCCCGAGAACTCTGTTACAAGTGCTCTATTAAGACCGTATTTGTTGATGGTTTGGGATTGAAGGATGTTGTTGCCAAGGTCTTTTACTTTTTCTATGACTTGATAATACTCCATTTGATTTTTTTATTGTTATTCAAATACTTCAATGATCGTTTAATGCTATGTTGAATCACGTATTAGGAAAATCATTTTGTTTGAAAATCCAAAATTTCAACATCTTCTTTCTTTATGCATGTCTATTTCATATATAATTCGTGTTGTATTATATCAGTTTCATGTCATGTGAGTTCATGTGACTCAAATGTCATGGTGTTGCACTTGTTAACCTGTTGTAATGAAAAATATAATAAAGGTCCACTGTTAATTGATAATTTTATGTTGATTAATGTTTCTTTTAATTTTTGTGGTCTAACTAAATCCAAAATGATTTTACTTTTCATGGTAAATTGATATTGTTTAGTCATATTGGGTAATCACAGGGATACGGTGATAATTTCACTCAATATTTTTTTAAGTTATACACTCAATTGTGTAACTACATGTGATGTTTTATTTTTTTTGCGGGTAAATTACAATCAGATCAAAATGTTTCGATAATTTTCCATCCCATGCTCATGTCTTTTATGAAATAGCTTTGCCCTTCAATGAGTTTTGAGTTATTAGATGTTGAATTCCATGTTTGAACTGGTAAATGATTACATCACATATTTGTTATTGAAAATTATATTTTACCTTTAATATATTTGGTGAATTACATTAGGATCCCATCTAATTTCAATTATTTCAAGATAGTGTCATTTCATCCCCTTCTTTAATTAGCTAATTCTCCCATACATATTGTTGAATTCATTTTTTCTCATATTTTAATGTACTATGTGGTTGGTTATGTAATCTTGCTTAGTATATGTTTGTGATAAAGTCTAAGCAAACCTATTTCTATATATATAATATATGCGAAGAGTTTTACTATTCTCCAACCATAAAACTATCTATAGAACTGTTCTTTTATGTTCGTTTTTGCATGTTTTAATTTAGTCAAACAAAACTGACAATAGGATTTCTTCTATTCAATCTCCTTCTCAGGTTTCCATCTTAAAATGGTTATCTCAAAATATCTCTACCACCCTATAAGACATGAGCTTAGAGATCAACAACCTTTCTTTGAAGAGAAGGCATCTCATGATTTTACCGTTGTATCAAATATGTTAGTTGTTGCTTGTTTTAATTTATTCAAACAAAAATGATAATTTGATGTCTTCAATTTAACATCCTTCTCAAATTTCCAGCTTGAAACAGTTATCTCAAAATATCTGCTACAACCTATAAGACATGAAGTGAGAAATCAATAACATTTCTTCAAACAGAATGCATCTCGTGATCTTACGATTGTGTCAAAGTAAATTAGAAAATGTATATTAACAAATCTAATCGGAAGTTTGCTATTCCGTTCTTAAATACTAGATTGGCAACTTCACATCACACATAACATGAGATTTTAGTAGATAATTTATCATTCTCATAGTTTCGTCATTTTTCATGAATTATGAGATTTATTTTTGAATTTACCAATATGAAATTCCAAGAAACCATAGTTCTTGGATGTGAACGGCCTCATACAAAAATGGGGTTCTATTTATGGGAGAGGGGAGGGGTATCTAAACGGAAATAGCCCCCAACCCAGCCGGGACAACCTGCGCCTTCTCAACAAACGGTTACAACAAGCAATCAATGCTCTGGATGGGAAAAAGGTCCCAAACAAGCACTAAATACTTTAGGAAATGACTAACAATTTTGTTTGGTTCAAAAGCACCTTCGAGTACATCTTAAGAGATTGTTTTCTCTGATTTGAAGTACTAATCATTTAGCATAAATGATGAGAACAATGTTATAGAATAGCTTTCCTTTATACATCTATTATATATTCATGGAAAACAACATGAATTTTGGCAAAAAAAAAAATTTAACACTTTATGTGGGTTTTATACATACATATGTTTTCTTTGTTATTCAAATACTTCAATGATCGTTTAATGTTATGTCAAATCACGTATTAGGAAAATCACTTTGTTTGAAAATCCAAAATTTCATCATCTTCTTTCATTGTTCTTGTATATTTTCCTTTTAAGCTCTAACATATTGCTACTGAAATTAACTGATATAACCGGCGATCTATGATGTTTAGAATGTCGATTGAAGCTATTATGGTTCACCCGCATTCCTGTTAATTTAGTGATGATGTTTTACTTAAAAATAGGGGTGTAAATGCTTGCATATGGATTAGACCATATCGATTCCAGTATTCATTTCAAAATAAACCATATATATATATATATATATATATATATATATATATATATATATATATATATATATATATATATATATTATCTCATTTTACAAATCTCCCCTCATAGTACATACAACTACCCTTATTCTTATTATCCCATCCATGTTCTTTTATTAAGAGAATATCCTTACACATTTAAATTATTTGAGAAAAAATTCAATAGATCTGACACAATTCCCAAGAAGGGGCGAAGTTAAAGTTCACATAAATAACATGTTTTTAAAATAGTCAGTCGTTAAACTATTTTGAATTTTTAGCAGCCATATTTTATTAATTTTACCACCTCTTCCAAGAATGAGTTGATAGGCTTTATTTTCTACATTTCTAAGTACATTGATTCTCCATATTATGTTGTAATGTGCTTATATTGTAGTATTGTTATTGCTCTTATATTAGTTCTCCATATTCATGTCTATATTACAGTTCAATCCCCCATTTTTATATTTCCAAAAACCCAAAAAATTTTCCATTCCTTTTTAGAAAACAGTTATGGTACTGATTCATTCTAAATTCCTTCTAATGTCCTTTTATTTTTAGAAAACATCATGCTATATCATTACCAACTATATATGCAATGCTCGCTATTAAATTTCATGCACAGCTTCCAGGGAAATAACACGTTTATATTCTCAGGTGCCGTGTCAAATTCTGATTTGGGAGACATTATAGGAAGACATAATGCATTGTTATATTCTCTATGTACTAATTTGGTCTATGTTGTGTTTTTATTAAGTTATATGTTGATATTTTTTATGTTCCAATTGTAGATAAGCATAAATGAATTTCATTAATTTAATTTCCTCTTAATTCCTGACATATATACGTTTGTTGATATCCTAAACTATCCAAATTGTTAAACAACTTTTAAATTGCATGCTATTGTTGCCTTATAATTAATAAGTCATTTTATTTTATTCTTTTATTGATCGGTGCCCTCTTCCCCATCACATAACATCCACTACCTAATTCTCTAACACAACTTCAAACACGAATGTGTATGCCTGTTAGATCTGTTTTTTGTTGCTTACCCCTTCTCTAGGAGGATCGTATTCGATTCCATTATAAGGTAGATCATATTACGACTTTGTGCATCTATATAAGATAACTAGATGGATGAAGGAAACATGAGAGATAGGTGAAAATACTGGAAGCTAAATGGGGATATTTATGAGATAGAGTTAATATAGAAAGCAATGCTAGAAATTGTAGAAGAAAGGCTTAACAGAGGCTAAATGAAGTCATTTATAAAGGAAATGTGGCAAAACAACTTGAGCGGACTCCATTTTTAAATATATATTAGATATATTTAATATCATCAAGATCTACTTCATAAACCGCTAAATGCCTTTCAACTTGCTGGATGTGGTCTCTGTGTGTGCGTGTGAGTGTTCGTATGACCTTAAAAGTAGTAGGCTATCTTCCCTTCTTATTATACATAACGTCACTATCAACCATCATTAGAGCTAAAGATAGTTGAAGAGGGAGTAATCACCAATAATACTAGTCTGATTTTTGAAGCTTTAAATACTCGAAAAACCTGAGGCCTAAATCTCTTATCTCTTCATTTGTGCGCCTATCTTTCGTGCTCTATCCCCAGCAGCCCCATCAAGCATCAACATATTTCTCTTTACAGACAATCTTCTAATTTCTACATTCATTTATTTTACTCCATTACTTTGGTTTTTTTCTCTGTAAAATAAATCCAATTTCTCCATTCACTTGAGTTTTTTCCTCTTATAATTTCTCTATTCACTTGGATTTTTTACTCCATTCATTTTTGTTTATATGTTGCAGATGTATTTGATAATTTACTTTTAGAAAGTATGGAAATAGAATGTATAAGCATGGTTATACTTTTTTCACCAATAACATTTATTCTTTCTTTTTTCTCTATTTTCATTTGATTCATGTTTTATCCTCTCTTTGATTTTTTTATCTAGTTTTAGCCTTAATTTTTCACAACTATTAACAAATTTCCACTTTGGAATTGTGTCTTTTGCTAAACTGTTAATAGATTTAGTTATTGATTTTACAGTTTAATATTTTTGTTAAATGGGAGAAATCTCAATAATTAGAATTATTGTACATCATTAGTGATAATGGTAATGTCTCTCATCATCAAACAGAAGAACCATATTCTTGATCTGTTTTACCTGGTCTTTTTATTTTTATTTTACCCACTTAAAATTTGTACTTCTTGTATTTTAGTGATACGGTTTTTTATTTCATTAATAATCTAAATGTTTGGGACGTAACTTTCATTCGATATCTAGTGACAATATCCGACATCTATGGTATGCTCAATGATTCTTCTTTCTTTATCAAATACAACAGCAAAATATTTCTCGATAAAAACCTGTAATAAGCTAGAGATCCTGAAGGAATTAATATCAAGGCCGGCCGGGGGTTGGGTGTTTGCGCTTAAGATTTTGGAAGAAGCCCGTGACTGTTATTTTGACAAAGAACAGCGTACTAAGAAGATTGCAAAATGGTGGTTGCGTCTTGGGCATGCAAACATGAATGGTCCCTGGCCTCTCATAGGGCATAAGACGTATATGATAGCCTAGTCTGAGCTCGGGCAGCAGACGTACCTCAAGTAAAATTCATCTCGGACTATGTTACTACGTGTCTAGGTGTGACGATGACAGGGGTAGATTCACACTCAGGTGGCCATTTATGGTGTAAGTAGTTCAAAACCAGTACTAGCTGACGATGGAAGAGATCAGAAGAAGGGCGCGAGCGATCGGAGTCTCCTATTGAAGGAGGCTCACGAAGTCAGTGGGGGACGACGGGGCATACCAGCGGAGGTCCTCTCTGCAGAAAATGTTGTTAGTTTGTATTTTAATAAGGGGGGGACAAAGTCAATACCTGATCCAATATCTAATAACATAATATAATTTTAGTGTCTCTTTAAAGATGATTGACACCTGATTGACACCTGACTTGCATTTAATGTTATGAGAACACCTCTCTTACACGTCATTACAAACCTGCATTTAATGTTATGAGAACACCTCTCTTACACGTCATTACAAACCATATACTGAACTCCTTACAAAATCTCCCCCTTTGCATCCGTTTTCTGAGCTTCGTTCTTTGAATAGTTTCTAAGATGTCTTTTTTGCCGTTAGATTTACAATCGTGTCTTCATCGATTACCCAACCTAGGGTCAGTTCCATTCTTTGCATCCGTTTTCTGAGCTTCGTTCTTTGAATACTTTCTAAGACGGCTTCGTTGCCGTTGATCGTGTACAAGATTTACAATCGTCTCTTCATCGATTACCCAACCTAACTTCGGAACTGTTTTCAACGACCGAAGTTCGAAAATCCTTTCACCAACACAAGTTCAAAATGGGTATAAATACCGTACACACAGAAGAGATGTTTCTCAACCCTACCTATACTCTTGATTTCATTCGGTATGTTCCTCTGTTACTCTTCTTTCACTTCTTTTACTGGTTTTCGTTTGTAGACATTGCTTCTTCATTTTATCACAAATTATTTTAATTCTTTTTTTTTCAGTTTTTCTACATACAGCTGTGACCGTCAAAATCATTCTTCATTTGTTTCAAAATGATTTTACTTGAGCTCTTTTTTTTTATCTATATCCCCAAAAAATAAAAGTTAGGTTAAATTTTTATTGACAAAGGGTGTTTTTTAGTTCAGTGTATATCCCCAAAAATTAAACAATAATATTTATTAATGGTTACTGTGTATAAATTCTTATACTCCGTCTATTGGCTACGGTTCCCACGAGGTGTGCTTTGAAATAAATATTTAAACTCATAACTTTAGTTAACAGATTCTGTACTGTATAGGTATAATAATTAGTAATAATTTCTTTTTGCCCAGTTGGTTGTTATCACAGAAATAGGTGTCTATTCAAATTTGGTGTAATTAAAATAATAATAAAAAATTTACAGCATATATTTAAACTTTATAAATTATTTTACTTTTTCAGTGTTTTGGTTTTTATTTGTTGTTCATTTCTTATGTGCTGTTAAGAGTTTTACGTTATGTGAGATTTTTCAATTACTTTAATTCTTTTATATGAAATTATAAGGAATTTATTAGTGTTCGACATGAGGTTCTTATTTTTTTTTCTTAATTTATAGCATTTGTTAATAGGCGAAAAATGGTTCGAAGAGAGGTTGAATTGCTAAAGAAGGCAAACAAAATCTATGAATGCAAAGACATCATTCACATTGACAATCCCACACTCCGTGATTTACGTATGCGATCAAGGTGTCGTACACGTGAGTTAAATGAGTTCATGAAGATGTCTAAGAACAAACGCCAAAAAACAAGAATAGAGAAAATATTTTCCGTCCTGAAATCGTTGCATCGTGTCTCCTTCATTGGTACTTATGATCAAGATGGCAAGATTGTTGAATCTAAGAAAATGGAGGAGAGGAAGAAAAAAAATTTCTTATCTTTGTTCCCCTTCCTTGAGCAAGCTATTGAAGTTAATGAACCCCATCGACATGATGTCGACATTGAATTTTACGATCTTGATACTCTATCTGAAGTCGATGAAGTGCCCGAAATTGAAGACTCTAATGAAAATACTTCAACTTATGATCCTTCCGAAAATGAAGACGATTATTAAGATTTATGTATCGATGATTTCTTTGTTACACAGAAACAAGTTTAAATTGTACACAGTTTATTTAAGACTCATATGTTATCAATGTCATTATGAATAAAATTGTTTGTTGTTTTTTATTATGAAACTTATTTTCTATGTGTTGTTTGTTACTCTTATGGATATAACGTAATGATTATTTGTTATGTATTATGGTAATTGTTTAACGACATTAATCTTAAGTTTGTTTATATGCATTTTTTTACTTATACTTTAATTCCCATTGAATGTAATGTATGTTTATCGTTTCATATTTATTTATTTATCAATGTCTTATGTCACCTATAGTATCATTTATATTATATTTTGTTTCAAATACTGTAGGTATACAACATCAGCTAAGATTATATCACCAAATAGAAGACTTTTACAGGTATTTCATTTATGTCTTACAATAAATTTTACCTTATAAATATTCAATTACGATTGTTTTCACGTTATTAAATTATGTTTTGGAAGTACAATTAGCTATGCGTTATTTTAGATCATCATAACTAATGTACATGATTTATTAAAACCAATTTTTACATTCAAACATTTTTTACGAAAATACAATTTCTACATTTAAACAATTTTTTACATTAAAACTGTTTTTAAGTTAACAAATTTGTTGTCAAATATTTCGCACCCATATAGCAAAGAAAAATTTGACAACATGTTATGAATAGTAGGTGTTGTACATTAGCAAATAGCGTATAGGCAAATTTTGCTACCAAACGCAACAAATTGTAGGTAAATGTCATATTTGTCAACATAAATAATGCTATGAAATAGACCCTAAAAGAACTTTTGTCCATTTGTCTAAAATATTTTCTTTTTCATGTTAATGCGTTTCGAATCTTCCTTTATTATGTTATTTTTTCATGTTTGTTAAATTTTTATACATGTTTAAATTTTTAATCCTAATGACTTATATATGTGAATTAAGTAGATGGATAATCTCAACCATGGTAGACTTGCTAGATTCCAAAGGCGTCTTATTATGCTCAATAGACGTAATAGAGTTTCTGAAGCCTTAAGCTGTCATAACGCAAATAGAGCGATGATACATCGAACACCTACTCTTAACAATCATCTACCCATTTCTCAACCCAATGCCATGAATTGTTCTAGTGGTTTTAAATCAAGAACCGTATCTCGATCAATTGTAAATGAAGACGGTAGCGTTACTTCATCAACAACAGTCGTTAACTCATCATCTAATAACGCGTATGGGAACTATAGTGGATACACCATTGAAACCGTAAGAGACGCCATTGCGAGAGAAAATGCAATTCGTAATACAGGTTCTTATTAATATTTTATATACTGACTTTTTATTTCCCTCCAACAATTTAATGTTTATTCCTATAAGAGAAATCTAATTAGTTATTTGAAATGTTATATTAAAAATCTGTAGACCGTGCTCATCCTACTCAACGAAGAAATCGGCGGGCGAATATTCTCCCAACACAAAGAAGTAAGATTATGATATAAAAATAATATATTTTCGTAATAAAATAATTTATTAGTAGATATATTTAATATTTATTTTTTCTTATCGGAAAATTCACAACTGCGTGGAATTTTGGTGCGCCAACTTATAAATGTGAGCATTGTTCGGCCATCATGTGGTATGAAGAACGTAGTGAGAAACATAGACGACGCAAAAATATAAAGTTCTCCATGTGCTGTCGAGAAGGAAAAATAAAATTACCATCAGTTAAAGAAGCACCCGTCTTCCTAAATAGTTTGCTAAACTCTTTATCAGGAAGAAGATCTTCTTTATTCCGTGATAATATTCGGGCGTATAACTCTATGTTTGCATTTACATCAATGGGTGGAAAAGTGGACAAGACGATAAACAACGGAGTTGGTCCTTATGTTTTTCGCATCTCAAGGCAAAACTACCATAAAATTGGTTCGCTAATACCATTAAATGGATCCGCTCCAAAATTTTCACAACTCTACATTTATGACACTGATAATGAGGTTGACAATAGGCTCCGAGTATTTAGTCGAGATAGCCTTTCATCGAGTTTAGACGTTGAGATTGTTGAAGGATTAATACAAATGTTTGATGAACACAATGTATTAGTCAAAGTTTTTCGCATGGCGCGTGATCGTTTCAAGGAAGAAGATTTGTCATATCTTCGTATAAGAATTATCGGAGATCGATCAAGAAGCTCATCTGTCTACAATTTACCTAACGCATCAGAGGTTGCTGCGCTAATTGTTGGAGACCTCCATGATATTGCTGCAAAGAGAGATGTAGTTGTGGAACATAGATCAGAGGGATTGCAACGAATAAGCGAACTACATCCATCTTTTATGGCCATGCAATACCCTTTGTTATTTCCATACAGAGAAGATGGTTTCCATACCGATATTGCTTACTTAAACAACCAAGGTCGACTAAAAACGAAAAGAAATTCCGTCACGATGGGTGAATTTTATTCTTATAGATTGCAACAGAGATTGAATGAAGGCTAAACACTCCAACTTTCAGGTCGGTTATTCCAGCAATTTATAGTTGATGCATATACTTGCATTGAGTCAGAGAGATTACTTTGGGTAAGATCAAATCAAACACAACTAAGATCAGAACTGTATAAAGGGTTAAAAGATGCAGTTCTTAAGGGAGATACAAAACCTGCCTCTGTTGGAAAACGCATCGTCTTACCTTCTAGCTTCACAGGTGGGCCACGATATATGGCCCAAAATTTCCAAGATGCTATGGCAATATGTAGATGGGCAGGAAACCCCGATCTTTTTATTACATTTACTGCAAATCCCAAATGGCCAGAAATTCAATCTTTCCTGAATTTAACCCCATGCACACAAACTGAAGATAGACCAGACATTGTCACCATCGTCTTCAAAATTAAACTTGATCAATTGATGCGGGATTTAACAGACGGCAAATATTTTGGTCCCGTAATGGCAGGTTAGTATATAAATATATATTATCACTTAGTAAAATTATAAACCTCATATCTATTTATAATTATTACATTTTTACTACTATACATTAAAACGTTCAAATTCCTTTCAGCTATCTACACAATTGAATTTCAAAAGAGAGGATTACCTTATGCTCATGTATTACTCTTCCTACAATCTGGTTCGAAGAATAAAAATCCAAAGCAGATTGATGACGTCATCTCTGCAGAGTTACCAGATGGCACATTAGATCCAATTGGATATGCAGCAGTTGGGCAATTTATGATGCACGGTCCATGTGGCTATGCTAATCCTTCTTCACCATGTATGGGAAAAAAAGGTTGCTCAAAACACTTCCCTCGACCTTTTACCAATGAAACAATAATTGATGACAGAGGATTCCCGGTTTATAGGCGAATAGATGATTCCAATTTTTTTGAGAAAAATGGCGTCAAGCTGGATAATAGATTTGTTGTGCCCCATAATGTTGAGTTAATCGTTAAATACCAAGCACATATCAATGTTGAATGGTGTAACAGATCAAGGTCTATAAAATATCTTTTCAAGTTCATTAACAAGGGACCTGACAGAGCAAGAATGGTATTGGAAGAGAACATTAAACGTAACAATGAAGATGGGATAGAGCAAGTAAGGGAAGTTGATGAAATACGAACATTCCTTGATTGTCGTTATCTCTCCGCATGTGAAGCTTACTGGAGAATTTTTGAGTTTGATATCCAGTACCGAAGTGTGGGGGCGAGCGTCTAACTTTGCATCTTCCGAATGAACAAGTTGTCACCTTTAGAGATTTTGATAGACTAGATAATGTCATAAACCGAATCGATGTCAACAAAACTATGCTCACTGAATGGATACGAACTAATTCAATTCACGAAGATGCAAGAGAGTTAACATACGTAGATTTCCCAATGAAATGGACTTAGAAACCCGAATACAAGGAGTGGAAGCGACGGGAATTCGGAATCTGTGTTGGACGTGTTAATTTCATTCATCCAACTACTGGCGAGCTATTTTACCTTAGAATGTTATCTAACATTATAAAGGGAGCAAGGAACTTTGAAGAAATGAGAACAATCAATGGAGTGATTTACCCTACTTTTAAATCAGCATGTTATTCACTGGGGTTACTTGACGGAGATAAAGAGTGGCATGACGTATTACAGCAAGCATCGCAATGGTCAACAGGAGCGCAATTAAGGGATCTATTTATAACACTTCTTTTATTCTGTGAGATATCAGATCCTTTAGAACTTTGGGAAAAAAATTGGGAATTATTGTCTGATGACATTTTGTATCGTCAAAGAAAGATGCTGAATTTCAATAATTTGCTACTCACTGATGATCAAATAAAGAACTATTGTCTGTATGAAATTGAGCTAGAGTTAGCGAAGAGCAACAAGTCTTTAAACGACTTTCCACCTTTACCAATCCCCAATCATACATTAATACATGAACTGAACAATAGATTGATCACGGAAGAACTATCATATGATGTTCATCAACTATTGCGTCAGCATGCGGATCTACATAAAGGACTGAACAGCGAACAAGAATCTATTTATAATTATGTAATTCAGTCATGTATCGAGGATAAAGGTGGATCGTTTTTCATGTACGGTGTTGGAGGCACTGGGAAAACATATTTATACAGGACAATCATTTCAGGATTAAGGTCAGAGGGTAAAATTGTGCTAGCAGTTGCATCATCTGGAATTGCATCACTATTATTACCTGGAGGGAGAACAGCACATTCACACTTTGCTATCCCAATTAATTTAAGAGAGAACTCAACATGCGAGATAAGACAAGGTACTCAACTAGCAGAGGGAATAAAAAAAACAACTCTAATTATTTGGGATGAGGCACCAATGAACCATCGCCACACTTTTGAGGCCGTTAATAAGTCACTCAGAGATATTCTTAGGTTCAATGATCCATATTCAACTGAAAAAGTATTTGGAGGCAAAACAGTTTTACTTGGTGGTGATTTTAGGCAAACTTTACCTATTGTACCAAGAGGCAGTAGAGAGGAAATTATAAATTCATCAATCAATAAATCTTACATTTGGGATTTGTGCACTGTATTCTCTTTGAAAAAAACATGCGTATTCAAGATTCAAATGAATTTAGTGATTGGGTACTCGCTCTAGGAGATGGAGATTTGCCCACTGACTCAATGGGAGACGAAAGCGAACTAGATTGGATAAACATACCTAAGGATATGCTCATCCCATTTACTGATGATCCCATTGGAAGTATAGTTGAATCAACGTACCCAGACTTATGCGCAAACTATACAAATAGTAAGTATTTAACCTCAAGAGGGATTCTAACTCCAAGAAATGAAACAGTTGATGAGATTAATTCGTACATTATGGATCTACTTCCTAAAGAGAAAAAAACTTTTCTAAGTTCAGATTCTCTTTGTAAAGCTTCTAGGAATTTTACTGATCAAGAGATTCTCTTCCCAATTGAGTTTCTTAACACATTATCATTCCCTGGCCTACCAAACCACGAAGTACAGTTAAAAATTGGAATGCCAATCATTTTGCTAAGAAACATAAACCAAAGTTCGGGACTTTGTAATGGTACAAGGTTAATAATTACCCAACTATCGACATTGGTTATTGAAGCAAAAATAATCACCGGTTCAAACATTGGCGCAAAGGTTTTTATTCCAAGGATAATTATGACTGCTTCAGAGCCTAAATGGCCATTCATTTTGAAAAGACGTCAACTACCAGTTCGACCATCCTTCTGCATGACAATCAACAAGAGCCAAGGACAAACTCTTGAAAATGTGGGAGTTTTTTTACCTCATCCAGTCTTCAGCCACGGACAACTGTATGTGGCTGCATCTAGAGTTACTTCACGTTCTGGCTTAAAATTCTTAATAATGTTCGATAGCTCTGAAAACTACAATAAGACGAAGAATGTTGTATTCAAAGAAGTGTTCAATTCATTAAATAAATGTAAGTTAAAGATATTTGAAACATGTAAATTAAATTCCTTTTTTTTGGTTAATAAATTATTCATGAATGAAATATAGATGTAATCCGAAATACAGGAATATCACAACTCATATAATGAGGAAGGTGACATTACTTAAGGACCTTCAAAAGGAAGGAATTGACTGGACAATTCAGGTGCGGATTTCAAGAAAATGGAAGCCTCGCAATACAAAAGCAGACAATGAAGTCATGAGCACCGGCATTATTCTACTTGACGAGAATGTAAGAAATCAATATCTCTCTACAAAAAATAGAATTAAATACTCTAAAAAAGTTTTCATTTAAACATAATCTTCGTTTTTGAAAGGGGGACCACATACATGCCTGCATAAGGAAGAAATTAGTTATTCAGTTCGATCAGTTGCTGAAAGAGGGTGAAATTTACAAAATTTCTTCATTCATTGTTGTGGATAACAAGTCTAACTACAAGGTTGTGACACACAAATATATGATCTACTTCTTGCCCAATACATTCATAGAAGCAATTCAAATCGATTACCCAATCATTAAAAGACGTCAGTTCGAATTCCTTGATTTCAAGCAAGCATCGTCAAGGACAAACAACATACAACTATCTGGTAAGAATGAAATACTACAAATAATTAATTACAATAATTTAAGTAATATTATTTACAATAATCTACATTACAACTTTTCACTATAAACAGATGTGTTTGGCGTGCTGATAAGCATGAGCGATATCGAAGATCAATTAGCAAGAGGAAGTATGATTAAGAAAAGGGTAATTCAGCTACAAGACGAGAGGTAAACAATGCTTATTTGTCGTAGTACTTTAATATAATTCCTTAATAAATATAAGTCTTTATTAAAGTATAAAAATACAGCAATGCAAAACTTCAAATTACGTTGTGGGTCGACAATGCACAAGATCTGGATTATGATATTTTGAAGAACATGCCCAAACCTATTGTTATAGTCGTCTCATCCACAACAGTGAAGTTATTCCAAGGTAATTTCACTATAAAATCCCATCTTTCAAACACGTATTCAGCATTCATATTGTTTTAATTATTTATTTATAATTTTTCATAAGTAATTATGGTGTACATCAAAAATTTTTATACAATTTATTTATTTTAATCTAATAAATAAATAACAAATGGCCTAATATTCTTAAGTTTACTATTTATAGGGCATTACTCGCTATCAACTACCAATGCAAGCAAGGTTTACATAAATCCAGAAATACCCGAAGTTTCGTCTTTTAAGGAACGGTAAAACATCACGCATTTATTACTCTTAATTTTCCTGATTAATATAAACATCTCAATATTTAAACAAATTTATTATGTTATAGTGCTACAATAACATCTCTAGACGTCATGAAAATTCCTCATAAAAATGAAGAACAACTAGAGGAAAAATCAATTGCAGAGATTTTGTCAATGACATCAAATACAATTCAAGAGGTATTTACATTTCTTTACTTATTAAACTATTTTCATTAATTAAGAAATAACAATACTATAACAAATAACTAACTTACAATTACTATATAGCCAACAATGATTTCATGCAAAGCGAGGATCATCAACATAGATACAAAATTGGGTTGGTTCTACTTATCATGCACAGAGTGTAATAAAAAGTGTACACCACTATCAACAACATTTTGGTGCGACAATTGCAGCATCGAACCAAGATTTCCAAAACCAAGGTAAGAGATACAATATAATATAAATTATTTCAACACGAACATACGTAATTACATTAATATTGAATGCAGGTATCGATTGAGTGTCAAAGTCGAGGACAGAACGGTAGAAACAACTTTTGTCATTTTTTATAAAGAAGCAGAGAAGATCATTCGTATACCTGTCACACAACTACACACATCATTTGAACAAGTAATCGCATATATATAAATTAATATAGTCTCGATTTTGGTTTGTTAAATTAATAATACATATACTATTACAGGATCAAGAAGGGAATAAAATACCAGCTTCGATCAATAATATAGTGGGCAAGGAATACAAATTCAAAGTGAAGCTTGACAATTACAATTTGAAGCAAGGATCACGTTATTACACAGTGACCAAAATCTATGAAGAAGATATACCCAACAATGATTATTCATCAATGAATCAATCACAGGTATTTAAATAATATTTTATAATGACGGGCGTATGAATTATAAATCTTTAATTCATTAGCATACACTACTATAAATAGGGACAGAAGAGAGCATTTCTATCCTCATCAAGTACATCCAATGACTATAGACAAATTCAGACAGATCCTCAAAATAAATAAAAAAGGCCAGATAATGAGTAAGTATTTATTCTTTACAATCAAACAGATGTTAAAATAAATCTATAATAAGTTTTAATTTTTTAATTTTTTACTATTATGCAGTGAAAATTCTGACAACTGGGATTAGATAATACAGTTCATCTTTTTGAAGAATTGCCATTCAGAAACGATCAAATTCAATTGCTTTACGAATGAGTGCAACACAACAATATTTTGGATTTACTATGATAATAATACAGGACTATATTCGGAAACATATTAAACACTGTTGTTTAAATGATACAGTCAAACTCAATTTATGAAGTTTATGTTATTATCTGTAATGCAACTTATTGATCCATTCCCAAATCAAGATTAACAATATTCACCATCCATTAAAAAAATAAAGATTAACAATATCTGCTTTTATAAATCTATAGTTAATAATCAACTATACACATATAATCTTAATTTGGGACGGAAAACCTTTTTTTAACTCCGCCAATACCAAAATAACTTTGGTACTGCCGGTCACAAGCCCGGATAAAGGAGGAGTGGATTAGGGGTTTTGGAAATGGCTTTCAATCATCTAATACTAACACTCACAGACATAAAGACTTTGAGGTTCAATGCCGCCTTATATTTTTAATCATTCTCACATATCAATTAATCTTCGCATGGATCATTCTCCATTGTATCATTAACCTACTCCCAAATATCTATCTCTTTTTACTTACATCAAAATGCAAACCTGACATCGTTCTCACATCATTGTTTAACTTTTCTTATTTCATTTACTCTGCCCTTCACTTCCATACCATTAGTAAAGAAATTAACTCTGGCATTGCCTAAAGGGCTAGAAACAATCTGTAGTTTCTTTTACAGACAATGCTTTGTTATATCAAAGTTCCTTAAATCAGATGTAGAATACAAAAAATTCATACGCAGACAATCCTGACAACATCATTATGAAGTACTATTACGAATGAATTTAACAACGGGGTTATGTTTGGGCTACGCTTTTTACAACAACAATTAGGTGGAGCTTAAATACTTTACATCAACTAATGACAGATGCATTGAGCCATTGAGGTATGTAATTCATTTAATGTTTTGTTATATATATATATATATATATATATATATATATATATATATATATATATACATATATATATATACATATATCCGCGCGCGCGCACGCGAATATATAGTTTATTTGATCAACTTTTCATATACTATTAATGCTAACTAAAACAGTGTAAAAAAGGGGTTCAGCAAAAAACTCCACCAATTTCGATAGGAATAGTACATCAAACAATCAACATCTGCTCTATACAAACATAAGGTACGCATCAAACAACTTTCTAATCAAACAACACTCGAAATACAATATACGCCCAAGATTTCATCCAAGTCTATAGCTGGTAATTTAGTTGCAAAAAAGGTTGCTGCGAGGTTGGAAAGAACAGAAAAACATTCATTAAAATTTTATTTAAGTCATTTCTGAATAGCTCATTCAATGGAGATTATGAAATAATTCATTGGTGTGGTCATCTTCTTTTGTTTATGTTACTTTTTCTTTAGAATTGAATAAAAGAGAGAGCAAATTTAATGTTGCGATTGTATAGGGGGGTGATAGTATTTTTTTATTACCAAATTGGTTTATCCATTAGAATATGGGTATAAATGCATGCTCGGTGTCCATAGTTTTGATAAGCGTAAGATGTAATTGTTTTCGCTCATGTGCATCCCTTAGACATCTATACCATGAGAGGCTGTCACTGCCATTGAGGTATGTAATTCATTTAATGTTTTGTTATATATATATATATATATACACACGCGCGCGCGCGGATATGTAGTTTATTTGATCAACTTCGGATATACTACTAATGCTAACTAAAACACAGTAAAACAGGGGTTTAGCAAAAAAATCCACCAATTTGGATAGGAATAGTACATCAAACAATGAGCATCTGCTCTATACAAACATAAGGTACGCATCAAACAAATTTGTAATCTAACACAACTCGAAATACAATATACGCACAGCGTTTCATCCAAGTCTATAGCTGGTAATTTAGTTGCAAAAAAGATTGCTGGGAGGTTGGAAAGAACAGAAAAACATTCATTCAAATTTTATATAACTCATTTCTGAACACCTCATTCAATCGAAATTATGAAATAATTCATTGATGTGGTCCTCTTCTTTTGTTTATGTTACTTTTTCTTTAGAATTCAATAAAAGAGAGAGCCAATTTAATGCTGCGATTGTATAGGGTGATGAGAGTATGTTTATGTTATTTTCTCTCTTTAAATAGTTATGCAAATATTATGTTTGATGATATACCTCAATGAATATTAAGCATCCAAATGTTTAATGAATGTAGAGATGTGGGACAATAATCGACTTAATTAAATTAATTAATTTCACTATGAAATAGCGCTAAGTAGTTGACAATATACATGTATATATGTATATTCTGCCTTTTCCTTAATTCTTGCAGCTAATATACATGTTCCATTACAGATCATATACATTTTCATACAATTCGGATGCTCTGTCCCATCTACCTGAACTGATTTCTTCTTCTCCTTCTGAATATCGTTCTCAATTTCGTTGCGGCAGACTAATGAATGAAGATGAGGAATTCAATTCAGCTTGGCAGATCATTGATTAAAGACCTGCGTGTAATCTCGGTTCATCCTACAGATACTATCTTTATAAACAAACTACTTTCGAGGTTTGAAAAATTGAAATAATTTGATCATAAGTCTGCCACAACGAACATTGAGAATGACATTGAGAAGGAGAAGAAGAAAGCAGAGAATCCGGATTACATGAATGAAGACGAGGAAGAAGTGTTGGAGATAAAGGCTGCGCATTTCGAGTAATCCATGAAGTATGCTCACAGAATTGGGACATAAGACATGGCAGCGTTCTAAAGGTTTTGGATCTGAATTCAGGTTTGCAGAAATGGAAAATACAGGAGGTTCTTACTTTGCATTTAGTAACTTCTCCTCACAAAAAATGAGGTTCGTAAAAATTAACTGTTAAATTATAATTTCTCCTTGGGTTTAATTAAGGGAGACAAATATAAGATTCAATCTTACATACAAATCCTTCATGATATCAGTTACTCAATGATTCAATTATTTAGCTCTACTAGCGAGACCCAAGAATGAATCACATTGGTTGGCAGTGCACATCGCCTGTGCATATGCAGGTTTCATATCAGACTTTTATTACTACTAGATCATCACTACGTACTGATCCGAAGGCTGACCCTAAACAAAAACAATAGGGAAAGCAGTAAACATACATCAATCAATAGAGATTACTGCTTAGGGTCGAAATTAGTAAACAGATGAAGATATATCCATTTCAAATGCATGTATACGATTTCATTCCATTCGATTGTTCTCAATAATCATAAGTTAGATGCATATCTAACTATATACTTCTGTAAGAAATGTTGTTTTAGTACAGATTACAAAAAAGGCTACTATTCAAAGCATGAAATCTACATTACTCAAGACATTTAATATGGTACGGTGGATACCAAAAAGGATTACATGGAACTCTCGGCCAATAAAGCATCTTGGGAATCTAAGAGGCTTAAATCAAATAGGTAATTCATATGACCTCTAATAATTTAACATATTACTTATTTACAAAAACTCTACTTAATACACTCTTCAATGGGTGTCTCTCTACTGTATTTCTTAATGAAAAATCTACTGGATATGCATCACTTTATTGTGCAATTATACAATAATACACAAGCATGATTGTTCAAATGACACTTATTTTTTATTTCCAAAATTTTAAATATCTCTTTATTACTGATCATATGACACATTTCTTTACTCATTTGAACTTAATTAGCGTTTCCAAATATTGCCTTTCGACAAATTTATACTATATCACCGTCTCATGACAACGACATTGATAACTCACTCTCCGGTCTTCATTTCTCACAGTAGCACATACCAGCGTATATCTTATCAGCAGTGTGGATCTCATCACCAGAAAACTACCGTGTCGGGATATCGGTAAATTAGAAAAGAAATATTTATAACAATTATATAAATTACATGGAGATGTTATTTGAAAAAACATTATACTTAAAAATAAGGTAATAAATGTGTTTTAAAGTAATAGTTCATCAATTTTTTTCTCTAAAGTTAATTACATTGCACCGTGTAGATTTTAAAGAAACCTATGTAGCTTGAGAGATGCCATCGAAGCTTTGATTCAACAGTCTAAAAGTGTAATTTAGCATTGATCTTTAGATATTACTTTATACATTTAGGGTTTACTTTATGCACCCCTTGGAAACCAAGATTTAAACTAAAAATAAATTTCATATCATACTGCATATGTTGACTTTTAAACATACTTATTGTAACTAGGAAACACATTACTTAAATTTTATGGATAGACTTTTCGATCAAATATGATAGTGATATAGGCTTCTTTATCTCAATGCAGGCATAGAGAATTCTTCGGGACATAAAGTTTGCTAAAAAAAACATTCCAGTGTTTGCAGATGCACTTCAATGGTATGGAGCACAAATCCTTATCTTCTACCACTTACAAATAATCTATATTTCCTTCTTAGCCATGGTTTAGTGACTGACGTCCCATCTCAGTTGTGGTGGGATTTGAGATTGGTTCAATTACTCCCCACAAATTGTACCATATGTATAATCTACCTCCAAGAATGAGAGTTTGAAGGCTGGTAACCTTATAAATGTTTTACCTAGATACTTCATTCTTTCAACATTGTAACCATCTTTCTCCTCTTTTACAACAGCTTTATCAAGATGGATATCTTGCAAGGTAGTCAATTTTATGTTTGCTAATTTATTGATTTGTTATAGCTTTGAGAGATGTGGCAGATGACTTAACAATTAACTGTTTGTATATTTTCCAACATACTGCCAATTATGTCTCTTTGATGATAACAAAGAACTCTTTGTTAAGGAGAAGCACTCTGCTTCCTTTCATCTCTGTATGAAATGGTGATGATACTATAAAACAGATTACTGTCAACATTTTTACCTTTTCATTTTCAAACCAAATTCTCATATGAGAGCATCTTTGGTTATACGATGAGGACTACAAAGCGCCCGCGCATCGCGCGGGGCTGAAAACTAGTTTTTCATAATTTCCTTGATTACTATCTCCATTAATTACTCACTAAGTCCCATTTTCTTCCACTAGTCTACCCACATTTATAAGATCCACTTCCGGTAACTGAGTGGCAAATTTTTTGAGAGCTTATGTTGACAAGTATATTTTTTAGAACTTGATTTCACAAGCATGATTTTTTGAGAGTTTGGTTTGACAAGAAAAAAAATCTCTCTCTCCCTATAAAAGCTGTCAAAATTTTGTTTGCAAAACGAGTGTTGTTCTTCAAAATAATTTCGGATATTGAACAATTTATTTGGACTGGGTGTTAGTATGTCATATAACTACAGTGCATGGTTATATGAGACAGAGATGTGATTCTAGACATATTTTATCCTCAGAACGACGTGACTGTAGACTACCTGCACAAAGAGGGTAGAGACGCGAAACGTCTTAAAGAGAGCGACCTAGTCCGCGACTCAACTCAAGAATCATCTACGACGGAATCTAGTAACAATTGAGGTAATATTGTTTAGTTTTATTGTGCAGTATTTATTTGAATTCAACGCATACGGTTCATATTTGCGATAATCATACAATGTAACAATTTAATTTTGAGTAGTAGACTGGAATTAAATTATGATTATATTTTTTGATTTCTCCATAAAACACTTTGATGTGATTTTTTTAATCACAATATGTAAATTTTTCCAACAGAAAATGATTTATTTTTATTCTTGCTCAGTAATTTCTAATAGATTGTCTGCAACTAATTTGGCACGGCCTATACCGTTTTAAATCATGTTGTTGTTAAACAATTGTGACGGTATCTATCCACAACTATTGACATTGTTCATTACCTCCGAATAGTTTATCTCTGTGATAATTTCAAGTCATTTTTATTATTTACGAAATTTGTCTCTTTGACAAAGTCAAGGCCATGGCCTATGAATAACATTTACACAGATTTTTCACTATTTAAAAATATTATCACATTTCTGATAATTGTCTTTGTATTGATAATTCAGGTTCAATCTGTGAAAATTATTATCCATCATATTCACGTCTAAAATTATTTTGTTCAATGAGATTACCAAACATCATTTGTGAGATTAACTGCTAAATATATTACTGAAATACATATACTATTATTCTATATAGTATTTTCGAAACCCAGCTCTGTATGACATCTAATTACTAATTATATTGTTCATATAATACATTATACATTCATAAATTATTTTGCCTCCTTTCTTTCACTACATTTTTTGTCCAGCATATAGCATGGAAACTTTTATCTAACTTTATAGTTTGACATTAAACGCTTTCATTTTTTTCATGTATTCTGAACTAAATACTACCGCCTAAAATTATATGAATATGATACTAGCTCAGTTTATATATGTGTCATTGCATTCTGGTGCATATACATCCAAATGTTACATGGTTATTTTACATTTGTCACCAAGATTATCATCCCTTGGAAAATCCTGCTCTTCTTTTTCAATTTTTATTCATAATTTTCGATATATGTTGTTTTATGTCACTAAACATATCGTCGAATGATATGTTTCACTCATATATTGTCTCGATTTAGATATACAAACAATCTTTAACACTAAAATTCATGATTTATCATTTCAACTACATTTAACCTATTACTAATAACACCATACAGACTTCATAACGAACAAAGATCATTCTTCCTCGCGACAAATGCAATAAGAGGCAACTCTTTCCAGCTTCACACTTCAAGAGATTGGAGAACCATTGAAGAGATTTTGGCACTTCATTCCAACAAACCAAAAGAGGTATTCTATTAGAAATAAAATTTGAATATCTAGCTTTGATTATTTTCTAAAAATATATATTTTCCATGTTCTACACATCCTTTGTAAAGCCACAATCACATAAATAGACAAACACGTTGGTTGGTTTTACGCATTATGCAATCATTGCAAGAAGAAAGTAAAACAAAATAACAACTCTTTCTTCTGTGAAACATGCAATATAGACGATCATATGACTTTGCCACGAAATGAAATTCAAACAATTCTATATAATTACTTTTTCAATCTTACACTTTATAACACACTATAATCCTCCGTAAACAGGTACAAAATCAAAATCAGCATCAAGGACTACACAACTTGCACAATATTTTTTATTTTCAATAAAGAAGTTGAATCTTTAATCTAAGTCCCAATTGCAGAGCTTGCATAAATAAAACATGACGTTGGCGTACCATTTTTTTACCATTCAAAACATGATTTAATAGCATTCATACAATATAATTTTTTCTCACAAAATAACATTATAATTTTATCCAGGTAACCGAAGACCCAATTCCACTTTCCATCAACAGGATCATCGGTACCTCCCACAACTTCCGACTGAAGCTCAATAATAACAACTTAATCCGTGGATACCAAACTATAGGTTTGTATAATTTTCCTCGACCCCTAAAATTTGTCGCCCCAAATTTTGGTCCTTAGAATTGACCTCAACCAGTAGAATTGCTCGCCCCTACTTTAGGTCCTCAGAATTGACCTCGCCCCGCAGAATTGGATGCCCCATCTTTAGGTTCACAGAATCGTCCTCGCCCCGCAAAATTGGTCAACCCAACTTTAGGTCATCAGAGTTGATCTCGACACACATAAATTGTTGCCCCAAACCTTAGGTGCACAAAACTGACATCAACCTCAGAATTGAGCTCGACACGCAAAATTGGTCGCCCTAACTTTATGTCCTCAAAATTGACTTCAATCCACATAATTTATCTCTTCCAACTTTAGGTCCGCTGAATTGACCTCGACCTGCCAAATTGGTTTCCCCAACTTTAGGTTCACCGAATTAACCTTAACCCACATAATAGGTCTCACAAAATTTAGTTCCTAAGAATTAATCTCGACCCGTAAAATTGGTTGCCCGAACTCTTGATCCGCAGAATTGTCCTCCACTAGCAGAATTGGTCACCCCAAATTTAGGTCTTCAGAATAGAACTCGGCCTGCCGAATTGGTTGCCACCAACTTTATGTCCTCTAAATTGACCTCGATCCGCATAACTGGTCACCAAAACTTTAGGTGCACAAAATTTACCTCGACTCAAAGAATTGGTCACCCTAACTTTAGGTCCTCAAAATTGACATCAACTCGTAGAATTAGTCTCTTCCTACTCTAGATCCCCAGAATTGACCTCGACCCATAGAATTGGTCACCCCAACATTAGGTACGCAGAATTGACCTTGACCTGCATAACTGGTTGCCCAAACTTTCGGTCCTCAGTATTGACCTCAACTAGCAAAATTTGTCATCGTAACTTTAGGTCCTCAGAATTGACCTCAACCCGCCGAATTGGTTGCCTAACTTTAGGTTCACAAAAGCAAACTCGACATGAATAATTAGTCACTTGAATTTTAGGTTCGAAAAATTGACATCGACCCGCAGAATTAGTAGCCCCAACTTTAGGTCCTCAGAATTGAACCCTAACTTTAGGTTCTCAAAATTGGACTCTACACACAGAATTGGTTGCCACAACTTTAGGTTCGCAGAATTTACCTCGACTCGTAGAATTTTCTCCACAACTTTAGGTCCTCGAAATTGACTCGACTCGTAGAATTGGTCGCCCTAACTTTAGGTCCTCCGAATCGACCTCGACACGCAAAATTAGTTTCCCCGTCTTTAGGTCCGCAAAATTCACCTCGGCCCTCATAATTGGTCACCCCAAGTTTAGGTTATCAGAATTGACATCGACCCATAGAAATTTTCGCCCCAACTCTAGGTCCGCAGAATTGATCTTGACTCGCAGAATTGGTCGTCCAAACTCGAGGTTCGTAGAATTTACCTCAACCCACATAATTGGTCGCCTTAACTTTAGGTCTTCAAAATTGAACTCAACCTGTAAAATTGGTCGCCCCAACTTTTGGTCCTTATAATTGACCTCAACCAGCAGAATTGGTCGCCCTAACTTTAGGTCCACAAAATTGACCTCAACCCACAGAATTTGTTGCCGTAACTTTAGGTCCACAAAATAGACCTCGACACGCAGAATTGGTGGCCCCAACTTTAGTTCCGTAGAATTGACCTCGACCCTCGGAATTGGTCGCCGTAACTTTAGGTCATCAGAATTAACTTTAACCCACATAAATTTTTGCCCTAACTCTAGGTTCACAAAATTCACCTCAACTCGTAGAATTGGTCGCGCCAACTCTAGGTTCATAGAATTGACCTTGATCTGCAGAATTGGTCACCCTAACTTTAGGTTGTAGAATTGAGCTAGACCCGTAGAATTGGTCACCCTAATTTTAGGTCTTCATAATTGAACTCGGCCTACAAAATTAGTCGCCCCAAACTTTTGGTACTCTGAATTGACCTCGATCCGCAAAATTGAACGCCTAAAATTTTAGGTGCCCAAAATTGACCTCGACCCGCAAAATTGGTCACACTCACTTTATATCCTCAAAATTGACCTCAACCCATATAGTTTATCTCTTCTAAATTTAGGTCAACTGAATTGACCTCAACCCGTAAAACTGGTCGCCCCAACATTATGTCCTTAAAATTGACCGCGACCCGCCGAATTAGTTGCCCACACCTTTACGCCCAAAGAACTAACCTTGGCCCAGATAATAGGTCGAACAAACTTTAGTTCCTAAGAATTAACCTCAACCCGTAGAATTGGTCACCCCAACTACAGGTCCCCGGAATTGACCTCCCCATGCAAAATTGGTCGCCCCTACTTTAGGTCTTCAAAATTGAACTCGACCTACAGAATTGGTTGCCACCAACTTTAGGTCCTTTAAATTAACGTTGAACCGCATAATTGGTTGCTCAAATCTTAGGTACACAGAGTTGACCTCGACCCACAGAATTGGTCGCCGTAACTTTAGTTCCTCAAAATTTACCTCAACCAGCAGAATTGGTCTCTTCCTACTTTAGGTCCGCAGAATTGTCCTCGACCCGCAAAATTGGTCAACGTAACTTTCGGTCCTCAGAATTTATCTCAACCCGCCAAATTGGTTCCCTAAATTTAGGTCCGCAAAATTAACCCCGGCATGCATAATTGCTCACCTAGACTCTAGGTTCAAAAAATTGACCTCGACCAGCAGAATTAGTAGCCTCAACTTTAGGTATTTAGAATTGAACCCGACCTGTAAAATTGGTCGCCCCCAACTTTAGGTCCTCTAAATTGACTTTATCCGTAGGATTAGTGGCCCCAAATTTTTGTTCGAAGAATTGGCTTCGACTCGTAGAATTGGTCTCCCTAACTTTAGGTCCTCATAATTTACCTCGACCCGCGGAATTTTTTGCTCCAACTTTAGGTCCTTATAATTGACGTTTTCCAGCATAATTGGTCGATCTAACTTTAGGGTCATATAATTAGCTTCGACCCAAAGAACTGGTCGCCCCAACTTTAGGCCCATAAAATTGAACCCGGCCCGCAGAATTAGTCACCCAAACTTTAGGCCCCAAGTATTTTCCTTAACCCTTAGAATTGGTAACCCCAACTTTTGGTCCATAGAATTAAGCCCGACCGGTATAATTGGTTGCCCCAACTTCAGGTCCGTAGAATTAACCTTGACCCGCAGAATTGGTCACCCTAACTTTAGGTCCTCAAAATTGACCTCAACATGCAGAATTGGTTGCCCCAACTTTAGGTCCACATAATTGACCTCGACGTGGATAATTGGCGTCCCGACTTTAGGTCCTCGAAATTTACTCGACTCATAGAATTGGTCTCCCCAACTTTAGGTCCTCGAAATTGACCTTGACATGCAAAATTGGTTTCCCCTTCTTTAGGTCCCCAGAATTAACCTCGGCCCGCATACTTGGTCACCCCAACTTTAGGTAATAAGAATTCATCTCGACCCATAAAAATTGTTGCCCTATCTCTAGGTCCGCAGAGTTGACCTCGACCCGCATAATTGGTCGTCCTAACTCTAGGTTCGCAGAATTTACCTCGACTCGCATAATTGGTGGCCCCAACTTTACGTCTTCAGAATTGGTCACCCCCCAACTTTAAGTCCTCTGGATTGACTTCGATCCACATTATTGGGAGACCCAAACTTTAGTTGCACAAAATTTACCACGACCCACAAAATTGACGTCGACCCATAAAATTGGTTTCCCAAACTTTATGTCCTCAAAATTGACCTCGATCAAAAGAATTGGTTTCTTCTAACTTTAGGTCCTCATAATTTACCTCGACCCAAAGAATTGGTCGCCCTAACTTTAGTTTCGCAAAATTGGTTGCCCCTACATTAGGTCCATAAAATTGAACCTAACCCATAGAATTGGTCACCCAAACTTTAGGTTCGCAGAATTTTCCTCGACCCATAGAATTGGTCACCCAAACGTTTTGTCCATAGAATTGACCTCGGCCTGTAGAATTGGACGACCCAACTTTAGGTCCGAAGAATTGACCGTAACTCGCAAAATTGGTCACGTAATCTTTCTTACAAAATCCGTATCACATTTTTAACCGAATATTCGTGATAATTGTCTTATTTAAATTTTTGAGTATTATTCGTCTCTGAATACTCTAAATTTCACCCTGGATATATGTTGTCCATCCCAAAGGATTTTATTAGTATTAAACTAATTTTCAAGAAGTCCTAACTTATTTAGGGACATCATAATTCAACCAGAAAAACTAACTATTAACCATATTCATTAAATACTCCAAACCCAATAAAATAGGGTTGCCGAATCGGTTAGGCTTGAGGATGAACTGGTTCACCCATGTAGATAGCCTCAGTTATACCCTAAACTCGAATTTCATCCAAGTTTCAACAATCCAAATCACCAAAAATTTCATTTCTTCCCAAAAATCCCATTCCTCTTAAGTTCTAAATATGAAATTAACCCATATTCGTATTAAATTCATATATACATATTCAATTACAAGGGATTCATCAATATATTCAACAATTGTGTAATTATCGACACTATCATGCTAATTCATTTTTGCCAAAAAATTTTAATCAAGATTTAGTGTTTCTACATGGGACTGTATATTCAGATTTCAATTCACAAAATTTGCATATCAGTTCAAAGAAATCATGTCCCAAAAATCCCATTTTTATACGAATCCCACCCAAAATAATTGTCTCCAATGATAATATGAATTGACATACAGTCATAAATTACTAATCAAGTTAATCACTTGCCTTAATCAAAATATAGAGTATAAATTTGTTCTTGATGATGCTAATCCAGTCCATAAATCTCCTGAAACTTTCTCCCAACTGGTCTCATCTTGAGTCCGTTTGGTTTCCTCTTGAAATTTCTTGAGTTTCCTTTTTTTTCTATCTAACTTCTCTCTAAACTCTTAGTATAATACCTTAGACTTTTGATATGATAATATGGTTGCCTCCCTTCTCTAAAACCCTTTTATCTTCCTCCAATCCCTAAATTAGGTTAAATAATAATATTAATATGACCTGAATGCCCCTATGCATGTCCCGTTTACTCTAAAAATCGTTCAAAACCCAATCACTATCGCCAAGTACTAAAGTTTTACTATTTCAACCTATTCCAGATCGACCCTGCACTCGAAATCATCATCCAAATCATCCATCATCAATTTACCATCTTATTCTCAACACGACCCCACACGCGCGTCCCGAATAAGATGTTATCCACTCGTTGATTTTACTCACTTACAACGCGATATAGAATAATGCAATTTTGTTTACTTATCATATAAGTAAACATAATAACACGTAAATATTAATTAATTTCTCGCTAATTAATATTTATTTAAATTCATTTTATTTTTTTTATAATTTAATTAAATAATTGCGACACTTGTAATTTAAGTATACCAAAATATACGGGGTGTTACAGTTGGCATAAATGAAAAGTTTAGTTTACTAGTGGGTAGACAATGAAAAAAGGTGGGTAGTTTAATTCGGGAGAAGTCTGGTGAAGATTATAATTAATTGCACTATTTGATGTTAGAGTTTAGGTTAGATTGGGTAGACGCGTGTGACGGCAGTGTCTTATGGTTGTGTGTACACATTAGGCGTAGGAGGAATGAGTTAAAGTGTTTAAGAGATTAAGTTCAACTTTGAGAGATTATGGGATCTGTTACTTTTTCGTGGGTTGTCACAATCGATTTAGTGGTGATGAGAGTGATAGGAAAATTGGTTAGAATATATATATATATATATATATATATATATATATATATATATATATATATATATATATATATATATATATATATATATATATATGTGTGTGTGTGTGTGTGTGTGTGTGTGGAAACATTACTGGGAGAGAGAAGAAAGAGGGCTTGGGAGAATTTAAAATGTAGAAGGAGAGCTTTAGAAAAGATCTGGGATAAAGAGATATTAAAAAAGATGAAGAGTGTAATGTAAAGTTGTTTTGAAAAAAATAAGTGTTTGAGAGAGGCTTCGGGTTTTATGGAGAGGCGATGGTAGCGGGTGTGGGTGTGTAAGAGAGAGTCATGGACGGGGCATGTGAGAGACTCAAGGTAATGGCGATGATTTTATATGCAGTTGATATAGATTTGGTCTTATTAACATCATTTTCAGTCGTTAGATATAACTCCCCCAAATTCTCACACATAAAATAGTCCCAGTAGATTTGCAATATCAAAACGAAAAATAGACATGATAAAATCCAAGAAGAATATCTAACATATATGGCGACGATGCCAACCCAAAAACAAATTTTCGGCATCCAGCCATAAAAAACATAGATAATATCACTAATAAATTGAAGGTGCAAAAATCATCCATCTCCCTCTAGATCTGGTATGTGGATAAACAACCAAACATACAACTCAAACAACAAACTCACCACATAGTATACTCACTAATTTGCAACCAGTGGTTCCTGAAGATTTTGAAGTGAGAAGACTACAATGGCTTAACAACACTTCTCTTTAGAATTTAAAAATACCAACTATTTTTTAAAAACCATGAATTGTATCACCATGTCAAGTTATTGCAGTGCATTTAGTTTCCGTTCGACATAAAAAGTTGTACAACTCCAAGGGGAATAACTTTTAGCTATCAACTTTTTATCTAAAAGACTCTGTATTTCTTTCTTGCATAATTCAAAAAATTTAGTCTTCATTTTATTGGGTCTAGCTTTAGTAGGAATGGATTTTTCATTAAAATCCGCTTCATAAGGAAGAGGAACAATATGTTTTTTTCCTATTCCAAAAATCATTAGGAATATCACTACAAACTTTAGTTATCAATTGATTTTTAATAACATTGAGTTTTTGCGGAATGCTCGGATGTTCAAGATTTTTTTATTGTCAAAAAGGATATTTTCTTTTAAAGAAAATTTAGTTGGTTTTCTTTAAATACAATATTATCTATCAAAGAATTAATTTTCCATAATTCAGGTTTAGTAATAAATTCAAAAATAATTTTTTTATCTTTAATAATGGTAGTGTATATTCCACTAGAATCAATTTTATCCATAGGCCTAAGCAAAGATAAAAAAGGAGTACCTAAAATAATCTCTTGAGAGAAGTCTCTAATAATAAAAAAAGGTACTAAACAAACATATTCCATTATTGAAAATATAGACTTTAGTAAGTTTATATTGAATATGCATATTATCACCACTAGCATTAAATAATGATTGAGTGGTTTTCTCAAAATATTAAGTAAGAACAAACCCTTCTTGTAAGCAATGCAAATTGGCACCGCTATCAACATGTGCGACAATGTTATTTAATGTATATTCATTATTAATAAAAAGGTTAATAGTTATGTACCTCTTTTGATTTGGTACATGATTAATTATACTTAAATAATCGACTGATTCTTTAATATTTAAAGTTTCAAGATTAGAATGGTGTAACTCATTCCTGAGACTGTTAATCTCAATTTGCATATTATGTTATTGATCTTTCAACCGTCTTAAATCATTTTTAAGAATATTTACTTCATATTTTAAGTTATATAAATTTGCAGGTTTAGAAAATTCTGATTTATTTTCTATCCGGTTAAATACTTCTTTAATACTGTATTGTTGAACCCGTGTATAAGAAGTAGATGCATTTTCTTTAAGAGAGTTTGCACAACAAGCTTCTATTAACTTAAGTTTAGAATTAGTGTCATTAACTTGATTGACAATATCAATCATGGATTGTTGCTGGTTGATAAGCACATTAATGCTTAATCCATTCATCTGAAGGATGGTTTGAAGGTGATTGCATTTATCCTACAATTATTACATTGACAGTCTCCTTTATTGAAGATCTCTGAGTCACAAGAGCTTTGAATATGATAAATCTCATCATCACTTTTTGAAGAACTAACATTAGAATCTGATGAACAGGAATTGAGTAGTAATTTACCCAATTTCTTCTTTTAATCTTCACATATTCAAAGATTATTCAACTTGGTTTGAGTTTTGCATTTATTTTCAAAGTGGCCAAATTTGCCACATTTAAAACATTTTGAATTAAATTTTGATCTATTAGATCTATCATAATTCTTTTTTTTTAAATATTTTTTAGAGTTATTACCTTAATTTCGTGTTTTGGATTTTCTCTTCTTTTTATAGGAATATATTCTTTTATATATATATATATATATATATATATTTATCTTTTAACATCTTACGAGGAAAAGGAGTAGGCTTATCATAAGTAAATTGCTCACAAAATTCTCCTAATTCTCGTTTTCTAGTAATTTTTTGCTTTTTTATGCTGGCGTTGTAGTTTTAAGTCATTACATAGAGAAAGATCATTTTGTATAACAACATCGAACAATTGACCATAAGTACAATTATGGTAATGTATTGAAATACCATTATTGGCATCCTTTAATTTTTTTCCTAAATTTCTCAGCAAATAAAGTGGTAAGGCCATTAATAAATTTGGCTTTTCAAAGATCAGAGTTAGCATCAGGTCTCTAAGCTACTCTAGAAAGGACGACATCCTTATACCATCTAAAATGCCTTAAAGTAGGACATCTGAAATTCTGTAAGAATTCTTTATTTCTTTCCTGATGAGTGTTAGGTGATCCAATAAAATGATGGATAATTGCAAGAAATAAAGTATAAACAGCATCTTGCTAGCCAATATCTTGACAATTTTCATCTTTCAGAATTTTAATAGCAGTAAGGGTTTCATTTTTTTGATAATCCATGAGGATGTTATCATACCGTCTTTTAAGGGTTTCTGTGAAACCACTAATGATCATACGAGCTACATCATGGTCAGAATTATTATTATGTTTACACACAGTGGACTACATAAACATCCTATGTAAAAGCTCATAAATTTGATATTCAGATTTATCATCAATCTTCCTGTCATAATAGGCTTCCCCATGATAGGTAATTTGGCTATCAAAAATCAAAGATTCTTCATAGAAAAGATCCTGAGGACTAGGTCTTGAATAGTAATTTCTTACTGGTCCAACATAACCTATGGTATTTTTATTAGAATAATTAATTTTATTAATTTGATCTTGGCCAATTTTCAAAGAAGATTCAAAATTATGAATTTCTTTTGGAGAGATCAATGATTGTGTTTCAAAATCATAATGGGATAAAGTAACTAACCTTAATCCTTTGAGATTTTTCTCAATATCTTTTAATTGATAAAATGAATTCCTCATATTTATTACCCATTTTAAATCCTTTAATATCAAAAGGAGGGAGTATTAAAGGTTGGTCAAGTTTTTTATCTCTTATATCCTGAAGAGGCTTTTTACTGACCAAATTCTCAGTATATAGCTCAATTATATTAAGTTATTGTCCTATTGTATTTAGGATGAGGTTGGCATAATTACCTTGCTTATATAAAATTTTTAGATCATACATCAGAGTGAACTATCTATGTCCTGGTTCTAAATTTACAAAATCATTAGTTTCTAATTTAGAGATACTGAATTGGCTAGAACTGCCAAACTCTATGGACAATGATTGTTCAATTAGTGGATGAATAGAAGATATAATTTGATTTTTTAAATTATTCCAACTCTGATGATGTTTAACCTTAGGTTTTAGAACATGTTTATCTTTTGATTCAAGAACAAAAAGGTGTTTACCTTTGGAAAACACTTGAAACCAACCAACAAAAGAAGTGATTTGTTTATTATCTTCAGTTCATTTATAAAATTCATTTTTATAATTGGCTAATTAAGCCCTGCTATACTTAGAAAAATACTAAGAACGAAATTTCGTGTATCCTGGTTGATAAAAATCTTTATTTATTTCTTCTATATTGATTGTGAAAGACATGAAAATTTAATTAAAGTCTTACATTCATTTTCGAAGGCGTTGGAGATTATCTACGCTCAGAAAAAAAATTCCCATATATTCCATGTGGTATTTTACTTTTATTAGTATAAATACCTTGGAGATTTCTATTATCTCGATATAAATTATCTCTTGAAATATTTTCTTCACAACCAGAATTTCGTAAAGTAGATGGAGGATAAGTTACAAAATAAGCTCTATGATTTCTAGAGGATTGAGTCCTGTTGAACTTCCTGAATTTTAGGAAAACATCTCCACCTTTGTCTTTAATTATGTCTCCAATATCCTCATGTCAGTAACTTGATTCATAATATCAATCATGGATTGTTGCTGACTGGTAAGCACATTAATGCTTAATCCGTTCATCTCGAGGATGGTTTGAAGGTGAATGCATTTATCCTGCAATTGATTACATTGACAATCTCCTTACTTTATTGGAGATCTCTGAGTCACTAGAGCTTTGAATATGATAAAGCTCATCATCATTTTCTGAAGAACTAACATCTGTATCTGATGGACTGGAATTAAGTAGTAATTTAGCCAATTGCTTCTTTAAATCTTCATCTATTTGATGATTATTCAACTTGGTTTGAGTTTTGCATTTATTTGTAAAGTGTCCAAATATGCCACATTTAAAACATTTTGAATTATGTTTTGATCAATTAGATCGATCATAATTCTTTTATTAATTTGATCTTGGCCAGTTTTAAAAGAAGATTCAAAATTATGAATTTCTTCCAGACAGATCAATGATTCTGTTTCAGAATCATAATGGGATAAAGTATTTAACCTTAATCCTGTGAGATTTTTGTCAATATCTTTTAATTTAGAAGTGAACTCCTTAGTTTTATTACCCATTTTAAATCCTTTAAAATTAAAAGGAAGGAGTATTAAAGGTTAGTCAAGTTTTTCATCTATTATATCCTAAAGAGGCTTTTTACGGACCAAATTCTCATTATAATGCTCAATTCTATTTAGTTGTTTTCCTATTGTATTTAAGATGAGGTTGGTATAATTCCCTTGCTTATATTAAGGATTTAGATCAGACATCACAGTGAATTATCCATGTCCTGGTTCTAAATTTAAAAAAAAAATAGCTTCTAATTTAAAGTTACTAGATTGGCTAGAACTGCTAAAATCTATGGACAATGAGTGTTCAGTTGGTGGATGAATAAAATATATAATTTTGTTTTTTTAAGTATTCCAACTCTTATTATGTTTTTCCTTAGGTTTTAGGACATATTTATCTTTTGATTCAAGAACAAAAAGGTGCCTATCTTTGGAAAACATTTGAAACCAAACAAAAAAAAAGTGATTTGTTGATTATCTTCAATCCACTTATAGAATTCATTTTTTTTTATAATTGGCTAATTGAGTTGTGCTATACTTAGAAAAATACCAAGAACGAAATTTCGTGTAGACTGGTTGATTAAAATATTTATTTATTTTTTCTCTATTGATTGTGAAAGACATGAAAATTTAATTAAAGTCTTACATTCATTTTTGAAGGCATTGGAGATTATCTACGCTCAGAAAAAAAAAATCTCATATATTCCATGTGGTATTTGACTTTCACTAGTATAAATACCTTGGAGAGTTATATCATCTCGTTTTGAATTATCTATTGAAATATTTTCTTCACTGGCAGAATTTCATGAAGTATATGGAGGAAAAGTTACAAAATGAGCTCTATGATTTCTAGAGGATTGAATCTTATTGAACTTCCTGAATTTTAGGAAGACATCTCCACCTTTGTCTTTAATTATGTCTCTAATATCCTCGTTTTGGTGAGGTTGAGGAGGAATGACATTTTTTATTGCCCAAGTTTTTGAGAAATCAATCTCTTCCAAACTAATAGTTCTAGATGCATGAACATTAGAATCTATTAAATGTGTGTCAATCAATACAATTTTTCCAAACAGACTAAATTATTTAATATTAGGTGCCCTAGTATTCATGACTTTATAGTAAATTCTATAAATAATACAAATAGTCTCCGATCCAGGAAGATAATTATAACCATTTGTTTAGACTCTAAGACTTAAAACCTTACAAATATGCATGTCTCGCAAAGATAAAGTAAAAATGGGAAATACATCGAAATAAACTGGTCCGTTACAAATACTAGTTTCAATTGCTCCCATTAAATATTGCCTATAATTAGTACATCTGCCATCACGTAGTGTAGCTTTATGATGAGCATTCATGCTAGAAAGAGTTAATGCTTAAAAGCAATTCATATTACACCTATATGGATAAAATGATAATTCTTATCCTCTATGTGATCTTTAAGATCTTCAAATTTTAATATCTCTATAGATTTATCATGCTCTTCTAGACTTATTGTCCATTCCATAGTTTTTATAGCATATTTTCTACAAATTATACCAGTTGGTATGGTAAATTATTTTAGGTCGGACCTTAGGAATAATCATTTGTTCAAATACTTTTGAACATCAAATTCAATTGAGTATGAGTTCTTTATTGGCTCCTGTGTATTTTATGTGGTATTTAATTCCATGATACAGATGTTAATACTTAGAATAGTGATAAATTCCATAATCTGATAGAAGGAAAATAATATGCAAAACAAAACATATATGTTAATGAGAGATAATAAATTGAATTAAAAATCGCTTCTAACACCTAGCGGTCAATGATTTACTTGGGATTTTAAAGCCTCAACACCACCACGGCAATACCCTAACGCGATAAATGTAAATCCATATCAAAACCAAACTTCTAATTATCTTCATTATTACTCATTAAAATAGATTATTTTTATTATAAATAGTAAATTTCTATCCACATCGATGAATAGTAACTTACTATTCCGTTATGAAAATCAGACAATTATTATTACTACTTTAAATATTAACAAAACAATTTAAGCCATTATGGCTCTGATACCAAATAGGGAACGATCAATATAATTAAACAGACTGATAATATTATAAACGGAAAAACTTACAAACTTTTGTGCAGGAATGTCTCCGGAGTATTAAACAAACTTGAGAGGGAAGAAAGAAAACTTAAGAGAGAGAGGGGGGGTAAGGATAAGTGTGTTTGAAGACGTTTGGAAGGTAGATTTCCTAGTCATAATGGTGATTTGGATGACCTTGTCTAGGTGGCCCACTGGACCCCAGTTATTCTCCGGTCGACGCTTATGGACAAATCTGTTTCCATCAAGACTGCTCGATTATTATGGTAGGACCCAATGACCCATCACCCGCCGCAAGAAGAAAAAAGACTTTGTCGACCTCAATTATGGAGGGACCCACGGGTCATTTTCTGAGGAATTATTTATTCCTTATCTTTTTGTGTAAATAGAGGGCTTCTCTCTCTTCTTATACACACTTTCTCTCTCTCTCTCTCTCTCTCTCTCTCTCTTGATATAAGTTTGCTTTCCCTTCTCTCTAAATTTGTAATAATTCTCGTTATACTCCGACAGTACTTTGTAAGTCTCCGGCAGTACTTTGTAAGTTTTTATAATTCCACTTTTAATATTATCTGTTTATATTGATCCTTTATTATTGGTATCATAGCCATGATGGCTTAAAATGTTTGTTAATATTCATGTGGTAATAATTATAGTCTGAAATTCATACCGGAATAGTAAGTTTCTGTTCACCGGTGTGAGTAGTAATTTACTATTCATCGACATGAATAGTAATTTATATTTACAATAAAAATCTAATTTAATGAATAGTAATGAACAGAATTAGAAGTCTGGTTTTGATATGGACTGTCTTTTGTCGCGTAATGGGATGTTGATGTTGTTGGCATTTTGGCATTCCCAATTAAATCGTTGACTGTTGGATGTCAAAAGTGATTTCTAAACATAGATATTTTGTTATAAACACTATTTTCCTTATTTTAGATCATAAGATTTATTACTATTCTAAATATTAACATTTACCTTATGAATTTCAAAACATTATGAATGAGATATTTAATCCTCATTCATAATTTTTCATTGTGTATATTGATGATATTCTCATCTTTTCACAATCTATTGACCAACATATGAAACATCTAAAAATATTTAAAGATGTTATCAAGGCTAATGGTTTAGTCATTTCTGCACCAAAAATGAAAATCTTTCAAACTAATGTCAGATTTCATGGTCATAATATTGGTGAAGGGAAAATTGTCCTATTGATAGAAGTATTGAATTTTCTTCTAAATTTCCTGATGAATTAAGGGGAAAAACTCAGCTCCAAAGATTTATTGGAAGGCTCAATTATATTGGAGATTATTATAAAACCCTGGCACAAGATTCTACAATTATATACTCCAAATTGAAGAAGAATCCTTCTCCCTGGACCATTGAACACACTAAAGTTTTTAAAAAAAAATTAAACTAAAAGTCAAGCAATTGCCTTGCGCTTTAGCTAATCCATCATTTTCAAAAATTATTGAAGCTGATGCTTCTGATATTGGTTATGGAGGAATTTTAAAGAAAATTAATTCTTTGAATAAAAAAGAATAACTAGCTCATTTTACCTCAAGCACTTGGAAAGATGCCTAGAAAACTTATTCTACCATTAAGAAAGAAATTCTTTATGTTGTTAAATGCATTTCAAAATTTCAGGATGATTTATTAAATCAGAAATTTTTACTATGAATTGATTATAGTGCTGTTAAACAGGTTTTACAAAAAGATGTGGAAAATATTGTTTCCAAATAAATATTTGCCAGATGGAAGGCAAATTTATCAGCCTTCGATTTTGTTATCGAACATATAAAAGGTGAAAATAATTCACTTCCTGATTTTTTAACTAGAGAATTATTGCAGAACTACTGAGTGGCCTCCCTAGAAGGCGTGGAAGATGCCATGGTCAATCCCACCTGTATACACCCCATTATGTTACCCCTTAAACTCTCCTTAGGTCCTTAGCACCTCCCTTCATCACTATAAATCCAGGTCATACCCCGAGTACTGAACTAAAAGCCTTCGGGCATTCCCAGGCTCCGTTTAACCAAAATTTAAAGTCTTCAGCTCGATTAAGACTGAATGAATCTTCAAAGGTCACTGAAATCCCTTTCCAACGGTCCGTCCCGTGCACGATTCCAACTTACAGTACGAATAAACGACTCGTTTTCTCCCGAAACTCGATCTAGAGGCCACCGAACACTCCCGGGCTCCGTTTGACTTACTTCATCTCGATTGAGACTGAATCAATCTTCAAAGGGCACTGAAACCCCTTTTCAACGATCCAGCCCGTGCACGATTTTGACTTACGGTACGGATGAACGATTCGTTTTACTTCGAGAGGTCACCAAACGCTTCTAGGGCCCGATTGCCCAAAGTCAACTCCTCGAACTGGATCAAACTATTTCTAATGTTGAAGTACATCTCCTAACCTTTCCAACGGTCCATCACATGCGTGATTTGAACCTACCATGCGGACGAACGATCCGTTTGTGTTCGACGTTTTCTCATCCAAAGGACCGAAGACCGCTTCCGAGCCACATTTGACCCAAAGTCAACTCCCGAACCCAAGAGCGATCAAAAGGACTTTTGAAGGTATTTAAAACACCTTTCCAACGGTCCACCCCATACACAATTCAGATCAACATTTTGCACTATGTGGCTAATTTTTCGAAAAGGTTAGAAAGACACTGCCAAACGACAGGTCCCATACCCTGCCTGTCGGCAGTGTGCCTAAACACACCTGCCGATAAGGGACCAAGGCTATGCCGATTGGAAATGCCATGGGTTTATAAAAAGGAGGCCTTGTCCTCATTACAAATGGAGCCCAGATCTGATAGACATCACTCTCAAAAAAATCCAGAAAACCTATCTCGAAGTCAACATGATTTCCACATCCAAATCCCTTTCCAACCTTCACTTTTCATCATCCTTTTTATCAAACTTATTGAATTCACTACCCTCCATCATCATCCAAGTGCAAAGTCTACTCTCCAACATCCAATATCAAGCTCAAGATCTTCAAGAAGGTCCAACTTTCTCAACTCTCTCTTTAAATTCCCCTAAATTTGCATTAACTTGTTTTATTACTTAGCATTTTTATTATCTCATCTCACGTATCTTAATATACTTTTTATCTAGTATTATTTTACATCTCTTATTTTCATATAAACAAAACCCAAAAAATAAGAAAAAGAGGGTTTGCTCATAAATTCTAAACGGGAATTCTTACACTTTTCTCACAACTAAAACACCTTTTTACACACACACACACAAATAAAAAAATCCTCCGATTGGATTTATGGGATAAACCCCACCCCTCATTTTGCATACGAACTACGTGGAATTTGATGCCTCTATTGGCTACGTAGGCATCTCGGGGCAAAATCCGAGACTTGATTCCTATTCTTACTTTTCTCTCTTTTTTTTTCTATTTTTCTCTAAACTCAATTCTTTCATATTATATGTATTTCTTCTTAGTAGCGTATTATCCCATATACGTTATCGTTCCATCTTAACGATAAACATAAGGATAATCGCGTAAATTCTATTTTCTAATATTATTTTTACATTCCTACGGATGACTCGCTTTACCTCTTCCATGGTACAAGTCGATGACTCCTATCTCCACTATATATACACATGCACACACATCATGGGGAAAATAAAGGAAAATAGTAAAAACCCATGAGAGACCGTAAGGGCAGAATGGGTGCCTAACATATTTCCATTTCGTAACTTAGCCTCCGGACCCTTTTCGAATCATTTTGGTTTCGTATGCATCAGTATGTCTTTGGATGCTGTCCTTCGGGATGGCTACCTTTCTTTTGTCTGTTTTGAGTAAAATAGTCTAGCGACTCTATCTCTATATATTTTTCACTTCACCCAATGACGTCGGCCGAAGCTCTCTCGAATGGGATGCGCGGGACCTAGGATCCTCACTCCGCCCGCCTGTCGCGAGGATACGAGGATCGGGGATGGACACACCACCAAAGGCCTGGAAAAAAAAAGATTGAGGTCAATGAAGATTAAGTTCCTCCAACGCAGGATTATCTATGAGAGAGGGAAAAAGGGGAAAATTGAGTTCTCCATCTACTCCTCGCAAAAAGAAATCTGCTAAGGAGGTCTTACCAAAAATCAAACATGAATTCAATCCTAATCAAAGGACTACTGAATTAATGCTCATCCTCAATGAAGATGATAAGAAGCCTATGTATTCACCCTGGTAAATTAAGTCCTTATACATTAACACACATAATTATACTGTGGAAGAGGGTAAATACCGGATGGTATATGAGGCAATCCTCAGCGAGACTGAATCAGTCAATTTTTCGCACACAAATAAAAAAGTTAAAAACTCAAAATCTCCTATTGCTTATAGCAAAGCAGTTTTGAAAAAATTTATCTCTGCCAGAGAATGGGGAATTCACCCTTTAAAATCAAGAAAATTAAGTTCTCAAGCTGGCACTTATAATTATTGGGATTATGTCCAAGCATGGTCCAAAGTTTTTTATTATCAAAACTTTGAGGGGAAGCATACTTGGTTTTTTTAACTTTATCCTCATTCATTAAAAGAAGAAAACCTATGTTGGGTTATCAATTAGTGGGACAAATTTGGCCCAGGAATTGATATTCTTTCAGATAAAATTATCAATGAAAAACTTTTTCTTCCTTAAACTCAATTTTATCCAAAACTCAAGGGGGAAAAAGATATCCCTAAAGGGATTTCCACCTTATTATTTTTTACTAAAATCAACATTCCTTGGATTTGGAAATGAAATCTTCAATGTCGTACTAATCAACTTAAGGTTCCTCTTATTGAAATAATCTTTTGTTACCATTGGTGGGATGGCACCAGTAATGAAGAAACTATCTCTTCAATTAAGGAGAGTCTTAAGCATTACTTGTCCTAGATCAAGGAAGTTCCTCCTCCCATGGAAAAAATGACTAAGGGGTTGAATCCAATTAAGGATTTAAAAAATTTTCTTAAAAAATAGTTCCCTCAAGATATAGAACTGGAGCTTCTCATGAAGGTCATGGATTATACGAAAATCCAATTTACTGCAGCTTTTTCCACCACTTATACTAAAGAGGATAAGAATCACATTCCCCTGCCCTTTGATGATGATGTTTCTATGACATCCATACAGAATGATAATCCATTATTTTTCTTAGAATGAGAATCTAAAAATCCTGGGGATGATGAATTCATTAGAGATATGTTTAATACTAATATCCCTTCAGATGTTGCTATGGAGGCTTTTTTCAGCTCTCTTAATTCTGCATTTCCAACAAAACGTTTGGATGGTAGCTTTACTAATCCTAATGGTGATTTAGATGATCTAACCTAGGTGGCCCACTGGACCCCAACTATTGTTCGGTCGAAGCTTATGGACAAGTTTTTTTCCATCAAGACTGCTCGATTATTGTGGTAGGACCCACTGACCCATCAGCCGACGTAAGAAGACAAGAGACTTTGTCGACCTCAATTATGGAGGGACCCATGGGTCATTTTCTTAGGAATTATTTATTCCTTATCTTTCTGTATAAATAGAGGATTTCTCTCTTATCGTATTTATTCTTTATCTATGGAACAGACAATAAGTCTGAATGAGAAAGATAAATCTATTGAGGTCTTTAAAATTGATGATCTTAAAGATAAAAATTATCATTTCATCCATATAGGTTTTATACAAATTGCTTTTAAACCTTTGACTCTCTCTGGTATGAACGTCTGTCTTCAAGCTACTTTGTGTGATGGCAGATGTACTAAATTTAGACAATCTTTGATGGGAGCAATTGAAACTAGTCTTTGTAATGGACCAATTTACTTTGATGTTTTCCCAAATATTACTTTGTCGTTATCAGACATGCATCTTTGTGAAGTTTTAAGTCTTAGAGTTCAAACAAAAGGTTATAATTATCTCCCTGGATCAAAAACTATTGGTATTATTTATATAATTTATTATAAAGTCATGAATACTATGGCACCCAATATTAAACAATTTAGTCCGTTTGGAAAAACTGTGTTAATTGACACACATCTTATAGTTTCTAATGTTCATAATCCTATAACTATAAGTTGGGATGAAATTGATTTCCAAGAGACTTGGGCTATAAAAAATGTTGTGCCTCCTCAACCTCATAAAAATGAGGAAATCGGAGACATAATTGAGGATAAATATGGAGATGTTATCCTAAATTTCAGGAAATTCAATAGGAGTCAATCTTCTAAAGGGCAATCCTATAGAGCTCCTTTTGTACCCTATCCTCCATCCACTTCAAAAAAAATTGTTTATGAAGAGAATCCAAGAGAACATCCATGTCATGATGATATGAACCTTCATGGTATCTTTACCAATGAATAAATAACTCATGGTATTTACGAGAAAAATACTTCTCAGCGTAGAGAATCTCCTACACCTTCTGAAACGAATGTCAGACTTTGACCTTCTTTTTAATTATTTTTACGATCAATAGAGAAGATATTAACAAAGATTTTTATTTACCAGGATACGCTAAATTTCGTACTTGGTATTTTGCTAAGTATAGCAAGGATGAATTGGCCAATTATAAAAATGATTTTTATAAATGGATTGAAGACAATTAGCAAATTACTTCGTTTATTGTTTGATTTCAAATATTTTCTAAAGATAAGCACCTCTTTGTTCTTGAAACTAAAGATAAAAAGGTTCTTAAAACTGAGGATAAACATATGAGAAGTTTTAATACTTATAATAATCATATTATATCATGTATTCACCCTCCTACTGAACCCTTGTCTATGGATGTTGGCAGTTCCAGATAATCTGGAAATTCTAAATTAGAAGTTAATGCCTTTCTTAATTTGAAATTGGGGGATAATATACTTACTAAAATAACCTGTCTAAACCCTCTACATAAACAGGTAAATTACACCAATTTAATCCTCAATACCATAGGAAAACAACTCAGTATAATTGAGAATTTTCAAGAAACTCTTATTAGTAAACATCCTAGTGATTTGTTTGATAAAAAGATTGAAAAACCTTCAATTCCTCCTCCTATGGAAGTAAAAGGATTTAAAATGGGAAATAAGAATGATTTCATTTCCCAATTAAAAGAGATTGAGAATAATCTTTAGGTGTTAAAAATTAATACCTTATCCCATTATGATTCTGATTATGTATCATCTCTCATTGCTTCAGAAGAAATTCATAATTTTGAAGCTTCTTTAAAATAATGACCAAATTAATAGAGTTACTTATCCTAGTAACATGGCTAATTCTGGTTCGTCCAGAAATTACTACTCGAGACGGATTCCTCAAGATCTTCTTTTTGAAGAATCACATATTTTTTATATTCAAGGAACCTTTAATGGAAAATCTATTTATAATTGGAATATTGATGGCAAATCTGAATATCAAATTTATGAGTTTAAACATAGGATGTCTATGTATTCCACAGTGTGTAAACAAAGAAATAATTCCGACCAGGATGTTGCTAAAATGATTATCAGTGGTTTCACTGGTACCTTGAGACGTTAGTGGGATACTATTCTCACTAATGATAATAGATTAGCAATAATTAATGCTGTTAAAATTATTAAAAATTAACAATGCAAGATATTGGACAGAGAGATGTTATTTATATTCTTCTCCTTGGTATTATCCACCATTTCATTGGTTCCCGTGATCATCATCAAGAGAGAAATAGAGAATTATTACCTAATCTTAAATGTCCTACTCTTAGTCATTTTAGATGGTATAAAGACATCTTCTTGGCTAGAGTGTCCAAACAATGATGTCAATTCTGAACATTGGAAAGCCAAATTCATTTATGGCCTTCCCACTTTCTTTGCTAAAAAGGTAAGAAAGAAGATGCAAGATGCTAATGGTAACATTTCTATTTAATTAGGCATAAATTCTTCCGAATCTATCCCCTTAATTTAGTAGCTTTTAGCACCTCATCCTATGTAATTTGTATTGAATTATCTCATAAATGTGCGACTGACAATTCCTACATAGTGCCTAGATCTTTGTGTATTTTTCATGATTTTTATAGGTATTTAATGCAAGTGAAGAGAAGAGGAATCCAAGATCGAGAAATCAGGATTGGAATTAAAGTCAGAGGGGCAAATAGTCAATTCACATCTAGAGTTCGGATGAGGGACCAACATGGAAATTAGAGACCTTGCGTCTACCAATATGTAGGAAAAAATGGCATCCTAAATCGGGCCCTGAGTTAGAAGTTGTTGAGTTCCAAATATGAGAAAAAATCAAGAGAAATGAAGAAAGGAAGAATTCTAGAACCGGACCAGACGGGGGTTGGTTAAAATCAAGCTGATCCGGGAAGCATGAAGACTCTATATAAATTTGGCTCCCGAATTAATTCGGATATTGATGAAAATGAACCGGTCCGATGCCTTTAAGAACTCTTCATAAATTTGGCTCCCGAATCAATCCGCTAAAGAAGGAAAACGAACCGATCCGAATGCTACCAGACCGAACCGAAGATCCCCGTCGGACCGGTTTGGACGAGATTTTTCTTTTCTGATTAAGATTTTTACTTTTCTACAACTCTTGTAAATTTAGTTGTGTATTTAATTTAACTTAGTGCCAGACATTAAGGGGGTTAGATTATTCTTAGTTTTAAAGGGATGTTGCATTCAAGAACCCTAAGTTTGAAGTTTTGCAACATTTATTCAAGATTCAAGTTTTAATTCTAGATTTTTTCATCGCAAGTATTACTTAATTTCTTCTTTTAATTACTTTCGTAGTTTAGCTTTATTAGTCATTAATTTTAGGTCGTAATTCATACTTCCAAATTTCTTCTCAATTTTTCACATAGCTATGAATTTTTGAAAATTTAATTCTGAAGTAGTATTTACTTTAATCATATCCGTCTAAGTTTATAAGGATTGGGATGTATGAACCTGACCCGATGTAATTTATCTAAGTAGAAAATATGTTTTAAATTGAAAATTAAATGGATCGTGTTGTGTAGTACACACAACCGTCGTAGGCCTTTTAACCTCGTTTGCCTAAGGTAACCGAGGTGTTTAAGGATGCGATGCACATGTTAGCTATCCAGCACTGCTTCATCTTTAGTTGGTAGTCATTTAGTTCACAATAAATCATCTTTTTATTTTCTTCTCAAGAATCAATTTAGGGTTAGTCTTTTGTTCCTACATCGTCACGATCTTTCGTCCTAGTTCCCTGTAGAGACAATCCCGACTTATCGAATTATTACTTGAGCGACAGGCTTACACTTGAGCCTATATAGCACGCACACTAGATACACATTTGTCGTCGCGTCAAGTTTTTGGTGTTGTTGTCGGGGAATTACGTAGACTTTAGGTTAGTAGATTCAATCCCAAATTTGATTCGAAAATTTAAAAAGCCGTAAAAATCTAAAAAAATTCAGAAAAAAAAAAAACCATCCCTCAAAATCCCTTTCATGAAAAATCAAGAACAAACTCCTCAAAATATTCCAACAAGAATTCACGAAAATCCCATCACTGAGTATAATTCCGATAGCCACCATACCCCTCGCGTTCCACTATTCTGGGCTACACCTCCTACCCTTCCAAACTCCATCACGAGTCACATGCTGAGTCACACGTCTAGAACGCTGAGTGAGGAATCTGAGTCAATTGGAAAGAGAGCAATGTCGGATATCGCCAGTTTCGGTACGGCTGAGGGAAACCTACCGTATCGTCCGATGAAAGAACTCATATTTCCTGAGCGAACTGTCACACCTAGATGCATTATACTTCCGTATAATGTAGGATAGTTACACTTCCATAATGGGATGATACAGATTCTTCCAAATTTTCATGACATGGATTCGGAGAAACCATATATCCACATACGCGAGTTTGAAGAGGCGTGCGAAAGTTTTAGTGATTAAGCATCCACGTAAGATGTCGTTCCCCTAAAGCTTTTTCCTTTTTCCTTAAAGGATACTAAGACCTGGATTTGGTCTTTACCACCGAACTCTATTATATCATGGAAGGATATGCGGTCCAATTTGAGTCATATATCAATTGAATCATGATACCTTGGTAGACCGACAACTTGATCAATTTGAGAAAAGTATGAGAGACCTACTTGAGATACGATTGAGAAAAGCTACCAGACCCACCCGTGCTGTGAAAGAAAAGGTGTGCGACATTTGTGAGGCGGGACATTCAACAAAGGGATGTCCGACGATACCTGCCTACAAAGCTATGCATGCCGAGCAAGTGGAAGTTATAGGAGGGTTTAAGGCAAATAGTAAAGCCCCTCACAGGTTCGCATACAACCCTTCGTGGAGTAACCATCCTGGTTTTAGCTACTGGAAACAACAAGTTGCGTTGAATCCACATTCACATGTTGCCTTACCTCCAACCCCTCCTCAATTTTAGCAAGTGCCACCTATGCAAGAACACATTCAAGATCCACCTCCAGGCGCATACATTACCCCACCGCGGAGGACTCTTAATGAAAACTTAACCCAGTTTATCCAATCTCAAAATGAAATGCTAAGTTTGAGTGCATGTTCACTGAAATGCATACGAGCATATCTAAGTTTCAATCTTCATGGGTGTCCAAAAGAAGAGAAAATTTTTGGCTCAAGGCCAAAGACCTCCACAAGGTCAAGCCAGTGTTAGCTCTACATCTTCCGATCATCAAGAGCAATGCCAAGCCGTCTCCACTCTACGTAGTGGGTGAGTCGTTGATTTATCAGCTCCCCCACATGAGAAGCTAAAAGATAAGGAGGCTTCGCCCAGCACAAAAGAGCGCGAAGATGCCCCCTTGAATGAGAGTTACAAGGAAGACGTTACTAAGACCGAAGTTATTGTGAAACCACCCACCGCTACTCCGTTTCCTCAACGGTTGGCCCCACCTCAAAAGGGAGCCTCCCGTATATATGTGCTAGATGTTCTTAAGCAAGTGAAGCTGAATTTTCCATTCATTGATTCCATCCAGTAAATTCCCGCCGATGCCAAGGTCATTAAAGATCTTTTGATTGTGAAAAGACGGCTAAAGGTGAAGAAGAATGTCTTCCTAACACAAAATGTGAGCTCCGTTAGACTTAACGACCTTCTACCCAAGTTTAAAGATTCGGGTGCACCCACAATCTCATGTGTTATTGGAGAACGTCAAATTGAGAGAGCCTTGTTGGACTTAGGTGCGAGTGTTAATATCCTTCCCTATTACATTTATAAGCAACTTGAAGTGGGTGACCTTAAGCCCATACGAATCACTCTCCAATTAGAGGATCGTATAGTGAAGGTGCCTTGAGGGATTATTGAGAACGGGATAGTCCAAGTGGACACTTTTTACTTCCTAATGGACTTTGTCATTTGGGACACGGAGCCCTCTATCCATTATAGCAACCATGTTACCATCATTCTAGGCCACCCATTCTTAGCTACGTATAATGCCTTAATTAATACACAAAATGGGCAAATGCAACTCGCTTTTGGGAACATGACCCTCGAGATATACATCTTCAATGTTACTAACCAAATGGGTAACAAAGATGAAATCCATACACTCGACCGCATAGAGGAGGTAGTAGAAGAGCACATCGAGAGAACCATGGGTGGGGACGTGTTAGAATCATGCCCAGTGAGAGGTGATAAGAATGAGATCCCATACACCGAGTTTGAGTGAGAGGTAGAGGAGTTGAAATCCATATTAGACGAGGGAGAGTCGTTAGAGGAGTTGAGAGATGTTCATTGGGTTCCTAGATTCGAGGAACTACCCCCGAGGGATTCATGCTTGACACCTTTCGAATAGAAATTTCCTACCCTCGAGTTGAAGAAATTGCCATCTAATGTGAAATATGTTTTTTTTTTGGAGAGGATGAGACATTTCCTGTTGTTGTCTCCTTTAGCCTTGATATGGAGCAAGAGGGTAAGTTACCGGAATTTTTTAGGAAGCACAGAGGTGCTTTTGGTTGTCTTAGCGGATTTGAAGGGTATAAGTCCCCTGATTTGGACCCACAAAATCCACCTCAAGGAGGACATGAAGCCCTCGAGGGAAATGTAAAGGCGATTAAACCCAACTATGAAAGAAGTTGTTAGAGTGGAGATTATAAAGTTGTTAGATTCCAAGATTATCTACCCTATCTCAGATAGAAAATGGGTTAGCCCAATTTAAGTCATCCCAAAGAAGTTGAAAATGATAGTGGTCGAAAATGCTAAGGGAGAATTAATTCCTCAACGCACCACCACCGGGTGGCGTGTTTGCATTGATTATCGAAAACTCAATGCCAGAATGAGAAAATACCATTTTCCCTTGCCCTTTATCGACCAAATTCTTGAACGCGTAGCGGGCAACCCATATTATTGCTTCCTCGATGATTACTCCGAATATAACCAAATTGAGGTAGACATTCTTGATCAAGAAGAAACGACTTTACATGTCCATTTGGCACATTTTCCCATAAATGTATGCCTTTTAGATTAGGTAATACGCCCGCAACCTTTCAACGGTGCATGCTAAGTCTCTTTAGCGACATGGTAGAGAGAGGACTTGAGGTTTTCATGGATGATTTCGGCATTTTTGTCCCCTCTTTTCACCAATGTCTAGCAAATCTTGAGAAAGTATTATCCCGGTGTGTGGAGAAGAACTTAATCCTCAATTGGGAAAAAATGCTACTTTATGGTTATCGAGGGCATAGTTCTTGGCCACATAGTCTCATCTAAAGACACAAAACTTGATCGAGCAAAAAATAGATGTCATAGTCGAGCTTCCCCGGCCTAAATCATTAAAGGATGTGATTTCCTTCTTGGGCCACGCAAGATTTTATAAAAGGTTTATCAAGTATTTTAGCGCCATCGTTAGACCCTTGAGTAACCTCCTTATGAAGGATGCACCCTTTGAGTGGACTAACGCATGCCAAGAGGCTTTTGATAAATTGAAAAGCATGTTAATTTTCGCTCTCATCATGCAAGCTCCAGATTGGTCGCTTCCATTCGAGCTTATGTGTGATGCTAGTGATTATGCAATTGGGGCAAAGAAAAGACAAGAAAGCTCGTATCATCTATTAGGCCAGCCAGATGTTAACCGGGCCACAACTTAAATACCCCACCACGTTGAAAGAGTTGCTAGAGATTATTTTTTCCATGGACAAATTCCTCTCATACCTTTTTGGGTCGCCCATCACATCCTTTACCGACCATGGGGTCCTGAAATATCTCCTTACTAAGAAGGATGCCAATCCGCTCCTCATCAGGTGAATCCTACTCCTACAAGAGTTCAATCTCTCTATAAAAGATAAGAAATGGGTAGAAAATGTCATTATCAACCATTTGTCATGGCTCTCGTTCGATGTGCCTAGTGATCCAATACCCATAGACGAGTATTTTTTGGATGAGCAGAGCTTTACTACTTCTTTTCTACCTTGGTTTGCGAATATCATTAACAATCTTGTCACGAGAGTCGTTCCTCCTGAATGGACACCGCAAGAGAAGAAGAAATTCATCACTTGGTCCCGCATGTTTTTCTATGATGACCCATTCTTATTCAAATACGGCACAGACCAGCTCATTCGAAGACGTGTACCGAATGAGGAAATTCAAACTGTAATCCGATTTTGTCATACGAAAGCTGGTGGAGGACACTTCCCCAAGAATAAAACAGCTGCTAAAACCCTCCAAAGCGGTCTCTATTAGCCCATAATTTTCTGAGATGTGAATTCTTATTGCAAATCTTGCGATAGATGCCAAAGGATGAGAGTTATTAACCGCCATGATATGATGCCACTAACCCATATACTCGTCAATGAGTTATTTAATTGCTGGGGTATTGACTTTATGGGACCATTCCCTCCTTCATTCAGCTTCTTGTACATCATTGTCGCGATAGACTACGACTCCAAATGAAATTCTATTACTAAAGCCGTTTATTAAAAATAAACTATTTAAGTAACTCCGAGTTATTTTTTGAAGAAACTCTTTTCTTGAAAAAACAAAACTATTTGAACACAAGATGTGTTTAACAAAACAGTATGTACGAGATCTATTCAAGATTTGAATAACAGGTTTATTAAACAGTTTTAAACACGCTTTTAAACCCAGCACAACCAAGGATGAGATGAGAAGATGTAGGAAGATTAAGTACAAGATTTTTACGTGGTAAAACCTCACCAATTGAGGAAACATCCACGACTCCCTCTACGGAGTAAAAAAAAATCCACTATAAACAAATTTAACAGTTACAAACTATATAACAAACATGCATACAACTCAGACCTATATAAGTTTAGGAATGTACCCTCTGGTGTCCTTATAAATTCTCTGCAGTTCAGATTGTTGATGTTGTCCTCTCAGTTTGTTAACTCCAATTTGTTCAAGCTCTTTACGTCGACTCTTTTTTCTCAAGATCTTATTACCAACAATTTTCGTGTTGTAATGTGAAAGTGTTTGTGGAGGTGCTCTCTAACACATGCATGCACACACTCACACTTATTAAGTACAAACAGTCCTAGCAAATTACATATAAGTCTATATGATGTGATTTTTCTTTTTCTCTCTTCTCACAAAACTTTGAACATGTTTGACCTTTAAATCAATCCCAGAATCCACGGATATCTTGCTTAGAAGACAGTCAAGATCTTAATCAATCTCAGAGTTTTGAAAAGATTTTTGATATTGAAAACCTCTAAGTGTGATTCCAAACTCGGTCAAAGGTTTAGTTTTAAGAAAACTAGAAACAGAAAACATTTTTGTTAATTTCAAAGTTAAAAACATTTACAGAAAATGAATCAACAAAATATTTCTCAAGCTGAGAAACAAACATGCAAACTAAGTGTAATATATCATAAAAAACTCAGATCTGAAAATTTCTATATACAAGAACAACAGATCTAAGAAAATGATTAAGATGGAAACAAGATCCAAAGAAAAAGAGGTTACAGCAACAAACCAACTCTCAAATAATCTTTTAAAACACTCAAACACTCAAGGTTGTGTTTGGTAAAGTATAGAGGTTTGAAGGTTTATATTTGGTTTGAACTCTGTGGACGATTTAGGGTTAGGGTTAGGGTTTCTAACTCTTTCTCTCTCTTCTGGTTTATCTCTTCTCTCTCTACTCTCTCTTTCTTTTCTCTCAAAGGACGAAATGGCAAAAGTCTTCGAATGCTGAGAGTAGGAGCCTTTTTATAAGAGGCTGGGAAGGTTCGAGAATAAGGATTGAAATCAAGGGACCAGATTTAGTCAAGTTCAATTGACTTAGATCCAAGGGCATACGATATGCGGTGGTTAAAGCTCTCCTGATAGGTTCAAAGAGGATCACATGGATTATGATGGAAGACATGCAGAACGTTGATAAGAACGATCCAAGGGATGAAAATGATCACTCGATTTGTCTCAGCAAGGAAACACACTTCTCACCAATCAGAAGCTAACACATGTTGGCATATGAGGCGAGATAAAATGCGCGTCTAAAGTAATTACAATGTAAACCCTAAAGTCTCTGCCGCTTTTGGTTTCTACCCAAACCAACTTTGAGACAATTAAACCAACATTCTAAAATAGCATATTTACCCCATAACCTTTTAAAACCAAGTTTTATTAATAAAACCTTATTTTTAAAATGTTTTAAAAAATCCCAAAAAATAATTAAAAACAATATTGGGAATTTAAACACACACAACACATGTACACACACTAATATGCAATATGATATGTAAATGATTCATTTTACTGTGTGTGAGTGTTGGTAAATAGGTCTAGGTCCCTTCAATCAAAGATGAAATAGAAATGCAAGCTCTGAGGTTCTTTGGATTCTAGGTTAGACATAATTTTGTCACAATTTCCAAACTAAATGAACACTTATATAATATAAACTCGAATGAGTCAAGAGTATAAGGTGCTTCAATCTCCCCCTTTGGAAATATGAGACAAAATCTCCTTTGAGTCAACTAGGACTCGTAGGGCGACAAATGATAAGAAAAACCTATTCCTGTAAAGATTCTATCTACCCAAATCCTAGAAAATAAAAGTACATAACTCAACTATTTACAATTGAATACCCTATAACATCTGTTGAGAAAAGATGTACAAACACCTGCAATGAATCACTAGGATCAAGTTGTTTAGCATATATAAAGAATTATTAGAGACTCAAATTTCTCCCCCATTTTGTCTCAAATGGACAAAGGGAAAAACTTGGATAATCAGCAAATGTATTACTCAGCATAAACCATACTAATAGATTTACGCAAGGAAATAAATCTATTATAATCTAGAGGTTTGGTGAACATATCTGCGAGTTGCAAATCAGTAGGAAGATAATTGATTTCTAATTCCTTAGTTTCAACCAATTCGCGTATAAAGTGATGTCTAATTTTTATGTGCTTTGTTCGCGAGTGTTGAACAGGGTTTTTAGAAATATTAATCGCACTTTGATTATCACAATAGAGATGCAATTGGTTTTCTTGAATACCATAATCACTTAGCATTTGTTTAAGCCACAGTAATTAAGCACAACAGCTGCCAGCGGCTATGTATTCAGATTCGACAATTCCATTTTGTTGAGGAGTCTTAGGAGTACTGAATTCATGTTTATAACCATTATAGTCACAGTATTCAATAATACCAGTGTCTTTGAATTCTCCACCTCTATCACTACGGATTCTATTTACTTGAGTGTCCATTTCATTTTCAATCCGAAGAAGTATTTTTAAGAAAGTTTGAAAAGTCTCAGACTTTTGTTTAAAAAGGCTACCCAAGTAAATCTGGTGAAGTCATCAACCATAACTAAAATATAACTGTGTCCATAAAGACTAATAGTTTGGGAGGGACCCATTAGGTCCATATGGATGAGCTCCAAGGGATTAGAGGTAAGAACATCATTAACTTTCTTATGAGGTGCCTTAACAATTTTACCTTCCTGACAAGAACCACGGACAATATTAGGAATGGGTTTGATTTTAGGAACTCCTCTAACTATTTCTTTAGAGGTCAGTCTACTAAGGTTATCGTAATTTATATGACCCATTCTGTTATGCCATATCTCGTTGTCATCCATTCTGGCAACATTACAGATTTCAGAATTGTTCATGACAGTATAACAATTGTCAGGAGTCCTGAATCCTGTAATTATGCATTCACCTTTTTCATTTAAAATTTTGCAATTGTTCTTTGAAAAGGTAACAGTATGATCTGAGTCACAAAATTGCGATATACTAAGTAGATAGGCCTTGAGACCTTTAACTAGAAGGACATTTTCAAGAACAAGGAGTCCTTCTTCGTGGAGAGTTCCTTTGCCTATGATTTGAGATGATACACCATCACCAAAAATAACTTTTCCACCAACAAAGCTGGTTTTGTTCAAAAGCTTAGTATCATCCCCAGTCATGTGCTTAGAACATCCATAGTCTAAATACCAACCAGATGATGTGTGTTCAGCTTTTAAAGCAGTAATAACTATGTTAAACTTCATCTGAGGTAATATATCATCTTTTCTAACCCAAATAGCTCTAGTTTTCATTTTGCGCTTATTAGCTCTCAGCTGATAAAATCTGCGAGCATTAGATTTTTGCTGAAAAATGTTTTGCGCATGATTTTGAATTTTATGAAAAACATGAGCATTTGGTTTAGGAAAGTGCTTAGGAATCCTTCTAGGAAATGTTCTTTTAGGTTTGGTTTTTCTCTTTCTATAATTAGAGTTTTTATCTGGTTGTCTAGGAAGTATATAATTGTTGCGGCTCCTTCTAGAATAGTTAAAGTTCTGATAGATATGAGGATTATAGACAGGTTTAACTAATCTCCTAGCATAGCAACCGTCAAAAGAATGATCGTATATGTCACCATAGGAGCAGTAAAGATTGCTCAAAATTGGGGTCTCCTTTGGAATGTCACTAAACAAAGGTTTTGAGAAGTTTTGAGGTTGAACTCTATTCCTAGGTGTGACAGTCTTGAATGCAGACTCACTCTTCCTAATAAAGGGGCAGACGTATTTAGCCTTAGGTGAACTTTCATGTTTAGAGAAACTTGATTCCCTAATGTTAAAATTTTGATGTTTTGAATCAAAATCAGTTTTTAGAGAATGAAAGTCTGGGCATGTTTCAATAGGCCTTTTGCCTCCTGACACAAACTTGATAGGTTCAAAAGATTTTGTTTGTGTATTCAAATTGGGGGAAAACCCTATTCCAGTTCGATCATCAGAATTGATTTTTTAGTCAGCAACAAATTCATCAAAACAGTTTGAATTATTTTCAAATTTTATAAATTTTTTGAAAACAGTTGTTGTCTTTTCTTTAGTTTGTTCCAATTCTAACAAAGTCCCTTTGTACTTTTTCTCCATAATTTCATTTGTTTCAGTCAAATTTCTGAGTTTTTCATCAAACATTTTAATTTCACTTTTATGAGTTAGACATTGGGTAGTATACTCTTCAGCATTCAGTTTAACCCTTAGGCTTAGATCTTCTAACTTCTTAATGAGATCTTTCACAATATTTTCTAGTCTAGTGTTTTTCTTGAGAGTTTTAGCATAGAGGGTGTGAATATCTGGGAGGTCTTCATTGTCCGAGTCACTAAGTGTAGTGTGTGAAATGACCCCTAGGGCTTCATTCTTTGTACTCACACACCCATTGGCATCGTCATTATCGCTTTCCCTTTGACTCACACACCCCGAGGAACAGATAGCAATATTCTCAGTAATCAAAGCATCTAAATCAGTAACAGCAGTATTCGAAACATCAGAAGTAGAATTACTATATTCATCCTCATTAACAAACACAGGCATATCATCATTATAGATAATCTTGGCAAAGAAAGACATGCTAGGGTCAAAAACATCAGATGACTCAGGTTCCTCATTTTCAGATTCACTTGAATCATCCCATGTTTTGCAAATGTTGGCTCTAGCGTGTTTGTTTTGAGTGTTCAAGTTAACTCTACAGTCTTGTGCAATGTGTCCTAGTTTACCACATCTATAGCATTCAGTATTCTTAAGGTCTCTGTTAGGTCTAGTGTGAGAGTCCTTATGATTTTTGTCATGGCTTTTCTTATGAGGTCTGTGATTGAAAGGAGTTGGATAATTTGACTTGCCTTGTTTATTTGCCATGTTGTTTCTAAATTTAATGATTTTCTTAAATTGTTTTGACATTAAGGCAATCTGATTGTCCAAACTCTCTATATCGCATTCCTCATCAGAATAATCATTGGAAGTATTAAACTCAGGCTTAATCAATTTAGAAGAGAAGGTTAGATTGGAACTAGTCTGTTTCCTATGGGACTGGGTTAATTGTTTCTTAAATTCCAGTTCCATTTCCACAGTTCTTAATTTACTACTGAGTAATTCAGGAGTGAGATTAATATCACACATTTCCTCAATAGCATATATTTTGTTATCAAATTTCTATGGTAATGATCTCAGAATTTTAGATATAATTTCTTGTATATCATAAGTTATCCCATTAGCATGCAGTTTGGTCACAATATCAGTCAGGTTCATATAGAAGTAATCAAATGACTCAGTCTCAGACATAATTAGGGAATTATATTATTGAATGAGCATTTGAGTTTTAACAGTCGTAACTCTAGTGTCACCTTCATGAGAAGTAACTAAAGTGTCCCAAGCTTCCTTAGAAGTGGTACAGGATGAGATTCTTTTGAACTCATGTTCATTTATAGACATAAATATAGCATTCTTTCCTTTGTTATTGTTGCGAGAAACTTGTTTCTCTTCTTGTGTGAACTCACTTAAAACTTTCTTAACCCTCTCATTACTTCCTTCAGTGGTTGGTTTTGTAGGAAAAGTGTAACCATTTTCAACAATGTCCCAGACATCATCTCCCAGAGTTCCTTGAATGAAAGCAATCATCCTTACTTTCCAGTAAGCAAAATTGGTTCCATCAAAGATAGGAGGTCTGGTCAAGTTACCAAATCTTTCATTTTTCTCGTCCATATTTGATTTTCTAGAAAAACAATTTCAGAAACACATGATCTCTTTAAAAGAAGTTTACCAGGCTCTGATACCAATTGAAATTATGTTACTAAAGTCGTTTATTAAAAATAAACTATTTAAGTAACTCCGAGCTGTATTTTGAGGAAACTCTTTTCTTGAAAAAACAAAACTATTTGAACACAAGATGTGTTTAACAAAACAGTATGTACGAGATCTATTCAAGATTTGAATAACAGGTTTATTAAATTGTTTTAAACAAGCTTTTCAACCCAACACAACCAAGAATGAGATGAGAAGATGTAGGAAGATTAAGTACAAGAGTTTTACGTGGTAAAACCTCACCAATTGAGGAAATATCCACGACTCCCTCTACGGAGTAAAACAAAAATCCACTATAAACAAATTTAACAGTTACAAACTATATAACAAACATGCATACAACTCAGACCTATATAATTTTAGGAATGTACCCTCTGGTGTCCTTATAACTTCTCTGCAGTTCTGATTGTTGATGTTGTCCTCTCAGTTTGTTAACACCAATTTTTTCAAGCTCTTTACGTCGACTCTTTTTTCTCAAGATCTTATTACCAACACTTTTCGTGTTATAGTGTGAAAGTGTTTGTGGAGGTGCTCTCTAACACATGCATGGACACACTCACACGTATTAAGTACAAACAGTCCTAGAAAATTACATATAAGTCTATATGCTGTGATTTTTCTTTTTCTCTCTTCTCACAAAACTTTGAACCTGTTTGACCTTTAAATCAATCCCAGAATCCACGGATATCTTGCTTAGAAAACAGTCAAGATCTTAATCAATCTCAGAGTTTTGAAAAGATTTTCGAGATTAAAAACCTCCAAGTGTGATTCCAAACTAGGTCAAAGGTTTAGTTTTAAGAGAACTAGAAAAAGAAAACATTTTTGTTAATTTCAAAGTTAAAAACATTTACAGAAAATGAATCAACAAAATATTTCTCAAGCTGAGAAACAAACATGCAAACTAAGTGTAATATATCACGAAAAACTCAGATCTGAAAATTTTTATATACAAGAACAACAGATCTAAGAAAATGATTAAGTTGGAAACAAAGATCTAAAGAAGAAGAGGTTACAGCAACAAACCAACTCTCAAATCATCTTTTAAAACACTCAAACACTCAAGGTTGTGTTTGGTAAAGTATAGAGGTTTGAAGGTTTATATTTGGTTTGAACTGTGTAGATGATTTAGGGTTAGGGTTAGGGTTTCTAACTCTTTCTCTCTCTTCCGGTTTCTCTCTTCTCTCTCTACTCTCTCTTTCTTTTCTCTCAAAGGAAGAAATGGAAAAAGTCTTCGAATGCTGAGAGTAAGAGCCTTTTTATAAGAGGCTGGGAAGGTTCGAGAATAAGGATTGAAATCAAGGGACCAGATTTAGTCAAGTTCAATTGACTTAGATCCAAGGGCATACAATATGCGGTGGTTAAAGCTCTCCTGATAGGTTCAAAGAGGATCACAGGGATTATGATGGAATACATGCAGAACGTTGATAAGAACGATCCAAGGGATGAAAATGATCACTCGATTTGTCTCAGCAAGGAAACACACTTCTCACCAATCAGAAGCTAACACGTGTTGGCATACGAGGCGAGATAAAATGCGCATCTAAAGTAATTACAATGTAAACCCTAAAGTCTCTGCCGCTTTTGGCTTCTACCCAAACCAACTTTTGAGACAATTAAACCAACATTATAAAATAGCACATTTACCCCATAACCTTTTAAAACCAAGTTTTATTAATAAAACCTTATTTTTAAAATGTTTTAAAAAATCCCAAAAAATATTTAAAAACAATATTGGGGATTTAAACACACACAACATATGTAAACACACTAATATGCAATATGACATGTAAATGATTCATTCTACTGTGTGTGAGTGTGTGTAATTAGGTCTAGGTTCCTTCAATCAAAGATGAAATAGAAATGCAAGCTCTGAGGTTCTTTGGATTCTAGGTTAGACATAATTTTGTCATAATTTCCAAACTAGATGAACACTTATACAATATAGACTCAAGTGAGTCAAGAGTATAAGGTGCTTCACCAAATGGCTGGAAGCAATAGCTACCAAAATGAATGACAACAAAGTGATGATAAAGTTACTACAAGGATATATACTTTCTCGCTTTCGTGTCCCGAAGGCGATCAGATGTGATAATGACACGCACTTTTGCAATAGGTCATTTGAAAATTAATGAGAAAGTATGGGGTCGTCCACAAGTTTAAGACGACTTATCACCCTCAAATAAGTGGGCAAGCCGAGCTTGCAAATCGTGAGATCAAAACCATCCTGGAAAAGACGGTCGACCCTACCAAGAAAGATTGGTCCCTTCGATTAAATGATGCGCTATGGGCTTACTATATCGCCTACAAGAACCCCCTCGGGATGTCCCCATTTTGCTTTGTTTATGGCAAGCCTTTCCATCTCCCCGTGGAGTTAGAGCACAAAGCTTATTTGGTCATCAATAGGTTGAATTACAATCTTTATAAAACCGGTGAAGCTTGCAAGCTTCAATTGAACGAGTTGGAAGAGTTACGTAATGATGCATATGAGAATGCTAAAATTTCTAAGGAACGAATGAAACTCGTGCATGATAAGATAATTAGATGCAAAGAGTTTCATCCGAGACAAAAAGTGATTATCTATAAATCTCTATTACACTTGCTTCTCAGTAAGTTGCGTTCAAGGTGGACGGGTCCATTTATGATTAGAGAAGTATTCCCCCGTGGAGCTATAGAGTTGGAGGATGAAAAGGGGGGGAAATACTTTCAAGGTTCATGGACAAGGTCTCAAACCAAACTTTGAGGCGTGCGTCGAAGAAGCAGACACTATTTGGTTATCAGACCCCATTTATGGGGACTGATTGAGAAGTACAAGAAGGTCGTCTCACCCCCGACGCATATGGGGTGATTCTTGTGTACAGTAGACGTGATTCGGTTAGGTTAGTTAGAGTCGATGGGTATAGGACACATAGGATAAGTGCATGAGAACACGCGTTAAGAGCGAGCCTAGGGTTTTGGGGCAAGCATTGTGCGAAGTAATGTTGGTTATGTGTAGGTACAATTGTGGGAGAATCCAGAGAATCAGAGAGATGAGTGAAGTTTGCAAATTGGTGATTCTGCATATTTCAGGGATTCGGACCGGTCTGGTCCTGGGTACCGGGATCGGTTCGGCTTATGGGTATTTTATTCCTTCCCGAGATACAGCCTCCATTCCCGAATCCTTATTCTTCCCCCCCCCCCCCCCCCCCAATCCGTTTTCCCTCTTCCCCAAACAACCATTTTCCTCCCAAATTCACTCCCCCTTCCCTCCAAAACCAAACTTTCCATCCACCATACCCACCTATAAATACACCCTTACCCCTCCCTCCTTCCACCATCACTTCTCCTAACTCTCATACTCTCTCTCTTCCAGATTTTTAGTGTCTAACCATTGCTATTACACATGGCCAACCACCTACGCCCCCAAAAATACAACCCCATCGAAGTCATTGACCACAGAAATGACTCATAAAGCTCTAATGAAGATCAAATATGGTGTGAATATCTTTTTAGTCAATCTCGTAAACTGCATATGGAGCGCGAAGTGCCCTGGACCGAGTTGCCAAATTTTGTCACCACCCTCTTCCTTCTACGGGGTTAGTGTTGGTTCCTTAACGAGACCCACAATGCGGTGTGGGCAGCTGAGGTACGAGCTTTCTATGGAACCCTTATCCGCACCAATGACTTTAATTTCGAGGCATTTTTTGACGGCTGACGCATTCCATTCTCCTTAGAGATTGTCAACTGGAAACTTGCGGAGTAGGATGTACCAATCCCGGCCCAATTCACATATCCAAACAGTCTCGCCTCACTCCACAAAGCTGTTTGCATTGCCCGTATAACACCCGATGAGGTTTGGGCCACCGAAACATTTATGGTGGTCCGTATGAGAGATAAAGCGTGCATTACCTTCCAAATCATGTGCGCAAATATCCTACAAACCTCAAATGATTCTGTAATGCGCCGACCCTGGTAGGCGACTATCGTGTATCACCTTTTTCACCCCGCCACAATGATCCACCTGGGCCACATTATTTACAAAGACATTTTACGCGGCCTTGGACGAAAAGGAAACCATCCCTCTCCCGTATGCTCGGATCATCACATCCATACTAGTCGATGCCGGAATTGAACTTGCAATCGGGTTTCCTCGCCTTCCCAACCCTCTTGGGCAGAGCACCCGTACAACCCAAGGAGCAGTTGGGGACACCGACGTAGTTATGGGTGAGGGCGATGAGTAGGAATATAACGAGGATGACGATTCAGATTTTGAGCCCCGAGGAGCCGAGTTCAATAGGCGAATCACAGCACTGGAAGCACAATTCGATGGGTTTATCAATCAATACAACGCTCATCGGGAGGATTACCGACGAGCATATCAACGAGACACGAGCATGTTATATCGACTCCAAGCTGAAATGTACCCTATGACCATGGGTACCCCCTCCCCGGATTAATTCTATGACCTATACAGCCCAAATGCTCCCGGCCCAACTCACCCTCCCCCTCAATAGGTTGCTTAAGAAATGTTTCATATTTCCTATTTCCATAGCTTTTGTATGCTTGTTATATATAATGGAAATTGGATCCCCTATCAGTGTGTATCTTATGCTTGCTTATGTGTGTGTATTGTATTTTGTACTTTGTCCCATTTGATTTGTTTCTCTCCTTAATTTAGCTTTTAGTCCTTTTTGCATCTGGACTTTGAAAAAATCTAAGTTAGGGGGGTTACGCATGCACTTCCAAATTTAACAAAGTTCAAAATGCCCAAAAACCCAAAAATGAGAAAATTTTCAAAAATTTCCAAAAAAATGAAAATTTTCCAAAAATCCAAAAATATTTTTCTTCAAAGAAAATAAAAATTAGGATTTAAATTTTTCAAAAATATCACCGAAGTTTTGTTTAAAGTCTCAAATTTGTAAATACCAAAATTCACTAAGCCAAAATTGAATAAAGATGGAAAATGAAAGAAAATTGACGACTTAATGAATAAGTGTGGAGATTAATCAGACCGGTGAGATTTTGAGCCTTTCACTTTTTCTGAGTTTTTAAAATCAATACGAGTTAATGATTATCTCAACGTTTAATTCAGCGTTAAAAGAAGTCGTTGGGATATAAATTTATTATTTTGATCGGTTACGGGAATAGTGTGTGTTGTTGCCTCGAAAAATGCACTGAAATATCTCTAAACTAAACAAATCTTGAGACGCATATGGTAATGTAATTAGTCATTCGGATAAATAAAGTTAGGCCCTCGTTTGTTACCCAAAAACATTAGCCATAAAAAGTTGTGAAAAACTCTCCTTTGCAAACCAAGTTGATCCAAATAAAATTTATCCGTTCGTTTGATAACTCGAAAAACCCATATAGCCTGGAATTAAGAAAATCAAAAAATTCAGCAATTAAGTCCAATTTTTGTGAAAATAAAAGGGGCAAGAAAAATAGAATAATTCTCAATAACAATAAAAGAAAAATGCAAAAAAAAAAAAGAAGAGAAAAATGAAACAAACCCCGAAAAAGCACTAATGGACATTATAGAAGATTTTTCCAATTCCGAAGTTCCCGTTTTTACCCAATACACCTTAAAAACCCAGAAAAAGTCCTAACCGAGTCCGGATTGTGAAATTAATTATTGCATGGAGAGATAAAACATGAAAATATAATATAAGAGATTAACCGATGTGTATAAGAGTCAATGTTACCGTTTCCCAATGACCTTAAGCCGATGAAGAGATCTTTTCACCCATAAATTTCAATCATTAAATTTTATGTGCGTGAATGCATGTTCCAATGCATTTACTCCCTATATCACGCATACCGAGCGAAATAGCCACATTTTGAATGATTCGTTTGTTAGAGTATCCCATGATCATTTGAATCAAACTGAATTTTTGAAAAAGTAATGTAATAATCAATCGGTAGATATTTGTGTTAAATTTTTGGCTTCGCACACACACGCGACAAATTGAGATTTGAGCATATAAATATATGGTGATAATTTTTCGAAAAGTTTGAATTATATAATTTTTAGGTATTTTGAATTTTGTTTGAGTCAAAATAACTTAATTTTGTGGGTATATTCACTGCAAACCCTCACGAGATAAAACTCGTCCTACTAGGGTGACCTAGGGGTTTTAAGGCTTGTTGTATATGCTAAATGCAATCACTTGCCCACAAATGAGGTGTTCTATCCTAATAAAATGATTTTCAAGAGTTGAGCATTTTATAAGTTCTTTTACATTACTTGGGATACGCAAAGTTCTAAGTTAGGGGGGTTTGATTAGGCATAAATTCCTCGAAATTTATCCCCTTAATTTAGTAGATTTTAGCACCTCAAACTATGTAATTTGTATTGAATTATCTAATAAATATGCTAATGAAAATTCCTATATAGTGCCTCGAGTTTTGTGTATTTTTCATAATTTTTACAGGTATTTAATGCAAGTGAAGAAAAGAGGAATCCAAGATCGAGAAATCAGGATTGGAATGAAGGTCAAAGGGAAAATGGTCAATTCACATCTAGAGTCCGGACGAGGGACCAACATGGAAATTAAAGACCTCGCATCTACCAGTACGTAGGAAGAAACGACATCCCAAATCGATCCCTAAGTGAGAAGCTGTTGAGTTCCAAAGATGAGAGAAAATCAAGAGATAAGAAGAAAGGAAGAATTCCATAACCGAACTAGATCGGGGTTGGTCAAAATCAAATCGATCTGGGAAACATGAAGACTCTATATAAATTTGGCTCTCGAGCCGATCCGGATACTAATGAAAATGAACCGGCCCGATACCTTTAAGAACTCTGTATAAATTTGGCTCCTGAACCGATCCGTTAAAGAAGGAAAACGAACCGATTCGGAAGCTACCAGACCGAACCGAAGATCCCCTTCGAACCGGTTCGTACGAGAGTTTTTTTATTTTTCTTTTCTAATTAAAATTTTTACTTTGCTCCAACTCTTGTAAATTTCGCTGTGTATTTAATTTAACTTAGTGCCAAACATTAAGGGGGTTCGATTATTCTTAGTTTTAAAGGATCTTGCATTCAACAACCCTAAGTTTGAAGTTTTGCAACATTTATTCAAGATTCAAGTTTTAATTCCAGATTTCTTCATCACATGTATTACTTATTTTCTTATTTTAATTGCTTTCGTAGTTTAGATTGATTAGTCATTAATTTTAGGTTGGAATTCATACTTCCAAATTTCTTCTCAATTTTTCACATAGCTATGAATTTATAAAAATTTAATTCTGAGGTAGTATTTACTTTAATCATATTCGTCTAAGTTTCCAAGAATTAAGATGCATGAATCCAACTCGATGTAATTTATATAAGTAAAAAATAGGTTTTGAATTGAAAATTGAATGATCGTGTTGTGTAGTACACACAACCGTCGTAGACCTTTTAACCTGGTTTGCCCTAGGTAACCGGGGTGTTTAAGGATGCGATGCGCATGTCAGCTATTCAGCACCGCTTTTTTACCTTTGATTATATATGATGCGAGCTAGTACCCTCATATATGTAATGCTTAGGATTACTAAAGACTGGTTTCAATCAACTTTCTAATTTAAAAGCTAGTATTCTATCTAGTAAATAAACTACGGTTTGGGGGATTATATCCTAACCTATATTTCCCTTATTAATATTCACTTCACTGCAGTAGCTTATTGATGTGCATTTACTTAGTTAGTAGTTTAAATTTCCTTCACATTTAGTTAGTAGTCATTTAGTTCACAATTAATCATTTTTTAATTTTCTTATCGAGAATCAATTTAGGGTTAGTCTTTTATTCCTACGCCATCATGATCTTTTGTCCTAGTTCCCTGTGGAGACGATCCCAACTTATCGAATTATTACTTAAGCAACAGGTTTGCACTTGAGCCTATATAGAATGCACACTAGATACACATTTATAGTCACGTCATTATCCCTTACGATGAATACACCTATGGGCAGTTATTTAGTGTTGTCATTCAAGATGTTATATCCCTATGTAATGACCTTAAGCTTCTGAAATAGCTTAAGAAATAGAATATCACAAGGAAAATAGAGTTAGGTGAGTTTTGTAACCAATTTGCTTACAATACCCCTATTCCCTCTACATATAAAAAAAAAAACATAGAGATAAAAGGGTTTCTAAGAAGAAAAACTCTTATAAGAAAAAGAAGAAATCTAAAGATGGTGAATAGGCTACTACTTCTAAAAAGACTTTTAGAAAAAAAAAAGAGATCGTATAGATCTAAATCTAAAAACTTTAAATGTGGTAAATTTTGCCACCTTGCAAATAAATGCAAGACTAAAGCTAAGCTTAATAATCTTCAAATTGATGAAGATTTAAAAAAATCATTTGAGTAGATTAATACTCAATTCTAGCCCTTTAGAGACTGAAAATTATTCTTTAGAGAGTGGAAATGAGCTTTATTACATTCAAAGTTCTTATGACTCTGAAATCTCTGAGAATGGAGATTTTCAATGTAATAAATTACGAAATAAATGCAATCACCTTCAATCTATTCTCCAAATGAATGGATTAAGCATAAATATTTTATCCAGTCAGCAACAATCCATGATTGATATTATCAATTAGGTTACTGACCCAGATACTAAACTCAACTTAACTGAAACTTGTTATGCTAATGCCTCTAAAGAAGAGACTTCTTACAGACCGGTTCAACAATACAGTCTTAAAGAAGTATTTAACCAGTTAAATAAAAAAACGAGAATGATAGACCTGCTAATATTGCGGATCTTGAACATGATGTTAATAACCTTAAAATTGAGTTAAGACAGTTAAAAGACCAACAACATAATATGGAAATTGAGATTAATAATCTCAAAGGATGAATTACAACATCTTAATCCTACTGATTCAAAGACTAATGAATCAATTGATTATTTGAATATTACTAATCGTGTTCCTACCCAGAAGTGGTATATAACTATCAACCTTGTTATTAATAATGAATTTGCATTAAATAACTTATTGCTCTAGTTGACAATGGTTATGTTATGAATTATATCCAGGAAGGACTTGTTCCTACTGAATACTTTGAAAGAACCACTCAGACCCTTTTTAATTCTAGTGGTGATAATATTCATATCCAGTATATGTTCACTATAGTTTATATTTACAATAATGGTATATGCTTGTCCAGTACCTTTCTACTTATAAGTGACTTGTCCACTTAAGTAATTTTAAGTACTCTTTTTTATCCTTACTCATGCATATGGATAAGATTGACTCCAATGGAATATACACCACCATAAAGGATCAAAAAATTGCTTTTGAATTTATAACCAAACTCGAGGTTAGGAAAATTAATTCTTTGACAAATAATATATTTTTCAAAGAAAATCAATTAAATTTTTTTCAAAAGGAAATATCTTTTTCAACTATAAAACAAAAGATGGAGCAACCTAGCTTTCTACAAAAAATTAATGTTATTAAAAATCAATTAATAACTGAAGTTTGCAGTGATATTCCCATTCTTTTTGGAATTGGAAGAAGCATATTGTTCCTCTTCCTTATGAGGCGGATTTAAGGAAAAATCCATTCCTATAAAAGTTATACCTAGTCAAATGAAGGCTTTTTTTTTTGCCAAAGAGGGACGGTACCCCCACCCATTTTATTTATACCATAAAGGAGAAAAAGCCTCTCCGAAGCTTACAAACCCAAGCAAAAATAATTCTAGAGGATGGGTCCATTACTCTAGAATGAGAGAATGGAAACTTGGGGATTTATAAATTATCCCCATTACAAAGAAAGAATACTTACAACAAAAAATATAGGGGATTAATCCCCAGTACAATGAGAGAGTTAAAGAATGTATAAATTTGGGGATTTATCTCATCCCCATTACATTTTCTTTATGATTGTTCTAATATTAGGAAAATTTTGTCTATCCATATTGAGATGACCTTTAGCTAATGTTGGAAGAGAATTGAAACTCCAGAAATAATCATCCATTTGAGATACCGAGGCTCTTGAAGCTAAATAATCAGCTACTGCATTGTTTTCCCTCCAAGTGTGGATGATTTTAAAGTTCGTTGGATAAGTGATATTATCAAAAATATCTTGAGAAGTCCAAGGTGGTTTTGCTATCTTTAAAACAATATCAACTAACGTTTTACAATCAGATTCAATGCAAACATTAGAAATATTTAAGGAAGAAAGCAATTTAATCCCTTCTTGAAGGGCCATAGCCTCAGCATTAAAGGATGATTGAATACCTATTGATTTAGAAAATGCAGCAATAAATTTACCTTGAGAATCCCTTATGACACCACCAATGCCACTTGAGCCCAGGTTATTCTTAGAAGCACCATCAATGTTAAGTTTAAAAATACCAATTGAAGGTTTGCTCCAAAGACACTTAATAAAGATAATCTTCTTCGGGAGAATATTTATATTAAACGTTTTGGCAATAAAATCATCTTTAGGAGAAATTTTGTCATAAAAATTGCAATATTCTAGAATATTCGAAGACAAGAGGATAACTTTTTTGATAATGTTATTCGCAGAAGTTTGACAATTTTCAAAAAGGTTTTTATTTCTAGCTTTCCATATTTCCCAGAAGATCACTTTAGGGATTACCTTAAAGAGAAAAATTTTATAATCCCTTTTAGGACATTGTAGCCACCAAGAGAAAAGGATAGACCTGCAAGATGAAAATTCAATGGACAAACCAAACATAGATGCAAAGAAATTCCACACCTCAAAAGCAATAGGACATTCAATAAGGACATGGTGAGGGCTATCCTCAGCATTCTTGCAAAATCTACAAATAGATGCTAGTCTCACACCAACTTTTGAATCTCTGACTCAAAAGGGACAGAATTGTTTAATAACTTCAAGGTATAGTTGGATAATTTCATGGGGCAATCTTTTATCCAATTTATTTTCCAAGATATGGATAAAGGCCTACTTTGTCTACAAATATTGTATGCAGATTTAATGGAAAACTCACTATTAATAGAGGCCATCCATATAGCTTTATCTTCATTAATGTATGAGTCAGATAAATCTTTAATGGAGACTATCCTTTTCAAAGAAGAAGATACTTGATTTAATCTAAGACCATTTTGATATATATTTCTAATAAAGCTAGACCAAATGCCATTTTCAAATTTATATTTCCAATATAATTTCATGCTAGAAGCAGAAACAATATCTTCAATTTTCCTAAAGTTAAGACCCCCCTCTTCAAATGGATAACATAGGTCATTCCATTTGGTCCATTGAAAAGGCTTCTCTTTGGATGTGCCACCCCAATAGAATTTACTAAATATGCTATGAAGTCTTTTAATAATGATTTTAGGAGGGTTTAAAACAGCAATAGTATAAACAGGAATAGATTGTAACACAAATCTAATAAGAGTAGCTCTACCAGCTTGAGAAATTAATTTAGAAGACCAATTGAGGAGTTTATCCCTAATTTTAGTAATTAGCTCAAAAAAATGAATAGCTCTAGGTTTCCCTTTAAACAAAGGACATCCAAGATATTTCATTGGAAATTGTTTGTGAGACAATCCAGAAATAGATTCAATAGTGTTTCTTTTATGATGAGATAACTTGTTATCCGTATAAAAGGAGCTCTTCGAAAAGTTCACTTTCTGACCCGAGGTTGCTTCATATTTCTTTAAAAGATCAATAAGGACCTTAAGGCTACGTTTACCACCATTTCTAAAAATAATTAAATCATCATCATATCCTAAATGAGATATAAGTTGACTTTTAGATAGGTGAACATAAGGAATTTTTTTCCTAAGAGAAAATATTTTGTCAATATTTCTACTTAAAACTTCAGCAGCTATAATGAATAGACTAGGAGACAAAGGGTCTCCTTGTCTTAATCCCCTTAAAGAATGAAAGAAACCGATGCGTTTACCATTCAAAATTATAGAAAACCAATTGTTAGATATAAGCCTCCAAATTAAATCAATAAAAACTTCACAAAAACCAAATTTTCTGAGAACTTCACAAAGATAAGGCCAGTATACTCTATCATAAGCCTTTTCCATGTCTAATTTAATGATCACATTACTACCAAAAGATTTCTTACTAATGTATTGAACCATTTCTTGAGCAAGAAGGATATTTTCTTGAATACTTCTATTTTTAACAAAACCACTTTGGTTTTGAGAAATGATAGAAGGAAGGATAAGAGACAATCTATCATTTAAAATTTTAGAGATTATTTTGTTAGAGAAATTGCACAGGCTTATAGGTCTAAATTGGGAACATGTTAAAGGATTCGAAGTTTTAGGAATAAGAGCAATAGAAGTAGCAGTCCAACTTTTAGGAAGATCAGCACCAGCAAAAAAAGAATGTATAGCTTTACTCAAATCATTTTTTATAATATGCCAAAACTTTAAATAAAATATCCCTCCAAAACCATCAGGACCCGGAGAGCTGGAATGATCCATGTTGGAGATAGCTTTAAAAATTTCTTCTTCAGAGGGGAATTCAGTAAGCTTGTTATTCATGGATATGTCTATATCATTTCTAATAACTTCTATAAAAGAAGAGTCAAGAGTAAAGTATTCAGCAGACCAAGTTTCTTTAAAATGACTAAGAAATATATGTTCAATTTCTTCTATAGATTCTTCCCAATGATTTTGATTGTTTTTAATTCTAGAGATAGTTAATCTCCTTTGCCTAGCTTTAACTGAAGCATGAAAGAATTTTGTATTTTTATCACCAGATTTAAGCCATTTTATGTGACTTTTTTGTTTCCAGAAGCATTCCTCTCTCTGTAAAGCTACATTTAACTCAGCTCTAGCTTTAGATAAATTGGATCTAGAAGAATCACAAGGGTTATTTTCATACTCATGCTCCTTAATTAAAATTAAGTCTTCAAGGTCTTTAACAGATTGGAAAACATTTTTGAAGGTACTTTTGTTCCAAGTTTTTAATTTTACTTTAAGTTTCTTTAACTTTAAAGCAAATTTAACTAAAGGAGGAGCTTGGAATTCATCAGACCAAGACTCTTCAATAATCTCATGGACATTTGACTTAATACACCACATAGCTTGGAACTTAAAAGGTTTAGGAAAGTTATCAAAATTTCTTTTGATTGATAAAAGTAATGGACTATGGTCAGAGCAAGTTTTATGAAGATGAGTTATACTAGTTTGAGGGAACTTCAAAATCCAGTTATGATTCACAAGACCTCTGTCAAGTCTACAAAAAATAGTTCCAGCTATTCTGTGATTAGTCCAGGTGTACCTGGAACCAATGTAGCCTAAGTCTATTAAGGAACAAGCATTTATCATATCCTTAAAATCCTCAATAGCATGAAAATCTATAGGATTACCTCCAAATTTTTCAGAATCTTCTTTAACAGTGTTAAAATCACCAATGACAAGCCAAGACTCAATGTTAGAATTACTTGTGACAGAACCTATATCATTCCAGAGACTAATTCTTTCAATAGGAGTGCATTTGGCATAAACAATAGCAAGATTAATAGTAACATTCAAACATTTTAAGTAAATTTCTAGGCACAAAAGTTGATCAGAATCATACTTGACTATGACATCCAGATCATTTGACCAAAGAAACCAAATTTTGTTGGAAATGTTACTATAACTGTTAGGGAAATTCCACTTAAGTTTGTATATTGGAATTTTAGCAGAATCAACTTTAGGCTCGAGTAATGCAATAGCAGGGAGATTATAAAGTTTAATCAGTCTTTTAATTCTTCAATTAGTTGCTGAATTACCTACCCCCCTAACATTCCAGCATATAAAATTCATCATTTATATGTAGGATTAGATATAATATTTTTAGATTTCCCTAAAGACCTAGTAAATCTTCTGTAAAGAGGGTCAATAGGAGTTTTTTTAGAAATCATACCTGAGTAAAAAGATGTTTCTGCTTCAGAATTAGGGGGAACTGATCTTCTGTCTTTCTTTGATGCTGCAGCTCGATGTTTCTGATATTTGTTCCATTTGACATCTAACCAAGAGGCAAAGTTTTGTAGTTCTTCAACCATAGGGGCTGAATATTTTCTGTCCTCTTGATCTGAATGATAATTTTTTGAAGTTTTAAAAGAATTGTCATATTTAGGCAATACAGAACCTTTTGGGGAGAGATGGAATTGATCCACCTTCAATGTTTCTTCTGAATTATAGTGACCATGATGTATTTTATTTAGCTGCAATTGAGGATCTTCTTGAATTTTGTGATTCCAACTTTCAACCATATCTGTAGCACATTCAACAAGGTCTGTCGCAGTGTCTTCAGAATCTGTCTCAGAGTTGTATTCTTGTAAAACCTCTATGTTGCCCTCTAACTGCCTTTTCTTGATACCTGAAGAGCTTGGGATAAGTTGAGACATTAAAGGCCCTGTGTTAAGATGGATATCTTGACCCTGAGGCAGTAAATGATTCTTTTGACCTGTTTCTTGAACTAATTTTCCAGCAGCAGCATTCGTTGGAGAAGCTAATTGTTTGTTCCCATTTTCACGATCTTGATTAACAGCAGGTGCCTTAACATTATCTTTTGTCTTTTGTTTTTGATAAGTATTCGTAGGAGGACATTTGATCAGACATTTAAATTCTTGATGTCCCTTTTTCTTGCAATATTGACAAAAAGATGGAATGTTCTCATATGTTACCTGTTGCCAAAAACCCTTTTCCCCACATCCATTCCAGATCCTATGAATTCTTTCTTGTAAAAGATTTAACTCAATACATATTCTTGCAATGCTTGGTCTTGATAAGGATGCAGTTGAAGCATCCATAGTCAAAGGTTTCCCAATTAATTGAGCAATAGAGAATAGAGAAGATTTGGCATAAAAATGAATTGGAAGATTGGGAAGATTCACCCAAACTGGTACTATGGGGCTTTCTTCTTCTGGATGAAAATCAGATGTCCATTTGAAAGTGCGCATTGGGAACTTCCCTATATACCATTGATCTCTTACCCAAAGACGAACGTAGTCCTCCTCACATTATAGACGAATAAGAATGTGCTTAGAGTCGATCAGACCAATTGTAAAAGCAGACTTTAATGAAAAAGTTTGAAAGGTTTTCCTGATGATTTCAATTGAAGGCATGCCATGTGAAAATTTGCCTATGATTGTGTGTTGGAAAGGGGCAGCTAGTATGGAAATATCATCTTCTGAGAATAGAATCGCTTGTTCTCCTTTGTACATAGCTGGCTTTTTTAGACTAGGCTCCTTCGTGGTATTGTTCATGAGAATGCTTGCAAACGATTTTTTCCAGATAGCGTTTTGATCAGGTGGTTTAGGAGGGATGTGTGTGTTAACAGGAACTTCAGCCATGTTAGCAATGGCGACTAGAGCTGTTAGGGGAATGAGAGTTCACCCTATTCCAAATTGGTTCTTGATACGTTTCTTGGAGAGAATCTTGGAGAGGTTTCCAAAAATTAGAATTTTAAACAATTTTCAGAATTCAAATGAAGGCTGAATTTCTTAAATTATGCAAGAAATAGATTCAGAGTCTATTAGATAAAAAGCTGATGACTAAAAGTTATTCACCTTGGAGTTGTACAACTTTTTATGTTAATAAGGCTGCTGAAAAGGAAGGAGGTGTTCCTAGACTTATAATAAATTACAAGCCTTTAAATAATGTGTTACAATGGATAATATATCCAATTCCTAATAAAAAGGATTTACTTGATAGGCTTAATTCAGCCACTATATTTTCCAAATTTGATTTAAAATCTGGATATTAGCAAATTCAAATTGCCCCATAAGACAGATACAAAACTGCTTTTGTAGTTCCAATTGGACATTATCAATGGAATTTTATGCCTTTTGGGCTTAAGAATGCCCCTTCTGAATTTCAAAACATTATGAATGAGATATTTAATCCTTATTCAGAATTTTCCATTATGTAAATTGATGATATTCTCATATTTTCACAATCTATTGATAAACATATGAAACATCTAAAAATATTTAAAGATGTTATCAAGGCTAATGGTTTAGTCATTTCTGCACTAAAAATGAAAATCTTTCAAACTAGTGTCAAATTTCTTAGCCATATTATTGGTGAAGTTAAAATTCTCCCTATTCATAGAAGTATTAAATTTGATTCTAAATTTCCTGATGAATTAAGGGGAAAAACTTAGATCCAAAGATTTCTTGGAAACCTCAATTACATTGGGGATTAATATAAAAACCTGGCACAAGATTCTAAAATTTTATACTCCAGATTAAAGAAGACTCCTTCTACCTAGACCATGGAGCACACTAAAGCTGTTAAAAAAATTAAACTAAAAGTCAAGCAATTGCCTTGCCTAGCTTTAGCTAATCCACCGTTTTTAAAAATTATTGAAACTGATGCTTCTGATATTGGTTATGGAGGAATTTTAAAGCAAATTAATTCTTTAAATAAAAAAGAAGAACTAGTTCGTTTTACCTCAGGCACTAGGAAAGATGCACATAAAAATTATTTTACCATTAAGAAAGAAATTCTTTCTGTTGTTAAATACATTTCAAGATTTTAGGATGATTTATTAAATCATAAATTTTTACTACGAATTGATTGTAGTGCTGTTAAACAGGTTTTGCAAAAAGATGCGGAAAATATTGTTTCCAAACAAATCTTTTCCAGATGGCAGGCTAATTTATCAACCTTCGATTTTGATATCGAACTTATAAAAGGTGAAAATAATTCACTTCCTGATTTTCTAACTAGAGAATATTTGTATAACTAATGAGTGTCCCCTAGAGGGCGTGGCAGAGGTCGTGGGCAATCTCACTAGAGGCTTGAAAAAGAAAAGATTGAGGTCAATGAAGACCAATTTCCTCTAATGTTCCATTATCTGGAATTTCTTCGCCTGAGTGCGGAAAAAGGGGGAAAATTGAGTTCTCCAACTACTCCTAATAAAAAGAATTAAGTCCCTACACTTTGACACACATAATTATGCTATGAAAGAACGTAAATATCGGACGGTGTATGAGGTAATCCTCAATGAGACTGAATCAGTTAATTTTTCGCACACAAATAAAAAGGTTAAAAACTCAAAATTTCCTATTGCTTTTAGCAAAGCAGATTTGACAAAATTTATCTCTGCCGTAGAATGGGGAATTCACCCTTTATAATCGAGAAAACTAAGTTCTCAAGCTGGTACTTATAATTATTGGGATTATGCCCAAGCATGGTCCAAAGCTTTTTCTTATCAAAACTTTGAGGGGAAGCATACTTGGTTTTTTAAACTTTGCCCTCATTCTTTAAAAGAAGAATACTCAGGTTGGGTTATCAATTAGTGGGACAAATTTGGCCCAGGAATTGATATTCTTTCTGATAAAATTACCAATGAAAAACTTTATCTTCCTTGTACTCAATTTCATCCAAAACTTAGGGGGGAAAAAGATATCCCTATAGGGCTTTCTACCCTATTATTTTTTACTGAAATCAGCATTCCTTGGATTTAGAAATGGGATCTTCAATGTCGTACTAATTAACTTAAGGTTCCTCTGCTTGAAAGAATATTTTATTAGCATTGGTGGGATGGAATCAATAATGAAGAAACTATCTCTTCAATTAAGGAGAGTCTTAAGCATTATATGTCCCAGATCGAGGAAGTTCCCCCTCCCATGGAAAAAATGACTCCAGGGTTGAATCCAATTAAGTATTTAAAATTTGTTCTTAAAAAATAGTCCCCTCAAGGTACGAAACAGGAACTTCTCATGAAGGTCATGGATTATACGAAATGCCAATTTATGCGACTTTTTCCACCACTTATACTAAAGAGGATAAGAATCCCATTTCCCTGCCCTCTGATGATAATGTTTCTATGACATCCATAAAGAATGATAATCCATTCTTTTTCTTAGCAGGAGAATCTCAAAATCCTGAGGATGATGAATTCGTTGGAGATGTGTTTGATACTAATATCCCTTCAGTTATTGCTATGGAGGCTTTCTTCAGCTCTCTTAATTTTGCATTTCCAACAAGGTGTTTGGAAGGTAGCTTTCCTAATCCTAATGGTGATTTGGATGATCTGACCTAGGTTGCCCACTGGACCCCAACTATTCTCCAGCCGGCGCTTATAGAAAAATCTGTTTCCATCAATACTGCTCGATTATTATGGTAGGACCCACTGACCCATCAGCCGACACGAGAAGAGAAGAGACTTTGTCGACCTCAATTATGGAGAAACCCACGGTCATTTTTTGAGGAAATATTTATTACTTATCTTTTTGTATGAATAGGGGGCTTCTCTCTCATCTTATACACTCTTTATTTCTCTCTCTAATATAAGTTTTCTCTCCCCTATCTCTAAGTTTGTAATAATTTCGATGATACTCCGACGGTACTTTGTAAGTTTTCATAATTCCTCTTTTAATATTATCTGCTTATATTGATCCTTTATTTTTGGTATCAGAGTCATGATGACTTAAACTGTTGTTAATATTTAGGTGGTAATAATTATGGTCTGAAATTCATTCCGGAATAGCAAGTACTATTCACCGATGTGAATAGTAAATTACTATTCACTATTCACCAGCATGAATAGTAATTTACTATTTACAATAAAAATCTAATTTAATGAATAGTAATAATAGAGGATAAGTTACATAATGATCTCTATGATTTCTAGAGGATTGACTCTTATTGAACTTCCTGAATTTTGGGAAAACATCTCCTCCTTTGTCTTCAATTATGTCTCCAATATCGTCGTTTTGGCGAAGTTGAGGAGGAACGGAATTTTTTATTGCCCAAGTTTCTGAGAAATCAATTTCTTCCCAACTAATAGTCATAGATGTATGAACATTAGAAACTATTAGATGTGTGTCAATCAAAACTATTTTTCCAAACGATCTAAATTGTTTAATTTTGGGTGCCATAGTATTCATGACTTTATAGTAAATTCTATAAATAATCCGAATAGTCTCCAATCCAGGAAGATAATTATAACCATTTGTTTGGATTCTAAGACTTAGAGCCTTACAAATATGCATGTCTGACAAAGACAAAGTAAGATTGGAAAACACATCAAAATAAACTGGTCCGTTACAAATACTAGTTTCAATTTCTCCCATTAAAGATTGCCTAAAATTCATACATTTTCCACACGTAGTGTAGCTTGAAGACGAGCATTCATGCCAGAAAGATTTAATGGCTTAAAAGAAATTTGTATTAAACCTATGTGGATAAAATGATAATTCTTATCCTTTATGTGATCTTTAAGATCCTCAAATTTAAATAGCTCTATAGATTTATCCTGCTCATCTAGACTTATTGTCCGCTCCATAATTTTTATAGCGTATTTGCTACAGAAATTATACTAGTTGGTGTTGTAAATTATTTTAGGTTAAACCTTAGGAATAGTCATTTGTTCAAATTCTTTTGAACATCAAATTCAATTAAGGATGAGTTCTTTATTAACTCATGTGTATTTTGGGTGGTGTTTAATTCCATAATACAGATGTTAATACTTTAAATAGTGATAAATTTCATAATCTGATAGAAGGAAAACAATATGCATTACAAAACATATATGTTAATGAGATATAATAAATTGAATTAGAAATTGCTTCTGACACCTAGCGGTCAACGATTTACTTAGAATTTTAAAGCCTCAACACTACCATGGAAACAGGGCAATACCCTAACGTGACAAATGTGAGTCCATATCAAAATCAGATTTCTAATTATCTTCATTATTACTCATTAAAATAAATTATTTTTATTATGAATAGGAAATTACTATTCACACTGGTGAATAGTAACTTACTATTTCGTTATGAAAATCAAACCATTATTATTACTACTTTAAGTATATACAAAACTGTGTAAGCCATCGTGGCTCTGATACCAAATAGGGAATGATCAATATAATCAGACAGACTGATAATATTAAAAGCGAAAAAGCTTACAAACTTTTATGCAGGAATGTCTCCGGAGTATTACACAAACTTGAGAGAGAAGAGAGAAAACTTAAGAGAAAGAGATAGGGGTAAGGATAAGTGTGTTTGAAGACGTTTGGATGGTAGTTAGGGGTGTTCACGGGTCGGTTCGGGTCGATTTTGGATCCTAATTCAAATCGAACTGATCGGTTCGATTTTGGAAAAGGTCAGACCGAAACTGAACTGACTATGAAAAAACCCGTCGATTTCGGTTCGGTTCGGTTCGATTCCGGGTTGGTTTTCGAACGATTCCTGTTTGGGTCAGTTTTTTTAAGGCCGATTTTCGATTTGGGTCGATTTTTGAAGGTGGTTAACGGTTTTTCGATATAAAAATATAAGTTATTTAGTTTTTTTTAATATATATATATTGGTTTTGGGTCGGTTCGGTTTGAATCGGTTTTTCCCATGTATAAACCGAAAATCGAACCGACATGGTCGGTTTTTTATATCCGTAAATCGTAGGCCGAACCGGGCTAAAAAAACGTCGATTTCGATTTGGTTCGATTTTCGGGTCGGTTGGTTTTTTTGCACACCCCTAATGGTAGCTTTCATAATCCTAATGGTGATTTGGATGATCTGACCTAGGTGGCCCACTGGACTCCAGCTATTCTCCGACCGACGATTATGGACAAATCCGTTTCCATCAAGACTGTTCGATTATTGTGGTAGGACCCACTGACCCATCAGCCGATACAAGAAGACAAGATATAAAACTCAACTTTTAATCTCAACCACCAGTTGGGGGATACTAAAAGTCCTTATTCCTTTATTTTATATATATATATATATATATATATATATATATATATATATATATATATATATATGTGTGTGTGTGTGTGTGTGTGTGTGTGTGTGTGTGATCCTACGTATTCATTATAACTGTTATGTATAATATTTTCTAAATGTAATGATAAACGAGTTTATTATTTTATTAAAATAAAATAATATGGTGAAATAAGAAAATTGTTGATAGATGGTAATAAAGAAATATAGCAAGACAAATGTTTAATGCATTGTGAAGTTGCTCGTAATACTCCTTTCGTTCGAAATTAAGAGTTCATTATTCATTTTCGTGGTGTCCCAAATTAAAGATTCATTTTTTTTACACAATCAACGAACCAAGTTCTACGATGGTAAACAAAATTAAATTTTAATCGTTGATTGAGTGTATCATCAATTTATAAAAATAAAAACACTAACTTTTAATTTAAAATGAAAGAAATATAATTAAAAATCAATAGTTATTTTAGTTATAATATTTATACTATTTGTGTTGACAATATATGTGTCTGTGACAAGAGTTGTCACAATTTTGTCATAGTTAAAAAAATAAAGAGTCTAAATATAATTTTAAAGGGTACATAATTGCATCAATAACAAGATACTAGGTTGGATTTAAAGTGAAAATGAAGAGAGAATGATAAATAATATGTGAAAACGAAAAGTTGGAGATAATATATATATAATCCTGCTCTTGTGCGGACTAGTCCGCATTTTAAGAATGCGGACCAGACATGTGTCATCTGGCGGTGATCCTAGAAAAGAGAGAGATTGTGCCTATAATTTAGACAACAATTTTTAGGTGTACCGTTAAGTGACACATGTTCGATTCGCATTCTTAAAATGCGGACTAATCCGCAGAAGAATATATATATATATAGTTGGTGTAATATAATTGAGTGGTGATAGAGACCCCACTTTTGAGATCTAATTTTGAAATTCACACGTAAAATAAAAATGGATACAATTTTTAAATGTACATTTTGATGTCTTGACAAAACTCACAATAATAAAATATATATTTTTAATACAATGAATTTTAAAATTAAATCTAAAAATAGATGTTCCTTTCTTTATTCAATATAATTTATTTGATATATTTAGATCCATACTTCTGGAAAATTATTTAGTCATGCCCCGGATATAACATATCATAAAGTACAAAAATGTCTCTGTTGGCATGTTGTGCTGTCCCCAGTCTCGTTTTTGCCATTTTGGATTGTCATTAGAGGACCCGCTTCATCACGTGGGAAGAGTATGGGTATCACGTGAACAAAAGAGGTGCTTGAAATACTTTTACAACTAATACTCCACGTGTAAAATAAAAAAGTCAAATTTACAGAACTAGCAAACCATGTGTTACACAAGTGACACTTGTTTGTACATAAAGACAAGTGTGAATCATCAGACTCGGTCAGAAATGTAGCATTAAAAGTTGCCCACACGAGGTACAGTTAGTAAAGACCATTTAAAACACTCGCGATTTCAAAATTGGCAAAAACGACCGGTTCGAGTTAGGGATAATTCGACTCGCAGGAGTTTTGCTCCGTTCCGCTTCTATTGGCATGAATTTTAAAATTCAATTAATGCATTAGCAGTAGGTATAAATTTTTTAAAAAAAATCACTTATTAAATGAATGGGTTAAAAGTCAAGTTAAATAAAACTCTTTCGATTCGACCCGTTTAATTTATGCCCAAATAATTACTCTTTATATGTATGTTAATTACAATTAAATCATACACGCACACACACATACACTAAAAAATCTTTATTTGTATGTTAATTTTATAAAAGATCTATGTGAAAATATGGATTGACAATTGGAAGATTATCTCACATATGAAAATATGAACCATTATACGGCTCTAAAACTATAATGTAATAATTTTAATTTTACTATTTTTAAAATCAACCCAATACGTAGGATCCCCGCCCCGCCCCGTTTATTAAATAGGGCGAGTTAGGAGTTAATTTAAATAAAAATCAATTCGCCCCACCCCGTTTATTAAATAGTGCATGTTAGGATTTTGTCAAACCCGCCCCGTTACCATCCCTAGTTCGAGTATTGGACTAAGGTATACCTTAAACCACTCATCGAATAGTAATCAGGATCTATATATGGGTATATTTCTCATCGTTATGCGAATCAGTAACCTAAATGATATATGTATTGAAAAATCGTTATCTATAACTCTTAAAATTAAACGAAGTGCACAAACTGATCCGGATACCTATGATGTAAAAAAATAATAATAATTAGCAAAGACAGCAAAAATCTAGTCTGACTTGACAAATATTGTTAATGACTCTTACTAAATAGGTAATTTTAGCAGGGGCGGACCTACTCCATCCCGAATGGAGGCGACCGCACCCACGGGTTTTCGAAAATTTCTCGTGAGTATTTGTAAAAAAAAACTTTTTTAGACTTATTTATAAGTTTTTAAGAATATGGAGGCAGTTATCTAAATAAGCTAAAGTTTAAAACCTAAAAAAAACATGGAACGTCTCAAACTTAAGAGATCCGTCCGCTCATTTTTGTTTTCATATCTTATTTCCCTCTCTCATATCCGCTTCTCCGTCCGTCGTCGCCTTCCCCCTGTTTCTCTCCCCCTCACGCCCCTCCGCTTCTCTCCCACCCCTGTCCTTTCTTCTCGTCTCTCCCTCACTCATAAATGTTGTTGCCGAAGCAGAGCAGGAGGATTTGTGACAGTGACGACAACAGAAGGTAGGAAGAGCAGTAGCCAGCCCCATTCCTTACCTTTTCAGTATTTTTTTCTCTCAATAAATCTCATGGGAACAGATTAGAATATTTTTTTTTCAATTTCAGCCACTGATTTTTTTTAGTTGTTATTTTTTCAATAGCTCTGAAATTGTTTTTAAGTTGTTAACTATAAAGTTTAAAAGTTTTTAGATGTTATTTTTGCTAAAATTGTTGTTGTTGATTGTTATTGTTACTGAAATTAGTTTTAGTTGTTAATAAGTTATTGCTGAAATTAGTTTTTAATTGGTTGTTGCTGATTGTTATTGTTGTTGAAATTAGTTGTTAATTTTTAGTTGTTAAATGTTGCTGAAATTGTTGGTGAAATTTTTAGTTATATTTTTTAGTATGCTAAAATTAGTTGCTGAATTTTTTAGTTTTTGTTGCTGACATATTTAGTTATTTTTGGTGAAACTTTTTAAGTTTAATTTTAATTAGTAACTAAAAATATAATTTGAAATAATGTTTCAGATTTAGGCAATTATGTTGAAGTATTTCAAAAAGATCCACAAAGAAAGTTCAAGTCAACCGCCACCTACACCATCAGCCGCCTTGCCACCCCCTCCTCCTCTACTCCAACCTAATATTGAGGTTAGTTTGGATGAGTACCCGGCTGATCTTGAGTTGAGAAAACCCATACAAGAGTAAGATATTAATTAAAGAAATGTGGTGCACTGTTACTACCACTACACCAAAATGGGAGATTTGTGAGTGTTGTTAGCACTCACAAATGACCTTTATAACTGCTATTTACCGTCATAATTTAGGGGGTGACAAAAGAAAATTTATAACTCCTAACAGCAGTCACAATTTTTTATAACCCCTATGGAGTTATGACTGGTGACCCCAATTTGCAACTGCTATTCGAAACTGCTGTCAGCAGTCACAAATATAACATTCGTAACTGCCTTGAGCAGTTACGAATGTTATATTTGTGACGGCTGACAGCAGTTACGAATCATATATTTGTGATTGTTGTTAGCAGTTACAAAATTAATAGTAGTGACAAATTTGTGACTCCTATTAGGAGTTACAAAATTAAATTTGTTAAATGTTGTAAAAGCTATTACAAATATCTTTATATTTTCACAAAATGATGAAATAATGAAAGTAAAATAAATATCATGATAACAAGTCTAAAAATTTTGACAACATTTCATTTATATTTCTCATATTTCAAATATCCAGTACACATAAAACTTGTTAAACTTAATTTAACATCAAACAACCCCTAAGTGGGCGCCAAGTACAAAATGAACATAGAATAAAAAATAAACTAAAAAAAGTAACGACACAACACTTCGATGACATGGAATGCCATGAACATGTAACAAATCATTCTAAATCTAGACCAGGAGTCACCACGCAGTGGATACGATTCGTGAAGTCTAGGTATATCAGCCGTGGGGGGTATTGATGCGGTGACATCCTTCTTCGTGTACTCGGAGTATGCCTGTTGAGCAAGTTCAATGGACTCAAATTTTTTGAATACGTAGCCTCGGTATCCATTAACTTGTGCTTGTGTTGCTTGTCACGAAGTGTAAACACCGGATTTAGGCCTTTGAATACTACGTATGCCGGATATGCCATGTGTATGCCTGCAAATAATAAAATGTGATTAATATATATATACATTCATTTTTTGTGATAAAGAAACTACCATAGCATATATATATATATATATATATATATACTAGCGTATGCCCGTGCCTGAAGGCACGACGCAAATTGCAAAAAAAAATCGTTACCCGACAACAAAGTGAAATAAATGTAAAATATTTCTGTTCTAATTTTAAAAAATTTGGGCAGAGTTCCCTTTATTTACAGGACTATCCACCCTGTTTAAAAAAAATAAAAATACTCAACAACAGCAATACTACAATACTCGAGGTCCATATTGGACCTCATTTCAACCACTTCATCAATTTAACAATAATATTGACAACTATTGAATAGGATGTTGAGTCAAGAACCGCACGCATCACCGTTCAACTACATAGTAATCCCAAAACTTTGAATGTACAAATAACTACAAAGTAATCTATATAAGGGGTGGTGGTGGATATGATAGGAATGATACAAACAAACAACTTCCCCAAAGTTGGGTAAACATATATGAATTTCATTACCATCATCTTACCTTTTCTCGTCGTTAAATGATAGCTTCACTTATATCTTACCTACTCCTTCACCTGAAATAAGACATGTGAATTGATAATTAAAAATGATAGCACAACTTGAACCAAAAACCATCCATTTTACTTGAATACAAAAATCATTGTAAAACAGAAGCATTTTATGCATATGTGGCAATTTATAGGTACATAAAAACCATTCTTGAATTTTTCAATCAAGTCCCCCAGACTATTAATATAACATTCAAATAAACCTTATGAAATAGTAATTCACATACCTGTCATATAATTAATAGAGATGTTGTCTTTGAGAGTTTAGCAGCATAGAAATAAACAGTTACTGGTACCAAACGACTACAAAGTTGTGAACATGATGGTTTGCTGATTAGTAGACCTCGACAGGGTAGTACATATTTAAGAAATAATACAGGTTTCATACATGACACATTGGTGCGCTCTAAATAAAGCTTGTGATTCAAGTGCAAATCTATCGCAACGCATTAGTAGAGCTTCAAACACTAACCCTAGCATGACAAGATAAGTTAAGAAACTATGATACTCCAATATTAACACATGAAGTTCCATTAGAACAATTATAAACCAAACCCTAAATATGAAGTTCAAGCATCCAAGGTGGGATTATGATCCCCAATCATAAGTCTAGCTACTCATAATTGAAACTAGACTACACATGCTAGTTAACAACATAATTAAGTTAGTTATCTAGTTTAAACACAAACCAATACAAGAGATGGCATTAAATGCAAATTAAAGCTAGTAGAACAAGTAGAGAATAAGTAAATAAGTAATTTCATTAATAATCATAAGTTGTGTACATGGGGCACAAAAACCAAAATTAAAAAATAGACTAAATGTACTCTCTCTTCCCCACACCACTACACAACTACAAAGTTACAAACCCAAAAATCAAAATAAAGAACCACAAAAGTTAGCAGCAGAGAAAGAGGGATGACAACGCCCTACATATGGTCCGGATGGCGGCTCGAGGACTCGGGCGCGGTGGGGTGACGAGGGGCATAGGGATCATAAAGGTAAGGAGGCACAGCAGCCTCTCCCCCACGAATATGAGCAAACAAATCCATCTGTGCCCAGGAAATCATGGAAGTATATCACTGATAGTCAGCCCGTAAGGATGCGAAGTTCGTCATATAAGTGTCCCGAAACTCGGTAAAATCACCTTGCAACGATGCGAAGTTTGCCATATAGGTGCCCCGAAACTCAGTAAAATTAGCCTGTAACTCATCCATCCGAACCCCGAGATATGTAATGGGGTCAACAGTAGGAGGCACAGGAGGTGGGACTGGATGAGGCACTTTCGGAATATCCGGCATAGGTGCATCAGGGGCATCAGGAGCATCCAACATACTCTTTTTCCTCCTCTCCCAATAATCTTGCCCCAAACTTTTAGCAATGGTCTTATCATTAAACACCTTGGGAAGCCTAGATATCTTGTCGATGCCCAAGACCTCACATCCAGCATCCCTGCAAATCCGGGAAATCAGTCGCGCAAAAGGAAGAGTTGTGGTTCCCTTCTCGCTATAGGCAGCGTTCACTATTTGATGCAACATGAGGGCGGGAAGACTGATGACCGTGTCATCCCCTAAAAGACTGTATAAGAGAGGGCCTGCTTGTAACGGAGGACAACCTTGGTCTGAGTTGGAATGATGGAATTAACGGCGATGAGATGGAGGATACGATGTACATCGGGCATGCCCGAAGTGGGGTCCCCGCCCAAATCTTGTCGGGTGTAAGACGCACAATAAGTACCTCTTATGGAAGCTGAGGCGCATCTGCGAGGACCGGGTAATGATAGAGCTCGGGGTTAGAAGCCCCACTAAGGTGCGCAGCCAAGATGGGCTTAGAAATAGTAATCCGCCTCCCTCTCACATACGCTTCATACGTGCCGCCGCGCGTAGATACTAGAGAAGCATAAAAACGGCGCACATGGTCCTCGTTGACCTCCCCTCTCATGGACAGATGGGCCTCCCAATTGAATTTGGCTAAATACCATCTTACAGAAGCCGGCATATCATCAAAAATCACCTCCTTCTCAATAGCAATCGGGCGACTGGTTTTGAACATGGCCCGATACCACTCCATCTCATCCTTGGAACGAAAAGATTCAAAACCAGCGCCTCCCCGTCCAGTAACCGCATTGGATGATGGCTTGGTGATCGAAGGAACCTACAAAACATTAATTCAATACACACACCATAAGTGCGATGCATAAAATCAAAGTAATCTTGAAATTTGGGGAAACTAGGTTCGGAGGGTGCGCGTTGGGAAAAATTGGTCGAGTAGACGTAACCGACGCAAACCACACTCAAACAAGGATAATTCAACAAGAATGTGCGATAAAAGTTGCGAAGATGGAGCTTTAGCGCACAAAACCTTCACAGAGGCATTTTATCGAACATATAGCATGCAATGTATAGAAAGTAGGGTCAAATGGCATTTTCAAAGTGAAACAACCCCAACAAATACAACTTAATCATCAAAGCAACATAAACAAGTTGTATTTGTTGGATTCACATAACAAACAATGAGAAAATATGAAGTTTCCTGCAGAAAATATGGATTTTACAAGAATGCATTTAACCCTACTTTTATACAAAGAACACTAAATAAGATTTGAAAATAATTTAAGAGGGTTGAATTAGTAACCTTAGATGAGGATGCCCTGGATGAGGAAGCCATGAGGGTGAAAATGAATAAAATAAAGGAAATGATATGGGAGAGGAGGAGTTCTTCGGCGAAGGGAGAAGAGAGAATGAGAAGTTGATTTGCTGATTTTGAGGGAATTTTAAGTGACCAGGTGAACCGAATCGATTCGGTAGTTAAACCGAATCGATTCGAAACTCTCGAATTCAACACTGTCTAAGGGTGAATCGATTCGGATGTAGAGACCTGACACTTTTGGTTTATCGAATCGATTCAGAAGTAACCCGAATCGATTCGCAAACCCTTCATTGGCTACTGGAAGGGGTCGAATCGGTTCGGTGATAAACCGAATCGATTCTGATGCTGGGATCAAACTTTCTGCTTTGCTGATTTCCTAAATCTCATGAAATTTGGCCATTGGGCCACCTTCAACTGGATTTCTTGGACCCATATGGTATATCTAATGTATGTAACAGGTCCAGAACCAAAAAATGCAACCCCACATGTGTCGGGGGATGCTCGGCACCAAAATTAAGAATTTATCGAACCCAATCACCCCTGCTAACGGGGCTGCTGCATACGATGTCCGGTTGTAAATCCGCAGATATAATTAGGACGTAATTCACAATGTGAACACCTATTCTTCCCATTCTTCCGACTTCGTTCCAAGTAAAGTTCACACACTTAACAATTATGTCGGGTTCTAGATCGAAAGACATTCAAAACAGATTACTAATTGATTCAAAACAGATTACTAATATTTAAAATAGAGTTCAAACACTGCTAATTGTTCACTTTGACAATTTGTTCAAATTTCTCAAGACAAATTACTGTGGATCACTTAAGGATAAGACAAAGCAACGGCCAAACCACCCAAGATTTCTCGACATCCTTAATAGTGTCCGCCCCATGACTTCGACGATACAACGGATGATTCTCTTCTCCTGGCTCAACACTACTAACGTAAACCTTACGTTCAAATATCAGCAATTGATGGCCATGCACCACCGTTCCAGTAGCAGCTGAAGCAACAACTTGTCCAGTTGCAATCTTTCTCTGATTTGAAAAATCTAATAAATCGACATATGGATCATGTGGAGGATCAGTTGAATCTCCAAAGTTTGGCTCAGTTGACGCGGGGGGGGGGGGAGGGGGGGGGGGGTAGGAATGTAATCATGGGGACTTGAATGCGGAACTGGAGTGTAATCATGGGGACTTGAATGCGGAGCTGGAGTGTAATTACGAGGACTTGGATGTGGGACGGGAGTATAATTGTGAGGACTTGGATTTGGTATTTTCAATCCATTCGATTCAAAAACACTTAAAAGCATGGTAACGGATGATTTGAGAAATGCCATATCCTCATCATGTTTTTCTTAACGTGTCTTTGCTCTAGTCAACTGTGATACTATAGGAGCAATTGCTTTGAGTTTACTTTTGGACACGGGTCCAACACCACGAGTCGCCCCCTAGTATCTTTTCCTCTAAAAGCAGTCAATGCATCTGTATCAATACTGTTTTGGCTTGAATAACCTTGACTACCTCTCAACTCACTCAATTTTTGCTGCAAAATTATTTATGAATCGATTAAAACCATTGAACGATGAAACTTGAAGGAATTTAATTATTACAACTGAGATTACGAAACTCACCATATCATCAGCTACCTTTGGGTGAAACTCACCAGTTTTACGCCTACGACTTTCGAGATACACTTCCGAACGATCAACAGATCGTTTATTGTTAAGCACCTATAAATTAATTTTCCATTAACTATTTGAGCAAGACATATAATATATATACACATTAAAATAAGAAAGGTTTTATACCATCTCCTCGATTTTCTCAGCATACGACATCCGACCAAGACAATGGACGTCAGTCTTTTTAGCCCTGTTCGCCCGGCCTTGGTGTCGTTGTTTTAACTTTACCTCAGATGCTTCGCGCGAGACGAATTCATTCCACTCACGAACAGGGATATGCTCTTTCTCCGGTACTTGATCCTTCAGGGCCTTTATCCCATCACTGTCCAATCCCTTAAAATAAGTCGAGCGGAGATTACTTCTAAAAGTCTTCAATTAAATACCAATGGCTTTCATGGACCCCTCCTTCTGGTCGGCCGAAAGATTGAACTCTTTCATGAGCGTATCCCACAAGTCGTCCTTTTTTACTTGCTCAACCGTATCCCAACTCTCATATTTTAAGCCAATACAATATTTTAACAAAGACAAGGCTCGAGCTTTAAAAGGATTCTTGCCACCTATTGGCAAACCAAATAGGTTAAGGGAAACGTTAGCACGAGAATCAATGGCAAAATGTTCATCATGACTTGAACTTTTTGGCCTGGATGATGGAATTGTATTCTCGAACGCCATTTTCTGCATTTTTATATTTATGCATTAGTTCATATGTTAATACAAGAGTAAGGAAATAATATAAAAAATATAATATAAGTTATACCTTTTCAACATATTCTAAAATAAATATAAAAAATGATTATTTTCAATAAATATAAGTTATACCTTTTCAACATATTCTACCCCTCTAATGCGTTTAATAATTTCTTTAATTCTGGGTTGTCATCCAGAATAGACTGAATCTCGATAGGTGCCTCTATATCGTCTACCGATGTAGTCAAGTGCTGAGGAGAATGTAAAACAACAGACCATGGATCATTGTTGGGGCTCTTTGCATAAAACACTTGCTTTAAGTTTTGGAATGCACAAACGAATGGATCATCATTAACATTGTCTTTACTCTTCAACTTGGCCAAATCAACCTTCACCATGTGGGTGTCAGCGCTTGCCCCACTCTACAACTTTCACCCATCCACTCTTTATATTGTGGAAACCCCATTAATTCTACAATACAAACAAATAGAATCTCAGTAAATTATAAAACTAAATGAAGTTTGAGCTAATATTTAGAACATAATCTCTGACTTATCATTGCATTAATACTATCATTGCATTAAAACTCACAGGAAAACCCAACCAAGCACAAAACGTCAAAACTTCAACGAGCACAAAATAATGGTTATTTAATTAATTTTTAGATAAAATAAATATGAATAGTATAAAATGATTATTGAAAAAAATCTAACATATTCCCAAACAAGATAATATTCAAAAAACGAAAGAGGTTAAACGATGTGCAAATATACTCACAACAAAACAATAAGATTTGATTATATTTTGTCTAGAGAACGTTGACCACAAAGCTCGGGCAAAACTCGTATTATTAAAAATCCATTTGATTATATTTTGTTAAAAAAATATAATGTCTAGAGTTTTTGAATAATAGTTTGTCAAAAAAATAACCTCAATACAATTTCTAGGGCTTATTAACATAAAATACAATTTGTATATAGATACACTCATAAACACACATATAAACAGAAATATATACATACACATACATACACACACATGTAAACATAAATTTATACATACACACACACACATATAAACAGAAATCTCTACATACACACAAATATACACACATACCTACACATAATAAGAATCGAAATTAGGCTTTAGACAGAAATTATACAACAAAAATACCCAAAAATATACCTGTTTGATTCACAGAAATTAGGGTTTTAGAATCGCAAATGCTTCTTCACGTCAACGTCTTCTTCACAGCTAAGAAAAATTTCGTTTTTGGCAAATGAAATAACAAACGAAATTAGGCCAAAATTTCGTTTTTGGCAAATGAAAGAGAGAGGGAAATTAAAGCGGAAGCTCTTCACGTAAGATAGAGGGAAATTAAAGTAGGTGAAAAATTTTGTGACTGCTAATAGCAGTCACAAATTTGTGACCGCTAATAGTAGTCACAAATTGAGTCTAAGATCAAAATTTGTGACTGCTGGGAGCAGTTACAAATTTATGACTGCCAATAGCAGTTACAAATTAAGTCTTAGGCCAAAATTTGTGACCGCTAATAGCAGTTACAAATTTGTGACCGCTAATAGCGATCATAAATTAAATCTAAGACTAAAATTTGTGACTCCTCATAGCAGTTATAATTTCGTGACTGCTCATAAGAGTCATAACTTATGTCTACTAATAAGCTTGTGACAGTTATAAATTTGTGACTGCTTATAGGAGTCACAAATTAATTATATGGTAACATTTGTGACTCCCATTAGCGGTAACAAACTAGTTGACTCAAAATTTTTTTAACCAATTAATTTTATCACCCCTAATGGCAGTCACAAATAATTTTGTGACTGCTCTCGGGAGTGACTAGTTTGTCACCCCTATTGGCAGTCATAAAAAGGTAGTCACAAAATTAATATTTTGGTGTAGTGTACTTGGCAAAAGGTCATTTTCAACCTAAAAATTATGACTTTCCTTGGCTCCTTTGTGCTAAGAAAAAACGTAGATTTAGGCATTCATGGTTCAATGATCACCCTAATTGGCTTGAGTACAGTATAGATAAAGTCAGGTCATATTGTTTGTATTGTTACCTTTTCAAAGCAGAGCAAAGTGGTCTTGATTCCTTTATTGGGGAGGGTTTTAAGAATTGGAGAAAGAAAGATAGGTTTAATGTGCATGTTGGAGAACCAACTAGTACACACAACAAGTGTGTAAGAGCCGGTGAGGACCTTATAAAACAAAAAAACACATTGAATTTTCTTTGGCTAATCAATCTAGCCAAACACAAGAGGATTATCATGTTAATTTGACTGCATCAATTGATTGTATTAGGTTTCTTTTGCATCAGGGGTTGGCATTTCGTGGTCATGATGAGTCTGATAAATCACTAAATAAGGGGAACTTTCTTGAGCTCTTACAATTTCTTGTCGATCACAATCCACAAATCAAGAAAGTTGTACTAAGGAAAGCTCCCCAAAACCACATGATGACATCGCCTAAAATTCAAAAGGATATTATTAACTCAATTGCAGTTGAGACTACAAAGGTTATCCTTAGAGAACTTAGAGATGATTATTTCTCTATCTTAGTGGATGGGTCTCGTGACATATCAGTGAAGGAGTAAATGGCCATTGTTTTACGCTTCGTGGATGAAAAGGGGTATATTATGGAGCATTTTCTTGGCCCTGTACATGCTAGTGACACTTCTGCTTTGTCCTTAAGGCAACAATCGAGGCACTTTTATGCAAAAATGGATTATGTATTTCACATTTACGCGGGCAAGGCTATGCTGAAGCTAACAATATGTGAGGAGAATTCATTGGGCTTAAAAGTTTGATTTTAAGTGAGAATGAATCTGCCTATTATATTCATTATTTTGCTCATAAACTTCAATTAACCCTTGTTGTTGTTTCAGAACATCATAAAAAAATTGCAACATTCTTTGAAATCGTCACACAACTCACAAATGTTGTTGGATCCTCATGCACACGAAGAGACATTCTCCGTGAGAAATAATTTGAGAAGATTACAATAGGGATATGCAATGGAGATATTTTGACAGGACGGGGATTGAATCAAGAATTAGCAATGAAACGAGCAGGTGAGACACATTGGGCTCGCATTATGGAACACTTGTGAATTTGCTTTGCTTGTTCTCCTCAGTGAAGGATGTTCTTTTCATTATTGAAGAAGATGCAAGAGATCGAAAGCATAGAGCTCAAGCGATGAACCTCATGGTACTTATGAATGCTTTGAATTTGTTTTTCATTTGTATTTGATGAAAACTATTTTGGCTGTTGCAAATGACTTGTCACAAGATTTACAAAGAAAGGACCAAGATATTGTGAAAGCCATGAATCTTGTAAGAATAACTAAGAAACAACAACAAATGAGAGAAGATGGATGGGAGTCGTCGTTGGGTGAGGTTTCTTCATTTTGTGTCGAGTATGAGATTCATGTGACAAAGATGGAAGAATTGTTTGTTGTTATAGGAAGATCACGTCGCAACCTAGAAAAAGCCACATATCTTCATCATTATCGTGTTGAAGTATTTTACGAGGTGATAGATTTGCAACTTCAAGAGTTGAATAATCGTTTTAATGAGGTGAATACAGAGTTGTTAGTATGTCCGTCTTCTCTTGATCCAAGAGATTCATTCTCCGCATTTGATAAGATAAAGTTGCTTCGATTTGCTGAGTTTTATCCATCGGACTTTTCTTGTCAAGAATTAATGATTATTGGGCATCAGCTTGATAACTATATTATGGATGTGCGATCCGATGAACAATTTGTTGGAGTTAATGGGATTAGAGGGCTTACTGTAAAGATGAATCAATTAAAGAAGCATCGCACATATCCATTGGTTTATTTGCTTGTGAAGTTGGCACTGCTCCTACCTATTGCAACCGCGATGGTAGAGAGTATTTTCTGCGATGAAAATCATTAAAACTTCGTTGTGCAATCAAATGGGAGATGAGATGATGAATGACTGTGAAGAGTGCATTATTTTGTATAAATTATGCCCAAATCGAGGCCTTGCTAGGCCCTTTTGTATTATAAATAATGATCTTTTAGAGTCATTTCCGTAAAATAAAAGAAAAATGCAAGTTTGAATAAAATTTAAGTTAAAAATTCAATTATAGTAACCTGAAGGGTGAAATCGTAATTTTCCAAACTTCACGGGTCCAAAAATAATTTTTAAATATTTATCTGGGCAAAACAAAGTTCTCTCAGAAATTTGGTTGAATTCGAAATTAAAACGAGTAATTTTTTAATTTCGGGAGCTAAAATGCAAAGAGGGGTAATTCTGTAATTTTAAAATATTTATGTTCATAAATTTGAATTGATTATTTTTATTTAGTATTTCTATAGGTACCCCGAAAATTTGAACAACAAACAAGTTGATGTGCAAAAAATTTTACGATACGTCGCGACATGGTTGGAGAGCTCGAGTAGTGGATTACCTTGCTCGTCGTGCTGGGCCATCGTAGGTCTTTAAGTATTTCTTGGTCTTCTGATGTAAATGTAATCATATGATTCTTAATGACAAATACAACTGCTTATTTATGTCTTGAGCATTTACTGACTAAACATGTATTAACCTTATTTATTGATTGCATGTCATTAGTGTTTGACCAAAAAAGTACTTGATAAGTCTTATCATAGTATGCATGATTAGTACAAAAACCTTTTAATCAATTTGGTCTTTTTAACCCACTAAATGATGTTGAGTTTTTGTGATCTCGTGTTTAAACATTATCCCAGACCAATACGCCTTATCCATATCATTTCGTCCACTTTTACCTTTTAGGTTGTGTCGTCACACTTTCTTAGGCCTAATAGGGTGATGGGGAGAATGAACCTGGTTATTGGGTCATCCGCCCGAGTAGGATTTTTCAATCAACCTAAGTTGGCGACTAACCTTGAGTTGTCTTTATTACCTAAGGATCTCCTGTAGGTCTTTTATTGTTGTCGGAGAAACTCAAGAGGCCAAATGTGTTTTAAACAAAGACTTGAGGAAGGTTAATGTAAACCTATCTTTAAATAACCAAGATGTTTAGAATGTGTGGTCCAATCGACCTTTATTGACTAAAATGATAAATAAAAGGCAACATTAGTTTGTAAATGAAAATTTGCCTAAACTAATGATGCTGAAAAATAAAAGATATAGACGTCCAAAAGAAGAACTTCTTAAGGTTGGTTGCATTCCAGGCACTTGGTATCTCCCTACCCTCCAGCATTTCTAAGTGATAGACCCCCTGTAAGTCTCGTCTCTTATTATCTTGAAAGGTCCCTTCCAATTTGGTCCCAGTTTGTCGTCTGATGGTCTTACAGCACTGTCGAGGACTTTTCTTAGGACGTAATCCCCTACTAGAAATTTCCTCAAATTGACTTTTTGATTGTATTGTTTGGCTAGTTGTTGTTGGTAAGATGCCAACTTCAATAGTGTCAGTTCTCATCCCTGAACAGCTAAGTCAAGTTCAGTGAGTAATGCTTCATCATTTAGGCCTCAATCTACCAAGGTAGTCCTCATAGTAGGGAGTCATGCTTCTAGTGTGATGATCGCCTCCATTCCATAGGCGAGCGCGAAGGAGGTTTCTCCCGTTGCTCTCTTGGTTGTTGTACTATAAGCCCATAAAACGTGAGGTAGCTTGTCTACCCATAAACCTTTAGCTCTTTCCAGTCATTTCTTCAATTCGTCAATCACTGTCTTATTAGAAGCTTCAGCTTTCCCATTATTCTGGGGTTATACTACAAACTATAGTGGTGCTTAATGACATGCTCGTCGCAAAAGCCTTGAAAGAAGCCACTTTAAAACTGCGTGTAATTGTTAGTATGATCATCCTTGGCATCCCAAAACGGGTGATGATGTTCTTGTATATGAACCTCATCATATCAGAGTCCCGAATGTTTGCGAGTGGTTTTGCCTCTACCCATTTGGTGAAGTAGTCAGTGCCGACCAACAGATACTTGTGATTTCCAAATGCGATAGGCAAAGGCCCTATAATATCCAAGCCCTACTGGGCGAACGACCTTGGGCTGGTTAATGACTTGAGGTCACTAGCTGGTTGGTGGACCATAGGGGAGTGCTTCTGGCACTTCTCACACTTGCGAACATAAACTCCAGCATCCTTTTGCATGTACGGCCACTAGTATCCTTCCTTGATCACTCGGAAAGCCAATGATCTCCCTCCTACATGACTCTCACAAATGTCTTCATGAAGTTCACTAAGAAACTGCTCGACATCTTCTATGTGAATGCACTTGATGTAGGGGCTAATGAAAGAATTTTTGTAGATTTTTCTGTTAAGAGATAAGTAAAGGCGAGCAGCCTTAACTCTTATTTGGTGCACCGATCTCTTGTCGCCTGGAAGTGTCACTTCGTAGATAAGTTGTGATAGGATCCATCCAACTGAGTGATTTTTCTATATGGAGGACTTTCTCTACGACTGTCTAGTTGATGCTTGGTTGCACATGGAATTCTATTCGAATGATTTTCCTTAAATTAGAGTCAATGGCTAAGCTTAGAGCTGCTAAGGCATCGACGTGACTATTCTGCGCCCTGGGGAATTGCTAAACATCAACTCTATCAAATCTTGCTATAAGTCCCCTTATAACAGCGAGGTAAGTTTTCATCCCCTCATCCTTGGCGCTGAAGTCTCCACTTATCTGCATGGACACAAGCTTTGAATCGCTAAATACTGGAAGGAATTTTGCCCCTAGCAATTGTGCTTTGTGGAGGCTGACGATCAGTGGTTCATATTTCACTTTGTTATTGAATGATTCAAATCCTAGCCTGATCCCTTGTTCGAGCACAGTCTTCTCTGGGGTAACCAATATAATGCCTACTCCTTCCCCCTGGAGTTGGAGGCTTCGTCAACATAAAAGGTCCAGTCGAAGGGTTTTTCTTCCTCTTCTGCTGGTTGCTCAATTTCTAACTGGGCAGTAGGCTGATTCCCCGTGAACTCAGGGATAAAATCTGCTAAAACTTTCCCCTTAAATTGTTATTCTTGGTTGAAAGTGGATATCGAATCTTCCAAGCTCTACCACCATTTTCCTAGTCGTCCGGAGAGGTCAGTTTTCCTTAAAAAGCTTTGAGGGGGGTGTGAGGTGGTCACAATAACGGAAAAAGCCTCAAAGTAATGCTTCAGCTTCCTCAAGGCTATTACTAAGGCATAGGCGAGCTTCTATAGGGGAAAATAATGTTGTTCTGCATCTAGGAGGATCTTGCTTGCATAATGAATCGGGTGTTGGCCTCATCCCTTCTCGCATACCAAGGTGAAGCTCACAGCGTCTTCTGACATGGAAAGATAGAGATATAAGGGGTTGCCTTCACTTGGGATCACCAGCAAGGGTGGATTACTAAAGTAACACTTGATCTCTTTCAGGGCTTTAAAGTAGTCATCGTTCCATACTAAGCCCTTATCTTTCTTTAACAATTGGAAGAATGATCGACAACGCTCCAAAGACTTATAGATGAAGCAGTTGAGTGCGGCGATCATGCCGATAAGCTTCTGGACATCTCAAATCATCTGAGGGGGCTGGACTTTTTTATGGCGTCAATCTAATCAGGGTTTGCTTCAATCCCTATTTTACTAACCAAGTATCCTAGGAACTTTCCTGATTGGACACCGAATGAACACTTGTTAGCATTAAGTTTCATCCGATATTTCTTGAGGATATTAAAGGTTCCTGCTAGGTTTGAGAGATGGTTGCCCTTAAGTTTACTTTTGACGAGCCTGTTGTAATACCCTGCATTTTTTATTGAATTGAAATTGAAAAGAAAAAAAAAACTATGTCAGTATATATATTCAAAATGTTTGGAAATAAAACTATGTCAGTATATATATTCGAAATGTTTGGAAATGAAAAGTTTAAATGAATTCATTGAGATACGAATGTGCGAATTAAATATTAGAAGTGAATTAACGCGTAAAATAATCGAGAGGGTTAAATTTGGGACATTGGCCTTTTTGTAAATAAACTAATCCTAGGTATAAATAGAAAAGAAGAGAAGAAGTCTTCATTTTTTTCATTTCATAAATGGGGGCTAGGGTTTGGTAGAGAGAGAGAGAGTAAGAAGAAGAAGAAAGAAGAAGAAGGTTGTCATCTTCTTCATCAACATCTCCATACAATCTAAGGCAAGTTAATAACCTATATGTGTATATTATGTATCTATAATGAAATTTCACATGAACATGTATTTGGATCCCTAAATTAATATGATATTGATGTTAAAAATGATATGAAATATATTAGGATCACCCTCCATATAGATTCAAATGCAATAACATCATTATAGGGATTGAATTGTTGAACAACTTTTTGAATTTGAGAAATCTATGAACTTGAGTAAATAGTCATATTAAAAATTGTTTCGAGCTATTTTGGTTCTGAAAATGGATGTTTCGTACGCGGTGCCCAGCAGAAAATTATATTCCGAACAACTTTTTAGTTTTAAGTTTTTTCAAAAACGGATCGAAAAATCCTCGAATATGCATTTTACGGTTCTGCGCAGAAAGTTGTCGTGAGCAGGTCCGAATTGTGTATGTTAGTTTGAGGTCTGTTTTAAGCAGGATATGGTAGCATGCTCGCGCGTCCTTGTAGAAAATCACGTTCCGAACAACTTTATAGTTTTAAGTTTTTCCAAAAACGGATTGGAAAAGCCTCATATCGGCGTTTTAAATTCTGGGCAAAAAGTTGTTGAAAACAGGGGAGAATATTATATGCTAGTTTCGGGTCTGTTTTATGTAGGCTATGGTAACGTGCTCACTTATCCTTACATAAAATCACGTTTTGAACAACTTTGTAGTTTTAAGTTTTTCCAAAAACGGATCGGAAGAGCCTCGAATCTGCATTTTAAATTATGGGCAGTATGTTGTTGAAATAAGAGTGATAATATTTTTCATGTTGTTAGTAAGATAATTGTGGTGTTGTGCCTAATATCCAAACTTGATCACATACTTATGGTTATTAGGGATATATAACCTTGAAATGATTTTATGTTGAATTAGTAAATTAATGATGTAAATTATGTTATATTATAAATAATGACTATTGTATAACTAGAGTAAGAGACTTGACACGATTGTATATATACATAAGCGTGAAATTATTTTACATGTATATTGTCGAGTATACACTAGACTAGTCCTCCGATCGACGTAGGAACATGTTCAATGCGATTTTTTGTGATTGATCCGGTTAGGTTCCGCTCGAGTGATGTGTCGTAGATAAACCACCGGAACCGGACACATGGTTGTAATGCGGGTCGGATAGAAAGACCTTGAAACGCCATGTGATTTAGGACTTAGTACGATTTCCCTTGCCACGTAATATTGGGGAGTATTCATGTGTAGGACTAGTGTTACGGCTTGTTCCCCCGGGTAACAATAGTGACCCGATATGACTTATTGTGTGAGATATTATGCTTGTGTCTTAAAATAATATTCCGAATCGATGCATTTGATAGTATACTTGAAGGAAATATTTTGATACGTTAAATACTGAAATGAGATTAATAATGATTAATCATGATACGATATGAGACTACACGTTACTCGAGTTTGGGTTGGGTAGTCACGACATAGGAACATTGGTTGGGTAATTGAACAACTTAATTACTGGAGACGAGTAATGACTAGTGTGCTTTCATTATAAGTACATCTTATAATCTTATAGCTTGTTTTCTTGCTTTGACGTTCGTCTATCTTGCTTCTTGCTCCTCTCCTATATATATAATATATGACAGGTCCTCGTCCCGATGGACAATAGACTATGGAGCTTGATGAGATCATATCAATCTCTCTTGTAGCTGTGGAGTTATTCTATTTTAACTTATGTCACTTGCTTCCCTTTTCTTGAGGGTGGTATCAGAGATTAATATCACGTTGTTTATACTTGGTATTTGAGAGAATTGTTGTATTATTCTTTCCTGTTTTGTGTTGGGCCGCATGTATTGGCATTTTATATTTTCAGTTTGAGATTACTGATGGATTATTGCAATTAATAGTTATGAGTTGGTTTCACTTGTTGTAGTTGTTATTATATGATTTGGTTACACATATGAGAGTGTACATGTTTACTTTACTGCATTTATTTAAATTTTATTTCTAATGCCAACATATTGGCGCTCCGCTTTAATTTAATTGGGCGTAGCTAACCGAATTAGATATAAAAAGCAGGGTTGTCACAGTTGGTATCAGAGCACGATTTTAGAGCCTTTAGGGATCTGAGGGCATCCATTACGTTTTTCGCGCATCATTTCCTTGATACGTAGAGCCTTACGATTAGGTATTGTATTCGATGACTTGGAAGATCTTCACGCTACGATTTTGACGGGAGATTCAGAGCTAACCTTGTGTATAAGGAGGGTTCCTTGTTTGGATTTCATTCTTGAGACGTCCCACGCATGAGGTGAATCTTCGATCTACCACAGGATAGTACGCGCGAGGTCTGTGTATGAGTACTTGTTGTAATTATGACTAGTGCTCCACTTGAATAAAAAAAATTTAGGATACGTGTTCACTTACTATCTTTTAGGATGATGATTTGATGAAACGTGGACTCTGGGAGGGCAAAGGGTCCAAGAATTTTAAGAGACCGCAATTCGCGTGCAACTATCGTAGTTTCATCGCCCACCAGTAGGCGAGAAAATCGATGTTGAACTCAATGATTGAGTTGACTTTTGGTGCTTTAGGGGAAGGAAACATCCGTATATTTCTTGTGCATTATCAACTTTGAATATCGTCACTCGTATGGCTGTAAAGAAGTTGGTATAAGTTATAGCCCGCCCTGTAGTACCACTGAGTTATTGGTACCACTTGCGTGTGTAGTTGTCTGAAGTTGTTTTCAATATGGAAGGGTAGAGCTTTAGATATGGCACACCTAAAAATGATGTGGTCCAGTTGTTGTTATGACATTTTCCTGAGGAGAAATTATCGCACTCCACCCGTAATAGACAGACTGTTGAGGCATTCGATGACATGTTAATCAGTGAATGGTTAACGAAGTAAGTCTTATGATAATAAGAGTATATTATTACTCATGAACATGTAAAGGAAGGGTTGTGATTTGAGAGATGACTACTCCAAATCGGTGTATGTCCCACCCCATCAAAGGATGACCTGAGGGGTCCAATTTTGGTGTACGCAAGAGTGTTATCATACTTGTGAAAAGCACGAACTAAATTCATCCGTTTGATAATGTTAAATGGGATATTCATGAGTCTGAATCTGGAATGGATAAGTGATTATCCTTGAAATATTGCATTGGTATCAGGGAAGTTTGGTAGGCATGTAAACCTAAACGTTGTACACACAAGCGATAGATGTCGCATTGGGGTGGCATAGTGGTTTTTAGTGTTCTGATTGAATAAAATCCGTAATGGAATAAACTTAAGGCCGATTGGGTGTGTGTTCGGTCATGCACAAGATATTTTAGTGGGTTTAGTACTCACATGTTCAGAGTGGAATGTTTCGACGAGTTATCCCAAACAAGCTTATGAGACGGTATCAGTAATGCGATGTCTTGGCCATGGATACTAGGGGTGAGGAAGTCCATATCGCAAGGTTATATGAGGATTAACATTGGAGAAGTCTAGAATTATCGAGGGGGTTTTCTTTCAATATTTGGTAACGATTGGAGTTCAGTGGTCTTCGTAAAGCCCTAGATTAGAATGGGTATTCGATAAGATGTGGTTATCCTATTTTGTAACATCGATATATTTGTTAAAAGCTGTCGAGAGCGGAACGTGAATATGGGTGTGCTAAGGGATGGACTTGAGTTGGAGTTACCAGTTGTGAACCCTACGATGAGTAGCAAATCTCTAGGGACGATTTGTCGAGTGAAAACTTCACGAGGGAGTGTTCAATAGGAGTTTCATTTTATGCGAGTGTGATCCCTTGAGCTGGTGATATATCCACGAGTTCGGTATTATGTTATCACCCGGTGATTGTGGGTACTAATTTATTGCACCGTGATAATGGTGGTGCCTGATTTTGAATCCATCATATATGGTAATGTGACTATTTATGGCCCTCGTTATGTATTAATGTGAATTAGAGAACGATTGAGTAGTTAGTGGCATGTTGTTTACTTAGATCGTGTGCTATTAAAGACGCATTCCGAAATCAAGTGAAAGATGTTCGATTATGGTGAGGTCTAGACTAGTGAATAGTCATACCTTGATGGTATTTTGATAATGGTAGGGTCGCGTATAGCTCAGTTAGTTTTTGCGTGATTGATGATAGTGTTGCCAAGTGAGTTTTCTCATTAATGGCAAGGATCGAGACATTTTTGGGTTTCAAATGTTGGACCCATTCACTGAAATGGTTATCATAACCTCCACTGTAGGGGGACAACAAGAGAGTGTATCGATGATTGTTGAGAAGTTTTGTAAGGAGGGTGTGTACTCTTGGGCAAACATCCACGAATGGGTTCGTAAAATATTTAATTTTTACTTCAGTTATGTGTGGAGTACTGAGTGTAAATTGGGGTCACGGTACGTGAAGGTACCCGCTACCTTATATTTACGACCTTTGACCTGTTGGATAGAACACCGTTCTTCATAAAGATCAGGTAGCGTTGGTGTTCTGGAAGATGAGTATCCAGATGGTGAGTGTGCCAAATTCGATATTCTGATTTGGTATGATAAGTGGGAATTTTTTATCTTACCTCATTGCTTGGCAAATGTACAAGCCTTATTCATGGTTTGAAGAACCAAGTTCATTTCTTGTTCGGTGAGAAAATTCTAATATACTCACAGTCCAAGGAAAATCATGTCGGATAGATTGAATTCCTTACGTGTTTTTAATAAAAGAGCGGTAAGTCGAATCTAGCGAGGGTTTGTCGCGTTGGGTTAGAGCGACCAAACCATGAGAAGTGAGGCAAGGGGGCACATTGCATCTTGGGTTAGTTCAAAACCTTTGGGTGAGGGTTCGTTGACCACCGAGAATGAAACTTTGTTGGTGTTGTCTTGTTCGAGAGAGTATGAACCTTGTTGATATTACTTACCTAAGTCTATACTTGGAAAGATGGAACAATATTCGCACGTGCATAAAAGTCGTATGCTTATGCACATGTGCAACCTTAGTGGATCCTAAGGGTTACCATATCGATTAACTCACCATCAATATAAGTGCAAGGCAAGTGTTATTGATAACTCGGAGTAAAGTTGTCTTTTGAGCATTCATTACCATCTGTTAGTCGATTCTTAGTTAAGTATCGAGGCATGATTGATGAATAGTGACATCTTTATTGAATAGGGGAAGTTGGATTAATTGTTGTGTGATGAACTGTTGAGTCTAAAGATAAGTGGTTTTTGGAGTTAGACGATTCTTGTATCACTAGTGGTCTTGATTTGACAAATTCCTTATCTCGATAAGCTGGCAGTAGTGTATCGGAGGGGTTCCTTATTTGGATTTTGCTTGCGAGACACTCCACGCATAAAACTTAGCAAGTCGGGACTTGGGGGTATTGATTTATGGATCATCTTAGTAGTTCAGTTATGTTAGACTTCGTGGTGAGAGTTCGGTTTTACAGTTAGAAATGGGAAAGTATCTACATGGATTTTATTGTTGAGTTGCCAAGATCGCAGCGCGATCATGATTCTATTTGGATCATCATCGACATACTGACAAAGGTGGATCATTTCCTTCCAGTGAGGACGGATTATATGGCATCATAGTACGCCATAGTGTTTATTAATGAGATTGTGAAGTTGCATCGGGTATCGTGTGATATCGTGTCCGACCGTGGCAGTGTCTTTATCTCGCACTTTTAGGGTGGTCTTCAGGAGGCGATGGGAGTTCAGTTGAGTTTAAGTATTGCGTTCCACCCTCAGTTTGATGGTCAGATGGAGCGGGTAAACCAAATTTTGGAGGACATGTTACGAGTTTGTGTGTTGGACTTCAAATGTAGTTGGGATACACATTTTCCACTGGTGGAGTTTGCATACAATAATAGTTATCAGCAAACTATTAGCATAGAACCATATGAGGCTTTTTACGGCAGGCCTTGTCGATCCCCTACATCTTGGATGGAGTTCGGAGAGCACCCGATGCTGGGTCCGAATATTGTTTGGGAGACCTCGAAGAAGGTTGACTTTATTCGTGCACGGATGAAGACTACACAAGATCGTCAAAAGACTTATGCTAACATAAGGCAGAGGAAGTTAGAGTTCGCCGTTGGGGACCAAGTGCTATTGAGGATCTCACCCATGAGAGGCGTTGTTCATTTTGGTGCCAAAGGGAAGATTTCACTGCGATACGTGGGTTCGTTTACAGTGTTGGGCAGGGTGGGATCAGTTGCATACCTTTTAACCCTACCCTACCAGCACCAGCGGGTACACGATATTTTGCATGTATCCATATTGAGGAAGCTCTTACGTACCGAGGACTCACACCTACACATAGAGTTAGATGGGATTGAGCTGCAGTCCGATGGGAGCTATGAGGAGAGGCCGGTCAGGATCAGAGATCGTCGTGAGCAACAGTAGAGGTAAAAAGTTATTCCTCTTGTTCGTGTTATGTGGAGTAATCATGATAAGTCTAGGCCACTTAGGAGAGAGAGGATGACTTGCGAATTATTCACGCATATCTCTTCATGGAAGGTACGTGTGAAACTACCTTACTTGACTTGAATTGATTTGTTATATTTTGGATTTCGAGGACAAAATCCTGTTCGTAGAGGGGGAGAATGTAATACCCTGCATTTTTTATTGAATTGAAATTGAAAAGAAAAAAAAAACTATGTCGGTATATATATTCGAAATGTTTGGAAATAAAACTATGTCAGTATATATATTCGAAATGTTTGGAAATGAAAAGTTTAAATGAATTCATTGAGATACGAATGTGCGACTTAAATATTAGAAGCGAATTAACGCGTAAAAGAATCGAGAGGGTTAAATTTGGGCAATGACATTTTTGTAAATAAACTAATCCTAGGTATAAATAGAAAAGAAGAGAAGAAGTCTTCATTTTTTCATTTCATAAAAGGGGGCTAGGGTTTGGTAGAGAGATAGAGAGTAAGAAGAAGAAGAAAGAAGAAGAAGAAAGAAGAAGAAGGTTGTCATCTTCTTCATCAACATCTCCATACAATCTAAGGCAAGTTAATAACCTATATGTGTATATTATGTATCTATAACGAAATTTCAAATGAACATGTATTTGGATCCCTAAATTAATATGATATTGATGTTAAAAATGATATGCAATGTATTAGGATCACCCTCCATATAGATTTAAATGCAATAACATCATTATAGGGATTGAATTGTTGAACAACTTTTTGAATTTGAGAAATCTATGAACTTGAGTAAATAGTCATATTAAAAACTGTTTCGAGATGTTTTGGTTCTAAAAATGGATGTTTCGTACGCGTTGCCCAGCAAAAAATTATATTCCGAACAACTTTGTAGTTTTAAGTTTTTCCAAAAACGGATCGAAAAATCCTCGAATATGCGTTTTACGGTTCTGCACAAAAAGTTATCGTGAGCATGTCCGAATAGTGTATGTTAGTTTCGGATGTGTTTTAAGAAGGATATGGTAGCGTGCTCACTCTTGTAGAAAATCACGTTCCGAACAACTTTGTAGTTTTAAGTTTTTCCAAAAACGGATCGGAAAAGCTCAAATCGGCGTTTTAAAATTCTGGGCAGAAAGTTGTCGAAAACAGGGGAGAATATTATATGTTAGTTTCGGGTCTGTTTTATGTAGGCTATGGTAACATGCTCATTTATCCTTATAGAAAATCGCGTTCCGAACAACTTTGTAGTTTTAAGTTTTTCCAAAAACGGATCGAAAGAGCCTCGAATCTGCATTTTAAATTCTGGGCAGCATGTTGTTGAAATAAGAGTAATAATATTTTTCATGTTGTTAGTAAGATAATTTTGGTGTTGTGCCTAATATCCTAACTTGATCACATACTTATGATTATTAAGGATATGTAACCTTGAAATGATTTGATGTTGAATTAGTAAATTAATGATGTAAATTATGTTATATTATAAATAATGACTATTGTATAACTCGAGTAAGAGACTTGACACGATTGTATATATACATAAGCGTGAAATTGTTTTACATGTATATTGTCGAGTATACACTAGACTAGTCCTCTGGTCGACGTAGGCACATGTTGAATGTGATTTTTTTTATTGATCCGGTTAGGTTCCGCTCGAGTGCCGTGTCGGAGATAAACCACCGGAACCGGACACATGGTTGAAATGCGGGTCGGATAGAAAGACCTTGAAACTCCATGTGTTTTAGGACTTAGTACGATTTCCCTTGCCACGTAATATTGGGGAGTATTCGTGTGTAGGCCTAGTGTTACGGCTTTTTCCCCTGGGTAACAATAGTGACCCGATATGACTTATTGTGTGAGATATTATGCTTGTGTCTTAAAATAATATTCCGAATCGATGCATTTGATAGTATACTTGAAGGAAATATTTTGATATGTTAAATACTGAAATGAGATTAATAATGATTAATCATGATACGATATGAGACTACACGTTACTCGAGTTTGGGTTGGGTAGTCACGACATAGGAACATTGGTTGGGTAATTGAACAACTTAATTACTGGAGACGAGTAATGACTAGTGTGCTTTCATTATAAGTACATCTTATAATCTTATAGCTTGTTTTCTTGCTTTGACGTTCGTCTATCTTGCTTCTTCTCTCCTATATATATAATATATGACAGGTCCTCGTCCCGATGGACAATAGACTATAGAGCTTGATGAGATCATATCAATATTAGGATTCCTGTAGCTGTGGAGTTATTCTATTTTAACTTATGTCACTTGCTTCCCTTTTCTTGAGGGTGGTATCAGAGATTAATATCACGTTGTTTATACTTGGTATTTGAGAGAATTGTTGTATTATTCTTTCTCGTTTTGTGTTGGGCCGCATGTATTGGCATTTTATATTTTCAGTTTGAGATTACTGATAGATTATTGCAGTTAATAGTTATGAATTGGTTTCACTTGTTGTAGTTGTTATTATATGATTTGGTTACACATATGGGAGTGTACATGTTTACTTTACTGCATTTATTTAAATTTTATTTCTAATGCCAACATATTGACGCTCCGCTTTAATTTAATTGGGCGTAGCTAACCGAATTAGATATAAAAAGCAGGGTTGTCACACCTGTCGTCGATGTATACCTCCATTATTTCTCCTATTTTTTTATTGAACATTCTGGTGACCTGTTGCTGATAAGTCACTATTGCATTTTTTAGGCAGAATGACATGACTTTGTAACAATATAACTCAATAGGCGTTATGAAGGAAGTCTTATCTTGGTCTCTCTCATAAAGTGGTATCTGGTGGTATCCGGAATAAACATCCAGAAATCTCATTCTTTCATGTGTTGCCGTGGCATCGACTAGCTGATCTATGTTTGGGAGAGGAAAACTGTCTTTTGGACAGGCATTATTGAGGACGATAAAGTCAATACATACTCTCCAGCTTCCGTTTCTTTTGGGTACTATGACTGGGTTGGATAGACGTTTGGGGAATTGAACTTCTCGAATGGAACTGGCATCCAGTAATTTTCCTACCTCTTTCTCTACCGCCTTCTCCTTTTCTGGGGCTGTTCGGCCAGCCTTCTCAGTGACTAGTTTGAAAACTGGGTCGATGTGCAGTCGATGGCATGCAATTGTGGGATCTATCCTAGGAAACTCGTATGGTTCCCAAGCAAAAACATCCAGATTTCTCTAGAGGAACGTGGTGAGCTCCTTCTTTTCTTAGTCGGTGAATGAGGCTCCGATCAGAAACCTCCTTTTAGGTAAGTTGACTCCAACTGTAACTTCTTCCAGGTCTTTGACGACCCTATTTGTGGGGTGGACCATGGTTTCCTTCACCCCTGTTTGGCCGTATCGTAATTGTTATTTTGAAGGTAACATGCCTTCTTGGGCTCCCTCCTGGACTTTCCTCTCATGTTTTTTTTCTCGTGCTTGGGGCGGATAGCTGTGATAAAGCATTTTTAGCCAAAGTTTTATCTTTACGAATCTCAACCACACCCCTGAATTGTTATGCACTTGAGTTTCTAATGATATAAGGATGGAACGGCCTTCATGGCATGGAGCCAACCCTTGTCCAGAATGGAGTGATAGGGGGGTTCGATATCGACTATCAAAAACTCGATCATCTTTGAAATACTTCCTCCCCTGACCGGTAGGACTATCTTGCCCAATGGCATGGTTATCTTTCCTGTAAAGCTGACTAGTGAAATGTTGGCCTCTTTGAGGTCGACAATATTCAACTTTAATTTGTGGAATAAGTCTAGGTACATCACTTTGGAAGAGTTACCTTAGTCGATGAGCAACCTGTTGATGTCCCAATTAGAAATCCTGAGTGTGATGACCAATGCGTCGTGATGAGGGGTTCTCACCCTAACTAAGTGGCCTTCAGTAAACACAATATGTTTGATGTACACGACATCTTCTGGTCGCCGACACTTCCCGGCCTGAGTTTAGACAGGATTAATTTGATAGGTTTGCATAACGACAATAAGTTTCTTTACTTCCATCCAAACAAAGCCTTGAACTTGCTTGAGGTTTGATGCCCCATGAATTACTACAAACTCGTGGCCTATCTCTTCCTGGAGAAAGTTGTCTGGCTTTTGGTACCCATTGGTTGTGACTTTATCTGCCTTCTTTTCTGTGAACTCATTGAGATGACCAGCCTGGGCTAGCTCCTCAAGATAATATTTGAGTGCTTTGTAGTGTTCAGTCCTGTGATCGCCCTCTTTGTGGAACACACACCTCATTGTGTTATTGCACTTCGTTGGATATCCTCCTATCTTCTTGGGCCACTTGACAAATTACTTTTCCTTGATCTTAGCAAGGATTTTGTATATCAGTTCCTTAAAGACTGCGTTAATAGCCTAAAACTCTTTTGAGGGGTCATTCTTATTGCCATTTTTGGTGCCATTCCTTCCCCCATTCTTCTTTCCTTTCTTCTAGGAATCATTCTTCTTTGTCCTTTTGTTCGTCTTTGCGCAACCATTGTCCCCTGCATTAAGATGGATTACATCTTTGACTTTGGCATATTTTTTAATATGGGCCATTAGGTCGTCGATGGAATTAACCTCCTTTTTAGTTAGGGATTGGTGCAGTAAGGAAGTGCTTGGCAGACCAATCTTAAAGGACGCTATTTGTAAGGACATATTTTCATAGGTCCGTTATCAATTTATTATATCATATACCGCTACACCGTCGAAGAGCATTCAAGAGACATCTACATCAAAGACGGATCCAAATTACTCAAGTTCATCATTCAAGACTCCGTGAAGTTTACTTTGGTAAGGTTATGTTTTAAATACCTTAACTTCTCACTTAGAGCTTTTGGGATATTTTTACAAAATATTTTTCTAAAGATTTTATTTTCAGACACCTTTCCGTAGGAAAATCATAACTAATTCATAAAAAATCAGAATGACACGAAACTGGCCGCCACGCATTCGTATCGAAATTTTTTATAGGTATGTGTGGAATATCGCTTGATAGGTCATTCGAACGACCTGCAATTATCGTTCAAACGACATAGCATGTCGTTAGATCTCGTTCGAACAACTTTTGTCCTTCGTTCAAGCGACTTGCTGATCTCGTTCGAACGAGCTCTGTTTTTGAGGCGGTGCGATTTTCTATAAAATCTCATTATTTGGTTCCATTTTCATTAAGAAGTCACAACGTTTTGACGAACAGAAAAATTTCAAAAGTTGAATCCTTTTTGGCTTCTTCCTTTAGGGTTTTAATCTCTTTTTGTTTTCAATTCACAAAACTCCCATATGCTTTAGTGAATTATTTTGGTGTTCAAGAAGACAAATTTTTCCCTTATTTATTCTTTGTGGGGAGAGCTCTACAACCGATAGCTGCATGCTATTGTGGAGGGAGTCCTTGTGAAGATTTCAGACTGCGTGTCTAGGATTGCAGTCCTTGTGGTATAGCTGCGCGTGAACCACCGCATATTTCTAGCCGTTGCTTTGAAGGTTTGACGAAGACACCGTGCATTACTCTTGTGGGGGATGCAAGTTGGTATGTAAGTCAATGGTCTTGTAAACTTTTCAAAGTTCTAGAAATAAAAGGTTTTGTCCTGTGGGGATTTTTCCTTAAGCTTGTGTCGCATGCTTTATTTATTTTATGGTTTGACACACGCACACACGCACTTGAATGACTTGGGTCTGATTTATTTTGGTTTAAAAATAGACACTAATTAAATAAGTGTTCCAACATAGAAAGTTGCGAATTTAAATCAATTATCACACAGTCGTACTTTTCAAATTGGTATCAGAGCGGGTTACTCTAAATTATTGAGTGATCTTGATTTTTAAAGATTTTTCCCTGATACAATTTGAGTTCTCACATCGTCAAATTGATATCAGAGCAGGTTACGCTAATTTATCGCGTGATCCTATTTTTTCAAGGATTTATTTTTTGATACAATTTGACTTCTCACTCTTTACAATTTGTCAGAGCCGGTTGCGCTAATTTATTGCGTATTCCTATTTTTCGCAAAATTGTGTGATATTGATTTTTTTTAAATCAAGTTTGTAAAAAATTGCAATTTTTTCAATGGAACGCCCGTTTAATGAGGAGCCTATTTTTGGAAAAGTTCACGACCATGCTGAAAATTTAAAAAGTTTGAATTTGAAACTTCGCAAAAGAATTAAAGTTTTGAAAAAAGAAAATTCTTGTTTTAAATCTGCGATGGATATTTTGCAAACGGTTCAAAATCAAAGAGATTTTTATCGTGAAAAACTTGTTTCCTTGGACCATGACTTTGTTTCTTTAAAATTGTCCAAGAAGGAGAGTGATGAGAAGGTCTTTTTTTTAGAAAAGGAATTGGAGGACCTTAAAAATTCGATGGTTTGTGTTTGTGCCAAAGATGATAAAAATATTTTAGTCAATGAGTTTGTGGCGCGTGAAGAGACTCTTAGAAAAAAGTTTGCTTTAATTGAGGGGGAGCGAGATAACCTTCTAGGTTTGATTGATAATTTGAAGAAGGCTTCCCTTAATTTGGAAGAGTCTAATTCTTTGCTTGAGTAAAAAATTTTGAAGTTAAAAAATAATTTGACAGACTCAAGTAGGTTTGATAGTGATGGTAATGGCTCATCTTGTTCTCATGCTTCTAATGCTAAAGTCAAAACCATTATTTATTTTAGAGGGTCAACTAATTCCAAGGATGTTAGAAAAGATCACACTTTAGGTGTCATTCCACCCGTTTACACATGTTCATATTGTGGTAGGAAAGGTCACCTTAGGAGATTTTGTTTTGATCTTGAAAGAGATCCTAGGAATTCGAAGTATAGTGTTTTGTTGGTTCCCAAAACCCCGTGCCGACGTGTTACATCTGTTTGGGTTAGGAAATCACTTTTGGATACACTAGATTTTAGAATAGTTGATTCCCGTTTGCTTGCACATGCTTCTTCTCTTGCCATATCATATAGATGATTGTGTTTGCATATTTGTCATACACTAGTTGTGGTTTCATGATATATATTTGCTAGTGTGTTGACATGTACTTTTTGTATAGTTTTTGATTTTGAAAAATACAAAAAGATTTTATTTTGACAAAATTTTTGAAAAATCAAAAAATATTTTTGTATTTTGCTTGCACCGTTTATGGATGAACACTTAGGATGACCGAGTCACAACATCATTCCATTATTTCCATGTGACTATTTGATAGAGTTTTGAGACAATAGGTCAATTCATCCTTGTGCTATATAATGTTTGGAGTCATTAAGATGTGATTAAGTGTTACTTCCTACATGTTTGACTCATGTTTCCTTTATTACACACATGCACGGATTTGTTTGATTATTGTGCTTGTCTTATCACATGTTGGTTAGGTGTTTTCACTTCAATCCTGTCCTAACGAACCAAGCGCGATAAAATATGATAAGGAATTTTTTTTTACCGTTTTGTGAGTTTGTGTGTTTTGTTTGAAAACGGGGAAGGGTTGCGAAAGGTTCATTTTGCCTTTGCGAATACTAAGCCACCGTTAAATTGGACCTAAAAAATGGAGGAATTTTATTATTCGGGGTCCAAAGAGGTTTAAAAGATCGCGAAAAAATTTAAAGGCAATAAAAAAAAATTCATGCCAAATTATGGGCCATTTAGGTTTTTGCACCAATTCTCCAAAGTTTGAGAATTTAGTTTATTCACCTATAAAAGAAAATATATTTGAGGGAGTTTGGTTGGAGAATTTAAACGGGTTTGCACGTCCTTGAAATTCTTGAAAATGCTCTAAAAAAATTTTGGACGTTATTGGTGTGGAAATCATTTGACTTTGATTTGTTGATTTGCATAAGACGATGTCATTTAAATTCAACATATTTTTACACCTAAGGATACTTTTGATGTTCATTCGTTAGGAGTACACATATTCATCATGCACATATGATTGATTGAGTTGATTTACCTATCGAATGTGTTCACGCCCATTTATTCTATTTCCATGACTTGGTTGTTTGAGTTTAAATCCATGGTATGATTTTTGTATCTTATTTTTGTATGAAAAATTGAAAAATCCAAAAATAGTTTGTGAAATTTTTGGGGACATACCTTTGCATGCGCGTAGCTTGATCTTTGTTTGCTATGCATTTTGTCGTGACACTCCATGTTTTGATTTTTTTTCTTCTTATCTGTCTATTTAGGGACATCATAAAGGGGGAGAAAGAATTATCAGTTATGGGGGAGTTTTTGCATTATGGGCGAGATTTGATTATTAATGCTTTATTCTTATATCATTTCAAACTCGATGCGTCACGAAGGTTTTTTCTTTATCTCATGTGTGTAGGGACAAAATTGAAGATTGATATGTTGTACACCCTGATGAGAAAAGCTTTGAGATTTGACGTAGATGATTGAAGAACAGTTTTGAAGTCTTGCAAATTTATTCATGGGAGGGTAGATTTATATAGGCAATTTGATTTTTGATAATTCGGATTTTTTATGTATGTACCGGTATAGACATAGGAGATTTGTAAGGACATATTTTCATAGGTCCGTTATCAATTTATTATGTCATATACCGCTACACCGTCGAAGAGTATTCAAGAGACATCTACATTAAAGACAGATCCGAATTACTCAAGTTCTTCATCATTCAAGACTCCGCGAAGTTTACTTTGGTAAGGTTATGTTTTAAATACCTTAACTTCTCACTTAGAGCTTTTGGGATATTTTTACAAAATATTTTTCTAAAGATTTTATTTTCGGACACATTTCCGTAGAAAAATCATAACTAATTCATAAAAAATCAGAATGATACGAAACTGGGAGCCACGCGTTCGTATCGAAATTTTCTATAGGAACGCATAGAATCTCGCTTGATAGGTCATTCGAACGACCTTCAATTGTTGTTCAACGACATAGCATGTCGTTAGATCTCGTTCGAACGACTTTTGTCCTTCATTTGAGCGACTTGCTGATCTCATTCGAACGAGCTCTGTTTTCGAGGTAGCGCAATTTTCTATAAAATCTCATTATTTGGTTCCATTTTCATTAAGAAGTCACAGCGTTTTGACAAACAGAAAAACTGCAAAAGTAGAATCCTTTTTGGCTTCTTCCTTTAGGGTTTTAATCTCTTTTTGTTTTCAATTCACAAAACTCCCATATGCTTCAGTGAATTGTTTTGGTGTTCAAGAACACAACTTTTTCCCTTATTTAATCTTTCTGGGGAGAGCTCTACAATCGATAGCTGCGTGCTATTGTGGAGGGAGTCGTTATGAAGATTTCTGATTGCGTGTCTAGTATTGCGGTCCTTGTGGTATAGCTACGTGTGAACCACTGCATATTTCTAGCCGTTGCTTTGAAGGTTTGATGAAGACACCATGCGTTATTCTTATGGGCGATGCAAGTTGGTATGTAAGTCAATGGTCTTGTAAACTTTTCAAAGTTCTAGAAATAAAAGGTTTTGTCCTGCGGGGATTTTTCCTTAAGCTTGTGTCACATGCTTTATTTTATGGTTTGACACACGCACACACGCAGCAGAATAACTTAGGGCTGATTTATTTTGGTTTAAAAATAGACACTAATTAAATAAGTGTGCCAACGTAGAAAGTTGCGAATTTAAATCAATTATCACACAGTCGCACTTTTCACTATGATAACCTGCTCCAAGCAGCCCTCAATCTCATTGAAACCTTCGAGTACCTCTTGGTATACTCCCTGAGGTTCTCCTATAGCTTTTTCTTCATTGTGAGCAGTGCATCCATCCGCTTGGGGTGGGAGCGACTGGTTATGAAATGAGTTATGAATAATTTAGCCAGAGCCTTAAAGCTCTTGATATATCTATGTGGCAGCCTCCTGAACCATTTCTAGGCCACGTTGTGAAGGCTATAAGGGAATATGCGACACATCAACGCATCATTGTGGCTCCACAGGGTCATGGCCTGCATGTACTACCGGACATGATCGATAGGGTCAGTTTTCTCATTATAGATCTTGAATCTAGGTATTGCGAACTTCTTGGGGGCTCATTTTTTTCTACTGCCCTCGAAAAAGGGGATTTCATCTGGGTGTTAAGTGATCTCCTGGTTAGCTCTCGTATGGATCTGGCCCATCGGTGGGATGGGTGCTGATCCATCTCCTTATAGACCAAACTCCTGATTTTATCATTCGGCCGACCAGGACTCCCACGACATCGAGCTGGCTGTAGTCATTTTGATCATCCATCCTGTGACCTGTTCCTCTCAATTAAACCTTAGTCGCACCTAGGGCTCCTTCCTCGACTGTGAGACTCGTTCACTTGAGGACTAAGAGTCCGATCATATCATCGCCTTGTATCTCTGTGCACATCCCTTTCCATTATTTCCAGTTGCCTTTTTGGGCGTGCATTCTCCTCTTGTTGACGACGAGTGGTTTCTTCTTGCTCTCAAAGTTTGGCCTCATAGGCGTCGACCAACCTAAAAATTTGTGTGGACCTTGGTGATCCATGACTCTCTTTAGAAGGCTGCCTTTGTTGGTGAAGCCTTAGAATTGGTTGGCAAATTTTAGACCTCACCCTAAGAGGGGCAGGTTCTTCCTTAACATCACCGGCTTGAGGGATGTTACTACTATAGTGAGACATTGGGGGATTTCAATTAGTGAGTGTTTTTGTCAGAATAACAATCATTCCCACAAATGGCATTAATTGTGGTATCAAAAAATATCACAATAGATGTTTTATGAAGAACAATCATAAGAAATCAAGAAAGTAGATATTCACACACACAACATAACTATATACGTGGTTCAGCAACTTACCTACGTCCACGGAGAGGTCTACTATTTTATTAAGTATCTCTCAATATGCTTGGTTGCATGCCCCTATGCTCTGGGCTAGGGGTTACAATTTATAGATCTAGAATTTTAGTTATTCAAGTAACTCCACGATGCCCATGATGATCCATGAATCCCTTGAATATCTCCACAAGATTATAGGGGATTGACTTGGTTTTGGGGTGGTGTGGACTGCATATACTCATGGCTTATTTCCATGATATGAAGTCAGGTAGCTTTTTAAATTTGTTGGGCCAGTTCGGTCGTTATTGTGGGCTAAGAATAAAAATGGTCCCCACCGAATGCTATATGTTTTCGGTATGCTTTTTACTAGATTTTTTTTACTTAACACCATTTTTTAATGTGATATTTGACTTAATATCCATTTTGTTAATCTCTTTGATATACCCCCTACATGAAGGGGTTATCTTAAAATATTAAATAAAAATCAAGGGTTAAGCCTAAGGATGTATTTGACTTTTTTTCCTATTTATAACTACTACATAAAAAGAGGGTATTATCATCCTAACCTTCGAATGACCAAAAAACCCTTCAATAATATACATACCTCCTATTACCTTTCAACCCCCATCTGTATCTAACATTTTACTTCCATAATAATTGTAAGAACCATCACCCTTTCATCCGCTACCTTTAGCTATTCAACTGTACGAACCAGCTAGCCCAATATCTACTCCCATGCGAATGAATGAACTCCCCAACATCTTCTACCACTTTGTCAACAAAGACGCAACTGTCAAAATGGGAGTTGAAACACTGAAAGGCCAAACTACCTATGTAAATTATTTCTCAATTTAGTCTCTTTAATTGGAAGTAATTTGTTATTACATTGTCGTTGTTTCTTCTTTAAAGTTAAAGGTAAATTCCAATGTACCTTTTTTAGTTTTGTAATGTAATATCCAAATGTGAGAACTCAGTGTTACTGGACATTTGTGTTTTGTCCTTGCATACATGTATGGAAGAATATACAAGCATATATGGTCTACCATATTTTTATTTGGAAAGTGTGTTGTAATTTGCAAATTTATGCCAATTTTTTCACTAGAGATGTTTGAGTAAATGCACATAACATGTTTGTTTAAATGTTGATTTTTAATTAGGACCACACATGTTCCGTTGTATTGTATTACATGTTTCTTGTTTAAAATTCAGGGTCAATTCCAATGCATATTTTTCTCTTTTGTGATTTCGGAATGTGAAAAGTACTTTTGTTTTTTGTCCTTGCATACATGTATGGAATAATATACAAGATCTCTCTCTTTCTCTCTCTCTGTTCATATGGGTATTCTGAAAGTTGTTACATATGTTAGCTACAATGGAATAATGTTTGCACTAAAAATTTTAATTTTTTATTTGTTTCGCTTTAAAATTGAGTTATGAAATTATAATTTTGATATGATAATCTATTTTTTTGGAAATTGCCTTCATTTGCCTCCATATGTTATCTTTGTTGTTTATGTTACTGTAATATGGTTATTTTACATGATCTTGCTTATATAAAGAGTTCTCTTACTATTCATGTTTTTATTTTCAAACAAATAAAATTCACTATTGCATCCTTATGAATATCGATGTCTATATGAACCATCATTTTTGCATGTGTTTTAAAACTATTTTAGATTTGGTTGCAAATATTTACGGTCTGAAATATGTTTGTGTTTAAGAACTTGCTGAAGGAAGTGTTTTTTTTTTGGAGTTTAATTTTGTGTTTTGTGGGTTTGAACTTTGGGGGCATTGATTCTCCATGTGGGCTTTATTGTACTCTTTTAATTTTCTTAACGAATATCGATCATCGATCTCATCTCTATCAGATTCATTCAAATTTTCCAACTTTTCAAAATAATTTCCTTTATATCTTATTCTTCTTTTATTTTCCTTTCTCTTGCCAGATTGACTTTGTTGTTCCCTTGTAGCCTATATACACTAATCATATATAAGTATATATCTCCATATGTTTTTCTTCACAACAGTAGTTTAAGAGTTTCTATTCCTAGTTAAAAGAAATTTTTGTGGTTATTCCATATCTTTACAAAGTATTTTCGATTCTAAATATCTTGAATTTGCCAACTTTGGTATTGCGTTCCTTTATTTCTTAGTGCTCCAAATGGTGATGTGTTCGTGTACAACTTCAGTGAGTAAATGTGTGGTTTATCGAGTTGAAGCTTAGGAAATGATTAATATGTTATATTTTTTCAACTAAGTTATTATATAACTACCTTTAAATACAATCACATGTTCTATTGTAGGTCATATGCACGTCATTTTCTTGTGAAAAGTTAATTTTTTTTTATCCAATAATAATTTATAATTTTTTAATATAATTTGACATTCTGATTGGATGGAATTTTAAATATGCATAGGAATGTTGATATGCATGTTGGTCTTACATTTTCATTTTGCTTCTTTGTTCCTTTTATCTTCTTCCTCATTTTTAATATGAAAATAAAGGTTACACAACATTTTTTGTTACTCAAAGCATGCTAGGGCAGTTCATAGATGTGTTATTTCATTGATGGTCATTGGATGCTCATTATTTTTCGCCTTTATATCAAGCATCTTCAGTTATGAACTGGAACTCTATTGTTATATACTCATTGTGTTGTTTGTGCCTATAGAACTAACTTTTTGATTAATAAATTCCTCTTTATTTTATTTATATATTCCGAGTGTCCGAAGTACTCAAGTTTTGTAAGCAATCATATACTTGGAATGTGATGATGATATATGTTTGTTATTGGAGCAAAAGAGCCTATATGTATACTGTTGATTCAACTGAGTATAAAACTGATTAGTGGAATACATTTCCCCCAAATATATTTACTTTAGTATGTCTTTATGACCGAAATTCATGTTATTATTAATATTATACCACATTTAAAGTGTTTTCAATAAGTAATAGTTTATATGCTCATTTATTTCCTTCAATTTGTGTAGGATCTTATTAAAATTAGTGCTAAAAATATGGATTTTGATTCCAATATTGAAGGAATTTTCCGTTTATTTAGGAGGTAATTTTCATTGATTAGTGTGTCATTGTTATCAACTGCGAATCTTGTTTGTATAATAATGTTTAATGTGTTTTAATTGATTCGTGTTTCATTATTATCAACTGTCTTGAGAAATCTTCGGGAATTATGAATGTGTTGCACAATAATTAAAGTATAATTTTTCCAACCAAGGTCAATTTGAATAGGCAACGAGAAATTTTTACCTCCTTTTTTCCTCCACTTCTTTTTCTATAAATAACTTTTTTTTTCGAGCCTTTGTCTCCTATTTTTCCCTTACAGCTCTTAGATCTAACACGGGTTCTTTTTCAACTGAACTGTGAATGTTTTTTCTTTTTCTTTGGTCCCTTTATTCACATCACAAGTTCCAATCTTATTATCTTACTCCAACATTTCTGATACTTTTCTTTTAACTACCTTTCTTCCCTCACTAGTCAAAACTAAATGATTGATAGCATCATGAGCCATTTGCGTCAAATTATTTATTTCCAATTTTAGTGATGATTGTCCATCGATTTAAATTGTACTTAGTTGGTATTTTTTTAATACTCCATAAATTGAATACTTTAAGAACATATTGACACAACCATCCCATGGACTCAAAAAACCTACATGAACAGTGAACATTATAACTATTTGAGTTAAAATTTAAATTATGATGTTGGCTATGTCTTTCCTCAAATAAGTGATAAGTGTAATAGTTTCCAACACTTGAAATGTTTTCCAAATCCACAGTCAAGCTTGAAATAAACTCATCAGCAAATAGATTATATATATTGACTATGTAAACTTCAGCTGATTGCATTAATAATTTACTACCTTTCACATGAAATTGTGGTCTACCATATCGGCCAATGCATTTTCTCACATTGTTCCTAAAAGTGTTCACGAACTAATAGATCAATTTATTTAATTAAATGCCCCAACACACAAATCCCCATTTTACTCAAATTTTAATTATGGCGTCAATACGAATTATGTCCAAATATAGATTTGCAATTTTCGGACCAAACATACAAAAGCACTCGAGATGAAGAAAAATCCCTTTGCATGGCAAATTTTTTTATTCAACACTATTGAAAGTTTATGAATACAGACGACTTACAAAACACTTAGCTAAACTAATTTAGAGGCGTAGAGTCTTCAAAAAACTCCAATAGATACGACCCGACTCTAGAGTCATCCGCGGGTAGCGGTCTACCCTCGGGATCCACTTATTCATCCTTTTTACTTCTTTAGCAGTGAAACCTTATTTCACAAACTTAGCCGTAGAGAAAAGTCTCTATAAGATTGTATCACAAGAAACCTTCTTGATGTTGGTAAAAGTGATCTTGAATATATCTTGGGGTGAGGAATATGATATAAGGTGTTTTGATCACAAAAGAAAACTCAAAAGTTGTTTTTCTTTTTGAAAAAGTATTCTTGGAATATCTTATCCCATTCGTCATTTTTATAAGAAGGAAATATAAAAAGGATAAACACAAAAGATATTGAAATATATTCATTAAAAAACAAAATCTTGCCTGGTCGTACGAACGAAGGGGCAGGTCGTTCGAACGACACTGTATCTCGTTCAAACGACACTTCGAACGTATGCTTCTAACGAGATGTCTGTGTGAAGCAAAAAGGATCTCGTTTTAAACTTAGTTCGAATGATATCATCTAACGAGATTATAATATGAAACAGTTTGGTACCTCGTTCGAACGAGGCATCGTTTTTCTTGGAAAAAAATTTCTTTAAAATTTTCGAGTTCTTTTATATAAAAGATTGCCTCATAAAAAATAAATAGTCCTCTAAAATTACTCTGAAACTTTTTATCACTCCAAACGCACTTCTTCCATAATTATTGAGATGATCAAATCTTATATTTTTTTACGGTCTTCAACATAGTCTTCGAGTACCGAGAAGTAGTGACGTAGACGTGTTTAGGTGTCGTGTTTGTATAACGGAATACACCAAACCAAAAAAATAAAAATGTGAGCAATCGAAAAAATTTCTTTTACAAATCTCCCCCTATGGCTATTCCGGTACAAAATACCATTCTAAACCAAATTGAATCCTATGACTTAACACAATAATATACCCTCCCAAATATAAATGAAAATAGAACGTAGAATATGTGCAAGTCGTCAATCATGAAACTTGATCTTTCTTTTTTCAAACATTGTCTTCGTCCTGTGTGGGTTCAAATTAACAAAATTCAAGCAGAACATCCTTCAGACATGAGACAAACAAAGATACCATGTTGCATAGAGTTTTAAACAGAAATAAAAAATCCTCCCCCTCAATTTTCTCTCCCCCTTTTTGGCCGTAATAGTTAAAGAAGTCGAAACTAAGCATAAAATATCGACATCATATGAAGAAGTAAGATATCAACACAAGTATAATCACGTAAGCATATGTGATGATAATCTCAAAGGCATCCAACTATTTTTGATATTTTTCAATTTGTTTTTAAATAAAAGGTATAAAATGGACAAATTACAACACACCATGGGCTAACACTAAAATACACGATTCATGAAAGCGTAAATTAGGGGTGTAAACATTTTCTATAGGTAAATCAACATATATAGTCATAACATGCATGCATAAAGTTTTGAGATAATTTTAATGAAAGAGTTCAAAGTCTACATTGGTTATAAAATTGGAGAAATCGGGTGAAATTGACTAAACTTAGTTAACATGTCATGAACATAAATGATTCTTACACGAATGAAGCCAAACTATGTAACGTTCTTAGGAGACATTTTAGTTGTGCAAACTCATTGATCTTTTACTTTAACTCCCTCAAAATCTCACGTATGATGATAAACTCTGAATGATTTTTGAAGAAATTAATGTTCATATGTAGCGAAGCATCAATGTATAAAAAATTGGCCTGACACTTCTGTTATTATGTGCCTCCAATATTTTTAGGCTCTTTTATGTAAATGGTGACTTTTCATGCAAGTAATATATTTATCTTTCGTAGCCCCTTTCCATTTCTTAACATTTAACAATATTATTCGAAAATAGATGTAATCTGGTCAGATGTAATCTGGTTTGTGGTTCTTATATGCACAACTTTATAACTTTTTTAAATTTGGTTCGTTATAAAGAAAAATTGAGATGAGAATATTGTATTCGACAAGTGCAATGTTCAAACAAGTTCGTGCACATGTGCATTAAAGGAGTCAAACATGTAGAAAATAATCATCAAATATTAATGTAATGACTCCACACATTATTAAACACACTATAAAAATGACGTCATGTGTCAAAATACTACAAAAAAGTCACATTAAAATATGGAATGAATGAGTAATCCGAAAATCTTAAATTTCATCCATATATTGTGACAAAAAAAATACAAAACTCTTTTTGGATTTTTAAAAATTTTATCAAAAATAAAATCTTTTTGTACTTTTTTTCAAAAAAATTCAGTGAAAACAAAAATCTTATTAGATTTTTCTAAAAATATCAAAATGAAAAGTATACAGATGAGTAAATGATAATACAATCTATCAATAGGGATGTAATATAAGAGCATAAAAATCACCCTATTCTAGAAATAAGTTTCAACCTAGATCATTAGGGTCGGAGGAGTTCTGAAAAGGAGAAGCCATCCTATGAAATTTGTCCACCAAATTTTGTGAAGTCTTGACAAAATACTTTACTTTCTCTTGAAAACTCTCATAATCTCTAAGGTCATGTACGAGAGCATACGGAGTAACATATGGGAGTACGTGTGGGAACGTGTATAGAAACTCGTGTGGGAGCATACCAGGGAACATGCATGTGAGAAACTCTCCCTATCTTAAAACAAAAATCTCTAAGGTGACCTCTTTGTTTGCAATGGGAAAAAATATAAATGGGCTTGGGTCCACCTTGCTCAAAACGTCAAAGACGAGATCTCCTAGGTGAGTTTGGTCGCCTAGGTGGGTTAGATTGAGGGCCATAGGAATCCATCACAAACTTGAGAACTGACTCGGGTGCATCTTTAGAAGTAGATACACCTTCATAAATTACTTTTTAGCCTCTCAATGTTACCTAACACGGGACCGAGGAGCATCGTTCCAACCTTCGTAGATGTATCTTCAAAAGTGAACTTAATCTTTAGGGCATGCTCGAGATCAGTTTCAATTTGAGATACACGGGCTTTAAGTTTCTTACGAGTCTCCAATGAACATTGAAGATCTTTTGTAAGAATAGCCATAATGTTGGTCAAATCGATCTTATCCCTTCCTAAAACAATCAACTACTCACATAAAGAAAATCACATTCTCGAGTTAACTCACCAATGCCTCACACTCTCTTATAACTTTCACCTCTTTCTTCAAATCTAACACCCTAAGAGACAAATTATTATTAACCTTTTTCGTTTTGAAAGTCTCGATGTAAAGATCACTAAATGCTTTTTGGAGTCCACCGTCTTCCTCACTCAAATTCTCATCCTCACTCTCACTCTTACTCTCACTCTCTTCAGAATGACTTAAAATATCACAGAAGCACTCACGTTTAGAAATGTCCTCATCGACGTGGGGCAAACTATAAGTACTAAGTGACTGAACATGAACACAATGCATGATTCATGTGATGATTCTCTCCCTGAACCTACCGACTCGACGTCACTATTGCTAAGAGTGGCCTTATTTGCAACTTATTTCCCGTGTCTTTTAAGCCTAGTGGAACACTCATGTGCCTTGTTCCCTTTGCCCTTAGACCCCACACTCATAGAATCTCATTTCATCTTTCTCACAAACCTTCTCGCCCTTATTCTTATTTTTATTTTTCTCAAAAGTTTTTTCCTTGGAAGTATTTGTAACACCCCGTATTTCGGGGAATATTTAAATTACATGTGTCACAATAGATTTAATTAAATTTAAAAAAATAAAATGAAGAGAATAAGTATTGATTAGCGGATAATGGATTAATAATTATATGTTATTATATTTACTTGTGTGATAAGTAAATGAAATTGCATTATTTTATATTACATCGTATGTGGGTAAAAGCGATGCGTTGAGAGGATCTTATTCAGGGACGTGCGCGTAGAGTCATGTAAGGAATAAGATGTTAAATTGATGATAGCTGACTCAGATCGTGATTTCAAGTTCATAGATAACCTGGAATGGGTCGAGATAGTCAGAATTATGTACCCGAAGGGTTATAATTGGGTTTTTGAGACTTTTTAAGCTATATGAGACTCGTACGAGGGTATTCGGGTCATTTTAATGTTATTAGTTAACCTAAAAATAGTATTAGGAGTATATTAAGGTGTTTTTTATGAGGGAGGCAACTCAATTGATCATTCTAATCACTTAGGCTTGAGAGAGAGGCAAGAAATAAGGGCAAAAACTCAAAATAAGAATCAAGAAGGAAACTTGATGGGCAATTTTTTGGTTAGGATTCTCGGGCAAGGAAGATATACAAAGAATGATTCAAACCCTATGATAGTTTAAGTCTAATGTTTAACTTTCTTTTATCATATATGTTGTATTTTAATTCATAATATAGTTAGTGGACACAAATATGAATTTTTGGGTGTGATTCATGTGTAAAAATAAGAATTTTATGAATAAAATTATAGGAGAATAATTGGTTTATGATCTCATTAGAATCTGAGATTTATTTATATAGAAAAGTGTGATCTTGAATGAGTAATATAAGGTTTGATTTAATCTTTAAGTCAAATTAAGGACTTGTGTAATTCTTGATTAATGATGTTAAATCCTAGGAATTTAAATTGTTATCGGGTGAATTTGAATGTGAAAATAAGTGTAATCATGTTTAGAATCGATAAAAAATACAAATTTTGGGATAGATTGGTGATATATATGGGATTATTAATGGGAAGATGATGAATCCCGCCTAAGAAAGAGGGTTACAACGTCAATCTCATTAGAAGCTCGTTCGAATTAATTAAGATTCTCGTTTGAACGAGTTTGTCTTTTATTTGAACGATCTTTTGGTTTTGGTCATGGAGATAGATTTTTTCGTTATGGAGTGTGGCCGCCAGTTTCATATTTTTTTGAATTAGTTATGAATTTTCTACGAAAGGGTGTTCGAGATCGAAATCTTTAGTTGGAAATCGAATCAGGGTATGGATGCACGAGTATTTTAAGGTGAAAAATACTCGGGTTATGATTTATGAAATTGGGTTGGGATTTCAGAAATATTTGAGATAGGATTAATGTCCGGAATAAAATATAAATGTGATATATATAAATAAGTAAGTGAATAGTTATGAATTTGGGAGTTGGATTTAGACTCGGAGATTATAGGCTAGTGCTACGAGTGACATGCACAATTAGCCAATATTATTTTATATATATGCGAGTATAGAGACAGTATATATATATATATATATATATATATATATATATATATATGTGTGTGTGTGTGTGTGTGTGTGTGTGTGTGTGTGTGTGTGTGTGTGTGTGTGCGTGTGTTAGTGTGTGAAAATATATGTGTGTATGCTATTTATGTGAAACATACTCATCTAATCGGATATGCTATTTGTGGATGTTACGCGCTGTGAGAGGTCACTCTGGCGAATCGCAGTAGAGGTAGTACCGTTTCTCATGGTCATAGGTCTCTGCAGGCCCACGTTGTATAGGGTTGGAGTCCCGTGCAATAATTTGGTATGGTTATATCCCACGAACTTAAGGCCATGACCGCCTATGGTATTCGTTTTTAGTTTTGGGCTCGGTGGTGAGATTATTACCTAGTTTCCTAGGTTGTGGTGGAGTTCCTAGAGCTTGATAGCATGCTATTGATTTTGCACCCAGTGAGTTAAAACTCTGAGGGGTTGTGGTTATACATATATAGTGAGTGATATATATGTAGGTGTACTTAATGTGTTTTGTGTATTCGTGTATGTGTGTGTGTGTGTGTGTGTGTGTATGTGTGTGTGTGTGTATACGTGTGTGTGTGTGGAGAAAATTATATATGGGCTTAAGACATTAAGTGTGAATAATGAATTAATAAATAGTGAAAGTTAATTAAAATGAATTGATTTAATTATAATTGGGAATTATGATTGTTAAGTGGATGTGAAAGCTAATGATATAAAATACGCGTGATATAGGGTAGCGTGTAGGACTAAGATTAGTGTTAGGACAAGTTAAGTGGGGTAGCATAACTAGGGTGTTTAAAATACGTGCGTTAGGTGTACACAATAGATGAGGGGTGAGGAATATCTCATGGGAGTTAGGAATAGCAATGGGTTGATTCGGGGTCGACTTTTAACTCCCTGTACCCGTCCTCGTTAGAAAAATCATTCCTCGTCCCCACCCCGTTCCCCCTTATAACGGGTTCGGGGATTCCCACCCCCGTATAAAACGGGTATCGGGTTCCCCGCGGGGAGCCCGTTTTGATTTTTTTTTCTCTTTAATTCCTCTTTAAGCACCTAAGTAAAAGTTACTTTTAAATTACATCTCAATTAGAAAATGATTAAACACAACTAAAGTGCAACTCCAAAATTTCCAACATTAACATAGTTAATAGTGTCTTATTCTAACCCTATTGTTACAATCAGAAAAAATGGGATCAAAGATTCAAAATATACCATAGTAGTAACAACCCGATTGTTACAATCAGAAAGAAAATAAACAAGACTAACTTATTCTTTCTTATTCTGAATAAGAACAGATTTATACAAAATCGTAAGGGAATGAGGACAGATCTAAAAAAAACATCTAAAAAACATTATACTCATGTGACAACCATTCGTAAAAAACACACAACAAATATGAACAAGGACTTTACCAACTTAAACATAAAAAATGAAGAATCCGCTTGAGATTGAATTACTGGATGAAGTTTATAGTACTAACATTTTTAAATTAGAGGAACAACTTAAACATAAAAAATGATTAATAAATCAATACATGCTATATCGACAGCGGAGAGAGAGAGAGAGAGAGAGAGAGAGAGAGAGACTTTACCAATCGTGAGGACTTTGTGAGGATGAGGAAGCGGCGACAGGGCCAGCGTGAGGACGAGGGTATAAGCTGCACTGGCGTGAGGACAATGGTATAAGCTGCGTTACGCAGCAGTGGGCTTGAGAGTGAGAGAGAAGGGAGGTCAGTGAGAGAGAAGAGAGGGAGGGTATATGCGGGCTTGAGAGTGAGAGAGAAAAGAGGTCAGCGGCGTTAGTAATAAGAGAGGTTAGGGTTTACCTTTTTCTTAGATGTTTATATACATGTGTATATATATATATATATATATATATATATATATATATATATTAAAAAATAGGGTATCCCCGTGGAGACCCGAGGGTATACTCGAAAGCGACCTGAAATTTTTTGAGGATTTTTTTTAATACCCGATCCCTAAATTTTTGGAGAGTTTTCAGGGATTTTTTTTTGGTATCCGCGGATTATCGGGTTTTCGAGAAAAATTATCATCCCTATAGGAGTGCGATAGTAGTTTAAATATGAAAGATGGAATTGCATCTATATTAATATATTTTAAACACTTGAAAAATATTTTTAAAAGGTTTTGCGCTCTGACCCGTGTCGAAATATTTTCAAAAAATTTAGGTGCTTAGCCACAGGGATGCCTAGCTTTACCACCTTTCAAGTCAGATGATGTTGCATCAGCTATGGATGCTTCAGGGATTGATTAAACACTTCCATCCTTAAGATCTAGATAGGAGGTACTTCAGAGTTATTCTGGGCATGTCGCCTAGTTAGTTGGTATTTTTTTATTCATACGCTTTCCTTTCAATTAGTTGGATTATTGTATTGTGATTTTTACTGAGAGTTATCGATTAATTTATATATGCTCGAGTGTGTGAGTTCATTTATTTGCATAGTTAGTTATGTTAATGGAATTTTGTGTAAGTAAGTTATTAAGTTTTAAAATTTAACACTAGACCTAATAAGGTATTAGTAATTAAAATATTTCCGATAGTGATGCTAAGAATGAACCGGATAAGACTCTTATTTTATTTTAGTAAATGACTGATCATCTGTCATTGAAATAGGTGGGGTGTCACAGAATTTTCTTTGAAAAATTTGAGAATTTTTTTGAAATGTTTCGCAAAAAGGTCCAAGTCATCCAACTCAAAATCAAATTCAAATTCAAACTCGGACTCACAAACTTTCTCTTTCTTTTTTCTTTGTCTGAGTTTTTAAGGCAATCCATATTTCCTTGGATTTAATAATTTTAGAAAACATATCTATACGTTTGAAAAATCTCCTACAAGTTCATCCAACCTAAGAGTATCTAGGATTCATAACGAAATTAGCACGGTAACCTTGGGAATAAAACAGGCAGGGAGCGATATCAAAATTTTCTTAACAACGCGAGTCTTAGTTATTCTCTCACCTAAATTGAAACTTGAGTTTACTATATCGGAGAGTCAAGCGTAAAATTCATCAAATGATTCAGATTCAAGCATAGTGTTAGTTTCAAATTGTGTGGTGAGATTTTGCAGCTTAAAGCTATAGTAGCGTTGGTTCCCTTATGAGCGAGCTGGAGGGTATGCAAGCTTCTTTAGACATGTTGCATGTCATAATGCAGAAGAACTCGTCAGTGGTGACGGCTCCCGAGATGGCAATCAAATCGCACAAGAAATTTCCCCATTTAAAGTCGTCCTCTATCCATTGAGAGATAAGTTTATGGCCAACAACATTATCAACAGTTGCAGTGGGTGGTGTCCACCCTCTTTTACAAAGAAACCAAACGCATTCATCAACTGATTTTAAAGTAGACCTCATTTTAGATTTCCAGTAAGCATAATTGGAACCATACAAACTGAGCATTCAATTATACAAATTATCCATTAAATTACAGTTTTTTAAAGATCAATAATTTTCCCAAAAAAAAATGATATTAGGATTACACGATATTTTGGTGTAACCTGCTCTTATACCAATGTTAGAGAATTAGTATATCAAAACAAAATCCCTTAAAATCAGGATCACATGATAAGTTAGTGCGACCCGTTCTGATACAAATTTGAGATTGTGCACGAACTAATGGATCAATTTATTTAATTAAATGCCCCAACATACAATTCCAAATTTTAATCGTCAATTAATTATGGTGTGCATGCGAATTATGGCCATATATTGATTTGCAATTTTTAAATCAAATATGCAAAAACACACGAGATGAGGAAAAATCCCTTTGTAGGGCAAAACCTTTTATTCAACACTATTGGAAGTTTATGAATACATATGACTTACACAACACTAAGCTAAACTAAGTTAGATGCGTAGACTCTTCAAAAAACTCTAGCAGCTATGACCTAGCTCCAGAGTCGTCCATATATAGCGATCTACCCTCGGTATCCACCAATTCAGCCTTCTTCGTTCTTTAGGATTGAAATCTCATTTTACAAACACATTCATAGAGAAAAGCCTCTACAAGAGTGTATCATAAGAAACCTTCTTGATGTTGGTAAAATGATATTGAATATATTCCGGGGGTGAGGAATATGATATGAGGTGTTTTTATCACAAAATAGAACTCAAAAGGTGTTTTTCTTACTATTGGAATATTTGATCCCGTTCAGTATTTTTTAAGAAGGGATGATAAAAAGGATAAACATAATAGATATTGGGAAGATATTCATTAAAAAACAAAATCCCGTCTGGTCATTCAAACGAAGGGGCAGGTCATTTGAATGACACTTCGAACGTATGCTTCTAACGAGATGTCAGCGTAGACCAAAAAGGATCTCCTTTAAAACTTCGTTCAAATGATTTCATCAAACGAGATTACAATATGAAATTATTTGGTACTCGTTAAACTCATTCGAACGTCTATGAACTATGACCCTCATTTGAACGTGGCATCACTTTTTTTTGGAAAAATTTTCTTTAAAATTTTTGAGTTCCTTTATATAAAATATTGAACTATGAAAAACAATCAATCCTTAGAAAATACTCTGAACATTTTTACAACTCTAAATGCATAATTTTTCCATAAGTGTTGAGATGACCAAATCTTGCATTCTTTGACGGTCTTTAATATAGTCTTCAAGAACCGAGAAGTAGTGACATTGATGTGTTTAGGTGTCATGTTTGTGCAATGGGATATGCTAAATAAAAATGTGAGTAATTATAAATTTTTCTCTTATAGGTGCTCATAGTGATGCACAAACTATATTTAGTTCATGTTTTTTACATGATATTTTATGAAGAACACTATTTAAACTTTCACTTCTTCGAGTGAACTTCATGCAACCTGTGAAAATGTTAAGACTATAGGTTTGACACCATTTCTCTCTTATTCTATAAAGTGTTTTCAACTATTTATTATTAGCAAGATCAAACCTCCTAATCATTTCACCTCAATTTGATTCAAACGTTAACTCTGTTTCACAATTATACAAACATTTGCTGAATACTTTTTTGAATTCATTATTTGCATACAAACTCCTAAGATGTTGAGTAGCATTTTATGAGATGCGCCACAAACAAAAGCGATGACGAGTATCAAGAAATATTTTCTTAATTGCATTTTCCATTGCTTAACATCGATCGGTAAATATTATATTTGGAACTTTATCCCAATTGATTCCATGAATGTCCTTAGGCCCCTTTTTTGAATTGTTTTGGAGGCTGGCCGATTTGGTAACTCCTCAGTTAGAATGTACGCTATTTTATGTTTATATGACTGAAAAATTATTTCTCTTTTTAATGTGTGGATCTAATAAGACAATTTTGGGAATGAATTTTTGATTGAGATTATACTGCATGTTCAATCAACCGTAAGCCCCGTAATGAGAGTAATGACACTTACTTATAAGGCACTAAGTTAGTTTAATGTTATATCATTCTTATGATTTGATAATGAATGTAGGCATCCGCTAGACATTAGCCATGATTTTATATAGGACTTGACTTCAATTTATGTGGTAAAAATCCTATACATAGAGATGCCTCATTCTTCGCTTGGTGAATATATGGTACGTTGCAGTCTAGAAATACAGGTGTTCTCAATAGATGATTTAGCACAAGTTTAGACAGTATCCAATAGTAAACACCTACCTCTCACCCACATCCCATGGGAACTTTGAAACTATCTTCTTCGCACACTACTCGATACTTGATAAATGACCTTATCTGAATGTGAGTTCCCCATCCTTATCAGAGCTAAATATCTCTTTCCCTTGCTATTTTTCAGAATTGTTATTGATTTTTTTAGGATGGGTAACTTAACTCACCTCACATTTTTTTTGGCTTTACAGTTGCTTATTTGGAGTCTAGCACCATTTTTACAACTTTGATGTTTACTAGTTTTTGGTTTGAGTATAATATCATTTTTCTTTGCTTTGCTTTATTCTTCTCCTATTTTGTCTATTTTCTCCTAGTGTTTATCTATTTCATATTTTCATTAATACGTCTTTTCTCATATTTTGTCTTTTGCTGATCATATTTTGACGTGATTTTAGGTACTATATTTCTTTTCATGCGAGACTACACTTGAGCTGGTATTTTTATGTTGCATTCTAGGTGTTTGGCAAAATGACTAAGTGGTTCTTGTATACGAGTGTGTGTGTGGTTGAATAAGGCATCTAAACACTTATTTTATGGCTCACATAAGTTCAACATATTTTACATTCTCTATTACACACATACCCAAAACTGCCCACACCAATTAAATTGCATGAAGAAAACCTGTTAGAGGCCTTGAGGAGACTTTGATAAGACAAATTCAATCGCAAGTTTTTTGTTGAACCTGTAAAGTTTTTTTCTTGTCCATCTAAACTAACAAATGTATATAAAGTAAACTATCAAAGTTAGTCCTAGAATGCCACAAGATATAGACACGGCTAATTTGATGGTAAAGGGTGATATCTTCTTAATAGTCACTCTGAAGTTGCATTCGGACAAATGCAGTTCAGGTACACCATTGTATAATTTATCACCAACCATAACTTTTGTGTCTTGGAATTAAACTCTACGTCTTTATTAAGCTTGAGGTAATTGACCAGAGGGGGTCCATTTTAAATCTAATGGTACATGGTCAGTTGCGGCTTGGGGACTATGAGCCTTCATTTTTTAATGGAAGCCATATACTTGCATTTCTCTAAGGATTTAATTCAATGTGTATAGGAAAGATTTATTTTTACCATTGAAAATGATATTGTTCCTTCTCAACCAAATGTGCCATATAATAGAGGCATATTTACGGGATGCCTTGGCTCCTATTTGTACTAATTGTGCATTAACAACATTATTGGAAAACCATCTTAGTAAAGACCTATCATCGCCCCCTCTTAAATCGTCATATAAACCACATTATTTCCAAATATCCGTCACCACATTACATCTGAATATGTGTTCTAAGGCCTCTGGTTTGTAGAGTGAATATCACACAAAGGATAACTAAAGCATTTTCTTTGGAATAAATTATTTATGCATGTTGAGGCATTATTTGCCACTTTCCACAGATTATCAGATTTTCAAATGAGCATCTATCTTCTAGGTGGCTTTCAAAAGATTGGGATGTGTTTATTGTACGTATACATGAGAAACTATGTGTGTAGACGTAATTAATTACCTCGAAATATCTTGATTATTGTAAAATAAATAATAGTTATAACATGTTCATTTATTTGATTTTGAACTCTGCCCAATTAGGTTCAGAATCATCTCCATAATTGAAGTGTTTGATAGGGGTTGTTTGATGTATCAACAAGAAAGTCACAGTTGCTAATGGAGTTGTAACATAATTAAATTGTGCTTCCTCGATGAAAAATACACCACGAGGTAAACTCAGACATTTCTAACTTTTTCCTAAATAAATAGTCTACTAAATATAACAAAATATTATGACTCATTCTTCAACTAAACATAAGGTATTTACTTCAATTAGTAGCGCATGATGAATACGAAAGATCATCCATCACGTTATTTGACGAAGCAGAATCTTTCAAAGGTTACTCAATTCCAACTTTCATCGATTCGAAAGAAAAAGTACTAATACTTGTATTAAAAATTTAATTTGACCTACATAAACTTTGTACGTTTTATATTCATTACATATACTTATTATTCATAAATGATAATTTCTATCGCAAGCTATTATATATTCCGATTACATTTTAAATCTATATATTTAGATCCAAAAATTGTTCAAGTTCTATTTCAAACACAAGTCACTTAAAGATTATAATCGAAAGTTTGGAAGTTTTATCGCGCATAAAGTAGAAGAAGTCGATGAACACATTCAGTACTAATCAACGTCAAAAGCAAAAGATTTGATACTTTGATTTTCATCTTATATCTTGATCGCGATGTATTTTGATTCATCTTCACATTAACTTATTGAGCTCCAGATTCAATTCTATAGATTTATGATCTCATTATGAATTTTTTAACTTATAACGCATTTTTATATACTTTTATTCATTACATTGAATATCATAACTTTATTTTCATCACAATCATTCTTATGGATTTATGTTATTATTGATGATGCTGGAAACAGCACCACCGGTATGAGATGTTAATAACCTCAAACTATCAATAGCAATGGCAGCATGGAAGTAAATATCTAGTAGAGGGAGGTGAGTAGAAGAGAAGAAACACTAGTATATAAGTGGTTCAGCCAATCTGGCCTATGTCCACTGTGAGTGTATGAGTAATTTCACTAGATGAAGGCACTAACGGCCATAGATACAATCTCTTAAGCTTTCTCGATCTACTGTACCAACAGATTTTTAGCTAGGGTTGCAATTATCAATCCCTTTACAAGGTATATGAATACCTATATATAGTGATTGGGAGGTGTAATGCCTCCCTCCCACAAGCATGCAATGATCATGTGTATGAGGATCGAACTAGTATGATGATGACACCTGGCTGATCTTATGTAGATAATAATGACCGCAATGTTCCCTCACGTGAGGGGAATGATTTGGTTATAACTGATTTTCCCACGTGTTCCAAACCTTATATGTGCTTGCATATGCTCAAACTTGTGTCCTAAACTAATGTAACCTCAGCCTGGACGAGTATGAGGTTGGTGAAGTTCGACAAGTTGCTTTATCTTGTCAATAACCATAATGACCTCGATCGGGAAGACTGGCCGAGGTTAGGCACAGAGGTGAAATATAACATCGGCTCAAGAAGAGTAGGATGTTAACAATAACCTGTCCCCATAAGGCGCTGCTGACCTCGGCTTCTATAGAGCCGAGGTTGGTAGTAGAGAGCTGACCTTGCAGGATACGACCTTTCTAATGACAGTTGTGAGCTTCTTGTCAACTCGGCTGTGAAACAGCCCGAGGTTAGTGACTCAGAGTATGAGGGTGCACTTTGGTCATATCAATCACCCGCTAGCCCTTAGTCTCCTAGGTGAGTAGGTGATTGAGAGGTATTATAGGCCGAGGTTGAGTTTCTTTTAGTGCCTTGGGGTGTGAAGTGATCCCTTAACACATGTCACTTACTGAAGTGACTAACGTATTCCCCAAGGTGTTGATATTTCTGGCAGCGTCTTTTTGGTTTCCAAGGGTAATAATGGGGGCATTAGAAATCGTGCCCCATTATTGAGTAGGTTTAAAACCTTCTTCTCTTTCCTCATTCTCTTTTTTTCCCGCCTAAGATTTTTTGTAACTACGATTTCCTTCAAACCTCCATTGTTGGCTGCGATTAAAGGTTCTCTGCCTCTTAAGTCGCTTCCTTCTTCCATCACACTCAATCAGGTATCGTTATCCTTCTCTCACTTCATTTGTTAACTTTCATTTTCGGGTTTAAGCTTTTTCGATGACTTTTATTTTTTTCGGTGAGAGTTTCTTCCACTGTTAAGTGGTTGTAGGGGTAGGATAACAGTGGTTGAGTGGCTCTAGGACCATTCCAGGTTGCTCCGAGGTTTCTTTAGTTATAAACTTCCTTCTTTTAGGCTTTCGGTGAACTTTCGGTAACCTTCTCCGGTGACCTTCCCTTGAGTGTTCTTGGTGTTCTTCATTTGAGACCTTTCAATTTCCACCCTTTGATCTTTAATTTAGGTTCTTTAAGTTATGTACCTATTTGTAGCTTAGTCTTTCCCATAAGTGGAGTGTCGTCTTCCATATGCTCAGACCCTTGTACCAATGTGTGAGAAGACCTTCGAGAAGATTAGGCAGATAGATCTAGCTCATGAGTAAGCTCATAGGGCTGAGGCCTTTCCCCTTATACCAATTTTTTCTCCTCCCTTGAATATTATATACCCTAAGCCTGCTGAAATCCCTGAGGATCATGAGCCGATGTTTGAGTCATCTTCCTCAGATCTCATGTCTACCTCTGAGGCTACTGAGTCTGTAGACTCTTTCTAAGAGGCTATGGATTGCTCCCCCAAGGGGAGTGTTGTATCTAAGGGAGAAAAGGTTTTTGACCGTTCCTCCTCCCATCAAAAGGCTAGCACCTCTCGTAGGTCTTTGTTCGTTAAAATCTTAGAGTGTTAATTCCTCCTCCTATTGATGCCATTCCTTTGTCGGTTGCAACTGGTGCTGAGTTTTCTCAGAGGTTTCCTGATGGTGCCCCATGTGAGCCTCAAACTCAGACCGTTGATGATAATAATAACAATAAAGGCAGTAAACTTGACACTTTCCATGGTTGATGGTCCTGAGACATCTGTCACTGAATATGACCTCTTCATCTTCAGACATCTGTATGCTATCCCTTCCTCCGTTACCCTAAGAAAACCTCTGAAGGACGAGAGGGCCTTCAATAGTCGAGAGGGAGAGCTCTGCGCCTACGAGCAGATGTTCAAACTCGACTTTTGTCTCCCAATTCACCCCACTATCCGAGTTTTTCTTTCATTTATCAACCTTGCTCCTTCTCTGTTTTCCCCCAATGCCTGGAGGGTCTTGGTTGGGGTCATTGTACTGTGGAACCTTCCAGTTAGGGTATTCTTAGCTTATTACATACCCTCATCTGCTAAAAATCACCCTGGCTACTATCACTTTATAGCCAGGAAGTCTAAGAAGAAGATGTTGCTTGTGATTCAAACTTTTAACCACAATTGGAAGCCTCAGTTCTTCTTTACCTCAGAGGCTTGGGAGTTTGGTCCTAATGAGGCTTGTGGAACATCTGTTCAAAGGATACCCCTCAGGTGGGATAAGGTATCCTTCTCGTCCAAAACCGACCCTGGATTGAGCATAGACAATCGTAAGCATATTGAAGATCTTCGTAGTCAGGGAGAAGATGGTAAACTCATTAAGTATGAGCATCTTATGACCCCTTACTATTTATCTCAGACGGGTCTTAGAAGTGGCCCTTTGGCCGAGCTTCATAAGTATTCATGAAAAATCAATTTTATAACAAATCTAGTCTCGTGAATTTCATGTGTCTGATCTTCTCCCTCCGATGTTTTCTTTTTTGCAGAGAAGCCATAAGGAGTTTTTGAAGACATCTAGAGTATGTCTGATCCCAACATCACGAAACTATTAGAAAAGCGTGGTGGCAAGACTGTGCCACCCCCTGCTCACACTAAAAAAGGAAAATCTCCTGCTGAGACATCAAAGAAGACGAGGGAACCTATAGACCCTTCCTATACAAGGCCCAACAAAGCTCAAAATACTGAGCGTGGTATACCAACCTCCTCCGATGATGCCTTATCAGCTCGGCTTGCTCAGCTAAAAATTGATGACAGTCACATAAGCAATAGTGCCCGAGCTTCTGATGCCCTCAGCCACACAATGACCGAGGATGATAAGCACTTTCTTCACTCGATGGATGTCCCTCTACTGGCAGAGTTTGCTGTTCATAGGGCAATTCAGGTACTTATTTGTAATTTTATTAAGTGGTACCTCTGCTCTTAGCGTTTTATTATTGCTAATGTTATTTCTCCTTTTTACAGAGTGCTCTTTCTCTTCATCGCCTGGCTAACTATACTTTGACAAGGCTGCCTTTGATCCAGAAGGGCAGGGACGCTGAATATCTTGAGCAGAGTCTAAATAAGAAAATTAAAAATTTAAACAACAGTCTGAAGGAGAAGTGCAACGAGATCTCCCAGATGAAAAGTGATCATGCCAATGCTCTGAAGGAAAAGGATGATAGCGTCCAATCTAAAGTTGATGATGTCGTTAAGGATGCCTTGGAGGATGCTTCAGAGATAATCATCAGGGAGTATCAAACCTCTGATGAATTTGTTAGCTTCAGTCTTGAATACCTAGAAAGGGGCATTAAGGCAAGCACCAGGTGGACTGCTATAAAGTAAGAAAGTTCTGGCAGTTTGTCGGCCGAGGACTTTATTGGCCTCGGCTTTGCAAATGCCCAGCTTGCTAAGGTCCTGCAGGAGGTTGAAGAGGGTGGCCCTGCAGAGATGATCCAACTTGAGGTGACTAAAATTGAGGATGTTGGACATCCAGATGAAGAGGCTGAAGTTACCAACCAAGTCCAAATGCAAAACAACCCTGCTGCTAGTGGGTCGGCCGAAGCCTGAGTGCCTCTTCTGCATGTCTGAATTTTTGTGAAGCTTTTGTATAAGCTCTTTTATTTGATGAACTGTAACCTCTTCTCTTAGAACAATGTAACACTTTTTGTCTCGAATGAATGAAATTCCATTTCCTTTATTTTTATTGATTTTCTTTTCTTATTGCTTTGTTATTTCATGTCTATGATGTTTCCTTTATACATCATACTATACAATTTGAGTAATGGGAAATAAAGTAAGTAATAGCAGACCCGCATAATGATGCTCCACCACATATTTCACCATATTAATGACGTTTAAAGGTCTAGGGTCACCAAACTAATGATGTTTCACCTCGTAATTCACCAAATTAATGATGTTTAAAGGTCCGAGGTCACCAAACTAATGGTGTTTCACCTCATAATTCACCAAATTAATGATGTTAAAAGGTCCGAGGTTACCAAACTAATGGTGTTTCACCTCATAGATCACCTAATTAATGATATTAAAAGGTCTGAGGTCACCAAGCTAATGGTGTTTGACCTCGTAAGATACTAAATTAATGTTGTTTAATGGTCTGAGGTCACCAAATAAATGGTGTTTCACCTCATAATTCACCAAATTAATGTTGTTAAAGGTCTGAGGTCACCAAATTATGATGTTTTACCCTCATATTTTCATCAACTAAATGATGTTTAATGGTTTGAGGTCACCAAATTAATGGTGTTTCACCTCATAGTCCACCAAATTAATGGTGTTTAAAGGTCTGAGGTCACCAAACTAATGGTGTTTGACCTCGTAAGCCGCCAAATTAATGATGTTTAATGGTTTGAGGCCACCAAATTATGATGTTTTACCCTCATATTTTCATCAAATTAATTATGTTAAAAGCTCTGAGGTCACCAAACTAATGGTGTTTGACCTCATAAGCAACCAAATTAATGATGTTTAATGGTCTGAGGTCACCAAATTAATGGTGTTTCACCTCATAGTTTCACCAAACTAATGATGTTTAAAGGTCTGAGGTCACCAAATTATGATGTTTCACCTCATATTTCAATAAATTAATGATGTTAAAAGGTCTGAGGTCACTAAACTAATGGTGTTTGATCTCATAATCCACCAAATTAATGATGTTTAATGGTCTGAGATCACTAAATTAATGGTGTTTTACCTCATAATTTCACCAAACTAATGATGTTAAGAACATATATTATAACACAAGTACCAGCACAATATTTCTATCTTTTCATTAACATTCTCTGTATAAACTGATGCGTGTATTACAAAAAGATAAGAACTGCAACATCATATGTAATCTTTCTTTTAAGTGATCGGCATTCTAAGGGTTGGAGAAAGGTTCTCTCTCAAGATTTTCTAGCCGGTTGATACCAGGTACAGCCTCATCAATTGCCCTATAAGGACCATGCCAATTAGGATGGAGCTTATTTGTTTTTTACCATGTCTTCTTTAGGACTAGGTCCCCACATCTATTGGCCTTGACTTTACCCTCTGATTGTAGAATCTCACAGTTTTTGGCTTATATGTTGCCTGTCTTATCTCTGCATCCTCTATTCTTTCCTCGATCAAATCAAGATCAAGTCTTCTCTCTTTTCCATTCCTTTGAGGGTCATAGATCTGAACTCTATGAGTGGTAAGTCCTACCTCTGTTGGGATGACAACCTCTGAGCCATGAGCTAACATAAATGGAGTTTCTCCTGTTGGTGTCCTCGCTGTCATCATGTAGCCCCAAAGCACAACATATACCTCCATTATCCATCTCCTTTGGCCTCTTCCAGCCTCTTTTTTATCCCATCAAGGATATATGATTTGTGACCTCAGTCTGACCGTTTTCCTGGGGTCGGCCAGGAGAAGAGAAGAACTGCTTGATTCTCACTCTTTCGCAGTATTCTTCCAAGGATATGTTCTTGAATTGGGTTCCATTATCTGATATGAGGGTGTTTGGAATACCATACCTGCATATGATGTTCTTCTAAATGAACTGTAAGGTCTTCTGATCAGTGATTGTGATCATTGGCTCAGCCTCCACCCATTTGGAGAAATAATCAATTGCCACTATTAAGAACCGATAGTTGTTTACAGCTCTTGGTAAGGTTCCTACCAAATCGATGCCCCATACTGCAAATGGCCAAGGTGAATTGATAAAAGTAAGAGGTTGGTGTGGCTAATGGGGGATGGTGGAGAACCTCTGACACTTATCACACTTCTTCACATACGCGACTGCATCTTTAGCTAAGGTCGGCCACAAGTACCCCTGGGTGATTATCCTCTTAGTCAAAGGCCTTCCTCCTATGTGACTAGAACAAGAGGCCTTATGCACATCGTACAAGATGTGTGGAACCTCTAAAGGTTAGATACATCTGAGGAGAGGGAGCAGGAATCCCTTTTTATACAGGACATCTCCTATAATTGAGAATTTAGCATCTCTTAACCTCATCTTTATCCTTTTTAACTTTAATTCTGGTAGCTCTCCCTCTCTGATGTATCTGATAAGAGGATCCATCCATGAGGCTCCCATACCCAGATTTAGGCAAGGTCTAGTAACCTCTTCCTCTTCGATGGTCGAGTTATGCAGAATCTCAACTGGTACTGTTCTTCTTATCTCTATCCTTATTGCTGAGGCCAACCTCGCGAGTGCATCAGCTCGGTTATTATCTAAACGAGGTATCCTCTTCATCTTTACTTCTTTGAAGCTCTCTAGCATCGTTCTCACCCTCTTCAGGTATCTGGCCATCCTTTCATATTTGGCCTCATATACCCCTAGGATTTGATTCGGGACTAACCTAGAGTCGCTGTGGACTAGAAGCTGGCCGACATTAAGGGTTTTTGCTGAAGAGAGACCTGCTATTAATTCCTCATACTCTGAATCATTATCGGAAGCTTTGAAGTTGAACCTCAGTGCATATTCAATATTTATTCCACCTGGTGCAGACATTATCAGCCCTGCTCCACTTCCACTTTCATAGGACGACCCATCAACGAAGAGGTTCCAAGTAGTTTCATTATAGGAGAAGCTTCCTTCTGATAGTGTCCCTTGCTCAAAGAGGTATCTCTCTTCCTCATTCTCAGCAGCTCTTTATTTGTCAGCACTTGTCTCTGCCTCGTCTGAAGTTCGATCGATATTTTTCTCTTCTTACACATCTACAGCATCTTGATTCTTCTCAACCTTGGCCTCGTCCCAGGTAAACTCGTACACAAATTCTGCGAGTGCTTGTCCCTTGATGGAAACCCTGGGTTAATAAACAATATCGTATTTTGCTAACTCGATTGACCAAGTCATTAACCTTCCTGACTTCTTAGTCTTATGGAGGACATATCTGAGTGGGGAATCAGTGAGGATGACCATAAAGTGGGCTTGAAAGTATGGCTTCATTTTCCTAGAAGCATGTATCAAAGCATAGGCTAGTTTTTTAATCCGAGGGTACTTCTGCTCAGATCCTTTGAGTGCTTTGCTATTGAAGTAGATTGGTCTCTGCACTCCATCCTCTTCTCTTACTATCACAACACTGATGGCTGACTCTGAGATAACTAAGTATAAATATAGCCTCTCACCCTGAATTGGTCGGGATAGTAGTAGGGGAGAATCGATGTAGTACTTAAGCTTTTTAAAAGCAATGTTACATTACTTATTCCATTCGAATGCCTTTATAAGAACTTTGAAAAAAGGAAGACACTTATCCGTGGCTCTTGAGATGAACCTGTTAAGTGCAGCAACTCTTTCGATTAGCCTCGGAACGTATTTGATAATTATGGGTGTCTTTATTTCCAACAAAGCCTTGATCTTCTCCTTTGGTTGACGATGAATCCTAAAAACTTTCCTTTGGTTGACGATGAATCCTAAAAACTTTCCTGTTTCGACCCCGAAGACATATTTGGTGGGGTTGAGCTTCATTCCGTATTCTTCCATGGTGTCAAAAGTTCCTTCAAGGTCGGCCACATGAGTGTTGGCCTTCATACTCTTTGTCAACATGTCATCCATGTAAACTTCCATGGACTTACCTATCTGATCTTTGAACATCTTATTTACAAGACGTTGGTATGTAGTCCCTGTGTTCTTTAGGCCGAAGGGCATGACCTTGTAGTAATAGGTCCCCTTGTCTATAATGAAGGTTGTATTTTCTGAGTCTGTCAAGTCCATAAAGATCTAATTATACCCGGAATACGCATCCATGAAACTCATGAGCTCATATCCTGCTGTGTCAACCACCATCTAATCAATACGAGGTAGGGAAAACTGTCTTTTGGGTAAGATTTGCTCAAATCAGTGAAATCTACACACATCCTTCATTTCCTATTAGCTTTGGGCACAATGACAGCGTTAAATAACCACTTAGGGTATATGACTTCTCAGATGAACTTAACTTTTTTAAGCTTTTGAACCTCCTATCTTATGACTTCATACTTTTCCCTTGAGTATACTCTTCTTCTTTGCTTGATGGGCTTGGCATCTTCTATAACATTGAGTTTATGGCACATACTCTTCTTCTTTGCTTGTTGTACGTGGTTTTTTTCCCTCTTATGAGCCTATCTCTCTTCTGCAAAGTTAAAGTAACATTCTCTTACCGACGTTTGGTCACCTTACACTTCCCCTACTCCATAGGGAGTCGAAAATTTTAGCATTTGGTGGATCGTTGAAGGCGGGGCATCAAATTCCTTGAGGGCTACTCGTCCTATGATGAGGTTGTAAGCTGAGAAGACGTTTTCGTCCATCACAAAGAAATTAATTTTTCTGGTCAACCTCTTAGGCCATTTATCTCCCATTCTAACATCCATTTTCATACATACCCAATGGATGAACTTTTTCACTGCGGAAGCCAATCAAGGGATGATGATAAGGGATAATCCTAGCTCTGCTTAGTCCCAGGCTCTTAAAATAGGGCTAAAACATAACGTCTGCAGAACTACCCCCCTCAACGAGGATCCTCTGAACTTCACACCCATTCACCCTTGTGGTGATGACTAAAGGGTCATCGTGGGGACCTAAGATACACTTGAATTCAAGTCATGAGAAGCCGACCATGAGGATGTCCATATTTACCTTCTTTGTTTTCTCACGCTTAACCTCCGTAAATACCGAGTTCACAAGCTCGGATTTAGTCACTGCTTTGGCCTCTACCACATGGGCCTTACGATCATCTACCTCTGAGCCTCCCCCTACTAGCTCCCCCACAAATAGTGTTTACACCGAAAGAGATCATACTGACCCTGTTCACTGGGGTATTGGCATCTTTTAGTGGGAGGTCAGGGTCATCGTCATCATCATCTGAGTCATCAGCTCTTCTGGCAGGGGCATCTTCCTGACATTTATCATTTTTTTTCTTTTTAGGGTCGTCGCTTCCCCCCTGGAAGCTCTACCATCCACATACTTTCTGAGCTTTCCAGACTTCAACATCTTCTCAATCTCGTCCTTTAGGGCGAAACAGTTGTCAGTCAGATGGCCATGATCTTGATGGAACTCGCACCATAGATTCTTATTTCTTTTATGTGGAGGAGCCTTTAACTTCTCAGGCCATCTCAGGGATCTATCATTCTTTATTTCGTTGAGGATATGTTCGCAACTCACATTTAAAGGAGTGTAGTGTACAAACTTATCGTTTTCAGTTATCTTTTTTCCATCCTTCTTCCTTTGAAACTTCCCACTATTACTTCCATTATAATCCTCATACTTTGCAACCATTGCTTCTTTTGTGTTCATGACCTTTCCAGGTGTTGCTAACAGCTCGGTCATAAACTTGGGAGGGTCTTCAGCAAGCTTCCAAAGTATCTTTCCCTTCTGAAGTCCTCTAATAAGGGTTATCATGGCTATGCTCTCTTCATAATCTTCTACCTCCAATTTTTTCTTTTTGAACCTCATGATGTAGTATTTGAGACTTTCATTCTTTCCTTTCTTTACATAAAGTAAATGAGTCGTCTTTTTTTGAGGTCTTACCACAAAATAAAAGTTTTGAATAAACCGTTCAGCCAAACCGTTAAAATTTTCAACTGAATTTTTAGGAAGAGACGTGAACCAGATATGTGCAGCCCTAGCCAAAGAGCTTAAGAAAGCTCGATACCTCATCTCATCAGAGATTGAATAAATGTCTGCTACAGATTGATACATTTCAATATGATGAATTGGGTTAGTACTACCCTCGTACTTGGGAGACACCACCAGAGGTTTAAATTTGACAGGGGTTGGGAAGTTAACAATCGTTTCCACATATGGTGAACTCTCTGAGAACCCCCTCTGTAATGGGTCTCATTTTTTTATGAGTTTCCATATCTTATTTTCCAACCTTTGAATATAATACACTTCTAAAGGGTGAACTGAGGGTTCCCTAGCTGCTGCACAACGTCAACTGTTGACCTCCCCCTGACCACAATCTCGACCATATGGGGGTCGACCATGATGAGGTCGATGATCACCACCTTCCCTTTGTGAGCCAGCTATGCTTCTTGACCTAGATAGCCTCTGCCTCAAATCATTAAATGGGTCGAACCTTTCAAAGTCCTAACCTCTACTTAAGCGATTAAAAGCTGACCCTCTCTGTCTTACATCACCATCTCATCTTTCACACTGACCACAGCTCTGTTGTACATGACGTACAGTGTTGTTTGAGAACTCATACTGCTCCCAATAGTCTGCCGAGGCATCTACTGCCTCAATATCGTCGTACCTATCCTTAGGGCAAGGGTTTCCTTACCTCCCCAGGCATAAATGCCTAGGGTCAGCAACATCCCTCCTACGTTTAGGAGTAGGTTGGTCCTTTTGTGGTGCCTGGGGTGGTCCCCTGGCGTCATGTTGTAGCTGAGCAGTCGCTGGAGTAATCATCTCCGATGAGACCCCAGGTGGTATCATTATGTTTTGGCTTAGCTGAGCAAATTACTCCTACATTACTTGCTGAGTTGTAGCCAAGGACTTCAAGGTTTCTGCCACCTCAACCATCTCGAACTAGGGTGGTGCTTGGCTGAAACTGGATCCTCCAACACCAGATGGTAGAGGAGGTGGTGGTAACTCCAGTTCCATATGCTTGAGCTTTTGATGAGAGGACTATAGAGCTTGGAAACCTTAAGGTACCTCTTTCAATGGTGAAACAACTCCACGCGAAGGGTGAAGCCTGGTTCACCACCAGAGTCTCCGGTGAGGTTGAGCAGCACAAGAGGAAGAGATGAATCTTCTCATTCCCATAGACGACGCCAAAATAATGATGCTATAAGTAGCACCATGGTATTAGATGTTAATAATCTCAAACTAGCAATAGCAATGGCAGCATGGAAGTAAATATATAGTAGAGGGAGGTGAGGAGAAGAGGAGCAACACTAGTATATAAGTGGTTCAGCCAATCTGGCCTACATCCACTGTGAGTGTGTGAGTAATTCAACTAGATGAAGGCACTAATGGCCATAGATACAATCTCTTAAGCTTTCTCTCTCTACTTTGTAAACCAATAGAGTTTCATCTAGGGTTGCAATTATCGATCCCTTTATAAGATAGAGGAAGACCTCTATATATAGTGCTAGGGAGGTGTAATGTCCCCCCCCCCACCCCCCCCCCCCAAGCATGCAATGAGCATGTGTATGAGGATCGAACCAGTATGATGATGACACCTAACTGATCTTATGTAGATAATGATGACCGCAATATTCCCTCACGTGAGGGGAAGGATTTGGTTATAACTGATTTTCCCATGTGTTTCAAACCTTATATGTACTTGTATATGCTCGGACTTGTGTACCGGACTAATGTAACTTCGGCCATGATGAGTATGAGGTTGGTGAAGTTCGACAGTGTTGCTTTGTCTTGTCAATAGCCATGATGATCTCGTCGGGGAAGACTGGCCGAGGTTAGGCACATAGGTGAGATGTAACGTCGGCTCAAGCAGAGTAGGATGTTGATAATAACCTGTCCCCATAAGGCACTGCTGACCTCGGTTGCTACAGAGCTGAGGTTGGTAGTAGAGAGCCGACCTTGGAGGATACGACCTTTCTGATAGCAGTTGTGAGCTTCTTGTCAACTAGGCTGTGAAATAGGTCGAGGTTAGTGACTCTGAGTACGAGGGTGCACTTTGGGCATATCAATTATTATTACTATTATCAATTTGTCTACTTATAATTCATTTCTCATTAATTTATCTTATCACATTGAATATTCGAATTCGGTCACACGTGCAACGGACGTGGTCACAAACTAGTAATGTTAAATTAGACTTAATCTTCTATGTTTCTAAAAAATATGAAAATTAGGGAATAAGTTAAATTATTCATTAAATTTTTTAAGTTAAGACAAAATGACTCATTTAACTATGGGGCTTTTACGGAGTAGTCCTTGGACTAACAATTTTGGACAAAAAACTGGGCCCAATAAGTTTTAAACGATTAGGTGCAATATATAAATACCCCGAAATTAAAACAAAAATGCACTTTTTATAAATCAAAGCGCCAAAAACACTCTTCGATCAAAACCCTAACTCTCTTCGATCAAAATTCTAACTGTATTGTCTGTTCGATCAAAACAAGAAAATAATTCTCATTCTCAATCAAAATTTGGTCAACAACAACATATAAATACCCCTTCATTCCAATACAAACACACTCCACATTAATTAAAGATATCAAACCCTAATCGTTAAAGTTTTACAGAGCATTTCACATTCTCAATCAAATTCATCCAAACACCACTAACAAGTATGGATACATTCTCATATATATGTTCTTAAGTTTTGTATTTAAGATTATACCATACACTAGGTATATGTTCTGTTCTTAGTTTTTATTTCTGATATCACCTGTTTGTCCTTATGTATTTTGTATTCTCATATGTATAAATTTGTAGACATTACACATGGATTGATGAAATCACATTCTTCTTCTTCATGATATGAAAAAATATATTTATTGCCCTGATTTGAAATGCCAAAGACACCTTTTGCATATTAGATATACATATTTCATCATTGTACATTTCCTCCTATATATATCATTTATCGAGGACTAGTAATATATACATGATTGAAATATGTACATGTACAAGCCCTGTTTTATTGCGTGTACTATGTGTATTTTGCGTGTACTTTTAAAAAGTACACGCAAAATCCACATAGTACCGCACATTGAAATTGAATTTCTCAGTCCAATATGCGCGTACTTTTATATTTTATACATGTACTGTATACAATATATATTTCAAATCCATATTTAATCAATCCTATGTTAGTTTGGTTCGGCCAGCGGCATTTGAATGATATTCCATGAATTTTTAAGAAGTATTAATATTGTGTTAATGTTTAGGAGTTATTTTGGTCCGTGCCAGCGACATTTGAATGATATTCCACTAGTTTGTAAGAAGTATTATTGCGTGTACTTTGTTGAAAGTACACGCAAAATTCACAAACTACACACATATTAAAATTGAATTTGTTCAATCCAATATGCATGTACTATAATGTCTTATGAGTGTACTGTTTTATATTGTTGTGTTATTGTTTAGGAAGCATACCGTCAATCATGTTCAACTACAAAATTGTTGATTGCACCTTTGAAGATCTTAACAATACAAAACCTTTCACATTGACAGTCAATAGTACTAATGATGACGAAATTCATTTTCTCCTTTGCATGAATGATAGAGCTAAAAGGTTACTTGGTTTCTACAACTACTATGAAGACGTTAAGTGCACTTTTGATGTGCAACAACTTCAAGTAAATGAATCGAAAGCGAAGGATTTAGCTAAATGAATTGAGCAGTATTGCTTAAGGGGTTTGATAATGTTGGCGCTTTTAGCATGGAGCTATTGCATCACTTCTTTTCTGAATATGATAGGAAGATAAAATCTTGGTTTTTGACTTGGCGAACAACCTCTGTTAGGTATTACCATGAAACGGACGATATATATTACCTCCTTTAGCATGTATTTTATTGAGACTTGTATGAACTGTTTGTGAGAACATTGCATGTACTTTTGTTAAATACGCTTATATTTTATTTTTTTAGTCTATGTTTTATCCTAATTCGCATGTATTTTATTTTTTTGTACATATCATTATAGGTTAGTAATTTAAATTTTATTTATAGATCAATCGAATGGGGATGAAGATGAAGGCAAGAAAAGAAAAGAACCAAAAAAAGAGCAGTTCTGAAGATAGTTCTTCGTCCAGTTCTAGTTCTAGTGCTAGTGTGGCATTGAAATCTACACGTGCTGCAAAGAAGAATAACCAGTATCGATCAAATGTTGTTAGCTTTCTTCATGATTTTGGTCAGATTAAAGAGAAAATAAACAATAGGAATATTAAACTTCTTAAGAAGACTCCATTCTGGGAGATTTTCAATGCTTATACAGTGGGGAAGTAGTATAAATGGACCAGAAGAAGACCAATATAAATATTTTATCAATTGTCAAGTTGTACAATAAGGAAATCAAAAGTTTCCATATGAAGATTAGGATTGAAATAATGCCAATAGGTATAAGTGAAATATTTGGCATACCAATGGTTAAGGTGAGAAAATCAATAGAACTGAAAAAAAGACCAACTATGTCTCAAAAACCTGCATTATTTACACGATACTTAAAAAAATAAGAAAGTCAGACATATTGGCGGGTTTGAAGAAATCGGTCGAGTTGGACACAGACGAAGGCAATGGCGATTTTGTAAAACTTGTTTGTCTCCACTTCTTGACCATGCTATTTTTCTCCAACTTAAATTTCACACTAGCAGATTTTTTTGTAAAATACATCAACATTATTGAAGAAATGAATGGCTATAATTGGGCATCTGCTATGCATGAGTTTCCCATCAATTCACTTGACAAAATAACAAGTTTAAAACCTAGCACAACAAGTGGATGTGTTATTTCCCTACTGGTGAGCAAAACAATATCCTGATATTTATAAATATACAAACCAACAATCATCTGTATTTTGTAAAAATCACGTGTACTATTAACGTACACGTGAGTTTTTTAAAGTACAAGTGATATTTAAACCAATTCACGCGTGTACTTTATTAATATCATGTGTATTTTAAAAATACACGTGATATTTTCACGTATATTTTGAAAGTATACGTGTATTTTACAAAGTACACGTGTAAAATGTTTAAAGTACACGTGAACTTAACTAAAGTACACGTGTATTTTGTAAAAATCACGTGTACTTTCAAAATACACTTGTTATATATTTTGTAAATATAACAAGTGTACTTTATAAAGTACACGTGAACTTATATTGACAAAGTGTACACTTACTTTGTAAAAATCACTTGTACTTTCAAAATACACTTATTATATTTACAAAGTACATTATAACTTTGCGTGTATTTTGTAAAAATCACGTGTACTTTCAATTATGAATAACTAGGTAATATAATTATTAATATCATTTTATTTTCTTCATGATCATGGTATTGGGCATGTGAAAAATTTGATATTATTCCTCCTGTTGAAAAATTTAAAGATAAGAAGCCAAAATTCCTGAGGTGAAAATTGTCTTCTTTGAGAGATTGGTTTGCGTAGAATGACATCGTAACTGTAAATTTGAAGGAGGCTACAAATAAACCAGTCTGTAAGGATAGTTTTGTACAAAGGGAATCTCAGTTTGAAGGCCCAGTTACTTTTTTAACATTTCTACATGAAGTCCTATACATGCTGATTCATCATCAGAAAAAGTTGCTGAAGATTTTAATGACAATGAGTTTTCATCAGGTTGGAGTATTTCCCTTAAAACATTGTGAGTCCAAAGAAAAAGAAGGGAAATGATCAACCAAAGGGAATTGTTAAACTAACAGATGCTGAAATGCCTAAGAAGGCTAATTTAGAGGAACAAATTGCTAGTTTGAAAAGGAAATTATTGGAAAAAAATAACCAACTATCTAAAGAAGCTAAAGAGCTTGATTGTGCACTAAGGAAGGTGGCCTATTTGGAGGTGGAAAGTGCCAACCTTACCATTGTGAATGTACAGTTGCAGGTAGATAGTAATTCACTTTTGGAAGCTCAAGACGAAATAAAGAAGTTGAAGGTGGAGAATTCCAACGTTTTGAAAGAAAAAGAGTTAATAAATAAGTTGGAGGTGGAAAATGCCCAACTTGTCTTGTTAAACAATTCGTTGAAAGAAAAGCTTGATCAAGTTCACAATGAATGGCTCAGATAGAATTAAAGAACATGATGAGTTATTGAGAAAACAGGCTGAAACATCTAGAATTTTGGAAAAAAAAATTCATATCTTTCTGACACTAATGAAAATCTCAAAAATAAGTTTGGAGATGTAGCGCAAAAATTAAGAGATGGAGATGTAGAAAAGGGGACATTATTGCTGGATCTTCAGCAGTCAGAATTTAAAAGAGATGAACAAGTACTTTTGATTAAAATACAGTTGTATCATTTTTTTATAGAGTACAAGCAGTAATTTTATAAACAAAGTACATGCATATCACCCAAAAGTACACGTGGAATTATTTTTACATCTACTTGTATATTGAAAATTTTCACATGTACTTTGGTCTTCTTTTCAAATAATGAATGTACACGCATAGTTTGATAAAGTACACACACATTTTGTTTATTACCATTGAGGTTTATGGAATGTTTAATATTTAAACATAATGTTTTCTTTTCACTAGGAAGCAGAAAATAATAATCTCAAGAAAAAGATAGAAGATTTGTCATCCTCACTATCTAAAAAGGATGAAGAAATAAATTCAATTCAGAACTCAATGGTTTTGAGAATCCAGGAAAGAGTTGACAGGAAGCCTAAGATTGATGAACACTTTGTATATTCACATCCTATTCATGGTTTGTCAAAAGGAAAGAACACAATAAGGCTTCTACTGTCACATTTAAAAGAAAAAAAGGGCAGAACAATAAAGGCCAAAATAAAAAGGGCAGAACAAACGCAACACATGAAGTGGACCTTAAAAACTACAAGTGTTCAAAATACCTTAAAGAAGAAGCCCAGAATAAATTGAAACAATATTTGATGGAGGAGAAAGATACAGGGTAAATCTTCTAATTATTTATTTTTGTATTGAACTTTATGCATTTACTTTATAAAGTGCATGCATATCTTTATGAAGTACACACATTTTTTCATCTAATTTTATGCATGTACTTTATAAAGTACACGCATATTCATAAAGTACATGCATTTTTGTATTTAACTTTATGCGTGTACTTTATTAAGTACAACCATTTCATAAATTACACGCTTATTTTTTTGAAGTACACGCATTTTTGTATTGAACTTTATGCGTGTACTTAATAAAGTACACATATAAAGATAAAATACACACATATTATTATATGATCATAGATTATATACATGTTTAAATTATTCTTCTAACATTATTTTCTGTATTGAAATTCATCAACTGTCTCTTTATGATGGAGGATGTATTCATTTGTGGGGACGATATTAAGGAATTGCTGAAAGGCGAAGAAATATCGAACCAGACAATTCAATGCTTCTCTCGTTTATTGGAGATAAAAATGAAGAACAATGGACTTCGACCTACGCACTCTTTTAACTTATATGCTTGGCTAAGGAAAATAAAACCTAAAATATTGTCCATTATTTTAAAATATATATATTATCTTACTTTTCTTACTAACAAATCTATTACTTTTAACAGGAGTCTGTTCGAAAAAATGATCATGAAATGCAGAAAGAACAGATAGAAAAACATATTATACAATTTTTTAGAATTTCTGATGTTCTTTTCATTCCCATGAGACATTCAATTGGAGGAGATAATACATGTCGTTTTACATTATTAGTTATCTACAAAGAAATAAATAAAGTTGTCCATATGGACTCTCTCCGCCCGTTGAAAATAAATCAATCCTCATTATGCTATAATGACGACAATAAAATGGTTATGCCCTAAACTTATTTATATTACATGCACTTTTGCATTTTATATACTCATGATTTTTCCTTTTAACAATTTTTTATTTTTAAAGAAAAGTTGTACAAATTGAAGGCCGAAGCACCACTAATAAGTCAAAAAGGTACAATAACAAGATCATTTGAAGGGATGGAATTGGAAGATGCACTATCCAATGAATAAAAAATAACAATAGACTAAATTTTGAACTACTCAAAGATAATGAATGCGCGAGACAAAATAATAGGTAAGATCAAACAATCTTGAATAAGTTACTTTTTAACAAATTTCATTCGCATTATGCTAAATGATTTTTTTTTTAATTTCAGTGTTGATTGTGGGGTGTATTGTATATACCACATGGAACAAATTGTCAAAGGAAATGCTCTCAAAATATCATTTGAAGATGACGAAATTCTCAAAAAAGAGCATATATAACTAATGAATTTTTATTCCATGGTTGTTAATAGGAGGAAATTGTAAAGTTTATTTTTGTATATATATATATTTTTTATTCAATGTAGTTCCATATAATTTCTAGTATATTAAGTGTAAACATGATGTCACGTTTACATAGTAATGAAATGCGTATACTTTATAACAAATCCAAAAGTAGCATGACATCACAAAGTACACGTGTATATTTGCGTGTACTTTGGGAATTACGCGTGTACTTTGAGGTCTGATTTTTTATTTGCATTAGAATTCCAAAGTACACGCAATAGATAAAACAGTACACGTGAATTTATAATGACATATATTAGTACACACAGATTCTATGATGAACTCCAAAAATGGTGCCGTTGGCGCGGACCAATAAACATGTAAGCTATACAAGAGAATAAATATATTTGTAGTCATAGGTTACACAAATCTAAATCATAAACGTATTACGATTTTTTCATTTGACAATAACAAAGAAAGAATAAAAAATTACACACAATGAGGACAAATATTATGCATGTACTTTACAACAAAACACTTTGTATTAAGTTTTTTTTTTAAATTTTTTCATAACAGATGATTATAATTTTTTTCGGTATTGATATGCCCCAAGTGTGACCTCGACTCGGAGACACCAACCTGGGCCGAGACCATGGCCGACACTGGACAAGCCTTGGGCATGCGGCATCAGCCCTCGGCCATAGCAAGGTCGACCCAGACCAACACTACCATCAGCCTCTCGAAGGGACATTGCATGCATCAGAAGGATCAGCAGCACTCTCGTATACCTGGGAATGATAACCTCGGCCAGATGTAGGCCGAGCTCGCAAGAAGCCTTTTTACCAATGTCGTCATCAAGATATCAGTTAATGCTCCAAACACACCAGCTCAACCTCGGCTCAGGCCGACCTTGTCCATTGTCTCGGTTAGGATTAAGTCGAGGCCCCTATGGCTCATCTCGGATTGAACGAGCAACTAGACTTGTTAACCTCGGCCTCTCTCTGGCCGAGGTCATGCACCAAGCACGGTAGCCGAGCATCTGTTGACATTTGAATAAGGGCACGTGGACACATATCAGTTATAACAAGATTATTCCCCACACGTGGGGAGAATATTTCATCATCATTCCCTACATGTGACAGTGACAGATGGCTTCCCCATATTGGTGAGGCAAACACACACATGCTCATTGCATGCATAGGGGGTACATTACACCCCCCCAGGTACTATATATAGAGGTCATCCTCTACCTTGCGATAGATCGGATTGGGACCCTAGCAAAAACTCTGCTTACACACACAGTAGAGAGAGAAAGTGAGCTTATGTGCATTGTATCCAAGGCCATTAGTGCCCATACTTAGTGGATCACACACTCACAGTGGATGTAGGACTAATTGGCTGAACCACTATACATTATTATCTTATTCCTTTTATACTCATCTCCTTCTACACACTTACACACTTATATACCTACATCTCAATGGCTGCCATGGACACTACTGTTTGAGCTCATCATCACTCATTTGGTGGTGCTAAATCTCAGCATCATCATTTTGGCGTCGTCTGTGGGAACGAGAGAAGCTATCTCTTCCTCTTATTTAGCTTAACCTCATCGGAGACTCTGGTGGTGAACCAGGCACCACCCCTTGCGTGGAACTGCTTCACCATTAAAAGAGGTCCTTTGAGGTGCTAAGCTCATCTGCTAATCAAGCTCTATAGTATTAACATATGGCTCCAGAATTACCACCGCCTCTTCCGCCACCTGGAGGTGGAGGGCCTAGTTCTAGTCAGGCGCCGCCCCAGTTCGAAATGGCGGAGGTGGCTGCAGCCTTGAGGTCTCTAGCTGCAACACAACAAGCTATGCAGGAATAATTTGCACAGATCAGCCAAACAATGATGAGGCCACCTGGAGTCTCACCGGATATGAACACTCCGTCGGCTGTTCAGCCTCATCCTGACGCCAGGGGACCACCCCAGGCACCAATGAAGGACCGGCCTGCACCCCAACGGAGAAGGGACGTTGCTGACCCTAGGCGCTTATGCCTGGGGAGGCAAGGAAACCTTTGCCCAGAGGACAGGTATGACGATCTAGAGGCGAAAGAGGCCCCGGAAGACTGCTTGGAGCCGTATGAGGTGTCGAATAACACTGTACGACCTCTTCAGCAAAGTCAAGGTTGTGTCGGCCGAAGAGGTGAAGAAGCTCAACAAAGAGGGTCAGCCTTTGATAGGTTGAGCAGAGGGTCAGCCTTTGAGATATTGGGCCCAGTGAATGACCTAAGACAGAGATTCTCGAGATCGAGGAGCGCAACAGGCTCTCAGAGAGGAAACAGGCAGGGTCGGCCAGACCAAGGCCGAAACTATGAAAGAAGAGGCAGGGAACAGGAAGAGGTCAACAGCCGACGTGCCGTGGCAGGGGAACCCTCGGTCCATCCCATGGAGGTGGCTGGGGACAACCTCGGCCAGGTCGATGGTAGAAGACCGTGGAATGACTCTATCCAACACTTTGAGGAGAAGATAGGAGACCTCATTAAAAGCAGGGACCCATTACAAAGGGGTTAATCAGAGGGTTCTCCATTTGTGGCTAGGATAGTGGGCTTCCCAACCCCAACTAAGTTCAAGCTTCCTATGGTGTCTCCCAAGTATGATGGCAGCACTAACCCTGTACATCACATCGAGATGTACCAGTCGGCAGCAGACATCTACTCGATAACCGATGAGATGAAGTGTAGGGCCTTATCTGGGACCTTAACAGGGGCAGCGCACACTTGGTTCACCTCCCTTCCGAAGAACTCAATTGAGAACTTCAACGTCTTAGCTGAAGGATTCATCCACAACTTTTGCTTTGGGGTGAGACCTCAAAAGAAGACTACTCACCTGCTGTATGTCAAGAAGGGAAAGAACGAGAGCCTAAGAGACTACATAACCAGGTTCAATAAACAGAAGTTGGAGGTCGAAGATTATGAAGAGAACATAGCCATGATCGCCCTCACAGGGGGTCTACAGAAAGGGAAGCTGTTGTGGAAACTTGCGGAAGACCCCCTAGATCTATAGCGGAGCTCCTGGCAACCGCATGGAAAGTAATGAATGCGGAAGAGGAAATGGTCGCCAAGTATGAGGATGAGAACCGCGATGGCAGTGGAAAGTCCCAAAATAAGAAAGATGTGAAGAAGAGGTCGGGTGATGATAAGTTCGCTCACTATACTCCTCTGACTGTAAGCTGCGAGCACATCCTCGACGAGATTAAGAATGACAGAACTCTGAGATGGCCATAGAAACTGAAAGCCCCACCACATAAGAGGAACAAAAACCAATGGTGCGAGTTCCACCAGGATCATGGCCATGCCACGGACAGATGCTTCGCCTTGAAGGATGAGATTGAAAAGATTCTAAAATCTGGAAAGTTGAGGAAGTATGTGGACAGTAAGGCTCCTAAGGGTGAAATAGATGACCCTAAGAAAAGGAGAAATGACAGATGCTATGACAATGTCCCGGCCAGAAGATACGATGATTCAGAAGGTGATGATGAAGACGATTCGGATCTTCTGCCGAGAGATGACAACACCCCGGTGAAGAGGGTTGGTATGATCTCGTTTGGTGTGGACACCATATGCGGAGGATCTGCAAGAAGTGGCTCTGAAGTAGCTGATAGGAAGGCTCGCGTAGCAGAGGCTAGGTCAGTGGCCAAGCTTGAAGTTCTGAATCTAACGTCTTCCGATATAGTGCAGAAGAGGAAGAAAGTAGACGTGGACACCCTTATAGTTGGGTTCTCCAGACTTGACTTCAAGGGTATCTTAGCCCCCCATGATGACCCTCTGGTCATAACAACAAGGGTGCATGGGTGCGAGGTGCAGAGGATCCTCGTAGACGGGGGGATCTCGGCGGACGTGATGTTTTGGACTTACTTCAAGAGCCTAGGTCTTAGCAGATCAAGGCTGGTACCCTATCATCACCCATTGATAGGCTTCAGTGGCGAAAAGGTCCACCCCTTGGGCATGTATGAGATGGACGTACGGATGGGTGATGAGTGGCCTAAGAAGCAGACCAAGAAGATAAATTTTTTCGTCATGGACGAGAATGTATTTTTGGACTATAACCTCATCATAGGAAGGGTGGCCCTTAAAGAGTTTGAAGTTGTGACGTCGACGGTCCATCAGATGCTAAAATTCCCGACTCCCTATGGGGTAGGGGAAGTGCAAGGTGACCAGACCACAGCGCGAGAATGTTACTTCAACTCGGCCGAAGAGAGAGAGGCCCATAAGAGGGCAATCACCACTTATAGCATTAATACGCTTGACCCAAGAGATAAGACAACATTGAAGAAGGGAGAGGCCGCGGAAGAGGTAAAATCCATCGTCCTCAATGAGGACGAGCCAGAAAAAATCGTCCAAGTCGATAAAGCCCTAAAGGCAAAAATCAAGGAAGAGCTGATAAACTTCCTCAGGAGGAGACAGAGTGTCTTTGCATGGAGTCATGCAGACATGCCCGGCATCGACCCTGAAGTTATGAGTCACAAGCTCAACGTGACCAAAGATGCCAGGCCAATCAAACAGAGACGAAGAGTCTATTCCAGGGAGAAGTACGACGTCATCCGAGAAGAGGTCAAAAAATTGGAAGAGGCTGAGTTTATAAGAGAAGTCACATATCCGGAATGGTTATCAAATGCAGTCATCGTGCCCAAGGCCAATGGGAAGTGGAGAATGTGTGTTGATTTCACTGACCTGAATATATCTTATCCAAAAGACAGCTATCCCTTACCTCGGATAGATCAGATGATGGATTCTACGGCGGGACATGAGCTCATGAGCTTCATGGACGTGTATTCAGGATACAACCAGATCTTCATGGATGCTGAAGACTCAGAGAAGACAACCTTCATTACCGACAAAGAGACGTACTGCTACAAAGTGATGCCCTTCGGCCTGAAAAATACAGGGGAAACATACCAACGTCTTGCTAATAAGATGTTCGAAGAGAAAATAGGTAAGACTATGGAGGTGTATGTAGATGATATGCTAACAAAGAGCTTGAAAGCTTGCACTCATGTAACGGATCTCGAGAAGACCTTCGACATTATGGACTCATACAGAATGAAACTCAACCCCGCGAAGTGTGTCTTCGGAGTAGGAGCTGGGAAGTTCCTAGTATTTATTGTCAACCAGAGAGGGATTGAAGCGAACCCTGAAAAAATCAAGGCTTTGCTTGACATGAAGACACCGAGGAGTATCAAAGATGTTCAAAGACTTACGGGGAGAGTGGTTGCCCTTAATAGGTTTGTTTCTAGGGCAACAGACAAGTGCCTTCCATTCTTTAAGGTGCTAAAAAAGGCCTTCCAGTGGGATGAAGAGTGCGAAAAATCCTTCAACCAGCCCAAGTCTTACTTGGGGTCTCCATTATTGTTGTCTCGGCCTGTAGCAGGGGAGAAATTGTACGTGTATCTGGCAGTTTCCGAATCTGCCATCAGCGCAGCCATAATACGGGAAGATGTTGGAATCCAAAGGCCTGTATATTTCAACAGTAAGGCCCTTTAAGGGGACGAACAAAATTATCCTCGCATGGAAAAGCTAGCTTACGCCCTGATACATGCTTCGAGGAAGATGAAGCCTTACTTCCAGGCCCACTCTATGGTTGTCCTCACTGACTCCCCACTAAGATAGTTCCTACATAAACCTGAGAAGTTCGGGTGCTTGATGACATGGGCCATTGAGTTGGGGGAGTACGATCTTACCTACCAACTTAGGACGGCCATCAAAGGGAAAGCCCTCACAGACTTTGTCGCTGAGTTCACATGGGAAGAGGACGAGGTAGAGAATGGCCTAGGGGGTGTTGAAAATTGTGGTGTCTTCCGAAATTCGGAAAAGACGACACCAAACATCTTCCAAGATCAGGAAGAAATCGAATCCAACGGGGCCAGGAACTAAGTTGTGGAGAATGAGGAAGATCGGTACCTCTTAAAAAAAGGAGTCATGACAGAAGGGGTCTTCTCATCGGGTACAGATATTTGGAGCCTCTTCGTTGATGGCTCTTCCCGCGACAATGGAAGCGGTGCAGGGTTGATACTCTCAGCTCCAGATGGTGCTAACATTGAATACGCTTTGAGATTCAACTTTCTAGCTTCTAACAATGAGTCCGAGAATGAGGCCATGATAGCAGGTCTCTTATTGGCAAAAACTCTTCGCGTAAAGCAACTCCTACTCCACAGCGACTCAAGGTTAGTTGTCAATCAAGTACTGGGAATCTATGAGGCCAGAGATGAAAGGATGGCCAAATATCTGAAAGGGGTGAGAACGATGTTAAAACATTTTGAAGAGGCAAGACTGAAGAGAGTGCCTCGACTAGGTAACAGCCACGCAGATGCATTGGCGAGGTTGGCCTCGGTAATGAAGACAGATGGAAGAAGGACCATTCCGATCGAGGTCTTGGGGAAGGCAACCATTGAGCAAGAAGAGGTATGTAACCTTTGTCACAATTTGAACTTAGGAGACTCATGGATGGACCCCCTCTTCAGATATATCAGAGAGGGAGAGCTACCTGAATCCAAGTTAGAGAGGCAAAAATTGAAATATAAGGTTGCCAAGTTCTTGGTAGTAGGAGACGTCCTGTACAAGAAAGGATTCCTGCTAACTCTCCTCAGATGTGTGAACCCCACGGAAGTTCCCCGGATCTTACAGGAAATCCATGAGGGTTCATGCTCTAGCCACATTGGGGGAAGACCCTTGGCCAAAAGAACCATCACACAGGGGTACTGGTGGCCAACCTTGTCCAAGGATGCTGCGGCCTATATGAGGAAATGTGATAAATGTCAAAGATTCTCCGCTATCCCTCATCAACCTCTTCAGCCTATAACGTCAATCACTTCTCCATGGCTATTTGCAGTATGGGGAATTGACTTAGTAGGACCCCTGCCAACAGCTGCCAATAATTATAGATTCTTGATAGTTGCCATCGACTACTTTTCAAAGTGGGTGGAGGCAGAGCCAATGATAACGATCACAGAGCAAAAGACCTTCCAATTTATTTAGAGGAATATCATATGCAGATACGGCCTCCCAAATACTCTCATCTCGGACAATGGGACCCAATTCAGGAACTCCTCTTTAGAAAAGTATTGCCTAAGAGTGGGAATAAAGCAGTTCTTCTCATCTCCTGGCTGACCTCGGGCAAACGATCAGACCGAGGTCACAAATAGAACAATTCTCGATGGAGTCAAGAAGAGGTTAGAAAATGCGAAGGGAAGATGGACTGAAGAGGTCTACGCTGTGTTATGGGCTTACAGAACCACGACAAGGACACCGACAGGAGAAACCCCGTTCATGTTGGCACATGGCTCAGAGGCCGTCATACCAATGAAAGTAGGGCTCTCAACTCATAGGATTCAGACCTATGACCCTGATAATAATGGGGAAGAGAGGAGGCTAGACCTAGATCTTATCGAAGAAAGAAGAGAGGACGCGGAGGTCAGACATGCAGCCTACCAACAGAGGGCAGAAAAATTCTACAACCAGAGGGTGAAGTCAAAACCCATTACAGTGGGAGACCTAGTGCTAAAGAAGACCTTACAGAAAGCAACAAACTCTACCCAAACTGGCACGGTCCCTACAAAGTGACAGAAGAGGTTTTGCCTGGCACTTACAGGCTAGAAAATCTAAAAGGAGAACCTTTCGCTAATCCATGGAATGTTGATCACCTAAAGAAGTATTACATATGATGTTGCATAAAGTTGTAAATGTACCATCTTGTCATGAAGAGGTTATTAATAAAAGATCAGTTCCCAGGGTGGTCCTTGCTTCATTTTTCACTTATGTAAGAAATTTATGAGGATAACATCTTAGGTGATTACCTCAGACCTTCATAACATCACTCGGTGGTGACGAGGTCTGAGGTCAGACACCATAATGAGATGACCTCAGACCCTTGACATCATTAATTTGGTGAGATTAATTGTGAGAATAACATCTTAGGTGATGACCTCAGACCCTTATAACATCACTCAGTGGTGACGAGGTCTGAGCTCAGACACCATAATGAGATGACCTCAGACCCTTAACATCACTAATTTTGTGAGATTAATTATGGGAATAACATCTTAGGTGATGACCTCAGACCTTCATAACATCACTCAGTGGTGACGAGGTCTGAGCTCAGACACCATAATGGGATGACCTCAGACCCTTAACATCATTAATTTGGTGAGATTAATTATGGGGATAACATCTTAGGTGATGACCTCAGACCTTCATAACACCACTCAGTGGTGACGAGGTCTGAGCTCAGACACCATAATGGGATGACCTCAGACCCTTAACATCATTAATTGGGTGAGATTAATTATGGGTATAACATCTTAGGTGATGACCTCAGACCTTCATAACACCACTCAGTGGTGACGAGGTCTGAGATCAGACACCATAATGGGATGACCTCAGACCCTTAACATCATTAATTTGGTAAGATTAATTATGAGGATAACATCTTAGGTGATGACCTCAGACCTTCATAACACCACTCAGTGGTGACGAGGTCTGAGCTCAGACACCATAATGGGATGACCTCAGACCCTTAACAACATTAATTTAGTGAGATTAATTATGGGGATAACATCTTAGGTGATTACCTCAGACCCTTATAACACCACTCAGTGGTGACGAGGTCTGAGCTTAGACACCATAATGGGATGACCTGAGACCCTTAACATCATTAATTTGGTGAGATTAATTATGGGGATAACATCTTAGGTGATGACCTCAGACCTTCATAACACCACTCAGTGGTGACGAGGTCTGAGCTCAAACACCATAATGGGATGACCTCAGACCCTTAACATCATTAATTTAGTGAGATTAATTATGGGGATAACATCTTAGGTGATTACCTCAGACCCTTATAACATCACATTGGTGACAAGGTCTGAGGTCAGACTACTAATTTGGTTTAAGCAAACACCATTGCATAAGCTTCAAAGTATAAACATCACGACATACATTCAACAAAAGAAGATAATCCTCTTCAGAGAATAACACATTCAGAGATTATAAATAGTCAGAGGTTACAAAGAATAGAAAAGTAAGAACCATGATCATTCAGAAATTATAAATGTTCAGGGATTACAAGCAAGCTTCATAATTTTAGGGGTTACAAACAATATTCAGAGATTCTCTCTAATGGTTTGAGGGGGGAATGCTGGTGTCTTCGGTCTGGTTAAGCTGGACGACGGTGGTCACCTCGACAACGTCATCATGGTGGTCTACCCCTCCAACCTCTGTGCCGTCTAATGTGGTAGTCTCGGCAAGCGTGACAGCCTTCTCCTCAACCTCCTGAAGGGCCTGGGCAAGCTGAGTATTAGCAAAGCCAAGGCCTATGAAGTCAGAGGCTTTCAAAGTGCCAGCCTCATTCTCCTTGACAGCCTCCCACTTGGTAGTAGCTTTGATACCTCTCTCGAGGTATTCAAAGCCAAAGCCCATAAATTCATCAGAAATTTTATACTCGGCTATTATCCCCTCAGAGGCGTCATCGAGGGCTGCCTTCACGGTCGAGCTGACCCTCTGCTGCAGACTATCATCCTTGGCCTTCAGAGCCGCAACATGTTCCTTCTTAAGATGAGAGACCTCATTCTCTAGCCCCTTCACCTTCTTGTCAGACTCACCCAACTCAGACTTTAGGCGGTCAATTTCTGCGTTCAAAGTACTTTGGACCTTCTCGACCTCTTGACCCTTCTGGATGAGGGGCAACTTCCTCAGAGTCCATTGGAGAGGTGGTGCATAGCTGCTAGGCCCTGCAGATTTTGTGATCATGAATGAGTCAAAGACAAATTAGAGGTTACACTTAGAAATTACAAAGAAATATGAGGTCATACCTGAATGAATCTGTGGATGCCGAACTCAACTAGAAAGGGAGTATCAAGTGACCGAAAGAAATGCTTGTCGGCCTCGGTCATTGTAGAGCCGAAGGCATCAAGAGCCTACAGGATATGGCCGACGATACTGTCAGTAATCTTCAACTCCTCTAGACGAGCCGACAAGGCGTCTGCTGAAGAGATGGGGATGGCAGTATCAGCACTCTTTTTCTTCTGCCTCTGATCCTCAGGGGCATGTTCGGTTGAAGCCCTTTTCTTTGTGGCTTGGGGCTTTGAGGCAGAGGGAGCTGGGGGAGGAGCATTAAGGCCTGCTTTCTTTGCAAGTCTCGTCAAACTAGGTGCAACCATTTCCCAGAGTTCGTCTGAGATATCCTTTGGGCGCTCTGCAAAAATTAATAGATCTGAGTTGGAAGATCAGACATAAATAAACTCAGAGGTTCAACTTCAAATAGAAAGCGCTTACCAAGCTCGAAAAGAGGACTTCCACCTAGACCTGTCTCAGAGAGGTAGTGGGGGTCATCAAGTGTTCGAACCTAACGAACAGACCATGTATCCCCTGATCTTGAAGGGCTTTCACCCTCTGAAGGTTTTGCGGGCTCAGGCCAGGGTCGGTCCTCGCAGACATTGTGACCTTAGCCCACCTCAGGGGCATCCTCGGCTCTAGAATGGACGAGGGAGCACATGGGCCAAATTCCCATGGTCCAGAAGCAAAAAAGTATCGAGGCTTCCAGTTATGGTTGGAAGTCTGAGTTATTTGAAGCATCTTTTTTTCAGGCTTTCGAGTTACAAAATGATAGTAGCTCGGATGATTTTTGGCTGAGGAAGGGACATAGCAACCTAAAAAAACCTGAACTGGGAGGTCTGAGTGGTGGACAGCCTTCCATAAGACTATGGCCCCTATTATGACCCTCCAGGAATCAGGTGATAGTTGAGAGGGGGCCAAATTGATATAGGAAAGGATAGATTTGATAATGGGATGGATGGGCAGACGAAACCCCAACTTGAACATCTGCTCGTATAAGCAGATCTCGCCGTCTCGGCTATGATAAGCCCTCTCTTCCCTCAGAGGTCTTCTTAGCTTTATAGAGGTACTAATGGAGTACAAATATCTGAAGCAAAGGAGGTCTACCTCAGTTACAGTACTCTCGATCTCGGCCGCCTCAGAGACGTCGACATCACTTTCAACGTCATCATCATCTGGCTCAACGTCGACCGGAGAAGATGTTGATGGGTTACCCAGGAACCTCTGAGCGAATTCGACACCAGTGAAGACCGACAGAGGAATGGCGTCAAGTGGTGGTGGAATGGCCACACTCGGCTCAACGATCTCAACCTCTGAGGAAGAGGCTGAGGTGCTCGAGTTATTAGGGGACGAGGCCCGGCTAGAGACCTCGACCTGATCAGGGGCTTGATCTTCCCAAGTTGAGAAGTCCATGGCCTCCTGGAAGGAATTCACAGACATGGGGTCTGAGGTGGAAGACTCAAACTCAGACATCGGTATTGGATCGGCAGGAACCTCTGCCTGATTGAAAGACTCCGAGGGATCAGGATATACCACCTTCAGGGGTAGTGGAAAGATGGGTCTACTAGGGAATTCTTGTGACCTACGAGCCTCCTCCTGTGCTCTTTTTATTTGTCTGATTTTTTCTAAAGTCTTCTCTCTAAGGGAAGGAAACTCCTCAAGAAGTTGATAGAGGGGTCTGAGCATCAGAGGAAGATACTAGACTTGGGGAGACTTCCTAAACTACAAACAAGATTGGCTAATAAAATAAAGGTGTCCAAAGATCAAATTACCCAAACCTAACAAGAACAGTTCGCCTGAAACTATGGTGCTCATCGAAAAACTCAGAATCTCACCGGAAAACACAAATAGAAAGGAAAAAGCAGAGAAAATGGAGGCAAATGAGGGGAAGAAGATACATGAAGATAAAACGACAAGGGAAAGCGAAGAAAACTCGAGAAAGCACCACCCAAAGACCTCTGTAGAGGAATCGCGAAGAATGCCTTTAGAGAGAGAAATGGTTGGAATGCTATCGCACAGTAGAGAGAGAATTGAGGAGGGAGGGAAGAATGAGGGTTCAAAACCCTTAAATATACAGACGCAATTCCCAAGGCCCATCATTGCCTTGGGAACCCCAAAGGTGGCTGACAACACACGCTTGCCAAGCAAGCCATACTTCAACACTGGACAAGTGTCAAATAAATATTGGCTCATATTAGAAAGGCCTCGGAGATGTGTAAATCCCACAGTCACCTGCTCTCACATGTAACTAAGGGCTGGGGGGTGATTGATATGACCCAAGTGTGACCTCGACTCGGAGACACCAACCTCGGCCGAGATCATGGACGACACTAAACAAGCCTTGGGCATGCGGGGTCAGCCCTCGGCCATAGCAAGGTCGGCCCAGGCCGACACTACTATCAGCCTCTCGAAGGGGCATCGTACGCATCACAAGGATCAACAACACTCTCGTATACCTAAGCATGATAACCTCAGCCAGATGTAGGCCGAGCTCGGAAGAAGCCTTTTTACCAATGTCATCATCAAGATATCAGTTAATGCTCCAAACACACCAGCTCAACCTCGACTCAAGCCGACCTTGTCCATTGTCTCGGCTAGGATTAAGCTGAGGCCCCTATGGCTTATCTCGGATTGAACGAGCAACTAGACTTGTTAACCTCGGCCTCTCCCTGGACGAGGTCATGCACCAAGCACGGTAGCCGAGCATCTGTTGACATTTGGATAAGGGCACGTGGACACATATCAGTTATAACAAGATTATTCCCCACACGTGGGGAGAATATTTCATCATCATTCCCTACATGTGACAGTGACTGATGGCTTCCCCATATTGGTGAGGCAAACACACACATGCTCATTGCATGCATAGGGGGTACATTACACCCCCCAGGTACTATATATAGAGGTCATCCTCTACCTTGCCATAGATCGGATTGGAACCCTAGAAAAAGCTCTGCTTACACACACAGTAGAGAGAGAAAGTGAGCTTATGTGCATTGCATCCAAGGCCATTAGTGCCCATACTTAGTGGATCACACACTCACAGTGGATGTAGGCCTAATTGGATGAACCACTATACATCATTATCTTATTCCTCTTATACTCATCTCCTTCTACACACTTACACACTTATACACCTACATCTCAATGGCTGCCATGGACACTACTATTTGAGCTCATCATTACTTATCTGGTGGTGCTAAATCTCAGCATCATCAGGTGTATATATATATATATATATATATATATATATATATATATATATATATATTCAGTGTAGTTCCATATAATTTTTAGTAAAAAAATTGTGCCCCTGGCGCGGGCATTCAACACGTAGGAATCAAACTACAGTATATACTTATTCAGCAGGACACAATAACCAAAAACAATTTATTAAGCTCAACTACTCACTATCACAACTACTTCTGGTCAAAGAAATAAACTGCTTTAACTTTTTCTATAAAAGAGTAATATTTGTTCCTTTATTAACCATGACATCTAGGGTAAAGATTACATAATGAGTATTCCAGTAGAAAAGTTGCAAGCTACTCTTGAGAAAGATGAAAGAAATAAAAAAGAAAAAGAAAAATTGAGGAAAATCTTTTCTCATATGAAACTGCCTTTGAGCAGTTTCAAACATATGTGTGGGATGGCTACTCTGGACTTCCACTCAATCCCATAGATTTATTTGATGTGGATGATAACCCTCCTCAAACACATGAAGACCTCATATCTTTCTATAGACAAGAAGTTCCCTTGAAAATCGCCAAGTTGAAGAAAAAGAAGACGCAACATAAAGGTAGCTATCATAGAAGAAGAAATTCGAGTATGCTTGAATTTAATTGACTCTCTTCATGATACCATAGATGCTTTTAACAGCTAGCAAACCATATTATCCAAATAACAACACCTAGCAATCCGACAACTTTCTATTATATCCTACATTATATTAAAACAAAAAAATGGTTTTGTTAAAGTTCAATTTTAATCAATGCCGCTGGCGCGAACCAACAAATACATAGCCAATAAAGACACGACTATTCTATTAAACATGACTCGACACTAAGAAAGTTAATGCAAATCAACATGATGAAGAATTAATATAAAAAATAAAAATTAATCAATAGAAAATCACGTGTACATTAAATCAAATTGCGTGTACTTTACTGCTATTTTCTGCTCAGGTATATACAA